>OX422224.1:378268177-383950677 GCA_949130495.1 Sambucus nigra
AGTAGATGCTGAGAATGATCCATTTGAGATTCCTGATTATTTTAATATAGGGCTGGCCACCCGTTATTATTTTAAGCGGGGTGTCATGGGGAGAAATTGAAAATTTTAAATGGGAGAATACTAATAAGTATTTTAGATGATAATTTGGAGTTTATGGTTGATCCGGGAAGGGTCGAGATAGTCAAAATGACTGTATGGAAGTTATGTTTGAGTTCCGAAGTATTTTGGACCTAGTTTGGCTCGAATTGTGGTACACGAGTCATTTTAAGTGTGTAATAGAATTTAAAGATTGAAATTTTGGAGATAATGATTATTAAGCCTATGTGAGTGTCAAATTCATTTAGAGAGAGAGAAACATTAAGAGAAGAATAGAAAAGGAAGGAGAGAAAGAGGGGAAAGCTTGGAGATTTGGGATTTTTGGCCAAAGTCCGTGATTTCAAGGAAGATACAGACTCTACGAACCTTGAGGAAAGTGATTAAACTTGCTAAATACTTATGTGTGTGGATTATTTCATCATTTGTGGATAAATTGTTGACTTTGAACATGTATGATTAAAACCCTGGATTTATTGATTTAATCTTGTATTTGATGTGCATATATGGTTTTGATGGTTGGAATCATAGTTGGGTTGCTTTATGAAGTTAGAATAGTGATTTAAGTGAGGTTTGATGGTTAGAGTTGATGATTTTTGGGTTTATATTTTATGGGTTTTATGCAACAGATGGTACTTTCGAAGTTCTACAGACCCGAATCGATTCGCCCCCTACCGAATCGATTTGGCATAAGTTGAAAATGTCAGGTCTTGGGGACCGAATCGATTCACCCCCATTCGAATAGATTTGGTGTATGCAGAAGTAACAGGTCCCCATCCTCGAATTGATTTAGAGACTGCCGAATCGATTCACTACTGGGTCAGATCAATTCGAAAATCCTGCTGTTTTAGGAAGTTTTTCTAGAGTGAGTTTTTCTCCGTTCCGATTGGGTGTATCGATTAGTAACCTTCTTATATGATACTAGAAATACGTTTTGGATATTATATGTGAGTTTATTATATGATGTGATGTTGGAGACTCATCGAGGTGATTGTGAAGGTATGATTTGGAGTTGTTCTATCGACTTTTGCGGTGAATCCTCCTAGTGACGAGATTTTTATTTAGAGATGATTGTGGACCAATGAGAGAAAGGTCCTATACCCTTAGTGGCATTAAACTTAAGTATAAAATCATATGTGTGATTAATGATAAAGATTCAAATGCGCGATGGAATCATAAAATGAATTGGGAATGATTTTGTGGATTATCGGTTAGTGTAGTTATGTTTATACATATAGCTGAGATGATTGTTATATACATTCAGATATAAGATGGTTTATATATATGATATGTATATGTTTATATTGTGTGAATGATATATACGTATTGTGTGAGAATACCCCTCTAGTGCTATCATGGAAAGTTGCGGGATGTGGGTGAGGCCCCTAGCTTGAGGAGCAGGTTGCATATAGTCCCCAGGTCATATTCATCCATTATTTATACTGTGTGATTTTTATTTTGGGTGAGAACTCTTGGGTATGATTCGTTCTCCCTTTCAGGTTCGAAACTATGATCTCTTCCCATACGCTTCTGATTTGGTTTATACCAAGTCGGTATGATCTAGTCCGACCGCCCCTGGGATAAAGCGAGTAAATCCTGGAAGATGATTGCATTTTAGAGACCTTTAGTATACATATATGTTATGCGCATTATGTATGTGTACTTGTTACGAATGGATATTCATGTATTGCATATATGGGTGACATTTTGCAAATGTCTAAGATAATGTGTGATATCTTATTTTTATAACTAGAGAAAGTTATTTATATTAAGTGGATGAGGCAATATGTGTTGTGGACTGAGGGCCAAACGGATCTCGATGACCCACAATGTTATGTAGTAGTGTATCAGGGGGTTCCTTGTTTGGATTTCATTCCGCGAGACATCCCACGCATTAAACTTAGCGCAATGTTAGGTGTGGGGAGATTTTTGGTCCTTAGTACTTGGGTTTATATGAATAGTGGGATAATATTACTTTAGCATTTTTTGATTTCGTGTGACATCTTGTGCTATGAACTTGTGAAAGTTAATGATTAGAAACAGGAGAAATCTAATTGAGTCATGTTAATGTATAAGCTTGAGCATGAGCTTAAGCTACGATAGAAGAAGATAAATAGTTATATTTTGGTGGATTATCCGTAGGTTTATGATGAATTATTCCTAAATGTGTCGGGTAGTTTATTTGAGGTGCTTATGCATACGCTTAGGTGTGCGCTATAGTTGAGGGGTGAGGTTGAGTCCCAAGAGAGAGCGACACCACTTTAATTATTGAAATTTGTGCATTCATAATTATTATGCATTTTAATTCACTTGCTAAAATTATTTTTCAAACCTCGGGCTCTGACCCGTTTATATCTTTTTCTCATGCTATACATATATTGTATATTTTAGGTGTCCCACCGTAAGGACGCCAATGTTTCCTATTCTATCTAGAGTCCTTAGAGTTGTAGCAGATGCAGACTGTTGTAGGATTTTGTTATAGTCGCTTCCTATCTTTTGTAAATCTGGATAAGGATCTATTTTGTATATTGGGTGTCTTTACCCAAGGGGTATATTTATGTGGTTATTTTATGTTTTTATCTGGGTGTTGTATTGTCTGTGACCCGACAACATATTTGGGTATATTCCTTTTTTGGTACTCATTTATATACTATCATGTTCTGTAGTCATAGCACATGTTGGTTTGTAGTTCTTTGTATGTTGATGAATTTTTTTTTTGGCATCCGTTTATTTTATTATTGGGTGGTTAGGTACATTTTTGTCTGTTCGGCAGTGATGTTGAGAATGATCCACTTAAGATTCATGATTCATTTTTGTATAGGGATGGCCACCTATTATTAATTTGAGCGGGGTGTTAAAGGTAGTATCAAAGCATTAGGTTCTTGTGTCTTAGGATTTGTGCGGGTTTTCAATGTTCTTTCATAAGCTTTCTTGATATAGAGCCCCATTATTAGGACTATTGTGTTCATAATGCATTTATGATCTTTTACGATACATAATTCCTTTAACTGTGTACTAATACAGTTTCACCTGCATCAGATGTCATCGAGAAGAGATCATGCAGCTCGAGAAAATAGAGGGGTAGAGAATACATAACCCCAAATGCCTCAGGGGACTGTGAGCACAACTAAAGTTGCTAATATTATGGCTCAAGCAGTCAATGCAACCATGATCGCTAAGGCTCAATAATTTCCTCGAACTCAGAAATAACCTGTAGTACAGGGAGCTCAAGCCTACCTAGGGCCATCTACGTGGGAAAGAGTATGAGAAATTTTTATGAAAGGGCATCCTCCAGAATTTCTAGGGGGAGATGATGTGGTCATAACCAGATAGTGGGAGAAGGATATTCAATGTCATGTTCGTATGGTGGAATGTAGCGACATTTAGAAATAGATACTTGCCACCATTAAACTAGCAGGTTCAGCTCTCCAATGGTGGGAGTCGATCACTACATCGGAGCAAAGAGATACAATGCCCATAACAGATTTTTGGGTGCGCTTTGATTGTAAGTATTTTCCTTCTGTGATTTAGACGAAAATGAGCAGGAGATTATTTGATGTGAAGCAAGGGGATATGTCGGTGGCTGAGTATGAAGAAGAATTTACTCGATTGACGAATTTTGTGTCAGATGAGGTAAATACAGAGGAGAAGCGAATAGTGATGTTTTTGGGAGGTTTAGATTGGTGAATTTGTTAGGATTTGTTAGGGAACCCGGCATTATTTACTTTTACTGATGTAATGAATGCGACATTATTACACTGTCAGGATAATCGTCTTCATTTAAAAGGAAGTAAGAAATTTTGGGACTCGGGTTCGTCCAGCAGGTTTGGAGGAGATGATTCTAGTGAGGCAAGATCATCACAGTAACAAGAGTATAGGTAGAATGATTGAAATATCTATGAGAGGGCTCCATGAAAGAGGCAGAGGATGGAAGGTCTTAGATTTAATGGTAGTGGATCTAGACATAATTACGAGGAGCAACGACAACATTTTGCTCCTTAAGGTGGACATGAAGGATTTGTTGGAAAATGTTTGTTTTGTGGGGAGATAGGCTATAGGAAGAGGGATTATCCTGAGAGAGGTAGAGGATATTTTTGTGTAGAAGTCTTGGATGTGCAACCCCTGCAGCAGTTTATGGGCCATTTCGGAGAAGAGAACTTCAATCAGGAACCCATTGATGAGGCTAGGCAGTTAGATTATGGAGGTATTATGTAAATTTTTTTTCCCAATGTGTATAGGTCATGTTTTGAGTGATAATGGGAGCGTCATACATAAGAGTGTTATCTCTACCATTTAGTTAAGTGTTAGTCGTATAACCAGGATGTGTGTGTGTGTGTATATATATATATATATATATATATATATATATATATATATATATATGTAGTAAAGTAGGAAACTTATGTATGTTATAAGTTTAAATGATGATGTCATCTTTATAATTTTTTTTTGCATTACCTATTTTAGCCATCTATCATTTGAGTTCCCCTTCTTTTCTTAGGCTAAAATTTATCTTCCACTCTTTTTCAAAATTCAAAATAAAGGGTAGAATTGTATTTGACCCACTTTTCTCCTACTTCTCATTCTCTCTCCTCTCACATAAACCAGATATCCCCTTTCTCTCTCTCGAACATTGACGGTCAGACACATAGCGAAAGAGAGGGGGACTAGCCATTTTTCTCTCACACACTAACTCAAACACCGGCTCTCAACACCAGCTGCCCACTTAGTCCTGATAAGATTTTTGATTTGATTTGTGTTTTGGTATTTTTTTTGTTCATCTTTGTATGGAGCATAGAGACAGAGAAAACACCATTAGAAACATCAGGTGCATCGGGTAATCTCCCTCTCTCTCTCTATCTCTCTCTCTCTCTCTCTCTCTGGGTCAGTAGGGGCCACTACTGACATGCACTATTACAAAAGGGCAACTCAACTACCATTGAAAGTTTAGTATTGTTAAGTTTAATGATGCTGACATTTCATCATTTTTTTGCAGAATCAGTCCCTTGGGAGAGCCACCCACACCAAGGGCAGCTCATCTGGAAACAGCTGTGGGAACTATGGTGGTTATTCAGGTCGGTTGATGCCTTGGTATTTTATAAGTTTGGTTTAGTATAAATGTTTACAGGGGAAGGTATGGAATTTTTTCATTCAGATCTATGTTTTCTTGAAACATTTGCTATATATTTTTGGTGAAATCAGTTTTTTGGGTTTCAACATATTGTATAAGGTTCTTTATTCCAGATTTCGGAGCTTCAACAATGGGTATTCAATTTTTTTGGGGTTTAACACTGATAAACTTTTTTATTTTATTAATATGTTTTCTTCTATCTGATTTGTGCTTTCATTTTTTATTTTTTGTAGATATTTATAACAGATTGCTGTTTTTTAACCAAGGTATAATTTTTGGCCTTAAATTAGTATGTGTATAAATTTAAATATATCGTTTATCCGAATATTTTTTTGCAGATCTCAGAACGTGTTTTTGACCAAAAGCTTTCAGATATGTGATTTGTATCCCTTACAATGATTTCACGGTAAGCAATCTTGGAGATGCATATAGTTAATCTTGATTATTGTCCCGATTTTCGTGTATATAATCGCAAATGCAATCCTTCGTTCAGTGTTATGCTCGAGGTTAAGTGGCACATGATTGATCGAACCGGTGCCGGAGATGGAGTCAATGCTCATGCATTCCATTTTTTCTCTTTATTTTCTTCATCATTTTTAGTTTTAACTATGTTAGAGGTTCGATTTATCCATTTTGTTTTGGTTCAGTGGATGGAAAGAATATACGGGTTTTTATCGAGATGGGTATATTTGATCTTACTAATTCTTGAATTTTTAAGGTTTTGATGGTGCGACACTTTTATCCATTGTGGGAGGATGTAACGTGTGTTGATAGCAGCAGGTGGAGTTGACTTGGCTGTCCTCTAGATAATTGTGTGTGTTTTTTCCATTTTTTATTTTGTAATATAAAAATATTTTGTACCTTTGGTTCATATTTGTGTTTATATTTGTATGATAATAAATACAACATGTGATGGGGTTTAGATCAAGTTTAAAGCTGATATAATGGCAGATTTGAGAAGAAAGTTGTACTACAACTTCTCATACACTCACACTTTGATTTATCACTTTATGATGTTCTGATGTGGTGGGTTTCTCACGCTAACCTCAAATTTGGTTTAATTTGATGATGTTGTACAATAGACACATGAAGACACTTACTCTTACTCTGTTTTCATTAGGGGGCACCAGGGAGCAGATGGATTCCTACCACATTTTTTTTATTTTAGAAATTTTGAAATGGTTTACACTTTTTAATGTGCGTACTGTTTGGCTGAGGAATTTATTAATGTGTTCAATTTTTTTAATACGAAAGAGAGATAGTGGCTTCAAATTAAATTTTTACTTTTTTCCTTTTTGTAGTGTTCATGTTGTACATAATAAGCGGTGCTGGTGCGGAAGTGTTTGGAGCTGAAGGGAAACTGTTAAATTGACGGCTTTGTATTATATTAAATTTAAAAAGAAAAGAAAGATGCTAATAACGATTTTTAAAGAAATAGTCAAAAATCAAGTATATTCCGTAAAAAATGTTGAAAAAATAAAGATTCCAAATTCATGGGTGGGGGCGGTCGCCTCTTTAGCCTCCCTTAAGGGTTGGTCATGTTCATGAGTTCGTACTTAGATAATCATATTCTTAATTCCAATAAATGCAATGTTCTACATAATCTAATGGGTTTGAAATTTTCACCACGAGATGTTTATCAACATGTCCCACTTCATTACTTTATAATAAATATGGCCTTTTATATTATTATTATTATTATTATTATTATTATTATTATTATTATTATTATTATTATTATTATTATTATTATTATTATTATTATTATTATTATTATTATTATTATTATTATTGTTGTGGTATTTTATATTGTCTAAACAGGGCCGATAGTCATATAAACGAATGAAATTTTGTCCAATTTTTATAAATATTTGTATTATGAATGTAACTTGAGAAAATTTTTATTATACACTTTAAAAAATTACCAATTACGAACACTATCATTTTTTTTAATTACACTTTGTTTTGTAAGGGAATGAAAATTTTTCTGTTTTGCAATAACATATTTTAGAAATTTTCACCGATTTGCAATTACGTACTTTAAAATTTTTTATCGTGCCTTTAATATAATGTGTGGACATGTTTAGGTATAAAAAGAACAAATCTTTGATTGGTTGAACTATTTTTTAAATCGGATGAATATACATCATGGTATATATTTATGAATAATATAAAGGTTTATGTAATAACAGATGACACTATTGTTATAATTTTGACAAAAACACATGATATGACCAACATGAGTGGTAATTTTTACATGAATATGATACAACTTATTGCAAAATTTTTTGGCACAAGCAACATTTTGAAATATTTTTTTGTTTTTAAATAGGGTGGATTGTCTCATAAATAATTGAATAATTGCGCAATTTTTTTATACTAATAGGTTCGTATCATAGGTTATTTCAAAACAGAAATTTATTTCTTGCGAACTAAACACGGGATATGGTTCTATCAATGACATGCACTTTTGAAAATTAGCATCGTGCCTTCAGGCACGGGCATACCCTAGTGTATATATATATATATATATATAATTACTTTGAGGACGGAAAGTGTGGCACTTGGAGGATATCTTCTGGGAGAATATAATTGTTTTGAGATGTGCTAGTAGAATTATGATCTTTCCGAAGTGCAAACTGTTAAGCCATGTTGAGTGGTAAAGATAAGGATATCGTTTTATGGTTATGATAGATGTATGTTTTTGCAATATCCCGTTGTGAAAGAGTCTATCTCATGGAAATATTTTGATGTGATGTAATGGATAATTTTAAGGCTGAGATTCAGAGTTTAGCGGATTCATTATTGATCGTAGATGTTGTTAGCTCATGGTTGCGTGCGGTTTGAGAACTCAATGTTTGTGAGAACATCGTATTGGTTGATGCTTTATGAGGCTTAGGTATATAATTATTCGATCCCTGTGTCTGTAAACATAAAACTTGTATACCGTAGGTTTCTAGGTAAGCCTATGGTGTTATGTATATATATAAATTTAAACCTTTCCATAAAATCTTTTAAAACTTTAGTCCTAGTCTGACCGATCTCAATCCCTGACAGAGATGCACAGTAGTGTATTGGGAAGGTTCCTTGTTTGTATTTCGCTAACGAGACCTCCCCCGCATGAAATTAGCAAATGTCGAGAATTGAGGAAGGCTAGATCTTAGGACATTTTGTTTATTAATTATTATTCTTAGTATGAATATATGAATTCATTTGTTAGGATTTAGTGTATCCCTACAGAGATTTGTGATTTAGATGGGTACATGAGTTTGGTACCTCAGTTACTCTTCGTGCGTATGATTATGACTGGGGATTGGAAGTCATTTCATGATTTGTGGCTTGAGGAGCCAGATAAAGAATGTGCAGTAAGCACGGATATAGGGTGTATGGGAACCCTGGTTGGAGATTATTTTAATGCATTCACTATTGATAGTGGTGGAGATCGGTGGGAGCGATCGTGGTGATACATGTATATATATATATTTGAGGTTTGAATTATTGGGCATAATCAAATTTCGAGGACGAAATATGTTGTAAAGAGGAGAGAATGCCATACCCCGTAAAATTTGAAGGCTTAGAATTCAATTATTTTGAAGAGAAATATAATTTATTTAATTGGGAGAAATTGAAAATTTTAAATGGGAGAATACTAATAAGTATTTCGGATTATCATTTGGAGTTTATGGTTGATCCGAGAAGGGTCGAGATAGTCAAAATGACAATATGGAATTGTGTTTTAGTTCCGAAGTATTTTGGACCTAGTTTGACTCGAATTATGGTACACGAGTCATTTTAAGTTTGTAATATCATTTAAAGTTGGGAATTTTGGAGATAAGGATTATTATGCCTACGTGAGTGTCAAACTCATTTATATAGAGAGAGAAACTTTGAGAGAAGAAGAGAAGAGCAAGGAGAGAAGGAGGGGAAAGCTTGGAGATTTGGGATTTCCCCGACCAAAGTCCGTGATTTCGAGGAAGATTCAGACTCTATGAACCTTGCGGAAAGTGATTAAACTTTCTCAATACTTATGCGTGTGGATTATTTCATCATTTGTTGATAAATTCTTGAGTTTCAACATTTATGGTAAAACCCTAGATTTGTTGATTAAATCTTGTATTTGATGTGTATATATGGGTTTGATGGTGTAGTGATGGTTGGGATCATAGTTGGGTTGATTTATGAGGTTAGAATCATGATTTAAATGAGGGTTTGATGGTTAGAGTTGATGATTTTTGGGTTTATATTTCGTGGGTTTTATGCAGAAGATGGAACTTTCAAAGTTCTATAGACTCGAATCGATTCGGCATAAGTTGAAAGTGTCAAGTCATGGGGACCGAATCGATTCTCCCCCTTGCGAATCGATTCGATATATGCAGAAGTAATAGGTACCCATCCTTGAATCGATTTGAAGATTGACGAATCAATTTCTACTAGGTCGAATCGATTCGCTTTAGGGCCGAATCTATTCGAAAATCCTGCTATTTTAGGAAGTTTTTCTATAGTGAGTTTTACTCCGTTTTTATTGGGTTTATCGATTAGGAACCTTCTTATATGAAACGAGAAATACGTTTTGGAGATTATATGTGAGTTTATTATATGATGTGATGTTGGGGACTCATCGAGATGATTGTGAAGGTATGCTTTGGAGTTGTTTTGCTGACTTTTGTATTGAATCCTTCTAGTGATGGGATTTTTATTTAGAGATGATTGTGTAACAATGAGAGAAAGGTCGTGTACCCTTAGTGGCGTTAAACTTAAGGATAACATAATATGTGAGATTAATGATAATGATTCAAATGCGTGATGGAATCATAAAATGAATTAGGAATGATTTTGTGGATTATCGGCTAGTGTATTTGTGTTTATACCTATAGGTGAGATGATTTTTATATACATTTGGGTATAAGATGGTTTGTATATATGATGTGTACGCATATCCTGTGTGAATGATATATACTTATTGTGTGAGCATACCCTTCTAGTGCTATCATTGGAAGTTGCGTGATGTGGGTGAGGCCCCTGGCTTGAGTAGCAGGTTGCATATAGTCCCCAGGTCATAGTTATCCATTATTTATATGGTGTGATTTTTATTCTAGGTGAGAAGTCTTGGGTATGATTCGTTCTCACTTTCAGGTTCGGAACTATGACCACTTCCCATACTCTTTTGATTTGGTTTATACCAAGTCGATGTGATCTAGTTCGACCGCTGGTAACTTGCGATAAAGCGAGTAAATCCTGGAAAATGATAGCATTTTAGAGACCTTTAGTATACATATATTTTATGCGCATTATGTATGTGTACTTTTTATGAATGGATATTCATGTATTGCATATATGGGTGATGTTTTGCAAATGTGTAAGATAATGTGTGATATCTTATTTTTATAACTGGAGAAAGTTATTTATAATAAGTGGATGAGGCTATATGTGTTGTGGACTGAGGGCCTAACGGATCTTGACAACCAAAAATGTTATGTAGTAGTGTATCGGGGGGGGGGGGGGGGGGTTCTTTGTTTGGATTTCGTTCTGCGAGACGTCCCACGCAGAACGAAATTTAGCGCAATGTTGGGCGTGGGGAGATGTTTGGTCCTTAGTACTTGGGTTTATATGAATAGTGGGAGAATATTACTTTAGCATTTTTTGATGACGTGTGGCATCTTGTGCTGTGAACTCATAAAAGTTAATGATTAGAAACCGGAGAAATCTAATTTTGTCATGTTAATGTATAAGCTTGAGCATAAGCTTAAGCTACGATAGAAGAAGATAAATAGTTATATTTTGGCAGATTATCCATAAATTTAAGATGACTTCTGCCTAAATGTTCCGGTTAGTTTATTTGAGGTGCTTATGCATACGATTAGGTGCGTGCTATAGTCGAGGGGTGAGGTTGAGTCCCAAGAGAGCACGATACCACTTTAATTATGAAATTTGTGCATTAATAATTATTATAACTTTAATTCACATGCTAATTTTTTTTTTCAAATATCGGGCTCTGACCCGTTTATATATTTTTCTCATGCTATACATATATTGTATTATTTAGGTGTCCCACCATAAGGACGCCAATGATGCCTATTCTATCCAGAGTCCTTGGAGCTATAACAGATGGGGACTGTCGCAGGATTTTGTTCTAGACGGTTCCTATCTTTTGTAAATCTTGATAAATATCTATTTTGTGTATCGGGTGTCTATACCCATGGGCTATTGTTATCTAGTTCTTTTTATTTTTATCCGGATGTTGTATTATCTGTGACCCGACGGCATATTCGAGTATATTCCTTTTGTGGTACTCGTGTATATACGATCATGTTCTGTAGTCATATCAGATGTTGATTTATAGTTCTTTGTATGTTGATTAATTTTTTTTTGGCTTCCGTTTATTTTATTATTGGGTGGTTAGGTATATTTTTGTCTTTTCGGCAGTGATGTTGAGAATGATCCACTTGAGATTCCTGTTTCATTTTGGTATAGGGTTGGCCACCCGTTATTAATTTAAGCGGGGTATCACAATATTATGGTGGTAAATCTACTTGTTGACAAGTGTAATAGTATTGCTTTTTGATTTCTTTTCCTTCTTTTAATTTTTTGCATTCTGATTTTAAAGCATCATATAGTATTTTTATTCTTGTTCCTATAGAACAGTCCCGTTTTTCTCCCATATATTCTTTCCAATTTTTCCATATTTTTTCTCCTATGGTTACTGGTATTTTTTGTAGGTATCTCTCTAATAATTCATTGTCTGAGGTTCTTCCTGTTTTTGTCCAATATTCCGTACGTTTTCTACTATATTCTCCTGTATATTCTACTCTACATATTTGTAATTGTTCAAAATTTCTTAATGCTTCTATTTATTTTTCTGTTTAGTATAATAGTCTATTTGGTCCTACGAATGCTTCTTTAATTAAATTAGTGAATCTTTCTACAATAAAGTTTTCTTTAAATTGTTTATATTCGGGGGAGGATTTATATGTTAAATACCAATTAGATACACTACCTTGTAATGTATTTTCAAAATATATTTATGTTTCGGTTTTATTTTCAAAGTTTATTAATGTGCACGTTCTAAAATATTCGTTTTCCAAATTTTCAATTGCAACTTCCCAATCTTGAGGATTGATCCTATCTAAATTTAGTATGCTTCCATATTTACTTATAATATTAGAATCTGTATCAAATATATATCTATTACATTGTTTGTATGCTGGAATTTGTTTATTATTTTCATTATATGTTTCTTTTGTTTCTTCTAATTTTTTATGAGTAGAATAGTCTCTCCTAGTGTTACTTGTAGTTGAAGATTCTGCTTCCATTTCTTTTGTTGGATTAATTTCTTCTAATATTTTTACAATTCATTCTTCTTTTATAAATTTTTTTATTTCTATATCTATTATTTTTATTTTATTATCTTCATCTGTTCTTTCTGGACAATATATATGCATTATTGCATATTTATTCTCTTTTCACTACCATATTTTTTATAAGTTGTTACGTTGTCATATTGTCACAATCATCTAAAATTATATCATATATTTTATCTTCTAGAAAATTATTAATTTGTTCCACTTGTTCTTCTATTATTAATACATTAATTTCATCTAATATTTCTTTATTGTCTTCTAGAGGTTTATATTTACAAAATCTAATACTACTTTGTCTTATTTTATTTTCATATATTTTACTTTTTTTTGGATTTTTTGTTGCATTTATTATTAGTTGTGGGAATTTCCATTCAATTTCTTCATAGATACTACTATCTATTTTTTGTGCCTCTATTATTTTGACATATTTACTGTTAAAGGATTTTACTATACAATCAAATTCCGCTTTAAAATTTATTTTATAATGATTAATTAATTTACCCATAAATAGTGTATAGACTAAAAGGTTATTATATTGTCCTGCCATATTATATCGTCTTGTTCTTATTTCTACTTTTATATGTTTATTAAATTCATTTATGTCCATGGAAAAGTTTTGTATACATCCTATTACTGCTACATTTTTTGCTAAATCTACTTTTGCACTAACTATTTGTGCTTGTTCATTATTATATACTAAAACTTTTGTACCTGCTTCTAATCTTGTTAGTCCAACAAGTCCTATTGCTATTACTCCTAAATGCAAGAATTCTATGTTTTTTCTACCTAATTCTTTTGCTGATTCTTCAGTATTTAAATCTAAAATTATTTCGCTATTGGCGACTGTTATTTTTCTCTTGCTGGTGTGATTATATATTTTATTATTGAATTCTATTATATTTTTATTATATAATTGTTGTCCTTTTGTCTTTTGAATACCTTTTTCTATATATCTTTTAGTGTCTTCTTTATTGTTTTATATATTTTCTATCCCATATATTTCTTTATTTCGGTGCTTGATGCCATCTTTTGAATAAAAAAGATTTAGTTTAGTTTTTGTAACTTTAGTGTCTACTTTAATTCTTTTGAATTTTTCTATTACTTCGTTTATTTCTGGTATTTCTTTTTCTTGTAATATTTTATTAAGTTTATCGAATTCTAATTTTATATTTACTGTTCTTCTGTTTATAATATATATTTATTCTTTAATATAGTCTTGATTTTCTTCTAGTTTCTTGAGTTTTTCTAAAATATTATTATTCATAAACTATAACCTACCATTTTCTGCTAGTATTCCTAGTTTTGTTTGTAAATTTATTATTGCATCTTCTTGATTATTTATTATATTACTACTAATAGTTGCACACTTATAGTTTCCATTTGCTATGGCTTTTTTATATATTTTTTGTTGATTTTTTATAATTTGTTTTCTAAAAGTTATAGAGTGTTTGATAACTTGTTTTTCAGTGATCATAGAAGATTTATCCTAACCTTCCTCTTTCGCTTAATATTGCTAGTTCTAACCTAAACTGTTGAATTTTCTCTTCCGCAATCTTAATTATCCACTACGTTTATATAATCTTTATTATTTATATTTTCTTCAAATTGTTTTTTATAGTCTTCTACAATTTTATATTGAATAGAGAGTTGTCTTCTAATAAATTATTTTTCAGTATTCATATAATATTATAAAATAAGTCATATAAATTGTAATTCCACTCTTTTCATTAAATAATATTACCTACTATATAATTATATAAAATTAAAGTAGCTCTGATACCAGAATTTTTATGAAGAGTGTTATAAACAGTAGAATGAATAATGACTTTTTTGAACAGAGTTTTCCCCAGATTTGGTCATCTGGTCTATTTATATGAGGGCGAGGCTGCTCGAGTCCTCCTGCCTTCGATCCGTCTAATAGAGTGTATTAAATGCACAAGATATTGCATTCAATGCATGGGATCCCATAGTTTTGGCACGAAGCCATTCTATTGGCTAGACATATTGTGGGTATTAATGGGGAATATGACATGTTAGCTTGAGGCTTATCTAGGAAGTTTAGATGGTCAAGTTTAGTGAATTAGACCTACAATACTAAGGATAAAGCCACTTGAGTGCGACATTCTTGAGTCCCAAAATGTCAGGCGTCATGACATCAGAAAGTGGTTCAAACAGTGACTATTGTTAGGTATCATGTCACATCGATCAAGCGGGCTGGCACCCAAGGTACATTGAGGAGGTAACCTCGAGGGGGAAAGTATTTAGGGGTATCAGGAACCTCGAGGAGGCTCACTCGAATGAGTAGGAAATTAGTAAGATTGAGTGACATTTGTCCTGGATGATGTTTTGCCCAAGTGTTCCAAGAGGGTTGGTAATAATTCCCAACGTTGCCTTGTTCCTCCAAACCATGTCCCTACGAAGTTCCCAAGAGGAGGTTGCTTTATAGAGCATGAAAGATCTCCTATGCCCTGCCAGGCATGGTCCCTCTTGGGTACCAAACAACCTCACTCGACATGTATATTCATAAGATAAAATACATAATACAACATTCTATTTCTTGTTACAAACTATTGTCATCCAGGTGACTTTGTTCTACGAGATGGGTCCTTGGAGCCACTTGTTGTGAAGATTCATTGAAGTGAGTATTTCGAGCCACTTATTTTGAAGAATCTTTGAGGTGAGTTTGCGAAAAAATTTCCATTCTCCTTCTTTATGAGCAACTGATCTGCTTAACCAAGTTAACCACTCATTTGGGGGGACACCCCCTACATTTTCCCCTTCGTAAGATATTTGTTTATTGCATGAGGAAATATCAGTACGAAACCTTTTTTTACATCTTTGATCTTCTCTCTTGGGGAAAATAAAGTGATTTATTCAAATTTCCCCCAAAGCTCGTCGTTCCCCAAGGCAGACAAGACTCCAAGCATGTTGCATTAAATGTAATTACCATTTTCACTTTTGCACATCACACGTGGCAGCACCAGGGCATACACGTGTAAACAATGCTGTTAATCGTCCCATCATCCCCCGAAGCATCATCATTATGACCCTTGGTTTTCTACGGCCATGCCGCTTGACAGCCATTCTAGCCAAACTATTCCAGAGAGTCATCATTATGGTTTTTCAAATGTCACTTTTTCCGTCTTTTGGGGTTCATGTTGCTCGTATAAAAAGGGGTGTACGCTCAATTCAAACATCACCTTTGGGTTTTCATTTTATGAGTTTGAGATTTTGCGAGAGTGAGAGAAGAAAACTCTGTCTTCTTCAACCCTTCCATTATTTTCCTGTTACCCTTAGTTATTCTTTCCTTAACCTTCCATGGAACCCATGAAAAGAACTCTCTCTATTAGGGGCATTTCCACCGTAACTCAAGCGCTCCAAGCTCAATGGGCACGTCATCGTCGTGCGCCTTACTTTGGTCACAACCACCACTTCTGGGCAACAGCGGAGCGATTCCCCGACGCCCTGGTGCCAACTGAAAACCCCAACCTATTAATGGAGGAAGGTGAGGATGTTTAAGACTTTGCTTATATCCCCACTATCACTATTACTCACTTTCGGATTGAGCATGGTGATTTCCCTTATTCAAAAGTAGAGTTTGAAGATTCTTATGGTGCCAGTGTGGGATTGGTCCCTTGGACTGAGCACATCCATTCAAAGTATTCCGTTAAGTTAGCCCTTGTAGGCCTATCCTTCTCTCTTTGGATGGGCAACCTTACTCTCGCCAAGGACAATACTACTCTACAATTGTTGGTTTCGTGTTGGAGACATAGGTCATGTACCTTTGTGGCCGATTGGGGTGAGTTTACCATTACCTTGGAGGACGTGTGTGAGATTTTGGGATTAGAGGCAGCTGGGTTTGATACCTTCTTCGAGGAGGTTGTCGCTAGTGAATAGAAAGCCTTAAGAGGGGAACTAGGGGCAGTGGTGAAGGACTATATGGTAACTTACAACAAGTGAACCTATTCTAAAGTAATTCGTTACTTTTATTTCATTGACGAGAAAGCCATTATTAAGGCCTGCGAGGTAGCCAAGGAGAAGCCCCGGGGAAAAGCGGTATTTGGATATCCCCAACCGGGAAAGACTTTGGGTCCAAGCTCGAGATGGCGGGTTACATTTGGGTGATAATGTCGAAGGTCTATCTTTTGGGTAAGCCTCACGACTGCCCTCGAAATGACCTGATCAACACGGCCTTTTGAATGGCCAATGGAGTGAAAATCCCCCTTGCTGCCATTGTCCTCGGCTCCTTCTATTCCTGGCTTGACCATGTAGTGACAAACTCTTCTTAAAGCATCGGTAGGTTTGATGTTTCTAATTACGCATAAATGTTCTTTTGACAACTTTCCTCTATGTCCACTTTCCTGATTACGGCCCCGCCGATAATTACCCTGGTTCATAGCCCGTGAAGATCCCTTAAATTTGTTGTTGGGAAAATAAGAGCGTCAAGAAGCCTTTGATTGCCCTGATTGATCGAGATGAAAGGGTCATACCTCACCCCTATGTTGGGGTGAGTTAGTTTTTAACCAATGATTTATTTGCTGAGGAGGATCGTCCCATTGCTCCGATTGATTTATCCCTTGCTAGGAATTTTCCTCAGAACAGTGTCCCCCTTTTTTTAATCCCCTCATATTTTCCCTCTTATACTGAGTGGTCATCATTTTATTCTGTGTAAAGTCCATACCGTGTAGCCTCGCAGTTTAGTTATGACCAAGGTGCCCCTCTATTAAGTCATTTCACTCGATAAAAGACCACCAACTTTTCTTTTCCTTGCGCTAATTATCTGACTTCCACTGTTGTTAGTCTATGTGCCAGCTACCCAGACAATGTCGTGGTCCTGAGCAAAGGGGATCGAGGGGGAAGGCCATCTATTTATATGAACGCATTCGGGCAGAATCAGTTAGTTCGTTTTCAAACCAACCTCTTAAAAGAACCCCGATAGTCTGAAGTTGAGAGATTCCCACCCACAAAGTTGGGTTTAAGAAATTTCACCACCTCATCCTCTATTTTTTCTCTTAGTACTGCTAACACCAGTGTTCCCTTTGAACTACCCCCATTAGGCAATTGTGAAAAAGAAGAAAGTCTCCTTTCCAGTCGAGACTGATACCATTGCCCCTGGTCCCTCGAGGCCAATTGAGGGCACTTTATCCCCACGCGTTCCCTCATCTGGGGCAGCGGTTCGGGCCACCCAAAAATTCCCTTTGAAAAACTCAAAACCATCCCCTAAACTTCAACTGGTCATACCCCTAATCCCAAAGTCGCCCAAGAGGTGAGCTCAATGTTTGATCAACTTCTGCAAACCTGGAAGAATTTTAGTGAGGAAGACAAGGATTTTATGTGGGCCCAGATGGCCTCTTAGGGTTTCCTATATGCTCCTTGCGCTGCTGATAATGGTAAGAAAAAAAGGCGGTATGTCCTCTTAAGCTCGCGATAGAAGATTCGTCTGAATCCAGCGAGGAATAACTACCCGAGGAACATGCTGCTATTAATGCTGGTGGTGATGGTGATAAAGATGATGAGGATGAGAGACAGAAGGTAGTGGAAGAAGAAGAAGAAGAAGAAGAATAAGAAAAAGAAGAAGAAGAAGAAGAAGAAGACGAAAAAGAAGAAGAGGAATGTGCATTGATTCAGAGGCATAGGTTAAGGAGGATGGTTTCTCCTTCGTAACCTGCTCGCCTCCCTGAGATTATAAGGTTCTGGAAGATTTGTCGAAGCAAGAAGTAAGACTCTCAATCCCTCTTACTCTAAATGTCTTCTTATTTCTTTTATTTCCATGCTAATAATCCCATGTTTCCCTAACTTGCCTTATCTCTTTTTCAGGTTGATGCGCGAGGTGATTAGCGCGATGATGTCGGAGAGGATCTGCCCTTCGAGAGAGCTACCCCTACTACTTTGTAGGTATTCTCCCATTTCCCCTTAGGGGCAGTTATATCTGATTCTTCGTCTGATCCTAGTAGAGGTTATTCCCCTGATCCCTCTTTTTTATGCGAGCATGCTGGCCTTGAGAGGGATGTCCCTAATATGAGAGATACTGAGGATATACCCAAGTCCCCTGTGCATGTTTCTTCATTGCCTCTGGTGAGTTTATTTTCCTTACTTTTTTAAGCTGTTGTTTCTCTTCAACTTGTTATTCTAACTTTTAACTTCTATGCTGCAGGTTCCTGTACTTGTTCATACTGTTCCATTAGTTCCCCTTCCATCGAATGACCAAATGCTTGTATATATTTTTGGACCTTCCATACTAAACAAGGAAGGTTCCAATCTTACTAGGGTGGGTCAGGGGGAGGATGGACAAGAACCTGTTGCTAAGGCAAGGGGAGTAGAAGGAAAGGACAAGTTACTGAAGTCAAGGGGGGCTATAACAAGAAAGAACAAGTCACTGAAGTTGATGGGATGTGATTGCCCCCAAAGTCAACACCCTTTCATAGCTCTGGGTCCCATTGAGGAGGAAGATGTGGTACAAATGTCCACTCACAAATTCTCCAACGAGCATCTTCCCGAGGTACATTTATTCTTTCATATATCTCCTGCATATAAGCTTGTTAATTTTGCCAAGTAATGTTGGGTTTTAAGATTCAAAATATCCCATAACTGAGGGTCAAGCGGGCCTAGTAATGTAGGACTTTTAAAATCAAAATCTCCCATAACTGAGACCTAGTCTTATAGGCATAATCTCCCATAACCGAGGTTCTAGTGGGCCTAGTAATGTAGGACTTTTAAAATCAAAATCGCCCATAACCAAGGGTCAAGCGTACCTAGTCTTATAGGAAACATCTCCCATAACCGAGGGTCAGGTGGGCCTAGTAATGATGGACTTTTAAAATCAACATCTCCCACAACCGAGGGTCAGGCGAACCTAGTCTTATAGGCATAATCTCCCATAACCGAGGGTCAGGCAAGCCTAGTCTTATAAGCGTAATCTTCATGTTAACAAGATATTTTATACATACTTTCTTCATTTTTATTTCTTACATAAGTTGTTCAATGCATTTCAGGTGGAGGTCGATCAGCCTGTAGTCCGTAGGAGTGAAGCTGAACTTGTTGCTTAGGGATTAATTTAAATGAGGACCTTAGCAGGTGCGCGCACCCTCTCTCGAGTTGACGTGATCCTTATCCCCTCGGTATATCTTACTACGATGGTAGTTTCTTCCGCCAAATTAGTATAGAAAGTTGCATCCACCATGTGGGCCTCTTCTTTTGAAAATGGTTTCTTGGTAGCTCGAATCACCACCTCCTTACTCTTTATGTTTTCTTTCGCACATTGACGTTAAGTGGAGGGTACCAACCCGTAGTTTTGCATCCATACCCTACCTGCCAACAACTGGTATGATGGCTCGTAATTCATGATATCAAATTTAATATAGGAAGTGATGTTCCCCATTATGATGCCCTTGTTAACATAACCCACTAATGTGAAGGATTGATTATCATAACCTAATATTGCTAACGAATGGGGCACTATCCATGTCTCTGATAACTCGGTGGAATAAAAGGATCCAATGGGCATTATATTGATGGATGCCCCTCTGTCCAACAACACTCGTGAGAAAACACAATCATTCACTGACGCAGTAAGATATAAGGGTCTATTGTGCGGATACCTGATCAACTTATCAACCTCTGAGAATGTGACTTCAGAGAGATATCTACTCACCAGTTTATCCATAGGTCTATTCCATTTTAAATGAGGTTCCATATTTTTCTTCGTGATCTACAAAATGGCTCATGTGACTTCCAGTCGGGATTCTTCAGGAAGACCAACCTGATCAAAGAACCATCCAAACTTTGGTGAGCGAGCCATATCGGCGCACTCAATCCATGGATCTGTCCACTCATCTTCTAGCTCGTAAACTTCTTTCACGTCTCTGTATACAGCCTCATCATATTCTATCACTGCATTAACTTTTTTTGGAGAACAGGTTCCCAACTACCCACTGAATCCCTCAACGGGATTGTATTCTTCTTCCTCTTAGTCTTCTTTCCCTTCAATCTCATCATCCAAATGGATTTGATCCAATTCGAAGGTGCACTCTTCTAAAGACCCTTCGAAGCCATCATCAGAAGATCCTCAGACGTCGCTTCCTTCGAGCCACTGTCCCATCGTCAATTGCTCAGCCTCCTCATCAAAATTGCTTGCCATATGTTCCCCATGAGGTGGATAGGGTTATCGTTCACATTATTTTTTGGCAATACAATGTCCCCATTATTTACATGATGGTCAATTAACCTCCTGAGTGAGAAACACACTTTGGTAGGATAAGTTACCCTATTATATAGTGCGTAATAATGAGGTTTCTCCTTGTCTTCTCGCGTGAGTGGAATAGTGTGGACATTAATTGGCCTGCATAGTTTATCACGCACCATGAGATCATAAAGATTCAAGGCCTGTTCCACTGTGCAAGGTATCTCGAGGGGATCCTATTCATCTTTAAACTTTCTCTTGCTGTATCTACCCCTTCCATTTCCTCGACCACTGTTACTTCTTTCTTTACCCACCCTCCCCATATGCATAGTTGATCCTTAAGGGTATTCCCCTCCCCGAGGTGATTCTTGGCCTCATCAGTAATCTTGGCAAAATGGACGGTGGTACTATGGGTTTTACCACTAAGGTAATATTCCTGGCTACTTTTAAAAACACTACAAACTTGCCTTCTCTTGTTTCATTAATCAGGTGACATATATACTCGGGGAATAAGCCCTCTTTACATACTTGTAAAAGTTTATCTTCTCGTATCTCCTCTTTCACATCCACGGAGCATTCACGGAACCTCCTAATATAAGCCACAACATCCTCTCCAGACTTTTATTTCTCACGCGCGAGCTGGGTGAGTGTGAACTTATCCTCAACCAAAAAGAACTTGTGCATGAACAACACAAGCAACTCTTCCCAAGATATTACACTACCTGGGACTAGGTGGGAATACCACGTGTAGGCTGTCTCCATAAAGTATTTTGAAAACTCCGTTAGCCTTAAATTCTTGACATTGCAGTGGGCCCCCAGACTCTCGATGAACCTCTTCACATGATCCTTGGGATTTGCACCTTTCTCCGTGTACTTTTTGAAAATTGGAGGAATATAACCCACTGGGTAGGGTTCATTGTTATACGCCTCTCGGTAGGGAGTACGAAAGTTATCGTACACCGAGGAACTGTCTCCTTTAGACACAGTTATAAACTTTAGCAGTTCTTTCTTCATAACCTATAAGCCGGCTTGCTGCGACATTATTATCACCAGGGTCATTGAGGCTGGTACGCTTGCTCATTGGCCTACTGTTACAACTGGAGCTTCTAAAGCCTTTCCCCCACTCTGCGTCGCCAGCCCCATTGTCACGGGTGGGACCGTGGTTGGACACGCCCCTCCCGAGGGTGGTGAAACAGTGGGGAAGGCGTTATTATAAGTAGGCGTTGCCACCCTTACAGTAACAGTGGGAGCCAGTATGGTCGCATGTGGTGTAATAAAGGAATTTGTTCCCATGGGAGCCCCTAACATTGCTTGGGTTGTCGGAGTTTTGATGAACTCTACGAATAAACCCATTAGCCCCAGCATTTGCGCCTGACCTATTCCTCCTTACATATCCATCGCCTCCGCAATACCAACACCGGGTGCGCTAGGCTCTGTCCTTATTGTTCTCGCCCCCTCAAACAGCGCAGTGTTATTTTCTTCTTCTTCACGTGGTATGGTGTCGAAGTCAATGACTCTAATGGTGTTATCCTCTGCCATCTTTTCAAAAGAGAATACCTCCCCAGCGGAGTCGCCAAATGTAAGATGTGGGTTCTTCAAATACATTTAGAATTAAGTGAGGTGTAAACCCTTATCAAGATCGGGATTAACATCATTATGTATAAAACATGGGTAGTAGTCACAGGTAAATCAAAGAGAAAGAGATTCAATATTCAAGCCTACATTAAAGAGAATATTAACACGGGAGATATATGGCAAGCAAAATAAATGAATTGGACCAGTAGGTGGCATGGTCGGAGGGAGAAAGAACAAGCACTCCAAGCACAATAAAGAAAAGGAAAGAACTTCAAGCTTAGTTACTGCCTAATGATGGGTATATTAAATTTGTATGGGAGTTAATGCTCTCTCAATGGTTCTTTGGTATAAGGAATTTTGGGCAGCACTTCTGGGCTAAAAAAAATGCTCTCCCCCTGATTTATTTAACTGGTTTATTTATATGAGGGCGAGGCTGCTCGAGTCAGCCTCGATTCGATCCATCTAATAGAGTGTATTAAATGCATAAGATATTGCATTCAATTCATGGGATCCCATAGTTTTGGCAGGAAGCCATTCAATTGGCTGGAAATATTATGGGTATTAATGGGGAATATGACCCGTCATCTTGAGGCTTACTCTAGGATGGATAGATGGTTAGGTTTGGTGTACTAGACCTGCCATCCAAAGGATAAAGCCACTTGAGTGATACATTCTTGAGACCCTAAATTTTAGACGTCATGATGTCATAAAGTGGTCCAAACAATTACTATTGTTAGGTATCAGCTAACATCGATCAGGCGTGCTGGCACCCAAGGTACCTCGAGGAGGAAACCTCGAGGGGGAAAGTATTGAGGGGTATTGGGTACCTCGAGGAGGCTCATTCAAATGAGTAAGCAATTAGTAGGATTGAGTGACATTTTTCCTGGATGGAGTTTTGCCCAAGTGTGCCAAGAGATTTGGTAATAATTCCCAACGTTACCTTATTCTCAATCTTCCAAACCATGTCCCTGCAAAGTTCCCAAGAGGAGTTTGCTTGATAGAGCATGAGAGCTCTCCCATGCCCTGCCAGGCATGGTCCCTCATACGTACCAAACAACCTCACTCGACATGTATATTCATAAGATAAAATACATAATACAACATTCTATTTCTTTTTACAAAATATTGTCATCTGGATGACTTTGTTCTATGAGATAGGTCCTTCGAGCCAGTTGTTGTGAAGAATCTTCTAAATGAGTAATTCGAGCCACTTACTGTGAAGAATATTCGAGGTGAGTTTGTGGAATATCTTTCCTTCTCCTTCTTTATGAATAACTGATCTGCTTAAGCAAGTAAACAACTCATTTGGGGGGACACCCCCTACATTTTTCGGAAATACTAACCAATTATTCACCGTTCTTAACGAGAAGTAAAAGTTTAGGACCCATATACAAGTCACAATGGAGCAAAAGAAGATCCTAGATAACCTTTGGTTTAATAGAGAATACAACGAAGGATCTTTTATACATAGTATGAATTATTTAACTAAATATTTGTTTAATATAACTCATCATGTACATACGTTAGAAGCAAAAGCTAAATATTACACTCCTACTGAAGAATGAGAAAAACTATTAAATGAACACAATCATGTAATCAAACATTTTAAAATATTAAATATAAAAAAAAAAGATAGAAAAGAAATTGGAACACATATTATTATATAGCAATAGTAACTTCTTGTCATCCTTTGATCCCTACTATAGTTCTATATTAAAAATCAAAGTACAAGAATTGCTACCAGAAGCAATAACCGAAAAAATATTTATGTTTGTAGGAGAAAAGGAGATTAGTAATTGGGTTTCCCAACAAAATTATTTTAAATTTTATCTAGCCCCAACATGATGTACATTTAAATACAAAAAAGGTGTATATATTTTCCCAAACTAAAAAGGATACTATAATTCTATTAGATATAGATTTTAGACTTTTTGAAAACTTCATTATCAGTAGACCTAATAAAATATTCCCAAATAATAATCAAATAGAAATAGAGGTCACTGTATGCTTATTATTAGAATATGGTTTAATATCCAGTTTGTTAATAACACCACCTTTTGAATGACTAAATTCCAATTTACCAAAAGGATTATTAGATCCAATAATAGAACAACATAGCGGGAAAAATAGAATACCTCATATATTGTTAATTATAGGTAGTTTACCACCAGAATGGGTAGGAGAAGGACAAATTATTCATAATAGGCACATAATCACAATAAAACATAGAGACGAAAAAAAAATCAGATTATTTTCTCCAGTGTAGTTATGATCAAGAATATCTCCTAGGATAAGAATGCGACAGAAGAATTATTAAAAATATATAAAGTATATAATATAATGAATGAAATGTCTATGAATAACTTATACATGATAAAAGAAACCTTTAACATATAAATCTTTATTCCAAAAATTCCATATAGAATAATTTTAAAATATTTTAATAAATCGACAAATTCTGACGATGTTGAAAAAGCACTAGAACAAGAAATAATTTCTCATTACAAAGTAGATAATTATCCATATAATGATTCCGACTTAGATGATTCCATGGACTTAGTCACCAGACACAATATAGACAATATGATGGAAGGATATATGCAAAGCAAAAGATTATTCGTCTAAAGAAGCAAGAGTATGCAAGCAATAACATAGAGCAAAAGAAGACAAAGAAAGAATGAACGCATTACTCAATCAACAAGACGAAAATGGCAGAAAGCAAAAAGAAAGAAAAATGGAGTAAAGCAAAAGAAGAAAAGGACGGAAAGATGAACACAATATTCAAAGCACGAGAATCTCTCCCAAAAGGGCCTTACTATAATACCCCTTACTTTTGGGTAATTATTTTTATACTAATTTGCCTTGGGGGTTAATTATATAAAGTAAAGGAAGTTGAAGTGAATATTATTGTAAGTGATTTAAGAGATAATATTTACTTAGTTTTACATATTTACTGCTATGTGGATGTAAATAGCATCATATTGTATTTTATTGCATCGTTGTGTTTTAAGCGATGGTTATGACTTACATTTCAATTGGATCATTATTATGATTTAATATGACGTTGGAACATGATATATTGTAAAATATTCCGGATGCCAATTTAGAGAGTACGGTTAGTCCGGAAATGGTTGAGATAGTCAAAATAAGTGCCAAGTTGTATTTTTGAGTTCCGGGGACTTTTAACCAATTATGATTTAATTATGTTGCTACGAGCCATTTTAATTGTGTAGTAAGATTTAAATGAGTAGACATAATGCAATTGGGTATTTTAGTCTTGCTAGAGCATTTGAGCTCATTTTAAGTTTTGAACTTAGAGAGAGTTAGAGAGAAGAGAGAGCTTGGGAGAAAATGGAGAGCAAAGAGAGAATTAGAGATTTGGAGCTTGGAATCGTTTCTACGAGAAGAGAATCCGAGACTACAAGATTGAGGCAAGTTTCTAACTTGAAAATATATGATTTAGTGTGGATAATTTATATATATAGTTGTGTTTTTGATATTTAAACCATTTATGGGTTTTGATGATTTTTAGTGTTTAAACCCTTAATCTTTGATCTAAATTTGATTTGAGTTGGAGATATTAGTTAGTTATTGTGTAATAATGATTTGGGTAAAGTTTTAGTTGATTATGTTGAGATTAGAGGGAAGAATTGAAATTGGGAAATTTAGGGTTTATATCAGACCGCATCCCAAACTGGGCAATCTGACCAAGAGGAATCGATTCGCCCTGCTCAACGAATCGATTTGCTAAAGATGGGGGATACAGGTCTTGGGAATCGAATAGATTTAGATTAAGACTGAATCGATTCGGGCTGAGATAGAAGGTTGGTTTTCTTAGACGAATCGATTCGCGTTTTGGGTGAATCGATTCGAAAACCCTGCTGTTTTATAGGGTTTTTCCAATTTAGTTTCTAGTCCTTTTCTTTTAGGTTTAGGACCAAGGAAACTTATCTTGGTAAGTAATAAAGAGTATTAGGGGCCTATATTAGGGAAATTAATACCCTAGATTAGTATGGAGGTAATTTGGGCTTAGTACAAGGGTTATTCAATAGAAGTTAGTGTCATTTTTCTCTAGTGAGCTAGCTTAGGATTAGGGGGGAGTTGGTTGATATCGTTCAGGACTTTTGGAGACTAGTATTGAGGAAAATTACCCTTATGGGATTATGGAATTTCTTTGAACCCTTAAAGACCAATATGAGGATAATTATACTTGGTAGCCTATGTCGTTAATAAAATATGACTTTGTGAATAAGAAATGCATATTTTAAATTTGGCACTTATTTATAAGCACAAGTGATTTTGTAAATATAAAAAGTGGATGTTTTAAATTAGCATATCTTGAGATATTGAAATGCATATACATACCTCTCTAAATACTATCATAAGGGAAGTTACAAGCATGAGGTTATGTCCCCTAGCTAGTGAATGCAGGCAGAATATAGTCCTTGACCATAGGACCGATTGTTATATATTGTGATGTTATTTTTCGAAGTGAGGTAATTCTGGGTACGGTTATGACTCACTGTTGATTGTATATGGCCTCTTCCCACGTCACGCGATCTAGGATGACCAGGTTGTCTTATTGTTAGGCCCTGGAAGATGATAGCTATTTAGGGGCGCATCCAGTGACTCCCGAAAGGATGGTCTTAGAATAATTATATTGTGATTATAACTATTCTTATCAAAGTGGTAATTTATAAATGGTGAAGCATTTTATAAATCATTTTTTTTAGAATGAGTTTCCTAATGAGAAATTGAACTATGAAATCATATTGTGTAAAACCGAAAAGGAAATGTTAGCAAGTAAGCTAAGTTATATTCTCTTGAATTAATGCGTACTCATATGTGTAAGTTAAGCATGAATACGGAATTAAGTTATATCTCTTAATTAAACATGAAGTTCAATTCATAATGATCTGATTGGACACTAGGATGTGTATTTAGATAATAGGTGAGGATGATTATGATTGATGAGTGAATCCAACCTGTTTATCGTCTCTAGTTCTCATAACTATTATGCATTTTATTCACATGGATATTATATCAAAGAGGGCCCTCACCCATTTATATTTCTCCTTCTTACGTGGTTCTCTTTTATGCTCAGGTGCTCCATCACAAGGGCGCCCGATATGATCTTTCCTTCCCAGTGTCAGGGAGTCATGCATTTTTGCGAATGTTATGGGATTCGTGTTATAGACGCATCCATCTTTTGTATATTCTAGTTATGATCAGACAAATGTTCGGGCGTGTTGCCTCCAATTTGCAATTGCCTATATACTGTGATATTTGTTTGTAATACTTAGTGTAACCATGGTATTGGTCTGTTAACCGACAACTTATTCAGTTATTATTTTGTATAATTTGGTATTAAACTGTCTCTTATATATATTATCCCCCTTTTTTTTATATATTGGTTTGTCTAAATGGTTTTATTTAAACTTACAAATTAATTTGACATCCGTTTTCTAAAATAATTGTTGGTTATCTTGTACTTTTATTTTCATGATAGTGATTTTAAAAATGGACCATCTATGATTCTTGCATTTATTGGGATATCGGCTGTCTACCTCTTATTTAATTAAGCGGGGTGTCATAGATGGTATCAGAGCATCAGGTTCTAGTATCCTTAGGAATATCTGCGGACGTACTACGTTTCCACCAGTGATTTTGATTTGACATAGAGCCCTAGGATTAGGATTGTTGATTCCTTTTATGAGATTTCATTCTCCTGCCATAATGTAAGATTTTGGTAAATCTTTTGCACGTTCATTCGAGATTCGTGTGTCGATTGATGAAGGGCGGTCAGGAAAGGCCGCTATGAGTGCAGCAAGAGGCGGGGCTTAGTTAGAACTATAAGTTAAAGTCAGGGATGAGGACCGCAGACACTCCCTTCGTGGAATTTTAGTGGATTGCTACAACGACCACTAAAGTACGGTAGCTATATCTAACCAAGTGTCGCTATAGTAGAGAGTGGTGCTAAACTTGAATTACCTGGTGAAGTTAAATTGGGAAAATTTTTAAGAGGTTCTTTATATGGACCACACTTTGAAGTTAAGTCATGCAGAGCCAATGTAGCTTCATTTAGTGGAAGTATAGGGCTCATAAGCCTTGGCTTAAAGTGGGGTATATGAATGCCCAGCTGTGAAAATTTGAGGAAATTTTTTCACTCGTTGGAGCGATGATGAAATGGTGGGAACGGTAGCCATCGATTTGCTAATAATTGGGGGAGAAGGATGTTTCTCTCGTTGAGGAACCGTAAGGATGGTTCTAGCAGCAAGTTCCTTTGTTATATCAGAAATGAAGATAATGCAACTTTTTAAATATTCACATGAGGATCGATCAGAGGCCGAATGTGAATAACGAGTTATATGGTTAAGGAAACCTTACACTGAAGTAAGGTAGGAGCAAGGAAGAATAGTCCTTCAGTGGAATGATAGGCTCACTAGTAAGTGCTGTTAACACTTATGGGGAAGTAGTGTTTGTGAAACCTCATTGGTTGACTTCCACCCTTGGCAATTCACTGAAATGAGGCAGTTAATGCCGATATCATGTTTACTATTACTGGGGGAGTTAAGGAAACCACGAGGGTGATTGTCAGGATTGAGGCTAGAGAACCTGAGATACTAAGAATTTTAACATGTTCTTAATAGCCAGAGATGAGGAATGATTGTGATGAGGAATGTAGAACCAAGTGCTTTGATTTTGTCTGGTAGGAGTGGAAGGAAAAAAATATGGTCCAAGATGGGGCGTCGATTAAAATCGTTTTTGGGTACAGATATGACAAGGGTACTGTATCTGGGAATTTTTTGGAGCAGCCAAGGTAATTGGCAATAATATTGTTATGAGTTCCACCTCGGATGAAGGAGGTGCATTCTGTGTGGAAAGACTGAGTCCCAGTATCTTATTAACCCTAAATTCGCGTGTGTAATTTGAACTTTGGGATAATATCGATAATATTAGAGGGTATACCTATATGTTGTTCGCTGTAGTGAGGTTCTATTTTCCTTCATTCGCCGTAAAAGTGGGTGTTGATATTTT
Source organism: Sambucus nigra (assembly GCA_949130495.1). Taxonomy (NCBI): domain Eukaryota; kingdom Viridiplantae; phylum Streptophyta; class Magnoliopsida; order Dipsacales; family Adoxaceae; genus Sambucus; species Sambucus nigra. Next base: position 378,297,552 of record OX422224.1, read on the forward strand.
AATACTATATCTAGTTTGTACTACTCATTTAGTATGCGCTATATGAATATGCAATAATTTTTTATTGATCGGAGCGATAGCAGGCTAATGATTGCAAGGCTACCATATTCGCGGTTCCAGAGTGGAACTAGTTGTTCTGTAATAACTCACTCGTATACGGGCTGAGACCTTATAGAGAGGGTCTAAGGTATGTATGAATTGTTATTTTTACATAATGTTTGCTGGATTATCTCCACGACCGACAAAGTTAAGTAGTAGTGTATCGGAGGGGTTCCTTGTTTGGATTTCTCTCGTGAGACACTCCACGCAAGAACCTTAATGACGTTGGGAGTTGAGAGATATTACTTTATGTTAGGATGTTGGTTTTGGTGAAATTAGCCGAGAGTCACGTGATTGATTAAGGGCTAAAACTAGATGTGCGGTGCAAAAGCACATGGAATGTTTTTAGTACTAGGTTCGTAATACTTTGCAGAATATAGGCACCCCGATTAGTTAGATTTTCCTTTCTTCCATAGCGGGAGGACATAGAGGTAGAAGCGCGTTAGTAGTGTTACCAAATAGAATTTTTAGTGGTCCCGATTGTGTGCCTTAGGCCATTATATCTTGATGACCGACGATGAGAGGTAGTAGTGTAATCGGAGGGTTCCTCGTTTGGATTTCTATTTGCGAGATGTCCCACGCATGAAATCGAGAAAATGTCAGAAATTGAGAAAGGTCATTGGCACTAGGGATATAGTTGGTATAGTACTCATTCTTTCGGGAATAGGAAATACATCGACCTAAGGATTATTAGGAAGTAAGGGCAGGGGGACATGTGGCGCTATTTTAGAAAGGCTGTAGGGAGTTAACCACGAGAAGTTAGGTGGGTTAACTTTAGGAAGGATTGGGTATCCAGGAATAAGAAGAATAGAATCTCGAGTAAATCGAGACACCAGGCAGGAAATAATGTGAGGCCCATCCTTAAAGAAAGTGTTACGTCTGTGGCCTAGCTTCTGATGAGATAAAAGACAAGTTGACCTCTACTCCTATACTCGCGTTGCCAATATCGGGAGTGGATTATTTGGTCTTTATGGACGCATCTCTACAAGGATTTGGATCTGTCTTAATACTGGATAATGGGTCCATTGTGTATGCGTCTCTCAAGCTTAAGCCTCGTGAGAAGTATCATCCCACGCATGATTTAGAGCTTTTTGCGGTAGGGTTCGCCTTAAAAATATGGACGCACCACCTCCTGGGCAAGAAATTTAGTCTTTTCACGGACCACAAGTTGTTACAATATTTGTGCGGTAGGGTTCGCCTTAAATATATGGAGGAACCACCTCCTGGGTAAGAAATTTAGTCTTTTCACGGACTATAAGTCATTACAGTATTTGTTCTCGTAGAAAGATCTAAGTAGGCAACAAAGTCAGTGGTTGGAGTTCGTAAAATACTAGCAATTCGATATTCATGATCACCCAGGAAAGGCAAATGGGGTAGCAGATATGCTGAGCAGAAAACCCGTGGGGGAACTAGCGAAGGCATGGAAAGCTAAGTGGGAAGAGCTTAACCAGGAGGATACTATTGTAAGAGAATTTATGTCAGCGTTGACTATTGCACCTACTAGTGCAATGAGAGTAGTGGGGCACAAGGAAGGGACATTTACGAGTTTGTGACCCAATGCGCCACTTATGAATTGGTGAATGTAGATCACCAACGATCAATGGGATCGTTGCTCCCATTAGAAATACCAGTGTGGAAATAAAAGAGTGTATCCATTAATTTTATCCCTGGATCGCCGACAATACAAAGTGGTCATGATTTTAATTGGGAAATCATCGATCATTTGACCAAATTGCCACACTTCCTACCAGTGCTGACGGATAAATACGACATCTTACGCCCAACCCTTTATGGCAGAGTTTGTGAAGTTTTATTGGATGTCTATCAATATAGTATCAAACCGAGATAAGATTTTTATATCCCATTTCTAGTGAAGTTTCCCGGAAGTGATGAGAACCAAACTGAAGTAAAGTACATCCTACCACCCGCGAACGGGCTGACAAACTGAGAGAGTCAACCAAATGTTGGAGGACATGTTTCGGATGTGCGTGCTTGACTTCAAAGAAGGATGGGAGTAGTGCCTTCCATAGGTCGAATTTGCATACAATAATTCATACCAATTCATGATTGTTATGGCACCGTATATGGCATTGTATAGCCTGCCGCGTAGCTCACCTACTTGTTGGTTAGAAGCAGGAGACAATAAGATCCTTGGACCTGAAATGATCCAAGATATCTCTTGGAAGAGTGAGTTCATTCGAAGCTGCATATGAATTGTACCAGTTTTCTAGGAGGGCTATGCCGACGCGAATTGAAATTATGTAAAAATGGAGGTAGGGGACCAAGTTTTGGTGCGGGTATCCCTGATGAAGGGTATAACATGATTCCAGAAGTAAGGCAATCTTGCATTGTGTTAGGTAGACCTTTTTCCCCATTGTTGTGAAGGTAGGACCGATATTTTCCTATGAGGAACGATCGATTGCTATCTTAAATCACAGAGAGTGTAGACTAAGATCGAAAGTGTTACCCTTAGTTCGAGTCCTGTGGGGAACTCCACAATGCCGGGGAATTTACGTGAGATAAGAGAACGATATTTAAGAGGAGTACCCCCTAGTCTTTTTATAAGGTATGCCTGAATTTTAAGGGTAAAATTCCCTTATAAGGGAGAGTATTTAATACGCCTTACTTTGGGGTAATTATTTTTATACTAATTTGCCTTGTGGGTTAATTATATAAAATAAAGGAAGTTGAAGTGAAGATTATTTTAAGTCATTTAAGAGATACTATTTACTTAGTTTACATATTTACTGCTATGTGGATGTAAATAATATCATATCGTGTTTTATTGCATCATTGTGTTTTAAGTGACGGTTATGACTTACATTTCAATTGGATCATTATTAAGATTTAATATAACGTTGGAACATGATTTATTGTACAATATTCCGGATGCACATTTAGAGGGTACGGTTAGTCCAAAAATGGTTGAGATACTAAAAATAAGTGCCAAGTTGATTTTTTGAGTTCCGGGGACTTTTGACCAGTTATGATTTAATTATGTTGTTACGAGGCATTTTAATTGTGTAGTAACATTTAAAAGAGTAGACTGTAACACCCCGTATTTTTGTGCATTTAATATTTAATTAATTCAGGATTTTAAATTACTGGTGTGTTGTAATTTTAATTGAATTCATTATGGCAATATATATATTTAAATATTAATCGGGGAGTGAATGGTTAAGGTTTAGGAAAATTTATTTACTAAGTGAATAATATTAACTTAATTACGTCATTCCGAGTATTAATGACGAGGTATACACTTATTCCAGCCGGGAGTCGGTATAGACTTAATGGGGTGTGAGATAAGGATTTTTATAAATTAATTCGGATGCCAATTCTGAGTGCGCGGTTGAGTCCGGATGGGTCGAGATAGTCAGAAAAGAGTACCCGGGGGTAGTAAGTGGGTCTCGGGTTATTTTTGGGCATAGTAGGGCCCACACGGGGTGAGTTGGGCCACTTTAATTAAGCCCATTAGATGAAAAACGGGATTAAGGGTTTTTAACCTAATGGGAGATTAGGAAATCAGCAGCCAACACAACTCCAAACCTAGGGTTTGAGAGGGGATTTGGGGGAAAGCAAATCAAGAACAAATTGGGAGCTTTTGGAGCCAAATTGAGGGACTCCGCCAACGGAATCAGACACTACGAACACTTTCAGGCAAGTGGTTAACTGTTTTTGATTCTTAAAGCATGATAATCAATTTATATTATAGTGATGTGGGTATGAAAATCCGTTTTTGGGTGTAAATCCGTTTTTGGGTGTAAATGGGTACAAAATGGGGTTTTGTTTTTGAAATACTTGAATGAGATTCAAAGTAAGATTTAGATGGGTGATTGAAATCTGAATATGTATTTATGATTTGAATGAGAAATTCAGAATATAAAAGAGTGGAAATCGAATCTGGAAATTGGGATTTAAAAACAGATAATTAAATTTTAGTGAGAAAGACCCATCTCGAAAATTAAGAGATAATTAGAGGGGTTGATTAGCTTAATGAGATCTATGATGAGTAGGATGTAGATTGACCATGTGTAGAGGATGGGATGATGTGATTAGAGGTAAATTATGGTTTAAAAACCTTGAAATTCGTTAATGGTGGAAAACAGGGGGGAAGAAGAGCTGTAACGAAGGGGTCGATCGATCGATCGGGGGCATCGATCGATCGATGATAGGAAATTCTAGGCAGTTCGGCCAGATTATTATATAAGAGGAAAATTATTAAAAGTTACGTTTCATACATTAATAAGTGTTAGATAATTGTGAAACAAATATTCCTAGCAATTATGGGAGAAAGTAATTGGGATTAGGATGAATTTATGTGGGACATTAAATGGATGAAATTTGAGAAATTTTATTCCAAAATAGTGAGGTACGGATCAAGTGAGTGAATCCGGGTATATTGGTCAAGCGACCCTAAGGTAGTGAATTAAGTTTGGAGATAAACTAAATAATTTTGAGTCGGAATATAGACTCGGGTGAATATTGAATTATGGACCAAGTGGGCGAGTCCGGGTATGTTGGTTATGTGACACCAAAGTATTAAATTAATTATTAAGGGAGAGTAATTAATTTGGAGTCGGAACATAGACTCGGGAAAATATTAAAATAATAAGAGTGTATTAATTAGTTTAATTAGAGTCGGTTTGTAGACTCGGGTAGGATTAAATTAATAAGGGTGTTAATTAGTTTAATTAGAGTCGGTTTGTAGACTCGGGTAGGATTAAATTAATAAGGGTGTTAATTAATTTGATTAGAGTCGGTTTGTAGACTCGGGTAGGATTAAACTAATGGATGGGATAATTAGTTTTATTAGAATCGGATTGTAGACTAGTGAAGGGGTACTTATTAATTAATGTGATAATTAATTATATTAGAGTCGGACCACAGACTCAGAATATGGGTTAATTAATTTAAGTGTAAATTAATTGTATTAGAGTCGAACCACAGACTCGGATTGGTATTAAATTAATATGAGTGTTAATTAATTTAATTAGAGTCGGGCGATAGACTCGGGGAAAGTATTATATTAATTGAGGTGTGAATTAATTATATTAGAGTCGGACCATAGACTCGGGAAGAGGATAAATTATTAAGTGAGAAAATTAATTACATTGAGTCGGACCATAGACTCAGGAAATTACAGGCAGTGTACGAGATTTTGAGTATACGGTAAAGCCGGAATTTATATTATATATATACGGTATCGTGATAGTATATATATACGTGTATTTATTTTGCGTGATACTAAATATCAGTGACTAGATATTCATTAAATTTATATACTCTAATGCTATCAAGGGAGGTTGCGCGATGTGGGTGAATCCCCTAGCTTGAGGAGTAGGGCGAGTATATCCCCAGGTCATAGCGTCCGGTATATATGGGTGAGGGATTTATCTCACTTTCAGGGAAGGAATATGACCGCCTCCATTTCGTATATTTTGGTCCAAGTTGGTGAGCGATTCTAACTTGGGGAAAACTAGGTTTTGTGAGCACACCTAGTGAGATAGCATTCTAGAGGGAATCATCCGGTGAGGGTATACTCGAAAGGATGGATACGCGTATGATATATGTGTGTGATGTAATTACTTTATATAACTTTTATAACGGTTATATGCTGCTATTTAAGAGGAGTTAATTAAGTTAATTGTGAAATAACTTATAATTCAATAATCATTATACTCGGGTTAGAGTAGTATGGAAAGGGAAGGTTATACCAGGACTAGTTGGACGGGGTAGTACAACTAGGTGGGGTTAAGGTAACCGGTAGGTGTTCACAATAGTGGAGGGGTGAGAATGTCCACAAGGGAGTGCGACACTAACTTAAATATGAAGCGCATTCATGCATTTTAAATTACTGCAGTTAATTCACTTGCTAAATATTTTCAAAAATGTTTTGGGTTCTAACCCTTGCTATAAAACTATTTTTAAAACCTTTTAGGTGTCCAGCCACAGGGACGCCAGGATTGATATTCTATTCCAGGGACACGGAGCTGCGGCATATGTGGATGCTAGCAGGAGTTTGGATTAGACGCATCATTCATTCATTCCTAGAGTAGGAATCTTGTATCAGTTTCGGTTTTATTTAGGGCTTGTCGCCCAGACTTCTCGGTACAGTTTTCATATGTTGAATATTTGTATTTGGATTATTTCTTTGGTGGCCGGTGATTTATTCGGCATGTTGTGTAATTATGATTCAGTTCTTTTTCATTCAGTTGTGTGAATGGTTTATATTTTTCCGCATGTATTGTTTTGTTTAATTAAAAAGTTAAAATTGGCACCAATTTTTTTTATACTAGGTGGTTAGTAAGTTTTTAAAAAGTTTTCGGCAGTGATGCTAAGGATGATCCAACTGGGATTCCTGTTTTAATTTGGTATAGGACTGATCACCCCGTATTTTATTAGGCGGGGTATCACAGATGGTATCAGAGCATCAGGTTCAAGTGTCCTTAGGATCTGTGCGGCTTTTCACGTTTCGGCTTCGCAATCTTTGATATAGAGCCCTATCATAGGATTGTTGTATTCTCATACGTATGCGCATATACGTTCTTCTGCGAAATTTATATTTGAAAGTGAACTCATACCAATTTAGTTCTCATTCCAGACGACGCCCAAGAGAGATCAGCTAGGGCAACAGGGGGGATGAGACGGGGGAGGCTCGTTAGGAGCAAGAGCTACCACAGCAACGTCCATAGATGATTGGGGTAGCATAGGTAACTGAAATAGTGGCACAGGCAGTTGGAGCAACGGTGGTCACAACGGCAAGGTACTTGACACGGGATCAGCCACAAGTGTTAGTGGCGCCGGATGTTCAGACTCACGCGGAGTCATCAGGGTGGAAGCAAGAAAGATAGGTTATTTTAGCAGGAACCCACCAGAGTTGCGAGGGGGTTCAGGTGTAGTACTAGCGTGTCAAGGAAGGGAGGTATCCAGCGTCACCTACGCATGGGAGATTGCAATGGGGTACGAAAGTAAATGCTAACCACTTTTAGTTAGTGCGAGCGGTGCTACAGTGGTGGGAGTAGATCACCACAGTTGAGGAAAGGGACACACTAACTACTGCAGAGTTTTGAGTGCGGTTCGGCCACAAGTAATTTTTCCTTCAACGGTCGAGATCAAAATGAGGAGAAAATTTTGTGAAGAGACTCAAAGGGAGACCATTCAGTGGTCGATTACGAGGAAGATTTCACTCGTTGGCAAAACTTTTACCGGATGATAGTAAGCTAGGAAAAGAGAAAGAAAGCAAAGTTTATGGATGGGTTAGTCTGGAGAGTCAGACAACATTAAATTGATAATTCAGCATTAGTAGATTATATTGATGTCATTAACGCAACACTCCGGCACTATTGGGAATATCGCTTCCACGCGAAAGGAAGCGGGAAGGGAGTGGGGATTAACCAGTCGGATGAGGCAGAAGGGAACAATACCAGTGGGGTATCCCAGCAGAAGATTGGGGGAGATCAGGGGCAGGATTTTCGGCAAGGAAATCATGCCAAACGATCTAGGACTGGAGGCTATCGACGGGATGGCCAGGAATTCTAACAAGGTTGGCATGGAAGGGATCAGTGGCAGGGTGAACATATTAGAAAGTGTTTCAGTTGTGGAAGAGCGAGACACATGAAGAGATATTGCCTTAAGCGAGGCAGGGGTCAACTACAGGACGAGGTCCTAAATGTACAGCCACTAAAGAAAAATCACGGGTGCATTCGGGCAGGGAGAAGCTGCTCCCGAAATCGAGAACCAGCCGTTGCAGCTGGAGTATAAAAGTAATTATTTTACCCTAGGGGCATGGGGTATATTGTTGAGTGACAAAGAGGATGTCACAGTATAAGACTTATTTTTCACTAGAGTTCGCAGGTGAGTCGAACTTAGTGGGTGCATTGGCAGTAGCAGCCATAGCATCTGGGTAAACTTTCCTTAGGGTAGCGGAGTTCCTTAGTGTTCCTCATGGGAGAGTGGAGGCGTACACTGAGTGATTGGTTGAATTATGCGAGGAATTACTACTTTCGAGAATTATGGGAGTAGGACTGATAATACTTTTTAAACATCGGCTGGATAGCGATGGAACTTAAATATTGTGGATAGTGGAGTTAAATTTTGGTGTCCGCGACACCAGGGTATGGTTGGTACTAGGTATCACCGGAGAGGGCGTATAGCCTATATATAGGTGGGTATATATATTGTATTACGTGGTGCAATAGCACGTAGTGAGGTTTTGTGTTCTCACATTTTATCCCAGTAAGTGGGGATGTTTACTGAAGTGAATCAGGGTGGTTAACTTAATTTTTGAGCGGAGAGAGATAGCTAGGGGTTTATTTTGCGCAAGGACTAGTGATAGTAAGGGCGCGGTATTATGTTGTCTTTGGTAACATAAGGGTAAGGGCATATATACTTTTGTGTTGAGAACTAAGTATTTATGGGGAGATGTTTGGACGTTGCACATGGGTTGAGTACCCGGGCAGTAAATATATATGTATAAATATATGTAATATGACTATGGGTTCGAAGTTATATTATGGGTTACGACTAGCACAGTCGGGTAACTTTCGTGCGGTAGAGTGCGGGGATAGGGTGTATGGGCACCCGGGTTAATTAAGGAAAATTTTGTGCGGTTAAGCACGGGTATAGGGTATATGGGCGCCCTGGTAAAGTTAAATGCATACTTGTGTAGCGTATGGTTAGAATCGAATGGGATAGATATAGCGGGCTTGGAGGCATTTGACTAGTGAGTAATATGTGAATACTGGAACACTAGGTTTATCTTAATTTCGAGGACGAAATTACTTTGTAAGGTGGGAAGTATGTAACACCCCGTATTTTTGTGCATTTAATATTTAATTAATTCAGGATTTTAAATTACTGGTGTGTTGTAATTTTAATTGAATTCATTATGGCAATATATATATTTAAATATTAATCGGGGAGTGAATGGTTAAGGTTTAGGAAAATTTATTTACTAAGTGAATAATATTAACTTAATTACGTCATTCCGAGTATTAATGACGACGTATACACTTATTCTAGCCGGGAGTCGGTATAGACTTAATGGGGTGTGATTTATAAATTAATTCAGATGCCAATTCTGAGTGCGCGGTTGAGTCCAGATGGGTCGAGATAGTCAGAAAAGAGTACCCGGGGGTAGTAAGTGGGTCTCGGGTTATTTTTGGGCATAGTCGGGCCCACACGGGGTGAGTTGGGCCACTTTAATTAAGCCCATTAGATGAAAAACGGGATTAAGGGTTTTTAACCTAATGGGAGATTAGGAAATCAGCAGCCAACACAACTCCAAACCTAGGGTTTGAGAGGGGATTTGGGGGAAAGCAAATCAAGAACAAATTGGGAGCTTTTGGAGCCAAATTGAGGGACTCCGCCAACGGAATCAGACACTACGAACACTTTCAGGCAAGTGGTTAACTGTTTTTGATTCTTAAAGCATGATAATCAATTTATATTATAGTGATGTGGGTATGAAAATCCGTTTTTGGGTGTAAATCCGTTTTTGGGTGTAAATGGGTACAAAATGGGGTTTTGTTTTTGAAATACTTGAATGAGATTCAAAGTAAGATTTAGATGGGTGATTGAAATCTGAATATGTATTTATGATTTGAATGAGAAATTCAGAATATAAAAGAGTGGAAATCGAATCTGGAAATTGGGATTTAAAAACAGATAATTAAATTTTAGTGAGAAAGACCCATCTTGAAAATTAAGAGATAATTAGAGGGGTTGATTAGCTTAATGATCTCTATGATGAGTAGGATGTAGATTGACCATGTGTAGAGGATGGGATGATGTGATTAGAGGTAAATTATGGTTTAAAAACCTTGAAATTCGTTAATGGTGGAAAACAGGGGGGAAGAAGAGCTGTAACGAAGGGGTCGATCGATCGATCGGGGGCATCGATCGATCGATGATAGGAAATTCTGGGCAGTTCGGCCAGATTATTATATAAGAGGAAAATTATTAAAAGTTAAGTTTCATACATTAATAAGTGATAGATAATTGTGAAACAAATATTCCTAGCAATTATGGGAGAAAGTAATTGGGATTAGGATGAATTTATGTGGGACATTAAATGGATGAAATTTGAGAAATTTTATTCCAAAATAGTGAGGTACGGATCAAGTGAGTGAATCTGGGTATATTGGTCAAGCGACCCTAAGGTAGTGAATTAAGTTTGGAGATAAACTAAATAATTTTGAGTCGGAATATAGACTCGGGTGAATATTGAATTATGGACCAAGTGGGCGAGTCCGGGTATGTTGGTTATGTGACACCAAAGTATTAAATTAATTATTAAGGGAGAGTAATTAATTTGGAGTCGGAACATAGACTCGGGAAAATATTTGTAAATAATAAGAGTGTATTAATTAGTTTAATTAGAGTCGGTTTGTAGACTCGGGTAGGATTAAATTAATAAGGGTGTTAATTAGTTTAATTAGAGTCGGTTTGTAGACTCGGGTAGGATTAAATTAATAAGGGTGTTAATTAATTTGATTAGAGTCGGTTTGTAGACTCGGGTAGGATTAAACTAATGGATGGGATAATTAGTTTTATTAGAATCGGATTGTAGACTAGTGAAGGGGTACTTATTAATTAATGTAATAATTAATTATATTAGAGTCGGACCACAGACTCAGAATATGGGTTAATTAATTTAAGTGTAAATTAATTGTATTAGAGTCGAACCACAGACTCGGATTGGTATTAAATTAATATGAGTGTTAATTAATTTAATTAGAGTCGGGAGATAGACTCGGGGAAAGTATTATATTAATTGAGGTGTGAATTAATTATATTAGAGTCGGACCATAGACTCGGGAAGAGGATAAATTATTAAGTGAGAAAATTAATTACATTGAGTCGGACCATAGACTCAGGAAATTACAGGCAGTGTACGGGATTTTGAGTATACGGTAAATCCGGAATTTATATTATATATATACGGTATCGTGATAGTATATATATACGTGTATTTATTTTGCGTGATACTAAATATCAGTGACTAGATATTCATTAAATTTATATACTCTAATGCTATCAAGGGAGGTTGCGCGATGTGGGTGAATCCCCTAGCTTGAGGAGTAGGGCGAGTATATCCCCAGGTCATAGCGTCCGGTATATATGGGTGAGGGATTTATCTCACTTTCAGGGAAGGAATATGACCGCCTCCATTTCGTATATTTTGGTCCAAGTTGGTGAGCGATTCTAACTTGGGGAAAACTAGGTTTTGTGAGCACACCTAGTGAGATAGCATTCTAGAGGGAATCAGCCAGTGAGGGTATACTCGGAAGGATGGATACGCGTATGATATATGTGTGTGATGTAATTACTTTATATAACTTGTGACACGGTTATATGCTGCTATTTAAGAGGAGTTAATTAAGTTAATTGTGAAATAACTTATAATTCAATAATCATTATACTCGGGTTAGAGTAGTATGGCAAGGGAAGGTTATACCAGGACTAGTTGGACGGGGTAGTACAACTAGGTGGGGTTAAGGCAACCGGTAGGTGTTCACAATAGTGGAGGGGTGAGAATGTCCACAAGGGAGTGCGACACTAACTTAAATATGAAGCGCATTCATGCATTTTAAATTACTGCAGTTAATTCACTTGCTAAATATTTTCAAAAATGTTTTGGGTTCTAACCCTTGCTATAAAACTATTTTCAAAACCTTTTAGGTGTCCAGCCACAGGGACGCCAGGATTGATATTCTATTCCAGGGACACGGAGCTGCGGCATATGTGGATGCTAGCAGGAGTTTGGATTAGACGCATCATTCATTCATGCCTAGAGTAGGAATCTTGTATCAGTTTCAGTTTTATTTAGGGCTTGTCGCCCAGACTTCTCGGTACAGTTTTCATATGTTGAATATTTGTATTTGGATTATTTCTTTGGTGGCCGGTGATTTATTCGGCATGTTGTGTAATTATGATTCAGTTCTTTTTCATTCAGTTGTGTGAATGGTTTATATTTTTCAGCATGTATTGTTTTGTTTAATTAAAAAGTTAAAATTGGCACCAGTTTTTTTTATACTAGGTGGTTAGTAAGTTTTTAAAAAGTTTTCGGCAGTGATGCTAAGGATGATCCAACTGGGATTCCTGTTTTAATTTGGTATAGGACTGATCACCCGATATTTTATTAAGCGGGGTGTCACATAGACATAATGAAATTGGGTATTTTAGTCTTGCTAGAGTACTTGAGCTCATTTTAGGTTTTGGACTTAGAGAGAGTTAGAGAGAAGAGAGAGCTTGGGATAAAATGGAGAGAAAAGAGAGAATTGGAGATTTGGAGCTTGGAATTATTGATACATGAAGAGAATCTGAGACTAGAAGCTTGAGGCAAATTTCTAACTTGCAAATATATGATTTAGTGTTGATAATTTGTATATATAGTTGTGTTTTTTAGATTTAAACCATTTATGGGTTTTGATGATTTTTGGTGTTTAAACCCTTAATCTTTGATCGAAATTTGATTTGAGTTGGAGATGTTAATTAGTTATTTTGTAGGAATGATTTGGGTAAATTTTTAGTTGATGATGTTGAGATTAGGGGGAAGAATTTAAATTGGGAAATTTAGGGTTTATATCAAATCATATCCCAAACTGGGCAATTTGACCAGGGCGAATCGATTCACCCTCCTCAATGAATCGATTCGCTAAAGATGGGGGCCACAGGTCTGGGGAACTGAATCGATTCGGGCTAAGACAGAAGGTTGGTTTTCTCAGCCGAACCGATTCGCTTTTTGGGTGAATCGATTCACTACCAGGGAGGAATCGATTTGGCCCTAGGCAAATCGATTCGAAAACCCTGCTATTTTATAGGGTTTTCTAGTTTAGTTTCTAGTCCTTTTCTTTTAGGTTTAAGAACTAGGAACCTTATCTAGGGAAGTAATAAAGAGTATTAGGGGTCTATATTAGGGAAATTAAAACCCTAAATTAGTATGGAGGTAATTTGGGCTTAGTACAGGGGTTATTGAATAGAAGTTAGTGCCGTTTTCCTCTAGTGAGGTAGTTTAGGATTAAGGGAGATTTGGGTGATATAGTTTACGACTTTTAGAGACTAGTATTGAGGGAAATTACCTCTGGGGGCTTATGGTATTGCTTTGAACCCTTGAAGACCAATATGAGGATAATTATACTTGGTAGCCTATGTCATTAATAAAACATGACTTTGTGAATAAGAAATGCATATTTTAAAATTGGCACTTATTGCTAAGCACAAGTGATTTTGTAAATATAAAAAAGTGGATGTTTTAAATTAGCATATCTTGAGATATTGAAATGCATATACATACCTCTTTAAATGTTATCGTAAGGGAAGTTATGCGCATGAGGTGATGTCCCCTGGCTAGTGAATGCAGGGAGAATATAGTCCTCGTCCATAGGATCGATTGTTATATATTGTGATGTTATTTTTCGAAGTGAGGTAATTCCGGGTATGGTTATGACTCACTATGGAAGGTATGTGACCTCTTCCCACGTCACGCGATCTAGGATGCCCAGGTTATCTTGGTGTTAGGCCCTGGAAGATGATAGCTATTTAGGGGCGCATCTAGTGGGGTGACTCCCAAAAGGATGGTCTTAGAATCGTTATATTGTGACTATAACTATTCTTATGAAAGTGGTAATATATAAATGGTGAAGAATTTTGTAAATCAATTATTTAAGAATGAGTTTCCTAATGAGAAATGGAACTCTGAAATCATATTGGGTAAAACCAAAAATGAAATCTTAGCAAGTAAGATAATTTATATTCTCTTGCATTAATGCATACTCATAAGTGTAAGTTAATCATGAATACGGAATTGAGTTATTTCTCCTATTAAACAAGAAGTTTAATTCATAATGATCTGATTGGACGCTAGGATGTGTATTTATATGAGAGGTGAGGATGATTATTATTGATGAGTGAATCCAAATTGTTTGTCATGTCTAAAGCTCATAACTATTATGCATTTTATTCACATGTATATCATATCAAATCGGGCCCTGACCCGTTTATATTTCTCCTTCTTGTATGGTTATCTTTTATGCTCAGGTGCTCTATCGCAAAGGCTCCTGATATGATCTTTCCTTCTCAGTCCTAGGGAGCTACAACATTTTTGCGGATGTTGTAGGATTCTAGTTATAGACGCATCCATCATTTGTATATTCATGTTATGATCAGACAAACATTCGGGCGTGTTGCCTCAAATTTGTAATTGCCTATATACCGTGATATTCGTTTGTAATACTTGGTGTAACCATTGTATTGGTCTGTTAACTAACAACTTATTCGGTTATTATTTTTAATAATTTGTTATTAAACTGTCTCTTTTATATATTATCCCCCTTCTTTTATATATTGGTTTGTCTAAATGGTTTTATTTAAACTTACAAAGTAATTTGACATCCATTTTCTAAACTAATTGGTTGTTATCTCGTACGTTTTTTTTCGCGACAGTGATGCTAAGAATGGACCATCTATGATTCTTGCATTTATTAGGATATCGGGTTGGCCACCTCTTATTTAAATGAGCTGGGTGTCACACCTACTTTTTCAATAATTGAAGGACAACCAATGTAAACTTACTTTCAACGTCGTGTATATGAACCCTTTACCTCTCTCAATTTAGAATACACCTCAACCAACCTCAATATTAACCAGAGCAGCTTTACAACCTCTCTCTCTAAACCATCGATCAAATTTCAGCAACCAGTCTTATAATAATTAGCTTTCAGAAGGTATTTTATAACTATCATCGTAAGTATTATCATTTAATCTTTTATAATTGATTACGATTCTAGCTTTGCCTCTTTTTATTTTTGAATGATTTCTAAACATGAAGGCGGGACTTCTATGCCGACTAGTGCTTTTCTGTATGAGTCCTATATTTAATAGTTCTCCAATTTGTATTTTAAATTCTTCTTGATCTATTAGTTCACATTCTACATCTTTGATTTTTATGGTTAAGTCTGGATTAATTATATTTAATTTTGCTTCTATTTTAATTTTATTCCAATGTTTCTATGGGTTTTCTCCTATAATTTCAGTTTTTTTTTGCTAACCTAATTAAATCTTCTAATTCTAATTTGTATTTATAAATATTTCTTTATTTATTTTATTGAAATCTATTTTTTGTGTTTGACTTTCTTCTATTTGTTGTAGATATTCACATAAGTAATTTTATTCTAAATTTTCGTCTTCTTTTTCTTTATTTTGCAAATCTTCTATTGTTTCTAGTATTATATTATTACTAAGGACTATCGCTTTTTCTGGGTTTTCTATATTATTTTGTTGATTATTAGGTATAATATAAGTTCCTTTTTAAAAGAATTGTAATCCTGATGGGGTGTACATGAATCCTCCTGTTAGTGATTGGATAAAATTTAATCCTAAAATAAAGGGGTGATGATTTTTTACGTTTGTTATATATGTTTGTGGTAATATGAATTGTTCTTTATTTATATATATAGGTATATTTTGTATGCATTGTGTTATTGTTATTGCTTCTTTATTGAACTGGTGTATATATAATGGGTAATTTAAATCTATTATGCTTTCTTTATGTACTAGTTTTGCGTGGATTAAATTTTTAGTTGCTCCTGTGTCTAACATTGTTATTGTACCTAAAAATTTATTTGTATAGGAAAAGTTATTAATGCTGATTTATTTGTATTATTTACTTGTTCTTTAGGTTGGTCTTTTATTTCTTTATAACAGTTTATACATAGGTTTTTATAACAAGTTTCACAAAGATACATCTCTTTATCTTCTTTTGAGCATTTTATACATTTTCCTTTTATATACATATATTGTATAATTTTGTATTCATATTCTTCTATATTATATAAAAAATTTAAATCTTCTAGGCTTTTTTATATAGTTTATATGTGCTCATTACCCGATTCTATTGACTCTATACTATCTATGCTAATATTATTTATTTCTTCATCTTATATACTTTCTAACTCTATTCTGTCTTCTAAGTCATCTTCAATGTCATCTAATATATTTATTTTTTCTTGAATTTTGGTTACATCATTATTTTTGTATCCATAAGAGCAATTTGGCCTGCTACAGTTAGGATCTCCACATATGAAACATTTATAATTTTTTGTTCTTTTGTTTTCATCCTTTTTTACTTCTTTTCTTTCTTTCTTTATTTTTCTTTTTTGTACCATGGCCTGTTACGTTTATATTGATTATATTTATAATGCTTTTTATATGTTCTACTAGGTCTAATTCTATAGTTTCTATTTTTTTGTATCTTTTTATGCTTTTGTTTTTATTATTTGTTATCCTTTTATTATCACATCCATATTGTGGTGGTAAATCTACTTGTTGACAAGTCTAATAGTATTGTTTTTTGATTTCTTTTCCTTCTTTTAATTTTTTGCATTCTGATTTTAAAGTATCATATATTATTTTTATTCTTGTTCCTATAGAACAGTCACGTTTCTCCGCATATATTCTTTCCAATTTTTCTATATTTTTTCTCCTATGGTTCCTGGTATTTTTTGTCGGTATCTATCTAATAATTCATTGTCTGAGGTTCTTCCTGTTTGTGTCTAATATTCCATAAATTTTCTACTATATTCTCATATATATTCTAATCTACATATTTGTAATTTTTCTAAATTTCTTAATGCTTTTGTTTGTTTTTCTGTTAAGTATAATAATCTATTTGATCCTACGAATGCTTCTTCTATTGAATTAGTGAATCTTTCTAAATTAAATTTTCCTTTAAATTGTTTATATTTTGGGGCTGCTTTAGATGTTAAATACCAATTAGATACACTACCTTGTAATGTATTTTCAAAATATGTTTCTGTTTCAGTTTCATTTTCAAAGTTTATTAATGTGCACGTTGTAAAATATCCATTTTTCCCAATTTTCTATTGCAACTTCCCAATCTTGTGGATTTATTCTATCTAAATTTAGTATGCTTCCATATTTACTAATAATATTAGAATCTGTATCAAATATATATTTATTACGTTGTTTGTATGCTTGAATTTGTTTATTATTTTCATTATATGTTTCTTTTGTTGCTTCTAATTTTAGATGAGTAGAATAGTCTCTCCTGGTGTTAGTTGTAGTCGA
Organism: Sambucus nigra; assembly: GCA_949130495.1. NCBI lineage: Eukaryota > Viridiplantae > Streptophyta > Magnoliopsida > Dipsacales > Adoxaceae > Sambucus > Sambucus nigra. Next base: position 378,314,739 of record OX422224.1, read on the forward strand.
AGATTCTGCATCCACATCTTCTGTTCGATTAATTTCTCCTAATATTTTTACAATTTCTTCTTCTTTTATAAATTTATTTATTCCTATATCTATTATTTTTCTTTTATTATCTTCATCTTATCCTTTTGCACAATATATAGACATTATTGCTTCTTTATTCTCTTCACTACCATATTTTTCTATAAGTTCTTCTGTTGTCCTATTGTCACAATCTTCTAAAATTGTATAGTAATTCATAAATTTTTTCAACTTGCGCTTGTATTATTAATACATTAATATCATCTAATATTTCTTTATTGTCTTCTAGCGGTTTATATTTACTAAACCTAATACTACTTTGTCCGATTTTATTTTCAAATATTTTATTTTTTTTTGCATTTTTATTGCATTTATTATTAGTTGTGGTAATTTACATTCAATTTCTTCATAGATACTGCTATCTATGTTTTGTGCCTCTATCATTTCTGCATATTTACTGTTAATGGATTTTACTATACAAGCAAAGTTTGCTTTAAATTTATTTTATTACGATAAAATAATTTACCCATAAATAGTGTATATACTAAAAGGTTATTATATTGTCCTACCATATTATATCCTCTTGTTCTTATTGTTACTTTTATATGTTTATTGAATTCATTTATGTCCATGGAAAAGTTTGGTATACATCCTATTACTGCTGCATTTTTTTGTTAAATCTACTTCTGCACTAGCTATTTGTGCTTGTTTATGATTATCCCATCTATCATCATATATATATACTAAAACTTGTGTACCGACTTCAAATCTAGTTAGTCCAACAAGTCCTATTACTTTTACTCCTAAATGCATGAATTCTAAATTTTTTCTACTTAGTTTTTTATAGATTCTTCAGTAATTAAATCTAAAATTATTTTTCTATTGACCGTTGTTATTTTTCACTGGCTAGTATGATTATATATTTTATTATTCATTTATAATATATATTTATTATATATAATAGTTGTCCTTTTATCTTTTGAATACCTTTTTCTATATATCTTTTAGTGTCTTCTTCATTGTTATATATATTTTCTATCCTATATATTTCTTTATTTTTGCGGCTTGATGCCATCTTTTGAATAAAAAAGATTTTATAAAAAGCATTATAAATATAATCAATATAAACGTAAAAGGTCATGGTACAAGAAAAGCAAAATAAATAAAGAAATCAAAGAAGTAAAAAAGGTTGAAAATAAAAGAACAAAATTTTTAAATATTTGATATGTGGAGATCCTAACCACATCAGGCCAAATTGGCCTTATAGATACAAAAATAATAATGTCTCAAAAATTCAAGAAAAAATAAATATATTAGACGACATTGAAGATGACTTAGAAGACACAATAGAGTTAGAAAGTATATATGATGAAGAAATAGATAATATTAGCATATATAGTGTAGAGTCAATAGAATCAGATAACGAACACATAGAAACTATAGAAAAAAGCCTAGTAGATTTAATTTTTTTTTTATAAAATATAGAAGAATGTGAAAATAAAATTATATAATATATGTTTATAGAAGGAAAATGTATAAAATGCTCAAAAGAAGATAAAGAGATGTATCTTTGTGAAACATGTTGTAGAAACCTATGTATAAACTGTTATAAAGAAATAAAAGACCAACATAACGAAGAAGTAAATAATACAAATAAATTGGCATTAATAACTTTTCCTATGCAAATAAAATTCGCAAATAATTTTTTAGATACAATAGCAATGTTACACACAAGAGCAACTAAAAGTTTAATCCATACAGAACTAGTACATAAAGAAAGCATAACATATTTAAATTAGCCAGTATATATATACCAGTTCAATAAAGAAGCAATACCAATAGCACAATGCATACAAAATATACCTATATATATAAATAAAGAACAATTCATATTACCACAAACATATATAAGAAACGTAAAAAGGTATCACCTCTTTATTTTAGGATTAAATTTTATCCAATCACTAATAGGAGGATTCATGGACACCCCATCAGGATAATTATTCTTTTAAAAAAGGAAGTCATATTATACCTAATAATCAACAAAATAATATAGAAAAACAAGAAAAAGCAATAGTCCTTAATAATAATATCATACTACAAACAATAGATGATTTGAAAAATAAAGAAATAGAAGACGAAAATTTAGAAGAAAATTACTTATGTGAATATCTACAAGAAATAAAAGAAAGTCAAACAGAAAAAATAGATTTCAATCAAATAAATAAATTAATATTTATAAATACAAAATTAGAAATAGAAGTTTTAATTAGGTTAGCAAAAAAAGCTGAAATTATAGGAGAAAACCAATAGAAACATTGGAATAAAAATAAAATACAAGCAAAATTAAATATAGTTAATCCAAACATAACCATAAAAAGAAAACAAATAGCACGTGAACTAATAGATCAACAAGAATTTAAAATACACATTAGAGAACTATTAAATATAGGAGTCATATAGAAAAGCACTAGTATGCACAGAAGTCCCGCTTTCATGGTTAGAAATAATTCAGAAATAAAAAGAGGAAAGCTAGAATGGTTATCAATTATTAAAGATTAAATGATAATACTTACGATGATAGTTATAAAATACCTAATAAAGAAGAATTAATCAATAAAATTCAAAATAAAGAATATTTTTTAAATTTTATTGTAAATCTGAATTTTGGCAAATAAAAATGCAAAAAGATGCAATAGAATAGACTGCCTTTACCTGTCCAGAAGGACATTATGAATGGTTAGTTATGCCCTTTGGATTGAAAAATGCACCACAGATTTTTCAAAATAAAATGGATATTATGTTTAAAAAACATTCACGCTTCTATATAGTATACATAGATGATATTCTTATATTTAGCAATAATAAACAAGAACATATAAAACATTTACAAATAGTATTTAAAGAATTTATAGATCAAGGATCAATAGTAAGTAGTAAAAAGATGCCACTAGAGAAATAAGAAACATAATTTTACTTTCTATAGTAAAAAAGGTTTTAGAATTTCCAGATAACCTAGAAGAAACTAAAAAGTTACAAGCTTTCCTGGGATTACTAAATTACTTTCTATCTTTTATCCCTAATTTTAATACTGAAGATATAAATTTAGTACAAAAAATCAAAAGAATAGTTAGTCAATTGGAACCTTTATCCCTACCAATAGAAAATAGTTATAAAATTATACAAACAGACACATCACCAATAGGATGGGCAAGGACTTTATTACAAAAACCAAATAAAGAAAGTAATAAAAATGAATAAGTAATTGGTGAATATTATTCAGGAAATTTTAATGAAACACAGAGTAGATTACCTTCTACAGACTTAGAAATATTAGGAGTAATTAATAATATAGAAAGATTTCAATTATTTTTAGGAGAAGAATTCTTAATCAGGATAGATTGTGATAATATCGCAAAATATTTTAATAAAATTAATCGAAGAAAATCAACTACTAAACGATGTCTTAGTTTTATTGATAATATTACAGGCAAAGGATTTATACTAGAATTTGAGCATATTAAAGGTAAAGATAATAAATTAGCTGATTTTATCAAGACTATGATACACCGTACTTTTATGGATATGTAAATTACATAAGTGCGCATAATTTGGTAATTAGAGGAATTACTATGAATAGTAATTCAGGATTTATGAGTGTTAGATAATTACCAATGTGTGTTACATTTACTATGGGGACTAAGTAAATGAGTCGAAATATTTTTATGTCATGTCGCAGTTGGGTTAAGTGACGTGTGATAATTTACGTTATAGAAAACGCGTGTTGAGCAGCGCCATGTCTGACTAGTGAATTTTAGTTAAGTGGCTCAGATGGTTATTTTGAGTGTACGGTTGGCTTCGGAATGGCCGAGATAGTCAGAATAGAGTATCCGGGGGTAGTGTTTAGGTTTCGGGGACTTTTGTACTAGTAGGGACTCGCAATTGAGTATACGAGTCAAAATTGGGTTTTATAAATGATAACCCTTATTTCTCTCTTATAAGGGACAGGAGGGAGAAAGAGAAGAAAGAAAAGAGAGAAAAGAAGAAGGAAAGAAAGGAAGAAGGAAAAGAGGAAGGGGATCCCAGGACAAACTCCACGGGATTGGACTCGAGGTCGTCGAATTTTATCCATGAGGTAAGTGTTTACTTGCTTTATTTAATTGAGTGTGTGTATCTCATATTATAGTCGGTAAATCATATAATTTTTGGGTTGAAACCATTGAAATAAATTTGGGAAAAATGATTTTGAGTTTACAAATTGAAGGATTGTTAACTCTTGATGACTTCTAGTGTTAAACCCATGTTAATGGTGTGTATAAATGGTTAGAAATGGTAAGAAATGATAAAATAGAGTTTAATTTGTTTTAGAGTTTAAATCCAAGAGAAATTGTTCTATCCCATAAATTAATTGATGTGTTAGTTATATATCAATGTTAGGATGATTATAGTGTTGTTGGTTGAGATTAAAAACCATAAAATGGAGGTTGGGATGATATTTGGGATTTTTGGAGAAGTTGAAATTGCCCAAATAGTGAGCTCGGAACAGGGCGAATCGATTCGGGTCTAGAACGAATCGATTCGCATGAGGAGACCTATAGGACTATCTCTGGTTGAATCGATTCACATTTGGAGCAAATCAATTCGCATTTGGAGCGGATCGATTCGCACCTTCGAGACCTGAGTACTGATCATGTCCGAATTCATTCAGGTTTAGACATAATCGATTCGCTTGGCCAAATCGATTCGCCTTTGGGGTGAATCGATTCGCATTAGCAGGTGTTTGAAGTTTCTCTTCCTTAAGTGTAGGGGGGGGGGGGTTAAATCATAAATTGGAGATTATTGTAGGGGATTCTAGATGTGCTATTATGACCCCTAGATAATGATATTTAGGGTGAGTAAACCTTGCGATAAAAGAGAGAACCTTGGATTAGTTAAGGGTACAATCTAGGGTATGGACCTAATGAATGGTTAGGACATGTAACATTCGAGAGAAGTCTTTGGCAAGTGTGTATAGATATATTTATACGGTTGGAATAACTATGGGCCGATTGGATTTGAGTGAATCCTAGGATGTGATTATGATGGAATTTGGGATATGGGCTAAGGAGGATAGAGCGGCTATCCGGTACGTCTATTGACGACTATTATTATAGGTGATGCGATACCTATGGAATTAAGATAAGTAGCTTGTATACTTATTTAAGTATTACGAATTGGTATATTCGAGATTATATATAAATCCTTAAAAATGATTAAGGTAAGTAAATCTTAGGTAAAAGAATGATTATATGTTTAGTATTTTAAGTGTCTAAATACTTATATACTATTACGAATGGGAACATTCGGGATTTTTGGCCATCGCTATATACTATTACGAATGGGAACATTCGGCAATTATAGCCAGGGCATATTGAGAAGTGATATATATTATATATACGGGTGTTGTTACAATATATATATATATATATATATATATATATATATATAATTTTATCATAAATATATTGGTATGCGAACGATATATTTATGTGTACATATATCTCTAGTGCTATCCAGGGAGGTTGTGCGATGTGGGTGAATCCCTTGGTTTGGGGAGCAGGGATAGTATAGTCCCCGGGTCATATCGTCCTGCATATGGGTGTGATGATGATTCCACTTTCAGGAGGGAATATGACCGCCTCCCCGTTTAGTATTTTTGCCATGGTCATGAGTGAGTCAGACTTGGTATCTCGGTTAAGTTGAGTGTACCAGGATGATGATAGCACCGTGAGACTGCATCCTCGAGTTATATCTTGTTGGGGTGATTATTATACTTATGATTGTAATATAGGTATAAATATACTTGTTGTGTATAATATATTTCTCCTATATGAAGATGAGATATCATGTAATTTAGACTTGTGTAAAGTGTAAAATGAATAAGAGTTTATTCCTCTTCTGAGAGATTTATATCCGGATTAATACAAATGTGAATCGTATATTAAATGAGAATTATATACGACATTTTATATCCTAAAGTGAACATGTTTTTTTTTAAACTAGTGTATGTTTCGGAAAATGAAAGGTGTATATAAATATCACATTGATGATCATACTAACTAAAGATTATGTGATAGCTTACGGCGTAACATATATTATATCACGCAGGGTAGGTGATAGTTAAGAGGACTTATAAGATGGGTGAAAGAGATTAGTAAGGTAAGGTAGCTTAACTGGGTTTTTTAAAATGCATGCGATAGGTGTGCCCTATTGGAGGAAGGGTGAGGTGTATCTCATGAGAGTGAGATACCAGTTTAAATATGAGAGTTCATATTTTAAAAATATAGCATTGATGCACTTGCTAAATATTTTCAAAACTTGGGCTCTAACCCGTTTCTCTATTTTTCCTCTCTTGCTATATATGTATATATATTAGGTGTTCAGACACAGGGATGCCTAGATGATGAGTCTTTCGAGTCAGATGTTGTTGTAGCAGCTGTGGATGCAAGCCTGATTATTTTAGACGCCTTTATCCTTGTGATCTAGATAGGAGGTATCGTAGTAAAACTTAGGCAGATAGCCCAATTATATTCATTTATTCTTTTACTGCATTTTCATTTGCGACAATTTCATTTGGTTGTATTATGTTGTACCGAGAGCTCGGTTACCTTATTTCATTTCAGTTGTGGTATATAAACTATGTGATTGTTTTACTTGCTTGGTTTGATTAAAAAGATTAGTTAAATAAAATTTTGATGCCAACCTAATGAGTTATTAGTAATTAAATTGGTTTTCGACAGTGATGCTAAGAATGAAACTTATGAGATTCCTGTTTTAATTTGGTATAGGATTGATCACTCGGTATTTTATTAGGCGGGTTGTCACAGATGGTATCAGAGCATCAGGTTCTAGTGTCTTTAAGAATCTGGGCGGACGTACTACACTTTCAGCGTTGCTTTCTTTTTTAGATAGAGCCATATGATTAGGATTTTTTATTTCTATTATGAGATTTCGTTCTCCTGCTATTATGTAAGACTATAGTAAATCTTTTGCACGCTCGTATGAGGTTCATGTGCTGATCGATAAAGGGCGACCAGGGAAGGCCGTTACGAGGGCAGTAGGAGGTGGGGCTTAGTTGGAGCTGTTAGTTGAAGTTCGAAATGAGGGCTGCAGTTGAGGTCACTCCCTTTGTGTCATTTTAATGTGTTTCTGCATCGATTACTAAAGTATAGTAGTTATATTTATCCATATACCGCTACAGTAGACAGTGGTGCTAAACGTGGATTACCCAGTGAAGTTAAATTGGGAAAACGTATGAAAGGTCTTTGATAAGGACCATACGTTAAAGTTTATGCGAATAAAGTGTAGAGTTATCCATTGGAAGTAGAAGGCTTAGAAGATTTGGCTTAGAGCAGGGTATAGAAATGCTCAGATGTGCAAATTTGATTAAAATTTTTTCACTCATTAGAGCAATGTTGGAATGGTGGGAATGGTGGTCACCATATTTGGGGGAGAAAAATGTTTTGCTCATAAAGGAATATTATAGATGGCTTTAATCATGAATTCCTTTAAATTACCAGAAATGAAGAGAATTCAATTTATGAATTTCTCACACGATGATCGGTCAGGAGCCGACAGTGAACAAAAAGTTATATGGATAAGTGAATTTAGTACCTTAAGAGTTAGGTACAATGAAGAGGGAGTCCTTCAGTGGAATGATAGGCTCACTAGTAAGTGTTGTTAACACTTATGGAGTGTTTGTGTTCGTGAAACCCCACTGGTGGACATCCGCCTCGGGATTCATTAAAATAGGTAAGTTGAGGCCGGTAGTGTGCTTCCATTTGGACAGAGGAGCTAAGGGAACTATGAGGGTGATTGTCAGGATCGAGACTATAATAGTTCGAGATACTGATAACCTTATCATGGTCAGAGAGGCCATAAATGGGGAATATGGTGACGTGGAGCATAAAACCACATGCTTTGATCTTTCCCGATAGGAGTTAAAGGACAAGAGTAGGGAGCCTATATGGGGCATTCATTAAAGTAGTTTTTGTTTCGATTATGACAAGTGTACTACGCCTGGGAACCATTTAGAGTAGCCATGGTTATTGAAAAAGTTGTTATTATGAGTTTCACCTCGGATGAATGAGGTATATTTTGTGTGGCAAGATTGGGTCACAATATTTTGTTAGCCCTAGATTCATATGTGTGATTCGAGTCTATTGGTAGTATCGGAAATATTACAGACGGTATATCTATATGTTTTTCAGTGATAGCAGGTTTCCATTTTTCTTCATTCGCTGTGGAAGTAAGTGTTGGTATTTTGAGCTTATATTGTGTTTACACCGCTCATTTTGTGTGTGTTATACGATAGTGCTATTCTGAGTATAATATGTTATTGTATGATCGTAGCGATAGTAGGCTAATGATTGCAAGGCTATTGTATTTGCGGTTTCAGGGTGGAACTGGTTATTTTGTGATATCTCACCAGGATACGGGTTGAGCTCGCCTTTATTATATGTTTAGATGGAACTTCGATGAGTAGATGCCTCACTAGCATGATTTTAGTGCATAGAGACCTTATAAATGTGATTTAAGGTATGAAAGATTTAGTGTTAAGATGTGAGTTTAAGCTCGTTGTTATTCACGCAAATGACTAGTGTTAGTACAAGCTCTTTAAGGTCTGGCTCCTTAAGATAAGCAAGAGTTCTGACCATATTTTGTTGGTAGACGGGATAGGAATATCCCAGTTGTATATTTTACACTGACATACCTCCACGACCGATAAAGTTAAGTAGTAGTGTATCGGAGGGGTTCCTTGTCTGGATTTCGCTTGGGAGACACTCCACGCATGAACCTTAATGGCGTTATAAGGGGAGAGATGTTATTGAGATGGTAGGATGTTGGTTTTGATGATAAATTGGCGGAGAGTCATGTGATGATTACAGGCTAATGGATACGAAATTGTTGTGGAAAAGCACTAAAATATTTCTCACACCGTAAGTAAATGGGTGAGGTAAGGTTAAGGCAATTGATTTGAGGGTTATAGCCATGTCGTGTATAGGAGACAAATTCTAAGATAACATGTTTGTGTATGATGATCATACACTTGTGTAGAGTATAGATGCCCCAATTAGTTAGACTTTAAATTTTGCCGAAATGGAAGGACATAGAGGTAGAAGCGCATTAGTATGGTTGCGAGATAGGATTTTAGAAGTCCCAATTATGTGCCTTAGGCCGTTATATCTTGATAATCGATGATGCGAGGCAGTAGTGTAACAGGGGGGTTCCTCATTTGGATTTCTCTTTGCGAGACGTCCTACGCATGAAACCAAGCTAATGATGGGAGTTAAGAAAGGTCTTGGCCGCTAGGGATATAGTTAGTATAGTACTCATTTAAGGTGTGCAGGAAAACACGTCGATCTTAGTACTACCATGAAGTAAAGCCACTGGGGCCAGTAGTGCTGATATAGGGAAAATGTAGTGACTTAACCATGAGAATATTAGTGGGTTAACCTGGAGAAGGATTAAATTTCTAGGTATAGGAAGAATTGAATCTCGAGTAATTCGGGTTGAGAATACCCAAGTGTTAGCACCAGGCCGAGAAGAAAGTGAGGCCCATTATTAGAGAGAGTGTTGCCTGTTTGATGTTTGCAATAGTGGTTCAGATAGGCACAGATTATAGGGTGGGTGCACACCTTGGTAAGTTGATTTTATATATATCATCCGAAATAGAGGGGGTGCAGTATATAAATCTAAAGATTATGCTTTGGGGAAGTTATAAATGGATTTGGAATGTGTTGGATGGAACGTCATAGGAGGTACATAATAATTAAATTATATAGGTGCAACAAGAGTTAGCACACCTAAGATAAGCGATAAGATTGATGGGAGTAGTCAAGCGCTAGTGTAGTTTTCCTTCTTGAGGGAAATTCTATGTCATGATATAGACGAACGGACACTGAGAGTAGTTGTTTCCCAATGAGATCGATACGTTACAGCAGTGATTATTGGCTCATTTTTCTATATATGCGTCTATAGAAGCACTAAGAGCGATTGGTCGTTGTTAGAGTTAACCTTACGACCGAGGTAGTGTTTTAGCATGTAGAGATATAGTCAAGCTCGTGGTTGAGATAGTGCATTAGACTATAAGCCTTAAAATAGGTGGGGTACCATGAAAGAGTATATGGTAGAGTACCATTGTGTTAGTACCATTCGACTTCTGTGAACTAGGATGTAGTGTGATTAGCGATCCTACATTAGTGGTACAAGTCGTATCTGAATTTTAAGGATGAAATTCCTTTGTAAGAGGGGTAGTATGTGATACCCCGTACTTTTATGGCTATGTAAATTACATAAGTGGGCATAATTTGGTAACTTGAGGGATTACTGTGAATAGTAATTCAGGATTTATGAGTGTTAGATAATTACTAATGTGCGCTACATTTACTTTGGGGACTAAGTAAATGAGTCGGAATATTTTTATGTCATGTCGCAGTTGGCTTAAGTGACAAGTGATAGTTTACGTTATGGAAAATGTGTGTTGAGAAGCATTGGGTCCGACTAGTGAATTTTAGTTAAGTGGCTCGGATGGAGATTTCGAGTGCACGGTTGGTTTCAGAATGGTTGAGTTGGTCAGAATAGAGTATAGGAGTCAAAATTGGGTTTATTAGGGATAACCTTATTTCACTCTTATAAGGAACGAGAGGGAGAAAGAGAAGAAAGAAAAGAGAGAAAATAAGAAGGAAAGAAAGGAAGAAGGAAAATAGTAAAAGGACGGGGATTCTGGGCCAAACTCCGCGGGATTAGACTCGAGGTCGTCAGATTTTATCCACGAGACAAGTGTTGACTTGCTTTATTCAATTGAGTGTGTGTATATCATATTATAATTGGTAAACCATATGATTTTTGGGTTGACACCATTGAAATAAAATTGGGAAAACTGATTTTGAGTTTACAAATTGATGTATTGTTAAATCTTGATGAATTCTTGTGTTAAACCCATGTTAAGGGTGTGTATAAATGGTTAGAAATGGGAAGAAATGATAAAAGAGAGTTCAATTGGTTTTAGGGTTTAAATCCAAGAGAAATTGTTCTATCACATAAATTAGTTGATGTGTTAGTTATATATTAGTATTATGATGATTATAATGTTGTTGGTTGAGATCAGAAACCACAAAAATGGACGTTGGGATGATATTTGGGATTTTTGGAGAAGATGAAATTGCCCAAATAGTGAGCTCGGAACAGGGCGAATCGATTCGGGTCTAGAACGAATTGATTCGCATGAGGAGACCTTTATTAAGTGTAGGGGGAGTTAAATCATAAATTGGAGATTATTGTAGGGGATTATAGATGTGATATTATGAATCCTAGATATTGGAATTTAGGGTGAGTAAACCTTAGGACGAAAGAGGGAACCTTGGATTCGTTAAGGGTACAATCTGGGGTATGGACCTAATGAATGGTTAGGACATGTAACATTCGAGCGAGGTCTTCGACAAGTGTGTATAGATATATTTATGCGGTTAGAATAAATATGGGCCGGTTGCATTTGAGTAAATCCTAGGATGTTATTAGGATGGAATTTAGGATATGGGCTAAAGAGGATTGAGCGGCTCTCCGGTAAGTCTATTGACGACTATTATTATAGTTGACGCGATACTTATGGAATTAAGATAAGTAGCTTGTATACTTAATGAAGTATTGCGAATTGGTATGTTCGGGACTATATGTAAATCCTCAAAAGTGATTAAGGTAAATAAATATTAAGTGAAATAATGCTTATACGTTTAGTTTTTTACGTGTGTAAATACTTATATACTATTACGAATGGGAACATTCGGGATATTTTGGCCATCGCTATAAGAGTTCGGAAATTATAGCCAGAGCATATGGAGATGTGATATATGGTATATATACAGGTGTTGTTATAGTATATATATATATATATATATATATATATATATATATATATATAATAATAATAATAATGTAAGAAACTTATATATGTCATAAGATCCATAAGTGATGTCATGAGATGAGATTTTTACTCTAATACCCACTTTGCCCCTCAAGTATTTGGTTTCCCTCTTTTTCTTTCTCACTAATTAATTTCCCTATTTCACTTTAATTAAAATGCAAAGGCTATTTTGGTAAACTAACCAAACACTACTCGCTTTCTCATGAGACACTCCAATTCAAACACCAAACCCTTCCTTTTCAGCCGCACCTCACTCTCACTATGTGCCGCTCAAGAAACATTGAGAAGAGGGATAGAAAACCATTACCTTTTTAACTTGGCCCTCTCTCTCCTCCCTCTCTCAGCTTCTATGCAAGATTAGTTTTGATTCATCACCGCCGTGTTGTGTTGTGTCACCGTCGTGTTGTGCTGTGTTACGATTCATTACAGCTTCTACGACTAGAGGCTTCGGTAAAGGTTTGTGTTGTGTCACAATGCCCCACAGTCAGATCTACATACAACTATCATGGCACCCACCAATGCCCCACAGTCAGATCTACGAAGAAATACCGCAAATCGGTAAATATCCAACTCAAAGGTAGACCCAAGTCATATATTTGTCTAATTCTGTGTTTTATGTTTTTGATTTCAGGTATTCTCTCTCCAATATCTCACACACTCAAAAGTATTAATTTAAATTTTTGGCTGTTTTAGAGTATGGGACTCTATTTTTGTGTTGGACTTTAGGTTGTGTATGTTCAAATTACGAGTTGGCAAAGATTTTGGGCGTTGGCAACCTTCTTTTATTCTTTATTTTTTTGGCTTAATTTTTATGTGGTCTTATATGTTTGTTGGTTTGAATCTATATTTTGTGCATTTGGATTTTGCCATTTTTTGTCTAATATATATGTTGACATTTATTGTCTAACAGGGAAACGGGACCCCAAGTTAAGCTTCATGTTTCCTATTTTAGTTCTTCTGTATCTGTTCTTCTGAAATATTTTTTTTACTAAATAAATATATCTAACGTGGTCTTGCTTTCTTTGTTTTGGGGGATTTTATTTTAAATAGTTTATCAAAAGAGCGCATCAGCTTCTTGAAATGACTCAGATTGATCGGTAAATATCCAACTCAAAGGTAGACCCAAGTCATATATTTGTCTAATTCTGTGTTTTATGTTTTTGATTTGCAGATATTCTCTCTCCAATATCTCACACACTCAAAGGTATTAATTTAATTTTTTGGCTGTTTTAGAGTATGAGACTCTATTTTCGTGTTGGATTTTGGGTTGTGTATGTTCAAATTCGGCGTTGGCAACGATTTTGGGCGTTGGCAACCTTCTTTTATTCTTTATTTTTTTGGATTAATTTAATGTGGTCTTATACGTTTGTTGGTTTGAATCTATATTTTGTGTTTTGGATTTTGCCATTTGTTTGTCTAATATATATGTTGCCATTTATTGTCCAACAAGGAAACAAGACGCCAAGTTAATCTTTTTGTTTCATTTTTTAGTTCTTCTTTATTTGTTCTTCTCAAACATTTTTTTACTAAATAAATATATCTAATGTGGTCTTGCTTTCTTTGTTTTGGGGGATTTTATTTTAAATAGTTTATCAACAAAGCACATCAGCTTCTTGAAATTAGTCAGATTAATCAAGGGTGCTACTATAAACACAACTTATTTGGCTTCAAAATACTATTATATAAGTTTTAAACCACACATATTTATTTATTGAATGATTTATTTTCCTGTAGGTTTTCAAGCCCTGACTTGAAAGATTGCCATGTTGAAAAAATGATGGGGGTACAGGTTAAGTAATGGATGCATAGTGGATGGGGGTAATGGACTTATGGGATTGTTTCTAACCATGGGGGGTTATATCACATGGTTGTTAGATTTATATTGTTAACAAAATCATCTTATTTTATTTGCCCCTACCCCCACATGTATTTGTTATGATTATGTATTTCATAAACTTAGCTTATGATGTCATAAGCTACATTTTTCTTGGACTACCTAATTTACCCCCTACAAATTTGAATTCCCCCTTTTTTGATAAACTCTAATTTATTTCCCCCTTTTCTTCAAAAATTCAAAACAAAGGGTAGAATAGTGTTTTCACCCATTGTATCTATTTACCTCATTTTGCACACCTAGCATTCGATTTACCTCACTTTACTCCTTCACTCCCTCATTCTGTTTCTATCTCTCTCAGTTGTGAGATTAACAACACCCATTTGATTCAACCAAGGTAATGTAGATTTAATCATGTTGCTTTTGAGTATGCGATTCATACAATTTTATACCTAACTGATTCATACGATTCATACCTTCCCTAGAGTTTTTTTATTTACTTCAGCATACCTTCGCTAGAGTTGTTTTATTCAATTGTTTTATTCATATTATTCTGGTAACGCTCCCTCCTATGTGTTCGATATTTTCTTTATTTGTATTTTAGTCTTGATTGGGTTTCACAACTTTCTCTTAATAGGTATTTTAGGTTTGATTGTATTTTATACCTTCTTGGTTTGGTGTACATTTTTTTGTCATTATTCTGTTTCATTTTGAAGATTTATTTGTTTGATTTTGATTAGGGTTCGATTATAGGAATTTTGTTGATGGTGACGATAATTCAAGATCAGTATGTGAAGTGAATATAGGTATGTGTGAAGGGATTTCGTTCGGTTATAGGGCTTTTTCTCAAGTTCATAAACTAAGTATGTGACATGTGAAGGGATTTGGTTCGATTATAGGGTTTTTGCTCAAGTTACCCAAAATATCGTTTGAGAATGCGAGATTATCTATTCAAGTTACCCAGGTCAATAGATGAATACTTTTAACATTTTTATTCTTTTTTTATAGTGGGATATTATGCATTTGACCATAAGTGACCTGAAATTTTATATTTTGGCAATGGAAATAGTTGGATTTATCCTGATGAATAATATAGGCACAAGAAGTTTCTTAGGTGGCCATCCTTTCCAAAATAGGTCTTTATGCAGAATGGTTAAAATGAGTGGTGTTGTGTTGTGTCAAAAGTTTAATTTTTTGTAATTTGATAATGTTGTTAGCCGAGTTATATAGAAGGTATTCCTATTGACCTAAATAATGAAAAAATTCTCTTCAAAATGCAATGTATTATGAAATTCTCTTCACTTCTATCCCCTACGCACCCCCATTCATTTGGGGTTGGCCTTGAACTTCTCTATATTTTATTACCAAATCATGAACTCTGCTAAAAGTTATGCATATATTTTTATCTTTTGGAATTATATCCGCCGAAAACCCATGTATTATTTCTTGAGTTGCCAACATGTATCCCAGAGCCTACCACCTTGCCAATCAAGCATTCGATGAAGCTATTTCAGAATTGGATACTCTCAGTGAGGAATCATATCAAGATAGCACATTAATTATGCAGTTCTTGAGGGACAACCTCACCTTATGGACTTCTGACATCCCGTAGGATGGAGGTACTCTTTTTCTTCCGTTAGAACTTATGTCATACGTAGAGCTTTGCTTCTTTGTGAATGTTTCAAGGACTGTTAACTTTCCATGATTAGTTCATGATACATTTGTTTAATGTATGCTTCATGATACATAGATGTTGTCCAACTATAAGGAGAAACTAAATGGATTTGGGATGGAATATTCATTATAGGTTTGGATTTACATAATCTTTTTTTATTCTCATCTGTAGATTTACCAACTATTGAAGTTTCAAATGTCCGGTTTATAGCTACGTGTTTAAGTCACTTTATACATGTTTGTGTCAGTGTAATTTGTTTTAGACCTTTATGCAATGGTATTCTACACATTCCAAATACCTACAGAGTGTAAAGTGGAATTAACTTTCACTGATTGTTTGATTTACAAGTGTACACAGAGTACATTTATGATTGTTGATTAGCTGCCATTTAAGATTACTGTGGTATTACTTATGGTTTAAGAATCATCTTTTGCATTGTTTACATTGAAGAAGATAGTGATTATGATCCAATTTAAATTTTTGTTATTCTTTTATATTGGGTTCTTTTAACTGTTATTATTGATATTTTAGTATTTTAATTGTTATTTTTTAGAGGTATATACTCCTATTGTTCAAGTGTGAACCCGAGTATAGGTATGTGCTATTAGATTTTAGTTTTTAATATTAAAGTGAGTAATTCTAATATCTCTACTCTTTCGTTTTTATTAAAAAATAGTAATTGAACCGTGTCTTACAAATATAGTGTAGTTTGCCTCTTTTTTTCCAGTTCCACATGATATACATTTATATCTCCAATGGATATTTCGTATTTGAGATCTTTGTTTTGAAATTATGTTGAACGTCAATGAGTGCTTAAAGTTTTTTGGTGCTCTTTTGGATCATCCTGTATTGTAACGATGGCTTAAAATTTAACATTTAAGTTGAATACGCTACTGTCAAAACAAAAATCTTGGTACTCCCATCCAATAATTGATACAAAAGGTCAATAAGGAGGTAATTCCCATAGTCTTCACGGAAATGGTTACGGTTTAATGATATTAGCCGATGTTTAACACGTGTGACTTGAAACACTTATTCATTGTTTATGTTTTTTTTCAAATGTGAACTGAATTTGTTTGTAAATGGAACTGGAAGCTTAAACGAACCAGCCTCATGATATGATGATGATTTCAA
This sequence comes from Sambucus nigra, assembly GCA_949130495.1. NCBI lineage: Eukaryota > Viridiplantae > Streptophyta > Magnoliopsida > Dipsacales > Adoxaceae > Sambucus > Sambucus nigra. Next base: position 378,331,362 of record OX422224.1, read on the forward strand.
TGGTGAGAAATTATTTCTCTGAGGATGAGTCAGTTTTAGTGGGTACGTTAATCTTCTTCATAGGTCCAACAGCAAATTTGAAGTCTGAATATAATTTAAGATATCATCATTTAATATGCAGAACAAGTGATTGAAATTTGATGTACTGTCACAAGCCTAGATGTGCTGTTTTAGACTGTAAAATTTGATGTACTGTCAAATTTGATGTACTGTTAAATTTGAAGTCTGAATATAATGTTGTTTTGGACTTCATTCATAAGCCTATAAACAAAGGAAATTTTGTCTAAATTTTTTTGAATTATTAACACATTTTTGTTGTAAAGACAATGTCATGACTAGAATTAGTATTTGATATCTATGATGTTATTGGAGTATTGTTATTGTTGTAGTACTTATTGCCCAAATTTTGCCCTATAAATAATTAAAATTTTCCCAAATAGTCCTATAAATAATGAAATTTTGCCCAAAATTTCTAAATTGTTTACATTTGACTTGACCGCACAATTCATACTTGCGACAATTTTCGTTGTGCCTTCAGGCACGGACATACCATAGTATATATATATATATGATTTGATAATATTTAAATATATTGGTATGCGAATGATATATTTATGTATACATATATCTCTAGTGCTATCTAGGGAGGTTGCGCGATGTGGGTGAATCCTCTGGCTTGAGGAGCAGGGAGAGTATAGTCCCCACGTCATATCGTCCCGCATATGGGTGCAATGCCGATTCCACTTTCAGGAGGGAATATGACTGCCTCCACCGTTTAGTATTTTTTCGATGGTCATGAGTGAGTCAGACTTGGTATCTGGGTTAAGTTGAGTATACCCGGATGATGATAGCATTGTGAGACTGTATCCTCAAGTTATAGCTTGGTGGGATGGTTATTATACTTATGATTGGAATACATGTATAAATATAGTTGTTGTGTATAGTATATTGTTTGTGTATGAATATGAGATATCATGTAACTTATACTTGTGTAAAGTGTAAAATGAATAAGAGTTTATTCCTCTTCCGGGAGATTTATATCCGGATTAATACAAATGTGAATCGTATATTAAATGGGAATTATATACGGCATTTTGTATCCTAAAATGAAAAGGGTATTTTTTTTAAACTAGTGAAAGCTTCAAAAAATGAATGGTATATATATATATATATCACATCGATGATCGAACTAAATAAAGCTTAAGTGATAGCTTACGGTATAACATATATTATATCACGGAGGATTGATGATATTTATGAGGATTTAGAGGATGCGTGAAAGAGATTAGTTAGGCAGGGTAGCTTAAGTGGGTTGTTTAAAATATATGAGATAGGTGTGCACTATTAGAGGAGGGGTGAGGTGTATCTCATATGAGAGTACGATACTAGTTTAAAAATGAGAGATTTTCATATTTTAAAAATATAGCATTGATGCACTTGCTAAATATTTTCAAAACTAGATCTCTGAACCGTTTCTCTATTTTCCCTTTCTCTTGCTATATATGTATATTTAATTAGGCGTCGAGACAGAGGGACACCTGGATGATGATTCTTTCGAGTCAGACGTTGCTATAGCAGCTGTGGATGCAAGCTGGATTATTTTAGATGCCTCTATCCTTGTGATCTAGATTAGAGGTATTGTAGTAACACTCGGGCTGATAGACCAACTGTATTCATTTATTCTTTTACCGCATTTTAGTTTGCGACAATTCAATTTGGTTGTATTATGTTGTACCGAGAGTTTGGTTAACTTATTTCGGTTACCTTATTTCATTTCAGTTTTGGTATATAAACTATGTGATTGATTTACTTGGTTGGATTAAAAAGATTTGTTAAATAAACTTTTGACACCAGCGTAATAAGTTATTAGTAATTAAATTTGTTTTCGACAGTGATGTTAAGAATGAACCATATGAGATTCCTATTTTAATCTGGTATAGGATTGATCACCTGGTATTTTATTGGGTGGGGTGTCACAAAGATTAATTACTAACATTTCGTAATTTATGTAGATGTCATATCAAGGCTCGTCATCGGGAACACAAGGAAATACTAACCAATTATTCACTGTTCTTAATGAGAAGCAAAAGTTGAGGACCCATATACAAGTCACAGCGGAGCAAAATAAGATCCTAGATAACCTTTGGTTTAATAGAGAATACATCAAAGGATCTTTTATACATACTATGAATTATTTAACTAAATATTTGTTTAATATAACTCATCGTGTACATACGTTAGAAGCAAAAGCTAAATATTACACTCCCACTAAATAAGGAGAAAAACTATTAAATGACACAATCATGTAATCAAACATTTTAAAATATTAAATATAAAAAAATAAGAGATAGAAAAGAAATTGGAACACATATTATTATATAGCAATAGTAACTTCTTGTCATCCTTTGATCCCTACTATAGATCTATATTAAGAAACGAAGTAGAAAAACTGCTACTAGAAGCAATAGTCGAAAAAATATTTATGTTCTCAAGAGAAAAGGATATTAGTAACTGGGTAGTCGTACAAAATTATTTTAGCTTTAATCTAGCCCTTACAGGATGTACATATAAATACGTAAAGGTGTATATATTTTCCTAAACTAAAAAGGGTGCTACAATTCTATAGATATAGATTTTAGACTTTTTGAAAACTTCATTATCATTAAACCTAATAAAATGTTCCCAAATAATAATCGAATAGAAATATAACTTACTCTAAGCTTATTATTAGAATCTGGTTTAATTGCCAGTTTGTTAATAACACCACCTTTTGAATGACTAAATTCCAATTTACCAAAAGGATTATTAGATGCAATAGTAGAACATCATAGCTGGAAAACTACAATGCCTCATATATTGTTAATTATAGATAGTTTATCACCAGAATGGGTAGGAAAAGGACAAATTATTCATAGTAGGCACATAATCACAATAGACCATAGAGACGAAAAAATACAAGATTATTTTCTCTAGTGTAGTGATGATCAAGAATATCTACTAGGACAAGATGCAACAGAAGAATTATTAAAAATATATAAAGTACATAAAATAATGAATGAAGTGTCTACAAATTACTTATACATGGTAAAAGAAACTATAATACCCCATATTTTTATGGCATTTAATTAGGGGATTAATTAAATTAAATTAGAATAAATTAATTTAATATTAATCTGGATTTTAAATAAATATTTACTAGCATGACGAGAGTTAGTAATTATATGTTGAATATTACCAGATGAGTAAAGTAATATATGGGATTGAATTTATTAAATTTTTCATGAGTAAATAATACGACAATCATAGAAATTAAGTCGAGACGCACATGTGCCGTGTCGGGACTAAATTAAATGAATAAAGAGTGAATTAATTTTAAGTCACCCGTATGGTCATTTCGAGTGGGCCAATGCGTCGTAAGGGTCAAGATAGTCATAAAAGTGTACCTGAGGGTTTAGTTTGGGTCACAGGATGTTTTTAGGGCTAACCGGTAACTCGGGAGGGCATTTTAGTAATTTTCTATTTTTGGCCTTATTTAATGACGAAAATAGAGAGTTTAAATCTTTGGGAAGGGAGAGACCTCAAGGGTTAGAAGCTCTAGAGTTTTAGAGGGATAAGGAAGGGAGAAGAGAGAAGACTTCCAAGGGAGAGAACCACCTACCCAACACTATCTTCACCAATTCCATCACCATTGCGTAGATCGGGGAATGAGGAATGAAACCATACCCATCATCATCAACGATTCAAACTTTCTTAGTCAAGTATCTAAGTTGTTATTCTTTAGTTGATAACACATCCATGATAGTGTAGGAATTAATTAATTTGTGACTTCATGAAAATTAATGTTGTTGGGAGATTATTATTGAAATTTAGGAATAAAAACCATGTTAGGATGAATATCTTGTTATATGTATAATGTTATCCACAAAATTGGATGCCCAGTACAGATAGAAATCGGGAATTTAAATAAATTCTTGAGAAAAATGGATGAACTAGGGTTAAATGATAATTTCTTGAATTAACCCATTTGATGACTAATCTTGAGGAATTAATGAATGTTTTACGTTAGAAATCATGTATGTAGAATAATATAACTGCTGGTTTGATTGGTTGGGAGTTTGGGACGAATTAATAGAGGTTTTAGGAATTTATGTTAAGGAAACCCATTGGCTTAATATGCAGAATTCTGGGCAAGACCTGCTTGGTCGATCTATTAACTCAAAAATGTCGATCGATCGATCGAACCCCTTTCATGGATCGATTGACTCCTCCTAGAAATGGGAAATTTCTCCCCTTTTAAATGTTAATCCAATCTCGATGCGCAAGGACCTTTGGAAGTAATTTGTATATCATCATGGGACTTGAGAAGGACCAGTAGGGTAAGTTCGGTCCGGATAATACAACTTTATATAAGATTCAACCGTGGGATTTGGGGGTTATAAATTGAGTGGGAAATAGTGCGTACATTAAATTAGGTCTTGCGAGAATCGAGAAGGAATTAGACCAGTAGGCTAGTGAGGGTACACCTACTGATTTTATATTCATCAAGAGGATACACTTCAAGAGTCGAGAAATACTTAAGGAATTGCGGTAATTGAGAAAATAAAAGAGTGATTTCATTACACCTAGAACTCGGGCGTTATATGCCACGTATGGTTCGAATATATAATGGGTTGTGGGCATACCTAACAGAATAATTAGAATATATATGGGTGCATGTATATATAATATTGTATATTTGTGTGTAATCATACCCGCGCTACTTTCTATCACGGAGGTTTCGCGCCGGGACCGTCTTATCTCGATGGGACCTTTATGGGGGTTATTAACTTGTACCCTAGAACATATCATCCTTGGTACAAGCTATTCGAGAATGATAGTCAGATGGTCCTAAGAGACGTGAGGGTATGTGCTGACCTCTTAGTGACTTGGAACTATGCTTCGCCTCTAATATGTGTGTTTTGTGTTAATACAGTTCGAGAGTGATCCCAAACTAGTATTCCCCTCTTGTACGAGTGATATGGGGACTTGATAGCAGAGTATGCCAGCACCATAGACTTATGTGGGGTGCACTATTATTATATATAATATGTGTTATAAATATATATACCTATGACTAATCTACTGTATTTTTAAGTTGATAGAATTGAGTAATTAATATTAAATGAGTTAAGTGGTTGAGAATTTAAGTCTAAATTGAGATAAATATAACTCGCTTGGCAAATTCCTAAAAAAAAGGGTCATCAGATATAAACTATGGTTATGGGATCACTTGGATTAGGATTGGTGAATGAAAGTTGGGTTTGACTAGTTAACTAGGTTAGATATAACTAGGATAATTCGGTAGTAAGTTAGGCGTGCACACTAGTTGAGAGTTGAGATTTCTCAAGTGAGCATCGAAGCACTAACATGTATGTAATATCAACTCGTAAGCATTTTATATTTTTGCTAAACTACTTTAAAGCTTTTTTACACTCGGGCTCTGACCTGTTTCCTATTATCTTTTCTTCCTCTTGTATATATCTATATAATAAGTTACAATGGTGTTTTTACTATTCATAAGTTTGGGAGACACTTCACGGTTCAGATCGAAGCCAACAAGGCAACGATCCAATGATTGAGATTAAAATATCCCTTTTACCATTTTTTCCCTTTACATATTTGAGTTCCCCCTCTTTTTTACCCTTCATTTCCTTTCCTCCTTTTACCCAAAATTCAAATACATGGATAAAATTGGAAATTAACACTATGAAAGTTTTACACACTATCGAGAGTACATTCACCGTCTCTATCGAGCGCGGGAATAAGAAATCCACCTCTCTCTCTATCTCCATTTCATTCTTCACCAAGTACACTCCTCTCTCTCTCTTTCCATTTTGTTCTTCATCGCTCTCCATTTCGTTCTTCACTGAGTACACTCCTCTCTCTTTTGTTCAGCAGGTAACGATTTTAGGTTTATCAATGGGTGTTTGTCAAGAGGTTTTATCATTGGGGTTTATCAATAGGTTTACATTTGTGTTTTTTATGCACACACAGGGAAAAAAATACTCTGTTATCAATGTTACATCAATGGGTTATGGGTATGAATGTTACATCAATGGGCTTATCAATGTTACAGCAAACACTCTCATCAATGGGTTACGGGTATCGATTTTATATCAATAGTTTTATGGGTAATGATTTTATTGGCCGAAATGTTTTGAAAGTGTTGGTTGAAATGTTTTGAAAGTGCACAAAAAAAAAAAATACTCTATTACAATGGGATTATCAATGTTACAGCAAACACTCTTCAGAATGTCTAAATGGATTTACACTCTTTAGTATATACCGTGTTTGCAAAAACTCTGTTTCAATGGTTTCATTTTTGGAATTTTATTTGATTACTCTAATGTTCCTCTAATGTTTTATGGGTTTATTACTCTTTGGAGTATTACTCTAATGTTCCTCTAATGTTTTATGGGTTTATTACTCTTTGGAATGTTAGTATTCATTTGTGTTGCATTCGGTACAACAAACACTATGTTCGCAAGCTCTATAAACATTTGTGTTGCATTCGGTTTTGATTTCTTATCGGTTTATGAGAGTTTCAATGGTTGGATTTCTGGGAGTTTGAATGGGATTTCTTATTTGACTGAATATCTTATGTAAAAAATGTATATTGCCGATTTGTATAATGTTTCTAATGTTTTATGGGTTTATTACTTGTAATACCCCGTATTTTTATGCTATATTAATTTGGGGATTTATTAAATTTAATGTGAGTTAATTATTTAATAAAAACCTGGAAATTAATTATGTTATAATTATTAACGTGACGAGAGTTAGTAATTATGGAAAATTTGTTGAATATTACTAATGAGAAAAGTAATATGTAATATTGGTTATATTGAATGTCACGAGTGAATAAAATGACGATTTTGGAAATTTGAGTCGGGACGCGCCCGTGTCGCGTCGGGACTAAATATTGATAAATAAAAGTGAATAGTTTATAAGTTGTTCGTATGGTCATTTTGAGTGCGCCAACGCGTCCAGAAGGGTCGAGATAGCCAGAAAAGTGTACCCGGGGGTTTAGTTTGGGTCTTAGGGCGTTTTTAGGCCTAATTGGTACCCCGGGAGGGCGTTTTGGACATTTCACCTTTTTGGGTAATTAAACCCACGAAAATTCAAAGGGTTATATCAGATATCTCGATTTTCATCTAGGGTTAGAAACTCTAAACACAAGTGACGGCCATAGGATAGGAAGGAGAGAGCTCTCAAGGCAAATTCGAGGCCCAAAAGTGATCCGTTTGCACCGCCACCACCACCAACGCGTAGATCGCGCAACGGACTACGCAACCACACCAAAATCATCTGTAAATCAGAACACCAAAAACCCCAGGCAAGTGTTTATCTTGTTTATTTCGTTGATGCATCTTTCATATTAGCTTAGGAATGATTAGGATGAATTGTATGGAAGAAATACCCAATTTGAGATAGGAAATTGCATGTAGTGATGACTTAAATGATACTCTGGAAATCTTTTGTGATGTAGAGGATTAAAACATGAAATTTTGATGTTGTATAAGAAGGAACCACAAAAGTTCGATATTGTATAAGAAGGAAACCTTAGAGCCAAATCATCATAAAGGAGGAAAATCGCGCTTCAGGACCCCTGAACCGGTTCGCATGTTCCTCGAACCGGTTCACCCCCCAAACCGGTTCTCCCTTGGGTTCGCGAAGGTTTGCGGGTCTGGGGTGCTTTTCTCCCATTCAACACTAAGATTTTTCTTCAACTTCAACGGGTCATAACTCCTCAACCGTAGCTCGGATTTGGGTGCCGTTTCTTCCAGTGTTTTCATTGTTCCGAGCTCTTTAACTTTCCAGTTGACTTCTTCTTCTGGAGCAGGCTGTGGAATTACAAAAATGCCCTTGAACTTGCCTTCTTAGTTTTTCTTTCATTTTCTCGCTTTCTCTTTTGCGCTGCTTGCATAATTAACCTGTAAAACCAATAAGAGAAGAACGGTACACGAAATATTTGCCAACGAATATTAGTAGCATAAACGTACGTTAAATCCATATGGGTTACATCACTCGGGTTCACAAATGCATTGAAATTAGGGGAATAAATATACAATATTTATTTCCAATCACGTGGTAAGTTGGAAAAACCCTTCGAATTAAGGTTAGAAACGAACCCTTATACGCGATTCTAATAATGTAGAAAATAAGGATAATTGTCGTAACTATGGAATTTGAGATATACCTAATATTGATATGGTAATATTTGTATAGTTATATGATTGTGTATGCATATACTATCTATGTGTGAAAATCATGCCCATGCTACTTGTTATCCCTGAGGTTTCCGCGCTGGGAGAATCTTATCTCGATAGGACCTTTATGGGGGATATTGACTTGTACCCTAGAAGATAGATATCCTTGGTACAGGCTATCGGAATGATAGTTCAGACGGTCCTAAGAGATGCGGGTATGTACTTTCCTCTTAGAGACATGGAATCTATGCTTCGCCTCATATTGTTTGTGTATAGGTATCCTTGGTACAGGCTATCGCAGTAATAGTTCAGACGGTCCTAAGAGACCTGGAATCTATACTTCGCCTCAATATTGTTTGAGTATGTGTTAATACAAGTCGAGAGTGATTCCGAATTTGTATTCCCCTTAATGTGAGTGATATGGGGTTTGGATAGTAGAGTATGCCCGTACCATAATTATTATTTGGGGTGCTGTTATGATATATATATTTTTGAGTAGTTAATATATATATATATGAAATTCTGAAATATGGAACTGCCTACTTTGATTTGATATGTAGGACATGGTTGATGACTCAAATTGTAAATACTTGTTTTGAGAGTATAATATGAAATTGGAAAACTTTATTGATTAATAAAGTCAAAATGAGAACTTTGGTTACTAATTGAAATATTCTTTTCAAACAATGGAATCGTTAAATTTTTAATCTTACGAGTAATCTAAGATAAGTTAAATCATTGGGAAGATTAGTGAGATAAATGATAAGACAACCCGTTGGGAAGGTTAGTGCGATAGGTGTGCACATTAGAAGAGAGCTGAGAATTTCTCAAGGGAGTGTCGCACTAATATGTTGTTGCATTGGCCTGTATCAATTTAAATACTTGCTAAACAATTTTTAAATCTTATACACTATCGGGGTCTGACCCATTTCTCTCTCTCTCTCTCTCTCTCTCTCTCTCTCTCTCTCTCTTGTATATATATGTATGTATTACAGGTGCCCAGCCACAGGGGCGTCTTGCTTAGGATCCCTTGAAAGGAACGTGCTGCAGCTTATGTGGGAGTTGCAGGCCACTTGCATAGACAACTTCGTTTACTTGATTCCACATCTATCATACTCATTTATTGGGCATGTGTCGCCCTTTCCACTATTTATCTGTTTATTTGGGACATTTGTATTTCAGTTATTCCTAGTACTGTTACTATGGGATTTATTTCAGTATGGATGTTTTACTTTAAGTTTTAAATGTTGGGACTTTGAATGTTGAATGTTTATAGTAATTGGATTATGTTCCAGGTTAATTGTTGTATGATTCTTACTTATTGAAAATGTTGTTACTAATTAAATAAAATAATTTTCCATTAAAACTAAAATTGGTCATAAATGTTAAAAAAAATGGTTTTGACACTTAGCTTAATTAATTAGGGTGTTAATTTGGAAATTTTATTTTTACGACAGTGATACTAAGAATGAACCAACTGTTCACCTTGATTTTAATTTAATAAAGGAGTGATCGCCCGGTATTTAATTAGGCGGGGTGTCACAGGTGGTATCAGAGCATCAGGTTCTAGTGTCCATAGGATTTGTACGGCTTATTTCGCCTTCAGCTTAACGTTATTGCTATAGATCCCTATTATAGGATGGTTGTATTCTTGCTTTCAAGTTTATGTCTTCAGCTATTTGAGATTTGATAATGACTGTAGACTAATAAACTTCTTCACGTTTCAGATGCCTCCGAGACGTGCACCGAAGGATAGGCATGCCCAGGCCGAGCAACCAGCAGCTCCGGCACAAGGCACTATGAATGCTAATGAAGTAGCCGCCATTGTTGCTCAGGAGATGAATGCCGCGCTAGCGGTGGTTCAGGAGGCTCCACCCCAGATTCAGGCAGTGGCGCCAGTACCACCACAGCTTCCATCTTCATGGGAGAGGGTTAGGGATGCTTTTCAGAAGGCGCATCCCCCTGAGTTCTCTGGTAGCTCAGATATTGTCACAGTCAGCCAATGTAAGAAAGACATCCAGCGGCATCTTCGTATGTATGAGTGCACCAACGTGAAAAGGCAGTTATTGGCTTCCTTTAAGCTGGTAGGGGCTGCTTTGCAGTGGTGGGAGTCCACTACCACATTGGAGCAGAGGGACACGATTCCTATTCAGTTGTTTTGGGAGCGGTTTGACCGCAAGTACTTTCCACCCGCCGTGCAGACTGAGTTGAGGCAGAAATTACTGAATTTGAAGCAGGAGAACTCTACCGTAGCTGAGTATGAGGAGGAGTTCATGATACTTCTCACCATCATTCCAGATGAGGCACCCACTGAGGTCAAGAAGCTTATGTTATTTGTGGACGGGTTAGCTTGGAGGATCCGTCAACATCTTATTGGGAATCTATCTCTGAGTACTTTTACTGATGTACTCAATGCTGCGTTGCTACATTGCCAGGATCACCGCTACCATCTTCAGGGAAAAAAGAGAGCAGGAGAGTCCAGCCAGTAGGGCAGGGCCGGGGGTAATAGTGCCAGTGGGGCACCATCTCATGGACAGACTCGTCAGCACGAGCAGAGTTCCCATCAGGGGGAACCCTCTAAGAGATTTCGTTCAGGTGATTCTAGGTAAGGATATGGGGGCTATAGGCAGGGCCAGCAGGGCCAGCCTAATCAGTAGGGCCAGCAAGGCCAACACTGACAGCAAGGACAGCAGCAGGGCTAGCAGCGTGCTAATCAGGGCCAACAGGGCCAGTGGCGAGGAGGTAACGGCCAGCAGGGCCGTGGTCAGCAGGGACAGAGGGGAGGTAACTTCAAGGGCCGATGTTTTGGGTGTGGTAGACATGGCCATAGGCGCCAGGATTGTCCGGAGGGAGATAGGGCCCCACAACAGCAGGGTTCCCATAATGAGCCACAGAGACCACTTTTTCCTGCTGCAATCCTAGCTCCAGCCCAGGTGCCAGCCCTACCAGCCGTTCCAATAGCTCCAGTGTAGCAGGGGCAGTTACAGTACGGACGTGTCTATAACGTCCACCAGGCAGCAGCTCCACAGGCACCACCTGCGATTGAGGGTATGTTTCCTATCCATGGTACTATGGGTCGGGTTTTATTTGATACTGGGGCAACTCATTATTTTATAGCTACGCATTTTGTGAAGGCCTTAGGATTATTAGCCACAGCAGAGAGCACAGTGACGTGTGTAGACTCACTACTGGGGAGTGGGTCGTTTATCTTCTTTATATGCCGAGGAGTGGGGGTAGAGATTGGTAGTTTGGTATTACCTGCAGACATGTTAGTCTTAGATATGCATGAGCATGATGTTATTATCGGTATGGATTGGCTCGCAGCTTATACAGCCATGATTGATTGCTTCGGTGGGAGCATTGTTTTTGCCATTCCGGGGCAAGAGATGTTTGTAGTGGCGATGCCTCGCCCAGAGGGAGGTTCGAACGCTCATTTGTATTATATAGAGGAGGATGCCTCTAAGGAGGTTGCGATTCCTTTATACCCGATTCCAGTCATTCGTGAGTATTCCGATGTATTGCAGGAGATACCAGGCCTACCCCCCAGTCGAGAGATAGACTTTGTCATAGATTTATTGCCAGATACGAGACCTATAGCACGCGCTCCTTACCGTATGTCCCCGACGGAGATGCGAGAGTTACGAGATCAGATAGAGCAGCTGTTAGGTCAGGGCTTCATTCGTAGGAGTACCTCACCTTGGGGCGCTCCAGCCTTGTTTGTGAAGAAGAGAGATGGTTCACTGAGGTTATGTGTGGACTACCGGGAGTTGAACAAGGTCACGATACTTTGAATGTTGAATGTTGAATGTTTATAGTAATTGGATTATGTTGAATGTTTATAGTACCGGGACTTTGAATGTTGAATGTTTATAGTAATTGGATTATGTTCCAGGTTAATTGTTGTATGATTCTTACTTATTGAAAATGTTGTTACTAATTAAATAAAATAATTTTCCGTTAAAACTAAAATTGGTCCGAAATGTTAAAAAAAATGGTTTTGACACTTAGCTTAATTAATTAGGGTGTTAATTTGGAAAAATTTATTTTTACGACAGTGATGCTAAGAATAAACCAACTGTTCACCTTGATTTTAATTTAATAAAGGAGTGATCGCCCGGTATTTAATTAGGCGGGGTGTCACATTACTCTTTGGAATGTTAGTATTCATTTGTGTTGCATTCGGTACAACAATCATTATGTTTGAAAGATCTATAAACATTTATTGGGAAGAATGTATGACGATTCATTATTACATTTATTAATAAAGTTTTCATTTGGTATAGTTCATGTTGTGTTTTAGTCACATTTAATAATTACTTCTCATTTTTTCATTTTGTAGTTGAATTCTTTGTTCACATGGAGAACATTATCGTGTTTCGCAACATATGTTACTTTTAATTATACTCTCTTTCACTTAAATGAGATCAATTCCTACTTCCTAATCATTTTCTTATAAATTTTCATTCTTTACTTATGGGTGAATGAAGATGCAGCGATTGCTGTAACAACCGAACTCCTCTCATCAATATTTATTTTCCTCACTTATATGTTTATATATTGATTCCATCCATTGCCTTTTTAATTACAGATTCAAAGGTTGCGTCAAAATAATATCAGTGTTGATGTCCTCGATGGATCTGATCTAAATAGTGTTCGTTCTGTGGTAAGAAAATGGACATTTGTTTTCATATAGTACTTATAAGAAGTTTCTCCATTCGTAATCAATATCCTCTTTTCTTATCTCAGCTACAGCCTGTTAACAAGGAAAAAGAGAACTTGGCACCCACTAAGGTTGAATTTTTTTCTATTCTCATCTATTCGAATATATATAACATATTTCTTTATCTAATTATATACACTTAACCTTTTAATATAGGATATACGAAAAGGAAAAGGGAAAGAAAGTGCCACTTTAAGTGTGGTATGTTTAACTAATTATAGGTTTACTATGATTATATCTATTATTTTCTCATTTTTTACTTAGTGTTCTTCATTTCTCTATAATCTACCTATTTTGTTTTTCAACATTTCTTTCTTTGTTCATAGATTCAAAGGGCGCATGGAAATAAGATTGGTATTATTATACGTGATGATGTTCCACCAAATGTTATGCATATTGGGGTAAATACTAGCTACTAAATGCTTTTATTGTTTCAACTTCATATTTACAACTTATTCACTCCCCATTTATAGTATCAATCTTACAATTAACAGACTCAAACTATACTCAATAATGCAAATGAGAAAGTCAAGGGAAAGGAGAAAGAAGTTCCCACACGTAAAAGGGTAAACACATCTCAGGAACTTTTATGATAATATTCTTTATGGCATTATGTAATATTCTTTTTATATGCTTATATTTCTTTTGTAGGCGGCATGGATGGGGAAGTATAATTTTTGTCCAGAAGCGGTTTGTTTTTATCATTAACCTTTTACATTATTGGTGGTGTTATTTTACTCTACAATAATGGTGGTGTTACTAAATAATTAAGTGATTAATGTGTACCATTAAGCTTTATACAATCTCTAAAGTTTACACCAATACTTAAAACTTAATTTCACTATATTATTAAGACTATGAGCGCACCCCTTTCCATTATCACGCAATTCGAATAATTTTTTTGTTTTCTTTAGGAAATTGATCAAACGTTTGTCTCCAAAAGTTCCCTTGCACAACGATTACGACGAGAACGAGAAAGATGCAATCCTCCACAAGCTACATCTGTCACTTCTTCCCACCTTGCGCCACAATCACCCGTAAGTGTTGAAATTAGAGAACCACAACATAACTTCATCTTAAAATGTGCACTTGCCCAACGAAAAAGACGTGATCGAGAAAGAGCATTTCAGTTACATCAACCTATTTCTGGTCATACTCCCCATGTTAACAATTCTATGGGGCCACCTGCTTTTGCTTGCACTGAAGGTTCGCCTAAGCGATCAAGGGTTTCACATTTACCGTCAGATAATGATGTGGCTCAAGTCCCGTCGTCAATAACTGACCAATTTATAGAAGTTAGTACCCCAAATCCTTCACACATTGCTATTCGAAGAATTAGTCCTTTGACGAATAGTTTACCAATCCCGGTTGCGGAGACAAATATACCCCCATCTATGTCTCCTCGAAACCTTTGCCAATAGTTCGACCTAATTAGTTCTGAAGAAAAGTGTGTCGGGGTCCTCCAACAACACTCTTCGACATAAAATTCTCTTCAAAATGTATTGGTCCCCAATACGTTAGAAATTATACCCCACCTTGAAACAGAGAATAATCAAGATGTTCAAAATTGCCATTCATCTAATGCACATAGTCATAGGTATAATTTCTTTTTATCTATGATCTAATATTGTTTTACGTTGTGAACTATCCTTCATTTTATTTTTCACACCTTTTTATTTCATATATAGATCCACTATACAAAGCCGTGGAAATATTGCAAGCACAAGTGCACCTCAAGAACCACATGCCCATTTAGAAAGATATTTTCTTGGGCCCATGGATGTCCCTTGCCGTCATTGTTCAGCTTTACATTGGATGGATGAAAGATTATCGACCTCATCAAAGATTCTCCCTCTATTTGGGAAGTGTTGTAGATAAGGACAAGTTCGATTACCACATCTACTTGAACCCCCATCGGAAATTAAACATCTGTTCGATGGTAATGATGTTAAATGCAAATATTTCTAGAGTCATATTAGAGAATATAATGCTGCTAACGCCTTTACAAGTCTTGGTGTTCAAATGTATGATAGGGTCCTCAGAGGTAGGGGTCCATCATCTTTCACCATTCATGGCGAACTACGTCATCGTACTGGATCATTATTACCAGAACCAGGACATGAGGAAGAAGCTTCATATGCCCAGTTATACATTTATGATCCCAGCGTGGCTTTGAGTGTTAGGTAACATAGGAATCCACAATTACAAAGTGATGTACTACAAATAATTCTGGTTTCTTGGAGATAAACAATCCTTTTATCCACAAATATTGCCAGGCGTTTGCTATTTTAAATGAATCCTCTGGATCCGGCTTGAACTTGCCAGCATACTTACATTATAATTCTGCAGCAGATCGTAGAAGGTATAATTTGCCTTCGACTGATGAGATTGCTGTTATTTTACCCTGCGATGGTCATAATTCGTCTGCAATGAGAGACATTATTGTTCGCCTTTGGCGGGGATCAATTGATGCGAGTTAATGAATGTCACCTTTCTTACCTACCCCAGCACTACATTCTTTTATACCCTCATGGTTAACTTGGTTGGGATCCCAACATGAAGTTATGGGACGTGGAAAGCAGCGTTGATCAGGATCATCGACTAACTCAACTGGATTATTATAGTTATCGTTTGTTTCAACATGGCACTGAGTACTCTACAATTTTGAGAGGAGGTAAACTTATGCAGGAGTTCATTGTGGATGCATGGGCTTCAATGGAAAAAAATCGCTTGACTTATTTCAGACTTAATCAAAGCAAACTTCGGGTAGAATTATACAAAGATCTTAGCGATTGTATGTCTGAGGGTGTTGAACCATTGCAAATTGGTAGGCGAATGATTTTGCAATCTTCTTTTACTGGTAGTGCACGAAATATGTTTGAGATTTACCAAGATTCGATGGCCATCACTCGGTACAATCAACACCCTGATATTTTTCTCACAATGACCGCCAATCCTAAATGGCCTGAAATCAGTAAGGAACTTTTACCTGGTCAAAATGCTCTCAACCGTTCAGATTTGGTTGCACGTGTTTTTGAACTAAAGAGAAAAGCCCTAATGAAGGAGATTAAGGATAAAAATATTTTTGGCAAGAAAATGGCCCATGTGTTTACAATCGAATTTCAAAAAAGAGGGTTGCCCCACATGCATGCTCTTCTTTTCATCGATTATCAAAGTAAGATTAAAACATGCACCCAAGTAGACAATTTTGTCTCTGCTGAGTTTCCAGATCCCACTTATGAACCTACACTCTTCCAAACTATATTGAGTTGCATGGTACACAGCCCATGCGGCTCCCAGAATCTGAATTCCCCTTGCATGGAGAACGGTATATGCACAAAGAAATACCCTCGAGCATTTGCAGAAGCCACAACAATGGATAATAATTGATATCCAATCTATCGTCGTCGTGATGATGGTAAGGAATGTACTACTGCTAGTGGAAAAAAGGTATCAAACAAAGATGTTGTCCCCTATAATCCATATTTGTCTAGACTTTTCAATTGTCACATTAATGTGGAGGTTTGTGATGGTTTACGATGCGTTAAATATATAAATAAGTACATATATAAGGGTCATGATCGCACAACTATGGTTTTGGGAGGTGTTGATGAAATCCAACAATATTTAAATGCAAGGTACATTGGACTACCTGAAGCAGCTTGGCGAATTTATGGTAATCACATGCATCAGGAGAAACGGCCTGTTACACGATTAGATTTACATTTACTTGGCATGCATCATGTTGTGTTTGATCCTTCACATTCATCAATTATGATTGCTTAAAGAGCCAGCGATCAAATGAGTTCGTTAATCGTGTTTTTTGCTTTTTGCGCATTGAATCCTTCTGCACGAGAGTATACCTACCAAGAGTTTCCCCAATATTATGATTGGATCTCTAAAATGAAACTCTGGACTGGACGGATTTCATTCGAGTTTGCTATTGGGCGAATGTAATATGCTAGCCTGAATTCTGGAGAAAGGTTTTTTTGCGATTGCTTTTGACAGTTGTTAAAGGGACCACATCGTTCGAGTGCTTACGCACGGTGAATTGTGTATTACATGAGACTTTCAAATCGGCATGTATAGCGAGGGGATTACTTGAAGACGATAATGAGTGGGTTCAATGTTTACAGGAGGCATCCATTATGTGCACTAGATATCAACTTCGACATTTTTTTGGTGTTATACTTACACAATGTTTTCCTTTGCATCCGGAGTTATTATGGAATCAATTTTCCATTCATATATGTGATGATCGGATTCATAAGTTATGCACGTTATTTTCTATCCCAAATCCAACTGACATCCAAATTGAGGATTATGGTTTGTATCTTCTAAATGAGGTGCTTCAAGAGTCTAGTAAGAGTTTAAGTGACTTCCCTTCAATGCCTCTGCCAACTTTTAATTGGACAACTATGGGTGGGAATAGATTACTCTCAGAACATCATCAGTTCAATCGTTAGCAATGCAAGGTGATGCACAATTAGATGTTGATCACCTTAATGAGGGACAACGTATAGCTTACTCAGCGATAACATCATCTGTTTTCGAGAATAAGGGGACTACATATTTTTTGAATGGAAGTGCTGGCACTGGAAATACATTTTTATACAATACAATTGCAACCTTATGTCATAGTTTGGGTCATATAGTTATTATTGTTTCTTTGTCTGGCATTACTTCTTTGTTGTTAGTTGGTGGTCGGACTACACATTCAATATTTTGCATACCTTTGGACATTCTTGAAAACTCAAATTGTGGATTTACAAAGTAGTCGATACATGCAGAGCTATTCAAATCATTTAAACTTATAATATGGGATGAAGTTCCTATGAAACATAGGCATTATGTTGAGGTTGTAAATAGGACACTATAAGATATTTGTGATGTTAAAAAGCCATTTGGAGGAATTACAGTAGTTCTTGGCGGTGATTTTCAACAAATCTTACCAGTTATCCTTAAAGAAGTTAGAGAAGAAATTGTTTTCGCTTCATTAAAGCGGTCTATGCTTTGGAGTCACATCCATGTTTTGACTTTACATCTAAATATGCGACTAAACCCATTGGAGCCTGAGATAATTCATTTCTCTACGTTCATGAATCAGGTACTGCTATTTACTTGTGACCACCCACATTTCGAAATAAGGGGTGGCCAGCCCGATACCTCGACATAATGGAATCATGGATGGATATCATCCTCAGCATCATAACAATAAAATAGGTATATGGGAAAACCACTCCATAAATTAGAAAGAAGGTTGTCAAAATTTTGATTTCCACTAGGCCGATCATAACTAGATTTCCAAAAATGAGGGCGTCTAACAAACATCCTTTAATAATCCGCAAGGTCATACAGCTCGTCAAAAGCATAAGAGTAGAAAATCATAACGGGCGCCCTTACAGAGGATCACATGAGCGGATACAACAACATGCACAACATGGAAAATGAACGGGTCAGGGCCAAATTTATATATGATTCCCAGTAGAGTAAGAAACATGATAGATATGGACAATGAATCATAAATAATGTGAACGAGAATCTAGCAACCTAATCATAAAATGTGGTGATTCAATTATATAAGTTTCTAACAGTTATAAAATTAGGCGAGAGAAATTAAATTAAATCTCATTTCTTCTCATATCTTATCATTTTCCATTCCTTACTAGGAATATAGTTTCCATCATATCTTTCCGTTTTCCATTCCTTAACAAGAATATAATTACCATCTCATATCTTATGGCAATTTACATACCTCAAGTCCCACTTGAGTTAGAAAGGTTATATTCTTATACATATAACGTTTCTAAGACCGCCCTTCCGAGTTTCCCCACTGGGCGCGCCCCTAAATGACTATCATCTTCCAGGGCCTATCTATACAAGACAACCTGGGCACCTAACGGACGTCGGGAAGTGGCCATATGCCTGCGAGTGAGTCATAACCACACCCGAAATTACCTCACTAGCGCAGAAAAACATATACAAAACCCGCATATGGCCGAGGACTATAGTCAGCCTACATTCAATAGTCAAGGGACATCACCTCATGTGCGAGCTTCCCTTATGATAGCATTTAGAGAGGTGTGTTTAAGTAATTTAACAATTACCAATTTAATCGCATTTTCATTACCATGAATCTCATGTGTTTCATTTTTACTTGAAACATTTATCTTTGAATATTTCTTATTCAATTTCATCATATATTTAAGTCCCGAAGTATTCTCCAAACAGTCCCCCCAAGTCTAACAAATCCCGAGGTTTCATACACCTCAAAAAGGGTTTCCAACATCTCCACAAATGGGCTTAGAACTCTAACTTTAACTAATTTCCCAAAAGTGAAGTGATACCTAAGCATCACTTTAAGTACCCATGAATTAACCCCAAGTGATCCCATTCAACTATAGGGTAACGACCAAACTCAACTAGAACTCTAAAATCCTAGTTTTACTTCTTACAAGAAGGGTCCTAGGTCATAATCCTAAAGAAAGGGGGTAAAATTTAAAAAGAAAAATAAAGGAAAATAGGCTTTCCAAATCGATTCAGACTAGCCAAATCGATTTGGGTTCTTAAAGGCGAATTGATTCGGAATAGACGAATCGATTCGGCCGAGGAAAATGAGTTTTTGCATAATTGCCGAATCGATTCGGACGAGCCGAACCGATTCGGACTACCCAGGCTTGGAAACTGTCTCTCACCGAATCGATTCGGCCCGGCCGAATCGATTCGGTTCTGCAGAAATTTCAAGTTTTGTTTATGGAGTCTTTGACTCCAAATTCTACCCAACTTCAACCAACTCAAATCCCTATCCTTCAATTCTACCAACTAATCATAAATACATCATCCAACCATAATTTACCTCCAAACCATATCAATTTAACTTCCAAAGATCTAAAGCCCATAAATCAAACAAAAACCCTAACTTCCATAAACCATACATAAACATAACTATCAATGCAAATTACTCTACTTAAATAATAAAATACCAAGTAGATAACTTGCCTCAAGTTGCAAGTTCAGATGTTGAAGAAGTTGAATGCAAGAACAATCACCCAAGATTCAATCTCTCACTTTCTCCCAAGGTTTCTTCTTCTCTTTCTTTCTCTAGGTTTACCAATGTAATTAGGGGAATAGTGACTTAGTTCAAGACATGAATCATGGCTTATGTCCAAATTTCCAGCTTAAGTGATTAATACGCAGTAAAATAATACGCAACTACTCATATAAGCTACAACTAGTCAAAAGTGCCCGGAAGCTAGAAATGCAATATGGCACATAATTTGACTATCCCGAACCTCTCGGAACTAACTACACCCTCCAAATTATCATTTGGAGATTTTATAATTCATTTTAGGTTCCGGTTTCATTTTAAGCCAAATGTCATATTAAATTCTTATGACATAATAAAACATAACATAGCAAAATTCACCTCTACATATGGTAAATATGCAACATCATAGTAGATATTAACTTATCTTTCTTAAATTAATACCTACTCCACATATCAACATCTTTATAGCTAATCATTATATTTAGCAAATTAAATATAAAATAGGACCTCAAAAGAAAGGGTTGTTACATACTTCCACCCTTATGAGAATTTTGTCCCCAAAATTCAAGGGTACCTTGTATAAAGAGATGCGGATACTTTTCCCGTATGTCATCCTCGCGTTCCCACGTTGATTCCATGGCGTTATGGTGACTCCATTGAACTCGCACCAAGGGCAACACACGAGACCTTAACCTACGCTCCCCATGCTCTAAAATCGCAACCGGTTGTTCTTCATATGAAACATCGGGTTGCAAATCAATATCCTGGAAAGGAATGTGCCAAAGCGCACCTTCACATCTCCTATACTTCTTTAGGGAGGAAACATGGAATACATCATGAATTTGTTGCAATGGTTCAGGTAAAGGAAGTCTGTATGCCACTGGACCCACCTTTGCAATAACTGGAAATGGTCTAACAAAGCGTGGCGCAAGTTTCCCCTTCTTACCGAAACACTTTATCCCTTTCATGGGTGACACTCTAACCAAAACTTGGTCCCCAATCTCTAATTCCATGTATCGTCGACCCGCATCGGCATAGCTCTTTTGACGGTCTTGGGCTACCCGAATGCGATTTTGAATCAACTCAATTTTCGAGGAAGTATCTTGGATCATTTCAGGTCCAAGAAATTTATTATCACCCACTTCCAACCAACAAGTAGGTGATCTACACGGCCTTCCATACAAAACTTCATAAGGTGCCATTCCAATTATGAATTGGTAAGAGTTGTTATAAGAAAACTCAACCAATGGGAGATATTATTCCCAACCAACTTTGAAGTCAAGCATACACATGCGAAGCATATCCTCCAACATTTGATTTACCCTTTCAGTTTGGCCATCTGTTTGAGGATGGTATGAAGTGCTTAACCTCAATTCGGTCCCCATCGCTTCTTGGAAACTCCTCCAAAAGTGGGAAATAAAAATCTTGTCTCGATCGGAAACTATATTCAAAGGCACCCCATGGAGTCTCACCACCTCCTCGATGAACAAGAGAGCATACCGAGCAGTGCCATAATCTGTCCGCACATGTAGGAAGTGTGCCGACTTTGTCAGGCGGTCGACAATCACCCAAATAGAATCACACCCGCTTTGTGATCTTGGCAAGCCTGTGATAAAATCCATCGATATGCTTTCCCATTTCCACACCGGTATCTCTAACGATTGCAACAAACCTGTCGGTTTCTGATGATCAATCTTGACCAGTTGACAAGTAGTGCATTGGGACACAAATTCTGAAATATCCCTTTTCATACCTGGCCACCAATACTGACGGCGCATGTCCTGATACATTTTATCCCCACCAGGATGAACCGTGAACCTAGACCCATGAGATTCAGCCATCATCGCCCGTCTCAAATCTCCTTCCTCCGGAGCGATGAGTCTTCCATGGAAGCGTAATCCACCCGCAGAACCAATCGAGTAGGACTCTGATCCCTCGGACAGTAATCGGTGAATATGGTCTTGACACCCCTTATCCCTTCCTTGAGCTTCTACCACCCTAGCCACAATGGTAGGAGTAATGGTCATTACGGACATGAATGCTCTCACCATCGCATCCTCCTGACTGAGTTCCTTCCATTTAGCTTTCCAAGCCTTAGCTAATTCTCCCTCGGGCTTCCTACTCAAGGCATCCGCTACAACGTTCTCCTTACCCGGATGATAATGAATACCAAATTGATAATCTTTCACGAACTCTAACCATCGACGCTGTCGCATATTCAAGACCTTCTGTGAAAATAAATATTACAGCGATTTGTGGTCCGTGAAAAGACTAAACTTCTCTCCCAAGAGATAATGTCTCCATATCTTCAAGGCAAAGACAACTGCGGCTAGTTCTAAGTCATGCACCAGATAGTTTATTTCATGGGGCTTCAACTTATAGGAAGCATAAGCGATAGCCCGTCTCTCTTGCTTAAGTACACCTCCTAGTCCTTGAAGAAATGCATCGGTGAAGACTAGATATTCCAATCCGGGTTTTGGCCATGCAAGAACCGGAGCCGAAGTCAATCTATCTTTTAGCTCATCAAATGCATCCTGACAAGAATCATCCCAAATAAAGATCACCCCTTTCCGGGTCAAATTTTTCAAAGGGCTAGCAATCTTAGAGAAACCCTTGATGAACCGACGGTAATAACCCGCCAATCCCAGAAAACTGCGAACATCGATAGGTGTCGTGGGCTGACCCCACTCCCTCACCGCATCTACCTTGCCTGGATCCACCGATACACCTTGGGACGTCACCACATGACCCAAAAACTATACTTCCTGTAACCAAAAGACACACTTCTCGAACTTGGCATACAGTTGATGGTCCCGTAGTCTCTGTAGGACCAACCTCCAATGCATGGCTTGATCAGACTCCGTTCCAGAATAGACTAAAATGTTATCGATGAACACAATAACAAATTGGTCCAGGAAATCCCAAAACACCCTATTCATGAGATCCATAAATACAACGGGAGCATTGGTTAGTCCAAAGGGCATAACCAAAAATTCATAGGACCCGTACCTCGTTAGAAAAGCAGTCTTGGATACATCCTCCTCCCGTTTCCTCAATTGGTGATACCCCGTCCTCAAATCAATTTTGGAGAAGTACATCGCTCCTCTAAGTTGATCAAACAAGTCACCGATACGAGGTAAAGGGTATTTATTCCGGATGGTGACCTTATTCAATTCTCTATAGTCCACACATAACCGGAGAGAGCCATCTCTTTTCTTAACAAACAACACTGGAGCACCCCATGGCGATGTGCTACGCCGTATAAATCCCTGCTCCAACAACTTTTGAATTTGATCCCATAGCTCCCTCATTTCAATAGGAGCCATTCGATATGAAGCCCTCGCAATCGGCCTCGTTCTCGGCACTAAATTGATCACAAACTCAATCTCACGACTAGGAGGCAAACTCGGTATTTCCTGAAAAACATCCTCAAAGTCTTTAACAACTGGAATAGAATCCAAGGGAACAACTACATCCCTAGAAGTCTCCTAGGCAATGCAATACAAATAAGTACTAGTACTCCCCTCCAAATGCGGTAAAAATACCAGGAACATTTCTTGTCCTGGAATAGCGAAGACTATACTCTTCCCGTAGCAATTTACTATAGCATGATACTTCATAAGCCAATCTATACCCAAAATCATGTCATACCCGACCATGTCCAAGACGAGTAAATCGGCCTCAAAGCATAAATTACCGAGAGAGATTTCTATATTTTTACAAACAAAGAAGATGAGTGAACTATCACCCATAGAGGACTCCACTCTAGTAAAAGTTCTTTCAGCAGATTTAATCAACTCGATGGTCTGAGCAAAGCTCCTAAAAATGAATGAATGTGTTGCACCGGTATCAAATAAAATACGACCCATATGTCCCTGAATAAGGAACTTACCCTCAATGGCTGGCAGTGCAGGTGGAGCTGGAGGAAGCATAGCATCCTGAATATGGTAGACCCTAC
This sequence comes from Sambucus nigra, assembly GCA_949130495.1. Classification (NCBI taxonomy): domain Eukaryota; kingdom Viridiplantae; phylum Streptophyta; class Magnoliopsida; order Dipsacales; family Adoxaceae; genus Sambucus; species Sambucus nigra. The sequence continues at coordinate 378,355,337 of OX422224.1, forward strand.
CATACTGTAACTGGCCCTGTTATGGAGGAGCAACTGGGTTAGGCACCTGCGGCGGGAACTGAACGTACGGCTGCTGTGGAGCTCGAGGAAACTGTCCCCCAATCAACTGAGTACATTCCTTCTTATAGTGACCCGCTTCCCTGCATTGGAAACACCGACCTATCATATTTTCGGCATTTCGACCTCGATTATTTCTAAACTGATTCACACCTTGGCCCTGCTAGCCTCTGCCTCCCTGACCCCCACTGCTTGCTTATTGTTATGGGGAACCCTGACCGTGCCTATTATTTTGGTTCCCCGAATTAAACCCACCAGAACGTTGCCTCTTCGACAAGTCCCCCTGTTGGGGATCCCTTTCCTTCTGTTTACTGCCCAAAGGTTGGGACGAGGGAAAGACTCCTCCTCCAGTCCCACTACCTCCCGGCCTTCCTGCTTGCCCCACTACGAAGGTCTTCTTGCCACTTTTCAAAAATAGTCTATGTTCTTGGTGATGTAATAGAGCTGCATTCATCACATCCCCAAAAGTTTGTAAAGCAAGATTACCCAGCAAGTGTTGCCGAATTCTCCAGTTCAACCCTCTCATAAACTTTGAAACTTTCTTTTCTTCGGGAGTCACTTCATCCGTTACAAAACTTACTAACCGGGTGAATTACGCCTCATATTCCGCTACTGACCTCTCCCCTTGCACAAGGTCCTGCAACCTCCTTATCATCTCCCCTTGAATTGCGGGAGGAAAGTACTTATGATCAAATAAAACCCAGAATTCAGAGATCAACATTGTATCCTTCTGTTCTGGTGTAGTCACGGACTCCCACCAGTGTAATGCGGCCCCAACCAGTTTAAAACTAGCAAGGACGTGCTTCCTATCCTCACCACACTCCACCATACATAGATGGCGTTGTATATCCTTCTTCCATTGATTCGCCTTTATAACATCCGAGCTCCCATGAAATTTCGGGGGCTGACCCTTTAGAAAAGATTCCCTAGCTCTCTCCCACGGAGAAGGTCTGGTAGGAACTTGGGCATCTGGCGCTCTCTGCTGAGCCTGTGGCGCTTGTTGGGCCACTACTGTCATGGCCGCATTAACGGCTTGAGCCACTATATTCGCCACATTCGCGGCATTGAATGTTCCTTGTGGAGGCGGAGGAGGACCAACATCCTCATCTAAGACCCTATTGCGTCTCGCCCGGCGACCTCTTTTAGGCGGCATCTGAGATGGAGAAACAATAGAGTTAGAATTTCACTTAAAACAATCTATATTTGCAGAAAATCGTAAGCATAAGTAACAAAACAGTCCTAATATTCGGCTCTATGTCAAATAACGCAACGGTAGAACGTGACAAGTCCACAAAGATCCAAAAGACTCTAGAACCTGATGCTCTGATACCATCTGTGACAACCCGCATTTCAAAATAAGGGGTGGCCAGCCCAATACCTCGACATAACGGAATCATGGATGGATATCATCCTCAGCATCATAACAATAAAATAGGTATACGGGAAAACCACTCCATAAATTAGAAAGCAGGTTGTCAAAATTTTGATTTAATAACAATTTAAGAAATAAACTAAACAACCCAAATCTGATGAAAGTGGAATTTCAAAGGAACATATAGATAATACCAAATCAACATACAATAAAAGAACCGAATAATTTGTCGGTCCACAGTTACATTCAAAATTCTTCCACAATTCAATATATATTACATACTACATTCATTAACAAGTACAAAAGGGGCCACTAGCCCGAATGAAAGACCCGATCATAACTAGATTTCCAAAAATGAGGGCGTCTAACAAACATCCTATAATAATCCGCAAGGTCATACAGCTCGTCAAAAGCATAAGAGTAGAAAATCATAACGGGCGCCCTTGCGGAGGAGCACCTGAGCGGATACAACAACATGCACAACACGGAAAATGAACGGGTCAGGGCCCGATTCATATATGATTCCCAGTAGAGTAAGAAACATGGTAGATATGGACAATGAATCATAAATAATGTGAACAAGAATCTAGCAACCTAATCATAAAATGTGGTGATTCAATTATATAAGTTTCTAACAGTTATAAAATTAGGCCAGAGAAATTAAATTAAATCTCATTTCTTCTCATATCTTATCATTTTCCATTCCTTAATAGGAATATAGTTTGCATCATATCTTTTCGTTTTCCATTCCTTAACAGGAATATAATTACCATCTCATATCTTATGGCAATTTACATACCTCAAGTACCACTTGAGTTAGAAGGTTATATTCTTATACATATAACGTTTCTAAGACCGCCCCTCCGAGTTTCCCCACTGGGGGCGCCCCTAAATGACTATCATCTTCCAGGGCCTATCTATACAAGACAACCTGGGCACCTAACACACGTCGGGAAGTGGCCATATGCCTGCGAGTGAGTCATAACCACACCCGAAATTACCTCACTAGCACAGAAAAACATATACAAAACCCGCATATGGTCGAGGACTATAGTCAGCCTGCATTCAATAGTCAAGGGACAACACCTCATGCGCGAGCTTCCCTTATGATATCATTTAGAGAGGTGTGTTTAAGTAATTTAACAATTACCAATTTAATCTCATTTTCATTACCATGAATCTCATGTGTTTCATTTTTACTTGAAACATTTATCTTTGAATATTTCTTATTCAATTTCATCATATATTTAAGTCCCGAAGTATTCTCCAAACAGTCCCCCAAAGTCTAACAAATCCGGAGGTTTCATACACCTCAAAAAGGGTTTCCAACATCTCCACATATGGGCTTAGAACTCTAACTTTAACTAATTTCCCAAAAGTGAAGTGATACCTAAGCATCACTTTAAGTACCCCTGAATTAACCCCAAGTGATCCCATTCAACTATAGGGTAACGACCAAACTCAACTAGAACTATAAAATCCTAGTTTTACTTCTTACAAGAAGGGTCCTAGGTCATAATCCTAAAGAAAGTGGGTAAAATTTAAAAATAAAAATAAAGGAAAATAGGCTTTTCGAATCGACTCGAACTAGCCAAATCGATTTGGGTTCTTAAAGGCGAATCGATTAGGAATAGACGAATCAATTCGGTTGAGGAAAGTGAGTTTTTGCATAATTACCGAATCGATTCGGACGAGCCGAACCGATTCGGACTACCCAGGCTTGTAAACTGTCTCTCACCGAATCGATTCGGTCAGGCTGAATCGATTCGGTTCTGCAGAAATTTCAAGTTTTGTTTATGGAGTCTTTGACTCCAAATTCTACCCAACTTCAACCAACTCAAATCCATATCCTTCAATGATACCAACTGATCATAAATACATCATCCAACCATAATTTACCTCCAAACCATATCAATTTAACTTCCAAAGATCTAAAACCCATTAATCAAACAAAAACCCTAACTTCCATAAACCATACATAACCATAACTATCAATGCAAATTACTCTACTTAAATCATAAAATAGCAAGTAGATAACTTGCCTCAAGTTGCAAGTTCAGATGTTGAAGAAGTTGAATGCAAGAACAATCACCCAAGCTTCAATCTCTCACTTTCTCCCAAGGTTTCTTCTTCTCTTTCTTTCTCTAGGTTTACCAATGTAATTAGGGGAATAGTGACTTAGTTCAAGACATGAATCGTGGCTTATGTCCAAATTTCCAGCTTAAGTGATTAATACGCGGTAAAATAATACACAATTACTCATATAAGCTACAACTAGTCAAAAGTGCCCGGAAACTAGAAATGCAATATGGCACATAATTTGACTATCCCGAACCTCCCGAAACTAACTACACCCTCCAAATTATCATTTGGAGATTTTATAATTCATTTTAGGTTCCGGTTTTATTTTAAGCCAAATGTCATATTAAATTCTTATGACATAATAAAACATAACATAGCGAAATTCACCTCTACATACTGTAAATATTCAACATCATAGTAGATATTAACTTATCTTTCTTAAATTAATACCTACTCCACATATCAACATCTTTATATCTAATCACTATATTTAGCAAATTAAATATATAATAGGACCTCAAAAGCGAGGGTTGTTACATTACTCTTTTCTATATTTTAACAATCTTGGTTCAACATGCATGCATTTGACTTTTTTTTTGGTAGATTGGGTCCAATCCTCTTGGAATTGTATCATTGCCTTACTCAATACAAAAGTGTAATAATGTCCGTGAGCTAATTACGAAGGTGTATCCATTGTTGAATGTGGTCGGTACTGTTACACCAACCTTCCTCACCGAACGAACAATTCTTTTAGCTCAGAATGACGATGTGACTACTATAAATAATTTGGCATTGAATATCTTTCCGGGTGATACAAAAACTTATTTTGGTGCCGATAAAATGTGTGACGACGAGTCCGGTAGAGACGTACACAGTCATTACCCAAATGAGTTTTTGAATTCTCTTAGTCCTTCTAGTTTACCCCTTTTTAAGTTGGAGTTAAAGGTGGGTTCTCCGATTATGCTTTTGAGAAACATTGCTCCGAAGGATGGTCTTTGCAATGGCACGCGATTGGTGGTTACAAAATGTGGAGAGCATGTAATTGAGGCCCAAAAATTAACGGGTGATAAGTGTGGAAATTTAGTATTCATTCCCAAAGTTTCACTATCTCCTTCATCTGCGGAGATCCCTATAAAAATGACGAGACGCCAATTCCCAATTCGACTGGCATATGCAATGACCATCAACAAATCATACGGTCAATCTGTAAAGTTTGTTGGAATTGACTTTCGCACGCCGGTTTTTAGTCATGGCCAATTATATATAGAGTTATCTCGATGCACAAGTGCAAATCGCATTACCCTTCTTTCTGATGATTGTTCACTTTCGACAACAAATATTGTGTATCTGGAAGTCCTCCTATAAAGTAATTAGTCTTATTTTCCCTATAAACTACACATTTGACCCCTTTATATCATCTTTTGATAATTTTTTAATTATTCTTAGGATTGGGAGCCAATGGTAAAGCATCAAGAGCGGACAAATACCCGTAGGTTGCTTACATGGGGTTCCCACAACAAGGTACTTCATCTTTAAAATGTTTCTTCTTTTCATTCATTTTTAGAAATTAGTCTTAACTATTAATATTTCTTATAGGTGGTTGTAAATTGCACCAATCTTCATATCAAGTACGTTGAGATGGATACGTGGACATTTTGTAGAGTTATTATGAGGATGTTTCCTGCGAATCCATGATTGACTATTAGAGGATAATTTTTTGGGATGTCGATCGTTTTGACTTTTTGTAAAGCTTAGGCTTAGAGTTACTATACGCTATTAGATGATTGCTAAGGCTATTTTTGTATAGTCTGCTAAGACTTTTATTATATAGTCTGCTAAAGCTGTCTTTAACCTTACATCATCCCTAGGTGTATCTGTGTAAGTATCTCTGAGCAATAAATGAATTATTTGGGCTTTGGGTTTGAGTTTGTATGCTTTTGGTTTAAGATGATTTGCTTTGGTGCCATGTTGGGGTTTTAGAATTGTATTGATTTTTGTTTGGCTTTTGCCTTGGTGGTAATTAATGCATTTGACTTTTTGCAGGTTGGTAATTAATGTATTGGTCCCTTTTGCATGGTTTCGAAATTAATATGCAAATATGACTACAAAGATGGGAATTTGACATATGATTCATTTGCATTTTATCTTATGCATTTTATCTGCAGGCTGTGGTGGATAACATGAATAAATTTCTTTTGATTGTGTATCTTAAATTCAGTTTAAAATATTATTCTTTTATGAAAGTTACAAGTTATTGTACCTTGTTAAAAGTTCATCGATGAGAGAAATTTAGAGCCCATTAAAGGCCATTCAGGTGCAAGTTCACATAATGTACAAGAGATCTTTGACTATTGAAGTGTATAGATTCAAAATCTCACATTGACACAATCCATAGCTTATATAATATAATACTTTAGTTTTTGTATTTGAATTTTTATTTTTATTCCTTATTTTCTCTTTGTTTAAGAACATATATGTTTTATTTTCTGTTCATTTGATGGCACAACATAGCTCCACTACAATGCGTGAGATAGAATCCTAAATGCCTTCTATTTGTACATTTCTCCCTACTTCATTCTCCATTTTCTTCTTAATTTGAATGTTTCACATTTTTCAAATGTCTTGCATTATTCACTAATTTTATTTTGTGAGTTCTTAGCTTCAGATATTTTTGCTTATAATATTGGTGGTTTTGGTTTATAAATTGAAGCCTCTGTATCTATCATAGAGTTTGTATTCATAATGTCTGAATGTCTTCTTTTTTATAGCTTCGTGTGTACATAAAGAAATGACTTTCCATAGGGCTCTCCGCATGATCTCTTAATGTATATGCCCTATATCACTGAAACGTGCTTCCTTCTCAATATTTTGTGTGTGCACCCGCCCATGTGCATGTGTGTGTACTGAGTGCACTTGAGTGAGAGCGTGTAAATTTGTGCTTGCACGCATGAGTGTTATCTTCTATATTTCCAATTAGTTTCTTTTCTAATAGAAATTGCTTATGTTTTGTGTTCTCTTCTATATAACATAGTGGACTTTATCAAGCATATTTCATTTTTTTAAAATTGAAGTAGTCACTTTTAACATTACTTTTTCAACTTTTTTATGCAAAGCTTTCATATTTTACAACTTTTTTAAATGCTTCCTTATGTGGTCCGACTTTCCCTATTTTTTCTTTACTTATAAAACCATGTGTTATTTTTTAAATTTTGTTGTATTAGACATGGTGAATAATATGATTCTTGATTGAAGTTTTTAACTCATGCAGCTACAAATCATTATATCAAAACAAGTCGTATCCACTAAGCACGTTGTCTTTTTCTATATCAAATAAGATTGTTGAGTTCGTATTTGGATGCTCAGCGAGCTTATGGTGGATCTTGGTATTGGATTGATACAAAATTGTTCTTTATAAGTCTCTAAAATCAATTTTAGTAATTTATGATCTTGATTTCTTTTGTTAAGGATGTAGTTATTTTTAGCGTTGACTTGAAGACCCGACCAATGATGAATATGATTGGTTTGGCTCAGATTTCTCGCGTTCGGATCTTTTCTCACGCTACCTTTGAGAAAATTGTTTTGAAACTTATCTTTGTTGGTTTAAATTTCAGGAATAAACAAATATATCCCTTCAAGTGTCCAATCTCAGTTGGAGATGAAAATGGACAATGTAGTAGAGAAGCTTGGTGATTGAAGTAGTGGAGGTGCTAATTCCATAAGAGGTAAATCATGAACTCATTAAAGTTAAACAATTTGATAAGGGAGATGTAGTAGTAGTTGATACTCAAATAGTACCTAAAGAAGCATCAGTGGATACTCAAATACAAGTTTATGCAATTTTTATGTCACGTGTCTCCGTTGTTCGGTCTACATGTCAAAATAAAGGTTCAATCATTTTGTTGGTTCCACATGAATACTGCTAAAATTTTATGCATTTAAATATAATGATGTTCTGTTGTTCAGTGCCTTTTATCTTTGTCAAGGTTACGTGATATTAAATATATAAAAACCAAATTTTCATATTTTTTTGTTGTTCAGCTTGGGAAGTGAATTTGTCATCTTACCAAAGATCTAATAACTTTGTTATATTGGGAGTATTTATCTATTTTGAAGTTTTAAATAGACTATGCCTTTAATTAATTGAAGCAATCCCCTTTTATGTATTTAACATAGGAATGTAAACTATATATAACTATATATTCCAGAACCCATTGACAATAATCTTCTAAATGAAATGCCAAGATTTTACTCGAGATATAGGAGGTCTGAAATGCCAGCAACAGTGTTTCCTTTTTTTTTTTGCTTAGAGCAGGTCTGTTCGAGTAGGCCTATTATGAACTTACACATAGTTAATCTATTTTTTTCTGGATCGAGCAAGTGCGATTGCTCTATCTTCAAGAACATACTTGATGTGTCGGGTACACAACTGAACACACGTGATTTGTGTAGAATTATTCTTTTGTTTTGGCTCAGCTTTTACCTCATCCTGCTATTGCTAATATATTGTGAAATATGAATAATGCTTCTTAAGGTGTTGGGTGGCTTGGTTTCTACCTCTAACAAAGTAGTTATATTTTAAATTTTAGAAATTTCTTTTAGCCCCCCCCACACCCTGCCCCACACATACACATAGAAAAAAGCACGCACATAGATGGACATTGTTCTGTTAAGGGAGTCATTTCAGTTATATATTTATATTGATCCCAGTTTTCTTTGAAGTTCTTTGTAACATATTAAACTAAATCTAACGTCACTATGAACCTATTGTCTTTTGTTCCTTTGTATTTTGTGGCATCACTTAATTTTCCAATATAGAGATGGGAAGGCATCCTTTTAATGTCGCTATGAATGGTGTTTTCAATTTCTTCGATCTGAACCTTTCTAATGTGTACAAATGCAACCATTCGTATTTTGTGGCTTCGATCTGAACCTTTCTTATGCATACTTTTTGTTTTTAAATTTTCTTAACAGGTAATTTGACATCGACAATCAACATCAACATCGACGATCAATCGTGCTTACATGAAATGTCGCAAGTCCCCCCGATATGTTTCTAAAAAGTCTCCAGAAGGATCTTTGCAACATAACAGAGCGTTCAATTTTTTTTCATTAAATTATTAAGCGACATTTATTACAAAACTGCAGAGTTCATGTTGCTATCTTAAGCTGTTGTCCAAGCTGTAGGTTATTTGGATGTGTGACATATTTCACTTGGTCTTGAAGCTACTAATGGTGGTGTAATGATTGTATTGATCCTTAGGAATATAACCATCCTAACAATTAAAGAGGTCTTATCTATGTACTCACAAAAATTTTATTGAGTTTTTTTTTAATACTGATTGTGGTTTTTTATCAGGTCTTATAATTGTGGTGTTTTATCTACATGTCCTATCTACACACCACATGTCTTATCTATATTGATTTCAATACACACCTTGCTTTTTATACTAATAGAATTTATCTACAAACTGAGTCAGTATTTTACCAAGTTGGCTACATGTCTTATCTACATACCACAGGTCTTAGATAAGACTCGATTGTGGTGTCTTATCTACTGGTTTTATTATTGTGGTGTGTTTTTTTATTGTAAAAAACTTGCAGTGTGATTTCGATAAATATTGATCCACACAGTTGATTTCACCTCGATGTAGTTGACTTGCTAATTGAGATCACTTAATTTAGATTTGGTAATAGTTTGTGTAGAGTATATCTATTTTTGATTCTTTATGGAGCTAACTTACTTCCCAATTCACTGGCTGCAGCGGAGTGGGTGTCGCGGTTGGGGAGTTTGTTGAGGCAGGTCAGGACTCGGTGCTTCACCACCCGTGTTACGACTGCTTGGTTTGCATGCTATTTAGCCACTGCCATTATGTTTGTGGGAAACTTGGTTATTGCGGTGGTGCTACAGGAATTTCCGGCAACATCAGCGGGTTAGTAGTATAAGGTGGGTTAGTAGTACATGAAATTCTTACATTACATGTATGTAGAAAGCTCAGGACAAATTTGGAAAAAAAGGGTTTCTTAATATTTCGTATTGTAAACAAGAAGATTTAATTTGGGATGAGAAAGTATAATGAGTTGTCTATTTGTACAATATTTTGAAAAAAATATAGGGATAAATATTTTGATATGATTTCATATTTGTTATTGTGTTGTGTAAAGAATGCATTACCATGGCTGATTACACCCCCAAAAACATCCTCATTACTGGGGCTATTGGATTCATTACATCTCATGTTGCTAACGCTCATTCGAAACCACCCGAAATACAAGATTGTTGTGCTTGACAAGCTCGATTACTATTCAAGTCTTAAGAGCATTGACGGGATATTAGTGTTATTCATTTATTTTCCGAAGTATACTTGCCATTTAAAGCATTTTCACATTGTTAGTGCTTCACTCAGTTTCTTTTTTTAGCTACCATAACTTGGGAGAATCAGATGTTCACTTGGGAATGCGATATAATTCCAGTCCATAAAAGTTCTTGCAGGGAGGACCTTTTCAGTTAATTGGGGTATATTTTACTTCCTTATGATAATTATTACCTCAAATAAGTAAAATCACTTTGAAACTTAAGCCTTACCATTCCGTATAATTTCAATTTTTTATTTATATTTTATTTGAATTCATTAATAGTAATTAAAACTTATGAGTTATGGATTTCTATGTTCAGGTTTGATTCATGGTGAGTCCAAAGACTTCAATAAGGACAAAAGGCAAAAAAAGCATGATGTTGGGTCATTTTCCTTTCCTGTCAAATTGGCACTAAATTTTTGGCGTATTCCCAATGGCTCTTTGCAAATGTTAAATCACTCTCAGGTCTTAAATGCCTCTCATGCCATAAGCAATAGAATCAACAACAGGCGCTAAGTTCTCCAATTATACTAAGAAATAAACATTATATTGTTTCCAATTATACTAAGAAAACACCATTAGATCTTTCATTGATCGGTACTCGAGTTTATTAGAACTTAAATGCATGTTTATTTCACAGGCGCGCTGGAACAGTTCAATGAATACCATTAGAATACTGTGGTTGTAATAGATGGAAACAACTTCAAAGGCATATGGCTGGAACAGTTTCTAGCTACTGATTTACTAATCAAGTTAGTGGGTCAAAGGAATAGATCCACGTTCTAGGTGGATCAGATTTGGGTTAGAATTAGATCAGGTCGGAACAACCCATTTTTATTAAAAATGGTTGCAATTGATAGGGCTGCTCATATCAGATATACATAAGTATTGTTATTCTATTTATATAGTTTCCCAAACTACTATCAGCTTAATGTGGTTGAATGCATATGTACCTCATATCAGATGTACCTTTCAGATTCATCCTTTTCTATAGTTTCTTTTATTGATTAATTTTTTTAGATCCATTTGTTGTTTATCCCAAAATTACCTGTTGATCATAATTTCTTTTTTTGTTAGATATTAGAACTGAGTAAGCTTTGGCTATAAAGGATGGTAATATCTGTCTTGAATTGATTTCTAATACACTCTTTTTATAGCTAGTTGTTTGCCATAACCTAAGTACCATTGCTGACTTTATTTCCACAAACTAAGTTATTTCTTACGTTGAATCCAACTACACAGTTGATTGAAAGTTTTCTTTGTTATTAATATATGTATTGAGATGGGTTTGTCCAACCATGCTAATCATATCCCAACTTTTCTCCGAACAGTAATCTTGGTGCGGTAGTTACAAGGCGGTTGATGGACTTTAAACTCCCATTCAAGTGTTGTCGAAGGAAAATTCATATGGAAAATAATCAGAGCAGAAAGTCAAGGTGTGCTTTAATTTTTCTGGAAGGCTTGGATCAAGTGCTGTTATTTTATTAATTTAAACTCATTCATTTTTCCCTAATATAATTTTTTTTGCCGTTTTGCAGATCTCACTGGGGCTGTTGTGCAGATATCAACTTGGCCATTTTGCAAATAGTTTGAGGCTTACCTTATACACAATACTGAACCCAAGTTCGAGCTTTAGATCAAGATTTTAGATGAACTCAAGCCAAGTTGGATCAATTCCCCCCCCCCCCCAGCGGATTAGGCGGTTGAACTGATTGCAACTCATCTCAGGAAATTTTTAGTTGACCGCACTTTAATTGGAATATTTGAAGAAAATGTCGAATCCTAGGACAAACCAGGACATGCCCCCTACCCAATCGTGTCCCCCCCTCAATAGTTTCATATGAATCTTCAATATATGCCTCCACATCAATTTGATAATTACTATCGAACACCATACATGTCTCCTTTTGACAATTAGCAGCCTCCATTTGACAATCTGCAGCCATGACCTTTTGACAAGATGCGTCTATGGGATCTTAACCAACAAACATGCAACCACAACATTCAATAGTCACAAAGGTCTCCCAGAACATGCAAATTCCTATCATATGCCGATGTTGTTAGTGGGATATCTAGCGCGAATATTAGCCGCATCAAACGGGTAGGCGATGCGCTTAATGCAGTACAAGAAACAAAGGGGGTTCCTTGAGAGATGACCGTTGAGATAAATGGTCAGTTTTGCAAGGAGAATCTGTCAGCGATTGATTATGTGACATAAGTTAGGCTGGGGTTACTCATGTTATTGTGACTAGAGTTTAAAATGGGGTTAGTCATGTTTCTATCTTCACTTATATTGTCCTAAAATGATCATTCAAAGGGTCCATAAATTTTTCAATAGTTTATTTTTGTTTGGATGAAAACAGTAAGTAAATACTCATAATTGATCTTTTGTCTATTGTGTTTTTAGGTTATAGAGCGTGACTCGGATTGCAGAGGCGTTTGTATCATCTCCAGATAAGTTGGATGAACTCTGCAATAGTGGTTTGGTTAAATGAAGGAAACATACCACAATTCATCCAGTGGCCTCATTCGATGGGTCTCAAACTCTTTCGATGTGCTATGGCGACATGAACAGGGTTATAAACTATTCACTTACTCTATTGTTTAATTTTTTGATAGGTGATACGACAATGCTACTACTGATTATGAATTTCTCCATGGGAATCTAAATTGTTTCCTGTATTTGGTAAGCTAGATTGTGCCATTTGTAGTATGAGTACCTTTTTGGACTCTTGAAATATCCAACTGAATCGAGTTCATTTACTTTGGACTCTTGAAGTATAAAATGTAATTGTTTATATTACTTTTTTTTAGACGTAACTATTTTTCTAGTATTTTTTGTGGTTTTGGAGTTGACAATGGTGGTTTTGCGCATTCAGTATTTTGATGTATTAGTAATGTATGAGTGTTTTTATTTCTTAAGTAGTGTGGATACTGCTATAAACAAATGAAACTCTCCCTAAATTTTATTTATTTATTGATGGAATTTTTGTATATCGACAAGTTGAGTTACATTGATTGATTATGATATTGGTATGAGGTACAAGATGGACTATTAATATTGTTGGAATTTTTTAAATAGGGTCAATAGTACAATAAACAAAGGTAATCCTGTCAAAGTTTTTTAAATTGTTTACACATGCGTTGTAAATAAATTGTATGACTTAAATCTATACTTTCAAAATTTACACTTCTAACATATAAAATATTTATTATTTACATCATACACGACTTTTTGATTTTCAAAATTATCAGCGTGCCATCAGGCATGGGCATACCCTAGTATATATATATACAAGAGGAAGAAAAGATAATAGGAATATATTACAGATGCTTAGCCACAGGGGCGTTAAGCCTAGATCTTTGGACCATTGACATGCTGTAGCTAGTGTGGAAGTTGCAGGTCCTTGCAGTAGACGACTCCATTCTTGTTTTACCAGTATTTTACTTAGTTATTCTCAGTTATGGCATGTGTTGCCCGTTTCCATATTTCATTTAGTTCAGAGAGAGACTTGTACTATTTATTATTTCAGGATTTAGCTAATATTGGGATTGTTTTATTTATCTCCTTGTCATGTGATTGGGATTTACTATTTGGATTGATTAATCTAACTTGGTTATTTCATTTGGATGGTTTGGTTTTAATATTATCATTTGAGTTCATGAAAATGGTTTCATATTAAATTATAACAATAGAATTTAATTCAAAAAAAAATATTTTGACACTTAGCTTAATTATTTATTAGGTGATTAATAAAGAAAACTGTTTTTCGACAGTGATGCTAAGAATGAACCAACTACACACTTTGATTTAATTTAATAAAGGATTGATCACCTGGTATTAATTAGGTGATCTGTCACAGAAACCTTGAACATAAAAATCTTTATTCCAAAAATTCCTTAAAGAATAATTTTAAAATATTTTAATAAATGAATAAATTCTGACGATGTTGAAGAAGCACTAGAATAAGAAAGAATTTCTCCTTATAAAGTAGATAATTATCCATATAACGATAAAGACTCATATGATTCCACGAACTCAGTCACTAGACACAATATTGACAATATGATGGAAGGATAGATGCAAAGGAAATGATTAGTCATCTAAAGAAGCAAGAGTACACAAGCAATGACGTAAAACAAAAGAAGACAAAGAAAGGACGAAGGCATTATTCAATCAACCAGACAAAAATGACAGAAAGGAAAAAGAAAAAAAAATTGAGTAAAGCAAATGCAGAAAAGGATGGAAAGATGGACAAAAAATTCAAAGCACGAGAAGCATGTGATTCTCTCTCTAAAGGACCGTCTTAACCCTACCATATCAATAATTAAAGGACAATCAATGTAAACTTACTTCCAACCTTTTGTATATAAACCATTTACCTCTCTCAGTTTAGAAGACACCTCAACCAACCTCAATCTCAACCAGCAGCAGCTTTATAACCTCTCTATCTAAACCTTAAATCAAAGTTCACCAACTAGTATTGTAATAATTAACTTTCAGAAGCAACGGATTGTAGATTATCTTGTAATAGTAAGTATTCTATGGCTTGTAACTTATTTTATTGTTTGTAAATTAGTTTGTAATCTTATGTTTTATTCTAAGATTGTATACTTTTAAGTTTTTGTTAAACTTTTCGGGTTAACCACTCAGAGTACTTAGATAATATTCTTAATATATGAGCATATCTTATTAAAGGATCCATGGTAATTCATTTTTGAAGAACACTGATATAAATATATGTTAAAAAGAACTCTGGTATGAATATGTATCAAAATTTGATAAACTTTTCGTTGTCCTCTGTGTTGCCATTGTCGCCGTTATTGCCATCATATTGGCTTTTAGGCTTGACTGCTGCTACAGTGTACTATAGTACTGCAGACTGAGGAAAACACTATTCAAAGAAGGCAGTGTTCATTTTACTGTTCAACAACACTGTTTATAACTATGTTCATAAAAAACATTGCTAAAAAAAGTCATTGTTCATCAACACTGTTCATAAAAAATCTGGTATCAGAGCTACTTTAATTTTATTTAATTATATATTAAGTAATATTATTTAACGAAAAGATTGGAATTACAATTTATAAGACTTGTTTTATGATATTATATGAGTACTGAAAAAAAGTTTATTATAAGACAACTGTCTATTCAATATAAAATTGTAGAAGACTATAAAAAACAATTCCAAGAAAATATAAATAATAAAGATTATATAAACGCTACAATCAATAAGTGGATAATTAAGATTAC
Organism: Sambucus nigra; assembly: GCA_949130495.1. Lineage (NCBI taxonomy): Eukaryota > Viridiplantae > Streptophyta > Magnoliopsida > Dipsacales > Adoxaceae > Sambucus > Sambucus nigra. The sequence continues at coordinate 378,370,456 of OX422224.1, forward strand.
AGAAGAGAAAATTCAACAGTTTAGGTTAGAACTAGAAATATTAAGCGAAAGAGGAAGATTAGGATAAATCATCTATGCTCACTGAAAAATAAGGTATAAAACACTCTATAACTTTTAGAAAACAGACTATAAAAAATCAACAAAAACTCTATAAAAAAACCATAGCAAAAGGGAACTAAAAGTGTGCAACTATTAGTAGTAATATAATAAATAGTCAAGAAGACGCAAGAATAACTTTACAAACAAAACTAGGAATACTAGTAGAAAAGGGTAGGTTATAGTTTATGAATAATGATATTTTAGAAAAACTCAAGAAATTAAAAGAAAATCAAGACTATATTAAAGAACTAATAGATATTATACAGAGAAGAACAGTAAATATAAATTTAGAATTAGATAAACTTAATAAAATATTACAAGAAAAAGAAACACTAGAAATAAATGAAAAAATATAAAAATTCTAAAGAATTAAAGTAGACACTAAAGTTACAAAAACTAAACTAATTTTTTTTTATTCAAAAGGTGGCATCATGCAGCAAAAATAAAGAAATATATAGGATAGAAAATATATATAACAATGAAGAAGACACCAAAAGATATATAGAAAAAGGTATTCAAAAGACAAACGGACAAAAGTTATATAATAAAATATATTAGAATTCAATAATAAAATATATAATCACACAAGTGAGAGAAAAATAACAGTCGTCAAGAGCGAAATAATTTTAGATTTAATTAGTGAAGAATCTGCAAAAAAAATAGGTAGAAAAAACTTAGATTTCTTGCATTTAGGAGTAATAGTAATAGGAGTTGTTGGACTAACTAGATTAGAAGCAGGTAAAAAAGTTTTAGTATATATATATATATATATATATATATATATATATATATATATATATATATATATATATATATATATATATATATATATATATGATGATGATGATGATGAAAGATGGGATAATCATAAATAAGCACAAATAGTTAGTGCAGAAGTAGATTTGACAAAAAATGTTGTAGTAATAGGATGTATACCAAACTTTTCCATGGACATAAATGAAGTTACTAAACATATTAAAGTAGAAATAAGAACAAGAGGATATAATATGGCAGGACAATATAATAACCTTTTAGTATATACACTATTTATTGGTAAATTATTTAATTATTATAAAATAAATTTTAAAGCAGAATTTGATTGTATAGTAAAAACCTTTAACAGTAAATGTGTTGAAATGATTGAGGCACAAAAAATAGATAGTAGTATCTATGAAGAAATTGAATGAAAATTACCACAACTAACAATAAATGTAACAAAAAATCCAGGAAAAAATAAAATAGGACAAAGTAGTATTAGATTTAGTAAATATAAACCTCTAAAAGACAATAAAGAAATATTAGATGAAATTAATGTATTAATAATATAAGAGCAAGTGGAACAAATTTATGAATTACTAGAACATAAAATATATGATATAATTTTAGAAGATTGTGAAAATATGACAACAGAACAACTTATAGAAAAATATGGTAGTGAAGAGAATAAAGAAGCAATAATATATATATATATATATATATATATATATATATATATATATATATATATATATATATATTGTGCAGAAGTAACATATGAAGATAATCCTCACCACCCCACCCGCCACCACTCAAAAAAATTCCCCCCCCCCTAAAACCCCCTCCCCAAATATTAGAAGAAATTAATCCAACAGAAGAAATGGAAGCAGAATCTTCAACTATAACTAACACTAGGAGAGACTATTCTATGCATAAAAAATTAGATGCAACAAAATAAATATATAATGAAAATAATAAACAAATTCCAGCATACAAATAACGTAATAGATAAATATTTCATACCGATTCTAGTATTATAAGTAAATATGGAAGCATACAAAAATTTAAATAGGATAAATCCTCAAGATTGGGAAGTTGCAAAAGAAAATTGGGAAAAGAGATGTTTTAGAACATGCACATTAATAAACTTTGAAAATAAAACTGAAACATAAACATATTTTGAAAATACATTACAAGGTAGTGTATCTAATTGGTATTTAACATATAAAGCAACCGCAGAATATAAACAATTTAAAGAAAACTTTAATGTAGAAAGATTCACTAATTTAATAAAAGAAGCATTCATAGGACCAAATAGACTATTATACTTAATAGAAAAACAAACAGAAGCATTAATAAATTTAGAACAATTACAAATATGTAGATTAGAATATATAGGAGAATATACTTGAAAATTTACGGAATAATGACACAAACAGGAAGAACCTCAGATAATGAATTATTAGTTAGATACCTACAAAAAATACCAGGAACAATAGAAGAAAAAATATGGAAAAATTGGAAAGAATAGATGGGAGAAAAACGTGACTGTTCTATAGTAACGAAAATAAAAATAGTATATGATACTTAAAAATCAGAATGCAAAAAATTAAAAGAAGGAAAAGAAATAAAAAAACAATAATATTATACTTGTCAACAAGTAGATTTAACACCACAATATGGTTGTGATAATAAAAGAATAATAAATAATAAAAACAAAAGGACAAAAAGATACAAAAAAATCTATAAACTATATATATATATATATATATATATATATATATATATATATATATATATATATATATATATATATATATATATCCCGAGCTCATTCTAAACATCTAAAACACCTAAACGAGCTCGTAAAACCTCCCAAAATGCGTCCCAAATGTTTTTTTATTCCACATAGACATTTTTATTCGTTTTAAACAACATATACCCATAAGTTTATTAATGTATGATTTATTTTCATGGGTGAACTCATCACAACCAAATGAGTCATGAAATTATGTAATCATTAGTAAATATTTGCTTTAAATTTAAATCTTACCCTTTTAAATTAAATCCATCCAATTTAATTTATTCCCAAAATGAATCCAAAATTATTAAATTAATTTTTGTAATAATATTTTAGTCCAAAACCACAGGATATTACATTCTTCCCCCTAACAATGGAATTTCTTCCTCAGAATTCACTGACTCTTAACCTTACATTTTAATCCGTACCCTTACTGTGAGTCTTACACACAATTAATCCATACTCATATCCCATGAGATAAAGAAAAGGCTCATCTATGCCTATTATAACATTACTGAGGTGTCCATATATCACACATTACATGGACACACATGCACAAATATCAAATATGGATGATACGTATACATTTAATCTTAACCATACATACCATGCATATCCAGAAACTAAATAATATCTCAACATATGTAAAACGTAAAAAATAAACATCTTAGTATACAACTTTCCTCAACTCCTGACTTTTATCAATTTCATGCATGGGGCGTCTCGTAAGAAAAATCCAAACAAGGAACCCTACCGATACACTACTTCACGACTTAGTCAGTTATTGAGATCCGTCGGCCAAAGGCTAATAGGGAAAATAAAAGTAATTATTTATGCTAATTACATGAATTCCATTTTGTGACCATATTCAACAAAAGTTTCATCACTTCTAACAGATACACTAAATCCTGATAGAGTTATCCATTTGATCATACCAAGAACAACAACCAAAATGTCCTAGGATCCAACATCTCTCAACTCCTGACAATTTCTCGTGTGTGGGATGTCTCACAAGGGAAATCCAAACACCGAACCCTCCCAATACATTACTACATAACTTCATCGATCATTGAGATCTGTCAGCCCCGAACTTGAGGTTATTAATCTGGTTACTCATTTATAAGGCTCCAAAGGCCTACCCATTCCAGTAAAGGATACTACCGCATATTTCCAATGACATTGTCATTATAATAATATTATTTATGATCATACACGTCATCATGTAATCAGGACAAGCACTAATCCCAACATTCCCAAAGGAACCAAATAGTTCTCAAATGCGAATACTTTCCACTTTGCATACACTTAACATAAATAAGAAGGTTTCATCGCTAGATAATTATCACATTTATTTATCCTTAAAAACATAACATTAATCTCATATAGTTTACGTTCGTATCCCAAATTGAACACTCTTATTTTCCCTAATTTTAATAAGTAATTAGAGAGTTCACCTCGCGGTGCCCACTATCGACAAGGTAACCTTTTTGGGTGAATGAGGATTCTACAACTAAAGTCCCCATTCTCGTACGACCCCCTCACTATATCTAATTTATGATTTCTTTGAATCTTCATTGGTTCTAAGATACAACCTTTAGAAATTCACTATTAAACATTTATTTGTCAATAAACTTCACTCATTGTTGGTGCATCGCCAAATCCCCAACTACGACACAGAACTCACATCATTCCTTATTAATCACACTAAATTATATGAAATCATCATGTAAATCCCCAGCCCTATCGCCATTTATTTTACCATTTTAGACTCAAGGTATTACAATTCTGGTAATATTTCCAATAGTTATGGTCAACACTATTGTCCAACTAGTCGCACTATATTCATTTATTACTTAATATAGTCACGTAAAATTAATAGAAGCACTATGATCTTCTTTCCAATACATCCCTAGGATACTATCATACTCTAACATTACTTATGAAGATAGGCCTTCCTTAACCCTAAGTCTTCCTAAGGTGGATCCTTATACTTATACACACGAAGCACTATAAATGCATGCCCGTCAACTGGTGAGTGAATTAACGTAAAGGGCTATGATAAAATGGAGTCTACCTACCTCAATATACTATCGGGATAGTATTTACTACGGAGTACTACGCACTAGTACCAAATTAAACATGTCTTACAAAATGAATTTTTTTGGATCATACCATCAATTGTCTATATTGGCACTAGTCCCTCTCCTGGTGCGACGTGATACACACATTCGTGCTATATCGGTTGTTGTTGTCCCTGAGGTGGACCAGGTAGCGCTAGTAAGGTTGGCACTACCTTTAATGGATGTACCTGTATCAGTTGACACTCCCCCTGAGATTCCTTTTATCCTCGTTGTCTCCCTGTGCTACCTGATTTCCCTAAGGGCACTTCCTGGCGAAAAGTCCCTTTTCACCAGAAACATAATAATTTCCATGAAGCTAACACATGTGTGGCTGTCCCCCCTCTTGGCTGTGATATAGCTGCCCTTGGCTTTGGTGGCCTCTCTGTTGTTTGCCCTATCTGTTCCAATCATCGAAACCTGTAAATCACTTATGCTTCTCTGAAGATCGATGACCCCAAAACTACTGGGTCCCCTAGTTGTTACTCTCATTCACCTTACCTCATTGGTTTGACGTCTCAGAGTGGTGTCTTTCCTCCCTTTTATTTTTTTAGTACGCCATATGGTACTGATAATGAAGTAAGGCGATATTTACTGTCTAGCTATACATAATGAAAGACATATTTCCTAATAATGAATGCCTCATGCACCTAATTATCCCCAACATGAACTTCTCCATCTTTATCTACTCTGTATTTACCTCCTCCTTAGTAAAATAGAAAATAGTAGTAAACTCTCCCTTATTGTCTGCAACAATGCGACCCTCCTATTTGAGGTTTATGAATTTCCTTTGCATCGCCCGAAGAAAATACTTTCCCTCAAATTTGCCCTAGAATTCATTTATAGTTAACCTATACCTCACTTCTTCTAAAGTAACAGACTCCCACCACTGAAGTTCTTCCTTTACAAGTCAAAATGAGGCCATTATCTGCCTTTGAACTAGTGTACACTCCATCATCCATAAGTGGCATTGAATGTTCATCTTCGATTGGCTTGCCACTAAAATATTCGAACTTACAGCAAGCTCTGATGGTTGCCCCTTAGTGAAGGCTTCCCTAGATCTGTCCCAGATAAATCTAGACATATGGGTTGGTAACACGGCCTGATATGGTGGTGGTGGCTTTTGTTTGGATGTGGTGGGGGAAAAGGCCTTAACATAATTTCCATCACGGTGGCCACTGCCTAAGTCATGATTGTAGCAATCTTTGTCAGTCCAACCACATGTGGACCTAGTGGTGGTTGTGGCTACTGCAGTAGCTCTTGCTAAGACTCCTCATCTGCAACTGGTGTGGTGACATGCCTTTGTCTACCCCTCCTTTCATTTTCCATTTGGAAGAAAAAAAGGTTCGTATTAGTAACGGATTTGTAAAATATACAATGATTCCTAATCATAAGGTTCTATACATCAAAGAACGTTACATGAAAGGTAATGAGTGTAACACAGATCCTAAAGACACTTGAACTTGGATGCTCTGATACCAATTGTAATAACCCCATTTTCTCACGTAAAGGTTTGGCAGACACAATATTCCAAACATTGGGCTTGTTGTCAATTTATATCATTCTTATCATCAAATCATAAAATAATAATTTAATAGACATAAATAAATTTAATTTAAACTGAATAAATAATCAGACACCACTAAATCAACATCCAGAGTATGAATAACCAAATAAATAAAACTCCAATGTAGACTAATATCCCAATTTAATTGAAAAGAAATAAACTTCAAGATTATGACCTTACAATAATCTAGAATGAAATAATCAAAATGAAAAAAACAACCTCAGAGAGAATCAAGAACTAAAATTTCTTAAATGGAAGCAATGACAAGACTGGTCTCTTGATAATCCTACTATCCTTGCCTAGGCACACCTGGGGGAAGAAAACATTTGATTTTTTTGTCAGCACCCTAAAGTGTGCAATAATTAACTAACTCATTTTAATGGAATAAAAGTACAATGAATTCAAAGTGCGTATTCCCATTGTCACTCTCATGAATAATATATCTCACCCCTCACCTAATGCAGTACTACTCGAATACCCACCCAAAACTCGATATGGATACATAATAAATGAAAATGGTAGTACACAAATGCATTTAGTAAGATAATGTACCGAACATAGTTAAATACTCTCAATAAACTATTTCCTAATTTACTCCTGATATACTACCCATTAAGAGATACCATCTAATATCATTCATACCATGTAGTATTGGGTCTGTGTCTTTAGTCCACCACCTTGGACTTAATTCTTTCATTTATTTCAATTAATTTCATATACGTAATTACATATGCGACACTAAGGCATTTACCTATAGTGTCTCGTTTCTTGCTCTATTGGCGAGTCTGTCGGATTCTCTTATCCAAAACGGATAAACAAAACACAAGTAAGTGGGGCGGTGCCAACGCAGTTTCACCATTGTACGCCCTATACCAAGCTGTGTCACATGGATCCAACATCAACATTTAACTCCTATAAGTGGCGCTTCCACGTAGTACCTAAACTACGAGCTAACACTATGCTTATCCCACTTGTGTGTGACAACCCGCTCCAAATAATAACGGGTGGCCAGCCCTATACTACATAAATCAGGTATCTCAGATGGTACAGTCTCAACATCAACAACTAAACACAGTAATATAAGGATAACTACCCGAAATCATAAAGTGCGAATTGCCAAAAAATTTAAAACTTTTATTTTACAACAACAACAAAAACCAATAATGCAAACACCCAACAATAAACATCTATCTATAATGTGGAAAGTGCATGGTCCAATAAAGAAAGAGTACAATACATTGTACAACAAAAATCCCAACAATGAAATACCCGAATATGCTGTCGGGCAACAGACAATACAATAAACAAATGATTAAATCATATGAAAGTGTTAATCTATAACACTTGAATACTAACTCAATACAACTGAATCCTAATCTAGATATACAAAGATAAGAATCGACTAAAACCAAGTGCCGCAACAGTCCGCTACTGCCACAGCTCCACAAATCTTGAATGGAGGGATAATAAAGGCGTCCTTGCGGGGAAACACCTGAAGTAATACAATATACATATATGTACATGGGGGAGGGGAAATGTAAACGGGTCAGAACCCGAGTGTGAAAAACATTTATAGAAAGCGTATTAAAATGCATAATAATTATAAATGCATTATTACATGATTTAGCTGGAATCGAACACTCCATAGAAGTTCAACTCACCTCTCATCTAAAGCGCGCACTAAGCGTATGCACGTGTCTCCCAAAAAGGATGTTCGATTCTAATTAGGTAAGAGGATTCTAACTTAAACCCAAATCAAGTATTTAAGTGAAACCGTCTAACCCAACACCCGATTCTACATATAATCCATTCTAATAGTTATAATTATTAACTTTAATATAAACATTACGCTTATCTTTATAATGTTCTTTTGTTGAACATATAAAGTTACATGATCCAATCATGCTACATCATCACAAAACATTAACAATATCATGTACTAGATTTATTCTAGTGATGCCCAATTAAGGCAAGAAACCAAATATATAATATTATAGATGAGTTATTAGCATCAAGAATTAAGGGCTAAACTCCTCCCAATTTTCAACACGGTACTGCGTTTCGTGCGTGGGACGTCTCGCCGAAGCGAAATCCAAACAAGGAACCCCCCCGTTACACTACTCCTGACCGTATCGATCCTCGGGGCTCATTATGCCCTCAATGTAAGATGCATGTAACCCAAATGATTAATAACCAATTTTAATTAATTAATATTCCCAATTCTCAACAGTACACGGCGTTTCATGCGTGGGACGTCTCGCCGAAGCGAAATCCAAACAAGGAACCCCCCCGTTACACTACTCCTGGCACTGTCGATCGTCGGGATAGGTGATAGATATATAATATAATATAATAATGAGCATTAAGGACTAAACTTATCCCCAAGTTCCAACATTACACTGCGGTTCGTGCGTGGGACGTCTCGCCGAAGCGAAATCCAAATAAGGAACCCCCCCGATACACTAATCCTGGCAATGTAGGTCATTAAGGTCTGTTATGCCCTTGACACCCAAATAAAAATACAAGCAATTAATAACCATCCAACCGAGCTATAACTCGAAGGACGCAGGCTCACATGCTATCATCTTCCATCAGCCCATATACGTAGCAAACTGGGGCCACCTGGTGGGGTTCAACGACACCCACCTCGTGATCTACTCACGCACACGACGTCCGGGAAGCGGTCATAGTTCCTAACCGGCAAGTGAGAGCGTCACATACCCCGACCTCTCACCCCCAAATAAGTAAATATATATATATGTCATTTCTGACCACAAAGGACGACTATGACCTGGGGAATATCCACACCCTGCATATTTGTCAGGATGCTCACCCTCAACGCACGAAACTTCCCAATGATAGCAAGGATGGGGTATGCTTAACATGTATATACACCATATATAAGGTCTACATACATCCCACATAAATAAAGATACACCATTATATAAGGTATACCTGAAACATCACATTCATGTTTATTATACGCACTTGGGCGCAGTTAAATTACATCATAGTTTAGTATACTCTCTCATGATATACTAATCGTTAATACTCACACATATACCCCACTTAGTATACGCTATACTGATTCTCGCTTGAAGTTCTCAAGTCGCTTCTAATGATGAGTTGTCTTTCAATACAATTTGGTTAGGGATATTCTATATCCTATTGCACCTTAATGTATTTCTCACATTGTGAGATATCTCCCGATCGATCATTAATAAGGATATTTCCATATCCCCAAAAGCGCATCAAATATCATTAGTAAACATTCACTCATAATAGGGTACATTTCATTTAAGGATCCTTTTAAAGTTATCCCAAATGAAAGTGGGCTCTCCCACTTAGAAGATACCAAATTCTCTAATCGGAAATCCCCAATTTAAGTCTACATGACTCCAATGATCTATTGTAGGGGAAACTCTCTAAAAGTCTCCAAAACATAATCCAAATATCTCCTATAGAGATCCCCGATCGATAACCTCGAATAAAACGGAAAGAAATTCTCCTTAGAAAAACTTTCCCTCAAAAGCCCTGTTTCCGAATCGATTCGGGCCTATTCCGAATCGATTCGGCCCAGCGAATCGATTCGGCCAGGAAGGCGAATCGATTCGGGTCATCAGACCTGGGACTCTGCCTCAGTCCGAATCGATTCGACTGGAGTCCGAATCGATTCGGTCACTCAGACCTGGGCGTCTGCATATTTCCGAATCGATTCGACCCTGCTGAACCTCGAAAATGGCTACTTTTTAAGTAAGCCAAAATACCCAAAAATCATATTAATGGTTTTCTCTCCATTTCTCTTCAACCCAAACACAAATCTAACATTAATATTCATCCTAGAATACATATGAACTAATTCCTAACCTTAAATCCATTAAATATACTACAAATCTAAGGTTTTTCCCAAAAGTTAGGTTTTAACATTTTAAACCTAAAACCCAAAAATCAATCCACAAATCATGCAGTAAATGGTACACAACAATTATTTAGCAAGTTTAATCACTTGCCTCGGGTTCGTAGGGTCTGAATCCGCCGGAAAATCCTCTTTCTCCCTCTTTCTCCTTCCTTTTCTTCTTCTTTCTTCTTCTCTCTTTCTTTCTTTCCCTTTTCTCTTTCTCTCTTTTGGGAGAAATATCTCCCGTAGGCTTTTTAAGCCTAAATCCGAAAATACACATCTTTAAATGATAATACACACTTTAAATGACTCGGTGACTTTAATTCGAGTCAAACGGTCCTAATTTATCTCGGAACCCAAATAGACCCCAAGTACAGTCATTTCGACTTTCTCGACCCTTCTGGAAATAATGGTACCCTCAGAATTTCTATTCGACACACTTTCTAACAACTCTAAATTCTGACCTCACTTACCAATTTTATTATTTCTCCAATAAAATATTATTTATCTCTCCCGAAATAAATAAATTATCGTCTCCGAGACCTCGGGTTGTTACATTGTGTCGACGTGTGCTCCAGTCCCGAACGCGTGTACCCCAACTGATAGGACAATCCACGAACCCAGGTATGTACAGACATGCTCTTGTGCACATTAAGTTTACACATTATTTTTTTTAGAATAGTAAAATAAATATTTTTGAGTTGTTTTTTTTTGTGATATTTAAACATTTCAAGGGACACATATAAGAAAATAAAATTAAAAAAACTAATTTTGCCATTTTTAAAAATCAATCAAACTTTTGGTGCTTTTAAACACTATAAAGGCTGCAAAAGTTTGATCGAATTTTTAAAAATAGCAACAAAAGGTTTTTTGATCTGATTTTTTTATATTGGTCCGTTGAAATGTTTAAATATCACATAAAAAAATCAACACAATTTTTTTTTAGTATTTAAAAAAATAGTGTGCGCCAACACGTGTACATAGGAGCCTGCCTCTCTCTCTCTCTCTCTCTCTCTCTCTCTCTCTCTCTATATATATATATATATATATATATATATATATATATATATATATATATATATAAGGTAATTATCCCATAATTACCCCTGGTGCCTCCTGTAATAATCCTCACTTAATAATTATTCCACATTTAATTTATTAAATGACTTTTGATTATATAGCACCCTTCGACATCCACTTAATTATATGTATTCCATTTACTAACATCGTCGCATTACCAATTTTAATAAGTTCTACAATTGTCCGGACACGGATCCGTCAACTCTTCTGAACTCTTAAAAATACACTGGCCCAATGGTGGACCTCATGGCTAAGCCCCCAGGAGCCGAATAGGTGCGACCTAGGAGCGAACCGGTTTGCTCCTTCAGAATTCATTTTCTTTGTTTTTCTTTTATACGAGATTTACACTTTCTAAAGAAAAACATGATTTTCTAGGTTCCTACCGATCTATATTCCACCAAATGAATCTCTAATAACTGGTTAACTAACTTAGGGTAATTAATCTGGTATTTTAACTATGAATTCATATTCTAAAATCCAAGAAATTTAAGTGACCAATCTATGTTCATATCAATTTAGAATTTTCATAACAATATATATCTAAAATCTCTATTACATGTAAGGACTATAATCATCATAAATTCAGTCCTTGTAACATTTGTAAAACTCTTCTACATATGAATCAACACAACCATTTCAATAGGAGACCTAATCATTATTTCTATTCATTCAATCCTTATAATCAAACCATCCTAAATTCTTGATTCCCTAATTACTTATAAATGTCACTTATATCAAAAGTATATTCAATTTTCATCATCGAATCACTAAGATACCTAAATGCATAATTATTACATGGATCACATCACACATTGAATAAAGAAATAATTTGAACCAAGAAAAATTAAGTAAGAAAATTCTTGCCTTGGATCTTGGATTTTTTTTGGTTAGTTCTTAAATCCACCCTTGAATCTTCCACTCCGCTTATTTCTTCTAGGTGTTATTGCCTCTCTCTGAAGGTTCTTAGGGTTATTTGCTATAACTCCTGAGGAGTTGTTTAATCCTTAATAAGTGTGTTTAGTTTACAATTTTTGAAATAAGTCTCAATTATTTTTTACCCTAGATATTTTAATTGTTTTTAAACGACACGTACCCATAAGTTTATTAACGTATGATTTATTTCCACGCGTGAACTCATCATGCCCAAATGAGTCCTGCAATTATGTAATCATGAATAAATATTTGTTTTCAATTTAAATCATACCCCTTTGAATTTAAATCCATCCGATTTAATTTATTCCCAAAATTAATCCAAAATTATTAAATTAATTTCTTTCATAATATTTTAGTCCGAAAACACGGGGTATTAAAGCTTAAGCTTATGTTTCATCTTCTCATCTCTTTCAAAACTCTTGTTCAATTATCCCCCCAAATCCTGGTCTCATTTCTTCAGCTCCAATGCCATATTTTGGGCAATTTTTAAAACCGAAGTTTTTGTAATGTAAAAGCTTTGTTTCTACCAAATGTGAGGTTTTTGTTGGGAGAGTTGCTACATGCACCGGTTTTGTTCACCGTATTCAAAAAATGATTATATTGTTGACTAAAAAAGATACACACTTTATTTTTTTAGTCAACTGTACAAGTATTTTGTGCACCCGGTGCACAAGACCAGCACAATGATCATTTTTCTTTATGGCATAATATAGATAAGGGTTTTAGAAAGCAATAATGGTATGTCCAGATTGAATGTATATGAATGGTCTATTGACTTTTAAAGATATTTGTGGTTGTGGATTTTACTTTTTGTTATTTGTCAATTATTTCAAAAGTAATACACGGTTGATTTCTTCAACACACATCGTATTTTCAAACTTATTTGGACGATTCTGCGTGTTCATTTTAAGCCACATTCTTCGGTCTACATTACATTATTTTATTGCATCTCCATGATGCTATGAGAAGGTTATTTTTATGAGTATTCAATTTAAAATACACTTTAAAAATCTATTTATAAAATAAGGTCATTGTTAATATATTTATTAAAATATTATACTTGTTGAAATTATGATTGGTAATCGAGTATTCAACTTGAATTTTTTGTTATCAACCAGTATTTTAAAAAGTGATTAACTAAGTCATTAAATAGTCAGCCACATCATTAATTAGACTGAAATGGCAGTAGTAAACCACGATTTCAACTTACGAAAAAAATCATTTAAGATGAATTCACAGTTGACAATTGCGAATGCAATAAAATCCTTGTTTATAACTGCAATTTCATCCTATTCAATTTCATAATGTCTAATTAAGAACATACCTAATCCAAGTTACAATTCATGGTTGTTAACCATGAATGGAAATGAAAAACTCGGTTACCAATCCCGATTTTAGAAAGTATGGTATTTTGTAAATTTGTTGCAGAGGGCATTATTTTTATAAATATATAATAAAGCTGCATTTCTAAATTAGAACTCTTTTATAAGACTGTTACACTATAAAAATTTGTAATATAATTGTACAAGGAAAAATTTTATGTGTAGTTACAATTAGTAGCGAAAAATTACCGAATGTATTTTAGATGTATTGTACCATGACGTGGGCCTCCTCACGGTACAACACATGTAAGGCCTTTTTGATAATTTTTTGAAACTAGTTGTAGGTAAACGTATTACCTATATAAATGGTTGAGATCAAAATACACACCCTCTCCCTTTTTAAAGATACACTATATAAATGATTGAGATCAAAATTTATTGAAAATCGTGAAATTTGATCGACTGCATGAATCCAAAAAATATTTAATTTTTTATTTGGGTTGCTACAAATATAAAAGTAGGATCAATCATTATGGGATGTATTTAAAGGAAGAAAATACTATTAATTTGTGGTGAAGTAATTTTTTAGGGTCATTTACTATTTGGGGTATATTAGTTCTCATTATTTTTTATTTGGATCCATTAACATTTGTATTAGTTAATTGAGATGCAAAACTTACGAAAATCGTCAGTGTGCGATTTAACCGTTAGTTGACATACTATTTAAACTAAAAAGACCGTTCGACCCTTAGTACATTAATATATATTATTATACTAGTACACGAGACATTTATATGTTCAGTATATAGATTTAATATTAAAAATACATTAATATCTAAATTTATTTTAATACATTCACATTTACACATTAATATATATATATATATATATATATATAAAATAGTAATGTCTTTGTTATAAAGCAGTTTTTGTCTTAACGCTCTTCATTCAAAATATAATTACTTGACAAAAATATTTTTTAATGTTCGTTCGTAACAACAATTTTTTTTTAAATAAGAACAGTTTTTTAACCTTAATTTTTAAATGACACAAAACATTACACCATTTTCTTTGAAGAAAGTATTTTTTTAATAAAAATAATTTTGTGTCTGTTTTATTAATAATAAACACTTGTTTGACATTTTTGTATAAAAAACCGGTTTATATATATATAAATAGTTTCAGTTTTATATATAAAAAATTGTTTATATGTAGAAAAAAATTAACAAATTACCTTTTTTACTATTTAAAAAATAACTTATTTTTAAAACAATTTACACAAAAAATACTTTTTTTAATGTTCTTATATATTAAAAATAGTTTATATATAAAAAAACACTTTTAAAACATTTTTTAATGTTTTTATACATAAAAAATTGTTTTTATGTATAAAAAATAGTTGTTGTGGGATAAATTATTCATCCATATGGATCAATGAGATCTTGACACATGTCCTCGTAAACATCCACCTTCAGAAAGGTGAACCATGACGGAGGGGAAAAGTGACTCACCTAGAGACTATCAACAATCATTCCACACCAGCATTTGAAGATAAATAGTCTCATTTATTATATTGGGTGTAAATGCTTCAATATATAAAGGCATTCCACCCCTTGGTCTCCTAACCACTATAAATACGTTATCTCCCTTAGCTTAAGGGACGGACAAGCCAGTACGAGCAAGATTGTACTAATTTTTATATAACTCCCCCCCCCCCCCCCCCCATTTGTAATATCATAACCGTGGATGTAGGCTTTTTCCTTAGTCAAACCACGTTAAAAATATTTGTTGTCTTTCTTGCATTGCTTACTGTTTATATATATTTATCAGTGATTATAGAATTGGTATAATCAGGCTAAGATTATATATATACCAATTTAAAGGCTAAGATTATATCTATACCAATTTAGACATCAACAGATTGGCACCGTCAATGGGAACGATTGGTTATCATCATTTTCTATCATTTCTATTCATCAATTCATCTTTGAGTCCTTTTTTAAAGGTTGACGGAGATTCGAGTAGGTACCCTTGCGGCTGGAGGTAAAACTCTCACTCCATTTACTCCACCAAGTGCAGTAGATCTCCAAGGAATTATAATCATCTTTGCCAAAAGGTAAGAAGCAATGTCGGAAATGGTGTGCAACTAGCCTAATGTCTCCTCCTTCTAGAAGTGAAAGAAGTTACTTTTTAAGGTCCACACATGATAGGTATTACCTCCCCGAAGAGACCATATAGATCAGATCCACTAATTACTATAATGGTCTTTCACTACTAAGTGTCCGAGCGCCTTGAAGAAGTTAAGCAAGGCCTCTGCCTCTAATCATATTGGCCCTCGAACGACTAGAGGACATAACAGAGAACCAATGAGATCGCATGAGCATCGAGAAAGATCAGTAAGGTCTAGAGTAAGTATCCAAGGATGCACGCATGCCGAGCAAACTTCTCAGGAAAAAATCGCGACACAAATAAGTGGTAGTTCTTTCAAAGATGTACGTATTAAATTTAAGCCAGAAGACCCCTCTTGGAAGGGATCCATGCAGAGATTAAAAGATCAATTTGGGGAAATGGGCAAGACTTAAAATCCTTTGCAAAAAGTTTTATGAAGGAATATCATTTTATTTTAGCCATTGTGGATTTCCCTACACCTTCCATGTTTAAGTAACCCGTAGTCACTCTTAAGTATGATTTTAAGATCGATCATGTCCTACATGTTTAATAGAACCACACTACAACTGATATAATTATGTCCATAGTGAAATGTGTTTTCAATCTTTCTCATGTACCAGCACAGGATCGGCCCATATATGGCATACTAATCTACCCGGAGGAAAAATTTCCAACTTCCAGTAGCACGTCAAAATTTTCATTCGTAATTTCTTCTTTAGAGCAAAGATGATCAAGTGAGTATCACATTTACTATGTGTGCACTAATAGTTAGCAGAAACTACTCAGGAGTATATTACTTTATTTAATAATGAGAAGTTAGTAGTGGTTGAATATAAAGAGAAAACTGTCATCACTGCACTAATGGGTGGATTACTCCTAGAGAATTTGTACAATGAACTGGCAAACGAACCTCCTAAAATCATGACATAACTGATGTCAAAGGCTGGTAAGATCATGAATTCCAAGGAAGCTAAGGCTACCAAGCAGAGTCCCGATATGAAATCTGACAGCCAGAAGAGCTCGGATACGAAGGAACAGAAAGATAAGAATGTCAAGATACCTAAGAAGTATGAGGAGTATACACCACTTACAATAGGTGTGAATCACATCTTAAAAGATATTAGGGGAAGTAGAGACTTGAAATGGCCTGGGAGGTTGAAATCACCACCCAACCGGAGGGATAAGTCCAAATACTGTGATTTTCATAAAGATAATGAGCATACCACTGTATTGCCCTGAAAAATGAAATCGAATATCTCATTTACCGAGGAAAGATGACCAAGTTTGTTGATCGAATATAAGGTCGTGACTTTATAATGATATCAGAATCACCTTGTAAAGATGGGGATGATAGAAAATAGTTTGGGAAGATAACTCTGAAGATGACCCAGACTTGTCGGAAAAACCTTGAGAATAAGAACTTGATATAAAGATCATATCCTTTTGTTGTCATTTTATTACAGGAGGAGACATTGGAGGCAAAGATGAAATTTTCAAAAGGAATGCCTACTTAAATGAGGCCAAAGCCGACTTCTATATTCGATGGATCAACTTATTAAATGAAGTAGATGGTCAACCTAAAAAGGCTAATAAGGAGAAAATGGTCATGGGATTCTTAAAAAAGGCCTATCAAGAGTGTTTTACCTTCATGATTAACCATTGGTTGTCAGATCTAAGATACATGAAGAAAGAATTGCAAAAATCCTAGTGGATAATGGTAGTTAGGCCGATGTAATGTTCTATAATTATTTTTGGAACCTAGGGTTACGAGATACCAAACTATAACCATACCATAGGCCCTTAATTGGTTTCACTATAAAAAAATGTCTATCCTTTGGGAACTATCAAGTTAAAGGTTTTAATCGGCACTTGGCCAACAAGCAGAACTGAGAAGATTTATTTCTTCATCCTAGATAAGAACGTTTAGTCAGCCTATAATATGATTCTCAAAAGGGCCTAGTTGAAAAGGTTTAAAGTAGTGCCATCCATAGTTCATTAATTCCTAAAGTTATCTACTCATTATGGGGTCGGCGTAGTAAAGGGAAACTAGTTGGAGTCCAAAGAAGTGGTATTACACTTCCAATGACCAAGACGAGTTAAAGAAATGCATCGCTACCTACTAGATTAATACCTTGAATTTGCAAGAGGAAGCTAATTTAGTCAATGGACAAGTGGTGGAAGCTACAAAGGAGATAACACTGGATGATGAAAATCCAGAGAGGACTACTCAGATTGTCTCAAACTTAGAACCATCCCTCAAATAGGAATTAATAACATTCCATAAAGAGAGATAAAAATGTGTTTCCCTGGATCCATGAAGACATACCTAGCATTGACCCCAAATTTATATGCCATGAGCTTAATATCATCAAGGGATCCAAGCTAACAAAGTCGATACTAAGGGTGTTTAGTCCCGAGAAGAATGTATCCATCAAAGAAGAGGTGGGCAAACTAAAGAAGGCCTGATTCATAAAGGATGCTAAATACCTAGACTAGTTAGCCAACATCGTGATGGTAAAAAAGAAAAACAACAAATGGTGTATGTGTGTTGATTTCATTGACCTGAAAAAAGCATCTCCTAAAGATTATTTTCCATTACCAAGGATTGATCAATTGGTAGGTGTAAAAGGAGGTCAAGAATTATTAAGATTCATGGATACCTACTCCAGTTACAATCATATCAAAATAAAGTTGTAGGATAAGGAATGTACATATTTTATCACAAGTTGATGTACATACTGCTACAATGCTGTGTTTTTTGGGCGTAAAAACGCTAGAGCAATGTATGAAAGACTGGTAAATAAGGTTTTTATGGAGAAGATCAGTAAGAATATGGAAGTGTACGTGGAGGACATATTCACCAAGAGTAACAAAGTTGTCGACCACATCAAAGACCTATACCAAATTTTTTATCAACATGAAAAGAATCAAACAAAGCTTAACCGGACCAAATGTGTGTTAGGTGTACATGAAGGGTTGGTCTTGGGATTCATAGTAAATCAAAGAGGGATTGAATCTAATCAAGACAAAATCAAGGTTCTTATTAATATGTAATCTCCCACCTGCAAGAAAGATGTACATAAATTAACTATAAGGGTGACCGTTGTCAATAATTTTGTGTCCCGAGCTAAGGATAATTGCTTATAGTTATTCAAAGTGCTCAAAAAACGTTCGAGTGGAATGAAGAATGCAAAAACTCTTTTCAAGACTTGAAGAATAATAATTGGGGCCACTACCACTGCTTTGTCGACCACTGATGGGAGAAAAATTATACCTATATGTGTCTATATCAGAATTTTCTATAAGCTCGGCACTAGTTTGGCTGGAAAATGGAGTTCAGGAACCACTATATTACCCTAGCAAAGCTTTTATGGGAGCATAAATCAGATAACCACTCTTGGAGAAATTAGCCCTTACTTTTATAGAAGTTTCAAAGAGAATGAAGTTCTACTTCCAGGCACATACCATAGTGGTTTATACAGACTTACCTTTATGCCAAGAACTTCACAAACCAGAGAAATTGATGGCATCAGAATTAGGGCTAGGAGAATATGAAATCCATTATGAGCCTATAACTTCGATGAAGGGTCAAGATGTAGCAAATTTTATCGTCGAATTCACGTATCAAGAGGCAGTTACTAGCCCTAGTTTTTCCTGCCAAGCGAACTTCCTTAGAAGAGAGATCAGCTCCAAAGAAAACTGAATTGACAACTGACCAATCAGAGACATTAACTGCACAGAGATAACCTAGCGATATGGGGAACATAGTAAGAAGATGTTTAAAGAAAGAGTGTTGTGTGAAGGGAATTTAGATGATAACATCCCAGTTTGGAAACTATATGTATATGGCTCTCCGTGCGCTACTGGTATTGGAGTCGGGTGTGACACTCTGCCTATTTTAACCACGGATTATCAGTCCTTTATTAAAACAAACAGTACTTTCATCTAGTTCATTCTTAGCATCACTATCGAAAACTTTTTAATTTACTAACCACCTATTCTAAATTAATCCAATATCAAATTTTATCTTTCATTAATGACAACATGAGGAAAATAAATTAAGTAACAAAACATCCACAATATAAATATCTGAATCTAACACATGGTAAATAACTAAATTCATAATACCGAATAAACCATCGGTTCCCATAATAAATCCAAATAAAATTCTGAAATAACAAACTGAATCCACAAAGTTTATTAAATAAAATAAAGTACTAAATAGTCTGAAGGGGCAACATACCCAAATGAAATACTTAATGAACTCCTAAACTAGATGTGAATAACTAAAGCGTCTACATTAATTCCTGTAAGCATCCACATGTGCTGAAGCTACGCATCCCTGGAAAGAATCATCAAGCTTAGTGTCCCTATGCTAGACACCTAAAAGGTTTTGGAAAATAGATTTGAAAAGCGTTTGAGCCCAAGAAAACCATTTGAAAACATTTTTGCGAGCGTTTAGGTGACAGTTTGAATCAATTATTAAATACACACATTAGTACAACGTACACTTCCCTGAGTTCCTCACCTGTCAACTAAAGTGCACACCTAATGTTTCGTACCTAGCTATACTACCCAACCCAACTAGATAATTTATCTAACTAACCACAATATGTCTGGATCCCTCGTATTACACATAGGACAAGCTACTAGAATATCTATAATTAATATTACCCGCATATTATTATTTAGTCATTTATTTAAGTTTCTCTGCTTAAATTACTTTTATCTATGCACAATTTATTGGTTCTACTATCCCACATAAGTAGATAAATCACACTTGAATATATTTATCACACATATAATATATACAACGATAGCATTTATTGGAATGAACCCCGTGATGTTGGCATACTCTGGTATCATGTCCATGTACCTCCCGTACAAAATAAAAGACTACCGGTTTAAAATGTCTCCTCGAACCCAAAATCAAACAACACATAATGAAGGCGAACATAGTTCTAAGTCTTTGGGCTATGCACATACCTAACATACCCAAATGACCTTCCAGTCCCATTAATACACAATACAGAGTGAGATTCCTTAAGTTCTATGTTTTGTGGCACTAATCTAGACCTTACTGGAATCACCAAGGTGGGATCGCCCTCAGCGCAGAACCTCCCGTGACAATAGGAAGCGTAAGTGTGTTCACACATATAACCAAATCACAAAATATGTACTCACACAACTTATATATATATATATATATATATATATATATATATATATATATATATATACACATATATACATCATCATCATAGGTATACACATGACCTATAATATATCTCTCACATTGTATTTATCTCTATCGAATACTCAACGTACGAATAATTCTTATGTAATAGTTATTATATATTTTTCCGAGCATCGCTCACTCCTAAAAGGCTCCATCCATAACCTACGTTAACTCAGTAGTTATACATCTCTATACTACTAATTTCAGCTTTATGTTATCATTACCTCTTCCCATAACCTAAATTGAAAATTCTTGATACGTCACTGAATCAGTGCAGCCTCTTTGGTTCTAGTCCCAATTTACCCTGATTAAGGATAATCGAACCTTAATCACATACCTACTCACCTCCCCTAAGTCCTTGAACAAATATTAAACTTATCCCAAAGTTTTCCCATAATTAATCTCAAACAAATTTAAACAAATAAATTCGAGGAATAGCTGGTCACCCGATTCGGATTTACTATGGGGCCGAATCGATTCGAGGACGAACCAGTTATGGGGGATAATAGAACCGGTTTGAAACCTCTAACAACCCACCTTCTTCCTCATTACTGGATTTAACCAATTTTAACCAACACAACCCCTATGAATTGTACCCAAGCACCCATATAATTTTTTCCAACATCAAATATATGTATATAAAGAAGTTCTAACAATTCTATATCATTAAAACATGATTAAATCTATAACTTTCAATAAATCATCAAGGTTTTTCTACATAAACCCTAGTTTTCTCTTTTCATGCATGTTCTTCATAAAACCCATAAATAATTATCTCGAATCATGTAAATTATCTAATTTCATATTTTTTAAACCCATAAATCAAATCTCTAATGTTGATTCCAATTACCACATGAAATAGTTCCATCATGTTGTCCCAAAAACACATGTTCATGCTAGATTTCATCAACTCTACCATGGGTATTGTAACCTCTTTAAAAAATTCACGATAAACACTTTCCTTTGCACCAGCAGGTCTGATTTTGTGTTCTGTGTGATGATGATGCCTTCCTTTCCTTACGATTGCAGTCTGGTGGAAAAGGTGATGCAAGAAAGTGCTAAATATCCAAGAACACTCCCTTTCTCCTCGCTAATGGACTCCTCTTGATTCCTTAGGGTTTAAAATGTATTTAGCTACTTCCCCAACTAATTAGACTTAGGTTTATAGTCCCTAATCTTGAAATTCTGCTAATGGGCCAAGCCCAACTGATTTGAACACTCCCGTGTGGTCTCCGTTATGACTAAAGAGGCCCAAGGACCCAATTACTACCCCCGGTTACACTATTTCGATAATCTCGACCAATTCAGAATCAACCGTGCCCTCAAAATAATCATCTGAGTCACTTTACAATAATTTCCTTTCTCGACCCCAAATAGTCTACATGCGACTCCAGATTAAGATAGAATACTGTCACGTCACCATCACTCTCTATAACGCAAATAATTATTTACTATTCTTTTAGTAATTTCATTCATAAACATTAGTCATTCTGTCGTAATTAATATTTTAGTCAATCACATAATATTTAATCCATTTAAATTACGTCACATGTGTAATTTGAGATAATCGAATTAATCAAATTTTAATACTAAAAAATACAGGGTGTTACATACTTCTGAAATAGGATAGTACTATGTTAACATCACTCGCTATGACGTAGAATAATTATTTATTACCCCCTTAGCAATTTTACTTATAAACATGAATCATTCTCTCCCAATTAATATTTTAGTCAATAACATAATTTTTAATCCACTTTAATTACGCCACGCCCGTAATTTAAAATAATTGAATTAATTAAATTTTGATATTAAAAAATATGGGGTGTTACATCGGTCTTATCTTTAATACAAGAGATGGTATAGATGTGGAGTATGCACTTAGTTTCGAATTCTAGGCCTTATCTTTGGCAGCCGATTAGGTCACAGCACATAGAGATTCCCAATTAATTTAGAAGAACATCATAGGAAGATATTGCATGCCATATGCCTTCATCAACGATCATGGCATGCAATTTGATAACCAGGAGTCTGAGGAGTATTGCATTCAGTCCAAGATCCAGAAATTTCACTCTACACCAGGTCATCGTGAGTGTAATGGGCAAATCGAGGTAAAAAAATGCTACTTGATGGACTGAAAAAGAGACTTGATGATGCAAAAGGCAACTTGATTAATGAGTTCCACAACTATAACACCTCGTAATTTTATTGATTTTTATTTAAGGGATTAATTGAATTAAATGAGAATTAATTGGGAATTAATCCGGATATAAAAGCTAGAGAGATGTGAGTTAGTATTTGATTATGATGATTATGATGTTAAAATTGAATATTTCATGAGTATTGAAAATATAAAAGTTGTCGCGAGGCTGAAATACGACAATTTGAAAAATTAAGTTGGGACGCGCGTGTCAGTCGCGTCAAGAATGAAATTATTTAAATTAAAAAAAGTGAATTATATTTTTATCAACCGAATGATCATTTTGAGTGCTCCAACATGCCCGGAAGGGTCGAAATAGTCAGAAAACACTAGCCGGGGGTTTAGTTTGGGTCCCAGGGCACATTTAGGCCAAACCGGCAACCTAGAGGGGTATTTTGGTAATTTTAAAAATAGAGGAATTAAAACCCACGAATTTTAGAGGTTAATTATATATTATTTGGAAGACCACTAAGTCCATTACCAGTAAAAGATAAGAGAGTGGGCTACGAGAGTTTTGAGAGAAGTTGGAGAGAGGTTACAAGAGCCAAACGAAAGCCATCACCCATCACCACCATTTTGGAAGTGATTGTGACCAAAACCAGAGAAGAATCAACCTTGAAACACCGACAACAAATCTGAAGAACGAATCTAAGGCAAGTGATTTGATATTTTTAAGTGCATTGAATATTTCTTCCATGTTTAGTGTAGAAACTGTTTTTTCTTGAAAGTTTTGAGGAAAACATAATGAAATTGTTGTAGAAACTCTAAAGTTGGGTTAGGAATTGCATGTGGAATGCTTATGGACGAATTTGGTATTCGAATACTTAACTTTGATGATTTAAAAACGGATTTATGATGAGTAATTAGGCATAATAAAATTCTGGGTTCATGTTCATAGGGTTTGCGGTAAAATTTGGGGATTAATGATAATTACCTGTTGATTAGGAGGATTTGACCCCAAAAATATGTTAAGAAACGACCTAAGAGGATTTAGTAAAGTTTAAGAACATTAAAATGGGATTGGGATGATCTTGGGATGAATTTGGAGAAGAGAAAAATTGAGAAAAATGAATTGGGAATTTTTTGGGCGTATTCTGGCATCTCGTTCGAACGAGACTTCTAACGAGATGACAATACCCCTTCTAACAAGTTGGTAGATCGTTCGAAGCCATTCGTTCAAATGACACTCGTTCGAATGACCTCGTTCGAACGAGATTTCTAATGAGTTGACAGAATGGCCTTTTAGGCCTGATTTTATTTCGAATCTCCAAAAGACTTATTTAATTGAGTGTAATCCTTCCCCTGTTGATTTGTGGATATAGTTGTGAGATTGGAAGTACGTCAAGGATTAAAACTTAGAGTTTTGTAGTAAACCGGATGATGTTTATGGGTTAGGATATAAGTATCTAAAACTTCGACGTGAGGAGAGTTGATAACTTTAATGTATATAAATCGGGGACTTGTAAACGTGTGACATGAAATGACGATATGGAATTAAGAAATATACCTCTATTAATATTATGGGATACCTAACATGTGTGAATGCTTGGTATATGTAGCATTTGTGTATAACATAAATACCATACTTGCTATAATGGGAAGTCGGCGTTCGAACAGAGCCATCTAATCTTTGTGTGCCTACGAGGGGGATTTAGATTGGTACCTCGAGGACATAGGTCAGGGAAGGACTTGTTGAGATGTTAATAAGTCTGCTAATCATGGGAGCGCAGGTATGTGCGTGAACCATGTGATGTGAACTATGTTCGCCTCCATTATGTGTGATTGTTGTTTATTGAAAACGATTCTTGAGAGATTCGGAATATGTGTCCTTATGTACGTGATGTACCGGGATTGGATTGCAGAGTATGTGTGCACCACAGCTTAGTCTGGGGGTGCTAGTATTGTATGTTTATGATGAGAATAATATACTGCTAATTGAAATGAACTGTCATGAATAAATGTAAGTGTGAATAATAGCAATATTTTAGTAGAGTTAAAAATGGAAAATCTCTAGTGATTAGCATGACTAATATGGGAACTAAGAAGGAAAGTAAAACTCTCTGTTTAAATTAAGATGTCGGGACTTAAATCGTGAATCCTATGGAAATGTTAGATTGTGTATTGGACTATTTAGATATGGGAATAATTAGAAGGGTATGGGTACGATAGGAGTGCACAATTAGTTGAGAGGTGAGGAACTCATATGAGTGCACGCACTATCATGTACTTTATATTCATTGTTTAATTATATTAAACACTTGCTGTATCTTAAACTATTTTTCACAATCGATCTCTGACCCGTTTGCTTTCAAATCTATTCTTGTAAAACCTTTTTAGGTGCTCAGCCACAAGGACACCAAGCATAGGAGTTCTATTCCCGCGATGTGTTGTAGCTGTTGTGGAAGTTACAGGACCTCGACAGTAGACGCCACCACTTTATATCTTGACTCTACTTCAGATTCATTCATCTGTAGGCCATGTCGCCCCTTTCCTTTCAGAGACATCTCATTTAGTCAGTTTTATTTCAGACTTTGGGTTGTAATTAATTAATGATTCAAACTTTGTATTGGTTTATTTTAGTATTCGAATTGTTGTGAGGAGTATTCCTCGAGATTCATTATTATTCCATGGTTATTCTATTGTGACTATGTTGTGGTGGTTATGTTAGCATTTCATAATCTAACTTATTGCATGTAATCAGATTTAAAATAAATTGACAACTCACTATTTAAATATTAGGTGGCTAGTAATTGTTAGAAAAAGTTTTTCGATAGTGATGTTATGAACTGAACTAACTTGACATTTTGTATTAATTTGAATAAAGGAGTAGCTACTCGGTATTTAATTAGTCGGGGTGTCACAGGTGGTATCAGAGCATCAGGTTCTAGTGTCCTTAGGATCTGTACGGCTTGTTATGTTTCCACTGAGCTTTCTTTGATGTAGAGACATATATTTTAGGATTGTTGTATTCTTTTGTGTATGATTCGCTCTTCAGCTATTTTGAGATAATAACTGGGAACTTATAAGACTTTATCCTCATTTTAGATGCCTCTACGACGTGCACAGTGAATTCCCAGGGATGCTCAGCCCGAGCCACAGCTTGCACGAGTTCAGGGCTCCTTGAATGCCGTAGAGGTTGCAACTATTGTAGCCTAAGCGGTAAATGCCGCCCCAGCAGTTGTGCAGCAGGCACCACCTCAGACACCGGTAGTAGCACAGTTCAGGCCCATGCATTCCCGTCTGCTTGGGAACGTGTTCGTGATGCTTTTCAGAAAGCACACCCTTCGGAGTTTGTAGGTAGCTATGAAATTTTGTGTCCAGTCAGTGGAAGAAGGACAATCAAAGGCACTTAAGGATGTACGAGTGCACAGAGGTACAGAAATAGATACTAGCTACTTTTAAGCTAGTAGGATCAGTGTTGCAGTGGTGGGAGTCCATCACCACCCCGGAGGAGATAGATGCCCTTTCTATACAGGAGTTCTGGGTGCGGTTCGACCGCAAATATTTTCCATCAGTCGTTCACACCGAAATGAGTAGGAAGTTAATGAACCTCAAGTAGGAGGGGAAGACCGTGGCCGAGTATGAGGATGAGTTCACTAATCTCTTGAACATCGTTCCTGATGAGATTCCAATCGAGGAGAAGAAGATTCAGAAGTTCATGGATGGGTTGACTTGGAGGATCCGTCAACACTTGTTGGGTAATCTTTCATTGACCACTTATTCTGATCTGGTTAACGCAGCACTACTTTACTGCTAGGACCACCGCTTTCACATGTCAGAAAGTAAGCGGTCAGGAGAGTCCAGCCATCAGGGCAGGACAAGGGGAAATGGTTCCAGCGGGGCACAATCTACTCAGGGTCAGCATAAGCAGGGAGATCAGAGTTCCCAGCAAGGAGATTTTAAGAGGTTCAGACTTTGTATTGGTTTATTTTTGTATTAGAATTGTTGTGAGGAGTATTCCTCGAGATTCATTATTATTCCATGGTTATTCTATTGTGACTATGTTGTGGTGGTTATGTTAGAATTTCATAATCTAACTTATTGCATGTAATCAGATTTAAAATAAATTGATAACTCACTATTTAAATATTTGGTGGCTAGTAATTGTTAAAAAACGTTTTTCGACAGTCATGTTATGAACTTAACCAACTTGACATTTTGTATTAATTTGAATAAAGGAGTAGCTACCCGGTATTTAATTAGTCGGGGTGTCACAGGTGGTATCAGAGCATCAGGTTCTAGTATCCTTAGGATCTGTACGGCTT
The DNA here is from genome assembly GCA_949130495.1 of Sambucus nigra. Taxonomy (NCBI): domain Eukaryota; kingdom Viridiplantae; phylum Streptophyta; class Magnoliopsida; order Dipsacales; family Adoxaceae; genus Sambucus; species Sambucus nigra. The sequence goes on from OX422224.1 coordinate 378,397,902, forward strand.
GTTATATTTCTGCTAAGCTTTCTTTGATGTAGAGCCCTATATTTTAGGATTGTTGTATTCTTTTGTGTATGATTCACTCTTCAACTATTTTGAGATAATAACTGCGAACTTATAAGACTTTACTCTCATTTTAGATGCCTCCACGACGTGCACAGTGAGTTCCCAGGGATGCTCAGCCCGAGCCACAGCCTGCACCAGTTCAGGGCTCCTTGAATGCCGTAGAGGTTGCAGCTACTGTAGCCCAAGCGGTAAATGTCGCCCCAACAGTTGTGCAGCAGGCACAATCTCAGGCTCCGGTAGTAGCGCAGTTCAGGCCCATGCATTCCCTTCTGCTTGTGAACGTGTTCGTGATGCTTTTCAGAAAGCACACCCTCCGGAGTTTGTAGGTAGCTCCGACATTTTGTGTCCAGTCAGTGGAAGAAGGACATTCAAAGGCACTTAAGGGTGTACCAGTGCACGGAGGTACAAAAATAGATACTGGCTACTTTTAAGCTAGTAGGATCAGTGTTGCAGTGGTGGGAGTCCCTCACCACCCCGGAGGAGATAGATTCCCTTTCTATACAGGAGTTCTGGGTGCGGTTCGACCGCAAATATTTTCCATCAGCCGTTCACACCGAAATGAGGAGGAAGTTAATGAACCTCAAGCAGGAGGGGAAGACCGTGGTCGAGTATGAGGCCGAGTTCACTAATCTCTTAAACATCGTTCCTGATGAGATTCCAATCGAGGAGAAGAAGATTCAGAAGTTCATGGATGGGTTGACTTGGAGGATCCGTCAACACTCGTTGGGTAATCTCTCATTGGCCACTTATTCTGATGTGGTTAACGCAGCACTACTTCACTGCTAGGACCACCGCTTTCACATGTCAGAGAGTAAGCGGTCAGGAGAGTCCAGCCACCAGGGTAGGACAGGGGGAAATGGTTCCAGCGGGGCACAATCTGCTCAGGGTCAGCATAAGCAGGGAGATCAGAGTTCCCATCGAGGAGATTTTAAGAGGTTCAGATCTGGGGGTTTCAGAAATGGTCAGGGAGGTTTTCGTCAGGGCCAGCAGGGTTAGCACGACCATCAGGATCAGTACGGCCAGCAACGCCAACAGTAGCAGTTTCATCAGGGCCAGTATGGTGAGGGAAGTAATGGCAACGACCACCAGGGCCGTGGGCAGCAGGGTCAGAGAGGGGGAAACTTTCTGGGGAAATGCTTCATTTGTGGCAAGATTGGCCACAAGCACCAGGAGTGTCCTGATTGGGGTCGGGCCCCACAGCAGCAGCAGTAGGGTGCTCGACATGAGCCCCAGATACCTATGTTTCCTGCTGCCCTCCCAGCAGCAACACAAATGCCAGCTTTGCCACCCATCCCAGCAGTCCTAGTCCAGTAGGGACAGCTACAGTACGGGCGAGTTTATCAACTCCAGCATGCCGTAGTCCCACATGATCCACCTGCTATTGAGGGTATATTCTCTATTCAGGGGACTATGAGACGTATTTTATTTGATACGGGGGCCACACACTGTTTAATTACCACGAGATTTGCATGGACTTTGGGGTTGTTAGACACTACAGAGAGCACGATTACTTGCGTAGATTCACCGTTGAGTAGGGGTTCCGTGATTTACCTTATTTGTATATGTGTGCGTATAAAGATAGGGAGATTTACTCTACCCACTGATATGCTAGTATTAGAGATGACTGAGTATGATGCGATTGTTGGTATGGATTGGCTAGTTGCGTACCGAGCTATGATTGATTGTTTCAGTAGGAGTAGTATTTTTGCCATTCTCGAGAAGGAGATGTTTTTAGTGGCGATGCCTCGCCCTGAGGGAGGATCGTCCACGCACTTGAATTACATAGAGGATGAGACCTCTAAGGAAGTGGTAATACCACTTGATTCGATTCCCGTTGTTAGTGAGTTCGCTGATGTATTTCAGGATATACCTGGATTACCTCCTAGTAGGGAGATAGATTTTGTTATCGATTTGACACCGAGCACTCGACCAATTTCCCGTGCACCTTACCGTATGGCTCCAGCGGAGATGAGAGAGCTAAAGGATCAGATAGAGCAGTTGTTGGGTCAGGGGTTTATCCGAAGGAGTACTTCGCCATGGGGTGCCCCTGTGTTGTTCATAAAGAAGAGTAATGGATCGTTGAGATTATGTGTAGATTATCGGGAGTTAAATAAAGTCACGATACGGAATAAGTATCCGTTGCCCCGAATCGATGACTTATTCGACGAGTTGAGAGGAGCTTCCTTCTTCTCAAAGATTGACTTGCGATCGGGATACCATCTGTTGCGTATCAGGGAACAAGACGTCTCAAAGACTGCTTTCTTGATGAGATATGGTTCCTACGAGTTTCGGGTTATGCCTTTTGGCTTGACCAACGCTCCAGTCGTGTTTATGGACTTGATGAATATGGTATTCATAGAGTTCCTAGATTAGTTCATCATTGTCTTTATTAATGACATTTTGGTTTACTCCCAGATATAAGAGGAGCACGTCGAGCATTTGAGGAAGGTTTTACAGACGCTGCATCAGAATGAGCTATATGCAAATTACGAGAAATGTGGATTTTGGCTGAAGGAGGTTATGTTCTGGGGGCATATCATTTCAGAACGGGGGATATCTGTTGATTCGGGGAAGGTATCCACAGTGAGGGAGTGGGGACAACCCACGACACCGACTGAAATTTGTAGTTTCTTGGGCCTAACAGGATATTACAAAAGGTTTATTCGGGGTTTCTCAAAGATAGCGAGTCCTTTGACACATCTGACTCGTAAAGGTGTTCCATTCATCTGGAGCGATGCCTGTCAGTTGGAATTTGATGAGTTGAAAGACAAGTTGACCTCAGCGCCTGTGTTACCATTGCCCAGGCCGGGAGTTGAGTATCTAGTCTACACCGATGCATCCTTACAAGGACTTGTAGGTGTGCTATAATAGGAGAGTCAGGCCATAGCTTATGCTTCCCGTAATCTTAAGCCTCACGAGAAGAATTACCCCACCCATGACTTGGAGTTAGCGGCATTCATTTTTGCTCTTCGAATTTGGAGACACTATCTCTTGGGGGAGAAATTTCGGTTGTTCATAGACCACAAGTCTCTATAATACCTCTTCATGCAGAAGGAACTGAATATGCGTCAACGTTGGTGGCTTGAGTTTGTGAAGGATTATCAGTTTGATATCAAATATCACCCAGGGAAGGCTAACATGGTAGCAGACGCGTTAAGCCATAGGCCAGTAAATGAGGTGACCGAGGTATGGAAAACTAAGTGGAAGGAGTTGGGACACCAGGATGCAGTGGCCCGATCGTTCATGTCTGTAATGATTGTTACACCTCAGATTGTTACGAGAATGATAAAGTCACAGGAAAATGACTCATTCTGTCAGGAGCAGATAGTTCGATTACTAGCAGAGGGAGCCGAGTCCTACACCGTTAGCTCAGACGGGGGATTACGCTTCAATGGGAGACTGGTCGTTCCGAAAGGGGAAGACTTGCGACACGAGGTAATGACAGAGTCGCACGGTTCGCGGTACACCCGGGTGGGGATAAAATGTACCAAGACAAGAGACGACAGTACAGGTGGAGCGGGATGAAGAGAGATATCGCCGTGTTCATTTCTAAATGCAACACTTGTCAGCTAGTAAAGGTGGATCATCAGAAACCGGCAGGAGTTCTACAGCCGTTAGAGGTTCCGATGTGGGTACGTGAAAGCATATCCATGGACTTTATCGCGGGGTTACCTACGTCACAGAGGGGTCACGACTCCATATGGGTAATTGTGGATAGGTTGACCAAAGTTGCTCATTTTCTGCCGGTGAGGACAGACTACACCATGGGACAGTATGCCCAGATTTTCACTGTGGAAATAGTGAGACTTCACGGTGTGCCTCTAAATATCGTGTCTGACCGAGATAAGATATTTGTTTCTCGATTATAGGAGAGTTTCCAGGAGCCCATGGGCACGGAGTTACCGCTGAGTATGGCTTATCACCTACAGACTGATGGGCAAACAGAGTGCACAAATCAGATGTTGGAGGACATGTTGCGTATATGCATCCTAGATTTTGGAGGTGGTTGGGAGCAGTACCTTCCACTGGTGGAGTTTGCTTATAATAACTCCTACCAGTTCACCATTGGCATGGATCCATTTGAGGCGTTGTATGGTAGACCTTGTCGTTCCCCATCATGTTGGTTAGAGGTGGGGGATAACAAAATCCTTGGGCCGAAAGTGATTCAAGACACTTCGGCAAGGATAGAGATGACTCGGAGCCGTATTCGGGTAGCTCAAGACCGGTAGAAAAGCTATGCTGATGCCAAGAGGTTCTTTAGAGAATTCAAGGTGGGGGACCAGGTGTTACTCAGAGTATCTCCCATGAAGGGGATCATGCGTTTTGGGAAGAAGGGGAAACTGGCACCAAGATACGTGGGGCCATTTCCTATCATTGAGAGGATTGGGACAGTTGCGTATAGACTCGGGTTATCTAAGCACTTGCATAGGATTCATGATGTGTTCCATATTTCCTCGCTAAGGAAATATCTTAGGGACGATTTGGCCCATACCCACATTGCTTTAGAGGACATCTATCTTCAGCCCGATAGTTCCTACGAGGAGGGACGATTACTATTCTCGACCACAGCGAGAGGAAACTGAGGTCGAAGATAGTACCATTAGTACACGTGCAGTGGCGGCATCATAATGCCGATGAGTCCACATGGGAGCGCGATGATGAGATGCGCGAGCGTTATCCAGAGTTATTTTTACCAGGTACTCTTTAGTTCTAAATTTCAGGACGAAATTCTATTATAAGGGGGGGAGTATGTAATACCCCGTAATTTTATTGATTTTTATTTAAGGGATTAATTAAATTAAATGAGAATTAATTAGGAATTAATCCGGATATAAATACAAGCGAGATGTGAGTTAGTATTTGATTATGATGATTATGATGTTAAAATTGAATATTTCATGAGCTTTGAAAATATTAAAGTTGTCGCGAGGCTGAAATATGACAATTTGGAAAATTAAGTTGGGACGCGCGTGTCAGTCGCGTCAGGAATGAAATTATTTAAATTAAAAAAAAGATAATTATATTTTTATCAACCGCATGATTATTTTGAGTGCACCAACGTGTCCGGAAGTGTCGAAATAGTCAGAAAACACTAGCTGTGGGTTTAGTTTGAGTCCCGGGGCACTTTTAGGCCAAACTGACAACCTAGAGGGGTATTTTGGTAATTTTAAAAATGGAGGAATTAAAACCCACGAATTTTAGAGGTTAATTATATATTTTTTGGAAGACAACGAAGTCCATTACCAGCAAAACATAAGAGAGTGGGCTACGAGAGTTTTGAAAGAAGATGGAGAGAGGTTACAACAGCCAAACCAAAGCCATCACCCATCACCACCATTTTGGAAGAGATTGTGACCAAAAAGAGAGAAGAATCAACCTTGAACCACTGACAACAAATCTGAAGAACGAATCTAAGGCAAGTGATTTGATATTTTTAAGTGCATTGAATATTTCTTCCATGTTTAGTGTAGGAACTGTTTTGTCTTGAAAGTTTTGAGGAAAACATAATGAAATTGTTGTAGAAACTCTAAAGTTGGGCTAGGAATTGCATGTAGAATGGTTATGGACGAATTTGGTATTCGAATACTTAACTTGGATGATTTAAAAATGGATTTATGATGAGTAATTAGGCATAATAAAATTTTGGGTTCATTTTCATAGGGTTTGCGGTAAAATTTGGGGATTAATGATAATTACATGTTGATTAGGAGGATTTGACCCCAAAAATATTTTAATAAACGACCTAAGAGGATTTCGTAAAGTTTAAGAACATTAAAATGCGATTGGGATGATCTTAGGATTAATTTAGAGAAGAGAAAAATTGAGAAAAACGAATTGGGAATTTTCTGGGCGTATTCTGGCATCTCGTTCGAACGAGACTTCTAACGAGATGACAGTACCCCTTCTAACGAGTTGGTAGTTCGTTCGAAGCCATTCGTTCGAACGACACTCGTTTGAACGACCTCGTTCGAACGAGTTGACAGAATGGCCTTTTAGGCCTGATTTTATTTCGAACGTCCAGAAGACTTATTTAATTGAGTGTAATCCTTCCCTTATTTATTTGTGGATATAGTTGTGAGATTGAAAGTACGTCGAGGATTAAAAATTAGAGTTTTGTAGTAAATCGGATGATGTTTATGGGTTAGGATATAAGTATCTAAAACTCCGACGTGAGGAGAGTTGATAACTTTAATGTATATAAATCGGGGACTTGTAAACGTGTGACATGAAATGATGGTATGGAATTAAGAAATATACCTCTATTAATATTATGGGATACCTAAGATGTGCGAATGCTTGGTATATGTAGCATTTATGCATAACATACCTACCATACACTCTATCATGGGAGGTCGGCGTTCGATCAGGGCCATCTAATCTTTGTGTGCCTACGGGGGGGATTTAGATTGGTACCTCGAGGACATAGGTTAAGGAAGGACTTATTGAGAAGTTAATAAGTCTACTGATCATGGGAGCGCAGGTATGTGTGTGACCCATGTGATGTGAACTATGTTCGCCTCCATTATGTGTGATTGTTGTTTATTGAAAATGATTCCTGAGAGATTTGGAATACGTGGTCCTTATGTACATGATGTACCGGGATTGGATAACAGAGTATGTGTGCACCGCAGCTTAGTCTCGGGGTGCCAGTATTGTATGTTTATGATGAGAATAATATACTGCTAATTGAAATGAACTTTCATGAATAAATGTAAGTGTGAATAATAGAAATATTTTAGTAGAGTTAAAAATGGAAAATCTCTAGTGATTAGCATGACTAATATGGGAACTAAGAAGGAAAGTAAAACTCTCTGTTTAAATTAAGATGTTGGGACTTAAATCGTGAATCGTATAGAAATTTTAGTTTGTGTATTGGACTAGTTAGATATGGGAAATTTTAGAATGGGTATGGGTACGGTAGGAGTGCACAATTAGTTGAGAGGTGAGGAACTCATGTGAGTGCACGCACTATCATGTACTTTATATTCACTGTTTAATTATATTAAACACTTGTTGAATTATAAACTATTTTTCACAATCGGGCTCTGACTCGTTTGCTTTCAAATCTATTTTTGTAAAAACCTTTTTAGGTGCCCAACCACAACGACACCAAGCATAGGAGTTCTATTCCCGTGACGTGTTGTAGCTGCTATGGAAGTTAAATGACCTCGATAGTAGACGCCTCCACTTTATATCTTAACTCTACTTCAGATTCATTCATCTTAGGCCATGTTGCCCCTTTCCTTTCAAAGACAACTCATTTATTCAGTTTTATTTCAGACTTTGGGTTGTAATTAATTAATGATTCAAACTTTGTATTGGTTTATTTCAGTATTCGGATTGTTGTGAGGAGTATTCCTCCAGATTCATTATTATTCCATGGTTATTCTATTGTGACTATGTTGTGGTGGTTATGTTAGCATTTCATAATCTAACTTATTGCATGTAATCGGATTTAAAATAAATTGACAACTCACTTTTTAAATATTAGGTGGCTAGTAATTGTTAAAAAATGTTTTTCGTCAGTGATGCTATGAACTGAACCAACATGACATTTTGTATTAATTTGAATAAAGGAGTAGCTACCCGATATTTAATTAGTCGGGGTGTCACAACAACGTTCTTTGGGCCTATAGAATAATGTCGAGAACAACTACTGGAAAAACCCCTTATATGCTAGCTTTTGGGATTGAAGCAATGGTGCCATCCGAGGCAGTCCTACCCAATTATCGCGTGTTACATTTTGATTCCCCAAAGAGTGATCTCATAAGAAGATCAGATTTGGAACTAATTTAGAAGGTAAGGGAGGATGTTGCACTTCGAATGGCTACTTACTAGCAACGAAGAACCCAATTCTACAATATAAGTGTGAAACCAACCAACTTGAAGTTATGATATTATGTTCTTAAAAAATTACTCCAAAAAGGGAATGAGTTGGAAGCAATTTGGCATGGTGCTTATCGTATCTCAGTTGTTATCTGACCAGGACTTATTGCTTAAAAGCATTTGAAGGGGAAGAATTCAAGAATCTATGAGACGCTTATCATCTCCGAAAATATTATCAATGGAACTATGGGGAAGTTGATGTACTCATTTTAAAATTTTTAGTAAACGTGTGGTTTCCTATCAATTATTCTTTCCTTTTATTATTTTTTTAGAATACGGATGATGAAAAATACTGACAATTATATTATCAAAAACTTAATGTTTTACTTCGTTTTGACAAGTTTCGAACAACAAATTCCTAATAAACTTCATGTATGACTTCGTCTTTGACAAGTCATGAACAAAAAGTTTCTAAAACTTTATGTATGACCTAAATTCAAGAACAAGAAGTTTTACTAGACCAAATTAAATTCAGGAAAATCCTAAGGCATTTCTAGAAAATCCTAAGGCATTCATAAAATATTTGGTCAACGATGGTAACTAATACAACATTTAGTTCCAAAAATAATCTGTTTTGATAATCCTAAGTGAATTAGTAGAACCCGAGGCCTAACAATTCAAATTCACACTTGATAACACACAAAAAGAATGAAGAAGGTTAGTCGGACATCTAGCCGACCAAATATCCAGGAAGCTTAGTTAATTGTTAAAGCTCAAATATATAAAAGATAAAAATATGAAAACACAAATTCTTTTATTCAAGTAAATTCTGAAGGATCATTATCAAAGTAAATATTACAAGGTGAAAGACTAAAAATCATTCCAGTGGGCATTTTCCTTCAGCCTTATCCATCCCAACAGGAGGAACATCAAGAGATGGGGGAAGAATGGTAGAAGTCAAGTCTCTCGGCCTATCTTGACCACTTTATATGGGTTTGTTTAATAAATGCTCGGGCTAAACGTAAATATCCTCATCTAGTAAGCTGAAATCACCTAAATACTTCCTAACTAGAATCTGAGTATGGCATCATTAGGGATCTAGTTGGCATCAATTTTGAAATGAGGATTTTGATAATTCAGCACACTCGGGTCATGCCAATACCAAAGTTCGTTGGATTTGGGAGCCTTCACTAGTGTCAAGGCTTTTATCTAGAACCACTTGTGACCACCACGTCGGGTTTGTTCCAATTCATCTTCAAATGAGCTAGAGCTGCATAATATCCATCCATCTAAACTTCCCTATGTTTCTTGTTGAAATGAAAGGTTAGCCGATCAACCTTGTCAATCAGTTTTTTAATGGTTGCATATTTACCTTTAAGAAAGGTTGATTGGTCGACTAGGGTCTTTTTTGTCCTCTCTTAATCCACCATTAACCAAGAAACAACTACTTATTTGGACAACTGGCTAGACTTTGTTTTCTTCAGTCTCTCCAATTCTTCCATTAGCCTGGAATTTTTCACCTCCAAAAAAGATGATCCCTCACTTAGGACAACTTTAGAAGATTTTTTCAAACTTTTCAATTCATTCTTGAGGGCTTTATTTCATTCTCCAGCAGATTGGACACCTCTTGAGAACTCTTTATTTCTCGATTTTGTAAAAATTTCTTCTTCGTGAAGGCCGAAGAAATGCCCTTAAGATTTTTATTGAAACCATAACTAGTGCTCAGTTTATTGTATTTAGCATAATAATCAGAGTGAAGTAGATCCAAGGGGAGGTTTTGATCATCCTGCAACTCCTCAATCATTTCATAGTAGGCTAAATTATTGTCCACAACCCGATCAAAGATACCATGCAGATGAAGGTAGGACTCTTTAATGTGGTTTGATGCATCAATGCTGAGCAATGCTTCTAACTCGGCCTGAGTCAAATTTTCATGCCCAGCTCCAAAAAGTCTAAGGCTACATTTCAGCAAATTGGTCTCAGTAGCTATTATGGTAGTCTTCCTAGAGTTAAATTGAAAATAAAGAGTATAAGAACAACAATCTAGGAAGAATGATGAATAAGTATATTTAAAAATAACACTAGCAAGTTAACCAAACAAAATTTCATTCATAGTTTAGAGTGCGCTTGTGATCTTAATGGAATATTTATATAATTCGATTTCCAACTATAACAACCCGCGTAATTTTTGGGCTATTTTAATTAATTTTTGGAAAATGGAGGAAAATAAAGTTTTTGATAAATTATTTTTATTGCAAAAATATGTTGGTTATTATTTTTAAAGGAAAGAATTTCAAACGGTATCGAAATCGGAGTTAAAATGGATTTTAAAATGATTTTTAAATGATTTTAACTCTTGGAGTTGTTTTGACTTCCAACTCTTCATTTCTTTGCCTTATTTAAAGGAGTCTTTTGGATTTCAACTCTTCATTTCTTTGCATTATAAAAGGAAGTAGTGGGCAACCCTTTTAAACTACTTTTGGCACAAATTTTGGTAGCAAATATATTTTATATTCCTCTTCTTTTTATATACACATTGGCCCTTGAGATTTGTGAGTTCCAACCTTAGATTAGAGGTGTTCTTGGGGCTATTTTGCTGGAGGTTCTTGGAGGAGCTTTTGTATATCTTTTGTGTTGATCTTGAGGATGTGATCATTGGTTTCTCATCATGGTTTGAGGTATGGGGTTTTACACAATATGCTCCTTAAATCTCGCGAGTGTCATTCTCTTTGATTTCTTATTAATTGAACTCATATTTGAATTGTTAAATTCATTGAAATCTGGAAAATAATTGTTGAAATTAGTTTGATTCATGTGGTATCATTATATTGTATTGAGCATGTTGTCATGAGATTTTAATATGGCACGGATGTTGGGCACCCGCTAAAATTCTTGTTTCCCGAGCTATGGCTTGATAAAGCATATACGGATGTGGTGAGGCCTGGTGACCCGATTAAAGTGTTGTTGAGAAATTATATTGATAAATTCTTTGAGATTTGCATTTCGATTTGAATATTTGTACTCGTGTTGTTACGTTTTATTCACTATTAATATATTTGTTGAGCATCTTTCTTGTCGTATTGTGTACTTCCCCATATTTTCTTTTAGTGGCAGGTTAGCGCGGATTTTGGGGCGCTATAGAGATTGATTTTAGCGAGGATTGTTTGGGAAAGATTTGTATTATTTTGATGTATAGAGCTTTGGAGATTTGTATTTTTTTTTCGAGTTAGATAGTTGTAATTTTAATTCGAGAGACTTGTTGTAATTGAAGAGATTGAGTTTAGTGGATTTATATTATTGTGGGTTTATTTAGAGGCTCTATACCTTGTCACTTGTGGATTTGGATTTATTTTATCGCATTAGCGCTCCGTTCGCTCTCCCCGGGCGGGCGAGGTGTTACACCAACACACACAAATCCAAAATTTATCTTATTATCCTAAGACAAGTATCTAGGTGATAAAACATAAAAATTAAAGCATTCAATAAAAAAAAAGGCAATTTGAGGAAAATTCCCTTACGGGAAAACCCTTTTTGTTTTAGCACTTGACAAATAATACAAGACAGTAGACTTATAATACTACTTGATAACCACCACAAGTATGAGCTACTAGTCTTCACAAATCTCTAAAGAATACTACTTAGTGAGGATAAGTCCACCGTAACCCTCCATGCTCAGTATTCACTGATCATCCTTTATCTTCAGTAATAATCCCATGGAGAATCACAATGGTCATCCGTGAACAAACTCTCTCCACAAGAGTTGTGTATGCAAGGATACAAACTATATAGGGCTAAATAAATTCAAACAAATGTATTTTTGGGATGTGTTTTGTGAATCAAAAAAATTTTCTAAACTCAAAAGGTCGAAAACTTTTGTAAAAGATATGCAGAAACTGTTTTGACAAAAGTATAAAATAAACTAAACACAAAACAGGTATTTATAGGGCACTCACAAATTTCTAGGTGGCGGGTCGTTCAAAAAAATTTAAAACTCATTCGAATGAGAATATAAATTCATTTAAAATAAATGGAATCCCATTGAAATAAATGTGCCATCTTGTTTGAACGAAGTTCAAATGACCTTTAATTAACTTAATAAAGTATGCCCTCGTTCGATACATATTCGATGTAAACTTCTAATGAGCCTTTGGACGAAAATTTGATCTCGCTCGAACGAGAAGCTCATCTTGTATGAACAAGATGAACGAACTTTAAAATTTTTTAAATAAAAAACATTCCTCAATTTTTTTAATTTAAAAATCCTATTTCAGTTTAAATAAAATACAAACATCCCAAATAAATTTAATGAATAAATGTAAATTCCTAAAAGATTTATACATTCACAAATTGGAGATCCACTGAACTTGGATAAGTTTGGATATTCGATTCTTCATGAAAGCTCAAGTTGAAATGTAACGGGATACGCCACTATTTATGTGGTCCTAAGCTATGAGAAAATGTCACAAAGAGTTGTTACAACTAATTGATTCCTTAAATTCCAAACAGAAAAAGTGAAAATCAAAAGATATAAAAAGGGAAAGTTCCATCCATCAACTTGAAGAGAATTACACCTCCTTTTTGTCATTTTCTTATACTTCTATAGGATTAACTTCAATTTCAACAACAAACACCAGTGAGGACTCCCCCTGAAAATGCGGTGTGATAATAATTAAACCAAATTCGCAAATTTCCAAGTTAACCTCATTTAATCAGTGTCAATTTTCAAACCAAATTAATCCATCCCTTAAACATGCAAGTACGTGAATATGTGTGTCAAACCATTACAAATAAAATTACTAACTCACAGATTTCAGGAAAAATCCCTTTTCGGTAAAACCTTTTATTTCACTAATAATAGTCACAATGATTACAAGCGAAATATGCAATGAATATCGCACAGATACTCATATAGGTGCCTAGAGTCAGCAATGGATCAACCACAGCAGTCCACATGAACACGCTATCACAATTAGCCAGGAACACCTTCGAGCACTCCCAATCCACATGCAGTCATAGTCTTCCATAGATATAACACTTCACAAAGAAATAACTTCACCAAAATTGTATCTTGGGGTCCAAAACAATTCACTAAAGCATATTGGATTTTTGTGAATTGAAATTAAAATGGATAAAACCCTTAAATGAAGAAGGCAAAGTATTCTGTTAGTTTGCAGTTTGTTCAGAATGAAAAATTGCAGGTCTTCTTAACAAAAATGGAGCTATTTAACACGCTTTATATAAAAAAACTTAAGTCAATGCACCGCTCGAACAAAATTAGGTTGTCGCTTGAACGAGGACACGTGTCGCTCGAACAAGCTTCGTACAACTTCAACTTGTCGCTCGAACGAGAATCTCAAGTCGCTCGAACGACTGAGCAAAAAATAATTTTTTTTTTATTTTTTCTTTAAAAATCTTGCTTAACATTTAGAAAAAAATCTTTGACGAAAACTCAGCTTCAGCACTTAGAAAATATTTTAGAAAAATTATCCTAACACTCTAAGTGAACAGTTAAGGTATTTAAACACAAACTTACCAAGATTAATCTTGTGAAGGAGTCTTTGTTGAATAATGTTTATATTCGGATCTGTCTTGATGCATGATTGAACTTAAATAAGGCTTCGACAGTTGTAGCAGTATACAACAAACTCAAATGTAAACCGGACAATAAAATAATTTCCTTACAAATCCCCCCCTATGTCTATGCATGTACAAAATAAAAACATCTGAATTATCAAATCAAAATGCCTATACAAATCTAATACCCTCCCATAGACCCAAATTCGAAAAGGTATAAAAAATGCAAGTCTGAAACTTTCTTTAAAAATCTTCAACATTAAATCTTTAAGCTTTTGTCATCATGGTGTGCAAAACAATAATCTTCAATTTTGTACCTACAAACATGAGACAAAGTAAATACCTTCGTGACACATCGAGTTTGAAATGATATAAGAATAAATCAATCATCAATAATCAAATCTCCCCCATAATGCAAAACTCCCACATAATTTGGTTTACCCTTTGTATATATTCAAAATATACAGCTAAACGAATAAACAAAACAAACATGGAGTTGTCACACCAAAAAAATCAAAGCAAAGGAGTAACTCAAAATCTTCCACAAACTATTTTTGATTTTTCAATTTTTCATATAAAAAACTAATTTTACAAAAATCACACACCATGATTTTTCACTAAGATAACCAAATCATGAAAACGGAATGAATGGATGTGGACAGTTCGAAAGGAAAATCAATGCAATCACGCATAACATATATGCATGATGAGTATGGGTACTCCTAATGAATGAATCACAAAATTATCCTTACGTGTATAAAATGCGAATTTAGATCACATCTGTGACACCCCGCCTAATAAAATACAGGGTGATCAGTCCTATATCAAATTAAATAGGAATCTCAACTGGTTCATTCTTAGCATCACTGTCGAAAACTTTATAAAACTTACTAACCACCTAGTATTCAAAAGACATGGTGACAAATTTTATCTTTTTACTTAACATCTCTTACAACATGGGAAAGAATATATAATTAACCGTTCACATAATCACCGAATCATTAATATAGAAAATGAATGAATATAATCCTTATCGAAACAACCACCGACTACAAATAAAATACAAAAAACAAACCACAAGAGGAAAAACTGAATACAACATCTAACTGAAATACAATGGAGCAACAAGGGAGACATGAATACTGAGTACATCCTACTCTAGGAGTGAAATGACTGAAGTGGCTACGTGAAAGTCCCGCAACATCTACATGTGCCACAGCTGCGTACTCCTGGAATATAACAATTGTGGCGTCCCTGTGGCAGGACACCTAGAAGGTTTTGAAAATATTTTATAGCAAGGGTTAGAACCCAAAAGATTTTGAAAATATTTAGCAAGTGAATTTAAGTGAAGTAAATTAAAATGTGTGAATGCTCTTCATATTTAAGTTAGTATCGCACACTCTCTTGAGGACACCACACCCGTAGACTAATGTGCACGCCTAACGTACCTATACATGACCCATATAGCTATCAGCCCCGTAACTAGTCTTGTCATATATATATATATATATATATATATATATGTATATATATATAAAGGAGGAGGGGGTTTAGCCACGGCATACAACTTTTGCCACGTCGTATAGCCACATCATACAACTTTGTATACAAAACCTATATAAACAAGTTTAGTATCTATATTTTGGGCTTGTATCTTATTGTTGTCCCATCTAACTCATGGTTCAGATTAAACAAGAGAGTTGTATCGGTAATGCTGCGACCCTTTGAGATTTCTTTAAACAGTAAGTGTATAACACTTTCACAAAAAAAAGTGTACAACATGCTGAGTGTTGTCCACTCCGATGAAAGAAAAGTACAACGTATTGTAGTGTCAATCAAAAAATTTGATTACACAGCACAAGGCTCAAGAAATTTCAGATTCATTTTAAACCTTCGCCCCAATTGAAGAATGGCTCAAAATTCAAACTTTTCATAATGCCCTCTACTCTCCCTCAACTCACTTACACGGCTATAAACTACCACTAACTTCATATCTGAGAGGAGGAGGCTTCATGGGGTTAGGTAGTTTCTTTTTCTCTCTCTAACATTTTATCCGATGCCTTAAACTCTCACATTTTTATGTAAACATAAACCAACATCATCCATCTCTCTCTCTATCAACATTTATAAATCTCACAACCTAAGATACCTAATTTCAATTTTTTAGTTTTAGATATAACTATGGGGTTAATTTGGGTGTTAAATAATATACAAGGTTTATAGAAATCAGCTCCCTGCATTTATTTGAGGCAATTTATTTTACAGAAGTTTCATCTCCTTTATCCCCAATGTTAGTTTCGGTATTTTTCTCCCACGTCAGTTTGTATATATACATGTGTATAAATAAATGTAGGGAAGGTGTTTGGTGAAATAACCTAGATATTAAACCATAAGTCAGTTTGTACATTAGACTATCTTTTGTTGGTATTTGTATTCATTAACACGGCTTAGTGTTTGAGTGCGATTGATGTTTGTGTTTGTTTTACTTTGTAGGGTTAATAAAATGTTCACGATTGTTTGTAAGGCAAGGGCTCAAAGATATGGGTTTAGTTTTTTGAAAGACATGGGTACGGGTTTCCACCACAATCCAAACTAACCCACCACAATGATTTGGGTCTTTGGTTTGCAGGTCTTATAGAAGTAAAAAAACTTTGGTTCTTTTATACGGGTTCTGATCAGGTATGGGGTCTTTGATTTGGTTTCCTATTTGATACGGGGTTGGGCTTTTACTCTTATTTTTTACTGTATTCTTTGACATTAAAAATAAAGTTTGATTTTGGTTGTGTTACAGATCTCAGGTTGGATCTTAGGAGACAATTTCCATCTTCACTACGCTTGAGGAGATGATTTTGGGTGTGTTAAAAATAAAGTTTGATTTTGGTTGTGTTACAGATCTCATCTTCACTACGATCAATGTCTGGAAAATGCCATTTTTGAGATGCTCTGTTTAAGTGGTCACACCCAAATTATTGGGTTAATTCTGAAATCTACTCTAGGTAAGTATGATTTTTCCCTCTTCTTCATGCAACTATGTTTTGTTAACTGACATACCAAGTGAGTACACTATACACAACTGTGTATTTTAACACACTCATTTTTGGACATTTTTGTATACTCACTGAACAGTTTTGTATACTCAGTTCCATGTTATTATTTCCATTCTTCAAAGTTTTTTCTTTCATTTTGAAAAATTGAGACTTTTTGTACCTTTTCTGACAGTTTATATGAAGCTGAAAATGGAAAATGGTCTATTTTTGCTGTTTTTTCATGAACTCGGTTTCTAATGCGCAGTTAGCTAATTTGCGATCTTTGTTTTAGTGCGAGGTTGTTTGTAGATTAGACATTTAATGAACTTTATAAAAAGAATGTTTTTGCAGGGAGAAAGAGAGGTTATGTAAATATGGATGGGTATACATTTGCTTAAGTGGGTTTTCATGATTGTGGGTTCTCTGCAAGATGTGTAAGATGTGTATTTAACATATTGCACATGAAGGATTACAGATAAAGTTTATGACTTAATTTTTGTGATATTTGTTTATCAGATAAAGGTAAGTTTTGGAATTTGTTGAAAGCATGTGTTTTTTGTAAGGTATTAGAGTCAGTTTGTTAGTTTTTAATCATATTAAATTTTTGAACATATTTCTAACAAATGAGCATATGTTATTAATTTATTATTATTTTGATTTAATTGTTTTCCTCTTGAACATATTAAATTCAAGTCACTTGTAGTAAGTGTATTTTTCGTATACCAATTGTATGTACATGCAGTGAAAAATCTTCCTCCTCACATAATTGATATAACAAAGCAAATTGTTAAACAAACAGCAACGATGAGTTAAAGATGATTTGATCGTACATGTTTGGTAGTCTATTTTAATGCATATAAAAATAATTACGACCTAACATGATTTAACATGACACAAAATGTTTATGATTTATCTAACGCAAACACGATTCGTTAGATAGCTGTTACGAGGCTCGAGAAAGGGTGACACGCTTATGTTATCAATGTACAAGGGCAACTCACAATGTCAGTAACTTAATAAAATTTGGTTCAGTAAAGTTTGAAATCTTATAATAAAAAAAATTACTAATTGCAAATATATATTAGTTGTTCCTAGGACACAAATGCACCGTATCAAAATCTTAACCATGTCGTAAGTGTACCATGAGATGACTAATGCTATTTATATTTGCACTATTGGTGACACGGGAACACATTTTTGCAGAAACAAATTTATTGTTGTGTCGGCACGGGTATAAAATATCATGGGAATAAAATTATCGCCGTGCCATCGTTACGGGTAAACCCTAGTGTGTGTGTGTGTGTGTGTGTGTGTGTGTGTGTATATATATATATTTTACTTTTCCCACTACTCTAACCCAAGTGAGTTTTAGTATACAATTTATAAGTTATTCATCACACTAACTTATTTAAATCATTTCTCATTTGATACCATATAAACATCTCAAAAGTTATATAATTACTACAATTCTCATCATGTATTTACCCATATATAAATCTACACCATACATACGTATCATCATATTACAATATTCACACATATATTATAGATATAAACATCCTCCTGAGTAGGCTCTCATCGGATGATCTCTAAATGATATCACAATCGCTTAAGAGGTGGCCATAGTTCGCCCTGAAAGTGATTGTCCCATACCAAAGACGACTCAACCCTAATAATAGAGGCTATGACCTGGTGATTATACTCTCCCTTCATTCTCTAGCCAAGGTATTCACCCAAATCATGCAACCTCCTAAGATATCATTAAAATCAGTATGCTTTGTTATTAATATTGTACATACAAATATTTATAAATTGTATATATATACTACACATCATCTCATATATATATATATATATATATATATATATATATATATATATATATATATATATATATATATATATATATATATATATATATATATATATATTAAATCCAGATTACCGGTGTACAATATCCGTAACACTATCCAAACACATTCAAGTTTATAATCCGACACAAATTTCAATTAATCATAAACTAATTAATTTGATTCTCTTGGTGTCACTCAACCATATATACTCGGACTAACTCGCTTGGCCCGAAATTTAAAATTCCCAATTCATTATTTAGTTTCTTTTAATTAAGTTTTCCCACTTAATTTACAATGTTTCCAATTACTCAACATAAACCTTAATTCTCTATTTGGATTTATCCTCTACTAATACATGGGTAAATTTCTACAAATTCAAACCCTAAATTATAACCCCGAAATTCAGATTCATCCAAATAGGAACAATTCATCACAAATTAACAATCATTTCTGAATTAGGGGATGGGAAAATATGTCAAAATTAAACTACGTCATTCAAGAGACCAGCCGTGTCGTTCGAATGACTCGATTTGTCATTTTAACGAGACACTGGGTCGTTCGAACGACCCTGGTGTTCTCTCTCCTCCACCGTTGCCCAGAAAACCCGTTTCCGCCATGACAGTTTTTAAACCTTCATTTCTACACAGATTTTACACCAAAACCTTCCAAGATTCATCCTAAATCCACCCATTTGATTTTCTCACTCTAACTACATCATCTACACAAATTGGGGAATCAAAATCCACATATTTTTATCATCTTTACATATTTTTAAATTACAACATGAAATCCCCAAATTCAAATGTGGAACTAACCCTAACAAATTAATCAATTAACACCATCTATAATATGATTAGGAAAAATTCAATTAATCAAATTCAAGTTAGACCACTTTCCTTAGGGTTTGTAGAATCAAATTCTTTGATGAAGATGATGGGCTGATTCAATTGTCTCCTCTCTTGTTCTTGGTTTAATCTCTCAAAATCTCCATAGTTGCTCTCTTATTAGGTTCTCCTCAATGTGGTCTTCTAAAAATGAATTAAAATTCCCTAAACCCTCTCACAATCAGGCTTAATAACTTAAATCCCGTTTTTGGGCTCACGGGCCTTCAAAAAAGGGTCGAACACTTATTTGGGAGCTCAAATGTGACTTAGAAAGGTCTCGAAGACCATATTATACCTATGGCCACTCATTTCAGAGTATTTCGACCCTAACGGACTCAACTGTGCCCTCCAAATTTCCATCCGAATTAATCTACAACATTCTCCAAATTTTTTACCTAAAAATGCGGCACAAAATAGTCCAAATAATAAGACCTAAATTCACCAAATTAATAAATTCCTCAAATTTAAAAGTTTCCCCAATTCATGAATTTAATTCCTCCCAGTAAAATAAATTATTTTCTCCCAAAATATGATTGAATTAACAGTCCTTGAATTTACGGGGAACATCTTCTTAATCAAATCGACAAATCAAAGTCAGACATGATTTTCACAATAATAACGTCTAAAACTATGTAATGTTGTTTTATGACTTTGTCAGGACGTTCAAACCCGTTTTATATTCCATCCCAACTTCCTCATAAATAATAATACGTTTTATTTTTATTTTGAGGTGATGAAACAAAATAAATTTCCCCACTTATGGTATTTTTTTTATTTCCTTTAACTGTTTTGGGGATCCTTTCAACCTCTTTGGACCTTGGTTTCTGTCTTTGTGCCATACATTTTCTAGGTTCGATTTCAATTTTGGCTTAATCGCAATGGATAATTGAGTACCTTTCACTGCCCTTCCCCATTTTTCAAATAAATCACATAAACTCACAACAACGGTTCTTACATGCACTACTTTCATTGTAAAGTTTTATGGCTTTTGGTACGTTTCAAAGATAGTATTGCGATGAAAACACATCGACCAACATGTGATAGATAAGAACAACAGTCAAACAAATCCATGAAAATGTACATTAATAAAAGTCATGAGACAAACATGTAAGTAGTAACTAAAATTCACATCTCAATGACTCCAAATATTGTAAAGCACAAAAATGAAATGATGACACATATCAAAGCACTATCAAACACTCACATGGATATGGAATGAAATTGCGACTCGGTCATCCTAAATGTCCATTCATAAACGGTGTAAACAAAATACAAAACACTTCGTGTCTTTTCCCAAAAATGTAATCAAAATAAAATCTTTTTGGCTTTTTATAATTTTTCTGAAAAATTGAAAATATTTTTGTATTTTTCCAAAAAAATTCAAAAACAAAAATATTTTTGGGTTTTCAAAAAATAGATCAAAAATAGAAAATATAAATAAAAAATGGTACACACTAGCAATAGGCATAAAATATCATCATGAAAAGTCATCCTATGCTAGAAAATATTTTTAAACCTCAACCGTTAGGTGCGGTATAGTTTTCCAATAGTGGTGACATCCTATGAAAAACATCCATCAAATCATGTGAAGTTTTGACCAAAAACTGTACCAGCTCCCTAATATGTTCAAACGCTCTCACATAGTCATCCGGAGCATCCAAAGTATCATGTGTGGGTGCATGTGTAGTGGTAACACGAGTAGTAGTAAAACGTGACGCATTACCCAACTTAAAGAAAAACTCCCTATGGTGTCCTTTCTTCTTGCAATGTTAACAAACATACATGGGCCTAAGAATTCCTCTCTCAAAATGTCTAGGATGCACTCTCCTCTTGGTAATGGGACGCCTAGGTGGGTTTGGTTGAGAGCCATATGAATCTGTCATTAACTCGAGAATCGGCTTGGGTGCGACATGGTAAGTGGACTCACCGTCATGACCTATTCCTAGTCTCTCAACATCACCCAAAATGGAATTGAGAACTATATTTCTAGACTTCTTAGATGTGTTTTCTAAAGGTACTTTGACCTCCCTGGCATGTTCGGCATCACTATCGAGTTAGGATACACGTGTCATCAGGCTAGACACCGTGTTGTTCAAATCACTCTTTTCTAGATCTAAAGCAATCAACTGTTCACTCAAAGAAACCTTCAGCTTATCGTGTGAATTACTTTCGCCTCAAACACCCTCCAAAGCTCTAACTCTATCTTCAAATCTCTCACCCTAAGACCTACCTCCTTATTCAATTTCTTAGTCTTTAAGGTCTCGACGTACAAATCTGTAAATGCAATCTGGAGCTCACTTTCACCTTCGCTCCCACACTCACTTTTTCCCTCACTCAAAACACTCAAACTATCAACCTCCTCGGGGGTCTCACCTTCACAAGTATCATCATCATTGTGGGACAAACTAGGTGTGATCTCATGACTATCTAAAAAGGTGACACACATTCCATGTGAAGACTCATCCCCAGAATCCTTCACCTCTTCCTCACTATCGCTAAGAGTGGCTGGCATGGAAACTTTCTTTCCATTTCTCTTTAGCCTAGTGGGAAAATCTAATGCCCTGTTCCCTCTACCATCGTACTCAAAACATATCTCCTCTTCCTCAATCATTATCGCTCTCTTTATCACCACTCTCTTTGGCCTCATCTTTCTTTCTATATTTCTCAAAAAATGTTTTATGGGAAGAATTTTCTTTGGAAAATTTGAGAAACTTTTTAAAAAAATTCACAAGCATAGACATATCAAAATCAACCTCACCCTCAAAGTCGGACTCACAAAATTTCACTTTATTTTTCTTCTCTCTCTTTGACACTTCATCTCCCTTTCTATACATGGCTCTAAGTTATATCTCTCTATCCTTAGGCTTGACAGTATTAAGAAGCATGACAATTTCATATGTTCAGAGGTCTCCTACCAACTATTCTAATTTTAAATTGCTCAAATTACCTAAGGAATTCAAAATAGTCACTTCAGGGATAAAATGTTTAGGTAGCAAACTTAAAATATTTTTAACCACTCATTCATTAGGTATGGGATCACCAAGAATGAAACTAGTGTTGACAATATGAGATAAACGTGCGTAAAAATCATCAAAACACTCGGATTCAAGCATGGTAATCGTTTCAAATTGAGTAGTTAAATTTTGAATTTTAGACTCTTTGACCACATTAGTGCCTTCGTGGGTAAGTTGTAAAATGACCCACACATTTTACAATGTGGTGCACGTCATAATACGTCGAAACTCCTTAGGAGTGACTGCACCAAAAATTGCACTCAGCCCACGTGAATTAAAAGTGCTCCTTTTAAAATCGTCCTCAGTCCAGTATGTCACAGGTTTTAAAGTAGTGATATTATTTGTGGTGACAATGGAAGGAGTTTAGCCTCTTTCTAAAACTACCCAAACGCGCTCATCAATGGCCTTTAACTGTGATTTTAAATGTGCTTTCCAGTAGGCATAATTAGACCGGTAAAAAATGGGCATCCAATTATATAAGTGCTGAATTGGAAAAATTGTGATTTTCACAAAATAGATTTAAAAAAAAAATCAATATCACACAATTTTGCCAAAAAATAAGGATCACTCGATCAATTAGATAAACCCTCTCTCATACCAATTTGGGAATGTAGCATGATACTGATTAAACCAAATTCGCAAATTTCTAAGTTAACCTTATTTAATCGGTGTCAATTTTCAAACCATATTAATTCATCTCCTGAACATGCAAATATGTGTGTCTAACCATCACAAATAAAATTGCTCACCCACAAATTTCAGGAAAAAGCCCTTTCGGGTATAACCTTTTATTTCACTAATAATACTCACAATGATTACAAGCGAAATCGTCAATGAATATCGGGCAGATACTCACATAGGCGCGCAGTCTAGAGTCAACAATGGATCAACCGCAGAAGTCCACATGAACACGTAATCCCAATCAGCCAGGAATACCCTCGATCACTCCCAATCGACACGCAATCGTAGTCAGTCATAGAGATAACACTCCACAAATAAATAAGTTCACCAAAGTTGTATCTTGGGATCCAAAACAATTCACTAAAGCATATGGGATTTTTTTGAATTGAAAATGAAAAGGATTAAAACCTTAACTGAAGAAGATAAAGTATTTTTTTGGTTTGCAGTTTGAGCGATATGAAAAACGTCAAGTCTTCTTAATGAAAACGAAGTAGTTTAACACGCTTTATATAAAAAACTTAAGTTGGAGCGTCACTCGAATGAAATTAGGTTTTCACTCGAAGGAGGACACGAGTCGCTCGAACGAGGACATGAGTCGCTCGAACAAGCTTTGTGCGACTTCAACCTATCGCTCGAATAAGAAGCTCAAGTCGCTTAAACGACTGAGAAAAAAATACAATTTTATTTTCTTTAAAAATCCATGTCAACATTTAGAAAAAATTATTTGATGAAAAATGTAATAACCCTCGCTTATGAGACCGTATTTTATGGTAATTACTTATATTAGTAATTAGAGACCAGTGTTGGGTTATGATTTGAATGTTAATTCAATGTAGCAAAGTCGATATTTATTATGAGGTTGCTTACATATCATAATCATGGGAAATATTGCTATGTCATGCTTATTAATATCATCTGTATTTAAAATGATATTTGGCTTAATTATGAGACCGGAACCTAAATTGAATTTTAAAACATCCAAATGATAATTTGGAGGTTGCAGTTGATTCCGGAATGTGCGAAATAGTCAAATAATGTACCATATTGTATTTTGTAGTTTTGGGCATTTTTGACTGGTTGTGCCTTAATTATGCTATTGCGTATTGTTTTATCGCACTATTAGTTAATTTAGTGGGGCATTTGCCTTAAGCCACGACTTAAGCCTTTTGAGTCTTCTAATTACCCTAATTCCCTTCCAAAACCAAAGAGAGAAAGAGAAGAGTGGAGAGAAAGACTTGGAGATTGAGAGAGGATTTGCTACTACACCAATAAAGCTGCAAAGTTACTGAATCAAGGCAAGTTTTTACTTGCTATTTGTGTCTTGAGATAGATGATTTGTTATGATAATGGTATATTGATTTTAGTTTAGAAAACTTAGGGTTTTCTTATGTATTTTGGGTTTTGATTCACTCAAAGATGATTCATGAGGTTTTAGATGATCAATAGTATCATTGATGTTATTTTAGTGTTGGTATATAAGTTTGGTTGGAAGAAATTGGAGTTGGGATAGAAAATAGAGTCCAAGACTCCATAGCCATTTCTAGGCAAAATCGCAGGCCCGAATCGATTCGGTTAAGTCCAGTGCCCAGGTCTTGTGAGCCGAATCGATTCGAAATTTATCCAAATCGATTCGGCAGTTATGCAGAAACCCAAAGTTTCTGGCCGAATCGATTCGGCCAAGGGGGCGAATCGATTCGGTAGCCCTGCACTTTTCAAAAAAATTTCTTTTTCATTTTTAACCCCTTTTCTTTAGGATTATTGATTAGGGACCTTCTTAAATGAAGTAAACATAGGGTTTAGAGTTTTAGTTGAGTTGGGTCGACATCTTAGACTCGAAAGGGTTCATCTAGGATTCATTCAAGGGGGATTTAAAGTAATGCTTAGGCATTTCTTTTGTCTTGTAGTTTTATAAGGGTTTAGAATCTATTTAAGGTCAATTTGGAGACTTTAGAATTTAACTCGAGTTCGTTTTGACTTGATGGTTTATATTAAAGCCTAAAAGAGGCCTTGGGGATAACTTTGGAGTCTGAATTCCTTTTGAGGATGCTATGTCGGTACGAATTACATATAGTCCTGACTTAGATTGTACATTCATTTAAAATTGAGATATTGATAAGGTAAATGATAATTTACTAAATCACGTAATGGAAATTAATTATATGGATGTTACACACCTCTCTAAATACCATCTTAAGGGAAGTCCGTGCGAGAGGTGAAGCCCCCTGGCTAATGAATGCAGGGTGGATATAGTCCTAGGCCATATGAGCGCTTGTTTTATTTTTCTGCGATGGGTAGGAGATTCTGGGTGTGGTCTTGACTACCCCGCAGGCATATGGCCGCTTCCCGACGTTTGCGATAGGATCCCAGGTTGTCTTATGTTAGGCCCTGGAAGATGATGGTTATTTAGGGACGCACACAGTGGGGAAACCCAGACGGGCGGTCTTAGAATCGTTATATTTATATTTATGACTATTCTAATTATCGAGTTGGACTCGATGGAACATTAATTCCATAAAGAGCAAATTTATACCACAAAGAGCATGCTATTGAGATTAGTGCCATATAGAGCACATGATGAAATTATATTCCTGATAAGGAATGGAAAAGAAGATAAACATTGAAATATGATGAATGATGATAAAGGCTCACAAGTACTTTTAAATTCTGTTTTAATGAATCTCACTCTATATAATCCTTTATCAGTTTTAGTTCCTTATATGATGTTACCATGCTAGACTTTCATCCTTGATTGTTGTGCATCATTGTCATACCTGTCATTTATCTATTGATCACATATACCCGTCCCTGACCGGTTTTCCTTTCTTGTTGTATATGTATATCTATATTATCCGTTCAGGTGTTCCGCCGCACGGTCGCCCGTAATGACCTTTCCTTCCACATGTTTTTGAGGAGCCGTGACATTGTGCGGGTTTCACGGGATTTTGTGTAGACGCCTCCGTTTATGTTTCTAGTTATGGTCAGTTTATTCGGGCTTGTTGCCCAAACCTTTGTACTTGTATAATGGATCTATTATGTAACCCTTGGTACTAGATGTATGTTGTATGGTTGTTATTGACCGACCTTTCGTTCGGTCCTTTTGTATCATTTGGGTTTCTTATATACGCTTGTGGGGGTTTCCACCCTCTATTTCTAGTATGGGTTATTAAAAATGTTTTCTTTTTAATTCAAATCAAAGTTTTTGATAACCCATTTTCTGGGATATAGAGTGGTTATTCCTTATACTTTGCATATTGTTGTGATGCTGAGAATGATATTTATCAATGATTTCCTATTTAATCGGAGTATGGGGCTGGCCACCCTTTAATCCGGATAGCGGGTTGTCACAGATGGTATCAGAGCATCAGGTTCTAGAGTCTTTAGGATCTATGCGGACTTGTCACGTTCTACCGTAGCATTCTTTGATATAGAACTTAATGTTAGGATTACTTTGCTGCCTATGTATGCGATCTTCTGCTAAATAGATTGTCTTATATTATGTTTTAACTCTATCTCGTCTTTATCTCAGATGCCGCCGAAGAGAGGACGTCCCGCTAGACGTAATAGGGTTGTTGAAGATGAGTTTGGTCCTCCACCGCAGCAGGGGAATATCAGTGCCGCTGAAGTGGCAAATATTGTTGCCCAAGCTGTCAACGCCGCGATGACTGCAGTGGCCCAACAAATTCCACAAGCTCAAGTAAGGGGACAAGAAGCACTAGTTCCTACGGGACCTTCTCAGTGGGAACGGGTGAGGGAATCTTTCCTTAAGGGACATCCCCCGAAATTCGAGGGAGGTTCGGATGTTATCAAGGCGAACCAGTGGAAGAGAGATATGCAGCGCCATCTTAGGATGGTGGAATGTAGTGAGGAGAAAAAGTAAATTCTCGTTACCTTCAAGCTGGTCGGACCGGCCTTGCACTGGTGGGAGTCAATGACGACACCCGAACAGAGGGATACTATGTCCATCATAAATTTTTGGGCTTTGTTTGATGGAAAGTATTTCCCTCCTGCAGTTCAGAGGGAAATGCAGAGGAAGCTTCAGGATTTGGTTCAAGGGAAGAGATCAGTTGCTGAGTACGAGGAAGAGTTTACCCGGTTAGCCAGTTTTATACCGGATGAGGTAACTCCAGAAGCGAAGAGGATCTCCAAGTTTGTGGGAGGTTTACACTGGCGAATAAAACAACATTTGCTTGGAAATCCATCTCTGGTAACTTTTGGTGATGTGATGAATGCTGCTTTACTTCACTGTCAAGAGCATAGATTGTTTGTGCAAAACAAGAAGAAGGTTGTTACTGTGGGGCAAACAGTGAGACAGGAAGGAGTTGGGAGCGGAGGGGGAACATCTTCTTCGTCCCAATCCTCGGGGAACAAGCAGGTTGAGAGGGATCCTCAGCAGGGGGATTCGTCCAAGCGTCAACGTTTCGGTGGGTTTAATGCTGGTGGCAACAACAATAATAACAGGCAGGGTCAAGGTGGTCCACAACCACAGGGTGGTAGAGGTGGAAATGGAGGTAGGGGCCAACAGGGCCGAGGTGCGGGGAAATTCCGAAATAACCAAGGTAGGAATCAGGACAATGCGGTGAATAAATGTTTTCAGTGTGGGGAGCTGGGCCACTATAAAAGGGCATGTCCTCAGTTGGTCGGAGGGCATCTTCCTAGGGCCCCGCAGCATCCGTATGTACAGTTTCCGCCTCAAGCGCCTAATCCGGTTGCTCCTCCTCAACAGGGGCAATTGCAGTACGGAAGGGTTTACCATATTCAGGAGGCTTTGCTTCCTCCAGCTCCTCCTGCACCGCCAGCGATCGAGGGTAAGTTTCTCATTCATGGGCATTCGGGTCGAATCCTATTTGATACGGGTGCTACACACTCCTTTATTTCTAGAAGTTTTGCTCAAACTACAGGTTTGATAAAATCTGCTGAAAGTACCTTCACTAGCGTTGAATCCTCTGTGGGCGATGGTTCATTGATTTTCTTCGTATGTAAAAACGTAGGAATTGATCTTGGTGACTTGTGTTTTGATGCCGATTTTCTCGTCCTTGATATGGTCGGGTACAATGTAATTTTGGGTATGGATTGGCTAGTGAAGTACCGTGCTATAGTGAATTGCTTCGGGAAGAGTATAGTTTTTTCGGTTCCGGGACAAGAGATGTCCCGGTAGTTATGCCTTGTATGGAAGGTAGCACGAGTGCTTATTTATATTGTATTGCGGAAGATGCATCTAGAGATGTCGTGGTTCCCCTAAATTCTCTTCCAATCGTTCGGGACTTTGAAGATATTTTTCGGGAGATACCGGGATTACCTCCAGGTCGGGAAATAGAGTTTGTGATTGATCTAATGCTGGGAACTCGACCGATCGCCAAAGCTCCTTATCGAATGGCTCCTGTGGAGATGAGGGAGCTGAGAGATCAGATTCAGAAGCTACTGGAGCAGAGCTTTATTAGGCATAGTACCTCACCGTGGGGCGCTCCTGTATTGTCTGTGAAGAAGAGAGACGGTTCTCTCCGGTTATGCGTGGACTATAGAGAGTTGAATAAAGTCACCATCCGGAATAAATACCCTTTACCTCTCATCGACGACTTGTTTGATCAACTTAGAGGAGCTTCCTATTTCTCCAAGATCGACTTGCGGACAGGGTATCACCAATTGAGGATACGAGAGCAAGATGTGTCCAAGACGGCCTTTCTGACCCGTTATGGATCTTATGAGTTCTTGGTTATGCCCTTTGGGCTAACCAATGCCCCTGCAGTGTTTATGGACCTTATGAATAGGGTATTTCGGGATTTCCTTGACCAGTTTGTCATTGTATTTATTGATGACATCCTAGTCTATTCTCAGACGGAGTCGGATCACGCTGCTCACTTGCGGTTGGTCCTGCAGAGATTGAGGGATCATCAATTGTATGCAAAGTTTGAGAAGTGTGGCTTCTGGTTGAAGGAAGATCAATTCTTGGGGCATGTGGTGTCATCCCAAGGCGTGTTTGTGGATCCGAGTAAGGTGATCGCGGTGAAGGAGTGGGGCCAGCCCACGACGCCCACTGAAGTTCGTAGTTTTCTGGGCTTGGCGGGTTATTACCGTCGATTCATTAAGGGATTTTCTAAGGTTTCTAGCCCATTAACGAATTTGACCCGGAAAGGAGTAAGATTCGTTTGGGACAGCTCATGTCAAGCGGCTTTCGATGAGCTCAAGGATATACTGACTTCAGCTCCAGTCCTGGCATTGCCAAGGCCGGGATTGGAATATCTCGTCTTCACCGATGCATCTCTTCTGGGGTTAGGAGGTGTTCTTCAACAAGAGAGACAACCCATTGCGTATGCTTCTCGTAAGTTGAAGCCTCACGAGAGGAATTATCCAGTGCATGACTTGGAGTTCGCCGCCGTTGTATTTGCCTTGATGATATGGAGGCATTACCTCTTGGGGGAAAAGTTTAGTCTTTTCACCGTCCACAAATCACTACAATACTTATTCTCCCAAAAGGATTTGAATATGCGCCAGCGTCGTTGGTTGGAGTTTGTGAAAGACTACCAATTTGATATTCATTATCACCCCGGGAAGGCGAATGTGGTAGCCGATGCCTTGAGTAGAAAGCTTGATGGAGACTTAGCTGAGGTGTGGAAAGCTAAGTGGAGAGAACTCAGCCTAGAGGATGCAGGAGTGAGAGCATTCCTTTCAGTAATGACGGTTACTCCCACGATTATAGCAAGGATTGTGGAAGCTCAGAAAAGAGATAAAGTTTGTCAAGACCATATACGCCAGTTGTTGTCTGAGGGAGCGGAGTCGTACTCAATAGGTTCCGAGGGTGGACTACGCTTCCATGGAAGACTTGTGGTTCCCGATGATGGGGATTTGAGACGTGCAGTTATGGCAGAATCCCACGGGTCGAAGTTCACGGTGCATCCAGGCGGGGACAAGATGTACCAAGATATGCGTCGTTTGTATTGGTGGGCGGGTATGAAGAGGGATATCTCCGAGTTTGTGTCTCAATGCACTACTTGTCAGTTGGTTAAGATTGACCACCAGCGACCGACAGGTTTGTTACAACCGCTCGAGATTCCCGTTTGGAAATGGGAGAGCGTTTCGATGGACTTTGTTACGGGCTTGCCAAGATCGCAAAAGGGTCATGATTCAATTTGGGTGATTGTCGACCGTTTGACTAAGTCGTCACACTTCTTGCCTGTGCGCACCGACTATGATACCGCTCGTTATGCCCAGTTATTTATTGAGGAGATCGTCAGACTCCACGGGGTACCTTTGAATATTGTATCCGATCGAGATAAGATATTCGTGTCCCACTTTTGGCAAAGTTTCCAAGGAGCAATGGGGACCGAGTTGAAGTTAAGCTCTTCTTATCATCCTCAAACAGACGGTCAGACCGAAAGGGTAAACCAGATGTTGGAAGATATGCTTCGTATGTGCATACTCGATTTTAAGGGCAGTTGGGAACAATACCTTCCATTGGTTGAGTTTGCTTATAACAACTCATACCAATTCACTATTGGAATGGCACCCTATGAAGCTCTGTATGGCAGACCTTGTAGATCGCCCGCTTGTTGGTTGGAAGTGGGTGATAACAAGTTCCTTGGACCTGAAATGATCCAAGATACTTCTTCGAAGATTGAGCTTATTCGAAATCGCATACGGATAGCCCAAGATCGTCAAAAGAGTTATGCCGATGCGGGTAGGAGACATATGGAATTGGAAGTTGGAGACCAAGTGTTGGTACGAGTGTCCCCGATGAAGGGCATTAAACGTTTTGGGAAGAAAGGAAAGCTTGCACCCCGCTTTGTTGGACCTTTCCCGGTGATTGCAAAGGTTGGT
Source organism: Sambucus nigra (assembly GCA_949130495.1). Lineage (NCBI taxonomy): Eukaryota > Viridiplantae > Streptophyta > Magnoliopsida > Dipsacales > Adoxaceae > Sambucus > Sambucus nigra. The sequence continues at coordinate 378,428,633 of OX422224.1, forward strand.
CCTGTGGCATACCAACTAGCCTTGCCGGAACCCTTACAACAAATCCATGATGTATTCCACGTCTCCTCTTTGAAGAAGTACAGAAGGTGTGAAGGTGCCCTTTGGCACGTTCCTTTCGACGATATCGAGTTGCAGCCCGATGTTTCTTATGAAGAACAACCGGTTGCTATCCTTGAGTTTGGGGAGCGAAAGTTAAGATCTCGTGTGGTGCCCCTAGTGAGAGTCCATTGGAGTCATCATCATGCAAGCGAATCAACTTGGGAACGCGAGGATGAGAAGCGGGAAAAATATCCACATCTTTTCTCATGAGGTACGCCTGAATTTTGGGGGTAAAATTCCCTCATAAGGGGGGGAGTATGTAATAACCCTCGCTTATGAGACCGTATTTTATGGTAATTACTTATATTAGTAATTAGAGACCAGTGTTGGGTTATGATTTGAATGTTAATTCAATGTAGCAAAGTCGATATTTATTATGAGGTTGCTTACATATCATAATCATGGGAAATATTGCTATGTCATGCTTATTAATATCATCTGTATTTAAAATGATATTTGGCTTAATTATGAGATCGGAACCTAAATTGAATTTTAAAACGTCCAAATGATAATTTGGAGGTTGCAGTTTATTCCGGAATGTGCGAAATAGTCAAATAATGTACCATATTGTATTTTGTAGTTTTGGGCATTTTTGACTGGTTGCGCCTTAATTATGCTATTGCGTATTGTTTTATCGCACTATTAGTTAATTTAGTGGGGCATTTGCCTTAAGCCACAACTTAAGCCTTTTGAGTCTTCTAATTACCCTAATTCCCTTCCAAAACCAAAGAGAGAAAGAGAAGAGTGGAGAGAAAGACTTGGAGATTGAGAGAGGATTTGCTACTACACCAATAAAGCTGCAAAGTTGTTGAATCAAGGCAAGTTTTTACTTGCTATTTGTGTCTTGAGATAGATGATTTGTTATGATAATGGTATATTGATTTTAGTTTAGCAAACTTAGGGTTTTCTTATGTATTTTGGGTTTTGATTCACTCAAAGATGATTCATGAGGTTTTAGATGATCAATAGTATCATTGATGTTATTTTAGTGTTGGTATATAAGTTTGGTTGGAAGAAATTGGAGTTGGGATAGAAAATGGAGTCCAAGACTCCATAGCCATTTCTTGGCAAAATCGCAGGCCCGAATCGATTCGGCCCCCTGGGCGAATCGATTCGGTTAAGTCCAGTGCCCAGGTCTTGTGAACCGAATCGATTCGAAATTTATCCGAATCAATTCGGCAGTTATGCAGAAACCCAAAGTTTCTGGCCGAATCGATTCGGCCAAGGGGGCGAATCGATTCGGTAGCCCTGCACTTTTCAAAAAATTTTCTTTTTCATTTTTAACCCCTTTTCTTTAGGATTATTGATTAGGGACCTTCTTAAATGAAGTAAACATAGGGTTTAGAGTTTTAGTTGAGTTGGGTCGACATCTTAGACTCGAAAGGGTTCATCTAGGATTCATTCAAGGGGGATTTAAAGTAATGCTTAGGCATTTCTTTTGTCTTGTAGTTTTATAAGGGTTTAGAATCTATTTAAGGTCAATTTGGAAACTTTAGAATTTAACTCGAGTTCGTTTTGACTTGATGGTTTATATTAAAGCCTAAAAGAGGCCTTGGGGATAACTTTGGAGTCTGAATTCCTTTTGAGGATGCTATGTCGGTACGAATTACATATAGTCCTGACTTAGATTGTACATTCATTTAAAATTGAGATATTGATAAGGTAAATGATAATTTACTAAATCACGTAATGGAAATTAATAATATGGATGTTACACACCTCTCTAAATACCATCTTAAGGGAAGTCCGTGCGAGAGGTGAAGCCCCCTGGCTAATGAATGCAGGGTGGATATAGTCCTAGGCCATATGAGCGCTTGTTTTATTTTTCTGCGATGGGTAGGAGATTCTGGGTGTGGTCTTGACTACCCCGCAGGCATATGGCCGCTTCCCGACGTTTGCGATAGGATCCCAGGTTGTCTTATGTTAGGCCCTGGAAGATGATGGTTATTTAGGGACGCGCACATTGGGGAAACCCGGACGGGCGGTCTTAGAATCGTTATATTTATATTTATGACTATTCTAATTATCGAGTTGGACTCGATGGAACATTAATGCCATAAAGAGCAAATTTATGCCACAAAGAGCATGCTATTGAGATTAGTGCCATATAGAGCACATGATGAAATTATATTCCTGATAAGGAATGGAAAAGAAGATAAACATTTAAATATGATGAATGATGATAAAGGCTCACAAGTACTTTTAAATTCTGTTTTAATGAATCTCACTTTATATAATCTTTTATCAGTTTTAGTTCCTTATATGATGTTACCATGCTAGACTATCATCCTTGATTGTTGTGCATCATTGTCATACCTGTCATTTATCTATTGATCACATATACCCGGCCCTGACCGGTTTTTCTTTCTTGTTGTATATGTATATCTATATTATCTGTTCAGGTGTTCCGCCGCACGATCGCCCGTAATGACCTTTCCTTCCACATGTTTTTGAGGAGCCGTGACATTGTGCGGGTTTCACGGGATTTTGTGTAGACGCCTCCGTTTATGTTTCTAGTTATGTTTAGTTTATTCGGGCTTGTTGCCCAAACCTTTGTACTTGTATAATGGATCTATTATGTAATCCTTGGTACTAGATGTATGTTGTATGGTTGTTATTGACCGACCTTTCGTTCGGTCCTTTTGTATCATTTGGGTTTCTTATATACACTTGTGGGGGTTTCCACCCTCTATTTCTAGTATGGGTTGTTAAAAATGTTTTCTTTTTAATTCAAATCAATGTTTTTGATAACCCGTTTTCTGGGATATAGAGTGGTTATTCCTTATACTTTGCATATTGTTGTGATGCTGAGAATGATATTTATCAATGATTTCCTATTTAATCGAAGTATGGGGCTGGCCACCCTTTATTCCGGATAGCGGGTTATCACAAAAAACTCTGCTTCAACACTTAAAAAATAATTTAGAAAAATTATCCCAACACTCTAAGTGAAGCGTTAAGGTATTTAAACACAACCTTACAAAAATTAACCTCGCAGAGGCGTCTTTATTGAAGAAGGTTGATATTCTTATCCGTCTTCGACGATTTTAGCGGTATACGACATACTCAAATGTAACCCGGACAATAAAATAATGTACAGACACCCCTATCCCCTCTTCATCATGCAACTCCTTTTTATGTCGGGAAGAGTGTGGAGTCATGCCTCAGGGACAAGTTAAAGTTATCAGTCGAGCCGACCTCCTTCAAGGCATTCATCCAGTTATCCTTAAAGGAAACCTATTTCATATACTCTACCAGGACAGAAGTAGCAACGAAGGCCTTGCAATATCCTCTATTGAAGACATCCTCTTTATCATTCTTATCACCGACAACTTCCATAGATGAGTTACTAAGATGACTTCTTCTTCTGTTCGGTTGTCTTCACCTTCTCTTCGGCCTGTTCTAACTGCTCCTACCATTTTTTTGGTCCTTCTCCTAGGCCTCCCTAGTGGAATCAAGGGATTATTTTAAGGCTTTGAAGGCTTCCTCCACATCAGTCGAGGATGACCTCAGTCGATCATCCCTTATTAATAACTAGTCATAATCGACGTAAAACTGCAAAACAGTACAACAACAAGGTAAGTATCTGATATAAGTAAGCAAAAAGGGAAAGTAAAAAAGGTAATTATATTTTTACCAAAGTAAGATTTTGATTAGACATTTCTAGTAATCGGACCCTGGATAGAGGAGTTGATGCCAATCTATCCGCGGGCAAAACTCTTGGTTGAATTAACCCCCGGGACAAAATAGGGTTCACTTCTACAGAGGCAGATTCAACAACAACCTGGTCGACTTGGTTTTTTTGTACCAATTCTTGTAGAGGAGCAGGACCTCTATCAAATCTATTGAATAAAGGATCAGTAGTCCTCAATTCTTCAGTAGTGGCGGTTACTGGCCTTTTTCCACCAATAATGGGTTTCTTGGGTGGGGGAGATAGTAGTCCTGACATGAAGCTGGGAATCCTTCTTTTTCCCATGTCCTCTGAAGATGAAGTGGGTATAGTGGTAATGTTAAAAGAGTCGAAGGAGGTTGACTTTCCTCCAATTGCAAACTCTCTCTACCACAAGGGATTCAAAAACAACAACTGAGGTGGTTAAAGTCGGTTCTTCTTTTTTGAGGTTAATGGTGGCTTAGTGTATATCTTTCATAGGTCTGGAAACAAAAGAAGTAATTGAACTTTTATTCTACAACAAAATTGATGCCGACCTAGGATGACCTTCTCCTAGTCTTTGATGAATCGATCAAAGTAATATTACTTCTTAAAAATTGATTTCCGAGTCAAGAGGGCACTTCTTTTCACCTTCCTCTGAAGAGAAAAACAAGTAAAAATTGTTAGTCAACATATTATCGAGCAATTAACAAGCATAAAAGAAAATCAAGTCAAAATGATGGACGGCCTATGTCACTCCCTTCCTGGGGGAATTTGGGGCCAGTATATTCAACCACCTCAGGAAGGGGAGCATGTTGCCAATTCTTGACCATCACTCCATAATCCAAATAATCATTAATAGAAACATGAAGGTTGACTAATAAAGCCCTATTATCTTGTCTAGTTTTCAGGTAATATATGTTGTCTCATATGGTTCCCTATTTGTAACAATACATTAATTCAGTGATCCATATGTGGGTTCCATGGAGTTCATTCAAACGATTAACCTCATTCACCATCCTTTCACTAAATCATCAAGCATGGAACAGTGGGAGCCTTTATTGTGGGATAAATTATTCATATATGTGGACAAATGAGATAAGGACATCTGCCGTCATAAAAATCCACCTCCAGGCTTCACATATACTTGGTCGACCCTAGAGAGACTTGGCCGACCAATCGGCTGACCACAACTAGAAAGGTGAACCATTAAGAAGGGGGAAAAGTCACTCACCTGGAGACTACCAGCAACCATTCCACACATGCATTTGAAGATAAACAGTCTCATTTATTATATATGGGTGTAAATGCTTGAATGTTTAAAGGCTTTCCACCCCTTGGTCTCCTAACCATTATAAATACAGTATTTCCTGTACCTCGAGGGACAGACAAGTCACTATGAGCAAGATTGTACTAAGTTTTATGTTGCTACACCCAACTGCAATATCATAACCATGGATGTAGGCTTTTTTCTTAGCCGAACCACATTAAAAACCTTTGTTGTCTTGCTTGCATTGCTTAATATATATATATATATATATATATATGATTATACTATTAGTATCATGAGACTAAGATTATATTTATACCAATTTTAGACATCAATGATAGTATATAATTAAAACATTTTAATAGTTTATATAAAAAACATTTTTTTAATATTCTTATATATAAAAAAATAGTTTATATATAAAATATTTTTTGTTAAAAAATATTTAAAACATTTTTAACGTTTTAAATATAAAAAAATGTTTATATATAAAAAAATAGTTAAACAAAACATATTTTTTAAACTTTTTAAAAAAAAGTATATATTTAAAACATTTTTAATAGTTTATGTTATTTAATATTTTTATAATAGCTGTTTTTTTATATATTAACAATTTATTTATAAAAAGGGTTTAAAAAACATTTAAAATATAGTTTTTTTGCAGTTTTTATATATAAAAAACTGTTTATACAAAGAACAAAGTTTTACAAAGCACGGTTTTTTACGTCTTTAAAAAATAGTACATATTTAAAGCATTTTTAATAGTTTATATAGAAAATGATTTTTTTAACATTTTTATATATGAAAATTATTTTTTTATATAAAAATTATTTTTTATATAGAAAATATAGTTTATATATATAAAAAACAACTTATATAACAAAAATAGTTTAAAAGCATTTAAAAATTATTGTAATACTTTTTATAAATAAAAACTTTTCTTGTATGAAAACAGTTATTATAGGATAAAATGCTTTGTTAAAAAAAAATTTAATTAATTTTTTTTGTTTTAATATTAATGTACTAGCGAATGCCCGTGCCTGAAGGCATGTCGGAAATTTCCAAAATACGTAATCGAGAAATAATGTTTTTTTTGAAAGTACGTAATCGTAAAAAGGCAAAAATATCGTCCCCTAACAAAACATCTGTATATTGTTCCCAAGTATATATAAGTGCATAACTGTTATATGTAACTTAACTCGTTTACACCATACATCTAATTGTGTGGTACTTAATATAACTATTAACATATATTTTTAACCATACATGCTTGTGCCTAAAGGCACGGTTCAAACATTGAAAGAAATACAAAACATTCTTGCGACATGAATGGTATACGCACGTCACATGCCAAAGTAGTTTTTTATCGACTATAAATTCAAAAAACTACATCGACAAAGACTTGTAATCATATAATTTATTATAAAACACAAAAATGAGTAAATGATTTTTAAAAAATGGGCTTAATTTCCTCTTTATATAGGACTATCCACCTGTTTAAGAAACCAAAACTACTCAACTATACAAATAGCCTGTCCCGAACATTATATAAACCAACAAAAAATACTATTAGCAACTTAACCAACAAAATGATGATAAGATAATACTAACACAACAATGAATTTTCAATCTAATAAAAAAACATTTGTTATTTTCCATTATGTCGATGCTTGCGCCACATTCCATGCATTATGCCTTCAACCTGACGCCACTGATTTGTTCATCGATCCACCCGAGATTCAATTTTGCATCCATCCTTACAACTGCAAGTCCATGACAAATGCCCCATAACCGTTTCTGTGGTACGAAATTATTCTTTAAATGACATAAAAATATTACAAATATAAGTTGAGAAAAATAACAAACAAAACTCCACCACATTCTAGTACTAAACCACCAAGTAATCCCAAAACGATTAATCTACAAATAACTAAAAAGTAATCTATATAGGAGCAATAAGTTAAGTGAGTCTATATATAATCCAAGAGAAGGCTCCGTACAATGACCTATTGAGGATATAATAAATGATTGAGTTTATAATCCAAGAGAACCTAAATGTTAGTAGCCTAAAATACTTACATATTTTCAAATTATACATTCCCTCGTCTTATATATTTTCGCTCCTTGTTGCTGATAATATAAGTAAAAGAGAATAATTTTTTTAAGTGGTCAAAACAGAATTTAATTTGAACCAATCTTATAAACTATTATTTCCCATAGTCATTGTTTTTATTTCCACCATCATTTCCCCCTATTTTCCCTCAGTTTCCTTGGTACCCAAACAAAAAATATCATAAGAAAAAACATTGTTCCCCTATATATCAGAAGGAAAAAAAACACCAACACTGGAAAGAGAATCTTCCCCCACCCAAGAATGGTGGAAATATCAAAACATAGAAAAAAAATTAGCATTGGCTGAGATTGAACGATCACATATCCTTGAACGCACACCAAAAATTGGAAGTTGAAAAAAGAAATATCATAGAAAAAACTCAGTTTCCTGATAGAATCAGAATACCGGCTTAACTTTCTACATCATCGAAAGCATTTCTCATATGCCTTCTACATAGTGGAGATTCTAAACGCATTTCTAAGATGACTTTTGAAGGGAGATAGGAACTGATGACCATTTTTCTTTTGCAAAACCAACTACGCCGTGATAGTTTCCATAAGGTAGCACTGCAGTGTACTTAACCACTTGTCCTCCCTTTGTAACTTTACATGTTGGATTGACACCAATTAGTTTCATATCAAAACCTTTCTGGTAAAGAGGTCGTCTCTTATTCACTGTCAGAGATAAAAAAAGATAATAATGTATCATATTAAATAATCCCTGCTACACTATGTCACACGGGTGTGGAAGGATGCAAATGAGAGTGCGAGCAGGGATTCAACTAAATAGGGCATATGGGTCATGATGCAAATTATCTACAATGAAAAACACCAAACTGGAGGAACGTAATGAACAATGAGAACATCCAAAAATAACATATGTGAGATCCTGAACTCGTAGAAGATAAAAAAAAATACTTAATCAAAAAATTGATCAAATATTACACCGATGGACTAACTGTTTTGTACTAACTATTTTGACACATCCTCCTTTATTCCATATTACTTCCTTCAAATCAATATTTCTAAACTTAAAATTAATATTTTAGAACTTTTATAGTGCAAAATCAATTTAACAATTTATACATCGCCACATTGGCATTTCAACTATAATTTCCAGATCTCTCATAATACAATAATCAATATAAAATCAAGTAACATCCCTTATTAACCTAATGAATATAAGTGCAAGAATAAGCGTATTACTTAACTTGCTAATAGATGGTACATATTTAAAACTTTCAGTATGTGACATAACTATCTTTGAGTACTATAATAGTACTAAGTAAAAAATCAAATAAAACACCAGATCATTTCACCCAACCACCCAAAAAATTAGTAAGATAGAATTTTGGGATTAATTTTCTAACCACATACAACAAAATATTTTCATATAGAAAGAACAAATTACTTCCTTAAACTAAATGTTAAACAAAATTTAACAACAAAGAGACACGATCTGTATGTAAACTATGTACAGTTCTAGTTAGAAGACTTTATTCAAATCCAATGAAATGGAGAAATATTATTTTTATCATAAATTCCAGATTAAAAAAAAATTCTATGTTGAACCAAACATCCACATTCATAATCCTTGATTTTAAAGTAAATATACCATTCTAAAATCTGAAACCCCTTTTGAAACAAAAACTCAGTTCACAAACCCAAATCAAAACATAAGTATCCACATGATAAAAGCTTGAAATAAACTTCGATACCCACAAACTAACTCTAATTGTAAAAATCCTTATAAGGTAAAAAATATAACCTTGAATTTGAATTGTTTAAGATCAGCACTTGAAAGGAATAGAAAGAAATGAATTCAATTTATGTACCTGAAATTTTCACTTTGTTTTTCCACAAAATTAGAAGTTCAATTTGTACATTTTTGGATCTAATTTGTGTAAAGCTTAGTTGATTCAAGCCCTTGGGCATTTTCTTAAACATAAACATCCCTCTCTTTGTCTTAACCATGTTGCCATCATAAACAATAAAGACAAATTAATATCATAGTTTTAACATCAACATCTGAACATAAAATAGAAGACCTATTTATGATTCTCCACACCCAATAAACGTGAACCTATTAGTGAAAAGACAGGCGTGCAAAGTAAATGAGAAACCAAATGCAAAATATAAAACATAAATAAATAAAAATTGTAAAAATACAAACCGGTCATTAAAAATTAAACAACTAAAATTTCAATAAGCTATGTCATGAAAATCTCCTATTGGTTTTTGCATGGTGGTAGAGGAATGGCGGGGATTTGTGAGAAATGCAATCATAGTGATGGGCAGCGTTGGAAAGAGAGAGAGAGGGTTGTCTTTCGTTTGGAGAAAGAATAGTTAGAGAGAGGTAACATCAATTGGGAAACAAAGAAACATGTTTAGATTAAAGATGAAAATGCGTGTGAAATGTTTGAGCGGGATAGGTGAAATATATGGGCGGGATAATTGATTTTCAGAGTGAATCACAATCATTGAATTGATGAGTGGAGATGTGACAAAATCAGGATCGTTATTGTGATTTTATATTTTTTGGATTAAAAAACCATTATATTTTATTATATGGATTATATACACACACATATACACAGTAAGTGTAAGCTCGCGCGATGCGCGAGCGAGGTGATGGCCTTGTCGCCCTTAAATGATTTCATTTGTTGTATCCACACCATTGGCAAATGTAGTCGTGATTGATAAGAAATAATATTTTATATTGAAAATAAAAATTCATATGTAAAACCAAAACTTAACATTCAGAATCGACTATCCCAAAAAATTAACTAATAATTGATTATGCTGAAATCTTAACATAAATAAAAGAAGAGTAACATGACTATTCTGAAAAATAGATAAATATTATTCAACACATATTTATTAGTACTCTATATGCATATATAAAATTGAAATCATTAGAAAAAAAGGAGTAGAAAAGTTAGGTTGAAAAACTAAAAAAATATTTAAAATACCCATTGAACACCTAATTCATCTTCTTCTTTTTTAGTGTTGGCAAGCCCATATCCTACAAAAAAAAATCAAACAATTATATTGAAATTATAAATGGATGTTAAATAACTTAATTTGATAAAGTAAAATGAATATAATATTACATAGATCATAACAAACCACATATGTATATGAATTTAAAGGAAATTAGTGAAAATATGAATATAATGTGAAATTTTCTTGGAAAGCAAAGTTTGATAAAAAATTACATGCTAACATTTGTACCTAAAGAAAAAGAAAAAGAAAAGGAAATAAAAGGAAAAAAAATGAGAAATGAGATTTTTAATAAAACAGAAAGAAATGAGGTTTTTTAACATGAAAGATTGCTCACATGGTGACATTTAATAAAACACAAATAAAAAATAGAGCACCAAAAGAAATGCGATTTTTTAACATGAAAGATTGCATGGAAGGAACAATGGACAACATCCATAAAATTGTAAGTCAATTATATCAACGAATCACAATTGGCAAGAAGATATATATAACAAAAAGTACAAACAAATGAAAAAACTAATAAACCCAACAAATGAATGAGATAGAAACTTCAGAAGACGTACCACACTTTGATTGGTGGGTCTGTTTGGACCACCAAATGGCAAACACCAAAATCTCATACTCATATATCAAATCTTGGTTACTAAATCATGAAGAAAAATTGATTTGTCAAAACTCAAAGTTCCAAAAATTGGTCTCAAAGTGGAGTCCCTGACTCGCATCGAAATCAACACATTAACACAGTCGAAGCTCCACTATCTTTCCCTTTGCTCCTCGTTCGCATTCGATCTTAACTGCACCGACAACATCCTCATCCCTCAAAGCAATCGCTCCCTCTTCAACGAAAGCACCGACACCCACCGCCAAACTTACTCCCATCCCCGCCCCCTCTCCTCTTCCCCGGGCCTCCATTAATTCCCTTAAACAACTCATCTCCCAGCAAACCTCCTTCGTGCTTAATTCCAGGAAGAGAAATAGAAGCAGGAACGCTGGTACATTAGTTCAAGTTGGGGTTCAGTTATAGATTGTGAATAGTAATGGTGTGCCCATTGATTTTAACATCTTGTGGAATGTCGATGAGGTTTATGGGACTGAGTTGTGGAGGTGGAGTAAACGTATTATTCTCGGGTTAGGTTTTCCACTAAGGTCACCATAGGTTATGATGATTTGTTTGTTTGTGTGATAATCATGGATATCTTTATGATGATGATGATGATGATGAAGGTGTAATGGTGGAAAACATAAAGTCGAGCTCATGACTTAATAATTGAATTGGGATCCGAGAGGAGAGAGGAACAAATGGGTTTTTGCATTAACCTCATGCTTTCGTTTCCAATTGTATTTACACCTTCCATTCACATATATGGAGATGGACTATATCTACTCCAATATAATTGCTGGAGAGGTAATGGAGGAGATGAAGAGTCAGCAATAGAATTTGTAAAGAACAAAGGAGATACATGTCGTGTGATTAGAAATTGAATAGGCTCCATATGACAAGTGGATATCTTCACTACTTAGGACTCTAAATGCTTTGTAGAGCATTTTAGATTATATATATATATATATATATATATATATATATATATATATATATATATATATATATATATATATATATATATAAATTTTGGATCCGAATGCTCTCTCTCTAAACTCTCTCTCTCCTGGTGGCGTCTGAGCCTCCTCTCAAACGACCGGATCCGGATCACAATTTAGCTAAAAGCTTTGCCTCTATTCTTTCTTCTTCTGCTTCTACATTAATATGTCCTTCTAAAAGTTTAGATTCCTATAAAGTAGAACCATCAGTTGAGTTTTCTCTTAAAGAAACCGAAATATTGCCTACCCCATACAGATATTCTCTTATTGGCTGATTTTATTTTGGACGTCCATCTTTGGAGATAATACGTAAGGCGTTTCATGGACTGTCCCTTAAAGGTTCTTTTTCTATTGGTTTGATTGATGAACATCATATTCTTATTAAGTTAATTTGCGAAGAAGACTTCATGAGGCTATGGCTACATGAACAGTTGTATATTTTTTAAGCTCCAATGAAGGTGATGAAATGGACTTCAGAGTTTATTCTGGGTTATGACTCCCCTATATTCCATATATGGGTTTCTCTTCCCCACCTACCTATTCATCTATGTGATAAGAATGCATTATATGCTATTTTCCAAAGAATAGGTAACCCACTGAAGATGGACGAGGCTACTACATTTGTAACACGTCCTAGTCAGGCCAGGATATGTGTTCAGGTTGATGTCTTAAAATCGGTGCCTTCTCGTAGTTGGATTGTTAATAGGAATAACGAGTTTTGGCAGAGAATTTATTATGAAAATGTTCCAAAATTTTGTGGTACTAGCATAAAAATGGGTCATTTGCATGGCGACTGTGTTAGTAATGGGGGTGCGTCGGAGAATAACATTAGTCACAAGATGAATGATCGGCAAAACCTTTTGACACCTAAACCGATGATAACTACGAAAGGGCCATTGAAAGCGGGCAACGGCGTAACTAACTGGCAGGAAAAAAGGAAAGTCACAACGGGTATTGTTATTAAAGATGTTTCTCCAGCTAGAACTTCTACAAAGTCAGTTTGTTCTAACAAACAAACAGGGATAACGGTGTCAAATGTCTCCCAGGTTGATAAAGATTTATTTTGTGGGGTTCAAGAATTTGCGAGTCATGGCTTAGAATCTACTTCAAAAACTGGAATGGTGGTATAAACATCAAATAAAAATACTTCGGTGGAAGATCAATCCACTAGTGATACTGATGATGGCGTCATTGTGCATAACTCTTTTGCAAATCTCATAGAGGATAATGATGATGAGGGTGAAATTCCCATCTCAACTAATATGAGTCTGTAACCTAAACTGGGCCATTCTCATTCCAAATCTAACGACACACTAGCTCCTAATGTTTCTCTTTCAACATTACTCTCTTTGTGGAATACTACTGATGATATTCCTAATTTTAAGACTCAACCTCCATCAATTGTTGATTTAAAAGAATTTTCTTCAAAGTTGCAAAAGAAATATAGCTGGATGGGAAAGGATAGTTGCCAAGTGGATTCCAGTGTTAAGAAGCCTGAAACTCCTCCAATTCAAATAGTGGCTAAGTCAGCAGCTACTGGAAAAAAAGAAAAAAAAGACAAAAAAATTTCAAGTCTCTAACATTAAAACCAGGTCTGCCTCTAAAGCTTCCTTAATTTGCAAATCTTTATGATTAGTCTTCTTTTATGGAATTTTAAAGGAGTGGTCAATAACTCCTCAATTAGAAGACTTAAAAAGATAATCAAAAAATTCAATATTTATATGGTTGCAATTGAGGAGCCGAAAATTAATGAAATAAATATATTGAATCTTAAGACTAAAATTGGTTTTTCTATTGGTATCTCTAATGTTGGTGGTAAGCTTTGGATTTTATGGAATATTGGCTGTAAAGTTGATATTGTTAAAGATATGGAGCAAGCTCCAACTATTTCTGTTCAGTTCTCTAGTTCTACCACCCATTATCTTCTTTCGTGTGTTTATGCCAAATGTAATAAAGAAGATAGGAAACTTTGGTGGGATGAGATTGCTGTCATTGCTTCTCTTGGATTTAAATCTTGGGTTATTGGATGGGACTTCAATATTGTCATTAAATAAGATGGAAAAAGAGGTGGTAATCTTGTGGATAGGCAAGCAATTATTGATTTCAATTCCACTATGATTAATGTTGGGTTATAGGAAGTGCATTTTTCAGGCTCTAATTTTACATGGTGTAATAATAGGGATGGGGATTCTAGAATTTGGGCACGCCTTGATTGAGTTTTTGGAAATGAGGGATGGTTTAATAATCTATTTTCTTCGACAGTGGAACATTTGCATCATACTAATTCAGATCACGCTCCTCTTATTCTAAAACTAAAATTTTCATTTGACTCCATCCCTAAGCCTTTTTATTTTTAGAATATGTGGACTACTCACAAGTCTTTTTTGGAAATAGTAGAAAATCCGTGGAAATGTGATTACGTGGTAAACCCTATGGCTACTTTTGCTGCTAAACTCAGAAGTGTGAAAGAATCTTTAAAAGTGTGGAATAAAGATGTTTTCTCTAAAATATTTACCAGGGTTCAAGAGGTTGAAGATGAGGTTATACTCAAGGAGTTCGTATTTGAGTTGGATCCTTCTCCCATAAATCGGGAAGCTTGGCATCTTGCTCAAGCTAATTTGAATAAGGATCTTAAAATAGAAGAAATTTATTGGCAGCAAAAGCCCGAGTGAAATGATCTAAAGAGGGGGATCTTAATTCAAAACTCTTTCATTCGGTGATTAAAAAAAGGAAAAAAATAAACTTTTTATTCAACAAATTGAAAAAGAAGATGGTGTCACTGTTTGTAGGCCCAATGAAGTGGAGACGAAAATCGTTTCTTTTTTCCAGGCTTTATTGGGGGGAAAATCTGCTTCTGAGGTTGTCATGAAGATTTTGACAACATTCCTCAATTGATTACAGGAGAGGATAATCACATGTTAGTTATGATCCCAAATGATGCAGAAATCAAAGATGTAATCTTTTCCATGGATAAAGATAGTGCAACTGGTCCTGATGGTTTTAATTGGTTTTTCTACCATACTTGTTGGGATATCATTTCTTCAGACATTATAACGGCCATCCAATCCTTTTTTGTGGGCAAGGATATCCCAAAAAGTTGGTCTTCTACTAATATTGTGCTTATACCTAAAAAAGACAACCTTAAAATGTGTTTCGATTTGAGACCTATAAGTCTTTGCAACTTTTCAAATAAAATTATTTCTAAGATTTTAGCTAACCGAATTTGTAATTTGCTTCCAAAGATTATTTTTTCTTCTCAGGAAGGATTTATCAAAGGTCATTCCATCATGGATAACATTCTTCTAGCTCAAGAATTGATGTCTCAAATCAATAAAAATATTAGAGGTTCCAATGTGATGGTCAAACTGGATATGGCGAAGGCTTATGATTGAATTTCATGGTTATTCATTTTGAAAGTGTTACGCGCATATGGTTTTTCAGAAATCTGGATTGATATGATATGGAGGCTTCTTTCTAACTGCTAGTATTCCATTCTAATCAGGCCATGGTGTTCGCCAAGGGGACCCTCTTTCACCAGCTTTATTTGTTATAGCAGCTGAGGTTCTGAATCGCAGTATTCATAATCTTATTTTAGAAGGATATATTTCTCATTACTCTATTCCAAGTGGTTGCCCAGTCATTTCTTCACTATCATTTGTAGATGATGTTATCTTCTTTCTTAATGGAAATATAAAATCTTTCAAAAAGTTCATGCAATATATAGTGGAATATGAAAAGCAATCAGGGCAGCAGGTGCACACCTCCAAGAGTTGTATAATTTTTTCAAAGCGTAGTAATCTACGATAGCGTAATGCTTTGCTTCACTGCTCCGATTTTAGACGCTCATCACTGCCAATTAGTTAACTGGGTGTTCCTTTGTTTGTTGGAAGGAAGCGTAATCAATTATTCTACTGTGTCATGGCAAATGCTATGGAGCGACTGAAATGTTTGAGTTATACCAGTCTTAGTCAAGCAGGTAGACTTCTTCTTATAAAAAATATTCCTCATCCACTTGGTCTCCATGTATTTTCTGCATTACACCCAACCAAATCTTTCTTTAAGGATTTTAATCAAATTTGCTCTAATTTCTTCTGGGGAAGCACTGATGGTCACAGCAAGCATAATTTGGTCTCATGGAATGTTATTTCTCGTCCCAAAATGGAAGGTGGTCTTGGAATTAGAGACCTAAATGATATTTGTAAATATTTTTCATGCAAGATATGGATCCGGTTTTTGCAAAATAAGTCTCTTTAGGCCAACTTTATGCACTGCAAATATAAAAAGTTAGCATATGTAGATTTCAGGGGTAATCCATCTTATGCTAGTGTCACCTGGAAACGAATGCAACTTGTTGGAGATTATATTGAAGGCAATGGAGCCAATATGGATCAAAACTGGTTTTATCATGGGTTCTCTATCAAAAAGGCATGGGTCTTTAATAGGGAAAAACATTGCTTTCTATTCTCTAACTCAATGATATGGGATTCTAGGATATTTTCAAAGATTTTAGTGTTTGTGTGGAGAATTTTCCATAATGCTCTTCCTCTCGACTAGAATCTCAAAAACATTTTTATACCTATGGTATCAAAATGTCAATGTTGTGATTTGTCCCAAGAAGAAGATATGGATCATTTATTTCTCAATGGAGAGATTGCTCAGGTATTGTGGAATCACTTTGAAAATTTGATGGGTTTGAATTTTCATAACATATCTTTGAGATCTAAATTAATGTCTTGGTGGTTTAATTATCGAGGCAAAAATATCAGGGCTATGCTTTGCAAGATTCTTCCCTCATATATTTGTTGGCGTATTTGGTGTTCCAGGAACCAAGCTAACTTTAAAAATGCTTCCATGAAGTCAAGGAGTATCATTCCGGTTATCCATCATGATATTATAGTGACTTTCAAAGGTAGGCCTTTTTAATGTCCTATAACTAGATTTTTTTAGATCATTCATCGATGATTTTCATATTTGCATCGCTTGATTGAAAGCCACCGTAGAGACGCTTTTTTTCTCCTAATTACTAAATTAAGTTAATTTTGGAATATATATATATATATATATATATATATATATATATATATATATATATACATATATATATATATATATATATATATATATATATATTATCAATGTATTTTTTATATATGTGAGAGAGAGGGAGACAGAGAGAAAGAATAAATTTATTTATCAATGTATTTTTGATATTAGATGTATATGTTTAACATATAAATTTATAGTGTGCAAGTATAATAATGTGTATTACTAAACTTGGGGGTAAAATAGTCTTTTTATTCAAAAAGTGGGTCAACTAATGATCAAACAGCTCAAGTGATGATTTTCATTAGTTTTTTACCTCAATCACTAATACAAAAACTAATAGACTTAAATTCAAAGTAATGGAAACTACTGTACTCCAGACACTAAATGATCCAATTTTTTTATCACTTATTAATATGTTAACAAATTATATGAAATGTGCACTTATTCTGCACTGCTATATAGAATGCTAATTTTTTCATCATTAAACTAGTACTACTAGTACTTTTAAAAAGCTATTTGTAAAAAAAGTCAAGGGCCTTTTTTGAGTAAAATAAAATTTTATTAAACCAAAGAGCAAAGCCCAAATAGAGGGTACATGCAATTAATCTAACAAAACACCCAAGGCACGTAGGCCTAAACCCATGAAGGCACTCAGTCCCAAAACACACTAAACTCTCAACCCAAAAAACTACATAAGGCTCACATGCATTAACATCCAAACCCACAGCATACAACTAATATGTAACATACCCTATTTTCTCACGTAAAGGCTAGCCTAGCACGATACGCCCAATATGGGCCTTGTCAATCAATTAATACCATTCTAAGCACTACGCAATAAAAATATTATTAATTTAAAAGGACGATACTTTAAACTTTATGAAAATTTCACTCACAATAATTAAAGTTAAAGAAACACCAACTAAAAAATAATCCAACAGTAAGTAAATATCACAACTCCATCATAACGTAAATAAATAAATAAATCTAGGACTTATGCCCTTACAAATGTTTCCAAAATAAAATAACCGAACTCTGGCAGAAAAGCACCTAAGCTAGAGTCAATAATCTGGAAGGCTGCTAAGCATGAGAGATCGCAAGGCAGGTAGAGAAACAGTCCCGCTGTCTTTGTCTAGAAATAACATGGGAAAAAAACATTTAAATTTGGGTCAGAGCCCGAGGTGTGAAAGAACTAACTTATTTAATTTATGATGTAATAGTATAGTCGATGAAAAATAAATATTCCCCCTTCATCACTCACATGCATTTAATACCTCAATCCTCATCTAAGTGTGATATTATTCGCATCCCAAAAACTCCCAAATAATAACTACGACTACATGTAAAATAAATAAAAATGGATGGAGAACAGAGGAATGTTTCACAAAATACAAGTCGACTACTTAAAAGCGTTGAAGACGAAGGAAGAATTTTGGGAACAAAAAGCTAGAATCAAATGGGGCGAAAGAGGGTGATGCTAATTCGAAATTTTTTCATGTAATAATAAGGGAAAAAAGAGTGTCTCTTAACTTAACTCGTATACGGAACGATCAGGGACAGTGGGTGACTGACGGGGCTTCTATGGAACAGGAAGTAGTGGACTGGTTTAAGAAGTTGCTATGTGAAGACATCAGCATGGTCATGCATTAGGTCTCGGATAGAGCTATATGTTGTAGTCAGGACGAGGTTCAAACTGCTGAATATCATCGGGGGATAACTATTACTAACGGGAACCATCAAAGATCATACGCAAAAAAATTTACCTGATGGGAGAACATTCCAAAGGTAGTGTCTGCTGAAGACAACATCACTCTCAGCACTGTGCCAACACAGGAAGAAATTCATGAAGTATTAAATGAAATGAACAATGATGGGTCGGTAGGACCGGATGGTTTTAATGTTATGTTCTTCTAAACTTGTTGGGATATTATTAAAGAAGATACTCATAAAGATATATCATCTTTTTTCTTGGAGAATAACTTCCAATTAGTTGGACCTCCACAAATGTGGTTTTGATTCCTAAAATTGAAAATTCAAAAAATTGTGGGAACTTGTGACCGATAAGCCTCTGTAATTTTTCATCCAAAATTATTTCTAAAATATTGGCGAAAAGAATACGACATATTTTACCAAAAATTATTTGTCCCTCACAATTGGGATTCATCAAGGGGCGACCTATTCTGGAAAATGTTCTTTTAGCCCCAGAAATTATGACGACATTTAATAAGAAAGTTAGGGGATCAAATCTCATTGTGAAATTTGACATGTCAAAGGCGTAAGATAGGATGTCATGGTTTTTTTATCATTAAGCCCTGTAGATGTTTTGGTTTTTCGGAGATGGTGATTGATTTAATTTGGCGACTAATATCAAATTGTTGATATTCTATAATGATTAATGGGAAAAGTTGTGGATTCTTTAAATCTAAAAGGGGAGTGCGACAAGGTGACCCACTATCTACGGAGTTATTTGTAATAGCATCGAAAGTTCTTAATCGGGGGATTCAAAACATGATGGAAGAGGGGCAGATGAAAATTTTCTCACAAACAAAGGGATGTCCCATTATTTCTTCTCTTTCTTTTGCAGATGATACTCTAATTTTTGCTAATGGAGATAGACGATCCCTTAAAAAGTTAATGGGATTTGTTAAAGCTTATGAGGAGGAATCGGGCCAACTGATCAATTGTGACAAAACTTCCTTTTATCTTTCGAATAATGCAACTTGTGTTCTAAAAAGTAGTGTTAAAACTGCTACCAGTTTCAAGTTCAGAAAAATTCCAATCATATACTTGGGCATTCCTCTATTTTCAGGAAGAAAGAAGAAAACTTATTTTTCACCCTACATGGACAAGTTGGTTGACAAACTCAACTTTTGGAACCATCAAACAATATCTCAAGCGGGAAGACTCACTCTCATCAAATCAGTCATAGAATAAATGTACATGTATCTCCTTGCAGCAACTAATTCCCCAATTTCAGTCCTTAATCATTTAAGCCATGTTCTTGCTTGGTTTTTATGGGCTATAAAAGAAGAGAAGTTGAAACATCAATGCGTGAAATGGGAAGATATTTGCAAACCTAGAGAAGGAGGGGGATAAATTTAAGATCGATGCATGATTTGTCCCTTGCTTATACTCATAACATGTGGTGGAAGTTTTTTAATTCAAATTCTTTGTGGTCACGGTTTATGCATAGTAAATGTAAAAAATTGGAGGTAGATAACTTTAGAGGATCAATCTAAGCTTCATCTCATGTTTGGAAGAGAATGCAAATAAATTGGGAGGATTTCTTGGATAATTTTGATAATCAATTCGGGAAATGGTCTTTGACAAAAGATGGTATCTTCACAATTAAATCTGCTTGGCATATGGAAAGGGAAAATGGTTGTACTCAACGATCCTTATCTCTAATCTTGGATAAGAGGATCCCCAAAAAATTTCCAGTTTCATGTGGTAATTACTTCATAAAGGGATTCCAATAGATGAGTACATCAATCGACTCAAAATTCCTATGGTGTCAAAGTGTAGATGTTGTTTGGTGGCTTGTGAGGAGGAGAAATATCATATTTTTTGGAGTAGTGCCACTGCTCAAATTATTTGGAGGCGATTTTACAATCTCGTTGGATTGAAGCTCTATTCATAAAATTTTAATGGTAACTTAATGAACTAGTGGATAAACTCTAAGAGCACCAAAATTAGAGGGATTCTTTGCTATATCATTCCTGCCTACAACTGTCGGTACTTATGGTGTGCTAGGAACAAAAGCATGTATGAGGGAATACCAATAACAAAGTCTTTTATTTTTAGTCAAATTTGCGAGGTGATTAATCTTATTTTTCGAATATTTCCTTTTTGGGCACTAAAACTAGATATTGTATTGATATTTTAGAGACTTTTTCTTCTATTGGTGCTCATATTACAAATCTTTGATGTAAGCCACCGGTGGAGGGCGATTCTTCACTATTGATATCTAATAAATCCGGGGAGATCTTTTCCTCTTAAAAAAATGATTTATGTGTAGTGACTACATTTAATTATCAATACCCGTAATATCCCAGTCTCATAATTTTCACATAAGAAGCATAAACGTCTATTATGCATAAAAATCACAATTGTAATTTATGTCCACATTTTTTAAGACATTTCAGTTCATCTCATATAAAGCCTGGGTAATTATATATGTGTCCTTATATATATGACACACAAGAGCATCTACCGTTGGTATATAATTTGTGTTCTATCGACAAGTCTAGAGGAATCCCTTATCCCAAGCGGACATACAAAAACACACACAAGCTAGGGTGGTTCCTATGTAGGACACCTATACACAACCCATACCCAATGGTGACACATGAATGATTAGTGCAAAATCTACCTTAAATAGGTGACGCCTCCACGTAGTACCTATATGACCTACACATCGTCAAGCCCACCTGTGTCGACATGTGGTACACGATCCAAACGTGTAAACCCCCGAGCCCATATGACAGTCCACTAGTATGTCAAAACAAAGACATAATAGTACATATTATTATCCCATATAATTTGTATAGGTAATTACTCCATAATTACCATAAAAAGTCCAAGAAAAGTCGACAACATTTTTCCAATTATTTAATAATTTACAATCCAATAAATTATTAATTCCATTCCATATATAATTATTTAACAAAATAGTTAATTGTAATTTTCCCTGTTTAATGGGGGCACATCCATATTTTTAATAAATTAGTTATTTTCCCAAACCCGGTTCCACTCAATCACTTGGAATCATAAAAATTCTCACAACCAAAATCCTAGGCCCAATATGCTTGTTAATATTAATATTTACCATCAAATAAATTATTAGTCTTATCCCATAAAATAATTATTTAACGACTTGTTATTTGTAATTACTATTAATTAAATGTGGGCGCACCATTCCTTAATCACTAATGATAATTTCCCATTTTTAATTTATCTACCGCTCCTAAAAGTAAGCCCAAAAACCATCATAAGGAAATGGACCAAAGTAAGGAAAATAAACTATCTCAGGCAGGTTCAAAAAGGGTAAATAAAATGCAAAAACCTCCTTACATCGCTCAAACGCCCATTGGGGTCGTTCGCGTGACATGTCATGTCGTTCGAATGACTTTCCACGTCTCTTGAGTGACCAATATCTTCTTCCCCACATTATTCCTCAATCAAAGTTCTTCCAGCCCCGGTTTTAAATCCCAGAAATATCACACGAAACCCAGAAAATAAGGTAGAGGCACTAAATATCTGAACCCCAAATTTTTACAACTGTTAGGGCTTTAGTGAGGGAATTATTCTCAAATTCCAAACCCAAATAAATTATTTAAATGAGGCATTCATCATGATATTCATACCAAAATTTAGTCGATAAATTACTAGTGGGGTCCTCTACATCAACTAATCAATTACACCTAAATAATCATCAAAACCTTAAGGAATCTATGATCCTTTTTCAGATTTACGATACCTAAATTTCTGGGACATTTTCTACATAAAAAAGCAGTCCTGTAAGTGTATTGTTCATCATAAAATCAAATATATGTGACACACCACCTAATAAATTACCGGGTGATCATCCCTATATCAAATCAAAATTGGAATCGCATCTAGTCCATTCTTAGCATAACTATCGAAAACATTTTTAAATTTACTAACCACATAGTATTCAAAAAGATGATGTCAAAATTTTAATCTTTTCATTAACGTGCGGAACAATCACCAAAAATAATCATGCTAAAATTTTAAGCACGTCACAATAAAGTCCACATCATAAATCATGCAAATACAGTCTTGTCGAATAAACCATCGCCTAAATCTAAAACCAAAATAACTAACAGAGAATAATAAATCCCATAAAATCTAAAAGGAAAAACTGATTAGAAACTGTGAGCGACATGCTTGAGATAAATTGAGATAACATCCCTAAACTAGGAATAAAATGATACAAGCGTCTATCAAAATCATGCAACCTCCGCACATGCTCCAGCTGCGAGTTCCTGGAATGAAATCAAGCTTGGCGTCCCTGTGGCGGACACCAAAAAGTTTTGAAAGCGTTTGATAGAAAGGGTAAGAACCCAAAACATTTTTAAAATATTTAGAAAATTATTAAATTGCAGTAATATAAAATGCATGAATGCTCTTCATATTTAAGATAGTGTCACGCTCCCTTGAGGACAAACTCACCCCTCAACTAATGTGCACACTTAACGCTGTATTTATATCCAACCTAGTCCTCTACCCCGTAACTAGATACTTGATATAATTCCTATCAACCACCTTACTCAAATCCGAGTATGTTTAATATATGATTTATAAGTCATTTATCAACTTAACTTAATTAATCATTTTTCCTTGAAAATCGTATAACATTCTCTAGCTATATAAGTAATACAATTTTATCCATGTATTAAATTACCCGTATGTAATTATTTATCCCATTATATAAGTAAAACCATATTACAACATTCACACATATATTGAATATATATAAATTCCATTCTCCCGAGTAATACCTCACCGGATGTATTCTATAAAGTGCTATCACCCGAGGTCAACTTAGTACCACCTGAATTTCCAAGACAACTATGGCTTGTCGAATCGAAACATAAATAATAAACTAAATGGAGAGGGTAATATTTCCCCCGAGTATGAGGACAATCATTTCAATGCCACGCCTCAATATTTGGATGCTATAACCTAGGAATTATACTCACCCTACTCCTAAATCTAGGGGATTCGCCCACATCGCGCAACCTCCCTTGATAGCACTAGAGTATATAAATTAAATAAATATCTAGTCACTGATATTTGTAACAACCCAGACTTTTGAGCAACTATTTTATATTATTTAGCCTGAAGGACTAATTCTATAAAATAGGGATGTTGGAGTAAATATAATTTTTTCTGTGAGACTAAGGGATGATATTTACTATGTTTTGTCTATTTATCCTATGAGAAAGTAAATAACATTATATTGTGTATTGTTACGTCATTATATGTAAAACGACGGTTATTACTCATATTTAATTTGGAGCATAATTAATGAAATAAAATAAAGTTGGAACACAAAAATAGTTCACATTTATCCGAATGCCAAAATAGGGGGTGCGGTTGTTTTTAGAATAGTCGAGATAGTCGAAATAAGTGCCATGTTGTATTTTGGAGTTTCGGGCTCTTTTGGGGTGTTATGACTCAATTAAGTGGATACGAGTCATTTTAATGGTGTATTAGCAATTAAAAGAGGGAATTTATATTTTAATACCCATTTAAGTTCCCCCACCCCTTTTTCTTTCTTCATTTGTGTTAAAAGCTAAAGGAGAGAGAGAGAGAAGAGAGAGTTGGGAGAAAATGGAGATTTGAGGCTGAAAATCGTTGCTACCGGAAGGGAATTCGAGACTACTACATCGAGGAAAGTTTCTTACTTGCTAGATATTGATTTAATGTGATAAATTGCATGTGTAGTTAAGTTTTGGAGATTTAAACCCAAAATGGGTTCTTTGTTGATTTTGATGATTTAACCCTTAAATTTTAGTTTTGATTTGATTTAAGGACAAATAAATAGTTATAAATGGTGTAGAAACAATTTGGTAGAATTAGTTTTTGTTGTGGTTGGAAGAAACTTAAGATTTGGGGTTTTGGAGATTTTAGGGTTCTTTAACCCGTAGCCCAAACTGGGCAAAATTTCAGGACCGAATCGATTCGACCCTAGGGCGAATCGATTTGGATAAGGGATAGGCTACAGGTCTGGCAGACCGAATCGATTTGTGTTAGGAACGAATTGATTCGGACAATTGCAAAAAGTCAATTTTTCTCACCGAATCGATTCGGCTGTTTAGCGAATCGATTCGGCCCAAGGGGCTAATCGATTCGGTTCCCCTGTTTTTGTGAGATTTTTCCTAGTTTGTTTTTTTTAGCCCTTTTTCTTTTAGGCCCAAGGTTTAGGGACCTTCCTTTGGGAAGTAATGGGGAGTACTAGAGGAATGTTTTGGGTAGATTATGTCCTAAGGTTAATGGGATGAATGGGCTTACCCCGAGGGCTAAAGTGTATAGGTCAGTGTCCGAATGAAATAGGAGATTAACCGAAAGATAAATTGAAGATAAAATATTAATGTTGAGACATTTGGGAGACACTCCTTAAAGGAGATTCATTTTTTAAATGGTTTATAATATTATATTGAGGTCTTTGGGACTAGTTGAGGTTGTTGGCACTTTGGGTCTTAAGTCATTAATAAAATGTGACGTTAAGAACAAGAAATGCATAATATGAAATGCGGTACTAATAAATAAGTAAAAATGATTTTGGGAATGTAAAAGTGGATGTTTTCAAATGAAATGGAAGATGATTTTCATGAATGTAAAAAGGTATGGATACACACCCTCTCTAAATCGCTATCTTAAGGGAAGTTCGCGCGTAGTGGTGAAGCCCCCTGACTAACGAATGTAGGGTGGATATAGTCCCTAGGCCATATGAGCATTTGTTGTATATTTTTCTGTGATGGGTAGGTAATTTTGGGTGTGGTTATGAATACCCCGCAGGCATATGGACGCTTCTCGACGTTTTGGTAGGATCCCAGGTTGTCTAAATGATAGGCCCTGGAAGATGATAGCCATTTAGGGGCGCGCACAGTGGGGAAACCTGAACGGGCGGTCTTAGAATCGTTATATATATATATATATATATAACTATTCTAAATCAAGTTGGACTTGATGTATGAAGTTCCATAAAGAGCACAATGAAATGCCATAAAGAGCATGATGAAGTGCCATAAAGAGCACGATGAAAATGCCACAAAGAGAATATGATGATGATTTTATTCCTGATAACGAAGAGATTTTTACAAAATGTATAATTGTGATAAAATGCCACAAAGAGCATAAAAACTATGATTATATTTCCTGATAATGAATGGAACCATGAAATGGAAATGAACTAGTGTACCAGATGAAATTGTTTGGTAAAAATTTGATAAAATATTGTACCATTTATGTATATCGACCTCTAATTTATATATATATATATATATATATTAATTGTGTGGAGGGTCTAATGTATCTCAATGATCAACCTTGCTTAGTAGTAGTGTATCGGGGGGGTTCTTTGTTTGGATTTCGCTTTGCGAGACACCCCACGCACGAATAAGGGCATAGTGTTGAGACTAGGGAGAAGTTAGCCTTATTTTCTTTATTTAACTAGGGTATGATTATTGTTATTACACTAGGTTGCTTTTAGATTGAGAGCTGAGAAATGTTATTGTTAACTGCGAGAGAATTACACACTTAACTGTCATGCATTTTATTCACATGGGAATCATATCAAACTGGGCCCTGACCCGTATCTATATTTCTTTGATTTGCATATGCTTCTTGCCGAACAGGTGCTCTACCGCATGGACACCCGTATTTACATTTCCATCCCGGTTGTATGGAGCTACGGCATATTGCGGATGTCGTAGGGTATTGTTTAGACGCTTCTTTCTATTGTATTCTAGTTATGTTCAGTTATTTATTCGGGCGTGTTTGCCCAAGCGTCGCCCTCATTTATTATATTGTAAATATTGAAAATGTAATACTCGGTGTAACTATTTGTATTGGTCTGTTCATCGACAGATTATTCGGTGATTATTTATGATATTGTCATTTTTTTTATTCATTGATTTTTGATATCCACCGTTTTTGCAAATGGGATTGTCTGAGTGTTTTCTTTCATTTACAAATTTTCTTTTTATAGACAGTCTGTTTTCTAAAATGATTGGTGGTTATCTCGTACTATTATTTTAATCGACAGTGATGCTGAGAATGGACCATCTATGATTCCTGTAATTATTAGAGTATTGGGCTGGCCACCTATTATTTTTATAGGCGGGTTGTCACAGATGGTTTCAGAGCATTAGGTTCTAAAGTCCTTAGGAATCTGTGCGGATGTAATACGCTTTCAGCGTTACTTCTTATTTGATATAGAGCCTTAAGATTAAGATTGTTGATTCCTCTTGTGAGTCTCGTTCTTCTGTTATGCTGTGAGAGCCCCGAAAATCTTTGCGCGATCGTGTGCGACTAGTAAGTATTCAGATGATGGGCATCAAGGGAGGTTGTCGTGAAGGCATCGCGAGAAGGGATTTCTAAGGTCTGTAAGTTGTAGTCAGGGATGTAGGCTGCTTTAGAGGTCACTCCCTTTTGCAGCATTTTCTCATATTGCTACTGTGACTACTAAGTACGGTAGAGTCGATTTTCCATGTGCCGCTGTCAGTAGAGAGTGGTAGTAAGCTTGGGTTTCCGAGCAATGTCAATTTAAAGATTGATAAGTCTTGATGAGGACCACATGTTAAAGTTTGGATGGATTGGAGATAGTGTAACCTCATTTGGTGGAAGTATTAGGCCCGACAGTTTTGGCTTAGAGAGGGGGAGAGAAGTGCCCAGGTGCGAAGATTATAGAAAATCTTTCACCATTGGAGTAAGGTTGGAGTGTCACAAATGGTAGTCGCTGATGATGCTAAGATTTAGCACCACCGGATAAGTGATAATGAGCTCAGATAGTAGTAACCATGGCAGCCATAGAGATGTATAAGTGTATAAGTATGTAGAAGGGGATGAGTATAAGAGGAAATAAGACAATGATGTATAGTGGTGCAGCCAATTTGGCCTACATCCACTGTGAGTGTGTGATCCCCTAAGTATGGGCACTAATGGCCTTGGATACAATGCACATAAGCTCACTTTCTCTCTCTACTGTGTGTACAAGCAGAGTTTTAGCTAGGGTTACAATCAATTGATCCATCGATCCATTGTAGGGTTGTAGGTGACAAGTATATATAGGTCTTGGGGGGTGTAGTGTACCCCCCAAGTATGCATGGTGCATGTGAATGATGATCTAGCCAATCCCCTGTTGACACCTGTAGATGCCAAATGATGACATAATATTCCCTCATGTGAGGGTGTGATTTTGTTATAATGGTCTCCCATGTGCCATGTGAGCCTCACGCGCACTGTTCCACGCGTCTCCCAAACCACGCGCTGCGATGATGTCACCCTCGGCCTATGAGCCGAGGCCGAGGGAAAAGTTCCTTCTGGTAGTGAGTCTGGCCTAATTTAGGCCTCGTACTTTCGTACCCTCGGAGGGTCATTCGGAGCCTTGTGAAGGGTCGGCCCCCTGAGGGGTCGTCTGGAACATGGTGCAGTGTCGGCCCCCTGATGGGTCGTCTGGAGCCTGGTGAAGGGTCGGCCCCCTGAGGGGTCGGCTGGAACATGATGAAGGGTTGGCCCCCTGAGGGGTCGGCTAGAACATGGTGAAGGGTCGGCCCCCTGAGGGGTCGGCTGGAACATGATGAAGGGTCGGCCCCTTGAGAGGTCGTCTGGAACATGATGAAGGGTCAGCCCCCTGAGGGGTCATCCGGTTGGAGGGTATATCTGGGTATATTAATCACCCCCAGCCCTTAGCCATAGGTGCTGTTAATATGGCTGAGGGATAGTGTTGTAATTGAGATGTGTATGATCAGTTAGGTGAGTGACACCTGGGCAGATACTCATTGTTGTTCCAGTTTCCAAGGCATGGCGACTGCAGACTTTTCTTGGGGCTTTGTGCCCTAATGATGCCTTGGTTAATGGGCCCATTCATTACTAAGGTATTTAAGAGATTTTTGAACTCTCTCTCTCTTCTTCTTCTTCGCGCCCAAGCTCTCTCTCTCTATCCTTTCACCAGTCTTCATTGCCATTTCTGCAATCTTCGATCCTTCAAGCTTAGCAACTTTGGCAGTTCTTGCTCTCTCTTTATCAGGTAATCCCTTTACCCCAACGCTCTCTTTTATCTTCATTTCTGTTTGCTTTTTTGGCTCGTAGGGCTGCATTTTCCTTGGGTTGTCCCATAACTTTTTTCGGTGTCTTCTCCGGCAACTGGTTCTTGAGTGTTCTTGATCAAAACCCTTGAATTCCTATATTTCAATCCAAAAGTCCAATCTGGTCAACTGCCAACTTATTTGTAGCTAAGTTTAGTTAAATTCTCTAAGTGTAGGGTCCTCCCTTTAATGCTTAGGAGGCTTTATAATTTAGCATCTGAATTCCCATCCTTGAGAGAGAAGCTCTTTGCGGAGATCAGACAAATAGAGGAAAAGGAAGAGAGGAGACGAGGGGCCGATCCTAATTGGGTACGACCCATCTTTCCCATTCCTCTTGCCACAATAAAACCATTTGAACCGTCTGAGTCTTTTGGGTCATCCTCTTGTCCAGCCGAGAGTCATTCAAGTGAGATGGATAAGAGAGCATCCTCGCCAATTGGCGCTGGACCTTCTGGTAGGAGGGAGACATCTGACCTAAGCCCAGGCCGATAGGCCGAGGGTATGGTCCCCTCCGAGGCTATTCCTGTGACAACCCTATCTCCACATGCCTTCCAGATGGCCTTTCCCCATGGACCTTTGGCAGATGACGAGGCCGAGGGAGAGGGGACTGAGGATGAGGGAGATAATACAGATGACCAGGTTGATACCTCCCATGCCTCATCCTATATCTCCTCCGTTAGGGATCGCGACCTCTTGATATGGAGGCAGGCCTATGGAGTGCCCCCCAATATAACTATGAGGGTTCCCTCTGAGTCTGAGAGGGTCTTCGAAGGTAAAGAGGGAGAGGTTGCAGTTTATGAACATATGTTCAAGGTTGGTGTCAGATTCCCTCTACATACTTCCATCGTAGATATCCTTTCAGCCCTTGGTGTTGCCCCCTCTCAGCTTCCTCCCAACTCTTGGAGGACGATCCTGGGCTACATCTCCCTGTGGAAGAATACTTTCACTGATGAGCCCTCGACTGACGTATTCTTGGCCTGCTATAATATCACCTCCTCGTCCAAACAGCCTGGGTACTATCATCTAGGGGCGAGGAGGTCTGAGAAAAAACTTCTCCACATGGCACAAACCTCCAACCACGATTGGAAGAAGAGATTCTTCTTTATCTCTAGGGAGTGGGAGTTCACCGCCGAGGCTCAACTTGTAGCCGATGGTCCGAGGGTCCCCAGAAGATGGTCTAACCCCTCAATGAAGGCCAGGTCAGACCCCGGACTTAGTCTGGAGGATAAGGACATCGTTGAGTATCTGAGAGGACGAGGGAGAGGGGGTGAACTTCCAAAATTTGAAGATCTGATGACCCCTCGATTCCTCAAGGAAGCTAGTCTGAAGGTCGCCCCCCTCACAGAACTATGTGAGTTGTACTTTTCTTTACTTTTTTAAGTGTTGCCTCTTTATCTCTGCATTTTTCTGATGTGTCGTCCTCTTTTCAGGTCGTCCTGCCGGTGTATCATACTACCTTTGGGAAATGACTGCTCCCAGCTTACTATCAGGCTTAGCCAAGAAGAAGGGTAAGGAGCCTCAGCAGGCTCCGAGGAAGACGAAGGCCGCTGGGCCGACGGTTGTTGAGTCGACCGCAGATAGCCATAAAAGAAAGGAGCTTGAGGCTCCTGTTGACCCTCAGCCGGGTTCTCAGACGAGGGCCAGGGTCGAAGCATCTGAAGCCACTGCGTCTTCATCCAACATAGGGGCCTTCTGGTCTCAGAACTTGGCACATCTGAGGGTCGAGCCCTCATCACTGATCACAAACTTCAGGGCAGCCAAGGCATCAATGTTTTCTGCTCCCTCGGCTACTGACTACGACTTCTTATCAAAGATTCCTCCAGCGAAAGTGTACGACTATGGTCTGCACGCCCTTGCACAGGTAATGGTCTTGGCCCACTTCTTTAATTTCATTCTTTCACCAACTGTTGCCTCGGCCTCTTTACATCTGTTTATTTTTCTTGTGCAGTCTGTGTGCGCCTTTACCTCGACAACAAAATGGATGGCTGAAAATCAGGAGAAATTCCATGACGTCGAGAGGGCCATCCAGCATGAGGCCGACCTGCAGGCTGACTTAGATACTGCAAAGGCTAAGTTAGAGAGTGCTAGAACTGAGCATGCACGATTTATGGATGAGTTGACGAGGCAGCATGATGAAAATCTGAAGGCTAGAGACTTGCTTTTGAAGGAGAAGGATGAAGCCATGACCCATCGGGAGGCCCAGTTTAAGATTGAGCTGTCTGAGGCTTTGAAGAAAGCCGAGGACGACGCTGTTGAAGCCTATAAACTCTCAGATGAGTTCCAAGGTTTCGGCCTTGAGTACTTGGAGAGAGGGATAAGGACGGCCTGCCGGTGGGTCGTCCTCAGGTTTGGTGATGTTGTCTCTTCGGTTCGTCCTTCTCTGGAGGCCGTTCAACTGGACGACCCCCTAATTACCGAGGCTCTAAATCAAGTGGAATCCCAAGTTCAAGTCGAGGGGGTCGGCACATCTGAAGATCATCCAGTTGTGGTCATTGAGGAGACCCCTCTCGTAGATGTTGAGGCCTCTGATGCTCTTCCATAGGGTGGTTGTCTATAGCCCATACACTCTTGATGTAATCAACATTTTTGTACTCTACTTGCAAAACACTTGATATTTCATTAATACTATCATCTCCTTTACTGTCTTCCTTATTTGCCTTTTGTATGGTTTGTGTTGTGATTTTTTTTTGTATAATCACTAACCTCTCCCTCGTCTTTCTTAAGGCCAGTGGTGGGGTCTCCCCTCCACTGGTCCTCATTATAGCCGAGGGATCAAATTACCAGACTAATGGTTTTAATAAAGTTTTCCCTCATCTTTCTTGAGGACAGTGGTGGGGTCGTCCCCTCCAATGACCCTCATTATAGCCGAGGGATCAAATCACCAAACAAATGGTTTTAATGTTATCCCTCGTCTTTCTTGAGGACAGTGGTGGGGTCGTCCCCTCCACTGGCCCTCATTATAGCCGAGGGATTGAATTACCAAAATAATGGTTTTTAATGTTTTCCCTCGTCTTTCTTGAGGACAGTGGTGGGGTCGTCCCCTCCACTGGCCCTCATTATAGCCGAGGGTTCAACTTACCAAATTAATGGTTTTTAACAAAGTTTTCCATCGTCTTTCTTGAGGACAATGGTGGGGTCGTCCCCTCCACTGACCCTCATTATAGCCGAGGGTTCAACTTACCAAATTAATGGTTTTTCATGAAGTTTTCCCTCGTCTTTCTTGAGGACACTGGTGGGGTCGTCCCCTCCACTGACCCTCATTATAGCCGAGGGTTCAACATAAAAAATTAATGGTTTTTATCAAAGTTTCCCCTCGTCTTTCTTGAGGACAGTGGTGGGGTCATCCCCTCCACTGGCCCTCAGTATAGAAGAGGGTTCAACATACCAAATTAATGGTTTTTAACAAAGTTTTCCCTCGTCTTTCTTGAGGATAGTGGTGGGGTCGTCCCCTCCACTGGCCCTCATTATAGCCGAGGGTTCAACTTACCAAATTAATGGTTTTAAACAAATTTTTTGCTCGTCTTTCTTGAGGACAGTGGTGGGGTCGTCCCCTCCACCGGCCCTCATTATAGCCGAGGGTTCAACTTACCAAATTAATGGTTTTTAACAAAGTTTTCCCTCGTCTTTCTTGAGGACAGTGGTGGGGTCGTCCCCTCCACTGGCCCTCATTATAGCATAGGGTTCAACTTACCAAATTAATGGTTTTCAATTGAGTTTTCCCTCGTCTTTCTTGAGGACAGTGGTGGGGTCGTCCCCTCCACTGACCCTCATTATAGCCGAGGGTGGTTCTCTGAAGATGTTTCCATGCGTACTAGAACTGATAGCCACAGGATGAGTAGAAACACTGATATTTCTCATTAATTTTCCAAGTGTTCTGTTGGAGCAACTCTTATTACAATTATGGTCTATCAAGACCTTACAACACTACTGATAGTATTTTTTCAAATGATCTGCATTCCAAGGGTTGGAAAAGGGTTCCCCTTCTAGGTTTTCCAGTCTATAGGTCCCAGGGATGACTTCATCGATGACCCTATATGGGCCATGCCAATTAGGATGGAGCTTGTTGGGCTTTTGCCAAGTCTTCTTGAGGACCAAGTCCCCTACTGCGATTGGCCTCTGTTTCACCCTCTAATTGTAAAACCTTGCGGTCCTCTGCTGGTAGGCGGCCTGCCTTATCTCAGCATCCTCCCTCCTTTCCTCAATTAGGTCCAAGTCGAGTCTCCTCTCTTCCGCATTTCTCTAGGGGTCATACATTTGGATCATATGAGTAGGAAACTCAATCTCGGTGGGGATGACGGATTCTGAGCCATAAGCTAGCATGAATGGGGTCTCTCCGGTAGAGGTCCTCACTCTCATCCTGTATGCCCATAGTAGGGCATATAACTCCTCGACCCATCTTCCTTTTGCCTCCTCAAGCCTCTTCTTGATTCCATCTAGGATTGTCCTGTTCGTAACTTCGGTCTGCCCATTGGCCTGAGGTCGAACTGGGGTGGAGAAAAATTATTTGATACTCACCCTTTCACAGTACTTCTGTAGAGAGGTATTCTTGAACTGAGTCCCGTTATCCGAGATGAGGGTGTTGGGGAGACCATATCTGCATATGATATTTTTCCAGATGAACTGGAAGGTCTTCTTCTCTGTGATCATCACCATTGGCTCCGCCTCCATCCATTTTGAAAAATAGTCAATGGCTACGATGAGGAACCGATAGTTATTGATGGCTCTAGGCAAGGGTCCTACTAGGTCAATTCCCCACACTGCAAATGGCCATGGGGATGTAATGGAAGTAAGAGGTTGATGGGGCTGGCGAGGGATGGTGGTAAATCTTTGACATTTGTCACACTTTTTTACATATGCTGTGGCATCCTTCCCCAAGGTTGGCCACCAGTACCCCTGGGTGATCACCCTCTTCGCTAAGGATCTGCCCCCGATGTGGCTTGAGCACGATCCTTCGTGCACATCTTGCAAAATGGAAGGGACTTATGAGGGATGCACATACCTAAGTAAGTGGAGCAAAACCCCTTTTTATACAAGGTGTCTCTGATGACAGTGAATTTTTCAGCCCTGTACCTCAGCTTCTTCTTTTCTTGCCTTGCTTCTGGCATCTCACCCTCTTTAATGTATCTGATCAGAGGGTCCATCCATGAAGCTTCTTGAGAAATATTTAGGCAATTGTCAAGTGTTCCCTCGGCATCTTCAATAGTTAGCTGAAGAAAAATTTCTACTAGGACCGTCCTCCTGATGTCTGTCCTAGTTATCGAGGCTAACCTCGCAAGGGCATCAGCACGGCCATTGTCGAGCCAAAGTATCCTCTTTAATTTCACTTCTCTGAAGCCTTTTAGTAATGACCTCACTTTCTCAAGGTACCTAGCCATCCTCTCGTCCTTAGCCTCGTAGGCTCCTAGTATCTGATTCACTACTAGCCTTGAATCACTATGGACCAAAATCTGGCCGACACTAAGAGACTTGGCCAAGGAGGGGCCTGCTACCAATGCCTCATATTCAGCCTCATTGTTGGAGGCTTTGAAGTTGAACCTCAGGGCGTATTCAACGTCTGTGCCATCGGGTGCTGATAGTATCAGTCCAGCTCCACTTCCGTTGTCACAGGAGGACCCGTCAACGAAGATGCTCTACAGAGTCTTTCCTTCTGAAAAATTTCCCTTGGAGAGGGATCCCTGTCTAAAGATGTATCTTCCCTCTTCGTTTTCAGTCACTTTCCTTCTAGCGGTGCTTGTCTCAGCCCTATCTGCGGGTGTGTCGGTGGGCCTGTCTTGTTGTGTATCTGTCTTCCCTAGGGTCTCACCCTCGGCTTCATCATCTTCCCAAGTAAACTCAGCCACGAAATCCGCCAGCGCCTTCCCCTTAATGGCCGTCCTAGGCTGATACACTATGTCAAACTCCCCCAGCTCTATAGCCCAGGCCATTAGCCTGCCTAATTTTTCTTGCTTGTGTAGGACCTGCCTAAGAGGAGAGTCGGTGAGGATGACCATTGTATGGGACTGGAAGTACGGCTTCATCTTCCTTGAGGCATGGATCAAGGCGTAGGCTAACTTCTCCATCCTCAGGTATCTTTGCTCTGCCCCCTAAAGTGCCATACTGTTAAAATACACAGGCTTGTGTATCCCATCTTCGTCTCTCACAATGGCTGCACTGATGGCCGACTCTGAGACGGCGAGGTACACATGAAGTCGTTCACCCTGCACGGGTCGTGACAGCAGCAAGGGAGACCCTAAGTATGACTTCAGATCCCTGAAAGCCTCATCACACTCTTCACTCCATTCGAAGGCCTTCCTAAGGATCTTAAAAATGGCAAACACTTGTCTGTGGCCCTAGACACGAACCTGTTCAAGGCAGCATCTCTCCCTGTGAGTCTCTTAACGTCTTTAATGGACTTGGGGGTCTTCATCTCAACAAGGGCCTTTATCTTTTCAAGACGGGCCTCGATGCCTCTTTGGTTGACAATGAACCCCAGAAACTTCCCTGCTCCCACCCCGAAGACACACTTGGTCGGGTTAAGCTTAATCTGGTATTTGTCCATCGTATTAAAGCTCCTCTCCAGGTCTGCCACATGATCCTCTGCCTTCAAACTCTTAGTCAGCATGTCATCTATATAGACCTCCATAGACTTCCCAATTTGGTCTTCAAACATTTTATTTACGAGGCGCTGGTACGTTGCCCCTGCATTTTTTAGGCCAAAGGGCATGGCCTTGTAACAGTATGTCCCCTTGTCAGTGATGAAGGTTGTCCTCTCCTAGTCTTTAGGGTTCATGAAGATCTGGTTATACCCTGAATAGGCATCCATGAAGCTCATGAGCTCATGGCCTGCGGTAGCGTCTACCATCTGGTCAATAAGGGGGAGAGGGAAGCTATCTTTGGGACAGTTCTTGTTGAGGTCTGTGAAGTCCACACACATTCTCCACTTCCTGTTGGCCTTTGGGACAATGACTGCATTGGACAGCCATTCAGGTTAGATGACCTCTCTGATAAATTCAGCATCTTCTAATTTTTTGACCTCATCCCTAATGACCTCATACTTTTCTCTAGAGTAAATTCTCCTCTTCTGCTTTACCGGCTTCACTCCCTCTACCACATTGAGCTTGTGGCACATGATTTCAGGGTCAATCCCTAGCATATCTACATGACTCCATGCGAAGACGCTTCGCCCTCTCCTCAATAGTTTAATGAGGTCTTCCTTCATATTGGGCTTCAGAGACTTGCCGACTTGGACGGTTTTTTCCGGGTCATCCTCATCGAGGATGATGGATTCTACCTCTTCCGCGACCTCTCCTTTCTTTAGTTTCGTCTCATCCCTGGGGTCTAGGGTATCAATATTGTAAGTGGTCGTAGCCCTCTTGTGTGCCTCCCTTTCTTTAGCGGAGTTGTAGTAACATTCTTGCACTGTCGTCTGGTCTCCCTGAACTTTCCCCACCCCATAAGGGGTAGGAAATTTAATCATCTGATGGACCGTAGATGGCACAGCTTCAAACCCCTTGAGGGCCACACGCCCCAGTATAATGTTGTAAGCCGAAAACACGTGTTCATCCATCACAAAGAAGCTAACCTTCTTGGTAAGACATCTCGGCCACTCGTCCCCCATCCTAACATCAGCTTCATATACCCCAAGGGGATGAACCTTTTCCCCACTGAACCCAGTCAATGGATGATGGTATGGGACGAGTCTAGCACGGCTGAGGCCTAAGGCTTTGAAGCATGGACAAAACATCACATCTGTAGAGCTGTCCCCATCTACCAGTATCCTCGGCACCTCACAACCGTGCACCCTGGTAGTGATGACGAGAGGGTCATCATGCGGGGCCAAGAGGCCTTTAAAGTCCATTCTTGAAAATCCCACTATCAGAGTGTCCATATCAACCTTCTTCCTCTTTTCTGACTTGACCTCCAGAGAGGTTGAGTGTACCGTCTTCGTCGCAGCCTTGGCCTCAGCCACATGGGCCTTCCTGTCAGCAACCTCAGACCCTCCTCCTGCTAGACCCCCGGAGATCATTCCCACTCCGAGCGAGATCATATTAAGCCTCTTGACAGGGCCGTGGTCGTCTCTCGGCGGGAGGTCAGGGTCGTCCTCATCATCAGAAGGGTCGTCCCCTCTTTTTTGAGGACCTTCTCTTCATGCATCGCCTCGCTTCTTTCTGGGGTCGTCCCCTCGGCCCCTCTTGAAGGCACCTTTTTCGATGTATTTCTGAGCTTCCCTTCTTTCAGCATCTTCTCAATCTCATCTTTCAGAGCAAAGCATTTATCTGTTACGTGGCCGTGGTCTTGGTGAAATTCACACCACAGGTTCTTATTCCTCTTGCTGGGGGCTGCCCTCAGCTTCTCAGGCCACTTCAGGGACTGGTCACTCTTTATCTCATTGAGAATCTATTCACAGCTGGCCATTAGAGGGGTGTAACCAGCGAACTTGTCATCCGTGAACCTCTTCTTCCCCTCTTTGTTCTTCTCAGGGCATTTACCCCCACTAGCACCTCCTTTTTCGTCTTCATATTTTGCGTCCATCGCCTCTTAGGTGTTCATCACCTTTCCTGTTGTCGACAACAACTCAACCATCGTCCTCGGAGGGTCTTCAGCAAGCTTCCATAACAGCTTCCCCTTTTGGAGTCCTCCAATCAGGGTTGTCATAGCTATGCTCTCCTCATAGTCTTCCACCTCCAGCTTCTCTTTATTGAATCTGGCTATGTAGTCCCTCAGACACTCATTCTTCCCTTGCTTAACATAGAGCAGGTGGGTGGTCTTCTTCTGTGGCCTCACCCCAAAGCAAAAGTTGTGGATGAACCGGTCTGCCAACTGCTTAAAGTTTTCAATGGAATTTTTTGGAAGAGACGTGTACCAAACATGTGCAGCCCCCGTCAGGGTTCCGAAGAAGGCACGACACCTCATCTCATCTGAGATAGAGTATATGTCTGCTGCTGATTGATACATCTCAACATGGTGGACAGGGTTAGTGCTCCCGTCGTATCTTGGGGTGACCACAGGTGGCTTGAACTTTGATGGCGTAGGGAAGTTGACTATCTTCGCCACAAAGGGTGAGCCTATGGTGTATCCCTTCTGAAGAGGGTCCCGGCTCTTCAGTATATCACCGATGTTATCCTCCAGCCGCTTGATTGAGTCATTCTAGGGCCTCATAGGGTCGGCTTGGCCGATGTTATCCCCTACCGCCTCTTTAAGGTGGACAGGGGGTTCTGCTGTGGCGGGCCTGTGTCGGCTGTTTACTTCTCTTTGGCCGTCATCCCGTCCTTGGGGTCAGCCATCTGCTGCCTCCCTCCTGGACCTCGCAGCACTTCTTGACCTGGACAATTGTTCCCGCAGGTCATTTACTAGGCCTAGCCTCTCAAAGGCTGACCCCCTGCTCAAGCGATCAAAAGCAAAGCCTCTCGGGCGATCATCAGGGCTTGGTCTCCCGCACTTTCCTCTACTATCCTGGAGAGGTCGTACAGTATTGTTGGAGACCTCATATGGTTCCCAACATTCTATAGGAGCCTCCTCTCCCTCCAGATCGCCATACCTGTCCTCAGGGCAAGGGTTTCCTTGCCTCCCCAGGCGTAGACGTCGGGGGTCAGCAATATCCCTACGCCACTGAGGGGGTGGCAGATCTTTGCGCGGTGCCTGGGGTGGTCCCCTGGCCTCATGCAGTCCTAGAGCTGCTGCTGGAGTAATCATCTCAGGTGAAACCCCTGGTGGTCTTAGTATGTTCTGGCTTAGAGCCGTGAACTACTCCTGCATCATCTGCTGGCTTGCTGCCAGAGACTTTAAGGCTGCCGCCACATCAGCCATCTCAGACTGAGGCGGCGGTTGACTGGAACTGGGTCTTCCCCCATCATCCAGCGGGGGAAGCGGTGGTGGTGGTGGCATTTCAGGTGCCATGTGTTTGAGCTATGAAAAGCTGAACTGGAGAAAAGACTGGTGAGCTTGGGAACCTTAGTGGGTCTCTTTCAATGGTGAAACACCTCCTCTCAGGGGGAGTGCTGGCTCACCACCAGAGTGCCCAGTGAGGTCAAGCTGTACAAAGGAAGAGATGTCTTCTCGTTCCCACTGACGGTGCCAAACTGATGATGCTAAGATTTAGCACCACCGGATAAGTGATAATGAGCTCAAACAATAGTAACCATGGAAGCCATAGAGATGTATAAGTGTATAACTATGTATAAGGGGATGAGTATAAGAGGAAATAAGACAATGATGTATAGTGGTTCAACCAATTTGGCCTACATCCACTGTGAGTGTGTGATCCACTAAGTATGGGCACTAATGGCCTTGGATACAATGCACATAAGCTCACTTTCTCTCTCTACTGTGTGTACAAGCAGAGTTTTAGCTAGGGTTACAATCAATTGATCCATCGATCCATTGTAGGGTTTTAGGTGACAAGTATATATAGGTCTTGGGAGGTGTAGTGTACCCCCCAAGTATGCATGGTGCATGTGAATGATGATCTAGCCAATCCCCTATTGACACCTGTAGATGCCAAATGATGACATAATATTCCCTCACGTGAGGGTGTGATTTTGTTATAACGGTCTCCCATGTGCCATGTGAGCCTCACGCGCACTTTTCCACGCATCTCCCAAACCACGCACTGCGATGATGTCACCCTCGGCCTATGAGCTGAGGTCGAGGGCAAAGTTCCTTCTGGTAGCGAGTCTGGCCCAATTTAGGCCTCGTACTGTCGTACCCTCGGAGGGTCATCCGGATCCTGGTGAAGGGTCGGCCCCCTGAGGGGTCGTCTGGAACATGGTGGAGGGTCGGCCCCCTGAGGGGTCATCTGGAGCCTGGTGAAGGGTCGGCCCCCTGAAAGGTCGGCTGGAACATGGTGAAGGGTCGGCCCCCTGAGGGGTCGTCTGGAACATGATGAAGGGTCGGCCCCCTGAGGGGTCATCCGGTTGGAGGGTATATCTGGGTATATCAGTCGCCATAGTAGGGTGGTGAAAGAAGTTTTGCCCAAAGAGAGAGAGCCCTTCGATAGGATGATAGGCTCACGAGTAAGTGTTGTTAACACTTCAGGAGAAGTAGTATTCACGAGTCCCCATCGGTGGACATCCACCCATGGAAGGCTCATTGAACTAAGGCATAGGAGGTCGATAGGATGTTCTCTTTACTAAAGAAGTTAATGGAACTATGTGAGTGATTGTTAAGTAGCTTGATATTTAAGTAGTTGGTTCGGTTAAGACTAGAATGATGTGTTTAGGAACCATTGGTAGTGGCCAGAAGATTTGCAAGTATGTTGGCGGGAATTTCCACCGTAGATGAGAGTGGAGTGTTCCTTATGATAAAATGGAGTAGTATTGTATTTACCTTAGATTCAGGTGTGTATATTGAGCTTGTGGTAGTATATCTACATGGCTTCCATGATAGGTAAGTTCTATATTTTCTTTCACTTGTTATGGGGCGAGTGCTGATATGTGTGGTATGTGCTACTTGTATTATATGTAATATACGAGTAGAGATATTCTTGGATTGGTTGGTGCGATAGCAAGCGAATAAATCACGAGGCTATCCTATTCTAGTTGTAGAGAGGAACTGGTTGTTCTATAATTTCTCACCTAGATATAGGATTGAGACTTTATAGAGATGGTTTATGGTATGCAGGTAGTTTTAATTTTTTTTGTGTCTTGCTTTATTCGCTTTTCTTGATTGTTTGTTTGATTTGTTTGTTTTGCTTGTGTATGATGTTGCCTGATCTCCACGACCAACAAGTTAAGGGGATTGTGTTGGAGGGGTTCCTTGTTTGGATTTCGCTTTGCGAGACATTCCATGCATGAACCTTAACGACGTTGGGAGTGGAGAGATTTTGCATTTTTTCTTTTATTTTTTTCCTTGTCTCTCTCTCTGTTGGTTAAGTGCTGGGTTGGAGGTTTAGCCAAGCACCACGTAAATGAGTGATTAAAGGGCTAAGAAGATGTGCTAGATATGAGAACTATGATAGTTTTTCCTCTGATCGATGTGGGGAAGACTAAGATATGAAAGTCAAATAGAGACTTATGTTTATGCCTTAATGAGAAGGCCATTTGTAATAGATATATGTGTGTATATCGGGATATAGTATTAGTAGCGCCTTACAGAAAGTAAGCGCTCGATCAGTTAAAATTTTTACTTTTGTTGTAGTGGTAAGACTTAGAGTTAGGATTTTAGCGATCTCGATCATGTGTCTTCGACCGTTAATTCTCGACGACCGACGATGCGAGGTAGTAGTGTAACGGGAGGGTTCCTTGTTTGGATTTCACCTTGGCGAGACGTCCCACTCATGAAACCGAGCAAATGTCGGGAGTTGGGAAAGGTCTTGGACACTAGGGATCTAGTTAGGATTATACTAATACGACTAGACTAGGATAGATAGATTGACTTTAGGATTATTAAGACGTAAGGCCTTTAAGGCAGGTAGCATGATTTTAGGATGATGGTAGGGAGTTGACACCAAATAGGTTGGGGAGTTAACTCTAAGTGGGATTAGGTCCCTATAACGAAGAAGTTTAGGATCTCAAGTGGTTTGGAGTGTTAGGCCATAGAAGGTGGGGCCTTTCTTAGATAGAGCGTTATGTCGGTAACCTATCTTCAGAGGAGTTGAAGTATGAGATGACTTTTACTCCTGCACTCGTGCTGTTATGATCGAGAGTGGGTTTAACGAACGAGTCTTTTCCAGGAACGAGAAGTATTTAAAACTGGAGCATGGACCCATTGTTCATGCGTCCCACAGACTTAAGTTTTTTGTAAAGTACTATCCCCCGCTTGATGTAGAGTTCATAGCGGTAGTATCCGCCTTAAAGAGTAGAGGCACTACTTCCTGGGCAGGAAATTGGATATTCCCCTTTCAATAAGGACATGCGGATGGGAGTAGTAGCTTGTATGGACGGAAATTTTCGTTCGATAGTTTGGATCATTTTATAAGTATGGTTCCGTGTGTATGTGGACTGGTGTTGTTGGATGAACGATTTGCCTGTTCGCTGGAATAGAAACCGCGGCCAATATATTCTTTGGAATTGGAGTGGTCCGAGAATATTTCTTTAAGGATTAGGCTCATTGAGCCACATAATTTTAAGGGCTACGCTAATGCGAATAGAAGTAAGTAGTGTTGGGGTTGAGCGATGTAGAGTTAGTGTAGTTATTCCTTAGTAAGGGTGTAACGTGATTGGGGAGTAAGGCAATTTATGCCGAGATGTATAGGTATCTCCTTTCGTAGTAGAAAGGTAGGATCGATAGTTCATGAGGAACGTTTTTCTGCTATGTAGAGCACTAAGGATGTAGGCTAAGATCGATAATGACGACCTTAGTCCGAGTCCAAAAAGGGACGCCGCACGGCTAAGGGGTTTGCTAGGAATGATAGAATGCTGGTTTAGTATAGTATACCTTTATATGGTACTACTATATGCCTGAATTTTGAGGGCAAAATTCCCTTCTAAGGGGGGGAGTATGTAACGACCCAGGCTTTTGAGCGGCTATTTTATATTATTTAGCCTGAAGGACTAATTCTATAAAATAAGTATGTTGGAGTAAATATTATTTTTCCTGTGAGACTAAGGGATGATATTTACTATGTTTTGTCTATTTATCCTATGAGAAGGTAAATCGCATTATATGGTGTATTGTTACGTCGTTATATGTAAAGCGACGATTATTACTCATATTTAATTTGGAGCATAATTAATGAAATAAAATAAAGTTGGCACACAAAAATAGTTCACATTAATCCGAATGCCAAAATAGGGGGTGCGGTTGTTTTTAGAATAGTCGAGATAGTCGAAATAAGTGTCATGCTGTATTTTGGAGTTTCGGGCTCTTTTGGGGTGTTATGACTCAATTAAGTGGATACGAGTCATTTTAATGGTGTATTAGCAATTAAAAGAGGGCATTTATATTTTAAGACCCGTTTAAGTTCCCCCACCCCTTTTTCTTTCTTCATTTGTGTTAGAAGCCATAGGAGAGAGAGAGAGAAGAGAGAGTTGGGAGAAAATGGGAGAAAGGAGAGAAAATGGAGATTTGAGGCTGAAAATCGTTGCTACCGGAAGGGAATTCGAGACTACTACATCGAGGAAAGTTTCTTACTTGCTAGATATTGATTTAATGTGATAAATTGCA
This sequence comes from Sambucus nigra, assembly GCA_949130495.1. NCBI lineage: Eukaryota > Viridiplantae > Streptophyta > Magnoliopsida > Dipsacales > Adoxaceae > Sambucus > Sambucus nigra. Next base: position 378,471,333 of record OX422224.1, read on the forward strand.
TGTGTAGTTAAGTTTTGGAGATTTAAACCCAAAATGGGTTCTTTGTTGATTTTGATGATTTAACCCTTAAATTTTAGTTTTGATTTGATTTAAGGACAAATAAATAGTTATAAATGGTGTAGAAACAATTTGGTAGAATTAGTTTTTGTTTTGGTTGGAAAAAACTTAAGATTTGGGGTTTTGGAGATTTTAGGGTTGTTTAACCCGTAGCCCAAACTGGGCAAAATTTCAGGACTGAATCGATTCGACCCTAGGGCGAATCGATTTGGATAAGGGATAGGCTACAGGTCTGGCAGACCGAATCGATTTTTGTTAGGAACGAATTGATTCGGACAATTGCAAAAAGTCAATTTTTCTCAACAAATCGATTCGGCTGTTTAGCGAATCGATTCGGCCCAAGGGGCGAATCGATTCGGTTCCCCTGTTTTTGTGAGATTTTTCCTAGTTTGTTTTTTTTAGCCCTTTTTCTTTTAGGCCCAAGGTTTAGGGACCTTCCTTTGGGAAGTAATGGGGAGTACTAAAGGGATGTTTTGGGTAGATTATGTCCTAAGGTTAATGGGATGAATGGTCTTACCCCGAGGGCTAAAGTGTATAGGTTGGTGTCCGAATGAAATAGGAGATTAACCGAAAGATAAATTGAAGATAAAATATTAATGTTGAGACATTTGGGAGAGACTCCTTAAAGGAGATTCATTTTTTAAATGGTTTATAATATTATATTGAGGTCTTGGGGAATAGTTGAGGTTGTTGGCACTTTGGATCTTAAGTCATTAATAAAATGTGACGTTAAGAACAAGAAATGCATAATATGAAATGTGGTACTAATAAATAAGTACAAATGATTTTGGGAATGTAAAAGTGGATGTTTTCAAATGAAATGGAAGATGATTTTCTTAAATGTAAAAAGGTATGGATACACACCCTCTCTAAATCGCTATCTTAAGGGAAGTTCACGCGTAGTGGTGAAGCCCCCTGACTAACGAATGCAGGGTGGATATAGTCCCTAGGCCATATGAGCATTTTTTGTATATTTTTCTGCGATGGGTAGGTAATTCTTGGTGTGGTTATGACTAACCCACAGGCATATGGGCGCTTCTCGATGTTTCGATAGGATCCCAGGTTGTCTAAATGATAGGCCCTGGAAGATGATAGCCATTTAGGGGCGCGCACAGTGGGAAAACCCGGACGGGTGGTCCTAGAATCATTATATATATATATATATATATATATATAATTATAACTATTCTAAATCAAGTTGGACTTGATGTATGAAGTGCCATAAAGAGCACAATGAAATGCCATAAAGAGCATGATGAAGTGCCATAAAGAGCACGATGAAAATGCCACAAAGAGCATAAAAACTATGATTATATTTCCTGATAAGGAATTAAACCATGAAATGGAAATGCACTAGTGTACCGGATGAAATTATTTGGTAAACATTTGATAAAATGTTGTACCATTTATGTATATCGACCTATCATATATATATATTAATTGTGCAAAGGGTCTAATGTATCTCGACGATCAACCTTGCTTAGTAGTAGTGTATCGGGGGGTTCCTTATTTGGATTTCGCTTTACGAGACACCCCACACACGAATAAGGGAATAGTGTTGAGACTGGGGAGAAGTTAGCCTTTTGTTCTTTGTTTAACAAGAGTATCATCATTGTTATTGCGCTAGGTTGCTTTTAGAGTGAGAGGTGAGAAATGTTATTGTTAACTACAAGAGAATTATGCACTTAACTGTAATGCATTTTATTCACATGGGAATCATATCAAATCGGACCCTGACCCGTATCTATATTTCTTAGCTTTGCATATGCTTCTTGTCGAACAGGTGCTCTACCGCATGGACACCCGTATTTACATTTCCATCCCGGTTGTATGGAGCTATGACATATTGCGGATGTCGTAGGGTATTGTTTAAACGCTTCTTTATATTGTACTCTAGTTATGTTCAGTTATTTATTCGGGCGTGTTTGCCCAAGCGTTGCACTCATTTATTATATTGTAAATATTTAAAATGTAGTACTCGGTGTAACTATTTGTATTGGTCTGTTCACCGACAGCTTATTCGTTGATTATTTATGATATTGTCATTTTTTTTATTCATCGATTTTTGATATCCACCGTTTTCGCAAATGGGATTGTCTGAGTGTTTTTTTTCATTTACAAATTTTCTTTTTATTGACAGTCCGTTTTCTAAAATGATTGGTGGTTATCTCGTACTACTATTTTAATCGACAGTGATGCTGAGAATGGACCATCTATGATTCCTGTAATTATTAGAGTATAGGGCTGGCCACCTATTATTTTAGTAGGCGGGTTGTCACAATATTCTTGAGCACACAATATATATATACCATGACACTATCGTATACATATATTTTAAATTAATTCTTGACTTTTTCGTGCACAAAATTCGTAGCACTAGCCTAAAATATACCCGAGTCTTTATTTCGACTCTAAATTAATTAATTTCTCTTAATAATTGATTTAATACATTGGAGTCACTCAACCACCGACTCAAAATTAATTAATATCTCTCAATAATTAATTTAATACATTGGAATCACTCAACCAATATACCCGGACTCGCTCACTTGGTCCGTATTTAAATCTCAGAATTTAATTCCCAAAATTCATCCATAATGTGTCACACATTTATCCCTCCCAAATTTCTCAATTATATGTAGCTATAATTTCTAAAAGGTACGTCTTATATTTATTTGTCTCTATATAAATAAGTCTCGAAGGGAATTAATTATTTTTTCACCCATAAAAAAGGGAGAACTGCCAAAATTTCTGGACCATCGGTCGATCGAGTAGGCCAGCTTCTCCTTCGTCTTTGTTTTTCCACCACTGATGAAACGTCCAAGATTTTAGAGCTTTAATTTTACCTCTAATAAAATATTCCTACCACATATACATTTTGAACTTATGTCATGCACATCATATAGACCTTAAGATCTACGAATTTCTCAACCTATTTCATAAATAACGAAATGGGGTTTTCCATTAATCGCAAATAATTTTGTTCTACAATCTCAATTCCAGATTCAAATGCCTCCACATAAAATCCTGGGTTTTTAATGTGAGTTAGTTTCCTACACACTGAATCATACTATAATATCAATTGAATTCTTAATCGACCTAAGTCATCCAATTTATAAAACCCCCAATTTCATATGATAATCCAACCCAAAAAAGAAATTCAAATACATACACAACAATATGAATTTATTATCATAAATTTACAAATCGGATCAAATTAACCACTTGCCTTTTTGGTTCGTAGAGTATGATTTGTTGTGGTAGAGAAAAGTTTGATGAAGAACAACCAAATATATCTCTTTATTTGTGTAATGACCCCAATTTCTGTGTATATTTATTTAATTGATTTGAGGAATTAATTGAGAAAAATAGGTTTTAATTAAATTACGCGAGTGAAGTAATTTAAAAGGATTAAATGGTAAATTTCTTTAATTGGATATTAATCAGGAGTTAAATACAGATTAATATTACATGATAATCTTTACTAAGTGAAAATAGTAAATAATTGATAATTATGGTGATACGACATAGTGAGTGATATGCGCGTATTTTTACTTTATCTCATCGGGAGTCGTGCGTGTAGACTATTTTGTGGTGAGAAATGATAAATATATTTTAAGTTACTCGGATGTTAATTTAGAGGTCACGGATGGTTCCATATGGGTCAAAATAGTCGAAATAGTGTACCTGGGGGTATAGTTTGAGTACCAGGTCAATTTTGGAACAAACCAGCACTTATCGAGGGTGTTTCGGTCATTTTTATAAAATTGGTTAAATGACCTATGAAATTTAAAGACTTGGATCTGATATTTGTAGATTGTGTATTAGGTTTCATAGCATAAAAACTACGATATAAACCATTAGAGAGAATGGAGAACTAATTCTCAAAGCTTAAGGAGAAATTATAAAGGTGGTGAAGAGTTCTTGCACATCAAGCTAAATTGGAAGGGAAGATTGGAGAAGAAACAATCAACCCTTAATCAAGAACCAAAAAATCCTATTTATCAATAAAATTCAATTGTTTATTGCAAATCAAATTCAAGTAATAATACCTATGTGTAGGGAGTTTTAAGAATTGGTTGATTCTATTGAAAAACCTTGAATTAAATGTATGAATTGATCATATGTTTGGGTAGGATTTCATGTAGAATGAATCCCTATGTAAATATAAAATGAAATTTGAATATATTTTATGATTAACATGGAATATTTATAATTTCTTGGTTGAAGAACATGAATCTTGAATGACTTAGGGTTTAATTGATGAACACAAGATGTCAATCTACCAGAATTTTTTATGTAACTTTAAACATATGACATTTGAATTGTACTTCCAATTAGAGCATGAACCTGGAACGATCCATCTGTTAGCTTTCCAATGAACTTGGAATCAGGTCAATCAGAGTTAAGTAGGGGGAGAAATCAAAATTTTACAATTGGGTGTTTAATCTGCTAGAAAATTTATGATTCCATTCGGCTGCCCAGAAAATGTGAGATTTTTCTTTTTAAGCCTCAAATGCCTAAAATTTTATTGGGGAAGTGTTTGGGACCTTGATGAAATATATTTAGGGAATAATTATATGCCAATAGGTCTATGATTTAGTGGTGGACTTTAATTTGGTGAGAGAATAAAAATGGAGATTCATAGGCTTCATTGTGACGTATTCTAATTCGAGATGATAAGAATATAATTATGAAAAAGTATGAGCGAGCTTAAATTTGTGGGGTCAGTAGGTTAAAAAGGGTAACTACTGAATTTATATAACAATGGGTAACTAGGAACCTTAGAGTTGTGTGAATACTCGAATTAATACGATAGTGAGATAAATCGTAAAATAAAATGTACGGTGAGTATTTGAGAGAAATATACTACGTACAAGTATGAATGATTAGGTTGTCTGAATACCTATTTTTATTAAATATTAGGTTGTGTGAATTCTTATTATTTACTAAATTAGGTATTGGGGTCGATGGCTTTCCTGACCAATACACTAGAATTTGAGTTGGGGTTGATGGACACTCCGGACCAACATCGAAGATATGTAATATTCATTAGTATCGATGGAAGGTCTGAGCCAATATACATATGCATTAACATTAATTAGTATCGACGAAAGGTCTGAGCGAATATGCATGTACATTATATTTACCTTGGGGTCGATGGCTTTCCGGACCAATGTAAATGTTAGGATAATTGGGATCGATGGATTTTCGGACCAATAATCCTTACAGTATATATTGTGTGTGAAAAATATATACCTCATGATACTCTACTTATGTCCAAGGGTAGACTTATAGATGATATATATAGAGATATACATCTAGATGATAAATTATGTAGAGAGAAACTTAATTACGAGATTAACAATATATTAAGAATATGCATGAACATTACATTGACCTTGGGGACGATGGCTTTTCGGACCAATGTAAGTGTTAGGATAATTGGGGTCGATGGCTTTCCGAACCAATAATACTTATAATATATATTGTGTGTGAAATACGTATTCCGAACTAAGAGATATAAATCACTATTGGTGCTCGAAGTATGATTCCGAGACAATAATCCCAAAAATGTGATAGGGGTGGTGATTATTAAGTACGTACTTATAGTATATATTGTGTGCAAAATATATACCTAATGATACTCTACTTGTGTGTGGTACTAGACTTCTAGATGATATATATATAGAGATATACATCTAAATGGCAAATTAAGTAGAGAGAAGACTTAATTACAGGATTAAAGATATATTGGGAATACCTATGGTTAATTAAGTAGTGAAACTCAATTATGGAAGTTAAATGATGATAGATGTGAAATGTTATATGGATTAAGTAGTGCCAGCTAATTATAATGATTAAACATAACATATGTGAATTTTATATGGGAAATGAATAACATGTGAGAGATGTTACTAATGAAGCGTGTTGCATGGGCGGTACAGGAAATTAGACTATTGATAAGATCATTTATATACTTTAGTCGAGATAGCTTAGGCATGATAGATAGGTGGTCTAAGTATAAATAGTTAGGAGTGCACATTATATGAGAGGTGAGGAAACTCAAGAGAGCTTGCGTGAACCTAACATGTGTAATCAATAACCGATTTTAATGGCGATCAATTACTTGTTAAATGTTTGAAAAATGTTTTGAGTAAGAACTCTTGCTAGTAAAATATTTTCAAACCTTTTAGGGGTCGAGCCACAGGGACACCATGCATGATGATATCATTCCAGAGACTCGAAGTTGTAGCATTGTGGATGCTGAACTGATTTTGAGTAGCCGATTCTCTTATTCAGATCTAGCATATGATCTCATTTTGTATCTCTTACATAAGCTGTTGTCAGTGGACAACCTTGTAGTTTTAGTCTTGTATTTGATTTACTCTACAGTTTGGATTTAGATTATATTTGACATTGGGTATTTTTTCCATTGAATTTTAGCATGTGCTGGATTCATTTTCATATTATGATGGTTTGGATTATAGTCTATTATGTATGATTATTTAGACTTCAAATATATTCTTTTATTCCTAGTTAATTGAAAGTTAATATTTTGGCACCGGTCTATTTTCACTAAGGTGATTAGTAATTAAAAAAATTATTAGATAGTGATGCTAAGAATGAACCAACCGAGAAACCATTTTTAATTTTATTTAGGACTGATCACCCAGGATTTAATTAGGCGTGGTGATATAATTTGTCTTCAAAAGCTCCCCAAATTGCTCTCAATTTTCTTCCTTTATCTCTGTCTCAAAGCCTTAGGTATTGAATGTGATTTCTGTCGTTCAATATTCTAAGACTTAGGCTTATTATACTTAAATCCCATTTTTAGCCTAATGGGCAAGCCCAATTGACCCGAACACTCCCGTGTGGGCCCGATTATGCCTAAAAACACCCCGAGACCCATTTACAACCCCGGGTACTATTTTTCCACTATCTCGGCCTATCCGGACTTAACCCTACACTCATAATTGTCATCCAAATTAGTTTTCTAAAAGTCCTTATCTCATACCCAATTTAGTCTATACCCGACTCCCGGTTAAGATAAATAAATAACACGTCAATATTACTCGCTATGACGTAAATAAGTTATTACTATTCACTTAGTAATATATTTAACCATAAATATTAACCATTTACTCCCCAGTTAATATTTAAATAAATAATAATAATAATTAATTCCATTAAATTATGACACAGCAGTAATTTAAAATTAACCGAAATAATTAAATTTTAAACGCATAGAAATACGAGGAGTTACAATATACTCAACCTAAATCCTAGAAATTTAGAGGTGTCATTACATCCATCAAGAAATATATCATAAAGCATAAATAAAGCCAGGGAATTCTTGCCTTAAATATTGTGGATGAAGACCTCTTGAAAACCCGATTTTCCCATTGTTCTTGCCTTTTTGCTCATCTTTTCGATATTTCTCATTTCCTCTCCCATAACGGTTGTTTTAGGGTTTTCTCTAATGATAGTGGGGCAGTGGTTTACCCCCCACTTGAACACTAATTAAACCTAAATCCCGAGTTTGGTCTAAAACCCAACTCTTGGACCCCCAAACGGACCCAAATCCATATCCCAATTAGCCCAAATGCTCCCCAAATCTTATACCTATGACCCAGGACCAATTCTAAATATTTAAAACACTAAACAGAGTCTCTAACTCTTCCCAAAATGTGCCTCAATTATTATTTAACTTATACATTTTATTATGTTAAAACGATACGCGCCCATAAATTTATTTATGTGTGATTTATTTTTTACTCGTAAGCCCATTATGTCTAGTTGAGTTTCTTATTTATATACTCATGAATAATTGTTTATTTAAAATTAAAATTTCTACTTGCTTGAATTTTAAATCCTCCCAATTAAATTTGTTCTCAAAATAAATTTGAAATCATTAAATTCATTTACGTCGTAATATTTTATTCTAAAAATTACAGCGTATTACATAAAACAATCCCAAGCTCAGCCCAAACTGAATATAAACACACAAAGCAACCAAACCACTAAACCCGACCCAAATTTAACTGAAATTCATCGAATATAACTGAAATTTTTACTTTTCCCATTTAAATCATTACAAAAAAAAAAAAATTGAAAATGAAAATGCCCATAGATATATTAAGTTATAAAACTACCCTTAAAATATAAATGTTTATTTTGTAATGATAATTTTTGTATATTGTTTTGCATTGGATTTAAAGTTGTAAAATTTTTATTTAGACAATTATTTCTACTCGTATACGAAAATTTGAACAACTTACTCGGTAATACACATATATCTAAAACTATTGGATAGTATTTTAAAAAAACATATTGAGTTCATACATGTATAAACAATGAACCGTATAATTGTGTTTTATAACATCTCCAAAATAATTCAATTCAATATATATACTACTACTACTACCTAAAAAGAGCGTAAACCATTTGGAATGGTTATATGACGAAATTATCCACATATAAATTGATATATCCGTTATAACCTCCAAATCAATTCTATCAATTCTTCTTCTCTCTCCATAATTATTTACTATCATATAAGTTGTTGCACTTTTTCACACTAACCCCGTCTCTCCCATCAATTTCGAACCTGTTCATTTTCTCTACCTTTAATTGTCCCTAGGAACCGAAAATTCGGTAATGCCATAACCCAACAATCTTATCAAAACCTCAAGCCCCTCCTCTACTCTTATCCCCAAGCCTCTGTGAGAATAATCTGATGACTTTTCCTTCTCTTTCTATCTTTTAATTCCATCTCATATGGTGGATAAAAAGAAGTTACTAAGAAGGTTTCATTATATGGTGAGATAGTTTAAGAAGGTGGGGAAAACTCTATCATTTGTTCTCCCACGAAGCCTTTAGTGTCGAAGAAAAATGGTGTAGGGATGTAGGCAGAGATAGGTGGAGAAGGAATGTAATGGTCAATCAACCATTCACATGTATTTTGGTTTTGACATTTTTTATTTTCTTTAAATCAGTTGTGATTTTCAATTGGCTTTGGAATCAGTCATTTTCTATGTAACACACCAAGTATTAAATAGAATTTAAATCGGATAAAAAATTTGTATTATTATTTATCTCTATTTGGTTTATGTCATTCACTAGTACAAACCTAACCTTTGTTCGTCATGTATCAATATGTATTGACAAACAAATATACACATATTATAATTTAAATTTGGGACTATCTATAATATTTTGCAGTTTATAATACATGATGTTAAATCAAAGCCCCATTCTAATTGATATCCTTCAACCATTTTTTTTGGTCATTGTAGGTAAATTAAAGGATTGTGCAATTTTTTACATTATCTTTTAGTAGTAAACAAGGTGTTGTAAAAATACCAAACAATCCATTCAAACATTATTTCTTTCAACTTGATGTCTTTTGTAAGTTTAATGTGATATATTAATGTAGAAGAACTTAGTCATTAGTGTATCAATCAACAAGCAAAAATTGTCACCTACATTATTTTTGATGTGGAGACTATTATATTTTCTTTTTTCCCAACCCATTGGGTTAAAGACATTCAAATGATATTTTTAGAGGGAAAATGCTATATATGATTGATTCAAATAAAGGGCATGGGGTGATCATATACATCCAACAAACAAGCTCAATATTTTTTGGGGGGCACAAAAAAAATCTACTTAATTTACTACTTCACCTAATGAAAATTGATTAAAAAAATGTTGATATTCTTTTAAATTTTGTTTGCAAACTTTTTGTTTATAAATGTGGCAATTTCCATGTAACTCTTATGTTGTTTCTATCAGGATTGTTTTTCATGCATTGAAGTAAAATTTAGGTCTCAATTAGTGAGTAAACTATTTTGTTTTTTCAGGTTGTATGAGAACTCTCCAACATGTGTGTTGTTTGTTGTTACATGTTGTTTGATTTGCTTTGACTAATCAATTGATTTTAGGTGGTGGTGGTGGTTAGATTTCATGGCTTGAGATGTATTTGTTTGTAAATATTTGCAGAGAGATTCATTTAATTACTAGTAGCATATGTATTTCATTCTAGTGACTTCCTACATGTATACATGTTATTAAATACCATACACTCTATGTTCCTAGTGTTCAAACTTTAATTTTATTAAAGTGCAGATGAATTTATTTCGAATAGTATAATTTTAATATATTAAACAATAAAACATACCATTGGTATGGCTTTCTTAGGCAGTAATGGATATTTGTACTTATAACGCCCTCTTCTCAATTTTTAATCCTTAAATTGAATATCGAGATTCAATCGCACGTGCACACACACACACACACACACACACACACACACACATATATATATATATATGTGTGTGTGTGTGTGTGTGACACCCCGCCTAATTAAATACCGGGCGATCACTCCTTTATTAAATTAAATCAAGGTAAACAGTTGGTTCATTCTCAGCATCACTGTCAATAAAAATAAAATTTTCAATTTAACACCCTAAATAATTAAGCTAAGTGTCAAAACCATTTTAATACATAACTTTCCACATTTTATTTAAAGAAAAATTATTTATATATTTTATTTAACCACATTCAAAAAGTGAGAATCACACCACATTTAAATTCTACAACATAGTCTAATTAATTTAATACATTCGTCAATCGAATGTCAACATACGAAATCTAAAGTCACACATCCAAACTGAATAAATCCCATAGTAACAATATTGGAAATAACTGAAATACAAATGTCCAATAACAACGGAATAATGGAAACAGCTACACATGCCCAACTAGATGAAAGTACTAAGAATGGATCCGAATGAACGAAGTCGTCTAATCAAGAGACCTGCAACTCCCACCTAAGCTGCAGCCCGTTCCTTCCAAGAAATCCTAAGCAAAATGCCCCTATGGCTGGGCACCTGTAATACATACATATATATACAAGAGAGAGAGAGAAAAAGAAACGGTTCAGAGCCCGATAGTGTGTTTGATTTAAAATACATTTAGCAAGTATTTAAATTGATACATGCCAATGCAACAACATATTAGTGCGACTCTCCCTTGAGAAATTCTCACCTCTCTTATAATGTGCACACCTATCGCACTAACCTTCCCAACGGTTTGTCTTATCATTTTATCACACTAACCTTTCCAACAATTTAGCTTATCTCAAATTACTCATAAGATTTCAAAACCAAACAATATCATTGTTTAAAAAAAAATACTTCCAATTAGTAGCACAACTCTTGTTTTAGCTTCATTAATTTATAAAGTTTCCTAGTGTCATATTATACTTTTCAAACAAGTATATCCGATTTATAGTCCAGAATTATTTCTCACTTACCATATCACAGCAACAGTTTAAATTTCCCAAATTTCAGATATATATATTAAGCACTCGTATAATATATACATTCTAACAGCACCAACATACAAACTATGGTGCATGCATACTCTGCTATCCAATCCCCGTATCGCTCACACTAAGGGGTATACAAGTTCGGAATCACTCTCGAACTGTATCAACATATATACACAAACAAGATTGAGGCGAAGCATAGATTCCAAGTCTCTAAGAGGTCAGTACATACCCTCACGTCTCTTATGACCGTCTGAACTATCATTCCGATAGCCTGTACCAAGGATATATATCTTCTACGGTACAAGTCAATATCCCCCATAAAGGTCCCATCGAGATAAGACTGTCCCAACGCGGTAACCTCATGGATAGCAAGTAGCGCGAGTACGTTTTTCACACGTATATAATATATGCATACACAACCATATAAATATACAACTTATTATTATATCAATATAGGTTTCTCTCATCACCCATAATTACGATATTTATCCTTAATTTTCTCATTAAGTATTCTTATAAGGGTTCGTCACTAACCTTAACTCGAAGGGTTTCTCCAACTCATTTCGTGACACTCGTGAACTCTATCCTCACAAGTATAAAATTCAGTAGGTGTCCTTATTATGTTCCAACGTAACTCTCTTACGCACCTTACCCTTCAATACCTAAATTAATCGATTTATAAGTAATTATCCCAAAATGTAATTCTTGGTCCACATTAATTATCTCCAAAATTCATTCGTATAACCTACTGGTCTCCCCTATCTCCCAAAACATTATATTAAGGATGACCAAGAATTATTTCATGATAAATTAAATTTAACTCATTTAATAAGGGAAATAGGAGTCTGCCAGGAGGGGTCGATCGATCGAGGTTTGGGGCTCGATCGATCGAGCCTTCGATCGATCGAAGCTCTAGGCTCGATCGATCAATCGAACAGGTATTTCGATTTCTGCAGAAATGCAGTTACGGGTTCTACCACCTATCTTCACCCAAATCCATATTTTCCAACCCCAAACGTCCCAAAAATTCTACTACTAACATTATAACAATATACCAGCTGTTTCTAACGTAAGGCATGTACATTTCTATCATTTAAACATGGATTATCAACCCAAAATTTTATCTAATTATCAAGAACCCTAAAAATTTTTTAAACAGGTTTCTGAAAAATTTTCTCGAGAATTTCCTTCTTATAATCATCAAAATTTCGTGGTTAATTTCCTCTACATGGCAAGGGTTTCCAGAATCATCATATAAACCAATACTACATGGATTTTCCTATCAAAAATTGGGTTTTCTTCCATATATTTCATCCCTAATCATTCCTAAACTACTATGGAAATTGCACCAACGAAATAAGAAAGATAAACACTTGCCTGGGATTTTTGGTATTTTGATTTACGGCTGATTTTGGTGTGGTTGCGTTCCTCGTCTCGCGATCTACGTGTTGGTGGTGGCGGCGGCGCAAACCGTTGAGTTTTGAGCCTTGAAATTGCTTGAGAGCTCTCTCCTCTCTTCTCCAATGGACGTTCTAAGTTTTAGGAATTCTAACCCTAGGTGACAACCTCAATATTAGATATAGCCCCTCTAATTTTCGTGGGTTTAATTACCCATAAATGTAAAATGACCAAAATGCCCTCCCGGGTTACTAATTAGGCCTAAAAACGCCCCGAGACCAAAACTACAGCCCGGGTACACTTATCTGACTATCTCGACCCTTCCGGACGCGTTGGCATACTAAAAATGACCATACGGGCAACTTATAAAATATTCACTTTTTATTTATCAAAATTTAGTCCCGACGCGACATGAGCACGCCCCGACTTAAATTTCGAAATTGTCATTTAACTCACTCATGACATTCAATATAATCAATATAATATATTACGTTGCTCATTAGTAATATTCAACAAATTTCCTATAATTACTAACTCTCGTCACGTTAATAATTATAACATAATTAATTTCTGGATTTTTATTAAATAATTCACTCACATTAAATTTAATAAATCCCCAAATTAATATAGCATAAAAATATGGGGTATTACATACTTCCCCCCTAATAACGGAATTTCGTCCTGAAATTCGGAAAATAAGGCATACCTGGTAAAAACAACTCTGGATATCTCTCGCGCATAACTGCCTCGCGCTCCCAAGTGGATTCCTCCACATTGTGGTGCTCCCACTGGACCCGTACAAGTGGAACTATCTTTGACCTCAATCTCCTCTCACTAAAGTCTAGGATAGCCACCGGTCTCTCCTCGTAAGATCTATCGGGCTGTAAATCGATCTCATCTATTGCGATGTGAGTATGGGCCATATCATCCCGAATATCCTGTCTCAACGACGAGATGTGGAATACATCGTGAATGCGATGTAAATGCTCTGGCAGTCCCAACCTGTATGCAACCGACCCAATCCTCTCGATGATGGAAAATGGTCCCACGTACCTCGGAGCCAAGTTCCCCTTCTTCCCGAACCTCATCACTCCCTTCATAGGAGATACACACAATAACACTTGGTCCCCCACACTAAACTCTCAGAAGAACCGTTTCGCATCGGTGTAGCTCTTCTGCTTGTCCTGGGCTACTCGAATGATACTCCTGATCATCTTAATTCTCGTGGAGGTTTCCTGAATCACCTCTGGTACTAGCAACTTGTTATCCCCCACTTCGAGCCAACAAGCTGGGGAACGACAAGGCCTGCCATAGATAGCCTCAAATGCAGCCATACCAATCGTAAACTGATAAGAGTTATTATAAGCAAACTCTACCAGTGGAAGATGTGGCTCCCAACCTCCTCCAAAATCGAGAACACACATGCATAGCATATCCTCTAACATCCGATTAGTACGCTCTGTCTGTCCATATGTGTGTGGGTGATAAGCTAAACTCAACCTCAACTCATTACGCATAGCCTCCTGAAAGCTTTCCTAGAAACGTGAGACGAAAATCTTGTCTCTATCTGACACAATATTCAAGGGCACTCCATGTAATTTGACAACCTCACCAATGAAAAACTGAGCATACTGACCCGTGGTATAGTCTGTCCGCACCGGCAGAAAATGAGCCACCTTGGTCAAACGGTCTATAATCACCCAGATAGAATCGTGGCCCCGCTGTGATGTAGGTAACCCTGTAATAAAATCCATGGAAATACTCTCCCACTTCCACGCGGGTACTTCCAATGGCTGAAGCAACCTTGACGGTTTCTGATGGTCCACCTTCACCAGCTGGCTAGTAGAACACTTAGACACGAACTTAGCAATGTCCTTCTTCATCCCACTCCACCAGTATTGCCTCCTCATATCCTGGTACATCTTATCCCCTCCAGGACGCACCGCAAACTGGGATCCGTGAGATTGGGTCATCACTGCATGACGTAATTGATCCCCTTCAGGAACTACCAACCTCCCATTAAATCGCAAACCTCCATCGGAACTAACAGAATAGGACTCAGCACCCTCGGCTAGAAGTCGCACAATCTGTTCTTGGCAAAACGGGTCTGTGGTCTGTGCCTGTATCACCCGTGTAACAATCTCGGGTGTGACTGACATCACGGATATGAAAGAATGTGCTACTGCGTCCTGGTGACCCAACTCCTTCCACTTTGCTTTCCAGATGTCTGCTACTTCGTCTACCGTTCTACGACTCAACGCATCAGCAACTACGTTGTCCTTTCCCGGATGATACTGTATATCGAACTGGTAGTCTTTCACAAACTCTAGCCATTTGCGCTGACGCATATTCAGCGCTCGCTGAGTGAACAGGTACTGCAACGACTTTTGGTCTATGAACAAATGGAATTTCTCTCCCAACAAATAGTGCCTCCATATCCTCAATGCAAAGACGACCGCTGCTAATTCCAGGCCATGGGTGGGGTAATTCTTCTCATGCGGCTTAAGCTTGCGGGAGGCAAAAGATATAGCCTTCTCTTCCTGCTGAAGTACTCCCCCAAGTCCCCGTAAGGACGCATCGGTGTAAACCAGGTACTCCACACCCAGCTTCGGTAACGCAAGGACTGGTGCTGAAGTAAGCTTGTCTTTCAGCTCGTCGAAAGCCAACTGACAGGCATCATCCCAAACATATGGTACCCCCTTGCGAGTCAGATTGGTCAGTGGACCCACTATTTTGGAGAATCCCAGAATAAATCTCCTGTAGTAACCAGCTAACCCCAAGAAACTACGCACTTCCATTGGTGTCGTGGGCTGTCCCCACTCCCTCACCGCTGACACTTTACTCGGGTCAATTGCTATCCCCTGCTCAGAAACAACATGCCCTAAGAACTGTACCTCTCGCAACTAGAATCCACACTTCTCGTACTTACCATACAACTGATGCTCTCGTAGAGTCTGAAGAACCTGCCTCAAGTGATCGTCATGCTCCTCCTCGGAGTGTGAATATATCAAAATGTCATCTATGAAGACGATGACAAACTGATCCAAGAACTCTCTGAATACTTGGTTCATCAAGTCCATGAAAATGGCTGGAGCATTTGTGAGTCCGAACGGCATCACCCTGAACTCATAGTACCCATATCTCGTCAAGAAGGAAGTCTTTGAAACATCATGCTCTCTAATACGTAAATGATGGTACCCTGACCTCAGATCTATCTTCGAAAAGAAAGTTTCTCCCCTCAGCTGGTCGAAAAGATCATCGATTCGAGGCAACGGATACCTATTCCGTATCGTGACCTTGTTCAACTCCCGGTAGTACACACACAATCTCAGTGAACCATCTCTCTTCTTCATAAATAAGACTGGAGCGCCCCAAGGTGAGGTACTCCTACGAATGAAGCCTGACCTAATAGCTGCTCTATCTGATCTCGTAGCTCTCGCATCTCTGCTGGAGCCATACAGTACGCTGCGCGTGCTATAGGTCTCGTATCTGGAAATAAATCTATGACAAAGTCTATCTCTCGACCGGGGGATAGGCCTGGTATCTCCTGAAACACATCGGAATACTCCCTGACAACTAGGATCGAATCCAAGGGAATCACAACCTCCTTAGAGGTATCCTCCTCTATGTAATACAAATGAGCGGTAGAACCTCCCTCTGGGTGAGGCATCGCCACTACAAACATTTCCTGCCCCGGAATGGCAAAAATAATGCTCCCACCGAAGCAATTAATCATGGCTCTATAAGCTGCGAGCCAATCCATACCAATAATCACATCATGCTCATGCATGTCTAAGACTAACATGTCCGCAGGTAATACCAAACTACCGATCTCTACCCCCACTCCCCGGCATATAAAGAAAATAAGTGACCCACTCCCCAGTGGTGTGTCCACACACGTCACTGGGCTCTCTGCTATGGCTAACAACCCTAAGGCCTTCGTAAAATGCGTAGCTATAAAATAATGTGTTACCCCCGTATCAAACAAAACTCGACCCATAGTACCATGGATAGGAAACATACCCTCAATCGCTGGTGGTGCCTGTGGAGCTGCTGCCTGGTGGACGTTATAGACACGTCCATACTGTAATTGCCCCTGCTGCACTGGAGCTGGGAGTGCAGCCGGAAAAAGTGGTCTTTGTGGCTCATTACGGGCACCCTGCTGCTGTGGGGCCCTATCTCCCTCTGGACAATCCTGGCGCCTATGGACGTGCTTACCACACCCAAAACATCGACCTATGAAATTTCCTCCCCTCTGTCCTTGCTGACCACGACCCTTCTGTCCGTTACCTCCCCGCCACAGGCCCTGATTAGCACGCTGCTGGCCCTGTTGCTGTCCCTGTTGTCGGTGTTGGCCCTGCTGGCCCTGCTGATTAGGCTGGCCCTACTGGCCCTACCTATAACCCCCATATCCCTGCCTAGAATCACCTGAACGGAATCGCTTAGCAGGGTCCCCCTGATGGGAGCTCTGCTCGTGCTGACGAGTCTGTCCATGAGATGGTGCCCCACTTGCACTATTACCCCCGGCCCTGCCCTGCTGGCTGGACTCTCCTGCTCTCTTGCTTCCCTGAAGATGGAAGCGGTGATCCTGGCAATGTAGCAACGCGGCATTGAGTACATCAGTGAAAGTACTCAGGGATAAATTCCCAATAAGGTGCTGACGGATCCTCCAAGCTAACCCGTTGACAATCAACATAACCTTCTTGCTCTCAGTAGGTGCCTCATCTGGCACAATGGTGAGAAGTCTCGTGAACTCCTCCTCATACTCCGCTACGGTAAGACTCTCCTGCTTCAGATTCAGTAATCTCCTCCTCATCTCAGTCTGCACGGTAGGTGGAAAATACATGCGGTCAAATCGCTCCCAAAATGACTGAATAGGGATCGTGTCCCTCTCCTCCAAAGTGGTAGTGGACTCCCACCACTGCAAAGCGGCTCCCACCAGCTTAAAGGAAGCCAATAACTTCTTTTGCACGTCAGTGCACTCATACATACGGTGATGCCGCTCGATGTATTTCTTCCATTGGCTAACTGTGACAATATCGGATCTACCAGAGAACTCAGGAGGATGCACTTTCTAAAAAGCATCCCGAACCCTCTCCCATGCAGATGGAAGCTGTGCTGGTACTGGCGCCACTGCCTGAACCTGGGGTGGAGCCTGCTGAGTCACCGCTAGTGCGGCATTCACCGCCTGAGTAACAATGGCGGCTACCTCGTTTGCATCCATAGTGCCTTGTGCCGGAACTGCTGGCTGCTCGGCCTAGGCACGCCTATCCTTCGGAGCACGTCTCGGAGGCATCTGAAACGTGAAGAAGTTTATTAGTCTAGAGTCATTAACAAATCTCAAATACCTGAAGACATAAACTTGAAAGCAAGAATACAACCATCCTAAAATAGGGCTCTATAGAAATAATGTTAAGCTGAAAGCGAAATAAGCCGTACAGATCCTATGGACACTAGAACCTGAAGAGCTGATACCACCTGTGACACCCCGCCTAATTAAATACAGGGCGATCACTCCTTTATTAAATTAAATCAAGGTAAACAGTCGGTTCATTCTCAGCATCACTGTCGATAAAAATAAATTTTCCAATTTAACACCCTAAATAATTAAGCTAAGTGTCAAAACCATTTTCATACATAACTTTCCAAATTTTATTTAAAGAAAAATTATCTATATATTTTATTTAACCACATTCAAAAAGTAATAATCACACCACATTTAAATTCTGCAACATAGTCCAATTAATTTAATACATTCCTCAATCGAATGTCAACATACGAAATCTAAAGTCACATCCAAACTGAATAAATCCCAAAGTAACAATACTGGAAATAACTGAAATAAAAATGTCCCATAACAACGGAATAATGGAAAGAGCTACACATGACCAACTAGATGAAAGTATTAAGAATGGATCTGAATGAACGAAGTCGTCTAATCAAGAGACCTGCAACTCCCACCTAAGCTGCAGCGCGTTCCTTCCAAGAGATCCTAAGCAAAACGCCCTTGTGGCTGGGCACCTGTAATACATACATATATATACAAGAGAGAGAGAGAAAAAAAACGGGTCAGAGCCCAATAGTGTGTTTGATTTAAAATACGTTTAGCAAGTATTTAAATTGATACAGGCCAATGCAACAACATATTAGTGCGACTCTCCCTTGAGAAATTCTCACCTCTCTTCTAATGTGCACACCTATCGCACTAACCTTCCCAACGGTTTGTCTTATCATTTTATCACACTAACCTTTCCAACAATTTAGCTTATCTCAAATTACTCATAAGATTTCAAAACCAAACAATATCATTGTTTAAAAAAAATAATTCCAATTAGTAGCACAACTCTCGTTTTAGCTTCATTAATTTATAAAGTTTCCCAGTGTCATATTATACTTTTCAAACAAGTATATCCAATTTATAGTCCAGAATTATTTCTCACTTACCATATCACAACAACATTTCAAATTTCCCAAATTTCAAATATATATATTAAGCACTCGTATAATATATACATTCTAACAGCACCAACATACAAACTATGGTGCGGGCATACTCTGCTATCCAATCCTTGTATCGCTCACACTAAGGGGTATACAAGTTCGGAATCATTCTCGAACTGTATCAACATATATACAGAAACAAGATTGAGGCAAAGCATAGATTCCAAGTCTCTAAGAGGTCAGTACATACCCTCACGTCTCTTAGGACCGTTTGAACTATCATTTCGATAGCCTTTACCAAGGATATCTCTCTTCTAGGGTACAAGTCAATATCCCCCATAAAGGTCCCATCGAGATAAGACTGTCCCAGCGCGGTAACCTCATGGATAGCAAGTAGCGCGAGTACGTTTTTCACATGTATATAATATATGCATACACAACCATATAAATATACCACTTATTATTATATCAATATAGGTTTCTCTCATCACCCATAATTATGATATTTATCCTTAATTTTCTCATTAAGTATTCTTATAAGGGTTCGTCACTAACCTTAACTCGAAGGGTTTCTCCAACTCATTTCGTGACACTCGTGAACTCTATCCTCACAAGTATAAAATTCAGTAGGTGTCCTTATTATGTTCCAACGTAACTCTCTTACGCACCTTACCCTTCAATACATAAATTAATCGATTTATAAGTAATCATCCCAAAATGTAATTCTTGGTCCACATTAAGTATCTCCAAAATTCATTCGTATAACCTACTGGTCTCCCCTATCTCCCAAAACATTATATTAAGGATGCCCAAGAATTATTTCATGATAAATTAAATTTAAGTCAATTAATAAGGGAAATAGGAGTCTTCCAGGAGGGATCGATCGATCGAGGTTTGGGGCTCGATTGATCGAGCCTTCGATCGATCGAAGCTCTAGGCTCGATCGATCGATCGAACAGGTATTTCGATTTCTGCAGAATTGCAGTTACGGGTTCTACCACCTATCTTCACCAAAATCCATATTTTCCAACCCCAAACGTCCCAAAAATTCTACTACTAACATTATAACAATATACCAGTTGTTTCTAACGTAAGGCATGTACAGTTCTATCATTTAAACATGGATTATCAACCCAAAATTTTATCTAATTATCAAGAACCCTAAAATTTTCTTAAACAGGTTTCTAACAAATTTTCTCCAGAGTTTCCTTCTTATAATCATCAAAATTTCGTGGTTAATTTCCTCTACATGGCAAGGGTTTCCAGAATCATCATATAAACCAATACTACATGGATTTTCCTATCACAAATTGGGTTTTCTTCCATATATTTCATCCCTAATCATTCCTAAACTAATATGGAAATTGCACCAACAAAATAATAAAGATAAACACTTGCCTGGGATTTTTGGTATTCTGATTTACGGCTGATTTTGGTGTGGTTGCGTTCCTCGTCTCGCGATCTACGCGTTGGTGGTGGCGGCGGCGCAAACCGTTGAGTTTTGAGCCTTGAAATTGCTTGAGAGCTCTCTCCTCTCTTCTCCAATTTCCGTTCTAAGTTTTGGGAATTCTAACCGTAGGTGACAACCTCGATATCAGATATATCCCCTCTAATTTTCGTGGGTTTCATTACCCATAAATGTAAAATGACCAAAATGCCCTCCCGGGTTACTAATTAGGCCTAAAAATGACCCAAGACCCAAACTACACCCCCCGGATACACTTTTATGACTATCTCGACCCTTCCGGGAGCGTTGGCGCACTCAAAACGACCATACGGGCAACTTATAGAATATTCACTTTTTATTTATCAAAATTTAGTCCCGACGCGACACGAGCACGTCCCGACTTAAATTTGCGAAATTGTCATTTAACTCACTCATGACATTCAATATAATCAATATAATATATTACTTTGCTCATTAGTAATATTCAACAAATTTCCCATAATTACTAACTCTTGTCACGTTAATAATTATAACATAATTAATTTTCGGATTTTTATTAAATAATTCACTCACATTAAATTTAATAAATCCCCAAATTAATAAAGCATAAAAATACGGGGTATTACAATATATATATATATATATATATATATATATATATATATATATATATATAGAGAGAGAGAGAGAGAGAGAGAGAGGTAGACCCTCCCCTAAGAACTCCTAATGGTGCATACCTCGGTACATACCATTTTTTTAAATAGTAAGAAAATGAATTTTTTGATGAAACTTCATAGATATGATCTCCACAATGAGAAGATTATCTTCAATTTTTTCATCAAAAAATTCAATAAAAAAAACTTTGAAATGAGGTAAATATGTAAAAAAATGGTATAAATATGAATTTTTGACCGTTTAAATTTTGGTGATCATGTCAACCACTTTTTGAATGCATTTTTTGATGAAACTTCAATGATATGATCTCGATACTGAGAAGATCGTATTTATAAAAAAAATTAATCAATCAAGGGACTAGGGCAGACCCAAAATTTTAACGGTCGAAAATGCATATTTATACCATTTTTACGTATCACCTCATCTCAATGGTTTTTTTATTGAATTTTTTTACAAAAAAATTTGGAGATCTCTCATTGTGGAGATCATATTCATGAAGGTTCATCAAAAAATTCATTTTTTTACTATTTAAAAAAAAAAATATATATATATATATATATATAGGAGAAGGCTCAGCTACATCATGCTCTATACATCATCTATACATCACACCTAGTTGTAGGCCCTAAAAAAAATTCATTTTTTTCCCTTGAAATTAACCTTCCAATAAACTCGTGTTCATAAAATTAGGTCAAAATACATTTTGTAGCTATTTTTAAAAAATTCACCAAAAACTGCTCAAAATACCTTATTTATAACGGTCTACGCCAGCAATTTTCAGTGGATTTTTTAAAAATAGCTACAAAATGTATTTTGACCTGATTTTTTGCATATGGGTTGATTGGAAGGTTAATTTCAAGAGAAAAATAAAAAAATTGGAAGAAAGGTTTCTTCGGGCCTAGAACAAGGTGTGATGTATACATCATGATGTATATATATATGTGTGTGTGTGTGTGTGTGTGTGCATGTGTGTGTGTGTGTGTGTGTGAGAGAGAGAGAGAGAGAGAGAGAGAGAGAGTATTAATAAAATTATTAAAGGTTATTGTTGATATATGTATTTGTGACAACCCGCTATCCGGAATAAAGGGTGGCCAGCCCTATACCCCGATAAAATAGGAAATCATTGATGAATATCATTCTCAGCATCACAACAATATGCAAAGTATATGGAATAACCACTCTATATTCCAGAAAACGGGTTATCAAAAACTTTGATTTGAAATAAAAAAGAAAACATTTTCAACAACCCAAGATAGAAATAGAGGGTGGAAACCCCCAAAGCGTATATAAGAAACCCAAAAGATACAAAAGGACCGAACGAAAGGTCGGTCAATAACAACCATACAACATACAATGTACTAAGTGTTACATAATATATCCATTACAATTACAACGGTTTGGGCAACATGCCCGAATAAACTGATCATAACTAGAAAACATAAACGGAGGCGTCTACACAAAATCCCGTGAAACCCGCACGATGTCACGGCTCCTCAAGAACATGTGGAAGGAAAGGTCATTACGGGCGACCGTGCGGCGGAACACCTGAACGGATTATATATACATATATATATACAACAAGAAAGGAAAACCGGTCAGGGCCGGGTATATGTGATCAATAGATAAATGACAGGTATGACAATGATGTACAGTTAAGCATGGATGACAATCTAGCATGGTAACATAGTATAAGGAACTAAAACGGATAAAGGACTACATGGTGTGAGGTTCATATTAAAACAGAATTTAAAAGTGCTGTTGAGCCTTTATCATCATTCATCGTATTTCAATGTTTATCTTCTTTTCCATTCCTTATCAAGAATATTATTATCATCATGTGCTCTATATGGCACTAAACTCAATAGCATGCTCTTTGTGGCATAAATTTTGCTCTTTATGGCATTCAGGTTCCATCGAGTCCAACTCGATAATTAGAATAGTCATAAATATAAATATAACGATTCTAAAACCGCCCGTCCGGGTTTCCCCACTGTGCGCGTCCCTAAATAACCATCATCTTCCAGGGCCTAACATAAGACAACCTGGGATCCTAATTGAAAACGTCGGGAAGCAGCCATATGCCTGCGGGGTAGTCAAGACCAGAACCAGAATCTCCTACCCATCGCAGAAAAATAAAACAAGCGCTCATATGGCCTAGGACTATATCCACCCTGCATTCATTAGCCAGGGGGCTTCACCTCTCGCACGGACTTCCCTTAAGATGGTATTTAGAGAGGTGTGTAACATCCATTTTATTAATTTCCATTACGTGATTTAGTAAATTATCATTTACCTTATCAATATCTCAATTTTAAATGAATGTACAATCTAAGTCAGGACTATATGTAATTCGTACCAACATAGCATCCTCAAAAGGAATTCAGACTCCAAAGTTATCCCCAAGTCCTCTTTTAGGCTTTAATATAAACCATCAAGTCAAATCGAACTCGAGTTAAATTCTAAAGTCTCCAAATTGACCTTAAATAGATTCTAAACCCTTATAAAACTACAAGACAAAAGAAATGACTAAGCATTTCTTTAAATCCCCCTTGAATGAATCCTAGATGAACCCTTTCGAGTCTAGGATGTCGACCCAACTCAACTAAAACTCTAAACCCTATGTTTACTTCATTTAAGAAGGTCCCAAATCAATAATCCTAAAGAAAAGGGGTTAAAAATGAAAAAGAAAAATTTTGAAAAGTGCAGGGCTACCGAATCCCTTGGCCAAATCGATTCGGCCAGAAATTTTGGGTTTCTACATAACTGCCGAATCGATTCGGATAAATTTCAAATCGATTCGGTTCACAAGACCTGGGCACTGGACTTAACCGAATCGATTCGCCCAGGGGGCCGAATCGATTCGGGCCTGCGATTTTGCCAAGAATTGGCTATGGAGTCTTGGACTCCATTTTCTACCCCAACTCCAATTTCTTCTAACCAAACTTATATACCAACACTAAAATAACATCAATGATACTATTGATCATCTGAAACCTCATGAATCATCTTTGAGTGAATCAAAACCCATAAATACATAAGAAAACCCTAAGTTTGCTAAACCAAAATCAACACATCATTACCACAACAAATCATCTATCTCAAGACACAAATAGCAAGTAAAAACTTGCCTTGATTCAGCAAATTGCAGGTCTCTTGTTTGTAGGAGCAAGAATCTCTCTCAATCCCCAAATCTCCAAAGCTTTCTTTCTACTCTTCTCTTTCTCTCTTTGGTTTTTTTTTGAAGGAAATTAGGGTAGTTAGAAGACTTAATAGGCTTAAGTCGTGGCTTAAGGAAATTGTCCCACTTAATTAACTAATAGTGCGATAAAATAATACGCATTAGCATAATTAAGGCACAACCAGTCAAAAATGCCTAAAACTACAAAATACAATATGGTACATTATTTGACTATTTCGCACATTCCGGAATCAACTGCAACCTCCAAGTTATCATTTGGACATTTTAAAATTCAATTTAGGTTCCGGTCTCATAATTAATCCAAATATCATTTTAAATACAGATGATATTAATAAGCATGACATAGCAATATTTCCCATGATTATGATATGTAAGCAACCTCATAATAAATATCGACTTTGCTACATTGAATTAACATTCAAAACATAACCCAACACTGGTCTCTAATTACTATAATAAGTAATTACCATAAAATACGGTCTCATAAGCGAGGGTTATTACATACTCCCCCCTTATGAGGGAATTTTGCCCCCAAAATTCTGGCATACCTCTTGAGAAAAGATGTGGATATTTCTCCCGCATCTCATCCTCACGTTCCCAAGTTGATTCGCTTGCATGATGATGACTCCAATGAACTCTCACTAGGGGCACCACACGAGATATCAACTTTCGCTCCCCAAACTCAAGGATAGCAACCGGTTGTTCTTCATAAGAAACATCGGGCTGCAACTCGATATCTTCGAAAGTAATGTGCCAAAGGGCACCTTCACACCTTCTATACTTCTTCAAAGAGGAGACGTGGAATACATCATGGATTTGTTGTAAAGGTTTCGGCAAGGCAAGTTGGTATGCTACGGGACCAACCTTAGCAATGACCGGGAAAGGTCTAACAAAGCGAGGTGCAAGCTTTCCTTTCTTCCCAAAACGTTTAATACCCTTCATCGGGGACACTCGCACTAACACTTGGTCTCCAACCTCCAATTCCATATGTCTCCTACCCGCATCGGCATAACTCTTTTGACGATCTTGGGCTATCCGTATGCGATTTCGAATAAGCTCAATTTTCGAAGAAGTATCTTGGATCATTTCAGGTCCAAGGAACTTATTATCACCCACTTCCAACCAACAAGCGGGCGATCTACAAGGCCTGCCATACAGAGCTTCATAAGGTGCCATTCCGATAGTAAATTGGTATGAGTTATTATAAGCAAACTCAACCAATGAAAGGTATTGTTCCCAACCGCCTTTAAATTCGAGTATGCACATACGAAGCATATCCTCTAACATCTGGTTTACCCTTTCGGTCTGACCGTCTGTTTGAGGGTGATAGGAAGAGCTTAACTTCAATTCAGTCCCCATAGCTCCCTGGAAACTCTGCCAAAAATGGGACACAAATATTTTATCTCGGTCGGAGACAATGTTTAAAGGTACCCCGTGGAGTCTAACGATCTCCTCGATGTACAGTTGGGCATAACGAGCAGTATCATAATCAGTGCGCATAGGCAAGAAGTGTGCCTACTTAGTCAAGCGGTCGACAATCACCCAAATTGAGTCATGACCCTTTTACGATTTAGGCAAACCCATAACAAAGTCCATCGAAATGCTCTCCCATTTCCATACGGGAATCTCGAGCGGTTGTAACAAACCTGTCGGTCGCTGGTGGTCGATCTTAACCAACTGACAAGTAGTGCTTTGAGACACAAACTCTGAGATATCCCTCTTCATACCCGCCCACCAATACAAATGACGCATATCTTGGTACATCTTGTCCCCGCCTGGATGTACCGCGAACTTGGACCCGTGGGATTCTGTCATCACTGTACGTCTCAAATCCCCATCGTCGGGAACCACAAGTCTTCCATGGAAGCGTAGTCCACCCTCAGAACCAATTGAGTATGACTCCGCTCCCTCAGACAACAACTGGCGTGTATGGTCTTGACAAGCCTTATCTCTTTTCTAAGCTTCCACAATCTTTGCTATAATCGTGGGAGTAACCGTCATCACGGAAAGGAATGCTCTCACCCCTGCATCCTCCAGGCTGAGTTCCTTCCACTTAGCTTTCCACACCTCAGCTAAGTCTCCATCAGGCTTTCTACTCAGGGCATCGGCTACCACATTCTCCTTCCCGGGGTGATAATGAATATCAAATTGGTAGTCTTTCACAAACTCCAACCAACGACGCTGGTGCATATTCAAATCCTTTTGGGAGAATAAGTATTGCAGCGATTTGTGGTCGGTGAAAAGACTAAAATTTTCCCCCAAGAGATAATGCCTCCATATCTTCAAGGCAAATACAACGGCGGCAAATTCCAAGTCATGTACCGGATAGTTCCCCTCGTGAGGCTTCAACTTACGAGAAGCATACGCAATGGGTTGTCTCTCTTATTGAAGAACACCTCCTAATCCCTGAAGAGATGCATCAGTGAAGACGAGATATTCCAATCCCGGCTTTGGCAATGCCAGGACTGGAGCGGAAGTCAGTCTATCCTTGAGCTCATCGAAAGCCGCTTGACATGAACTGTCCCATACAAATCTTACTCCTTTTCGGGTTAAATTCGTCAACGGGCTAGAAACCTTAGAAAAGCCCTTAATGAATCGGCGGTAATAACCCGCCAAGCCCAGAAAACTACGAAATTCAGTGGGCGTCGTGGGCTGGCCCCACTCCTTCACCGCGATCACCTTACTCGGATCCACAGACACGCCTTGGGATGACACCACATGCCCCAAGAATTGAACTTCCTTCAACCAGAAGCCACACTTCTCAAACTTTGCATACAATTGATGATCCCTCAATCTCTGCAGGACCAACCGCAAGTGAGCAGCGTGATCCGACTCTGTCTGAGAATAGACTAGGATGTCATCGATAAAGACAATGACAAACTGGTCAAGGAAATCCCGGAATACCCTATTCATAAGGTCCATAAACACTGCAGGGGCATTGGTTAGCCCAAAGGGCATAACCAAGAACTCATAAGATCCATAACGGGTCCGAAAGGCCGTCCTAGATACATCTTGCTCTCGTATCCTCAATTGGTGATACCCTGTCCGCAAGTCGATCTTGGAGAATTAGGAAGCTCCCCTAAGTTGATCAAACAAGTCGTTGATGCGAGGTAAAGGGTATTTATTCCGGATGGTGACTTTATTCAACTCTCTATAGTCCATGCATAACCGGAGAGAACCGTCTCTCTTCTTCACAAACAATACAGGAGCGCCCCACGGCGAGGTACTACACCTAATAAAGCCCTGCTCCAAAAGCTTCTGAATCTGATCTCTCAGCTCCCTCATCTCCACAGGAGCCATTCGATAAGGAGCTTTGGCGATCGGTCGAGTTCCCGGCATTAAGTCAATCACAAAATCTATTTCCCGACTGGGAGGTAATCCCGGTATCTCCCGAAAAATATCTTCAAAGTCTCTAACGATTGGAAGAGAATTTAGGGGAATCACGACATCTCTAGATGCATCTTCCGCAATACAATATAAATAAGCACTCGTGCTCCCTTCCATACAAGGCATAACTACCAGGAACATCTCTTGTCCTGGAACCGCAAAAACTATACTCTTCCCGAAGCAATTCACTATAGCACGGTACTTCACTAGCCAATCCATACCCAAAATTACATCGTACCCGACCATATCAAGGACGAGAAAATCGGCATCAAAACACAAGTCACCAAGGTTAATTCCTACATTTTTACATACGAAGAAAATCAATGAACCATCGCCCATAGAAGATTCAACGCTAGTGAAGGTACTTTCAGCAGATTTTATCAAACCTGTAGTCTGGGCAAAACTTCTAGAAATAAAGGAGTGTGTAGCACCCGTATCAAATAGGATTCGACCCGAATGCCCATGAATGAGAAACTTACCCTCGATCGCTGGCGGCGCTGGAGGAGCTGGAGGAAGCAAAGCCTCCTGAATATGGTAAACCCGTCCGTACTGCAATTTCCCCTGTTGAGGAGGAGCAACCGGATTTGGCGCTTGAGGCGGAAACTGTACATACGGCTGCTGTGGGGCCCTAGGAAGATGCCCTCCAACCAACTGAGGACACGCCCTTTTATAGTGACCCAGCTCCCCGCACTGGAAACATTTATTTGTCGTATTATTCTGATTCCTGCCTTGGTTATTCCGGAATTGTCCCTCACCTCGGCCCTGTTGGCCCCTACCTCCATTTCCACCTCTACCACCCTGTGGTTGCTGACCACCTTGACCCTGCCTGTTATTATTGTTATTGCCACCATTATTAAACCCACCGAAACGTTGACGCTTGGACGAATCCCCCTGCTGAGGATCCCTCTCAACCTGCTTGTTCCCCGAGGATTAGGACGAAGAAGATGTTCCCCCTCCGCTCCCAACTCCTCCCTGCCTCACCACTTGCCCCACAGTAACAACCTTCTTCTTATTTTGCACAAACAATCTATGCTCTTGACAGTGAAGTAAAGCAACATTCATCACATCACCAAAAGTCACCGGAGATGGATTTCCAAGCAAATGTTGTTTTATTCGCCAATGCAAACCTCCCAAAAACTTGGAGATCCTCTTCGCTTCTGGAGTTACTTCATCCGGTATAAAACTTGCTAACCGGGTAAACTCCTCCTCGTACTCGGCAACTGATCTCTCCCCTTGTACTAAATCCTGAAGCTTCCTCTGCATTTCCCTCTGAACTACGGGAGGGAAATACTTTCCATCAAACAAAGCCCAAAAATTTGTGATGGGCATAGTATCCCTTTGTTCGGGTGTCGTCATTGACTCCCACCAGTGCAAGGCCGGTCCGACCAGCTTGAAGGTAACGAGAATTTGCTTTTTTCTCTTCACTACATTCCACCATCCTAAGATGGCGCTGCATATCTCTCTTCCACTGGTTCGCCTTGATAACATCCGAACCTCCCTCAAATTCCGGGGGATGTCCCTTAAGGAAAGACTCCCTCACCCGTTCCCACTGAGAAGGTCCCGTAGGAACTAGTGCTTCTTGTCCCCTCACTTGAACTTGTGGCATTTGTTGGGCCACTGCAGTCATCGCGGCGTTGACAGCTTGGGCCACAATATTTGCCACTTCAGCGGCACTGATATTCCCCTGCTGCGGTGGAGGACCAAACTCATCCTCAACAACCCTATTACGTCTAGCGGGACGTCCTCTCTTCGGCGGCATCTGAGATAGAGACGAGATAGAGTTAAAACATAATATAAGACAATCTATTTAGTAGAAGATCGCATACATAGGCAGCAAAACAATCCTAACATTAAGTTCTATATCAAAGAACGCTACGGTAGAACGTGACAAGTCCGCATAGATCCTAAAGAATCTAGAACCCGATGCTCTGATACCAAGGTTAATTCCTACGTTTTTACATACGAAGAAAATCAATGAACCATCGCCCATAGAGGATTCAACGCTAGTGAAGGTACTTTCAGCAGATTTTATCAAACCTGTAGTCTGGGCAAAACTTCTAGAAATAAAGGAGTGTGTAGCACCCGTATCAAATAGGATTCGACCCGAGTGCCCATGAATGATAAACTTACCCTCGACCGCTGGCGGCGCCGGAGGAGCTGGAGGAAGCAAAGCCTCCTGAATATGGTAAACCCGTCCGTACTGTAATTTCCCCTATTGAGGAGGAGCAACCGGATTTGGCGCTTGAGGCGGAAACTGTACATACGGCTGCTGTGGGGCCCTAGGAAGATGCCCTCCAACCAACTGAGGACACGCCCTTTTATAGTGACCCAGCTCCCCGCACTGGAAACATTTATTTATCGTATTATTCTGATTCCTGCCTTGGTTATTCCGGAATTGTTCCTCACCTCGGCCCTGTTGGCCCCTACCTCCATTTCCACCTCTACCACCCTGTGGTTGCTGACCACCTTGACCCTGCCTGTTATTATTGTTGTTGCCACCATCATTAAACCCATCGAAATGTTGACGCTTGGACGAATCCCCCTGCTGAGGATCCCTCTCAACCTGCTTGTTCCCCAAGGATTGGGACGAAGAAGATGTTCCCCCTCCGCTCCCAACTCCTCCCTGCCTCACCGCTTGCCCCACAGTAACAACCTTCTTCTTGTTTTGCACAAACAATCTATGCTCTTGACAGTGAAGTAAAGAAGCATTCATCACATCACCAAAAGTCACCGGAGATGGATTTCCAAGCAAATGTTGTTTTATTCGCCAATGCAAACCTCCCACAAACTTGGAGATCCTCTTCGCTTCTGGAGTTGCTTCATCCGGTATAAAACTTGCTAACCGGGTAAACTCCTCCTCGTACTCGGCAACTGATCTCTCCCCTTGTACTAAATCCTGAAGCTTCCTCTGCATTTCCCTCTGAACTGCGGGAGGGAAATACTTTCCATCAAACAAAGCCCAAAAATTTGTGATGGACATAGTATCCCTTTGTTCGGGTGTCGTCATTGACTCCCACCAGTGCAAGGCCGGTCCGACCAGCTTGAAGGTAACGAGAATTTGCTTTTTTCTCTTCACTACATTCCACCATCCTAAGATGGCGCTGCATATCTATCTTCCACTGGTTCGCCTTTATAACATCCGAAACTCCCTCAAATTCCGGGGGATGTCCCTTAAGGAAAGACTCCCTCACCCGTTCCCACTGAGAAGGTCCCGTAGGAACTAGTGCTTCTTGTCCCCTCACTTGAACTTGTGGCATTTGTTGGGCCATTGCAGTCATCGCGGCATTGACAACTTGGGCCACAATATTTGCCACTTCAGCGGCATTGATATTCCCCTGCTGCGGTGGAGGACCAAACTCATCCTCAACAACCCTATTACGTCTAGCGGGACGTCCTCTCTTCGGCGGCATCTGAGATAGAGACGAGATAGAGTAAAAACATAATATAAGACAATCTATTTAGCAGAAGATCGCATACATAGGCAGCAAAACACTCCTAACATTAAGTTCTATATCAAAGAACGCTACGGTAGAACGTGACAAGTCCGCATAGATCCTAAAGAATCTAGAACCTGATGCTCTGATACCATCTGTGACAACCCGCTATCCGGAATAAAGGGTGACCAGCCCTATACCCCGATAAAATAGGAAATCATTGATGAATATCATTCTCAGCATCACAACAATATGCAAAGTATAGGGAATAACCACTCTATATTCCAGAAAACGGGTTATCAAAAACTTTGATTTGAAATAAAAAAGAAAACATTTTCAACAACCCAAGATAGAAATAGAGGGTGGAAACCCCCAAAGCGTATATAAGAAACCCAAAAGATACAAAAGGACCGAACGAAAGGTCGGTCAATAACAACCATACAACATACAATGTACTAAGTGTTACATAATATATCCATTACAATTACAACGGTTTGGGCAACATGCCCGAATAAACTGATCATAACTAGAAAACATAAACGGAGGCGTCTACACAAAATCCCGTGAAACCCGCACGATGTCACGGCTCCTCAAGAACATGTGGAAGGAAAGGTCATTACGGGCGACCGTCCGTCGGAACACCTGAACGGATTATATATACATATATATATACAACAAGAAAGGAAAACCGGTCAGGGCCGGGTATATGTGATCAATAGATAAATGACAGGTATGACAATGATGTACCGTTAAGCATGGATGACAGTCTAGCATGGTAACATAATATAAGGAACTAAAACGGATAAAGGACTACATGGTGTGAGGTTCATATTAAAACATAATTTAAAAATGCTGTTGAGCCTTTATCATCATTCATCGTATTTCAATGTTTATCTTCTTTTCCATTCCTTATCAGGAATATTATTATCATCATGTGCTCTATATGGCACTAAACTCAATAGCATGCTCTTTGTGGCATAAATTTTGCTCTTTATGGCATTCATGTTCCATCGAGTCCAACTCGATAATTAGAATAGTCATAAATATAAATATAACGATTCTAAGACCGCCCGTCCGGGTTTCCCCACTGTGCGCGTCCCTAAATAACCATCATCTTCCAGGGCCTAACATAAGACAACCTGGGATCCTAATCGAAAACGTCGGGAAGCGGCCATATGCCTGCGGGGTAGTCAAGACCACACCCAGAATCTCCTACCCATCGCAGAAAAATAAAACAAGCGCTCATATGGCCTAGGACTATATCCACCCTGCATTCATTAGCTAGGGGGCTTCACCTCTCACACGGACTTCCCTTAAGATGGTATTTAGAGAGGTGTGTAACATCCATTTTATTAATTTCCATTACGTGATTTAGTAAATTATCATTTACCTTATCAATATCTCAATTTTAAATGAATGTACAATCTAAGTCAGGACTATATGTAATTCGTACCGACATAGCATCCTCAAAAGGAATTCAGACTCCAAAGTTATCCCCAAGGCCTCTTTTAGGCTTTAATATAAACCATCAAGTCAAATCGAACTCGAGTTAAATTCTAAAGTCTCCAAATTGACCTTAAATAGATTCTAAACCCTTATAAAACTACAAGACAAAAGAAATTCCTAAGCATTTCTTTAAATCCCCCTTGATGAATCCTAGATGAACCCTTTCGAGTATAGAATGTCGACCCAACTCAACTAAAACTCTAAACCCTATGTTTACTTCATTTAAGAAGGTCCCAAATCAATAATCCTAAAGAAAAGGGGTTAAAAATGAAAAAGAAAAATTTTGAAAAGTGCAGGGCTACCGAATCGATTCGCCCCCTTGGCCGAATCGATTCGTCCAGAAACTTTGGGTTTCTGCATAACTTCCGAATCGATTCGGATAAATTTTGAATCGATTCGGTTCACAAGACCTGGGCACTGGACTTAACCGAATCGATTCGCCCAGGGGGCCGAATCGATTCGGGCCTGCGATTTTGCCAAGAATTGGCTATGGAGTCTTGGACTCCATTTTCTACCCCAACTCCAATTTCTTCCAACCAAACTTATATACCAACACTAAAATAACATCAACGATACTATTAATCATCTGAAACCTCATGAATCATCTTTGAGTGAATCAAAACCCATAAATACATAAGAAAACCCTAAGTTTGCTAAACCAAAATCAACACATCATTACCACAAGAAATCATCTATCTCAAGACACAAATAGCAAGTAAAAACTTGCCTTGATTCAACAAATTGCAGGTCTCTTGTTTGTAGGAGCAAGAATCTCTCTCAATCCCCAAATCTCCAAAGCTTTCTTTCTACTCTTCTCTTTCTCTCTTTGGTTTTTTTTTTTTGAAGGAAATTAGGGTAGTTAGAACACTTAATAGGCTTAAGTCGTGGCTTAAGGCAATTGTCCCACTTAATTAACTAATAGTGCGATAAAATAATACGCATTAGCATAATTAAGGCACAACCAGTCAAAAATGCCCAAAACTACAAAATACAATATGGTACATTATTTGACTATTTCGCACATTCCGGAATCAACTACAACCTCCAAATTATCATTTGGACATTTTAAAATTCAATTT
The DNA here is from genome assembly GCA_949130495.1 of Sambucus nigra. Taxonomy (NCBI): domain Eukaryota; kingdom Viridiplantae; phylum Streptophyta; class Magnoliopsida; order Dipsacales; family Adoxaceae; genus Sambucus; species Sambucus nigra. Next base: position 378,505,294 of record OX422224.1, read on the forward strand.
AGGTTCCGGTCTCATAATTAAGAAAAATATCATTTTAAATACAGATGATATTAATAAGCATGACATAGCAATATTTCCCATGATTATGATATGTAAGCAACCTCATAATAAATATCGACTTTGCTACATTGAATTAACATTCAAATCATAACCCAACACTGGTCTCTAATTACTATAATAAGTAATTACCATAAAATACGGTCTCGTAAGCGAGGGTTATTACAGTATTTTACAGGTAATTATAGATAAATACAAGATTCTGACATATTTTGAGAGACAGGCATGTAAAGTGTTCATTGGTTAGTGTCTGAGGTCCACTCATTATTATTCAAAGCATATAATCGTGTTTTATAACATGTAAAAAATAAATCAATTCAACATATATATTTTAAGGACATATTTTATAAGTCCTGTTACATTAGTGTATGTCGTATACCACTACAAACCGTTGAAGAAGAAGTTCAAGTTTGAAGATAAATGAAGATGGATCCGAATATTGATGTTCTTCAACATTCAAGGCTCCACGAGATGAATTTTGGTAAGACTGTGTTTTGGATACTTAATGGTTCATTTAAGAGTATTGGGATATTTTTCTAAAGTATTTTGTAAGTGTGGAGGCGTCATTTTTCGTTAAATGAAATTTTTCTAAGTGTTGAGGTGGAGATTTTTTAAGGAAATAAAAATTTATTTTATTATTATTTTCGTTCGAGCGACTTACGTGTTTTTTTTTAGCGACAACCTTAAGTCGTACGAAGCTCGTTCGAGCGACAACTGTCCACGTTCGAGTGAGATGGTAATTTCGTTTAAGCGAAGTGTCGTCTCAAGTGTTTTATATCTAGCGTGTTAAGGGAATCCTTTTGTAACACCCCATAATTTTGAGGACTTTTAATTTAATTATTTTTAGGAGAAATTAAATTTATGATTTGCAGAATCTATTTAAATTAGAGGATTTATTTAATCTGGTGAATTGAAATTTAATTATTCAGATTGTTTTAGTATCGCATTTTTTAGGTAAAAAGCACTGGAGTATATAATAATTCGGATGACAATTCTGAGTGTAGAATTGAGTTCAGATGAGTCAAAATAGTCGAAAAAGAGTACCCATGGGTAATAAATGGGTCTCAGGGCATTTTTAGGCATAACGAAACCCACATGGGAGTGTTTGGGCCCTTTTAATAAAGTCCGAAAGCCTAAAAACGGGATTGACTTTATAAAACCTAAAAGTGAGAGGGTGTGGCAGCCATAACTCATTTAAGAAACCCTAAGTACGTAGAAGAGAAAAGAGGGATCAATTGGAGAAACCTTGGGAGACAAAACCAAGAACAAATGTGGATAATCCTCATCAAATCATCATCTCCACCAAAGGATGCAGACCCAATGAATCCTAATTAAATTTATTAAACTTGCTTTTAAGTTAATTGGAGTTTTCAATTCGTATCGTAGTGGGTGTGATGAACACAAATGATTTTGGGTTGGGTTAACATATAAATTGGGTTTTCAATTTATGGAGGTATATAGATGAATTATGTTATATAGATGATTAATATTACATAATAACTTTTGAGGGATTTAGATGTATGAACTTAGAATCAATGGTGAGATTATTATAAACCTTGTGTGTGAACTAATTTATAAATAAGGGATGATTTATAGAAATTGCAACGGATTTGGGAACTAGATAATTAAACTCCAAATCTATGTAGATGTTTGTATTAAGATTGGGGGATTTAAGATTTAGGTTTGATGTAAAACTCTTAAGGGTTTTCAGAGGAAGAAATATGGGAAAATGAAGGTTTTAAGTCGTCAATGGCGGACATTACTTCATGAAAACAAGGGAGGGGGACCCAAATGTCGTTCGAATGACTTGGATTTCGTTATAGCGAGATCCATTATCATTTGAACGACATATGATCTCGTTCAAACGACATAACTGTTCTGGTCAAGTTTCTTCCCACTACTGTTCTGGAAGGTTAAAGTTATGGGGTCTTGGTTTTGTGTGGAAATTTTAATGGGACAATTAGGAAGATAATACATAAAGCAAATTAATGTTGAAAATTGAGTAACTTGGAAACCTTAGATAAATAAGTGGGCAAAACTTATTTAGGAGAATTTTGGGTTATAAATTCTGAATAATATATTGTGGGCTAAGTGAGCGAGTTAGGATTTATTAGTTGAGGGACACCAATGTAATATATTAATTAATGCATAGTTAATTAGAGTTTAGAGTCGAGGAATTAACTCTGATATTTTGGTGCTAGTGCTACAAGTGCTTAGCCACGGATTTGACCAAGTTAATTTATTATAGGGTTAGTTAATAAATTATGGAATATTCAAAACAAAAAGGGAGTTAACCTTAATAAGTGGAATTTGAGGAATAAGTTCTACAAGATGAAATTTCGGACCGAAGGAGAGAGTCCAGGTAATTTAATTGGATGACACAACTCAAGTGATAAAGAAATAAATGTGGGCATTATTTAAATTACAAGTCGGTATATAGACTTAGAAATCAGGGGAGGTTGCGCGATGTGTGTGAGATGTCTTGGGTATCATTTGGTCTCATTTCCGGATGGAACTATGACCGCCTTCGCTGCATTTATTTTGTTTCACTGATTCGGGGAGCTAACCATGTCACGATGTTCGAGTGGATGAGTATACCTAGAAGGATAGCATTATAGAGAACATCCGATGAGTGTCTACTCGGGAGGATGGTTATATATCTACAATGTGTGTGTGAATGTTGTAATATGATGATACATATATATGGCACATATATTTATATATGTCACACACACACACACACACACACACATATATATATATATATATATATATATATATATATATATATAACTCGTGAGTGTGTTAAATAGCCTCAAATGAAAATGATGATTAGTTAAGTTGATGTGGTATATAATTTATAAATCAGATATTAAATGTACCCTGGTTAGAGTAGGATGACAGGAAGAAACTATATAACAAGAACTAGTTATGGGGTAGATGACTAGGTGGGTTATGAGGAAAAAGTTAGGTGTGCACAATAGTTTAGGGGTGAGCCGGTCCTCAAGGGAGTGTGACACTAACTTAAATATGAAGAACATTCATACATTTTAATTTATTGCAATTTAATTCACTTGCTAAATATTTTCAAAATGTTTTGGGTTCTAACCCTTGGTATTAAATATCTTTAAAACATTTTAGGTATCTGACCACAGGGACGCCAAACTTGATTTTATTCTAGGTTGATGCAGCTGCAGCATATGTGGTGGTGCAGGAGTTTGGATTAGATGCGTCTTTTATTCATTCCTAGTTTAGGAATTTTATTCTCAGTTGAATATTCGATCATGTTGCTGACTACAATAATTCAGGTCATTTGAATTCAGATTGTATAGGATTTATTTTCTACCTGTCATATTATTTGGTTGGGATGTTTCTTCGGCTAGCATTTGATTCAGATACTTATGGAATGTATAGACTCTATTATATTTTGAGGATTCTTTTTAGTCTCTTGTTGCACTTCTGTGACACCCCGCCTAATAAAATTCCGAGCGACCACTCCTGTACCAAATTAAAACAGGAGTCTCATATGGTTCATTCTCAGCATCACTGCCGCAAACAAATTTAATTACTAATAACCTATTAGACTGGCATCAAAATTTTATTTAACTAATCTTTTTAAAGAAATTAATCAATTTAAAACATTCACACAATATGCATAAATAAAACTGAGATGAAATAAGAATAGCCGAACACCCGGTTTAACGATATACAATCAAAACAAATGCCGCACTAAAAGGCGGTAAAAGAATAAATAAATGCAATTGGGTTATCAGCCCGAATGTTACTACAATGCTTCCTATCTAGGTCACAAGAATAAAAGTGTCTAAAAATAAATCTGCATGTATCCACAGCTGCTGCAGCAACGTCTGACTCGAAAGGATCATTATCCAGGCGCCCCTGTGTCTGGACACCTATATATATATATATATATAGCAAAAGAGGGAAAATATAGAAACGGTTCAAAGCCCGAGTTGTGAAAATATTTTGCAAGTTCATAAATGCTTTATTTTTGAAAAATGTTTTATCTCATATTTAAATTGGTATCACACTCCCATGAGATACCCCTCAACCCTCTTCCAATGGTGCACAACTATCGCACCCCTCTAAACATCCTAGTCAAGCTACCTTGCCTAACAAATCTGTCGCCCCCAAACTTTGAAAGTTCTAAGTAAATCGAGTACTAAGGGCTAAACTTCTCCCCGGTTTCAACACTGTTCCATGTTCGTGCGTGTGGTGTATCACAAATCAAAATCCAAACAAGGAACCCCCCTGATACACTGCTACTTGGCAACATCGATCGTCGAGATCCATTAGACCCTCAGTGAAGAACGTATATATCTATATTCATATAATATTTATATACTTTATCATACTCACTCTCATATACATATCACAATATACATCCGGATAGGATCTCCGGGACTGTGATTTAATCTAACATAATATAAATCCGGATCGAATCTCCCGGACTAAGATTAATCTATATTCATTTTATCTCTTTACTGTAGCAGAGATACATATATATATTCTTGCTCTCATACACAAGTAATGTACTATACACACAAGTACAATAACCGTCCCAACGATATATAACTCGAGGATGCAGTCTCATAGTGTCGATCCAACTCCGGGTTTACTCACTGTACACTGGTACCAAGCCAGACTTACTCAATGGTCATGGTAAAATATACACAACGGTGGAGGCGGTCATGTTCCCTATGCAAATGGGGTACACGCATTGCACACGAACGCGAGACGAGATGACTTGGGGATATACTCACCCTGCTCCTCAAGCCAAGGGATTCACCCACATCGCGCAACCTCCCTGGATCGCACTAGAGAAAATATATAATCTGGTTGTTCCATCCCTACGCCAAAGGAAAACCCATGGAAATTAGCCTCTAAGATACACATATACTAATCACGCATAGATATATGTGTAAACACATCATATAATATATACTATAATCACATCGTATGTATATACATACATTTATCACTCCTCAAATGTATACAGGGCAATAATTGCCAATCTCATAAGGATATTTAACTATTCCCTTACATAAATATACCTTAAACCTTGTTCGCTGTTAGGGATTTACATACTCTCTATATATCCCAATTCATATCCATATAATAAGTAGATCCTTAACTTATCTTTAGCCTATAACCCCAAATTTCCATCCTAGTCGTCTCATAACATTTACTCAATACCGCTGGCGCCTATTTATTCCATCCACATAAATGTACCCATATATGCTTACCGAATAATTTCTCCAATTATCACTCTCTTCCAAAACATTCGATAAGTCCATACCCCGGATCAATCTCTTAAAAAAACCAGGGTCAATTCACACTTCCTCAGGTCCTTTAGAACATATGTCTCTATAATGCTCTAATTTAAAAAGCCCCTAGACTTTAAACTCAAAGAGGAGAAAGAATAATGATCTCTAAAATCTTGTGCTGAAAACAGAGTACCGGTCGACGACCTTTGACCCCCGGTCGACCGCGGTTTGGGATTTTTCCTAACTACAAAATGAGTAGTCCGTTCTTCATGGGCACGGTCGACCGACCATAGGGGCGCGGTCGACCGGTCATACCAGTTAGGTCGGCCAAAGTCCATTTTGGACGAAATCCAAAATTCCAACCACCCATAATATAACCCTAAACTCCATTGTATGGTTTCTAATCTCAAGCAACAACACAAAAAATATCTAAACATAGATTTTAAACTAACACATCAATTAAATAATGCGATTAAACCAATTTTCTCAGATTTGAATCCAAAAACCCATTAAACCCTAGTTTTCTCAATTCCCCCATTTCAATTCATTTATTCACTCCATTTACATGATTTTAACACTATAAATCATTAAGAGTTTACATTACATCAATATGTAAACTCATACTTCAAATTACCCAAACTTATTTTAAGGGTTTTAACCCAAAATCATATAGTTTACCAACTATAATATGAGATACATGGACAAAATGAAATAAAGCAAGTACATACTTGCCTAGAGTATAAAATCCGACGACCTCGAGTCGAATCCTAAGAGTTTGGTCAAAATCTCCCTTTTCTCTCTCTTCCTCTCTCTTTTCTCTTTTTCTTTCCTTTCTCCCACCCTATCACTCTTATATAGGGGAGAATAAGGGTTTATCCCTTTAAACCCAAAAATGACTCGTTTACTCAATTACCAGTCCCTATTAATCCAAAATTTCTTGAAACTCAATTACTACCCCCAGATATTCTATTCTGACTATCTCGGCCATCCCTAGACTAACCGCGCAATCGAAATCTCCATCCCAGGTACTTGACCGCAAATCACTAATTTAACCGAACACAACTTAATACGGGATTACCATTAAAATATTATCCTCTGTCGCTTTATCCAGCTGTGACATATAATTAAAATACTCCAGGTCATTTTCTTAATCCCAAAAGTAAAATGTAACACCCATCGAAAATCATCTAATCCTTGAAAACTCAAAAAATTACTATTCACGATAATTTCTCGAATTCCCAAATTACACTTACTTATGAATTTTAATTATCCGCAAAAGTGTGGAGTGTTACATACTTCCCCCTTACAATGGAATTTCTCCCTCGAAAGTCAGATACTACCAATGCTACCAACACTAACCTAGGATCGTGAATGACTCCACATCCTAATGCCTCAAGTGGAAAGGTACTAACCCGATGGCACTCCACCATTCATTCATTCAGCACTCGCCTCTATCAAGGTTTCTATGATACTATACTGCTACCTCGACCGATATAACGTCTAAATCTCACTGGAAACTCATGATTTTAAGTGTCCGGTCATCTACATCAAGATATTTAATTTCCCCATAAAAAGGAAATTACTCTAACGTTTGACTATTCCCATCAGTCTCGTCGCTTATCTTGGGCATGCTACCTCTTATTGCCTCCTATACAATTGGATCATCGCGTACCTCTTACGAAATTCCATTTAACCCATTTCAACTCCACTATGACTATCTCACGGCATAATCTTCAACTTTATATACTACGCCCTTTCTATTTCAGGCGGTATATAAAACCAACATACCAGGGTGCCCACACACCTTATAACCCGTGCTTCTCTGCACAACTATTGTAAATGTCACACACATAACACTCTTCCTAAAGATGGGCCTTGTTTCCTCGATGTGATACTCACCCATGGGTTTTCCCCAACTCGCAAAATTCAATTCCTCCTATACATGGAAATCCAATCCCTTTTCAAGGTGAAACAACTAATCTTTCTATATCGGTGCCACTAACTCCATTGGCCTTACTTCCCAATAGTTCTAACATTGAAGTGTTTCCTACCTATGTGAAATAGTACTATCCTAAATTAGGTCCCTAGTGCCCCTAACTTTCTCAACTTTCGACATTTTCTCGATTTCATGCGTGGGACGTCTCGTAAAGTGATATCCAAACAAGGAATCCTCTCATTACACTACTACCTCGCATCATCGGTCATCGAGATATAATGGCCTAAGGCACACAAGAAGGAAATCCTAAATCCTACCTCGCGAACCTACTCACGTACCTCTACCACTTTGTCCTTTGTCTTAACGATATGGAAAGTCTATCAAATTGGGGCGCCTACTCTTTGAAAAAGTGTTACGAACATCCTACCCAAAACATACTTCATCTAACATTTGAATTTTCATTAAGGCCTGTCTATAAGCCTCAAATTAATTTCTCTAACTCCTTCTTCACCTACCTACTTGCGGTGAGAGAACTATTTTAGTGCTTCTTCATAGCACTTATATTTCCATAAGCATACCATCATCATGCGGCCCTCAGTCTATATTGTTTTCTCCGCACTATATGACTTATCGACAAAACAAACATCCTTGCATACTATAACATCTCTCCACTCCCAACGTCGTTAAGGTTCATGTGCGGAGCGTCTCGCAAGAGAAATCTAAACAAGTAACCCCTCCAATACACTACTGCTTAGCTTTGTTGGTCGTGGAGGTCCGTTAGCTTCAAATATTTAGCCGGGATAACCCTATCCCCTCTTTCAACAAAAGGTGATATGAACTCCTATCTCTGTTCAGGAGCCACACCACCCAGTGCTCACACTAACACTAAGTCCTTGCGCAATCAATAATGAGCTTAAACTCATAGCTCAACAATAAACCCTACATACCTTAAATCACACCTATAAGGTCGCCACGCACTCGAATCATGATAATGAAACATCTGTTCACCGAAGTTCCATCTATACATATAATAAAGGCGAAATCAACCTGTATCCAGGTGAGATATTGCAATAACAACCTGTTCCATCCTGGAACCGCGAACATGATAGTCTTGCAATCATTATACTGTTATCGCTCTAATCAATGAAGAACACATCATACTCAAATAACACCATACCCATATAACACACACACACACACACACACACACACACACAAAATGAGCAATACAAATCCGATATAAACTTAAAATACTAACACCCGCTCTTCATAGCGAATGAAGGAAAATAGATCTCCGCTATCGCCAAAAAACACATAAACATATACTATATAATGTTATGGATACTACGAATAAACTCGAATCACACACGAATCTAAGGCTAATAAAATACTTTGACTCAATCTTGTCACACTGAATATACCTCCTTCGTCCGAGGTGAAACTTATAATAACTTCACCAATCTCCCTAGCTACTCCAACTAGTTCCCAGATATGATATACTTTCCCTTACTGATCCATAAACTACTTTAATCGATGGCCCACCTCATCACCCTATTCCTGTCCTCTAATTCCTACCGAGAAAGGTAAAAGCGCATGGTTCTGCCTTCCATATTGCGCATTCCCCGCCTGTGGTCACCCTGACTAGGTTAATATTATCAGTATCTCGGACTCTGTAGCCTCGATCTTGATAATTTCCTTCATATTTCCCTTAACTCATTCGTTAAAAGGAAATTCCACTATCGGCTTCAACAACCCTGGTTCGATGAATTCCCCGGGTGGATGTCTACCGATGGGGTTCCATGGATACAAATTCTCCATAAGTGTTATCAATACATATCCAGCGAGCCTATCATTCCTCTTAATGACTCTCTCTTCATTGTACTTACCTTGATTCAGTACAAAATTCACCTATCCATAACTCTTTTTATTCACTGTCGGCCTCTGACCGATCCTTAAGTGAATAGTTCAAAACTACATTATTTTTATTCCTGCTAAATCAGGGGAGCTCACGATTAAAAACTATTCGTAAGATCCCTTTAGGGGTAAAACATCCTGCTCCCCCGAATATGGTGATCACTATTCCCACCATTTCAATATTGCTCCCACGAGTGAAATTTTTTCCTCTAATTTTCACACATGGGTATTTCCACACCCTGCTTTAAGCCAAAGATTTTAAGCCTTTCACTTCTGCTGAATCACATTACACTTAGTCCATATAACTTAAACTTCAACATACGGTCCTTAACAAAGACCTTTCCAACCTTTTTACCCATTTTACATCACTGAGTAATTCAAGTTTAGCACCACTCTCTCTTATAACGGTGCATAGATAATTATAACTACATACCTTAGTAGTCATTTCAACCATCCTTGAAAAATGCCACAAGGAGAGTGACATCTACTACGATCCTAGTCTCCAACTTCAACTAACCGCTACAAATAAGTCTTGCCTTCTGCTACCCTTGCAATGGCCTTATGTGGTCGTCCTTTATCGATCAGCACATGAATCTCAAACATGCACACAAAATATTACTATAATCTTATAATATGTCAGGAGGATGAAATATCACAAGAGGAATCAACAACCCTAATCCTAAGGCTCTATATCAAATCGAGAGCAACACTGAAAGCATAGTATGTCCGCACAAATTCCTAAGGATGCTAGAACCTAATGCTCTAATACCCTCTGTGACACCCCGCCTAATAAAATACCGATCGATCACTCGTGTACCAAATTAAAACATGAGTCTCATGTGGTTCATTCTCAACACCACTATCGAAAACAAATTTAATTACTAATAACCCATTATGATGGCGTCCAAATTTTATTTAACTAATCTTTTTTTAAAAAATTAATCAATTTAAAACATTCACACAGTATGCATAAATAAAACTGATATGAAATTAACCGAACACTCGGTTTAACGATATACAATCAAAATGAATGCCGCACTAAAAGGCGGTAAAAGAATAAATAAATGCAATTGGGATATCAGCCCGAATGTTACTACAATGCTTCCTATCTAGATCACAAGAATAGAAGCGTCTAAAAATAAACCTGCATGCATCCATAGTTCTTGCAGCAACGTATGAATCGAAAGGATCATCATCCAGGCGTCCCTGTGTCTATATATATATATATATATATATATAGCAAAATAGGGAAAATGTAGAAACGGGTCAGAGCCCGAGTTGTGAAAATATTTTGCAAGTGCATAAATGCTTTATTTATAAAAAGTGTTTTATCTCATACTTAAATTGGTATCGCACTCCCATGAGATACCCTCACCCCTCTTCTAATGGTGCACACCTATCGCATCCCTCTAAACATCCTAGTCAAGCTACCCTGCCTAATAAATCCATCGCCCCCAAACTCTAAAAGTTCTAAGTAAACTGAGTACTAAGCGATAAAATTCTCTCCAGTCTCAACACCGTGCCATGTTCGTGCTTGGGGTGTCTCGCGAAGTGAAATCCAAATAAGGAACCCCCCTCCCCCGATACACTACTTCTTTGAAGCGTCGATCGTCGAGATCCATTAGACCCTCAGTACACAACGTATATATCTATACTCATACAATTATATACTTTATCATACTCACTCTCATATACATATCACAATATACATCCGGATAGGATCTCCCAGACTGAGATTTAATCTAACACAATATAAATCCGGATCGAATCTCTCGGACTGAGATTTAATATATATTCATTTTATCTCTTTACTCTAGCAGAGATACATATATATATATTCTTGCTCTCATACACCAGTAATGTACTATACACACAAGTACAATAACCATCCCAACGAGAAATAACTCGAGGATGCAGTCTCATAGTGCTGATCCAATTCTGAATTTACTTTCTGTACCACGGTACCAAGCCATACTTACTCAATGGTCATGGTAAAATATACACAACGGTTGAGGCGGTCATGTTCCTTCTGCAAGTGGAGTTGACACATTGCACTCGATTGCGGGACGATATGACCTGGGGATATACTCACCCTGCTCTTTAAGCCAGGGGATTCACCCATATCGTGCAACCTCCCTGGATCTCACTAGAGAAAATATATAATCTGGCTCTTCCATCCTTACACCAAAGGAAAGCCCGTGGAAACCATCCTCTAAGATACACATATACCAATCACGCATAGATATATATGTATATGCATCATATAATACATACTATAATCACATCGTATATATATATACATACATTTATCACTCCTCAAATGTATACATGGCTATAATTGCCAATCTCATAAGGATATTTTAGTATTCCCTTACATAAATATACCTTACACCTTGATCGTTGTTAGGGATTTATATACTCTCTATATATCCCAATTCATATCCATATGATAAGTATACCCTTAACTTATCTTTAGCATATAACCCCAAATTTCCACCCTAGTCGTCTCATAGCATTTACTTAATACCGTTGGCCCCTATTTATTCCATCTACATAAATGTACCCATATATGCTTACCGAATAATTTCTCCAATTATCACTCTCTTCCAAAACATTCGATAAGTCCATACCGCTGATCAATCTCTTAAATAACCCAGGGTCAATTCACACTTCCTCAGTTCCTTTAGAACATAACTATCTATAATGCTCTAATTTAAAAAGCCCCCAAACTTTAAACTCAAAGGGGAGAAACAATAACAATCTCCAAAATTTCGGGCTGATACCCACCCATAATATCACCCCAAACTCCATTATTTCTAATCTCAACCAACAACACAAAAAAATCTAAACATAGATTTCTAACTAGCACATCAATTAAATAATGGGATTAAACCGATTTTCTCAGATTTGAATCCAAAAATCGATTAAACCCTAGTTTTCTCAATTCCCCCATTTCAATTCATTTCTTCACTCCATAAACATGATTTTAACACTATAAATCAGTAAGAGTTTACATTACATCAATATGTAAACTCATACTTCAAATTAACCAAACTTAACCCTTAACCCAAAATCATATAGTTTACCAACTATAATATGAGATATATGCACAAAACGAAATAAAGCAAGTACACACTTGCCTGGAGGATAAAATTCGATGACCTCGAGTCGAATCCTACGAAGTTTGGATGAAATCTCCATTTTATTTCTTATTTTCTCTCTCTTCCTCTCTCTTTTCACTTTTTCTTTCCTTTCTCCCACCATCTCACTCTTATATAGGATAGAATAAGGGTTTTATCCCTTAAAACCCAAAAATGACTCGTTTATTCAATTGCGAGTCCTTATTAATCGAAAATTTCCCAAAACTCAGTTACTACTCCAGGGTACTCTATTATGACTATCTCGGCCATCCTTAGACCAACCTCGCAATTGGAATCTCCATCTGAGGTACTAGACCGCAAATCACTAGTTTAACCCAACAAAACTTAATGCGGTATTCCCATTAAAATATTATCCTCTGTCGCTTTACCCAGCTGCGACATATAATAAAAATACTCCAGCTCATTTTATTAATCCCAAAAGTAAAATGTAACACCCATAAAAATGATCTAATCCTTGAAAACTCCTAAAATTACTATTCACCATAATTCCTCGAATTCCCAAATTACACTTACTTACGAATTTTAATCATCCCCAAAAGTGCGGGGTGTTACAACTTTATGTTTTGTTTAACTCAAAAGATAAAATTTTGACACATGCTTAATTATTATTCGGTGGTTAGTAACTAATAAGTTTTTGACGGTAATGCTAAGAATGGAGAAGATGGAAATCCTGTTTAATTTGATAAAGGTATAATCACCCAATTTTTAATTAGGCGGGGTGCCAGAGATGGTATTAAAGCATCAGGTTCTAGTGTCCTTAAGATCTGTGTGTCTTTTCACATTTCATCTTAGAGTTCTTTTATATAGAGCCATATTATAGGGTTGTTGTATTCCTTTATGTATGCAACTTACGTTCTCCCGCTTTTATGTATAGTTGATGTGATTAACATATAGTTTTGGTTAAACGTAGCGGATGGAACTGCTTAGAACGTCAAATGTGGGACGTTAGAAGGATTGCAGCAGGGAGGGTTCAGCAGAAGCCATAGAGTATTCTGGGAACACTAACGCGATAGGAGTCACCATAATTATTATTCAAACAATTGAAGTTGGAGTAGCCGTTGGGGTGTAGTAGTTGCCCCAAGAACCGTCGTGAAGGGAGATGGTGCAAAGCTAAAGCCCCAAGTGTAGTCGACCAGGGGCGAGTGTCGAAGAACATTTTTATTTTAGAAGAACAATCCGTTAAAATTCGAGGAAGGTGCGGAAGGGTGATTTACCAATGGAAGAGGAACATTCAACTGGAACCACATGTGGGGGAGTGTAGTGACACTGAAGTTAAAATTTCGGGCAAAGATGTTTTCTCATAGGAGCAACATAGGGTGATGGGAGTCAGTCACCATTGCCATGGGAACATTACTAGGAATAAAGAGGAATTTGGGTTGCGGATTATTACGAATAATCTCACTAAAGGTTAATTAGAGAGGCAAAGGAGATTTCAGTAACCTTCTAAAAGGGTCGAACAGTGGCCGAATGTGAAGGAAAGTTTATAGAATTCACAAACTTCGTAACCAATGAGAGGGATATGAAGAATAAAAAAGGGTTCGTAAGTTAATAATAGAAGTACTTGTGAAAAAAAGAATAAAAAAGGGTTAAAATACAAGGATGGATAGGAGTTCCAGCTAGGATGACTGGTGTCGTTGTCGTCAAGGTTGTACATTTATAATTTATGTCATTGCTCTCGTGAGAAGGGAACTAAGGGAGTTAGAGAATCTAACAGAAGTGCAAGACTGTATTTTTCAGTGCTAGTGAGGCACCAAGGGAAGGGACACCCAGTAAAGGACCCAGATTAAAGATTGAAATAAATAGAATTTCTACCAAGTGACGGTGGGTTCAGTCAGGGCTGTCAAGACCATCAATAATTTCCATAGGGCCAGCGTAGCCAAAGGGACAATAGGGGTAGCAATCAGGGTCAAGACTACTTGTTTCGTAAGAAGGACAACCCCAACATGACTGGTGGAGCCAAAGAAAGTGGAAGGGAATAACGAGGTGTTTTATGGTTAAAAAGTAGAAACACATGTGTGGATCTTATCCATAGCCAGATAAGGGATATGAGCGGGATGCCTCACAAGGGTAGAAGTTGTTTGACTAATGTTATTGTCTAACACATATTGATCGATGTGTTTTCATCTCAATTATGTCTTTAAAACAATCCAAATGCGATAAAACTTGACAATAAAAGTAGTGCATGTAAGAATCGTTATGTGAGTTTGTGTGATTTATTTGAAAAAAATGGGGAAGGGCTACGAAAGGTACTCATTTATCCTTTGCGATTAAGCCACCGTTCAAATCGGACCTAGAAAATAAAATTTGGCAAAAATAGAAGCCAAGGTCCAATGAGGTTGAAAAGAGCCCCAAAAAAATTTAAAGGCAATAAAAAGAAAAATATCCCATAAAGTGGTCCAATTTAGTTTAGTTACACCACCTCATAAGAAAAATAAAAGGAATTATTGTTTATGAGGGAGTTTGGATGCAATATGAAATGGGTTTGCATGTCCTGACAAAGTCATGAAAAATTATTACATAGTTTTAGACATTATTAGTGTGAAAATCATGTCTGACATTGATTTGTCGATTTGATTAAGACGATGTCATCTAAATTCACATTATTATTATTATTATTATTATTATTATTATTATTATTATTATTAGTATTATTATTATTATTATTAGTATTATTATTATTATTATTATTATTACTATTATTATTATTATTATTATTATTATTATTATTATTATTATTACTATTATTATTATTATTATTATTAGTGTTTTGTGTTCTAAAATATAGGTCTGGGTAGAGAGCAAGGAAGCACTTAGATGTTTGTTATCCTAGTCAATGCAGATCTATAGTTTTGTGCCACGGAGTTGTTTGTAATATGTTTCGGGTACACTGGGGAACCAATTGTGGCAGAGAGCATCATTCCAAAGATGAAAGAAATAATACTCTTTGAGATGAAGCAATGCGACTGTACGCATATTGCCATCATGGTCCGGAAACCCATGTTTTTCGAAATCCATCTCCTATGTTAACTTCAATTCTTAAAACTTTCTGATGGAAAAATCATAGGAAGTCAATGTATAGGAGTAACTGAACAATAGATAATCTTTCCAAGCATCACATTTACGGAACGACTGGAATTATTTTTATCCATATTCATTTGTTTAAAGATAAGGTTCTCTTTCTCCTTCTCCTTATATTATTAATGTTCTGTCTCGGGTTTAAAAATATTAGGTAATACTAATAATATTTAACATTTGATCTCCTTATGCTTTGTGTGATGCAATATTATGTAATTGTATTTGTTTTCCAATAACAAAGAGATATGGATCTATGATTTCTTGATCTTTTTTTATGTCAATACTAAATCGAATGATTTGCAGAGATTGGTTCAACACAATCCGACTTAGTATCCAACATCTGAAGAGCTCTGTATTGGCAAAATCAAGTTCAAGTCTTTTGATTTGGGAGGTCCTTAGATTGCATGAAGAGTTTAGAAATATTACTATGACAAGGTCCATCTTTTCAGACTTTTGTTTTTTTATTTCTTAATTCTTTCTTACCATTTTCATAACAAGGGGTCCATCATTGTTATTGGTTTCTTTCCATCTTAAACTATAAGCTTCTCACTTTGATGTTTCATTATTTATTTCCATGATCAAGTATCCCACATGATTTGATCATATCTATGTATGGATCATTCACCTAAAACCTTGGCTTATTTGTTTTTAGGAATTTGCAATTTGTGTTGGAGGATTTCGACATTTGACATTTTTTATTTGATGCTATTGATATATTTGAAATATGTTTATCTCTTTTAGTGCATTGTATCTATGGTTTTTAGGGATTTGCAATATGTTTATCTCTTTTCTAGTAATGAATTTCTATTTCATAATTATTTGCATTTTTTTCTTTGTAATTTGAAATTTTCACTTTGATTATAAACTAGTGTTAACCTACGAAGCCAAATGGTTGGGTTCTAATGAATTGGGTTTGATTTTTGGCCACGCATCGCGTGACCTGCATGCTAGTGATACAATAAAGGCCCAACTGTCAATAATTTCAACTCTTCCTCTCCAACTATCCTTCATGTATATATGGTTTGAGTTTTATAACTACCCATTAGTTTTGCTTAATGACATAGTTGCCTATGAATTATTCACCAACACCAACAATCAAATTTAATTTTTCAGGAAGTTATTTTTAAAAGGTGAGAGATTCTTTGGGGGGCTTATTTTGAATTTGGAAATGATTTGTTAGGTTTAGGTGCTACGTGTTGTATCAAACCATTCTTTTTATTACTGTTTGAGACAATAGTTAATGTATGGTTTGAGAATGGGCCTAAAAAAGCAAATGTGTTGAACAAATGAGAAAAATCTATAAAATGCTTCCTATATATATTCGGTATTTTGTAGAATTGTAACAGTGAGAAATAACTTATTGCCATATGTTAATGTGTAAAAATTATGTACTGATTATAAGAAGCTAACATATATGATCTGTAAATTACTAGAATACGATAGTAGAGAAAAAAGAGTAGAGAGAACGAGAATGAGAACCGAATTTATGTGATTTGACAAAAAAAAAGATGTTTATTTCCATAAGTGCAATGTTTATTATATTGAATTACTTATAAATAACCGTGGTCGAGTACAAAAGTAAAGCTCTCAGGTATTCTCTTGAAATGGACATCATAATATTAAGAAAAATATTTATGATCCCCTCAAACTATGGGTGTGTGTGTGTTATTTATAGGTTGTTAGAAGAGAGAGAAAGAGAGTTCCATGTGTCTTGTCTTTATACACGTGAGGTAATAAAGTAATCATGAAGTTAGTAATTGGCACATGGAGGGAATACTTGCATATCTCCTCCCATGTGAGTGCATTGATGATGTCATCCACTCGTGTAGTACATGCTATTATAATATAGTTAATTAAAAGTGTTAGTTGACTACTAACTAAAAGGGTTAAATGAGTCGTGAAGCCTAATCGAGTCGACCTCATTATGGGGGGGACGACCTCCTTGTTGTTGATTTACTAGTTCAGATGTTCTCTTATGATTTCTCCATGAATGATCCCATATTTATAGTTTAACAATAGTTGTTGTGTCAAATTAAATTATCTGCAAGTGCACAAACCGTTTTATAGTATAGCATGCAAGTGTGAGGTAGAACCTAAAGGAACCATGCAAACTATAGTCTTTCATAGTGACTAACACAATTTTATCTTAAATCTTAATTCCTAATCTGGGTGAAAAAGGTTGAGATTTTTATAAATAAATTTAAAACTAAAGTAATGCTAAAAAATAACACTATGCTAAAGAACATAAAGGAAATTACTTCAATAAAATATTAACGTGACTAGTTTAATGAGATGGTAATTTTAACGATTTAAAATTAATTAATAATGAGACTAGGGATTCAGAATGCATTACATGTGGTAACATTTATGTTTGTCAATACCCCTAATTGTTATACACGATAATTTGCCTACTAGACATTATTACCATGGATGATACATCGTAGAAGTCCAATATTTATATTATTAACATCAATAAAGTAACGCCTATTTTGTCAAACTAATATTTAAAACTCAATCATTAATTAAATCCGTAAAAAAAAATGTGTATTTGTTTAATTAAATAAATCACACATACAAATAAAATATCGTTTTAATTTTGAACATTTAATATGAATGAGTGAACAAGAGATATCATTAAGCATTATATCACAAAATTTTGATGGTGTATTGAGTCACATAAATGCAAACACATGTAATTTCAGACTAGACCTAGTGACAAATTTAGCCTAGCTTATTAATAACAAAATCAGATATAAATGCATTGAAACACTTCTTTGGATTCATCATACAAAATAAATAAGTCTTTCACAAACTAATAGTCAAAAGGATCCTCCCGAACATTCAAAATTAATAAGAAAAAAAGAGAGTGAAAAAGAATAAGCCCCGTAGATACTGGAATCTCCTCCTTTTTATAGGTTGGAGTCAATAATATTCCTTTTGAAATGGACATTACATTATTGCTTGGATTTTGAAATGGACAGTTAAGTGCATGGAACTCTTTCAAATTGAGTAACATGTAGGACACGCGATGCGTACCCCACATTTTATAAATTATCATTTATTGTATTTCTAAGTTGTAAGACAATATATGTGCTGAATTAAAATAAAATGAATAAATTAAATTATAAAATATAAAATTAGATCCCAGATATTTGAAGAATTTAATTGATAATGTATGAAAAACATTTTATTAAGTGCAAAAGTTTTCCCAAGATTGAAAATCTTTGCAGTATGTTACAACCCTCTAGAAGCATTTGTCTATTTCTTTTATCTTCTACAGAATGACAATGTAGAGAAGAACGGTTCTATTTATTCTTGCAAGATTTTAAGTAATATGTCAACAGTTTATAAATTTGGTTGTATATATGACATATTAGTATAAATGTATTTGTCAATTGTTACCCAATTCGGTCGTCTTCTTCAACAGTGTCTATGTATTTTCTCTTCTTTTGTATCTGATATAACAAAGTTAAGTATTAGTAGAGACATTTGTTATATAACTTTAACCAATATATAAACTCTATTACCTTTTATGATCTTTCACACTCCTCAATGGTAGCATTGTCAATAGGGGTGTTTTCGAATTTCGTAAAAGTGTAGAAATCCTTTCCCATTACCAAATTAAATTTATTGAGTCTCATAAAGACTTGGCATTTTCTCCCAATGATGTTTTTGAATATAAGGTTCCCCTCCTTTGTATGTCCTTGTAATAATTATATATATATATATATATATTTGAAGTTCTGATACGAAAAGGAAGAAATTGAACCAAATTAATTTGTTTATGCACCTTATTCTTAGATCTATCAATTCGAGACAGTGGGAAGTCAACAAAATTTTCAGCCATCTTGTCGAAGAGAACGAATGTTATATCTCCATTGTAATCTTCAACATTCACTTGAAGTTTATATATATGAAATTAAGTGAAGTAAATAAATTTATATTAGTGACATGGTAATAGATAAGTTTTCATAAAAAGTATAGACTGTGTCTTACTTTGGAACTGGAAACGCGTTGTCTATGTTGCAAAATTTGCAGTTGTACGAATCTGCTAGATTTTTCAAGATCTTGTTACCAAATTTGCAAGAGACGTAAGACCAACTGAACTTATCATTCATACGAACAATTAATTATTGAACTCAAACAATCGTCACCTGTAAAATTAATGTAAGTTAATTTTTTTATGTGAATGAATACTAAAAAATATTGAATATTAACCAACAATACCTCATCCTCTGATGTTGAGTGCATCTTTTAAATAGCAAAAATATTTTCCATAATAGGGGTCTCCGAACTTGATGTCAGTTTCTGAGTTGACCTTAGATGCTCAATTATTTTAAATTACGAATGATTTGAGCTTCTAATATGAAGTGTAGAGAGAATAAAGATATTTAGTGACTAAATTTGATTTGGATTTAATAAATTCATTATTTACCTAACGTTTGAACCTCTTGTAGTGTGATATTTGGGTAGGTCCTTGTTGCATTTGTGGATGGCATATATTTATATGGCATTAAAAAAACAAGTGTATCAACTTCATATGAACAAATTTTATGTGAGTAAAAATATTTTTGTACCTCTGAAGAATTTGATATTAAGTGACATAATGACAATTATTATGAGAAACTGTCCAACATTTTGTAGATCACCATTGAGCTTAATTGCTAAATATTCACAGAAAGTAATTTTGAGATTGTTATTGTTATATTCTATATAACTAAAGTAAATTTATATTGTACAAATTTAGACTGTATACAATAAGAAACTAAACGTAATAGTATAAGCTAATTTATTACCTTGGATCCTAAATTTGATTATGTAATTTCTCGACATTATTGCTGCTGAGATTTATATATTAAAGCTCGCTTCTTCCACTAAGAACGCCACATATATCTCGATAAAATAATTATTTAATTGTATATGATTTATGTTGTCTTAATTAACAGAGTTTATAAAATATATGAATATGGCTAATATTTTACCTGTTATCTCGTCCTTGTTAACGACTGTCTTTTTTATTGTGACGTAGTCACAAATTTTATGAAAATATCAGCCATATTTTGTATGAAAATATTGCTCATATGTGTATAAAACCATAAACATGAGCAACGTTGTCAATTAGTTTAAATAACCTTAGGATTGTTTCTTAACATTTGGTTGTTTAGGGATTATGCATTCATGTTAAATTATTTAAACTCTGTTATTGAATGTCGGGCATGATTTCGTTACACATAGGATTAATTCGTTAATTTCATAGTGAATAAAGAAGTGAACACTTAATTATATTCTAAAATAATGATTCATTTATGTCATAATAAGTTTAAACATATCGATTATTGATTTTTTAAAATTGAATAAAGTATATAATATAAGGTACATTTAATTTCATAATACATAGTATTTTGTGATTAATTTCATAGTAAATAATTATGTTATATGATCAATTAGTTAATTAGTGAAAGATCTGCGCGTGATAAAGATTCGAATAGATGCGCAAATTCCGATCACAAACGTATTTAATTAGTGACAATTTAAGAATTAAATCAATTCAGTCCTTAAACTCAAATAGCTATGTGCATGCAAGTGTCAAACCAATAAAGTAAAGTATGCAACATAAAATTCAGGAAAAATCCCCTTAGGGCAAAACCTTTTTATTTCTAGAACTTTGACAAGTTTACAAGACCATTGACTCACAAACATCTTGATAATTGCCCACAAGTGTAACGCACTGTTTCTTCATCAAACCTTCAAAGCAATAGCTAGAAATCAACAATGGTTCACACGCAACTATTCCGACACGCAACCCAGACAAACATTCTTAAAAACTCTGCAGAGACTCCCTCCACAATAGCACACAGATCTCGATTATAGAGATCTCCCCACAAAGAATGAACAACAACAAACTATGTTTTGGGTTTCACAAAACAACTTACACTAAAGCAATTGTGATTGTGAATTGTAAAACAAAAGTTATGAACCCTCAAATGGTTGGAGAATAATATAAAAATGTATTATGTGAAAATCACTTTTTCTCCACACGAAAATCAGTGGTCTGACACTTAATTTATATTAAAAATCAAGGTCGTGACGTGTCAAATAAAAACACCTCTCATTTGAACAACAAGCTATCATTTAAGAGAAATTCTATCTCATTTGAACGAGAGGTGATGTCATTTGAACGACAGTCACTTATCTAAAAAAACTATGGAGTTTTAAATATTTTAGAAACCTCAAAAACTAAAATTGTTTAGGGAATTAGAAAAGGTTTATCCAAAATTTGTATGATAAAACGTTTTTGAAAATAAAAACCATTTATTAAAAATTCCGAAAACCATTTTTCATAAATAGAAAAATATTTTATCTTTCACAAAAAATCCCAACAGTTTTAATGTAAAATGTAAATGGAACTCAAACATATTTTACCAAATTCCTTGTTAGGCTTGAATGTTGAAGTCTTCCTGAAATTAGGATTCATCTTGTGTAGATGTAATCTTTTTAATCCTTCGACGACTTGTAGCGGTATAGGGCATACTAAATTGATAATGGACAATAAAGTCCTTACAAATCTCCCCCTATGTCTATGCCGGTACAAAATAAAAATATTCGAATTATAAATCTGAAATGACCTATACAAATCTACCCTCCAAAAAACTCAAAAGTGGAAAGATAAACTGTCAAGTCTTCAAATTTTTCAAATAATTTTTTAACAATCAATTCTTAAAAACTCCAAGCTTTTCTCATCAGGGTGTGTGATCTGAAAATCTTCAATTGTACCTACACACATGAGACAAAGGACAAGCCAAGAGACGTACTGAGTTTGAAATGATATAAAGCATAAACATGAAAGCACAATCAAATCTCCCCCATACTAAAACTCCACCATAACAACATAATTCGTTCTCCCCCTTTTCATTTGTTCGAAATAAACAAAGAAACGAATAAATAACATAAAAAAATTGAGGTTTCACTCTAAACCAAAGCTAGCAAACTATTTTTGATTTTTTAGATTTTTCATACTAAAAAAATGAAAAAATGATGTTACAAAAATCACACACCATGAATTTACACTAAGATAACTAAATTATGGATACGGAATGAATGGGTGTGAACAAATTCGATCGAAAAATCGAATCAATCATGACATGTGTGCAAGATGCATAAGTGTACTCCTAACGAATGAAGATAAAAAATAGTCATTTGGTGTAAATTATTGATTTTAGATGACATCGTCTTAATCATATCAACAAATCAAAGTATAAATGATTTCCACACTAAAAATGTCCAAAACTATGTAATGCTTTTTCATGACTTTCAAGGATGTGCAAACCGTTTAAAATTCCATCCAAACTCCCTAATTAAAATATAATGCATTTTATTTTTCTTGTGAGGCGATGAAACTAAAAACCTAATGACCCATTTTCAAAATAATTTTCTTTTTATTGCCCTTTAATTTTTTGGGGCTCTTTTAAACCTCATTGGACCCTGGATAATTTTCAATTCCTCACTTTTTTAGATCCATTTAAATGCTGGCTTAATCGCAAAGAATAAATGAGTACCTTTCGTAGACCTTCCCCGTTTTTCAAAAGAAAATCACATAAACTCACTAACGGTTTATATCGTGCACTACTTTTTGTCAACTTTTATTACATTTGGTTCATTGTATAGATAGAATTGAGATGGAAACACTCAACCAATATGTGATAGATAAGAACAAAATTCAAACAAATCCATGCATGTGTGCAATAAAGGACAAATGAGTCAAACATGTAGGTAGCAACACTATATCATCTTAAAAACTCCAAACTTGGTAAAGCACATGAATGACACAATATATTGTCTCAAAACACTATCAAACAGTCACATTGATATGGCATGAAGTTGTGACTTGGTCATTCTAAATGTCAATTCATATAAGGTGTAAAGAAAATACAAAACTCTTTTTGAATGTTTCAAATTTAAAAAAAAAAAGAAAATCTTTTTGTACTTTTCGAAAACTGTTCAGAAATAACCCAGTTGTATTATTTTTTATATTAATATGAAGTAGAGGACTGCAAGCAAAACAGACAAAATTCTCCAGGAGTCGCTCGAACGAAGCGCTATGTCGCTCGAACAAGAAGGGTTCTCGGGATAAACAACTTCGTGTGACAACACAAGTCGTTCGAATGAAATTTCTCAGGTTGTTTAGAATATCAAGAAGTTTTGTCCTGGGAGAAAATTTCATAAAAGCAGTTCCTGGAATGGGCAAGCAGATCCAAAACAGTGCTAAAAAAATACCGAATATAAGAAAAGGAAAAAAATTCTAACAAAGTATAAAATAAATGGTACACACTAGCAATAGGCAAATGTGTCATCATATAAATCACCCTATTCTAGCAAACATGTCTAGACCTCAACCGGTAGGTGTGGTGGACTTTTCCAAAGACGGTGCCATCTTTTGAAACAAATCCATCAAATTATGAGTAGTCTTTACTAAAAACTTTACTTGCTCTCGAATATGTGCAAACTCTCTATCATTATACGAAAGCAAAGTATCATGGGTGGGTGAATCTGTGCGAACATGTGTAGGAGTAAAGCGTGTTACATAACCCAATTTAAAGAATAACTCCAGAAGGTGTCCTCTCTTTTTGTAATGGGAGCAAACATAAACCATCCTAGGAATGCCTTTCTCAAAAATTTTAGGACGTGCTCTCCTAACAGGATGAGATGCCTAGTTGGGTTAAGGAGATAACCATGTGAATCCAAGACTAAAGTAGGAACCGGATCGGGTGTAACAAAAGAAGTAGACACACCATTATGACTTATTCCTAAACTCTCACCACTCCTAAAATAAGATTGAGAACCATCTTTCCCAACTCTTAGATGCGTTCTCCAAAGTATCTTTAGCCTCAGGGCGTGCTTAAGATCTATCTCTAGTTGTGACATGCGGGCTATAAGTTCACTCTTTTCCCTATTCAAAGCAATCAACTCCTCACTCAAAGAAAACTTCACTTTCTTGAGTTGACTTATTTTTTCCTCAAACTACTTCAAACTCTCAATCTCTCTGCCCAAATCGTTTACCTTGAGACCCAACTTGTTATTCAATTTTTTAGTCTTTAAGGTCTCGGCGTATAACTCTCAAAAGAAAATCGAAGCTCACTCTCATCATCACTAGAGCACTCGCTCTCAGTCTCTCTAGAAACACTCAAAACCTCCTCGGGGGTATCACGTGCACAAGTGTCCTCATCATCGTGGGACCAAGTGGGTTTGCTCACACGACTCGAAAAAGCTACACACATCCCATGTCCTAAACTTTTTCTAGACTCACCATCCTCATTTCCCTCTTCTCCCTCACTATCACTAAAGGTGGTTGGCATGGAAACTTTCTTTCCCTCTCTTTTAAGTCTAGTGGAACGCTCAAATGACTTGTTCCCTCTCCCCACACACTCAAAACATTTTAAATTTTCAAACTTTTCTTTACCCTCTTTCTCTTTCTCACCGCTTTGTTTGGACTTGTCTTTCTTTTTGTTTTTCTCCGAAAATCTTTTATTCCAAGAATTTTTTTTCAAAAACTGGAGAATGTTTTTAAAATTCTTTGCAAGGAGGGCCATGCCAAACCCAAACTCGTCCTTAGAGTTAGACTCACAAAAACTCACTTTCTTTTTCTTAAATTGGTCTTTAACCACTATTCCTCTATCTTTAGGTTTAACAGTGTCGGGAGACATGTCAATTTCGTACATCCGTAGGTCTCCTACCAACTCTTATAACTTCAGATGATTCAAATTTCCTAAGGTATTCAAAACAATCACTTTAGGGATAAACATGTAGGCAGCGATCTTAAAATCTTTTTAACCACTCGTGCGTTAGGTATACACTCACCTAGGTTAAAACTCGTGTTGACAATATCAGACAAATGTGCATAAAACTCGTTAAAGCACTCAGTCTCTAACATAGTGATTGTCTCAAATTGAGTGGTCAAAATTTGAATTTTAGACTCTTTGACAGCGTTAGTGCCCTCGTGGGTGAGTTGTAAAATATCCCATGCTTCTTTAGACATGGTACACATTATAATACGTCGTAACTCGTTAGGGGTGATGTGTCCAGAAATTGCACTAAGCCCAAGTGAATTATAAGTTTTCATCATAAACTCATCCTCAGTCCATTCTGACACATGTTTTAAATTCATGGCATTATTTGCGGTGAGAGTGGGAGGACTTAAACCTCTTTCACAAATGACCCAAACTCTTTCATCGATTTCTTTTAAATGGGATTTCATTCGGGCTTTCCAGTAGGCATAATTAGACCCGTCAAAAATTGGCAACCGACTATATAAGTTTTCATTTTTAAACATTGCGACAAACTTTTAAAAAATTAGATTTTTCAAAAAATCAATATCATACAATTTTTGCGAAAAATAGGAATATGCAATAAATAAGCATAACTTGCTCTGATATGAATTTGAAAGACCCGCATGTGATAATGATTCGAATAGATGCGCAAATTCCGAGCACAAACTTATTTAATTACTATCAATTTTTGAAATAAATCAATTCATCCCTTAAACTCAAATAGCTACGTGCGTGCAAGTGTCAAACCAACAAAGTAAAGTATGCGACACAAAATTTAGGAAAAATCCCCTCTGGGAAAAACCTTTTTATTTCTAGAACTTTGACAAGTTTAAAAGACCATTAACTTACAAACAACTTGATAATCGACCACAAGTGTAACGAATGGTGTCTTCATCAAACCTTCAAAGCAATGTCTAGAAATCAACAATGGCTCACATGCAGCTATAACACAAGGACGCGCAGTCCTAAAAACTCTGCAGAGACTCTCTCCACAATAGCAAGCAACTCTCGATTGTATAGATCTCCCAACAAATAATGAACAACAGCAAACTATGTTTTGAGTTCCACAAAACAACTCACACAAAAGCAATTGGGATTGTGAATTATAAAACAAAAGTTATGAACCCTCAAATGGTTGGAGAATAGTATAAAAACGTATTCCGTAAAAACCAATTTTTCTCCACACGAAAATCAGTAGTCTCACACTCAAATTATACTAAAAATCAAGGCAGTGATATGTCAGATAAAAACACCTCTCGTTCGAATGAGATGTTGTCGTTTGAGTGAAATTCCATCTCGTTTGAACAAGATTCGACGTCGTTTGAACGACAATAACTTATCTAAAAAAACTTAAGACTTTTTAATATTTTGTAAACCTCAAAAACTAAAATTATTTACAGAATCAGAAAAGGTTTATCCAAAAATTTTATCATAAAATATTTTTGAAAATAAAAACCATTTATTAAAAATTCCAAAACCATTTTTCATAAATAGAAAAATATTTTATCTTTCACAAAAAATCCCAACACTTTTAATGTAAAATGTAAATGGAACTTAATCATTCCTTGCTGGGCTTGAATGTTGAAGTCTTCTTGAAATTCTGATTCATCTTGTGTAGATGTAATCTTCTGAATCATTCGATGACTTGTAGCAGTATAGGACATACTAAATTAATAACGGACAATAATGTCCTTACAATTTGAATATATTTCATTCGTAGGAGTGAGAAGGCCAATGGCATATAGTATAAGGATATTAATGGAAAACATATTTAGGAATGCATTCATTTTCATCTAGAATAATGCAATCGATCGATATAATATTATTTTTATTTCCACTCATAAAATTGGCCTATAGTTATAATATTGCGTAAAAATTTCATAGAAAAAGTTTATGCATATGAACTCATTGTGTTCTGAACAACACTTTGTTGATTAGGCTTCCAAATATGATTCCAATGACAACATTTGTGCATTTTCCCACCATATTTGAACTTGAGTAAAAATTTGGAAAAAAAATTATAAATACAATGAACAATATTTTATGCTCGATTATAATAGATACTATATACAATTCCCTTTAGTAACCTAAGTATAATAGTGTAAGAATATTCTTTTGTGGACATTAAAAATTAACACATTTCATTGATTTGGTCTATACAACCATTTATAATGTTTCAATTAGTTAGGGTATTTAATTTTTTTTTAAACTGCCTCTCAAAAGTATTAATCATAAATGATTTTAGGTTTGTTCATATTATGAAATATATTCCGGGTACGATTGGAATGAATAAATGTATAACAATTTTGCAATTGATATATTAAGCTGCTAACTTTCTTAGCTGTTGAATGTTGTCAAACAGTTCAAATAACATTACTCTTGTTTGCGTAACATCAGGTAGTTTAAGGATTATGTAATCATGTTAAATCAGTTATAACTCTATGATACAATTTCGGGTATGATTTCCTTGCACATAGTATTGAGTTATTAATTTAATAAGGAATAAAGAAGTGACGTAGGAGTGCCAAGGTAAATGTTATATAGTATAACAATATTAACTTAAACCATATTTAGGAATGCGTACCTTTTCATCTACAAGAATGCAATCGACATATAGAAGATCGATGTTCTTCTTAAAATTGATGGCATCCCACTTTCTTGTTACTTGTACAATGTTTGTGCATCTTTTTAATTTAATGGTTAATTCTGACACAAAGGCGTGACAGTCATTTATATTGAATCTACATTCAGAATAGAAAAATACGTTAAGACTCAAAATAATTGTGTAGTGGTAATGTCAATAGTAATCGCATGAGATTAGTATGTAAATTGTAATGTGTGTAACAATAGAATATTTATTTACAAGTTTGTACGTCTTGGAATATATCGTTGAACACTATATTCTTAGTGTAATTTTGAGGCATGGAATCATCATTGATTATTAGTACTTTTAAGCTTGATCTTGATTTGACTCTTAACACAACTACATAGAGTTATCCATGGAAGAAATAATGGGTGCGGAAAATAATTTCCAAGGTTGGACAAATTTTATCATTAACTCTTGTTATAGTCATAGCAAAACATAAATGCAATAATAATTGTCTCCTTTTTATTATGAACAACCATTTCTTACTTGTTGACGTCATGACAATTCCTAGAATGGAAACTTTTGTCCTAATGTGTGATCCAGTAAGAACTCTAGATTAAATGATCCATTAAATCCGTTGAGTAATAATTAAGCGTGTTCCATTATAAAGGCCTTCACTTTGATTAATGTTATGTAATAGGATCACCGGGACTCCAACTTTAAGACGAAGTTTGTGGCTAGGTAACTCATTCAAATTGAAAATGTTTAGAAACTCCACAGGGAGTTGCATATCTTCATCTGTTATTTTTGTAGATGCCTTAGAGATGGAGTCAGAACTTAGGTACGTACGCTCCTCTTCTGCAATATTATTAAGAACAAAGTTTTTTATATCATCGACCACATCGTTAGTTTGTGTTAGAATTGCAAAAGATATCAATTACTCTTCGTTCTTAATATTTTCAACCAATTTCTTTCGATAATCTCTGCAGTTGGATTATCGATGGGTTGAATTAGTAGATCATTGGGAATTTCGATCCACATCGTATCAAACTCATCTTTAAAAGAAGTTCTGGATATTGTCCCTTCTCATATTCCAAGAACCCAATTTGAAAATTCGGATGTGTCTTTTATTCACATATTTTGTTTGAGAACAAAGAGTTGACACATTTTCCAAATTGGTGACATGTTTATTGAAGCCCGAACGATATCATGTCTTGTTCCTCTCTAGGTAATGTGACACCCAAACTAATTAAATACCGGGTAGATAATCCTTTATTAAATTAACACAGAATATCAAGTTGGTTCAGTCTTAGCATCGCTGTAAAAAATAGTTAGTTAATTACTAGCCACCTAATATTTAAAATAGAGAGATGCCAAATTTTGTTAATTAATTTAACAATTAACCAAGTAATTAAATCATCATCCATCAATCGCATAAACAATCTCATATGAATAACCAACGGAATGAAATAAATCGAGTCTAGAGTAAACACTCCAATAATAATACCAGAGTAAAATAAAATCCCAATACAAGAATCTGAATAAATAAACCAACGTTTGAAATAAAGAAAGTATCTATCTACAATCTCTAAATAAGAATGGGCAACATTCCTTAACTGGCATGAATGACTTTGAAGGAACCAAGGATAAATATAGATGCATCTAATACTGAGATCCTGTAGCTTCCACATCGGCTACATTACTTCTTCAAAATGGAGCTCCTATGCTTCGCGTCCTTGTGTCTGGGAACCTAAAAGTTTTTTACAAAACAAAATAGATTTAGAGAAAAATGGCTCAGAGCCGGAGGTGAAAACAATTTAAAAATAACAAGTGTTTAATTGAATTAAATAGTAAATATAATATACATGTTAGTTACGTACTCTCACATGAGTTTCTCACCCCTCAACTAATGTGCACGCCTAACGTATACCCTTAACTCATCCTACTTATGCTACTATCTAACTAGTTCATACTAACTCTTATTTTCACATTGTAAAATAGAGTGTCTACACGTATTATTCAAATATGTCATACTTAGATCTCACATTTACATTAAACAAATTACTTATCTTAGGTGCTATATAAATTCTCACATTTCTTTTTTTAACCCATTTAAATATCTTAGTTATTCATATCAACTAAGTAACAGTGAACTAGTCATAAGTACATATATAAATCACTCTTTGTACATATATACATATATGGCACCCATAAGCCGAGCTGCGGTGCAGGTATACTCTGCTATCGAATCCAAGTACATCACGTACTTCAGGATCACATGTTCTGAATCGCTCAGGAACCGTCTCAATACAAATCATACATATTGGAGGCGAACATACTTCACATACCCATGGGTCACAGACATACCTATGCTCCCATGATCAATTGACTTATGAACTCACAGATAAGTCATTAACAGTCTTATGTCATTAAGGTACCAATCTAAATCCCCCCGAAGGCACAAAAAGATAAGATGGTCTTTTTTCCCAAATTAACCTCCCGTGATAGCAAGTATAGTAGGTATGTCATACACAAAATAATCCATATACTAAGTAATCACGTAGCTTAGGTAATCATCATATTAATATAGGTATACACTAGCCCTATATCTTAAGTCTCATACGTATCATAGTATCATCTCGAATATTCCACGTAATATGTTTTGCATAACAACTCTCGACGTATAAATCCGAATGCTTAAACCTACCTCAAAAGGTTACTAAGTCACCCACTAGTATCTAAGGTTATGCCAGTAATTCAAAGTCCCTCTTTTACTGTTCTTAACCTTATGTTATCATTCATTCAAATTTCAATCCCAATTTATAAATTTTCTAACGGTACCTCACTCGGCAAACACCCGTAAGTATCCCATTCAATCCCAAAAGGTGTAACATTTTTCGGGCATAAACTACAACCCTACTGACCTTAACCATATCCCATAATATTTTATTAAACCACCTAAGAGTTATTACAATCTTGCTATTTGTCAAACCTAAAAGGGAAATAATCTACACTAATCAGGAAGAGTCGATCGATCCAGTCGATTGATCGATATTCATGGGTCGATTGATCCATCCACCAGGTATTGCAATTCTACATAATTTTGCCTACGGGTTTCATTAAACTTAACCTTCAAATCCTCTACTAAAATGTCCCAAACTCCCAAGTATTTATTCCTAGCATCATACCAACATAACTACATAAGTTCCAACATTTTAGAATCATCTACATTTTTCATAAAAACCATTATTCTCCTATTTTCTTCAAGAACATAATATAACTTAATAAAATATCATAATTCTCTACGCATGGATCATAATTTCATGGCTGATATATTCCTAGAAGTTAAACTACATGCAAACCTACCAAGATTAAGATTTTAATTCTTCAAAATCATTCATTCATCATTTTCAATGTTATTCTCCAATTCTAAACTAACATGGATGATGTATGCACTGAATTATTGCAAGTTAAATCACTTGACTGGAAATATAGAAGTTCTGATCCTTTGGAGAAGATGATACGGGAGTAATCCTCTCTTGGTGCAAAAAGCCTAAAGGTGGTGGTTCTCCTTTGGCAACTTCCTCCACTTCTTCTCTAATTACGGTCCGTGAAGTTTGGTAATGGAAACCCTAAGGATCCTAAGTGTTGGCTGATATCATCCACTTAAAATTCTTGGGTCACTATTCCTCAATTAGTAAAAATGACTAAAATACCCTCCCGAGAAAAGTAATTTCCAATTTTAAGCCTTAATTATGGACAAAAATTGAAGGGTTATATCTGATGGGAGTTAGAGTCCTCAAGGGCTAGAAAACATTAGAGTTGCAGAGAGGCTAAGGAAGAAAGAAGAGAAAAGGCTTCCAAGGAGGACAACCACCAACCCTACACTACTCTCATAAATTCCACCACCGATGTGTAGATCGGGGAATGAGTAGTGGGATCATACCCATCATTCTCTACGATTCAGACTTTAATTTCCATCCAAGTATCTAAATTGCTATTGTTTAGTTGATAACACATCCATGCTAGTGTCGGAGATGATAATTTCATGTTTTCATATAAGATAAAAGATATTTTGGAGATTCATATTGAAATTATGAACAGAAATCATGTTAGGACAACCCTATTGTTATATGTAGATGATTAACCATGAAATTGATGTCCAGTAGAGGTTAAATTCTTTAAGAATTAGGAAGCTATTGATCATGAGGATAAAAATAGTGTTCTTGATGTATTAATTTTTTATTAACCCTTTAATTGATGGCTTTTTATGAATTCGTATACGTTTTACGTTAAAAATCATGTATGTAGGATGATACTATATTGGTTTAATTGTTTAGGAGTTTAGGACAAATTAATAGAGGTTTTGAGGATTTATGTTGAGCAAACTCATAGGTTTGATTTGTAAAAATCTGGGTAATAACTGCTTGATCGATTGATCAACTCAAGAATATTGATCGATCGTCTGGATCGATCGATCGAGTCCCTTCATCAATCGATCTACTCCTCTTGAAAAATGGAAAAATTTTCCCCTTTTCTGTTAATCTAATCCCAATGTGTAAGGACTTTTGGACTTAATTTAAATATCTTAATGGGACTTGAGGAGGACCAATAGGGTATAAGTAGGGTCTGGGGAAGATGATTTTATGTGAGATTTAATCGTGGGACTTTGGGTTTATAAGTTGAACGGGAAATCGTACGTATGTTAAATTAGATCTTGAGAGAATTAAGAGTGATTTAGACCAGTAGAGTAGTGAGTGTACATCTACTGATTTTATATTTATCAAGAGGGCACACTTCGAGAGTCGAGAAGTACTTAAGGATTTGCAGTAATTGAGAAAATAAAAAAATGATTTCATTATACGTAGAACTTGGGCATTATGTGCCACGCATGGTTCACATGTATTATGGGTCGTGAGTACTAGTATATATATATATATATATATGTATATATATAATGATGTATATTTATGTGTAATCGTACCCGCTCTACTTCCTATCACGGAGGTTCCGCACCGGGTCAATCTTATCTTGATTGGACCTTTATGAGGGATATTGACTTGTAACCTAAAACATAGCATCCTTGGTACAAGCTATACGAGAATGATTGTCACATGGTCCTAAGAGACGCGAGGGTATGTGCGGATCTCTTAGTGACTTGGAATTTTGCTTCGTCTCCAATATGTGTGTTTTGTGTTAATAGAGTCCAAGAGTGATTCTGAACTAGTATTTTCCTTTTGTACAAGAGATATAGGGACTTGATAACAGAGTATGCCAGCATCAAAGAATTATGTGGGGTGACCTATTAGTATGTATATTATGAGTGATGAATATATACATATACCATGACTAATCTACTATGCTTGTAAGTAGATAAAATGGAATAATTAATGTTAAATGAGTTAAGTGGTTGAAAACTTAAGTTTGAAATGAAATGAATATATTGGCTTGGCAAATCCAAAAGAAAATGTTGTTAGATATAAACTATAGTCATGCGACCTATAAATTTTAGTCATGCGATCACTTGGATTAGGATAGAGGAATGAAAATTGGATTAGACTAGTTAACTGGGTTAGATTTAACTAGATTAATTTGGTAGTATGTTAGGTGTTCACACTAATTGAAAGGGGAGAATTCTCAAGTGAGTGTCGAGGTACTATCATGTATGTAATATCAACTGGTAAGTATTCTAAATACTTGCTAAACTATTTTTAAATTTGTTTTACACACGGGCTCTGACCCGTTTCCTATCATCTTTTCCTTCCCTTGTATATACATATATGTATTACACATGCACAACCATGGGGGCGTCAGGCTTAGATCTTTGGACTATTGATGTGCTGTAGCTAGAGTGGGAAATACAAATCCTTGCAGTAGACGACTTCATCCTTGTCTTCTCATTCTCCTATTTAGTCATCTTTAGTTAGGGCATGTGTCGCCCACTTCCATATGTCTTTCAGTTCAGAGAGATTTATACTCTTTGTTATTTTAGTATTAAGCTATTATTGGAATTGTTTCACTTATTACTTTGTCATGCGTTTGAGATTTGTTATTTGGATTGGTTTATCTATCTTGGTTATTTCATTCAGATGGTTTGGTTTTAATATTATCATTTGTATTCATGAAAATGGTTTCATATTAAATAATAACAATCAGACTTAATTTATAAAAATTAAATGTTTTGACACTTAGCTTGATTCTTTTTAGGTGATTAATAAATAAAATTGTGTTATGACAATAATGCTAAGAATGAACTAGCCGATAACTTTGAATTAATTTAATAAAGGACTGATCACCTAGTATTTAATTAGGCAGGGTGTCACAATGGCTTGCGCGTAAATATAAGGTTGATGCCAATAAGGAAAAAGGACCCAAAAGTGTGCATATATGAAGAATGCAAGGGCAGAAATTGTGGTACACCTCAGAGGAAGAAGGGGAGTATAAAGTACCACTTAATGTAAGTCGTCATAAGTGGTAATTTGTGTTAGGTGAGATGCAATGAGATTGTCTCTAGGTGCACCACTTGCAGATGGAAATAGGTTTATTTGAGATGATCAATAAAAAAAAATTGTATTAAGCCGACGATTCCAGTGTTGGAATGGGTAGGCAGGATGGTAAATTTCATTAATAGGTGTTCTCAAATATTTCTTTGAAAAGAAATATTGCACCAGTTCAAGGTGCCCCCTATTATTGTTATGAATAAGGATGGAATCCTTGAATCCCACCTCCGATAGGGATTTTCAAGAAGCAGTGGGGATAATGTTTTGTTTTGGGCAAGTCGCATCACCTATGGCCCGATGAGTAAACGGGAGTTGATTGACGACTAGTAAAGCGGTATGAATGCTATTTTGGAATCATTGCGGATATCATACTTTCGTAAATTACATAACTTGTAATCGAAGTAAAGCATAGTACGGTAATTGGGAAATAAATTACGATTAGCAAAGTTGTGTGTGGTCACTCATACTTATTTGATGTAAACAAGGTGCCTATTAAGGTTTTGTGTGGGGATGTTTGGTCATTATCCCTCTGGTTGTTTGGAGGTGGGAGAATAAATAGACTTTTTGATAGGACGTGATTTAGAGTCCTTTGTTAAAAGGGGCATTAATAACAAATTGTTGGGGTGACTTTTGAGCGTCGTAAGAGTTACATCTCCATGAACTGAGATTTGGAGGACTGACAGGAGTGGTTCGATGTTCTTATGGTTTCCCTCTAGATGGGAGATTTGTATTGGGGTGGACATGGGAAGCTGGTACTTAGTGATGTGCGGCCTTCCAATAGAAGTGAGGCAATAGAACTAGTGATTTATAGGCTCGTCTTATTTGGATTTCGTTGGTAGAGCACGATGTGTGATGTGCCATTAATAAGGTGTGACCTTATAACTGATGAAGAATATCAATATCAAGAGAATTGAACAAGCTTACTATAAAGTTGGGGCTATAGTGATTGAGCCTTACATTGAAGTTGGTTTTGAGTACTGGAGAATGTGGTGTTGAAAGATCCTCAATCTTAGTAGCAGTTGTGTCGAAATTAATAGGACGAAATTCCTTTGCAAGGGGAAGTATGTAATACCCCGTACTTTTATGGATATTTAAATTACATTAGGGGTGTAATTTAATAAATTGAGAATTTAAAGTGAAAGATAATTTCAGGTGTGGATTGAAAAAAAATAATTGGTGAGTTTTGAATTAATATAGATGTGTGTTACATTTACTTATGGGAATAAGTAAATGAAGTTGAATTATTTTATATCAAGTTGCGGTTGGGCAAAGAGACATGAGAATTTTTTATAAGTTACTCAGATGGGAATTTAAAGTGCACGAATGGGCTCAGAAGGGGATAGATAGTCAGAATAAAGTACCTGGGGGTAGTGATTGGGTTTCGAGGACTTTTCAGACTAATAGGGACACACACACACACACACACACACACACAGATATATATATATATATATATATATATATATATATATATATATATATATATATATATATATATATATATATATATATATATATATATATTATCAAGACTTCAAAAGGTATAATGGTCTCGAATATTTGATCCCGGTATGTGTAGGGATTTTATTGATATGATTAAGAGGTTATTTGGTTTACTGTTCAGCAGAAAGATTTAGCTGGTTATTATAATTAATGCTCAGGATGTGGTAATAAGAAGAGTGAATTGTTATATCATCCTTTAGAGACGCGGAAGTTAATACTCATAGTTTTATGTCTAGGGAAGGGATTTTGAGAGCCCATATTATATTTACATGATGTTTATGGAAATGTGATTACCATAAATGTTAAGAGACAGTGTCTTTCGAAATAAATTCCTTGTTTAAGTGTCATTGCGAAAGGAGATGTAACTTTGTTGTCAAGAGACGGGAATATAGGGGTACATGTTATGGACCGAGGGCCTAACAGACTCCGATGACTGACAATGCTAGGTAGTAGTGTATCGGGGGGGTTTCTTGTTTGGATTTCACTTTGCGAGACATCCCACGCATGAAACTAATCATAAGGTTGGTAGTAGGGAGATGTTTGGACATTCATCCATGAGTCTGGTACCTCGGTCGTTATGTAAGTATGTAGTTATAACTGAAAGCTAAAAGGTAAGTTACAATATAAGGCCAGTAGATCTAGTTGTGTGGTGAGGAAGTACTGCAAATTTTCTTTTATTCTCGCAGGTTGAAGGATGGATCGATGTTTAGGAGGAGTTACAATTTCAAATTCTTGGGTGATTTAGAAGGCCCGGGTGTTATTTCCACATTGCGAATACAGGGGCAATAAATAATTAGGCGTATTTATGAAGCATATATGATTTTAAACCCGTTTTCATGGATTATAGGGTGTATGGATACCTTGGTTTGTTGGTATCTGAATCGCCGAAAGAATTGACATGGAGATGGGTGAAATTTGTGCCTGTGGGACTAATATGACAAAATGGAAGTGGTAGAGTGGATTAAGCATTGTAAGAAGAAATACAATCTATATAGTCATGTTCAATCAGAGTAGCACATCTGAATTCGGTTGAAAGGCGGTAGGAAGCCATTTAAAAATGGGGTATCCCTTGAGAAGGAAAATAATTCACTATTATGGACGAATTGGAGCAGAGTTCTACCCAATAGAATATTGACAGTGACTTGCGCATAAATAGAATGGTGATGTGAATTAGGTATTAAAAGTCCAGAAGTGCACATCGTAGTGAAAACTTTTGGTATGCGCCGAGGGAAGAAGAGGGTTATTAAGTATCATTTAACGGGAAGAATTATAAGTGAAAGTCGGTATTGAAAGGGGTATAGTAACTAGTAGATTGGTTCGAGTAAGAGGATCAACCAGAAAATTTTGTATCAAGCCGACGATTCCAGTGATGGAAGAGTCAAGTTGGTAAATTTCTTTGATGCGTTTCCATCTTATAGATAAGTAACTGTGACACCCCGCCTAATTAACCCTGGGTGATCAGTCTTAAATTAAGTTAGAACAGGTTTCTCAGTTGGTTCATTCTTAGCATCACTGTCGCCTTTTTAATTACTAACCACGTAAGTGCAAAAAATAGACTGGTGACAAGTTTTATCTTTCATTAACTAAATGAAACTCATGCGGACATAAAATAACCCAATACTCACAATTATTTAAAACAACCATTCACAATTAAGTAACTGACCGTATAAACCATCGACCCAAAATCCAACAAATATAAAATAAAGACAAGTAATCAATCTCAACAAGTCTGACAAAAGTAAATGAACTGTGAGCGACATGCTCGAAATGACTTATAGAAGTCTCTATACTAGAATGAAAGAGTGATGCGTCTCTCAAACTCCCGCAAAATCCACATATGCCGCAACAACTAATCCCTGGAGTTGAGTCAAGCCTGGCGTCCTTGTGGCTGGACACCTAAAAGGTTTTTAAATTTTTTTATAGCAAGGGTTAGTGCCCAAAAACATTTGAAAAACATTTAGCAAATGATTAACTTACAGTAATAAGTAAATATGCATGCTCTCCATATTTTAGTTAGTGCCACCCTCCCTTGAAGAAATCCTCACCCCTCCTCTAATGTGCACTACTAATGCCTTTAATAAATTCACCTAGTTCTTCGTCTTATGACTAGAGAAATCATATAACCCCTTGCAAACACCCTACTCTAACCGAGTATACCTTAATTATAATTTTTAAGTTATTGTCAACATCAACTTAAGTAAATCATTTCCCTTTTTAATTTCATATAACTTCCACATCTGTTATACATATAATAAAACTTATGCTTTGTATTAATTAACCCGTATATAATTATTTACCTAATTATGTACTTAATCATATTATAGTATTCACAAACATACTGAAATAATATTTAATAATAGTATTCCCCCGAGTAAAGTCTCACCGGGTATAAATCCTCTAAAGTGATATCCCACTAGGTATATTCACATAACCTAATTACCCCTAAGTCAGAATTGCTCACTAACTTGATTATTACATACATGTTGGAGGCAGTCATATTCCTTCCCTGAAAGTGAGATGCCCCTCACCCATATAACGGACACTATGACCTGGGATTATACTCGCCCTACTCCTCAAGCTAGGGGATTCATCCACTACGTGCAACCTCCCCTTATAGCACTAGAGTATATAATAATAATATCTATCCACTGATATTAATGCACACAATATATATATATATATATATATATATATATATATATATATATATATATATATATATATATAAAATATCCCGGCTACACCGTGCACTAAATTCGTCACACGAGCCTATTCCATTCTATTTTGAGTTTATGCCCCAACTCTAATTATTAATTACTTTGCACATTAATTTCTTTTGGTATCGCCCCAACCAATATATTCGGACTTACTCTCGTGGCCTGAAATAACATCACCCGAGTCTAAACCCCCGACTCTAAATTATTTAGCCTTCACCTACATAAAATTTATATCTCGGTATCGCCCGACCATTATTCCCCGACTTGTCTACTACATCTGTATTAAATCATTTTGAAACAATCATTCCAAAATTTAACCTTAGTGTGACACACCTGTGACAACCCGCTGTCCTGAAGTAGGGAGTGGCCAGCCTGATACTCCAAAATAACGGAATCATGGATGGAATCATTCTCAGCATCACAACAAAAGAAGAAATATACGGAATAACCACTCCTTATTTCAGAAAAATGGGCTGCCAAAATTTTTGGATTTTTAAAGTTAATAAAAGAAAACAACTCAACAACCCAATAAGAGAAAGTGGAAATCCGGATTAAATTATATTACATACGCATAAATGTACAATAAGGGACCGAATATGCTATCTGTCACAGACTCATACAATAATGATAAACAAGTTCATTAAGTTAATTAGTACATTACATTAATCAAGTACAAAAGCTTGGGCCTCTCGCTCGAGTAAAAAGACCCGATCTTATCTAGAGTGCAATGATGACAGCGACTATTGCAAAATGTCCCGTAATACCCGCAAAGCATCATGGCTCGCCAAAGACACCGGGATAGGAAATCAAATCAGGCATCCTTACGGCAGAGTACCTGAGCGGATACACGATGCATACACAACAAGAAATATGAACGGGTCAGGACCCGATTCTATATGATTACCAGATGAATAAAAAGTATGACAGTTATGAATGATAGATCGTAATGAAAGAGAAATAAGAATCTACCTACACAGATTAAAACATAAGCTAAGCAGGAAAATAAAATGAATAACATTAATCTAAAACTTCATCATGTGCACCAATTATTTTATATATCTTTTACTTAATAGGAAACATATATATAATTTCAATCTTATGCTCTTTATGGCATATCTCAATTTTACTTTTTGTAAAAATCCTTTCCTTATCAGGAAAATAATCATTTTCAAATGCTCTTTGTGGCATTTATATATGCTCTTTGTGGCACTTCACTATGCTCTTTATGGCATATAATCCATCAAGTCCAACTTGATTATGAATAGTTATATTTACATACATATAACGATTCGAAGACCGCCCGTCCGGGTTTTCCCACTGTGCTCTCCCCTAAATGACCATCATCTTCCAGGGCCTACCATTAAGACAACCTGGGCACCTATAATGCAAGACGTCGGGAAGCGGCCATGTGCCTGCAGGATAGTCAAGACCACACCCGTAATCTCCTACCCATCGCAGAAAAATATATAACAACAAACTCTTACATGGTCTAGGACTATATCCACCATGCATTCATTAGTCAGGGGGCTTAAACTCACGCGCGAACTTCCCTTATGATGTCATTTAGAGAG
Organism: Sambucus nigra; assembly: GCA_949130495.1. Lineage (NCBI taxonomy): Eukaryota > Viridiplantae > Streptophyta > Magnoliopsida > Dipsacales > Adoxaceae > Sambucus > Sambucus nigra. Next base: position 378,545,424 of record OX422224.1, read on the forward strand.
GTGTGTTTAAGCCATTTTATTTACCGTTTTCAAAAATCAAGTAAATTATCATTTACCATATTCATGATTAAGTAAATTATCATTTACCATCATCATTACCATTTCCATTTCATTTTCATTCACCATTATTCATGTGTAAGTTTCATTTTATCTGAAACCATTTTCATTTACATTTTGTAAATAATTTAACTTATTATCCGGAGTCGTACGATAAATTATATCGTTGCTACACCCTCAAAGGTGTAAATCAACTCCTAATTACCTCCAAACATTTTAGGGCATTCCTTTAAAACCCCAATACTATCATACCTCAAAGGTATAAATAATCTTTCAATTCATTCTCACAATATTCGTTTACGGCGTTAATATGAACCATCAAAGTTAACATCGCCCAATTGAGCTTCTAAAATCTCCCAACGTTCTTTTGGGGTGATAATATAAACCATCAAAACTAATATGGCTCAATTGAGCTTCTAAAGTCACCCAAACATAACACCTCATCTCCTAGTTTCATAATAATCAACTAGATGAAAGATTGCCCTAGCATCAATAGGCATAACCCCGGAAAAACCAATCTAAACCATTTCTATTCTAGGGTAGTTTCCCAACACATCTTGAACTCTAGGACTCTAAGTTTACTTCATTCAAGAAGGTTCCTAGGTCCTAACCATAAAGAAAAAGGATCAAAATTTAGTTATAAAAACAACTCAAAAACAGTAGGAAAACGAATCGATTCGCCCAAAAAGCGAATCGATTTGGACCACAAAACCAACTTTCTGCAATGGGACAAATCGATTCGTCCTTAACCCTAATCGATTCGGGACATGCAGACCTGGAGACTACCCTTTAACAATTCGATTCTCCCCAAGAGCCAAATCGATTTGCCCCTACGAATTGGCCAAGATTGGCTTCGTAGGGTTATGAACCCTAATTTCTCCAAACCTAAATCTCTACAGTTTTGTACACCACCAACTACAATAATATACCCCAAATCATCCTACATGATTAATAACAACTATAACCCAAAGTTTCAGCATCAAAAACTAAGATTAGAGCTTAAATCCCATAATTTCCACATTTAAACCATAAATGTAAATACACAACTATCATACAATTTATGCATCTTAAATCACATTTTAGCAAGTAAAAAACTTGACTTAAGGTTGATATCTCAGATTTCTTTGGGGTAGAAGCAAAAATCAATCTTCAATCTTCCAATCTCTCTATTTTCTCCATTTTTCTCTTCCTCTCTCTTTCTCTCCTTTTCTCTCTAATTTTAAGACATGCAATGAAGAAATGAAATAAGGGGCAAGAATAAAAAAAAATAGGCGCTTAAGTCTAAAGTCTCCAACTTAAGTGGTTAATGCCACATTAAAATGACACCCAATACGCGTTTAAGCTAAAACCAGGTAAAAGTACCCGAAATGCAAAAATACAATATGGCACTTATTTTGACTGTCTCAGACATTTCGGGATTAACTACACCCTCTAAACTGGCATCCAATAATTTTTTAATTTATTTCCAGTTCCAATTTCATTTTAACCATAATGTCATTTAAAATTCATGACACTATAAAACATACAACCTGATGATATTTACTTTCACATACAGTATATACGCATTAATCTAGTAAATATTAACTTCTGACTCATTAAATTAATATTTACTCCAGTTCCAACATTTTATATAATTACCTTACGCGGTAAATTAATATAAAAATTAGCCTCCTAAAAGTGAGGGTTGTTACATACTCCCCCCTTATGAGGGAATTTTGTACCCAAAATTCGGGGATACCCTATACGCATAAAGGGTATACTATCTCAAACTATCATTATATCGTCCTTAACAAGCCCTCCTTAATACAACGTCCCAAAATGGACTTGGACTAAGGTCGTCTCTATCGATCTCAGTCTACAATCTTTGTACTCTGACATAGCATAAATCGTTCCTCACGAATTATCAGTTCTAGCTTCCTACGGCAGAAGATGCTAACCACGTGACTAGGTGCAAAATGCCTTACATCCTAAATCACGCTACATCCCACCTTGGGGATACCTACACCAGCACTAATTGGCTAAACCCCAACACTACGAAACTTCTCCTCGCATAGCCGTAGCTCTTCAAGAATATGGCTCAAAAGCCCACTCATTAAAGAAATATTCTAGGACCACTCGAAGTCCAAGGAACCATTTATTCACTGACCTTATTCAACGAGGATGCAATTCACTCAACCTGCTACCTAAGGCCACTTGCGGTGACACTTTAGGAAATGATCCATAAAGCCGTCAAAAGCCCAAATATTGCACGGGAACTTCTATCCATACAAATACTGCACCGCCCGTTATGTATCCTAAGGTTCACACTCAAGATATTCCCTTCGGCATTAAGTCAACTTCTTCCATTCATCCATCCACTTTTGGGTGGTAAAATATACTCCCTCTCCATACGGTTCCCATTACTTCATGGAAACTTTACCAACCTTTCGACACGAATCATCTAGTCTCGGTCCACCACTATTGTAATAGGAACCTGTTACGGTTCTATCATTTCTCCATAAAAAGCGGGGCGTATTCCCCGACCTATCGTCCGCCCGCAATGTCCTGTAAGACAACGGTTTGGTCAAACGATCAACAATGTTCTCAAACAGGATTATGATCAGTTTGACGCCAGAAATTCAATGCAAACGTCTATGAATATACCTTTCTTCGTTCCACCACAACTCTTCTTCACGCGCGTAGGTGAAATGGTCAATCGTAGACCGGAATTTTCTTTCCATAAAGTCTTTCGAGTCATGCTCATCCTTCTTGGCTTCCCATGCCATCACAAATATCTCCGACGGGTTTCTTACTCGACGCATCTACTACCCCCAATCGCATTTCCTTAACGAACGAGAATATCCAATTGATAGTTCTTTAAGAACTCCAAACACCAACTCTATTCCTCCCACGACATCCTGCAACAACTTGTTGCTTGCGAGAAAGACAAACTTTCCTGCCCTGGAGGTAGTGCCTCCATCACTTTAAGGCGATCACTACCATAATGAAATCCAATTAAAGCATGGAATAATACTTCTCACAAGTTTAAGTTTGTGAGACGCATGTACAACAGGTCCATGCTCCAGTATTATTACTCTCCATTCTGGCAGAGATTTATTCCTTAAACCCATCCCCGAACTTAACAAATTGGGCTCGGGAGTAGAAGTTAATTCATCAATTTTAACTCCCCAAAAGTTAAGTTACTAATGTAACACTTTAACTAGGAGAGGTCTCATCTCCATCGGCCTAACCTACGAAATCTCTCGAGATTCCACACTTCTCGTTCCTAGGGATCTAATCCCCCTTATAGATAACCCACAACCCATACATGTTCAACTCCCTATAGCCTTCCTAAATCAACATCGCATGCCCTAATGGCCTTACATCCTAATAATCCTAAGGTCGATCTACATTTATATCCAATCTAAGTCGTATACATATAATACTAAGTATGTCCCTAGCGTCCAAGACCTATCTCAACTTCCGACATTCGCTCGGTTTCATGCGTGGGACGTCTCGCCGAAGCGAAATCCAAACAAGGAACCCTCCCGTTACACTACTACCTCGCATCTTCGGTCATCAAGACATAACGGTCTAAGACACATGATCGGGATCGGTAAAATTTTAATTCATAACATACTAACAAAATTTTACTTATATCTTACCATTCAAATAATCAAAGATTTTAATTTATCAGACATTTACTTTCTGTAAAGTCTTATAAATATATATATCCCATCTTATAAATGTGGCCTTCTCATCAAGGCATAATCCAAAAGTCTCAATTCGACTTCATCTCTCAGTCTCCCTCACGTCGATTAGAGGAGAGAACTATATACAGTGCTTCTATCTCGCACTTTAATAGCCCTTAATCACCCTTCTACGTGATTCTCAGCTAAACCTTTTAACCCATATCTTAACCAGCAAATTAAAATAAAATAAAATGGAATGAACTAAAAGAAGAAAGAACTGCATTTCCCCACTTCCAACGTCGCTGAGGTTCACGCGTGGAGCTTCTCGCAAAAGCGGAATCCAAATAAGGAACCCCTCCTATACATTACTACTCAACTTTATTGGTTGTAGAGATAAGGCATAATAATCACATACAATGCAAACAAACCACCAAACATACAAACAAGGTAACACATAATGCAAGTAACACATATTACATATATACATTTAAAATATTATCACTCGCCTCATAACGAGTGAAGATATCATAAGACTTCCCTACCACGGAAGTCATATACTTGCCCTTACTATAATGGCATCGATATTACCACAAGCTCGATATACAGACCCAAGTCTATAGCAGATACAATACTACTAAATCTTATACTAGGGAATAAACCACCCAGTAATAAGGTTGAATTCCAACCAACATTTTTATGCCAATCACTCCGGGTCAATACCAATGGTTCTCAGACTCCCTATTCGAATCCTATACGAACAAACATTACTTCCGTCAACTCCACAGCTAGGAACTTTATTCTTTCCCTTTTTCTTCAATCAACAAAATCAAAATGAGTTGTTCTACACTCCACGACATAGCCATTGTTCCGACCCTGGCGGTCAAAAATTGCCCACGCAGTCCCTCCTACTTTCTTCGTAAAAGAGAACACGCTCTCGTCCTCCTCTTCCTCAGTTCAATGAAACTTCCCTGGGCGGATATCCACCAATGGGGTTTCATGATCACTTCTCCATCATAAGTGTTAACGACACTTATTTTGAAGCCTATCATTCCATTGGAGGGCTCTTTCTTAGTTATTTTGGTGTACGTCTTCCCTAACCGTACAATTCTTTATTCACATGTCGGCCTCTGACCGAGCCTCACGTCAACATTTGAGGATCTACCTTTTCCTCCTTCTAGTTCCAAGAGAAACTTACTGTTGAAAGTATCTACCAGGTTCACCATGGGCAAAACTTCCTGCACCCACAAATAAGGTGACTATGTTCCCACCATTTCAACACTACTCCTACGGGTGAAGGATTTTCCTCCATCCTATTTATCTAGGAACTTCTCCCCTTCAAGTTAAAGTTTCCTGAAATTTCAAGCCTAGTACCATTCTGTACTTTTAGCGGCACTTGGAAGACTGGATCTACCATAATGAGAAGTCGTGGTAGCAAAATCTGAAAATGCTACAAAAGGGAGCGACCTCTAAAATAGTCCTCATCCCCGACCATAATTTATAGTTCTTAGAAATCCTTCTCATGGCGCCCTTCTTCAACAGACCTACTATTCTCACACGAGAGCGCAAAAGATTCTATAGGTTCTACCTCATAGCAGTAGAACGAAATCTCACTAAAGAAATCAACGATCTTAATCCTAAGGCTCTATGTCAAATCAAAAGCAACGCTGAAGACATAAAGCGTTCACACAGATTCAAGAGGACTCTAGAACCTGAATCTTTGATACCATCTGTGACAACCCGCTGTCCCGAAATAGGGGTGGCCAGCCCGATACTCCAAAATAACGGAATCATGGATGGAATCATTCTCAGCATCACAAAAAAAGAAGAAGTATACGGAAGAACCACTCCTTATTTCAGAAAAACGGGTTGCCAAAAATTTTAGATTTTTAAAGTTAATAAAAGAAAACAACTTAACAACCCAATAAGAGAAAGTGGAAATCCATATGAAATTATATTACATACGAATAAACGTACAATAAGGGACCTAATATGCTGTCGGTCACAGACTCATACAATAATGATAAACAAGTTCATTAAGTTAATTAGTACATTACATCAATCAAGTACAAAAGCTTGGGCCTCTCGCCTGAGTAAAAAGACCCGATCTTCTCTAGAGTGCAAGGATGACAACGTCTATTGCAAAATGTCCCGTAATACCCGCAAAGCATCACAGCTCGTCAAAGATGCCGGGATAGGAAATCATATCAGGCATCCTTGCGGAAGAGTACCTGAGCGTATACAAGATGCATACACAACAAGAAATATGAACGGGTCAGGGCCCGGTTCTATATGATTACCAGATGAATAAAAAGTATGATAGTTATGAATGATAGATCGTAATGAAAGAGAAATAAGAATCTACCTACACAAATTAAAACATAAGCTAAGAAGGAAAATAAAATGAATAACATTAATCTAAAAATTCATCATGTGCACCAATTATTTCATATATCTTTTCCTTAATATAAAACATATATATAATTTCAATCTTATGCACTTTATGGCATATCTCAATTTTACTTTTTGTAAAAATCCTTTCCTTATTAGGAAAATATTCATTTTCAAATGCTCTTTGTGGCATTTATATGTGCTCTTTGTGGCACCTCACTATGCTCTTTATGGCATAAAATCCATCAAGTCCCACTTGATTATGAATATTTATATTTACATACATATAATGATTCTAAGACCACCCGTCCTGGTTTCCCCACTATTCGCGCCCCTAAATGACCATCATCTTCCAGGGCCTACCATTAAGACAACCTGGTCACCAATAATGCAAGACGTCGGGTAGCAGCCATGTGCCTGCGGGATAGTCAAGACCACACCCGGAATCTTCTACCCATCGCAGAAAAATATATAACAACAAACGCACACATGGCCTAGGACTATATCCACCCTGCATTCATTAGTCAGGGGGCTTAAACTCACGCGCATACTTCCCTTATGATGTCATTTAGAGAGGTGCATTAAGCCATTTTATTTACCATTTTCAAAAATCACGTAAATTATCATTTACCATATTCATGATTAAGTAAATTATCATTTACCATCATCATTACCATATTCATTTCATTTCCATTCACCATTATTCACGTGTAGGTTTCATTTTATCCGAAACCATTTTCATTTACATTTTGTAAATAATTTAACTTATTATCCAGAGCCATACGATAAATTATATCGTTGCTACACCCTCAATGGAGTAAATCAACTCTTAATTACCTCAAAACATTTTAGGGCATTACTTTAAAACCCCAATACTACCATACCTCAAAGGAATAAATAATCTTTCAATTCATTCTCACAATATTCATTTGCGGCATTATTATGAACCATCAAAGTTAACATCGCTCAATTGAGCTTCTAAAATCTCCCAACATTCTTTTGGCGTGATAATATAAGCCATCAAACCTAATATGGCTCAATTGAGCTTCTAAAGTCTCCCAAACATAACACTACATCTCCTAGTTTCATAATAATCAACTAGAAGAAAGATTGCCCTAGCATCAATAGGCATAACCCCGGAAAAACCCATCTAAACCATTTCTATTCTAGGGTAGTTTCCCAACACATATTGAACTCTAGGACTCTAAGTTTACTTCATTCAATAAGGTTCCTAGGTCATAACCATAAAGAAAAAGGATCAAAATTTAGTTATAAAAACAACTCAAAAACGGCAGGAAAACGAATCGATTCGCCCAAAAAGTGAATCGGTTCGGACCACAAAACCAACTTTTTGCAATTGACCGAATCGATTCGACCTTAACCCGAATTGATTTGGGTCATGCAGACCTAGAAACTACGCCTTAGCTAATCGATTCGCCCTTGCGAATTGGCCAAGAATGGCTTCGTAGGGTTATGAACCCTAATTTCTCCAAACCCAAATCTCTTCATTTTTGTACACCACCAACTACAATAATCTACCCCAAATCATCCTACATGATTAATAACAACTATAACCCAAAGTTTCATCATCAAAAACTAAGATTAGGGCTTAAATCCCATAATTTCCACATTTAAACCATAAATGTAAATACACAACTATCATACAATTTATGCATCTTAAATCACATATTAGCAAGTAGAAAACTTTCCTTAATGTTGATATCTCAGATTCCTTTGTGGTAGAAGCAACAATCCATCTTCAATCTTCCAATCTCTCTCTTTTCTCCATTTTTCTCTTCCTCTCTCTTTCTCTCCTTTTCTCTCTACTTTTAAGACATGAAATGAAGAAATGAAATAAGGGGCAAGAATAAAAAAAATCGAGGATTAAGTCTAAAGTCTCCAACTTAAGTGGTTAATGCCACATTAAAATGACTCCCAATACGCGTTTAAGCTAAAACCAGGTAAAAGTGCCCGAAATCCAAAAATACAATATGGCACTTATTTTGACTGTCTCGGACATTCCGGGATTAACTACACCCTCTAAACTGACATCCAGCAGTTTTATAATTTATTTCCAGTTCCAATTTCATTTTAACCATAATGTCATTTAAAATGCATGACACTATAAAACATACAACCTGATGATATTTACTTTCACATACAGTAAATATGCATCAATATAGTTAATATTAACTTCTGACTCATTAAATTAATATTTAATCCAGTTCCAACATTTTATATAATTACCTTACGCGGTAAATTAATATAAAAATTAGCCTCCTAAAAGCGAGGGTTGTTACATACTCCACCCTTATGAGGGAATTTTGTCCCCAAAATTCGGGCATACCCTATACTCATAAAGGGTATACTATCTCAAACTATCATTCTATCATCCTTAACAATCCCTCGTTAATACAACGTCCCAAAATGGACTTGGACTAAGGTCGTCTCTATTGATCTTAGTCTACAATCTTTGTACTCTGATATAGCACAAAGCGTTCCTCACGAATTATCAGTTCTAGCTTCCTACGGCGGAAGATGCTAACTACGTGACTAGGCGCAAAATGACTTACATCCTAAATCACGCTACATCCCACCTAGGGGATGCCTACACCAACACTAATTGGCTAAACCCAAACACTACGCAACTTCTCCTCGCATAGCCGTAGCTCTTCAAGCATATGGCTCAAAAGCCCACTTATTAAAGAAATGTTCTAGGACCACTCGAAGTCCAAGGAACCAATTATTCGCTGACCTTATTCAACGAGGATGCAATTCACTCAACTTGCTACCTAAGGCCACTCGCGGTGACACTTTAAGAAATGATCCGTAAAGCCGTCAAAAGCCCAAATATTGTACGGTAACTTCTATCCATACAACTACTGCACCGCCCGTTATGTATCCTAAGGTTCATATTCTAGATATTCCCTTCGGCCTTAAGTAAACTTCTTTCATTCATCCATCCACTTTTGGGTGGTAAAATATTATCCCCCTCCATACGGTTCCCATTACTTCATGGAAACTTTACCAACCTTTCGACATGAATCATCTAGTCTTGGTCCACCACTATTGTAATAGGCACCTGTTACGGTTCTATCATTTCTCCATAAAAAGCGGGGCGTATTCCTCCACCTATCGTCCGCCCGCAATGTCCTGTAAGACAATGATTTGGTCAAACGATCAACAATGTTCTCAAACGGGATTATGATCAGTTTGACGTCGGAAATTCAATGCGAACGTCTATGAATATACCTATCTTCATTCCACCACTACTCTTCTTCACGCGAGTAGGTGAAATGGTCAATCGTAGACCGAAATTTTCTTGCCATAAAGTCTTCCAATTCATGCTCATCCTACTTGGCTTCCCATGCCATCACAAATATCTCCGACGGGTAACTTACTCGACGCATCTACTACCCCCAATCGCATTTCCTTAACGAACGAGAATATCCAATTGATAGTTCTTTAAGAACTCCAAACACCAACTCTATTCCTCCCACGACATCCTGCAACAACTTGTTGCTTGCGAGAAAGACAAACTTTCCTGCCCTGGAGGTAGTGCCTCCATCACTTTAAGGCGATCACTACCATAATGAACTCCAATTCAAGCATGGAATAATACTTCCCACAAGTTTAAGTTTGTGAGATGCATGTAAAACAGGTCCATGCTCCAGTATTATCACTCTCCATCCTAGAAAAGATTTATTCCTTAAACCCATCCCTGAACTTAACAAATTGGGCTCGGGAGTAGAAGTGAATGCATCTATTTTAACTCCCCAAAAGTTAAGTTACTAATGTAACACTTTAACTAGGAGAGGTCTCATATCCATCGGCCTAACCTAAGAAATCTCTCGAGATTCCACACTTCTCGTTCCTAGGGATCTAATCCCCCTTAGAGATAACCCACAACCCATACATGTTCAACTCCCTATAGCCTTTCTAAATCAAAATCGCATGCCCTAATGGCCTTACATCCTAATAAACCTAAGGTCTATCTACATATATATCCTCTCTAAGTCATATACATATAATACTAAGTATGTCCCTAGCGTCCAAGACCTATCTCAACTTCCGACATTCGCTCGGTTTCATGCGTGGGACGTCTCGTCGAAGCGAAATCCAAACAAGGAACCCTCCCGTTACACTACTACCTCGCATCGTCGGTCATCAAGACATAACGGTTTAAGACACATGATCGGGACCGGTAAAATTTTAATTCATAACATACTAACTAAATTTTACTTATATCTTACCATTCTAATAATCAAAGATTTTAATTTATCAGACATTTACTTTCTTTAAAGTCTTATAAATATATATATCCCATCATATAAATGTGTCCTTTTCATCAAGGCATAATCCAAAAGTCTCAATTCGACTTCATCTCTCAGTCTCCCTCACATCGATTAGAGGATAGAACTATATACAGTGCTTCTGTCTCGCACTTTAATAGCCCTTAATCACTCTTCTACGTGATTCTCGGCGAAACCTTTTAACCCATTTCTTAACCAACAAATTAAAATAAAATAAAATGGAATGAACTAAAAGAAGAAAGAACAGCATCTCCCCACTTCCAACGTCGCTGAGGTTCACGCGTGGAGCTTCCCGCAAAAGAGGAATCCAAATAAGGAACCCCTCCTACACATTAATACTCAACTTTGTTGGTCGTTGAGATAGGGCGTAATAATCACATACAATGCAAATAAACCACCAAACATACAAACAAGGTAGCACATAATGCAACTAACACATATTACATCTATACATTTAAAATATTATCACTCGCCTCATAGAGAGTGAAGATATCATAAGACTTCCCTACCACAGAAGTCATATACTTGCCCTTACTATAATGGCGTCGATATTACCACAAGCTCGATATACGCACCCAAGTCTATAGCAGATACAATACTACTAAATCTTATACTAAGGAATACACCACCCTCTAATAAGGTGGAATTCCCGCCAACATTTTTACGCCAATCACTCCGAGTCAATACCAATGGTTCTCAAACTCCCTATTCGAGTCCTATATGAACCAACATTACTTCTGTCAACTCCACAGCTAGGAACTTTATTCTTGCCCTTGTCTTCAATCAACAAAATCAAAAGGATTGGTTCTACACTCCACGACATAGCCATTGTTCCGACCCTGGCGGTCAAAAATTTCCCACACAGTCCCTCCTACTTTCTTCGTAGATGAGAAAATGCTCTCGGCCTCCTCTTCCTCAGTTCAATGAAACTTCCCTAGACGGATATCCACCAATGGGGTTTCATGATCACTGCTCCATCAGAAGTGTTAACGACACTTATTTTAAAGCCTATCATTCCATTGGAGGGCTCTTTCTTCCTTATTTTAGTGTACGACTTCCTTAGCCGTACAATTCTTTATTCACATGTCGTCCTCTAAGCGAGCCTCGCGTCAACATTTGAGGATCTACCTTTTCCTCCTTCCAGTTCCTAGAGAATCTTACTGTTGAAAGTATCTACCGGGTTCACCATGGGCAAAACTTCCTGCACCCACAAATAAGGTGACTATGTTCCCACCATTTCAACACTACTCCTACGGGTGAAGGATTTTCCTCCATCCTATTTATCTGGGAACTTCTCCCCTTCAAATTAAAGTTTCCTAAAATTTCAAGCCTTGTACCATTCTATACTTTTAGCGGAACTTGGAAGACTGGATCTACCATAATTAGTAGTCGCGGTAGAAAAATATGAAAATGCTACTAGAGGGAGTGACCTCTAAAATAATCCTCATCCCCGACCACAATTTACAGTTGTTTGAAATCCTTCTCATGGCTCCCTTCTTCAACTAACCTACTATTCTCACACAAACGCGCAAAAGATTCTATAGGTTCTACCTCATAGCAGATGAACGAAATCTCACTAAAGAAATCAACGATCTTAATCCTAGGGCTCTATGTCAAATCAAAAGCAACGCTGAAGACGTAAAGCATTCACACAGATTCTTAAGGACTCTAGAACCTGATGCTCTGATACCATTTGTGACACCCCGCTGTCCCAAAATAGGGGTGTCCAGCCCGATACTCCAAAATAAGAGAATCATGAATGGAATCATTCTCAGCATCACAACAAAAAAAATAAGTATACGGAACAACCACTCCTTATTTCAGAAAAACGGGTTGCCAAAAATTTTGGATTTTTAAAGTTAATAAAAGAAAACAACTTAACAACCCAATAAGATAAAGTTGAAATCCAGATGAAATTATATTACATACGCATAAATGTACTGTAAGGGACCTAATACGCTGTCGATCACAGACTCATACAATAATGATAAATAAGTTCATTAAGTTAATTAGTACATTACATTAATCAAGTACAAAAGCTTGGGCCTCTCGCCCAAGTAAAAAGACCCGATCTTATGTAGAGTGCAAGGATGACAACGTCTATTGCAAAATGTCCCGTAATACCAGTAAAGCATCACGGCTCGTCAAAGACGCTGGGATAGGAAATCAAATCAGGCATCCTTGCAGCAGAGTACCTGAGCGTATACAAGATGCATACACAACAAGAAATATGAACGGGTCAGGGCCCGATGCTAAATGATTACCAGATGAATAAAAAGTATGATAGTTATGAATGATAGATCATAATGAAATAGAAATAAGAATATACCTACACAAATTAAAACATAAGCTAAGCAGGAAAATAAAATGAATAACATTAATCTAAAACTTCATCATGTGCACCAATTATTTCATATATATTTTCCTTAATATGAAACATATATATAATTTCAATCTTATGCTCTTTATGGCATATCTCAATTTTACTTTTTGTAAAAATCCTTTCCTTATCAGGAAAATAATCAATTTCAAATGCTCTTTGCGGCATTTATATGTGCTCTTTGTGGCCCTTCACTATGCTCTTTATGGCATATAATCCATTAAGTCCCACTTGATTATAAATAGTTATATTTACATACATATAACGATTCTAAGACCGCCCGTCCGGGTTTCCCCACTATGCGCGCCCCTAAATGGCCATCATCTTCCAGGGCCTACCACTAAGACAACTTGAGCACTAATAACGCAAGACGTCGGGAAGCGGCCATGTGCCTGCGGGATAGTCAAGACCACACCCGGAATCTCCTACCCATCGCAGAAAAATATATAACAACAAATGCTCAAATGGCCTAGGACTATATCCACCCTGCATTCATTAGTCAGGGGGCTTAAACTCACGCGCGAACTTCCCTTATGATGTCATTTAGAGAGGTGTGTTTAAGCCATTTTATTTACCATTTTCAAAAATTAGGTAAATTATCATTTACCATATTCATGATTAAGTAAATTATCATTTACCATCATCATTACCATTTCCATTTCATTTCCATTCACCATTATTCATGTGTAGGTTTCATTTTATCCGAAAACATTTTCATTTACATTTTGTAAATAATTTAACTAATTATCCAGAGCCATACGATAAATTATATCGTTGCTACACCCTCAAAGGAGTAAATCAACTCTTAATTACCTCCAAACATTTTAGGGCATTACTTTAAAACCCCAATACTATCATACCTCAAAGGAATAAATAATCTTTCAATTCATTCTCACAATATTCATTTGCAGCATTATTATGAACCATCAAAGTTAACATCGCTCAATTGAGTTTCTAAAATCTCCCAACATTCTTTTGGGGTGATAATATAATCCATCAAAACTAATATGGCTCAATTGAGCTTCTAAAGTCTCCCAAACATAACACTACATCTCCTAGTTTCATAATAATCAACTAGAAGAAAGATTGCCCTAGCATCAATAGGCATAACCCCAGAAAAACCCATCTAAACCATTTCTGTTCTAGGGTAGTTTCCCAACACATCTTGAACTATAGGACTCTAAGTTTACTTCATTCAAGAAGGTTCCTAGGTCCTAACCATAAAGAAAAAGTATCAAAATTTAGTTATAAAAACAACTCAAAAACAACAGGAAAACGAATCGATTCGCCCCTACTGAATCGATTCGCCCAAAAAGTGAATCGGTTCGGACCACAAAACCAACTTTCTGCAATTGGCCGAATCGATTCGGCCTTAACCCGAATTGATTCAGGTCATGTTGACCTGGAAACTACGCCTTAGCTAATCGATTCGCCCCAAGGGCCGAATCGATTCGCCCCTGCAAATTGGCCAAGAATGGCTTCGTAGGGTTATGAACCCTAATTTCTCCAAACCCAAATCTCTTCATTTTTGTACACCACCAACTACAATAATCTACCCCAAATCATCCTGCATGATTAATAACAACTATAACCCAAAGTTTTATTATCAAAAACTAAGATTAGGGCTTAAATCCCATAATTTCCACACTTAAACCATAAATGTAAATACACAACTATCATACAATTTATGCATCTTAAATCACATATTAGCTAGTAGAAAACTTGCCTTAAGGTTGATATCTCAGATTTCTTTGGGGTAGAAGCAACAATCCATCTTCAATCTTCCAATCTCTCTCTTTTCTCCATTTTTCTCTTCCTCTCTCTTTCTCTCATTTTCTCCCTAATTTTAAAACATGAAATGAAGAAATGAAATAAGGGGCAAGCCTAAAAAAAAATCGGGGCTTAAGTCTAAAGTCTCCAGCTTAAGTGGTTAATGCCACATTAAAATGACTCCCAGTACGCGTTTAAGCTAAAACCAGGTAAAAATGCCCGAAATCCAAAAATACAATATGGCGCTTATTTTGACTGTCTCGGACATTCTGGGATTAACTACACCCTCTAAACTGGCATCCAGCAATTTTATAATTTATTTCCAGTTCAAATTTCATTTTAACCATAATGTCATTTAAAATGCATGACACTATAAAACATACAACACGATGATATTTACTTTCACATACATTAAATATGCATCAATCTAGTCAATATTAACTTCTGACTCATTAAATTAATATTTACTCCAGTTCCAAAATTTTATATAATTACCTTACGCGGTAAATTAATATAAAAATTAGCCTCCTAAAAGCGAGGGTTGTTATAACACCTAATTTCCTTCAAATCCCTATTTATGATGTCACACCAAGTCGCCCTCAAATCCTAATTAATTTTTATTCACAATTAATTAGATTTAAACCCATGTATTAATTAATCAAAATTAAGGAATGGAAGAATTTTTATTTTATTGATGTTCCCTATATATTACAAACTGTGTGAACTGTCAAAGTTTTCGAACCATCGATCGATCGATGGTCCCCCTTCGATCGATCTATCGATCAAGTCCTCGTCTTCCCCGAGTTGGTTGTTTCAGTCATGGATGCCCACCTCCAAACCCTAGCTTCTTCAACACTGAAAAATAAAATTTCCCATCGACAATAGACATCAAAAACCTTATAAGGAACTTTCCTAAAGTCCAGAAACATCACTTAATTTCTTTTCTTTACTATTTTCACGAGTTTGGGTTTAAAATCCAATTCAGTCTTTAACCCATTCAAATATCAATTCCATATCACCAATTCAATTCTAATTCCTCCGATTTTACACATCTTACCAGATTACAAACACACAACTCAGATTAAATATGAATTTCTACTCAATTTAGAAATCAGATTCATGGTTTACAAAAACCCATGCTTATACTCTTTAAATCCCAAAATGAATTTCTTTGATTATCCACATCACATGAATATGAATTGAAATACACTTTAAATGCTACAGCAAGTTAACCACTTGCCTTAGGGTTCGTAGAGTCTGAATTTGGAACTGTGAGTGCCCAAGGTTGAAGATGATTCTTTTTGGATCTCCTGTGATCCCCAAATAATCCTTTGGCTGCTGTTAGGGTTTCCTAACCTACTAAATCTTCTCTCAACTCAATTCAGCCATTCCCTTGTTTCTTGTAATTGTTTAATTAACCTTAATCCCATTTTTTGTCTAATGGGCCAAGCCCAAATGCCCCCGTGTGGGCCCTACTATGTCTAAAAATGTCTTCTGACCCGTTTATTGCCCCCGGGTACACTTTTTTGACTATCTCAACCCATACGAACTCAACCGTACACTTAGAATTGGCATCCAAATTTATTAATAAAAAATCCTATTTCACACCCAAATTAGTCTATACTGACTCCCGGCTGAAATAAGTTCATAGCCCATCATTAATACCCGAAATTATGTAAATACATTATTACTATTCACTTAGTAAATAAATTTCCCTAAATATTAACCATTCACTCCCCGATTACTATTTAAATATAAATTACCATAATTAATTCAATTAAAATTACGACACGCACAAGTAATTTTGAATTCTCGAATTAATTAAATATTTAATGCACAAAAATACGGGGTGTTACGTACACCCCCCCTTACAAAGGAATTTCGTCCCCGAAATTAGGTCGTACCTGTGGTGAAAAGCTCTAGATGTTGTTCCCGCATATCCTCCTCCCGCTCCCAGGTAGACTCGTCAATGTTGTGATGACCCCACTGTACTCTAACTAGTGGAACAACCTTGGATCGTAACTTTCGTTCACTACGGTCCAGAATAGCCATCGGTCTCTCCTCATATGAGATGTATAGCTATAAATCAATTTCCTCGAGAGGAATGTCCCAAAAGGCCCTCTCGCTCATGCGGTATTTCTTTAGCGATGCCATATGGAACACGTCGTGTATCCGCTGAAGGTGCTCTGGCAATCCCAGACTGTAAGCTACTGGTCCCACCCTCTCGATAATAGGGAAAGGTCCCACGTGCCTCAGTGCTAACTTACCCTTCTTGCCGAACCTTATTACCCCTTTCATAGGGGATACCCAGACTAATATCTGGTCCCCAACCTTTAACTCCACATGTCTTCATGAAGTATCAACGTAACTCTTCTACCTATCCTGAGCTATCCGAATCCTCCCTTGGATCAACTCTATCTTGGCCGACGTCTCCTGAACAATCTCTGGACCTAATAGTTTGTTATCCCCTACCTCTAACCAACAAGCGGGTGAACGACAAGGTCTCCCGTAAAGTGCCTCAAATGGTGCCATGCCGATCATGAATTGGTAAGAGTTGTTATACGCAAACTCTACTAGAGGAAGATATTTCTCCCAACCTCCACCAAAGTCTAATATGCACATTCTAAGCATATCTTCTAGCATCTAATTGACTCTCTCAGTCTTCCCGTGAGCCTATGGGTGATAGGCTGTACTCCAACGTAACTCCGTGCCCATAGCCTCCTAAAAACTCTGCCAAAAGTGGGCCATAAAGATCTTGTCTCTGTAAGACACAATATTTATCGGTACCCCGTGTAGCTTAATAATCTCTGCTATGAATAGATGCACATAACGCATCATCTCAAAGTCTATGCGAACCGGAAGGAAATGGGTTACTTTGGTCAACCGATCCACAATGACCCATATGGAATCGTGACCCCTCTGCGATGCAGGTAACCCTTTAATGAAGTCCATAGATATGCTCTCCCACTTACACACGGGAATATCCAGTGGCTGTAGCATCCTTGATGGTATCCGATGGTCAACTTTCATAAGCTGACACGTGGCACATTTCGAAACAAACTCTGCTATGTCCCATTTCATTCCTGCCCACCAATACTGCCTCCTCATATCCTGGTACATCTTATCCCCATTGGGATGTACCGCGAATATCAACCCATGGGACTCTGTCATAACATCGTTCCTCAACTCCTCATCATCTAGAACAATTAACCTCCCATTAAGGCGTAAGCCTCCTTCCGAGCTGATCGAGTAACCCTCTGCTCCCTCAGCTAGCAACTGGCTCACTTTATCCCGACAGGTCTGATCCTCTACTTGAGCCCTCATAACCCGCATAATGATCTTTGGTGTGATGGATAATGCTGACATGTAAGCCCTGGCTACATCATCCTCATATCGAAGCTCTCTCCACTTCGCTTTCGAGACTTCTGATATTTCCCCCGTCGGTCTCCGGCTTAATACATCTGCTACCACATTAGCCTTACCAAGATGATACTGAATATCACATTGGTAGTCTTTAATGAATTCTAGCCATCATCTCTGCCTCATATTCAGATCTTTCTGAGTGAAGAGATACTGAAGTGATTTGTGATCCGTGAATAAAGTGAACTTCTCTCCCAGAAGATAATGTATCCATATCCTCAAAGCAAAAACGACTGCTGCTAGCTCTAGGTCGTTGATGGGGTAATTCCTCTCGTGGGGCTTTAGATTTTTGGATGCATAAACTATAGCTCTTTCCTCCTGCTGAAGCACACCCCCAAGTCCTTGTAAGTATGCGTTAGTGTAAATTCGATACTCTAATCCTCCCTTCAGCAAAGTAAGTACAGGTGCAGATGTCAACTTGTCCTTTAGCTCGTCGAAAGATAATTGACAATGACCACTCTTAGTGAAAGGTACCCCTTTCCGAGTCAGATTCGTCAAAGGGCCCATAATCTTTGAGAATCCTTTGATGAACTGCCTGTAATAACTGTCCAATCCCAGAAAATTGCGCACCTCAGCCGGTGTCATGGGCTGCCCCCACTCCCTCACCGCCGATACCTTACTCGGATCCATCACAATACCCCGGTCTGACGCTACGTGGACAAGAAACTGTACCTCCCGTAGACAAAATCCACACTTCCCAAATTTGGCATAGAGCTGGTGATCCCGCAGTGTCCGTACAACCATACACAGATGCTCTGCGTGCTCCTCCTCGGTGCGCGAGTAGATCAGGATGTCATTAATGAACACGATGACAAACTGGTCGAGAAACTCCATGAAAACCCTATTCATAAGGTCCATGAACACTGCTGGTACATTAGTGAGTCCAACTGGCATCACCCTAAACTCATAAGATCCATACCGCGACAGGAAAGCGGTCTTTGGAACATCCTCCTCTCGGATAAGCAGTTGATGATACCCTGACCTCAAGTCGACCTTAGAGAAATAAGATGCCCCTCTCAACTGATCAAATAGATCATCAAGCCTAGGTAACAGATACTTATTCCATATCATTGTCTTGTTCAACTACCTATAGTCCACACATAATTGTAGTGAACCGCCCCCTTCTTCACAAATAGCATCGGTGAACCCCACGATGATGTACTCCACCGAATGAAACCTTCACCCAAAAGCTGCTAAATCTGCTCCCTCAACTTACGCATCTCTGAAGGGGCCATACATTATGGGGTCCGAGCAATCGACCTCATCCTCGGTGCTAAATCGATTACAAATTCGATTTCCCTACTAGGTGGCAACCCTGGTATCTCCTGGAACACATCCTCAAAGTCTCTCACCACCGGGATTGAGTCCAACGGAATAGCCACCACCTGTGAGGTTTCCACCTCGATGTAATACAAGTGCGTGCGTGACCCTCCCTCAGGTAACGACATTGCTATCAAGAACATCTCCTGCCCTGGAATAGAGAACACGATCGTCCTCTCATAACAATCCACAGTCGCTCGATAAACTGCCAACCAGTCCATATCTAGGATGACATCGTACCCCTCCATATCTAACACTAAGAGGTCTGCTACTAAACTAAGCCTCCCAATCAAAATGTCCACTCCCCGACAAATCGAGTGAATCGAAGCCCCGCTGCCTACTGGCGACTCTACACACATTCGAAGACTACTCGTGGTCTCTAGTAAATCGGCCTGGTTAGCAAAATTAAATTTAATGAATGAATGTGATGCTCCCGTGTAAAAAAGAATACTACCCTCATAACCATGAATGCGAAACATACCCTCAATTGCTGGCGGTGCTTGATGCGCTGGAGGATTGGGAACATCCCGAACGTTATACACTCGCCCGTAGTGCATCTTCCCCTGCTGTGGTGGGGCGGGTGGAGCTGGTGCTACTGGCGGCATCTACCCCCATTGCCCCTGTTAGGGCTCCTACTGTTGACCGCTACCCCTCTGTGGGCACTCCCTCTTGAAGTGTCCTGGCTGGCCACAAACAAAACAACGTCTCTGACCATCCCCCTATCGTTGGCCCTGTTGGCCTTGGTGGCCTCCCCTATTATTCCCTTGGCCCTGAGGAACCTGTTGCTGTTGATTTGGGCCCGGCTGCCCCTGCCTGAACCCTTGTCCTCCTAGTCTGAACCCACAAGGCTTAAACTTCTTAGCCTGATTCCCTTGCTGACTGCCAGTCTGCTGCTGTGTACCACTCATGTCACCACTAGTAACTGCCTCTCCCTGTTGGCTCGGCTCCTTGGTCCCCTTCGTATGTAAGAAATGATCCAGATAATGCACGAGTGAGGCATTAATGACATCTGTATAAGTCACTAATGTCAGATTCCCAATCAAATGTTGCCTGATCCGCCGGGCTAAGCCATCCATAAATCTCAATTTCTTCCTCTCCTCATCGTTCACCTCTTTTGTCACAAAGTTTACCAAACGGCTAAACTCTTCCTCATAGCCTGCCACTGATCGATCACCCTGTACTAAATCACTGAACTTCTTCCTCATCTCAGCCTCTACTACTCGAGGAAAGTATTTGCAGTTGAACCGCACCCATAATTCTGCTATCGTCATCAAATCTCGCTCCTCATCGGTGGTAAATGACTCCCACCATTGTAAGGTTGTCCCTGATAGACAAAAGGTAGCAAGCATCTGCTTCTGCACCTCAGTACACCCTAGCATGTGCAGATGACGCTGAATGTTCTTCATCCAGTCACAAGCTTCTATTACATTTGTGCTACCCCGAAACTCAGGTGGGTGACCCTTCTGAAAGGTCTCCCTAACTCGCTGCCAAGACGGTAGCACCACTGGATCCTGAACTACTGGTTCCACTAGTGGCAGTGCCTGGGGATGTCGAAAGTGAGTTTCAATAGATCACATCGCTGTCTCTACTTCATAGGCCACAATCACTGCCACCTGGGTAGTGGAAATCAACTCAGGTGGTGGTGGTGGTGGCGGTACCTGTGGCTCCTGATGAGCCTCCCTGACCTCATCCCTAGCCTCGCCCTCTCCGCTCCTGTCTCCTCGGTGGCATCTGAAATAGATTGAATTGTATAAGTACATAATTTATACAAAAAATTTCACAGCAGAAATACGATAACTCACAAGCAGAAAAATGAATCAACAGTCCTAATAATAGGGCTCTATAACAACCGAATGCAATGTAGTAAGCCGCACAGATCCTAAGGACACTCGAACCTAATGCTCTGATACCATCTGTGACACCCCGCCTAATTAACCCCGGGTGATCAGTCCTAAATTAAGTTAGAAGAGGTTTCTCAGTTGGTTCATTCTTAGCATCACTACCGCCTTTTTAATTACTAACCACCTAAGTACGAAAATTAGACCCGTGCCAAGTTTTATCTTTCATTAACTAAATGAAACTCATGCGGACATAAAATAACCCAATAATCACAATTATTTAAAACAACCATTCACAATTAAGTAACTGACCGAATAAACAATCGGGCCAAACTCCAACAAATATAAAATAAAGACAAGTAATCAATCCCAACAAGTCTGACAAAGCTAAATGAACTGTGAGCGACATGCTCGAAATGACTGATAGAAGTCTCTATACTAGAATGAAAGACTGAGGCGTCTATCAAACATCCCGCAACATCCACATATGCTGCATCAACGGATCCCTGAAGTTGAGTCAAGCCTGGCGTCCCTGTGGCTGGACACCTAAAAGGTTTTTAAAATTTTTATAGCAAGGGTTAGTACCCAAAAACATTTAAAAAACATTTAGAAAATGATTAACTTGCAGTAATAAGTAAATATGCATGCTCTCCATATTTTAGTTAGTGTCGCACTCCCTTGAGGAAATCCTCACCCCTCCTCTAATGTGCACTACTAACGCCTTTAATAAATTCACCTAGTTCTTTGTCTTATGACTAGAGAAATCATATAACCCCTTGAAAACACCCTACACTAACCGAGTATGCCTTAATTATAATTTTTAAGTTATTATCAACATCAACTTAATTAAATCATTTCCCTTTTTAATTTCATATAACTTCCACATTTGTTATACATATAATACAACTTATGCTTTATATTAATTAGCCCGTATGTAATTATTTATGTAATTATTTACCTAATTATGTACTTAATCATATACAGTATTCACAAACATACTGAAATAATATTTAATAATAGTATTCCCCCGAGTAAAGTCTCACCTGGTATAAATCCTCTCAAGTGCTATCCCACTAAGTATATTCACATAACCTAATTACCCCCAAGTCGGAATTGCTCACTAACTTGGTTATTACATACATGTTGGAGGCGGTCATATTCCTTCCCTGAAAGTGAGATGCACCTCACCCATATAACGGACGCTATGACCTGGGATTATACTTGTCATACTCCTTAAGCTAGGGGATTCATCCACTACGCGCAACCTCCCCCTATAGCACTAGAGTATATAATAATAATATCTATCCACTGATATTAATGCACACATCATATATATATTATCACACACCGTATATATATATAAAATATGCCGGCTACACCGTGCACTAAATCTGTGACACAAGCCTATTCCATTTTATTTTGAGTTTATGGCCCAACTCTAATTATTAATTACTTTTCACATTAATTTCTTTTAGTATCGCCTCAACCAATATATTCGGACTTACTCTCGTGGCCCGAAATAACATCACCCGAGTCTAAATCCCCGACTCTAAATTATTTATCCTTAACCTAAACAAAATTTACGTCTCGGTATCGCCCGACCATTATTCCCGGACTTGTCTACTACTTCCATTTTAAATCATTTTGAAACAAACTTTCCAAAATTTAACCATAGTGTGACACACCTAATTTCCTACAAATCCCCATTTATGATGTCACACCAAGTCGTCCTCAAATCCTAATTAATTTTTATTCACAATTAATTAGATTTAAACCCCTGTATTAATTACTGAAAAATTAAGGCATGGAAGATTTTTTTTATTTAATTTCCCCATATATTACAAACTGGATGAACTGTCAAAGTTTTCGGACCATCGATCGATCGATGGTTCCCCTTCGATCGATCGATCTATCAGGTCCTCGTCTTCCCCGAGTTGGCTTTTTCAGCCATGGATGCCCACCTCCAAACCCTAGCATCTTCTACACTGAAAAATAAACCTTCCCATCGACAATAGACATCAAAAACCTTATAAGGAACCTTCCTAAAGTCCATAAACATCACTTAATTTCTTTTCTCTACTGTTTTCACGAGTTTGGGTTTAAAATCCAATTCAGTCATTAACCCATTTAAACATCAATTCCATATCACCAATTCATTTCTAATTCCTCCGGTTTTACACATCTTACCAGATTACAAACACACAACTCAGATTAATTATGAATTTCTACTCAATTTAGAAATCAGATTCATGGTTTACAAAAACCCATGTTTATAACCTCTAAATCCCAAAATGAATTTCTTTGATTATCCACATCACATGAATATGAATTGAAATATACTTTAAATGTTATAGCAAGGTAACCACTTGCCTTAGGGTTTGTAGAGTCTGAATTTGGAACTGTGAGTGCCCAAGGTTGAAGATGACTCTTTTTGGCTCTCCTGTGATCCCCAAATTTTTCTTTGGCTGCTGTTAGCGTTTCCTAACCCACTAAGTCTTCTCTCAACTCAACTCAGTCATTCCCTTGTTTCTTATAATTGTTTAATTAACCTTAATCCCGTTTTTTGTCTAATGGGCCAAGCCCAAGTGACCCAAATGCCCCCGCGTGGGTCCGACTATGTTTAAAAATGTCCCGTGACCCGTTTATTACCCCGGGTACACTTTTCCGACTATCTCGACCCATTCAGACTCAACCGTATACTCAAAATTGGAATTCGAATTAATTTATAAAAATTCCTATTTCATACCCAAATTAGTCTATACCAACTCCCGGCTGAAATAAGTACATAGCCCGTCATTAATACCCGAAATGACGTAAATACATTATTACTATGGACTTAGTAAATAAATTTCCCTAAATATTAACCATTCACTCCCCGATTAATATTTAAATATAAATTACCATAACTAATTCAGTTAAAATTACGACACACACAAGTAATTTTGAATTCTCGAATTAATTAAATATTTAATGCACAAAAATACGGGGTGTTACAGTAACGAGTTCCTTCAAATGTGTGGAATAGATTTTCCAGAAGGAAAGTAATTGTTATATCCTTGGGTGATTTACACTATTAGATAGTGAATGCGCCGATACATGGTCCTTCCCAGTATTATTCTGAAATAGGATGAGATCCTTATAACCCACCTTCAATATGGGGCATCAGGAAGTAGTGGGGATAACATTTCATTTTGAGTAGGTTGTATTGCCTATAGCCTGAGGAGTAGGCGCATGATGATTGACAGCTGGTGGGGCTGTATGAAAGTAATTTTGGACACATTAAGATCATTTAATTTCCACAACGGGTATTTCTAGTAAATGAAGTACAATATGGTACTGGGGAGAGGAGATTAGTGAATGGTAGAGCTATGTGAAAGCACCCGTATTTATTTATAGTGGGCAAGGTGCTTACATAGGTTTTGTGTATATAAACCTTACTATTCTTCCTCTGGATGTTTAGAGGTGAGCGGATTATCAGAGTTTTGGATCAGTCAGAAGTTAGAATCCGACGACTATAATGGGATAACCACAAACCGTCTTAGGTGACTTTTTTCTTTTGTAAAAGATACACCGTAGGGAATGGAGATTCGAAGAACGCACACGAGTAGTCAGAGGTCCTATGGTTTCTCCCAGGATAGGAGTCTTGCATTTAGATAAACACGGGAATTGATATGAAGGAGGTGCGACCTCCCAGTAATATTGAGATAATGTGACCAATGATGATTAGGCCATTCTTATTCGAATGTTGTTTAGTAATAACACAAGGTGAGGTGCATTTATTGAGGTGTGACCCTATTACCGATAAAGTGTCGAGAGTGTTCAACAAGCTTATTGTAAAGTGGGGGTTGTAGTGATTGAGAGTTACTCTGAATTTTGTTTTGAGTACTGGAGGATACCTAATTTTCCAGGTATGCCTTACTTTTCGGAATTTCGGGACAAAATTCCGTTATTAGGGGGGAAGTATGTAATACCCCTTATTTTTATGGCTTTTAATTATGACATTAATTAAATGAAATTACTTTTAATTATGGGGATTACTTTTAATTATGGGATTAATTAAATTAATTTGGGATAATCAATTTGGATTTAAATAACTAGCGAGACGAGAGTTATTATTTGATTAGGATGTTAATGTGGAATATTACTGAGTGATTATGGTAATATATGATTATTGAATTTATTAAAATTATCGTAAGTTGAAAATACGATAATTTCGATAATTAAGTGGGGACACGCGCGTTAGAACCCAATTAAATAGATTTAAAAGTAATTTATCTCTAAGTCATCCATATGATCATTTTGAGTGCGCCACCGTGTCCGGAAGGGTCGAGATAGTTAGAAAATACTAGTCAGGAGTTTATTTTGGGTCCCTGGGCCTTTTTAGGCCTAACCGACAACCCGGGAGGGTATTTTAGTCATTCCTATGTTTGGTGAATAGTGACCTACGAAATTTAGGTTTAATTTATCATCCAACACTTACGGTTATTAGGGCCATTATTTGTTAACCACAAGAGAGACTAACGTGAGAAGAAAAAAAGGGTTTCAAGAGAACTCCAAGGGTTTCCAAGGCAAAACAACCACCATACACCACCACCGTCGTCGGATTTGTGACCGAAAAGAGAGGGAGAACCAACCAATACCATCATCAATGGATCATAACTTCTAATAAAAGGTAAGTGATTTATTAAAAATTCAAGGAATATGTTTTAAATGGTTGTTTAGATTTGATGATTTGTCATAAATAAGTGAAATAATTATGAAACTGGAGAATTAAACATTGAATATGAGTAGGCTTCATGTAGATAAACTTTTGGGCATACACTAGTTATGAAACCATGATCCATGCGTAGGGAATTGCGAATTTATGTTGAGATATATGAAGATCTTTAAGGAAATAGGAGAAATAGGGTTTTTATGAAAATTGGGTGATTTGATCCGAGAAACTAATGATCCATGATGATTTAATGATTCTAATACGTTAAGGATTATGCTAATATGTTAATTGGATGATTAGTATACTTGGTTGGGAGTTTGGGATGTTGTAATGAAGAATTAAAGGTGTAAAAAGTGGAAACTCGTAACTGTTTAAGGAAATTCTGGGCAACTACCTACTTGATCGATCGATAGACTTAAGAATGTTAATCGATCGACCCTTTTCTTCGATCGATCGACCTCTTCTGATTTTTTGTAATTGTTTTCCTTTAAGGTTTAATGAAAATCTCAAAGCCGTTACTTATTCTTAGGGTGATTAATATAATATTGTGGGACTTAGTTAAGATCAATAGGGTCTTATTTATTGCAAGAAAAATGTTATAACTTATGGGATCGAACGTTATACTTATGAGTGGTTACCGAGTGAGGACGGTTTGGAATCTTTTGATTTGGGACTGAAATTGGAATGAACGATAATGTAAGGTTAGGAACAGTAGCAGAGGGATTTTGATTTGCTGAGATAACCTTAGGAACAAATGGTAGACCTAGTATCCACTCGGGATAGGTATAGGTACCCGAATCTGTATGACGAGAGTTGTCGCGTTAAATAAATACTACGTAGAATATTCAGAACGTAAATATTATGGGTGAGACTTAATATATAGGGAAGGAGTATACCTATATTAAAATTGTATATATACTAGTTGTGTGATTTCCTAGTATATGGATTATTGTGTGTATAACATAACTACCATACATGCTATCATGGGAGGTCATTCGTAAGAGGACTGTCTGGTTTCTGTGTGCCTTCGGGGGAATTTTAGATTGATACCTCAGAACATAGGACTTATTTCTGAATGGATAAGTCTGCTGACCTTGGGAGCATAGGTATGTGCGTGATCCCTGGGTATGTGAACTATGTTCGCCTCCAATATGTGTGATTTTGTTTATCTAAATGGTTCCTGAGTGATTCAGAATGCTTAGTCATTATATACGTGATGTATCGGGATTCGATAGCAGAGTATGCATGCTCCGCAGCTTAGACTTTAGGTTCCATATATGTTTATATGTATTGAGAGTGATTTATATATATATATATATATATATATATATATATATATATATATATATATATATATATACTTGTGACTAGTTCACTATTGCTTAGTAGATGTGAGTAACTAAGATATTTGAATGGGCTACGAATATGAGAATTCAACTAACACTTGCGATAAGTAATTTAATGAATGTGGATGTGAGTTATAAATATAACTTGTTTGTGTAATATGAGTAGACACCCTATATTATAATGTGATAGCAGGGGTTAGTACGGACTAGTTATATAGTGTCATAACTAGGATGAGTTAAGGGTATACGTTAAACGTGCATATTAGTCGAGAGGTGAGAAACTCATGTGACAGTACGCAACTAACATGTTTATAATATGTTTTGTTTAATTGTAATTTAAAATCATGCGATATTTTTAAACTGTTTTCACCTCGGGCTCTGACCCGTTTTCCTCCAATTCTATTTTGTATTGTAAAAACATTTTAGGTGCCCAGCCACAGGGACACCAAGCATAGGAGTTCCGTTACATTGACGTGATGTAGCTGCTGTAGCTGCTGTGGAAGTTACATGATCTCGGTATTAGACACTTTGGCATTCTGTATTTGATTCTACCCAGGGTTACTCATCTTTTAGGGCATGTCGCCCATTTCCATTTAGAGATAGCATTCTCAGACTTTCAGTTTTATTTCAGATGTTGGTTTATTTATTCAGACTCTTGTATCGGCATTTAATTTTACTCTGGCATTATTATTAGAGTGTTCACTCCTGACCCAGTTTATTTCTTTACGTTGGTTATTCATATGAGATTGTTTATGCAATTGATGGTTGATGATTTAATTCTTGGTTAACTGTTAACTTCTTTTATAAAAATTGACATCTCTCTATTTTAAATATTAGGTGGCTAGTAATTAATTAAATGTTTTCGACAGTGATGCTAAGACTGAACCAACTTGATATTCTGTATTAATTTAATAAAGGAGTAGCTACCCGGTATTTAATTAGACTAGGTGTCACAGGTGGAATCAGAGCATCAAGTTCTAGTGTCCCTTAGAATTTTTGCGGCGTATTATGCTTCCAGCGTAGCTTTCTTTGATGTAGAGCCCTATGTTTAGGATTGTTGATTTCTTTGGTGAGATTTCGTTCTCCTGCTATAATGTATATGATAGTGAATCTTATTTGCATTCGGGTGTGTTCGGGTGACGAACAATGCAGTATGTCAGGCGAGAACAGATGGGCGGGTAGTAGGAGGCAAAGCGCAGTTGAGATAATTGGGTATATTCAAGAATGATGACCGTTGTTAAGGTCACTCCTTTTATGGCACAGTAATCTAGGACGGTAAAGATGGATAAAAATAACATATGACTTCCAGGTACCAGTATAGTAGAAAGTGGGGTCAAATTAGAATCATCCAGAAAGGTTGGACTGGGAGATAGTCAGATGAAACATTGAAGAGAACCAGTGGTGCAAATTCTATAAATGAGGAAATATCATGTGCTAACCAATGAAGGTAAAATATCCAAAGGATTGGACATATGTCGGAGTATGGCTAATCGAGAGTTAAAATTTAGGGTAAAATTTTTCTTGGCGCGTAAGACCAGAGTTACAATGGTGAGAGGAAACCACCACACTTAAAAGTGGAATGTTTTGTCAAGAGAAGGCGTATAGGTATGGTTTGACCATAAGTTCCTTCATCAGATGTTCAGGATGAGATGCAAACGTTGTTCTGAACTCACACAAGAGGGTCGAACAGAGGTCAATTTGTGAAAAGAAATTTAATCAATTAGGGAACCTTTTACCAGATGAAGTAGGTGCAATGGAGAAGAGGACATTAAAGGGACAAATTAACTTACAAGAAGAATTTCTAGCACTTATGGGGAATTCTGTTGGGACGATCGATGTAGATGGTAACAATGTCGCATTTTGATAATATGGAGGTGAACGCTTCCTTGTGTCAGGAGCTACAATAATTAGAGAATTTGGTCAAAGAGTAAGACTAGGGGAAACGGTGTTGGGGAAGCACCACAAGGGGGAGACCCATCAGGGGACCCATTTAAATGATTTAATTCTTTTTTAATTGTTAACTTATTTAATAAAATTTGGCATCTCTCTATTTTAAATATTAGGTGGCTAGTAATTAATTAAATATTTTCGACAATGATGCTAAGACTGAACCAACTTGATATTCTGTATTAATTTAATAAAGGAGTAGCTACCCGATATTTAATTAGACGGGGTGTCACATGGTGGTTGTTTCTTTGGACTCAATCCCAGTTGCAAGGGAATTCGAGGATGTCTTCCATGAGATACCAGGGTTACCACCGACTAGGGAGATCGAGTTTGTTATTTACTTAGCACTGGGGACGAGACTGATTGCTAGAGCACCGTATCATGTGGCCCCTTCAGAAATTAAGAGTTGAGAGAGAAGATTCAGCAGCTCTTGCAACATGGTTTCATTCGGCAGAGTTCATCGTCGTGGGGTGCACCAGTGTTATTTGTGAAGAAAAAGGATTGTTCGCTTCATTTGTGTGTAGACTACATGGAGCTAAAAAAGGTGATGATACGTAATAAGTATATGTTACACAGGATTGGCGACTTGTTTGACCAGTTGAGAGGGCCTACGTACTTCTCAAAGATCGATTTGAGGTCAGGATACCATCAGTTGCACATTTGAGTGAAGGATGTACCTACGACCAATTTATTGTCGCGGTACGGGTCATACTAGTTCAGAGTGATGTCGTTTAGGGTCACTAATGCGCTTACAGTGTTTATGGACTCAGGAACAGCATATTCATGGAGTTTCTGGACCACTTTATGATCATTTTCATTAACAATATTCGGGTTTACACTCTCACGGAGGAGGAGCACGCCGAGCACTTACATATGGTTCTTCAAACGTTACGAGACCATCAGTTGTATGCCAAATTCGGGAAGTGTTGATTTTGGGTTCCTGAGATTCATTTTCTTGGACAAATTGTGTAATACCCTGCCCTAGAAAATACATGTTAAATAAATAATTGGAGTAATCCACATAGAAATGGAATTGGAGAAACAATTAAAAAATGTGATTGAACTAGAATTGTTCATAAAACGACAAGTTGCGCAAAAGGAATAAAAAGAAAAAATTGACGTTGCATGGGCGACGTGGAAGGACATTTACATTCAAATGGCCAAAATTAATATATTGTTAGAGTAAAACACGATTAAATTAAGAAACAGAGGACCTACAATCGTGAGGAAGTATAAATGGAAATTTAGTCGGTACGCGACACTGTAAATGCAACCTTGTGTGATTTTTAGAAAAATAATCATAAGGAGTAAAAATGGTTAGACCATAAATTATGGTATTAAAAATAAGGATAACAAGGATATGGGGTCAAATTGGGAAAAAAATGAGAATTTTTAAAAAAGGGTCGATCGATCGATGATGAGGCTCGATCGATCGATCGAACAGGTCAGCCGACAGTCTGCCTTATTGGAGACGCTGTTGATTTTAGTCCCTTGATTTTGTGCCACTTGTAAGATTCTTATAAACTCAAGACCAAGATGATTTCGGGATAGGGCATCACTTGGGAGTATATAAACGTAATGGGGTGTGTGCTAGGGTTGAAAGACCCTCTCCTCATTCTTGTAGCCACCCTCTCTCTCATTATCTAAGTGTAGTTCTTGAGGATGTTTTCTGGACAGAAATTATAAGGAAAAAACCACCATGTTACATCCCCAATGTATAGAGATGATCAATCCTCGTGTAATCCTACAAACCCCATACATCGCCATGTCGAAACCTTAGACATATGGTACAAGGTAGAAGATGAAGTTCTTGAAGGTTATTGGGTGTTCTGAAAATAGAGTTTGAAGAGGGTTCTTGGAGGTTGAAGAAAGCTAGCTTATAGATGGAGAATGAATTATTGGAGACAAGCTTTGGTGGGCTTTTAGAGATCCCCTTGAGGCCACCTTTGAAGGTGGGGGGTCTTCCATCTCTACAACATCTACACCATTTTGGTAGCATTAGAGGTGGGATTCTTTAACCTTGGAAAGGTTTATTATTTAGCCTAATGTAATATTGCTATTTTCATATATTAGGTTTAATATATGAAGGATTTGTGTTGATTTGCATCCATGGAGTACATTGGGTGGGTTTCTATGATTTCTTGGACAAGTGGGTTTTCAACGAAGTGATTTAAATGGGTTTTGAATTTGACAAAAAATTCAGAATAGTATTTTCCACCATTTGGGTGTAAATTGTGTGAGAAAATGGTTAAGACCAATTCATAGGTTTATTGGTTACACTATTGGTATTTTGTGTAAGGATGAGTATTTTTATGAAATAAAAATGAGGATTAAATGTACTAATAGACTTATTAGTATCATTCTTACTATTTTCTATGAAAATGGGTACTTACAACAAGATGTTTAATGGGTTTTTAAAATAGATAAATTTCAGCCCCAGATCACAAACATTTTATGCAGTAAAATGTTTTAATTTCAAGTTTTAAGGTGAATAAATGATTTCTTTGATGAAGGGACATTTGACGCATGTGTACCCTTTTTGTTAGATTGATATAGTGATTTTATGTTGATAAATCATTATAAAGTACACAAATAAACTTTCATTTATAAAGTTCACTATTTAGTTTGTTTAAACTAAGTTTTGGGGTTAAGAACGTAAATACGTGAAAGTGTAGTCTTCTTGAGAAATTTGGGTAAAAATGTAAATAATGAGAATATAGGAGATTAAGTGCAGAAGAAATGATTAAGTATGGGTTTTTATGAAATTAATCGTGATGAAAGTGTGTGGCACCAAGTTTGAAATTATGAAGTGTCAAATGTGTTAATGTTGGTTAAAACGGTGTTTTAGTGTTAAACTCACAAAACCTAGTGTGGGGACTTTAATATGTGAAAGGCACGATTTTATATATTAAAGAGGCTAAAATGCAAAATGTGTAATTTTGACCAAGTGAGAAGTTGAATAAGTGTTTTAATGACGAAAATGCCTACGTGTCGAGAACGGGACTCAAAAAGGGTGTTTTTGTGAATAAAACATGAAAAAGAATAAGGTTGCGTGTTTTGATGAAAGAAAAGGGTAAATCGATAATTTACCTAAAGCGGAACATTTTTATGAAATCAAAATGTAAGTGAATGTTTTTTTCCAAGTGCGATGAATTTGAATTAAGTCCTAAAATGTGAACCATTTTGGTGAAATATCAACACGTGTGCAAATAAAGGACTTAAAGAGAAGTAATGATTTTCCAAGTATAATGGGAAAATGGACGGTTAAGTCAAGGTCTTTGGCTTCGGCCCAGAGGAATGAAAATTAAAGTACAAACTGTGAAAATGTTGAAAACATTGGCAAGATAAATGATATTCGGATGATGCCGAGAGAAAATAATTAAGGAGGGCATGACGTCCCTACTAGTGAAAGACCCCAAACCAACTGTAGTAGTATATGGCGGCGGAGACCGATCGTGTGAGGCCATGAAGTCCATGTGTTTTTGTAGGAAAATCCGAAAGAAAAGATAATGCAAAGTAATGAATCGAATATTCATGAAAGAGGCATAAATGAAAGGCACTAATTCGTTGGTTTACAAATGCAAGAATAACGCATTAAATGTTTAAAGTTCATGTGGCAACATGGGATGGTTTAATAAGGTGACTTAACGAAATTAAGCTACCTAAGAAGATTTGAATTAATGTAAACATAAGCGTGTGTTACATGAGGTTTACAAGGCAAAATAGTATTTTTCTAAAAACGGTATGTGTGTGTTGAATGTAAGTCCTGAAACGGTTAAGTAACTTTGGCGTGAGTTAATGAACATTGTATAGTAAATCTCCTTGAATGTAAGAAAAATGTTTTCCAAACAAATGCCATTTGTTTAAATTGTGTTAGTTAATGGAAAACACATACAAGTCCTAAGCATAGTAACGCAAATGACTGTTTGGTAATGTCAGGGAAGTTAAATGGTATTAAATGATGTTTTTGAAACAATCAATTAAATACATTGGCATATGTATTTTTCAAAGGTATATATGTAGATATATACATATTTTCACATGCATGTAGTGTAGCGTGTGAGTACTTCTTTCTGCCGCTCGTTTCTATACTGCATTTGTATATGATCCCACTGAGCATTCGACTCACATCTCTTCTTTTGTTGTGGCAGGTTGTATGATATTTCGTACTTTGAGAGCGCTATACATGTAAGTAACTATCTGCATTTACGATTAGTAGCTCTGTTTACTTGGCCTTGGGGACACTTCCCTTGGGTCATATCACTAGTGATTGTAATTTGGACTAGCATGCTAATTAGTTTAACGTTAAATACTAATAAGAATGGCTTAGAAACATTATATTGGATGTTTCATTGCACTTCACTATTAACATACGATTCGGATCGGGTTAATCCTTAATTAACCTTTAAATCTGGGTCGGGGTGTTACAACTTGGTATCAGAGCCCTAGGATCGTGTTCCTTTCAGGTGTGACGTCGTGAGGTAGGTAGTGGATCTTTTGGCGTCGATGTTGGTTTGGACCGGTCACACCGAATGATATACCCGTTTATACCCTCAGCCTGGATGAGGATTACCTCTTATACGGACGACCCTACGAGGGGCCGACCCTTC
Source organism: Sambucus nigra (assembly GCA_949130495.1). NCBI lineage: Eukaryota > Viridiplantae > Streptophyta > Magnoliopsida > Dipsacales > Adoxaceae > Sambucus > Sambucus nigra. Next base: position 378,579,198 of record OX422224.1, read on the forward strand.
ACCAGGCCCCAGCTGGCCACCACCAGGCCCAGACGACCCTACGAAGGGCCGACCCTCCACCAGGCTCTAGACAACCCTACGAGGGGCCGACCCTTCCCCAGGCTCCGGACGACCCTACGAGGGTACGATAGTACGAGACCAGAATCAAGCCAGACTCCCTACCGGACGAAACTTTTCCCTCGGCCTCGGCTCATAGGCCGAGGGTGACATCATGACAGCGCGTGGTTTGGGACACGAGTGGAACAGTGCGCGTCAGGCTCATATGACATGTGGCAGACTGTTATAACCGAATCACACCCTCACGTGAGGGAATATTATGTCATCATTTGGCATCTACAGGTGTCAACAGGGGATTGGTTAGATCATCATTCACATGCACCATGCTTACTTGGGGGGGGGGGGGGTACGCTACACCCCCCAAGACCTATATATACTTGTCACCTACAACCCTACAGGGGATCGATCAGATTATTGCAACCCTAGTAAAAACTCTGCTTGTACACACAGTAGAGAGAGAGAGAGAGAGTGAGCTTATGTGCATTGTATCCAAGGCCATTAGTGCCCATACTTAGTGGATCACACACTCACAGTGGATGTAGGCCTAATTGGCTGAACCACTATACATCATTGTCTTATTTCCTCTTATACTCATCCCCTTCTACATACTTATATACTTGCATCTCTATGGCTGCCATAACTACTACTGTTTGAGCTCATTATCACTTATCCGGTGGTGCTGAATCACAGCATCATCAGTTTGGCACTCTGGTGGTGAACCAACCCTCCCCCTGAGAGGAGGTGTTTCACCATTGAAAGAGACCCACTAAGGTTCCCAAGCTCACCATTCTTCAGCTGCTCTAGCTCAAGGTACATGGCACCTGAGATGCCACCACCACCACTTCCCCTGCCGGATGAGGGGGGAAGACCCAGTTCCAGTCAGCCGCCGCCTCAGTCTGAGATGGCTGATGTGGCGGCAGCCATAAAGTCTCTGGCACCAAGCCAACGGATGATGCAGGAGCAGTTCACAGCTCTAAGCCAGAACATACTGAGACCACCTGGGGTCTCACCTGAGATGATTACTCCGGCAGCAGCTCCAGGATAGCATGAGGCCAGGGGACCACCCCAGGCACCACGCAAAGACCTGCCACCCCCTCAGCGGCGTAGGGATGTTGCTGACCCCCGGCGTCTGCGCCTGGGGAGGCAAGGAAACCCTTGCCCTGAGGACTGGTATGACGATCTGGAGGGAGAGGAGGCCCCAATTGAATGCTGGGAACCGTATGAGGTCTCCAACAACACTGTGCGACCCCTCCAGGATAGTAGAGGAAAGTGCGTGAGACCAAACCCTGACGATCGCCCGAGAGGCTCTGCTTTTGATCGCTTGAGCAGGGGGTCGGCCTTTGAGAGGCTAGGCCCAGTAAATGACCTGCGAGACAAGTTGTCCAGGTCAAGAAGTGCGGCGAGGTCCAGGAAGGAGGCAGCAGATGGCTGACCCCAGGGACGGGATGACGGCCAAAGGGAAGTGAACAGCCGACACAGACCTGTTGCAGCAGAACTCTCCGTCCACCTTCAAGAGGCGGCTGGGGATAACATCGGCCGCGCCGACCCTGTGAGGCCCTGGAATGACTCAATCCAGCGTCTAGAGGATAAGATAGGTGATATATTGAAGAGCCGAGACCCTCTTCAGAGGGGATACACCATAGGCTCACCCTTTGTGGCAAAGATAGTCAACTTCCCCACGCCATCAAAATTCAAGCCACCTATGGTCACCCCAAGGTATGACGGGAGTACCAACCCAAACCACCATGTGGAGATGTATCAGTCAGCGGCAGACATATACTCTATCTCAGATGAGATGAGCTGTCGTGCCTTCTCTGATACCTTGACAGGGGCTGCGCATGTCTGGTACACGTCTCTTCCAAAAAATTCCATCGAAAACTTTAAGGAGATGGCCGACCTGTTCATCCATAATTTCTGCTTCGGGGTGAGGCCACAGAAGAAGACCACCCACCTGCTCTATGTCAAGCAGGGGAAGAGTGAGAGTCTGAGGGACTATATAGCCAGATTCAATAAGGAGAAGCTGGAGGTGGAAGACTACGAGGAAAGCATAGCCATGACAGCCCTGATTGGAGGACTCCAAAAGGGGAAGCTATTATGGAAGCTTGCTGAAGACCCCCCGAGGACGATGGCCGAATTGCTGGCGACAGCAGGAAAGGTGATGAACGCCGAAGAGGCGATGGCCGCAAAATATGAAGACAAAAAAGGGAGGTTCTAGTGGGGGTAAGTACCCTAAGAAGAACAAAGAGGGGAAGAAGTGGTCCACGGACGACAAGTTCGCTGGTTACACCCCTCTGACGGTCAGCTGTGAACAGATTCTCAATGAGATAAAGAGTGACCGATCCCTGAAGTGGCCTGAGAAGCTAAGGGCAGCACCTGGCAAGAGAAATAAGAACCTATGGTGTGAATTGCATCAAGACCACGGTCACGTGACGGATAAATGCTTTGCTCTGAAAGATGAAATTGAGAAGATGCTGAAGGAAGGGAAGCTCAAAAAGTACGTGGACAAAGGTGCCTTCAAGTGGGGCCGAGGGGACGACCCCAGAAAGAAGCGAGGCGATGCATGCCGAGAAGGTCCTCAAAAAAGAGGGGACGACCCTTCTGATGATGAGGACGACCCTGACCTCCAGCCGAGAGACGACCACGGCCCTGTCAAGAGACTTAATATGATCTCACTCGGAGTGGGAATGATCTCCGGGGGACTTGCAGGAGGAGGGTCTGAGGTCGCCGACAAGAAGGCCCATGTGGCTGAAGCAAAGGCAGTGACGAAGACGGTACATGCAACCTCCCTGGAGGTCAAGTCAGAAAAGAGGAAGAAGGTGGATATGGACACACTGATAGTAGGGTTTTCAAGGATGGACTTCAAAGGCCTCTTAGCCCCACATGATGACCCTCTCATCATCACTACCAGGGTGCACGGATGCGAGGTGCCGAGGATCTTGGTAGATGGGGGTAGCTCTGCAGATGTGATGTTTTGGCCATGCTTCAAAGCCTTGGGTCTCAGCCGTGCTAGACTTGTCCCCTACCATCATCCGTTGATTGGGTTCAGTGGGGAAAAGGTTCATCCCCTTGGGGTATATGAGTCCGATGTGAGGATGGGGGACGAGTGGCCGAGATGGCTCACCAAGAAGGTCAGTTTCTTTGTGATGGACGAGCAGGTGTTCTTCGCCTACAACATCATACTGGGGCGTGTGGCCCTCAAGGGGTTTGAAGCCGTGCTATCTACGGTCCACCAGATGATCAAATTTCTTACCCCTTACGGGGTAGGGGAAGTTCAGGGAGACCAGACGACGGCGCGAGAGTGTTACTACAACTCCGCTGAAGAAAGGGAGGCACACATGAGGGTTACAACCACTTACAATATTGATACCCTAGACCCCAGAGATGAAATGAAGCTGAAAAAAGGAGAGGCTGTGGAAGAGGTAGAATCCATCATCCTCGATGAGGATGACACAGAAAAAACTGTCCAAGTGGGAAAGTCTCTGAAGCCCAACATCAAGGAAGACCTCATTAAACTACTGAGGAGAAGGCGAAGCGTCTTCGCCTGGAGTCATGTAGATATGCCAGGGATTGACCCTGAAATCATGTGCCACAAGCTCAATGTGGTAGAGGGAGTGAAGCCGGTGAAGCAGAAGAGGAGAATTTATTCTAGAGAAAAATATGAGGTCATCAGGGACGAGGTCAAAAAATTAGAAGACGCTGAATTTATCAAAGAGGTCATCTACCCTGAATGTGCGTGGACTTCATAAACCTCAACAAGCATTGTCCCAAAGACAGCTTCCCTCTTCCCCGCATCGACCAGATGGTAGACGCTACCGCAGGCCATGAGCTCATGAGTTTCATGGATGCCTACTCAGGGTATAACCAAATTTTCATAAACCCTGAGGACTCGGAGAGGACCGCCTTCATCACTAACAAGGGGACATACTGCTATAGGGTCATGCCCTTTGGCCTAAAGAATGCAGGGGCAACGTACCAGCGCCTCGTAAACAAAATGTTTGAAGATCAAATTGGGAAGTCTATGGAGGTCTACGTGGACGACATGCTGACTAAGAGTCTGAAGGCAGAGGATCATGTGGCAGACCTGGAGAGGACCTTCAATACGATGGACAAGTACCAGATGAAGCTTAATCCGGCCAAGTGTGTCTTCGGGGTCAGAGCGGGGAAGTTCTTGGGGTTCATTGTCAATCAAAGAGGCATCGAGGCCAATCCTGAAAAGATAAAGGCCCTTATTGAGATGAAGACTCCCAAGTCCATTAAAGACGTTCCGAGGCTCACAGGGAGAGTGGCTGCCTTGAACAGATTTGTGTCAAGGGCCACAAACAGGTGTCTACCATTCTTCAAGATCCTCAGGAAGGCCTTTGAATGGAGTGAAGAGTGTGATGAGGCTTTCAAGGAGCTAAAATCATACTTAGGGTCTCCCTTGCTGCTGTCACGACCCGTGCAGGGTGAACGACTTTACGTGTACCTCGCCGTCTCAGAGTCTGCCATCAGCGCAGCCATTGTGAGAGACGAGGATGGTATACAGAAGCCTGTATATTTTAATAGCAAGGCACTCCAGGGGGCAGAGCAAAGATACCCGAGGATGGAAAAGTTGGCCTACGCCTTGATCCATGCCTCAAGGAAGATGAAACCGTACTTCCAGTCCCATACTATGGTCATCCTTACTGACTCTCCTCTTAGGTAGGTCCTGCACAAGCCTGAAAAATCAGGAAGGCTAATGACCTGGGCTATAGAGCTGGGGGAGTTCGATATTGTGTATCAGCCTAAGACAGCCATTAAGGGGCAGGCATTGGCAGATTTGTGGCTGAATTTACTTGGGAGAGTGACGAGGCCGAGGGTGAGGGTCTAAGCCAGACAGATACCCAGCAAGGTAGGCTCATCGACCCTCCTGCAGATAAGGCTGAGACAAGCACCGCTAGAAGAAAGGTGGCTAAAAATGAAGAGGGAAGATACCTTTTTAGACAAGGGTCACTCATCAAGGGAAATTTCTCGGAGGAACATGATGTGTGGAGTCTCTTCGTCGACGGGTCCTCTTGCGAAAGCGGGAGCGGAGCTGGATTGATAGTATCAGCACCCAACGGCACAGACATCGAGTACGCCCTGAGGTTCAATTTCAAAGCCTCCAATAATGAGGCTGAGTATGAGGCCTTGATAGCTGGCCTTTCCTTGGCCAAATCTCTTAGTGTCGGCCAAATTGTGGTTCACAGTGATTGAAGGCTGGTGGTGAATCAGATACTAGGAGCCTATGAGGACAAAGACGAGAGGATGACTAGGTATCTTGAGAAGGTGAGGTCATTTCTGAAAAACTTTAAAGAAGTGAAATTCAAGAGGATACCTAGGCTCGACCATGTCCGTACTGACTCCCTTGCAAGGTTGGCCTCAGCTACTAGGACAGACATAAGGAGGACAGTCCCGGTAGAAATCCTGCTTCGACCAACTATCGAAGACGTCGAGGGAACACTTGGCATTTGCATGAATGTTTCTCAAGAACCTTCATGGATGGATCCTCTGATCAGATACATTAAAGGGGGAGAGATGCCAGAAGCAAGCCAAGAGAGGAAGAAGCTGAGATACAGGGATGCAAAGTTCACTGTCATCGGAGACACGCTGTACAAAAAGGGGTTTCTGCTCCCCTTACTTAGGTGTGTGCATCCCTTAGAAGTCCCTTCTATTTTGCAAGATGTGCATGAAGGGTCGTGCTCAAGCCACATTGGGGGTAGATCCTTGGAAAAGAGGGTGATCACCCAAGGCTACTGGTGGCCGACCTTGGGGAAAGATGCTTCCGCATATGTTAAAAAGTGTGATAAATGCCAAAGATTTACTACCATCCCTCACCAACCTCATCAGCCTCTTACCTCCATTACATCCCCATGGCCGTTTGCAGTGTGGGGGATTGACCTGGTAGGACCCTTACCGAGAGTAGTCAATAACTATCGGTTTCTCATCGTAGCAATTGACTACTTTTCAAAGTGGGTAGAGGCCGAACCAATGGTCACGATCACGGAGCAGAAGACCTTCCAATTCATCTAGAAGAATGTGATATGCAGATATGGTCTACCCAACACCCTCATCTCGGATAACGGGACCCAGTTCAAGAATGCCTCTCTGCAGAAGTACTGTGAGAGGGTAAGTATCAAACAATTTTTCTCCACCCCAGGCCGACCTCAGGCCAATGGGCAAACCGAAGTTACGAACATGACAATCCTAGATGGGATTAATAAGAGGCTTGAGGAGGCAAAAGGAAAATGGGTCGAGGAGTTATATGCAGTGTTGTGGGCGTACAGGACGATAGTAAGGACCTCTACTGGGGAGACCCAATTCATGTTAGCTTATGGATCAGAAGCAGTCATCCCCACCGAAGTCGAGTTTCCCACTCATAGGGTCCAAATGTACGACCCCCAGGGAAATACGGAAGAGAGGAGACTTGACCTGGACTTGATTGAGGAAAGAAGGGAGGATGCTGAGATAAGGCAGGCTTCCTACCAGCAGAGGACCACAAGGTTTTACAATCAGAGGGTGAAACAGAGACCTATCACAGTAGGAGACTTGGTTCTCAAGAAGACTTGGCAAAAGCCCAACAAACTCCATCCTAATTGGCACGGCCCCTACAGGGTCATCGATGAAGTTGTCCCTGGGACATATAGACTAGAAAACCTAGAAGGGGAACCTTTTTCCAACCCCTGGAACGCAGATCATTTGAAGAAATACTACCAGTAGTGTTGTAAGGTCTTGATAGACCATAGTTGTAATAGGAGTTGCTCCAACAGGACACTTTAGAAAATTAATGAGAAATATGATTCCCCTTACCCTATAGTTGTCAGTTCCAGTACGCGTGGAAACATCTACAAAAAACCATTAATTTGGTAAGTGGATCCTTCGGCCATAGTGCGGACCAGTAGAGGGGACAACCCCTCCACTGTTCTAAAAAAAGACGAGGGTAGACTTCATAAAAATCATTAATTTGGTTAGTTGAACCCTCGGCTATAATGACGACCAATAGAGGGGACGACCCCTCCACTGTTCTTAAGAAAGACGAGGGTAGACTTATAAAAATCATTAGTTTGGTTAGTTGAACCCTCGGCTATAATGAGGACCAGTGGAAGGGACGACCCCTCCACTGTTCTCAAGAAAGACGAGGGTAGACTTCATAAAAATCATTAATTTGGTTAGATGAACCCTCGGCTATAATGAGGACGAATGGAGGGGACGACCCCTCCACTGTTCTCAAGAAAGATGAGGGTAGACTTATAAAAATCATTAGTTTGGTTAGTTGAACCCTCGGCTATAATGAGGACCAGTGGAAGGGATGACCCCTCCACTGTTCTCAAGAAAGACGGGGGTAGACTTCATAAAAATCATTAATTTGGTTAGTTGAACCCTCGGCTATAATGAGGACCAATGGAGGGGACAACCCCTCCACTGTTCTCAAGAAAGACGAGGGTAGACTTATAAAAATCATTAGTTTGGTTAGTTGAACCCTCGGCTATAATGAGGACCAGTGGAGGGGACGCCCCTCCACTGTTCTCAAGAAAGACGAGGGTAGACTTCATAAAAATCATTAATTTGGTTACATGAACCCTCAGATATAATGAGGACCAGTGGAGGGGACGACCCCTCCCCTGTTCTCAAAAAAGACGAGGGAAGACTACATAAAAATCATTAATCTGATTAATTGAACCCTCGGCTAAAATGAGGACCAGTGGAGGGGGCGACCCCACCGCTGTTCTCAAGAAAGACGAGGGTAGGTTTTATTTAAAACCATTAAATTGGTTCATTGAACCCTCGGCTTTAATGAGGCCAGGTGAGGGGACGACCCCACATTGGTCCTCAAAAAAGACGAGGGAAGGGTTAGTAGCATCATCATCAACAAGGTGCAAACCATAAAAGAAGGAAATAAGGAAGACAGCAATAGTGGAAGGAAGAGACGATGGTATTAATATAAAGCGTGCAAGTGTTTTACAATACATAGAACAAAAATACAAAAATGAGGGTATGGGCCACAGACGGCCACCCTAAGGGTCGATATCAGAAGGAAGAGCCTCAACATCAACCAATGTGGTCTCTTCAGCAATCATGACTGGCCGATCCTCAGACGTCCCGACCCCCTCAACATGAACTTGGGACTCCACTTGCGACAGGGCTTCAGCAATCAAGGGATCATCCAGCGGAACCACCTCAAGAGAAGGGCGGATGGATGATACTGTGTCGGCAAACTTTAGGACGACCCACCGACAGGCCGTCCTAATTCCCCTCTCAAGATATTCAAGGCCTAAGCCTTGGAATTCGGTAGAGACCTTGTAAGCCTCAACAGCATCAGCCTCGGCTTTCTGGACAGCTGCTTCAAGGTCAGTCTTGTGCTTGGCCTCCATATTGGTTAAGGCCTCGTCCTTGTCCTTGATCAACAAGTCCTTGTCCTTGATCAACAAGTCCTTGGCCTTAATGTCCTCGTCGTGCTGCTTCGTCAATTGGTCCAAAAGCCTTGCGTGCTCAGCCCTAGCACTCTCTAACTCAGCCTTTGCAGTCGCCAAGTCAGCTTGCAGGTCGGCCTCGTGCTGGATGGACCTCTCGGCTTCATCGAATTTCTCTTGATTCTCAGCCATCCATTTTATCGCAGAGGTAAAGGCACAAACAGACTGCAAAAAAAAAAATGAACAAACATCAAGATGGGCCGAGGTAATAGTTATTAAGAATAAATTTAAAAGGTCAAGACCAATACCTAAGCAAGGGAGTGCAGACCATAGTCGTACACTTTGGCAGGGGGCATCTTTGCCAAGAACTCGAAGTCAGAGGCCGACGGTGCAGAGAACATCGAGGCCTTGGCTGCCCTCAAGTTTATGATCAGCGACGAGGGGTCGTCCCTCAGATGGGCCAAATTTTGAGACCAGAAGGCCCCCATGCTCGACGAAGAGGTTGCCCCCTCAGAGGCCTCGACCCTGGCCCTTGTCTTAGGGTCAGGCCGATGCTCAACTGGAGCCTCAGGCTCCTTCCTTTTGTGGCTATCGGCTGTCGGCTCAACAACCGTCGGCCCTGAGTCCCTCGTCTTCTTTGGAGCTTGCTGAGGCTCCTTCCCCTTCTTCTTTGACAAACCAGCGAGTAGGCTTGGAGCAGTCATTTCCCAGAGGTAATCTGACACACCTACAGGACAACCTGAAAAGGGTACCATGCATCAGAAAAATACAGAGATAAATAGGAAACACTTCAAAAAAGTAAAGAATGAAAAACGTGCTGTATAACTCACATAGTTCCGTCAGAGGGCCGACCCTCAGACCAGCTTCTTTGAGGTACCGAGGGGTCATCAAATCTTCAAACTTTGGGATCTCACCCCCTCTCCCTCGTCCCCTCAGGTACTCAACAATATCCCTTTCCTCCAGGCTAATCCCGGGGTCTGACCTAGCTCTCATTGAGGGATTAGACCATTTATTAGGGACTCTCGGACCATCGGCAGAAGGGGACGCCTCGGTGGAGCACTCCCACGCCCCAGATATGAAGAAGAATCTCTTTTTCCAATCATGATTGGAAGTTTGAGCCACGTGGAGAAGTTTCTTCTCAGACCTTCTCGCCCCTAGATGATAGTATCCGGGCTGTTTAGATGAAGAGGTGATGTTGTAACAAGCCAGGAATACGTCGGACGAGGGCTCATCAGTGAAAGCGTTTTTCCACAAGGAAATGTAACCCAGAATCGTCCTCCAAGAGTTGGGTGGAAGTTGAGAGGGGGAGACGCCCAGAGCCGACAGAATATCTACAATGGCAGGGTGGAAAGGAAGTCTGACACCTACCTTGAACATTTGCTCATAAACTGCAACCTCTCCCTCTTGACAGTCAAAAACCCTCTCAGTATCAGAGGGAACCCTCATAGTTACCCCAGAGGGCACTCCGTAAATATGCCTCCATATCAGAAGGTCTCTATCCCTAACGGAGGAGATAAAGGACGAGGCGTGGGAGGTGTCAACCTCATCATCTGTATCATCGTCCTCGTCCTCATCTCCTTCCCCCTCATCACCTGCAGGAGGACCCTGGGGAAAAGCCACTTGGAAGTCATTGGGGGATAGGGTTGTCACAGGGACGACCTCAGAGGGGCTAAGGTCAGACGTGTCCCTTCTACCGAACGTTTCAGCACTAGTTGGCGAGGAAGCTCTCTCGTCCGGACGAGATGACGACCCACAAGACTCAGAGGGTTTAGATGGTCTTATGGTGGCAAGAGGAACGGGAAAGATGGGTCGTACCCAATTAGGGTCGGTTCCTCGTCTACTCTCTTCCTCTTCCTCTATTCGTCTGATCTCGGTAAATAGTTTCTCTCTCAAGGATGGGAATTCAGACACTAAGCTGTAAAGCCTCCTAAGCATTAAGGGGAAGACCCTACACTTGGATAAATTACACTAGACTTGGCTAATTCAACTACAAACACTTGGGGGATTGACTAGGTTTGACTTCTGGATTAAACCAAAGAACTAAAAAGTTTTTGTCAAGAACGTTCAAGAACTAACAACCGGAGAAGACACCGGAAAAGGCTATGGGGGAACTCTAAGAAAGTGCCGACCTACGACCCTAAAAAATACACAGAAATGAAGACAAAAGAAGGCGCGAGGAGAAAAAGGTTACCTGATGAGGAGAGAACAAGAGCGCTGCGAGGCCTGAAGGATTGAAGGCTGCAAATGGCGACTGGTTCTAGAGAGAGAGTAAACTTAGGCGCGAAGAAGAAGAATCTGTGGAGAGACAGAGTTTAAAAACTCTTAAATACCTTGGTAATAAATGGTCACATTTACCAAGAAAGGTATAATTAGGGCACAAGGCCCCAAGTGCACTGCGCAGCCGCCATGCCTTGGAAACTGACACAGCAATGAGTATCTACCCAGGTGTCACTCATCTAACTGATCATACATGCATCTCATTTAAAACACTATCCCTCAGCCATCTCAGCAGCACCTATGGCTAAGGGCTGGGGGGTGATTGATATACCCGTTTATACCCTCAGCCTGGATGAGGATTACCTCCTATACGGACGACCCTACGAGGGGCCGACCCTTCACCAGGCCCCAGCTGGCCACCACCAGGCCCAGACGACCCTACGAGGGGCCGACCCTCCACCAGGCTCTAGACGACCCTACGAGGGGCCGACCCTTCCCCAGGCTCCGGACGACCCTACGAGGGTACGACAGTACGAGGCCAGAATCAAGCCAGACTCCCTACCGAATGAAACTTTGCCCTCGGCCTCGGCTCATAGGTCGAGGGTGACATCATGACAGCGCGTGGTTTGGGACACGCGTGGAACAGTGCGCGTCAGGCTCATATGACACGTGGTAGACCGTTATAATAGAATCACACCCTCACGTGAGGGAATATTATGTCATCATTTGGCATCTACAGGTGTCAACAGGGGATTGGTTAGATCATCATTCACATGCACCATGCTTACTTGGGGGGGGGGGGGGGGTACACTACACCCCCCAAGACCTATGTATACTTGTCACCTACAACCCTACAGGGGATCGATCAGATTATTGCAACCCTAGTAAAAACTCTGCTTGTACACACAGTAGAGAGAGAGTGATCTTATGTGCATTGTATCCATGGCCATTAGTGCCCATACTTAGTGGATCACACACTCACAGTGGATGTAGGCCTAATTGGCTGAACCACTATACATCATTGTCTTATTTCCTCTTATACTCATCCCCTTCTACATACTTATATACTTGCATCTCTATGGCTTCCATAACTACTACTGTTTGAGCTCATTATCACTTATCCGGTGGTGCTGAATCACAGCATCATCACCGAACTAGTGACGATTTTGGTTCATATGATAATGATAATGTCGAGGATGATAACAGGTTGTGAAAATTTTTGAAGTGGTAAAACGATTGAGTTTGTAGTCGTTTTGATGTTCGTGTGTTTATGAATCATGAGGGTTAGTGTAAACCATTTTGTGGTAACACCTTAGTCTTGTGCGATGCACATCACATGGAAGTTCGATGATTATCAAGACTTAATGATTTCAGTTGAATTTAGTTGGTATGCTTATGGTTTCATCTATGGGATTGGGCGACTAAGTAACGTGACTTGAGAATGAATAATTCTATGGAAATTAGAATGTCTAAGTTACTTGATCATGATTTTGGTTTAGATGATCGTATTTATTCAGGATAAATTAAGAACGAATCTATGTAGTCCTTGAGACTTAGCATTAGAAATGGTGGCAATACCGTAGTCTTCTGCGTAAGTTATGCATAGTGTTCCAAATTTTAGTGTCAAGAGTAGCCTTACTTTGATGGAAAATGTCGAGTAATGTTCATTGCAACGTGACATTAAAGGTTTTTTATTTTCATCTATGGAGATTAGGTGACCGGGTGATACTCGTAAATACTATTCTTGACGTGATAATAAATTGGTTCGTTTAGCTAAGGTCTTGGAGTTGTGTACCTTGATTTTAGTATGGGCCTAGATAATCATGGTGATTGGAGATGACATAGGAGTCAACTTAGATAACCTAGCAGTTCGGTATTAAGAACTACCCTTGTAATGTTCTAGGGTAGGACCTCTCGCGGCGTCTTTAGGGTTAGACTCCTCTCAGGCAAAACCCGAGGTCCCATGTCTTCCCAATACTCTAGTAGTACTAATTTATGGTCTCAGTGATAACGATACATTTTAAATAAAAATATCCCTTATCGCATCAAAGGTATTGGACTAAAAGTTTTATAGGTAGTACTCGATGCCCGTACCCTACCAAAGTTTTCTAGTGGTAATAGCTTATGGTTTAGTAAGTGAGTATGATAACTTTATTGTGAGATGAGTTAATTATCATGACTGAATGTTTGTTGAAGTTTAACGATGTACCGTGATAAGCTCGACCTAGCGATAGTGTTGCAAGTAGGCAGTTGAACTTGTGTTGATGATGCCTTGGGGGAAATTACAAAGGCTTAGATAATTAAGCGTCAGTGAAAATGATAGGATTTCCCTAGTAATTGTACATTTAAGGTTGTACCACATAGTATGATACTGTCGATGTATACCGTTGATATTATGGGATCCCTTATGACTTCAGGAATGAAGAGTTGTGGTGGCTTTAATGCATAGCGGTTGGTATTGTTGTTTGGCCCTTGAGGAAATATTTTAGCGATTACATTCGGGTGTATACTTGAAAGGATTTTTGTCATGATAACTCTTTGTCTAGGATGTGTATGTTCATGGGAGATGATTTGGGTTGGAGGTATTTTGTGTTATGGTTTACATAGCTATGATAAGCTATCAATTATTGCAACTCTATTTAGTTATACTAATTATGGCAAAATTTTGTGTTAGTAGCATGGCTTGCTCTTAACCTTGTGTTATGGTATAACATTTGTGGATAGTATAGAAGGCAAGTCGATATTTGTTAGAGCATACACTGGGAAGATTCAGGAAATGATGATGTTCATCTAGATTTTCGAAATAACATTCATAACGGAGTGTTAGTATATGGCGCTTGTGTGAGATACTTAATGTTTCGGTATAACCCTAGCGAGGGAAATCATTGGGCCTTAAGTATGGGTAAGGCTTGGAAGTTTTTAAACACGATTAGGGTGGTTGTGATTGGGATCGTATTAGGTCGTGTTAGAAGTCGCCGCAGTGTCCTGTGAATTGAATGGATGAAAATTGTGTAAGCATAAGCAGTTTCCTTATTAGAGTAACCTCGAAGGTAAAGGATTAGTTATTACGCAATAAGGTTATGGAAACCTGGGTTTGAGGGGTCAATGAATAAAGATAAATGTTTAAAGACGCACTTCTATTTAGATTTTGGTTTTGCTTGTCTATGTTTAATAGGTAGCGTTGGTCCTAAGGAGGGAGGCCCAGTGCATTGATCCCCGAAGAAATTATTTGTATTTTTGTTTGTCCATCAAGGAGGGATCATTTATGGTCAATGGGCTGAACAAGGTATGTCGTAAGACTACAGACATCAAGGGTACATCGTGGTTTCGTTCCTCGTTTGACTCGATACTTCATCAAAAAAAATTGATTGTTTCATTATGGCCTGGCAGTCGCCTGACCCACTGCATCCTCTTGTGTATTCTTTGAGATGATAATGGGAAGTTATTAATCAGTTCTGATTCGGGTGTGGTGCGTCATAAGCTCAATAGTGATGTGGGCAGTTCAGCTGTGGCTGATGCATCACGGTACACGAGTGTCCTCTTCTTCGAAAACACCCTTGTTTTATGCTAATTTGTGTATGTGTGTGGCCTCGCATTTGTTGCACAATAATTCTCTTACATCACGTAATTTCTTTAAGTTAACACGTCTTATTAGTTAACCGGTATAGTTGGTTTTAATTCGGTCATGTATTTCGCGATTACGATTTGACGATACTATGAAAATCATAGCTTGATGAGACCTTAGGTACTAGTGTTGTACTTGGTTATGAGTTATTGAGGATATGATCTCCCGCGATAATTGTTCTATAATACATGAGGTAACTTTTGGTTAGCATAAGAATATCGTAGGATATAACGGTCAGGTAGACCTTGGAGGTGAGGTGATTGCCTTGAAAATCACTTATGGGTATGACTAGAAACGTTGAGGTTCTATCAGCCTAGGCTAGGTGAAAATCCAAAATTATGTAAGGAACGTAGGTTGTAAATCCTATTATAGGAATGATCCTTGACGATGAGTTCATTACTGGAAGTGTGTAATTTGGCAGATACCGATCATCCCGAGGGTCATTTTGATGGACGGGCTGGGCCTGCTTGATGAAATAGCAATGAGACCTTAGAGTTCATCGTAATAGGGTTGGCACGGGCAAGTGACGAGAATAAAATCTTTGGGTTCTAGGCCATAGTGTCGATGATGTCCTATGATTGGAAATTTATTTATAGAAAATCGCATCCTAAGTTGATGAACCAAGAATTTTGAGGACGAAATTTCCTAAGGAGGGAAGAATGTAATACCCCGCCCTAGAAAATAGATGTTAAATAAATAATTGGAGTAATCCACTCAGAAATGGAATTGGAGAAACAATTAAAAATGTGATTGAACTAGAATTGTTCATAAAACGACAAGTTGCGCAAAAGGAATAAAAAGGAAAAATTGACGTTGCATGGGTGACATGGAAGGACATTTAGATTCACATGGCCAAAATTAATATATTTTTAAAGTAAAACTCGATTAAATTAAGAAACAGAGGACCTACAGTCGTGAGGAAGTATAAACGGAAATTTAGTACGCGACACTATAAAATGCAACTTTGCTTGATTTTTAGAAAAATAATTATAAGGAGTAAAAATGGTTTGACCATAAATTATGCGTATTAAAAATAAGGATAACAAGCCTATGGGGTAAAATTGGGAAAAAAATGAGAATTTTTATAAAAGGGTCAATAGATCGATGATGAGGCTCAATCGATCGATCGAATAGGTCTGCCGACAGTCTGCCTTATTGGAGACGCTGTTGATTTTGGTCCCTTGATTTTGTTCCACTTGTAAACTTATTATGAACTCCAGACCAAGATGATTTTGGGCTAGGGTTGAAAGACCCTCTCCTTATTCTTGCAGCCACCCTCTCTCTCATTCTCTAAGTGTAGTTCTTAAGGATGTTTTCAGGTCAGAAAAGATAAGGCCAAATCCACTATGTTACACCCCCATGTATAGAGATGAACCATCCTTGTGTAATCCTACAAACCCCATACATCACCATGTATAAACCTTAGACATATGGTACAAGGTAGAAGATGAAGTTCTTGAAGGTTTTTGGGTGTTCTGAAAATGGAGTTTGAAGAGGGTTCTTGGAGGTTGAAGAAAGCTAGCTTGTAGATGGAGAATGGATTCTTGGAGACAAGGTTTTGTGGGCTTTTAGAGATCCCCTTGAGGCCACCTTTGAAGGTGGGGGGTCTTCCATATTCTACAACATCTACACCATTTTGGTAGCATTAGAGGTGGGATTCTTTAACCTTGGTATAGGTTTAGTATTTACCATAACGTCATATTGCTATTTGTATTTATTAGGTTTAATATATTAGGGATTTTTGTTGATTTGCATCCATGGAGTTCATTGGGTGGGTTTCTATGATTTCTTGGACAAGTGGATTTTCAAAGAAGTGATTTAAATGGGTTTTGAATTTGACAAAAAATTCAGAATAGTATTTTCCATCATTTGGGTGTAAATTGTGTGAGAAAATGGTTAAAACCAATTAATAGGTTTACTGGTTACACTATTGGTATTTTGTGTAAGGATGAGTATTTTTATGAAATAAAAATGAGGATTAAATGTACTAATAGACTTATTAGTATCATTCTTACTATTTTTTATGAAAATGGGTACTTAAAACAAGAGGTTTAATGGGTTTTTAAAATAGATAAATTTTAGCCCCAAATCACAAACATTTTATGGAGTAAAATGTTTTAATTTCAAGTTTTAAGGTGAATAAATGATTTCTTTGATGAAGGAACATTTGACGCATGTGTACCCTTTTTGTTAGATTGATATAGTGATTTTATGTTGATAAATCATTATAAAGTGCACAAATAAACTTTCATTTATAAAGTGCACTATTTAGTTTGTTTAAACTAAGTTTTGGGGTTAAGAACGTAAATACGTGAAAGTGTAGTCTTCTTGAGAACTTTGGACAAAAATGTAAATAATGAGAATATAGGAGACTAAGTGTAGAAGAAATGATTAAGTATGGGTTTTTATGAAATTAATCATGATGAAAGAGTGTGGCACCAAGTTTGAAATTATAAAGTGTCAAATGTGTAAATGTTGGTTAAAATGGGGTTTTAGTGTTAAACTCACAAAACCAAGTGCGGGGACTTTAATATGTGAAATGCATGATTTTATATATTAAAGAGGCTAAAATGAAAAATGTGTAATTTTGACCAAGTGAGAAGTTGAATAAGTGTCTTAATGACGAAAGTGCCTACGTGTTGAGAACGGGGCTCAAAAAGGGTGTTTTTGTGAATAACACATGAAAAAGAATAAGGTTGCAAGTTTTGATGAAAGAAAAGGGTAAATTGATAATTTACCTAAAGCGGAACATTTTTATGAAATCAAAATGTAAGTGAATGTTTTTATCCAAGTGCGATGAAATTGAATTAAGTCCTAAAATGTGAACCATTTTAGTGAAATATCAACACGTGTGTAAACAAATGACTTAAAGAGAAGTAATGATTTTCTAAGTATAATGGGAAAATGGACGGTTAAGTCCAAGTCTTTGGATTCGGCCCAGAGGAATGCAAATTAAAGTCCAAACTGTGAAAATGTTGAAATAATTGGCAAGATAAATGATATTCGGATGATGCAGAGAGAAAATAATTAAGGAGGGCATGATGTCCCTAGCGGTGAAAGACCCCAAACCAACTGCAGTAGTATATGGCGGCGGAGACCGGTGGTGTGAGGCCACAAAGTCCGTGAGTGTTTGTTGGCAAATACTAAAGAAAAGATAATGCAAAGTAATGAATCAAATATTCATGAAAGAGGCATAAATGAATGGCACTAATTCGTTGATTTACAAATGCAAGAATAACGCATTAAATGTTTAAAGTTCATGTGGCAACATGGGATGGTTTAATAAGGTAACTTAATGAAATTAAGCTACCTAAAAAGATTTGAATTAATGTAAACAGAAGCGTGTGTTACATGAGGTTTACAAGGGAAAAGAGTATTTTTCTAAACACGGTATGTTTGTGTTGAATGTAAGTCCTGAAACGGTTAAGTAACTTTGGCATGAGTTAATGAACATTGGATAGTAAATCTCCTTGAATGTAAGAAAAATGTTTTCCAATCAAATGCCATTTGTTTAAACTGTGTGAGTTAATGGAAAACACATATAAGTCCTAAGCATAGTAATGCAAATGACTGTTTTGTAATGTCAGGGAAGTTAAATGGTATTAAATGATGTTTTTGAAACAATAGATTAAATACATCGGCATATGTATTTTTCAAAGGTATATATGTAGATATATACATATTTTTACATGCATGTAGTGTAGCGTGTGAGTACTTCTTTCTGCTGCTCGTTTCTATACTGCATTTGTATATGATCCCACTGAGCATTCGGCTCACATCCCTTCTTTTGTTGTATGATATTATGTACTTTGAGAGCGCTATACATGTAAGTAACTATCTGCATTTACGATTAGTAGATCTATTTGTTTGGCCTTGGGGGCACTTCCCTTGGGTCATATCACGTAGTGATTGTAATTTGGACTAGCATGCTAATAAGCGTAATGTTAAATACTAATAAGAATGGATTAGAAACATTATTTAGGATGTTTCATTGCACTTCACTATTAACGTACGATTCGGATCGAGTTAATCCTCAATTAACCTTTACATCTGGGTCGGGGTGTTACATATTGTTTTCGACAAAGGCATTGATGTTGATCTGTGTAAGGTATCATCGGTGAAGGAGTGGGGATAGCCCACGCCACCGACCAAGGTTTGAAGCTTTTTTGGGTTGTTCGGTTACAATTATCGCTTTATTAAGGGGTTCTCAAAGATTGTTTGTCCTTTGATAAACTTGACTCAGAAGGGAGTACCATTCATGTGTACCGACTAATGTCAGTTAACATTTGATGAGCTAAAGGACAAGTTGACAACAACACCCATACTTGCATTGCCTAGGAGTGGATTAGAGTACAGCGTCTATACTGACGCATCCTTGCAGGGACTTGGGGGTGTGTTACAGCAGGAGGAGAGGGATATAGCTTATGCATATCGAAAGCTAAATCCACATGAGAAGAATTACCCCACCCATGACCTCGAGTTGACAGTAGTCATTTGCTTTGAGGATATGGAGACATTATCTGCGAGGAGAGAAGTTTTATCTAATTACGGATAATAAATCACTTCAGTATCTCTTCACCTAGAAGGATCTCAATGTGAGGCAGAGTAGGTGGCTCTAATTCATGAAGGATTACGAATTTAATATACAATATCATCCTAGTAACGCTAACATGGTCACAGAGGCGTTGAGCCGAAGACCTACAGGGGAGTTGTCACAGGTTCGGAAAGTGAAGTGGAACGAACTTCAACATGAGGACAAGGTAGCCAGAGCATACATGGCAGTTTTAGCTATCACTCCCAAGAATGTCATGGGGGTGGTGAGGGCACAGGCAGGGGTCCCATTTTGTCAGGACAAAGTATGACAGTTACTAGTCGAGGGGGCAGAGTCTTACTCCATCAGCTTAGAGGGTGGACTACGGTTTAATGGGAGTCTAGTAGTACCCAAGGATGACTATTTGAGGCATGAAGTCATGAAGGAGTCGCACGGGTCAAAGTTTGCGGTACATCTCAAAGGGTATAAGATGTATCAAGATATGCGATGATAGTATTGGTGGTCGGGTTTGAAGCGAGACATAGTACAGTTTGTCTCGAAGTGTGCTACTTGTCAGCTTATGAAATATGACCATCAAAGACCTACAGGGATGCTACAACCACTAGAGATTCCCGTGTGGAAATGGGAGAGAATTTCGATGGACTTTATTACTGGGCTACCAACATCTCAGAGGGGTCACAATTCCATATGAGTGATAGTGGATCGACTGACCAGGGTAGCTCACTTCTTCTCGATGTAGTATGCGCATCTATTAATTTCAAATATTGTTAAACTTCACGGGGTTCCTATTAATATTGTGACGGACATAGATAAAATATTTGTGTCGCATTTTTGGCAGAGTTTTCAGGACGCCATTGGCACAGACTTGCGATCGAGTATGACGTATCACCCGCAGATAAACGGGTAGACTGAGAGAGAAAATTAGATGCTTGAGGATATGTTGAGGATGTGTATCCTAGACTTCAGGTTAGGAAGGGAGATATATTTTCCATTGGTAGAGTTTGCATATAATAACTCTTACCAATTCACTATCGATATGGCTCCTTCGAGGCACTTTATGGGAGGCCGAGATGATACAGGAGACCTATATTAAGATAGAGTTGATTTGAGGACATATTCGAATAGCTTAGGATAGGAAGAAGAGTTATGTTGACGCTGGTATAAGACACGTGGAGCTAGAGGTGGGCGACTAGGTGTTGATTCGGGTATCTCTTATGAAGTGGATTAAAAGGTTCGCCAAGAAGGGTATGTTAGTGCCGAGAGATGTGGGACCTTTCCCTATTATTGAGAGGGTGGGACCGGTAGCATGCAGGTTAGGACTCTCAGAGAATCTTCAGCTAAAATACACGACGTGTTCCATGTGGCATCTCTGAATAAATACAGGAGGAGCGAGAGAGCCTTCTAGCACATTCCACTTGAGGAGATTGATTTGTAGCCAGATGTCTCATATGAGGAAAGTGCCATGGCTATTCTGGATCATAGTGAGCGTAAGCTTAGATCCAAGGTGGTACCATTAGTGCGAGTACAGTAGGGACACCACAATGTTGATGAGTCAACATGGGAGCGAGAGGAGGATATGTGAGAGAAATATCCAGAGTTATTCACCGCAGGTATATCCTAATTTTAAGGACAAAATTCCTTTATAAGGGGTAAGTATGTAACAAACCATATTTCTGCGTATTTAGAATTTAATTAATTGAGTAATTTAATAGAAAATATGTTGTAAATTACATTATGTAAGTAGCGTAATTTAATGTGATTTAATATTTAGATTACGCAAGTGAAGTAATTTAATGCGATTTAATGATAATTATGATTATTAAGCGATTAAATAATAATTGTGATTATTAAATGTAAATCGAGAGATACACACTGATTAATAGTATGATTCAAATTTACTGAGTGTGAATAGTAAATCTTGATAGTTAATTTGTACGACATAGCGAGTGATGTGGACATACTTGATTATATCTCAACCGAGTGTCAAGTGTAGACTAAATTGATGGTGGGTTAGGAAATTATTTTTAGTGACTCAAATGATAATTTAGAGGCCACAGATGATTCTGAAAGGGTTAAATTAGTCAAAATATTATACCCAGGGGTACTAATCAGGTACCAGGGCATTTTTGCGCTAAACTGAGCCCATACGCGGGCATTTTAGTTATTGGCATATGGGGGTGAGGAGACCTACGAATTTGCAAAATCTAAATTAGATTATAACAGTTGTAGGATGGGGAAAGACGACATAAAAACACACAAAATCCATTAGAGAGAAGAGAGAAACAATTCTCAAAGCCTAAGGAAGAATTGGTGAAGGATTCAAAGGGTTCTTGCGCCACAAACAAGTTGGGAAGGAAGATTGGAGGAGAAAGACAATCAATCACCAACAACAATCACGAAATCAGATCATCTCTGATTAAGGCAAGTGGTTATTTGCAAATTATTTTGAGTTATAATATCCATGCGTATGTTTTATGAATAATTGATTTTGATGAATATTCTTGGAGAAAAAAATTGATTAGTTGTATGTTTGGATGGGAATCACATGTAGTTAGACTTATATCTGTAGAGGATTGAAAATCAGAGGAATCATGATTGTTAACAAGAATTGAAATCTGGGTTGATTATTGAAAACATATGAAGAACATGACATACTAGGGTTCTTGAATAATTAAAGATTTGAACTATTCGGGGATAAAATGGAAGGATTTATAATGTTTAATTCGTTGGAAATCATCCTAGCATATGTATGAATGGTTAGTTATCTTTAGTTACAAGTTTGGTGGATTATCATGGGAGTTAGATAATTGAATATGGTGAAAAACGCATGAAGAAGAAGAAGAACTGTGTATGTCACAACTCGATCGATCGATCGACCCTTGAATGTCGATCGATCGACCCAGGCTGATTTTGGGTTCTTTTGTTGGTTGAGTTCTATTCGATTGCGGACACTTGAGGGGAACCTTAGTGATGACATTTTGCCTATGTAGGGAATTAGAGAGTACCAGTAGGTTTAGAGTGGGGTCTGGTATAATCATTGAGTGCAAGATTTGGAGTGATAGGCCGACGATGATATACCGATTGAGTAGTGCATCGGGAAAGTGGGATTTGGTTACGGAGAGAGTAAATGTCATTCTAAGGAGTATATATGTAGGTTAGAGATAGCTTAACTACTGAAATGAATAGAGGGGTAATGAGGGCCCTTAGAGTTGCGTGAATACTCAATTAAACTACGATAGTGAGATAAATCATAAATTAATAAATATGGTGAATATTAGAGAGGAAATATTGCAAACGAGCACTATTATTAGGTTTCATGTATGCGTACGAAATTATATAGATACTTAGGTGGGGAGAATACCTAAATTATAATGACCTATATTAGGGTCGAGGTAGGATTCCGAACTAATTTATGGAAATAGTAAGTTACGGTCGTGATGAAAGAGTTTCGAACCAATCTACGTATAAAATTTCATTAGTGGGTTCAAGGCGATTTTCCGAACCACTACATGAAATGAACTTGGGGTAGAGGTGAAATTTTGAACCAAACCTTTTACTTGGTGTCGATTGACCATTCTAAACCAAGAGTCCTTGATGTGTGTTAAGAGGAAATATTAGTAGTGAATGAATTTATAAGTATATATTATGTGTGAAATGTATACTATATTAATAATATACTTATGTGAGTTAGTAGATAAAAATATACCTTGAATACATCTAATAGTAAATTAAGTAGGGAATTTTAATTATAATTCGGTTAAAGGTAATAAGGCGTGAAAAGTTATCTAAGTATATAAACCATGGGGTATGGTTACTATTACATACTAAGTTGGTGGTTTGGGAACTTAGTCTCATAGATGAGCTCAGTTGAATATGTTAGCTCAGTTATCTTGGGTGTATATCAAGGTGGGATAAGTACGGGATGTTAGGCGTGCACGATAGATGAGGGGTGTGATAACTCAAGAGAGTGTACGTGAAATCTTAACAAGTGTAATCAATAACTCATTTTATTATGATAATCACTTGTTAAATATTTTCAAAACTTTTTGAGTACTAACTATTGCTAATAAAATATTTTCAAAACCTTTTTGGTGTCCATCCACAGGGACGCCGAACTTGAGGATTCTATCAAAGGACTCGTAGCTGCAGCTTTATGGATGTTGGAAGGACTTTGCATAGACGATTCATTTATTCAGATCTAGTGTAGGATCTCTTTTTAGTACTCTCTATTGGGACATGTTGTCGATTGCCATTATTTCAGATTTTCCAGTTTTGGGCTATGTTTCTTTTATTTAGCAGTTTTGGATTTTAGCCGAATATTGACTCGGCAAGACTCTATTATTTATATATTGTGTGGTGGTTTGAATTATTAGCCTATTGTGAATGTTTATCTATTACTTCTGCATGAGTAAATTGTGTTGGGTTAATGAAAGATAAAATTTGGCACCAGTCTAATTTCACTTAGGTGATTAGTAATTAAAAAAATTTTGATAGTGATGCTAAGAATGAACAAACTGAGGAACCTGTTTTAATTTAATTTCGAATTGATCACAAGGGATTTAATTATGCAGGGTGTCATAATATCCTCACACAATGCTTTTTCTAATATTTCCTCAAATGGTGTGTTCTACCGATCACTTTATGATCAACTTGGTTATTGAATTTGCAATTACATTCCCATCACACCACTGTGGTGATACATGAGAAGGTTCAGCTTCATTATAGTGGGAAATAACCATCCTAATGATAGTCCTATCCATATCTCCGATTGTGCTTCTAGAACCAGTATTTTCATTGGGAACTGAGTCAAAACCTATTGAGACCCAATCAATTGGTATCAAACCAATATATTCTATTACAAATACTAACTGATAGGAGGAAGAGGAGGACACATGGAAAGTTCATGATGGGGGAGGCAATATGGGACAATGAAGAGGCTTATGGGAGGCACTATTTGGTAAGATGCATAAGAATGGTGGTGCCATGGACTTCCATTTTGGCTAGAAGATTCAGATCAGGATCACTAATCGCGCGCAATTATCTGGTACTAGTCGGTGGAACCACCGTGGTCCTTTCCACAACTGATGTTGGAACAACAAAAAATTCACTACCTTCTTCACTAAAAATAGAGTTTCAGTAGTAAGTTTCTACGTATATTTTGAGGTGGGGAAGCCCCTGAAAGAAGGTATTTTGTGTAGATTGTCCATCAATTAGGTTGTTTAGGAGACGAAAGTAGTTAGAATAATTGTTGGGGTTAGAGATAATAATACACCATCATGATAACTTGATGATGAATGGAGATACTTAAAGGTAAATATATTTCCTTCACATCTTTGATGTGGGATCTTCCATCTCTACCTTCATTTTCTTATGTTTCACTTAACATAGCCCCGTGTATTCAGGGTCGCTTATTCTCATTTTATGACCCTATTTATGATATGAGTTTGTATTTCTAGTTATAAGCTTTAGATAATATTACGGGGGTTTGTGTTATAAACTACAAAGTATTTTGTGTGTGAATTTATTCTTTTACATTTTTGATAAGTTATTTCACATCTGAAGTTATGCCTCTATTATCATCCACTCTAAGAGCCTAGTTGTACTAACTCAAATTGATCACATACTACTCTAAATCTTCCAGGCCCAATAAGATTAGTAGAAACATCTTAAAAAGGGGAGGTTACAAAGGTGAGGAAATTTTCATAATGGATGTCCAAAGGATATGAAATACCAACTTTAGTGATTTTAACCCTATTTATAAGTAAATTCGCTTAGTGTTAAATGCGTGTCAATAAGAAAGGTAGTAGGTGGCCCATTATGACATCACCATTCAATAGAATTAGTAATTAAACGTTTCTAAAATTATCTTCACTGATGCCTTAAATAGGTCTGAAAGGCTTTAAACACGAAGATCTTTTGACTTAATTGATTCCCCTAATTAGTTTCGATAAAGTTGTAAATTACAACAAACACGATGCTAGGAGAGAGACTAGGGTAACCAACTCCAATCGGAAAAGCACGCAGGACCAAGATATAATTTTTAGATTAATTACATGTAAAAGATCCAACTGTGATAGATTTAAAAGCCACATTAGAGAAACAACTGACTATGACAAAGATAGAAATATGTCCTTTCGCAGTTCCCGATCAAAACATCTTGTTGGCCGTGGACTTGAAGGGGATCATAAAGTCCTGCAGTCGGAGTGGTACCCTTTAACTGACTAGCAAGTGTAAAAATTAGGGATGGCAACGGGAAGGGTTTGGCCAAACGCGACCCCATTACCCGCCCCAAACCCTATTTACCCCGCCCCCGCCACTAACATGTTTAAAAACCCCATGAGGGCCAGGAACCCACCCCGAAGCATTTTTATGATATTTGCTAACTTATTTGATTCAAGTATAACAATGGATTTCAAGGTTTTTTTTATGTTAAACCAATAAAAATTGAAGTCCTCTAACTAAGAGTATGCATTGATTTATTATTATCCCAAACTAACTAAGGTGCATATATTTAATTAGAATACTTATAATAATACCCTTAAACATGGAGAGTTCGGGGATTTTACACACAAAACACGTCATGACCCGAACCCTATTTTTTTAATTTCAAACCTAACTCGACCCATTTATTTACTCCCAAATTCCCCCTATTAGGGGCGAGTGCGGGGTGGGTCCCCGCCAAAACCCGCCTAGTTGAATTAGATGATCAATTATAAACAACCATATCAATAGTCTAATTAAAATTCACACAAACTAGTAAACAAATATTATTTGATATTAATATAAAAACATACTACAATAACCAATTGGCAGTCCAGGTTTTCATTTGGCTCACCCTCAACCTCCTATCACCACTACAAATAAAACTCGTTTTCAATTGGCTCACCCACAGCTTCATATCACCTCTACAAATCATGTGTACAAAAACTAATGATATAGATCAATAATTAACAATTAAAATCACCTCATATCCATATCAATTCAATTTTGTAACATGAATGTCCGAGCTTAGATAAAATGTCTCAAAATGAATAAAAAACAGTCACGCAAGCAATAGCTCCCTCTCAAATATGCAAAAATGAAAAACATGTATATCAGGGTTGGAGCCAAATATGAAAAACAAATGGATATTTGCACAAACTTCTATAATATACATGCTTGAACTATAACTCATATAAAAAAAAGGTAAATATGTTATTCAATTTGAAATTTTCTAATACTAAATTATATAAAATCTTTCTTTTATATAATATTTGCATAGTAAGAAGATGATGAATGGTCGTATAACAAAATGATTCACCAATACTACAACGATTTCAATGTTTTTATCTTTTCCAATTACAAAATACAAATACAATCAATACCATCTATAGAGGTGGAGAATTCAAAAGCAAAATATAAACAACCCAGTATCATGGGTGATACTTGCTCAACAATGTAAAATCAACCCATAAGAAAAGTTAAATAATTTACAATTGGTGCAAAACTTAATGTGACTGTTTGTAAGAAAATATATACAAGTAAGATTCAAAACAAACACTTCACCGCATAACTTATAAAAAATCAAAAAACCAAATCTAAACATTAAGACACAAAACTAAATATACCTAATTACACGGATCCATCGTCCAAATTGTCATATTAAAAAACAACTAAAAATTTAAATAAAAAACTTAATCGATTCTCATATTCATCTACTACAAAGCTTAAATGCATAAACAAATAATCACAATTTAGATATTAAATTACTTAACCTAGATAAGTAGAACAGTAATGGGAATAAACATGAAGGCTAAGCGAAGAGAGAGATCTGTGTGAAGGAGAAGGAGAAGCCCAAGGTGGAGGATAAGGACCAAAGAAGCACGGGAAAAGATGAAAGATGAAGAAACACTGACTTGTTTTTGTTTCCCTTTCTTTCCTTTTTTCGTCTTCTTAGGGTAATAAAAAGGCGTAGGAGTAAAAACTGATATATGGGGAATTCAAATTGGTTTTACCCGTCTCATAAGGTATATCTTTTGAGACGGCTACTAATATACCGTTTCTTTAGCTTTACTTTTTGAGACGGATAAAATTAGCAGTCCGAAAAATTATACTTTTTGAGATAGATAAAATTAACGGTCATAAAAACTATTACTTTTTAAGACAGTTAATTTTACTCGTCTCAAAAGTTGGGTTTTATATACTCAAATTTTAGCCATCTCATAAAGTCTAGTTTTAAAAAGTATTTTTTTGTAGTTATCATGTTTAATTGAAAGATAAAATTTGGCATCGATTTAATTAACTATTAGGTGGTTAGTGATTTTTTTGGTTTTCGACAATGACGCTAAGAATGAACCATATGAGAAACCTATTTTAATTTTGATAAAGGCCTGATTACCCGATATTTGATTAGATGGGGTGTTATAGATGGTATCAAAGCATCAGGTTCTAGTATCCATAGGATCTATAAGGCTTATTATGATTTCGGCGTATTGTTCTTTTGATTTAGATCCCAATCATAATATTGTTGTATCCCTCTACGTATGCGACTTTCATTCGCCTACTATGAAGTAGAGTTTATGCGATTCATATACGAGTTTGATTGGGCATGGTACATCAAACATTGTAGGATGGTCAACGAAAGGCGTTAGAAGCACTCCAGGAGGAAGGAGATTAGGTTAAGATTGGGAGTATTCAGGATATGATAATCGCGATAGATATCATCATAACATTGTTTCTGTACGTGAAGAGCAGGATAATATTTTGGGGATTGTAATTTCCAAAAAAACCATTGCAGAAAATAGTGGTACAACATTGGACTCACGCAGCATTATAAGTAGGGAGACGAGGATTGTCTTAGTGAACTTCATACCCAACGAAGGTATAAGGGGACTTGATAAAATGAACTGTACGTTGATAGTGGAACCGTGGGGGGAATACATGGGAGTGAATGAGAACTCTGATTAGGATGACCAATGTTAATGCTGTTAAGATCCTAGGTTTGCAAGCTTACGTAAACGCTAGGGATCCTTTGAAATATTTCAGATCAATGTAATTCATTACAAAGTGACGATAGGTTTAGTCAGGCCAGACAAGGCCAACATCGAATTCCATAGGACTAGTGGGCCCCAAGGAACACCAGAGGTAGCTACCTGGGTTAAGACTACTAGGTTCGTGAGAATGACCATCCTGTAATAGCCATCATGGGCAGATAAATGGGAATGGCACGGAGAGGTGTCTTACTTTTAAAGAGTAGGTACACATGTGTGACCCGAGTCATCTGCGAGCTAGGGGACAAGAAAGTTAGACCAGCTGGAGCAACGATTTATAGAAATTTTGGTTCGATTGGGATAAGGGTGTTATGTCCAAGAACCATTTGAGCCACTAGTATTTTTGTACAATTTGAAGTATGTTTTTACCCTCGGGTTAGTGGGGTAAGTTTTATATGACACTAGAGAGTAATAGTATTCTGTTAGTACTAAATTCTCATGTGAGATGAGTATAGTGGGTATATCGTTGATAGAACTTTAATGTGTATATTTTTGCCTTTCTATAGAGGGTCTCTCTTTAGTACTATTCGAAGGGGGGCGAGCGCAGGCATCGGAAGTATATGTATGTTGGAATTACTCGTTCTAGTGAAGTATCATATGAGTGTGATATTATCATGTGTATGGACTGATTAACTATGTGGGTGGAATGTTAGAGGGTTGTAATATAAAGTCCATCGTGTTTAATGTTCCAGGGAAGGATGTTTTGTTTGACGAGGCCTCAACTGAAAGAGGTTCGGGCTTTCATTTATATTATATTATGGTGGAGACTTTGGAGAGCATATTTGTCTCGTTGTACTTAATCCCGATGCATAGGGACTTTATGATAGGATTCAAGTAATTTTGGGTTTATTGTCAAGCGAATAGATTAAGTTCATTATTGTGATTGGATCTAATGCCTAGTGATGGTGAGAGCGCAGTGCTATTTAAATCCTTTAGAGATGAGGGAGTTGAGATTTATAAGTATATGGTTGGGGGTAGCATCTGAGTGTCCCAATTGTGTGTTTGAGGCTTATGGTACTCGATCACCGCCACTACTAAGTGATAGGGCATTGGGGGAAGTTCCTTATTTGGGTTTTGTTGCGAGATGAAATATGCATGAACTTTTATAAACATCAGGAGAAGAGAGACATTGATGGATGCGAGGGCATCAGTTTTGAATATAAATCCTCGAACGTGTCGAGGAAACACTTTGAGTTGAGATGCGGTATAAGGCCAGTGGAACCGGTAATGTTGTGAAAAAGAACAAAAATTTTCTTCTCACCATGAGTTGAATGGTGCACAATCTCGAGAGGAATTCAATTATGATTTATGGGATGATTGGGAAGACCCATGTGCTAAAACGAGGTCGAGAATATGAGGCCAAATTTGAGAAAAGACACACACGTGTGTGACATTTTCAATGTTTGTGCAGATATGCGTGAGTTATAGGGTGTATGGGTGCCCTAGTTAGTTGGTTTATAAATCGTTCGATATAGAGAGGATAGGAAATTAATGCATGTAAAGTATACTAGTGGGGGAGTGATCAATTAAGCTGGAATGATGTGATGGATTGAACGTCATGTGAGAAAGACTATGATCCAAGTATATATGTGCTCAGAGAGATATCACACTCTAGATGGGTTAAAAGGTTGTGGAAAGCCATTCAAAAGATATCTCTTGATAAAGAGGAGGTCGAACTGTTGTAGGAAAATAGAGCAGAGATTTACACAGTCGATTATTGAGAGTGGCTTGCGCATAAATAGAATATTGATGACTATGGGGAAAAAGAAAAGACCCAAGTAGTGTGTCAGTTGCGAAAAGTGCATGGGCTATGACTTTTGGCATACCGAGGAATAAAGGGAGTATAAAGCACCACTTAATCTGAGATATTATAAGTGGGAATTGGTGTGGGGTGAGATGTAGTAAGATTTTCTTCAGATGCACCACTCATACATGGAAAAATGATGGATCGAGATGATCAACCAGAATTTGGTAGCAAGCTTATGTTTCTATTGACAGGCTGAGTAGGTAGATTGATAAAATACATTGATAGGCTTTCAACATCATGTCTAGGTCAAGAATTCCTCCGAGTATATGGAATGGATTGGATGATAGGAAGTAATTATTATTCTTTATTTGAAAAGAAGGATTTCACAAGTGCAAGGTTCCTCCCAATATTGTTGTGAATCAGGATGAGATCCTGCAATCCTACCTCTAAAAGGGATTATCAGGAAGTGATAGGGACGAAGTTTTGTTTTGGGCATATTTTATCACCTATAGCCTGATGGTTAGACGAGACGTGGCTTATTATGTTGGCTGATACGAGTAGTGCATGTGGTGCCTAGTAGGGTAATTGAGGGGAGAATTACCATTGGTAGAGTTGTGTATAATAACTTGTACCAGTTTATCAGGCACGAGGTACCTTTTAAGGTTTTATGTGGAAATACTTATCGTTCACCCTATAGTTGATTAGAGGCAAGAGGATAACTAGATTTTTGGATTGGACGTGATTTGGAGTCCATTGTTAAGAGTGGAGTGAACTACAAACTATTTTGGATGGCTTTCGAATATCATAAGCGTTACGTCAATATGAATCAAAGTTCTAAATACTAACATGAGTGGTCAGAGGTAATCGTGATTTCTCCCATGAAGGGAGTTTAGAGTTGTGGTGAATAAGGGGAGTTGGCACTTAGGGATGTGTGACTTTTTCTCAATATGGAGACGATAGAATCAATATTGAGATCATATGATTGATGGAGCATATCAGTACATAGTGAATTGAGAAAACTTGTTGATAAACTATGGCTATCGTGATTAAGCCTTTTGATAGGTGGGTTCCACTAGTGAGTGTATAGTGGAGTGACCCTTATGTTATTATGATTTGAATTTCGGTACTAGAGGTTATCGCGATATTTAAGATCCTAAGTTTTAGTACCGATCTTGTCCTAATTTCGAGGAGAAAATTCCTTTGTAAGCGGAGAAGTAAGTAATACCCTGTATTTTTGCATATTTTTATTTAATTAAATTGAGAAATTAATTGGGAAAAAAAACGTTTTAATTAAATTACGCGAGTGACGTAATTTAATGCAATTAGATAATAATCGTGACTATCAAATATTAATCAAGAGATAGATACTAATTAATATTGCATTATGATATTTACTAAGTGCGAATAGCAACTAAATGATAATCATGGTTATACGATGTTGTCAATTTTATAAAATACCGCAATTGCACAGACTATTATAGAATAGCGAGTGTAAGTACGGATCGAACCCACAGAGATTTATCAATTTTTTCTTTAAAAATAATTGTGACTGTCCAACTAGACTAAATTGGTTGGAGATGAGATGTAATATTAAACTAAGCAACACAAACAAGAAATAAGACTACGAGAGATATAATCAAGGTAGCGTGAAAACTAGGAAGTTGGATCCATTTTTCACGTTAAACTAACACTGTGCAATAATTTAAATTTGTCATTCCCTATTTTATAAATCAAATTGAACCGACTCTCATCATATTTAATTCGGAAAAATAACACGTTAGATGTCCAAAATAAAATTTAACGTCTCTAATTTTAGACGCCTAAAATCCCTATTCCCTTAAAAAGTTCACCTTTAAATTTCAAAATATAGTCTTTAAACATGGGCTATCAATCAATTTAATAAAAGTATAACCCATCAAAAAGTACGCATACTTAAAATATAAAAATGATTTTTTTCAAACAATGCTGAAGATTTGAAATGCACTCTCATGTCGTTTTAATTGAATACCGAATTTTTAAAAGGTTTAGCACATATTGGGAACAAAAACGAATTTAAATCACACATGATAAATTTCACCTAGTCCTAGTAAGGAAATTAAGCAATCATAGTTGTAGACATAATAAATTTGCAAGAATGAATGCTAATTTTCATCAAATAAACAAACTTATAATTGGTGTGTCATAAATATTCTTGACAAATTCCTCCCACAAAATAATTACTGGCCCCCTCTAAAGATCTCTCTCTAAAATTCTACCCCCAAATAATGAACGAGAGGATCTTATTTAAAGGCTTAGGGTGAGGATATTTGAATGGGTGGAAAACACCTTTTAAATTGATTTATATGAATTATAAAATCCTAAAAATCAACCAAAAAAAGAGTCCCACGAAATATATTGAAAATCACGAAATGGTCAGCTCCAAAATCCCTTGATTTTTGGACTGAGAAACTGTCAAACTTTATCTTTTCAAGGCTGCGTTTGGCTGGCATTTTGGGCTTGAGAATTTTTCCAAAAAATTAAGGTCAGGGAAAGGAATCGAACCCCTCACATTCTCCTTCCCACGCGCGTGCGAGACCACTGAACCAAGCAGAATTCTTATAAAGATGACTGCTTTAATAATATATAACCCATTCTAATTTCCAGAAATTTCATTCTTCCACTTTGGCCCCTTAACTTTGTACTTCTTTAAATTATTCCCACAATCTTCATATCTTCACTAAATCACCTAAGATCTTCACCAAACTTCAGGGGTACCTGCAAAAATATAAAATAACTCATGTTAATTCAATTTCAGCCCCAGAAACTTAAGAAAATTATGAATTTACCCTTATTTGTATTTTAGACCCCGAAATTCATAACCTTTTCATTTTAACTCTGAATTCAACCAAATTTCAGGAATAACTTTATTTTGCTTATATAAATATTTAAAAATTATTTTTAGGCCCGTAAAGTTTCTAAAAGAATAGTTTTACCCCCAGAGTTAATAAAATTGCATATTTAACTCGGATTTTATTCAAACTTGCATTTTTCTTTTATTTTACGAAAATGACTCTAAAAACTCATTATTTAAGATACAATGGGCCTAACAAGGCCTAGATTTGAACATAATTCATACAAAATAATGCACTCATCAAATATCCCCAAACCTAAATTTTACTAGTCCTCGAGCAAAACTAAAATTTTAAAATCTAATTCACTTTCGTAGGAATCACGTTTGCACTTAACATGTGTAAAAAGCCTTTAAACCCCTAGCTAATTCTAGTGGATGAGTTTTGTATCGTGAGGTTTTGCAGTGAATATACCCACAAAATTCGAAAACTTGACTCAATACAAAAGACTCAAAAGTAATATAATCAAGTTTGAATGCAAACTTCATAAGTATAGTAGAACTTCACTTCTTAATCTCAACTTATCGCGTGTGTGTGCATAGCCAATATAACCGTCCATTTCAAAAGATTTGATCCTTACATTTATTATTCTCAAGTTTGCCTTGATTTCAAAATCTCACAGAATACACTCACAATCGAACACTCGAAAATGAGTTATTCTCTCTCAGTATATGTGAATAAAAGAGTAAATTTGTACGAACAAATTTAACATATACATGATCATAAATGAAATTTTTTAATGGATGAGTATGATCTCATGAACGGAAAATCGATTACTTTTTGAAAACATTGAATCACGCCATATATCCTACTCATCTTCTCTCCACATTATAACTAACACTACTTGAGATCGATTAGGACTTTGTTTGGTTGTGTTGTAGGCTCGAATTTTGGCTAGAAAGAATGGCCTTTGGAGTTCAAAATTTTCTGAGAATATAGAGGTTTTCGGTATTTTGACTTTTAGGCACTTTTCTTCCAACCTCCATTTTTCGTTTTCTTTTCAAACTCACATTTTATTCACCTTTATTTTCTTTTCTTTTCACACATTATTTTTGCAACCTCATTTTCTTTTCGCCTTTTTCCAACCATAATTTTACGTAGTATTCTCAGAAAATGGGTATGGCTTCTTTTGATGGGCTTTAACCTCCCTGTTGGAGTTGGGTAGGATAGTGGGCTTTCAACAAAAGGCTTATCCTATTTTTGGATCTAATGGGCTTGCAATGTAATAATGTAAAAAAATGTTGGAGTTTGGGCTTAATTTTTGGGCTTTCAAACAATAGCCTAATCTCATTTCTCAAGTTTCGTTAAGTCTATTTGTGTCTCAAGATGACTTACTAAGACTTCTAGAGATTAAGATTCACATTTTGACCTTTTGTTTTCAGTAATCGAACAAAACAAAGAATTTGAGATCATCAATGAATTTATCACTGAAGGAAAGATTGAGTTATTTTAACTCGGACTTATTTAAATCTCTAAAAAATGATGAATGACCCAAAATCTCACCTGGTTAAAATCATCACATTAATTCGTTAAACATATTAACTTTTGCCTCAATATCCAATTTTGATCATACTATATGGCTAATGTGTAAAAAATTTCATAAGTTGATAGATGCATGAATTAATTCTATATTAAGAAATCATTTCAAAACTCAGTTATATTGAAAATATTTTTAGATTTTTTATTTTTTTTTCAAAAATATCATCCTTACCCCCAAACCTAAATTGTACATTGTCCTCAATGTATGCTCAAACTAAAATATGGACAAAGTAAATAAAGTACATAAGTAAAAGGATGATATTACTAGTGAATTTCCACTTATGTTACCAACTTCCAACCAATCTCACATTCCTTTCATCATAAATCAAAAGTCTGAACAATTGAGAGTCAACCCAATCGACAAAGTATGTATATGAATGCACATAATGAATGTTGTGAGTGAAATTATCGAAATGCGCAATCACATTATAACAGAGATGGTTAGTCTCTCCAAGACTATAAAGTTTCGAATGACACGCTAAGCCTAGGTTTCCCTCAAACTCGAGAATGAATAAATCTGGCTCTAAATCGGACGATCCTCTACTCATTTCCTCCATCTCATCCAAACACTCATATGACACAAGTGGATGTGGGAGAATAGGAAAATACGACCTCAAAAAACACGCGTCACTAGGTGGAAATGATTGAATGATTTTTCTAATCTCATCACTAGTAGATAAAATCTCACATGTCAGCATACACTCAAAAGGACCGGGATTTTGTTCACATATAAGGAGTTGGTCTATTCTATTTTTCCAGTCTCTTTCCTCTAAGTAACTAAATGATTCCAACCACGATTGGACTTTAACAATAAGATCTTCATCAACCAGACCAAATTCTTCTTCAAAATCTTCAAGACTCATATCTAGAGACAAGTCAGGTGGCTGAGCATGTAGATCGGTTGGGTCACTATCCCGTGGAGTAGTGACATCGTTCACTTCTTGAACGCACTTGAATTCATTATCTCCCTCATCAGACAATGACCTATCTAAATTAAAAACATTCAAATCCATGGTCATGTTCCCAAATGATAGGTTCAGTTGCCCACTATGACATCGAATGACAACGTCGGAGGTGGCCAAAAAGGGTCGATCAAGGATGATCGGGATTTGTGTGGATGAGTTTAGTATGTGTTACATATCTGAGACCACAAAGTCTACTGGAAAGATAAACTCACCCACTTTAATCAAGACATCCTCTACAACACCTCTAGGTATTTTAATGGATCGATCGGCCAAGGACAAGGTCATCATAGTGGGTTTTAACTCCCCCAAACCTAGTTTCTCGTACACGGTGTACGTCAAAAGGTTCAAGCTTGCTACTAAGTCTAATAGAGATTTCTCAAACTGATGTTCCCCTATCTTAATAGAGATTGTCAGCGTCCGGGGATCCTTGTACTTGACGGGAGTTCTGTAGGAAATGATTGAGCTAGCTTGCTCGGCGAGAGAAGATTTCTTAGGCACGTTGGTGTTTCTCTTAAAGGTACAAAGGTCCTTCAGAAATTTAGTGTAGGATAGGACTTGTTGTACAACATCAAGCAGTGGGATATTGATTTGTACTTGCCTGAACACTTCCAACATCTTATCAACTTGTTCCTTCTTCTTTTGGGGCTCCAAACGTTAGGGAAATGGATATTTTAGGACATAGGTATCTATAGATGGCTCAAAAGATAAGTGTGGGGAGGAAGTTGGATCAACATGTAAATATTCCTTCCCCTTAAGTTTCTCGGATTCACTCTCGATGGGTGGTGAGACATTCTTTTCAACTTCCTTACTAGACCTAAGCGTGATGATTGCTTTGACATCGTCTTGGATTTGTGATGAACCGACGTTATTTTGCACAAAATATTGCCCTTTGGGTAAGTTACCTTTAGGATTGGGCTTAGGTTAAATCGAGAATGTTCCCTTGTTTCTCTCACTCAACGCATTTGCTAATTGGCTCACTTGAACCTCGAGTTTGGCTATGGATTGAGTATTTGCATGCAAGCTCTATTGGGTGGATTGGAGGACATTTTGAGTGGTTTTATGGAATTGGAGGATACTTTGAGCAAGTAATTTCATCGTATCCTCTTAATCTTGGATCTTTTGAGAAGAATGATATGATGGTTCGGGGGCATTCTTTTGGAAACCCGGAGGTGGGTTACTAAATGATTGACCTACACTTTCTTGGTTTTGAAACTTGGACTATGAAAAATTGGGGTGGTCTCGCCACCCCGGATTGTACGCATTGGAATATGGGTCATACTTTGGCCTATTTTGGTAAAGGGCATTGGCTTGCTCAGTACGTGCCTTATGGGTCGGAAGGGTGGGGCAATTATCCACTAAGGGGTCGAATGCATCGCAAAGTATATAGATAGGGGAACCTACATATTGAACGGCCGCAGATGCGGTTCGATGGCCCTCTTTGCTTGTCTCTAAAGCTTCTAAATGTCAGGCCAATGTGGCCACTTTGGCATTTAAATCATAACTTTGTTCGACTTGGTGATCGAAACCCTCATTGGAGGTGGTGGATCTAGATTCTCTATTGGGTGCCCATCGCTGGGACTTTTTGGCTATGACTTCTAGAAATACCCACGCATCGACCTCACTCTTCTCGGTAAAATCAGCATTACATAGTGACTCGAGCATCGTTCGGGTGTTACAATCGAACCCCTCATATAAAATTTGGACTTGGCATCCCATTTCAATCCCATGGTGCGGTCATTACAGTAGCAAATTCTTGAATAGTTCCAAATACATCCACAATGATTCTACCTCCTTTTGGCTAAATGTGTTGACGGCGTGACGTATGGACGTCGTCTTTTGGTTAGGAAAGAATTGTTGTAGGAAGGTGACACTCATTTGGTTCCAAGTGGTGATGGATTCGGGTTTTACAGAGTTAAACCAACTCTTAGCTTTGCCTTTCAACGAGAACGGGAACAATTTAAGCTTAACAATCTCATCGGAGAGTTGTTGGTACTTAATGGTCCCACATATCTCCTCGAATTCACACACGTGAAGGTACGAATCCACTTTTTCAGTACCCTGAAACACGGGAAACAATTGAATTATTCCCGAATGGAATTTGAAATTATTTGCATTGTGATCGGGGGGGGGGGGGGAAATATTCATGAATGATGACTAGACCTAGTTGGATAAAGGTAATCTTAAAGGGAACGTGGTGCTAACTCGTCTCCCATCTCGGTGAATATCGAAAATCTACCTACGTAAGTATTGGGAATGCTAGACTCCACACTCGACAAACGACCAGTATGATTTCGAAACCAACTTCGCATACACTCAACTCACTCAAATTTTTTTCTATATTTTGATTTTTTTTTTTTTTTTTTATGTGATGAAAAAGATATTTGACTCAAACCACGCAATTCCTAGCTAACACACAGCAAATTCAATTATCTAATTTAGGTGAAAGGAGTTTCAATTTTAAAATCTAGTTTTCCAGAGATTAATCGACAACAGCAAGGGTCTCCGAATTAATCTCCCTAATTAGATAGCTCATACTCTTTGACAATGGAGAATTTAAAAGATGACCAACTACGGTTATTGCCTCAAAAACAGTTTTTTCTCCAGGTAGGTGGTTGGTACGAAGACACATTAAAAACCACCAATCCTAGACAAGGTGAAACATAATTGATTTGACAAGTTCGCGTTGGAGTAGCTTTTAACTCTAGCCTCGTTAAGAGATTTCCTATGAGCTATGTGATAAAGGTAATAGTTTTTTCTTCTTTTTTTTCTTCTTTTATATTATTTTATTTTTTTAGGGTCTACCTACTGAAAAAAATGACTCTGGAAATTTCTAGGAAAAAATAATTTTTTTCAAGTTTTTTCAATTTTTTTTTGTATTTTAGTGTAAACTTAGTGCTAAAAGGGCCACTTATTAAAGAAAAATTAAATCAGATTTTTTAGGTTTTGTTTTTTTCTTAGAAAAATAAAAAAAATTGCTGCTGATTTTTTTTCCCGAAATTTCTAAATTGTTTTTTTGAATTTTTTACAAACAAAAATGCGAAGAGTAAAAACAAAACTAGTCTGAAAGTCACAACTCTTTTTTTTTAAATCGAACAAATCCCCGGCAATGGCACCAAAAACTAGTGGTCAATTTTATAAAATACCGCAAGTGCACGGGTTATTATATAATAGCAAGTGTAAGTACGGATCGAACCCATAGAGATTTATCATTTTTTTCTTTAAAAATAAATGTGAGTGTCCAACTAGACTAAATTGGGTTGGAGATGAGATATAATATTAAACTAAGCAACACAAACAAGAAATTAGACTACGAGAGATATAATCAAGGTAGCGTGAAAACTAGGAAGTTGGATCCATTTTTCACGTTAAACTAACACTGTGCAATAATTTAAATTTGTCATTCCCGATTTTATAAATCAAATTAAAATGACTCTCGTCATATTTAATTTGGAAAAATAACATGTTAGATGTCCAAAATAAAATTTAACGTCTCCAAATTTAGACGCCTAAAATCCCTATTCCCTTAAAAAGTTCACTTTTAAATTTCAAAATGTAGTCTTTAAACATGGGCTATCAATCAATTTAATAAAAGTATAACCCATCAAAAAGTACGCATACTTAAAATATAAAAATGATTTTTTTCAAACAATGCTGAAGATTTGAAATGCACTCTCGTGTCGTTTTAATGGACTACCGAATTTTTAAAATGTTTAGCACATATTGGGAACAAAAACGAATTTAAATCACACATGATAAATTTCACCTAGTCCTAGTAAGGAAATTAAGCAATCATAGTTGTAGACATAATAAATTTGCAAGAATGAATGCTAATTTTCATTAAATAAACAAACTTACAATTGGTGTGTCACAAGTATTCTTGACAAAATTCCTCTCACAAAATAATTATTGGCCCTCTCTAAAGCTCTCGAGTCCTTCTATTGTAACCGAATTTTTGACCGAAATTACATGTGGCGGCGTGTTATTTGTTTGTTCTTTGGTCCCACTGGCGTGGACCCCACAAAAGAAGCAATGGAAAACCTCCAACTCATTCGGTAATTCCACTTTCGGTAAAAAATTCAATATCAATATCAATTTGAAAAACTCTCTCTCTAAAATTCTACCGCCCAAATAATTAGCCCAAGAGTCTTATTTATAGGTGTAACACCCTCGACTTTTGGAGACTGAGAAATTTAAATTTTGGGAAAATAAAATTTAATTTAATTGGAGAATTTTAGAATTTGGGAAATGAGGTCCAAAAATAGGAAATATTTTAAAGTATTCCGGATGATGATTTTGAGGGTACCATCAATCCCGAAAGGGTCGAGATAGTCAAAATGACTGTCATTGGGTTTTATTTCGGTTCCGGAATGTTTTAAGTTATTTTGGCTCGAATTGGAGTAAACGAGTCATTTAAAGTGTGTATTAACATTTAAAACTGGGTTTGTTGTTTTTAAAGGATTTAAGGCTTACGGATGAAGCCTTCTCAAATAGAGAAAGAGAGAAAGAAAAAGGAAGAAAGAAAGAAGAAGGAAAAGAAGAGAGAGAGAGGAAGAAAAGCTTGGGATTTCCGGCCCAACCGCGACATCGAGGATGATCCAACCTCTACAAATCTGAGGCAAGTGTTTAATCTTGCTAAATAGCTATTTGTGTATTTTATTTCATAAATTGTGGGGTAAAGAAATGGTTTTTGGGTATTAATGTCAAAACCTAGATTTTTAGGTTTAATCTTGAAATCAATGTTAAATAGGGATTTAATGGATTCGAAGTGGTTGGGATCAACTTTGGGTTGATTAATGGGCTTAAAATCATAAATTGATGAAGGTTTAATGGTTAGAAATGAAAATTTAGGGTTTAGAATTCGTGGGTTTTGATGAGGAAGATGAAACCTTAAAAAATTGCAGGTCCGAATCGATTCGCCCCCTCAAGCGAATCGATTCGGTTTGGTAAAATTAGCAGGTCTGCATTGACCGAATCGATTCGGACCCCAAGCCGAATCGATTCGGCCTATTGCAAAAGCCCAGGTCTTTGGACCCGAATCGATTCGCCTGGGAGGCCGAATCGATTCGGAAACAGGGCATTTTGAGATTTTTCTCCATAGTGAATTCAAACCCTTTTTGGTTGGGTTTATTGATTCGGGGCCTTCTCTTATGATGTAAGAGATATGTTCTTGGAGACACATAAGGAGTTTCTCACACATTAGAGTTTTGGGGACTCTTTAGGGTCATTTGGGAGAAATGTATCCATGTATGTATTTGGAGTTATGTATAGAGATTTTTGGGGAAAACCCTTTGGGATTGGGAATCCTAATTGTAGATTAAAAGTAAGTGTAGATGTGATGTGAGGCTAAGAACTCTTAGAGAGATCTTAGATTAGGGTATTCACAAAAGTGATCGAACCATAGTCGAAATCGAGGGAAATGAGATTATGTGATGATTGAAAGAATGAGCTTGAGGCTGATAGACTATTAGTTATATGTATACCGATAGTCAAAATGATTATTAGATTCTTTAATGTACTCGGAGATATAGATGATATGTGTAGTGAAAGATTTCTACACAAACTATTGGGTGATAGCCCTAATGTTGAATATATATATATATAGGTATAGATATATACATATGGTTGTGGGAGACTATTCATCATAGGAAAATGATCGAATATGTTTCAAGTATGGGATTATATTCACGTATCGAGGTAAATTAAAGGAATGGTGGTGACGGCTTGTATATTGAGGATTATGTATACTTATAGCCGGGTATATATATATATATATATATATATATATATATATCTTATACATATGAACGAGAATTAGTTTATATATATAGATATAAGGATATGTGAACATGTGTTGATATATATATCTGTATGTATATGAAAATATGGATATATTTAT
This sequence comes from Sambucus nigra, assembly GCA_949130495.1. Classification (NCBI taxonomy): domain Eukaryota; kingdom Viridiplantae; phylum Streptophyta; class Magnoliopsida; order Dipsacales; family Adoxaceae; genus Sambucus; species Sambucus nigra. The sequence continues at coordinate 378,620,121 of OX422224.1, forward strand.
GTTATGGATATACATGGTATGGATATTTAAACCGTATATGATGGTTTATTACTTGATCATATGATTGGATCATATGGATTATATATTATGCATGTAAATGATATATATACTTAATTGGTTAAGCATACCCCGCTCATGCTATCATTGGGAAGTTGCGCGCGTAGAGGGTGAGCATCCTGGCTAGAAAAGCAGGGTGTGGATATTCCCCAGGTCATAGTCGTCCCGTGTGTTACCATTTATATATATATTTATTTTGGGATGAGACGTGATGGGTATGTTTCGTCTCATTGCCGGTTTGGAGCTATGACCGCTTCCCGGGACGTCGTGTGCGTGAGTTTACCACGAGATGGGTGTCGTTTAGTCCCACCATGGTGGCCCCAATTTTGCTACGTGAGCCGGGCACTGGGAAGATGATAGCATTGATGCAGTTTATCGGCGATATATATAGTCGGGTATATTATGTGCATGGCCTTGTACATCATATGTAGTATGTACACTTGGCTATTGGATTGATGATGATATATATACAGTTAGAAATAAATACCTATATATATATTTATATATATATATATATATCCTATAGATGAAAGGATATGGACTTTTATGAAGTACATCTTAGATGATTATGGTGTACTAGATTGATGGGGGTTGATGTATCGCACTTAAGGAATTATTCGGTTACATCATCCCAAGGATATTATTGGAGGTTCTTTTATTTTATTTTATTTGTTTTCTTTTTCTTTTCTTATTTCTTTCTTTAGTAGTTATAGTTTAGTAGTAAAAGGTAGTATTATATAGTATGTTAAGGATTATGGATCTCTAGGATCGACATTGCCCAGGAGTAGTGTAACGAGGGGGTTCCTTGTTTGGATTTCGCTTTGCGAGACGCCTCACGCACGAAACGCAGTGCTATGTCGAGAGTTGAGAGAAGTAATTCTATTGGTGGCATCACGGATCTCTGGTCTTGACCTTGTCAGGAGTAGTGTAACGGGGCGGTTCCTTGTTTGGATTTCGCTTTGCGAGACTCCCCACGCATGAAACGTAGTACAATCTTGGGATTAGAGAGAAGTCTTGCCAATATTCCTTGTGCATATTATTAAGTATATTAATTCTTACGTTTTTTAGCCTATATAGGTATATATATATATATATATATATATATATATATATATATATATATATATATGTACATGTATAGGGGTAATGTTTTAAGAATTATGATAATTATAATTCATGAGATTATTAATCGGAATTCATTAAGCCTTTTATGGCATAATTGTTGTAATCATAATCTAATAGGATTAGAAATGGGTGGATCCTTAGATTATGATGGGAAGGTAGCTCTCGTGGATATAGGCTAGGCCTGATAAGTTAGGTTGTCCTAAAAAAAATCAATGGGGGTAATTTAACTAAAATTTGAGGACGCGAATAGGTGCGCGCCTTTAGATGAGAGGTGAGTTGGGGTTCCACGAGAGCGCGGTCTCACTTATTTATGAAATTAAGTGCACCGATATTTATTATGCACGGTTAACACACTTGCTAAATATTTTACACATTCGGGGCTCTGACCCGTTTACTTTGCTCTCCTTCTTGTATATATATATATATATATTCCCACATGTATCCTACCGCATGGATGCCGGATGACCTTCTATCCAGAGTCTTGGGAGCCGTGACAGGTGCGGACTGTTGCGGGATGTTTCATGTAGCCGCTTCCTACTTCTTTAAAATTCTAGGTAGGATTCATGTTGTATATCGGGTTTGTATCATAGGGATATTTATATACATGTTTACATTTATTCCATTTCAGTTATTGTATTTGCTGTGACCCGACAGCTTATTCGGGTTTATTTATTTATGGCATATTCATGTATGGTGATTCCTTTCATTTCTCATAGTGCTTCTTGCATCTCTCTCCTATTCATTAGTAGTTTTATAGTGTAGGGTTGTTGTATGTTGCAAGTTTTAAATTTTTTATAACATCTCGCTTATATGATTTCGGGTAGTTAGTCCTATATTATATAATACCGTTAGTTGATGTTGAGACTGGACCATCTGGAATTCCTGATTTAATATAGTATAGGGCTGGCCACCCGTTATTATTTTAAGCGGGGTGTTACAGATGGTATTAGAGCATCAGGTTCTAGAGTCCTTAGGATCTGTGCGAGTTTCTGCATTCTTCCGTTAACGTTCTTGACATAAAGCCCTAAAAATAGGACTGTTGTGTTCACTGCGTTGTTTTCTTCTGTGAAGTATATTCACTTGATTGGCGTTCTGATAACAGTTGCTCTTGTTTCGTTTCAGACGTCGCCTAGATTTTGTCGTCTAGGAATGAATAGGTTTAGAAGTACGGAACCCATAGTATATTTTGGGTACACTTTAATTGGGGGAATTTGTTTTTCCCGATTCATGAGGAAATATTAAGGATATTTCTAGCAGTGGTTCGAGGTGATTTATCGACGGTTGAGTAAGAAAGGAAAAAAATTTACTCGAATAGTGAATCTTGGTCTTAGTAAGGAAAGTCCGAGGAGAGGTATGTAGTGTAGTCCTTGGGAGGTTTAGATTGAGAATCTGCTAACCTTAGTTAGGAAATCTAATGTTAGTGACTCTTACCGAGGTGAGGTTGGTGTAGTTGTCCCAATATTAGGAGTATCGCCTTCTAAGATGAGGGAGAATGCCTTTGGAGACTAAGTTTCGTTGTGTAGAACTGAAGGAGTTTCCGACAGTCGCAATCGCGCCTTGCCCTTCAATATGGTTAGGAAGGATTTTGAGGAAGATGTTTCTCTTGTGAAGAAATAGGCTTAGGGATAATGATTTTTCCTGGAAGGAGTTGAGGACCCTGAGTTGAGATTCTAGGGTGAGGGGAAACCATTAGGTTATGGAATTGTAAGGTAGAATACCTTTATTTGGGTTTGAGTTACGTTTTGGGTAAATTGGGAACATCGCGCTTAAGGCATGATGGGTAGTTAGCCGCTACACCGCTAGGGTGTATGGAATTTTCCTAGAGGAAGAAGTGAGCAAGTGTGGCCTTGGTATGGCATCTTTTGAGAAGATACACCTTTTCATAACTGAGAGGTTCAGGGTTTGGTAGATTTATGAGGAGCGGATAGTTTAGCTCATAGTTGTGCTAGTATTAAGAACTAGATATTGACTAGAGTATTGTATTTGTTGAGGCCTTGTGTCTTAAACATAAGGTGTTTGTTATGCATGTCGAAAGACGCGGAATATATTTATATTGTATTATTGTATAGGCCCTCGGGCAATATCTATAATATGAAAAATCTTTTATAAAACCTTAACCCTGGTTCAACTAATCTCAATCCCCGACCTAGCTACACAGTAGTGTATTGGGAGGGTTCCTTGTTTGGATTTCGCTTGCGAGACCTCCCCCGCACGAAGGTAGCTAGCGTCAGGAATTGAGGAGAGTTCAACCATTGGGAATTTTAAACTTTTATATAATTAGTATATTGTTATAAATTATATTACCGAGGGTTATCTTACAATTTGAGGTTAATGGAGCCTGATTAGGAATTTTCGAGTGGAAACTCGGGTACGGGGTGTATGGGCGCCCTGGGTAGCCAGTTGATTTTTTGACCGGTAAGGATCTATGTAGTTCGACGTGAGAACTAGAAAGGATCGGCATAGTGATCTTGATGATTGATGTAGGGACTAGATGATAATGAGGTCCTAGGCATGTCTTAAATTTCGCGGACGAAATTCTTGTAAGGGGGGAAGATTGTAACACCCTCGACTTTTGGAGACTTAGAAATTAAAATTTTGGGAAAATAAAATTTAATTTAATTGGAGAATTTTAGAATTTGGGAAATGAGGTCCAAAAATAGGAAATATTTTAAAGTATTCCGGATGATGATTTTGAGGGTACCATCAATCCCGGAAGGGTCGAGATAGTCAAAATGACTGTCATTGGGTTTTATTTCGGCTCCGGAATGTTTTAAGTTATTTTGGCTCGAATTGGAGTAAACGAGTCATTTAAAGTGTGTATTAACATTTAAAACTGGGTTTGTTGTTTTTAAAGGATTTAAGGCTTACGGATGAAGCCTTCTCAAATAGAGAAAGAGAGAAAGAAAAAGGAAGAAAGAAAGAAGAAGGAAAAGAAGAGAGAGAGAGGAAGAAAAGCTTGGGATTTCCGGCCCAACCGCGACATCGAGGATGATCCAACCTCTACAAATCTGAGGCAAGTGTTTAATCTTGCTAAATAGCTATTTGTGTATTTTATTTCATAAATTGTGGGGTAAAGAAATGGTTTTTGGGTATTAATGTCAAAACCTAGATTTTTAGGTTTAATCTTGAAATCAATGTTAAATAGGGATTTAATGGATTCGAAGTGGTTGGGATCAACTTTGGGTTGATTAATGGGATTAAAATCATAAATTGATGAAGGTTTAATGGTTAGAAATGAAAATTTAGGGTTTAGAATTCGTGGGTTTTGATGAGGAAGATGAAACCTTAAAAAATTGCAGGTCCGAATCGATTCGCCCCCTCAAGCGAATCGATTCGGTTTGGTAAAATTAGCAGGTCTGCATTGACCGAATCGATTAGGACCCCAAGCCGAATCGATTTGGCCTATTGCAGAAGCCCAGGTCTTTGGAACCGAATCGATTCGCCTGGGAGGCCGAATCGATTCGGAAACAGGGCATTTTGAGATTTTTCTCCAAAGTGAATTCAAACCGTTTTTGGTTGGGTTTATTGATTCGGGGCCTTCTCTTATGATGTAAGAGATATGTTCTTGGAGACACATAAGGAGTTTCTCACACATTAGAGTTTTGGGGACTCTTTAGGGTCATTTGGGAGAAATGTATCCATGTATGTATTTGGAGTTATGTATAGAGATTTTGGGGGAAAACCTTTTGGGATTGGGAATCCTAATTGTAGATTAAAAGTAAGTGTAGATGTGATGTGAGGCTAAGAACTCTTAGAGAGATCTTAGATTAGGGTATTCACAAAAGTGATCGAACCATAGTCGAAATCGAGGGAAATGAGATTATGTGATGATTGAAAGAATGAGCTTGAGGCTGATAGACTATTAGTTATATGTATACCGATAGTCAAAATGATTATTAGATTCTTTAATGTACTCGGAGATATAGATGATATGTGTAGTGAAAGATTTCTACACAAACTCTTGGGTGATATCCCTAATGTTGAATATATATATATAGGTATAGATATATACATATGGTTGTGGGAGACTATTCATCATAGGAAAATGATCGAATATGTTTCAAGTATGGGATTGTATTCACGTATCGAGGTAAACTAAAGGAATGGTGGTGACGGCTTGTATATTGAGGATTATGTATACTTATAGCCGGGTATATATATATATATATATCTTATACATATGAACGAGAATTAGTTTATATATATAGATATAAGGATATGTGAACATGTGTTGATATATATATCTGTATGTATATGAAAATATGGATATATTTATGTTATGGGTATACATGGTATGGATATTTAAACCGTATAAGATGGTTTATTACTTGATAATATGATTGGAACATATGGATTATATATTATGCATGTAAATGATATATATACTTAATTGGTTAAGCATACCCCGCTCATGCTATCATTGGGAAGTTGCGCGCGTAGTGGGTGAGCATCCTGGCTAGAAAAGCAGGGTGTGGATATTCCCCAGGTCATAGTCGTCCCGTGTGTTACCATTTATATATATATTTATTTTGGGATGAGACGTGATGGGTATGTTTCATCTCATTGCCGGTTTGGAGCTATGACCGCTTCCCGGGACGTCGTGTGCGTGAGTTTACCACGAGATGGGTGTCGTTTAGTCCCACCATGGTGGCCCCAGTTTTGCTACGTGAGCCGGGCACTGGGAAGATGATAGCATTGATGCAGTTTATCGGCGATATATATAGCCGGGTATATTATGTGCATGGCCTTGTACATCATATGTAGTATGTACACTTGGCTATTGGATTGATGATGATATATATACGGTTAGAAATAAATACCTATATATATATATTTATATATATATATATCCTATAGATGAAAGGATATGGACTTTTATGAAGTACATCTTAGATGATTATGGTGTACTAGATTGATGGGGGTTGATGTATCGCACTTAAGGAATTATTCGGTTACATCATCCCAAGGATATCATTGGAGGTTCTTTTATTTTATTTTATTTGTTTTCTTTTTCTTTTCTTCTTTCTTTCTTTAGTAGTTATAGTTTAGTAGTAAAAGGTAGTATTATATAGTATGTTAAGGATTATGGATCTCTAGGATCGACATTGCCCAGGAGTAGTGTAACGAGGGGGTTCCTTGTTTGGATTTCGCTTTGCGAGACGCCTCACGCACGAAACGCAGTGCTATGTCGAGAGTTGAGAGAAGTAATTCTATTGGTGGCATCACGGATCTCTGGTCTTGACCTTGTCAGGAGTAGTGTAACGGGGCGGTTCCTTGTTTGGATTTCACTTTGCGAGACTCCCCACGCATGAAACGTAGTACAATCTTGGGATTAGAGAGAAGTCTTGCCAATATTCCTTGTGCATATTATTAAGTATATTAATTCTTACGTTTTTTTACCCTATATAGGTATATATATATATATATATATATATATATATATATATATATATATATATATATATATATGTACATGTATAGGGGTAATGTTTTAGGAATTATGATAATTATAATTCATGAGATTATTAATCGGAATTCATTAAGCCTTTTATGGCATAATTGTTGTAATCATAATCTAATAGGATTAGAAATGGGTGGATCCTTAGATTATGACGGGAAGGTAGCTCTCGTGGATATAGGCTAGGCCTGATAAGTTAGGTTGTCCTAAAAAAAATCAATGGGGGTAATTTAACTAATATTTGAGGACGCGAATAGGTGCGCGCCTTTAGATGAGAGGTGAGTTGGGGTTCCACGAGAGTGCGGTCTCACTTATTTATGAAATTAAGTGCACCGATATTTATTATGCACGGTTAACACACTTGCTAAATATTTTACACATTCGGGGCTCTGACCCGTTTACTTTGCTCTCCTTCTTGTATATATATATATATATTCCCACAGGTATCCTACCGCATGGATGCCGGATGACCTTCTATCCAGAGTCTTGGGAGCCATGACAGGTGCGGACTGTTGCGGGATGTTTCATGTAGCCGCTTCCTACTTCTTTAAAATTCTAGGTAGGATTCATGTTGTATATCGGGTTTGTATCATAGGGATATTTATATACATGTTTACATTTATTCCATTTCAGTTATTGTATTTGCTGTGACCCGACAGCTTATTCGGGTTTATTTATTTATGGCATATTCATGTATGGTGATTCCTTTCATTTCTCATAGTGCTTCTTGCATCTCTCTCCTATTCATTAGTAGTTTTATAGTGTAGGGTTGTTGTATGTTGCTAGTTTTAAATTTTTTATAACATCTCGCTTATATGATTTCGGGTAGTTAGTCCTATATTATATAGTACCGTTAGTTGATGTTGAGACTGGACCATCTAGAATTCCTGATTTAATATAGTATAGGGCTGGCCACCCGTTATTATTTTAAGCGGGGTGTTACAATAGGCTTAGGGTGAGGGTATTTGAATGGGTGTAAAACACCTTTTTATTGATTTATATGAATTATAAAATCCTAAAAATCAACCAAAAGAAGAGTCCCACGGAATATCTTCAAAATCACGAAACGATCAGCTCCGAAATCCCTTGATTTTCGGACTAAGAAGTTATCAAACTTTATCTCTTCAAGGCTGCGTTTGGCTGTTATTTTGGGCTTGAGAATTTTACCAAAAAATTAAGGTCAGGGGGAGGAATCGAACCCCTAACCTTCTCCTTCCAATGCGCGCGCGAGACCACTGAACCAAGCAGTGTTCTTATAGCAATGATCAATTCAATAATATATAACCTATTCTAATTTCCAAAAATTTCATTCTTCCACTTTGGCCCCTTAACTTTGTACTTATTTAAATTATTCCAACAATCTTCATATCTTCACTAAATCACCTCGGATCTTCACCAAACTTCAGGGGTACCTGTAAAAATATAAAATAACTTATATTAATTCAATTTCATCCCCAAAAAGTTTTGAAAATTACAAATTTACCCTTATTTGTATTTTATACCCCAAAATTCATAACTTTTTCATTTTAACTCTGAATTCAACCAAATTTCAGGAAGAACTTTATTTTTATTATATAAATATTTAAAAATTATTTTCAGTACCATAAAGTTTCTAAAATTATATTTTTATCCCCGAAGTTATTGAAATTGTATTTTTAACTCGGATTTTATTCAAACTTGCATTTTTCTTTTATTTTACGAAAATGACTCTAAAACTCATTATTTAAGATACAATGGGCCTAACAAGGCCTAGATTTTGTCATAATTCATAAAAAATAATGCACTAATCATACGACATAGCGAGTGATATGTGCGTATTTTATTTTATCTCACTAGGAGTCGCGTGTAGACTATTTTGAGTTGAGAAATGAGTAATATATTTTAAGTGACTCGGATGATAATTTAGAGGTCACAAATGATTCTGGATCGATCGAAATGGTCAGAATAGTGTACCCGGGAGTACAGTTTAGGTCCCGGGTAAATTTTGGAACAAATCGACACATATTAAGGGCGTTTCGGTCATTGTTCAAAAAGAGGTTAAGGGACCCACAAAATTTAAAGTCATATATATGATATTTATAGACTGGGTTAGGTCTCTTAATACAAAAGATTATAGAGGTCATTAGAGAGAAGAGATAACCATTTTTCAAAAGCCTAAGGAGAGATTTGTGAAGGTGGTGAAGGGTTTCTTGCACCTCAAGGTAATTAGAAAGCAAGATTTGAGAAGAAGCAATCAATCATCAACCAAGAACCATGAAATCATTTTAATCAATCAATGGCAAGTGTTTATTTAAAATCAAATTGATGCTATAATACCCATGTGTAGGGATTTCAGGAATACATTAATTTGATTTAAAAAATCTTTGAGGAAAAATACCAATTGATTACATGTTTGAGTAAAATTGCATGTAGTTAGTGTGTATATCTGTAGAGAATTATAAATCAGAACAGTTTTGATTATTATTATGGATTTAAATCTGGGTTTTTAATTAAATGAAATGGATGAACACAAAACTTCATTTATGAAAGAGTTTTGAGGGTTTGATTCTTTCTTGATTGAGTTCGGTGATGTATTAATGTGTTTGAAACATTAAAAATCATCCTAACTCATGTAGGAACAATTAGGAATAATCCGATGTGAAATTGGTGAAGAATTATGGGGCTTGATTAAATCAAAAAGGGTGAAAAATCGAAGAAGATGAAGCTGCACATGTTCGATCAATCGATCGGCCCATGAATGTCGATCGATTGACAGAGTCGATCGATCGACCCGGGTAGAATTTGGATTCTTTTCTTCGTTAAATTTATAGGGTTACTAATGATGATCTTATGAGTCATATTATACATATGTAGGGACTTGATAAAGATTATTAGGTGTATAGCAAGGTCCATTAAGCCCTTGAGTGTAGGACTTAGAGTATGGACCGAAAGGGATAATCGATGGAGAGATAGATCGAGAAATTTAGGAATTGAGCTACGGAGAGGGAGTAGACATCAATTTAACAGGTATACCAGTAGGTTAAAAATGTTAACTACTGAATTTATATTAGTAGGGGTAACTTGGATTCTTAAAGTTGTGTGAACACTCTTATAGATACAATGGTGAAATTAATCGTAAAGTAAATAGTACGATGGGTATGTGAGAGATATATACTACGTACTAATACGTATTATCGGGTTTTGTAAATATCTATTGATGCATAATACTACATAGGTTGGGTGAATACCTAAAGTATACTATATATATATATATATATATATATATTGGTGATCGAGTTGTGATTCTGAGCCAATATAATTAATGACAATTATTGATCGAGGTATGATTCCAAGCCAGGAGATATAAATCACTATTGGGGGTAGAGGTAGGATTCTGAGCCAATAACACCTAAAATGTGATATAGGGATGTGATTATATAGTATATGATTATATAGTATGTTTTTATAGTATATATTGTGTGCGAAATATATATACATAAAGTGTGCTTATTTATGTATTGGGTCGATGATTATTCGGACCAATACATGAAAGCTCGATTTGGGTCGATGATTATCTGGACCAAATTCAAGGAAGAATAATATTGGGGTCGATGATAATGTTGGACCAATATACATATGTATGACCTTTACATTGGAGTCGAGGGATATCCGTACCAATGTAAATGGTAGGATTATTGGGGTCAATGATTTGCTAGACCAATAAATCCTTAAAGTATATATTGTGTGCGAAATATATACTTCATGATATTCTACTTGTTCACGAAAGTAGACTTATAGATGATATATATAGATATACATCTAAATGATAAATTAATTAGAGAGAAACTTAATTTCAGGATTAAAAATAGTTTGGGAATATCTATGGTAAATTAATTAGTGAAACTTAATTATGGAAGTTGAATGATGTTAGATATGAAATGCTATATGACTTAAGTAGTGATACTTGATTATTATGATGAAATTTAACATATGTGAATGTTACGTAAGAAATGAAGAACATGGGAGAAATGCTAATAATGAATTGTGTTGTATGGGCAGTACGGGAGAGTAGACCATTGATAAGATCGGTTATATATTTTAGTCAAGATAGCTTGGTTATGATAGATGGGTGGGCTAAGTATAGAACATTAGGCATGCACATTAGATGAGAGGTGAGGATACTCAAGGAAGTGTGCGTAAACCAAACATGTGCAATAACTAACCGATTTTATTTGCGATAAATTGCTTGTTATATGTTTTCAAATTGTTTTGAGTACTAACTCTTTCTATAAACATATTTCCAAAACCTTTTTGGCGTCCAACCACAAGGGCGCCATACTTGATGGTTTCATTCTAGGGACTCTAAGCTGTAGCACTGTGGATACTGATATGATTTTGAGTAGTCGATTCGTTAATTTAGATCTAGCATAGGATGTCATTATTGTATCTCATATATGGACCTCTTATTAGTATTACAGTTTCAGTCCTGTATCGATCTTACTTCACAGTTTGGACTTGGATTATTACTTGGTTTTGGTTGTTTTAGCCGCTTATTATTTCACATGACTTTGGTTCATTTACATATTATGATGGTTTGGATTCTAGTATATTCTGACTGTTGTTTTAGTTTTCGAAGTATCTATATCATGTTTAATTGAAAGAGAAAATTTGTCACCAGTTTAATTAACTATTAGGTGGTTAGTGATTTTTTTGGTTTTTGACAATGATGCTAAAAAAGAACCACATGAGAAACCTATTTTAATTTTGGTGAAGGCGTGATCACCCGACATTTATTTAGACGAGGTGTCATGACTGATCAAATATTTTATTCAACTATTTTACAAAAATCTACAATTTTGAACATAAAGACATGTTTCTAGGTATTATCCCGATATGTGATTCAAGAAAAATACCAATTTCCAAATTTGGTCTAAGATTAACTGCGTACTAAATTAAAAATAGTAGTCCATGTCTGTCATATTTTATATTATCCGAGTTCCAACATTCGGTACGATTAGTTGTCAAATTAATGTTCGTGACATAATTAAAATTAGAAAAACGTTGAAAATTCCCCTTTTATTGGGACGATAATCCAGTGGTCATGCCACTTCCAAAATTAAATAAACCAAATAGTCCAATGCCTACATAGTTTGAACTTTAATAAATATAACTCGTAATATAGTCTCGAAATATAAAAATGACACAACCTCGACTCGTTTGGTATCGCAACTCGTTTAAATATATTTTAAAAAAAAGTGACAGTTTTATGTAGAAAAACTCACAACGAGTCCAAATATATTTCGAAAATGTACGATTAATCGTATGTCGGGGTAACATGTTTACTACAATTTTTCTACACAAATTAGCATAAATAATAAATGGGTATTATTAGGAGAAGAAGTTAATAACTAGTACAAAAATAAGATTACACTACCCGAACGTCCAAACCAAAAAGGGATGGAATTCAAAGAAAATGAGAGTACAACAATAATCTTAGATTAGAAATCCATATATGTATCTATAGGTATATATATATATGCGTTAATATATATATATATATATATATATATATCCAGAAGCTTTCCAGCTTCATACATAGACGAAATATTTACAATAAAAAAAAGAATTTAGATGAAGAAGAAGATAGAGTGCGCTGTCGGCGGTGAGATGGAGAAGGAGTTTCGGTAGTGGAGGAGGAGAAGGAGATGTAGAAAAACTGACAACGAGTCCAAATATATTTCGAAAATGTACGATTACTCGTATGTGTTGGGGTCTCGTGTTTACTACAATTTTTATACACAAATTAGTATAAATAATAAATAGGTGTTATTAGGATAAGAAGTTAGTAACTAGTACCAAATTAAGATTAAACTACCCGGACATCCAAACCAAAATGGGATGGAATATATATATATATATATATATATATATATATAAAGAAGGTTTCCAGCTTCATACATAGGCGAAATATTTATAATAAAAAAAAAAAGAATTTTAGATGAAGAAGAAGATAGAGTGGGCTGTCGGCGGTGAGGTGGAGCAAGAGTTTCGGTAGTGGAGGAGGAAAAGGAGGGGGCAGCGGGGGTTTGGGGAAATCAAGTTTCGAGTCCAGAGGTTTGCTGGTGTTCGGGGGTTGTTGGAGTATACGAGGGGTTTGTTTCTTCGTGAGTTTATTTTTTATGGATAAACAGAGATTTTGTAGAAAGAGAGAGAGAGAGAGAGAGAGAGAGAGAGAGAGAGAGAGAGAGAGAGAGAGTAATTGTTGGTGTAAATAAATATACAAAGGGTTGGTTCTCTTTTAAAGATTTATATAGGGTACAGTCAACTTAAGATAACTATGCAAATGAGTGTATTTTGTACTCGCATAGAATTTTTAATGTGTATAATTTTGTATATTTCTTGAGATTCCAATTAACTATAAATTAGTATTGGGCCACATAGGACATGTGAACTTCATTTTTTTTTTATTAAAAGTGCTTTTGAATTACACTATATTATAAACACTTTTAATTCGAACAATAATTTAAAATTATTCATTTTAATCTTGTTTTACTATCGATTTAGATGGAAAATAATTATTTAAATATGCAAATAAATGCGACGACCCAATTTTTATGTTATAGCACAGACGTATGGATCACAAGCATCGCAAAAAGTATTAATAGTCTATAAAAGGTTTGACACAAAGATAATTTAATTTAAATAAAAATAAAAATCAGGGTACTACAGTCTACCAACAAAAAAAATTCATCCTCGAAATTTCGATATCTGAAGTTTCAGAGTGTAATAACGCGTACAATGTCCATGGTATATAACATATTTATAAAGATAGATCATGAGTCTGTATTTGAGTAAGGTCTGTCTTCTCACGGTTAGTGATATAGCATACTCATATAAGGGAAAATGACACATTCATGAATACAAATGAAAAGATGTTGCAAATAATTAATAGGCATTTCTACAAGCTTTATATGTATCATGTATTAAAATAGATATTTTGGTAACATGGTTCGTATAGGGTCTATAGTGCATTTCATATAATGGGTTTCGTCATGATATACGAATGGGTGCGGGTAAGATGATACTATCGATTGAATCATGGATCTCATAATACTAGTATTGTATAGTTGTTTGCACAATATATATATGGAAATATTGGTTTAGATTCAACAGTTTACATTCGAGGGTTTAAAGGTTGGGTTTGCAAATTTGATCCACATGAAGTTGATGTTAACTAAACCTTAAATTATATTTTTGGGGGGATTCTCATACTTAATCAAGGAAGTCTCGTATCCAAGGCTAGGGATATGTATTCTTATTAGTCACTTGATCAACTTTTCGATAGTTAATATATAATTGAAATGTTCTAACCTTCATTTTCACAATTAGAACTGGTAATCCTTGAGGTAAAATAAAGATTTTCTCCATTAATTTGTTACGTTTGGTTCAAAGTTTAATAATTCTAGGTGACAGTGTGATTTACGTTTGTTTCTTCCATTAACATTTTTGTTGATAGAGAACGCATTAAGCAAGTACTACATTATTTTAATATTTTTATCAAATCGTACATCATTTATTCAATATGATTTATAACTCTAAGAGCGTGTATTTAAAATTTCACATACTAAGTAAGCACATCTAGAATATTAACGTAGTATCTATTTAACTTTCGAAACATCATATCAATGTATATATAGAATTTGAATCTAATGATGTTACCATAAGGAAGTGTCTGATAAGGGTTGAGCATTTTAAGTAGGTCCATTGATTTGAATGGTTCTCTAATTTAGAAGGGTTATTAGGGGTTACTATAGTTACGATGTCTAATAGTGTAGAATTACCCTCTAGGGATCTTTTGTACTTGTGCAAAACAAACGATTTCTTTAAGGTACATCATGGATATCCTATAACTTTGGAAACTTTGGATTTCTTGGATGGATAGAATTTCCATAATCTAAGGTGTACTAGTGAGAATGAAAAGAGTTTATTTAAACGTAGTTCTGACAACAATGTAAATGAAGTCGTTAAATCTATATAGTCTAGTATAAAGATACTACTATCGGGAATATGTTTACAAGAGTGTATTGTTCTCAACTGATAAATATGCTGACGTATCTTAATAATTGGTCTTACTATAACTAGGTTATATAATCAAGGTAAGATACTACAAAATCATGATGAGGCTTCTTCTAAGCTCATCTATTTGAGGTAGTAGTTATAATCTAAAAGAGTATATTCATATCCCCACATTCAGGGTTATCTGGACTTCTTAGTATGTCTATGTAACTATGCTATGAGCTACTTGATTTGTTTACGCTAATCAAATTACTAGAAATTTCTCTACCGGGAAAATAGCCATCAAGTTTTTCGTGGAAGCAAGGGTAAAATTGACGAGTCGATTTACTACCAATCGTATTAACTTGTATCCTTGAGACATATGAAATATTTAAATAATAAAATCCATTATGATGAGATCTTATGTCCATTTCAGGATTAGAATGAACTAAAGGAATTCATGGAAATACTAGTTCCATAATTAGGCTTGGTGACAAGTATGATATTTCCTAAAAAAATTCTTTATATCATTCTTATATCGTCCATTACTAATATTCCTTCTCTGCATGATGTGTTCTTAAGTTCCGAGGGTATATATTGAATCTATAATGGTGAGTTTTTGTTGATATTGATCAGGAACGTGTAATCTATTTCTAAATTATAGGTTCGTTTCCCTATCGTAGGATAATTCTTGGTTATCATTCTTGTTTGTGTTTCATCATAAAGTAATATCGAAGACTATCATTCTAAGGTTTTCTTTCTCAGATTCGGATAGGCAATGGTATTAGTGACATTTGAAAAGTGTGAGATTTGCTAAAGGTCATATAGTTCTTTAGTAGAAATAACATTTTATACGATCAGATGGTTAAGTTTTCTAATAAGGTAATGATCTAAGGTATCGGCTACAACACTTTGTTTCTGGATGATAGTCTAACTTGCTTCGATATTCATTACATTAAACATTTTTTTTTCCAACTCGAGTCCTATCTGGTGAAGACATATTCCAAACCTGGGTGATCTGAATTTACTTGTTATTCTAATCGTCCATCACAAGATTAGGGTCTCCTATATTTATCCAAAAGGTAACACAATTATGAAAGTTAGAAAGTAATCTTAAATGAGGCTAACTAGATATCTGAAGCGCTTTTAATAGGGTGAAAATAAGTAGATCTAATAGGGTCTGAATCGATGATTATCTTAATTTGGAAAATTACGATACACAACTGATAACGAAACGTCTAGTAATTTGAGATGCTAAAGGATTCAATTTTATTCCAAATCCATCAATGCTTTTAAATTCTAAAATGTCACAACAGTACTATATTCTAATAATCATTTTGGGATACCTAGTAAATATTTATAGAAATGAACTTTAAAATTAAATGGATCACTAATTCAATTATCTGTTAAAGGATTTTACATACATTGTAAGTAACAAAGGTATACCAAATAAGGAGTTGGCTAATGTAAAGTTTACGTAACGTAATAGGGATACATGTTGTCGAATGTAAATTATCAGATATGGTCATGGAATCTGTATAATTAAAGCATAAGGTTAAAGTAATAATCTATAAATCGAATTACTGTTAATGGGTAAATATTTTCTAATACTTTCACAATAACTTAATAAGAAATGGAATAGGTGGGACTAAGGATTTCAAAAAATGCGAAATTTAAGTTGGTTAAAGTAAACAACTACTATTTCATGTAAAGCTTAAGTCGTCTTGATAATTTATGCAAAAATTTGTTAACGCAAGTTGTTAACATTCACATGGTTTATTCATTTTTCTTTTACGAAACTAAGAAACACAAGGGAAGCTATCAATTTTATCATTCACCTACCAGGGGTGAAAAGCCATATTGGCCAATAACAAAATTATTTGGGTTCCATGTTAAGGTTCCTTTTAGAAAATGGGTTATAGAAAATACATTTGGGATATCCAAGTCATGTTGGGGTATGAGGTAAGATTTCATGTAATTAGAACTAGGCTTCTTATTTAATATAAGAATTATTTTAACTTCTGAGATTTCTGGTGATAAGGTTTAAGAATTATCCTCCATCACAGTAAACTGTGAAAATAATTAGCAGTGGCTATGAGGCATATTGTATTGGTTCAATAATCGGAATTTGTAACCAACTTATGTAAGATTCTGAAAAATTATAAGCATGGGGTAGTACCTAGTAAATAATGCCATCACGTTCTAAATAGTAGAACGTTCAATCATAATATTTCTAATGTCTTCAATTTTCTTCAAAAAAACTCCCGATAAACTTTTTCAATAGGTGTTTATCTAATCCTGAATAGATACCATTCTAAAATAAGTAATTCTTCTCGCAATCTAATGGGAATAATATATAGTACAACAAGAGTACGGTGCAAAAGATGATAATAAAAGTGCAAATAGAGAACTGAAATAACTTTCAAAGATTGAAATTTTGGAATTCCAAATGAAGTAAATAATTTTCAAAGGGAGTATCAATTGAATAGTTTAGACAAAAGAATTATGATGTAATTAAAGACTTGTCGAGTTTATTGTATACATTCCCGTCCTAAGATAACTTTCTTAGTATAACTCTAATTATCAACCATATCATTGACAATCCTAAATTTGTAACAAGTCTTTCACCACATCAAATTTGAATAGCATATTCAATTACCTCTCTCCAAGTAGTAATCAAGAATTTATGCTCATAATTCCACTATGTATATCTTCTCCTTATTGTTACTAATCATATCCTTAATATATTTCCCCTAACAAAAGTCCAAGTATCTCATATACGGGTTATGTAGGTTCAAACTCAAAATACCATAATTCTTGTCTAAGTATTTTATACTCATAATTCCTACGATATAACTATCCTAGTGGTAAACCCAACTATGTCTCGTAGAGGAGAATGAAACTGGTGCTTTGATACCACGTTTTCACATCTAGGTTTTCGGAGCATGTGGGTTACCTGATAATAATTACTCTCTCAACTACAAAGCCTTTTCCCAATTATTTGGGGTCCGCTACATGAATCCTATTTTTCCATTCCATTCTGTCCAGTGCAATATCTTCGGTTAAACCACATGATATCATGTCATTTTTTATAATATCCCACCAAATCAATTTAGGCCTACTCTACCCCTTGTGTTACCATCAATACAAACTAAATCACTCATCCTTACAGGAGCATCCATTGGTTTACGCTTAACGTGTCCAAACGATCTAAGTCGATTTCCTCTCAATTTATCTTCTATAGGAACTACTTTTACCGTTTCAAAAATTTGTTCATTTTTAATTTTATCCTTTCGAGTTTTACCACAAATCCATCTTAGCATTCGCATCTCCGCCACACTCATTTTCTTCACATTTTGTTTATGTGATAATAATTCTAAACCATAAATATATTTTAAATACTGAAACAACTAAGGGATTGATTGATACTCAAATGGGTTACAATTGAAATCTAAGAATTTATTCTTATTAAAGACTTCTATACAAAAGTATTTCTCTTGCCAAACTATCCTCCTTTTCTTCTAATATGACTTTTACTTGCTTCTATGTATCAACTAATCTCTAAAATATTCATCATAGCCTATAGGTATCTGGTAAAAATAACTAAAAAGAAGGAATGAGAAAAACTTTGCCCAGTAGATGATTCTAATTTATTAAAAAGAATAGAAAAATAATTTCTTTAAGATAGAATCTTGCCTTGCAGGATAATAAGATCAGGAATACAATGAGAAATTTGATTCAAAAGTCAGAATGAGATAAGCCTAATGATACATGATGATATTGCTAAAATAGAAATATTAGGGGCTAGATCAGGTTAAAGGCTGCAGATGGTTTTTAAACAAATAACCCATAATTATAAATCTAGAGCCTTAGGGCAATAGAAAATACATACAACTAATCAGTCCAATTAATTTGAAGATAAAAGTAATTGTGCTAAGCCAATACTAACAGAGGCATTCCATATGGTAATCAATAACCAGTCCCTCAATCATCTGAGTCCTTCATATCAAATAATACAATTATTGGTATAACGAATATTATTCCCTGATTGTAATGTATGCTATAAATAAGTAATCGGGTCAAATTGAATCATACGAAAAATTATGATTGCATAATCATTCAAATATATGAATAAATTGTACGTAATCAATTTGAAATACTCAAATGAGTTCCACAAGGAGAATATGATATACTGGGTCTATCACTAAGAAATATCAATGATAAGCATAATTCAATAGCATTACGAGAAATAATATTGAATAAGAAATCACCTACCAGTGTTTACGAGCTTTACGTCACATTTAAGAATTTTCCATTGTTGTATTCCAGTTCTCGTATATAGTTTTCCTCCAAGGTTTAAATGAAAATGGGTATATCGGTGTTTGGGAAGAATGGTTTGGGTTTATGAGAACATACTTCGTTCGGATAATACAAATAAAACTTATGCTATGATACGAATTTAATATATAAATTTCGTTTACATATTTTTCGCAAGTATGTTAGTGGCGTAACAAACTTTCTCTAATTCCTTGACGAAATAAGTAACATTTTGAATTCCATAAATAAGGTTTATGTGGTAACTTGATATTTGAATAATATCATTTTTGTGGAAAAATATTCTTTAAATTGAATCAAAGGATTAAATTTGTCTAAATAAATTAAATAAGCAACAATTTGAAATATTATCCTAATCAAATATTCGATTAAAAAAATATAAATTTTTAAAGTTGTTCCGAGATTAATTGCGTACTTAAATTTAAAATAGTAGTCTATGTCTCTCATATTTTATAGTATCCGAGTGCAACATTTGGTACGTGTACTTATAAAATTAATGTTCATGACATAATTAAAATTAGAAAAACATAAAAAAAATCCCCTTTATTTGGACAGTAATACAGTGGTCATGCCACTTCCAAAATTAAATAAATCAAATAGTCCAACGCCTGCATAATCACAATTTTAATAAATATCACTCGTAATATAGTCTCGAATTATAAAAATGACATAACCTCAAGTCATTTGGTGTCTTAGCTTGTTTAAATATATTTAAAAAAGAGTAACAACTTTATTTAGAAACATGAACATTGAGTCCAAATATATTCAGAAAATTATATGATTACTCGTATGTGTCAGTGTTTCGTGTTTACTACAATTTTTATACATAAACGAGTATAAATAATAAATAGGTATTGTTAGGATAAAAAGTTAGTAACTAATACAAAATTGAGATTACACTACCCGAACATCCAAATCGAAATGGGATTGAATTCAAACAAAATTACAGTAGAGCAATAATCTCAGATTAGAAATCTGTATATTTATGTATAGCTATACACACACACACACACACACTAGGGTATGCCCTTCGCTGAAGGCACGATGTAAAATTTTGAAACTGTACATCATTGATTGAACCATACGTCGTATTTATTTACCTACAAACTCCGTGTTGATGTACATACATACATAGGTACGAACCTTTTATGTCAAAAACTCTTTTACAACACATAATTGTAAACAATTTTAAAATTTTGGCAAATTTTCATATATTAATGTAAGTATTTAACGTGTTTAATCCATGACCGAAGGCACGGTGATATTCGAAAAATATAACATAATGATGACAAAATAACGATCGGCCCGATTTAATTTCAATACAAATAAGGTAATTTTTTTTTTAAAAATGGACAAAATCTCCTTTATTTATAGGACTATCCACTTCTTTAAGGTATAAAAATCATCAACAACAAAATAAATACACTCATGGACCTTGTATAAATTAAAAAAAAAAATTGGGCATAGTTCCATTTGTTTATTGGACTATCCACCTATTTATGGTATGAAAAACACTAGAATAATGAAAATAGTGACTCATACGTCATGTACAAAACCTAAGAATTCAAAAAAGTTGGGAAGAATTTCCTTTGTTTATAAGATAATTCACCCTATTTAAGGAAAACAAATACTAATAAAAATAATATTACTTCATTACAAACATCATATAAATAATAAAAAAGAATTTTATCCATCACGAATTAAAATTCATGCCGCAACCAAATGACTGCACAAATATTATTTTTCCACTCCAAAGTTTCATTCCTTAAAAGTAGACTCCATTGTAATTTCAAGTTGTCAACCTTTGGTTGAAAAATAAATTAAAAAGACAAAATGTTAGTGCAACAATATGAGAAACACATAAGGAAGGGTATGAAATTGGAAAAAATGACTTACACATTCAAGCGGGTGTACTTTATGTACTTGTGAATAACCAACACAATTATATATTTGAAATAACAATCTGTAAGACAAAATAAATTAAGAACATAACAAATAAAAAAAAGTTGATGAGATATTATATATGGATTAAAAGCCACATGATAAACAAAACAAATGAGAGTAAGAGTTGTGAAATGATAATTGCTCGTATAAAACTACGCCATATGATGCGTCTTCATCCACCTAGGGAAAAGGAATGAAACAAAAACAATAAGTTAAAAAGTTCATAAGATACATCAGAAATAAGAATGAAAAATAACGCACAATGTTGAATACGGTAAAGTCCTCCATGCCGAAACATATCAAAATAAACCTGGAAAAAACAAATGAAAATGATCATAAAATCATAAACTAAAACACAAGCAAATGAACTAATAAATAATAAAATTGAACCCAATGATAAAATTGAAACAATGAAAATGAACGTTAAATTCGAAACAATAATGAAACACGCCAATAATGAAAGGCATCAATACGACTAATTTCTTAAAACAATAAAACAAACACACCAATAATAAAATGAAAACTAAAATCATAAATGAAAGCTACTAAAAATGATAAATAATAAAACTGAACCGAAACTTAATTTCTTACGGGAAGTAAAAAATTAGTGGTATAAATCGCTCAAGATGGGTATAAAAATTGAAAAGTAATATAAATCGTTTAGTGCTATAAATCGATTGTGTTCAGTTGATGTGGAATCGAAATCACAATTGCGACTTCAACTATTGATGCAGGTTATGTTTGTTGTCACAATAACAATTATAATGAGTTCGTCCTTAGAATGATGCACTCTTTAGTATGTCATAATAACGATTACATTGTGTTCTATTTTTTTATTGCGTTGTACTATTTTGCATCCCACCACCCATCTTTGGATATGTTCCTTCACTGTATCACCCCAGTGCTTATAACATCCGATGATCTGACGGAAGGTCGGTGCATATCATGCTTCGTCCCAATGCGATGGACCTTGAGGATCTAGGCCAGAAAGAGGAGATACTCCAACCAACAATATACTTTCATCTCTTCGTCTTTTAATTTTTTTTATTTCTTTCTTTGTCTCAAACTGACTAATTTGCTCTTTTTTCTTTTTCTTGCATCATATCCGGGTGTCGACCAACTGGCTGTGAGACATTCAGGATTAGGTAGCTTCTACGATGGCTCGTGTTGGGAAGGCCACCCTGATTCCTTCTTTTTTTTAAGTTCCTTCTACCTCATCAAATGAGGGGTCTGGTTTGGGAGTGGATGTATGTCATCCCACCGCCGACGGAAGCGTGCGCGCTGCAGTGATGGAGGTTCTTAGGGGGAGAGAGAAAGAAAGAGAAAGTGAGTGAGAGAGAGACACACACACACACACAGAGAGAGAGAATGTAGGTGTGATAGAGAGAGAGAGAGAGAGAGAGAAGAGATAGAGAGAGAGAGAGGGAGAGAGAGAAAGAGAGAGAGAGAGAGAGTGAGAGAGAGAGGATGTAGGTGGGTTCGGGATGAGTCCCATTGTATTTTCCTTTCCTGCAAGAAAAGTGGAATATATAATATCTATGCAACAAAATGAAGCTTTTTTTTTTAATTTTTGTTTTAGTAACTTAATGCATATGTTCTTTTTACTTTTCTACTGAGATCATAAAAAGAATTTAAAAAGATTAGAGAGAAAATTTATTAAAAATACGTCAAGTAAAAATATAGGGAGAAGGAGATTCTTTAATAATAAAAATTATTTTTATTGAGTTTTTTTTATTTTGACAAAAAAGGAAAAAGGGAATTTTCCAAAAATAGGGGGTTGATGATCGACATGCCCCTTATCCTGCCTATTGGCATGTCAGTCTAGTCCAATCAACCCAAGGCTTTAATTGCACTTTCTTCAATTGCTTGGTACTTGGTGGGACATGTTACCCTCTAAAATCTTTAGGGTTTTTGTCTTTGGTTGGTGTTTTGCAAGTATAAATAGGGGCCATGGGTGGAGCATTTCCTTCACATATCCAAATTTATTTTCTTTTTCATTCTTATTGCTTCTTATCTCATCATTTTGTGACATGTCTCTCCCCGAAAATGTTCAATTTGCTATCGACCTTGAAATTTTGGAGGCCATGTGCTCATAGAATTTTGGTTACGATGCTTTCAACATGCGTCGATTTTCATTATGGCGCAACCAACATATAGAATGGAACATGTTGATGACATCAATAGAGTTCTGGTACCCTAAAGACCATGTCTTCCTCTTTGGGGTGGATGAAGTCTGTCCGACTTATGAAGCATTCTTTTCCATGTCGGGGATAAATCCCATGGTTACGGAAACTATGCATAAATGTTCTCGGTCTCCCCAAGAGCTATTAGTGGGACTTATCCATTACTCGCCTTCGACGGATAGGTAATTGGTTATGGGAAGAATGATTTTTCTTCCAGGTGTGCAACATTTTATGCATTTGCAGGATATTGGTGATGTTGGTTATGCTGGCTATGTTGGAGCCGTTATTCTGGACTTGATTTCAAAAATTTTGGTGGTGACTGGGGAACTATTGATGGACCCCAAACTCACAACGATTTCTTCATAGATGTCGTACCATTGCAATCTTGCGGCGGTGGTATTGGCGAAGACTTTGAACGGCCTGGATGCCTAGTGCGAAGGTCGTTCTGACTTCCTGATGGGTAGCCCTATAATTCTATTCATGTGGAGATCGTAGAGATTTCGTATGAAGTAACCTCTTGAATATCCCTTGGCAACTGTGCTAAACTTCTTTTCTTTTTATTTTATCAGTGTGGGATTCGATATATAAGAGATGTATGAATTGGTTTGTGGAGAACGGGGATCGAGGCTTGTGTTTGTTAGTGACTTAGTTGTGGGGAGGGGGGGGGGGATTACTTCGCATTCTAGAACTGGGGGAATGCTAATCTGTTTGGTTGGTCGGCCTCTGAGAGACTTCTTTTTACTTTCTTTAGCGTCTTCTGCACCGATTTGGCTTGGATAAGGTTGTGCCACCTCGGATACTAGATTTCTTTCCTGTGGAAGATTTGACCGAGCGTATGCACATTGGATTGGGCTCTCAGTTATAGAATCATCATTCGTCGACTTGTCCTTCCTTTTATGTTGGTTTATTCTGGAATATTTTATGGAACTACATGAAGTGTTTGTGGAGGAGAGTAGTTGTCATAATGATGGTTGTGGAGACCGGTCAAAGGTGGTTCGCCATATCTTACACCATGGAGGAAGGGGTCATTGTTTTTCCTAGGCTGGCATATGGGGAACTCTATTCAGGCATGGGAAGTTTGGGGACCCCGGTATGTGGATGATGATGGGGCCGTTTCCACTGTCAGTTGCGAGTAGGATTCCTAGGGAATTTATTTATGAAGCCTTTATAATGGGTCTGGTAATAAATTTGGGAAGGCTATTTTAGGAATAGTTAGTTTCTATTTTAATTTTTTTTATTTCACTTTTAGGAAAATAGGGTTTGGGGAAGTTGTTTGACTCCCTATGCTGGTGTAATCGTAAAAATATTAATAAAATAAAGAAAATTTGAATTATATTGTTCTACCTCTTGATGAGTTTATCTATTTGAATTATCTATACGAATTGCTAAGGCATACATAATCCATATAGATGTTAAAATGAATTGTCGTTATCGGGGATACGAAAAGAATAACATTTTGTGAAAAAGAAGGGGGTTGTGCTCATGTAAAGCATAAGAGTTGCATATGTACCTCTGGGGTTTTTGAAATTTTTCTGAGTTTCATTTTTGAAAGTAAAATTATTTTTAGAGGATCAGGTCCCATGTAGTTCTGTGTAGAGAGAAATGAAGATTTTTCTTTTTAAAGAATAGATGGGGGATGAGAAGAGTCGTAGAGAGTCGAGATTTAGATTAGGTGTAGAATTTCTTGAGATGGTCCAGGTTGACTGGACGGGCCATCTCTTCCCCATAATGGTCGATGAGCATAGCGGCGCCGCCAAATAGGATCTTCTTTATAATGTAGGGGCTGCTTTATTTGGGCATGAATTTTCCTCTAGGGTCTAAGATAGTCTCTACTATTTCTTTAAGGGCTAAGTCCCCTTCTCGAACATCATAGTCTTTGACTCTCTTATTAAATTGTCATGCTATTCGGCGATGGTATCCTTATATATGATACAGAGCCTTCAGTATCCTTTCGTTCAAGAGTGACAACTCATCAAGCTGGCTTTGATGCCAATCCTCCTCACTGACTTTGCCTTCGAGCATTATGTGCAGTGAAGGAATTTCAAGATCCACGGGTCGGACGACTTCCATGCCAGATACTAAAGAGTAAGGGGTATCCCTAGTAGATGTTCGAACTGAAATGTGATAGCCCCAGACGACGTCAGGGATCCGATCGATCGAATCTTGATAGCTTCCGGTCATCTTGTTAATGATGTCTTTAAGGTTTTTATTACCGACTTCAACTGCTCCGTTGGTTTGAGGTCGGTAGGGAGAATATATATGTATCTTAATATAATACTCGTGGACTGCCTTTGTGACTTTTTCCTCGAAATGCAACTCGTTGTCTGACACCAGCTCACGCAGAACTCCATATCGATAGATGATATTTTTTCAAGTGAACTTGGCGAACTGTTTGACATTTATAATTGCTTATGACTCGTCTTCGACCATTTAGTGAAGTAATCAATTTCAACAAGGATGAACTCATGCCCATTGGAGGTTTTGGGTGTTGCCTTTCAAATGATGTCGATACCCCACGAGGATAACGGTAAGGGAGAAGTCATGTTGTATAATTCATGTGGAGGTAAGCACTAAAGGTTGGAAAACTGCTAGCATTTGAGACATATTCGAACATAGGTAATGCAATCCTAAAACATGGTAGTCCAGTAGTAACCCTACCGGGTGATATTCTTAGAGGCCATATGGCTATTCATATGGGGTTAACACTGCCCCTATGGATCTTCTGTATCATCTCTTCAATGTTAGCCTGTGCGATGTAGTGAAAATGAGTTCCATCAAAGTTTCTCTTAAATATTATTTTATCACAGATAATGTATTAGGAAGGTAGTGTGAAAATGTTTACTCGATCATTCTTATTTGAATTTTGGGGATACCTACCATGCTTGAGGAGGCGCCAAATAACATAGTACCAACAATCAAACATATCAAGATCTTTTTCTGTGGTGAGCTCAATGTGGTAGCAGTGGGTTAGTTTATCATCCTTTTGTACTAGAAAAGGGGCCATTATTATTCCTTTGGCCATATCGACGACGGCAGCTAAGGTAGCAATGGCATCGACTAGGTTATTCTTTTCTTGGCGCAAGTAGTGGAAGGTAATATCTTGGAATTGGGAGTCTAGTTCTTCTAGATTGGCATGGAAGGGCAAGATTTTCTCGTCCTTGACTTTCCATTTTTTGAGTACTTGATCGATGATGAGGGTTGAGTCCCCATAAACATCTAGGTATCGATTTACTTTCTTGAGAGAAACTTTAAGGCCTACTGTGAAGGCCTCATATACATTCATGTTGTTGGTGGAGGGAAAATCTAGCTTAATGGAAATTGGAGTTTGAGAGCCATCAAAGAACATTTGCCATCAGAGGTATTATTGGGAGGTATAAAGGATATTCTCATCCAGGAATTCATAAGTCTAGACATCAGCCTCTTCTATGGGTTAGTCATCGAGGTAGTCAGAGATGGCTAGTCCTTTTATGGCTTTCTGTGTGACATATTTAATATAAAATTTGGCTAACAGTATCAACCATCGGGCCATTTAGCTGGATAGGGAAGGTTTCTTAAGTAGGTACTTGATGGGATCCATTCAGGATATGAGTTTGATGATAAAGGCGAGCATATAGTGTCGTAGTTTTTGGGTGACCTAGACAAGAGCAACACATGATTTTTCTAATGCTGTGTAGTTAACTTCTTACCCATCAAACTTGATACTGGTGTAGTACGTGGATATTTCTTTACGAGATTCTTTAAGGTATTGGTCTAGCAAAGCCCTAGCTACAGTGTCTATTACAGTTAGGTATAGGAGTAGGGGAAGACCAGGATGCAAAGGCATGAGTACCAGAGGTTAGGTTAGATATTGCTTGATTCAGCCAATAGCTTCTTGGAAATCTTCATTGCAAACCTTAATGGAATTCTTTCGGAGGAGTTTGAAGATGTTTTCAAAGATATAAGTCAACTAGCTGATATGCTGTAAGTTTCCAAGAAATCCCCGAACTTCCTTATCTGTTTAGGGTGGTGTTGTTTCGAGTATGGATTTCATATTGGAAGGATATGAATTTATCCATTTCTCACTAACCATGAATCCCATGAGTTTTCCTTTGGTAACACCGAAGACACATTTTTATGGGTTACGTCGCATCTGATATTGTCGTTGGCACTCGAAGAACTTCCGGAGAGTGGGAACATGACCTTACCTAGTCATTGACTTTATGATCATAACATCCATGTAATCCTTAACTTCTTTGTGTATCAGATCATATAGGATGGTTTTGATAGCCCTTTTGTAGGTAGCCCCTGTGTTTTTTAGACCAAATGGCATTATAGTGTAACACAAGTTTTTGATGCATGTGGTTTTCTCTTAATGATCTTAGTGCATCTTGATCTGGTTACATCCATCAAACCCATCAATGAATGACTTAAGAGCGTGGATAACTATATTGTCCACAATCATGTTGATATTGGGTAGCGGGTAATCATTCAGAGAGGCCTTGTTTAAGTCTCGGTAGTTAACACACATGTGAACCTTCCCTCCTAATTTTAGCATGGTTGAAATATTGGCTATCCATGTGGAATATGCGATCCTATGAATGAAACCCGTGTTCAACTGTTTGACCACTTCTTCCTTAAACTTGAGCGACATTCGGTGTAGAGCTTTCATAGTTTTTGTTTAATTAGTTTGCACTCTGGGAAAGTTGGAATCTCATGCTGAGCTTTCCCGAGATCAATGTCGGGCATGTCGTCAGAGGACCAGGTAAAGATATCCATCAATTACTTTAGTAATTATTTCAGTTGTGCGCTCTAATGCTCATCAAGGGTGGCCCTATCCTAATTTCGCTCATTTGGCTACTTGAACCGAGATTAATAACAATAGTTTCATCTTCATTAACTTGAACATAATTATGTTTTCTGTTATTATGCCTATTAAGATTAGTCAAGGATTATTCATTTAGAAAATCATCATCATCAAGAGTTTGATTAGAATTAAGGCAATTAATATCAGGCACAACAAGATACTCAAAATCTTCATTTATTTCATTATTAGGAAAAACAACATTGAGAACCTCATCGAAGGAAGTCTCAATTATATCAGAATAAGGAGGAACGACAAAAAAAATAGGAAATGGGATAACATCAGAGTTTGTTTGAATTTCAGCTGATGGTATTGGTGTAGCATGCCAATTGAGGAGAGGTGCATCAGCAACTTTGATCAAGCGGGATGGATCTAATAACGTAGCTCTTAAGTGGATCATGTAGAGTGTCAACCCCACCGTCTGCAAGATGAACGAATTCTTATAGTAACTTCATTCAGAATCTCCGGTATCAGCTATGGTCTTCTTAGTGAGTGGTCGCACCTGATGATGTGACTTTTAGACGATTAGTAGTTGTCTTGGAAAATAATAAATATTCTATTTTTAATCTTCTTGTCCATATGATCATACCACAATTAGAGAAAGCCACAAAAGGGTAAATCTTCACCCTTTCTGAAGAATCTTCAATTCAACGAATATTTTGAGACATTCTTCGCGCTTTCTTGCCTTCTCTTTAGTCGACGTTGGTGGAGCATTCTTAGTTTTTCTATTGACGGTCAATAACCACCACCAAAAGAAGGAATGACTTTCTTCAACATAATGTGTTCAAGTATCCCTTGATGTCGTCGTCCTAACCCGAGTTCGGCATGAAGTGCATGTTTTCAAACATCTATATCACAATGATGTTGCCATAAGGGTTATGCTCTCAACGAAAGCTATCTTTGAAATCGCCCCCTACTAGGAGTAAAAGTGGTTCAACTTGGAAACCTGACTGATGATGACGGAATCAGCACCGAGATTAATAACAACAATGGCAGCACAGCTATATAAAGAAGTAAGAGAAAGAGGTGAGGAGAAGAGGAGAATACTCCGGTGTATGAGTGGTTCAGCCAATCTGGCCTACGTCCACTGTGAGTGTGTGTGAATAATGTCACTGAAAGAAGGCACTAATGGCCATGGATACAATCTCTCAATCATTCTCTCTCTATTGTGAATTTAGATAGAGTTTCAGCTAGGGTTTAATAACTGGGATCCTTTTGCAAGGTAGGGGATGATCCCTATATATAGTGCCTAGCGGGTGTAATGTACCCCCCATGCATGTAGTGAGCATGTGTATGGTAGCCTCACCAATGTGGGAGTGCCATCTGTCACTGTCACATGTAAGTAATGATGATGAAATATTCTCCCCACATGTGGAGAATAATCTTGTTACAACTGATTTATGCCCATGTGTCCTTATCCAAATGTTCAACAGATGCTCGGCCGCCATGTTGGTGGATGACCTCGGCTTGGGAGAGGCCGAGATGTAAAGGCTTGATACTCGTTCAATCCGAGATGTGTCATAGGGAGTCTCAGCCTGATCTCAGCCGAGACATGATGCTGGGGTCGGCCCCTACCGAGGTAGGAATGATTCCATGATGATGATTACTAAGGCTTCTTTCGACCTCGGCCCAAGCCGAGGTTGGACTGGCTCCATGCTGAAGGTTACCAAGGCTCCCTGTCACCTCGTCCTAGACTCGGCCGAGGTTGCCATACCCCGTTACGAGAGTGATGTTGCTGCCTGTGATGCGCGTAGTGTCCATTGTGAAGGTAGATGGTAGTGTCGGCCAGGGCCGACCCTGGTCTGGCCGAGGGATGATATCGTGGGCCCATGGCTTATCTAGGGTCAATCAATATCTCGGCCATCATCTCGGACGAGGTTGGTGTCTCTGGGTCGAGGCAACACTTGGGGCATATCACTGACAGAAGTAAATCATTCATCCTATATTGTATCTCAAGTATTGGATTACTAGTGCTGACATTTTTCAGTAATTTTATCGTTGCCCATGATGGTCATGACATGCCCATTGGTGAATAACTTCAATTTTTGATGGAGGGAGGAAGACACACCCTTGATATTGTGGCGACATGATCATCCAAGTAATAGAGTAAAACAAGACGGGATGTCGATCACTTGGAATTCAACAACATGATTTATAGGGCTAACCCTTATTGCAAGCTTTACGGATCCTATTACTTCTCAATGGTTATTATTATAATCACGCACCACGACAGCGGTTGGGGCAAGGTCGCTCACTTTCAATCCCAACTAATTAAGGGTTTTCAACGGAAAATCATTAAGAGATGATCCGTTATCGATAAGAGAGAGTAGGAGAGTCTTTCCTATGACTTCAATAGAGGTATTAAGAGCATAATTATGGTTTATCCCAATCTTATTGATTTCTTCTTTGGAGAAAGAGAGCATTCTAGTATACGTTAAAGATCAGAAAAGATTCACTACTTCTTCTAGAGTGGTGGAAGGAGGGACTATGAGTCCGGTGAGTAATTTGATCAAGGAATTTTGGTGTAGCTGTTCAGACATAAAGAGTCCCCATAGAGTGACATTAGCTTGGCTCTTCTTTAACTGATCTAGGATTTTTCACTCCTCGAGGGTCATTTCAGGCACAGGAAGGTTCTCATCATCTTTCCCTTTTGTCGATAGTTAATGATTACAGGTTTGGAACTTCATAATGCCTCCCTAACCTGGTCATATGATTCACAAAAGTGGGGAAAAATAAAAGCCCCATTTCCTCATCAATCTCGAGTTTTCAGCCACCTTATTGATTTTTCCCAACAACTCCTCAAACGATATCATTCCACATTTGCTGACTATTGGGCTAGTCTTTTCTGGGCATTTCTCTTCATCTGAACTAACAAATTCGTCCCCCCATCTGGTGGAAACACCATCATCTTTCCATTAAAAGTCAATACAGTCCATAACCTTAATGGCATTGTCGTATAAATCCTCCAAATTTTATCGGGCGCCCTTGTAGTTTCAAATCATCAAGTAGATCGAACATACTCCAAATTTTATCGGTCTGTGAAAATAAGTCTGCCATGATATGGACCACATCATCTAAACGTACATCATTGGTAGATACTACCCAATTGTTTGACTCTTAAGACGACTTTCGAGCATCCAAGAATAGTGCATTGCATCTCTAGTACTCAATAGTCATCTTGGAGGGCAATTTCGGCCCAAACTCTTGGAGCTAGTTCAACACTGTTAACAATTCCATGTATTTTCCTCTATAATGGGTACAAACAACAATGCGTGCTCTAGTAAGGAGTGACAGAACCTGATCGACGAAACTAGTACGATACAGGAGAAAATATGGGCAAACCTGAAGGGGTTTATGGTAATATTCAGGAAGATGGAATTTGCATGATTTCGTAGAGGATTAGGGTAGTGTTTGGTTTAGTATTGGCTGGTGGGGATATAATACACCAGACAATCAGACCTTGGATTTCATTTTGGAGGTGAAAACACTAATCGATCGTATGGTCAACACTTTAGTGAAAGTCGCAATGGGCATTTGATTTGAAATTTTGGGAAGTGGGTTTGCTAATGGATAAGGGTCCAATGGCTTGATGACATTTCGTCTTAAATGTTCCTAGTAGACATTATAGAGGGGAGCTTGAAGCTTGGTGTATTTCTTCTTGACTGGGTTAGAGCGTCTCTCTAGTGCCCATGAAGTGGAAGGCCGAGAGATGTTGTTGATTGTTGAAACTTCAGTACTAGGCAGGCATCTCATATATTTCTGGGAGTGAACTATCCAAATTCTTTCTTTGACTCAACTTCTGTCTTGGCAAGACTTTCTTTGATTTCCACTCCTGCTTCTCGAAAGCCTAAAAAACAAGGGTAGTATTATCCTCCCATCATCGCTCGAACATGGGGTAAGAAATTCTTCTTCACGATATTCACTTGTTCCTCTTCGAAAGGACGATTGGTCATGGTGGCTACTTTCTCTCTCCACCTTGCTATGAAGTTACTAATGATTCCACAAGATTCTGTTTAAGAATTTCTAGATCACAATGTTTAACCTCTAACACTTGGTTGTATTTGTACTGCGACATGAATTCATGTGAAACATCCTCCCATCTGTTGATTCTAGACTCCTCAAGGATAAAAGCCAACGAATAGCGATGTCCTTTAAAATCTATTGGAACATTTGGGCCATTATTTCCTCAGTTCCACCTAGGAGAGTCATGTCTCGGTGTTAACTTCAAAGATGAACAATTGGGGTCCCACTACCCTTGGACTTCTCGATGTTGAGCATCTTGAACTTTTTCAGTAACGTACTTTTGGATAGGGAGATATATGGGTGTAGTCCATGTAGTTCCCAGAGATTCAGACTTGGTCAAACTTCTTGGTCAACATCTTGAGGTCTTGCTTGACTTTGTTCAATTCTTCCTCCTTCGGATCAATAGTTATGGGTACGTTAGCCCCTGGCTGGGAAAGATTCGACATAAGGAGTTTGGATGGTGATGACCCATTAGTAGGATGGGCACGTCGAATGTGCTGATATTCTATGGGTATACAAATAAACTCGGGTATGGGTAGACCCATAGCACGAGGGAAAAGGACCTTGGACTCTTCAAGAATAGGGAATCGATTTCGTTGCATCTCACGAGCCTTGATTTGAAAATTTTCATTCTTGGAAATGAGTTGGGTTAGGACCGTCATCAAATCTGGTTGCGCATTCGGTATTTGGTCTTGGTTCTCCATGGAAAGTGGATAAAGATGAATTTCAAACTCAGAGCAAGTAGAGATGGAATTGACGGAGCCTCGAGCGGTTTGACGAAAGATCAAAGCCAATAGGGAGCCAGGCTAAGGGTCGGGTATGCGATCATCCTAATAAGGAGAAAAATTCTATTAACTTTTAAAAGAGAAGGGGAAAACTATTATTTTTAAAAACAAAGGAAAATGTTTTTGACTTTTTTTTGGAAAAGGGAGGACAAAATGTTTTGGGCAGAAAGGAGGAAAAATATTTTTGGTATAAGGAAGGAAAAATTCTTTTATTATTTTGATAAAAGATGAAAAACTGTTCTTGACCCTTTTGGTAAAGAAAGAGGAAAAACAAAGAAAAAAGGGTCTAAGCATGATTATTATTATTACGTTCTCACGTGTATTAGGTCTACCTAATTGCAAAAAGAAATGTCGGACAAGATCCGAGCCTGGGAAATTTGGGTTTGAAAAATGTGTAAAATCATGGTTAGACTTATTATCAGACTCATCGATTGGGTCCCATTTTAAAAAATCGTGAAAAAATTTGGGCGGCATGCCGACCTGTCATTTTGACCGAGTTTTGGGTAAAAACTGGTAAACTTTTTATGAGTGCCCTAGTTTTGACACCTAAACGAGGGTATGTAATTGTTGGGTTAATTGGAAGGGCTCCCCCATTTGGCATGACTTCTATGATAGACATCTTACTTTTGAAGGCAATTGGTACGTGTGGACAAGACATTTGATATACCCGAGTGTACGTTAATTGCGTCACTATATACCTCATGGCGACACTACATGTTAGAGAAAATTCGATATATTCAACGTACGTGAATGATTGAGTGATGTATGAATATCCTCAAGTCAGTGTGTGGTAATGAACCTAGGAATGTCTCAACTGCAAGTAGTGTGTGACAAGTGTGAGTGAGCATGGATATATGCAATCATGATAAGTAGAGGTGTGTGTTAGGGACACCTATGTGTGATAATTGAAGGTGTGTGACAAGTTTGAGTGAGCATGGTCTCTAAATCGATACTTAGAGTATGAACTAGGATTTATAGTGAAATAGGTTGTTTCTAGGGTCATAAGAAGAGACTTAGGGGGTCCTATAATGTGGTGTCTACACCCTATACTAGATAAAATTCATGACCTCAGCCATTAGCCAGGGAGGTTTTCTAAAAATAAGTAGGCATCCTTTGACATTCCTCCACTAAACTTTGAGAGGTCTTGACTAAAATATCTACTCGATCTAAAAAACTAGAAAAACCTCGATGATCATTTGTGGGAGCATGTGGAGTAACATGTGTGGTAGCGCGTGCGATAACACATGTGTGAACTTGTCTAAGAGCATGTTGGGGAACACACGTATGAGAAACTCTACTTAGCTAAAATTAAATTTCCAAAGGTGACCTCTTTATTTGCAATGGGAACAAACATAAACATGTTTGGGTATACCTTAGTTAAAACTTTTAGATCAGGCTATCCTTGGTAGGTTAGATCTCCATAGTGAGTTAGGTTGAGGCCTATAAGGATCCATCATAAACTCGGGAACCGGTTTAGATGAGACATTGGAAATGCATACACCGTCATAACTGATTCCTTGCCTCTCATTAAAACCTAATTCGATACCGGGGAACATATGCCCAACCCTCTTATATTTGTCCTCTATAGTAACCTTGACCTCCCAGAAACGTTCAAGAACTTTATCAAGTTAGGAAACATGGGCATCAAGTTTCTCACGAGTCTCCAATGAAGTTTGAAGATCTCTTGTAAGACTAGTCACTACGTTGGTTAAATCATCCTTTTTCCTACCAACCACAATCAATTGCTCACATAAAGAAACTTTCAACTTATCGAGTTGATTCACTAATGCCTCACTCTCTCAAAACTTTTACCTCTTTCTCTAAATCAAACACCCTAAGAGTCCAACTCCTATTTTTCCTTACGGTTCTCAAAGACTTTTTGTAAAGTTTACCGTAGGCATGTGTAACACTGCATTTTTTAGTTCATTATGGATTTAATTATTTTTGGCATTTTTTTTACAAGTGTTCCATAATTTAATTAAAACGACATATTACGTATCTAATACATAGTAATGTTAATACATCGTAGTGAGTGAGAACGACAAGATTTTTGACGGTATCAAAATTGGGGCTTATAAGTAGATTATTTTAATGTTGAGATAGTAAATTTATGTAGAGTTACTCGGATGGTGATTTCGAGTTCATTGTTGTTTCCGAATAGGTTGAAATAGTAAAATATAAGTAGCCGAGGGTAGCAATTGGGTTCTGAGGACTTTTTAGACTACTCTGGGCTCATGTAAGGGCATTTGATCATTTCAAATTAGCATGATAACCTAATTTTGGGATTACATTAAAATATAAAGGTTAGGTGTCTGAGGCATCCATATCATTATTTCTAATCCCTAAGAGAGAAGGAAGAGGGGAGAAATAAGAGAAATCAAGGTAGAATGCTAGAAAATGCTAATTCGGGAAGGATTTGAGAACGATCCATCGTCTACAATGGAAATCAGACCCTACGAATATCTAGAGGCAATTAATTAACTTTCTTTAAATTAAATTGAGGTGATTCATGTTCATATCTTGGTAGGTGTAAATGGGGTTTCGGGTGAAATAAATTCCATAAATAGCTGTTTATATTGATGTATGATGTTATTGAATGAATTCCATCTTATAAAGAGACGATCTTGAAAGAGATTTGTAAGTTTGATTATAGGCAATTTGGTTGTAGAATAAAAACTAGATTAAATTGAGGTATTCATAACTGAGACTCATAACTTTGGATTAATTTGATGATTGATGATTAAATCCTTTCAAATAAGATGATTCATGGATGTTAAGATAATGTAAAAGATCCCCTTATATTATTTACATTGATGGGGTAGTGTAGAAAAATTGATTTAGAGGGTTATTAGGATTGAAATTTGGGAAGAACATAGGTTGGAGTTCGTTGAATCCTAACTGTGTCCTTTTGACTGACAAAGCGAACCGGTTCGCCCATAGCCGAACCGATTTGGTTTACCTGCTTGAGAAAAATATCGGATTATAGATATTTTCGTTACGATCACGTGGGCGCTGATGTTATATTTTTCTGATTTTTTTTAATTAGTTGTAAATTTTCTATGGAAGGGTGTCCGAGATCAAAATCTTTAGTTAAAAATTAAATCGGGGAATAAAATTGCTTATGAACTATATGAGGACTCTGGGAATTTCAATATACCTATAGTCGAGGATTAGGCTTAGTCATAGTGAAGATAAAGTTAGACTAAGGCCTATGAAATTTTAAACAACTGTGTTAATAATTGGGAATTTAATACGGATTA
Organism: Sambucus nigra; assembly: GCA_949130495.1. Classification (NCBI taxonomy): domain Eukaryota; kingdom Viridiplantae; phylum Streptophyta; class Magnoliopsida; order Dipsacales; family Adoxaceae; genus Sambucus; species Sambucus nigra. Next base: position 378,656,165 of record OX422224.1, read on the forward strand.
CGGTAATCATAGATGATAACCAAAAATTTATACCAGTAGGTTAGTGATGTACCTCGCACCGAGAAGGATTCATACCGATTACAATAAACTGTTAAGTTCATTCTAAGTTATCAGAATCCTCAGGTCTTTGTCACAATAAACACACATATCCTCACAATTTTTCCCGACAATAATTAAATCCCTATAGGGGATCCTTAGGCAAAAAATCCAATTGAGGTTGGTCGCCAACCATGCTAGTCGCTAAAAAGCCTGATCGGGTGGATGACCCATTAACCAAGTGCATTTTTTTTATCATCTCTCTTAAGTCTAAAGGAATGTGATGACACAACCTAAGAGGTAAAGCGGATGGTATGATATTGCTAAGATATATTTGACTAAGAGAATGACTAACATTAGTTATTAACTCATTTAATCGGTAGACACCCAAAATGATCACCATTATTTATTAACTCATTTAGTCGGTAGAAGCCCAAAATAATTGACAACACTATTTAGTTGGCTAAAGTGTTAAGTACTTATCGATTATAATTAGTCGGAAGATACCCAAAATACAACTTAATTGATAAACAAACTTTACTCATTTTATATCCTATATAAAATTACAAAAGTTCAAAGTAATTCCAAAACTCTACAAAGGACTTAGACTAACTATGGGTTCTGAGCAAGGTAATCAGCTACGTGTATGCTCCGACCATCATCTAGGTTAGGAACAAACATCTCCCCATCATCTTTACCCTTCCTTGTTTAATTGCTAGGAAAGAATGGCATCGATTGGGATCCACTTATCATCCTTTGAGAAAGGTGGCAGACGATAAGATGGGCAGTCCACTTTGGTCTTATACAACAATTTTGATTCCTTTAGGACCTTAATCTCTTTAAGGGTAGTCAACCACCCATGTGAGTATGCCACTTATTCAAATTCCTTAAGCCTTACTAGCACGTCGGTCTAACCCTCATCGCAGCCTGCTGTCTAGGCCTCTCGAGGATTGATTCTAAAGAGATGATTTAGTCGCATAACGTCTCTCTGAAGACTAGCTATAATAACACAAGCTCGTTGAACGCCCTCTTTTAGCTCAACGACCTCTTTTTCGAAGCACTGCTTTTATCCTGGATCATCTGGGGAACCACAATGACATGCCTATGCCGAATGTTCACCTTCAACTCGATAACCTCCTTCTTTAAGGCATCATTTTCTTCCTTGATAATTTCACCTACTTGGGCCACATCTCTACTTGCTGATAGTTAGGCCCTGAGATCATTTAGTTCCTCTTACACTGAGGAGCTCATTTTTACCATAGCTTATAAGTCATCTTTCACCTTAGCCACCACCTCGGACTGGTCATTTATTGCGTCGTTCTTTCCTTCAATTGCTTGGCTAGCTTTAAAAAAAATGGAAAAACTTTATTATTCACATTTGAGCCTAAAATTCACTCAAGATTCGAAGTAGGGGGATATAGTCCTTTAAATTGATGAGATACAATCAAAAAAATAAATAATGTATGCAACTAACATAAATGAGTACAAATAAGCACATCGATAAAAATAAGGTACTTTTTCATTGATAATTAAAGGGGGTAAAATCTAGTACAACATAAGAATAAAAAGTTAGAAAATACATGAGCAAAGAAAGAAAAACCCTAAAGACTACATGACTCTATTCCTTCATTTGTTCAGAGGTTTCTAGTGCCTTCCCCTTCTCGACAGCCTTCCCTGCCTAGTCGGGAGTCGTCTTGACCTAAGTAGACTTGTTCTTATCATGGTCAATATATTGACTAGATGGAAGCTCCTCAGAAGAAACTGGATAGAGACTTGGGTTATGGAGTTTATACTAATCGAACTCTGATGATACTCGAGCAACCCTCATGACTTGGTCTTATCCCTTCTTAAAGGCCACTTCTTTGATATAGCTAATCTGGCATTGGGCATCATTATAGGTTGTATCCCATCCTTCCGAATAGCTAATATCTTTGATAGTTGAGACCTCCCCCTCCAAGTGATGGACCTTACGAACTAGGACCAAATTCTCCTTAGACATATTCTCCTTCTGCGTGATTAAGTTGTTGGCTGCTTGAAGGTCAGGAAAGGCGTTGGTCAATTTCTCTTTATTTTTGGTGAAAGCAGCCTGGGCATCAACTAAGTCCTGTTTGGACTGCTTCTAGGCCACTCTTATTATTTAGTTCCTCCTGGACTGATTGGCTTAACCATCCATAAGTGTGGTAAGTCAGACCAAAACTGTAAGGACAGGGATAGGAAAGTTAGTACACAGGAACCCAAATAAAGATAAAAGAAAAATAGAGAGAAATAGATTCTTACTAGAATAAGTCCTTGTGCAGACTTGAGTGCTACCTGGTCTGACCCCAGTTTTGATGAGTGCTAGCGGTTAGCCATGAGCACTACCCCTGTAGTAATTTTAGGTCGAGCAATAGGGGGCTGGCCATACTAAGCCCCTCAATAAGAAGAGAGAGTTAAGACTTAGCTGGGGCCTTTATGTCCTCTCTCTTTCTCTCTCTCCCTCCTCTCTTTAATTCTTCATCCTTTTCTTTTTTTCTCCGTCTCTTTCTCTTTCCCTTTCGTTCTCGAGTAGTAACCACTGACCCTAAGGGAGTCCTCCTTACTTCTCCACATGGATTTTATTCGATCAGACAACAGGGCCTCAACATCGTCATTTTTTATCAACAACCTCCTCTTCACAGGGGGAGGGGATATGTCCTCATATTAACTTTCTCCGTATTCTTCCTCGCTTCCCTCCTGCATCTTCTTTTTCCTCTACCTCAGCTGGCTCAGATGCACCACCAACCTTTGAAATCTCTAAGAAAAGGATTTTACCAACGCAATGATCAATAAAACTGGAAGTGATATTTTTGTACTTTAGTAAGTAAGCTGCTGAATGAGGATGCTCTTTGTCTATGAGTTTATCCCAGACCTTCAAAGCTTTTAGAAGATCAACAACTCAGATGTCGCGAAGTGCAGGTTCTTGGTTCTTATCGCAAGATGAAAAATAATCAGAGGGAGAAGAATGAATCAAAAAAGAAAGAAAAGGAACAACATGAAATAATTCAATAATCAAACAGAAGAGAAATTAACAGCTACCTATATAATCCTCCCCCCAGTCAGGGATCCAAGGGCCTCGGTACCTCAGGCCCTCCGATAGGGGAGGGTGTTTCCAATTCCTAGCCATAAATCCTTGATCCCAGTAATATTTATGGAGTCACGCATGTTTTTAACTAATATTCTCTCAGCATTCCTAGTTTTTATGTACATAACCTCATAATTGGTACGTGACCGGACAAAGCAGTAAGAAATATCAAGGAGCCCCAAGTTGGTCCCATAAAATTTGTTAATTCTGTGCACCCCATTTACTATTTTCCAAACATTTGGGGCACATTGAGCAAGCACAACATCAAAATATTAGAAGAATCTAAAAAAAAGAGGGTTTGGTGGGAAAGTTAAGCCCCCTGTGCTACAAGGATAATATGTATCCAATGTCCATTTTATAAGCCCTTAATGTCTTTGGGTACTGGGGCGCATTCGATTTCTACCCATTCTGGTGTATTATAAGTTTTTTTAAACTCAACAATAATTTTTTCGCTAAGAAGAGCCATGAAAAAAGGAAAGACCTTGAAAAATAGAGAAGACAAATAGAAGTGGTGAATAATAATTGAAGAAATTACAAGTGAAAACAACTCAAGGGTGCAATGAAAATATGAGGAGCGTGAAGGCTTAGAAATGAAGGTCGCTTAGAGAAACAATTAGAAACACTCGACTGATGGTTGCCTGAACCTGAGTGAAGTTTGAAATCTCGCGCAAATGATGAAGACTAGTTTCCCAGGAAGATTTTGGCAGATTATATCTACACTCAGACAAGCGTATCCTCAATCATCCACGAATATTTAAAGTATTCCATGTCGATCTTGATATAGCTCCAAGACTTGGGACTTGGACTTAATTAAAATCTACTGGCCCAAATGTTTATCCCAAATGTTTTAGGGGCAATTGTGGGGCATATTTATTTGAGCCTAGTGATCCGGTCGACTAGCCCAAAACATAAAATGGATTGCCTGACCCAACTAGAGATAATTTCTTTTTCCCTGTGTATTGGCATGTGCTTAAATACTTGGATATATGCACGAATCAATTACCAACAATCTCATAGATATATTTAGGGGAACTTATGATGTATGTGACAAGATAGTTGATTTACTTATACAATTCAACTTATTTCAACATCTATAAACATAAACCTAGACCCCAGGGTGAAGGGATTTAATTCTACTCATTTGACAGACATTAATAAGAATAGTAAACCTCTTCGTGGACATAGGAAAGTTGTCGAACCACATATATCCATTGTTGAGTGTGATTTTTCATTTCCTTCTTTATATTTCTTTACAGATATCTTATTGTGACAATTCTTTCACTCACACATGACATCACCAAAAATTATCTCCACATGCTTATGTCCAACTTTGACAATTAGGAAGATAGTGAAGAAACTCCACCTCTTATAGACAAATTAATTACGTTCTTAAGGAACTTATCCAAGATAATTGCAGCCCTCCAAAAAATAAAAATGAGGCAAGTGTAGGAAAATGTGCATTCACAAGTAAATATGCCTATTGTAGTAATGCACACCCATGTTCAACCCATTATGCATTTTCAAAAGTCAATTACAATAGTTGATAAACTAGTGACTATAAGCATGCTTACTGATCTAATGTTCAAAAGACTTACAAGAGCTGCTTCCAAAACCTCAAAAGGTACTGTACCTACATCCTATCAATGATTAATTTAATTATGTGGAATATTAGAGGGTTAGCTAATAAACCCTTGAAGAGAAGGATAAAAAAATTATGTATGATCTATAACGTCCCATTCTTAGCTCTATTAGAACCCAAATCGAAACAAGATAAATTGAAGACCTGGAAAGAATAATCAATATTGAAGGCTACATTTATAATTCCAGCAACAAAATTAGGTTCCTCTGGAGATATGGTGCAATGTGTGAAGCTCTTCTAAATAGAAATCGATTTATCTTCCTGCGAATTTCCCATCTTCAATTCTTTAAAACAGTCTACCTATCTATTATATATGAAAAATGCAATAGGAATGACATAATACCTCTAGGTATATAGTTGATTCAAAATCTTGGCTTGTCATCGGTGATTTTAAGGCGGTGTCTAAGAGTGATGAAAATCTTGGAGGAAATGAGGTAGACTATCACTCTATTGAAGATTTCAATAATATCATTTTAAATGCTTTTCTCCTAGAGCTATATTCAAATGGCTCAAAGTATATTTTGCATAATTTTAGTGATCATGGAAAATTTTGGGCTAGGCTTGATGAAGGCTTGGCCTCTATTTAATGGAGAAATGTCTTCCCTATATTTAATCTCCCTCACCATAATAAAACATGTTGTAATCACTCACGTCTTCTATTCTCAATTAAAATCCAGCTATATTCAATTCCAAAACCTTTTAAATTCCAAAATATGTGGTGTAAACAAAAGGATAAAAAAGGTATCATTGCAAATTATTGGAACCTTCATGCAGAGGGCAATCCCCTTAGGTGCTTATCATTTAAGTTGTAGGGGCTTAAGGCTGCCCTAAGCTCCTGGAATAAAGTCTATTTAAGAAATATTTTGAGGAGATTTAGCAGTTGGAAGATAAGTTCTTAGTCACTAAAATTTCTTATAAAAAAGATCCTTCTATTGAAAATAGAGCTAATATGTCCAAGTCTAAAGCTACGTTGCTAGAAGCTTTTAAAAATAAAGAATCTTTTTAGGGGAAAAATGAAAGGCAAGTGGATTCTAGAGGGAGACTCCAATTCTAAACTCTTTTATGCTTCTATCAAGGCTAGAAGAATTCACTAAATGATTCTCAAAGTCAAAAATTCAGAGAGAGTTTGGATAGAGAATTTTGAAGGCATAAAGGTTAAATTTGTGTCTTACTTCCAAAATATTTTCCAAGCTAGTGTAATTGATGGTGAAGTTGATATTATAGAAGTTATAGACCAAAAAATATTGCCTACTCAATCAGGTTTCTTAGATTATTTCCGAATGAAGATGAGATTTGGGAATCAGTCGAAGGCCTAAATTAATAAAGTAGTGCTGGTCCAAATGAATTTCATAGAGTTCTCTATAGAAAATACTGGGACACAATTAAATCGACATTATAGATACTATTTATTATTTTTTTGTAGGCTGGGATGTCTCAAAGAGTTGGACTAGTACAAACATCATGCTTATTCCAAAATCTAGCATCCGTGCTTATTGCTCAAATTATAGACATATAAGCCTTTGTAACTTTTGTCTCAATATCATCACAAAAATTCTTGCGAGGAGATTATCTTCAATACTTCCTCAAATCATAGGTAGCTCTCAATCATGATTTATCAAAGGAAAGAAAATCATAAACAACATTCTCTTGGCTCGGGAGCTAATTCAATCAATATGTAAGAAGACTAATGAATCAAATATGGTTATCAAGCTAGATATGTCTAAAGAATATGATAGGGTTTCATATCTATTACTTATTAAAACAATTAGAAAATTTTGATTCTCATATGTTTGGATTGATATAATTTGGAGGTGCATCTCTAATTATTGTCTCTCAACTATAATCAATAATTAAAGTGAAGGTTTCTTTAATTTGTTATCCTATGGCGTATTTTTTTCTTGTAGCTGAAACTCTTTACAAAGTCATTCATGCTCTAGTTTTAAATGGTCAATTCAAATCCAATTCTCTTCCTAAACATAACCTTATAATTAGTAACCTTAGCTTTGCAGATGATATTATAGTCTTTTAAAATGGTAGTCTTAATATTCTAAAACATCTAATTTCTTTTCATAAAAGATTTGAAAGTGCTTCAGTGTAGGTGGTCAACTGCTCAAAAAGTAACTTCACAGTGCATCACCTAGTTAATCCGAATAGAATTAGATCCATCTCTAAAATCACTTATGTATCTCATAACAAGATCCCTTTTAAGTTCCTTGGATGCCTAATCTTCTATGGGAGTAGAAAACAAAATTACTTTAAAGATATAATTCAAAAGATGAAATATAAATTGTCAAGATGGCAGACCAAATCCCTTTTATTCCAGGAAGGAGGAATCTGATCACATCAGTCATTGCTTATATTACAATTCATACCTTATCAACTTCCAAATAAAACTATTAACCATCTTTAAAAGATGTTCAATAATTTCTCGTGGGGATGTTCTAAGAAATATGGTTCTAAATATCACTGGTTGAATTGAACAAACACGTTCTTGCTTGTGGAAGAAGGTAGTATGGGATTCAAACTCTTTCACGACCTGTGTAAGACCTTTATCTTGAATATTTTGTGGAAATTAAACACAATAAAGATAGTGTGGTTATTCTTCAACTGGAACAAATGTTTTGTCCCGAAAGTCTTTGTGTTGAATTCCTTTGGAAATTTGAGCAATCTTATGTTAGAAGAACTGGTAAGAGACCTCCAAATATATGAGACATGCTTACTAACTTTATCAATCCTAAGGATAGCAGGATATCACTTAGAGACTTGTCTTGGAAGATTGAGGAAGTGTACAAGATATAGAAAAATAAGAAAGTGAAAGTTTATGAGTCCGAGTCTGAGGGAGAATTTTATTTTGATATTACGGCCATGATTGCTAAAAAATTTAAAAAGTTTCTTAAAATTTTCAAAGAAAATTTTTCCAATAAAAGGATTTTAAAGAAAAATAAAAAGAAATAAGAGTCCAAGGAGAGAGGTGATAAAGAAAATGAGGAAGAAGAGAGATGTTTTGAGTGGAAAGGAAAGTGGCATAAGGCGTTTGAGTGTCCCACTAGGCTAAAGAAAAAGGTCCAGAAACATGCCATGTCAGCCACTCTTAGTCATAGTGAGGAAGAGATGAAAGATTTCGGGGATGAGTCATCACATGGTAAGTTTGTCTCCTTTATGTAAAGTCAGGTGAGCACACCTAGTTTGTCCCACGATGATGAGGATACTTGTGCATGTGAGAGCCTAAATTAAGATTTAAGTGTTTATAGTGACTGTGAGAATGAGTGTGTAAGTGAGGATGAAAGTGAGATCCACAAAGCATTTAGATATTTATACGCCAAAACCTTAAAGATGAAGAAGTTGAATAAGGAACTAGTTCTTTAGGTGCTAGATTTAGAGAGAGAGATAATTGTTTTGAGGGAATTTGAGGCGTCGGCGAGGCAAATAGAGAAGGTGAAGGTTTCTTCAAGTGATCAGTTGATCCTCGTCGGTCGGGAAAAAGGTGAAATTGAAGCCCGAGTGGTACAATGGGAAAGATATATCAAACGTGATTGGGAGGTCAAGGTCACAATGGAGGACACATCTAAGAAGGTTTTTAAGATGCTCCTCTTTCCCGCTTTGGAGAATGTTGAGAGATTAGGAGTAGATTATGACGGTGCGTCTACTTCCCATGTTGCACCGAAGCCGGTTTTTGAGTTTGTGATGGATCCATATGGGTCTCAACTATAACAACCCGCTTAAAATAATAACAGGTGGCCAACTCTATACTACCTTAAATCAGGAATCTCAGATGGCTCAGTCTCAGCACCAACAAACTATACGATATCATATAAGGGTAACTACCCCAAATCAAATAAGCTAGAAGCCAAAAATTAATAAAACATACCACGAACAACCAACCAACACTATAGAACCACTAACAAAGGGTAAAATGAACACGAGAACCATGATCAATGATGTGCTAGAATAATATGAAATGAGTATATGTAAGGAAATATACCCGAATAAGCTGTTGGGTCACAGACAGTACAACAATCATAAAGGAGAAATATAAACATCAATAAATATCCCTTGGGTATAAACTCGATACAACATGAATTCTACCAATATTTTCAAAGAAGTAAGAGGCGACTACAATCTAAATCCCGTAATAGTCCGCACCTGTTACGACACCCATGACTCTAGATAGAAGGGCATCTGACATCCATGCGGTAGGACACATGTAATAGTATATATATATAACAGGAGAGAAATATAAACGGGTCAGAGCCCAAGGTGTAAAAATGTTTAGCAAGTGTGTTAACCGTGCATAATAAATATAAATGCACTATTTCATAATTAAAGTGGAGTCGCACTCTCGTGAAACCCCCATCTCACCTTTCATCTAAAAGTGCGCTCCTATTCGTGTCCTGGAATCTTAATTAAGTTACCCCAACCATAAGGACAACCTAACTTACCATAGGCACATCCTAAACCCATAAGACCTTCCATCCTAACATAACCCAAGGATCCTTCCCATTCTACTCAGACTAAAATGTATATATGCATATATGCCATACTAGGCTTTATTGATTTCAATTTATAACTTAATCAGTTATCCATCTTATTACTTCATATATTAACTTTTAGCTTCAAATTAAGATTTTATTCTCTAAATAACATGAAAAATTTAATAAGGACAAAACTTCTCTCTACTCTCAAAATTGCATTGCGTTTCGTGCGTGGGGCGTCTCGCAAAGCCAAATCCAAACAAGGAACCCCCCCGATACACTACTCCTTGACAATGTCGATCATAGGGATCCATTATGTCATCTACACAATTACTACTATAATTTTGATTTCTATCTAAGAACAATCTCAAAATCTCCACTAAATCCTTGGGTTGACATAACCGAAATCTTTCCTTAAGTGCGATACATCAACCCCCAACAATCTAGTACACCATAATCACCCAAGATGTACATCATAGAAATTTCATATCCGTTTTCACCTATAGGATATATATATATATATATATAACCATTCATTCCCATAGCCAGTGTACATAACACATATAATGTACAATTGCCATACATATAATATAACCGGCTATAAAATGCCAATATACCGCACCATGCTATCATCTTCCAGGGCATCACTCATATTCCATCTTAGGGACCACCGGTGGGACTAAATATTACCCACTTTACGGACAACACACACAAACGACGTCCCGGAAGCGGTCATAGTTCCTAGTCGATAATGAGATGAAACATACCCACCACGTCTCATCCCAAAAATAATGTATATCACATAAGAACACAATGGACGACTATGACCTGGGGAATATCCACACGCTGCTCCTCGAGCCAGGGTGCTCACCCTCATCATGTAACTTCCCAATGATAGCATGTGCGGGTTATGCTTCACATTACATGTATATATATCATTCACATACACAATACATATACATCCATATGATCCCATCATATAATTAAACCATCACATATGGTTTAGATATTCACGCCACGAGTACATTCATATATACATATTCATACCTATATATATATATATATATATATATATATATATATATATATATATATATATATATATATATATATATATATATACCATCTCTCACACGTATGTAGGAAATTTATAAATTCGTCTATACATGTATATAATCGTATTTATACTAGCCGTCGTCTCAAACGTATTTAATTTAATTCCTTATATAAATATGATCCCTCACTTGAAGCTTATTCATCCATTATCCCTATGATATGAATAGGCTTCCAATATTCAACATTTAGGTTATCACCCCAAAGTTTAATGTGTATAACGATCACTATACATTCCATCAATATCTGAAAGCACATCAACCCACAATACTTATTTCGATCAAAGGTAGTCACCTAATTAATAATCGATAAGCCTCAAGCTCAATCCTTAATTCATTTCATGATCCCATCAAGTATGGGAATCTCCATTATAAATAAAAAATAGTCATATATCCACTCTCCCGACCAACATTAAAACACAACCTATTCGAGTTGATAGTATGATTCCATCGTTCACAATTTCACCTACGGTTCAATTGCTCTTATGAACCCTAAACCTTATTACATTATAATTTATTCCTTAAGTTAAACCTTACTAAGGATACGCAACCACTACCTCTCCTTGGTCCCAAACCATATATTAAATAGAATCCTATCACTATAAGTATTCGACACAATTATCGACCTATAATGTCACACAATACCCTCACCACTCTCCCAAAGAGTACTAAACCTTAAATTATATCTAAACTCACTTATGACCTCAAGATAGAACTACCGTCCTCACTGAGATCCCCCACTATACCTCGCAATATCCATTATTAATACGCGCGTAGGCAAAAAGGGACTATCTCTACCATTTATAACCATTTCATGATAACCCACCTCTATCATAATAAAATAATTCGCCAGTCACATCAGTTCTATATTCATTTCATTACTAAAAGAGGCATCCCATCCTCATAAATCAATTTAACATAGGCTTGTAAGCCCCTATTCGACATAGGGCACCTACTCCCTTAATCTAATATCATAAGCCCATTAAGAAATCCCCTAAGAATAAAACCCCAAAGAAAAGGGGAAGAAAGAAATCCAAATGTTGGGCTAAAATAAGGGATCGGTCGACCGGTCTCGGACCCCCGATCGATCGCGAGTCAAAATTTTGCCCTACGAAGAATGCAGTAGGCTTTTCCCTTAAGGCGCGGTCGACCGGTCCCCTGGTCGCGGTCGACCGGCCATACTAGTTGTCTTAGCCGATTCCATTTTGAACGAACCCTACATTTTCCAAACACCCAAAAATCATCATCTAACCCCCAATCTATAACTCAGTCATATTCTTAACATTACCACTCATCCTACATCTCATCCAAACAATCTATGTTCCCTTAATCCCATGTATAAACATCAATTTTAAGTTTTACTACCCAAAATCTAGGTTTTTACATACAACCCAAAAATCGATTTCTTTTATCCACAAATTATGAAATGAAATACACAAATGAAATATTTAGCAAGATTAAACACTTGCCTCAGATTTGTAAAGGTTGAATCGTCCCCGGGATCACGTTTGGGCCGGAATCTCCAAGATTTTTCCTTCTCTCTCTCTTCCTTTCTTCTTCTTTCTCTCTTATTTCTATTTCTCTCTTCTCACAAATGAGAAGGGCTGAAATAGTAAGCCCTTAAATCCCTGAAAACATAAGTCCCAGTTTTAATTGATAATACACATTTTAAATGTCTCGTTTACTCTAATTCGAGTCAAACTAACTTAAAAATATTTCGGGACCGAAATAAAACCCAAGGATAGTCATTTTGACTATCTCATCCCATCTGGAATCAATGGCACACTCAAAATCATCATCTGGAATACTTTAAAACGTCCTAAATTTTTGGACTTCAATTTCCAAATTATAAAATTCTCCAATTTAAATAAATTTTATTTCTCTTAAAAATTTAATTTCTCAGTCCCAAAATCTTGGGGTGTTACATCAACCTAATAAACCTAGGCATCCGTTACCCGAGAGGAGAGTGCATCATAGACGTATTAGCGAAGGTGTTCCTAGGCCCATTATGTTTGTTCCCATTACATGAAAAGAGGACACCTTAAGGAATTTTTCTTTTAGTTGGGTAGTGTGTCTCATAGATTTTTGCCACATGTCCCGAAACACACACCACACATGATAGTTTTTATGCTCATGGAGATTACATGAGGGAGTTTGCATATATTTGAGAGAAAGTTATGTTTTTAGCAAAACTTCACATGATCTTATGGATGTTTTTCATCAGATGTTACTACATTTGGAAAACTCCTCTGCAGCTAACGGTTGAGGTTTAGACTTGTTTGCTAGTATAGGATTATTTTCATGATGATATTTTATGCATAGTGCTAGTACATACCACTTTTCTATTTATCTTTTCAATTTTTGATATATTTTAAAAAAAACCAAGAAGATTTTTTTATTTTGAAATTTTTTGGAAAAATACAAATAGATTTTATTTTAAAAAAGACAAAAATATTTTTGTATTTCGTTTTACACCATTTACGGATGTAGATCTAGGATGACCAAGTCACGACATCATTCAATAACAATGTGACTATTTGATAGTGATTTGATACACAACATCATTTCGTTTTGTGCTTTAAAATGTTTGGAGTCGTTAAGATGTAATTTGAGATTACTTTCTACTTATTTAACTCATGATTTCCTTAAATACACAAATGTAGGGATTTATTTGATTATTATGCTTTTCAATCACATATTGGTCAAAATGTTTCCATCTGAATCCAGTCTTTAAAATGAACCAAATGCAATAAAACTTGACAATTAAGGTATTGCTTGTAAGAACCGTTGCCCGTGAGGACTTTATTTAAAAAGATGAGTGAACGGGGAAGGGCTATGAAAGGTACACATATCCTTTGAGATTAATCCATCATTTTAATCAGACCTAAAAAATGTTTGCACTATAAAAAGTATCCAAGGTTTAAAGAGGTTGAAAAGAGACCGAAGAAAATTTAAGGGAATAAAAAGATAAAAATGCCAAAAAGACGCTATTAGGTTTTAGATCAACTCATTAGAAAAATAAAATATTTATTATTCATGAGGGTGTTCAGATGAAAATTAAACAATGGGTTTTCACATCCTGACAAAGTCTTGAAAAATAATTACATAACTTTAAGATGTTATTGAAAACACGCGCTTGAGTGGTAGCTATAGCATGAAAGACTCAAGTAAGAAAGTAAAACACTAGATGAATAAATGATATTTACCTACGACTTTTATCGGTTATTCTAGGAGGGACCAATACAAACTTTTCTTGAATTGTTAACTTTACTAAAACAGATTTAAGTTTGCAAAGTAAATAAAAAGTCCATATTAATCTCTAAGATTAACGTAAGTGATTTAACAAATAATAATCAATTCAATTTTATGCGGCACTATAAGAAAAATGAGTATTAGAGACGGGAGTATTTGGGAGGGCCATGTCATTTTGTCCCTCTTCTTATACCAAATGGGAGGGTTTTTAATTACCGTCCCTTTTGATAAATCACAATAGGTACGGTTTTTAAAATCCATCCCATTTGTTATACCAAAAGGGACGGTTATTAAAAACCGACCCTTAAAGTGTATGGAATTTTTTAGCACTTTTTTTCCCAGGCTAATTTAAGGGAGAGATTTTAAAAACCGTCCCTTTTGCTATACCAAAAGGGACGGTAATTAATATCCTTCCATTTTGGCATAGTAAAAGGGAAGGTTTTTGAAATCCGTCCCTTTTGAAAAGGGTTGTAAAAATGTGTGGAAAAAAAGAGCAAAATACCAAAAGGGTCGAAAAACCCGTCCTATTTGATATATCAAAATGGACGGTTTTAATATCCGTCCCTTATGGTATACCAAATGAGATTTTTTTTCCGACCCTTTTGGTATTTCCCTCACTTTTTCCACATATTTTTACAACCCTTTCCAAATTTCCCTATCAATGTCTCTCTCTTTAACGCGACAACGTCGAAAACCCTATCTCTCTCTCTCTCTTCGCGACACGACTTTCTCTCTCTCTCTCTCATGCGGTCTCTTTCTCCCCCTGAGCCTCCACACCCACCTAAACCTCCCCACCCACCCACGTCCACCAACACACCCACCCATTGCCGTAAAAATGACAACCACATCCGAACACCACCATATCCCTTTATATACCACTCGAACTACCCACTCACGCCCAAATAATCAACAACAAACCCAATCTAGTTGACCCGTCTTGTCAAATAATGAGATTCTCCTTTAATTTTTTGGACATGGTATTCTCAAATTAGAGTCGATGGGAAATCATTCAGTGGGTTTTGTACCTCAAATAAATGGGATCCTCACATGGGTTAGGTAAGAACTTCTTCCACACCTATTGGTGGCATATATTCGCGAATTAGTGTTGTAAAATAAAGATGACACAAACTTAAAGGATTCGGGTCTGACCCTATTTAGCCCAGTTTACTCTTTCCTTTGTCTTTTATCTTTGATGTTCTCTATTTCCCTGAAATCAGTTAATATGTTTTGATGTTGGTTTGTGAGATGGAGGTGTTGGGTGGGTTTTCGATGGCAGTTTGTGGTGGTTTATTAGTGGTTGGTGTCGACAGGAGGGGATGATGTTATTTGGGTTATTTGTGATGTTTTCCCATTGACTTTAATTTTGTATAATTTGTAACACTGTTTGGTTTTGATTTGTGAATCCTTACCAATTAATTTAGCAATATGCTAATGTTTCTACTTTGTTGTTTTTCATTTTTGTGTATGAAATAATCCTAGTGTTTGGGCTGACTCACATAGGTGAACAACAATCAGACTAGCCTCTTTTATATCCTAATCAGTCAGAAACTCATAATTGTTAACATTAGTAATAGTACATGTGACTTATTATTCAATAATGTTTGTTTTTCCTTGGAATCGTTTGTTTTATGCCAAATTACGTTTGGTGTTGTTTTAGTGTTGAGAAACAGTAGGTTTTCAAACTGTAAAATCCTTTGGAAGTTCATTATAAGAGTTTATATTGATTAATATTTACTCGAGAATCTGTTTGAAGCATTATATTATTAGTTTTCCTTGAAAACAAGAAGTGGAATTGATAGGGGGAGAAATGGTATCTAATCCAATTGTAATCGTATCTTAGTTTGGGAGATTTAACTTAGCGGGAGACGTCTTTCTAAGTAGATCGTTTGATAAAGGGGGAGAATTAATTAAGGGGGAGTTGCGAGCTTCTTAGGTAGATCATTTTATCTTTGAAAATGATTACGCCCAATTTTAAAATCTTACAAAAAGTAATTTCCTTTTAAAGATGAGGAATAAGGTTGGTTCAAATAATGGGACTATACTATGCAAGATTCACAATTAAAATATTACAATTTTAATTCTTCCAAAATTAAAATGAAACTAAACATGATTTTAATTTTCTCAAAATTAGAATTGCTCTCGAAAATAAAGTTGTGAGTATTTAATTTTTTGCCCAAAAGAAATTTAACCCAAGTCCTAGAAATTTGCCCAACAAATAATTAACTCAATTTTGCAAATTAGGCCAAACCAAATTTTATCCAATAAAATAATGACTTGAATTAAATTAATATTTAACCAAATTAAAATAACACCAATTTAATTAAGTCTGACAATTAAACAAAATTTTATTTTTAATTATCCTAAGAATGCATTCTAAATTATTTTGCAAGATAAAAATAAATTAGTCACACTAGGCCGCGATGTACGAGGAAAAACCCACAACGGGAAAAAACTTCGGACGACCCTAGCCTCAAATCCACTAAGTACGGTTTTACAAGTACAAGACACAGAGACTTACAACACTCGACTTGACTCCGTCCAAGCCCCGATGCTTCTTTTTGTACACAGCTCTGCCTAGCGAATAACCACAGAGATCCACCACTATCTCAAAATTCACCAATCAAACTTTTTCTAGTCATTGCCACCCGAACAAGGAGCCTTTCTCTAAGTGGGTATGTCATAGCACACAACCTCTTCTTCTTTATACGATGTAGAAGCAAACCCAAACTCTCTTTTACGGTAGAGATGAATTCGTTGCCAAAAAAATTATCCAAGCAAGATGTATATATATATAGAAACTTGGATTAAAACAAACAATTGGGTGTAAACTTGGTTTTGTTCTTTGAATAAATCAATTTGAATAGCAAACACCAAGCAAACTTTTTATGAAAGAATTAAGCTCGCAAACACTCTCTAAGAGATAGAAAAAGTTCTTGGAAAAATTTTAGTCTCGAAGTCAATAAATTATGTGAAGGAGTAGTGGTACAAAGTAGTGGAAAAGTGCCAAAAAATTGCCAAAAGATGTTGCCGCCGAAATCTCGTTCGAACGACATTTCGTTCGAATGAACTTTCTAAAAAAGTTCCATTGGCAAGTCGTTGGCAAACCTCGTTCAAACGATAGACTCGTTCGAACGACAATTTCGAACGAAGTGATAGACTGGTCTTTTTCAAAATTAAGGCCAAAAATTTTTTTTAAACAAAGTTCTAAAGTAACCTTCTGAAAATAAAATTCATTTTAAATTACACCCTTTATAAAATTATTCCTAGTCTCCTTATATATATATATATATATATATATATATATATAGAAATGCATTCATACCTTTTGGATACAATGGAATATGATGTCGATGACGTAGAAACATGGCACTTGAAACTCGGAAATGATGAAGCTTTATAAGTCTTGGTCACTACGTCTTCAATTCTTGCATGTCATAGGCTTAGAGGATACTCACTCAATACTATCCTATGACAAAAAAAATTTTGTCCGGAATTGAGCCAACACTACATTAAGACTTAATTGGAAATTTGTGTCATTACAGGAATGGATGCAAGACATGATTTTTTATTAGCACATTGTAGGCACCACATTAGTTTTTATTAGCACCCCTCGCGGCATTATCGCAACACTATCTATTTTGTACAAATCACATTGATATGTTGGTGTAATAAATACACCAGAATAGTTATAAATGTGGAACTGGCAGAGGTTATATCAAGAGGGTGTTTTGAGAATATAACTTTGTTCATGTAAACTTGATCTTTTCTACTTCTACGATTCAAACCTATAATGAAATTGCTAGTTACTTTTTTGTATATGACTATTGAAACCATATTATAGTATGATGTTTTTTTATACGATTATTGAAAACATATTTGTAATTTCAATATATATGCTTCTGATCTTTATGTATTAATTTATTTGTATATGTTTTGTATAAACATAGTTGATCCACTTTAGAACAATGATTGGTACCTCTTGTCAACAAAACTCAGGGTGTAAAGGTGATACTCTCGTTTTTGTCTCATCATTCTTATTTTTTTTATTTATAACTGCATGTCAAAGAAGAGTTGCATTTATACCTTGAAACACTTGGCATAAACTATCGAAACTTGAACTGTGCAAGAAATTTGAGTATGATCCACTCGGATAGTTATACATGGGGTAATTTGGGACAAGATAGTGTATTCCCATGATTAGCAAAAATCTATATTTAGTTTGAATCATTGACCACGCCTAAATTAAAACGAATCTTTATAAAAAAAAAACCGCTTATCTTCACTTTGACAACTCTTGTCTCTGTAATAACTAATGTCACTCGATCGAATGCCTGCATAGTCACCGAACTCCCGATTAGAGTATACAACGATAATTTGCATAAAATTGAACTTGAGCTTAAAAACGTAGCGTCAAGGGGTGAAAATGTGAAACAACCACAAAACGGTCCCATAAGAGATACGTGCCCCTCGCATGGGACCAATGTAACTCGTACGAACTGACCGCTTAGTCATCGACCTCCCAATTTAAGTATATGATGAGAATTTGCAAAATTCAGACTTGGGTGTAAAAAAAATGACCCAAGGGGTGAGACTAAACAACCATAAAACGGTCCCATAAGAGGCACGAGCACTTCACACGAGACCAATGTATACAATACAAATCGGCCGCGCAGTCACCGGCCTTCCGGTTTGAGTAAAAGATGAGAATTTGCTAAATTAAGACTTAGGCCTAAAATATGGCATCAAGGGGTGAAAACTTAAAACAATCAAAAAACGATCCCATAAGAGGTGCGAACACCTCGCACGAGAGCAATGTAACCCACACGAACCGAAGAAGTAGTCACCGGACTCCCCGCTCGAGTATATGACGATAATTTGTAATCGGTTAGACTTATGCTTAAAAACATGCCGTCAAATGGTGAAAACATAAAATAACCACAAAATGGTTCCGTAAGGGGCATGAGCTCCTCAAATGAGACCCGTGTAACTCGTACGAACTGATTGCGTAGTCATCGGACTCCCGGTTTGAGTATACAATGAGAATTTACAAAAAATTAGACTTGGGATTAAAAACATGGCGTCAAGGGGTGGAAACATAAAACAACCACAAAACGGTCCTGTAAGATGCACGAGCACGTCGCACGGCAGGAATGCAACTCATACGAATTGATGACATAGTCACCGGACTCCCGTTTTGGTATATAACGAGAATTTGTAATATGTTAGACTTATGCTTTAAAAGATGTCGTCCAAGGGTAAAAACATAAAGCAACCACAAAACGGTCCCGTAAGAGGCAAGAGCACCTTTAATGGGACCAATGTAACTCGTACGATTCGATCGCGTAGTCACCGGACTCCCGATTTGAGTATACGGTGAGAATTTACAAAAATTTAGACTTAGGACTATAGATTTGGTGTCAAGGGCTTAAAATGTAAAATAACCACAAAAAGGTCTCGTAAGAGGAAAGAGAACCTCACACGGGACCAATGTAACTCGTACGAACTAACCACGTAGTCACCCGACTCCCGATTTGAGTATACGACGAGAATTTGTAAAAAAAAATAGACTTAGCCTGAAAAACATGGCGTCAAGGGGTGAAAATGTAAAACAACCACAAAACAGTCCCATAAGAGGCACATACACCTCACACGAGACCGATGTAACTCGTATGAACTGACAGTGTCGTCACTGGTCTCTCGATTTGAGTATATGATGAGAATTTGCAAAAAAAAAGGACTCGGGCTTAAAAACATAGCGTCAAGGGGAGAAAATGTAAAACAACTACAAAACAGTCCCATAAGAGTTACGAGAACCTCACACGGAACCAATGTAACTCGTACGAATCAACTATATAGTCACTGACCTTCCGATTTGAGTATCGACGAGAATTAACAAAATTTAGACTTGGGCCTAAAGACATCACGTCAAGGGGTAAGCATAAAACATCCACAAAATGGTCTCGTAAGAGGCTCGACCACCTCAAACGGGACCAATGTAACTCGTACGAATAGACTACATAGTCACCGACCTTCCGATTTGAGTATACGATGAGAATTATAAAAATTTAGACATAGCCCTAAAATACGATGTGAAGGGGGGAAATATAAAACAATCACAAAACGGTTCGGTAAGAGGTGTGGGTACCTCGCACGAGACCAATGTAACTCGTACGAACCGATGGCGTAGTCACCGGACTCCCCGTTTAAGTATATGTAGGGAATTTATAATCGGTTAGAATTACGCTTAAAACATGTTATCAAATGGTGAAAACAAAATATAGACACAAAACGGTCCCATAAGAGGCACGGAGACCTCGCACGGGACCAATGTAACTCTATAAACAGATCACGTAGTCACCGGACTCTCGGTTCGAGTAAACAAAGAGAATTTGCAAAATTTAGACTTATGCCTAATATATGGTGTCAAGGGGTGAAAACATAAAACAATTAAAAAATAGTCCCCTAAGAGGCATGGGCACCTCGCACGGGACCAATGTAACCCACACGAACCGACCGCATAGTCACCGAACTCCCGATTTGAGTATACGATGAGAATTTGTACAAAATTGGACTTAGGCCTAAAATATGGCGTCAAGTGGTGAAAACATAAAACAACCACATAACAGTCTCCTAAGAGACACGAGCACGTCGTACGGGACCAATGTAACTCGTACAAACTGACCACATAGTCACCGAACTCTCGGTTTGAGTTTGCGACGAGAATTTGCAAAAAACATGACTTGGGCTAAAAAACATGGCATTAAGGAGTGAAAATGTAAAACAGACACAAAACAATCTTGTAAGAGGCATGGCAACCTCGGATGGGACCAATGTAACTTGTACGAACCGACTGTGTAGTTATCAGACTCCATATTTGAGTATAGGAGGAGAATTTCCAAAAACTTGGACTTAGGCTTGAAAACAAAGCGTCCAGGGTGAAAATGCAAAACATCCACAAATAGATGTTCAATCTGATCCCATAGCTACCTCATATCCATCGAACCCATACGATACGGTTCATGAGCTATTAGCCTAGTGCTCGATGATAATTCAATGACAAACTAAATCTCTCCAAAGGGGGAAATCCCGATATCTCCTGAAACACATCGAAAAAACTCACTTACAATAGGAAATGGGTCGAGGGAAATCACCACCCCCGAGAAATCTCCTTCTCTATGGAATACAAATGGTTGGATGAACCTCCTTCAGGATGAGTAATATCCACTAAGAACATCTACCGTAAGAGGCACAGACACCTGGCATGGGATAATGTAACTGGTAAGAACCGATCGCGTAGTCACTGGACTCCCGGTTTGAGAATTCGAAGAGAATTTGAAAAAAAATGGACTTGAGCTTAAAAACATAACGTCAAGAATGCAAAACATCCACAAAATGGTCCCATAAGATGTACAGGCACCTTGCATGGGACCAATTTAACTCATATGAACCGATCACGTAGTCACAGAACGCTCGGTTTGAGTATATGACGAGAATTTGTAATGGGTTAGAATTACGCTTAAAACATGTTGTCAATGGGTGAAAACATAAAACAACAACAAAATGGTCCCGTAAGAGGCACGAGCAACACGGGGACCAATGTAACTCATATAAATCGATCGCATAGTCACCGAACTCTCGGTTCGAGTATACGAGGAGAAATTGCAAAATTTTGACTTAGGCCTAAAATATGGCATAAAGGGGTGAAAATGTAAAATAACCACAAAACTGTCTCGTAAAAGGCACGGGAACCTCGTACGGGACCAATGTCACTCGTATGAATGACCTCATAGTCACCGAACTCCCGGTTTGAGTATACAACGATAATTTGCAAAAAAAGTGGACTTTCGTTTTAAAACATAGTGTCAAGGAGTGAAAGTGTGAAACATCTACAAAATGGTCCCGTAAGAGGCACGAGCACCTCACACGCGACCAATTTAACTTGTACAAATCGATTGTGCAGTCACTGGACTTTCGATTTGAGTATACGATTACAAATTATAAAATTGAGACTTAGGCCTAAAATATGGCATCAAGGGGTTAAAACATACAATAAAAAAAATGTCCCGTAAGAGGTGCGAACACCTCGTACAAGACCAATGTAACTTGTAGGAACTGACGACGTAGTCACCGGACTCCCCATTCAAGTATACCATGAGAATTTGTAATTGGTTAGAGTTACGCTTAAAAACATAAAACAACCATAAAACGGTCCCGTAAGAGGCATGAACTCCTCAATAGGGACCAATGTAACTCGTACGAACCGATTGCATAGTTATCGAACTCTCGGTTTGATTATATGATGAGAATTTGCAAAAAATGAGACTTGGGATTAAAAACATGGCATCAAGTGGTGAAAACATAAAATAACAACAAAACAGTCCCGTAAGAGGCATGAGCGCGTCGTACGGGACCAATGCAACTCATATACACCGACGGCATAGTCACTGGACTCCCCATTTGAGTATACAATAAGAATTTGTAATCTATTAGACTTATTCTTAAAAAGATGTCGTCTAAGGGTGAAAACATAAAACAACCACAAAATGGTCCTGTAAGAGGCAAAAGCACCTCGCACGGGACCAATGTAACTCGTACGAACCGATCGCGTTGTCACCGGACTCCCGGTTTGAGAATACGGCAAGAATTTGCAAAAATTTAGACTTAGGCCTAAAATATGGCGTCAAGGGGTGAAGACGTAAAACAACCACAAAATGGTCTCGTAAGAGGCACGGGCACCACGTACAGGACCGATGTAACTCGTACAAATTGACTGCGTAGTCATTGGACTCCCGATTGGAGTATATGATGAGAATTTTAAAAAAAATGGACTCAGGCTTAAAAACATAGCGTCAAGGGGTGAAAATGTAAAATTGCGATAAAATGGTCACATAAGAGGTACGAGAACCTCACACGGAACCAATATAACTCGTGCAAACCGATCGCATAGTCACTGGCCTTCCGGTTTTAGTATCGCTGAGAATTTGTAGAATTTAAACTTGGGCCTAAAGACATGGCGTGAAGGGGTAAGAATAAAGCATCCACAAAATGGTCCCGTAAGAGGCACGAGCACCTCAAATGGGACCAATGTAACTCGTACGAATCGACTATGTAGTCACCGACCTTCGAGTTTGAGTATACGATGAGAATTTGCAAAATTTAAATGTAGCCCTAAAATACGGTGTCAAGCAGTGAAAATGTAAAACAATCACAAAACGGTCCCATAAGAGGTGCGGGCACCTCGTACGGGACCAATGTAACTCATACGAATCGATCGGATTTTCACCGGACTCACCGTTTGATTATATGATGGAAATTTGTAATCGGTTAGAATTACGCTTAAAAACATGTCGTCAAATGGTGAAAATAAAAAGAAGACACAAAACGGTCCCGTAAGAGGCACGAGCACTCGCACGGGACCAATGTAACTCTTACGAATAGATCGTCTAGTCACCGGACTCTCGGTTTGAGTATATGGAGAGAATTTGCAAAATTTTGACATAGGCCTAAAATATGGCGTCAAGGGGTGAAAACATAAAACAGCCAAAAAACGGTCCCATAAG
Organism: Sambucus nigra; assembly: GCA_949130495.1. NCBI lineage: Eukaryota > Viridiplantae > Streptophyta > Magnoliopsida > Dipsacales > Adoxaceae > Sambucus > Sambucus nigra. Next base: position 378,679,336 of record OX422224.1, read on the forward strand.
GGGCATGGGCACCTCACATGGGACTAATATAACTCGTACGAAGCGACCGCGTAGTCACTGGACATCCGATTTGAGTATACGATGAGAATTTGTAAATAATTTGACTTAGGCCTAAAATATGGCATCAAGGGGTGAAAACGTAAAACAGCCACGTAACGGTCTCCTAAGAGGCACAAGCACCTCGTACGGGACAATTGTAACTCGTACGAACTGACCACATAGTTACCAAACTCTCGGTTTGAGCATACGATAAAAAATTGCAAAAAAATTGAATTGGGCTTGAAAACATGGAATTAAGGGGTGAAAATGTAAAACGGTAATAAAATAGACCCGTAAGGGGCACGAGAACCTCGTACGGGACCAATGTAACTCGTAAGAACCAACCGCATAGTTACCGGACTCCCGGTTTCAGTATACGACGAGAATTTGCAAAAAATTAGACTTGGGCTTAAAAACAAAGCATTAAGGGGTGAAAATGCAAAACTGCCACAAATAGCTGCTCAATCTGATCCCGTAGCTCCCTCATGTCCATCGAAGCCATATGATACGGTGCACGAGTTATTAGTCAAGTGCTCGACGATAATTCAATGATAAACTAAATCTCTCTTCTATGGGGAAATCTCGATATCTCCTGAAACACATCGAAAAACTTACATACAAAAGGAATCGAGTCAAGGTAAATAACCACCACCAAGAGGTCAACTCCTCTATATAATACAAATGGCTGGATGATCCTACTTCAGGATGAGGCATCGCCACTCAGAACATCTACTCATCGGAATTCGTAAAAAAATTGACTTAGGCCTAAAATATGGCGTCGAGGGATCAAAACATAAAATAGCCACAAAACGGTCCCATAAGAGGCACTGGCACCTCGCATGACACAATGTAACTCATACGAAGCGACCGCATGGTGACTGGACTCCGGATTTGAGTATACGATGAGAATTTGCAAAAAAATGGACTCGGACTTAAAAACATAACGTCAAGGGGTGAAAATATAAAACACCAACAAAACAGTCCCATAAGATGTACGAGCACCTCGCATGGGACCAATGTAACTCGTACGAACCAATCGCGTAGTCACCGAATGCTCGATTTGAGTATACGGCGAGAATTTGTAATCAGTTAGAATTACGCTTAAAAACATGTTGTCAAAGGGTGAAAACATAAAACAACCACAAAATGGTCCCGTAAGGGGCACAAACACCTCGCACGGGACCAATGTAAGTCATACAAACTGATCGCGTAATCACTGAACTCTCGGTTTGAGTATACCGTGAGAATTTGCAAAATTTAGACTAAGGTCTAAAATAAGGCGTCAATGGGTGAAAATGTAAAATAACCACAAAATTGTCCCGTAAGAGGCACGGGACCTCGCACTAGACCAATGTCACTTGTACGAACTGACCGTATAGTCACCGGACTCCCGATTTGAGAATACAATGACAATTTGCAAAAAAATAGACTTGGGCTTAAAAACATAGCGCCAAGGGGTAAAAATGTGAAACAACCACAAAATGGCCCCATAAGACATACATGCACCTCACACGGGACCAATATAACTCATACGAACTGACCGCGTAGTCACCGGCCTCCCAGCTTAAGTATACGACGAGAATTTACAAAATTTAGACTTGGGACAAAAAGATGGAGTCAATGGGTGAGAGTAAAACAATGAAAAAACGGTCCCATAAGAGGCACGAACACCTCACACGGGACCAATGTAATTCATACGAACCGATCGCGTAGTCACCGGACTCCCGGTTTGACTATACGACGAGAATTTGCCAAAATTTAGACTTAGGCCTAAAATATGGCATCAAGGGGTGAAAACGTAAAACAACCACAAAATGGTCTTGTATGAGGAACGAGCAACTCGCACGGGACCGATGTAACTCGTACGAAATGACTGCGTAGTCACTAGACACCCAGTTTGAGTATACGATGAGAATTTGCAAAAAAAAAATGGACTAAGGCTTTAAAACATAGCGTTAAGCGGTGGAAATGTAAAACATCAACAAAATGGTCCCATAAGAGGTACAAGCACCTCACACGGGACCAATGTAACTCGTACAAACCAACCACATAGTTACAAGTCTTTCGGTTCGAGTATCGACTAGAATTTGCAAAATTTAGACGTGGGCCTAAAGACATGGCGTCAAGGGGTAAGCATAAAACATCCAAAAAAGGTCTCGTAGGAGGCATGAGCACCTCAAATGGGACCAATGTAACTCGTATGAATCGACTATGTAGTCACCAACCTTTCGGTTTGAGTATATGATGTGAATTTGCAAAATTTAGACGTAGCCATAAAATACGGTGTCAAGGGGCGAAAGCATAAAATAATCACAAAACGGTCCTGTAAGAGGTGCCGGCACCTCGTACGGTGATAGATAGAACTTTTGCGTATATGTCCTTGTTGAAAGCCCTTCTAATCAAAACCTCAAAATACCTACAAATAATAACAAACTAAAGTGTAGAGGTAAGTAAGGGTAACAATCCACTTTCTAGGGATTAAGCTATAGACAAATTCAATTGTAATTCACTTTTTATTTTCTTTTTGTGCTTTTTCACTTTTCTACTTTTTTTAGTTTTTTCAAATATTAAAACAATAGGGTGAGGTGTGGTTTAAACTACTAAACTAAATGTAATATGATAATAACTAACTAGAAAATGGCTAAAATGAAAAATAAAGTCTAACACTAAAAATAAGAGATAAAGTGAGGTAAATAATTGTGAGAACAATCAAGGAGTGGGATTACACCACAAATTTTAGTTATTCTAATTAATTAATTTAATTATTTGAATTCTCCCAAATTAATATCCAAATTACAAATCAACTCTCGTTGCAAATGTAATTTTAATAGTAACCTTTTAGAAAGTTAATTTTAACACCCCACAACTCTAGAAAAATAGATCCATACTCCTTTTAATTAATCACCCACTAGGATCGATCAATTAGAATTTATGTCAATCTTATAAAATAAATTTAGAGTTGAAATTCAAGTAATAATACCCCAATTAAGAAACCCCTATCTCTAGTTCGAATCTAAAATGGGTATTATAACTAGAATTTCGATTTTCTCTCAAAAATTATTTACACTCTCTCGAGGCGTAAATTTAAGGGTGAGGGATCAAAATTAACATTCAAAGGGATATTTCAAGTAATCAAACTAATTAAACTAAACTAACATCAAATAAGGGTTTCACCCCACCCCTTGGAAGGGGTTTTAGCCTAACATGGTATCAAACATAATAAACAAATTTTTAATAGGCATTTAATTTAAAAGAGTTGAGAGAAGAATAATCAAACCAATCTCTTGAATTCAATAAACTCCACTACTTCAATGAGAATCATACAACCCTCCAATTGAGAATCCAATTAATTTGAAAATAAATGAACACTCAATTAAATCTCAATCAATATTTAACCTCACAAATATCTAAAAAAATAAAAGAAAACTATTTACAAATGGTATTTTTTTATACAATTCTCTCTCTAGAATTTTCCTATGTAAAAGCTCTTTTGAATCTAAAATAAAAATTACAAACTAAAAATTAAAAGGATAGTGGATGAATTCAAAATGGACAATTAAATAATAAAAGAGATTTGCTAAAAATGCAAATCCTAACATTATAAAATTATACATTAGAACTCACCCAAAAAATAAATTCGAAATCATTACTTTATATTGAGATAATTGCTAATAATGCAAAATGTCAACATAAAGGAATGGGTTAGAATTTACCTCCCATAAGGGATAAATTTCACTACATCAATCTATTTTGAATTAATTGCTAAAAATGCAATAATTCATAATATATGGGTGGGGTGAAATTCATCCTAGAGATAATTTTCACTACACATCTCTATATTGAGGTATTTGCTAAAAAAGCAAATACTCAACATAGCGGGGTGGAGAGAATTTTATCACACCAAGCTTAAAACTAATTTTGAGATCCCCTTAAAAATTGGTCTTCATCTTCATTTTATAAAAGGCATGGAGCTAGGGGTATATAGGGTAATTGGTATAAGTGTGCATGTGGTTTGGGTGTGTCATAGAAATGGAGTGTGAGGTCATGTGGAAAGTGGGGAAATGAGGTAATGGGATAAAACATATCAGATTTGTTGAAAGGGTGTTTTTGGGTAAGAGGTTTTGTTTGGGGCCATTTGGGTAAATGGGTAAAAGGGGTTTAATAAGACACATGAGGGTTATGTTGGCAGGTAGGAATGAAATTCGTTTTTTTGTCTTGTGGCTTTTGAGATGGGGAAATGGGTCTTGACCGGACATGGAAGTGGAACGGGTCAGGGGTCTCGGGTTGAGGGTGTGCTGGGCGGAGGTGGCGATTCCGGACAAGGGCAGTCGGCTGGTTGAGGGTGGGGAGGTCGGGACGGAGTGAGGAGATAGCCATCGGGTGTGGCGGACAGGGGGTGACGGAGTGAGAGAGGTCGGATCTCGCCGGAGCAGGTCGGCGAGTAGGCTGGGCGCGACGACAAGAGGGTCGGAGCGAGGGGAGGCTGTCGTCGGCGCCGGCCGGAGCTGGCCAGGTGGTTAGGAGATTAGGTCCGGGTTCAGGTGGGTAAATGAGTAGTGATGAGAGAGAGTGGAGGTGGTGGGTTTTGTAGCTATGTAGTTTAGAGAGGAAGAGAGAGAGAGGGGGGTTTTAGTTGGGAGGTTGAAGATGATGAGTGTGGGGTTAAGGTGTAGGTGAGGTGTATGGAAAGGGGGTGAGGGTGAGGAGGTTGTTTTGTGTATATAATAGGTGTAGGGAGTGTGTGTTTAAGTTGGACTCTTAAAAATAATACTAACTAACTAATAACACTAAAAAAAACTAAAAATCATAAAATTAAATTCCTATTCTAAAAATAAAATAAAGACTAAATGAAAATAAAACTAAAAAGAATTAAAATAAAAAAAATAAAAATAAAAATAAAATCTAATAAAACTTAAAATAAAAATCCTAAAAAGAAAATGCAAAATCAAATAAAACTAAAAATACATAAATCCTAAAAAATCTAATCCTAATAAAATAAGATAAAATAAAATAAAACTAAAACTTAAAACTAATAAAAATCAAAATAAAATAAAATTATAATAATAAAGATAAAATAGAAAAATAGAAAACAAAACCTAGAAAATACTAAATAAATCTAAAATAAATCCTAAAAATAAAAATGACTCAAACGAAAAATCTAAAAAATGTAAAAATATGCAAACTAAACACACACATGCGTTTAGGGTAGGTTTAGGCTAGGTTAAGGCTCGGGTGAGGTTACGGGGTTGGTAATTAGCTCCATAAAATGCGCAATTGTCTTGATTTAAGCGTTTGAACTCTGCAATGCATATCAAGCATGCATAATAAACATTTAAGCACATAAGACCCATATTGTCGAGAATTAGCAACTAAAGTACATCTATTTGGGGTATAATTGTACAGTTTTGGGTGCTTATCATACCACCCCCAAACAGAGCGTTGCTAGTCCTCGAGAAATAAGATAGAAAGAAAGAGACAGATAAGTAACCAAAAGTGTATCACTTTCGTGGGGCACTTGCGATTGCACTTAGCATGTGTAACAAGCCTTTAAACCTATAGGTTGCCCTACAGGACGAGTTGTGTCTCGTGAGGGTTTGCAGGGAATATACCCACAAAATTCTTTATTTACAAAAATTTATTGAAAGGCATTCAATCTCTTATTAGACGTAGAATAATCGTACAATCCATAATGAGAGAAATAATTTCAGAAATACAAGCTAGAATGGGGATAAAAAGTTTAGCTAAGTAAATACTCAAGGCACATCCTTTCTAGAACTCAACGTGTGTGGTGTGAATCTGTCAAAATGGGTCGAGTATCACAAGAGTAATTCCTAGATTGCCTCTTCGGAATCAATGCTTCAACTTTAAAATCTCATGGATATATATCTCTCAAACAAACTCTCGAGATTAGGGTTAGTGTATCGCTCTTGTGTGTGAGGAGGTGAGTAAATGTAAGCAAGTTCAAACGTCTCACACACATATAAGAAAGAATGAATAATTGAAAGAGAAAATGATCTCATGAAAGAATGCTAACCATTATAGTGAGAACGCCGAGTTATTCATCATGTTGAATTTCATTTGCCCGAACACCTAGGGGAAATATGGATGTATATAGGTGAGGGAAAAATGAAATGGGATAGATGGGATATGAGGTAGGATGGTGTGAGGTAGGATATGATAGAATGGTGATGGATGAATGTGGTATGTAAGATATAATGGTGATATGAATGATAAAGGATGATGGATGAATGTATATGATAGAAGAGTGTTCTATACTTTAGGCACAAATGTCTTTGTTTCAAAATAACTAACTACACTCTCTTTCTTTTCTTTTCCTTTTCTTTTCTCTCTCTTTTTTTTTCGATTTTTCTTTTCTTTTTCTATATTTTTTTTTCTATTTTTTCTATTTTTCTATTTTTCTCTTTTTCTTTTTCTTTTCCTTTTTCTCTCACTTTTCAAACAACAAATGAAGACATTTAATATTTGGAATCAACACTCTTTTATTTGAAATGATGGAAGATATATGAAATGAGGTGCGGTATGTTTATGGATGGTGTGGGAAATATATGAGAATATGGAAGAATATGGAAATGTAATGGGTGAGTAAATGGAAATGTGATATGGAAAAGTAGTAGGTGCATGGATGAAAATCCAGTATTCGGCACAAATTTCAAGACACGCGTTTCTTACAACTCGAAAAAGATGTCATTCTCAGTGATCAACCAAAAATAAAGAATAATGAGATCATACAACAATTTAAGTGCGGACCCAAAAGAAGTTGAATCAACTTGTGACTCGGAGATTGCGTAAAACTCTCAAAAAGGTGAAAGGCACGAATCTCCGGGGCTAAACTCTCTACTAGTGATCCTTAAGGTTCTCTTGGAAATTGTAGTACTCCTCAACTCTAAACTGTAGTGATGTGATAAGTGTGTAAATTTTGTTGAGTATAGAAATTCATTGTGCAACATGCCTTGTTATGTATTACATAAGCTATTTAGAAAAATATTCTCTAGCTTGATTCCTAGACTTTAAAAGATGGATGATTGAAAATTCACATCAATGAGTGAGATGAAAGAAACTGCACGAAATTTTAAAAATCAGGTTCAAAAATAAAAAAAATTCAAAAGAGGTATGATTTTGATAAAATTCCCCACCCCCAAACAAAAAGGAACATCGTCCTCGATGTTAAGTAAAATGATTTTAAAATTGAGAGCATAAGGTAGGAAAGATAGTACCAGAATCAACCGCTAATGAAGTGGACAGATGAAGTGAATATGAAACTTGAATAAATGAGTGAGATAGAAAAATATGGACAAGTTTATAAGCATGATAGAACATTGGGTGGTGTGAAACACCACCCCCAAACAGAATAAGACTCATACTCAGAAAAAAGCGGGTTGCCTCCCGGTAGTGCTAAGTTTAACGTCTTCAGCCAGACGGATGAAATCTCACCTTAAAGATAAGATCTATGAAAGCGCAGGGTGACAGAAAAATCAGGTGATGAGAATCACCCCCAAACAAGACTGAAGCGTCAGTCTTGTTGGATAGAGGCTAAAACGGGTCAATGCACTTGTATGGCAAAGTGCATCACGCGATGCAAAGCATCGGTGGACCAAGGGTGGGTGGGTATTAAGGTAAGGGTGAGGTGGAGAGGCCAGAGGTGGCTAGCGCAGGTGCATCGCCGGGTTCCGGCGATGTGGGTGAGGTGCGTTTGGATGATGGTGTTGATAGTGGTGATTTGTTGAAGAAGAGAAAGGAGAGATGTTTGGTGTTTCGGTTATGGGGGAAGAGAGAGTGAGTTGTTGGGAAAGATGGAGTTGGGAGTGATTTAGTGTGTGAGGATGTAGGGATATAGGGTGAGGGTGAGGGTGTATGATAAGTGGGTGTGTTGGATAGGATGTGTTTGTGTGTAGGGGTTATGGGTGATGTGTGTGTGTTTATTTTGGACACCTAAAAAATAACACTAATAAAATAAAATTATAAAAATTAAAAATCTAAAAATTAAGTTTCTATTCTAAAAATATAATAAAGACTAAATAAAAATAAAACTAAAAAGAAATAAAATAAAAAAAATAAAAATAAAATCTAATAAAACTTAAAATAAAAATCCTAAAAAGAAAATGCAAAATCAAATAAAACTAAAAATACATAAATCCTAAAAAATCTAATCCTAATAAAATAAGATAAAATAAAATAAAACTAAAACTAAAAATTAATAAAAATCAAAATAAAATAAAATAAAATTATAATAATAAAGATAAAATAGAAAAATGAAAACAAAACTTAGAAAATGCTAAATAAATCTAAAATAAATCCTAAAAATAAAAATGACTCAAACTAAAAATCAAAAAAATGTAAAAAGACGCAAACTAAACACACACATGCGTTTAGGGTAGGTTTAGGCTAGGTTAATGCTCGGGTGAGGTTACGGGGTTGGTAATTACGCTTAAAAATATGTCGTCAAATGGTGAAAACATAAAACAACCATAAAATGATCCCGTTATAGGCACGACCACATCATATAAGAGCGATGTAACTCGTACGAATAGATCGTGTAGTCACCGAATTCTCGGTTTGAGTATACGAAGAGAATTTGCAAAATTTAGACTTATGCCGAAAATATGGCGTCAAGGGGTGAAAACATAAAATAGCCACAAAATGGTATCGTAAGAGGCATGACATCTCGCACGAGACCAATGTAACTTGTATGAACTGACCACGTATTTCGATTTGTATATACGATGAGAATTTGAAAAAAATAGACTTGGGACTTAAAAACATGGCGGCAAGGGGTGAAAATGTAAAACAGATACAAATAGTCCAATAGGAGGTACAAGTACCTCGTATGGGACCAATGTAACTTTTACGAACCGATGACGTAGTTACCGACCTCCTGATTTGAGTATCCATGAGAATTTGCAAAATTTAGACTTGGGCCTAAAGACATTGCGTCTAGGGGTGAGCATAAAATAGCCACAAAATGGTCCCATAAGAGGAACGAGCACCTCGCACGGGACCAATGTAACTTGTACCAATCGACTACGTAGTCACCAACCTTTCGGTTTAAGTATATAATGAGAATTTGCAAAATTTAGACATAATCCTAAAATATGGTGTCAATGGATGAAAAAGTAAAACAATCATAAAACGGTCCTGTAAGAGGTGCAGGAACCTCGCACTGTACCAATGTAACTCGCACGAACCGATGGCCTAGTCACCGGACTCCCATTTTGAGTATACGATGTGAGTTTGTAATTGGTTATAATTAAGCTTACAAACATGACGCCAAAGGTTGAAAACATAAAACAGCCCCAAAATGGCCCCGTTAGAGGCACGAGCACCTCGCGCGGGACGAATGTTACTCGTACAAACAGATCGCGTAGTCATCGAACTCTCAATTTGAGTATATGGAGAGAATTTGCAAAATTTAGAATCAGGCCTAAAATATGGCGTCAAGGGGTGAAAACATAAAACAGCCACAAAATAGTCCCGTAAGAGGCATGGGCACCTCGCACGGGACCAATGTAACTCATACAAACCGACCACGTAGTCACCGGACTCTCGGTTTGAGTATACGATAATAATTTGCAAAAAATAGAGACTTGGGCTTAAAAATATGGCCTCAAGGGGTGAAAATGTAAAATAGCCACAAACGGTCCCATAAGAGGTACCAGTTCCTCGCACGGGACCAATGTAACTCTTACGAACCGAGCACGTAGTCACCGGCCTCCCGGTTTTAGTATACGAAAAGAATTTACATAATTTAGACTTCGGCCTAATAACATGTCATCAACGGGTGAGCATAAAATAGCCACAAAACGATCCAGTAAGAGGCACGAGGACCTCGCACGGGACCAATGTAACTCATACAAATTGACCGCGTAGTCACCGACCTTTCGATTTGAGTATACGATGAGAATTTGCAAAATTTAGACTTAAGCCAAAAGTTTGGCATCAAAGGGTGAAAACGTAAAACAATTAACAAACTCTCTCAGAAGAGCTGCGGTCACCTCGCACAGGAACAACTTAACTGGTACGAACCGACGACATAGTCACTGGGATCCCCGTTTGAGTATATGATGAGAATTTGCAAAATTTGACTTATTCCTAAAATATGGTGTCGAGTGGTGATAATGTAAAATAGCCCCAAAATGGTCCCGTAAGAGGCGTGGAAACCTCGCACGGGATAAATATAACTCGTAAAAATCGATCGCATAGTCACTGGACTACCAGTTTGAGTATACGATGAGAATTTTCGAAAAATTAGACTTGGGCTTAAAAACATGGCGTCAGGGGGTGAAAACATAAAATAGCCAAAAAAGGGTCCCATAAAAGGTACGAGCACCTTACATGGGACCAATGTAACTCATGTGAACCGACCGTGTAGTCAGCGGACTCCCAGTTTGAGTATAAGACCAGAATTTGCAAAAAATTAGACTTGGGATTAAATACATGGCGTCGGGTGGTGAAAACATAAAATAATAACAAAACGATCCCTTAAGAGGCACGAGAACCTCGTACTAGACCAATGTAACTCATGCAAACTGATCGCATTGTCATCGGACTCCCGGTTTGAGTATACGTTGAGAATTTGCAGAAAAATAGACTTGGGATGAAAAACATGGCACCGAGAGGTGAAAACATAAAACAACCAAAAAACGGTTTCGTAAGAGGCACGAGCACCTTGTACAGGACCAATCAACTCAGATGAACTGACAACGTAGTCACCGAACTCCCCATTTGAGTATTCGACAAGAATTTGTAATCACTTAGACTTAATCTTAAAAACATGTCGTCAAATGGTGAAAACATAAAACAGCCACAAAACGGTCCCGTAAGAGGCACGGGCACCTCATAAGGGACTAATGTAACTCGCACGAATCGATTGCGTAGTCACCGAACTCTCAGTTTGAGTATATGGAGATAATTTGCAAAACATAAACTTAAGCCTAGAATATGGTGACAAGGGGAGAAAACTTAAAACAACCACAAAATGGTCCCGTAAGAGGTGTGGACACCTCACACGGGACCAGTGTAACTCATACAAATCGAATGCGTAGTCAGCGGACTACCAATTTGTGTATACGATGAGAATTTGAAAAAATAGACCTGGGACTTAAAAACATGGCGTCAAGGGGTGAAAATGTAAAACAGATTCAAATGGTCCCATTACGGGACCAATGTAACTCTTACAAATAGATCACGCAGTTACCGACCTCCCAATTTGAGTATCCATGAGAATTTGCAAAATTTAGACTTCGGCCTAAAGACATGGCGTCTAGGGGTGAGCATAAAATAGCCACAAAATGGTCCCATAAGAGGAACGAACACCTCACACTGGACCAATGTAACTCGTACCAATCAACTACATAGTCGCCGGCCTTCCGTTTTGAGTATATGATGAGAATTTGTAAAATTTAGATGTAGTTCTAAAATACGGTGTCAAGGGGTGAAAAAGTAAAACAATCATAAAATGGTCCCGTAAGAGGTGCGGGAACCTCGCACGGTACCAATGTAACTCGTACGAACCGATGGCCTAGTCACTGGACTCCCCATTTGAGTATACGATGTGTGTGTGTAATCGGTTAGAATTACGCTTAAAAACATGTCGTCAAAGGGTGAAAACATAAAACAACCCCAAAACGGCCCCGTTATAGGCACAGCCATATCGTACGGGACCAATGTAACTCGTATGAACTGATTGGGTAGTCACCGAACTCTCGGTTTGAGTATACGGAGATAATTTGTAAAATTTAGACTTAGGCCTAAAATATGGCATCTAGGGGTGGAAACATAAAGTAGCCACAAAACATTCCCGTAAGAGGCATGGACACCTCGTACGGGACCACTGTAACTCGTACAAACCGGCCACATAGTCACCGGACTCTCAATTTCAGTATACGATGATAATTTGCAAAAAAATAGACTTGGGCTTAAAAATATGACCTGAAGGGGTGAAAATGTAAAATATACACAAACGGTTCCATAAGAGGTACGCGTACCTCACACGGGACTAATGTAACTCTTACGAATTGATCACACAATTACCGACCTACCGATTTGAGTGTCCATGAGAATTTGAAAATTTTAGACTTGCGCCTAAGGACATGGCGTCTAGGAATGAGCATAAAGTAGCCACAAAATGGTTCCATAAGAGGAACGAGCACCTCGCACTAAACCAATGTAACTCATACCAATCGACTACATAGTCACCAACCTTCTGGTTTGAGTATATGATGGGAATTCGCAAAATTTAGACGTAGTCCTAAAATACGGTGTCAAGGGGTGAAAAAGTAAAACAATCGTAAAACGGTCCCGTAAGAGGTGCGGGAACCACCCACGGTACCAATGTAACTCATACGAACCGATGGCCTAGTCACCGGACTCACCATTTGAGTATACGATGTGAGTTTGTAATCAGTTAGAATTACGCTTAAAAATATGTCATCAAATGTTGAAAACATAAAAGAGCCCCAAAATGGTCCCGTTAGAGGCACGGGCACCTCGCACAGGACTCCCAGTTTGCGTACACCACCAGAATTTGCAAAAAATAGACTTGGGATTAAAAATATGGCGTCAGGTGGCGAAAACCTAAAATAATAAAAAAAAAAATGGTCCCTTAAGAGGCACGAGAACCTCGCACTGGACCAATTAAACTCATACGAATCGATAGTGTAGTCACCAGACTCCCCATTTGACTATACAATGAGAATTTGTAATCGGTTAGAATTACGATTAAAACTTCCTCTCAAAGGATGAAAACATAAAACATCCATAAAACGGTCCTGTAAGAGGCAAGAACACCTCGTACGAAGCCAATGTTACTCGTACGAACCGACCACATAGTCATCAGACTCCCGGTTTGATTAGACGGAGAGAATATGCCAAAAAATATACCTGGGCTTAAAAACATGGCATCAAGGGGTGAAAATGTAAAGAAAGCACAAAATAGTCCCGTACGAGGCACCGGAACATCGCACGGAACCAATGTAACTCATACAAACTGATCGCTGAGTCACAAGACTCCAGGTTTGAGTATACGATGAGAATTTGCAAAAAAATGGATGTTGGCTTAAAAACATAGCGTCGAGGGGTGAAACTATAAAACAATGACAATACGGTCCCATAAGAGGTACCAACACCTCGTACGGGACCAATGTGACTCGTTCGAACCGACCGCGTAGTCACCGACCTCCCAATTTCAGTATCGACGAGAATTTACAAAATTTAGAATTAGGCCTAAAATATGGTGTCAAGGGAAGAAAACGTAAAACAACCACAAAATGGTCTTGTAAGAGGCACGATCACATCGCACGGGACCAATGTAACTCATACAAACTGACCACATACTCACCGTTCTCCCAATTTGAGTATACAACGGGAATTTTCAAAAAAATAGACTTGGGCTTAAAAACATGACATCATGGGGTGAAAACGTAAAACAACCACAAAATAGTCTTGTAAGAGGCATAGGCACCTCGCACGGGACCAATGTAACTTGTATGAACTGACTGCGTATCATTGGACTCCCAGTTTGAGTATACGATGAGAATTTGCAAAAAAATGGACTTGAGCTTAAAAACATAGCATCAAGGGGTGAAAATGTAAAACAGCTAAAAAACGATCCCATAAGATATGCGAGCACCTCGCACTGGACCAATATAACTCGTACAAACTAACCGCGTTGTCACCGACCTCTCGATTTGAGTATCGATGAGAATTTGTAAAATATAGACTTGGGCCTTAAGACACGGCGTCAGGGGGTGAGCATAAAAAACCACAAAATGGTCCCATAAGAGGCACGACACCTCGCACGGGACCAATGTAGCTCCTACGAAGCGACTACGTAGCCACCAACCTTTCAGTTTGAGTATATGACAAGAATTTGCAAAAGTTAGATGTAGACCTAAAATATGCTGTCAAGGGGTACCGTAAGAGGTGTGGGCACCTCGCACGGGACCAATGGAACTCGTACGAACCGATGGTGTAATCATCAGACTCCCCATTTGAGTATAAGATGAGAATTTGTAATCGATTCGAATTGTGCTTAAAAACATGTCATCAAATGGCAAAAATATAAAACACAGACAAAACGGTGCCGTAAGAAGCACGAGCACCCCGTACGGGACTCTCGATTTGAGAATACAGAGAGAATTTGAAAAATTTAGAGTTAGGCCTAAAATATGGCGTCAAGGTGTGAAAACATAAAACGACCACAAAATGGTCCTATAAGAGGCATGGACACCTCGCACGGTAGCAAAGTAACTCGTACGAATCGATCGCGTAGCCACCGAACTCCCGGTTTGAGTAACCGATGAGAATTTGCAAAAATTTAGACTTAGGCCTAAAATATGGCGTCAAGGGGTGAAAACGTAAAACAACCACATAACTGTCTCCTAAGAGGCACGAGCACCTCGTACGGGACCAATGTAACCCGTATGAACTCACCACATAGTCACCAAACTCCTAGTCTGAGTATACGCCGAGAATTTGCAAAAAAATTGACTTGGGCTTAAAAACATGGCATCAAGGGCTGAAATTGAAAACAGACATAAAACAGAACCGTAATAGGCACTAGAACATCACACAGGACCAATGTAACTCATATGAACCGACCGCATAGTCACCGAACTCCCGATTTGAGTATACGACGAGAATTTACAAAAAATTGTACATGGGCTTAAAAACAAGGCGAGGAAATGCAAAATAGCCACAAAGCAGTCCCATAAGGGGTATGGGCACCTCACACGGGACCAATATAACTCGTACGAACTGATCGCGTAGTCACCGAACGGTCAGTTTAAGTGTATGGAGAGAATTTATAATCTGTTAGAATTATTCTTAAAAACATGTCATCAAAGGGTGAAAACATAAAATAATGCGATCAATTCTCGTAAGGGGTACGAGCACTTCGAACGAGACCAATATAACTCGTACGACCCGATCGCATAGTCACTGAACTCTCGGTATGAGTATACGAAGAGAATTGGCAAAATTTAGACTTAGCCCTAAAATATGGCGTCAAGGGGTGAAAACGTAAAACATACACAAAATAGTCCATGTAAGAGGCACGGGAACCTCACATGGGACCAATGGAGGTCGTACGAACCGATCGCATAAACACCGGACTCCCGGTTGGAGTATACAATGAGAATTTGCAAAAAATTGGACATGGTCTTAAAAACATTGCGTCAAGGGGTGAAAATGTAAAACAGTCACAAAAAGGTCCCATAAGAGGTATGTGCACCTCGTACGAGACCAATGTAACTCGTACGAACTGACCGCGTAGTCATCGGGCTCCCGAATTGTGTATACGATGAGAATTTGAAAAATTTAGACTTGGACCAAAAAAAATGGAGTTAAGGGGTGAGACTAAAACAATCATAAAATGGTCCCATAAGAGGCATGAGAACCTTGCACGAGACCAATGTAACTTGTACGAATCGATCGCACAGTCACCGGCCTTTCGGTTTGATTATCCGATGAGAATTTGCAAAATTTAGACATCAAGTGGTAAAAATGTAAAACAATAAAAAAACGGTCTCGTAAGAGGCACGAGAACCTCCTACGGGACCAATACAACTCATACGAACTGATGGCGTAGTCATCGGACTCCCTGTTTGAGTATACGACGAGAATTTGTAATCGCTTAGACTTACGCTTAAAAACATGTCGTCAAATGGTGAAAACATAAAACAGCTACAAAATGGTCCCGTATGAGGCACGGGCACCTTGTACGGGACCAATGTAACATGTACAAACCAGTTGTGTAGTCACCGGACTCTCGATTGGAGTATATGGAGAAAGTTTGCAAAAATTTAGAATTAGTCATAAAATATGGCGTCAAGAGTGAAAACGTAAAACAACCACAAAATGGTCTCGTAACTCGTACGAACTGCCCGCATAGTCACCAGACTCGCGATATGAGTATACGACAAGAATTTGAAAACTGGACTTGGGCATAAAAACATAGCGTCAAGGTGTGAAAATGTAAACCAGACACAAAATGGTCCCATAAGAGGTACGAGCACCACACACGGGACCAATGTGACTCCTACGAACTGAATGCGTAGTCACTCGCCTCCCGATTTAAGTATACAATGAGAATTTTCATACTTTAGGCTTGGGCCTAGAAAATGGAGTCAAGGGGTGAGAGTAAATAATCACAAAATGGTATCGTAAGAGGCACGAGCACCTTGCATGAGACCAATGTAACTCGTATGAATAGACCGTGCAGTCACCGATGTTCCGGTTTGAGTATACGATGAGAATTTGCAAAATTGAGACTTCGGCCTGAAATATGGCATCAAGGAGTGAAAATGTAAAACAATCAAAAAAGGTCTAGAAAGAGGTACAGGCACCTCGCATGGGACCAATGTAACTTATACGAACTAAGGACGTAGTCACCAGACTCCCCGTTTAAGTATATGACTAAAATTTGTAATCGGTTACACTTACACTTCAAAACATGTCGTCAAAGGGTGAAAACATAAAACAACTAAATAACGGTCCCATAAACGTATTGATCACCTCACACGGGACCAATGTAACTCGTACGAACCGATCGCATAGTCATCGGACTCTCGATTTGAGTATACGACGATAATTTGCTAAAAATTGGACTTCGGCTTAAAAACATAGTGTCAAGGTGTGAAAATGTAAAACATCCATAAAAAGTTTCCATGGGATGTACGGGCACCTCACTCGAGACCGATGTAACTCGTACGAACTGAATTCGTAGTCACCGGACTCCCCATTTGAGTATACGATGAGAATTTGTAATTGGTTAGACTTACGATAAAAAACATGCCGTCAAAGGGTGAAAACATAAAACAACCACAAAACGGTTCCGTAAGAGGCGTGAGCACTTCAAATGGGAGCAATGTAACTCGTACCAACCGATTGCGTAGTCATCGGACTCCCTATTTGAGTATATGATGAGAAATTTGCAAAAAAATATACATGGGATTAAAAACATGGCGTCAAGGGGTGAAAACATAAAATAATCACAAAACGGTCTCGTAAGAGGCACGAGCTCCTCACATGGGACCAGTGCAACTCATACGAACCGACGGTGTAGTCACCGAACTCCGCATTTGAGTATACGATGAGAATATGTAATCGATTAGACTTATGCTTAAAAAGATGCCGTCAAAGGGTGAAAACACAAAATAGCCACAAAACGGTCATGTAAGAAGCATGCGCACCTCGTACGGGACCAATGTAACTCGTACGAACTGACCACGTAGTCACCGGACTCCCGATTTGAGTATATGATGACAATTTGCAAAAAATTATACATAGGCTTAAAAACATGGCATCAGGAGGTGGAAATTTAAAACAACCACAAAAGAAGTCCCGTAAGAGGCACGAGCACCTCGTAGGGGACCGATGTAACTCGTGTCAACTGATCGCATAGTCAATGGACTCCCGATTTGAGTATCGATGAGAATTTGCAAAATTTAGATTTTGGCCTAAAGACATGGCGTCAAAGGGTGAGCATAAAATAGCCACACCCTGGTCACGTAAGTGGCACGAGAACCTAACACGAGACCAATGTAACTCATAAAAATCAACTACGTAGTCACCGACCATCCGATTTGAGTATACGATGAGAATTTGCAAAATATTAATGTACAACTAAAATGCGGTCTCAAGGGGTGAAAACGTAAAACAATCATAAAACGATCTTTTGAGAGGTGCAGACACCTTGCACGATACCAATGTAACTTGTACAAACCGATCGCATAGTCACTGAACTCTAGGTTTGAGTGTACGGAGAGAATTTGATAATTTTATACTTAGGTATAAAATATGGGGTCAAGGGGTGAAAAGATAAAATAGCCACACAACGGTCCAGTAAGAGGCATGTGCACCTCGCACGGGGCCAATGTAACTCTTACAAACTAACAACGTAGTCACCGGATCCCGGTTTGAGTAAATGATGAGAATTTGCAAAAAAAATAGAATTGGACTTAAAAACATGGCGTGAAGGGGTGAAAAGGTAAAACAACCACAAATGGTCCCATAAGAGTTACTAGTATCTCGCACGGGACCAGTATAACTCATAGGAACAAACCACATAGTCATTGGCCTCCCTATTTGAGTATACAACAAGAATTTGCAGAATTCAGACTTGGGCCTAAAAAACATGGCGTCAATGGGTGAGAATAAAACAACCATAAAATGGTCCAATAAAAGTCACGAGGACCTCACATGGGACTAATGTAACATGTACGAATAAGTCGCGTAGTCACCGGCCTTCCAATTTGTGTATACGACGAGAATTTCCAAAATTTAGACTTATATCTAAAATATGGCGTCAAGGGGTGATAACATAAAACAATCAATAAATGCTCTCGCAAGAGGTTCGAACACCTCATACAGGACCAATGTAACTCTACGAATCGACGACATAGTAAATGGGCTCTTCATTTGAGTATACCATGAGAATTTGCAAAATTTAGAATTAGGCCTAAAATATGGCGTCCAGGGGTGAAAGTGCAAAACATCCACAAAACGGTCCCATAAGAGGAATGGGCACCTCGCACGGGACCAATGTAACTCGTACGAATCGATGACAAAGTCACCGGACTGTCGGTTTAAGTATAGGACGAGAATTTCAAAAAATTAGTCTCGGGCTTAAAAAAAAGGTGTTAGGGTGTCAAAATGTAAAACAACCACAAAACGGTTCCATAAGAGGAACGGACACCTTACATGGGACCAATGTAAATCATACGAACTGACAACGCGGTAAGCGGACTCCCAGTTTGAGTATACAGAGAGAATTTGCAAACAATTAGACTTAGGATTAAAAACATGCCGTCCAGGGTTGAAAACATAAAATAATAACAAAATGGTCCCTTGAGAGGCACGAGCACCTCTCACGGGACCAATATGACTCATATGAACTGACAACGTAGTCACTAGACTCGCAGTTTAAGTATATGATAAGAATACGTAATCGGTTAGACTTACGCGTAAAACATCCTGTCAAAGAGTGAAATATAAAACATCCACAAAACAGTACCATAAGAGGCAAGAGCACCTCGGAGGGGACCAATGTTACTTGTACGAACCGATCGTATAGTCACCGTTCTCCTGGGTTGAGTATACGATGAGAATTGGCAAAAAATTAGACTTGGGCTTAAGAACATGGCAGTAAGGGGTCAAAATGTAAAACAATCACTAAATAGTCTCGTAAGAGGAACAGGAACCTCGCACGGGACCAATATAACTCGCACGAATCGACCGCATAGTCACCGGACTCTCGGTTTGAGAATATGACGAGAATTTGCAAAAAAAAATGGACTGCGGATTAAAAACATAGCGTCAAGGGGTGAAAATGTAAAACACCCACAAAATGATCCCATAAGAGGTACGAGAACCTCGCACGGGACCCATGTAACTTGTACGAACTGATCACATAGTCACCGGCCTCCCGATTTGAGTATCGATGAGAATTTGCAAAATTTAGAGTTAGGCCTAAAATATGGCTGCAAGGGGAGGAAACGTAAAACAACCATAAAATGGTATGGTAAGAGGCACGAGCACCTCACACGGGACGAATGTAACTCGTACAAATCGACCGCATAGTCGCGGGCCTTCTGGTTCAAGTATACGATGACAATTTGCAAAATTTAGAATTAGGCCAAAAATATGGCGTTAAGGGGTGAAAACGTAAAACAATCACAAAACAGGTTCCTAAGAGGTGCACGCACCTCCCACGGGACCAATGTAACTCGTACGAGCCGACGGCGTAGTCACCAGACTCCCCCTTTAAGTATATGATGAGAATTTGTAATCAGTTATACTTATGCTTAAAACAGTCGTCAAAGGGTGAAAACATAAAAATCTACTAAATGGTCCCGTAAGAGGCATGAGCACCTCACATGGGACCAATGTAACTCGTACGAACTGATTGCGTAGTCATCAGAATCCCGGTTTGAGTATACGATTGGAATTTGCAAAAAAATTGGACTTCGGCTTAAAAACATAGCATCAAGGTGTGAAAATGTAAAACATCCATAAAACGGTCCCATAAGAGGTACGTGCACCTCGCTCGGGACCGATATAACTCGTACGAACTGATTGCATAGACTTACAATAAAAAAAATGCCGTCAAAGAGTGAAAACATTAAACAACCACAAAACGGTCCCATAATAGGCGTTAGCACCTCAAATGGGACCAATGTAACTCGTACCAACCGATCGCGTAGTCATCGAACTCCTGGTTTAAGTATACGATGAGAATTTGCAAAGATTAGAATTGGGAGTAAAAACATGCCGTCAAATATTAGAATTGGGTGAAAACATAAATCAACCACAAAACGGTCATGTAAGAGGCACGAGCTCCTCGCACGGGACAAATACAACTCATACGAACCGACGGTGTAGTCATTGGACTCCGCGTTTGAGCATACGACGAGAATTTGTAATAGATAAGACTTCAGCTTAAAAGATGTCGTCAAAGGGTGAAAACACAAAACAACCACAAAACGGTCATGTAAGAATGGTCCCGTACGAGGCACGAGCTCCTCGCACAGGACCAATGCAACTCATACAAACCGACGGTGTAGTCACCGGACTCCCCATTTGAGTATATGACGAGAATTTGTAATCGATTAGACTTACGCTTAAAAAGATACCGTCAAAGAGTGAAAACACAAAACAGCCACAAAACGGTCATGTAAGAAGAAGGTGCACCTCGCACGGGACCAATGTAACTCGTACGAACTGACTGTATAGTCACCGGACTCCCCATTTAAGTATACAATGAGAATTTGTAATCGGTCATATTTATGCTTAAAAACATGTCGTCAAAGTGTGAAAACATAAAACAACTACAAAACGGTCTCGTAAGAGGCATGAGCACCTCACACAAGACGAATGTAACTCGTACGAACCGATCGCGTAGTTATCGGACTCCCAGTTTGAGTATACGATGAGAATTTGCAAAAAGTTAGACTTCGGCTTAAAAAAATAGCTTTAAGGTGTGAAAATGTAAAACATCCACAAAATGTTCCCATAAGATGTATGGGCACCGCGCTCGGGACCGATGTAACTCGTACGAACTGACTACGTAGTCACCGGACTCCCCGTTTGAGTATACGATGAGAATTTGTAATAGGTTAGACTTATGGTAAAAAAACATGCCGTCAAAGGGTGAAAACATAAAACAACCACAAAACGGTCTCGTAAGAGGCGTGAGCACCTCAAATTGGACCAATGTAACTCGTACCAACCGATAGCATAGTCATCGGACTCCCGATTTGAGTATACGAGAAGAATTTGTAAAAAAATACACTTGGGATTAAAATCATGGCGTCAAGGGGTGAAAACATAAAACATTCACAAAACGGTCCTGTAAGAGCCACGAGCACCTCTCACGGGACCGATGCAACTCATACAAATTGATGGTGTAGTCACCGGACTCCCGGTTGAGTATACGACGAGAATTTGTAATCGATTAGACTTATGCTTAAAAAGATGTCGTCAAAGGGTGAAAACACAAAACAACCACAAAATGGTCATGTAAGAAGCACACGCACCTCGCATGGGGCAAATGTAACTCGTACGAACCGACTGCGTAGTCATTGGACACCCCATTTAAATATACGAAGAGAATTTATAATTGGTTATACTTACACTTGAAAACATGTCGTCAAAGGGTGAAAACATAAAACAACTACAAAACGGTTCCGTAAGAGACATGAGCACCTCACACGGGACCAATGTACCTCGTACGAACTGATTGTGTAGTCACCAGACTCCCGGTTTAAGTATACAATGAGAATTTGTAATTGGTTAACCTTACGCTTAAAAACATGTCGTCAAAGGGTGAAAACATAAAACAACTACAAAACGGTCCCGTAAGAGGCATGAGCACCTCACATGGGACCAATGTAACTCATACAAACTGACTACGTAGGCACCGGACTCCCGGTTTGAGTATACAATGACAATTTGCAAAAAAAATATACTTAGGCTTAAAAAACATGGTATGAGGGGGTGGAAATGTAAAACAACCACGAAAAAAGTCCCGTAAGAGGCACGGGCACCTCGCATGGGACCGATGTAACTCGTATCAACTGATCGCATAGTCACTGGACTCCCGGTTTGAGTATCGACGAGAATTTGCAAAATTTAGATTTTGGCGTAAAGACATGGCGTCAAAGGGTGAGCATAAAATAGTCACACAATGGTCACGTAAGAGGCACAAGCACTTAACACGAGACCAATGTAACTCGTAAAAATCAACTACGTAATCGCCGACCTTATGATTTGAGTAAACGATGAGAATTTGCAAAATATTGTAGTAGAACTAAAATGTGGTTTCAAGGGGTGAAAATATAAAACAATCACAAAACAGTCTTATGAGAGGTGCAGGCACCTCTCACGATACCAATGTAACTTGTATGAACAGATCGTGTAGTCACCGAACTCTCGGTTTGAGTATACGAAGAGAATTTGAAAAATTTAGAATTAGGTATAAAATATGGGGTCAAGGGGTGAAAACATAAAACAACCATAAAACGGTCCCGTAAGAGGCATGTGCACCTCGCACGAAACCAATGTAACTCTTACAAACTGATAACGTAGTCATCGGACTCCCGGTTTGACTATACGATGAGAATTTGCAAAAAAATAGAATTGGGCTTAAAAAAATGGTGTGAAGGGGTGCAAAGATAAAATAGACACAAATGGTCCCATTAGAGTTACGAGTACCTCGCACAGGACCAATATAAGTCATATGAACCAACCATGTAGTCAGCGGCCTCCCGGTTTGAGTATACAACAAGAATTTGTAGAATTTAGACTTGGGCCTAAAAACATGGCATCAACGGGTGAGCATAAAACAACCACAAAATCGTCCAGTAAGAGGCACGAGGACCTCACACCGGAGTAATGTAACATGTACGAATCATCCGCTTAGTCACTGGCCTTTCGATTTGAGTATACGATGAGAATTTGCAAAATTTAGACTTAGGTCTAAAATAAGGCGTCAATGGGTGAAAGCGTAAAACAATCAATAAATGGTCTCACAAGAGGATAAGACACCTCGTACGAGACAAATGTAACTCTACAAATCGACGACGTACTAAAAGGGCTCCCCATTTGAGTATACCATGAGAATTCGCAAAATTTAGACTTAGGCATAAAATATGGCGTCCACGGGTGAAAGTGGAAAACAACCACCAAACGGTCCCATAAGAGGCATGGGCACCTCGCACGGGCACCAATGTAGCTCGTACAAACCAATGGCAGAATCACCGGACTGTCGGTTTAAGTATATGATGAGAATTTCAAAAAAATTAGCCTCGGGTTTAAAAACATGGTGACAGGGGGTCAAAACGTAAAATAGCCGCAAAACGGTTCCATAAGAGGTACAATCACCTTCATGGGACCAATGTAACTTATACGAATCGACCGCGCAGTAAGAGGACTCCCAGTTTGAGTATACGGAGAGAATTTGCAATCAATTAGACTTGGGATTAAAAACATGGCGTCAAGGGTTGAAAAGATAAAATAATAACAAAACAGTCCCTTGAGAGGCGCGATCACCTCGCACGGGACCAATATGACTCATGTGAACTGACCACGTAGTAACCGAACTCGCGGTTTGAGTATATGATAAGAATTCGTAATTGGTTAGACTTACGCTTAAAACATCCTGTCAAAGATTGAAAAAATAAAACATCCACAAAACGTTACTGTAAGAGGCAAGAGCACCTCGGACGGGACCAATGTTACTCGTATGAACCGATCGCGTAGTCACCGGACTCCTGGTTTGAGTATATGGCGAGAATTGGTAAAAATTACACTTGGGCTTAAAAACATAGCAGCAAGGGGTGAAAACGTAAAACAATCACAAAACAGTCTCGTAAGAGGCACAGGAACCTCGCACGGGACCAATATAACTCGTACGAACCGACCGCGTAGTCACAAGACTCTCGGTTTTAGTATACGATGAGAATTTGCAAAAAAATGGACTTAGGCTTAAAAACATAGCGTCAAGGGGTGAAAATGTAAAACATTCACAAAACGGTCCCATAAGAGGTACGAGCACCTCGCAAGGGACCAATGTAACTCGTACGAACCGATCACATAGTCACTGGCCTCCCGATTTGAGTATCAACGAGAATTTGCAAAATTTAGACTTAGGCCTAAAATATGGTGTCAAGGGTAGAAAACATAAAAAAACCACAAAACAGTCCCATAAGAGGCACAGGCACCTCGTATGGGACCAATGTAAGTCGTACAAATTGACGGCGTAGTCACTGGACTCCTGATTTAAGTATACGATGAGAATTTGTAAAAAATGGACTTGGGCTTAAAAACATAGCGTCAAGGGGTGAAAATTTAAAACAACCACAAAACGGTCGCATAAGATTTTTGAGAACCTTGGATAGAACCAATGTAACTTGTACGAACCAACCACGTAATCACCGGCCTCTCGGTTTGAGTATCGACGAGAATTTGCAAAATTTAAACTTGGGATAGAAGACATGGCGTGAGGGGGTGAGCATAAAACAACCACAAAATAGTCCCGTAACTAGAACCAATGTAACTCGAATGAACTGACGGCATAGTCATTGGACTCCCCGTTTGAGTATACGATGACAATTTGTAACCGGTTAGGCTTACATTTCAAAACATGCCGTCAAAGGGTGAAAACAAAAAATAGCCACAAAATTGTCCTGTAAAAGGCACGAGGACCTAGCATGGGACCAATGTAACTGTTACAAACCGATAGTGTAGTCACCGGATTCCCGGTTTGAGTATATGGCGAGAATTTGTGAAATTTAAAATTTGGCCTAAAATATGGCCTCAAGGGGTGAAAATAGAAAATAATCACAAAACGATCCGATAAGAGGTGCGAGCACCTCTCACGGGACCAATGTACTCGTACCGATCGATGGAGTACACACCGGACTCCCCGTATGAGTATACGACGCAAATTTGTAATCGGTTAGACATACGGTTCAAAAATTTCATTAAAGGGTTAAAACGTAAAATAACCCCCAAACGGTCTCGTAAGAGGCACGTGCACCTCTCACAGGACCAATGTAACTGTTAAGAACCGGCATCGTAGTCATCGGACTGTGCATTTGAGTATACGTAAAGGATTTGCACAAAATTAGATATGGGATTAAAAACATTGTGTTAAGGAGGGAAATCGTAAA
This sequence comes from Sambucus nigra, assembly GCA_949130495.1. Lineage (NCBI taxonomy): Eukaryota > Viridiplantae > Streptophyta > Magnoliopsida > Dipsacales > Adoxaceae > Sambucus > Sambucus nigra. Next base: position 378,704,562 of record OX422224.1, read on the forward strand.
ACATCCCCAAAATGTTCCCACAAGAGGTACGAGCACATCACACGAGACCAATGTACATCGTACGAACCGATCGCATAGTCACCGGCCTCCCGTTTTGAGTATACAATGAGAATTTGCAAAAGTTAGACTTGGACCTAAAAATATGGAGTCAAGGGGTGAGTTTAAAACATCCCAAAACGGTTCCATTAGAGGTACGAGCACCTCGTACGGGACCAGTGTAAGTTTTTACGAATCGACCGCGTAGTCATCGAGCTTCCACTTTGAGTATACGACGAGAATTTGTAAAATTTGGACTTAGGCCTAAAATATAATGTCAAGGGGTGAAAATGTAAAGCAGTCACAAAACGGTCCCCAAAGAGGTGCGATCACCTCGTACGGGACCATTCTAACATGACCAAATCAACCGCGTAGTCACTGGGCTCCCGGTGTGAGTACTCAATGAGAATTTACCAAAAAATAGATTTGGGTTTAAAAACATGGCGTCAAGGGGTGAAAACATAAAATAGCAACAAAATAGTCCCGTATAAGGCACGGGCACCTCACACGGGACCAATGTAACTCGTACAAACCGACGACGAAGTCATTGGACTGCCGATTTGAGTATACGATGAGAATTTGCAAAAAAATAAACTTGGGCAAAAAAAAATAGCATCAAGGGGTGAAAACATAAAATCGTTACAAAACGGTACCATAAGAGGTACAAGCACCTCCTACGGTTCGAATTTAACTCGTATGAACAGACCGCCTAGGCACCAGCCTACTTGTTTGAGTATACAATGAGAATTTTCTAAATTTAGACTTGGGCCTAAAGACAAGGCGTCAAGGGGTGAACATAAAATAGCCATAAAATGCTCCCGTAAGTGGCACAAGCACCTCGTACGGGACCAATGTAAGTCGTATAAATTGATTGGGTAGTCATCGGTCTTCCGGTTTGAGTATACGATGAGAATTTACAAAATTTAGAGGTAGGCCTAAAATATGGCATCAAGGGGTGAAAACGTAAAATAATCAAAAAAGGGTCCTGTAAGAGGTGCGCGCACCCGCATGGGACCAATGGGACTCCCCGTTTGAGTATATGACGAGAATTTGCAAAATATTAGACTTGGTCTTAAAAATATGGCATCAAGGGGTGAAAATGTAAAACAGACATGAAACGGTCTCGTAAGAGGTATGGGCACCTCGCACAGGACCAATGTAACTCGTACGAATTGATCATGTGATCACCGGACTCCCGATTTGAATATACATCGAGAATTTGCAAAACATTAGACTTGGACTTAGAAACAAAGCGTTAAGGGGTGAAAATGTAAAACAACCACAAAACATTCCCACAAGTGGTACGAGCACCTCACACGGGATCAATATAACTCATACGAACCGACTGCGTAGTCACCGGCCTCCCATTTTGAGTATACAACGAGAATTTTCAACATTTAGACTTGGGACTAAAAACATGATGTCAAGGTATGAGTGTAAAACAGCATTAAAACGATTTTGTAAGAGGCACGAGCACCTCACACGGGACCAATGTAACTTGTAAGAATTTGATGCATAGTCATTAGCCTTCCGATTTGAGTATACGATGACAATTTGCAAAATTTAGACTTAGGACTAAAATATGGCATTAATGGGTGAAAACCTAAAACTATCACTAAATGGTTCCCTAAGAGGTGTAAGAACCTTGCACAGGACCAATGTAACTCAAATGAACTGACGACGTAGTCATCAGACTCCCCATTTGAGTATAAGATGAGAATTTGTAATCGGTCAAACTTTCGATTCAAAACATGTCGTCAAAGGGTGAAAACCAAAAAGAACAACAAAACTATCTTGTAAGAGGCACGAGGACCTCGCACGGGACCAATGTAACTCTTACAAACCAATCGTGTAGTCACCGGACTCTCGATTTGAGTATACAACGAAAATTCGTAAAATTTAAAATTAGGCCTAAAATATGGCCTCAAGGGGTGAAAACGAAAAACAATCAAAAAACGGTCCCATAAGAGGTCCGAGCACCTCGCACGGGACCAATGTAACTCGTAAAAACTGATGGAGTACTCATCGGACTCCCCGTATGAGTTTACGACGAGAATTTGTAATCGGTTAGACTTACGCTTAAAAACATGTTGTCAAAGGGTGAAAACATAAAAAAAGCACAAAACGGTCCGATAAGAGGTACGCGTACCTTGCACGGGACCGATGTAACTCGTTCAAACCAGCATTGTATTCATCGGACTATGCGTTTGAGTATAAGTAAAGAATTTTCAAAAAATTAGACTTGGGCTTAAAAATATAGCGTTAAGGGAGGAAATCGTAAAACAGCCACAAAACGTTCCCACAAGAGGTTCAAGCTCCTCGTACAGGACCAATATAACACGTATGAACCGACCACGTAGTCAACGACCTCTCATTTTGAGTATACAATGAGAATTTGAAAATTTTAAACTGGGTCCTAAAACCATGGTGTCAAGGGGTGAGAGTAAAATATCTAAAAAATGATTCCATTAGAGGCACGAGCACCTCGCAAGGGACCAATGTTACTCGTACCAACCGACCGCATAGTCACCCGACTCTCAGTTTGAGTATACAATGAGAATTTGCCAAAAATTTGACTTTGGCTTAAAAATATGGCGTCAAGGGGTGAAAATATAAAATCGCCACAAAACGGTCCCGTAAGAGGCATGAGCACCTCGCACGTGAGCAATGTAATTCGTAAGAATCAATCACGTAGTCACCAGACTCTCGAGTTAAGTATACGATGAGTATTTGCAAAACTTAGACTTAGACCAAAAATATGGCATCAATGGATGAAAACGTAAAACAGTCAAAAAACGGTCCACTAAGAGGTAGGAGCAGCTCGGACGGGACCAATGTGACTCATGTGAACCGACGGCATTATCATCGGACTCCCTGTATGAGTATACGATGAGAATTTGTAACCGGTTTGACTTACGCTTAAAAACATGCCTTCAAAGGGTGAAAACATAAAACAACCACAAAATAATCCCGTAAGAGTCACAAGCACCTCGAACGGGACCAATGTAACTCGTAAGAATTGATCGCATAGTCAGCGAACTCCCGATTTGAGCATACGACGAGAACCTTGCAAATGTAGACATAGGCCTAAAATATGGCATCAAGGGGTGAAAACGTAAAATAGTCACAAAATGGTCCTGTAAGAGGTATGGGCACCTCGCACGAGACGAATGTAACTCGTACAAACTGACAGCATAGTCATCGGACTACCCGTTTGAGTATACGATGAGAATTTGTAATCGATTAGACTCGCACTTAAAAACATGCCGGCAAAGGGTGAAAACATAAAATAGCCATAAAATGGTCCCGTAAAAGGTGAAGGCACCTTGCACTAGACCAACATAACTCGTACGAACTGATGACGTAGTCATCGAACACCCTATTCGAGTATACGATGTAAATTTGTAATCAGTTGTACTTACGCTTAAAAACATGTCGTAAAAGGGGGAAAACATAAAACAACAACAAAATGATCCCATAAGAGGCACGAGCAACTCGTACTTGACCAATGTAACTCATACAAATCGATTTCGTAGTCACCGGACTCCTGCTTTGAGTATATAACGAGAATTTATAAAATTTAGACTTGGGCCTGAAGACAAGGCGTCAAGGGGTGAGCATAAAAAAGTAACAAAACAGTCCCGTAAGTGGCACAAGCACCCCGTATGGGATAACTGTAACTCGTACGAATCGACCGCTTAGTCATCTGCCTTTTGGTTTGAGTATACGATGGGAATCTGCAAAATTTAGACGTTGGCCAAAAATATGGCGTCAAGGGGTGAAAATGTAAAACAATAAGATTATAGTCTCGTAAGAAGTGAGACCACCTCGAACGGGACCAATGTAACTCGTACGAATCGATGGCATAGTCATCGGTATCCCGTAATAGTGTACGATGCGAATTTGCAATCGATTAGACTTATGTTTAAAAACAAGTCGTCAAAGGGTGAAAACAAAAAAAAAATAACCACAAAACGGTCCCGTAAGAGGCACGACCACTTTGCACGGGACAAATGTAACTAGTACAAACTGATCGTGTAGTCACCGGACTCTCGGTTTGAATATACGACAAGAACTTGAAATTTTTATACTTAGGCCTAAAATATGGCATCAAGGGGTGAAAACGTAAAACAACCACAAAACAGTAGCGTAAGAGGAATGAGCACCTCGCACGGGACCAATGTAGCTCGTACGGATAAGCGGCATGGTCACCGGACTGTGAGTTTGAGTACACGACGAGAATTTACAAAAAAATTAGGCTTCTGCTTAAAAACATGGCGTCACGGTGTGAAAACATAAAACAACTAGAAAACAATCCTATAAGAGTTACGAGCACCTTACACGGGACTAATGTAACTCATACGAATCGATCGCGTAGTCAACGGACTCCCGGTTTGAGTATATAATGAGAAATTGCCAAACATTAGACTTGGGATTACAAACATGGCATCAAGGAGTGAAAACATAAAACGATAATAAAACGGTCCCGTAAGAGGCACGAGCACGTCGCATGGAACCATTGAAACTCATACGAAATGACGGCGTAGTCACCAGACTCCCCATTTAAGTATACTATGAGAATTTATAATCGGTTAAACTTGCGTTTAAAAACATGTCGTCAATGGGTGAAAATATAAAACCGCTAAAAATTGTCCCGTAAGAGGCAATAGCACCTCACGCGTCACCATTGACCACGTAGTCACTAGACTCCCGATTTGAGTATATGACGAGAATTTACAAAAATAGACTAGGGCTTAAAAACGTGGCATCAAGGGATAAAACATAAAACATCCAAAAAATAGTCCCATAAAAGTCACGGGAACCTTGGACGAGAAAAATGTAACTCGTACAAACCGACTACGTAGTCATCGGACTTCCGATTCGAGAATACGATAAGAATTTTGAAAAAATTGGACTTATGCTAAAAAACATAGCGTCAGGGGGTGAAAATGTAAAACAACCAAAAAAGGGTCCCATAAGAAGTGTGAGCACCTCGCGCAGGTCCAATGCAACTCGTACGAATCGATAGCATAGTCAACGGACTCTCGATTTGAGTATACGACGGGTATTTGCAAAATTTAGACTTAGACCTAAAATATGGCGTCAAGGGTTGAAAACGTAAAACAGTCACAAAAAGGTCCCCTAAGAGGTGCGAGCATCTCGGACGGGATCAATGTAACTCGTGAGAACCGATAGCGTAGTCATCGAACTCCCCATTTGAGTATAAGATGAGAATATGTAACTAGTTAGAGTTACGCTTAAAAACATACCTTCAAAGGGTGAAAACATAAAACAACCCCAAAATGATCCCGTAAGAGGCACAATCACCTCGCACGGGACCAATGTAACTCGACTGAATCGATCGCGTAGTCAGCGGACTTCCAGTTTGAGTATACGATATGAACCTTAAAATTGTAGACTTAAGCCTAAAATATGGCATCAAGGGGTGAAAATGTAAAACAGTCACAAACTGGTCCCGTAAGAGGTGCGGGCACCTCGCACGAGGCCAATGTAACTCGTACGAACTGACAGCATAGTCATCAAACTACCCGTTTGAGTAGACGATGAGAATTTGTAATCAGTTAGACTCACGCTTAAAAACATGCCGTTAAAGGGTGAATATATAAAATATCAATAAAATGGTGCGTAAGAGGTGCAGACACCTTGTACGAGACCAATGTAACTTTATGAACCGACGGCGTAGTCATGAGACTCCCCGTTTGAGTATACGACATAAATTTGTAATCGGTTAGACTTACGCTTAAAAATATGTTATCAAAGAGTGAAAACATAAAACACCCACAAAATGATCCCGTAAGAGGCATGAGCACCTCGTACGGGACCAATGTACTCATACAAACCGATCGCATAGTCACCGGGCTCCCGATTTTAGTATACGATGAGAATTTACAAAATTCAGACCTGGGCCTAAAAACATGGCGTCAAGGGGTGAGTGTAAAAGATCGATAAAAGGGTCTCATAAGAGCCACAAGCACCTCATACAGGACCAATGTAACTCGTACGAGTTGACCGCGTAGTCATCGACCTTCTCGTTTGAGTATATGATGAGAATTTGCAAAATTTAGACTTAAGCCAAAAATATTGCGTCAAGGGGTGAAAATGTAAAACAATCACAAAACGGTCAAATAAGAGGTGCGGGCACCTCGCACGGGACCAATGTAACTCGTATAAACCGACCACGTAGTCATTGGACTCCCGATTTGAGTATACAACGAGAATTTTGAAATATTAGACTTAGGCTTAAAAACATGGCATCAAGGGGTGAAAACATAAAATAGCCACAAAATAGTCCCGTAAGAGGCATGTGCACCTCGTACGGGACCAATATAACTCATACGAACTGACCGCGCAGTTACCGGACTCTCAATTTGAGTATATGCCGTGAATTTGAAAAAAATAAACTTGGGCTAAAAAAATAGCGTCAAGGGGTGAAAACGTATAACCGTTACAAAATGATACTATAAGAGGTACAAGCACCTCGTACGGTTCTAATATTACTCGTATGAACATACCTCCTAGTCATTGGCCTACTACTTTGAGTATACGATGAGAATTTACAAAATTTAAATATGGGCCTAAAGAAAAGGTGACAAGGGGTGAACATAAAACAACACCAAAACGGTCCCGCAAGTGGCACAAGAACCTCGCACGGGACCAATGTAACTCGTACGAATCGATCGCGTAGTCATCGGCCTTGTGGTTTGAGTATACGATGGGAATTTGCAAAGTTTATATGTTGGCCTAAAATATGGTGTCATGGGGTAAAAATGTAAAACAATCACAAGACGGTACCGTAAGAAGTGCGAACACCTCAAACGGGACCAATGTAACTCGTACGAATCGATGGCATAGTCACCGGACTCCCTAAGAGTATACGATGAAAATTTGTAATCGGTTAGACTTATGCTTAAAAACAAGTTGTCAAAGGGTGAAAACATAAAATAACCACAAAATGGTCCCGTAAGAGGCACGACCACCTTGCATGGGATAAATGTAAGTAGTACAAACTGATCATGTTGTCACATGACTCTCGGTTTGAATATACGACAAGAATTTGAAAATTTTATACTTAGGCCTAAAATATGGCATCAAGGGGTGAAAACGTAAAAAAACAACAAACGGTCCCGTAAGAGGTCTGAGCACCTCACACGGAACCAGTGTAGCTTGTACGAACCGACTGCATGGTCACCGGACTGTCGATTTGAGTAGACGATGGGAATTTACAAAAAATTAGACTTGTTCTAAAAAACATGGCATGAGTGGGTGAAAACATAAAACACTAAGAAAACGGTCCCATAAGATGTACGAACACCTTGCACGGGACTAATATAAATAATACGAACCCACCGCGTAGTCAACGAACTCCCGGTTTGAGTATATGGTGAGAATTTGCCAAAAATTAGACTTGAGCTTAAAAACATGGCATCAAGGGGTGAAAACATAAAACAACAATAAAATTGTCCCGTAAGAGGCACGAAAATGTCGCACGGAACCAATGAAACTCATACGAAATGATGGCATAGTCACCGGACTCCCCGTTTAAGTATACGATGAGAATTTGTAATCGGTTAGACTTACGCTTAAAAACATGTCGTCAATGGGTGAAAACATAAAGTAGTGACAAAACGGTCCCGTAAGAGGCAAGAGCACCTCACACGGCACCGCTGACCACATAGTCACCGGACTCCCGATTTGAGTATATGACGAGAATTTGCAAAAAATAGACTAGGGCTTAAAATGTGGCATTAAGGGGTAAAAATATAAAACATCCAAAAAAATAGTCCCATAAGAGTCATGGGAACCTTGTACGAGACAAATGTGGCTTGTACGAACCGATCGCGTAGTCATCGGATACTCGATTTGAGAATACGACGAGAATTTGGAAAAGAATGGACTTGGGCATAAAAACTTAGCGTCAAGGGGTGAAAATTTAAAACAACCAAAAAAGTGTCCCATAAGAAATACGAGAACCATGCATAGGACCAATGTAACTCATACGAACCGATCGTGTAGTCACCGGACTCTCGGCTTGAGTATACGACGAGTATTAGAAAAATTTAGACTTAGACCTAAAATATGGCGTCATGGGTTAAAAACATAAAATAGTCACAAAAAGGTCCCCCATGAGGTGCGAGCAGCTCGAACGAGATCAATGTAACTCATAAGAACCGACAGCGTAGTCATCGGACTCCCCATTTGAGTATACGACGAGAATTTATAACCTGTTACTAACGCTTAGAAACATGCCTTCAAAGGGTGAAAACATAAAATAACTCCAAAATGATCCCATAAGAGGCACAAACACCTCGCACAGGACCAATGTAACTCGAATGAATCGATCGTGTAATCAGCGGACTCCCGATTTGAGCATACGACGAGAACCTTGAAAATGTAGACATAGTCCTAAAATATGACATCAAGCAGTGAAAACATAAAACAGTCACAAAACGGTCCCGTAAGAGGAGCGAGCACGTCGCACGAGACCAATGTAACACATACAAACTGACGGCGTAGTCATCAGACTAGCCATTTGAGTTATACGATGAGAATTTGTAATCAGTTTGACTCGCTCTTAAAAACATGCCATCAAAGGGTGAATATATAAAATAGCAATAAAATGGTCCCGTAAGACGTGCAGGAACCTTGCACGAGACCAATGTAACTCGTACGAATCGACGGCATAGTCATCGAACTCCCCGTTTGAGTATACGACATAAATATGTAATCGGTCAGACTTACGCTTAAAAACATGTCGTCAAAGGGTGAAAACATAAAACACATACAAAATGATCATATAAGAGGCACGAGCACCTCATACGGGACTAATGTAACTTATAAGAACCGACCACGTAGTCACCGGACTCTCGGCTCGAGTATACGACGAGCATTTACAAAATTTAAACTCAAGCCTAAAATATTGCATCAAGAGGTGAAAATGTAAAACAATCACAAAACGGTCCAATAAGAGGTGCGGGCACCTCGCACGGGACCAATGTAACTCGTAGAAACCGACCATATTCATCGGACTCCCAATTTGAGTATACAACGAGAATTTGGAAAAAATTAGACTTGGGCTTAAAAACATGGCATCAAGGGGTGAAAACATAAAATAGCAGCAAAATAGTCCCGTAAGAGGCACGTGGAACTCGCAATGTACCAATGTAACTCGTACGAACTAACCGCATAGTCACCGAACTCTCAGTTTGACTATACAACGTGAATTTGCAAAAAAAATAAACTTGGGCTAAAAAACATAGCGTCTAGGGGTGAAAATGTAAAACCGTTACAAAACGGTACCATAAGAGGTACGAGCACCATGTACGGTTCCATTGTAACTTGTATGAACAGACCACATAGTCACTGGCCACCTAGTTTGAGTATACGATGAGAATTTGCAAAATTTAGACTTGGGCCTAAAGAAAAGGCGTCAAGGGGTGAGCATAAAATAGCAACAAAATGCCCCCATAAGTGTCACAAGCACCTCTCCACGGGACCAATGTAATTCGTACGAATCGACCGCGTAGTCATCGACATTTTAGTTTGAGTATACAATGGGAATTTGAAAAATTTAGATGTTCGCCTAAAATATGGCGTCAAGGGGTCCCATAAATAAGTGCGAGCACCTCGAATGGGACCAATATAACTCGTACGAATCGATGGCATAGTCATCGGACTCCTCGTAAGAGTATACGATGAGAATTTGTAATCGGTTAGACTTACGCTTAAAAATAAGTCGTCAGAGGGTGAAAACATAGAATAACCACAAAACGGTCTCGTAAGAGGCACAACCACCTCGCACGGGACAAATGTAACTAGTAAAAACTGATCGTGTAGTCACCGGACTCTCGGTTTTAATATACTGGAAGAATTTGCAAAATTTTTACTTAGGCTTAAAATATGGTGTCAAGGGGTGAAAACGTAAAATAACCACAAAACGGTCCTGTAAGAGGAATGAGAATCTCGTACGGGTCAAATGTAGCTCGTACGGACAGACTGCATGGTCACCAGACTATCGGTTTGAGTACATGATGAGAATTTACAAAAAAATTAGACTTGTGCTTAAAAACATGACGTCAGGGGGTGAAAACATAAAACAACCAGATAACGGTCCCATAAGAGGTACGATCACCCTGAACGGGACTAATGTAACTCATATTAACCGATCGCATTATCAACAGACTCTCGATTTGAATATACAGTAAGATTACCACCCCTCATTTTTCATACGAACTACGTGGACTTTGATGCCTCTATAGGCTACGTAGGCGTCTCGGGGTAAAATTCGAGACTCGAGTCCTATTTTTACTTTTTCTTTCCTTTTCTATTTTTCTCTAAACTCAATCCTCTTATATTCTATATATTCTTTCTTAGTAGCGTATTATCCCATATGCATTATCGTTCCATAGTAACGATCAACATAAGTATAATCGCATAAATCATATTTTATAATATTATTTTTACATTCCTATAGATGACTCGCTTTACCTCTTCCATGGTACAAGTCGATGACTCCTATCTCCATTATATATACACATGCACACATATCACGAGGAAAATAAAGGAAAATTGCAAAAACCCATGAGAGACCATAAGGGCGGAATGGGTGCCTAACACCTTCCCATTTCGTAACTTAGCCTCCGGACCCTTTTCAAATCACTTTGGTTTCGTATGCATCAATATGTCCTTGGATGCTTCCCATCGAGATGGCTCCCTTTCATTTATCTATTTTGAGTAAAATCGACTAGAGACTCCATCTCTCTACATTTTTCACCTCATCAATGATGTCAGCCGAAGTGATCCCGAGATGGATGCGCGGGATCTAAGATCCTCACTCTGCCCGCCCAGCACGAGGATCGGGGATGGCCAAAGTGGCAACTCCGTCGAGGAATTTTATTTTGAGGGCTAGATTCTATTTACATGGGTGTTATGATTGTTTATATTTTCGCCCATTTTCGCATGTTCCCCTTTTCCATGTGTCCCCCATGCTTATGCTTCTATTCACACACTTGTAGAAAATTTTCTGTGTACACTTCGCACCACGTGCACTTAGGATCACATATATCCACATGTTGCACGCATCACCCATCCATACTTCCTGAACCATTGGTACTTGTACTTTGCTCCTTGTTTGGCATAAAATACATTCTCATAAGATACTAATAAGAGAATCATGCATCATTCACACAACATCAACAAAGAGCACTGTTATCCACCAAATTTTGTCGAGTAACTGAAGGGTCACTTCGTGATGGGTGCTGGTCAGGCAGGGCGCAGTTAGCCTAAGTGACATGACTCTCACCTTCCATTGGCTAATTACCTTCGACGTATATCGAACGGTTCCCATGCATCGTACCACTTGACTGAAGTCATGACAGGAGGTATATCGCAGGGAACTCGTTCACGTATGCTGAGTATATTGAATTTTCTCTCACGCGTACCTTCCCCACAAGGCATATGGAGAGGCAATTCACGTACACTCAGGTATATCAAATGGCTTGTCCACACTTACCGATTGCTCGCAAGAGCAAGACGTATATCGTGGAAGTCACGCCAAAGGGGTAACCCTTTCCGATTCACCCAACCAAACGGCATACCCGCATATAGGACACATATGTTAGATTGTCGATTTCTACCCGAAACTCTGCCGAAATTCCGGGTCAACCTGTCGCTCGAATTTTGTGCATTTTTAAAATGGGACCATGTTTGTGAGCCTGGTCACAAGTCTAACCATAGCTTTGCATATATTACAAACCTAATTTTTCCAAGCTCGGGTCCCGTCTAGAATTTTATTTTGCATTTAGGAGAATTTAATACAATAGAGAACATAATAATTATAATAATCATATTGAGATTTATCTCCCGAAAAAAAAATCCAAAAACATTTCTCCCTTATTTATCAAAAAGCTAAAAACATTTCTCCTATTGTTGATACCAAAATTAATATGCTGATATGGACGAATAATACAAATACACTTGTCAATCTACGTGGCACAATAACAATGAGGAAGTTCATTTCCCCGACCAACTCATGTTCTCTCCGAGCAACGAGGATATACCGAGGAACTTCAGCACTCCGAGGTACATTAGCTCTCCGAGGAACTCCTGATCAACGAGCAACTGAGGCGGTCCGAACTGCATCTCGGCCGTAGTATTAATTGCCAGAATATCAACAGTTCAACTATTCATTGAATGTTTATCATCTTGACGCACACGCTGCATTAAATGTATCACCCTTTCATATGTATATCATTTAATGTATCAACCCTTTCATGTACAGCCTAAGGGCTATAAATACATTGTATCACCCTCATTCAAAGGGATCGGAATTTCTTGAGAGAACTTGTAATCAAGAATTCCCAAACACTCAGCAATAACATAACAGTGGACGTAGGCCATTCTTATAAGGCTGAACCACTTTAAAAAAATTTGTCTCATTTTATTTATCTGTGATTGAATAATTAGAGCGATCTAATTTTTTACATCAACAGATTGGCGCCATCTGTGGGAACGATTGTTACTATCATTTTTCACCAAAAATCACTCATCATCAATGGCGAATGATCCAGAATCTAGCAATCGAAACGCTAGAAACACTGGAAATCCTCCGAATCCCTCTTTACCTCCAGATCTAGCCGGGATTATGACGAATCTGGCTCAAGGACAAACAGCCATGCAAGAAATAATGAGGCAACTCATACAAACCCTTCACAGCGGTGCACCTTCACGTTCAAGACAACAAAGTGGTCAGAGGCAAACTTATTTACTTTCTTCACGATCCAGGCGTACTGAGTCATATCGTAATGAGGAGTCTGATGATTTCTCTTATCAACCTGGGCGAACTTCGTCAATAGGGGCTACAGATACTGATCAAGATATCACCCTCTCTCCAGAAAGGCCCAGTGCTTTAGAAAGACTGAGTAGGGTGTCTCCTTTCAGTCGATTAGGCCCTAGGAGGAATAGGAGTCCACCTAAGACCATGTCGAGGAGTTTTCGACAACCATCAGATCTAAGAGAAGGATCAGCACAATCACGACCAGTTACTCGTCAAGATAAATCTCAGGAGGCTACTTCAGAACGATCTATTGCTCGAACTAACAAACCCGATGAAGTAAATGATGCGTGGAAAGGTTCCATTCAGTGGTTGGAAGATAGATTGGGAGAAATGGCTAAAGCAAAGAACCCCCTACAACGAACTTTTGTTCGAGGAACACCTTTTGAACAGGCCATTGTGGATTTTCCCACACCATCGAAATTTAAAGCACTCGTGGTAACTCCCAAATATGATGGAAAGACAGATCCTGTTCTTCACATAGAATAATATCAAGCTGCGGCCGATATCTATGTTGTCCCCGATGAGATGAGATGCAGGGCATTCTCAGGAACTCTTACTGGATCTGCCCAGATATGGTACAACAATCTTCCTCGGGTTAAGATTTCAACTTTCTTTCAGTTAGCCGAGTTTTTTATTGGCAATTTCTGTTTTGGAGCAAAGCCAGTAAAACGAGTAGCACACTTGTTAAGTGTTAGACAGAAATCTGGTGAGAGTACTAGAGATTACATAACTCGTTTCAATAACGAGAAGCTAGAAGTCATAGATTACGAAGAGAAGACATCAATCACCGCCTTGATGAGTGGGTTGTTGCCTAATAAATTGTATTACACCTTGGCGAAAGATCCACCTAGAACTATGTCAGAATTGATGGCAAAGGCGGCCAAAATCATGAATGCCGAGGAGGCTATGGCTGCAAAGAAGAATATGGATAAAGAAACCAAGGTGAAAGACGACAAATCTAAGAAGAAAGAGCATAAAAGAAATGGTGGAGATAAACATTCCAAGAATAAATGGGAAGTCATGAAGAAGTACGACAATTATACTCCTTTGAAAATGGGTATTCATCATGTCTTGGAAGAAATCAAGAACAACGAAGAGGTAAAATGGCCAAAGAAACTGAAGTCAGACCCTGATTCGAGGAGTAAGGATAAATATTGCGAGTTTCATAAAGATCATGGTCACATGACCAAAAATTGCATAGCTCTTCAGAACGAGATTGAAACACTCATCCGAAGAGGAAAGCTATCAAAATATGTTGATCGGGGAGGTGAAAGAAAAAATAACGACCGGACTAGAGAGAGGTCAAGATCTCCTCGTCGAGCAGAAGAGAAAAAGAAGAGGAATCATGAAGATGATCCAGATGATGACCCCGACCTTCCCAAGAAACCAAGACAGCCAGAACGAGAGGTATTTTCTATACGTTTTGGGTCATTTGATTGTAATGTCATTACAGGAGGAGATGCAGGAGGAGGAGACCTTACTGCAGAAAGAAAGGCTTACCTTGGAGAGGCTCAAGCTTGTTCATATATTCAGCGAATAAATCTGGCCGAGGACGATCGTCCGAGGAAGGTAAACAAAGAGAAGCTGATCATTGGCTTTTCAAAAAATGACTTGGCAGGTGTTCTTTATCCTCACGATGATCCTCTGGTGATCAAAATGAGGATAAAGGAAGTAGTGATTTCAAGGGTGTTGGTAGACAATGGAAGTTCAGCACACATCATGTACTATTCATGCTTTGACAGCTTGAATCTGAAATTATCTCAGTTGGAACCGTATCACAGACCCCTCCTAGGTTTTGCTGGTGAGAAGGTTTTTCCACTTGGGACGATCAAGTTGGATATATTCATTGGAACCTGGCCTGCTTGTCGAACAGAAAGAATACGCTTCTTCGTGATGGATAAGAATGTGCAGTCAGCCTACAACATCATCATGGGAAGAGTTGGTTTGAAGAAGTTCGAAGCAGTTCCATCTACAGTACATCTGTGCTTAAAATTCCCAACAAACTTTGGAGTAGGAGTTGTGAAAGGTGATCAAAAAGTATCTCGAGAATGCTATTATTCATCTGCCGAGCAAGAGGAGCTTGAGGAATCAAGGAAAAAGACTACTACCTACCAGGTGGAAGAAGATACAGAGATTGAAACTCTCGATCCCAGAGATGAATCCCAACTTGTAAAAGGACAGGTGGTGGAATCTACAGAAAATGTTATTCTAGACGACGAGCACCCTGAACGAGTAACCCAGATAGGTTCAACGTTAGATGCTTCAATAAAATAAGATTTGATAATTTTCTTAAAAAACAGGAATAAAACTTTCGCATGGAGTCATGAGGACATGCCAGGAATAGATCCAAACTTCTTATGTCATGAACTCAATGTGAATAAGGAGATCAAGCCTGTAAAGCAGAGAAGAAGGGTATTTAGCCCCGAGAAGAATCAAGCTATTCAAGAGGAGGTCGACAAGCTCCAGAAAGTTCAATTCATTGAAGATGTGAAGTACCCGGACTGGTTGGCGAATGTGGTGATGGTGAAGAAGAAAAACAACAAATGGAGAATGTGTGTTGATTTCACTGATCTTAACAAGGCCTGCCCAAAGGATCATTTTCCATTGCCCAGAATTGACCAACTAGTAGATGCTACCTCTGTGCACGAGCTTCTTAGCTTCATGGATGCTTACTCTGGTTACAACCAGATCAAAATGAAACCGAAAGACAGGGAAAGTACTTCTTTTATCACCCCTAGGGGAACTTATTGCTATAATGTTATGCCTTTTGGTTTGAAAAATGCAGGAGCGACATACCAGCGGCTGATGAACAAGGTTTTCACCGAACAAATCAGTTGCAACATGGAAGTCTATGTCGATGATATGCTGACAAAAAGCAAGAAAGCTGCAGATCATCTAGTTGACTTAGCTCAGACATTTGATCAACTGGATAAATACCAGATGAAGCTCAACCTGACGAAGTGCACATTTGGAGTACGAGAAGGAATGTTTCTTGGATACATTGTAAACCAGCGAGGCATTAAAGCAAATCCAGATAAGATCAAAGATCTTTTAGGGTTGCGATCTCCAATAATAAAGAAAGAAGTGCAGAGTCTTACAGGACGCGTTGCAACGCTCAACAGATTTGTGTCCCGAGCAACTGACAAATGCCTCCCATTCTTCAAAACACTTTGAAAAACTTTTGAGTGGACTAATGAATGTGAAAAGGCCTTTCAAGACTTGAAAAAGTATTTGGGAGCACCTCCATTATTGTCCAGGCCAATAACAGGAGAGAAGTTGTACTTGTATCTGGCAGTATCAGAGAATGCAGTCAGTTCAGCATTGATGAGATTGGAGAATGGAATCCAGAAACCAATCTATTACACAAGTAAGTCTTTCCGAGGCGCGGAAATCAGATACCCAAAGCTGGAGAAATTGGCATTGGCATTAATTGAAGCAAGTAGAAGAATGAGGCCATATTTCCAGGCCCATACCATCGTCGTTTATACCGACATGCCATTGAGGCAAGCCCTTCATAAGCCAGAAAAGTCAGGGAGATTGATGTACTGGGCAATAGAGCTCGGTGAATATGATATTGTGTATGAGCCCAGATCATCATTGAAAGGGCAAGCTGTAGCAGATTTTATAGCAGAGTTTACATATTCTGATACCCCCGAGGAACAAAAACTGCTCGCTAACCAACCTGTGGATGTTACAGGATCAACAGACATAAGTCCAGACCAACTCCGGTTGGTAAAAGGGCTTGTGGATGTAGAAGGATCATCAACTTCAAACTCAGACCAGCTCCGGTTGGTAAAAGAACGAGAAGAGATGGTCAACGAGGAGCGAAAAGTGTCAGGGGAGGATGAAAAGAAGCAACAAATATTTCATCGAGGAACTCTATTAGATAAGAAATTTGAAGACGGGTTGCCCATATGGAGATTATATGTAGATGGCTCATCTTGCATAGCAGGTTGTGGGGCAGGAATTTTTTTGAACACCCCAGACAAGATTGACATGGAATATGCTTTGCGATTCCAATTCAAAGCCTCCAATAATGAGGCTGAGTATGAGGCCATGATAGCAGGTCTTAATTTATCAAAGATTATGGAAGCGCAACAAGTAATGGTATTCAGTGATTCTCAATTGATTGTGAATCAGATGATGGGAACGTATGCAGTTAAAGGAGAATTAATGGTCAAATATCATGCCAAGGTAATGGAGTTATTGGCAGAATTTGATGCGATTCAGTTGATTAGAATACCCAGAATAGAAAATGCACAAGCAGACGCACTGGCCCGACTAGCATCAGCTACTCGTACCGAGCTGCGAAGAACAATACCAATTGAAGTACTGGAAAGTCGAAGCATAGATGAAGACTTGACGATGAATGTTATTGCCCTTGATTTAGGACCATCTTGGATGGATCCCATCAGGGTATATATTGAAGAGGGAGAATCGCCACAGGATAAGCTCGCTGCCAAGAAATTGAAGTATAAAGTTGCTCGGTATGTATTAACTAATGGTATTTTATATAGACGAAGAATTATGGCAGGTTTGCAGAGATGTGTACATCCCTCCGAAGTGAAAGAATTGATTGAAGAGATCCATGAAGGGTCTTGTAGAGCTCATGTAGCAGGTCGAACACTTTTGCAAAGGGTAATGACTCAAGGATACTAATGGCCGACGATGAGGGCTGATTGTATAGCCTATGCTAAGAAATGTGACAAGTGCCAACGTTTTTCCTCCATCCGAAGAACTCCACAATCATTGCTGACACCAATAACTTCCCCTTGTCCATTTGCCATGTGGGGAATCGATTTGGTTGGACCACTGCCGACCACCCGAGGAAGATTCAAGTACCTCGTCGTTGTAGTGGACTATTTCACTCAGTGGGTAGAAGCTGAGCCGCTTATTGATATGACATACGAGAAGGTATACCAGTTCATTTGGAAGAATATCATCTGTCGATATGGTCTCCCTCATGCTTTCATCACAGACCATGGAACCCAATTTGATAACGAGGAATTTGCTGCCTATTGTCATCAGTCGAACATTTTGAAGGTTCATTCAGCACCAGGCCATCCTCAAAGTAATGGACAGACTGAAGTGACGAATATAACACTGCTAAATGGTTTGAAGAAAAGGCTAAGTGAAGCTAAAGCTAACTGGATTAATGAGCTACAATCAGTATTGTGGGCTTACCGAACAACTCCCCGAGCAGGGACTGGAGAATCACCATATATGCTGGCATTTGGAAGTGAAGCTGTAATACCTACCGAGTTGGGTCTTCCAACGCATAGAGTACTGAATTTCAATTCTCCTGTCAGTGACTTGATGAGAAGACTGGATTTGGATATGCTCGAGGAGGTCAGAGAAGAGGCAGCCATTAGGAATGCTTCTTATCAACAACGAACAGCTCTTTTCTACAACAAAAGGGTTAGGAAATGCGATTTAAAGGAAGGAGATTATGTGCTAAAGAAGGTAATTCAGAAGCATAATAAATTGGAGGCAAACTGGCATGGGCCTTACCGAGTTACAGAAGTTGTTCGACCAGGAACTTACCGAATATCAACTCTAGAAGGAGAAGAATTCAAGAATGCTTGGAATGCTGAACGCCTTCCTAAGTATTATCAATGATGTAAAATGTACAAAATTTCCATCAATATGAATAAAACGATGATGTTTTTCACCATTTTTCTCTCCTTTGTTTGAAAGTTTTTCGGGGAATACTAGTGTTGTACACTATGCTGCTTGATAGCAAGAAGAAGACGATAGTTCAGACCCACAACCAACTCCGGTTGGTAAAAGGGAGAGAATAACTGATATACTCCTTTGGTTAGGAGGCGTACACTGGCGTGATCAACTTCGGTTGGTAAAATAACTAGTGGACAAGATAGTTCGAAAGAACAAGATAGTTCAGACCCACAACCAACTCCGGTTGGTAAAAGGGCGAGAACAACTGATATACTCCTTTGGTTAGGAGTCGTACACTGGCGTGATCAACTTCGGTTGGTAAAATAACTAGTGGACAAGATAGTTCGAAAGAACAAGATAGTTCAGACCGGCGACCAACTCCGGTTGGTAAAAGGGCGAGAACAACTGATATACTCCTTTGGTTAGGAGGCGTACACTGGCGTGATCAACTTCGGTTGGTAAAATAACTAGTAGACAAGATAGTTCGAAAGAACAAGATAGTTCAGACCCACGACCAACTCCGGTTGGTAAAAGGGCGAGAACAAACTATACTCCTTTGGTTAGGAGCCGTACACTGGCGTGATAAACTTCGGTTGGTAAAATAACTAGTGGACAAGATAGTTCGAAAGAACCCGATAGTTCAAACCCATGACCTACTCCGGTTGGTAAAAGGGCAAGGATACCAGTCTCAAAAATGCCAATTTTGGCTGGTTAAGAAACAAAATATGCCAATTTATGTTGGTCGGAAGGCAAAATCATTCCAGAAAATACAAAAATTCCAAACTGAACCAAATATAGTTGGTCGGTGATCAAAACCCACTAACTATAGTTGGTTGACGAGGATAAATTATTGACCTTGGTTGGTCGGACGCACTTTATGAACATTTGATGAACCAAATATGGCTGGTCGGGGATAAAAAAACCATCAACTGTAGTTGGTCGACAAACACAATTTAATAACCTTGGTTGGTTGGAAACATTTTGAACATTTTATACTCATTACTTTATTAAGTGATTGAGCAACCTTGATACTTGTAACTTTTCATTAAGTTGGTCGATGAACAACACTATTGTTATCTTTTTAACAAATACATATGCACAAATATAAAAGTGTTTGATAAACACAAGACAATAGCAATACAAATTTCCAAACATAAATGAAATTCTCTCATTAAGGTCAAAATGAATTACAAGCTACATATATGTGCTAACTGTTACATTGAAAAACCTATTCTATTGGTTTCTTCCCCTTAGCTTTTGAAACAGGCACCTCGCCAGCAAGAGGATCCTCCAGACAAAGAGGAGAATTGACGAAGTTAAGATCTCTGAGCATTCTGACGTTCATCACAGAAGGTGTATCCAAGAGATGCTCTGGATGAGATACGTCGATTTGGGAATGAAGACTGTAGTCACCAAGGTATTTTGAAATCAAGTTCCGAGGAATGGCACGAGTTGGGATCCACTCCATGTCTAGTTTATAAGGTGGTACAGGCAAGTCTAGTAGCCCAGGAGCATGATAATCCCATAAGAAATGGCCTTGCTCTAGCTTTAACACACCCAGGGCGTTCAACCATCCTTGTTTATAACCTTCGTTATTGGCACTTTCAAGACGAGCATCCAAGTGACAAAGGGCTTCATTGTAGTCTGCCATCCAAAACTCACGAGGTTGTTTATGAAATTGGAAAGTTATTCTCTCTAGTTGCTCGTGAAGGTTCCTGGCAAAAACATCTTTATCATTCAAAGCAGACTTCGTTGTAGTAAGTTGATCTTCCAAAGACAGATTTTTCTTGGACATTTCAGATAAAGCCCGGTCTTTTGCATTCAATTGGAACGCTTGAGTTTCCAACGTTGACTGAGTACGAGCTTCTTCAACATTATGACTAAGAACTCTTGATCGACTCCGAGAAGGTGAAGAATTTTGCTCCTCGACAACATTTTGAACAGCTTTTCCTCGCCCCCGAGACCCTCTTCCTCGTCCCCGAGCAGTCACAGGAATAACAGATATTCTTAAGTTATCCAGTTCTTGCCTTAATTTGGCATTCTTAACCTCTAAGAACGAGAAACCTTCATCGGTAACTGGTACTAAAGCAGTGGAAGATGATGATGCAGATTCATATTGTGCCAACTTTTTCTACAAATTATTGTTCTCTTGTTCCAGCAACTCAGCAATCTGCCTGCAGGCCTCAACTTCAGCTTTTAGAGTTCTTTCCCTAACATCGTATCCAACAAGGATCTTTTTATGGCTTGTTTCAGAAGAAAGCTGCTGATATCTATTTTCATACTCCTTGTGCAGCAAAGCAGTTGATTCATTGTGTTGATGTTGTAGATCTTCTAAGGTACAATGAAGTTCCTCGATCAATTCATAGTAGGCCACACTGTTAGCCACAGCTCGGTCGAGTAAATCTTTCAAGTACCGATAAGCCTCAATTGCTTGTTCTGAGGCATCATGGCCAAGGATGTCAGCAATTTATGATCCACTCAAATTTGTATGACCAGCTTTATAATACTCATGACATTGCTGCATCAGCTTTGTATCATGTGCAGATATCAGTTCCATTCTAGCAACAAACTAAGGATGAGAAAAAGACAACAATCAACAAAAACAAATCATCAACAACAGAGATGAACAAAGATGTATTTTATTAGATCACAAAAGGATTACATTGTTTGATTACAAATAATGAAAGATAGAAATGATACCGAACAACTTCACACATTTTCCGTGTCTCCCAAGACTTTCTCGGGAGGCTGGGACGAGGAGCTTGGTTGCTCGGTGGTAACAGCGACTTGATCTGCAGGAGTTGAAAAATTTTCAGGAGGAGGAGGCATGGAAGAAATGTCCTCATTGGCAGAAGATAGAGATGCAGGGACTTGATCACCTATGGCCATGGAAGATTCATCAGAGATAGGCTCATCTTCTTCTTCTTCTACAATTAGTGGGGGAGGACCAAGGAGGTGTAGATGGAATAGCCTAGAGTCGTCCATGATCTTCAATTCCTGCAGGGCAGCTACCTAGCCATCTCGAAAGTATTTCAACTTCCCGTATTGAACTTGGGATGTCATCGCAGCAATCCCCTTGTCCCATCCTTTATCCCAGCCAGCGCTGAAGGATTTTTTAACTGCGAGCTTTCTTTTCAGTTTCTCCGAGGAGAGCTTCGCATCCAATTCTTCTTTTTGGCCCTTGATATCTCGCAGGGCGGACAACTCTTCCTCTACATTTTTTAGCTTATCTTCAAGCTCTCCAAAGTTTTTGAGCTTGTCATCATATTTCTGATGCTCGACCTCTAAACTTTTCACCTTATTCTCCAAACTCTTGGAGATCTCAGCCATCTTCACCTTCTCGGCCTTAACTATAGACAACTTTTTCTCCCATTCAGCTTTGTCCTCGTCATACTGCTGACGAGAATCCTTCAAAGATTGGGTTAAACCCAGCAGAGAATCCTCTACACCTGACGAGGAGCTGGAAGCTTTAATAGCTTCGTCTTTCTTCACGATGTTGTTAAAATAATTCACCAGCTAAACAAAGGAAAAAGTGACAGGTCAGTGCAAAAATACAAGTATTCAAAGACAGAAAGGAAATTCAGAGTGTGAGAAATTTACCGAAGTAAGATGACGAGTAGCTAGGGATGTCAGCATATCCCTATAAATCTTTTCATCAATTCCTTGGATCTCGGGTATGATCCAAATTTTTACCGAGCTCATTGCAGAGCTCGGAGGAATGATGGTTGGAACACCAACACCACCAGCTGGTGGAGAGGAGACAGTTTCAGCCAAATTGACTGAGGATGATTTCCTCAACCTCCTCAAAGGGACTTTAGCAGCTTCAACCAAGGAAGAACTCCTTGTCGGACAGATAGCAGTCATCTCCACAGAAGCAACCTTCTTGCTCGGAGCCACTGGGGGCTTCTCCGTAGTTTTTGAAGGCGCAACATCCACCTTCTTAGTCCCCTCTGGGACATCAATTTTGCTTTTCTTGGCCTCAGCAGCAGAAGTAGTGTCATCAAATAGAGCAGGAGGAGCTCTTTTCTTTCCCATTCTCTGACTTAAAAGGATGTGAGAATCTGAAGAAAAATCCTATTGAGTTGAAGTTGGCTCAACAAGACGAGCAGTATAAGAAGTTGTATAGCTCTTATACTATAGAAAATATGATGCAGACCTGATGTGCTCGTCTGCAACGTTCTTATGCAAACCCCAGATAAGTTTTAGATGCTTAATATTAACCTCTGATTCTTTTGGAGTTTTTCTTTTACTGTCAACTGCAAACAAACACATGATAAAATATCAGTCATACATTTTGTCAAACATAATGAATTCGTAAATTCAGAAAAGAAATAAAATGAAAAATAAACCTATCTCATGTCCATATGGGGGGCATCTGGGACCGTTGTATACTCCATCTCCAACTAAAGGGGCATATTGCCAATTTTTAATAACCACCCCATGTTCAAAATAATCTCTATTTGCATCAGGGAGGTTAACTACAAGAGCCCTATTCAGAAACCTAGTTTTTAAGTAATAAATATTATCTATAATGGCCCATCTATAGCAATACATAATTTCAGGGATCCCTATACGAGTCCCATGAGTTAGATTTAATTTATACACCCCATTAATTATTCTCCATGAATTGGGGGCTATTTTTGCAGGGACAAGATCGAAATACTGACAAAACTCAAGACATAATGGGTTTGGTGGAAAGGAAAATCCACATTCAGCAACAAATAGACTGGGGAACCAATGTCCCTCAGCCAAACGAAAGTAATTTTGAGGTTCAGAAAGCTCCTCCAAAATCACCCAAGATGGGATGGAAAATTCAGAACGGAATTTCTCAACAGACTCCACAAGATAAACCATAGTGAGTAAAAGAAATACAGAAGAAAAGAAGAGAATCTTACAGGAAAAAGGAAGAGCTGACAACTAGCGAAGGAAAAGATGAACGCACAAGAGAGAAAGAGATAATAGAAAGCTTGAATGCAGAAAATTGGAAAAAGAAGAAGACGGTATGGTTACCTAAGAAGTTTAAATACTTTGCCTTGGGAAGCGGCGAAGGAAATGATTACACAAAAGAAACTATTGAACTTCCGGCGGCTAAAAGGACAAAAAGGGCACAAAGATCGAAGCGCTCTTAAAAGTTTGAAAAAAGGCGGATTCTGTGAATTTGGAAATAAATTCAAATACGATGCTCCTAAAACCCAGGAAGATCATTCAATATTGACATATACCGAGAAAGAATGTTTCATGCTCCTCAAAGTTCGAAATATGAAACATTGGGGGCTTCTGTTGATACCAAAATTAATATGCTGATGTGGACGAATAATACAAAGACACTTGTCAATCTACGTGGCACAATAACAACGAGGAAGTTCATTTCCCCGACCAACTCATGTTCTCTCCGAGCAACGAGGATATACCGAGGAACTTCAGCACTCCGAGGTACATTAGCTCTCCGAGGAACTCCTGATCAACGAGCAACTGAGGCGGTCCGAACTGCATCTCGGCCGTAGTATTAATTGCCAGAATATCAACAGTTCAACTATTCATTGAATGTTTATCATCTTGACGCACACGCTGCATTAAATGTATCACCCTTTCATATGTATATCATTTAATGTATCAACCCTTTCATGTACAGCCTAAGGGCTATAAATACATTGTATCACCCTCATTCAAAGGGACCGGAATTTCTTGAGAGAACTTGTAATCAAGAATTCCCAAACACTCAGCAATAACATAACAGTGGACGTAGGCCATTCTTATAAGGCTGAACCACTTTAAAAAAATTTGTCTCATTTTATTTATCTGTGATTGAATAATTAGAGCGATCTAATTTTTTACATCAACACCTATGTTTATCAGAAATCTTAAAATATTTTGTCTTTCCATCTCAAAAGGAAAACGAAAAAAAAATCATCCATTTTTCATAAAAAATAAATCTCTTTTTTGCGCCTTCTCAGGTCGATCGCAAACCCTCGGTCTGGCTCCTTATTGGCTTCGGTCTTCAGTCAGATCACGTCGGAGTTTCGTCCGTTCCCCTATTACTTCTTCTGAGTCCGCAATCCATCTTCCTTCCATGAAGAACATGAATAAAGCACCCATTGTGGAGTCAGATTTGACGGCAGTCCTAGCTCAGCTCGTGTCCAAGATTAATAACCTCCAAACTGAGGTCCGAAAAATGCAACGAAACCAGGTTCTCATTCCCTAAGAGCCCGAGGCCCTATTCCCTTGCGCTATGGGTACACTCGAGCCTATGTGGGTTTTCAAAAAATATCAGTACGCTCCACTTGTCCCTCCTGTTAATGGGTCGCCGCCTTCCCAGCTTCTAATGCTGAACCTTGCCTATCTTGGGGCTAACTTGCCTATGATCATTGATCCGAAGGAAGAAGTGCTGAACAAAGTCAAAGAGGACCTCAAGATGCTCACCAAGAAGTTTGACCAAGTCAGAATCTCGAGGAATTACATGGACTACACCCACAGGTCTCCTTACCCTAAAGCGAGGTTACCCGAGAAGTTCAAGATGCCAAATATCGAGAAATTCGGAGGAAGTTGACCCCCGATTGTTCATCTTCGTCCATGACTTTACTATGGTCTTCTGAAGAAGTGATTTCCAAGTTGTTTTAGCAAACTCTAAAGGATATCTCCCTCCGATGGTTTTTGTCTCTCGAAGAGTCCAAAATTCATAGTTGGGAGGATGTAAACCGAGAATTCATATCACAGTACAAATACAATGAAGAGCTTGAGGTCACTCGCTGATGATACCAGAAACAACACCACCCTTCAAGGTGTTTATGAGCTTAGTTCAATGTTAACAATGGCAGCATGAGGGTATACTGTATGTATATGTATATATATATATATATATATATATATATATAAGAGATTGTGATGAGGATAAGAGGATGAACACATTATGTAAGTGGTTCAGCCAATCAGGACTACGTCCACTGTGCAAGTGTATGATGTGTATCACTGTATGAGGGCTCTAATGGCCATGGATACAATCTCTCAAATTTTCTCTCTCTACTGTGTATTTGAACAGAGTTTTAGCTAGGGTTACTGATCTTGGATCCTTGTGCACGGTAGAGGATGATCTCTATATATAGTACCTAGGGGGTGTAATGTACCCTCCATGCATGCAATGAGCATGTGTGTGGTTACCTCACCAATATGGGAGTTCCATCTGTCACTGTCACATGTAGAGAATGATGATGCAATATTCTCCCCACGTGTGGGTAATAATCTTGTTATAACCGATTTGTGTACACGTGTCCTTATCTAAATGTCAGTAGGTGCTCGGCTATCGCGTTTGGGGTATAACCTAGGCCTTGGTGAGGCCGAGGTTGGTGAGTCTTGATACCTGTTCAGTCCGAGGATTTCATGGAAGTCTCGGCCTAAGCCAGGCCGAGATAATGGGCAAGGTCGGCCTGAGACGAGGTTGAACTGGTGGCTTCATGAGGTTGTTGGTGGCTTCCTGCGAGGTCGGCCCACATCTGGCCGAGGTTGCCATTCCAAGGTATACGAGAATGCTATCGATCCTTGTGACGTCCCTTGGAGAGGCTCATGGTAGTGTCGGCCTGGGCCGCCCCTGATATGGCCGAGGGGTGATATCGCGTGTCCAAGACATGCCCAACGTCGGCTATAATATCGACCGAGGTTGGTGTCTCTAGGACGAGGTTACACTTGGGGCATATCAATCACCCCCAGCCCTTAGTCATATGTGAGATAAAGTGACTAGGAGATTACTACACCTCCGAAGCCTATCTGTTATAAGCCAATACTTGCTTGACACTTGTCCAATGCTGGAACATGCTTGCTTGGTAGGCGTGTGTTGTCAGTCGCCCTTTGGGGCTCCCAAGGCAATGATGGGCCTTGGGAGTTGTGCATGAGTATATAAGGGTTTTGAACCCTTCTTTCCTTCTTTCTTCTTCATTTCTTCAATTTCAGTTGCTTTTGTTCCTGCAGCTCTCTCTCTCTAGAAAGATCTTGGTTCAAGGCTTTTGGGTGGTGATTTCTCGCGTCTTCTCCTCTCTTCCTTACCATTTCATCCTCAGGTAAGGTCTACCATACTTTTTCCTTCATTTTCCCTGAAGCACCCTTATTTTCGTATTTTCCGACGAGTTTCTTAGTTTTTCGGAGAGACCACCATAATTTCAGGCGAGCTTTTCTGGCCAAATTTAAGTAGTTTGATCTTTAGATTCCTTTGCTTTATCAGCCAGTCTTGTTTGTAATTTTTGGAGTTTAGGAAAATCCCCAAGTGTAGTGTCGTCCTCTGATGCTCAGACCCTTATATCGGCTTCTTGAGGAGTTCCCCTCTCTTAGAGATAAGACTTTCGAAAGGATTAGGCAAATAGAAAGAGCACAGGAGGAGGCTCGTAGATCACAAGAGATTAGACCCATATTTCCACCACCTCTGAAGGTGATATATCCTGACCCCCCGGAGAACTTCTATCAGACAGAGGTTCCTGCTGATCCCATACCTATGTCTGAGTCTGAATCTTCTACCTCAAACCCCATGTCTGTGGATTGCTTTTAAGAGGCCATGGACTTCACACCTAGGACTAATCAGGCCCCTGATCAGGCCGAGGTCTCCAGCCGAGCCTCGTCCCATAATCACTCAAGCACCTCAGGGTCTTCCTCAGAGGTTGAGATTCTTGAGCCAAGTGTGGCCATTCCACCACCAACTGACGCCATCCCTCTGTCGGCCGTCACCGGGGCAGAGTTCGCTCAGAGGTTCCCGAGTAACCCATCAACATCTGCTCAGACCGATGTTGAGTTGGATGATGATGAGGTTGAGAGCAATGTCGACGTCTCTGAGGCGGCCGAGATCGAGAGTACTATTACTGAGGTAGACCTTCTCTGCTTCAGATATCTGTATTCTATCATCCCCTCAATAAAACTTAGGAGACCTCTGAGGGAAGGGAGGGCTTATCATGGCCGAGACGGCGAGATCTGCTTGTACGAGCAGATGTTCAAGTTGGGGTTCCGTCTGCCCATTCACCCCATTATCAAATCCATCCTTTCTTACATTAATTTGGCCCCCTCCCAACTCTCTCCTAATGCCAGGAGAGTCCTAATAGGGGCCATAGTGTTATGGAAGGTTGTCCGCCATTCAGACCTTCCAGTTCAGGTCTTCGTAGGTTGCTACGTCCCTTCCTCGGCCAAAAATCATCCGAGCTACTACCATTTTGTAGCTCGGAGGCCTGAGAAGAAATTGCTTCAGGTGACTCAGACTTCCAACCATAACTGGAAGCCTCGGTACTTCTTTACTTCAGGCCATGGGAGTTTGGCCCATGTGTTCCCTCGTCCAATCTGGAGCAGATGATGCCCCTGAGGTGGGGTAAAGTCACCATATCTGCCAGGGTCGACCCTGGCCTAAGTCTATAAAACCTCCAGAAGGTGAAAGTCCTTCAAGATAAGGGGGTAAATGGTCTATTTGTTAGGTTCGAACACTTGATGACTCCCCACTTCCTCTCTGGGACAGGTCTGGGTGGAAGTCCCCTTGCCGAGCTTGGTAAGCATTTTTGTTTTGCAAGTTTAACCTCTGAGTTTATTCATATCTGATTATCTAACTCAGGTCTAGTAATTTTTTGTAGAGTGACCAAAGGACATTCCAGACGAGCTTTGGGAGATGGCTGCACCAAGCTTGACGAGACTTGCCAAGAGAGCAGGTCTTAATGCTCCTCCCCCAGCTCCCTCTGCCTCTAATCCCCCAGCCAAAAAGAAGAGGGTTGCCGAAGGTCATTCCCCTGAGGATCAGAGGCCGAATAAGAAGACTACTGAAGCTTCTATCCCTATCTCTTCAGCTGACATCATGTTGGCTTGTCTGGATCAGTTGAAATTAATTGACAGTGTAGTCGGCCACAGTATGCAGGCCCTGGATGCCATCGGCTCTGTAATGATCGAGGCTGACAAACGCTTCTACAGGTCTATGGACACCCCATTGCTGGTTGAGTTCGGCCTTCACAGAGCCGTTCAGGTATGATTTGATCCTTCATTACAAATTATTCTAAGTGTAACATCTGATTCTTCTTCAGCTTACTCATGATCACTAAATATGCAGGGCTTGGCCGCTATGCACCATTTATCAAACTGGATTCTGAGGAAGTTGCCTCTCATCCAAAAGGGGCAAGAGGTCGAGAAAGTGCAGATTACTCTGAACGCAGAGATCGAGTGCCTCAAGTCTGAGCTGAAGGGCTCTGAGGAGAAGGTGAAGGGGTTGGAGAAGGACATCTCCCAGCTCGGCAAGGATCATGCTGCTGCACTAAAGGCTAAGGACGACGTTCTGCAGCAAAAGGTCAACTCAGCTGTCAGGGCCGCCCTTGAGGACGCCTCTGAGAAGATAATTACTGAGTACAAGGCCTTTGACGAGTTCATGGGCTTCGGCTTTGAATACCTTGAAAGAGGTATCAAAGCCACTATTAAATGGGCAGACGTCAGGGAGAGAGAGGCCGGCGCTTTGAAGGCCCCTGATTTCGTTGGCCTCGGCTTTGCTGATCCTCAATTTGCTCAAGCTCTTCAAGAGGTCGAGGAAGAGGCTGCCACTCCTGTCGAGACTGCTACATTAGATGTCACCGAGGTTGGAGGGGCATACCATTGTGATGATGCGGCCGAGGTGACTAACCAAGTCGAGGGTGTCAACGTTCCCCCTTCAGACTCTTAGGATATTTTGATCACTGTTTGTAACTTAACTGTATTGTGGAACTTTTGTCTGTTGTCATTGAACATATAATTTCTGAATATATATATCAACCTCTGATGAGGACCATCTTCACTTTCTTTTCATTGAATGTCATGTGATGTTTTTCATTATTACTTTCATTGTGATGGTGTCTGCTAAACATAAATTTGCATTGAGCTTCAACCTCTGAAGCCCACTTTCTAAGCTTGTCTTTGCAATGGTCTTGTTTAAACTCAACCAATGGTCCTGAGCTCACACCTTGTCACCAATGAATGGTGTTATGAAGGTATGAGGCCATTATCTAAGAGGTTATCCTCATAATGAATCTCGCCAAATTAATGATGTTAAGTGTCAGAGGTCATCTCATTATGGTGTCGGACCTCAGACCTTGTCACCAAATTATGATGTTATAAGGGTCTGAGGTCATCACCTAAGATGTTATCCCCATAATAAATCTCACCAAATTAATGATGTTAAGGGTCTGAGTTCATCTCATTATGGTGTCTGACCTCAGACCTCGTCACCACTGAATGGTGTTAGGAGGGTCTGAGGTCATCACCTAAGACGTTATCCCCATAATAAATCTCACCAAATTAATGATGTTAAGGGTCTGGGGTCATCTCATTATGGTGTCTGACCTCAGACCTCGTCACCACTAAATGGTGTTATGAGGGTCTGAGGTCATCACTTAAGACGTTATCCCCATAATAAATCTTCACCAAATTAATGATGTTAAGGGTCTGAAGTCATCTCATTATGGTGTCTGACCTCAGACCTCGTCACCACTGAATGGTGTTATGAGGGTCTGAGGTCATCACCTAAGATGTTATCCTCGTAATGAATCTCACCAAATTAATGATGTTAAGGGTCTGAGGTCATCTCATTATGGTGTCTGACCTCAGGCCTCGTCACCACTGAATTGTGTTATGAGGGTCTGAGGCCATCACCTAAGACGTTATCCCCATAATAAATCTTCACCAAATTAATGATGTTAAGGGTCTGAGGTCATCTCATTATGGTGTCTGACCTCAGACCTCGTCACCACTGAATGGTGTTATGAGGGTCTGAGGTCATCACCTAAGACGTTATCCCCATAATAAATATTCACCAAATTAATGATGTTAAGGATCTGAGGTCATCTCATTATGGTGTCTGACCTCATACCTCGTCACCACTGAATGGTGTTATGAGGGTCTGAGGTCATCACCTAAGATGTTATCCTAGTAATGAATCTCACCAAATTAATGATGTTAAGGGTCTGAGGTCATCTCATTATGGTGTCTGACCTCAGACCTCATCACCACTGAATGGTGTTATAAGGGTATGAGGTCGTCACCTAAGATGTTATCCCCATAATAAATCTTCACCAAATTAATGATGTTAAGGGTCTGAGGTCATCTCATTATGGGGTCTGACCTCAGACCTTGTCACCAAATTATGATGTTATAAGGGTCTAAGGTCATCACCTAAGATGTTATCCCCATACTAAATCTCTAATCTAAGAATGAAGCAAGAACTGTCATGGGAACTGATCTTTATTAATAACCTCTTCACAATAAGATGGTACATTTACATAAAACTCTATGCAAAATCATATGTAATATCTCTTTAGGTGGTCTGCATTCCATGGGTTAGTGAAAGGTTCTTCTTCTAGGTTTTCTATCCTGTAAGTGCCAGGCACAACCTCTTCTGTTACTTTGTAGGGGCCATGCCAGTTTGGGTGAAGCTTATTTTCTTTCTGTAGGGTCTTCTTTAGCACTAGGTCTCCCACTGCAATGGGTCTTTACTTCACCCTCTGGTTATAGAATTTCGCTGCCCTCTGCTGGTAGGCTGCTTTTCTGACATCTGCGTCCTCTCTACTTTCTTCGATAAGATCTAGGTCTAGCCTCCTCTCTTCTCCATTATTGTCAGGGTCGTAGGTCTGAATCCGATGAGTTAGGAGTCCTACTTCCGTTGGTATGACGGCCTCTGAGCCATGTGCCTGCATGAACGGGGTTTCTCATGTCGGTGTCCTTGCCGTGGTTCTGTAGGCCCATAACACAGCGTAGACCTCTTCAGTCCATCTTCCCTTCGAATATTCTAACCTCTTATTGATTCCGTCCAAGATAGTTCTATTTGTGACCCCGGTCTGACCATTTGCTTGAGGTCGACTAGGAGATGAGAAGAACTGCTTAATCCCTACTCTTAGGCAATATTTTTCTAAGGAGGAGTTCTTGAACTGGGTCCCATTATCCGAGATGAGGGTGTTTGGGAGGCCATATCTGTATATGATATTCCTCCAAATGAACTGGAAGGTCTTCAGCTCTGTGATTGTTATCATCGGCTCTGCCTCCACCCACTTTGAGAAGTAGTCAATGGCAACTATCAAGAATCTATAGTTGTTGACAACTCTTGGCAAAGGTCCTACTAAGTCAATTCCCCATACCGCAAATGGCCATGGAGAAGAGATTGACGTCATAGGCTGATGGGGTTAATTGATATTCCCCGAGTGTAACCTCGGCCTAGAGACACCAACCTCGACGGATATTATGGCCGACGTTGGGCATGTCTTGGACACGCGATATCACCCCTTGGCCATATCAGGGTCAGCCCAGGCCGACACTACCATGAGCCTCTCCAAGGGACGTCACAAGGATCGGCATCATTCTCGTATACCTTGGAATGGCAACCTCGGCCAGATGTGGGCTGAGCTCGCAGGAAGCCACCAACAACCTCATCAAGCCACCAGTTCAACCTCGTCTCAGGCAGACCTTGCCCATTGTCTTGGCCAAGATTAGGCCGAGACTTCCATGGAATCCTCAGACTGAACAGGTATCAAGACTCACCAACCTCGGCCTCACCAAGGCCGAGGTCATACCCCAAACGTGATAGCCGAGCACCTGCTGACATTTAGATAAGGACACGTGGACACAAATCGGTTATAACAAGATTATTCCCCACACGTGGGGAGAATATTGCATCATCATTCTCTACATATGACAGTGACAGATGTCACTCCCATATTGGTTAGGTAACCACACACATGCTCATTGCATGCATGGAGGGTACATTACAGCCCCTAGGTACTATATATAGAGATCATCCTCTACCTTGTAAAAGGATCCAGATTTTGAGCCCTAGCTGAAACCCTGTCTAGATACACAGTAGAGAGATAAATCTTGAGAGATTGTATCCATGGCTATTAGTGCCTTATTGCAGTGAGACTATTCACACACACACAGTGGACGTAGGCCTGATTGGCTGAACTACTTATATTCTGGTGTTGATTCCTCTTCTCCTCATCTCATTCTCTCACCTTTTTACATAACTGTGTTGCCATTGTTATTCTTAGATTGAGCTTGAAAACACCTTATCTAGTGGTGCTCATTCTGGCATCATCACTCGCCGTGACTTAGAGCTGCTCAAACAGAACTCTGAGGAATCAGTTAGTAACTTCATAGCCTGATGGAGGGAAAAAGCAGCAACCATGACCAATCGGCCATCCGAAGAAGAACAAGTCACCATAGTGATGAAGAATTTCATACCCCATGTCCGAGAAACCATGGGAGGACAATAATATCCCCACTTTCGAGCTCTCAGAGAAGCATGAGTAGAAATCGAGAAGGGTCTTGCTAAAATAGAAGTTGAACCAAAGAAGGTGTCCGAACAATTCACTCCCAGGAAGTATGATAAGCCTGCAGTGCTACAGTCTCAACCGTCAACAACATCTCTCAACCAACCACCTCGTGGGCACCAGAAAGTCGTCATATCCCAGTCCGAAAAGAATACACCGAGCTCCATGAACACCTCTCTAAATTTTATCAAGCCTTATTGAGCCGAAACCTCATCATAACCTTGGATCTCAGTCCATTGCCAAATTCACTCCCAAGAAACTTCAACGCGGATGCCTATTGCGCCTTTCACCAAACCACTACATCACCGGATCCATCCCAACTAATTAAAGCTGCTGATACACCTCTCCTCAACTAGCATGCTGCACCAGCTCTACCTGCTGAAATCTCCTCTAATCCCAATGTTTGCCTCATTTATTCTTTTGTTGTCTATCCTTGTTCAAATATAACCGAGTCCTCCTTCGATGAGGTTATCAATGATGTTTTTCCTATCAATGAAATAAACGAAGATTTTGAGTATCTTGTTCTGCCTTACATTAACTATTTGGATTCTAATCAAACTTTTGATGACGATGATTTTGCGAATGAACAATTATTAACTGATCTAAATAAGGTTAATAATAAATAACATAACCGCGTTGAATTTAATGAAGAAGAGACTGTTATTATTGACCTTGGTTCTAGTAGACAACTGCGCGACATTAAGATAGGGGCTCCCCTCAATGGGCATGAGCGTGAACAACTCGATGAATTGCTAAAGGAATTCGTGGATGTCTTTGCATGATCCTATGATGATATACCCGACATTGATCCTGAAATAGCTCAGCATGAGATTCCCACTCTCCCATATTACAATCCAGTTAAACAAAGTTGAGAAAGCTCCGCACCGAATGGTCGCTCAAAGTTAAAGAAGAGGTGGTCAAACAGTTGAACGTAGGCTTCATTCGTGTGGTCGAATATCCCACGTGGCTAGCCGATATAGTGCCTGTTCCGAAATTAGGAGGGATGGTTCGGATGTGTGTAGACTACTGGGATTTGAACGAAGCCTCTCTAAAGGATGATTATATATTACCCAATATTGACATGATCGTGGACAATGTAGCCAGTTATGCTCTCAAGTCATTCATCAACGGGTTTTTCAGATACAACCAAATCAAAATGCACCTAGACCATAAAGAAAAGATTGCGTTCATCACCCCATGGGGAACCTTTTTCCCCACGGTTATGAAATTTGGTCTCAAGAACACTAGGGATACCTACCAGAGGGCTTCCAGAACCATCCTGCATGATCTGATTCACAAAGAATTTGAGGTCTACGTGGATGATATGAATATTAAATCCAAGAATAGAGAAGGTCATGTTACCGCTCTCCGAAATTTCTTCGAACGACTGCGACAGTATCAGATGAGACTCAATCCATAGAAATGCATCTTCGTCATTACAAAAGGAAAACTCTTTGGATTCATTGTCAGTAAAAAGGGGATAGAAGAAGATCCTGCCAAGATGAAAGCTATACTTGAGATGCCACCTCCCTGAACACAGAAAGAAGCCCGAGGTTTCCTCAGGAAATTGCAATACATCAGTCGGTTCATCAACCAACTAACCTCCATCTACGAACCTATCTTAAAACTCCTCCGTAAGGACTCAACTAAGGTTTGGAACAAGGCCTGCCAAGAAGATTTTGATCGAATCAAACAATATCTGACCCAACCCCCCTTGTTCATGCCACCATAGCTTGGTCTCCCCTTGATCCTATACCTAACCATAACAGACACTACAGCTGGGGCTTTGCTTGCCCAATACCTTGAAGATTCCCGCAGAGAAAGAGCCATCTATTATGCCAGTCGCAAATTGGTCGGTACGAGGTCAACTACATTGATTTAAAAAAGGCATGTGTCACACTTGTCTGGGTCACCCAAAAGTTACGTCACTACATGCTCGCCTTCCCCATTAAACTTGTATCCCGAATGGACCCCATAAAATACGTTCTTCAAAAACCCACATTGTCCAACTAAATGGCCTGATGGTTGATGCTCCTATCCGAGTTTGATATCGTGAATGTCACGTAGAAAACCATGAAAGGAAGATCCATCTTTGACTACCTCGCTGATTACCCCATGGATGAAGCCGGTGTCTAAATCTCCGAATTGCAAGATGAAAACATCCTATCCACTTCCCAAGACAACCTCTGATGGCAAATGTTCTTTGACGGCACAGCCAATAAAAGGGGATATGGTGTGAGGATACTTCTGATGGCCCTAGATGACTCCCACGCTCCTATTGCCATCAAGTTGGATTTCCCTTATACCAACAACATGACTGAATACGAGGCATGCACGGTAGGCATCAAAGTTGCTCTCAAGAAAGATATTCAATGCCTAGACGTATACAGGGATTTCGCCCTCATCACCAGTCAAGTGCCAAAAAAATGGAGAGTTGAGGACGAGAAGCTCTAACCCTTCCATGACCACTTAAAAGAACTAGCCTCCCAATTCCAAGACATCACCTTCCATTACCTACCTCGAGGAAGGAATAACCTAGCCGACGCCCTTGGTACCTTAGCCTCCATGGTCTACATGCCTGAAGGAATCACAATGACCCCTTTCTTTATTCGAAAGCAAGATAAACCAACCCACTGCTACCACATTGAGCTCGTCATCACAGAAGATCCCGAGCTAGCCAATTGCTGGTACTATGATATTTAGAACCTCCTTAAGAATGGTAGGTATCCCGAGGGTTCCAACAAGAAATATCGAGTAATCCTTCAAAGACTGGTTACCCATTTCATCATCTATCACAAAGGACTGCTCAAAAGGAACTTCGATGGATCTCATCTGCACTATATCGTAGGGGATGACATTGAAAAGATAATGCAGAAGATCCATAGTGGGGAATGTGGACCCCAAATGAACGGGCTTACCAGAAAGATCATCCGACATAGCTACTACTGGACCACCATGACCCAGGATTGCATAGCCTATGTCCAAAGATGCCTAAAATGAGAACAATTCTACAATCTTCAGCATCTACCTTTGCGTGAATTATACAACATGACTTCTCCCTAGCCGTTCTCCACTTGGGGTATCGAAATCATAGGTAAAGTTACACCAAAGGCTTCCAGCGGACATGAGTTCATCTTAGTTTCCATTAATTACTTCACCAATTGGGTTGAAGCTAAGTCATACGCATTACTGAACGCCAAGAAAGTGGCCAAATTGATCAAGAAAAATATCATTTCCCGATATAGGGTCCCGCACGAGCTAGTATCAGATAATGGCTTGCATTTCGAGGCAGAAGTTACAGAAGTGGTCAACGAGTATGGGTTTCAGAGACACAAATCCTCTCCTTACTGACCTTAGACCAATGGTGCAGTCGAAGCCGCCAACAAGAACCTCAAAGCCATAATCAGTAAAATGGCCGAAAGCTGTCAAGATTGGGCCGACCGGATCCCATACGCCTTCTGGGGATGCCGAACCTCAATTTGAACCTCTACTAGGGCTACCCATTACTCTCTAGTCTAAAGCATGGAAGAAGTCCTTCCCATGGAGCTGTAAATACCCTTATTGTGCATCACACTTGAAAGCAAGGTCAACGAAGAAGACTAGTGCCAAAGACAACTTGAAGAGATGAACCTCCTAGACGAAAGGAGATTAAAAGCGCTATACCACATACAAGGGTACCATCGTTGAATAGCGCGATCATGCAATAAGAGATTCAAGGATCGCGGTGTTCGAGAAGGCGATCTAGCCCTCAAAGAGATCATAGAACCCATCAGGGACCCAGAGGGAAATTGACGCCCAATTGGAGTGGCCCCTACATTATCAAGATGATCTTATCCGGCGGTGCCGCCATGCTCACCGACTTAGATGGGGAAGAGATGTCTCGTCCAGTCAACCTGTACCGTCTCAAGAAGTTCTACCCCTAATCCGAAATCTTGGCGCGCTACGACTCTTCTCATCTCCCTTCTATTCTAAAAATAAAAAAAATAAAAAAAATCTCTTCATTTCCCTCTACCCAGGAATACGTGGGCCTGATCCTCTGCAGTAAACAATATTCAAACAAATTAAATATTTTTTCAAAAACCCCAGAGGTAAATAGGCAGCTCATACACCTTACATGAGCATGTCCCTCTCTTTTTCACAAAAAAACTATTATTCTCTTATCTCCGAGAACAACAGTCCATTCCAACATATACTTGAAGAAAAGGATTATGCATACCTTAGAGATCAGTATAGATAATTCAAAAACACAAAACTCATCAAGAGCACAACTGGATGATCAAAAACTTATTTATTTCAGTAATAAGAAATTTCGGTACAGATTGCATAACTCCCTTCCCCCACTTTCCTAAAATGCAAAATTAAATCCCCACATTTATTCCCCATCATAAACTCTCCAAGGTACCTATCCGCAGCTACCAGAGGAGCCTACTCCATCATCATCGTCTGCATCATGGGGTCCCCAAGCTTCCCCTGCCTGAATAGAGTGCCACAGGCACTCCATGGACCGATAAGCTCTAACCAGCTTCGGAAAAACCCAACACCTCCCTCTATGGTATTAAACAAGACGAGCCACCTTTATCCAATCTCCACTGCCAACATCTTGCTAACCACTCTCCTCCACAACCACTTCATATAATCCCCGGGGATATGCCAAACTCTCCTAATAGACTGAGAGGGATGGGTCGACGAACGCCGATTCTCCCACAAAGAGCCAAGCGACATGCGCAAATGCCCCTCCAAATCCTCTAACGGAAAGAAGTCTAGCGTCTGAGGTGGCATGACCTGCTCCCAGAAAAATTGACGCAAAATCCGCCAAGGGAAATATAAAGAGGTCTGTCTGAGACCAACCAGTCGGACATATGGGTATTCTCCCAGCTCCAGAATAGGCAGCAACTATCCCCAATAAGGCACTGGCCAACACAGATTTAGAGTCACGTGCTTCACAAATGAGTTCTCCCAGCTCTTGATGTCCAAGCCTGATGAAATAGCGCGAAAAGAAGTTGGGTACAACCGACAAAGGGTATTCCGGAGGAGACACTAGGCAGAGTCTCTCAGACAACAACATAAACAGAATCACGGGCTACCCCTCAGGAAGTCAGAACGACCTTCTCGGTTGGCATCCAGGCCATTTAAAGTCTCCACCAGTATCACCACTGCAGGATTACGACAGTATGACATCAAGGAAATAATAGCTGCAAGTTGTGGGTCCACCAGCAGTTCCCCACTCATCGGCAACAATTTTGATACTAAGCCTAGAACAATGGCTGTAGCGTATCCAGCATCGCCAGCCTCCTGCAAATGCACAAACTATAACACCGCCGAAAGGGATATCATTCCCCCAGTAACCAATGGTCTGGCCGCTGAAGGGGAAATGTGAAGAAGCCTAACCAATAACTCTCGAAGAGAATGGGAAAATTCAAGTAGAGCTACAACAACACTGGGATTTATCCCCAGCATTGAAAAAAATTCCTCGTAGGTGGGGCAAACTTCATCTAACTCAAAGAGGAATGCATGGTCTTTGGGGTACCAAAATTGTACCGCCGCCATCAACAAGTTCCACTCAACGTGCCAGTTGCATCACAAAGAAACCCGACGCATACTGAAAGCATCATAGTCGATATTATAAGAGCACGTTGCTTACAAGGCTTCGAGGTAGTTAGCAAACTCAATGCTATCAGGGAGAGCCATCTTTGAAGACTAAAAGATAGTAGGCAAGTAAGCAATAATGCGAAGGTGTGATGAAAACACACCACCCTTAGCCCTTTTTATACTTCAAAACCATCATAAAAGATATGACCCCTACAGAAATCGGAGGGAATCCTACCCCATAAAGTACAAGACGCTAAAGAGGGCACTAATCAAAGCTTTGAATTGATGGGACAGGACTTGACTGCCGATAGGCAGGACAAGGGGCTTGACGATTGGCAATCCCCTACTTTTGGAAATTTTCCTTTTTCCTCTTTTGTCAAAATCAGAAGCTCAATAAAAAATAAATTGATATTCTCAACAAAATTTCAAAAATCCTCTTCCACCCCTATATAATTTCTCATTTTTAAAAATTTCCTCCAAAAATATCTCTTTTTACAGTCTCAGTAGCAAAGTAAAGGCGCATGTGCATACATTCACCATTAACAAAAGATAATAAAAAAAATCCCATTGCATTGCATATATATATTCTTCTGTGTTAAATCAAATTTTGTAGGAAATAAAGAAAATACAAAAACAACAGGACTTAGCCTGAACCCACATTATCTCTCTCTCTCCCTCACCTACCCTTCACCCCTCTCTCTAAGAGCTTTCACACCTGCGACGCCCTCTCTTTCCCCTACGGTGAGACGATGCACCATCTCTAACCGAGGCAGAGTCCTCCCCGAATGAAGCAGACGGCACTAAGAAAGAAGGCACCGGGACTGCATCCTGAATATGGGCAGTCGCCGAAGATTTCCACTCCCTAATGTCCCTTATCCAAGTGGTCGACACTCGGACTTGCTGCAAGTAAAAGGAAAAATCAGTATCAAAGAGGGATCAAAATAAAAAAGAAACCAAAAAGAGGAAGAAGGTATACCACAGGATGAAGAACCTCCTTTGTCAAACCCAGCTCCTCCGGATCCATCGCATGAGGATGGTGCAACATAGGCACCATTCCTCCATGAGCCTGCCGAATGTTGTACGAAGGGGTATGCAATCAAAAAAAGGGAAGACCACACTGCCCGACTCGATCCCGCAGGAGGGAAAGGCAAGGCATCATATACGTTGGGTGCCATCAACCAGCTCATCACAAAGTCCATATAGTCATACGGTGCATCCGTATCAGTGTACAACAGGTAGGACTCGCCGATCATCATCGCGATCCTCGCATCCTCCGACAGCAACCGCTCCCGCCTCATTGACGTAAGGGGCTGTGCAGGTGGCACCACCACCTCCTCCTCAGTGATCTTTCGAACCACCCTCTCCCTAAGATACCAAGAATGGACAAACTCATGTTCCAGCAAATGCCTCATCTGCGCGTTCACCCTAGTCACCCCCGTATCCTGAATGGCTGTCCCCGAAAGGTAAAAGGTCACCAAAAAATCTCCAGCAGGCATAAGTCAATACAAAATTAGAACATGCCAAAAACCAAGTTTAAAAAGGAAAGAGTCTTACCCTACCACTGGTTAGGCCATTCAAGATCTGACGCATCGCCTTCAAAGAAAGAGATCCCTTCAACTACCGATTAGCCTTTCGCCATCGTTACAATCGGTAGAAGTCCCCAACAGTCTTGTCCTTTAGGGAAATCAGCTAGGTATTACACCTAATCACCTCGTAGAACCACGTCTTCCAAAGATAAGAATTCACAATAAAAAAGAGACGCATAAGGAACATGTGAATGCATGAAAATGCACAAACTGAAGAATAACTCAAGAAGATACGTAGCTTCAGTTAAATTTTATTGGAAGCATCAGCTGAATGCATCCAAAGAAAAATAGAGGGTCTCCAAAGTCAAGCTCCCCCAATCATAGAGATGGATGTTCGAAAACATCCTCAAGTACGGAAAGAACCATAAATGGATGGCGTCACTGCTCGACGCCACCATGAAACCTCCCAGCACCAATAATATGAATAACGGGTCCATCTTCCTCACCTATAGCCCGTCCTCGACATCAATCACCCTACTCATAAAAACATCCTTCAGCATGGACAGTCGGATGGAATCCCTAGAAACTATCCTCCATACGTCACCAAGCGCCGCACGCACCGCCTCCGGCCTGACCCATAGGGAGCGATCCACCTCTATCTGATCTTCGTCACAATCCAGCCCCATCAGTTGCTTCACATCTATGGGAGTCATGGTCATCTCCCCAAAACTGAAATGGAAGGTGTGGGTAGTATCCCACCATCTATCCCCCAGAGCGCATAAGACCGCTGTCGAACGAGGCATTTCATCTAGTGCAGACTCCAACCTCCCAAAACCTGCTAAGGATACCACCCAACGCTCCACGGGTGGGAGATGTTCCCAGACGTCCTTAAGCCCCATCGTCCCATGGGAAAAAATGTTCTTCAAAGAGATATCAGACTGTCAAAAGAAAAAACCTTGACAAAAATTCAAGAAGAAAAGGAAAAATCACCAAAAAATAGAAGAATGCCAAAAGCCAGGTTACTTATATAACCGTCAGGGATCACCGCCCTCGAAGAGTGATGACGCGATGGATCCCGTAGAAAGGTCCGCTGACTCACAACTGGCTCGAACGCATCAAAAGTATTCTCTCTCCCCAAAGCAAGAGGCGCCGTAGCCCTCCACTCCACGTTCACCCAATCATCAACAGTCCATTCCCTATGTGTTGCAGAGGTCACAAAAGCGGCCATTTTTTTAGAGATCGGAATGCTAGAACGATTTACAGAGGAAAATCGCCGAAAGAGAAAGCAAGAAGCAGTGAAAAATGAAGGGAATTCGCTCCCTTTATATAGGATGCCAATGGTCATGTCGATCGGCACCGACTCCATCCCTACCGATTAGCACTGCCCATTTACCTTCCCGAGGCAGCCCAAAAGTCCATGCCAATGCTGAATGGCACCCTCTGTACCATGACGACCGACACCCCCCTTAAAATTTCGTACAAAAATTCTCAGAAAATACCATAAAATCCTAAAAAATCTTCATAAAATTCCTAAAAATCCCATGAAGGATTTAGAACATTTTTGACAAGAAAATTCCACATTTCCTCAAGCTAAACCCCTAATTCCCTAGAGGAAATCTCAAAATCCAAGTAAATCTCTGACCGACGAAACCCCCAGGGGATCTCTAAGGATCACCTCTTATGCCCCAAAGGTCTCAGACCTCCCCGAGAAATACGTCCAAAACCTAGGCCACTTAATCACTTCCCCACTAGAATTTTGATTATCCTTCCGCAAAATCTCCAAGATCACAAGGATTTCCTCATCAATTCACTATTCCCCAACGGAACCAGAAATCCAATCTTTATCCTCTCCTTCGTCAGAATTGACCTCGGTCCTAGGTCATCACCTCTCATAGGTCAGAATTGACCTCAGACTTGGATCGTCACCTTAGTTAGGTCAGAATTGACCTCGGTCCTCGGTTGTCACCTCTCTTAGGTCAGAATTGACCTCGGTCCTGGATCGTCACCTTAGTTAGGTCATAATTAAACTCGATCCTCGGTCGTCACCTCTCTTAGGTCAGAATTGACCTCGGTCCTCGATCGTCACCTCTCTTAGGTCAGAATTGAACTCGATCTTGGATGGTCACCTTAGTTAGGTTAGAAATCACCTCGGTCCTTGGTCATCACCTCTCTTTAGGTCAGAATTGACCTCGATCTTGGATCGTCGCCTTATTTAGGTTAGAATTGACCTAGATCCTCGATCGTCACCTCTCTTATATCAGAATTCACCCTAGTTTTGGATCATCACCTAAGCTCGCAAAATCGGCATCGACCTGTAGAATTGGTCATCACAACCTAAGCCTGCAGAATTGGCTTCGACCCAAAAAATTGGTCATCACAACCTAAGCCCGCATAATTGGCTTCAACTCGTAGAATTGGTCATCGCAACTTAAGCCCGCATAATTGGCTTCGACCCGTAGAATTGGTCATCGCAACTTAAGCCTACAGAATTACCTTCGACCCACAAAATTGGTCATCACAACCTAAGCCCGCAGAATTGGCTTCGACCTGGAGAATTGGTCATCACAACCTAAGCCCGCAGAATTGGTCATCATAACCTAAGCCCGTAGAATTGGTTTCGACTCGTAGAATTGGTCATCACAACCTAAGCCCACAGAATTGGCTTCGACCCGTAGAATTGGTCATTGTAACCTAAGCCCGTAGAATTGGCTTCATCCCACATAACTGGTCATCGCAACCTAAGCCCACAAAATTGGCTTCGACCCGCAGAATTGGTCATCGCAACTTAAGCCCGCAGAACTGGATTCGACTCGCAAATTTGGTCATCACAACTTAATCCCACAGAATTGGCTTCGACCCACAAAATTGGTCATCATAACCTAAGCCCGCAGAATTGGTTATCGCAACTTAGGCCCGTAGAATTGGCTTCAACCTGTAGAATTGGTCATCACAACTTAAGCCCGCAGAATTGGCTTCGACCTGCAGAATTGGTCATCACAACTTAAGCCTACAGAATTGGCTTTGACTAGCAGAATTTATCACTCCATCCTAAGCCCGCAGAATTGGCTTCGACCCGCATAATTGTTCATCACAACCTAATCCCGCAGAATTGGCTTCGACCCGCAGAATTGGTCATCGCAACTTAAGCCCGCAGAATTGGTCATCGCAACCTAAGCCCGCAGAATTGTCTTCGACCCGCAGAATTAGTCATCGCGATCTAAGCCAACAGAATTGGATTTGACCCGCATAATTTGTCATCCTTACTTAAGCCCACAAAATTGGCTTTGACCCGCAGAATTGGTCATCGCAACATAAGCCCGCATAATTGGCTTTGACCCACAGAATTGGTCACCCTTATCTTCAAGAATAGGCTTCAACTCGCAGAATCAGCCATCTCAACTTAAGCCCGCAGGATTGGCTTCAACCCACAGAATTGGTCACCCTCATCTTCAAAGCCTCAGAATTGGCTTCGACCCACAGAATTGGTCACCCTCATCTTCAAGCCCTAAAAAATGTCTTCGACCCATAGAATCGGTCATCCACAGCACCTCCTTAGGAATTGACCTAAACTTTTCCTCCAAACCATCCCTAGTATTCCCCCCTTAGGTCCTTAGAATCGACCTTGACCCCATGAATTGGTCATCCTATTTTTAAAAGTATCATGCGGTATATATTCGACGGCTATCATTTGTTCCAAACTCACCCGTCGAGGGGCTCTGTAGACGCCCCATTATGTTACCCATTAAACTCTCCTTAGGTCCTTAGCACCTCCCATCATCACGATATACCCAGGTCATACCCTGAGTACTGACCTAGAATCCATCGAGCACTGCCAGGGTCATCATAACCTAAGCCCATCGAATTGGCTTCACCCTGCACAATTGGTCATCGCAACCTAAGCCCGTAGAATTGGCTTCAACCCGCAGAATTAGTCATCGCATCCTAAGCTCGTAGAATTAGCTTCGACCCGCAGAATTAGTTATCGCATCCTAAGCTCGCATAATTGGCTTCGACCTACAGAATTGGTCATCGTAACCTAAGTGATAAGAAGCTTTTTGGGTATATCGCTGTAGTGCAAAAGCTACTCTCAAAATTCTCTTGAATACCTACAAAACTTGTCTAAAAATAACTCATATTGCAGTAAGTATGGGTATTAATCCAACTTCCAAGGTGAAACAATAAATGAGAAAACGTACAATTCCAAAAAAAAATTTATGACAATATATTTTTTTATTTTTAAAACAATTTCAAGGGAAAAATTAACTAACAAATGATAAAAATTATAAAATGACTAAATAATAAAAAAGAATGTGCAACCGAGTGTGAAATATGTAAGAAAGTCAAGAGATGGGATTATACTGTATTTTCAATTATTTTAATTTCTCAATTTATTAATTTGAAATATTTCGAGATAATATTAAATCAATAATCTAACTCTCGTTAAAATTATAAATTTAATAGAATCTTTTTCAGAAAATTAATTTAGAAATGTCACACAATGAAAAATTAGGACTTATACTATTTTCAGAAAATTACCCTCTAGGATCAATTTAACGAAAACAATAGCAATCTTCAAATTTCAATACCGAATTAATATTCAAATTTCAGAAAAACCTATCTCTAGTTCGATTCCTAAATTTAAACATTAATTCGTTCAATTAATTTACTAACTCTCATTACATAAATTAATCGATGACAGTTAAAAATTAATTTACCTAGAAATATAAAATTAATAAAATCAATTAATTAAATTAACATCATACGCAGTGCATCCCACCCCTTGAACGGGGTGTTTAGCCAAACATTCTCATGTGTGCATAAACAACAATAAATAATATGTCAAGAAGA
Source organism: Sambucus nigra (assembly GCA_949130495.1). Taxonomy (NCBI): domain Eukaryota; kingdom Viridiplantae; phylum Streptophyta; class Magnoliopsida; order Dipsacales; family Adoxaceae; genus Sambucus; species Sambucus nigra. The sequence goes on from OX422224.1 coordinate 378,749,378, forward strand.
AAATAAATTGAAAAGGGAATGTCGAAATACAATACGCAATTTTTTTCCCAAATTTGTCTTGAAATGTGCTTTGACATGCGTCCAACTTCTTCACAATTTTCAGCACTTGATTACAAAAAGAAGAATAGAAACTAAACCTAAAAATTATTCAAAATCTAAACTAAATTTTTTTGTATTTTTCTGGATTTTTTTTATGAACCTAAACTGTACATAATATACCCTGTATTTTTCTGTCTCTCGTCTCTCTGTATCTGTGTATATGCCTTGTTGCTGTTGAGAGAGTCTTTTTTAAATGAGAGTTGCTCCTTCTCTGTTAAAGCCATACCCACGATATTTGTGTTTGGAGATTTTTGTGGGATTTGGAGTTGGATAAATCAATGAGGTGAGAATCCGATTTTATTGGGATGTGGGTTGCTGAAATCGGATTTGGCAGGTGGGCTCGCGGGTCTGGGCCGGATTCTGTTACCGGATTGGATGGAGGTCAAACGGGTTGGGTTGGTTTCTGGGCTCGGGCAGGGGGTGAGGAGGTAGCGACGCGGGTTAGGTTTTTGTTGGTGGCAGGAGGGCGCCGGCGGTTCGCGATGGGTGAGTCGCCGGATTTTGGGGCCGGAGTTCAGGAGCTCGGGTAGCGGCTCCAGGTGGACGGTGAGCGCCGGCGCTGGTTTTGGGTCGCCGGCTGGTGACGGGTATGGGGGTCTGTTGGGAAGAGAAGAGGTGAGGGATTCGTGGGTTTGTTTTTTTTATATATTTTTTTGGTTGGATAGGTATGGAGGTTGAGGTTGTGAGTTGGGTTTAATGTGTGGATGTGTTTGGTGTTTGTTTTTTGGTTTTGGATGGATGAGAGAGAGAGAGAGAGAGAGAGAGAGAGAGAGAGTGAGAGAGATGGTGGGAATGGGTTTTGTTAGAGGGAAGTGATGAAGACGATGAATAGTGGTGTAGTGTTTTAGTTGGTAAAAAAAAATTAAAAGTAAAAACTAAATAACAATAAGATTATAAAAAAAATTAAACTAAAAATAATAAACCTAAAAATAAAATCTAACTAAAAAATAAAATAAACTAAAAAAAATAAAAAAATATATATATAAAAAATATTAAAACAAAAAAATTAAAATCCTAAGCTTATATAAAAACAAAAATAAAACAAAAGAAATAAAAATTAAAAATCTAAATAAAAGCTAAAGTCCTAAAAAATATAATAAATTAAAAATAACTCCTAAAAACTAATCCTAATAAAAATGAAATAAAATAAAAATTAATAAAAATAAAAATAAAAATAAAGTAATAGAAAAATAGAAACTAAATTCTAGAAAATTCTAAATAATTCTAAGATAAATCCTAAAAATAAAATTGACTCAAACTAAAAATTTAAAAATAATATGAAATACAAACTAAACACACACCAGGCTCGGGGAATGGACTGGGTCGGTCTGGGCTATGTTAAGGTTACGGGACTGTTTCGGGGCATCGGATCACATCGGGGCAAGCTCAGATTGGACTCCAGACTTCGCAATCTCCTTGGATTTCTTCAATGTACGCTTTTGGCCGCTTATGCATCGCAATTGACTGGAATTAGCGTTATTTAATGCTGTGACTACTGATTGACCTGCAATATAGATAAATACGAATAGAATGCCTATTTTGATTAAAACGAGGGACTAAAATGCACATATTCGGGGTATAAATTATACACTTTTGGGTGCTTATCACTAAGCTCACAGAATTGGGTTCGTCCGGCAGAATTGGTCATCGCAACCTAAGCCAGCAGAATTGGCTTTGACCGGCAGAATTAAACATCACAACTTAAGCCCGCTGAATTGGCTTCGACCCACAGAATTGGTCATCACAACCTAAGCCCGCAAAATTGGTCATCGCAACATAAGCCTACAGAATTGGCTTCGACCCGTACAATTGGTCATCATAACTTAATCCCGCAGAATTGGCTTCTACCCGTAGAATTGGTCATCACAACTTAAGCCCCCAGAATTGGCTCCGACTAGAAGAATTAGTCACCCCAACCTAAGCCCGCAGAGTTGGCTTTGACCAATAGAATTGGTCATCACAACCTAATACCGTAGAATTGGCTTCGACCCGTAGAATTGGCCATCACAACCTAAGCTCGCAGAATTGGTCATCGCAACTTAAGCCCACAGAATTGGCTTCGACCCACATAATTGGTCATCACAACCAAAGCTGCAGAATTGGCTCCGACCCGCAGAATTGTTCATCGTGACCTAAGCCCGCAAAATTGGCATCTACCCGCATAATTGGTCATCCCTACTTAAGCCCCACAGAATTGGTTTTGACCCACATAATTGGTCATCATAACCTAAGCCCGCATAATTGTCTCCGACCCATAGAATCTGTCATCCTAATCTTCAATAATTGGCTTGGACTCGTAGAATCAGTCATCTCAACTTAAGCCCGTAGTATTGGCTTCGACCCACAGAACCGGTCACCCTCATCTTCAAACCCTCATAATTGTCTTTAACCTATAGAATCGTTCACCCTCATCTTCAAGCCCTCAGAATTGTCTTCGACCCACATAATCGATCATTCCCAGCACCTCCTTAGGAATTGACCTAAACCTTTCTTCCAAATCATCCCTAGTATTCCCCCCCTTAGGTCCTCCGAATCGGCCTCGACCCCCTGAATTGGACATCCTATTTTCAAAAGCATCATGCGGTGTATATTACAGGGCTATCGTTTATTCTAAACTCAACTATCGAGGGGATCTGTAGACACCCTGATTTGTTACCCCTTAAACTCTCCTTAGGTCCTTAAAACCTCCCTTTATCACTACAAATCCAGGTCATACCCTGAGTACTGACCTAGAAGCCATCGGGCACTCCCAGGCTCCGTTTGATCAAAATTCAAAGTCTTCAGCTCGACCAAGACTGAATGAATCTTCTAAGGGCCCTGAATCCTGTTTCCAACGGTCCATCCTGTTCGTGATTCTAACTTACCATGCAGACGAATAACCCGTTATCTCTCGAAACCTGATCTAGAGGCCATCGGACGCTCCCGGTGTCCATTTGACCAAAGTTAACTCTTCAGCTAGATCGAGACTAAATGAATATTCAAAGGGCACTGAAACCCCTTTACAACGGTCCATCCTATATGCGATTTTGACTTATGGTACGGACGAATGATTCGTTTTACTCCGAGAGGTTATCGAATGCTTTCAGGGCCCAGTTGACCAAAGTTAACTCCTCGAACCGGATCAAACTCTTTGTAATGTCGAAGTAAATCTCCTAACCTTTCCAATGGTCCACCCTGTGCACGATTCAGACTTACCATGAGAACGAACAATCCATTTACGTCTGACAATTCCCCGTCTAATGGAGAGATGAGCACTTTTGAGCCACATTGGACTTAAAGTCAACTCCTAAAACCGGGAGCAGTCCATAGGACTTTCTAAGGTCTCTGAATTATCTTTCCAATCTTCCACCCCATGCATGATTCGGATCTACGATTTTCTCTCTGCGGCTGATTCTCTGAAAAGTCCTGAAAGACACTGCCAAACGATAGGTTCCAGACCCTGCCTATCGGTAGTGTGCCTAAACGCACCTGTCAATTGGCAGGACTGGGGCTATACCGATCAGAATTAGCCTGGGGCTATAAAAAGGAGTCCATGTCCTCATTGCAAAAAGGGCCCAGATCTGATAGACATCACTCTCAGAAAATCTAGAAAACCTCTCTCGAAGTTAGCATGATTTCTATATCCAAATCCCTTTCTAACCTTCACTTTTTATCATCATTTTCATCAAACTTGGTGAATTCACTACCCTTCATCATCATCCAAGTGTAAGGGCCGCTCTCCAACATTCAAGCTCAAGCTCAAAATCTTCAAGAAGGTCCAATTTTCTCAATTCCCTCCATAAATTCGCATTAACTTGTTTTATTAATTAGCACTTTTATTCTCTCATCTCACATATCCTAATAAACTTTTAATTTAGTATTATTGCACATCTCTTATTTTCATAAAAATAAAAAACCTAAAAAAATAAGAAAAAGAGGGTTTGCTCATAAATTCCAAACGAGAATTCTCGCACCTTTGTTACACTTATCTCACAACTAAAATACGTTTTCTACACACACACACAAATAAGAGAATCCCCCGATTGAATTTATGTGATAAACCCCACCCCTCATTTTGCATACTAACTACGTGGACTTTGATGCCTCTATAGGATACATAGGCATCTCGGGATAAAATCCTAGACTTGAGTCCTATTTTTACTTTTTCTCTCCATTTCTATTTTCCCCTAAACTCAATCCTCTTATATTCTATGTATTAGTTCTTAGTAGCGTATTATCCCAAATGAGTTATTGTTCTATCGTAACGATGAACGTAAGGACAATTGCGTAAATCCTATTTTCTACTATTATTTTTACATTCCTACGGATGAATCACTTTACCTCTTCCATGGTACAAGTCGATGACTCCTATCTCCATTATATATACACATGCACACATATCATGGGGAAAATAAAGGAAAATAACAAAAACCCATGAGAGATCGTAAGGGCAGAATGGGTACCTAACACCTTCTTATTTCGTAAATTAGCCTCCGGACCCTCTTCGAATCATTTTGGTTTCTTATGCATCAGTATGTCCTTGTATGTTGTCCTTCGGGATGACTCCCTTTCTTTTGTCTCTTTTGAGTAAAATAGATTGGCAACTCCATATCTCTATATTTTTCACCTCATCAATGATGCTGGCCGAAGCGCTCCCGAGAAGTACGCGTGAGATCTAGGATCCTCACTCTGCCCTCCCACCGCGAGGATTGGGGATGACCACATTCATCGAAATCTCGATTTGAGAATACGATGAGAAATTTGAAAAAATTGGACTTCCGCTAAAAAACATAGCTTCAAGGGTTGAAAATGTAAAATAACTAAAAAACGGTCACATAAGAGGTACGAGCACCTCACATGGTTCCAATGTAGCTCGTACGAACCGACCGATTAGTCACCCACCTCCCGGTTTGAGCATATGATGAGAATTTGCAAATTTTAGACTTGGTCCTAAAGACACGACGTGAAGGAGTTGGCATAAAACACCATAAAACGATCCTGGAAAGGTACAACCACATCGCACGGGACTAATGTATCTCGTACGAACTGACCGCATAATCATCGAACTTTCAGTTTTAGTGTATGGCGAGAATTTGCAAAATTTAGACATTGGCCTAAAATATGGCGTCAAGGGGTGAAAACATAAAATAATCACAAAACGGGCACGTAAGAGGTGCGGGCACCTCACACTAGACCAATATAACTCATACAAACCGAAGACGTAGTCATTGGATTCCCCATTTGAGTATATGCCGAGAATTTGTAACAAGTTAGACATACGTTTAATAACATGTCATCAAAGGGTGAAAACATAAAATAGCCACAAAACGGTCTCGCAAGAGGCATGAGCACCTCGTACGGAACCAATGTAAATTGTACTAACCGATAGCGTAGTCATTGGACTCCCAATTTGAGTATGCAACGAGAATTGGTAACCGATTAGACCTACGATTAAAAACATGCTGCCAAAGGGTGAAAACTTATAACATCAACAAAATGGGCCCGTGAGAGGCACGAGCACCTTGTACGGGACCAATGTGACTCTTAGGAATCGATCTCGATTTGAGTACATGGAGATAATTTGACTTGGGCCTAAAATATGGCATCAAAGGGTGAAAAAGTAAAACAGTGACAAAAGACTCCAGTAAGAGGTAAAGGCATGTCGTACGGGATAAATGTAACTCGTACGAAGTGACAGCGTAGTCATCAGACTCCCCATTAGAGTATACAATGAGAATTTGAAAAAAATTAGACTTGGGATTAAAAAAATGGCTTCAAGGGGTGAAAACGTAAAAGGGACACAACATGGTCCTGTAAGAGGCACGGCACCTCGCACGAGACCAATGTAACTCGTACGAACTGACCGCATAGTCATCGGACTCTCATTTTGAGTATAGGTCTAGAGTTTGCAAAAAATTACACTTGGGCTTAAAAACATAGCGTGAAGGGGTGAAAATGTAAGACATCCGCAAAATGTTCCAATAAGAGGTACGGGCACCTCGCACGGGACCGATGTAACTCATATGAGCTGACCACATAATCATCGGCCTCCCAGTTTGAGTATATGATGAGTATTTGCAAAATTTGAACTTAGGCCTAAAAACATTGCGTCAAGGGGTGAGCGTAAAATAGACAGAAAATGGTCCCGTAAGAGTCACGAACACCTCGTACGGGACAAATGAAACTCATACGAATCGACTGCATAGTCTTCGGCCTTTCGGTTTGAGTATACGATGAGAATTTGTGATCGATAAGACTTACACTTAAAAAATGCCGTCAAAGGGTTAACACATAAAACAATCACAAAACGATCCTGTAAGAGGCACGGACACCTCACACTTGACCATTGTAACTTGTATGAACCGATGGCGTAGTCATCGGACTCCCCGTTTGAGTATACGATGAGACTTTATAACCGGTTAGAATTATGCTTAAAACTTGCCGCCAAAGGGTGAAAACAAATAACAACTACAAAACGTTCCTGTAAGAGGTACGAGTACCTCGCATGGGACCAATGTAACTCGTAGGAACCGATCGTATAGTCAATGGACTTCTGGTTTGAGTATAGGGCTAGAATTTACAAAATTTAGATTTAGGCCAAAAATTTGGCTTCAAGGGGTGAAAATGTAAAATAGTCACAAAATGGTCCCATAAGAGGTGCGAGCACCTCGCACGGGTCTAATGTAACTCGTACGAACCGACGCCGTAGTCATCAAACTCCCCATTTGAGTATACGATATGAATTTGCAATAAATTAGACTTAGGCTTAAAAACATATCATCAAGGGTAAAAACATAAACAAGCCACAAAACGGTCCTGTAAAAGGCACGAGCACCTCGCACGGTACCAATGTTACTCATATGAATCGACTGCATAGTCACCGTACTCTCGGGTTGAATATACTTCAATAATTTGTAAAAAATTAGACTTAGGCTTAAAAACATAGTGTTAAGGGGGGAAATGTAAAATAGCCACAAAACGTTCCAACAAGAGGCATGTGCATCTCGCTTAGGACCAATGTAACTCGTACGAGCCGATCGTGTAATCACCGGCCTCCCAAGCCAAAAATTTGGCTTCAAGGGGTGAAAATGTAAAATAGTCACAAAATGGTCCCATAAGAGGTGCGAGCACCTCGCACGGGTCCAATGTAACTCGTACGAACCGACGCCGTAGTCATCAAACTCCCCATTTGAGTATACGATATGAATTTGCAATAAATTAGACTTAGGCTTAAAAACATATCATCAAGGGTAAAAACATAAACAAGCCACAAAACGGTCCTATAAAAGGCACGAGCACCTCGCACGGTACCAATGTTACTCATATGAATCGACTGCATAGTCACCGTACTCTCGGATTGAATATACTTCAATAATTTGTAAAAAATTAGACTTAGGCTTAAAAACATAGTGTTAAGGGGGGAAATGTAAAATAGCCACAAAACGTTCCAACAAGAGGCATGTGCATCTCGCTTAGGACCAATGTAACTCGTACGAGCCGATCGGGTAATCACCGGCCTCCCAATTTGAGTATACGATAAGAATCTACAAAATTTGGACTTGGGCCTAAAAACATCGCATCAAGGGGTGAGCATAAAACATCCACAAAATGGTCCCATAAGAGGCACGAGCACCTCGTACGGGACCAATGAGACTCGTACGAATCGATCGCGTATTTACCGGCCTTCCAGTTTGAGTATATGATAAGAATTTGCAAAATTTAGACGTGGCCCTAAAATTTTGCATCAAGGGGTGAATGTAACTCGTAAGAGGTGAGAGCATCTCGCATGGGACCAATGTAACTCGTACGAATCAACTACGTAGTCACTGAACTCTCGGTTTGAGTATATGATAAGAATTTGCAAAAAATTACTCTTGGGTTTGAAAACATGGTATCGAGGGGAGAAAATGTAAAATAGCCACAAAACGGTCCCGTAAGAGGTATGAGCACCTCGAACGGGACCAATGTAACTCGTATGAATCGGTGGCGTAGTGACTCCCCATTTGAGTATACGATGAGATTTTTTAATCGGTTAGACTTACGGTTAAAAACATGTTTTCGAAGGGTGAAAACATAAAATAGCCATAAAATGGTCCCGTAAGAGGCAAGAGCACCTCGCATGGAATCAATATAACAAGTATGAAATGATGGCATAGTCACCGGACTCCCAGTTTGAGCATACGGTGAGAATTTGCAAAATTTAGACTTAGGCCTAAAATATGGCGTCAATGAGAGAAAACGTAAAACAATAAAAAAAAAAGTCTCATAAATGGTGCGAGCACCTCGTTCAGGACCAATGTGACTCGTATGAACTGACGGTGTAGTCACCGGACTCTCCGTTTGAGTATACGATGAGAATTTGTAATCGGTTAGACTCACACTTAAAAACTTGTCCTCAAAGGGTGAAAAAATAAAACATCCACAAAACGGTCCTGTAAGAAGCATAAGCAACTCGAACGGGACCGCTGTAACTCGTATGAATCGATCAAAAGTCACTGCATTCCCGGTTTGAGTATATAGCGAGAATTTGCCAAATTTAGACTTAGGCCTAAAATATGACGTCAAGGGGTGAAAATGTAAATCTATCACAAAACGGTCCCGAAATATGTGCGGTCACCTCGCATAGGACCAATGTAAATAGTACAAACCGACCGCGTAGTCACGGGACTCCTGATTTGAGTATACGATGAGAATTTGTCAAAAATTAGACTTGGACTTAAAAACTTGGCGTTAAGGGGTGAAAACATAAAACAACCACAAAACGTTCCAATAAGAGGCACAAACACCTCGCATGGGACCAATGTAACTCGTACGAACCGATCGCGTAGTCAACAAACTCTCGGTTTGATTATACGACGATAATTTGTAAATTTTATACTTAGGCCTAAAATATGGCATCTAGGGCTGACAACATAAAATAGTCACAAAATGGTCCCCTAAGAGGTATGAGCACCTCAGACGGGACCAATATAACTCGTATGAATCGACGGCGCTGTAATCGGACTCCCTATTTGAGTATATGACAAGAATTTGTAACTGGTTAGACTAACACTTAAAAACATGCCTTCAAATGGTGAAAACTTAAAACAACCACAAAATGATCCCGTAAGAGTCACAAACACCTCGCACGGAACCAATGTAACTCGTACAAATAGATCGCGTAGTCTACGGACTTCCGATTTGAGTATACGACAAGCAGCTCGAAAATGTAGACTTAAGCCTATAATATGGCATCAAGGGGTGAAAATGTAAATAAGTTGCAAAATGGTCCCGTAAGAGGTGCGAACACCTCACACGAGACCAATGTAACTCATACAAGACGACGACATAGTCATCGGACTGCCCATTTGTGTATACGATGAGAATTTGTAATCGGTTAGACATACACTGAAAAGCATGTTGTCAAAGGGTGGAAATAAAAAATATCCATATAACGATCCCGTAAGAGGTGCAGACACTTGCACGAGACCAATGTAACTCGTACGAACCGACGATGTAGTCACCGGACTCCCCATTTGAGTATACGACAAAAAATTATAATTGGTTAGACTTACCCATAAAAACATGTCGTCAAAAGGTGAAAAACATAAAATAGCAACAAAATGATCCCATAAGAGGGACAAGCACCTCGTACGGGACCAATGTGTAATACCCCGTAATTTTTTTGGTTTTTATTTATTGGATTAATTAATTAAATGGGAATTAATTAGAAATTAATCCGGATTTAAATACTAGCGAGACGTGAGTTGGTATTTGATTCAGATGATAATGTTGAATATTACTGAGTATATATCGTAATATATGAGTATTTAAAGTATTAAAATTGTAGAGCGTTGTAAATACGACAATTTGGAAAATTAAGTTGGGACGCACGTGTCAGTCGCGTCATAAATAAATTTAATGATATTTAAAAAGTAAATTATAATTTTATCAATCGTATGGTCATTTTGACTGCGCCAACATTTCCGGAGGGGCCGAGATAGTCAGAAAACACTAGTCGGGGGTTTAGTTTGAGTCCCGGGGCATTTTTAGGCCAAACCGACAACCCGGGAGGGTATTTTGGTCATTTTAAAAATTAAGGAATTAAGACCCACGAATTTTAGTGATTATTTATTTATTATGGTAAGTCCATTAGGGCTATTATCAGCCAAAAATAAAGACTGGGCTACGTGAGTTAGAGGGGAAGTTGCAGGAGGTTCCCAAAACCTAGCCACCAACCACCACCGCCAAATCTTGACAGAATTATGACCGAAAAGAAGGAAAGAACTAGCCCCTAGACACCATCAACGATTCTGAACATCAAACTTAAGGCAAGTGATTTGATTCCATTAGTTTCAGCGAATATTTCTTCCATGATTAGTGTAGGAATTGATATTTGCCTTGAAAGATGATAAAAACCCATTAAATTTGATGTAGAACTCTAAACCTTGGTTAGGAATTGCATGTAGATTAGTTCTGTAAGAAATTAAGTACCCAAACCTAACCTTTGATGAATTAAAAACGTATTTTAGAAGAGTAATATCATAGTTCTTGAACAAAAAAGAAAACTAGGGTTTTTATGAAGATTTGATCCATGTAAAGCTAATTATTGATGATTTAATGGTTTTGGAACGTTAAAAATAATGTATTTAGGTTGTATAATGATCCTATAACCTTAGATTAGAGTTAAATACCTTGTAATGGAGTTTTGGGACAAATCTGGGACTGAAAAATGAAGCAGTCCGTAGCCCAACTGGTGCTATCGATCGATCGGCATTCATAGGTCGATCAATCGACCACCATCGATTGATCGACATTCATAGGTCGATCGATCGACCTTTCTAGAAATGGTCATATTTTTCCCTTTTGAATTTTAATGAACTAAACTAGAAAAACTTATTGGTGGGGACTTTGTGAACACCCTTAGATTTGAGGAAGACTAGTAGGCATGATTATGAGACCCGAATTATTATTAGAATTCAATTTGGGATTTATGCTAAATCTAGTAAGGATCGACGAGTGAGGGATTATTAGAAACTGAGATTAAATGAGTTAGCCTATATAGTTTGATAAAATAAGATTTTTGGCAGAAATGTGGACCTTAAGAGTATTGGATTAAAGTGTGGGATTAATAGGAGACTTAGTAATCTTTATGAGTTAGGTTTTAATTACTTGAAACTACGAAGTGAGATGTGTCGGTGGACTATATTATATAACTATCCGGAAGTAAAAAAAAGTACTAATTGGATTAATGGTATAAGGATTGAGAACATACCTTTAATAATATTATAAAGTATCTAAGTTATGTGAATGCTTAGTAAATGGATTTATATGTGTATGACATACCTACCATACTTGCTATCACGATAGTTCGGCTTTCGAAACAGGTCCATCTAATCTTTGTGTGCCTGCTGGGGGATTTAGATTGGTACCTTAAGGACATAGGGCTGTGAATGACTTATTTGTGAGTTGATAAGTCATCTGACCATGGGAGCGTAGGTATGTGCGTGACCCATGGGTATGTGAACTATGTTTGCCTGCAATATGTGTGATTTTGTTTATTAAAACGATTCCTTAGAGATTCGAAATACGTAGTCCTTATGTACGTGATGTACCGGGATTTGATAGCAGAGTATGTGTGCACTACAACTTAGCCTAGGGGTGCCCCAAGTATAATATTATGTTGAAATTTATATATTTGTGATGATAACAGACTCCTTGTTAATGTGGGTGAATGTTTTTATTAATGTGTGTGTGAATAGTTACGACATTTTGAGTAAAGTTAAAATTGAGAATTTCCTATATGATTTAATAAAAATTAGTCTGAGAAATGAAAAGGTATATTCACATAAGTTAGATTGGAATGTCTTGAACAAACCCCTATATTATCATGTGAGGACGGGTTTCCGTATAGACTAGTTAGTTAGCATCATAACCAGGATGGATTATGGATATACGTTAAGCGTGCACATTAGTTGAGAGGTGATAAACTAATGTTAGAGCACGAAACTAACATGTACTTTATATTCATTGTTTAATGCAATTAAACACTTACTATATTTTTAAATTGTTTTCACACCGGGCTCTGACCCGTTTACTTTCAAATCTATTTTCTTAAAAAACCTTCTAGGTTCCCAGCCACAGGGATGCCAAGCTTAGGAGTTCCATTTCAGTGACGTGCTGTAGCTGCTGTGGAAGTTATAGGATCTTGATGATAGGCGCCTCCACATTCTATATTGATTCCATTTCAGACTTATTCACTTGTTAGGGCATGTCGGCCCTTTTCTTTTAGAGACAATTTTATGATACTCAGTTTCATTGCAGTCTTGGAGTTAATTCATTTATTATTCGGATGTTTAATTTGGTTTTATCCATTATTTCGGATTATTCAGAGGACTGTTGCTCTAAACTCATTTTATTATTCCATTACTATCTTGATGTGACTGTGATGTGATGGTAGTATCATTTAGCTAATAATTTTAACTGGTTGCATGTTAATTTAATTTAATAAAATTTGATAATCACTTTTTAAATATTAGGTATCTACTAATTGTTTAAATAAATGTTTTTCGACAGTGATGCTATGAACTGAACCAATTTAACATTTTGTATTAATTTGAATAAAGGAGAAGCTACCCGGTATTTAATAAGTCGGGGTGTCACACAATGTAACTCATACGAACCAATGAAGTAGTCACCGGACTCCCGGTTTGAGTATACAACGAGAATTTCCAAAATTTAGACTTTGGCCTAGAAACATGGCGTCAAGGGGAGAGCATAAAATAGATACAAAAAGGTCTCGTAAGTGGAACGAACACCTCGTACGGGACCAATGTAACTCGTACGGATCGATTACGTAGTCACTGACCTTCCGTCTTGAGTATATGACGAGAATTTGTAAAATTTAGACTTAGGCCTAAAATATGGCGTCAAGGGTTAAAAATTTAAAACAATCACAAATTGGTCTCGTAAAAGGTGCAGACACCTCGTACTAAACCAATGTAACTCGTATAAACTGATCACGTAGTCATCAGACTCCCGATTTAAGTATACGACATGAATTTGCAAAAAAAAAATTGAGTTGGGCTTAAAAACATTGCATCAAGGGGTGAAAATGCAAAACAACCACAAAACAGATCCGTAAGAGGAATGGCCACCTCGTGCGGGACCAATGTAACTAATACGAAGTGACCGCGTAGTCATAGGATCCCCAATTTGAGTATATGACAAGAATTTGCAAAAAAAATAGACTTGTGCTAAAAAAACATAGTATCAAGGGGTGAAAACATAAAACAACCACAAAATGGTCCCCAAAGAGGTACGAGCACCTCGCACAGTTCCAATGTAACTCGTACGAACCGAACGCCTAGTCACCAGCCACCTGTTTTGAGTATACGATGAGAATTTGCAAAATTTATACTTGGTCCAAAAGACATGGCGTTAAGGGGTGAGCATAAAAAATCCCCAAAACGGTTCCGTAAGAGGCACGACCACATCACACGGGACCAATGTAACTCGTACGAATCGGTCGCATAGTCATCGACCTTTTGGTTTCAGTAGATGATGAGAATTTGTAAAATTTAGACGTAGGCCTAAAATATGGCGTCAAGGGGTGAAAACATAGAATAATCATTAAATGATCCCATAATAGGTGCGGGAACCTCGCACTGGACCAATGTAACTCGTACGAACCGATGACGTAGTCATTACATTCCCTGTTTGAGTTTCGGGTGAGAGTTTGTAACAGGTTAGACTTATGCTTAAAAACATGCTGTCAAAGGGTGAAAACATAAAAACAGCCACAAAATGGTCCCGTAACAGGCATGAACACCTCGTACGGTACCAATGTAAATTGTACTAATCGATCGTGTAGTCATCGGACTTTTGGTTTGAGTATACGATGAGAATTTATGAAATTTAGACTTAGGCCTAAAATATGGTGTCAAAGGGTGAAAATATAACACAGCCACAAAACAGTCCCGTAAGAGGCATGAACACTTCGCCCAGGACCAATGAAACTCATACTAACTGACGACGTAGTCATATGATTCCCCATTTGAATATACAACGAGAATTGGTGACCATTTAGACTTACACTTAAAAATATGCCATCAAAGGGTGAAAATATATAACATCCAAAAAATGGTCCATGAGATGCATGAGCACCTTATATGGGACTAATGTAACTCGTAGTCTGCGGACTCTTGGTTTGAGTATGTGGCGAGAATTTGCAAAATTTTGACTTAGGCCTAAAATGTGGCGTTAAGTGGTGAAAACATAAAACAATCACAAAACGGTCCAGTAAGATGTGCAGGCACCTCGCACGGGACCAATGTAACTCGTACAAAACTGAAAGCGTATTTATCAGACTCCCCATTTGAGTATACGATGAGAAATTGAAAAAAGTTAGACTTGCGATTAAAAAAATGGCAGTTATGCATGAAAACATAAAACGGACACAACACGGTCATGTAAGAGGCACGGGCACCTCGAGCAGGACCAATGTAACTCGTACAAACCAACAGGGTAATCATCGAACTCCTCGTTTGATTATATGATGAGAATTTGTAGCCAATTAGTCATACGTTTAAAAACATGTCATCAAAAGGTCAAAATATATAACAACCACAAAATGGTCCCGTAAGAGGCATGAGCGCCTCGTACAGCACCAATATAAATTGTACTAACTGATCGTGTAGTCACCGGACTCTCAATTTAAGTATACAACGAGAATTTGTGAAATTTAGACTTAGTCCTAAAATATGACGTCAAAGGGTGAAACATAAAACAACCAAAAATTAGTCCCGTAAGAGGCACGAACACCTCGTACGGGACCAATGAAACTCGTACGCATCAACGGCACAGTCATTGGACTCCCCGTTTGAGTATACAACGAGAATTCATAACCGGTTAGACTAACGCTTAAAAACATGTCGTCAAAGGGTGAAAACATATATCATCCACAAAACAATCCCGTGAGAGGCACGAGCACCTAGTACGGGACCATTGTAACTCGTAGGAACCAATCGTGTAGTCAACAGACTCCCGATTTGAGTATATGGCGAGAATGTCAAAATTTTGACTTAGGCCTAAAATGTGGCGTCAAGGGGTGAAGACTTAAAACAATCACAAAATAGTCCAGTAAGAGGTGCAGGCACCTCGCACGGGACCAATGTAATTCGTACGAACTGACAGCATGGTCATCAGACTCCCCGTTTGAGTATACGATGATAAATTGCAAAAAGTTAAACATGGGATTAAAAAATGGCATCAAGGGGTAAAAACGTAAAATGACCACAACACGGTCCTATAAAAGGCACGGGCACCTCGCACAGGACCAATATAACTCGTACGAACCGATCGCGTAGTCATTAGACTCTCGGTTTGAGTATAGGTCTAGAATTTGCATAAAATTAGACTTGAGCTTAACAACATGGCGTCAAGGGGTGAAAACGTAAAACATCCATAAAAGGTTCCAACAAGAAGTATGAGCACCTCGCACGGGACCAATTTAACTCGTACGAGCTGACCGCGTAATCACCGGCCTCCCAATTTGAGTATGTGATGAGTATTTAAAAAATTTGGACTTAGGCCTAAAAACATCGCAAAAAGGGGTGAGTGTAAAACATCCACATAATGGTCCCGTAAGAGGAACGATCACCTCGTATGGGACCAATAAAACTCGTACGAATCGACCTTATAGTCACCGGCCTTCCGATTTGAGTATACGATGAGAATTTGTAATCGTTAAGACTTACACTTAAAGAATTTCATCAAAGGTTGAAAATATAAAACATCCACAATATAGTATTGTAAGAGGCACGAGTACCTCGCACCGAACCAATGTAACATGTAATAACTGATAGCATAGTCATCGGACTCCCCGTTTGAGTATACGGTGAGACTTTGTTACAGGTTAGACTTACCCTTAAAAACACGTCGTTAAAGGGTGTAACAAATATAACAACCACAAAACTGTCCCGTAGGAGGTACTAGTACCTCGCACAGGACAAATGTAATGCGTAGGAACCGATCGCATAGTTAGTAGACTCCCAGTTTGAGTATAGGGAGAGAATTGGAAAAAAATAGATTTAGGCCTGAAATTTGGTGTCAAGGGATGAAAACATAAAATAGTCACAAAATGGTACCATAAGAGGTTCGAGCACCTCGCACGGGACCAATGCAAGTCGTATAAACCGACTGCATAGTCACCGAACTCCCGATTTGAGTATATGACGAGAATTTGAAAAAAATTACTATTTGGCTTGAAAACATGGTGTCAAGGGGTGAAAATGTAAAATAGCCACAAAACAGTCTCATAAGAGGTATGGGCACCTCGCGCGGGACCAATGTGCCTCGTATGAATCGGTGGCGTAGTGACTCCCCGTTTGAATATACGATGAGAAAACTTTTAATCGGTTAGACTTACGCTTTAAAACATGTTTTCAAAGGGTGAAAACATAAAATAGCCACAAAATGAGCTCGTAAGAGGTAAGAGCACCTCGAACGGAATCAATGTAACAAGTACAAAATGAGCACGTAGTCATCGGACTCCCGATTTGAGTATACGGTGAGAATTTGCAAAATTTAGACTTAGTCCTAAAATATGGCGTCAAAGGGAAAAAATGTAAAACAGTAAAAAAGTAGTCTCGTAAAAGGTGCAAGCACCTCGTTTGGGACCAAAATGACTCGTACGAACTGACGGTGTAGGTACCAGACTCCCCATTTTGGTATACGATGAGAATTTGTAATTGGTTAGACTTACACTTAAAAACATGTCGTCAAAGGGTGAAAACATAAAACATCCACAAAACGTTCATGTAAGAGGCATGAGCACCCTGAACGGGACTACTGTAACTCGTACGCATCAATCCCGTAGTCACCGGACTAACGGTTTAAGTATACGACAGGAATTTGCAAAATTTATACTTAGGCCTAAAATATGGCGTCAAGGGGTAAAAAAGTAAAAGTCATAAAACGGTCTCGGAAGAGGTGCGGGTACCTCGCATGGGATAAGATAACTCTTACGAACCGATGACATAGTCATCGGACTCCCCATTAGAGTAGATGACCAAAATTTGTAATCGGTTAGACTTACACTTAAAAATATGCCATCAAATGGTGAAAACATAAAGCATCTCTGAAACGGTCTCGTAAGAGGCATTGGCACTGTGAACGGGGACAATGTAACTTGTACGAACGGACCACGTAGTCACCAAACTCTCGGTTTGAGTATACAATGAGAATTTGCAAAACACTAGACTTGGGCTTAAAAATAAGGTGTCAAGGGGAGAAAATGTAAAATAGCCATAAAACGGTCCCGTAAAAGGCATGAGCACCTCGTACGGGAAAAATTTAACTCATATGAACCGATAGCATAATCATCAGACTCCCCATTTGATTGTTTGATAAAAATTTGTAATCAATTAGACACACACTTAAAAACATGCCATCAAAGGGTCAAAAAGTATAACATCCACAAAACGGTGCAGTAAGAGGCATGAGCACCTCGAACGGGACCAGAGTAACTTGAAGGAACCGATCACGTGGTCAACAGACTCCCGGTTTGAGTATATGGAGAGAATTTGCTAAATTTAGACTTAGGCCTAAAATTTGGCATCAAGGGGTGAAAGTGTAAAATAGTCACAAAACGGTTCTGCAAGAGGTCCGGCACCTCATACGGGACCAAAGTCACTCGTACGAACCAATGGCGTAGTCATCAGACTCCCTGATTGAGTATACGACGAGAATTTGCAAAAAAATAGATTTGGGCTTAAAAACATGGCATCAAGTGTTAAAAACGTAAAACGACAATAAAACGGTCCTGCAAGAGCCACGGGCACCTCGCACGTGAACACTATTACTTGTACGAGCCAACCGCATAATCATCGGACTCCCATTTTGAGTATACGATGAGAATTTAAATTTTTTTGACTTGGGACTCAAAACATCGCGCCAAGGGGTGAGACAAAGACAGCCACAAAATGGTCCCGTAAGAGGAACGAGCACCTCGTACGGGACCAATATAACTCGTATGAATCGACTGCGTACTCACCGGCCTTTCGGTTTGAGTATACTACAAAAATTCTCAAAATTTAGACTTAGGCCTAAAATATGGCATCAAGGGGTGAAAACACAAAAAGATCACAAAACAGTACCGTAAGAGGTGCAACCCCAATCACGGAACCAAGGTTACTCGTACTAATCGAATATAGAGTCAACGGACTCCCAATTTAAGTATACAATGAGACATTGTAAAAAAAATTAAACTAGAGCTTGAAAACATGCCATCAAGGGGTCAAAACATAAAATAGCCACAAAACGGTCCCACAAGAGATACAAGCACCTCACACGGGACCAATGTAACTCATATGAACCGACGGCATAGTGGTCGGAGTCCCCATTTGATTATATGACAAGAATATCTAGTCGGTTAGACTTACGCTTAAAACCATGTCGTCAAAGGGTGAAAACATAATATAGGCACAAAATGGTACCCTAAGAGGCAATAACACCCCGCGCGAAACCAACGTAAAAAGTACGAATCGACTGTGTTGTCATTGGCCTTTCAGTTTGAGTATACGATGAGAATTTGAAATTTTTTGACTCAGACATGAAATATGGTGTCAAGGGGAGAAAACATAAAATAGTCACATAGAGGTCCCGTAGAAGGTGCGAGCACCTCGCTCGGGACCAATGTAACTTGTACGAACTGACGTCGTAGTCACCGGGCACCCTGTTTTAGTATACGATGGGAATTTGTAATTGATTAGACTTACACTTAAAAACATATTGTCAAAGGGTGAAAACATAAAACTGACATAGAACGGTCCCATAATAGGCAAGAGCACCTCGCACGAGACAAATGTAACTCGTACAAACCGATAGCGTAGTCATCGGACTCTCGGTTTGAGAATACAACGAGAATTTACAAAATTTAGATTTAACCCTAATCATATGGCATCAAGGGGTGAAAACGTAAAATTGTCACAAAACGGTCCCGTAAGAGATGCGGCAGCTGGCACGGGACCATTGTAACTAGTACGAACCGACAGTGTAGTCATCGGACTCACTGTTTGAGTATAAGACGAGAATTTACCAAGAAAATAGACTTCGGCTTAAAAACATGGCCTCAAGGGGTGAAAAATTAAAACAACCACAAAACAGCCCCATAAGAGGCACGGACACCTCGCATGGGACCAATGAAATTCGTACGAACCGATCATATAGTCATCAAACTCCTGGTTGAGTATACATCCAGAATTTGCAAAAAATTAAACTTGGGAGTGAAAACATAGCGTCAAGGGATGAAAACATAAAACAACAACAAAACGTTCCCACAAGAGGTACGAGCACCACGCACAGAACCAATGTTACTTGTACGAACTGACCGCTTATTTACTGGCCTCCCGCATTGAGTATACGACCAGAATTTGCCAAATTTAGACTTGGGCTTGAAAACTTGGAGACAATGGGTCAGCATAAAAAGCTTTAAAACCATCCAATAAGAGGCACGAGCACCTCGCACGGGACCAATGTAACTCGTACGAAGCAATCGCGTAGTCATCAACCTTCTGGTTTGAGTATACATCGAGAATTTGCAACATTTAAACTTAGGCCTGAGATATGGCGTCAAGAGGTGAAAATGTAAAACAATCACAAAACGGTCCCGTAAGAGGTGTGAGTACCTCGTACAAGACAAAGGTAACTCATACGAACCGACTACATAGTCACCGAACTCCCGGTTTTGTCATATGACTAGAATTTGAAAAAAATTACTCGTGGGCTTGAAAACATGGCGTCAAGGGGTGAAAATGTAAAGCAGCCACAAAACTGTTCCATAAGAGGTACGAGCACCTCGCGCGGGACCAATGTGCCTCGTTTGAATCGGTGGCGTAGTGACTCCCCGTTTGAGTATACGATGAGAATTTCTAATTAGTTAGACTTACGCTTAAAACATGTTGTCAAAGGGTGAAAACATAAAACAGCCACAAAACGGTCTCGTAAGAGGCAAGAGCACCTTGCTCGAAACCAATGTAACAAGTATGAAATGAGCACGCAGTCATCAGACTCCCGATTTGAGTATACGGTAAGAATTTGCAAAATTTAGGCATAGGCCTAAAATATGACGTCAAAGGGAGAAAATGTAAAACAATCAAAAAGAAGTCCCGCAAAAGGTGCGAGCACCTCGTTTGGGACCAATTGGACTCGTACAAACTGACGGTGTAGGTACCGGACTCCCCGTTTTGGTATACGATGAGAATTTGTAATCAGTTAGACTTACACTTCAAAACATGCCGTCAAAGGGTGAAAACATAAAATGTCCACAAAATGGTCTTGTAAGAGGCATGAGATCCTTGAACGGGATCACTGTAACTCGTACAAATCGATCGCGTAGTCACCGGACTCCCGGTTTGAGTATACAACAGGAATTTGAAAAATTTAGACTTAGGCCTAAAATATGGCGTCAAGAGCTAAAAAATAAAATAGTCACAAAACGGTCCCAAAAGAGGTGAGGGTACCTCTCACGGGACAATATAACTCTTACGAACCGATGACATAGTCATCGGACTCCTCGTTTGAGTGTACAACCAAAATTTGTAATCGGTTAGACTTACCCTTAAAAATATGCCTTCAAAGGGTGAAAACATAAAATATCGCCGAAACGGTCTCGTAAGAGGCATGGGCACCGTGCACGGGGCCAATGTAACTCATACGAACTGACCGTGTAGTCACTGAACTCTCGGTTTGAGTATACGATGAGAATTTACAAAACATTAGACTTTGGCTTAAAAATAAGGTGTCAAGGGGAGAAAACATAAAACTGCCATAAAACGGTCCCGTAAGTGGCATGAGCACCTCGCACGGGACCGATGTAACTTACACAAACCGATGGCGTAATCATCGGACTCCCCGTTTGATTGTATGATGAGAATTTGTAACCAATTAGACACACACTTAAAAACATGTCGTCAAAGGGTCAAAATGTATAACATCCACAAAACGGTCCAGTAAGAGGCACGAGAACCTCGAATGAGACTAGTGTAACTCGTAGAAATCGATCGCGTAGTTAGCGGACTCTCTGTTTGAGTATATGGCGAGAATTTGCAAAATTTAGACTTTGGCCTAAAATTTGGCATTAAGGGGTGAAAATGTAAAGTAGTCACAAAACAGTCCCATAAGAGGTGCAGCCCCTCATACGGGACCAAAGTCACTTATACGAACCAACGACGTAGTCATCAGACTCCCCGATTGAGTATACGACGAGAATGTGCAAAAAATTAGAATTGGGATTAAAAACATGGCATCAAGTTATGAAAACGTAAAACAGCCATAAAACGGTCATGTAGGAGGCACGAGCACCTCACATGAGACTACTGTAACTTGTACGAGATGACCGCATAATCACCAGCCTCCCATTTTGAGTATACGATGAGAATTTACAAAATTTTGACTTGGGACTAAAAACAACACGCAAAGGGGTGAGAGTAAAACATGCAAAAAATGGTATCGTAATAGGAACGAGCACCTCGTACGGGACCAGTATAACTCGTATGAATCGACTGCATACTCATCGGCCTTCCGATTTGAGTATACGATAAAAATTCACAAAATTTAGACTTAGGCCTAAAATATGGCATGAAGGGGTGAAAACGTAAAAAGATCACAGAAGGGTCCCATAAGAGGTGCAACCCTAATCAAGAAACCAGTTTTACTCATACTAACCGACTGCAGAGTCAACGGACTCCCAATTTGAGTATACGACGAGAGTTGGTAAAAAACATTAGACTAGAGCTTAAAAACATGCCATCAAGGGGTCAAAACGTAAAATAACCACAAAACGGTACCACGAGAGGTACAAGCACCTCGCACGGAACCAATGTAACTCATATGAACCGACGGCATAGTGGTCAAACTCCCTATTTGAGTATACGACAAGAATTTCCAATTGGTTAGACTTACGCTTAAAACCATGTTGTCAAAGGGTGAAAACATAAAATAGGCGCAAAACGGTCCCCTAAGAGGCAATAACACCCCGCACAGAACCAATGTAACGAGTACGAATCGACCGTGTTGTCACCAGCCTTCCGATTTGAGTATACGATGAGAATTTTCAAAATTTAGACTCAAACATAAAATATGGTGTCAAGGGGAGAAAACATAAAACAGTCACAAAATGGTCCCATAGTAGGTGCGAGCAACTCGCTCGGTACCAATGTAACTCGTACGAATCGACGGCGTAGTCATTGGACTCCCTGTTTGAGTATATGACGAGAATTTCTAATCGTTTGGATTTACACTTAAAAACATATTGTCAAAAGGTGAAAACATAAAACAGCCGTAGAATGGTCCCGTAATAGGTAAGAGCGCCTCGCACGGGACCAATATATCTCGTACGAATCGATAACGTAGTCATTGGACTCCTAATTTGAGTATACGGCGAGAATTTGCAAAATTTAGACTTAGGCCTACAATATGGCATCAAGAGGTGAAAATGTAAAATAGTGTCAAAACGGTCCCGTAAGAGATGCAGGTGGCTGGCACGGGGCCAATGTAACTAGTACGAACCGACGATGTAGTCATCGGACTCACCGTTCGAGTAGAAGATGAGAATTTGCCAAAAAACAGACTACGGCTTAAAAACATAGCCTCAAGGGGTGAAAACTTAAAACAACCACAAAATAACACCATAAGGGGCACGGCCACCTCGCATGGGACAAATAAAATTTGTACGAACCGATCGCGTAGTCATCAAACTCCCGGTTTGAGTATATGTCCATAATTTGTAAAAAAATAGACTTGGTATTGAAAACATAGTGTCAAGGGGTGGAAATATAAAACAACAATAAAACGTTCCCACAAGAGGTACGAGCACCACGCACAGGACCAATGTAACTTATACGAACCGTCCGCGTATTTACCGTCCTCCCGCTTTGAGTATACGATGAGAATTTGCTAAATTTAGACTTGGGCCTAAAAACATGGCGACAATGGGTGAGCATAAAAAAGCTACAAAATAGTCCAGTAAGAGGCACGAGCACCTCGCACGGGACCAATGCAACTTGTACGAAGCGATCGCGTAGTCACTGACCTTTCGATTTGAGTATACGATGAGAATTTGCAAAATATAGACTTAGGCCTAAAATATGGTGTCAAGGGGTGAAAATGTAAAATAATCACAATACGGTCCCAGAAGAGGAACGAGCACCTCGCACGGGACCAATGTAACTAATACAAACCGATCGCGTAGTCACGAGGCTTCCGATTTGAGTATATGGCTAGAATTTACAAAATTCAGACTATTGCCTAAAATATGGTGTCAAGGGGTGAAAACATAAAACATCCACAAAATGATCCTGTAAGAGGTAGGTTCAACTCACACGGGACCAATGTAACTCGTACGAACCGATGGCGTACTCATCAGACTCCTCGTTTGAGTATACGATGAGAATTTGCAAAAAATTATACTTGGACTTAAAAACATGGCATCAAGGGGTGAAAATTTAAAACAACCACATGACGGTCCCGTAAGAGGCACGGGCACCTAGTACGGGACCAATGTAACTCGTACAAATCGATCAGTAGTCACTGAACTCCCGGTTTGAGTATATCGCGAGAATTTGCAAAATTTAAACTTAGGCATAAAATGTGGTGTCAATGGGTGAAAAAGTAAAATAGTCAATAGAAGGTCCCGTAAGATGTGCGGGCACCTCGCGCAAGGCCAATATAACTCATACGAACCGACGACGTAGTCATCGGACTCCCCATTTTAGTATATGGCCAGAATTTGTAATCGGTTTAAGTTATAGTAAAAAAACATGCCATCAAAGGGTGAAAACATAAAATATCACCCAAACTGTCCCGTAAGAGGCATGGGAACCTCGCATGGGACCAATGTAACTTGTACAAATTGACCACATTGTCACCGAACTCCGGGTTTGAGTATGTAATGAGAAATTGCGAAACATTAGACTTGGGCTTAAAAACTTGGCATCATCGGGTAAAATCATAAAACATCCACAAAATGATCCCATAAGAGACACGAGCACCTCGCACGGGACCAATATAACTCTTACGAATTGACGACGTAATCATTAGACTCCCTGTTTGAGTATACGATGAGAATTTGTAACCGGATAGCCTTATGCTTAAAAACATGTCGTCAAAGGGTGAAAATATATAACAACCACAAAACGGCCCCATCAGACGCACGAGCACCTCACAGGGGACCAATGTAACTTGTAGAAACCGATCGCATAGTCAGCAGACTCCCGGTTAAGTATATGGTCAGAATTTGCAAAATTTAGACTTAGGCCTAATATTTGGCGTCAATGGGTGAAAATGTAAAACAGTCACAAAACGGTCCCATAAAAGTTGATGGCACCTCAAATGGAACAAAGTAACTTGTACGAACCGACAGTGTTGTCGTAGGACTCCCCGTTTGAGTATACGATGAGAATTTGTAAAAAATTAGACTTGGGCTTCAAAACATGACATCAAGGGGTGAAAACAGAAAATAGCCACAAAACAATCCTGTAAGAGGTACAGAGGGGACTCTGCCGCTGTCTGGATGGGAGGTTCGCAGGTGGTCGGCAGGAAAGCTGGGCGCCGGAGGCGTTGGGTAGAGGGACGCCAGGGCTGGCCCCCGGCTGTCGGTATGGGGACAGGAGAGGTCGGGGTCGGGGTCGAAATGGTTTCACCGGAGAGCTGTAGTGGTGGGTCGCAAGGGGTAGGAACTTTGGTGGGTTTCTGGTAGAGAGAGAGTGATGATGTTTAATGGTGGCAGAAGATAGAGGTTATGTTAGTGTGTTGGTTTGATGATGGAGGTGTAAGAGAGAAATGGGGTTGGAGTGAGGTTGAAGATAAAGTGGTGATGATAGGGTGTAGGTGAGGTGTAGGAAGGTTAGGTGAGGGTGAGGTGTTAGGGTGTAGATGAGAAGGTGTTTGTGTGTATTTAATTTGGACACCAAAAAATAACACAACAAAAATTAATAAAAATAAAATAAAATAAAAATCTAAAAAATGAAATCATATTTCTAAAATAAAACAAAGACTAAAACTAAAAAAAGAAATAAAATAAAAATAAAAAATATAGAAATCTATTAAACTAAAAACTTAAATCCTAAATAAATGTAAAACCAAGTAAAACTGATAAATGAAATCCTAAAAAAAATCTAATCCTAATAAAAATAAAAATAATAACTAATAAAAATAAAGATGAAATAAAAATTTACTAATAAAAATAAAATGGAAAAATAGAAAATAAAACCTAGAAAATACTAAATAAATTTAAAATAAATCCTAAAAATAAAAATGACTCAAACTAAAAATCTAAAAAATACGAAAGGGAACAAATCAAACACACACGGGATTTGGGGTAGGTTTAGGCTAGGCTTAGGCTCGGGGGATTGGGTATTTAGCTCCATTCTAACTGCAATTGGCCTTGAAATGTAGCTTTTGACACCGCAACTGCAGTTAAGCCTGCATAATGAACAATTAAGCACATAAGACCCATATTGTCGAGAATTAGCAACTAAAGCATATCTATTTGGGCTATAAATTGTACAGTTTTGGGTGCTTATTAGTATACGGTGAGAATTTTCAAAATTTAGACTTAGGCCTAAAATATGGCGGGAATGGGTGAAAACGTAAAACATCCATAAAACGGTACCATAAGAGGCATGGGAACCTCGAAGCGGACCAATGTAACTCATACGAACTGATCGCATTGTCCCCGGACTCCTGGTTTGAGTTTATGATGAGAATATGCAAAAACTAGTCCTCGGGTTAAAAACATGTCGTCAACAGGTGAAAATAAAAATTAGTCACAAAACGGTTTTGTAAGATGTATGATCACCTCGCACGGGACAAATGTAACTTGTACGAACTGACCACGTAGTCACCGGCCTCCCGGTTTGAGTATACGATGAGAATTTGCAAAATTTAGTCTTGGGACTAAAAACATGGCGTCAAGGGGTGAGCATAAAATAGCCACAAAACAGACTCGAGATAGGCACGAGCACCTCGCACGGGAGTGTAACTCGTATGAATCGACCGTATTGTCCTCGGGCTTCTGGTTTGAGTATAGGATGAGAATTTTCAAAATTTAGACTTAGGCCAAAATATGGCGTCAAGGGGAGAAAAAGTAAAATAATAAAAAAATGGTCCCGTAAAAGGTGCGAGCACCTCGTTCGGGTCCAATGTAACTCAGACGAACCTACGAGGTAGTCATCGGACTCCCCATTTGAATATACAATAAGAATTTCTATTCAGTTAGACTTACACTTAAAAACATGTCGTCCAAGGGTGAAAACATAAAAGAGACACAAAACGGTGATGTAAGAGGCATGAGCAGCTCGAACGGGACCACTGTAACTCGTACGAATTGATCTCGTAGTGATCGGACTCCGGGTTTGAGTATACGATGAGAATTTGTAAAATTTATACTTAGTCATAAAACATGGCGTCAAGGGGAGAAAATGTAAAATAATAACAAAACGGGCCCGTAAATGGTGCGGGCCACTCGCACAGGATAAATGTAACACTTACAAACTGATGACGTAGTGAACGGACTCCCCGTTTGAGTATACAATCAGAATTTGTAATCTGTTAGACTTGCACTTAAAAATATGTCATCCAAGGGTGAAAACATAAAATAGTCCCAAAACGGTCTCGTAAGAGGCTTGGGCACCTCATACGGAACCAATGTAACTCGTACAAACCAACCACGTTGTCACCGGACTCCCGATTTGAGTATATGATGATACTTTGCAAAACATTATACTTGGGCTTAAAATAAGGTGCCAACGGGTGAAAACGTAAAACAACCAAAAAAGTCCCAAAAGAGGCACGAGCACCTCACACGGGAGAAATGTAACTCGTACAAATCGACAACGTAATCATCGGACTCCCTATTTGTTTAGACATTGAGAATTTGTAATCGGTTACACTAACGCTTAAAAACATGTCGTCAAAGGGTGGAAACATATAACAACTATAAAACGTTCCCGTGATAGGCACAAGCACCTCGTACGTAACTAATGTAACACGTAGGAACCGATCGCATAGTCAGCGGACTCCAAGTTTGAGTATATGTGAAGAATTTGTAAAATTTAGACATAGGCCTGAAATTTGGCGTCAAGGGGTGAAAATGTGAAACAGTCAAAAAAATAGTCCTGTAAGAGGCACGGGCACCTTGCATGGGACCAATGTAACTCGTACGAACCGACCGCGTAGTCACCGACCTCTCGATTTGAGCATACGTAGAGAATTTTTGAAAAATTAGACTTGGGCTTAAAAACATAGCGTCAGGGGGTGAAAACGTAAAACAACCATAAAACGTTCCAACAAGAGGTACGGGCACCTTGCATGGGACCAATGTAACACGTACGAGCCGACCGTGTAATCATCAGCCTCCCACTTTGAGTATACGATGAGAATTTGTAAAATTTGTACTTGGGACTAAAAACATCACTTCAAGGGGTGAGCGTAAAAACACCACAACATGGTCCGGTAAGAGGCACGAGCACCTCGCACGAGACCAATGTTACTCGTACGAATTGACCGCATACTAACCGGCCTTCGATTTAAGTCTACGACGATAATTTAAAAATTTTAGACTTATGCCTAAAATAGTCCAGTGGAGGCATGAGCACCTCGTATGGGACCAATGTACTCTTACGAACCGACTGCATAGTCAACGGAATCCAGGTTTGAGCATATGGCGAGAATTTGCAAAAAAAAAAATAGACTTGGGCTTAAAAACATGGCATCAAGGGGTGAAAAATTTAAACAATCACAAAACAATCTTGTAAGAGGCACAAGCACCTCGCACGGGACCAATGAAAGTCGTACGAACCGATCGTGTAGTCACCAAACTCTTGGTTTGAGCATACGTCCAAAGTTTGTAATAAATTAGCCTTTGCTTGAAAACATAGCGTCAAGGGGTGAAAATATAAAACAGCCATAAAATGTTCCCACAAGAGGTACGACCACCTCACATGGGACAAATGTAAATTATACGAACCGACCGCGTATTCATTGACATTTCGGTTTGAGTATATGGCGAGAATTCGCAAAATTTAGACTTGGGACAAAAAACATGGTGTCAACGGGTGAGCATAAAATGGCGACAAAATGGTCCAGTAAGAGGCATGAGCACCTCGTACGAGACTAGTGTAACGCGTATGAACCGATCGCGTAGTCAACAGACTCCCGGTTTCAGTATATGTCGAGAATTTGCAAAATTTAGACCTAGGCCAAAACTAAGGCGTTAAAGGCTGAAAGCATAAAATAATAAAAAATGGTCCCGTAAAAGGTACGAGCACCTCGCTCATGACCAATGTAACTCGTATGAACTAACGGCGTAGTCACCAGACTCCCCGTTTGAGTATATGATGAGAATTTGTAATTGGTTACATTTACATTTAAAAACATGTCGTCAAAGGGTGAAAACATAAAACAACCACAAACCGGTCCAACAAGAGGCATGGGCACCTCAATGGGACCATTGTAACTCATACAAATCGATCGCATAGTCACCGGACTTTCGATTTGAGTATACAATGAGAATTTGCAAAATTTAGGCTTAGGTCTAAAATGTGGCATCAAGGGGTGAAGACGCCAAACAGTCACAAAATGGTCCCATAAGAGGGGCGGGAAGCGCGCACAGGATCAATGTAACTCAAATGAACTGACGGCGTAGTCATCGGACTCCAAGTGTGAGAATACATCAATAATTTTCCAAAAATTAGACTTGGGCATAAAAACATGGAATCATGGGGTGAAAATGTAAAACAGCCACAAAAGGTCCTGCAAGAGGCACGGGCACCAAGAACGAGACCAATGTAACTCGTCCAAATCAAACACATAGTCAACGAACTCCCAATTTGAGTATATGATGAGAATATGGAAAAATTAGAGTAGGGCCTTAAAACATGGGGTGAAAGGGTGAAAATATAAAACAGCCACAAAACGGTCCCATAAGAAGCACGAACACCTCGAACGGGACCAATATAACTCATGCCAACCGATTGCATAGTCAGCGGACTCTTGATTTGAGTATACAGCCAGAATTTTCAAAATATAGACTTAGGCCTAATATATGGCGTCACGAGTTGAAAACGTAAAGCATCCACAAAATGGTCCCATAAGAGGAACGGGGGCCCCACACTGACAATTGTAACTCGTACGAACCGATTGCAATTTAGACTTAGGCCTAAATCTATACCATAAGAGGTGCGATCACCTTACACGGGACCAATGTAAGTCGTATGACCCAACGACGTAGCCACCAGACTCTTCGTTTGAGTATACGGTGACAATTTGCAATCGATTAGACGTACATTTAAAAACATGTTGTCAAAGGATGAAAGCATAAAACAACCACAGTGCGTTCCCGTAAGAGGCAAGAGCACCTTGCACGGGACAAATGTAACTCGTAAGAACATATAGCATTGTCACCGGACTCCCGGTTTGAGTATACGGCGTGAATTTGCAAAATTTAGTCTTAGGCCTAAAATATGGCATCAAGGGGTGAAAACGTAAAACAATCATACAATGGTCCCGTAAGAGGCACGAGCACCTCACACAGGACCAATGAAATTTGTACGAACGGGCTGCGTAGTCACTAAACTCCCGGTTTGGGTATATGTCCAGAATTTACAAAAAATTAGACTTCGGATTGAAAACATAGCGTCAAGGGGTGAAAACATAAAACAACAACAACACGTTCCCACAAGAGGTGCGAGCACCTCGCATGGGACCAATGAAACTCGTAAGAACCGACCGCGTACCTGCCTCTCACTTTGAGTATACGACGAGAATTTTGCCAAATTTAGACTTGGGTCATAAAAACATGGTGATAAGGGGTGAGCATAAAATAGCCACAAAGAAGTCCAGTAAAAGGCACGAGCACCTCATATGGGACCAATGTAACTCATACGAAGCGATCTCTTAGTCACTAACCTTTCGGTTTGAGTGTACAACGAGAATATGCAAAATTTAGACTTAGGCCTAAAATATGGCATCAAGGGGTGAAGACGTAAAACAATCACAAAATGGTCCCGTGAGAGGTGCAGGCAACTCGCACAGGACCAATGTAATTCAAATGAACTGACGGCGTAGTCATCGGAATCCAGGTTTGAGAATACGTCAAGAATTTGCCAAAAATTAGACTTGGGCTTAAAAACATGGCATCAAGGGGTGAAAATGTAAAATGGCCACCTTGCATAAGACCAATGTAACTCGTACAAACAAACCACGTAGTCACTGGACTCCCAATTTGAGTATATGACGAGAATTTGGAAAATTAGACTAGGGCCTTAAAACATGGTGTGAAAGGGTGAAAATATAAAACAGCCACAAAACAGTCTCGTAAGAGGCACGAACACCTCGGACGGGACCAATATAACTCATGCCAACCGATCGCATAGTCAGCGGACTCTCGATTTGAGTATATAGCCAAAATTTACAAAATCTAGACTTAGGCCTAAAATATGGCGTCGTGGGGTGAAAACGTAAAGCATCCACAAAACGGTCCCGTAAGAGGAACGAACGACCCACACGGACCAATGTAACTTGTACGAATCAATTGCAATTTGGCCATAGGCCTAAAATTGTACCTTAAGAGGTACGAGCACCTTGCACGGGACACATGTAACTCGTATGACCCGACGGCATAGTCACCGGACTCCCCGTTTGAGTAAACAATGAGAATTGGTAACCGGTTAGACTTACGCTTAAAAACATGCCGTCAAATGGTGAAAACATATAACATCCACAAAACGGTCCCGTGAGATGCACGAGCACCATGTACGGGACCAATGTAACTCGTACTAACCGATAGCGCAATCACCGGACTCCCGATTTTAGTATACGGTGAGAATTTACAAATTTTAGACTTAGGCCTAAAATTTGGCATCAAGGGGTGAAAAGGTAAAGCAGTCACAAAACGGTCCCATAAGAGGCGAGGGAACCTCGCACGGGACCAATGTAACAAGTACGAACCAACGATGTAGTCATCAGACTCACCGTTTGAGTATAAAACAAGAATTTGCAAAAAAGAACTTGAGCTTAAAAACATGGTCTTGAGGTGTGAAAACTTAAAACATCCACAAAACAACCCCATAAGAGGCACGGACACCTCGCACGGGACCAATGAAATTTGTTTGAACCGACCACGTAGTCACCAAACTCCTGATTTGAGTATACGTCCAGAATTTGCAAAAAATTAGACTTGGGGATTAAAAACATAGCGTCAATGGGTGAAAACATAAAACAAAAACAAAATGTTCCACTACGAGGCATGAGAACCTCGTACGGGACCAATGTAACTCATCTGAACCGATCGAGTATTTATAGGCCTCCCGCTTTGAGTATATGACGAGAATTTTCTAAATTTAGACTTGGGCCTAAAAACATGGAGACAAGGGGTGAGAATAAAATTGCCACAAAATACTCCTATAAGAGGCACGAGCACCTCACACGGAACCAATGTAACTCGTACGAAGCGATCGCGTAGTCACCAGGCTCCCGATTTAAGTATACGACTAGAATTTACAAAATTTATACTCAGGTCTAAAATATTGTGTCAAGGGGTGAAAACATAAAAAATGCACAAAACGGTCCCGTAAGAGGTAGGATCAACTCGCACGGGACCAATGTAACTCGTACGAACCGAAGGCGTAGTCATCAGACTCCCCATTTGAGTATACGATAAGAATTTGCAAAAAATTAGACTTGGACTTAAAAACATGGCATCAAGGGGTGAAAATTTAAAATGGACACAAAATGTTCCCATAAGAGGTATGACCACCTCGCAAGGGACCAATGTAACTCGTACGAATCGATCGCGTATTCAGTGGCCTCCCGGTTTGAGTATACGAAGAGAACTTGCAAAATTTAGATTTGGACCTAAAAATATGGCGTCAAGGGGTGAGAACAAAGCAACTACAAAATGGTCTTGTAAGTTACAGGAACACCTCGCACGGGACCAGTGTAACTCGTACGAACTGATCGCGTAGTCACCGACTCCCGACTTGCGTTTATGGTGAGAATTCATAAAATTTAGACTTAGGCCTAAAATATGGTGTCAAGGAGTGCAAACGTAAAATAATCACGAAACGGTGACGTAAAAGTCGCGGGCACCTCGCATGGGACAAATGTAACTCGTGCGAACCAAAGGCGTAGTCACCAGACTCCCCGTTTGAGTATACAACGAGAATTTGTAATCGGTTAGATTTACGCTTAAAAACAAGTCGTCAAAGGGTGAAAACACAAAATAGCCAAAAAACGGTCCTGAAAGAGGCATGAACACCTCGAACGGGACCACTATAACTCGTACAAATTGATCACGTAGTCACTGAACTTTTAGTTTGTGTATGCGGTAAGAAATTGCAAAATTTAGACTTTGGCCCAAAAACATGGCATTAAGGCGAAAAACAGCCATAAAACGGTCTCGTTAGAGGCACGAGCACCTCTCACGGGACCAATGTAACTCATACAAATCGTCCGCGTAGTTACCGACCTTCCAGTTTTAGTATATGATGTTAATTTGCAAAATTTAGACTTAGGCCTAAAATTTGGCATCAGGGGGTAAAAAAGTAAAGCAGTCACAAAATGGTCCCGTAGGATGCACGAGCTCCTCGTACGGGATCAATGTAACTCGTACGAACCAAATGCTTAGTCACTGGACTCCGATTTTAGTATACGATAAGAATTTGCAAAATTTAGTCTTAGACCTAAAATAAGGCTATAAGGGGTAAAAACGTAAAACAGTAAGAAAACGGTCCCGTAAGAGGTGCGGACACCCCACACGGACCAATGTAACTTGTACGAACCGATGACAACTTAGAGTTAGGCCTAGTCAAGGGGTGAAAACCCAAAACAACCACAAAATGGTACCTTAAGAGGTGCGAGTACCTTGCATGGGACCAATGTAACTCGTATGACCCAACGACGTAGTCACCGAACTCTCTGTTTGAGTATATGACGAGAATTTACAATTGGTTAAACTTACGCTTAAAAACATGCCATCAAAAGGTGAAAACATAAATAGCCATATAACGGTTCCGTAATAGGCAAGAGCACCTCGAACGGGACCAATGTAACTTGTACGCACCTATAGCATAGTCATCGAACTCCCGGTTTAAGTATACGGAATTTGCAAAATTTTGACTTAGGTCTAAATATGGCATCAAGGGGTGAAAACGTAAAACAGTCAGAAAACGGTCCCGTAATAGGTGTGGGCAACTCGCACGGGACCAATGTAACTATTACGAACTGATGGTGTAGTCATCGGACTCACCGTTTGAGTATAAAATGAGAATTTGCAAAAAAATACACTTGGGCTTAAAAACGTGGCCTCAAGGGGTGAAAACTTAAAACAACCACAAAATAGTCTCATAAGTGGCACAGGCACCTTGTACAAGACCAATGAAAATTGTACGAACCGACCGCATACTCATCAAACTCCTGGTTTGAGTATACATCCATAATTTGGAAAAAATTAGACTTTGGATTGAAAACATAGCGTCAAGGGGTGAAAACATAGAACAACAACAAAATGTTCCCACAAGAGGTACGAGCACCTCGCATGGGACCAACGTAACTCATATGAACCGACCGCATATTTACCGGGCTCCCTCTTTGGGTATACAATGAGAATTTGCATATTTAGACTTGGGACTAAAAACATGGCGACGAGGAATGAGCATAAAAATTCAAAAAATAGTCCGGTAAGAAGCACGAGTACCTCGCACAAGACTAATGTAACTCGTACAAAGTGATCGCGTAATCACCGACCTTCTGGTTTGAGTATATGACAAGAATTTGGAAAATTTAGACTTAGGCCTAAAATATGGTGTTAAGGGGTGAAACTGTAAAATGATCACAAAACAGTGCCATAAGAGGAACGAGCACCTCACATGGGACCAATGTAACTCATACGAACCGATCACGTAGTCACCGGGATCCTGATTTGAGAATACGACTAGAATTTATAAAACTTAGACTCAGGCCTAAAATATGGTTTCAATGGGTGAGAACATAAAACATTCACAAAACTGTCCCGTAAGAGGTTGTATCAACTTGGACGTGACCAATGTAACTCGTACGAACCGACGACGTAGTCATCAGACTCCCAGTTTGAGTATACGAAGGGAATTTGAAAAAAATAGACTTGAACTTAAAAACATGGCATCAAGGGGTCAAAATTTAAAATAACCACAAGACGGTCCCGTAAGAGGCACGGATACCTCGTACGGGACCAATGTAACTTGTACGAACCGACCACGTAGTCACCAGACTCCCAGTTTGAGTACACTTAGAAAATTTTCAAAACATTAGAATTCGTGTTGAAAACATACCATCAAGGGTGAAAACATAAAACAGCCCCAAAACATTCCCACAAGAGGTACGACCACGTCGCTCGGGACCAATGTAACTCGTACGAACCGACCATGTATTCACCGGCCTCCGGGTTTGAGTATACGAAGATAACTTGCAAAATTTAGACTTGGGTCTAAGAACATGGCGGCAAGGGGTGAGCACAAAATAGCCACAAAATTGTTTAGTAAGAGACATGAACACCTCGAACGGGACCAGTGTAACTTGTACGAACCGATCGCGTAGTCACCAGACTAGTTTACGACGAGAATTTGAAAAATTTAGACTTAGTCCTAAAATATGGCGTCAAGGGGTGAAAAAGTATAGCAATCACAAAACTATACCATAAAAGGTGCGGGCACCTGGCACGGGACCAATGTAACTCGTATGAACCGAAGGCGTAGTCACCAGACTCCCTGTTTGAGAATACAATGAGAAATTGCAATCGGTTAGATTTATGCTTAAAAATGTGTCGTCAAGGGGTGAAAACATAAAACAACCACAAAACAGTCTTGCATGAGGCATGAGCACCTCAAACGGGACCACTATAACTCGTACGAATCGATTGCTTAGTCACTGGACTTTCGATTTTTGTATGCGGCGAGAATTTGCACAATTTTGACTTTGGCCTAAAAATATGGCATCAAGGGGTAAGCAAAAAATAGCCATAAAACGATCTCCTAAGACGCACGAACACCTCGCACAGGACCAATGCAACTCATACAAATTGTTCGCGTTGTTATCGGGCTTCCGGTATGAGTATACAATGAGAATTTGCAAAATTTAGACTTAGGCCTAAAATTTGACGTCAAGGGGTGAAAAGGTAAAACAGTCATAAAATGGACACGTAAGAGGTACGATCACCTTGTACGACACCAATGTAACTCGTACGAACCAAATGCGTAGTCACCGAACTCCCGATTTCAGTATACGACGAGAATTTGCAAAATTTGGACTTAGGCCTAAAATAAAGCGTGAGGGGTGAAAACGTAAAGCAGTCAAAAAACGGTGTCATAAGAGGTGTAGGAAACTCGCACTGGACCAATGTAACTCGAACAAACTGATGGCATAGTCATCGGACTCCATGTTTGAGAATACGTCGAGAATTTGCCAAAAATTAGACTTGGGCTTAAAAACATGGCATTAAGAGGTGAAAACATAAAACAGGCACAAAACGGTCCTGTAAGAGGCACAAGAACCGCGCACGTGACCAATTTAACTCGTACAAACCAACCACGTAGTCACCAGACTCCAAATTTGAGTATATGATGAGAATTTGTAAAAATTATACTGTGGCCTTAAAACATGGCGTGAAAGGATGAAAATATAAAACAACCACCAAACAGTCCAATAAGAGGCACAAACACCTCGTACGGGACCAATATAACTCGTGCCAACTGACCACATAGTCAATAGACTCTCGATTTCAGTATACAACCAGAATTTGCAAAATTTAGACTTAGGACTAAAATATGGCGTCACGGGGTGAAAACGTAAAATATCCACAAACCGGTCCCGTAAGAGGAACGGATGCCCAACACGGACCAATGTAACTTGTACGAACCAATTGTAATTTAGACTTAGGCCTAAAATGTGGCGTAACGGGGTAAAAACCCAAGAAAAACACAAAATAGTACCGTAAGAGGTGCGAGCACCTTGCATGGGACTAATGTAACTCGTATGGCTTGACAACGTAGTCACCGGACTCCCTGTTTGAGTATACGACGAGATTTTGCAATCGGTCAGACTTACGCTTAAAAAAACATGCCGTCAAAGGGTGAAAACATAAAGCAATCATAGAACGGTCCCGGGATAGGCAAGAGCACCTCGCACGGGACCAATGTAACTCGTACGAGCCGATAGGTTAGTCACCGGACTCCCAGTTTGAGCATGCGGTGAGAATTTGCAAAATTTAGACTTAGGCCTAAAATATGGCATCCAGGGGTGAAAACGTAAAACAATCACAAAATAGTCCAGTAAGAGGTGAGAGCACCTCGCACGGCACCAATGTAACTAGTACGAACCGATGTTGTATTCATCGGACTCACCATTTAAGTATACGACGAGAATTTACAAAAATCAGGCTTGGACTTAAAAATATGGCATCAAGGGGTGAAAATTTATAACAACAACAAAACGGTCCCGTAAAAGGCACAGGTACCTCGTACGGGACCAATGTAACTCGTATGAACCGACCGCGTAGTCACCGAACTCCTGGTTTGAGTATACATCGAGAATTTTCAAAACATTAGATTTGGTCTTGAAAACATAGCGTCAAGGGGTGAAAACATAAAACAACCACAAAACGTTCCCATAAGAGGTACGACCACCTTGTACGGGACCTATATAACTCGTACGAATGGACCGCATATTCACTGGCCTCCCGATTTCAGAATACGAAGAGAACTTGCAAAATTTAGACATGGGCTTAAAAAGATGGCGTCAAGGGTTGAGCAAAAAATAGCCAAAACGGTCTAGTAAGAGACATGAACACCTCGCACAGGACTAGTGTAACTCGTATGAACCGATCCCATAATCACCGAACTCCCGGCCTGAGTTTACGAGGAGAATTTACAAAAATTTTACTTAGACCTAAAATATGGCATCAAGGGGTAAAAATGTATAACAATCACAATACGGGCCCAGACTCCCCATTTGAGTATGTAACGAGAATTTGTAATCGGTTAGATTTACGCTTGAAAATGTGTCGTCAAGGGGTGATTACATAAAACAACCACAAAACAGTCTTGCATGAGGCATGAGCACCTCAAACGGGGCCACTATAACTCGTACGAATCGATTTCTTAGTCACTGGACTTTCGATTTTTGTATGCGGCGAGAATTTGCACAATTTTGACTTTGGCCTAAAAACATGGAATCAAGGGGTAAGCAAAAAATAACCATAAAATCGTCTCCTAAGACGCACGAACACCTCGTACAGGTCCAATGTAAGTCATACGAATCGTCCTCATAATTACCGGCCTTCCAGTTTGAGTATACGATGATAATTTGAAAACTTTAGACTTAGGCCTAAAATTGGGCGTCAAGGGGTGAAAATGTAAAAAAATCACAAAATGGTCCCGTAAGAGGCGCGACCACCTCCTACGGAACCAATGTAACTTGTACGAACTGAACGCATAGTTAATGGACTCTCGATTTCAGTATACGGTGAGAATTTGCAAAATTTAGACTTAGGCCTAAAATAAGGCGTCAAAGGGTGAAAACATAAAACAATAATAAAACGGTCCCGTAAGAGGCATGGGAACCTCGCACGAGACCAATGTAAGTGTTACGAACCGATCGCATAGTCATTGGACTCACGGTTTGAGTATATGATAAGAATTTTCCAAAAATTAGATTTGGGCTTAAAAACATGGCGTCAAAGGCTGAAAACGTAAAACAAACACAAAACAGTCGAGTAAGTGGCACGGGCACCTCGCATGAGACCAATGTTACTCGTTCAAACCAACCACGTAGTCACCGGACTCCCCATCTGAGTATATGATGGGAATTTGCCAAAAAATTAGACTTGGTCTTAAGAACAGGCCATCAAGGTCTGAAAACCTAAAACAACCACAAAACCGTCCCGTAAGAGTTACGAGCACCTCGTACGGGACCAATGTAACTCGTACGAACCGATCATGTAGTCATCATCCTCCTAGTTTCAGTATATGACAAGAATTTACAAAATTTAGAATTGGTCCTAAAAACATGGCATTAAGGGGTGAGCGAAAAACAACCATAAAACGGTATTGTAAGAGGCACGAGCACCTCGCACGGGACTAATGTAACTGGTACGAATCATTCGCATAGTCACTGTCCATCCAATTTGACTATATGATGAGAATTTGCGAAATTTATACTTAGGCCTAAAATATGGCGCTAAAGGGTGGAAATGTAAAACATCCACAAAATAGTCCCGTAAGAGGTACGGGCACCCCGCATAGACCAATATAGCTTGTACGAACTGACTGCAATTTAGCCTCACGCCTAAAATATGGCGTCAAGGGGTGAAGACGTAAAATAGTCACAAAACAGTCATGTAAGAGGTACGGGCATGGGACCAATGTAACTCGTACAAACTGATGGTGTAGTCATCAGACTCCCCGTTTGAGTATACGACGAGAATTTACAAAAAATTAGACTTGGTCTTAAAAATGGCAACAAGGGGTGAAAACATAAAATATCCACAAAACGGTCCCGTAAGAGGCATGAGCACCTCGTATGGGCCCAATTTAACTCATACGAACTAGTCGCGTAGTCAGCGGACTCTCGATTTGAGTATACAAGAAGAATTTTCAAAATTTAGGCTTAGGCCTAAAATATGGCATCAAAGTGTGAATACATAAAACATTCACAAAATGGTCCCGTAAGAGGCACGGGCACCTCACACGGACGAATGTAACTTGTACGAACCAACCACAATTTATACTTAGGCCTAAAATATGGCATCAAAGTGTAAAAACGTAAAAAATTACAAAATGGGATCGTAGGAGGTGTGGGCACCACGCACGGACCAATGTAACTCGTACGAACCGACGACATAGTCATCGTAAGTCTAACCTATTACAAATTTTTGTCATATACTCAAACTAGGGGGGACCAATGTAACTCGTACGAACCGATAGCTTCGTCACCGGACTCCCGGTTTGAGTATACGGAGAGAATTTGCAAAAAAATTCCTTAGGCCTAAAATATGGCATCAAGGGGTGAAAATGTAAAATAGTCCCGTAAGAGGTGCGAGCACCTCGTACGGGGCCAATGTAACTACTTCGAACCGATGGTGTAGTCATCGGACTCACCATTTGAGTATACAACGAGAATTTGTAAAAAATTAGACTTGGTCTTAAATACATGGCATCAAGGGGTGAAAACTTAAAATAGCCACAAAACGGTCCCTAAAGAGGCACATGCATCTCGAATGGGACCAATGTATCTCGTACGAAGTGATCGCGTAATCATCGGACTCCCGGTTTGAGTATATGTCTAGAATTTGCAAAAAATAGACTTGCACTTAAAAACATAGTGTCATGGGGTGAAAACTTAAAATATTACGAGCATCTCACACGGGTACAATGTAACTCGTATGAACCGATCGTGTATTCACTCGCCTCTTGGTTTGAGTATACGACGAGAATTTACAAAATTTAGACTTGGGCCTAAAACATGGCATCAAGGGGCGAGCATCAAATAGAAAAAAAAATGGTCCAGTAAGAGGCACAAGAACCTCGCACGGGACCAATCTAACTCATTTGAATCGATCGCGTAGTCACCGGACTCCAAATTTGAGTATACGACGAGAGTTTGTAAAATTTAGACTTAGGCCTAAAATATGGCGTCAATGGGTGAAAATGTAAAACAGTCACAAAACGGTCCCGTAAGAGGCACGAACACCTCACACGAGACCAATATAACTTATACAAACTGATCATGTAGTCATCGAACTCCCGGTTTGAGTATACGGTGAGAATTTGCAAAATTTAGACTTAGGCCTAAAGTATGGTGTCAAGGGGTTAAAATGTAAAACAGTCACAAAACGGTCCCGTAAGAGGTACGGGCTCCTCGTAAAAGACCAATGTAACTCGTACGAACCGATGACATAGTCATTGGACTCCCCGTTTGAGTATACGATGAGAATTTGCAAAAATTAGACTTGGGTTTAAAAACATGGCATCACGGGGAAAAAACTTAAAAGAGCCACAAAATGCTTCCATATGAAGCACGAACACCTCGCACGGGACTAATTTAACTCATACGCACCGATCGCGTAGTCACCGGACTCCCGATTTGAGTATACATCGAAAATTTGCCAAAAAATAGAGTTGGGCTTAAAAACATGGCGTCAATGGGTAAAAATGAAAAACAACGATAAAATAGTCCCATAAGAGGTAGGAGCACCTCGCACGGAATCTAACTCATACGAACCGACGACGTAGTCATTAGACTCCCCATTTGAGTATACGTTGAGAAATTGTAATCGATTAGATTTATTCTTAAAAACATGTCGTCAATGGGTGAAAATATAAAACAACCACAAAACGGTCATGTAAGAGGCATGAGAACCTCAAACGGGACCACTATAACTCGTACAAATTGATTGCGTAGACACCGAACTTTCGGTTTGAGTATACGATTACAATTTGAAAAATTTAGACTTAGGCCCAAAATACGTAAGAGGTGCGGGCAGCTCACACGGGATCAATGTTACTCGAACGAACCGACGGCGTAGTCGTCGGACTCTCCGTTTGAGTATATGATGAGAATTAGCAAAAAATTAGAATTGGGCTTAAAAAATGGCATCAAGGGGTGGAAATGTAAAATAATAAAAAAATGGTCCTATAAGAAGTGAGAGCACCTCATAGGGGACCAATATTACTCGTACAAATCGATTGTATAATCATCGGACTCCCGATTTGAGTATACGGCGAGAACTCACCAAATTTTGTCTTAGGCCTAAAATATGGCATCAAGGGGTGAAAATGTAAAACAGTCACAAAACGGTCCCGTAAGAGGTGCGGGCACCTCGCACGGGACCAATGTAACTAGTACGAACCGACCGCGTAGTCAACGGACTCTCGATTTGAGTATATAGCAAGAAATTGCAAAATTTAGCCTTAGGCCT
Organism: Sambucus nigra; assembly: GCA_949130495.1. Lineage (NCBI taxonomy): Eukaryota > Viridiplantae > Streptophyta > Magnoliopsida > Dipsacales > Adoxaceae > Sambucus > Sambucus nigra. Next base: position 378,790,443 of record OX422224.1, read on the forward strand.
AAAAAATGGCGTCAATGCGTGAAAACATAAAATATCCACAAATAGATCCCGTGAGAGGCACGAGCACCTAGCATGGACCAATGTAAGTTATAAGAACCGAGCGCAATTTAGACTTAGGACTAAAATATGGCATCAAGTGGTGAAAACATTGAACAAATACAAAATAGGACCATAAGAGGTGCGGGCACCTCTCACCGGACCAATGTAACTCGTACGAATCGACCGCGTCATCACCGGGCTCCCCGTTTGAGTATACAACGGGAATTTGTAATCGATTAGACTTACGCTTAAAAACATGTCATCAAAGGGTGAAAACATAAAACAACCACAAAACATTATCGTAAGAGGCAAGAGAACCTCACACGGGACCAAAGTAACTCGTACGCATTGATCGCGTAGTCAACGGACTCCCGGTTTAAGTATATGGTGAGAATTCACAAAATTTTGACTCGGGCCTAAAAACATGGCATCAAGTGGTGAGCGTAAAATAGCCACATAATGGTCCAGTTAGAGGAATAATCACCTCGTACGTGACCAATGTAACTCATATGAATCGATCGCGTAGTCACCGGCATTCCGATTTGAGCATATGACGAGCATTTGCAAAATTTAAACTTAGGCCTAAAATATGGCATCAAGGGGTGAAAATGTAAAACAGTTATAAAACATTTCGATAAGAGGCACGATCAAATCACACGGGACAATGTAACTCGTACGAATTGATCGCGTAGTCACCGGACTCCTGGTTTGAGTATACGACAAGAATTTGCAAAATTTAGATTTAGGCCTAAAATATGGCATTAGGGGGTAAAAATGTAAAACAGTTACTAAACGGTCCCGTAAGTGGTGCGGCACCTCGTACAAAACCAATGTAACTTATACGAACCGACGGCGTAGTCATCGGACTCCCCGTTTGAGTATACGATAAGAATTTGCAAAAATTTAGACTTGGGGTTTAAAACATGGCATCAAGGGGTGAAAACATAAAACAACCACAAAATGCTCCCGTAAGAGGCACGAGCACCTCGCACGGGACCAATGTAACTCGTACGAACCGAAAAGGTAGTCACCAGACTCTCGATTTCAGTATACGGTGAGAATTTGCAAAATTTAGACTTAGGCCTAAAATAAAGCGCGAACGGGTGAAAACGTAACATAACCACAAAACGGTCCCGTAAGAGGCATGGGCACCTCTCACGGGACAAATGTAACTCGTACAAATCAACTGCGTAGCCACCGAACTCTCGGTTTGAGTATACGATGCGAATTTACAAAAAATTAGACACAGGATTAAAAATAGGGTGTTAAGGGCTCAAAACGTAAAACATCCACAAAACGGTCCCATAAGAGTTACGAACACCTCGCTTGGGATCAATGTAACTTGTACAAACTGATTGCATAACCATCGTTCTCCCAGTTTGAGTTTACCATGAGAATTTGCAAGATTAAGACTTGGGCTGAAAAATATGGCATTAAGGGGTGAGCAAAAAATAGCAAGAAAATGGTCATGTAAGATACATAAACACCTCGAACGGGACCACTGTAACCCGAACGAATCAATCAAGTAGTCACCGAACTTTTGGTTTAACTATATGACAAGAATTTCCAAAATTTAGACTCACGCCTAAAATATGGCGTCATATGGTGAAGTCGTAAAACAGTCACAAAACGGTCCTATAAGATGTTCGGGCACGGAACCAATGTATCTCGTACGAACCAACGACGTAGGCATCGGACTCACCGTTTGAGTATACGACGAGAATTTACAAAAAATTAGACTTGGGATTAAAAAAAGGCATCAAGGGGTGAAAACATAAAATATCCATAAAACGGTCCCGTAAGTGGCATGAACACCTCGCACGGGACCAATATAACCCATACGAACCGACCGCATAGTCAGCGGACTCTCAATTTGAGTATATAGCAAGAATATGAAAAATTTAGACTTAGGCCTAAGATATAGCGTCAAATCCGGAAAATGTATCCACAAATTGGTCCCGTGAGAGGCACGAGCACCTCGCACGGACCAATGTAACTTGTACGAATCGACCGTAATTTTGACTTAGGCCTAAAATATGGTGTCAAGGGGTGAAAATGTAGAACAAATAAAAAATGGGACCGTAGGTGAGCAGGCACCTCGCACGGGACCAATGTAACTCATACAAATTGATCGCGTAGTCAGCGGGCTCCCCGTTTGAGTATAAGACGAGAATTTACAATCGGTTAGACTTACGCTTAAAACATGTCGTCAAAGGGTGAAAACATAAAACAACAACAAAATGATGCCATAAGAGGCAAGAACACCTCGCACGGGACCAAAGTAACTGGTACGAACCGATTGCGCAGTCATCGGACTCCCAATTTGAGTATACGGCGAGAATTCGCAAAATCTAGACTTGGGCCTAAAAACATGGCATCAAGTGGTGAGCATAAAATAGACACAAAATGGTCGAGTTAGAGGCAAAATCACCTCACACGAAGATGTAACTCATATGAATTGATCATGTAGTCACTGGCCTTCCGATTTGAGTATACGACGAGAATTTGCAAAATTTAGACTTAGGCCTAAAATATGGCGTCAAGGGGTGAAAATGTAAAACAGTTATAAAACGTTCTGATAAGAGTCACGATCAAATCACACGGGACAATGTAACTCGTACGAAGTGGTCGCGTAGTCACCGAACTCCCGGTTTGAGTATACGGCAAGAATTTGCAAAATTTAGACTTAGGCCTAAAATATGGCATCACGGCGTAAACATGTAAAACAGTTACTAAACGGTCCCGTAAGTGGTGCGGGCACCTCGCACGAAACCAATGTAACTCATAAGAATCGACGGCGTAGTAATCGGACTCCCCGTTTGAGTATACGATAAGAATTTGCAAAAAATTAGACTTGGGGTTTAAAACATGGCATCAAGGGGTGAAAACATAAAACAACCACAAAATGCTCAAAAAAGAGGCACGAACATCTCGCACGGGACCAATGTCACTCGTACGAACCGAAAGGGTAGTCACCAGACTCTCGATTTCAGTATACGACGAGAATTTGCAAAATTTAGACTTGGCCTAAAATAAAGCGTGAAAGGGTGAAAACGTAACATAACCACAAATCGATCCCGTAAGAGGCATGGGCACCTCTCATGGGACAAATGTAACTCGTACAAACCAACCGCGTAGCCACCAAACTCTCGGTTTGAGTATACGACGCAAATTTACAAAAAATTAGACACAGGGTTAAAAACAGGGCGTTAAGGGCTCAAAACGTAAAACAGCCACAAAACGGTCCCATAAGAGTTACGAACACCTCGATTGGGATCAATGTAACTCATACAAACTGATTGCATAACCATCGTTCTCCTAGTTTTAGTTTACCATGAGAATTTGCAAGATTAAGACTTGGGATAAAAAATATGGCATTAAGGGGTGAGCAAAAAATAGCAAGAAAATGGTCATATAAGATACATAAACACCTCGAACGGGTCCGTAACCCGAACGAATCAATCAAGTTGTCACCGGACTTTCGGTTTAACTATATGACAAGATTTTCTAAAATTTAGACTCATGACTAAAATATGGCGTCATATGGTGAAGTCGTAAAACAGTTACAAAACGGTCCTATAAGATGTCCGGGCACGGAACCAATGTATCTCGTACGAACCAACGGCGTAGGCATCGGACTCACCGTTTGAGGATACGATGAGAATTTTCAAAAAACTAGAATTGGGATTAAAAAAAGGTATCAAGGGGTGAAAACATAAAACATCCATAAAACGGTCCCGTAAGAGGCATGAACACCTCGTACGGGACCAATGTAACCCATACGAACCGACCGCATAGTCAGCGGACTCTCAATTTGAGCATATAGCAAGAATATGAAAAATTTAGACTTAGGCCTAAAATATAGCGTCAAAGCCGAAAAATGTATCCACAAATTGGTCCCGTGAGAGGCACGAGCACCTCGCACGGACCAATGTAACTTGTACGAACTGACCGTAATTTTGACTTAGGCCTAAAATATGGTGTCAAGGGGTGAAAATGTAGAACAAATAAAAAATGGGATCGTAGGAGATGCAGGAACCTCGCACGGACCAATGTAACTCATACAAATCGGTCGCGAAGTCAGCGGACTCCCCGTTTGAGTATAAGACGAGAATTTACAATCGGTTAGACTTACGCTTAAAAATATGTCGTCAAAGGGTGAAAACATAAAACAACAACAAAATGATGCGATAAGAGGCAAGAACACCTCGTACGGGACCAAAGTAACTCGTACGAACCGATCGCGTAGTCACCGGACTCCCGATTTGAGTATACGGCGAGAATTCGCAAAATCTAGACTTGGGCCTAAAAACATGGCATCAAGTGGTGAGCATAAAATAGCCACAGAATGATCGAGTTAGAGGCACAATCACCTCACACGGAATTATAACTCATATGAATTGATCATGTAGTCACTGGCCTTCCGATTTGAGTGTACGACGAGAATTTGAAAAATTTAGACTTAGGCCTAAAATATGGCGTCAAGGGGTGAAAATGTAAAACAGTTATAAAACGGTCCCGTAAGAGGCACGACCAACTCACACGGGACCAATGTAACTCGTATGAAGCGATCGCATAGTCAACGGACTCCCGGTTTGAGTATACAACGAGAATTTGCAAAATTTAGACTTAGGCCTAAAATATGGCGTCAAGGGGTGAAAACATAAAAGAGTCACAAGACGGGCCCGTAAGAGGTGCGGGCACCTCGCACGAGACCTATGTAACTCATATGAACCGGCGGCGTAGTCATCGGACCCCCCGTTTGAGTATACGATGAGAATTTGCAAAAGAATAAGAAGTTGGCTTAAAAACATGACATCACGTGGTGAAAACTTAAAACACCCGCAAAATGCTCATGTAAGAGGCACTAACACCTCACACGGGCCCAATGTAACTCGTACGAACCGAACGCATAGTCACCGGACTCCCAATTTTTGTATACAACGAGAATTTGTAAAATTTAGACTTAGGCCTAAAATAAAGCGTGAAAGGGTGAAAACGTAACATAACCACAAAACGGTCCCATAAGAGGCACGAGCACATCGCACGGGACCAATGTAACTCATATGAACTGACCGCATAGTCACCGAACTCCCCTTTTGAGTATACGATGAGAATTTAAAAAAATTAGACTCGGGCTTAAAAACATGGCGCCAAGGGCTGAAAACGTAAAACAATCGTAAAACGGTCCTGTAAGAGTTACGAACACCTCGCTTGGGATCAATGTAACTCATACAAACTCATCACGTAGACATCGGCCTCCCGGTGTTAGTGTAAAAAATTAAGATTTGGGATGAAAATATGGCATCAAGGGGTGAGCCCAAAATAGCAACAAATGGACCTGTAAGAGGAATGAGCACCTCGAACAGGACCACTGTAACCTATACAAATCAATCAAGTAGTCATCGGACATTCGGTTTGTGTATATGGCAAGAATTCGCAAAATTTAGACTTACGCCTAAAATATGGCGTTAATCGTAAAACAATCACAAAATGGTCCTATAAAAGATGCGGGCACAGAACCAATGTAAGTCGTACGAACCGACGGCATAGTCATTGGACTCCCTGTTTGAGTATACGACGAGAATTTGCAAAAAATTAGACTTGGGCTTCAAAATAAGGTATCAAGGGGTGAAAACATAAAATATCCATAAAACGGTCCCGTAAAAGGCACGAGGACCTCGCACGGGACCAATGTAACTCGTACAAATCGAACGCATAGTAACCTAACTACCGCTTTGATTATAAGATAAGAATTTACAAAAAATAGACTTGGGCTTAAAAACATGGCGTCAAGGGCTGAAAACGTAAAACGGCCACAAAACGGTCCCGAAAGAGTTTCGAGCACCTCGCTTGGGATGAATATAACTCATACGAACTGATCGCATAGCCATAGGCCTCCCAGTGTTAGTATACAATAAGAATTTACAAAATTAAGACTTGGGCTGAAAAATATGGCATCAAGGGGTGAGCAAAAAATAGCAACAAAATGGTCCTGTAAGAGGCATGAGCACCTTGAACGAGACTATTGTAACCCGTACAAATCCATAAAGTAGTCATCAGACTTCCGGTTTGCGTATATGGCAAGAATTTGCAAAATTTAGACTTATGCCAAACATATGTCGTCAAGGGGTGAAGTCGTAAAACAGTCACCAAAAGTTCCTGTACGAGGTGCGGGTACGGAACCAATGTAACTCGTATGAATCGACGGCGTAGTCATCGAACTCCCCAATTGAGTTTACGATGAGAATTAGCAAAAAATTAGACTTGGGCTTAAAATAAGGCATTAAGGGGTGAAAACATAAAACATCCATAAATGGGTCCCGTAAGAGGCACGAGCACCTCGCACGAGACCAATGTAACTCGTACGAACCGACCACCTAGTTAGCAAACTCTCGATTTGAGAATATAGCAAGAATTTGCAAAATTTAGACTTAGGCCTAAAATATAGCGTCAAAGCGTGAAAACATATCCACAAATCGGTCCCGAGAGGGGCACGAGCACCTCGCATGGACTAATGTAACTTGTACAAACCGACCGTAATTTAGACTTATGCCTAAAATATGGTGTCAAGGGGTGAAAATGTAGAACAAATAAAAAATGGGACCGTAGGAGATGCAGGCACCTTGTACGGGACCAATGTAACTTGTACTAACCGATCGCGTAGTTAGTGGACTCCCCGTTTGAGTATAAGACGAGAATTTACAATCGGTTAGACTTACACTTAAAAATATGTCGTCAAAGGGTGAAAACATAAAACAACAACAAAATGATTCCATAAGAGGCACGGGCACCTCGTACGGGACCAAAGTAACTCGTACGAATCGATCGCGTAGTCACCGGACTTCCGATTTGAGTATACGGCGAGAATTCGCAAATTCTAGACTTGGGCCTAAAAACATGGCATCAAGTGGTGAGCATAAAATAGCCAAAAAATGGTCGAGTTAGAGGCACAATCACCTCACAAGGAAATGTAACTCATATGAATTGATCATGTAGTCACTGGCCTTCCGATTTGAGTATACGACGAGAATTTGCAAAATTTAGACTTAGGCCTAAAATATGGTGTCAAGGGGTGAAAATGTAAAATAGTTATAAAACGGTCCCGTAAGAGGCACGACCAACTCACACAAGTCCAATGTAACTCGTACGAAGCGATCGCATACTCAAAGAATCCCGGTTTGAGTATACAACGAGAATTTTCAAAATTTAGACTTAGGCCTAAAATATGGCGTCAAGGGGTGAAAACGTAAAACAGTCACAAAATGGGCCCCTAAGAGGTGCAGGCACCTCGCACGAGACCTATGTAACTTATATGAACCGGCGGCGTAGTCATAGAACCCCCGTTTGAGTATACGATGAGAATTTGCAAAAAAATTAGAGATTGGCTTAAAAACATGACATCACGTGGTGAAAACTTAAAACACCCACAAAATGCTCATGTAAGAGGCACTAACACCTCACACGGGACCAATGTAACTCGTACAAACCGAACGCGTAGTCACCGGACTCCCGATTTAAGTATACGGCAAGAATTTGTAAAATTTAGACTTAGGCCTAAAATAAAGCGTGAAAGGGTGAAAAGGTAACATAACCACAAAACGGTCCCATAAGAGGCACAAGCACATCGCACGGAACCAATGTAACTCATATGAACCGACCGCGTAGTCACCGAACTCCCCTTTTGAGTATACGCCAAGAATTTAAAAAAATTAGACTCAGCTTAAAAACATGGCGCCAAGGGCTGAAAATGTAAAACAACCGCAAAACGGTCCCGTAAGAGTTACGAACACCTCGCTTGGGATCAATGTAACTCGTACGAACCGACCGCATATTCACCAGCCTCTCGGTTTTAGTATCTGATGAGAATTTGCAAAAGTTAGAATTGGTCCTTAAAACATGGCATCAAGGAGTGAGCGTGACATAGCTAAAAAAGGGTCCACTAAGAGGCATGAGCACCTCGCACGGGACCAATGTAACTCATACGAATCGATTGCATAGTCATCGGCCTTCCGGTTTGAGTATACGACGATAATTTGTGAAATTTAGACTTAGGCCTAAAATATGGCGTGAAGGGGTGAAAACATAAAATAGTTAAAAAACGGTCCCGTAAGAGGAACGGGAACCTCGCACGGGACCAATGTAACTCATATGAACCGACCGCATAGTCATCGGACTCCCAATTTGAGTATATATTGGCAATTTTTAAAAAATTAAATTATGGCTTTAAAACATGGCGTCAAAGGGTGAAAATATAAAATAGCCACAAAACGCTCCCGTGAGAGGCACGTGCACCTCACACGGGACCAATGAAACTCGTACAAACCGCCCGCATAGTCAGCGGACTCTCGACTTGAGTATACAATGCGAATTTGAAAAATTTAGATTTATGCCTAAAATATGGCGTCAAGGGGAGAAAATGTAAAACATCCACAAAACCGTCCCTTAAGAGGCATGCGCACGTCGTACGGACCAATGTAACTTGTACGAACCGATCGTAATTTAGACTTAGGCCTAAAATATGGCATGAAGGGGTGAAAGCGTAAAACAACCACAAAACAGTACCGTAAGGGGTGCGAGCGCCTAATACGGGACCAATGTAACTCGTAAGAACCGACGGCGTAGTCACCGGACTGTCCGTTTGAGTATACGATCAGAATTTACAATCGGTTAGACTTACGCTTATAAACATGCCGTCAAAGGTTAAAAACATAAAACAACCAAAAACGGTGTCATAAGTGGCAAGATCACCTCATACGTCACCAGTTTAACTCGTACGAACCGATCGCGTAGTCACCAGACTCTCGGTTTGAGTATACAGCGACAATTTGCAAAATTTAGACTTAGGCCTAAAATATGGAATCAAGGGGGTGAAAACGTAACATAGTAACAAAACGGTCTCATAGGAGGTGCGGGCACATCGAACGGGACCAATATAACGCGTGTGAACCAACGACATAGTCACTAGACTCCCTGTTTGAGTATTCAACGAGAATTTGCAAAAAATTAGATTAAAACAGAAAAATCATATGGTTCATTCTCAGCAGTCGAAAACCAATTTATTTACTAATAACTTATTTGGTTGGCGTCAACATTTTATATAACTAATCTTTGTAATAAAACCAACCAAGTAAAACAATCACAAGAGTATATATACAAAAACTGAGATGAAATAAAATAACCGAACTCTTGGTACAAAATAGTACAACCAAATCGAAATGTCGCAAGCTAAAATGCGTTAAAACTATAAATGAATACAGTTGGGACATTAACTCGAAAGTTTCTACAATACCTCATATCTAGTTCTCAAGGGTAGAAGCGTCTATAATAAACCTGCTTGCATCCACAGTTGTTGCAGCCGATGTGTGAATCGAAAGAATCATCATCCAGGCGTCCCTGTGTCCGGACACCTAATATATATACATATATAGCAAGAGAGGGGAAAATAGAGAAATGGGTCAGCCCGAGTTTTGAAAACATTTAACAAGTGCTAAAATGCCATATTTTAAAATATGAAATATTTCATATTTAAACTTGTATCACACTCTCATGAGATACATCTCACCCCTCTTCTAATAGTGCAAACCTACTGCATGCATTTTAGATAACCCAGTTAAGCTAGCCTGCCTCACTAATTTCTTTCGCCCATCCTCTGAGTCCTCAAAACTATCACCTACCCCACGTGATATAATATACGTTATACCGTAAGCTATCACCTAAGATTTAGTTACCATATTCATCGATTTGATATATATACATATATATATATATATATACATATATATATATATATATATACATATATATATATATACTAGTATATGCCCGTGCCTGAAGGCACGGCGAAAATTTTCCAAGACACATAATCGCAAAACAACAAAAAATTTCAAAGTATGTAATCGCAAAATGAAAAAAATTTCCAAAGTACGCAATTGTAAAATGGCAAAAATTTACAACACAAATGTGAACAATTTAGAAAATTTGGGCAAATGTTCCTTTATTTATAGAATTATCCACCCCGTTCATAAATAAAAATAGTCCAAAATAAAGATAGTTCTTGGACCTCGCTTTATCATAACCATCAAATAGAAATTTAAACATCGTATAAACAAAATCATCAATTCCACATAATTCATAAAAATTACAATATTGATCGACCGACTTCACATTGTACCTAAATTGTCAATTTAAAAAAATGGGCATAACCTCCTTTGTTTATTGGACTATCCACCCTACTTGAGGGACAACACTACTTCCAACAATATTCAAAGAGTCCAAAATTCATTCACAACAATAATAGTTCAAAGGCTGAGCTCAATTAACTACTGGTTGAAAATGATCCTTCTGAGAGTGGAGTTCAAATTTATGGTCCTAAGTCCAAGGAAAGTCCAAGCACTGATAATATTCGCATAGTCAACATCTCGTGTTTCTACCTGGAATTGCCATGATGTGGCGGTTGTGGCACCTGCAATCACGCAAGCTTAAAATGAAATAATGTTTTAATTCAAGGAAATACCATATACTACACTGTTTAAGATGCACACAATAAATTACTCACCCTTAAGAAGTGTCAGTAGTTTCATTTATCAATCGAAGAAGCTCTTCATTACGCTTCTGGATTAGACTCTGAGACTACACCATTGAATGAAATTTTTGGAACTGAAATGCGAACAATGAAAAAAAGTCAAACAAACTTCTTATGTGCCAAGATTATTAATAAATAATAAACAGTTCCATGTTTAAGCACAATATTTTTCAATTAGGAACATGGGTTGCAGCAGCTAACCTATAATTATGTAGCATCATCTTTGTTTGGAAAACAAAGAGTTGATAATAGTTTCAACGATGTAGGCTTTAAACCTTCACTAACGTTATCACTATCCGCGTGGAAACCCATTAATTTCAGTTTTACAATTATTAATGTCCGGAAACATCAAAAGAAATGAAAATAAATATACTGATGTAGGGTTGTTCCTCTATGTAATTATTCAGCTTATATATAGCAATCAATGACCTAACAAAATGACCCAAACAACAGCAACCACTTAATATAAAAGTTGTTTGAAAATTGTACAGTTTGAATAAGTGCTTTAACTTGATCTTATAAATATATAAAGTAAAAAAAATAGGCCCGCAGCACGGGCGAGGGGAGGGGAGTGGGAGTGCTTAAACTTGGATAGTACTCAAATCATATTACATACCTTTTCTCCCTTGCATTTTGATTGTTGCTTCTTATTTGCTGATGTAGTACATACGGCTTGGGTTCCGCAAACTAGGAGATGAACTTTCAAGTCTCCCGACTATGACACTTTTTATTTATTTAACCCCTATCATAACATATTCTGTGAATTATTAAAGAAATTGAGAATAAAATATCATACATCCATTGAAACAATAGTTCTAAAAAAGAAATAGCAAAGCTATAAGTGGCTTGTGCTTAGATCAAGTCGTCTACATTTTTCTTGGTCTCATTTTTCTCTTTTCAGTGTAAATCTGAAACGATTTCAATTCATAATAAAGCAGCATAATATCTTATGGTCGCGTATGTAACTGCACATAAAAGTGAGGCACACCCGATAGTTACTGGATCTGAAAGAAAATTACAATTACTATTTTGAGAATTGTTCAGATAGAGAAAGGTGAAAAATATTTGAAACCCAAAAAAGTCTCAAAGCTTAAAAAAAATTCGTTAAACCCATAGTACCTAATAGAAATTACCCACATAAAATATACTACAGCAATCTCACTGGTACAATTGATAGTGTATTTGCATTATCCGAAATATAGTTCTCCATTGGTGCAATAGACTGTATAAAAACTTGAGACGAAAGATGAGGATGTCTAGAGAATAATAAGAGGTGTCATGACTCAATGTGTAGGAGTGCTAGTAAACTTATGGCATGCTTGAAAAGGCGATGAATAAGAGGTGTCATGACTCGTGGAACTCCAAACACTGCTAGTATGCTAATATACATAACATATTGTAATATTATTTGAGAGGTGATATTGTTCTTAGATAAAAAGCTAATAAGATTTCTGATTCATTTGGAAGTAAATAAATGGATTTATTTATCTTTTTATTCTTCAGTTAAATTAATTTTCTATTAAAATTTATGTCATGATATAGAAAATTCTAATATACTCCTTACTACAGCCCTGATGTGTATAGCTGCCACTTCAACAAAATGCTCAATTGGGGGCTTTTGAAGACTTACCTCCTTAGGATGAGGGAAACTGTCCAGTTTTGAACCCTCATTTTATATGGGTTGTGAATGCTCTAGTGACACAGATACAGAAATGAAAATCCTCACCAAATGTCACTACTTCCATTGATATCGCTTTTGTCGATCGAGCTGATATTAAAGCGTGTGTGGGACCTACAAATCTTCAAGAATGTTATGAAATATTACGGTCCTTGCATCTTATTGAATTCCCAGGATGAATACCATGCTTTGGTTGCCCGCTGCGATTGCGATTGCGCTGCTGCAGTAGCGCAGCCTCTGCCTCTGCAGTAGCACAACCTCTTCTACTAAAGTAGCACAGCCTCTGCCACTGCACACGCCTTTCTGCTTCAGTCCTTCCGTATCATGAATCTATAAATTCCAAAACATCAATTATTCAGTTTAAAGTAATAATTTAATAACAAATAATGGGAATACAAACTACTAAAGAAGGATGTATATAAATCATAGTTGCCATTATCCATATATTACCCTCATTCCCGTCAATTCCAATACAGATTTAGAAACATCGATCGAACCGAGGCTTCTACTAACATGTCCCTAGACATTCTTGCTCTTCTTTGTTGCCTGATTATGCTCCTCTCGTACACCTGCATTTCTGTTCGATCTTTTCCCATTATTGAGACAAATAGCAGAAATAGAAAGGAGATAGAGATGTCAAAACAGAGAGAGAAACATAGTGCATCTAAAATCTAAGAATTATCTCAATTAATCACCCTTAAAAGGACGAGTAAAAGAGATAGGTTCTGAGTATTTTTAAAATCAATCTTGTCCAATCCTTTACTTTAATCAGAAATGCAGTTCAAATAGGAGAAACCAAATAGAAGGGATATATGTGATACCAAATAACACTAACATACAAAAATATAGGAAACAATAGATTTGAAAGTATTAAGAAATTATATTTCCCCAGTTCTCTAGCCATTAAGACTCACCAATTCTGCAGCTTACAAAGCTGTAAAAGGATGGACACCAATGTGTCTTGACCCTGAATGTTAGTTTGCGCCTCATACTCAACTTTGACTTGGACCTTCGGGTCAGCTTGGAACTTCGCCGCTGCTTCAGAGTGGGCTTCGGATTCGACTTCCACATTGGATTGGGCTTCGGCCTCGGCCTCGGTAAACTTGGATCTTCTGTAGAGTGTGTAATACTATTAGAACCATCGATGTTACAGTTCAACATATTATTACATTGGGGAAGGGGGGAGGCAAATATGCAACTGCATAAATGCATATTGAGGTATATATGCAGTGCGCGCGCGCATGTGTGTGTGCATGTGTGAGTGGGGAAGGGGGTAGGGGACGGGCAGGGGGTGTGAGTGGGGAAGGGGGGAGGCATATATGCAGCATATGATATATATGCAGTGCATATATGATATATATGCAACTGCATATATATGATCTGCATATATATGCAGCATATGCATATATATGCAACTGCATATATATGCAGTGTGTGTGTGCATATTTTTGTGTGCAGGTGTGTACGGGTGTGAGTGGGGAAGGGGGGAGGGGACAGGGCGAGGGTCAAGTGTGTGTTAGGATGTACAAATCAGATGCATACTATTTGTTAGGATGCTAAACCAACTGAAATTGATAAAACTTGCACAAACATTAAACAAAACACAAACATAAAAAAGAGTTTGACATAAAGTTTTAAGTTTAATTGTAATTGAACTCTAACAAATTATGAGTTCAGTACAGTAGCATAAAATGATGGGCATGTTTTCTAACAAATTAAGAGCATGTTAGTGAATTAAGAGGGAAGTAGCATGAGTATAGTAGAATTATTAGTACATTAGCATAAGAGTACAATAGCATATAGTAGTAAACATTTTAGAGCCCTACAACTTATGAATTGATTTGAGAAAATGTTTTTACTTAAGATCATGGCATGATTATGAGACATAAAATCTTGCAATAGAATTGTTAGAAAACTTAATGCACATTTTGTTAGAATTTAGTGCTATGCTCTGACCCCCCTACTGTTTAGGGGTTTCGGCCAAATTCGGATTTCATTTTGTTTCTCCTGATCAGCCCGACCACTTACTACATTAGGAATAGGGGTTGTTTTAACTCCCCTCTAACCATTCTCTAGTCCAATCCCAAACCCTTGTGCTCTTATTATGGCTGATAACCTCTTGGAGTAAACGAAAATAGAGAAAAAGACCTACGAACAGATACAACAAATACATAACCATTAAAAGACTGAGGAAAAGATATCTATTCCGAATTATCGCCACGCTTTTTTCATTCACGATTTTTTGTTATAGATTCCCTTACTATCAAGGGATTCTTCCCCTAGTTCCTTTTCTCTTGGACATCTCATTCTTTTCTATCTTATACTAATAGTACACTGGACACAAACTTAATAATGATGATTGATTTGAAAGAAAGGTAGAAATGAAGAACCTCAGCGCCATGCTATTATGTTACTGTACTCTTAATTCATAATGAGTACAGTAGCATGAGTATAGTAGTAATTATGTTCCATTCTCTTAACTTATAAAACTTAACATAAAAGCTTATATGACTTACACTTGAACAAACATGAACATTACCTATGAAACATAAACAACTTACATTTAACTTACACTTGCAAGAGTTTTTAAGTATAGGTTTCACAATCAACTTACACTTGAACAATACTTATGATCGATTTCATAACATGTGATGCCGAACCAAACATGAAACATAAATGCACTTTCTCGAACCAAATCCAATAACCTAAAATGATTAAACTGAAGAGGGTCCCAACATTTTCAACAGGGGATTAAAACGAAATGGGATATGGAGATGTAGGGCTAAAACAAAAAATCAACAACCATACAAAATGAAACATCATAAATTAACAACACAAAATGAACAACTCTAAACCGATTTCCCCACTCAATAGGGGAATAAAACATTTTGAACATCGAATTAAACTGATTAAAATATTTTCAACATGGAATCCAACTGATTAAAAAATTTTGAACGGAGAATTCAACTGATTAAAACATTACAATATCTCGCAGGAAATCAAATGTGATGATTAATTTATGGTCTCTTTCATGATTTTAAATTTTAATTACATGATAAGACATGATGACTAAAGAATGGTTCAACTATATATGCATTTTTAGGCCTCTAATCTTCTACATTATGACTCTCGAGAGTTTCTCTCCAAAGTTTCTTATAAATATATTTGAACCTTTAAACAGGTCATTTAATAAGGGAGGAAAATTAATCTATTTGAACTGAACAACTCGCATGTACCTCCTGTTTGATAATGTTTAAACCAACAACCCGCATGAAGAATACCACCACATATACATGTAGATAAAGCATTTCACGGGCACGAACTACATGTATATATGGTGGTATTCTTCATTTTGAAGAAAATTGGTTTAAACTTTATCAAACATGAACTACATGGTTAACAAAATAACTTCTGATGAAGCATTGATTGTCTATTCATAGCTTCCGATAAAGCATTTCACAGGCACGAACTACATGTTGTTAATAGGTTCAAAAAAACACTTGCCCCAAATTATATTCCAAGAACAGTAGAAAAGGGTATAAGAAAATAGTCGAATAAGGACCAAGTTATTTAATCTCGTAACCTTTATCAAACTCGTCAGAAGTCCCATCCTTGCAAGAGTCATCCTTCATGATAGAATGCATAACCTAAAAAAACATTAAAAACATAACCTATTACACACATTAATGATATAATCAACTATTAAGAATAAAGCTTTACTATTTGAAATAAGTACCAATTGCCTCATTTAAAATCAACTATTAGGTCGATGTGTGTGCATCAAATTTGCAGAACCAAATATTCGCATTCCTTGAAATTTAAATCATAACATTACTAAGGGAATTAAAAATACAATGTTTAGTCCAATTGTTCACAACCACAACCAAAAATTCATTTCGTAGTGATTTCACATTCACCATTAAATAAAATTATATATTTATTCATCACTGAAAAAAACTAACCTAAAATAAATAAATAGACAATCAATAAAAAAGAAAGGGGTATATCTGTTTAGGATGTCCTAGTATAATTAGGTCACCTGGAAAAGGAAAAATAATTACCTATTACACACATTAATGATATAATTAACTATTAATAACAAAGCTTTACTATTTGAAAGAAGTACCAATTGACTCATTTAAAATCAACTATTAGGTCGATGCGTGTGCATCAAATTTGCAGAACTAAAAAATAACTAACCAAGATATGAAAAAAAGCTGAACAAAATTATATACCTGATAAGCAAACCAAAATCGAGCTGATAGATGCAACAAAAATCGACTCAATGTTGCTATAAATCAGCATATTTATGTGCGAGTGTGTGTGAGAGTGAGTGTAGGTGTGCGTGTGTGTGTGTGAGAGAGAGAGATAAACTACCTGACTGGAACATAGGAGGGCGGAAGAGGGCAGCGACGGCTAGGGCAGAGGCGGCTAGGGCTTGGAGCGAGAGAATGAGGGAGTGAGGTGAGGACGACGGGGTGGGTTTTTGCGGTTTGGAGAGAGAGAATGAGAGAGAGAGGTGAGCGGGTACTTGTGTAAGAGTGTGAGGATGACAGATTTTCAAAAATACCCTCATTTTTTTATTGAAGTGTAATTTTGGTGCGTATAAAAGAGGGGTAAATCAAATAATTTAGGGGTACGTTGGTAAAAAAGAATGGGAGATGATCTGAACCATTAAAATGTGTAAAAATGTGTAGGTAGGTGGCACACATCTTGACCGTTAAAATGTGTACATAATTCAAAAACTTCCCTAACTTATTCTCCAAACCTTTCACTAGTTTAAAATACCAATTTCACTAGAGCTTACAAAAATCCCGTATATTTAATTCCCATTTTAATATACGATTCACATTTGTATAAATTCGGATGTAAATCTCCCCGAAGAAGAATAAATGTTTATTCATCTTACACCTTACACAAGTCTAAGTTATATGATATCTCATCTGCATGCATAAGAAATATACTATACACAACACATATATTTATACCTATATTAGAAACATAAGTATAATAACCATCCCACCAAGCAATAACTCGGGATGGAGTCTCTAGAATGCTATCATGTTCCATATAATCACTCACATATCATCCTGGGTTACCAACGGTCAGACTCTCACCTCGACTTGGTAAAAATAAATCACAACGTATGGGAAGCGACCTTAGTTCCAAACACCGAAAGTGAGATGAATCACACCCAAGAGGGCTCAACCCTAATAAGAATCACGCAATATAAGTAAGTGGATGCTATGGCCCAGGGACTATACTTTCCTGATCCTCAATCCAGAAGGATCACCCACATTGCGTAACTTCCCATGATAACAATAGAGGGGTATGTAACACACAAATATATCATTCACATATCGATATATTTATAATCAAATCATATATATAAATATATACACATTAACACATTCGTATATATATATTATATATCATTCCTCAATATATCCTGGCTATAATTGCTGAACTCTTATAGTGATAGCCAATATCCCAAATGCTCCCATTCATAATAGTATAAGTATTCATACACTTAACATATTTAACCTATAAGCATTCTATTACTTAAGGTTTAACTTACACCTTAGTCACTTTTAAGGATTTGACATAAACCCAAATATAGCAATTCATAATAATTAAATAGTATACCGACAACTTATTTTAATTCCACAGGTATCGCATCACCTATAACAATAGTCGTCAATAGACGTATCGGATAGCCGCTCAATCCTCTTTAGCCCATATCCTAAATTCCACCCTATTCGCATCCTAGGATTTACTCAAATGTAATTGGCTTGTATTTATTCTCTCTGCATAATTATATAAACACACTTGCCGAGATTTCTCTCAAATGTTACTTGTGCTAAACATTCATTTAAAATATAACCCGGATTTAATTCTACGAACCCAAGGTCTTTATATCCCCTCACGTCATTTAGAAGTCCTAAAAATTTATTTAGGAACCCCTAATATTTAGCTCCAAACAATTCTAGCCCTAATTCCCCAAATATCTGGTTTGATTTCTGACTAACGATTTTGATCTCGGACACCTTTCTATAGAAAAATCATAACTAATTAAAAAAAATTAGAAAAATACGCAGTGAGTGCCCACGCGTTCATATCGAAGAGATCTAGAAATTTTATTTTTTGACAAAGAGCCGAATCGATTCGAAAAGACACTGAGTTACTATTCATCATCTTCTCCATTTTTCTCTTTAATCCAACACAATCCCAACTCCAATCCCATGATTTCTTCCTCAACAACCAACAAAATAATGATCTATACATAATGATATAACCAACACACCAATATCTTTCTAGGATTGAACCTATAAATCAAGAAATTAAGCCTCTTTCTTAATTAACCCACCATTTTTATTTCTTCCAAATTCTCGACAAGATTTACACCATAAACATGGTTTTAACACTAAAATTCATAAGGAGTTAACAACACTTTAATTTGTTAACTCTCAGTCCATTTTCCTAAATTTATTTAGAGGGTTATAACCCAAAATTATCTATTTACCAACTATAATATGAGATACACACACTCAAATCAATAAAGCAAGTAAACACTTGCCTCCTGGATAAAATTCGTCGACCTTAAGTCGAATCCCGCGGAGTTTGGCCGAAAATCCTCTTTTCTCTCTTCCTTTCCTTCCTTCCTTATTTTCTCTATGTTCTTTCTTTTCTTTCTCTATCTTAGGGATTATAATAGGGAGATAAGGGTTTGTCCCTTATAAAACCCAGATTTGAATCGTATACTCAATTGCAAGTCCCTACTAGTCCAAAAGTCCCCGGTACCTAAACACTACCCCCGAATACTGTATTCTGACTATATCGGTCATTCCAAAACCAACTGTGCACTCCAAATATCCATCTGAGTCACTTAACTAAAATTCACTTTTCGGACCAAACACTTCTCAACACGTGTTTTCGTCAAAGTGAAATATTACTCATCGCTTTACCCAGTTCCGACATGACATAAAAATATTTTGACTTATTTACTTAGTCCCAAAAGTAAATGTAACACACATCGGTAGACATATAACACTCATAGACTCCAAAATTTATTATTTAGAGCAATTCCCCAAATTTCCAAATTACACCCACTTATCTAATTTAAATATCCATAAAAGTACGGGATATTACATCCTTCTATAATATATATGTATCCGTGAATCTTATTTGCATTCGAGTGTGTTCGTTTGTGGAACAACGAATCGATGATCGACGAAGGCTTTAGGAGGCATCAGGAGGTTGAGATCAATTGAAGTTCAAGAATATTTTGGGGACGATGATTGTAGTGGAGGTCACCCCTAATATTGCTCGGGAAGATGGGGCTGCAAGGATCGCTTGAGTGAAGTATATGATTTCAAAGTACCTCTTTAGCAGAAAGTGGTGCCAAATTAGACTCATCCAACGTGGTTAGAATGGGAGAGAGTCAGAGGGGTCTTAAAAGAGGACCATCTGTGGGAATTTTAGAAAATACAGAGATTGTGTGAGTTAGCCAATGGAAGTTAGATATTCAGAGGTTTTGGCATATGGTGAAATGTGGTATTCCCAGAAGAAAAAATTTTGGGTAAATTTTTATTGGCTCGTAGGAGAAACGTTAGATTGGTGGGAGTCCACCACCACATTTAAAAGTGAGATATTGTGTCAATGGAAGGAGCTTAGGAACGGATGGACCTCAAGTTCCTTCATTTTTTTTCAGAAGGAGATGTGAACAATGTTATGAAATAATCACAGGAAGGTCCAGACAGAGGTCCATTTGTGAAAGTGAATTTCGTATCGGATGAACTAGGTACAATGGAGAAGAAATTTCTTAAGTGGGTGATGGACTCGCAAGAGGAGTTGGTAGCACTTAAGGGAAATTTGTCTTGGACGATCGACACAGAATGGTGACAAACGGCCCTAGGTTTGTACATGGAGATAAATCTTTTCGTTATGAACACGTGGCCACCACTTTCGTTTTTTTAATTAGTTATGAATTTTCTATGGAAGGGTGTCCGAGATCGAAATCTTTAGTCAAAAATCAAATCCGGGAATGGATGCCCGGGATTATATTACCTAGGGATTATAGGTGGATGTATATGAGCCTACAAAGGTGAGAAAAAGGAGTAACCTAAATAATGAATTAAGTGAAATAAATTCATAAATGTTTAATTACGGACCAAGTTAGGGAGTCCGGGCATTATGGTTGAGTGACACCCACTTAGAAAAAATTAATTGAGGTGAAATTTATTAAATTAAGGGTCGGGGTTTTTGGCTCAGATATTTTCATGCTATTTCAACACGGGTTAGGCACGTAGTAGTCGATTTAATTTAATATAGATGATTATAATAAATTATCGAATATCAAATTTAATCGATGGGTGTTAAACTTAATAGTGGAAATTCATGTAATAAATTCTAAAAGGTGAAGATGCGAACCGAATGAGTGAGTCAGGGTATCGTAGTCGGGTGACACTACTCTAATGAAAAATTAATTAATGTGAGATTAATTAAATTACAAGTCGGGACATAGACTTGGGTATTTTTTGGCTAATGCTATGGGTGTTGGGAATGGGTTAGCCAGGCTTGTATTAAATATATGTATATGATTAGTGATATATATATATATATATATATATATATATATATATGTGTGTGTGTGTGTGTGTGTGTGTGTGTGTGTGTGTGTGTGTGTGTGTTACTTATAAATATTGATATAAATGATATTTATGTGAAAGCATACCCCTCTAGTGCTATCATCAGAAGTTACGCGATGTGCATGAATCCCATGGCTTGAGGAGCAGGGAGAGTATAGTCTCCAGGTCATATCGTCGAGGATTTTAATTGTGTTATTTATTTTCAGAGGTGAACCGCTTTGGGTATTATTTGATTTCACTTTCGGTGAAGGAAATATGACCGCCTCCACTACGTTTGCGATATTTTTGCCGAAGTTCGGTGTGATATAGTCCGACTTGAGGTGTCCAGTGTATGGTGAGCATGCTTGGGATATGATAGCAGAAAGCATCCGGTGAGTTATTACTCAGGAAAGGATGGTTATTATATGCGACATGTGTTCGAATGTTGTAGTATACTAGTATGTATATAAAATGAGTAGATAATTATATATGGGATTAATACATAAGTGTGAATGTATTACTTAAATAATAGTGTTGAAGTTATGTGATTTAAAAAGGGGTTCCCTATATAACTAGTGTGAACGATATATGAATTAATATAGTTGAACCGATTAATAAGTTATGGAGTAGAGAACTTAATAATCAAAGTAAGAGTACTTGGGTTTGCGTAGCGTGGGAGAAAGAGGTGATTCGGATAGTTAGGTGGTGTAGCATAACTAGGAAGGTTAAAAGTAAGCTTTAGGTGTGCACATTAGATGAGGGGTGAGATATACCTCAAGAGAGTGCGACACTAGCTTAAATATGAAAAGTGTGCATGCATATTTAATTATTGCAATTTAACTTCTTATTAAATATTTTCAAAATGTTTTACTTGGGCTCTGACCCATGAAAAAAATGTTTTTCATAATAATTTAGGTGTCCATCCATAAGGACACCCAGTTTGAGGATTCCATCCAGGGATGCTCCGCTACAGCTCATGCAGAAGTTGCAGTATTTTGTTATAGATGCCTCATTCACTCATTCCTAGTGTAGGGACCTTACTTCAGTACTCATTTGGGAATATCTCCCTCTGATTTAGTATTTAGTTTATTTATGTGACTTGTGGACTTAGGTTAATATTTCACCTATTATTGTATTTTATTGTTGAGCCGACAGTTGATTCGGTTATCTTTATTTATGTTATTCAACTCTGTTGGATTTAGATATCAGTTGTGTTGATGGTTTATTATTTATTTTTGCATCTCGTTAATTAATGAAAGATAAAATTTGGCACTAGTCTAATTAAATTATTAGGTGGTTAATAACTTTAAAAAGTTTTTTGACAGTGATGCTAAGAATGAGCCATCTGAGACCAACATTTTATTTTGATCAGAGGTTGGCCACCCGGTATTTTAATACGTGAGGTGTCACAACATCCTAGAGGGGATAAGATGTACTAAGATATGAGATCGCAGTATTGGTGGAGTGGGATTAAAAGAGACATTGCATAGTTTGTCTCGAGGTGTACCACTTGTCAGCTGGTGAAGGTGGATCATAAGAAGTCAGCAGGGATTTTGCAGTCCTTAGAGATTTCGATGTGGAAATGGGAGAGCATTTTCATGGATTTTATTACTAGGTTCATTACAAGAATTTGCACCATTAGCACTAATATTTAACAACACAAGCTATTTTTGTTGACAAAGATACCCTTTTGGCAACAAAATCTTATTTGTGTTTCTAAAAGACTATTTTAGAGGGTACTTTTGGCAGCATAAAATAAACTTTGTTGACAAAGGATAAAATTTTAAGCGGGAAGGTAGAAAAATAAAAGAGGGGAGAATTTTAACTTTTAACATCATAATTATTTGTTTCCAAATATGTGGTGACTTTTGGCAACACAATAGTGTGTTGAGAAAAATAGAAGACTTTTAGCAACAACAAAAGTTGTTATGCCAAAAAGTTTTTTTTTATCTTTTATAAAAAAAAACTAAATCTTCAATTTTCTATTAAAACAAAATGGAAGGCCTATTTCTCTCCATTGCGTCGATTTCTACCGCCCCATCCCAAAATCCCTCCCTGTCGATTTCTACCGCCCTATCCCCCATCTCCTTACACGTCCAATTTCTACTGCCCCATCCCCATCGTGAAACTATACAGGAACCAGCGTGGAGTTTCCAGTGGTATTCCTCCGGTAATCCGGTGTTGTGCGAATCTCCTTCTTCATGTAATCCGGTGCTGCTTTCTTTCAAAAAAACTCTTCTTTGGGAGTTTTGGTTCGATTCTTGTCCAAAATCTGACTTATTTTGGTTCGATGGTTTGTTCGATTATAGGTACTAGGTATAATCTCTATTTTTTGTTCATTTTCTTCAAAATCAGGTTTGTTGATGTGTGTGCTACTATATATATATATATATATATATATATATATATATATATATAAGGGTTTTGTTCAAAATAAGGTTATGTGGGGTGCTCTTGTTCTTGATTCAAAACTTTAGTGAAATTTTGAGGTTTTATTCGTAATGTCAGTTTACAATGAACAATCTCAAATGTTAAGAAAGATTTATTATTTTATGGTTTACATTCTCAATGCTGCATGACAATTGTTTGATGAAATGCTTGACCAATGTTTTAGTTTGTCATATAGTTGAAACGTTTTCAAGCATAAACCATACCACATGGACTAGAGGAGAAAAAATCAACTCTAACCTTGAGCGGACCTAAATATCGTCACAGCCTTCGAGTTAAGAAAACGTAACCGGTAATGTAAAATTGATTCATTCTTTTTATGGAACGTGATGCTTTTGAGACATTTTTTTTCCAATTTACTAAAGTGATTTGTCTTATAATTTGTTATGAATATGATTTAATTTGGTTGTTTTTATTTAGTTTGTTAGTTTATGATCATATACATCAAGGGTGTTAATTTATAAACTTGCGTCTGCCCCCAGTCAGTACTGCTCCATCTAAAAAGCCATCCAACCCTCTCTTTATAAGTGGTGAAATTTCTAAACCTTCAAACCATTTATTAAGCTCTAATTAGTCTAATATAGACCAAATTACTTATTAACCTAATTCTCAAACTCCCACACAATATCCTATAATCACCACACCAGTTGTACACAACCCCCACTGTACGACGTCAATCTAAAAAAAAATAGACTTAAGAATAAAAACATGCCATCTAATGGTTAAAACAAACACAAAAAGGTCCAGTAAGAGTCACGAACACCTGGCACGGAACCGATCGTGTAGTCACGGAGCTCCCGATTTGAGTGTACGATGTCAATTCGCAAAACATTAGACTTAAGCATAAAAACATGCCATCAAATGGTGAGAACGTAAAACAACCACAAAATGGTCCCGTAAGAGACATGAACGCCTCACATGGGACCAATATGACTCGTATGAACCGATCACGTAGTCACTGGGTTCCCGATTTGAGTGTATGATGTAAATTTGAAAAAAATTAGACTTAAGCATAAAAACATGCCATCAAATGGTGAGAGCCTAAAATAGCCACAAAACGGTCTCATAAGAGGCACGAATGCCTCACACGGGACCAATCTGACTCATAGGAACTGATCGCGTAGTCACGGGGCTCCCGATTTGAGTGTACGACGTCAATCAGAAAAAAATTATCTTAAGCATAAAAACAAGCCGTCGAAGGGTGAAATTGTAAAATATCCACAAAACGGTCTGGTAAGAGTCACAAACACCTCGCAAGGGACCAATGTGACTCGTAGGAACTGACCGCATCATCATGGGGCTCCCGATTTGAGTGTACGACGTAAATTTGTCAAAAAATAGACTTAAGCATAAAACAATGCCATCGAATGGTGAGAACATAAAACAACCACAAAACGGTCCCATAAGAGGCACGAATGCCTCTAACAGAACCAATATGACTCGTAGGAACTGACCGCGTAGTCACGACTCTCCCTATTTGAGCGCACGACGTAAGTTTGCAAAAAGTTAGACTTAAGCATAAAAACATGCCATCGAAGGGTGAAAACGTAAAATAACCGCAAAAAGGTCCCATAAGAGTCACAAACACCTCGCACGGGACCAATGTGACTCGTAAGAACCGAGCGCGTAGTCATAGGGCTCCCAGTTTGAGTGTAGGGCGTCTGATGATGCTGGAAATAATACCACCAGGTAAGGTGTTAATAAGCTTAAGCAGGTGATAACAATGGCATCATAGGAGTATATATATATATGTGTGTGTGTGTGTAGAAGGAGGTGAGGAGAAGAGGATGAACACTTGAATATAAATGGTTAAGCCAATCTGGCCTACGTCCACTGTGAGTGTGTGAGTAATATCACTGAATGAAAGCACTAATGGCCGTGGATACAATCTCTCAAGCTTTTTCTCTCTACTTTGTAAAATGATAGAGTTTCATCTAGGGTTGTAAATTGTCCATCCTTTACAAGGTTAGGGATGATCCCTATATATAGCCTTTTAGGGGTGTAATGTACCCTCCAACATGCAATGAGCATGTATGTGATGATCTAGCCAATCCAACGAGGACATCTGTCATTGTCACATGTTGAGAATGATGATGAAATATTACCCCACGTGAGGGGATTGATTCGATTACAACTGATTTTGTCCACGTGTTCCTACCCTTGCATATGCTTGTAAATGCTCGACCTCTCCCGTGATATGTGCAACCTCGACCTTAAAGAGTACGAGGTTAATGAACTTTGACTGTTTCTTTATCCGAGGTTATTCATGATGATCTCGGCCCAGTAAAAAAGATGAGGTAAGACAGGTGGAGTTTTAACGTCGGCCTGGGCCGGGGTTATGTAGGAGTAGTTGGAATGTCGATTGATTCCCAGCCGAGGTTTATTACCATAATGGTGGTATTCCTTGTTGGCCTCGACTGATACCCAGTCGAGGTTGATGTCTGAGGTAGACATGACGTCGGTTGTGGATCACCTGATGGATAACCAACCTCACGAGTCATGGAGACCTCACATGTCGCCTGATAATGAGGAATTAATAACTTCGTCCATATTCGACCTTGCATTGGATGAGATTGTTGGTCGCCAATCTGGAGCCCTTGTTAAATCGGCCATCTTCATGGCCGAGGTTGGTGCTTCCGTCTTATCAGGTACATTTTGGGCATATCAATCATCCCCTAGCCCTTAGTTGCATATGTTAATAGGTGACTATGGGGTATGCATCTTCGAGGCCTTTATTCCTGGTGTGCCAATATTTGTTTGACAAATGTCAAGTTTGCAATAGGTAGCATGATGGGAAAGTGCAATGATTGTTTATTTTTAGGCCCCTGAGGCAATGATGGGCCTTGGGGTGTGTGTACATGGGTTATGGGTTTTCAAACCCCATTTCCTTCTCATTTTCCCCATTTCTTCTCATTTTCCCTCTTGAGCATCCTGTGTCACCTATTTCTCTTCAAGAGTTCCCCCGCCACTAAGACCTCTGCATTTTCATTGTTCTTACTCTTTTTATCCTTCATATTGAACTTCCTCATGTACCATCTTCATCTTACCTTCCATTTACAGTTTTATTTATGTATTTCTTATATTTTTCGGAAACTATTAATACTTTTCGATGGTTGTATGAGTTTTTTGATGACTCATTGAGTTTTTTGGTGGCCCCAGTTCTTCACTATTCTTGCTTGTTATTGCCCTAAAATCTCATTTTGATCCTTAATTAAGTTGTCAATTTGTTTATTTATGATTTAGAGTCCCAAGTGTAAGGTCGTCCTCCTATGCTCATACCTCTTTATCAGCTCTTAAAAGAATTCCCTTCTCTTAGAGAGAAGACTTTAGATAATATTAAGCAGATAGAACGAGCCTAAGGGGATGCTCATAGGGCTGAGGCTTTCCCTCTCAGACTAATCTTTCCACCACCTCTGAGGGTGATATACCCCGAGCCAGCAGAGACTCCATTGGAACCTAATCCAATGTCTGAGTCTGAGTCATTCACCTCAGACCCTATGTCTGTTGAATCATTCCAAGGGGTGATGGACTTCTCTATTAGGTGAGATCTGGTCCCCGATCAGGCCGAGGTTCAAAGTCGAGCCTCGTCTCATAACAACGCTAGCACTTCTCCCATTTCCTCTTATGTTGAGGTTGTAGAGCCCAATGTGGCCTTTTAACCACCTATCAATGCTATCCCTCTATCATTCGCTATAGGGGTTGAGTTCGCCCAGAGATTACCCACTAGTGTTCCCACACCTGCCCAGGCGGATGCTGCCAGGGATGAGGATGACGACCATAAAAGTGACATTGATACCTCGGAGGCAGTCGAGATAGGGAGCACTATGTGCGAATTTGACCTTTTAGCCTTTAGGCATCTTTATTCCATAGGTCCCTCTATCAAACTTAGGAGACCTCAAAAAATTAAGAGGGCCTTTGGTGGCCGAGATGATGAAATCTGCTTATATGAGCAGATGTTTAAGTTAGGATTTTGCCTTCCCTTTCATCCAATAATCACGGCCATATTATCCTATATTGACTTGGCCCCTTCCCAATTATCTCCTAATTCTTTAAGGGTGATGATTGGGTCCATCGTCGTATGAAGGGCAGAACATCACTCAGACCTTCATGTCCAGGTCTTTATAAGGTGTTACATGCCTTCCTCTGCCCAAAACAATCCGAGCTACTATTATTTCTTGTCCAGGAAGTTTGATAAGAAAATTTTATTGGTTACCCCGACCTCTAAACATAATTAGAAACTGAGATACTTTTTTACCTCAGGGGCCTAGGAGTTTGGGGCTTATGCCAACACTTCATCCTTAGATCCGAAGGTAACCCTGAGATGGGGGAATGTGTCATTGGCTGCTAAGGCTGACCCCGGATGGAGTCAGGATAACCTTCAGAAGGTTAAAGGCCTTCAAGATCAGGGAGAGCTTGGTTGCCTGTTCAAGTATGAGCACTTGATGACCCCCTATTATCTCTCTGAGACTGGTCTTCGGGGGAGTCCTCTGACTGAGCTTCATAAGTTACTTTGATTTTCCATAATTTCTTTTATTTTACTATTCCTATGATCTTTTAACTTAGACCTTGCTTTTTACTGAACGCCCGGAAAGAATATCAGATGATATCTGGGAAATGTCAGCCCCTAGCCTCGTCAAGCTGGTTAAGAAATCAGGACTTAATTCACATCCTCCTTCCCCAATGACTTCTAAGGCCGATGCTTCAAAGAAGAGGAAATTCACTGCTGCTACCCCAAACGTTCAAAGAAAGAGCAAAGCCTCTAAAGGAGATCGCGCCATCCCTATTTCATCTGATGACGCGTTAGCTTCTTTTCTGGAGCATTTGAAAATCAGTGACAGCCTCATAGGCCAAAGTATGAAGGCCATGGATTCCATCAACTCTGTGATGACCGATGCTGATAGACGCTTCTGCCGTTCTTTGGATACTCCTTTACTGGCCAAGTTTTTCCTTCATAGGTCAATCCAGGTAAGACTTTTTCCTTTTATACTCCAAGTGTTACCTCGGTCTTGAATTTTATTAACTCTTGAACTTATGTATCTGAATATGTTTTGCAGGGTATCCTCACCATGCACCATTTTTTCAACTGGACTCTGAGGAATATGCCCCTCATTGAGAAAGGGAAGGAGGCCCAGAAGGTGCAAGATTCTTTAAATGTCAAGGTGGATCATCTGAATTCTTCTTTTAAGGGGTCTGAAGCTAGGGATACGCAGTTGGAGAAGGATATTACCAAACTTCATAAGGATCATAACTCTGCTATGAAGGCCAAGGATGAAGCCTTTCAATAAAAGGTGGATGCTACTGTTAGAGCTGCCGTTGAGGACACCTCAGAGAAGATCTTGGATGACTACAAGGTCTCTGACTAATTCACCAGCTTTGACCATGAATACCTTGAAAGAGGTGTTAAGGCCACTGGTAAATGGTCAACTATGAAAGAGAAGGAGTTAGGGAGCTTGGCAGCCTCTGACTTAGTTGGTCTGGGCTTTGTTAATCCTCAATTTTCCCAGGCTTTACAAAAGGTGGAGGAGGAAGTTAATACTCCTGCAGAGACCACGCCTTTTGATTTTACAGGGACTGAGGATGTCAACCCTCAGGATGATGGGGTAGAAATGGCCAACATCGGCCAAGGAAGTGGGGCCGTGTCCACCAATCCTGAGGTTGCAGACTCCTAGGTCCTATTTTGTGAATCTCTCATTTATAATTTTTTATTTCTGATATGTATTTGTCTGTAACCACTGATAACAATTTCTATTACAATTTGACTTGTAATTCTAACTTCTTTATGCTATATCCCTCTGAAGAGGGATTTGCGTCTTTTGATGAATGTTTCTTGAAGTGTTTTATATGTCATCCAATGGTGCTTGTATTAAGGTCTGAAGCCTCAATATAATGGTGCCTTCATCACTAAACTATGATGTTACCCTTGTAACTTATCACCAAATTAATGGTTATAAGGTCTGAGGCTATCCCAATATGATATTTCACCTCACACCTTGTCACCAAATTATGATGTTTAAGGTCAGAGGTCATCAAAATATGAAGTTTTACCTCAGACCTTGTCATCAAATTATGATGTTTAAGGTCTGAGGTCCTCAAACTAAGATGTTACCCCCATAAATTTCACCAAATTAATGATGTTTAAGGTATGAGGTCATCCAAATATGATGTTTCACCTCAGACCTTGTCACCAAATTGTGACGTTTAAGGTCTAAGGTCATCAAACTAAGATGTTACCCCTATAAATTTCAACAAATTAATGATGTTTAAGGTCTGAGGTCATCCAAATATGATGTTTCACCTCATACCTTGTCACTAAATTATGATGTTTAAGGTCTGAGGTCATCAAACTAAAATGTTACCCCTATAAATTTCACCAAATTAATGATGTTTAACGTCTGAGGTCATCCAAATATGATGTTTCACCTCAGACCTTGTCACCAAATTATGATGTTTAAGGTTTGAGGTCATCAAACTAAGATGTTACCCCCATAAATTTTACCAAATTTATGATGTTTAAGGTGTGAGGTCATCCAAATATGATGTTTCACCTCATACCTTATCACTAAATTTTGATGTTTAAGGCCCGAGGTCATCAACTAAGATGTTACCCCATTAAATTTCACCAAATTAATGATGGTTAAGGTCTGAGGTCATTCAATTATGATGTCTCACCTCAAACCTTGTCACCAAATTATGATGTTTAAGGTTCGAGGTCATCCAAATATGATGTTTTACCTCATAAACTTCACCACTAAAGCATAATGAAACAAAGAATTGACACATGAACTACTCTTCTCATTAATATTGTCTTCATATTCTGATACATTTATATTGAAACAATTTCAACATCATATGTAGTACTTCTTCAGATGATCAGCATTCCATGGATTGGAGAAAGGTTCCCCTTCAAGGTTTTCTAGCCGGTAGGTCCTGGGTACAACCTCATCAATTACCCTATAAGTACCATGCCAATTCGGGTGAAGTTTGTTTGTCTTTTGAAATATCTTCTTCAGTACTAGGTCTCTTATAGCTATAGGTCTTGATTTCACCGTTTGGTTTTAGAACTTTATTATTCTCTGCGGGTAGGCTACCTGTCTGATCTCGGCGTCTTCCCTTCTTTCCTCAATCAAATCTAAGTCGATTATCCTCTCTTCCATATTCTTCTCGGGGTCATAGGTCTGACCTTTGGGAGTGAGGAGTCCTACCTCTGTTAGTATGACAGCTTCTGATCCATGTGCTAACATAAATGGGGTTTCCCCCATTGGTGTCCTAGTCGTTGTTCTGTAGGCCCATAACACTGCATAAGCCTCTTCAGTCCATCTCCCCTTAGCCTCTTCCAACCTCTTCTTAATCCCATCAAGGGTTGTTCTGTTCGTGACTTCGGTTTGATCGTTTGCCTCAGGTTAGCCTGGAGAAGAGAAAAATTGCCTGATCTTAACTCTCTCGCAATACTTCTTTAAGGAAGAATTCTTGAACTGGGTTTCGTTATCTGAGATGAGGGTATTCGGAAGGACATGCCTGCATATAATGCTCTTCTAGATAAATTGGAAGGTCATCTACTCTATAATCGTGATCATCGTCTCAGCATCCACCCACTTAAAGAAGTAGTCAATCGCTACTATAAAAAATTGATAATTGTTCACATCCCTTGGCAAGGGACCCACTAAGTCAATTCCCCATACTGCGAATGGCTAAGGGGAGCTGAATGACGTTGTAGGTTGATGAGGTTGATGGGTAATAATGGAGAATCTTTGGCATTTGTCACACCTCTTCACGTAAGCTGCAGTATCCTTGTCCAAGGTCTTCCACCAGTATCCCTGTGTGATTATACTCTTGTCCAAAGGCCTTCCTCCTCTGTGACTAGATCAAGAACCCTCGTGTATCTCCTGTAGGATGCGGGGGACCTCTGTGGGATCGACACAACTGAGGAGAGGTATCAGAAATCCTTTCTTATATAGGATATCTCCTATTATTGAGAACTTGGCAGCTTTGTACCTCAGTTTCCTTCTCTCTAGCTTTGATTTCGATAGCTCTCTCTCTCTCTCTGATATATTTGATGAGGGGGTCCATCCATGAGTCCCCTAGGTTCAAGTTAAGGTAAGATCTGGCAGCCTCTTCTTCCTCAATGGTCGGTTTGAGCAGGATCGCGACTGGTACTATCCTTTTGATGCCTATCCTTATTGCTGAAGCTAACCTTGCTAGTGCATCTGCATGGTTGTTATTTTGTTGAGGTACTCTCTTCATCTTTAACTCCTCGAAGCCTTCTAACATCATTCTTACCCTCTTCAGGTATTTGGCCATCCTTCAATCCTTGGCCTCATTCACTCCAAATACTTGGTTGACAACTAACCTCGAGTCACTATGAAGTAAGATTCGGCCAACCCTAAGGGATTTTGGCAAGGAGAGGCCTTCTCTCAAGGCCTCATATTCTGACTCGTTGTTTGATGCTTTGAAGCTGAACCTTAGTGCATATTCAAAATTGGTACCATTCGGAGCCGACAGTATCGGCCCTGCTCCGCTTCCACTTTCGTAAGAAGACACGTCAATAAAGAGGTTCCAAACATCTTCTTTCGAAGAGAATCTCCCCTCTGATAAGGTTCCTTGCTTGTAAAGGTACCTGTCTTCCCCATTCTCAGCTATTCCATTTTTGGCCCTGCGGGACACAACCTCTTG
This sequence comes from Sambucus nigra, assembly GCA_949130495.1. Lineage (NCBI taxonomy): Eukaryota > Viridiplantae > Streptophyta > Magnoliopsida > Dipsacales > Adoxaceae > Sambucus > Sambucus nigra. The sequence goes on from OX422224.1 coordinate 378,822,490, forward strand.
CCAAGTCTCGGAAGATGTTACTATTTGATCCTTCAGTGGTCACTAGATTATTCTCAACCTCAGCCTCTTCCCATGTGAACTCAGCAACAAAGTCTACGAGTGTCTACCCTTTAATGTCCACCCTGGGTTGATAGATATGGTCATACTCTCCCAACTCGATGGCCCAGGTCATTAATCTCCTTGATTTCTCGGTCTTGTGGAGGACTTGCCTTAGTGGGGAGTCCATGAGTATTACCATAGAGTGGGATTGGAAATAAGGTTTCAACTTTCTAGAAGTGTGTATCAAAGCATAGGTCAAATTCTCCATCTGAGGATAGTTTTGTTCAGACCCTTAAAGGGCCTTACTATTAAAGTATACATGCCTTTGTACCCCAACATCTTCCCGTACTATGGTTGCACTTATAGCTGACTCTGAGACTGCTAGGTAAACATACAACTTCTACCCCATGATGGTACGGGACAAGATCAGGGGGATCCGAGGTAGGACTTGAGCTTCTTAAAGGCCCTGTCATACTCTTCGTCCCACTCAAAGGCCTTTCTAAGCACCTTAAAAAATGGAAGACACTTTTTGTGGCTCTGGAAATAAATCTATTGAGTGCGGTGACTCTTCTAGTGAGCCTTTAAACATCGTTTATACTCCTTGGTGTCTTCATATTAAGTAAAGCTTTGATCTCATCGGGGTTGGCCTCTATTCCCCTCTGATTGATGATGAATCCAAGAAATTTTCCAGTTCCTACTCCGAAGACACACTTTACCGGATTGAGTTTCATCATGTACAAGTCTGTGGTGTTAAAAGTTCTCTCTAGGTATGCAACGTAAGTGTATGCCTTCAAATTCTTCGTCAACATATCATCTATATATACCTCCATGGTCTTGCCAATTTGATCTTCAAACATCTTATTTATAAGATGTTGATACGTGTCCCTTGCATTCTTCAAGTTGAAAGGCATGACCTTATAGAAATAGGTCCCCTATTTTTTATGAAGGTTGTCTTCCCTAAGTCTTCATCATCCATAAAGATCTGATTATAGCCTGAATACGCGTCCATGAAGCTCATAATCTCATGCCCTGGCATGGCATCTACCATCCTATCAATCCAAGGTAAGGGATAACTGTCTTTTAGGCAAGACTTGTTCAGGTCGGTGAAGTTCACATCCTCCATTTTCCATTGGCTTTAGGCATAATGACGACGTTTGATAACCACTCTGGGTATATGACCTCCCTGATGAATTCTGCCTCTTCTAACTTTCTGACCTCTTCTCTGATGACATCATATTTTCCCCTGGAGTAAACTCTTCGTCTTTGTTTGATTGGCTTAGCATCTTCTGATATGTTTAGTTTATGGCACATAACCTCTGAGTCGATGCCAGGCATGTCTGCATGACTCCAAGCGAAGACACTATACCTATTCTTTAAAAATCTTATCAACTCTTCCTTGATCTCCGATTTTAGGGCCTTACCGATTTAGACATTTTTTTTCGATTCGTCCTCATTGAGGACAATGGATTCTACCTCTTCCACGACCTCCCCATTCTTCAATTTTGTTTCATCTCTTGGATCAAGTGTATCAATGTTATACATGGTGGTTTCCCTCTTATGGGCCTCTCTCTCTTCAGTCGAGTTGAAGTAACATTCTCGCACCGATTTCTGGTCCCCATGCACTTCCCCTACCCTATAAGGGGTCAGGAATTTTAGCATTTGGTGGACCATTGACGACACGGACTCAAACTCCTTAAGGGAAACTCATCCTATGACGAGGTTGTATGCCAAGAAGACATTTTCATCCATAATGAAAAATTGATCTTCCGGGTCAACCTCTTATGCCACTCGTCCCCCATTCGTATATCCATCTTATACATGCCGAACGTATGGTCCTTCTCCCCGCTGAAGCCCATCAATGGATGATGGTAAGGTACCAGCCTAGCTCCAATGAGGCCTAGGCTCTTAAAACAGGGCCAGAACATCACGTTCGTTGAACTTCCTCCATCTACAAGGATTCTCTATACCTCACATCCATGCATTCTTATTGTTATTACCAAAGGGTCATCATGCGAGGCTGAGATACCCTTGAGTCGAGTCGGGAGAAACCATCTATAAGAGTATCCATATCTACTTTTTTTCTCTTCTGCTTTGACTCTGAAGATGCCAGATTCATAACCTCTACTTTGGTCATTGACTTAGCCTCTGCCACGTCAGTTTTTTGGTCATCTACTTCAAAGCCACCCCTAGCAAGTCCTCCACAGATGGTGTTAACACCAAAGGAGATCATTCCAACCCTTTTCACCGGGGCATTGTCATCTTTTGGTGGGAGGTCTGGATCGTCCTCATCATCCCCATTTGAGTAATCATCTCTTCTTGCTAGGGTATCATCTCGACATCTATCATTTTTCTTCTTTCTAGGGTCATCTCTTCCCCTGTTAGGGGCCTTACCATCGACATACTTCCTCAAGTTTTCTAATTTTAACATCTTCTCAATCTCATCCTTCAAGGTGAAGCACTTATCTGTCACATGGTCGTGGTCTTGGTGGAACTCACACCAAAAGTTCTTGTTCCTCTTATGTGGAGGAGACTTTAGCTTCTCCGTCCATATCAGAGACATGTCATTATTGATTTCATTAAGGATGTGTTCGCAGCTCACAGTTAGCGGAGTATACTTCATGGCCATAGCATCTTCGGCATTCATGACCTTTCATGCAGTTACCAATAGTTATGCCATAGACCTGGGAGGGTCTTACGCAAGCTTCCATAGAAACTTCCCCTTCTGATGTCCTCCAATGAGGGCTGTCATGGCTATATTTTCTTCATAATCTTCAACCTCCAATTTCTCATTGTTGAATTTGGAAATGTAGTCTCTTAGGCTCTCATTCTTACCCTGCTTGACATAAAGCATATGGGTGGTCTTCTTTTAAGGTTTTACCCTAAAAAGTAAATTGTGAATGAACCATTAATCCAAGCCCTTAAAGTTCTCAATTGAGTTCTTTGGAAGAGAGGTAAACTAGATGTGTGCAGTTCCTGTCAAATTCCCAGAGAAGGCCCAACACTTTATCTAATCTGGGATTAAATATATATTCATCGTACACTGGTACATCTCAATATGATGCACAGGGTTAGTACTACCGTCATACTTGGGACACACCATAGGTGGTTTAAACCTGGCAGGGGTTGGGAAGTTCACTATTTTAGCCACAAATGGGGATCCCTCTAAGAAACCTCTTTGTAGTGGGTCTCAACTTTTGATGAGATCTCTTATCTTCTCTTCAAGGCATTGGATAGAGTCATTCCATTGCCTTGCAACATTGTCCTAGCTGAGGTTATCCCCAGCCACTTCTAAGGGGTGGACTGAGGGTTCCCCATCCGTAGCACGACGTCGGTTGTTGACCTCCTGGCCACAGTCTATGCCATGTTGGGGTCGGCCATGCTGAGGTTGATTCTCCCCATTTCCCCTTTATGACCATGCTGCACTCCTTGACCTAGATAACCTTTGCCTCAGGTAATTTATTGGGCCAAGCCTTTCAAAGGCCGACCCTCTGCTCAAGTGATCAAAGTTTGATCTTCTCTGTTGGGAACCACCATCCCTTATGTCCCCACAACCTCGGCTTTGATGGATATGACGTACCATATTGTTAGAAACCTCATACGGTTCCCAATAGTCTTTTGGATCACCTTCTGCCTCCATATTATCATACCTATCCTTAGGGAAAGGTTGTCCTTGCCTCCCAAGATGTAAATGCCTAGGGTCAGTAACGTCCCTCCTCTGTTGAGGCGTGGGTTGGTCTTTACGTGGTGCCTGGGGTGATCCCCTGGCTTCAGGATGAGGCTAAGATAACACCAGAGTAATCATCTTCGGTGAGACGCCAGGTGGCCTCATCATGTTTTGACTGAGCTGTGCAAATTGCTCCTTCATCACTTGCTGCGTTATCGCCAAGGACTTCAAAGCTGTAGCCACCTCAGCCATTTTGGACTGGGGTGGTGCTTGGATGGAACTGGGTCCTCCAGCACCAGATGGTGGAGGAGGTGGTGGAAACTCTGGTGCCATATGTTAAAACTAAAGAGCATGTGAAGAAGGTGAGCTTAATACCTTAAACGACCTCTTTTAATGGTGAAATATCTCGACGCAAGGGATGAAGCTTGGTTCACCACTAGAGTCTTCGGTGAGGTTAAGAAGAAATAGAGGAATAGATAGCCTCTCGTTCCTACAAACGGTGCCAAAATGATGATGCTGGAAATAGCACCACCAAGTAAGGTGTTAATAAGTTCAATAAAGTGATAACAATGGCAGCACAGGAGAATATGTATATATATATATGTGTGTGTATATGTGTGTGTGTGTGTGTGTGTGTGTGTCTGTGTGTGTGTAGAAGGAGGGAGGAGAAGAGAATGAACAGTTGAATATAAGTGGTTCAGCCAATCTGGCCTACGTCCACTATGAGTGTGTGAGTAATATCACTGAATAAAGGCACTAATGGCTATGGATAAAATCTCTAAAGCTTTTTCTCTCTACTGCGTAAAATGACAGAGTTTCAGCTAGCGTTGTAAATTGTCCATCCTTTACAAGGTTAGGGATGATCCCTATATATAGTGTTTGGAGGGTGTAATGTACCCATCTAACATGCAATGAGCATGTATGTGATGATCTAGCCAATCCAACGAGGACATCTGTCACTGTCACATGTGGAGAATGATGATGAAATATTCCCCCACATGAGGGGATTGATTTGATTTCAACTGATTTTGTCTACGTGTTCCTACCCTTGCATATGCTTGTAAATGCTCAGCCTCGTCCTGATAGGTGCAACCTCGACCTTGAAGAGTACGAGGTTAGTGAAGTCAGACTGCTCCTTTATTCGAGGTTATTCATGATGAACTCAGCCCAATTAAAAAGATGAAGTAAGACATGTGGAGTTGTAATGTCGGCCTGGGCAGGGGTTATATTGGAGTAGTTGGAACGTCGACTGATTCCCAGCTGAGGTTTATTACCATGATGGTGGTAGTACTTGCTGTCCTCGGTTGATACCCAGTCGAGGTTGATGTATGAGGTAGACGTGACATCGGTTGTGGACGACCTGAAGGATAACCGGCCTCACGAGTTTTGGAGACCTCACATGTTACCTGATAATGAGGTATTAATAACATCGGTTGTATCCAACCTTGCATTGGACGAGATCACAGGTCGCCAATTTAGAGCCCTTGTTACCTCGGTCATCTTCTTGGTCGAGGTTGATGCTACCATGCCGTCAGGTACATTTTGGGCATATCAGCATCAATCTGAAAAAAATTAAACTTACGCATTAAAATATACCATCAAAAGTTGAAAGCGTAAAATGGCCACGAAACGATCCGGTAAGAGTCACGAACACCTCGTACGAGACAAATGTGACTTCTAGGAACTGACCGCAAAGTCACGGCGCTCCTAGTTTGAGTGTATGATGTAAATTTGCAAAAAATTAGACTTGATCATAAAATAATCCCTTCGAAAACAACCATAAAACGGTCCCATAAGAGGCACGAATGCCTCGAACGGTACCAATGTGACTAATAGGAACCGAGCGCGTAGTCACGGGGTGCCCGGCTTGAGTGTACGATGTCAATCTGAAAAATATTAGGCATAAGCATAAAAATATACCATTTAAGGGTGAAAATGTAAAATAAACACAAAACGGTCCGGTAAGAGTCTTAAAACACCTCGCACAGGACCAATGTGACTCATAGGAACTAACAGCGTAGTCATGGGGTACCCGGCTTGAGTGTACGACGTAAATTTGCAAAAAATTAGACTTAAGCATAAAATCATGTCGTAGAATGGTGAAAACATAAAATAACCCCAAAACGGCCCCGTAAGAGGCACGAATGCCTCGAACGGGACCAATGTGACTCGTAGGAATCGACCGCGTAGTCACAGGACTCCCGGTTTGAGTGTACGAGGTCAATTTGCAAAACATTAGACTTAAGCATAAAAACATGACATCGAATGGTGAGAACGTAAAATAGCCACAAAACGGTCCCGTAAGAGGCATGGACACCTCGTACGGGACCACTGTGACTCATAGGAATCGACTGCGTAGTCACGGGGCTCTCGATTTCAGTGTACGCCGTCAATTTGAAAAAAAATAGAATCAAGCATAAAAACATGCCCTCGAATGGTGAAAACATAAAATATCCACAAAATGATACGATAAGAGTCACGAACACCTCACACCGGACCAATGTGACTCCTAGGAACCGATCGCGTAGTCACGGGTCTCCCGCTTTGATTGTATGACGTAATTTTGCAAAAAATTAGACTTAAGCACCAAAGCATTCCATTGAAGGATGAGAAGATAAAACAACCACAAAATGGTCCCGTAATTGGCACGAATGCCTCGCACGGGACCAATATGACTCGTAGGAACAAACCGCATAGTCACGGGGTTCCCGCTTTTATTATATAACGAAAATTTGAAAAAAAATAGACTTAAGTATAAAAACATGTCATCGAAGGGTGAAAACGTTAAACAGCCAGAAAATGGTCCGGTAAGAGTCACAAACGCCTCTCACGGGATCAATGTGACTCATAGGAACCGACGACATAGTCACGAAGCTCCCGGTTTGAGTGTACGACGTCAATTTGAAAATAATTATTATTAAGCATAAAAATGTGCCATAAAATGGTGACAACGTAAAACAATCGAAAAATGGTCCCGTAAGAGGCACGGACGCCTCGTACGGGACCAATGTGACTCGTAGGAATCGACCGCGTAGTCATGGGGCTCCGGATTTGAGTGTACGACGTCAATTTGAAAAAAAATAGACTTAAGCATAAAAACATGCCACCGAATGGTGAGAACATAAAACAACCACAAAACGGTCCTACAAGAGGCACAAACGCCTCGCACAAGACCAATCTGACCCGTAGGAATCGATCCCGTAATCACGGCGCAATAGGTTTGAGTGTACGACATCAATCTAAAAAAAATTAGACTTAAGCATAAAAAATGCCATCGAAGGGTGAAAACGTAAAACAATCACAAAACAGTCTAGGAAGAGGAACGAACACCTCGCAGGGGACCAATGTGACTCATAGGAACGACTGCGTAGCCACGCGCCCCGGTTTGAGTGTACGACGTAAATTTGAAAATCATTAGAATTAAGCATAAAAACGTGCCATCGAATGGTGGAAACGTAAAACAAACACAAAATGGTTCGGTCAGAGTCACGAATAGCTCGCACGGGACCAATGTTACTCGTAGGAACTGACCTTGTGGTCATGGGGCTCCCGGTTTGAGTGTATGACGTAAATTTAAAATCAATTAGAATTAAGCATAAAAGATTTTGTCGATTGGTGAGAACGTAAAACAACCAAAAAACGGTCCTGTAAGAGTCACGAACGTCTCAGACGGGACCAATTTGACTCGTAGGAATTGACCGCTTAGTCACTGGGCTCCCGATTTGAGTGTGCGACGTTAATCTAAAAAAAATTAGACTTAAGCATAAAAACATGCCATCGAAGGGTGAAAATATGAAATAGCAAAAAAACGGTCTGGTAAGGGTCACGGACACCTCGCACGGGTCCAATGTGAGTCGTAGCAACTGACCGCGTAGTCACGAGGCTCCCAGTTTGAGTGTTCGACGTAAATTTGCAAAAAAATAGACTTAGTAATAAAATAATTCCTTCGAATGGTAATAACGTAAAATAACCACAAAACGGTCTCCTAAAAGGCATGAACGCCTTGAAAGAGACCAATGTGACTTGTAGGAACCGATCGCGTAGTCATCGTTCTCCCAATTTGAGCGTGCGACGTAAATTAGCAAAAAGTTAGACTTAAGCGTAAAATCATGCCATCGAAGGGTGAAAATGTAAAAAGACCGCAAAAAGGTCCTGCAAGAGTCGCAAACACCTCGCACGGGACCAATGTGACTCGTAGTAATCGATCACGTAGACACGGGGCTCCCGATTTGAGTGTACGACGCCAATCTAAAAAAAATAAAACTTAAACATAAAAACATGCTATCTAATGGTGAGAACGTAAAACAGTCACAAAACGGTCCCGTAAACAGCACGAACGCCTCGCACGGGGCCAATGTGACTCGTAGGAACCGACTACATAGTCACGCGACTCCCGGTTTGAGTGTACGACGTCAATCTAAAAAAAATTAGACTTAAGCATAAAAACATGCCATCGAATGGTGAAAACATAAAACAGTCACAAAATGGTCCGGTAAGAGTCACGAACACCACGCACGGGACCAATGTGACTCGTAGGAACTGACCGCGTAGTCCCGGGGCTATCGGTTTGAGTGTACGACGTAAATTTGCAAAAAAAATAGACGTAAGCATAAAAGAATTCCATCGAAAATTAGACTTAAGCACAAAAGCATGCCATCGAAGGATGAGAACGTAAAATAACCCCAAAATGGTTCCGTAATTGGCACGAACACCTCGCACGGGACCAATATCACTTGTAGGAACCGATCGCGTAGTCACGGGGCTCCTAGTTTAAGTGTATGACGTCAAACGTAAAAAAATTAAACTTAAGCATAAAAACATTCCATCGAATGGTGAGAATGTATAGCAGCCATTAAATGGTTCCGTAAGCGGTACGAACGCCTTGCATGGGACCAATATGACTTGTAGGAACAGACGCATTATCACGGGGCTCCCGGTTTGAGTGTACGATGTCAATCTGAAAAAATTAGACTTAAGCATAAAAACATGCCATCGAAGGGTGAAAACGTAAAATAGCCACAAAACGGTCCGGTAAGAGTCACGAACACCTCGTACTGGACCAATGTGACTCGTAGGCACTTACCACGTAGTCACGGGGCTCCCGGTATGAGTGTATGACGTGAATTTGCAAAAAAAATGACTTAATTATAAAAGAATCCCATAAAAAATTAGACTTAAGCATAAAGACATGTCATCGAATGGTGAGAAAGTAAAACAGCCACAAAATGTTCTCGTAAGAGGCTCGAATGCCTCGCACGGGATCAATATCACTCGTAGGAACCGACCGCGTAGTCATGGGGCTCCTAATTTAAGTGTATGACGTCAATCTGGAAAAAAATTAAACATAAGCATAAAAACATGCCATCGAATGGTTAGTACGTAAAGCAGCCACGAAACGGTTTTGTAAGTGGTACGAACACCTTGGACTGTGACCAATATGACTTATAGGAACCGATCGCGTAGTCACGGGACTCTCAGTTTGAGTGTATGATGTCAATTTGCAAAACATTAGACTTAAGCATAAAAACATGACATCGAATGGTGAGAACGTAAAACAGCCACAAAAAGGTCTCGTAAGAGGCACGGACACCTCGTACGGGACCAATGTGACTCATAGGAATCGACTGCGTAGTCACGGGGCTCTCGATTTGAGTGTACGACATCAATTTGAAAAAAAAATAGAATCAAGTATAAAAACATGCCCTCGAATGGTGAAAACATAAAATAGCCACAAAATGATCCGATAAGAGTCACGAACACCTCGCACAGGACCAATGTGACTTCTAGGAACCGATCGCATAGTCACGGGTCTTCCGCTTTGATAGTCTGACGTAATTTTGCAAAAAATTAGACTTAAGCACAAAAGCATGCCATCGAAGGATGAGAACGTAAAATAACCCCAAAATGGTTCCGTAATTGGCACGAACGCCTCGCACGAGACGAATATCACTCGTAGGAACCGATCGCGTAGTCACGGGGCTCCTAGTTTAAGTGTATGACGTCAAACGTAAAAAAATTAAACTTAAGCATAAAAACATGCCATCGAATGGTGAGAATGTAAAGCTTCCATGAAATGCTTCCGTAAGCGGTACGAACGCATCGCACGGGACCAATGTGACTTGTAGGAACCGATCGCGTAAGAGTCAAAAACACCTCGTACGGGACCAATGTGACTCGTAGGCACTGACCGCGTAGCCACGGGGCTCCTGGTATGAGTGTATGACGTAACTTTGCAAAAAAATAGACTTAATCATAAAAGAATCCCATCAAAAATTAGACTTACGCATAAAAACATGTCATCGAATGGTGAGAAAGTAAAACAACCATAAAATGTTCTAGTAAGAGGCTCGAATGCCTCGCACGAGATCAATATCACTCGTAGGAACTGACCGCGTAGTCACGGGGCTCCTAGTTTGAGTGTATGACGTCAATCTGAAAAAAAATTAAACATGAGCATAAAAACATGCCATCGGATGTTTAGTACGTAAAGCAGCCATGAAAGGGTTTCATAAGCGGTACGAACACGTCGAACTGGGACCAATGTGACTCGTAGGAACCGACCGCGTAGTCACGGGGTTGCCGATTTGAGTGTACGACGTCAATCTAAAAAAAATTAGACTTAAGCATAAAAATATGCCATCGAAGGGTAAAAATGTAAAACAGCCACAAAACGGTCCAGTAAGAGTCACGAACACCTCGCACGGGACCAATATGACTCGTAGGAACTGACGACATAGTCACGGGGCTCCCGATTTGAGTGTAAGACATAAATTTGCAAAAAAATAGACTTAAGCATAAAAGAATGCCATCGAAAGTTAGACTTAAGCATAAAAACATGTCATTGAATGGTGAGAAAGTAAAACAACCACAAAATGTTCTCGTAAGAGGCACGAATGCCTTGCACTGGACCAATATCCCTCGTAGGAACCGAATGCGTAGTCACGGGGCTCCTAGTTTGAGTGTATGATTTCAATAAAAAAAAAATTAAACTTAAGCATAAAAACATGCCATCGAATGGTGAGAAAGTACATAAGCCATGAAACGATTCTGTAAGTGGTACGAACGCCCTGCACAGGACCAATGTGACTCGTAGGAATCGACCGTGTAGTCACGGGACTCCCGATTTGAGTGTACGACGTCAATTTGCAAAACATTAAACATAAGCATAAAAATATGACATCGAATAGTGAGAACATAAAACAGCCACAAAACGGTCCCGTAAGAGGCACGGACACCTCGTACGGCACCAATGTGACTCATAGGAATCGACTGCATGGTCACGGGGCTCTCGATTTGAGTGTACGATGTCAATTTGAAAAAAAAATAGAATCAAGCATAAAAACATGACCTCGAATGGTGAAAATATAAAATAGCAACAAAATGATTCGGTAAGAGTCACGAACACCTCGCACGGGACCAATGTGACTCCTAGGAACCGATCGCATAGTCACGGGTCTCCCGCTTTGATTATATAATGTAATTTTGTAAAAAATTAGACTTAAGCACAAAAGCATGCCATCAAAGGGTGAGAACATAAAATAACCACAAACTGGTCCCGTAATTGGCACGAACGCCTCTCACAGGACCAATATGACTCGTAGGAACAGACCGCATAGTCACGGGGTTCCCCTCTTTTATTGTATGACGTAAATTTGAATAAATAGACTTAAGCATAAAAACATGCCATCGAAGGGTGAAAACGTTAAACAGCCAAAAAACGATCCGGTAAGAGGCACAAATGCCTCTCACGAGATCAATGTGACTTATAGGAACCGACGGCGTAGTCACGAGGCTCCCAGTTTGAGTGTACGACGTCATTTTGAAAATAATTAGTATTAAGCATAAAAATGTGCCATAAAATGGTGACAACGTGAAACAACCGCAAAACGGTCCCGTAAGAGGCACGACCGCCTCGTACGGGACCAATGTGACTCGTAGGAACCAACCGTGTATTCATGGGGCTCCTGGTTTAAGTGTACGACGTCAATTTGAAAAAAAATAGACTTAAACATAAAAATATGCAACCGAATAGTGAGAACGTAAAACAACCACAAAACGATCCTACAAGAGGCACGAATGCCTCACACGGGACCAATCTGACCCGTAGGAATCGATCCCGTAATCACGGCGCACTCGGTTTGAGTGTACGACATCAATCTGAAAAAAATAGACTTAAGCATAAAAAATGCCATCGAAGGGTGAAAACGTAAAACAATCACAAAATGGTCTGGTAAGAGGCACGAACACCTCGTAGGGGACCAATGTGACTCGTAGGAACCGACTGCGTAGCCACGCGCCCCGGTTTGAGTGTACGACGTAAATTTGAAAACAATTAGAATTAAGCATAAAAACGTCCATCGAATGGTCAAAACATAAAACAAGCACAAAATGGTTCGGTCAGAGTCACGAACAGCTCGTACGGGACGATGTTACTCGTAGGAACTGACCTTGTGGTCACGGGGCTCCCGGTTTGAGTATACGACGTAAATTTGAAAACAATTCAAATTAAGCATAAAAGCATGCCATAGAACGGTGAGAACATAAAACAACCACAAAACAGTCCTGGAAGAGTCACGAACGCCTCGCACAGGAACAATCTGACTCGTTGGAATGGATCGCCTAGTCACTGGGCTCCCGGTTTGAGCGTACGACGTAAATTAGCAAAAAGTTTGACTTAAGCATAAAAGCATGACATCGAAGGGTGAAACTGTAAAATGACCACAAAACAGTCCTGTAACAGTCGCAAACACCTCGCACGGGACCAATGTGACTCGTAGGAACCGACCGCGTAGACACGGGGCTTTCGATTTGAGTGTACGACGTCAATCTAAAAAAATTAAACTTAAACATAAAAACATGCCATCGAATGGTGAGAACGTAAAATAGTCATAAAACGGGCCCGTAAGCTGCACGAACACCTCGCACGGGGCCAATGTGACTCGTAGGAACCGACCACGTAGTCATGGGGCTCCCGGTTTGAGTGTAAGACGTCAATCTAAAAAAAATTAGACTTAAGCATAAAAACATGCCATCGAAGGGTGAAAACGTAAAACAGCCAAAAAACGGTCCAGTAAGAGCAACGAACACCTCGCACGGGACCAATGTGACTCGTAGGAACTGATCGCGTAGTCACGGGGCTCCCGGTTTGAGCGTACGATGTAAATTTGCAAAAAAATAGACGTAAGCATGAAAGAATGCCATCGAAAATTAGACTTAAGCATAAAAACATGTCATCGAATGGTGAGAAAGTAAAATAGCCACAAAATGTTCATGTAAGAGGCACGAATGCCTCACACGGGACCAATATCACTCGTAGGAACCGACCGCGTAGTCATGGGGCTCCTTATTTGAGTGTATGACGTCAATCGAAAAAAAATTAAACTTTAGAATAAAAACATACCATCGAATGGTGAGAATGTAAAGCAGCCACGAAACGATTCCGTAAGCGGTACGAATGCCTCGCACGGGACCAATGTGACGTGTAGGAACTGACCGCATAGTCACAGGACTCCCGGTTTGAGTGTACAACGTTAATATGAAAAAAATAGACTTAAGCATAAAAACATGCCATCGAAGGGTGAAAACGTAAAACAACCCCAAAACGGTCCGATAAGAGTCACGAGCACCTCGTACGGGACCAATGTGACTCGTAGGCACTGACCGCGTAGTCACGGGGCTCCCGGTTTGAGTCTACGACGTAAATTTGCAAAAAAATAGACTTAATCATAAAAGAATGCCATCAAAAATTAGACTTAAGCATAAAAATATGTCATCGAATGGTGAGAAAGTAAAACAACCACAAAATGTTCTCGCAAGAGGCTCGAATGCCTCGCACGGGATCAATATCACTCGTAAGAACCGACCGCGTAGTCACGGGGCTCCTAGTTTGAGTGTATAACGTCAATCTGAAGAAAAAAAACATAAGCATAAAAACATGCCATATAATGGTGAGTACGTAAAGCAGTCATGAAACTATTTTTTAAGCGACATGAATGCCTCGAACGGGACCAATGTGACTCGTAGGAACCCACCACGTAGTCACGGGGATCCCGATTTGAGTGTACGACGTCAATCTGAAAAAAAATTAGACTTAAGCATAAAAACATGCCATCGAAGGGTGAAAACGTAAAACATCCACAAAACGGTACGATAAGAGTCATGAACACCTCGCACGGGACCAATGTGACTCGTAGGAACTAATCGCGTAGGAACGGGGCTCCCGGTTTGAGTGTAAGACGTAAATTTGCAAAAAAATAGACTTAAGCATAAATGAATGCCATCGAAAATTAGACTTAAGCATAAAAACATGTCATCGAATGGTGAGAAAGTATAACAGCCACAAAATGTTCTCGTAAGAGGCATGAATGCCTCGCACGGGACCAATATCACTCGTAGGAACAAACCGTGTAGTCACGGGGCACCTAGTTTGAGTGTTTGACGTCAATCTGAAAAAAAATTAAACATAAGCATAAAAACATGCCATCGGATGTTTAGTACGTAAAGCAGCCATGAAACGGTTTCGTAAGCGGTACGAACACCTCGGACTTGGACCAATGTGACTCGTAGGAACCGACCGCATAGTCACGGGGGTGCCGATTTGAGTGTACGACGTCAATCTGAAAAAAAATAGACTTAGGCATAAAAACATGCCATCGAAGGGTAAAAATGTAAAACAACCACAAAATGGTCCGGTAAGAGTCACGACCACCTCGCACGGGACCAATGTGACTCGTAGGAACTGACAACATAGTCACGGGGCTCCCGATTTGAGTGTAAGACGTAAATTTGCAAAAAAATAGAGTTAATCATAAAAGAATGCCATTAAAAATTAGACTGAAGCATAAAAACATGTCATCGAATGGTGAGAAAGTAAAACAACCACAAAATGTTCTCGTAAGAGGCACGAATGCCTCGCACGAGACCAATATCACTCGTATGAACCGACCACGTAGTCATGGGGCTCCTAGTTTAAGTGTATGATGTCAATCAAAAAAAATTAAACTTAAGCATAAAAACATGCCATCGAATGGTGAGAATGTAAAGCAGCCATGAAACGGTTCCGTAAGCGGTACGAACGCCTCGCACGGGACCAATGTGACTCGTAGGAATCGACCGCGTAGTCACGGGACTCCCGATCTGAGTATACGACGTCAAATTGCAAAACATTAGACTTAAGAATAAAAACATGACATCGAATGATGAGAACGTAAAACAGCCACAAAACGGTACCATAAGAGGCACGGACACCTCGTACGGGACCAATGTGACTAATAGGAATCGACTGCGTAGTCACGGGGCTTTCGATTTGAGTGTACGATGTCAATTTGAAAAAAAATAGAAACAAGCATAAAAACATGGCCTCAAATGGTGAAAACATAAAATAGCCACAAAATGATCGGTAAGAGTCACGAACACCTCGCACGGGACCAATGTAACTCCTAGGAACCGATCGTGTAGTCACGGGTCTCCCGCTTTGATTATATGACGTAATTTTGCAAAAAATTAGACTTAAGCACAAAAGCATGCCATCAAAGGGTGAGAATATAAAATAACCACAAAATGGTCCCGTAATTAGCACGGATGCCTCGCACGGGACCAATATGACTCGTAGGAATAGACCGCATAGTCACGGGGTTCCCGCTTTTATTGTATGTTGTGAATTGGATAAAACTAGACTTAAGCATAAAAACATGCCATCGAATGGTGAAAACGTTAAACATCCACAAAACGGTTCGGTAAGAGGCACAAACGCCTCTCACGGGATCAATGTGACTCGTAGGAACCGACGGTGTAGTCACAAGGCTTCCAGTTTGAGTGTACGATGCTAATTTGAAAATAATTAGTATTAAGCATAAAAATGTGCGATAAAATGGTGAGAACGTAACACAACCGCAAAACGATCCCATAAGAGGCACGTATGCCTCGTATGGGACCAATGTGACTCGTAGGAATCAATCGCGTAGTCACTGTGCTCCCGGTTTGAGTGTACGATGTCAATTTGAAAAAAATAGACTTAAGCATAAAAACATGCCACCGAATGGTGAGAACGTAAAACAACCACAAAACGTTCCTATAAGAGGCACGAACTCCTTGCACGGGACCAATCTGACTCGTAGGAATTGATCCCGTAATCACGGCGCATTCGTTTTGAGTGTAAGACATCAATCTGAAATAAATTAGACTTAAGCATAAAAAATGCCATCGAAGGGTAAAAACGTAAAACAATAAAAAATGGTCAGGTAAGAGGCACAAACACCTCGCAGGGGACCAATGTGACTCGTAGGAACCGAATGTGTAGCCACGCGCCCCAATTTGAGCGTACGACAAAAATTTGAAAACAATTAGAATTAAGCATAAAAATGTGCCATCGAATGGTGAAAACGTAAAACAAACACAAAATGGTTTCGGTCAGACTCACGAACAGCTCGCACGGGACCAATGTTACTCGTAGGAACTGACCTTGTGGTCACGGGGCTCCCGATTTGAGTGTATGACGTAAATTTGAAGACAATTAGAATTAAGCATAAAAGCATGCCACAGAATGGTGAGAACATAAAACAACCACAAAACGGTCCCATAAGAGTCACGAACGCCTCGCACGGGACCAATCTGACTGGTAGGAATGGATCGCCTAGTCACTGGGCTCCCGATTTGAGTGTACGACGTTAATCTGAAAAAAATTAGACTTAAGCATAAAAACATGCCATCGAAGGGTGAAAATATAAAATAGCAACAAAATGGTCCAGTAAGAGTCACGAACACCTCGCACGGGACCAATGTAAGTCATAGCAACTGATCGCGTAGTCACGGGGCTCCCAGTTTGAGTGTTTGACATAAATTTGAAAGAAAATAGACTTAATTATAAAAGAATGCCATCGAATGGTGATAATGTAAAACAACTACAAAACGGTCTTGTAAGAGGCATGAACGCCTCAAAAGAGACCAATGTGACTTGTAGGAACCGATCGCGTAGTCATGGCTCTCCGAATTTGAGCTACGACGTAAATTAGCAAAAAGTTAGAATTAAGCGTAAAAGCATGCCATCGAAGGGTGAAAATGTAAAATGACCACAAAACGGTCCTATAAGAGTCGCAAACACCTCGTACGGGACCAATGTGACACGTAGGAACCGAATGTGTAGACACGGGACTCTCGATTTGAGTGTACGACGTCAATCTAAAAAAAATTAAACTTAAACATAAAAACATGCCATCGAATGGTGAGAATGTAAAACGGTCACAAAATGGTCCCGTAAGAAGCACGAACGCCTCGCACGAGCCTAATATGACTCGTAGGAACCGACCACGTAGTCACGGGGCTCCCGGTTTGAGTGTACGACGTCAATCTAAAAAAAATTAGACTTAAGCATAAAAACATGCCATCGAAAGGTGAAAACGTTAAATAGCCACAAAACAGTCCGGTAAGAGTCACGAACATCTCACACGGGACCAATGTGACTCATAGGAACTGACCGCGTAGTCACGCGGCTCCCGGTTTGAGTGTACGACGTCAATTTACAAAAAAAATACACTTAAGCATAAATGAATGCCATCGAAAATTAGACTTAAGCATAAAAACATGTCATTGAATGGTGAGAAAGTAAAACAGCCTCAAAATGTTCTCGTAAGAGGCATGAATGCCTTGCACGGGACCAATATCACTCGTAGGAACCGACCATGTAGTCACGGGGCTCCTAGTTTGAGTGTATGACGTCAATCGGAAAAAAAATTAAACTTAAGAATAAAAACATGCCATCGAATGGTGAGAATGTAAAGCATGCATGAAATGGTTCTGTAAGCGGTACAAACGGATCACACGGGACCAATGTGACTTGTAGGAACCGACCGCATAGCCACGGGGCTCCCGGTTTGAGTGTACAATATTAATCCGAAAAAAATTAGAACTAAGCATAAAAACATGCCATCGAAGGGTGAAAGTGTAAAATAACCATAAAATGGCCCGGTAAGAGTCACGAACACCACGTACGGGGCCAATGTGACTCGTAGGCAATGACCGCATAGTCACGGGGCTCCTGGTTTGAGTGTACGATGTAAATTTGCAAAAAAATAGACTTAATCATAAAAAAATGCCATCCAAAATTAGACTTAAGCATAAAAACATGTCATCGAATGCTGAGAAAGTAAAATAGCCACAAAATGTTTCGTAAGAGGCTCGAATGCCTCGCACGGGATCAATATCACTCGTAGGAACCGATTGTGTAGTCACGAGGCTCCTAGTTTGAGTGTATGACGTCAATCTGAAAAAAATTAAACATAAGCATAAAAACATGCCATCGAATGGTGAGTACGTAAAGCAGCCAAGAAACGATTCCGTAAGAGGTACGACGCCTCGGACGGAACCAATGTGACTCGTAGGAACCGACCACGTAGTCACGGGGCTCCCGGTTTGAGTGTACGACGTCAATCTAAAAAAAATTAGACTTACGAATAAAAATATGCCATCGAAGGGGGAAAACGTAAAATCGCCATAAAACGCTCCTGTAAGAGTCACGAACGCCTCGCACGGGACCAATGTGACTCGTAGGAACTGATCGCATAGTCCGGGCTCCCGGTTTAAGTGTACGATGTAAATTTGCAAAAAAAAATACTTAAGCATAAAAGAATGCCATCGAAAATTAGACTTCAACATAAAAACATGCCATCAAATTGTGAGAACATAAAACAGCCACAAAATGTTCCCGTAAGAGGCACGAATGCCCCGCACGGGACTAATGTGACTCGTAGGAACTGACGACATAGTCACGAGGCTCCCGATTTGAGTGTATGATGACTTAAGAATAAAAACATGCCATCGAATGGTGAGAACGTAAAACAGCGACAAAACGGTCCCGTAAGAGGCGCGAACACCTTGCACGAGGCTAATGTGACTCATAAGAGCCGACCGCGTAGTCATGGGCCTTCCGATTTGAGTGTAGGACATCAATCTAAAAAAATTAGACTTAAGCATTAAAACATACCATCGAAGGGTGAAAGTGTAAAACAACTACAAAACGGTCTAGTAAGAGTCACAAACACCTCGCATGGGACTAATGTGACTCGTAAGAAGTGACCACGTATTCACGGGGAACCCGGTTTGGCTTTACGACGTAAATTTGCAAAAAAATAGACTCAAACATAAAAGAATGCCATTGAATTGTGAGAACGTAAAATAACCACAAAACGGTCCCGTTAGAGGCACGAATGCCTCGAACGGGACCAATGTGACTCTTAGGAACCGATCGCGTAGTCACGGGATACCCAATTTGAGTGTACGACGTTAATCTAAAGAAAAAATAGACTTAAGCATTAAAACATGCCATCGAATGGTGAAAACGCAAAATGGCCACAAAATGGTCCGGTAAGAGTCACGAATACCTCGCACGGGACCAATGTGACTTGTCGAAACTGACCGCATAGTCACGGGGCTCCCGATTTGGTTGTACGACGTAAATTTGTAAAAAATTAGACTCAAGCATAAAAGAATGCCATCGAATGGTGAGAACAAAAAACAACCACAAAACGGTCCCGTAAGAGCCACGAACACCTCAAACGGGGCCAATGTGACTCCTATGGAATGTATGACGTAAATTTGTGAAAAATTAGACTTAAGCATAAAAGCATGCCATCGAATGGTGAAAACATAAAATAACCACAAAATGGGCCTGTAAGAGGCACGAATGACTCGAACGGGACCAATGTGAACGTAGGAATTGACCGCATAGTCACGAGCCTCCCGATTTTAATGTACGACTTGAATTTGCAAAACATTAGAGTTAAGCATAAAAACATGCCATTGAATGGTGAGAAAGTAAAAAATATACAAAACGGTCCCGTAAGAGGCACGGATGCCTTGAACGGGACCAATGTGACTCGTAGGAACCGAACGCGTAGTCACGAGGCTTCCGGTTTGAGTGTACGACATCAATTTGAAAAAAATAGATTTAAGCATAAAAACATGCCCATGAATGGGGAAAATGTAAAACAACCACAAAACGTTCCCGTAAGAGTCACAAACACCTCGCAAGGGACTAATGTGACTCATAGGAACCGACCGCATAGTCACGCGGCTCCCAGTTTGAGTGTACGGCGTAAATTTGAAGACAATTAGAATTAAGCATAAAAACATGTCATCGAATGGTGAAAACGTAAAACAAATGCAAAACAGTCCGATGAGAGTCACGAACACCTCGCACGGGTCCAATGTGACTCGTAGGAACTGATCGCATAGTTACGGGGCTCCCAGTTTTAATGTACGATTTAAATTTGAAAACAATTAGAATTAAGCATAAAATCATGCATTGAATGGTGAGAACGTAAAAAAATCACAAAGTGGTCCCGTAAGAGTCACGAACGCCTCGCTCTGGAGCAATGTGACTCATAGGAACTTATTGCGTAGTCACTGGACTCCCGGTTTGAGTGTATGGCGTAAATTTGCAAAAAATTAGACTTAAGCATAAAAGCATTCTTAAGTCTAATTTTGAGTTTGGTGTTCCATCCAAGTGATTGTCTTAGTAAATGCGTTTAACAGGAACTTTTATATACAACGATGTTAGGAATATCTAAACTCAATGTTATTTACTAAGTTCTTTTAACAATGATATTTACTAAGTTCCCGCACTAATTGGAATATCTAAACTCAAATTCACTAATAGTTACACAAAGAACAAACACGCGACAAAAGGTACACTAAATAGAGTTTCATATCACAATCTTTATAACATCAACAACAGATCAACCCATTGAGTAAACGAAGCAACTCATCGAGGAATATTTGAAAATCACATATTTTTTTTATCAATATCAATTTTTTTTCTTTTCGAGTTTACAATTATGAAATAATGTCTCCCAAAAAAGTGAAAACTCTTTTTTATACACACGAGCTAAGTCCACAATTTTGGATTCCCTCATCTATCTAATAATGGTATCAAACTGCCATTACCATTTGCCCTTTCGAGATAACCTATTGGCAATATCAATGGTCAAGCGAGCCATGTCTCTACTGTTTGTTAGGACTTGTAAAACAAGAGTGGAGTACTGAGGATTTGACACTAGTTTACTCATAAGGATCAGTACCTCTCGAAGTAGCAACATCCTTTCTTTAAAAATTTTAGATGGATGGATAGGCTCGGATGCTTCGACATCCATCTCTGATACCAAGGTATACAAAATTAAAACATGGAAATTGGTCCTTTTTGAGAGTGTGTGACACAATAGAATTTCGAAGCCAGATTTTCCGGACGATACTAAGAATGCTAGCAGAATGATATCATTTCTTCGAAGTTTCAATCCATGTATATCCTTTCCACTGCAACCTAAACAATCTTCCAAACCCTCAAGGATCGTACTAGAACCTTCAAAAGATGAAGCATTTGTCGCATTGATATTTACATCTCCATCATTTTTTCCACCATCTTTACAATCATAACAGAAAATAGCCAGTGGTTTTTGATAATTTAGTAGTAGGTACACAAGATGCACAACTTGTTTTTTGAGCAGCAAGGCAAACTTCCTTCCTTAAAAATTGTGAAACACTTTGAAACACCACTCCCTGCCCAAATTGTTCCCTTTCCAAATAAGCATTAGTCCTCAATATAATCATATTCATGACATAAATTGCTTCCAGTTTCACATGTTCTTCATTATTCTGCGTGGCAATCTGGTGGATTAGTTCAAAGAGAGAAACCCAATCTATGTAAGGTATTGATGATAAAGAGCCATGACTCCGGAAGTCCATTTTGCAAAAAAATTCAACATCAAATAATCTCATTGGTAATGGACAATGTTTACATATAACATATATGTAAACATTTTGATATATATATATATATATATATATATATATATATATATATATATATATATATATATATATATATATATATATATATATATATATATATATATATATATATATATATATATATATATATATCTGCGTTGTTGTTCCCATGGGGAGGTGGCTCAATCATGACATTGTCCTTTCTCTCAGAATTCTTTTCCATACTGAACAAGTGATTCAAAACCACACGGAGTACTTGCAAGGATTTGTGAACAATAACTACATTTCCAAGACTGTATATATATGTATATTGTATGTATATAACATGTATGTAAACTGTATATATATATATATATATATATATAAACAGTTTACATATATATGTAAACTATATATATGTAAACTATATATGTATATATCTATAGTTTACATATATATGTAAACTGTTTTACACACATACACACACACACTTATATATATATATATATATATATATATATATATATATATATATATAACAGTTTACATATATATACTTATTGATTTGTGATGAAAATATGCAGCTTCAATTGAAAAACTGTACATATATACAAAAGTTAACAATGTATGAACATACTTGTTGAAGCTGAATGTATATATGTACAGTCAATGTATATATGTAAGGGGATTTGTGATGAAAATATGTTTGATACAAGTCAATGTATTCTATGTGCGATGCTTTTTTCCCCCAGTGATATCTCTTATTTTCATACATTGTCTTTAGTGTTATTTGTTGTGCTTAATTGTGTGATTTTTAAAGTTAATTTCTTTTTCGTTGGCTGTTTTGATGAAGAAATTTACGGTTGTTAACTGCACACTTAAGCCAACCATAACTTTTGACCTGGTATATCAAGTAGGTTTCACAAATGTCTTGCATTCATCACTTTGGGTAGTATTTATGGTGGGTGAGGTTTCCCCAGCTACTTCACATGCCTCCTTACTCTTCTTAGCACTCACGTGCACACATGTCGACCCCAACATCACTTTGGGTAGTATTTATGGTACACGAAACATTTAAGATGAAGAAAATCCATCCTAATTGCAGTAACTTCAATTGATGTTTTGATTACAATTTTTTTGTAGGATATAATTATTATGTCCGTTTAAGATGGGGCTTTGTTTAGTATTAATTTTTATTGGGTCATTTTCTCGATGTGTATTATCTTTTGAAGTCGGATAGATTATAATTTATTTTGTATTTTG
Organism: Sambucus nigra; assembly: GCA_949130495.1. Taxonomy (NCBI): domain Eukaryota; kingdom Viridiplantae; phylum Streptophyta; class Magnoliopsida; order Dipsacales; family Adoxaceae; genus Sambucus; species Sambucus nigra. The sequence continues at coordinate 378,845,213 of OX422224.1, forward strand.
TGTAAAATGAAAATGGATTTGCGACACATGGAAAAGTCAATGGATACAGAGAATCGAGGTACGTAGCTACTTGGATACTATGGTCGTGCAGGCTCGTATATACTATTTATAGATTTTAAATTGGTGGAATGGATTTTTTGGTTGTTTAGCTACGGTTTTTGTTGTTGGATTTATTCTAATGTTAAAACAGGTTGGATTTCATGAATAAACAAAGGAAACTCTGCCGAAATTTTCTAAAAATAAATAGTGTTTTAAATTGATCAAGTCAAACATACATGCATTTGAAGTTATACAAACCCATGTAGTCATTTATTTTTGTATCTTGTGCAGGTTAATAATGGATTTTGCTTGGAGTTATTATGTTCGTGGTGGCTTGGAGCTGCGGTTTCTTATAGTGTTGGGGACCGATATTGTCGTCGTCGTTTTAGTTTATGTGGATTTTTTTAACATCTTTTGTACCTTTATACTTGGATTGTGATGGAATATTATAATGTAATTAATATTTATGAGATTTGGTTAAAAATTGTGGAACTTTGTATTACTTATGATTGTATGAAAAATGCATAATGTTATTTTGGATTATAAGGTTTCACGTTTGATGAAAAAAGTGGAGGCTTAAAATTGCTTCCAATTGCAAAAAAAATAATAGGTAATAAACAAAAACACAGTATTTTGGCAACACAATTTTTTGTCTCCAAAAGTACGGCTTTTGGCAACACAAGAGTTGTGTTGCCAAAGGTACGACTTTTGACAACACAACTCTTGTGTTGCCAAGCAGTGTTGCCAAAAGGCTATACCTTTGGCAACACAAGAGTTGTGTTGCCAAAGGTATAGCCTTTTGGCAACACATCTCTTGTGTTGCCAAAAGCCGTACCTTTGGTAACACACGTCTTGTGTTGCCAAAAGCCATACATTTTGGCAACGCAGTTCTTGTGTTGCCAAAGATATTGCTTTTGGCAACACAAGACCTGTGTTGCCAAAGGTATAGCTTTTTGGCAACACAACTATTTTAGTTACTGTTGAGTGACTTTTGGCAACACAAATAATATTTTTTATTATAAATTTGATAAATTATAAAATACTTTTGGCAATACAATTGCGTGTTACCAAAAGTATACCTTAAACAACACAAGCCTGCTGTGTTGCCAAAGGGTTTCCTAGACTGACAATAGGTAACAAGCTGGCAACATAGCAAAATATGTTGCCAGTACCTTTTAGCAACATATTTATAACTTTATCAACATAATTTAAATGTTGCTAATGGTGAAAATTCTTATTGTGGTTTCCTACTTCATAGAGGGGTCTCGATTCCACTTCGGTGATAGTGGATCGGTTGATCAAGGTAGATCCCTTTCTGCCAGTCCAGACGGATTATACAATGGGACAGTATGCCCAGATTTTCATCGTTGAGATAATGAGATTGCATGGAGTTCCACTCGATATTGTGTCCGACAGGAAAAAGATTTTTGTGTTCCAATTTTGGGAGAGTTTTCAGGAGGCCTTGGATACCGAGTTACAATTGAGTACGAACAATCACCCGTAGACGAAAGGGAAGACAGAGAGGATGAATCAGATGTTGGAAGATATGCTACAGATGTGTATCCCTTATTTTAGATGGGTTTGGATACAGTATCTTCAACTGGTGGAGTTTGGTATAATAAATCCTATTAGTTTACAATTGGCATGGCACCATTTAAGGCGTTGTACGGTAGACCTTGCCATTCACCTTCTTGTTGGTTAGAGGTGGGAAAAATAAGCTATTTGGACCAGAGTTGATTCAAAATACTTCGACCAAAATTGATTTGATTCGGAGTCGTATACTGATAGCCTAGGACAAACAAAAGAGTTATGCCGATGCCAAGAGGTTCTTCTTAGTGTTTGATGTGGGGGACAAGGTGGTACAACGTGTATCTCCTATGAAAAGGATAATAAGGTTCGGGAAGAAAGGAAACTTGGCACCAAGGAATCTTGGGCCATTCCCCATCATTGAGTGGATTGGGCAAGTGGCATATAGACTCGGGTTGTCAGAGCACTTGCATCGGACTCATTATGTATTCCACATTTCTTCGCTGAGGCAATATTTTCGGGATGAATTAGCTCACACTTACATTTCTTTGGAGGAGATTCATTTGTAGCCTGACATCTCATACGAGGAGAGGTCAGTTGATATCATATACCATAGTGAGAGGAGATTGAGGTTTAAGGTAGTTCTACTTGTACGTGTTCAGTGGGGGAATCATAATGACTTTGGAGCGCGAGGATGAGATGCGCAAAAAATATCCAAAATTATTTCTACTAGGTATTCCTTTTTTTCCAAAATTTGGGAGTAAATTTGGTTATTAGGGGGGTAGTATGTAACACCCCGTAATTTTAATGATTTTTATATTGGGATTAATTAAATTAAAATGGTAAATAAATCTGGGTTAAAATAAATATTAATTAGTGAGACAATGGTTAAAATTTATTCATATTGAATATTACTAAATCAATATTGATGACCAACTCCTCTCGAAGTATTCTACAAAAAAAGATAAACAACATATGACAATTTTTTTTTTGAATAGTAAAGAATTCATTAAACCAACCCGCCCAAGGGGGTGGAATCCGTATACATGAAATATACATAAAAACAGAAAAAATGAGTTGGCCAAATCCCACCCCTCATAACTGAAACAAAACAATCTAGTCTACCGTCTATAAACCTTGCATAAAATATACGAACATGGAGAGCAACAGGTTGCGACTTTTCTTATGCCAAATAAGAAGTGCCGTCAAAAATCTATAACGAAGTCTAGATGCAGCAAGTTGTATCCCATCAAAACATATTCGATTCCTCTCCTGTCAAACCATCCAATGAATATAATCATGGACACTCCCCCCTAAAAAAATTAATTCACACTGTAAAGGAAAAACATTATGCTCGAATCTCGGAGAAATATATATATATATATATATATGCACTCTATAGCGTTTATATTTTAAATTCTCGTTTCTAATCCCGCACCTCTATTTTTTGAATTCATGCTCATATGTTAAATAAAGGTGAATCAAATTCCATGAAGTCAAAATACAACACATGAAAACATACCTCTTAAAATCGTTCGAAGGAAAGCGTGAGTGAGTCGAGTCAACCCGAAACTTTGCAAAGCCAAACTCTAAAATACGGATACTCCCATTCCTTCTCAGAGTGAACAAATTTTGTCGCTATGAGGGCATCCCCAAATAGTATTTTCATATAAATACTTGTCAAGCATTGACCATTGATTAACGTATTACTTTAACATATAAATATATCATTCTAACAAAATTGAAATGTCATATTAAGGACTAGGATCCATAAATAGTATAATGTTGTAAATTGTATACCCGATATCCCATTGCCTATACCAATAAATACGACCCATTCGTTGGAGTTACGTTTGCTTTTATCACAAGTCCCCTTGGGTACAAAGGCACTGCACGGAACTAAACTAGTGAAGCCCAAGCCTCATAATACGTTTCTCGACCTATTATTTCTTAAGGATGCCTCCATCTCTAGTCAAAATTCAGTTTTCTTTTGGATCCCAAACAAGAACCCAAAAGTGCTATATTTATACCCCAAATAGACAAATACTAATTGTTAGTTCTTGTTAGTATTGACCCTTTGTGTGTAATTGTTTATCTTGTAGCTAAACATGCAGTCGCAATGTCAAAAGTCTTAATTCAAGGAAATTGCAATAAAATTGCAGTCAATAATGCCAAAGTCATAATTTCATGTGATCGGAGGCACCGAGTTCCTAATAAAACCGAGTCTTAACCATTCCCCTTTCCCAAAACATTTCCATCTCCCATATCCTATGTGTCTATATGGGTTATACATATATACTAGAGGATACCCGTGCATTAAGGCAAGGCAAAAAATTTCAAAGTACATAATCGCGAAATAGAAAAAATATTGAAAGTACGTTGTGGTGACAAATATCTCAACACAAATAATAATGAAAGACAATCACCAGGAAAAGAAGAACAACAAAGATCGCAATCACATAACAATGAGATGTAAGTGCTTCAGCGAACTTCCTACATCCGGAGAGAGATCTACTGATATATCAAGTATCCCTCAAGAGAAGTTTTTCTATATGCCCTTTGCGCCGGGCCAGGGGTACAATCTATATTCCATAAAAGAGAGAGGGGTGCGGATAACCACCTCATTACCCACTATCCCCTAAATATCTCCTTCGAGATTTTTGGGGGGATAGACTGGGTCAAATTCTCAAATCTAACTGTTATTTAAAAAATCCCATAATCTGGGTCGGTCATCTTTTATTTTTAATTAGGCTTTGTCTGGCTACTCTCATGGGCCTAAAAGATGATGAAGGTATCAATAATTGCCCCTAAAATTTTAGGGTCACAAATTGGGCTCAAAAAATTTAAACATCGAATCTGGTTCCTTCCAGATGGCATTGTTGTGAATTATAAAAAATTTAGGGTGAAAAATGTCTTTTACAGGATATTTAGGCAGCAAATCTTCTATGATCAGAGTGCACTATCATTGGGAGGTTTAAACTGTTGAGTTGGACGATTATCAATGTTGTTTCAAACTCTTTCCATCTCAAATCGTCTTTTTATCTTCCAAGTTTCTTCTTGTCCTTAGGCTTGTTCTTCATCATCGTCAAGCTAGTTTCCATCCCTCATCTTCCTTTACATATGCCCTTGCATCATCTCAGGCTGACCTTTGTTGTGTAAGTTTCTAATTCTCTTCTTTTTCTTCCTTTCTTTCTTTTTTACTTTGATTCGGGTTTGTCTATGGCGAAGATAAACAACAAGTCTCTAGATGAATTTAGGAAATGCTACGATATCCCCAGCTGGGTGGATATTGAGTCTACTCCCATTACTCATAATGTTTGAGACGTTAAGGATGGGCACTGGATTCACATTTTTTTGTTGTCCCAGTTGGGTTTAACTTTTCCCCTAAATTGCCACTTCTTACATTTCTTTCATTATTTTGATATAGTCCCAGCCTAGTGTTCTCCAAACTTCTGCAAGATTGTTAATGGTGTTCATAGAATAAACCAACTCAATGGCACTAAATTAGGCTTGGTGAAATAAGTTTTTGTTACTCCTTTTCTCGCACCAGTTTCGATCTTCTTTATTTGAAAACGAGAAGTTCGGATAGGGTGTTAGTAGTTAACCTAGCTGATTCCCATAAAGATTAATGGACTAAAGGATTCATAGCTAGGAACTGGCAATTCCCTCCTCAGGTAGGAGGTGCAAGGTACAAGGGGTCTCGAACTCCTACCTAAGGGGGAGGAATTTATAGGTTGTTGCTTAATATCTTTGTCTTTTCATTACTTCTATAATGTGTTATTCCTATAATGTTTCCCCATTTTTTATTATAGCGAAGTCTAAGAATCGGGAGCCTGATCTCTAAAATATTTGTGTTGATGGGCTACTTAAAGCATGGAATATAAGGGACTCCATTGCAGAATGTGAACATTTGAGGTCGGTTGCCTTCTTATTGGAATATAAGAACATTACCTCCATCTTCATCGCTCGTCCGGTAGAGTCCATTCCTAATCTTGACATCTCAGAGGAAGAAGAGGAGGAAGAATGTGCTATTCAACTTATCAATCTAGACGAGGAGGAGGAGAGCAGTTCAGAGTCTGACGCTGTTAGAGGTGGTGGTAAAGTAAGATTTAGTGAGGAAGAGTCTAGCGAGGAAGATTCGGGTGGTGGAAGGTTAGTTGAGGGAACTTCTTGCTCAGAGTCAGGTCCATAGATCTCGAGCAAAGAGGACATGGCTCCCCTAAGGAGGGAGTATTTAATCATAGATGTTGATGATGACGATGATGATGATGATGATGATGATATTCTGCTGTCACGTAGGCTAAAGGTTTAGAAGTCTGGGTCTGCGGATACTTCTAGTGGTTCCGAGACCTTAGCACACAAAAAAAAGAGGAAGAAGAAAGATGATGAGTTGAGGAGATAGAATGAGAGAAAAAAAGAAGAAGAGAGAAAGAGAAGGGAGGCTGAGAAGAATGAGAGAGAGGAAGAGAGGAGGCGAGGAAGAAAAAGGCACAAGTTTTTCTGGTCCATGTGTCTATCCCAATTGAGGAAGCCTCTGTGGCTTTAACCCATAAGCTCACTCGTGTGATGATCGAGAAGGCAGTTCTACTAATGGACCGCGAGCGGTCATAAAAATGGGACCTGGCCAGTTATCCATGAATGAAAGCATGGGCTTGCGTTGGTAAGTTTATTCATTCTTTCCTTTATTTTTTGTAGTTCCTCATATATTCTTTTTACTCATATTCCATCTTCCTCTGTAGTTCTTATCTGACTACATCGTTTTCAATCGTAGTCGTGAAGAGCTAATCGAGGAGATCTTAAAAGTTTCCAGTGAGGCTCAGAAGTCCTCTAAGCATCTCTTTATAGAGGCTAATGCCTCTTTTGATAAGGAGAGGGAAGTAGCATCCAGGGAGCTTCGATAGTTACGAGAGTCTTATGGCTAGTTGTGATGAGTAGACTGGCAGTCACCGAAGACAACAAGGTGATCATCGAGGAGGGGGCAAATCTGTAGTCTGAGGCTTCCTCCATCACAGAGAGTGCTTACAAGGATGTATAGGAGACGGCGTATGATGATGTCCAAGTTCAAATTGATTACATTAGTCGTTCTAACTTCAAAAAGGGTGGGACAGGGCCCAGCTTGCTGCCAGGATGGATACCGATTCCCCTCTCTTTGATGAGCATGACCCATGTCCCAAACCAGTTATAGAAGATGTGCCTACTCCTGTTATTGAGAAAGGGGTTCCAACTGCTCGAATTGGTGAAGTCTCCATTGCTACTGATGCTTCTGTTGATCAAGGAGTGGGCCTTGCTCCGGTTAAGGGATGTGTAGTTAGAACTAGGATGAACAAGTCCTTTATTGATAAAGGAAAATTGCCCACCTCCTCTGAGCAGGTCGAGGTTACCAACTACTCTCCTAGGATTTCCGTTATATTTTTGTGTTCCTATATTTTCTTCTTTATGATCAATGTACTTTTAGAATTTTTTACTCTTCGTGCCTTTATGAATTATTCACTCTTCGTGGCTTTATGATTCATAGTTTGTACACCTTGATGAGTATATTACAACTACCTCTCGCCTAGGCCAAATTCTTGGTATCAATGTGAACGATCAAGTTTGGTGTGCCTTTATAAAAATCTGCAAGTCTCTTAAATCAAGGAACCAAGACTACAAAGACTAGTCTGAGCTAGTTGGAAAGTTGAAAGATAGACTTAAGGAGATGGAGGAGGTCAGTGCCTCTGTTCAAGAAGAAATGGATGCTCTGAAGGCTAAGCTCTTGGATGCCTCTGAGATCAATCAGGTTCGAGAAATTCTGCAACATGAGAACGATGCTTTAAGGAGGTAAGTCACATGCCTCATGGAGAATGCGATGAGCATTGCCCCTCAAGTCATATAAGGTTCTTCTTCATTAACCAACTAGGGATAGTTTCAAACTGTTGGGGGATGTTCATATGGCGTACATTATATCCATTGGGCTTCAAATGGATGTTACCCTGCTGAGGCACTTGTTCAAGAATGGTCCTCGGTAGGTGTGGGTAGATGGGTACGATCAGGGCTGGATAGATTCTCCCATAAGGTTAAAGGAGGTCGAAGAGCTATCCTTTATCAGAGGGTGGTTGAGTGCCCTCATGGAGTTACGAGTACCCAAGAACTTTGTCCTTTGGTACAGGCATGAGATTACGCCCTCATCTTTAATCCCAAATCCATTCTGAAGGGATGATGACTAGATCCTAATAGATGCAATCCCAAGATAGCTACTGGAGTCAAGCTCGGACGATGTCGATGAGGAATTTATCCCTCACCCAGATGATGGTCGAAGAGCGTGGGTAGATAATTAGCTTGCCTAGCGACCTGGACCTCTTTGGGATTTGATTTATTTTGGTACATGTAACTACTTGTACATTTAGTGGTGTAATGAAATATTTATGTTTTGGGCAATTGCCGACTAAACATGTGTTATTTCATTTTTCGCTTTGCTGGCCTCATCTCTAGTTATCTTCTAGCCTAAGTATGACTTAAAAAGAGCTAATTATCAAATAAATATCCCCTCACTCCAGTACACTTCAGCCATACCATTCTGCCTCACTTTACCTTTCAGGCTCTGTCATCACACTACCTCAGGCCTAAGTAGAGCAATGGCGAGGATATACCTGGTAATTGGAGAATTCATCCGAGGAGGGTTTTTCAACCAAACTGTGTTGGCGACCAACCTGGGTTGGCCAGATTGCCTAAGGATCCCCTGTAGGGCTTTATTTATTTTCGGGGGAAAACTAGGAGGCCAATTGTGTTAGTAACAAAGCCCCGAGGAGGGTTATTATACGTTGACCCCGCTAATTCTTGCACACTGTGGTCTAATTATTGGGGCTACATATAGGATCATTCAACTAGAGTAAGTTGACCAACTTACTGTCCCATGTGATCTTACTCACACATATTAAGAGTGAAGCCTGTAACTTTGGAAAGGATGCATATACTAAGATATATCTAAGAAAACCAAAACTTATAGAATGCCAAGGCCAATCAAGTTTTTTTAATTAGAGCCAGGAATACAGAGAAACATTAAGTTGTAAAATAAAAATTTGCAATTTGCCTAATTTTCCTTCATTGTGTATAAATAGATAGATCTAGAAGTAGAATTTCTTTAGGTTGATCGCATTCTAAGATCTTGGTATCTCCATGCCTTCCAGCATTTCCAAATAATTGGCTCCTCGTAGGTCGTCCCTTATCACCTTGAATGGTCCCTCCCAGTTTGTCCCTAACTTGTTGTCTTATGGCTTCACAGTGCTGTCAAGGACTTTCCTTAGGACATAGTCTCCAACTTGGAATGTCCTTGGATTGACTTTTTGATTATATTGTTTGGCTAGCTATTGCTGGTAGGAAGCCAATTTTACTAGAGCCAATTCTTATCGCTCATCGATAAAGTCAAGTTCAGCGAGCAACGCTCCATCATTTTGGCCATGTTTGATCAGCGTGGACCTCATGGTAGGGAGAGTAGCTTCTAATGGATTAGTTGCCTCCATTCCATAAAAGAGTGTAAACGGTGTCTCTCCATTTTCTCGCCTCGGGGTGTTAGGATAGGACTAGAGGATGTGGGGTAGTTCGTTTACCCATGCACCCTTGGCTCACCCCAAGCGCTTCTTTAGTCCATCGATCGCTGTTTTGTTAGAAGCCTTGGCTTGACCGTTGCTCTGAGGGTATACCACAAATCTAAAGTAGTGCCTAATTCCATAGTCGCTGCAAAAGCTTTGGAAAAGACCACTCTTGAACTCGTTTTCGTTGTCACTGATGATTGTTATGGTAATCAAATGTGAGTAACAATATTTCACCATATCAACATCATTATTTCTATGTCTCGAATGTTTCCACTGGTTCTGCCTCTATCCATTTGGTGAATTAATCTTTGGCGACCAACATATATTTTCGAATCCCAACTGCAGTGGGCAGAGGGCATACAATGTCTAGACCCCACTGCGAAAAAGGCCACGGTCTGGTATGAGATTTCAGATCATTTATCGATTGGTGGACCATGGGTGAGTGCATTTGGCAATTTTTGCATTTTCAAACATAGACTCCAGCATCTTTCTACATGTTTGGCCACTAGTATCCTTTTTTAATTGCTCGAAAGGAAAGGACCTTCCTCCCGCATGACTTCCATAAATTCCCTCATGCAGCCTGTGTTGGACTCACTCGACGTCATGTGGATGAACACATTGGAGGTATGGGTCTGTGTAGGATATTTTGTATAGTTTGCCCTCAAAAGATAAGAGAAATAGGGCAGCTTTGACTCTTATCTTATAGACGGTATTCTTATCACTTGGTAGTACGTCACTTTGTAAGAAATCTACTATGGGTTACATCCAGCTGGGAGATTTCTCTATATGGAGAACATGATCGAGGTTTGACAATTCGGTTCTTTGGTTAATCCTCGACAACGCAAGGAAATCAATTTGAATTGTTCTCCTCAAGTCGGAGTCAATTGTTGAGCTTAGAGCTACTAGGGCATTGGCATGGTTAATTTGACCCCCGGGGAATTGCTGAATGCTAACGCGATCGAAGTCGTCCATTAATCCCTTCATAGTGACGAGGTATGCTTCCATCCTTGCGTCTTTTGCATTGAAATCACCACTTATTTGGTTGGATACCAGTTGTGAATCTTCGAAAACTTAAATATGCCTTGCTTCAAGCAACTTTGCCTTCTGTAGACCCACGATCAGCGTCTCGTACTCTGCCTCATTGTTGGAGGCTTCAAATCTAAGTTTGATTCCTTCCTTGAGCACTATGTTCTCAGGGTAACTAGCACGATGCCTATCTTGCACCTCGGGAATTAGAGGCTTCATCAACATACAACTTCTAAATGCCTATTTCTTATAGGACCTCTCTTGGATGATTGATCTCGGGATGGTCACAGGGTTGTTCTCTTATGAGCTCGGTAATGAAATCGGCAGAGACCTTCCCCTTGATAGCAGTCCTTGGTTGAAAATGAATGTCAAATCTTTTAAGCTGGATCAACCATTTTAATAGTCGGCCTACGAGGTCTATTCATCTTTGAGGGGGTGCGAAGTAACTATGAAGATGGAGTTGAACTCAAAATTGTTCTTCAGTTTTCTCGAGGCTACCACCAATGTAAGGATGAGCTTATCCAATGGAAGGTACTATTGTTCGACATCTAAGAGTCTTGCTTGCATAATAGACCGGATGATGTCTCCCTTCTTTCTCACATACCAAGGCGGAGCTCACACCATTATCTGATACTGTAAGGTAGAGATATAAGGGATCATTTTCTCTAGGGATTATAAGCAAATGGGGCTTACTTGGGTAGGCCTTAAGCTCTTCTAAAGCCCTCGTTCAACCCTCATTCCACACAATGCATTTAGTTTTCTTCAGCAACTGGAAAAACGATTGGTAATTTTTTGAAGATTTAGAGATGAATCGGTTTAGGGCAGTGAGCATTCCTGTGACCTTATGTACATTTCTTATTGTTCGAAGGGACTGCACCCTATTGATAGCATAGATTTGGTCGGGATTAGCTTTTATACCTCTCTCGCTAAATAAGTATCTAAAAAAATTTCCTGACTCGATGCCAAAAGAATAATTACTTGTGTTTAGTTTCATTTGGTACTTCCTGAGGATTTCAAATGTCCTTGCTAGGTCGGAGAGGTGGTCATCTTTGAGCTTTCTCTTGATGAGCATAACATCGATATACACTTCCATAGTGCCTCCTATTTGGTCTTTAAACATTTTTGTAACCAACAAATGATACATTTCTCCTACGTTCTTAAGTCCTAATGACATAACTTTGTAACAAAGTAAGATAATGGTGGTGATGACGGGCATTTTATCTTGATTCGGCTCATGTAGAAAGATCTTGTTATATTCGGAATATGCGTCTAAGAAGCTCATTCGCTCATCTTCCTTTACCTATGGCCTTGCATCATCTCAGGCTGACATTTGCTGTGTAAGTTTCCAATTCTCTTCTTTTTCTATGGTGAAGATAGACAACAAGTCTCCAGATGAATTTAGGAAATGATACAATATCCCCAACTGGGTGGATATTGAGTCTGTCCCCGATCCTCATAACATTCGAGATGTTGAGGATGGGCACTGGATTCTCGTTCTTTTGTCATCCCTTTAGGGTTTAACTTTTCCCCTAAATTGCCTCTTCTCACATATCTTTCAATATTTTGATATAGTCCGAGCCCAGTGTTCTCCAAATGTCTGGGAGATTTTCAATGGTCTTCATAGAATAAACCAAATCAATGGCACTAAATTAGGCTTGGTGAAATTTCTTTTTGTTACTCCTTTTCTCTCACCATTTCGGTCTTCTTTATTTGAAAGCGAGTAGTTCGGATAGTGTGTTGGTAGTTAACCTAGCTGATTCCCATAAATATTATTGGACTAAAGGATTCATATCTAGGAACTGACAATTCCCGCCTCAGCTAGGAGGTGCAAGGTACACGGGGCCTCGAATTCTCACCTAAGGGGGAGGAATATATAGGTTGTTGCTTAATATCTTTGTCTTTTCATTACTTCTATAATGCGTTCTTCCTTTAATGTTTTCCCTTTTTTTATTAGAGCGAAGTACAAGAATCAGGAGCCTAATCTCCAAAATATCTGTGTTGCTGAGCTACTTAAAGCATGGAATATAAGGGACTCCATTGCAGAATGTGAACATCTGAGGTCGGCTTCCTTTTTATTGGAATAGAAGAAAATTACCTCCAGCTTCATCGCCCATCCGGTAGAGTCCATTCCTAATCTTGACATCTCAGAGTAAGAAGAGGAGGAAGAATGTGCTCTCCAACTTATCAACCTAGACGAGGAGGAGGAGGAGAGCAGTTCAGAGTCTGGCTCTGTTAGAGGTGGTGGTTAAGTAAGATCTAGTGAGGAAGAGTCCAGCGAGGAAGATTCGGGTGGTGGAAGGTCAGTTGAGGGAACTTCTTGCTCAGAGTCAGGTCCATAGATCTCGAGCAAGGAGGACATGTCTCCCCTAAGGAGGGAATATTTAATCATAGATGATGATGATGATGATATTTTGTTGTCACATAGGCTAAAGATGTAGAAGCCTGGGTCTGGGGATACTGCTAGTGGTTCCCAGATCGTAGCACATAAAAAAAGCGGAAGAAGAAAGACGATGACTTGAGGAGATAGAATGAGAGAAAAACATAAGAAGAGAGAAAGAGAAGGGAGGCTGAGAAGAATGAGAAAGATTAAGAGAGGAGAATAGAGGAGGCGATGACAAAAAAGGCACAAGTTCTTCTGGTCCATGGGTCTTTTGCAACTGAGGAAGCCTCTGTTGCTTTGACCCCTCAGCTCACTCTTGTGATGCTCAAGAGGGAAGTTCTGCCAATGAACAGCGAGCGGTCATAAAAAATGGGACATGACCAGTTATCCCTAAAGGTAAGCTGGGGATTGAGTTGGTAAGTCTATTCATTTTTTCCTTTATTTTTTGCAGTTCCTCTTATATTCCTATTACTCATATACCATCTTTCTCTATAGTTCTTATCTGACTACACCGTTCTTAATTGCATTCACGACGAGCTACTCGAGGTGAGCTTGAAAGTTGCTAGTGAGGATCAGAAGTCCTTTGAGCATCCCTTTATAGAGGCTATGTCCTCTTTTGATAAGGAGAGGGAAGCAGCATCCAAAGAGCTTCGATAGTTATGAGAGTCTTATGGATGGTTGGGACGAGCAAACTGGAAGTCATCGAAGAGAACAAGGTGCTCATCGAGGATGGGGTAAAAATGAAGTCCGAGGCTTCCTCCATCAACGAGAGTGCTTACAAGGATGTATGGGCGATGGCGTATGATGATGTATACGTTTAAATTGGTTACATTAGTCGTTTCAACTTCAAAAAGGGTGGGACATGGATCTGCATGCTGCTGGGATGGCTACTGATTCCCCTCTATTTGACGAGCATGATACATGTCCCAAACCAGTTATAGAAGATGTGCCTACTCCTGTTACTGAGGAAGGAGTTCCAACTGCTCGAATTAGTGAAGTACCCATTGCTACTGATGCTTCTACTGATCAAAGAGTGGGCCTTGCTCCAATTCAGGTATGTGTAGGTTGAACTAGGATGAACGAGTCCGCTATTGATAAAGGAAAGAGCCCACCTCCTCTGAGCAGGTCGAGGTTTCCAACTACTCTCCTAGGATTTCCTGTAAATTTCTGTGTTCCTATCTTTTCTTCTTTATGATCAATGTACTTATAGAATTGTTCACTATTCTTGATTTTATGAATAATTCACACTTAGTGGCTTTATGATTTATAGTTTGTTCACCTTGATGAGTATATTCCTGCTACCTCTCGCCTAAGCCAAATTCTTGGTATCAACATGAGCGATCAAGTTCGGTGTGCCTTTATAAAAATCTGCAAGTCTCTCAAACAAGGAACCCAGACTACAAAGACCAGTCTGAGCTAGTTGGAAAGTTTAAAGATAGACTTGAGGAGATGGAGGAGGTCAGCGCCTCTGTTCAAGAAGAAATGGATGCTCTGAAGGCTAAGCTCTTCGATGCCTCTGAGATCAATCAGGTTCAAGAAATTCTGCAACATGAGAACGATGCTTTAAGGTTGGAAGTCATGTGTCTCAGGGAGAATGCGACGAGCATTGCCCCTTAAGTCATACGAGGTTCTTCTTCATCAACAAGGTAGTGAGCTCGGCCTAATGATAGTAGTTCAGCGAGGGAGACTTTCGAACTGCGGGGAGTTGTTCATAGGGCGTATGTGATAGCCATTAGGCTTCAAATGGACATCACCCTGCTGAGGCACTTGTTCAATAATGGTCCTCGATAGGTGTGGGTAGATGGGTACGATCAGGGCTGGATAGATGCTCCCATAGGGTTAAAGGAGGTCGAAGAGTAATCCTTTATCAGAGGGTGGCTGAGTGCCCTTATGGAGTTACAAGTACCCAGGAACTCCGTACTTTGGTACAGGCACGAGATTACGCACTCATATTTGATCCCAAATCCATTTAAAAGGGATGATGAGTAGATCCTAATAGATGCAATCCCAAGACAGCTACTGGAGCTGAGCTCGAACGATGTCGATGAGGAATTTATCCCTCACCCAGATGATGGTCGAAGAGCGCGGGTAGCTAATTAGCGTGCCTAGCGACCTTGACCTCTTTGGGATTTGATTTATTTTTGTACATGTAACTACTTATCCATTTAGTGGTGTAATGAAACATTTATATTTTGGGCAATTATCGGCTAAACGTGTGTTATTTCATTTTTGGCTTTGCTGGCCTCATCTCTAGTTATCTTCTAGATGAAGTATGACTTTAATAGAGATAATTATCAAATAAATATCCCCCACTCCAGTACGCTTCAGTCATACCATTCTTCCTCACATTACCTTTCAGATCGTCACACTGCCTCAGGCCTAAGTAAAGCAATGGAGAGGATATACCTTATAAATGGACAATTCATCTGAGGAGGGTTTTTGAACCAAACTGTATTGGCGACCAACCTAGGTTGGCCAGATTGCCTAAGGATCCCCTATAGTGCTTTGTTTATTTTCAGGGGAAAACTAGGAGGCCAATTGTGTTAGTAACAAAGGCCTGAGGAGGGTTATTATATGTTAACCCCGCAAATTCTTGCCCAATGTGGTCTAATGATTGGGGGCTACATATAGGATCATTCGTCTAGAGTAAGTTGACCAACTTACTGTCCCATGTGATCTTACTCACGCTTATTAAGAGTGAAGCCCATAACTTTGGAAAGGATGCATATACTAAGATATATCTGAGCAAACCAATACTTATAGAATGACAAGGCCAATTGAATTTTATTAATTAGAGCTAGGAACAGAGAGCAACATTAAGTTGTAAAATAAAAATTTGTAATTTTCCTAATTTGCCTTCATTGTGCATAAATAGAGAGATCTGTAAGTATAATTTCTTTAGGTTGACCGCGTTCCAAGATCTTGGTATCTCCATGCCCCCCAGCGTTTCCAAGTGATAGGTTCCTCGTAGGTCGTCCCTTATCACCTTGAATGGTCCCTCCCAATTTAGCCCTAACTTGTCGTCTGAGGGCTTCACAACGCTATCAAGGAATTTCCTTAGGACACAGTCTCCAACTTGGAATGTCCTTGGATTGACTTTTTGATTATTTTATTTGGCTAGCTGTTGCTGGTCGGAAGCCAGTTTTCCGATATCTAATTCTTATCTCTCATCGGTAAAGTCAAGTTCTGTGAGCAACGCTCCCTCATTTTGGTCATGTTTGATCAGCGCGGACCTCATGGTAGGGTGAGTAGCTTCTAGTGGAAGAATTGCCTCCATTCCATACGTGAGTGTAACCCTGTCTCTCTAGCTGCTCACCTTGGGGTGTTACGATAGGCCTAGAGGATGTGGGGTAGTTCGTTTACCCATGCACCCTTGGCTCTCCCCAGGCGCTCCTTTAGTCCATCGATTGATGTTTTGTTAGAATCCTCGGCTTGACCGTTGCTCTGAGGTCATACCACAGAGCTGAAGTAGTGGTTGATTACGTGGTCGCTGCAAAAGCTTTGGAAAAGGCCACTCTAGAACAAGTTTCCTTTATTAGTGATGATTGTTATGGTACTCCAAAGTGAGTAACGATATTTCTCTATATGAACATCATCATATCTGCGTCTCGAATGTTTTCCATTGGTTCTGCCTCTATCTATTTGGTGAAGTAATCTGTGGCGACCAACATATATTTTAGATTGTCGATTGCAGTGTGCGGAGGGCATACAATGTCTAGACCCCATTGGGAAAAAGGCCACGGGGTGGTAAGAGATTTCAGATCGTTTGTCGATTGGTGGACCATGGGTGAGTGCATTTGGCAATTTTTGCATTTTCAGACATAGACTCCAGCATCTTTCTACATGTATGGCCACCAGTATCCTTTTTAATTTCTCGAAAGGCAAGCGACCTTCCTCCCTCATGACTTCCACAAATTCCCTCATGTAGCCTGTGTTGGACTCACTCGACATCATGTGGATGAAGACATTGGAGGTATGGGCATGTGTAGGATCTTTTGTATAGTTTTCCCTCAAAAGATAAGAGAAATAGGCCAGCTTTGACTCTTTTCTGATGGACGGTCTTCTTATCACTTGGTAGTACATCACTTTGTAAGAAATCTACTATGGGTTATATCCAACTGGGAGCTTTCTCTTTATGAAGAACAGGCTCGAGGTTTGATAATTCGGTTCTTTGGTTAATCCTCAATAATGCAAGGAAATCAATTTGAATTGTTCTCCTCAAGTCAGAGTCAATTGCTGAGCTTAGAGCTACTAGGGCATCGGCATGGTTATTTTGTCCCCCGGGGAATTGCTGAATGCTAACGCGATCGAAGGCGGCCATTAATCCCTTCATAGTGGCGAGATATTCTTCTATCCTTTCTTCTTTTGCATTGAAATCACCACTTATTTGGTTGGATACCAATTGTGAATCACCGAAAACTTAAATATGCCTTACTTCAAGGAACTGTTCCTTCTGTAGACCCACGATCAGCGCCTCGTACTCTGCCTCATTGTTGGAGGCTTCAAATCTAAGATTGATTCCTTCCTTGAGCACTGTGTTCTCAGGGTAACTAGCACGATGCCTATCTTGCGAATCTGGAATTGGAGGCTCAATCAACATACAACTTCTAAATGCCTATTTCTTATAGGACCTCTCTTGGATGATTGATCTCGGGATGGTCACAGGGTTGTTCTCTTATGAGCTCGGTAATGAAATCGGCAGAGACCTTCCCTTTGATAGCAGTCCTTGGTTGAAAATGAATGTCAAATATTTTGAGATGGATCAACCATTTTGACAGTCGACCTATGAGGTATGTTCATCTTTGAGGGGGTACGAAGTAACTATGAAGATGGAGTTGAACTCAAAATTGTTCTTCAGTTTTCTCGAGGCTACCACCAATGTAAGGATGAGCTTATCCAATGGAAGGTACTATTGTTCGACATCTAAGAGTCTTGCTTGCATAATAGACCGGATGATGTCTCCCTTCTTTCTCACAAACCAAGGCGGAGCTCACACCATTATCTGATACTGTAATGTAGAGATATAAGGGATCATTTTCTCTGGGTATTATAAGAAAATGGGGCTCACTGGGGTAGGCCTTAAGCTCTTCTAAAGCCCTCGTTCAACCCTCATTCCACACAATGCTCTTTGTTTTCTTCAGCAACTGGAAAAACGATTGGTACTTTTCTGAAGATTTAGAGATGAACAGGTTTAGGCCAGTGAGCATTCCTGTGACCTTATGTACATTTCTCATTGTTCGAAGGGACTGCACCCTATTGATAGCATAGATTTGGTTGGGATTAGCTTTTATACCTCTCTCGCAAATAAGTATCCAAAAAAATTTCCTGACTCGACACCGAAAGAATAATTTCTTGCGTTTAGTTTCATTCGGTACTTCCAGAGGATTTCAAATGTCCTTGCTAGGTCGGAGAGGTGATCATCTTTGATCTTTCTCTTGATGAGCATAACATCGATATACACTTCCATAGTGCCTCCCATTTGGTCTTTAAACATTTTTGTAACCAACAGCTGATACATTTCTCCTACGTTCTTAAATCCGAATGGCTTAACTTTGAAACAAAGTAAGCTAACGGTGGTGATGAAGGACATTTTATCTTGATTTGGCTCGTGTAAAAAGATCTGGTTCTATTCGAAATATGCGTCTAAGAATCTCATTCGCTCATCTTCCTTTACCTATGGACTTGCATCATCTCAGGCTGACCTTTGCTTTGTAAGTTTCCAATTATCTTCTTTTTCTATGGTGAAGATAGACAACAAGTCTCTAGATGAATTTAGGAAATGATACGATATCCCCAAGTAGGTGGATATTGAGTCTGCCCCCGATCCTCATAACGTTTGGCACGTTGAGGATGGGCATTGGATTCTCATTCTTTTATCGTCCCTTTAGGGTTTTACTTTTCCCCTAAATTGCCTCTTCTCACATATCTTTCAATATTTTGATATAGTCCCAACCCAGTGTTCTCCAAATGTCTGGAAGATTGTCAATGGTCTTTATAGAATAAACTAAATCAATGGCACTAAATTAGGCTTGGTGAAATTTGTTTTCATTACTCCTTTTCTCTCAAAATTTCGGTCTTCTTTATTTGAAAGCGAGAAGTCTGGATAGTGTGTTGGTAGTTAACCTAGCTGATTTCCATAAAGATTATTGGACTAAAGGATTCATATCTAGGAACTGATAATTCCCTCCTCAGGTAGGAGGTGCGAGGTACACGGGGCCTCGAATTCTCACCTAAGGGGGAGGAATATATAGGTTGTTGCTTAATATCTTTGTCTTTTCATTACTTCTATAATGTGTTCTTCCTTTAATGTTTTCCCTTTTTTTATTACAGCGAAGTCCAAGAATCAGGAGCCCGATCTCTAAAATATTCGTGTTGCTGAGCTACTTAAAGCATGGAATATAAGGGACTCCATTGCAGAATGTGAACATCTGAGTTCGGCTGCCTTCTTATTGGAATATAAGAACATTACCTCCAGCTGCATCGCCCGTCCGGAAGAGTCCATTACTAATCTTGACATCTCAGAGGGAGAAGAGGAGGAAGAATGTGCTATTTAACTTATTAACCAAGACGAGGAGGAGGATAGCAGTTGAGAGTATGTCACAGTTAGAGGTGGTGGTGAAGTAAGATCTAGTGAAGAAGAGTCCAGCGAGGAAGATTCGGGTGGTGGAAGGTCAGTTGAGGGAACATCTTACTCAGAGTCAGGTCCATAGATCTTGAGCAAGGAGGACATGGCTCCCCTAAGGAAGGAATATTTAATCATAGATGTTGATGATGATGATGAGGATGATGATGATGATGATGATTATTATTATGATGATGATGATGATGATGATGATGATGATGATGATGATGATGATGATGATGATGATGATGATGATGATATTCTACTGTCACACAGGCTAAAGATATAGAAGCCTGGGTCTGGGGATACTGCTAGTGGTTCCCAGACCGTAGCACATAAAAAATAGAGCAAGAAGGGAGACGATGACTTGAGGAGATAGAATGAGAGAAAAATATAAGAAGAGAGAAAGAGAAGGGAGGCTGAGAAGAATGAGAAAGATTAAGAGAGGAGAATAGAGGAGACAATGACGAAAAAGGCACAAGTTCTTCTGGTCCATGTGTCTTTCGCAACTGAGGAAGCCTTTGTGGCTTTGACCCCTCAGCTCACTCATGTCATGCTCGAGAGGGAAGTTCGGCCAATGGACAGTGAGCGGTCATAAAAAATGGGACATGACCAGTTATCCCTAAAGGTAAGCAGGGGATTGAGTTGGTAAGTCGATTCATTCTTTCCTTTATTTTTTGTAGTTCCTCTTATGTTCTTTTTACTCATATTCCATCTTTCTTTGTAGTTCTTATCAGGCTACACCGTTCTCAATTGCATTCGCGACGAGCTACTCGAGGTGAGCTTGAAAGTTTCCAGTGAGGATCATAAGTCCTCTGAGCATCCCTTTATAGAGGCTAAGGCCTCTTTTGATAAGGAGAGGGAAGCACCATCCAAAGAGCTTCGGTAGTTACGAGAGTCTTATGGATGGTTGTGATGAGCAAACTGGTTGCCATCGAAGAGAACAAGGTGCTCATAGAGGAGGGGGTAAATCTGAAGTCTGAGGCTTCCTCCATCAACGAGAGTGCTTACAAGGATATATGGGCGACGGCGTATGATGATGTATGTGTTCAAATTGGTTACATTAGTCATTTCAACTTCAAAAAGGGTGGGACAGGGCTCTGCTTGCTGCTGGGATGGCTATTGATTCCCCTCTCTTTGACGAGCATGACCCATGTCCCAAACCAGTTATAGGAGATGTGCCTACTCATGTTATTGACGAAGGTCTTCCAACTGCTCGAATTAATGAAGTCCCATTGCTACTGATGCTTCTACTGATCAAAGATTGGGCCTTGCTCCAATTAAGGGATGTGTAGGTTGAACTAGGATGAACGAGTCCCTTATTGATAAAGGAAAGAGACCACCTCCTCTGAGTAGGTCGACGTTTCCAACTACTCTCCTAGGATTTCCTTCATATTTCTGTGTTCCTATCTTTTCTTGTTTATGATCAATGTACTTATAGAATTGTTCACTCTTCGTGCCTTTATGAATTATTCACACTTAGTGGATTTATGATTTATAGTTTGTTCACCTTGATGAGTATATTCCTGCTACCTCTCGCCTAAGCCAAATTCTTGGTATTAACGTGAGCGATCAAGTTCGGTGTGCCATTATAAAAATATGCAAGTCTCTCAAATCAAGGAACCAAGACTACAAAGACCAGTCTGAGCTAGTTGGAAAGTTGAAAGATAGTCTTGAGGAGATGGAGGAGGTCACCGCCTCTGTTCCAGAAAAAATGGATGCTCTGAAGGCTAAGCTGTTCAATGCCTCTGAGATCAATCAGGTTCAAGAAATTCTGCAACATGAGAACGATGCTTTAAGGTGGGAAGTCACGTGTCTCAGGGAGAATGCGACGAGCATTGCCCCTCAAGTCATACCAAGTTCTTCTTCATCAACTAGGCAGTGAGATAGGCCTAATGATAGTGGTTCAGCGAGGGAGACTTTCGAACTGTGGGGAGATGTTCATTGGGCGTACGTGATCGCCATTGGGCTTCAAATGGATGTCACCCTGCTGAGGTACTTGTTCAAGAAGGGTCCTCGGTAGGTGTGGGTAGATGGGTACGATGAGGGCTGAATAGATGCTCCCATAAGGTTAAAGGAAGTCGAAGAGTTATCCTTTATCAGAGGGTGGCTGAGTTCCCTTATGGAGTTACAAGTACCTAAGAACTCCATACTTTGGAACAGGCACGAGATTACACCCTCATCTTTGATCCCAAATCCATTAAAAACGGATGATGACTAGATCATAATATATGCAATCCCAAGACAGCTACTGGAGCCGAGCTCGAACGATGTCGATGAGGAGTTTATCCCTCACCCAGATGATGGTCGAAGAGCGCGGGTAGCTAATTTGCTTGCCCAGCGACCTCGACCTCGACCTCTTTGGGATTTGATTTATTTTTGTACATGTAACTACTTGTCCATTTAGTGGTGTAATGAAATATTTATGTTTTGGGCAATTGCCGGCTAAACGCGTGTTATTTCATTTTTGGCTTTGTTGGCCTCATCTCTAGTTATCTTCTAGCCGAAGTATGACTTAAATAGTGCTAATTATCAAATAAATATCCCCCCACTCCAGTACGCTTCAGTCATACCATTCTTCTTCACTTTACCTTTCAGTCTCTATCGTGACACTGCCTCAGGACTAAGTAGAGCAATGGAGAGGATATACCTAGTAAATGGACAATTCATCCAGAGAGGATTTTTGAACCAAACTGTGTTAGCGACCAACTTGGGTTGGCCAGATTGCCTAAGGATCCCCTGTAGGGCTTTATTTATTCTCAGGGGAAAACTAGGAGGCCAATGGTGTTAGTAATAAAGGCCTGAGGAGGGTTATTATATGTTAATCCCTCTTTTCTTGCCCAATGTGGTCTAATGATTGGGGGATACATATAGGATCATTCGGCTAGAGTAAGTTGACCAACTTACTGTCCCATGTGATCTTACTCACGCATATTACGAGTGAAGCCCGTAAATTTGGAAAGGATGCATATACTAAGATATATCTGAGTAAACCAATACTTATAGAATGACAAGGCCAATTGAGTTTTATTAATTAGAGCTAGGAACAGAGAGCAACATTAAGTTGTAAAATAAAAATTTGCAATTTGTCAAATTTGCCTTCATTGTGCATAAATAGAGAGATATATAAGTATAATTTCTTTAGGTTGACCGCGTTCCAAGATCTTGGTATCTCCATGCCCCCAGCGTTTCCAAGTGATAGGTTCCTCGCAGGCCGTCCCTTATCACCTTAAATGGTCCCTCCCAATTTAACCCTAACTTGTCATCTGATGGCTTCATAGTGCTATCAAGGACTTTCCTTAGGACACAGTCTCCAACTTGGAATGTCCTTGGATTGACTTTTTGATTATTTTGTTTGGCTAGTTGTTGCTGGTCGGAAGACAGTTTTCCTAGAGCTAATTCTTATCGCTCATCGGTAACGTCAAGTTCAGCGAGCAACGCTCCCTCGTTTTGGCCATGTTTGATCAGCGTGGACCTCATGGTAGGGTGAGTAGCTTCTAATGGAAGAATTTCCTCCATTCCATATGTGAGTGTAAACGGTGTATCTCCAGCTGCTCGCCTCGGGGTGTTACGATAGGCCTAGAGGATGTGGGGTAGTTCGTTTACCCATGCACCCTTGGCTCGCCCCAGGCGCTTCTTTAGTCCATCGATTGATGTTTTATTGGAAGCCTCGGCTTGTCCGTTGCTCTGAGGGCATACCACAGAGCTGAAGTAGTGGCTGATTTCGTGGTCGCTGAAAAAGCTTTGGAAAAGGCCACTCTCGAACTAGTTTCCTTTGTCAGTGATGATTGTTATGGTATGCTAAAGTGTGTAACAATATTTCTCCTTATGAACATCATCATCATATCTGTGTCTCAAATGTTTTCCAATGGTTCTGCCTCTATCTATTTGGTGAAGTAATCTGTGGCGACCAACATATATTTTAGATTGTCGATTGCAGTGGGCAGGGGGCATACAATGTCTAGACCCCACTGGGAAAAAGGCCACGAGCTGGTAACGGATTTCAGATCGTTTGTCGATTGGTGGACCATGGGTAACTTCATTTAGGGATTTTCGTATTTTCAAGCATAAACTCCAGTGTCCTTCTGCATGTATGGCCACCAATGTCCTTTTTTAATTGCTCTAAAGGCAATCGACCTTCCTCCCGCATGACTTCCAAAATTTCCCTCATGCAACCCATGTAGGACTCGCTCGACGTCATGTGGATGAACACACTGGAGGTATGGGCCTGTGAAGGATCTTTTGTATAGTTTGCCCTCAGAAGATAAGAGAAAGAGGGCAACTTTGACTCTTATATAATGGGCAGTCTTCTTATCACTTGGTAGTACGTCACTTTGCAAGTAATCTACTATGGGGTACATCCAGGTGGGAGATTTCTCTATATGGAGAACATGCTCGAGGTTTGGCGATTCGGTTCTTTGGTTGATGCTCGATAATGGAAGGAAATCGATTTGAATTATTCTCCTTAAGTCAGAGTCAATTGATGAGCTTAGAGCTACTAGGGCATCAACATGGTTGTGTTGTCCCGAGGGGAATTGCTGAATGCTAACGCGATCAAAGTCGGCCATTAATCCCTTCATAGTGGCAAGGTATACTACCATCCTTTCATCTTTTGCATTGAAACCACCACTTATTTGGTTGGATACCAGTTGTGAATCATCAAAAACTTAAAGATTCCTTACTCCAAGCAACTGTGCCTTCTGTAGACCCACGATCAGCGCCTCGTACTCTGGCTCGTTGTTGCAAGCTTCAAATCTAAGCTTGGTTCCTTCCTTGAGCACGGTGTTCTCAGGGTATCTAGCATGATGCTTATCTTAGGCCCCTTGAATTAGAGGCTCCATCAACATACAACTTCCAAATGCCTATATCTTATAGGACTTCTCTTAGATGATTGATCTTAGGATAATCACAGGGTTGTTCTCCTATGACCTCGGTAATGAAATTGGTGGGGACCTTCCCCTTGATAACAGTCCTTGGTTGAAAAGGAATGTCAAATCTTTCGAGCACGATCTACCATTTTGACAGTCGGCCTGAGAGGTCTGCTTTCCTCAGTACAGCTTTGAGGGGGTGTAAAGTTACTACGAAGATATAGTGGGCCTCAAAATAGTTCTTTAGTTTTATTGAGGCTACCACCAGTGTAAAGGTGAGCTTCTCCAATGGCAGGTACTGCTTCTTGACATCTAAGAGAGTCTTGCTTGCATAATAGACCGGATTTTATCTCCCTTCTTTCTCACATGCTAAAGAGGAGCTCACAACATTATCTGATTCTGCCAGGTAAAGATATAAGTGATCATTTTCTCTAGGGATTAGAAGAAAATGGGGCTTACTGTGGTAGGCCTTAATCTCTTTTAATTCCTTCGTGTAACCGTCGTTCCACACCACAGTCTTACTTTTCTTCAGCAACTAGAAGAACGGTTAGTACTTTTTTAAAGATTTAGAGATGAACCGATTTAGGGAAGCGAGCATTCCTGTGAGCTTATGTACATCTCTAATAGTTTTAGGGGACTGCACCCTATTAATAGCATCGATTTGGTCGGGATTAGCTTATATGCCTCTCTCGCTAACCAAGTATCTAAAAAAATTTCCTGACTCGACGCTAAAAGAACACTTACTTGCGTTTAGTTTCATTCGATACTTCCTGAGAATTTTAAACGTCCTTTCTAGGTTGAAGAGGTGGTCATCTTTGAGCTTGCTCTTGATGAGCATATCATTGATATACACTTCCATAGTGCCTCCCATTTGGTCTTTAACCATTCTTGTAACCAACAGCTGGTATGTTTCTCCTACATTCTTAAGTCCGAAGGGCATAGCTTTGTAACAAAGTAAGCAAACAATGGTGATGAAGGCAGTTTTATCTTGATTCGGCTCATCTAGAGGGATCTGGTGATATTCGAAATATGCGTCTAGGAAGCTCATTCCCTCATGATCTACTATGGCATCCATCAACTGGTCGATCCTTGAAGGGGGAAGCTATCTTTGGGAGAAAACCTATTGATATCGCTGAAGTCCATACAGACTCTCCACTTCTCGTTACTTTTAGGGACCACTATTGTATTAGATAGCCATTTGGGGAACTGAACTTCCCATATGGACCTTGTATCCAGTAATTTCTCAACTTTCTTCTCCACTGCTTTGGCCTTCTCTGGATCAGTCCAGCGAGACTTCTGTACAACTGGATTGAAGGTTGGATCCATGTGTTATCGGTGGCAAGTAATGCTGGGATCAATTCTGGGAAGCTCATAGGTATACCATGAAAAAAATGTCCAAATTGCTCCGAAGGAGGGTGACCAATTCCTTCTTCTCGTGATCAGTAAGGGAGGTTCCAATTAAAAACGTTCTTTTGATTGAGCCACTCCAAGCTATGACTTCTTTCGGTTCCTCGATGACACTCTTAGAGGGGGGAACTTGGTCTCCTCCACTCCTGGTCTACCATATCTCAACTGCTATTTGGAGGGCATCAACCTCTCCTGTTCTTCATCTTTATTTCTCTCTTCCTCCATTTTTTTCTTCTGCTTGGGGCATATGGCTCCTATGAGGCACTTTCTTACCATTGCTTGATCTCCACGAATTTCAACTACTCCTCACTTTATCACACATTTAAAATTCTGATGATATGTCAATGAGACGAACTTCATCGTGTGTAGCCATCCTTTGCCGAGGATGGCTTGGTAAGGTGAATCAATATCAACCATAAGAAATTAAATCATCTTTGATATGTGTCCTTCCCTCATCGGTAGGAATATCTTTCTCAAGGGGATGGTTATCATTCCAGCAAAGCCATCCAGAGGAATAGTGACCTCTCTTAGGTCAGCAATACTTAACTTTAACTTTCTGAACATCTCCAGGTACATTACTTAGGATGAGCTGCCTTGGTCGATGTGTAATCTATCGATGTCGTAGTTATCTATCCTAAGTGCAATGACCAATGCATCATGGTGTGGAGTTCTTACTCCCACCAAATTATTATTTGTGAACACGATATGCTTGTTGTAGTTGATTTCCTCCAGACATTTATGCTTCCAAGATTGGGTTTTGGCTGGATCAAAATGAAAAGCTTGCATCACTGCTGTCAGCTTCTTCACTTCCATTCGAGTTGCATTCCCTTGAATCTGCTTGAGGTCAGACGCCCCATGAATTATCGTGAACTCGTGGCCGACATCCTTTTTGAGAACATTATCGGGATTTTGATTGCCGTTTGCAGCTATCTTCTCAGCTTTTTTCTCTACGCATTCATTTAAGTGTCTATCTTGAGCTAGCTCTTTGAGGTGGTACTTAAGGGCCTTTCAGTGCTCGATTTTGTGCTCGTCTACCATATGAAATGCACATCTTAATGCGTTATTCCGCTTGGAGGGGACTCCACCCATCTTCTTATGCCACTCAATGAATGGTTTGTCTTTGATTTTTGCAAGGACCTTATAGATCGGTTCCTAACGGAGGTATTTATGGATTAGAATGCCTTCAAAGCGTCGCCTCTGTTCCCACTCTTGGGGACACTTTTGGCCCCTTTATTATTCCCTTTCTTTTGAGTGTCACTTTTTCCGCCCCCCTTGTCAACAATTTTGGTGACAAAGTTTTCCCCTAGACTAGGATGGGTCACATCTTCTACTTTGGCATATTTCTTGATATGAGCCATCAAGTCATCGATGTCCGTGGCCTCCTTCTTAGTGAGGGACTGGTGTAGGAGATACGAGTGGGGCAGGCTGATCTTAAAAGATGTTACAGTGACCTACTCTGATCAATCCTTGACATCATTGAACACCTCCGCGTATATCTTCGCGTAGTCTCTAAGGTTCTCCTGAGGTTTTGTCTTCATTGTTAATAGAGCGTCCATCCTCTTTGGATGAGAGCAGCTTGTAATGAAGAGATCTATGAACAGCTTGGCTAGAGATTTCAAGTTCCTTATAGAACGATGAGGGAGCTTCTCGAACCATTTGCGAGTGACATCGTGCAGGCTTGATGGGAAAATCCGTCACATGAGTGCATCGTTATGGTTCTATAGGTTCATGGCCTGCTTATATTGTCTGACATGATCGATGCGATCTGTCTTGACATCGTAAATCTTGAATCTGGGCACCGTAAACTTCTTCGGGGCTTCTTCTTTCTCAATCCCCCTTGAAAAATGGGACTTCATCTGAGTTCTGATAGCTCTCCTGGCCATCTCTCTTCTTGATCTGGCACCCCAATGAGCTCGATGTTGGTCCATTTATCTCCGAACCAATCTTAGTATATCACCATTTCTTCAGCAAAGCTCCTGTATCGATGAGTTGGTTGTTACTGCTCGGACTGGTCGTCATTTGACATGTGTCTCTCACACCTTTGCGACCCACACACTGGGATCCTTCCTTGACTGCAAGGTTTGCTCGTCTGAGGGCTAGGAGTTCGATTATAGCGTTGACTCGTGTTACGATGGAGATCCCTTTCCATCTTCTCCAGTCGCCTTTTGAGGTGGGCATTTTCATCTTCCTTTTTTAGAGTAGCCTCCTCCTGTTCTTGAAGTCTGGCCTCGTAGGCATCTATCAGTCTAAAAATCTGTGTGGATCTAACTGTACCCTGGCTTTCTTCGGAGAGTTACCTCTCTCGATGGAACCTCTAGTTCGAATTATGGATTTTGGACCTTACCTTAGGAGGGATAGGCTTCTCTTGAATATCCCCTGCTTGAGGGGTATTTCTACTGTGATCGGACATTACGGGTCCCTATTTGTGAAGGATTTCTTAAAGGAAAAATAATTGTTTCCCATAGAAGGAACCAATTGTGGTGGCAAATATCTCAACACAAATTATAATGAAAGACAATCAGCAGGAAAAGAAGAACAACAAAAGTCGCAATCACACAACATAGAGATGTACGTTGTTCGGCAAACTTTCTACGTCCATGGAGAGGTCTACTATTATATCAAGTATCTCTAAAGAGAAGTTTTTCTGAATTCCCTTTGCCCCTGGCCAGGGGTACAATCTATATTCCATAAAAGAGATAGGGGCGCTGATAACCACCCCATTAGCCCACTATCCCCTAAGTATCTCCTCCAAGATTTTTGGGGATATACTGGGTCAAATCCTCAATTCTAACTATTATTTAGAACATCCCATTATCTGAGCCGAGCATATTTTATTTTTAATTGGGCTTTATCCGACAACTCTCAGGGGCCTAAAAGACGAAAAAGGTACCCACATACGTAATCAAAAAACAACAAAAATTTTATTCCCCAACAAAACATCTATATATAGTTCCCCAATATATAGAAGTGCATAATCGTTACAAGAAGAAAAAGCCTCAACGTATTGAATCATATGTAATTTAAGTCAATTTTTTTGTTACACAAACAAGTGTAAATAATTTAGAGAATTTGGTCAAAAGATTCATTTGTTTATAGGATTATCCACCTTGTTTAAGAAATAATAGTTTGTCTTGGGAACAAACTAAAAATAGTTGATTGGTACATAAAAAACGGTGGTTAAGAAGTTAGGGCTTGAAAGCTCAGATTTTAAACCCCAAATATCTTTTCAAGCATATTTAGTAGTGTTGTGAAAAGAACAAAAATACATATTCAGTACATTCATTCTATGAATAAAAGGATAAATACTTGAATAAATTATATAATAGTATTAGAAAACAGTTAATGGCACTAAGAATTTACGCAATATCTATCACAATGATAATGGTACAAATGTTTAGTAGAACAAAAGAAAACCAAGTTTCTCATACATAAACCCGAAATTTAAGTCACACAATTTTTTATTTTGTAGTCTTTCATATGTAAGTGTACTATGTCAGCAACATAACACGTGTCTAACAATTATTATATATGGTTTAATTTAAAAAATACCATGCAAGACACCAAAACTATAATTAATCATCACATTTAAAGGCGAAAACACGACACTTACATCACACCCAAATTTCATTTTACTGAAACGCTAATAAATTGTCGTGATAAAAACAATTCAAGTACGGTTATAATTAAAAATATATATATGAATATTTTAACACCGAATAAATGTTTTTGAACTAATGACAATGTTCTAAAAAGTGACTTGTTTACCATAAGCATGTCTACAATATGTATAAAATCATTGGTTACAACACCCAAAAAATTATAAACAACATGGTTTATGAGATGTATATTCTTCATCTATAAACCTAAATGCACCACTTATCTATATTTCTTCTGCAAAGCTGAAGCCATTATGTATATTCACATTTCTCTACTCCATGATAACCCCAAAACCATGATTATTCTTAGAAATGACGTGAACAGAGACACAAAAATGAAATGCATTTAATCAGGACTACATTTCATGCTACGTTTAGCTAAAATGCATTTAACTTTCCTCGTACTTATATCTGGAAAATAATATGTCATGATCCCAAATTTACTATAACTATTACCAAGGGAAGTTATTCATATCAAAAAAAGTATATTTGCATAAATTACCCGTAATATGTTGACAGTGCTCTTGGTTGCTCCTAGAAAAAATATAAACCAACAAAATTAGGAACAACTTATGTAATAATCTACAATATGCATAAAATAATATTTGAACCCTTCATTTAACTGATGTTAACTGAATGTAGTTCCAATCAAGCCCACATATCATAAAAAAATGCTATGTTTTTGCTTCCCTTTACACATGTTCATTGTTGAACTTGCATTCCAAGGTCATTAACATGATATCAAAGAATTTAGCTCAATCCTTCTGAAAATCAATTGCTACCCATAAATTTAGACTTTCTCTAATTAACAATGATAAATATGAAGAAATAGGACTACCAAGAGCAAATTTGCGTTTATAAAAATGGTTGAATATCCTAAAGTGATAAATATAAATGGTAACAATTCATTGATTTTAATTTGAATAAAACAACATGAATTATTGAGACTTGATGAAATTATTGTGGTATAAAACAAAATTTCATAGCATGAAGAGTTTTTTATGGGTGTTTCTCTTGTATATACAACTACTATTAGTGGCTAAAACTTACCGGATCTCCAAAATGGATATAAAAAAATCCTAATTGAGAAAACCTTAAAGAAAACTTCAAATTTGTATGTTCAGCATAGATTAAAACCATAAGTTCGAACATAAATACTCAATATAAAATGAGGTTACTATAAAAATAAAACATTAATCTAACACAAACTACAGGATTGGCACCTCCGTGGAAATCGTAATGAAACTCACTGGGAAATCACAATGAAGATCATCGGACTAGTAAATTTCATAAATATTTATCTGTAAAAAACATGAGTACAAATTTTTTTTTGTTCACTACAAGCACTTAAAATTAAGATCATTTTAGATGCCATGGCTATAGGTTTAAAATGAAGTCTGTCACTGTAGTAGAAAGTAAATAATTTCATCAATATATCAAAACGAAAATGGATGAAAGATATTTAATAAGTTATTTTCAATGCGATCACTATAACATATTGTATATAGTTCTAAATGTATAACCAATTAATGTCTATTACCTATTCTTGTGGATCTTTATTCAACCGTGTGTTTTAATTTTCCCCCAAACCACATGCCTCTACAACCAAAAGCACGTCCACATTTTGTACAACCTAAGAGAAAAATGAAAATGAAAAGGATTAAAGAATTCCCTAATATAATATTGAAATTGTTTAACACCGGTACTTTAAGGTTCATAAACTAATTTGAAAAATATATAGTAAAAAAGGAAAATAAATATTTTCTTACTATGGTCCACTAAAGTTGACAGGAAAAGAATGATATGGACCATTACAGTGATGTATATTCTCATATCATTGCATTAGAACATATGGAAGTATGAACTTGAAATATAAATTATGAAGTGTGAGGATGTTTAGTAATATTACTTTAACAGATGGTTAAAGGAAATTGAATTACCTATTTTGAAGTCCCAACATAGTGAGATTAAAAATTAGCACTTCATGATCAACATGGATGTGCTATAGAATCAGTACCAAAGCTTCAAACCACGCACATCGATCCCATCGCTGTAGAATCCATCCCAACGTTGCAGAAACCACGCACATCTCACTTTTCTTTATCCCCTTGTTATATTTCCTTCTTTCATTTATCTTCCAATGGGTCATCCTTGAAGGCACAATTCAACCCAGGGAGGCTTTCTAGGAAGTAAATGAGATTAAAGAATAATGCTCAGCTGAAAAAGGTGGTCCCAAAAACCTCTCAAAACATCAATTTCTACACTCACAATGCTCAGCTTCTTCTACTCCCACACATCAATAATTTCTTATTATTCTAACATCTTATTGTCCCGACTTTCTCGATCAGCTTAGTCATATTAAAAAATTGAGTTGATTAGAGAAATATGTACAAAACAAAATAGAAACGCTAAATTAAATAAATGCAAAATAAATTATACAGATTATTGGTAAGTCCAAAATAATGTGTGTTAATAATGAGCTATCATAATATCATTTTGAGGTGCACTATTCTTTCTTTGATGTTTCTTCAAATATTGTATCTATGCAAATAACAAATAATAAAAAAATTAAGTCCAAATCTTATGCGTTTCTTCAAATATAGTATTCAATAATAATTGATATATCATAAATAATGAATAACCCTCATTTATAAGGATCATTAAGAAGATGTAATCCAGTTCATATCAGTGTAATAATCTTCAAAAAAATAAAACATATAACATGCCCCTAATTATGAATGTAACATGAACATGCAATAAAAGACACTTACACAAATTGAGTTTCTGTAATGGATCGAATTACGAATGTACAAAGAAAGTTTAAAACAAAAACCAATTTAAGAATAGAAATATTAGTTTATGAAACACCTTACCTCAGAAACAAATCGATCGAGAAATGTTGTCCATTTTATAAAATACCGCAAGTGCACGGGCAATTGAAATATAGAGGGTGTAAGTACAGGTCGAACACACAGAGATTTCGTCAATTTTAATCAAATATCGATTGTCCAACTAGACAAATGATTGTATATATATGGTTTAGAGATAAAACAAAAATAAAATAAAAATAAATGAGTGACATAAATTATGCAACATGTATGGAGATATTACTAGGATTTCGGATCCGTTTACCATTTTTATTAGTTTTTGATTAATTAGTCTAACTCGCTATTCACTTTTATAACTCAAAATTATACCGACTCTCGTCGCGTAAATTTCGGAAGATGAAAACGTGAAAGTTTAAATAAATATTTTTACATCTCTTTTTAGATACCAAAAATCCCTATTCCCTTAAAAATATCACTCATAAGCATTAAATGTCAAATATAAGCATGGACTATCAAACAATTTAACATAAGCATAATCCATCAAACGTAAGCACATAAAATCAAAAGAAGTGAATAAAACAATTAATTTAGAAGGTTAAATTATCACTCTCGTGACTATTTTAAATGAATATCAAATTTTTAAAACGTTTTTGGAACAAGTAGGGAATTTAGTGAATTAAACCAATTAAACATGCACTAAATAATCATGGTAAATTTCACCTCATCCTAGCAATTTAAATTAACCAAGCATGATAATTAAAACATAAAAATTGCAAGATGAAATACTAATGGCCATAATAATAATCAACTTACAAGATTGAAGTCCCAATATTTGAATGCCAATACAATAAAGTCCGCTCCACACTTGCACACAAAATTTCACACTCTAAAAAAATCCTATCTATATATACAAAAATCTTTCTACTCCCTAAGTAATTTCTCAAAATTCACTTCCAATTCCCCTCCTTCTTGAAGACCAAATTCCCCTTTTACAGTTGCAAAATTAGGGGGTTTGGATATTTTTTGTATTATATATATTTTGTTTTTTTTAAAATAAAGAATAATATGGGCTTGATTTGTTTAATAAGGAGTGAGGGGCTGATGAAAGTTGGCATGGACTGCTAAATATAGTAGTATTTATTTTTACAAGAATATTGAAAAAAAAGAATGGGGGGAAAAGGATTTAAGATGAAAAAGTTATTAAAGAAATAAGAATATAGGGGGGAAAGTGAAAAAGCAGAAACTTTAGGGCTGAAAAGTGGAAAAAGGGAATCTGCAGAAGGATTTCGTCCAAAATTCAAATAGGTTGGGGCAGGAGTCGAACTTCAACCTTATGCCTATCTATCCCACAATCAACCAGCTTATCTAACTGCATGCTTTGAAATAATTATACACCCAATTATCTTTAACAACAAATTACAACCCAAATTTGCACAATAACCCAAATGCGGCCATAACTTTCATGTACGACCTCCGATTGATACGCCGTAAAAACCGACATCACCCAAAATTCGGGACCAAAAATATTTCAATAGTGTTTGGGTCTCGGGGTTGACTTCGGGCATTGACCCAAAGCTTTGACTTTCTTCTGAATTCGAACTTTGTACGGCCATAACTTTTTCATTTCAACTCCGATTGATACGCCGTTTGAACCCAGGCGTCCCTTGATTCAAGGCCTTCAATTTCCGTGTTTGGTCCGAGTTCGAAATAAATCTTTAGAATTTACAATTTTGCCCTTGAAGTTGCGGAAGTGACCTTTTCATGCTCAATTTGCATCCGAACTTTACCGCTTAAATCAGTCAATACTTAAAAACAAACTTGCATAAGAGATTAGCAATATAAGATGTGAGCTTGAAGTTCTCAAAATTGCATTATTAACCCCATTTATTCTTAAATTTGTATTTTTCTCTAAAATAATAAAAATTGCTCTAAAAGTTCTTTATTTATGATGTAAGGGGAGTAATAAGTCCTAGATTTGGGTGTAAATAATACAAAATAATGCACTCATCAAGAAACAACTGAACTGATGGGAAGAAGAGGGCGAAAAGTGGAAGAAGTGTTAAATCTCCATATGTTGGATACGATCCATGTTCCCAATCAAGTGAACCCAATAGCTCAACTAATCCCAATCCCAAACCCAATCCAATCTTTTAGTTTCATATTTTTTCCAAACCAATATAGAGGCAGAGATACGTTTGTTTCCCTCTCTAGCTCACCAAGGGGACACGCATTCAGTAAGGATAACTCTAACACAAACACTTAGTAAGGGTAATTTTAAAATGCTAGAATAAAAATCATAGCATTAAGAGCATAAAACATGTAACATAAACCTACATCTTAACTTAGTTCTAAAACCAATCCCCACAATGACAAATCTATTGTCCAAAACTAAATGTGCTAAACACATTTCAAAACACCCAACTTTGAATCCCTTAAATCCCATCTCAAGATGTTCAAATTTGAAGTTCAAAACCATTAAAACTCAACACATGCATTAATTTCCACCCATTCTCAAAACAATGAAGATAAATCCTCAAAAAATAGTTATTCATGTTTTCTCATAGAAACACCAAAATAGCGAGTATAAATGAGACATCCCACTCAAAACTCTCAAAACATTATTTGAACTTAAAACCCCACATAAAAAAATCCATATTTTATACCATACTAGTGAAATGAAAGACTAATTAGATTCTTTAAACCTTCCAATGAAACACAAAAAACCGATTGTGAAAAGTTGAAAAAAAAGTAAAACTTCACATCATACCAGTGACAGAAGAGACAGGTCTATCAGTGAGAATGCTATATCTGCAACAACAAATAAAAAAACCCAATTAGTCTCAAAGAAAAAATTATAACCTCAAAGTGGGGAACATATATAGTTTTAAACATAAATACAAAAAAAAATATCAACATAAAGTGTAAAGAAAGAGCGGTTCAGGTTGTGTCATATAGAGATAAATGAAAGAAAAACACCAATTGAAATTATTACTTTGCATTCAATATCTCAAACCTTAAATCGAAAATACCATCTCAAGAAGATTCATGACAAAGTGCATGATTTTGTATAGGTGGTAACTTTCTATAATAAATTTTTCCTCCTTATGTTAGATTGTAAGCGGATTAGATGGTTAAGAGAGAGAGATAATAAGTTGCAGAAGAGAAAGATTGGGGTTGTGTGTGTGTAGGTGTGGGTAATTGGAAAAAGTGATAAGTTTGAAATAAAGTAAGAATCTTGAACGGGCGGGGAGTGAAAATGCAATTATGTGTTTAGGCGGGATAATTAAAATTTCACATGAGATCTCAACCCTTCATTTTTAGATGGGAGATGTGGTCAAATCTCAGTCGTTATTGTGCCTTAAAATTTTTAGATTTCAAAAACCATGCTATCTTATTATATATATATATATATATATATATATATATATATATATATGTATGTTATTTTGTTTGTAATGTTTTATGTAAATATAAATATATGTGTCATTTGAATATTATAGTTAGCAAATATTTTATTATATGTATATATACACACACATATGTTTATATATATATATATATATATATATATATATATATATATATATATATATATATATATACTCTCACACACACACAGACACATACAGCACCATATATATACATACACACACACACACACACACAAATGTACACAAAACATGCAGCACAGAACTCTCTCTCACCACCCAAGCAAACCCGAGACCCACTAGACCACAAACCCGAGTATCTAAACTCGAGACCCACGAAAAGCCAAACCAGATCCTTTCTCTCACCTTTTTTATCCTTCGCCACATATCCATACACACATGTAACTGAATCACTCCCCAAACCCAAATTTGAAAACATAAAACCGGATCCATTTCTCTCTATCTCTTGTCCCCACCAATCACAACCTCATACCCCCTTCTCCGTCTCTCTCTCTCTCTCTCTCTCTCTATATATATATATATATATATATATATATATATATATATATATATATATATATATATATATATATATATATATTACCCACAAACCAAAACCATCTTCCCAACTCAACCAAACCCATTAACCGATCTTGAACCAACCAAGAACCTAACCACCATCTGTAACATCCCGCCTAATTAAATATCGGGTGGCCAGTCCCATACCAAATTAAAACAGAATATAAAGTTGGCTCATTCTTAGCATCACTGTCGAAAACATTAACTAATCACCCAATACCCAATTAAGCTGGTGTTAAAAACTTTCCAAATTTTAATTCAACAAAATTCATTTTTAGTTTACGAATAACACTACTCATTTTATTCTATCACAATAATAACTGAACAAATATCTCAAAAGAATTTAAATGAAATTGGAATAAACATTCCCACATAATAATCCAGTACCGTAATCCCAATAATAATAAAAGTATTAAAATGACAAGAGTACAAGACTGTTTGACTCAGATAGAAAGAAGATAACTGAATTCCTTTGGGCGACATGCCCTAAATAAAAGATCACTATAAATCAAATGAAGATAGGTGTCTAAGAAATACTCCCTAGCTCCATAGCTCGTCATAATCCTCTAAGGTTGGCGTCCCTTATGCTGGACACCTGATATAGAAGGTACAATAGAAAAGGGAATATGCAAGGAAACGGGTCAGAGCCCGATGTAAAATAATTTTGAAAATAGCAAGTATTTAACAAGTGCAATAAAGCATTTATTATGTACATGTTAGTCTCCAGACTCTCACTTGATATTCTCACCTCTCATCTAGAGTGCATGCTTAACGTTTCCTATTAACCTCCTAGTTAATGGTTCCTCCTATCTACTTTCCATAGTATGATTCTATCCCATATCATAACCCCGTATGTCCCATACCATAGGTAGTATAATCATTCATATACGTTTCTCATTAATATGAATTAAGCTTTTCAAATCTATAAGAATAAATTTTCATTAACTTCATTCAGTTCTTATTCTCTATTCACCGTCATCTATAATTATCACACAGTATATTAATCAAACCACTATATATACATTCATTTAATTCATTATGTATATATAAATATATAATATGGCACCCATAGACATAGCTGCGGTGCATGCACTACTCTGCTATCACATCCCCGTATCGAAGGTCGCCGAATAAGGGACTAAAGGTTCGATTAGGATTCCTCGAACCACAAATAACAGCACAAAAATTGGAGGTGAACATAGTTCTCGTATCCATGGGTCACTCACATACCTACGTACCCATAGTCAACGGACTTATCAACTCCCCGATAAGTCTTTCATAGACCTATGTTCTCCAGCGACAAATAAAAAATCCCATGGATTCATCAGGATATGACTTCCCTCATGCGCAAACCTCCGGTCGATAGCAAGTAAGCTAGGTATGTCATACATATAAATCATCAATTAATCAAATAGGAATTATCATCTACCTATAGATAGAATATCAACAAGGTAATCACACCACCCTAAGATAATTCCCATATGTAGCATTATATCTCTTAAATCCTACGTATTAAAATATTATGACTTTACTTCTTTGATTTAATTCTTCCAGCGTCCCACTCATTACTCAAGGTTTAACTAGGTTTTTCCTCAATATATTTATTCAATAAGACATCACTAATATCCTACTGGTCCATATCATCTTATCTCCCGAGTTACTACGAATTAAACTCTCTTTTAATTACGGTTATAACCGATAGTTGCTAATCTCTTATAAACACCTCTTCTATCACTTAGGATTAAACCTTCTTGTAAACCTAAGGTTGCCCAGGTGATTTATAAAATTTCCCCTACTAGACCTATTCTTAATCCTCATTCATACAAATTAGAATCCAACACGTGAATCTAGCAACCCAAATTTCTTCCAAATTAATTATCATAATTCTCATCAATTAAATCCCAATCACATTAACACGGTTCTTATCTAGGGCTTACTGATCTTCCCTAAGTCCCATTATATCCAATTAATAATCACCAAATATTTACAAAAGACTTGGGATAAGATCAAGGATTAAAAAGAAAAAACTTCATAAATTCTGAGGAGGCCGATCGATTGAAGGTAGGGGGTCGATCGATCGATCGCCCAGATTTCTGCAATTCTTATAATACGGGTTTCATAACTTTTGATCATTCAAACCTTCATATTAACAACCCAAATTCCTTATAATCCTTACTTCATGATATAGCAATATATGTAAATGATTTCTAATGCTCTAAACATCCTAGAATCATCAAGAGTATGAATTAAAAGAATATATTTATCCTATTTTTCCAGAAAATTTATAAACATGATATCTTCAAGAACACACCAATAATTCTCATAATTTCTTCAACAACTTAATGATTATTTCGTGGATTACTATCTACCTACAACATGAGTTTGATTCCTATATATTTCCATTTTCCAGAAATCAATCAACAACTCTATCTTTATCTTCCAAACATGTAAAATCTCATTTTTTTTCATAACTATCCTAACATGGACAATATACTAACTAGATTTCAATTATCAAATACTTGCCTCTTATGAAGATCTTAACCTTTGGGGTTGTATATCACTAGTGGTTCTCCCCTTCTCCGGTCAACTTCCGATGGTGGTTGGTGGTGGTGACCTTTGGCCCTTGGTTCTCATCCTTTCTAAGCAAGCTTCTTTCCTCCCAAGCACCCTTTCACTCTCTCCCAAAAGGTGACCTCTCAATTTTTGTGTAGAAGAGAAAATGAACCTACGTACAACTAATCTCCAAATATTTATAATAAGACCAAATCCTAAATCACTATTCACCCCCTGTAAAAATGACCAAAATGCCCTTTTTGGGTGTCTTTTCATTTCCAAATGACCCGAGACCCAAAACCAACATCCAAATAGACTTTTCTGACTATTTCAACCCTTTCGGATGCAACGACGCAATTGAAATGACTATAAGGTTGACGTAAAAATAAGTTTCCTTTTTAATTTAATAAATTTATCCCGATACGTCCCATACCGGGTCCGACTAAAAATTCAAATTACTAAATTAATAGCTCACAGCAATATCAATAATATCATATTCATATATTACCTAAATATCTTTAAGTAATATTCAGAATCATTCATTTTAATATCCACAATTCGGATAAAACCCAAATGAATTAATTTATAATAAAATCCAATTAATCCATTAATTTAAAATATAACTCATTTTTAAAAGTCATTAAAATTACGGGGTGTTACATACTCCCCCCCTTATAACAGAATTTTGTCCTGAAATTCAGAAAGACAAATCATACTGGTAAGGTCAACTTTGAGTATAAATCTCACATCGCAAGTAATCTTTGTCGTACCGCCCATACAGTACATTAACGAAAATCCCCATTGATGTTATACGCCAAGCCTCACCATATAGTTTTAACTGAATCGAATTTAAACTTTACGCAATCTTCCCTATACCATCCCTGTGACAACGTTTGGAAAAAAAATGATCCTTAATCATTAAGTAAATAAATCCTGAAGTCACAACTACTTACTATTTCACAATTATGAAGAAATACTACAATCTAACCATCCAGGGAACCCATACACCATATCGTATAACTTCCATTATAAAATGGATATGGTTACCCGCATAATACTCTGATTTATCGCAAAGGTTATAAACTCATATCCTAAAGACATAACTTACTTTGACTCCCAACGTTTGTTAGTTTCGTGTGTGGGGTGTCTCGCAAGAAAAATCCAAACAAGGAATCCCCCCGCTGTACTACTACCTAAAGTAGTCCGTCATCGAAACTCCTCAGGTCCTTAGTCAATAGTATATAACTTCTCTACGGGTTTATCGATTTCAAATAAAAGTATACTCATCTACTATCTTATTAAAGACAAAACGCTAGCTATAGTAGTCCATATTTTCTCATATACCATAAGTCAATCCACGATGATAGTCACATCATGTTCGGACATGCCTAATGTAAATAACTCCATGATAAAATTTGACCCACATGATGACATGTAAATATATAGGTGTTCCATGACCCCTCGGTGAGTCTTCGTAAATAACAGTGCTAAAGGCAAAGTTTAGTAACCCCAATGCCCACACAATATTAATTCCTACAATAAATATGAGGTCCTCATGTAAGTCATTATGTGCCTCATAACTCCTTAGATAGAAAACATACCCTCATTCGCGGGTGGTGGTTGTTGAATCGTTGCCTGATGGACATTATATACACGCCCATACTGACCTTGTTGCACTGGAGCTGCTGGAATGGGAGGTAACGCTAGCACCTGAGCTGGAGCTGGAAGAGCAGCTGGTGGAAACATTGGTACATGTGGCTCCTGTCGAGAATTTTTTTACCGAGGGGGTTTGTCTTTATCAGGATAATCTTATCATTTATGGCAATACTTACCGAACACGAAACATTTTCCAGAAAACTTCCCACCATTTTGTCCCTGTTGACCCCGACCTGCTGGCCAATACCCCTTTCCCTTGGCCCTGTGAGCCTGCATCTGGCCTAATGGCCCTGCTGCCCTTGCCCAAATTGAGAATCTCTAGATCGTAAACGCTTAGCATAATCCCCTGTCTGGGAACCCTACTCACCCTGATGCTGATGAATCTGCCCTAGCTGAGTCCCACTAGAACTCCCCCCATTAGTCTTGCCTTGCAGGCTTGACCCAAACCCTCGCTTGACACCCTGAGCATGTAAGCAGTTATCCTGGCAGTAAAGCATTGCAGCATTAAGAACATCTGCATAAGTACGTAGTGAAAGATTTCCCAATAAATGCTGGGGAATCTTATAGTTCAACCCATCAGTGAACATTAGAATTCTCCTCTCCTCAGTGGGTACCTCTGCTGGTACCAAATTAGTTAGTTGAGTAAATTCTTCCTCGTATTCTACCACTATTTTCTCTCCCTATTTAAAATCAAGTAATTTCTGCTTCATCTCTGTCTCGATGGCGGAAGGAAAGTACTTCTGATCAAACCGTATCCAAAAGTCTTGGATAGTCACTATGTCTCTCTCCTCGATAGTGGTCGTAGCCTCCCACCACTGCAAAGCCGCCCCTACTAGTTTGAATGTGGATAATATTTGACGTTGAACCTCAGGACATTCGAGCATTCTCAAGTGCCTTTGGATATCTCTCTTCCATTTGCTAACAGTCACGACATCAGATAGTAGCTGAAGAACGTAAGCGTAACTAGAAAAGCAATAATCCTATTCATAGGGCTCTACATCAAAGAAAGCTAAGATGAAAAAATTATAAGTTGTACAGACCCTAAAGGACTCTAGAACCTGATGCTCTGATACCACCTGTAACACCCCGCATAATTAAATATCGGGTGGCCAGTCCCATACTAAATTAAAAAAGAATATAAAGTTGGCTCATTCTTAGCATCACTGTCGAAAACATTAACTAATCACCCAATACCCAATTAAGCTGGTGTTAAAAAATTTCCAAATTTTAATTCAACAAAATTCATTTTTAGTTTACGAATAACACTACTCATTTTATTCTATCACAATAATAACTGAACAAATAGCTCAAAATAATTTAAATGCAATTGGAATAAACATTCCCACATAATAATCCAGTACCGTAATCCCAATAATAATAAAAGTATTAAAATGACAAGATTACAAGACTGTTTGACTCAGATAGAAAGAAGATAACTGAATTCCTTTGGGCGACATGCCCTAAATAAAAGATCACTATAAATCAAATGAAGATAGGTGTCTAAGCAATACTCCCTAGCTCCATAGCTCGTCATAATCCTCTAAGTTTGGCATCCCTGATGTTGGACACCTGATATAGAAGGTACAATAGAAAAGAGAATATGCAAGGAAACGGGTCAGAGCCCGATGTAAAATAATTTTGAAAACAGCAAGTATTTAACAAGTGAAATAAAGCATTTATTATGTACATGTTAGTCTCCAGACTCTCACTTGATATTCTCACCTCTCATCTAGAGTGCACGCTTAACGTTTCCTATTAACCTCCTAGTTAATGGTTCCTCCTATCTAGTTTCCATAGTATGATTCTATCCCATATCATAACCCCATATCTCTTAAATCCTACTTATTAAAATATTATGACTTTACTTCTTTGATTTAATTATTCCAGAGTATCACTCATTACTCAAGGTTTAACTAGGTTTTTCCTTAATATATTTATTCGATAATACATCACTAATATCCTACTGGTCCATATCATCTTATCTCCTGAATTACTACGAATTAAACTCTCCTTTAATTAGGGTTATAACCGATAGTTTCTAATGTCTTATAAACACCGCTTCAATCACTTAGGATTAAACCTTCTTGTAAACCTAAGGCTGCACAGGTGATTTATAAAATTTCCCCTACTGGACCTATCATTAATCCTCATTCATACAAATTATAATCCAACACGTGAATCTATCAACCGAAATTTCTTCCAAATTAATTGTCATAATTCTCATCAATTAAATACCAATCACATTAATTCGGTTCTTATCTAGGGCTTACTGATCTTCCCTAAGTCCCATTATATCCAATTAATAATCACCAAAGATTTACAAAAGATTTAGGATAAGATGAAGGATTAAAAAGAAACAACTTTATAAATTCTGGGGACGTAAGGTAGGGGGTCAATCGATCGATCGCCGAGATATCAGCACAGATTTCTACAATTCTTATACTACGGGTTTCATAACTTTTGATCATTCAAACCTTCATATTAACAACCCAAATTCCTTAAAATCCATACTACATGATATAAAAACATTTGTAAATGATTTCTATTGCTCTAAACATCCTAGAATCATCAAGAGTTTGAATTAAAAGCATATATTTATACTATTTTTCCAGAAAATTTATAATCATGATATCTTCAAGAACACACCAATGATTCTCATAATTTCTTCAACAACTTAATGATTATTTCGTGGATTACTATCTACCTACAACAGGAGTTTGATTCCAATATATTTCCATTTTCCAGAAATCAATCAACAACTCTATCTTTATCTTCCAAACATGTAAAATCCCATTTTTCTCCTAACTATCCTAACA
The DNA here is from genome assembly GCA_949130495.1 of Sambucus nigra. NCBI lineage: Eukaryota > Viridiplantae > Streptophyta > Magnoliopsida > Dipsacales > Adoxaceae > Sambucus > Sambucus nigra. The sequence goes on from OX422224.1 coordinate 378,888,166, forward strand.
TGGACAATATACTAACTAGATTGCAATTATCAAATACTTGCCTCTAATGAAGATCTGATCATTTTGGGTTGTATATCACTAGTGGTTCTCCCCTTCTCCGATCAACTTTCGATGGTGGTTGGTGGTGGTGACCTTTGGCCCTTGGTTCTCCTCCTTTCCAAGCAAGCTTCTCTCCTCCCAAACACCCTTTCACTCTCTCTCAAAAGGTGACCTCTCAATTTTTGTGTAGAAGAGAAAATGAACCTATATACAACTAATCTCCAAATATTTATAATAAGATAAAATCCGAATTCACTATTCATCCCCCTGTAAAAATGATCAAAATGCCCTTTTTAGGTGTCTTTTCATTTCCAAATGACCCGACACCCAAAACAAAGATCCAAATAGACTTTTCTGACTATTTCAACCCTTCCAGGCGCAACGACGCAGTCAAAATGACTATAAGGTTGATGTAAAAATTAGTTTCCTTTTTAATTTAACAAATTTATCCCGACTAGTCCCATACCGCGTCCGACTAAAAATTCAAATTACTGAATTAATAACTCACAGCAATATCAATAATATCATAGTCATATATTACCTAAATATCTTTAAGTAATATTCAGAATCATTCATTTTAATATCCACAATTCGGAAAAAACCCAAATGAATTAATTTATAATTAAATCCAATTAATCTATTAATTTAAAATATAACACATTTTTAAAAGTTATTAAAATTATGGGGTATTACACCATCCCACCACCCGACCTACTTTTATGACTCTATCGACTTCCATATTAACCCGTTTCTCTTTCAACCCAGACCAACCCAATAGAAACTTGAGACAATCAACTAATTATGTTCCCCACGCTTATATATATATATGTGTGTGTGTGTGTGTGTGTGTGTGTGTGTGTGTGTAGATATATAAGAACCCATTATGAGGTGTTCCCCACGCCCTATTATCTCCATGAGAATACCATATATACAATTCATACATGTACCATATTGTCTTGGAGAGAGAGATTGAGATGCATAAAATAAGGAGGAAGGCAGAGGAATAAAAAGAAAATCATTTTTCGTTTCCGCTACACGAAAGAGACACATTTCATCTCAATCTACTGTAGTTTTTAGGAGTAGTGTAGGGTTTATTTGTATTTCTATTATTTTTAGAGAGTGTAAGCATAATATTGTGAGAGAATCAAGAGTGAGTTAGTAACAGTTTCCAAAATATGGTGTGATAGTCGTGTATTTTATTCTCATATTTTTTTTATGTAAAGTCATTTTTGGTTGAGGATTATATTCAAGTTATGAGTTGTTTTGTTCAAGAGACTTGTGTTAATTTCTTTTACCTCTAATATTCTGACTTTACGTTTTAATGGTGTTGTCCTTACATTTTGTACGTAAAAACACCCCAATGACAGGACAAATACCTCATACAATGGGTGAGATGAAACCCTTAATTTATTATTTTTATTTTTAGTTTTTTATTTATTATGTTCCTTTGAAGATTAATATTAAAACTTTACAATTTAAAGTTACGATTTGATATAGGGTGAATTACTTTCTTGAGAAAACAGTAAATTCATATTACAATATTTATTTATTAATTAAACTAAAGATAGAAATGTTTTATAATACATTTTAGTTTGAATTTATTAACTCTAAATCATAACTTCTAATCGTTAAAATACTTTTAGTAAATTTTTCCTAGCTGGTGATTTATTAGAAATATTTTAAATCTTATTTTTCTAGAGTTTATGAAATTTTAAACATTAATCTTCTAAAAGGATTATGTTGAACTTCACTTTGCAATGTGAATTGATTTGTGGATTTAAATTTGTCTTGGGGTATTTCTAATAGATAATCTAATTGATCAAAATAAATAGGCTAAGTATGAATTTTAATCCCTTGAATTATCTCGTACTCATTTACTCCTCATATCTATCCCACTTTATTTATTTATTAGTGTAGTTTTAATTTTAGATAATTAGATAAACAACCCTTTAAAATATTATTATAAAAATCATGTTAGTCTTCATTTGTTTCTTTTTATATTATAAATATTCTAATTGTTTTTTGTTGGTTCAAGGGATTTTGATTGAAAAATAATAATCAACAATGATAGAACATCACAAAAACCTTTGCCAATAGTTGTCTTAAATAATTTATCGTTGTCGCTTTCTTTAGTCAAGGAGTGATTGAAGACTTGTTAATTTGTATATATTTTTTATTTATTTCTTAGACTAGTTTTATTACGTTTTTAGTACCTTGTGCATTTATTTGTGGTGATTTAGAAACCAATTATTCGTAAGAATTAATTCCATATAAAAAAAAAGTAAAAGGGGAAACATGACAAAATTTAGAGAGCGTCCATGGCATGGATTTAAAAGCCTCACTATTTTGGGTCCGTAAGACTCCCAGGGATGACTGAAGTTAGCTGAACCTGCACCGATCGACTTAATTCCATCTTCACCCCACATATCGCAAAATCGTTGGAGGTACATTTCTTCATCACTAGCAAACCTCCCACAAGTGAATCCATTTTTTATTTGACTATTTGCTCCTATGTGACTTTATTTTATGCATGGTCTTACTTTGAATGGTTTGATGAATTAATTGCAGTTAGGACCTAGCCCCCTCATTGAAACGAGTTGAAATTTTGTCACCCACTCAGTCACTTAATCCACTTGTTTGTTAACCCATGTTATCACATAATTCAAATTAATTAACTAACAAACCAAATAAGATCTCCTTTTTTCAAGGTGACGTATAAGACTCTATATTTTTTTCTCGTCCGCAGATTAATTAAAATTTGACTACCCAATCACTTAATTGAAGATAAAATTTGGTTATGTGCTATATAGGACTTTTCCTTTCATTGTATGTGTCTAATTCAAATCTTTTGGTAGTCGATCTTAAGCTTTGTCCTGTCGTAATTCAAAGAGTCCACTTTCATCCCTTTAAAAAAATCAAAAATATATTTTATTATTTTGTCTTTTGAAAAAACACTCAAAAATATTTTTGATTCCTTTTCTTATATCCAAAACCATACAAAGATATTCATTCGTTTTGGAAAAAAAATCGTAAAGATTGTTTCTTTTCTTAAAAATAAATAAATAAAACAATCAAAATATTTTTGGCGAATCATTTTTCTCCCACCATCCATCCCATCATGGAAGAAGAATGTCCTTTAAGGGACTATTTTGGTCATTTTCATCCTCTCAAAGCATGTTGAAGGTTGAACTTTCTGACACAAACCGTTGATACTCTTGCATATTTGATGTTAACAATGTCAAATTCCGCCGCCCCCAATGATACATATCAGCATGTCCAATGCTTCATCGTGCATAAATTGTCTTCGCATTGATCATTTATCTCATGCGTTTCCGTTTTTAAATTATAAACCCGACCCCACCGTGGAACCCGTGTATCCATTTGAAAATGTTTGGGAACTCACTCTATCATAGTATAATAAGCCTTATAATCCCAAGTGGTGTGAACAACCGAACTTTTCACGGACGCATGATCAACATCACACTCAATACCAATCCAAACCATATGTTGAGGATCCTCAGAGTTTCCAACAGTTTTCAAAAAAATAATGTGCACCATTCCCTAATTAGTTTCCATTCGATAATCACGAAAGTCATCAATCGTTTATTTCCCACAGAGGCCCGCCTCTTGTGCACGACCAACTTGATTCCATCCCACCTACTTCGCATGAGTATTATCCACCTCCTAGTGTCAATAGTGAACGGACATTCTCTCTCTCCGGTCAGTAGTTCTCTCCCTTTCTCTCTCTCTTGATCTAAAAACCTTACGGCTGCATGGCAGCATTAACCTCTATCACACCTGTCTCAACTGACCCAAAACCTCCAGACCCTCCAAATCCATCGACGGTATCACTTGCTAATGTTGTGAAAGGATCATCAATATCCCATACAATTGGTATCAAACCTCTTTCTAGGTTTTGTGGACAATCGGTCATTTTGTTTACCCAAGAAGATGTCTCTAATCTTTCGAATCCATTTAACCTTGACATTATAGGGAAGTTCTCACTTGGTAAGCCATCAATGGAGTTTATAAAGAAAAACTTTGAATCCTTTGGTCCTAAAGTAGCCTATCAAATAGGATGGTTAGATCATGAACACATCCTGATCAAAGTTAATCGTGATGAAGATTTTATTAGGTTGTAGATGAAAGATCAGTGGTGCGTTGGAAAAATCCCTATGAGAACTTTTAAATGGTCCCCCTCTTTAACTATCGATCAAGAAAGTTCAATAGTTCCCATTTTGATCAATCTACCTGGGATACTAGTGTATGTTTTTGCAAATAAGGTATTATTCTCCATTGCATAGGAGAGGACAACCCTCTCAAGTTGGATAATTCAACTGAAAACTGCACTAGACCAAGTGTTATTAGTACTTGAGTGGAACTAGATCTGTTGAAGGCTAAACCAAATAGGATATGGATTGGTTGCAGAGATTTTGGCTTTTGGCAGCCAATAATGTATGATACTTTTCCTCACTATTGCTATAAGTGTTATAAAATTGGTCATAGGGACTCTTAATGCCTGATATTCCCATCCCAAGAAAATACTAAGGTAGATCCTCTAAATAAGTCAAATAGAGAAGGTGCATCTCAATTGGCGGTACCAAAGTAGATATATATGAGAAAAATTATGTAAGTAGGTCCAACAATCAACATAGTGATAAAGAATAAAAAGAAATGATTAAATAAGGCTATTGTAAATATACTCAAATAAAAGGAGATGAAGATGTAGAATCAAAAGAAGACTCAGAAGAATAAGACCTCCAATGCTTGGAAAATAAGGAGAAGAATTTAGAGGAGCTTTTATAAGACCTTCAAAGAGAGACTATTACTATAGGACAAAATAAGGAATGAAGATGCGAAGTACATTCCTCATCAAACAAACCTAGAAATGGTTGTCATTACTCCAGAACCACAACAAAATTCCTGCTACTTACAAAGTGTATCTGAAGGAGAATAAGAGAAGTCAAATAATAAAGACAATGGGAATTATCAAAGAAGAAAATTCGTGGTGAGAAGTCTGCTTCAAAGGTAGAAAAGGAGGCTCGTGTTGGAAATAAGTGATTCAGCTCAGACTTAGAAGATGGAGAAATTAATCAAGTTCCTACTCTGGAGGAGCTTCTTAGTTTTCCAGCTAGATTAAAAAACAAAATGGAGGCCTTGAAGAGGAATCATAAATTTTAGAAATTCAAAGTTATCAAAGAAACTCCAATATTTGATCGGGGTTTAAAACCTTCATACATAACATCTTCCAAATTGAGTCCCAAATAATCCCCCCCCCCTCCCCCCCCCCCCCCCCCCCCCGCCCCCACCAGTCAATTGAGGAGGAACACAAGATTCTCCATCAGAGCTTCCAAAAGACCTAGTTCAAATCTTTCTAAATGTTCATCTCACTTATTTGGAATGCTAGAGGAGTTGGAAACAAGCCAACTTGAACGACGCTAAAATATCTTAATAAGTACAATAATATGTCTTTTATTGCTATTTTAGAGCCTATGATCAGTAGTAATAAAATTGAGAATATGAGAAATATAGGTTTACTTAAGGCAAGAATACCGTTGATAATATCTTGATTGCTTAAGAAATGGTTCAATCATTGGATAAGAAGGATAATGGTGATAATATTGTGCTAAAATTAGATATGGCCAAGGCTTATGACAGGGCTTTATGGTTATTTCTTTTCCAGTCTCTAAGGGCATTTGAATTTGGGGAGTTCTTCATTGATCTTATATGGAGATGTATAACTTCTAGATGGTATTCAATTTTAATTAATGGAGTTCCAAAAGGCTTATTTCATCCTTCAAGAGAAATTAGACAAGGGGACCCATGTAACACCCGATATTTTATGATTTTTAAAATATTGGATTAATTGAATTTAATTGAGAATTAATACAGAATTAATCCAGATTAAAATAACTATTAACTAGCGAGTTAAGAGTTAATATTTATTGACGTGTGTTATGTTGAATATGATTGAGCGAATAAAGTAATATATGATTATGAAATTAGTATAATTATCGCGAGTGGAAAAAAATACGACAGTTACAAAAATGAAGTCGGGACGCACCTGTGAGTCGTGTCAAGACTAATTTAGAGGATTTAGGAAGTCAATTAATTATAAGTATTCTGGATTGTCATTTTGAGTGCCCCAACGTATTCGAAAGGGTTGAGATAGTCAGAAAAGTCTACCCGGGGGTTTAGTTTGGGTACCGGGACAGTTTTAGGCCAAACCGGCATCCCGATAGGGGGTTTTGGTCATTTCAATTTTTGGGCAATTAATATGCACGAAAATTAGATATAGAATATATCTGATACATGAGTCCAATTAGGGTTTTTCTTCACAAGTTTCAAGGGAGAGCCACAGAGGGTGAGGGATAAACAAACCCAAGGAACCAATGCCTAGAACCATTACCTTGCAACTCCAAGACCACCACCGTAGATCAAAGAATGGGGAACACATCCATACCACCTACATCAGCGGATCAAACCATCATAATCAAGGCAAGTGTTTAATACTTTCTTGCTATTAGCAACAATTTTATTCATCTTAGAATAGGGATTAAACTCATGATTTAGAATTGAATTGGGTGGATTTAGAGAATTTAACTTATACGTTAGGAATAATTTTAATCAAAGATTGAATCCCTATGAATGTGGAATAGGAATCCCAAAATGTTAATGTAATATGATGAAAGAATCTGAGCTCGATTTGAATAGTGTGCATTAAATTAAAGAACTAGGGTTTCATATAGATTAATTGGGGATTTCAAAATTTATTACTGATTGATGATGATTTGAGGATATTAGGATGTTAGAAAATTAGTGTAAGTGTTGGGTTATCAACTAGTATAGTTGTATTATTATTTGGGTAAACTCTGTACAGGATTGGAGGTTTAAAAATGGTGAAAAATGGACTTTTTGGAGGTTAGGGACGAAACTGGTAGAAATCGTTCGAACAATCTGGGGAAGTCATTCGAACGAGATTAAGAACGAAAATTCAAAGTTAATTTCATTCGAAGTTTGTTCGAACAACCCCCTTCAAATGACCTCGTTCAAACGAAAATCTAGGCACTTCTAACAAGATTTCAGAACTGGGAATTTTTCCTGACTTCGCTTTAAACGATACATCTTAGCTAATTCAAAAGCGAGTGATTTTTCTACCATAAATAGTACCATAGATTAATTCTTAGGGACTTGGGTACACTACTAGGAGTGACTCACATGGTTGAATCATGTTGCGTAAGGTGCGATAAATAAAATAAATCGTAAGATATAATATACCGAAATTTTTAGAGGAACAAATACTATATATGAACTAATGTTCCGATTGTGTGTATACCTAATTATATAAAAGGGTAGTGTGAATACCTATAGTATGTTTCATTATGTGTACTGACATACCTAGATACTTGCTATCACGGGAGGTTTTGAAAATGATAGAGGCCAGTCTTATCCTGATGAGCCTTCGGGGTGTTTTAGATTTGGCACCTCAGAATATAGTACGTCGACTATATTTCCATTCGTGAGAATGATGGTATTGAATGGACATTTGGGTGCATAGGTATGTGCGTAGCCCAAACGCCGAGGACTATGTTCGCCTCCAATATGTGTGTTTGATTTTATGGTCCGTGGGGGATTTCTGAACCGATTATCCTTATTTGAGTACGAGATGTACCATGACACGATAGTAGAGTATGCATGCACTCTAGACGAGTCTAGGGGGTCATATTAGTATATATATTATAGAGTGATGATTATATATATAAACTAGTGATGTTATCTACCGTGTGATATTTGTAGATGTTTAAGATGATGAAATCCTAAGTACATTAAGATGTGAATACTTAACTTTAGGGTGATAACCCTTAAACGAATTAATAAATGTTGAAACATTTAATACAAGTGTTTGTCAATGCGGGATACTACTTCGAGTTATAGTTAGTGGTGTAAGTCTAGAATCTAGTTAAATGAGATTGGGATAGCTAGATTGGATTAGATGTACGTTAGGTGGCATAATAATTGAGAGGTGAGAATCTCATGTGTGATTATGAAAAGATAACATGGACATAATACTTGCTTTAACGTAAATTTTAAATACTTGCTAAAATATTTCTACAACTCATGCTCTGACCCGTCTCTTGTATATTTTCTTCTCTTGCACCATTTATATCAGGTGTCCAGTCACAGGGATTCCAGGACTGGACATTCAGACTGTTTGACGTGTTGTAACTGTTATGGTAGCTGCAGGTCCTCTCGCTTAGACGCCTTCACTCTCATTTCATTCAATTCTCTTTAGACATTTTAGGTACAGAATGTGTCGTACATTCTCAGTTATTTTGTTGGAGAGATTGTACTTCCTTCATTTCAGTATTTAGTATTTGGTTGGATTCATTATATTAGTTTATAATTTTAGACTTTGAAATGGAATATTTTTTATCCAGTCTTTTTATTTCAGTAGTTGATTCATATCATGTTTTTATTTTATTCATGTGTATGGTAAATGGTTTGTGTCTTAATAATTGAAATTTATTAATGGAATATTATGGGTATAACTTAAAATTGAAAAGGTTTTAACACTAGCTTAATTATTTATTAGGTGATTAATAACGTTAAATGTTTTTAATAGTGATGCTAAGAATGAACCAACCGAACATTTTGTTTAATTTTAATAAAGGACTTATCACCCAGTATTTAATTGGGCAGGGTGTCACAACCCCCTGTGCCCTTTTTTATTTTTTTTATCAACTGAAGTTTTCAGTGTTAATTTGCAGTCTCTTATGGAATCTAATGAAATAATTCCTTTCTCTCACCCTAGAGGATGGTCTATAGTTAGCCATTTAAGCTATGTTGATGATATTATTATCTTATCTGATGGTAACAAAAGAAGTCTGAAAAATCTTACGTCTTTGTTAAAAGAATATGAGAATGAATCAGGTCAGTTAGTTAATAATGACAAAAGTGGCTTCTCAATCAACTCCAAAGTGCTCCCTAAAAGGATTTCAACAGTTTCCCATGTTACCTCATTTAAACACTCTCCTCTTCCTATTAAATACTTGGGATGTCCCTTGTTCAAAGATAGAGGGAAAGCCATCTTTTTATCATCTAGTTCAAGATATTTTGTCTAAATCTAATGGTTGGAAGTCAAAGTTTATTTACTTTGAGGAAGAATGACTCTGATCCATCCAGTTCAATCATTTATGCCTATTTATTCTATATTTTCTCTGAATCCACCTAAGAGGACTATATGTCTAATTGAGAAACATCTCAATTATTTCTTATGGGGCTCTATAAAAGAATATGGTAAAATGCATAAATGGACTTCATGGAGTTTATATGTAAGCCTAAAAAAGAAGGACGTTTACAATTAGATGTCTAAAGCTATGACTAAGGCTTCTAATCTAAAAATTGCTTGGAAATTCAAGAAGGAAGACTCTTTATGGGCTAGATCCATGAGGCAAACGTATAGAAGATTTCTAGTTAACACAGGTTCTATGGCCATTAGAATAACTAACAATGTGTGGGACATTGTAGTGGATAATTATTTTCAAGTGGAAGGGAAGTTAAACTGGCTTAAGACTTAAAATGGCCAATTTATTTTCTCTTCAGCTTATGAGTTATCTAGGCAAGCCACTCATCATTCTCATTATCACTCTCTAATTTAGGATCCATAAATACCTCTTAATTTATCTATTTTATCATGGAAGGTTATTTGTAATGCTCTGCCTTTAGAAAGTAATATCAAAGAGCTAAGTATCCATTTTTCTTCAATATGTAGGTGTTGTTCTAAAACTCCAGATTCATCAAATAACATATTCATAATCGGTCCTATAGTTATAGATATATAGAAGTTCTTAAACTATCTTATGTGATTCTCTTCTTCTGCTATTATTCAGTTTCAGTAATTATAATTTATTGCTGGTTAAAGGCAATCTTCAATCCTATCTCCAAACGGCTTCATAAATTAATTCCAGTTTGCATTCTTTGGGAGCTTTGGGTGAGTAGAAATAAATCCATTTATGAAGATAAAAGTATGCGTGCCAAAAGTATCATCTCTAGTATTTCTACTATTGTGAAAGAGCTTTCAACTCAGAAATCTTTCAACTCCAAATTTTCAGCTTCTTTAATTTCATCTACTGACTTATTTGAGATTAAGATGCCTTCTTCTACTTCTAGGTCTTGGATTTTAACCAATTGGAATAGACCTAATAGAGGAATATTAAAATTAAATATAGATGGTTCTTGTTCCTCAAGAGGATTAATGGGATTTGGACCAGTTATTAGATATGAAAAAGGTCCTCTTATATGCGCTGTTATTGATAGTGATATAAATGGAACTAATAACACGGTTGAAGCACTGGCTATTAGAGAAGGGCTCAAATATTAAAATGTAACAACTTAGAAAAGGTGGAAGTTGAATCAGATTCTAAATTTGTCATCAATCACCTCAATAAAAATTCAATTGATATCCCTTGGAAGATTAAGATAATTTCGAATGAAATCAGATTGCTATCTCAAGATTCTCAAGTTTCCTTCTCCCACTGTTTTAGAGAAGAAAATAACATTGTTGAACTTTTAGCTACACTTGGGAATTATTCTGAACAAAATAGTCATTTCTTCCATGGATAGATCTCCTAAAAAAAGATGCAAGGATCTATTATTTTAGATAAAAATAGTATGCCTTATATTAGGTATGTTAACTACAGCTCTATATGTCTTTTTCTTATGTTTTTCAGGATGTAAGCCATCTGGGGAGGGTTTTTCTCTCTATTATCAATAAATTTCCATTTATTTAAAAAAATAGTGTTAATAGTAAGTTGGTCGAACCTCAACCATACCCATTTCCCCACCACAATCAACTTACTCTCTCGAAAATACCATGTAACAATTCATTAGCCAACATGAGAAAGCAACTCATACTCGAAATTAAGCCTTTCAACGTCTAGAACAATGATTAAATCAATATGTGTATGAGCAAGATAACTATTTTCCCATAGTCAACCTATTTCTTAGCCCAAGGGGAACGAACATGAGTTGGCTTATGACTTCAATTTTGAGTGTAACCAACCCAGTTGCTGTGAGAATTTTAAGGTTGAGACGATCCCGTGGTCTAGGACCTAAAATGATAATTATACTAATTTATCACATAATTTGATATAGATTCATACCCTAAAAATACAAAAAAACACGTCTGAGGTTCACCCACCCGTCATATTCTAAAATATTCCCGAGTCTACACCTACTGATCCCACTATGTGTGTCCCCGAATAACCACTTCCTTATAGGTTAGCTTCGTCTACGAGTTCCATCCAATTCATCAAGATTAATTCAGAGATTATTCCTACCTCTCTTGATATGAATCCTCTTCAAAAATGTTGGGCTCACTTTGAGTCTGATATTGACGTTGATTTATATATCTCAGATCTTTATGCCTCTTTAGATTTTCCCACCACAGCGGATGGTGACATATGGGTGGATGAATTGATCTCTAAATCCTTTGATAACACACTCCCTTTTTAGGGTGACCTTGAGGATCATTTTAATCCTCCTAATTAGTGTGTGTCTCTTACTCTTGAGTTAGATCATTTCCACCTATCCATTGTCCCACCCAACCTATATCCATGTTTGGACCTTGTTATCGTACCTCACACATTTTCAACTATCTATTTAGGTTCTTACTTGCACCATCCCTCAACCCTTTAACTCTAAAAACCATTTTGTGAGTTCTTCCTCCACCTCGCCGTCCATAAGAGTGTTTATTGTGACACTCCCACATCACGTAACACATAGCTTGTATGTTGTGCTAATTTTACTTTTCATTAGATCATTTAGGTGCCATTACTTTCATTGCCCATTCATATAACAGTCGCATAATTTCCATGAGACTTACCACATCACTGTTGCCAAACCTTTTCTCCTACCTATTAACTTAGAGTTCCATATTTATCGGGACCTTATTTCCATCACTTTTGTGATCATTGAGGCTCGCGTCCATTGTATTTATAACAAATCCATTACCTCACCTCCATTTGAACTTACATGCACACTACCTTCGTCAACTGATGCTTTGCATCGCGTTAAGATCTTTGCCATACAAGTTCATTGAAAATATTTGACCTGATCTACCAAGACTAATTTTATAGTCTCGTTCGAGCGAGATTTATATCATCCTCACTTTTCTACCACCCAATTATCTCCAAGTTCATATCATTTATGGGTGAGTACCACTACAAAAAAAATGCTATATTGGGACTATTATATTAGGAACGACAATCACAATCGTCCCTAAAAACTACTTATTTCGGACGGCAATAATACCCGTCCTATATAAATACTTATTAGGGACGGCTAGAGTCATCCGTCCCAAATAATACATTAAAAAGGTAATACAAGGACTATTTTTTAATCTATTCCTAAAACTTTGGTCCTTTAAAGTTTTATGGGACGGTTATAATTTTCATTACCCCAAATTAATTCCCATTACCAAAAAGTCACTTCCCTATCATTTTCAAGAAACCCTTATTCGTCTCTTTCCCCCTCAAACCCAAAACACTCTCATTTCTCCTCATTCACAACCAAATTTTTGTTGTTTCCTCCTCTATCCATAAGGGGCATCGGCCACTGGTGGTTCTTTCTCTCTGCCAGTCGGCGGTTCTCTGTCTCCCTTTTTCCATTGGTAAGATATTTGTCTCTGGTTTTAGTGTCATCCAAGAACTTTTGTTCTTTCAAGTCTTTGTAGGATCTGTTAATTTACAACATTAGTGGATGTTAAGTAACATAAGAGTCTAATCGACACGATTTTTATTGAATGGGGTGAATATCTATTCACACGCACATTGGATACCAACTGGGCCCCTGCCAGTTAATTTCATGATATCTCCAAAGTATCTAATTAATTGGATGATTAATTTCACGATAGCTATAACACTCAATCCGATTAATTTCACGGTAGCTAGAACACTCAGATGGTATTTAGTTCGTCCTATTTCAGGGTTTGTTGCATTTCAATACTATTTCACCACAGATGTTGGCAATGGATTAAATCTACAACGTCATTTCTGCAACTAGTATTTATTTAGTGATTATTTGCAGTATTTATTTAGAGATTATTTGCAGTATTTATTTAGTGATTATTTGCAGTATTAAATCTGCTAGGGTCAGAGGGAACGTGACTAGTGCTATACACTTATTCTTGAAGAGCTTAAACGTCAATTCCCTGATCGTTGTAAAGAGAGGTGAATTATTTCATCTTTATGATTTAAAGAGAAAAATAAAAAATCCACTTACTAGCAGAAGTATTTTCCTTAACCTAGTAGGGCTTAGGGTGTAATTTAATACGATCCCATAAGCCTCTTACTTGATGTTTTGTGGAATCTTCTTATATTTAAAGGAATTTTACCTTTACATAAAAAACTAACTAAAAGGAACAAAATACAATAAAAGATGACCAAATAAAAAAGTACAAATAATGATATTACAATTACATCTCAAGCACTCCCCTATTCTCATAAGAAAGCTTTTAGTATCATATTAAAATTTTCTTATATTTTAGAAGTTTTTTTCATAACCAACCTTGTTATGACTTTTGATCACTATCATTATACATTTTACATTCCTGATAACTCATTGCAACTGATTTATATGTTGTTCTAGTGATATGCTAAAATTGTAAATCTTGTTCTCTAGGTGTCCTGCTTGTTTAATTCCTGGGGCTGGACTTGGAAGGCTATCTTTAGAAATTTCATGCTTAGGTATGTTTTAAAAACTAAAACATATAATCAATTGAAATATTGCCTTCCTAACGTGTCTGACGTTTGTCTTTATATATAGGGTTTTATAAGCCAAGGAAATGAATTTTCATACTACATGATCATCTGCTCGAGTTTTATCCTTAACCAGTAAAGTGTTATGGCATTCTCTTAACAGTTTGTTTCCTTCCTCATTTTCATATGGATCAATGATTTGTCATTCTGATGTTGGGGTTTATTTATTATGTTACTAGCACTCAAAGTGCTGAAGAGTGGACTATACATCATTGGATTCACAGCAACTGCAATTCACTTTCAGACAGCGACCAGCTTCGTCCTATTTCAATTCCAGATATTAATCCAGCTAGGTATTACTTCATTTCTCTTTAAAATTGCTTTTGTTATTTTCTTCGATTTTTTGTATAGTGTGTTCGTTTCTGTATATTATTCAAAATCATTTTCTTATACTTGATTTTTTCACTCCATTCAAGTCTTGATTTGGTTCTTCAAGATCTTTAGAGATATTAAGTTAAACATTGTCAGGGCCTTAAAAAATATAAAGGAGTTGGATGCAAAGGAAATTTAAATTCTTTAGGAGGAGGAATTGATGATGTGCGATACAATTAACGGGGGGATAAGGAGATGGAATTATCAAGTTCATGTTGTTTATGGCTTGGAGAAGGGATGGGCAATACCAAATTCTTTCATAAGCTTTACAATTCATGTAGCTAATTATAGTGTAGTTACGTATGAGGCTCTGTGGGTTGAATTCAAACCAATGGATTCATTCTCTGGTGGGGTCATTTCATGGAAGATTTGGGGATAATCAAATCTGATTCAAGTGCATTGAAGAATACATTTTGCTTCATAGATTATTCGAGTCCTTCCCTAATTGCAGAAATGATGTTGTAGATTATTCGAGTCCCTCCCTAACTGCAAAAGTGATTATTTACAGTATTTACTTAGTGATTAAATCTACAACATCATTTCAATTCCAATTCCAAGACATGGAATTGGGGTTCCCAAACGCATCTTAGGTTATTAACATTGAAGTTGTACAAATGGTTTGGATTTCTAAATTAAGAACCAAATCTTAAGCTTGAAAGGTTTGTCCTCTTTAGGTTGAGAACTAAAATCATTAACTCTAAAATTTATAAATTTGTCAAGGGAAGCTATATTCTCACTATTAATGTGATCACGAGGTAAAACTCTACCATTATTTTTTACCTTTGATGGATTTTCTGCTATAGGAACTTCACCATATGAAAAATTCAGCTATTCTAGAGAATTGAGGAGAATCAAAATCAACTATTTTGGAGAATTGAGGGATATAATCGTCATCGTATATTGACGCTGCTGTGCACAAAAGTCTTCTTCCTTCGAGCCTGACCTTCGCTTCAGGAGGTGGTTTAGGTTTGGAGTGAGAAACTATGAGGTCTTGGAGTAAACGATTATAACATTGATTTAAACTCAACGTTTCTACTATCTTCTCTGGATCCACCATTCAAATTTTATTACAAGTATTCTATAATTTTATGTTTGGTTGTTCACAAATTATGATACAATGTGAACATGTAACATAAGCAACAACATTTATGATAATTCCTTTTAATTTTTTCACTCTTCTATCAGCACTCTTTTTAGCAATTCCTCTTATATTCCACATGATGAAATTTAACATTTCGATAGGTTGGGCATCTCTTGTTGGCCTTTCTACTCTTCTTTTTAGTTACAACTTCAGACCAAATGACATTATCAATAGGGGCAGCCCAAGGGACAGTTTGAGGTCCTCCACTACATTAATGCATTCTTCTCCAGTAGCTAGAACCTCATGTCATTCTGAGTTGTATGTATCCTCGTTATTATCATTGGTCATATAGATTGTAGGTTGTGATTGAATATAGTTGTTTTCATAGAAGATAATGTTTATTATGCTAAACATTGTTTGCTTGATATTCAATCCCCATATAAAATTTCTAGCTTAGGATATATGAGTGTAAAGCATTATAGAACAACAAATTTCTTGCTTAGGATATCTGGTCAAGATTGGAATAAGATGACAATGTCATCTGCTTCTAATTGGGATAAAAATGTGAAAACAATAGTGCAATGGTCTCCATTTTCAAGTGAAACAGATCTTCTCCAACAGGTAATTTATGTGCTTTATGAAAGAATTGATACTATTTCTTGTTTTTACTCCTTTAATGGCATAAAATTTTGTTTACTCTTTATTTTTTATTTATTTGAAACTTTATAGGAGCTTCACTCGCATAGACATGCACCAATTCCTTGATTATATTTTGTTTTATAGCATAACATCTGTCTAAAATATCGAGTATTTAATGGACTATCTTATGTTTTTTATTAATTCATTGGTGATCCATTTTGTTGCTCATTATGAGTTTCATATCGTGTCCTAGCTCTCTCATATTGTTCATTTTACAGAAATATGATTTCCCTTGTGTATAACTGTCATATTATATTGTCATTTTGCAGTTGACATCGATGTTTAATTGTGATAATTTTTCCATATTACTTTGCAGTTTAATCAGTTGAAAGAGCATGGCACGAGTATAATCATATACAACCTTTGGGTGGATGATTAAGGACTGTTGGATCTTTTGACCTATCGTCATTCATTAAGGGTAAGTAGTGTCAGAGTACATTGATAGATAGGATAAATTTTTTACCTAGATTTAAATTTGATGTCTTGATCTTTTGACCTTTGAGGCTTTGAGCAAAACTTCACATAGATTTGCAGATTTGTTCCAATTTTTGTTCCACTTTAGTGTTTTTTTAATTTAAGTTATTGACCCTTGTATTAATTTTATGGCATTCATGATCTAAAGAACTTAATTCTGATTGCAACTTTATAAGTACGGTATTTTGTGAACTACTTGTTGAGATCTATTATAATATAAGGCTCTAAAGCTGAAGATGGTTCTAATTGATATATGTATGATAGAAGAACCATGAAATTTATTTATCATTAAATTTTTTTATACATCATATAACACATCCTCATTTTTATTTTTCATTACATTTTTTCATTTAGTCTTGCTCTTGGCAAATAACAGGTCTTGAACCTCTATTCTTTATCCCAACTTGCGTTGATGTTCTCCTATTTATTGCGCTGTGTTGCGTTGATGTTCTACTCTTTGCTACCCATCTTCATTATTTCAAAATTATTTGAAGAAGTAAGGCATTTTTACCTTGTGTAGGTTATCCACTAGAAGAATAACTGCAAAAAAATTTGATGTTTAGAGATATAAAATGTTGCTTGATGTCTCAACGAAGTCATTGGACAATGATCTCGAAATTAAGTTGGAGGAATTATTCGATGAAGTCAAAATTATGATTAGAATGGGGAACAAAAATGATGATCTCAATCTACTTCAAGCAAATCATGAATCTGTGAAAGAACATATCAATGCAGGTAGTAAAGGCATATAATAAGCTCTTATTCTTGACATCATAGCCTTGGGGTACATGGCTGCCGGCGACATCAAGATGGTTTAATCCTTCTTGGATATGGTAATTTCTTTTCACATAATACAATTAGACACTCAAGGAAATTTATACTCATTTATACTAATTTACTTACGTGCCATTGTTGAGTTCTAATATTCATATTGTGTACGTAAAGAAAATATCTATATGACTCTGGAAAATTTAGTGCCTCCATCTCCTTGGAACAATTTATGATTCTTTGTTGTTATTGTTGAGTTGCGTTTTAATGTTAAAACAGGTTAGTTTTCATGAATAAATAAGGGAAACTTTGCCAATTTTTAAAAAAAATAACAAGTAATTTAAAAATAGTTAAGACGATAACAAACGGATTACCATAG
The DNA here is from genome assembly GCA_949130495.1 of Sambucus nigra. Taxonomy (NCBI): domain Eukaryota; kingdom Viridiplantae; phylum Streptophyta; class Magnoliopsida; order Dipsacales; family Adoxaceae; genus Sambucus; species Sambucus nigra. The sequence continues at coordinate 378,905,795 of OX422224.1, forward strand.
TTTAATATTGTACTAATTTATGTTTATTTTCTCTTTCTCAGGTCCGAACATCATTTGGAATACATGAAATTCGTCATCAAGAAGAGCTTGATCATGTTCGGGACGAGGTTCGGGCCGAGACAGATGACAAAATTAACAAGACTACAGAGTTTTTTTCTCAATTCGATGCAGCAAGTTGGCTTTCCCGTACCAAATGATGCACTTGCTTAGGTATTTTTTTAACAATTAGAATTATTTTGCTAATAATTTGAGATTAAGCTAGGCCGTGCGGGCCAGTGAATATTTATGATGAAATTAATTTATGTGCTCATTTGGGCTTTTGTTGTTGTTGAGCTGCGTTTTAATGTTAAAACATGTTCGTTTTCATGAATAAATAAAGGAAACTCTGTCGATTTTTTTGTAAAATAACATTTAATTTAAAAATAGTTAAGACGATAACATACGAATTTCCATAGTTGAATATTGAACTAATTTATGTTTATTTCTTCTTTCATAGGTCCGGACATCATTTGGAATACGTGAAATTCGCCATCAAGAAGATCTTGATCATGTTTGGACCGAGGTTCAGGCCGAGATAGATAACAAAATCAACAAGACTAAAGTGTTTTTTCTCAATTTGATGCAACAAGTTGGCTTTCCCGTACCAAATGATGCACTTGCTTAGGTATTTTCTTAACAATTAGAATTATTTTACTAATAATTCGAGATTAAGATAGGCTGTGCGGGCTAGTGAATATTTATGATGAAATTAATTTATGTGCTCATTTGGGATTTTTTTGTCGTTGTTGAGTTGCGTTTTAATGTTAAAACATGCTGGTTTTCATGAATAAATAAAGCAAACTCTATCGATTTTTTAAAAAAAAATATAAGTAATTTAATAATAGTTAAGACGATAACATATGGATTTCCATAATTGAATATTTTACTAATTTATGTTTATTTCCTCTTTCACAGGTTTGGACACCATGTGGAATCGGTGTTGGCCATTTCGATTTTTTGGGTTTCCTATGTCTTCGAATTGGTTATTGGATATTTTGGGGATGATGGTAGTCTGAATCATATAACTTATGTTTTAAGTTGGTTGTTTTACTTTTTGGAGATCTTATGTTGGAAACCTTGAATATGAATGAATGAATTTTTGGAGCTTCGTTGATCTTTTGTTTTCGATATTTATTTATCATAACTTGTACATTTGTTGATAATTATAACAATAGAAATTTTGGTGGCAATTATGGCGACAACATTTTAAAGGACGATTATTAGTGTCCCAAATAATATTATTAGGGATGGCTAGCCACCGTCTCCAATAATATTATTAGGGATGGCTAAGCCCCCGTCCCAAATAATATTATGGCTTTAGGGACGGTTAGATCCGTCCCTAAAAAAGCAATTACACAATAAAAATTTTGGCGGCAATTTTGGCGCCAACTTTTAAGGGACGGTATAAACCGTCCCTAATAATATTATTAGGGATGCCAAAATCCGTCCCTAATACATTTGGGATGCCCATTAAATGTGACCATGCCTTGCTGTCCCTAAATCCGTCCCTAAAAGTCTTTAGGGACGGATATATAGTCTTTAGGGACGGATTTTACCCGTCCCTAAAAGTGAGTTTTTTTGTAGTGTACCTTTATGTATGGCTGAAGATGTTAAACTTAGTAATATCGGGAGGAAAACTGTTGTGTCTTGTTTCCCAGTATGAGTCGTATCCTATTTAGGGGAGGTGTTCTATCCTTCCTCCAATGATTTTTATTTGCTTTATCGACTTGTATATTTTATCTTGTAAAACTTATTCAGGTTTACCCTTGGATACATCTTGAGAATACATTTTCCTTAGCAGGTAACTATAGAAAACTCTTTCCTACCCTATGATTTCAGTATAAAATACGGTTTTAACATCGACCACATTCTTTTCTTTTGCTTGGGATGGAAAATTTATCAAAATTGCACCTATTTTCATTTTTTTTTTCAAAAACAAGCATTTTATTTTAAAATTCTTTTTAAGAAGTTTTAATCTCATTTTTTTGAAATGATTTATCTATTATTCATCTTTAGTCTGAGAATACTCTTGTTCAAATTTGATGTCATATTTTAAGCTTATAAGTTTATATCATACCATGAATTCCTAGATTTCGTACTTGTTGCACATGTATCATATCATAAGAGTATAAAGTTGAAGAGTATGAAATTTCTTAAATGATCCCTAGAGGAGCACTAGTGGAGACTAAAACCCGTGAATTTTAAGATTTTTCACTTTTTTTGGATTTTTATGCAATCTCCTAGTCACATGATGACTCAAATTTCTTTGGTTATCGCATTAAAGTCGTTGCACGATCTCATTATTCTTCATATTTGGCTTAATTACTGAGAATGGTACCACTCTCGAGTTGTAAGAAATATGTTTCATATAGTTTGTCTCGATAAATAAAACTTTACACATTTCATATATACACTTACCATTTTCCAACATTTATTTCCCCATCATACTACATACCGATATATATTCACCTACATCATCCATATATCATATCATTATCCTTATTTTTCAGAAAAAGAATACTTGAAATTAGATATGTAAAAATGTCCTCATTCAGGTTATCAAAGGAAAATGCATGAGAAGAAAAAAACATATATAGAAAAAAGGAAGCAAAAAAAAATGAAAAAGAAAAGAAAAGGAAAAAATGATCAATTTTTTTAAATGAAGACATATATTATTCAAGTTATAGTCCACTCTTCTCAAAACCCTAGAAAACATTCTATCATTCATCTTCCCCATCTTATTTCCCTCGTCATTTACATAGACCCCCTTTTTACCCTTGGTGAGGTGTTTGGACAAATGAAAAGTCAACATGGTGCATAACTTGACATTATCAATATAGTGGTTTACATTCTTTTATGAGATCAATTTTTTCCTTGTATTCGTCATGTCTTATATGTGTGAGGTGTTTGGCCTTGTTAGCATTTACTCACCTGCTCAGATATAAGAGAGATACACTTGGGAAAATCTCCAGAAATTCAATTGAGAGAGTTATATCTAGAGAGATTTAAAGTTGAAGAATTTATTTTAAAGACATTCTATGAATATCTTATGAGACTTAGAACTGTTTTGATTTATTTCACACAACATCCGTTGAATTCTAGGAAGGACTATGCTTTTGATATTAAATAATCTTATCTTTTCATTCATAGTTCAACGCCCATATTCCTTGAATTCTTTAAAGATTAAGAGTGTGGTATTTCTACGTTAAAAAAAGACTCATTTCATTTGAATAAATAATTTTCAATAAAAGCATTTTGGAATTTTGTGGGTATATATTAACTGCAAACCCGCACGAGACAACACTTGTCCTCTACGATAACCTATATGTTTAATGGATTGTTGAACATGCTAAGCACCCAAAAGTGTTATATTTATACTCCAAATAAACTCATTTTAATTACTTGATCTTGTTATTATTGGTCCTTTGTGTGTAATTGTTTATCTTGCAAGTCAATACAAATTTGCAGTTTCAAAATGCTTAATTCAAGGCAACTGCTAGGAAATTATGGTCAATAACGTCAAAGTCATAATTTCATGTGATCAAGACACGGAGTTACAAATAATACCCAGTCGTAGCCTATGACACCCCGACTAATTAAATATCGGGTAGCTACTCCTTTATTAAATTAATACAAAATGCCAAGTTGGTTCAGTTCATAGCATCACTGTCGAAAACGTTTTATTAATTACTAGCCACCAAATATTTAAAAAGTGAGTTGTCAATTTTAATTAAATACGATTAACATGCAATAATTAAATTATGAGATGCTAACATAACCACCACAATATAATGACAATGAAATAACCATAAAATAGTAATGAGTCTGGAGGGATACTCCTCACAACAATCCAAATACAGGAATAAACAAATACTAAGTCTGCATCACTAAATTAATTACAACCCAAAAATCTGATATAACTGGATAAATAAAGTGTCTAAAAGAAATGGGGCGACATGCCCAACAGATGAGGAAAATCTAGTAACATAGAGTCAAGATCGAAAGTGGAGGCGTCTACTGTCAAAGTCCTGTAACTTCCACGGCAGCTACAGTCCGTCACCTGAATGGAACTCCTATGCATGGTGTCCTTGTGGCTGGGCACCTAAAAGGTTTTTACAAAAATATATTTGAAAGCAAACGGGTCAGAGCCCGATTGTGGAAAACAGTTTAAACTATAGCAAGTGTTTTAATGACATAAAACAATGAATGCAAAATACATGTTAGGACGTGCTCTCACATGAAATACTCGCCTCTCGACTATATGTGCACTCCAAACGTATCCGTAATCAAATCTAGTTATGCCCGTATCTAACTGGTTCAATATAAAATCTAACATTACTATACGATTCACGATTTAATTCCCGACATCTTATTTTAAACAGAGTGTTTTACTCTTCTACACAGTTTCCCATTTTTGTACTACTAATCACTAGAGATCTTCCATTTTATCTTTTACAAAACGTTGATATTATAGATACTCACATTTATACATTACAGTTCATTTCAATTAACAGTAAATTATTCCCATCATAAATATGCAATACTAGCACCCCGAGACTAAACTGCGGTGCACACATACTCTGCTACTCAATCCCGGTACATCACGTACATAAGGACCACGCATTTCGAATCTCTTAGGAATCGTTCACAAATAACGACAATCACACAAAATGGAGGCGAACATAGTTCGCATCACATGGGTCACGCACATACCTACGCTCCCATGATCAGCAGACTTATTAACTTCTGAATAAGTCCTTCTCTGACCTATGTCCATGAGGTACCAATCTAAATCCCTCCGTAGGCACACAAAGATTAGATGGCCCTAATCGAACGTAGACCTCCTGTGATAGCAAGTATGGTAGGTATGTTTTACACATAAAACCACATATACTAAGCATTCGCACATCTTAGATGTCTCGAATTTATAAATATAAGTATGCTTATCGTTCTTATACCGTCATTTAATGTTATATGATTATAAGTCCCCGATTTGTATATTAACGTTGTCAACCCTTCTCACATCGTAATTGGGTATTCGTTTCCTATTCCACAAATGTCATCCGGATTACTATAAGGTTCTAAGTTCTACTCCTCAACGTACCCCAATTCTCACAATTATACCCACTAGTCAATAAGGGAAGGTTAATTCTCAATTACTTAAGTCTACAGGACAATTGAAATAAAATCAGGCCAAAAAGGCCATTATGTCAACTCGTTAGAAGTCTCATTCGAACGAGGTCATTCGAACGAGTGTCGTTCAAACGAAAGGCTTTGAACGAACTACTAACTCGTTAGAAGGGATACTGTCATCTCGTTCGAACGAGGTCGTTCAAACGACCTGGGCAGGTCTTCTAACGAGATGGCAGACTGTGCCCAGAATTTCCCCCAATTCGTTTCTCTTCAAATTTCTCTCCTCTAAATCCCCACTAAGATCATCCCAATTAAGTTTTAATGTTTTTAAACTACTCTTAGTCCTCCTAAGTCATCCTCTAACATATATTTGGGGTCAATGCTTCCTAAATTAACATGTAATCATCAAAGTTCCCAAGCATTATCCCAAACCTTATAAACATTTAACGTCTATAATTTCTCCTTATAAATCCGTTTTTAAATCATCAAAAGATACATTTTGGATATGAAATTCATTCATTACCATTCTACATGCAATCCCTATGTAAGATTATGAGTTATATCTCCAATTTCATGGGTTTTTTTTTCATCAAACTTTCAATATAAGACATATATTCAATTCTAAGCATGGTAGAAACATTCGCTTAAAATTATGTAATTAAACCACTTGCCTTAGATTTTTTGATTCGATGTTGAAGGGTGAAGGCTGATTCTCCTCTCTCTCTACAGATTTCTCCCAAAGATGATGATGGTGGCTAGGGGTTTCTTTTGGAACCTCTTAAGACTCTCCATATAACTCCCGTAGCCCACTACTTGTTAAATGTTGATATTGTACTTAGTTGGTTTATTTCTAATATAAAATTAACCTCTAAAATTCGTGGGTTTTAATTCCCCTATTTTTAAAATTACCAAAATACCCTTCTAGGTTGCCGGTATGGCCCAAAAATGCCCCGGGACCCAAACTAAACCCCCGACTAGTGTTTTCTGACTATTTCGACCTTTTCAGACACATTGGCGCACTAAAAATGACCATTCGGTTGATAAAAATATAATTCACTTTTTAATTCAAATAATTTCATTCCTGACGCGACTGGCACGCGCATCCCAACTAAATTTCCAAATTGTCGTATTTCTGGCTCGTGACAATTTAAATATTTTCAATACTCATGTATTACCATACCTACTCATAAATAATAAGTTTTAACATCATAATCAAACACCAACTCACATCTCGTTAGTATTTATACCCGAATTAATTTCCAATTAATTCTTATTTAATTTAATTAATCCCTTAAATAAAATCAATAAAATTACGGGGTATTACATACTTCCCCCCTAATAACAAAATTTCATCCCGAAATTCGAAACTAAAGAGTACCTAGTAAAAATAACTCTGGATAGCGCTCGCGCATCTCATCCTCGCGCTCCCATGTGGACTCCTCGGCATTATGATGTCGCCACTGAACACGAACTAACGGTACTATCTTCGACCTCAGTTTCCGCTCGCTTCGGTCCAAAATAACAATTGGCCCCTCCTCGTAGGAACTATCGGGCTGAATATCAATGTCCTCTAAAGCAATGTGAGTATGGGCCAAATCATCCCTAAGATAGTTCCTTAGCGAGGAAATATGGAACACATCATGGATCCTATGTAAGTGCTCCAGTAACCCAAGTCTGTATGCGACTGGCCCACTCCTCTCGATGATAGGAAATAGCCCCACGTATCTTGGTGCCAGTTTCCCCTTCTTCCCAAAACGCATGATCCCCTTCATCGGAGATACTCTGAGTAACACCTGGTCTCCCACCTTGAATTCTCTGAAGAACCTATTGGCATCAGCATAGCTTTTTTGTCGGTCCTGAGCTACCCGAATACGACTCCGTATCATCTTTATCCTTGCCGAAGCATTCTGAATCACTTCTGGTCTAAGGAGATTGCTATCCCCCACCTCTAACCAGCATGTTGGGGAACGACAAGGTCTACCATACAATTCCTCAAATGGAGCCATGCCAATGGTAAACTGATAGGAGTTATTATAAGCAAACTCCACCGGTGGAAGGTATTTCTCCCATCCACCTCCAAAGTCTAGGATGCACATACGCAACATGTCCTCTAACATCTGATTTGTCCGCTCTGTTTTCCCATCAGTCTGTGGATGATATGTCATACTCAACCGTAACTCTGTACCCATAGCCTCCTGGAAATTCTCCCAAAATCGTGAAACAAATATCTTGTCTCGGTCAGACACGATATTTTGAGGCACCCCGTGAAGTCTCACTATCTCTGCAATGAAGATCTGGGCATACTGTCCCGTAGTGTAATCTTTCCTTACGGGTAGAAAATGAGAAACTTTGGTCAACCTATCCACAATTACCCATATGGAGTAGTGACCCCTCTGTGACGTAGGTAACCCCGTGATAAAGTCCATGGAGATGCTCTCCCATATCCACGTCGGAACCTCTAACGGCTGTAGAAGCCCTGTCGGTTTCTGATGGTCCACCTTTACTAGCTGACAAGTGTCACATTTAGAAACAAACACGATGATATCTCTCTCCATCCCACTCCACCAATATTGTCATCTCATGTCTTGGTACATCTTATCCCCACCAGGGTGTACCGTGAACCGTGAGCCGTGCGACTCCGTCATTACCTCGTGTCGCAAGTCCTCCCCATCTGGAACGACCAGTCTCCCATTGAAGCGTAATCCCCCATCTGAGCCAACGGTATAGGACTCGGCTCCCTCTGCTAGTAATCGAACTATCTGCTCCTGAAAGAACGAGTCATTTGTCTGGGCCTTTACCACTCTCGTAACAATCTGAGGTGTAATAGTCATCACAGACATGAACGATCAGGCCACTGCATCCTGGTGTCCCAACTCCTTCCACTTAGCTTTCCATACCTCGGCCACCTCATCTATCGGCCTATGGCTCAACGCGTATGCTACCACATTAGCCTTCCCTAGGTGGTACTGGATATCGAACTAACAATCCTTCACAAACTCAAGCCATCGACATTGACGTATATTCATCTCCTTCTGCTGAATAGGTATTGTAGAGACTTGTGGTCTGTGAACAATCAAAATTTTCCCCCAGGACATAGTGTCTCCAAATTCGAAGAGCGAATACGACTGCCGCTAACTCCAAGTCGTGGGTGGGGTAATTCCTCTCGTGAGGCTTAAGCTTACGGGAAGCTTAAGCTATGGCCTGACTCTCCTATTGCAGCACACCTCTAAGTCCTTGTAAGGACACATCGATGTAAACTAAATACTCAACTCCCGGCCTGGGCAATGCTAACACAGGTGCTGAGGTCAACTTGTCCTTCAACTCATTGAATGCCAACTGACAGGCATCGCTCCAGATGAATGGTACACCTTTACGAGTTAAACGTGTCAGAGGACCCGCTATCTTTGAGAAACCCCGAATAAACCTCCTGTAGTATCCTGTTAGGCCCAAGAAACTACAGATCTCAGTCGGTGTCATGGGCTGTCCCCACTCCCTCACCACGGATACCTTCCCCAGATCAAAAGATATCCCCCGGTCTGAAATGATATGCCCTAAAAACTGAACCTCCTTCAACCAGAACCCACACTTCTCATACTTTGCATAAAGCTCGTTCTGAAGCAACGTCTGCAAAACCTGTCTCAGATGCTAGGCATGCTCCTCTTCTATCTGGGAGTAAACCAGGATTTCAGCAATGAAGACAATGATGAACTGGTCAAGGAACTATCTGAACACCCTATTCATTAAGTCCATAAACACGGATGGAGTGTTGGTCAAGACAAAAGGCATAACCCGAAATTCATAGGAACCATATCGCGTCAAGAAAGCAGTCTTCAAGACATCATGTTCCCTGATATGCAACTGATGGTATCCCGATCGCAAATCAATCTTTGAGAAGAAGCCGGCTCCTCTCAACTGGTCAAATAAGTCATCGATTCGGGGCAACGGATACTTATTTCGTATCGTCACCTTATTCAACTCCAGGTAATCTACACACAACCTCAACGATCCATCCCTCTTCTTTACGAATAACACAGTGGCACCCCACGACAAAGTACTCCTCCGAATAAAACACAGACCCAACAACTTCTCTATCTAATCCCTTACCTCTCTCATCTCCGTTGGAGCCATACGGTATGGTGCGTGAGAAATTGGCCGAGTTCCCGGTGTCAAATCGATAACAAAATAAATCTCTCTACTATGAGGTAATCTAGGTATGTCCTGAAATACATCAGGAAACTCCCTCATGACTGGAATCGAATCAAGTGGTATCACCACTTCCTTAGAGGTCTCCTCCTCTATATAGTACAAATGAGTAGACGATCCTCCCTCAAGGAGAGGCATCGCCACTAAAAACATCTCCTGCCCGGGAATGGCAAATATGATACTCCTACTGAAACAATTAATCATGGCTCGGTACGCAACTAGCCAATCCATACCAACAATCGCATCATACTCAGTCATTTGTAATACTAACATATCAGCGGGTAAAGTAAACCTCCCGATCTCTATACCCACACCTCTACAAATAAGGGAGATTGCAGAACCCCTACTCAATGGTGAATCTACACAAGTAATCGTGCTCTCTGCAGTGTCTAATAAACCAATAGTGCGTGTAAATCTCGTGGCAATGAAATAATGTGTGGCCCCCATATCAAATAAAATACGCCCCATAGTCCCCTAAATAGAGAACATACCCTCAATAGCAGGTGGATCTTGTGGGACGGAGGCCTGCTGGAGCTGGTACACTCTCCCATACTGAAGATGTCCCTGCTGAACTGGAACCGCTGGAATGGGTGGTAATGCTGCCACCTGTGGTGGTGCTGGGAGGGCGACGGGAAACATTGGCCTCTGTGGCTCGTGTCGAGCACCCTGCTGCTGTTGCTGTGAGGCCATGCCCCTATCAGGACAATCCTGGCATTTGTGGCCAATCTTGCCACACACGAAGCACTTCCCCGGGAAGTTTCCTCCTCGATGTCCCTGCTGCCCTCGGCCCTGACTACCGTTACCATTCCTACCTTGACCATGCTGGCCCTACTGAAACTGTTGCTGCTAACCAATCTGGCCCTGCTGGCCCTGATGGCCGTTATGACCCTGATGGACATGTCTGAAACCTCCCTGACCATTCCTGAATCACCCAGATCTGAATCTCTTAGGATCCCCCTGTTGGGAACCCTGATCACCCTGCCTGTGCTGACCCTGAACAGATTGTGCCCCGCTGGCACCATTTCCCCCTGTCCTGCCCTGATGGATGGACTCTCCTGATCTCCTACTCTCAGACATGTGAAACCGGTGATCCTGGCATTGAAGCAGTGCCGCGTTAACCACGTCAGAGTAAGTGGCCAACGAAAGATTTCCCAACAAGTGCGGTCGGATCCTCCAAGTCAATCCGTCCATAAACTTCTGAATCTTCTTCTCCTCAATCAAAATCTCATCGGGAAAAATATTCAATAGATTAGTGAATTTGGCCTCATACTCGGCCACGGTCTTCCCCTCCTGCCTGAGGTTCATTAACTTCCTCCTCATTTCAGTGTGAACAGTTGATGGCAAATATTTGCGGTCGAACCGCACCCAGAACTCCTGAATAGAAAGGGTGTCCCTCTCCTCCGTGGTGGTCATGGACTCCCACCACTGCAATGCTGATCCTACTAGCTTAAAAGTTGTTAGTATCTTCTTCTGAACATCCGTGCACTCGTACATCCTTAAGTTCCTTTGAATGTCCTTCCTCCATTGACTCGACACAACAACGTCGGAGCTACCTGCAAACTCCGGAGGGTGTGCTTTCTAAAAAGAATCACGGACACGTTCCCAAGGAGACTGGAGTGCATGAGCCTGAACTGGTGCAACTACCGGTACCTGGGGTGGTGCCTGCTGTACAACTGCTAGGATGGTATTCACCGCTTGGGTTACAATAGCTGCAACCTCGGCGACATTCATGTTGCCCTGAACTGGTGCAGGCTGTGGTTCGGGTTGTGCATCCCTGGGAACTCACTGTCCACGTTGTGGAGGCATCTGAAATGAGATTAAAGTCTTATAAGTTCACAGTTATTATCTCAAAATAGCTGAAGAGCAGAACATACATAAAAGAATACAACAGTCCTAAATATAGGGCTCTATATCAAAGAAAGCTCAGCGGAAACATAATAAGCCGTACAGATCCTAAGGACACTAGAACTTGATGCTCTGATACCACCTGTGACACCCCAACTAATTAAATATCGGGTAGATACTCCTTTATTAAATTAATACAAAATGCCAAGTTAGTTCAGTTCATAGCATCACTGTCGAAAACGTTTTATTAATTACTAGCCACCTAATATTTAAAAAGTGAGTTGTCAATTTTAATTAAATACGATTAACATGCAATAATTAAATTATGAAATGCTAACATAACCACCACAACATAATGACAATGGAATAACCATAAAATAGTAATGAGTCTGGTGGGATACTCCTCACAACAATCCAAATACAGGATTAAACAAATACTAAGTCTGCATCACTAAATTAATTACAACCCAAAAATATGATATAGCTGGATAAATAAAGTGTCTAAAAGAAATGGGGCAACATGCCCAACAGATGAGGAAAATATAGTAACATAGAGTCAAGAACGAAAGTGGAGGCGTCTACTATCAAAGTCCTGTAACTTCCACGGCAGCTACAGTCCGTCACCTGAATGGAACTCCAATGCATGGTGTCCTTGTGGCTGGGCACCTAAAAGGTTTTTACAAAAATATATTTGAAAGCAAACGGGTCAGAGCCCGATTGTGGAAAATAGTTTAAAATATAGAAAGTGTTTTAATGACATAAAACAATGAATGAAAAATACATGTTAGGATGTGCTCTCACATGAAATAGTCGCCTCTCGACTATCTGTGCACTCCTAGCGTATCCGTAATTGAATCTAGTTATGCCCGTATCTAACTGGTTCAATATAAAATCTAACGTTACTATATGATTCACGATTTAATTCCTGACATCTTATTTTAAACAGAGTGTTTTACTCTTCTACACAGTTTCCCATTTTTGTACTACTAATCACTAGAGATCTTCAATTTTATCTTTTACAAAACGGTGATATTATAAACACTCGCATTTATACATTACAGTTCATTTCAATTAACAGTAAATTATTCTCATCATAAATATGCAATAGTAGCACCCCGAGACTAAACTGTGGTGCACACATACTCTGCTATCCAATCCCAGTACATCATGTACATAAGGACCACGAATTCCGAATCTCTCTGGAATCGTTCTCAAATAACAACAATCACACAAAATGGAGGCGAACATAGTTCACATCACATGGGTCACGCACATACCTACGCTCCCATGATCAGCAGACTTATTAACTTCTCAATAAGTCCTTCTATGACCTATGTCCTCGAGGCACCAATCTAAATCCTGCCATAGGCACACAAAGATTAGATGGCCCTAATCGAACGCAGACCTCCCGTGATAGCAAGTATGGTAGGTATGTTTTACACATAAAACCATACATACTAAGCATTCACACATCTTAGATGTCTCAAATTTATACATATAAGTATACTTCTCGTTCTTATACCGTCATTTAATGTTATATGATTACAAGTCCCTGATTTGTATATTAACGTTATCAACTCTTCTCACGTCGTAATTGGCTATTTGTTTCCTATTCCACAAATGTCATCCGGATTACTATAAGGTTCTAAGTTCTACCCTCAACGTACCCCAATTCTCACAATTATACCCACTAGTCAATAAGGTAAGGTTAATTCTCAATTACTTAAGTCTACGGGACATTTGAAATAAGATCAGGCCAAAAAGGCCATTCTGTCAACTCGTTAGAAGTCTCGTTCGAATAAGGTCGTTTGAACGAGTGTCGTTCGAATGAAAGGCTTCGAACGAACTACTAACTCGTTAGAAGGGATACTGTCATCTTGTTAGAAGCTCGTTCGAACGAGGTCGTTCGAACGACCTGGGCAGGTCTTCTAACGAGATGGCAGACTGTGCCGAGAATTTCCCCCAATTCGTTTCTCTTCAAATTTATCTCCTATAAATCTCCACTAAGATCATCGCAATTAAGTTTTAACGTTTTTAAACTACTCTTAGTCCTCCTAAGTCATCTTCTAACATATATTTGGGGTCAATGCTTCCTAAATTAACATGTAATCATCAAAGTTCCCAAGCATTATCCCAAACCCTATAAACATGAAGTTAGAATTTTAACGTCTACAATTTCTCCTTATAAATCCATTTTTAAATCATCAAAAGATACATTTTGGATATGAAATTCATTCATTACCATTCTACATGCAATCCCTATGTAAGATTATGAGTTTTATCTATAATTTCATGGGGTTTTTTTTTCATCAAAATTTCAATATTAGACATATATTCAATTCTAAGCATGGTAGAAACATTCGCTTAAAATTATGTAATTAAACCACTTGCCTTAGATTTTTTGATTCGATGTTGAAGGGTGAAGGCTGATTCTCCTCTCTCTCTACAGATTTCTCCCAAAGATGATGATGGTGGCTAGGGGTTTCTTTTGGAACCTCTTAAGACTCTCCATATAACTCCCGTAGCCCACTACTTGTTAAATTTTGATATTGTACTTAGTTGGTTTATTTCTAATATAAAATTAACCTCTAAAATTCGTGGGTTTTAATTCTCCTATTTTTAAAATTACCAAAATACCCTTCTAGGTTGCCGGTATGGCCCAAAAATGCCCCGGGACCCAAACTAAACCCCCGGCCAGTGTTTTCTAACTATTTCGACCTTTCCGGACACGTTGGCGCACTCAAAATGACCATTCGGTTGATCAAAAATATAATTCACTTTTTAATTCAAATAATTTCATTCCTGACGCGACTGACACGCGCGTCCCAACTAAATTTCCAAATTATCGTATTTCCATACCTACTCAGAAATAATAAGTTTTAACATCATAATCAAACACCAACTCACATCTCGTTAGTATTTATACCCAAATTAATTTCCAATTAATTCTCATTTAATTTAATTGATCCCTTAAATAAAATCAATAAAATTACGGGGTATTACATAGCCATTCCCTTATCCCAAATTATTTCTATCTCCCATATCATATGTGTTGTATATATATACTAGCGTATAACTCATGCTTGAAGGGACGAAGGAAATTTTCCAAAGTATTAAGTCATATATAATTTAAGATGAAAAGATTTTTTATATAATACAAATAACTGTTAACAACTTAAAATTTTTGGGCAGAGTTTACATTATTTATAGAACTGTCTGCCCTAATTAGGGAAATAAAATACTACAACAGTTCGTAAGAATAATAATAATAGCCCGTCCTAAGTATTTACTATATTACATAATTAATTGTAAACAATTTTAAAAAAAATTGACAACGTTTCATTTATTTGTACGACTATCTATCATGTTTAAGAAATAAACAAAATAACCCAACAACAATATTCAAATATACCCAATTTATCAAACAAAGTCAAATATTATTTCATATATGATGCCAGGGCATTAGCTAACATACAAACACACATTAATAGTAGGCCTTGAGGTTAAACCAAAAATATAACTATAGCCACCCTCCAACACTAAGTAATTCCAAATCCTACAAAAATCTTCCACATTATGTCCATCCATTCGACTAATATAACATAGTCCAAGCTCCTCAAATAAGGGGGGCCTTGACTACCCCCATCTCATTCAAATGTGAGTCCACTTTGGCTACTATTTCGTGTGTTTCCTCTTCCATGTGCTCTATCACTCCCAAAACATATAACCAATATCAATTAATAGGGTCGTAATGTTTTAATGTATTTCGAATATAAAAGGCAAGACCAAGTCCATGCCTAGAATACACCATAACGAGCCTGCTTAAGAATGTAAATTTATTCTTGACATATTTTATTCTCTTGACATGCATGTGTGACAACCCGCTCCAAATAATAACGGGTGGCCAGACCTATACTACATAAATCAGGTATCTCAGATGGTACAGTCTCAACATCAACAACTAAACACTATAATATAAGGCTAACTACCCGAAATCATAAAGTGCGAATTGTCTAAAATTTTAAAACTTTTATTTTTAACAACAACAACAAAACCAATAATGCACATAACCAACAATATACATCTAACTATGATGAGTGAAAAGTGCATGCTCTAATAATATGAAATAGTACAATACATTTTACAACAAAAAGATCTCAACAATGAAATACCCAAATATGCTGTCGGGCAACAGAAAATACAATAATCTGATAAATAAAATATGAAAGTGTTAATCTACAACACTTGAATACTAACTCAATACAACTGAATCCTAATCTAGATGTACAATAGATAGGAATCGACTAAAGCAAAGTGCCGCAACAGTCCGCTACTGCCACAGCTCCACAAATCCTGAATGGAGGAATATCAAAGGCGTCCTTGCGGAGGAACACCTGAAGTAATACAATATATACATGGAGGAGGAAAATATAAACGGGTCAGAGCCCGAGTTTTGAAAAGCAGTTTATAGCAAGTGTATTAAAATGCATAATAATTATAAATGCATTATTACATGATTTAGATGGAATCGAACACTCCATAAAAATTCAACTCACCTCTCATATAAAGCGCGCACTAAGGGTATGCACGTGTCTCCAAAAGGATGTCCGATTCTAATTAGGTAAGAGGATTCTAACTTAAACCCAAATAAAGTATTTAAGTTAAACCATCTAACCTATCTGTCAATTCTACATTCGTTCCAATGATTTAGAAGTCAAATACATTAACTTTAATGTAATAGTTATAGTTATCTTTATAATGTTCATTTGTTGAACATATAAAGTTACATGATCCAATCATGTCCACATCATCACAATACATCCACAATCTCATTTACTAGAATTTATATTCTAGTGATGCCCATATAAGGCATGAAACCATATATATAATTATTAGAGATGAGTTATTAGCATCAAGAGCTAAAGACTAAACTCCTCCCGATTCTCAACATGGTACTGCGTTTCATGCGTGGGACGTCTCGCCAAGGCGAAATCCAAACAAGGACCCCCCCCCCCCGTTACACTACTCCTGACAGTATCGATCCTCGGGGCTCATTATGCCCTCAATGCAAGATGCATGTAACCCAAATGATTATCGTCCAATTTTAATTAATGAATATTCCCAATTCTCAACAGTACACGGCGTTTCATGCGTGGAACGTCTCGCCGAAGCGAAATCCAAACAAGGAACCCCCCCGTTACACTACTCCTGGCACTGTCGATTGTCGGGATAGGTGATATATTTATATAATGATGAGTATTAAGGACTAAACTTATCCCCAAGTTCCAACATTACAGTGCGGTTCGTGCGTGGGATGTCTCGTCGAAGCGAAATCCAAACAAAGAACCCCCCCGGTACACTAATCCTGGCAATGCCGGTCATTGAGGTCCATTATGCCCTTGACACCCAAATACAACCACAAAAAATAATAACCATCCAACCAAGCTATAACTCGAAGGACGCAGGCTCACATGCTATCATCTTCCAGCAGCCCATATACGTAGCAAACTGGGGCCACCTGGTGGGGTTCAACGACACCCACCTCGTGATCAACTCACGCACACAACGTCCTGGGAAGCGGTCATATTTCCTAACCGATAAGTGAGAGCGTCACATACCCCCGAACTCTCACCCCCAAAATAAATAGATATATATATCATAAATGTCATTTGTTGACCACAAAGGACGACTATGACCTGGGGAATATCCATCCTGCTTTTCTAGTCAGAATGCTCACCCTCTACGCACGAAACTTCCCAATGATAGCAAGGAGGGGGTATGATTAACATGTATATACACCATCATATAAGGTATACATACATCCCACATAATAAAGATATACCATTTATATAAGGCATACCTGCAACATCATACTCATTTTCATTATACGCTCTTAGGCGTAAATTTGATTAACATCATTGTTTAGTATATCCCTCTCTTGATACACTAACCGTCAATACTCACACATTTACCCCCACTTAGTATATGCTATACTAATTCTCGCTTGAAGCTCTCATGTCGCTTCTAGTATGAATTGTCTTTCAATTCAATTTAAGTTAAGGATATTCTATATCCTATTGCACCTCAATTAGCATTTCTCATTGTGTGAGATATCTCCCAAATCAATCATCAATATGGATATTTCTATATCCATTTGCACATCAAATAGTATTATAATTCTCCATCCATTATAAGGTTCAATATAGTCTATGAACCATTAAAGTTATCATCACCAAACAAACCTCAAATAAAAGTGGGCTTCCCCACTTAGAAAAATACCAAAGTCTCTAATTGGTATTCCTCAAATTTAGTCAATATGACTCCAAAATTTCTTTTAGGGGAAACTCGTTAAAAGTCTCCAAAACCTGCTCCGATTATCTCCTATAGATATCCCCAATCGATAACCTCGAACAAAACGGGATGAATTTCTCTTTAGAAAAACAATCCCTCCAAAAGCCCTGTTTCCGAATCGATTCGGGCTTATTCCGAATCGATTCGGCCCAGCGAATCGATTCTGCCAGGAAGGCGAATCGATTCGGGTCATCAGACCTGGGACTCTGTCTCAGGCCGAATCGATTCGGCTGGAGTCCAAATCGATTCGGTCCCTCTGACCTGGGCACCTGCATATTTCCGAATCGATTTGGCTAGGGGGCCGAATCGATTCGGCCTACCTGGAGGCTCGAAAATGGCTACTTTTTAGTAAGCCAAAAATCCCAAAATTTATATTAATGGTTTTCTCTCCATTTTTCTTCAACCCAATCACAAATATATCATCAATATTCATCCTAGGATACATATAAACTAATTTCTAACCTTAAATCCATCTATATATTACAAATCTAAGGTTTTTCCCCAAAACTTAGGTTTTGACAAATTTAACCTAAAACCCAAAATATCATTCCACAAATCATGCAATAAATGTACACAACAATTATTTAGCAAGTTTAATCACTTGCCTCGGGTTCGTAGGGTCTGAATCCGCCTTGAGATCGCGTATTGGCCCGGAAATCCTCTTTTTCTTTCCTTTCTCCTTCCTTTTCTTCTTCTTTCTTCTTCTCTCTTTCTTTTTCTCTTTCTCTCTTTTGGAGAAATATCTCTCGTAGGCTCTTTAAGCCTAAAACCCAAGATACACATCTTTAAATGATAATACACACTTTAAATGACTCGGTGACTTTAATTCGAGTCAAACGGTCCTAATTTATTTCGGAACCCAAATAGACCCCAAGTATAGTCATTTCGACTTTCTCAACCCTTCCGAAAACAATGGTACCCTCAGAATTGACATTCGACACTCTTTCTAACGACTCTAAATTTTGACCTCAATTGCTAATTTAATTATTTCTCCAATAAAATATTAGTTATTTCTCCCAAAATAAATAAATTGTCGACTCCAAAACTTCGGGTTGTTACAGCATGATGACATGTTCTATGTAAATTTACCAAACTCAAGTTCCAAGGATTATCAAGAGTTATCGAGTTACTGGCTAAAGGTTTTAGGTTTAGGGAATTTCCCATTGCTCCGCCTGTTGAAATCTGAGTAAGTTGGTTGAAGAAAGTTTGAATAGATTACAACTTGGAAGCACACAAATCCACCTGTTGCAATAATTCAAAGTGTTATTTTGATTATTTATTAATATTGTGAATGAAGGCAACCTTACTCAACACTCACTCATTGTAAGGACAAAAGATCTTGACCTTTTTGTATGAAATGACAAATTGTATTAGTGTCGTCAACACACACCATTGTAGTGTGTCCACAACATTCATCATATCCTGCGTCAATACAAACTTGGTTTAAATAAATGAAATACTTCATTATTTACACGTCATTGATAAGTCGCGCCTTTATAGCATCACTTGCATTTTGGTCTGTGAACATTGGAAGAGTAACTTCATAATCACATCAACCTACTCTATCTCAACTCGAACTCAGTGTTATAGTTGGATTAGCTAGTATAATTAAGTTTGTTATAGTTTAAACAAAAAATTTACTGAGGAAACTTTGTCTAGTTAGTATATTTAAGGTCGTTGGTTGTTTTATGCATAATTTATCAAAGGTGCATAACACAACCAACAACATCTGTTTATCGTGCATAACACAACCAACAAAACTTATTTGTATGTGTGAACAAGTGTGAATTATTTCAATGTTGGGTTCTAATAAGCAACCTCGTGCTTATGGAATATCTCAACTTCAAAGCTTTTAACATTGAAATCATATATGAGTTTAACGATATGCGAGCACATGTTTACATCCTACTGCTGAATGATGTGAACTAAGTCAATTTAATACCTTTTCACTCAAATAATATCCTAATTAATACCTTGTAAGCTTAAGATCGAAAGTTACAGAGCTAGGGCATCTTCCATGCGATTATTATAGACGATGACTTGGGGGATAGATGGTAAATATTCTAACTCTTAATCTCGAATAACGAAGAAAGTGGAGGGTGGGAGTCCTGACTTGCATGAATTTAAAATCCATAATAGTACTAATATTATTTATACTAAAATGGTCATCCAAAAGATTACAAAAGTATACAGAGCAAACAATTCACCAAACTAAATTCAAACTCTACACAAATTTGTTCAAACACCTATAGTGCAACTGAAGTTGCAAGCACATGAGTCATGAGTGTCCCAACGCTATAGGTGTGAAAGAAAATATCAACATATATATAGACGTATTCTGAAGAGATGGAGAGATTTATTACCTCAATAGATAAAAAATTATTAGGACGCTCGACTTCATATAATGGCTCATCGTGATAGAAAAGGTATCGTCGCTTGTGCAGACTACTCAGATTGGGGATACAGTGGATCAAATTGATTCCACTCGAAAAACTAAAACCTAGAAAATTATTCCCCTACTTTAAATACTCGGATAATAGGGTAATGCTCTTATCCATAATAATCTTTACACAAATCATTAAGATTATAAAAATTCAAATAGTATTAGCCTTAGTGTATGATAAGATTCATCCTTGTATAAAAATACCAACACTAAAATCCAATTTATAAAATTTCATCACCAAACTCCCACCACCATTAACTAAACTTTTTATTGTCTCGACCATTACATATCATAAATTTACATCATCTCATTTAAAAATTGATTCGAATACGAATCGAATCCAAAAAATTTCCACTCCAAAACAAACCAACATTTTTTTCATTTCATATCAACTTCTCACTCTCCACACCAAACCAACATTTTTTTATGTTATAAATTTGAATCAGTTAAGGACATAATATAAATCCAAAGCAGTTATGAAATTTTGTAAATGTATCATCTATGTCATTTCCCTTTGTATTGAAAGAAAAACTCATAAGTTTCTTTTCCTTTTCAACCTATACTTCACATGAATATCCAAATAATAACTTGTGCATTAATTGATGTTGCCTCCTGGATATAAGAACATGTCCATCTATCCAAACAAAGACAATTGAAAGTTTTCAAAAATGGATCTTTAAATAGGCCAATAATGTACAGAAAAAAAATAAAGGAAAAGCAATATTCATGGTTCGATCCAATTAATGATATCCGTCAACATATTTAATTCACTTACCCCCTGTCATGTGCTTGAGACCAACTTATGAGTAGTGGAATACACGTTCAGTCAGAGCTCACCACTATACAATCCTAAATTAGTTGTTAAAAACCCACCCAAGAACCATCATTTGTTGGAAAAATTTTACATGTCCGGTGTTGTGCCCGAGTCACGGTTCAATGTCTAGGACCCTATACACACGGATTAAGAAAAATGAGCAACTGAGAAATATCCAAATGCCATTTGAACATTTTGTCAAATAGGATGGATGCATATTCCAATATATGCATGTTTAAGCCTTACCAAAGCATAAACAAAATATCTAAGTTGAAAACAAAAACGAAACTCCACTACTTAGTTGGCTGAGATTCCAAGCTTTACCATAGATTCAATATGTTACTTACCAAGAATGGAACCACCTGAATGATTGAATAACCTAGTCAATCTTAGATAGAAATAGATGCCATAGATTCTATTAATTGCTACTATAATAGATTACATTAATTGCTATTATATACGTGAACAATCAAGTACAGAGAAAATATTTTCTTCTATGAAATAACTGGCAAAAAATATTGAATTTATTATCGAGAACTGACAAAAAATGAAAATAAACTAAGATCCAAATATAAAACATCAGCATACACAAACACTGAAAAACAATTCACACAAATGACACATCTAAAAACCCTAAAATTATCCCCAATTCAATTGGTATTAGAATAAATCACAAACCAAAACCTTATTTGACTCCCTCAACGCATCGATGATGAACCAATTATTAAAAAACAAATCAAAAAGGGGAAGAATTGAATACCTCGTGATAATTTTTGAATAATGTTCAACTAAAACCCAACTAAAAGAGAAAAAAAATATTGATTGTTGGTGATGAACAATGTGTCAATGTTTATGGTAGTGGATCTTTTATGGCTATGGGAATTTGTGGGCCGGTAGAGAGGTTTGAGAGAGAGAGACAGATCAATGAGAAAACAAATGAGTTTGCATGGGTTAAAATTAACAGGTAGGAAAAATAAAAGAGAGCGTAGTCTTTTGACTGAGGAATCAAAAGGGACGAACAAAATTTTATAATTTGAAATATAAATGGAGGGAGTTGATCTCAACCCTCCATTTTAAAAATATGTGTAATGATGTGACATTCATCCTCACCGTTAAAATGTATACATAATTTAAAAGCTTCCCTATCATATTATATATATATATATATATATATATATATATATATATATATATATATATATATATATATATATATATATATATATGCGTGTGGGTGTGTGTATGAGAGAGAAATAGTGTTTGTGTGTGCGCACGCGCGCGCGTGTGTCTATATTATTTTGTGTCTCATATTTTATGTAAATATAAATATATGTGTCATTTTAATGTAATAGTTATTAAATATTTCATTATATGTATATATGCACACATATAAATTTATATAGATGCATATCTATATGCTTATATATAAACACACACATACATACATGTACACATATACACTAGTGTGTGTGTATATATGTATACACACAACGCTTACAACACAACTCTTTCTCATCACCCAAGCAAACTTGAGACCCACAAGACCACCAACCCGAGTACCCAAGCCCGATATCCACTAAAACCCAAACCAGATCAATTCTCTCACCCTATTTATCCTTCACCACATATACATACACACATCAAACTGAAGCACTCACCAATCCCAAATTGAAACTAAAAAATTGAACCCATCTCTCTCTCTATCTCTCTCTCGTGTCCTCACCCGACACACCTTCCTACCCCCTCTCTCTTTCCCACAAACCAAAACCATCTTCCTAACTAAGCCAAACCCACTAACCTTGTCACGTCCTACTTTTTGGTCTCAATGCAAAAGAGAGTATATATAAAGCAATGAATTAAGGTTAAGGTGGAAAACATAACTTTATTCATTATTAAAATAGTATACATAAGGTGTTACCACCGCATTGGTGAATTACATTTATTTAACATGGTCTATAAAGTAGAAAATCGAAAAGTGCTCCTTGTTCCCATCTAGCTTATTCTCTGCCCACACAACCATGTATGAAAATAGGTGATCACTATCTTTCTCTAAAACGGAAGAGATGTTATCCTTTTTGGCTCCGAATACATCTAGAGGAAAAAGGAATTAGCACAAATTTTCTAAGAAGGTTTTACCAATTCTACAACAAATATATGTATAGCTGAGAGTTGAAGTGTATAGAATTCATGTATAGCAATGGTAATGAACCAAAGCTGATAATCCCATATTTATCAATTTATTAAGGTTTACATAAAGAAAATCAACTATCTTTGAACTAATAATCCCATACTTACCAGTTCACTAGGCGATATAGAAATAATTAAGCCATTAGTAAAACCAAATAACAATAATAAATCTAAAACCTTTGGATAATTGGATGGGCACATAATTAAAGTGGAACTCATACGTATGTAGCAATAAAACTGGATCTCAACATCGGAGATCTTAGGACAAGTAGAAAAGTTCCATGTGATAATAGGGTAATCTACTCCCTAGTTATTACTGATGTTTTTTCAATAAGAATAATGCACAAAAGTGCAGGATAAACTGAATCGTTACCATAAATTCTTATTATATTAGTTATTAAGTGTAAAAGTTGATCCGAATGATTATAAGTAAATCAATTAGTTGATATAATAACATATTAATGTGGTAATTTTTACACATACATGGAATCAAGTTTGGCTATTATTGAATAATATCAATAGCAGTTATCAAATACATAAAGTTTACTATTGAAGAGATAAAAGAAACCTACTTGCTTGGTATTTTGTAGGGCTTATGGATCCAAAAATAATATTGGAAGGAGATGGTACTTGATTTTCTGTATACAATATTAGGTTATATATCACTACACCAAAAACAGCAATTTGGCACACCTTGATATTAAAAATCTGGCACAGGTTAACACTGTGCCAAATTCTGACACGGTTTAATGACAATTTGGCACATTTTAAAACCGTGTCAAATTTTAGCACTATTTAAAAGTGTGCCAAAATAGAGTACACTTGAAAACCCCAAAAAAATAGTCCTCGCATTGTTTTTTTTGTCTCTCGCTCTCTCTCCTCCCTAACTTTGAGGTCTCCATTATACGCTCTCTCTCTCTCGATCTCCATCTATCTATCTATCTATCTCTCATATGCACACATATCTACCCCTACTTACAAACCCTAACTCCTACTTTCCATGTCTCCACCTGGCACCACAAAGAGGTATTCGATCCCATCCCCGCCTCCTTCTTCGTTGGCTGCTAAAAAAAGGAGGTTTATGAAATTACTTGATGAAGAAGAAAATAACGAGGGTGAAAGAGGACGTTCATGAAATTACTCCATTGGCTGCTCAAAAGAGGTTTCTTCAGATTCTAGGGGGAAGACTCCAACTATGCCTCGTACAATGAAAAGGGCACCACCTAGATTGCTCAAACGAAGGTTGAGTTAGAGGTGTTTGATGGTTCGTGTGAATGACTATTGAAATTTTGATCAACAAGACTATGATTGTGATGAAAAATCATGTAAACATGTTAGATAAATTGATCGATTTTGGTAATGATGTTAATAGGGGAAATTTCCAAAATATATAAACCTTCGTTACAAACAACAACAATCCGAGGGGGCGTATGCCTTATTTTTCATTAGCTCGGCATACTAGGGTCTTGACTCTTGGTAATATACGTGTATTCATAGTGTTACAAATTTCATGCACTTAGTTTAGCTCTTGTTTAGAGTTACATATTTTCTTTATCACATCGCTTCCTTCTCCCCGAGTACTGCTGACTACTGTTTATTCATTTTCATTTTGCTACCCTGCTACCATTACTTATGATATATTTCGTATTTTTCTAAATGATTTTCTTGCCATTCTGGTGGGTATTCCACATGATTTTGTTTACGCTGAGAATAAGATATTTGACGTGTCAGAATGGGCTATTTGTCCGATCAGTGGTTTGTATGAAATATATACTCGTATTGATGGTTAGTTTAAAAACATAACGGTTATGCTAAAATGATCTGTGTACATATGTAAAAACAAGTTTTGATTTATGGTGAGTAGTTAGTGTGGGACACTATACGGTAGTGGGGGAAAATGGAGTGCGAGTGCATTGTATGTTTTGTCCCCCTCTATCCAATAAAATTGGTTACTGTAAAATTTGGCATTTGAACATTAAATGTGTTGAATTAAACCCATTGTCATTCATTTGGCAACCTTTTCTTGTAATCGTTTTTATATGCATTTATAATAACTTGACACAATAGACGACCAGTCTACCCAACATTTTCTTGTGCCACAATAGATGACCACTTTGGGGTTTCATTTTCACTTTTTGTGACATGTTCAATAGAAATGTGTTGGTTTTTATTTTTACTTTATTTTTTTAACAAAGTATTGCAAAAACTGAAAATGGACATTTAATTTTTTTTCCTTCTTAGGATAGACGCTTGCGTGGTCGGATTGGAGAAACCAACACCGAGATCAAACTCAAAATAGATATCCGTTGGATTTGAAAGCATAAATGATGGATGAAGAGTATGAATATGAGTTGTGGATTCGGCAAGCTCTAGCCTTGGGCCTCTTTCGCGACCCCAAACGCAGAAATATATGGATCCCCTTCAAGTTGCCTCTAAATAAAGGAATTAAACAATTCGAAGATCATCATGATTGCAACCTAGTTGGGGTTAGCGTTAAGAAATTCCCTTTCCTCCCCCCCCCCCCCCCCCCCCCACACACACACGCACAACCACAAAAGTATAAGACATCAATAGAAGAAAAAACAACCAGAAAGTAAAGGAAATGTCAAGACATAACCAGGAATAATCAAAGGGGGTTCCCATGTGGTTAAATGATGTCCATAGGGGAATTAGTCAACTCGATTAGAGAATTTCTTTGTAAGTCTTTATATTACTTATATTACAATATATGCGTTATCTTTTTTATTATATTTTACTCATTGCTTTTATATATCATGCTTTAGTTTTAAGCCTGGATTATTTGGGAATGAAGTTGCTAGCATACTTAGTGGTGTTCTTATACTCTGCACTTTTTATTCTTACATTCTAGTGTTTATGACGAGGCCAAAATTATTATGGGACTCTCTTTTAGGTGGGTTGATTAGAGATGAAGATAGATATAGAGAGGTTGAGGGTTATTTTAAGTAATCGAAAGCATGTAATTATCCTTTCCGTAACAATTAGCTATATTTATTGAAAAGTTAATTGTCTATTTTATCAAATGAACTCTGTTAATTTCAAATTTGGCCATTTAAACAATTTTCAATTCGATTCAATTTTTTAGGATTAATCTCAATTTAGTATTTATCCAATTCTATTAATTGATTCATTTTCATGGTGATTGTAAAGTGATAAATGCAAGAAATAGAATCAGACAAAAATTTAATGTGGAAACCCTTGCAGGAAAAAGTCCACTAATACAATAAAGCAAGTATTACACAAATTCAGACATGATTTACATATTCGGTGTCGAATGAAGCTCCACTTCGTTATGATTGATAAGAATTGGTGAATCCTTGGGTTTATCAATTTGTTTTGTTTCTTTTGTTTCTTTAGATATCTATTGAAGAATCAAAAACTATCTTAGGAAGCTTCTTATGCAAAAAAATTAGTGGTGATTGAACTGTATAATATACTTTCGATGTACACGAGTCAAAACTTAATACATCCATACATTGTATACTGTCAAAATTTAATTTATACATACATGTAGAGAAGTACACAATGTATATTGTCCATACATTGTGTACTATTCTATGTGATATTCTTATCTTCTAATATCCTATATGTAGTCATGATCAAATCCACTTACTCTTCATAATTAGAAGCATCAAAATGTGTCATCTTTCCTTAGTGGTTTATATTTAGAAAGACTTATTTGAAACGGATATCGAATTTCAAAAAATGTACCTATTTAAAGCTTAGGCAATATTTCTAAAAGTTTACCTATCAAATTTCAAAGTTTGAAGACTATGTTATAATTTCATACTGCAGTTTTAAGTTTTGGAGAATTTGACTAATAACAGTTTTTATGAATTAACTTGAATTTGTGAATTTTTGAATCTTGTTGTTTAAATTCAATGAGATTTAACTTCATGTCTTATGTGTTGTTTTATTATAATCTTTATTTAGGTTTACTCAAGATTTAACAGAACATCACCCCATGAATATAAGATAAACGAGGAGTCGGACACGACATTATTGCTTCTCTTGTAGAGAAGACTGCAGAAACCACAAAAACTTTCGATCAACCGTAATTCCTTGTTTTTCCTTGTAAGTACTCTTCAGGGGTCATTTTATAATCATCTCATATTATCTTATTTGGTTCTAATAGTAAGCGATGTTTTGAGGACACGTCTCTTCTCTCCCTTGGCTCATACCTATCTTTCAAATAACTATATAGTTGTTATACATACTTCCTATATATATATATATATATGGAGCCGTTGGGATTTAGTCCCACTTTTTAAGAATCGTTAGTTATTCCAACTTACGTGGTACGACACCATGTCCTGGTATCTTACAGGCAAAAAACTCTTGGTTGTTGTACTGATTGCAGCAGCTTTGTGGAGATTGCTTCTACATGAGGTAAAATAGAAACTATTCATGTCCTTAGAAATAAATCAACACTTATTACTCACTACAACTTTTCAGTTTATAATACTTTGTGTTTGTAAAACTTGCACAGAATGTAAAACGTGAAATGCATTGTATTGATTATATGCCTAAGGGTCTATATGGTTTCACATTTGCTTAAACGTTACAAACTCTTTGGGACTATTCAGGTATTCACATTCTCTGATAAAACATGGGTAATGGATCAGGAGGTTCAAGAAAAGAAACTACTACTAATGAGCCCCGCTTTATGCATAAGTCCTTTATAATGATCCAGTGATTACAAAGGCCTTACTTAGAGTCCTAATTTTAGTAATTAATTTAAAGCAGAAACATAGATAAACCAGGTAACAAAAAGACTACTCCTATCTAATCCTAAATATCATAACCTAAAATCGACAAATAAATAAATAGTAAGCAGAATAATAATACAAGTGGTAAGAAATACAATATCTTCCTATTTTTGAAAATTGGTTAGGGTCATGCACACCCCCACTTAAGAAGCTCATACTAGGCATGGAAGAATGAAAAAACATTATCATCTTAGCAATAAAATTATTATCAAACTCCTTTATTTGACAAGGAAGTATTCCAAGAAAATGCCTGGAAAAGAAAATATTAAAGTAAAAGTTGCACAACATCTAAACCAATATCTAGACTTTGACTAAAAAACATGCTATTAGAGGGTAAAAACCCAAACCAACCCCCAAATGGCCGCATAAGAGGCATGAACATCTCACACGAGATCAAAATAACTCTGACCGCGTAGTCACAAAACTCCCGACTTGAGAATATGAGCTCCCTCTTTGAGAATATGATGATAATTTGAAAACATCTAGATTAAGCTTAAAAGCAAGTCGTTAAAAGGGCGAAAATCCAAACCATCCCCCAAACAATCCCGTGAGAGGCATGAACACCTCGCACGGGACCAATATAACTTATAGGAATTGACCGCGTAGTCACGGGTCTCCCGATTTGAGAATATGATGAAAATTTGAAAATATCTAGATTATGCTTAAAAACTAGCCATTAAAGGGTGAAAACCCAAATCATCCCCCAAACGGCTCCATAATAGGATGGACACCTCGCACATGACCAATATCACGGGTCTCCCGCTTTGAGAATATGATGATAAATTAAAAACATCTAGATTAAGCTTAAAAACAAGCAGTTAAAAGGCTAAAAATCCGAATCATCCCCTAAACAGCCCCATAAGAGGCATGAACACCTCGCACGGGATCAATATAACTTGTAGGAATTTATCGCGTAGTCACAGGTCTCTTGATTTTAAAATCTGACGATAATTTGAAAACATCTAGATTAATCATAAAAATATTTTGTTAGAGGGTGAAAACCCAAACTAGCACCCAAATGGCCCCGTAAGAGGCACTAAAACCTCGCGCGGGACCGATGTAACTCGTAGGAACTGGCCACATAGTCATGGGACTCCCAGTTTGATAATATGATGATAATTTAAAAATATCTAGATTACGCTTAAAAAATAGCCATCAAAGGGTGAAAACCCAAATCAGCTCCTAAATGGCCCCATGAGAGGCATGGACACCTACCACGGGACCAACGTAACTTATAGGAACTAATCGCATAGTCATGGGTCTCTCGTTTTGACAATATGATAATAATTTGAAAATATCTAGATTAGGATTAGAAACAAGCCGTTAAAAGGGTGAAAACCCAAACCAGAGCCAAACGAACCTGTAAGAAGCATAAACACCTCGCATGGGATCAATGTGACTTATAGGAACTGACTACATAGTCACGGATCTCTTAGTTTGTGAATATGATGATAATTTGATAATATTTATATTATGATTAAAAACAAGTCATTTGAGGGTGAAAACTCAAACCAGTACTCAAACACCCCCGTAAGAGGCACTAACACCTCGTGTGGGACTAATATAACTCGTAGGAGCTGAGCACATAGCCACAAGACTATCGGTTCGAGAATATAATAATAATTGTAACTCGTATATGTAATTTTTCAGCTTGAATAAGATTTTTTTAAAATTACTTGGTTACTAATATCATCTCTTTTTTGTATCCAATTTGTTTCCAGGATAACATTTTATCGTTAGCTTTTATCCACGTGGAACACACGAAGAAGTCAATAGTTTACAACAAGGGGATTATTTATTTAATATCGTTAATATTTAGGATTCTTTTTTTTTGTTATGGTCGTGCGGGCTTTTGTAGTTTTATTGTTAACTTTTATGGCCGTGCGGCCTTTTGTAATTATATTGTTATATTTTATGGTCGTGTGGGCTTTACATTATGAAGGTTTTATATTAGCAGGTTTTAGAATGTTCATAAAATAGAGGAAACTTTACCCATTTTTTTGTCTATGAACTATTAAGACTTGTAATATTTTGAAGATCGTATGTACATTCATTTATCAACAACATGCGATTTTCTCAATTTGTGAATTTTCTTGTTTTCAAATAATTGTGAATTTTCTTGACGATCCATAATTGTGAATTTTCAAACAATTCTTGTGAATTTTCAAACAATTTTCAAACAATTTTCAAACAATTATGAATTTTCAAACAAGATTGTGAATTTTCAAACAAGAATTGTTTGAATTATGAATTTTCAAACAATTTTCAAACAATTATGGATTTTCAAACAATTCTTGTGAATTTTCTTGACAAATAATTGTGAATTTTCTTGTTCTCAATTTGTGAATTTTCTTGTTTTCAAATAATTATTTTTTTCTCTAATCCAAAACTTTAGCAGAATTCAAAACTATGCCAAAATTGTATCCATTGACGATTTCAATTTTGATCATTAGGGTCAGATGTATCCCAAGATTGGTTAGTCTCGACGACATACCTCAGGTGTAGCTCAACATCGTGGGCGTCTAAGTCGACAAACGGACCACTATCCATGGTTTCAACAAGTTGCTTGGAGTTAATTTTCATCCCATTATGGATAAAGGAAATAATTTGCGTTTTATCAAAACCATGATGGGGACACGAGGCAATTAACTCATTGAAATGATCATAGCATCGTTCGAATGACTCATTTTCTTATTGTCGAAATGTTTGAATTTGAGCCTTGATGGAATTCGTTCGATGTGGAGGAAAGAACTTCTTGAGAAATTTGGATTGTAATTCGTTACATGATGAAATCAAATTTGGAGGTAAAGACCATATCCATGATTTAGCCTTATCCTTTAGTGATAATGGGAAGAGTTCGAGGCAGAGCACATCTTTTGTGCAAGTTCGATCACTAAGAGTCTCGCACAACTCCTCAAATTCCATGATGTGGGCATATGGATTTTCGAAATCCATTCCATGGTAAGTGGGAAGTATCTGGATCATCCCATTCCTAAAACCGAATTGCCCTACATTATACGGGAGTAAAATGCATCCCGGAGTGACAGTGCGCTCGGGATATAAGACGCTTCTCAAAGGGCGATACGGGGCCTCTCCCTTGTCGGCAGCTGCACTACCGTGTTGTGACATATCTCTCTCTCTCAAACATTTGGTATCCTCACTTGGTATACTTGGAGTGTGCTCTGAAGTGTGTCCTAAGAAGGAAAACTACTTGTTGCTTGAGATTGAGTGTGACGGTGTGGGAGGTGGAACCCAGAATTATGGAGCATTAGGAGTGTGAGGGCTATGAGGATCGTACTCAACAATCGAATTTTTATGAATGTGGGTTGGACTATTATAGGGAGTTGGACTGAGTTCTGAATTTTTCATTAACGGCTTTATGAGAGATGGTGATGAATATTTTTGTGCTTTTTGAATTTTTATATGTTTTTGGATTTTTGGAAATTGGTTTGGTCAAAATTTTAGATTGACTCGATCTAATCCTAAGTCTACCTAATTCCCCGACAACAGCGCCAAAAACATGACGCGACTCAAAAACTGTCTCTAATTTACGTTCTCTCTAGGCTCAAGTGCAGGCCTGTCGTGTTAGTAATAAACTCGATAAGTCGGGATCGTATCCTCGGGAAGATAGGATAATGAAATTGTAACGACATTGGATAGACAAGGAAATCCTACTCTGACTTTAAAGGGAAAAGAAAAAGTGATTTGATTTGTGTAATAACTATACTAGATGCAATTATGAAATTATGAAAAGGTGCAACTATGCTAAATTACCTAAAATACTGATGAAGAATGATTTGAAACTTTAAACTATATGATGACGGGAATACAATTCCCCAACCTTAGTGTATTACAAGTATAATACTAATCGTAAATTTAAATGATTAATTAGACCCAGAATTTAGTACTCCCAAGCATTACGTATATGAAGTTCAAGCCCGCACCATACTTAATCGGAGGACGAGTAAATCGGTATTGCGATAGTTAAACTCGAATTGCATTCTGAAGCATCTCGGTTACCTGGAAGCAAGCGAGATCCAAAGATCTACAATTATCATGTTCCTACACAATACGGTCATAATCAATTCATCAAATTTAGAGGATTAATTTTATACACACGCAATTACCACATCAAGCTGGGTCCATATATCTCGACCTTTAAAATCTAGCCGGACATATGAAAATTTGAAAGCAATATGATAGGAATGAAAGCAACCATTTTTAGTGATGATTAAAGATGAAGAAATATGAAAGTATAAATGAACAAACAACTAGACAAATATTTGAAACAGAAATTAGAATACTTTTACTTGAATGGCAACTTAAAAATAACTAGGGTTTGTTGTTCTTCTCCTTCTAATTGAATTACAAAGCTTTCTTAAGGAATTAGAAGCCCCCCTACACGTTTGGGGGGAATTACAATTTATATTCTACGGACTACAAGAGTTTGAACCAAATAGGACTCTATTTTTTACAAGTGGATAAATCCAAAAATTTGAGAACATCACCGATTCGGATAAATGGTTCGGTTCGGCTCTACTTTGTAGCTTTTATAGAAAACTCTTCGAACATGGGATCGGTTCGTTATTTGCCATCTTCGGTTCGGCTCCAAATTTTCATCTTTTGCAGAAGACTCTTCTAGCATGGGATCGGTTCGTTATTTTCCAGCTTTGGTTCGCTTCCATCTTTTCATTCTTTACAGAAGCTTTGATCATGAGGGATTCGGTTCGTTTTTAGCTCCTTGGGTTCGGTTTTGTCTTTGCCAGTTTTTACATAATAATTTTCTTCTTGTATTTCCTCGAAGCTTTTAGTACGGACCTCGGATTAGAACACTGAACAATTACAAAATAGATGACGAACACATGAAACTATATGTACTCATTAGAAACTTGCCATTATCAAAGATATGATATAAATCCACTTGAATTACATTGCGCGCAGCGATAAAACCCTCTAAATTACGGGGATAAATGGGAAGAATTTATGCCTAATCAGTCTATTTGGCCAAAATTTTGACCAAACAATCGTGGCTTTCTGGACTATGGCAAGGATTCTGATGAACATAGTTTGGTTTCTGCAAAATGTAGGAGTAGTTTGGTTTTAATTTCACGGTTTGAGATAAATTGTACCAGAGAATTTATGATTTTCAGTTTTCTAGTTCAAAATGCACTTTCAATCGATTAGAGCTTATTATGCACATTTATGGCATTTGATCATTACCCTCGAGTTCCTGAGATTCAAATGGAGATATTAAAATCCTTAAACCTGAGTTTTGATCATTATTTGGAAGTTAACCATTAAAGCTCAAGCTTTAATGGTGGGAACTTCATAATTTTCACTTGCGACCTATTTTCAACGTAAGAATTCTAATGTTTTGATATATTTTAGCATTATAACAACACATAAATGGATTGAAACTAAAAGAACTGAATATAGTACATAAACTCATGGTGTCTCTATTTGGAGTGAAAATTTTGAGTTTTGAAACTGCTTTTGGAGTAACTTTTAAGTGAGGAAATAGTGGGGTATTTATAGTACATACTCTGGGGATTCGATTGGTTGAAAGAGGTGGTGGATTTGAGTTGAATATATAAGGTTTCCTACTTGGTTTGTGCACCTCACATGTGTTCATGGTGTACACGTGTGATTTTTATCTTGGTTTTCTTAAGTGGTGCTGATTTGGATGGGGGGAAGTGAAATTGCTCAAAGTTTGGTATATAGTCCTTAGTTCGTAGGATATTAAGGTATATAGAGTTAAAACATAGGTTTAAGGAAGTATAGGGGTATTTTGTAATTTCAAATTGTTCCAATGGCTAAAAATGTTATTTTATGTTAATTGAAGTCTAAAGGATTAATTTAATATAAAGCTGAGGTTTAGGGGTTAATTATAAGTCAACTTTATGATGGATTGAAATATTAAAGGGCTAATTTGATATTATTAAAATTTTAGGGTGTCTAGGTTAATTTAGTAAAGTTGTAGGACATCAAGTGTAGTTTCATTCTTCTTAGGTTACTTTTGAATTCGAATACCATATGAGGTTCAAAACAACGATTACATGTGATTAGGGTTGGTTTGATAGATTCAGTTTGAAAAGCCTAGTTATTACAGTCTACTTAACTAAAAAAAGAAATCCGTCCTCAAATTTACCTTGAAATAGGTTGGGATATTGATGTTTTATAGCCTGTTCTAGTTCCCATGTCGCTTCTTGCTGATTTTGATTTTCACAAAGTACTTCAGTTGTAACACCCCGTATTTTTGACGATTTAAATAATTATGTGATTAATTATTAATATGGGAATAAGTATGCAATTAATTATTATTGTTGGATTAACTAAATTAAAATGTGAGAAATTAATTTGTTATTAATTCGGATTAAAATGATTATTAACTAGCGTGCCAAGGGTTAATACTTATTGCTGTGAACTATTAAATATTACTGTGTGATATGTAATATGGATTTATGATAATTGATAAATTATCAAAAGTGAGAAATACGGCAGTCTGGTAATTTAAGTCTAACACGCGTGTGAGTTGTGTCGGGACTAATTGAATGGAATAAAAAGAGAATTTATTTTTTGTAACTCGTATGGTCATTTCGAGTGCGCCCTTGAGTCCCGGAGGGTCGAGATAGTCAAAATAGTATACCCGGTTGCTTAGTTTGGGTTCCGGGGGGGATTTTAGGCCAAATCGGCACCCCGAGAGGGAATTATGGTAAATTGTATTTTTGGGTTTAATTAATGTATGAAAATTGGGACTTATTATATCAGCCAAGAAAGTCCATTAGGGTTGAGAAGTGGCAGGAAGTTAGAACGGCCATGGTGGGTGTGAGGGAGAACCAAATTCTAAGAGAGAAGACTCGTTTGGCATCACCTTGCACAATCGTGACCACCAATGCGTAGATCGAGAAGAGAGGAACGCGTATATACCGACATCACCAACGGATCAGACCGTTATATTCGAGGCAAGTGTTTATTACTTGCTTTCTTTTCGAAATAATCATGCACATGTTAGTATAGGTGGATTTAATCGTGATTTATATGTTAATTGGGTAAAAAATATAGATTTAAATTAAGATTAAGGATTGGTTTAATTAGTGGTTGGAATTCGTTCATGTATGTAGAGGATTAATCATGAAATTTGATTATATATTGATGAACGAATCTGGGTTGATTAGGTTCTTTAAAGGAAAATTTGGAAACTAGGGTTCATATGAATTGATTTGGGGATTTTATGTAATTACGATAATTAATGACGAATTAATGATCCTAGGAGGTTAGGAATGATTTATAACCTATTAGGTGTTGATGGGTAATGATGATGAGCTGTTGGGAATTGAATCTTAGAGGTTTTTAGGTTCAAAAAAGGTGAAAAATGCTGAAGTTTGGTGAAGAAGATGAACAGTGCAATCTCGTGCTAAATGGTTCAAACGAGATGGGGATCTCGCGCGAAGTAGTTCGAACGACATGTGGAAGTGGTTCGAACGACATTGGAAGTCGTTCGAACGACATGTAATTCTGGTTTGAACGTCATGTCATTATGGTTCAAACCACATGTCATTCTGGTTCAAACCACAGGGTGAATTTCTGGAAATTTGCTTAGAGCCTAGTTTGGAGTTTATTAGTTTATTGGAGTGAGAGAAACTACAAAATAGTAAATTCAAATAAGAAAGAATTTTGGGAAAAGTATGTGGGAATTAATACTTTAATTATTTCTATATAGAGAGAATGTACCTTGGAGATTACGAGAGAGATAGTAATCTAATTATTTATACTATACGTAGTAATGAGGTTAAAATACGTGTGGGGAGTATATATGTAGTTTGGAGAATATACCTATAAATTATAATAGGATGTGTGTATGCCTATTATGTGATATTATTATTAAGAGCACTAATGGGTGATAACTCGGGGGTGCAAGAACCTTTTAATTAAGCGCACTAATGAGTGATAACTCGGGGGTGCAGAAACTCGATTGATACGTGTACTAATGGGAGATAACCCGGGGGTACAAGAATGACTATTGTTAGGCGCACTAATGGGTGATAACCCGGGGGTGCTGGATTAATATCGATAGGCGCATTATTGGGTGATAACCCGGGGACGCAATATTCTATTGTTAGGCGCACTAATGGGTGATAACCCGGGGGTGCTGAATTATTATTGATAGGTGCATTAATGGGTGTTAACCCGAGGATGCATGATTTTCTGGAGATAATCACTAATAGGTCTTAGCCAGGAGTGTAGGATTAGTATATATATATATATATATATATATAGGGATGATGTGACTATATATATATATATATAAGGACTCGTGAATATTGCTATTGTGTGAAATTAGTAAACATGGTAATAATAATAATCATTACATTGCATCAAGCGGTCTTAACCTAAGGGTGCAGGATTAGTGTATATATATAGGGATGATGAGACTGTATATATGTGTATGAGTGTACTTGAGTAACTTTCTACTTTGTGAGACTAGTAGATAAAAATGAAAATGAGAAGTAAGATAATCTTAGTGAATAAAAGATTAACCATTCAGCGATGAATAATGAAACTTAGTATGTGAGATAAATTATTTGAATTACGTATTGTATGGGCGATACGGGAATACTACTAGTGAGCATAGTTAGTATTAGTATGGTTTTTGACTAGTTAGACTGGGAGGTAAACTAGGGGGAGATTAGATGTACGTTAGGCGTGCACAATAGACGAGAGGTAAGAAACTCATGTGAGAGTTCGATAACTAACATGCGTATAAGAGTTATTTTAAGAACCAGTTTTAAATACTTGCTAAATCATTTTTACACATCGGGCTCTGACCCGTTTCTTTTATATCTTCTCTCTTTTGCTATATATATGTATTATATCAGGTGCTCAGCCACAGGAGTATCAGATTTAGAGATTTGGATTGCTTGACGTGCTGCAGCTGTTATGGAAGCTGTAGGTTCTTACAGTGTATGCATCTATCCCTTCCATTCAGTTTCATCTAGACTTCTTGT
Organism: Sambucus nigra; assembly: GCA_949130495.1. Classification (NCBI taxonomy): domain Eukaryota; kingdom Viridiplantae; phylum Streptophyta; class Magnoliopsida; order Dipsacales; family Adoxaceae; genus Sambucus; species Sambucus nigra. The sequence continues at coordinate 378,942,602 of OX422224.1, forward strand.
TTAGGGCATATGTTGCCCACTTCTAGTTCTTTCATCAGAGTTATTGTATTCAGTTTAGTTTATGGTTTGGAACTTTGAACTGAGAGTTTTACTCAGTCTTATCTATTTCAGTACTTGATTCATGTTCAGTATTTATTTACATTCCTATGTGTAGTGAATGGTTTATATTTTGGAATTTAATGGAAATGGATTTTCTTGGTTTTACTAAATGGAAAATGTTTTGACACCTAGCTTAATTTTATATTGGGTGATTAATATGTAAAAAAGTTTTTTGACTATAATGCTAAGAATGAACCAAATGAATATCCTATTTTGAGTTGGTAGAGGACTGATCACCCTATATTTAATTGGGAGGGGTGTCACAGGTGGTATCAGAGCATTAGGTTCTAGTGTTCTTAGGATTTGTGCGGCTTATTACGTTTCAGCGTATCTTTCTTTGATATAGAGCCTTATGATAGGATTGTTGTGTTCCCTTACGTATGCGACTTACATTGTCTGCTGCGAATTATAATGGATGTGACTCATTATACGAAATTATGTATGATTCGAACCCCGAACATTTTAGCACGACTAGCGAGGGCTGTAAGAAGAACTACGGGAGGAGAATCTCAACAGAATACATAGAGCAATCGGGTAAGAGTGATTGGGACAAAAATCACAACGAGAATTACTTAAGTAAGAGATAGTAAAGTTATCACTCGGGAACTGTGGGTTCCCAGGACACAGTTATAGATAACGGTCTAGTGAATTTAGGGCCACCTAGCATAGTCGATAAAGGGGAAATCAGAGGGAATATTTTGAAACCCATCGGTGAAGATGCGGAGAAGAAAATGAGAAAATGTAACAAACCAGCAGAAGTAGAAAATCCGAAGGTAATAGTGTAGAGTGGGGTGTGACGACACTCAAAAATTAAATTTGGAGTTAAATGTTATAGCTCTTAGGAGCATCATGTATTGATTAGAGGCAATCACCACAAATGAAGATTTGTGTTTGAAATTTAGAAAGAAATTTGAGTACGATTTGATTGTGAAGTCTTCCATTCGATGTGGTAATAAAATGTGAGTGAAATTTTAATGTTTAGCACAACGGGTAAGATAGAAATCGATCATGAGAGAAAGGTTGAATTTCATAATGAACTTCGTACTTGGCAGAGGGGTACAAATTATCTAAAGGGTTTATAGTTGATAAAGGAACCGTGAGTAGAATACTAGTATGGATGAGAAATCCAGCTAGGATGACTAATGTTGATGTCATCAAAGTTATCCGGTTGCTAGTGATGGCAGTCCTTCCGAGATAAGGGCGTAAAGAGGGTTAACAAACCTGCTGCAGACCAGAAACTAAATTTAACGGTGTTAGTGAAACCCCACGTGAGAGTATACCCAGTAGGAAACTCGATTATATGATTTTAACTGATTAACTTCAAGAGGACGATGAAGTCAATCACGCTGTAGAGGCCAACCATAGTTCCGAATAGCTAGCGTAGCCAAAGGGACAACGGAAGAATAATAGTGACTTGAGACTGTCGGTCCGAGAGAAGGACATTCCCAAAATGGTCAGTGGGACTAGTGATGGGAAATGGTTCATGAAGTTTTCCTTATGTGAAGGAAGTAGAACTACAAGTCTTTAATGTGTCCACAATTGAGAACTGAGACCGAAGAGATTAAAAATCGTAAATCGTGCCAGTTAGGCATAACGACTGGAGGAGCGGGACTTCCAGCGAAAGAATTTGGGGTCAAGGGAATTAGGCCTAGGAAATTTATAACTTGAGAGTTATGGGTTCAGGCTAGACCAGTAGAGTCCTCGTTAATAGCAACATACAGTATGACAGGGTCTACGGGGCCCGGGATGTCAACGGGAGCTTAATAAAGCTATAATTGAGGCCTGGAGAGATTGGGCCAACGTTTTAATAATGGGCGTGAAATCCACAAGATGGAATAAATTCTCCATGGTGAGAGGGTACAACTATAGGATGAAATCCTAGGATGTATGACGATTGCAGATGTTCATGGGTCGTGATGGCAGCCACATGCTGAGACCCTGTGATTTGGCGAGACTGGTGAGGTTTTGCTTCTTCCTTATGAGTAACGGATAGATTCTAGTGACATGGGTGTGCCAAAACTTTTATGAAAATTAGAAACCCTAAACTTCGCGTGCGGGTCGAGTTTAGTGGGACGTTAGTTTTAACATTCTTGTTACAAACGTATTTCTCGTTGTTAGCAAGGCATTTTGATGATTGGTCGTGAGTGGATCCGGCGGTCCCTAAGAATCTGTTTTGTTATTATAATTTAGTACTGCATTGAGTCAGCTTTAGTAGAGTTAGTATGCAATTAATTATTGTTGTTGGATTAATTAAATTAAAATGTGAGAAATTAATTTGTTATTAATCCGGATTAAAATAATTATTAACTAGCGTGCCAAGGGTTAATACTTATTGTTGTGAACTATTAAATATTACTGTGTGATATGTAATATGGATTTATGATAATTGATAAATTGTTGGAAGTGATAAATATGGAATTTTGATAATTAAAGTCTAACACGCGTGTGAGTCATATCGGAACTAATTGGATGGAATAAAAAGAGAATTTATTTTTGTTAACTCGTATGGTCATTTCGAGTGCTCCGTTCAGTCCCGGAGGGTCGAGATAGTCAAAATAGTATACCCGGGTGTTTAGTTTGGATCCCGGGGCGATTTTAGGCCTAATCGCACCCCAAGAGGGCATTATGGTAAATTGTATTTTTAGGTTTAATTAATGTACGAAAATTGGGACTTATTATATCAGCCCAGAAAGTCCATTAGGGTTAAGAAGTGACATGAAGTTAGAACGGCCATGGTGGGTGTGAGGGAGAACCAAATTCCAAGAGAGAAGACTCGTATGGCATCACCTTGTACAACCGTGACCACCAACGCGTAGATCGAGAAGAGAGGAACGCGTATATACCAAAATCACCAACGGATCAGACCGTCATATTCGAGGCAAGTGTTTATTACTTGCTTTCTTTTAGAAATAATCATGCTCAAGTCAGTATAGGTGGATTTAATCGTGATTTATATGTTAATTAGGGAAAAATTGGAGATTTAAATTAAGATTAAGGATTGGTTTAATTAGTTATTGGAATTCCTTCATGTATGTAGAGGATTAATCATGAAATTTGATTATATATTAATGAACGAATCTGGGTTGATTAGTTTCTTTAATGGAAAATTTGGAAACTAGGGTTCATATGAATTGATTTGGGGATTTTATGTAATTATGATGATTAATGACGAATTAATGATCCTAGGAGGTTAGGAATGATTTATAACCTGTTAGGTGTTGATGGGTATTGATGATGAGATGTTGGGTATTGAATCTTAGAGGTTTTTAGGTTCAAAAATGGTGAAAAATGCGGAATTTTGGTGAAGAAGACGAACAGTGCAATCTCGCGCGCAGTGGTTCAAACGAGATGGGGATCTCACGCGAAGTGGTTCGAACGACATGTGGAAGTGGTTTGAACGACATTGGAAGTCGTTCGAACGACATGTCATTCTGGTTTAAACCACATATCATTCTGGTTCAAACCACAGGGTGAATTTCTGGAAATTTGCTTAGAGCCCAGTTTGGAGTTTATTGGTTTATTGGAGTAAGAGAAACTACCAAATAGTAAATTCAAATAAGAAAGAATTTTGGGAAAAGTATGTGGGAATTAATACTTTAATTATTTCGGTATAGAGAGAATGTACCTTGGAGATTACGAGAGAGATAGTAATCAAATTATTTATACTATACGTAGTAATGAGGTTAAAATACGTGTGGGGAGTATATATGTAGGTTAGAGAATATACCTATAAATTATAATAGGATGTGTGTATGCCTATTATGTGATATTATTGTTAAGAGAACTAATGGGTGATAACTCGGGGGTGCAAGAACCTTATTATTAAGCGCACTAATGAGTGATAACTCGGGGGTGCAGAAACTCTATTGATAAGTGTACTAATGGGTGATAACCCGGGGGTACAAGAATGACTATTGTTAGGCGCACTAATGGGTGATAACCCGGGGGTGTTGGATTAATATCGATAGGCGCATTAGTGGGTGATAACCCAGGGACGCATTATTCTATTGTTAGGCGCACTAATGAGTGATAACGCGGGGGTGCTGAATTATTATTGATAGGTGCATTAATGGGTGTTAACCCGAGGATGCATGATTTTCTGGAGATAAGCATTAATGGGTCTTAGTCAGGAGTGCAGGATTAGTGTATATATATATATATATATATATATGTATAGGGATGATGTGACTATATATATATATAAGGACTTGTGAATATTGCTATTGTGTGAAATTAGTTGTCTTGGTAATAATAATAATCATTACATTGCACCAAGCGGTCTTAACCTAAGGGTGCAGGATTAGTGTGTATATATATAGGGATGATGAGACTATATATATGTGTATGAGTGTACTTGAGTAACTTTCTACTTGGTGAGACTAGTAAATAAAAATGAAAATGAGAAGTAAGATAATCTTAGTGAATAAAAGATTAACCATTCAACGATGAATAATGAAACTTAGTATGTGAGATGAATTATTTGAATAACGTATTGTATGGGCGATATGGGAATACTACTAGTGAGCATAGTTAGTATTAGTATGGTTTTTGACTAGTTAGACTGGGAGTTATAACTAGGGGGAGATTAGATGTACGTTAGGCGTGCATAATAGACGAGAGGTAAGAAACTCATGTGAGAGTTCGATAACTAACATGCGTATAAGACTTGTTTTAAGAACCAATTTTAAATACTTGCTAAATAATATTTACACATCGGGTTCTGACCCGTTTCTTGTATATCTTCTCTCTTTTGTTATATATATATGTATTATATCAGGTGCTCAGCTACAGGAGTATCAGATTTAGAGATTTGGATTGCTTGACGTGCTGCAGCTGTTATGGAAGATGTAGGTTCTTACAGTAGACGCATCTATCCTTTCCATTCAGTTTCATCTAGACTTCTTATTTAGTGCATATGTCGCCCACTTCTAGTTCTTTCATCAGAGTTATTGTATTTAGTTTAGTTTATGGTTTGGAACTTTGAACTGAGAGTTTTACTCAGTCTTATCTATTTCTGTACTTGATTCATGTTCAGTATTTATTTACATTCCTATGTGTAGTGAATGGTTTATATTTTAGAATTTAATGGAAATGGATTTTCTTGGTTTTACTAAATGGAAAATGTTTTGACACCTAGCTTAATTTTATATTAGGTGATTATTATGTAAAAACATTTTTTGACTGTGATGCTAAGAATGAACAACCTGAATATCCTGTTTTGAATTGGTAGAGGACTGATCACCCTATATTTAATTGGGTGGGGTGTCACAGGTCGTATCAGAGCATCAGGTTCTAGTGTTCTTAGGATCTGTGCTGCTTATTACATTTCAGCGTATCGTTCTTTGATATAGAGACTTATGATAGGATTGTTGTGTTCCCTTATGTATGTGACTTACGTTCTCTTGCTGCGAATTATAATAGATGTGAATCATTATATGAAATTCGCTGTGATTTGAACCCCGAACATTTTAGCACGACCAGCGAGAGCCGTAAGAAGAACTGCGGGAGGAGAATCTCAACAGAAGACATAGAGCAATCGGGTAAGAGTGATTGGGACAAAAATCACTACGAGAATTACTTAAGTAAGATATAGTAAAATTGTCACTCAGGAACTGTGGGTTCCCAGGACACAGTCATAGATAATGGTGGAGTGAATTTAGGGCCACCTAGAATAGTCAATAAAGGGGAAATCAGAGGGAATATTTTGAAACCCATCGATGAAGATGCAGAGAAGAAAACGAGAAAATGTAACGGACCAGCGGAAGTAGAAAATCCGAAGGTAATAGTGTAGAGTGGGGTGTGATGACACTCAAAAATTAAATTTGGAGTTAAATGTTATAGCTCTTAGGAGCATAATGTAGTGATTAGAGGCAATCACCACATATGAAGATGTGTGTTTGAAATTGAGAAAGAAATTTGAGTACGATTTGACTGTGAAGTCTTCCATTCAGTGTGGTAACAAAATGTGAGTGAAATTTTAATGTTTAGCACAATGGGTAAGATATAAATCGATCATGAGAAAAAGGTTGAATTGCATAATGAACTTCGTACTTGGTAGAGTGGTATAAATTATCTAAAGGGTTTATAGTTGATAAAGGAACCGTGAGTAGAATACCAGTAGGGATGAGAAATCCAGCTAGGATGACTAATGTTGATGTCATCAAAGTTATACGGTTGCCAGTGATGGCAGTCCTTCCGAAATAAGGGAGTAAGGAGGGTTAACAAACCTGTTGAAAAGCAGAAACTGAATTTAACGGTGTTAGTGAAACCCCACGTGAGATTATGCCCAATAGGGAATTCGATTATATGATTTTAACTGATTAACTTCAAGAGGACGATGAAGTCAATCAGGCTGTAGAGGCCAACCATAGTTCCGAATAGCTAGCGTAGCCAAAGGGACAATGGAAGAATAATAGTGACTTGAGACTGTCGGTCCGAGAGAAGGGCATTCCCAAAATGGTCAGTGGGACCAGTGATTGGAAATAGTTCGTTTTCCTTATGTGAAGGAAGTAGAACTACAAGTGTTAAATGTGTCCACAATTGAGAAGTGAGACCGAAGAGATTAGAAATCGTAAATCGTTCCATTTAGGCATAACGACTGGAGGAGCGGGACTTCCAGCGAAAGAATTTGGGGTCAACGGAATTAGGCCTTGGAAATTTATAACCCGAGAGTGATGGGTTCAGGCTAGACCAGTAGATTCCTCGTTAATAGCAGCCTACAGTATGACAGGGTCTACGGGGCCTGAGATGTAAACGGAAGCTTAATAAATCTATAATTGAGGCCTGGAGAGTTTGGGCCAACGTTTTATTAATGGGAGTGAAATCCACAAGATGGAATAAATTGTCCATGGTGAGAGGGGACAACTATAGGATGAAATCCTAGGATGTATGACGATTGCAGATGTTCATGGGTCGTGATGGTAGCCACGTGCTGAGACCCTGTGATTTGGCGAGACTGGTGAGGTTTTGCTTCTTCCTTGTGAGTAATGGATAGATTCTAGTGACATGGGTGTGCCACAACTTTTATGAAAATTGGAAACCCTAAACTTTGCGTGCGGGTCGAGTTTCGTGGGAACGTTAGTTTTAATAGTCTTGTTACAAACGTATTTCTCGTTGTTAGCAGAGCATTTTGATGATTGGTCGTGAGTGGATCGGGCGGTCCCTAAGAATGTGTTTTGTTATTATTATTTACTACTGCATTGAGTCAGCTTTATTATAGTTTATTATGGTAATGTGTAGTGACTAATTACCGTATGGTTAAACGATAGTAAAAATGTAGTGATATGACTGTCCTGTCGGATACTCCGGGAGGAGTTATCTTAGTTTTGTGCGGCGCCACCTGAAATAGGGTTGGGTCCAGATATGTATATATATGAAACTTTCATGGTATTGTAGACCTCAGCGAGTATAGGATCTAATTATATGTGATTCCCGAGCATAGGAATTTATTTGTCTGTTAAGGCTTAGAATACAATGTGTTCTTATCGAGCGGCGAAATATAGCTCGTTATATATTTATAGCGCCAAATACTTGGGATCGTGAGGGTGTCAGGCTTCATGTTACATTTTTAAGGACATGAGAGTGGATGAGTAAAATTTTATATCACAATACGTAGATTGTGGTAAAGTACATAGTAGGTACTGAAGGCCTTACGGACCTCGACAACCGGCTAGGTTAGATAGTAGTGTATCGGGGGGTTCCTTGTTTGGATTTCTCTTTGCGAGACATCCCACACATGAAACTAGCATACGTCGGGAGTTGGAGAGAAGTTTGGTCGATAGTACATAAGTTTTGTATGTTGGTTATTGTACCTATAGGAAAATATATTTGAGAGTTGATAATTCTTTTATAACTTAAGGCCAATAGAGTAGCCGGGACTTAGTATTTTTCAGAATAGATGAATGATGCCATTGAAGGATGGTTTAAGTCATTACTAGTGGGGTGGTTGAGTGCAACCCTACCACATCAGCATACCGAGTGCGCAAAAATTGAGGTAAGAAAAATTTATGTCTTTTGTGTAATGATTTGTGAGGTATAGGGTGTATGGGCGCCCTAAGGGATTGAATCAGGTAGTGGATTATGATTAGCATGTGAATTCGATAACATGTAATCGGGTAAGCCTAAGCTTATAAACAAAGTTTTATCAGAGACTTATGTTTCAAGATTGAATTGAAATTTATTCAAGAAAGATAAGATGTATCAAGATACAAACAATAGTGGTGATGGATTACGATATAGGGTAACATTGGAAGGATAGTCTTGTAGTGGGTCACCTGACGGATTGAAAAATGGTGGACAATTCGAAACCAGTAGGGGCTTCTTCCACTAGAGAATGGAAGAGTACCCCAAGGATCTTCCCATGTAGCTGAGATGGTGAGATTATAGGTACTAAGATGCGATTGAGTACGTCCTAATACCCACAGAGGGATGGGCAGGACAAGCGGTCTAACCGGATGCGGTAGAGAAAATTTTATGTGAACCCCGAGATCTTAGAGGAGGGTGGGAGCAGTACCTTCCACTAGTGGAGTTTGTGTCCAAATAACTCCTGTAAGTTCACGTTTGGGAAGAGTGCCACTGGAAGTATGGCACGGTAAACTTTGTTGTTGTCCTACTTGATAGTTAAAGGTGAGGGACCAGTTATGATTACAAATGTCAGAGAAGAATCGATATTATCCTATATATTGTGTGTGAAATATATATTGCACAGCGAATTTACTTGTAGGAACAACATGAGAAAGAGTCGTATGTATATGAAAAGAGGATAAATCTACTAAGGTGTAAATAGTAGAAGGCTAGATAGTGAATATCTAAAATAATGTTGAAGTAGTGAAACATAACCAGAAAGGCTTGGGTAGGAGCCTATATGATAGGGTAACCTGGAGTTTAAAGCAAACACATGTGAAGTGTTCATTATTAAGGGTATTCGATAGCATACTATATGGGTGGTACGGAGTAGCTTACTTGTGAGCGTCGGGATGCGATGCACAAAATTTTTACAGCATTATCTGTACTAGGTTTACTTTTTTCGAATTTCGGGACGAAATTCCATTGTAAGGGGGGAATTATGTAACACCCCGTATTTTTGACGATTTAAATAATTATGTGATTAATTATTATTATTATGGGAATAAGTATGCAATTAATTATTGTTGTTGGATTAATTAAATTAAAATGTGAGAAATTAATTTGTTATTAATCCAGATTAAAATAATTATTAACTAGCGTGCCAAGGGTTAATACTTATTGTTGTGAACTATTAAATATTACTGTGTGATATGTAATATGGATTTATGATAATTGATAAATTGTAGGAAGTAATAAATACGGCAGTTTGATAATTTAAGTCTAAAACGCGTGTGAGTCGTGTCGGAATTAATCGAATGGAATAAAAAGAGAATTTATTTTTGGTAACTCATATGGTCATTTCGAATGCCCCGTTGAGTCCCGGAGGGTCGTGATAGTCAAAAAAGTATACCCGGATGTTTAGTTTGGGTCCCGGGGCGATTTTAGGCCTAATCGGCACCCCAAGAGGGCATTATGGTAAATTGTATTTTTGGGTTTAATTAATGGACAAAAATTGGGACTTATTATATCAGCCAAGAAATTCCATTAGGGTTAAGAAGTGATAGGAAGTTAGAACGGCCATGGTGGGTGTGAGGGATAACCAAATTCCAAGAGAGAAGACTCATTTGGCATCACCTTGCATAACCGTGATCACTAACGCGTAGATCGAGAAGAGAGGACCGTGTATATACCAACATCACCAATGGATCAGACCGTTATATTCGAGGCAAGTGTTCATTACTTTCTTTCTTTTAGCAATAATCATGCTCATGTTAGTATAAGTGGATTTAAACTTGATTTATATGTTAATTGGGTGAAAATTAGAGATTTAAATTAAGATTAAGGATTGGTTTAATTAGTGGTTGGAATTCCTTCATGTATGTAAAGGATTAATCACGGAATTTGATTATATATTTATGAACGAATCTGGGTTGATTAGGTTCTTTAATGGGGAATTTGGAAACTAGGGTTCATATGAATTGATTTAGGGATTTTATGTAATTATGATGATTAATGACGAATTAATGATCCTAGGAGGTTATGAATGATTTATAACCTGTTAGGTGTTGATGGGTATTGATGATGAGCTGTTGGGAATTGAATCTTAGAGGTTTTTCGATTCAAAAATGGTGAAAAATGCTGAAGTTTGGTGAAGAGGACGAAAAGTGCAATCTCACGCGATCTCGTGCGAAGTGGTTCAAATGAGATGGGGATCTCGCGTGAAGTGGTTTGAACGACATGTGGAAGTGGTTCTAACGAAATTGTAAGTCGTTCGAACGACATGTCATTCTGGTTCAAACCACATGTCATTCTGGTTCAAACCACAGGGTGAATTTCTGGAAATTTGCTTAGAGCCCAGTTTGGAGTTTATTGGTTTATTGGTGTGAGAGAAACTACCAAATAGTAAATTCAAATAAGAAAGAATTTTGGGAAAAGTATGTGGGAATTAATACTTTAATTATTTCGGTATAGAGAGAATGTACCTTGGATATTACGAGAGAGATAGTAATCTAATTATTTATACAATACGTAGTAATGAGGTTAAAATACGTGTGGGGAGTATATATGTAGGTTGGTGAAAATACCTATAAATTATAATAGGATGTGTGTATGCCTATTATGTGATATTATTGTTAAGAGCACTAATAGGTGATAACTCGGGGGGTGCAAGAACCTTATAATTAAGCGCACTAATGAGTGATAACTCGGGGGTGCAGAAACTCTATTGATAAATGTACTAATGGGTGATAACCCGGGGGTTCAAGAATGACTATTGTTAGGCGCACTAATGGTTGATAACCCGGGGGTGCTGGATTAATATCGATAGGCGCATTAATGGGTGATAATCCGGGGATGCAATATTCTATTGTTAGGCGCACTAATGGGTGATAACCCCGGCGGTGCTGAATTATTATTGATAGGTGCATTAATGGGTGTTAACCCAGGGATGCATGATTTTCTGGAGATATGCACTAATAGGGCTTAGCTGGGAGTGCAGGATTAGTATATATATGTGTATAGGGATGATGAGACTATATATATATATATATATATAATTACTTGTGAATGTTGCTATTGTGTGAAATTAGTAGACTTGGTAATAATAATAATCATTACATTGTACCAAGCGGTCTTAACCTAAGGGTGCGGGATTAGTGTATATATATAGGGATAATGAGACTATATATATGTGTATGAGTGTACTTGAGTAACTTTCTACTTTGTGAGACTAGTAGATAAAAATGAAAATGAGAAGTAAGATAATCTTAGTGAATAAAAGATTAACCATTCAACGATGAATAATGAAACTTAGTATGTGAGATAAACTATTTGAATAACGTATTATATGGGCGATACGGGAATAGTACTAGTAAGCATAGTTAGTATTAGTATGGTTTCTGACTAGTTAGACTGGGAGGTATAACTAGGAGAGGTCAAATGTACATTAGGCGTGCACAATAGACGAGAGGTAAGAAACTCATGTGAGAGTTCGATAACTAACATGCGTATAAGACTTGTTTTAAGAACCAATTTTAAATACTTGCTAAATAATATTTACACATCGGGCTCTGACCCGTTTCTTGTATATCTTCTCTCTTTTGCTATATATATGTATTATATCAGGTGCTCAGCTACAGGAGTATCAGATTTAGAGATTTGGATTGCTTGACGTGCTGCAGCTGTTATGGAAGATGTAGGTTCTTACAGTAGACCCATCTATCCTTTCCATTCAGTTTCATCTAGACTTCTTATTTAGTGCATATGTCGCCCACTTCTAGTTCTTTCATCAAAGTTATTGTATTTAGTTTAGTTTATGGTTTGGAACTTTGAACTGAGAGTTTTACTTAGTCTTATCTATTTCAGTACTTGATTCATGTTCAGTATTTATTTACATTCCTATGTGTAGTGAATGGTTTATATTTTGGAATTTAATGGAAATGGATTTGCTTGGTTTTACTAAATGGAAAATGTTTTGACACCTAGCTTAATTTTATATTAGGTGATTAATATGTAAAATAGTTTTTCGACTGGAATGCTAAGAATGAACCAACTGAATATCCTGTTTTGAATTGGTAGAGGACTGATCACCCTATATTTAATTGGGCGGGGTGTCACATTTGCTAAGGGGACTTACTTGTTTCTGAGATGCTTTACTTGGTGATAAAGAATTTTAATAGGGCGTACTTTAAATTCATGGTTTGGTACGATAGAGAGGTCTTTCCATGTGACGGTATGAGTGGGATCAAAAATGTACTTTCATCACTGAGATAAATGAAAAATATAGTGAATTTTGGATTGTTAAGATACAGGGCCAACCCGTTTAGAAATGGTGAAAGGTCCAATATATCTAGGGCTTAGTTTTCCTTTCTTTCCAAATCATAAGGTTCTTTTTTTAGGAGAAACTTTCAAAAATACTCGGTCACTAATTTGAAATTCTAAGGGTTTTCGGTGATTGTTTGCATAACTTTTCTGACGATGTTGGGGGGTCTTCAATCTTTCTCGAATTGGTTGTATTCTCTCAGTAGTTTCTTGAATTATTTTGGGACCAAATTTTTTTCTACTTTAAGATTCTTTCCAACATACAGGGGATTTACAAGGTCTTCTATATAAATCTTAAAATGGGTCAGCTTTAATACTAGGCTAATAATTGTTGTTATACAAAAACTCAACAAGGGGTAAATGTACATTCCATTTGTCGACCTTATCTAACGTATAAGCTCTTATCATATCTTCTAATGTTTGAATTATACGTTCTAATTGTCCATCCATTTGTGGGTGGAATGCAATACTTAAATGAAGTTTCGAATCCATTGCGGTTTGTAGTGCTCGCCAAAAATTTCCTACAAAACGAGAATCTCTATCTGATGCATTGGATAAAGTAATTCCATGTAATCATACAATGTCTCAAATGTAGAGCTTACTGAGATTTTAAAATAAGTATGTGGTCTTCATTGGTAGAAAATGAGAAGATTTAGTAAGTAGGCCTACTATTAACCAAGTGGAATTATAACCTTGGTATGTACGAAGTAGTCTGCTACCAAAATCCATGGTAATATGATCCCATTTCCACTCGAGAATTGGTAAAGGTTGATGGAGTCCACCAAGGTGCTGGTTTTCCATCTTTACTTGTTGGTAAGTATGACATTTCCTTACAAAATTCTCGATATCATTTCTCATATTTGGCTACCAGTATTGTTTCTTTAGGGTGTGGTATATTTTTGAACATTTGGGGTGAATTATGAACTTAGAACGATGGGCTTCTTGCAATACTTCGTCTCAAAGGGATGAATCATCAAGTATATACAATTTATTTCTAGATCATAAACTTGTTTCCTTATCATATGCGAAGTTCAGATTTTTATCTTGAAGGGATTGTACAAACGAATCTTGGGTTTGTTGAACTAAGATTTTCTCTCTCAATTCAGGATGGGCAATAATTTTAGAAAATTTTGAAAAGGGGGCATATTGCTCAATGGTAGAAGAATATCATATGAAATTAAAGTGTTGAGTCTTCCTACAGGATTTCGACTTAACTCATCAGCTAATACATTGCCTTTGCCTGGATGGTAATTTAATATAAATAGGTAATCTTCCAAAAATTCCATCAAGTGTCGTTGTCCTAAATTTAAGTCCTTATGAGTAAAAATATATTTTAAACTCTTGTGATCACAAATGAGTTGAAAATTTTCACTATAAAGGTAACAATACAAAATTTTCAACGCAAAAACTGCAGCTGCTAGCTCGAGATCATGGAGAGGATAATTTCGTTCATGAGTTTTGAGTTGTTGTGAATCATACTCTATAACTTTCTCATTCTACATCAACATACATCTTAACCCTTACAATGAGGCACCAGTATATACATCATAGTTAACATCACTAGAAATAATAGTGAAGACAAGAGAAATGGTTAATTTGTCCTTCAAAATTTGGAATGATTGATTACATTCTTTAGTCCATACAAATGGAACTTCCTTAGTAGTTAGCTTTAAAAGAGGGAAATCAATGTGAGAAAATACTTCTATAAACGATGGTAATATCCAGCTAATCCTAGAAAACCTTTTATCTCGATAATATTGGTAGTATTTTTCCATTCCAAAATGGTTGAAACACTTTTTGGATCGACATGGATCCCATTTTCAAAAATCACATGTCCTAAAAATTTTATTTCTTTAATTGAAAAGTCACATTTTCTCTTCTTAGCACATAATTGATGGTTTTTTAGAGTACCTAAGACTATCTCTAAAGGTTGGGCATGTTCTACTGGATTTTGGGAATAAATAAGAATGTCGTCAATGAAAATGATAACCAATTGGTCAAGAAAAGGCCTAAATATACTATGCATTAGATTCATAAAAGTTGCGGGTGCCACTACACCAAATCTGCCCATTTGTCAAGGTCATTGCCCTTGACAAATTCACCTTGTCAAGGTCAATGACCGTGACATTTCGAGGCGAGACAACTTTTTTTGTCACGGTCGTGTCACGGTCATTGACCTTGACAAAAAAACTCGCGTTTTGTGTCACGGTCGTGTCAAGGTCAATGACCGTGACACGTTTGTCACGGTTTTAAACCGTGACAAAGTCGTGGCCCTTTTTAAAAAAATTGTCACGGTCAATGACCGTGACAATTCTGGGCAGAATTAAAAAAAACTGCTGGGCAGTATGGCCACTACCACTGCCCAGCAGTATATTTGTACCTGTTATAGCAACGTGGTACCTGTTCCAAACATCATATATCCGAACAAACTAAAGATAATGCAAATATATATTCAAATAAGAAACTATTTAAAAAGAAACAACATCACCATCATTTTATCTCAAATCTACAAACTATTTGCATGGAAAGGAGATTTTGTACCGCGACACTCGGGAACACCTCCTTATCCTTCCCTTCTCGTTCGAATAGCCACAAAAGTATAGAGCATATGTGGCCTACCCTTAGGGCCACTCCATGTCCCCTGAATTGAAATAAAGTAAAATTAGTATCCGCCCCTCAAATATAGATAAATATAAATCGTAATTGAAATCGAAATCGAAATTGACATAAATATAAATACATTACCTGTAGTGTCACTCAAACAGCTAACTTGAGCTCATATGGCACCTCCTTCCAACTAATGTACCCCGGGCAATCGTGTCAATTATAATTCTCTTCATATCTAAACACTAAGAAATACCATAATCCTATGGAGGTATGCGTTGCAAATTCCTTCCAACCGTTGTGTAGCCAAAAATTAGCAGTTGAAGTTGTCAACTCCACCTTTGAATGGGGTATGGAAAGTGGTGGGGTATGGAAAGTAGAATTGACAACTTCAACCGGTGATGTTTGGCTATATAACGGTTGGGAGGAATTTGCAGAGCATCGCTCCATAGGATTATGGAATTTCTTAGTGTTCGGATAGACGAAGAGATTCAGTCTCCTCTCCACAAATAGGACACCCCAAATAACTATGTACTAATCACCTATTAAAGGTAAGAAGTGTATATTCGTGGATTAGTATAAACAAAACTTAGATGTAGTTGGAATATTTATGTATTAATCTCCTCTCCACACACGCACACTACACAAGAGTGAAAATGATAAAGTGCAGATCAAGTAAAAGCATTAAAAATGGATGTTTCGGTACAAATTGAAATATTTATTACAAATTGAAAAATTGTTTCAAATTCGGGTTATCATCAAAAATGGATTGATATTCGGTAGGAGCAACCAAGTCATCCACACTACTATTTAGACGCCTTGGCGCGTGTTGGACAATTGACCACGGCTCGTTGTTGATATACTCCGAGTAAAACACTTGCTTAACCTTTTGAAATGCACAAACAAACGGCTCATCGCTCACGTGGTCGTTGCTCTTCAACTTGGACAAGTCAACCATGATCAAATTGGTGACAAGATCAACTTTAGAAGCATTTTTATCCTCAACTCTTACCCATTCACAGTAAAATACAACCTCTTTGAAGCTTATATAATCCAATTCAAATATATTTTGGATTACACCATAGTAAGTCATTTCAGCTTCAACGAGGTTTTTATCTTTTGCGCTCGCTCGAAAGAAAGTAAGAGCATTGTATGAAATTCCCGAGTTCTGTACATTTGTACTTTCCTCGTACACTTTAGCGCCGAAAATGTAACCGTTCAATCGATATTTTTTGTACTCTTGTGCCACGAACAAGGGTCCAGTGGCTAGACGAGCAAGCCTTGATGTCGCATCACCCATCTTTAGGATCTGAAAATATAGATAAATTAATTATATTAGTGGTAAAATTTGAGTTTAATGTAACGTTATATAACGACTGTTTTCATTGTAATTACCTCTTGTGTCAACCATAGCCTAAATTCGTTGTCTGATTGTACCACTGTTTTTCGTCTTTTATTGTTCTCACAGGCTTCATATTTACTGCATATTACAAAATTAATCATGTATAAAATAATCTAAAATAATGTTAAACATTTTAATATTCGAAACTTACTTTTTCCATTCTTCGACATCTTCATGTGTGTCAAATAGATAACGAGCTACTTGTTCATGTTGCAAACTCGTTAATTTCACTCGTTTTCCCATCACATTACCACCATCATCGAGGAATTCATCAGTGTCATCAACGCTGGTAGAGTCAGTCATATATTCCCGAGTATATATTGATGACTCCACGGTGATGTATTCCTCTGCAATTGATCCTGCAATATATCGCGTATTCTTGACGTAATCTTTAAAAACTTTCATCAATCTTTCAAACGGATAAATCCACCGATATCTAACTGGACCACAAAGAAGTGCCTCGTCGCATAGGTGTACCAATAAGTGAACACTTATGAAAAGAATGCTGGGGGAAAGTACTTCTCCAATACACAAATCGCTTCATTCACAGCCAATTTTTCGGCCACTATGTGTTCTCGATTCACTACCTTCTCACACAAAAGGGAGAAGGTAATACTAATTTTCATAATAGCCCTACGCAAATCCTTGTGCTTGGAGAAACAGTGCTTAAACAATAGAGGAACCAATTTCATGATCACATGCCAATCGTGGGACTTACACTTATGTAAATCATGAGTAACATAATTCACAATCCTTTGCAAGTTGGACGAAAAAGTAGATGGGCCCTTCAAATTATATATTGTGTCTAGAAGCACCTTCCTTTCCTCACTCGTCAAAGTAAACGCACCAGGGGGAATTATTGTCCTTCCCCTACTATCTTCTTTCGACCATAGTTGTGGTTTAAGTTTTAACATTTTAAGGTCTTTTCGTGCATTTTCTCCATCCTTCGAATGACTCCCCCCAAGGCAAGTACCCACAATATGTTCAGCGAAGTTCTTCTCTGCATGCATCACATCCAATACATGGCGCACCGGGTTTTTCTTCCAATAAGGCAAGTCAAATAAAATTGACCTCCGAGACCATGCCTTTCTTATCTCAGTTTCATTCCCAGTTGGGGTCTTCTTATGCTTGACATTATTAAATTTGGGATTCTTACCTGGCATATTTGGGCCACATTCAGAAGATGTACTTTCAATTTCTGAACCCGAAAGTTGTCTCGGCGGTAGCCTATGTTCAACTCCGCCCAATAAAAAATTGGAAGCTTTCTCAAATCTGAAACTATGAGCTGGGGGTAAAAACCTCCTGTGGCAATGGTATACATTTTTTAAGATGGAGGATAGACGAAGAGATTCAGTCTCCTCTCCATAAATAGGGCACCCCAAATAACCATGTACTACACATCCGGATAATGTCCCATAAGCTGGAAAATCATGAATTGCCCACATCAACATAGCTTTCAGCGTAAACTCTTCTTTTCTAAAAGAGTCAAATGATTGCACACCCTCTTCCCACAACTCATTTAATTCTTCTACCAAAGGAGCCAGGTAGATATCAATGTCTTAACTTGGTGCCTTTGGCCCAGGTATCAATAAAGCCATCATCGAAAATTCAGGTCTCATACACTGTGAAGGAGGGAGGTTGAGTGGGGCTAGGATCACTGGCCATACACTCTGATTGGTGCTTAGATTTCCAAATGGATTGAAACCATCTATTGATATAGCCAAACGAATGTTGCGTTATTCTCGAGCAAAATCGGGATACTCATAATTCATCCTCCGCCAGGCAGTAGAATCAATAGGATGACGCATGATATTACCCCCTACTTCTGCCCTAGCATGCCAAGTCATTGCCTCTGCAATCCATGGTACTGTGAAAAATCGCTTTAATCTAGGCCCAACGGGAAAATATTTCAATACTTTTTGAGGCACTTTTGAGCTTGTGCCTTCCTTACTAGTAGATTGGACATATCTAGGTTCATCGCATACCGGACAACGATCAAGATTTTCATACTCCTTTCGGTATAGTATGCAGTCATACACACAAGCATGAATCGATTTATACTTCATTCCCAAACCTTTCAAACTGTTCTTCATAACAGGATAGCTATTTGGAAGTGTATTCACCTTGGGTAATAAGCCCTTCACCCATTTCAGAATTCCCGTCACGCTATTGCCAGACAAACTGTAATGCGTCTTCAAACTGTGCAAACCCACCATGGCATGTAAAGTTGTTTGATCTTTCTCACAGCCAGAGTATAACGGTTGGGTCGCCTTAAATTTTAAACTTTGGTAGTCATCGTCAAGTTTTATCGTGTTATCTTCATGAGCACTTGAATCTTCTACATCATCAGTAACCTCATTCTCCTCAGCTTCATAAACTCCGTACGAATCATCAACTAAATCCTCTAACATTTTATGATCTACGTCGTCCCCTTCTTCATCTATTCTACTTGTTGAAGGATGTTGTGAAGGTTGGTCAGGGACAAAAGGAACTTTCAATTCACCGTGAAAACTCCAAAATCGATAACTATCTTGCATACCCGATCTTAACAAATGTAGTTCAACTATTTTCCACTCAAACACCTTACCATTCTTACACCTAGCACACGGACACGGAAACTCTTCATCATTACGACATCTCATTGCATATTTCACAAATTCGTTAGCACCTCTGCGAAACACATCCCCCATTCTATTAGTCTCACCCATCCACTCTTTGTATTTCGGATATCCCATCACAGCTACCACAACTAAACACCTATTAAAGGTAAACAAAACTTAGATTTATAGTATGTTTTATTTAATTATCCCATCATTAATTATCCTATTAAAGGGTATGTGGTCCTATCCCATTCAAGAATGCATTTTTCTGTAATATACTTAACAGCTCATGCACATTGTTACGATTTGAAAAAAATTCGACAGCATATCCCCTTAGTTCTCCAAGTACACGACGTAGATTGGCAGGTGTGAGTGTTATTTCAATTGGTCAATTAAAATAACAGTCACACTTGTCAATCTAGTATGTACCCAGAGAACATTAAGATACGACTGCAGAACTTCCTCCAAAAGTAACAACTTTAAGCCAATAAGAATATTATACAGAAATTATACAGTCTCAAACTGTCCAAATGAGACAATTCGAGAGATCTCATTACAGGGGTAATGACTCTCGAACGGGTCTAAGGGTTATTGAATGCGTACGCATAAGAACTAGAATGCTAGTATCTATGCGCACTATATTTAATTTCAAGTATGTTTCATATAATGGGTTAATTCAAATACAAAAATAAATTCATGGGATAATTCAAATACAAAAATAAATTATTATCCAATTATTATCCAACTATTATCAATTATTTATTTCGCCTTTTACTAAAGAATATCATATGCTCACAAATAGGCGGCATACGCCCATTTTTTTAATTGTTTATACCCCATCCCCCACCACACACCACCTGATGATGCTTAAACCCCTTTTGATAGACGGCTCTCTTAGTATTTTTTTTGTCTATACTATCAAGTGTTCAACTAGTTTGGAGAGTTGTACCAAACAATATTAGTTGAGATCCAACTTCAGATTAATTCAAGACATAAGACCCTAAAGGGAATCCTATCTGCAACAAGATTCTAGTTAGTAAAGAAGACATAACAGAATATGGTGGAATCCACTACACTACACACACATTCCCACACTTAAAAACCATTTAATAATATTTAAAAAATTCAAAACCATTTAATAATATTTAAGCACTAAAATTAATTTAATTTAATTTAACCTAGGAATTAATCAGATATTTTTATCCTATGTTTACTAATGCTAAAATTATGAAAAATGATATTTTGAGATAATAATGTGTGAAAATTTGTTTTATGATTTTTTTCTTCACTGAAAATTATTTAGGGGTATTTTTAATTGAATATATACACATTTTTAACTCTTTAAAAATTACATTTTAATCCTTTCTAAATCTTAGGGAGAGTTTGGGTTGTGTTTTTCGGCCAAAACACCACACACCCCCACCACCACCCCCTCCCCCACCACACACCACCACACACACACACACACACACCACCCTACCCCACCCCCTGCCCCCCTCCACCACCCCCTCCCCCCTCCCCCAAAACACACCACACACACACACACACCGCACCCCACCCCACCCCCTGCCCCCTCCACCACCCCCTCCCCCACCCCGCCCCACCCCCTGCCCCCCCTCCACCACCCCCTCCCCCACCCTGCCCCACCCCGCCCCACCCCCCACACACGCACACACATACACACATATATATATACACATACACACATAAATATACAGACAAATATATATTTAAATGGAAGAGAGAGAGAGAGAGAAATTGGACCTGAGAGAGAGAGAGAGAGAGAGAGAGCAGCGTCGAGAGAGAGAGAGAGAGAGAGAGAGAGAGGGAGGGAGGGAACGGTGGGAGGGAAAAAAGAAGGGGGAAAGGGTTTTTGCTGGAAAAGTTGTCACGGTCGTGTCACGGTCAATGACCGTGACAACTAATTGTCACGGTCGTGTCAAGGTCAATGACCGTGACATAAAACGCGTGTTTTTTGTCACGGTCAATGACCTTGACAAGGCTGGCCGGCTGAAAGGTGATAATTTGCCCATTTTGGTGTAGTGTGCATTGGTTAACCCAAAAGACTTTACCGTAAATTCGAAATTTCCATGACAAGTTCAAAAAGAAATTTTTGGAATATCTTCTTCTTTGACTCGCAATTGATGAAAATCGGATCATAAGTGTATTTTAGAAAAGACCCTTACTCCTCGAAGTTGATCAAATAGATCTCCTATTCGGGTTAAAGGATACTTATTCTTTATAGTGACTGTGTTCAGGTTACGATAGTTTATCCGTAATCTAAAGCTTCCATTATGTTTCTTGACAAATAATACCAAAGCTCCCCAAGGAGGTGAACTAAGTCGAATAAAACCTCTTTCAAGAAGATCATCTAATTGGATACAGAGTTCTCGAAGTTCTAAAAGAGCCATTCAATATAGAGGTATCGAAATAGGAAAGGTATTAGGATAAAGATTGATACAAAACTCAATATCTCAATAAGGGCGTCACCCTAGAAATTATTTAGGAAAGACATCTTGGAATTTTTTTCAAAAGGTTTGGAATTAAGGAAGAAATTTGAATTTGGAAACTTCAGGGTTCAAATGGACCTGACCCTTAAAATACGAAAGAACAATTATCTTCGTTTTGAAAATAATTTTTTTTGGCATGACAATTGATATAAGCACGTTGTCTTGATAGAACATCCATTCCGATAATTATATCGAAACCACAAATATATAAAATTATCAAAAGAACAAGGAGTGTACCTAAACCTAGTTGAATTCTGCAATTGCTATAACCTTGTGTTAGTGTATACATATCAGCAGTTGGTAATTTAATATGCAATGGAGCAGTTAAAAATGTAGGTAGTAATTGCAATAATTTAGCTAGTCTAAGACTTATAAAGTAATATATTGAACCTGAATCAAATAAAACATGTGCAAGAAGATGTTGAAAAAGTAGCATACCTTTTATCACATCATGGGAGATTTATGTAGGAAGTATCGTATAATTCTTTCCACTACTCGAGACTGTCATAATTTTCTTAACAGGATTTGGTTAAGGATGATTTTGGATAGGATAGGATTTTTAATTTTGTGAGGGATTATTTGACCGACGACGGGTTGAAACAGATCTTTCACTTAGGACACTGTGGTCATATATGTCCAACATCTTGACATTCGTGACAACGAATCACTGAACAGGTTGTGTTATGACGGATTTGTAAATAAGCTTGTCCACTTGAATTTGGATATGGTTAAGGTCGAGATTGAGGTGGGGTCCTAATAACATGATTATTTCTATTAACGAGGGGAAAAGATTACACCACAATGGAAGAATTTTGTTCAACAATTTCTGAAACGTCGACGAGTTGAGAATACTCACCGATTTGTAAAGGAGCAACTGAATTCTTGATTCTTGAATGTACTTGTCTTTTAAATTGCTAACACTTCTTTATCGTTGTATCTATATACTCAATGTCATAAGGAGATAACTCGAAAAAATTAGATTCGTACTGGGCTACAGACAGGGTAGCTTGTTGCAATTTGAAGAAATCAATAGTTCACTGATCGCGTTCCATCTCGGGAAAATACTCTTGGAAGAAAATCTCTTTAAATTTGTCCCAAGCAAAATTGACATTGTTCTGTTTACATGATACTGCTTGCCACTAGAAATCAGCTTCACCTTCGAACATCTAAACTACAAAAGTTACTCGGAGATCGGTAGTTATAACTACTCCATTTAGAATTTTTACAATCTGACGTATCCATTTCTCAGCTTCACTAGCACCTGACTTTCCAACAAAAGATGGGGGTTGTTGTCTCAAAAATTCCTTAGGGGCATTCATCCTGCAGATTTCTTTAAAAAGGCCCCCTAGAGTAGAACGAGGATTTTTTTGTTGTCGGGATAAAGAAGTGAGTCCCTAAAGACATCGCATTATTCCTTTAGTATGAGTATCAACAGTGGGAATTCAAGTACTAACGATCCTAAAATATAATAGAATAGTTTCAATAATATGAACATAAAACAAGAATATGTCATAAGCCTAATATATTATGCAAGATAAATTGTATTGTACATTAAAGTTATATCTCGCATACTAACTCTACATTAATGATTAACTATAGTAGTGAGTTAATCTCCCAAGGATTAGTATGTCACACTATATACAATACTTCATTGTATTATATACATTTGCACATTCTTTAACTTTGATTTTTCTAGCGGGAACAACTGCATTGCCATCAGAACTAGATTCATGCCTAACTAACTAATCTTCTTGATCTTGAGAACCATCATTCGAATCCTTACAGTCACTACTATCAAGAGAATAACCATCATGTATTTTTCCATTTTATGTCGCATACGGATGCATAGGTGGGGTTAGTGGAACATCAATTTTGCAAGATAGATCTCTTCTTAAAATATGACTGGATAGTTTACGTAGTCGTTTACTTTTCTCATAACTTGCATCTCTCCTAAAACTCTGTTAGTTAGAACTAATCATTTGACATCACTGTTGGCACCTGCTCAATCTTCTTCGACTGAACGAATCATCTCTCGTAGTTTTGCTAATGCTTCTTCCCGAATTCTTATTTCCCAGCGATTATTTAGCTCAATCTCTATATCGAACATAAATGTATCCCACATATCCATACAACATAAAGGGTATTTCCTTATAATAGTAATAAAAGAAGTTACAAAATGATAAATCAACTAATATCTTATTATTGTTTACCATATCCAATGCTAACCCAACGATATGTTAAATTTAAAACATGGCTCTAAAACCAACTTGTCACTCCTAGATTTTCTGTATGAATGCACAAGAGAGTATATATACAGCAATGAATTAAAGTTAAGGCGAAAAACATAACTTTATTCATTATTAAAATAGTATACATAGGGTATTACCACCGCAAGGGTGAATTACATTTATTTAATATGGACTATAAAGTAGAAAATTGAAAAGCGTCACTCATTGCTCCCATATGTCTTATTCTTTGCATCTTTTAAAGTTCCTATAAGTATTTGTTGGAATTGGGGTTGGGTTGGTCAGTTTATACAAAAAAAATATATCTTTTAAAGTTCTAAGGATTTAATTGTAAATTATTTGGGACTTTAAAATATTGGATTTAAAGTTATATTTGGAGTTTGGTGTAAGAGACTTTTTTACTTAAAATATTTTGAAGTATTCATAGACGAAGTTTGGGGTTCAAATTCATAAATTGGGAAAATTAGGAGGGGTCAAATTGCAATTAAGGAAAAATATTTCAAAGTTAAAACATCATTTTTCCATAACTTAGGATAGGATTAACCAAACATGGCCTTACCTTTTACCATTTTGACCAGAAAAATTAAATAAAAATGTTGAAAAAAAATTATAGAAATATCTGATTGGCCACGCTCCCTCATGCGCGTCGTCAAGGTTTCTAATCAAAGTCTTCATCTTTAAAATCTCGATGGTTGACCTTAGGGTTCCTGAATTTTGACCATGAATTTATCCTTCCTTTCTACACCATTGGGGATGATATTTTAACCAACTCAAGGAATCCAAATATATAGGTTTTGTGGATTGAGATGAAGTATATCTTAAGTTCTAAAACTATGTGTTTTGTCAAAATTTTAACCTAGCATTCGTGGCTTTCTAGACTATGGCAATGATTCTTATGAACATAGTTTAGTTTCTTCTATAAGTAGGAGTAGTTTGGTTTTGATGTCACGGTTTGAGATGGATTACATAGGGAGAATTTAAGATTTTCACTATTGTAGTTCAAATTACACTTTCAATCGATTAGAGTTAATTATACACATTCATGGCATTTGATTATTACACTCGATTTCCTGAAGTCCTAATGAATATATCCAAAGCTTTAAACCTGAGTTGTGATCATTATTTGGAAGTTCACCATTAAAGCTCAAGCTTTAATGGTGGAAACTTCATAATTTTCACCTAAGGCTTGTTTTATACGTAAGAATTCTACTATTTTGATATATTCTAGCATTATAACAACACATAATTGATTAAAACTAAAAGAACTGAATATAGTGCATAAAATCATGGTGTACCTATTTCGATTGAAAAATTCGAGTTTTGAAACTGCTTTTGGTTTGAGTTTTAACTGAGGAAATCATACGGAATTTACTGTACATACTTAGGGGAATCGATTAGTTGAAACGGGTAGTGGATTTGAACTGAAAATATAGAAGTTTGTGTAACAACCCTATTTTTCCACATAAAGGCTGACTAGACACGATACACAGACGATAGGGCTTCGTTGTCAATTAATACGATTCTTAGCACAAATAAAAATAAAAATAATTATATTTAAAGGCCCATATTTGAAGTGCCATGAATATATCCATAACATTTAAATAGATCCAAACCATCACCAACTAAATAATAAATCCAACCAGTATGCCAGGAATCTCAACCAACATAATGTGAATTTCTTGTCAATTAATACGATTCTTAGAACAAATAAAAATAAAAATAATTATATTTAAAGGCCCATATTTGAAGTGCCATGAATATATCCATAATATTTAAATAGATCCAAACCATCACCAACTAAATAATAAATCCAACCAGCATGACAGAAATCTCAACCAACATAATGTAAAGAAGTCTCGGCTTTATTCCCTTACAATTGTTCCAAATAAAAATAACTAACTCTGGCATAATAACACCGATGCTAGAATCGATAAATCTGAAAACTGATGAGAAATATAGACTGGAAGACTCTCACAGCATAATCCAGTTATCCCTGTCTAGGAGAGCATGGGGGGGGGGGGACATTTAAACTTGGATCAGAGCCGAGGTGTGCAAGAAATAACTAAATTAATTTATTAAGATGCAATAATACAGTTGATGCAAAATAAATACCCCCCTGGTCACTCGCATGCGTTTAACACCTCACCCCTCATCTAAGTGTGATATTATTCGCATCCCCATACGTCCCAAATAATAATTTTGACAACGTGTCAAATTAATAATAATGGATTTATCGATACTTAAATGTTTAAGTGTAACAACTATATTTGATTGCCAACATCCACAATATCCCAGTCTCATCAGTTTCACATAAATGGCATAAATATCTATTATGCATTATAGGATCAAAATTATAGTTATTGTCCACATTCTTAGAAAATTAAACTTATCTCATTACAGTCCGAGTAATTACTTATATATGTCCTTGCATATATTTGACACGCAAAGGCATCTACCGTTAGTGTCTAATTCGTACGCTATCGCTACGTCTGGAGGATTCTCTTATACTAAGCGGACATCATAAAACACACATAATTCGGGTAGTCCCTATGCAGGATACTTATTCATGACCCATACCTAGCGGTGACACAGGCTAGGTCAGCATCGACACCTACCTGTCGTAGATGGCGCTTCCACGTAGTATCTATATGACCTACACAACATCAATCCCACATGTGCCGACATGTGGTACCCTATTCGAATTCACGAACCCCCAAGCCAATAGGACGATCCACAAATATTGGTATGCCCACACAAATATATATAAGTACATATTATTATCTCATATAGTATTTATAGGTAACTACTCCATAATTACCATAGAAAACCCACCTATGGTCCACAACATTTTCATTTATTAATAATTTACAGTCTAATGAATTATTAATTCAACTCCATAGATTAAGTTCTTAGCCATTTAGTTAAATGTTATTTTTTTCCGAAAGTAAATGTGGGTATATTCTATTTTTTTAATAAATTCCCCGTTAACTCATACACGGTCCCATTCATTCGCATGTCCCCCTAACTATATCCATAGCTAAAACCCTAGGCCAAATTAACAACAAAAATGAATTTCCAAACACCCCTTTAACTTTGCTCGAATGAGTTACAAGGTGGTTCGCAAGATATCATATGTTTCCCAAATGGCATCCGACATCATTTGAGCGGCCCGTCCTTCACCACCACACCGCTTCACCATTTTTGTTCTTCCCTGATTGATATCTTAAAACTTAGAAACAATCTATTCGAACCCAAGAATTAAAACCCAGAACGGCAATTAGAAATAGTCCATTTTTGTTTTTCCCTTGTTGATTTATCCAAACTAGCCCAAAAGTTCACCAACTTATACACCACTGACTCGGGACTATTTCTAAAGACTTAAAACACCAAAACGAGCCTCTAGCGCTTCCCACATCGTGTCCCCATTTTTTCTATTTCAATTAGACTTTTTTATTATGTTTAAATGGCACGCGCCCATAAATTTATTTATGTGTGATTTTATTTTTCACTAGCAAGCCCATTATGTCAAATTGAGTTTTGTATTTATATAACCATGAATAATTATTTATTTCAAATTTAAACTTTTACTCATTTAATTTATATTCTCCCAATTTAATTTATTCTCAAAATAAATCCGAAATCATTAAATATATTTATGTCATAATATCTTATTCTGAAAATACGAGGCATTACAGTTTTCCTACTTGGTTTGTGCACCTCATATGTGTGCATGGTGTACACATGTGATTTTTTATCTTGTTGTTACTAGGTGGTACTTATTTCGATTGGCGGTTAAGTGAAATTGCTCAAAGTTTGGTATTTGGTCCTTAGTTGGTAGGATATTAAGGTATATAGCCTAAAAAGTCTAGGTTCACAAAAGTATAGGAGTACTTTTGTATTTTCATAAAGTTCCAACGGTTAAAATGTAATTTTATATTAATTGAAGTCTAGAGGATTAATTTGGTATAAAGTTTAGGTTTAGGGGTTAAGTATAAGTCAACTTTATGTTAGTTTGAAATATTCAGGGTCCAATTTGAAATTATTAAAACTTTAGGGTGTCTAAGTTAATTTAGTAAAGTTGTAGGGCATCAAGGGTAATTTCATTATTCTTAGGACACTTTTGAATTTGAAGACCTTATCAGGTTCAAAACAATGAATATATGTGATTGGGGTTGGTTTGATAGATTCGGTTTTTAATGTCCGGTTTTTACAAACCTCTAACTACACAACAAAGACCCAAACTCACCTTGGCAGCCCAATAACCAACCCACTACCCCACCCTCATTTCTCTCTCTACCAACTTCCATATTTACCTATATCTCTCTCAACCCAGACCAACTCAATATAAACTTGAGATTCCCAATGACTCATGTTCCCCACACATTCATATGTAATATATTTAAGAGCATTTTTTCTAGTATTACTCATAGTTTAGACCAAACCGTCACGCACCATCACGACAAACCATCTCAAACATTCAAGACTTCCCTACATCCTACAAAGGTATAAAACAATTGATTTTTAAAATTATTCATAAGATTTATTTAGGATGTTTATTTTTTATTTAAACTGAGGATGGATTTTTTAAAATTTAATATAATATTTTTTTAACCTCGTTCGAAGGAGATTTCTATCTCATTCGAACGAATATGGGTTTTTGTTAGAAATGTCATTTGATATTATGCCAAACGAACATCTAATGAGGGTGTCTTATTTGAATTTGTTTGAATCTCGTTAGAAGTAGGTTCAAACGATATTGGAGTCTCGTTCGAACGAACTATGTTTTCGTTCAAACAAAATGCGTTCTAATTTGAATGAATTCTATTTTCGTTCGAACAAATTAGCCACCTCGAATTTTATGCATGACCTATAAATATTTGTTTCGTCTCCCAATCTTGTGGGACTTTTTCCAAAACAATTTTTTCATATCAATTGCAAAAGTTTTTAACATTTTGGGTTTATAAAACACATTTGATTCACAA
Source organism: Sambucus nigra (assembly GCA_949130495.1). NCBI lineage: Eukaryota > Viridiplantae > Streptophyta > Magnoliopsida > Dipsacales > Adoxaceae > Sambucus > Sambucus nigra. Next base: position 378,971,429 of record OX422224.1, read on the forward strand.
AAACTTCCCCAAATATATTTTGTGAATCGTTTTGAACCTTAGTTGATTTATACTCATTGTGAAGAGATCATATCTATGACTAACTTATGAACCCATAAGGATCACAGCTAAAGACGACTGAAGGATGGAGGTTGATCGATGGATACCCTGGGTAGACCGCCATCTGTGGAGTGCTCAAGATCAAGTGGTTTTCTTTAGAGATTCTGCAAAGACTGCACATTATACGTGTGGTTGTATCAAGTAGTATTGTAGGTTGACTGCCTTGTAAAGTTTTTAAAGTGATGATATAAAAGGTTTTTTCCTGAAAAGGGATTTTTCCTCAGTGCTCGTGTGATTGCATTTTTATTTATCCGACTCATCGCTTAGATGCATGTCTTATGATAATAGTTAAAATTGGATTTGTGTGTTTGAAGGCATTTAATTAAATAAGTTATTTCATCAAGATTGTGTGTTAATCTTACACGTGGTATCAGAGAAAGTTACACAAGAATACTCTATGATCCTATTTCGCAATTTTTTTTCTTTGATTTCAATTTTTTTCTTGAAAAATTATTGATATTGAAAAAGGAAAATATAAAATGGATAACTTGTATAATTGAATGCCCATTTTTTATGGTTCCAATTATGCTTATTGGAAAGCTAGGATGAGGTCAGCCTTAAAAGTAATAGATGAACGTGCCTTGTTAGTTTGTGAAAGAGGGTGGACTCCTCCCAAAATGACTGTAAATAATATCGTTGGCCCAAAACTTGTCTCTCAATGGATAGAGGACCACTTTAAGTGGAGTAATTTTAACTCTTACGACTTACGTGCTATTTTTGGAGCCATCACCCCTGAGGAGTTTTGCCGCATCATGACATGCACCACTTTTAAAGAAGTTTAGGATACCCTACAGCTCACACATGAGTGAACCAGCTATGTAAAGACATCCGAGCTACAAAATTTGACCACCCAATTTAAAACCATGATCATGCTAGATTCTGAGTCTTTAGATGAGTTTTATGTGCGTTTGTCGGACATAGTTAATTGTAGTTTTAAATTGGGTGAGAATATTCCTTAGAGGAGAGATGTTAAGAAAATTTTGAGGTCACTCCCTGTCCGCTTTATTCCTAAGGTCGCCATACTTAATTCGTTAGGAATCCTAGACACTCTTACGTTACAAGAACTTATAGGAGATCTTCAAATGTATGATATTGATATGTTTCCTAAAACTATTAAACCTAAGGAAGTATGGATTTTTTTAAAGACTCAAACTAAGAAAAAGAAGAAAGTGAAAGTTTGTGAGTCTGAATTTGAGGTTGATTTTGATGTTGATAACTTGGACCTTTTTGAAAAAAAAATCAAAAAATTCTCAAATTTTCAAAAGAAAAGATTTTTGAGGAAAATAAAATAAAAATGAGGGCACGAGTAGGGGTGAGAAAGAATAAGAGATTAGTATTATGAATTTAAGGTTAAAAGGCACAAGGCACATGGGTGTCCCACTAGGCTTAAGAGAAAGGGAAAGAAAGTTGCAAATAAAGCCACTCTTAGCGATCATGACGTCGAGTCGGTTGATTCAGGGGAGAATCACCACATAAACCATATGTTTCACTCTTGGTTAGTCACGTTAGTACTTCTAGTTTTCCCCATGTCGATGAGGACATATCTAAATGTGAAAGCCTCGATGGCATTTCAATTCATTCTGGAGATAGTGAGAGTGAGGAAAGAAATTTGAGTGAGGGAGAAAGTCAACTCGAAAAGGCATTTTGTGATCTTTACACCGAGCCTTTGAAAAATAAAAAGCTTAATAAAGATTTTTCTCTTAGGGAGTTAGATTTGGAGAATGAGGTGAAAGTTTTGAGAGAGTGTGAGGCATCAGTGAGTTAACTCGAGAAGGTAAAGATTTCTTTATGTGAGCAGTTGATCATTTTAGGGAGGGAAAAGACTGATTTGACCAATATTGTGGCTAATCTTACGAGAGATCTTCAATCTTCATTTGAGACTTGTGAGAAACTTGAAGCCCGTGTATCCCAACTCGAGGGCGATCTTGAATGTGCCCGGGAGGTCAAGATCACTTTAGAGGACACATATACGAAGGTTGTGAAGATGTTCCTTGGTCCCACTTTAGTTAATGTCTGGAGGAAAGAAATAGGTTATGATGATGCATTCACTTCCCATGTCGCCCTCGAGATGGTTCTCGAGTTTGTGTTGGATCCTTATGGCCCTTGACCTAAACCACTTAGGAGAGATCATCCTAGACATATTGAGGAATGTGGACTCAAATCCATTTATGTTTTCACCCATTGCAAACAAATAGGTCACCTTAAATAATATTATTAGAATCTAGGGAGAGTGTCTTATAGGTATGTTCCCTGGTATGCTTGCTCACGTGTCACGAGTTCCCACGTGCACTCCCACACATGGTACTCTGCATTCTCCCACACATCACTTGAGATATTTTGAGTGTTTTCGAGAGCAAATAGAGTATTTAGTCAAGAATTCAAAAAATTTGATGGAGGTATTTCATAGGATGTCATATCCTTTGGAGAACTCCTTTGGGCCTAATTATTGAGGTTACGACTTGTTTATAGAATAAGGTCTTTTTCATGCTCATATCTTAAATCCATATAGCTAGATGGTACTATCATTGTATATGTATATTTTTCATTTTGATATTTTTAGAAAAATCCAAAAAAAGTTTTATTTTTCTGAAAATTTTGGAAAAGGCAAAAAGATTTTATTTTGATAAATTTTTTGAAAAAGACAAAAAGAGTTTTGTATTTTTCTGTACACTGTGTATGGATGACCATTAAAGTTGTCCTAATCATCTATTCATTCCAAATCTAGATGATTTTTTTATAATGTTTTGAGACATTGCATCATTTCGTAAGTGTGCTTAATAATGTGTGGAGTCATTAAGTTGTGATTTGATGATAACTTGTACATGTTTGACTTCTTGTCTCCTTTAACGCATATGAGCACGAGATTATTTGAGTATTGCACTTACCTGTCACAAGTCGTTCATAGTGTTTTCATTTTAATTTTTTTAAGACGAGCCAAATGTGAAAAGATGGATAAAAAAGCTAAGCTTGTAAGAACCATTTCCCGAATTTAAATCATTTTTCAAAAAAAATTATTGTATATTAAGAAATGGAAAGGGGCTACGAAAGACAAAAGTCTTGGAATTAAAAGTTGTCATTTGTAATGAAAAGTGCCAAAAAATATGAGAGGCGCATAAAAACAGAAGTGCCAGAGGAATTTGTTTGAGCATTGATGCTTCGCTACAAATGAACATTAATTTCTTGAAAAATAATTTTGAATATTCCAAGTTATGTGAGAATTTGAGGGAGTTAAGTAGTAGATCAATGGGTTTTCACAAACTAAATAAGCCTTGGAAAAACATTACATAGTTTTGGGAATCATTGGTACGGTCTTGATTTGTTGATTAGGTTAAGTCAATTTCAAATGAGTTCACAATCTTTTAAACCTAAGGTAGACTTTGAGATCATTCGTTAGCGATGTCACAATCTTTCGTGAACATGTGTTGTGTTTATCTACATTGATTAATCTATGGAATATGTTCACACCCCTACATTCCATTATCATGATTCGGGTATTTTTATGTTAATTCATGGTGTGTTGTTTTTGTAAAATTGTATACTTAAGAAATTTTGAAAAAATAAACAAATTCAAAAATAGTTGGTGAATGTAAGCCTTTGAGATTATCATTGCATATGCATTATTTATCTATTTTGTGATGATATTTCCTTCATATTATGGACAAAAAAGGGGAGAACAAATTAAGGGAGAAACTTGATGAGTTTGATTTATGGCAAAGAAGTTAATTACGAGTTTTATTTCTATTTTAAACTCGATGCGCGTCACGGTATTTTTCTTTGCTTCATGTGTGTAGATACCTTATGTGGAAATCAAAAGACAACAACTAAAATCAAAGAAGTCCAAGGGAAGCACAAGAAGATAAAGAATCATATGACATTCCATTTCTAGGGTTGGGAAGGGTATTAAATTATTTTTGTCATTTAGGGGTATTTTATGTAATTTGGATTTTGGTAAGGTATGTATAGTTTTGTACCGGCATAGCCAAATGGGGAGATTTATAAGAGCAATTTTTCTGGGATTGCTCATAGTTTGGAGCTTTTGTACTTTAGGTTATTTTTTTGTATCTCATTATGAATAATCACTTACCATCACGACAAACCGGCTCCAACATTCAAGACTTTCCTACATCCCGTAAATGTACAAAACAATTAGTGTTTAAAATTATTCATAAGATTTCTTTGGGATGTTTATTTTTTATTTAAACCGAGGTTGGGTTTTCTAAAGTTTTAAAAAATATATTTTTTTAACCTCATTCAAACGAGATTGCTATCTCATACGAACGAAGATGGATTTTGTTAGAATGTTCATTGATCTTATATCAAACGAACATCCAATGAGGGTGTTCTATTTGAATTCGTTTGAAGCCCGTTAGAAGCAGGTTCAAACAAGATTGGAGTCTCGTTTAAACAAACTATGTTTTCGTTTAAATGAAATGCCTTTCTGATTCGAACGAATTCTATTTTCATTTGAATGAATTCGTCACATGAAATTTTGTGCATGACCTATAAATATCTATTTCATGTCCAAATTTCGTGGGACTTTTACCAAAATAATTTTTGCAAAGAAGTTGCAAAAGTTTTCATCATTTTGGGTTTATAAAACACATTTGATTCACGAACACATCCGAAAATATATTTATGAATCATTTTGAACCTTAGTTGCGTTATAATTATTGTGGAAATATAATTTCTATGGGTGACTTGTAAACCCAAAAGGATCACAATTGAAGACTGGGGGTTAAAGGTTGATCGATGGATACCGAGGGTGGATCGCCATCTATGACCTGCTCAGGATCCGGTGGTATTCTTTAGAGATTTTACGAAGACTGTGCACTATATTTGTGGTTATATCAAGTAGTATTGTAAGTTGATTGTCTTGTGAAGTTTCTAAAGTGTTGATATAAAAGGTTTTGCCCTGAAAAATGGATTTTTCCTCAGTTTTCGTGTGATTGCATATTTTTTTTATCTGACTTAACACTTAGATGCATGTCGTAGGATAATAAGATAAAATTGGATTTGAGCGTTTGGAGGCATTTAATTAAAGAAGTTATTCCATTAAGATCATGCGCCACTCTTACAAGTGGTATCAGAGCATTCCACTCTAACAAGTGGTATCAGAGCATTCCATTCTAACAATCTATTATATATGTGTGTGTACAGATATATGGGACCACGTTCTGAGGTGTTCCCTATGCTCTCTTATCTCCATCAAAATACCATATACACAATACACACATGGGCCATATTGTGTTAGGGAGCGAGATTGAATGGCAGAAAATAAGGAGGAAGGCGAAGGATTAAACATAGAGGAATTATTCTACATGAAAGAGACACATTTTAGCTCACTCTATTGTAGTTTTGAGGATTAGTGTAGGGTTTATTTTTATTTTCCTATTTCATTTTTTTATTTTAAGAGAGAGTGAGCACAAATTTATGAAAGAATCAAAAGTGAGTTAGCGATAATTTTCAGAATAGGGTGTGAGAGTAGTTTATGTTATTCTCATTTTTTTTTTGTTATAAACTCAGTTTTGGTTTAGGATTATTTTCAAGTTGTGAGTTATTTTGTCCAAGGAGACTTGGGTTAATTTCTCTTATCTTTTATATTATGATTTTGCCTTGTAATGGTGTTGTTCTTACATTTTGTATGTAAAAACACCCCATTGATAGTATAAATTCCTCATTCTAGGGGTGAGATGTAACCTTTAGCATAATTATTTATATTTTTATTTATTATTCCCCTTCGAATATTAATATTAAAATTTTACAATTTATATTTACGACTCAAGAGAGAGTGAATTATTTTAAAGAGAAAATAGTAAATTCAAATTATAATATTTATTTATTAATTAAACTAGAGTTAGGCAATTTTTAAATAATATTATAGTTTGAATTTCTTAACTCAAAAGCTTAATTTTTAATGGTTAAAATACTTTCAATAAATTTTTCCCAGCGGGTGATTTATTAGAAAATTGTTTGATCTTATTTTTATAGAGTTTATGAAATTTTAAACATTAATCCTCTAAAAGGATTATGTTTAAGTTCACATTTGTAATGAGAGTTGATTTGTGGATTTAAATATGTCTTGGGGTATTTGAAATAGATAATCTAACTAATAAAAATAAATAGGCTAAGTGGTGAATTATAATCGCCTAAAGTATCTCATATTCGTTTACTGTTCATATATATGTCACTTTATTTATTTAATTATTAGTTTAGTTTTAATTTCAGCTAATTAAATAAACATCTCTTGACAAAATTGTTTAAAAAATCATACTAGTCTTCATTTATTCCTTCCCATATTAAGAAGTTCGATTGATACCCTTACTTGCCACTATACATCTCTTTGGTGTTGTTTGTAGGTTTAAGAGATTTTAATGTAAAGGAACTATTCTACAACGACACAAAAAAAATCTTGTCATAAGTCCACTCCAACCCCAAGGTATGGTGTTTTACTCGGTTCATTAACAATAAAACATTACATATTTTACATATCTACCCTTCTACACATCCGAGCTTGCCTGAATATCAACACCTTGCTGATAGTGATCACTCGCCAATCATAACAAATTATGCCATTGTCGATGGATTCGGGTCTACTCCTATTCTAAACCATCAACGAATCTTCCCTCTGTCCTACAGATAGATTATCCCCCTCTGAAGCCATGTCTTACAGCTGTACACACATCACGTTGGGACTCGTGAACAATTGAACAACGTAATCTTTGATCTCATGGATAGACGATTACGTAGGCGCAATACTGAGTCCTTATAAGCACAAGCCTCGACAATATGTCTCGTGATATATTATCCCAATAGAGATGTGCCCATATTTCATCCCTCGTCCATTATCCCTTTCTACTGCAAACGATATATATAACTATCTCAAAGTCGTGATCTCTCATGCCCATGCATACAAATGCTGAAACACATACATACTACACACAACCAAACTACATAAGCTTTGATCTCATGGCTACACGAGTACATATAGATTGGAGAAAGACCGAGTCCTTCTCGTGAGCACAAGCCTCGATAAAATATCTCTCGATATGTTGTCACAGTAGATATGCATCCATCTCTCACATTATCTTTCCATCTCTCCTCAAACCTCGAATGAGATATCAAACTTTCTCAAAAAGCTACTTCTCGCTCCCACATTTACGTGGACATTAACGGTCACCGATTTCCCCAGTCGAGCTTTCTCGCACATTTACATACATATTAATGACCACCCGTTATTCAAGCCCATCTTTCTAGCACATTTATACACGTACTATTGGCCACCCGTTAACCTCGATACAGAGTCATACACAAGCATCATTTTTTACTCATATTGTTTAAAGTGGTGTTCACACATCGCTCACTAATACTATTTTCATACCTAAACACTTATCTATTTTTTAAGGGATTCTCAAATTAAGTTCTCTAAACAAGTTATAAAAAACTAAAAATTAATCAAATAATGTAAAGAGTGATAATAAACTTATAATAAAGGAAGAATAAACAAGCTTCCTAACTCGTAATTCGATTCCTGAAACCCACACAACAAGAATCTATGGACCAGTCGTATACTTAATCCTGCCTTAGATTAGCCCGAGTGGGTTAACCCAAACCTTTTATTTCTTTTTATATAAAACAAACTGACGACTGTGAATAACCAACAAACCCCGGGCCCTCGCGCAAATATACACACTTAGGCTCAAGCCTAAAATCAGGGGCATGTGCCAAAAATTGGATATGGTGTCGAATATCTTCTATGGGTAAATCATCAACCCACGTCGAAATGATAACCCGATACCGGGAGAGAGGGGAGGAATGGGAGATAATCACTCCCGCATTTACCATTACACAAGTTCTCACCCCCTCAACCCAGGGACAGTACCGCTCGGGGCCCACGACACCACACACCCTTCCTCGCTATAAAATAAATGTAATATATTAAAAGTGCTTGAAATTCGGTGTTGTAATTATAAGAATATGGGGACCGTCCAGCAAGAATATGGGGACCATCCAAAATTACAAGAAAAACAAAACAAGGCTCAGTCGGACATAATGATGGAGAAACCATAACCAAAACCAAGGTGGGGAAGAATTTATCCGAGCAGAGTGGCAAATAAGTAAATATTAACCTTTGGGGGGGAGAGAATAAGACAAGAGGATTTATAGAAAAGAAAGATGGAGCAGAGGTGATTGGGGAGAAACACAAAGGGAAGAATGATATGTATCTCGGGTCATCCATAATAGGGCTCAAAAATATTAAGGCTTTCAGAAATGTAGCCAAAAATGGAAACAAAGGAAAGGCGGTGGGTAAGTATAGTGGGGGAAAAAGAATGGCTTTACCGCCCAGGCAAAAAAAGGACAACAGAGGGAGGGAACCGTTACTGTTGGTAAAAAATAATTGCAAAGCGATTGTGGTGGCTAGTGAAATGACTTCGGGGGGCAGTAAAAGCAATGGTGGGCTAGTTCAAGAATTAAACGATTTTAAATTATGGGTAGACTTGGAGATTCCAAACCAATTAGGGATTTTTGATTAATGTGAGGAAGTAGGATGGGATGAAGACTCGGTAAGTTGGAGGGAGGATTTGTTAGAACCTTTTAGTAATGACGTGGGAGTTGTATTGGAGGGGTGCGAGAGGGAGGCTTGGGCTCTATTCGAGAAGAATAATAGGTTTGGGGTAGGAGAGGAGGGAAACGAGGAGGGAGAGGGAAGGGGGGTCTAAGAGTTAGATTAATTAATGAAGATGCGAATTATCTCGTAGAATGTGAGAGGGCTTAATGATAGCAACAAGAGTATTATTGGAGGAGCGGTTGCTAGGTGGAAACCCAGCATCCTTTGTCTTCAGGAGACAAAGATGTACAGCATGGGGGAGGGAACTATTAGATCTTTATGGGGAGTACGTGGGATTCAATGGGTGAGTTTGGATGCTATGGGAGTATCCAGCGGGGTGGTCATATTGTGGAATCCTGCGGTGGTAGATTTAATCGAGAGCTTAGAGGGGAGATGGTCATTATCTTGTATGTTCAAAAATAAGGAAGATGGGTTTATTTGAAGCTTCTCGGGAATTTATGGTCCAGTGGAGGATAGGGATAGATGGGAGTTATGAGAGTTGGAGTGGTTACGCTATGGAACCTTCCTTTCTGCTTGGGAGGCGACTTCAATGTGGTGCGATTTGGAACGAAGATAAGCAATGGAGGCAGATCTAATAGGTATATGAGAGATTTCTCTTATTTTATTGATTAGATGGAGCTTATGGACTTACCTCTGGAAGGGGGCATGTTTACTTGGTCGAGTTTTAGGGCTTTCCGTCTCTGTCCAGGTTGGATAGGTTTCTCATATCTCATGATTGGGAGGAGCATTTCCCAGGGGTGATTCAGTCTTGTTTACCTAGGGTGACTTCGGGTCATTGTCCTGTCCTTCTAGAGTGTGGGGGTGGAGGGAAGGAAGGATTCCTTTTAGATTTGAGAACATGTGGATCAAAGAGCTAGTTTTTGAGGATAGAGTCAGGTCTTGGTGGCTTGGGTACGAGATAGAGGGGAACGCTAGCTTTAGACAGTCCGTAAAGCTAAGTCTTCTCAGGGAAGACTTAAAAAAGTGGAATAGGGAAGTATTCGGCAATGTTCATTTGGTTACAACGAGACTTATGGAGGAGATTAGGAGATCAGACGATAAAGAAGGGAATGTTGGGCTTTCGGAAGAGGAGAGGAGATGAGAGGATAGATAGAGAGGTTAAAAAGGGGGAGTTAGGGAAGAGGTTAATTCAAGAAGAAATTAGCTGGAGGCAAAATTCAAGGGCAGTGTGGTTGAAGGAAGGTGACTCGAACACTAAGTTCTTTCACAAAGTAGCTAATTCACATCGACGCAGGAATTATATCGGTAAAATTGAGATAGGGGGAGAGGTGTTCGAAGAATCTAGTGAGGTTCGTCCATAGCTCACTATTACGAGGATCTATTCAGGGAAGAGGAAGAATGGCGTCCCTCGCTGGATGGGGCCGAGTTTGAGAGTATCTCGACTAGTGAGTCGGAACGAATTGAGGGTCTTTTCTCAGAAGAGGAAGTTATTCATGACCTCAAGACTTTGAGTGGGGTTAAGGCACCAGGTCCTGACGGGTTCTCAATTGCTTTCTTTCAACACAATTGATCAGTAGTCAGGGGTGATGTGATGGCTTACTTTGAGGAATTCCATGAGAGGGGATACTTTGTGACTAGGCTAAACGCTAATTTCATCACTCTAATTTCCAAGGAAGGGGGTTCGATTGATATTAGAGACTTCAGACCGATTAGTTTGATCAGAAATATGTATAAGCTTCTTACAAAAGTATTATCATTCAGACTCAGGAAGGTGATCGATCCCCTGATTTCGGAGTCTCAAAATGCATTCTTTGGTGGTAGGCAGATCCTCGATGCAGTCTTAGTGGCCAATGAATGTGTGGAGTCAAGGTTGGTAAGTGGGATCCCTGGCATTGTATGTAAACTGGATATCGAGAAGGCGTATGATCATGTTAATTGGGATTTTCTTATCTATCTTCTGAAAAGGATGGGTTTTGGGAAGCGATGATGTAGATGGATGCAAAGGTGTGTTTCTACGGTCAGATTTCAGTTATGATTAACGGGGTCCCAAAAGGCTTTTTTCCAAGTTCTCGTGGTTTGAGGTAAGGAGATCCATTATCTCATTTTTTATTCATCCTGATCATGAAGGCGTTTAGTCGAATGATGGGAAGGGTGGTCGAGACGGGATGGATAACGGGTTTCTCTTTTGGGACTCCTACCTCTGAGGTTATTACTCTGTCCCACCTGCTGTTTGCTGATGATGCGATTACCTTTTATGACGCCAATAGGAGGCAAATTCGTTCCCTTAAGCTTCTGCTGATTTGCTTTGACGCTGTCTCGGGGATTCGGATTAATGTGGGAAAGTGTGAGATGATTCCAATAGGGGGTAGGGGTGGTGGAGGGCTTAGTAGGCTCTATTGGTTATAGAATTGGATCTCTACCTAATACTTATCTGGGGCTGCCTCTTGGAGCCAAATATAAGTCCAAGGCAATTTGGGACCCGGTGTTGGAGAGAATGAGAAACAGATTGGTAGGGTGGAAGAATGGTTATCTGTCAAAAGGGGGGATATTGACTCTCATCAGGAGCAGCTTGTCCAGCTTGCCCACCTATTACATGTCCATCTTGCCTTTACCGGTATCGGTTCGTGATTATATGGAGAAACTCATGAGAAACTTTTTGTGGAGGGGCACGGAAGATAGCTTCAAACACAGTCTTGTTGGATGGGATGAGGTCTGTAAGCCTATAAAAGATGGAAGTGCGGGTGTGAGAAACCTCGGTATATTTAATAGGGCTCTTCTAGGAAAGTGGTTATGGAGATATCCTCAGGAGCACAGTAGATTATGGAGACGAGTTATTGATGCTAGATGGGGTTATTCTCAAATGGGTTGGAGGTCGGTTGGGGGATCCTTAGCTCATGGAGTGGGTTTGTGGAATCATATTGCGAGAGGTTGGGAGGATTATTCGAAACACATAGTGTTTGTCATGGGGAAAGGGGATAAGATAAGGTTTTGGAAAGATAACTGGGGGGGAGAATGGGACTATTCATGACCTATTTCCGGGGATGTTCATCTTAGGACAAAATTCGGATGGAGTGGTGGTTGATCATGTTATGGTTAACGGAGACGAGATTATATGGAGGCCTTATCTGAGGAGAAGGTTGTGGGACTGGGAGCTTCAGGAGGCAAACTTGTTGGTGGAGTGGCTGAAAGCGGCTCCTAGTCCGACGCTTAGGGAGGATTTTTTAAGATAGAAGGGGGGAGGGACGGGAGTTTTTTCGGTATGTAGTTTCTATGGTTATTTGATGGGAATTGAGAATTCTACGGATCGTTTCCCCTAGAAGAAGATTTGGAAAGTTAAAGCGCCGCCTAAGGTCAAGTTTTTCATTTGGACAGCGGCAAGACAAGCCATTCTAATGCTAGGGGGTTTGCAGAAGAGAAGTTATCGTCTGGCTAGCCGATGTTGGTTATGCTATGAGGAAGAGGAGAAGACTAATCATCTGCTATTACTCTGTAGGGTGGCGAGAGATTTATGGGACACATTCCTCGCTTTGACAAGGACGACTTGGGTCATGTCGGTGTCTGTAAGGGCTCTTTTAGCTATGTGGAGACCTCCTCGAGGATGGATGGGTGACAAACGGATATGGAGCTTGGTCCCGCACTGCATCTTTTGGACGATTTGGTTGGAAAGAAACTTGAGGTGTTTTGATGGCATTGTGATGCCACCATCGAGACTTCGTTATTCCTTTTTTAGCACACTACTTAGTTGGTCCAAGGAGAGGATCACTGTTACGACGCATGATTTTTTGGATTTCGTGGAAGAGATTCAATCAGCTATGTATTTATGGTTCGTTTGTAGTTCTTTTATTTTATTCTCTTTGTATACTTTTTGTATACGGGTTCGCTCCCTAAGCGATGGTTTTTATACCATCTTTGATTTATCGAAGAACAAAAAAGAATATACACGCTCAAAAATGTAAATCATCAATAAATTTGAATGGAAATTTTTTTATTCCACTTAAAATTTTTCACTTTAAAGAACCATAACTAGTTTCAGAGTAATTACTGTTTATTTCATCATTTACATATAAAATATGTTATCGGTACTTGTGACTTCTTTAGACGACTCTAGACATTGGGTTGGTCGTAAACTTTTATTTAATGCTAGACCTGCCAAAATGACACACGACACAGAGTTATAAGTTAATGGGCTGACATAGTTTTTGGTCATATCAGTGCCAATCGATACGAGATGATAGTTAACGGGTTGGGTGATTGTTGACCCTATTCACCCATTAATACCCTTTAAGATCCATTAAGTTTTGTAAATACGAAATATTGTTGGATGATCCAAATACTTTATGAAGCTTAATGTTAATTTATTCATAGTGAATATTACTTAAGGAGATGTTTAGTAATGTAATGAATAATTGGGTTCCATCGTGTTTACTATTGGACTAATGTATCAACTCATATACGATTCAAAATTATTTGTTATCTTAATGGGTAATAACACATGAATGCGACATGACATCTTAAGTTAAAGAGTCGTGTTTTAATATAATTTTTCCACCCGATAAAAAATTCATCTATTTACACTTGAACATGAAAAAAATGAATCGAACATGAGTCGACACGACCCATTGTCAGGTATAATCAATACCATAAAGAGCATCTCAAAGATGATATAAGAATGTGCCTTATTTAAATGTTTCAGTGTATAGAATATTAATGTACTTGGTGGAAAATTACTTTTGGACACACAAAATATTTTGTTAACTTGACTACTATCTGAATTATAATACTAAATACAATCAAACTTTTTTTGTCAGAACGAAATAAACTTTACTTTATTACTAATATTTTTATTAGAACGCTTGAATGCGCATTCAGGGAATTAAAGATTCAATTGAAGTTTTCCTAACAAAATTTTTATTATAATATTTTTATTATTTTTGACCCTAATAACGTGTATATATGCACTTTTATCTTACCCAGAGCATACATATAAACAACATAGATACAAATTTATCCAACCCATAAAGGTTACTATAAGAGCATGCGGAGTGGTGATCCCTCTAGAAAAGCATATTTAGAGAACCAATATGCCAAATATCCTTTCATAGATGGTAAACTCTACACTGGTGGATCTGACAGAATTTGCAAATCAAGTTCTTACAAACTATTAAAATTCGTAGGAAATAAAAATTCACTTCCAACGAATAACATTTGTTCATAGGATATGATACGAGCAAATGTTGTTCGTAGGAACCCAAATATATAATTAAAATGAATATTTATACTTGTTACGAACTTTATTTCTTCGTAGGAATTCCTACGAACAAATGAAGTTCGTAAGAACCCTTTGCAAATTCAGTAATCAATTTGTATCTTTGCCGCCTACAGAATTTGTTGAGTTAAATTCACCACTGTGGTGTCTCAGTTTATAAATTAACAATTTTTTTTTTATATTTTATATTCCCTTGTGAATGCTCTAAGAAAACAATGGGCTTGCAAAGATACTAATCGGCTGCTAGTATTTTTAGGTTGCACTTTTAATTATTTTTCAATTATTTGAAAAGTTATATATATATATATATATATACGGTTGATTTCTTCATCACACGTCCAGAGCCGGCCCAAGGGGTAGGCCAATGAGGCAACCGCCTTGGGCCCCCAAAAATGATATATTTTTTTAGGCCCAAATTTTCTATATGTCTGATGTATGTATGTACACGGTACAAAAGGTCAAAAAAAAAACCTACCACTTAAACCACTTTATTTCCTTCTTTCAAGTCTAGTGTATGTATGACAGCCGCTTTTTTTTTTCTTAACCCCTCTTCTCACCCTTTAAAGTCCTATTTCTGCATACTCTCAAGCTCAGTAAACATTCAATCCAAATTTCAAGATCAAGATTCAAGAGTTTTTTTTTATCCGAATAATTTTGTATATCCGTGTAATTTTTTTTTTGTCCCTGTAATTTTTTTTATTAATCAGGGCTTTATTTAATGGCATTATTTAATAAATTGGGTTGTATTTTTTTTGGATGATTCTTATTATTAAATTGATTAATCTATTATTAATGTATTAACTTAAAAAATGTTATTAATCTAATAATCTGTTTTTTTTTTTGGATTATTCTTATTTTTTTTTGTGTAATAAGTTAATAATGTTAATTTTTTTTCTTATGTATTTTCAGGATTTTTTTAGTAAAGAAAGGCTAGTTTGATTTACAAATTCGGCAAACCAGGTTTCATTGTTCCTTTATTTGGTTGTGGTTGGAATTTTTTAGATTATTGTGTATTTATACCATGCCTCCTAGAAAGTATATTTTTGGATGGGAAAAATTAAAGAAGAAGCAAAAGATAGAAAAATTTATGCAATTCCAAACCGGAACTCTTGATAAATTTATTTTTAAATTGAATGAAACGGAGAATGAGCATGAGAATGAAAATGAAGAAGCTTTGAGTGAAGATGTAAATTTGACGCATCAAGACGATATTAATTAATATTTTTAGTTTATTATCCTTGCTTTATTTTTTTATTTTTTTTTATTTTTTTGACGGGAGCAGGGGAGGAGGAAGAGTACTTGAATACTAATTGTAGGTCTTTTAATTAGGGTGAGTTGTTTAAAAATATATTATACTTATCATTGATATTCTAGCAGCGTACAAATTTTGTTCATTTTGTATTATCTTATAAAAATACATAAATATATATATTTTGCCAAAAATATTATTATAATAAAGATTCCATTTTACTCGTTTGCCTTAAGCCCCAAATCTTCGAGGCGGCCCTGCACACGTCAAATCTTCTGACTTATTTTGACGACTCTACGCATGAGTTTTGGGCTGAACAGACTTCAGCGTCTCCAAGACCCCAAAATGCTAATTAAATCATTTTATTTTTTTAAACATTATATCAGCCTTTCAAATTAAATCTACCCTTAAAATACTTTATTATAATTGTCACTTAGTCCGTATAACATAAAACAGTAACTCCTCAGAAGCAGTAGCTATCCTCACAGGTCATAAATAACGTTGGCAGCACTCTGGTCCAAGAATGACAGATATTCCACGTATAAAATAGCTGTTGAATGTCCTAAATAACGTTAGAAATCGTACTAGGTGGTCTGCAATACCGAAACAGCACTCATTCAATAGCAGTGCTAGTCGACACCAAACCGATTTCAATTTATCTCCACAAAAGTTATTAACACGTCACGTGTTACACGTGAGTTTCACTATAGAACCAAATTTTTTAGCTTGATATGAATTCTTAATTATATTAATTAAGAATAAAGGATAAATACTTAATAAAATATAAATCTTAAATCACATCTTATTTTTTTATGTAATTAAAATGGGGCAAAATGCACAACAACATAATTTTTTTTCCACTTGACATAATTACAATCCAAATAAAAACAGCATGATACAATGAGAGTTTTTTAACCACACACGACTTAATTAAAACACGACACTACACAATACAAATAAAACATGATACAACACACAGCAACATAAAATCGTTTTTTCAACCTAACTTGAACACAACGCAAATAAAAGCGACATGACACGACAATTTTTTTGGAGGGTTTTACCAATTAGTCCCGTTTACTAAGTATGTAGTTCAATAGGTCCTAACATTTTTTTTTGCTCCATCAAGTCCCATGAAGTAAGATTTTTGTTCCAATAGGTCCTATTTATAAACATATAGTGAATATTCACTATATGTACAAATAGGACTTATTGTGGAAAAAATCTTGTGATATGACCTATTAGAAAATATTCCCTTCAAATAGGACTTAATAGGAAGATCCCCCCTTTTTTTTATCACACGACTAATTTAAAATGGGAAGTCACACGACACAAAATTTGTTTTTTAACCTAACGCGAATATGACTGAAATTACACACGAAACTATATTGCATCTAAATTTATTCGGCGTCAAATTTTTTTTTCTAAGCTTACACCAATAGTTTATTTCACTGTACAATAAATGGGCATTTATTGTTTAGGGTCTAATAGGTCTCATTATTTTGAGCTTGGGTCCAATTATTTTCGTATTAGTTGTTTGGGCATTGCTAAAAATAACTAAAATGAATATTTACATAAAGTTCTGTCATATCTAATGTTAATTAAATTGTATTAGGTACGGCATGACACAAGTTTTTTTTTTATCGTTATACCCACAATTGTATTATACCATGTATTATGACTAGGGAATAATCTATCGTTATACCCACAATTGTATAATTTGGCCGGTAGGAATCAGATGATTGATTGGGTCCATATTTTCAAATAACTTTGAATCGTATGAGTTGATTTATTCGCCCAATAATTATCGATTGGGTCATGTAGGCCATCTCCAATGGAGAGGCTAAAAAAGATGTATTTTTACAATGTTTACAGTACATTCAGGGACGAAGCTAGTATAGGGCCAGGGGGGGCCATGGCCCCCTCCAACATTTCAAATAAATTTGCCAGTGTAGTGCTAAGCAAGTTTCATGGTTTTAAAAAGAAAATTATCTTTCATCATATATTATTTTTTCATACATTTTCTCTGTTCCAAATTAAACTTACCATTACCTGCTACTTATTTCCTTCCCCTTTATTCTATATCCCCTTATTGTTTTAATCCCATGGTTGAGCTTTAAAGCTACGAAAGTCCACTGTCGAAATTTAACACCATCTTTCATTGTATATTTACCACCACCTTTATTTTAATTACATATATCTTATATTTACCATCGCCTTTATTTTAATTACACATTTATGCCTTTGCAAACCTGATTTTAAACTTAATTTGCTTGTTCTACTTATGAATTTGATTCATGACCCTTTATTTCATCCTATTTTTTTCTAGACATAATTGTGAACAGAATTTTTTACTCAGCACTTTAGAGTTTAAGAACATGCTTGGGCTACTGTTATAAATTAATAGTAAATAAATATTAAATATCAAGACATACAACTAAACCCCTCATTAGATTAGGATAATTGTGAACAAATCATTCTACCTCTTGTTTCTACCAAAAAAAATTCCACTTCCAAAAAACTTCCCAAATCAACCCACAATATTGGATTGATTTGAAAAATATTATACATCATCTTTCAAGTGCTTCTAGCCATGATTACTTGGAAAAGAATAGATTTTTCAAATGAATCATATATTATGGATTGATGTGGGAGACTTTTAGCTTTTTTGTTATTTGATTTTCAAAATGGTTTTGAAGATACTGTATTTTGAAAAAAAATATGTTTAGAATATGATTATTTTGACATTTTCTATTAGTTTTACAATTTTGCATGCCTTGCCGATTTTAGGGATATAGTATATATTAAAATGTTGAAAAAATTCCTTCATAATTTTTTTGGCCCCCCTTAATATAAAATCCTAGCTTCGTCCCTGAGTACATTGTTTGGGTCTTGCACACAGTGGAGAGGCTAAGGGAATGTGCACTTAGTGATGTGGAGGAGCTAGACGGATAAGTTTCACCCGTCCAAGATAAGAAATATTGTTTTCAACTTCTATTTTCAAGGTAAGCACACACTGGGGAGGCTAAGGAGATTTTTTTTTTTTTAAAGGGCTTGGACGGACAACTGATTGCCATCTGAGGCTTTGGACGTGCAACAGTCTGTCGTCCAACTTTTGGGCCCCACTTATACACCGTTTAGGCACACTGCAGATTTACTTTCTCTCTACATTTTCTCTCACCAAAATGTATTTCTTTCTCTACCCACTGTGGAACCAAAACATGTAAATTTAGACTATAAGGCCACCCATTGGAGATGGCCTAAGGCCATCTCTAGTGGGTTACTCCCAAAAGATGTAAATCTACATCTTCTAGCTTAGATTGTTTGAAATGATTATGTAGTGGGACAATGTATAAATAGGGTTGGACAATGTGTAAATTGGGTTGGACGGTCAAGTGTCACCCGCTCAAGGGTGAATTGTACGCAATACGCAGTTTTTTTTTTTAAATTGCTTTGGACGGATAAAACTTTTCCGCCCACATCCTGGAGGGATAACACTTTCCCGTCCAGGTGTGGGCCACCCCGCGGGGACCACCACTACACAATGTGTAGCGGATGTCTAAATTTACACCTTCACTATATTTTCTCTCACCTAATTGTGCATTTTTCTGTACCCATTGTGGATTGAAAAAATATAAATGTAGACTTTTATATCTCCCATTAGAGATGGCCTTGGTGTCTAAGAGCCAATAGTTTTCATCATTTGAGGTTGGGGTACACCAATATTCGTATTGGTTGGTTAGGTTCCAAAACTAATAGGAAACATTAGTTGACCAACTTTTTCAACACAAAAGACCGTCACACCCTTAAATACATTAATACACATTATTATTTTCATACAATATACATTTTCAATTCTTTTTAAACAATAAAATACTTTTTCTTATAAATAACGTACTCGTTTTTTTTTTTTACAAAAAGCTGTGTTAAGTTCATTTTTTTAAAGATACCAAACTGTATTTTTTTAAAGTATGTTATTTATTAGAAATGTAAGTTAATTTTTTTTAAAACAAACAGAATTATATAGAAACTCTTTTTAAACAACATTATTGTAAAAATCTGTTTGTCAAATTAAAAAAATACACACTATGGGACTAATTGTTTAGCTCACTGCCAACCAGTGAGCTACACAGTTAGTCCCATAAAAATGGTATTAGGTGGGTTAATCAAAGCAAACTGATAATTAGCCATACAAAGCCGAAGGCTCACGTGTTGGGGCAATCAAAGCAAACTGATAATTAGCCGACCCAATTTCAATTTATCTCCACAAAAGTTGTAAACACCTCAGTGAGTTTCACTATAGAAACAAATTTATAGCTTGATATGAACAAAAGGCAAATATTTAATAAAATAATAAATCTAAATTCACATCTTAATTAACAGGGGATAAAATGCGCAACAACATAATTTTTTTTTAAACACCTCTACATCAGCCTTTCAAATGAAATCTACCCTTATGATACTTTATTAGCAGCAGTAGCTATCCTCACCTCAGGTCATAAATAACGTTAGCAGAACGTCTGGTCCAAGAAAGACTGAATGTCGTAAATAACGTTAGAAACCGTACTAGGTGGGTCCGAAACAGCATTCAATGAAGAGCAGTGCTATTCGACACCAAACCGATTTCAACTTATCTCCACAAAAGTTATTAACACCTCGGTGAGTTTCGCTATAGGATTAATGCGAGACAAAATGCGCAATATACATCATTTTTTACGATATATACAAAACATTCCCTCCAACATTTTTGAATATATATTTAGTTCAAGAATTTTTATTTTACTTTAAAAGGTCTTTCATCATGCCGATGATACGAACCTTTAAAAATAAAAAAATATTAATTAAATGGGGATTTACGAAATTTTTTGGTACAAAATAAAAGACTTTGACTGAATATGTATTAAAAATATTTGAAGAACTTTTTGGTATGTGTTCCTATTTTTTTTTGCACCTAATACAAATACAATCTAAATAAAAATGACATCGCACGACATAATTTTTTTTTACCACACAAATTAATTGAAACACAACACCACCCGACAGAAATAAAACTTGACACGACAAGCAACAACACAAAATCTTTTTTTCAACCTAACTTAAACACGACGCAAATAAAAGCGACATGACATGACACGACATAATTATTTTTATCACACGACAAATTTAAAATGAGAAGTCACACGACACAAAATTTTATATTTTAACCTAACGCGAATATGACCCAAATTACACATGGCACTAGATGACCTTTTTGACAGTTAATTCACCCACTTTTTCAACACAAAAGACTGCCATACCCTTAAATACATTACTACATTCTTATTTTTATTCATTATACGTTTTATATTTTTTTTTAAACAATAACATATTTTTTTCTTACAAATAACGTACTGTTTTGTTTTTTTACAAGAAACTGTTTTAAGTTCATTTTTTTAAAGATACAAAACTGTATTTTTAAAATATACGTTATTTATTAAAAATATAAGTTAATTTTTTTTAAAAAAACAAAATTATATAGAATTTATTTTTAATCAACATTATTGCAAGAAATTGTTTTTCAAATTAAAAATGAAAGTAAAACATTTTTTTGTAATTAAAAAAGTACTTTATTTATAAGAAAAAGTATGTTATCTATTTTTAAGTACAAAAAATTACCGTTAAAAAAAATAGAAGACTGATTTTAACTCGCTTATGTACAAAAAACATTTTTTTAATTGAAAACAATTAAAAGACTATTTTGTTTAACAAAACAGTGTTTTCAATAAATAAAAATATTTTTTAACTGAAAACAGTTTTTTATATATAAAAAATTGTTGTTTTTTCAATACTCTATTTATTTTAATTGAAAGTATAGATATTATTTTTGTTCTAAACATGGATGGAAGAATTGAAAAAGGGAAGTTATGAAATTGAAAATAAGCAGTTGATTTCGTTTCGGTAGCGCCCATTCATTAATGACATCAGTATTCCTCAATCAACAGAGAGTTGTCACTCTCTATTGTAGCCTCCCTTAGCTCAAAGAAGCTGATCATTCTGTATCCCTCTATGTCGACAAGAGCTTCACATGCCAAAGCTGATTCGGCCCAGATTTTATGTATAAAACCATCAATGGAAGCAAGAGACCCATTGTCACACCCCGAACGCAAAACCATTCTAACAATTTATTTTCATAACAATTAAATCATTGTCTTCAGTACATTTGACAAGTAATTCATTTATTAATATTGTCATGCATAATGTACATAATGAACATACTATTGTTCTTGTGCCATAACGAAGTCAACATGAGAGTCATAATTAGAGATTATACAATACTATGATTAATTACGATTGAATTTTACAATCATCAAATCCATTCACACTAACTCAATATATACCATGTGTGAGTGTAGTAAAATCCTCCTTGTGACAATAACAAAATTCCCATATTTAAACTCCAGCTCTTTCTAGCTGGCAGCATACAAACCTGAAAATGTTAAAATATAAACCATAAGCATTAAGCTTAGTGAGGCACTCCTTCCCTGCAATCAATTAACAATTCTATATCAAATATGTGGATATAAAATTCAACCTATTCTGCCCATTGGCAATAACAAATCCTGGTACATAAGTTCCAACAAATCATTGGGTCTTTGTCCAATTCCAATCCTGGATCATGAGACCCAAACAAATCCTGGATATTTGAATATCCAAACAAATCCTGAATATCAAAGTATTCAAATCAATCCTGGATAATTTAATATCCAAACAAATCCTGCTCTTAGAGCTATATTCAGAACCATCATATCATTTTCATATATATATGTGAAACAATCAGCAGTACACTCACCTTGATAACTTATCAGGCCTTTTCGTTTCTTTTGTCCGTCACTTGTTCAACTGGTTCTTCTTACCTCCCTATCATTCTTATACTATTAGTATCACCATTAGAATATCAAAAATCCAAGGAATATCTCAAACATAACTCAATTCATAAGCATCATATGATTCTATTCAAATCATTTATAACAAGTGAAATTCCATCCAAATTCTATTCAAATCATTTATATTGGACATATCCAATTCATAGACCAAAATACATTCATTTATTCTTCATAATTCAATCCTTATCATATTAAGATTCCAACATAAAAGACGGCACATCATTTCAAGTTTCATAGAGCAAGATAGTCTCGTTTCTTTACTACATAACAAATTTTCCCTATAGGTTCTTTTATTGTTCATTCAACTTCCCGAAATTTTCATCACTTTTCTATAGTATAAATTTCTATGATATTTCACCCAACATCAGTAAACATATTGATAAATACAAAATTAAAGTTTCATAATTTTTAAGGTTCATTTGCTATGTCAAGCAAAACATCGAACACATGGCGTGCATCTTTCACCCTTTGAAAAGATTTCATACCCGAACTTCAAGCCATCACCCAAGATTCATTTCTTGGTATTTTCACATAATTTTCGGATATGCCACACATACACGAGTCTATTTTAATTTTCAATTGGAATAAATCAATTCCAGTAAGTATAGAAAAAGATATGGTAGGTTGAATAAATAAGGTTACTAAACGAAGCAATTTTAAGGGTTTGTACATTCAACTTAACTTAAACTTGCGTCTAACCATACATATACATAAAGGGCTGAAAATTTAGTTAAAAAATGATTATTTCTATCATATAAATCATTAATATAAGAAAAACAACCAGATTTGGGGTTAGAATTACCTTCGGGACTTTTACGTAATTTTCACGAATTTTTCTCCGAATTTACACCTCACTTTCTTCCTAAACTTTCCCATTCTTTATTCCTCTCAAGCCAAACTCTTTAATGGCTGAGTTATGCTGAAGGATGGGCTTATTTCAAGCCTTTAACGTCGGCCAAAACCAACCTCCTTCTTTAACCAATCAAAATCCATCATTTGTTAATCTAATAAGACGAAATATTATTTAACGAATGGACAAATTTGTCCCTGCTTCGTAATTCCAGCATAACTTCTCGCTCGATCCTTCGTTTAACACACCGTTTGTCGTGTTACAAACCTAACTCATATATCTACAACTATCTAGTTTTCTCCTCAAGTCAATTATTATGTTATAAAGGTCAAAACTAGTCTTAAACATGAACATTCGTATCGAAAACTTCAAAATTTTATATTTGTAACTAATTCAATATTTCATTCTTTATGAAGGTAGGGTTAGACTAAACATAATGACTTAACATTATATATACTAATAACATATTATCCATATCACATAAGCTAAGCATGATTTAATCATAATTATATTCGGGTTGTCACATCCATACTTCTTAAAAATACCATTAACATTAATGTTCAAACGGCAAAAAGATGGAGGGGACCACTGGGCCATAGTAGGTGATTCAGCCACGTTTACATTTGAGGATAAAATAGATATAGAAGCCTTGAAGAACTCCATGCCCTTCAAATTGTTAAAAACAATTCTCTCAATAGGAGTCCAACTTCTATTGAAAATAAAGTTATTTTTTCTCTTCCATAGATGCCAACATATGAGAGCAATGGAACTAAGCTTTTATATTATGTTATTGTCTTGGGAGTCAGATAACATCTCGTCCATCCACTTTAGTGAAGAATTCCCATTAGCCTCCTCCCATAATTCCAAGTTGTTGCACCCAAGCCACACTCCTTTTGTATGTTTGCATCTAAGTAGAATATGTTCAACACTCTCATTTTCTTTACCAGAAATGGAGCGTAATGGTGAATCTATACACTTCCTTGAAAAGTGATGTGTGAAAATATGACATATTGGAGAAAAAAACAATATATGGAACTTGTTAAAACCATAATGACCATGGGACCTATTGGATAACATACTTAGTAAACGAGGCTAATTGGTAAAAGTCTCCCCAAAAAATTAATAAGTCACCGAATTATTTGTGTTTTCGTATCCATCGATATCAGTAATTATAGTATATAACTAAAATTGACAGCGGAACCTAGTGTTGACATTTATCAAACCCACACGATGACACATGTGAACTTCATAAATGTTTTAATTATTTTACCTTATCCCAGAATTTGAAGAGGCCCTATTTATTTGACTTCGTGACTCTTTATCTCATTGCCTTTGAAATTACCTTATTTACATCCTCTTTTCGGTTCCTCTACAATCCCCCAAAATACCCAATTAATTCATCCCCAATGCATTAGTCTCTCTATATTCCGCTTGCCAACTGCCACATACACAAGGAGGCGATTTGATTTTTTTAGAATAAAAAAAACTTGTTCATTTTGAGTGAAATTATATAATTGATGCGACTCAAAATGTGTCTCTAGTGCGTGTAAATACAACTCAATGGTAAGTCGGTCGCGTATGTAATAATCCGATCAAGTCGGGTATCGAACACAAGGACTAAGGCGAAGACTTATGACGACTACTAAGGAAGATGTCTAAAACCTAATGATCGACTGACGATAAGGAAAATAAAAGGTGATTGATCAAGGGTGAAAAGTGGTGTTGCGTCAAAATGCCGATCATTGTTTTCTGTTCACCGCCTCAATACAAAAACCTAAATTACGACTGCACTTGCGATATAAGTGTAGCAGTAAGTTGGGTATCGAAAATCCACAGAGACGAGTTGCTAGAA
Source organism: Sambucus nigra (assembly GCA_949130495.1). Classification (NCBI taxonomy): domain Eukaryota; kingdom Viridiplantae; phylum Streptophyta; class Magnoliopsida; order Dipsacales; family Adoxaceae; genus Sambucus; species Sambucus nigra. The sequence goes on from OX422224.1 coordinate 378,996,234, forward strand.
TTTATAAGGTTTAATATTCCTAAATAAAAATGTAAAAGATAAATATGAACAAAAAGAAAAGGATGCACAAAAGGAAAATATTAATCTAAGCGAGGGAAAATAAATCTAGACTAATAAAGCGAGTAAAAACTATAGGTTGCGTCGAATATCCCTCACCCAAGTTAATTAGTATAAAATGGTTACATGGGTCGACGAGTTATTACGAATGCTTCTCGTTTTGATAGTTAATTAAATCAAGGGTTGCCACATCCCTAAATTCTCATAACAACCTAATAAGATTTTGGCGTCAACAAATACTTCGAAAATTATGCACGCAAGGCCGTAAGCACGGAACATACAGGATATGCCCCGTCAAATCTCCTAGGCGTAATAACTAGGACAACGCACCCAAAATAGACCCATAAACTCCATCACCAAAGCAAAGCAACATGTCAATTCGGAATGAGTTCAATCCTACACAAACTAGACTAACTTAGCTAGAAAACATATTAAAAATGCGGTAAATGAAAGCGGTAAATGAACGCAAAAAAGTACACTAGAAAGCACGAAAAGAAAGTAAGTAAACCTAATTATGAAAGCATGTAAATTAAAGCATGTAAACTAAATTAGAAAGCAAGAAAATAAGGATAACAAAACTATATTAATGGAGAGGGTAAAGAAAAGAGTAACTTACAAACCCAAATGGGTGTCAACCAAATGAGGAAGAAGAAAGAGCTCTCAAAACCCTCAAACCCTAACTTAAAACTATTTAAAATCTAATATCTCTCATATTTACACAAAAATGGGTTTATATAGTAAGTGGAATAAAAATAGAAAAGAAAAAGGGAAAAGGAAAGAAAAGGAAAAGATCAACAAATATATGGTGATCGCGGTCGGCGCCTTCAAGTTGAAGCACACTGTCCCCTTTCCAAGGCAAAACTTAAAATCGCGGTCGACCGGGCCTCAAACTGCGGTCGACCGGTACTCTATTTTTGGTAGCAATTTGGTCCATAAAGACGGGACGAAAGTTCATTAACGGAAATGGCCATAACTTTATCGTTCGGACTCGGAATCGCACACCGTTTGTGGCCACGCGAAGCTTGCTCAACGAACTATGCATATGTGGAATTTACATGAGCCGAAGATGAAATGTGAATTGATTAAAATGCCCTTGAAGTAGAGTTCAATGACGAAACTTCTCCGAAATGCAACGGATCCTCACTTATAGCGTTCAAATACCTACAAAAGCATAATTAACCCCTGTAAAGAATGTATATATCCAAATCCAAGGTTGTCTGGTTAATGAGCATAAATATAGACATTTAGGACAGTAAAAGCGCTAGAATGCATACAGATATAGGGTGAAAATATGCAATATTTGATACGAATCACACCCCCTAACTTAGACATTACTAGTCCCTAGTAATGAAACAAACAAAACTAGTCCACAGAGGGCAGTTTAAGACGTATATATGCAACGAAATATAAACGCCACTTTCGTAGGGAACACGATTGTATTTAGCATATGCAATAAGACGTTAAACCCCTAGGTTACCCTAGTGGACGAGTGTCGTCTCATGAGGGTTTTCAGGGATGATACCCACAAACATCAGATGGTTTCCTCAAAATAAGCCCAACCCAACATGCGACAAGCCCAAAAATAGCGAACAAGATTTCATACGCATTATTTAAAAAATAAACGAATTCAAACAAAAGTCCGAATCATTAACATTATAGAATCCACCTCATAGAATTGAAACCTTAAAATGTGGGCGGCGAGCAAGCACATGCAAAGTGTGATTTGGAAAAAACTTATATAAATAGGATACTAAATAAAGCAAACATATATTCAATCCTCACGGGCATTACACTCATCAAGTGAATTCACTCGAAACAGGGAGGTAACACACGGGACATGCGGGCATAAAGAGTAAATGTAAATGGAAACTAGGCCGCACACATGTCACAAATGCAAAACGCTATATATGAAATGAAAAACTTGTAATCTCAATGAAAGATCACGCTCACTAAAGGAGGCGAAATGCATTTTCACAGATTATCAAAAGTATTTAAACCTTTGAATTAAATCTACTTAAGAACACATAGGACTTTAATAGGGTTGTAATGTAGTCTGGGCTAGGGTACGAAATGAAGGATATGTATGTACGGATTCAAAGTGTTTAGGGATGACAACTCGAGATAATGAAAAATGCGGGCAATATAAAAAATTGGAAAACAATTTCCATAAAATGCATTGAATATAATAATGGGAGAGTAATCAAAGCTTATTAAACTATATACAACATTTACAACTTTCTCTTTCTTTTATTTTCTTCTTTTTTTCATGTTTTCTTTTGTTTTCTACTTTCTCTTTTTCATCTCTTTTTCACGTTTTTCTTTTCTTTACTTTTCTCATTCTCACATGCCTAAATTGCAACCGATATCGTAACAAACATCAATCAATCCCAAGTAACATTCCAAACAAAGGTTTGAAAGGTAAATGTATGGTTTAAAACTCCAATTTGGAGTTGGTATGGGATTTGGGTTGTGAAATGAATGGCTAATATTTAGGCGCAAAGGGGTTAACGAGGGTAAACATAAACGGTGAGGTCAAGGTCAATATGGGTTATATAACAAAGAGGGACTATGATCATTTCCAAGAGTTTAAACAATTTTCGAGTCAAAACAAACTTTGAAAATCATGCTCAAGTAATACATTTCAAATATGAACTCAATTAACGAACGATCAATGAAAAAATAAAGATACTACCAACAACTGTAACATTTTCAAAGAGGAAAGGAAAGTGTATACACTCACAAATGATGAAAGGTACAACGCTTACTCGGTGTAAGTATATACAATGCAAAAAAAGATTGCCGAGTTATAAAAATCTTAAACCAAATCAATAAAGCAATGAAAGTGCATGTGCTCATGGGATTAAAGTTTAATTCATGAAGTTATTCATAATATTAATATCGAGGACTAAAGTCTAATAACTACTAAAATTGAGAACATGCATCATTGGGTTGTCAATTGGATCGGACAATTATTGACATTTATCATCGGAAACAAAGGCAAAATGCCCAAAAAAGGAGAAAAAAGAAAGAAAACCTTTTTGAAATTTTTGAATTTTTCTAAAAAAAGAATACTAAGTAACTAACATGTGAGCAAAAACATGGACTAAATAAAGAAATGGATATAATATCCCACACCCTTAACTTAAAACTTGACATTTTCCTCAATGTGAATTAAGAACCAAGTTAAAGAGAGGAAAAGAGCGATATTACCCAAAATTGGAGCGATCCCCATAAGAACAAGTCCAAAGAATATACAAAACAAGTTAGTACCGAGTGGAGCAAAATCAAATAACAAAAAGTTAACTAATTAAACTAGACTAAATTAAAAAGGGAGAAAAATAAAAAGAAAGAAAGAATAAAAAGCTAACTATGTACAACCTACTATTTAGGGTTCACATTAACTATACACTATAAGTTTAAATAGTCTATGGTCCACCGCAAAAATGACTTGACTTTGGTGGATAACTGGTGTACCCTCACTCTCAAGCATGCCTTCCGAAAAATATGAATTTCGTTTGAACAACGGAAGTCATGTGTAAGGCGGAGCAAATGAACCATCGCCAATTAAAAGTTTTGAAGGGACGATGGGGGATTTGGATTGAATGGGTGACAAAAACATGTGGGGACCGAGAAAAGCCGAATATCCTCCCAAGAATTTTGAAATTGGAATGGGAGGTGGTGAACATAAAGGCAAAGACGCGTTCATAGAAGGCGACTCGAGCAAGTACTCCTCATCGACGAAAAGGTTTAAAACATTAAAGTTTGAAACCAAATCACCGGGTACATGTGAAGGTGTGATAACAGAAAATGAAAATGGGGAGGAAAGAAATTCAAACTCAAGAGATGAATCATCATCGCTTGAAGATTGAGTTTCGAAAGAAATAAGATCATTTTCAATTAAATGTTCTTCTTGGGGGGCCAAAGAAGAAATCATTTTATTGCAAATAAATATTACATCATTTTCATCCTCACTTTCAATATCTATTATGCAATGGGCAAAGTCGATAATGATTTCTTCCAAAGTTGGCGTAAAGTCATCATTTGGTTCAAAACATTCCTCAATTTCAAAAGTCTCGGAAGAAAAATCATCGTCGGATTGAAATACTAAATCCAACTCATGTTCCCAACAAAGATTTTCTTCCCGATAACGATTTTCAAGTTTCTCATGCTCAAGCATACGCAATCCCTCGCCAGAAGACATAGGCCGAGGTGAGGATACTTAAAAATGGTAACTTTGAAAATTACCATCGGACTTAAACTTAAACTCGTTATTATAGGAATTTTGAAAACTATTACAATTCCTTTCAAAATTCCTATTATAAGGAATTAGAGGTCCAAAATCAATATCATCATCATAAAAATTCCAATAACCCAAGTTTTGACTTCCGTTATACTCGCCCAAAGTCATTTTTGAATTTGTAATTCTTTGGGACTCTAAGTATTGACCGAAATTCATAGGATTACGAGCATTTTGAGAATTATAACAATGATTACCAAAAGAATTGGAATAAGACATTCTTACCCCCCCAAATGGATCAAAGTGGCGGATTCCACAAAGTAGATGTGCGCGGGAAATTCAAGCGTTTCTAGGTGCTCAAATGTAGAAGTCCTGTAAAAAGGTTAGCCAAATAATACAAATAGAAAGAAAATACTACGAAATACTAAATCAAATAAATTTTAATACAAACTCGTCCCCGACAACGGCGCCATTTTTGATCGAGGGTGAGAAGTGGTGTTGCGTCAAAACACCGATCATTGTTTTATGTTCACCGCCTCAATACAAAAACCTATATTATTACTGCACTTGCGATACAAGTGTAGCATTAAGTCAGGTATCGAAAATCCACAGAGACAAGTTGCTAGAAATTATAAGATTCAATATTCCTAAATAAAAATGTAAAAGATAAATATGAACAAAAAGGAAAAGATGCACAAAAGGGAAATATTAATCTAGGCGAGGGAAAATAAATCTAGACTAATAAAGCGAGTAAAAACTATAGGTTGCATAGAATATCCCTCACCCGAGTTAATTAGAATAAAATGGTTACGTGGATCGACGAGTTATTACGAATGCGTCTCATTTCGACAGTTAATTAAATCAAGGGTTGTCACACCCCTAAATTATCATAATAACCTAATAAGATTTTTGGCGTCAACAAATACCCCGAAAATTACGCACATAAGGTCGTAAGCACGGAACATATATGATATGCCCCGTCAAATCTCCTAGGTGTAATAACTAGGACAACTCACCCAAAATAGACCCGTAAACTCCATAACGAAAGCAAAGCAACATGTAACACCGCACCTTCTTTATAGCAGCGTTAGCACAAAAAGGATTATATAGATTTAGTTTAATTAATAACATGGACGAAACCATGCTTTATTCTCAAGGGGGCCAAAAAATTATAAAAAGGAAATTTTCAGGACCAACATAATTCATATAGAATATAACACTTCTATAATTAAGTATCAAAAAATAAAATAAAAAATTCCAATTAAATTCTAGTAGGAATAATCAATGAAAATAATCCATTACCAATGGCTGATGTTCCTGAATCCAGCAATTGAAATGCTAGAATCCCTCCAAATCCATTTACTCCGCCAATTATTCCAGATCTGACTAGAATAATGGCAAATCTGGCTTAAGGCCCCGGGACCCAAACTAAACCCCCGACTAGTATTTTCTGACTAACTCGACCCTTGCGGACACGTTGATGCACTCAAAATGACCATACAGATGACATAAAAAAATTAGATCATTTTTGTTCCTAATTGTTTTTCGGTGCATTCGAAGTCCCAAAACACCTTATTGGGCGGACTACGAATGGATAAAACAAAATTGTAACTGCGGTCAAAGATAGTCCCGTTAGTGCGTGTTCAGTGGCGACATCACAATGTCGAGGAGTCCACATGGGAGCGCGAGGATGAGATGCGCGAACGTTATCCAGAGCTATTTTTAGCAGGTACTTTCTAGATTCGAATTTCGCGCAATAAGGTGTTTTTTGACCGTTTTGGGACTTCCTATGCATCGAAAAACAATTAGGAACAAAAATGGTCTCACCTCTCAACTAGCGTGCACGCCTACTGTACTACTAAAATAACTCATAATTCTAACTCTACACTTCTCCCATACGCTCTGATTCACAAGATCATAAGTCTATGATTAAATTAAGATCTTAACATAAAGAGGTTACAGCACGAAACAACTTAACAAACTAACTCTCAAACTCCCTAATAATCAAGGTTATGTTTGGTATATAACTAGTTTTGAAGAGATTAGGGTTTGAAAGGATGAGTTAAATCCAACACAACCTAGACTAACTTAGCTAGAAAACATCTTAAAAACGCAGTAAATGAAAGCGGTAAATAAACACAATAAAACTACACTAGAAAGCACGGAAAGAAAGCAAGTAAACCTAATTATGATAGCACGTAAATTAAAGTATGTAAACTAAATTAGAAAGCAAAAAAATATGGAAAACAAACTATATTAATGGAGAGGGTAAAGAAAAGAGTAACTTACAAACCCAAATGGGTGTCAACCAAATGAGGAAGAAGAAAGAGCTCTCAAAACCCTCAAACCCTAACCTAAAACTATATAAAATCTAATATCTCTGATATTTACACAAAAATGGGTTTATATAGTAAGTGGAATAAAAATAGAAAAGAAAAAGGAAAAAGAAAAGAAAAGGAAAAGATCAACAAATATCTGGTGATCGCGGTCGACCGGTCGCAGGGGCGTGGTCGATCGCGCCTTCAAGTTGAAGCAAACTGTCCCCTTTCCACGGCAATACTCAAAACTGCGGTCGACCGGGCCTCAAACTGCAGTCGACCGATACTCTATTCTTTGGCAACAATTTGGTCCATAAAGAGGAGAGGAAAGTCCATTAACGAAAACGGCCATAACTTCATTGTCCGGACTCAGAATCGCGCACCGTTTATGGCCACGCGAAGCTTGCTCAACAAACTAAGTATCCATGGAATTTACATGAGACTAAGATGAAATATGAATTGACTCAAATTCCCTTGAAGTAGCATTCGACGATGGAACTTCTCCGAAATGCAACAAATCCTCACTTTTAGCGTTCCAATACCTAAAAAGGCACAATTAACCCCTGAAAAGCATGTATATATCCAAATCCAAGGTTATCTGGTAAATGAGAATAAATATAGGCATTTATGACAGTAAAAGCGCTAGAATGCATAAAGATATAGGGCGAAAATATGCAATATTTGATATGAATCAGTGATGATGTTATAGGAAAATCTAATTCACTAATACGACCTAATTAATGAATGTGAATTACCAAAGTATGCAAGAATAAAAAAAATTGATTTTAAACTACGTGAGAAAAGTGGGATTGGAATACACTCCCCTAAACCATAGGCAATTATGATGGATACAAAACTTTTAAGAATCAAATGTATAATTAAGACAAGGCCTTAAATTCATCTAAGCACTATATATATGAGAATTTTACTCCTCACAATAGATAGTCAAAAATAAATCTAAAGCAAATGACAAAATTATCGACATGCGTATCGCACCCTTAAACACTCCAGTCACCTACTGTAAACGAAGTTAAAATGCTTAAAATACTCGTATCAACAAAGTATCAAAACTCTAACATTTTATTTAATTCAATCATGTTTTATATCTATCCATAATACCTACACTATGTTCATGTATTCCAGCCCTCTAAAAATCCAGCAGAACATGAAAAATCTAATAATACGCATGAATTCTACATTGTGTGTAAATATTATGGTGTATAGATTGCAAGAACACATCTATTTAACCACTATTACAGAGGAAATAACAATTGTAACCTAGAAAACATTAATCTTGAAAGCAAATGAAGGAAGAACGACTTATATTGATGAGTAGTGTGCAAACTATTGTCAAAATAATAATCTCTTGATGTTCTTCTTGCCTCCTATCTTTCTTGCCTCTCAAGCTGTCTAAAATTAGCATAAAAATTATCTAACTAATGTCTAATTTCAAACTACAAAACTTGGCTAATTTTTTTTAAGACTTTGAAACCAACTAAAACTCTCATTAAAAATAGGATAAGTAATAAATTTCGCGATCAGGTCTTCCGAACCGGTTCGCTTGGTGAATTGATTGAAAATTTTCCTTTGGATTTATCTCATCTTCATATGCACGTAACTTCTCAGTCGTAGCTCGAAATTAGTGTCGTTTCTTCCAGTGTGCCTGTGGAGCCGTAGCATGAGCTTATATGAGTATTGTACTTACCTGTCACAAGTTGTGCTTGTAAGTACCATTTTTCAAATTTAAATCATTTTTCAGAAAAAACTATTGTATATTAAGCAATGGAAAGGGGCTACGAAAGATAAAAGTCTTGGAACTAAAAGTTATCATTTGAAATGAAAAGAGCCAAAAAATATTAAAGGCACATAAAAACAGAAGTGCAAGAGGAATTTGTTTGAACATTGATGCTTTGAAACAAATGAACATTAATTTCTTAAAAAATAATTGAGAATATTCCATGTTATGTGAGAATTTGAGGGAGTTAAGTCATAGATCAATGGGTTTGCACGAACTATATAAATCTTGCAAAAACGTTACATAGTTTTGGGCATCATTGGTACGGTCCTCATTTGTTGATTAGGTTAAGTCAATTTCACATGAGTTCGCAATCTTTTACACCTAAGGTAGACATTGAGACCATTCGTTAGTGGTGTCTCAATCCTTCGTGCACATGTGTTGTGTTTGTCTATGTTGATTAACCTATGGAATATATTCACACCCCTACATTCCATTTCCATGATTCGGGTATTTTTATGTTAATTCAAGTTGTGTGTTTTTTTTGTAAAATTATATACTTGGGAAAATTTTGAAAAAATAAACAAATTCAAAAATAGTTGGTGAATGTAAGCCTTTGAGATTATCAATACATGTGCGTTATTTATATCTTTTGTGATGATATTTCCTTCGTATTACGAAATAAAAATGGGCAAACAAATTAAGGGGGAAACTTAATGAGTTTGATTTATAGGAGAGAACTTAATTTTGAGTTTTATTTATATTTTAAACTCTATGTGCATCACGGTTTTTTTATTTGCTTCATGTGTGTAGATACCTTATGTGGAAATCACGAGACACCAAATAAAATCAAAGAAGCCCAAGGGAAGCACAAAAAGACATAATCTTATGACATTCCATTTATAGGGTTGGGAAGGGTATTAAGTTATTTTTGTCATTCAGAGGGTATTTTATGTAATTTGGATTTCGGTAAGGTGTGTATAGTTTTGTACCGGAGTAGCCAAAGGAGGAGATTGATAAGATTAATTTTTTTTAGAATTTCTCATAGTTTAGAGCTTTTGTACTTCAGGTTATTTTTTCATATCCCATTACGAATCATCTCATACCGTCACGACAAACCGGCTCCAACATTCAAGGCTTTCCTACATCCCGCAAAGGTATAAAACAATTGGTGTTTAAAATTATTTGTAAGATTTATTTGGGATGTTTGTTTTTTATTTAAACCGAGGCTAAATTTTTTAAAGTTTTAAAAAAATATTGTTTTAACCTCATTCAAACGAGATTGCTATCTTGTTCGAACGAAGATGACTTTTCGTTAGAAGGGTCATTTGATTTGATATCAAATGAGCATCCAATGAAGGTCACTACACCAAAAACAGGAATCTGTCACGATTTAAAACTATGTCAGATCAAATCTGGAACGGTTTTGAACTATGCCAGAATCAGGTGTTCCAAAATGGCCAGTTTTTTCTGGCACGGCTCAAAAGTGTGCCATATTTGACAAACCAAGAACACTTCTGGCACACTTTTAAACCGTGCCAGAATATGATATTTTTGGCACACTTTTGGCACAGTTTTGAGTTGTGCCAGATTGAGCACATTTTGATAAGCTTTTGGCACAGTTCAAAACCGTGCCAAAATTTGATACACTTTTGGCACGGTTTTGAACTGTACCAAATTTTTGGATAAAAGAAAAAAAAATTATTTGAAAATAAGAAAATTCACAAATTGTAAATCTCAAAAGTTGTTGATAAACTAATGTGCATACAAACTTCAAAATATTACAAATAATAATAGTTCACATACCAAAAAAATTGGGCAGAGTTTCCTATATTTTTTGAACATTCTAAAACCTGTTAATATAATACATGTGTAATGTAAAGCCCGCACGGCCATAAAATATAACAATAAAATTACAAAAGCCCACACGGCCATAAAAGCTAGTAATAAAACTACAAAAGTCCGCACGGACATAACACAAAAAAATATAATCCTGAATATTAACGACATTGAGTAAATAATCCTCTTGCTGTAGACCATTGACTTCATGTGTTCCACATGGATAAAAGCAACTGGCAAAATGTTATCCTGAAAAAAAATAAGATACAAAAGGAGATGATGTTAGTAACCGATTAATTTTAAAAAAAAATTATTCAAGTTGAAAATTTACATATACGAATAAAAAATATTATTGTATTCAAAAATCGATATTGTTGTGACTACGTGGTTAGCTCCTACGAGTTACATTAGTCCCATGCGAGGTGTTACTGCTTCTTACTGGGCCATTTAGGGACTAATTTAAGTTTTCACCCTCAAACGGCATGTTTTAAACCTAATCTATATATTTTCAAATTACAATCATATTCTCAAACTGGGAGACACGTGACTACATGATCAGTTCCTATAACTTACATTAGGCCCGTGCAATGTGTCCGTTCCTCTTACGGGGCCATTTGTGAGCTAATTTGGATTTTCACCCTCAAACGACATGTTTTTAAGCCTAATCTAGATATATTCATATTATCATCATATTCTCAAATTGGGAGAATCGTGACTACACGATCAGTTCCTACAAGTTACATTGGTCCCGTGATAGGTGTTCGTGCCTCTTACGGTGACATTTGGGGGTTGGTTTAGGTTTTCACCCTTTAAAGGCTTATTTTTAAGTCTAAGTGTTGAGTTTTGCAAACTATCATCATATTCTCAAATCGGGAGACCCGTGACTATGCAATCAGTTCTTTCAAGTTACATTGGTCCTGTGCGAGGTGTTTGTGTCTCTTACGTGTATGTTTGGGGGCTGGTTTGGGTTTTCACCCTTTAACGGCTTATTTTTAAGCCAAATCTAGATATTTTCAAATTATCGTCATATTCTCAAATCGGGAGACCCATGATTATGCGGTCAGTTGCTACAAGTTACATTGGTCACGTATGAGGTGTTTGTCCCTCTTACGGGGTCATTTAGGGGTTGGTTTAGGTTTTCACCCTTTAACGGCTTGTTTTTAAGTCTAAGTGTTTATTTTTGCAAATTATCGTCATATTCTGTAATCAGGAGTCCCGTGACTACGCGATCAGTTCCTACAAGTTACATTGGTCCCGTGCGAGGTGTTTGTGCCTCTTATGGGGACGTTTGGTGGTTGGTTTAGGTTTTCACCCTTTAACGTCATGTTTTTAAGTCTTAAGTGTTGATATTTGCAAATTATCGTTATATTCTCAAACCTGGAGACCCGTGAGTACGCGGTCAGTTCCTATAAGTTACATTGGTCCCGTGCGTGGTGTTCGTGTCTCTAACAGGGACGTTTGGAGATGGTTTAGGTTTCCCCCTTTATCGGCTTGTTTTTAAGTCTAAGTGTTGATTTTTGTAAATTATTGTCATATTATCAAATCGGGAGACCCGTGACTACGCGGTCAGTTCCTACAAGTTACATTGGTCCCGTGCGAGGTTTTCATGTCTCTAACGGGGACGTTTGGGGGATGGTTTAGGTTTTCCCCCTTTATTGGCTTGTTTTTAAGTCTAAGTGTTGATTTTTACAAATTATCGTCATATTCTCAAATCGGGAGACCCGTGACTACGCGTTTAGTTCCTAAAACTTTCATTGGTCCCATGCGAGGTGTTCGTGTCTCTAGCGGGAAGGTTTGGGGGATGGTTTAGGTTTTCCCCTTTAACGGCTTGTTTTTAAGTCTAAGTGTTGATTTTGCAAATTATCATCATATTCTCAAATCGGAAGACCCGTGACTACGCGGTCAGTTCCTATAAGTTACATTGGTCCCGTGCAAGGTGTTCATGCCTCTTACGGTGACGTTTGGGGGTTGGTTTAGGTTTTCACCCTTTAACTGCTCGTTTTTAAGCATAATCTATATATTTTCAAATTTTCATCATATTATCAAACTAAGAGAACTGCTACTACGCGACCAGCTTCTACAAGTAACATTGGTCCCGAGCTAGGTGTTCGTGCTTCTTATCAGCCCGTTTGGGGGCTGGTTTAGGTTATCACCCTTTAACGGCTCATTTTTAGGCCTAATTTAGATATTTTTAAATTATCGTCATATTCTCAAACCAGGGGACCCGTGACTACGCAGTCAGTTCCTAAAAGTTACATTGGTCCCGTGCTAGGTGTTCGTGTCTCCAACGGGGACGTTTGGGAGATGGTTTTGGTTTTCTCCCTTTAATGACTTGTTTTTAAGTCTAAGTGTTGATTTTTGAAAATTATCGTCATATTCTCAAACCGAGAGACCCGTGACTACATGATCACTTCCAACAAGTTACGTTGGTCTCGTACGAGGTGTTTGTGCCTCTTACGGGGATGTTTGGTGGCTGGTTTAGGTTTTCACCCTTTAACGGCTTGTTTTTAAGTCTTAAGTGTTAATTTTTTTAAATTATCATCATATTCTCAAACTAGGAGACCCGTGACTAGGCTGTCAGTTCCTATAAGTTACATTTGACCCCTGCGAGGTGTTTGTATCTCTTACGGGGACGTTTGGGGGATGGTTTAGTTTTTCACCCTTTAACGGCTTGTTTTTAAGCATAATATAGATATTTTCAAATTATCGTCATATTTTTAAACCGAGAGAACCACGATTACGCGGTCAGTTGCTACAAGTTACATTGATCCCATACGAGGTGTTCGTTCCCCTTACGGGGTCATTTGGGGGATGGTTTAGGTTTTCACCCTTTAATGGCTTGTTTTTAAGTCTAAGTGTTGATTTTTGAAAATTATCATCATAATCTCAAATCGAGATTCTCGTGACTACGCGATCAGTTCCTACAAGTTACATTGGTCCCGTGCGAGGTGTTCATGTCTCTAACGGGGATGTTTGGGGGATGGTTTAGGTTTTCACCCTTTAACGGCTTATTTTTAAGTCTAAGTGTTGATTTTTGCAAATTATCATCATATTCTCAAACCGGGAGACCCGTGACTACGCGGTCAGTTCCTACAAGTTACATTGGTCCCGTGCGAGGTGTTCGTGCCTCTTACGGGGATGTTTGGGGGATGGTTTAGGTTTTCACCATTTAATGGCTTATTTTTAAGCATAATATAGATATTTTCAAATTATCATCATATTCTTAAACCGAAAGAATTGTGAGTACGTGATCAGTTGCTACATGTTACATTGGTCTCGTAAGAGGTGTTCGTGCCTTTTACGAGGTCGTTTAGAGCATGGTTTAGGTTTTCATCCTTTAACGACTTATTTTTATGTCTAAGTGTTGATTTTTGCAAATTATCATCATATTCTCAAACTAGGAGACCCGTGACTACGCGGCCAGTTTCTACAAGTTACATTGGTCATGTGCTAGGTGTTCGTGTCTCTAATAGGGACGTTTGGGGGATGGTTTAGGTTTTCCCCCTTAAACGGTTTATTTTTAAGTCTAAGTGTTGATTTTTGCAAATTATCATCATATTGTCAAACCGGGAGACCCGTGACTATGCGGTCAGTTCCTATAAGTTACATTGGTCCCGTACGAGGTGTTCGCATCTCTAACGGGGACATATGTGGGATGGTTTAGGTTTTCCCCCGTTATCGGCTTGTTTTTAACTCTAAGTGTTGATTTTTGCAAATTATTGTCATATTCTCAAACCAGGAGACCCGTGACTACGCGGTCAGTTCCTACGAGTTACATTGGTCCCGTACGAGGTGTTTGTGCCTCATACGGGGACATTAGGTGGCTGGTTCAGGTTTTCACCCATTAATGACTTCTTTTTAAGTCTAAGTGTTGATTTTTGCAAATTATCGTCATATTCTCAAATCGGGAGACCCATGACTACGCAGTCAGTTCCTACAAGTTACATTAGTCCCGTACGAGGTGTTCGTGTCTCTTACTGGGACGTTTGGGGGATGGTTTAGGTTTTCAGCCTTTAACGGCTTATTTTTAAGCATAATCTAGATATTTTAAAATTATCATCATATTCTCAAATCGAGAGAACCGCGACTACGCGTTTAGTTTCTACAAGTAACATTGCTCCAGCACGAGGTATCCGTGCCTCTTACGGGGTCGTTTGGGGGATGGTTTAGGTTTTCACCCTTTAACGGCTTGTTTTTAAGTCTAAGTGTTTATTTTTGCAAATTATCGTCATATTCTGAAATCAGGAGTCCCGTGACTACGCGATCAGTTCCTACAAGTTACATTGGTCCCGTGCTAGGTGTTTGTGCCTCTTATGGGGACGTTTGGTGGTTGGTTTAGGTTTTCACCCTTTAACGGCATGTTTTTAAGTCTTAAGTGTTGATTTTTGCAAATTATCGTTATATTCTCAAACCGGGAGACCCATGAGTATGCGGTTAGTTCCTATAAGTTACATTGGTCCCGTACGTGGTGTTCGTGTCTCTAACAGGGACGTTTGGAGATGGTTTAGGTTTTTCCCCTTTATCGGCTTGTTTTTAAGTCTAAGTGTTGATTTTTGCAAATTATTGTCATATTATCAAATCGGGAGACCCGTGACTACGCGGTCAGTTCCTACAAGTTACATTGGTTCCGTGCGAGGTTTTCATGTCTCTAACGGGGATGTTTGGGGGATGGTTTAGGTTTCCCCCCTTTATTGGCTTGTTTTTAAGTCTAAGTGTTGATTTTTACAAATTATCGTCATATTCTCAATCCGGGAGACCCGTGACTACTCGATCACTTACAATAAGTTAAATTGGTCCCGTACAAGGTGTTTGTGCCTCTTACGGGGACGTTTTGTGACTAGTTTAGGTTTTCACCCTTTAACGGCTTATTTTTAAGTCTAAGTGTTGATTTTTGCAAATTATCATCATATTCTCAAATCGGGAGACCCGTGATTACACGGTCCGTTCCAATAAGTTACATTGGTTCCATGCGAGGTGTTCATGTCTCTTACGGGGACGTTTGGGGGATGGTTTACGTTTCACCCTTTAACGGCTTATTTTTAAGCATAATCTAGATATTTTCAAATTATCATCATATTCTTAAATTGAGAGAACCGCGACTACACGATCAGTTGCTACAAGTTACATTGGTCCCGTACGAGGTGTACGTACCTCTTACGAGGTCGTTTGGGGGATGGTTTAGGTTTTCACTCTTTAACGGCTTGGCTTTAAGTCTAAGTATTGATTTTTGAAAATTATCATCATATTCTCAAATTGGGAGTCCCGTAACTACGCGGTCAGTTCCTACAAGTTACATTGGTCCCGTGCGAGGTGTTTGTGCCTGTTACAGGGACGTTTGGGGGTTGGTTTAGGTTTTCACCCTTTAACGGCTTATTTTTAAGTCTAAATGTTTACTTTTGCAAATTATCATCATATTCTCAAACTGGGAGTCCCGTGACTACGCAGTGAGTTCCTACAAGTTACATTGGTCCCATGCGAGGTGTTTGTGCCTCTTACAGGCCCGTTTGAGGGCTGGTTTGGGTTTTCACCCTTAAACGGCTTATTTTTAAGCCTAATCTAGATATTTTCAAATTATCATCATATTCTCGAAGTGGGAGACCCTTGATTATGCGGACAGTTGCTACAAGTTACATTGGTCCCGTGCGAGGTGTTTATGCCTCTTACGAGGACGTTTGGGGGTTGGTTTAGGTTTTTAGCCTTTAACGGCTTGTTTTTAAGTCTAAGTGTTGATTTTTACGAACTATCATCATAGTCTCAAATCGGGGGTCCCGTGACTACGCGATCAGTTCCTATAAGTTACATTGGTTCTGTGCGAGGTGTTCGTGCCTCTTACAGGGACGTTTGGGGGATGGTTTAAGTTTTCACCTTGTAACGGCTTGTTTTTAAGTCTAAGTGTTGATTTTTACAAATTATCATTATTTTCAAAAATTGAGAGTCCCGTAACTACGCGGTCAGTTCCTACAAGTTACATTGGTCCCGTACGAGGTGTTCGTGCCTCTTATGGTGATGTTTAGGGGCTGGTTTAGGTTTTCACCCTTCAATCGGGTGGTTTCGGTTATCACCCTCAAAAGGTATGTTCTTTAGAATAATCTGAATATTTTTAAATTATCCTCATATTCTCAGACTAGTTAACCAGTGACTACACAGTCTGTTCCTATGAGTTACATTGGTCCCATGCGAGGTGTTCATGCCTCTTACATTGGTGTGTATTAGAAAGTTCATCCCAAAGCACCCTTCATTGAACATAATCAGTGTTGGCATCAACCGTGACTAGGCGGTGAGTTCCTACGTGTTACATTGATCTCGTATGAGGTGTTCATGCCTCTTTGGGATTGTTTGGAGGTTGTTTTGGATTTTCATCCTCTAAAGGTATGTTTTTAATCAATTTAGAACGTTTATTGATTTTAGAAAATTTTGACATAGTTTCATTTTTTTATTCGTTAAATTCAACATGTTCTAGCATTTAAAATAAACTCAACAGCAGCAGCAAATTCCAAAACCAAACCACCAGCAAATCCCTTCCCCCAATTTAACTAAATAAGCTCATAAAGTAAGCCATTTTACGTTTGGCTACTTGTTGCCACTATTTCAGGCCATTTTTTTTATTTAATGCTGCAACATTTAAAGAGAATTTATGACTAACCAAATTTCATTTGTATTTTGATAGCCACCTGATGAACTCTTCGCGCCATAACTTCTCGAAAGTATCCCATTTGGTCCAACAATGTTTGCAAATTCTAAAATCATCAACTAACTTCTTCGAATTCTTATCAAATGAATCAATCCTCTTGTTCTTTGCGTAGTATTGGGTGTGGATATTGAACAATTTTGAGGGGAATCTCGAAGTACAAATCAACCGCTGACAAGGAAATTATAATAAAGATTAAGAGATACTCTTAACGAACCAATCGCATAAATTTAGGATAACTAGGAAAGACAAAACACAAGTGAAATAAACAACTAATTGACAATATGTATAAGAAAAATAAGCAATAAGTTATCATAAAAGAGATCTTCGCCACCTAACATTCTCAACCTACATTAGCAAATTAACATAGTCCTTATTTTGAGTTAGATTATACCAAAAGAGATAGAATGAGGTTACCTGAGTAGGACGAGTGGAGAGAGAGCTGCACAGAGAGCGGGAGCTACGCGAATAAAGTTCCTTATCAATGTGCTATCAATTAGTATTGTTTGGAAGATTTGGAAAAGTAGGTATTCAGCTGTGTATGACAGTAGGAACATGAATGTGAGGATCATTATTCAGCAAGTCATTAACATAATTAAAGCTAATTATTTTTATATATGTTTGCAATTAACAAAATCATATACAGGAATAACTTACCGACTCGCGATGGTATTGATGCGACTCAATTCCACAACTAAATTGAGATACCTCGCGATGGTATTGCCACGAATGAATTCTAATTGAAAAGGTTTGAATCCCAATTGTAAAGATTTATGTTTGAATTCTAATTTTAAAGCTTTAAGTTTGAATTATAATTAGTTTGCATTACTCATTTTCATGGAGAAGTATCAAACAACCATTTCAGTGGATGGATACTACATCCACCCTTTTCAAGGCCATGGAATACCAAAAAGAACCCAAAATAACCCCTTTTGTCTATATTGTTGTCTTCATTTCAGCAAACATTTTCAAGGCACCACACAAATCACATTCCATTGTTAATTGGTCCTCTTATTTTATGTTATCAAACTAACGTCAAAAACTTGAAATGTTATGTACAACAATATTAGTAGTTGTAGTGCACATTTGAAAGCCAAATTAAGCATTTGAAAGATGATTATTTTGAAGAGTTTTACCTACAGCCCCTGCCTCCAATGAGGACATTATGGAGATACAAAAATAACTTCCACACTTCCTTCTTTGTACGCCATCACAAATTAGGTATATCCTAAAGGCGTGGAAAATAGGAGAATGATTAAATACAAACAGAACACGGTTAACTACAAACAAAAATACTATATCCTAATTAAGGACAATACAGTATTCTAAATACTACAAAAATAACAGAAAATAACACACTTCAAGTCTATAAAAAGCATATAAACAAAGTCATTAGTTTCAATAAACCCCGAATACAATTGTGAACCTTAAAATTATATATCAACTACATTAAACTCTCTAAACCTAACATATAAAAAGTAAAATAAAGAACAGAGTATACCTGATAGGAACCATAGTTTAGTGAATCCAAGAGTGAGAAACATAAAAAACAATTCATACATATGAGAGATCTAAAACACCAAAATGATTCAAATGATTTAGCAGTGGATATATGTATGGAAAATAAGTACGAAAAGAAGAGTATATTAAAAGAAAAAATGTCTTGTGAACATATAGAAGATTTACTAATTTAAAAAATCTCTAAAATTTGACATCATGAATATGACAGAGCCTGAAAATTAATATGTTGGCTTCCATAATTTTAATCCTTGTTCGAACCCCAATTAATGAGATTTTATTGTCAAGACTTGGTTGCTTACCTAAAATATGTAACCAGTATAGGTCTAAATTCAAATAAGTCCCCAGATCCAAGAAAACCCACAAAATAAAAAAATAGAAATAACGTTTAAATCCTCAAAAGTGTAAATGAAATGCAACATGTGTGTGGAAATGAAAGAAATATGTAAATATTACCTTGTTTAGGAGTCAAAAAGAGGTTAAGGGTTGAGTTATTGAAGAAGATGGTGTTTGGGGGTTGGGGGTGTGATGGGGTACGAATAAAGGAATGGGGAAGAGTTTGGCCAGCGGTGGGAGGTGTGTTTTGACGGTGTGATGTGGTGTTGGCTTTGGCCTGTTACACTTGAAATTCCTAAACAAAATAACTATTTAGGAGGCTCCAATGCCCAACATACATGTCTTCACACACTTGGTATATTTAAAATTAAATTGTACTGTTAGGGTAAAGTTGTTGTCATTGATTTTAACAAAAATGAACATCATAACACATTATTATTCCCTAATAAAAAGATGTGAAATTTATTTCAAAAACAAAAGGTAATATGAAACACAAATGACAGATTAATTGGTCGAAAAAAATAGCAATACGAGAAACCCTAATTTAGTAAAACTGGGTTGTCCTATATTCATCCCAAACAAAAAACAAGTATAAAGAGAGATTGATTTAAATCAAATTAACCAAATAAAAAATCACCAAAGATTACTATATACATAAGATGACACCTATAATAATTGACTATATTGAACCATACAAACTTTTAGTGTGAGAGAGAGAACTAAACATACCTGAGTTGAGAAGAAATCAAGGAGAGTAAAAAATCCTTGGTGGAACTCATGGATATTCACTTGGACCATTTCCCATACCCAAAAATCCATGAACCTACCCATTCCACCTTCCAAACCGGATCAACCCGTCAGCCCCAAAACTGCCACCACCCTCAGCACCAGCCCCGGATCCCTTTAACCCGAAACCACCACCACCGCCAGCCCCGAACCTGACCAGCATAAATCAAAGCCCGCCACACACCAGCAAGTGGAGACCGGAACCCGGAACCTTCTTTACCAGGGTGGAATAGATAGAGAGTGGGAGACTAGATTGAGAGAGCAAAGTGAGCGGGAGAGAAAAAAATTATGAGGAGTATTATTTTTTTAGGGTATTTATATTTTAGTTAAGTGTGCTCAATTTTGGCACACATTTAAATAGTGCCAAATTTTGGCACGGTTTTAAAGTATTCCATATTGCCATTAAACCGTGCCAGAATTTGGCACAGTTTTAAGCTGTGCCAAAATTTTAATATAAAGGTGTACCAAATTGTTGTTTTTGATGTAGTGGGTGTTCTGTTTGAATTTGTTGGAAGCTCATTAGAAGAAGGTTAAAACGAGATTGGAGTCTCATTAAAACAAACTATGTTTTCGTTACAATGAAAGGCCTTTGTCATTCGAATGGCTTCTATTTTCATTCGAACGAATTTGTCACATCGAATTTTGCGCACGACCTATAAATATCTATTTCGTCTCCATATTTCAAGGGACTTTTACAAAAACGATTTCTGCATATCAGTTGCAAAAGTTTTCAACATTTTGGGTTTATAAAATACTTTTGATTCACGAACACATCCCCAAATATATTTTATGAATCATTTTGAACCTTAGTTGAGTTATACTTATTGTGGAAAGATCATTTCTATGAGTGACTTGTGAAGCCGAAAGGAGCACCGTTGATGGCTGAAGGTTGAAGGCTGATCGATGGATACGAAGGGTGGATCACCATCTATGACCTGCTGAGGATCAAGTGGTATTATTTAGAGATTTTGCGAAGATTGTTCGTTATACTTGTGGTTATATTAAGTAGTATTGTAAGCCGACTGTCTTGTAAAGTTTCTAAAGTGTTGATATAAAAGGTTTTACCCTAAAAAATGGATTTTTCCTCTGTTTTCGTGTGATTCCATATTTTATTTATCTGACTTACCACTTAAATGCATGTCTAGTATAATAAGATAAAATTGGATTTGTGTGTTTGAAAGCATTTAATTAAAAAAAAAGTTATTCCATTAAGATCATGCGCCACTCTAACAAGTGGTATTAGAGCATTCCACTCTAACAAGTGGTATCAGAGCATTCCACTCTAATAATATATTATATATGTGTATGTGTGAAGATATATGGGAACCAATTCTGAGGTTTTCCCCACGCTCTCTTATCTCCATCAAAATACCATATACACAATACACACATGAGCCATATTGTGTTTGAGAGCGAGATTGAATGGCAGAAAATAAGGAGGAAGGCAAAGGAATAAAACAGAGAGGAATTATTCTACATGAAAGAGACACATTTTAGCTCACTCTATTGTTGTTTTGAGGATTAATGTAGGGTTTATTTTTATTTCTCTATTTTTATTTTAAGAGAGAGTGAGCACAATATTGTGAGAGAATCAAAAGTGAGTTAGTCATAATTTTCAGAATAGGGTGTGAGAGTAGTATATGTTATTCTCATTATTTTTGTTAAAAACTCATGTTTGGTTTAGGATTATATTGAAGTGTGAGTTTTTTTGTTCAAGGAGACTTGGGTTAATTTCTCTTATCTTTTATATTATGATTTTGCCTTTTAATGGTGTTGTTCTTACATTTTATATGTTAAAAACACCCCAATTATAGTATAAATTCCTCAATCTAGGGGTGAGATGTAACCCTTAGCATAATTATTTATTTATTTATTATTCCCCTTCGAATATTAATATTAAAATTTTACAATTTATATTTATGCCACAAGAGAGAGTGAATTATTTAAAAGAGAAAATAGTAAATTCAGATTATAATATTTATTTATTAATTAAACTAGAGTTAGATAATTTTTAAATAATATTATAGTTTGAATTTTTTAACTCTAAATCTTAATTTTTAATGGTTAAAATACTTTTAATAAATTTTTCCTAGCTGGTGATTTATTAGAAAATGTTTAAATCTTATTTTTATAGAGTTTGTGATATTTTAAACATTAATCCTCTAAAAGGATTATGTTCAAGTTCACATTTGTAGTGAGAGTTGATTTGTGAATTTAAATATGTCTTGGGGTATTTGAAATAGATAATCTAATTAATAAAAATAAATAGGTTAAGTGGTGAATTTTAATCAGCTAAAGTATCTCATATTCGTTTACTTCTGATATCTATCTCACTTTATTTATTTATTCTTTATTGGTTTAGTTTTAATTTCAGCCAATTAGATAAATATCTCTTGACAAAATTAATTTAAAAATCATACTAGTCTTCATTTGTTCCTTTCCATATTAAGAAGTTCGATTGATACCCTTACTTTCCACTATACATCTTTTTGGTGTAGTTTGTAGGTTCAAGAGTTTTTATTTAAAGGGACTATTCTACGATGACACAAAAAAATCCTGTCATAATTCCACCCCAACCCTAAGGTTTGGGGTTTTACTCGGTTCATTAACAATAAAACATTACATATTTTACATACTACCCTTCTACACATCCGAGCTTGCCTGAAGTTCAACACCTTGTTAATAATGATCACCCGATAATTATAACAAATTATGCCTTTGTTCGTCCATTCGGGTATACTCCTCTGCTAAACCTTCAACTAATCTACCCTTTGTCCTACCGATAGCTTATCCCCATCTGAAGCCATGTCTTATAGTTGCACACACATCACATTGGAACTCATGAACAACCGAACAACGTAATCTTTGATCTTGTGGCTAGACGATTATGTAGGCGCAATACTGAGTCCTTGTAAGCACAAGCCTCGACAATATGTCTCATGATATATTATCCCAATCGAGATGTGCCCATTATTCATCCCTCATCAATTATCCCTTTCTACTGGAAATGATAAATATAACTATCTCAAAGTCGCAATCTCTCATGGGTATACAAATGATGAAACATATACATACTACACACAACCGAACTACATAATCTTTGATCTCATGGCTACACGAGTACGTATACATTGGAGCAATACCTAGTCCTTCTCTTGAGAACAAGCCTCGATAATATATCTCTCGATATGTTCTCACAATAGAGATGCATCCATCTCTCACATTAGCTTTTTATCTCTCCTCAAACCTCGAACGAGATATCAAACTTTCTCAAAATGCTACTTCTCACTCCCACGTTTACATGGACATTAACGATCACATGTTTCCCTAGCCGAGCTTTCTCGTACATCGTTTACATACATATTAACGACCACCTGTCATTCAAACCGAGATTTCTAGCACATTTATACATGTACTATCGGCCACCCATTAACTCAATATAGAGTCATACACAAGCACCGTTGTGTACTCATATTGTTATAAGTGGTGTTCATACATTGCTCACTAATACTGTTTTCATACCTAAACACTTATCTACGTTTTAAGGCATTCTCAAATTAAGTTCTCTAAACATGTTCTAAAAAACTAAAAAGTAATCAAATAATGTAAAGAGGGATAATAAACATATACTTAAGGAAGCATAAATAAGAAGTGGCGTGCCTAACACCTTCCTCACTCGTAATCCAATTCCTGAACCAACACAACAAGAATCTATGGACCAGTCGTATACTTAAGCCTGCCTTAGGATTAGCCCGAGTGGGTTAACCCGAACCTTTTATTTCTTTTTATATAAAACAAAATGATGAGTTTGAACAACCAGCAAACCCCTCTCACAAATATACACACTTAGGCTTAGGCTTAAAAGCAGGGGCATACAGTAAAAACTAGATATGGTGTCGAACATCTTCTGGGGGTAAATCGTTGAACCGATAGGTCGACTCGGGGGAGAGAGGAGGAACGGGAGATAATCACTCCTTCATCTACCACTACATAAGTTCTCGCCCCCCAATCCAGGGACAGTGCCGCTTGGGGCCCGCAACACCACATACCCTTCCTCACTATAAAAATAAATGTAATATATTAGAAGTGCTTGAAATTCGGTGTTAAAAATGTAAGAATATTACAAGCTCAAAACGTAAATCATTGATAAATTTGGATGGCAATTTTTTTATTCCACTTAAAATATTGGACTTTAAAGAACCACAACTAGTTACAGAGTACTTATTGTTTATTTCATCATTTACATATAGAATATGTTATTGTTACTTGTGACTTCTTTAGACAAATCTAGACATTGGGTTGGCCGAATACTTTTAATTAATGCTAAACCTGTCAAAATGACACACGACACAAAGTTATAAGTTAATGTGTAGGCAAAGTTTGGGGACATATCAGTGCCAACTGATACGACATGATAGTTCATGGGTTGGGTGATTGTTGACCCTATTCACCCATTAATACCCTTTAAGATCCATTAAGTTTTGTAAATATGAAATATTGTTGGATAATACAAATACTTTATGTAACTTAATGTTAGTTTATTCATAGTGAATATTACTTAAGGAGAGTCTTAGTAATGCAATGAATAATTGGGTTCGAGCGTCTTTAATATTGGGCTAATGTATCAACTCATATACGATTTAAAATTATTTGCTATCTCAATGGGTAATAACACGTGAATGTGACACGACACCTTATGTTAACGGCTCGAGTTTTAATATGATTTTTCCACACGATAAAAAATTCATCTATTTAGACTTGAACATGAAAAAAATGAATCGAACATGAGTCGACATGACCCATTATCAGGTATAATCAATACCATAAAGAGCATCTCAAAGATGCTACAAGAATGTGCCTTATGTAAATATTTTAGTGTATAGAATATTAATGTACTTAGTGGAAAATTGCTTTTGGACACCCAAAATATTTTGTAAACTTGACTACTATCTGAATTATAATACTAATACAATCAAACTTTTTTTATCAAAACAAATGAAGTTGTACTATATTAGTAATATTTTTTTAAGAACGCTTCAATGCGTATTCAGGGTATTAAAGATTCAATTGTAGTTTTCCTAACAAAAGGTCAAGTGTGAAGAGGAATAAAAGGGGAGGAAGAAAATATTTAATGTTTTGTGGATGAAGGCCAAATCAAATGAATACCGGGATCGGAATGACTTTAGTTCTATTATAATTTTATTATCTTTAATTGGTAGTTGAGGTCTTCCTCCGTGGATAGCTGCTGGACCTCACAAATAAGAAGCTAATTTTGAGTTTTGTTTAACAATAATCTGAGATGACAATAAGTAACAACGCCATAAGACAATCAATAGAACATTGTTGGAATATGAAATCAAATTCATCAACATATTAGATTATCGAGATTACCTAACAAAAAAATTATAGAAAGTGTGTACCTGAATCCATAGTGGAGATTGAGACTTAGGGGTTGGAGATCTTCCACAGACGAATACCTCTCTCTCTATGAGTTCTCTCTTAATGATGGGAATGAGTTGGAGAGTGTTATGATTACATTAGCCTTGGGGATCAAAAACCTTCATTATATTAATAGGCATCTAATTAGAACCTCATAAATTCTAATTAGGTAACTCTTGAGTAACTAATGTATGACTTTTAATTAACACGACTCTTGAGTAATCTGAGATGACAATAAGTAACAACACCATAAGACGATCAACAAAACACAACATGAAATCATAAGTTAATAGTTTTAGGTCTACAGCTTAAGTCAACATGATAAACTTTTTAGCATAATAGTTTGCGTTTGAAAATTTTAATACACCTAATTAAATCAATTTATACCCAATAAAATTCATTTAAAACATCCTAAAGATTTTTTGGCACTTTATCTTTGATAAATTTTAATATAGGGAGGGACAATTCCCACACTCATTTATGCTTTCCCCACACCCTTCATATGTATAAGGACATTAATACCCTTATAACCCTTTTAACACCCCTTTTTCCCAAAACACACCCTTTTTATGCTTTTTATAATTCTCTGCAAAAACTCATTTCATCTTTTATTTTCCCTTTTCATGTCCATATCATTCATGATTTTTCCGATTTGTCTCCAAAAACCCTTTTAAATGATTATTACAAATGAAGAAATTTTTGATTGGGAAGTAAATACCCAACTTACTCATGACGATTTAAGTGAGTTGAATGATATTATCAATCTTACTAGCACAATCAGTGTTGAAGAAATCAAGGAGCATTGCAAATCATCTGAAAGCTCCAATGATTTAGGTAATTTTGTTTAAGTTTGATTTCCAATTGCATCTGATTATTTAATTTGTTGATGGAATAATTAGCTTTATTAGCATTTTAGTATAAAAGCCGTCATTTAGGTTTTTAGATTTTTTTAATCTTTTCTATTTTTCTTAATTTGTTTATGGTAATTTTTTTTATATTATTTAGTTGTATATTATTTTTGGCCAGAGCTAGTTGAATTCAACTTTTTTATATTGATCAAAGTTAGTAGTAATTTTTTTTTATCAAAGTTAGATGTAGTTCTCATTTTGTTCTTTCTAATAGGCGATAAAACTGTAGAAGAATGTAGATTAAAGAACCCAAATGACAATGTTAAATGTGAAAGTTTTTTTTTAAGTTGTTGGGTGAGATTTTTTCAAGTCGCTAGGAGCTTCTTAATAGTGTTCATAATGAGGCAATAATTGAGGGTTATGCTACAACGATTAAAAAATAAAAAAAATAGATTTGTTTGTTGTCATTCGTTGTGATAGGGGTGCAAAGTATACCACTCGTGTTCCAATGGATCAACAAAAGAAGGCGACAACATCACGACTTATAAATTGTCCTTTTTAGATTTGGGAAATAAGAAAAAAATATGGAAATCGAAAGTTGGAGATAATAAAATATTTTCCACAATCATGAACCATCAAGTGATATGTCGGGGCACCCCTCTGGGCACCGTTTCTCATAAGAACATATGATGTGTATCAAAGAGATGATCTTGGTTGGTATACCAACACGTCAAATACTTGCTTCTCTCTAATAAAAAATCAAAAGCTTCAAGAAATATCAAAGACGATCTACATTGCAAAGTGTAAGATCACAAAAGAAATTTTTGCGAACCGTACTATGATCGATGTATTATTTTAAGATGTTCTCATGATAATTTTATTTTTGATATAAAGCGCGATAAAGATGGTCATTTAACTCATTTGTTTTTTGCACATCATTCTTCAATTGCATTAAGCATGAGTTACCCCAATGACTTTGGGATGGATTGTACGCATAAGACAAATAAATACAATATGCCTTTGTTAAATATAGTTGGAATTTCAAGATTCAATACTTCATTTTCTACTTTTTTTAGCCTTCATGCAAAAAGAAGAGGAAGGAGATTATGTGTGGGCATTGGAAAGGTTCCAAAATATGATGGGTGATAAGCATCCTTCAGTGATTATTATAGATTGAGAACTTGCATTAGTGAAGACCATTGAACTTAATTTTCTAAGTGTTAGACATCTTTTGTGCATGCAACATATTAATAAAAATATTGTATCAAAATGTAAGGTGAAATTTAACAAAGAAAAAGATTGGGAAGACTTTTTGTTGTGTTGGACTAATTTGATAGAATCTCCGAAACAAACAACATTTAATAAAGCTTGGAATCTTCTTCAAGTTCAATATAAAAAGAAGGAGTGCATCCTCAATTATATAAGAAGTACTTGGCTTCCTTTCAAAGAGCGATTTGTAAATGCATGGATCGAGAAATATGTTCACTTTGGAAATCGGGTGACTTCAAGGTTTGAAGGTTCACATTCAGTAATTAAGAAATATCTTCATGTTTCGACTAGTAATTTTTGTGAGGTAAAGGAAAAAATTTGTCTTGCTATAGTTAATAAATACAAGGAAATTAAAACAAAGGTTTCTAATGAAAAACTTCGTGTTCCACATAAATTTTGCCACCCCTTCTTTAAGGAGCTTCTTTCTAATGTTGTCATATTTGTACTGACAAAGCTTTTCAAGCAATATTAGTTATCAAGGTCCAATTCATTATTGGGTACATGTAAGAGTATATTTGCAAAGACTACGAGTTTACTTTATGCACACATAATAAGAAATATGAAAGAAGATATGTTACAACTTGATGAGATACATCCATAACGGAGAATCGATAAAAGATCATTTTTTAGTACCCAAAGTGACATGATTAACAATGACGATCAAATTGAATGTATTTTAAAGGAGTTTCGTAGCAATTACGAACAAATGACCCTTAGTCAAAAGGAAGATAGTTGTAAGAAAATTTCTCAACTTGCTAATTCGTCATTTAATTTAACAACTGAACCTACCATTCAACCTCACAAAGGTCGCCCATTAGGTTCGAAGAAAATAAAGGTGATTAGCTCTACAACTCATGATCCTTCTGCCTTTGAGATTGTGGAAAAAACTCGAAAATATAGTATTTGTCAAGGACTTGGACATAATAGTCGCACTTGTGCTAATGAGGTTGGTAACACTTGCTTGAACGTTCTCGATGAAAGCATAATGGAAATGGTAGATTTAAATACATGGTAAGTATCATGTTATATATTTTTTATTTAAATTTTTTAAATATTTTTTGTTGATTACATTTATATTTTACTAACATCGTTGTAAATGAGTAGAATTCTAACCTTTTTTTCTTTTGCAGATTTAGATTTTGTGAAAATTTTTGGATGTTGGTGATTGCAGATTTGGGTTTTGTGCAAAATTTTGAATGTTGGTGATATGCATATTTTGATCAGAAAATTTTGGGTTTTGTGATGAGAAGATTTTGAATTTAAACCTTTTTATTTTACTAAGATTGTTTTATTAAGTAGGTTTTTGTTAACCTCACTATTATTTGGGTGCTCAAATCTCATTTTGGAGACTCTAATTTATAGCATAGCTTTTGTTATGCAGGTGTTATTTGCTATTTTTTCTCCTTAAAATAAATAATAAGTTACTTGAGTTATTTTTAAAGTGGAGTGGTTTAGAAAGTGGATGTTAAAAGGATTTTAAGGATAGTATTATCTTTAGACATGTAAGAGCATCCACAATTGTGGATGCTCTGGATTTGCAATGTTAGAGAACTGAAAGTGACTTTGCCTTTCGTCAAACTAAAGAGTATACAATGGACGAGTTTGTTGAAAAATGATAATCACTTCCTACAAACTTATGTTGTTCGTAGGAATTAAAAGAACTATTCTTACGAACAACATTTGTTCGTTGGAAATCTTACGGACAAATGTTGTTCGTAAGAACCCAAATATCCATTAAAAATAATTATTTATGCTTTCTACGAATATCTATGTTCGTAGAAATTCCAACGAACTTTAGAAGTTCGTAGGAACCCTTTACAAATTTTGCATCCGTTTTGTAACTTTAGAGAACCACTACAAATCGTTCTACATAATTTGTCCATTTCTACCCACCATTCGAGACCTTACAATTTGTAAACTTACAAATTTTATTGGCTTTTCCCCACACCACTACGGATGCTCTAAAAGGTGTGGGGGAGCATAAATGAGTTTCGGAATAGCTGTACCCTTATTATATTTACAATATTTGTATCTTTGGGATTGATAATTTTCTATTAGGAATCAATTATGTTTCTAGCCTGGATCTATCGAGATGAAACAATGCATCTTTTAGAGCCATGTGAATTCACTAAAACACCTTAAACTACCCTAATATCTCACTATTTTCTTTAGTTAACCTCTTAACGAACCACACCCTTTCACCATTTTGCTTCCTTTGCATGGCCGAAACCCATTTTCCAACTAATAATAGGTATCTCATCTTAGCTCATACAAATGATCATTTATTGACATTATTTATCATTACAATGAGAAATAAAAGTAGGGTTGTGATATTCGCACCCCAAAAAGTTCTTTAAAACATTACAAAAAACTCACTTTTTATTTCCTTAAGACCACACAAATCAACCCCTCAAAAATTAGCCATGAAAGGGGTGCTATGGCCAAGGTTAACCGTGAAAATGAGAACTACGATCAAGGTTCGTCGTGAAAATGGTAACCACAGCCAAAGTTAATCGTAAAGATAGTATCACGGCCAAGGTTAGCCGTAAAAAAGATACCACAGTCAGTATTAGCCGTATGTAACAACCCGAGGTCTTGGAGACGATGATTTATTTATTTTGGGAGAAATAAATAATATTTTATTGGAGAATAATTAAATTTGGCACTTGAGGTCAAAACTTGGAGTCGTTAGAAAGTGTATCGAATGGCAATTCTGAGGGTACCATTATTTCCGGAAGCGTCTAGAAAGTCGAAATGACTGTACTTGGGGTCTATTTAGGTTCTGAAATGATTTAGGACCGTTTGACTCGAATTAAAGTTACCGGGTCATTTAAAGTGTGTATTATCATTTAAAAATGTGTATCTTGGGAGAATAGGCTAAATTAGCCTATGGGAGATTACTTCTCCAAAGAGAGAAGGAGAAATAGAAAGAAAGAACGAGAGAAGAAGAAAGAAGAAGAGAAAGAGGGAGAAAAGAGAGAGAAAGTGGATTTTCCGGGGAAATACGCGATCTCAAGGCGGATTCAGACCCTACGAACCCGAGGCAAGTGATTAAACTTGCTAAATAATTGTTGTGTGTCATTTATTGCATGATTTGTGGATTGGATTTATGGGGTTTAGGCTTAGTTTATCAAAACCTAACTTTTTGGGAAAACCTTAGATTTGTGGTGTGTAAATGATTTCTAGGTTAGAAATTAGTTTATATGTGTTGATAGATGATTATTGATGATATATATCTGATTGGGTTGAAGAAAAATGAAGAGAAAAACCGTCAAAATAAATTTTTGGGATTTTTGGCTTACTAAAAAGTAGCCATTTTCGAGGCTTCTGAAGGGCCTAATCGATTCGGCCTCCTACCGAATCGATTCGGAAATATGCAGGTGCCCAAGTCTGAGTGACCGAATCGATTCGGACCCCATCCGAATCAATTCGGCCTGAGACAGAATCCCGGGTATGATGACCTGAATCGATTCGCCTTTCTGGCCGAATCGATTCGGAATTGGCTAGAATCGATTTGAAACAGGGCTTTTGTGGGATTGTTTTTCTAAGAAGAATTTCAATCCGTTTTGTTCGAGGTTATCGATTGGGGACCTCTATAGGAGACATTTGGAGTATGTTTTGGAGACTTTTATCGAGTTTCCCTTATAAGAAATTATTGGAGTCATATAGACTTAAATTGAGGAATACCGATTAGAGATTTTGGTATATTCTAAGTGGGGAAGCCCACTTTGATTTGGAGATAATAATGATATTCCTAATTAAGAATGAGAATAACTTAGAGATACGGGATCTTACGATTCAATCCCAAGTGTGATAACTTTAGAGGTTCATAAAATGAATTGAACCCGATTATGTATGGAGAATTATAAATGCTAATTGATGTGCATACGGATATAGAAATATCCTTAATGATGATTGATTTGGGAGATATCTCACACAGCGAGAAATGCTAATTGAGGTGCATTAGGATAAAGAATATCCTTAACTTAAATAGAATTGAGAAACAATTCATAATTAGAAGCGACATGTGAGCTTCAAGTGAGAAATAGTATAGTATATACTAAGTGGGGAAGATGTGTGAGAATTGACGATTAGTATATCTTGAGGGAAATATACTAAATAATGATGTTAATCAAATTGCGCCATTAGGCGTATAATAAATATGAAAATGATGTGACAGGTATACCTTATATGATGGTGTATCTTTATATGATGTGATGATGTATGTATACCTTATATGATGGTATATATATAGTGAAGTATACCCCCTCCTTGCTATCATTGGTAAGGTGCGTGCGTTGAGGGTGAGCATCCTGGCTCAAAGAGCAGGGTGTGGATATTCCCCAGGTCATAGTCGTCCATTGTGATTATTATGCGACATATATATGCATTCTTTTTAGGGGTGAGAAGACGGGGGTATGTGACGTTCTCACTTGCCGGTTAGGAGCTATGACCGCTTCCAGGGACGTTGTGTTCGTGAGTTGATCACGAGGTTGGTGTCGTTAAACCCCACCAGGTGGCCCCAGTTTGCTATGTGTATGGGCTGCTGGAAGATGATAGAATGTGAGCCTGCGTCCTCGAGTTATAGCTCGGTTGGATGGTTATTATTGATTGTGCTTGTACTTGGGTATCAAGGGCATAATGGACCTCAAGGACTAACATTGCCAGCACTAGTGTATCGGGGGGTTCCTTGTTTGGATTTTGCCTCGGCGAGACGTCCCACGGACGAACCGCAGTGTAATGTTGGAAATTGGGGATAAGTTAGTCCTTAATGCTCATATTTATATATATATCACCTATCCCGACAATCGACAGTGCCAGGAGTAGTGTAACGGGGGGGGGGTTCTTTATTTGGATTTTGCTTCGGCGAGACATCCCACGCATGAAACGCCGTGTACTGTTGAGAATTGGATATATTAATAAATTAAAATTGGTTAATCATTTGGGTTACATGCATCATGCATTAAGGGCATAATGAGCCTCGAGGATCGATACGGTCAGGAGTAGTGTAACGGGGGGGTTCCTTATTTGGATTTTGCCTCGGCGAGACGTCCCACGCACGAAACGCAGTGCCGTGTTGAGAATCGGGAGGAGTTTAGTCCTTAACTCTTGATGCTAATAACTCATATATAATAATATACATATGTTTACATGCCAAATAAGGGCATCACTAGAATATATGAAATTCTAGTAATTGAGAATGGTGATGTGATTATGTGCATGATGATGCAACTTTATATGTTCAACAAATGAACATTATAAAGATAACTATAATGCCAATGTTAAAGTGTATAATTTAATGAATTTAAATAAGTGTAGATTGGGAGAAGTTAGATGATTTCAATTAAATAATCCAATTGGGTTTAAGTTAGAATCCTTTTACCTAAATAGAAATTGGGCATCCTTTTGGAGATCACGTGTATACGTATAGTGCGCGCTTTAGTTGAGAGGTGAGTTGGATTATTATGGAGAGTTCGATTCCACCTTAATCATGTAATAATGCATTCATAATTATTATGCATTTTAATACACTTCCTATAAAATATTTTTCAACTCGGGCTCTGACCCGTTTATATTTTCTCCCTCCATGTATATATTGTATTACTTTAGGTGTTCCTCCACAAGGACGCCATTGATGTTCATCCATCCAGTGTTTTCGTGGAGCTGTGGCAATAGCGGATTGTTGCGTCATCTTGATTAGACGATTCCTATATTTGATGTATTTAGATTAGGATTTAGTTTGTATATTGAGTTAGTATTCAAGTGTTGTAGATTAACACTTTCATATTTCATTTCTCATATTATTGTATTGTCTGTTACCAGACAGCATATTTGGGTATTTCATTGTTGAGATTTTGTTATACATTATATTGTTCTCTTTATTATTATTAGAGTTTGCACATATCACTCATCATCGTTAGATGTATATTGTTGGTTATTTTGCATTATTGGTTTTGTTGTTGTTATTAAATAAAAAGTTTTAAATTTTTGGCAATTCGCTTTTAATAGTTTTGGATAGTTAGCCTTATATTATTAGTATTGTCAGTTGATGTTGAGACTGTGCCATCTGAGATACCTGATTTAATGTAGTATAGGGCTGGCCACCCGTTATTATTTTGAGTGGGTTGTCACAGATGGTATGAGAGCATCAGGTTCTAGTGTCGTTAGGATCTGTGTGCGTTACTGCGATCTTCCATAAGCGTTCTTGATGTTGAGCCTTATTATTAGGACGGTTGTATTCACATGTCCATATCTTTCTGTGATTCGAAAATATTTGAAAGGCGTTCTGATACAATTGTTCTTGTTTCAGATGCCACCGAAGGGAGGTCGTTCAGTCAGGTCAAATAAAGGGGATGTGCAACCCCAAACGCCTCAAAGGAACATGACTACAGATGATGTTGCCAATATTGTGGCACAAGTAGTAACTGCTGCCATTTCCATGATGGCGCGGCAATCGGTAGTTCAAGCAGCTCAACCCCATTTAGGATTGTCTTTATGGGAGAGAGTGAATGAAGATTTTAGTAAGGGGCATCCTCTCGAGTTTGCAGGGGGAGTTGATGCAATGGCTGCAAGTCAATGGAAGAATAGTATACAGAGACACCTTCGTATGGTTGAGTGTAGTGAGGTACATAAGCAATTTTTAGCCACCGTTAAGTTATCGGGTGCAGCTCTTCAATGGTGGGAGTCTGTCACCACATCTAAACAGAGAGATATTTTGCCTATAATAGAATTTTGGGAGCTTTTCGATCGAAGGTATTTTCCTTCCCCAACTTAGAATGTGAAGATTTTTCAAGGTAATATAATGGTGGCTGAATATGAGGAAGATTTTTCTAGATGGGTAAAATTAGTACCTGGTGAGGTAAATACGGAAGAGAAACGTATATCGAAGTTTATTCGAGGTTTAGAATGGAAAATCCAGTAAAATTTGTTAGAGAGTCCCAAGTTAGTGACTTTCGTTGAGGTAAGGAATGCGACACTACTAAAGTGTCATGAATAACGTCTTCGTTTGCAAGAGGGTAAGAACTTTGGAGATTCTAGTTCATCTGATAAGTTTGGCGATGAGAGTGCCAATAATGCGAGTGGGCAGAAAGGAATTGTGGGTAAGTGTGTCTTTTGTAAAGAAATAGGTCATAGAAAGAGAGATTGTCCTAAAAAAGGTAAAGGACCATGTTTTGATGAAGTTTTGGAAGTGCAACCCCTACAACAGATTCGAGGTCATTTTAGACCGGGGGACTTTGTTTGGGAACCCATTGATGAGGATAGGCAATCGAACTACAGATGGATGATGTAAGAAAATTTTCCTTTATGAATAGGAATATTACTATGTAAAGTTTTGGTTATGTCATATGGGAGAAATTTATGAAAGGGTAGTGCTATAGCCCTATTATGTATGTTTTAACCCTAAGAGGAATTTTGAGCAAGCTAGGCTCTTATGTTAATTATCTTTCGATAGAATGGATAATTTTATAATATGCTCAAAAAGAGCTATAAACCTTGTGGTAAATGTAAGAATGGTTATGATGATAAGTAGTAATGATAAAGCTACTTATTTTTATATAGTCATGTTAGACTTATATGACTGTTGTATTCCAGATATGGATGAGCCTTATAAATGGCAATATGTTAATATGATATGAGATATCATTGCTGAAAAGAGTTTAAAGATTGTGAATTGATGGGACGCAGGAAAATTTTAGCTCATAATTATGCTAATTTTTGTGAGCTACATATTGTTATATGTATGGTGATTTAAAAGACCTTGTGTGGGACATAAGGCAATTTATGTAAATATTGTAAGACTTAAACCAAAATATTTTTATAAACTGTTTTCAAAATAAAACTTTTTCTAGGCCTTGGGCCATATCAAAATGATTTTTCCCCAAAATATTTTCAAACTTTAGTCCGGATTTAACAAACTCTCAATTCCCGACGTCGCCTCATAGTAGTGTATTGGGAGGGTTCCTTATTTGGATTTCGCTTTTGCGAGACGTCCCCCGCACGAAATTGGCAAATGTCAGGAATTGAGAGGAGTTATTTCTTGGACCATTCAAAATTTTTATATTCTTAAAATGTTAGTATTATATTTATGGAACTGTGGAATTTTGGAGGCAAATAAGGCCTCATTATGATTGGTACGAGCGATAGCTCCAATATAAAGGGTGTATGTGGGCCCTGGTTGTGGAAATTGGTTTTGTAAAACTCAACATTGACTTAAAATAAAGTAAATTAAAATAAATTCGTCATGGGAAGTTAGAGATTTGGAGATAGGACCAGTAAGGATGGGTGTAGTAGAACTAGTTGAGCTTTGGAGAATTAGGCTTAGTTAAAATTTCGAGGACGAAATTTTTGTAAGTGGGGAAGTTTGTAACAACCCAAGGTCTTGGAGACGAGGATTTATTAATTTTGGGAGAAATAAATAATATTTTATTGGAGAATAATTAAATTTGGCACTTGAGGTCAAAACTTGGAGTCGTTAGAAAGTGTATCGAATGGCAATTCTGAGGGTACCATTGTTTTCGGAAGGGTCGTGAAAGTCAAAATGACTGTACTTGGGGTCTATTTAGGTTCCGAAATGATTTAGGACCGTTTGACTCGAATTAAAGTTACCAGGTCATTTAAAGTGTGTATTATCATTTAAAGATGTGTATCTTGGGAGAATAGGCTAAATTAGCCTACAGGAGATTATTTCTCCAAAGAGAGAAGGAGAAATAGAAAGAAAGAACAAGAGAAGAAGAAAGAAGAAGAGAAAGAAGGAGAAAAGAGAGAGAAAGTGGATTTTCCGGGCAAATACGCGATCTCAAGGCGGATTTAGACCCTACGAACCCGAGGCAAGTGATTAAACTTGCTAAATAATTGTTGTGTGCCATTTATTGCATGATTTGTGGATTGGATTTTGTAACAACCCTCGATTCTGGGAGGCTCATTTTATACTAATTTTACCGCATAAGGTAATTATATAAAATGTGGGGACTGGAGTAAATATTAATGTAATGAATTGAAAGTTAATATTTACTAGATTGATGCATATTTACTGTATGTGAAAGTAAATAACATCAGGTTGCATGTCTGTAGTGTCATGTATGTTAAATGGACTTTTAGTTTAAATGATTTTGGAACTCGAAATAATTTATAAAATTTCCGGATGCCAGTTTAGATGGTGTAGTTACTCTCGGAAGGTGCGAGACAGTCAAAATAAGTGCCATATTGTATTTTGTGTTTCGGGCACTTTTACCTGGTTTTAGCTTATATGCGTATTTGCGAGTCATTTTAATGTGGTACTAACCATTTAAGTTGGGAGTTTTAACCTAAGCCACGATTTTAGTCTTCTAAATCCCTTATTTTTCCCATTTTATGTTTGGAACATATAGAGAGGAAAGAGGAAGAGAAAAGAGGAGAATGAGAGAGAGATTTGAAGATGGAGGATTTGGGATTGCTTCTTCTCCAAACAAATCTGAGATATCAACCCTAAGGCAAGTTTTCTACTTGCTAATATGTGATTTAAGATGCATAAATTGTAGGATAGTTGTGTATTTACATTTAAGGTTTAAATGTGGAATTTATGGGATTTAAGCCCTAATCTTAGTTTTTGGTGATGAAATTTTGGGTTATAGTTGTTATTAACCATGTAGGATGTTTTGGGGTAGATTATTGTTGTTGGATGTGTATAAATGGAGAGAGTTGGAGTTTGGAGAAATTAGGGTTCATAACCCTTCGTAGCCATTTTTGGCAAATTTGCAGGTCCGAATCGATTCGGCCCTTTGGGCGAATCGATTCGCTAGGGGAAATTTGCAGGTCTGCATAACCCGAATCGATTCGGTCAATTGCAGAAAGTTGGTTTAGTAGTCCGAACCGATTCTCTTTTTGGGCGAATCGATTCGCTAGGGCGAATCGATTCGGCCCTTGGGCGAATCGATTCGTTTTCCTGCTGTTTTTGAGTTAATTTTATAACTCAATTCCAATTCTTTTCTTTAAATATAGGGATTATGAACCTTCTTGAATGAAGTAAACTTAGATTCCTAGAGTGTGAGATGAGTTAGTTGTGTGCCCTACATTAGGAATGGGTTTTGTGGGGACTTTTTCGGGGTTATGCCTATTGAAGTTAGGGCACTTTTCCTTCTAGTTGATTTGTATATAAACTAGGAGATGTAGTGTCATGTCCGAGAGACTTTAGAAGCTCAATTAAGCTATACTAGTTTTGATCATTTATATTACCACCCCAAAAGAATGTTTGGAGATTTTAAAAGTTCGATTGAGCTATGTTAACCTTGGTGGTTCATCATAACGCCATAAAGGTGAGTTGGAGAATAAATTGAAAGTTATATCATTCCTTCGAAAGATGATAACCTTGGGGTTTTAAAATAACATCCAAAAATGCTTGGGAGATGATGAAGAGTTTATTTACTCCTTTGAGGTTGTAGTGTTGATATAAACTATCGTATGACTCTGGATAGTAAGTTAGATTATTTACAAAAGTAAATAATAACGGTTTCGAATAAAAATGAAACATATACGTGGAATGGAAATGAAATGGTAATGGTATTGATATTAGTAAATGATAATTTACTTAATCCTGAAACCGGTAAATAATGGTTTACTCGATTTTCGATATGATAAATAAAATGGTTTAAACACACCTCTCTAAATGACATCATAAGGGAAGGCCGCACGTGAGGTGAAGCCCCCTGGCTAATGAATGCAGGGTGGATATAGTCCTAGGCCATGGGAGCGCTTTTTGTTGTATATTTTTCTGCGATGGGTAGGAGATTCCGGGTGTGGTCTTGACTACCCCGTAGGCTCATGGCCGCTTCACGACATCTTGCGATATAGGTGCCCAGGTTGTCTAATGATAGGCCCTGGAAGATGATGGTCATTTAGGGGCGCGCACAGTGGGGAAACCCGGACGGGCGGTCTTAGAATTCGTTATATGCATATAATTATAACAGTTCATAATCAAGTGGGACTTGATGTATTTGATATGCCATAAGAGCATGATGGAGTGCCACAAAGAGCACATGTAAAGGCCACAAAGAGCATTTGAAAATGATTATTTTCCTGATAAGGAAAGGATTTTTACAAAAGGTAAAATTGAGATAAAATTTCCTTAAAGAGCAAAAGATTGTGATTATATATATATACTTCCTGCTAAGGAAAAGATATATGAAATAATTGGCACATTGGGTGAAGTTTTTAGTTTAATGCTTCTTATTTTCATTCCTGCTTAGCTTATGTTTTAAATTGTATAGGTTGCTTCTTATTCCTCTTTCTTCACGATTCATCATACATAACTGTCATACTCTTTATTCATCTGGTAATCATATAGAACCGGGCCCTGACCTGGTTACATTTCTTGTTGCATATTCATCTTGTATCTGCTCAGGTACTCCGCCGCAAGGATGCCTGATTTGAATTCCTATTCCGATGTTTTTGACGAGCCGTGATGCATTGCGGGTATTACGGGATACATTTGGTATAGACATTTTCTTTTTATTCTAGTTAAGATCAAGTCTTTTATTCGGGCAAGAGGCCCAAGCTTTTGTAAATGTCTAATGAAATATAATAAGTAACTTATTGTACTTGTGTATTATTGGTGTATCAGTTTAGTGACCGGTTACATATTCGGTCTCTTTATTGTATTCTTGTTGTATTCTTTATATATGTCTTGGGGTTTCCCTTATCTTTCAGGAATTGGGTTGTTTGTTTTCATTTATTTACTTTCAAATCAAAATTTTTTTGGCAACCCATTTTCTGAAATATTGGGTGGTTATCCTGGATACTCTATATTTTTGTTATGATGCTGAGAATGATTCCATCCATGATTCCGTTATATCGGAGTATTGGGCTGGCCACCCCTTATTTTGGTGAGCGGGTTATCACAGATTTATGGGGTTTAGGTTTAGTTTATCAAAACCTAACTTTTTGGGAAAACCATAGATTTGTGGTGTGTAAATGATTTCTAGGTTAGAAATTAGTTTATATGTGTTGATAGATGATTATTGATGATATATATGTGATTGGGTTAAAGAAAAATGAAGAGAAAAATCATTAAAATAAAATTTTAGGATTTTTGGCTTACTAAAAAGAGGCCATTTTCGAGGTTTCTGAAGGGCCGAATCGATTTGGCCTCCTACCAAATCGATTCGGAAATATGCAGGTGCCCAGGTCTGAGAGACTGAATCGATTCGGACGCCAGCCGAATCGATTCGGCCTGAGACAGAGTCCCGGGTCTGATGGCCTGAATTGATTCGCCTTTCTGGCCGAATCGATTCGCTGGGCCGAATCGATTCGGAATTGGCCCGAATCGATTCGGAAACATGGCTTTTGTGGGATTATTTTTCTAAGAAGAATTTCATCCCGTTTTGTTCGAGGTTATCGATTGGGGACCTCTATAGGAGACATTCTGAGAATGTTTTGCAGACTTTTAGCGAGTTTCCCTTATAAGAAATTATTGGAGTCATATAGACTTAAATTGAGGAATACCGACTATAGATTTTGGTATATTCTAAGTGGGGAAGCCCACTTTGATTTGGAGATAATAATGATATTCCTAATTAAGAATGAGAATAACTTAGAGATACGGGATCTTACGATCCAATCCCAAATGGGATAACTTTAAAGGTTCATAAAATAAATTGAACCCTGTTATGTATGGAGAATTATAAATGCTAATTAATGTGCATACGGATATAGAAATATCCTTATTGATGATTGATTTGGGAGATATCTCACACAGCGAGAAATGCTAATTGAGGTGCATTAGGATAAAGAATATTCTTAACTTAAATAGAATTGAGAAACAATTCATAATTAGAAGCGACATGTGAGCTTCAAGTGAGAAATAGTATAGTATATACTAAGTGGGGAAGATGTGTGAGAATTGACGATTAGTATATCTTGAGGGAAATATACTAAACAATGATGTTAATCAAATTGCGCCATTGGGCGTATAATAAACATGAAAATGATGTGACAGGTATACCTTATATTATGGTGTATCTTTATATGATGTGATGATGTATGTATACCTTATATGATGGTGTATATATATATATATATATAGTGATGCATACCCCCTCCTTGCTATCATTGGGAAGTTGTGTGCGTTGAGGGTGAGCATCCTGGCTCAAAGAGCAGGGTGTGGATATTCCCCAAGTCATAGTCGTCCATTGTGGTTATTATCCGACATATATATGCATTATTTTGGGGGTTGAGAAGTCGGGGGTATGTGACGTTCTCACTTGCCGGTTAGGAGCTATGACCGCTTCCCGGGACGTTGTGTTCGTGAGCTGATCACGAGGGGGGTGTCGTTGAACCCCACCAGGTGGCCCCAGTTTGCTACGTGTATGGGCTGCTGGAAGATGATAGCATGTGAGCCCGCGTCCTCGAATTATAGCTCGGTTGGATGGTTATTATTGATTGTGCTTATACTTGGGTATCAAGGGCATAATGGACCTCAAGGACTAACATTTTCAGGACTAGTGTATCGGGTTTTTTTTTGTTTAGACTTCGCCCCGGTGAGACGTCCCACGCACGAACCGCAGTGTAATGTTGGAAATTGGGGATAAGTTAGTCCTTAATGCTCATATTTATATATATATCACCTATCCCGACAATCGACAGTGCCAGGAGTAGTGTAATGGGGGGGGGGGGGGGGGGGGTTCCTTGTTTAGATTTCGCTTCGGCGAGACGTCCCACGCATGAAACGCCGTGTACTGTTGAGAATTGGGTATATTAATAAATTAAAATTGGTTAATCATTTGGGTTACATCCATCATGCATTAAAGGAATAATGAGCCTTGAGTATCGATACGGTCAGGAGTAGTGTAACGGGGGGGGGGGGGTCCTTATTTTGATTTCGCCTCGGCGAGACGTTCCACGCACGAAATGCAGTGCCGTGTTGAGAATCGGGAGGAGTTTAGTCCTTAACTCTTGATGCTAATAACTCATATATAATAATATACATATGTTTACATGCCAAATAAGGGCATCACTAGAATATATGAAATTCTAGTAATTGAGAATGGTGATGTGATTATGTGCATGATGATGCAACTTTATATGTTCAACAAATGTACATTATAAAGATAACTATAATGCCAATGTTAAAGTGTATAATTTAATGAATTTAAATAAGTGTAGATTGGGAGAAGTTAGATGATTTCAATTAAATAATCCAATTGGTTTTAAGTTAGAATCCTTTTACCTAAATAGAAATTGGGCATCCTTTTGGAGATCACGTGTATACATTTAGTACGCCCTCTAGTTGAGAGGTGAGTTGGATTATTATGGAGAGTTCAATTCCACCTTAATCATGTAATAATGCATTTATAATTATTATGCATTTTAATACACTTGCTATAAAATATTTTTCAACTCGGGCTCTGACCCGTTTATATTTTCTCCCTCCATGTATATATTGTATTACTTTAGGTGTTCCTCCGCAAGGACGCCATTGATGTTCATCCATCCAGTGTTTTCGTGGAGCTGTGGCAATAGCGGATTGTTGCGGCATCTTGTTTAGAGGATTCCTATCTTTGATGTATCTAGATTAGGATTTAGTTTGTATATTGAGTTAGTATTCAAGTGTTGTAGATTAACACTTTCATATTTCATTTATCAGATTATTGTATTGTCTGTTACCCGACAACATATTCGGGTATTTCATTGTTGAGATTTTGTTATACATTTTATTATACTCTTTCTTATTATTAGAGTTTGCATATATCACTCATCATAGTTAGATGTATATTGTTGGTTATTTTGTATTATTGGGTTTGTTGTTATTGTTAAATAAAAAGTTTTAAATTTTTGGCAATTCGCTTTTAATAGTTTCGGATAGTTAGCCTTATATTATTAGTATTGTCAGTTGATGTTGAGACTGTGCCATCTGAGATACCTAATTTAATGTAGTATCGGGCTGGCCACCTGTTATTATTTTGAGCGGGTTGTCACACCGTAATAATGAGTATCACGGTCAAGGTTAGCTGTGAGATTTTATTGGGTTTAATAGTAAAAAAAAATGACCTTCTTGAAATGTTTTGAAAACCTTTTGGGGTGCGAATATCGACGCCCATGAAAGTAACACATGTAGAACCTACCCTTATTTGTCTGATTAAAAAATTTACTACTCACATGGAACCATTATTTTAGGTTCCATATCTATTTGTTTAAATTCATACACAATACGTACAGAAAAGAGGAAACAAAACTGATCCACTTGATTATCAACACAAGTGAACGACTTCTTTTATACATTGAAACACTTTTTCAGGTACTATGCATATGAAGTTCTACAAAATCATTTACTGAGTAAAAATAAAAGTAATACAAATAGAAAAGAGGAACTAAATTACCCTCAAATACATATATCCACCATAAAAATTGGGAAGGCCTATCCCCACGCCCTTCCCTTCAACCCCCACACTCTTTGGGTGACAAATGACATTTTTTGCATTTATGTTTATATAATTTTTTTAATAAGTAAATGATTGAATAAAACAACCCGCCTAAGGGGGCGGAATCCCGTATATAGGATATGTTTATATAATTTAAATGTTATACTTTTTCACCTCCAATTAAAAAAATACATTTAATAAAAATAAATAACTATATTTTCAATAAAAAATACTGTTTTTTATAAAAAGAAAAATTGTTTATAAAACACAAAATCTTATCTATTTTTTATTAAAAAATTGTTTATAAAACGTAAAATTTATTTTCTTAAGAAAGTGTTTCTTTTAAAATTTTATTTTTGACTAAATTTTTTTTTAATAGACAGTTTAAAAATTGTTTTTATTATAAAAAAATTGTTTTAATTAAAATTGTTTTTTTATTGAAAATAGTTTTGATTATAATTTTTTTAATAAATAGTTAATTTATATAATTTTTTTAAAAACAGTTTTCTTTATTAAACAGTAAAAAAAACTGTTCATTAAAGAGAACTTTTTTTTAAATTGTTTAAATTAATTGTTTATTAAAAAAAACTCTGTTTTATAACTGTTTTAAAAAATCAAAAACCCATTTCCGTTGTCTTAAAAAAAGTTAACTATTTTTAAAAATTGTTTATAAAAACTAAAACAACGTTTATATAATATAACGAAAATTTTATTACAAAAAGAAATTGTTTTAGTTGTTATAATAGTCTTTTATATATAGATTATTTTAAAAATAATATTTTTACTATTTAAAAAAAGGTCCCCGCCAGCTGTATGTATAAGCAGTCTGACCATTTATACATACTGCTATCGCGGACCAACATATTAAAAAGAATGGTCCGCGCCAGCGGGTATGTATAGGTGGTCTGACCGTCAATGCATTAGAAATTATTTTTTTAAGAAAACAAATTTTACATTTATAAACAGTTTTTTAATAAAAAAATAGAGAAGATTTTACGTTTTATAAGAAGTTTTTTTAAAAAAAAAATAGTTTTTTATTTAAAATATAAATATTTGTTTTTATTAAATATATATATTTTTAATTGGTGGTGAAAAAATTAAACATTTAAATTATATAAATATAAGGGTACAAATGTTATTTGTCACCCAAAAGATGTGGGAAAGATGAAAGGGATGAATATAAGAACATAAATGTTATATGTCATCGAAAGTGTGTGGGGAAAGATGAGAAGGATGTGAGATAGCCCTCCCTACAAATTTTACAAACAATGCACTAATCAAATAATATATCAAGAGAGAGAAATTGAAAGTGATTGTAGAAGCTGTTGAGCCGCTGAGAGGTGAGCCATTAAAGACAACATTCTCTCTACATACATACACCCTAGTCCGGTCCACGGCATCGGCTTCAAACTCCCCAAGCCTATAACAAAGCCGCTCTTCGGCTTCTTTAGCTACCCATAGCCGATCCCATGTTCGCATAAGCTCCATCTTCATTTTTTCTTCTCTGTCTAAATTGTTGTTTAATTCTCTCTCTAAATCCTCATTTTTCTCCTTAAGCTCCAACTCTATGCTTTGGGCATTTTTAAAACAAGTTTTTGCAATACAAAAGATTGCAAAAGCTTTGTTTGTGGCTTACTATATATCATTCGTTCATGGGGTTTTATGAGAAAATAATGGGCTTGCAATGTTATATGCGTATACGGGAAAATAAAAAAGATAGTAATAAATTGGAACGACTTATCTGGATGCTGAGGAGTATGTTAGACACACAGTCCTAAGACAGGAATATCACTCGCAAATTAAACAGTGATGCTTCGAGCCTCAGATAACTGTCCTCAGGATTCAACAACACAATTCATCCGATTGAAGCACTCAATAGATGACTTTAAAACAACAAGAAATTATGCTCAGAATTGGAGTATGAAGAATGACATTTTTGAGTGAGAGAGAGATATAATTTTTTTTATTAGAAACTGATCTGCATATCCCTTATATAAAGGGATGCAGAAACCACCCACTCCCCCCAAAACATGGATGACCACTTCTCCCACTAAACCACTTCCAACGGCTAATTAAGAAAAACGTGTTTTAATTTTAATCATAAAATAATTTTTAATTAATTAAATAAAATGATTTTTAATATTAATTAAAATTGAATTAAATAAAATTATTTAATGACGAAATTAAAATTAACTGATTATTAGGACCCACGACCCAAGTCCCAAGTCTTGATATATAATATAATAATAATTATATATCTATTTAGGTATAAATACCTCAAATCTTCTTAAATCCCCTTAGTGGGACTTGAACTCATGACCTCCCCTAAAGGGGACACAAAAGTTACCACTAGGCTACAAGGTCT
Organism: Sambucus nigra; assembly: GCA_949130495.1. Taxonomy (NCBI): domain Eukaryota; kingdom Viridiplantae; phylum Streptophyta; class Magnoliopsida; order Dipsacales; family Adoxaceae; genus Sambucus; species Sambucus nigra. Next base: position 379,041,061 of record OX422224.1, read on the forward strand.
TATCGTGAGTATATCATTCATACCAATAGTTATACACACACACAATAATCCCCCACATGAATGAGATACGAGAAGAAGGAATAAAGAAAGTTATTGGCAATAAAAATGTCATTAATAGGCAGAGGTGTCTTTTGAACTTGAACCTTGCTTACTGTATGTCCATTGGGCTTACAAACTATTCAGTGAATTACATATCTCGAACTGACTAGTTATTTTGATAAGCCAATTCAATAGACTACACACATGACACTTTAATACACTTGTGGTTCACAACAGTTTTGCTCATTAAGGCCATGAGCTATATCCCAGTATCATGAGCACTCTAGAGAATTAAGCCACAGTTCCCATAGGTAGCGGCCCCACTACCACACTCACTTAGGTGAATCTATCAAGAATGTCCTGTCACAACCCGCTTGAAAATCCAAGCCATAGATTCATTAAGAGTTTAACTCAACCTTTCTCATTACAGGTAGCACTACTATTATTATTATTATTATTATTATTATTATTATTATTATTATTATTATTATTATTATTATTATTATTATTATTATTATTATTATTATTATTATTATTATTATTATTATTATTATTATTATTATTATTATTATTATTATTATTATTATTATTATTATTAACACCATAGGGATAAGACAATGATAAGTCTTTGTATCGCTCACATATAATCATCCATAATTAGTTTTCCCATGGAACATATATCCTGGGATCTCCATTCAGATAGGTTGGGTATCCATCATGATAATTTTACTCATTAGGCTTTAAGCCCATCCCCCTCGATGTTTTGTAAATGATATCTCTTGACAATCCTTTGGTCAACGGATATGCTAAATTATCATTTGACCTTACAAAGTCAATGGTTATAATGCCATTAGATATGAGTTGTCTCACACTGTTATGCCTGCGACGAATATGTCTTGACTTTCCATTATAGGACTTGTTGCTTGCTTTTGCTATTGCCGCTTGGCAATCACAGTGTATAAGTACCGCAGGTACATGTTTAGGCCACATTGGAATGTCTACCAGAAATGTCCTCAGCCACTCGGGTTCTTCACCTGCTTTGTCTAAAGCTATGAATTCAGACTCCATTGTTGATCTCGCAATGCATGTCTGTTTTGAGGATTTCTACGATACGACAGCCCCGCCTAATGTGAATACATATCCACTTGTAGATTTGGATTCCTCTGAGTCTGAAATCCAATTAGCATCAGTATAACCTTCAATCACAACAGGATATGAGACATAATATAGAGCATAATCCAAAGTAAATTTCAGGTATCTCAAAACTCTAATAAGTGCATTCCAGTGATCATTATTAGTATTACAAGTATATCTACTCAATCTCCCTACTGCATATGCAATATCAGGTCTGGTGTAGTTCATAATGTACATTAGGCTATCGATAATTCTTGAATATTCAAGTTGTGACACAGGTTCTCCTTTGTTATTTAGTTTACTATTTGGATCATAAGGAGTTCTAACAGGAGTAGATTCATATTGATTGGATTTCCTTAACACACTTTCTATATAATGTGATTGTGATAATTTGATTTCCACAGAATCTCATATTATTTTAATTCTCAAAATGAAATCTGCAACTCCCAAGTCTTTCATACCAAATTGTTCACATAACATCTTCTTAGTGGTTTTTATAATACTCATATGTGATCCAAATATTAGCATATCATCAACGTATAGGCAAACAATCACACAAGCATCTCTATGGCACTTAAAGTACACATATTTGTTAGATTCATTTATTTTAAATCCATCATTAATCATTACTTGATCAAATTTTTCATGCCACTGCTTAGGGGCTTGTTTTAATCCATATAAGGATTTAACTAGCTTGCAACTTTGTTTTCTAATCCCTTTACAACAAATCCTTCCGGTTGATCCATATAAATTTCCTCTTCTAATTCCCCATTTAAAAAAGCAGTTTTAACATCCATTTGATGAATTTTCAGTTTATAGATGGATGCGAGGGAAATTAGAATTCTAATAGAAGTAATTCGCATAACCGGAGAATAAGTGTCAAAGAAATCAATTCCCTCCTTTTGTTTATATCCTTTGGCTACTAACCTAGCCTTATATTTTTCTATGGATCCATCAGGTTTCATTTTTCTTTTAAAAATCCATTTACACCCTATGGTTTTACAACCTGGTGGCAAGCTAACCAAATCCCAAGTGTGATTTTGCATAATAAATTCTATTTCACTATTAACAGTCTCTTTCCAAAATGGAGCTTCGGGAGAGATAAGAGCATCGTGATAAGATTGAGGATCCCCCTCGGACAAAAATGAAATATAATCAGGCCCAAAAGATTTATCTATTTTACGTCTTTTACTTTTCCTAAGTTCCTGTATTTCCATATCATTCTCTTGCCTACTACTAGATGTCATATAAATGTTTGAAGGAGCATCCTCAAGTCTAGTAGTGGGATTATCTAGAAATTTTTTTTTAAAAAAATAATGCGTTACGAGATTCAATAATAGTATTTGTAGATACACTATCTACATCTGATTTAAACACAAGGAACCTATAGCACTACTGTTTTGAGCATTTCCTATAAATACACAATCAACAGTTTTAGGTCCGAGTTTAGTTCGTTTTGGTGGAGGCAGGACTACTTTTGCTAAACACCCTCACACTTTTAAGTATTTATATGTAGGCTTTCTTACTTTCCATAATTCATAAGGAGATTTATCAGATTTCTTTGGGGGAATTTTGTTTAAAATATAACAGGCTGAAAGTACCGCTTTACCCCATAAATTATGAGGAAAACCCGAGCTGTTTAACATAGCATTTACCATATCCTTTAGCGTTTGATTTTTACGTTCTGCCACACCATTTTGTTGTGGACAATATGGTACCGTAGTTTGATGTATTATGCCATGTATTTTACAAAAATCATTAAAAGGCTCGGAATATTCTCCTCCTCTACATGATCTTACAATTTTAATTTTTTGATTTAGTTGATTTTCAACTTCTGTGTTATATAGTTTGAATTTCTCAAGTGCTTCATCCTTAGATTTCAAAAGATACACATAACAGAATTTTGTGTTATCATCTATAAAGGTGATAAAATATTTTTTCCCACCCCTTGTTTGAATTCCTTTTAAGTCACACCAATCGGTATGAATTAATTCCAAAATCTCAGTAGAGCGTTGTATATTTTGAAAAGGTTTTCTTTTGAATTTTGATTCAACACATATTTCACATTTGTGTTCGACATTTGCAGGCAGTTTAGGAATATCTCCTAAATTCATTAATCTTCTAAGTGAAGCAAAATTAACATGTGCAAGTCTACTATGCCATAAATATAAGGAATCAGAGAGATAAGCAGAAGAATTAACTACATTAAAAACAAAGTCAACAGTTACATTTAATTTGAATAATCCCTCACACATGTAACCCTTTCCCACAAACACCACATTTTTAGATAAAACAAACTGATCAGATTCAAAAACCCTTTCAAAACCCTTTTTACTCAACATCGAGACTGAGACCAAATTTTTCCTAATGTCGGGCACGTGCAACACCTCGTTCAACGTCAGGACTTTTTCAGAAGTGAATTTTAAATCCACCTTCCCTTTTCCAGCAACAACAGCTACTGAAGAATTGCCCATGTAGAGCTTTTCATCACTTCCCACCACCTCGTAGTGGGAAAAAACACTCCTGTCTCCACAGATGTGTCAGGTGGCCCTAGTGTCCACCCACTAGTCCTTAATGTTGCTAACCAGGTGTGCCTCTAAAATAACAACAGAAAAATTAGTAGTTTCAACAATTGAAGCTTCTGCACCCCCATTAGGTTTTTTGAAATTCTCATTGTTTTTCCTTTTGAAGCAGTCTTGGGCTCGATGTCCAAGTTTACCACAAACAAAACAGTCTCCCCCGAATTTCTTAATCCCACCTTTAGGTTTCGTAACATTATTTGGTACTTTTTCTTTTCCCTTAAATTTATGTTGGTACTTATTTGGGTTAAACTGATTTTTGGTCCCCGCCCACTTCTTTCAGCAATGTTTGCTTTGGCAGCCATAGCCATGGCAACGTCTCTTTTTTCCTTAACGCAATTATCCTCTTCAATTCTAAGTCTAACAGTGAGATCTTCCATAGTCATATCTTTACGTTTATGTTTAAGGCCATTTCTAAATTCTTTCCAGGAAGGGGGAAGTTTCTCAATAAAAGATGCGACTTGAAAACCCTCACTAATTGACATACCCTCAGCATGAATTTCATGAATAATGACTTGAAGTTCTTCTAATTGTGACAAAACAAATTATTCGTCAACTATTTTAAAATCTAGAAAACGACTAACAACAAATTTCTTACTTCCACCATCTTTAGTTTTATATTTCTTATCTAACATCAACCATAACACTCTAGCAGTGGGGAAAGAAAAACAAATATTATACAGGGCATCATCCAAATTGTTAAAAATATGATTTTTGCACATAAAATCAGATTTTTCCCAAAGTTGATTAACAACAATTTTTGCCGGTTCGGTCTCTTCGGAATTATCTTCCTTAACTTCTAACGTGTGATCGAGTTCCAACAGGTTCAGATAAAATTGCATTTTTTGTTGCCAACGTTTAAAATTCAAACCGACAAATTTTTCAGGCCTAGCAGAGGCGATAGCGGCAGGATGAAATTTTCCCATTGTATGAATATAAAATTTTATTTCTGTCTTAGATTGTTATATGCGTATACAGGAAAATAAAAAAGATAATAATAAATTGGAACGACTTATCTGGGTGCTGAGGTATGTGTTAGACACACAGTCCTAAGATAAAAATATTGTTCGCACATTAAACAGTGATGCTTTGAGCCTCAGATAACTGTCCTCAGGATTCAACAGCACAATTTATTCGATTGAAGCACTCAATGGATGACTTTAAAACCACAAGAAATTATGCCCAGAATTGGAGTATGAAGAATGACGTTTTGAGTGAGACAAAGATTGAAAAAAATTATTAAAAATTGATCTGCAGATCCCTTATATAAAGGGATGCAGAAACCACCCACTCCCCCCAAAACGTGGATGACCACTTCTCCCACTAAACCACTCCCAACAGCTAATTAAGAAAAACGTGTTTTAATTTTAATCATAAAATATTTTTTAATTAATTAAATAAAATGATTTTTAATATTAATTAAAATTGAATTAAATAAAATTATTTAATGAGAAAATTAAAATTAACTGATTATTAGGACCCAAGACCCAAGTTTCAAGTCCCAAGTCCCATGTCCCAAGTCTTGATATATAATATAATAATTATATATCTATTTAGGTATAAATACCTCAAATCTTCTTAAATCTCCTTAGTGGGACTTGAACTTATGACCTCCCCTAAAGGGGACACAAAAGTTACCACTAGGCTACAAGGTCTTATTATGAGTAAATCATTCACACCAATAGTTATACACACACACACACAACATGCAAATATACTAATCAGTTGTTGGTATTTTGGGGTTACACTTTTAATTATTTTTCAATTATTTGAAAAGTAATAAACGGTTGATTTCTTCATCACACGTCAAATCTTCTGACTTACATAGACGACTCTATGCATAAGTTTTGGGACAAATCTGAATAGACTTCAGGATCTCGAAACCCCAAAATGCTAACGAAATCATTTTATTTAATTATTATTTTCACTTAGCTCGTAAACACGTCAGAAGCAGTAGCTATCCTTAGCAGTTAGTAGTAGGGGTGGAAATTTTTGAAACGACACGAAAAAATGACACGGAACGATACGAAATTGACCCAAAATTAACACGATGTTTCGTGTTCGTGTCGTGTTTTTTTACACGAAGTCGTGTCGTGTCGTGTTATCGTATTTTTTAGGACTGAAATTTAAGAAATTATGGTTGTCATGTCGTGTCGTGTCGTGTTATTTTTTATTCGGGTCGTGTTCGTGTCAGCTAAAAAAATACGAATTCGTGTTTGTGTCGTGTTCGTGTCCGAAAAAATCTTGTCATGTCGTGTCGGGCCGAAACAAGACCCGTTGACTCGAATTGCCACCCCTAGTTAGCAGCACGTCTGGTATCTGAAAGACAGATATTCCACATAGAAACCAGTTGTTGCATGTAATAAATAACGTTAGAAACCGTATTGGGTGGGTCTGCAATACCGAAACAACACTCATTCAAGAGCAGTGGTAGTCGACACCAAACCGACTTCAATTTATCTCCACAAAAGTTATAGACACCTGAGTGAGTTTCACTATAGAACTAATTTTTTTAGCTTGATATGAATTCTTAATTAAATTAACTAAGACTAAAGGATAAATACTTAATAAAATTATAAATCTTAAGTCACATCTTATTTCTTTATGCAATTAACATGGGACAAAATGCACAACAACATAATTTTTTTTCCACTTGACACAATTACAATCCAAATAAAAACATCATGATACGATAATATTTTTTTAACCACACACGACTTAATTAAAACATGACACCACATAACACAAATAAAACATGATACAACACGCAACAACACACAATCGTTTTTTCAACCAAACTTCAACACGACGTAAATAAAAGCGACATGACAAGACACGATTTATTTTTATCACACGACTAATTTAAAATGGGAAGTCACATGACACAAAAATTTGTATTCTAACCTAACGCGAATACGACCCAAATTACACATGAAACTACATTATATCTAAATTTATTTGCATTCAAAAAAAATTTCGCGTTCGAAATTTGTTCGCCTTTTTTTCCAGCTTACACCAGTAGTTTATTTCACTTTATAATAAATGGGCATTTAGTGTTTAGGGTCTAGTAGTTTTCATTATTTTCAGCGTGGATCCAATTGTTTTTGTATTAGTTGTTTCGGGCATTACTGAAAATAACTAAAATGAATATTAATATAAAGTTCATGTCATATCTAATGTTAATTAAATTGTATTAGGTAAGGCATGACACAAGGTTTTTTTTTATCGTTATACCCACAATTGTATTATACCATATATTACGACTAGAGAATAATCTATCGTTATATCCACAATTGTATTATTTGGCCTGTAGGAATGAGATGATTAAGAGCCCAATTATTGCTATCATACGGAATGTCTGTGATTGACTTAACACAGTTACTTTATTTCTTGTTATTTGAATTTATTATCTCCAATTATTTGGATTAATTTGTTGTATGTATGACTATTGTCCTAAAACCCCTAAACGGATCATTATGGGTCATTTATTTAAAAACCATTCATAGCCACCTATTCTAGCCCCGATATTTCTAATTGTAGTAATATCATCATATATTATTTTTCTTATCTCACTTTGACTATTGAATCTCATTTCTTATGATAACTCAGATATTATTAAACTCTAATTATGTTTTACAAACTGTATAGAATGAGAATTACCTACTAGGCAATTTTTCTTATTCTTTAAAAATTCCAGATGGACCCAAAGCGTAAGGAAAACAACATTGCCCCCGACCCCGCATAATTTAATGCATCATTTCGTGTATCGCTAGCCATAATATACTCATGAAAATTCAGTAGCAGTTCTGGCAAACCCGTCATAATTTCATACGTGACCACCCATAAGCTGATGTAGTGTTATGTTGTATTTATTTCGTTTTCTTTTATTTCTTTTTCCATTTTATGTAATGTGGAAACAATATTACTACCCCGTATGTGTGTAATGAATAAAGTGTCTTGTCACCATACTTAGTCGATGTAATGTAATACAACTTTTATTATCTTATTTATGTGTGTATTTCAATCTTTTTCTTATTTGCCAAACACTTAATCACCCTAAAAACCCGGGATGTGATAACATGGTATCAGAGCGAGCACAAGGTTTATTACTCCTATGCGGGACTTACTTAGGACATATAGTTTTTTTAATTTCGTAACTTCTTTATATTATTTCGATACTAAACACTTGTCTTGCAGCTATGAACCTTTGGGTTCATATCTATCTGAACCCTAAAGGGATCGATCATGCTTAGTTTAGCCACACCATTCGGGATAAAGGATACAATAAGCTATGTAAAAAAATTCGGGATATTGACCGAGAATGGTCAATTGCGACCCTGACATCAAACATCACTTACTGACATATCGATCAATAGGTGAAGAGCAAGCCACGAAGCAAGCTTGTCGATTTGCGAAGGAATAGGAAGACGCAAGTGGGATGAGAATCTTAAGAAGATGATAGATTTGTATATAAATAAACTCTTAAGGAGCACTCTAGAGGACATTCCCAATTTAAATGGTATTATGGCAACTCAATCAGAGGATTCGTTGTGTGTAGAAGAGGATGGTTCCAGTCCTCGAGTAAATTTATATGTTGAAATACAAAAGTACGAGTTAGGAGATTCGGTTGGTAAAAAATGTGGAAACAAACAATTTCAAATATCAGATACTCAAGTCAACAATTCGTTTGATGTCTTAGGCGACATTGAAGATTCAACAAGTTTCATTCAAGATGTGGAGTTTGGCACCACCACACCAAAAAGATCAATTTGGCACACCCTGGTATTAAAAATTTGGCACTGTTTTAAACTGTGCCAAATTCTGGCACGGTTTAATGACAATCTAGCACACTTTAAAACAGTGCCACTGTTTTAAAGTGTGCCAAAATGGAGTACACTTCACTAAAATGTAAAACACCCTAAAAAAAAATCACTATTCTCTCACTTTGGTATCCCGCCCTATCATCCTTCTCATTCCCACTCACCTGAGTCACCCCGCTCACCCCTCTCTCTACTTTGAGTTCTTTTCGCTCGTCTCTCTCTCTATCTCTCTCCGAAAATCCAAGGTAAGATTTCATTTCAGTTTTTTTATAGTTTTTTCATTTTCTGTGTGTATTCTTGCTTTTTGTTTATGGTTTCATATATTTGTTCTCTCATTTGTTAATAGTTAGTTTTTTGTATTAATTTTGGGTATTACATATTGATTGAAGATCCGGTGTTCATCTTTGCAGTTTTTTTATTGGTTTGGGTATTACATCATTACTGATATACACACTATTGCTTATATAATTTTGGGGGACTCAGTTCTGATATAGAGACTATTGTAGTAGCTTCCTCATTTGAATTGATATATTATCTTTTCTTTGTGAAATTGTTTAGGGGATTAATGTCACAAGTGGAGTTAAGACATGTCAGTAGGACTATGCACACTTGCTGTTTGACAAAATGGCCAAGTGAGAATTCAAATTTCTATAGGTGCACGAGTGTTATCCTGTCGTTTTATTTGAAATGAAGTAATATATGTTATGAAAATTTTAGAGCACATAAGGTTTTCCAATATGTTTTTGTATAATATTTAGGGGTTTTGAATATCTATCTGAGTATTTTATACTTAGTGTATATGATATGTTCGATTTCTCCAAAATAAACACTTTTTACTTTTATAGGTCTATTTTTTTAATGGCACAATATTAGGCTTCTCACATCTGTGGCTCATCAAAATAAGAAGTTTGAGTGTTTCTTTAACCATCATTTCCTCACATAATTTGTAAATTAACACGAAGAAGGTTAAAATATTTGGAGATATGTTTTTATTTATCATTTAATTCAATAATACTATAGCACCTTTCAATCGACATAAACTACACACTCCATGAATTAACAAGGTGTAGGTAAACACATTTAGTGTAATACCTTCCCTTTTCATTTTAGAAAAGATCTTCCAAGTCTCATTTAATTGTCTCATTTGGTGTTATGAGATTTATATTACTTATTCAAGTGCTTATTATTTTATTTCCCGTTATCTTAGCGTTTCTATAATTGGTACGCAAATATGTAGTTCCATATGCCGTGGCTTAGTTTTTCTTGTTAAGCTCTATTGTACCAAAGCTTAACAAATGATTGGAATGTGTGTCCTATGTTTAACATCTTAAACACATCATCGTACTTCTTCAGTGTTTGTATTGTTGTATTGTTCAAATAAAAGGTTTCAAACCACATCGTGTGCCGACTTGCCCACCAAAATGTCTATCGTTATTACAACAACAAGATAAATGTTGATAAGAGGGGTACGGGGAAGAAAAAACTCCTTCCATACTCAAAATCACCTGTGCAAGTGTTGGAAGGAAGAGAGGGGATAATGATATAATTAGAGGGCTACAACTCTAACTTGCTATTTTTGTTTTGAATATTCTAGTAGCAAGGTCCAAAAAAATGCGGGGCGTGATCGAGGCGTGGAGGCCAAGCGTTAAGCCTTAGAAGCCTAGGCGGGCCTTAAGCGTAAAAAGGCATTTTGGCCTTCTTAATATATTTTAATCATAACAAGGCTATTAAAATACTAAAATTGTACATATCATAAAAATATGTCTGAATATATGCAAATTAAAATGCTATTTGATTATTTTGGATGAGATAATGGTTCGGTTAGTAAAAAAATTCCTTAAAAGACGATATCGTTTCACTAAAGCATTGTTGTTTTTAGAAAAAAGTGTTCCTTAAAGGTTTTACCAAGAATAAGGCGTAAAAAACTTAAGGCGGGACGTTTCTCCCAAGCCTTAAGCCTAGGCGTGTCTAGGCGGAGCCTATACGGGTTTTTTAGAACAGTGGCTAGTAGTAATAGTAGTAAATGTAATGAAGAGGTATACACCTCTTTCGGGAATACTAGGATAAGTAAGTCGTTTATGTTAATTCGACACTTCAGGGCTTTTACTTGGTGCCCAGGTATCCATTTAGTATAAAGAGGTAATAACCACAGCGTGGAGGTCGTTGCCCGAGTCCGTAATGATCAAGTGAGTTATTGAGTGGGAGAGAGTAGCATGACCTGGTTTCCTGAGTGTGTGTCTGGGACTAGTAAGGATAAGGTAACACTGGCTCAACTTGATCTTATCCGAGGTAGTTTATCCGTAACTAAGATTTAACGGACTCATTCGTCTCTTATCAATTCATCAATTATTTGACACTGATAGTGCAATCACTTAAATTTAAAAAAAAATGAAATTTTGCCTTTCTGGATTTGAAGTGATCTAGTGTCGAATATTGAACCTTAGTAGATATCAGAGTCACTGGATGGACAATGACAAAGGGGAGCCATAGAGTTTTAGGAAATCAATCAAAACTACATTTTTTCCTTTTTCCTTTTTTTGTATTAGACTCCATTGGTGTTAGTTTAATATAAATTAGTCCTAGTCAAGTGTCAACTTGTATATATATGGTCGGTAGTGGCGGAGATTTGTAATACTAAGGTGGCGGTGGTGGTGGAGACTTCGATGGAGGTTGTGAAGATTTGTAATAGTATGGCGGAGGTGGTGAATGGACAGGTGGTGGTGGGGACTTGTAGTTGTAAGGGGGTGGATAAGATTTAACCGGAGGTGGAGGAGACTTGTAGTAGTATGGTGGTGGTGGAGAATGTACTGGTGGAGGTGGTGACTTGTAGTAGTAAGGTGGTGGCGGTGGAGACTTGTAATAATAAGGTGGTGGTGGATATGGTGAAGGTGGTGGGGGAGATTTATAGTAGTAAGGTGGTGGAGGAGATGATGAAGGTGGTGGTGGGGACTTATATTCGTACGGTGTTGGTGGTGAAGGAGAGGGGGGTGGAGGAGACTTGTAGTATTATGGCGGTGGTGGAGAGGGTGATGGTGGGGATTTGTACACATAAGGTGGTGGAGGTGGTGGAGAATGTGAGGGTGGTGGAGGAGACTTGTAAACATAAGGTGGTGGTGGTGATTGATAAATGTACGGGTCTGCGGACACTACTATGTTGTTTGAAACTACAAATATGGCCAATGCAACTAGGAATTGTGGCCAAAGACGACCCCTAGAGACGCCGCCACCGTAAGCTCTCATTGCTCACCGTTGCGTCAAGATGATATGTTGAGTTGAGATGTGTTTGATGACTTTGATAGTGAATGTCTAAAATTCTTATATAGAAAATTGGAGTCGTTGAGGGAGAGGTGTCAATGAGGGACTAGTTCAATTGGTTCCTTTGATGTTGAGTTGTGGCCTCCATCTCTACAGCTGGGATTTCTAATTTCTTAACACCTTGTTTTGGTCACTTGGATTAATCACCCATTTTTTTATCACCTGCTACATGCATCATATGCCATGTTATACCAGATTGACTCTTATATTATGATATAATTATACATTTCCACTCTCCATTCATGACATTGAGGTTTCCAAAACAGAATGTGCAGAAACTAAGATTACAACTGGTCATAATCCCATCCCATCCCATGACAGGACAAGATATTATAATAAGACTTTAACCATTGTACACGAAATTTAGGACATAACAGTTGTGATAAAAAAAAAGATGGAGATCCATTTAAAACATAATTCATTACTTTCAAGTCCAACTATATTTTGTACTTTGAGGTTTTGAAAGACTTATTTTGCTGACTTTCTATTTCAGGTTGTTTGTATATACATATATAAATAAATTATTTTCACCCGCTACCAAAGTTTGCAGAAAGTAACCTTACAAATGGTTATACTCCAATGATGGACATGATGTTAATTTAAGTCAACTCTTTCAATAAGATTCGACAAAGGTCTAAATGAGTGTATGCTTTCTGTGTGTAATCTCAGACATAATAGGCATGTGTCAACTTGTGTATATATATATATATATATATATATATATATATATATATATATATATATATATATATATATATGTGAGCATTACATATGTTAAATTGTCAATAAAAACCAATGTTATATATAATTATGCTACAACACAAGCAAGAGGACACATATCCCATTTAAAATCTCTTTATCGAGTGGGAGTGGCCACCATTTTCACTGTGTCCGCCTTACCCTATAGTTTGAATTTGTATGATTGAGACTTTAATCACACAATTTGCTCATTTCACAATTAGTTTGTATGATACATCATGCAGGTAATTGATTTTTTCTGCAGTAAAGTTATATCAATATTACAGTTCCCCTCTTCAGAGTTGCCAAACCCCTCAATCTACACAATGACATCAAACTTTGCAATTTATCACTTGATTGTTAAATTGTTACGTCTAGACTGTGGTTCTTTATTTTGTTTATGCAAACTATACCTCATTTGTAATGATTTTTATCTCCATTAATTCTTAATTTTGTTATTGAACTTTCATAAAGTTGTTACATTGTGTGATAGTATACTTTTTAATAACGAAATATACTTTTTGGTATGGAATGTTTTAGTAAATTTAATTTCAGTTGAGCTAGAAGAACATCACATTTGGATAAGCTATAGTTGAAATTTTTGACATTTGCTTTTTAAGATCACCAATTGTTTTACACTTGTTCAAACCATATATGCATATATGCATTTAGTCATATATGCATTTAGTCAATCAAGTTATCTGACATTAGATAATTGTGCAGGATCCTGTTAACAATTTTTGCTTTCATGAGACTTAAGATATTCCTTTCCTTGCAAAGTGTAACAAATGTTTTTAAACATGATATTGTGATTTTTGATTTCATAAGTACTTACCCTTATTTCAAGAGAAAATTTCAAATCATAATTCATTAAACTATTTTACACAACAGAGTCACCCCGTCACACATTTCCCCCATTACACTTGACCTCTCTGTGAAATTTCACATAATTTGATCATATGCTTTGCATCTGTTTGTCAAATGTTAATCTTCTGCATTCTTTGTTTTTTATGTTAATCTTTTGCATCAAATGTTAATCTTCTACATTCTTCTGCATTATATCCCCTGATTTTCACCTCCTCCCCCCTAAACTATTATTTGTGTGTGTGAATAACTAAATTGGCTTGGTATCTGTAAATGCCGGGTGAAAATCTGTAACTGGAACATAAAGCAACCGCTAAGGTGACTGGTATGCTTTTGGATGTCCTCAGGAATGTGAGTCAGCATTAGTAAGCCTACCCAATGCTCTCACTATAGTCCAATCAGTCTGTGCAACTTATCTTTCAAAATGACATCTAAAATCAGCAGCTTGTTGACGTTCGAAATTCATAATATGCACTGTAATATGCATATTATGAACTGTAATATGCATATTACAGTGAGTATCACAACTGTAATATGCATATTACTGTTAGCTGCTGTAATATGCATATTACAAGTTGTAATATGCATATTTTTTCCAATCCAGCCTATTCTCAATAGCATATTTGCATCTGTTTAACATCATCTTTGCAATGTTCAGTTTTAAATGAGGAAAAACATGCTACTGTATGCATATATGTTGCAGCATATATGCACACAGTTATTGCATATATGTATAATATGCGTACATGGATAGAGTTATTTGTGCAATTGAATGAAATTTTATAGGTTCCAAAGATTGACACCTGAAAAGATATTTGATCAAGCATAGCTATTTGATCAGGTCTTAGGCCTCATTTTAAAATCTCGTCCAAAACTCTAATGTTTCCTCTGCTTTCCCATGGTGACCATATCCACCAAGAATTGAATTCCAACACTTTGAATCACACATTTTTAATTAGGAAAATATCAATTAAGCTGCCTGAAGGTCACCAATTTTAGTATATATGTTTATCAGACTTCCACAAACACTCATTTCAACATCATAGCTTGTGTTTACATCTTGGTAGTGAACTATCTGCTCTTTTTTCAGCGTTACAAGATCAGCACACGCGCTTAAATAAATATTCTGCGCAAAGCTTTCAATCTTGTGGCCTTCATGTAATATTACATAAGATGTGTATAATACATTCGAACCATATATATAGTCGCTACATGTAAATTGATTGTGTATATTACATGAAGCTATGAACAAAATGATTTAAGAATTTTGTGAGTTTAAGCCAGGTTATTACTTGTGCGATTAAGAATTTCATAGGGAATGATTTGTGTTACAAGTAGCCTTATGAATATAAATAATTTGTTTCCCCTTACAGGGGGATGCATGTATGTTACGACCTGAGCTACAAAGAGGAAGAATTTGAAGTTGTTGACCTGCCGTTAGAGTCTGCAGGCTTTGTTGAAATTGACACACTGATTCTACAGGTTTGCAAATTTCTTAATGTTTATGTTCTATTGATTCATCTTGTGGT
Organism: Sambucus nigra; assembly: GCA_949130495.1. Classification (NCBI taxonomy): domain Eukaryota; kingdom Viridiplantae; phylum Streptophyta; class Magnoliopsida; order Dipsacales; family Adoxaceae; genus Sambucus; species Sambucus nigra. The sequence goes on from OX422224.1 coordinate 379,056,079, forward strand.
TATAGTTGTTGGATTAGAAGAGCTAGAAAGATTAGAAAACATACATGTTTAATTAAAAAAAATGTAGATTAGGCTTGAAAACAAGCCGTTTGAGGGTGAAAACCAAAATCAGCCCCCAAACGACCCCGTAAGAGCCATGAACACCTCGCACGGCCCCATATTACATTTTGGGTCTCTCGGTTTGAGAATATGATGATAATTTGCAAAAATCACACTTAGACTTAAAAACAAGCCGTTAAAGGGTGAAAACCCAAACCAGCCCCCAAACGATCACCTAGGAGGCACGAACACCTCGCATGGGACCAATGTAACTTGTAAGAACTGATCGCATTGTCTCGGGTCTCCCGGTTTGTGAATATGACGATAAATCAACACTTAAACAAAAAAACAAGCCGTTAAAGGGTGGAAACCCAAACCAGCCCCCAAATGACCCCGTAAGAGGCACAAACACCACGCACGGGACCAATGTAACTTATAAGATCTGACCGCGTAGTCCCGGGTCTCTCGATTTGTGAATATGATGATAATTTGAAAAAATCACACTTAGATTTAAAAACAATCCGTTAAAGGGTAAAAACCCAAACCAGCCCCCAAACGACTCCGTAGGAGGCACAACACCTCGCAGGGGACCAATGTAACTTGTAAGAACTGACCGCATAGTCCCGGATCTCTCGGTTTGAGAATATGACGATAATTTGTAAAAATCACACTTAGACTTAAAAACAAGCCGTTAAAGGGTGGAAACCCAAACCAGCCCCCAAACGACCCCGTAGGAAGCACGAACACCTCGCACGGGACCAATGTAACTTTCAAGGAACTGACCGCATAGTCCCGGGACTCCCGGTTTGTGAATATGACGACAATTTACAAAAATCAACACTTAAACTTAAAAATAAGCCGTTAAAGGGTGAAAACCCAAACTAGCCCCCAAACGACCCCGTAAGAGACACGAACACCTCGCACGGGACCAATGTAACTTGTAGGAACTGACCGCGTAGTCCCGAGTCTCTCGATTTGAGAATATAACGATTATTTGTAAAAATCATACTTAGACTTAAAAACAAGTCGTTAAAGGGTGAAAACCCAAACCAGCCCCCAAACGACCACGTAAGAGGCATGAACACCTCGCACGGGACCAATATAACTTGTAGGAACAAATCGCATAGTTCTAAGTCTCCCGGTTTGTGAATATGACGATAATTTGCAAAAATCACACTTAGACTTAAAAACAAGCCGTTAAAGGGTGAAAACCCAAACCAGCCCCCAAACGACCCCGTAAGAGGCATGAATACCTCACACGGGATCAATGTAACTTATAGGAACTGATCGCGTAGTCCCGGGTCTCTCGGTTTGAGAATATGACGATAATTTTCAAAATTCACAATTAGACTTAAAAACAAGCCGTTAAAGGGTGGAAACCCGAACTAGCTCCCAAACGACCCCGTAGGAGGTACGAACACCTCGCACGCGACCAATGTAACTTACAGGAAGTGACCGCATAGTCCCAAGACTCCCGGTTTGTGAATATGATGATAATTTACAAAAATCAACACTTAAACTTAAAAACAAGTCGTTAAAGGGTGAAAACCCAAACTAGTCCCCAAAACGACCCTGTAAGAGACACGAACACCTCGCACGGGACCAATGTAACTTGTAGGAACTGACCGCGTAGTCCCGACTCTCTCGATTTGAGAATATAATGATGATTTGTAAAAATCATACTTAGACTTAAAAACAAGTCGTTAAAGGGTGAAAACCCAAACCAGCCCCCAAACTGACCACCTAGGAGGCACGAACACCTCACACGGGACCAATGTTACTTGTAAGAACTGACCGCATAGTCTCGGGTCTCCCGGTTTGTGAATATGACGATAAATCAACACTTAAACTAAAAAATAAGTCGTTAAAGGGTGGAAACCCAAATCAGCCCCCAAACGACCCCGTAAGAGGCACAAACACCACGCACGGGACAAATGTAACTTATAAGATCTGACCGCGTAGTCCCGGGTCTCTCGATTTGTGAATATGACGATAATTTGCAAAAATCACACTTAGACTTAAAAAGAATCCGTTAAAGGGTGAAAACTCAAACCAACCCCTAAACGTCCCCGTAGGAGGCACAACACCTCGCACGGGACCAATGTAACTTGTAAGAACTGACCGCATAGTCTCGGGTCTCTCGGTTTGAGAATATGACGATAATTTGCAAAAATCACACTTAGACTTAAAAACAAGCCGTTAAAGGGTGGAAACCCAAACCAGCCCCCAAACGACCCCGTAGGAGGCACGAACACCTCGCACGGGACCAATATAACTTGCAGAAACTGACCGCCTAGTCCCGGGACTCCCGGTTTGTGAATATGACGATAATTTACAAAAATCAACACTTAAACTTAAAAACAAGCCGTTAAAGGGTGAAAACCCAAACTAGCCCCCAAACGACCCCGTAAGAGACACGAACACAGCGCACGGGACCAATGTAACTTGTTGGAACTGACCGCGTAGTCCCGAGTCTGTCGATTTGAGAATATAACGAAGATTTGCAAAAATCATACTTAGACTTAAAAACAAGTCGTTAAAGGGTGAAAACCCAAACCAGCCGCCAAACGACCACGTAAAAGGCATGAACACCTCGCACGGGACCAATATAACTTGTAGGAACTAATCGCATAGTTCTGAGTCTCCCGGTTTGTGAATACGATGATAATTTGCAAAAATCACCGTTAGACTTAAAAACAAGCCGTTAAAGGGTGAAAACCCAAACCAACCCCCAAACGACCCAGTAAGAGGCACGAATACCTCGCACGGGATCAATGTAACTTATAGGAACTGATCGCATAGTCCCGGGACTCTCGGTTAGAGAATATGACGATAATTTTCAAAATTCGCAATTAGACTTAAAAACAAGCCGTTAAAGGGTGGAAACCCAAACTAGCTCCAAAACTACCCTGTAGGAGGTACGAACACCTCGCACGAGATTAATGTAACTTACAGGAACTGACTGCATAGTCCCGGGAATCCCGGTTTGTGAATATGACGATAATTTACAAAAATTAACACTTAAACTTAAAAAAAAGCCGTTAAAGGGTGAAAACCCAAACTAGCCCCCAAAACGACCCCGTAAGAGACACGAACACCTCGCACGGGACCAATGTAACTTATAGGAACTGACCGCATAGTCCCGAGTCTCTCGATTTGAGAATATAAGGATGATTTGAAAAAATCACACTTAGACTTAAAAACAAGTCGTTAAAGGGTGAAAACCCAAACCAACCCCCAAAGGACCACCTAGGAGGCACAAACACCTCGCACGGGACCAATGTAACTTGTAAGAACTGACCGCATAGTCCCGGGTCTCCCGATTTGTGAATATGACGATAATTTGCAAAAAATCACACATAGACTTAAAAAAAAGCCGTTAAAGGGTGAAAACCCAAACCAACCCCCAAACGACCCCGTAAGAGGTACGAATCCCTCACACGGGATCAATGTAACTTATAGGAACTGATCGCGTAGTTCCGGGTCTCTCGGTTTGAGAATATGACGATAATTTTCAAAATTCGCAATTAGACTTAAAAACAAGCCGTTAAAGGGTGGAAACCCAAACTAGCTCCCAAACGACCCCGTAGGAGGTACGAACACCTCGTACGGGACCAATGTAACTTACAGGAACTGACCGCATAGTCCCGGGACTCCCGATTTGTGAATATGACGATAATTAACAAAAATCAACTCTTAAACTTAAAAATAAGTCGTTAAAGGGAGAAAACCCAAACTAGCCCCCAAAACGACCCTGTAAGAGACACGAACACCTCGCACGGGACCAATGTAACTTGTAGAAACTGACCGCGTAGTCCCAAGTCTTTCGATTTGAGAATATAAGGATGATTTGAAAAAATCACACATAGACTTAAAAACAAGTCGTTAAAGGGTGAAAACCCAAACCAGCTCCCAAACGACCACCTAGGAGGCACAAACACCTCGCACGAGACCAATGTAACTTGTAAGAACTGACCGCATAGTCCCGGGTCTCTCGATTTGTGAATATGACGATAAATCAACACTTAAACTTAAAAACAAGCCGTTAAAGGGTGGAAATCGAAACCAGCTCCCAAACAACCCCGTAAGAGGGACAAACACCACGCACGAGACCAATGTAACTTATAAGATCTGACAGCGTAGTCCCGGGTCTCTCGATTTGTGAATATGACGACAATTTACAAAAATCACACTTAGACATAAAAACAATCCGTTAAATGGGGAAAACCCAAACCAGCCCCCAAACGACCCCGTAGGAGGCACGAACACCTCGCACGGGACCAACGTAACTTGTAAGAACTGACCGCATAGTCCCGGATCTCTAGGTTTGAGAATATGACGATAATTTGCAAAAATCACACTTAGACTTAAAAACAAGCCATTAAAGGGTGGAAACCCAAACCAACCCCCAAACGACCCCGTAGGAAGCACGAACACCTCGTACGGGACCAATGTAACTTTCAAGGAACTGACCGCATAGTCCCGGGACTCCCGGTTTGTGAATATGACGACAATTTACAAAAATCAACACTTAAACTTAAAAATAAGCCGTTAAAGGGTGAAAACCCAAACTAGCCCCCAAACGACCCCGTAAGAGACACGAACACCTCGCACGGGACCAATGTAACTTCTAGGAACTGACCGCGTAGTCCCGAGTCTCTCGATTTGAGAATATAACGATGATTTGTAAAAATCATACTTAGACTTAAAAACAAGTCGTTAAAGGGTGAAAACCCAAACCAGCCCCCAAACGACCACGTAAGAGGCATGAACACCTCGCACGGGACCAATGTTACTTGTAAGAACTGACCGCATAGTCTCGGGTCTCCCGGTTTGTGAATATGACGATAAATCAACACTTAATCTAAAAAATAAGTCGTTAAAGGGTGGAAACCCAAATCAGCCCCCAAACGACCCCGTAAGAGGCATGAATACCTCACACGGGATCAATGTAACCTATAGGAACTGATCGCGTAGTCCCGGGTCTCTCGGTTTGAGAATATGACGATAATTTTCAAAATTCACAATTAGACTTAAAAACAAGCCGTTAAAGGGTGGAAACCCGAAATAGCTCCCAAACGACCCCGTAGGAGGTACGAACACCTCGCACGGGACCAATGTAACTTACAGGAAGTGACCGCATAGTCCCAGGACTCCCGGTTTGTGAATATGACGATAATTTACAAAAATCAACACTTAAACTTAAAAACAAGTCGTTAAAGGGTGAAAACCCAAACTAGTCCCCAAAACGACCCTGTAAGAGACACGAACACCTCGCACGGGACCAATGTAACTTGTAGGAACTGACCGCGTAGTCCCGACTCTCTTGATTTCAGAATATAAGGATGATTTGAAAAAATCACACTTAGACTTAAAATCAAGTCGTTAAAGGGTGAAAACCCAAACCAGCCCCCAAACGACCCTAGGAGGTACAAACACCTCGTACGGGACCAATGTAACTTGTAAGAACTGACCGCATAGTCCTGGGTCTCCGATTTGTGAATATGACGATAAATCAACACTTATACCTAAAAACAAGCCGTTAAAGGGTGGAAACCGAAACCAGCCCCCAAACGACCCCGTAAGAGGCACAAACACCACGCAAGGGACCAATGTAACTTATAAGATCTGACTGCGTAGTCCCGGGTCTCTCGATTTATGAATATGACGACAATTTGCAAAAATCACACTTAGACTTAAAAACAATCCGTTAAATGGGGAAAACCCAAACCAGCCACCAAACGACCCCGTAGGAGGCACGAACACCTCGCACGGGACCAACGTAACTTGTAAGAACTGACCGCATAGTCCCGGGTCTCTAGGTTTGAGAATATGACGATAAATCAACACTTAAACTTAAAAACAAGCCGTTAAAGGGTGGAAACCGAAACCAGCACCCAAATGACCCCGTAAGAGACACGAACACCTCGCACTGGACCAATGTAACTTGTAGGAACTAACCGCGTAGTCCCGAGTCTCTCGATTTGAGAATATAACGATGATTTGCTAAAATCACACTTAGGCTTAAAAACAAGTCGTTAAAGGGTGAAAACCCAAACCAGCCCCCAAACGACCACGTAAGAGGCATTAACACCCCGCACGGGACCAATATAACTTGTAGGAAGTAACCGCATAGTTCTGAGTCTCCCGGTTTGTGAATATGACGATAATTTGCAAAAAATCACACTTAATCTTTAAAATAAGCCGTTAAAGGGTGAAAACTCAAACCAGCCCCCAAACGACCCCGTAAGAGGCATGAATACCTTGCACGGGTTCAATGTTACTTATAGTTACTGACCGCGTAGTCCCGGGTCTCTCGGTTTGAGAATATGTCGATAATTTGTAAAATTCACACTTAGACTTAAAAATAAGCCGTTAAAGGGTGGAAACCCAAACCAGCCCTCAAACGACCCCGTAGGCGGTACGAACACCTCGCACGGGACTAATGTAACTTGCAGGAACTGACCGCAAAGTCCCGGGACTCCCGGTTTGTGAATATGACGATAATCTACAAAAATCAACATTTAACTTAAAAACAAGCCGTTAAAGGGTGAAAACCCAAACTAACCCCGAAACGACTCCGTAAGAGACACAAACATCTCGCACGGGACCAATGTAACTTGTAGGCACTGACAGCGTAGTCCCGAGTCTCTCGATTTGAGAATATAACAATGATTTGCAAAAATCACACTTAGACTTAAAAATAAGTCGTTAAAGGGTGAAAACCCAAACCAGCCCCCAAACGACCACGTAAGAGGCACGAACACCTCGCACGGGACCAATGTAACTTGTAAGAACTGACCGCATAGTCCCGGGTCTCCCGATTTGTGAATATGATGATAATATGCAAAAATCACACTTAAACTTAAAAACAAGCCGTTAAAGGGTCAAACCCCAAACCAGCCCCCAAACGACCCCGTTAGAGGCACAAATACCTCGCATGGGATCAATGTAACTTATAGGAACTGACCGCGTAGTCTCGGGTCTCTCGGTATGAGAATATGATGATAATTTGCAAAAATCACACTTAGACTTAAAAACAAGCCGTTAAAGGGTGAAAACCCAAACCAGCCCCCAAACGACCCCGTAAGAGGCACAAATACCTCGGACGGGATCAATGTATCTTATAGGAACTGACCGTGTAGTCCTGGGTCTCTCGGTATGAGAATATGATGATAATTTGCAAAAATCACACTTAGACTTAAAAACAAGACGTTAAGGGTGAAAACCCAAACGACCCCATAGGAGGCACGAACACCTCGCACGGGACCGATGTAACTTGTAGGAACTGACCGCGTAGTCCCGAGTCTTTCGATTTGAGAATATAAGGATGATTTGAAAAAATCACACTTAGACTTAAAAACTAGTCGTTAACGGGTGAAAACCCAAACCAGCCCCCAAATGACCACGTAAGGGGCACGAACACCTCGCACGGGAACAATGTAACTTGTAAGAACTGACCGCATAGTCCCGGGTCTCCCGGTTTGTGAATATGATGATAATATGCAAAAATCACACTTAAACTTAAAAACAAGCCGTTAAAGGGTCAAACCCCAAACCAGCCCCCAAACGACCCCGTTAGAGGCACAAATACCTCGCATGGGATCAATGTAACTTATAGGAATTGACCGCGTAGTCTCGGGTCTCTCGGTATGAGAATATGATGATAATTTTCAAAAATCACACTTAGACTTAGAAACAAGCCGTTAAAGGGTGAAAACCCAAACCAGCCCCCAAACGACCCCGTAAGAGGCACGAATACCTCGCACGGGTCCAATGTAACTTGTAGGAACTGACCGCGTAGTCCCGGGTCTCCAGGTTTGTGAATATGATGATAATTGGCAAAAATGAACACTTAAACTTAAAAACAAGTCGTTAAAGTGTGAAAACCCAAACCGGCCCCCAAATGACCCCGTAAGTGGCACGAACACCTCGCACGGGACCAATGTAACTATTAGAAACTGATCACATAGTCCCGGGTCTCTCGGTTTGAGAATATGATGATAATTTGCAAAAATCATACTTATACTTAAAAACAAGCCGTGAAGGGTGAATACCCAAACGACCCCGAAGGAGGCACGAACACCTCGCACGGGACCGATGTAACTTGTAGGAACTGACTGCGTTGTTCCGGGTCTCCCGATTTATGAATATGATGATAATTTGCAAAAATCAACACTTAAACTAAAAAATAAGCCGTTGAAGGGTGAAAACCCAAACCAGCCCCAAATGACCTCGTAAGAGGCACGAACACCTCGGACGGGACCAATGTAACTTGTAGGAACTGACCGCATAGTCTCGGGTCTCTCGGTTTGAGAATATGACGATAATTTGCAAAAATCACCCTTAGACTTAAAAACAAGTCGTTAAAGGGTGAAAACCCAAACCATCCCCCAAACGACAACCTAGGAGGCACGAACACCTCACACGGGACCAATGTTACTTGTAAGAACTGACCGCATAGTCTCGGGTCTCCCGGTTTGTGAATATGATGATAAATCAACACTTAAACTAAAAAATAAGTCGTTAAAGGGTGGAAACCCAAATCAGCCCCCAAACGACCCCGTAAGAGGCACAAACACCACGCACGGGACAAATGTAACTTATAAGATCTGACCGCGTAGTCCCGGGTCTCTCGATTTGTGAATATGACGATAATTTGCAAAAATCACACTTAGACTTAAAAAGAATCCGTTAAAGGGTGAAAACTCAAACCAGCACCTAAACGACCCCGTAGGAGGCACAACACCTCGCACGGGACCAATGTAACTTGTAAGAACTGACCGCATAGTCTCGGGTCTCTCGGTTTGAGAATATGACGATAATTTGCAAAAATCACACTTAGACTTAAAAACAAGCCGTTAAAGGGTGGAAACCCAAACCAGCCCCCAAACGACCCCGTAGGAGGCACGAACACCTCGCACGGGACCAATATAACTTGCAGAAACTGACCGCATAGTCCCGGGACTCCCGGTTTGTGAATATGACGATAATTTACAAAAATCAACACTTAAACTTAAAAACAAGCCGTTAAAGGGTGAAAACCCAAACTAGCCCCCAAATGACCCCGTAAGAGACACGAACACCGCGCACGGGACCAATGTAACTTGTTGGAACTGACCGCGCAGTCCCGAGTCTCTCGATTTGAGAATATAACGAAGATTTGCAAAAATCATACTTAGACTTAAAAACAAGTCGTTAAAGGGTGAAAACCCAAACCAGCCGCCAAACGACCACGTAAAAGGCATGAACACCTCGCACGGGACCAATATAACTTGTAGGAACTAATCGCATAGTTCTGAGTCTCCCGGTTTGTGAATACGACGATAATTTGCAAAAATCACCGTTAGACTTAAAAACAAGCCGTTAAAGGGTGAAAACCCAAACCAACCCCCAAACGACCCAGTAAGAGGCACGAATACCTCGCACGGGATCAATGTAACTTATAGGAACTGATCGCATAGTCCCGGGACTCTCGGTTAGAGAATATGACGATAATTTTCAAAATTCGCAATTAGACTTAAAAACAAGCCGTTAAAGGGTGGAAACCCAAACTAGCTCCAAAACTACCCTGTAGGAGGTACGAACACCTCGCACGAGATTAAAGTAACTTACAGGAACTGACTGCATAGTCCCGGGAATCCCGGTTTGTGAATATGACGATAATTTACAAAAATTAACACTTAAACTTAAAAAAAAGCCGTTAAAGGGTGAAAACCCAAACTAGCCCCCAAAACGACCCCGTAAGAGACACGAACACCTCGCACGGGACCAATGTAACTTATAGGAACTGACCGCATAGTCCTGAGTCTCTCGATTTGAGAATATAAGGATGATTTGAAAAAATCACACTTAGACTTAAAAACAAGTCGTTAAAGGGTGAAAACCCAAACCAACCCCCAAAGGACCACCTAGGAGGCACAAACACCTCGCACGGGACCAATGTAACTTGTAAGAACTGACCGCATAGTCCCGGGTCTCCCGATTTGTGAATATGACGATAATTTGCAAAAAATCACACATAGACTTAAAAAAAAAGCCGTTAAAGGGTGAAAACCCAAACCAACCCCCAAACGACCCCGTAAGAGGTACGAATCCCTCACACGGGATCAATGTAACTTATAGGAACTGATCGCGTAGTCCCGGGTCTCTCGGTTTGAGAATATGACGATAATTTTCAAAATTCGCAATTAGACTTAAAAACAAGCCGTTAAAGGGTGGAAACCCAAACTAGCTCCCAAACGACCCCGTAGGAGGTACGAACACCTCGTACGGGACCAATGTAACTTACAGGAACTGACCGCATAGTCCCGGGACTCCCGATTTGTGAATATGACAATAATTAACAAAAATCAGCACTTAAACTTAAAAATAAGTCGTTAAAGGGAGAAAACCCAAACTAGCCCCCAAAACGACCCTGTAAGAGACACGAACACCTCGCACGGGACCAATGTAACTTGTAGGAACTGACCGCGTAGTCCCAAGTCTTTCGATTTGAGAATATAAGGATCATTTGAAAAAATCACACATAGACTTAAAAACAAGTCGTTAAAGGGTGAAAACCCAAACCAGCCCCCAAACGACCACCTAGGAGGCACAAACACCTCGCACGGGACCAATGTAACTTGTAAGAACTGACCGCATAGTCCCGGGTCTCTCGATTTGTGAATATGACGATAAATCAACACTTAAACTTAAAAACAAGCCGTTAAAGGGTGGAAACCGAAACAAGCTCCCAAACGACCCCGTAAGAGGGACAAACACCACGCACGAGACCAATGTAACTTATAAGATCTGACAGCGTAGTCCCGGGTCTCTCGATTTGTGAATATGACGACAATTTACAAAAATCACACTTAGACTTAAAAACAATCCGTTAAATGGGGAAAACCCAAACTAGCCCCCAAACGACCCCGTAGGAGGCACGAACACCTCGCACGGGACCAACGTAACTTGTAAGAACTGACCGCATAGTCCCGGATCTCTAGGTTTGAGAATATGACGATAATTTGCAAAAATCACACTTAGACTTAAAAACAAGCCATTAAAGGGTGGAAACTCAAACCAACCCCCAAACGACCCCGTAGGAAGCACGAACACCTCGCACGGGACCAATGTAACTTTCAAGGAACTGACCGCATAGTCCCGGGACTCCCGGTTTGTGAATATGACGACAATTTACAAAAATCAACACTTAAACTTAAAAATAAGCCGTTAAAGGGTGAAAACCCAAACTAGCCCCCAAACGACCCCGTAAGAGACACGAACACCTCGCACGGGACCAATGTAACTTGTAGGAACTGACCGCGTAGTCCCGAGTCTCTCGATTTGAGAATATAACGATGATTTGTAAAAATCATACTTAGACTTAAAAACAAGTCGTTAAAGGGTGAAAACCCAAACCAGCCCCCAAACGACCACGTAAGTGGCATGAACACCTCGCACGGGACCAATATAACTTGTAGGAACAAATCGCATAGTTCTAACTCTCCCGGTTTGTGAATATGACGATAATTTGCAAAAATCACACTTAGACTTAAAAACAAGCCGTTAAAGGGTGAAAACCCAAACCAGCCCCCAAACGACCCCGTAAGAGGCACGAATACCTCACACGGGATCAATGTAACTTATAGGAACTGATCGCGTAGTCCCGGGTCTCTCGGTTTGAGAATATGACGATAATTTTCAAAATTCACAATTAGACTTAAAAACAAGCCGTTAAAGGGTGGAAACCCGAACTAGCTCCCAAACGACCCCGTAGGAGGTACGAACACCTCGCACGGGACCAATGTAACTTACAGGAAGTGACCGCAAAGTCCCAGGACTCCCGGTTTGTGAATATGACGATAATTTACAAAAATCAACAGTTAAACTTAAAAACAAGTCGTTAAAGGGTGAAAACCCAAACTAGCCCCCAAAACGACCCTGTAAGAGACACGAACACCTCGCACGGGACCAATGTAACTTGTAGGAACTGACCGCGTAGTCCCGACTCTCTCGATTTGAGAATATAAGGATGATTTGAAAAAATCACACTTAGACTTAAAATCAAGTCGTTAAAGGGTGAAAACCCAAACCAGCCCCCAAACGACCCTAGGAGGCACAAACACCTCGTACGGGACCAATGTAACTTGTAAGAACTGACCGCATAGTCCTGGGTCTCCCGATTTGTGAATATGACGATAAATCAACACTTATACCTAAAAACAAGCCGTTAAAGGGTGGAAACCGAAACCAGCCCCCAAACGACCCCGTAAGAGGCACAAACACCACGCACGGGACCAATGTAACTTATAAGATCTGACTGCGTAGTCCTGGGTCTCTCGATTTATGAATATGACGACAATTTGCAAAAATCACACTTAGACTTAAAAACAATCCGTTAAATGGGGAAAACCCAAACCAGCCCCCAAACGACCCCGTAGGAGGCACGAACACCTCGCACGGGACCAACGTAACATGTAAGAACTGACCGCATAGTCCCGGGTCTCTAGGTTTGAGAATATGACGATAAATCAACACTTAAACTTAAAAACAAGCCGTTAAAGGGTGGAAACCGAAACCAGCACCCAAACGACCCCGTAAGAGACACGAACACCTCGCACTGGACCAATGTAACTTGTAGGAACTAACCGCGTAGTCCCGAGTCTCTCGATTTGAGAATATAACGATGATTTGCTAAAATCACACTTAGACTTAAAAACAAGTCGTTAAAGGGTGAAAACCCAAACCAGCCCCCAAACGACCACGTAAGAGGCATTAACACCCCGCACGGGACCAATATAACTTGTAGGAAGTAACCGCATAGTTCTGAGTCTCCCGGTTTGTGAATATGATGATAATTTGCAAAAAATCACACTTAATCTTTAAAATAAGCCATTAAAGGGTGAAAACCCAAACCAGCCCCCAAACGACCCCGTAAGAGGCATGAATACCTTGCACGGGTTCAATGTTACTTATAGTTACTGACCGCGTAGTCCCGGGTCTCTCGGTTTGAGAATATGTCGATAATTTGTAAAATTCACACTTAGACTTAAAAACAAGCCGTTAAAGGGTGGAAACCCAAACCAGCCCTCAAACGACCCCGTAGGCGGTACGAACACCTCGCACGGGACCAATGTAACTTGCAGGAACTGACCACAAAGTTTCGGGACTCTTGGTTTGTTAATATGATGATACTCTACAAAAATCAACATTTAACTTAAAAACAAGCCGTTAAAGGGTGAAAACCCAAACTAACCCCGAAACGACTCCGTAAGAGACACAAACACCTCGCACGGGACCAATGTAACTTGTAGGAACTGACAGTGTAGTCCCGAGTCTCTCAATTTGAGAATATAACAATGATTTGCAAAAATCACACTTAGACTTAAAAACAAGTCGTTAAAGGGTGAAAACCCAAACCAGTCCCCAAACGACCACGTAAGAGGCACGAACACCTCGCACGGGACCAATGTGACTTGTAAGAACTGACCGCATAGTCCCAGGTCTCCCGATTTGTGAATGTGATGATAATTTGTAAAAATCACACTTAAACTTAAAAACAAGCCGTTAAAGGGTGGAAACCCACACCAGCCCCCAAACGACCCCGTAGGAGGTACGAACACCTCGCACGGGACTAATGTAACTTGCAGGAACTGACCGCAAAGTCCCGGGACTCCCGGTTTGTGAATATGACGATAATCTACAAAAATCAACATTTAACTTAAAAACAAGCCGTTAAAGGGTGAAAACCCAAACTAACCCCGAAACGACTCCGTAAGTGACACAAACATCTCGCACGGGACCAATGTAACTTGTAGGAACTGACAGCGTAGTCCCGAGTCTCTCGATTTGAGAATATAACAATGATTTGCAAAAATCACACTTAGACTTAAAAACAAGTCGTTAAAGGGTGAAAACCCAAACCAGCCCCCAGACGACCACGTAAGAGGCACGAACACCTCGCACGGGACCAATGTAACTTGTAAGAACTGACCGCATAGTCCCGGGTCTCCCAATTTGTGAATATGATGATAATATGCAAAAATCACACTTAAACTTAAAAACAAGCCGTTAAAGGGTCAAACCCCAAACCAGCCCCCAAACGACCCCGTTAGAGGCACAAATACCTCGCATGGGATCAATGTAACTTATAGGAACTTACCGCGTAGTCTCGGGTCTCTCGGTATGAGAATATGATGATAATTTGTAAAAATCACACTTAGACTTAAAAACAAGCCGGTAAAGGGTGAAAACCCAAACCAGCCCCCAAACGACCCCGTAAGAGGCACAAATACCTCGGACGGGATCAATGTATCTTATAGGAACTGACCGTGTAGTCCCGGGTCTCTCGGTATGAGAATATGATGATAATTTACAAAAATCACACTTAGACTTAAAAACAAGACGTTAAGGGTGAAAACCCAAACGACCCCATAGGAGGCACGAACACCTCGCACGGGACCGATGTAACTTGTAGGAACTGACCGCGTAGTCCCGAGTCTTTCGATTTGAGAATATAAGGATGATTTGAAAAAATCACACTTAGACTTAAAAACAAGTCGTTAAAGGGTGAAAACCCAAACCAACCCCCAAACGACCACGTAAGGGGCACGAACACCTCGCACGGGAATAATGTAACTTGTAAGAACTGACCGCATAGTCCCGGGTCTCCCGGTTTGTGAATATGATGATAATATGCAAAAATCACACTTAAACTTAAAAACAAGCCGTTAAAGGGTCAAACCCCAAACCAGCCCCCAAACGACCCCGTTAGAGGCACAAATACCTCGCATGGGATCAATGTAACTTATAGGAATTGACCGCGTAGTCTCGGGTCTCTCGGTATGAGAATATGATGATAATTTTCAAAAATCACACTTAGACTTAGAAACAAGCCGTTAAAGGGTGAAAACCCAAACCAGCCCCCAAACGACCCCGTAAGAGGCACGAATACCTCGCACGAGTCCAATGTAACTTGTAGGAACTGACCGCGTAGTCCCGGGTCTCCAGGTTTGTGAATATGATGATAATTGGCAAAAATGAACACTTAAACTTAAAAACAAGCCGTTAAAGTGTGAAAAACCCAAACCAGCCCCCAAATGACCCCGTAAGTGGCACGAACACCTCGCACGGGACCAATGTAACTATTAGAAACTGATCACATAGTCCCGGGTCTCTCGGTTTGAGAATATGACGATAATTTGCAAAAATCATACTTATACTTAAAAACAAGCCGTGAAGGGTGAATACCCAAACGACCCCGAAGGAGGCACGAACACCTCGCACGGGACCGATGTAACTTGTAGGAACTGACTGCGTTGTTCCGGGTCTCCCGATTTATGAATATGATGATAATTTGCAAAAATCAACACTTAAACTAAAAAATAAGCCGTTGAAGGGTGAAAACCCAAACCAGACCCAAATGACCTCGTAAGAGGCACGAACACCTCGCACGGGACCAATGTAACTTGTAGGAACTGACCGCATAGTCTCGGGTCTCTCGGTTTGAGAATATGACGATAATTTGCAAAAATCACCCTTAGACTTAAAAACAAGTCGTTAAAGGGTGAAAACCCAAACCAGCCCCCAAACGACCACCTAGGAGGCACGAACACCTCACACGGGACCAATGTTACTTGTAAGAACTGACCGCATAGTCTCGGGTCTCCCGGTTTGTGAATATGATGATAAATCAACACTTAAACTAAAAAATAAGTCGTTAAAGGGTGGAAACCCAAATCAGCCCCCAAACGACCCCGTAAGAGGCACAAACACCACGCACGGGACAAATGTAACTTATAAGACCTGACCGCGTAGTCCCGGGTCTCTCGATTTGTGAATATGACGATAATTTGCAAAAATCACACTTAGACTTAAAAAGAATCCGTTAACGGGTGAAAACTCAAACCAGCCCCTAAACGACCCGTAGGAGGCACAACACCTCTCACGGGACCAATGTAACTTGTAAGAACTGACCGCATAGTCTCGGGTCTCTCGGTTTGAGAATATGACGATAATTTGCAAAAATCACACTTAGACTTAAAAACAAGCCGTTAAAGGGTGGAAACCCAAACCAGCCCCCAAACGACCCCGTAGGAGGCACGAACACCTCGCACGGGACCAATATAACTTGCAGAAACTGACCGCATAGTCCCGGGACTCCCGGTTTGTGAATATGACGATAATTTACAAAAATCAACACTTAAACTTAAAAACAAGTCGTTAAAGGGTGAAAACCCAAACTAGCCCCCAAACGACCCCGTAAGAGACACGAACACCGCGCACGGGACCAATGTAACTTGTTGGAACTGACCGCGTAGTCCCGAGTCTCTCGATTTGAGAATATAACGATGATTTCCAAAAATCACACTTAGACTTAAAAACAAGTCGTTAAAGGGTGAAAACCCAAACCAGCCGCCAAACGACCACGTAAAAGCCATGAACACCTCGCACGGGACCAATATAACTTATAGGAACTAATCGCATAGTTCTGAGTCTCCCGATTTGTGAATACGACAATAATTTGCAAAAATCACCGTTAGACTTAAAAACAAGTCGTTAAAGGGTGAAAACCCAAACCAGCCCCCAAACGACCCAGTAAGAGGCACGAATACCTCGCACGGGATCAATGTAACTTATAGGAACTGATCGCATAGTCCCGGGACTCTCGGTTAGAGAATATGACGATAATTTTCAAAATTCACAATTAGACTTAAAAACAAGCCGTTAAAGGGTGGAAACCCAAACTAGCTCCAAAACTACCCTGTAGGAGGTACGAACACCTCGCACGAGATTAATGTAACTTACAGGAACTGACTGCATAGTCCCGGGAATCCCGGTTTGTGAATATGACGATAATTTACAAAAATTAACACTTAAACTTAAAAAAAAGCCGTTAAAGGGTGAAAACCCAAACTAGCCCCCAAAACGACCCCGTAAGAGACACGAACACCTCGCACGGGACCAATGTAACTTATAGGAACTGACCGCGTAGTCCCGAGTCTCTCGATTTGAGAATATAAGGATGATTTGAAAAAATCACACTTAGACCTAAAAACAAGTCGTTAAAGGGTGAAAACCCAAACCAACCCCCAAAGGACCACCTAGGAGGCACAAACACCTCGCACGGGACCAATGTAACTTGTAAGAACTGACCGCATAGTCCCGGGTCTCCCGATTTGTGAATATGACGATAATTTGCAAAAAATCACACATAGACTTAAAAAAAATCCGTTAAAGGGTGAAAACCCAAACCAACCCCCAAACGACCCCGTAAGAGGCACGAATACCTCACACGGGATCAACGTAACTTATAGGAACTGATCGCGTAGTCCCGGGTCTCTCGGTTTGAGAATATGACGATAATTTTCAAAATTCGCAATTAGACTTAAAAACAAGCCGTTAAAGGGTGGAAACCCAAACTAGCTCCCAAACGACCCCGTAGGAGGTACGAACACCTCGTACGGGACCAATGTAACTTACAGGAACTGACCGCATAGTCCCGGGACTCCCGATTTGTGAATATGACGATAATTTACAAAAATCAACACTTAAACTTAAAAATAAGTCGTTAAAGGGAGAAAACCCAAACTAGACCCCAAAACGACCCTGTAAGAGACACGAACACCTCGCACGGGACCAATGTAACTTGTAGGAACTGACCGCGTAGTCCCAAGTCTTACGATTTGAGAATATAAGGATGATTTGAAAAAATCACACATAGACTTAAAAACAAGTCGTTAAAGGGTGAAAACCCAAACCAGCCCCCAAACGACCACCTAGGAGGCACAAAGACCTCGCACGGGACCAATGTAACTTGTAAGAACTGACCGCATAGTCCCGGGTCTCCCGATTTGTGAATATGACGATAAATCAACACTTAAACTTAAAAACAAGCCGTTAAAGGGTGGAAACCGAAACCAGCTCCCAAACGACCCCGTAAGAGGGACAAACACCACGCACGAGACCAATGTAACTTATAAGATCTGACAGCGTAGTCCCGGGTCTCTCGATTTGTGAATATGACGACAATTTACAAAAATCACACTTAGACTTAAAAACAATCCGTTAAATGGGGAAAACCCAAACCAGCCCCCAAACGACCCCGTAGGAGGCACGAACACCTCGCACGGGACCAACGTAACTTGTAAGAACTGACCGCATAGTCCCGGATCTCTAGGTTTGAGAATATGACGATAATTTGCAAAAATCACACTTAGACTTAAAAACAAGCCATTAAAGGGTGGAAACCCAAACCAGCCCCCAAACGACCCCTTAGGAGGCACGAACACCTCGCACGTGACTAATGTAACTTGCAGGAACTGACCGCATAGTCCCGGGACTCCCGGTTTGTGAATATGACGATAATTTACAAAAATTAAAACTGAAACTTAAAAACAAGCCGTTAAAGGGTGAAAACCCAAACTAGCTCCCAAACGACCCCGTAAGAGACACGAACACCTCGCACGGGACCAATGTAACTTGTAGGAACTAACCGCGTAGTCCCGAGTCTCTCGATTTTAGAATATAACGATGATTTGCAAAAATCAGACTTAGACTTAAAAACAAGTCGTTAAAGGGTGAAAACCCAAACCAGCCCCCAAACGACCACGTAAGAGGCATTAACACCCCGCACGGGACCAATATAACTTGTAGGAACTAACCGCATAGTTCTGAGTCTCCCGGTTTGTGAATATGACGATAATTTACAAAAAATCACACTTAGACTTAAAAACAAGCCGTTAAAGGGTGAAAACCCAAACCAGTCCCCAAACGACCCCGTAAGAGGCACGAATACCTTGCACGGGATCAATGTTACTTATAGTTACTGACCGCGTAGTCCCGAGTCTCTCGGTTTGATTAGATGACAATAATTTGCAAAATTCACACTTAGACTTAAAAACAAGCCGTTAAAGGGTGGAAACCCAAACCAACCCCCAAACGACCCCGTAGGAGGTACGAACACCTCGCACGGGACCAATGTAACTTGCAGAAACTGACAACAAAGTCCCGGGACTCTTGGTTTGTGAATATGACGATAATCTACAAAAATCAACATTTAACTTAAAAACAAGCCGTTAAAGGGTGAAAACCCAAACTAACCCCGAAACGACTCCGTAAGAGACACAAACACCTCGCACAGGACCAATGTAACTTGTAGGAACTGACAACGTAGTCCCGAGTCTCTCGATTTGAGAATATAACAATGATTTGCAAAAATCACACTTAGACTTAAAAACAAGTCGTTAAAGGGTGAAAACCCAAACCAGCCCCCAAACCACCACGTAAGAGGCACGAACACCTCGCACGGGACCAATGTAACTTGTAAGAACTGACTGCACAGTCCCAGGTCTCCCGGTTTGTGAATATGATGATAATTTGCAAAAATCACACTTAAACTTAAAAACAAGGCGTTAAAGGGTGAAACGCCAAACCAGCCCCCAAACGACCCCGTTAGAGGCACAAATACCTCGCACGGGATCAATGTATCTTATAGGAACTGACCGCGTAGTCCCGGGTCTCTCGGTATGAGAATATGCTGATAATTTGCAAAAATCGCACTTAGACTTAAAAACAAGCCGTTAAAGGGTGAAAACCAAAACCAGCCCCCAAACGACCCCGTAAGAGGCACGAACACCTCGCACGGGTCCAATGTAACTTGTAGGAACTGACCGCGTAGTCCCGGGTCTCCAGGTTTGTGAATATGACGATAATTGGCAAAAATCAACACTTAAACTTAAAAACAAGCCGTTAAAGTGTGAAAACCCAAACCAGCCCCCAAAGGACCCCGTAAGTGGCACGAACACCTCGCACGGGACAAATGCAACTAGTAGAAACTGATCGCATAGTCCCGGGTCTCTCGGTTTGAGAATATGATGATAATTTGCAAAAATCACACTTAGAATTAAAAATAAGCCGTGAAGGGTGAAAACCCAAACGACCCCTTAGGAGGTACGAACACCTCGCACGGGACCAATGTAACTTACAGGAACTGACCGCATAGTCTCGGGACTCCCGGTTTGTGAATGTGACGATAATTAACAAAAATCAACACTTAAACTTAAAAACAAGTCGTTAAAAGGTGAAAACCCAAACCAGCCCCCAAAACGACCCCGTAAGAGACACGAACACCTCGCACGGGACCAATGTAACTTATAGGAACTGACCGCGTAGTCCCGAGTCTCTCGATTTGAGAATATAAGGATGATTTGAAAAAATCACACTTAGACTTAAAAACAAGTCTTTAAAGCGTGAAAACCCAAACCAACCCCCAAACGACCACCTAGGAGGAACTAATAACTCGCACGGGACCAACGTAACTTGTAAGAACTGACCGCATAGTCCCGGGTCTCCCGATTTGTGAATATGATGATAAATCAACACTTAAACTTAAAAACAAGCCGTTAAAGGTTGTAAACCGAAACCAGCCCCCAAACGACCCCGTAAGAGGCACAAACACCACGCACGGGACCAATGTAACTTATAAGATCTGACCGCGTAGTCCCGGGTCTCTCAATTTGTGAATATGACGACAATTTGCAAAAATCACACTTAGACTTAAAAACAATCCGTTAAATGAGGAAAACCCAAACCAGCCCCCAAACGACCCCGTAGGAGGCACGAACACCTCGCACGGGACCAACGTAACTTGTAAGAACTGACCGCATAGTCCCGGGTCTCTAGGTTTGAGAATATGATGATAATTTGCAAAAATCACACTTAGACTTAAAAACAAGCCGTTAAAGGGTGGAAACCCAAACCAGCCCCCAAACGACCCCGTAGGAGGCACGAACACCTCGCACGTGACTAATGTAACTTGCTGGAACTGACCGCATAGTCCCGGGACTCCCGGTTTGTGAATATGACGATTATTTACAAAAACTAACACTTAAACTTAAAAACAAGCCGTTAAAGGGTGAAAACCCAAACTATCTCCCAAACGACCCAGTAAGAGACACGAACACCTCGCACGAGACCAATGTAACTTGCAGGAACTGACCGCATAGTCCCGGGACTCCCGATTTGAGAATATAATGATGATTTGAAAAAATCACACTTAGACTTAAAAATAAGTCGTTAAAGGGTGAAAACCCAAACCAACCCCCAAACGACCACGTAAGAGGCATTAACACCCCGCACGGGACCAATATAAGTTGTAGGAACTAACCGCATAGTTCTGAGTCTCCCGGTTTGTGAATATGACGATAATTTGCAAAAAATCACACTTAGACTTAAAAACAAGCCGTTAAAGGGTGAAAACCCAAACCAGCCCCCAAACGACCCCGTAAGAGGCACGAATACCTTGCACTGGATCAATGTTACTTATAGTTACTGACCGCGTAGTCCCGGGTGTCTCGATTTGAGAATATGATGATAATTTGAAAAATTCACACTTAGACTTAAAAACAAGCCGTTAAAGGGCGGAAACCCAAACCAGCCCCCAAATGACCCCGTAGGAGGTACGAACACCTCGCACGGGACCAATGTAACTTGCAGGAACTGACCACAAAGTCCCGGGACTCTTGGTTTGTGAATATGACGATAATCTAGAGAAATCAACATTTAACTTAAAAACAAGCCGTTAAAGGGTGAAAACCCAAACTAACCCCGAAACGACTCCGTAAGAGACACAAACACCTCGCACGGGACCAATGTAACTTGTAGGAACTGAAAACGTAGTCCCGAGTCTCTCGATTTGAGAATATAACAATGATTTACAAAAATCACACTTAGACTTAAAAACAAGTCATTAAAGGGTGAAAACCCAAACCAGCCCTCAAACGACCACGTAAGAGGCACGAACACCTCGCACGGGACCAATGTAACTTGTAAGAACTGACTACATAGTCCCAGGTCTCCCGGTTTGTGAATATGATGATAATTTGCAAAAATCACACTTAAACTTAAAAACAAGGCGTTAAAGGGTGAAACCCCAAACCAGCCCCCAAATGACCCCGTTAGAGGCACAAATACCTCGCACGGGATCAATGTAATATTAGGAACTGACCGCGTAGTCTCGGGTCTCTCGGTATGAGAATATGATGATAATTTGCAAAAATCACACTTAGACTTAAAAACAAGCCGTTAAAGGGTGAAAACCAAAACCAGCCCCCAAACGACCCCGTAAGAGGCACGAACACCTCGCACGGATCCAATGTAACTTGTAGGAACTGACCGCGTAGTCCCAGGTCTCCAGGTTTGTGAATATGATGATAATTGGCAAAAATAACCACTTAAACTTAAAAACAATTCGTTAAAGTGTGAAAACCCAAACCAGCCCCCAAATGACCCCGTAAGTGGCACGAACACCTCGCACGGGACCAATGTAACTAGTAGAAACTGATCGCATAGTCCCGGGTCTCTCGGTTTGAGAATATGATGATAATTTGCAAAAATCACACTTAGACTTAAAAACAAGCCGTTAAAGGGTGAAAACCCAAACCAACCCCCAAACGACCACCTAGGAGGCACGAACACCCCGCACGGGACCAATGTAACTTGTAAGAATTGACCGCATAGTCTCGGGTCTCCCGATTTGTGAATATGATGATAAATCAACACTTAAACTAAAAAATAAGCTGTTAAAGGGTGGAAACCCAAATCAACCCCCAAACGACCCCGTAAGAGGCAAAAACACCACGCACGGGACCAATGTAACTTATAAGATCTGACCGCGTAGTCCCAGGTCTCTCGATTTGTGAATATGAGGATAATTTGCAAAAATCACACTTAGACTTAAAAACAAGCCGTTAAAGGGTGAAAACCCAAACCAGCCCCCAAACGACCCCGTAAGAGGCACGAATACCTTGCACGGGATCAATGTTACTTATAGTTACTGACCGCGTAGTCCCGGGTCTCTCGGTTTGAGAATATGACGATAATTTGCAAAATTCACACTTAGACTTAAAAACAAGCCGTTAAAGGGTGGAAACCCAAACCAGCCCCCAAACGACCCCGTAGGAGGTACGAACACCTCGCACGGGACCAATGTAACTTGCAGGAACTGACCGCAAAGTCCCGGGACTCTCGGTTTGTGAATATGACGATAATTTGCAAAATTCACACTTAGACTTAAAAACAAGTCGTTAAAGGGTGAAAACCCAAACCAGCCCCCAAACGACCACGCTAGAGGCACGAACACCTCGCACGGGACCAATGTAACTTGTAAGAACTGATCGCATAGTCCCGGGTCTCCCGATTTGTGAATATGATGATAATTAGAAAAAATCACACTTAAACTTAAAAATAAGCCGTTAACGGGTGAAAACCCAAACCACCCCCCAAACGACCCCTAGGAGGCACAAACACCTCGCACGGGACCAATGTACCTTGTAAGAACTGACCGCATAGTCTCGGGTCTCCCGGTTTGTGAATATGATGATAAATCAACACTTAAACTTAAAAACAAGCCGTTAAAGGGTGGAAACCCAAACCATCCCCCAAACGACCCCGTAAGAGGCACAAACACCACGCACAGGACCAATGTAACTTATAAGATCTGACCGCGTAGTCCCGGGTCTCTCGATTTGTGAATATGACGATAATTTGCAAAAATCACACTTAGACTTAAAAACAATTCGTTAAAGGGTGAAAACCCAAATCAGCCCCCAAACGACCCCGTAGGAGGCACGAACACCTCGCACGGGACCAATGTTACTTGTAAGAACTGACCGCATAGTCCCGGGTCTCTAGGTTTGAGAATATGACGATAATTTACAAAAATCACACTTAGACTTAAAAACAAGCCGTTAGAGGGTGGAAACCCAAACCAGCCCCCAAACGACACCGTAGGAGGCATGAACACCCCGTACGGGACCAATATAACTTCCAGGAACTGACCGCATAGTCCCGGGAGTCTCGGTTTGTGAATATGACGATAATTTACAAAAATTAACACTTAAACTTAAAAACAAGCCGTTAAAGGGTGAAAACCCAAACTAGCCCCCAAACGACCCCGTAAGAGACACGAACACCTCGCACAGGACCAATGTAACTTGTAGGAACTGACCGCGTAGTCCCGAGTCTCTCGATTTGAGAATATAACGATGATTTGCAAAAATCACACTTAGACTTAAAAACAAGTCGTTAAAGGGTGAAAACCCAAACCAGCCCCCAAACGACCACGTAAGAGGCATTAACACCCCGCACGGGACCAATATAACTTGTAGGAACTAACCGCATAGTTTCGAGTCTCCCGGTTTGTGAATATGACGATAATGTGCAAAAATCACACTTAGACTTAAAAACAAGCCGTTAAAGGGTGAAACCCCAAACCAGCCCCCAAACGACCCCGTAAGAGGCACGAATACCTTGCACGGGATCAATGTTAGTTATAGTTACTCACCGCGTCGTCCCGAGTCTCTCGGTTTGAGAATATGACGATAATTTGCAAAATCCACACTTAAAAACAAGCCGTTAAAGGGTGGAAACCCAAACCAACCCCCAAACGACCCCATAGGAGGTACGAACACCTCGCACGGGACCAATGTAACTTGCAGGAACTGACCGCAAAGTCCCGGGACTCCCGGTTTGTGAATATGATGATAATCTACAAAAATCAACATTTAACTTAAAAACTAGTCGTGAAAGGGTGAAAACACGAACTAACCCCGAAACGACTCCGTAAGAGACACAAACACCTCGCACGGGACCAATGTAACTTTTAGGAACTGACGGCGTAGTCCCGAGTCTCTCGATTTGAGAATATAACAATGATTTGCAAAAATCACACTTCGACTTAAAAACAAGTCGTTAAAGGGTGAAAACCCAAACCAGCCCCCAAACGACCACGTAAGAGGCACGAACACCTCGCACGGAACCAATGTAACTTGCAGGAACTGACCGCAAAGTCCCGGGACTCCCAGTTTGTGAATATGACGATAATCTACAAAAATTAACATTTAACTTAAAAATAAGTCGTGAAAGGGTGAAAACACGAACTAACCCCGAAACGACTCCGTAAGAGACACAAACACCTCGCACGGGACCAATGTAACTTTTAGGAACTGACGGCGTAGTCCCGAGTCTCTCGATTTGAGAATATAACAATGATTTGCAAAAATCACACTTCGACTTAAAAACAAGTCGTTAAAGGGTGAAAACCCAAACCAGCCCCCAAACGACCACGTAAGAGGCACGGACACCTCGCACGGGACCAATGTAACTTATAAGAACTGACCGCATAGTCCCGGGTCTCCCGATTTGTGAATATGATGATAATTTGCAAAAATCACACTTAAAATTAAAAACAAGCCTTTAAAGGGTGAAAACCCAAACCAGCCCCCAAACGACCCCGTAAGAGGCACAAATACCTCGGACGGGATCAATGTAACTTATAGGAACTGACCGCGTAGTCCCGGGTCTCTCGATATGAGAATATGATGATAATTTGCAAAAATCACACTTAGACTTAAAAACAAGACGTTAAGGGTGAAAACCCAAATGACCCCATAGGAGGCACGAACACCTCGCACGGGACCGATGTAACTTGTAGGAACTGACTGCGTTGTTTCGAGTCTCTCGGTTTGTGAATATGATGATAATTTGCAAAAATCAACACTTAAACTTAAAAATAAGCCGTTGAAGGGTGAAAGCCCAAACCAACCCCCAAACGACCTCGTAAGAGGCACGAACACCTCGCACGGGACCAATGCAACTTGTTGGAACTGACCGCATAGTCCCGGTTCTCTCGGATGGAGAATATGACGATAATTTGCAAAAATCACACTTAGACTTAAAAACAAGCAGTTAAAGGGTGAAAACCCAAACTAGCTCCCAAACGACCACCTAGGAGGCACGAACACCTCGCACGGGACCAATGTAACTTGTAAGAACTAACCGCATAGTCCCGGGTCTCCCGATTTGTGAATATGATGATAAATCAACACTTAAACTTAAAAACAAGCCGTTTAAGGGTGGAAACCCAAACCAACCCCCAAACAACCCCGTAAGAGGCACGAACACCTCGCACGGGTCCAATGTTACTTGTAGGAAGTGACCGCGTTGTCTCGGGTCTCTAGGTTTGTGAATATGATGATAATTTGCAAAAATCACACTTTGACTTAAAAACAATCCGATAAAGGGTGAAAACCCAAACCAGCCCCCAAACGACCCCGTAGGAGGCACAACACATCGCACGGGACCAATGTCACTTGTAAGAACTGACCGCATAGTCCCAGGTCTCTCGGTTTGAGAATAGGACGGTAATTTGTAAAAATCACAATTAGACTTAAAAACAAGCCGTTAAAGGGTGAAAACCCAAACCAGACCCCAAACGACCCTGTAGGAGGCACGAACACCTCGCACGGGACCAATGTAACTTGCAGGAACTAACCGCATAGTCCCGGGACTCTCGGTTTGTGAATATGACGATAATTTACAAAAATCAACACTAAAACTTAAAAACAAGCCGTTAAAGGGTGAAAACCCAAACCAGCACCCAAACGACCCCGTAAGAGACAAGAACACCTCGCACGGGACCAATGTAACTTGTAGGAACTGACCGCGTAGTCCCGAGTCTCTCAATTTGGGAATATAATGATGATTTGCAAAAATCACATTGAGACTTAGAAGCAAGTCGTTAAAGGGTGAAAACCCAAACCAGCCCTCAAATGACCACGTAAGGGGCATGAACACCTTGCACAAGACCAATATAACTTGTAGGAACTAACCGTATAGTTCCGAGTCTCCCGGTTTGTGAATATGATGATAATTTGCAAAAATCATACTTAGACTTAAAAACAAGCCGTTAAAGGGTGAAAACCCAAACCAGCCCCCAAACGACCCCGTAAGAGGCACGAATACCTCGCACGGGATCAATGTAACTTATAGGAACCGACCGCGTAGTCCCGGGTCTCTCGGTTTGAGAATATGATGATAATTTCAAAATTCACACTTAGACTTAAAAACAAGCCTTTAAAGGGAGGAAACCCAAACTAGCTCCCAAACGACCCCGTAGGAGGTACGAACACCTCGCACGGGACCAATGTAACTTACAGGAACTGACCGCATAGTCCCGGGACTCCCGGTTTGTGAATATGACGATAATTTACAAAAATCAACACTTAAACTTAAAAACAAGTCGTTAAAGGGTGAAAACCCAAACTAGCCCCCAAAACGACCCCGTAAAAGACACGAACACCTCGCACGGGACCAATGTAACTTGTAGGAACTGACCGCGTAGTCCCGAGTCTCTCGATTTGAGAATATAATGATGATTTGCAAAAATCACACTTAGACTTAAAAACAAGTCGTTAAAGGGTGAAAACCCAAACCAGCCCCCAAACGACAACCTAGGAGGCACAAACACCTCGCACGGGACCAATGTAACTTGTAAGAACTGACCGCATAGTCCCGGGTCTCCCGATTTGTGAATATGACGATAAATCAACACTTAAACTTAAAAATAAGCCGTTAAAGGGTGGAAACCCAAACGAGCCCCCAAACGACCCCGTAAGAGGCAGAAACACCACGCACGGGACCAATGTAACTTATAGGAACTGACCGCGTAGACCCGGGTCTCTCGGTTTGAGAATATGATGATAATTTACAAAATTCACACTTAGACTTATAAACAATCCGTTAAAGGGTGAAAACCCAAACTAGCCCCCAAACGACCCCGTAGGACGCACGAATACCTCGCACGGGACCAATGTAACTTGTAAGAATTGACCGCATTGTCCCGGGTCTCTAGGTTTGAGAATATGACGATAATTTGCAAAAATCACACTTAGACTTAAAAACAAGCCGTTAAAGGGTGGAAACCAAAACCAGCCCCTAAACGACCACCTAGGAGGCACGAACACCTCACACGGGACCAATGTAACTTGTAAGAAATGACCGCATAGTCTCGGGTCTCCCGGTTTGTGAATATGAGGATAATTTTCAAAAATTAACACTTAAACTTAAAAACAAGCCGTTAAAGGGTGAAAACCCAAACTAGCCCCCAAACGACCCCGTAAGAGACACGAACACCTCGCACGGGACCAATGTAACTTATAGGAACTGACCGCGTAGTCCCGAGTCTCTCGATTTGAGAATATAACGATGATTTGCAAAAAACACACTTAGACTTAAAAACAAGTCCTTAAAGGGTGAAAAGCCCAACCACCCCCCAAACGACCACCTAGGCGGCACGAACACCTCGCACGGGATCAATGTAACTTGTAAGAACTCACCGCATAGTCTCGGGTCTCCCGGTTTGTGAATATGACGATAAATCAACACTTAAACTAAAAAATAAGCCGTTAAAGGGTGGAAACCCAAATCAGCCCCCAAACGACCCCGTAAGAGGTACAAACACCACGCACGGGACCAATGTAACTTATAAGATCTGACCGCGTAGTCCCGGGTCTCTCGATTTGTGAATATGATGATAATTTGCAAAAATCACCCTTAGACTTAAAAACAAGCCGTTAAAGGGTGAAAACTCAAACCAGCCCCCAAACGACCCCGTAACAGGCACGAATACCTTGCACGGGATCAATGTTACTTATAGTTACGGACCGCATAGTCCTGGGTCTCTCGATTTGAGAATATGACGACAATTTGCAAAATTCACACTTAGACTTAAAAACAAGCCGTTAAATGGTGGAAACCCAAACCAACCCCCAAACGACCCCGTAGGAGATACGAACACCTCGCACGGGACCAATGTAACTTGCAAGAACAAACCGCAAAGTCCCGGGATTCCCGGTTTGTGAATATGACGATAATCTACAAAGATCAACATTTAACTTAAAAACAAGCCATTAAAGGGTGAAAACCCAAACTAACCCCAAAACGACTCCGTAAGAGGCACGAACACCTCGCACGGGACCAATGTAACTTGTAAGAACTGACCGCATAGTCCCGGGTCTCCCGGTTTGTGAATATTATGATAATTTGCAAAAATCACACTTAAACTTAAAAATAAGCCGTTAAAGGGTGAAACCCCAAATCATCCCCCAAACGACCCCGTTAGAGGCACAAATACCTCGCACGGGATCAATGTAACTTATAGGAACTGACCGCGTAGTCCTGGGTCTCTCGGTATGAGATTTTGATGATAATTTGCAAAAATCACACTTAGACTTAAAAACAAGCCGTTAAAGAGTGAAAACCCAAACCAGCCCCCAAACGATCCCGTAAGAGGCACGAACACCTCGCACGGGTCCAATGTAACTTGCAGGAACTGACCGCGTAGTCCCGAGTCTCCAGGTTTGTGAATATGATGATAATTGTCCAAAATCAACAGTTAAACTTAAAACCAAGCCGTTAAAGTGTGAAAACCCAAACAAGCCCCCAAATGACCCCGTAAGTGGCACGAACACCTCGCACGGGACCAATGTAACTAGTAGAAACTGATCACATAGTCCTGGGTCTCTCGGTTTGATAATACGATGATAATTTGCAAAAATCACACTTAGACTTAAAAACAAGCCGTGAAGGGTGAAAACCCAAATGACCCCATAGGAGGCACGAACACCTCGCACGGGACCGATGTAACTTGTAGGAACTGACTACGTTGTTTCGGGTCTCCCGATTTGTGAATATGATGATAATATGCAAAAATCAACACTTAAACTTAAAAATAAGCCGTTGAAGGGTGAAAACCCAAACCAGCCCCAAATGACCTCGTAAGAGGCACGAACACCTCGCACGGGACCAATGTAACTTGTAGGAACTGACCGCATAGTACCGGGTCTCTCGGTTTGAGAACATGACAATAATTTGCAAAAATCACACATAGACTTAAAAACAAGCCGTTAAAGGGTGAAAACCCAAACCAGCCCCCAAACGACCCAGTTAGAGGCACAAATACCTCGCACAGGATCAATGTAACTTATAGGAACTGACCGCGTAGTCCTGGGTCTCTCGGTATGAGAATATGATGATAATTTGCAAAAATCACACTTAGACTTAAAAACAAGCCGTTAAAGGGTGAAAACCCAAACCAGCCCCCAAACGACCCCGTGAGAGGCACGAACACCTCGCACGGGTCCAATGTAACTTGTAGGAACTGACCGCGTAGTCCCGAGTCTCCAGGTTTGTGAATATGATGATAATAGGCAAAAATCAACACTTAAACTTAAAAACAAGCCGTTAAAGTGTGAAAACCCAAACAAGCCCCCAAATGACCCCGTAAGTGGCACGAACACCTCGCACGGGACCAATGTAACTAGTAGAAACTGATTGGATAGTCCCGGGTCTCTCGGTTTGAGAATATGATGATAATTTGCAAAAATCACACTTAGACTTAAAAACAAGCCGTGAAGGGTGAAAACCCAAATGACCCCGTAGGAGGCACGAACACCTCGCACGGCACCGATGTAACTTGTAGGAACTGACTACGTTGTTCTGGGTCTCCCGATTTGTGAATATGATGATAATATTTAAAAATCAACACTTAAACTTAAAAATAATCCGTTGAAGGCTGAAAACCCAAACCTGCCCCAAATGACCTCGTAAGAGGCACGAACACCTCGCACGGGACCAATGAAACTTGTAGGAACTGACCGCATAGTACCGGGTCTCTCGGTTTGAGAATATGATGATAATTTGCAATTTTCACACTTAGACTTAAAAACAAGCCATTAAAGGGTGAAAACCCAAACCAGCCCCCAAACGACAACCTAGGAGGCACGAACACCTCACACGGGACCAATGTAACTTGTAAGAACTGACCGCATAGTCTCGGGTCTCCCGATTTGTGAATATGACGATAAATCAACACTTAAACTAAAAAATAAGCCGTTAAAGGGTGGATACCCAAATCAGCCCCCAAACGACCCCGTAAGAGGCACAAACACCACGCATGGGACAAATGTAACTTATAAGATCTGACCGCGTAGTCCCGGGTCTCTCGATTTGTGAATATGACGATAATTTGCAAAAATCACACTTAGACTTAAAAAGAATCCGTTAAGGGGTGAAAACCCAAACCAGTCCCCAAACGACCTCGTAGGAGGCACAACACCTCGCACGGGACCAGTGTAACTTGTAAGAACTGACCGCATAGTCCCGGGTCTCTCGGTTTGAGAATATGACGATAATTTGCAAAAATCATACTTAGACTTAAAAACAAGCCGTTAAAGTGTGGAAACCCAAACCAGCCCCCAAACGACCCCGTAGGAGGCACGAACACCTCGCACGGGACCAATATAACTTGCAACTACTGACCGCATAGTCCCGGGACTCCCGGTTTGTGAATATGACGATAATTTACAAAAATCAACACTTAAACTTAAAAACAAGTCGTTAAAGGGTGAAAACCCCAAACTAGCCCCCAAACGACCCCGTAAGAGACACGAACACCTCGCACGGGACCAATGTAACTTGTAGGAACTGACCGCGTAGTCCCGAGTCTCTCGATTTGAGAATAAAACGATGATTTGCAAAAATCACACTTAGACTTAAAAACAAGTCGTTAAAGGGTGAAAAGCCAAACTAGCCGCCAAACGACCACGTAAGAGGCATGAACACCTCGCACGGGACCAATATAACTTGTAAGAACTAATCGCATAGTTCTGAGTCTCCCGGTTTGTGAATATGACGATAATTTGCAAAAATCACACTTAGACTTAAAAACAAGCCGTTAAAGGGTGAAAACCAAAACCAACCCCCAATCGACCCCGTAAGAGGCACGAATACCTCGCACGGGATCAATGTAACTTATAGGAACTGATCGCGTAGTCCCGGGTCTCTCGGTTTGAGAATATGACGATAATTTTCAAAATTCGCAATTAGACTTAAAAACAAGCCGTTAAAGGGTGGAAACCCAAACTAGCTCCCAAACGACCCCGTAGGAGGTACGAACACCTCGTACGGGACCAATGTAACTTACAGGAACTGACCGCATAGTCCCGGGACTCCCGGTTTGTGAATATGATGATAATTTACAAAAATCAACACTTGAACTTAAAAACAAGTCGTTAAAGGGTGAAAACCCAAACTAGCCCCCAAAACGACCCCGTAAGAGACATGAACACCTCGCACGGGACCAATGTAACTTGTAGGAACTGACCGCGTAGTCCCGAGTCTCTCGATTTGAGAATATAATGATGATTTGCAAAAATCACACTTAGACTTAAAAAAAAGTCGTTAAAGGGTGAAAACCCAAATCAGCCCCCAAACGACAACCTAGGAGGCACAAACACCTCGCACGGGACCAATGTAACTTGTAAGAACTGACCGCATAGTCCCGGGTCTCCCGATTTGTGAATATGACGATAAATCAACACTTAAACTTAAAAATAAGCCGTTAAAGGGTGGAAACCCAAACAAGACCCCAAACGACCCCGTAAGAGGCACAAACACCACGCACGGGACCAATGTAACTTATAAGATCTGACCGCGTAGTCCCGGGTCTCTCGATTTGTGAATATGACGACAATTTTCAAAAATCTCACTTAGACTTAAAAACAATCCGTTAAATGGGGAAAACCCAAACCAACCCCCAAACGATCCCGTTGGAGGCACGAACACCTCGCACGGGACCAACGTAACTTGTAAGAACTGACCGCATAGTCCCGGGTCTCTAGGTTTGAGAATATGACGATAATTTGCAAAAATTACACTTAACTTAAAAACAAGCCCATAAAGGGTGGAAACCCAAACCAGCCCCCAAACGACCCCGTAGTGGGCATGAACACCTCGCACGGCACCAATGTAACTTGCAGGAACTGACCGCATAGTCCCGGGACTCCCGATTTGTGAATATGACGATAATTTATAAAAATTAACACTTAAACTTAAAAATAAGCCTTTAAAGGGTGAAAACCCAAACTAGCTCCCAAACGACCCCGTAAGAGACACGAACACCTCGCACGGGACCAATGTAACTTGTAGAAACTGACCGCGTAGTCCCGAGTCTCTCGATTTGAGAATATAACGATGATTTCCAAAAATCACACTTTGACTTAAAAACAAGTCGTCAAAGGGTGAAAAGTCAAACCAACCCCCAAACGACCACGTATGAGTCATTAACACCCCGCACGGGACCAATATAACTTGTAGGAACTAACCGCATAGTTCTGAGTCTCCCGGTTTGTGAATATGACGATAATTTGCAAAAATCACACTTAGACTTAAAAACAAGCCGTTAAAGGGTGAAAGCCCAAACCAGCCCCCAAACGACCCCGTAAGAGGCACGAATACCTTGCACGGGATCAGTGTTACCTATAGTTACTGACCGCGTAGTCCCGGGTCTCTCGGTTTGAGAATATGACGATAATTTGCAAAATTCACACTTAGACTTAAAAACAAGCCGTTAAAGGGTGGAAACCCATACCAGCCCCCAAATGACCCCGTAGAAGGGACGAACACCTCGCACGGGACCAATGTAACTTGCAGGAACTGACCGCAAAGTCCCGGG
Source organism: Sambucus nigra (assembly GCA_949130495.1). Classification (NCBI taxonomy): domain Eukaryota; kingdom Viridiplantae; phylum Streptophyta; class Magnoliopsida; order Dipsacales; family Adoxaceae; genus Sambucus; species Sambucus nigra. Next base: position 379,089,455 of record OX422224.1, read on the forward strand.
ACTCCCTGTTTGTGAATATGACGATAATCTACAAAAATCGACATTTAACTTAAAAACAAGCCGTGAAAGGGTGAAAACCCAAACTAACCCCGAAATGACTCCGTAAAAGACACAAACACCTCGCACGGGACCAATGTAACTTGTAGGAACTGACAGCGTAGTCCCGAGTCTCTCGATTTGAGAATATAACAATGATTTGCAAAAATCACACTTAGACTTAAAAACAAGTCGTTAAAGGGTGAAAACCCAAACCAACCCCGAAACGACCACTTAAGAGGAACGAACACCTCGCACGGGACCAATGTAACTTCTAAGAACTGACCGCATAGTCCCGGGTCTCCCGATTTATGAATATGATGATAATTTGCAAAAGTCACACTTAAACTTAAAAACAAGCCATTAAAGGGTGAAACCCCAAACCAGCCCCCAAACGACCCCGTAAGAGGCACAATTACCTCGCACGGGATCAATGTAACTTATACGAACTGACCGCATAGTCCCGAGTCTCTCGGTATGAAAATATGATGATAGTTTGAAGAAATCACACTTAGACTTAAAAATAAGCCGTTAAAGGGTGAAAACCCAAACCAGCCCCCAAACGACCCCGTAAGAGGCACGAACACCTCGCACGGGTCCAGTGTAACTTATAGGAACTGACCGCGTAGTCTCGGGTCTCGAGGTTTGTGAATATGATGATAATTGTCAAAAATCAACACTTAAACTTAAAAATAAGTCGTTAAAGTGTGAAAACCCAAACCAGCCCCCAAATGACCCCGTAAGTGGTACGAACACCTCGCACGAGACCAATGTAACTAGTAGAAACTGATCGCATAGTCCCGGGTCTCTCGGTTTGAGAATATGATGATAATTTGCAAAAATCACACTTAGACTTAAAAACAAGCCGTGAAGGGTGAAAACCCAAACGACCCCGTAGGAGGCACGAACACCTCGCACGGGACCGATGTAACTTGTAGGAACTGACTGCGTTGTTTTGGGTCTCCCGATTTGTGAATATGATGATAATTTGCAAAAATCAACACTTAAACTTAAAAATATGCAGTTGAAGGGTGAAAACCCAAACTAGCCCCAAACGACCTCGTAAGAGGCACGAACACCTCGCACGGGACCAATGTTACTTGTAGGAACTGACCGCATAGTCCCGGGTCTCTCGGTTTGAGAATATGTCGATAATTTGCAAAAATCACACTTAGACTTAAAAACAAGCCGTTAAAGGGTGAAAACCAAAACAAGCCCCCAAACGACCACCTAGGAGGCACGAACACCTCGCACGGGACCAATGTAACTTGTAAGAACTGACCGCATAGTCTTGGGTCTCCGGGTTTGTGAATATGACGATAAATCAACACTTAAACTAAAAAATAAGCCGTTAAAGGGTGGAAACCCAAATCAGCCCTCAAACGACCCCGTAAGAGGTACAAACACCACGCACGGGACCAATGTAACTTATAAGATCTGACCGCGTAGTCCCGGGTCTCTCGATTTGTGAATATGAAGATAATTTGCAAAAATCACACTTAGACTTAAAAACAATCCGTTAAAGGGTGAAAACCCAAACCAGCCCCCAAACGACCTCGTAGGAGGCACAACACCTCGCACGGGACCAATGTAACTTGTAAATACTGACCGTATAGTCCCGGGTCTCTCGGTTTTAGAATATGATGATAATTTGCAAAAAACACACTTAGACTGAAAAATAAGCAGTTAAAGGGTGGAAACCCAAACCAGCCCCAAATGACCCCATAGGAGGCACGAACACCTTTCACGGGACCAATGTAACTTGCAGGAACTGACCGCAAAGTCCCGGGACTCCCGGTTTGTGAATATGACGATAATTTACAAAAATCAACACTTAAACTTAAAAACAAGCCGTTAAAGGGTGAAAACCCAAACTAGCCCCCAAACGACCCCGTAAGAGACACGAACACCTCGCACGGGACCAATGTAACTTGTAGGAACTGACCGCGTAGTCCCGAGTCTCTCGATTTGAGAATATAACGATGATTTGCAAAAATCAAACTTAGACTTAAAAATAAGTCGTTAAAGGGTAAAAACCCAAACTAGCCCCCACACTACTTCAAAAATGGTCATTTATGTCAGTTTAAAAATTGACATTATGTCAGAGAAATGTAAATTGACATAAATGATATTTATTTATGTCAATTTGACTTTAAAAGTATATTTTTATTTCAATTTAAATAAAATTGAGATAAAAAATAAATTATTTATCCCATTTTTATATATAAATGACATAAATATAATGCTAATTATTTTTTCTTTGAGTCAAAACAGAGATAAATGGAAAAAATAAAGCGGGGATTTTTTTTTAACTCCCGCTCCAAAATTTTGCTCCTCAAAATCTTTCCCGACTCTCTCACACTTCTATGTACACGCACATCTCTCTCTCTATCTCACTCGCACGCCTCTCTCTCTCTCTCTCTCTCTCTCTCTCTCTCGGTCGTACAGAGCTCTCTGTCTCTCGTTTTACCTCCGTCAAGCTTCCATCATGCAGCTACTGTTTATTACTAGGGTTTTCGAGATTGAGTTCTAATTTATGTTCGATTTGTTCTTGATTTTGTTTTTATTTTTGGATTTGAATTTATATATGTACACGGATTGGCCAAATTTGTGTATATATATGGATCTGCAAGATTTTTTTTGTCTAGATTACAATTTGTTGATTCAATTTGTGTATGTGTGTTTGTGTGTGTGCGCCTTGATGTTCAGGTCCTTCAGTGTTCGATTAGGGATTTTGATTCCTTCTTTCATTTAGGTTGCGAATCCTATTTTGGGTATCTTCTACTCCCTATTTCAATTGTGTTATTATGTTGTTGGATTTTAGGTTTCAGATTAGATTTGTATAACATGGTTGTTCCTCATAGATTACTAGAATTGGGAGGTATGTTTTCCATTTTTTTAATTCTATGAAAATAATTAGTAACATTTATTTTGTTGGGATCTTTTATGGTGTATATTCTTCCGACTTCAGGTGGAATCAGGACTAATTTTAGTTTTGATGTTTATATAAAAAAATCATGGAATTTAGTTTTATTGATAATATAGGAAGGCATAGAAAATTGATAGTTTCTATTGTTAATTAATAGCTTCTATTGTTAAAAAATTGATACGGTATGAGTCTTGTACAATTTATACAGTTAATACACCTAGCACGTACCCATACTTATGCTATCTTCAACAGTTCGGAGGACGTTGTGCTTGATTTCTATTCGTTAAAGTTCAAATCGAGAAATGGGTATGTTGATCCTTAAATTAGTGTGTATATTTGATCATTTAGAGTCTGGGATATTTTTTTTTATTATGCTTCTTTATTACCCTGTTAACATTTTTCTTTTCAATTTGAGAATTCTAAATTTTGAGTATTGTGAAAGCTCTTTTATTTCTGAGGGGGTATGTCTTGGACTCACTCAGAGTATATTAAAAAGAACAAATGTCAAACTAAATTCATAAAAAAATCTATTGTTATTAGAAATGGTTTTCCTTTCTAAAAGTTTGAATTCATCATTGTGATTATTTTAATTTTCTTCTTTTTATGGTTTTATCATATCATATATTGATGCTTTACAACTTTGATAGATTGCGGGAACTGCTCACTCTGGGTACCAACCCTTCTTGAGATTGAACATAGATTCCTAAACATTCTCATGTCACGTATATTACTATGAGAGAAGTATTAAATATGCCCATGTTTAAAATATTCCATTACATTCCTGTTAACTCTAAAGCTATATATTAACTCGATGTTGTTAGGTTAGTGATGTAGCAACTGATATTGGTAATGGAGTAAACTATAACCCATTTGGTACTTGCAATGACAAGGTATTGAACATTCAATATGGTGTGTTGGGTATTTGTTAAAGATTTAGTGTGAGATATCAATCAAAATAGTTTATTTGCTTATATATTTTAATATCCAATGCACTTCCACGTATCTTCTTAAGAGTGGGGGTGCTTTTTGTCAATGTGTTGATCATAGTATAGTACCTAATTGTTTGGTATGCATTTTGTATCAGACATAATGTCAAAACATATACAAGGCTATAGATCTGTCCTTTTACATAACCATCAAGTTCCTAAAATTTGATGTTCGTTCGTAAACCTTTAAATGAATAATCTATAAATCATAGCATGCCAAACTCTCACTGAATCTGTTTCAGCCGAATGTTCCTGACGTGACCAACACTCTTACTGGAATTGATGATTTCTGTGAAGCCTTTGCTCAGGCATTGATCTTTATGATCTCAAGGGGGACACAAGGAAGAGGGCCCATGAAATTATTGATAACTTCGCCAATCGCAGTTTTTGTTCCTTGGCCATTACACAATAGACAGTACCCGAGAAGAGCAAGGAGAGTGCTGGAGGACCATGGGAGTTTGTTTGTTTATTTCCCCTCTTTGACTCTCCAAGGCGTGATAGTGTAGAGACAATACTTAAAGCCCTTTCCCTTGGTGTCAATGTTAATATGATCACCGGTGACCAGCTTGCCAATTGCAAAGAGACTAGTCGGAGGCTTAGGATGGGCACCAACATGTACCCCTATTTTTCCTTTCTTGGCCAGAGCAAGGACGAGTCCATTGCTTCAATTTCCATTAACGAGCTCATTGAGAAGGCTGATGGTGTTTTTTGGTGTTTTTCTTGAGCATAAATATGAGATTGTGAAGAAGCTGCAAGAGAGGAAGCATATTTGTGGAATGACTAGAGATGGTGTGAATGATGCCCCGGCACTAAAGAGGGATGACATTGTTATCGCAATGGCCGATCCAACCGATGTATCCAGGAGTGCATCTAACATCGTCTTGACCGAGCCAGGGCTCAGTGTGATTGTGAGAGCCACTTTGACAAGTCGAGCCATTTTCCAGAGGATGAAAAACTACTGCATCTATGCGGTCTCGATCACTATCCGTATCTTGATGGGGTTCATGCTCATTGCTCTCATCTCAAATTTTGACTTCTCTCCGTTCATGGTCCTCATCATCGCCATCCTCAATGATGGGACCATCATGACAAAACTAAAGATAGTCAAGCCGTCTCTAGTGCCCGACGTGGAAGCTTAAGGAAATCTTTGCCACCAGCATTGTCCTTGGGACCTACCTTGCAGTTGTGACCGTGGTGTTAGCAACCGACGCTGACTTCTTTTCGAATATCTTTGGATTTATATCAATCAAGAATCACACGGATGAGCTCACGACTGCTCTATATCTTCAAATGACATTATGAGCCAAGCTCTCATCTTTGTGACCAGGTCTCGCAGCTAGTCATTTGTTGAACGCCCTGGTCTCTAGCTCATTATTTCTTTCTTTCTAGACCAGTTTGTGGTTACTCTCATTGTTGATTATGCAAACTAGTGCTTTGCTAGGATCCAAGGCATTGGGTGGGGATGGGCCAGAGCGATCTGGGTGTTCGGCATTGGGTGGGGATGGCCTTCCGTTTGATGAAACTTCAAGTTACAATGAGAAGAACCATGAGTTTTCTGAGATTGCTAGACAAGTTGAATCAGTGATCAAGAAAAATGGATTGGACATGGACACCATCCAACAACACTACACGTTGTAAAATTATCAAGGCTAGAAAAATTAGGACTAGTTTGGGATAGATTATTTTCTAGAACTTATGAATTATAGAATATATTTAAAAGTCAACATTTTTACATAAAAATAACATACATTGTAATGTAATCTATAATTTCAGCCATTTTTTGATAACTGTGTTTCTTTCTGGATTTTTGCAATAAGTAATTATAAAATATTTTTGAAGAACAACAGTGCTAATTGTTCTTTGCTGACAATATATGTGTTGATTGATCTTGATAAATTGAAAATGTTGTACTACTTAATTTAGTATACCCGGTGGCAGCACCATCGTTTGTTATGTTTTTATGTAATCATCTGCTGTTTGAATTGCTGCGTGTATATGTTTTGCTAGACTTTGGGTTTTCCCCATGAGGTTAGGACTGGAGTGGTTTTGGGGAATCATCAGACTAAGAGGTGACAATTCAGGTGTTTTGTATCGTGTTGTGTTCGCATCGTGTCTAGTATCAGTCACCTAACCCAATCCATTTTATGATTGCATCCATCCAATACCTTCACAGTCACACTAAATAGACCTGATTATTAAACGTGTCATGTGCCGGTCGAGATGCATAACCAGCATTCCAAAAACCTAGGACTAAGATCCATGCTCTCTCAACTAAGCACGCCACTCATAGGTTGTCTATGTATTAGAAAAACCAAGTACAAAATCACCTCTTTGTGCCACGTATGATTGAATTCCATGCTTATAGGTCTTCCAACAGTGTGTATCATGTTTCTAACAAAAATTCAAATTGTTATCAGGTGAAGGGTGAAGAAAACATATCATACATCTGCGCACGTTACTATCGGGCTCCGGAACTAATTTTTGGTGCTACAGAATATACAACTTCAATTGATATATGGTCAGCTGGCTGCGTTCTTGCTGAGCTTCTACTAGGCCAGCCATTGTTTCCTGGAGAAAATGCAGTTGACAATCTTGTGGAGATTATCAAGGTGTGGTTGTGCTTATTAAACACTAGAAGTCATGTTCTGATGTTATAGTTATCTTATATTTTGTCTTTTAGGTTCTTGGGACACCGACTCGAGAAGAAATTCGATGTATGAATCCGAACTATACCGATTTTAGGTTTCCTCAAATAAAGGCGCACCCTTGGCACAAGGTATGCTTTTCATTCTCCTACACTGAACAAAAAATCACCATACACTAAAAAGTTGATGGATTTATCATCAACTGTCGAATATTACTAAAATTCATCATGCAACATCATTTCTACTTTTTGTTTTCTGTTTTCTGTTAGAAGTCCTTGAGTTAGAATATCAACTACTCTCTAAATAAAATAAGTACTTGGAATCTTTTTTAACCCACTAAATAAATTAAAAAAAAGAACGGGCAAGGCCCAATAATCACACGCATGAAAAGCCAAAACAATCCTAAGACAAGCATCATCCATCTTATTAAATTCAGCTGCTATGAATAATATTTGAGATTAGTACTTGTTCCTAGTGACGTTAAACTACGTAACAGAAGACTTGAACGCCCATAAGCAAAGGAAATCTTCTCCCTCAATTTATTCTCACCAATATTCAAGTCTTAAGTGAATACAAACGAGAGCTTTAGATACTATTTATATGAGCTTGGAATTTTGTCTCCAAGTAACTCTAGATGACGATAGATTAAAATAACCTATCTAGTTTTTGAGTATTGAATAATTTTTATTCTTCTTTTATAAAAAACAAATCACATTACGATTAATTGCATTCTTTCTTAGACGCAACCCATGCTCCATGTATCTCAATCCACATATTTACTAATAAAGAATGATTGAACACAAGATAAAAAACAAATAGCATCCAAACAGTTAAAATTTAGGATAATATTATATTAATTATTACAATTAGAGCACAAGTAAGAGCAGAATAATGTTATTCTTACTCTATTGTTACTGATGGTGCTGAACGGATGCAATTTCGAATCATTATGATATGATATTAGACTAGTTAACTTATTATCCTATTTCTATTTTAAGATTAAAGTATAAACCAAATGGGAGGTTTATTGTAATTAGTAATGTACGCATTGGTGCTTCATCAGTTGAGAGAACCTGGACAGATGAGTTAGTGCACTGTATTGATTTAATTGAAGAACCATGTTTTCCAATTATGCTAATAGATTTTGTGGATGCCACCAATAAATGTAACACACAAAATGCAACAGCAGAAGCTCTAGCAGCTTTATCATCATATTCCCCGCTCTTAGACAATCCTCTGACACACTTGAATATTCTTCTTAGATCATGCATAGGAGGGGACACTAGCACCTCTGGTTCATCCTTTCTAGATACTAAGACAATGCGACCTAGAGAAGAGGGCGGGCCATAGAGTAGACGAATTTGAGTTTTTATCTCCTTACACAACTTCTTAACTAGCTTCTCTTTGTGCCAAATTATGCTACCAACTTTCAATAGAGGTACAATCCACGATATACCCCAACCAACCTAGGGACTTCTTTTTTGGTTCAGTTGCTGCCTCCTATTCAATTATGTCCATTTCTTGCTCTGGTTTTGGTAAGGGAAGGGCTATATATTGTTTACTAATAGCCTTCTTCTAAGACAATAAGTTTCTATTCTCGATTTGGTAATTAGTGAAGTATTCACTTAATGAAATGATGTTGAATATGACTTTGAGTTATGAAAATTATTTTATGTAATTCTTTATTAAATTTCATGTTTTGGAAAGACACTAGCAATATTGTTATGTTTATAAGTTGTGTTATAATTCATTAATTGTGTTTGTTTTTCGCAGATTCATACATGCCTAGCCAGGACAATGCATATATGATCCCTACGAGGGTAAGAGTTTCCATCAATGCAGGCATAAAACTCTTCAGTGTCGATCTTATCGCAGCAGCTGCAAGGGTGTACAAGGGCAACTTTGTGGAGATTTCTCACACATGAGATACAGGGAAAATGTGATAGAATCACACTGGAATTTAAATTGTGCTTGCTACATTTGTTGAGAATATGAAATTGCATTCGTTACCGACGCTTGAAAGGATGGAATCCAATTGTTTCTATCTATCAGAAGGTAGTAAACTGCATTCCCGAATGGATTTGTAGTAAAAATGTGGATTTTTTTTACCATTTCAAGATAGATGCTCTACTAGCCATTGTTGCTAAAGTATGTTCCCAATACGACTTTGGTTTTTTCCTTAAACTGTACATTTTTTGCATTCTTGGGTTCATTTTTTTGTTGTCTTATACTAAACTAAATTTAAAGACTCCTTAAACTAAGTGTTGCAAAAGTGTACAGTTCCACAGTCCAAAATCCAAAGAAAACACTAATAACAGCAGCACCAACGAATGCACGTATTTATGAATGCAACGGATTTGAGTCTAATAGAAGCAACACCAACGAAAATATTGTGTCTTTTGTTTTGCAACACTCAGTTCAGTATGTGAAAGTAACAATAATATTGTCAATTATCAAGGAGGACACCAAAATTATTTTGTTGTTGTTATCTTTCGCAAATCTGAATTTTTCCTATTTGGATTAAACAGACTTTTTATACATATTACCTGATATTTTGCTCCTGTTATGCCTTGAATTTGTTTGAATTTTTTTATTTTTCTTTTCACGTATTTCACTGGCTTTGGATATTGTTGAGGTTCGGGGATATATGAGGTTTGGATATTGCTTAAGACTAAATATTATACCCCCAAATTATATTTTTAAAACTAAATATCTTTTTATATCTTATTACTCTTTGTACTGATTAGTGGTTAATAAGTAGCTGAATTGTTATATAAAATTATTAGCGAAGTCGTATGATGGTGAAATATCTTTGAGCATTTTAGTATGCTTATGAACTAATTTGGAATTTATGTTTGGTTTTTTGTTATGTGAACATGTTAGTATGGCTACAAATTCTAAGCTTTCACACTTTCTAAATATACCGATGTAGATGGACGTGGGATTGATATACCTACACATGTAACAAATTTAGACATGATCGGGAATATTGAAATGTACATGCATCAGATTGGATGAATGGGGCGTGATAACACTGATGTGTTTTATGGTCTCAAGCAGATGCTTATTTAGAGGCAATGCCACTTTTTTTGCTCATTGAGGTATTTGGTCCATAATAATATGTTGTGTTATGCTGTTTTAGTATTTCATACTTCAAAATTATTTCTTATTGCTATCATCAGGAAAGTACCGAGTTGGCATATAAAGGTGGGCAGCTAGAGGTGACAGAGTTGGGTAGCTTGCATTGCTAATGAATTAAGGTTTACATTATATATATATATATATTGAGTTGGAATATAACTGTGGGCAGCTAGAGTGTGCTTAGGGTTAAGAATAATTCAAGTCTACAAAATTGTATGGATGTCTCAGAGACCTAAATTTCTCTAAATTTTGTCTATCGGGCCTTTGATATTTGGTTGTTACTATTCAGTTATTTCCCTTTGCATTATTGATTTTGTCTTGAACTTCTTAAATCTATCTAGATATACGGATTGGTCAAATTAGGGTATATATATGGATTTGCAAGAATTGGTAAAATTAGTTTATATATATGGATTTGTTGATTTGATTTGTGTATGTGTGTTTGTATACCTCTCTGTGTAATTGCATTCCTGAATGCACAGTTGTGTTTTACTTACTTTCCTCCTGTTTAATTTCAAATCCATTCCGTTATGTTTTATTTCTAAATGTAACATAGGCATTAAACCAATTATATGATGCATTTCTCAATTTGACACATTGTTTCTCTTTACGCTATATATAAGGGCCTAGCTAGCATTTTGGATCGTTATGATCTTGGTTACTTAATTTGATGTATAAAAACATTTATTTTCACTTAATTTCATTTCGTTTACTTTGTTGCATCATTTTCTTTAGTGTTGTATTTAATTCTTTTAGTTTGATATTATGTTGTATTCATTTAATTTCAGATCTTCATTTCACTATTTTCGGCTTCATTTTTCACTGGGTTTAGTCAATTTCGCCACACATTGTTTTGTTCATGGTAATGAGAACCACTATGTTAATGATGATTCTTTCTCTCCTAAACTACACTCCAACCATTATGTACCAAATTATATATCAATGGATGAGAGGGTACGCTTTCAATATGGACTATGTTGCGAAAGGTGTGCAATTTAGGTTTAAGCTTCACTTTGGAGATACTCTTATGTGATGCAATTGTTATAATAGTATTTGCAGCCACCCTATTTTTTTCTTTTTTTGGCCGAACACTCACCCTATTGAATCACATGTTTGTTTATTGTAAAGTTAGTTGCATATCAATACACACCCCTTATCTCATGTAATCGTTGAAAATTCTTTCAATGCTCGAAATACCTGACGTTGATGCTCTTAGTACACTAAGTTTTCTTTTGTAAATCATTTAGTGTGTTTGAATTGGCTTGTTTCTTATAAGGCCTAATATATTTACACGGTTTTTTTATGTATTTAAGTGTTGCGTTACTTCTTTTCCAGTTAGATCATATTGGACAGGTATTGCTTTTACTTGTGGATGTATCCAAAAGACTCCTAGATAGTTTTTTGCATAATTAGATGAGTACACTTACTTTATGTATCAAATTTCTTCCTATTTGTTGCAATGTTGTATTGCTTGTATTCTAATATGAATTATTTTCTCAGGTAGAGGATATTCACCTAGTGGTTGATCCATGTAGAGAGAATCTTGAGGGCTTGGTTTTGTGATAATGTCCTCAGTTAAGGAGGTTGACTATTGCATCAAAAATCGAGACAGATCTATACTGGGGTGCTAACTGTCTCGCACAGCTCAGTGGCTTCATTTTTTACTATCTTCAAGAACAAATTTAAGGTGAGTTCATTGAATCAGGAGGAGAATAGTTGTGTGGAGTACCCTTTCTATCAGAGATTTATATGTGTGGAATGTGAGGTCCCTTGGCATTCTTTGATGAGCTGCGAAAAGTATCGGAGTCTCTCGTTGGAGGAGAGGGATGCGGGTGACATTACTTTTCATCAACTGCCCGAGGATAAACAGTGAAGACGTTTCCAACAATATTAGAGGATGATTGAGCTCACAGATGGTGTTGCTACCACGTGACTTGGTGGTGTGGGCACGAGTTCTGCTATTCTTACGGTGCTGAGTACAGGGATTCCTAACAAACATGTCAATGCGCTCTCTAGGACGAAGAGTATACTAAAGATGTGATCCCTCATCCCACCCAACAGTTTGAACATTGGGTATGGGACACTTTCGGTTCTCTCTCCACGGTATCAAATGCGTACACAAATCAAGACAGATCACAGCTGGCACTTATCCAAAGATTCCTAGCTGGAGGTTTTAGCCTCAGTGTCAACAATTCCTGCCAATCCCCACCGGGTTGCATGGATTCCCATGTAGATACCATGAAGGATCTCCATCAGATACCTTATCTTGAAAGGTTTGTCTCTGTAATAAGTGATAACTATAATGATGAGTATATCTAATGATGCAAATATTGGAACATTAAACATTACCCTAAATTAGCTTCTCAAAATGGATGCTTGATAGGGTTTGTCAATTTTTTGACCCTCACTTAGTGAAGGTTAAAATTACCCTCATCCTATTTTGGTTAAAGCATTTATGTTTAAGTAGGGGGTCCCAAGTTTACACTGTTTCAATCAGTAGTATGTAAGGGTCATTCTAACCCTCACCTAAATGTGGACTCCTTGATACGAGGAGAGGGGTAGGGGGAGTCTTTCACTCTCAATCCGTTATTGTTTCTGGCAGTCTCGTAGTTTGTACGTCTTCTTGTTCAATTTTTTTTTCATCATTATTAAATCATGTTATGTTGAAAGACCTATGAGGCTGAAGATCCTACAAAAGATAAACGATTAAGTTACTCCTTGAATGATGATTGCTTTCTTCTCAAAATAAAATGAGAGGACATGCGAAAAGAAACACATTTATTTGTTCAACAAGTTGCTAATTAATGAACAAACATCTCTTTATCTCACTCTTGTGTTCATGTACAGGCATCTTTACATCAGGAAACTTGATTGAGTTGTAGAGGTTTAAAGCTTATGCTTGTATTGAACTATTTACTTTTATAAGAATTATTATCACTTTTCTGGTTCTTGTTAAAATAAAAAAAAGAGTACATCATCTTGAATTTCATAGGATATTTGTTTTCCAATAGATATTTTCCTAAATGTGCTTGCTAGATGACGCTTTAGAAAAAAACATTTGAAATAAAAGAGGATGGTTCCCTCTATAATGGCAGGAGTTAAAATCTTGAGGGTGTTTGTTCCCTATATGATGGCAGCAGTATAAAGTGTATATATACTGATATAATAACATATACTGATATATCAATATATGCTGTTATATCAGTATATATATATATATATATATATATATATATATATATATATATTTCCATTTTGTGTCTTAATGAAAATTTTCTTTATTGACTGATATGTTTGTGTTATTTCCATGGATTGAATTGAATAGATTGTTGAAGTTGTAACCATGGTCTTTGATAGGATGACCATTATACATTTTCTGTCATTACGAGTAATTTGTATTGTTGTTATAAATTATTGGTTTTGTGGCTGCAATATTTTATATTTTTTAAACAGGGTGGATAGTCCTATAAAGAGAGGATATTCTGCCCAAAATTTTTATATTTTTTACAATTGTCTGCTTCGACTTGAGTTGTACTTGACAGCATAGCTGTTATATATATATATATATAGTTGTTAACAACCTTGTTTAGTAGTCCATTACTCTTTTACTATTTGTTCGGTAATAATGTTTTGTGTTAACTACTGCCCAGTGCAAGGAAATGGTACTATTCATTACGAATATTGTGTGTTGCAGTTTATAAAGTACATCACAGAGGATCCTTCCATACCTTCAAGAACCCAGAAATCTTCGGTTAGCACTATCAACGGATGCAATTTGTTGCGGATATTTTGTGTTGAAGTTCATGAAGTACTTCATGGAGGATCCTTCCATACCTTTTGAAACAAAGGTATGTTACCAATGTTCTCTTTTTGTCCTATTATATAAAATATTGTTTAGTTATTAACTATTATATACTGTAATAATAAATTCAATTCTATCTTCAATTTTTTAGATGAGAAGATTGTCCGATAAAGTGACATACACGTTGAATGAACTAAATGAAGTTCAAATGGAGTTCATTGAGTTCATTATGGATTATATATATTAGGTGTTTTCGAGTAATTGTATTTTGTTATGATGTAATGACAATGTGTTGAGATGATTGTGTTTTGATGAAAACTATGTTGATTATATTTGATTGCAGGGTTACTCATTCTGGGTTGGATAGCGTCGAGAACAAATTGGATCGAATATTACGTTCGACAACGTCCTAGCTTGAGTAATATTTTGGATTGTGCTCCTTATGATGTAATTCGCAATGCTAGTTTTTGGATAGCTAGTTTTTGGATATGATGTAACTTCACATCAATTTGATTATAAATATCTTGATGTAAATCAAGTTAGTGATATTTATGACCTTGGTTATTATCTATTTACAATGGTTGATTTGACTTCAAATAATAGTTGTTTATTGATGGATTAATGATTTTTTTTAATTTTTTATATTAACATTTATGTCAGTTTTAAAAAAACTCTCATAAAATTATTAAAACTGACATAAATGTGATTTTATTTATGTCAGGTTTTTATGAAAATGTGATTAAAAACATGTTAAATGTCGTAGTTTTTATGTGTGTTCCTAAAAATTGAGATAAATGTGATCTTATTTATGTCAGTTTTACGAACATTTATGTCAGGACTTTATATGTCAGTTTTAAAATTTCTAAAACTGACATAAATGACCATTTTTCTTGTAGTGCCAAACGAACACGTAAGAGGCATGAACACCTCGCATGGGACCAATATAACTTGTAGGAACTAACCGGATAGTTCTGAGTCTCCCGGTTTGTGAATATGACGATAATTTGCAAAAATCACACTTAGACTTAAAAACAAGCCGTTAAAGGGTGAAAACCCAAACCAGCCCCCAAACGACCCCGTAAGAGGCACGAATACCTCGCACGGGATCAATGTAACTAATAGGAACTGATCGCGTTGTCCCGGGTCTCTCGGTTTGAGAATATAAAGATGATTTGCAAAAATCACACTTAGACTTAAAAACAAGTCGTCAAAGGGTGAAAACCCAAACCACCCCCTAAACGACCCCTAGGAGGCACAAACACCTCGCACGGGACCAATGTACCTTGTAAGAACTGACCGCATAGTCCCGGGTCTCTCGGTTTGTGAATATGATGATAAATCAACACTTAAACTTAAAAACAAGCCGTTAAAGGGTGGAAACCCAAATCAGCCCCCAAACGACCCCGTAAGAGGCACAAACACCACGCACGTGACCAATGTAACTTATAAGATCTGACCCCGTAGTCCCGGGTCTCTCGATTTGTGAATATGACGATAATTTGCAAAAATCACACTTAGGCTTAAAAATAATCTGTTAAAGGGTGAAAACCCAAACCAGCCACCAAACGACCCCGTAGGAGGCACGAACACCTCGCACGGGACCAATGTTACTTGTAAGAACTGACCGCATAGTCCCGGGTCTCTGGGATTGAGAATATGACGATAATTTGCAAAAATCACACTTAGACTTAAAAACAAGCCGTTGAAGGGTGAAAACCCAAACTAGCCCCCAAACGACCCCGTAAGAGACACGAACACCTCCCACAGGACAAATGTAACTTATAGGAACTGACCGCGTAGTCCCGAGTCTCTCGATTTGAGAATATAACGATGATTTGCAAAAATCACACTTAGACTTAAAAACAAGTCGTTAAAGGGTGAAAACCCAAACCAGCCCCCAAATGACCACGTAAGAGGCATTAACACCCCGCACGGGACCAATATAACTTGTAGGAACTAACCGCATAGTTCCGAGTCTCCCGGTTTGTGAATATGACGATAATTTGCAAAAATCACACTTAGACTTAAAAACAAGCCGTTAAAGGGTGAAAACCCAAACCAGCCCCCAAACGACCCCGTAAGAGGCACGAATACCTTTCACGGGATCAATGTTACTTATAGTTACTGACCGCGTAGTCCCAGGTCTCTCGGTTTGAGAATATGACGATAATTTGCAAAATTCACACTTAGACTTAAAAAGAAGCCGTTAAAGGGTGGAAACCCAAACCAGCCCCCAAACGACCCCGTAGGAGATACGAACACCTCGTACGGGACCAATGTAACTTGCAGGAACTGACCGCAAAGTCCCAGGACTCCCGGTTTGTGAATATGACGATAATCTACAAAAATCAACACATAAACTTAAAAACAAGCCGTTAAAGGGTGAAAACCCAAACTAACCCCCAAACGACTCCGTAAGAGACACAAACACCTCGCACGGGACCAATGTAACTTGTAGGAACTGACAGCGTAGTCCCGAGTCTCTCGATTTGAGAATATTACAATGATTTGCAAAAATCACACTTAGACTTAAAAATAAGTCGTTAAAGGGTGAAACCCAAACCAGCCCCCAAACGACCACGTAAGAGGCACAAACACCTCGCTCGGGACCAATGTAACTTGTAAGAACTGACCGCATAGTCCCGGGTCTCCCGGTTTGTGAATATGATGATAATCTGCAAAAATCACACTTAAACTTAAAAACAAGCCGTTAAAGGGTGAAAACCCAAACCAGCCCCCAAACGACCCCGTAAGAGGCACAAATACCTCGGACGGGATCAATGTAACTTATAGGAACGGACCGTGTAGTCCCGGGTCTCTCGGTTTGAGAATATGATGATAATTTGCAAAAATCACACTTAGACTAAAAAATAAGCCGTTAAAGGGTGAAAACCCAAACCAGCCCCCAAACGACCCCGTAAGAGGCACGAACACCTCGCACGAGTCCAATGTAACTTCTAGGAACTGACCGCGTAGTCCCGGGTCTCCAGGTTTGTGAATAAGATGATAATTGGAAAAAATCAACACTTAAACTTAAAAACAAGCCGTTAAAGGGTGAAAACCCAAACCAGCCCCCAAACGACCCCGTATGTGGCACGAACACCTCGCACGGGACCAATGTAACTAGTAAAAACTGATCGCATAGTCCCGGGGCTCTCGGTTTGAGAATATGACGATAATTTGCAAAAATCAGACTTAGACTTAAAAACAAGTCGTGAAGGGTGAAAACCCAAACGACCCCATAGGAGGCACGAACACCTCGCACGGGACCGATGTAACTTGTAGGAACTGACTGCGTTGTTTCGAGTCTCCCGATTTGTGAATATGATGATAATTTGCAAAAATCAACACTTAAACTTAAAAATAAGCCGTTGAAGGGTGAAAACCCAAACCAGCCCCCAAACGACCTCGTAAGAGGCACGAACACCTCGCACGGGACCAATGTAACTTGTAAGAACTGACCGCATAGTCCCGGGTCTCTCGGTTTGAGAATATGACGATAATTTGCAAAAATCACACTTAGACTTAAAAACAAGCAGTTAAAGGGTGAAAACCCAAACCAGCCCTCAAACGACCACCTAGGAGGCACGAACACCTCGCACGGGACCAATGTAACTTGTAAGAACTGACCGCATAGTCCCGGGTCTCCCGATTTGTTAATATGATGATAAATCAACACTTAAACTTAAAAACAAGCCGTTTAAGGGTGGAAACCCAAACCAACCCCCAAACGACCCCGTAAGAGGCACAAACACCACGCACGGGACCAATGTAACTTATAAGATCTGACCGCGTAGTCCCAGGTCTCTCGATTTGTGAATATGATGATAATTTGCAAAAATCACACTAAGACTTAAAAACAATCCGTTAACGGGTGAAAACCCAAACCAGCCCCCAAACGACCCCGTAGGAGGCACAACACATCGCACGGGACCAATGTCACTTGCAAGAACTGACCGCATAGTCACAAGTCTCTCGGTTTGAGAATATGACGGTAATTTGTAAAAATCACACTTAGACTTAAAAACAAGCCGTTAAAGGGTGGAAACCCAAACCAGACCCCAAACGACCCTGTAGGAGGCACGAACACCTCGCACGGGACCAATGTAACTTGCAGGGACTTACCGCATAATCCTGGGACTCCCGGTTTGTGAATATGATGATAATTTACAAAAATCAACACTTAAACTTAAAAACAAGTCGTTAAAGGGTGAAAACCCAAACTAGCCCCCAAAACGACCCCGTAAGAGACACGAACACCTCGCACGGGACCAATGTAACTTGTAGGAACTGACCGCGTAGTCCCGAGTCTCTTGATTTGAGAATATAAAGATGATTTGCAAAAATCACACTTAGACTTAAAAACAAGTCGTTAAAGGGTGAAAACCCAAACCAGCCCCCAAACGACCACCTAGGAGGCACAAACACCTCGAACGGGACCAATGTAACTTGTAAGAACTGACCGCATAGTCTCGGGTCTCCCGGTTTGTGAATATGACGATAAATCAACACTAAAACTTAAAAACAAGCCGTTAAAGGGTGGAAACCCAAAATAGCCCCCAAACGACCCCGTAAGAGGCACAAACACAACGCACGGGACCAATGTAACTTATAGGAACTAACCGCGTAGTCCCGGGTCTCTCGGTTTGAGAATATGACGATAATTTTCAAAATTCACACTTAGACTTAAAAACAATGCGTTAAAGGGTGAAAACCCAAACCAACCCCCAAACGACCCCGTAGGAGGCACGAATACCTCGCACGGGACCAATGTAACTTGTAAGAACTGACTGCATTGTCCCGGGTCTCTAGGTTTGAGAATATGACGATAATTTGTAAAAATCACACTTGGACTTAAAAACAAGCCGTTAAAGGGTGGAAACCAAAACCAGCCCCCAAACGACCCCGTAGGAGGCACGAACACCTCACATGGGAGCAATGTAACTTGCAGGAACTGACCGCATAGTCCCGGGACTCCCGGTTTGTGAATATAATGATAATTTACAAAAATTAACACTTAAACTTAAAAACAAGCCGTTAAAGGGTGGAAACCCAAACTAGCCCCCAAACGACCCCGTAAGAGACACGAACACCTCCCACGGGACCAATGTAACTTGTAGGAACTGACCGCGTAGTCCCGAGTCTCTCGATTTGAGAATATAACGATGATTTGCAAAAAACACACTTAGACTTAAAAACAAGTCCTTAAAGGGTGAAAAGCCCAACCAACCCCCAAACGACCACGTAAGAGGCATTAACACCCCGCACGGGACCAATATAACTTGTAGGAACTAACCGCATAGTTCCGTGTCTCCCGGTTTGTGAATACGATGATAATTTGCAAAAATCACACTTAGACTTTAAAACAAGCCGTTAAAGGGTGGAAACTAAAACCAGCACGCAAACGACCCCGTAGGAGGCACGAACACCTCACACGGGACCAATGTAACTTGCAGGACATGACCGCATAGTCCCGGGACTCCCGATTTGTGAATATGACGATAATTTACAAAAATCAACACTTAAACTTAAAAACAATCCGTTAAAGGGTGAAAACCCAAACTAGCACCCAAACGACCCCGTAAGAGACACGAACACCAAGCACGGGACCAATGTAACTTGTAGGAACTGACCGCATAGTCCCGATTCTCTCAATTTGGGAATAAAATGATGATTTGCAAAAATCTCACTGAGACTTAAAAACAAGTCATTAAAGGGTGAAAACCCAAACCAGCCCCCAAATGACCACGTAAGGGGCATGAACACCTTGCACGGGACCAATATAACTTGTAGGAACTATACGTATAGTTCCGAGTCTCCCGGTTTGTGAATATGATGATAATTTACAAAAATCATACTTAGACTTAAAAACAAGCCATCAAAGGGTGAAAACCCAAACCAGCCCCCAAACGACCCCGTAAGAGGCACGAATACCTCGCACGGGATCAATGTAACTTATAGGAACAGACCGCGTAGTCCCGGGTCTCTCGTTTTGAGAATATGACAATAATTTTCAAATTCACACTTAGACTTAAAAACAAGCCTTTAAAGGGTGGAAACCCAAACTAGCTCCCAAACGACCCCGTAGGAGGTACGAACACCTCGCACGGGACCAATGTAACTTACAGGAACTGACCGCATAGTCCCGGGACTCCCGGTTTGTGAATATGACGATAATTTAAAAAAATCAACACTTAAACTTAAAAATAAGTAGTTAAAGGGTGAAAACCCAAACTAGCCCCCAAAACAACCCCGTAAGAGACACGAACACCTCGCACGGGACCAATGTAACTTGTTGGAACTGACCGCGTAGTCCCGAGTCTCTCGATTTGAGAATATAAAGATGATTTGCAAAAATCACACTTAGACTTAAAAACAAGTCGTTAAAGGGTGAAAACCCAAACCAGCCCCCAAACGACCACCTAGGAGGCACAAACACCTCGCACGGGACCAATGTAACTTGTAAGAACTGACCGCATAGTCCCGGGTCTCCCGGTTTGTGAATATGACGATAAATCAACACTTAAACTTAAAAACAAGCCGTTAAAGGGTGGAAACCCAAAACAGCCCCCAAATGACCCCGTAAGAGGCACAAACACCACGCACGGGACCAATGTAACTTATAGGAACTGACCGCGTAGTCCCGGGTCTCTCGGTTTGAGAATATCACGATAATTTTCAAAATTCACACTTAGACTTAAAAACAATCCGTTAAAGGGTGAAAACCCAAACTAACCCCCAAACGACTCCGTAGGAGGCACGAATACCTCGCACGGGACCAATGTAACTTGTAAGAACTGACTGCATTGTCCCGGGTCTCTAGGTTTGAGAATATGACGATAATTTGCAAAAATCACACTTTGACTTAAAAATAAGCCGTTAAAGGGTGGAAACCAAAACCAGCCCCCAAACGACCCCGTAGGAGGCACGAACACCTCACATGGGACCAATGTAACTTGCAGGAACTGACCGCATAGTTCCGGGACTCTCGGTTTGTGAATATAACGATAATTTACAAAAATTAACACTTAAACTTAAAAACAAGCCGTTAAAGGGTGAAAACCCAAACTAGCCCCCAAACGACCCCGTAAGAGACACGAACACCTCCCACGGGACCAATGTAACATGTAGGAACTGACCGCGTAGTCCCGAGTCTCTCGATTTGAGAATATAACGATGATTTGCAAAAAATACACTTAGACTTAAAAACAAGTCCTTAAAGGGTGAAAAGCCCAACCAGCCCCCAAACGACCACGTAAGAGGCATTAACACCCCGCACGGGACCAATGTAACTTGTAAGAACTGACTGCATAGTCCCAGGTCTCTCGGTTTGAAAATATGACGGTAATTTGCAAAAATCACACTTAGACTTAAAAACAAGCCGTTACAGGGTGGAAACCCAAACCAGACCCCAAACG
The DNA here is from genome assembly GCA_949130495.1 of Sambucus nigra. Taxonomy (NCBI): domain Eukaryota; kingdom Viridiplantae; phylum Streptophyta; class Magnoliopsida; order Dipsacales; family Adoxaceae; genus Sambucus; species Sambucus nigra. The sequence goes on from OX422224.1 coordinate 379,110,412, forward strand.
ACCCCGTAGGAGGCACGAACACCTCGCACGGGACCAATGTAACTTTCAGGAACTGACCGCATAGTCCCAGGACTCCCGATTTGTGAATATGACGATAATTTACAAAAATCAACACTTAAACTTAAAAACAAGCCGTTAAAGGGTGAAAACCCAAACTAGCACCCAAACGACCCCGTAAGAGACACGAACACCTCGCACGGGACCAATGTAACTTGTAGGAACTGACAGCGTAGTCTCGAGTCTCTCGATTTGAGAATATAACAATGATTTGCAAAAATCACACTGAGACTTAAAAACAAGTCGTTAAAGGGTGAAAACCCAAACCAGCCCCCAAACGACCCCGTAAGAGTCACAAATACCTCGCACGGGATCAATGTAACTTATAGGAACTGACCGCGTAGTCCCGGGTCTCTCGGTTTGAGAATATGATGATAATTTGCAAAAATCACACTTAGACTTTAAAACAAGCTGTTAAAGGGTGAAAACCCAAACCAGCCCCCAAACGACCCCGTAAGAGGCACAAATACCTCACACGGGACCAATGTAACTTGCAGGAACTGACCGCATAGTCCCAGGACTCCCGGTTTGTGAATATGACGATAATTTACAAAAATCAACACTTAAACTTAAAAACAAGTCGTTAAAGGGTGAAAACCCAAGCCAGCCCCCAAACGACCCCGTAAGAGGCACGAACACCTGGCACGGGTCTATTGTAACTTGTAGGAACTGACCGCGTAGTCTCGGGTCTCTAGGTTTGTGAATATGATGATAATTGGCAAAAATCAACACTTAAACTTAAAAACAAGCCGTTAAAGGGTGAAAACCCAAACCAGCCCCCAAACGACCCCGTAAGTGGCACGAACACCTCGCACGGGACCAATGTAACTAATAGAAACTGATCGCATAGTCCCGGGTCTCTCGCTCTGAGAATATGACGATAATTTGCAAAAATCACACTTAGACTTAAAAACAAGCCGTGAAGGGTGAAAACCCAAACGACCCCGTAGGAGGCACGAACACCTCGCACGGGACCGATGTAACTTATAGGAACTGACTGCGTTGTTCCGGGTCTCCCAGTTTGTGAATATGATGATAATTTGCAAAAATCAAAAGTTAAACTTAAAAATAAGCCGTTGAAGGGTGAAAACCCAAACCAGCCCCCAAACGACCTCGTAAGAGGCACGAACACCTCGCACGGGACCAATGTAACTTGTAGGAACTGACCGCATAGTCCCGAGTCTCTCGGTTTGAGAATTTGACGATAATTTGCAAAAATCACACTTAGACTTAAAAACAAGTCCTTAAAGGGTGAAAAGCCCAACCAACCCCCAAACGACCACGTAAGAGGCATTAACGCCCCGCACGGGACCAATATAACTTGTAGGAACTAACCGCATAGTTCCGAGTCTCCCAGTTTGTGAATACGATGATAATTTGCAAAAATCACACTTAGACTTTAAAACAAGCCGTTAAAGGGTGGAAACTAAAACCGGCACGCAAACGACCCCGTAGGAGGCACGAACACCTCACACGGGACCAATGTAACTTGCAGGAACTGACCGCATAGTCCCGGGACTCCCGATTTGTGAATATGACGATAATTTACAAAAATCAACACTTAAACTTAAAAACAAGCCGTTAAAGGGTGAAAACCCAAACTAGCACCCAAACGACCCCGTAAGAGACACGAACACCAAGCACGGGACCAATGTAACTTGTAGGAACTGACCGCGTAGTCCCGATTCTCTCAATTTGGGAATAAAATGATGATTTGCAAAAATCACACTGAGACTTAAAAACAAGTCATTAAAGGGTGAAAACCCAAACCAGCCCCCAAATGACTACGTAAGGGGCATGAACACCTTGCACGGGACCAATATAACTTGTAGGAACTATACGTATAGTTCCGAGTCTCCCGGTTTGTGAATATGACGATAATTTACAAAAATCATACTTAGACTTAAAAACAAGCCATCAAAGGGTGAAAACCCAAACCAGCCCCCAAACGACCCCGTAAGAGGCACGAATACCTCGCACGGGATCAATGTAACTTATAGGAACCGACCGCGTAGTCCCGGGTCTCTCGGTTTGAGAATATCACAATAATTTTCAAATTCACACTTAGACTTAAAAACAAGCCTTTAAAGGGGGGAAACCCAAACTAGCTCCCAAACGACCCCGTAGGAGGTACGAACACCTCGCACGGGACCAATGTAACTTACAGGAACTGACCGCATAGTCCCGGGACTCCCGGTTTGTGAATATGACGATAATTTACAAAAATCAACACTTAAACTTAAAAACAAGTAGTTAAAGGGTGAAAACCCAAACTAGCCCCCAAAACGACCCCGTAAGAGACACGAACACCTCGCACGGGACCAATGTAACATGTTGGAACTGACCGCGTAGTCCTGAGTCTCTCGATTTGAGAATATAAAGATGATTTGCAAAAATCACACTTAGACTTAAAAACAAGTCGTTAAATGGTGAAAACCCAAACGACCACCTAGGAGGCACAAACACCTCGCACGGGACCAATGTAACTTGTAAGAACTGACCGCATAGTCCCGGGTCTCCCGGTTTGTGAATATGACGATAAATCAACACTTAAACTTAGAAACAAGCCGTTAAAGGGTGGAAACCCAAAACAGCCCCCAAATGACCCCGTAAGAGGCACAAACACCACGCACGGGACCAATGTAACTTATAGGAACTGACCGCGTAGTCCCGGGTCTCTCGGTTTGAGAATATGACGATAATTTTCAAAATTCACACTTAGACTTAAAAACAATCCGTTAAAGGGTGAAAACCCAAACCAACCCCCAAACGACCCCGTAGGAGGCACGAATACCTCGCACGGGACCAATGTAACTTGTAAGAACTGACTGCATTGTCCCGGGTCTCTAGGTTTGAGAATATGACGATAATTTGCAAAAACCACACTTTGACTTAAAAACAAGCCGTTAAAGGGTGGAAACAAAAACCAGCCCCAAAACGACCCCGTAGGAGGCACGAACACCTCACATGGGACCAATGTAACTTGCAGGAACTGACCGCATAGTCCCGGGACTCCTTGTTTGTGAATATAACGATAATTTACAAAAATTAACACTTAAACTTAAAAACAAGCCGTTAAAGGGTGAAAACCCAAACTAGCCCCCAAACGACCCCGTAAGAGACACGAACACCTCCCACGGGACCAATGTAACATGTAGGAACTGACCGCGTAGTCCCGAGTCTCTCGATTTGAGAATATAACGATGCTTTGCAAAAAACACACTTAGACTTAAAAACAAGTCCTTAAAGGGTGAAAAGCCCAACCAGCCCCCAAACGACCACGTAAGAGGCATTAACACCCCGCACGGGACCAATGTAACTTGTAAGAACTGACCGCATAGTCCCAGGTCTCTCGGTTTGAAAATATGACGGTAATTTGCAAAAATCACACTTAGACTTAAAAACAAGCCGTTAAAGGGTGGAAACTCAAACCAGACCCCAAACGACCCCGTAGGAGGCACGAACACCTCGCACGGGACCAATGTAACTTGCAGGAACTAACCGCATAGTCCCGAGACTGCCGATTTGTGAATATGACGATAATTTACAAAAATCAACACTTAAACTTAAAAACAAGCCGTTAAAGGGTGAAAACCCAAACGAGCCCCTAAACGACCCCGTAAGAGGCACAAATACCTCACACGGGACCAATGTAACTTGCAGGAACTGACCGCGTAGTCCCAGGACTCCCGGTTTGTGAATATGACGATAATTTACAAAAATCAACACTTAACCTTAAAAACAAGTCGTTAAAGGTGAAAACCCAAGCCAGCCCCCAAACGACCCCGTAAGAGGCACGAACACCTGACACGGGTCTATTGTAACTTGTAGGAACTGACCGCGTAGTCTCGGGTCTCTAGGTTTGTGAATATGATGATAATTGGCAAAAATCAACACTTAAACTTAAAAACAAGCCGTTAAAGGGTGAAAACCCATACCAGCCCCCAAACGACCCCGTAAGTGGCACGAACACCTCGCACGGGACCAATGTAACTAGTAGAAACTGATCGCATAGTCCCGGGTCTCTCGCTTTGAGAATATGACGATAATTTGCAAAAATCACACTTAGACTTAAAAACAAGCCGTGAAGGGTGAAAACCCAAACGACCCCGTAGGAGGCACGAACACCTCGCACGGGACCGATGTAACTTATAGGAACTGACTGCGTTGTTCTGGGTCTCCCAGTTTGTGAATATGATGATAATTTGCAAAAATCAAAAGTTAAACTTAAAAATAAGCCGTTGAAGGGTGAAAACCCAAACTAGCCCCCAAACGACCTCGTAAGAGGCACGAACACCTCGCACGGGACCAATGTAACTTGTAGGAACTGACCGCATAGTCCCGAGTCTCTCGGTTTGAGAATTTGACGATAATTTGCAAAAATCACACTTAGACTTAAAAACAAGCCGTTAAAGGGTGGAAATCCAAACCAGCCCCCAAACGACCCCGTAGGAGGCACGAACACCTCGCACGGGACCAATGTAACTTTCAGGAACTGACCGCATAGTCCCGGGACTCCCGATTTGAGATTATGACGATAATTTACAAAAATCAACACTTAAACTTAAAAACAAGCGGTTAAAGGGTGAAAACCCAAACTAGCACCCAAACAACCCCGTAAGAGACAGGAACACCTCACACGCGACGAATGTAACTTGTAGGAACTGACCGCGTAGTCCCGAGTCTCTCAATTTGAGAATATAATGATGATTTGCAAAAATTACACTGAGACTTTAAACAAGTCGTTAAAGGGTGAAAACCCAAACCAACCCCCAAACGACCACGTAAGGGGCATGAACACCTCGCACGGGACCAATATAACTTGTAGGAACTAACCGTATAGTTCCGAGTCTCCCGGTTTGTGAATATGACGATAAATTGTAAAAATCACACTTAGACATAAAAACAAGCCGTTAAAGGGTGAAAACCCAAACCAGCCCCCAAACGACCCCATAAGAGGCATGAATACCTCGCATGAGATCAATGTAACTTATAGGAACTGACCGCGTAGTCCCGGGTCTCTCGATTTGTGAATATGATGATAATTTTCAAAATTCACACTTAGACTTAAAAACTTGCCGTTAAAGCGTGGAAACCCAAACGACCCTGTAGGAGGTACGAACACCTCGCACGGGACCAATGTAACTTGCAGGAACTGACCGCATAGTCCCGGGACTCCCGGTTTGTGAATATGATGATAATTTACAAAAATCACACTTAGATTTAAAAACAAGCCATTAAAGGGTGAAAACCCAAACCAACCCCCAAACGACCCCGTAAGAGGCACGAATACCTCACACGGGATCAATGTTACTTATAGTTACTGAGCGCGTAGTCCCGAGTCTCTCGGTTTGAGAATATGAAGATAATTTGCAAAATTCACACTTACACTTAAAAACAAGCCGTTAAAGGGTGGAAACCCAAACCAGCCCCCAAACGACCTCGTAGGAGGTACGAACACCTCGCACGGGACCAATGTAACTTGCAGGAACTTACCGCAAAGTCCCGGGACTCCCGGTTTGTGAATATGACGATAATATACAAAAATCAACACTTAAACATAAAAACAAGCCGTTAAAGGGTGAAAACCAAAACTAACCCCCAAACGACTCCGTAAGAGACACGAACACCTCGCACGGGACCAGTGTAACTTGTAGGAACTGACATCGTAGTCCCGAGTCTCTCGATTTGAGAATATAACAATGATTTGCAAAAATCACACTTAGACTTAAAAACAAGTCGTTAAAGGGTGAAAACCAAAACCAGCACCCAAACGACCCCGTAAGAGGTACAAATACCTCGCACGGGATCAATGTAACTTATAGGAACTGACCGCGTAGTCCCGGGTCTCTCGGTTTGAGAATATGATGATAATTTGCAAAAATCACACTTAGACTTAAAAACAAGCCGTTAAAGGGTGAAAACCCAAACCAGCACCCAAACGACCCCGTAAGAGGCACGAACACCTCGCACGGGTCCATTGTAACTTGCAGGAACTGACCGCGTAGTCTCGGGTCTCCAGGTTTGTGAATATGATGATAATTGGAAAAAATCAAAACTTAAACTTAAAAACAAGCCGTTAAAGGGTGAAAATCCAAACCAGCCCCCAAACGACCCCGTAAGTGGCACGAACACCTTGCACGGGACCAATGTAACTAGTAGAAACTGATCGCATAGTCCCGGGTCTCTCGGTTTGAGAATATGATGATAACTTGCAAAAATCACACTTAGACTTAAAAATAAGCCGTGAAGGGTGAAAACCCAAACGACCCCGTAGGAGGCACTAACACCTCGCACGGGACCGATGTAACTTGTAGGAACTGGCTGCGTTGTTTCGGGTCTCTCGGTTTGTGAATATGATGATAATTTGCAAAAATCAACACTTAAACATAAAAATAATCCGTTGAAGTGTGAAAACCCAAACCAGCCCCCAAACGACCTCGTAAGAGGCACGAACACCTCGCACGGGACCAATGTAACTTGTAGGAACTGACCGCATAGTCCCGGGTCTCTCAATTTCAGAATATGACAATAATTTGCAAAAATCACACTTAGACTTAAAAACAAGCAGTTAAAGGGTGAAAACCCAAACCAGCCCCGAAACGACCACCTAGGAGGCACGAACACCTCGCACGGGACCAATGTAACTTGTAAGAACTTACCGCATAGTCCCGGGTCTCCCGGTTTGTGAATATGATGATAAATCAACACTTAAACTTAAAAATAAGCCGTTAAAGGGTGGAAATACAAACCAACCCCCAAACGACCCCGTAAGAGGCACAAACACCGCGCAAGGGACCAATGTAACTTATAAGATCTGACTGCGTAGTCCCGGGTTTCTCGATTTGTGAATATGATGATAATTTGCAAAAATCACACTTAGACTTAAAAATAATCCGTTAAAGGGTGAAAACCCAAACCAGCCCCTAAACAACCCCGTAGGAGGCACAACACATCGTACGGGACCAATGTAACTTGTAATAACTGACCGCATAGTCCCAGGTCTCTCGGTTTGAAAATATGACGGTAATTTGCAAAAATCACACTTAGACTTAAAAACAAGTCGTTAAAGGGTGGAAACCCAAACCAGACCCCAAACGACCCCGTAGGAGGCACGAACACCTCTCACGGGACCAATGTAACTTGCAGGAACTGACCGCATAGTCCCGGGACTCCCGGTTTGTGAATATGACGATAATTTACAAAAATCAACACTTAAACTTAAAAACAAGTCGTTAAATGGTGAAAACCCAAACTAGCACCCAAACGACCCCGTAAGAGACACGAACACCTCGCACGGGACCAATGTACCTTGTAGGAACTGAGAGTGTAGTCCCGAGTCTCTCGATTTGAGAATATAACAATGATTTGCAAAAATCACACTTAGACTTAAAACACAAGTCGATAAAGTGTGAAAACCCAAACCAGCCCCCAAACGACCACGTAAGAGGCACGAACACCTCGTATGGGACCAATGCAACCTGTAAGAACTGACCGCATAGTCCTGGGTCTCCCGGTATGTGAATATGATGATAATTTGCAAAAATCACACTTAGACTTTAAAACAAGCCGTTAAAGGGTGAAAACCCAAACGAGCCCCTAAACGACCCCGTAAGAGGCACAAATACCTCACACGGGACCAATGTAACTTGCAGGAACTGACCGCATAGTCCCAGGACTCTCGGTTTGTGAATATGACGATAATTTACAAAAATCAACACTTAAACTTAAAAACAAGTCGTTAAAGGGTGAAAACCCAAGCCAGCCCCCAAACGACCCCGTAAGAGGCACGAACACCTGGCACGGGTCTAATGCAATTTTTAGGAACTGACCGCGTAGTCTCGGGTCTCCAGGTTTGTGAATATGATGACAATTGGCAAAAATCAACACTTAAACTTAAAAACAAGCCGTTAAAGGGTGAAAACCCAAACTAGCCCCCAAACGACCCCGTAAGTGGCACGAACACCTCGCACGGGACCAATGTAACTAGTAGAAACTGATCGCATAGTCCCGGGTCTCTCGCTTTGAGAATATGACGATAATTTGCAAAAATCACACTTAGACTTAAAAACAAGTCGTGAAGGGTGAAAACCCAAACGACCTCGTAGGAGGCACGAACACCTCGCACGGGACCGATGTAACTTATTGGAACTGACTGCGTTGTTCCGGGTCTCCCAGTTTGTGAATATGATGATAATTTGCAAAAATCAAAACTTAAACTCTAAAATAAGCCGTTGAAGGGTGAAAACCCAAACCAGCCCCCAAACGACCTCGTAAGAGGCACGAACACCTCGCACGGGACCAATGTAACTTGTAGGAACTGACCGAATAGTCCCGAGTCTATCGGTTTGAGAATTTGACGATAATTTGCAAAAATCACACTTAGACTTAAAAACAAGCAGTTAAAGGGTGAAAATCCAAACCAGCCCCCAAACGACCACCTAGGAGGCACGAACACCTCGCACGGGACCAATGTAACTTGTAAGAACTGACCGCATAGTCTCGGGTCTCCCGGTTTGTGAGTATGATGATAAATCAACACTTAAACTTAAAAATAAGCCGTTAAAGGGTGGAAATCCAAACCAACCCCCAAACGACCCCGTAAAAGGCACAAACACCACGCACGGGACCAATGTAACTTATAAGATCTGACCGCGTAGTCTCGGGTCTCTCTATTTGTGATTATGATGATAATTTGCAAAAATCACACTTAGACTTATAAACAATTCGTTATAGGGTGAAAACCCAAACCAGCCCCCAAACGACCTCGTCGGAGGCACAACGCATCGCACGGGACCAATGTAACTTGTAAGAACTGACCGCATAGTTCCAGGTCTCTCGGTTTGAGAATATGACGGCAATTTGCAAAAATCACACATAGACTTATAAATAAGCCGTTAAAGGGTGGAAATCCAAACCAGCCCCCAAACGACCCCGTAGGAGGAACGAACACCTCGCACGGTACCAATGTAACTTTCAGGAACTGACCGCATAGTCCCGGGACTCCCGATTTGAGATTATGACGATAATTTACAAAAATCAACACTTAAACTTAAAAACAAGAGGTTAAAGGGTGAAAACCCAAACTAGCCCCCAAACAACCCCGTAAGAGACAAGAACACCTCACACGGGACGAATGTAACTTGTAGGAACTGACCGCGTAGTCCCGGGTCTCTCAATTTGAGAATATAATGATGATTTGCAAAAATCACACTGAGACTTAAAAACGAGTCGTTAAAGGGTGAAAACCCAAACAAACCCCCAAACGACCACGTAAGGGGCATGAACACCTCGCACGGGACCAATATAACTTGCAGGAACTAACCGCATAGTTTCGACTCTCCCGGTTTCTGAATATGACGATAAATTGAAAAAATCGTACTTAGACTTAAAAACAAGCCGTTAAAGGGTGAAAACCCAAACCAGCCCCCAAACGACCCCGTAAGAGGCATGAATACCTCGCACGAGATCAATGTAACTTATAGGAACTGACCGCGTAGTCCCGGGTCTCTCGGTTTGTGAATATGATGATAATTTTCAAAATTCACCCTTAGACTTAAAAACTAGCCGTTAAAGCGTGGAAACCCAAACGACCCTGTAGGAGGTACGAACACCTCGCACGGGACCAATGTAACTTGCAGGAACTGACCGCATAGTCCCGGGACTCCCGATTTGTGAATATGATGATAATTTACAAAAATCACACTTAGATTTAAAAACAATCCGTTAAAGGGTGAAAACCCAAACCAGCCCCCAAACGACCCCGTAAGAGGCACGAATACCTCACACGGGATCAATGTTACTTATAGTTACTGACCGCGTAGTTCTGAGTCTCTCGGTTTGAGAATATGAAGATAATTTGCAAAATTCACACTTACACTTAAAAACAAGCCGTTAAAGGGTGGAAACCCAAACCAGCCCCCAAACGAGCCCGTAGGAGGTACGAACACCTCGTACGGGACCAATGTAACTTGCAGGAACTTACCGCAAAGTCCCGGGACTCCCGATTTGTGAATATGACGATAATATACAAAAATCAACACTTAAACTTAAAAACAAGCCGTTAAAGGGTGAAAACCCAAACTAACCCCCAAACGACTCCGTGAGAGACACGAACACCTCGCACGAGACCAATGTAACTTGTAGGAACTGACAGCGTAGTCCCGAGTCTCTCGATTTGAGAATACAACAATGATTTGCAAAAATCACATTTAGACTTAAAAACAAGTCGTTAAATGGTGAAAACCAAAACCAGCCCCCAAACGACTACGTAAGATTCACGAACACCTCGCATGGGACCAATGTAACTTGTACGAACTGATCGCATAGTCCCGGGTCTCCCGGTTTGTGAATATGATGATAATTTGCAAAAATCACACTTAGACTTAAAAACAAGCCATTAAAGGGTGAAAACCCAAACCAGCCCCCAAACGACTCCGTAAGAGGTACAAATACCTCGCACGGGATCAATGTAACTTATAGGAACTGACCGCGTAGTCCCGAGTCTCTCGGTTTGAGAATATGATGATAATTTGCAAAAATCACACTTAGACTTAAAAACAAGCCGTTAAAGGGTGAAAACCCAAACCAGCCCCCAAACGACCCCGTAAGAGTCACAAATACCTCGCACTAGATCAATGTAACTTATAGGAACTGACCGCGTAGTCCCGGGTCTCTCGGTTTGAGAATATGATGATAATTTGCAAAAATGACACTTAGACTTAAAAACAAGCCGTTAAAGGGTGAAAACCAAAACCAGCCCACAAACGACCCCGTAAGAGGCACGAACACCTCGCACGGGTCCAATGTTACTTGTAGGAAGTGACCGCGTTGTCTCGGGTCTCTAGGTTTGTGAATATGATGATAATTGGCAAAAATCAACACTTAAACTTAAAAACAAGCCGTTAAAGGGTGAAAACCCAAACCAGCCCCCAAACGACCCCATAAGTGGCACGAACACCTCGCACGGGACCAATGTAACTAGTAGAAACTGATCGCATAGTCCTGGGTCTCTCGGTTTGAGAATATAACTATAATTTGCAAAAATCACACTTAGACTTAAAAACAAGCCGTGAAGGGTGAAAACCCAAACGACCCCGTAGGAGGCACGAACACCTCGCACGGGACCGATGTAACTTATAGGAACTGACTGCGTTGTTCCGGGTCTCCCAGTTTGTGAATATGATGATAATTTGCAAAAATCAAAACATAAACTTAAAAATAAGCCATTGAAGGGTGAAAACCCAAACCAGCCCCCAAACGACCTCGTAAGAGGCACGAACACCTCGCACGGGACCAATGCAACTTGTAGGAACTGACCGCATAATCCCGAGTCTCTCGGTTTGAGAATTTGACGATAATTTGCAAAAATCACACTTAGACTTAAAAACAAGCAGTTAAAGGTTGAAAACCCAAACCAGCCCCCAAACGACCACCTAGGAGGCACGAACACTTCGCACGGGACCAATGTAACTTGTAAGAACTGACCGCATAGTCCCGGGTCGCCCGGTTTGTGAATATGATGATAAATCAACACTTAAACTTAAAAATAAGCCGTTAAAGGGTGGAAATCCAAACCAACCCCCAAACGACCCCGTAAAAGGCACAAACACCACGCACGGGACCAATGTAACTTATAAGATCTGACCGCGTAGTCCCGGGTCTCTCTATTTGTGAATTTGATGATAATTTGCAAAAATCACACTTAGACTTAAAAACAATTCGTTATAGGGTGAAAACCCAAACCAGCCCCCAAACGACCTCGTAGGAGGCACAACACATCGCACGGGACCAATGTAACTTGTAAGAACTGACCGCATAGTTCCAGGTCTCTCGATTTGAGAATATGACGACAATTTGCAAAAATCACACTGAGACTTAAAAACAAGTCGTTAAAGGGTGAAAATCCAAACCAGCCCCCAAACGACCACGTAAGGGGCATGAACACCTCGCACGGGACCAATATAACTTGTAGGAACTAATCGTATAGTTCCGAGTCTCTCGGTTTGTGAATATGAAGATAATTTACAAAAATCACACTTAGACTTAAAAACAAGCCGTTAAAGGGTGAAAACCCAAACCAGCCCCCAAACGACCCCGTAAGATCCACGAATACCTCACACGGGATCAATGTTACTTATAGTTACTGACCGCGTAGTCCCAAGTCTCTCGGTTTGAGAATATGACGATAATTTGTAAAATTCACACTTACACTTAAAAACAAACCGTTAAATGGTGGAAACCCAAACCAGCCCCCAAACGACCCCGTAGGAGGTACGAACACCTCGCACGGGACCAATGTAACTTGCAGGAACTTACCGCAAAGTCCCGGGACTCCCGGTTTGTGAATATTACGATTATATACAAAAATCAACACTTAAAATTTAAAATAACCCGTTAAAGGGTGAAAACCCAAACTAACCCCCAAACGACTCCGTAAGAGACACGAACGCTTCGCACGGGACCAATGTAACTTGTAGGAACTGACAGCATAGTCCCGAGTCTGTCGATTTGAGAATATAACAATGATTTGCAAAAATCACACTTAGACTTAAAAACAAGTCATTAAAGGGTGAAAACCCAAACCAGCCCCCAAACGACCACGTAAGAGGCACGAACACCTCGCATGGGACCAATGTAACTTGTATGAACTTACCGCATCGTCCCGGGTCTCCCGGTTTGTGAATATGATGATAATTTGCAAAAATCACACTTAGACTTAAAAACAAGCCGTTAAAGGGTGAAAACCCAAACCAGCCCCCAAACGACCCCGTAAGAGGTACAAATACCTCGCACGGGATCAATGTAACTTATAGGAACTGACCGCGTAGTCCCGGGTCTCTCGGTTTGAGAATATGATGATAATTTGCAAAAATCACACTTAGACTTAAAAACAAGTCGTTAAAGGGTGAAAACCCAAACCAGCCCCCAAACGACCTCGTAAGAGGCACGAACACCTCGCACGGGTCCAATGTAACTTGCAGGAACTGACCGCGTAGTCTCGGGTCTCCAGGTTTGTGAATATGATGATAATTGAAAAAAATCAACACTTAAACTTAAAAACAAGCCGTTAAAGGGTGAAAACCGAAACCAGCCCCCAAACGACTCCGTAAGTGGCACGAACACCTCGCACGGGACCAATGTAACTAGTAGAAACTGATCGCATAGTCCCGGGTCTCTCGGTTTGAGAATATGACGATAACTTGAAAAAATCACACTTAGACTTAAAAATAAGCCGTGAATTGTGAAAATCCAAACGACCCCGTAGGAGGCACTAACACCTCGCACGGGACCGATGTAACTTGTAGGAACTGACTGTGTTGTTTCGGGTCTCTCGGTTTGTGAATATGATGATAATTTGCAAAAATCAACACTTAAACTTAAAAATAAGCCGTTGAAGGGTGAAAACCCAAACGACCTCGTAAGAGGCACGAACCCCTCGCACGGGACCAATGTAACTTGTAGGAACTGACCGCATAGTCCTGGGTCTCTCGGTTTGAGAATATGACCATAATTTGGAAAAATCACACTTAGACTTAAAAACAAGCAGTTAAAGGGTGAAAACCCAAACCAGCCCCCAAACGACCACCTAGGAGGCACGAACACCTCGCACGGGACCAATGTAACTTGTATGAACTGACCGCATAGTCTCGGGTCTCCTGGTTTGTGAATATGATGATAAATCAACACTTAAACTTAAAAATAAGCCGTTAAAGGGTGGAAATCCAAACCAACCCCCAAACGACCCCGTAAGAGGCACAAACACCACGCACGGGACCAATGTAACTTATAAGATGTGACTGCGTAGTCCCGGGTCTCTCGATTTGTGAATATGATGATAATTTGCAAAAATCACACTTAGACTTAAAAATAATCCGTTAAAGGGTGAAAACCCAAACCAGCCCCCAAACGACCCCGTAGGGGGCACAACACATCGCACGGGACCAATGTAACTTGTAAGAACTGACCGCATAGTCCCAGGTCTCTCGGTTTGACAATATGATGGAAATTTGCAAAAATCACACTTAGAGTTAAAAATAAGCCGTTAAAGGGTGGAAACCCAAACCAGACCCCAAACGACCCTGTAGGAGGCACGAACACCTCGCACGGAACCAATGTAACTTGGAGGAAAAGACCGCATAGTCCCGGGACTCCCGGTTTGTGAATATGATGATAATTTACAAAAATCAACACTTAAACTTAAAAACAAGACGTTAAAGGGTGAAAACCCCAACTAGCCCCCAAACGACCCCGTACGAGACACGAACACCACGCACGGGACCAATGTAACTTGTAGGAATTGACCGCGTAGTCCCGAGTCTCTCAATTTGAGAATATAATGATGATTTCCAAAAATCACACTTAGACTTAAAAACAAGTCGTTAAAGGGTGAAAACCCAAACCAGCCCCCAAACGACCACGTAAGAGGCACGAACACCTCGTATGGGACCAATGTAACTTGTAAGATCTGACCGCATACTCCTGGGTCTCCCGGTTTGTGAATATGATGATAATTTGCAAAAATCACACTTAGACTTTAAAACAAGCCGTTAAAGGGTGAAAACCCAAACCAGCCCCCAAACGACCACGTAAGAGTCACAAATACCTCGCACGGGATCAATGTAACTTATAGGAACTGACCGCGTAGTCCCGGGTCTCTCGGTTTGAGAATATGATGATAATTTGCAAAAATCACACTTAGACTTAAAAACAAGCCGTTAAAGGGTGAAAACCCAAACCAGCCCCCAAACGACCCCGTAAGAGGCACGAACACCTCGCACGGGTCCAATGTAACTTGTAGGAACTGACCGCGTAGTCTCGGGTCCCCAGGTTTGTGAATATGATGATAATTGGCAAAAATCAACACTTAAACTTAAAAACAAGCCGTTAAAGGGTGAAAACCCAAACCAGCCCCCAAACGACCCTGTAAGTGGCACGAACACCTCTCACGGGACCAATGTAACTAGTAGAAACTGATCGCATAGTTCCGAGTCTCCCGGTTTGTGAATATGATGATAATTTGCAAAAATCACACTTAGACTTTAAAACAAGCCGTTAAAGGGTGGAAACCAAAACCAGCACCCAAACGACCCCGTAGGAGGCACGAACACCTCACACGGGACCAATGTAACTTGCAGGAACTGACCGCATAGTCCCGGGACTCCCGGTTTGTGAATATGATGATAATTTACAAAAATCAACACTTAAACTTAAAAACAAGCCGTTAAATGGTGAAAACCCAAACTAGCACCCAAACGACCTCGTAAGAGACACGAACACCTCGCACGGGACCAATGTAACTTGTAGGAACTGACAGCGTAGTCCCGAGTCTCTCGATTTGAGAATATAATAATGATTTGCAAAAATCACACTTAGACTTAAAAACAAGTCGTTAAAGGGTGAAAACCCAAACCAGCCCCCAAACGACCACGTAAGAGGCACGAACACCTCGTATGGGACCAATGTAACTTGTAAGAACTGACCGCATAGTCCTGGGTCTCCCGGTTTGTGAATATGATGATAATTTGCGAAAATCACATTTAGACTTAAAAACAAGCCGTTAAAGGGTGAAAACCCAAACCAGCCCCCAAACGACCCCGTAAGAGTCACAAATACCTCGCACTAGATCAATGTAACTTATAGGAACTGACCGCGTAGTCCCGGGTCTCTCGGTTTGAGAATATGATGATAATTTGCAAAAATCACACTTAGACTTAAAAACAAGCCGTTAAAGGGTGAAAACCCAAACCAGCCCCCAAACGACCCCGTAAGAGGCACGAACACCTCGCACGGGTCCAATGTTACTTGTAGGAAGTGACCGCGTAGTCTCGGGTCTCTAGGTTTGTGAATATGATGATAATTGGCAAAAATCAACACTTAAACTTAAAAACAAGCCGTTAAAGGGTGAAAACCCAAACCAGCCCCCAAACGACCCCGTAAGTGGCACGAACACCTCGCACGGGACCAATGTAACTAGTAGAAACTGATCGCATAGTCCTGGGTCTCTCGGTTTGAGAATATAACTATAATTTGCAAAAATCACACTTAGACTTAAAAACAAGCCGTGAAGGGTGAAAACCCAAACGACCCCGTAGGAGGCACGAACACCTCGCACGGGACCGATGTAACTTATAGGAACTGACTGCGTTGTTCCGGGTCTCCCAGTTTGTGAATATGATGATAATTTGCAAAAATCAAAACATAAACTTAAAAATAAGCCATTGAAGGGTGAAAACCCAAACCAGCCCCCAAACGACCTCGTAAGAGGCATGAACACCTCGCACGGGACCAATGCAACTTGTAGGAACTGACCGCATAATCCCGAGTCTCTCGGTTTGAGAATTTGACGATAATTTGCAAAAATCACACTTAGACTTAAAAACAAGCAGTTAAAGGTTGAAAACCCAAACCAGCCCCCAAACGACCACCTAGGAGGCACGAACACTTCGTACGGGACCAATGTAACTTGTAAGAACTGACCGCATAGTCCCGGGTCGCCCGGTTTGTGAATATGATGATAAATCAACACTTAAACTTAAAAATAAGCCGTTAAAGGGTGGAAATCCAAACCAACCCCCAAACGACCCCGTAAAAGGCACAAACACCACGCACGGGACCAATGTAACTTATAAGATCTGACCGCGTAGTCCCGGGTCTCTCTATTTGTGAATTTGATGATAATTTGCAAAAATCACACTTAGACTTAAAAACAATTCGTTATAGGGTGAAAACCCAAACCAGCCCCCAAACGACCTCGTAGGAGGTACAACACATCGCACGGGACTAATGTAACTTGTAAGAACTGACCGCATAGTTCCAGGTCTCTCGATTTGAGAATATGACGACAATTTGCAAAAATCACACTGAGACTTAAAAACAAGTCGTTAAAGGGTGAAAACCCAAACCAGCCCCCAAACGACCACGTAAGAGGCACGAACACCTCGTATGGGACCAATGTAACTTGTAAGAACTGACCGCATAGTCCTGGGTCTCCCGGTTTGTGAATATGATGATAATTGGCAAAAATCAACACTTAAACTTAAAAACAAGCCGTTAAAGGGTGAAAACCCAAACCAGCCCCCAAACGACCCTGTAAGTGGCACGAACACCTCTCACGGGACCAATGTAACTAGTAGAAACTGATCGCATAGTTCCGAGTCTCCCGGTTTGTGAATATGATGATAATTTGCAAAAATCACACTTAGACTTTAAAACAAGCCGTTAAAGGGTGGAAACCAAAACCAGCACCCAAACGACCCCGTAGGAGGCACGAACACCTCACACGGGACCAATGTAACTTGCAGGAACTGACCGCATAGTCCCGGGACTCCCGGTTTGTGAATATGATGATAATTTACAAAAATCAACACTTAAACTTAAAAACAAGCCGTTAAATGGTGAAAACCCAAACTAGCACCCAAACGACCTCGTAAGAGACACGAACACCTCGCACGGGACCAATGTAACTTGTAGGAACTGACAGCGTAGTCCCGAGTCTCTCGATTTGAGAATATAATAATGATTTGCAAAAATCACACTTAGACTTAAAAACAAGTCGTTAAAGGGTGAAAACCCAAACCAGCCCCCAAACGACCACGTAAGAGGCACGAACACCTCGTATGGGACCAATGTAACTTGTAAGAACTGACCGCATAGTCCTGGGTCTCCCGGTTTGTGAATATGATGATAATTTGCGAAAATCACATTTAGACTTAAAAACAAGCCGTTAAAGGGTGAAAACCCAAACCAGCCCCCAAACGACCCCGTAAGAGTCACAAATACCTCGCACTAGATCAATGTAACTTATAGGAACTGACCGCGTAGTCCCGGGTCTCTCGGTTTGAGAATATGATGATAATTTGCAAAAATCACACTTAGACTTAAAAACAAGCCGTTAAAGGGTGAAAACCCAAACCAGCCCCCAAACGACCCCGTAAGAGGCACGAACACCTCGCACGGGTCCAATGTTACTTGTAGGAAGTGACCGCGTAGTCTCGGGTCTCTAGGTTTGTGAATATGATGATAATTGGCAAAAATCAACACTTAAACTTAAAAACAAGCCGTTAAAGGGTGAAAACCCAAACCAGCCCCCAAACGACCCCGTAAGTGGCACGAACACCTCGCACGGGACCAATGTAACTAGTAGAAACTGATCGCATAGTCCTGGGTCTCTCGGTTTGAGAATATAACTATAATTTGCAAAAATCACACTTAGACTTAAAAACAAGCCGTGAAGGGTGAAAACCCAAACGACCCCGTAGGAGGCACGAACACCTCGCACGGGACCGATGTAACTTATAGGAACTGACTGCGTTGTTCCGGGTCTCCCAGTTTGTGAATATGATGATAATTTGCAAAAATCAAAACATAAACTTAAAAATAAGCCATTGAAGGGTGAAAACCCAAACCAGCCCCCAAACGACCTCGTAAGAGGCATGAACACCTCGCACGGGACCAATGCAACTTGTAGGAACTGACCGCATAATCCCGAGTCTCTCGGTTTGAGAATTTGACGATAATTTGCAAAAATCACACTTAGACTTAAAAACAAGCAGTTAAAGGTTGAAAACCCAAACCAGCCCCCAAACGACCACCTAGGAGGCACGAACACTTCGTACGGGACCAATGTAACTTGTAAGAACTGACCGCATAGTCCCGGGTCGCCCGGTTTGTGAATATGATGATAAATCAACACTTAAACTTAAAAATAAGCCGTTAAAGGGTGGAAATCCAAACCAACCCCCAAACGACCCCGTAAAAGGCACAAACACCACGCACGGGACCAATGTAACTTATAAGATCTGACCGCGTAGTCCCGGGTCTCTCTATTTGTGAATTTGATGATAATTTGCAAAAATCACACTTAGACTTAAAAACAATTCGTTATAGGGTGAAAACCCAAACCAGCCCCCAAACGACCTCGTAGGAGGTACAACACATCGCACGGGACTAATGTAACTTGTAAGAACTGACCGCATAGTTCCAGGTCTCTCGATTTGAGAATATGACGACAATTTGCAAAAATCACACTGAGACTTAAAAACAAGTCGTTAAAGGGTGAAAACCCAAACCAGCCCCCAAACGACCACGTAAGAGGCACGAACACCTCGTATGGGACCAATGTAACTTGTAAGAACTGACCGCATAGTCCTGGGTCTCCCGGTTTGTGAATATGATGATAATTTGCAAAAATCACATTTAGACTTAAAAACAAGCCGTTAAAGGGTGAAAACCCAAACCAGCCCCCAAACGACCCCGTAAGAGTCACAAATACCTCGCACTAGATCAATGTAACTTATAGGAACTGACCGCGTAGTCCCGGGTCTCTCGGTTTGAGAATATGATGATAATTTGCAAAAATCACACTTAGACTTAAAAACAAGCCGTTAAAGGGTGAAAACCCAAACCAGCCCCCAAACGACCCCGTAAGAGGCACGAACACCTCGCACGGGTCCAATGTTACTTGTAGGAAGTGACCGCGTGGTCTCGGGTCTCTAGTTTTGTGAATATGATGATAATTGGCAAAAATCAACACTTAAACTTAAAAACAAGCCGTTAAAGGGTGAAAACCCAAACCAGCCCCCAAACGACCATGTAAGTGGCACGAACACCTCGCACGGGACCAATGTAACTAGTAGAAACTGATCGCATAGTCCTGGGTCTCTCGGTTTGAGAATATAACTATAATTTGCAAAAATCACACTTAGACTTAAAAACAAGCCGTGAAGGGTGAAAACCCAAACGACCCCGTAGGAGGCACGAACACCTCGCACGGGACCGATGTAACTTATAGGAACTGACTGCGTTGTTCCGGGTCTCCCAGTTTGTGAATATGATGATAATTTGCAACAATCAAAACATAAACTTAAAAATAAGCCATTGAAGGGTGAAAACCCAAACCAGCCCCCAAACGACCTCGTAAGAGGCACGAACACCTCGCACGGGACCAATGCAACTTGTAGGAACTGACCGCATAATCCCGAGTCTCTCGGTTTGAGAATTTGATGATAATTTGCAAAAATCACACTTAGACTTAAAAACAAGCAGTTAAAGGTTGAAAACCCAAACCAGCCCCCAAACGACCACCTAGGAGGCACGAACACTTCGTACGGGACCAATGTAACTTGTAAGAACTGACCGCATAGTCCCGGGTCGCCCGGTTTGTGAATATGATGATAAATCAACACTTAAACTTAAAAATAAGCCGTTAAAGGGTGGAAATCCAAACCAACCCCCAAACGACCCCGTAAAAGGCACAAACACCACGCACGGGACCAATGTAACTTATAAGATCTGACCGCGTAGTCCCGGGTCTCTCTATTTGTGAATTTGATGATAATTTGCAAAAATCACACTTAGACTTAAAAACAATTCGTTATGGGGTGAAAACCCAAACCAGCCCCCAAACGACCTCGTAGGAGGCACAACACATCGCACGGGACTAATGTAACTTGTAAGAACTGACCGCATAGTTCCAGGTCTCTCGATTTGAGAATATGACGACAATTTGCAAAAATCACACTGAGACTTAAAAACAAGTCGTTAAAGGGTGAAAATCCAAACCAGCCCCCAAACGACCACGTAAGGGGCATGAACACCTCGCACGGGACCAATATAACTTGTAGGAACTAACCGTATAGTTCCGAGTCTCCCGGTTTGTGAATATGACGATAATTTACAAAAATCACACTTAGACTTAAAAACAAGCCGTTAAAGGGTGAAAACCCAAACCAGCCCCCAAACGACCCCGTAAGATCCACGAATACCTCACGCGGGATCAATGTTACTTATAGTTACTGACCGCGTAGTCCCAAGTCTCTCGGTTTGAGAATATGACGATAATTTGTAAAATTCACACTTACACTTAAAAATAAGCCGTTAAATGGTGGAAACCCAAACCAGCCCCCAAACGACCCCGTAGGAGGTACGAACACCTCGCACGGGACCAATGTAACTTGCAGGAACTTACCGCAAAGTCCCGGGACTCCCGGTTTGTGAATATGACGATTATATACAAAAATCAACACTTAAAATTTAAAATAACCCGTTAAAGGGTGAAAACCCAAACTAACCCCCAAACGACTCCGTAAGAGACACGAACGCTTCGCACGGGACCAATGTAACTTGTAGGAACTGACAGCATAGTCCCGAGTCTGTCGATTTGAGAATATAACAATGATTTGCAAAAATCACACTTAGACTTAAAAACAAGTCATTAAAGGGTGAAAACCCAAACCAGCCCCCAAACGACCACGTAAGAGGCACGAACACCTCGCATGGGACCAATGTAACTTGTATGAACTGACCGCATAGTCCCGGGTCTCCCGGTTTGTGAATATGATGATAATTTGCAAAAATCACACTTAGACTTAAAAACAAGCCGTTAAAGGGTGAAAACCCAAACCAGCCCCCAAACGACCCCGTAAGAGGTACAAATACCTCGCACGGGATCAATGTAACTTATAGGAACTGACCGCGTAGTCCCGGGTGTTTCGGTTTGAGAATTTGATGATAATTTGCAAAAATCACACTTGGACTTAAAAACAAGTCGTTAAAGGGTGAAAACCCAAACCAGCCCCCAAACGACCTCGTAAGAGGCACGAACACCTCGCACGGGTCCAATGTAACTTGCAGGAACTGACCGCGTAGTCTCGGGTCTCCAGGTTTGTGAATATGATGATAATTGGAAAAAATCAACACTTAAACTTAAAAACAAGCCGTTAAAGGGTGAAAACCGAAACCAGCCCCCAAACGACCCCGTAAGTGGTACGAACACCTCGCACGGGACCAATGTAACTAGTAGAAACTGATCGCATAGTCCCGGGTCTCTCGGTTTGAGAATATGACGATAACTTGAAAAAATCACACTTAGACTTAAAAATAAGCCGTGAAGGGTGAAAATCCAAACGACCCCGTAGGAGGCACTAACACCTCGCACGGGACCGATGTAACTTGTAGGAACTGACTGTGTTGTTTCGGGTCTCTCGGTTTGTGAATATGATGATAATTTGCAAAAATCAACACTTAAACTTAAAAATAAGCCGTTGAAGGGTGAAAAAAAAAACGACCTCGTAAGAGGCACGAACCCCTCGCACGGGACCAATGTAACTTGTAGTTACTGACCGCATAGTCCTGGGTCTCTCGGTTTGAGAATATGACCATAATTTGGAAAAATCACACTTAGACTTAAAAACAAGCAGTTAAAGGGTGAAAACCCAAACCAGCCCCCAAACGACCACCTAGGAGGCACGAACACCTCGCACGGGACCAATGTAACTTGTATGAACTGACCGCATAGTCTCGGGTCTCCTGGTTTGTGAATATGATGATAAATCAACACTTAAACTTAAAAATAAGCCGTTAAAGGGTGGAAATCCAAACCAACCCCCAAACGACCCCGTAAGAGGCACAAACACCACGTACGGGACCAATGTAACTTATAAGATGTGACTGCGTAGTCCCGGGTCTCTCGATTTGTGAATATGATGATAATTTGCAAAAATCACACATAGACTTAAAAATAATCCGTTAAAGGGTGAAAACCCAAACCAGCCCCCAAACGACCCCGTAGGGGGCACAACACATCGCATGGGACCAATGTAACTTGTAAGAACTGACCGCATAGTCCCAGGTCTCTCGGTTTGACAATATGATGGAAATTTGCAAAAATCACACTTAGACTTAAAAACAAGCCGTTAAAGGGTGGAAACCCAAACCAGACCCCAAACGACCCTGTAGGAGGCACGAACACCTCGCACGGGACCAATGTAACTTGCAGGAAAAGACCGCATAGTCCCGGGACTCCCGGTTTGTGAATATGATGATAATTTACAAAAATCAACACTTAAACTTAAAAACAAGACGTTAAAGGGTGAAAACCCCAACTAGCCCCCAAACGACCCCGTAAGAGACACGAACACCACGCACGGGACCAATGTAACTTGTAGGAATTGACCGCGTAGTCCCGAGTCTCTCAATTTGAGAATATAATGATGATTTCCAAAAATCACACTTAGACTTAAAAACAAGTCGTTAAAGGGTGAAAACCCAAACCAGCCCCCAAACGACCACGTAAGAGGCACGAACACCTCGTATGGGACCAATGTAACTTGTAAGATCTGACCGCATACTCCTGGGTCTCCCGGTTTCTGAATATGATGATAATTTGCAAAAATCACACTTAGACTTTAAAACAAGCCGTTAAAGGGTGAAAACCCAAACCAGCCCCCAAACGACCCCGTAAGAGTCACAAATACCTCGCACGGGATCAATGTAACTTATAGGAACTGACCGCGTAGTCCCGGGTCTCTCGGTTTGAGAATATGATGATAATTTGCAAAAATCACACTTAGACTTAAAAACAAGCCGTTAAAGGGTGAAAACCCAAACCAGCCCCCAAACGACCCCGTAAGAGGCACGAACACCTCGCACGGGTTTAATGTAACTTGTAGGAACTGACCGCGTAGTCTCGGGTCCCCAGGTTTGTGAATATGATGATAATTGGCAAAAATCAACACTTAAACTTAAAAACAAGCCGTTAAAGGGTGAAAACCCAAACCAGCCCCCAAACGACCCTGTAAGTGGCACGAACACCTCTCACGGGACCAATGTAACTAGTAGAAACTGATCGCATAGTCCTGGGTCTCTCGGTTTGAGAATATGACGATAATTTGCAAAAATCACACTTAGACTTAAAAACAAGCTGTGAAGGGTGAAAACCCAAACGACCCCGTAGGAGGCACGAACACCTCGCACGGGACCGATGCAACTTATAGGAACTGACTGCGTTGTTCCGGGTCTCCCAGTTTGTGAATATGATGATAATTTGCAAAAATCAAAACTTAAACTTAAAAATAAGCCGTTGAAGGGTGAAAACCCAAACCATCCCCCAAACGACCTCGTAAGAGGCACGAACACCTCGCACGGGACCAATGCAACTTGTAGGAACTTACCGCATAATCCCGAGTCTCTCGGTTTGAGAATTTGACGATAATTTGCAAAAATCACACTCAGACTTAAAAACAAGCAGTTAAAGGGTGAAAACCCAAACCAACCCCCAAACGACCACCTAGGAGGCACGGACACTTCGCACGGGACCAATGTAACTTGTAAGAACTGACCGCATAGTCCCGGGTCTTCCGGTTTGTGAATATGATGATAAATCAACACTTAAACTTAAAAATAAGCCGTTAAAGGGTGGAAATCCAAACCAACCGCCAAACGACCCCGTAAAAGGCACAAACACCACGCACGGGACCAATGGAACTTATAAGATCTGACCGCGTAGTCCCGGGTCTCTCTATTTGTGAATTTAATGATAATTTGCAAAAATCACACCTAGGCTTAAAAACAATTCGTTATAGGGTGAAAACCCAAACCAGCCCCCAAACGACCTCGTAGGAGGCACAACACATCGCACGGGACCAATGAAACTTGTAACAACTGACCGCATAGTTCTAGGTCTCTCGATTTGAGAATATGATGGCAATTTGCAAAAATCACACTGAGACTTAAAAACAAGTCGTTAAAGGGTGAAAATCCAAACCAGCCCCCAAACGACCACGTAAGGGGCATGAACACCTCGCACGGGACCAATATAACTTGTAGGAACTAACCGTATAGTTCCGAGTCTCCCGGTTTGTGAATATGACGATAATTTACAAAAATCACACTTAGACTTAAAAACAAGCCGTTAAAGGCTGAAAACCCAAACCAGCCCCCAAACGACCCCGTAAGATCCACGAATACCTCACACGGGATCAATGTTACTTATAGTTACTGACCGCGTAGTCCCAAGTCTCTCGGTTTGAGAATATGACGCTAATTTGCAAAATTCACACTTACACTTAAAAACAAGCCGTTAAAGGGTGGAAACCCAAACCAGCCCCCAAATGACGCCGTAGGAGGTACGAACACCTCGCACGGGACCAATGTAACTTGCAGGAACTTACCGCAAAGTCCCGGGACTCCCGGTTTGTGAATATGACGATAATATACAAAAATCAACACTTAAAATTAAAAACAAGTCGTTAAAGGGTGAAAACCCAAACTAACCCCCAAACGACTCCGTAAGAGACACGAACGCTTCGCACGGGACCAATGTAACTTGTAGGAACTGACAGCATAGTCCCGAGTCTGTCGATTTGAGAATATAACAATGATTTGCAAAAATCACACTTAGACTTAAAAACAAGTCATTAAAGGGTGAAAACCCAAACCAGCCCCCAAACGACCACGTAAGAGGCACGAACACCTCGCATGGGACCAATGTAACTTGTATGAACTGACCGCATAGTCCCGGGTCTCCCGGTTTGTGAATATGATGATAATTTGCAAAAATCACACTTAGACTTAAAAACAAGCAGTTAAAGGGTGAAAACCCAAACCAGCCCCCAAACGACCCCGTAAGAGGTACAAATACCTCTCACGGGATCAATGTAACTTATAGGAACTGACCGCGTAGTCCCGGGTCTCTCGGTTTGAGAATATGATGATAATTTGCAAAAATCACACTTAGACTTAAAAACAAGTCGTTAAAGGGTGAAAACCTAAACCAGCCCCCAAACGACCTCGTAAGAGGCACGAACACCTCGCACGGGTCCAATGTAACTTGCAGGAACTGACCGCATAGTCTCGGGTCTCCAGGTTTGTGAATATGATGATAATTGGAAAAAATCAACACTTAAACTTAAAAACAAGCCGTTAAAGGGTGAAAACCCAAACCAGCCACCAAACGACCCCGTAAGTGGCACGAACACCTCGCACGGGACCAATGTAACTAGTAGAAACTGATCGCATAGTCCCGGGTCTCTCGGTATGAGAATATGACGATAACTTGCAAAAATCACACTTAGACTTAAAAATAAGCCGTGAAGGGTGAAAATCCAAACGACCCCGTAGGAGGCACTAACACCTCGCACGGGACCGATGTAACTTGTAGGAACTGACTGCGTTGTTTCGGGTCTCCCGGTTTGTGAATATGATGATAATTTTCAAAAATCAACACTTAAACTTAAAAATAAGCCGTTGAAGGGTGAAAACCCAAACCAACCCCCAAACGACCTCGTAAGAGGCACGGACACCTCGCACGGGACCAATGTAACTTGTAGGAACTGACCGCATAGTCCTGGGTTTCTCGGTTTGAGAATATGACAATAATTTGCAAAAATCACACTTAGATTTAAAACAAGCAGTTAAAGGGTGAAAACCCAAACCAACCCCCAAACGACCACCTAGGAGGCACGAACACCTCGCACGGGACCAATGTAACTTGTATGAACTGAGCGCATACTCCCGGGTCTCCTGGTTTGTGAATATGATGATAAATAAACACTTAAACTTAAAAATAAGCCGTTAAAGGGTGGAAATCCAAACCAACCCCCAAACGACCCCGTAAGAGGCACAAACACCACGCACGGGACCAATGTAACTTATAAGATGTGACTGCGTAGTCCAGGGTCTCTCGATTTGTGAATATGATGATAATTTGCAAAAATCACACTTAGACTTAAAAATAATCCGTTAAAGGGTGAAAACCCAAACCAGCCCCCAAACGACCCCGTAGGAGGCACAACACATCGCACGGGACCAATGTAACTTGTAAGAACTGACCGCATAGTCCCAGGTCTCTCGGTTTGACAATATGACGGTAATTTGCAAAAATCACACTTAGACTTAAAAACAAGCCGTTAAAGGGTGGAAACCCAAACCAGACCCCAAACGACCCTGTAGGAGGCACGAACACCTCGCACAGGACCAATGTAACTTGCAGACTCTCGGTTTGTGAATATGATGATAATTTGCAAAAATCAACACTTAAACTTAAAAACAAGACGTTAAAGCATGAAAACCCCAACTAGCCCCCAAACGACCCCGTAAGAGACACGAACACCACGCACGGGACCAATGTAACTTGTAGGAATTGACCGCGTAGTCCCGAGTCTATCAATTTGAGAATATAATGATGATTTCCAAAAATCACACTGAGACTTCAAAACAAGTCGTTAAAGGGTGAAAATCCAAACCAGCCCCCAAACGACCACGTAAGGGGCATGAACACCTCGCACGGGACAAATATAACTTGTAGGAACTAACCGTATAGTTCCAAGTCTCCCGGTTTGTGAATATGACGATAATTTGCAGAAATCATACTTAGACTTAAAAACAAGCCGTTAAAGGGTGAAAACCCAAACCAGCCCCCAAACGACCCATAAGAGGCACGAATTCCTCGCACGGGATCAATGTAACTTATAGGAACTGACCGCGTAGTCTCGGGTCTCTTGGTTTGAGAATATGGCGATAATTTTCAAAATTCACACTTAGACTTAAAAACAAGTCGTTAAAGGGTGGAAACACAAACCAGCCCCCAAACGACCCTGTAGGAGGTACGAACACCTCGCACGGGACCAATGTAACTTGCAGGAACTGACCGCATAGTCCCGGGACTCCCGGTTTGTGAATATGACGATAATTTACAAAAGTCAACACTTAAACTTAAAAACAAGCCGTTAAAGGGTGAAAACCCAAACTAGCCCCCAAACGACCACGTAAGATACACGAACACCTCGCACGGGACCAATGTAATTTGTAGGAACTGACCGCGTAGTCCCGAGTCTCTCGATTTGAGAATATAAAGATGACTTGCAAAAATCACACTTAGACTTAAAAACAAGTTGTTAAAGGGTGAAAACCCAAACCAGCCCCCAAACGACCACCTAGGAGGCACAAACACCTCGTACGGGACCAATGTAACTTGTAAGAACTGACCGCATAGTCCCGGGTCTCCCGGTTTGTGAATATGACGATAAA
This sequence comes from Sambucus nigra, assembly GCA_949130495.1. NCBI lineage: Eukaryota > Viridiplantae > Streptophyta > Magnoliopsida > Dipsacales > Adoxaceae > Sambucus > Sambucus nigra. Next base: position 379,138,276 of record OX422224.1, read on the forward strand.
TCAACACTGAAACTTAAAAAGAAGCCGTTAAAGGGTGGAAACCCAAACCATCCCCCAAACGACCTCGTTAGAGGCACAAACACCACGCACGGGACCAATGTAACTTACAAGATCTGACCGCGTAGTCCCGGGTCTCTCGATTTGTGAATATGACGATAATTTGCAAAAATCACACATAGACTTAAAAACAATCCGTTAAAGGGTTAAAACCCAAACCATCCTCCAAACGACCCCATAGGAGGCACGAGCACCTCGTACGGGACCAATGTAACTTGTAAGAACTGACCGCATAGTCCCGGGTCTCTTCGTTTGAGAATATGACGATAATTTACAAAAATCACACTTAGACTTAAAAACAAGCCGTTAAACGGTGGAAACTCAAACCAGCCCCCAAACGACCCCGTTGGAGGCACGAAGACCTCGCACGGGACCAATGTAACTTGCAGGAACTGACCGCATAGTCCCGAGACTCTCGGTTTGTGAATATGACGATAATTTATAAAAATTAACACTTAAAGTTAAAAATAAGCCGTTAAAGGGTGAAAACCCAAACTAGCCCCCAAACGACCCCGTAAGAGACACGAACACCTTGCATGGGACCAATGTAACTTGTAGGAACTGACCGCGTAGTCCAGAGTCTCTCGATTTGAGAATATAACGATGATTTGCAAAAATCAAACTTAGACTTAAAAATAAGTCGTTAAAGGGTGAAAACACAAACCAGCCTCCAAACGACCACGTAAGAGGCATTAACACCCCGCACGGGACCAATATAACTTGTAGGAACTAACCACATAGTTCTGAGTCTCCCGGTTTCTGAATATGACGATAATTTACAAAAATCACACTTAGACTTAAAAACAAGCCGTTAAAGGGTGAAAACCCAAACCAGCCCCCAAACGACCCCGTAAGAGGCACGAATACCTCGCACGGGATTAATGTTACTTATAGTTACTGACCGCGTAGTCCCGGGTCTCTCGGTTTGAGAATATGATGATAATTTGCAAAATTCATACTTAGACATAAAAATAAGCCGTTAAAGGGTAGAAACCCAAACCAGCCCCCAAACGACCCCGTAGGAGGTACGAACACCTCGCACGGGACCAATGTAACTTGCAGGAACTGACCGTAAAGTCTCGGGACTCCCGGTTTGTGAATATGATGATAATTTACAAAAATGAACACTTAAACTTAAAAACAAGCCATTAAAGGGTGAAAACCCAAACTAACCCCCAAACGACTCCGTAAGAGACACGAACACCTCGCACGGGACCAATGTAACTTGTAGGAACCGACAGCATAGTCCCGAGTCTGTCGATTTGAGAATATAACAATGATTTGCAAAAATCACACTTAGACTTAAAAATAAGTCGTTAAAGGGTGAAAAGCCAAACCAGCCCCCAAACGACCACGTAAGAGGCACGAACACCTCGCATGGGACCAATGTAACTTGTATGAACTTACCGCATAGTCCCGGGTCTCCCGGTTTGTGAATATGATGATAATTTGCAAAAATCACACTTAGACTTAAAAACAAGCCGTTAAAGGGTGAAAACCCAAACCATCCCCCAAACGACCCCGTAAGAGGTACAAATACCTCGCACGGGATCAATGTAACTTATAGGAACTGACCGCGTAGTCCCGGGTCTATCGGTTTGAGAATATGATGATAATTTGCAAAAATCACACTTAGACTTAAAAACAAGTCGTTAAAGGGTGAAAACCCAAACCAGCCCCCAAACGAACTCGTAAGAGGCACGAACACCTCGCACGGGTCCAATGTAACTTGCAGGAACTGACCGCGTAGTCTCGGGTCTCCAGGTTTGTGAATATGATGATAATTGGAAAAAATCAACACTTAAACATAAAAACAAGCCGTTAAAGGGTGAAAACCCAAACCAACCCCCAAACGACCCCGTAAGTGGCACGAACACCTCGCACGGGACCAGTGTAGCTAGTAGAAACTGATCGTATAGTCCCGGGTCTCTCGGTTTGAGAATATGACGATAACTTGCAAAAATCACACTTAGAATTTAAAAATAAGCCGTGAAGGTTGAAAATCCAAACGACCCCGTAGGAGGCACTAACACCTCGCACGGGACCGATGTAACTTGTAGGAACTGACTGCGTTGTTTCGGGTCTCTCGGTTTGTGAATATGATGATAATTTGCAAAAATCAACACTTAAACTTAAAAATAAGCCGTTGAAGGGTGAAAACCCAAACCAGCCCCCAAACGACCTCGTAAGAGGCACGAACCCCTCGCACGAGACCAATGTAACTTGTAGGAACTGACCGCATAGTCCTGGGTCTCTCGGTTTGAGAATATGACCATAATTTGCAAAAATCACACTTAGACTTAAAAACAAGCAGTTAAAGGGTGAAAACCCAAACCAGCCCCCAAACGACCACCTAGGAGGCACGAACACCTCGCACGGGACCAATGTAACTTGTATGAACTGACCGCATAGTCTCGGGTCTCCTGGTTTGTGAATATGATGATAAATCAACACTTAAACTTAAAAATAAGCCGTTAAAGGGTGGAAATCCAAACCAACCCCCAAACGACCCCGTAAGAGTCACAAACACCACGTACAGGACCAATGTAACTTATAAGATGTGACTGCGTAGTCCCAGGTCTCTCGATTTGTGAATATGATGATAATTTGCAAAAATCACACTTAGACTTAAAAATAATCCGTTAAAGGGTGAAAACCCAAACCAGCCCCCAAACGACCCCGTAAGTGGCACGAACACCTCGCACGGGACCAATGTAACTAGTAGAAACTGATCGTATAGTCCCGGGTCTCTCGGTTTGAGAATATGACGATAACGTGCAAAAATCACACTTAGACTTAAAAATAAGCCGTGAAGGGTGAAAATCCAAACGACCTCGTAGGAGGCACTAACACCTCGCACGGGACCGATGTAACTTGTAGGAACTGACTGCGTTGTTTCGGGTCTCCCGGTTTGTGAATATGATGATAATTTTCAAAAATCAACACTTAAACTTAAAAATAAGCCGTTGAAGGGTGAAAACCCAAACCAACCCCCAAACGACCTCGTAAGAGGCACGGACACCTCGCACGGGACCAATGTAACTTGTAGGAACTGACCGCATAGTCCTGGGTCTCTCGGTTTGAGAATATGACAATAATTTGCAAAAATCACACTTAGATTTAAAACAAGCAGTTAAAGGGTGAAAACCCAAACCAACCCCCAAACGACCACCTAGGAGGCACGAACACCTCGCACGGGACCAATGTAACTTGTAAGAACTGACCGCATAGTCCCGGGTCGCCCGGTTTGTGAATATGATGATAAATCAACACTTAAACTTAAAAATAAGCCGTTAAAGGGTGGAAATCCAAACCAACCACCAAACGACCCCGTAAGAGGCACAAACACCACGCACGGGACCAATGTAACTTATAAGATGTGACTGCATAGTCCCGGGTCTCTCGATTTGTGAATATGATGATAATTTGCAAAAATCACACTTAGACTTAAAAATAATCCGTTAAAGGGTGAAAACCCAAACCAGCCCCCAAACGACCCCGTAGGAGGCACAACACATCGCACGGGACCAATGTAACTTGTAAGAACTGACCGCATAGTCCCAGGTCTCTCGGTTTGACAATATGACGGTAATTTGCAAAAATCACACTTAGACTTAAAAACAAGCCGTTAAAGGGTGGAAACCCAAACCAGACCCCAAACGACCCTGTAGGAGGCACGAACACCTCGCACAGGACCAATGTAACTTGCAGACTCTCGGTTTGTGAATATGATGATAATTTGCAAAAATCAACACTTAAACTTAAAAACAAGACGTTAAAGCATGAAAACCCCAACTAGCCCCCAAACGACCCCGTAAGAGACACGAACACCACGCACGGGACCAATGTAACTTGTAGGAATTGACCGCGTAGTCCCGAGTCTATCAATTTGAGAATATAATGATGATTTCCAAAAATCACACTGAGACTTCAAAACAAGTCGTTAAAGGGTGAAAACCCAAACCAGCCCCCAAACGACCACGTAAGGGGCATGAACACCTCGCACGGGACAAATATAACTTGTAGGAACTAACCGTATAGTTCCAAGTCTCCCGGTTTGTGAATCTGACGATAATTTGCAGAAATCATACTTAGACTTAAAAACAAGCCGTTAAAGGGTGAAAACCCAAACCAGCCCCCAAACGACCCATAAGAGGCACGAATTCCTCACACGGGATCAATGTAACTTATAGGAACTGACCGCGTAGTCTCGGGTCTCTTGGTTTGAGAATATGGCGATAATTTTCAAAATTCACACTTAGACTTAAAAACAAGCCGTTAAAGGGTGGAAACACAAACCAGCCCCCAAACGACCCTGTAGGAGGTACGAACACCTCGCACGGGACCAATGTAACTTGCAGGAACTGACCGCATAGTCCCGGGACTCCCGGTTTGTGAATATGACGATAATTTACAAAAGTCAACACTTAAACTTAAAAACAAGCCGTTAAAGGGTGAAAACCCAAACTAGCCCCCAAACGACCACGTAAGATACACGAACACCTCGCACGGGACCAATGTAACTTGTAGGAACTGACCGCGTAGTCCCGAGTCTCTCGATTTGAGAATATAAAGATGACTTGCAAAAATCACACTTAGACTTAAAAACAAGTTGTTAAAGGGTGAAAACCCAAACCAGCCCCCAAACGACCACCTAGGAGGCACAAACACCTCGTACGGGACCAATGTAACTTGTAAGAACTGACCGCATAGTCCCGGGTCTCCCGGTTTGTGAATATGACGATAAATCAACACTGAAACTTAAAAAGAAGCCGTTAAAGGGTGGAAACCCAAACCATCCCCCAAACGACCCCGTTAGAGGCACAAACACCACGCACGGGACTAATGTAACTTACAAGATCTGACCGCGTAGTCCCGGGTCTCTCGATTTGTGAATATGACGATAATTTGCAAAAATCACACATAGACTTAAAAACAATCCGTTAAAGGGTTAAAACCCAAACCATCCCCCAAACGACCCCATAGGAGGCACGAGCACCTCGTACGGGACCAATGTAACTTGTAAGAACTGACCGCATAGTCCCGGGTCTCTTGGTTTGAGAATATGACGATAATTTACAAAAATCACACTTAGACTTAAAAACAAGCCGTTAAACGGTGGAAACCCAAACCAGCCCCCAAACGACCCCGTTGGAGGCACGAACACCTCGAACGGGACCAATGTAACTTGCAGGAACTGACCGCATAGTCCCGAGACTCTCGGTTTGTGAATATGACGATAATTTATAAATATTAACACTTAAAGTTAAAAACAAGCCGTTAAAGGGTGAAAACCCAAACTAGCCCCCAAACGACCCCGTAAGAGACACGAACACCTTGCATGGGACCAATGTAACTTGTAGGAACTGACCGCGTAGTCCAGAGTCTCTCGATTTGAGAATATAACGATGATTTGCAAAAATCAAACTTAGACTTAAAAATAAGTCGTTAAAGGGTGAAAACACAAACCAGCCTCCAAACGACCACGTAAGAGGCATTAACACCCCGCACGGGACCAATATAACTTGTAGGAACTAACCGCATAGTTCTGAGTCTCCCGGTTTCTGAATATGATGATAATTTACAAAAATCACACTTAGACTTAAAAACAAGCCGTTAAAGGGTGAAAACCCAAACCAGCCCCCAAACGACCCCGTAAGATCCACGAATACCTCACGCGGGATCAATGTTACTTATAGTTACTGACCGCGTAGTCCCAAGTCTCTCGGTTTGAGAATATGACGATAATTTGTAAAATTCACACTTACACTTAAAAATAAGCCGTTAAATGGTGGAAACCCAAACCAGCCCCCAAACGACCCCGTAGGAGGTACGAACACCTCGCACGGGACCAATGTAACTTGCAGGAACTTACCGCAAAGTCCCGGGACTCCCGGTTTGTGAATATGACGATTATATACAAAAATCAACACTTAAACTTAAAAACAAGCCATTAAAGGGTGAAAACCCAAACTAACCCCCAAACGACTCCGTAAGAGACACGAACACCTCGCACGGGACCAATGTAACTTGTAGGAACCGACAGCATAGTCCCGAGTCTGTCGATTTGAGAATATAACAATGATTTGCAAAAATCACACTTAGACTTAAAAATAAGTCGTTAAAGGGTGAAAAGCCAAACCAGCCCCCAAACGACCACGTAAGAGGCACGAACACCTCGCATGGGACCAATGTAACTTGTATGAACTTACCGCATAGTCCCGGGTCTCCCGGTTTGTGAATATGATGATAATTTGCAAAAATCACACTTAGACTTAAAAACAAGCCGTTAAAGGGTGAAAACCCAAACCATCCCCCAAACGACCCCGTAAGAGGTACAAATACCTCGCACGGGATCAATGTAACTTATAGGAACTGACCGCGTAGTCCCGGGTCTATCGGTTTGAGAATATGATGATAATTTGCAAAAATCACACTTAGACTTAAAAACAAGTCGTTAAAGGGTGAAAACCCAAACCAGCCCCCAAACGAACTCGTAAGAGGCACGAACACCTCGCACGGGTCCAATGTAACTTGCAGGAACTGACCGCGTAGTCTCGGGTCTCCAGGTTTGTGAATATGATGATAATTGGAAAAAATCAACACTTAAACTTAAAAACAAGCCGTTAAAGGGTGAAAACCCAAACCAGCCCCCAAACGACCCCGTAAGTGGCACGAACACCTCGCACGGGACCAATGTAGCTAGTAGAAACTGATCGTATAGTCCCGGGTCTCTCGGTTTGAGAATATGACGATAACTTGCAAAAATCACACTTAGAATTTAAAAATAAGCCGTGAAGGTTGAAAATCCAAACGACCCCGTAGGAGGCACTAACACCTCGCACGGGACCGATGTAACTTGTAGGAACTGACTGCGTTGTTTCGGGTCTCTCGGTTTGTGAATATGATGATAATTTGCAAAAATCAACACTTAAACTTAAAAATAAGCCGTTGAAGGGTGAAAACCCAAACCAGCCCCCAAACGACCTCGTAAGAGGCACGAACCCCTCGCACGAGACCAATGTAACTTGTAGGAACTGACCGCATAGTCCTGGGTCTCTCGGTTTGAGAATATGACCATAATTTGCAAAAATCACACTTAGACTTAAAAACAAGCAGTTAAAGGGTGAAAACCCAAACCAGCCCCCAAACGACCACCTAGGAGGCACGAACACCTCGCACGGGACCAATGTAACTTGTATGAACTGACCGCATAGTCTCGGGTCTCCTGGTTTGTGAATATGATGATAAATCAACACTTAAACTTAAAAATAAGCCGTTAAAGGTTGGAAATCCAAACCAACCCCCAAACGACCCCGTAAGAGGCACAAACACCACGCACGGGACCAATGTAACTTATAAGATGTGACTGCGTAGTCCCGGGTCTCTCGATTTGTGAATATGATGATAATTTGCAAAAATCACACTTAGACTTAAAAATAATCCGTTAAAGGGTGAAAACCCAAACCAGCCCCCAAACGATCCCGTAGGAGGCACAACACATCGCACGGGACCAATGTAACTTGTAAGAACTGACCGCATAGTCCCAGGTCTCTCGGTTTGACAATATGATGGAAATTTGCAAAAATCACACTTAGACTTAAAAACAAGCCGTTAAAGGGTGGAAATCCAAACCAGACCCCAAACGACCCTGTAGGAGGCACGAACACCTCGCACGGGACCAATGCAACTTGCAGGAACTGACCGCATAGTCACGGGACTCCCGGTTTGTGAATATGATGATAATTTACAAAAATCAACACTTAAACTTAAAAACAAGACGTTAAAGGGTGAAAACCCCAACTAGCCCCCAAACGACCCCGTAAGAGACACGAACACCACGCACGGGACCAATGTAACTTGTAGGAATTGACCGCGTAGTCCCGAGTCTCTCAATTTTGAGAATATAATGATGATTTCCAAAAATCACCCTTAGACTTAAAAATAAGTCGTTAAAGGGTGAAAACCCAAACCAGCCCCCAAACGACCACGTAAGAGGCACGAACACCTCGTATGGGACCAATGTAACTTGTAAGAACTGACCGCATAGTCCTGGGTCTCCCGGTTTGTGAATATGATGATAATTTGCAAAAATCACACTTAGACTTTAAAACAAGCCGTTAAAGGGTGAAAACCCAAACCAGCCCCCAAACGACCCCGTAAGAGTCACAAATACCTCGCGGGATCAATGTAACTTATAGGAACTGACCGCGTAGTCCCGGGTCTCTCAGTTTGAGAATATGATGATAGTTTGCAAAAATCACACTTAGACTTAAAAACAAGCCGTTAAAGGGTGAAAACCCAAACCAGCCCCCAAACGACCCCGTAAGAGGCACGAACACCTCGCACGGGTCCAATGTAACTTGTAGGAACTGACCGCGTAGTCTCGGGTCCCCAGGTTTGTGAATATGATGATAATTGGCAAAAATCAACACTTAAACTTAAAAACAAGCCGTTAAAGGGTGAAAACCCAAACCAGCCCCCAAACGACCCTGTAAGTGGCACGAACACCTCTCACGGGACCAATGTAACTAGTAGAAACTGATCGCATAGTCCCGGGTCTCTCGGTTTGAGAATATGACGATAAGTTGCAAAAATCACACTTAGACTTAAAAACAAGCCGTGATGGGTGAAAACCCAAACGTCCCCGTAGGAGGCACGAACTCCTCGCATGGGACCGATGTAACTTGTAGGAACTGACTGCGTTATTCCGGGTCTCCCGGTTTGTGAATATGATGATAATTTGCAAAAAACAAAACTTTAACTTAAAAATTAGCCGTTGAAGGGTGAAAACCCAAACCATCCCACAAACGACCTCGTAAGAGGCACGAACACCTCGCACGGGACCAATGCAACTTGTAGGAACTTACCGCATAATCCCGAGTCTCTCGGTTTGAGAATTTGACGATAATCTGCAAAAATCACACTCAGACTTAAAAACAAGCAGTTAAAGGGTGAAAACCCAAACCAGCCCCCAAACGACCACCTAGGAGGCACGGACACTTCGCACGGGACCAATGTAACTTGTAAGAACTGACCGCATAGTCCCGGGTCTTCCGGTTTGTGAATATGATGATAAATCAACACTTAAACTTAAAAATAAGCCGTTAAAGGGTGGAAATCCAAACCAACCGCCAAACGACCCCGTAAAAGGCACAAACACCACGCACGGGACCAATGGAACTTATAAGATCTGACCGCGTAGTCCCGGGTCTCTCTATTTGTGAATTTAATGATAATTTGCAAAAATCACACTTAGACTTAAAAACAATTCGTTATAGGGTGAAAACCCAAACCAGCCCCCAAACGACCTCGTAGGAGGCACAACACATCGCACGGGACCAATGTAACTTGTAAGAACTGACCGCATAGTTCCAGGTCTCTCGATTTGAGAATATGACGGCAATTTGCAAAAATCACACTGAGACTTAAAAATAAGTCGTTAAAGGGTGAAAATCCAAACCAGCCCCCAAACGACCACGTAAGGGGCATGAACACCTCGCACGGGACCAATATAACTTGTAGGAACTAACCGTATAGTTCCGAGTCTCCCGGTTTGTGAATATGATGATAATTTCCAAAAATCACACTTAGACTTAAAAACAAGCCGTTAAAGGCTGAAAACCCAAACCAGCCCCCAAACGACCCCGTAAGATCCACGAATACCTCACACGGGATCAATGTTACTTATAGTTACTGACCGCGTAGTCCCAAGTTTCTCGGTTTGAGAATATGACGATAATTTGCAAAATTCACATTTACACTTAAAAACAAGCCGTTAAAGGGCGGAAACCCAAACCAGCCCCCAAACGACCCCGTAGGAGGTACGAACACCTCGCACGGGACCAATGTAACTTGTAGGAACTTACCGCAAAGTCCCGGGACTCCCGGTTTGTGAATATGACGATAATATACAAAAATCAACACTTAAAATTAAAAACAAGCCGTTAAAGGGTGAAAACCCAAACTAACCCCCAAACGACTCCGTAAGAGACACGAACGCTTCGTACGGGACCAATGTAACTTGTAGGAACTGACAGCATAGTCCCGAGTCTGTCGATTTCAGAATATAACAATGATTTGCAAAAATCACACTTAGACTTAAAAATAAGTCATTAAAGGGTGAAAACCCAAACCAGCCCCCAAACGACCACGTAAGAGGCACGAACACCTCGCATGGGACCAATGTAACTTGTATGAACTGACCGCATAGTCCCGGGTCTCCCGGTTTGTGAATATGATGATAATTTGCAGAAATCACACTTAGACTTAAAAACAAGCCGTTAAAGGGTGAAAACCCAAACCAGCCCCCAAACGACCCCGTAAGAGGTACAAATACCTCGCACGGGATCAATGTAACTTATAGGAACTGACCGCGTAGTCCCGGGTCTCTCGGTTTGAGAATATGATGATAATTTGCAAAAATCACACTTAGACTTAAAAACAAGTCGTTAAAGGGTGAAAACCTAAACCAGCCCCCAAACGACCCCGTAAGAGGCACGAACACCTCGCACGGGTCCAATGTAACTTGCAGTAACTGACCGCGTAGTCTCGGGTCTCCAGGTTTGTGAATATGATGATAATTGGAAAAAATCAACACTTAAATTTAAAAACAAGCCGTTAAAGGGTGAAAACCCAAACCAGCCCCCAAACGACCCCGTAAGTGGCACGAACACCTCGCACGGGACCAATGTAACTAGTAGAAACTGATCGCATAGTCCCTGGTCTCTCGGTATGATAATATGACGATAACTTGCAAAAATCACACTTAGACTTAAAAATAAGTCGTGAAGGGTGAAAATCCAAACGATCCCGTAGGAGGCACTAACACCTCGCACGGGACCGATGTAACTTGTAGGAACTGACTGCGTTGTTTCGGGTCTCTCGGTTTGTGAATATGATGATAATTTGCAAAAATCAACACTTAAACTTAAAAATAAGTCGTTGAAGGGTGAAAACCCAAACCAGCCCCCAAACGACCTCGTAAGAGGCACGAACCCCTCGCACGAGACCAATGTAACTTGTAGGAACTGACCGCATAGTCCTGGGTCTCTCGGTTTGAGAATATGACCATAATTTGCAAAAATCACACTTAGACTTAAAAACAAGCAGTTAAAGGGTGAAAACCCAAACCAGCCCCCAAACGACCACCTAGGAGGCACGAACACCTCACACGGGACCAATGTAACTTGTATGAACTGACCGCATAGTCTCGGGTCTCCTGGTTTGTGAATATGATGATAAATCAACACTTAAACTTAAAAATAAGCCGTTAAAGGGTGGAAATCCAAACCAACCCCCAAACGACCCCGTAAGAGGCACAAACACCACGCACGGGACCAATGTAACTTATAAGATGTGACTGCGTAGTCCCGGGTCTCTCGATTTGTGAATATGATGATAATTTGCAAAAATCACACTTAGACTTAAAAATAATCCGTTAAAGGGTGAAAACCCAAACCAGCCCCCAAACGTCCCCGTAGGAGGCACAACACATCGCACGGGACCAATGTAACTTGTAAGAACTGACCGCATAGTCCCAGGTCTCTCGATTTGACAATATGATGGAAATTTGCAAAAATCACACTTAGACTTAAAAACAAGCCGTTAAAGGGTGGAAACCCAAACTAGACCCCAAACGACCCTGTAGGAGGCACGAACACCTCGCACGGGACCAATGCAACTTGCAGGAACTGACCGCATAGTCACGGGACTCCCGGTTTGTGAATATGATGATAATTTACAAAAATCAACACTTAAACTTAAAAACAAGACGTTAAAGGGTGAAAACCCCAACTAGCCCCCAAACGACCCCGTAAGAGACACGAACACCACGCACGGGACCAATGTAACTTGTAGGAATTGACCGCGTAGTCCCGAGTCTCTCAATTTGAGAATATAATGATGATTTCCAAAAATCACCCTTAGACTTAAAAATAAGTCGTTAAAGGGTGAAAACCCAAACCAGCCCCCAAACGACCACGTAAGAGGCACGAACACCTCGTATGGGACCAATGTAACTTGTAAGAACTGACCGCATAGTCCTGGGTCTCCCGGTTTGTGAATATGATGATAATTTGCACAAATCACACTTAGACTTTAAAACAAGCCGTTAAAGGGTGAAAACCCAAACCAGCCCCCAAACGACCCCGTAAGAGTCACAAATACCTCGCACGGGATCAATGTAACTTATAGGAACTGACCGCGTAGTCCCGGGTCTCTCGGTTTGAGAATATGATGATAGTTTACAAAAATCACACTTAGACTTAAAAACAAGCCGTTAAAGGGTGAAAACCCAAACCAGCCCCCAAACGACCCAGTAAGAGGCACGAACACCTCGCACGGGTCCAATGTAACTTGTAGGAATTGACCGCGTAGTCTCGGGTCCCCAGGTTTGTGAATATGATGATAATTGGCAAAAATCAACACTTAAACTTAAAAACAAGCCGTTAAAGGGTGAAAACCCAAACCAGCCCCCAAACGACCCTGTAAGTGGCACGTACACCTCTCACGGGACCAATGTAACTAGTAGAATTTGATCGCATAGTCCCGGGTCTCTCGGTTTGAGAATATGACGATAATTTGCAAAAATCACACTTAGACTTTAAAACAAGCCGTGAAGGGTGAAAACCCAAACGACCCCGTAGGAGGCACGAACACCTCGCACGGGACCGATGTAACTTATAGGAACTGACTGCGTTGTTCCGGGTCTCCCAGTTTGTGAATATGATGATAATTTGCAAAAATCAACACTTAAACTTAAAAATAAGCCGTTGAAGGGTGAAAACCCAAACCAGCCCCCAAACGACCTCGTAAGAGGCACGAACACCTCGCACGGGACCAATGTAACTTGTAGGAACTGACCGCATAGTCCTGGGTCTCTCGGTTTGAGAATATGACCATAATTTGCAAAAATCACGCTTAGACTTAAAAATAAGCAGTTAAAGGGTGAAAACCCAAACCAGCCCCCAAACGACCACCTAGGAGGCACGAACACCTCGCACGGGACCAATGTAACTTGTATGAACTGACCGCATAGTCCCGGGTCTCCCGGTTTGTGAATATGATGATAATTTGCAAAAATCACACTTAGACTTAAAAACAAGCCGTTAAAGGGTCAAAACCCAAACCAGCCCCCAAACGACCCCGTAAGAGGTACAAATACCTCGCACGGGATCAATGTAACTTATAGGAACTGACCGCGTAGTCCCGAGTCTCTCGGTTTGAGAATATGATGATAATTTGCAAAAATCACACTTAGACTTAAAAACAAGTCGTTAAAGGGTGAAAACCTAAACCAGCCCCCAAACGACCCCGTAAGAGGCACGAACACCTCGCACGGGTCCAATGTAACTTGTAGGAATTGACCGCGTAGTCTCGGGTCCCCAGGTTTGTGAATATGATGATAATTGGCAAAAATCAACACTTAAACTTAAAAACAAGCCGTTAAAGGGTGAAAACCCAAACCAGCCCCCAAACGACCCTGTAAGTGGCACGTACACCTCTCACGGGACCAATGTAACTAGTAGAAACTGATCGCATAGTCCCGGGTCTCTCGGTTTGAGAATATGACGATAATTTGCAAAAATCACACTTAGACTTAAAAACAAGCCGTGATGGGTGAAAACCCAAACGTCCCCGTAGGAGGCACGAACTCCTCGCACGGGACCGATGTAACTTGTAGGAACTGACTGCGTTATTCCGGGTCTCCCGGTTTGTGAATATGATGATAATTTGCAAAAAACAAAACTTTAACTTAAAAATTAGCCGTTGAAGGGTGAAAACCCAAACCATCCCCCAAACGACCTCGTAAGAGGCACGAACACCTCGCACGGGACCAATGCAACTTGTAGGAACTTACCGCATAATCCCGAGTCTCTCGGTTTGAGAATTTGACGATAATCTGCAAAAATCACACTCAGACTTAAAAACAAGCAGTTAAAGGGTGAAAACCCAAACCAGCCCCCAAACGACCACCTAGGAGTCACGGACACTTCGCACGGGACCAATGTAACTTGTAAGAACTGACCGCATAGTCCCGGGTCTTCCGGTTTGTGAATATGATGATAAATCAACACTTAAACTTAAAAATAAGCCGTTAAAGGGTGGAAATCCAAACCAACCGCCAAACGACCCCGTAAAAGGCACAAACACCACGCACGAGACCAATGGAACTTATAAGATCTGACCGCGTAGTCCCGGGTCTCTCTATTTGTGAATTTAATGATAATTTGCAAAAATCACACTTAGACTTAAAAACAATTCGTTATAGGGTGAAAACCCAAACCAGCCCCCAAACGACCTCGTAGGAGGCACAACACATCGCACGGGACCAATGTAACTTGTAAGAACTGACCGCATAGTTCCAGGTCTCTCGATTTGAGAATATGACGGCAATTTGCAAAAATCACACTAAGACTTAAAAACAAGTCGTTAAAGGGTGAAAATCCAAACCAGCCCCCAAACGACCACGTAAGGGGCATGAACACCTCGCACGGAACCAATATAACTTGTAGGAACTAACCGTATAGTTCCGAGTCTCCCGGTTTGTGAATATGACGATAATTTACAAAAATCACACTTAGACTTAAAAACAAGCCGTTAAAGGCTGAAAACCCAAACCAGCCCCCAAACGACCCCGTAAGATCCACGAATACCTCACACGGGATCAATGTTACTTATAGTTACTGACCGCGTAGTCCCAAGTCTCTCGGTTTGAGAATATGACGATAATTTGCAAAATTCACATTTACACTTAAAAACAAGCCGTTAAAGGGCGGAAACCCAAACCAGCCCCCAAACGACCCCGTAGGAGGTACGAACACCTCGCACGGGACCAATGTAACTTGTAGGAACTTACCGCAAAGTCCCGGGACTCCCGGTTTGTGAATATGACGATAATATACAAAAATCAACACTTAAAATTAAAAACAAGCCGTTAAAGGGTGAAAACCCAAACTAACCCCCAAACGACTCCGTAAGAGACACGAACGCTTCGTACGGGACCAATGTAACTTGTAGGAACTGACAGCATAGTCCCGAGTCTGTCGATTTCATAATATAACAATGATTTGCAAAAATCACACTTAGACTTAAAAATAAGTCATTAAAGGGTGAAAACCCAAACCAGCCCCCAAACGACCACGTAAGAGGCACGAACACCTCGCATGGGACCAATGTAACTTGTATGAACTGACCGCATAGTCCCGGGTCTCCCGGTTTGTGAATATGATGATAATTTGCAAAAATCACACTTAGACTTAAAAACAAGCCGTTAAAGGGTCAAAACCCAAACCAGCCCCCAAACGACCCCGTAAGAGGTACAAATACCTCGCACGGGATCAATGTAACTTATAGGAACTGACCGCGTAGTCCCGGGTCTCTCGGTTTGAGAATATGATGATAATTTGCAAAAATCACACTTAGACTTAAAAACAAGTCGTTAAAGGGTGAAAACCTAAACCAGCCCCCAAACGACCCCGTAAGAGGCACGAACACCTCGCACGGGTCCAATGTAACTTGTAGGAACTGACCGCGTAGTCTCGGGTCTCCAGGTTTGTGAATATGATGATAATTGGAAAAAATCAACACTTAAACTTAAAAACAAGCCGTTAAAGGGTGAAAACCCAAACCAGCCCCCAAACGACCCCGTAAGTGGCACGAACACCTCGCACGGGACCAATGTAACTAGTAGAAACTGATCGCATAGTCCCTGGTCTCTCGGTATGAGAATATGACGATAACTTGCAAAAATCACACTTAGACTTAAAAATAAGTCGTGAAGGGTGAAAATCCAAACGATCCCGTAGGAGGCACTAACACCTCGCACGGGACCGATGTAACTTGTAGGAACTGACTGCGTTGTTTCGGGTCTCCCGGTTTGTGAATATGATGATAATTTGCAAAAATCAACACTTAAACTTAAAAATAAGCCGTTGAAGGGTGAAAACCCAAACCAGCCCCCAAACGACCTCGTAAGAGGCACGAACACCTCGCACGGGACCAATGTAACTTGTAGGAACTGACCGCATAGTCCTGGGTCTCTCGGTTTGAGAATATGACCATAATTTGCAAAAATCACGCTTAGACTTAAAAATAAGCAGTTAAAGGGTGAAAACCCAAACCAGCCCCCAAACGACCACCTAGGAGGCACGAACACCTCGCACGGGACCAATGTAACTTGTATGAACTGACCGCATAGTCCCGGGTCTCCTGGTTTGTGAATATGATGATAAATCAACACTTAAACTTAAAAATAAGCCGTTAAAGGGTGGAAATCCAAACCAACCCCCAAACGACCCCGTAAGAGGCACAAACACCACGCACGGGACCAATGTAACTCATAAGATGTGACTGCGTAGTCAGGGGTCTCTCGATTTGTGAATATGATGATAATTTGCAAAAATCACACTTAGACTTAAAAATAATCCGTTAAAGGGTGAAAACCCAAACCATCCCCCAAACGACCCCGTAGGAGGCACAACACATCGCACGGGACCAATGTAACTTGTAAGAACTGACCGCATAGTCCCAGGTCTCTCGGTTTGACAATATGATGGTAATTTGCAAAAATCACACTTAGACTTAAAAACAAGCCGTTAAAGGGTGGAAACCCAAACCAGAACCCAAACGACCCTGTAGGTGGCACGAACACCTCGCACAGGACCAATGTAACTTGCAGGAACTGACCGCATAGTCCTGGGACTCTCGGTTTGTGAATATGATGATAATTTGCAAAAATCAACACTTAAACATAAAAACAAGACGTTAAAGCGTGAAAACCCCAACTAGCCCCCAAACGACCCCGTAAGAGACACGAACACCACGCACGGGACCAATGTAACTTGTAGGAATTGACCGCGTAGTCCCGAGTCTCTCAATTTGAGAATATAATGATGATTTCCAAAAATCACACTTAGACTTAAAAACAAGTCGTTAAAGGGTGAAAACCCAAACCAGCCCCCAAACGACCACGTAAGAGGCACGAACACCTCGTATGGGACCAATGTAACTTGTAAGAACTGACCGCATAGTCCTGGGTCTCCCGGTTTGTGAATATGATGATAATTTGCAAAAATCACACTTAGACTTTAAAACAAGCCGTTAAAGGGTGAAAACCCAAACCATCCCCCAAACGACCCCGTAAGAGTCACAAATACCTCGCACGAGATCAATGTAACTTATAGGAACTGACCGCGTAGTCCCGGGTCTCTCGGTTTGAGAATATGATGATAGTTTGCAAAAATCACACTTAGACTTAAAAACAAGCCGTTAAAGGGTGAAAACCCAAACCAGCCCCCAAACGACCCCGTAAGAGGCACGAACACCTCGCACGGGTCCAATGTAACTTATAGGAACTGACCGCGTAGTCTCGGGTCCCCAGGTTTGTGAATATGATGATAATTGGCAGAAATCAACACATAAACTTAAAAACAAGCCGTTAAAGGGTGAAAACCCAAACCAGCCCCAAACGACCCTGTAAGTGGCACGAACACCTCTCACGGGACCAATGTAACTAGTAGAAACTGATCGCATAGTCCCGGGTCTCTCGGTTTGAGAATATGACGATAATTTGCAAAAATCACACTTAGACTTTAAAACAAGCCGTGAAGGGTGAAAACCCAAACGACCCCGTAGGAGGCACGAACACCTCGCACGGGACCGATGTAACTTATAGGAACTGACTGCGTTGTTCCGGGTCTCCCAGTTTGTGAATATGATGATAATTTGCAAAAATCAAAACTTAAACTTAAAAATAAGCCGTTGAAGGGTGAAAACCCAAACCATCCCCCAAACGACCTCGTAAGAGGCACGAACACCTCGCACGGGACCAATGCAACTTGTAGGAACTTACCGCATAATCCCGAGTCTCTCGGTTTGAGAATTTGACGATAATTTGCAAAAATCACACTCAGACTTAAAAACAAGCAGTTAAAGGGTGAAAACCCAAACCAGCTCCCAAACGACCACCTAGGAGGCACGGACACTTCGCACGGGACCAATGTAACTTGTAAGAACTGACCGCATAGTCCCGGGTCTTTCGGTTTGTGAATATGATGATAAATCAACACTTAAACTTAAAAATAAGCCGTTAAAGGGTGGAAATCCAAACCAACCGCCAAACGACCCCGTAAAAGGCACAAACACCACGCACGGGACCAATGGAACTTATAAGATCTGACCGCGTAGTCCCGGGTCTCTCTATTTGTGAATTTAATGATAATTTGCAAAAATCACACTTAGACTTAAAAACAATTCGTTATAGGGTGAAAACCCAAACCAGCCCCCAAACGACCTCGTAGGAGGCACAACACATCGCACGGGACCAATGTAACTTGTAAGAACTGACCGCATATTTCCAGGTCTCTCGATTTGAGAATATGACGGCAATTTGCAAAAATCACACTGAGACTTAAAAACAAGTCGTTAAAGGGTGAAAATCCAAACCAGCCCCCAAACGACCACGTAAGGGGCATGAACACCTCGCACGGGACCAATATAACTTGTAGGAACTAACCGTATAGTTCCGAGTCTCCCGGTTTGTGAATATGACGATAATTTACAAAAATCACACTTAGACTTAAAAACAACCCGTGAAAGGATGAAAACCCAAACCAGCCCCCAAACGACCCCGTAAGATCCACGAATACCTCACACGGGATCAATGTTACTTATAGTTACTGACCGCGTAGTCCCAAGTCTCTCGGTTTGAGAATATGACGATAATTTGCAAAATTCACACTTACACTTAAAAACAAGCCGTTAAAGGGTGGAAACCCAAACCAGCCCCCAAACGACCCCGTAGGAGGTACGAACACCTCGCACGGGACCAATGTAACTTGCAGGAACTTACCGCAAAGTCCCGGGACTCCCGGTTTGTGAATATGACGATAATATACAAAAATCAACACTTAAAATTAAAAACAAGCCGTTAAAGGGTGAAAACCCAAACTAACCCCCAAACGACTCCGTAAGAGACACGAACGCTTCGCACGGGACCAATGTAACTTGTAGGAACTGACAGCATAGTCCCAAGTCTGTCGATTTGAGAATATAACAATGATTTGAAAAAATCACACTTAGACTTAAAAATAAGTCAAAAAAAGGGTGAAAACCCAAACCAGCCCCCAAACGACCACGTAAGAGGCACGAACACCTCGCATGGGACCAATGTAACTTGTATGAACTGACCGCATAGTCCCGGGTCTCCCGGTTTGCGAATATGATGATAATTTGCAAAAATCACACTTAGACTTAAAAACAAGCCGTTAAACGGTGAAAACCCAAACCAGCCCCCAAACGACCCCGTAAGAGGTACAAATACCTCGCACGGGATCAATGTAACTTATAGGAACTGACCGCGTAGTCCCGGGTCTATCGGTTTGAGAATATGATGATAATTTGCAAAAATCACACTTAGACTTAAAAATAAGTCGTTTAAGGGTGAAAACCCAAACCAGCCCCCAAACGACCTCGTAAGAGGCACGAACACCTCGCACGGGTCAAATATAACTTGGAGGAACTGACCGCGTAGTCTCGGGTCTCCAGGTTTGTGAATATGATGATAATTGGAAAAAATCAACACTTAAACTTAAAAACAAGCCGTTAAAGGGTGAAAACCGAAACCAGCCCCCAAACGACCCCGTAAGTGGCACGAACACCTCGCACGGGACCAATGTAACTAGTAGAAACTGATCGTATAGTCCCGGGTCTCTCGGTTTGAGAATATGACGATAACGTGCAAAAATCACACTTAGACTTAAAAATAAGCCGTGATGGGTGAAAATCCAAACGACCCCGTAGGAGGCACTAACACCTCGCACGGGACCGATGTAACTTGTAGGAACTGACTGCGTTGTTTCGGGTCTCTCGTTTTGTGAATATGATGATAATTTGCAAAAATCAACACTTAAACTTAAAAATAAGCCGTTGAAGGGTGAAAACCCAAACCAGCCCCCAAACGACCTCGTAAGCGGCACGAACCCCTCGCACGGGACCAATGTAACTTGTAGGAACTGACCGCATAGTCCTGGGTCTCTCGGTTTGAGAATATGACCATAATTTGCAAAAATCACACTTAGACTTAAAAACAAGCAGTTAAAGGGTGAAAACCCAAACCAGCCCCCAAACGACCACCTAGGAGGCACGAACACCTCGCACGGGACCAATGTAACTTGTATGAGCTGACCGCATAGTCTCGGGTCTCATGGTTTGTGAATATGATGATAAATCAACACTTAAACTTAAAAATAAGCCGTTAAAGGGTGGAAATCCAAACCAACCCCCAAACGACCCCGTAAGAGGCACAAACACCACGCACGGGACCAATGTAACTTATAAGATGTGACTGCGTAGTCCCGGGTCTCTCGATTTGTGAATATGATGATAATTTGCAAAAATCACACTTAGACTTAAAAATAATCCGTTAAAGGGTGAAAACCCAAACCAGCCCCCAAACGACCCCGTAGGAGGCACAACACATCGCACGGGACCAATGTAACTTGTAAGAACTGACCGCATAGTCCCAGGTCTCTCGGTTTGACAATATGATGGAAATTTGCAAAAATCACACTTAGACTTAAAAACAAGCCGTTAAAGGGTGGAAACCCAAATCAGACCCCAAACGACCCTGTAGGTGGCACGAACACCGCGCACGGGACCAATGTAACTTGCAGGAACTGACCGCATAGTCACGGGACTCCCGGTTTGTGAATATGATGATAATTTACAAAAATCAACACTTAAACTTAAAAACAAGACGTTAAAGGGAGAAAACCCCAACTAGCCCCCAAACGACCCCGTAAGAGACACGAACACCACGCACGGGACCAATGTAACTTGTAGGAATTGACCGCGTAGTCCCGAGTCTCTCAATTTGAGAATATAATGATGATTTTCAAAAATCACCCTTAGACTTAAAAATAAGTCGTTAAAGGGTGAAAACCCAAACTAGCCCCCAAACGACCACGTAAGAGGCATGAACACGTCGTATGGGACCAATGTAACTTGTAAGAACTGACCGCATAGTCCTGGGTCTCCCGATTTGTGAATATGATGATAATTTGCAAAAATCACACTTAGACTTTAAAACAAGCCGTTAAAGGGTGAAAACCCAAACCAGCCCCCAAACGACCCCGTAAGAGTCACAAATACCTCGCACGGGATCAATGTAACTTATAGGAACTGACCGCGTAGTCCCGGGTCTCTAGGTTTGAGAATATGATGATAATTTGGAAAAATCACACTTAGACTTAAAAACAAGACGTTAAAGGGTGAAAACCCA
This sequence comes from Sambucus nigra, assembly GCA_949130495.1. Taxonomy (NCBI): domain Eukaryota; kingdom Viridiplantae; phylum Streptophyta; class Magnoliopsida; order Dipsacales; family Adoxaceae; genus Sambucus; species Sambucus nigra. The sequence goes on from OX422224.1 coordinate 379,159,616, forward strand.
AACCAGCCCCCAAACGACCCCGTAAGAGGCACGAACACCTCGTACGGGTCCAATGTTACTTGGAGGAACTGACCGCGTAGTCTCGGGTCCCCAGGTTTGTGAATATGATGATAATTGGCAAAAATCAACACTTAAACTTAAAAACAAGCCGTTAAAGGGTGAAAACCCAAACCAGCCCCCAAACGACCCTGTAAGTGGCACGAACACCTCTCACGGGACCAATGTAACTAGTAGAAACTGATCGCATAGTCCCGGGTCTCTCGATTTGAGAATATGACGATAATTTGCAAAAATCACACTTAGACTTAAAAACAAGCCGTGAAGGGTGAAAACCCAAACGACCCCGTAGGAGGCACGAACACCTCGCACGGGACCGATGTAACTTATAGGAACTGACTGCGTTGTTCTGGGTCTCCCAGTTTGTGAATATGATGATAATTTGCAAAAATCAAAACTTAAACTTAAAAATAAGCCGTTGAAGGGTGAAAACCCAAACCATCCCCCAAACGACCTCGTAAGAGGCACGAACACCTCGCACGGGACCAATGCAACTTGTAGGAACTTACCGCATAATCCCGAGTCTCTCGGTTTGAGAATTTGATGATAATTTGCAAAAATCACACTTAGACTTAAAAACAAGCAGTTAAAGGGTGAAAACCCAAACCAGCCCCCAAACGACCACCTAGGAGGCACGGACACTTCGCACGGGACCAATGTAACTTGTAAGAACTGACCGCATAGTCCCGGGTCTTCCGGTTTGTGAATATGATGATAAATCAACACTTAAACTTAAAAATAAGCCGTTAAAGGGTGGAAATCCAAACCAACCGCCAAACGACCCCGTAAAAGGCACAAACACCACGCACGGGACCAATGGAACTTATAAGATCTGACCGCGTAGTCCCGGGTCTCTCTATTTGTGAATTTGATGATAATTTGCAAAAATCACACTTAGACTTAAAAATAATTCGTAATAGGGTGAAAACCCAAACCAACCCCCAAACGACCTCGTAGGAGGCACAACACATCGCACGGGACCAATGTAACTTGTAAGAACTGACCGCATAGTTCCAGGTCTCTCGATTTGAGAATATGACGGCAATTTGCAAAAATCACACTGAGACTTAAAAACAAGTCGTTAAAGGGTGAAAATCCAAACCAGCCCCCAAACGACCACGTAAGGGGCATGAACACCTCGCACGGGACCAATATAACTTGTAGGAACTAACCGTATAGTTCCGAGTCTCCCGATTTCTGAATATGACGATAATTTACAAAAATCACACTTAGACTTAAAAACAAGCCGTTAAAGGCTGAAAACCAAAACCAGCCCCCAAACGACCCCGTAAGATCCACGAATACCTCACACGGGATCAATGTTTCTTATAGTTACTGACCGCGTAGTCCCAAGTCTCTCGGTTTGAGAATATGACGATAATTTGCAAAATTAACACTTACACTTAAAAACAAGCCGTTAAAGGGTGGAAACCCAAACCAGCCCCCAAACGACCCCGTAGGAGGTACGAACACCTCGCACGGGACCAATGTAACTTGCAGGAACTTACCGCAAAGTCCCGGGACTCCCGATTTGTGAATATGACGATAATATACAAAAATCAACACTTAAAATTAAAAACAAGCCGTTAAAGGGTGAAAACCCAAACTAACCCCCAAACGACTCCGTAAGAGACACGAACGCTTCGCACGGGACCAATGTAACTTGTAGGAACTGACAGCATAGTCCCGAGTCTGTCGATTTGAGAATATAACAATGATTTGCAAAAATCACACTTAGAGTTAAAAATAAGTCATTAAAGGGTGAAAACCCAAACCAGCCCCCAAACGACCACGTAAGAGGCACGAACACCTCACATGGGACCAATGTAACTTGTATGAACTGACCGCATAGTCCCGAGTCTCCCGGTTTGTGAATATGATGATAATTTGCAAAAATCACACTTAGACTTAAAAACAAGCCGTTAAAGGGTGAAAACCCAAACCAGCCCCCAAACGACCCCGTAAGAGGTACAAATACCTCGCACGGGATCAATGTAACTTATAGGAACTGACCGCGTAGTCCCGGGTCTCTCGGTTTGAGAATATGATGATAATTTGCAAAAATCACACTTAGACTTAAAAACAAGTCGTTAAAGGGTGAAAACCTAAACCAGCCCCCAAACGACCCCGTAAGAGGCACGAACACCTCGCACGGGTCCAATGTAACTTGAAGGAACTGACCGCGTAGTCTCGGGTCTCCAGGTTTGTGAATATGATGATAATTGGAAAAAATCAACACTTAAACTTAAAAACAAGCCGTTAAAGGGTGAAAACCCAAACCAGCCCCCAAACGACCCTGTAAGTGGCACGAACACCTCGCACGGGACCAATGTAACTAGTAGAAACTGATCGCATAGTCCCGGGTCTCTCGGTATGAGAATATGACGATAACTTGCAAAAATCACACTTAGACTTAAAAATAAGCCGTGAAGGGTGAAAATCCAAACGACCCCGTAGGAGGCACTAACACCTCGCACGGGACCGATGTAACATGTAGGAACTGACTGCGTTGTTTCGGGTCTCCCGGTTTGTGAATATGATGATAATTTGCAAAAATCAACACTTAAACTTAAAAATAAGCCGTTGAAGGGTAAAAACCCAAACCAGCCCCCAAACGACCTCGTAAGAGGCACGAACACCTCGCACGGGACCAATGTAACTTGTAGGAACTGATCGCATAGTCCTGGGTCTCTCGGTTTGAGAATATGACCATAATTTGCAAAAATCACGCTTAGACTTAAAAATAAGCAGTTAAAGGGTGAAAACCCAAACCAGCCCCCAAACGACCACCTAGGAGGCACGAACACCTCGCACGGGACCAATGAAACTTGTATGAACTGATCGCATAGTCCCGGGTCTCCTGGTTTGTGAATATGATGATAAATCAACACTTAAACTTAAAAATAAGCCGTTAAAGGGTGGAAATCCAAAGCAACCCCCAAACGACCCCGTAAGAGGCACAAACACCACGCACGGGACCAATGTAACTCATAAGATGTGACTGCGTAGTCCAGGGTCTCTCGATTTGTGAATATGATGATAATTTGCAAAAATCACACTTAGAATTAAAAATAATCCGTTAAAGGGTGAAAACCCAAACCAGCCCCCAAACGACCCCGTAGGAGGCACAACACATCGCACGGGACCAATGTAACTTGTAAGAACTGACCGCATAGTCCCAGGTCTCTCGGTTTGACAATATGATGGTAATTTGCAAAAATCACACTTAGACTTAAAAACAAGCCGTTAAAGGGTGGAAACCCAAACCAGACCCCAAACGACCCTGTAGGAGGCACGAACACCTCGCACAGGACCAATGTAACTTGCAGGAACTGACCGCATAGTCCTGGGACTCTCGGTTTGTGAATATGATGATAATTTGCAAAAATCAACACTTAAACTTAAAAACAAGACGTTAAAGCGTGAAAACCCCAACTAGCCCCCAAACGACCCCGTAAGAGACACGAACACCACGCACGAGACCAATGTAACTTGTAGGAATTGACCGCGTAGTCCCGAGTCTATCAATTTGAGAATATAATGATGATTTCCAAAAATCACACTGAGACTTAAAAACAAGTCGTTAGAGGGTGAAAACCCAAACCAGCCCCCAAACGGCCACGTAAGGGGCATGAACACCTCGCACGGGACAAATATAACTTGTAGGAACTAACCGTATAGTTCCAAGTCTCCCGGTTTGTGAATATGATGATAATTTGCAGAAATCATACTTAGACTTAAAAACAAGCCGTTAAAGGGTGAAAACCCAAACCAGCCCCCAAACGACCCATAAGAGGCACGAATTCCTCGCACGGGATCAATGTAACTTATAGGAACTAACCGCGTAGTCTCGGGTCTCTTGGTTTGAGAATATGGCGATAATTTTCAAAATTCACACTTAGACTTAAAAACAAGCCGTTAAAGGGTGGAAACTCAAACCAGCCCCCAAACGACCCTGTAGGAGGTACGAACACCTCGCACGGGTCCAATGTAACTTGTAGGAACTGACCGCATAGTCCCGGGACTCCCGGTTTGTGAATATGACGATAATTTACAAAAGTCAACACTTAAACTTAAAAACAAGCCGTTAAAGGGTGAAAACCCAAACTAGCCCCCAAACGACCACGTAAGATACACGAACACCTCGCACGGGACCAATGTAACTTGTAGGAACTGACCGCGTAGTCCCGAGTCTCTCGATTTGAGAATATAAAAATGACTTGCAAAAATCACACTTAGACTTAAAAATAAGTTGTTAAAGGGTGAAAACCCAAACCAGCCCCCAAACGACCACCTAGGAGGCACAAACACCTCGTACGGGACCAATGTAACTTGTAAGAACTGACCGCATAGTCCCGGGTCTCCCGATTTGTGAATATGATGATAAATCAACACTGAAACTTAAAAAGAAGCCGTTAAAGGGTGGAAACCCAAACCATCCCCCAAACGACCCCGTTAGAGGCACAAACACCACGCACGGGACCAATGTAACTTACAAGATCTGACCGCGTAGTCCCGGGTCTCTCGATTTGTGAATATGACAATAATTTGCAAAAATCACACATAGACTTAAAAACAATCCGTTAAAGGGTTAAAACTCAAACCATCCCCCAAACGACCCCATAGGAGGCACGAACACCTCGCACGAGACCAATGTAACTTGTAAGAACTGACCGCATAGTCCCGGGTCTCTTGGTTTGAGAATATGACGATAATTTACAAAAATCACACTTAGACTTAAAAACAAGCCGTTAAACGGTGGAAACCCAAACCAGCCCCCAAACGACCCCATAGGAGGCACGAACACCTCGCACGGGACCAATGTAACTTGCAGGAACTGACCGCATAGTCCCGAGACTCTCGGTTTGTGAATATGACAATAATTTACAAAAATTAACACTTAAAGTTAAAAACAAGCCGTTAAAGGGTGAAAACCCAAACTAGCCCCCAAACGACCCCGTAAGAGACACGAACACCTTGCATGGGACCAATGTAACTTGTAGGAACTGACCGCGTTGTCCAGAGTCTCTCGATTTGAGAATATAACGATGATTTGCAAAAATCAAACTTAGACTTAAAACTAAGTCGTTAAAGGGTGAAAACCCAAACCAGCCTGCAAACGACCACGTAAGAGGCATTAACACCCGCACGGGACCAATATAACTTGTAGGAACTAACCGCATAGTTCCGAGTCTCCCGGTTTGTGAATATGACGATAATTTACAAAAATCACACTTAGACTTAAAAACAAGCCGTTAAAGGGTGAAAACCCCAACCAGCCCCCAAACGACCCCGTAAGAGGCACGAATACCTCGCACGGGATTAATGTCACTTATTGTTACTGACCGCGTAGTCCCGGGTCTCTCGGTTTGAGAATATGATGATAATTTGCAAAATTCACACTTAGACATAAAAATAAGCCGTTAAAGGGTAGAAACCCAAACCAGCCCCCAAACGACCCCGTAGGAGGTACGAACACCTCGTACGGGACCAATGTAACTTGCAGGAACTGACCGTAAAGTCTCGGGACTTCCGGTTTGTGAATATGATGATAATTTACAAAAATGAACACTTAAACTTAAAAACAAGCCATTAAAGGGTGAAAACCCAAACTAACCCCCAAACGACTCCGTAAGAGACACGAACACCTCGCACGGGACCAATGTAACTTGTAGGAACCGACAGCGTAGTCCCGAGTCTGTCGATTTGAGAATATAACAATGATTTGCAAAAATCACACTTAGACTTAAAAACAAGTCGTTAAAGGGTGAAAAGCCAAACCAGCCCCCAAACGACCACGTAAGAGGCACGAACACCTCGCATGGGACCAATGTAACTTGTATGAACTGACCGCATAGTCCCGGGTCTCCCGGTTTGTGAATATGATGATAATTTGCAAAAATCACACTTAGACTTAAAAACAAGCCGTTAAAGGGTGAAAACCCAAACCAACCCCCAAACGACCCCGTAAGAGGTACAAATACCTCGCACGGGATCAATGTAACTTATAGAAACTGACCGCGTAGTCCCGGGTCTATCGGTTTGAGAATATGATGATAATTTACAAAAATCACACTTAGACTTAAAAACAAGCCGTTAAAGGGTGAAAACCCAAACCAGCCCCCAAACGACCCCGTAAGAGGCACGAACACCTCGCACGGGTCCAATGTAACTTGGAGGAACTGACCGCGTAGTCTCGGGTCTCCAGGTTTGTGAATATGATGATAATTGGAAAAAATCAACACTTAAACTTAAAAACAAGCCGTTAAAGGGTGAAAACCGAAACCAGCCCCCAAACGACCCCGTAAGTGGCACGAACACCTCGCACGGGACCAATGTAACTAGTAGAAACTGATCGTATAGTCCCGGGTCTCTCGGTTTGAGAATATGACGATAACGTGCAAAAATCACACTTAGACTTAAAAATAAGCCGTGATGGGTGAAAATCCAAACGACCCCGTAGGAGGCACTAACACCTCGCACGGGACCGATGTAACTTGTAGGAACTGACTGCGTTGTTTCGGGTCTCTCGATTTGTGAATATGATGATAATTTGCAAAAATCAACACTTAAACTTAAAAATAAGCCGTTGAAGGGTGAAAACCCAAACCAGCCCCCAAACGACCTCGTAAGAGGCACGAACCCCTCGCACGGGACCAATGTAACTTGTAGGAACTGACCGCATAGTCCTGGGTCTCTCGGTTTGAGAATATCACCATAATTTGCAAAAATCACACTTAGACTTAAAAACAAGCAGTTAAAGGGTGAAAACCCAAACCAGCCCCCAAACGACCACCTAGGAGGCACGAACACCTCGCACGGGACCAATGTAACTTGTATGAACTGACCGCATAGTCTCGGGTCTCATGGTTTGTGAATATGATGATAAATCAACACTTAAACTTAAAAATAAGCCGTTAAAGGGTGGAAATCCAAACCAACCCCCAAACGACCCCGTAAGAGGCACAAACACCACGCACGGGACCAATGTAACTTATAAGATGTGACTGCGTAGTCCCGGGTCTCTCGATTTGTGAATATGATGATAATTTGCAAAAATCACACTTAGACTTAAAAATAATCCGTTAAAGGGTGAAAACCCAAACCAGCCCCCAAACGACCCCGTAGGAGGCACAACACATCGCACGGGACCAATGTAACTTGTAAGAACTGACCGCATAGTCCCAGGTCTCTCGGTTTGACAATATGATGGAAATTTGCAAAAATCACACTTAGACTTAAAAACAAGCCGTTAAAGGGTGGAAACCCAAATCAGACCCCAAACGACCCTGTAGGAGGCACGAACACCGCGCACGGGACTAATGTAACTTGCAGGAACTGACCGCATAGTCACGGGACTCCCGGTTTGTGAATATGATGATAATTTACAAAAATCAACACTTAAACTTAAAAACAAGACGTTAAAGGGGGAAAACCTCAACTAGCCCCCAAACGACCCCGTAAGAGACACGAACACCGCGCACGGGACCAATGTAACTTGTAGGAATTGACCGCGTAGTCCCGAGTCTCTCAATTTGAGAATATAATGATGATTTCCAAAAATCACCCTTAGACTTAAAAATAAGTCGTTAAAGGGTGAAAACCCAAACCAGCCCCCAAACGACCACGTAAGAGGCATGAACTCGTCGTATGGGACCAATGTAACTTGTAAGAACTGACCGCATAGTCCTGGGTCTCCCGATTTGTGAATATGATGATAATTTGCAAAAATCACACTTTGACTTTAAAACAAACCGTTAAAGGGTGAAAACCCAAACCAGCCCCCAAACGACCCCGTAAGAGTCACAAATACCTCGCACGGGATCAATGTAACTTATAGGAACTGACCGCGTAGTCCCGGGTCTCTCGGTTTGAGAATATGATGATAATTTACAAAAATCACACTTAGACTTAAAAACAAGCCGTTAAAGGGTGAAAACCCAAACCAGCCCCCAAACGACCCCGTAAGAGGCACGAACACCTCGCACGGGTCCAATGTAACTTGTAGGAACTGACCGCGTAGTCTCGGGTCCCCAGGTTTGTGAATATGATGATAATTGGCAAAAATCAACACTTAAACTTAAAAACAAGCCGTTAAAGGGTGAAAACCCAAACCAGCCCCCAAACGACCCTGTAAGTGGCACGAACACCTCTCACGGGACCAATGTAACTAGTAGAAACTGATCGCATAGTCCCGGGTCTCTCGGTTTGAGAATATGACGATAATTTGCAAAAATCACACTTAGACTTAAAAACAAGCCGTGAAGGGTGAAAACCCAAACGACCCCGTAGGAGGCACGAACACCTCGCACGGGACCGATGTAACTTATAGGAACTGACTGCGTTGTTCCGGGTCTCCCAGTTTGTGAATATGATGATAATTTGCAAAAATCAAAACTTAAACTTAAAAATAAGCCGTTGAAGGGTGAAAACCCAAACCATCCCCCAAACGACCTCGTAAGAGGCACGAACACCTCGCACGGGACCAATGCAACTTGTAGGAACTTACCGCATAATCCCGAGTCTCTCGGTTTGAGAATTTGACGATAATTTGCAAAAATCACACTTAGACTTAAAAACAAGCAGTTAAAGGGTGAAAACCCAAACCAGCCCCCAAACGACCACCTAGGAGGCACGGACACTTCGCACGGGACCAATGTAACTTGTAAGAACTGACCGCATAGTCCCGGGTCTTCCGGTTTGTTAATATGATGATAAATCAACACTTAAACTTAAAAATAAGCCGTTAAAGGGTGGAAATCCAAACCAACCGCCAAACGACCCCGTAAAAGGCACAAACACCACGCACGGGACCAATGGAACTTATAAGATCTGACCGCGTAGTCCCGGGTCTCTCTATTTGTGAATTTGATGATAATTTGCAAAAATCACACTTAGACTTAAAAACAATTCGTTATAGGATGAAAACCCAAACCAGCCCCCAAACGACCTCGTAGGAGGCACAACACATCGCACGGGACCAATGTAACTTGTAAGAACTGACCGCATAGTTCCAGGTCTCTCGATTTGAGAATATGACGGCAATTTGCAAAAATCACACTGAGACTTAAAAACAAGTCGTTAAAGGGTGAAAATCCAAACCAGCCCCCAAACGACCACGTAAGGGGCATGAACACCTCGCACGGGACCAATATAACTTGTAGGAACTAACCGTATAGTTCCGAGTCTCCCGATTTGTGAATATGATGATAATTTACAAAAATCACACTTAGACCTAAAAATAAGCCGTTAAAGGCTGAAAACCAAAACCAGCCCCCAAACGACCCCGTAAGATCCACGAATACCTCACACGGGATCAATGTTACTTATAGTTACTGACCGCGTAGTCCCAAGTCTCTCGGTTTGAGAATATGACGATAATTTGTAAAATTCACACTTACACTTAAAAACAAGCCGTTAAAGGGTGGAAACCCAAACCAGCCCCCAAACGACCCCGTAGGAGGTACGAACACCTCGCACGGGACCAATGTAACTTGCAGGAACTTACCGCAAAGTCCCGGGACTCCCGATTTGTGAATATGACGATAATATACAAAAATCAACACTTAAAATTAAAAACAAGCCGTTAAAGGGTGAAAACCCAAACTAACCCCCAAACGACTCCGTAAGAGACACGAACGCTTCGCACGGGACCAATGTAACTTGTAGGAACTGACAGCATAGTCCCGAGTCTGTCGATTTGAGAATATAACAATGATTTGCAAAAATCACACTTAGACTTAAAAATAAGTCATTAAAGGGTGAAAACCCAAACCAGCCCCCAAACGACCACGTAAGAGGCACGAACACCTCGCATGGGACCAATGTAACTTGTATGAACTGACCGCATAGTCCCGAGTCTCCCGGTTTGTGACTATGATGATAATTTGCAAAAAATCACACTTAGACTTAAAAACAAGCCGTTAAAGGGTGAAAACCCAAACCAGCCCCCAAACGACCCCGTAAGAGGTACAAATACCTCGCACGGGATCAATGTAACTTATAGGAACTGACCGCGTAGTCCCGGGTCTCTCGGTTTGAGAATATGATGATAATTTGCAAAAATCACACTTAGACTTAAAAACAAGTCGTTAAAGGGTGAAAACCTAAACCAGCCCTCAAACGACCCCGTAAGAGGCACGAACACCTCGCACGGGTCCAATGTAACTTGCAGGAATTGACCGCGTAGTCTCGGGTCTCCAGGTTTGTGAATATGATGATAATTGGCAAAAATCAACACTTAAACTTAAAAACAAGCCGTTAAAGGGTGAAAACCCAAACCAGCCCCCAAACGACCCCGTAAGTGGCACGAACACCTCGCACGGGACCAATGTAACTAGTAGAAACTGATCGCATAGTCCCGGGTCTCTCGGTATGAGAATATGACGATAACTTGCAAAAATCACACTTAGACTTAAAAATAAGCCGTGAAGGGTGAAAATCCAAACGACCCCGTAGGAGGCACTAACACCTCGCACGGGACCGATGTAACTTGTAGGAACTGACTGCGTTGTTTTGGGTCTCTCGGTTTGTAAATATGATGATAATTTGCAAAAATCAACACTTAAACTTAAAAATAAGCCGTTGAAGGGTGAAACCCAAACCAGCCCCCAAACGACCTCGTAAGAGGCACGAACACCTCGCACGGGACCAATGTAACTTGTAGGAACTGACCGCATAGTCCTGGGTCTCTCGGTTTGAGAATATGACCATAATTTGCAAAAATCACGCTTAGACTTAAAAATAAGCAGTTAAAGGGTGAAAACCCAAACCAGCCCCCAAACGACCACCTAGGAGGCACGAACACCTCGCACGGGACCAATGTAACTTGTATGAACTGACCGCATAGTCCCGGGTCTCCTGGTTTGTGAATATGATGATAAATCAACACTTAAACTTAAAAATAAGCCGTTAAAGGGTGGAAATCCAAACCAACCCCCAAACGACCCCGTAAGAGGCACAAACACCACGCACGGGACCAATGTAACTTATAAGATGTGACTGCGTAGTCCAGGGTCTCTCGATTTGTGAATATGATGATAATTTGCAAAAATCACACTTAGACTTAAAAACAAGACGTTAAAGTGTGAAAACCTAAACCAGCCCCCAAACGATCCCGTAAGAGGCACGAACACCTCGCACGGGTCCAATGTAACTTGCAGGAACTGACCGCGTAGTCTCGGGTCTCCAGGTTTGTGAATATGATGATAATTGGAAAAAATCAACACTTAAACTTAAAAACAAGCCGTTAAAGGGTGAAAACCCAAACCAGCCCCCAAACGACCCCGTAAGAGGTACAAATACCTCGCACGGGATCAATGTAACTTATAGGAACTGACCGCGTAGTCCCGGGTCTCTCGGTTTGAGAATATGATGATAATTTGCAAAAATCACACTTAGACTTAAAAACAAGTCGTTAAAGGGTGAAAACCTAAACTAGCCCCCAAACGACCCCGTAAGAGGCATGAACACCTCGCACGGGTCCAATGTAACTTGCAGGAACTGACCGCGTAGTCTCGGGTCTCCAGGTTTGTGAATATGATGATAATTGGAAAAAATCAACACTTAAAATTAAAAACAAGCCGTTAAAGGGTGAAAACCCAAACCAGCCCCCAAACGACCCCGTAAGTGGCACGAACACCTCGCACGGGACCAATGTAACTAGTAGAAACTGATCGCATAGTCCCGGGTCTCCTGGTTTGTGAATATGATGATAAATCAACACTTAAACTTAAAAATAAGCCGTTAAAGGGTGGAAATCCAAAGCAACCCCCAAACGACCCCGTAAGAGGCACAAACACCACGCACGGGACCAATGTAACTCATAAGATGTGACTGCGTAGTCCAGGGTCTCTCGATTTGTGAATATGATGATAATTTGCAAAAATCACACTTAGACATAAAAATAATCCGTTAAAGGGTGAAAACCCAAACCAGCCCCCAAACGACCCCGTAGGAGGCACAACACATCGCACGAGACCAATGTAACTTGTAAGAAATGACTGCATAGTCCCAGGTCTCTCGGTTTGACAATATGACGGTAATTTGCAAAAATCACACTTAGACTTAAAAATAAGCCGTTAAAGGGTGGAAACCCAAACCAGACCCCAAACGACCCTGTAGGAGGCACGAACACCTCGCACAGGACCAATGTAACTTGCAGGAACTGACCGCATAGTCCTGGGACTCTCGGTTTGTGAATATGATGATAATTTGCAAAAATCAACACTTAAACTTAAAAACAAGACGTTAGAGCGTGAAAACCCCAACTAGCCCCCAAACGACCCCGTAAGAGACACGAACACCACGCACGGGACCAATGTAACTTGTAGGAATTGGCCGCGTAGTCCCGAGTCTATCAATTTGGGAATATAATGATGATTTCCAAAAATCACACTGAGACTTAAAAACAAGTCGTTAAAGGGTGAAAACCCAAACCAGCCCCCAAACGACCACGTAAGGGGCATGAACACCTCGCACGGAACAAATATAACTTGTAGGAACTAACCGTATAGTTCCAAGTCTCCCGGTTTGTGAATATGACGATAATTTGCAGAAATCATACTTAGACTTAAAAACAAGCCGTTAAAGGGTGAAAACCCAAACCAGCCCCCAAACGACCCATAAGAGGCACGAATTCCTCGCACGGGATCAATGTAACTTATAGGAACTGACCGCGTAGTCTCGGGTCTCTTGGTTTGAGAATATGGCGATAATTTTCAAAATTGACACTTAGACTTAAAAATAAGCCGTTAAAGGGTGGAAACTCAAACCAGCCCCCAAACGACCCTATAGGAGGTACGAACACCTCGCACGGGACCAATGTAACTTGCAGGAACTGACCGCATAGTCCCGGGACTCCCGGTTTGTGAATATGACGATAATTTACAAAAGTCAACACTTAAACTTAAAAACAAGCCGTTAAAGGGTGAAAACCCAAACTAGCCCCCAAACGACCACGTAAGATACACGAACACCTCGCACGGGACCAATGTAACTTGTAGGAACTGACCGCGTAGTCCCGAGTCTCTCGATTTGAGAATATAAAGATGACTTGCAAAAATCACACTTAGACTTAAAAACAAGTTGTTAAAGGGTGAAAACCCAAACCAGCCCCCAAACGACCACCTAGGAGGCACAAACACCTCGTACGGGACCAATGTAACTTGTAAGAACTGACCGCATAGTCCCGGGTCTCCCGGTCTGTGAATATGAAGATAAATCAACACTGAAACTTAAAAAGAAGACTTTAAAGGGTGGAAACCCAAACCATCCCCCAAACGACCCCGTTAGAGGCACAAACACCACGCACGGGACCAATGTAACTTACAAGATCTGACCGCGTAGTCCCGGGTCTCTCGATTTGTGAATATGACAATAATTTGCAAAAATCACACATAGACTTAAAAACAATCCGTTAAAGGGTTAAAACCCAAACCATCCCCCAAACGACCCCATAGGAGGCACGAACACCTCGCACGGGACCAATGTAACTTGTAAGAACTGACCGCATAGTCCCGGGTCTCTTGGTTTGAGAATATGACGATAATTTACAAAATTCACACTTAGACTTAAAAACAAACCGTTAAACGGTGGAAACCCAAACCAGCCCCCAAACGACCCCGTAGGAGGCACGAACACCTCGCACGGGACCAATGTAACTTGCAGGAACTGACCGCATAGTCCCGAGACTCTCGGTTTGTGAATATGATGATAATTTACAAAAATTAACACTTAAAGTTAAAAACAAGTCGTTAAAGGGTGAAAACCCAAACTAGCCCCCAAACGACCCCGTAAGAGACACGAACACCTTGCATGGGACCAATGTAACTTGTAGGAACTGACCGCGTAGTCCAGAGTCTCTCGATTTGAGAATATAACGATGATTTGCAAAAATCAAACTTAGACTTAAAAATAAGTCGTTAAAGGGTGAAAACCCAAACCAGCCTCCAAACGACCACGTAAGAGGCATTAACACCCCGCACGGGACCAATATAAATTGTAGGAACTAACCGCATAGTTCCGAGTCTCCCGGTTTGTGAATATGACGAGAATTTACAAAAATCACACTTAGACTTAAAAACAAGCCGTTAAAGGGTGAAAACCCAAACCAGCCCCCAAACGACCCCGTAAGAGGCACGAATACCTCGCACGGGATTAATGTTACTTATAGTTACTGACCGCGTAGTCCCGGGTCTCTCGATTTGAGAATATGATGATAATTTGCAAAATTCACACTTAGACATAAAAATAAGCCGTTAAAGGGTAGAAACCCAAACCAGCCCCCAAACGACCCCGTAGGAGGTACGAACACCTCGCACGGGACCAATGTAACTTGCAGGAACTGACCGTAAAGTCTCAGGACTCCCGGTTTGTGAATATGATGATAATTTACAAAAATGAACACTTAAACTTAAAAACAAGCCATTAAAGGGTGAAAACCCAAACTAACCATCAAACGACTCCGTAAGAGACACGAACACCTCGCACGGGATCAATGTAACTTGTAGGAACCGACAGCGTAGTCCCGAGTCTCTCGATTTGAGAATATAACAATGATTTGCAAAAATCACACTTAGACTTAAAAACAAGTCGTTAAAGGGTGAAAAGCCAAACCAGCCCCCAAACGACCACGTAAGAGGTACGAACACCTCGCATGGGACCAATGTAACTTGTAAGAACTGAACGCATAGTCCCGGGTCTCCCGGTTTGTGAATAAGATGATAATTTGTAAAAATCACACTTAGACTTAAAAACAAGTCGTTAAAGAGTGAAAACCCAAACCAGCCCCCAAACGACCCCGTAAGAGGCACAAATACCTCGCACGGGATCAATGTAACTTATACGAACTGACCGCGTTGTCCCGGGTCTCTCGATTTGAGAATATGATGATAATTTACAAAAATCACACTTAGACTTAAAAACAAGCCGTTAAAGGGTGAAAACCCAAACCAGCCCCCAAACGACCCCGTAAGAGGCACGAACATCTCGCACGGGTCCAATGTAACTTGTAGGAACTGACCGCGTAGTCCCGGATCTCCAGGTTTGTGAATATGATGATAATTGGCAAAAATCAACACTTAAACTTAAAAACATGCCGTTAAATGGTGAAAACCCAAACCAGCCCCCAAACGACCCCTAAGTGGCACGGACACCTCACACGGGACCAATGTAAGTAGTAGAAACTGATCGCATAGTCCCGGGTCTCTCGATTTGAGAATATGACGATAATTTGCAAAAATCACACTTAGACTTAAAAACAAGCCGTTAAAGGGTGAAAACACAAACCAGCCCCCAAACGACCTCGTAAGAGGCACGAACACCTCGCACAGGACCAATGTAACTTGTAGGAACTGACCGCATAGTCCCGGGTCTCTCGGTTTGAGAATATGATGATAATTTGCAAAAATCACACTTAGACTTAAAAACAAGCAGTTAAAGGGTGAAAACCCAAACCAGCCCCCAAACGACCACTTCGGAGGCACGAAGACCTCGCATGGGACCAATGTAACTTGTAAGAAGTGACCGCATAGTACCGGGTCTCCCAGTTTGTGAATATTATGATAAATCAACACTTAAACTTAAAAACAAGTCGTTAATGTGTGGAAACAAAACCAACTCCCAAACGACCCCGTAAGAGGGACAAACACCACGCACGGGACCAATGTAACTTATAAGATTTGACCGCGTTGTCCCGGGTCTCTCGATTTGTGAATATGATGATAATTTGGAAAAATCACAATTAGACTTAAAAATAATCCGTTAAAGGGTGAAAACCAAAACCAGCCCCCAAACGACCCCGTAGGAGGCACAACACCTCGCACGGGACCAATGTAACTTGTAAGAACAGACCCCATAGTCCCAGGTCTCTCGGTTTGAGAATATGACGGTGATTTGCAAAAAACACACTTAGACTTAAAAACAAGCCGTTAAAGGGTGGAAACCCAAACCAGACCCCAAACGACCCTATAGGAGGTACAAACAGCTCGCACGGGACTAATGTAACTTGCAGGAACTAACCGCATAGTCCTGGGACTCCCGGTTTGTGAATATGACGATAATTCACAAAAATCAACACTTAAACTTAAAAACAAGCCGTTAAAGGGTGAACACCCAAACTATCCCCCAAACGACCCCGTAAGAGACACGAACACCTCGCACGGGACCAATGAAATTTGTAGGAACTGATCGCGTAGTCCCGAGTCTCCCGGTTTGTGAATATGATGATAATTTTCAAAATTCACACTTAGACTTAAAAACAAGCCGTTAAAGGGTGGAAACCCAAACCAACCCCCAAACGACCCCGTAGGAGGTACGAACACCTCGCACGGGACCAATGTAACTTGCAGGAACTGATCGCATAGTTCCGGGTCTCCCGGTTTGTGAATATGATGATAATTTACAAAAATCAACACTTAAAATTAAAAACAAGTCGTTAAAAGGGTGAAAACCCGAACTAGCCCCCAAACAACCCCGTAAGAGACACGAACACCTCGCACGGGACCAATGTAACTTCTAGGAACTGACCGTGTAGTCCCGAGTCTCTCGATTTGAGAATATAAAGATGATTTGCAAAAATCACACATAGACTTAAAAATAAGCCGTTAAAGTGTGAAAACCCAAACCAGCCCTCAAACGACCGCGTAAGAGGCAAGAATACCTCGCACGGGATCAATGTAACTTATAGGAACTGATCGCGTAGTCCCGGGTCTCTCGGTTTGAGAATATGATGATAATTTGCAAAAATCACACTTAGACTTAAAAACAAGCCGTTAAAGGGTGAAAACCCAAACCAGCCCCGAAACGACCCCGTAAGAGGCACGAACACCTCGCACGGGTCCAATGTAACTTGTAGGAACTGACCGCGTAGTCCCGGATATCCAGGTTTGTGAATATGATGATAATTGGCAAAAATCGACACTTAAACTTAAAAACAAACCGTTAAAGGCTGAAAACCTTAACCAGCCCCCAAACGACCCCGTAAGTGGCAGGAACACCTCGCACGGGACCGATGTAACTAATAGAAACTGATCGCAAAGTCCCCGGTCTCTCGGTTTGAGAATATGACGATAATTTGCAAAAATCACACTTAGACTTAAAAATAAGCCGTGAAGGGTGAAAACCCAAACGACCCCGTAGGAGGCAGGACACCTCGCACGGGACCGATGTAACTTGTAGGAACTGACTGCGTTGTTCCGGGTCTCCCGGTTTGTGAATATGATGATAGTTTGAAAAAATCAACACTTAAACTTAAAAATAAGCCATTGAAGGGTGAAAACCCAAACAACCTTGTAAGAGGCACGAAAGCCTCGCACGGGACCAATGTATCTTGTAGGAACTGACCGCATAGTCCCGAGTCTCTCGGTTTGAGAATATGATGATAATTTGCAAAAATCACACTTAGACTTAAAAACAAGCAGTTAAAGGGTGAAAACCCAAACCAGCCCCCAAACGACCACCTAGGAGGCACGAAGACCTCGCACGGGACCAATGTAACTTGTAAGAACTGACCGCATAGTCCCGGGTCTCCCGGTTTGTGAATATGATGATAAATCAACACTTAAACTTAAAAACAAGCCGTTAAAGGGTGGAAACCCAAACCAACCCCCAAACGACCCCGTAGGAGGCACGAACACCTCGCACGGGACCAATTTAACTTGTAAGAACTGACCGCATAGTCCCAGGTCTCTCGATTTGAGAATATGACGGTAATTTGTAAAAATCACACTTAGACTTAAAAACAAGACGTTAAAGGGTGGAAACCCAAACCAGACCCCAAACGACCCCGTAGGAGGCACGAACACCTCGCATGGGACCAATGTAACATGCAGGAACTGACCGCATAGTCCCAGGACTCTCGGTTTAAGAATATGACGATAATTTACAAAAATCATCACTTAAACTTAAAAACAAGCCGTTAAAGCGTGAAAACCCAAACTAGCCCCAAAACGACCCCGTAAGAGACACGAACACCTCGCACGGGACCAATGTAACTTGTAGGAACATATCGCGTAGTCCCGAGTCTCTCGATTTGCAAAAATCATACTTAGATTTAAAAATAAGTTGTTAAAGGGTGAAAACCCAAACCAGCCATCAAACGACCACGTAAGAGGCATGAACACCCGTAGAACTAACTGCATAGTTCCGAGTCTCCCGATTTGTGAATATGATGATAATTTGCAAAAATCACACTTAGACGTAAAAACAAGCCGTTAAAGGGTGAAAATCCAAACCAGCCACCAAACGACCCCGTAAGAGGCACGAATACCTCGCTCGGGATCAATGTAACTTATAGTAACTGACCGCGTAGTCCCGGGTCTCTCGATTTGAGAATATGACGATAATTTTCAAAATTCACACTTAGACTTAAAAACAAGCCCTTAAAGGGTGGAAACCCAAACCAGCCCCCAAATGACCCCGTAGGAGGTACGAACACCTCGCACGGGACCAATGTAACTTGCAGGAACAGACCGCATAGTCCCGGGACTCCCGGTTTGTGAATATGACGATAATTAAAAAAAATCAACACTTAAACTTAAAAACAAGTCGTTAAAGGGTGAAAACTCAAACTAGCCCCCAAATGACCCTGTAAGAGGCACGAACACCTCGCACGAGACCAATGTAACTTGTAGGAACTGACCGCGTAGTCCCGAGTGTCTCGATTTGAGAATATAAAGATGATTTACAAAAATCACACTTAGACTTAAAAACAAGTCGTTAAAGTGTGAAAACCCAAACCAGCCCCCAAACGACTACCTAGGAGGCACAAACACCTCGCACGGGACCAATGTAACTTGTAAGAACTGACCGCATAGTCCTGGGTCTCCCAGTTTGTGAATATGATGATAAATCAATACTTAAACTTAAAAACAAGGCGTTAAAGGTTGGAAACCCAAACCAGCCCCCAAACGACCCCGTAAGAGGCACAAACACCACGCACGGGACCAATGTAACTTGTAAGATCTGACCGCGAAGTCCCGGGTCTCTCGATTTTTGAATATGACCATAATTTGTAAAAATCACACTTAGAGTTAAAAACAAGTCGTTAAAGGGTGAAAACCCAAACCAGCCCCTAAACGACCCCGTAGGAGGCACGAACACCTCGCACAGGACCAATGTAACATGTAAGAACTGACCGCATAGTCCCGGGTCTCTGGGTTTGAGAATTTGACGATAATTTGCAAAAATTACACTTAGACTTCAAAACAAGCCGTTAAAGGGTGGAAATCCAAACCAGCCCCCAAACGACCCCGTAGGAGGCACGAACACCTCGCACGGGACCAATGTAACTTTCAGGAACTGACCGCATAGTCCCGGGACTCCCGGTTTGTGAATATGACGATAATTTACAATAATCAACACTTAAACTTAAAAATAAGCGGTTAAAGGGTGAAAACCCAAACTAGCCCCCAAACGACCCCGTAAGAGACACGAACACCTCGCACGGGACCAATGTAACTTGTAGGAACTGATCGTGTAGTCCCGAGTCTCTCGATTTGAGAATATAACGATGATTTGCAAAAATCACGCTTAGACTTAAAAATAAGTCGTTAAAGGGTGAAAACCCAAACCAGCCCCCAAACGACCACGTAAGAGGCATGAACACCTCGCACGGGACCAATATAACTTGTAGGAACTAACTGCATAGTTCCGAGTCTCCCGGTTTGTGAATATGATGATAATTTGCAAAAATCACACTTAGACTTAAAAACAAGCTGTTAAAGGGTGAAATCCCAAACTAGCCCCCAAACGACCTCGTAAGAGGCACCAATACCTCGCATGGGATCAATATAACTTATAGGAACTGACCGCGTAGTCCCGGGTCTCTCGGTTTGAGAATATGACGATAATTTTCAAAATTCACACTTAGACTTAAAAACAAGCCGTTAAAGGGTGGAAACCCAAACCTGCCCCCAAACGACCCCGTAGGAGTTACGAACACCTCGCACGGGACCAATGTAACTTGCAGGAACTGACCGCATAGTCCCGAGACTCTCGGTTTTTGAATATGACGATAATTTATAAAAATCAACACTTAAACGTAAAAACAAGTCGTTAAAGGGTGAAAACCCAAACTAGCCCCCAAAATGACCCCGTAAGAGACACGAACACCTCGCACGGGACCAATGTAACTTATAGGAACTAACCGCGTAGTCCCGAGTGTCTCGATTTGAGAATCTTAAGATGATTTGTAAAAATCACACTTAGACTTAAAAACAAATCGTTAAAGGGTGAAAACCCAAACCAGCCCCCAAACGACCACCTAGGAGGCACAAACACCTCGTACGGGACCAATGTAACTTGTAAGGACTGACCGCATAGTCCCGGGTCTCCCGGTTTGTGAATATGATGACAATTTGCAAAAATCACACTTAAACTTAAAAACAAGCCGTTAAAGGGTCAAACCCCAAACCAGCCCCCAAACGACCCCGTTAGAGGCACAAATACCTCGCATGGGATCAATGTAACTTATAGGAAGTGACCGCGTAGTCCCGGGTCTCTCGGTATGAGAATATGATGATAATTTGCAAAAATCAGACTTAGACTTAAAAACAAGCCGTTAAAGGGTGAAAACCCAAACCAGCCCCCAAACGACCCCGTAAGAGGCACGAATACCTCGCACGGGATCAATGAAACTTATAGGAACTGACCGCGTAGTCCCGGGTCTCTCTGTTTGAGAATATGACGATAATTTGCAAAATTCACACTAAGACTTAAAAATAAGCCGTTAAAGGGTGGAAACCCAAACCAGCCCCCAAACGACCCCGTAGGAGGTACGAACACCTCGCACGGGACAAATGTAACTTGCAAGAGCTGACCGCATAGTCCCGGGACTACCAGTTTGTGAATATGATGATAATTTACAAAAATGAACACTTAAACTTAAAAACAAGCCGTTAAAGGGTGAAAACCCAAACTAACCCCCAAACGACTCCGTAAGAGACACGAACACCTCGCACGGGACCAATGTAACTTGTAGGAACTGACCGCGTAGTCCCGAGTCTCTCGATTTGAGAATATAACAATGATTTGCAAAAATCACACTTAGACTTAAAAACAAGTCGTAAAAGGGTGAAAACCCAAACCAGCCCCCAAACGACCACGTAAGAGGCATGAACACCTCGCACGGGACCAATGTAACTTGTAAGAACTGACTGCATAGTCCCGGGTCTCCCGGTTTGTGAATATGACGATAATTTGCAAAAATCACACTTAAACTTAAAAACAAGCCGTTAAAGGGTGAAAACCCAAACTAGCCCCCAACCGACCACGTAAGAGGCATGAACACCTCGCACGGGACCAATATAACTTGTAGGAACTAACTGCATAGTTTTGAGTCTCCCAGTTTGTGAATATGATGATAATTTGCAAAAATCACACTTAGACATAAAAACAAGCCGTTAAAGGGTGAAAACCCAAACCAGCCCCCAAACGACCCCGTAAGAGGCACAAATACCTCGCACGGGATAAATGTAACTTATAGGAACTGACCGTGTAGTCCCGGGTCTCTCGATTTGAGAATATGATGATAAATTGCAAAAATCACACTTAGACTTAAAAACAAGCCGTTAAAGGGTGAAAACCCAAACCAGCCCCCAAACGACCCCGTAAGAGGCACGAACTCGTCGCACGGGTCCAATGTAACTTGTAGGAACTGACCGCGTAGTCCCGGGTCTCCAGGTTTGTAAATATGCTGATAATTTACCAAAATCAACACTTAAACTTAAAAATAAGCCGTTAAAGTGTGAAAACCATAACCAGCCCCCAAACGAACCCGTAAGTGGCACGAACACCTCGCACGGGACCAATGTAACTTGTAAAAACTGATCGCATAGTCCCGGGTCTCTCAGTTTGAGAATATGACGATAATCTGCTAAATCACACTCAGACTTAAAAATAATCCGTGAAGGTTGAAAACCCAAACGACCCCGTAGGAGGCACGAACACCTCGCACGGGACCGATGTAACTTGTAGGAACTGACTGCGTTGTCCCGGGTCTCCCGGTTTGTGAATATGATTTAATTTGCAAAAATGAACACTTAAACTTAAAAATAAGCCGTTGAAGGGTGAAAACCCAAACCAGCCCCCAAAAGACCTCGTAAGAGGCACGAACACCTCGCACGGGACCAATGTAACTTGTAGGAACTGGCCGCATAGTCCCGAGTCTCTCGATTGAGAATATGACGATAATTAGTAAAAATCACACTTAGATTTAAAAATAAGTCGTTAAAGGTTGAAAACTCAAACCAGCCCCCAAACGACCAGCTAGGAGGCACGAACACCTTGCACGGGACCAATGTAACTTGTAAGAACTGACCGCATAGTCTCGGGTCTCACGGTTTGTGAATATGATGATAAATCGACACTTAATCTAAAAAACAAGTCATCAAAGGGTGAAAACCCAAACGAGCCCCGAAACGACCCCGTAAGGGACACAAACACCTCGCACGGGACCAATGTAACTTATAGGAACTGATCGCGTAGTCCCGAGTCTCTCGATTTGAGAATATAACGATGATCTGAAAAAATCACACTTAGACTTAAAAACAAGTCGTTGAAGGGTGAAAACACAAACCAGCCCCCAAACGACCACGTAAGAGGCATGAACACCTCGCACGGGACCAATATAACTTGTAGGAACTAACCGCATAGTTTCGAGTCTCCCGGTTTGTGAATATGATGATAATTTGCAAAAATCACACTTAGACTTAAAAACAAGCCGTTAAAGGGTGAAAACCCAAACCAGCCCCCAAACGACCCCGTAAGAGGAACGAATACCTCGCACGGGATAAATGTAACTTATAGGAACTGACCGCATAGTCCCGGATCTCTCGGTTTGAGAATATGACGATAATTTTCAAAATTCACACTTAGACTTATAAACAAGCCGTTAAAGGGTGGAAACCCAAACTATCCCCCAAATGACCCTGTAGGAGGTACGAACACCTCGCACGGGACCAATGTAACTTGAAGGAACGGACCGCATAGTCCCGGGACTCCCGGTTTATGAATATGACGATAATTTACAAAAATCAACACTTAAACTTAAAAACAAGTCGTTAAAGGGTGAAAACCCAAACTAGCCCCCAAACGACCCCGTAAGAGATACGAACACCTCGCACGGGACCAATGTAACTTGTAGGAACTGACCGCGTAGTCCCGAGTCTCTCGATTTGAGAATATAAATATGATTTGCAAAAATCACACTTAGACTTAAAAACAAGTCGTTAAAGGGTGAAAACCCAAACCAGCCCCCAAACGACCACCTAGGAGGCACAAACACCTCGCACGGGACCAATGTAACTTGAAAGAACTGACCGCATAGTCCCGGGTCTCCCATTTTGTGAATATGATGATAAATCAATACTTAAACTTAAAAACAAGGCGTTAAAGGGTGGAAACCCTAACCAGCCCCCAAACGACCCCGTAAAAGGTACAAACACCATGCACGGGACCAATGTAACTTATAAGATCTAACCGCGTAGTCCCGGGTCTCTCGATTTGTGAATATGATGATAATTTACAAAAATCACACTTTGACTTAAAAATAATCCGTTAAAGGGTGAAAACCCAAACCAGCCCCCCAACGACCCCGTAGGAGGCACGAACACCTCGCACGGGACCAATGTAACTTGTAAGAACTGACCGCATAGTCCCGGGTCTCTCGGTTTGAGAATATGACGATAATTTGCAAAAATCACACTTAGACTTAAAAATAAGCCGTTAAAGGGTGGAAACCCAAACCAGCCCCCAAACGACCCCGTAGGAGGCACGAACACCTCGCACGGGACCAATGTAACTTACAGGAACTGACCGCATAGTCCCGGGACTCCCGATTTGTGAATATGACGATAATTTGCAAAAATCACACTTAAACTTAAAAATAATCTGTTAAAGGGTGAAAACCCAAACCAGCCCACCAACGACCCCGTAGGACGCACGAACACCTCGCACGGGACCAATGTAACTTGTAAGAACTGACCGCATAGTCCCGGGTCTCTCGATTTGAGAATATGATGATAATTTGCAAAAATCACATTTAGACTTAAAAATAAGTCGTTAAAGGGTGGAAACCCAAACCAGCCCCCAAACGACCCCGTAGGAGACACGAACACCTCGTACGGGACCAATGTAACTTGTAGGGACTGACCGCGTAATCCCGAGTCTCTCGATTTGAGAATATAACGATGATTTGCAAAAATCACACTTAGACTTAAAAACAAGTCGTTAAAGGGTGAAAACCCAAACCAGCCCCCAAACGACCATGTAAGAGGCATTAACCCCCCGCACGGGACCAATATAACTTGTAGAACTAACCGCATAGTTCCGAGTCTCCCGGTTTGTGAATATGACGATAATTTGCAAAAATCACACTTAGACTTAAAAATAAGCCGTTAAAGGGTGAAAACCCAAACCTGTCCCCAAACGACCCCGTAAGAGGCACGAATACCTCGCACGGGATCAATGTAACTTATAGGAACTGACCACGTAGTCCCGGGTCTCTTGGTTTGAGAATATGATGATAATTTGCAAAATTCACACTTAAACTTAAAAACAAGCCATTAAAGGGTGGAAACCCAAACCAGCCCCCAAACGACCCCGTAGGAGGTACGAACACCTCGCGCGGGACCAATGTAACTTTGAGAAACTGACCGCGTAGTCACGAGTCTCACGATTTGTGAATATAACGATGATTTACAAAAATTACACTTAACTTAAAAACAAATCGTTAAAGGGTGAAAACCCAAACCAGCCCCCATACGACCACGTAAGAGGCACGAACACCTCGCACGGGACCAATGTAACTTGTAAGAGCTGACCGCATAATTCCGGGTCTCCCGGTTTGTGAATATGACGATAATTTAAAAAAATCACACTTAGACTTAAAAATAAACCATTAAAGGGTGAAAACCCAAACCAGCCCCCAAACAACCCCGTAAGAGGCACAAATACCTCGCACGGGATGAATGTAACTTACAGGAACTGACCGCGTAGTCCCGGGTCTCTCGGTTTGAGAATATGATGATAATTTGCAAAAATCACACTTAGACTTAAAAACAAGCCGTTAAAGGGTGAAAACCCAAACCAGCCCCCAAACGACCCCGTAAGAGGCACGAACACCTCGCACGGGTCCAATGTAACTTGTAGGAACTGACCGCGTAGTCCCGGGTCTCCAGGTTTGTGAATATGATGATAATTGGCAAAAATCAACACTTAAACTGAAAAACAAGCCGTTAAAGGGTGAAAACCCAAACCAGCCCCCAGACAATCCCGTAAGTGGCACGAACACGTCGCACGGGACCAATGTAACTTGTAGGAACTGATCGCATATTCCCGACTCTCTCGGTTTGAGAATACGACGATAATTTGCAAAAATCACAATTAGACTTAAACACAAGCCGTGAAGGGTGAAAACCCAAACCAGACCCCAAACGACCCCGTAAGAGGCACGAACACCTCACATGGGACCAATGTAACTTGTAGGAGCTGACCGCGTAGTCCCGGGTCTCTCGGTTTGTGAATATGATGATAATTCACAAAAATCAACACTTAAACTTAAAAAAAATCCGTAAAAGTGTGAAAACCAAAACCAACTCCCAAACGACCCCGTAAGATGCACGAACACCTCGCACGGGACCAATGTTACTTGTAGGAACTGACCGCGTAGTCCCGGGTCTCCTAGTTTGTGAATATGACGATAGTTTGCGAAAATCAATACTTTAAAAACAAGCCGTTAAAAGGTGAAAATCCAAACCAGTCCCCAAACGACCCCGTAGGAGGCAGGAACACCTCGCACGGGACAAATGTAACTTTTAGGAACTTACCGCATAGTCTCGGCCAGGTCTCTCGGTTTGAGAATATGACTATAATTTGCAAAAATCACACTTAGACTTGAAAACAAGCCGTTAAAAGGTGAAAACCCAAACCACCCCCAAACGACCCCGTAGGAGGGAGGAACACCTCGCACGGGACCAATGTAACTTGTAGGAACTGACCGCATAGTACCGGGTCTCCCGATTTGTGAATATGGTGATAATTTTCAAAAATCAACACTTAAACTTAAAAACAAGCCGTTAAAGGGTGAAAACCCAAACCAGCCCCCAAACGACCACGTAAGAGGCATTAACACCCCGCACGGGACCAATATAACTTATAGGAACTAACCGCAGAGTTCCGAGTCTCCCGGTTTGTGAATATGACGATAATTTGCAAAAATCACACTTAGACTTAAAAATAAGCCGTTAAAGGGTGAAAACCCAAACCTGTCCCCAAACGACCCCGTAAGAGGCACGAATACCTCGCACGGGATCAATGTAACTTATAGGAACTGACCGCGTAGTCCCATGTCTCTCAGTTTGAGAATATGACGATAATTTGCAAAATTCACACTTAGACTTAAAAACAAGCCGTTAAAGGGTGGAAACCCAAACTAGCCCCCAAACGACACCGTAGGAGGTACGAACACCTCGCACGGGACCAATGTAACTTGTTGAAACTGATCTCGTAGTCCCGAGTCTCACGATTTGTGAATATAACGACGATTTGCAAAAATTACACTTAGACTTAAAAACAAGTCGTTAAAGGGTGAAAACCCAAACCAGCCCCCAAACGACCACGTAAGAGGCACGAACACCTCGCACAGGACCAATGTAACTTGTAAGAACTGACCGCATAGTCCCGGGTCTCCCGGTTTGTGAATATGATGATAATTTAAAAAATCACACTTAGACTTAAAAACAAGCCGTTAAAGGGTGAAAACCCAAACCAGCCCCCAAACGACCCCGTAAGAGGCACAAATACATCGCACGGGATGAATGTAACTTACAGGAACTGACCGCGTAGTCCCGGGTCTCTCGGTTTGATAATATGATGATAATTTGCAAAAATCACACTTAGACTTAAAAACAAGCCGTTAAAGGGTGAAAACCCAAACCAGCCCCCAAACGACCCCGAAAGACGCACAAACACCTCGCACGGGTCCAATGTAAGTTGTAGGAGCTGACCGCGTAGTCCCGGGTCTCCAGGTTTGCGAATATGATGATAATTGGCAAAAATCAACACTTAAACTGAAAAACAAGCCGTTAAAGGGTGAAAACCCAAACCAGCACCCAAACGACCCCGTAAGTGGCACGAACACGTCGCACGGGACCAATGTAACTTGTAGGAACTGATCGCATAGTCCCGAGTCTCTCCATTTGAG
Source organism: Sambucus nigra (assembly GCA_949130495.1). NCBI lineage: Eukaryota > Viridiplantae > Streptophyta > Magnoliopsida > Dipsacales > Adoxaceae > Sambucus > Sambucus nigra. The sequence continues at coordinate 379,186,875 of OX422224.1, forward strand.
AATAGGACAATAATTTGCAAAAATCACACTTAGACTTAAAAACAAGCCGTGAAGGGTGAAAACCCAAACCAGACCCCAAACGACCCCGTAAGAGGCACGAACACCTCACATGGGACCAATGTAACTAGTAGGAGTTGTCCGCGTAGTCCCGGGTCTCCTGGTTTGTGAATATGATGATAATTTGCGAAAATCAATACCTTAAAAACAAGCCGTTAGAGGGTGAAAATCCAAACCAGTCCCCAAATGATCCCGTAGGAGGCACGAACACCTCGCACGGGACAAATGTAACTTTTAGGAACTTACCGCATAGTCTCGGCCGGGTCTCTCGGTTCGAGAATATGACGATAATTTGCAAAAAACACAGTTAGACTTGAAAACAAGCCATTAAAAGGTGAAAACCCAAACCAGCCCCCAAACGACCCCGTAGGAGGCAGGAACACCTCGCACGGGACCAACGTAACTTGTAGGAACTGACCGCATAGTACCGGGTCTCCCAGTTTGTGAATATGGTGATAATTTTCAAAAATCAACACTTAAACTTAAAAACAAGCCGTTAAAGGGTGAAAACCCAAACCAACCCCCAAACGACCACGTAAGAGGCATTACCACCCCGCACGGGACCAATATAACTTATAGGAACTAACCGCGTAGTTCCGAGTCTCCCGGTTTGTGAATATGATGAAAATTTGCAAAAATCACACTTAGACTTAAAAATAAGCCGTTAAAGGGTGAAAACTCAAACCAGCCCCCAAACGACCCCGTATGAGGCACGAACACCTCGCACGGGACCAATGTAACTTGCAGGAACTGACCACATAGTTCCGGGACTCCCGGTTTGTGAATATGACGATAATTTACAAAAATCAACACTTAAACTTAAAAACAAGCCGTTAAAGGGTGAAAACCCAAACCAGCCCCCAAATGACCCCGTAAGAGGCACGAACACCTCACATGGGACCAATGTAACTTGTAGGAGCTGACCGCGTAGTCCCGGGTCTCTCGGTTTGTGAATATGATGATAATTCACAAAAATCAACACTTAAACTTAAAAAAAAGCCGTTAAAGGGTTAAAACCGAAACCAACTCCCAAACGACCCCGTAACATGCACGAACACCTCGCACGGGACTAATGTAACTTGCAGGAACTGACCGCGTAGTCTCGGGTCTCTCGGTTTTAGAATATGATGATAATTTGTAAAATTCACACTTAGACTTAAAAACAAGCCGTTAAAGGGTGGAAACCCAAACCAGCCCCCAAACGACCCCGTAGAAGGTACGAACACCTCGCACTGGACCAATGTAACTTGCAGGAACTGACTGCATAGTCCCGGGACTCCCGGTTTGTGAATATGATGATAATTTACAAAAATCAACACTTAAACATAAAAATAAGCCGTTAAAGGGTGAAAACCTAAAATAGCCCCAAACGATCCCGTAAGAGACACAAACACCTCACACGGTACGAATGTAACTTGTAGGAACTGACCGCGTAGTCCCGAGTCTCTCGATTTGAGAATATAAAGATGATTTGAAAAAATCACACTTAGACTTAAAATCAAGTCGTTAAAGGGTGAAAACCCAAACCAGCCCCCAAACGACGAACACCTCGCACGGGACCAATGTAGCTTTTAAGAACTGACCGCATAGTCTCGGGTCTCCCGGTTTGTGAATATGACGATAAATCAACACTTAAACTTAAAAACAAGCCGTTAAAGGGTGGAAACCCAAACCATCCCCCAAACGACCCCGTAAGAGGCACAAACACCACGCATAGTCCCGGGTCTCTCGATTTGTGAATATGACGATAATTTGCAAAAATCACACTTAGACTTAAAAACAAAATTTTAAAGGGTGAAAACCCAAACCATCCCCCAAACAACCCCGTAGGAGGCACGAACACCTCGCACGGGACAAATGTAACTTGTAAGAACTGACCGCATAGTCCCGGGTCTCTCGGTTTGAGAATATGATAATAATTTGCAAAAATCACACTTAAACTTAAAAACAAGCCGTTAAAGGGTGGAAACCCAAACCAGCCCCCAAACGACCCCGTAGGAGGCACGAACACCTCGCACGGGACCAATGTAACTTGCAGGAACTGACCGCATAGTCCTGAGACTCCCGGTTTGTGAATATGATGATAATTTACAAAAGTCAACACATAAACTTAAAAATAAGCCGTCAATGGGTGAAAACGCAAACCCGCCCCCAAACGACCACGTAAGAGGCATGAACACCCCGCACGGGACCAATATAACTTGTAGGAACTAACCTCATAGTTCCGAGTCTCCCGGTTTGTGAATATGACGATAATTTTTAAAAATCACACTTACACTTAAAAATAAGCCGTTAAAGGGTGAAAACCCAAACCAGCCCTAAACGACCCCGTAAGAGGCACGAATACCTCGCACGGGATCAATGTAACTTATAGGAACTGACCGCGTAGTCCCGGGTTTCTCGATTTGAGAATATGATGATAATTTGCAAAATTCACACTTAGACTTAAAAACAAGCCGTTAAAGGGTGGAAACCCAAACCAGCCCCCAAACGACCCCGTAGAATGTACGAACACCTCGCACGGGACCAATGCAACTTGCAGGAACTTACCGCATATTCCCGGGACTCCCAGTTTGTGAATATGACGATAATTTACAAAAATAAACACTTAAACTTTAAAACAAATCGTTAAAGGGTGAAAACCTAAACTAGCCCCCAAACGACTCCGTTAGAGACACGAACACCTCGCACGGGACCAATGTAACTTGTAGGAATAGACCGCGTAGTCACGAGTCTACCGATTTGAGAATATAACGATGATTTGGAAAAATCACACTTAGACTTAAAAACAAGTCCTTAAAGGGTGAAAACCCAAACCAGTCCCCAAACGACCACGTAAGAGGCACGAACACCTCGCACGGGACCAATGTAACTTGTAAGAACTGACCGCATAGTCCCGGGTCTCCCGGTTTGTGAATATGATGATAATTTGCAAAAATCACACTTAGACTTAAAAACAAGCCGTTAAAGGGTGAAAACCCAAACCAGCCCCCAAACGAACCCGTAAGAGGCACAATTACCTCGCACGCGATCAATGTAACTTATAGGAACTGGCCGCGTAGTCCCGGGTCTCTCGGTTTGAGAATATGATGATAATTTATAAAAATCAACACTTAAACTTAAAAACAAGTCGTTAAAGGGTGAAAACCCGAACTATCCCCCAAAACGACCCCGTAAGAGACACGAACACCTCGCACGGGACCAATGTAACTTGTAGGAACTGACCGCGTAGTCCCGAGTCTCTCGATTTGAGAATATAAAGAAGATTTGCAAAAATCACACTTAGACTTAAAAACAAATTGTTAAAGGGTGAAAACCCAAACCAGCCCCCAAACGACCACCTAGGAGGCACAAACACCTTGCACGGGACCAATGTAACTTGTAAGAACTGACCGCATAGTCCCGGGTCTCCCGGTTTGTGAATATGACGATAAATCAACACTTAAACTTAAAAACAAGCCGTTAAAGGGTGGAAACCCAAACCAGCCCCCAAACGACCCTGTAAGAGGCACAAACACCACGCATGGGACCAATGTAACTTATAAGATCTGACGGCGTAGTCCCGGGTCTCTCGATTTGTGAGTATGACGATAATTTGCAAAAATCACACATAGACTTAAAAACAAGCCGTTAAAGGGTGGACACCCAAACCAGCCCGTAAACGACCCCGTTGGAGGCACGAACACCTCGCACGGGACCAATGTAACTTGCAGGAACTGACCGCATAGTCCCGGGACTCCCGGTTTGTGAATATGACGATAATTTACAAAAATCAACACTGAAACATAAAAACAAGCCGTTAAAGGGTGAAAACCCAAACTAGCCCTCAAACGACCCCGTAAGAGACACGAACACCTCGCACGGGACCAATGTAACTTGTAGGAACTGACCGCTTAGTTTTGACTCTCTCGATTTGAGAATATAACGATGATTTGCAAAAATCACACTTAGACTTAAAAACAAATCGTCAAAGGGTGAAAAGTCAAACCAGCCCCCAAACGACCACGTAAGAGGCATTAACACCCCGCACGGGACCAATATAACTTGTAGGAACTAACCGCATAGTTCCGAGTCTCCCGGTTTATGAATATGACGATAATTTGCAAAAATCACACTTAGACTTAAAAACAAGTCGTTAAAGGGTGAAAACCCAAACCAGCCCCCAAACGACCCCGTAAGAGGCACGAATACCTCGCACGGGATCAATGTAACTTATAGGAACTGACCGCGTAGTCCCGGGTCTCTCCATTTGAGAATATGATGACAATTTGCAAAATTCACACTTAGACTTCAAAACTAGTCGTTAAAGGCTGGAAACCCAAACCATCCCCCAAACGAGCCCGTAGGAGGTACGAACACCTCGCACGGGACCAATGTAACTTGAAGGAACTGATCGCCTAGTCCCGGGACTCCCGGTTTGTGAATATGATGATAATTTACAAAAATTAACACTTAAACTTAAAAATAAGCCGTTAAAGGGTGCAAACCCAAACTAACCCCCAAACGACTCCGTAAGAGACACGAACACCTCGCACGGGACCAATGTAACTTGTAGGAACTGACCACGTAGTCCCGAGTGTCTCGATTTGAGAATATAACAATGATTTGAAAAAATCACACTTAGACTTAAAAACAAGTCGATAAAGGGTGAAAACCCAAACCAGACCCCAAACGACCACGTAAGAGGCACGAACACCTCGCACGGGACCAATGTTACTTGTAATAACTGACCGCATAGTCCCGGGTCTCCAGGTTTCTGAATATGATGACAATTTGCAAAAATCACACTAAGACTTAAAAAAAGGCCGTTAAAGGGTGAAAACCCAAACCAGCCCCCAAACGATCCCGTAAGAGGCACAAATACCTCGCACGGGATCAATGTAACTTATAGGAACTGACAGCGTAGTCCCGGGTCTCTCGGTTTGAGAATATGATGATAGTTTGTAAAAATCACACTTAGACTTAAAAACAAGCCGTTAAAGGGTGAAAACCCAAACCAGCCCCCAAACGAACCCGTAAGAGGCACGAACACCTCGCACGGGTCCAATGTAATTTGTAGGAACTGACCGCGTAGTCTCGGGTCTCCAGATTTGTGAATATGAGGATAATTGGCAAAAATCAACACTTAAACTTAAAAACAAGCCGTTAAAGGGTGAAAACCCAAACCATCCCCCAAACGACCCCGCAAGTGGCACGAACACCTCGCACGGGACCAATGTAACTTGTAAAAACTGATCACATAGTCCCGTGTATCTCGGTTTGAGAATATGATGATAATTTGCAAAAATCACACTTAGACTAAAAAACAAGTCGTGAAGGGTGAAAACACAAACGACCCCGTAGGAGGCACGAACACCTCGCACGGGACCGATGTAATTTGTAGGAACTGACTGCATTGTCCCGGGTCTCCCGGTTTGTGAATATGATGATAATTTGCAAAAATTAACACTTAAACTTAAAAATAAGCCGTTTAAGGGTGAAAACCCAAACCAGCCCCCAAACGACCTCGTAAGAGGCACGAACACCTCGCACGGGACAATGTAACTTGTAGGAACTGACCGCATAGTCCCGAGTCTCTCGGTTTGAGAATATGACGATAATTTGTAAAAATCACACATAGATTTGAAAACAAGCCGTTAAAGGTTGAAAACTCAAACCAGCCCCAAAACGACCACCTAGGAGGCACGAACACCTCGCACGGGACCAATGTAACTTGTAAGAACTGACCGCATAGTCCCGGGTCTCCCGATTTGTGAATATGATGATAAATCAACACTTAAACTTAAAAATAAGCCGTTAAAGGGTGGAAACCCAAACTAGCCCCAAACGACCCCGTAAGAGGCACAAACACCACGCACGGGACCAATGTAACTTATAAGATCTGACCGCGTAGTCCCGGGTCTCTCGGTTTGAGAATATGACTGTAATTTGCAAAAATCACACTTAGACTTAAAAACAAGCCGTTAAAGGGTGGAATCCCAAACCAGCCCCCAAATGACCCCGTAGGAGGCACGAACACTTCCCACGGGACCAATGTAACTTGCAGGAACTGACCGCATAGTCCCGGGACTCCCGGTTTGTGAATATGATGATAATTTACAAAAATTAACACTTAAACTTAAAAACAAGCCGTTAAAGGGTGAAAACCCAAACTGGCCCCCAAACGACCCCGTAAGAGACACGAAGACCTCGCACGGGACCAATGTAACTTGTAGGAACTGACCGCATAGTCCCGAGTCTCTCAATTTGAGAATATAACGATGATTTGCAAAATTCACACTTAGACTTCAAAACAAGACGTTAAAGGGTGGAAACCCAAACTAGCCCGCAAACGACCCCGTAGGAGGCACGAACACCTCGCACGGGACCAATAGAACTTGTAGGAACTAACCGCATAGTTTCGAGTCTCCCGGTTTGTGAATTTGACGATAATTTTCAAAAATCACATTTAGACTTAAAAATAAGCCGTTAAAGGGTGAAAACCCAAACCAACCCCCAAACGACCCCATAAGAGGAACGAATACCTCGCACGGGATCAATGTAACTTATAGGAACTGACCGCGTAGTCCCGAGTCTCTCGATTTCAGAATATAACAATGGTTTGCAAAAATCACACTTAGACTTAAAAACAAGCCGTTAAAGGGTGGAAACCCAAACCAGCCCACAAACGACTCCGTAGGAGGCACGAACACCTCGCACGGGACCAATGTAACTTGCAGGAACTGACCGCATAGTCCCGGGACTCCCGGTTTGTGAATATGACGTTAATTTACAAAAATCAACACTTAACCTTAAAAATAAGCCGTTAAAGGGTGAAAACCCAAACTAGCCCCCAAACGACCCCGTAAGAGACACGAACACCTCGCACGGGACCAATGTAACTTGTAGGAACTGACCGTGTAGTCCCAAGTCTCTCGATTTGAGAATATAAGAATGATTTGCAAAAATCACACTTAAACTTAAAAACAAGTCGTTAAAGGGTGAAAACCGAAACCAGCCCCCAAAACGACCACGTAAGAGGCACAAACACCTCGCACGGGGCCAATGTAACTTGTAAGAACTGACCGCATAGTTCCGGGTCTCTCGGTTTGAGAATATGAAGATAATTTGCAAAAATCACACTTAGACTTAAAAACAAGCCGTTAAAGGGTGAAAACCCAAACCAGCCCCCAAACAACCCCGTAGGAGGCACGAACACCTCGCACGGGACCAATGTAACTTGCAGGAACTGACCGCATAGTCCCGGGACTCCCGGTTTGTGAATATGACGATAATTTAAAAAAATCAATACCTAAACTTAAAAACAAGACGTTAAAGTGTGAAAACCAAAACTAGCCCCCAAACGACCCCGTAAGAGACACGAACACCTCACACGGGACCAATGTAACTTGTAGGAACTGACCGCGTAGTCCCGAGTCTCTCGATTTGAGAATATAACAATGATTTGAAAAAATCACATATAGACTTAAAAACAAGCCGTTAAAGGGTGGAAACCCAAACCAGCCCGCAAATGACCCCGTAGGAGGCACGAACACCTCGCACGGGACCAATGTAACTTGCAGGAACTGACCACATAGTCCCGGGACTCCCGGTTTGTGAATATGAGGATAATTTACAAAAATCTACACTTAAACTTAAAAACAAGCCGTTAAAGGGTGAAAACCCTAACTAGCCCCAAAACGACCCCGTAAGAGACAAGAACACCTCGCACGGGACCAATGTAACTTGTAGGAACTGACCGCGTAGTCCTTACTCTCTCGATTTGAGAATATAACGATGATTTGCAAAAATCACACTTAGCCTTAAAAACAAGTTGTCAAAGGGTGAAAACTCAAACCAGCCCCCAAACGACCACGTAAGAGGCATTAACACCCCGCATGGGACCAATATAACTTGTAGGAACTAGCCGCACAGTTCCTAGTCTCCCGATTTGTGAATATGATGATAATTTGCAAAAATCACACTTAGACTTAAAAACAAGTCGTTAAAGGGTGAAATCCCAAACCCGCCCCCAAACGACCCCGTAAGAGGCACGAATACCTCGCACGGGATCAATGTAACTTATAAGAACTGACCGCGTAGTCCCGGGTCTCTCGATTTGAGAATATGACGATAATTTGCAAAATTCACACTTAGACTTCAAAACAAGATGTTAAAGGGTGGACACCCAAACCAACCCCCAAACGACCCCGTAGGAGGTACGAACACCTCGCACGGGAACAATGTAACTTGCAGGAACTGACCGCATAGTCCCGGGACTCCCGGTTTGTGAATATGATGATAATTTACAAAAATCAACACTTAAACTTAAAAACAAGTCGTTAAAGGGAGAAAACCCAAACTAGCCCCCAAACAACCCCGTAAGAGACACGAACACCTCGCACGGGACCAATGTAACTTGTTGGAACTGATCGCGTAGTCCCGAGTCTCTCGATTTGACAATATAAAGATGATTTGCAAAAATCACACTTAGACTTAAAAACAAGTCGTTAAAGGGTGAAAACCCAAACTAGCCCCCAAACGACCACCTAGGATGCACAAACACCTCGTACGGGACCAAAGTAACTTGTAAAAACTGACCGCATAGTCCCGGGTCTCCCAGTTTGTGAATATGATGATAAATCAATACATAAACTTAAAAACAAGCCGTTAAAGGGTGGAAACCCAAACCAGCCCCCAAACGACCCCGTAAGAGGTACAAACACCACGCACGGGACCAATGTAACTAATAAGATCTGACCGCGTAGTCCCGGGTCTCTCGATTTGTGAATATGATGATAATTTACAAAAATCACACTTAGACTTAAAAACAATCCGTTAAAGGGTGAAAACCCAAACCAGCTCCCAAACGACCCCGTAGGAGGCACGAACACCTCGCACGGGGACCAATGCAACTTGTAAGAACTGACCGCATAGTCCCGGGTCTCTCGGTTTGAGAATATGACGATAATTTGCAAAAATCACACTTAGACTTAAAATCAAGCCGTTAAAGGGTGGAAACCCAAACCAGCCCCCAAACGACCCCGTAGGAGGCACGAACACCTCGCACGGGACCAATGTAACTTGCAGGAACTGACCGCATAGTCCCGGGACTCCCGGTTTATGAATATGATGATAATTTAAAAAAATCAACAGCTAAACTTAAAAACAAGACGTTAAAGGGTGAAAACCAAAACTAGCCCCCAAACGACCCCGTAAGAGACACGAACACCTCGCACGGGACCAATGTAACTTGTAGGAACTAACCGCGTAGTCCCGAGTGTCTCGATTTGAGAATATAACAATGATATGCAAAAATCACACTTAGACTTAAAAACAAGCCTTTAAAGGGTGGAAACCCAAACCAGCCCGCAAACGACCCCGTAGGAGGCACAAACACCTCGTACGGGACCAATGTAACTTGCAGGAACTGACCACATAGTCCCGGGACTCCCGGTTTGTAAATATGACGATAATTTGCAAAAATCAACACTTAAACTTAAAAACAAGCCGTTAAAGGGTGAAAACCCAAACCAACCCCCAAACGACCCCATAAGAGGAACGAATACCTCGCACGGGGTCAATGTAACTTATAGGAACTGACCGCGTAGTCCCGAGTCTCTCGATTTGAGAATATAACAATGGTTTGCAAAAATCACACTTAGACTTAAAAACAATCCGTTAAAGGGTGAAAACCCAAACCAGCCCCCAAACAACCCCGTAGGAGGCACGAACACCTCGCACGGGACCAATGTAACTTGCAAGAACTGACCGCATAGTCCCGGGACTCCCGGTTTGTGAATATGACGATAATTTAAAAAAATCAATAGCTAAACTTAAAAACAAGACGTTAAAGGGTGAAAACCAAAACTAGCCCCCAAACGACCCCGTAAGAGACACGAACACCTCACACGGGACCAATGTAACTTGTAGGAACTGACCACGTAGTCCCGTGTCTCTCTATTTGAGAATATAACAATGATTTGCAAAAATCACACATAGACTTAAAAACAAGCCGTTAAAGGGTGGAAACCCAAACCAGCCCGCAAATGACCCCGTAGGAGGCACGAACACCTCGCACGGGACCAATGTAACTTGCAGGAACTGACCACATAGTCCCGGGACTCCCGGTTTGTGAATATGAGGATAATTTACAAAAATCTACACTTAAACTAAAAAACAAGCCGTTAAAGGGTGAAAATCCTAACTAGCCCCCAAACGACCCCGTAAGAGACAAGAACACCTCGCACGGGACCAATGTAACTTGTAGGAACTGACCGCGTAGTCCTTACTCTCTCGATTTGAGAATATAACGATGATTTGCAAAAATCACACTTAGACTTAAAAACAAGTTTTCAAAGGGTGAAAACTCAAAGCAGCCCCCAAACGACCACGTAAGAGGCATTAACACCCCGCACGGGACCAATATAACTTGTAGGAACTAGCCACACAGTTCCTAGTCTCCCGATTTGTGAATATGACGATAATTTGCAAAAATCACACTTAGACTTAAAAACAAGTCGTTAAAGGGTGAAATCCCAAACCAGCCCCCAAACGACCCCGTAAGAGGCACGAATACCTCGCACGGGATCAATGTAACTTATAAGAACTGACCGCGTAGTCCCGAGTCTCTCGATTTGAGAATATGACGATAATTTGCAAAATTCACACTTAGACTTCAAAACAAGATGTTAAAGGGTGGACACCCAAACCAGCCCCCAAACGACCCCGTAGGAGGTACGAACACCTCGCACGGGACCAATGTAACTTGCAGGAACTGACCGCATAGTCCCGGGACTCCCGGTTTGTGAATATGATGATAATTTACAAAAATCAACACTTAAACTTAAAAACAAGTCGTTAAAGGGAGAAAACCCAAACTAGCCCCCAAACAACCCCGTAAGAGACACGAACACCTCGCACGGGACCAATGTAACTTGTTGGAACTGATCGCGTAGTCCCGAGTCTCTCGATTTGACAATATAAAGATGATTAGCAAAAATCACACTTAGACTTAAAAACAAGTCGTTAAAGGGTGAAAACCCAAACCAGCCCCCAAATGACCACCTAGGATGCACAAACACCTCGTACGGGACCAAAGTAACTTGTAAAAACTGACCGCATAGTCCCGGGTCTCCCAGTTTGTGAATATGATGATAAATCAATACATAAACTTAAAAACAAGCCGTTAAAGGGTGGAAACCCAAACCAGCCCCCAAACGACCCCGTAAGAGGTACAAACACCACGCACGGGACCAATGTAACTAATAAGATCTGACCGCGTAGTCCCGGGTCTCTCGATTTGTGAATATGATGATAATTTACAAAAATCACACTTAGACTTAAAAACAATCCGTTAAAGGGTGAAAACCCAAACCATCCCCCAAACGACCCCGTAGGAGGCACGAACACCTCGCACGGGGACCAATGCAACTTGTAAGAACTGACCGCATAGTCCCGGGTCTCTCGGTTTGAGAATATGACGATAAATTGCAAAAATCACACTTAGACTTAAAATCAAGCCGTTAAAGGGTGGAAACCCAAACCAGCCCCCAAACGACCCCGTAGGAGGCACGAACACCTCGCACGGGACCAATGTAACTTGCAGGAACTGACCGCATAGTCCCGGGACTCCCGGTTTGTGAATATGACGATAATTTAAAAAAATCAACAGCTAAACTTAAAAACAAGACGTTAAAGGGTGAAAACCAAAACTAGCCCCCAAACGACCCCGTAAGAGACACGAACACCTCGCACGGGACCAATATAACTTGTAGGAACTGACCGCGTAGTCCCGAGTCTCTCGATTTGAGAATATAATAATGATATGCAAAAATCACACTTAGACTTAAAAACAAGCCTTTAAAGGGTGGAAACCCAAACCAGCCCGCAAACGACCCCGTAGGAGGCACAAACACCTCGTACGGGACCAATGTAACTTGCAGGAACTGACCACATAGTCCCGGGACTCCCGGTTTGTGAATATCACGATAATTTGCAAAAATCAACACTTAAACTTAAAAACAAGCCGTTAAAGGGTGAAAACCCAAACCAACCCCCAAACGACCCCATAAGAGGAACGAATACCTCGCACGAGATCAATGTAACTTATAGGAACTGATCGCGTAGTCCCGAGTCTCTCGATTTGAGAATATAACAATGGTTTGCAAAAATCACACTTAGACTTAAAAACAATCCGTTAAAGGGTGAAAACCCAAACCAGCCCCCAAACAACCCCGTAGGAGGCACGAACACCTCGCACGGGACCAATGTAACTTGCAGGAACTGACCGCATAGTCCCGGGACTCCCGGTTTTTGAATATGACGATAATTTAAAAAAATCAATAGCTAAACTTAAAAACAAGACGTTAAAGGGTGAAAACCAAAACTAGCCCCCAAACGACCCCGTAAGAGACACGAACACCTCGCACGGGACCAATGTAACTTGTAGGAACTGACCACGTAGTCCCGAGTCTCTTGATTTGAGAATATAACAATGATTTGATAAAAACCCCACTTAGACTTAAAAACAAGCCATTAAAGGGTGGAAACCCAAACCAGCCCCCAAACGACCCCGTATGAGGCACGAACACCTCGCACGGGACCAATGTAACTTGCAGGAACTGACCGCATAGTCCCGGGACTCCCGGTTTGTGAATATGACGATAATTTACAAAAATCAACACTTAAACTTAAAAACAAGCCGTTAAAGGGTGAAAACCCAAACTAGCCCCCAAACGACCCCGTAAGAGACACGAACACCTCGCACGGGACCAATGTAACTTGTAGGAACTGACCGTGTAGTCCCAACTCTCTCGATTTGAGAATATAAGAATGATTTGCAAAAATCACACTTAAACTTAAAAACAAGTCGTTAAAGGGTGAAAACCGAAACCAGCCCCCAAAACGACCACGTAAGAGGCACAAACACCTCGCACGGGACCAATGTAACTTGTAAGAACTGACCGCATAGTCCCGGGTCTCTCGGTTTGAGAATATGAAGATAATTTGCAAAAATCACACTTAGACTTAAAAACAAGCCGTTAAAGGGTGAAAACCCAAACCAGCCCCCAAACAACCCCGTAGGAGGCACGAACACCTCGCACGGGACCAATGTAACTTGCAGGAACTGACCGCATAGTCCCGGAACTCCCGGTTTGTGAATATGATGATAATTTAAAAAAATCAATAGCTAAACTTAAAAACAAGACGTTAAAGGGTGAAAACCAAAACTAACCCCCAAACGACCCCGTAAGAGACACAAACACCTCGCACGGGACCAATGTAACTTGTAGGAATTGACCGCGTAGTCCCGGTCTCTCGATTTGAGAATATAACAATGATTTGCAAAAATCACACTTAGACTTAAAAACAAGCCGTTAAAGGGTGGAAACCCAAACCAGCCCGCAAACGACCCCGTAGGAGGCACGAACACCTCGCACGGGACCAATGTAACTTGCAGGAACTGACCACATAGTCCCGGGACTCCCGGTTTGTGAAAATGAGGATAATTTACAAAAATCTACACTTAAACTTAAAAACAAGCCGTTAAAGGGTGAAACCCCAAACTAGCCCCCAAACGACCCCGTAAGAGACAAGAACACCTCGCACGGGACCAATGTAACTTGTAGGAACTGACCGCGTAGTCCTTACTCTCTCGATTTGAAAATATAACGATGATTTGCAAAAATCACACTTAGACTTAAAAACAAGTCGTCAAAGGGTGAAAACTCAAACCAGCCCCCAAACGACCACGTAAGAGGCATTAACACCCCGCACGGGACCAATATAACTTGTAGGAACTAGCCGCACAGTTCCTAGTCTCCTGGTTTGTGAATATGACGATAATTTGCAAAAATCACACTTAGACTTAAAAACAAGCCGTTAAAAGGTGAAATCCCAAACCAGCCCCCAAACGACCCCGTAAGAGGCACGAATACCTCGCACGGGATCAATGTAACTTATAAGAACTGACCCCGTAGTCCCGGGTCTCTCGATTTGAGAATATGACGATAATTTGCAAAATTCACACTTAGACTTCAAAACAAGACGTTAAAGGGTGGAAACCCAAACCAGCCCCCAAACGACCCCGTAGGAGGTACGAACACCTCGCACGGGACCAATTTAACTTGTAGGAACTGACCGCATAGTCCCGGGTCTCCCGGTTTGTGAATATGATGATAATTTATAAAAATCAACACTTAAACTTAAAAACAAGTCGTTAAAGGGAGAAACCCCAAACTAGCCCCCAAACAACCCCGTAAGAGACACGAACACCTCGCACTGGACCAATGTAACTTGTTGGAACTGATCGCGTAGTCCCGAGTCTCTCGATTTGAGAATATAAAGATGATTTGCAAAAATCACACTTAGACTTAAAAACAAGTCGTTAAAGGGTGAAAACCCAAACCAGCCCCCAAACGACCACCTAGGATGCACAAACACCTCGCACGGGACCAAAGTAACTTGTAAAAACTGACCGCATAGTCCCGGGTCTCCCAGTTTGTGAATATGACGATAAATCAATACATAAACTTAAAAACAAGCCGTTAAAGGGTGGAAACCCAAACCAGCCCCCAAACGACCCCGTAAGAGGTTCAAACACCACGCACGGGACCAATGTAACTAATAAGATCTCACCGCGTAGTCCCGGGTCTCTCGATTTGTGAATATGATGATAATTTAAAAAAATCACACTTAGACTTAAAAATAATCCGTTAAAGGATGAAAACCCAAACCAGCCCCCAAACGACCCCGTAGGAGGCACGAACACCTCGCACGGGACCAATGTAACTTGTAAGAACTGACCGCATAGTCCCGGGTCTCTCGGTTTGAGAATATGACGATAATTTGCAACAATCACACTTAGACTTAAAATCAAGCCGTTAAAGGGTGGAAACCCAAACCATCCCCCAAACGACCCCGTAGGAGGCACGAACACCTCGCACGGGACCAATGTAACTTGCAGGAACTGACCGCATAATCCCGGGACTCCCGGTTTGTGAATATGACGATAATTTAAAAAAATCAACAGCTAAACTTAAAAACAAGACGTTAAAGGGTGAAAACCAAAACTAGCCCCCAAACGACCCCGTAAGAGACACGAACACCTCGCACGGGACCAATGTAACTTGTAGGAACTGACCGCGTAGTCCCGAGTCTCTCGATTTCAGAATATAACAATGATTTGAAAAAATCACACTTAGACTTAAAAACAAGCCTTTAAAGGGTGGAAACCCAAACCTGCCCGCAAACGACCCCGTAGGAGGCACGAACACCTCGCACGGGACCAATGTAACTTGGAGGAACTGACCACATAGTCCCGGGACTCCCGGTTTGTGAATATGACGATAATTTACAAAAATCAACACTTAAACTTAAAAACAAGCTGTTAAAGGGTGAAAACCCAAACTAGCCCCCAAATGACCCCGTAAGAGACAAGAACACCTCGCACGGGACCAATGTAACTTATAGGAACTGACCGCGTAGTACTGACTCTCTCGATTTGAGAATATAACGATGATTTGTCAAAATCACACTTAGACTTAAAAACAAGTCGTCAAAGGGTGAAAACTCAAACCAGCCCCCAAACGACCACGTAAGAGGCATTAACACCCCGCACGGGACCAATATAACTTGTAGGAACTAACCGCATAGTTCCTAGTCTCCCGGTTTGTGAATATGACGATAATTTGCAAAAATCAAACTTAGACTTAAAAACAAGCCATTAAAGGGTGAAAACCCAAACCAGCACCCAAACGACCCCGTAAGAGGCATGAATACCTCGCACGGGATCAATGTAACTTATAAGAACTGACCGTGTAGTCCCGGGTCTCTCGATTTGAGAATATGATGATAATTTACAAAATTCACACTTAGACTTCAAAACAAGCCGTTAAAGGGTGGAAACCCATACCAGCCCCCAAACGACCCCGTAGGAGGTACGAAAACCTCGCACGGGACCAATGTAACTTGCAGGAACTGATCGCATAGTCCCGGGACTTTCGATTTGTGAATATGATGATAATTTACAAAAATCAACACTTAAACTTAAAAACAAACCGTTAATGGGTGAAAACCCAAACTAACACCCAAACGACTCCGTAAGAGACACGAACACCTCGCACGGGACCAATGTAACTTGTACGAACTGACCGCGTAGTCCCGAGTCTCTCGATTTGAGAATATAACGATGATTTGCAAAAATCACACTTAGACTTAAAAACAAGTCATTGAAGGGTAAAAACCCAAACCAGCCCCCAAACGAACACGTAAGAGGCATGAATACCTCGCACGGGATCAATATAACTTGTAGGAACTAACCGCATAGTTTCGAGTCTCCCGGTTTGTGAATATTTCGATAATTTGCAAAAATCACACTTAGACTTAAAAAGAAGCCGTTAAAGGGTGAAAACCCAAACAATCCCCCAAACGACCTTGTAAGAGGAACGAATACCTCTCACGGGATCAATGTAACTTATAAGAACTGACCGCGCAGTCCCGAGTTTCTCGATTTGAGAATATAACGATGATTTGCAAAAATCACACTTAGACTTAAAAATAAGTCGTCAAAGGGTGAAAACGTAAACTAGCCCCCAAATGACCACGTAAGAGGAACGAACACCTCGCACGGGACCAATATAACTTGTAAGAACTGACCGCATAGTCCCGGGTCTCCCGGTTTGTGAATATGATGATAATTTGCAAAAATCACACTTAGACTTAAAAACAAGCCGTTAAAGAGTGAAAACCCAAACCAGCCCCCAAACGACCCCGTAAGAGGCACAAATACCTCGTACGGGATCAATGTAACTTATAGGAACTGGCCGCGTAGTCCCGGGTCTCTCGGTTTGAGAATATGATGATTATTTGGAAAAATCACACTTAGACTTAAAAACAAGCGGTTAAAGGGTGGAAACCCAAACCAGCCCCCAAACGACCCCGTAGGAGGTACGAACACCTCGCACGGGACCAATGTAACTTGCAGGAACTCACCGCATAGTCCCGGGACTCCCGGTTTGTGAATATGATGATAATTTACAAAAATCAACACTTAAACTTAAAAACAAGCCGTTAAAGGGTGAAAACCCAAACTAACCCTCAAACGACTCCGTAAGAGACACGAACACCTCGCACGGGACCAATGTAACTTGTAGGAACTGACCGCGTAGTCCCGAGTCTCTCGATTTGAGAATATAACAATGATTTGCCAAAATCACACTTAGACTTAAAAACAAGCCGTTAAAGGGTGGAAACCCAAACCAGCCCGTAAATGACCCCGTAGGAGGCACGAACACCTCGCACGGGACCAATGTAACTTGCAGGAACTGACTGCATAGTCCCGGGACTCCCGATTTGTGAATATGACGATAATTTACAAAAATCAACACTTAAACTTAAAAACAAGCCGTTAAAGAGTGAAAACCCAAACTAGCCCCCAAACGACCCCGTAAGAGACACGAACACCTCGCACGGGACCAATGTAACTTGTAGGAACTGACCGTGTAGTCCCAAGTCTCTCGATTTGAAAATATAACAATGATTTGCAAAAATCACACTTAGACTTAAAAACAAGTCATTAAAGGGTGAAAACCCAAACCAGCCCCCAAAACGACCACGTAAGAGGCACAAACACCTCGCACAGGACCAATGTAACTTGTAAGAACTGACCGCATAGTCTCGGGTCTCCCAGTTTGTGAATATGATGATAATTTGCAAAAATCACACTAAGACTTAAAAACAAGCCGTTAAAGGGTGAAAACCAAAACCAGCCCCCAAACGACCCCGTAAGAGGCACAAATACCTCGCACGAGATCAATGTAACTTATAGGAACTGACCGCGATGTCCCTGGTCTCTCGGTTTGAGAATATGATGATAATTTGCAAAAATCACACTTAGACTTAAAAACAAGCCGTTAAAGGGTGAAAACCCAAACCAGCCCCCAAACGACCCCGTAAGAGGCACGAACACCTCGCACGGTCCAATGTAACTTGTAGGAACTGACCGCGTAGTCCCGAGTCTCCAGGTTTGTGAAAATGAGGATAATTGGCAAAGATCAACACTTAAACTTAAAAACAAGCCGTTAAAGGATGAAAACCCAAACCAGCCCCCAAACGACCCCGTAAGTGGCACGAACATCTCGCACGGGACCAATGTAACTTGTAAAAACTGATCGTATAGTCCCGGGTCTCTAGGTTTGAGAATATGATGATAATTTTCAAAACTCACACTTAGACTAAAAAACAAGCCGTGAAGGGTGAAAACCGAAACGACCCCGTAGGAGGCACGAACACCTCGCACGGGACCGATGTAACTTGTAGGAACTGAGTGCGTTGTCCCGGGTCGCCCGGTTTGTGAATATGATGATAATTTGCAAAAATCAACACTTAAACTTAAAAATAAGCCGTTGAAGGGTGAAAACCCAAACCAGCCCCCAAACGACCTCGTAAGAGGCACGAACACCTCGCACGGGACCAATGTAAATTGTAGGAACTGACCGCATAGTCCCGAGTCTCTCGGTTTGAGAATATGATGATAATTTGTAAAAATCACACTTAGATTTAAAAACAAGCCGTTAAAGGGTGAAAACTCAAACCAGCCCCCAAACGACCACCTAGGAGGCACGAACACCTCGCACGGGACCAATGTAACTTGTAAGAACTGACCGCATAGTCCCGGGTCTCTCGGTTTGTGAATATGATGATAAATCAACACCTAAACTTAAAAACAAGCCGTTAAATGGTGGAACCCCAAACCAGCCCCCAAACGACCCCGAAAGAGGCACAAACACCACGCACGGGACCAATGTAACTTATAAGATCTGACCACGTAGTCCCGAGTCTCCCAATTTGAGAATATGACGGTAATTTGCAAAAATCACACTTAGACTTAAAAACAAGCCGTTAAAGGGTGAAAACCCAAACCAGCCCCCAAGCAACCCCGTAAGAGGCACGAATACCTCGCACGGGATCAATGTAACTTATAGGAACTGACCGCGTAGTCCCGGGTCTCTCGATTTGCGAATATGACGATAATTTGGAAAATTCACACTTAACTTCAAAACAAGCCGTTAAAGGGTGGAAACCCAAACCATCCCCCAAACGACCCCGTAGGAGGTACGAACACCTCGCACGGGACCAATGTAACTTGCAGGAACTGACCGCATAGTCCCGGGACTCCCGATTTGTGAATATGATGATAATTTACAAAAATTAACACTTAAACTTAAAAACAAGCCGTTAAAGGGTGAAAACCCAAACTAGACCCCAAACGATCCCGTAAGAGACAAGAACACCTCGCACGGGACCAATGTAACTTTTAGGAACTAACCGCGTAGTCCTGACTCTCTCGATTTGAGAATATAACGATGACTTGCAAAAATCACACTTAGACTTAAAAACAAGTCGTCAAAGGGTGAAAACTCAAACCAGCCCCCAAACGACCACGTAAGAGGTATTAACACCCCGCACGGGACCAATATAACTTGTAGGAACTAACCGCATAGTTCCTTGTCTCCCGGTTTGTGAATATGACGATAATTTGCAAAAATCACACTTAGACTTAAAAACAAGCCGTTAAAGGGTAAAAACCCAAACCAGCCCACAAACGACCCCGTAGGAGGCACCAACACCTCGCACGGGACCAATGTAACTTATAAGAACTGACCGCATAGTCCTGGGTCTCTCAATTTGAGAATATGACGATAATTTGCAAAAATCACACTTAGACTTAAAAACAAGCCGTTAAAGGGTGAAAACCCAAACCAGCCCCCAAACAACCCCGTAGGAGGCACGAACACCTCGCACGGGACCAATGTAACTTGCAGGAACTGTCCGCATAGTCCCGGGACTCCCGGTTTGTGAATATGACGATAATTTAAAAAAATCAACAGCTAAACTTAAAAACAAGACGTTAAAGGGTGAAAACCAAAACTATCCCCCAAACGACCCCGTAAGAGACACGAACACCTCGCACGGGACCAATGTAACTTGTAGGAACTGACCGCGTAGTCCCGAGTCTCTCGATTTGAGAATATAACAATGATTTGCAAAAATCACACTTAGACTTAAAAACAAGCCGTTAAAGGGTGGAAACCCAAACCAGCCCGCAAACGACCCCGTAGGAGGCACGAACACCTCGCACGGGACCAATGTAACTTGCAGGAACTGACCACATAGTCCCGGGACTCCCGGTTTGTGGATATGACGATAATTTACAAAAATCAACACTCAAACTTAAAAACAAGCCGTTAAAGGGTGAAAACCCAAACTAGCCCCCAAACGACCCCGTGAGAGACAAGAACACCTCGCACGGGACCAATGTAACTTGTAGGAACTGACCGCGTAGTCCCGACTCTCTCGATTTGAGAATATAACGATGATTTGCAAAAATCACACTTAGACTTAAAAACAAGTCGTCAAAGGGTGAAAACTCAAACCAGCCCCCAAACGACCACGTAAGAGGCATTAACACCCCGCACGGGACCAATATAACATGTAGGAACTAGCCGCATAGTTCCTAGTCTCCCGGTTTGTGAATATGACGATAATTTGCAAAAATCACACTTAGACTTAAAAACAAGCCGTTAAAGGGTGAAAACCCAAACCAGCCCCCAAACGACCCCGTAAGAGGCACGAATACCTCGCACGGGATCAATGTAACTTATAAGAACTGACCGCGTAGTCCCGGGTCTCTCGATTTGAGAATATGACAATAATTTGCAAAATTCACACTTAGACTTCAAAACAAGCCGTTAAAGGGTAGAAACCCAAACCAGCCCCCAAACGACCTTATAGGAGGTACGAACACCTCGCACTGGACCAATGTAACTTGCAGGAACTGACCGCATAGTCGCGGGACTCCCAGTTTGTGAATATGATGATAATTTACAAAAATCAACACTTAAACTTAAAAACAAGTCGTTAAAGGGTGAAAACCCAAACTAGCCCCCAAACGACCCCGTAAGAGACACGAACACCTCGCACGGGACCAATGTAACTTGTTGGAACTGATCGCGTAGTCCCGAGTCTCTCGATTTGAGAATATAAAGATGATTTGCAAAAATCACACTTAGACTTAAAAACAAGTCGTTAAAGGGTGAAAACCCAAACCAGCCCCCAAACGACCACCTAGGAGGCACAAACACCTCGCACGGGACCAATGTAACTTGTAAAAACTGACCGCATAGTCCCGGGTCTCCCAGTTTGTGAATATGATGATAAATTAATACTTAAACTTAAAAACCAGCCGTGAAAGGGTGGAAACCCAAACCAGCTCCCAAACGACCCCGTAAGAGGTACAAACACCACGCACGGGACCAATGTAACTTATAAGATCTGACCGCGTAGTTCCGGGTCTCTCGATTTCTGAATATGATGATAATTTACAAAAATCACACTTAGACTTTAAAATAATCCGTTAATGGGTGAAAACCCAAACCAGCCCCGAAACGACCCCGTAGGAGGCACGAACACCTCGCAAGGGACCAATGTAACTTATAAGAACTGACCCCATAGTCCCGGGTCTCTCGGTTTGAGAATATAATGATAATTTGCAAAAACACACTTAGACTTAAAAACAAGCCGTTAAAGAGTGGAAACCCAAACCAGCCCCCAAACGACCCCGTAGGAGGCACGAACACCTCGCACGGGACCAATGTAACTTACAGGAACTGACCGCATAGTCCCGGGACTCCCGGTTTGTGAATATGACGATAATTTAAAAAAATCAACAGCTAAACTTAAAAACAAGACGTTAAAGGGTGAAAACCAAAACTAGCCTCCAAACGACCCCGTAAGACACACGAACACCTCGCACGGGACCAATGTAACTTGTTGGAACTGACCGCGTAGTCCTGAGTCGCCCGATTTGAGAATATAACAATGATTTGCAAAAATCACACTTAGACTTAAAAACAAGCCGTTAAAGGGTGGAAACCCAAACCAGCCCGTAAACGACCCCGTAGGAGGCACGAACACCTCGCACGGGACCAATGTAACTTGCAGGAACTAACCACATAGTCCAGGGACTCCCGGTTTGTGAATATGACGATAATTTACAAAAATCAACACTTAAACTTAAAAACAAGCCGATAAAGGGTGAAAACCTAAACTAGCCCCCAAACGACCCCGTAAGAGACAAGAACACCTCGCACGGGACCAATGTAACTTGTAGGAACTGACCGCGTAGTCCTGACTCTCTCGATTTGAGAATATAACGATGATTTGCAAAAATCACACTTAGACTTAAAAACAAGTCGTCAAAGGGTGAAAACTCAAACCAGCCCCCAAACGACCACGTAAGAGGCATTAACACCCCGCACGGGACCAATATAACTTGTAGGAACTAAACGCATAGTTCCTAGTCTCCCGGTTGGTGAATATGACGATAATTTGCAAAAATCACACTTAGACTTAAAAACAAGCCGTTAAAGGGTGAAAACCCAAACCAGCCCCCAAACGACCCC
Organism: Sambucus nigra; assembly: GCA_949130495.1. Lineage (NCBI taxonomy): Eukaryota > Viridiplantae > Streptophyta > Magnoliopsida > Dipsacales > Adoxaceae > Sambucus > Sambucus nigra. Next base: position 379,209,377 of record OX422224.1, read on the forward strand.
GTAAGAGGCACGAATACCTCGCACGGGATCAATGTAACTTATAAGAACTGACCGCGTAGTCCCGGGTCTCTCGATTTGAGAATATGACGATAATTTGCAAAATTCACATTTAGACTTCAAAACAAGCCGTTAAAGGGTGGAAACCCAAACCAGCCCCCAAACGACCCCGTAGGAGGTACGAATATCTCGCACGGGACTAATGTAACTTGCAGGAACTGATCGCATAGTCCCGGGACTCCCGGTTTGTGAATATGATGATAATTTACAAAAATCAACACTTAAACTTAAAAACAAGCCATTAAAGGGTGAAAACCCAAACTAACCCCCAAACGACTCCGTAAGAGACACGAACACCTCGTACGGGACCAATGTAACTTGTAGGAACTGACCGCGTAGTCTCGAGTCTCTCGATTTGAGAATATAACGATGATTTACAAAAATCACACTTAGACTTAAAAACAAGTCGTTGAAGGGTAAAAACCCAAACCAGCCCCCAAACGACCATGTAAGAGGCATGAAAACCTCGCACGGGATCAATATAACTTGTAGGAACTAACCACAAAGTTTCGAGTCTCCCGGTTTGTGAATATGACGATAATTTGCAAATATCACACTTAGACTTAAAACAAGCCGTTAAAGGGTGAAAACCCAAACCAGCCCCCAAACGACCCCGTAAGAGGAACGAATATCTCGCACGGGATCAATGTAAATTATAGGAACTGAACGCGTAGTCCCGAGTCTCTCGATTTGAGAATATAACGATGATTTGCAAAAATCACACTTAGACTTAAAAACAAGTCGTCAAAGGGTGAAAACGCAAACTAGCCCCCAAATGACCACGCAAGAAGCATGAACACCCTGCACGGGACCAATATAACTTGTAGGAACTGACCGCATAGTCCCGAGTTTCTCGGTTTGAGAATATGATGATAATTTGCAAAATTCACACTTAGACTTAAAAACAAGCCGTTGAAGGGTCGAAAACCAAACCAACCCCCAAACGACCCCGTAGAAGGTACGAACACCTCGCACGGGACCAATGTAACTTGCTGGAACTGACCGCATATTCCCGGGACTCCCGATTTGTGAATATGACAATAATTTACAAAAATCAACACTTAAACTTTAAAACAAGTTGTTAAAGGGTGAAAACCCAAACTAGCCCTCAAACGACTCCGTAAGTGACACGAACACCTCGCACGGGACCAATGTAACTTGTAGGAACTGATCGCGTAGTCCCGAGTCTACCGATTTTAGAATATAACGATGATTTGCAAAAATCACACTTAGACTTAAAAACAAGTCGTTAAAGGGTGAAAACCCAAACCAGTCCCCAAACGACCACGTAAGAGGAACGAACACCTCGCACGGGACCAATGTAACTTGTAAGAACTGACCGCATAGTCCCGGGTCTCTCGGTTTGTGAATATGATGATAATTTGCTAAAATCACACTTAGACTTAAAAACAAGTCGTTAAAGGGTGAAAACCCAAACCAGCCCCCAAACGACCCCGTAAGAGGCACAAATACCTCGTACGGGATCAATGTAACTTATAGGAAATGGTCGCGTAGTCCCGGGTCTCTCGGTTTGAGAATATGATGATAATTTGCAAAAATACACTTAGACTTAAAAACAAGCCGTTAAAGGGTGGAAACCCAAACTTGCCCCCAAACGACCCCGTAGGAGGTACGAACACCTCGCACGGGACCAATGTAACTTACAGGAACTGACCGCATAGTCCCGGGACTCCCGATTTGTGAATATGACGATAATTTATAAAAATCAACACTTAAACTTAAAAACAAATCGTTAAAGGATGAAAACCCAAAATAGCCCCCAAACGACCCCGTAAGAGACACGAACACCTCGCATAGGACCAATGTAACTTGTTGGAACTGACCGCGTAGTCCTGACTCTCTCGATTAGAGAATATAACGATGATTTGCAAAAGTCACACTTAGACATAAAAACAAGTCGTCAAAGGGTGAAAACTCAAACCAGCCCCCAAACGACCACGTAAGAGGCATTAACACCCCGCACGGGACCAATATAACTTGTAGGAACTAACCTCATATTTCCTAGTCTCCCGATTTGTGAATATGACGATAATTTGCAAAAATCACACTTAGACTTAAAAACAAGCCGTTAAAGGGTGAAAACCCAAACCAGCCCCCAAACGACCCCATAGGAGGCACGAATACCTCGCACGGGATCAATGTAACTTATAAGAACTGACCGCATAGTCCCGAGTCTCTCGATTTGAGAATATGACGATAATTTGCAAAATTTAGACTTAGACTTCAAAACAAGCCGTTAAAGGGTGGAAACCCAAACCAGCCCCCAAACGACCCCGAAGGAGGTACGAACACCTCACACGGAAACAATGTAACTTGCAGGAACTCACCGCATAGTCCCGGGACTCCCGGTTTGTGAATATGATGATAATTTACAAAAATCAACACTTAAACTTAAAAACAAGCCGTTAAAGGGTGAAAACCCAAACTAACCCCCAAACGACTCCGTAAGAGACACGAACACCTCGCACGGGACCAATGTAACTTGTAGGAACCGACCGCATAGTCCCGAGTCTCTCGATTTGAGAATATAACAATGATTTGCAAAAATCACACTTAGACTTAAAAATAAGTCGTTAAAGGGTGGAAACCCAAACCAGCCCGCAAACAACCCCGTAGGAGGCACGAACACCTCGCACGGGACCAATATAACTTGCAGGAACTGACCGCATAGTCCCGGGACTCCTGGTTTGTGAATATGACGATAATTTACAAAAATCAACACTAAAACTTAAAAACAAGCCGTTAAAGGGTGAAAACCCAAACTAGCCCCAAACGACCCCGTAAGAGGCACGAACACCTCGCACAGGACCAATGTAACTTGTAGGAACTGACCGCGTAGTCCCGAGTCTCTAGATTTGAGAATATAACAATGATTTGAAAAAATCACACTTAGACTTAAAAATAAGTCGTTAAAGGGTGAAAACCCAAACCAGCCCCCAAACGACCACGTAAGAGGCACAAACACCTCGCACGGGACCAAGGTAACTTGTAAGAACTGACCGCATAGTCTCGGGTCTCCCGGTTTGTGAATATGATGATAATTTGCAAAAATCACACTAAGACTTAAAAACAAGCCGTTAAAGGGTGAAAACCCAAACCAGCCCCCAAACGACCCCGTAAGAGGCACAAATACCACGCACGAGATCAATGTAACTTATAGGAACTGACCCCGATGTCTCGGGTCTCTCGGTTTGAGAATATGATGATAATTTGCAAAAATCACACTTAGACTTAAAAACAAGCCGTTAAAGGGTGAAAACCCAAACCAGCCCCCAAACGACCCCGTAAGAGGCACGGACACCTCGCACGGTCCAATGTAACTTGTAGGAACTGATCGCGTAGTCCCGGGTCTCCAGGATTGTGAATATGAGGATAATTGGCAAAGATCAACACTTAAACTTAAAAACAAGCCGTTAAAGGGTGAAAACCCAAACCAGCCCCCAAACGACCCCGTAAGTGGCACGAACATCTCGCACGGGACCAATGTAACTTGTTAAAACTGATCGCATAGTCCCGGGTCTCTCGGTTTGAGAATATGATGATAATTTTCAAAAATCACACTTAGACTAAAAAACAAGCCGTGAAGGGTGAAAACCCAAACGACCCCGTAGGAGGCACGAACACCTCGCACGGGACCGATGTAACTTATAGGAACTGAGTGCGTTGTCTCGGGTCACACGGTTTGTGAATATGATGATAATTTGCAAAAATCAACACTTAAACTTAAAAATAAGCCGTTGAAGGGTGAAAACCCAAACCAGACCCCAAACGACCTCGTAAGAGGCACGTACACCTCGCACGGGACCAATGTAACTTGTAGGAACTGACCGCATAGTCCCGAGTCTCTCGTTTTGAGAATATGATGATAATTTGTAAAAATCACACTTAGATTTAAAAACAAGCCGTTAAAGGGTGTAAACTCAAACCAACCCCCAAACGACCACCTAGGAGGCACGAACACCTCGCACGGGACAAATGTAACTTGTAAGAACTGACCGCATAGTCTCGGGTCTCCCGGTTTGTGAATATGATGATAAATCAACACCTAAACTTAAAAACAAGCCGTTAAAGGGTGGAAACCCAAACTAGCCCCCAAACGACCCCGTAAGAGGCACAAACACCACGCACGGGACGAATGTAACTAATAAGATCTGACCACGTAGTCCCGGGTCTCTCAATTTGAGAATATGACGGTAATTTGAAAAAATCACACTTAGACTTAAAAACAAGCCGTTAAAGGGTGAAAACCCAAACCAGCCCCCAAACGACCCCGTAAGAGGCACGAATACCTCGCACGGGATCAATGTAACTTATAGGAACTGACCGCGTAGTCCCGGGTCTCTCGATTTGAGAATATGATGATAATTTGCAAAATTCACACTTAAACTTCAAAACAAGCCGTTAAAGGGTGGAAGCCCAAACCAGCCCCCAAACGACCCCGTAGGAGGTACGAACACCTCGCACGGGACCAATGTAACTTGCGGGAACTGACCGCATAGTCCCGGGACTCCCGTTTTGTGAATATGACGATAATTTACAAAAATCAACACTTAAACTTAAAAACAAGTCGTTAAAGGGTTAAAAGCCAAACTAGCCCCCAAACGACCTCGTAAGAGACACGAACACCTCGCACGGGACCAATGTAAACTGTAGGAACTGACCGCGTAGTCTCGACTCCCTCGATTTGAAAATATAACGATGATTTGCAAAAATCACACTTAGACTTAAAAACCAGTCGACAAAGGGTGAAAGCGCAAATCAGCCCCCAAACGACCACGTAAGAGGCATGAACACCCCGCACGGGACCAATATAACTTGTAGGAACTAATCGCATAGTTCCGAGTCTCCCGATTTGTGAATATGACGATAAGTTGTAAAAATCACACTTAGACTTAAAAATAAGCCGTTAAATGGTGAAAACCCAAACCAGCCCCCAAACGACCCCGTAAGAGGCACGAATACCTCGCACGGGATCAATGTAACTTGTAGGAACGGACCGCGTAGTCCCGGTTTCTCGGTTTGAGAATATGATGATAATTTGCAAAATTCACACTTAGACTTAAAAACAAGTCGTTAAAGGGTGGAAACCCAAACCAGCCCCCAAACGACCCCGTAGAAGGTACGAACACCTCGCACGGGACCAATGTAACTTGCTGGAACTGACCGCATATTCCCGGGACTCCCAGTTTGTGAATATGACAATAATTTACAAAAATCAACACTTAAACTTTAAAACAAGTCCTTAAAGGGTGAAAACCCAAACTAGCCCCCAAACGACTCCGTAAGAGACACGAACACCTTGCACGGGACCAATGTAACTTGTAGGAACTGACCGCGTAGTCCCGAGTCTACCGATTTGAGAATATAACGATGATTTGTAAAAATCACACTTAGACTTAAAAACAAGCCGTTAAAGGGTGGAAACCCAAACCAGCCCCCATAAGACCCCATAGGAGGCACGGACACCTCGCACGGGACCAATGTAACTTGGAGGAACTGACCGCATAGTCCCAGGACTCCCGGTTTGTGAATATGATGATAATTTACAAAAATCAACACTTAAACTTAAAAATAAGCCGTCAAAGGGTGAAAACCCCAACTATCCCTCAAACGACCCTGTAAGAGACACGAGCACCTCGCAAGGGACCAATGTAACTTGTAGGAACTGACCGCATAGTCCCGAGTCTCTCGATTTGAGAATATAACGATGATTTGCAAAAATCACACTTAGACTTAAAAACAAGTCGTCAAAGGGTGAAAACACAAACCAGCCCCCAAACTACCACGTAAGAGGCATGAACACCCCGCACGGGACCAATATAACTTGTAGGAACTAAAAGCATAGTTCCGAGTCTCCCGGTTTGTGAATATGACGATAATTTGTAAAAATCACACTTAGACTTAAAAATAAGCCGTTAAAGGGTGAAAACCCAAACCATCCCCCAAACGACCCCGTAAGAGGCACGAATAACTCGCACGGGATCAATGTAACTTATAGGAACTGACCGCGTAGTCCCGGGTTTCTCGGCTTGAGAATATGATGATAATTTCCAAAATTCACACTTAGACTTAAAAACAAGCCGTTAAAGGGTGGAAACCCAAACCAGCCCCCAAACGACCCCGTAAGAGACACGAACACCTCGCACGGGACCAATGTAACTTGTAGGAACTGACCGCGTAGTCCCGAGTCTACCGATTTGAGAATATAACGATGATTTGCAAAAATCACACTTAGACTTAAAAACAAGTCGTTAATGGGTGAAAAACAAAACCAGCCCCCAAACGACCACGTGAGAGGCACGAACACCTCGCACGGGACCAATGTAACTTGTAAGAACTGACCGCATAGTCCCGGGTCTCCCGATTTGTGAATATGATGATAATTTGCAAAAATCACACTTAGACTTAAAAATAAACCGTTAAAGGGTGAAAACCCAAACCAGCCCCCAAACGACCCCGTAAGAGGCACAAATACCTCGCACGGGATCAATGTAACTTATAGGAACTGGCCGCGTAGTCCCGGGTCTCTCGGTTTGAGAATATGATGATAATTATAAAAATCAACACTTAAACTTAAAAACAAGTCGTTAAAGGGTGAAAACCCAAACTAGCCACCAAAACGACCCCGAAAGAGACATGAACACCTCGCACGGGACCAATGTAACTTGTAGGAACTGACCGCGTAGTCCCGAGTCTCTCGATTTGAGAATATAAAGATGATTTGCAAAAATCACACTTAGACTTAAAAACAAATCGTTAAAGGGTGAAAACCCAAACCAGCCCCCAAACGACCACCTAGGAGGCACAAACACCTCGCACGGGACCAATGTAACTTGTAAGAACGGACCGCATAGTCCCGGGTCTCCCAGTTTGTGAATATGATGATAAATCAACACTTAAACTTAAAAACAAGCCGTTAAAGGGTGGAAACCCAAACCAGCCCACAAACGACCCTGTTAGAGGCACAAAGACCACGCACGGGACCAATGTAACTTATAAGATCTGACCGCGTAGTCCCGGGTCTCTCGATTTGTGAATATGACGATAATTTGCAAAAATCACACTTAGACTTAAAAACAAGCCGTTAAAGGGTGGAAACCCAAAGCAGCCCGTAAACGACCCCGTAGGAGGCACGAACACCTCGCACGGGACCAATGTAACTTGCAAGAACTGACCGCATAGTCCCGGGACTCCCAGTTTGTGAATATGACGATAATTTATAAAAATCAACACTTAAACTTAAAAACAAGTCGTTAAAGGGTGAAAACCCAAACTAACCCCCAAACGACCCCGTAAGAGACACGAACACCTCGCACGGGACCAATGTAACTTGTAGGAACTGACCGCGTAGTCCTGACACTCTCGATTTGAGAATATGACGATGATTTGCAAAAATCACACTTAGACTTAAAAACAAGTCGTCAAAGGCTGAAAACACAAACCAGCCCCCAAACGACCACGTAAGAGGCATTAACACCCCGCACGGGACCAATATAACTTGTAGGAACTAACCGCATAGTTCCAAGTCTCCCGGTTTGTGAATATGACGATAATTTGCAAAAATCACACTTAGACTTAAAAACAAGCCGTTAAAGGGTGAAAACCCAAACCAGCCCCCAAGCGACCCCGTAAGAGGCACGAATACCTCGCACGGGATCAATGTAACTTATAGGAACTGACCGCGTAGTCCCGGGTCTCTCGATTTGAGAATATGACGATAATTTGCAAAATTCACACTTAAACTTCAAAACAAGCCGTTAAAGGGTGGAAACCCAAATCAGCCCCCAAACGACCCCGTCGGAGGTACAAACACCTCGTACGGGACCAATGTAACTTGAAGGAACTGACCGCATAGTCCCAGGACTCCCGGTTTGTGAATATGATGATAATTTACAAAAATTAACACTTAAACTTAAAAACATGCCGTTAAAGGGTGAAAACCGAAACTAACCCCGAAACGACTCCCTAAGAGACACGAACACCTCGCACGGGACCAATGTAACTTGTAGGAACTAACCGCGTAGTCCCGAGTCTCTCGATTTGAGAATATAACAATGATTTGCAAAAATCACACTTAGACTTAAAAACAAGTCGTTAAAGGTTGAAAACCAAAACCAGCCCCCAAACGACCACGTAAGAGGCACGAACACCTCGCACGGGACCAATGTAACTTGTAAGAACTGACCGCATAGTCCCGGGTCTCCAGGTTTCTGAATATGACGATGATTTGCAAAAATCACACTAAGACTTAAAAACAAGCCGTTAAAGGGTGAAAACCCAAACAAGCCCCCAAACGACCCCGTAAGAGGCAACAATACCTCGCACGGGATCAATGTAACTTTTAGGAACTGACAGCGTAGTCTCGGATCTCTCGGTTTGAGAATATGACGATGATTTGGAAAATCCAAACTAAGACTTAAAAACAAGCCGTTAAAGGGTTAAAACCCAAACAAGCCCCCAAACGACCCCGTAAGAGGCACAAATACCTCGCGCGGGATCAATGTAACCTTTAGGAACTGACAGCATAGTCTCGGGTCTCTCGGTTTGAGAATATGATGATAATTGGCAAAAATCAACACTTAAACTTAAAAGCAAGCCATTAAAGGGTGAAAACCCAAACCAGCCCCCAAACGACCCCGTAAGTGGCACGAACACCTCGCACGGGACCAATGTAACTTGTAAAAACTGATCGCATAGTCCCGGGTCTCTCGGTTTGAGAATATGATGATAATTTGCAAAAATCACACTTAGACTAAAAAACAAGCCGTGAAGGGTGAAAACCCAAAAGACCCCGTAGGAGGCACGAACACCTCGCACGGGACCGATGTAACTTGTAGGAACTGAGTGCGTTGTCCCGGGTCTCCCGGTTTGTGAATATGATGATAATTTGCAAAAATCAACACTTAAACTTAAAAATAAGCCATTCAAGAGTGAAAACCAAAACCAGCCCCCAAACGACCTCGTAAGAGGCACGAACACCTCCCACGGGACCAATGTAACTTGTAGGAACTGACCGCATAGTCCCGAGTCTCTCGGTTTGAGAATACGACGATAATTTGTAAAAATCACACTTAGATTTAAAAACAAGCCGTTAAAGATTGAAAACTCAAACCAGCCCCCAAACGACCACCTAGGAGGCACGAACACCTCGCACGGGACCAATGTAACTTGTAAGAACAGACCGCATAGTCCCGGGTCTCCCGGTTTGTGAATATGATGATAAATCAACACTTAAACTTAAAAATAAGCCGTTAAAGGGTGGAAACCCAAACCAGCCCTCAAACGACCCCGTACTAGGCACAAACACCACGCACGGGACTAATGTAACTTATAAAATCTGACCGCGTAGTCTCGGGTCTCTCGGTTTAAGAATATGACGGCAATTTGCAAAAATCACACTTAGACTTAAAAATAAGCCGTTAAAGGGTGGAATCCCAAACCAGCCCACAAACAACCCCGTAGGAGGCACGAACACCTCGCACGGGACCAATGTAACTTGCAAGAACTGACCGCATAGTCCCGGGACTCCCGGTTTGTGAATATGATGATAATTTACAAAAATCAACACTTAAACTTAAAAACAAGACGTTAAAGGGTGAAAACCCAAACCAGCACCCAAACGACGTCGTAAGAGGCATGAACACCTCGCACGAGACCAATAGAACTTGTAGGAACTAACCGCATAGTTTCGAGTCTCCCGATTTGTGAATATGGCGATAATTTGCAAAAATCACACTTAGACTTAAAAACAAACCGTTAAAGGGTGAAAACCCAAACCAGCCCCCAAACGACCCCGTAAGAGGAACGAATACCTCGTACGGGATCAATGTAACTTATAGGAACTGACCGCATAGTCCCGGGTCTCTCGGTTTGAGAATATGGCGATAATTTTCAAAATTCACACTTAGACTTAAAAACAATCCGTTAAAGGGTGGAAACCCAAATCAGCCCCCAAACGACCCTGTAGGAGGTACGAAGACCTCGCACGGGACCAATGTAACTTGCAGGAACTGACCGCATAGTCCCGGGACTCCCAGTTTGTGAATATGATGATAATTTAAAAAAATCAACACTTAAACTTAAAAACAAGTCGTTAAAGGGTGAAAACCCAAACTATCCCCCAAACGACCCCGTAAGAGACACGAACACCTCACACGGGACCAATGTTACTTGTTGGAACTGATCGCGTAGTCCCGAGTCTCTCGATTTGAGAATATAAAGAGGATTTGCAAAAATCACACTTAGACTTAAAAACAAGTCGTTAAATGGTGAAAACCCAAACCAGCCCCCAAACGACCACCTAGGAGGCACAAACACCTCGCACGGGACCAATGTAACTTGAAAGAACTGACCGCATAGTCCCGGGTCTCCCAGTTTATGAATATTATGATAAATCAATACTTAAACTTAAAAACAAGTCGTTAAAGGGTGGAAACCCAAACCAGCCCCCAAACGACCCCGTAAGAGGTAAAAACACCACGCACGGGACCAATGTAACTTATAAGATCTGACCGCGTAGCCCCGGGTCTCTCGATTTGTGAATATGAAGATAATTTACAAAAATCACACTTAGACTTAAAAACAAGCCATCAAAGGGTGGAAACCCAAACCAGCCCCCAAACGACCCCGTAGGAGGCACGAACACCTCGCACGGGACCAATGTAACTTAGATGAACTGACCACATAGTCCCGGGACTCCCAGTTTGTGAATATGATGATAATTTAAAAAAATCATCATCTAAACTTAAAAACAAGACGTTAAAGGGTGAAAACCAAAACTAGCCCCCAAACGACCCCATAAGAGACACGAACACCTCGCACGGGACCAATGTAACTTGTAGGAACTGACCGCGTAGTCCCGAGTCTCTCGATTTGAGAATATAACAATGATTTGCAAAAATCACACTTAGACTTAGAAACAAGCCGTTAAAGGGTGGAAACCCAAACCAGCCCGCAAACGACCCCGTAGGAGGCACGAACACCTCGCACGGGACCAATGTAACTTACAGGAACTGACCGCATAGTCCCGAGACTCCCGGTTTGTGAATATGATGATAATTTACAAAAATCAACACTTAAACTTTAAACAAGTCGTTAAAGGGTGAAAACCCAAACTAGCCCACGAACGACTCCGTAAGAGACACGAACACCTCGCACGGGACCAATGTAACTTGTAGGAACTGACCGCGTAGTCCTGACTCTCTCGATTTGAGAATATAACGATGATTTGCAAAAATCACACTTAGACTTAAAAACAAGTCGTCAAAGGGTGAAAACTCAAACCAGCCCCCAAACGACCACGTAAGAGGCATTAACACCCCGCACGGGACCAATATAACTTGTAGGAACTAACCGCATAATTCCTAGTCTCCCGGTTTGTGAATATGACGATAATTTGCAAAAATCACACTTAGACTTAAAAACAAGCCGTTAAAGGGTAAAAACCCAAACCAGCCCCCAAACGACCCCGTAAGAGGCACGAATACCTCGCACGGGATCAATGTAACTTATAAGAACCGACCGCGTAGTCCCGGGTCTCTCGATTTGAGAATATGACGATAATTTACAAAATTCACACTTAGACTTCAAAATAAGTCGTTAAAGGGTGGAAACCCAAACCAACCCCCAAACGACCCCGTAGGAGGTACGAACACCTCGTACGGGATCAATGTAACTTGCAGGAACTGATCGCATAGTCCCGGGACTCCCGGTTTGTGAATATGACGATAATTTACAAAAAATCAACACTTAAACTTAAAAACAAGCTGTTAAAGGGTGAAAACCAAAACTAACCCCCAAACGACTCCGTAAGAGACACGAACACCTCGTACGGGACCAATGTAACTTGTAGGAACTGACCGCGTAGTCCCGAGTCGCTCGATTTGAGAATATAACGATGATGTGCAAAAATCACACTTAGACTTAAAAAAAAGTCGTTGAAGGGTAAAAACCCAAACCAGCCCCCAACGACCACGTAAGAGGCATGAACACCTCGCACGGGATCAATATAACTTGTAGGAACTAACCGCATAGTTTCGAGTCTCCCGGTTTGTGAATATGACGATAATTTGCAAAAATCACACTTAGACTTAAAAGCAAGCCGTTAAAGGGTGAAAACCCAAACCAACCCCCAAACGACCCCGTAAGAGGAACGAATACCACGCACGGGATCAATGTAACTTATAGGAACTGACCGCGTAGTCCCGAGTCTCTCGCTTTGAGAATATAACGATGATTTGCAAAAATCACACTTAGACTTAAAAACAAGTCGTCAAAGGGTGAAAACGCAAACTAGCCCCCAAATGACGACGTAAGAGGCATGAACACCCTGCACGGGACCAATATAACTTGTAGGAACTAACCGCATAGTTCTGAGTCTCCCGGTTTGTTAATATGATGATAATTTGTAAAAATCACATTTAGACTTAAAAATAAGCCGTTAAAAGGTGAAAACCCAAACCAGCTGCCAAACGACCCCGTAAGAGGCACGAATACCTCGCACGGGATCAATGTAACTTATAGGAACTGACCGCATAGTCCCGAGTTTCTCGATTTGAGAATATGATGATAATTTGCAAAATTCACACTTAGACTTAAAAATATGCCGTTAAAGGGTGGAAACCCAAACCAACCCCCAAACGACCCCGTAGAAGGTATGAACACCTCGCACGGGACCAATGTAACTTGCTGGAACGGACCGCATATTCTCGGGACTCCCGATTTGTGAATATGACAATAATTTACAAAAATCAACACTTAAACTTTCAAACAAGTCGTTAAAGGGTTAAAACCCAAACTAGCCAATAAACGACTCCGTAAGAGACACGAACACCTCGCACGGGACCAATGTAACTTGTAGGAACTGATCGCGTAGTCCTGAGTCTACCGATTTTAGAATATAACGATGATTTGCAAAAATCACACTTACACTTAAAAACAAGTCGTTAAAGGGTGAAAACCCAAACCAGTCCACAAACGACCACGTAAGAGGAACGAACACCTCGCACGGGACCAATGTAGCTTGTAAGAATTGACTGCATAGTCCCGGGTCTCCCGGTTTGTGAATATGATGATAATTTGCAGAAATCACACTTAGACTTAAAAACAAGCCGTTAAAGGGTGAAAACCCAAATCAGCCCCCAAACGACCCCGTAAGAGGCACAAATACCTCGTACGGGATCAATGTAACTTATAGGAACTGGCCGCGTAGTCCCGGGTCTCTCGGTTTGAGAATATGATGATAATTTGCAAAAATCACACTTAGACTTAAAAACAAGCCGTTAAAGGGTGGAAACCCAAACTTGCCCCCAAACGACCCCGTAGGAGGTACGAACACCTCGCACGGGACCAATGTAACTTACAGGAACTGACCGCATAGTCCCGGGACTCCCGATTTGTGAATATGACGATAATTTATTAAATTCAACACTTAAACTTAAAAACAAGTCGTTAAAGGATGAAATCCCAAAATAGCCCCCAAACGACCCCGTAAGAGACACGAACACCTCGCACGGGACCAATGTAACTTGTAGGAACTGACCGCGTAGTCCTGACTCTCTCGATTATAGAATATAACGATGATTTGCAAAAATCACACTTAGACTTAAAAACAAGTCGTCAAAGGGTGAAAACTCAAACCAGCCCCCAAACGACCACGTAAGAGGCATTAACACCCCGCACGGGACCAATATAACTTGTAGGAACTAACCGCATAGTTCCAAGTCTCCCGGTTTGTGAATATGACGATAATTTGGAAAAATCACACTTAGACTTAAAAACAAGCCGTTAAAGGGTGAAAACCCAAACCAGCCCCCAAGCGACCCCGTAAGAGGCACGAATACCTCGCACGGGATCAATGTAACTTTTAGGAACTGACCGCGTAGTCCCGGGTCTCTCAATTTGAGAATATGACGATAATTTGCAAAATTCACACTTAGACTTCAAATCAAGTCGTTAAAGGGTGGAAACCCAAACCAGCCCCCAAAAGACCCCGTAGGAGGCACGAACACCTCGCACGGGACCAATGTAACTTGCAGGAACTGACCGCATAGTCCCGAGACTCCCGGTTTGTGAATATGATGATAATTTACAAAAATCAACACTTAAACATAAAAATAAGCCCTCAAAGGGTGAAAACCCAAACTATCCCTCAAACGACCCCGTAAGAGACACGAGCACCTCGCACGGGACCAATGTAACTTGTAGGAACTGACCGCGTAGTCCCGAGTCTCTCGATTTGAGAATATAACGATGATTTGCAAAAATCACACTTAGACTTAAAAACAAGTCGTCAAAGGGTGAAAACGCAAACCAGCCCCCAAACTACCACGTAAGAGGCATGAACACCCCGCACGGGACCAATATAACTTGTAGGAACTGACCACATAGTTCCGAGTCTCCCGGTTTGTGAATATGACGATAATTTACAAAAATCAACATTTAACTTAAAAACAAGCCGTTAAAGGGTGAAAACCCAAACTAACCCCCAAACGACTCCGTAAGAGACACGAACACCTCGCACGGGACCAATGTAACTTGTAGGAACTGATCGCGTAGTCCTGACTCTCTCGATTAGAGAATATAACGATGATTTGCAAAAATCACACTTAGACTTAAAAACAAGTCGTCAAAGGGTGAAAACTCAAACCAGCCCCCAAACGACCACGTAAGAGGCATTAACACCCCGCACGGGACCAATATAACTTTTAGGAACTAACCGCATATTTCCTAGTCTCCCGATTTGTCAATATGACGATAATTTGCAAAAATCACACTTAGACTTAAAAACAAGCCGTTAAAGGGTGAAAACCCAAACTAACCCCCAAACGACTCCGTAAGAGACACGAACACCTCGCACGGGACCAATGTAACTTGTAGGAACTGGCCGCGTAGTCCCGAGTCTCTCGATTTGAGAATATAACAATGATTTCCAAAATCACACTTAGACTTAAAAATAAGCCGTTAAAGGCTGGAAACCCAAACCAGCCCACAAATGACCCCGTAGAAGGCACGAACACCTCGCACGGGACCAATGTAACTTGCAGGAACTGACCGCATAGTCCCGGGACTCCCGGTTTGTGAATATGACGATAATTTACAAAAATCAACACTTAAACTTAAAAACAAGCCGTTAAAGGGTGAAAGCCCAAACTAGCCCACAAACGACCCCGTCAGAGACACGAACACCTCGCACGGGACCAATGTAACTTGTAGGAACTGACCGCGTAGTCCCGAGTCTCTCGATTTGAGAATATAACAATGATTTGCAAAAATCACACTTAGACTTAAAAACAAGTCGTTAAAGGGTGAAAACCCAAACCAGCCGCCAAACGACCACGTAAGAGGCACAAACACCTCGCACGGGACTAATGTAACTTGTAAGAACTGACCGCATAGTCTCGGGTCTCCTGGTTTGTGAATATGATGATAATTTGCAAAAATCACACTAAGACTTAAAAACAAGTCGTTAAAGGGTGAAAACCCAAACCTGCCCCCAAACGACCCCGTAAGAGGCACAAATACCTCGCACGAGATCAATGTAACTTTTAGGAACTGACCGCGATGTCCCGGGTCTCTCGATTTGAGAATATGATGATAATTTGCAAAAATCACACTTAGACTTAAAAACAAGCCGTTAAAGGGTGAAAACCCAAACCAGCCCCCAAACGACCCCGTAAGAGGCACGAACACCTCGCACGGTCCAATGTAACTTGTAGGAACTGACCGCGTAGTCCGGGGTCTCCAGGTTTGTGAATATGATGATAATTTGCAAAAGTCAACACTTAAACTGAAAAATAAACCGTTGAAGGGTGAAAACCCAAACCAGCACCCAAACGACCTCGTAAGAGGCACGAACACCTCGCACGGGACCAATGTAACTTGTAGGAACTGACCGCATAGTCCCGAGTCTCTCGGTTTGAGAATATGATGATAATTTGTAAAAATCACACTTAGATTTAAAAACAAGCCGTTAAAGGGTGAAAACTCAAACCAGCCCCCAAACGACCACCTAGGAGGCACGAACACCTCGCACGGGACCAATGTAACTTGTAAGAACTCACCGCATAGTCCCCGGGTCTCCCGGTTTGTGAATATGATGATAAATCAACACCTAAACTTAAAAATAAGCCGTTAAAGGGTGGAAACCCAAACCAGCCCCCAAACGACCCCGTAAGAGGCACAAACACCACGCACGGGACCAATGTAACTTATAAGATCTGACCACGTAGTCCCGGGTCTCTCAATTTGAGAATATGACGGTAATTTGCAAAAATTACACTTAGACTTAAAAACAAGCCGTTAAAGGGTGAAAACCCAAACCAGCGCCCAAACGACCCCGTAAGAGGCACGAATACCTCGCACGGGATCAATGTAACTTATAGGAACTGACCGCGTAGTCCCGGGTCTCTCGATTTGAGAATATGACGATAATTTGCAAAATTCACACTTAAACTTCAAAACAAGTCGTTAAAGGGTGGAAACCCAAACCATCCCCCAAACGACCCCGTAGGAGGTACGAACACCTCGCACGGGACCAATGTAACTTGCAAGAACTGACCGCATAGTCCCGGGACTCCCGATTTGTGAATATGACGATAATTTACAAAAATCAACACTTAAACTTAAAAACAAGCCGTTAAATGGTGAAAAGCCAAACTAGCCCCCAAACGACCCCGTAAGAGACACGAACACCTTGCACGGGACCAATGTAACTTGTAGGAACTGACCGCGTAGTCCCGACTCCCTCGATTTGAGAATATAACGATGATTTGCAAAAATCACACTTAGACTTAAAAACAAGTCGACAAAGGGTGAAAACCCAAACCAGCCCCCAAACGACCCCGTAAGAGGCACGAATACCTCGCACGGGATCAATGTAACTTATAGGAACTGATCACGTAGTCCCGGGTTTCTCGATTTGAGAATATGATGATAATTTGCAAAATTCACACTTAGACTTAAAAATAAGCCGTTAAAGGGTGGAAACCCAAACCAGCCCCAAACGACCCCGTAGAAGGTACAAACACCTTGCACGGGACCAATGTAACTTGCTGGAACTGATTGCATATTCCCGGGACTCCCAGTTTGTGAATATGACAATAATTTACAAAAGTCAACACTTAAACTTTAAAACAAGTCGTTAAAGGGTGAAAACCCAAACTAGCCCCCAAACGACTCCGTAAGAGACACGAACACCTTGCACGGGACCAATGTAACTTGTAGGAACTGACCGCGTAGTCCCGAGTCTACCGATTTGAGAGTATAACGATGATTTGTAACAATCACACTTAGACTTAAAAACAAGCCGTTAAAGGGTGGAAACCCAAACCAGCCCCCAAAAGACCCCGTAGGAGGCACGAACACCTCGCACGGGACCAATGTAACTTGCAGGAACTGACCGCATAGTCCCGAGACTCCCGGTTTGTGAATATGATGATAATTTACAAAAATCAACACTTAAACTTAAAAATAAGCCCTCAAAGGGTGAAAACCCAAACTATCCCTCAAACGACCCCGTAAGAGACACGAGTACCTCGCACGGGACCAATGTAACTTGTAGGAACTGACCGCGTAGTCCCGAGTCTCTCGATTTGAGAATATAACGATGATTTGCAAAAATCACACTTAGACTTAAAAACAAGTCGTCAAAGGGTGAAAACGCAAACCAGCCCCCAAACTACCACGTAAGAGGCATGAACACCCCGCACGGGACCAATATAACTTGTAGGAACTAACCGCATAGTTCCGAGTCTCCCGGTTTGTGAATATGACGATAATTTGTAAAAATCACACTTAGACATAAAAACAAGCCGTTAAAGGGTGAAAACCCAAACCATCCCCCAAACGACCCCGTAAGAGGCACGAATAACTCGCACTGGATCAATGTAACTTATAGGAACTGACCGCGTAGTCCCGGGTTTCTCGGTTTGAGAATATGATGATAATTTGCAAAATTCACACTTAGACTTAAAAACAAGCCGTTAAAGGGTGGAAACCCAAACCAGCCCCCAAACGACCCCGTAAGAGACACGAACACCTCGCACGGGACCAATGTAACTTGTAGGAACTGACCGCATAGTCCCGAGTCTACCGATTTGAGAATTGAACGATGATTTGCAAAAATCACACTTAGACTTAAAAACAAGTCGTTAAAGGGTGAAAACCCAAACCAGCCCCCAAACAACAACGTGAGAGGCACGAACACCTCGCACGGGACCAATGTAACTTGTAAGAACTGACCGCATAGTCCCGGGTCTCCCGATTTGTGAATATGATGATAATTTGCAAAAATCACACTTAGACTTAAAAACAAGCCGTTAAAGGGTGAAAACCCAAACCAGCCCCCAAACGACCCCGTAAGAGGCACAAATACCTCGCACGGGATCAATGTAACTTATAGGAACTGACCGTGTATTCCCGGGTCTCTCGGTTTGAGAATATGACGATAATTTGCAAAATTCACACTTAGACTTAAAAATAATCCGTTAAAGGGTGGAAACCCAAATCAGCCCCCAAACGACCCTGTAGGAGGTACGAACACCTCGCACGGGACCAATGTAACTTGCAGGAACTGACCGCATAGTCCCGGGACTCCCGATTTGTGAATATGATGATAATTTACAAAAATCAACACTTAAACTTAAAAATAAGTCGTTAAAGGATGAAAAGCCAAACTAGCCCCCAAACGACCCCGTAAGAGACACGAACACCTCGCACGGGACCAATGTAACTTGTCGGAACTGATCGCGTAGTCCCGAGTCTCTCGATTTGAGAATATAAAGATGATTTGCAAATATCAGACTTAGACTAAAAAACAAGTCGTTAAAGGGTGAAAACCCAAACCAGCCCCCAAACGACCCCGTAGGAGGCACGAACACCTCGCACGGGACCAATGTAACTTGCAGGAACTGACCGCATAGTCCCGAGACTCCCGGTTTGTGAATATGATGATAATTTACAAAAATCAACACCTAAACTTAAAAATAAGCCCTCAAAGGGTGAAAACCCAAACTATCCCTCAAACGACCCCGTAAGAGACACGAACACCTCGCACGGGACCAATGTAACTTGTAGGAACTGACCGCGTAGTCCCGAGTCTCTCGATTTGAGAATATAACGATGATTTGCAAAAATCACACTTCGACTTAAAAACAAGTCGTCAAAGGGTGAAAACACAAACCAGCCTCCAAACTACCACGTAAGAGGCATGAACACCCCGCATGGGACCAATATAACTTGTAGGAACTAAGAGCATAGTTCCGAGTCTCCCGGTTTGTGAATATGACGATAATTTGTAAAAATCACACTTAGATATAAAAACAAGCCGTTAAAGGGTGAAAACCCAAACCATCCCCCAAACGACCCCGTAAGAGGCACGAATAACTCGCACTGGATCAATGTAACTTATAGGAACTGACCGCGTAGTCCCGGGTTTCTCGGTTTGAGAATATGATGATAATTTGCAAAATTCACACTTAGACTAAAAAACAAGCCGTTAAAGGGTGGAAACCCAAACCAGCCCCCAAACGACCCCGTAAAAGACACAAACACCTCGCACGGGACCAATGTAACTTGTAGGAACTGACCGCATAGTCCCGAGTCTACCGATTTGAGAATAGAACGATGATTTACAAAAATCACACTTAGACTTAAAAATAAGTCGTTAAAGGCTGAAAACCCAAACCAGCCCCCAAACAACAACGTGAGAGGCACGAACACCTCGCACGGGACCAATGTAACTTGTAAGAACTGACCGCATAGTCCCGGGTCTCCCGATTTGTAAATATGATGATAATTTGCAAAAATCACACTTAGACTTAAAAACAAGCCGTTAAAGGGTGAAAACCCAAACCAGCCCCCAAACGACCCCGTAAGAGGAACGAATACCTCGCACGGGATCAATGTAACTTATAGGAACTGACCGCGTAGTCCCGGGTCTCTCGGTTTGAGAATATGACGATAATTTTCAAAATTCACACTTAGACTTAAAAACAATCCGTTAAAGGGTGGAAACCCAAATCAGCCCCCAAACGACCCTGTAGGAGGTACGAACACCTCGCACGGGACCAATGTAACTTGCAGGAACTGACTGCATAGTCTCGGTACTCCCGATTTGTGAATATGATGATAATTTACAAAAATCAACACGTAAACTTAAAAACAAGTCGTTAAAGGATGAAAACCCAAACTAGCCCCCAAACGACCCCGTAACAGACACGAACACCTCGCACGGGACCAATGTAACTTGTTGGAACTGATCGCGTAGTCCCGAGTCTCTCGATTTGAGAATATAAAGATGATTTGCAAAAATCAGACTTAGACTAAAAAACAAGTCGTTAAAGGGTGAAAACCCAAACCCGCCCCCAAACGACCACCTAGGAGGCACAAACACCTCGCACGGGACCAATGTAACTTGAAAGAACTGACCGCATAGTCCCGGGTCTCCTAGTTTGTTAATATGATGATAAATCAATACTTAAACTTAAAAACAAGCCGTTAAAGGGTGGAAACCCAAACCAGCCCCCAAACGACCCCGTAAGAGGTACAAACACCACGCACGGGACCAATGTAACTTATAAGATCTGACCGCGTAGTCCCGGGTCTCTCGATTTGTGAATATGATGATAATTTACAAAAATCACACTTAGACTTAAAAACAAGCCGTTAAAGGGTGGAAACCCAAACCAGCCCCCAAACGACCCCGTAGGAGGCACGAACACCTCGTACGGGACCAATGTAACTTGCAGGAACTGACCGTATTGTCCCGGGACTCCCGGTTTGTGAATATGATGATAATTTAAAAAAATCAACACCTAAACTTAAAAACAAGACGTTAAAGGGTGAAAACCAAAACTAGCCCCCAAACGACCCCGTAAGAGACACGAACACCTCGCACGGGACCAATGTAACTTGTAGGAACTGACCGCGTAGTCTCGAGTCTCTCGATTTGAGAATATAACGATGATTTGCAAAAATCACACTTAGACTTAAAAACAAGCCGTTAAAGGGTGAAAACCCAAACCAGCCCCCAAACGACTCCGTAAGAGGCACGAATACCTCGCACGGGATCAATGTAACTTATAGGAACTGACCGCGTCGTCCCGGGTCTCTCGATTTGAGAATATGACGATAATTTGCAAAATTCACACTTAAACTTCAAAACAATCCGTTAAAGGGTGGAAACCCAAACCAACCCCCAAACGACCCCGTGGGAGGTACGAACACCTCGCACGGGACCAATGTAACTTGCAGGAACTGACCGCATAGTCCCGGGACTCCCGGTTTGTGAATATGATGATAATTTACAAAAATCAACACTTAAACTTAAAAACAAGCCGTTAAATGGTGAAAAGCCAAACTAGCCCCCAAACGAACCCCGTAAGAGACACGAACACCTCGCACGGGAATAATGTAACTTGTAGGAACTGAACGCGTAGTCCCGACTCCCTCGATTTGGGAATATAATGATGATTTGCAAAAATCACACTTAGACTTAAAAAGAAGTCGATAAAGGGTGAAAACGCAAATCAGCCCCCAAACGACCACATAAGAGGCATGAACACCCCGCACGGGACCAATATAACATGTAGGAACTAATCGCATAGTTCCGAGTCTCCCGGTTTGTGAATATGACGATAATTTGTAAAAATCACACTTAGACTTAAAAATAAGCCGTTAAACGGTGAAAACCCAAACCAGCCCCCAAACGAGCCCGTAAGAGGCACGAATACCTCGCACGGGATCAATGTAACTTATAGGAACTGATCACGTAGTCACGGGTTTCTCGGTTTGAAAATGTGATGATAATTTGCAAAATTCACACTTAGACTTAAAAACAAGCTGTTAAAGGGTGGAAACCCAAACCAGCCCCAAACGACCCCGTAGAAGGTACGAACACCTCGTACGGGACCAATGTAACTTGCTGGAACTGACCGCATATTCCCGGGACTCCCAGTTTGTGAATATGACAATAATTTACAAAAATCAACACTTAAACTTTAAAACAAGTCATTAAAGGGTGAAAACCCAAACTAGCCCCCAAACGACTCCGTAAGAGACACGAACACCTTGCATGGGACCAATGTAACTTGTAGGAACTGACCGCGTAGTCCCGAGTCTAACGATTTGAGAGTATAACGATGATTTGGAAAAATCAAACTTAGACTTAAAAACAAGCCGTTAAAATGGGGAAACCCAAACCAGCCCCCAGAAGACCCCGTAGGAGGCACGAACACCTCGCACGGGACCAATGTAACTTGCAGGAACTGACCGTAAAGTCTCGGGACTCCCGGTTTGTGAATATGACGATAATTTAAAAAAATGAACACTTAAACTTAAAAATAACCCCTCAAATGGTGAAAACCCAAACTATCCCTCAAACGACCCCGTAAGAGACACGAGCACCTCGCACGGGACCAATGTAACTTGTAGGAACTGACCGCGGTGTCACGAGTCTCTCGATTTGAGAATATAATGATGATTTGCAAAAATCACACTTAGAATTAAAAACAAGTCGTCTAAGGGTGAAAACGCAAACCTGCCCCCAAACTACCACGTAAGAGGCATGAACACCCCGTACGGGACCAATATAACTTGTAGGAACTAACCGCATAGTTCTGAGTCTCCCGGTTTGTGAATATGACGATAATTTGTAAAAATCACACTTAGACTTAAAAACAAGCCGTTAAAGGGTGAAAACCCAAACCATCCCCCAAACGACCCCGTAAGAGGCACGAATAACTCGCACTGGATCAATGTAACTTATAGGAACTGACCGCGTAGTCCTGGGTTTCTCGGTTTGAGAATAGAACGATGATTTGCAAAAATCACACTTAGACTTAAAAACAAGTCGTTAAAGGGTGAAAACCCAAACCAGCCCCCAAACGACAACGTGAGAGGCACGAACACCTCGCACAGGACCAATGTAACTTGTAGGAACTGACCGCGTAGTCCCGAGTCTACCGATTTGAGAATAGAACGATGATTTGCAAAAATCACACTTAGACTTAGAAACAAGTCGTTAAAGGGTGAAAACCCAAACCAGCCCCCAAACGACAACGTGAGAGGCACGAACACCTCGCACGGGACCAATGTAACTTGTAAGAACTGACCGCATAGTCCCGAGTCTCCCAATTTGTGAATATGATGATAATTTGCAAAAATCACACTTAGACTTAAAAACAAGCCGTTAAAGGGTGAAAACGCAAACCAGCCCCCAAACGACCCCGTAAGAGGCACAAATACCTCGTACGGGATCAATGTAACTTATAGGAACAGGCCGCGTAGTCCCGGGTCTCTCGGTTTGAGAATATGATGATAATTTATAAAAATCAACACTTAAACTTAAAAACAAGTCGTTAAAGGGTGAAAACCCAAACTAGCCCCCAAAACGACCCCGTAAGAGACACGAACACCTCGCACGGGACCAATGTAACTTGTAGGAACTGACCGCGTAGTCCCGAGTCTCTCGATTTGAGAATATAAAGATGATTTGCAAAAATTACACTTAGACTTAAAAACAAATCGTTAAAGGGTGAAAACCCAAACCATCCCCAAACGACCACCTAGGAGGCACAAACACCTCGCATGGGACCAATGTAACTTATAAGAACTGACCGCATAGTCCCGGGTCTCCCAGTTTGTGAATATGATGATAAATTAACACTTAAACTTAAAAGCAAGCCGTTAAAGAGTGGAAACCCAAACCAGCCCCCAAACGACCCTGTTAGAGGCACAAACACCACGCACGGGACCAATGTAACTTATAAGATCTGACCGCGTAGTCCCGGGTCTCTCGATTTATGAATATGACGATAATTTGCAAAAATCACACTTAGACTTAAAAACAAGCCGTTAAAGGGTGGAAACCCAAAGCAGCTCGTAAACGACCCCGTAGGAGGCACGAACACCTCGCACGGGACCAATGTAACTTGTAAGAACAGACCACATAGTCCCGGGACTCCCGGTTTGTGAATATGACGATAATTTACAAAAATCAACACTTAAACTTAAAAACAAGTCGTTAAAGGGTGAAAACCCAAACTAGCCCCCAAACGACCCCGTAAGAGACACGAACACCTCGCACGGGACCAATGTAACTTGTAGGAACTGACCGCGTAGTCCTGACTCTCTCGATTTGAGAATATATCGATGATTTGCAAAAATCACACTTAGACTTAAAAACAAGTCGTCAGAGGCTGAAAACTCAAACCAGCCCCCAAACGACCCCGTAAGAGGCACGAACACCTCGCACGGGTCCAATGTAACTTGTAGGAACTGACCGCGTAGTCCCGGGTCTCCAGGTTTGTGAATATTAGGATAATTGGAAAAAATCAACACTTAAACTTAAAAACAAGCCGTTAAAGGGTGAAAACCCAAACTAGCCCCCAAACGACCCCGTAAGTGGCACGAACACCTCGCATGGGACCAATGTAATTTGTAAAAACTGATCGCATCATCCCGGGTCTCCCAGTTTGTGAATATGATGATAATTTGCAAAAATCAACACTTAAACTTAAAAATAAGCCGTTCAAGGGTGAAAACCCAAACCAGCCCCCAAACAACCTAGTAAGAGGCACGGACACATCGCACGGGACCAATGTAACTTGTAGGAACTGACCGCATAGTCCCGAGTCTCTCGGTTTGAGAATATGATGATAATTTGTAAAAATCACACTTAGATTTAAAAACAAGCAGTTAAAGGTTGAAAACTCAAACCAGCCCCCAAACGACCACCTAGGAGGCACGAACACCTCGCACGGGACCAATGTAACTTGTAAGATCAGACCGCATAGTCCCGGGTCTCCCGGTTTGTGAATATGATGATAAATCAACAATTAAACTTAAAAACAAGTCGTTAAAGGGTGGAAACCCAAACCAGCCCCCAAACGACCCCGTAGGAGGCACAAACACCACGCACGGGACCAATGTAACTTATAAGATCTGACCGCGTAGTCCCGGGTCTCTCAGTTTGAGAATATGACGGTAATTTGCAAAAATCACACTTAGACTTAAAAACAAGCCGTTAAAGGGTGGAATCCCAAACCAGCCCCCAAACGACCCCATAGGAGGCACGAACACCTCGCACGGGACCAATGTAACTTGCAGGAACTGACCGCATAGTCCCGGGACTCCCGGTTTGTGAATATGATGATAATTTACAAAAATCTACACTTAAACTTAAAAGCAAGTCCCTGAAGGGTGAAAACCCAAACCAACCCCCAAACGACCACGTAAGAGGCATGAACACCTCACACGAGACCAATAGAACTTGTAGGAACTAACCGCATAGTTTCGAGTCTCCCGATTTGTGAATATGGCGATAATTTGCAAAAATCACACTTAGACTTAAAAACAAGCCGTTAAAGGGTGAAAACCCAAACCAGCCCCCAAACGACCCCGTAAGAGGAACGAATACCTCGCACGGGATCAATGTAACTTATAGGAACTGACCGCGTAGTCCCGAGTCTCTCGGTTTGAGAATATGACGATAATTTTCAAAATTCACACTTAGACTTAAAAACAGTCCGTTAAAGGTTGGAAACCCAAATCAGCCCCCAATCGACCCTGTAGGAGGTACGAACACCTCGCACGGGACCACTGTAACTTGCAGGAACTGACTGCATAGTCCTGGGACTCCCGATTTGTGAATATGATGATAATTTACGAAAATCAACACTTAAACTTAAAAACAAGTCGTTAAAGGGTGAAAACCCAAACTAGCCCCCAAACGACCCCGTAAGAGACACGAACACCTCGCACGGGACCAATGTAACTTGTTGGAACTGATCGCGTAGTCCCGAGTCTCTCGATTTGAGAATATAAAGATGATTTGCAAAAATCAGACTTAGACTAAAAAACAAGTCGTTAAAGGGTGAAAACCCAAACCAGCCCCCAAACGACCACCTAGGAGGCACAAACACCTCGCACGGGACCAATGTAACTTGAAAGAACTGACCGCATAGTCCCGGGTCTCCCAGTTTGTGAATATAATAATAAATCAATACTTAAACTTAAAAACAAGCCGTTAAAGGGTGGAAACCCAAACCAGCCCCCAAACGACCCCGTAAGAGGTACAAGCACCACGCACGGGACCAATGTAACTTATAAGATCTGACCGCGTAGTCCCGGGTCTCTCGATTTGTGAATATGATGATAATTTACAAAAATCACACTTAGATTTAAAAACAAGCCGTTAAAGGGTGGAAACCCAAACTAGCCCCCAAACGACCCCGTAGGAGGCACGAACACCTCGCACGGGACCAATGTAACTTGCAGGAACTGACCGCATTGTCCCGGGACTCCCGGTTTGTGAATATGATGATAATTTAAAAAAATCAACACCTAAACTTAAAAACAAGACGTTAAAGGATGAAAACCAAAACTAGCCCCCAAACGACCCCGTAAGAGACACGAACACCTCTCACGGGACCAATGTAACTTGTAGGAACTGACCGTGTAGTCTCGAGTCTCTCGATTTGAGAATATAACAATGATTTGCAAAAATCACACTAAGACTTAAAAACAAGTAGTTGAAGGGTGAAAACCCAAACCAGCCCCCAAACGACCACGTAAGAGGCATGAACACCTCGCACGGGACCAATATAACTTGTAGGAACTAACCGCATAGTTTCGAGTCTCCCGGTTTGTGAATATGACGATAATTTGCAAAAATCACACTTAGACTTAAAAACAAGCCCTTAAAGGGTGAAAACCCAAACCAGCCCCCAAACGACCCCGTAAGAGGAACGAATACCTCGCACGGGATCAATGTAACTTATAGGAACTGACCGTGTAGTCCCGGGTTTCTCGGTTTGAGAATATGATCATAATTTGCAAAATTCACATTTAGACTTAAAAACAAGCCGTTAAAGGGTGGAAACCCAAACCAGCCCCCAAACGACCTCGTAAGAGACACGAACACCTCGCACGGGACCAATTGAACTTGTAGGAACTAACCGCGTAGTCCCGAGTCTACCGATTTGTGAATATGACGATAATTTATAAAAATCACATTTAGACTTAAAATTAAGCCGTTAAAAGATGAAAACCCAAACCAGCCCCCAAACGACCCGTGAGAGGCACGAATACCTCGCACGGGATCACTATAACTTATAGGAACTAACCGCGTAGTCCCGAGTTTCTCGGTTTGAGAATATGATGATAATTTGCAAAATTCACACTTAGACTTAAAAACAAGCCGTTAAAGGGTGGAAACCCAAAGTAGCCCCCAAACGACCCCGTAGAAGGTACGAACACCTCGCACGGGACCAATGTAACTTACTGGAACAGACCGCATATTCCCGGGACTCCCGGTTTGTGAATATGACAATAATTTACAAAAATCAACACTTAAACTTTAAAACAAGTCGTTAAAGGGTGAAAACCCAAACTAGCACACAAACGACTCCGTAAGAGACTCGAACACCTCGCACGGGACCAATGTAAC
Organism: Sambucus nigra; assembly: GCA_949130495.1. Classification (NCBI taxonomy): domain Eukaryota; kingdom Viridiplantae; phylum Streptophyta; class Magnoliopsida; order Dipsacales; family Adoxaceae; genus Sambucus; species Sambucus nigra. Next base: position 379,236,903 of record OX422224.1, read on the forward strand.
TTGTAGGAACTGACCGCGTAGTCTCGAGTCTACCGATTTGAGAATATAACGATGATTTGCAAAAATCACACTTAGACTTAAAAATAAGTCGTTAAAGGGTGAAAACCCAAACCAGCCCCCAAACGACCCTGTAAGAGGCACAAATACCACGCACGGGATCAATGTAACTTATAGGAACTGGCCGCGTAGTCCCGGGTCTCTCAATTTGAGAATATGATGATAATTTGCAAAAATCACACTTAGACTTAAAAACAAGCCGTTAAAGGGTGGAAACCCAAACCAGCTCCCAAACGACCCCATAAGAGGTACGAACACCTCGCACGGGACCAACGTAATTTGCAGGAACTGACCGCATAGTCTCGGGACTCCCGATTTGTGAATAAGACGATAATTTATAAAAATCAACAGTTAAACTTAAAAACAAGTCGTTAAAGGGTGAAAACCCAAACTAGCCCCCAAAACGACCCCGTAAGAGACACGAACACCTCGCACGGGACCAATGTAACTTGTAGGAACTGACCGCGTAGTCCCGAGTCTCTCAATTTGAGAATATAAAGATGATTTGCAAAAATCACACTTAGACTTAAAAACAAATCGTTAAAGGGTGAAAGCCCAAACCAGCCCCCAAACGACCACCTAGGAGGCACAAACACCTCGCATGGGACGAATGTAACTTGTAAGAACTGACCGCATAGTCCCGGGTCTCCCGATTTGTGAATATGACGATAAATCAACAATTAAAGTTAAAAACAAGCCGTTAAAGGGTGGAATCCCAAACCAGCCCCCAAACGACCCTGTAAGAGGCACAAACACCATGCACGGGACCATTGTAACTTATAAGATCTGACCGCGTAGTCCCGGGTCTCTCGATTTGTGAATATGATGATAATTTGAAAAAATCACACTTAGACTTAAAAACAATCCGTTAAAGGGTGGAAACCCAAACCAGCCCGCAAACGACCCCGTAGGAGGCACGAACACCTCGCACGGGACCAATGTAACTTGCAGGAACTGACCGCATAGTCCCGGGACTCCCGGTTTGTGAATATGACGATAATTTACAAAAATCAACACTTAAACTTAAAAACAAGCTGTTAAAGGGTGAAAACACAAAATAGCCCCCAAACGACCCTGTAAGAGACACGAACACCTCGCACGGGACCAATGTAACTTGTAGGAACTGACCGCGTAGTCCTGACTCTCTCGATTTGAGAATATAACGATGATTTGCAAAAATCACACTTAGACTTAAAAACAAGTCGTCAAAGGGTGAAAACTCAAACCAGCCCCCAAACGACCACGTGAGAGGCATTAACACCCCGCACGGGACCAATATAACTTGTAGGAACTAACCGCATAGTTCCGAGTCACCCGATTTGTGAATATGAAGATAATTTGAAAAAATCACACTTAGACTTAAAAAGAAGCCGTTAAAGGGTGAAAACCCAAACCAGCCCCCAAACGACCCCGTAAGAGGCAAGAATACCTCGCACGGGATCAATGTAACTTATAAGAACAGACCGCGTAGTCCCGGGTCTCTCGATTTGAGAATATGACGATAATTTGCAAAATTCACAATTAGACTTCAAAACAAGCCGTTGAAGGGTGGAAACCCAAACCAGCCCCCAAACGACCCCGTAGGAGGTACGAACACCTCGCATGGGACCAATGTAACTTGCAGGAACTCATCGCATAGTCCCGAGACTCCCGGTTTGTGAATATTATGATAATTTAAAAAAATCAACACTTAAACTTGAAAACAAGCCGTTAAAGGGTGAAAACCCAAACTAACCCCCAATTGACTCCGTAAGAGACACGAACACCTCGTACGGGACCAATGTAACTTGTAGGAACTGACCGCGTAGTCCCGAGTCTCTCGATTTGAGAATATAACAACGATTTGGAAAAATCACACTTAGACTTAAAAACAAGTCGTTAAAGGGTGAAAACCCAAACCAGCCCCCAAACGACCACGTAAGAGGCACGAACACCTCGCACGGGACCAATGTAACTTCTAAGAACTGAGCGCATAGTCCCGGGTCTCCCGGTTTGTGAATATGAAAATAATTTGCAAAAATCACACTAAGACTTAAAAACAAGTCGTTAAGGGGTGAAAACCCAAACCAGCCCCCAAACGACCCCGTAAGAGGCACAAATACCTCGAACGGGATCAATGTAACTTATAGGAACTGACCGCGTAGTCCCGGGTCTCTCAGTTTGAGAATATGATGATAATTTGCAAAAATCACACTTAGACTTAAAAACAAGCCGTTAAAGGGTGAAAACCCAAACCAGCCCCCAAACGACCCCGTAAGAGGCACGAACACCTCGCACGGGTCCAATGTAACTTGTAGGAACTGACCGCGTAGTCCCGCGTCTCCAGGTTTATGAATATGAGGATAATTCACAAAGATCAACACTTAAACTTAAAAATAAGCCGTTAAAAGGTGAAAACCCAAACCAGCCCCCAAACGACCCCGTAAGTGGAACGAACACCTCGCACGGGAACAATGTAAGTTGTAAAAACTGATCCCATAGTCCCGGGTCTCTCGGTTTGAGAATATGACGATAATTTGCAAAAATTACACTTAGACTTAAAAACAAGCCGTTAAAGGGTGGAAACCCAAACCAGCCCCCAAACGACCCCGTAGGAGGCACGAACACCTCGCACGGGACCAATGTAACTTGCAGTAACTGACCGCATAGTCCTAGGACTCCCGGTTTGTGAATATGATGATAATTTAAAAAAATCAACACCTAAATTTGAAAACAAGACGTTAAAGGGTGAAAACCAAAACTAGCCCCCAAACGACCCCGTAAGAGACACGAACACCTCGCACGGGACCAATGTAACTTGTAGGAACTGACCGCGTAGTCCCAAGTCTCTCGATTTGAGAATATAACGATGATTTGCAAAAATCATACTTAGACTTAAAAAAAAGTCGTTGAAGGGTGAAAACCCAAACCAGCCCCCAAACGACCACGTAAGAGGCATGAACACCTCGCACGAGACCAATATAACTTGTAGGAACTAACCGCATAGTTTCGAGTCTCCCGGTTTGTGAATATGACGATAATTTGCAAAAATCACACTTAGACTTAAAAATAAGCCGTTAAAGGGTGAAAACCCAAACCAGCCCCCAAACGACCCCGTAAGAGGAACGAATACCACGCACGGGATCAATGTAACTTATAGGAACTGACCGCGTAGTCCCGAGTCTCTCGATTTGAGAATATAACGATGATTTGCAAAAATCACACTTAGACTTAAAAACAAGTCGTCAAAGGGTGAAAACGCAAACTAGCCCCCAAACGACCACGTAAGAGGCATGAACACCCTGCACGGGACCAATATAACTTTTAAGAACTAACCACATAGTTCCGAGTCTCCTGGTTTGTGAATATGACGATAATTTGTAAAAATCACACTTAGACTTAAAAATAAGCCGTTAAAAGGTGAAAACCCAAACCAGCCCCCAAACGACCCCGTAAGAGGCACGAATACCTCGCACAGGATCAATGCAACTTATAGGAACTAACCGCGTAGTCCCGAGTTTCTCGGTTTGAGAATATGATGATAATTTGCAAAATTCACACTTAAACTTAAAAACAAGTCGCTAAAGGGTGGAAACCAAAACCAGCTCCCAAACGACCCCGTAGAAGGTACGAACACCTCGCACGGGACCAATGTAACTTACTGGAACTGACCGCATATTGTCGGGACTCCCGGTTTGTGAATATGACAATAATTTATAAAAATCAACACTTAAACTTTAAAACAAGTCGTTAAAGGGTGAAAACCCAAACTAGCCCACAAACGACTCCGTAAGAGACACGAACACCTCGCACGGGACCAATGTAACTTGTAGGAACTGACCGTGTAGTCCCGAGTCTCTCGATTTGAGAATATAAAGATGATTTGCAAAAATCACACTTAAACTTAAAAACAAGTCGTTAAAGGGTGAAAACCCAAACCAGCCCACAAACGACCGCCTAGGAGGCACAAACACCTCGCACGGGACCAATGTAACTTGAAAGAACTGACTGCATAGTCCCGGGTCTCCCAGTTTGTGAATATGATGATAATTTGCAAAAATCAGATTTAGACTTAAAAACAAGCCGTTAAAGGGTGGAAACCCAAACCAGCCCCCAAACGACCCCGTAGGAGGTACGAACACCTCGCACGGGACCAATGTAACTTGCAGGAACTGACCGCATAGTCTCGGGACTCCCGATTTGTGAATATGATGATAATTTATAAAAATCAACACTTAAACTTAAAAACAAGTCGTTAAAGGGTGAAAACACAAACTAGCCCCCAAAACGACCCCGTAAGAGACACGAACACCTCGCACGGGACCAATGTAACATGTAGGAACTAACCGCGTAGTCCCGAGTCTCTCGATTTGAGAATATAAAGATGATTTACAAAAATAACACTTAGACTTAAAAACAAATCGTTAAAGGGTGAAAACCCAAACCATCCCCCAAACGACCACCTAGGAGGCACAAACACCTCGCACGTGACCAATGTAACTTGTAACAACTGACCGCATAGTCCCGGGTCTCCTGGTTTGTGAATATGACGATAAATCAACGCTTAAACTTAAAAACAATCCGTTAAAGGGTGGAAACCCAAACCAGCCCCCAAACGACCCTGTAAGAGGCACAAACACCACGCACGGGACCATTGTAACTTATAAGATCTGACCGCGTAGTCCCGGGTCTCGTGATTTGTGAATATGACGATAATTTGCAAAAATCACACTTAGACTTAAAAATAAGCCGTTAAAGGGTGGAAACCCAAACGAGCCCGCAAACGACCCCGTAAGAGGCACGAACAACTCGCACGGGATCAATGTAACTTGCAGGAACTGACCGCATAGTCCCGAACTCCCGGTTTGTGAATATGACGATAATTTACAAAAATCAACACTTAAGCTTAAAAACAAGCCGTTAAAGGGTGAAAACCCAAACTAGCCCCCAAACAACCCCGTAAGAGACACGAACACCTCGCACGGGACCAATGTAACTTGTAGGAACTGACCGCGTAGGCCTGACTTTCTCGATTTGAGAATATAACGATGATTTGCAAAAATCACACTTAGACTTAAAAACAAGTCGTCAAAGGGTGAAAACTCAAACCAGCCCCCAAACGACCACGTAAGAGGCATTAACACCCCGCACGGGACCAATATAACTTGTAGGAACTAACCGCATAGTTCTGAGTCTCCCGGTTTGTGAATATGACGATAATTTGCAAAAATCACACTTAGACTTAAAAACAAACCGTTAAAGGGTGAAAACCCAAACCAGCCCCCAAACGACACCGTAAGAGGCACGAATACCTCGCACGGGATCAATGTAACTTATAAGAACTGACCGCGTAGTCCCGGGTCTCTCGATTTGAGAATATGACGATAATTTGCAAAATTCACACTTAGACTTCAAAACAAGCCGTTCAAGGGTGGAAACCCAAACCAGCCCCCAAACGACCCCGTAGGAGGTACGAACACCTCGTACGGGACCAATGTAACTTGCAGGAACTGACCGCATAGTCCCGGGACTCCCGGTTTGTGAATATGATGATAATTTACAAAAATCAACACTTAAACTTAAAAACAAGTATTTAAAGGGTGAAAACCCAAACTAACCCCCAAATGACTCCATAAGAGACACGAACACCTCGCACGGGACCAATGTAACTTGTAGGAACTGACCCCGTAGTCCCGAGTCTCTCGATTTGAGAATATAACAATGATTTGCAAAAATCACATTTAGACTTAAAAACAAGTCGTTAAAGGGTGAAAACCCAAACCAGCCCCCAAACGACCACGTAAGAGGCACGAACACCTCGCACGGGACCAATGTAACTTGTAAGAACTGACCGCATAGTCTCGGGTCTTTTCGTTTGTGAATATGACGATAATTTGCAAAAATCACACTAAGACTTAAAAACAAGCCGTTAAAGAGTGAAAACCCAAACCAGCCCCCAAACGACCCCGTAAGTGGCACAAATACCTCGCACGGGATCAATGTAACTTATAGGAACTAACCGCACAGTCCCGGGTCTCTCAGTTTGAGAATATGATGATAATTTGCAAAAATTACACTTAGACTTAAAAACAAGCCGTTAAAGGGTGAAAACCCAAACCAGCCCCCAAACGACCCCGTAAGAGGCACGAACACCTCGCACGGGTCCAATGTAACTTGTAGGAACTGACCGCGTAGTCTCGCGTCTCCAGGTTTATGAATATGAGGATAATTCACAAAGATCAACACTTAAACTTAAAAATAAGCCGTTAAAAGGTGAAAACCCAAACCAGCCCCCAAACGACCCCGTAAGTGGCACGAGCACCTCGCACGGGAACAATGTAACTTGTAAAAACTGATCGCATAGTCCCGGGTCTCTCGGTTTGAGAATATGACGATAATTTGCAAAAATCACACTTAGACTTAAAAACAAGCCGTTAAAGGGTGGAAACCCAAACCAGCCCCCAAACGACCCCGTAGGAGGCACGAACACCTCGCACGGGACCAATGTAACTTGCAGGAACTGACCGCATAGTCATGGGGCTCCCAGTTTGTGAATATGATGATAATTTAAAAAAATCAACACCTAAATTTGAAAACAAGACGTTAAAGGGTGAAAACCAAAACTAGCCCCCAAACGACCCCGTAAGAGACACGAACACCTCGCACGGGACCAATGTAACTTGTAGGAACTGACCGCGTAGTCCCGAGTCTCTCGATTTGAGAATATAACGATGATTTGCAAAAATCACACTTAGACTAAAAAAAGGTCGTTGAAGGGTGAAAACCCAAACCAGCCCCCAAACGACCACGTAAGAGGCATGAACACCTCGCACGGGACCAATATAACTTGTAGGAACTAACCGCATAGTTTCGAGTCTCCCGGTTTGTGAATATGACGGTAATTTGCAAAAATCACACTTAGACTTAAAAACAAGCCGTTAAAGGGTGAAAACCCAAACCAGCCCCCAAACGACCCCGTAAGAGGAACGAATACCACGCACGGGATCAATGTAACTTATAGGAACTGACCGCGTAGTCCCAAGTCTCTCGATTTGAGAATATAACGATGATTTGCAAAAATCACACATAGACTTAAAAACAAGTCGTCAAAGGGTGAAAACGCAAACTAGCCCCCAAACGACCACGTAAGAGGCATGAACACCCTGCACGGGACCAATATAACTTTTAAGAACTAACCGCATAGTTCCGAGTCTCCCGATTTGTGAATATAACGATAATTTGTAAAAATCAGACTTAGACTTAAAAATAAGCCGTTAAAAGGTGAAAACCCAAACCAGCCCCCAAACGACCTCGTAAGAGGCACAAATACCTCGCACAGGATCAATGTAACTTATAGGAACTAACCGCGTAGTCCCGAGTTTCTCGGTTTGAGAATTTGATTATAATTTGCAAAATTCACACTTAGACTTAAAAACAAGCCGCTAAAGGGTGGAAACCAAAACCAGCTCCCAAACGACCCTGTAGAAGGTACGAACACCTCGCACGGGACCAATGTAACTTACTGGAACTGACCGCATATTGCCGGGACTCCCGGTTTGTGAATATGACAATAATTTACAAAAATTAACACTTAAACTTTAAAACAAGTCGTTAAAGGGTGAAAACCCAAACTAGCCCATAAACGACTCCGAAAAGAGACACGAACACCTCGCACGGGACCAATGTAACTTGTAGGAACTGACCGCGTAGTCCCGAGTCTCTCGATTTGAGAATATAAAGATGATTTGCAAAAATCACACTTAGACTTAAAAAGAAGTCGTTAAAGGGTGAAAACCCAAACCAGCCCACAAACGACCGCCTAGGAGGCACAAACACCTCGCACGGGACCAATGTAACTTGAAAGAACTGACCGCATAGTCCCGGGTCTCCCAGTTTGTGAATATGATGATAATTTGCAAAAATCACACTTAGACTTAAAAACAAGCCGTTAAAGGGTGGAAACCCAAACCAGCCCCCAAACGACCCCGTAGGAGGTACGAACACCTCGCACGGGACCAATGTAACTTGCAGGAACTGACCGCATAGTCTCGGGACTCCCGATTTGTGAATATGACGATAATTTATAAAAATCAACACTTAAACTTAAAAACAAGTCGTTTAAGGGTGAAAACCCAAACTAGCCCCCAAAACGACCCCGTAAGAGACACGAACACCTCGCACGGGACCAATGTAACTTGTAGGAACTAACCGCGTAGTCCCGAGTCTCTCGATATGAGAATATAAAGATGATTTACAAAAATAACACTTAGACTTAAAAACAAATTGTTAAAGGGCGAAAACCCAAACCATCCCCCAAACGACCACCTAGGAGACACAAACACCTCGCACGGGACCAATGTAACTTGTAAGAACTGACTGCATAGTCCCGGGTCTCCCGATTTGTGAATATGATGATAAATCAACGCTTAAACTTAAAAACAAGCCGTTAAAGGGTGGAAACCCAAACTAGCCCCCAAACGACCCTGTAAGAGGCACAAACACCACGCACGGGACCATTGTAACTTATAAGATCTGACCGCGTAGTCCCGGGTCTCTCGATTTGTGAATATGACGATAATTTGCAAAAATCACACTTAGACTTAAAAATAAGCCGTTAAAGGGTGGAAACCCAAACCAGCCCGCAAACGACCCCGTAAGAGGCACGAACACCTCGCACGGGACCAATGTAACTTGCAGGAACTGACCGCATAGTCCCAGGACTCCCGGTTTGTGAATATGACGATAATTTACAAAAATCAACACTTAAACTTAAACACAAGCCGTTAAAGGGTGAAAACCCAAACTAGCCCCCAAACGACCCCGTAAGAGACACGAACACCTCGCACGGGACCAATGTAACTTGTAGGAACTGACCGCGTAGTCCTGACTTTCTCGATTTGAGAATATAACGATGATTTGCAAAAATCACACTTAGACTTAAAAACAAGTCGTCAAAGGGTGAAAACTCAAACCAGCCCCCAAACGACCACGTAAGAGGCATTAACACCCCGCACGGGACCAATATAACTTGTAGGAACTAACCGGATAGTTCCGAGTCTCCCGGTTTGTGAATATGACGATAATTTGCAAAAATCACACTTAGACTTAAAAACAAGCCGTTAAAGGGTGAAAACCCAAACCAGCCCCCAAACGACACCGTAAGAGGCACGAATACCTCACACGGGATCAATGTAACTTATAAGAACTGACCGCGTAGTCCCGGGTCTCTCGATTTGAGAATATGACGATAATTTGCAAAATTCACAGTTAGACTTCAAAACAAGCCGTTAAAGGGTGGAAACCCAAACTAGCCCCCAAACGACCCCGTAGGAGGTACGAACACCTCGCACGGGACCAATGTAACTTGCAGGAACTGATTGCATAGTCCCGGGACTCCCGGTTTGTGAATATGATGATAATTTACAAAAATCAACACTTAAACTTCAAAACAAGTATTTAAAGGGTGAAAACCCAAACTAACCCCCAAATGACTCCATAAGAGACACGAACACCTCGCACGGGACCAATGTAACTTGTAGGAACTGACCGCGTAGTCCCGAGTCTCTCGATTTGAGAATATAACAATGATTTGCAAAAATCACATTTAGACTTAAAAACAAGTCGTTAAATGGTGAAAACCCAAACCAGCCCCCAAACGACCACGTAAGAGGCACGAACACCTCGCACGGAACCAATGTAACTTGTAAGAACTGACCGCATAGTCCCGGGTCTTCCGGTTTGTGAATATGACGATAATTTGCAAAAATCACACTAAGACTTAAAAACAAGCCGTTAAAGAGTGAAAACCCAAACCAGCCCCCAAACGACCCCGTAAGAGGCACAAATACCTCGCACGGGATCAATGTAACTTATAGGAACTAACCGCGCAGTCCCGGGTCTCTCGGTTTGAGAATATGATGATAATTTGTAAAAATCACACTTAGACTTAAAAACAAGCCGTTAAAGGGTGAAAACCCAAACCAGCCCCCAAACGACCCCGTAAGAGGCACGAACACCTCGCACGGGTCAAATGTAACTTGTAGGAACTGACCGCGTAGTCCCGCGTCTCCAGGTTTTTGAATATGAGGATAATTGGCAAAGATCAACACTTAAACTTAAAAACAAGCCGTTAAAGGGTGAAAACCCAAACCAGCCCCCAAACGACCCCGTAAGTGGCACGAACACCTCGTACGGGACCAATGTAACTTGTAAAAACTGATCGCATAGTCCCGGGTCTCTCGATTTGAGAATATGATGATAATTTACAAAAATCACACTTAGACTAAAAAATAAGCCGTGAAGGGTGAAAACCCAAACGACCCCGTAGGAGGCACGAACACCTCGCACGGGACCGATGTAACTTGTAGGAACTGACTGCGTTGTCCCGGGTCTCCCAGTTTGTGAATATGATGATAATTTGCAAAAATCAACACTTAAACTTAAAAATAAGCCGTTGAAGGGTGAAAACCCAAACCAGCCGCCAAACGACCTCGGTAGAGGCACGAACACCTCGCACGGAACCAATGTAACTTGTAGGAACTGACCGCATAGTCCCGAGTCTCTCGGTTTGAGAATATGATGATAATTTGTAAAAATCACACTTAGATTTCAAAACAAGCCGTTTAAGGGTGAAAACTCAAACCAGCCCCCAAACGACCACCTAGGAGGCACGAACACCTCGCACGGGACCAATGTAACTTGTAAGAACTGACCGCATAGTCCCGGGTCTCCCGGTTTGTGAATATGATGATAAATCAACACTTAAACTTAAAAACAAGCCGTTAAAGGGTGGAAACCCAAACCAGCCCCCAAACGACCCCGTAAGAGGCACAAACACCACGCATTGGACCAATGTAACTTATAATATCTGACCGCGTAGTCCCGGGTCTGTCGATTTGAGAATATGACGGTAATTTGCAAAAATCACACTTAGACATAAAAACAAGCCGTTAAAGGGTGGAAACCCAAACCTGCCCCCAAATGACCCCGTAGGAGGCACGAACACCTCGTACGGGACCAATGTAACTTGCAGGAACTGACCGCATAGTCCCGGGGCTCCCGGTTTGTGAATATGACGATAATTTATAAAAATCAACACATAAACTAAAAAATAAGCCGTTAAAGGGTGAAAACCCAAACTAGCCCCCAAACGACCCCGTAAGAGACACGAACACCTCGCACGGAACCAACGTAACTTGTAGGAACTGACCGCGTAGTCCCGACTCTCTCGATTTGAGAATATAATAACGATTTGCAAAAATCACACTCAGACTTTAAAAAAAGTCGTCAAAGGGTGAAAATGCAAACCAGCCCCCAAACGACCACGTAAGAGGCATGAACACCCCGCACGGGACCAATATAAATTGTAGGAACTAACCACATAGTTCCGAGTCTCCCGATTTGTGAATATGAGGATAATTTTTAAAAATCACACTTAGACTTAAAAACAAGCTGTTAAAGTGTGAAAACCCAAACCAGCCCCCAAACGACCCCGTAAGAGACACGAATACCTCGCACGGGATCAATGTAACTTATAGGAACTGAGCGCGTAGTCCCAAGTTTCTCGGTTTGAGAATATGATGATAATTTGCAAAATTCACACTTAGATTTAAAAACAAGCCGTTAAAGGGTGGAAACCCAAACCAGCCCCCAAACGACCCCGTAGAAGGTACGAACACCTCGCACGGGACCAATGTAACTTGCTGGAACTGAACGCATATTCCCGGGACTCCCGGTTTGTGAATATGAAAAAAATTTACAAAAATCAACACTTAAACTTTAAAACAAGTCCTTAAAGGGTGAAAACCCAAACTAACCACCAAACGACTCCGTAAGAGACACGAACACCTGGCACGGGACCAATGTAACTTGTAGGAACTGACCGCGTAGTCCCGAGTCTCTCGATTTGAGAATATAAAGATGATTTGCCAAAATCACACTTAGACTTAAAAACAAATCGTTAACGGGTGAAAACCCAAACCAGCCCCCAAACGACCACCTAGGAGGCACAAACACCTCGCACGGGGCCAATGTAACTTGTAAGAACAGACTGCATAGTCCCGGGTCTCTCGGTTTGTGAATATGATGATAAATTAACACTTAAACTTAAAAACAAACCGTTAAAGGGTGGAAACCCAAACTAGCCCCCAAACGACCCTATAAGAGGCACAAACACCACGCACGGGACCAATGTAACTTATAAGATCTGACCGCGTAGTCCCGGGTCTCTCGATTTGTGAATATGATGATAATTTGCAAAAATCACACCTAGACTTAAAAATAAGCCGTTAAAGGGTGGAGACCCAAACCAGCCCCCAAACGACCCCGTAGGAGGCACGAACACCTCGCAAGGGACCAATGTAACTTGCAGGAACTGACCGCATAGTCCCTGGACTACCGGTTTGTGAATATGACGATAATTTACAAAAATAAACACTTAAACTTAAAAACAAGCCGTTAAGGGGTGAAAACCCAAACTTGCCCCCAAACGACCCCGTAAGAGACACGAACACCTCGCACGGGACCAATGTAACTTGTAGGAACTGACCGCGTAGTCCTGACTCTCTTGATTTGAGAATATAACGATGATTTGTAAAAATCACTCTTAGACTTAAAAACAAGTGGTCAAAGGGTGAAAACTCAAACCAGCCCCCAAACGACCATGAAAGAGGCATTAACACCCCGCACGGGACCAATATAACTTGTAGGAACTAACCGCATAGTTCCGAGTCTACCGGTTTGCGAATATGACGATAATTTGCAAAAATCACACTTAGACTTAAAAACAAGCCGTTAAAGGGTGAAAACCCAAACCACCCCCCAAACGACCCCGTAAGAGGCACGAATACCTCGCACGGGATTAATGTAACTTATTGGAACTGACCGCGTAGCCCCGGGTCTCTCGATTTGAGAATATGACGATAATTTGAAAAATTCACATTTAGACTTAAAAACAAGCCGTTAAAGGGTGGAAACGCAAACCAGCCCCCAAACGACCCCCTAAGATGTACGAACACCTCGTACGGGACCAATGTAACTTGCAGGAACTGACCGCATAGTCCCGGGACTCCCGGTTTGTGAATATGATGATAATTTACAAAAATCAACACTTAAACTTAAAAACAAGCCGTTAAAGGGTGAAAACCCAAACTAACCCACAAACGACTCCGTAAGAGACACGAACACCTCGCACGGGACCAATGTAACTTGTAGGAACTGACCGCGTAGTCCCGAGTCTCTCGATTTGAGAATATAACAATGATTTGCAAAAATCACACTTAGACTTAAAAACAAGTCGTTAAATGGTGAAAACCCAAACTAGCCCCCAAACGACCACGTAAGAGGCACGAACACCTCGCACGGGACCAATGTAACTTGTAAGAACTGACCGCATAGTCCCGGGTCTCCCGGTTTGTGAATATGACGATAATTTTCAAAAATCACACTAAGACTTAAAAACAAGCCGTTAAAGGGTGAAAACCCAAACCAGCCCCCAAACGACCCCGTAAGAGGCACAAATACCTCGCACGGGATCAATGTAACTTATAGGAGCTGACCACGTAGTCCCGGGTCTCTCGGTTTGAGAATATGATGATAATTTGCAAAAATCACACTTAGACTTAAAAACAAGCCGTTAAAGGGTGAAAACCCAAACCAGCCCCCAAACGACCCCGTAAGAGGCACGAACACCTCCCACGGGTCCAATGTAACTTGTAGGAACTGACCGCATAGTCCCGCATCTCCAGGTTTGTGAATATGAGGATAATTGGCAAAGATCAACACTTAAACTTAAAAACAAGCCGTTAAAGGGTGAAAACCCAAACCAGCCACTAAACGACCCCGTAAGTGGCACGAACACCTCGCACGGGACCAATGTAACTTGTAAAAACTGATCGCATAGTCCCGGGTCTCTCGGTTTGAGAATATGATGATAATTTGCAAAAATCACACTTAGACTAAAAAACAAGCCGTGAAGGGTGAAAACCCAAACGACCCCGTAGGAGGCACGAACACCTCGCATGGGACCGATGTAACTTGTTGGAAATGACTGCGTTGTCCCGGGCCTCCCGGTTTGTGAATATGATGACAATTTGCAAAAATCAACACTTAAACTTAAAAATAAGCCATTGAAGGGTGAAAACCCAAACCAGCCCCCAAACGACCTCGTAAGAGGCACGAACACCTCGCACGGGACCAATGTAACTTGTAGGAACTGATCGCATAGTCCCGAGTCTCTCGGTTTGAGAATATGATGATAATTTGTAAAAATCACACTTAGATTTAAAAACAAGCCGTTAAAGGGTGAAAACTCAAACCAGCCCCCAAACGACCACCTAGGAGGCATGAACACCTCGCACGGGACCAATGTAACTTGTAAGAACTGACCGCATAGTCCCGGGTCTCCCGGTTTGTGAATATGATGATAAATCAACACTTAAACTTAAAAACAAGCCATTAAAGGGTGAAAAACCAAACCATCCCCCAAACGACCCTATAAGAGGCACAAACACCACGCACGGGACCAATGTAACTTATAAGATCTGGCCGCGTAGTCCCGGGTCTCTCGGTTTGAGAATATGACGGTAATTTGCAAAAATCACACTTAGACTTATCAACAAGCCGTTAAAGGGTGGAAACCCAAACCAGCCCCCAAACGACCCCGTAGGAGGCACGAACACCTCGCACGGGACCAATGTAACTTGCAGGAACTGACCGCATAGTCCCGGGACTCTCGGTTTGTGAATATGACGATAATTTACAAAAATCAACACTTAAACTAAAAAACAAGCCGTTAAAGGGTGAAAACCCAAACTAGCCCCCAAACGACCCCGTAAGAGACATGAACACCTCGCACGGGACCAATGTAACTTGTAGGAACTGACCGCGTAGTCCCGAGTCTCTCGATTTGAGAAAATAACGATGATTTGCAAAAATCACACTTAGACTTAAAAACAAGTCGTTGAAGGGTGAAAACCCAAACCAACCCCCAAACGACCACGTAAGAGGCATGAACACCTCGCACGGGACCAATATATCTTGTAGGAACTAACCGCATAGTTTCGAGTCTCTCGGTTTGTGAATATGATGATAATTTGAAAAAATCATACTTAGACTTAAAAACAAGCCGTTAAAGGGTGAAAACCCAAACCAGTCCCCAAACGACCCCGTAAGAGGAACGAATACCTCGCACGGGATCAACGTAACTTATAGGAACTGACCGCGTAGTCCCGGGTCTCTCGGTTTGAGAATATGACGATAATTTTCAAAATTCACAGTTAGACTTATAAACAAGCCGTTAAAGGGTGGAAACCCAAACTAGCCCCCAAACGACCCCGTAAGAGACACGAACACCTCGCACGCGACCAATGTAACTTGTTGGAACTGATCGCATAGTCCCGAGTGTCTCTATTTGAGAATATAAAGATGATTTCCAAAAATCACACTTAGACTTAAAAACAAGTCGTTAAAGGGTGAAAACCCAAACTAGCCCCCAAATGACAACCTAGGAGGCACGAACACCTCGCACGGGACCAATGTAACTTGTAAGAACTGACCGCATAGTCTCGGGTCTCCCGGTTTGTGAATATGACAATAAATCAACACTTAAACTTAAAAACAAGCCGTTAAAGTGTGGAAACCCAAACCAGCGCCCAAACGACCCCGTAAGAGGCACAAACACCACGCATGGGACCAATGTAACTTATAAGATCTGACCGCGTAGTCTCGGGTCTCTCGATTTGTGAATATGATGATAATTTGCAAAAATCACACTTAGACTTAAAAACAATCCGTTAAAGGGTGAAAACCCAAACCATCCCCCAAACAACCCCGTAGGAGGCACGAACACCTCGCACGGGACCAATGTAACTTGTAAGAACTGACTGCATAGTCCCGGGTCTCTCGGTTTGAGAATATGACGATAATTTGCAAAAATCACACTTAGACTTAAAAACAAGCCGTTAAAGGGTGGAAACCCAAACCAGCCCCCAAACGACCCCGTAGGAGGCACGAACACCTCGCACGGGTCCAATGTAACTTGTAGGAACTGACCGCATACTCCCGAGACTCCCAGTTTTTTAATACGACCATAATTTACAAAAGGCAGCACTTAAACTTAAAAATAAGCCTTAAAAGGTTGAAAACCCAAACTATCCCCCAAACGACCCTGTAAGAGACACGAACACCTCGCACGGGACCAATGTAACTTGTAGGAACTGATCGCGTAGTCCCGAGTCTCATGATTTGAGAATATAACGATGATTTGCAAAAATCACACTTAGACTTAAAAACAAGTCGTCAAAGGGTGAAAACGCAAACCAGCCCCCAAACAACCACGTAAGAGGCATGAACTATAACTTGTAGGAACTAACCGCATAGTTCCGAGTCTCCCGGTTTGTGAATATGACGATAATTTTTAAAAATCACACTTAGACTTAAAAACAAGCCGTTAAAGGGTGAAAACCCAAACCAGCCCCAAACGACCCCGTAAGAGGCACAAATACCTCGCACGGGACCAATGTAACTTGTAGGAACTGACCGCGTAGTCCTGACTCTCTCGATTTGAGAATATAACGATGATTTGCAAAAATCACACTTAGACTTAAAAACAAGTCGTCAAAGGGTGAAAACGCAAACCAGCCCCCAAACGACCACGTAAGAGGCATGAACTATAACTTGTAGGAACTAACCGCATAGTTCCGAGTCTCCCGGTTTGTGAATATGACGATAATTTGTTAAAATCACACTTAGACTTAAAAACAAGCCGTTAAAGGGTGAAAACCCAAACCAGCCACAAACGACCCCGTAAGAGGCACGAATACCTCGCACGGGATCAATGTAACTTATAGGAACTGACCGCGTAGTCCTGGGTTTCTCGGTTTGAGAATATGATGATAATTTGCAAAATTCACACTTAGACTTAAAAACAAGCCGTTAAAGGGTGGAAACCCAAACCAGCCCCCAAACGACCCCGTATAAGGTACGAATACCTCGCACGGGACCAATGTAACTTGCAGGATCTGACCGCAAATTCCCGGGACTCCCAGTTTGTTAATATGACGATAATTTACAAAAATCAACACTTAAACTTTAAAACAAGTCGTTAAAGGGTGAAAACCCAAACTAGACCCCAAACGACTCCGTAAGAGACACGAACACCTCGCACGGGACCAATGAAACTTGTAAGAACTGACCACGTAGTCCCGAGTCTACCGATTTGAGAATATAACGATGATTTGCAAAAATCACACTTAGACTTAAAAACAAGTCGTTAAAGGGTGAAAACCC
This sequence comes from Sambucus nigra, assembly GCA_949130495.1. Lineage (NCBI taxonomy): Eukaryota > Viridiplantae > Streptophyta > Magnoliopsida > Dipsacales > Adoxaceae > Sambucus > Sambucus nigra. Next base: position 379,254,225 of record OX422224.1, read on the forward strand.
AAACCAGTCCCCAAACGACCACGTAAGAGGCACGAACACCTCGCACGGGACCAATGTAACTTGTAAGAACTGACCGCATAGTCCCGGGTCTCCCGGTTTGTGAATATGATGATAATTTGCAAAAATCACACTTAGACTTAAAAACAAGCCGTTAAAGGGTGAAAACCCAAACCATCCCCCAAACGACCCCGTAAGAGGCACAAAAACCTCGAACGGGATCAATGTAACTTATAGGAACTGGTCGCGTAGTCTCGGGTCTCTCGGTTTGAGAATATGATGATAATTTGCAAAAATCACACTTAGACTTAAAAACAAGCCGTTAAAGGGTGAAAACTCAAACCAGCCCCCAAACGACCCCGTAAGAGGCACGAACACCTCGCACGGGTCTAATGTAACTTGTAGGAACTGACCGCGTAGTCCCGGGTCTCCTGGTTTGTGAATATGACGATACTTTGCAAAACTTAATACTTTAAAAACAAGCCGTTCAAGGGTGAAAATCCAAACCAGTCCCCAGACGACCCCGTAAGAGGCACGAACACCTCGCACGGGTCTAATGTAACTTGTAGGAACTGACCGCGTAGTCCCGGGTCTCCTGGTTTGTGAATATGACGATACTTTGCAAAACTTAATACTTTAAAAACAAGCCGTTCAAGGGTGAAAATCCAAACCAGTCCCCAAACGATGATTTGCAAAAATCACTCTTAGACTTAAAAACATGTCGTCAAAGGGTGAAAACTCAAACCACCCCCAAACGACCATGTAAGAGACATTAACACCCCGCACGGGACCAATATAACTTGTAGGAACTAACCGCATAGTTCCGAGTCTCCCGGTTTGTGAATATGACGATAATTTGCAAAAATCACACTTGACTTAAAACACAAGTCGTTAAAGGGTGAAAACCCAAACTAGCCCTCAAACGACCCCGTAAGAGGCACGAATACCTCGCAGGGGATCAATGTAACTTATAGGAACTGACCGCGTAGTCCCGGGTCTCTCGGTTTGAAAATATGACGATAATTTGCAAAATTCACACTTAGACTTAAAAACAAGCTTTAAAAGGGTGGAAACACAAACCAGCCCCCAAACGACCCCGTAGGAGGTACGAACACCTCGCACGGGACCAATGTAACTTGCAGGAACTGACCGCGTAGTCCCGGGACTCTCGGTTTGTGAATATGACGATAATTTACAAAAATCAACACTTAAACTTAAAAACAAGCCGTTAAAGGGTGAAAACCCAAACTAGCCCCCAAACGACCCCGTAAGAGACATGAACACCTCGCACGGGACCAATGTAACTTGTAGGAACTGACCGCGTAGTCCCGAGTCTCTCGATTAGAGAATATAACGATGATTTGCAAAAATCACACTTAGACTTAAAAACAAGTCGTTGAAGGGTGAAAACCCAAACCAGCCCCCAAACGACCACGTAAGAGGCATGAACACCTCGCACGGGACCAATATATCTTGTAGGAACTAACCGCATAGTTTCGAGTCTCTCGGTTTGTGAATATGATGATAATTTGAAAAAATCACACTTAGACTTAAAAACAAGCCGTTAAAGGGTGAAAACCCAAACCAGTCCCCAAACGACCCGGTAAGAGGAACGAATACCTCGCACGGGATCAACGTAACTTATAGGAACTGACCGCGTAGTCCCGGGTCTCTCGGTTTGAGAATATGACGATAATTTTCAAAATTCACAGTTCGACTTATAAACAAGCCGTTAAAGGGTGGAAACCCAAACTAGCCCCCAAACGACCCCGTAAGAGACACGAACACCTCGCACGGGACCAATGTAACTTGTTGGAACTGATCGGGTAGTCCCGAGTGTGTCTATTTGAGAATATAAAGATGATTTCCAAAAATCACACTTAGACTTAAAAACAAGTCGTTAAAGGGTGAAAACCCAAACTAGCCCCCAAATGACCACCTAGGAGGCACGAACACCTCGCACGGGACCAATGTAACTTGTAAGAACTGACCGCATAGTCTCGGGTCTCCCGGTTTGTGAATATGACAATAAATCAACACTTAAACTTAAAAACAAGCCGTTAAAGTGTGGAAACCCAAACCAGCGCCCAAACGACCCCGTAAGAGGCACAAACACCACGCATGGGACCAATGTAACTTATAAGATCTGACCGCGTAGTCCCGGGTCTCTCGATTTGTGAATATGATGATAATTTGCAAAAATCACACTTAGACTTAAAAACAATCCGTTAAAGGGTGAAAACCCAAACCATCCCCCAAACAACCCCGTAGGAGGCACGAACACCTCGCACGGGACCAATGTAACTTATAAGAACTGACTGCATAGTCCCGGGTCTCTCGGTTTGAGAATATGATGATAATTTGCAAAAATCACACTTAGACTTAAAAACAAGCCGTTAAAGGGTGGAAACCCAAACCAGCCCCCAAACGACCCCGTAGGAGGCACGAACACCTCGCACGGGTCCAATGTAACTTGCAGGAACTGATCGCATACTCCCGAGACTCCCAATTTTTGAATACGACGATAATTTACAAAAGGCAGCACTTAAACTTAAAAATAAGCCTTAAAAGGGTGAAAACCCAAACTATCCCCCAAACGACCCCGTAAGAGACACGAACACCTCGCACGGGACCAATGTAACTTGTAGGAACTGATCGCGTAGTCCCGAGTCTCTCGATTTGAGAATATAACGATGATTTGCAAAAATCACACTTAGACTTAAAAACAAGTCGTCAAAGGGTGAAAACGCAAACCAGCCCCCAAATGACCACGTAAGAGGCATGAACTATAACTTGTAGGAACTAACCGCATAGTTCCGAGTCTACCGGTTTGTGAATATGACGATAATTTGTAAAAATCACACTTAGACTTAAAAACAAGCCGTTAAAGGGTGAAAACCCAAACCAGCCCCAAACGACCCCGTAAGAGGCACGAATACCTCGTACGGGACCAATGTAACTTGTAGGAACTGACCGCGTAGTCCTGACTCTCTCGATTTGAGAATATAACGATGATTTGCAAAAATCACACTTAGACTTAAAAACAAGTCGTCAAAGGGTGAAAACGCAAACCAGCCCCCAAACGACCACGTAAGAGGCATGAACTATAACTTGTAGGAACTAACCGCATAGTTCCGAGTCTCCCGGTTTGTGAATATGACGATAATTTGTAAAAATCACACTTAGACTTAAAAACAAGCCGTTAAAGGGTGAAAACCCAAACCAGCCACAAACGACCCCGTAAGAGGCACGAATACCTCGTACTGGATCAATGTAACTTATAGGAACTGACCGCGTAGTCCTGGGTTTCTCGGTTTGAGAATATGATGATAATTTGCAAAATTCACACTTAGACTTAAAAACAAGCCGTTAAAGGGTGGAAACCCAAACCAGCCCCCAAACGACCCCGTATAAGGTACGAATACCTCGCACGGGACCAATGTAACTTGCAGGATCCGACCGCAAATTCCCGGGACTCCCAGTTTGTTAATATGACGATAATTTACAAAAATCAACACTTAAACTTTAAAACAAGTCGTTAAAGGGTGAAAACCCAAACTAGCCCCCAAACGACTCCGTAAGAGACACGAACACCTCGCACGGGACCAATGAAACTTGTAAGAACTGACCACGTAGTCCCGAGTCTACCGATTTGAGAATATAACGATGATTTGCAAAAATCACACTTAGACTTAAAAACAAGTCGTTAAAGGGTGAAAACCCAAACCAGTCCCTAAACGACCACGTAAGAGGCACGAACACCTCGTACGGGACCAATGTAACTTGTAAGAACTGACCGCATAGTCCCGGGTCTCCCGGTTTGTGAATATGATGATAATTTGCAAAAATCACACTTAGACTTAAAAACAAGCCGTTAAAGGGTGAAAACCCAAACCATCCCCCAAACGACCCCGTAAGAGGCACAAAAACCTCGAACGGGATCAATGTAACTTATAGGAACTGGTCGCGTAGTCTCGGGTCTCTCGGTTTGAGAATATGATGATAATTTGCAAAAATCACACTTAGACTTAAAAACAAGCCGTTAAAGGGTGAAAACTCAAACCAGCCCCCAAACGACCCCGTAAGAGGCACGAACACCTCGCACGGGTCTAATGTAACTTGTAGGAACTGACCGCGTAGTCCCGGGTCTCCTGGTTTGTGAATATGACGATACTTTGCAAAACTTAATACTTTAAAAACAAGCCATTCAAGGGTGAAAATTCAAACCAGTCCCCAGACGACCCCGTAAGAGGCACGAACACCTCGCACGGGTCTAATGTAACTTGTAGGAACTTACCGCGTAGTCCCGGGTCTCCTGGTTTGTGAATATGACGATACTTTGCAAAACTTAATACTTTAAAAACAAGTCGTTCAAGGGTGAAAATCCAAACCAGTCCCCAAACGATGATTTGCAAAAATCACTCTTAGACTTAAAAACAAGTCGTCAAAGGGTTAAAACTCAAACCAGCCCCAAACGACCATGTAAGAGACATTAACACCCCGCACGGGACCAATATAACTTGTAGGAACTAACCGCATAGTTCCGAGTCTCCCGGTTTGTGAATATGACGATAATTTGCAAAAATCACACTTGACTTAAAACACAAGTCGTTAAAGGGTGAAAACCCAAACCAGCCCTCAAACGACCCCGTAAGAGGCACGAATACCTCGCACGGTGTCAATGTAACTTATAGGAACTGACCGCGTAGTCCCGGGTCTCTCGGTTTGAAAATATGACGATAATTTGCAAAATTCACACTTAGACTTAAAAACAAGCCGTAAAAGGGTGGAAACACAAACCAGCCCCCAAACGACCCCGTATAAGGTACGAATACCTCGCACGGGACCAATGTAACTTGCAGGATCCGACCGCAAATTCCCGGGACTCCCAGTTTGTTAATATGACGATAATTTACAAAAATCAACACTTAAACTTTAAAACAAGTCGTTAAAGGGTGAAAACCCAAACTAGCCCCCAAACGACTCCGTAAGAGACACGAACACCTCGCACGGGACCAATGAAACTTGTAAGAACTGACCACGTAGTCCCGAGTCTACCGATTTGAGAATATAACGATGATTTGCAAAAATCACACTTAGACTTAAAAACAAGTCGTTAAAGGGTGAAAACCCAAACCAGTCCCTAAACGACCACGTAAGAGGCACGAACACCTCGCACGGGACCAATGTAACTTGTAAGAACTGACCGCATAGTCCATGGTCTCCCGGTTTGTGAATATGATGATAATTTGCAAAAATCACACTTAGACTTAAAAACAAGCCGTTAAAGGGTGAAAACCCAAACCATCCCCCAAACGACCCCGTAAGAGGCACAAAAACCTCGAACGGGATCAATGTAACTTATAGGAACTGGTCGCGTAGTCTCGGGTCTCTCGGTTTGAGAATATGATGATAATTTGCAAAAATCACACTTAGACTTAAAAACAAGCCGTTAAAGGGTGAAAACTCAAACCAGCCCCCAAACGACCCCGTAAGAGGCACGAACACCTCGCACGGGTCTAATGTAACTTGTAGGAACTGACCGCGTAGTCCCGGGTCTCCTGGTTTATGAATATGACGATACTTTGCAAAACTTAATACTTTAAAAACAAGCCATTCAAGGGTGAAAATCTAAACCAGTCCCCAGACGACCCCGTAAGAGGCACGAACACCTCGCACGGGTCTAATGTAACTTGTAGGAACTTACCGCGTAGTCCCGGGTCTCCTGGTTTGTGAATATGACGATACTTTGCAAAACTTAATACTTTAAAAACAAGTCGTTCAAGGGCGAAAATCCAAACCAGTCCCCAAACGATGATTTGCAAAAATCACTCTTAGACTTAAAAACAAGTCGTCAAAGGGTTAAAACTCAAACCAGCCCCAAACGACCATGTAAGAGACATTAACACCCCGCACGGGACCAATATAACTTGTAGGAACTAACCGCATAGTTCCGAGTCTCCCGGTTTGTGAATATGACGATAATTTGCAAAAATCACACTTGACTTAAAACACAAGTCGTTAAAGGGTGAAAACCCAAACCAGCCCTCAAACGACCCCGTAAGAGGCACGAATACCTCGCACGGGATCAATGTAACTTATAGGAACTGATCGCGTAGTCCCGGGTCTCTCGGTTTGAAAATATTACGATAATTTGCAAAATTCACACTTAGACTTAAAAACAAGCCGTAAAAGGGTAGAAACACAAACCAGCCCCCAAACGACCCCGTAGGAGGTACGAACACCTCGCACGGGACCAATGTAACTTGCAGGAACTGACCGCATAGTCCCGGGACTCCCGGTTTGTGAATATGATGATAATTTACAAAAATCAACACTTAAACTTAAAAACAAGCCTTTAAAGGGTGAAAACCCAAACTAACCCCCAAACGACTCCGTAAGAGACACGAACACCTCGCACGGGACCAATGTAACTTGTAGAAACTGACCGCGTAGTCCCGAGTCACTTGATTTGAGAATATAACAATGATTTGCAAAAATCACACTTAGACTTAAAAATAATTCGTTAAAGGGTAAAAACTCAAACCAGCCCCCAAACGACAACGTAAGAGGCACGAGCACCTCGTACGGGACCAATGTAACTTGTAAGAACTGACCGCATAGTCCCGGGTCTCCCGGTTTGTGAATATGACGATAATTTGCAAAAATCACACTTAGACTTAAAAACAAGCCGTTAAAGGGTGAAAACCCAAACCAGCACCAAAACGACCCCGTAAGAGGCACAAATACCTCGCACGGGATCAATGTAACTTATAGGAACTGACCGCGTAGTCCCGGGTCTCACTGTTTGAGAATATGATGATAATTTTCAAAAATCACACTTAGACTTAAAAACAAGCCAATTAAAGGGTGAAAACCCAAACCAGCCCCCAAACGACCCCGTAAGAGGCACGAACACCTCGCACGGGTCTAATGTAACTTGTAGGAACTGACCGCGTAGTCCTGGGTCTCCGGATTTGTGAATATGAGGATAATTGGCAAAAATTAACACTTAAACTTAAAAATAAGCCGTTAAAGGGTGAAAATCCAAACCAGCCCCCAAACAACCCCGTAAGTGGCACGAACACCTCGCACGGGACCAATGTAACTTGTAAAAACTGATCGCATAGTCCAGGGTCTCTCGGTTTGAGAATATGACGATAATTTGCAAAAATCACACTTAGACTAAAAAATAAGCCGTGAAGGGTGAAAACCCAAACGACCCCGTAGGAGGCACGAACACCTCGCACGGGATCGATATAACTTGTAGGAACTGACTGCGTTGTCTCGGGTCTCCCGGTTTGTGAATATGATGATAATTTGCAAAAATCAACACTTAGACTTAAAAACAAGCCGTTAAAGGGTGAAAACCCAAACTAGCCCCCAAACGACCCCGTAAGAGGCACAAATACCTCGCACGGGATGAATGTAACTTATAGGAACTGACCACGTAGTCCCGGGTCACTCGGTTTGAGAATATGATGATAATTTGCAAAAATCACACTTAGACTTAAAAACAAGCCATTAAAGGGTGAAAACCCAAACCAGTCCCCAAACGACCCCATAGAAGGTACGAACACCACGGACTGGACCAATGTAACTTCCAGGAACTGGCCGCATAGTCCCGGAACTCCCGGTTTGTGAATATGATGATAATTTAAAAAAATCAACACTTAAACTTAAAAACAAGCCGTTAAAGGATGAAAACCCAAAATAGCCTCAAACGATCCCGTAAGAGACACGAACACCTCGCACGGGACTAATGTAACTAGCAAGAACTGACCGTGTAGTCCCGAGTCTCTCGATTTGAGAATATAAAGATGATTTGCAAAAATCACACTTAGACTTAAATACAAGTCGTTAAAGGGTGAAAACCCAAACCAGTCCCCAAACGACCACGTAAGAGGAACGAACACCTCACACGGGACCAATGTAACTTGTAAGAACTGACCGCATAGTCCCGGGTCTCCCGGTTTTTGAATATGATGATAATTTGTAAAAATCACACTAAGACTTAAAAACAAGCCGTTAAAGGGTGAAAACCCAAACCAGCCCCCAAACGACCCCGTAAAAGGCACAAATACCTCGGACGGGATCAATGTAACTTATAGGAACTAGCCGCGTAGTCCCGGGTCTCCCAGTTTGTGAATATGATGATAATTTGCAAAAATCACACTTAGACTTAAAAACAAGTCGTTAAAGGGTGAAAACCCAAACCAGCCCCCAAACGACGAACACCTCGCACGGGACCAATGTAACTTGTAAGAACTGACCGCATAGTCTCGGGTCTCCCGATTTGTGAATATGGCGATAAATCAACACTTAAACTGAAAAATAAGCCGTTAAAGGGTGGAAACCCAAACCAGCCCCCAAACGACCCCGTAAGAGGCACAAACACCACGCATGGGACCAATGTAACTTATAAGATCTGACCGCGTAGTCCCGGGTCTCTCGATTTGTGAATATGACGATAATTTGCAAAAATCACACTTAGACTTAAAAACAATCTGTTAAAGGGTGAAAACCCAAACCATCCCGCAAACAACCCCGTAGGAGGCACGAACACCTCGCACGGGACCAATGTAACTTGTAAGAACTGACCGCATAGTCCCGGGTCTCTCGGTTTGAGAATATGATGATAATTTGCAAAAATCACACTTAGACTTAAAAACAAGCCATTAAAGGGTGAAAGTCCAAACCAGCCCCCAAACGACCCCGTAAGAGACACGAACACCTCGCACGGGACCAATGTAACTTGTAGGAACTGACAGCGCAGTCCCGAATCTCTCGATTTGAGAATATAACGATGATTTGCAAAAATCACACTTAGACTTAAAAACAAGTCGTCAAAGGGTGAAAACGCAAACCAGCCCCCAAACGACCCCGTAGGAGGCACGAACACCTCGCACGGGACCAATGTAACTTGTAAGAACTGACCGCATAGTCCCGGGTCTCTCGGTTTGAGAATATGATGATAATTTGCAAAAATCACACTTAGACTTAAAAACAAGCCATTAAAGGATGAAAACCCAAACCAGCCCCCAAACGACCCCGTAAGAGACACGAACACCTCGCACGGGACCAATGTAACTTGTAGGAACTGACCGCGTAGTCCCGAGTCTCTCGATTTGAGAATATAACGATGATTTGCAAAAATCACACTTAGACTTAAAAACAAGTCGTCAAAGGGTGAAAACGCAAACCAGCCCCCAAACAACCACGTAAGAGGCATGAACTATAACTTGTAGGAACTAACCGCATAGTTCTGAGTCTCCCGGTTTGTGAATATGACGATAATTTGTAAAAATCACACTTAGGCTTAAAAACAAGCCGTTAAAGGGTGAAAACCCGAACCAGCCCCCTAACGACACCGTAAGAGGCACGAATACCTCGCACGAGATCAATGTAACTTATAGGAACTGACCGCGTAGTCCTGGATTTCTCGGTTTGATAATATGATGATAATTTGCAAAATTCACACTTAGACTTAAAAATAAGCCGTTAAAGGGTGGAAACCCAAACCACCCCCAAACGGCACCGTAGAAGGTACGAACACCTCGCACGGGACCAATGTAACTTGCGGGAACTGACCGCATATGCCCGGGACTCCCGGTTTGTGAATATGATGATAATTTATAAAAATCAACACTTAAACTTTAAAACAAGTCGTTAAAGGGTGAAAACCCAAACTAGCCCCCAAACGACTCCGTAAGAGACACGAACACCTCGCACGGGACCACTGTAACTTGTAGGAACTGACCGCGTAGTCCTGAGTTTACCGATTTTAGAATATAACGATGATTTGCAAAAATCACACTTAGACTTAAGAACAAGTCGTTAAAGGGTGAAAACCCAAACCAGTCCCCAAACGACCACGTAAGAGGCACGAACACCTCGCACGGGACCAATGTAACTTGTAAGAACTGACCGCATAGTCCCGGGTCTCTCGGTTTGTGAATATGATGATAATTTGTAAAAATCACACTTAGACTTAAAAACAAGCCGTTAAAGGGTGAAAACCCAAACCAGCCCCCAAACGACCCCGTAAGAGGCACAAATACCTCGGACGGGATCAATGTAACTTATAGGAACTGGTCGCGTAGTCCCGGGTCTCTCGGTTTGAGAATATGATGATAATTTGAAAAAATCACACTTAGACTTAAAAACAAGTCGTTAAAGGGTGGAAACCCAAACCTGCCCCCAAACGACCCCGTAGGAGGTATGAACACCTCGCACGGGACCAATGTAACATGCACGAACTGATCGCATAGTCCCGGGACTCCCGGTTTGTGAATATGACGATAATTTATAAAAATCAACACTTAAACTTAAAAACAAGTCGTTAAAGGGTGAAAACCCAAACTAGCCCCCAAAACGACCCCGTAAGAGACACGAACACCTCGCACGGGACCAATGTAACTTGTAAGAACTGACCGCGTAGTCCCGAGTCTCTCGATTTGAGAAAAAAAAATGATTTGCAAAAATCACACTTAGACTTAAAAAGAAATCGTTAAAGGGTGAAAACCCAAACCAGCCCCCAAACGACCACCTAGGAGGCACAAACACCTCGCACGGGACCAATGTAACTTGTAAGAACTGACCGCATAGGCCCGGGTCTCCCGGTTTGTGAATATGACGATAAATCAACACTTAAACTTAAAAACAAGCCGTTAAAGGGTGGAAACCCAAACCAGCCCCCAAACGACTCCGTAGGAGGTACGAACACCTCGTACGGGATCAATGTAACTTGCAGGAACTGACCGCATAGTCCCGGGACTCCCGGTTTGTGAATATGATGATAATTTACAAAAATCAACACTTAAACTTAAAAACAAGCCGTTAAAGGGTGAAAACCCAAACGACTCCGTAAGAGACACGAACACCTCGCACGGGACCAATGTAACTTCTAGGAACTGACCGCGTAGTCCCGAGTCTCTCGATTTGAGAATATAATAATGATTTGCAAAAATCACACTTAGACTTAAAAACAAGTCGTTAAAGGGTGAAAACCCAAACCAACCCCCAAACGACCACGTAAGAGGCACGAACACCTCGCACGGGACCAATGTAACTTGTAAGAACTGACCGCATAGTCCCAGGTCTCCCGGTTTCTGAATATGACGATAATTTAGAAAAACCAACACTTAAACTTAAAAATAAGCCGTTGAAAGGTGAAAACCCAAACTAGCCCCCAAGCGACCTCGTAAGAGGCACGAACACCTCGCACGGGACCAATGTAACTTGTAGGAACTGACCGCATAGTCCCGTGTCTCTCGGTTTGGGAATATAACGATAATTTGTAAAAATCACACTTGGATTTAAAAACAAGCCGTTAAAGGTTGAAAACTCAAACCAGCCCCAAAACGACCACCTAGGAGGCACGAACACCTCGCACGGGACCAATGTAACTTGTAAGAACTGACCGCATATTCCCGGGTTTCTCGGTTTATGAATATGATGATAAATCAATACTTAAACTTAAAAACAAGCCGTTAAAGGGTGGAAACCTAAACCAGCCCCCAAACGACCCCGTAGAAGGTACGAACACCTCGCACGGGACCAATGCAACTTGCAGGAACTGACCGATTATACCCGGGACTCCCGGTTTGTGAATATGATGATAATTTACAAAAATCAACACTTAAACTTTAAAACAAGTCGTTAAAGGGTGAAAACCCAAACTAGCCCCCAAACGACTCCGTAAGAGACACGAACACCTCGCACGGGACCAATGTAACTTGTAGGAACTGACCGCGTAGTCCCGAGTATACCGATTTTAGAATATAACGATGATTTGCAAAAATCACACTTAGACTTAAGAACAAGTCGTTAAAGGGTGAAAACCCAAACCAGTCCCCAAACGACCACGTAAGAGGCACGTACACCTCGCACGGGACCAATGTAACTTGTAAGAACTGACCGCATGGTCCCGGGTCTCCCGGTTTGTGAATATGGTGATAATTTGCAAAAATCACACTTAGACTTAAAAACAAGCCGTTAAAGGGTGAAAACCCAAACCAGCCCCCAAACGACCCCGTAAGAGGCACAAATACCTCGGACGGGATCAATGTAACTTATAGGAACTGGTCGCGTAGTCCCGGGTCTCTCGGCTTGAGAATATGATGATAATTTGAAAAAATCACACTTAGACTTAAAAACAAGTCGTTAAAGGGTGGAAACCCAAACCTGCCCCCAAACGACCCCGTAGGAGGTACGAACACCTCGCACGGGACCAATGTAACTTGCCGGAACTGATCGCATAGTCCCGGGACTCCCGGTTTGTGAATATGAAGATAATTTATAAAAATCAACACTTAAACTTAAAAACAAATCGTTAAAGGGTGAAAACCCAAACTAGCGCCCAAAACGACCCCGTAAGAGACACGAACACCTCGCACGGGACCAATGTAACTTGTAAGAACTGACCGCGTAGTCCCGAGTCTCTCGATTTGAGGAAAAAAAAATGATTTGCAAAAATCACACTTAGACTTAAAAATAAATCATTAAAGGGTGAAAACCCAAACCAGCCCCCAAACGACCACCTAGGAGGCACAAACACCTCGCACGGGACCAATGTAACTTGTAAGAACTGATCGCATAGTCCCGGGTCTCCTGGTTCGTGAATATGACGATAAATCAACACTTAAACTTAAAAACAAGTCGTTAAAGGGTGGAAACCCAAACCAGCCCCCAAACGACCCTGTAAGAGACACAAACACCACGCACGGGACCAATGTAACTTATAAGATCTGAGCGCGTAGTCTCGGGTCTCTCGATTTGTGAATATGACGATAATTTACAAAAATCACACTTAGACTTAAAAACAAGTCGTTAAATGGTGAAAACCCAAACCAGCCCCAAAACGACCCCGTAGGAGGCACGAACACCTCGCACGAGACCAATGTAACTTGCAGGAACTGACCGCATAGTCCCGGGACTCCCGGTTTGTGAATATGACGATAATTTACAAAAATCAACACTTAAAATTAAAAATAAGCCATTAAAGGGTGAAAACCCAAACCAGCCCCCAAACGACCCCGTAAGAGGCACGAATATCTCGCACGGGATCAATGTAACTTATAGGAACTGACCGCGTAGTCCCGGGTTTCTCGATTTGAGAATATGACGATAATTTGCAAAATTCACACTTAGACTTAAAAATAAGCCGTTAAAGGGTGGAAACCCAAACCAGCCCCCAAACGACCCCGTAGGAGGTACGAACACCTCACACGGGACCAATGTAACTTGCAGGAACTGACCGCATAGTCCCGGGACTCCCGGTTTGTGAATATGGTGATAATTTACAAAAATCAACACTTAAACTTAAAAACAAGCCGTTAAAGGGTGAAGACCCAAACTAACCCCCAAACGACTCCGTAAGAGACACGAACACCTCGCACGGGACCAATGTAACTTGTAGGAACTGACCGCGTAGTCTCGAGTCTCTCGATTTGAGAATATAATAATGATTTGCAAAAATCACACTTAGACTTAAAAACAAGTCGTTAAAGGGTGAAAACCCAAACCAGCCCCCAAACGACCACGTAAGAGGCACGAACACCTCGCACGGGACCAATGTAACTTGTGAGAACTGACCGCATATTCCTGGGCCTCCCGGTTTCTGAATATGACGATAATTTAGAAAAATCAACACTTAAACTTAAAAATAAGCCGTTGAAGGGTGAAAACCCAAACCAGCCCCCAAACGACCTCGTAAGAGGCACGAACACCTCGCACGGGACCAATGTAACTTGTAGGAACTGACCGCATAGTCCTAAGTCTCTCGGTTTGGGAATATAACGATAATTTTTAAAAATCACAATTAGATTTAAAAATAAGCCGTTAAAGGGTGAAAACTCAAACCATCCCCCAAACGACCACCTAGGAGGCACGAACACCTCGCACGGGACCAATGTAACTTGTAAGAACTGACCGCATATTCTCGGGTCTCCCAGTTTATGAATATGATGATAAATCAATACTTAAACTTAAAAACAAGACGTTAAAGGGTGGAAACCAAAACCAGCCCCCAAACTACCCCGTAAGAGGCACAAACACCACGCACGGGACCAATGTAACTTATAAGATCTGACCGCGTAGTCCCGGGTCTCTCGGTTTGAGAATATGACGATAATTTGCAAAATTCACACTTAGACTTAAAAACAAGCCATTAAAGGGTGGAAACCCAAACCAGCCCCCAAACGACCCCGTAGAAGGTACGAACACCTCGCACGGGACCAATGTAACTTGCAGGAACTGACCGCATATTCCCGGGACTGCCGGTTTGTGAATATGAAGATAATTTACAAAAATCAACACTTAAACTTTAAACAAGTCGTTAAAGGGTGAAAACCCAAACTAGCCCACAAACGACTCCGTAAGAGACACGAACACCTCGCACGGGACCAATGTAACTTGTAGGAACTGACCGCGTAGTCCCGAGTCTACCGATTTGAGAATATAACGATGATTTGCAAAAATCATACTTAGACTTAAGAACAAGTCGTTAAAGGGTGAAAACCCAAACCAGTCCCCAAACGACCACGTAAGAGGCACGAACACCTCGTACGGGACCAATGTAACTTGTAAGAACTGACCGCATAGTCCCGGGTCTCCCGGTTTGTGAATATGATGATAAATTGTAAAAATCACACTTAGACTTAAAAATAAGCCGTTAAAGGGTGAAAACCCAAACCAGCCCCCAAACGACCCCGTAAGAGGCACAAATACCTCGGACGGGATCAATGTAACATATAGGAACTGGTCGCGTAGTCCCGGGTCTCTCAGTTTGAGAATATGATGATAATTTGAAAAAATCACACTTAGACTTAAAAACAAGCCATTAAAGGGTGGAAACCCAAACCTGCCCCCAAACGACCCCGTAGGAGGTACGAACACCTCGCACGGGACCAATGTAACTTGCAGGAACTGATCGCATAGTCCCGGGACTCCCGGTTAGTGAATATGACGATAATTTATAAAAATCAACACTTAAACTTAAAAACAAGTCGTTAAAGGGTGAAAACCCAAACTAGCCCCTAAAACGACCCCGTAAGAGACACGAACACCTCGCACGGGACCAATGTAACTTGTAAGAACTAACTGCGTAGTCCCGAGTCTCTCGATTTGAGAAAAAAAATGATTTGCAAAAATCACACTTAGACTTAAAAACAAATCGTTAAAGGGTGAAAACCCAAACCAGCCCCCAAACGACCACCTAGGAGGCACAAACACCTCGCACGGGACCAATGTAACTTGTAAGAACTGACCGCATAGTCCCGGGTCTCCCGATTTGTGAATATGACGATAAATCAACACTAAACTTAAAAACAAGCCGTTAAAGGGTGGAAACCCAAACCAGCCCCCAAACGACCCTGTAAGAGGCACAAACACCACGCACGGGACCAATGTAACTTATAAGATCTGACCGCGTAGTCCCGGGTCTCTCGATTTGTGAATATGACGATTATTTGCAAAAATCACACTTAGACTTAAAAACAAGTCGTTAAATGGTGGAAACCCAAACCATCCCCTAAATGACCCCGTAGGAGGCACGAACACCTCGCACGAGACCAATGTAACTTGCAGGATCTGACCGCATAGTCCCGGGACTCCCGGTTTGTGAATATGACGATAATTTACAAAAATCAACACTTAAAATTAAAAATAAGCCGTTAAAGGGTGAAAACCCAAACCATCCCCCAAACGACCCCGTAAGAGGCACGAATACCTCGCACGGGATCAATGTAACTTATAGGAACTGACCGCGTAGTCCCGAGTCTCTCGGTTTGAGAATATGACGATAATTTGAAAAATTCACACTTAGACTTAAAAACAAGCCGTTAAAGGGTGGAAACCCAAACCAGCCCCCAAACGACTCCGTAGGAGGTACGAACACCTCGTACGGGACCAATGTAACTTGCAGGAACTGACCGCATAGTCCCAAGACTCACGGTTTGTGAATATGATGATAATTTACAAAAATCAACACTTAAACTTAAAAACAAGCCGTTAAAGGGTGAAGACCCAAACTAACCCCCAAACGACTCCGTAAGAGACACGAACACCTCGCACGGGACCAATGTAACTTGTAGGAACTGACCGCGTAGTCCCGAGTCTCTCGATTTGAGAATATAACAATGATTTGCAAAAATCACACTTAGACTTAAAAACAAGTCGTTAAAGGATGAAAACCCAAACCAGCCCCCAAACGACCCCGGAAGAGACACGAACACCTCGCACGGGACCAATGTAACTTGTAGGAACTGACCGCGTAGTCTCGAGTCTCTCGATTTGAGAATATAACGATGATTTTCAAAAATCACACTTAGACTTAAAAACAAGTCGTCAAAGGGTGAAAACCCAAACCAGCCCCCAAACGACCACGTAAGTGGTATGAACACCCCGCACGGGAACAATATAACTTGTAGGAACTAACCGCATAGTTCCGAGTCTCCCGATTTGTGAATGTGACGATAATTTGTAAAAATCACCCTTAGACTTAAAAACAAGCCGATAAAGGGTGAAAACCCAAACCAGCCCCCAAACGACCCCGTAAGAGGCACGAATACCTCGCATAGGATCAATGTAACTTATAGGAACTGACCGCGTAGTCCCGGGTTTCTCGGTTTGAGAATATGATGATAATTTTCAAAATTCACACTTAGACTTAAAAATAAGCCGTTAAAGGGTGGAAACTCAAACCAGCCCCCAAACGACCCCGTAGAAGGTACGAACACCTCGCACGGGACCAATGTAACTTGAAGGGACTGGCCGCATATTCCCGGGACTCCCGGTTTGTGAATATGATGATAATTTACAAAAATCAACACTTAAACTTTAAAACAAGTCGTTAAAGGGTGAAAACTCAAACTGGCCCCCAAACGACTCCGTAAGAGACACGAACACCTCGCACGGGACCAATGTAACTTGTAGGAACTGACCGCGTAGTCCCGAGTCTACCGATTTGAGAATATAACGATGATTTGTAAAAATCACACTTAGACTTAAGAACAAGTCGTTAAAGGGTGAAAACCCAAAGCAGTCCCCAAACGACCACTTAAGAGGCACAAACACCTCGCACGGGACCAATGTAACTTGTAAGAACTAACCGCATAGTCCCGGGTCTCCCGATTTGTGAATATGATGATAATTTGACTTAAAAACAAGACGTTAAAGGGTGAAAACCCAAACCAGCCCCCAAACGACCCCGTAAGAGGCACAAATACCTCGCACGGGATCAATGTAACTTATAGGGACTGGCCGCGTAGTCCCGGGTCTCTCGGTTTTAGAATATGATGATAATTTGCAAAAATCACACATAGACTTAAAAACAAGCCGTTAAAGGGTGAAAACCCAAACGACCCCGTAAGAGGCACGAACACCTCGTACGGGTCCAATGTAACTTGTAGGAACTGACCGCGTAGTTTCGGGTCTTCGGGTTTGTGAATATGATGATAATTGGCAAAAAATCAACACTTAAACTTAAAAACAAGTCGTTAAAGGGTGAAAATCCAAACCAGCCCCCAAACGACCCCGTAAGTGGCACGAACACCTCGCACGGGACCAATGTAACATGTAGAAACTGATCGCATAGTACCGGGTCTCTCGGTTTGAGAATATGATGATAATTTGTAAAAATCACACTTAGACTTAAAAACAAGCCGTGAAGGGTGAAAACCCAAACGACCCCGTAGGAGGCACGAACACCTCGCACGGGACCGATGTACCTTGTAGGAACTGACCGCGTTGTCCCGGGTCTCCCGGTTTGTGAATATGATGATAATTTGTAAAAATCAACACTTAAACTTAAAAATAAGCCGTTGCAGGTTGAAAACCCAAACCAGCCCCCAAACGACCTCGTAAGAGGCACGAACACCTCGCACGGGACCAATGTAACTTGTAGGAACTGACCGCATAGTCCCGGGTCTCTCGGTTTAAGAATATGACGATAATTTGCAAAAATCACACTTAGACTTAAAAACAAGCCGTGAAGGGTGAAAACCCAAACCAGACCCCAAACGACCCTGTAAGAGGCATGAACACCTCGCATGGGACCAATGTAACTTGTAAGAGCTGACCGCGTAGTCCCGAGTCTCCCGGTTTGTGAATATGACGATAATTCACAAAAATCAACACTTAAACTTAAAAACAAGTTGTAAAGGGTGAAAACCCAAACCAACTCCCAAACGACCCCGTAAGATGCACGAACACCTCGCACGGGACCAATGTTACTTGTAGGAACCGACCGCGTAGTCCCGGGTCTCCTGGTTTGTGAATATGACGATAATTTACAAAAATCAATACTTTAAAAACAAGCCGTTAAAGGGTAAAAATCCAAACCAGTCCCCAAACGACCCCGTAGGAGGCACGAACACCTCGCACGGGACAAATGTAACTTTTAGGAACTTACCACATAGTCCCGGCCGGGTATCTCAGTTTGAGAATATGACTATAATTTGCAAAAATCACACTTAGACTTAAAAATAAGTCGTTAAAGGGTGAAAACCCAAACCAGCCCCCAAATGATCCCGTAGGAGGCAGGAACACCTCGCACGAGACCAATGTAACTTGTAGGAACTGACCGCATAATACCGGGTCTCCCGACTTATGAATAGGATGATAATTTTCAAAAATCAACACTTAAACTTAAAAACAAGCCGTTGAAGGGTGAAAACCCAAACCAGCCCCCAAACGACCGCATAAGAGGCACGAACACCTCACACGGGACCAATGTAACTTGTAGAAATTGACTGCATAGTCCTGGGTCTCTCGATTTTAGAATATGACGATAATTTGCAAAAATCACACTTAGACTTAAAAACAAGCCGTTAAAGGGTGAAAACTCAAACCAGCCCCCAAACGACCCCGTAAGAGGCACGGACACCTCGCACGGGACCAATGTAACTTGTAGGAACTGACCGCGTAGTCACGCGTCTCCCAGTTTGTGAATATGACGATAATTTGCAAAAATCAACTCTTAAACTTAAAAACAAGCCGTTAAAGGGTGAAAATCCAAACCAGCCCCAAATGACCCCGTAGAAGGCGGGGACTCCTCGCACGAGACCAATGTAACTTGTAAGAACTGACCGCGTAGTCCCGGGTCTCCTTGTTTGAGAATATGATGATAATTTCCACTCCTATATGTAATTTTTTAGTTTGAGTAAATTTTTTTTTGTAAAATATTGGGTTACTAATATCGTATCATTTTTTGTATCCTATTTTTTTTTGGAGGATATCAGTTTATCATTGGCATTTATTCACGTGGAACACACAGAGAGCTCGATGGTTTACAACAAGGGGTTTATTCATGATTCCATTTTTTTTTGTTATGGCCGTACGGGCTTTTGTAGTTTTATTGTTAACTTTTATGGCCGTGCGGGCTTTTGTAAGTTAATTGTTATATTTTGTGGCCGTGCAGGCTTTATGTTAGGCAGGTTTTGTATTAGCAGGTTTTAGAATGTCCAAAAAATAGAGAAAACTCTGCCCATTTTTTTTTGGCATGTGAACTATTAAAGACTTATAATATTTTGAAGTTTGTATGTACATTAGTTTATCAACAACGTGTAATATTTTTATTTGTGAATTTTTGTGCTTTCAAATAATTTTTTTTTTCTTTTTATAAAAAAATTTGGCACAGTTCAAAACCGTGGCAAAAGTGTATCATATTTTGGCACGGTTTTGAACTGTGCCAAATTTTTTTAAACTGTGCTAAATTCCAGAAATATCAAATTCTGGCACGGTTTAAAAGTGTGCCAGAAGTGTTCCTGTTTGGTCAAATCTGGCACACTTTTGAGCCGTGCAAAAAAAAATGGCCATTTTGGAACACCTGATTCTGGCACAGTTCAAAACCGTGCCAGATTTGATCTGGCACAGTTTTAAACCGTGCCAGATTCCTGTTTTTGGTGTAGTGCACTAAACAAAAGAGATTAACCAAACATGCTAAAGTGGACACTTTTCCTTACCTTACTGAAGAGGATAAATCGGATCTTAAACATAATTTAAGGCATTTTGCTTCTCGTTCAAGATGTAAATTTTCGTAATTTTTTTTTTCTTTAGCGCTTGTAAGAGCCACTAGGAGATGCTTTTTCTCCTAGTTGTTTTATAAATAAACATTTAATTCTTGCAAAAAAAATCGTGTTTATTATTGGGACAATAAATCAACTCACATACGATTCAAACTTATTTATTATTTTAACGGGTAATAACGCGTGAACCGACACGATATCTTAAGTTAATGAGTCAGGTTTTAATATTATTTTTTCACATGATAAAATATTTATCCGTTTGGATACGAATCATATAAAACTCGAACATGAAAAAAAATAAAATGAACACGAATCAACATGACCCGTTGTCAACTCTAATTAATACCACAAGGTCATCTCCAATGGTAGATGTAGATGTGTAAATCTACATTGTTTTGTCTCACAATGGGTAAAAGAAAATGCATTTTCGAGTGAGAGAAAATGTAACGGGGGTGTAAGTTTACATTGTCGCTACACAATGTGTAAACGCGGCTCCCACAGCTGGACGGACGACTATTAGCCGTCCAGACTATGGGACGAACCAAAGCCATCCCTCCACCATTATAAATAATTTAAAAAATGTGTGAAAGTTAACTTGTCCCACTGTGTGTAAAAAATGTGTAAAAAAAAATTCGTACACCCTTGGACAGATGATAGTTACCCGTCCAAGGTGGGCCCCATTCCTTGCATTGTCAAAATTATCTTGTCTCGGTGTGTAAACAACTTACAAAATGTAGTCTAAAAAATGTAACTTTACATTTTCTAAGCTCGTCCCACTAGAGATGGCCTAAAGAGCATATCGAAGATGCTACAAGAATGTTCCTTATGTAAATCTTTGACTGTTTAGATTATTAGTGCACTTCCTCGCCCTCGAGCTTCTTCTCTTTGCTTGGTTGGTGGTTAACTAAGTGGTCTTTCGCTTTGCCTTTCGTATAGTGTGAAATCCTTATCCCAGTTCTTCCCTTCTATCTATTAGTAGGATCTCTGTCCCGTCTGGAGGACGAGTTGGTAGCCCCCGAGCAAAGCAATAGAAGAAGGTCAGACCCAACCCTTCCCTAGTCCAATATGTGATGTGAGTAATAAAGTGGAAGATTGCTTTTGGGCACAGAGAATATTTCGTAGACGAGACTAATATGTGAATTCTTATACTAAATTCAATCAAACCTTTTTCTTTTTTCTAAAACAAAAAAGTTTTATTATATTAGTAATATTTTTATAAGAAGGCTTGAATCCGCATTTAGGGAATTGAAGATTCAATTGAAATTTTCTCAACAAAAGGTCAAGTGTGAAGATGAATAAAAGAGGAGGAAGAAAATAATGAAGGTTTTGTGGATGAAGGCCAAATCAAACAAAGACCATAACGATTTTGATTATATTCTAATTTGATCATCGTGGATAGTTGCTCGCCCTCACAAGTAAGAAGCTAATTTTGAGTTTTGTTTAGTGTCAATCTGAGATGATAGATAATAAGTAACAACACCATAAGAGAATCAATGGAACACAACATGAAATCATAAGTTATTAGTTTTGGGTCTACAGTTTACCTCAACATGATTAATTTTTTAGCTTAACAGTTGGGAGGTTGAAAATTTTGATACACCCAATTAAATCAATTTATACCCATTAAAATATTATTTTTGGCCCAAGTCCTATTTCAAATGTAAATTCTGGCTCTCATCCCATGTTCTTTGTGTTTTGAAATAAGTCCCATTGTTTAAGATGAACATAACTGCTTGTTGGGTAGGGAAACGTGGGTTGTAATGACATTGTGTCTAGAGTCATTTTTGTCCTTCTAACATTACGACTTTTTGTGGAACTATCTACAAAGTTTGTTGGGAGTGCTCCCTAATAAAAGTTACAAAACATGATACATTCAAATCGTGTACGACTTTTTGTGGAACTAAATACCCCATTAAAATCCTATTAAACTATCCTAAAGCATTTTTGGGAACGTATCTTTGATACATTTTATTATATTTATAATATTTGTAACTTTGGGAATTGACCATTATCTATTGGGAACCAAATATGCTTTATTCTAGGTCTGTTGAGATGAAACGATAGATCTATTAGACCTCATGTGGAATCACTAAAGCCCCTTAAAACTACCCTATTATCTCACTCATTTCTTTAGTTAACCACTTAACGAATTACACTCTTTCACCATTTTGCTTCCTTTGCATGGTCAAAACCCCTTTTTCCAAATAATAATATGTACAGAACGGCTCCCGTGCGGGAGCCCAAATGAGGGATCCCGTCGGGGATCTTTATTAGGAATTTTTTTTTTTTTTTTTTTTTTTTTTGTGTGGGTTATAAACATTTCAAGGTACCCCTGTAAAAAAAATCAGCTCAAAATAATATTTTTTGGTATTTTAAAAAATCGGTCAATATTTGACAGTATTTTAAGAAGCTTAAATACTGTAAAAAATTGACCTATTTTTTTAAAATACCAAAAAATGTTATTTTGAAGTGATTTTACAGGGATGCACTGAAATATTTATAACCTACACACAAAAAATCAAAAACGAAAAACATTTTTTTTATTTTTACAAATCATCCCGTACGGGAGTCCCGCATTTGGACTCGTGCACGTGAGCCTCACTCATAATATGTATCTCATCTTACCTCATACAATTGATCAATTTACGTTTATTAACATCATTACAACGAGAAACAAAAGTAATACATGTAAAAGCTGCCCTTTTTTATCGGATTACTTTCATACTTTGAAACACCTTTTTAGGTTCCATGCATATGAAGTTCTCCAAAATCATATACACTGTAAAAATAAAAGTAACACAAATAGAAAAGAGGAACTAAACCACCCTCAAATACAAATATCCACCAGAAAATTTTCACAAAGAATACACTAATGAAGCAATACAAATGTGTACACATATAATTGTCACCAATAACATCAAGAGAAAGAATTTGAAGCTGGTTGTTGAAGCTGTTGAGCCACTGAGAGCTGAGCCATTAAAGCCAACATTCTCTCACGGTTTCGGCTTCAAACTCCCCAAGTTGAGAACAAAGCCGCTCTTCGACTTCCTCGGCTACAAGTAGCCGATCCCATATTCGCATAAGCTCCATCTTCATTTTTTTCTTCTCTCTCTAAACTGTTGTTTAATTCTCACTCTAAATCCTGATTTTTCTTCTTAAGCTCCAGCTCCATGCTTTGGGCCACATTTAAAACAAGTTTTGCAATACAAAAGATTGTAAAAGCTTTGTTTGTGGCATACTAGATATCGTTTGTTGATAGGGTTTTATGAGGAAACAATGGGCTTGCAAAGACAGTAGGGACATATATCAAATAGTCCCTCAAATATTTTTTAATATTCATTTAGTTCAAGCTTTTTTATTTTGCCTCAAAAAGTCCTTTGCCACATATTTTGGAAAGGGAGTGCCACTGGCGCGAACCTCTAAAAATAAGAGAATATTGAGTGCTTGAGGGACTAAATGGGTTAATCTAAAAATATGTGTTCTTTTTAAAAAATATATATTTTATAGTAGGGACTATTAAATAATTGACCCAAGACAGTAATCGGTTGCTTGTATTTTTGGTTTACACTTTTAATTATTTTTCAATTATTTGAAAAGATACTAATCGGTTGATTTTTTCATCACACGTCAAATCTTCTGACTTACTTTTTTTTTTTTTGGTAAAGAATCTTCTTACTTATATAGACGACTCTACGCAATAGTTTTAGGCCAGATCTGAACAGACCCCAAAATGCTAATGAAATTACATTTTTTTTTAATTATTGTTTTCACTCGGCCAGTAAACAACCCAGACCTGCATAAAGCAGTATCATAAATACTGTTGTGTCAAAGATTTTGACTGAATTTTGATCAACATAATAACGTGTTAATTTGTTATTGATTAATTTGTAGGATTCGCATCAATGAAACCTCAAAATCAATCATTAATAAATTTATATCGGCCAAAATTGGATCAAAATTTCAAGCTCAGTAAACTCCTCGGAAGCAGTAGCTATCCTTAGCACTTAGCAGCACGTCTGGTCCAAGAAAGACTGATATTCCACGTGGAAATCAGTTGTTGAATGTCATAAATAACGTTAACGTAGAAACCAACTGTTGTCATAAATAATGTTAGAAATCGTACTAAGTGGGACAAAATGCACAACAACAATTGTCTTTTTCCACCTAACACAATTAGAATCCAAATAAAAACAGGACGATGCGATTTTCTTTTACCACATACGAATTAATTAAAACACAACATCACATAACACAAATAAAACGTGATACAACACGCAATAATAATAAATCTTTTTTTTTAATCTAACTTGAGCACAACGCAAAAGAAAAGGCAGAATGACACGATACAATTTTTTTTTATCACACGACTAATTAAAAATGGAAAGTCACACTACACAACTTTGTTTTCTACCCTAACACGAATATGACCCAAATTACACATGAAACTACATTATATCCAAATTTATTCTCATTCGAAATTTTTTTCGCATTCCAAATTTGTTCGCCTTTTTTTTCCATCTTACACCAATAGTTTATTTCACTTTACAATAAATGGACATTTTTTAGGGTCTAGTAGTTTTCATTATTTTGAGCTTGGGTCCAATTGTTTTCGTATTAGTTGTTTGGGACATTACTGAAAATAACTAAAATGAATATTTACATAAAGTTCATGTCATATCTAATGTTAATTAAATTGTATTAGGTAAGGCATAACACAATTTTTTTTTAATCATTATACCCACAATTGTATTATATCATATATTTTGACTAGGGAATAATCTATTGTTATACCCACAATTGTATTATTTGGCTTATAGAAATCAGATGATTGAGAGCCTAGTTATTGCTATCTTACGGAATGTCTGTGATTGACATAACACAGTCACTTTGTTTCTAGTTATGTGAATTTACTATCTCCAATTATTTGAATTAATTTGTTGTATGTATGACTATTGCCCTAAAGCCTCTAAATGGATAATTATGGGTTATTTGTTTAAAAACCATTCATAACCACCTATTCTAGCCCTGATATTTCTAGTTGTAGCAATATCATTATATATTATTGTGATTGTCTCACTTTGCCTATTGAATCTTATTTCTTATGATAACTCTAATATTACTAAACTCTAATTTTGTTTTACTAAATGTATAGAATGAGAATTATCTACTGAGCAATTTTGCTTGTTCTTTAAAAATTCCAAATGGACCCAAAGTATAAGGAAGACAACGTTCTCCCTGGTCTCGTATAATTTAATGCATCATCTCGTGTATCTCTAGCCATAATATACTCGTGAAAATTCAGAAGCAGCTTCGGCAAAGACGTCATAATTTCATATACGACCACCCTTAAGCTGATGTAGCCTTATGTTGTATTTATTTCGTTTTCTTTTATTTCTTTTTCCTTTTTATGTAATGTGGAAACAATATTACTACCCAGTATGGGTGTAATGAATAAAGTGCCTTATCATTATACTTAGTCGATGTAATGTAATCAAGGTTTTAAAAGGCGCAAGGCGTGGTCGAGACGTAAAAGTCAAGCCTCAAGCTTTAGGAGGTAAAAAAACGTTTTTCCTTTTTTTTTAAATTATTTTAACTATGCTAAGGCTAATAATATAGTAAACTTATACATACCTTGAATTTTGAAAATATATCCGTATATTTAGTATTCATCTTTCTCATATTCATGCTCCATAATCAATATATAAAATGTATTTTGATTGTTTTGGACGCGATATTCGTCCGATTTGTAAAAAATAGTCTTTAAATGGCGATATCATTTTACTAAGACATCTTTGTTATAAAAAAAAGTACATTTTAAGCCATTTATCAAGAATAAGGCATAATAAAGTATAGACGATGCGTTTCTCTCAAGCCTCAAACCTTGGCCCGCCTTTTACAACACAGAATATAATACAACTTTTATTATATTTCAATCTTTTTCTTATTTGCCAAACTCTTAATCACCTTAAAAACTCGGGATGTGACAACATGGTATCAGAGCGAGTGCAAGGTTTCAAATGTAAATTCTGGCTCTCATCCCATGTTCTGTGTTTTGAAATAAGTCCCCTTATTTAAGATGAACATAACTTCTTGTTTGGTAGGGAAACGTGGGTTGTAATGACATAGTGTCTGAGTCATTTTTGTCCTTCTAACATTCAAATCGTGTATGACTTTTTGTGGAACTATCTACAAAGATTGTTGGGAGTGCTCCCTAATAAAAGTTACAAAACATGATACATTCAAATTGTGTACGACTTTTTGTGGAACTAAATACCCTATTAAAATCCTGAAAAAAAGTTTGATATCTTTGAGACATCAAACTATTTGAAGTTTTAAATTTTGATTGGTCAATAGTGTTGATGGGGACTCACATCATTTATGAAAATCCTATTAAACTATCCTAAAGCATTTTTGGGAACGTATCTTTGATATATTTTATTATATTTATAATATTTGTAACTTTGGGAATTGATCATTATCTATTGGGAACCAAATATGTTTTATTCTGGGTCTGTTGAAATGAAACAGTAGATCTATTAGACCGCTTGTGGAATCACTAAAGCTCCATAAAACTATCGTAATATCTCACTTATTTCTTCAGTTAACCATTTATTAACATCATTACAACAAGATAAAAAAGTAATACATGTAGAAGCTGCCCTTTTTTTATCAGATTAGTTTTAGGGGCATATATTAAATAATAATTTGAATTTTTTTTAATATTTGTTTAGTCCAAATCTTTTTTTAAAGACGTCTTTATCAGCCTTCCAAATTAAATCTACCCTTACGATGCTTTATTATTATTATTATTATTATTATTAGCCCGTACACAACTCAGACCTGCATAAAGCAGTACCTTAGCAGCACGTCTGGTCCAAGAAAGACAGATATGCCACGCAGAAACCAGCTGTTGAATGTCATAAATAACGTTAGAAACCGTACTAGGTGGGTCTGCAATACCGAAACAACAGTCATTCAAGAGCAGTGCTAGTCGACACCAAACCGATTTCAATTGAGCGGGTGCTACTCTGTCTGAACAAAGTTTTCTCAATCCAAATCGAAATCAGCTGGCTCCTCATTTGTTTAACTAAGTTCCGTTTCATTCGTAAATTTATCATCACAAATGTTAAATCACTGTGGACATATTTGGTTCTTTATTCAGAAAATTCTATTTAAACACTATTTTTAAATACAATTTTAAAATTCAGTTTTTGTGTTTATAATTATTGGTGTGCGTTTGGTAAAGTTGTTTTTAAATACAGTTTTTTGAAAATTTGACAAAATTGACAAATATGTATATTTATATCATACATATGCGTGTGTGTGTGTGTGTATATATATATATATATATGTATGTATGTACATATAAACATACATAAAACTTTCATACATACATGATACATGAATGTATACATACATACATACATCATAAATTATATACATGTACATTTAATAACATGTATTTTTAGGTATATTTAATGAGGTATGTTGTGAAGTTTATATATATATATATACAAAACTTTCATACATACATGATACATGAATGTATACATATACATACATACATACATCATAAATTATATACACATACATTTAATATCATGTATTTTTAGGCATATTTAATGAGGTATGTTAGGGAGTTTAACTCTCTCTCTCTCTCTCTCTATAAAATTATATACATACATGAATTGATAATATTTTTTAATACATATGTACTGTATGTATATTTTATATTATTCCATACATTAATAATATATGTATAAAACTATATATAAGTATCATGTATCTATTGATAATATTATTTAACTTTATATTATTCCATACGTAATTTTGTGTATATGTACATATATATTTTTTATTTATAAGAATTACACACATTAATGTATTATGTATGTATATTATATATTAAGGTATAATTGCTTTAAAATATTAAGAATGAATAATTCTGAGTTGAAAAATAAAAAAAAAACAGATGTTATAAAACACCCAAAATCTGTTTTCTGAAAAACTTGATTATAACACAGGAATATTATAATTCTGTGTTTAAAAACAGGTTGCCAAACGAAGATTTTTATCAGAATTGTATTTAAACACAGAAAACAGAATTATAGTTGCAAACCAAACAGGCCCTGAGTAAATATAACATTTGTTTATTTTTTGATCTGATTGATTCATAAATTTACCTACAATCCATTTGCCTATGTATAATACCTCTAATGCATGAAAAGTGAACAAATTTTATTTTGCTATTTGAGGAAGAATTATTTGCCAAATAATTTGTCACTTTTTACAAGTACTTTTGTTATATTTTTATGCTAAAATATTTTAAAAATTATTTTACAAACTGTTTTATAAAACTGTTTTAAATAAAAAACTGTTATAAATAAAAAACTCTTTTATAAAAAATGTTTTTAAATTGTTTTAAAAACTGTTTAAAAAATGTTTTGAAACTGTTAAAAAACTGTTTTAAAAACAATTTAAAAAAATATTTTTTAAAACTGTTTTATCAAAAAATGTTTTATAAAAATTGTTTTTGAAATGTTTAAAAAAAACTGGTTTAAAAACTGTTATAAATAAAAAAAAATACTGTTTTATAAAAAACGTTACAAAATGTTTTAAAACTGTCAAAAAACTGTTTTAAAAACAATTTTAAAACGGTTTTAAAAAAATGTTTTATTAAAACTATTATGAACACTATTTTAAAAGGTTTAAAAATTGTTTTGAATAATTTAAAAACTATTTCGAATATTGTAAAAATTATTTAAAAAAACTGTTTTATCAAAATTTTTAAAAAAAAATGTTTTAGAAATGTTTTAGAAATGTTTTAAAAATTGTTTAAAAAATTTTTATAAAATATTTAAATAAACTAATTGGATTGACTTTAATTTTGCCTAATTGTTGTTTGATAGCTTCGTGTGAAAAAACTAGGTAAAATTTGGCAAATTTTACCCATGGAAAATTTTGCCATCTCCACTTTCGCCCACTTTTGAATCAAACGGACCTTAACAGTATTTTTATAAAATAAAAAATAAAATGTATTTTTATATATAAAAAATTTTGTTTTTATAAAAAAAACTAAATAAAGAAACACGAACATGACTAAATTAAATCAGTTTTATGTCCTATCTAATTGCGTTAGATAAGACATGATACGTTTTTTTTTATATAAATTCAGTTTCAATAAAGAAAAAAAATAACCTCCTAATTTGACGTCTTAGATTCGCAATTGATTAATACGGTTGGCGCGGACCAAATTTAATAAATGATGTTGGTCCGGGAATGTAGTTTAGCGCGAGCGAGACTAATCAATCATGAATATAAAACATTAAAATTAAAACAAATATTTAAAAAAAAAAAAACATGTTTCAAAAAGTCACTCATCACATAAAAACACTCAAAGTGTGTCGCTTGCGCGGACCTTTAAAAATAAGAGAATATTGGTTAAACTAGTGTTTGAGTACCTTTTGGAACAAAATAAAAATGAGTAAAACTAGAGAGAACCCCTAATTGTACAAAATTTTGTGACCCTTGAATAAGACAAAAATAAGTACAAGCTTTTAATGCATTGGTTGATACCCTGGTGAGACTCAAAATAATAAGGTATAAGCTTTTAATACAGTGTATCTACGAAGTGTGTACAATTAGAGGGTCTCCCTTGATTTATCCAATAAAAATACTCAAAGTGTGCCGCTGGCGCGCCCCTTTAAAAATAAGAGAATATTGGTTAACTTAGTGTTTCAGGACTTTTTCGAATAAAATTAAAATAATTGAACTAAATGTGTATTAAAAAAATGTTTGAGGGACTTTTTGGTAATTAACCCATTAAATATAAATTTAATGTAAAGTTTATTTAATTTTAAAATAAATCATAACTCTAATTATTTATTAATCTTTTGTCAAATTTAAAAAATTAGGATAATATCTTTTAATTTTTGTTTAAAATAAATAACAAGTATAGAAATATAATGTATTGTTTTTTAAAAATACATTAAGTGTCAAGATTGGTTTGAATGAAATTAAGGGTCCGGATGTAATTGGGTATGGGATCGGTAGACTCCCTTTCGGGGAGTCTATCATTATTCATTTCAATTTATCTCCACAAAAATTAAAAGGAAAATTCTATAAGTCCCCCGCCTCTCAAATCGCTTGGAAACCTCATTCTCTCTCTTTTTTTTATACGTTTCTTATTCTTTTGTGTTTAAGAATTGATAGAAAAGAAGTGTTTTTATATAAAAAAAAACAGTTTGCAATTAATATAAAAAAAACGTTTTTTATTGAAAGTAAACCGTTTTTTATTAAAATTAAAAAAATATTTTATTCATAAATAAAAAATATTGCGATATTTTTTAAATATCGCGATTGATTGATTAGTGCCGTTGGCGAGGACTCACATTACCGGACCCACATCATTTGTTGAATGTGGGTCCGGTAATATGGAAATTAATCAATCGTGAATCTAATCATTAAAATAAACAAAAAAATTTATTAAAATTAAAAATATATATTATTTATGAAAAATTAAACAATTTTTTTATTAAAGTAAAAAAAATATTTTCTTTTTGAAAAAAACTGTTTTATAGTTTTTTTCACTATTCTAAAAAACCCGCCTAGGCTCCGCCTAGGCTTGAGGCTTGGGAGAAACGCCCCGCCTTAAGATTTTGACGCCTTATGCTTGGTAAAACCCTTAAGGCGTACGTTTTCTCTAAAAACAATAATGCTTTAGTGAAACGATATCGCCTTTTATAGATTTTTTTACAAACAGGACCATTATCTCATCCAAAATAATCAAATAGTATTTTTATTTGCAAATATTCAGACATATTTTTATGATATGTACAATTTTAGTATTTTAATAGCGTTGTTATGGTTAAAAAATATTAAAATATATTAAAAAGACTTAAACGCCTTTTCACGCCTTTTCACGCCAAGGCCTGCCTAGGCTTCTAAGGCTTAAGGCTTGCCCTCCACGCCTCGATCACACCCTGCGTTTTTTAGAACCTTGGTTTTTTTTATCAGTAAACATAGTTTTTTTATTTATGAAAAAAAATATATTTTTTAATTTTAATTAAAAGATGTTTAATTTAAATAAAAAACCGTTTAATTTTAATAATTTCTTTTATATTCATAGAAAAACTATTTTTTTATATATAAAAACTTTTTTTATATCAACAAAAGAATAGAAAACATGAAAAAAAAATGCGGTCGATAGGCGGGTTAACATGTGGTATGCCTAGAATCACTCAAGTTATAAACATCTGGGTGAGTTTCACTAATTTTTTAAGCTTGATATGAATTCTTAATTAAATTAACTAAGAATAAAGGATAAATACTTAATAAAATTATAAATCTTAAGTCACATCTTATTTTTTTACCTAATTAACATGGGACAAAATGCGCAACAACATAATTTTTTTCCACCTAACACAATTACAATCCAAATAAAAAGAGCATGATACGATAATTTTTTTTTTACCATTCACGAATTAATTAAACCACGACACCACAAAAGACAA
Organism: Sambucus nigra; assembly: GCA_949130495.1. Classification (NCBI taxonomy): domain Eukaryota; kingdom Viridiplantae; phylum Streptophyta; class Magnoliopsida; order Dipsacales; family Adoxaceae; genus Sambucus; species Sambucus nigra. The sequence goes on from OX422224.1 coordinate 379,285,762, forward strand.
ATAAAACACGATACAACCGCACTCCACTGGTGTGTTAATTGACTTGCAGTCATTCATCTTGAACTTGTTGAGAATCTCCTTTGTGTAGCCTTCCTGTAAGATGAAAATTCCATCTTCTTGTTATTTAACTTCGATGCTAAGATAGTACGCCATTAGCCCAATATCTGTCATCTTGAACTCTTTCTCCATTGCTTTCTTGAAGTCATTGAACATGTTTGGGTTGCTTCCGATAAAAATCAAATCATCCACATACAGGCACACGATCAAAATATCTCCATCTTTGATCTTGATATATAAAGCATGCTTGTATGGACATTTGCTGAAACCATTCTCTTGAAAGTACTTGTCAATACGACTATTCCACGCCCTTGGTTCTTGCTTTAACCCGTAGAGAGTTTTCTTCATCTTCAAAATTTTGTCTTCATGTCCATTTGCTACATATCCCAAAGGTTGCTCGATATAGACTTCTTCTTCAATTATTCCATTTAGAAATGCAGACTTTACATCCAGATGATGAATCTTCCACCTGTTTTGAGCTACTAAGGAGATAATTAATCTCACAGTTTCTAAGCGGGCAACAGGAGCAAATACCTCATTGTAGTCAATTCCAGCTCTTTGACTATATCCTTTTGCGACTAGCCTCGCCTTATGTCTTTCTATTTATCCCATAGCATTTCTCTTCATTTTGTACACCCATTTGACACCGATAGCCTTCTGACCTTTTGGAAGTGAAGTGAGTTCCCAAGTGTCATTCTTCTCAATGTCCCTGATTTCTTCGTTCATTGCGTCTCTCCACTTCTTGTCTTGTGCTGTTTCTTGTAAGTTTACTTGTTCAGAATCGACAAAGAGATAGAAGAGTGTAAGATTATCATGTCTATCGGTTAGCTCATAGAGATCCCTTAGACTTCTTGTGCGGGGAACAACTCTTTCATTGAAACTTTCACTTGACGATGGTGATGAGTCTCCATGAGTGGTTAATGTTGGTGAGGTAGGTGGAGTAGTGGTCTCTTGTTTAACTTCTCCTTCTTGCTCTATCATGGTTTCTTCATTCTCTTCTTCAAAGTTGGGAAAGAAGTTGAAATTATCTATATTTGAGCCGAAATCAAATTCTCTTTCTTCATCAAAAATCACATATCGGCTAATTACAATCTTCCCATTGTTAGGATTGTATAATTCATAACCTTTGGAGTTGTTGTCATTGCCAATGAAGATGAACTTCTCGCTTTTGTCATCAAGTTTGGTTCTTCTCTCGTCTGTTACATGTACATGGGCTATGCTCCCAAAAACTCTCAGGTGGGAGATACCCGGTTTTCTTTCACTCCATGCTTCTTACGGTGTCTTTCCCCAAACACTTCTTGTTGGAGATCGGTTGGATAAGTAGACGGCACACGCCACTGCTTTCGCCCAAAATTCCTTGGGCAGTTTCTTACTTTTGAGCATACTTCTAGCTATGTTGAGGATAGCTCGATTCTTTCTTTCCGCTACTCCATTTTGCCGAGGGTATCGAGGAACTGTCATTGGTCGACGAATTCCATTTGCTTCACAAAATTCCTGAAATTCACTAGAAGTAAATTCTCCTCCTCGGTCAGATCTCATTGCCTTGATCTTACGACCACTCTCCTTTTCCACGGCAGCTTTGAACTTCTTGAATATTTCAAAAACTTCTGATTTCTGCTTCAAAAAATATACCTAATTTTTTCTTGAAAAATCATCAATGAAGAGAAGGAAATAATTACTCTTTCTAAGAGAGCTTGGCTCGATCGGACCGCATACATCGGTATGGATTAGCTTGAGTGGATTCTTAGCTCTTGAGTTTGACTCCTTTGGAAAGGTTTTTCTGAATTGCTTTCTAAGTAAACATCCTTCGCACAGTTGGTCAGGGTGATTAATACAAGGAAAGCCTCTCACCATTTCCTTCTTGGATAATAGCTCCAATCCTCCAAAGTTGAGATGCCCAAATCGAAGATACCATAGCCACGATGCATCTTTGTAACATACCTTTAGACACTTTGCAACATCGTTTTGAATATTCAAAGGGAACATTCTATTCTTTGACATTTTTACCTTCGTAATTAAATCTCCTTTGTCATGTCGTATAAAAGGACTACAATTTTCCATATGGATATCATAGCTTTTTTCTAAGAGTTGACCCAAACTCAAGATGTTGCTTTTCATATTAGACACATAGTAGACACTTGAAATTAATTGGTGACTACCATCTTTTGTACGAATAAGGATGTTACCTTTTCCTTTCACCGATATTATGGAATCATCTCCAAATGAGACATTTCCACATACTGACTCGTCCAACTCCACGAACATGTCTTTCCTTCCACACATGTGATTGCTTGGAATTTTCTTGGCCACCATCAGTCTCCTTCCGTGCTAGAAGAAGAAGAAGATTTTCTTTCTTATTTGTCTTCTCCTTCGCATAATTGGCCTTCTCCTCAACTCTATTGTTGGGTGCTCTACATTCTGAAGCATAATGCCCAAACTTCTGACAATTATAACGTCGAACTTGAGATTTATCATACCTCGAGTTCGGATTGCCTCTTCCACGACCTCGTGTTGAGCTTTCCCCTCTCTTGTAGTTGTTATTGGAATTGTAGTTATTGGAATTGTAGTTGTTAGAATTCCAACCTCGTCCACGACCGTAACCTCGACCTCGGTCACGACCTCTTCCACGTTGGCTTCTATCGTTGTTGAAACTTTCTTCTTTCTTTGTCAGATAGAGTTTCGTCTTAAGAAGTTGTTTCACAATCTCTTGTTTCTTCTTCTTCTCTTCGTATGCTTGTAATGACCCCATTAGTTGTTCGATTGTCAACTCATTCAAGTCTTTAGTTTCTTCGATCGTCGTAACGATGTACTCGAATTTTGGATCTAACGAGCGGAGTATCTTTTCCATGATCGTCACATCTTCTAACTTCTCGCCATTTCTTTTTAATTGATTTGAAACAACTAAGACTCTTGAAATGTAGTCGGAGATAGACTCGGACACTTTTATATGTAGAGATTCGAAATCACCTCTTAAAGTTTGAAGACGAACTTTCTTCACTTGTTCGGCTCCTTTGTAAGAGGTTTGCAGTTTCTCCCACGCTTGCTTAGAGGATATTGCACTTGAAATCTTCTCGAAACCATCATCATCTAATGCTTGATAGATGAAATAAAGAGCTTTTTTGTCTCTCTTTCTTCAGTCTTTCAAACTCTCCTTTTGAGTTTGGTTTAAGACAACTTTATTTTCTGGCTCACTGCAACCTCTCTCCACGACTTTCGAAACATCGTGTGCACCCAAAAGTACCTTCATCTTAATACTCCAATTATCATAGTTGTTGTTGAGTATCGGGACTTAAAAGAATGCCATACCATCATTTGCCATAATTCAAGTGAGAATTTGGAAATTTTGATTGTGCGGATGGATCTGGAGCGGCCAAAAACCTTAGGAACAACGTGGGCCAAAAAGATGAAAATCTGGTCAAAGTCAACGATCAAAGTCAACAGTCAAAGTCAACGTTTGATCAACGGTCAGCCTTTGGTCAAGGCTCGACATCTCGGTCAAGCAGCTCAAACAGGCTTCATGGCTCGGTCAACTCAGCTCCAACTGGGATGATTTGGCTAACTCGGTGAGTTAACTCACTTTCTGGCAGCAACGTTCTGGTGACACGTGGCGGCGCGTCAAACCTCTGATGGGCATGAATCTGGCGGCGTTGGATTCGTCTCGTCGAGAGCTTCGATTTGATATGCTATAGCATATACTTTGAAAAAAAATTCGAATTGCTCTGATACCATTTTGTTAGAAATAAGTTTTCAAAGACACTCATACAACTATTTTGTATTTAGCACTCAAATATTATTACAAAGAGAAAACACTCTTCCTTGTTGTTTGCTTATTATCTTCTCTCCATCCGTCAGTGGTTTTTGGATTGCCGCAAGATTGTCACATATGGTTTGCAATTTTATCAAATACTCATCTACTGACATTGAATCTTTTTTGGGCAATTGAAGTTGGCGTTTGAACTGTAGTTCACGCTCCTTTGTTACATGTAGATATTTTACTTCTAAAGAATTCCATACTTCACTAGCTGTGGTCATCCCAACCACATCACTTAGAGCCTCTTCTGATAGTGTGCCGGTAATCCACTTGTACAGGTGCTTTATTTGTTGGCTGAAAATTTGGGTTGTTAAAAGTTCCTGCGATGTGAGTTTTCTTTTCTCTCTTCCAGCATTTGAAAAGATCATAAAACTGTTGACAAGTAATTTTTATATTTGATAAAAAGAAATTGAACAGATCAAGCACTGATAAACTTGTTAATTTATTAACATTTCTCTTTACCTCATTCAAACTCCTACTAACATAAAAATTTGTTTCAGGTTCCATATACCCAAACCAATTCCTCAAAATCATATGCAGCAGGAAAAAACTTTAGGAAATCACAGACACAATATAAGCATCAGTTACATCTATTCGGCACAAAAACTTTACAAGCTACAAAATGAAACAAATAAAAATGTACAAGAAACAGTCGCATAAGAGGAAGACATGGAACTGAAGAAGGTTATTTTGATGACATTGTTGGTAGCTATGGTTACCTGCACTGTCAATTCAGTTGTTAACAATCGTAAAATGTACAGACGCCGACATTCTTCTCAACGTTGATAGCTCCTCGGTGAATGCATGGGAACTATCATCGTTGAGAATAATGTCGGAGACTCATCTACATTTTTTTCTCCATGTCTAAACTCTTGTTCAATTCCGTCTTGAGATCCTAATTTCTCTTCTTCTGCTCCAACTCCATGTTTTGGGTTACGAGTTATTTTATAGGTCAAAAACTTATGACGTGAAAGCGGCCACATCATTACTAAATCCAACTCATCCTCTTATTTTACATTTTCAACCCAACAAACTTATTTTCCCCAAGACTTCTCCCCACATTAAAAAAATCAGCATGTCTATTGTAAAAAAACTGTTTTTTTCATTAAAATTATTTTTAGTTTGTTAATAAGAGTTTCTTTTATTAAAACTTATTTTTTTGTTAAAATATGTCTTGTTACAAAACTGTTTTCTCAAACAAGTGTTTTTAATTTAAATTTTATTGTTGGTTAAAAACAGTTTTTTTTTGGTATATCAGTTTTTTTTTGTTAAAAGCTGTTTTTTTTATCTTTGTTAAGGATAATTTGAAAATAGTAAAAAAAAAAGACACTTTTCAATGAAAAAATAAAAATAAAATAGTTAAAAAAGACAGTTTAAAAGTTTTAAAAACATACTTTTTAATAAAAACAGTTTTAAATATTGTATAGTTTTAAGATGGAAAAAACTGTATATATTTTTATTTAAGAAGCATGGTACATTTTTTTCCTTTTTATAGTTCTACATTTTTTACTGTATTAAAACTGTACAGTTTTTAAAACGGTTTTTATTAAAAAAAATTATTTTCTATCTCTTTTAAAACAGCCCTTTTTAACTATTTATTTTTATTTTTTCACTGAAATGTGTATTTTTTAACTATTTTCAAATTATGTTTAACAAAGATAAAAATAAAAAAGCAGCTTTTAACCCAAAAAAAAACTGATATACATTAAAACAGTTTTTGACCAAAAATATAATTTGTAAAAAAAAAAAACTTTTTTTATAAAACAATTTGTCAAGGAAACAAATTTTAACAAAAAAAAAAAGGTTTTAAAGAAGAAACTTTTTTTAACAAAAAAAAAATAGTTTTAACAAAAAAAAAAAAAACAGTTTTTTACAATAGACATGTTTTTTTTATGTGGTGAGACTATTTTGGGAGAAATTAGTTCGTAGGGTTGAAATGGCAACACACAGGATGAAATGGATTTATTAATGATGTGCAGTCCACATCCTTAAGTTTGGTTTTTAAATAAAAAAACTTTTGTCACTCTAGTCTTTCTCTTATTTGAAAAGTAGTATATTGTTGATTTCGTCATCACATGTGATCTCTTCTGACTTATTTAGTCATTTTGAGGTGAGAATGTTTATAATTGGTTTAAGGACATTACTGTTGGGATGATTTTTTGAGTGATAGAATTGAGTAGTGATTCGTGAGAGAGCGCGTGGGGAAACATGCGGGTGGATTGGGTGTATGGGCGCCTAATCGTGTTTTTTATGGGTAGGCATTTGTGCACCATAAATTATCTTGAGCGTTAGGCTTAATCGAATTTCGAGAACGAAACTCTTGTGCTAGTGGGGAAGTATGTAACAACCCGTGATTTTTAAACCGGTTTTAACTAAATTAATTTCGGATTCTGAAAAAATAAAATTTGGGGATCTATTTAATTTTGGTATGTAAAAATGTTGATTTTTATATATAAACTGAAGGTTTTATGTGGAATTTAAATTGGGATTAAAATTTGAAAATTATAACTTTTTGTATAAAAATCGTGGAGGATCTGACCTAAAAAAATATATATATATCCGACCTTCCGATCGAGCTGAAATTTTTTTGAAGCTTCATCTCACCTTCAGCTACTACTCCTCCAAATTTCAGCAACTTCCAATGGTCCGATCGTTCAAAATATTTTTTTAGTGTTTGTATTTGATTAGGACTCTAATTGTTTTTGGTATATAAAGATAAAGTGACGAGTTTCGGACTTTTAAAATACATTTTAGCCTTATCAAAATCAGTAGCCTCCTCTATTTTCATCTTCCTCCATCTACAAACTCTAGCCCCATTTTAACCAAGATTCAACCCATGATTTGGTGTTTTCTTGAGTTTAGGCTAGATAGAGTTTTTATTATTTTCGCGAGAAGAACGTTGTTGTATGATCAGAACTTTGAGGCAGAATCTTATGAGTTTATTGTAATGATTTTAAGGTACGGAATATACCCAATATGCTGATTTAATCTCTCGAGAGTAGTCGTTTTTTCCTCATTTATTGTACTCACATTGTTGATATCACGATGTTTATTGGAATCTAAAATATTGATTCGATTTGAAATATTGTATTTGTTGATGAGCATGGTGTCATGAAATTTTTATATGATACGGAGAATGATCACCCGCCAAAAGTCCAAGTGTCCAATAGCTAGGATGAGGATTTACGAATCTTTGGTGAGGTGAGGTGAGGCCTAGTAATCTTAGGTGAGGTGAATTGCTAAATAGCATTTGTAAGTTTTTTTTCAGACATTTTGCTCAAACCATTTGTGATGCTTTTTTTGGGGCTAAAAAAATCCAATAACCAAAACAAAATTAAATATTTCTCTTTCTATGTACGATACTTGAAAAAATAGTAGGATATGATAAGGACTTAGGGTTGGACAATTAAATGGTGATGTACTATATACATGTATTAAATATGTGTTGAAGGCTTGATAATAGGACATTTCAACAATAATTGTGCTTATTTGAATGGTGACACTTTTACGTTAACACGATACAAACTTGAGGGATTAGAGTTGACCATCATTGGAAAAAAAATATAACACCACCTATCCACACAAACTCGAAATAACACAAATCACAATACACATGTACATTGCCTATCTAACAAAAAGCTTTTGATCTCGACAAACAAATCATATTTATATAAGACATTTCCTAATCAATCATAATAAAGTAATTTTTTTCTCAATAGATCCTATTTACATATAAAATGTATATTCACAACATATTTAAAAATATAACCAATTAGAACAATTTTTTTATGAGACGTGTTGAACATAAAAAGTATCTTCAGACTTGTTGAATCACATACCGATGATGCTAAAGACACCATACAAATTACTATTAAAAGAATGTATGAACACCTACATTTCCTTTACTAACTTTTCCGAACATGGGGTTCCTAAAGAAAACGAAGTCACAGATAATAAAAAAAACATTTTGCCTCACCTTTTCTCATTGATAGCCACCTAGTTTATTTATACTATCTGTGATACATATAAGAAAGAGTTCACGTAAACTACTAGTATATCAATCTCTAATCTTATCCCGACTTCAGTAGAATGAAGATAGCTGAAAATGTGGGTTGTTAACATTCTCCCTCAAGCTGGAGAGTGGTGGAGGAAGCACACCCAGCGTGTGACGAAGAACCCGAAAATAGGATTTAGTGAGAACTTTGGTGAAGATGTCAGCCAACTGAGCAGAAGATGCAACATACTTTGTAAGGAGAGAACCACGCGCCACCTTTTCTCAGACAAAATGAAAGCAAGCTCAATGTGTTTCGTGCGGGCATGGAAGACAGGGTTGGTAGACATGGATAGGGCACTAACATTGTCACAAACGATGGCAGGAGGCTGATCAAGAAGAACACCTATATCACGAAGAATGTAAGCGATAGTTGCAGTGGCGGCCATGGAGCGATATTCAGCCTGTTCACTAGAGCGGGACGTCGTTGATTGTTTCTTAGAGGACCATGAAATAGAGTTGGCGCCAAGAAAGAGGCATGAACCGCTAGTGGGACGTCTCGTGTCAGGACAACCACCCCAATCTGCATCAAAAAAACCATAAAGTGTAGTGGGATAATGACGAAGCAACCGCAACCCGATTTCAAGAGCGCCACTAAGGTACCGACATATATAGGACCGAATAATTCAGTTCAGTCTCGATCTTGAGCCGTAAAAACGGTTTTGGACCGGACCGGACCGGACCGCTTTTATTATTATTATTATTATTATTTTATATATATATATATATATATATATTAACTTAACAACTCACGCACACAGTCACCCACACAACATAACCCTACCTAATCCCAAACCCCAATTCTTATCTTCTCTTCTCTCTCTCTACAAACTCCTACAGCTCCAGCCTCGGTCTTAGATCTTCATCTCGTCCCTTCCCTCTCCAACTCCGATCGCACAGCAAACTCCAAGGTCCGGCTTAGATTTCAGCTCCGACAAACTACAAGATTCGGAAAACTCTAAGCTCCGATAAACTACAAAATTTCATTTTGGTTCTCTTTGGGAAAATATGGAACCTGATGTGTAGCTAGTGCGTTTGGGTAACTGTGGAGATTGGAACCATTGCCTTGTCAGAAGAAACTGATGTGGCGAAGAGAAATGGAATTGCTCCTTCGCGTCAGTGATCTTGCATCAGAGTGATCTTGAGGTAGTTCAAATTTATATTAATATCCCAGATTTTAGTTTTCTATATGATTATTACTTGTAGGCAAAGGTTTACATGAATATCCCACAAGTGTGTACGAACTCATGTTTGATAATTTAGTTTGAGTTTTTGGCTATTTTTATTCTATCAACAAATTGTTTCATGTCCGTTATCTAAAAAAAAAATTGCCCCTGTCCACAACCATTTGCCAACACCATGTGAGTGGGGGACACTGAAAAATGAATTACAATAATAATATTCCTATTTTGTCTCAATTTGGGATATAGGCTAGATTTAAAGTTATGTTGTTATCTGGGATTATAGGCTTGAAAAATAACCGTAAACACATAATTCTTGGTTATGTCTTTCTAAAGCATTCTTCTTCTAATAACTGTAAACACATAATTATGTTGCCCAAAGAATTATGTGTTTACAAGCTCCAGACTGGGGTTACAGGCTTGAAAATGTATGCAATTATGTTGTAGTTATGTTGTTATAGGCTTGAAAAATGTCTACAGTTATGTTGAAAAATATTTGTGATTTACAGTTATGTATGTTGTTATCTGGATTTACAGTCTCAATTTGGAATTTACAATCTCAATTAAAAAAAAATGTTGATTTTAGTTTAAAAAAATGTGTTCTTTTATATGGGTATGGACCGAAATAGGACCGAGACCGAACATGGACTGTTATAAACCGAATAGTACCGAGACCGATTATTCCGGTTCGGTCTCGGTCCATAATTTTCTATGACCGATTAATGCGGCTCGATCCCAAAAATGCCTCAAAATCGGACCGGACCGCGAACACCCCTAGTTCCACGACATATTTTCGTTGAGACAAAAGAATTCTGTCGGAAAAGGAAGTCACTTCGATACCCAAAAAATAATGGAGAGTGCCAAGGTCCTTAATAGAAAATTTTTCACCAAGCTTAGTAATTAACGAGGACAAAGCATTAAAATTATTACGTGTAAGGATGATATCATCAACATTTTGCGATGTAACCAATGAGGAGCAATAAATAAATAATGAGGAGTCGACAGAGCTGCAAAGTAACCCAAGATGAAGTAAAAACACCGATCAAGCCATGCACGAGGAGCCTGCCGAAGTCCATATAAACCTCACGAAGGCGACAAACATGTACAGGATAGGTAGTACTACGGAACCGAGACGATTGTTCCATATACACGACCTCCTTGAGACTCCCATGCAAGAAAGCATTTTTAACACCCAATTGCCGAATACCCCATCCATGAGTGAGTGCCACAGATTGAACAAGACGAGTTGTAGCAGGGTGAATCACGGGGCGGAACGTTTCATCAAAATCCAACCCAGCCATTTGATTGTAGCCTTAAGGCCACGAGACGAGCTTTAAATCGCTCCACAGACCTATCCGCTTTCAACTTTGTTTAAAAACCCACTTGGATCCAATGACGTGCATATCCGGAGAACGTGGGACAAGCTCCCATGTCGAATTTTGATGGAGGGCTGAAATTTCTTCATTCATTGCCGTGAACCAGTGGGGAATTTTGTAGTCTTGCTGCGAGTTAGCATGAGGGTGTAGACGGTGATATACCAGCTAGAGGTATGGCTGGGGTATTTTGGACAGTGTCAGACGAAATTTTAACATATTTCTTCCCAACGCCCTGAGATAGGTGCACCGTTTTATCTTCATCCGTTAGTGGTTTTTGGATTGCCGCAAGATTATCACATATGGTTTGCAATTTTATCAAATACTCATCTACTGACATTGAATCATTTTTGGGCAATTGAAGTTGGCGTTTCAACTGTAGTTCACGCTCCCTTGTTGCTTGTAGATATTTTTCTTCTAAAGAATTTCATACTTCACTAGCTGTGGTCATCCCAACCACATGAGCCTCTTCTGATAGTGTGCCGGTAGTCCACATGTGCAGGTGGTTTATTTGTTGGCTAAAAATGTGGGTTGTTAACAGTTCCTGCGATGTGAGTTGTCTTTTCTCTCTTCCACCATTTGAAAAGATCATAAAAACTGTTGACAAGTAATTTTTATACTTGATAAAAAGAAATTGGACAGATCAAGCATTGATAAACTTGTTCATTTATTAACCTTTCTCTTTACCTCAATCAAACTCCTACTAACATAAAAATTTGTTTCAGGTTCCATACCCAAACCAATTCTTCAAAATCATATACACAAGGGAAAAACTTTAGTAAATCACATACACAATATAGCATCAGTTACATCTATTGAGCATAAAAACTTTACAAGCTACAAAATCAAACAAATAAATATGTATAAGAAACAGTCGCATAAGAGAAAGACAAGGAACTGAAGAAGGTTATTTTGATGACATTGTTGGTACCTATGGTGTTTATGGTCACCATTGTCACCTTCACAGCCAATTCGGTTGTTAACAATCGTAAAATGTACAGACGCCGACATTCTCCTCAACGTTGATAATTCCCTTGGTGAACGCATGGGCATATTTTGCTTCGGACATAACACCAATGGAACTATCAACGTTGAGGATAACGTGGGAGTTTCATCTTCATTTTTTCTTCTCTCTCTTAACTCTTTTTTCAATTCTATTGTATAACGTGGATCACTCTTTTTTCAACGTTGAGGATAACGTTGAGGATTACTAGATATTTTATATTATAGGTAGACAAAGGGTACGTCCGTCTTTAACGTATCTATGGACTTGCAAAGACACAAATCGGTTCGTTATTGATTTGGGTTATATATATATATATATATATATATATATATATATATATATATTTTTAATAGAGAATTAAGGTAAAGATTTTTAAGATAATGCTTTTCAAGTTTATAAATTTAGTTCGTGTGATACAATAGAATTTATAAATCTAGTTTCTGTGGCATAATATCATTTATTTTTTTGGTCCGCGCCATCGGCAGTATTTTTCATGGAATTTGTAGTACAGGGACTAGATTTATAAAATTATATGGAGTGTCCTAATCTTATAAACTTTGAGCATTACAAGGACCTTTTCACAAAACCCTATATTTTTTAACTACTTTTCAATTATAATTTTTTTTAGCTTTAATCCTTGTCTCTTAAATAATTATTAGGCTCTCATCACATGTGATTTTAAAATTTTATTAAGTCTCATAACCATTCATAATTACTCTGTAACTGTTCATTTTATTTTCTTTAGAAAATAACACCTGTCCCATATCAGTTACAATAGGGCCAACAACTAGAAAAAAAAATACGTAAAAGTGAATACAAATAAATCTTAAAAAATAGAACTAAACACTTAAGATTCATTTCAATTGTTTGAAGAGAAAGTGCAATCAAAACTTATGACGGGGAAGCGGCCACGTCATTACTAAATCGAACTCATCCTCTTATTTTACATTTTCAACCCTACAAAATTATTTTTCCCAAGACTTTTCTCCACATAAAAAAAAATCAGCATGTCTATTGTAAAAAAAACTGTATTTTTATTAAAATTATTAGTTGTTTGTTAATAATTATAGTTTCTTTTTTGCTTTTTTTTTTGTTAAAATTTGTTTTCTTAAAAAACTGTTTTCTCAAAAAAGTGTTTTTTTTAAACTTTATTTTTGGTTAAAAACTGTTTTTTTTTTTTTTCATTTGTTTTGGTTAAAAGCTGTTTTTTTTATCTTTGTTAAAGATAATTTGAAAATAGTTAAAAAAAGACCCTTTTCAATGAAAAAATAAAAATAAAATTGTTAAAAAAATAGTTTAGAAAGTGTTAAAAATATATTTTTTAATAAAAATAGTTTTAAAAATTGTACAGCTTTAAGATGGTAAAAACTGTATATCTTTTTATTTATGAAGCATTGTACATTTTTTTCCTTTTTATAGTTCTACAGTTTTTATTGTCTTAAAACTGTACAGTTTTTAAAACTGATTCTATTAAAAAAATTATTTTCTATCGCTTTTGAAACTCCCATTTTTGAACTATTTATTTTTATTTTTTCATTGAAATGTGTATTTTTTCACTATTTTAAAATTATGTTTAACAAAGATTAAAATAATAAAGCAGCATTTAACCAAAAAAGAAAACTAATACACAAAAAAACATTTTTAACCAAAAATAAAATTTGAAAAATAAACTTTTTTAAGAAAACGGTTTTTTAAGAAAAACAAATTTTAACAAAAAAAAAAGTTTTAAAAAAGAAACTCTTTTTAACAAAATAAAAATAGTCGTAACAGAAAAAACTTTTTTTTACAAAAGTCATGTTGTTTTTTTATGTGGAGAGAAGTATTTTGGGGGAAATTGGTTCATAGTATTGAAATGGCAAAACATGGGGATGAGTTGGATTTATTAATGATGTGCAGTCCACATCCTTAAGTTTGTTTTTTAAATAAAAAACTTATGTCACTCTAGTCTTTCTCTTAATTGAAAAGTAGTATATTGTTGATTTCGTCATCTCATGTGATATCTTCCGACTTATTTAGTAATCTTGTGGTGAGAATGTTTAGAATTGGTTTAATAAGGACTTTAGTGTTGTGATGATTTTTTGACAGATATAATTGAGTAGTGATTCGTGAGAGAACGCATGGGGAAGCATGTGGGTACGATTGGGTCTATGGGAGCCTAATTGTGGTTTTTATGGGTAGGCATTTGTGCACCACATATTATCTTGAGCGTTAGGCTTCATCTAATTTCGAGGAGGAAATTTATGTGCTAGTGGGAAAGTATGTAACAACCCGTGATTTTTAAATTGGTTCTCATTAAATTAATTACGATTTTATAAAAATAAAATTTGGGAATCTATTTAATTTTGGTATGTAAAAATGTTGGTTTTTATATATAAACTCAAGGTTTTAAGTGGAATTTAAATTGGGATTAAAATTTGAAAATAATAACTTTTTGTATAAAAATCGGGGAGGATCCGACCTAAAAACAAAACAAAAAAAATTATCCGACCATCCGTTCGAGCTGAAATTTTCTTGCAGCTTCATGTCACCTTCAGCGACTACACCTACAAATTTCAGCAAATTCCAACGGTCCGATCGTCCAAAATGATTTTTTTAGTGTTTGTATCCAATTATGACTCTAATTCTTTTTGGTATATAAACATAAAGTGACGAGTTTAGGGCTTTTAAAACACATTTTAGCCTTCTAAAAAATCAGTAGTCTCCTCTAATTTATTTTCTTCCATCTACAAAATCCTAGCCCGATTTTAACCAAGTTTCAACCAACAATTTGAAGGCTTTTTGGGATTTTCTCGTATTTGGTCTAGAACGAGTTTTGATTGTTATCGCAAGAGGAACACAGTGCTACGGTCTGAATTTTATGGAAGATTCTTATGAGTTTCTTGTGAGGATTTGAAGGTATGGGATTTACGCAATATGCTCCTTGAATCTCTCAAGAGTAGTCATTTTGCATCTTATTTATTTGTACTCATATTGTTGATATCATGATATTTATTGGAATCTAAAAAAATTGATTCTATTTGAGATATTGTATTTGTTGATGGGCATGGTATCATGAATTTTTTTTATGACACGGAGAATGATCACCTGTCAATAGTCCAAAAGTCCAGTAGCCAGGATAAGGCTTTACGAATCTTTGGTGAGGTGAGGCCCGGTAACATATTGTTGTGTTATTGAAAAATTAAATTGGTATAATGCTGAGCTGTCGCATTGAACTTTAATTTAGATTCGTATTGTTGCATTTATTCACCGTTATTGTTTCGAGCATCTATTTTTGTCATACTGTGTACTTCCCCGTATTTTTCTTTTAGTCACAGGTTAGCGTGGATTTGGACGCAAAGGATTTTTGGAGGATATTAAGAGCACAGCGTTTTAAGAATTTTATTTTCGTATAAATTGGCAATATAAATATTTTAGGAGCTTAGGGTTTTTTGAGTGGAATTAAAACTGTAATTATTTATAGGTGTATTTTACCTAGCCTTGTTGTTAGGAGAGATCTTACATTGGCGTGTAAATTTTGGATTGAACGTGATGTATTTTGATGACATGTCATGTTTATTTTGGTGGAATATAGAGGCTCTATATGGATTGTTCAGGATTTAGTTTAGTTTTAATCGTAGTAGCGACTCGAATTTTTTTAGGTTGTTACACCTTTCTTTACCTATAAAAAGCACACACGGTTCTCATCAAATGTGTGTAGAAAAATCTTAATTTTTGCCGAGAATATAGAACACAATAAAAGTGTAAGGAGATTATTAAAAGGGTCAAGAAAGAGAAATACCAATTATTGTGAGTAAAAAATTTAGGACACATTTAAGAAGAGTACAATGGATCAAGGTATGCTTCCGCTTATTATTTATATGATTTTACGTGAGAAATACAATAATTCAATATTGATAGTTTGGGATTTGATAAACCCATTAAAAATTTCAAAATGTTGTTCAATTCGCTCTCCAAATCCTCATTTACATTCTTCAGCCACACCTCTATGTTCTCGGCCATTTTTAAAACCCAAGTTTTTGTAATGTAAATATTTGCAAAAGCTTTGTTTGTACGAAATGTGAGGTCTTTATTTGTGGCATACTAGATGGAGTTTTATAGGCAATAATGGTACATACGGATTCAATGTATCCGGATGTATTACATTTATAAATGATTGAGATCAAAATACCCCCCCCCCCCCTCTTTTTTAAAGATACACTATATAAGTGGTTGAGATCAAAATTTAATCAAAATCGTGAGATTTGCTCAGTTACACGCATCTAAGAAAAAATGATTTCTTTGTTTGGGATGCTGCAAATATAAAAGTAGGATCATTAATTTTGGGATGTATTTAAAGGAAGGAAATACTATTAATTTTGGGTGAAGTAAATTTTGTATCACTTATTAATATGTTAACGAAGTGTATGAAATGTGCACTTATTCTTCACTGCTATATAGCATTTTGAATTTTTTTCATAGTTAAACTAGTACTTTTAAAATGTTATTTGTAAAAAAAAGTCAAGGGCCTCATTTAAATTAACTTATTTTGTGTTTATTTCTCTTTCGTTGTGGTGGTGGTAGTGCGTGGTTAATAAAATGTCATGTATGTGAGTAGGAACTAAGGCACTATTTGATACGCGGTAAACTACGATAAAATTTGATCCCGTCAAAAAAATTATGGGTAAGTGCACTACTAGAAAAATACCCTTTTATGACAGTTTTAAAATTCAATTTTATGGCCATTTTAATTAAGCTGTCATAATAAATATGATTATTTCACAATTATGACCCTTTTTTCATTTAAACAAATAATTATGACCCATGTATATTTATCGGGTCATATTAATATGATATGTTATGACAGTATTATTTTAACTGTCATATAATATATTTAAATTTTATGACAGTTTTATATACATTATAATATTAAATATAATTTTATAAAATTAATATTTTTTTAATAAATTTATTTGATTATTTACGACCCATTTTAAGAAAATATAGCAATTGGCGTGAAGCATTTTGGTGGGAAAGAGGCGTGCGTAACATAATCTCAAAGATTTTGGGAAATACCCACTTACGATTATCATGGAGTCTTCTCCCTTATCCCACAACCGCACCCCGCATCCCACATCCCACAACCATCGCATCCCACCCTCTTCTTCAAGCCACAACTCACAACTCTTCTTCTACTCGCATCCCACCCTCTTCTTCAACTTGCACATCCTCTTCTTCAATCGTATGTCATTCTGTACAGCTACCATCACCCAAGTCAGCTTGAAGAATTTGTTCTACCTTTTTTCTATCTCGAGAATCAATTAAATACAGAGGTAGGTAGGTGTTATTGTTGTTACATTTATGTTTTTCTTGAAATTTAATAACTTGGTTTCATTACAATTCCTAACATAATTTATCATACTATGTGGTTGAATTATTAGTTGTTTCTACTCACGGGAGTGCTTGTTGTCGCAACTTGATTGAGGACTCACAATTGTCAAATTTTTATTATTTCTGAAGTCTATTGAGGTAATTTTGAATTCTCATCTGTTACTCATATTTATTTTTAGGTAACAATATACACATCTGTTTTCTACTCGTCAATATCGTCGCGTGATGCCTGTCGACTTATAGTTTTGTTCTGCAATGCGACACAGTTAACTTTATAATATACTAGTGTTCGGTTTTTTGCAAAAATAATATACTTCTACTCGATGACATTATATAAGTTAATGATATACATGTAGAATATTTTGACCCTTTAAAAGTAGTAAAATTTTCGTGTACTTTGTATTTAGATTTTTTTACAATGTCATTCTATAATTTTCAATTTTTTACATTGAAATTGTAAATTACAAAAAGTCTTGACAAAAAAAGAATCAACATTAAATTTATATATAAATAATTCATCAATGTACGAATAACGAGGCAATTAGAAAATACCAAATTAATATCTAGACACAAATTAATTTTAGGGAGGAATAGAGTATGACATTAATCATGAAAAATTTCAATGCATACAATTCAATAATTGCACTTGAATGACGATGAGTGTTGTTTCCAAATATATAATGATAGAATCTCAAAAGTAATAATATAAGAGTAGACATACCCCAAACATCTCGAACATCATTATTTTTTTCTTTGTCTGTATGGGACGTGCGGGGTATTCTTTGTTTTATGTTAATTTTTCATCATCTAATCCACAACTTAACTTGCAAATTATGAAGGAGATAAAAAACTTTATAGATTTTATGTTAATAGATTACTTTTAAGGGTAAATTTGCAAATATTAAAACCTATAAGCTATTATCTCGATCGAGTTAAAGTTTTTCAATTATTTATTATGTTTGGGATACTTATTTGTTGTCAAAGTAATAGTTAAGGGTTTGTTTGAAAATTTACAATTTACCCTCTACTTATAACTTTAACCGTAGACAGAGATATGAAAAAGAGGAGCTTGCATTTCACTTTGGGTTCTCCCCCTCCTTTGTGTGTAGTTATATAATTATGTAGTGTTACTCGTTCTTACAGTTATTTTAGCCGTGTTTGGATGTTCAAAAGTACTAAAAGAGGCCTTAAAAGGGAAAAATTATTTCTTATGAGAATATACAGAGATATCACACTTTTTTCATTTTTTATTTTTTTCGTTGTATTTTTTGGGATCCCGACATTGGTGTAGGCCTCTTGGGGAAGTTATGATGGTCACAAGAGTGCCATGTGTGATGGTTTGTCATTTGTTCATATAATGGCTGCTACTATTAGGAAATTTAATTTCAGGACAAGGATACATGGGTTATTCCTGTTATTCTGAACTTGTATGTCATACTCGTTCTCTAGAACTTTGGATGTCTGAAATAATTTTGGTGCAGTATCTGTATTTCACGCTTTATTAAATGAACTTGATTGGCTTGTTAATACGAACTTCGCTAACATGTTTTTAAAATAATTTGGCCACATAATCAATTCCATAAAATCTTATTCGGTATATAAATGTTTAAAATCTAATCACAAACATAATCAAGTACTTAATTTCACTACGAATTTTTGTATCTCTTCATCACCGTCTCTCTCCTTTGGGTCTAATGGTCCAGCAACATGCAACAACCAAGCACAATGAAGAATTAGCGTATAACTATGCAAAGATATTGTTCAATGTTGTTTTCTAAACTGAAAAGAACAGTTCAACTATATGCTGAAAAAACATGTAAAGTTTATCGATACTAGTCGATGACAAGTTTAGCTATGATGGACTAAGTTATTTATATATTTTAGTTAAATATAAATATTTCCTTATAAGAGAAATTATTCACTCTATCATCATGACTTTCTTTATTCTCTGACTAAACGTACACCTGGAATTTTTAGTTAATATTTCCCTTTATTCATGATAACTTGCATTTTATTGATCTGCCAAGCTGGCATAGTTTCTATTATTTTTAATGGGTTGCCTTTTAATACTTAATTAATGTATCACAATATAACTATATGTTATCTCTCTTGGATGTGAGTAAGTGCGCTTTGAGATCACAGTCTATTTGCGATGGATAGATCTTGGATTTCCATGAGTAGATTATCAAATGAATATGAAGAAGGGATTAAGGATTTTTTTAGAGTTGCTGAAGCACATGCAAAGGGGAGTAACTCCATCCCATGCCCATGCTCTAAATGTGGGAATAGATGTAAGTTGAGTCTAAAAGTGGTTAAAAATTGTTTATATGCGAATGGTTTTGATAAAACTTATCGTACATGGATATGGCATGGAGAAGTTACTAAAAGTGCTGCCCCACCTAATGACGACACGTGTGATCCAAACCTTCAAGATTATGTGATGGAGACTCCAGAGGATCTTGAAAACACAGTGGAGATGGTTCAAGCTACAGAGGAGGATTTTATGGGAGACCTTGAAAGCTTTGCAAAGTTTCTTGATCATGCTCAGAAGCCTTTATACAGGGGTTACAAAAAGTTTACTAAATTATCATCATTGGTAAATCTTTTCAACTTGAAAGCAAGGAGTGGGTGGACCGATACAAGCTTTTCGAAGTTATTGGAATTGTTACGAAAAATGCTTCCAGAAGATAATGAATTGCTTATAACTACGAAAAAAGCTGTTAAAACATTATCGATTTTTGGAATGGGATATGAAAAAATACGTGCGTGTCCCAATGACTGCATACTTTACAAGAAAGAGTACGCGGATGCTATTATATACCCTACATGCGAAACTTCGAGGTATAAGTTAAGGAAGAACACAACTGAGCCAAAGGTGGGTGTGCCTGCAAAAGTGTTGTGGTATTTTTCGCCTATTCCACGGTTTAAGCGGTGGTACCAATCTGTTCAAACATCAAAAGATTTGACATGGCATGAAGATGAAAGAGAAATTGATGGTAAATTGCGTCACCCGACAGATTCTCCAGCATGGAAGTTAGTGGACGGGAAATGGCCAGAGTTTGGGAAGGAAGCAAGAAACCTTCGGTTAGCACTTTAAGCTGATGGGATCAACCCACATAGTTCTCTTAGTAGTAGGTATAGTTGTTGGCCAGTTATGTTAAGGATCTACAATTTTCATCCTTCGTTGAGCGCAAAGAGAAATTTTTTAATGCTGACAATGTTGATATCTAGTCCACGACAACCAGGCAATGATATTAATGTTTACTTGGAACCATTAATTGAATATTTATAAAATTTATGGCGTGAAGGTGTTCAGGCTTATGATGCTTACCGACAAGAATCTTTTACTTTAAAGGCAATACTTTTGTGGACTATTAATGATTTTCCTACATATGGGAATTTGTACGGTTGTGCTGTAAAGGGATATTATGCATGTCCAATTTGTGCGGAAGAAACCGATTCTATTAGATTAAAAAATTCTAATAAGAATATATATATGTCGCATAGAAGATTTCTTCCACATGACTATCCATTTCGAAAGCAAAAAAAAGGCTTTCAATGGCCAGCAGGAGTTTCGAGTACAACCTGAACCGTTGAGTGGTGAACAAGTATTAAACAAAATGGTAGGTATTAAGACATCTTGGGGAAAGAAGGTGGGTTTGAAAAAGAAGGTTGGTTTGAAGAAGACTGTAAAATTAAAGAGAAAGCGTAGTGAAGACCACGTTGAAGGTAGTGCTTCCTCCAAAGATGATAATGCTGGTTTCGTATGTTGGAAGAAAAAATCCATATTCTTTAAGCTTGAGTATTGGAAGCATTTGCTTATTCGACACAACTTGGACGTCATACACATCGAGAAAAATGTTTGTGACAGCATCATAGGGACCCTACTAAATATTCCTGGAAAAATAAAAGATGGAGTTAAGTGTCATCTTGATCTCGTAGACATGGGAACCCGAGATGAATTGGCACCACAATATAATGGTAAACACACTTATATGCCACCAGCTTGTTATACATTATCGAGGGAAGAGAAAGTAAGGGTTTGTAAAACTTTGCGACGACTTAAGGTCACTGATGGGTACTATTCGAATTTTGCGAATCTTGTTTCCATGGAAGAATTGAAACTGTTTGGTCTTAAGTCCCATGATTGTCACATACTAATGCACCAAATACTTCCCGTTTCAATACGATCTGTATTACCAAAGCATGTGAGATTTGCGATTATTAGAATTTTCTTCTTCTTTAATGCAATTTGTGAAAAAATAGTGGACGTGCTAAAATTAAAAGAAATTCAGAACGATATTGTGATAACTCTGTGTTTGCTGGAAAAATACTTCCCTCCCACATTCTTTGACATCATGGTGCATTTAATGGTACATCTTGTTAGAGAGGTTGAACTTTGTGGTCCAGTTTTTTCACGATGGATGTACCCTTTTGAAAGGTAAGTTCGTGCTTATAATTATGAAATTAATCAATAACATCTCAATTAGTTAATACTATTTAAATTTTTTAATATTGATGTAGGAACATGAAAGTGATAAAGGGTCAAGTGCACAATAAAAATCGTCCAAAAGGTTGTATTACAGAACGTTATATTGAAGAAGAGGCGGTTGAATTTTGTTCCGAGTTCTTACAAGGACTCGATGCAGTTGGAGTTTCGATTGGTATAAATATGAGGACTAATGATGATGATGATGCAATACAAGATCGCAACACAATAGGTGGTGGTAATGTCATTGAAGTGGATTAGTCATTATGGGAATAGGCACATCGACATGTGTTGGAAAATACAAATGATGCCCAACCTTATATCGAGTAAATATTATATATTTCATTTTAATAAATATTACTTTCTTGTCTAAGCATAAGATCTTGATGGCTTACTGTATATTTTATTTTTAATAACTAGGAAGCACATGGAGAGCTTGAGGAAAAAATATTCTCAAAAGCGCAAAAACCAAAAATGGTTATAAGATGAGCACAACAAGACTTTTATTCTTTGGTTACGTCAAAAGTTATGATCAATTTATCAAAAGTAAGACTCTAAATAACTCTAATTATTTTAACTAACGCTCTCAAAATTCAGGTTGACGAAATTCAACAAATGGGCAACAACGTTTCATATACCTTAAAATGGGTAGCTCGAGGACCACGTCAAGACATAATAAAATTTCTCGGTTATGTTATTAATGGATGTCGTTATAATATAAGGGAACGTGATGATGATAGAGTCAACCAAAATAGTGGAGTGAGCATTGTTGCCACAACGATGCAGGTTTCTAGTGCTAAAGATAAGAATCCAGTGGTTTCAAATCTATGCGATTACGGCGTCATTACTGAAATTTGGATGCTTGATTATATATCATTTAAGATTCCGGTTTTCAAGTGCGATTGGTGTGACAGCAAAAACGGCGTCAAGATTGATGAACTTGGTTTCACATTGGTTGAACTTGGTAGGGTTGGCCCTCAGAATGAGTAATTTATATTAGTTTCTCATGCCAAACAAGTTTTTTATGTACCCGACCAACTCGATCCTAAATGGTCAATTGCTTTAGCAACTCCTCAAAGAGTATATAATATTGATGATAGCGATGAAGACTGCATTTCTGGTTACATTGGAGATTATGAATCGATTAGATCATTGCCAAATGTTGAGGAAATTGACCCACGTATGCGAGAACAGATTGCGAGGGGACTTGGGTAGACAATTAGATCAAAATGTAGTTATTTGGGGGTGTGTTTGATTAGTTTATTGACTTTATTTTCAAGGAATGCACTTTATGTTTTGACTTTTGGCTAAAAAGATCGTTTAGGAAACATTTGAATCTAAGCCAATGAAACATTTCAATGTAATTGAGAATGCTATTTTCAGAGTATCAGATATTAGTTAGAGAATGAATTTGAAACGAGGCATCAGAGATTTCAATCAGCAAACTTTAAATATGTTAAAAGTTAATTATTGTCCAGTTTGGTGCAGGAGCTATAATAAGAGATGGGTTAAGAAGGTTTTTATGGGCTAAATCTTATTATAATGACCAAGGTGAAAGCATAGATCTTCTATAATTACTAACTGTTATCTCTCTGTTTAATAATTATGCTGAGATATTTTGTTGCAATGTTCTAAATGTATTTTACACTATGCAAATTCTGGTTTTAGGCTCTCTATCATTAGAGGAACATGGACGGAATGGAGGATCACGACATAGATAACTTGGAGCCTTCAGAAGACAATTCTAATAACACAAGAAAAGGTAGTGGTATTGTTGTTTATCAACGGATAACCAAAATTGAAGATGGAAAAAGAATTCAACTCGATTACAACATATCTGGGAAGCCCTCTGGTAAAACAAGACTTGATTTTGCGAGTTATAGAGGAGTCATAGTTAAGACGATGATTCCAATACGTTATGGATCTTGGAAGAAAGTGCCAATTCATTTGAAAGAAAATTTATGGACAGCTTTGCATGTAAGTATTTGATTTCTCCCATGTGTCTAGAGCCTTTGTTATTCGTTATTTGCATGTACACTCATGTTTTTTTGTTCCTTGGTGAAAGTGATTTATCAAAAGTGTGATTTTTCCAGAGCTTTTTGCACTTTCTACACTAGAAGGCTCTATACCTATTGGCCCTGTAACAAACTTTTGGTCTGATATCATTATATTAGCTAAATTTTGTAGCTGCAGTTGTCAAATCTACAAAGTGTGAAGATTTGGATATCTCCATAATATCCAAATCTTCCCATTCTCATTATAGCAGCAGTTGTCAAATCCCCTTTTTTTTTTCTAAACTTTGTATTTTTTTATAAATCAACTCTAGGCTCCAATAAAGAAATAATCGGACATTTGTGAATTTTAAACAGCTTTTTTAGCCTTCTATCTGCTGACTTCTTTGCATCCCCTCTAATGTTCCACACAATTCCAAAATATTATTGGAATTGGAAAAAAACTAAGAGGAATCCTTTTGGTGTAAAAAATCTAGGGTAAAGTGGATTTGTTAAGGGGATTCTAATACCAAAATTTTCCACTCTTTGGCCAAGA
The DNA here is from genome assembly GCA_949130495.1 of Sambucus nigra. NCBI lineage: Eukaryota > Viridiplantae > Streptophyta > Magnoliopsida > Dipsacales > Adoxaceae > Sambucus > Sambucus nigra. Next base: position 379,309,644 of record OX422224.1, read on the forward strand.
AAAACATCAATAGACTTTCAATTTTTAGATTGAAAGATGGCACAGGGGCTTGGTCCTCTGATGTACATGTCATCAAGGGCACTCTATTTTTTTAAAGACCTGCTCACCTCGGGGGATGAGATTGTTTATGTTAATTTTTTGAATATGATTCCGTAACTGATTTCAGTACAGCAAAATAAGATGTTGATCATCTGTCCCACTTTGTAATCCCCAAAGACAGATGGAAGCTCATCCACTCATCTCCCTGTTGGATTCTCTAATCGTCATTTGACCCCGACGATAAGATTCTTATTAGTGATTTATGCTTGCACGTTTTATTATGGGAGGACCATTGACGCGTAGTGAATTCTAATCCCATATTCTGCATAAAAATCCCCAAAGATGTCATTTTCAAACCAAGGCCCATTTCTTATCACCAAATCCTTAGGGGTAATGCATCTGCCTCTCTTCCCCCCAAAATGTAGCCCCTATGGACCCTCTAAACCTCAAGCCTTGAAATTCTTTTGGTTAACTTTTGTTTTTGCAAATTATTGGTTTGTTATGGGCCATTTCTTTCAATCTAAAGTCCCTATCTTTAATAAAGAATAATTATTGGAATAGCATAGTTTCTCTACTTTTGTTTTCCTCGGTATTTGTTTCATATTTGATTTTCTTACTTTGCTAAGGAATTTTTGCACCAGTGTGTCTACTGTCATTTCCAGTCCATAAAAAGTCCCTCATTAGTTGTTCAATATTTGCAATGATCCCTTTGGGCAAAATCAATAGGCTTTACCAATATACCTATATCCTAAATAAGACAGATTTGATAAGTTGCAACCTACTCAAATAGGTTAGGTACCTGTTAGCCCACCTATTAATTCGAGCAGTTATCTTCTCTATCATCCTACTACAATCCTCATCCTTGAGCATAGAAGTAATGAGGGGTAGACCCAGGTACAGGAAGGGGGGAGTGTTGTGAGAGAACCCAAAAAGCTCCTCAATCTCATTGATGACAGCCTCCTCAGTACTAGACGAGAAGAAATTACTCTTGTTGGCATTTGGTTTAAGACCTGTGACACTACAAAACTCCACCACTGCCTCCTTAATATGTGAGGAGAGTTGAGTCCCTTTATGTTCCATGTAGCCAACCTAATCATTTAAAATGAGGATTTTTGGTTTTACCTTCACATTTAGTATGGCCTCTCCCAATACCAACCTTTTTCTTCTTCTTCTTCTTCTTTTTACTACATTGGTTCAAGTTTTCTTGAGTTTTAGCATTGTCGTATGGTATGCAAACCTCCTAGACCAATAGCTCATCAATGGCTATGATCTTCAAAACAAAACCTGTTGGTTTTGTGGTTGCCTCACCTTCATGATCTATAATTTCAATACAGCTTAAACTGTTAGTGTCAATTATATTCCCCACTTTGGATGATTGTTCCATAACATTGTAAAGTTTAGTTACATCTCCTCTAATGGTGTCAATTGGGGTATTTATGATAGAGGCTTTCTTTATGAATTAAGTTCAACTATCCTTCTCATTTCTGATAGGTTCTTTAATTTTCTTCCCATCCCCATACTGTTCTCCATACCTTCACTTGTTGGTTCTTTGAGAGCAAGTTTTTGGTGATTTAGGGACATTAGAGGTATTATTGTCCAAAGGTAACACAATGAGCATAAGAATGAGGAATATCTTGATATTCCACCTAAACTTTAATAGTTATTCCATCCTCCATAATCAAGTCTATCGATCTTGGATAGGTTTCTCTAGGTTCAATATCTATGCATATCCTAGCATAGTTTTTTTGTGGGAAACGTTATGTGTATTATAGAACAAGAGACATTTACAATGACAAGAGGGCATACCCCCGTGAGGATAGTGCACATGTACAACTAGCCAGGAACGAAACCTAAAAAGGGTATAGCACAGGCGCCACTACCCAATAAAGGACCAAAATGAAAAAGCATCAAAATAACCGATCACGTTAAAAAATGGAACAAAACAAAGAGGCATAAAAACCCAAAAGGCAACATGGCCCAATCAATGCCCTAAACCAATGGCAAACATACACGACATAAAAAGGCAATTATTACCAAGTAGGGAAAAAATTGATCAAGAATCCCATCAATAATAATCCAGGCTTCACCACTGTCCAAACTGAGCGGGCACAACCCGAAAAAAACTCGGCACTAAAAACCCAACTGGTACCATAAGGTACACGCGAGATTCGGCCAAAACCAAAGGCTAATGGACCAACACCTAAATTGGGAGAGAACCGAAGAACCATCAACATTCCCATGCCACCCTAGCACTAGTAGTAGTAAAATGTCATAACAACACAACCATAATAGGACCACCAGTGATCTAATATATACCAGAATACGAAAGCGCAACCACCTCCACGCCAAACTAACAAGCGGTCAACAACCAATGAATGGTCAACCACAAAACCATCAGCAACCAAGACCTACACTGTTGCCAGTGAAAGTTAGTAAAGCCTCCATGGTTAATCACCTGACCTTCGAATCTGAAGTAAGAACCCTTCAAGAGACAGGGAAGAAGAAGCTAACAATTATTAGTGTATGTGAGTCCATGCCGAGGTCAGCGTAAATCCAACTAGCTACACCCATCATCCAAACCAGAGCCCAAACCCAATCCCTCACCAAGAGATACCATCGCCTTGTTAAATAACCTGATGTTAAGCGCACCAGGGGAGATAATGGTTGCAATGACAAGGAGAGAAGGGAAGTAAGAATCTCTTGGGTCTCACATTAGTGTTGTCATCGGAGTCAAAACTAAAGTCTGACCAAGTTCCTGACCCACCCCAATAAATGCTAAGACAAAGCAAAGACAAGAGGCCACTTTGAAGATGAGGAGCCTCCCAAATATAATATGATATAAAGTGATAACTAGGGTATAAGATAGCGATTGAAATAGGAAGGTTTCATCTACTAAGATGGGGTGGGGATAATACGAAGAGGAGGAGGTCTCTGGAAAATGGGGGTTTTCTCAAACCCAAGAGAATTAAGGTCTCTACCATCCAAAAAGGGACACATTTTTCTTCCTCCATTATATCCTAGCATTTTTTAGTAACTAAGAAAGTATATAAATATCAAAACAAACTATACGAGGGAGAGGGAGAGAGGCGACAAAACCACCAAGCACGATTCAACAACGATAAAGCATACCTGAAGATGAAAGCATAAAAGGCTAAAGAAACAACCTTTATACACTAGGCAAAGAAACCACTATTTTCTATTGGCTTAGACAAAGACCCTGGCCCTGATGTCTATAATGTTAAGTTATTCAATCACAACTGGGATGTGATTAGTGAAGATGTAATCTATGCTATCTCCCACTTCTTCCATAATATCCATATTTTAAGGCAGTAAAACTGTACTGAAAAGGATATGAGGGACTTTAGAACTCTATCTTGTAGTAACACCAATCTCAAATGCATTATCAAAGTCATTTCTGTGGAATTAAACCTCTAATGGCTTCTCTAATCAACAAAAGGTAGTTTGCCTTCATGTCCGATAGATCAATAACCGATAATATCCTCCTCATGCAAGAGCTGAGGAGAAATTGCCATATAGGCCTCTCCCCTAGATGTACCATTAAGATGGACCTCATGAAAGCCTTCGATACTATCATATGGGAATTCATAGTTGAGTTGCTCAAGCAAGCTGGTTTTCCACTCATCATGATTAATTGGATTGCTGAGTGTATTACCACTGCTAAGTTCTCCATTAGCTTGAATGGGAGTCTACATGGTTTCTTTAATAGTACTAGAGAGATTAGATAAAGATATCCTCCCTCTACTACCTCTTTATACTAGCCATGGAAGATTTTGTTGTCATACTTGATAAACATTGTTCTACTTCCCAATTCACATTCCACCCTAAATGGAAGGAGCAAAATATTAACCGTCTTTATTTTGCAGTTGATCTAATTATCCTTTATGAAGGTGATATATATTCTATCAATTCTGTCAATAATGCATTAGAAGAGTTCAAATAATGATCTAACTTCTCTCCAAACCTTGCCAAAAGTAATATTTATTGCTCAGGGATTGATGTTTCTATCATCACTTCCATGATATGTATGTTGGGTATTAGTGTGGATATTCCCCTTTAGATATCTGTGGTCCCCTCGTTTCCATAAGGCTAAAATTTGAAGATTACAAAGTGTTCATTGGCAGAATCACCACTAGAATCAATGCTCAGACTTCCAAATTACTGATTTATGCCAGCAGATTACAGCTAGTGAAGACCATCTTGCTTAGCATTCAGGTGGTCCAGGCTTGTTATCCTCCCCAAGAAGGTCCTCAATTTTATATATTAACTTCTTATAGATTACCTCTGGACCAGGCATTACCAGATTCCATTACTTGGATACCCAATACTAATGGCATTTACACAGCTTCATCTGCCTTCAAGGCCATTAGTCCTACCTTTGCTACTACTAGCTGGAGTAAGCTTGTTTGGAACAAGTATAAATTCCCCAAATATTCGTTTATCCTTTGGCTACTATGTTAAAAATCTATCAACACTAATGATAAGTTACTCATGTGGAGAATGATTAATAAAATTTACAACTTATGCAACTCTGCAGAAGAGGGCATCAACCATTTGATGGACACCTAACCTTACTCTAAGGAGATTTAGACTAAGGTTCTGCTCATGAATTAAATCTACATAGATATGGGGATATGGGAGAATAAGTTGAATGAGGCTACTTCCAACTTCATGGGAAATTATTTCCTAAACAACCTTAAGATTATTACCTTCTCCACTATTGTTTACGACATTTGGATAAAGAGAAATAACAGGAATCATTTTAGAGGATTCGAATTAGATATTACACTTATTAAGGTCATTGAGTTCATGATTAAAAGTAGAGTTCTGAAATTAAAGAGGGCTAGAAGACGCTTCACTAGTTGGATGGCATGACTGGGGTCTCCCTGAATCTTCTTTGTATTCTTAGTTAGCGTGTTATGTTATCTTTGTAGCGCCTTAGTGCTTTGATATGCCCATCAACATTTTGTTGTACTTTTCTTAGGTCTTTGGTATGCCGAAGCACCTTAGAATCTAGCTTATTTGGATGGGTTACCCAAACTTTGTAATCATTGTTCTTTGTTCTATATATACATTTTACTTAATAAAGAAAAAGGTAGTAATTGGTAGCAACAAATGTTGATCTTCTGATTTTCTCAATAAGGTTCTTCCCCCAAATTTTATTATGGTCTCATGGATGACATCCTCCCAGTTGGTGACATTAAAAATGAAAGAATTCCTTAATTGAACCTCCTTCTAAATGGATTTGGAGAAATGACAGTTAAAAAAGAGATGATCGCTATTTTCAATTGCATTGTTACCTAGGACACAAAGGTTGTTGTCCAAAATTCCCAATTATGAGTCTTGTCCTTTGTGTTGATGGCATCATTACAGACAAACCATAGGATGAAATAACATTTTGGGATATTTCTATTATTCCAGACTAATTTAGCCCAATCAACAGCAGAAGCATGAATACGGATTGAGTTCTAAGCTGAAGCAGTAGTGAATTTTCCATTAGCCATGGCCATAGATATAGTTTATGGTCCAAATTCTTTTGGAACAGGTATAAAAACTGCTATAAGTCAACTGGTTCTTCCATTTATAAGACATTATTGGTTGTGAAATGAGCAATAGATCAATTCATTATTGATATGGATAGCTCTAGACACTATAATATTACTTATGATGGTCAATTCTTAGCTAATTCTTCCTAGCAGGCTATAAGGTCAGCTCAGTCCTCTTCATTCCTGTTCAAATCCATTTGGAATAAATATCTACCTACTAAAATCTCCATATTTCTTTGGAAATTCTTACATAATACTGTTCCACTGGATTTAAATATTCAAGCAGTGGGTAGTAAGCTGGCCTCAAGGTACAGATTTTGTAATCTTTCTTCTAAAGATCTAAATCATCTCCTCATTAATGGTCCTATAGCTAAAGTAGTTTTGGAAATTCTTTGCAAATCTTCTAGGAGTGAAAGTTTCATTCTCCTATATCAATTTGATGCTTGTGTCTTTGTGGTTGAGGAGCCCTAAAGAAGACTTCATTAAACACCTCCTAGGATTTGTAATCCATAAAGTCAGTCATGTCAACCTAAAAATGACATGTTCAATTAAAATTTTGGGTTAGTGTCAGGTCATATGACACGATTTGTAAAACGGGTCAACTTAAAATATTTAAGCATAAGTATTTTGTGAAACCCACATTTTTCTTGTATTCCTTAATTTATTTTCATTTTTAATTCACAGTCTAAATTTGATATGGATTCGAAGACAAAGAAACAAGTGCTATCTAATATGTCGTCTCAGTGGAAAATTTTTAAAGGAGAATTGACTAGGCTTTACGTCAGACCATACAGAGATGAACCTGATCAACTCAAGCATCGGCCTGAGATGTATAAAAAATATATTGAATAGGAGGATTGGGAGGAATTCGTAAAAGTGAGAATCTCAAAGGGGTTTGAGGTATATAGAAAATGGTTAAAATCGTATATTTTTCCAAGTTATTTGTATAAGTTGATCATGCTTATGTATTTATAAGGTGCTAAGCGCGGCACAAGCTGAAAGACGGGAGAAGAATATATATAACACCGGATGAGTAAGAAAGGTTATTCTGGACTTATCGAAGACCTTGTATGTACTTGTTTTTCTTAGTTGACAAACATTGATATTTATGAATTAAACTACACATTCTAAGTTCACCCAATTTTTTTTATCTAATATGTTAACAGAAAGAGGCAGGTGATAAGTTTGATGACGACGATAGGGCTTATCTGTGGAAAAAAGGTCGCCAAGATAAAAATGGGCGATTTGGTGATGAGGCTACTAGGGAAATAGCGGATAAAATTGTGAGTTTCTATTTATGAGTTTGTTTACATAAATATTCAACATCAAATACATCTAATTGAATTATTGTTAATGTTATATATCTTAACTTGATTGATTTTTTTTGCAGGATGTGCTAAACTGTCAGATTAAAGCTGGGATCTTGGTCACTGAAGGAACCTCAGACGTCCTAACTTTGGGATTAGGGACACCCGAGCATTCGGGTCGTGTTAGGGGTAAAGGGCATGGAGTCACCCCCACAACCTTTTTTAACCTCACTAAGCGAGGATCAAAGAAGCATATTAGTGAGTTGGAGTCTAAGCTGCATGCGGAAAGAGAAATAGGCAAAGAAAAAGATGTGCGGATGCAAGAATTGTTGGCAAAGGTGTCGGAGTACGAGAGGGCAATGATGAAAGTCGGATTGAACACCCCAAAAAGTGGCAATGGATTGCACAAAATAATTTCATCAGATGTAAGTGCATCATGTGATTCGCGTGCCAAGAAGACAAATAAGAAGAAAAATAGCAATGTAAGAAATAAATATTATATATTATTGGTGTTGACTTTTTATTTTTTATATTATATAAATGTTATTGATTTGAGTTTTTATTTTTTATTTTTTACGTATAAATAGTTGAAAGATGATGGAAAGAGATCCGCTCACATGACATCTCTGAATCCCACACTTCATAATGGCATGGGCCAACCATGTAAATTGGCATTAAATTCACGTACCAATATTGTCGCTAAGGGTTGTGTTTTTGAGAGGGTTGGGATAGACGACAAAGTGCACCATAAACATTTGGGAGAAAATTACGTGCGAGTGTCTGTGGATACTGTTTACACTCCGGATGCCCCCCTTCCCGTACCTTGTCGTGATGAGTTAGTAACAATTATGAATGCACATAATTCACATGTTGCGTGGCCTGAAGAATTTTTTATAGTAGATGCAAAGGTAAAGTTGTGAGCAGTTTTCTTTTATATTAAAGATACCATTGTTAATATTTTTAACTATTTTATAACCAATGCAAACCAGGAAGAAGATAGAGAAAATGGTGTTGAGAGAGGGGCGCTTATGGTATTTGCAATCATGCTAGATTCAATCATGAAAAGTGATACCGTAAAAATTCCAGTTGGGATTTTTGGAGACGAACTTCAATCAACCTACATTCCTAAACATGAGTTGGTGCGTTTTTGTAAAATGGAGGAGCTTGATGCCAGTTGTCTAATCAGCTATATGAGGTGTGAGAATAAGTTGTTTTCATCTTAATTTTATTTGGCTACTCCTTTCTAATATTTTTTTTTTGTTATTCAGATTCTTGTACGAGAAGTTTCAAAACAATCGGGATTTTGCTGTATTTGTTAATTTTGGGGCTGCTCAACAAGCTTATTTGAAGAAAAAAAATGCATATTTTTATTAGGAATGCAATGAAAGATGCTAAAGAGAACCAAACATATTTTATGCCAATTAACACAGGGTAAGTTTATTTATTGTCTTAAGTTATAATTATATTAAAACATAGTTATATCATTGATGTTAACAACTCATTACATTGCAAGTTTCATTGGTCTTTAGTAGTTATCGATTTCTCTTCGAGGAATATATTCTATTTAGATTCTTTACATAGGGCGCCAGATCGAGACTTGAAACTCTTTACAAGCACGTGAGTAATGACTTATATATATATATATATACCTTTAGTCACATTGTCTTTGTACACATGTTTTTCATTTTAATCTTTATCTTGAAGTGAATTTAAAGCGTTGGTGGTATCGAAAGGAGGAATAATTTCAGGTTCAAACTGGGAGAATGTTAAGGTACGATAATGTTAATGAATGTACATTACAGACTTATATCTTATATCTTAAATCTGAATATAACTATTATCTTCAACATATCATTCTATAGGACCCTCTACAACAGGGAAATGTTGAATGTGGGTTTTACATATTGAAGTTCATGAGAGATTTAATGGAGAATCCGTCTCAATCTACTAAACTAAAGGTAATAAATATTTATTTTATAACATTTTGTTTCATTGCTAATTACTTTTATAAGGAAAAATTGAATACAACTTATGTTATTTGATTTGTTAGATGAAAGATTTGGCTGAAAAAGCAACCTATGAAAATCATGAGATAGAAGAAGTTCAACATGAGTTCATCGATTTCATTCAGGATTATTTTTAGTGAGCTACAGTTGTGGACAATTTTGGCCTATCTTTTCGAGTACCTTTTTTTTCTTCTTCAATCTAATTAATTACTTTGTTGATGATGTTGAATGCCCGGGGTGGGCTTTATATTATTGATGGTGAATGCCTATGGTGGGCTTTATATTGTTGATAGTGAATTCCCGGGCTGGGCTTTATATTGTTGTTGTTGGTTGAATATGTCACGTTTAATTTTGGATTATTAAAAAAATAAAGGAAACTCTGTCGAAATTTTTATAAAACCTTCCTCATTTATCTCTCGAGTAAATTTTTATAATGTTGTTCTTATTGTTGATGATGATACTGAATGCCCGAGGTGGGCTTTATATTGTTGTGGTTGGTTAAACATGTCATGCTTAATTTTGGATTATTAAAAAAACAAAGAAAAATTTGCCGAAATTTCTATAAAACCTTCCCCCATTTATCTCTTCCATGCCTTAATAAAGAATGGAAGTAAAATTAACTTTAAAATTATGAAAATGTTTATTTTTTTATGCTCAATATTATATTAGAATATCATTATTGTTTGAGTTATATTCTTTATATGGTGAATCTTTTTTAGTTGTTAACGACTATTTGTTTCCTCCTTTATTCAGGTATCGATCCGGATGTTGCCTATTGCGTATTCGGTGTAGCTGTACACGAATAGAACTAATGTTGCAGTTTAATTTGCTAGTTTTTATATCTATAGTATAGGTCATTTTAGATATCTTTTTATTTTTGAGTTGTCCAGAAGTCTATTAGGAGACTGTTGTTGTTTTTTATTTTCTTTAATTTCAAATATTAATGACATTTTTTATACTTATGGTTCAGTTATATTGGTACTTGGAATTTGCTACTTTGAGTACGAAAATTTGTGCTTTGAATTGGCAGTTCGTAGTTTTATGCATAACATGTTTGGGATATTGTAATAGTATAATAGAATTCATCGCAAAAAAATGAAAGAAAAGAAATAAATGTTATGACCGTATGTTTTATGATAGTTTTATGTAAGCTGTCATTATAATGATTAAAGTAATCGTACTTTTTATGACCGTTTTATTAATATTCGTCATTTTTCATAGGTTTATAATGACGGTTCAATAAACATGATATTATTGTTAATGACGGTTTGTAAGAAAAACTGTCGTAATAGGATGGTTTATCATGACGGTTTTGTCAACACCAATTTTATTAAGACACACAACATTATTGTTAATGATGATTTGCACAAAAAACTGTCGTAATAGGATGGTTTGTTATGACGGTTTTGTCAACACCAATTTATTATGACACACAACATTACGAAGATTTTTAAAGCTTCGAAAACCTTCATAAATAACCTTTTATGACCCTTTTCCCCGTCATAAAAATGTCTATTTCGAGTACTGGTGTGAAACTACTACGTTGAATGTAATGTTATGTTACATGGAAATGTTACTCCAATGGAATGATAATGCATTCGCGGTGGGAAAAAGTGAGTGGAATCAAAATTCATCTAATATAGGTGAAATTCTTACGTTTGGCAATAAAATGCTTGAAAATATTTTATTTAAAATGAAAACGCCCATAGATACTAACTTATACAACTATCCTTAAAATTTAAATATTTATTTTGTGAAGAAAATTTTGTTATGTTGGTTTTTATTGGATTTAAAGTTGTAAAAAATTTATTTAGATATTTATTTCTACTCGTATACAAAAATTTGATTAACTTACTCTAAATTACACATATGTATAAAACTATTGGAAAATATTTTGTACAATAAAAAACATACTTGAGTTCATACATGTATAAACAATGAACCGTATAATTGTGTTTTATAACATGTCCAAAATAAATCAATTCAACATATGTGTGTGTGTGTGTGTGTGTGTTAACAAAATTGCTAAAGGTTATTGTGTGTATATATATTGTATGGATAATTGTAGACAGACACGGGATTCAGACATATTTTGTGAGACACGCGTGTCTTGTCTTCATTGGTTAGTGTTCGAGGTCCATTCATTATTATTCAAAGCACCAATCAATGAAGACATGATGCGCTAATGTGTCTATCAAAATATGTTTGAAGCCCGTGTGAGTCTAAAATTATTCATATTACACATACCCATGTCATTTTCCATGCATTAAACAAACACGAAATTTTGATTTCTAATAGTAATACATCGATAAATCAACAGGACGAATGGATTTAAAATTTTAGTAAAATGTTTCTTGACAATCACTTTAACAAAAATCACAATCCATCTAAAATAGACGTCGAATTGTATCATTATAAGTGTGTGTGTGTGTGTGTGTGTGAACGGGTGTGTGTGTATGTGCGCGTGTGTGTATATGTGTGTGTAGTGTGCGTAATGTCCCATGTAAACGAATTGATTAGCTATTAATTTTTTTTAGTAAATTAATACATGGTTTCCTCTCATTGTAAATTAGTAAATTAATATATGATTAGTTATGAAAGTAGGATTTCCCCTCATTGTAAATTAGTAAATTAATAATTGCATACTTTAATTGTTAGTTTAATTGATGAAAATAATTAGTTGAGTATATGAATTAGAAGGAGTACAGGATACACATTTGTTGTTGACATTGCTGTTGGATTATAGTGGATCGATGTTGGGTTGGTTAATTTTAAAACTGGCATGACCACTAGATTATTGTCCATATGGGAGTTGAATTTTTAAACTTTTTTTGAAAATTACTTTGTATATCAAACAATATATATATATATATATATATATAGTATGATAATTAAATGAAACGTACTTGAAATTACATATAGTGTGCATAGATACTAGCCTTCTAGCTCTTATGCGTACGCATTCAATAGCCCTTCGATCCGTTTGAGAGTCATTACCCCTGTAATGAGATCTCTCGAATTGTCCCATTCAGACGGTTTGGAACTGCATAATTTCTGTATAATATTCTCAGTGTCTTAAAGTTGTTACTTTTGGAGGAAGTTCTGCAGTCGTATCCTAAAGTTCTCTGAGTACATACTAGATTGACAAGTGTGACTGTTATTTCAATTGATCAATTGAAATAATAATTACACTTGCCAGTCTACGTCGTGTACTTGGAGAACTACGGGGATATGCTGTCGATTTTTTTTCAAATCGTAACAATGTGCATGAGTTGTTAAGTATATTACAGAAAAATGCGGTCTTGAATGGGATAGGACCACTCACCCTTTAGAGGAGATGGAGGAAATAGAGATTTCTATTATAAATTGAATTTGAATATAAATAAGACCTAATTAAATAAAACATACTATAAATCTAAGTTTTGTTTATACTAATCCATGAATATACGCTTTGTACCTTTAATAGGTGATTATTTGTGGTAGCTGTGATGGGATATGTGAAATACAAAAAGTGGATGGGTGAGACAAATAGAATGGGGGATGTGTTTTGCAGAGGTGCTAATGAATTTGTGAAATATACAAAGAGATGTCATAATGATGAAGAGTTTTCGTGTCCGTGCTCTAGGTGTAAGAATGGTAAGGTGTTTGACTGGAAAATAGTTGAACTACATTTGCTAAGATCGGGTATGCAAGATAGTTATCGATTTTGTAATTTCATGGTGAATTGAAAGTTCCTTTTGTCCCCGACCAACCTTCACAACAACCGTCAACAAGTAGGATAGATGTAGAAGGGGATGACGTAGATCATAATATGTTAGAGGATTTAGTTGATGATTTGTACGGAGTTTATGAAGCAGAAGGGAATGAGGTTACTAATGATGTAGAAGGTTTAATTGCTCATGAAGATATCACAATAAAACTTGACGATGACTATCAAAGTTTAAAAGTTAAGGCGACCCAACCGTTATACTCTGGCTATGAGAAAGATCAAATAACTTTACATGCCACGGTTGGCTTGCATAATTTGAAGACGCAATACGGTTTGTTTGGCAATAGCGTGATAGGATTTTTTAAATGGGTGAAAGGCTTATTACCCAAAAATAATACACTTCCAAATAGCTATCCTGTTATGAAGAACATTTTGAAAGGTTTGGGAATGAAGTATAAATCGATTCATGCTTGTGTGTATGACTGGATACTATACTAAAAGGAGTATGAAAATCTCGATCGTTGTCCAGTATGCGATGAACCTGGATATGTCCAATCTACTAGTAAGGAAGGCACAACCTCAAAAGTGCCTAAAAAAGTATTGAAATATTTTCCCGTTACGCCCAGATTAAAGCAATTTTTCACAGTACCATGGATAGGGGGGCAATGACTTAGCATGCTAGGGCAGAAGTAGGTGGTAATATCATGCGTCATCCTATTGATTCTACTGCCTGGAGGAGGATGAATTATGAGTATTACGATTTTTATCAAGAACAAAGCAACATTCGTTTGGCTATATAAACAGATGGTTTCAATCCATTTAGAAATCTAAGCACCAATCAGAGTGTATGGGTAGTGATCATAGCCCCACTCAAGCTCCCTCCTTCACAGTGTATGAGACCTGAGTTTTTTATGATGGCTTTGTTGATACCTAGGCCAAAGGCACCAAGTGATGACATCGACGTCTACCTGACTCCTTTGGTAGAAGAATTAAATAAGTTGTGAGAAGAGGGGGTGCAATCATTTGACTCTTTTAGAAAATAAGAGTTTACGCTGAAAGCTATGTTGAGTTGGTAATTCACGATTTTCTAGCTTATGGGACATTATCCAGTTGTGTAGTACATGGTTATTTGAGGTGTCCTATTTGTGGAGAGGAGACTGAATCTCTTCGTCTATCCTTTAACTCAAAAAATGTATACCATTTCCATAGGAGGTTTTTACCCCCGGCTCATAGTTTCATATTTGAGAAAGGTTCGAATTTTTTATTGTGCGGGTTAAACATAGACTACCGTCGAGACAACTTTCGGGTTCAGAAATTGAAAGTAAATCTTCTTAATGTGGCCCTAATATGCCAGGTAAGAATCCAAAATTTTAGAATGTCAAGCATAAGAAGACCCCATATGGAAATGAAACTGAGACAAGAAAGACATAGTCTAGGAGGTCAATTTTATTTGACTTGCCTTATTGGAAGAATAACCCGGCGCGCCATGTATTGGATGTGATGCATGCAGAGAAGAACTTCACTGAACATATTGTGGGAACTTGCTTTGGTGGGAGTCATTCAAAGGATGGAGAAAATGCAAGAAAAGACCTTAAATCATTGAAACTTAAGCCACAACTATGGTTAAAAGAAGACAATAGGGGAAGACCAATAATTCCCCCTGGTGCCTTTACTTTGACGAGTGGGGAAATGAAGGTGTTTTTCGACACAATATATAATTTGAAGGGCTCATCTACTTTTTCGTCCAACTTGCAAAGGATTGTGAATTATGCTACTCATGATTTACATAAGTGTAAGTCCCACGATTGGCATGTGATAATGCAATTGGTTCCTCTATTGTTTAAGCACTGTTTCTTCAAGCATAAGGATTTGTGGATGGGCTATTATGCAAATTAGTATTACCTTCTCACTCTTGTATGCGAAGGTAGTCAATTGAGAACACATAGTGGCCGCGAAATTGGCGGTGATCGAAGCGATTTGTGTGTTGGAGAAGTACTTTCCTCTAGCATTCTTTGACATAAGTGTTCACTTGTTAGTACACCTATGCGACGAGGCACTTCTTTGTGGTCCAGTTAGATATCGGTGGATGTATTCGTTTGAAAGATTGATGACAATTTTTAAAAATTAGGTCAAGAATACGCGATACATTGCAGGATCAATTATAGAGGAATACATCACTGTGGAGTCATCAATATATACTCGGGAATATATGCCTGACTCGACTAGCGTTGATGACACTGATGAGTTCATCGATGATGGTGGTCATGTGATGGGAAAATGAGTGAAATTAACGAGTTTGCAACATGAACAAGTAGCTCGTTATATATTTGACACACATGAAGATGTCGAAGAATGGAAAAAGTAAGTTTCGATTATTATAATGTTTAACATTATTTTAGATTATTTTATACATGATTAATTTTGTAATATGCAGAAAATATGAATCCAGTGAGAACAATAAAAGACGAAAAACAATGGTACAACCACACAACGAATTTAGGCTGTGGTTGACACAAGAGGTAATTATAATGAAAATGGTCGTTATATAACGTTACATTACACTCAAATTTTACAAATAATATAATTAATTTATCTATATTCTCAGCTCTTAAAGACGGGTGATGCGACATCAAGGCTTGCTCGTCTAGCCACTGGACCCTTGTTCATGTCACAAGAGTACAAAAAGTATCAATTGAACGATTACATTTTCAGCGCTAAAGTGTACGAGGAAAGTACAAATGTATAGAACTCGAGCATTTCATACAAGGCTCTTACTTTCTTTCGAGCGACCGCAAAAGATAAAAACCTCGTTGAAGCTGAAATGACTTACGATGGTGTAATCCGAAATATATTTGAATTGGATTATATAAGCTTAAAAAAGGTTGTATTTTACTATGACTGGATAAGAGTTGAGGATAAAAATTCTTGTAAAGTTGATCATGTCACCAATTGATCATGGTTGACTTGTCCAAGTTGAAGAGCAATGACCACGTGAGCGATGAACCGTTTGTTTGTGCATTTCAAAAGGTTAACCAAGTGTTTTACTCGGAGTATATAAAAAATGAGCTGTGGTCAATTGTCCAACACCCGCCAAAGCGTCTAAATAGTAGTCACTATAAGAATTTGCACCATTAGCAATAATATTTGCAACACAAACTATTTTTGTTACCAAAGATACCATTTTGGCAACAAAATCTTATTTATGTTGCCAAAAGACCATTTTACATTGTACTTTTGGCAACATAAAATAAAACTTGTTGCCAAAAGTTAAATTTGTTAGGAGAGAAATTATTTGAAGCTTTAGAAACATTGTCTTATGTTGCCAAAAGTCATATAACTTTCTACAACATAAACCCGTGTTGCGGAAAGAGAGCGACTTTGGTGCCAAAAGTATTTTCTATATAATTTATATATTTAAAATACATTGAAATCTGAATAAACAAAACCCTTCACACCAAAAATAAATAAACAAAACCTTAAAAGAAGAAATCGACGTTCAGCTTCTCTTTCCCTCGCTCTCTCTCTCTCGACGAATCTTAACTCCACCGCCAACTGAATCTCTGCTCCACCGCCGGCTGAATCTCCGCTCCACCGACCACCATAGAAGGTTCCTCTATCTACCTCTCCCATACGAACAAACGCACAACAAAATACACGCACAACAAAATACACGCACGCACACCTACATCAATTTATGTATATCGGGGTCAGATCCAGACATCAAGGTGGGTGGTCGGCACCAGATCTGCGTTGGGCCTGTGCTGATTGAAGCTGGACAAAGGTTTGGTTGGTCAGGGTTTTGGTATGGTGGTGGTTGGTTGGAGGGAGTGCGGGAGGAAGAAGCTAAAGGTGAGGTAGTAGTTGAAATGACAGAGGAGGAATTGAAGGGATTGTGATGAAGGGGGATTTTTTTTTTATTTTTACTTTTTTATTGTTTTAATTTTGGATTTTATTTTTGGGTTGGGGTATTTTTTTCCCTTTTAGGTAAAAAAATGGAGGGAATCCTGTTTCTAGGCTTAATTACAACGAATTTATATTTAAGGGGGTGAATTTGTCGGGTAGTTTTTTTAAGGGGTGTCCCATAACTCTTATGGTCCTTATTAACTTATATGTTGTTTTATGCGCTTTTAAGATTTTGAAATCTAAATGTGCAATGTTTACTAGTTCAAGTTATTTAGAAATGTTTCTCCTCAAATTATTAATGATGATATTGATTATTTACGATTAAGTCGTAAATGTTGTCTACTAAGTAACACGAATTCGATTGTTCAATAAAATATGAAATGATAATAATTTTAAGAAACATTCACAACATTACATTGTTATGTTTAATGTGTATATGATGAGAGAAAACAATTATTGTTTCAGGTGTATGTTTTCTTTGCTTCCAGAAATTTCTCGAGAAAATGCCATGGTTAAAGTGTGAGGTGCACTGTCAACTCAATTCTTTTGGTGGATGCTCAAGGTTTGATTTATTGGCTTAATTCTTCAATTATACATTACATATATATTTACTCTCATTGTCTTTCAACTGTCCGCTGGTTTGTTATTTTATTTTCAAAAAGTCAGAGTTAGGCATAAAAACATGCTGTTAAAGAGTAAAAACGTAAAATAGCAACAAAACGATCTCGTAAGAGGCACGAACATCTCGTACGGGATCAATATAACTCGTAGGAACCGACCGCGTAATCACGATACACTCGATTTAAGTATACGACATAAATTTGCCAAAAAATAGACTTAAACATAAAAACATGCCGTTAAATGGTAAAAATATCAAATAGTCACAAAACAGTCACGTAAGAGGCACGGACACCTCATACGGGACAAATATAACTCATAGGAACCGACCGCATAGTCACGGGACTCTCAGTTTGAGTATACGATGTGAATTTGTAAAAAGTTTGACTTAAGCAAAAAAATATGTCGTCAGAGGATGAAAACATAAAATAATCACAAAACGGTCCCGTAAGATGCACGAACACCTCATGACACCAATGTAATTCGTTGGAACTGACCCCGTAATCACGAGACTCTCGGTTTGAGTATACGACGTAAATTTACAAAAAGTTAGATTTAAGCATAAAAACGTGCCGCAAATGGGCTAAAATGTAAAATAGCCACAAAAAGGTTCCTTAAGAGTCACAAACACCTCGGACGGGACCAATGTGACTCGTAGGAACCGACCACGTAGTCACGGGGCTCCCGATTTGAGATTACGATGTAAATTTACAAAAAAATAGAATTAAGCATAAAAACATGCCATCGAAGGGTGAAAACGTAAAACAGCCACAAAACGATCCGATAAGAGTCACGAACACCTCGCACGAGACCAATGTGACTCATACGAACCGACAACGTAGTCACCGGGCTCCCGGTTTGAGTGTACAACGTAAAATTGCAAAAAAATTAGACTTAAGCATAAAAACATGCCATCGAAGGGTGAAAATATAAAACAACCACAAAATGGTCCCGTAAGAGGTACGAACGCCTCGCACAAGATTGATGTGGCTCGTAGGAATCGACCGTGTAGTCACGGGGCTTACGATTTGAGTGTACGTAGTAAATTTGCAAAAAATTGGACTTAAGCATAACAACATGCCATCGTAGGGTGAAAACAAAAAATAAACACAAAATGGTCAGGTAAGAGTCTCGAACACCTCGCACGGAACCGATGTGACTCGTAGGAACCAACCGCGTAGTCACGAGGCTCCCGATTTGAGTGTACGATGTAAATTTGCAAAAAAAAATCTTAAGCATAAAAACATTCCATTGAATGGTGAGAACATAAAACAACCACACATGGTCCCGTAAGAGACACGAACGCCTCGTACGGGACCAATGTGACTCTTAGGAACCGACCGCGTAGTCACGGGGCTCCCGGTTTGAGTGTACGACTGCCATCGAAGGGTGAAAATATAAAACAACCACAAAACGGTTTGGTAAGAGGCACGAACGCCTCGCACGGGACCAATGTGACTCGTAGGTACCGACCGGTTAGTCACGAGGCTCCTAGTTTGAGTGTAGGACATAAATTTGCAAAAAGTTACTTAAGCATAAAAACATGACATCGAAGGGTGAAAACATAAAACAACCAGAAAATGGTCCGGTAAGAGTCACGAATACCTTGGACATGACCAATGTGACTCGTAGGAACTGGCTGTTTAGTCACCGGGCACCCGAATTGAGTGTACGACGTAAATTTACAAAAATTAGACTGGCACATAAAAATATGCCATTGAAGGGTGAAAATGTAAAACAACCACAAAACGGTCTCGTAAGAGTCATTAACACCTCACACAGGACCAATGTGACTCGTAGGAATCGATTGGGTGGTCACGGGGCTCCAAATTTGAGTGTACGACGTAAATTTACAAAAAAATAGATGTAAGCATAAAAACTTGCCATCAAAGGGTGAAAACGTAAAACAACGATAAAATGGTCCAGTAAGATTCACGAACACCACGCACGGGACCAATGTGACTTCTAGAAATCGACCGCATAGTCACGGGGCTCCTGGTTTGAGTGTACAATGTAAACTTACAAAAAATTAGACTTAAGAATGAAAACTTGCCATCGAAGTATGAAGATCTTAAACATCCACAAAACCGTCCCGTAAGAGTCACGAACACCTCTCACTGGATCAATGTGACTCGTACGAACCGACCGCGTAGTCAAAGGTCTCCCGATTAGAGTGTACGATGTAAATTTATAAAAAAATAGACTTAAGCATAAAAAGTTGCCATTAAAGGGTGAAAACGTAAAACAACAGCAAAACGGTCCCGTAAGAGTCATGAACACCTCGTATGGGACCAATATAACTCGTAGGAACCGATCGCGTAGTCACTGGGATCGCGATTTGAGTGTACGACGTAAATTTGGAAAAAAAATAGACTTAAGCATAAAAAATTGCAATCGATGGGTGGAAATAAAAAATAGCCATGAAATGGTCCCGTAAGAGTCACGAACACTTCTCACGGGTCCAATGTGACTCGTACGAATCGATCGCCTAATCACGGGGCTCTCAGTTTGAGTGTACAACGTAAATTTGTAAAAAGTTAGATTTAAGCATAAACACATGCCATCGAAGGGTAAAAAGATAAAATAAACACAAAACGGTCCTGTAAGAGTCACGAGCACCTCACACGGGACTAATGTAACTTGTAGGAATCGATCGCGTAGTCACGGGGCTCCCGATTTGAGTGTACGACATTAATTTTCAAAAAAATCAACTTAAGCATAAAAACATGACATCGATTGGTGAAAATGTAAAACAACCATAAACCGGTTCGGTAAGAGTCACGAATACCTCACACGGGACCAATGTGACTCATAGGAACCGATCGCGTAGTCACGGGCCTCCCGGTTTGAGTGTACGATGTAAATTTGCAAAAAATTTAGACTTAAGCATAAAAACATGCCCTCGAAGGGTGAAAACGTAAAACAAGCACAAAATAGTCTCGTAAGAGTCACGAACACCTTGCATGGGACCAATATGACTCGTAGAAGCCGACCGCATAGTCAAGGCACTCCCGCTTTGAGCATACGACGTAAATTTGTCAAACGTTAGACTTAGGCATGAAAACATAATTTTTAAGGTGAAAATGTTAAAACAACCATAAAACGGTTCTGTAAGAGTCACGAACACCTCGCACGAGATCGATGTAACTCGTAGAAACCGGTCGTTTAGTCACGGCGCTCCCGGTTTGAGTGTACGACGTAAATTTGTGAAAAATTAGACTTAAGCATAAAAACATGACATCGAAGGGTGAAAACATAAAATAACCATAAAACGGTCCCGTAAGAGTCACGAACACCTCGGACGGGAACAATGTGACTCGTAGGAACCGACTGCGTAGTCACGGGACTACCGGTTTGAGTGTACGACCTAAATTTGAAAAAATTTAGACTTAAGCATAAAAACATACCATCGAAGGGTGAAAATGTAAAATAAACAGAAAACAACCCGATAAGAGTCACGAACACCTCACATGGGACCAATGTGACTCATACGAACCGACCGCGTAGTCACATGGCTCCAAATTTGAGTGTACAACGTAAATTTGCAAAAATTTAGACTTAAGCATAAAAACATGCCATCTAAGGGTGAAAATGTAAAAGAGTCACAAAATGGTCCCTTAAGAGGCACATACGCCTCACACGTGATCAATGTGGCTCGTAGGAACCGACCGCGTAGTCACGACGCTCCCGGTTTGAGTGTACGACGTAAATTTTCGAAAAATTAGACTTAAGCATAAAAACATGCCATCGAAGGGTGAAAATGTAAAAAACCCACAAAATGGTCCCATAAGAGTCACGAACACTTCGCACGGGACCAATGTGACTTGTAGGAACTGACCGCGTAGTCACCGGGCTCTCGATTTGAGTGTACGACGTAAATTTGAAAAACTTTAGACCTGACCTTAAAAACATGCTATCGAAGGGTGAAAATGTAAAACAATCACAACGGTCTGGTAAGAGTCACGAACACCTCGCACGGACCAATGTGACTCGTACAAACCGATTGCGTAGTCATCGGGCTCCCGGTTTGAGTGTACGATGTAAATTTGCAAAAAATTTAGACTTAAGCATAAAAATATTCCATCGAAGGGTGAAAATGTAAAACAACCACAAAATGGTCCCATAAGAGGCACGAACGCCTCGCACGAAATTGATGTGGCTCGTAGGAATCGACCGCTTAGTCACGGGGCTTCCGGTTTGAGTGTACAACGTAAATTTAGAAAAAAAAATTGTCTTAAAGATAAAAAATGCCATCGAATGGTGAAAACGTAAAACATCCATAAAACGGTCCGATAAGAGTCACGAACACCTCACGCAGGATCAAGGTGTCTCGTAGAAACTGACCGCGTAGTCACGGTCCTCCTGGTTTGAGTGTATGACGTAAATTTGCAAAAAATTTAGACTTAAGCATAAAAAAATGCCATCGAAGGGTGAAAACATAAAACAACCAAAAACAGTCAAGTAAGAGGCACGAATGCCTTGTACGGGACCAATGTGACCCGTAGGAACCGACCACGTAGTTAAGGCACTCCCGCTTTGAGCATACGACGTACATTTGTCAAAAGTTAAACTTAGGCATAAAAACATACTTTTATAGGGTGAAAATGTTATAACAACCATAAAACGGTCCCGTAAGAGTCACGAACACCTTGCACGGGATCGATGAAACTCGTAGGAACTGGTCGCGTAGTCACGGCGCTACCGGTTTGAGTGTACGACGTAAATTAGTCAAAAATTAGACTTATGCATAAAAACATGCCATCGAAGTGTGAAAACATAAAACAACCACAAAACAGTCTCGTAAGAGTCACGAACACCTTGCACGGGACCAATGTGACTCGTAGGAACCGACCGCGTAGTCATCGGGCTCCCGGTTTGAGTGTTCGACGTAAATTTGAAAAAATTTAGACTTGAGCATAAAAACATGCCATCGAAGGGTGAAAATATAAACCAAACACAATGATCTGATAAGAGATACGAACACCTCACACGGGACCAACGTGACTCGTACGAACCGACTGCGTAGACATCGGGATCCCGATTTGAGTGTATGACGTAAATTTGCAAAAAAATTAAACATAAGCGTAAAAACATGTCATCGAAGGGTGAAAACGTAAAACAACCACAAAATAGTCTCGTAAGAGGCACAAACGCCTCTCACAGAATTGATGTTGCTCATAGGAATCGTCCGCTAAGTCACGGGGCTCCCGGTTTGAGTGTACGACGTAAATTTATAAAAAAATCGATTTAAGCATAGAAACATGCCATCGAATGGTGAAAACGTAAAACAGCCATAAATCGGTCCAGTAAGAGTCAAGAACACCTCATACGGGACCAATGTTACTCATAGGAACCGACCGCATAGTTACCGGGCTCCCGATTTGAGTGTACGACGTAAATTTGAAAATATTTAGACTTAAGCAAAAAAATATGCCATCGAAGGGTGAAAACGTAAAATAAACACAACAGTTCGGTAAGAGTCACGAACACCTCGCACGGGACCAATGTGACTCGTACGAACCGATCGCGTAGTCACCGGGCTCCCGGTTTGAGTGTATGACGTAAATTTGCAAAAAAAAATTAGACTTAAGCATAAAAACTTGTCATCGAAGGTTGAAAACGTAAAACAACCACAAAATAGTTCCGTAAGAGGCACGAATGCTTCCCACGGAATTGATGTGGCTCGTAGGAATCGACCGCTTAGTCACCGGGCTCCCGGTTTAAGTGTACGACGTAAATTTACAAAAAAATTGACTTAAGTATAACAACATGCCATCGAATGGTGAAAACATAAAACATCCATAAAACGGTCCGATAAGAGTCACGAACACCTCACATATGACCAATGTGAATCGTAGAAACTGACCGCGTAGTCACGGGCCTCCCCGTTTGAGGGTACGACGTAAATTTGTAAAAAATTTAGACTAAAGCATAAAAAACGCCATCGAAGGGTGAAAACATAAAACAACCATTAACGGTTCCGTAAGAGGCACGAATACCATGCGCGAGACCAATGTGACTCGTAGGAACCGACCGCGTAGTCAAGGCACTCCCGCCTTGAGCATACGACGTAAATCTGTCAAAAGTTAGACTTAGGCATAAAAACATACTTTTATAGGGTGAAAATGTTAAAGCAACCATAAAACGGTCTCGTAAGAGTCACGACACCTCGCACGGGATCGATGAAACTCGTAGGAACTGGTCGTGTAGTCACATCGCTCCTGGTTTGAGTGCACGATGTAAATTTGTAAAAAATTAGACTTAAGCATAAAAACATGCCATCGAAGTCAGAAAACGTAAAAAAACCATGAAACAGTCCCGTAAGAGTCACGAACACCTCGCACGGGACTAATGTGACTCGTAGGTACCGACCGCGTAGTCATCGGGATCCTGGTTTGAGTGTTCGATGTAAATTTAAACAAATTTAGACTTGAGCATAAAAACATGCCATCGAAGGGTGAAAACGTAAAACAAACACAACGATCCTGTAAGAGTCGCGAACACCTAGCACATGACCAATGTGACTCGTACGAACCGACCGCGTAGTCATCGGGCTCCCGGTTTGAGTGTACGACATAAATTTGCAAAAAAGTTAGACTTAAGCATAAATACATGTCATCGAAGGGTGAAAACGTAAAACAACCACAAAATAGTCCCGTAAGAGGCACGAACGCCTTGCACGGAATTGATGTTGCTCGTTGGAATCATCCTCTTAGTCACGGGGCTCCTGGTTTGAGTGTACGACCTAAATTTACAAAAAAATCGACTTAAGCATAAAAACATGCCATCTAATGGGGAAAACCTAAAACAACCATAAAACGGTCCGGTAAGAGTCATGAACACCGCACATGGGACTAATGTGACTCGTAGAAACCGACCACGTAGTCACCGGGCTCCCGATTTGAGTGTACAATGTAAATTTTAAAATATTTAGACTTAAGCATAAAAACATGCCATCGAAGGGTGAAAACATAAAACAAACACAACGGTTCGATAAGAGTCATGAACACCTCGCATGGGACCAATGTGACTCGTACGAACCGATCGCGTAGTCACCGGGCTGCCGGTTTGAGTGTACGACGTAAATTTGTAAAAAATTTAGACTTAAGCATAAAAAATTGCCATCGAAGGGTGAAAACATAAAACAACAAAAAAAACGGTCAAGTAAGAGGCACAAATGCTTTGCACGGGACTAATGTGACTCGTAGGAACAGGCCGCGTAGTTATGGCACTCCGGCTTTGAGCATACGACGTAAATTCGTCAAAAGTTAAACTTAGGCATAAAAATATACTTTTATAGGATGAAAATGTTATAACAACCATAAAACGGTCCCGTAAGAGTCACGAACACCTTGCACGGGATCGATGAAACTCGTAGGAACTGGTCGCGTAGTCACGTCGCTCCCGGTTTGAGTGTACGACGTAAATTTGTCAAAAATTAGACATAAGCATAAAAACATACCATCGAAGTGTGAAAATATAAAACAACCACAAAACGGTCCCGTAAGAGTCACGAACACCTTGCACGGGACCAATGTGACTCGTAGGAACTGATCGCGTAGTCATCGGGCTCCCGGTTTGAGTGTTCGACATAAATTTGAAAAAAATTAGACTTGAGCATAAAAACATGCCATCGAAGGGTGAAAACATAAACCAAACACAACAATCCGATAAGAGATACGAACACCTCACACGGGACCAATGTGACTCGTACGAACCGACCGCGTAGACATCGGGGTCCCGGTTTGAGTGTATGGCGTAAATTTGCAAAAAAATTAGACTTAAGCATAAAAACATGCCATCGAAGGGTGAAAATGTAAAAGAGTCACAAAATGGTCCCTTAAGAGGCACGTAAGCCTCACACGTGATCGATGTAGCTCGTAGGAACCGATCGCGTAGTCACGACGCTCCTGGTTTGAGTGTACGACGTAAATTTGCGAAAAATTAGACTTAAGCATAAAAAAATGCCATCGAAGGGTGAAAATGTAAAAAAATCCACAAAGTGGTCCCGTAAGAGTCACGAACACCTCGCACGGGACCAAAGTGACTCGTAGGAACTGACCGCGTAGTTACCGGGCTCCCGATTTGAGTGTACGATGTAAATTTGAAAACTTTAGACCTGAACTTAAAAACATGCCATCGGAGGGTGAAAATGTAAAACAATCACAACGGTCTGGTAAGAGTCACGAACACTTCGCACGGGACCAATGTGACTCGTACAAACCGATCGCGTAGTCACCGGACTCCCGGTATGAGTGTACGACGTAAATTTGCAAAAAATTTAGACTTAAGCATAAAAACATGCCATCGAAGGGTGAAAATGTAAAAAAGTCACAAAATGGTCCCTTAAGAGGCACGTAAGCCTCACTCGTGATCGATGTGGCTCGTAGAAACCGACCGCGTAGTCACGACGCTCCTGGTTTGAGTGTACGACGTAAATTTGTGAAAAATTAGACTTAAGCATAAAAACATGCCATTGAAAGGTGAAAATGTAAAAAAACCCACAAAGTGGTCCCGTTAGAGTCACGAACACCTTGCACGGGACCAATGTGACTCATAGGAACTGATTGCGTATTCACCGCTCTCCCGATTTGAGTGTACGACGTAAATTTGAAAAACTTTAGACCTGAACTTAAAAACATGACATTGAAGGGTGAAAATGTAAAATAATCACAATGGTCTGGTAAGAGTCACGAACACCTCGCACGTACAAACTAATCGCGTAGTCACCGATCTCCCGGTTTGAGTGTACGACGTAAATTTGCAAAAAATTTAGACTTAAGCATAAAAACATGCCATCGAAGGGTGAAAATATAAAAGAGTCAAAAAATGGTCCCTTAAGAGGCACGTAAGCCTCACACGTGATCAATGTGGCTCGTAGAAACCGACCGCGTAGTCACGACGCTCCCGGTTTGAGTGTACGACGTAAATTTGTGAAAAATTAGACTTAAGCGTAAAAACAGGCCATCGAAGGGTGAAAATATAAAAAGACCCACAAAGTGGTCCCGTAAGAGTCACGAACACCTCACACGGAACCAATGTGACTCGTAGGAACCGACCGCGTAGTCACGGGCCTCCTGGTTTGAGCGTACGACGTAAATTTACAAAAAAATTAGACTTAAGCA
The DNA here is from genome assembly GCA_949130495.1 of Sambucus nigra. Taxonomy (NCBI): domain Eukaryota; kingdom Viridiplantae; phylum Streptophyta; class Magnoliopsida; order Dipsacales; family Adoxaceae; genus Sambucus; species Sambucus nigra. The sequence goes on from OX422224.1 coordinate 379,335,915, forward strand.
TAAAAAAATGCCATCGAAGGGTGAAAACATAAAACAACCACAAATCGGTCAAGTAAGAGGCACGAATGCCTTGCACGGAACCAATGTGACTCGTAGGAACCGACCGCGTAGTTAAGGCATTCCGGTTTTGAGCATACGACGTAAATTTGTCAAAAGTTAAACTTAGGCATAAAAACATACTTTTATAGGGTGAAAATGATATAAAAACCATAAAACGGTCCCGTAAGAGTCACGAACACCATGCACGGGATCGATGAAGCTCGTAGGAACTGGTCGCGTAGTCACGACGCTCCCGGTTTGAGTGTACGATGTGAATTTGTCAAAAATTAGACTTATGCATAAAAACATGCCATCGAAGTGTGAAAACATAAAACAACCACAAAACGGTCTCGTAAGAGTCACAAACACCTTGCACGGGACCAATGTGACTCGTAGGAACCGACCGCGTAGTCATCGGGCTCCCAGTTTGAGTGTTCGACATAAATTTGAAAAAATTTAGACTTGAGCATAAAAACATGCCATCGAAGGGTGAAAACATAAACCAAACACAACGATTCGATAAGAGATACGAACACTTCGCACGAGACCAATGTGACTCGTACGAACCGACCGTGTAGACATCGGGATCCCGGTTTGAGTGTATGACGTAAATTTGCAAAAAAATTAGACTTAAGCATAAAAACATGTCATCGAAGGGTGAAAACGTAAAATAACCACAAAATAGTCCCGTAAGAGGCACGAACGCCTCGTACGGAATTGATGTTCCTCATTGGAATCGTTCGCTTAGTCAAGGGGCTCTCGGTTTAAGTGTACGCTGTAAATTTACAAAAAATTCGATTTAAGCATAAAAACATGCCATCGAATGGTGAAAATGTAAAAAAACCCACAAAGTGGTCCCGTAAGAGTCACGAACACCTCGCACGGGACCAATGTGACTTGTAGGAACTGACCGCGTAGTCACCGGCTTCCCGATTTGAGTGTACGATGTAAATTTGAAAATATTTAGACTTAAGCATAAAAACATGCCATCGAAGGGTGAAAACATAAAATAAACACAACGGTTCGGTAAGAGTCACGAACACCTCGCACGGGACCAATCTGACTCGTACGAACCGATCGCGTAGTCACTGGGCTCCCAGTTTGAGTGTATGACGTAAATTTGTAAAAAAATTAGACTTAAGCATAAAAACTTGCCATCGAAGGGTGAAAACGTAAAACAACCACAAAATAGTTCCGTAAGAGGCACGAACGCTTCGTACGGAATTGATGTGGCTCGTAGGAATTGACTGCTTAGTCACCGGACTCCCGGTTTGAGTGTACGACGTAAATTTACATAAAAATTGACTTAAGCATAAGAACATGCCATCGAATGGTGAAAACATAAAACAACCACAAAACGGTCCGGTAAGAGTCACGAACACCTCACATAGGACCAATGTGACTCGTAGAAACTGATCGCGTAGTCACGGCCCTCCCGGTTTTAGGGTACGATGTAAATTTGCAAAAAATTTAGACTTAAGCATAAAAAAATGCCATCGAAGGGTGAAAATATAAAACAACCACTAACGGTCCCGTAAGAGGCACGAATGCCACACACGAGACCAATGTGACTCGTAGGAACCGACCGCGTAGTCAAGGCACTCCCGCCTTGAGCATACGACATAAATTTGTCAAAAGTGAGACTTTGGCATAAAAACATACTTTTATAGGGTGAAAATGTTAAAAAAACCATAAAACGGACTCGTGAGAGTCACGAATACCTCGCACGGGATCGATGAAACTCGTAGGAACTGGTCGCGTAGTCACGCCGCTCCCAGTTTGAGTGTACGACGTAAATTTGCGAAAAATTAGACTTAAGCATAAAAACATGCCATCGAAGTGTGAAAACGTAAAAAAAACCACAAAACAATCCCGTAAGAGTCACGAACACCTCGCACGGGACCAATGTGACTCGTAGGAACCGACCAAGTAGTCATCGGGCTCCCGGTTTGAGTGTATGACGTAAATTTGCAAAAAAGATAGACTTAAGCATAAAAACATGTCATCGAAGGGTGAAAATGTAAAACAACCACAAAATAGTCCTGTAAGAGGCACGAACACCTCGCACGGAATTGATGTTGGACGTAGGAATCGTCCGCTTAGTCACGGGGCTCCTGGTTTGAGTGTACGACGTAAATTTACAAAAAAATCGACTTAAGCATAAAAACATGCCATCAAATGGGGAAAACATAAAACAGCCATAAAACGGTCCGGTAAGAGTCATGAACACCTCACATGGGACCAATGTGACTCGTAAAAACCGACCACGTAGTTACCGGGCTCCCGATTTGGGTGTACGACATAAGTTTTAAAATATTTAAACTTAAGCATTAAAACATGCCATCGAAGGGTGAAAATGTAAAACGAACACAACAGTCTGATAAGAGTCATGAACACCTCACACGGGACCAATGTGACTCGTACGAACCGATTGCGTAGTCACCGAGCTCCCGATTTGAGTGTATGACGTAAATTTGTAAAAAATTTAGACTTAAGCATAAAAAAAATAATCGAAGGGTGAAAATGTAAAACAACCATAAAATGGTTTCGTAAGAGGCACGAACGCCTCGCATGGGATTGATGTGGCTCGTAGGAATCAATCGCTTAGTCACGGGGCTCCCGTTTTGAGTGTACGCCTTAAATTTGCAAAAAGTTAGACTTAAACATAACAACATTCCATCGCAGGGTGAAAATGTAAAATAAACACAAAACGGTCTGATAAGAGTCACGAACACCTCGTACGGAACCAATGTAACTCGTAGGAACTGATCACGTAGTCACGGGGCTCCCGATTTGAGTGTACGACGTAAATTTACAAAAATTAGACTTGTGCATAAAAATATTCCATCGAAGGGTGACGTAAAACATCCACAAAACAGTCTCATAAAAGGCATGAACGCCTCGCACAGGACCAATGTGACTCGTAGGTACCAACCAATTAGTCATGGGACTCCCGGTTTGAGTGTAGGACGTATATTTTCAAAAAGTTACTTAAGCAGAAAAACATGACATCGAAGGGCAAAAACGTAAAATAGCCACAAAACGGTCCGATAAGAGTCATGAATACCTCGCACGCAATTAATGTCACTCGTAGGAACCGACGGGTTAGTCATGTGGATCTCAATTTGAGTGTACGATGTAAATTTGTAAAAAGTTTGACTTAAGCATAAAAACATGCCATCGAAGGGTGAAAATACAAAACAGCCACAAAAGAGTCCGATAAGAGTCACGAATGCCTGACACGGGGCCAATGTTACTGGTAGGAACCGATTGCATAGTCACGGGGCTCCCGATTTGAGTGTACGACGTAAATTTGCAAAAAATAGACTTAAGCATAAAATCATGCCATCGAACGGTGAAAACGTAAAATAGCCATAAAACGGTCCGGTAAGAGTCACAAACACCTTGCACTAGACCAATGTGACTCGTAGGAGGTGACCGCATTGTTACGGGGCTCCCGATTTGAGTGTACGACGTAAATTTGCAAAAATAAGATTATGAAATCCCTAGTTTATAATGTCATCCTGATCTTATGAATTTCAAAGAGATATTGAAAGACTTTCTTGGAGGTTATTCAATTCCACTTGAGAGCATATCCATTATTGAATTCAACATAGTAGATCAGCTTCCTTGAGATCAACACCCTAAAAATTATCGTAACTAAAAATAGTTAACCGTTCATATTATAATAGTTAATGAGTTCATAGTGCTGCCGGGATATGATATTGTGGGACCTAGATAGGATACAAAGATAAAAGAGGTATCTCCACTACAAAAAAGGACTGTGAGGTCATTAGAGTAACAAAAATGGACTTTGAGATCTAATGGCACCAAGAAAAGCTACTGTGATAATAGGTTTACTCATGGGGTCTACACCATCAGTCCTCTTTATGAACTATGAGTTCATTAAAGTAACAAAAATCAATCATAAGGTGATGATCAGTTAGTGATCAAGTGTACGTGGAAAACTTTTAGTCTGGCAATAAAACTTAGCACAATATGGTGGTCTTTTACAAGCACAAGTACACAGTGATATTCTTGACAGTATATAATGTCAACAAGTTTAACTATTCGACAATCAATACTAACTATTAATTTGAAAGACTCGAGAAATTCTCCCATGAAGGAGCTCGCAAAATGGGTAAGATGTACTAATGAAAGGGATCACTAAGACTGTTAACTAGAACAAATAGAAAAACAGATTTCACAGCAGCTTTAAAATATCCTCAGGATCATTGTTATCATTTTTTTTTTCAAATTTAGTATGTTTATTTATATTGGATGAATTCAATGTTTAGAAAATAAATGTTCAACCTTCACTCATTCATTTCGAAAATGGAGACACGCGTATAGTAAATAGAGACACATATATTTGATTTCATAGAGCATGATACGTTTTCTAAATCATACATACTAGTACAGGTCCTACACGCGGTTGTGCATTAATAAGTCAAGACCAAATTATGATATTAATTAAGATAGTGCTTTTCTATTGGACATACATACTGGTACAGGTCCTACTCGCTGCCATGCTACTGCACCTGCTACTGCCACGCTACTAAATACATATCATACACTAGATGAAGGGCAACACCTGCTACCGCTTTGCTGCTACGACAGCATCACCTGCTACTGCAATAATCCCCCTACTAGTGCTACTGGCCCTGCCCCAATCCCCGTGCTCCTCTTGCTTATGTTGCTTCTACTACCTAAACACTTGCTTATAAGATTTAAACACTTAGTCCTCTTACTTATATGATGCTTGAGAAAGTGATACGAAGAATTTCAAGTTACTTTAGAGTTCGACATAAAGTGATTCAACATAATGTAAAGATGAAAGGACAAATATAAAGGTGTTGCAATATATCAAATACTAACTCATAAACCCATAACTCAAAACTAAAAATTAACAGAATAAATACATAAAAAGAAAATACATCAGAATCTCTTGCAATATATCAAATACTAAAACTAGATGGAGGGCTTTGATTTTAAAGTAATAAAATAGATTCAAGTCCAATTTCAAATTTCTACAATCATCAATAGTCAAACAATGATGCCCTCGCAATCTATCCTCACACGTCGCTCATCTTTATCCCCATCATTTTTATCAAACTTAGATACATCAATTGGACAATATGATGAATAAACACTCTCATCATATGTCTCTAGATCGTGAAAAGCTCATGGCGCCGCCTTGAGAACTATATACCAATTTGATGTTGTACTTTCTCTAGAATAAAAGACTTGTTTTGCTTGTGATGCTAGAATAAAAGGATCTCTTTTCAACTGATTTTGTCCTCGGTGGAGGTTAACCAAAGTGAATCCATATATATAACTGTTAACTGTTCAATTGATTTTGTTTTGCTTGTTAACTGTTCAGTTATATATATATATATATATATATATATATATATATATATATATATATATATATATATATATATATAACTGTTATATATAACAGTTTATTAAAAAAAACTGTTATATAACTATTATATATAAGCGGTTATACATATAAACAGTAATGTATATAGCAATTTTTTTAATGAACTGTTTATATGTATAACCGCTTATATATAATGGTTATATAACTGTTTTTTTAATAAACTGTTATATATAACTATTTATATAACAGTTATATATATATATATATTATAAATTGTTATTATCTTTTGTAGTGGAATTGATAATAATTTATTTTGTATTTTGTGTAGAATGAAAATGGATTTGCAATGCATGGAAAATTCGATGGATACGGAGTAACCGGGTATGTAGCTACTCGGATACTAATTTAAGTTTATGTTATGATATTCAATTTTTATTTTGACTCCGAGGATAGGCTTATTTGATGATCTTTTAAACGTTCTACTATATTTTTATACTTGTATGATGTTTATGGTCGTGCGGGCTTGTATATACTATTTTTAGATGTTAAATCGGTGGACGGGATTTTTTGATAGTTTAGCTGCGTTTTTGTTGTTGTTGGATGTTAAAACGGGTTGGATTTCATGAATAAACAAAGGAAACTCTGTCGAAATTTTCTGAAATTAAATAGTGTTTTAAATTGATTAAGTTAAACATACATGCATTTGAAGTTATACAAACACATGTAGTCATTTATTTTTGTATCTTATGCAGGTTGATGATGGATTTTGCTTGGAGTTATTATATTTGTGGTGACTTGGGACTGCGGTTTCTTATAGTGTAGGGGATTCATATTGTCGTCGTCATTTTAGTGTACGTGGACTTTTTAACATCTTTTTGTGTGTTAATATATATTAGTTATATCATGTTTACATCTTTTGATGTGCTAGGATTGATTATGTTCTTATTTGGGAGGCATTTATTTTGTACCTTTATACTTGGATTGTGATGAAATATTATTTTGTAATTCATATTTATGACATTTGGTTGAAAATTATGGAACATTGTATTACTTATGATTGTCTGAAAAATTCACAATGTAATTTTGGATTTTTGGATTATAAGGTTTCACGTTTTATGTAGTGTAAGTTTTGATGAAAAAGGTGCAGCTTTAAAAGTGCTTCCAATTACGAAAAAATAATAGTTAGTAAATAAAAATATAGTACTTTTGGCAACACAATTATTTTTGTCGAAAGATAACTTTTGGAAACACAAGAGTTGTCTGGCCAAAGATATGCCTTTGGCAACACAAACAAGGGCATGTTGCCAAAGGTATAGCTTTTGGCAACACAATAGCTGTGTTGCCAAAGGTATAACTTTTGGCAACACAGTAGTTCTGTTGCCGAAAGTTATTTTTATACCATTTATCTTACATTTTGCAACATAATTTGTGTCGCTGAAAGATTGCTTTTTGGCAACACAACTATTTTTGTCGCTGTTGAGTGACCTTTGACAATATAAATAATATTTTTTATTATAAATTTGACAAATTAAAAAATACTTTTGGCACCACAATTGCGTGTTGCCAAAAGTATACCTTCAGCAACACAAGCCTGCTATGTTGCCAAATGATTTCCTAGACAGACAGTTGGCAACAAGCTGGCAACATAGAAAAATATGTTGTCAGTACCTTCTAGCAACATATTTCTAACTTTAGCAACATAATTTGTAGGTTTCTAATGGTGAAAATTCTTGTAGTGAGTGTGGATGACTTGGCAGCTCCTACCTAATATCAATCCATTTTTTATGATTACCCGAATTTTAAATAATTTTTCAATTTGTAATAAATATTCCAATTTGTACCGAAACATCCATTTTTAATGCTTTTAATTGATTTTCACTTTATCATTTTCACTCTTGTGCAGTGTGCGTGTGTGTGGGCAGTAGGGGTGGGGGTAGGGATTTTTCAGATTTTTAGTAATTGTACATATTATGAGCTAAATGCTGTTGTTTTAAAATTCAGAATTGAGTTGTTTGACAGTAACAATTTATTTTTATTTGTAGTAATTGTACATATTTGCATGTCTTCTTTTAATTCATTTTGATATAACTAATAACTTTTTTTTATAGCAAATGTCTCCTTCAGGTATTAAGGTGAGTATGATGATGCTTGTTATGATGATGTCGTCTGCGCTCGGTGGTTGCGGAGGCGATGAGGGCTCCTCGGCCCCTAGGCTCCCCAAATATGGCAAATTGGGGAAGGACATCGAGAACAAGTCGAGGCTATTAGCGAGATCCCTCGAGCTGGTAAAGACGATCATCGGCCCGGAGTACATTAGTTGAAAGCAGGTGTCATATGAGCTCAAGTTAGCTATTTGGGTGGCACTACAGGTAATATATTTATCTTTATATTTATATTCATATGAATATTTCAATTTCAATTTCAATTTCATTTTATATTTATATTTATTTTCATCTTATATTTGTTGGACATGAATAATTCAGACTGGGTCCAAAGCTATGCAATTCCGTCTTGGAGCAGTTGAGGGAGTAACACAAGACGTGGAAGAAAAATATGCGGACCCGGTACTTTGGGAAGACATGAGAGTCTATTATCCAAAGGCCTGAATCCGTCCCGCCGAAGGAGCCGATTTCATTGGTACAATGGCAAAAGTTTGTTGATAATGAGATCGGGGAGCGACAATTGGCATCTCGTCAATCGGGGAGGGAAAAACCGAGCAAAAAAGACGGACATGCACTACTCCGGCCGGACGCCTTACGCCGAGGTGGATCATAGGATGATGGTAAGATTTAATTTTTCTATAACTACAAAAATATATTATTCTGCATTATTTTACTTTGCGGAGCCGATACTAATTTTAATTTTTTTTATTTTAGGGGATAAGGAGTGGCCCTGGGGTAGGCCACATAGGATCGATACTTATGTGGCTCTTCGAACGAAGAAGGGGAAGGACAAGGAGGTGTCTCCGAGCATCGCGGCCACGATTGTAAGTAATCCAACAATTTACTTTTCGTTAATTACGTTATAATTTTTTAATTTACTAATTTTACTAATCATATGCTTTTTGTTGTTTCATGCAAAGCTTAAGGAAGTGCATGAGTCGCAGTCTGATGCCGACAAGGCGTCTTTGTCCACTGACGCACTCAGCCAAGTGCTTGGCTCTGGTCTCAAGGGGAGGACAAGGTGGTGAGCTCGCGGGTGGCCAAATCTAGGATCATCAAATTGGAGACGAGTGACACCGGGTTGGATCGAACGTTGGACTCGTATGATGCAAAGCTATCCCATTTGTAGGCGACGGTCCAAGATATATTCTCATTCATGAAGCGTTCATTGGCCAAAAAACACAAGGGGAAAGGAAAGGAGAAGGTGGTAGAGGAGGAGGTGCGAGAGGACGAGGTGCAGGATGACGAGGATGTGGACCTCGCTGCTTCATCACCGAGACATACGGACTTTGATGATCCACTTCCCTATTTGGATCCCTTCGACCGACCAATGTCGACACTTGGTGGGCCGAGCGTGTTTATACTGGACATATTTGATGGCCAGCGGATAGCGCGGGGGTTGAGGGACCCGAATATCGTCCATGGTGGACTATTTCATAGACGTGGGCTTTAAGAAATTGATTCCAAGGTGCTCGTCACTCATGTGATACCCGGGAAGGAGAACTCCCCATTAGGGTGTAACAACCCGTACGTTTGGGAATAATTAAATACCTTAATTGAGTGTAAATTGGAAATTTGGGGAATTTCTCGGAATATTAATTTTTGGAATTTTCAAGGATTAGATGATTGTCGATGGGTGTTTTATTTACTTTTGGGATTAAGTAAATATAAGTTGGAGTATTTTCATTATATGTTGCAGTTGAGTAAAGTGACAAAAGGTAAGATTTTAAATTGGAAAACCCGCATTGAGAGGTATTGGGTTAAATTAGTGGGTTGCGGTCAAGTACCTCAGATGAAGATTTCGAGTGTGTGGTTGGTCTCGGAATGGCCGAGATAGTCAGAATAGTGTATCCGATAGTCGAAATTGAGTTTCGGGAATATTTTAGAGTAAAAGAAACTCGTAATTGAGTAAATAAGTCATTTTGGGTTTAAAGGGAAAAACCCTTATTTATCCTTATATAAGGAGGAAAATGAAAAGAAAAAGTAAAGAAAATAGAGAAGAGAGAGAGGAAGGAAGAAAAAGGAGAGGAAAGGGAGATTTCGGTTAACCTCCGAAGATTTTGACTCGGGATTGTCGGATTTTATCCACGAGGCAAGTGTTTACTTGCTTTATTTATTTTGAGCATAAATTCTTATATCATAATTGGTAATAACAAACCCTAGAGATTTTGGGCTGAGTTTTTGTGGATTAAACGGGTTTTCGGGAATTAAAATGAGTAAACCCCGAATAATTTCCAATTCGAGAAACTTAGGATTTAATCGAAATTAGTTGTTGCTTTCAGATTCTAGGATGTTTTGAACCCTTATTATATGTGTATGTGTTGTCGGTTGAGGTTGTAGGATGTCGGGAGAGGAGACAAAATCTTGGGAGAAGCTTTAATGGACGAGACAGCTTCTCGGAGAAGAAGTTGTCTGAGACGATCGATCGATCGAAGGTAGAGGATCGATCGATCGACCATCGAACGATCGAGGGTCAGGGGTCGATCGATCGACCCTTCAGGATTTTTGACAATTTTGCCCAGGGTTAATTACATGGGATAATTTCCAATTTTAATTGGTTCTAGCTTATTGATTTGAGGAAATAAGCATTTATTTATGGATGAACATCTATTCAAGTGAGGGAATTTATGGGAGCTAAGAGGGTGTTTTAAGGGTGTGACACTAGAAAATATATTTTTGAGGAAATAAATTAAATTGAGGAATTAGAGAATTGGGGTTCCAAAAAATAGATTAGGGGCCTCTAACTTATTATTTGGACATAATGTAGTCCTTGGGTTAGTGGTAATGGGATCCACGACCTATTTAATTTAAGGGTGTTTGAGGAAGAATATTCCTTGGGACAATTCAAATGGGCATTTAGGCCTATATAATTATGTAGGTGGGAAAACATAATTATATAGATTTTGGTTGAGTAAATCCTACGAGACTACTAGGATAAATGTGGGAATGTACTCAAGTGCTTAGTGTGAAATGGGTATAGTTGGATATATCAAATAAATCCTTAAACGTGAATAAGGTACAGGTTAATTATCAAGTGAGAGAATACTTGAATAATATTATTTATGAGAACTTTTGGGGTCATTATTATGGGTGATTGGCAATTATTGCCATATATATATATATATATATTCGAGGAACAATATATAGTATATATATACTATGTGATTAAAGTATATATACTATATGATATGGATATGGATATATCTATGTGTGGATGATATATATATATATATGAAGCATACCCCCTCTATTGCTATCATTGGGAAGTTGCGCGATGAGGGTGAGCACCCTGGCTCGAGGAACAGAGTGTGGATATTCCCCAGGTCATAGCGTCCATTATTATATTATGTGATTTTTATTAGGGGGAGACGGGCACATGGTGGGTATGTTTCGTCTCATTACCGGGGAGGAATTATGACCGCTTCCCAGACGTTGTGATATGTTTGACACGAAGTATGTGTCATTTAGTCCTACCAGTGGTCCCCAGGATGCTACGTGAGTGAGGAACTGGAAGATGATAGCATTGAGAGACCGTATCCTCGAGTTATAGATCGGTGGGAGTGTTATTATACTTGTGTGTATAGTGTATTACTTGTGTATGAAAACAAGGTAATATATATCTCTATGAGAGTAATGAGATAAAAATGAAAAAGGATAAATTCTTAGTCCGGGAGATTCTATCCAGATGTGCTTTATAAAGATGAATATAAAGTAAACCTCAGTCCGGGAGATATTATCCGGATGTATATTATAAGATGTATATAAGAATGTGTATACTATGTATATTATTATAAGTATATTTATATATTTATTTTGTACTAAGGGCCTAATGGATCTCGACCATGGCACTTCCAAGTAGTAGTGTATCGGGAGGGTTCCTTATTTGTATTTCGCTTCGCAAGACACCCCACGCATGAAACTGAGCAAATGTCGGAAGTTGAGAGAGGCCTTGGGTAGTAGAGATATCCTTAGGACAGTATTAGTTTTACGCGTGGTTGAAACACATTGATCGTAGGATATTAGAATTTAAGTTCAGAAGGATTAAGTGGCGCCGATGTAAGGAGATAGTTGATTATTAACCACAACAAGCGTAGTTGGTTAACCCTGAGAAGGATTGGACTTTCTAGTATAGGAACAATTAAATTTCGTGGGTTAGGAAAACCCCTGTGTGAGTATTATGCGGAGGAAGTAAGACCCATTGTTTAGAGAGAGTGTTACGTGTCGAGTGTTCAGAATGGATGTGCAGATGTGCACGGGTTAAAAAGGTGTATGGGCACCTTAGTAAGTTAGTTTATATATCGCCTGAAATATAAAGGCTTAGTATATAAAATTAAAGATTATGCCGCGAGGCAGTCGTGGTGGAATTTAAATGGGGAGAATGGAATGTCATGAGAGGTAAGCAGTAATCCAATTGTATAAGAGGCAATAACAGGTAACATGCCCAAGATAAGCGACGATACTATCGGAAGAAGTCAAGTCTTAGTAGAGTTTCCTTTTCAAAGAAAATCAGTTGTCCTGCTGTGGATGAGCGGGCTCTTGTTAGCAAGAGTATCAGCTTTGCGAGATGTTAGAATGACAATTATAGACTCGTTTCTCGTATTGGCAGTTAGAGAAGCAATAGGAGTAACACGTCGTTGTTGTGCGTCAACATGTACAAATTTAGATGAGCCTGGGGTAAAGCTAGTACATTTGAGTACACCTTGAGATAGGTGGAATATGGTAAGGGACTATTGTGTTAGCGCCTTTTGATTTTTGGAGTACTAGGACATTGTGAAATTAGCGATCCTAGGATGGTGGTGTAGGTTATATCCGAATTTCGAGGGCAAAATTCTGTTGTAAGGGGGGAAGTATGTAACAACCCGTACTTTTGGATATAATTGAATTCCATAATTGTGTGTAAATTGGAAATTTGGGGAATTTCCCGAAATATTAATTTTTGGAATTTTCGAGGATTAGATGATTGTCGATGGGTGTTTTATTTATATTTGGGATTAAGTAAATATAAGTTAGAGTATTTTCATTATATGTCGCAGTTGAGTAAAGTGACAAAAGGTAAGATTTTAAATTGGAAAACCTGCATTGAGAGGTATTCGGTTAAATTAGTGCATTGTGGTCAAGTACTTCAGATGAAGATTTCGAGTGTGAGGTTAGTCTCGGAATGGCCGAGATAGTCAGAATAGTGTATCCGATAGTCAAAATTGAGTTTTGAGAAATTTTTAGAGTAAAAGGAACTCGTAATTGAGTAAACGAGTCATTTTGAGTTTAAAGGGATAAACCCTTATTTCTCCCTATATAAGGAGGGAGAGGGAAAGAAAAAGGAAAGAAAAGAGAGAAGAGAGAGGAAGGAAGAAAAAGGAGAGGAAAGGGAGATTCCGGCCAACCTCCGTGGGATTCGACTCGTGATCGTCGGATTTTATCCACGAGGCAAGCATTTACTCGCTTCTTTTATTTTGAGCATAAATTCTCATATCATAATTGGTAATAACAAACCCTAAAGATTTTGGGTTCGGTTTTTGTGTATTAAACGGGTTTTCGGGAATTAAAACAAGTAAACCCCGAATAATTTTCAATTCGAGAAACATAGGATTTAAGCGAAATTAGTTGTTGGTTTATGGATCTAGGATGTTTAGAACCCTTCTTATATGTGTATATGTTGTCGGTTGAGGTTTTAGGATGTCCGGAGAGGAGAAAAAAGCTTGGGAGAAGCTTTAATGGCCGAGATAGCTTATCGAAGAAGAAGTTGTCTGAGACGATCGATCGATCGAAGGTAGAGGATCGATCGATCGACCATCGATCGATCGAGGGTGGGTGGATCGATCGACCCTTCAGGATTTTTGACAATTTTGCCTAGGGTTAGTTAGATGGGATAATTTCCAATTCTAATTGGTTCTAGCTTATTTATTTGAGGAAATAAGCATTTATTTATGGATGAACGTCTATCCAAGTGAGGGAATTTATGGGGGATAAGAGAGTGTTTTAAGGGTGTGACACTAGAAAATATATTTTTGAGGAAATAAATTAAATTGAGGAGTTAGAGAATTGGGGTTCCAAAAATAGATTAGGGGCCTCTAACTTATTATTTGGACATAATGTAGTCCTTGGGTTAGTGGTAATGGGATCCACGACCTATTTAATTTAAAGGTGTTTGAGGAAGAATATTCCTTGGGACAATTCAAATGGGCATTTAGGCCTATATAATTATGCAGGTGGGAAAACATAATTATATTGATTTTGGTTGAGTAAATTCGACGAGACTACTAGGATAAATGTGGGAATGCACTCAAGTGCTTAGTGTGAAATGGGTATAGTTGGATATATCAAATAAATCCTTAAATGTGAATAAGGTACAGGTTAATTATCATGTGAGAGAATACTTGAATAATATTATTTATGAGAACTTTTAGGGTCATTATTATAGGTGATTGGAAATTATGGCCATATATATATATATATATATATATATATATATATATATATATATATATATATTCGAGGAACAATATATAGTATGTATATACTATGTGATTAAAGTATATATATTATATGGTACGGATATGTATATATCTATGTGTGGATGGTATATATATATGTGTGTAAAGCATACCCCCTCTAATGTTATCATTGGGAAGTTGCGCGATAAGGGTGAGCACCCTGGCTCAAGGACCAGGGTGTGGATATTCCCCAGGTCATAGCGTCCATTATTATATTATGTGATTTTTATTAAGGGGGGAGATGTAGTGGGTATGTTTCATCTCATTACCGAGGAGGAACTATGACCGCTTTCCAGATATTGTGATATGTTTGACCACGAAGTAGGTGTCATTTAGTCCTACTGGTGGTCCCCAGGATGCTTCGTGAGTGAAGCACTGGAAGAGGATAGCATTGAGAGACCGCACCCTCGAGTTATAGCTCGGTGGGATGGTTATTATACTTGTGTGTATAGTATATTACTTTTTTATGAAAACAAGGTAATATATATCTCTATGAGAGTAAAGATATGAAAATAAAAAAGGATAAATTCTCAGTCCGGGTGATTCTATTCGGATGTGCATTATAAAGATGAATATAGAGTAAACCTCAGTCCGGGAGATATTATCCGGATGTATATTGTAAGATGTATATAAGAATGTGTATAATATGTATATTATTATAAGTATATTTATATATTTGTTTTGTACTAAGGGCCTAATGGATCTCGACTATGACACTGCCATGCAGTAGTGTATCGGGAGGGTTCCTTATTTGAATTTCGCTTCGCGAGACACCCCACACATTAAACCGAGCAAATGTCGAAAGTTGAGAGAGGCCGTGGGAACTAGAGATATACTTAGGATAGTATTAGTTTTACGTGTGTTGGAAACACATTGATCGTAAGATATTAGAATTTAAGGTCAGAAGGATTAAATGGTGCCGATGTAAGGAGATAGTTGGGAATTAACTACAACAAGAGTAATTGGTTAACCTTGAGAAGGATTGGACTTTGTAGTATAGGAACAATTGAATTTCGTGGGTTAGGAAAACCCCTGTGTGAGTATTACGTGGAGGAAGTAAGACCCATTGTTTAGAGAGAGTGTTATGTGTCGAACATTCACAATGGATGTGCAATTGTGCACGGGTTAAAAAGGTGTATGGGCACCTTAGTAAGTTGGTTTATATACCGCCTGAAATAGAAAAGGCTTAGTATATAAAGTTAAAGATTAAGGCGTGAGGCAGTCGTGGTGGAATTTAAATGGGGAGAATGGAATGTCGTGAGAGGTATGCGATAACCAATTGTATAGGAGGCAATAATAGGTAACATGCCCAAGATAAGCGACGAGACTATCAGATGTAGTCAAGTCTTAGTAGAGTTTATTTTTCAAAGAAAATCAGTTGTCCTGCTGTGGTTGAGCGGACGCTTGTTAGCAAGAGTATCAGCTTTGCGAGATGTTGGAGTGGCAATTATAGACTTGTTTCTCGTATTGGCAATTAGAGAAGCAATAGGAGTTGCATGTCATTGCTGTGCGTAAACATGTACAAATTTAGATGAGCCTAGGGTAAAGTTAGTATGTTTAAGTACACCTTGAGATAGGCAGAATATGGTAAGGGACTATCATGTTAGCGCCTTTTGATTTTGGGAGTACTAGGACGTTGTGAAATTAGCGATCCTAGGATGGTGGTGTAGGTTATATCCGAATTTCGAGGGCGAAATTATGTTGTAAGGGGGGGAATTTTGAATGAACCCGTACTTTTGGGTATAATTAAATTCCATAATTGAGTGTAAATTGGAAATTTGGGGAATTTCCTGAAATATTAATTTTTGGAATTTTCAAGGATTAGATGATTGTCGATGGGTGTTTTATTTACTTTTGGGATTAAGTAAATATAAGTTGGAGTATTTTCATTGTATGTCGTAGTTGAGTAAAGTGACAAAAGGTAAGATTTGAAATTGGAAAACCTTCATTGAGAGGTATTGGGTTAAATTAGTGCATTGCGATCAAGTACCTCAGATGAAGTTTTCGAGTGTGCGGCTAGTCTCGGAATGGTCGAGATAGTCAGAATAGTGTATCCGATAGTCAAAATTGAGTTTCGGGAAATTTTTAGAGTAAAAGGAACTCGTAATTGGGTAAACGAGTCATTTTGGGTTTAAAGGGATAAACCCTTATTTCTCCCTATATAAGGAGGGAGAGGGAAAGAAAAAGGAAAGAAAAGAGAGAAGAGAGAGTGGAAGGAAGAAAAAGGAGAGGAAAGGGAGATTCCGGCCAACCTCCATGGGATTCGACTCGGGATCGTCGGATTTTATCCACGAGTGAAGTGTTTACTTGCTTTATTTATTTTGAGCATAAATTCTCATATCATAATTGGTAATAACAAACCCTAAAGATTTTGGGTTGGGTTTTCATGTATTAACCGGGTTTTCGGGAATTAAAACGAGTAAACCCCGAATAATTTCCAATTCGAGAAACTTAAGATTTAATCAAAATTAGTTATTGGTTTTAGGATCTAGGATGTTTAGATCCCTTCTTATATGTGTATATGTTGTCGGTTGAGGTTTTAGGACGTCCGGAGAGGAGATAAAAGCTTGGGAGAAGCTTTAATGGTCGAGACAGCTTCTCGGAGAAGAGGTTGTCCGAGAGGATCGATCGATCGAGGGTCAGGGACATCAATCTCGGTCGAGGACATTGCCGACGTTGGAAGGGCCTTAGATCAGTGACAACAAGTCTCGGCCATAGCTACTACCAACCTCGTCAAGGGGAGTCTGAATGACATAGGGGAACAACAGTTCATCAGGTCACCCAGGTATGACAACCTCGATCGGGGGTAATCCGAGGTTACAAGGAGCTATACTACTACCAAGCCCAACCCTAGTAGTGAATCAGCTGAGGTTCCTGGCATATTCCAGCTTAACCTCATCTCAGTCCGACCTTAATACCTTACCTCAGCTTCACTTAAGCCGAGACCATGATGGCTCATCTCGGATTGGATAGGCAGCTAGACCTTACCAACCTCGGACTCTTCCAGGCCGAGGTTATGACCAAGCACGGAGGCCGAGCACTTATTGACATATGTGTGGACAAGGACATGTGAACACAAGTCAGTTATAGAAAATCATTCCCGCCACGTGGGGGGAATATTTCATCATCATTCTCTACATGTGAGAGGGACAGGTGTCTTCATCATATTGGCTAGATCAACACACACATGCTCATTGCATGCATAGGGGGTACACTAGACCCCCTGGTACTATATATACTTATCTGCTCTTCTTAGAGGGGGATCTGAAATTATCAACCCTAGCTGAAACTCTGTTCAAATACACAGTAAAGAGAGAAATCTTACGAGTTTGTATCTATGGCCATTAGAGCCCTCATACAGTGATATTAATCACACACTTGCATAGTGGACGTAGGCTTGATTGGCTGAACCACTTATATTTTGCTAATTTTCCTCTTCTCCTCATCTCCTTCTACTATATGCCTTTATACTACCATTGTTAACATTGAATTGAGCTTACAAACACCTTAAAGGGTGGTGCTATTTCCAGCATCATCATTTTGGCGTCGTTTATGGGAATCGAGAAGCTATCACTTCCTCCTCTTCAGCTTAACCTCATC
Source organism: Sambucus nigra (assembly GCA_949130495.1). Classification (NCBI taxonomy): domain Eukaryota; kingdom Viridiplantae; phylum Streptophyta; class Magnoliopsida; order Dipsacales; family Adoxaceae; genus Sambucus; species Sambucus nigra. The sequence continues at coordinate 379,353,596 of OX422224.1, forward strand.
GGCGACTCTGGTGGTGAACCAGGCACCACCCCTTGCATGGAGCTGCTTCACCATTGAAAGAGGTCCTTTAAGGTATTAAGCTCATCTGCTACTCAAGCTATTTAGTGTTAACATATCGCACCAGAATTACCACCGCCTCTTCCTCCGCCTGGTGCGGGAGGAACTAGTTCCATCCAGGCACCGCCTCAGTTCGAAATGGCGGAGGTAGCTACAGCCTTGAGGTCTTTAGCTGCAACGCAATAAGCTATGCAGGAGCAGTTTGCACAGCTCAGCCAAACTATGATGAGGCCACCTGGAGTTTCACCGGAAATTATCACTCCGGTGGCTGTCCAGCCTCATCCTGACGTCAGGGGACCACCCCAGGCACCAATGAAGGACCAACCTACACCCCAACGGAGGAGGGACGTTGCTGACCCTAGGCGCTTACGCCTGGGGAGGCAAGGAAACCCTTATCCAGAGGACAGATATGATGATCTAGAGGCGAAAGATGCACCGAAAGATTGTTGGAAGCCGTATGAGGTTTCGAATAATATTATACGTCCTCTACAATAGAGCCGAGGTTTTGGCGACCGATGAGGTGAAGGGGCCCAGCAGCGAGGATCAGATGTTGATCGATTGAGTAGGGGGTCAGCCTTTGAGAGGTTATGCCCAGTAAATGACTTAAGACAGAGGTTATCAAGGTCGAGAAGTGCAACCGACTCGCAAAGAGGAGATGGACAGGGTCGGCCTCACCAAGGCCGATCCCATGACAAAAGGGGCAGAGACCGGGAAGAGGTTAGCAGCCGACATTGTGCTACGACCGGGGAACCCTCAGTTCACCCTTTGGAGGTGGCTGGGGACAACCTCGGCCAGGCCAACGTTGTAAGACTATGGAATGACTCCATCAAACGTCTTGAGGGAAATATAGGAGACCTCATCAAAAGTAGGGACCCACTATAAAGGGGTTCCTCAGAAGGCTCTCCATTCGTGGCTAAGATAGTGAGCTTCCCAACCTCTGCTAAGTTCAAACCACCCGTGGTGTCTCCCAAGTATGATGGTAGCACCACCCCTGTACATCACATTGAGATGTATCAGTCAGCGACGGACATCTACTTGATACCTGATGAGATGAAGTGTAGGGACTTCTCTGGGACTTTGACAGGAGTAACACACAGCTGGTTTACTTCCCTTTCGAAGAATTCAATTGAGAACTTTAAGGGCTTGGCTGAACGATTCATTCACAACTTCTGCTTTGGGTTTAGACCTCAAAAGAAGACCACTCATCTACTGTATGTCAAGCAAGGCAAGGATGAGAGCCTAAGAAACTACATCGCTAGGTTCAACAAAGAAAAACTTGAGGTTGAATATTACGAAGAGAATATATCCATGACCGCCCTCATAGGCGGTCTTCAGAAAGGGAAGTTGTTATGGAAACTCGCAAAAGACCCTCCCACGTCTATGGTAGATCTACTGGCAACTGCGGAAAAAGTCATGAATGTCAAAAAGGCAATGGCCGCCAAGTATGAGGATGAGAATCGCGGTAGTGGCGGGAAGTCCCAAAGAAAGAAAAATGGAACGAAGAGGTCAGCCGATGACAAGTTCGCTCACTATACTCCTCTAACTGTGAGCTGTGAGCATATCCTCAACGAGATAAAAAATTATAGGACTCTAAGATGGCTAGAGAAACTGAAGTCCCCTCCACATAAGAGGAACAAAAACTTGTGGTGCGAGTTCCACCAGGACTATGGCCATGTTATAGACAGATGCTTCGCCTTGAAGGATGAGATTGAAAATATGTTAAAATCCAAAAAATTGAGGAAGTATGTTGATGGCAAGGATCCAAAAGGCGGAAGAGATGACCCTAAAAAGAGGAGAAATGATAGATACCGTGATTATGCCCCAGCCAGAAGAGACAATGATTCGGAAGGTGATGATGAAGGCGACCCTGACCTTTCGCCAAAAGATGACAACACCCCAGTGAAGAGAGTTGGCATGATCTCCTTTGGTGTTGAAACCATATGCGAAGGACTTGCAGAAGGAGGCTCTGACGTGGCTGACAGAAAAGCTCATGTGGTAGAGGCCAAGTCAGTGGCCAAACTTGAAGTTGTAAACCTAACGTCTTCCGATACAGTACAGAAGAGAAAGAAGGTGGACATGGACACCCTTATAGTTAGGTTCTACTAACTCGACTTAAAAGTTATCTTAGCCCCACATGATGACCCTTTGGTAACAACAACAAGGGTACATGGATGCGAGGTGCAGAGGATCCTCGTGGACGGGGGGAGTTCAGCAGACGTGATGTTTTGGCCTTACTTCAAGAGCCTAGGTCTTAGCAGAGAAAGGCTGGTACCCTATCATCATCCTTTAATGGGCTTCAGCGGCGAAAAGGTCCACCCATTGGGCATGTATGAGATGGACATATGAATGGGTGATGAGTGGCCTAAGAGGTTAACCCGGAAGATCAATTTTTTTGTGATGGACGAAAATATCTTCTCGGCCTATAACCTCATCATAGGAAGAGTGGCCCTTAAGGAGTTTGAGGCCGTGCCGTCGATGGTCTACCAGATGCTAAAATTCCCGACCCCCTATGGGGTAGGGGAAGCGCAAGGTGACCAGACCATAGCACGAGAATGTTATTTCAACTCGACCGAAGAGAGAGATGCCTATAAGAGGGCAACCACCACTTATAGCATTGATACACTTGACCCAAGAGATGAAAGAAAGTTGAAAAAGGGAGAGGCTAAGGAAGAGGTAGAATCCATCGTCCTCAATGAGGACGAATCGAAAAAAACCCTCCAGGTCGGCAAAGCCTTAAAAGAAGAATCATGGAAGAACTGATAAACTTCTTGAGGAAGAGGCAGAGTGTCTTCGCTTGGAGTCACGCAGACATGCCCGACATCAACCCTGAGGTTATATGTCACAAACTTAACGTGACCAAAGATGCCAGGCCTATCAAACAAAGATGAAGAGTTTACTCCAGGGAGAAGTACGGCATCATCCAGGAAGAGGTAAAAAAATTAGAAGAGGCTGAGTTTATAAGAGAGGTCATATATCCGGAGTGGTTATCGAATGTAGTCATCGTGCCCAAAGCCAATGGAAACTGGAGAATGTGCGTTGATTTCACTGATCTGAACAGGTCTTGCCCAAAAGACAGTTATCCCTTACCTCGGATAGATCAGATGGTAGATGCTACTGCAGGGCACAAGCTCATGAGCTTCATGGATGCGTACTCAGGCTACAATCAGATCTTCATGGATGCGGAAGACTCAGAGAAGACAGCCTTCATTACTGACAAAGGGACATACTGTTACAAAGTGATGCCCTTCGGTCTGAAAAATGTGGGGGCGACAAACCAACGTCCTGTGAATAAGATGTTCGAAGATTAAATAGGCAAGACTATGGAGGTGTATGTAGACGATATGCTGACGAAGAGCTTAAAGGCCTACACTCATGTGGCAGACCTTGAAAAGACCTTCGATACTATGGACTTGTACAGGATGAAACTAAACCCCGCGAAGTGTGTCTTTGGGGTAGGAGCTGGGAAGTTTCTTGGATTTATCATCAATCAAAGAGGAACTGAAGCAAACCCTGAGAAAATCAAGGCTTTACTTGACATGAAGACACCAAGGAGTATCAAGGACGTCCAAAGACTCACGGGGAGAGTGGCCGCACTCAACAGGATTGTTTCCAGAGTAACGGACAAGTGTCTTCCATTCTTTAAAGTGCTTAGAAAGGCCTTTCAGTGGCACTAAGAGTGCGAAGAAGCTTTTAACCAACTCAAGTCTTACCTTGGGTCTCCCTTGTTATTATCTCGGCCCATAGTAGGAGAGAAATTGTATGTTTATCCAGCAGTCTCTAAATTGGATATCAGTGCAGCCGTAGTACAGGAAGACGTTAGAATCCAAAGGCCTATGTTTTTCAACGGTAAAGCCCTTCAAGGGTCTGAACAAAATTATCCTCGTATGGAAAAGTTAACCTACTCCCTAATACATGCTTCAAGGAAGATGAAGCCCTACTTCTAAGCCCATTCCATGGTCTTCCTCACCGATTCCCCACTAAGACAGGTCCTCTATAAACCTAAGAAGTCTGGAAGATTGATGACCTGGGCCATTGAGTTGGAGAGTATGACCTTACTTATCAACCTAGGGTGGCCATCAAAGGGCAGGCCCTCGCAGACTTTATTGTTGAGTTCACATGGGAAGAGGCCGAGGTAGAGAATGAACTAGGGAATAATGAAGGGTTAACAATAATGTCTTCCGAGAACAGGAAGAGGATGCATCAAACGTCTTCCAAAACCAGGAAGAGTTTGTATCTAAGAAGGTCAGGAGCGGAGTAGCAGAAAACGAGGAGGATCGGTACCTCTTCAAGCAAGGAATCATGTCAGAAGGGGCTTTCTCATCAGACACAAACATTTGGAATATCTTTGTTAATGGTTCTTCCTATGACAGTGGAAGCGGTGCGGGGCTGATACTTTCAGCTCCAGACGGTGCCAACATTGAATACGCTTTGAGGTTCAACTTTAAGGCATCTAACAACGAGTCAGAATATGAGGCCATGATAGCAGGTCTCTCATTGGCAAAGACTTTGGGAGTAAGACGACTCCTACTTCATAGCGACTCAAAGTTAGTTGTCAATCAAGTACTAGGGGTCTACGAGGACAAAGATGAAAGGATGGATAAGTATCTGAAGAGGGTAAGAATGATGTTAGAATATTTCGAAGAGATAAAACTGAAGAGAGTGCCTCAACAAAATAATGGCCACGCAGATGCATTGGCAAGGTTAGCTTCAGCAACGAAGACAGACATCTGAAGGATAGTTCCGGTCGAGGTCTTACCAAAAGAGACCATTGAGGAAGAAGAGGTTTGCAACCCTTGTCTCAATTTGAACCTAGGAGACTCATGGATGGACCCCCTCATCAGATATATCAAAGAGGGAGAGCTACTAGAATCCAAGCTTGAGAGGAGGAAGTTAAGATATAGGGCTGCCAAGTTCTCTATAGTAGGAGGTGTCCTATATAAGAAGGGATTTCTGTTGCCTCTCCTCAGATGTGTGCATCCCACCGAAGTTCCTCGCGTCTTACAGGAAGTTCATGAGGGTTCTTGCTCCAGTCACATAGGAGAAAGACCCTTGGAGAAGAGAATTATAACACAAGGATAATGGTGGCCAACCTTGGTCAAAGATGCTGTAGCTTACATGAAGAGGTGCGATAAATGTCAGAGATTCTCCATTATTACTCACCAACCTCATTAACCTATGACATCAATCACTTCCCCATGGCCATTTACAGTATGGGGAATTGACTTAGTAGGACCCCTACCAAGAGCTGCCAATAATTATTGGTTTCGGATAGTTGCCATTGACTACTTCTCAAAGTGGGTAGAGGCAGAGCCGATGATAACGATCACAGAATAGAAGACCTTCTAATTTATTTGGAGGAACATCATATGCAGACATGGTCTCCCAAACACTCTTATTTCAGATAATGGAACCCAGTTCAAGAACTCCTCTTTAGAAAATTATTGCGAAAGAGTTGGGATAAAGCAATTCTTCTCATCTCCTGGCCGACCTCAGGCAAACGGTCAGATGGAAGTAACAAATAGAACAATCCTTGATGGGATCAAGAAGAGGTTGGAAGAAGCGAAGGGGAGATGGACCGAAGAGGTTTATGTTGTGTTATGGGCCTATAGGACAACGGTAAGAACACCGACAGGAGAGACTCCGTTCATGCTAACACATGGCTCAGAGGCCGTCATACCAACGGAAGTGGGACTCCCTACTCATAAGGTTCAGACCTATGACCCTGCTAAAAATGGGGAAGAAAGGAGACTGGACCTAGATCTAATTGAAGAGAGAAGGGAAGACGCAGAAATCAGACAAGCAGCTTACCAGCAGAGAACAATAAAATTCTGCAATCAGAAGGTGAAATCAAGACCCATTTTCATGGGAGACTTAGTACTAAAGAAGACATTACAGAAAATAAATAAGCTCCACCCAAACTGGCATGGTCCCTACAAAGTGACAGAAGAGGTTGTGCCTGGGACCTACAGGCTGGAAAACCTAGAAGGGGAACCTTTTGCTAATCCCTGGAATGCTCATCATTAGAAGAAATATTACATATGATGTTGCAAGAAAGTTTATGTAAATGTACCATCTTATGAAGAGATTATTAATGAGAGATCAGTTTCCATGTCAATTCTTTCTTCATTGAGCCCTAATGGTAGAAATTATGAGGATAACATCTCAGTGATGACCTCAGACCTTATAACATGATTATGTGGTGACAAGGTCTGAAGTCAGACATCATACTTGGATGACCTCAGACCCTTAACATCATGAATTTGGTGAAATTAATTATGAGGATAACATCTTACTGATGACCTCTGACCTTATAACATCATTAATTTGGTGAAATTAATTATGGGGATAACATTTTAGTGGTGACCTCAGACCTTATATTATGTGGTGGCAAGGTCTGAAGTCAGACGTCATACTTGGATGGCCTCAGACCTTTAACATCATTAATTTGGTGATATTATTTATAAGGATGACATCTTAATTGATGACCTCAGACCTTATAACATCATTGTGGTGACAAGGTCTGAGGTCAGACATCATACTTGGATGACCTCAGACCTTTAACACCATTAATTTGGTGATATTATTTATGAAGATGACATCTTAATTGATGACCTCAGACCTTATAACATCATAATATGGTGACAAGGTCTGAGGTAAGACTATTAATTTAGTTTAATCAGACATCATTGCACCAAGACTTCAGAGCTAAACATCGCATGACAGAGGCATCCAACAAGCAAATCAACGAAGAAATAAAAAACCTCCTCAGAGGTTGTCATCCAATTGTAAAATTCAAAAATATAAGCTAACAATATTCTTCAGAGGTTTCAACTAATCAGGGGTTACAAAAAAGTACAAAGCTTCACAAAATAGCCTAAGGATTCGAAGGGAGAGTGCTGGCATCCTCTGCCTGATTCTCTTGGACGACGTTGGACACCTCGGCCCCATCTTCTTCGTGGTTTGCTCCCTCTGTCTCCGTACAGTCCAGCGATGCAGTCTCTGTAGGGGCAGCATCCTCCTCTTCAACCTCTTGGAGGGCTTGGGCAAGCTGAGGGTTAAAAAAACCCATACCTATGAAGTCGGAGGCCTTCAAACTTCCTGCCTCTTTCTCCTTAGTAGCTTCCAATTTAACAGTAGCCTTAATACCCCTTTCGAGGTACTCGAAGCCAAAGCTGATGAATTCATCAGAGACTTTGTAATCATCCAAAATTCCCTTAGAAGCATCCTCAAGGGCTGCCTTCAGTGCAGAGTCAACCTTCTGCTGGAGAACGACGTCCTTGGCCTTGAGAGCAATATCATGGTCCTTTTTAAGCTTGGAGATCTCTTTCTCTAGCTCCTTAACCTTCTTCTCAAACCCATCAAAGGCAGACTTCAGGCGGTCTACCTCTGCATTCAAAGAGCTTTTCACCTTCTCGGCCTCTTGACCCTTCTAGATGAGGGGTAACTTCCTCAAAGTCCAATTAGTAAGATGATGCATATTAGCCAAGCCCTGCAAACCATGTGGTTGTGTATATAAGTTGAAATTCAAAATAGAGGTTACACTTTGAAGCTATACTGAAATCTGAAGTCATAGCTAAATAGACCCGTGGAGACCAAACTCAACAAGTAGAGGTGTGTCCATTGACTGGTAAAAATGTTTATCAGCATCGGTCATGGCATAGTCGATGGCATCCAGCGCCTGCAGACTATGGCCTATGATGCTATCATTAACTTTTAGTTCCTCTATACGAGCATCCAATGCATCTGTAGAGGATATTAGGATGGCAGAGTCCCCACCTTTCTTCTTATGCCTTTGATCCTCAGGGGCAGGGTTAGTAGCAATTCTCTTTTTTGTGGCCTGAGCCCTCGAGGTTGAGGGAGGGGGAGGAGGCACATTCAGACCTGTCTTTTTAGCAAGCTTCATCAAACTTAGTGCTACCATTTCCCAAAGCTCGTCAGATATTCCCTTCGAACGCTCTGTAAAATAGGAGGGTCTGAGTTAGAGAATCAGATATACATATATTCAGAGGTTTAACTTGTTGAAATAAAAACTTACCAAGCTCTGTAAGAGGACTTCCCCCTAAACCAGTCTTAGAGAGGTAGTAGGGGGTTATCAGGTGTTCAAATCTTACGAGCAGACCATGCTCCCCCTAATCCTGTAGGTATTTGACCTTCTGAAGATTTTGCAGGCTCAGACCAGGGTCGGCCTTAGAAGCCATTGTAACCTTTCCCCATATTATAGGCATTCTCGGATCTAGTGGGGAAGAGGGGGCACATGGGATAAATTCCCATGGCCCTGAGGCAAAGAAATAGCGTGGCTTCAAATTATGATTAGAAGTTTGAGTTATCTGAAGCATTTTCTTTTCAGGTTTTCAAGCTATAAAATGATAATAGCTCGGATGGTTTCTGGCAGATGAAGCGACATAACAACCTACGAAGACTTAGACTGGAAGGTTTGAGTGATGAACATCCCTCCACAAGATAATGGCCCCAATTATCACCCTCCAAGCATTGGGTGACAACTGGGAACAGGCCAAGTTGATATAGGCTAGTATAGACCTGATGATGGGATGGATGGGCAGATGAAATCCCAACTTGAACATCTCCTCGTACAAGAAGATCTCACCATCTCGATCGTGGTAAGCCCTCTCTTCCCTCAGAGGTCTCCTGAGCTTTATGGAGGGGTTGATGGAGTATAAGTACCTGAAGCAAAGAAGGTAGACCTCACAAACTGTACTCTCAATATCGGCTGCCTCAGAGACATCAACATCACTCTCAGCATCACCATCATCATCTAGCTCAACGTCGGCTTGAGCAGACGTTGGAGGATTACTTGGAAACCTCTGAGCGAATTGATCCCCTGTGACAGATGACAAGGGTATGGCTTCAAGGATCGGCGAAATTGCCACACTCCACCCAATAATTTCAACCTCAGAGGAAGAGTTTGATGTGCTAGAACTTTTATGGGACGAGGCCCGACTGGAAACCTCTGCCTGATCAGGGACCTGATCTTGTTGATTTGAGAAGTCCATGATCTGATCAGGGCAGAGGGTGATTGATATGCCCCAAATGTGCCACCTCAGCTCAGAGACATCAATCTCGGTCGAGGAAATTACCGACGTTGGAAGGGCCTTAGATCAGTGACAACAAGCCTCGGCCATAGCAAGGTCGGCCGTGGCCGACACTACTACCAACCTCGTCAAGGGGAGTCTACCTGATATAGGGGAACAATAGTTCATCAGGTCACCCAGGTATGACAACCTCGGTCGGGGGTAAGCCGAGGTTATAAGGAGCTATACTACTACCAAGGCCAACCCCAGTAGTGAATCAGTCGAGGTTCCTAGCATATTCCAGCTTAACCTCGTCCCAGGCCGACCTTAATAGCTTACCTCGGCTTCACTTAACCCGAGACCATGATGGCTCACCTCAGATTGGATAGGCAGCTAAACCTTACCAACCTCAAACTCTTTCAGGCCGAGGTTATGACCAAGCACGGAGGCCGAGCACTTATTGACATGTGTGTGGACAAGGACACGTGGACACAAGTCAGATATAGCAAATCATTCCCCCCACGTGGGGGGAATATTTCATCATCATTCTCTACATGTGATAGGGACAGGTGTCTTCATCATATTGGCTATATCAACACACACATGCTCATTGCATGCATGGGGGGTACACTACACCCCCTGGTACTATATATACTTGTCTTCTCCTTCTTAGAGGGGGATCCGAAATTATCAATCCTAGCTGAAACTCTGTTCAAATACACAGTAGAGAGAGAAATCTTGAGAGTTTGTATTTATGGCCATTAGAGCCCTCAGACAGTGATATTAATCACACACTTGCACAGTGGACGTAGGCTTGATTGGCTGAACCACTTATATTTTGCTGATCTTCCTCTTCTCCTCACCTCCTTCTACTATATGCCTTTATACTGCCATTGTTAAAATTGAATTGAGCTTACAAACACCTTAAAGGGTGGTGTTATTTCTAGCATCATCAACAAACCCTAAAGATTTTGGGTTAGGTTTTCGTGTATTAAATGGGTTTTCGGGAATTAAAACGAGTAAACCCCGAATAATTTTCAATTCGAGAAACTTAGGATTTAATCAAAATTAGTTGTTGGTTTTGGGATCTAGGATGTTTAGAACCCTTCTTATATGTGTATATGTTGTTGGTTGAGGTTTTAGGATGTCCGGAGAGCAGACAAAATCTTGGGACAAGCTTTAATGGCCGAGACAGCTTCTCGGAGAAGAAGCTGTCCGAGACGATCGATCGATCGAAGGTAGAGGATTGATTGATCGATCGACCATCGATCGATCGAGGGTCAGGGGTCGATCGATCGACCCATCAGGGTTTTTGACAATTTTGCCCAGGGTTAGTTAGATGGGATAATTTCCAATTTTAATTGGTTCTAGCTTATTGATTTGAGGAAATAAGCATTTATTTATGGATGAACATCTATCCCAGTGAGGGAATTTATGGGGGATAAGAGACAGTTTTAAGGGTGCGACACTAGAAAATATATTTTTGAGGAAATAAATTAAATTGAGGAATTAGAGAATTGGGTTCCATAAAATAGATTAGGGGCCTCTAACTTATTATTTGGACATAATGTAGTCCTTAGGTTAGTGGTAATGGGATCCATGACCTATTTAATTTAAGGGTGTTTGAGGAAGAATATTCCTTGAGACAGTTCAAATGAGCATTTAGGCCAATATAATTATGCAGGTGGGAAAACATAATTATATTGATTTTGGTTGAGTAAATCCTACGATACTACAAGGATAAATGTGGGAATGTACTCAAGTGCTTAGTGTGAAATGGGTATAGTTGGATATATCAAATAAATCCTTAAATGTGAATAAGGTACAGGTTAATTATCAAGTGAGAGAATACTTGAATAATATTATTTATGAGAACTTTTAGGGTCATTATTATGGGTGATTGGCAATTATGGCCATTCATGTATATATATATATATATATATACATAGGGAAAGGATCAAGTGAGGTCCCAGTTTGAGGACCCTGAATGAGGACTATTTTTTTAAAATAGTAAAAAAATATATTTTTGGGCTTATTTTTTTTATGATTTATAAACATTTCAATAGGACCACAAAAAAATAATCAGATAAAAATGATTTTTTTTGCTATTTTAAAAAACTCGGTCAAACTTTGTTAGTTTTTTAGTTGTTTTTAAGTTGTTAAAAGCTGACAAAGTTTGACCGATTTTTTTAAAATAGTAAACAAATTCATTTTGAGCTGATTTTTTTTATATGGCCCTACTGAAATGTTTAAAAACTATATAACAAAATTAGCTCAAAAATATTTTTTTTACTATTTTATCAAAATTGGTTTGCTCCAGCAGTATGCAAAATGGGGTATGCATGAGAACCGCTCTCTCTCTATATATATATTCGAGGAACATATATAGTGTGTATATATATACTATGTGATTAAAGTATATATATTATATGATACGGATATGTATATATCTATGTGTGGATGGTATATATATATATATATATATATATATATATATATATATATATATATATATGTGTGTGTGTGTGTGTGTGTGTGTGTGTGTGAAGCATACCCCCTCTAATGCTATCATTGGGAAGTTGCGCCATGAGGGTGAGCACCCTGGCTCGAGGAGCAGGTGCGAAAATTCCCCAGGTCATAGCGTCCATTATTATATTATGTGATTTTTATTTGGGGGAGACGTGGTGGGTATGTTTCGTCTCATTACCGGGGAGGGACTATGACCGCTTCCCAGATGTTGTGATATGTTTGACCACGAAGTAGGTGTCATTTAGTCCTACCGGTGGTCCCCGGGATGCTACGTGAGTGAGGCACTAGAAGATGATAGCATTGAGAGAACACATCCTCGAGTTATAGCTTGGTGGGATGGTTATTATACTTGTATGTATAGTATATTACTTGTGTATGAAAACAAGGTAATATATATCTCTATGAGAGTAAAGAGATAAAAATGAAAAAAGGATAAATTCTCAGTCCGGGAGATTCTATCCGGATGTGCATTATAAAGATGAATATATAGTAAACCTCGGTCCGGGAGATATTATCCGGATGTATATTGTAAGATGTATATAAGAATTTGTATAATATGTATATTATTATAAGTATATTTATATATTTGTTATGTGCTAAGGGCCTAATGGATCTCGACCATGACCCTGCTGTAACACCCCGTCTAATTAAATACCAGGTAGCTACTCCTTTATCAAATTAATACAGAATATCCAGTTGGTTCAGTCTTAGCATAACTGTCGAAAAATATTTAATTAATTACTAGCCACCGAATATTTAATAAGAGAGATGTCAAATTTTATTAATTAAGCCAACAATTAAACAAAAATATATTTAATAAACCATCAATCGCATAACCAGTCTCATATAAATGCTCAACGAGAAGAAATCAAATAAGTCTGGAGTAAACACTCCAATAATAAAGATGCCAAAGTAAATAATGTCTCAATACAAGAGTCCGAATAAATAATAAACCGAAAACCGAAATACTGAAAGTCTGCAACTACAACCTCTAAATAAGAATGGGCGACATGCCCTAATTGATACAAATGACTCTGAAGGAATTAAGAATAAAATGAGACCGTCTACTACCCAGATCCTGTAACTTCCACAGCAGCTACAGCACGTCATTAGAATCGAACTCCTATGCTTGGCGTCCCTATGGCTGGGCACCTAAAATATTTTTACAAAACAAAAATAGATTTGGAGGAAAACGGGTCAGAGCCCGATGTGAAAACAGTTTAAAATTTTAGCAAGTGATTTAAATTACAATTAAACATCACATATTATAAAAACCTTAGTTGCGTACTTTCAGATGAGTTTCTCACCTCTCAAGTACTGTGCACGCCTAATGTCTTCCTTTAACCCATCCTAGTTATGCCACTATCTAAATAGTTTGTACCGTTTCTGCCTTCACATTCAAACATAGAGTATCTACTCGTAACACCCAAATAAGTCATATTTATAACCCATGTTCACATTCATCAAATTACTTATCTCAAGTGTTAATTAAATTCTCAATCTTAACCCATTCAAATATCTTAGTTATTCACATCAACTAAGCAACAATGAACCCATCACAAATACATAAGTACATCACTCTCAGTACATAAATTCATATATGGCACCCCTAGGCTCAGCTGCGGTGCACACATACTCTGCTATCAAATCCATGTACATCACGTACACAAGGTTCACGTGTTTCGAATCTCTCTGGAAATCTCTAAATACAAATCACACATATTGGAGGCGAACATAGTTCACATACCCACGGGTCATGCACATACCTACGCTCCCGTAGTCAGTAGAGTTATCAACTCACAAATAAGTCATTCACAGTACTATGTCCTTAAGGTACCTGTCTAAATCCCCCGAAGGCACACAAGGATAAGAGGGTCCTTTTCCAGAATAAAACTAACCTCCTGTGATAGCAAGTATGGTAGGTATGTCATACATATAATAAATCAATACACTAGGCATTCACACAACCTAAGTAATCATATATCAATATATATGTTCACACATTTTATCTAGTTAATCTTGTACGTAGCATGTTTACCCCGAACATTACACATAATATATATTATGTTTGATAACTCTCTTGTCATATCAATTTGGGTACTTAACCTATCTAAAAAGGTTACTCGGTCTCTCATTAATTTCTAAGGTTCACTCAGTACATAAGGTCCCTCCATTACTGCCCTTAACCTTACATCATCATTAATTCCCATTATAGTTCCAATTCGAACGATTTCTAATCGTACCTCACTCGATAGACCCTCATAAACAATAACGTTCAATCCCATAAGTTATAGCATTCTCCGATAATGACTAAGGCCCTACTGACTTTATCTACATCCCACAAAATTATATTACTCACCCTAATAATCAACCTTGGCTTTGGAATAATTCTTAAACCTTAAAGAGAAACAATTTCCAAAAATCAAAATGGGTCGATCGATCGAAGAAAAGGGGTTGATTGATCGATGGTTCGATCGATCGACATTCTTGAGTCGATCGATCGATCAGACAGGTATCAGCCTAGAAATTCTTAACAGTTACGGGTTTGCATTTTTTACACTTCTTAATCATCATCCCAACATCCAAAACTCATAATTAAGTATACTAATTATCCTACTAATATATTTACATCATTCCCCACGTTTTAGGTTCATCAAATCGACCTATAACATCAATTACTTGGATCAATTTTCCAAATTTTCATATAAAGACCCAATTTTTCTATTTCTTCAAGAACATCCCATAATCCAATCAAATTTCAAAAATCTTTACCCCTAAATCTTAAATTCGTAGTTGTTATCATCTCCCACATAAACCTACACGCAAGTCCTACCCAGATTATGATTTTAAACCATTCAAATCCATTCAATTTTCATTATTTAAGAGAAATCTTCAATTCTATAAAAACATGTCAAGTATATGCTTTGAATCTTTGCAAGATAAATCACTTTCTGGTAAATCTGATATTCTGATCCGATATTGTTGTTCAAGGGCTGGTCCTCTCTTCTTTTCAATCATCATTATGTCCAAATTGGTGGTGGTGGGTGGTTATTTTGGTTTGGGGACTTTTTGTAACCTCTCCTCTAGCTCACGTAACTCTCCTCTTTGTTTTTGGCTGACAATGGCCCTAATAGCCTAACCAAAAATAAATAAATCAACACTAAAAATCGTGGGTCTTAATTCCTTAATTTTTAAAATTACCAAAGTACCCTTCCGGGTTGCCGGTTTGGCCTAAAAATGCCCCGGGACCCAAACTAAACCCCCGGCTAGTATTTTCTGACAATCTCGATCATTTCAGACACGTTGGCGCACTCTAAAAGGTCATACGGATGGCATAAAAAATAAAATACTTTTAAATTCATTAAATTGGGTCCTGATAAGACTAACACGCACGTCCCAACTAAATTACTGAAACTGTCGTATTTATAATTCACGATAATTTTAATAAATTCAGTGATCACATATTACCATAATCACTCAGTAATCTTCAACAACATAATAATAACCAAATACTAACTCTCGTCCCGCTAGCATTTAAATCCGAATAAATTTTCCAATTAATTGTCCCAAATTAATTTAATAAATCCCAGAATTAAAAGTAATTCCATTTAATTAACCTCATAATTAAAAGCCATAAAAATAAGAGGTATTACATACTTCCCCCCTAATAACGGAATTTCGTCCCGAAATTCAGAAAAGTAAGGCATACCGGGAAAAATTAGGTATCCTTAGGTACTCAAACAAAATATAAGGAAAGGCCCAATCACTAAAGCCCTCGCTTCACAACAAGATTGTTTTACAGTCTTGATACTTTATTAAATTACACTACAGTAGATGCACTTCACGTTGTGCTCTTACTAAACAACATTCGAATAAAAATAGCTTATACATCATTGGCCGCATTATCTCAATATAATTTTGAGTCCTCACCTCACTACGCATTAACTCCCGCGTTTATCAAAACACCAAGCTCCCACTTTGGAAGAAATCAATAACACATATGACTACTCTTGCCCATTCGTTGAATCTCTGTTCCCGGCGTTGTGACCCTTACACATGGGACAACCACTTCAGTCAGTTGGTGTTACACAAAACATTTGTAAGCACCTAGTCCACTACAAATAGATACGGGTGCTTTTCTCCCAACTCTACCATTAGGTAATATCGTCTCCCCATTACGACATTATACCGCACTTACTTATTATACCTTATTTTGGAAATGAAAAGGTCGTAATGAATCCAACATTTCTTTTATACAATCCACCGGTCATCAATCACCTTGCACCTACAGCTCGGGCTATTAGTGATACAACCTTCTCCAAACGAAACATATTTTCACTACTTCTTGCTATCCCACGTTGAAGGTGGATTTTGGGGATCTCCTCTTAGTTCTAAATAATACTACGTCGAACCACGTATCGGTGTGTTCACTATCTAATAGTGTAAATCACCTAAGTATATAACAATTTCTCTCCTTCTGGACAACATGTCCCACATTTTCGAAGGAACTCGTTACCCCTCAAGGAATTTACTAACTTGACTCTTCCATACCTGGAATCGTCGGTTGGATACAAAATTTACTTGTTGATCATCTAACACCCAAACGTTCTACTACTTACTACACCCCTTTCAATGCCGTCTTTTAAGTAAATATTTCTTCCCGTTAAGTGATACTTAATGATCTTCTTCTTCATTCAGCGTATACCAAAAGTTTCGACCCTTGAACTTTTCACCACGTTGTGCACATCTGGACCCTTTATACTTTATTGGCATCCTCACTCTATTTACTCTTGAGACACACTTAACATTCGATAGGCCAAAACTCTACTCCAAATTGTCCATAATAGTTAACTATTTCCCTTCTCAAGATATACCCCCTTATTACATGGATTTCTACTGCCTTTTCACCAAATTTGGACGTGCTATACTGATTACACGTGATATACTCATTACCACCTTCTCTTACGACGCTTAATCCCATAGGTACAAATTTCACCCCTCTATATACCTTCTTCCAGCGATTACTACATTAATAAACCAAGATGTCTACACTCCTTATAACCCAACCATACGGTTTTAAACATTATACACACTTTATACCTATTCTAAACTCTTTATTGTCGTTGCATTTTTAACGTGGCTAAACAACTTGGGCGTTCTCAATCACCTCTGAATTTGAAATCCTAAATTCTCCTTAACCTCAATGCATCCGTAAACCCGTCGTAACAAAACCAACATTATCAGTACTTCTTTACTAACAACTGGCTCTACTGGCCTTACATCACAATTTACCCCTTGTTAACTTCCAGTTATAACTACTTCGAGGTATCCAATTTATGGACGAATGGTCAAACATATCCCTACTATTAACCTTACGCCAAGTTTCATGCGTGGAATGTCTCGCAAAGCGAAATCCAAACAAGGAACCCCCTTGATACACTACTACCTAACATTGTCGGTCATCGGGATCCGTCAACCCTCAGTCCATAACATGTACCCCTATATTCCCGTCTCTTAACAACAAAGTTATAATCTCCTTCCTCAATTACACTTAAACAAGGAACTCTCTTCGAAAGGCACTTTCTATTGACATTGATGGTAATCACATTCCATATCCACCATGCAAATAAAATCGGGGTTCCCAAAATTCCGTCCCCAGACACACGACTATGAGTATAAACTCCCAAATCTCTAAAGGGTGATAAAACAATGCACTCTTCTTATTACGACATACTGAGCGTTAATATAATAACCAGCTAAGACTTTTCGCTGACTGGTAAACCATTTGCTTACGAATCATATTAATTTAAATCCCTACACATGATGGGATTAAATATCCGAGACTATTATACCTTTTTGCAATCACAATAATATATATAAATATATACATATATACAAAAGTACAATTGCGAGCCCGGCCCTCTCACAGATGGGACCTCGCCAGAATCAAAACATTCTACCCCAAGGTAGTAACTCCGATAAACTTGTCATACCAACACACTATCGGTATAAGCGTATTATAAAACCATAATTAGGATAATATCATACTCTTATAACACAACACTAAAAAGAGTAATTTCAATAAAATATATACCACTATCAATATACTCATTCATCCTCCACGGATGAAAATAATTATAACGCCACACTATTAGGGAAAAATATTCACATAAATAAATAAAATTACCGATACTCACTAAACTCGACTCTCTCAAGCAAAAATATAACAATAATAACAATTGTAGCAACTCCTTCATGCCACAAACAACATGCAACATCATCTGAGGATATAACTCCTAATTCTATCCTGACAATCGTCCTGCTGCTCAAATGGTTCCTGGACTTAACACACCTGTCCGTACCAAACCGAATATTCTAATAACTGTTGCCCTTGCCAGGAACAATACCTTTATCCCAACACTTGCTTCGGGAAACATTTATAACGCACGGGTTTCACTTCCCACAAAATACTTCTACACCTACTCCGCTTATCTTCGGTCACACTGACCATGTCAAGGTGGTCCTTCTCTCGGACGTTGGTAGTCTCGATTCTGACAACTTCCTCCATTGTTTCCTTAGCTTGATAGACCTAAGGAACACGCTACTAGTTTCCACATCTCTTACTGAAATCACCATCGCTCGGTAATAATTCAACTATCCGAATCACTTTAATGATTTCCCCATTGAGTCTTCCCCTTGTGGTTCTTCTCCAACACCATTTTACCAGTCTTACTCTATAAAGATCCTCGATTCTTGCATCTCCCCACCCAAGGAAATGTTTACCTCCAAATTAACACTACGCGACATTAATACCATCTGCATTGTCCGTCCAAGCAGAATTTCCCAGAAGAGATAACAGTTCTTCTTGTATGTAAATTCTCCCATTTATATCCTCTTCTCCATTTCACCTACTTCACCCGGTGTAAGGTTCACTAAATAATTTAATTTCTCCTCACAAAGTGACCTCTATTCGGCCCTCTTGTGTGAGTTCAGAACAACATTTGCCTTTCACCCTGAACATCTGGTGAATGAACTTTTGATCAAACCATATGTGTACGCCTTCTCTCGATGTCCCATTCCACTTCTAAGTGTGGTGATTACCTCTCACCCTAGACACTCCGCTCTTACGAGCCAACAAATTTTTTTCCCAAATTTTCAATCCCGATTCTCCATACCCCGACATATGTCTAAGCCTTTGGATATATTACATTCATTTGGCTAACACACACCATCTCCGCATTTCGAGTATTTCCACTGCTCGTTCCCTTCAATGTTTCACCTAACTCTTTCTCTCCCATTCCAATCTTGTTGGGTGAGTCTCATTTGACCCCACTTTCTACTATAGTTGTGCCTGGAAGTCACAAGTCGCGCCTTGTCCATCTGTACCGTCCTGGACTTCCGTGCCATAATATGGGTGACTTCAACTACGGTCATCCTTCTTTAATAAATCAAATAACCTCACTGATCTTTGCCTCCTGTTGTCCTCCCAACATTCTTCGCCTGACGTACTGCATTGTTCGGCACATGAACACACCCGATTGTAAATAAGATTCACTATCATATACATTATAGCAGGAGAACGAAATCTTACCAAAGAAATCAACAATCCTAAACATATGGCTCTACATCAAAGAAAGTTACGCTGGAAGCATAATAAGCCATACAGATCCTAAAGGACACTAGAACATGATGCTCTGATACCACCTGTAACACCCCGTCTAATTAAATAGCGGGTATCTACTCCTTTATCAAAGTAATACAGAATATCCAATTGGTTAAGTCTTAGCATCACTTTCGAAAAACATTTAATTAATTACTAGCCACCTAATATTTAATAAGAGAGATGTCAAATTTTATTAATTAAGCCAACAATTAAACAAAAATATATTAATAAACCATCAATCGCATAACCAGACTCATATAAATGCTCAACGAGAAGAAATCAAATAAGTCTGGAGTAAACAATCCAATAATAAAGATGCCAGAGTAAATAATGTCTCAATACAAGAGTCCGAATAAATAATAAACGGAAAACTGAAATACTGAAAGTCTACAACTACAACCTCTAAATAAGAATGGGCGACATGCCCTAACTGATACAAATGACTCTGAAGGAATCAACAAAAATGAGAGCGTCTACTACCAAGATCCTGTAGCTTGCACAGCATCTACAATACGTCATCATAATGGAACTCCTATGCTTGGCATCCCTGTGGCTGGGCACCTAAAATGTTTTTATAAAACAAAAATAGATTTGGAGGAAAATGGGTCAGAGACCGATGTGAAAAAAGTTTAAAAGTTTAGCAAGTGATTTAAATTACAATTAAACATCACATATTATAAACACCTTAGTTGCGTACTCTCACATGTGTTTCTCACCTCTCAACTACTGTGCACGCCTAGCGTCTTCCTTTAACCCATCCTAGTTATGCCATTATCTAAATAGTTTGTACCGTTTCTGCCTTCGCATTCTAACAAATAGTATCTACTCGTAACACCCAAATAAGCCATATTTATAACCCATGTTCACATTCATTAAATTACTTATCTCAAGTGTTAATTAAATTCTCATTCTTAACCCATTCAAATATCATAGTTATTCACATCAACTAAGCAACAACGAACCCATCACAAATACATAATTACATCACTCTCAGTACATAAATTCATATATGGAACCCATAGGCTCAGCTGCGGTGCACACATATTCTGCTATCAAATCAATGTACATCACGTACACAAGGATCACGTGTTCCGAATCTCTCAGGAACTATCTAAATACAAATCACACATATTGGAGGCGAACATAGTTCACATACCCGTGGGTGGCGCACATACCTATGCTCCCATGGTCAACTCACTTATCAACTCACAAATAAGTCATTCAAAGTACTATGTCCTTAAGGTACCAGTCTAAATCCCCCCGAAGGCACACAAGGATAAGAGGGTCCTTTTCCAGAATAAAACTAACCTCCCGTGATAGAAAGTATGGTAGGTATGTCATACACATAATAAATCCAAACACTAGGCATTCACACAACCTAAGTAATCATATATTAATATAGATGTTCACACACTTCATCTAGTTAATCTTGTACGTACACTACACCAGAAATGCAAATCTGGCACGCTGTGGCAAGGAGATTCTGGCACGGTTTTAAACCGTGCCAGAATTTGGCATGATTTTAGCATAAACTGGCACGGTTTAAAACAGTGCCAAAATAAAGCACAGTTTTAAACCGTGCTAAATATGGGTACGCTTAATTAAAAAAATAAACCCCCCAATTTTTAGGCGGGACCAAACTCATTCTCACCTAACTCTCTCTCTCCTCAACCTCAATCTAACCTAAGCGTCTCTCTCTCTCTCCCCGATCTATCATCCTCCACGCCCCGATCCATCATCCTCCATGCCTCCATCCATAAAACCACGGATCCTCCATCATCACCGTGACGCAGGCAGAATGGGTCACCGAAATCGGGTTCGTTCCGACGGAGGAAGGGTCACGATCACCACGTGGCCCAGGTTGAATCGTTGATTGAATTAAATGCCACAGCTACGCCACCAAATCAAACCAGCACGGGGTCGTTAAAACCAGCACAGCTATGCCACAGCTACGCCACCGAAATCGGGTTCGTTCGTTCTGACGGAGGAAGGTATTTTTTTAATTTATTTATATATGTAGTCATCAGTTAAATTTTGCTTAGCATACATTTGATGATTTGGAATGGAATATTATTAGGTGGAAAGCTAGTGTATCAGGGCACCAAAAAGAGGGCTAGCGGACCTAAATGTCCTGTTACCGGCAAGAGAATCCAAGGGGTACGTACCTATTTTATAACAATACTATTTGCAATTAATCATTGAGGGGGACACTTGATAATAATTTTATAACTGATCAATGATCCTACCTCGTCACCAATTTGTTCTTGCTCCCTCACGGAGAGCAAATGGTTACCTAGTTATTTTTAGAATGGTGTTAGCAGAAGATCCCTGTTGTTACAATTATACCTCCATTATAGATGTAAGTTAACTAACTAGCTTAAAACCTTTTTCTATAAAAGAATGATTTAAAAGCAAAGTTCTAAGTCACATTGATGTGATATGTATTTTGGGAATTCTCTATATTTTTGTTATTTTAATATTCCTTTTTATTAATTTTAATTTTTAGTTGTAGTTATTAGGTTTAACGAGCAAGTAAAAGATCCTTGGCCTATAATATTATAGTGTATCCCATTTGGTGAAATCATTCTTACAAGTTTTGAGTATCACAGTGTAATTTATGCCACATTTTTTGCAAAAGCCAGTTGTCAAAGACAATGATTCGTTATTTAGAATGAGGACACACAGAGTTTCCGGATAGCAACGGAATATTCTGGATAATAATTGAAATTTCAGTCGGTTGATAATGTACTCCTCAAGTCGTGCCATATGGGTGTAGTAACCGTTCTAGGATATTGGGTGTTGGACCCAAGTTTACTGGGCCATCTGGGCACAACTTCTGTTGTGTCTTTTAACCATGCATGAAAGGGTTTTGTTATTACTTTTTGTCATGTTTCAAAGTCGCGGTATCGGCCTATGACTGGAAGCTTCATATATAACTCGGATTGGCTATTGAGAGATCGGAGAGAAGGGTCGAATCCTAGCAAGTCGATGGAGGGTGGAGATTCGAAGGTGGACAGGTGAGGCTATTGCCAAAGGTCCGATCTGAGTTTGTTTCTTGCCAAAGGTGCACGTTACCAATACCCCCATTGTCAGTCTCTCTCTCTCTCTCAAATGGGAATGAATTATTTATTTTTATTCTTAGTTAATTTTTGCTTTTCTCTTATTACTAAAAAAATCAGTATTTGTTTTAGCTTAGGTGTTGTGGTCATCATTGAAAATTATGGTAATTTTGGTGTAGATAAAATTGGTCTTGTTGTGATTTGTGCCCATTTTAGTTAATTTAGAAATTTGTTTTTTCATATAAAAACAATATTTGTATTGTGAATTGTAATATTTATGAAAATAAGAGCTTCTTCATGTTTAGTTTTCTCTCTTTGTATCACCCCTTGCGTTATATGAAATTCAAGGAGCTCTACCTTGGTGTGTGTGCTGGGAATTGGGGAAAGAGCCATGTGTATGTGTGAACTAGATTTGTTTCTTTATTCTAATTGGATGAGATGTCAATTTTGTTCAATTTATGAGTATCATGATCTGTGCATTATTGAAAATAAAACTAGCAGATTGTGAGCACATGCTCTCACGTGGACTGTTGTTTTCTTGATATACAATTTGAAAGGAAGAACATTAAAGAAAAACAAATGTGGTTGTGTGGATCCTTTATGGGTTATTCATGTTTAATTATATTCATTCTTATCAAATTTAAGCATATAATGACATCTACAATATTGAGAATGAGTTTATCACATATTGAGGACATCTTACTGCACTCAGTTATAATTTTTTGTGAAGGAGGAATCATAATTAAGGTTTATTATTACAGGAACCTTCATCTGCTCAGTATATATTGTAGCAATACACAACAGCCTGGGGGGGCAAAATCTTCAAAACTCAATTCACAACACTTATGCGATGGGAAAGGTGAGGATTCCAGCCTTTGATATCGAGACAACAACAAAAATGATAAAGAACATAAATTCCTCAATGGAGGTATCAACATATGTCTACATTTTTTAAATCATGATAATAATTATATCAATACATATTGTTAAAAATGAGTACTAGGTATGAATACATAATGCCTTTTTGGATTTATCGGGATGACTAAATGCATAATTATATGAATACATAATGTGAATCTATTTCTTGATAGTTTTGAAGCAGCATTTAGTCATCCCGACATCTTTTATCACCTATATTCTTTTTTCCATGTGGTTGATAAGAACAGGAATGTAAACTAGTGTTCTCTTTTATCACATGTCTATGGCTAACCAAGTTTCCCTGATAAAATTTTTCCTTTTCTATAGATGTTACTCACCTTGCGCTACCTCAATTGGATATAGCGAAGACCAGCACCGAGCAAGGCAACCCTCGTGGAGAGCGGGACATTATTCCACTCGAACTAATATCCTCTCACCCCGGGAATCCAAAATCTATCAAGGCAGGCCCCATTGATTCGTGGAACATGGATCACATGCCCAGCAGCGAGCCTAACGATGTTAAACTCAAGCCACAAATAGGCCTAGAGGTGATAGCAACATCAAAATCTATTTGTTTCATTTAATATACACATTCATTTTTATCATAGCCATTGATTGTGTAGCCATTGATCGTTATTGATTGTGTATATTACATGTAGCTATGATCAAAATGATTTAAGAATTTCCAGAGTTTAAGACAGGTTATTACTCGTGAGTTTAAGAATTTCATATGGAATGAATTGTGTTACAAATAGCCTTATCAATATGAATTATTTGTTTCGCCTTACTTATAGGGGGATGTATGTATGTTGCGACCTGAGCTACAAAGAGGAAGAATTTGAAGTTGTTGACATGCCGTTAGAGTCTGTAGGCTTTATTGAAATCGACACACCGATTCTACAGGTTTGTAAATTTCTTAATTTTTATGTTCGGTTGATTCATTTTGTGGTTATAGTTATCTGATTAAAAGAGCTAGAAAGATTAGAGAACATACATGTTTAATAAAAAAAATCATTTCCTTTTTTAGACAAATGAAAATGCTAATAATTGTAATGCAAACTTGAAAATATCTAGATTAGGCTCAAAAGCATCTCGCACGGGATCAATGTAACTTGTAGAAACTGATCGCATAGTCATAGGTCTTCCGGTTTGAGAATAAAAATCAACACTTAAACTTAAAAACAAGCAGTTAGAGGGTGAAAACCCAAACCAGCCCCCAAACGACCCCGTAGGAGGCACGAACACCTCGTATGGGACCAATGTAACTTGTAGGAACTGATCGCGTAGTCTCGGGTCTTTCGATTTGAGAATATGTCGATAATTTGCAAAAATCATGCTTAGACTTAAAAAAAGCCGTTAAAGGGTGAAAACCCAAACCAGCCCCCAAACGACCCCATAGGAGGCAAGAACACCTCAGATGGGACCAATGTAACTTGTAGGAACTGACCGCGTAGTCTTGGGTCTCCCGATTTGAGAATATGACGATAATTTGCAAAAATCACATCTAAACTTAAAAACAAGCCGTTTGAGGGTGAAAACCCAAACCAACCTCCAAACGACCCCGTAGGAGGCACGAACACCTCGCACGGGACCAATGTAACATGTAAGAACTGACCGCGTAGTCTCGGGTCTCCCCATTTCAGAATACGACGATAATTTGCAAAAATCACACTTTGACTTGAAAACAGGCCATTAGAGGGTGAAAACCCAAACCATCCACCAAACGAGCCTGTAGGAGGCACGAACACCTCGCACGGGACCAATGTAACTTGTAGGAACTGATCGCGTAGTCCCGGGTCTCCCCGTTTGAGAATATGACGATAATTTGCAAAAATCAACAATTAAACTTAAAAACAGGATGTTAAAGGGTGAAAACCTAAACCAACCCCCAAACGGACTCGTAAGAGGCACGAACACCTCGCACGGGACCAATGTAACTTGTAGGAACTGACCGCGTAGTTCCGAGTCTCTCGGTTTGAGAATAAAAATCAACACTTAAACTTAAAAATAAGTCGTTAGAGGGTGAAAACTCAAACCAGCCCCCAAACGACCCCGTAGGAGGCACGCACACCTCGTACAGGACGAATGTAACATGTAGGAACTAACCGCGTAGTCTCGGGTCTCCCGGTTTGAGAATATGACGATAATTTACAAAAATCACACTTAAACTTAAAAATAAGCCGTTAGAGGATGAAAATCCAAACCAGCCCCCAAACGACCCCGTAGGAGGCACGAACACCTTGCACGGGACCAATTAACATGTAAGAACTGACCGCGTAGTCTCGGGTCTCCCCGTTTCAGAATACGACGATAATTTGAAAAAATCACACTTTGACTTGAAAATAGGCCATTAGAGGGTGAAAACCCAAACCAGCCCCCAAACGACCCCGTAGGAGGCACGAACAGCTCGCACGGGACCAATGTAACTTGTAGGAACTGACCGCGTAGTCCCGGGTCTTCCAGTTTGCGAATAAAAATCAACACTTAAACTTTAAAAAAAGCAGTTAAAGGGGGAAAACCCAAACCAGCCCCCAAACGACCCCGTAGGAAGCACGAACACCTCGTACGGGACCAATGTAACTTGTAGGAACTGATCGCGTAATCTCGGGTCTCCCGATTTGAGAATATGTCGATAATTTGCAAAAATCATGCTTAGACTTAAAAACAAGTCGTTAAAGGGTGAAAACCCAAACCAGCCCCCAAACGGCCTCGTAAGAGGCACGAACACCTCGCACGGAACCAATGTAACTTTTAGGAACAGACCGCTTAGTACCGGGCCTCCCGGTTTGAGAGTATGACGATAATCTACGAAAATCACACTTAGACTTGAAAACAAGTCGTTAAAGGGTGAAAACCCAAACTAGCCCCCAAACGATCCCGTAGGAGGCACGAACACCTCGCGCGGGACAAATATAACTTGTAGGAGCTGACCGTGTAGTCTCGGATCTTCCGGTTTGCGAATAAAAATCAACACTTAAACTTAAAAATAAGCCGTTAGAGGGTGAAAACCCAAACCAGCCCCCACACGACCCCATAGGAGGCACAAACACCTCGAATGGGACCAATGTAACTTGTAGGAACTGACCGCGTAGTCTCGGGTCTCCAGATTTGAGAATATGACGATAATTTTAAAAAATCACACCTAAACTTAAAAACAAGCCGTTAGAGCGTGAAAACCCAAACCAACCCCCAAACGATCCCGTAAGAGGTAGGAACACCTCGCACGGGACCAATGTAACTAGTAGGAACTGACCACGTAGTCCCGGGTCTCCCCGTTTGATAATATGACGATAATTTGCAAAAATCAACACTTAAACTTAAAAACAGGCCGTTAAAGGGTAAAAACCTAAACCAGCCCCCAAACGGACTCGTAAGAGGCACGAACACCTCGCACGGGACCAATGTAACTTGTAGGAACTGACCGCATAGTTCCGAGTCGTGCGGTTAAAGAATAAAAATCAATACTTAAACTTAGAAACAAGCCGTTAGAGGGTGAAAACCCAAACCAGCCCTCAAACGACCCTGTAGGAGGCACGAACACCTCACACAGGACCAATGTGACATGTAGGAACTGACCGCGTAGTCTCGGGTCTCCCGGTTTGAGAATATGACGATAATTTGCAAAAATCACACTTTGACTTAAAAATAAGCCGTTAGAGGGTGAAAACCCATACCAGCCCCCAAACGACCCCGTAGGAGGCACGAACACCTCACACGGGACCAATGTAACTTGTAGGAACTGACCGCGTAGTCCCGGGTCTCCCGATTTGAGAATATGATGATAATTTGTGAAAATCAACACTCAGACTTAAAAATAGGCCGTTAAAGGGTGAATACCCAAACAAGCCCCCAAACGGACTCGTAAGAGGCACGAACACCTCGCACGGGACCAATGTAACACTTAGGAACTGGCCGCATAGTTTCGAGTCTCCCAGTTTGAGAATAAAAATCAACACTTAAACTTAAAAACAAGTCGTTAGAGGGTGAAAATTCAAACCAGCCCACAAACGACCCCGTAGGAGGCACGAACACCTCGCACGGGATCAATGTAACGTGTAGGAACTGACCGCGTAGTCCCGGGTCTCCCCATTTGAGAATATAAAGATAATTTGTAAAAATCACACTTGGACTTAAAAACAAGCCGTTAGAGGGTGAAAACCCAAACCAGCCCCCAAACGACCTCGAAGGTGGCACGAACACCTCGCACGGGACCAATGTAACTTGTAGGAACTGACCGCGTAGTCTCGGGTCTCCCCGTTTGAGAATATGATGATAATTTGAAAAAATCAACACTTAAACTTAAAAACAAGTCGTTAAAGGGTGAAAACTCAAATCAACCCTTAAACAGGTCGTTGAGAATATAATAATAATTGTGACTCGTATATGCAATTTTTCTGCTTGAATACATTTTTTTTAAAAATGACTTGGTTACTAATATCGTATCTTTTTTGTGTCTTATTTTTTTTGTAGGTTGACATTTGATCGCTAGCTTTTATCCACTTGGAACGCACGAAGAAGTCAATGCTTTACAACAAGGGGATTATTCATTTAGTGTCGTTAATATTTAGGATTCTATTTTTTGTGTTATGGCCGAGCAGGCTTTAGTAGTTTTATTTTTTGTGTTATGGCCATACTGGCTATAGTAGTTTTATTGTCGACTTTTATGGCCGTGTGGGCTTTATATGGGCAGATTTTATGTTAGCAGGTTTTGGAATGCTAAAAAAATAGAGGAAACTCTGCCCAATCTTTTTTTGATCTGGGAACTATTAGCTTTTGTAATTTTTTGAAGTTTGTATGCACATTAGTTTATCAATAACATGCAATATTCATAATTTGTGAATTTTCTTGATTTTTTTTACAAATAATAAATATTTATCCTATCAGATTTGGAATTTGCAGATTTTCCAAATTTGTTTTCTATTATTATTATTATTATTTTTTTTATTAATTGAAAAATCTGGCACGGTTTTAAACCGTGCCAAAATCGTGTCAATTTATAAAAATGAGAACGCTTATAAAACAATCTGGCACGCTTTATAACCGTGCCAAAAGCGTGCCAGATTTAACATCTAGCATGGTTTAAAAGCATGTCAAAAGCGTGCCAGATAAAAAAATTGGCACAGTTTAAAAGCGTGCCAGTTTGGAAAATCTGGCACGGATTTAAACCGCGCCAAAAAAACTGGCACGCCTGATTCTGGCACGGTTTTGAACCGTGCCAGATTGCGTCCGGCACTGTTTTAAACCGTGCCAGTTTCCTGTTTTTGGTGTAGTGGTAGCATATTTACCCCGAACATTACACATAATATATATTCCGTTTGATAACTCTCTCGTTATATCAATTTGGGTACTTAACCTATCTGAAAAGGTTACTCGGTCTCTCATTAATTTCTAAGGTTCACTCAGTACTTAAGGTCCCTCCATTTCTTCCCTTAACCTTACATCATCATTAATTCACATTATAGTTCCAATTCGAACAATTTCTAATCGTACCTCACTCGGTAGACCCTCATAAACAATAACGTTCAATCCCATAAGTTATAGCATTCTCCGATAATGACTAAGGCCCTACTGACTTTATCTATATCCCACAAAATTATATTACTCACCCTAATAATCAACCTTGGCTTTGGAATAATCAGCATGGGTTGATCGATCGAAGAAAAGGGGTCGATCGATCAATGGTTCGATCTATCGACATTCTTGAGTCGATCGATCGATCAAACTGGTATCAGCCCAGAAATTCTTAACAGTTACGGATTTGCATCTTTTTAAACTTCTTAATCATCATCCCAACATCCAAAACTCATAATTAAGTATACTAATTATCCTATTAACATAGTTACATCATTCCCCACGTTTTAGGTTCATCAAATTGACCTATAACATCAATTACTTGGATCAATTTACCCAATTTTCATATAAAAATCTAGTTTTCCTATTTCTTCAAGAACATTCCATAATCCAATCAAATTTCAAAATTATTTACCCCTAAATCTTAAATTCTTAGTTGTTATCATCTCCCACATAAACCTACATGCAAGTTCTACCCAGATTATGATTTTAAACCATTCAAATCCATTCAATTTTCATTATTTAAGAGAAATCTTCAAATCTATAAAAACATGTCATGTATATGCTTTGAATCTTTGCAAGATAAACCACTTGCCTGTAAATCTGATATGCTGATCCGTTGTTCTTATTCAAGGGCTGGTCCTCTCTTCTTTACGGTCACCATTCCGTTCAAATTGGTGGTGGTGGGTGGTGGGTGGTGGTTTTGGTTTGGGGACTTTTTGTAACATTTCCTCTAGCTCACGTAACTCCCCTCTTTGTTTTTGGCTGATAATGTCCCTAATAGCCTAGCCAAAAATAAATAAATCGACACTAAAAATCGTGGGTCTTAATTCCTTAATTTTTAAAATTTCCAAAATATCCTTTCGGGTTGTCGGTTTGGCCTAAAAATGCCCCGAGACCCAAACTAAATCTCCAGATACTGTTTTCTGACTATCTCGACCCTTGCGGACGCGTTGGCGCACTCAAAAAGCTCATACATATGACATAAAAAATAAAATACTTTTAAATTCATTAAATTGGGTCCTGACACGACTAACACGTGCGTCCCAACTAAATTATCAAAACTGTCGTACTTTCAATTCACGACAATTTTAATAAATTCAGTGATCACATATTACCATAATCACTTAGTAATATTCAACAACATAATAATAACTCAATACTAACTCTCGTCCCGCTAGCATTTGAATCCGAATAAATTTTCCAATTAATTATCCCAAATTAATTTAATAAATCCCTGAATTAAAAGTAATTCGATTTAATTAACCTCAAAATTAAAAGCCATAAAAATACAGGGTATTATAACTGCCAAGTAGTAGTGTATCAGGAGGGTTCCTTATTTGGATTTTGCTTCGCAAGACACCTCACGAATGAAATCGAGCAAATGTCAGAAGTTGAGAGAGGCCTTGGTCACTAGAAATATACTTAGGATAGTATTATTTTTACGTGTGTTGGAAATGCATTGATCGTAGGATATTAGAATTTAAGGTCAGAAGGATTAAGTGGTGCTGATGTAAGGAGATAGTTGGGAATTAACCACAACAAGAGTAGTTGGTTAACCTTGAGAAGGATTGGACTTTGTAGTATAGGGACAATTGAATTTCGTGGGTTAGGAAAACCCCTGTGTAAGTATTACACGGAGGAAGTAAGACCCATTATTTACAGAGAGTGTTACGTGTCGAACGTTCACAATGGATGTGCAGATGTGCATGGGTTAAAAAGGTGTATGGGCACCTTAGTAAGTTGGTTTATATACCGCTTGAAATAGAAAAGGCTTAGTATATAAAGTTCAAGATTATGCCGCGAGGCAGTCGTGGTGGAATTTAAATAGGGAGAACTGAATGTCGTGAGAGGTATGCGATAATCCAATTGTATAGGAGGCAATAACAGGTAAAATGCCCAAGATAAGCGACGAGACTATCGGAAGTAGTCAAGTCTTAGTAGAGTTTCCTTTTCAAAGAAAATCAGTTCTCCTGCTGTGGATGAGCGGGCTCTTGTTAGCAATAGTATCAGCTTTGCGAGATGTTAGAATGGAAATTATAGACTCGTTTCTCGTCCGTGACAAAGGATTGTCCGTGACAAAGGATTGTCGTCACAGACTTGTCACAGTCAATGACCTTGAAATTTTTTTTAACATTATCACGGGCTTGTCACTGTCCTTGACTGTGACAAAACTTGTCGCGGTCAAGGACCGGGACAATTGTAACGAACTTATCACGGTCAATGACCGGGACAAGTCCGTAACAAAAAAAGTTGTCTCGCCCAGAATTGTCACGGACATTGACCTTGACAAGTTGAACTTATCAAGGTCAATGACCGCGATAATTCGACAGAATTGTTGTAGTGGTTGGACAATGAAATGGTGATGTAATATACACATAAACTAAATATGAGTTTAAGGCTTGATAATAGACCCTTTCAACAATAATTGTTTTTATTTGAATGGTGACAATTTTACGTTATCATGATACAAACTTGAGGGATTAGAGTTGACCATTATTAAGACAAATAAAAATATAACACCACCTATCTACACAAACTTGAAATAACACAAATCACAATACACTTGTAAATTGCCTCTTTAACAAAAAGCATTTGATCTCGACAAATACATCATATTTAGATAAGACTTTTCCTACTTAATCATAATTAAATAATTTTTTTCTCAATAATTCCTATTTACATATATAATGTATATTCACTACATATTTAGAAATATAACCTATTAGAACAATTTTTTTTATGGGACGTTTTGAACAAAAACATCTCATCGGACTTATGGAATCACATACGGATGATGCTAAACATACCATAAAAGTTACTATTAAAAGTATGTATGAACATCTATACTTCCTTTACTAACTTTGTTGAACGTGGGGTTCCTAAAGAAAACTATAGCACATATATGAAAATAACATTCTGCCTCATTTTTTTCCATTGATAGCCACCTAGTCTATTTATACTATTTGTGATACATATGAGATAGAGTTCTTGTACAAGTAAACTACTAGTATATCAATCTCTAATATTATCGTGACTTCAACAAAATGAAGATAGCACCTAACTATTTTAAATCATGTTTATCCTTTATTCTCCAAGTCATCTTTATCCACATGTGCAGGTGGTTTATTTGTTGGCTGAAAATGTGGGTTGTTAACATTCCCCATCAGGCTGGAGAGTGGTGGAGGAAACACACCCGGCTTGCGATGAAGAACACGAAAATGAAATTTAGTGAGAACTTTGGTGAAGATGTCAGCCAATTGAGCAGAAGATGGAACGCACTTTGTAACAAGAGAACCACGCACCACCACCTTTTCTCAAACAAAATGAAATTCAAGCTCGATGTGTTTCGTGCGGGCATGGAAGAGAGGGTTGTTAGACATGGATAGGGAACTAATATTGTCACAAATGAGGACGGTAGGCTGATCAAGACGAACACCTTTATCACGAAGAATGTAAGTGACTCGAGTCAAATTAGCTGTGGTGGAGGCCAGTGAAGGAGCCACTTGATAGGGTAGGGGGGGGGGGGGGGCAAGTGCCCTACCCAGAAATTTTATAAAAACAGTTAATTAATTATTTTGGGATAAAATATAATTATAACAAAAAATAGGACCAAAATCGAAATATATCCATTAGTTATAACCTAAAACCCTCTTTGACAGTAAGAGACTTTTACATTTAAAAAAAAAAGTTTGCCTCTAAGCCTCTTTGATAGAAAATGCATGCCCTCTCCGTTCCTGCCCTCCGCCGCCGCTGTCCCTGCCATCCGTCACCTCCGTGGCTGCACTGTTAAGGTCCTCCTCCCTCCTTCCTTCATTCATTGTTGTAACAATACTATTCATATTTGCTCCAAATAAATTACCCACATCTCTCTTTGTTTGTTGTTCAAAATTTGAGTTCATGATTTTCTATGATTTAATTTTTATTTGTTATCATTTGATTGTTTTTTGGGATTTAATGTTTATTTAAACTTGCAATTTGTTATTTTCATATAATTTAATGTTTGGTGAGCTAAAATAATTTAATATTTAAACTTGCAATTTCAGTTATAGAAAAATATTATAAAAAGACCTTGCGAAAATGTGGTGCTTCCGATAGATAAAATCAATATCCAAAAGGAACATACTCTAAAAAGATATTGTAGTCAATGTTTTTTTTAGTTATAATTGTAAAAATGTAAAAATAAGCTTAAAAAAATTTCGAGGGCTACCACCCTCGAACCCCCGTAATTGAATTGGTCCCACCTACGCTAGATTCCTGGCTCCGCCACTGCTGGCGGCCATGGAGCGATATCCAACCTCTTCACTAGAGCGGGACACCGTTGATTGTTTCAAAGAGGACCATGAAATACAGTTGGCAGGAAAAAAGAGACATGAGATGCTACGGGAGCGTCTCGTGTCAGGACAACAAGCCGAATCTGCATCGAAAAAACCATAAAGTGTAGTGGGATAATGACGAAGTAACCATAACCCAAAATCAAGAGTGCCACTAAGGTATTGACCAATACATTTGACAACCTAAAAATGGAGTTCGACAAGCTGATGCATATATTGGCAGACAAGGTTAACTCCGTGCGAGAGATCGGGACAAGTTAATGTCAAATATTGGAGACCACCCACAAGCCTACGGTAGTCTTTCGATTGGAGACCGCCTACAAGACGAGTTAATGTCAAATATTAGGTCATGGGGCAGAAGAAGTTGTGTTTATAAGGGTGTTCAAAAATTCTGATTTTTCCTTTAAGGGATACAACCATGTCAATCGCGAGAAGTCATCAATAAACAATACATGATATCGGAAATTTTGAGGAGATGATATGGGGGCCGGACCCCATAAATCACAATGAATCTTTTCTAAAGCAACAATTTCAACTTTTTTACTCAATGAAAAGAGAATTTTGTTTTCCTAATTGACAACTACTGCATACATTGAATTTTTTTAACCAACTTGAAACATCAATATTGGGTTTAGAAGCAAAAATTTTAAGAAATCTAGAATTTGGATGTCCCAAACGTTGATGCCAAATATCAATCGGTGCCCTCCCGGATTTTATTGCAACTAATGTAGCTTCTATATTCCTGCTTTATGTCCTTCAGCTAGTATCCTCCCCGTTAGTTGGTTCTTAATCTTGAAACCACAAGATGAGAATTCAAATATGCAAGAATTATGTTCAGTCAACTTACTGACAGAAGTAAGGTTTTTCTCAAGGCCAGGAACAACTAGAACATTTTTCAAGTCTAATGGACGACGAGATGATTGTATAGTAGTGCTGCCAACGTGAGAAATTTTCAATGGTGAACCATTACCAATAATAACATGAGATAAACCATTATAATAGGTAGAGGATTTGAGATTACCTTTCTCACTTGTCCGGGTACCAATTCGCATCCGGTGACGGAGAGTCAGCCAGTGTAGTAGTTAATAAGGCCTCAAATGGATTCTCACTGCTATCATATGCATAATCCAACTTAGGAGTAAATCTCTGAGTTTCCATTCTTGAACCTCAGAGGAATCAACCTCTTTTACGGTTCCTGTGCAGGTGGTTTATTTGTTGGCTGAAAATGTGGGTTGTTAACAGTTCCTGCGATGTGGGTTGTCTTTTCTCTCTTCCACCATTTGAAAAGATCATAAAACTGTTGACAAGTAATTTTATACTTGATAAAAAGAAATTGAACAGATCAAGCATTGATAAACTCGTTC
The DNA here is from genome assembly GCA_949130495.1 of Sambucus nigra. Lineage (NCBI taxonomy): Eukaryota > Viridiplantae > Streptophyta > Magnoliopsida > Dipsacales > Adoxaceae > Sambucus > Sambucus nigra. Next base: position 379,388,120 of record OX422224.1, read on the forward strand.
ATTTATTAACCTTTCTCTTTACCTCAATCAAACTCCTACTAACATAAAAATTTGTTTCAGGTTCCATACCTAAACCAATTCTTCAAAATCATATACACAAGGAAAAAACTTTGGTAAATCACATACACAATCGCATAAAAACTTTACAAGCTACAAAATCAAACACATAAATATGTGTAAGAAACAGTCGCATAAGAGAAAGACATGGAACCGAAGAAGTTTAAATATGATGACATTGTAGGTAGCTATGGTGTTTATGGCCACCATTTTTACCCGCACTGTCAATTCGGTTGTTAACAATTGTAAAATGTATGGACGCCGACATTCTTCTCAACGCTGATAGTTCCTCGATGAATGCATGGGAACTATCATCGTTGAGAATAATGTCGGAGACTCATCTACATTTTTTTTCTCTCTCTAAATCATGTTCAATTCCGTCTTGAGATCCACATTTCTCTTCTTCAGCTCCAACTCCATGTTTTGGGTTACCAGATATTTTATAAATCAAAAACTATATTTTGAATCGTAGATGATATTTTTGTTTGTGCTTACTAGATATTTTATATGTCAACAAAAGCGTACGTCCGTGTTCAGTGTGTCTATGGACTTGCAAAGACACAAATCGGTTGCTTATTGATTTAGATTATACTTTTTAACAGCTATTCAATTATATTAAATCTTATAATCACCCATAATTACTCCATAACTGTTCATCTTACTTTCTCTAGAGAATGACCCTTGTCCCTCTTTATTTTTCTTTTGAAGAAAATATTTTGTTTTTATTAATAGATGAAGAAAAAACCTTTCCAAGGGTACTTACCAGCGATAAAGTTTTGTAAGGGCACTTATAATTGTCATTTTTCGCAATAAAATTTACACAATTCGAAATAAGATCAGAATCCACCGCAAATGAGGAATCAAGTTTTGGGAGATCTACGAATAAATCAATGACACCTGTCTCATATCAATTACAATAGGACCAACAACTAAAAAAAGAAAGACATGGTGCTAGATACAAACAAATCTTAAAAAATAAGATTAAACACTAAAGATTCCTTTCAATTATTTGAAGAGAAAGAGCGATCAAAACTTATGATGCGTAAACAGCCACATCATTACTAAATCCAACTCATCCTCTTATTTTACATTTTCAACCCTACAAACTTATTTTCCCCAAGACTTCTCTCCGCATAAAAAAAATAGCATGTCTATTGTAAAAAAACTGTTTTTTTTATTAAAATTATTTTTAGTTTGTTAATAATAGTTTCTTTTTTTAAATCGGTTTTTTTGTTAAAATTTGTTTTCTTAAAAAACTATTTTCTCAAAAAAGTGGTTTTTAAAAAAAAATTATTTTTGATTAAAAACTGTTTTTTTTTTAATATCAGTTTTTTTTATCTTTGTTACACATAATTTGAAAATAGTTCAAAAAGACACTTTTGAATGAAAAAATAAAAATAAAATTGTTAAAAAGACAGTTTTAGAAGTGTTAAAAATATATTTTTTTAATAAAAACATTTTTAAAAATTGTGTAGTTTTTTTTTTATAAATCAAAGGTTGTATTAAAAAACCAACGCTAAGAGAGCGAACCCGTATACATGAAGTATACAAAGAAATTAACTAAGGAAATGAAATACAGACGGACCCCAATAAATAAACTCCCAAATTACGTAGATGAGTGTATCTCTTTCACGAAATTCCGAAAATCCTGCGTCGTAACAGTGATCCTCTCCTTGAACCAACTAAGCAGAGTGCTCAAAAAGGTATAACGAAGTCTCGATGGTTGCGTCTCAATGACATTAAAACACCTCGAATTCCTTTCTAGTCAAATCGTCCAAAAGATGCAGCGCGGAACCAAACTCCATATTTGTTTGTCACCCAACCAACCGCGCGCAGGTTTCCACGTATCTAATAGCGCCCTCACGGACATTGTCATGAACCAAACTGTCCTCGTCAAAGCGAGGAAAGTGTCCCATAAACCTCTTGACACCCTACAGTGTAATAACAAATGATTAGTCTTCTCCTCTTCCTCGTAGTATAACCAACATCGGTTAGTCAAATGATATCTTCTCTTCTGCAAACCCTCTAGCGTCAAAATGGCCAGTCTGGCCGCTGTCCAAATGAAGAACTTGACCTTAGGCGGCGCTTTAACTTTCCATATCTTCTTCCAGGGGAAATGAGCTGTAGAATTCCCACTACCCGTCAATGAACTATAGAAGCTGTGAACCGAGAAAACTCCCGTCCCTCTCCCTTCCATCTCAGATAATCCTCCCTGAGCGTCGGACTAGGATCCGCTTTCAACCATTGCACGAAAAAGTCAGGCTCCTGAAGCTCCCAGTACCACAGCCTTCTCCTCAGCTGTGGCCTCCACGATATCTCATCTCCGCTAATCGTAACCTGATCCGCCAACAATCCATCCGACTTTCATCCTAAGTTGAACATCCATGGAAATAGGTCCTGAATAGTCCCATTGACGCCCTATTTGTCTTTCCAGAACTTTATCTTATCCTCTTTTCCGAAGAGGAAATCTGTGTGTGTCGTGTAATCCTCCCAGCCTCTTGCAATATGTTTCCACAAACCCACTCCATGTGCTAAAAATCCCCCAACCGGCCTCCACCCCATTTAAGAAAATCCTCATCTAGCTTCAACAACTCTCCTCCATAATCCGATGGTCTTCTGAGGATATATCTATAGCCATATTCCTAAAAGAGACTTGTTAAAATTACCCAAGTTTCTCACACCCGCCCCTCCCTCTTTTTTGGGCTTACATACCTCCTCCCATCCAACAAGTCTGTGTTTAAAGCTATCTTATGTGCCTCTCCACAAAATGTTTCTCATGAGTTTCTCGATTTTATCACGAACCGCAATAGGTAAAGGTAAGATGGACATGTAATAGGCGGGCAAACGAGAGAAGTATCTCTTGATGAGAGTCAACCTCCTCCCTTTAGAGAGATGCCAATTCTTCCACCCTGCTAATCTTTTTCTCATTCTATCCAACACCGGGTCCCAAATCGCCTTGGACTTATATTTGGCTCCAAGAAGCATCCCTAGATAAGTATTTGGGAATGATCCAATCATACCAACAAGAATGACAGATCAACCCTCCATCTCCCCTTCCCCCTATTGGAATCATCTCACACTTCCCCCCGTTTATTCGAATCCCTGAAACAACCTCGAAGCATATCAGCAGAAGCTTAAGGGAACGAATTTGCCTCTGATTAGCGTCACAAAAGATTATCGCATCATCAGTAAATAGGAGATGGGACACCGTAATCACCTCAGAGGTAGGAGTCCCAAAATTAGAACCCCTAATCCATCCCATCTCGACCACCCGTCCCATCATTCGACTAAACGCCTCCATGAGCATGATGAATAAAAAGGAGACAATGGATCTCCTTGCCTCAAACCACGAGAACTCAGAAAATATCCTTCTGGAACCCCGTTAATTAGAATCGAGAATCTGACCGTAGAGACACACCTCTGCATCCATCGACACCACTACTCCCCGAAACCCATCCTTTTTAGAAGGTAGAGAAGAAATTGCCAATTAACATGATCATACGTCTTCTCGGTATCCAACTTATATGCAATGCCAGGGATCCCACTAACCAACCTCTACTCCACACATTCATTGGCTACTAAAACTGCGTCGAGGATCTGCCTCCCACGTACGAAGGCTTTCTGAGACTCCGATATCAGGGGGTCGATAACCTTTCTGAGTCTGAATGACAAAACTTTGGCAAGAAGCTTATACACACTCCCAATTAAACTAATCGGTCTGAAGTCTCTAATATCTATCGATCCCCCTTTCTTAGAAATAAGAGTGATGAAAGTAGTATTTAACCTGGGTACAAAGTAGCCCCTATCATGAAATTCCTCAAAGAATGCCTTCACATCGCCCTTGACTACTGCCCAATTATGTTGAAAGAAAGCAATTGAGAACCCGTCTGGTCCCGGTGCCTTATCCCAACTCAAAGAGTTAAGGGCCTAAACAACTTCCTCCTCGGAGAATATCCCCTCGATTCCCTCCGCCTCACTCGTTGAAATACTCTTGAACTCGGCCCCATCAAGCGAGGGATGCCTGATAAGAACCCAAAACTATACAATTTATACCCCAAATAGACGTACTTTAGTTGCTAATTGTCTACAATATGGGTCTTATATGCTTAAATATTTATCTTGTAGGTCAAACGTCCGTTTGCGGTGTCAAAAGCTATATATCGAAGCAAATGCTCGTTGAATGGTGCTAAATACCCTTGTCCCATATCCTAGCCTACCCTAACCTAGCCTAAACCTAGCCCAAGTGTACCCCGAACCCTATGTGAGTTTTGTTTGTCCCTTTTTATATTTTTTTAGGTTTTTAGTTTGAGTCATTTTTATTTTTAAGATTTATTTAGGATTTCTAAGTTTTATTTTTATTAGTGTAATTTTATTTTGATTTTTATTAGATTTTAGTTTAGTCTTATTTTATTAGGATTAGTTTTAGTATTTTATTTTTAGTTTATTATATTTATATTTTTTTAGGACTTTAGTTTTCATTTAGATTTCAAGTTTTTATTTCTTTTATTTAATTTTGATTTTATATAAGCTTAGGATTTTGTTTTTTTAGTTTTATTATTTTTATTTTTTAGTTTGTTTTATTTTTAGTTAGATTTTATTTTTTATTTTTTATTTTTAGTTTTATTTTAGTTGAGTCTTTATTATTTTATTTAGATGTCCAAATTAAACAAACAGACACACATATCCCATACACACTCCTACATCCTAACACTACCTATCCTTATACTCACCCACACCAATACTTCCCTACACCTTACCACACCAAATTACCCTCACCACACACAAACACACACCCCTCCATCTTCAACCTCACACCCAATCTCTCTCTTCCACCATAACCCATTACCATTCACTCCTTCCCTACCATTAAACCACCATTATCAATCCATTAACTCAACACCGAACCAAACCCATTTATCCCCATACCCTACCAACCCGTCGGATCCCCACAAACAGAAATCGTCCCCCGCGCCCTCCTCTCAACCACCTGCCACTTTGGCGCACTTCCCCCAGCAGAAAACCCCCCTCCGGCGGCGTGAACAAAAACCAACAAACTCATCTCCAGGGAGAGACACCTCCGGCCAGCAGCACAAACCAGATCAACTCCGTCCAGCCTTATACCTCCTACCGGTGGCGACCTAGCGCCGGCGTGCTCCAACCGATCCACCTTATACCGCCCGACCTATACCCTAACCCGCCTGCGACGATGGCGCGACCCGAAATCAACCCGTCGCCCTTGCCCAGCGACCCCCTTCTTCTGCATTTACCTCCGGCTGGAACCAACCCAAACCGCCGACGCCATCTCAAACCATCCATACCCGAGACCCGAGTAGAGAAACCCAACAGCCCCTGACTTTTCTAACCGAAAACCTACCTGACCTCCTAGCCCATCTTCAATTTTGAAACCCAAAACCAATTGACCCTTAGTTCCTCTAACGATTTCCCTTCCTACCCGATTCTGTGAAAAGTCTAAACCAAAACAAAGACCAACTGAAATGCCCACATGTGTTTTAAGCCATATACCCACTTATACCCATCACCCATTTAACCTAAATCGTGCATCTTCCAAACACAAGCCAAAAGCCAAATAACAAATAAACCCAAATCCCACATGTACCAAATAAAATCCACTTAAACCTTTACCCATTTTACTCCCCAACAACCACTTTTACCGATTTACCCAAAATACCCACAACTACCTATTTTTAACTAAATCAGATTTTGTACATTCACCTCACTTCCCAAATATCCTCACACCTCACACTCCATTTTCATGCACACTAAACCTTCCAAAAAATACCCCTTAGCCCCATGTGTGTCATGCATCTACTGTAAAAGAAGACTCAAGACCTCATTTAAAAAAAGCTTTTAGATAGGAATTTCTAGAGAGAGAATTGTTGAGAAAAACACCATTTGTATAGTTTTATTTTATTCTTTTTATCTTTGTTAGACATTTGTGAGATTAAATATTGTAAGAGAGTTAATTGAGTGGATATTTTAATTTCATATCACTTATATGCTCAATTAGAGGGATTTTATGCTTCAATTTGGAAGAGTAGAGTTTAACTTTCTCAAAGAGATTTGGTTTGCTTGTTCTATTCCCTTATATTTTATTTTAATAGCCTTGATTATTTGTTCATCATGTTTAATATCATGTTAGGCTAGAAACCCCCATTCAAGGGGTGGGGTGAAACCCTTATTTGATGTTATTTTAGTTTAATTAGTTTGATTACTTAAAATTACCCTTTGAATGTTAATTTTGATCCCTCACCCTTAAATTTATGCCTCGAGACAGAGTAAATGATTTTCGAGAGAAAATTAAAATTCTAGTTATAATACCCATTTTATATTTGAACTAGAGATAGAGGTTTCTTAAGTGGGGTATTATAACTTGAATTTTAGCTCTAAATTTATTTTTTAAGATTTACATAAATTTTAATTGATCGATCCTAGCGGGTGATTAATTAAAAGGAGTGTAGATATATTTTTCTAGAGTTGTGGGGTGTTAAACTTAATTTTTTAAAATATTACTATTATAATTACACTTGCAACGAGAGTTGGTTTGTAATTTTGATATTAATTTGAGAGGATTCAAATAATTAAATTAATTAATTAGAATAACTAAAATTTGTGGTGTAATCCCCTTCCTTGATTATTCTCACAATTATTTACCGCAGTTTATCTCTTATTTTAGTGTTAGACTTTATTTTTCACTTTTAGTCACTTTCTACTTAGTTATTTTCATCTCACATTTTAGTTTAGTATAATTTCACCTCACCTCACCTAATTGTTTTAATATTTGAAAAAGCTAAAAAAAATAGAAAAAGAAAAATTCCAAAAAGAAAATAAAAATTGAATTACAATTGTGTTCCCTTTGCTTTACCCCCTTGGAAGTGTATTGATACCCTTACTTACCTCTACACTTGAGATTGTTTATTTTGTAGGTATTTAAGGTTTTGACTTGAAGAGCTTTTTAAGCAACGACAAAAGAAAAGGATACATGCAAAAGTTCTTTCTATCAAATAGCGTCGTTGTCGGGGATGTACAAAAGTTCTTTCTATCAATGCCACTTTTCCTCTTCCGTGAAAATCGCCTCATAATAGTGAGCAATGGAACCCCTCACCGCACTAACTTCTTCGAACGCTACTCCCCCACTTCAATTTTACCGATATAGTTCCCGCGCCGATGGGAGTTAGAAACTTAATGAAAGAACTTAGTATTCGAGCCTCCTTCCCCCAACCATAATGCCCTTTGTTTTTGCCTCCAGCTGAGTTCTTCTTGAATTAACCTCTTCCCTAATTCCCCTCTTTTAACCTCTCTATCTCTCCTCTCCTCCTTCGAAAGACCCTCTCTCCCTTCTTTCTCGTCAATCCTTCTTATCTCCTCCATAAAACTCGATGTAACCAAATAAACATTACCGAAAACTTTTCTATTCCACTTCCTTAAATCTTCCCTGAGCAAACTTAACTTTATGGCCAGTCTAAAACTGGCATTCCCCTCCACCTCATACCCTAACCACCAAGTCTTGGCTCTATCCTCAAAATCCGACTCCTTGAGCTACATATTCTCAAATCTAAAAGGAATCCTCCCTTCTCTCCACCCCCACACTCTAGAAGAACGGGACAATGATCCGAAGTCACCCTAGGTAAACAAGACTGAGTCACCACTAAAAAATGCTCCTCCCAATCCTGAGAATTGAGAAATCTGTCCAGCCGAGATAATGATGGCAAACCCCTAAGGCTCGACCAAGTAAACAGAACCCCTTCCATTGGTAAGTCCATAAGCTACATCTCATCAATAAAATCAGAAAAATCTCTCATATATCTATCAGTTCTACCACCATTGCTTCTCTACGACCCAAATCACACCACATTAAGCCGCCTCCTAAGCAGAATGGAAGGTCCCATAACGTAACCACTCCAGCTAATTCCTCCCACAGCTCCCACCTATCCATATCCTCCACCGGGCCGTAAATTCCCACGAAACTCCAAGAAAATCCATCTTCCTTATTTTTGAACATACATGATAAAGACCATCTACCCTTTAAGCTATCAATTAAATCGACCACTATAGAATTCCACAATATGACCACCCCGTTGGATACTCCCATAGCATCCATACTCACCCATTTAATTCCACGCCCTCCCCATAATGATCTAATAGTACCCTACTCCATGATGGACATCTTTGTTTCCCGAAGACATAAGATGTGGGGTTTCCACTTAGCAACCTCTCCTCCAATAACACTCCTTTTGTGGTTGTCATTCATCCCTTCCACATTCCATGAGATAATTCGAAGCTTCATTAAATAAAGAAATAATTAAATCTCCCCTCCCTCTCCCTCCTCAACTCCCACCTCTCCTACCCTAAACCTATTAGTCTTCTCGAACAGAGCCCAAGCCTCCCTCTCGCGTCCCTAAAAAAAAACTCTCACATCATTGCTAAAAGATCTTAACAAGTCCTCCCTCCAACTCCCCCGGTCTTCGTCCCATCCTACTTCCTCACTCTCATTAAGATTTCAATATTGGTTTCGAATCACTAAGTCTACCCATAATTTAGAATCGTTTAATTCTTGAAATAGCGTACCCTCGCTATTACAACCCCCCGAAGTCATTTCACTAGCCACCACTATCTCTCTACAATTATTTTCCATTATCGGTACCGGTTCCCTTCCTCCGTTATCCTCTCTTTGTGTCAGTTTTTCCCCCACTACACTTCCCCACTGCCTTTCCTTTATTGCCATTTTTGCCCACATTTCTGAAAGCCTTAATATTTTTTAGGCCTAACAAAGACGACCCGAGGTAAATATCATTTTTCCCTTTGTGTTTCTCACCGATCACCTCTGTCCCCGTGTTCTTTTCCATTAACCCTCTTATTTTTTTCTCTCCCCCCATAGATTAATAGTCACTGTTTTACCACTTTACTTGGATGACTCCTCCCCCGCCCTCGTTTCGTTGCCCCTTTCATTATGCCACTTTGAGCCATTGACTTTTTCCTTATAAATTGGGATGGTCCCGGCACTATTGTTGGACAAGTAGTTAACTATACCCTCAATTTTATTGAATTCCTCACCTTTTGTCCCTTTGTCTGGATTGACAAATCCACCCATTTTTCCCCACGCATATTCTTGGATCCAACACTATTATCCACCTGTAAGCCAACATACATATGGATAGGAATAAATTTTTTATTCTGCGAAAAAGAGGAGCCAGACTCCACTAATGGTTCCTTAATTTTATTCCCTTTTTATATTCTGCATGGAAAGCACTCTGGCCAACATTCTTTCTTTTTCCCCTTCCCGAACTATCATGCCTACATATTAAAAATACTATTCTTGTCTCTGTTTAAAGTGACTTCTTCCACCTGGGAATGCATTGCAGCATGTGCATCCACTTCCTCTCGTCCAATACTTATTTTTGCTAAAAGATAATCTGGGGTTGTGCCCATACCTTGGCATGCCATCTGAAGTTTATCTGCCCCCGTAACTTTGTACCTCCTATTCCCTCTCTTCTCCATGTTTGACCTTGTATGAACAGTCAGAACATGTTTGAAGCTCATCCCAAATAGAAACTTCAAAAACCCACCCCCTACACAAATACTGAGTCGGTCAGGTAGCTGCATATCGTGCTTAACCAAGATCCTTGCCCATTGTAATTCTTCATCCACCACTGTCACATTATCAGCTTTTACATAACCACTACATTTATCCCCTATGGCCTGGAATACTTCAACTCCCCATAAGTGTAGGGGAAGTCTCATAACACGCATCCAACGAAATATAGGGCTATTTCTATAATTTGAAAATCCTATCAGAGGATGCCAACTTTGTACCCACAATACATCATCATAGAAATACAATTTCTTAGTCTCAAGAACTCTCTTTACCTCACGAACATACTATGAATTTGAGCGCACATACTATGAATTTGAAATTTTGCTGGATGTGGCCATTTGAGGACTCTTATACTGTTAGATTGTTAATTTATTCATCTGTAATTTGTTAACTGTAAGGTGTCCACCCATAATTTGAGATTCTGATGGATGTTTCCATTTAATGAGTATATTTGTTTATTGAAGGATGGAAATTACATGAACACTATTATTAATGGAATTGGGGTACAAAGTATATAGTTTTTGTGCTCATACTCCTTCACTCTAGTTCACACTTTAGAGTTTAATTCTTTATAATGTATATTTCAGATGTTTCAATAGCTGGGCCATCCAGATTTTACTAAAAATCACAAAATCCCATGTTTTTGTACTCGACAATGCACAAAAATCTGTAAAAAAATAATAATAACTAAATATCATGGTGTGACACCCCGACTAATTAAATACCGGGTAGCTACTCCTTTATTAAATTAATTCAAAATGCCAAGTTGGTTCAGTTAATAGCATCACTGTCGAAAACATTTAATGATTACTAACCACCTAGTATTAAAAAGTAAGTTGTCAAATTTTAAATTAAATCTGATTAACATGCAATAAAATAATTATGAAAGAGTAACGTAACCATTCACCATAAAGAAGCAATAGAATCACCAACAAATAATAATAAGTCTGGAGGAAATACTCATCACAAAAATCCCACAACTATGAATTTGAAATTTAAAATTTGTAGAGGCTGCTTGAAGATATGTTCTCCCATCCATCATAGATGACCTCCCTAATGTGTTCAATGCAGGCTTGAGGTGTGGAACCAACTTCTCCATACTTCGAAATGCTCCTCCAACACTGCTCCAACCTGAGTTACCAGCTTCCTCTGGCCATTGAAAGTGAACTCTACTCTCCTTTTTTCTAACCACCAGGTTGACCCAGTAACAACGCCTTCTTAAATAGGTATACACAAACACTCTTCTATCCTTGCCTTGATGCATCTTGAAGTATTTTCTGGGGTCTAAAGAAGATTCCCTGAGGCAAGGCCCCAACCATAACACGTTTCCCTTATCGAGAACCGCACCTTGTTGCTTCCCATCACCCCTAGCTGAAAGAGAAAACTGATATTTGTTGCCATAGCCTTCTATCGCCAAGATAAAATCTTTACCACCTGACTGGAACGACTTTCTCTCTAGATCTGGACAAGGCGCCACCAATTACCAAAGTGTTGGATTTGTTAATGATGTGCAGTCCACATCCTTAATTGGTTTTTAAATAAAAAAAAACTTATGTCACCCTAGTCTTTCTCTTATTTTAAAAGTAGTATATTATTGATTTCATCATCACATGTGATATCTTCTGACTTATTTAGTAATCTTGAGGTGAGAATGTTTAGAATTGGGTTAAGGACTTTAGTGTTGTGATGATTTTTTGAGAGATAGAATTGAGTAGTTATTCGTGAGAGAGCGCGTGGGGAAACATGCGTGTAGGATTATGTCTATGGGCGCTTAATCGTGGTTTTTATGGGTAGGCATTTGTGCACCGTATATTATCTTGAGCGTTAGGCTTCATCGAATTTCAAGGATGAAATTTTTATGCTAGTGGGAAAGTATGTAACAAACTGTGATTTTTAAACCGATTTTAATTAAATTAATTCGGATTTTGAAAAAATAAAATTTGGGGATCTATTTAATTTTAGTATGTAAAAATATTGGGTTTTATATAAACTGAAGGTTTTAAGAGGAATTTAAATTGGGATTAAAATTTAGAAATTATAACTTTTTGTATAAAAATCAGGGAGGATCCGACCTAAAAATAAAAAAAATATATCCGACCTTCCAATCGAGTTGAGTTTTTTTGCAGCTTCATGTCACCTTCAGCTATTACGCCTCCAAATTTCAGCAAATTCCAACGGTCCGATCATTAAAAATATTTTTTTAGTATTTTTATCTGATTAGGACTCTAATTCTTTTTGGTATATAAACATAAAGTGCAGAGTTTAGGACTTTTAAAATAAATTTTAGCTTTCTCAAAAAATAGTATCCTCGTTTATTTTCATCTTATTCCATCTACAAACTCTAGCCCCATTTTAACCAACATTCAACCCATGATTTGAATGCTTATTTGGTGTTTTCTCGAGTTTGGGCTAGAACAAGTTTTTATTGTTTTTACGAGATGAACGATGTGGTGTGATCAGAATTTTGAGGCATAATTTTATGACTTTCTTGTAATGATTTTAAGGTACGGGGTTTACGCAATATGCTCCTTTAATCTCTCGAGGTATTCATTTTTTTCCTCATTTATTTGTACTCATATGGTTGATATCGTGATGTTTATTGAAATCTAAAATATTGATTTTTTGAGATATTATATTTGTTGATGGGCATGGTGTCATGAAATTTTTATATGAGACGAAGAATGATCACCCGTCAATAGTCCAAAAGTCCAACAACCTTGATGAGGCTTTACTAATCTTTGGTGAGGTTAGGTGAGGCTCGGTAACCTATTGATGTGTTATTAAAAAATTAAATTAGTATAATGCTTAGGTGTCGCATTGAACTTGAATTCGTATTGTTGCATTTATTCACCGTTATTTTTTCGAGCATTTATTCTTGTCATACTGTGTACTTATCCATATTTTTCTTTTAGTCGCAGGTTAGCGTGGATTTGAACGCAATGGATTTTTGGAGGATATTAAGAGCACGTCGTTTTGAGAATTTTATTTTTGTATAAATTTATAGTATAAATATTTAGGGAGATTGGCGTTATTTTGAGCGGAATTAAAACTGTAATTATTTAGAGGTGTATTTTACCTAGCCTTGTTGTTAGAAGAGATCTTACATTGGCATGTAAATTTTGGATTGGACATGATGTATTTCGATGACATGCCATGTTTATTTTTGTGGAATATAGAGGCTCTATATGGATTGTTTAGGATTTAGTTTAGTTTTAGTCATAGTAGCGACTCAAAATTTTTTGGGTTGTTACACCTCTCTTTACCTATAAAAAGCAGACACCATTCTCATCAAATGGGTGTAGAAAAATATTAATTTCTGCCGAGAATGTAGAATACAATAAAAGTGTAAGGATATTATTAAAAGGGTCAAGAGAGGGAAATACCAATTATTGTGAGTACAAAATTTAGGACACATTTAAGAAGAGTACAATGGATCAAGGTACGCTTCCGCTTATTATTTATATGATTTTATGTGAGAAATATAATGATTCAATAATGATAGTTTGGGATTTGATAAACCAATTAAAAATTACAAACTTTTGTTTAATTCTCTCTCCAAATCCTCATTTATCTTTTTAGTTACACCTCTATGTTCCCGGCCATATTTAAAACCCAAGTCATTGTAATGTAAATATTTGCAAAATCTTTGTTTGTACCAAATGTGAGGTTTTTATTTATGGCATACTAGATGGGGTTTTATAAGGCAATAATAGTACATAGAGATTTAATGTATCAAAATGTATTACCTATATAAATGATTGAGATCAAAATAGCCCCCTCTTTTTTAAATATACACAGTATAAGTGTTTGAGATCAAAATTTAATCAAAATCGTGAGACTTGCTCAGTTGCACGCATCCAGTAAAAAATGATTTCTTTGTTTGGGATGCTTAAAATTTAAAAGTAGGATCATTAATTTTGGGATGTATTTAAAGGAAGGAAATACTATTAACTTGGGGTGAAGTAAATTTTGTATCACTTATTAATATGTTAACGAAGTGTATGAAATGTGCACTTATTTTTCACTGCTATATAGCATGCCAAATTTTTTTCATAGTTAAACTAGTACTTTTAAAATGTTGTTTGTAAAAAAATGTCAAGGGCCACATTTAAATTAACTTCTTTTGTGTCTATTTCTCTTTTGTCGTGGTGGTGGTAGTGCGTGGTTAATAAAATGTCATGTGTATGAGTAGGAACTAAGGCCCTATTTAATACGTGGTAAACTACGATAAAATTTGATTCCTTTAAAACAATTATGGGTAAGTGTCAAATTACTACGTTGAGTGTAATGTTAAGTTATATGGAAATGTAACTCCAATGGAATGAGATTACATTTTCGATGTGAAAAAGTGAGTGGAATCAAAATTCTTCTAATATAGATGAAATTCTTACGTTTGCGATTGAAATCCTTGATGATATTTTATTTAAAATGAAAATGCTCATAGATATTAACTTATACAACTATCCTTAAAATTTAAATATTTATTTTGTAAAGACAATTTTGTTATGTTGGTTTTATTGGATTTAAAGTTGTAAAAATTTTATTTAGACATTCATTTATACTCGCATAATTTTTTTTTTATTAATTTACTCTACAATACATATATGTCTAAAACTAATGGAAAATATTTTTTACAATAAAAAACATACTTGAGTTCGTACATGTATAAACAATGAACCGTATAATTATGTTTTATAACATGTCAAAAAGAAATCAATTCAATATATATATGTGTGTGTTAACAAAATTGCTAAAGGTTATTGTTGGTATATATATTTTACGGGTAATTATACATGGATATGGGATTCAGACATATTTTGAGAGACATGCATGTCTTGCCTTCATTGATTAGTGTCCGAGGTCTATTCAATATTATTCAAAGCACTAATAAATGAAGACACGATGCGCTAATGTGTCTATCAAAATATGTTTGAAACCTATGTCAGTCTAAAATTATTCATATTATACATATCCATGTCACTTTCAATGCATTAAACAAACACGAAATTTTGATTTCTAATAGTAATACATCGGTAAATCAACAGGATGAATGAATTTAAAATTCTAGAAAAATGTTTCTTGACAATCACATTAACAATAATAACAATCCATCTAAAATAGACATCGAATTTTGTCATTATAATTGCTTTGTTACCCCGACAAATTAAATACCGGGTGGCTACTCCTTTATTAAACTAATACATAATATCAAGTTGGTTCAGTCTTAGCATCATTGTCGAAAATATTTAAAATAGAGAGATGCCAAATTTTATTAATTAAATTAACAATAACCAAGTAATTAAATCAACAACCATCAATCGCGTAAACAATCTCATGTGAATAACCAATGAAATGAAATAAACTGAGTCTGGAATAAACACTCCAATGATAATAATACCAGAGTAAATAAAGTCCTGAAACAAGAGTTTGAATAAACCAACATCTGAAATAATGAAAGTCTGTATCTACAATCTCTATATAAGAATGGGCACCATGCCCTAACTAATATGAATGACTCTGAAGGAGCCAAGGATAAATATGGAGGTGTCTAATACTGAGATCCTGTAGCTTCCACAACAGTTACAGCACGTCATAAGAATGGAACTCCTATGCTTGGCGTCCCTATGGCTGGGCACCTAAAATGTTTTTACAAAACAAAATATATTTGGAGGAAAATGGGTCAGAGCCCGAGGTGAAAACATTTTAAAAATATAGCAAGTGTTTAAATTATAATTAAACAACACATATTATAAACATGTTAGTTGCGTACTCTCACATGAGTTTCTCACCTCTCAACTAATGTGCACGCCTAACGTATACCCTTAACCCACCCTAGGTATGCCACTAACTAACTAGTCTGTACCACTCCTGCTTTCGCATTCTAACATAGGGTATCTACTCGTAACACCCAAACAAGTCATATTCATAACCCATATTCACATTCATTAAATTACTTATCTCATGTGTTAATTAAATTCTCATATTCTTAGCCCATTCAAATATTTTAGTTATTTACATCGACTAAGAAACAGTGAGCCAATTACAGGTACATATATAAATCACTCTCAGTACATATATACATAGAAGGAACCTCTAGGATAAGCTGCAGTGCACGCATACTCTGCTATCAAATCCATGTACATCACGTACGTAAGGATCACGTGTTCCGAATCACTCAAAAACTATCTCAATACAAATTACACATATTGGAGGCAAACATAGTTCACATACCCATAGGTCACGCACATACCTACGCTCCCATGGTCAACTGACTTATCAACTCACGAATAAGTCATTCATAGTCCTACATTATTAACGTACCAATCTAAATCCCCCCTAAGGCACACAAAGATAAGATGTCCCTTTTCCCCAAAACCAACCTCCCGTGATAGCAAGTATGGTAGGTATGTCATACACATAAGAAATACATACACTAGGCATTCACACAACCTAAGAAATCATATATCAATATAGGTATTCACACATTCATCTAGTAAGTCTCGTACGTATCAAGTTTATCTCGAACATCATACATAATATATATTTATCTTCATAAATCTCTTATCGTATCAATTTGAGTACTTAAACCTATCCCAAAAGGTTACTAGGTCTCCTATTAGTTTCTAATATTATCTCAGTAACTTAAAGTCCCTCCGTTACTGTTCTTATCCTTACATCATGATTCATTCCCATTATAGTTTCAACTCAAACGATTCCTATCCGTACCTCACTCGGTAGACCCTCATAAGCAATAGCATTCAATTCCTTAAGGTAAACCATTTTTTCGAACATCAACTAAGACCCTACTGACCTTAACTAAGTCACACAATATTAAATTAATCAACCTAAGAATCATTATCGGCCTTGGTATTTTCATTAAACCTTAAGGGAAACAATTACCAAAAATCAGAAGTGGTCGGTCGATCGAAGAACAGGATCGATCGATCGACAGTCTTGCGTCGATCGATCGATCAAGCCGGTATTTGCCCAGATTTCTCTTAAACAGTTATGGATTTCTTCCTTTTTACACCTCTAATTCTTCATTACAATGTCCCAAACTCCCAAAAAAGTTCACTAATCATCCTATAAAAATATTAGCATAATCTTTAACATATTAGAATCATTAAATCATCATGGATCATTAGTTTCTTGGATCAAAACATCCATTTTTCATAAAAATCCTATTTCTTCTATTTCCTTCAAGATCTTCATACAACTCAACTTAAATTCACAATTTCCTACACATGGATCATGTTTTCATAACTAGTGTATGCCCAGAAATTTATCTACAAGAAGCATCCCATATTCAATGTTTAATTCACTAGTTTCACAATTAATTCACTTATTTACGATAAATCATGACATCTAAACTATCATGTAAAATATATGCTTTGAATCTTTGCAAGATAAATCACTTGCCCATAGTTAGAAGTTCTGATCCGTTGATGACGGTATTGGTTGGCTCTCCCTCTCTTTTCGATCACAAATCCGGCGATGGTGGTGGTGTGTGGTGGTTGTTTTGCCTTGGAAACCCTTGGAATTCTCCTGAAACCCTTTCTTTCTTCTCACATTAATCTCTTTTGTGTTTAAAAAATAATGGCCCTAATAACCATAAGTGTTGGATTATAAGTAAAACCTAAATTTCATAGGTCACTATTCACCAAAAATATCAATGACTAAAATACCCTCTCGGGTTGCTAGTTAGGCCTAAAAATTCCCCGAGACCCAAACTAACCCCCCGACTAGTGTTTTCTGACTATCTCGACCCTTCCGGACACGTTGGCGCACTCAAAATGATCATACGGATGACAAAAAATAAAATATATTTAAATCAATTAAATTGGGTCCTGACACGACTGACACGCGCGTCCCAACTTAATTATCAAAACTGTTGTATTTTCAACTCACGATAATTTTAATAAATTAAATAATCACATATTACCATAATCACTCAGTAATATTCAACATTATCATCATATTTAAATACTAACTCTCGTCTCACTAGTTATTTAAATCCGAATTAATTTCCACTTAATTATCCCAAATTAATTTAATCCCATAATTAAAAGCAATTTCATTTAATTAATCTCATAATTAAAAGTCATAAAATTATGGGGTACTACATACTTCCCTCCTAATAACGGAATTTCGTCCTGAAATTCAGAAAAGTAGGCATACCTGGAAAAATTAGGTATCCTCTAGTACTCAAAACAAAATACAAAGAAAAGCTCAATTACTATAACCCTCGCTTCACAACAAGCTTGTTGAACACTCTTGACACTTTATCAGTTATATGGTTACACGTCAATAAATGCACCTCATGTTGTGCTCTTACTAAACAACATTCGAAGAAGAATAGCCTATAAATCTTTGGCCGCATTATCTCAATATTATTGTGAGTTCGCACCTCACTTCGTATCAACTCCCGCGTTTATTTAAACACAAAACTCCTATCCTGGGAGAAACCATAAAACATCTTACTAATCTTGTCCATTCTTTGAATCTCAGTTCCCGGTGTTGTGACTTTTACATAAGGGAAATCCACTTCAGACGGTTGGTGGTTATCCCATTATATTCATCGGACTCTAACTTCTGACTAATCCCAAAACTCAGATAATCCGCTCACCTCTAAGCATCCAGACGGAGGATAGTAAGGTTCATTTACACAAAACATTTGTAAGCACCTTTTCCATAATAAATCGGTATGGGTGCTTTCACACAACTCTATTATTAGGTAGTATCCTCTCATTTTTTTCACTGTATTATACGTCACTTACGATCTATAACCGTTGTGGAAATCAAATGATCACAATGAGTCCAAAATTTACTTTCATATAGTTGCACCAGCTGTCAATCACCTTGCGCCTATTCCTCGGGCTATAGGTGATACAACTTTCTCAAAACGAAACTATTCCTACTACTTCCTTATACCCCATATTGAAGGTGGGTTTCGGGTATCTCATCCTAGTTCAGAATAATACCGGGTAGGACCACATACCGACGCGATCACTATCTAATAGTGTAAATAACCCAAGGATATAACAATTTATTTCCTTATTGACAACCCGTTCCACACATTCGAAGGAACTCGCTACTTATCTTTATGATTGCAACCCATCAAAGAAATTTACCAACTTGACTCAACCGTTACTGGAATCGTTAGCTGGACACCAAGTTTCTGGTTAATACCCTTACTCCAACCGATTTCTATCTATAGGTGGTTCACGTGGGGGCTATTAATTATGTCTCGCTCAACACCGACTTCCACCTATAACTCCTCCCATTAAGTGATACTTAATACCTTTCTTCTTCCCTCGGCGTATACCAAAAGTTCCGACCCGTGGACTTTTCACCATGTTGTGCACATCTGGACTCTTTATACCTCATTTACATCCTCACTCTATTTACGCGTAAGCCACCCTCAACATTAGATTGGGTGGAACTCTTCTCCAAATTGTCCAAAATAGTTAAATATTTGTCTTCTCAAGGGATACCCCCTTTTTAAATGGCTTCCCACTGCCTTTCCACCAAGTTCGGACGTTCTACTCCGATTATACATGAGTATACTGATTATCACCTTCTCTTATGACTCTTAATCCATTCTACCACTACTATTTTGTAATATCAGTCTCACAAGTATAAATCTCACCCATCTTTATGTCTCTTCTTCTGACAATTATCACATCAGCAAACCAGCGTGTCTACACCCCTTATAACCCGTGCATATAGGTTTAAACATCATATATGCTTCATATGTACTCCAAACTCTTTATTTCCCCTGCATTCGCAACGTGTATATACCACTTGGGCATTCTCAATCACCCCCAAACATGAAATTCTAAATCCTCCTAACCATCATTCCATCCTTTAACCAGCCAAAAAAAAACAAAATTATCAGTACTTCCTCACCACACAATTGACTCTACTGGACTTATATCGTAATTTACCCTTTATCTTCCAGTTATAACTACATGCTTTCCTAACGATCGAGGTAACCAAATCATGGACGAATCGCCAAACATCTCCTTACTACCAACCTTTCTCTAAGTTTCATGAGTGGGATGTCTCGCAAAGCGAAATCCAAATAAGGAACCCCCCCGATACACTACTACCTAGCATTGTCGATCATCAAAATTCGTTTGGCCCTCAGTCCATAACATGTACCCCTATATTCCCGTCTCTTGACAACAAAGTTACATCTCCTTCTGCAATTACACTTAAACAAGGAACTTCTTTCGAAAAACACTATTTCATAACATTTAATCACATTCCATTGTAATACCCCGTAATTTTTATGACTTTTAAAATGGATTATATTTTAAATTAATGGATTAATTGGATTTTATTATTAATTAATTCATTTGGGTTTTATCCGAATTGTGGATATTAAAATGGATGATTTTGAATATTACTTAAAGATATTTAGGTAATATATGAATGTGATGTCATTAATACGACGGTGTGATATAAATTCGTTAATTTTAATTTTTAGTCAGACATGGTATGGGACGTGTCGGGACTCATTTATTAAATTAAAAAGGAAATTTATTTTCTATCAACCTTATGGTCATTTCGACTGCGTCGTTACGTTCGGAAGGTTCGAAATAGTCAGAAAAGTCTATTTGGATGTTAATTTTGAGTCTCGGGTCATTTGGAAATGAATAGACAACCCAAAAGGACATTTTAGTCATTTTTCTAGGGGGGATGAATAGTGGTTTCGGGTTTTGACCTATTATAAGTATTGGTAGATTAAGTGTACGTGAGATATACATCTCCTCTTCACAAATTAGAGAAATCATCTTCCTAGAGAGAGTGAAAGGGTGCTTAGGAAGGGAAAAGCCTACTTGGGAAGGAGAAGAACAAGAACCAAGGTTCACCACCACCGGAGGTTGACTGGAGAAGGGACAACCAACTGAGATATACTACACCAAAGGATCAGACCTTAAGTAAAGGCAAGTGTTTGATAATGGCAATTTAAGTTTGTATATTGTCCATGTTAGAATAGTATGAAAAGAGAAGATTATTCATGTTTGGAAGAAATAATGGAGTATTAAATGGATTTCTGGAAACTGGAATGATATAGGAATTAAACTCATGTTTTTGGTTGATAATAATCCACGAAATAGTCATGAATCTGTTGAAGAAATTATGAAACCATTGATGTGTTCTTGAAGATGATATGTTGATAATTTTCTGGAAATAAGGAGATAAACATGATTTTTAATCCAATCCCTTGATGATCTTAAGATGTTTAGAGTACTGGAAATCGTTCCTATATGTTGATATATCATGTAGTAATAATTATAACTCATTTTGGAGGTTAATATGAAGGTTTGAATGAGTAAAAATGGTGAAACCCGTAGTTGCTGAAATGCAGAAAAACCAGGCTGTGACCTGAGGGATCGATCGATCGACCCCCTGCCTTCGATCGATCGACCTCCCCAGAATTTCTATAGTTGTTTCTTTTAAATGCTGATTTTTATTCCCAAACCTTTTGTGGATCTTTGGTGATTATTATTTGGATATTATGGGACTTAGAAAATATCAGTGAGCCCTTGATAAGATTTGATAATTGATTCGATATTATGGGAATGAATTGATTGGAATTATGATAATTAATTTAAAGGAATTTCGGTTGTTAGATTCATTTGTTGAATTCTAAATGGGGAAGTATGAGGATTAAAGATGGGACCAGTAGGGGTAATTTAATATAACACCTAGGTATTCTTAAGTTTACAAGAGGGTTTAATCCTATGTGAAAGAAGAAGTGTTTATACGAGATTTGAAACCATCAGTTTTAACCCTAATGAAAGGGAGAGTTTAATTCGTAGTAATTCGGGAGATATAATGATGTGGACCAGTAGGATATAAGTGACTTCTTACTGAATATATGTTGAGGAAAAACCTATTTGAACCGTGAGTATTGAGTGAGGCTCGGGAATACTTAAATTAAGAAGTAAAGTTATGACATTTTAATACGTGGGATTTAAAAGAGATATAATGCTACGTATGGGAATTATCTAAGGGTAATGGGAATACCTTGTTGATAGTATATTATAGGTATGATAATGCCTATTTGATTGATTAATGATTGTGTGTATGACATACCTAGCTTACTTGCTATCGACGGGAGGTTTGCGCGTGAGGGCAGTCATATCGTGATGAATCCATGGAATCTTTGAATTGTCGCTCGAGAACATAGGTCTATGAAAGACTTATCGGGGAGTTGATAAGTCCGCTGACTATGGTTACGTAGGTATGTGCGTGACCAATGGGTATGAGAACTATGTTCGCCTCCAATGATTGTGTTGTTGTTTATGGTTCGAGGTAACCTCAACGAACCTTTTGTCTCCTATTCGGCGACCAGTGATATTGGGACATGATAGCAGAGTAATGCATTGTACCGCAGCTATGACTCGGGGTGTCACATTATATATGAATATATATATATAATGGATTAAATGATTGAATGGTTATATTGTGGTTAAATCATTTACTGTTTGATAATTGTAGATAACGGTAAATAGAAAAAGATAATGGAATTAAGTTAATGAATGTTTATTGAAAAGCTTAATTCATATTAATGAGAAATGATTCATGTTAATAAGAAACGATGAGATATGTAAATGAATAATAATGTGACGTATGGTATGGGACATACGAGGATTATGATATGGGAATAGAATTTTAATATGGAGACTAGAAAAGAGAAACCATTAACTATGAAGTTAATAGGAAACGTTAAGTGTTCACTCTAGTTGAGAGGTGAGAATGGCAAGTGATAGTTGGATACTAACATGTACATAATAAATGCTTTATTGCACTTGTTAAATACTTGTTGTCTTAAAAATCATTTACACATTCGGGCTCTGACCCGTTTCCTTGCATATTTTATTTTCTATTGTATCTCCTATATCAGGTGTCCAGCAACAGGGACGCCAACCTTAGCGGATTATGACAGGCTATGGATTTATGGAGTTTTGCTTAGACGCCTACCATCTTTTTGATTCACAGTATTCTTAGTTAGGGCATGTCGCCCAAATGATTCAGCTATCTTTTTCTATTGGGGTCAAATACTATTGTATTCGTGTCTTTTTAATACATTTGACATTGTAGGGATTATTGTAATGGATTTATATTATTTGAGAATATTTATTCCAATTGCCTTTAAATTCTTTTGTGTTATTTATTGGGTTATCAGTGTTGTAGAATAAAATGTGTTGTGTTATTCTCAAACTGGAAATGGTTTTTGTTAAATTAAAATTTGGAAAGTTTTTAACACCAGCTTAATTGAGTATTGGGTGAGTTGTAAATGTTTTCGACAGTGATGCTAAGAATGAGCCAACTGTATATTCTATTTTAATTTGGTATGGGGTTGGCCACCCGGTATTTAATTAGGCGGGGTGTTACAGGTGGTATCAGAGCATCAGGTTCTAGTGTCCTTTAGGATCTGTATGGCTTATTGTGTCTTCAGCTTAGCGTTCTATGATGTAGAGCCCTATGAGTAGGATTATTGCTTTTCTATTTACGCCTACGACCTTCAGCTATTTTGAGATATAAAATACTGATAGTGTTCTCTCATTTCAGATGCCTCCTCGACGTGCACCTCAGCCCGCCCCAGCTCAGGGTACGATGACTGCGGTCGAAGTTACTGCAATTATCGCTCAGGCAGTCAATGCAGCTCTAGCTGCTATTCAGCAGGCTCCCGCACCGGCACCGGTTGTGCCACCCATGCAAGGGCAAGTGTTTCCTAATGCATGGGAACGAGCGAGGGATGCTTTTCAGAAAGCGCACCCATCTGAGTTTCAGGGAGGATCAGATGTTGGGACTTCTAGCCAATGGAAGAAAGATATCCAACGGCACTTGAGAATGATCGAATGCACTAAGAGTCAACGTTAAATACTAGCTACATTCAAGCTAGTAGGGGCAGCTTTGCAATGGTGGGAAGCTACAACCACTATGGAGGAGAGAGACACAATAACTATCCAAGACTTTTGGATACGGTTTGACGGGAAATATTTTCCTTCCGCCATCCAGACAGAGATGAGGTGGAAGCTACTTGATTTGAAACAGGGAGAGAAAACTGTGGCGGAATATGAGGAAGAGTTTACGAGATTAACTAATTTGGTACCAGCTGAAGTAGCTACTGAGGAGAGGAGAATCCTAATGTTCACTGATGGGTTCAACTATAAGATTCGCCAACATTTATTGGGGAATATTTCACTAAGTATGTATGTAGATGTTCTTAATGCTGCAATGCTCCACTGCCAGGATAATCGCTTCCATAATCAGGGTGTCAAGCGGGGGTTTGGGTCAAGCCTGCAAGGCAAGAATACTGGGGGCAGTTCTAGTGGGACTCAGCCAGGGCAGAGTTATCAGCGTCAGAGTGAGCAGGGTTTCCCAGACAGGGGACTATGATAAGCGTTTACGATCTGGAGATTTTTGATTTGAGGATAGAGGTATTGGGCAAGGACAGCAGGGCCATCAGGGCCAGAGACAGGCTCATCAGGGCCAAGGGAAGGGAGGAAATGGCCAGCAAGTTCGGGGTCAACAGGGGCAACGTGGTGGAAAGTTTATGAGAAAATGTTTCGTGTGTGGCAAGTATGGCCATAAACGTCAAGATTGTCCTGAGAAAGACAAATTCCCTCAGCAACAACATGCTCGACAGGAGCCACAGGTACTAGTGTTTCCACCAGCTGCTCTTCCAGCTCCAGCTCTGGTGCTAGCACTACCTCCCATTCCAGCACCACTCGCGCAGCAGGGTCAGTACGGGCGTGTATATAACGTCCATCAGGCAGCGAATCAACAACCACCACCCGCGAATGAGGGTATGTTTTCTATCTAAGGGATTATGAAGCGTATATTGATTTTTGTAGTGATTGATATTGTGTGGGCAAAAGGGTTGCTAAACTTAGCCTATAGCATCGTTATTTACGTAGACTCACTGAGGGGTGTGGGACACCTATATATTACATGTTATCACGTGGGTTTGATTTTTATCATGGGATTACTTACCTTGGGCATGTCCGAGCGTGATGAGAATATCGGCGTGCATTAACTTGTGGTATAAGAGAGCGTATGTACTACTACTATCCTGCATCTTGTCTTCTATAAGAGAGTAGATGCGTAGATCTATAAACCATTTTTTGAAATCGACAAACCAAAATTTTTATATACTATTGACTAAGGACCTGAGGAGTTTCAATGACCGACTACTTTAGGCAGTAGTGTATCGGGGGGGTTCCTTGTTTGGATTTCGCTTGCGATACACCCCACACATGAAACTAATAACCGTTGGGAGTCGAAATAAGTTAGGTCTTTGGGATATGAGTTTATAACCTTTGCAAAAAATTTAATATTGAAAGCGGTACGAGAGGGTGTATGGGCGCCCTGGATGATTGGATTGTAGTAGTTTTCATTATTGTAAAAAGGTAAGTAGTTGGGACTTCAGGATTTATTTGTTCTATATGTGAGGCTCATTTTTCCCAAAGTTTGTCACGAGGACGATATAGGGAAGATTAGTTAAAGTCTAAATTTGATTCAGTTGAAACTATATGGTGAGGATTGGCGTATAACATCGAAAGGGATTTTGTTAATGTACTGTATGGGCGGTACATCTTGGATTTCTTACGATGTGAGATTTATACTCAGAGTTGACCTTAACGGTATGACTTATATTCCTCAATTTCGGGACGAAATTCTGTTATAAGGGGGGAAGTATGTAATACCCCGTAATTTTTATCACTTTTAAAATGGGTTATATTTTAAATTAATGGATTAATTGGATTTTATTATTAATTAATTCATTTGGGTTTTATCCGAATTGTGGATATTAAAATGGATGATTCTGAATATTACTTAAAGATATTTAGGTAATATATGAATGTTATGTCATTAATATGACGGTGTGATATAAATTCGTTAATTTTAATTTTTAGTCAGACGCGGTATGGGACGTGTCGGGACTCATTTATTAAATTAAAAAGGAAATTTATTTTCTATCAACCTTATGGTCATTTTGACTGCGTCGTTGCGTCTGGAAGGTTCGAAATAGTCAGAAAAGTCTATTTGGATGTTAATTTTGAGTCTCGGGTCATTTGGAAATGAATAGACAATCCAAAAGGACATTTTAGTCATTTTTCTAGGGGGGATGAATAGTGATTTCGGATTTTGTCCTATTATAAGTATTGGTAGATTAAGTGTACGTGAGATATACATCTCCTCTTCACAAATTAGAGAAATCATCCTCCTAGAGAGAGTGAAAGGGTTCTTAGGAAGGGAAAAGCCTACTTGGAAAGGAGAAGAACAAGAACCAAGGTTCACCACCACCAACCAACACCGGAGGTTGACCGGAGAAGGGACAACCAACTGAGATATACTACACCAAAGGATCAGACCTTCAGTAAAGGCAAGTGTTTGATAATGGCAATTTAAGTTTGTATATTGTCCATGTTAGAATAGTATGAAAAGAGAAGATTATTCATGTTTGGAAGAAATAATGGAGTATTAAATGGATTTCTGGAAACTGGAATGATATAGGAATTAAACTCATGTTTTAGGTTGATAATAATCCACGAAATATTCATGAATCTGTTGAAGAAATTATGAAAACCATTGATGTGTTCTTGAAGATGATATGTTGATAATTTTCTGGAAATAAGGAGATAAACATGATTTTTAATCCAATCCCTTGATGATCCTAAGATGTTTAGAGTACTGGAAATCGTTCATATATGTTGATATATCATGTAGTAATAATTATAACTCATTTTGGAGGTTAATATGAAGGTTTGAATGAGTAAAAATGGTGAAACCCGTAGTTGCTGAAATGCAGAAAAACCAGGCTGTGACCTGAGGGATCGATCGATCGACCCCCTGCCTTCGATCGATCGACCTCCCCAGAATTTCTATAGTTGTTTCTTTTAAATGCTGATTTTTATTCCCAAACCTTTTGTGGATCATTGGTGATTATTATTTGGATATTATGGGACTTAGAAAATATCAGTGAGCCCCTGATAAGATTTGATAATTGATTGGATATTATGGGAATTAATTTATTGGAATTATGATAATTAATTTAAAGTAATTTCGGTTGTTAGATTCATTTGTTGAATTCTAAATGGGGAAGTATGAGGATTAAAGATGGGACCAGTAGGGGTAATTTAATATAACACCTAGGTATTCTTAAGTTTACAAGAGGGTTTAATCCTATGTGATAGAAGAAGTGTTTATACGAGATTTGAAACCATCAGTTTTAACCCTAATGAAAGGGAGAGTTTAATTCGTAGTAATTCGGGGGATATAATGATGTGGACCAGTTGGATATAAGTGAACTCTTACTGAATATATGTTGAGGAAAAACCTATTTGAACCGTGAGTATTGAGTGAGGCTCGGGAATACTTAAATTAAGAAGTAAAGTTATGACATTTTAATACGTGGGATTTAAAAGAGATATAATGCTACGTATGGGAATTATCTAAGGGTAATGGGAATACCTTGTTGATAGTATATTATAGGTATGATAATGCCTATTTGATTGATTAATGATTGTGTGTATGACATACCTAGCTTACTTGCTATCGACGGGAGGTTTGCGCGTGAGGGCAGTCATATCCTGATGAATCCATCGGATCTTTGAATTGTCGCTCGAGAACATAGGTCTATGAAAGACTTATCGGGGAGTTGATAAGTCTGCTGACTATGGGTACGTAGGTATGTGCGTGATCCATAGTTATGAGAACTATGTTCGCCTCCAATGATTATGTTGTTGTTTATGGTTCGAGGTATCCTCACCGAACCTTTTGTCTGCTATTCGGCGACCAACGATATTGGGACATGATAGCAGAGTCATGCATTGCACCGCAGCTATGACTCGGGGTGCCACATTATATATGAATATATATATATATATATATATATATATATATATATATATAATGGATTAAATGATTGAATGGTTATATTGTGGTTAAATCATTTACTGTGTGATAATTGTAGATAACGGTAAATAGAAAAAGATAATGGAATTAATTTAATGAATGTTTATTGAAAATCTTAATTCATATTAATGAGAAATGATTCATGTTAATGAGAAACGATGAGATATGTAAATGAATAATAATGTGACATATGGTATGGGACATACGGGGATTATGATATGGGAATGGAATTTTAATATGGAGACTAGAAAAGAGAAACCATTAACTATGAAGTTAATAGGAAACGTTAAGTGTTCACTCTAGTTGAGAGGTGAGAATGGCAAGTGAGAGTTGGATACTAACATGTACATAATAAATGCTTTATTGCACTTGTTAAATACTTGCTGTTTTAAAAATCATTTACACATTCGGGCTCGGACCCGTATCCTTGCATATTTTCTTTTCTATTGTATCTCCTATATCAGGTGTCCAGCAACAGGGACGCCAACCTTAGCGGATTATGACAGGCTATGGATTTATGGATTTTTGCTTAGACGCCTACCATCTTTTTGATTCACAGTATTCTTAGTTAGGGCATGTCGCCCAAATGATTCAGCTATCTTTTTCTATTGGGGTCAAATACTATTGTATTCGTGTCTTTTTAATACATTTGACATTGTTGGGATTATTGTAATGGATTTATATTATTTGGGAATGTTTATTCCAATTACATTTAAATTCTTTGTGTTATTTATTGGGTTATCAGTGTTGTAGATTAAATGTGTTGTGTTATTCTTAAACTTGCAATGGTTTTTGTTCAATTAAAATTTAGAAAGTTTTTAACACCAGCTTAATTGAGTATTGGGTGAGTTGTAAATGTTTTCGACAGTGATGCTAAGAATGAGCCAACTGTATATTCTATTTTAATTTGGTATTGGGTTGGCCACCCAGTATTTAATTAGGCGGGGTGTTACATCCATAAACATCGTGTACATATAATCGGGGTTCTCAAAATCCTGTCCCCAGACATACAGCTATGAATATTAACTTCCACGTCTCTACACGGTGATATAACAATGCACTTTTCTTATAACCACATACTGAGCGTTGATTACAATAACCAACTAAATCTTTCCACTGAACAGTAAACCAAATACACTCCGAATCATATCAATTAAATCCCTACACATGCTAGGATCAAATATTCGAGACCATTATACCTTTCGAATTCTCGATAATATATATATATATATATATATATATATATATATATATATATATATATATATATATATATATATATATATATATATATATATATAAAAATATAAACGTGAGCCCGACCCTCTCGCAGATGGGGTCTTTCCAGAACAAAACATTCTACACTAAGGTAGTAACCCCGATAGACTTGCAATAACCGCACACTATTAGTTTAATCATTATTATAAAACCGTAATTAGTATAATATCATACTCGTATAACACAACACTAAAATGAGTAATTTCAATAGAGTATATACCACTATTGTTACACCTATTCATCCTCCGCGGATAACACTAAAGGTAACCCCGCTATACTAGGGAAAATATTCACATAAATAATAACATTGCCGATATAAGAACTAATCTCGACTCTCATGCGAATATAGCAATAATAAAAAAAGTAGTAACTCATTCCTAACACATACAACACGCATCATCATCTGAGGATATAACTCATACTTCTACCTTGCCAATTTCTCTGGCTTCTCAAATGGTTCCTGGACTTAACACACCTGTCCGTACCAAAATCAAAAATTTCAATAACTATTGCACTTGCTAAGCATCATACCCTTATCCCTATACTTGCTTCGAAATTTTTTTAACGCATGGGTTCCACTCCACACAAAATACCTCTATACATACTCCACTTATCTCCGGTCACACTGACCATGTTAGGGTTGTCCTTGTCACGGACGTTGGTATTCTCAACTCTGATGACTACCTCTATTGTTCCCTTAGCTTTGATGGACCTAAGGAACACGCTACTGGCTTTGGCAACTCTTACTTAAATCACCATCGCTTGGTGACAATTCAGCTATCCGAATAATTTAAACGGGGCCCCTGATGGGTCTCCCCCTTGTGGTGCTTCACCAACGCCGTTTCCCCCAGTCTTAGTCTATCTAAATTCTTCAATTCTTATAGCTCCCCACATAAGGAAGCGTTTACCTCCATAATAACAAAACGCGACATTGTTACCATCTGCATTGATCATCCAAGCATAATTCATTAGAAGTGCTAACAATCCTTCTTGTAAGTTAAGTTTCCCCTTTAATGTCCTCTTCTCCATTGCACCTACTTCATCCTGTGTAAGGTTCTCTAATTAATAAAATTTCTTTTCACAAACTGATCTCTGTCCGACCCTCTTGTGTGAGTTCAGAACAACGTTCGCATCTTATCCTGAACATCTGATGAAGGAACTTATGGTCAGACCATACATATGCACTTTCTCTTGATAAAACATTCCACTTCTATGTGTGGTGGTTCCCTCTCACCATTGTAACTCTGATCTTACGATCCAAGAAAAAATTTACCCTAAATTTTGACTCCCGATTAGCCATACTCCAACATATGCCCAAGCCACCATTTCCGCATTTCTAGAATTTCCATTGCTTGTTCTTTTTAATGTTTCGTCGGACTCTCTCCCAATCCAACCTTGCTGGGTGAGTCTAATTCAACTCCACTTTCTACTATAGCGGTACTATAATGTCATATGTTGTGTTCAAGCCTCCTTTACTATCATGGATTTTCGTACCATAATAGGGGCGACCTCAACTACGGTCATCATTCTTGAATATACCTTGTAGCCTCAACTAAACTTTGCCTCCTGCTGTCCGCCCAACTCGCACGACATACTGCATTGTTCAGCACACAAACACACACAAATGCAAATAAGATTCAATATCATATACATTATAGCATGAGAACGAAAACTCACCAAAGAAATCAACAATCCTAAACATAGGGATCTATATCAAAGAAAGCTATGCTGGAAGCATAATATGCCGCACAGATCCTAAAGGACATTAGAACCTGATGCTCTTATACCACCAGTGACACCCCGACTAATTAAATACCGGGTAGCTACTCCTTTATTAAACTAATACAGAATATCAAGTTATTTCAGTCTTAGCATTATTATCGAAAACATTTAGTTACTTACTAGCCACCTAATATTTCAAATAGAGAGATGCCAAATTTTATTAATTAAATTGACAATAACCAAGTAATTAAATCAACAACCATCAATTCCATAAACAGTCTGCAGTAAACACACCAATGATTATAATTAAGTAAACACTCCAATGATAATAATACTAGAGTAAATACAATCCCGATACAAGAGTCTGAATAAACCAACATCTGAAATAATGAAAGGCTATATCTACAATCTCTACATAAGAATGGGCACTATGCCCTAACTGATATGAATGACTCTGAAGGAACCATGGATAAATGTGAAGGAGTCTAATACCGAGATTATGTAACTTTCACAGCAGTTACAACACGTTATTAGAATGGAACTCCTATGCTTGGCGTCCCTATGGCTGGGCACCTAAACTGTTTTTACTAAACAAAATAGATTTGGAGGAAAACGGGTCAGAGCTCGAGGTGAGAACAGTTTAACAATATAGCAAGTGTTTAAATTACAATTAAACAACACATATTATAAACATGTTAGTTTCTTACTCTCACATGAGTTTCTCACCTCTCAACTAATGTGCACGCCTAATGTATACCCTTAACCCATCCTCGGTATGCCGCTAACTAACTAGTCTGTAACAGTCCTGCTTTTGCATTCTAACATAGGGTATCTACTCGTAACACCCAAACAAGTCATATTCATAACCCATATTCACATTCATTAAATTACTTACCTCAAGTGTTAATTAAATTCTCACATTCTTAGCCCATTCAAATATCACTACACCAAAATGGCCAAAATGTCACCTTTCAGCCGGCCACCTTTGTCAAGGTCATTGAACGTGATAAAAAACACGCGTTTTATGTCACGGTCATTGACCTTGACACGACCGTGACAAGGAATTGTCACGGTTATTGACCGTGACAATTCTTTAAATAATTGTCAAGGTCAATGACCGTGACACGATCGTGACAATGTTTGCAGAAAAAACCCTTTCCCCCTTCTTTTTTCCCTCCCGCCGTTCCCTCCCTCTCTCTCTCTCTCTCTCGACGCTGCTCTCTCTCTCTCTCTCTCTCGACGCTGCTCTCTCTCTCTCTACTTTTAGGTTTAATTCTCTCTCTCTCTCTCTCTCTCTCTCTCTCTCTCTCTCTCTCTCTCTCTCTCTCTCTCTTCCATTTATATATATATATATATTTGTGTGTATATATATGTGTGTATGTGTGTATATATGTGCGTGTGTGTATGCGTGTGTGGGGGGTGGGGCAGGGTGGGGGCAGGGTGGGGGTAGGGTGGGGGTAGGGGGTGGGGCAGGGTGGGGGGTAGGGGGTAGGGGTTAAAAATGTAAATAAATAAGTAATTTTCTATAAATTTCTAAAAATAATATCCAAAATTGTAAATGTAAATAATATCCAAAAATAATATCCAAAAATATAAATGTAAATAATATCCAAAAATATTGGATAACAATTTATTTTCATTCAAAATAAATAAGTAATTTTCTACAAATTTCATAAAAAAATGAAGGTCGACTTAATATGTGATTTAAGTGTGAAATAATCGCTATATACTTATACTAATGGAGAAAAAAACCATATATGGCGTTTTTTGTTGACTTTATATGGTGAAATAATCACATGACTTTATATCCATCAAATAAAAGCATGAAAACTAAAAAACTACAATAAGGGTTAAAATGGCATCTGAAGTTGCAAAAAGCATGAAAAATAAAATATTTTTTAAGATTTGTGGTGAATAACTAAAGTTAAAAAAAGTATTACTTTAGTCATTAAATTACTTTTTGAATTCGGGCGATGCGCATAAATTTGTAGTAATTGTCTTATAATAAAGATCAATTAGTCTATGTTGTTAAAAAATTTGATCAAATTGGTGAGCCCTTCATATTTTAAAAATGTTGTTTTTATTCCTATTTAACTTTTCTTTCTATACACCCCTAATTATATTTAAAGTTTAATAAAATAGGAGTTATAGAAAGAAAAGTGGGGTTTCCATTATATTACTTTGTCACAATTAATTTATTTTCCTCAAAGTTATTTTATCACTCTTAGTTTATATTTGTGATAATACTTTATTAAACATTTTTATGGGAACTTGTTATACTAGACAGTCACTACTGTGTGTGTGTGTGTGTGTGTGTGTGTGTGTGTGTGTATGTGGTGAGTGGGGGTGGTGGTGTGTATGTATGTGGTGAGTGGGGGTGTGGAGGGAGGTGGGGGTGTGTGTGTATGTGGTGAGTGGGGGGTGTGGAGGGAGGTGTGTGTGTGTGTGTGTGTGTGTGTATTTGAATTAACCCATGAATTTGTATTTTTGCATTTGAATTAACCCATGAATTTATTTTTGTATTTGAATTAACCCATGAATTTATTTTTGTATTTGAATTAACCCATGAATTTATTTTTGTATTTGAATTAACCCATTATATGAAACATACTTGAAATTAAATATAGTGCGCATAGATACTAGCCTTCTAGTTCTTATGCGTACGCATTCAATATCCCTTAGACCCGTTCGAGAGTTATTACCCCTGTAATGAGATCTCCCGAATTGTCCCGTTTGGACAGTTTGAGACTGTATAATTTCTGTAAAATATTATTATTGTCTTAAAGTTGTTACTTTTGGAGGAAGTTCTGCAGTCGTATCTTAATGTTCTCTGGGTACATACTACATTGACAAGTATGACTGTTATTTCAATTGACCAATTGAAATAACACTCACACCTGCCAATCTACGTCGTGTACTTGGAGAACTAAGGGGATATGCTGTCGAATTTTTTTCAAATCGTAACAATGTGCATGAGCTGTTAAGTATATTACAGAAAAATGCAGTGTTGAATGGGATAGGACCACTTACCCTTTAATAGGATAATTAAATGATAGGATAATTAAATAAAACATACTATAAATCTAAGTTTTGTTTACCTCTAATAGGTGTTTAGTTGTGGTAGCTGTGATGGGATATCTGAAATACAAAGAGTGGATGGGTGAGACTAATAGAATGGGGGATGTGTTTCGCAGAGGTGCTAACGAATTTGTGAAATATGGAAAGAGATGTCGTAATGATGAAGAGTTTCCGTGTCCGTGTGCTAGGTAATAATGGTAAGGTGTTTGAGTGGAAAACAGTTGAACTACATTTGTTAAGATCGGGTATGCAAGATAGTTATCGATTTTGGAGTTTTCACGGTGAATTGAAAGTTCCTTTTGTCCCCGACCAACGTTCACAACAACCTTCAACAAGTAGAATAGATGTAGAAGGGGACGACGTAGATCATAATATGTTAGAGGATTTAGTTGACGATGCGTACGGAGTTTATGAAGCTGAGGAGAATGAGGTTACTAATGATGTATAAGATTAAAGTGCTCGTGAAGATAACACGATAAAACTTGACGATGACTACCAAAGTTTAAAATTTAAGGCGACCCAACCGTTATACTCTGGCTGTGAGAAAGATCAAACAACTTTACATGCCATGGTTGGTTTGCACAGTTTGAAAACGCAGTACGGTTTGTCTGGCAATAGCGTGACGGGAATTCTGAAATGGGTGAAGGGCTTATTACCCAAGGTGAATACACTTCCAAATAGCTATCCTGTTATGAAGAACAGTTTGAAAGGTTTGGGAATGAAGTATAAATCGATTCATGCTTGTGTGTATGATTGCATACTATACCGAAAGGAGTATGAAAATCTCGATCGTTGTCCGGTATGCGATGAACCTAGATATGTCCAATCTAATAGTAAGGAAAGCACAAGCTCAAAAGTTCCTCAAAAAGTATTGAAATATTTTCCCGTTGGACCTAGATTGAAGCGATTTTTCGCAGTACCATGGATTGCAGAGGCAATGACTTGGCATGCTAGGGCAGAAGTAGGGGGTAATATCATGCGTCATCCTATTGATTCTACTGCCTGGCGGAGGATGAATTTTGAGTATCCCGATTTTTCTCGAGAACAACGCAACATTCGTTTGGCTATATCAACAGATGGTTTCCATCCATTTGGAAATCTAAGCACCAATCAAAGTGTATGGCCAGTGATCCTAGCCCCACTCAACCTCACTCCTTCACAGTGTATGAGATCTGAATTTTCGATGATGGCTTTATTGATACCTGGGCCAAAGGCACCAAGTGATGACATTGATATCTACCTGGCTCCTTTGGTAGAAGAATTAAATGAGTTGTGGGAAGAGGGTGTGCAATCATTTGACTCTTTTAGAAAAGAAGAGTTTACGCTGAAAGCTATGTTGATGTGGGCAATTCATGATTTTTCAGCTTATGGGACATTATCCGGATGTGTAGTACATGGTTATTTGGGGTGTCCTATTTGTGGAGAGGAGACTGAATCTCTTCATCTATCCTCTAGCTTAAAAAATGTATACCATTGCCACAGGAGGTTTTTACCCCCAGCTCATAGTTTCAGATTTGAGAAAGCTTTCAATTTTTTATTGGGTGGAGTTGAACATAGGCTACCGCCGAGACAACTTTCAGGTTCAGAAATTGAAAGTAAATCTTCTGAATGTGGCCCAAATATGCCAGGTAAGAATCCCAAATTTAAGAATGTCAAGCATAAGAAGACCCCAAATGGGAATGAAACTGAGATAAGAAAGGCATGGTCTCGGAGGTCAATTTTATTTGACTTGCCTTATTGGAAGAAAAACCCGGTGCGCCATGTATTGGATGTGATGAATGCAAATAAGAACTTCGTTGAACATATTGTGGGTATTTGCCTTGGGGGGAGTCATTCGAAGGATGGAAAAAATGCACGAAAAGACCTTAAAACGTTAAAACTTAAGCCACAATTATGGTTGAAAGAAGATAGTAGGGGAAGGACAATAATTCCCCCTGGTGCGTTTACTTTGACGAGTGGGGAAAGGAAGGTGCTTCTAGACACAATATATAATTTGAAGGGCCCATCTACTTTTTCGTCCAACTTGCAAAGGATTGTGAATTATGCTACTCATGATTTACATAAGTGTAAGTCCCACGATTGGCATGTGATCATGCAATTGATTCCTCTATTATTTAAGCACTGTTTCTCCAAGCACAAGGATTTGCGTAGGGCTATTATGCAAATTAGTATAACCTTCTCCCTCTTGTGTGAGAAGGTAGTGAATCGAGAACACATAGTGGCCGCAAAATTGTCTGTGAACGAAGCGATTTGTGTATTGGAGAAGTACTTTCCCCCAGCATTCTTTGACATGAGTGTTCACTTGTTGGTACACCTATGCGACGAGGCACTTCTTTGTGGTCCAGCTAGATATCGGTGGATGTATCCGTTTGAAAGATTGATGAAAGTTTTTAAAGATTATGTCAAGAATACGTGATATATTGCAGGATCAATTGCAGAGGAATACATCACCGTGGAGTCATCAATATATACTCGGGAATATATGCCTGACTCGACCAGTGTTGATGACACTGATGAATTCCTCGATGATGGTGGTAATGTGATGGGAAAACGAGTGAAATTAACGAGTTTGCAACATGAACAAGTATCTCGTTATCTATTTGACACACATGAAGATGTCGAAGAATGGAAAAAGTAAGTTTCGAATATTATAATGTTTAACATTATTTTAGATTATTTTATACATGATTAATTTTGTAATATGCAGTAAATATGAATCCCGTGAGAAGAATAAAAGACGAAAAACAATGGTACAATCAGACAGCGAATTTAGGCTATGGTTGACACAAGAGGTAATTATAAATAAAACAATCGTTATATAACGTTACATTACACTCAAATTTTACCACTAATATAATTAATTTATCTATATTCTCAGCTCCTAAAGATGGGTGATGCGACATCAAGGCTTGCTCGTCTAGCCACTGGACCCTTGTTCGTGGCACAAGAGTACAAAAAGTATCGATTGAACGGTTACATTTTCGGCGCTAAAGTGTACGAGGAAAGTA
Source organism: Sambucus nigra (assembly GCA_949130495.1). Classification (NCBI taxonomy): domain Eukaryota; kingdom Viridiplantae; phylum Streptophyta; class Magnoliopsida; order Dipsacales; family Adoxaceae; genus Sambucus; species Sambucus nigra. The sequence continues at coordinate 379,424,816 of OX422224.1, forward strand.
CAAATGTACAGAACTCGGGAATTTCATATAAGGCTCTTACTTTCTTTCGAGCGAGCGCAAAAGATAAAAACCTCGTTGAAGCTGAAATGACTTACTATGGTGTAATCCAAAATATATTTGAATTGGATTATATAAGCTTCAAAGAGGTTGTATTTTACTGTGAATGGGTAAGTGTTGAGGATAAAAATGCTTCTAAAGTTGATCCTGTCACCAATTTGATCATGGTTGACTTGTCCAAGTTGAAGAGCAACGACCACGTGAGCGATGAGCCATTTGTTTGTGCATTTCAAAAGGTTAAGCAAGTGTTTTACTCGGAGTATATCAACAACGAGCCGTGGTCAATTGTCCAACACGCGCCAAGGCGTCTAAATAGTAGTGTGGATGACTTGGCTGCTCCTACCGAATATCAATCCATTTTTGATGATAACCCGAATTTGAAATAATTTTTCAATTTGTAATAAATATTTCAATTTGTACCGAAACATCCATTTTTAATGCTTTTAATTGATAAGCACTTTATCATTTTCACTCTTGTGTAGTGCGCGTGTATGGAGAGGAGATTAATACATAAATATTCCAACTACATCTAAGTTTTGTTTATACTAATCCATGAATATACGTTTCTTACCTTTAATAGGTGATTAATACATAGTTATTTGGAACGATGCTCTGCAAATTCCTCCCAACCGTTATGTAGCCAAACATCACCAGTTGAAGTTGTCAATTACACTTTCCATACCCCACGACTTGGAACTTCTAGAAAAACATGGGAGACCATTGAAAGGTGGAATTGACAACTTCAACTGCTGATTTTTGGCTACACAACGGTTGGAAGGAATTTGCAATGCATAACTCCATAGGATTATGGTATTTCTTAGTGTTTAGATATGAAGAGAATTATATTTGACACGATTGCCCAGGGTACATTAGTTGGAAGGAGGTGCCATATGAGCTCAAGTTAGCTGTTTGAGTGACACTACAGGTAATGTATTTATATTTATATGTCAATTTCGATTTCGATTTCAATTACGATTTATATTTATCTATATTTGAGGGGCGGATACTAATTTTTCTTTATTTCAATTCAGGGGACAGGGAGTGGCCCTAAGGGTAGGCCACATATGCTATATACTTATGTGGCTATTCGAACGAGAAGGGAAGGATAAGGAGGTGTCCCCGAGCGTCGCGGTACAAAATCTCTTTTCCATGCAAATAGTTTGTAGATTTGAGATAATTGATGGTGATGTTGTTTCTTCTTAAATAGTTTCTATTTTGAATATATATTTGCATTATCTTTAGTTTGTTTGGATATATGATGTTTGGAACAGGTACAACGTTGCTATAACAGGTACAAATATACTGCTTGGCAGTGGCAGTGGCTATACTGCCCAGCAGATTTTTTTTAAATTCTGCCCAGAATTGTCACGGTCATTGACCGTGACACGGCCGTGATAACTTTTTGTCACGGACGTATCACGGTCAGTGACCACCGCAACAATTTTTTTAAAAAGGGTCACGGATTTGTCACGGTTATAAACCGTGACAAACGTGTCACGGTCATTGACCGCGACACGACCGTGACACGACCGTGACAAAAAAAGTTATCTCGCCTCGAAATGTCACGGTCATTGACCTTGACAAGTTGGATTTGTCAGGGTCAATGACCTTGACAATAGTGCAGATTTGGTGTAGTGTATCTTAGTTATTCACATCTACTAAGCAACAGTGAACTAGTCACAGGTACATATATAAATCACTCTCAGTACATATATACATATAAGGCACCCCTAGACTAAGCTGCGGTGCACGGATACTCTGCTATCAAATGCATGTACATCACGTACGTAAGGATTACATGTTCCGAATCACTCAGCAATCGTCTCAATACAAATCACAAATATTGGAGGCGAACATAGTTCACATACCCATGGGTCACGCACATACCTAAGCTCCCATGGTCAGCTGACTTATCAATTCAAAAATAAGTCATTCACATCCCTATGTCCTAAAGATACCAATCTAAATCCCCCCGAAGGCACACAAAGATAAGATGATCCTTTTCCCAAAAACCAACCTCCCTTGATAGCAAGTATGTTAGGTATGTCATACACATAAGAAATCCATACACTAGGCATTCACACAACCTAAGTAATCATATATCAATATAGGTATGCACACATTCATCTAGTAAGTCTCGTACATAGTAAGTTTATCCCGAACATCATACGTAATATATATTTACCTTGATAACTCTCTTGTCGTATCAATTTGAGTACTTAAACCTATCCCAAAAGGTTACTAGGTCTCCTATTGATTTATAATATTATCTCAGTAACTTAAAGTCCCTCCGTTACTGTTCTTATCCTTACATCATCATTCATTCCCATTATAGTTTTAACTCGAACGATTTCTAACCGTACCTCCCTCAGTAGACCCTTGTAAGCAATATCATTCAATTCGATAACGTAAACCATTTTTCGGACATCAACTAAGACCCTACTAACCTTAACTAAGTCACACAATATTAAATTAATCACCCTAAGAATCATTATCAGAAGAGGTCGATCGATCTAAGAACATGATCGATCGATCGACATTCTTGGGTAGATCGATCGATCAAGCAGGTATTTGCACAGATTTCTCTTAAACGGTTATGGGTTTCTTCCTTTTTACACCTCTAATTCTTCATTACAACATCCCAAACACCCAAGAAAGTTCAATAATCATCCTATAAAAATATTAGCATAATCTTTAATGTATTAGAATCATTAAATCATCATAGATCATTAGTTTCTTGGATCAAAACACCCAATTTTCGTAAAAAAAACCTATTTCTTCTATTTACTTCAAGATCTTCATACAACTCAACATAAATTCACAATTTCCTACACATGGGTCAGTATTTCATAAAAAGTATATGCCCATAAATTTATCTACATGAAGCCTACCCATATTCAATGTTTAATTCACCGGTTTCACAATTAATTCACTTATTTACGATAAATCATCAAATCTAAACTATGATATAAAATATATGCTTTAAATCTTTGCAAATAAATCACTTGCATCTGATTAGAAGTTCTGATCAATTGATGACGGTATTGGTTGGTTCTCCCTCGCTTTTCGGTCACAAATCCAACGATGGTGGTGGTGTGTGGTGGTTGTTTTGCCTTGAAAACCCTTAGAATTCTCCTAAAACCCTTTCTTTATTCTCACGTTACTCTCTATTGTGTTTAACAAATAATGTACCTAATAACCGTAAGTGTTGGCTGATAAATAAAACCAAATTCCGTAGGTCACTATTCACCAAAAATAGGAATGACTAAAATAGCCTCACGGGTTGCCAATTACGCCTAAAAATGCTCGGGGACCCAAACTAAACCTACGGCTAGTGTTTTCTGACTATCTCGTCCCTTATGGACACGTTGGCGCACTCAAAATGATCATACAGATGACATAAAAATAAAACAGTTTTAAATTCAGTAAATTGGGTCTTGATACGACTGACACGCGCGTCCCAACTTAATTACCGAAATTGCCGTATTTTCAAGTCACGACAATTTTAATAAATTCAATAATCACATATTACCATAATCACTCAGTAATATTGAACATTATCATCATATTTAAATACTAACTCTCGTCTCGCTAGTTATTTTAATACGAATTAATTTCCAATTAATTATCCCAAATTAATTTAATTCCACAATTAAAAGCAATTTCATTTCATTAATCCTAAAATTAAAAGCCATAAAAATACGAGTTATTACAATTTGTTGCTCTATTGTCCACTTAACATTAGAGGTTCTGATTTGTGTAATCCAAATTGAGTTATAACTGTAGTTAATATGGTAAAAGGAAAATTTGAATGAAAAGCGTCAAACTCTATATAACATGTTATTCTCATTGGTAAGATATAAATAAAATTATACCCTGCCAGTTATATTCTTATAAATGAATTTGTGGACGTTGAATTTCTATATAACATTTGGAACTTTTTTTTGAAATTTTTTTCTCAAACCATTTGTGATGCTTTCACTGGGCTAAAAAAATCCATTAACCAAAAGAAAATTAAATATTTCTCTTTCCATGTACAATGCTTGAAAAAATAGTGGGATAAGATAAGGACTTAGGGTTGGACAATGAAATGGTGATGTAATATATACATAAATTAAATATGAGTTTAAGGCTTGATAATAGCCCCTTTCAATAAGAATTGTGCTTATTTGAATGGTGACAATTTTACGTTAACATGATAAAAACTTGAGGGATTAGAGTTGACCATAATGGAGACAAATAAAAATATAACACCACCTATCTACACAAACTCTAAATAACACAAATCACAATACACATGTAAATTGCATTTTTAACAACAAGTCTTTGATCTCTACAAATACATCATATTTTGATAAGACTTTTCCTAATTAATCATAATAAAATAATTTTTTTCTCAATAAATCTTATTTATACATATAATGTATATCCACTACATATTTAGAAATATGACATATTAGAATTTTTTTATGGGACGTCTTAAACAAAAAATATCATCGGACTTATGGAATCACATACGAATGTTGCTAAAGATGCATACAAATTACTATTAAAAGTATGTATGAACACGTACACTTCCTTTACTAACTTTGCCGAACATGGGGTTCCTATAGAAAATGAAGTCACAAATAAGAAAAAAAATATTCTGCCTCACTTTTTTTCATTAATATCCACCTAGTCTACTTATACTATTTGTGATACATATGAGATAGAGTTCCTGTACAAGTAAACTACTAGTATATCAATCTCTAATCTTATATTGACTTCAACATAATGAAGATAGCTTCCAATTATTTTAAATCATATTTATCCCTTATTCTCCAAGTCATCTTTATCCACATGTGCAGGTGGTTTGTTTGTTGGCTCAAAATGTGGGTTGTTAACATTCCCCCTCAAGCTGGAGAGTGGTGGAGGAAGCACACCCATCTTGTGACGAAGAACCCAAAAATTAGATTTAGTGATAACTTTGGTGAAGATATCAGCAAACCGAGCAGAAGATAGAACATACTTTCTAATAAGAGAACCACGCGCCACCTTTTCTCAAACAAAATAAAAGTCAAGCTTGATGTGTTTCGTGTGGGCATGGAAGATAAGGTTGGTAGACATGGGTCATGCACTAACATTGTCACGGACGAACACCTATATCACGAAGAATGTAAGTGACCCAAGTCAAGTCAGCTGCGGTGGCGTCCATGGAGCGATATTCAACCTCTTCACTAGAGCGGGACACCGTTGATGGTTTCTTTGAGGAGAATGAAATATAGTTAGCGCCAAGAAATAGACATGATCCATTAGTGGAGAATCTCATGTCATGACACCCACCGCAATATGCAACGAAAATAAACCATGAAGTGTAGTGGGATAATGACGAAGAAACCATAACCCAAAATCAAAAGTGCCACTAATGTATCGACAAATACATTTGACTGCCTAAAAATGGAGTTCGGCAAGTTGATACATATATTGGCAGACAAGGTTAACTGCGTTTGAGAGATCAGGACGAGTTAACGTCAAATATTGGAGACCTCCCACAAGGCTACGATAGTCTTTCAATTGGACACCGCCCACAGGATGGGTTAATGTCAAATATTAGGTGATGGGGCAGAAGAGGTTGTGTTTATAAGAGTGTTAACAAATTCTATTTTTTTTTCTTTAACTTCTTGTTTAGGAGTTTAATTTTGGAGAGAAATGAAAGTAAAGGAAGGGAAATTATGTTTCCTTTCCGTCGTTTGGGATTTTACATAGGAGAGAAAGTGTTGTTTCGCCATTTTCCATCGTTTGGAAGTTTAAAAGGAGAGAAAAGAAAGGATTTTTTTTTAAAAAAAATCCTTTCATTCTCTCCAAAATTTTCCTTCCAAATCGAAAAGAAATGGAGAGAAAGGAAAGTTTTATAAAGAATGCATCTTATTTCCCTTAAAAAAATTATTTTCCTTACAACTTCCAAACACTAGAAAAGAAAATTATTTTATTTTCCTTCCTAAATCCTTTCTCTTCTCCTCCTTTATTTTATCTTTTATAAATTTTTCTTTCTTTTCTTTTCTCTTCTAATAAAACTTTCCTTTCCTTTCCGTCCTCTAAAAAACTCCCAAACAAACTGTAAGGGGTACAACCATGTAAATTGAGAGAAGTCATCAATAAATAATACATGATATCAGAAATTTTAAGGAGATGATATGGGGGACGGACCCCATAAATCACAATGAATCTTTTCTAAAGGAACAGTTGTAGCTTTATTACTCAATGAAAAGGGAAGACGAAGTTTTTTTTCCTAATTGGAAACTACTGTATACATTGAAATTTTTTAACCTACTTGAAACATCAATATTGACTTTAGAAGAATTTTTTTTAAGAAATCTAGAATTTGGATGTCCCAAATGTTGAAGCCAAATATCAACCGGTGCTCTACCAGTTTTTATTTCAACTAATATAACTTCTATCCCCTCATTGGCTAATGCATATAATCCTCCTGCTTTATGTCCTTCGGCTAGTATCCTCCCTGTTACCTGGTCCTTAATCTTAAAACCACAAGATGAGAATTGAAATAAACAAGAGTTACGTTCAGTACACTTACTAATAGAAATAAGGTTTTTCTTAAGGCCAGGAAGAACTAGAACATTTTTCAAGTCTAATGGACTATAAGATGATTGTAAAGTAGTGTTGCCAACATGAGAAATTTTCAATGGTGAACCATTACCAACGATAACATGAGATAAACAATTATAATAGGTAGAGGGTTTGAAATTACCTTTGTCATTTCACGTTCGGCTACTAATTCGCATCCGGAGATGGAGAGTCTGTCAGTATAGTAGTTAATGAGGCCTCAGATGGATTCTCATTGCTATCATATGCATAATCATAGCGATACCAACACTTATGTGAGGTTTGAGGCATATTTGACACACCGGGGTTGAGCTTTACGACTGATTATTATTAGGAAGACCGAAAGATGGTGGTCGAGGATTGGCTCCTTGGGGACTAAATGGCTAATTGTGATTGGCCTGCCTGGAATGAAATGTTAGAGCTCTACCTTGAGGATTTGAGTATTGCATTGCAGGAACAAATCCTATTCCTTATGGCAAAAAATTGTTCGGTGAAAGTCCACGACTATTATTGACATTGAATCTGCCTCTTTTGTGAAGTGCAATTATCGCAAAATTGGGATTTGCTTATTTGACTTCCTTCGATTCATATTTTGAAGTTCAAAATTTTGCAGGGCTGTGACGAATTGATTTAATGACGGAAAAGGAGATTTTGACATAATGGTGGTTACGATCATATCATATTTCTTCCTAACGCACTGAGATAGGTGCTGTTGGAAAATTGGACCTAAAAGTTGGACTTAAAAGTTGTCCAGATTTTTTGGACATAATTTTGAGCAACTTTGAAGAGTTAATAACACCCAAAATATGGACTAAGGGTTGGATGCCTTTGGGGTATCCCAACTATTTTAAGAGGATATGGCAAACACTATGCATGTGTTGGGCTTGGGCCAAAAGCCCATACGCGCACGCCGTCCATCCATCCAGCCGACTCGACTCGGCTCGGGCTTGGGCTTGACACCCCGCCTAATTAAATACCGGGTGATCAGTCCTTTATTAATTAAATCAGAATATCCAGTTGATCCCGATTATGCATCACTGTCGAAGGTTTTTTTGAAATACTAACCACCTAATATTTAAAAAGGTTGATGTCAAAATTTTATCTTTCCAATTAATATAAAGAAATTAAACTGAATACTTAATCATTCACCATTTAATCCAATATCATAAGAACTGAAATAACTCACATAATATAAAGGAGCATGAGTAAACACATCTAGTTAAAATTATATATAGTAATCCTACTAAATAAAGTTAACAACTGAGAAGAGTAATGAACTAAATCTCAAATCTCTTATTATAAGAATAAAGAGGGACGACATGTACAACTGATTCAATTAAATCAAAAGTAAGGAATGATAGACTCAGAGGCGTCTACTATGAAAGTCATGTAGCATCCACAACAGCTACAGCTCATCGAATGAATGGAACTCCTAAGCCTGGTGTCCCTATGACTGAGCACCTAAACTAATTTGACAAGAAAAGAGATTTGCAAGAAACGGGTTAAAGTCCGAGTTGAAAAGATTTTAAAAATCAGCAAGTGCTTAAAATAATTTATTAGCACATATATTTTTCATGTTAAATTATTTAACTCACTTGGCATGCTCACCTCTCATCTAATGTGCACGCCTAGCAAATCTTTAAGTCCCACTAGTTCTACTCATATACTAACTAGTCCTCTTTGTCTAATAACTAATCATTAACCAACATCGTTCCCATGGATTTCCCTCGCAATATATAATACATATAGCCAATACCTCTTTAGCAAAAATAAATACTTTCAGTTTAATATAATTAAGTGTTTGTTACTAAATTCATTTCTGTTTTCATTAATAATCCACCAACTTACTTCACATAGTAGATATCATTACAGGTATATATATACATTCTATCTTATATATATACAATATGGCACCCCTAGACACAACTGCGGTGCTTGTATACCCTACTATCATGTCATGTTGCATCACTGATTTGCATAAAGGACTAAAGGTTTAGTCTCTCGTGAACCATCAAAACAAAACACATATATTGGAGGCGAACATAGTCCCAAGTCGGTGGGCTATGCACATACCTACGCACCCATACGACCTTTATCACTATCGTTCTCACAGATAGTCCATGCCTAGGTTCTATGCTGTAGTGGTACCAATCAATATCCCACCCGAAGGGTCCTCAAGGCATAATTGTCCACAATGCGCAACCTCAGCTTGATAGCAAGCAGTGTATGTATGTTATACACATAATATTTTATTCAATAAGTATACAAATAGCTTAATATATATACAATAGGTATTACCCCAACCGAAACCCTCGAGTTTATAGATAGTATCCTCATCTCTACTATTCACATTATTACAACACTTCAACTAATCTCTCTAATATATACCTTTTCATTAAAGCTTTATCACCCCGCTGTATCCCCTTGAATAGTCTCTTTCTCAACTCATTATTAACTAGGAATTTAAGTCATTCGATGATAACGTAGGTTAATTTATCTCACTTGGACCAACCTAGAATTTTTTTAACTTGTCCAGGCCATAAATAAGAATTCTGTAATCTCGTTAGAAGTCCATGATTCTCGTTCGAACGAATTTCTTACTTCGAACAAACTCAAAAATCTCTTTAGAATTCTCGTTCGAAAGAGGTCATTCGAACGACCTGGTTAGGTCTTTGAATGAAAATTTCGAGATCACCATTGTCCTTTCGAAATTCATTTCTCCCAACTTTTCCTCATCCAAATTCGTCTAAAATTCATTCCAACTCCCAATCAATGACTCCAAAATATTCCTAATCATAATAGGGTACTTTCTAACATAATTTAAAGGACAAATATTTACATAATCATAGGGAATTTAAACAAATACCTCAAATCCCTAAAAGTACCTTAAAATAAACCCACCATAAACAATCATTCAAAACACCTAATTATTTTCGTGATTATAACATAAAATTTCCATATTTACCATTCCTACAATAGGGTTATTCATATACATGCAAACCTATCTTCGAATTTCAAGATTAATTGATAATTTAGTCTCAATTTCATAGTACCATGGTTTTCTCATCAACTAGGGTTAACATGAATCATATATGCTCAGAATTTTAGCAAGATAAACACTTGTCTTTTTTTGAACCTCTGAATCGTTGAACAAAATTGGTATGGGGATGATCCTATCTTCGCGATCTACGCGTTAGTGGGATTTATAGTGGAATAAATTGAATCCTTTTCCCAAAGCACCTATGGAGTTCTTCTTCTTCCTCTTGGTTCTCTCTTTCTCTCAAACTGTCCGATAACCCAATGCCCATGTTCTCTCTCTTTCTAATTCCCTATTTTCATCCATTTTAATGTGACACCCTGCCCAATTAACTATCGGGTGATCAGTCCTTCATAAAAATTTAAAACAGAATGCCCGATTAGTTGATTCTTTGCATCACTGTCGAAAAACATTAATATTAACAATCACCTAATTTAAATTAAGCTGGTGTCAAAATACTTTTTCCCTTTTAAAATTGTAACCAAAATCTTTTATTTAAAGTCTGAGAATTTAAATATAAATCATTCACCATTCAACAAAGATAAATAATAAATCTGAATCACGTACTAAAATAAATATGTCTGAATTAAACATTCTAGTTCAAAACCTTAATCCAAAGAACCAAAGTAAACAAAATACAAATAGAATGAATAGGAAGTAAAAAAATACAATCTCTAATAAAAATGTCTAAGGAATGGGTGATACATGCCCTAAATGAAGAGTATAGATGAACTGAGAGCAAAGATAGGAGCGTCTATAGCCAAGACCTATATATTCCACATCAGCTGCAGCACGCCAAGAAAACCAAGACTCTAAATTTGGTGACCCTGTGGCTGAGCACCTGATATAATACATATACATATAGAAACAGAGAAAAGAGACGCAAGAGATGGGTCAGAGCCCAATGTGTAAAAATATGTTTTACAACTATTTAAAACTGCCTTAAACCATGTATTATGTGCATGTTAGATTTGTGCTCTCACATGAAGATCTCACCTCTTTTCAATTGTGCACTCCTAACGCATCTTCTATTTAGTACTAGTAACTCTATCCAAGATAACTAGTTCAAGTCACTTAACACTATTTACATCCAACAATAGTATTTTCGTATCGCCCAAACAATAACCCATAAGTAGTCTAACACATGTCACTACCTATCACGTTCATTATTTGAATATTTAAATCTTTATCTCATTAAGATTAAACTCATTTGTCTTCATTGCCATAACTACTAGTTTCTCTTAGTATAATTTCTCATAATTTTACACACACACACACACACACACACACATATATATATATATATATATATATATATATATATCAGTCTTGCACCCCCGGTTTAAATCCCATTAGTGTTATTAATAAAATAATCATGTACCCCTGGGTTATCACCTATTAGTACACTTAATACAATATCCTTGCACCCTCGGGTTATAACCCATTAGCGCGCTAAATAAAAACATTACACCCCCGGGTTATCCCCTTTTAGTGTATTAACCAACATAAACTTGCACCCCCCGAGTTATCACCCATTAGTGCACTTAACAAAAATATTAAATAATAGGCATACAAACATCCTATTAAAGTTTATAAGTATTTCCCCAACGTAGTTGGATACTTACCATACGTATTTTATTCTCATTGTTACGTATTGTATAAAATTATTAGATTACCATAACTCTTTCGTAATCTTCAAAGTAAGTCTTCATCCCGAAATATTTAAAGTATAAATCTCACATACTTATTCGAATACCTGTCTCATTTTAAATTGTTAACTGGCAGTTTTCTTACTCCAATAAACTGAAAATTCCAAAACTGGACTCTAAGAAAAATTCCAAAAATTTACCTCGTTTCTCGAACCAGATGGCAACGTCATTTGAACGGCTACCATGCGTCCCTTGAGCGACTTTGCGCGAGATGCCTATCTCGCTTGAACGACCTTTGAGGGACTTCGTGCGAGACCTACTGTTTCGCCTTCTTTCCAGAATTTCAGCATTTTTTCACCAGTTTTAACCCTAAAACCTCTATTGTTCATTCCCAAACACCCAAACAGCAAACCCAATTGATACTCTAACATATTTAGATGATTTCTAACAACCTAGAATCATTAAATCTTCAGAGTATATCAATTAAATACTAAATCGCCAAATTATTTAAGAAGAACTGTATTTCTTAAATTAAGATCATAACTCCAAATTAAACACAGATTTGTTCATGGAAAATTATCATCAATTCGTGAATGTAATCATATCTACATGAAGGGATTTAACCTCTTGAAATCTCAGTCCCAATATACGAATCATAACATCAATTTTCATCAAAATTAACTTTCATAATTATTGGGTTATCACCTACTCTAACATGAACACAATTATTACTAAAGTACGCAAGTAATAAACACTTGCCTCAAATCAACCGTCTGATTTCCTGTTGTTGTTGGTATGGGTATGTTTCTCTCGTTCCGATCTACACGATGGTGGTGGTGGTGGTTGTGCTAGGTGGTGCTAATTTGGGCCTTCCTTCTTGGAATTGGTTCTCCCTCACACCCTCTGTGGTCGTTCCTTACTTTTGTATCTCTCAACCCTAATGAACCTCTCGTGGATGATAAAATAAACTCCCAATTTTTGTCCATTTAATTCCTCCAAAAATTAAAATTACAAAATTACCCCTAAAGGTGCCGACTTGGACTAAAAACCTCCCGGAGTCTAAATAAAATACCAGGATAGTATTTTCTGACTATTTCGACCCTCCCGAACTCAACGGTGCACTCGAAATTACCATACATGTTACTTAAAAATAGTTTACTTTTATATTCCATTCAATTAGTCCCGAGATGACTCACACGCATGTCCTGACTTAAAATACCAAAATATGGTATCACTACACCAAATCTGCCCATTTGTCACGGTCATTGACCTTGACAAATCCAACTTGTCACGGTCGTGTCACGGTCGTGTCAAGGTCAGTGACCGTGACACGTTTGTCACGGTTATAAACCGTGACAAAGCCGTGACCCCCTCTTGCCCAGAATTGTCACGGTCATTGACCGTGACACGTCCTTGACAACTTTTTATCACGGACTTGTCACGGTCATTGACCGTGATAATTTTGGGCAGAATTTAAAAAAAATCTGCTGGGCAGTATGGCCACTGCCACTGCCCAGCAGTATATTTGTACCTGTTATAGCAACGTTGTACCTGATCCAAACATCATATATCCAACACAAACTAAAGATAATGCAAATATATATTCATGACGATATAATCCAAATATTCAAAGTAAAAATAATATACATGACGATATAATCCAAATATAATTAAAATGGACAAACTTAAAAATAATGTTACTACATGTCTTGGATAAAACTGAGGAGGTGAGTAGGCCACACGACATATGAATTGACGCACCCACTAATATACGTCGTGCCGCATTGTTCGCGCAACCACAATAGGGAGTTCTCCTTCCCGGGTATGACATGTGTGACGAGCACCCTGGACTCCATCTCTTAAAGCACACGTCCATGGACTATTCCACCCTCGACAATATTCGGGTCCCTCAACCCCCGCCCTATCCGCTGGCCATCAAATACGTCCAATATGAACACGCTCGGCCAACCAAGTGTCGACAATGGTCTGTTGAAGGGCGGCAAATAGGGAAGTGGATCATCGAAGTACGAACGTGTCGGTGATGAAGCAGCGAGGTCCACATCCTCGTCATCCTGCACCTCGTCATCATGCGCCTCGTCCTCCCGCACCTCCTCCTCCACCGCCTTCTCCTTCTCCTTCCCTTTCCCTTTCCCTTTACGGTCTCCACCCAACGTACGCTTCATGAATGCATACATATCTTGGACCGTCGCCTCCAAACGGGACAGCTTCGCGTCTTGTGAATCCACCGTTCGAGCCAACCCGGTGTCGCTCGTCTCCAATCCGATGATCCTAGATTTGGCCACCCGCGAGCTCACTCCCCTTATCCTCCCCTTGCGATCAGAGCCAAGCACTTGGCTGAGTGCGTCTGTGGACAAAGATGCCTTGTCGGCATCAGACTGCGACTCATGCACTTCCTTAAGCTTTTGCCTGAAATGACAAAAATCACATGATTAGTAAAATAAGTAAACTAAAAAATTATAACGTAATTAACAATAATTAAACTGTCGAATTACTTACAATCGTGGTCGCGACGCTCGGGGACACCTCCTTGTCCTTCCCCTTCTTCGTCCGAAGAGCCACATAAGTATCGAGCCTATGTGGCTTACCCCCTGGCCCACTCCCTACCCCCTGAAATAAAATAAAGTAAAGTAAAATTAGTATCGGCCCCGCAAAGTAAAATAATGAAGAATAATATATTTCTGTTGTTATAGATAAATTAAATCTTACCTGCATCCTATGCTCCACCTCAGCGTAAGAGGTCCGGCCGGAGTAGTTCACGTCCGTCTTTTTTGCCCGATTTTCCTTCCCCGATTGGCGAGATGCCAATTATCGATCCTCGATCTCATTGTCAATGAACTTTTGTCACTGTGCCAATGAGATCGGCTCCTTGGGTGGGACGGATCCGCGCCATTGTATAATGGACTCTAGTGTTTTCCCAAAGTATCGTGTCCGCATATTTTTCTTCCACATCTTGTGTTGCTCCCTCAATTGCTCCAAGACGGAATTGCGTAGCTTTGGATCCAAGTTGAATTGTTCCTGTCCAACAAATACAATGTTAGTTGCGAATAAATATAAATATAAATATGAAATTGAAATTGAAATATTCATATAAATATAAATATAAATATAAATATATTACCTATAGTGCCGCCCAAACAGCTAACTTGAGCTCATATGGCACCTCATTCCAACTCATAAACCCCGGACCGATGACCGTCTTTAGTACCTCGAGGGATCTCGCTAATAGCTCCGACTTGTTCTCGACGGTAATCCCAAATTTTCCATATTTGGGGAGCCTAGGGGCGGAGGAGCCCTCGTCGCCTCCGCTACCACCGAACCCAGACGACATCATCATAAACAGTATCATCATCTTCGCCTTAATATCTGAAGGAGACATTTTTTCTGTAAAAAAAATGTTATTAGTACAGATAAAAAAAAATGTTAATAGTACACATACACACACCCCCACTTGTAAAAAAAATAATATTATCAAATTCTGTTAAAAAATTATCTGGGGTTTTACCTAATTGAATTAATTTCATGAATAAAATTATTATCAATTTAAATGAAAATATCAATTATTATCCAATTATTATCCAATACCATGTCGTTTCAATTTTGTAATATTATGTTTTTTTCAAATATTTTAAAAGTTATTAAATGGGTGCCCCACCCCCACCCCCACCCCCTGCCCCCCTCCCCCCGCCACACACATACGAACACACCTACACACCCAACCCACCCCCTGCCCCCTCCCCCTCCCCCTCCCCCCTCCCCCCTCCCCCCGCCACGCACACACGCACACCTACGCACCTACGCGCGCACACACACACACACACACACACACACACACACACCACCACCCCCACCCCCTCCCCCCACCACGATCGTGACAACTACATATATTGTTTATCAATAAAATTATGACATGAGATAATTATAATTGGAGCATAAATTTCATTATCATAAAGGGATAAATCCAACCAAGTAGAGAGATTCTACAAATTAAAGTGAGAATTAAATTTAAGACTTTCTAACAACATGCATGTATATGGATTCTAACTAATGATATTCCTAAAAACATACAATTGGCAACATTTTGTGAATTTACTAAACTTTATATAATATTATCAAATTCTGTTAAAAAATTATCTAGGGTTTTACCTAATTGAATTAATTTCATGAATAAAATTATTATCAATTTAAATGAAAATATCAATTATTATCCAATATTTTTGAATGAAATATTTATTTTGAATGAAAATATCAATTACTATCCAATTATTACCCATCTATTATCAATTATTTATTTTGAATGTAAATAATATCCAAAAATGTAAATGTAAATAATATTCAAAACCCCACCCACCCCCACCCCCACCCCCTGCCCCCCTCCCGATGTTTATTATTTTCACAATGTTCTTACAATATTTGTTGATGAACTATGTGGGAGTATAACCCATATTGAATTATAAAGTAAAAATCTATAAAATTGATGTCTACTTTTAGTGTTGTGTATATATGTTAGTTGATGTCATTATATTTTTAGCCTAATTAGATTCTAAGGTTATCTCAATTTATATTTTTCTTTTTCTATCTAATAATTTTCAACGTAAGAGTACAGTACATAATTCCAAACACGTCCTTTATTTTTTTTTAATTTCGTATCAATTTGGAGTTTTACTGTACATTTTTTTATCTTGAGATTCTATATTATAACGTATGTGTAAGTTCCGCCAATACCATGTCATTTCAATTTTGTAATATTATGTTTTTTTCAAATATTTTAAAAGTTATTAAATGGGTGCCCCACCCCCACCCCCTGCCCCCTCCCCCCGCCACACACATACGCACACACCTAGACACACACCCCACCCCACCCCCTGCCCCCCTCCACCACCCCCCTCCCCCACCACACACATATATACACACACATTTACACATACATATACACACGCACACACCCCGCCCTTCCCCCACCCTTCCCCACCCTGCCCCACCCCCCACACACGCACACACATACACACATATATATATACACATACACACATAAATATACACACAAACATATATATAAATGGAAGAGAGAGAGAGAGAGAGAAAATCGACCTGAAAGTAGAGAGAGAGAGCAGCGTCGAGAGAGAGAGAGAGAGGGAGGGAACGGCGGGAAAAAAGAAGGGGATAGGGTTTTTGCTGCAAATATTGTCACGGTCGTGTCAAGGTCATTGACCGTGACAAGTATTTAAAGAATTGTCACGGTCAATGACCTTGACAAGTAAATTTGTCACGGACTTGCCACGGTCATTGACCGTGATAATTACTTGTCACGGTCGTGTCAAGGTCAATGACCGTGACATAAAACGCGTGTTTTTTGTCACGGTCAATGACCTTGACAAGGCTGGACGGCTGAAAGGTGACAATTTTCCCATTTTGGTGTAGTGTATTTTTCCTCTCGACACTCTATCCGATTCAAAAATTCCATATTACTTATTCACTCAGTAATATTCAATATTTCTCATTAATAAGTATGAACCCTTGTCACGCTAGTTAATAATTATTTTTAAATTTGAATTAACTTACCAATTAATTCTCGCATATTAATTTAATTAATCCCACAATAATAATATTCTCGCATATTAATTTAATTAATCCCACAATAATAATTAATCACATAATTATTTAGGTTCTCAAAAATACACGGTGTTATATACTTTCTCCCTAATAACGAAATTTTGTCCCGAAATTCGAAAAGTAAGGCATATCTGGTACAAATAAATCTGGATACTTCTCACGCATTTTTGCCTCTTGCTCCCAAGTGGACTCCTCCACATTGTGATGCTGCCACTGAACCCGTACAAGTGGAACTACTTGTGACCTCAGACTCCTCTCACTGTAGTCTAGGATAGACACTAACCTCTCCTCATAAGAATTGCCAGGCTGCAAATCGATCTCCTCTATTGCGATGTGAGTGTGGGTCAACTCATCCCGAAGAAACCGCATCAACGATGATATGTGAAACACATCATGAATACAGTGTAAGTGTTCCAGCAACCCAAGTCTATAAGCCACTGGTTCGATCCTCACGGTAATAGGAAATGGTCCTACATATCTCGGAGCCAATTTCTCCTTCTTCCTGAACCTCATCACCCCCTTCATAGGAGATACTCTCAACAAAATTTGGTCCCCCACTATGAAAGCTCTAAAGGACCTCTTAGCATTGGCATAACTTTTCTGTCTATCCTGACCTACCAATATGCGACTACGAATCACCTCAATCTTACTCGATGTATCATGAATTATCTCAGGCCTAAGTAACTTGTTGTCTCCCACCTCTAGCCAACAGGTTGGAGAATGACAAGGTCTCCCATATAATGCCTCGAATGTGGCCATGCCAATCGGGAACTGATAGGTGTTGTTGTAAGCAAACTCCACCAGTGGAAGGTACTGTTCCAAACCTCCCCCAAAAGTCAAGAATACACATGCGCAACATGTCCTCAAGCATCTAATTAGTACGCTCAGTCTACCCATCGGTCTGCGGGTGATACATCGTACTCAATCGCAACTCGGTACCCATAGCCTCCTGGAAACTCTCCTAAAAATGAGACACAAAAGTTTTATCTCTATCTGACACGATATCAAGAGGCACACCATGCAATTTTACTATTTCTGCAATAAATATCTGAGCATATTGTCTCGCATTATAGTATGTCCTGACTGGTAGAAAATGGACTACCTTTATCAATCGGTCCACAATAACCCATATAGAATCGTTCCCTCTCTGCGAAGTAGGTAACCTGGTAATAAAATCCATGGAAATGCCCTCCCATTTCCACGTAGGGATCTCTAATGGCTGAAGTAAACCTAGTGGTCTCTAGTGGTCCACTTTTACTAGCTGACAAGTGGTACACTTGGATACGAACTCTGCGATATCCCACTTCATCCCACTTCATCCCACTCCACTATTATTTTCGCCTCATATCCTGGTACATCTTATCCCTGCCAGGATGTACCATAAATATAGATCGATGCGACTCCGTCATCATTGCATGTTGAAGGTCCTCCCCCTCTGGGACTACGAGTTTCCCGTTGGAATGCAAGCCTCCCTCAGAATTTACCAAGTAAGACTCGGCCCCACTAGCTAAGAGCTGCCTAATCCTCTCCTAGCAAAAAGGGTCTGTCACCTGTGCCTGGACCACCCTCGTCATTATCTGTGGCGTGACGATCATAACTGACATAAATTATCTGGCCACAACATCCTGGTGCCCTAGCTCCTTCTATTTTAACTTCCACACCTCGGTCGTCTCATTTGCTGGCCTACGGCTCAACGCATCTGCAATTACGTTAGCCTTTGGTAGGTGATAGTGTATCTCAAACTGATAATCTTTTACAAACTCTAGCCACCTGCGTTGACGCATATTCAGCTCCTTCTGTGTGAACAAGTATTGCAGTGACTTGTGGTCTGTAAATAGGCAAAACTATTCACCCAAATGGTAATGTCACCAAATCCTGAGTGAAAACACGATTGACACCAACTTTAAGTCGTGTGTGGGGTAGTTCTTCTCATGAGGCTTAAGCTTCCAGGATGCATAAGCTATAGT
Organism: Sambucus nigra; assembly: GCA_949130495.1. NCBI lineage: Eukaryota > Viridiplantae > Streptophyta > Magnoliopsida > Dipsacales > Adoxaceae > Sambucus > Sambucus nigra. The sequence goes on from OX422224.1 coordinate 379,443,757, forward strand.
CTGATCCTTCTGTTGAAGCACACCCCCAAGTCCTAGTAAGGACGCATCAATGTAAACTAGGTACTCCACTCCCGGCCTAGGCAGTGCTAACACTGGTGCTGAAGTCAGCTTGTCCTTCAGCTCATCAAAAGCCAATTGAGTGGCATTATTCCAGATGAATGGCACTCCTTTGCGAGTCAAATGAGTCAATCTGCCCGCTATCTTTGAGAATCCCCGAATGAACCTCCTGTAGTATCATGCTGGGCCCAAGAAACTATGTATCTCCATCGGTGTCGTGGGTTGTCCCCACTCCCTCACCGCTGACACTTTTCCCGGATCTACGAATATCCCTCTATCCGAAATAATGTGGCCCAAAAACTGAACTTCCTTCAGCCAAAATTCATATTTCTTAAATTTTGCATACAACTCGTGCTGACGCAGTGTTTGCAAAACCTGTCTCAAATGTTCGGCATGCTCCTCTTCCGTCTGAGAGTAAATCAGGATATCATTTATAAAGACAATGACAAAATGATCCAATAACTCTCTGAACACCTTGTTTATCAAGTCCATAAACACGATTGGGGTATTGGTTAGCCCAAAAGGCATAACCCTAAACTCGTAGGAACCATACCTCGTTAAGAAGGAAGTCTTCGACACATCCTGCTCCCTGATCCATAATTGATGGCATCCCGACCTCAAGTCAATCTTCGAGAAGAAAATAGTTTTCCTAAACTGGTCGAAAAAGTCATTAATTCGGGGCAACGAATACTTATTCTATATCGTGACCTTATTCAACTCACGGTAATCGACACACAACTGTAACGATCCATCTCTCTTTTTAACCAACAGTATTGGGGCACCCCAAGGTGAAGTACTCCTACGAATAAACCCCTGTCCCAACACCTGTTCTATTTGATCCTGTAACTCCCTCATCTCCGCTGGAGCCATACAGTAAGGTGTGCGGGCTATCGATCGAGTTCCCAGCATCAAATCTATAACAAAGTCTATCTCTTTGCTAGGTGGTAATCCCGAAATATCCTGGAACACATCAACGAACTCTCAAACCACCGGTATCGAATTAAGAGGTATCACCACCTCCTTAGAGGTCTCCTCCTCTAAATAATACAAATGCATGGAAGATCCTCCCTAAGCACGAGGCGTCGCCACCAGGAACATCTCCTGACTAGGTATAGCGAAAATAATACTCCTACTAAAATAATCGATCATGGCCCTATATGAAACTAACCAATCCATACCGATAATCGCATCATACTCGAACATCTCTAATACAAGCATGTCAACAGGTAAAGTAAGTCTCCCGATCTCTATACCCACCCCTCGACATATAAGGAAAATCGGTGAGACACTACCCAAAGGCGAATGTACATATGTAACAGTACTCTCTGCTGTATCTAATAACCCCATGGTACGTGCAAACCTCGTGGAAATAAAATAATGTGTGGCCCCTGTATCAAATAAAGTATGCGCCATACTCCCCTGAATAGAAAGCATACCCTCAATCGCATGTGGAGCCTGTGGGATCGCGTCTAGATGGAGGTTGTAGACCCGTCCCTACTAAAGTTGACCCTGCTGTACTGGAGCTGCAGGCAACGCTGGAACTAGCGCTGGAGCTGGTAGGGGTGTCGTTTTGGGCTAAATCCCACAATAATAATTCCCACAATAAAAATCCCACAATAATAAATCCCACAATAATAATTAATCACATAATTATTTAGGTTCGCAAAAATACGGGGTGTTACATTTAATTTCAAAAATTCCAAAAGACCAAAATACCCCTCTAGGGTGTCGTTTTGGGCTAAACTGCCCCGAAATCCAAATAAAACATCCGAATAGTATTTTCTGACTATTTTGACCCTTCCGGACACACTGGCGCACTCAAAATGAGAACACGGGTTGCTTAAAAATAAATTGTCATTTTTAGCTCAATAAAGTAATACTGACACGACTCACACGCGCGTCCCAACTAAGTGTGTTGCAATTGCCGTATTTTTCACACCCGATCAAAATAATATTCTCGTATTCATATATTAGTTTACTCTCTAAGTAACAGTTAACGTAATTATTTCCGATAAATACTAACTCTAGTCACGCTAGTAATTATTACAATTAAATCCGGATTAATTATAAAGTAAATTTTCTCCATTTAAATCAATTAATCAAAATTCCATAGTTAAAACAAAATTTGACAAAATTACGGGGTATTACATTAGGCTTATAAAAATCTCTTAAGTTTTTGGTTCGAATTAAATTAACTTTTGGGTCTTTAATTATTAATTAATTAAGAAATTAATTAATAAACTGTTGACAGTTATTGCCAATAGTCAACAGTTAAATTCGTTTAACTGTTTTGACAGTTATTTTGAACAGTCATTTACTTTGCTATAAAAACATTAGTTCCCCTCTGTTTTTGTACTAATGAAAAAATTCCCTCTCCTACTTTCTTCCAACCCGAAATGCTGCTATTTCCAGAAAATATTTTCTGCATCACCACATTCATATCATCCATTTTTGTTATGATGTTTGGTTGAGTAGAAACACAGAAATTAGGTTTGTTGAAATTAATTATTGCCGTGCTACATAATTTATTTTGAAAAATCCGTTATATCTTGGAAGATAATATTTATCAACCTCAGAGCATATTGGAGGGAATAAATTATCTTAAGGACATTGCGTAAATTCACAGGGCTCGAATTTCTTTCTATTCTATTATTTTTTACAAATTCAAGTAAGTTCTGTTATTTTCTATAATTTCATTCTATTTCTGTAATTATAATAATATTTTATAATTATGCACTTTTGTACTAATTAAATAGTAGACATAACTGGTGCACCGTTTTATCTTCATCCGTTAGTGTTTTTGGATTGCCGCAATATAGTCACATATGGTTTTCAAATTTATCAAATGAGTAACACTAGGGAGATTAGGAAAAAAAAACACTTCGTAAACTCAGTGCATAAGATAAAAATGAGTACAAATTTTTAATGCATATTTTGATACTTTGACCGAACCCACAATAATAAAATATAAATTTTTAATACACTGAGTTTACGAAAAGAATTTTTTTTAGGTCTCCCTACATTTAAACTTATCAAATACTACTTTGTTGGCGTTTCAACTAAAGTTGGAACGCCACATATGGTTTTTTGGATTGCCGCAAGATAGTGACATTGAATCTTTTTTGGGCAACTAAAGTTGGCATTTCAACTGTAGATATTTTTCTTATTAAGAATTGGGACTTTGTAAATTTAGGACCTATTGTAATATGTATTTTGGAAATAGGACAGCAAACATTTTATTTATGATTTTAGTCCCTATTTTTTAATAAAGGCGCTGGCGCGAACCCATTTTCATAAAACGTCAACCAATCACAGCATGCCACGTGTCCCTTTAATTTGAAAATAGGGACTAAAAATGGAAACGAAATATTTATTATCCCATATCCGTAATCAATATTATTTTAAGACCTAAAAGTACATAATCTATTAAGAATTCCATACTTCACTAGCTGCGGTCATCCCAGCCACATAACTTAGAGCCTCTTCTGATAGTGTGCCGGTAATCCAAATTAGGAGTTAATCTGTGAGTTACTTAAAAATAAATTCTCATTTTTAGCTCAATAAAGTAATACTAACAGGACTCACACGCGCGTCCCAACTAAGTGTGTTGCAATTGCCATATTTTTCACACCTGGTCAAAATAATATTTTCGTATTCATATATTACTTTACTCTCTAAGTAACATTCAACATAATTATTTCACAAAATTACGGGGTATTACATTACGCTTATAAAAATCTCTTAAATTTTTTCTCCGAATTAAATTAACTTTCGGAGCTTTAATTATTAATTAATTAGGAAATTAACTGTTGGCAGTTATTACCAACAGTGAACAGTTAAATTCGTTTAACTATTTTGACAGTTATTTTTGTAACAGTCATTTACTTTGCTATAAATACATTAATTCCCCTCCATTTTTGTACTAATGAAAAAATTCCTTCTCCTACTTTCTTTTAACCCGAAATGCTGCTATTTTCAAAAAATATTTTTTTGCATCACTACATTCATATCATCCATTTCTGTTATGCTGTTTGGTTGAGTAGAAACACAAAAATTGTGTTCGTTGAAATTCATTATTGCCGTGCTACATAATTAATTTAAAAAATTCGTTCTATCTTGAGAGATAATATTCATCAACTTCAGAGCATATTGGAGGGATTAATTGTCTAAAGGACATTGTGTAAATTCACAAGGCTCGAATTTCTTTCTATTATATTATTTTCTGCAAATTCAAGTAAGTTCTGTTATTTTCCGTAATTTCATTCTATTTTTGTAATTATAATAATATTTTGTAATCAAAGATATATAATAATTAGTCTCTCAAAAATTAAATATATATTAAAATATATTTAAGAATCTTTTTAATATTTCATTCATTTAAATTATGCACTTTTGTAAATAGTAGACATAACAGGTGCACCGTTTTATCTTCATCCGTCAGTGTTTTTGGATTGCCGAAAGATAGTCACATATGGTTTTCAACTTTATCAAATACTCCTTTGTTGAGTTGAAACGCCACGTATGGTTTTTGCATTTCCCGCAAGACAGTGACATTGATTCTTTTTTGGGCAACTAAAGTTGGCGTTTCAACTGTAGATAAGAATTCCATACTTCACAAGCTGGCGTTTGAACTGTAGTTCACGCTCTTTGTTACATGTAGATATTTTTCTTCTAAAGAATTCCATACTTCACTAGCTGTGGTCATCCCAACTACATCACTTAGAGCCTCTTCTGATAGTGTGCCGGTAATCCAACTTAGGAGTTAATCTGTGAGTTTCCATTCTTGAAACTTAGAGGAATCAAACTCTTTTTCGGTTCCTGTAGTTTTTAGTGGAGTGGCTTCTAGTGCAAGATGACCCATTAGATCGAGGCTTTCAATTAAAGGGTGGATCCGCATTTTCCAGATCAGATAGTTGGTTGAATTAAGTTTGACAGAGACAACCGAAATAAGGTTGTGAAGGTTTGTGGTGGACATTGCTGCCATGATAATAATTTTGTTGGGAGCTTTAAAGCCCTGATACCATAATGAAAACGAAGTCAGAAAAAAATATTCTACCTCACTTTCTTTCATTGTTAGCCACCTAGTCTATTTATATTATTTGTGATACATATGAGACAAGCAAACCACTAGGATATCAATATCTAATCTTATCCTGACTTCAACAGAGTGAAGATAAAGCTCCCAACTATTTTAAATCATATTGATCCTTTATTCTCCAAGTCATCTTTATCCACATGTGCAGGTGTTAACAGTTCTGTTGACAAGTAATTTTATACTTGATAAAAATAAATTGAACAGATCAAGCATTGATGAACTTGTTAATTTATAAACATTTCTCTTTACCTCAATCAAACTCCTACTAACATAAAAATTTATTTCAGGTTTTATACCCAAACCAATTCTTCAAAATCATATACACAAGGAAAAAAAATTAGTAAATCACATACACAATATAAGCATCAGTTACATCTATTCAGCATAAAAACTTTACAAGCCACAAAATCAAACAAATAAATATGCATAAGAAACAGTCGCATAAGAGAAAGACATGGAACTGAAGAAGGTTATTTTGATCACATTGTTGGTAGCTATGGTGTTTATGGCCACCATTGCTACATTCTCCACAGCCAATTCGGTTGTTAACAATCATAAAATGTATGGACGGCGACATTCTCCTCATCGTTGATAGTTCCCTTGGTGAATGCATGGGTAGATTTTGCTTCCGACATAACACCAATGGAACTATCAACGTTGAGGATAACTATCAGCGTGAGCGTTTCATCTTCATTTTTTCTTCTCTCTCTAACTCCTTTTTCAATTCCCTCTTGAGATCCTCATTTCTCTTCTTCAGATCCATCTCCATGTTTTGGGTTACTACATATTTTATAGGTCAAAAACTTTATTTTCAATCGTAGACGATATTTTTGTTTGTGGTTACTAGATATTTTATAGGTCCACAAAGGGTACGTCCATCTTTAATGTATCTCTGGACTTGCAAAGGCACAAAGCGGTTCCTTATTGATATGAGTTATATTGTTTAACTACTTTTCAATTATAATTTTTTTTTAGCTTTAGTCCTCGTCTCTTAAAGAATTTTTAGGCTCTCATCACATATGATTTTAAAATTTTATTAAGTTTCATAATCACCCATAATTACTCTCTAACCGTCCATTTTATTTTCTTTAGAAAATGACACCTGTCCCATATCAGTTACAATAGGATTAACAACTAGAAAAAGAAATACTTAAAAGTGAATACAAATAAATCTTAAAAAATGGAACTAAACACTTAAGATTCATTTAAACTGTTTGAAGAGAAAGTGCGATCAAAACTTATGACGCGGAAGCGGCCATGTCATTACTAAATCGAACTCATCCTCTTATTTTACATTTTCAACCCTACAAAATTATTTTTCCCAAGACTTCTCTCCGCATAAAAAAAAAATCAGCATGCCTATTGTTAAAAAACTGTTTTTTTATTAAATTTATTATTTGTTTGTTAATAATAGTTTCTTTTTTGTTGTTTTTTTTTTTTGTTAAAATTTGTTTCCTTAAAAAACTGTTTTCTCAAAAAAGTGTTTTTTTTTAAGTTTTATTTTTGGTTAAAAACTATTTTTTTTGTATATCATTTCTGTTGATACCAAATTTAATCTGCTGACATGGATCAGTCATATAAATACACGTGTCCATTTACATGGTGAATATGAAGACTTTGGACGAATAAGGTCCGAGCAACTCCAAAGGTCCGAGCAACTCAAGCGGTCCGAGCAACTCAAGAGGGTCGAGCAACTCAAGCAGTCCGAGCAACTCGAATACTTGTGGCGTACGCATCAAGAAAATCAGAAGACAACTACGCATTAAATGTGCATTTATTATCATACAGATGTATACGGCTTCTAGAAAATAATGCATTATTCTTTCACATGTACAGCCTCAAGGCTATAAATACATTGTAACATCCTCATGAAAAGGGGACTCGAAATTTCTTGGTAAATCACTTATCGAGAATTCTTGAAAAACACTCACCAATACAAAAACAGTGGACGTAGGCCATTTTCTTAAGGCTGAACCACTCTAAAATTTGTTGCCTTATTTACTGAATTATTTTTATCTGTGATTAAAATAATTAGATCAAATCTAGTTTTTTACATCAACAGATTGGCGCCGTCTGTGGGAAATGATTGCAATTAGCGTTTTTCACCAACAAACTCATCATTTATTGCTGATCCAGAATCCTGCAATCGAAACACTGGGGTCCCTCCAAACTCCTCTATACCACCAAACATTCAAGACTTGGCTACCATAATTGCCAATTTAGCCCAAGGGCAAACGACCATGCAAGAAACCATGCGTCAACTCATACAAACTGTTGAAGGTGGAGTACCGGCTCACTCTAAACAATGAAATACCTAGAGAAGTGCCCATCTACCGTCCTCAAGAAATAGACGTACTGATTCATATCGTATTGATATATCCATTGATCCTTCGTATCAACTTGGTCGGACCTCGTCGGTACGAGCTACAGATTCTCAGCGAAATGCCTCTTTAACTCCAGAAAGGGCTAGTGCTCTGGAGAGATCGAGTAGAGTCTCTCCTTTTGACCGGTTGGGCCCCAGAAGGAATAGAGATCCCCCTAAGACTGCGTCGAGGAATTCTCAACGACCAGCCGACCTAAACGAAGGTTCTGCCCAATCACGACCAGCAGCCCGTAATGAAAGATACCAAGAAGAGAATTCAATACGATCAGTTGCTCGAACAAATAAATCCGATATAGGAAATGAAGCGTGGAAGGGCTCAATTCAAAGATCGGAGGATCGATTAGGGGAGATGGCTAAAACCAAGAATCCTCTATGTTGATGTAAAAAAATAGATAGCTCTAATTGTTCAATCACAGATAAATAAAATGAGACAAAGATTTTTAAAGTGGTTCAGCCTTATAAGAATGACCTACGTCCACTGTTATGTTATTGCTGAGTGTTTTGGGAATTCTCGATTATAAGCTCTATCAAGAAATTCCGGTCCCTTTGAATGAGGGTGATACAAGGTATTTATAGCCCTTAGGCTGTACATGAAAGGGTGTTACATTAAATGATACACATATGAAAGGGTAATTCATTTAATATTCTTCAAATGTGCGTGTCAAGATGATAAGCATTCAATGAATAGTTGAACTGTTGATTATCTGGCAATTAATGCTGTAGTCGAGGTGCAGCTTGAACCGCCTTAGTTGCTCGTCGTCCAAAAGTTCCTCGGAGCATTGGAATTCCTCGGAGGATAAGAGTTCCTCGGAGGGTTGGTGTTCCTCGGAGTGAGTGTGTTGGTCGGGGAAACAATCTTCCTCGTTGCTATTGTGCCACGTAGATTGACACGTGTCTTCTTATTATTCGTCCACATCAGCATACTAATTTTGGTGTCAACAGAAGCCCCCAATATTTCATATTTCGAACTTTGAGGAGTATGGAACATTCTTTCTCGGTATATGGCGATATTAAATGACCTTCCTGGGTTTTAGGAGCCTTTTCTTCGTATTTAAATTTCCTTCCAAATTTGCAGAATCTGCCTTTTTGCATTTTTATAGGCGCTTCGATCTTCGTGCCCTTTTTGTCCTTTTAGCCGCCGGTAGCGTAATATTTCCTTGTTGTAATCATTTCTTTCGCCGTTTCCCAAGGCAAGGTATTTAAACTTCAGAGGCAATCCCATCGTCTTCTACCTTTTCAATTTCTGCTTTCGAGTTTTGTAAAGCTTTTCTCTCTCTTGTGCGTTCATTTCCTTCGTTTGTCAACAGATCTCCTTTTTCCCTGTAAGCTCTTCTTCCTTCTTCTTTTATTCATCATGGTTTACATTATCGAATCTCTTGAGAAGTTCCGCTCTGACTTCTCTATTCCTTCTTGGGTAACTTTGGAGGTTCTTTCTGAGCCTTCAAGTTATTTTGATTTGGCTGAGGGACACTGGTTCCTTAGCCTATTTATTGCTGAATGTGGATTTTCTTTTCCACCAAATCCGTTATGTTTAGAGTTCTGTCAGTACTTCGACGTTGTCCCTGCAAAAATAGCCCCCAACACATGGAAAACAGTTAATGGGGTACATAGGTTAAATCAAACTCATGGAACTCGTATAGGAATTCCTGAGATTATGTACTGCTACAGATGGGCTGTTTTAGACAATATTTTTTATTTAAAAACTAGGTTTTTGAATAGGGCCTTAGTAGTCAACCTCCCTGATGCCAACAGGGATTATTTTGAACACGGGGTAGTTATAAAAAATTGGCAACATGCCCCTTTGGTTGGAGATGCAGTATATGAGGGTCCCATATGCCCCCCCATATGGCAATGGGATAGGTCTTTTCATCTTATTTTGTTTTTGAAATATGATTTCATGGTATTTGATAAAATGTATGACTGATATTTCAATATGTTCTTATTTGCAGTTGACAGCAAGAGAAAAACTCCAAAAGAGTCAGAAGTCAATATAAAGCAGTTGAAACATATCTGGAGTTTGCATCAGAGGGTTGCAGACGAGCACATCAGGTCTGCTTCATATTTGTTGCAGTACAGGAGCTACACATCATCCTTTACTTCTCGTCCCGTGGTCAGCATTAGTGACCCATTGCCAGCTTCCGAGGAATCTTCACCAGAATCCCATATTCCTCTAAGTCAGAAGATGGGCAAGAGAAGAGTTCCTACTATCTTCGAGGAGACTTCCTCTGCCGGGGATGGAAAGAGGAACAAGGCTGAAGTCCCAAAGGGGACCAAGAAAATTGATGTTGTTCCTTCTGTTGCTGTTCAAAAGGCTGCCGAGAAGCCTCCAATGGCTCCGAGAAAGAAAAGTACTTATGTGGAAGTGATCACTATTTCCCCCACCAAGGGTTCTTTGGCTGAAACTGCTGAAGTTCCACTGAGGAGATTGAAGAAATCCTCCTCGGTTAGTTTTTCTGAATCCATTCCCCAGCTCCAAACTAGTGAAGCTGGTGTTCCAACCATCATTCCCTCGAGCTCTGCAATGAGCTCGGTAAAAACTTGGATTATTCCTGAAATTCAAGGCATCGAGGAAAACATGCCTAGGGATATGCTGACATCCCTAGCTACTCGTCACATTGCTTCAGTAAGTTTCTTTTTATCTTGACTTTTTCCTTCTATCAATATATGTATCTCAGCACTAACTCATTACTACCTTCTTTTTTCAGCTGGTGAGTTGTTTTAACACCATTGTGAAGAAAGATGAAGCGCTCAAGGCTTCAAGCTCCTCGTCTGGAGTAGAGGATGCATTCCAGGGTTTGGCCCAATCTCTGAAGGAATCCCGTCAGAAGTATGACGAGGATAAAGGTGTATGGGAGAAGAAATTGGCTGCATCTGAAGCAAAAAAAGTGCAGTTGGGAAACAAAGTGAAGGATTTGGAGAAGGAGAACAAGAAATACTCCGAGAAGCTCACTACTTTTGGGGAGCTTGAAAATAAGCTGAAATCAGCTGAGGAAGAGCTGACACTTCTGCGCGAAGCAAATCTTCAGAAGGAGGAGTTGGAGGCTAAGCTGAAAGCCTCCGAGGACCTTCTATCCAAGAAGCTCTCCTCGAAGAAGATGAAGAGAAAAACAGCTGTGAAGAAATCCTTTCGAACTGGTTGGGATAAAGGATGGGATAGGGGGTAGCAGTAATGATGACCCAGGTGAATTATGGAAGTTTGAAATTCTTCCATGATGGTTGGGTTGCTGCCTTGCAGGAATTGAAGGTGAGCGAGGACTCCGAGCTATTTCAACAACATCTCCCTGGTCCTCCTCCAGTTATTGAAGACGAAGATGAAGACGAAGTTGCATCTGAAGAATCTTCAATGATTGTGGGTGATCAAATCCTTGCTCCTCAACCCAACCAGACATCTGCTGAGGAGATTTCTTCTTTGCCTGCTCCTCTTGAAAAAATCCCAACTCCAACCGATCAAATCAGTGTTCCCACCGAGCAACCAAGCTCCTCGTCCCAGCCTCCCGAGAAAGTCTTGGGAGACAAGGAAAAGGTGTGAAGTTGTTCGGTACTATCTTTCTATTTTTCTTCTTACTTGTACTTTGTATTTTAGATCTTTGTAACTTTTGCCTTATGATCTAATAAAATTTGAGTTCTTTCTTTCCATATGATTGTCTCTTCTTTATCTGCACTCTGTCTTGATTTTCTTTTTCTTTCTCTGTTAGTTTCTGGCCAGGATGGATCTTTTGTCTGCTAATGGCACAAAGTTGATGCAGCAATGCCATGAGTATTATAAAGCTGGTCACACAGACCTCAGTACATCCGAAATTGCCGATATCCTTGGTCATGGTGCTTTAGAGCAAGCAATCGAAGCTTATCGGTACATGAAGGACTTACTTGATAGAGCAGTGGCCAATAACGTGGCCTACTATGATATGATCGAGGAGCTTCAATATACTCTAGAAGATCTCAAGGATCAGTACAGGGAGTCAAATGCCTTGTTACATGAGGGGTATGAAAAGAAATATCAACAGCTTTCTGCCGAGAAGGGCTATGACAAACTCATTGTTGGGTATGATGTCAGGGAGAGGACCCTAAAAGGTGAAGTTGAGGCCTGCAGACAAATTGCCGAGCTACTGGAACAAGAGAACAATAATCTGCAGAAAGAGTTGGCACAGTATAAGTCTGCAGCTTCATCTTCCACTGCTTTGGTACCAGTCTCCGACGAAGGGTTCTCATTCTTAGAAGTTGAGAACGCCAAATTAAGGCAAGAATTGGATACTTTAAGAAGGTCTGGTAGTTCTGCTACTGCTCGGGGACGAGGAAGAGGTTCTCGTGGGCGAGGAAGAGCTGCCCAGGATGTTAACGAGGAACGAGGCACTTCAGCTGCTCAGGGTCGATCAAGAACTCCTCGTAGTATTAAAGAAGCTCATACTCTGTCAACATTGGAAACTCAAGCGTACCAGTTGAACGCAAAAGATCGGGCTTTGTCCGAGATGTCCAAGAAAATCCTGACTTTGGAAGATCAACTTACTGCGACGAAGTCTGCTTTGAATAATAAGGATGTTTTTTCCAGTAACCTTCATGAGCAGTTAGAAAGATTAACTTTCCAATTCCATAAACAACCTCGCGAATTCTGGAATGCAGGCTATAATGAGGCCCTTTATCACTTGGATGCTCGCATTGAAAATGCCAATAATGAAGGTTATAAACAGGGATGGTTGAACGCACTAGGTGTGTTGAAGCTCGAACAGGGGCACTACCTGTGGGATTATCATACTCCTGGTCTACTAGACTTGCCTGTACCACCCTATAAATTGGACATGGAATGGATCCCAGCTCGTGCCATTCCTCGGAGCTTAATTTCAAATATCTTGGTGACTATAATCTTCATTCTCAAATTGAAGTATCTCGTCCCGAGCATCTCTTGGATACTCCTTCAGTAATGAATGTCAGAATGTTGAAGGACTTGAATTTTATCAATTCTCCTCAAACATTAAATGATCCTCCTGCTGGCGAGGAACCTGTATCGAAGGCTGAAGGGAAAAAACCAATAGAATAGGATTTTCCATGTAATTGTTAGCACACATATGTAACCTGTAATTTATTTTGAATTTTAATGAAAGACTTTCATTTTCTGTTTGCAAATCTGTATTGCTATTGTTTTGTACTTGTCTAACACTTTTATATTTGCGATTGCATAACAATTCTTTGTGGTTCATCGACCAATCTAGTAATAAAAAATTACAAGTATCAAAAATGTTGCTCGATTTCTTAATAACAAAGTAATGAGTATAAAAATTGTTAAAATTTCTTACAACCAACAAAGGTTGTTTAAATTGAGCTCGTCGACCAATTATAGTTAATGGGTTTTTATCCCCGACCAGCTATACTTGGTAAATTTTGTCTTTTTCAATAAATGTGCCCGACCAACCAAGGTCAAAGAATATTCCTCGTCGACCAACTACAGTTAGTGGGTTTTTATCCCCGACCAACTATACTTGGTTTAGTTTGGAATATTTGTTCTTCGATGAACTTTTATGTAATAACTTACTTCCCGACCAACATAAGTTGGCATTTGAGAGCATATTTTGTTTTCAAACCAACCGAGATTGGCATTTTTAAGAATGTTGTTCTTGCCCTTTTACCAACCGGGGTTGGTCATGGGTTTGAACTATCATGCCCACTAACTCTTTTACCAACCGAAGTTGATCACATTAGTGTTCGCCTCCTAACCAAAGGAGTATAGTTTGTTCTCGCTATTTTACCAACCAAAGTTGATCACGCTCGAACTATTAGTGTCCAGTAGTTATTTTACCAACCGAAGTTGGTCACGCTAGTGTATGCCTCCTAGCCAAAGGAGTATAGTTTGTTCTCGCCTTTTTACCATCCGAGGTTGGTCGTGGGTCTGAACTATCGTGTTCTCGCTATTTTACCAACCGAAGTTGATCACGCTCGAACTATCTACTAGTTATTTTACCAACCGGAGTTGGTCACGCTAGTGTATGACTCCTAACCAAAGGAGTATAGTTTGTTCTCGCCCTTTTACCAACCGGAGTTGGTCGTGGGTCTGAACTATCGTCTTCTTTTTGCTGTCGAGCAGCGTAGTGTACAACACTAGTATTCCCCAAAAAACTTTCAAACAAAGGAGAGAAAAATGGTGAAACATCATCGTTTTATTCATATTGATGGACCTGCTGTACATTTTACATCACTGATAATACTTGCGAAGGTGTTCAGTATTCCAAGCATTCTTGAATTCCTCTCCTTCTAGAGTTGCTATTCGGTAAGTTCCTGGTCGAACAACTTCTGTAACTCGATAAGGTCCATGCCAATTTGCTTCCAATTTATTGTGCTTCTGAATGACTTTCTTTAGCACGTAATCTCCTTCCTTTAAATCGCATTTCTTCACCCTCTTGTTGTAGAACAAAGCTGTTCGTTGTTGATATGCAGCATTCCTAATGGCTGCTTCTTCTCTAACCTCCTCGAGCATATCCAAATCTAGTCTTCTCATCAAGTCACTGACTGGTGAATTGAAATTCAGCACTCTATGTGTCGGAAGACCCAACTCGGCAGGTATTACAGCCTCACTTCCAAACGCCAGCATATATGGTGATTCTCCAGTTGCTGCTCGGGGAGTTGTTCGATAAGCCCACAATACTGATTGTAGCTCATTAATCCAGTTAGCTTTAGCCTCATTTAACCTCTTCTTAAAACCATTTAATAATGTTCTGTTCGTCACTTCAGTCTGTCCATTGCTTTGAGGATGGCCTGGTGCTGAATGAACCTTCAAAATGTTTGACTGATGACAATAGGCGGCAAACTCCTCATTATCGAATTGTGTTCCATGGTCTGTAATGAAGGCATGAGGGAGACCATATCGGCAGATGATGTCTTCCAAACGAATTGGTACACCTTCTCGTACGTCATATCAATCAGAGGCTCAGCTTCTACCCATTTAGTAAAATAATCCACTGCGACGACGAGGTATTTGAATCGTCCTCGGGTCGTTGGCAGTGGTCCAACCAGATCAATTCCCCACATGGAAAATGGCCAAGGGGAAGTTATGGGTGTCAATAATGCTTGTGGAGTTCGTCAGATGGAGGAAAAACGTTGGCACTTGTCACACTTCTTGGCATAGGCTATACAATCAGCTCTCATCGTTGGCCAGCAGTATCCTTGCGTCATCACCCTTTGTAAAAGTGTTCGACCTGCTACATGGGCTCCACAAGACCCTTCATGGATCTCTTCAATCAATTCTTTCACCTCGGAGGGATATACACATCTTTGTAAACCTGCCATAATTCCTCGTCTATACAAAACACCATTAATTAGTACATACCGAGCAACTTTAAACTTCAATTTCTTGGCAGCGATCTTGTCCTCCGGTAATTCTCCTTCCTCAACATATGCCCTGATGGGATCCATCCAAGATGCTCCTAAATCAAGGGAAATAACATTCATCGTCAAGCTTTCATCTATGCTTCGACTTTCTAACACCTCAATTGGTATCGTTCTTCGCAACTCGGTACGAGTAGCTGATGCTAGTCGGACCAGTGCGTCTGCTTGTGCATTCTCCATTCTTGGTATTCTGATTAACTGAATGGCATCAAATTCTGCCAACAACTCTATCGCCTTTGCATGATATTTGACCATTAGTTCTCCTTTAACTGCATACGTTCCCATTATCTGATTCACAATTAATTGAGAATCACTGAATACCATCACTTGTTGTGCTTTCATAATCTTTGCTAAATTAAGACCTGCTATTAAGGCTTTATACTCAGCCTCATTATTGGAGGCTTTGAATTGGAATCGTAAGGCATATTCCACGTCAATCTCGTCTGGGGTGTTCAAAATGATCCCGGCTCCACAACCTGTTGTGCAAGATGACCCATCTACATACAATCTCCACGTAGGTAACTTGTCTTCAAAATTCTTATCTAACAACGTTCCTCGGTGAAATATTTGCTGTTTTGTTTCATCCTCCCCTGGTACGTTTCGCTCCTCGTCGACCATCTCTTCTCGCCCTTTTACCAACCGTAGTTGGTCTGGGTTTGAATTTGATGATCTTTCTACATCCACAAGCCCTTTTACCAACCGGAGTTGGTCTGGATTTATGTCTGTTGATCCTGTAACATCCACAGGTTGGTCAGCGAGCAACTTTTGTTCCTCGGGGGTATCAGGATATGTAAACTCTGCTATAAAGTCTGCTACAGCTTGCCCTTTTAAGGATGATCTGGGTTCATACACAATATCGTATTCACCGAGCTCTATTGCCCAGTACATCAGTCTTCCTGATTTTTCTGGCTTATGAAGAGCTTGTCTTAATGGCATATCGGTATACACGATGATGGTATGGTCCTGGAAATATGGCCTCATTCTTCTACTAGCTTCGATTAATGCCAATGCCAATTTTTCCAACTTTGGGTACCTGATCTCTGCACCTCGGAAAGCCTTACTTGTGTAATAAATTGGCTTTTGGACTCCATTCTCCAATCTGATCAATGCTGAGATGACCGCATTTTCTGATACTGCCAGGTATAAGTACAACTTTTCTCCCATCACTGGTCTGGACAGCAATGGAGGTGTTCCCAGATATTTCTTCAAGTCTTGAAAGGCTTTTTCACATTCATCATTCCACTCGAAAGTTTTTCGGAGTGTTTTGAAGAATGGAAGGCACCTATCAGTTGCTCGAGATACAAATCTATTGAGCGCTGTAACTTGTCCTGTAAGACTCTGCACTTCTTTCTTCGTCATTGGAGATCGCAACCCTAAAAGAGCTTTGATCTTTGCTGGATTTGCCTCAATGCCTCGCTGGTTGACGATGTACCCGAGGAACATTCCTTCTCGTACTCCAAAGGTGCATTTTGTCGGGTTGAGCTTCATCTGGTACTTATCCAGTTGATCAAAGGTCTGACCTAAGTCAACTAGATGATCATCAACTTTCTTGCTCTTTGTCAGCATATCGTCGACATAGACCTCCATATTGCAACTGATTTGTTCGGCAAAAACCTTGTTCATCAGCCGCTGGTATGTCGCTCCTGCATTTTTCAAACCAAAAGGCATAACATTATAACAATAAGTTCCCCTGGGGGTAATAAAAGAAGTGCTTTCCCTGTCTTCAGGTTTCATTTTGATCTGGTTGTATCCAGAGTAAGCATCCATGAAACTGAGTAGCTCGTGCCCTGAGGTAACATCCACTAGTTAGTCAATTCTGGGTAATGGGAAGTGATCCTTTGGGCAAGCCTTGTTGAGATCAGTGAAATCAACACACATTCTCCATTTATTATTTTTCTTCTTTACCATCACCACATTTGCCAACCAGTCCGGATACTTCACATCTTCAATGAATTGGGCTTTCTGGAGCTTGTCGACCTCCTCTTGAATAGCTTGATTCTTCTCGGGGCTAAATACCCTTCTTCTCTGCTTTACAGGCTTGATCTCCTTATTCACATTGAGCTCATGACATAAGAAGTTTGGATCTATTCCTGGCATGTCTTCATGACTCCACGCAAAAGTCTTCTTTCTATTTCTCAAGAAAGTTATCAATTCCTGTTTTATTAAAGCATCCAACGATGAACCTATCTGGGTTACTCGTTCAGGTTGCTCGTCGTCCAGAATAACATTTTCTGTAGATTCTACCACCTGTCCTTTTACAAGTTGGGATTCATCTCTGGGATCGAGAGTTTCAATTTTTGTATCTTCTTCCACCTGGTAGGTAGTAGTCTTTTTCCTTGATTCTTCAAGTTCCCCTTGCTCGGCAGATGAATAATAGCATTCTCGAGCTACTTTTTGATCACCTTTCACCACTCTCACTCCAAAATTTGTTGGGAATTTTAAACATTGATGTACTGCAGATTGTACTGCTTCGAACTTCTTCAAGCCAACTCTTCCCATGATGATGTTGTAGGCTGACTGCACATTCTTATCCATCACAAAGAAGCGTATTCTTTCTGTTCGACAAGCAGGCCAAGTTCCAATGAATATATCCAACTTGATCGTCCCAAGTGGAAAAACTTTCTCGCCAGCAAAACCCAGAAGAGGTCTGTGATAAGGCTCCAATTGAGATAACTTCAAATTTAAACTGTCAAAGCATGAATAGTACATGATGTCTGCCGAACTGCCATTGTCTACCAGCACCCTTGAAATCACTACTTCTTTCATCCTCATTTTGATCACCAAAGGGTCGTCATGAGGGTAAAGAACACCTGCCAGGTCATTTTTTGAAAAGCCAATAACCAGTTTCTCTTTGTTTACCTTCCTCGAATGATCCTCCTCGGCCAAATTTATTCGCTGAATGTACGAGCAAGCTTGTGCCTCTCCGAGGTAAGCTTTTCTTTCTACAGTAAGATCTCCTCCTCCTGTAATAACATTACAATCAAATGACCCAAAACGTATGGAAAATACCTCTCGTTCTGGCTGCCTTGGTTTCTTGGGAAGATCGGGGTCATCCTTGGCATCATCTTCATGGTCTCTCTTCTTTTTCTCCTCTGCTCGACGAGGAGATCTAGACCTCTCTCTAGTTCGATCATTATTTCTTCTTTCACCTCCCCGATCAACATATTTTTCTAGCTTTCCTCTTCGGATGAGTGTCTCAATCTCGTTCTGAAGAGCTATGCAATTTTTAGTCATATGGCCATGATCTTTGTGGAACTCGCAATATTTGTCCCTGTTCCTCGCATCAGGATCTGACCTCAGTTTCTTCGGCCACTTTACTTCCTCACTATTCTTGATTTCTTCCAAGACATGATTAATACCCATTTTCAAGGGAGTATAATTATCGAATTTCTTCAGAACTTCCCATGATGACTTATTATTTCTGGAACGCTTGTCGCCACCATTTACCTTATGCTCTTTATTTTTAGACTTGTCGACGTCCACCTTGGTGTCTTTATCTATATTTTTCTTTGCAGCCATAGCTTCCTCGGCATTCATGATTTTGGTCGCTTTTGCCATCAACTCTGATATAGTTTTAGGTGGATCTTTCGCCAAGGTGTAATACAACTTATTAGGCAACAACCCACTCATCAAGGCGGTGATTTCTGTCTTCTCCTCGTAATCTATAACTTCTAGCTTCTCGTTATTGAAACGAGTTATGTAATCTCTAGTACTCTCATCAGATTTTTGTCTAACACTTAGCAAATGTGCTACTCGTTTTACTAGCTTTGCTCCAAAACAGAAATTGCCGATGAACAACTCGGCCAACTGAAAGAAAGTTGAAATCTTACCCCGAGGAAGATTGTTGTACCATATCTGGGCAGCTCCAGTAAGAGTTCCTAAAAACGCTCTGCATCTCATCTCGTCGGGGACAGCATAGATATCGGCGGCAACTTGATATTGCTTTATATGAAGGACATGATCTGTCTTTCCATCATATTTAGGGGTCACTACTGGTGCTTTAAACTTTGACGGTGTGGGAAAATTCACAATGGCCTGGACAAAAGGTGTCCCTTGAACAAAAGTTCGTTGTAGGGGATTCTTCACCCTAGCTATTTCTCCCAATCTATCCTCCAATCGCTGAAGGGACCCTTTCCACGCTTCATTTCCTTCCTCGGGCCTATTGGTTCGAGCAATAGATCGTTCTGAAGTAGCCTCTTGAGATTTATCTTGACGAGCAACTGGTCGTGATTGTGCTGATCCTTCTCTTGGATCTGATGGTTGTCGAAAACTCCTCAACATGGTCTTAGGTGGACTCCTATTCCTCCTAGGGCCTAATCGACTGAAAGGAGACACCCTACTCAGTCTTTCTAAGGCGCTGGGCCTTTCTGGAGAGAGAGTGATACGTTGATCAGTATCTGTAGCCCTTATTGACAAAGTCCGCCCAGGTTGATAAGAGAAATCATCAGACTCCTCATTACGATATGACTCAGTACGTCTGGATCGTGAAGAAAGTAAATAAGTTTGCCTCTGACCACTTCGCTGTCCTGAACGTGCAGGTGCTCCGCCATGAAGGGTTTGTATGAGTTGCCTCATTGTGTCTTGCATGGTTTAGAAAGTGTTAAAAATATATTTTTTAATAAAAACAGTTTTAAAAATTTTACAAATTTAAGATGGTAAAAATTGTATATCTTTTTATTTAAGAAGCATTATACATTTTATTCCTATTTATAGTTCTACAGTTTTTATTGTCTTAAAACTGTACAGTTTTTAAAACTGCTTCTATTAAAAAAATTATTTTCTATCTCTTTTAAAACTGCCCTTTTTGAACTATTTATTTTTATTATTTTATTGAAATGTGTTTTTTTTTCACTATTTTAAAATTATGTTTAACAAAGATTAAAATAATAAAGCGGCATTTAACCAAAAAAGAAAACTGATACACAAAAAACATTTTTAACCAAAAATAAAATTTGTAAAAATAAACATTTTTAAGAAAACGGTTTTTTAAGAAAAATAAATTTTAACAAAAAAAAAAACTTTTAAAAAGAAACTCTTTTTAACAAAATAAAAATAGTCGTAACAAAAAAAAACCTTTTTTCTACAAAAGTCATGATTTTTTTTTTATGCGGAGAGAAGTATTTCGGGGGAAATTGGTTCATAGTATTGAAATGACAAAACATAGGGATGAGTTGGATTTATTAATGATGTGCAATCCACATCCTTAAGTTTGTTTTTTAAATAAAAAACTTATGTCACTCTAGTCTTTCTCTTAATTGAAAAGTAGTATATTGTTGATTTCGTCATCTCATGTGATATCTTCCGACTTATTTAGTAATCTTGTGATGAGAATGTTTAGAATTGATTTAAGGACTTTAGTGTTGTGATGATTTTTTGACAGATAGAATTGAGTAGTGATTCGTGAGAGAACGCGTGGGGAAATATGCGGGTAGGATCGGGTCTATGGGCGCCTAAATGTGGTTTTTATGGGTAGGCATTCGTGCACCACATATTATCTTGAGCGTTAGGCTTCATCGAATTTCAAGTAGGAAATCTCTGTGCTAGTGAGAAAGTATGTAACAAATCGTGATTTTTAAATCGGTTTTCATTAAATTAATTCGAATTTTGAAAAATAAACTTTGGGAATCTATTTAATTTTGGTATGTAAAAATGTTGGTTTTTATATATAAACTCAAGGTTTTAAATTAGGATTAAAATTTGGAAATAATAACTTTTTGTATAAAAATCGGGAAGGATCCAACCTAAAAACAAAACAAAAAAAAATATCCAACCATCCATTCGAGCTAAAATTTTCTTGTAGCTTCATGTCACCTTCAGCGACTACACCTACAAATTTTAGCAAATTCCAACGGTCCGATCGCCCAAAATGGTTTTTTTAGTGTTTGTATCTAATTAGGACTCTAATTCTTTTTGGTATGTTAACATAAAATGACGAGTTTAGGACTTTTAAAACATATTTTAGCCTTCTAAAAAACCAGTATCTTCCTGTATTTTTATTTTCTTCCTAACCAAGTTTCAACTCATGATTTGAAGGTTTTTTTGGGATTTTCTCGTGTTTGGTCTAGAACGAGTTTTGATTGTTATCGCAAGAGGAACACAGTGGTACGGTCTGAATTTTATGGAAGATTCTTATGAGTTTCTTGTGAGGATTTGAAGGTATGGGATTTACGCAATATGCTCCTTGAATCTCTCAAGAGTAGTCATTTTCCATCTCATTTGTTTGTACTCATATTGTTGATATCATGATGTTTATTGGAATCTAAAATTATTGATTCAATTTGAGATATTCTATTTGTTGATGGGCATGGTGGCATGAAATTTTTATATGACATGGTCACCTGTCAATAGTCCAAAAGTCCAGTAGCCAGCATAAGACTTTACAAATCTTTGGTGAGGTGAGGTGAGCCCCGGTAACATATTGATGTGTTATTGAAAAATTAAATTGGTATAATGCTCAGATGTCTCATTGAACTATAATTAGGATTCGTATTGTTGCATTTATTCACCGTTCTTGTTTCGAGCATTTATTCTTGTCATACTGTGTACTTCCTTGTATTTTTCTTTTAGTCGCAGGTTAGCGTGGATTTGGACGGAAAGGATTTTTGGAGGATATTAAGAGCACAACGTTTTAAGTATTTTATTTTTGTATAAATTGGCAATATAAATATTTTAGGAGCTTAGCGTTATTTTGAGTGAAATTAAAACTGTAATTATTTAGAGGTGTATTTTACCTAGCCTTATTGTTAGGAGAGATCTTACATTGGCGTGTAAATTTTGGATTTGACGTGATGTATTTTGATGACATGTCATGTTTATTTTCGTGGAATATAGAGGCTCTATATGGATTGTTCAGGATTTAGTTTAGTTTTAATCGTAGTAGCGACTCAAAATTTTTTGGGTTGTTACACCTTTCTTTACCCATAAAAAGAACACACGATTCTCAACAAATGTGTGTAGAAAAATCTTAATTTTTGCCGAGAATAGATAACACAATAAAAGTGTAAGGAGATTATTAAAAGGGTCAAGAAAGAGAAATACCAATTATTGTGAGTAAAAAATTTAGGAGACATTTAAGAAGAGTACAATGGATCAATGTATGCTTTCACTTATTATTTATATGATTTTACGTGAGAAATACAATGATTCAATATTGATAGTTTGGTATTTGATAAACCCATTAAAAATTTCAAACTGTTGTTCAATTCTGTCTTCAAATCCTCATTTACATTCTTCAGCTACACCTCAATGATCTCAGCCATTTTTAAAACCCAAGTTTTTGTAATGTAAATATTTGCAAAAGCTTTGTTTGTACCAAATGTGAGGTCTTTATTTGTGGCATACTAGATGTAGTTTAATAGGCAATAATGGTACATACAGATTCAATGTATCCGGATGTATTACCTATATAAATGATTGAGATCAAAATACCCCCTCTTTTTTAAAGATACACTATATAAGTGGTTGAGATCAAAATTTAATCAAAATCGTGAGATTTGCTCAGTTACACGCATCTTGAAAAAAATGATTTCTTTGTTTGGGATGCTACAAATATAAAAGTAGGATCATTAATTTTGGGATTTATTTAAAGGAAGGAAATAGTATTAGTTTTGGGTGAAGTAAATTTTTTATCACTTATTAATATGTTAACGAAGTGTATGAAATGTGCACTTATTCTTCACTGCTATATAGCATGTTGCATTTTTTTCATAGTTAAACTAGTACTTTTAAAATGTTATTTGTAAAAAAAAGTCAAGGGCCTCACTTAAATTAACTTATTTTGTGTTTATTTCTCTTTTGTTGTGGTGGTGGTAGTCCGTGGTTAATAAAATGTCATGTATGTGAGTAGGAACTTTGATACGCGGTAAACTACGATAAAATTTGATTCCGTCAAAAAAATTATGGGTAAGTGTGAAACTACTACGTTGAGTGTAATGTTATGTTACATGGAAATGTTACTCCAATGGAATGATAATGCATTCGCGGTGGAAAAAAGTGAGTGGAATCAAAATTCATCTAATATAGATGAAATTCTTACGTTTGGCAATAAAATCCTTGCAAATGTTTTATTTAAAATGAAAACTACCATAGATACAAACTTTTACAACTATCCTTAAAATTTAAATATTTATTTTGTGAAGACAATTTTGTTATGTTGGTTTTTATTGGAATTAAAGTTGTAAAAAAATTATTTTGACCTTTATTTCTACTCATATACAAAAATTTGATTAACTTACTCTAAATTACACATGTCTAAAACTATTGGAAAATATTTTGTACAATAAAAAACATACTTGAGTTCATACATGTATAAACAATGAACCTTATAAATGTGTTTTATAACATGTCCAAAATAAATCAATTCAACATATGTGTGTGTGTGTGTGTGTATGTGTGTGTTAACAAAATTGCTAAATGTTATTGTGTGTATATATATTGTATGGCTAATTGTAGACAGACACGGGATTTAGACATATTTTGTGAGACACGCGTGTCTTGTCTTCATTGGTTAGTGTTCGAGGTCCATTCATTATTATTCAAAGCACCAATCAATGAAGACACGATGCGCGAATGTGTATATCAAAATATGTTTGAAGTCCGTGTCAGCCTAAAATTATTCATATTACACATAGCCATGTCATTTTTCATTCATTAAACAACACACGAAATTTTGATTTCTAATAGTAATACATTGATAAATCAACAGAATGAATAGATTTAAAATTTTAGTAAAATGTTTCTTGACAATCACTTTAACAAAAATCACAATCCATCTAAAATAGACGTCGAATTGTATCATTATAAGTGTTTTGTTTGTTAGTAATTTATTACTCTATTGTCCACTTAACATTCGAGATTCTGATTTGTGTCATACAAATTGAGTTATAATTGTAGTTAATATGGTAAAAGGAAAATTGAAAGAAAAGCGTCAAACTCTATATAACATGTTATTCACATTGGTATGATATATATAACAATATAACGTGCCAGTTATATTCTAATAAATGAATTTGTGAACGTTGAATTGCTAAATAGCGTTTGGAAGTTTTTTTTGAGAAATTTTGCTCAAACCATTTTTGATTCTTTCACTGGGATAAAAAAATCTATTAACCAAAAGAAAATTAAATATTTCTCTTTCTTTTTACAAATCTTGAAAAAATAGTAGGATAAAAGACTTAGGGTTCACTACACCAAAATGGGTAAATTGGCACCTTTCCAGTGGCTAGCCTTATCACGGTCATTGACCGTGGAAAAAACACGCGTTTTGTGTCATGATTATTGACCGTGATAAGGCCGTGACAAAGACTTGTCATGGTCAATGACCATGACAAGATCGTGACATGTACAGTTGTCACGTGCTTGTCATGGTGAATGACCGTGACAATACTTATTATATTATCACGGTCAAGGACCATGATACACCCGTGAAAAATATTACAACAACAAATCCTTTCCCCTCCTTTTTTGCCCCACCAACTTCTTCCCTCTTTTTTTCTCTCTCTCTCTCTACTTTCAGGTTAGTTTTTGTCTCTCTCTCTCTCTCTCTCTCTCTCTCTCTTCCACACACACACACACACACATATATATATATATATATAGAGAGAGAGAGAGGAAGGCTCACCTACATCATGCACTATACATCACACCGTATATCACATCTAATTCTAGTCCATTGAAAACTTTTTTTCAAATTTTATTTTTTTCTCTTGAAATTAACCTTCCAATCAACCCATATGCAAAAAATTAAGTCAAAATACATTTTGTAGCTATTTTTAAAAAATCCACAAAAACCTGCTGGCGCAGACCCTTATAAATAAGGTATTTTTAGCAGGTATTTGTGAATTTTTTAAAAATAGCTACAAAATGTATTTTGACTTAATTTTTTGCATATGGGTTGATTGGAAGGTTAGTTTCAAGGGAAAAATATAAAATTTGAAAAAAAAAGTTTTTTAGGCCCTAAAATTAGCCGTGATGCATGAGTGATGTATAGAGCATGATGTAGGTGAGCCTTCTCCTATATATATATTTATGTACATGTATATGTGTGTGTGTGTGTGTGTGTGTGTGTGTGTGTGTATATATATATGTGCGCGTGTGTGTGTATGTGTGTGTGTGGTGGGTGGGGGTGGGGAGGGGGTGGAGCAGGGTAGGGGAAGGGGGTGGGCAGGGTGGGGGGGAGGGGCCAGGGATGGGGGGGCTGTTTGTGTGTGGTGTGTGTGCGTGTGTGTGTAGTGGGGTGTGTGTGTGTATGTGGTGGGGAAGGAGGTGAGGGAAGGGGGTGGGGCAGGGTGGGGGGAGGGGCAAGGATGGGTGGGTGGGTGGTGGGGTTGGGGTGGTGGGGACTGTATGTGTGTGTGTATGTGTGTGTGTGTGTATGTGCGCGGGTGTGTAGTGTCCGTGTTTGTGTGTAATGTCCCTTGTGAACGACTTGATTGGTTATTAATTTTTTTAGTAAATTAATATATGATTGCCCCTCATTGTAAATTAGTAAATTAATATATGATTAATTATGAAAGTAGGATTGCCCCTCATTGAAAATTAGTAAATTAATAATTGTATACTTTAATTGTTAGTTTAATTGATGAAAATAATTAATTGAGTATATGAACTAGAAGGAGTACAGGATACACATTTATTGTTGACATTGTTGTTGGATTATAGTGGATCGATGTTGGGTTGGTTAATTTTAAAAATGGCATGACCACTGGATTATTGTCCATATGGGGGTTGGATTTTTCAACTTTTTTTGAAAATTACTTGTATTTCGAACAATATATATATATATATATATATATATATATATAGTATGATAATTAAATGAAACATACTTAAAATTATATATAGTGCGCATAGATACTAGCCTTCTAGTTCTTATACGTACGCATTCAATAGCCCTTAGACCAGTTCGAGAGTCATTAGTCCTATAATGTGATCTCTCGAATTGTCCCATTTGGATTGTTTGGGACTGCATAATTTCTGTATAATATTCTTAGTGGCTTAAAGTTGTTACTTTTGGAGGAAGTTGTGCAGTCATATCCTAATGTTCTCTGGGTATATACTAGATTGACAAGTGTGACTGTTATTTCAATTGATCAATTGAAATAACACTTACACTTGCCAATCTATGTCGTATACTTGGAGAACTATGGGGATATGCTACCGAATTTTTTTCAAATCGTAACAATGTGCATGAGTTGTTAAGTATATTACAGAAAAATGCGGTATTGAATGGGATAGGACCACTCACCCTTTTGAGGAGATGGAAGAAATGGAAACTTCTATTATAAATTGAATTTGAATATAAATAAGACATAATTAAATGAAACATACTATAAATCTAAGTTTTGTTTATACTAATTCATGAATATACGCTTCGTACCTTTAATAGGTGATTAATTGTGGTAGCTGTGATGGGATATCCGAAATACAAAGAGTGGATGGGTGAGACAAATAGAATGGGGGGGGGGGGGTTTCGTAGAGGTGCTAACGATTTTGTGAAATATGCAAAGAGATGTCATAATGATGAAGAGTTTCCGTGTTCGTGTGCTAGGTGTAAGAATGGTAAGGTGTTTGAGTGGAAAACAGTTGAACTACATTTGTTAAGATCGGGTATGCAATATAGTTATCGATTTTGGAGTTTTCACGGTGAATTGAAAGTTTCTTTTGTCCCCGACCAACCTTCACAACAACCGTCAACAAGTAGGATAGATGTAGAAGGGGATGACGTAGATCATAATCTGTTAGAGGATTTAGTTAATGATGTGTACGGAGTTTATGAAGCATAAGGGAATGAGGTTACTGATGATGTAGAAGGTTCAAGTGTTCGTGAAGATATCACAATAAAACTTGACAATGACTACCAAAGTTTAAAATTTAAGGCGACCTAACCGTTATACTCTGGTTGTGAGAAAGATCAAACAACTTTACATGCCATGGTTGGTTTGCATAGTTTGAAGACGCAATACGATTTTTTTGGCAATAGCGTGACAGGATTTCTGAAATGGGTGAAAGGCTTATTACCAAGGAGAATACACTTCCAAATATCTATCATGTTATGAAGAAAATTTTGAAAGGTTTGGGAATGAAGTATAAATCGATTCATGCTTGTGTATATGACTGCATACTATATCGAAAGGAGTATTAAAATCTCGATCGTTGTCCGGTATGCGATGGACCTAGATATGTCCAATCTACTAGTAAGGAAGGCACAAGCTCAAAAGTGCCTCAAAAAGTATTAAAATATTTTCCCGTTGGGTCTAGATTAAAGCTATTTTTCACAGTACCATGGATAGCGGAGGCAATGACTTAGCATGCTAGGATAGAAGTAGGTGGTAATATCATGTGTCATCCTATTGATTCTACTTACTTGAGGAGGATGAATTATGAGTATCTCGATTTTTCTCGAGATCAACGCAACATTCGTTTGGATATATAAACAGATGGTTTCAATCCATTTGGAAATCTAAGCACCAATCAGAGTAAATGGTCAGTGGTCCTAGCCCCAACCAACCTCCCTCCTTCACAATGTATGAGACCTGAATTTTCGATGATGTCTTTGATGACACCTGGGCCAAAGGCACCAAGTGATGACATCGACGTCTACCTGGATCCTTTGGTAGAAGAATTAAATAAGTTGTGGGAATAGGGTGTGCAATCGTTTGACTCTTTTAGAAAAGAAGAGTTTACGCTGAAAGCTATGTTGATGTGGGCCATTCATGATTTTCCAGCTTACGGGACATTATCCGGTTTTGTAGTACATGGTATTTGGGGTGTCCTATTTGTGGAGAGGAGAATGAATCTCTACATCTATCCTTTAGCTAAAAAATGTATACCATTGCCAGGAGAGGTTTTTACCTCCGACTCATAGTTTCAGATTTAAGAAAGGTTCCAATTTTTTATTGGGCGGGGTTGAACATAGGCTACCGTCGAGACAACTTTCGGGTTCAGAAATTGAAAGTAAATCTTCTGAATGTGGCCCTAATATGCCAGGTAAGTCCCAAATTTAATAATTTCAAGCATAAAAAGACCCCAACTGGGAATGAAACTGAGACAAGAAAGACATAGTCTAGGAGGTAAATTTTATTTGACTTGCCTTATTGAAAGAATAACCTGGTGCGCCATGTATTGGATGTGATGCATGCAGAGAAGAAATTTGCTGAACATATTGTGGGCACTTGCCTTAGGCGGAGTCATTCGAAGGATGGAGAAAATCCACGAAAAGACCTTAAATCATTGAAACTTAAGCCACAACTATAGTTGAAATAAGATAGTAGGGGAAGGACAATAATTCCCCCTGGTGCGTTTACTTTGACGAGTGGGGAAAGGAAGGTATTTTTCAACACAATATATAATTTGAAGGGCTCATCTACTTTTTCGTCCAAGTTTCAAAGGATTGTGAATTATGCTACTCATGATTTTAATAAGTGTAAGTCCCACGATTGACATGTGATCATGCAATCGGTTCCTCTATTGTTTAAGCACTATTTCTCCAATCACGAGGATTTGCGAAGGGATATTATGCAAATTAATATTACCTTCTCACTCTTGTATGAGATGGTAGTCAATCGAGAACACATAGTGTCCGCAAATTTAGTGGTGACCGAAGCGATTTGTGTGTTGGAGAAGTACTTTCCCCCATCATTCTTTGACATAAGAGTTCACTTGTTGGTACACCTTTGCGACGACCCACTTCTTTGACATAAGTGTTCAGTTGTTGGTAGACCTATGCGACGACCCACTTCTTTGTGGTCCATTTAGATATCGGTGGATGTATCCGCTTGAATATTTGTGAAACTTTTTAAAAATTATGTCAAGAATACGCGATACATTGCAGGATCAATTGCAGAGGAAAACATCAACGTGGAGTCATCAATATATACTTGGGAATATATGTCTGACTCGACTAGCGTTGATGACACTAATGAGTTCATCGATGATGGTGGTCATGTGATGGGAAAATGATTGAAATTCACGAGTTTGCAACATGAACAAGTAGCTCGTTATCTATTTGGCACACATGAAGATGTCGAACAATGGAAAAAGTAAGTTTCGATTATTATAAGGTTTAACATTATTTTAGATTATTTTATACACGATTAATTTAGTAATATGCAGAAAATATGAAGACAGTGAGAACAATAAAACATGAAAAACATTGGTGCAATCACACAACGAATTTAGGTTGTGGTTGGCACAAGAGGTAATTATAATGAAAATGGCCGTTATATAACGTTACATTACACTCAAATTTTACAACTAATATAATTAATTTATCTAGATTCTCAGCTCTTAAAGACGGGTGATGCGACATCAAGGCTTGCTCGTCTAGACACTGGACCCTTGTTCGAGGCACAAGAGTACAAAAAGTATCGATGGGACGATTATATTTTCTCTCTAAAGTGTACGAGGAAAGTACAAATGTACAGAACTCGGGCATTTCATACAAGGCTCTTACTTTCTTTCGAGCGAGAGAAAAAAATAAAAACCACGTTCAAGATGAAACGACTTACTATGGTGTAATACGAAATATATTTGAATTGGATTATATAAGCTTCAAAGAGGTTGTATTTTACTGTGACTGGATAAGAGTTGAGGATAAAAATGCTTGTAAAGCTGATCCTGTCACCAATTTGATCATGGTTGACTTGTCCAAGTTGAAGAGCAATGACCATGTGAGCGATGAGCCGTTTGTTTATGCATTTCAAAAGGTTAACCAAGTGTTTTACTCAGAGTATATCAACAATGAGACGTGGTCAATTATACAACACGTGCCAAAGCATTTAAATAGTTGTCACTACAAGAATTTGCACCATTAGCAACAATATTTAGCAACACAAACTATTTTTGTTGCCAAAGATACCGTTTTGGCAACAAAATCTTATTTATGTTGCCAAAAGACCATTTTACACTGTACTTTTGGCAACATAAAATAAAACTTGTTGCCAAAAGTTAAATTTTTTATGAGGGAAATTATTTGAAGCTTTAGCAACATTGTCTTATGTTGCCAAAAGTCATATAACTTTCTACAACATAAACCCGTGTTGTGAAAAAAGAGCGGCTTTGGCAACTAGAAGTTTTTGGTGCCAAAAATATTTTCTATATTTAAAATACATTGAAATCTTAATAAACAAAACCTTTCTCACCAAAACAAAAATAAACAAAACCTTAAAAGAAGAAACCGACGTTCGGCTTCTCTTTCCCTCGCCCTCCCTCGCTCGACGAATCTCTACTCCACCACCGTCGGCTGAATATTTGCTCCACCGTCGGCTAAATCTCCGCTCCGCCGACCACCATAGCAGGTTCCTCTATCTACCTCTCCCACACTCACAAATGCACAATGGAACACGCGCACAACGAAACACACGCACACACACCTACATCAATTTTTGTATGTCGGGGTCAAATCCAGACATCAAGGTGGGTGGTCGGCACCAGATCTTTATTGGGTTTGTGCCAATTGAAGATGGACAAGGGTTTGGTTGGTCGGGGGTTACTGGTGGTAGGGTTTTGGTATGGTGGTGGTTGGTTGAAGGGAGTGCGGGAGGCAGAAGCTAAAGGTGAGGTGGCAGTTGAATTGACGGAGGAGGAATTGAAGGGATTGTGATGATGGGAGATTTTTTTTTTATTTTTACTTTTTTATTATTTTAATTTTGGATTTTATTTTTGGGTTGGGGTATTTTTTTTCCCTTCTAGGTAAAAAATTGAGGGAATCCTGTTTCTAGGCTTAATAACAACGAATTAATATTTAAGGGGGTGAATTTTTCGGGTAGTTTTTTTAAGGGGTGTCCCATAACTCTTATGGTCCTTATTAACTTATATGTTGTTTTATGCGCTTTTAAGATTTTGACATCTAAATGTGTAATGCTTACTAGTTCAAGTTATTTAGAAATGTTTCTCCTCAAATTATTAATGATGAAATTGATTATCTACGATTAAGTCGTAAATGTTGTCTCTTAAGTAACACGAATTCAATTGTTCAATAAAATATGAAATGATAATAATTTTAAGAAACATTCACAACATTACATTGTTATGTTTAATGTGTAGATGATGAGAGAAAAAAATTATTGTTTCAGGTGTGTGTTTTCTTTGCTTCCAGAAACTTCTTGAGAAAATGCCATGGTTAAAGTGTGAGATGCACTGTCAACTCAATTCTTTTGGTGGATGCTCAAGCTTTGATTTATTGGCTTAATTCTTCAATTATACATTACATATATATTTACTCTCTTTGTCTTTCAACTGTTCGTTGTTTTGTTATTTTATTTTCAAAAAGTTATACTTAGGCATAAAAACATGCCGTTTAAGAGTAAAAACATAAAATAGCAACAAAATGATCTCGTAACATGCATGGACACCTCGTACGAGATCAATATAACTCGTAGGAACCGACCGTGTAGTCACAATACACCCGGTTTAAGTATACGATATAAATTTGTCAAAAATTAGACTTAGACATAAAAACATGTTGTTTAATGGTAAAAACATCAAATAGTCACAAAATAGTCACGTAAGAGGCACGCACACCTCGTACGGGACAAATATAACTCGTAGGAACTAACCGGTAGTCACGTGGCTCTCAGTTTGAGGATACGATGTGAATTTACAAAAAGTATGTCTTAAGCATAAAAATATGTCGTCAGAGGATGAAAACATAAAACAATTACAAACGGTCCCGTAAGATGCACGAACACCTCATGACACCAATGTAATTCGTTGGAACCAACCCTGTAATCACGGGACTCTCGGTTTGAGTAGACGACGTAAATTTACAAAAAGTTAGATTTAGGCATAAAAATGTGCCGCAAATGGGTGAAAACGTAAAACAACCACAAAACGGTCCCTTAAGAGTCACAAACACCTCGAAGGGGACCAATGTGACTCATAAGAACCGACCGCGGAGTCACAGGGCTCCTGATTTGAGTGTACGATGTAAATTTGAAAAAAAATAGAATTAAGCAAAAAAATATGCCATCGAAGGGTGAAAACGTAAAATAATCGCAAAATGATCTGGTAAGAGTCACGAACACCTCGCACGGGACCAATGTGACTCCTAGAAACCGGCAGCGTAGTCACCGGGCTCCCGGTTTGAGTGTACAACGTAAATTTGTAAAAAATTTAGACTTAAGCATAAAAACATGCCATCTAAGGGTGGAAATGTAAAATAACCACAAAATGGCCCCGTAAGAGGCACGAACGCCTCACACGAGATTGATGTGGCTCGTAGGAATCAACCGTGTAGTAATGGGGCTCCCAGTTTGAGTGTACGTCGTAAATTTTTAAAACGTTGGACTTAAGCATAACAACATGCCATCGTAGGGTGAAAACATAAAATAAATACAAAACAGTCTGGTAAGAGTTACGAACAACTCGCACGGAACCAATGTGACTAGTAGGAACCGATCGCATAGTCACGGAGATCCCGGTTTGAGTGTACGACGTAAATTTGCAAAAAATAATTCTTAAGCATATAAACATGCCATCGAACAGTGAGAACGTAAAACAACCACACACAGTCCTGTAAGAGACACGAACGACTCGCACGGTACCAATGTGACTCGTAGGAACCGACCGCGTAGTCATGGGACTCCCAGTTTGAGTGTACGACTGCCATCGAAAGGTGAAAACGTAAAACATCCATAAAACGGTCTGAAAAGAGGCACGAATGCCTCACATAAGACAAATGTGACTCGTAGGTACCGACCAGTTAGTCACACGGCTCCTGGTTTGAGTGTAGGACGTAAATTTGCAAAAAGTTACTTAAGCATAAAAATATGACATCGAAGGGTGAAAATGTAAAACAGCCACAAAACGGTCCAGTAAGAGTCTCGAATACCTCGCACAGGACCAATATGACTCGTAGGAACTGACTGCGTAGTCACCGGGCTCCCGGATTGAGAGTACGACGTAAATTTGAAAAATTTAGACTGGTGCATAAAAACATGCCATCGAAGGGTGAAAACGTAAAACAGCCACAAAACGGTCTCGTAAGAGTCATGAACACCTCGTACGGGAACAATGTGACTCGTAGGAACCGATCGCGTAATCATGGGGCTCCTAATTTGAGTGTACGGCGTAAATTTGCAAAAAAATAGATTTAAGCATAAAAACTTGCCATCGAAGGGTGAAAATGTAAAGCAGCGACAAAGCGACTAAGTAAGATTCACGAACACCTCGCACGGGACTAATGTGACTTCTAGAAATCGACCGCATAGTCACGGGGGCTCCCGATTTGAGTGTACGATGTAAATTTGCAAAAAAAATAGACTTAAACATAAAAACATGCCATCGAAGTACGAAAATGTAAAACATCCACAAAATGGTCCCGTAAGAATCACGAACACCTCTCACTGGACCAATGTGACTCGTAGGAACCGACCGCGTAGTCACGGGGCTCCAATTAGAGTGTACGACGTAACTTTGCAAAAAAATAACCTTAAGCATAAAAACATGCCATTAAAGGGTGAAAACGTAAAACAACAACAAAACGGTCCCGTAAGAGTCGCAAACACCTCACATGGGATCGATGTGACTCGTAGGAACCAATCGCGTAGTCGCGGGGATCCCGGTTTGAGTGTACGATATAAATTTGCAGAACAAATAGACTTAAGCATAAACAATTAAAATCGATAGGTGAAAATATAAAATAGCCACGAAATGGTCCCGTAAGAGTCACGAACACCTCTCACGGGACCAATTTGACTCGTAGGAACTGATCGCGTAGTCACGGGGCTCTCAGTTTGAGTGTACAATATAAATTTGTAAAAAATTAAACTTAAGCATAAAAACATGCAATCGAAGGGTGAAAACGTAAAATAAACACAAAATGGTCTCGTAAGAGTCACGAGAACCTCTCACGGGACTATTGTGAGGCGTAGGAACCGACCACCTAGTCACGGGGCTCCCGGTTTGAGTGTACGATGTAAATTTACAAAAAAATCAACTTAAGCATAAAAATATGCCATAGAATGGGGAAAATGTAAAACAACCATAAACCGGTCCGGTAAGAGTCATGAACACCTCACACGGGACCAATGTGACTAGTAGGAACCGACCACGTAGTCACGGGCCTCCCGGTTTGAGTGTACGATGTAAATTTGCAAAACATTTAGACTTAAGCATAAAAACATGCCATCGAAGGGTAAAAATGTAAAACAAGCACAAAACGGTCCCGTAAGAGTCACGAACACCTCGCACGGGACCAATATGACTCGTAGGAACCGACCGTGTAGTCAAGGCACTCTCGCTTTGAGCATACGACGTAAATTTGTCAAACGCTGAACTTAGGCATAAAAACATACTTTTATAGGGTGAAAATGTTAAAACAATAATAAAACGGTTCCGTAAGAGTCACGAACACCTCACACGGGATCGATGTAACTCGTAGGAACCGGTCGCGTAGTCACGACGCTACCAGTTTGAGTGTACGACGTAAATTTACGAAAAATTAGGCTTAAGCATAAAAACATGACATCGAATGGTGAAAACATAAAACAACCACAAAACGGTCCGGTAAGAGTCACGAAGACCTCGGACGAGATCAATGTGACTCGTAGGAACCGAATGCGTAGTCACGGAACTACCGGTTTGAGTATATGACGTAAATTTTAAAAAAATTAGACTTAAGCATAAAAACATGCCATCGAAGGGTGAAAATATAAAATAACCACAAAATGGCCCCGTAAGAGGCACGAACGCCTCGCACGGGATTGATGTGGCTTTTATGAATCAACTGCTTAGTCATGGGGCTTTCGTTTTGAGTCTACGTCGTAAATTTGCAAAAAGTTGGACTTAAGCATAACAACATGCCATCGCAGGGTGAAAACGTAAAATAAATACAAAACGGTCCGGTAAGAGTCACGAACACCTCGCACAGAACCAATGTAACTCGTAGGAAGCGATCACGTAGTCATGGGGCTCCCGATTTGAGTGTACGACGTAAATTTGTAAAAAAAAATATTAAGCATAAAAACATGCCATCGAATGGTGAGAATGTAAAACAACCACAAAACGGTCCCGTAAGAGGTACGAACGCCTCGCACAGGACTAATGTGACTCGTACGAACTGATCGCGTAGTCACAGGGCTCCCGGTTTGAGTGTACGACGTAAATTTGTAAAAAAATTAGACCGAAGCATAGAAATATGCCATCGAAGGGTGAAAACATAAAAGAGTCATAAAATAGTCCCGTAAGAGGCACGAACGCCTCACACGTGATCGATGGGGCTCGTAGGAACCGATCGCATAGTCACAGCGCTCCTTGTTTGAGTGTACGATGTAAATTTGTGAAAAATTAGACTTAAGCATAAAAACATGCCATCGAAGGGTGAAAATATAAAAAAGCGACAAAATGGTCCCGTAAGAGCCATGAACACCTCGCACGCGATCAATGTGACTCGTAGGAACTGACCACGTAGTCATCGGGCTGCCGGTTTGAGTGTATGACGTAAATTTGAAAAAAATTAGACTTGAGCCTAAAAACATGCCATCGAAGGGTGAAAATGTAAAACAATCAAAATGTTCTGGTAAGAGTCATGAACGCCTCGCACGGGTGACTTGTAAAAACCGATCGTGTAGTCACCGGGCTCCCGGTTTGAGTGTACGACATAAATTTACAAAAAATTAGACTTAAGCATAAAAACGTGCCATCGAAGGGTGAAAATGGAAAACAACCACAAAATGGTCCCGTAAGAGGCACGAACGCCTCGCACGAAATTGATGTGGCTCGTAGGAATCGACCGCTTAGTCATGGGTCTACCGGTTTGAGTTTACGATGTAAATTTACAAAAAAATTGACTTAAGCATAAAAACATGCCATCGAACGGTGAAAGCATAAAACAGCCATAAAACGGTCCGATAAAAATCACGAACACCTCACACAGGACCAATGTGACTCATAGAAACTGACACGTAGTCACGGGCCTCCTGGCTTGAGTATATAACGTAAATTTGCAAAAAATTTAGACTTAAGCATAAAAAAATGCCATCGAAGGGTGAAAACATAAAACAACCCCCAAACGGTCCCGTAAGAGGCACGAATGCCTCACACGGGACCAATGTGACTCGTAGGAACCGATCGCGTAGTCAAGGAACTCCCTCTTTGAGCATACGACGTATGTAGACACCTCATTCTGTTACCCCGTAACTCTCCTTAGGTACCTAGTACCTCCGCTCATCACCGCAAACCCATGTCATGTCCCGAGCACTGACCTGGAAGCCATCGGGCACTCTTCGGCTCGATTTGACCAAAAGTAAAACTCTTCATCTCGACCGAGACTCAATGAATCTTCTAAGGGCACTGAATACCCTTTCCAACGGTCCATCCCGTGAGTGATTCTGACTTACCATGCGGACGACGATCCGTTTGCGTCCGAAACCCGACCTAGAGGCCACTAGGTACTCCCGAACCCTGTTTGACCTAAGTCAACTCTTCAGCTCAACCGAGGCTGAATGAATCTTCGAAGGGAATTGAATACTCTTTTCAACGGTCCATCCCGTGCGCGATCCTGACTTTCCATACGGACGAACGATCCGTTTGACTCCGAGAGGCCATCGAATGCTTCCCGGGCCCGATTGACCAAAGTCAACTCCTCAAACTGGGTCAAACTCTTTAGAAAGTCGAAGTACATCTCTTAACCTTTCCAACGGTATGCCTCGTGCATGATTCAGACTTACCATGCGGACGAACGATCCATTTGCGTCCGAACGATTCCCCGTCCAACTGACTGACAAACGCTTCCGAGCCACATTTGACCCAAAGTCAACTCCGAACTCAGGAGCAGTCCAAAGTAATTTCGAAGGTCTCCGAATTAACTTTTCGACGGTATGCCCTGTGCACGATTCTGACCAACGGTTTTCCCTGGACGATCGATTTTCCAAAAAATCCTGAAACACACTACCAAACGGCAGGTTCCAGAACCTGCCTATCAGCACCTGCCTGCCGATAGGCAGGAAGGGCTCTATGCCAATCATCACTCACCTGGGACTATAAAAGGAGGCCTTCACCTCATTTGCAAGGGAGCTCAGATCAGAAGAAAAATTTCTCTCAACGAATCCCAAAAACCTCTCTCGAAGGCAGCGTGATTTCAACTTCCAAATCCTTTTTTTACTTCCACTTTCCATCATCCCTTTCATAAAACTTGATGAATTAACCAATCTATATCATCATCCAAGTGCAAGGGCTGCTTTTCAACATTCAAGATCAAGCTCAAAGTCTCCAAGAAGGTCCATCTCTCTCACCTTTCTCTTCAAATCTTCTTAAATTTGCAATAACTTGTTTTATTACTTAAGCACTTTTATTATCTTATTTTACATATCCTAACATACTTTTTATCTAGTATTATTGCACATCTCCTATTTTCATATAAATAAAACCCAAAAAACAAGAAAAAGAGGGTTTGCTCATAAATTCCAAATAGGGATTCTCACACTGTTTCCACACTTTTCTCACGACTAAAACACTTTTTCCACACACACACACACACTTAAAAATAAGAGATTTCTCCATTTGGATTAATGGGATAAACCCCACCCCTCATTTTGTATGCGAAATACGTGGACTTTGATGCCTTTATAGGCTACGTAGGCGTCTCGGGGTAAAACCCGAGACTCCAGTCCTTTTCTCACTTTTTTCACTTATATTTTATCTTCTATTTATCTCATTTTTTTATTATACATTCGTTCTTAGTGGCGTATTATTCCACATGCGTTATCGTTCCCTTATAACGATCAACGCAAGGGTAATCGCGCAAATCCTATTTTCTACATTAATCTCACATTCCTACGGACGACTCGCTTTATCTTTTCCATGATACAAGTCGACATTCCTACCTCCATTCTATATATACACATGCACACATATCACGGGGGGAGATATAAGGTAAAATAACAAATATTCATGAGAGACCGAAAGGGCGGAATGGGTGCCTAACACCTTCCCATTCCATAACTAAGCCTCCGAACCCTTCTTGAATCATTTTGGTTTCGCACGCACCAGTATGTCTTTGGATGCCATCCTTCGGGGTGGCTCCCCCTTTCTTTTGTCTGTTTTGAGTAAAATAGACTGGCGACTTTGAATCTCTCTACATTTTTACACCTCACAAATTGACGCCGGCCAAAGCGCTCTCCCGAGAGGGACGCGCGGGACCCGAAGGATCCTTTTCCTCCGCGGTGGGGATCGGGGATGGCTATAGTGGCGACTCCTCTGGGGATGGTGTATATTTTGAGGGCTTGACTCTATTTACATGAAAGCAATATTTTCTTATGTTTCCCCCATACCTGCATGTTCCCCTTTCTCATATGTACCCCATGCTTGTGCTTCTATTCACACGCTTGTAGAAAAGTCTCCATGTACACCTCACACCACGTGCACCTAGGATCATATGTATATCCCCATGTTTCACGCATCACCCATCCATACTTGGTGTACCTTTTGGGGTACTCATACTAGCTCCCTGTTTGGCATAAACAAGAAAGGCATTCTCATCATAAGATACCAATAAGAGAATCATGCATGATTCACACAACATCACCAAAGAGCATTGATATTGACCAAATTTTACCCAGTAACTGGAGGGTCACTTCGTGATGGGCGCTGGTCCGGCAGGTCGTAGTTAGCTTAAGCGATATGACTCTAACCTTCCATTGGCCAAGTACCTTCGACGTATATCGAACGGTTCCCCCGCATCGTATCGCTTGATCGAAGTTATGACGTGAGGTATATCGTAGGGAATTCGTTCACGTACGTCGAGTATATCGAATTCTCTCTCACACGTACCGTCCCTATGAGGTATATGGTGAGGCAATTCACGTACACTCGGGTATATCAAATGGCTTGTCCACACGTACCGATTGCCCGCAAGATCAAGACGTATATCGTGGAAGTCACGCCAAAGGGGAGGAACCCATGCCGATTCACCCAACTAACTGCATACCCGCATATAGGTGTCAAACCTAGGACACGCACTTTAGATTTCCGGTTTCAACCCGAAACTCTATCAAAATTTTGGGTCGGTCTGCCGCCCAATTTTCACCCATTTTTAAAACGGGACCCTGTTCGCGAGCCTGGTTACAAGTCCAAACATAGCTTTGCATATATTAAGACCCCCACTTCTCCAGGCTCGGGTCCTGTCCGACATTGCATTTAGGAGAATTAAATACAAGTGAGAACATAATAATCATAATTATCATGTTGAGTTTCGTCTCCAAAAACATTTCTCCCTTCTTTATCAAAAAAATCCAAAAACATTTCTCCCTTCTTTATAAAAAAAACCCAAAAACATTTCTCCCTTCTTTATCAAAAAAATTTAAAAACATTTCTCCCTTTTTATCAAAAATCCAAAAATAGTTTCCCCCCCTTTTCTCAAAAATAAATCTCATCCTACGCCTTCTCAGGTCGATCGCAAGCCCTTGGCCTGGCTCCCTATTGGCTTCGGTCTTCAGTCAAATCACCCCGGAGTTTCATCCGCTCCTCTACTACTTCTTCCGAGTCCAGAATCCATCCATCTTCCATGGAGAATCCAGATCAAGCAGCAGTCATACAACTGGATCTGCCGACAGTCCTAGCTCAGCTCGTGACCAAGATTGACAACCTCCAAGCTGAGGTCCGAGAAATGCAACGAAACCAAGTTCCTATTCCTCAAGAGCCTGAGGCCCTGTTCCCTCTTTCTATGGGTCCACCCGAGCCTATCTGGGTCCCGAAAGAATATCAGCACGCTCCACGTGCCCCTCCTGCTAATGGGCCGCCGCCTGCCCAACTTCCAATGCCAAACATTGCCCAGCCTATGGCTAACTTGCCTATGGTTGCTGATCCAAAGGAGGAGGAGTTGAATAAATTCAAATAGGATCTCAGGATTCTCACTAAGAAGTTTGATCAAGTCAGGATCTCTGGGAATTACATGGACTACACCCATATGTCTCCGTATCCTAAAGCGAGGTTACACGAGAAGTTCAAGATGCCAAATATCGAGAAGTTCGGGGGGAGCGCACCCCCGATTGTCCATCTTCGCAGTTATCACCATTCCATGACTCTCCTTGGGGCTTCCGAAGAAGTAATGGCCCAACTATTTCAGCAAACTTTGAAGGATAGTGCCCTCCGATGGTTTTTATCCCTTGAGGAATCCAAAATCCGTAGCTGGGAGGATGTAGCCCAAGAATTCATGTCGCATTACAAATACAACGAAGAGCTCAAGGTCACCCTCCGTGATTTAAAGCTTCTAAAAAAAACTCTGGAGAAGTAACTTCATAGCTCGATGGATGGAAAAGGCAGCTACCATGACCAATCGGCCATCTGAGGATGAACAAGTTAACATAGTGAAGAAGAATTTCTTACCCCATGTCCGAGCAACCATGGGAGGATAGTACTACCCCCACTTTCGAGCTCTTAGAGAAGCAGGAGTAAAAATTGAGGAAGTTCTTGCCAAAACAAAATTGGAACCGAAGAAGGTGTCCGGACAGTTCACCCCCAGGAAATATGACAAGCCTGTCAGTGCCGCAGTCTCAACCATCAATAACATCTCTCAACCAACCACATCATGGGCACTAGAAAGTCACCCTGCCCCCATCCGTAGGGAATACACTGAGCTCCATGATCCCCTCTCCAAAGTCTACCAAGCCCTGTTAAGCCGAAACCTTATAAAACCCTTGGGACCCCATCCATTACCCAATCCACTTCCTAGAAATTTCAAGACCGATGCTCATTGCGCCTTTCACCAAACAACGGGCCATACCACCAACCAATGTTTCCACCTTCGAAACATAATCCAAGATCTCATCGATCGGGGTACCATCGCCCCACCAGCCAATCCTAAGCTAAACACTATGCACAACCCACTCCCAAATCACACCAATGCCATCTTCTTGGAATAAAACCCGAATTTCGATCCATCAACCAAAATCACACCCCTATACCCTCCTAAACCTCTTCAAATTTGCCCATATTTCCTCCTACACCCTATTAGCCCCGCTGATCGGGCACTATCTCTCCTTACTTAAGCATGCATCGTTGTCCATACCTGTTCCAGAAGTGGAAGAATGGAATTATCAGAAGTCTTAAATCAACTCCTAGAGTTCGGGCTGAAATTGCCCTCACGGATGAATATCGATTGCCAAAAGTTCAGTGTGCTATTTTGGAAGCGAGGAAATGGGCTCGATAATTAGATAGTTCGGTGATACCCACCAATGAGGTCAGTTTATATGATGTTATCCAGATTGTGATGGAAGCATTCAGGCAAACCAACAACATTTGTAGTATCACCGAGTTATTTGGTGCTTTGAAGCTACAAGGGCGCCTGGTCCCCTCACCCTTGCATATCCCCACAGAATGGGAAGACCTATATGGGGAAGCCTTTGAGGTTGTGGAATGCATTGACCTCAGAGGCGAAAACAGAATTGTTGCCACCGGATGGGAGGAAGAATTCGAAAATTCAAATGAAGATCAAGCTTCAGGAAGAACTGGCCCAGTAACCGACTTATGTGGGATACTATCATTTGAAGAACTCCTCGGAGAAATAAATAGGGTGGTAGAGCAGCCTGAGATTGATGAAGAAACGGGATTCATGTTTTTCTCTTCCTCGATAAAATACATGACCAGATCAGGGAGACATTACCAGATCTGAGCTCACTACCAGCAAATGACAAGGGGAAGGGCGTTGAAAACCTTCATATGCCAGAAATTACCATCGAGGAGAGAAAGATCCTCGATCAACTGAAGAAAACTCAAGCTAACATCACTCTATGGGGGCTTTTCATGTCTTCCCAGCTGCACATAAATGCTTTAATCAAGTTGCTCACAAGACTCACAGTTCCTCCTTCAACCACACCAGAAGAAGCAGTAAATTTGGTCGGATCCTTGACCTCCACCCTAATGTTGTCATTTTCTAAAGAAGAAATACCCAGAATTGGGCCGAATCACAATCATGCACTCAACATCTCCGTCGAAGTTATGGGAAAGGTCGTTCCACTCTCTCTTGTCGATAACGGATCCGCCTTGAATGTTTTCCCGTTGAGAACCTTCAAATGTTTATGTCTGAGAGAAAGTGACTTCGCTCCAACCTCCGTCGCTGTGCGTGCCTACAATAACACCCGTCGAGAGGTGATTGGATCCATAAAACTTGCAATAGGGGTTAGACCCATAAACCCTGTCGTCGAATTCCAAGTCATTAATATCCAGACCGATTTCAATCTGTTGCTCGGACGACCCTGGCTCCACAGTATAAAGGGTGTCTCTTCCTCATTCCATAAGAAATTGAAGTTCTTCACTGATGGGCAAGTCATCACCATTTTGGGTGACGACGACAATGCCGAGGGTGCAAGCACCAGCAGTCAAATTCTTGAGATACAGCATGGATAAAATGATATGCTCCTGTCAGGATTCTGAGTCGAGCCATCCTTACTCCCGGTAGGGGACGATTTCAAAGAAAGGGTTTGTCCAGAATATGACTCTCAGGGCAATGTTAATGCGATTCATATGTTCAGAAACATGCACTTCATGCCCGAACTAGGGCTCGAGCAAAGGCAGCAAGGGATACTTGAGCCCATCGAACTGAAGAAAGCTTTCCCTCCTTGCGGTTTGGGATATCAACCATCAGAACAAGAGCTCAGAAAGAGCCGCCAGACTCGATTAAAGAGAGGGTTAGACTGCGTTCGAACTATCTCATGAGATTCCTTAAATGGACGATTCATCAAAGAAGGTTAGGATTTCCCCTTTTGCGGTTTTCCAGAACCATGGTATGACCACACAGACAAGAACATGAAGCCTGTAATGGAGATATTTTTCCAAGATAGCTACCCATGGGCCGAAAGTTTCTCACACCGCATATAATCTCTCATCAAAAGTATTGAAGAGACTGAGAAAAGTGATTCTGAAGATTCCTTCAACTTACAGACACTGGGGCTGGCACTCTGCATGGTTCATTTAGGCACTACATCAATGGACCCATCCCGTCTGATTAAAGCTGCTGATACACATATCCTTAACTGGCATGCTGCGCCAGTTCTACCTCTTGAAATTTCCCCTAACCCCAATGTTTACCCTATTTCTTCAACTGTTGTCTATCCTCGCTCAAATGTAATCGAGATATCTTTTGATGAGGTTCTCAATGTTGTTTTTCCTATCAATGAAATAAACGAAGATTTTGAGTATCTTACTGTGCCTTACATTAATTATTTAGATTCTAATCAAACTTTTGATGATGATGATTTTGCAAATGAACAATTCTTAACTGATCTAAATAAGGTTAATAATAAACAACATAATCGCATTCAAGTTAACGAAGAAGAGACTGTTGTTATTAATCTCGGTTCTAGTAGACAACTGTACGAGATTAGGATAGCGGCCACCTTTGACGAGCATGAGTGCGCACAACTCGAAGAATTGCTAAAGGAGTTCGTGGATGTCTTCGCATGGTCGTATGATGATATGCCCAATATCGATCCTGAAATAACACGGCATGAGATCCCCACTCTCCTAGATTACAAGTCG
Organism: Sambucus nigra; assembly: GCA_949130495.1. Lineage (NCBI taxonomy): Eukaryota > Viridiplantae > Streptophyta > Magnoliopsida > Dipsacales > Adoxaceae > Sambucus > Sambucus nigra. The sequence continues at coordinate 379,487,136 of OX422224.1, forward strand.
GTTAAATAAAAGTTGAGAAAACTCTGCACCGAATGGTCGCTCAAGATCAAAGAAGAGGTGGTTCAACATTTGAACGTAGGTTTCATTAGAGTAATCGAATATCCCACGTGGCTATACAACATTTTACCTGTACCGAAATCAGGAGGGAAGGTTCGAATGTGTGTGGATTATCGAGATTTAAACAAAGATTCTCCGAAGGATGATTATCCGTTACCCAACATCGACATGATCGTGGACAACGTAGCCAGTCATGCTCTCAAGTCATTCGTCGACGGGTTTGGCGGATATAACCATATAAAGATGCACCCTGACCACCAAGAAAAAACCGCATTCATCACCCCATGGGGAACCTTATGCTACACCGTTATGCCATTCGGTCTCAAGAATGCTGGGGCTACCTACCAAAGGGCTACCACAACCATCCTGTATGACCTGATTCACAAGGAGGTCGAGGTTTACATGGATGATATGATTATCAAGTCCAAAACTAGAGAAGGTCATGCTCCTGCTCTCCGAAAGTTCTTCGAACGACTGCGGCAATATCAGATGAGACTCAATCCACAGAAATGCGTCTTCGGCGTTACAAAGGGAAAAGTCATGGGATTCATAGTCAGTGAGAAGGGAATAGAAGCAGATCCCGCTAAGCTGAAGGCCATACTTGAGATGCCACCTCCCGGGACAGAGAAGGAAGTCCGAGGTTTCCTTGGGAAATTATAATATATCAGCCGTTTCATCAGCCAACTAACTTCCATCTGTGAACCAATCTTCAAGCTCTACCAAAAGGATTCAACCAAGGTTTGGAATGAGGCCTGCCAAGAATCTTTTAACGAATCAAACAATATCTGACCCAACCTCCAGTTCTCATGCCACCACAACCTGGTATCCCTTTGCTCTTATACCTAACCATAACCGACACTGCAGCTGGAGCTTTGCTAGCCCAATACCTTGAAGACTCCTGCAAAGAAAGAGCCATCTATTATGCTAGTCACAAATTGGCCGGGTACGAGGTCAACTACACTGCTTTAGAAAAGGCATGTGCCACACTTTTCTAGGTCACCTAAAATTTGCGACACAACATGCTTGCCTTCCACATCAAACTTGTATCCCGAATGGATCCCATCAAATACCTGCTTGAGAAAACCGCCTTATCCAGCCAAATGGCCTGATGGTTGATGCTCGTAATCGAGTTTGATGTCGTGTACATCACACAAAAATTCGTTAAAGGAAGATCCATTTCTGACTACCTCGCGGATTACCCCATAGGAGAAGCTAATGTCTGGATCTCCGAACTCCCAGATGAGAATATCCTTTGCACCACCAAAGACAACCTCCGATGGCAAATGTTCTTTGACGGCGCTACCAACAAAAAGGGATATGGCATTGGGATACTCCTGGTTGCCCTAGATGACTCTCATACTCCCATCGCCATCAAGTTGAATTTCCCCTGCACCAATAACATGACGGAATACGAGGCATGCACAGTGGGCCTCAAGTTCGCTCTCAAGAAAGGTATTCAATACCTTGATGTATATGGGGATTCTTCCCTCATCATCGGTCAAGTGCTCAGAAAGTGGAAAGTCAAGGATGAAAATCTCCAATGCTTTCACGCCCAATTAGAAGAGTTAGCCTCCCAAATCCAAGCTATCACTTTCCATAACCTACCCCAAGCAAAGAATAACCTAGACGATGCTCTCGCCACTTTGGCCTCCATGGTCGACATGCCCGAGGGAATAACATTGACCCCCTTCCTAGTTCAAAACCAAGACAAACCAACCAATCGCTACCACATTAAGCTCGTCACCAAAGAAGATCATGAGCTAGTCAACTACTGGTACTATGACATTTGGTGCCTCCTCAGGTACGATAGGTATCCGGAGGGTTCCAATAAGAACAACCGAGCTACCCTCCAAAGGTTGGCCGCCCAGTACATCATTTTTCATAAAACACTATTCAAGAGGAATTTCGATGTAACTCTTTTGCACTGTATCGCAGGGGCTGACATTGAAAAGATAATGCAGAAAATCCACAGCGGGGAATGTGGGCCCCACATAAATGGTCACATGCTTGCCAAGAAGATCATCCGACAGGGCTACTAATGGACCACCATGGCCCAGGATTGCATCACCTATGTTCGGAGATGCCCTAAATGCCAACAGTTCTCCAATTTTCAACACTTGCCTCCGCGAGTATTATACAACATGACCTCTCCCTGTCCATTCTCCACCTGGGGTATCGACATCATAGGGAAGGTTACACTAAAAACTTCAAACGGACATGAGTTCATCCTGGTTGCCATCGATTACTTCACCAAATGGGTCGAAGCTGAATCATATGCAGTATTGAATGCCAAGAAGGTGGCCAAGTTCATAAAAAAAAATATCATATGCCGATATGGGGTCCCATATGAGCAAGTGTCAGATAACGATTTGCACTTCGAGGCAGAAGTCACAGAAATAGTCAACGAGTATGGGATTCAGAGACATAAATCTTCTCCCTATCGACCTCAGACCAATGGTGCAGTTGAGGCCGCCAATAAAAACCTCAAACCCAACATCAGCAAGATGACCGAAAGTTATAGGGATTGGGCCGACCGGATCTCGTACGCCCTCTGGGGCTATCGAACCTCAAACCGAACCTCTACTGGGGCTACCCCTTACTCTCTGGTTTACGACATGGAAGCAGTCCTAACTGTGGAGATGGAAATACCCTCGCAACGCGTAATGCTCAAAGGCCAGGTTAGTGAAGAAGACCGGTGCCAAAGCCGTCTTGACCAGCTGACCCTCCTGGACGAAAGGATATTGAAGGCTTTATACCATATACAAGGGTACCATCGCCGAATAGCGCGTTCATTCAACAAGAGAGTCAAGGATCGCGGTGTCTGAGAAGGGGATTTAGCCCTCAAAGAGATAATAGAACCCATCTGGGACCCCAGAGGAAAATTCAAGCCCAATTGGAGAGGCCCTTACATTGTGAAGAAAATCTTGTCTGGCGGTGCCGCCATGCTCACTGACCTGGATGGGGAAGAGTTGGCTCGTCCAGTCAATCTGGACCATCTCAAGAAATTCTACCCCTAGTCCGAAATCTCGGCGCACTACGACTCTTCTCACCCCCCTTCTATTCTAAATATATATATATATATATTAAATGTTTTTAAAAAACCCCAGAGGTACGTAAGCAGCTCATACATCTCACATGAGCACAACCCCTTCTTTTTCACAAAATATATTATGTTCTTATCGCCGAGAACGACAGTTCATTCTAAACATCTACTTGAACAAAAGGATTATGTATGCCTTAGCGATCGGTATAGATAATTCAAAATACAAAATTCATCGAAAGTCACAGCTGGATGATCAGAAACTTGTTTCTTTCATTAATAAGAAATTACAGTACGGATTTCATAAGAAAAAGGAATGGATAACTCCCTTCCCCCTATTACCCTAAAAAGCCAGATAAAATCCCCACATCTGTTTCAAAAAATAAACTCTCCAAGAGTCCTACCCACAGCTACCAGAAGAACCTGCACCCTCATCATCTACATCCTGAGGACCCTAAGTTTCCCCCGCCTGAATAGAGTGTCGCAAACATTCCATGGATCGATGAGCCTTAACCATCTTCGAAAAGACCACAACAACCCCTTCCATAGAGTCAGATAAAATAAGCCACCTTTGACCAATCTCACTACAAGAAAAAGGGTCATTTATGTCAGTGAAAAACTGACATAAATGACCATTTATGTCAGTTTTGGAATTTTTTAAAACTGACATATAAAACCCTGACATAAATGTTCGTAAAACTGACATAAAGAAGATCACATTTATCTCAATTTTTAAGAACACACATAAAAACTACGGTATTCACCATGTTTTTAATCAGATTTTCATGAAAAACTAACATAAATAACATCACATTTATCTCACTTTTACTAAATTTATGAGAGTTTTTTCAAAATTGACATAAATGTTTATATAAAAATTTAAAAAAAAATCATTACTCCATCAATAGACAACTACTATTTGAGGTTAAATCAACCCTTGTAAATAGATAATAATCAAGGTCACAAATATCACGAACTTGATTTACATCAAGATATTTACAATAAAAAAAATATTGATGTGAGCTACATCATATCCAAAAACTAAGTAGTGTGTGAGCTACGTGATGATATCCAAACACTAGCTAACGTCTAACTATCTACATCATAATATTCTAAAAATAGTGATGATACATCCCAATATACAAAAACTAGCGTGGAAAACTACATCATAAGATCCACAATCCAAAATAATACTCAAGCTAGGACGTTGTCGAACATAATACTCGATCAAGTTTGTTCTCAATGCTATCCAACCCAGAATGAGTAACCCTGTAATAAAATGTAATCAGCATAATTTTCCTCAAAACACAATCATCTCAACAAATTGTCATTACGACATAACAAAATGCAGTTTTTCGGAAGTACCTAATACATGTAATCCGCAATGAATTCAACGAACTTCGTATAAGCTTCAATTAGCTCATTCAATGTATACGTCGCTTTATCGGGCAATCTTCTCATGTAACGAATTGAAGATATAATTGAATTTTATTATTATGGTATAAAAATAGTTAATGACTAAACAATATTTTATATAATAGGAGGAAAATAGAAAAAAATGGTAACTACCTTTGTTTAAAAAGGTGTGGAAGGATCCTCCATGAAGTAACTCATGAACTTCAACACGATATCCGCAGTGAAGAGTACCTTTTACTCTCATTGGGAATTAGTTAACACAAAACATTATTACCAAACAAATAATAAAAGAGCAAATCTTCCATTTTCTATCACATTAGTATTAATACAGAGCAATAATTGATCCGCCAACGAATTATATATTATGCAACATATCAGTCAGCATAACTCTATATACAGATCAATAAGCAGTCAGTAAAACTCTAAATTACACAACAAATCATTTAACATAACTCTGTTTTTGAATTACTCAAACAAATTCTATATTATGCAAAATACCAACCTTCGGCCAAACCGCCTGCTACAACCACCTTCGGCCCTAGTTTTCCTAACCTGTCAAAACCTAGCCCCCTGCGCACCTGCTATAACCACCTTCGCCCCTAGCTGTCTTACACATACTCATACCTAAAGCCTACGAAAACAATAATGTTAACGTGTTCATCATGATCTGAATGTTAAAGTGTACAACATGATCTTTATGTTAAAGTGTTTAGATTATTAAACAACTATTTTTGTGGAGATAACAACTATTAGAACTTAAGATATCGTATGTTTGGAGAATAAAAACAGAAGCTAGTATGGGAATCAAGTGTTGGAATAACAAAAATAGTCAAAAGAAGGAGAATGTCACCATCGAGAAAGCTGGAGGAAAATTATCAAAATTAGTAAGAGGGGGAACCTCAATATCGAGAACCTGGACAGATCTTTTTTCACCTTCATTGTCCATAGGATAGGATCATCTTTTTTACTTCCATATACCAATGTGTCTTTTATCATTACATGTGCCCCTTCATTTTTACTCGGGAACTCCTATAATTACTTCTAAGAAGAACCTTGTAAACTATCTCTCATCTTATACATGTTCCTGATACCTATAACTCTCACTATTCTATTGTTGTTATGATTATAAAAGACCTACAGGTATATACGTTCACATCTGCATAATTAATTGATTTCGATAATAGTTTATCTCCTAAAGTCCTAATCATTTTGACGAACCTTATTTTCTTTTTCCGTAATCTTTAACAACATCAACAAATTTGAAGGGGGAACTTACAACCCGGGTTGATTACGCAAAAGAGAGCCAATTAGATTTAACTTTTGTGGTACTTGAATAAGCTTATTTTCAACTTAAACAAGAAAGATATTTATAAAGACAAAAGAACTTGGTAAATTCTAAAAAAAATCAACCAATGATCAGAAAGACCAGCAACTTTTAAACTAACGCTGCAATGAAAAGCTCTCTTATTACTCAAGTGTACAATAGTTCTTGGCGTGATCCAATATTTAAGCATCAGCTATATGCAAATGAAATAATTGGTAATAAGATTTGACAACTTCCAGAATATAAAGCATTTTGGGTAAGGGAAAACTCGAGTACCTCCCCTGAAATATTACCCCTATTGATCTTGGAATTGACTACCATTTCCATAGGACTATACAACTACTAAAATATCAATCAAAGATGTAAACTTCTGGTTGTACCACAGTTTTTTTTTACAATGGAAAAAAAGTATGACTAAATTTATAGGGAAAAAATCATGAGTTCTGCATTTGAGTTTTGCTTATAAGGAAAGTATTTGACAACTTATAAAAATGAAAAAAATAAAAATATTCAAGTCCTACAAATACCTGCATGTTTCCAATTAAGTGGGAAAACAGTACGAGGCCCAAGATTAGAATGAGAATAGCAAATATAATTTCCCCAATAAATGTCCATGTGGACAAACTCTGGCCATATGAACTACAAGATAACATCAATGCAATTCAAATTTCTCAGTAAGAAGATGCTCTAAATAACATACCTATTATTCCAATAGAAGTTCAAGGCAGCAACATATATTTCAAATTATGTATCATAGCATATAGTCAAAGTGACTAGAATAATTAAGTATGACAGCCTGATCATAGAAAAAATCAATTAATCATTGAGCTTGTGTCATCTCTGCCATCCCAAAGTTCGCCACTGGGAGCTTGTGCAATCTTTCCACTAATAATTTAAAGAAAAGCAAATGCATAAACCTACAATAAAATAACGAGAGACTGGATTTGGTCATACTAATTTCAGAAGATATTCTTCCATAAAAATAAACTGGATTCTCCAAACTAGAGAAGTCGAAAAAAATATACGTGAGGTTTTACTTACATTTACTTGATGCAGTTAGGAGATCTTATCTTGTAATTACCGGGACAACAACTCAAATGATATTGACGAAAATTGCAAATGAAGTAGTTCTTCTCTGTTATACTTCAACCTCTTATCTATTTCAACAATATCAAAATCTTAATTAAACAATATCATAACAAAATGCGACTTCTAGAAATACAATTACAGCTAAAGTGATACCAACAAAATTAACCTTCTCAGATCTATGCGATGACTTACGCATTTGTACCAATTTCTGTTTCTGTTTCAAATTCATTGAAGTTACTCGTGATGGAGAAAAAAAATTGATCCATCTTAGTAAGACGGGATGGATTTAATATGTTCATGTTTACCTTAATTTGGGCGTGATTCTGAGAAAATAACAAGAGAACATCATCAGTTTAGATCCACTCCCACACACAGTTTGTGAGAGAGAGTGAGGCCAATCCTGGAAAGCTTGATAGAGGGTCAAGTGATGTATATCTTTGTTGCATCTCCTCTATAACCAAAATTTATGAAAAATTGAGATTTTGAAAAGCTGTCAGTGATGGAACCCAATCTGGGTCAGCACCTATATGTTGAATCAGACCTCATAGACCAGCCAAAAGAATTACGTGAGAGAGACAGAGCGAGGAACAAAATAAAATTTTCGACATTACAATATTTGTCAGGAAGCATGGTATTCTCAAGATCATTATAACGTTCCTATTATAATACTACCTCAGTCCTAAGTTGTTAATCGCTATTTGAAGATAGTAGTCTGATTCAGATGCAACCAAACAAGAGGCAACTCGAACTATTCTGAAACCATTTCCATGTCAATCTTTAGACGAGTCATTTCCAAGTCAAAATTTAAACCCTAAAGAATATATTACCTTAAACCAAACATGAACTAGAGATTGGAGTTCCAAATCAACATTTAGACCAGTCATTTCAATGTCAATCCATGCAAGAGGCAACTTAAACTTTCCTGAAACCCTTTCCCGTATTTGATCTCCACCATTCTGCTTTATTGACGCGTTCATTCATCCTAAGCTCTCAACTTCTTTTTTAGCCTTACCTGTATAAAAATAATAATATGTTTGCAAATATCCTAACTTAATAATCCATGTACTTGTTTTAAGAGGTTTGACACAATAACATGTGAGAAGTTAGGATCAGCTAAGGGAAGTTAAAATTCCAGAAAACATCAAGGGGTAAATTATAGTTATCTTAGTTTCTTTAATAAAAATTAAAATAACCTCTTTCATTGAAAATTTCTCCACTATTAGGAGAAAACATGAGTGTTTCTATGTTGTGTATCATCCTTGACATCCAAATCGAGAAAGAAAAGGCATTTGAGAGCTTATCCTTGACATCCAAACTGAGAAAGAAGAGTCATTAAAGATCCAATCATAGTTTCGCATATTACATCTTAGACAATTTGCAGCATGAAATTCAAAGATACATAATGTGACTTTATATTTACAGAAATAAAATTGTAAAGCAATCAATTGATGTTGTACATGTACCATAGAAATCATTTATACTTTAACCTTTTCTTGGTGAATGCAATCTAAAAATATGTATGCAAGTTATACCATAATTATACTTTAAAAAAATCCACAATGAGAAATTCATATGATATTGAATAGAAGCAGAGCAGGACTATATATGAATTTCCCACCCTAGTTAAAGATCAAGTACTCCAACCAACATCAGAATTTTCAAACTATTGGATACCAAAAATTAAAATTAGCATACACTGAATGAGACATCTTCTATCACATAACACATAATTAATACACTATTCCTATTTGGTTTTAACTTCAGAATGACTATTTTCAAACATTAAGTGCAATATTTCCACCTTGATCAAGTAACAAATAAGGTGTTTTTTTTTATTTCAAGAAAGTTTAAAAACTCAAACAATCACAAGAGTTCACATGTCCACCAACTAGCCCTGACAACTAGTTTTCCTAGTTCAAGCAATCGCAAAACAATCATAACTGCTATGATGTTGTTATTGCAGTATATATGCATTATAGAAGCTATAACAACATCTATATATATATATATATATATATATATATATATATATATATATATATATATATATATAAGCTTTAGCATATATATACTAGAAGCAACTAATAAATATATAATAGTAGATATTAACTTTCATACAGGAGTTTCTAAAGCTTACAGTTCTATTTGGTTGCTATGGAAGTATGACTGGGAGATGATTCCTATCACAATACACGCTAAATTTATTTCCATAAAAATTAACATCCATGTTTCTTGTCAAGTTCAAATGATGGCAATTTATGGTAGTTATGATAAATAAACTAGATGGGATCTTTGGCATGGAATTTGAGACTTGGCTAATAATGAGTGTGATCTAATCATCACTAGTCGTTACTTAAATATTGTTATGGAGAAATCTAATAAGCTGGAAGGAAATAGAATTGACCAAGTGGCAGCATATGATTTCAAATATATGTTGGCTTCAACTGGTTTTGCAGAGATTGACTTCACAGGTTCTTTATTTAGCTAGTGTAATAATAGGCAGGGGAACTAAAGAATTTTGGAAAGGTTTGATAGGGTTCTAAGTAATACTTTTTGGAACAATCTCTTCCAGACTACAGAAGTGGGCCATTTGGTCAGACTAAACTCGGATCACTCTCTATTAATAGTATCATTGGACTAAAAAAATGCATTTCCCTACTCTGCCAGTGATGCAAACACACTTGCCCCTATTTAAAAAAAGCAGTTTGTAATGTTCGACTTGAGGTCCCACTTTCCCAACTTTCAAAGAAGAAAGTGTTGCTTCTCTAAGATGTTAGACACATACGATTGCTCATTTAAATGAATGAATGTAGCACGAGCTTTGTGGAAATTATTTGCAACTCTTTAATGAGAAAAAATCAACTCTGAATAAGTAAAAATTCTTTATACCTATGTGAAATTTTTTGACCCAAACCAAATTGAACCTAAGTTCAAATTACATCACAACTTCAATAGCCAAACAAAATATATTAAGGATCACTATATGTTGAATGAAACTGAAGTACATACCTATGAAAAAAATGGGGTGATAGTTCATAAACTTGGGAAGTAAGTTGTTCCTCCATCCATGATTAAGGTCCACGAAAAAAAGAATCACCAAGGTAGATGTGTTCAAGATGAGACATGGTGAATCATAGGTTAACATAATGATCATGTATATGTATTCCTTGTAGCAAAAACACACACAAATAGATTGACAATATCCCAAGGATAATATTAATAATCAATCTCAATATCGATTAAGTAATGCAATCTCAAAATTACTCAGCTAATGTATGACACACTTATTCTATCAAAACAAGACATTTTTTCCCAGTAAGTAAAATTTCTATAACATGAGTATTTTAGCTATAACAACCCATTGAATCCACAAAGCAACTCATTTAGGAATATTTCAAAATCACATAACAATAACATGTAGGCAATATAATTTCTTATATCCTAAAGAACTAGGACATACCCCTGAGTGAAATTCCAGTAAAGTTTCAAACAAGTTAGTTTCTATATACTATGCATAAATCGTAATGAATTGAGATAAATTTGAAAAACTAAAAGGGCACTGGCAAACAAATGTAATAATGTATTATAGGAGTAATCAAACTAAGATATAACAGTATGGTTGGCGAGGTTAGGATTTGAGAGTGGACACTTCAACCAAAGGAGACAAGCTAAGAGCAGTTCCACTGTTAAAAAGAACAAATCAAGGAAACCCCTATATCAATTACCCTCTTTTCTAGATTCCATACCATACCCTCCCTTTACCAGAGAACATCACTGCATTTTAAGACCCCGGGCAACTTGGACTGTTATATTATACACACAAATGTTCTTACAAATATTGGGTTGTTTCATTATTCTGATTGAGAATGTACAGTTGTACATGCCTAAAAATCCTTAAATTATAATCCCCATAGGCGCCTTTCACTTTTCATTCACAATTTCGACCATCAAATTTATCAAATTATGGCCAATCCAGGAGGGTCTTTTCGCATCTAAGATACTCAGCTGAAGGTTATGAAGTGGAGCATCTGTATACTGAGCTATGGAAGGCTTATGATGGTCCACTGGAATCCTTTCCACGATCAATCACAAGTTATAATATTTTGAAACTAAGGGAGATCTTTGTCCTCATAATAAATGGGAAATTTTCTTTATAGATGACAAAGGGGATGTGATGTTGATGGGGGATGATCCATGGGTGGAGTTCTGTGATATGGTGAGAATGATCTTTATTTGTTCAAGCCAAGATGTGAAGAAAATGAGTATAGGAAGAAAACTTCATATATCGTTCGTAGATAATGAAGGAACTAGTTTTACCTACGACATTGCTGAAAACTAGATATGAAACTTTCTATTTAAGAAATATTTACTTTTTACTTTTTTCTTATTTTTGATTTCATAGTGGGTCTTTAACAAGAATGTTTGATGTCGGAGGTTATAAGGGAGATATTAACAAATTAATAGCCTCATATTGAGTGGAATTGAAATGATTAGGTAGGAGTAATGAAGGCTTAGGAATAGAATTTGTGTATATGAATAATGTACTTGTGTTTTCGGGTGTATAGATGCAACAAATCGGTGAGAGTGGAACGGATAAAACTTTCTTTGTGGTAAAAAAAGGTGCAAAATGTTTAGTATAAGTATGAAGCACCAAATTAAGAGTCATGTATAGTGCATTAGTATTATCAATGATGATCACATATGGCGGATTCAATACACTTTGATCAATATAATAAATGCATGTCATTGGATTTCAACGATAACAGCAACGAGAGGAATGTATTTAGACATTTAACTAGACAGAAAAGTTGATTGATTTTTAGAGAACATGAAATGAAATTTTCACTAAGAAATATACAGTAGACAGTCAAGTCACATTGAGGGCCAATCCAATGTGTTCGAGAAGCCGTATAAGACAACATTGTACAACTGAAGACAAGGATGACTAGTGCCTTTGATAGGCAGTGGATTTCAACGATAGCAGTAAACAGAGCATATCACATTTGAACAAAATTTCATACGCAAATGTATACTTCATCTTATCATATTCATCTTATCCCGACAGTACACAATACATATCACAACTGTTGAAGAGTGCATATTAGTTTCTAGGAGAGAGCAACGGAGTTTGTAATGAGAGAATAACTTTCCGTAACTAATTAGCATGAAATTTAGAGCAAATAACTCATTAACAAAAGCCTTGTGCAACTTGTGCTCCCTTTACATTGGTTATAGGAGAAAGATTTCTGATATAACTATAGACAGGGGGCTCGTAAAATGTAAGTAACAATAATAAGTGATTAGCAAATTAGTGGAAAGGAAAATGTTTAAGTGATTGGCAAATTAGTGGAAAGGAACAATAATGGATGTAGTACTATTGGAGCCTTGGTGGAAGTACTATTGTTGACCTTTGTACAGAGATATCATATTCTTTATTATTAAAGAATAACCAAATAAGATGAATGAATAAAATGACAATAACGGTTAACATGACAATAGGGGTCCAAAAAATCAACAAAAATTAGATATGTCATCATGTGTTATCAAGAAATCAACTGAACATATAGTGGAAGATAATTGAACATATAGTTGGGCTGCAATGTTGAAGAAATTAACAAAAAATAATAAAAAAACAGCACATGTCATCATGTGTTATCAATAGTTTAATTGAAACAAAAGAAGATCATAACACCAACAAAATAATAAGAGTGAGAGAGAAAGTGCCTCACCCTCCAAATTCCAAAAATTAAAGATCCATTTATGAAATGCACTGTCAACAAACCTGAAAAAAGAGAACATTTAACTCTACAGATAAGGACCTATATTGTGATATGTATTTTGATGCGACCTATAGATCTACAAAATAAACCCAAATTATCAACATTGTGGTACTCATAGTGCTTATTAGTTGTCCCATAATCGCAAACATAAACAACTAATGAGAGTTTGCAAGGGTAAGAGACTAATTATAAAAAAGAGAAAATACGTATTTTCGGTGTAATAAAAGAATCAAGAGTTTATATATATTCATCAAATTCATATCCCAATTTCACCATTTGACTTCATCAAAGAACAATGCTCGTACAAATGCCATTGCTTTTACATCAGATTATATACAAATAACAATAATCCCTTAATATGTTAATTAAGTGAAGCTAAAAAACACACACATATATGTCCACACACAAAAAGTCCTTAGTGATGAATCTAATTTGAACAAATTTAAAACAAAAAAAAAACAATAAGTATCACTAAACTCAAGTTTTGGGAATAGATATGATTCTTGCCCAACCAATATTAAAATGGGAATACAAAATTTCAATAAAAAGTATAAATATTAAGAAAACACTTTTATTGAATATCAAAACAGATATGCCCAAAAAGTTTTCCCACAATTCAAACCATACCAAACCGAAGCCACCCATTCCTCTGTGCGATCCATCAATAGTTTACGAATTTTCCTTGACTCGTAAGGGAAAAAAATAGGATTAAGAGTCAAATTAGAATATGAAAGCGAACAAAGTTAGAGAATAAAATCTCTTAACGAAATAGACCTTAATGAAGATCAAAACCCAAATCAGGCGAGAACAATAGCTAAAAGGTATAAATGAATCAGATTGACCAAGTATTTGAAGTTAAATTAAGGATTTAAAAAAATAACATACCAAAAAATCATATGCTAGTAGCTGAATATATTTTTATTTCTATTTGGAGAAATAGTAACAGTCTAATAGCACATGAAAACCAAAACCTAGTATCTTGTGATATATTCCTAATTTTTAACAATAAATAATTAAATAAAAATTAGACATGGCCTTATAAAAATCATTGAGATATTAAAATGGAATCTCAGTTAGCTTGGACCATATAATATCTTCTAAAAAAGAGTTCCTTCTCGTTAAATGACATCCAAGCTACTATATACAACGTGTCTAGCTTCAACTACCCAAGCAAGAGGCAATCCAAAACTTCAATAATTCATAATAGCAAAAGTAACTTAAAGTAATTTTAAAAGCTAGAGTCATTTCTGAACAATAGAAGCTAAGGAACAAAAAGGAAAGCACCAAACTTATTCAATATTCCATCTATAACAATTTTTGTCCTGTCAATCCAAGTGTCCATGCGTGTGCAAATTGGAAGTTTTATAAACATACTGTAAATAACAACAAGAACGTCAAATCATCCTTAATACTCATTACACACATGCAATATATGAGCATAATAACGAGTAACCTTAATACTAAATTACTTCATTACAAAAAGTTATACAACTAAACTAATTGTTATAAATACTGACATACCCAATTATCAATTATTTTTTACCCAAGTTTTCAAACAAAAACTAATCATCAAGAAAGATAATTTTCAACCAGTCTCAATAAAGATATCCAATATCCAAAAAGTACAAAAACTACTAGGAAAATTTGAGTTTAATAATAAAAACTCTGAACAAATCGATTCAAGTCGGGCAACTCTGAACAAATCGATTCACTGAAAAAATTGTGTAGACTTTGGATAAACCCTATGAATTAATCTTAAGGAAAAATGGTGAGTTATTTTTTGTACCTTCCATGGAGATTGAGTCTTGCTGGTGCCGACGACGGTAAAACTGTGCATTCCTAATCATGATGTGAGAGATGTGAGGTGAGATGTAAGATATGTGGTGTGAGATGTGCCGTCCACTGCTAGTGCGAGAGATGTTAGAGAGGAGAGTCGCCCCTTTTGTTTTTGGGTGAATGAATTTGGGAGGGAGCCAAAACATGGGGCGGGATGAATGAAAAAAAAGAGCCCACTTTTTTTTGTATTTATCTCAGCTTTTAATTAAAGTTTAAAATAACTAAAACTTCAAAAGAGTATATATATGTCGTGTATATATAAATATTAGATAAATAGTTTATTTTTTATCTCAGTTTTATTTAAATTGGAATAAAAAAATACCTTCAAAGCCAAACTGACATAAATGTATATCATTTATGTCATTTTACATTTGTGTGACATAACGTTAATTTTCAAACTGACTTAAATGATACTTTTTCTTGTAGTGTCTCTACTACCAACATTTTGCTGACTACTTTCCTCCACAACCACTTCATATAATCTCTGGGGATATGGCAAACCTTCCCGATAGACTGAGAAGGATGGGTCGACAGACGCCGATTTTACCATAAAGATCCAAGCAATAGATGCAGGCGCTCAGTCAAATCTTCTACTGGAAAGAAATTTGAGGTCCGAGGTGGCACGACCTACACCCAGCCAAATTGGTGAAGAAGCCACCAAGGGAAATAAAAAGAGGTCTATCTGAGACCAACTAGCCGCACATATGAGTACTCTCCTAGCTCTAGAACTGGCTGCAACTGTCCCCACCAAGGCACCGTCCAATACATCCCACAAGCCCCATACTCCACAAACAAATTCTCCCAGTTCTCAGCATGCAGACCAACGCGTATGAAGTAGCGCGAAAATAAGTTGGGTACAACTGACAAGGGATACTCTGGAGGAGTCGCCTAACGAAATCTTTCAGACAACCACATGAACAGCATCACAGGGCTACCCCTCAAAAAGTCAGAACGACCTTCTCTTCAGGCATCCAGGCCATTCAGAGTCTCCGCCAATATCACCATCATAGGATTGCGACAGTATGACATCCATGAAGTAATGGATACAAGTTAAGGGTCCACGTGTACCTCCCCAGTCACCAATAATAATTTTGAAACAAGGCCCAGAACAACGGCTCCAGCATAGCCAGCATCACCTAATTCTTATAAATGCACGGACTGTAACACCGTTGGGAGGGAGATCATTCCTCCAGCAACTAACGATCTGGCCCTGAAGGCGAGATATGAAGAAGCCCGGCTAACAAATCCCTAGGAGAGCGGGAAAATTCGGGTAAAGTTGCAGCAACGCTGGGATTCACACCCAGTATGGAAGAAAATTCCTCGTAGGTAGGACAAACTTCTTCCAACCCAAAGAGGAATACATGGTCTTCGGGGTACCAGAATTGTACCGCCGCTATCAGCATATTCCACTCAAAAGGTCGATTGCGCCACAAGGAGACTCGACGCATGTTGAAGGCATCATAGTCGACATTATAAGAGCATATAGCTTCTAAGGCTTCAAGGTAATTGACAAACTCAATGCTACCAGGGAGAGCCATCTTGCAAGACCAAAATATAATGGGTAGGCAAATGAGGATGCAAAGGTGTGATGAGAACACTCCACCCTTCTCCTTTTTTATACTTAAAAATCCTCACAAGGGACATAATCCCTCCAGAAGTTTGAAGGAATCCTACCCCACAAGGTACTAAGGGCTGAAGAGGGTACCAATCAAAATCTTCAAATGATAGGACTGGACTAAACTGTCGATAGGCAGGTCAGGGTGCTTGCCGATCGGCAATCGCCCCATTTTTGGAAATTCCCTCCTTTCCTCTTTTGTCAAATCAGAAAACTCAATGAAAATAAATTGATATTCTCAAAAGAATTTCAAGAATCCTGTTTTCTCCTTATAGGATTCCCCTTTTTAAATAAAAAACTGTTCCTTTGAAAATTCCAAAAATACTCCTGTTTTACGGTCTCAGTAGCAAATTAAAAAGCGCATGTGCATGCATTCATTCATCATTAAAATAAAAGATAGTCAAAAAACTACATTGCAATGCATATATCTATTTTTTGTGTTACATCATTTTGCAAGAAATAAAAAGAAAATCCAAAAACAATGGGACTCAGCCCGAACCCACATTCTCTCTCTCTCTCTCAAGAGCTTCCACCCCTGCGACGCGCTCTCTTCCCCCTACGGCGAGATGACGCGCCTCCACTACCCGAGCCAGAGTCTTCCCCGGATGAGGCTGATGGCACCAAGAAAGAAGGAATAGGAACAGCATCCCGAATGTGGGCAGTCGTCGATGATATCCAATCTCTAATGTCTCTCAGCCAAGTGGTCGACACCCGAACTTGCTGCAAGGAAAAGGCAGAATCAGTATCAAGCAAAAGAAATAAAAAAAACAGAAGGAAAAGGACCGAAAAGTTTATCGTAGGACGAAGGACCTCCTCTGTCAAACCCAGCTCCTCCGGATCCATCGCAAGAGGACGGTGCAGCATCAGCACTATCCCTCCATCGGCACTATCCCTCCATCACAGGACCAATGTGACTCGTAGAAACCGACCGCGTAGTCATCGGGTCCCGGTTTAAGTGGTGACGTAAATTTGAAAAAAATTAGACTTGAGCATAAGAGCATGCCATCGAAGGGTGAAAATGTAAAACAAACACAACGATCTAGTGAGAGTCACAAACACCTCGCACGGGACCAATGTGACTTGTACCAACCGAGCGCGTAGTCATCGGGCTCCCAATTTCACTGTACAACGTAAATTTGCAAAAAAATTAGACTTACGCATAAAAACATGTCATCGAAGCGTAAAAACATAAAACAACCACAAAATAGTCCCGTAAGAGGCATGAACGCCTCACACGTAATTGATGTTGCTCGTAGGAATTGTCTGCTTAGTCACGGGGTTACCGATTTGAGTGTACGACGTAAATTTACAAAAAATTCGACTTAAGCATAAAAACATGTCATCGAATGGTGAAAACATAAAACAACCATAAAACAGTCCAGTAAGAGTCATGAACACCTCACACGAGACCAATGTGACTCGTAGGAACCGACTGCGTACTCACTAGACTCCCGATTTGAGTGTACGAAGTATATTTGAAAATATTTAAACTTAAGCATAAAAACATGACATCGAAGGGTGAAAACGTAAAACAAACATAATGGTTCGGTAAGAGTCACGAATACCTCGCACGGGACCAATGTGACTCATACGAATCGATCGCGTAGTCACCAGGCTCCCGGTTTGTGTGTACGACGTAAATTTGTAAAAAATTTAGACTTAAGCATAAAAACATGCCATCGAAGGGTGAAAATGTAAAACAATCACAAAATGGTCCCGTAAGAGGCACGAACGCCTCGCACGGTATTGATGTGGATTGTAGGAATCAACCCCTTAGTCACGGGGCTTTCGTTTTGAGTGTACGTCGTAAATTTGCAAAAAGTTGGACTTAAGCATAACAACATTCCATCGTAGGGTGAAAATGTAAAATAAATAAAAAATGGTCTAGTAAGAGTCATGAACACCTCGCACGGAACCAATGTAACTCGTAGAAACCGATCGCGTAGTCACGGGGCTCCCGATTTGAGTGTACGACGTAAATTTGTAATAAAAATTATTAAGCATAAAAACATGCCATCGAATGGTGAGAATGTAAAATAACCACAAAACGGTCCCATAAGAGGTACGAACACCTTGCACGGGACTAATGTGACTCGTAGGAATCGATCGTGTTGTCACGGGGATCCCGGTTTGAGTATAGGACGTAAATTTACAAAAATTAGACTTGTGCATAAAAACATTGCATCGAAGGGTGAAAACATAAAATAGTCCTGTAAGAGGCATGAACGCCTCGCACGGGACCAATGTGACTCGTAGGTACCGACCGATTAGTCACGGAACTCCCGGTTTGAGTGTAGGACATAAATTTTCAAAAAGTTACTTAAGCATAAAAATATGACATCGAAGGGTAAAACAGCCATAAAACGGTCTGGTAAGAGTCACGAATACCTCGCACGCGACCAATATGACTCGTAGGAAACGACCGATTAGTTATGGGGATCTCGGTTTGAGTGTACGACATAAATTTGCAAAAAGTTTGACTTAAGCATAAAAACATGCCATCAAAGGGTGAAAACATAAAACAGTCACAAAAGAGTCCGATAAGAGTCACAAAAGCGTGACACGGGACCAATTTTACTGGTAGGAACCAATTGCGTAGTCACTGGGCTCCCGATTTGAGTGTACGATGTAAATTTGCAAAAAATAGACTTAAGCATAAAAACATGCCATCGAAGGGTGAAAACGTAAAACAACCACAAAACGGTCTGGTAAGAGTCACGAACACCTTGCACAAGACCAATGTGACTCGTAGGAGTCGACCGCATTGTTACGGGGCTCCCTATTTGAGTGTATGACGTAAATTTACAAAAATAAGATTAAGAAATCCCTACTTTATAATGTCATCCTGATCTTATGAATTTCGAATAGATATCTAAATACTTTCTCGCAGGTTAGTAATTTCCACTTGAGAGCATATCCATTATTGAATTCAACATACTAGATCAGCTTCCTTGATACCAACACCCTAAAAAATACCGTAACTAAAAACAGTTAACCTTTCATATTATAATAGTTAATGAGTTCATAGTGCTATTGGGATATGATATTGTGGAACCTAGATAGGATACAAAGGTAAAAGAGGCATCTCCACTACAAAAATGGACTGTGAGTTCATTAGAGTAACAAAAATGGACTGTGAGATGCAATGGCACCACGAAAAGCTACTGCGATAATAGGTTTACTGATGGGGTCTACACCATCAGTCCTCGTCATGAACTATGAGTTCATTAGAGTAACCAAAATCAATCATAAGGTGATGATCAGTTAGTGATCAAGTGTACGTGGCTAAATTTTAGTCTGGATATAAAACTTAGCACAATATGGTGGTCTTGTACAAGCACAAGTACACAGTGATATTCTTGACAATATATAATGTCAACAAGTTCAACTGTTCGACAATCAATACTAACTGTTAATTTGAAAGACTCGAGAAATTCTCCCATGAAGGAGCTCGCAAAATGGGTAAGATGTACTAATGAAAGGGAGCACTAAGACTGTTAACTAGAACAAATCGAAAAACAGATTTCACAGCAGTTTTAAAATATCCTCGGGATCATTATTATCATTTTTTTTTCAAATTTAGTAAGTTTATTTATATTGGATGAATTCAATGTTTAGAAAATAAATGTGCAACCTTCACTTTTTCGTTTGGAAAATGGAGACACGCGTATAGTAAATAGAGACACATATATTTGATTTCATAGAGCATGATACGTTTTAGATATCATACATACTGGTACAGGTCCTACACGCGGTTGTGCATCATTAAGTCAAGACCAAATTACGATATTAATTAAGATAGTGTTTTTCTATTGGACATACATACTAGTACAGGTCCTACTCGCTGCCACGCTACTGCACCTGCTACTTCTACACTACTAAATACATATAATACACGAGATGGAGGGCAGCACCTGCAATTGCCTCGCTGCCACGACAGCAGCACCTGCTACTGCCCCAATCCCCCTACTAGTGCTACTTCCCCTGCCCCAATCCCCGTGCTCCTCCTGGTTATGCTACTTCTACTACGTAAACACTTACTTCTAAGATTTAAACACCTGCTCCTCTTACTTATATGATGCTTGAGAAAGTGATACGAAGAATTTCAAGTTACTTTAGAGTTCGAAATAAACTGATTCAACATAATGTAAAGATGGAAAGACAAATATAAAGGTGTTGCAATATATCAAATACTAACTTATAAACCCATAACTCAAAACTAAAAATTAACAGGATAAATACATAAAAGGAAAATAAATCAAAATCTCTTGCAATATATCAAATACTAAAACTAGATGGAGGACTTTGATTTTAAAGTAATAAAATAGATTCAAGTCCATTGTCAAATTGCTACAATCATCGATAGTCAAACAATGATGCCCTCACAATATATCCTCACACGTCGCTCATCTTTATCCTCATTATTTTTGTTAAACTTAGATACATCAATTGGACAATATGATGAATAAACACTCTCATCATATGTCTCTAGATCGTGAAAAGCTCGTGGCGCCGCCTTGAGAACTATATACCAATTTGATGTTGTACTTTCTCTAGAATAAAAGACTTGTTTTGCTTGTGATGCTAGAATAAAAGGATATCTTTTCAATTGATTTTGTCCTCGGTGGAGGTTAACCAAAGTGAATCCATATATATAACTGTTAACTGTATATATATATATATATATATAAACAACTTTTATATATATAACAGTAATATATATACTGTTATATATATAAAAATAAAAAAAAACTGTGATATATATAAAAAACATTTATATATATAACAGTTATATATATAAAAGCTGTATATATATGTAATAGTTTTTTTATTAACTGTTTATATATATATATATATATATATATATATATATATGTGTGTGTGTGTGTGTGTGTGTGTGTGTGTGTGTGTGTGTGTATACATATTATAGTTATAAATTGTTATTATCTTATGAAGTGGAATTGATATTAATTTATTTTGTATTTTGTGTAGAATGAAAATGGATTTGTGACGCATGGAAAAGTCGATCGATACAGAGTAGCCGGGTATGTAGCTACTCGGATACTAATTTAAGTTTATGTTATGATATTCAATTTTTATTTTGACTCCTGGTATAGGCTTATTTGATGATCTTTTAAACGTTCAACTATATTTTTATACTTGTATGATGTTTATAGTCGTGCAGGCTTATATATACTATTTTTAGATGTTAAATCGGTGGATGACATTTTTTGGTTGTTTAGATGCGTTTTTGTTGTTGTGGGGTTTCTTTAATGTTAAACCAGGTTGGATTTCATGAATAAACAGGAAACTCTGTAGAATTTTTTTGAAATTAAATAGTGTTTTAAATTGGATAAGTTAAACATACATGCATTTGAAGTTATACAAACCCATGCAGTCATTTATTTTTATATCTTATGCAGGTTGATGATGGATTTTTCTTGGAGTTATTATATTTGTGGTAACTTGGGACTACGGTTTCTTATAGTGTTGGGGATTCATATTATCATCATCGTTTTAGTGTACATGGACTTTTTAACATCTTTTTATGTGTTAATGTATTAGGTTATATCATGTTTACATCGTTTGATGTGCTAGGATTGATTATGTTCTTATTCGGGAGGCATTTATTTTGTACCTTTATACTTGGATTGTGATGAAATATTATTTTGTAATTCATATTAACGAGATTTGGTTGAAAATTATGGAACATTGCATTACTTATGATTGTATGAAAATTGCACAATGTAATTTAGGATTATAAGGTTTCATGTTTTTTGTAGTGTAAGTTTTGATGAAAAAGGTCAAGCTTTAAAAGTGCTTCCAATTAAGAAAAAATAATAGCTAGTAAGTAAAAATATAGTACTTTTTGGCAACACAATTTGTTTTTGTCGAAAGATAACTTTTGGCAACACAAGAGTTGTGTGGCCAAAGATATAGCTTTTGGCAACACAAGAGTTGTGTTGCCAAAAGCTATGCCTTTGGCAACAAAAACAGGGGCGTGTTGACAAAGGTATAGCTTTTGGCAACACAATAGCTGTGTTGCCAAAGGTATAACTTTTGCAAACACAGTAGTTCTGTTGCCGAAAGTTATTTTTATACCATTTATCTTACATTCTGCAACATAATTTGTGTCACTGAAAGATTGTTTTTTGGCAACACAGCTATGTTTGTCGCTACTGAGTGACCTTTGGCAACATAAATAATATTTTTTATTATAAATTTGGCAAATTAAAAAATACTTTTGGCAATACAATTGGTGTTGCCAAAAGTAAACCTTCAGCAACACAAGCATGCTGTGTTGCCAAAGGGTTTCCTAAACAGACAATTGGCAACAAGCTGCCAACATAGGAAAATATGTTGCCAATACCTTTTAGCAACATATTTCTAATTTTAGAAACATAATTTGTATGTTGCTAATGGTGCAAATTCTTGTAGTGAGTGTGGATGACTTGTTTGCTCCTACCGAATATCAATCCATTTTTGATGATAACCCGAATTTTAAATAATTTTTCAATTTGTAATAAATATTCCAATTTGTACCGAAACATCCATTTGTAATGCTTTTAATTGATTTGCACTTTATCATTTTCACTCTTGTGTAGTGTGCGTGTGTGTGTTCAGTAGGAGTGGGGGTGGGGATGTTTCAGATTTTTAGTAATTGTACATATTATGAGCTAGATGCTGGTTTTTTAGAATTAAGAATTGAGGTGTTTGTCAGTAACAATTCATTTTTGTTTGTAGTAATTGTACATATTTGCATGTCTTCTTTTAATTCATTTTGATATGTACTAATAACATTTTTTTTTACAGCAAATGTCTCCTTCAGGTATTAAGGCGAGGATGATGATGCTTGTTATGATGATGTCGTCTGGGCTCAGTAGTAGCGGAGGTGACCCCTAGGCTCCCCAAATATGGCAAATTGGGGATGACCATCGATAACAAGTTAGGGATATTAGAGAGATCCCTCGAGATGGTAAAGACGATCATCGGCCCGGAGTACATTAGTTGGAAGGAGGTGCCATATGATCTCAAGTTAGCTGTTTGGGTGGCACTACAGGTAATGTATTTATATTTATATTTATATTTATATTCATATGAATATTTCAATTTCGATTTCAATTTCATTTTATATTTATATTTATATTTATTCGCATCTTGTATTTGTTGGACATGAACAATTCAGACTAGATCCAAAGGTATGCGATTTCATCTTGGAGCAGTTGAGGGAGTAACACAAGACGTGGAATAAAAATATGCGGACCCGGTACTTTGGAAAGACACGAGAGTCCATTATCCAAAGGCGTGAATCCGTTCCATCGAAAGAGCCGATCTCATTTGCACAATGGCAAAAGTTTGTTGACATTGAGATCGGGGAGCGACAATTGGCATCTCTCCAATCGGGGAGGAAAAACTGAGCAAAAAAGATTAACATGCACTACTCCGGCGGGACGTCTTACCCCGAGGTGGAGCATAGGATGATGGTAAGATTTAATTTTTCTATAACTACAAAAATATATTATACTGCGTTATTTTACTTTATGGAGCCGATACTAATTTTACTTTATTTTATTTCAGGGGATAGGGAGTGGCCCTAGGGTAGGCCACATAGGCTCGATACTTATGTGGCTCTTCGAACGAAGAAGGGGAAGGACAAGGAGGTGTCCCAGAGCATTGCGGCCACGATTGTAAGTAAGCCGACAATTTACTTTTTGTTAATTATGTTATAATTTTTTTATTTACTTATTTTACTAATCATGTGCTTTTTGTCGTTTCAGGCAAAGCTTAAGGAAGTGCATGAGTCGCAGTCTGATGTCAACAAGGTGTCTTTGTCCGTGGACGCACTCAGCCAAGTGCTTAGATCTGGTCGCAAGAGGAGAACAAGGGGATGAGATCGCGGGTGGCCAAATCTAGGATCATCGGATTGGAGACAAGAGACATCGGATTGGCTCGAATGGTGGACTCGCATAACGTGAAGCTGTCCCGTTTGGAGGTGACAGTCCAGGATATGTTCTCATTCATGAAGCGTTCTGGACCTCACTGCTTCATCGCTGAGACGTGCGGACTTTGATGATCCACTTCCCTATTTGGCTCCCTTCGACCGATCGATGCCGACACTTGGTTGGACGAGCGTGTTTATACTGGACATATTTGATGGCCAACGGATAGGGCGAGGGTTGAGGGACCTGAATATCATCCAGGGTAGACTAGTTCATAGACGTTATCTTTAAGATAATGAGTCGAAGGTGATCGTCACGCATGTGATACCCGGGAATGAGAACTCCCCATTGTGGTGTAACAACCCGTACTTTTGGGGATATTTAAATTCCATAATTGAGTGTAAATTGGAAAATTTGGGGAATTTCCCGAAATATTAATTTTTGAAAATTTCAAGGATTAGATGATTGTCGATGGGTGTTCTATTTACTTTTGGGATTAAGTAAATATAAGTTGGAGCATTTTCATT
This sequence comes from Sambucus nigra, assembly GCA_949130495.1. Taxonomy (NCBI): domain Eukaryota; kingdom Viridiplantae; phylum Streptophyta; class Magnoliopsida; order Dipsacales; family Adoxaceae; genus Sambucus; species Sambucus nigra. The sequence continues at coordinate 379,511,760 of OX422224.1, forward strand.
ATATGTCGCAGTTGAGTAAAGCGACAAAAGGTAAGATTTTAAATTTGAAAACCCGCATTGAGATGTATTGGGTTAAATTAGTGGGTTGCAGTCAAGTTCCTCAAATGAAGATTTTGAGTGTGCGGTTGGTCTCGAAATGGCCGAGATAGTCAGAATAGTGTATTCGATAGTCAAAATTGAGTTTCGATAATATTTTAGAGTAAAAAGAACTCGTAATTGAGTAAACGAGCCATTTTGGGTTTAAAGGGATAAACCCTTATTTGTCCCTATATAAGGAGGGAGAGGGAAAGAAAAAGTAAAGAAAAGAGAGGAGAGAGAGCAAGGAAGAAAAAGGCGAAGAAAGGGAGATTCCGGCCAACCTCCGCGGGATGTGACTCGAGATCGTCGGATTTTATCCACGAGGCAAGTGTTTACTTGCTTTATTTATTTTGAGCACAAAATCTCATATCATAATTGGTAATAACAGACCCTAAAGATTTTGGGTTGGATTTTCGTGAATTAAACGGGTTTTCGGGAATTAAAACGAGTAAACCCCGAATAATTTCCAATTCGAGAAACTTATAATTTAATCGAAATTAGTTGTTGGTTTCGGGTTCTAGGATGTTTCGGACCCTTATTATATGTGTATATATTGTCGGTTGAGGTTGTAGGATGTTGGAAGAGGAGACAAAAGCTTGGGATAAGCTTTAATGGCCGAGACAGCTTCTCGGAGAAGAAGCTATCTGAGACAATCGATCGATCAAAGGTAGAGAATCGATCGATCGACCATCGATCGATCGAGGGTCAGGGGTCGATCGATCGACCCATCAGGAATTTTGACAATTTTTCCTAGGGTTAATTAGATGGGATAATTTCCTATTTTAATTGGTTCTAGCTTATTCATTTGAGGAAACAAGCATTTATTTATAGATGAACATCTATCCAAGTGAGGGAATATATGGGGGTAAGAGAGTGTTTTAAGGGTGTGACACTAGAAAATATATTTTTGAGGAAATAAATTAAATTAAGGAATTAGAGAATTGGGGTTCCCAAAAATAGATTAGGGGACTCTAACTTATTATTTGGACATAATGTACTCTTTGGGTTAGTAGTAAAGGGATCCACAACTTATTTAATTTAAGGGTGTTTGAGGAGGAATATTCCTTGGGACAATTCAAATGGGCATTTAAGCCTATATAATTATGCAGGTGGGAAAACATAATTATATTTACTTTGGTTGAGTAAATCCTACGATACTACTAGGATAAATGTGGGAATGTACTCAAGTGCTTAGTATGAAATGGATATAGTTGGATATATCAAATAAATACTTAAATGTGAACAAGGTACATGTTAATTATCAAGTGAGAGAATACTTGAATAATATTATTTATGAGAACTTTTATGGTCATTATTATGGGTGATTGGCAATTATGGCCCTTTATATATATATATATATATATATATATGTGTGTGTGTGTGTGTGTGTGTGTGTGTGTGTGTGAAGCATACCCCCTCTAATCACTACACCAAATCTGCCCATTTGTCAAGGTCATTGACCTTGACAAATTCACCTTGTCAAGGTCAATGACCGTGACATTTCGAAACGAGACAACTTTTTTTGTCACGGTCGTGTCACGGTCATTGACCTTGACAAAAAACTCGCGTTTTGTGTCACGGTCGTGTCAAGGTCAATGACCGTGACACGTTTGTCACGGTTCTAAACCGTGACAAAGCCGTGACCATTTTTAAAAAAATTGTCACGGTCATTGACCGTGACACGTCCGTGTCAATTTTGTCACGGACGTGTCACGGTCTTTGACCGTGACAATTCTGGGCAGAATTAAAAAAAAACTGTTGGGCAGTATGGCCACTGCAACTGCCCAACAGTATATTTGTACCTGTTATAGCAACGTTGTACCTGTTCCAAACATCATATAACCGAACAAACTAAAGATAATGAAAATATATATTCAAATAAGAAACTATTTAAAAAGAAACAACATCACCATCATTTTATCTCAAATCTACAAACTATTTGCATGGAAAAGAGATTTTGTGCCGCGACGCTCGGGAACACCTCCTTATCCTTCCCTTCTCGTCCGAATAGCCACATAAGTATAGAGCATATGTGGCCTACCCTTAGGGCCACTCCATGTCCCCTGAATTGACATAAAGTAAAATTAGTATACGCCCCTCAAATATAGATAAATATAAATCGTAATTGAAATCAAAATCGAAATTGACATATAAATATAAATACATTACCTGTAGTGTCACTCAAACAGCTAACTTGAGCTCATATGGCACCTCCTTCCAACTAATGTACCCCGGGCAATCGTGTCAATTATAATTCTCTTCATATCTAAACACTAAGAAATACCATAATCCTATGGAGGTATGCGTTGCAAATTCCTTCCAACCGTTGTGTAGCCAAAAATCAGCAGTTGAAGTTGTCAACTCCACCTTTGAATGGGGTATGGAAAGTGGTGGGGTATGGAAAGTGGAATTGACAACTTCAACCGGTGATGTTTGGCTACATAACGGTTGGGAGGAATTTGTAGAGCATCGCTCCATAGGATTATGACATTTCTTAGTGTTCGGATAGACGAAGAGATTCAGTATCCTCTCCACAAATAGGACACCCCAAATAACTATGTACTAATCACCTATTAAAGGTAAGAAGCGTATACTCATGGATTAGTATAAACAAAACTTAGATGTAGTTGGAATATTTATGTATTAATCTCCTCTCCACACACGCACACTACACAAGAGTGAAAATGATAAAGTGCAGATCAAGTAAAAGCATTAAAAATGGATGTTTCGGTACAAATTGAAATATTTATTACAAATTGAAAAATTGTTTCAAATTCGGGTTATCATAAAAAATGGATTGATATTCGGTAGGAGCAGCCAAGTCATCCACACTACTATTTAGAAGCCTTGGCGCGTGTTGGACAATTGACCACGGCTCGTTGTTGATATACTTCGAGTAAAACACTTGCTTAACCTTTTGAAATGCACAAACAAACGGCTCATCGCTCACGTGGTCGTTGCTCTTCAACTTGGACAAGTCAACCATGATCAAATTGGTGACAGGATCAACTTTAGAAGCATTTTTATCCTCAACTCTTACCCATTCACAGTAAAATACAACCTCTTTGAAGCTTATATAATCCAATTCAAATATATTTTGGATTACACCATAGTAAGTCATTTCAGCTTCAACGAGGTTTTTATCTTTTGCGCTCGCTCGAAAGAAAGTAAGAGACTTGTATGAAATTCCCGAGTTCTGTACCTTTGTACTTTCCTCGTACACTTTAGCGCCGAAAATGTAACCGTTCAATCGATATTTTTTGTACTCTTGTGCCACGAACAAGGGTCCAGTGGCTAGACGAGCAAGCCTTGATGTCGCATCACCCATCTTTAGGAGCTGAGAATATAGATAAATTAATTATATTAGTGGTAAAATTTGAGTGTAATGTAATGTTATATAACGACTGTTTTCATTGTAATTACCTCTTGTGTCAACCATAGCCTAAATTCGCTATCTGATTGTACCACTGTTTTTCGTCTTTTATTGTTCTCACAGGCTTCATATTTACTGCATATTACAAAATTAATCATGTATAAAATAATCTAAAATAATGTTAAACATTATAATATTCGAAACTTACTTTTTCCATTCTTCGACATCTTCATGTGTGTCAAATAGATAACGAGCTACTTGTTCATGTTGCAAACTCGTTAATTTCACTCGTTTTCCCATCACATTACCACCATCATCGAGGAATTCATCAGTGTCATCAACGCTGGTAGAGTCAGTCATATATTCCCGAGTATATATTGATGACTCCACGGTGATGTATTCCTCTGCAATTGATCCTGCAATATATCGCGTATTCTTGACTTAATCTTTAGAAACTTTCATCAATCTTTCAAACGGATACATCCACCGATATCTAACTGGACCACAAAGAAGTGCCTCGTCACATAGGTGTACCAACAAGTGAACACTTATGTCAAAGAATGCTGGGGGAAAGTACTTCTCCAATACACAAATCGCTTCGTTCACAGCCAATTTTGCGGCCACTATGTGTTCTCGATTCACTACCTTCTCACACAAGAGGGAGAAGGTAATACTAATTTGCATAATAGACCTACGCAAATCCTTGTGCTTGGAGAAACAGTGCTTAAACAATAGAGGAACCAATTACATGATCACATGCCAATCGTGGGACTTACACTTATGTAAATCATGAGTAACATAATTCACAATCCTTTGCAAGTTGGACGAAAAAGTAGATGGGCCCTTCAAATTATATATTGTGTCTAGAAGCACCTTCCTTTCCTCACTCGTCAAAGTAAACGCACCAGGGGGAATTATTGTCCTTCCCCTACTATCTTCTTTCGACCGTAGTTGTGGTTTAAGTTTTAACGTTTTAAGGTCTTTTCGTGCATTTTCTCCATCCTTCGAATGACTCCCCCCAAGGCAAGTACCCACAATATGTTCAGCGAAGTTCTTCTCTGCATGCATCACATCCAATACATGGCGCACCGGGTTTTTCTTCCAATAAGGCAAGTCAAATAAAATTGACCTCCGAGACCATGCCTTTCTTATCTCAGTTTCATTCCCAGTTGGGGTCTTCTTATGCTTGACATTCTTAAATTTGGGATTCTTACCTGGCATATTTGGGCCACATTCAGAAGATTTACTTTCAATTTCTGAACCCGAAAGTTGTCTCGGCGGTAGCCTATGTTCAACTCCGCCCAATAAAAAATTGGAAGCTTTCTCAAATCTGAAACTATGAGCTGGGGGTAAAAACCTCCTGTGGCAATGGTATACATTTTTTAAGCTGGAGGATAGACGAAGAGATTCAGTCTCCTCTCCACAAATAGGACACCCCAAATAACCATGTACTACGCATCCGGATAATGTCCCATAAGCTGGAAAATCATGAATTGCCCACATCAACATAGCTTTCAGCGTAAACTCTTCTTTTCTAAAAGAGTCAAATGATTGCACACCCTCTTCCCACAACTCATTTAATTCTTCTACCAAAGGAGCCAGGTAGATATCAATGTCTTCACTTGGTGCCTTTGGCCCAGGTATCAATAAAGCCATCATCGAAAATCCAGGTCTCATACACTGTGAAGGAGGGAGGTTGAGTGGGGCTAGGATCACTGGCCATACACTCTAATTGGTGCTTAGATTTCCAAATGGATTGAAACCATCTGTTGATATAGCCAAACGAATGTTGCGTTGTTCTCGAGCAAAATCGGGATACTCGTAATTCATCCTCCACCAGGCAGTAGAATCAATAGGATGACGCATGATATTACCCCCTACTTCTGCCCTAGCATGCCAAGTCATTGCCTCTGCAATCCATGGTACTGTGAAAAATCGCTTTAATCTAGGCCCAACGGGAAAATATTTCAATACTTTTTGAGGCACTTTTGAGCTTGTGCCTTCCTTACTAGTAGATTGGACATATCTAGGTTCATCGCATACCGGACAACGATCGAGATTTTCATACTCCTTTCGGTATAGTATGCAGTCATACACACAAGCATGAATCGATTTATACTTCATTCCCGAACCTTTCAAACTGTTTTTCATAACAGGATAGCTATTTGGAAGTGTATTCACCTTGGGTAATAAGCCCTTCACCCATTTCAGAATTCCCGTCACGCTATTGCCAGACAAACCGTACTGCGTCTTCAAACTGTGCAAACCAACCATGACATGTAAAATTGTTTGATCTTTCTCACAGCCAGAGTATAACGGTTGGGTCGCCTTAAATTTTAAACTTTGGTAGTCATCGTCAAGTTTTATCGTGTTATCTTCACGAGGACTTGAATCTTCTACATCATCAGTAACCTCATTCTCCTCAGCTTCATAAACTCCGTACGCATCATCAACTAAATCCTCTAACATATTATGATCTACGTCGTCCCCTTCTTCATCTATTCTACTTGTTGAAGGATGTTGTGAATGTTGGTCAGGGACAAAAGGAACTTTCAATTCACCGTGAAAACTCCAAAATCGATAACTATCTTGCATACCCGATCTTAACAAATGTAGTTCAACTGTTTTCCACTCAAACACCTTACCATTCTTACACCTAGCACACGGACACGGAAACTCTTCATCATTACGACATCTCTTTGCATATTTCACAAATTCGTTAGCACCTCTGCGAAACACATCCCCCATTCTATTAGTCTCACCCATCCACTCTTTGTATTTCGGATATCCCATCACAGCTACCACAACTAAACACCTATTAAAGGTAAACAAAACTTAGATTTATAGTATGTTTTATTTAATTATCCCATCATTTAATTATCCTATTAAAGGGTATGTGGTCCTATCCCATTAAAGAATGCATTTTTCTGTAATATACTTAACAGCTCATGCACATTGTTACGATTTGAAAAAAATTCGACAGCATATCCCCTTAGTTCTCCAAGTACACGACGTAGATTGGCATTGTGAGTGTTATTTCAATTGGTCAATTAAAATAACAGTCACACTTGTCAATCTAGTATGTACCCAGAGAACATTAAGATACGACTGCAGAACTTCCTCCAAAAGTAACAACTTTAAGCCAATAAGAATATTATACAGAAATTATACAGTCTCAAACTGTCCAAACGGGACAATTCGAGAGATCTCATTACAGGGGTAATGACTCTCGAACGGGTCTAAGGGTTATTGAATGCGTACGCATAAGAACTATAATGCTAGTATCTATGCGCACTATATTTAATTTCAAGTATGTTTCATATAATGGGTTAATTCAAATACAAAATAAATTCATGGGATAATTCAAATACAAAAATAAATTCATGGGATAATTCAAATACAAAAATAAATTCATGTATTGACCACATGCACACACACACACACACTATCTAAGCTGTTCTATAGGTATAAAAACAATTATTATACAATTATTATCCAACTATTATCAATTATTTATTTTGAATGTAAATAATATTCAAAACCCCACCCACCCCCACCCCCTCCCGATGTTTATTATCCAATTATTATCCAACTATTATCAATTATTTATAAAATTGATGTCTACTTTTAGTGTTGTGTATATATGTTAGTCCTCGAATTTTTTATTGAACTTTTAGTTATTTAGTGTATTGTAGATTGATGAGGCCACACAATGAGCACACAATGAACTACTATTTCGCCTTTTACTAAAGAATATCATATGCTCACAAATAGGCGGCATACGCCCATTTTTTTAATTGTTTATACCCCCTCCCCCACCACACACCACCTGATGATGCTTAAACCCCTTTTGATAGACGGCTCTCTTAGTATTTTTTTTGTCTATACTATCAAGTGTTCAACTAGTTTGGAGAGTTTTACCAAACAATATTAGTTGAGATCCAACTTCAGATTAATTCAAGACATAAGACCCTAAAGGTAATCCTATCTGCAACAAGATTCTAGTTAGTAAAGAAGACATAACAGAATATGGTGGAATCCACTACACTACACACCCATTCCCACACTTAAAAATCATTTAATAATATTTAAAAAATTCAAAACCATTTAATAATATTTAAGCACTAAAATTAATTTAATTTAATATAACCTAGGAATTAATCAAATATTTTTATCCTATGTTTACTAATGCTAAAATTATGAAAAATGATATTTTGAGATAATAATGTGTGAAAATTTGTTTTATGATTTTTTTCTTAACTGAAAATTATTTAGGGGTATTTTTAATTGAATATATACACATTTTTAACTCTTTAAAAATTACATTTTAATCCTTTCTAAATCTTAGGGAGAGTTTGGGTTGTGTTTTTCGGCCATAACACCACATACCCCCACCATCACCCCCTCCCCCACCACACACCACCACACACACACACACACACCCCACCCTACCCCACCCCCTGCCCCCCTCCACCACCCCCTCCCCCCTCCCCCAAAACACACCACCACACACACACACACACCGTACCCGACCCCACCCCACCCCCTACCCCCTCCACCACCCCCTCCCCCACCCTGCCCCACCCCGCTCCACCCTGCCCCACCCCCCACACACGTACACACATACACACATATATATATACACATACACACATAAATATACAGACAAATATATATATAAATGGAAGAGAGAGAGAGAGAGAGAGAGAGAGAGAGAGAGAGAGAGGGAGAGAGAAATTGGACCTGAGAGAGAGAGAGAGAGAGAGAGAGAGAGGGAGGGAACGGTGGGAGGGAAAAAAGAAGGGGGAAAGGGTTTTTGCTGAAAAAGTTGTCACGGTCGTGTCAAGGTCATTGACCGTGACAAGAATTGTCACGGTCATTGACCGTGACAAGCCCGTGACAAATTTAATTGTCATGGCCTTGTCACGGTCAATGACCGTGACAATTAGTTATCACGGTCGTGTCAAGGTCAATGACCGTGATATAAAACGCGTATTTTTTTGTCACGGTAAATGACCTTGACAAGGCTGGCCGGCTGAAAGGTGACAATTTGCCCATTTTGGTGTAGTGAATGCTATCATTGTGAAGTTGCGCGATGAGGGTGAGCACCCTGGTTCGAGGAGCAGGGTGTGGATATTCCCCAGTTCATAGCGTCCATTATTATACTATGCGATTTTTATTAGGGGTGCGACATGGTGGGTATGTTTCATCTCATTTCCGGGGAGGAACTATGACCGCTTCCCAAACGTTGTGATATTTTTTACCACGAAATACGTGTCATTTAGTCATACCGGTGGTCCCTAGGATGCTACATGAGTGAGGCACTGGAAGATGATAGCATTGAGAAACCGCATCCTCGAGTTATAGCTCGGTGGGATGGTTATTATACTTGTGTGTATAGTATATTACTTGTGTATGAAAACAAGGTAATATATATCTCTATGAGAGTAAAGAGATAAAAATGAAAAAGGATAAATTCACAGTCCGGGAGATTCTATCCGGATGTGCATTATAAAGATGAATATAGAGTAAACCTCTGTCCGAAAGATATTATCCGGATGTATATAAGAATGTGTATAATATGTATATTATTATAAGTATATTTATATATTTGTTTTGTACTAAGGGCCTAATAGATCTCGACCATTGACACTGCCAAGTAGTAGTGTATCGGGGGGGAGGTTCCTTATTTGGATTTCTCTTCGCGAGACACCCCACACACGAACATAGCGCAGCGTTGAGAATGGAGAGAAGTTTATCCCTTAGTACTCGAGTTGTTGAGGTTTCTAGCATACGGGTGAATTAGATTAGTTAGGCGGGGTATCTTAACTAGGATGTTTTAGACAAGTGCATTAGGCGTGCACTATTAGAAGAGGGGTGAGGGGTATCTCATGGGAGTGCGATACCAATTTAAATATGAGACAAACTTTTTTTTTAAATAAAGCATTTATGCACTTGCAAAATATTTTTACAACTCGGGCTCTTACTCGTTTTCCTATTTTTCCTTTTCTTCCTATATATATTATATATATAGGTGTCCAGACACATAGACGCCTGGATGATGATTCCTTCAAGTCAAACGTGTGCTGCGGCAGCTGTGAATTCAAGCATGTTCTCGATAGACGCTTCTATCCTTAAAATCTAGATATGAGGTATTGTATATAGATTCGGGTTGATAACCCAACTTCTGTTATGTATTCTTTTACCGCCTTTTATCCGGACTCGATTTGGTTGTATCATATTTGAACCGAGTGTTCGGTTATTTTATCTCTCTCCAGTTTTATTTATATAAACTATGTGGATGTTTTAATTATGTAGTTGTTTAAAAAGATTAGTTAAGTAAAATTTTGACGCCAACCTAATAGGTTATTAGTAATTAAATTGGTTTTCGACAGTGATGCTGAGAATGATCCATATGCGACTCCTGTTTTAATTTAATATAGGAGTGATCGCCCGGTATTTTATTAGGCGGGTTGTCACATGTGGTTGCGCGAACAATGCAACACGATGTATATCAGTGGGTGTGTCAATTTGTATATCGTGTGACCTACTCACCTCCTCGGATTTAACCTTACCCAAGACATGTAGTGACATTATTTGAATTTAATTATTTTTAAGTTGGTACATTTGAATTATATTTGGATTACATCGTGATTAATATTGTCTCTATTTTGAATTTATATTTGCATTATCTCTATTTTATTTGGATATATGATGCTTGAACAGGTACAACGTTGCTATAACAGGTAAAAATATACTGCTGGACAGTGAAAGTGGTCAAACTGCTCAGCATATTTTTTTTCAATTCTGCCCAGAATTATCACGGTCATTGACCGTGACAAGCCCATGACAAATGATTGTTGTCACGGACTTGTCCCAGTCAATGATCTTGACAATTTTTTTAACATTGTCATGGGCTTGTCACGGTCCTTGACCGTGACAAAACTTGTCGCAGTCAAGGACCGTGACACGACCGTGACAATTCTAATGAACTTGTCACGGTCAATGATCGTGACAAGTTCGTAAGAAAAAAAGTTGTCACGCCCAGAATTGTGACGGTCATTGACCTTGACAAGTTGAACTTGTCAAGGTCAATGACCATGACAATTCGACAGAATTGTTCTAGTGGTTGGACAATCAAATGGTGATGTAATATAGACATAAATTAAATATGAGTTTAAGGCTTGATAATAGACCCTTTCAACAATAATTTTGCTTATTTGAATGGTGACAATTTTATGTTAACACGATACAAACTTGAGGGATTAGAGTTGACCATTATTAAGACAAATAAAAATATAACACCACATATCTACACAAACTTGAAATAACACAAATCACAATATACTTGTAAATTGCCTCTTTAACAAAAAGCCTTTGATCTCGACAAATACATCATATTTAGATAAGATTTTTCCTAATTAATCATAATTAAATAATTTTTTTCTCAATAATTCCTATTTACATATATAATGTATATTCACTACATATTTAGAAATATGACCTATTAGAACAATTTTTTTTATGGGACGTGTTGAACAAAAAAATATCATCGGACTTATGGAATCACATACGAATGTTGCTAAACAAATCATAAAAGTTACTATTAAAAGTATGTATGAACACCTACACTTCCTTTACTAACTTTACTGAACGTGGGGTTCCTAAAGAAAACTAAAGCACATATATGAAAATAACATTCTGCCTCATTTTTTTTCCATTGATAGCCACCTAGTCTATTTATACTATTTGTGATACATATGAGATAGAGTTTCTGTACAAGTAAACTTCTAGTATATCAATCTCTAATATTATCTTGACTTCAACAAAATGAAAATAGCACCTAACTATTTTAAATCATGTTTATCCTTTATTATCCAAGTCATCTTTATCCACATGTGGAGGTGGTTTATTTGTTGGCTGAAAATGTGGGTTGTTAACATTCCCCATCAAGCTGGAGAGTGGTGGAGAAAACACACTCGGCTTGCGATGAAGAACCCAAAAATTAAATTTAGTGAGAACTTTGGTGAAGATGTCAGCCAATTGAGAAGAAGATGGAATGTACTTTGTAACAAGAGAACCACAAATCGCCACCTTTTCTCAAACAAAATGAAATTCAAGCTCGATGTGTTTCGTGCGGGCATGTAGGAGAGGGTTGTTAGACATGGATAGGGAACTAACATTGTCACAGATGAGGACGGTAGGCTGATTAAGACGAAGACTTTTATCACGAAAAATGTAAGTGACTCGAGTCAAATTAGCTGCGATGGAGGCCAGTGGAGGAGCCACTTGGTAGGGTTTTTTTTTTTTTTTTTTGGGGGGGGGGGGGGGGGGGGGGGGGGGAAGTGCCCCACCCAGAAATTTTGAAAAAACAATTAATTAATTAACTTTGGGATAAATATAATTATAACAAAAAATAGGACCAAACCCGAAATATATCCATTAGTTATAACCTAAAACCCTCTTTGATAGTAAGAGACTTTTACATTTTAAAAAAAAGTTTGCCTCTAAGCCTCTTTGACAGAAAATTCCTGCCCTCTCCGTTCCTGCCCTCTGTCGCCGCTGTCCCTACCCTCCGTCGCCTCTGTGGCTACATTGTTAAGGCCTTCCTCCCTCATTCCTTCATCCATTGTTGTAACAATGTTGTTCATATTTGCTCCAAATAAATTACCCCCATCTCTCTTTGTTTGCTGTTCAGATTTGAGTTCATGATTTTCTATGATTTAATTTTTATTTGTTATCATTTGTTTGTTTTTTGGGATTTAATTTTTATTTAAAATTGCAATTTGCTATTTTCTTTTAATTTAATGTTTGGTGAGCTAAAATAATTTAATATTTAAACTTGCAATTTCAGTTATAGAAAAATATTATAAAAAAACTTGCGAAAATGTGGTGCTTCCAACGGATAAAATCAATATCCAAAAGGAACATACTCTAAAAAAGATATTGTAGTCAATGTTTTTTTTAGTTATAATTGTAAAAATCTAAAAATAAGCTTAACCCCCGAACCCCCGTCAATGAATTGGTCCCACCTACGCTAGATTCCTGGCTCCGCCACTGCTGGCGGCCATGGAGCGATATCCAACATCTTCACTAGAGCGGGACACCGTTGATTGTTTCAAAGAGGACCATGAATTACAGTTGGCGGAGAGAAAGAGACATGAGACGCTACGGGAGCGTCTCGTGTCAGGACAACCAGCCCAATCTGCATCGAAAAAAACATAAAGTGTAGTGGGATAATGATGAAGTAACCATAACCCAAAATCAAGAGTGCCACTAAGGTATTGACCAATACATTTGACAACCTAAAAATGGAGTTCGACAGGCTGATGCATATATTGGCAGACAAGGTTAACTGCGTGCGAGAGATCGGGACAAGTTAATGTCAAATTTTGGAGACCGCCCACAAGGCTACGGTAGTCTTTCGATTGGAGACCTCCCACAAGACGAGTTAATGTCAAATATTGGGTCATGGGGCAGAAGAAGTTGTGTTTATAAGGGTGTTCAAAAATTCCGATTTTTCCTTTTAGGGGATACAATTGCAACTTTTTTACTCAATGAAAAGAGAAGACAATTTTTTTTTCCTAATTGACAACTACTGCATACATTGAAATTTTTTAACCAACTTGAAACATCAATATTGGGTTTAGAAGCAAATATTTTAAGAAATCTAGAATTTGGATGTCCCAAACGTTGATGCCAAATATCAATCGGTGCCCTCCCGGATTTTATTGCAACTATTGCAGCTTCTATATTCCTGCTTTATGTCCTTCAGCTAGTATCCTCCCCGTTAGCTGGTTCTTAATCTTGAAACCACAAGATGAGAATTCAAATATGCAAGAATTATGTTCAGTCAACTTACTGACAGAAATAAGGTTTTTCTTAAGGCCAGGAACAACTAGAACATTTTTCACGTCTAATGGACCACGAGATGATTGTAAAGTAGTGTTGCCAACGTGAGAAATTTTCAATGGTGAACCATTACCAACAATAACATGAGATAAACCATTATAATAGGTAGAGGATTTGAGATTACCTTTCTCGCCTGTCATGTGAGAAGTTGCGCGGATGTCCGGGTACCAATTCGCATCCGGAGACGGAGAGTCTGCCAGTGTAGTAGTTAATAAGGCCTCAGATGGATTCTCACTGCTATCATATGCATAATCATATCGATACCAACACTTTGGTGCTATACCAACACTCTGGTGCGGTTCATTCATGCTATTTTGAAGATCAAAATTCTGCAGGGCTGTGACGAATTGATCGAATGATGGAAAAGGAGGTTTTGACAGCGTGGTGGTTACGATCATATCATATTTCATCCCAACGCACTGAGATAGGTGCACCGTTTTCAATTTTTTCAAATACTCATCTAGTGACAATGAATCTTTTTTGGGCAATTAAAGTTGGGTTTTTCAACCGTAATTCACGCTCCTTTGTTGCTTGTAGATATTTTTCTTCTAAAGAATTTCATACTTCACTAGCTGTGGTCATCCCAACCACATGACTTAGAGCCTTTTCTGATAGTGTGCCCGTAATCCAACTTAGGAGTAGATCTCTGAATTTCCATTCTTGAACCTCAGAGGAATCAACCTCTTTTACGGTTCCTGTGCAGGTGGTTTATTTGTTGGCTGAAAATGTGGGTTGTTAACAGTTCCTGCGATGTGGGTTGTCTTTTCTCTCTTCCACCATTTGAAAAGATCATAAAACTGTTGACAAGTAATTTTTATACTTGATAAAAAGAAATTGAACAGATCAAGCATTGATAAACTCGTTCATTTATTAACCTTTCTCTTTGCCTCAATCAAACTCCTACTAACATAAAAATTTGTTTCAGGTTCCATACCTAAACCAATTCTTCAAAATCATATACACAAGGAAAAAACTTTAGGAAATCACATACACAATAGCATAAAAACTTTACAAGCTACAAAATCAAACAAATAAATATGTGTAAGAAACAGTCGCATAAGAGAAAGACATGGAACCGAAGAAGGTTATTTTGATGACATTGTTGGTAGCTATGGTGTTTATGGCCACCATTTTTACCCGCACTGTCAATTCGGTTGTTAACAATTGTAAAATGTATGGATGCCGACATTCTTCTCAACGCTGATAGTTCCTCGATGAATGCATGGGAACTATCATCGTTGAGAATAATGTCGGAGACTCATCTACATTTTTTTTCTCTCTCTAAACTCATGTTCAATTCCGTCTTGAGATCCTCATTTCTCTTCTTCAGCTCCAACTCCATGTTTTGGGTTACCATATATTTTATAAATCAAAAACTATATTTTGAATCGTAGATGATATTTTTGTTTGTGGTTACTAGATATTTTATATGTCAACAAAAGCGTACGTCCACCGCAGATGCGGAATCAAGTTTTGGGAGATCCACGAATAAATCAATGACGCCTGTCTCATATCAGTTACAATAGGACCAACAACTAAAAAAAGAAAGATATGGTGCTAGATACAAATAAATCTTAAAAAATAGGATTAAACACTAAAGATTCCTTTCAATTATTTGAAGAGAAAGAGCGATCAAAACTTATGATGCGTAAATAGCCACATCATTACTAAATCCAACTCATCCTCTTATTTTACATTTTCAACCCTACAAACTTATTTTCCCCAAGACTTCTCTCCGCAGAAAAAAAAATAGCATGTCTATTGTAAAAAAACTGTTTTTTTATTAAAATTATTTTTAGTTTGTTAATAATAGTTTATTTTTTTAAATATGCTTTTTTTTGTTAAAATTTGTTTTCTTAAAAAACTATTTTCTCAAAAAAGTGTTTTTTTTTAAAAAAATATTTCTGATTAAAGACTTTTTTTTTAATATCAGTTTTTTTTTAATCTTTGTTACAGATAATTTGAAAATAGTTCAAAAAGACACTTTTGAATGAAAAAATAAAAATAAAATTGTTAAAAAGACAGTTTTAGAAGTGTTAAAAATATATTTTTTTTAATAAAAACATTTTTAAAAATTGTGCACTTTTTTTTTTGATAAATCAAAGGTTGTATTAAAAAACCAACGCTAAGGGAGCGAACCCGTATACATGAAGTATACAAAGAAATTAACTAAGGAAATGAAATACAGACGAACCCCAACAAATAAACTCCCAAATTACGTAGATGAGTGTATCTCTTTCACGAAATTCAAAAAATCCTGCATCATAACAGTGTTGCTCTCCTTGGACCAACTAAGCAGAGTGCTCAAAAAGGTATAACGAAGTCTAGATGGTGGCGTCTCAATGACATCAAAACACCTCGAATTCCTTTCCAGTCAAATCGTCCAAAAGATGTAGCGCGGAACCAAACTCCACATTCGTTTGTCACCCAACCAACCCCGCGCAGGTTTCAACGTATCTAATAGCGCCCTCACAGAAATTGGCCTAAACCAAACTGTCCTCGTCAAAGCGAGGAAAGTGTCCCATAAACCTCTTAACACCCTACAGTGTAATAGCAAATGACTAGTCTTCTCCTCTTCCTCGTAGCATAACCAACATCGGTTAGCCAGATGATATCTTCTCTTCTGTAAACCCTCTAGTGTCAAAATGGCCTGTCTGGCCGCTGTCCAAATGAAGAACTTGACCTTAGGCGGCGCTTTAACATTCCATATCTTCTTCCAGGGGAAATGAGTTGTAGAATTCCCACTACCAGTCAATGAACTATAGAAGCTGTGAACCGAGAAAACTCCTATCCCTCCCCCCTTCCATCTCAGATAATACTCCCTGAGCGTCGGACTAGGAGCCGCTTTCAACCATTCCACGAACAAGTCAGGCTCCTGAAGCTCCCAGTCCCACACCCTTCTCCTCAGTTGTGGCCTCCACGATATCTCATCTCCGCTAATCGTAACATGATCCGCCAACAATCCATCCGAATTTCATCCTAAGTTGAACATCCATGGAAAAGGTCCTGAATAGTCCCATTGACGCCCCATTTGTCTTTCCAGAACTTTATCATATCCCCTTTTCCTAAGAGGAAATCTGTGTGTGTCGAGTAATCCTCCCAGACTCTTGCAATATGTTTCCACAAACCCACTCCATGTGCTAAAAATCCCCCAACCGGCCTCCACCCCATTTAATAAAATCCTCATCTAGCTTTAACAACTCTCCTCCATAATCCCCTGGTCTTCTGAGGATATATCTATAGCCATATTCCTAAAAGAGACTTGTTAAAATTACCCAAGTTTCTCAAACCCGCCCCTCCCTCTTTTTTGGGCTTACATACCTCCTCCCATCCTACAAGTCCGTGTTTAAAGCTATCTTTTGTGCCTCTCCACGAAATGTTTCTCATGAGTTTCTCCATTTTATCATGAACCATAATAGGTAAAGGTAAGATGGACATGTAATAGGTGGGCAAACTAGAGAAGTAGCTCTTGATGAGAGTCAACGTCCCCCCCTTTAGAGAGATACCCATTCTTCCACCCAGCTAATCTTTTTCTCATTCTATCCAACACCGGGTCCCAAATCTCCTTGGACTTATATTTGGCTCCAAGAGGCATCCCCAGATAAGTATTTGGGAATGATCTAATCATACTAGCAAGAATGACAGCTAAACCCTCCATCTCCCCTTCCCCCTATTGTAATCATCTCACACTTCCCCCCATTTATCCGAATCCCTGAAACAGACTCGAAGCATATCAGCAGAAGCTTAAGGGAACGAATTTTCCTCCGATTAGCGTCACAAAAGATTATCGCATCATCAGTAAATAGGAGATGGGACACCGTAATCACCTCAGAGGTAGGAGTCCCAAAATTAAAACCCCTAATCCATCCCATCTCGACCACCCGTCCCATCATTCGACTAAACGCATCCATGACCACGATGAATAAAAAAGGAGACAATGGATCTCCCTTCCTCAAACCAAGAGAACTCAGAAAATATCCTTCTGGAACCCACCCCGTTAATTAGAACCGAGAATCTGACCGTAGAGACACACCTCTTCATCCACCGACACCACTACTCCCCGAAACCCATCCTTTTCAGAAGGTAGAGAAGAAATTTCCAATTAACATGAGCATACGCCTTCTTGGTATCCAACTTACATGCAATGCCAGGGATCCCACTAACCAACCTCTACTCCACACATTCATTGGCCACTAAAACTGCGTCAAGGATCTGCCTCCCACCTACGAAGGCATTCTGAGACTCCGATATCAGGGGGTCGATAACCTTTCTGAGTCTGAATGATAAGACTTTGGCAAGAAGCATATACACACTCCCAATTAAACTAATCGGTCTGAAGTCTCTAATATCTATCGATTCACCTTTCTTAGAAATAAGAGTGATGAAAGTAGTATTTAACCTGGGTACAAAGTAGCCCCTATCATGAAATTCCTCAAAGAATGCCTTCACATCGCCCTTGACTACTGCCCAGTTATGTTGAAAGAAAGCAATTGAGAACCCGTCTGGTCCCGGTGACTTATCCCCACTCAAAGAGTTAAGGGCCTGAACAACTTCCTCCTCGGAGAATATCCCCTCGATTCCCTCCACCTCACTCGCCGAAATACTCTCGAACTCAGCCCCATCAAGCGAGGGATGCCTGATAAGCACCCAAAACTGCATAATTTATTCCCCAAATAGACGTACTTTAGTTACTAATTCTCGAAAATATGGGTCTTATATGCTTAAATGTTTATCTTGTAGGTCAAACGTCCGTTTGCGGTGTCAAAAACTATATATCGAAGCAAATGCGCGTTGAATGGTGCTAAATACCCTTGTCCCGTATCCTAGCCTACCCTAACCTAGCCTAAACCTAGCCCAAGCGTACCCTGAACCGTGTGTGAGTTTTGTTTGTCCTTTTTTATATTTTTTTAGGTTTTTAGTTTGAGTCATTTTTATTTTTAGGATTTATTTAGGATTTCTAAGTTTTATTTTTATTAGTGTAATTTTATTTTGATTTTTATTAGATTTTAGTTTAGTCTTATTTTATTAGGATTAGTTTTAGTATTTTATTTTTAGTTTATTATATTTATATTTTTTTAGGACTTTATTTTTCATTTAGATTTCAAGTTTTTATTTCTTTTCTTTAATTTTGATTTTATATATGCTTAGGATTTTGTTTTTTTAGTTTTATTATTTTTATTTTTTAGTTTCTTTATTTTTAGTTAGATTTTATTTTTTATTTTTAGTTTTATTTTAGTTGAGTCTTTACTATTTTATTTAGATGTCCAAATTAAACAAACAGACACACATATCCCATACACACTCCTACACCCTAATACTACCTATCCTTATACTCACCCACACCAATCACTACACCAAATCTGCCGAATTGTCAAGGGCATTGACCTTGACAAATCCAACCTGTCAAGGTCAATGACCGTGACATTTCGAGACGAGACAACTTTTTTTG
This sequence comes from Sambucus nigra, assembly GCA_949130495.1. NCBI lineage: Eukaryota > Viridiplantae > Streptophyta > Magnoliopsida > Dipsacales > Adoxaceae > Sambucus > Sambucus nigra. Next base: position 379,530,572 of record OX422224.1, read on the forward strand.
TCACGGTCGTGCCGTGGTCAATGACCGTGACACGTTTGTCACGGTTTATAACCGTGACAAAGACGTAACCCTTTTTAAAAAAATTATCACGGTCAAAGACCGTGACACGTCCATGATAACTTTTGTCACGGTCAATAACCGTGACAATTTTGGCAAGAATTTAAAAAAATCTGCTGGGCAGTATGACCACTGCCACTGCCCAGCAGTATCCAAACATCATATATCCAAACAAACTAAAGATAATGCAAATATATATTCAAATAGAGACAGTATGCATCACGATATAATTCAAATGTAACAACTTAAAACAATTCAATTAAAACTTAAAACAATTTAATTCAAACTTAAAACAATGTCACTACATGTCTGGTGTATTGTTAAAACTGAGGAGGTGAGTAGGCCACACGACATACGAATTGACGCACCCACTCATATACGTCGTGCCGCATTGTTCGCGCAACCACAATAGGAAGTTCTCCTTCCCGGGTATGACATGCGTGACGATCACCCTGGACTCCATATCTTGAAGCGCACGTCCATGAACTATTCCACCCTGGACGATATTCGGGTCCCTCAACCCCCGTCCTATCCGCTGTCCATCAAATACGTCCAATATGAACACGCTCGACCAACCAAGTGTCGACATTGGTCTGTTGAAGGGCGCCATATAAGGAAGTGGATCATCGAAGTACGAACGTGTCGGTGATGAAGAAGCGAGGTCCACATCCACGTCATCCTGCGCCTCGTCCTCCCGCACCTCCTCCTCCTCCACCGCCTTCTCCTTCCCTTTCCCTTTCCCTTTACGGTCTCCGCCCAACGTACGCTTCTTGAATGCGTACATATCTTGGACCGTCGCCTCCAAACGGGACAGCTTCGCGTCGTGTGAATCCACCGTTCGAGTCAACCCGGTGTCGCTCGTCTCCAATCCGATGATCCTAGATTTGGCCACCCGCGAGCTCACCCTCCTTGTCCTCCCCTTGCGATCAGAGCCAAGCACTTGGCTGAGTGCATCTGTGGACAAAGATGCCTTGTCGGCATGAGACTGCGACTCATGCACATCCTTAAGCTTTGCCTGAAACGACAAAAAGCACATGATTAGTAAAATAAGTAAACTAACAAATTATAACGTAATTAACAAAAATTAAACTGTCGGATTACTTACAATCGTGGTCGCGATGCTCGGGGACACCTCCTTGTCCTTCCCCTTCTTCGTCCGAAGAGCCACATAAGTATCGAGCCTATGTGGCTTACCCCCTGGCCCACTCCCTACCCCCTGAAATAAAATAAAGTAAAGTAAAATTAGTATCGGCCCCGCAAAGTAAAATAATGAAGAATAATATATTTCTGTAGTTATAGAAAAATCAAATCTTACCTACATCCTATGCTCAACCTCGGCGTAAGAGGTCCGGCCGGAGTAGTGCACGTCCGTCTTTTTTGCCCGATTTTCCCTCCCCGATTGGCGAGATGCCAATTGTCGATCCTCGATCTCATTGTCAATGAACTTCTGCTATTGTGCCAATGAGATCGGCTCCTTGGGAGGGACAGATTCACGCCATTGGATAATCGACTCTCTTGTTTTTCCAAAGTACCGTGCCCGCATATTTTTTTTCCACGACTTGAGTTGCTCCCTAATCTGCTCCAACACGGGATCGCGTAGCTTTGGATCCAAGTTGAATTGTTCATGTCCAACAAATACAATGTTAGTTGCGAATAAATATAAATATAAATATAAATATAAATATAAATATAAATATAAATATGAAATCGAAATTGAAATTGAAATTAAAATTGAACTTGAAATTGAAATATTCATATTCATATTCATATAAATATAAATATAAATATATTACCTGTAGTGCCGCCCAAACAGCTAACTTGAGCTCATATGGCACCTCCTTCCAACTCATAAACCCCGGGCCGATGACCGTCTTTAGCAGAACGAGGGATCTCGCTAATATCTCCGATTTGTTCTCGACGGTAATCCCATATTTCCCATATTTGGGGAGCCTAGGGGTGGAAGAACCCTCGTCGCCTCCACTACCACCGACCCCAGACGACATCATCATAAACAGCATCATCATCTTCCCCTTAATATCTGAAGGAGACATTTGCTGTAAAAAAAATGTTATTAGTACAGATAGAATATTTTCAATTTTAAGGACTATTTTCATCACTTAGTGTTCATCTAAGTTCTAGTATAACAAGTTCCCATAAAAATCTTTAATAAAATTCTCATATCTTCTTTCAATTTAAACACACACACAGTAGTGACTGTCTATTTAAAATAATCTCAATGTTAATTTCAGGTATTGAATTTCTACTATTGTTTTGTGCTTTTTATAAATCATACCCCACCCCCACCCCAACATGTTTATGGGCTTTCATCACCCGTCATAAATTTTTCGGTCCGTGACTTACTCGCCAGTTGTCTTGGGTCTTTTAGTCCCTTAACATTACTTTAAGAATTTTACCCAATCTAAATACCACATTTTCTTTCTTGTTATACACTTGAACACGTTTTGTTATTTAGTCCTTATTAATTTATCTTTGATGTATTACCAGCATCTTTACTTTTATAAACTTTATTTAATTTTCAATTTTAAGGACTATTTTCATCACTTAGTGTTCATCTAAGTTCTAGTATAGCAAGTTCCCATAAAAATCTTTAATAAAGTATTATCACAAATATAAACTATGAGTGATAAAATAACTTTGAGTCATATAAATTAATTGTGACAAAGTAAGATTATGGAAACCCCACTTTTCTTTCTATAACTCCTATTTTATTAAACTTCAAATATAATTAGGGGTGTATAGAAAGAAAAGTTAAATAGGAATAAAAATAACATTTTTAAAATATGAAGGGCTCACCAATTTGATCAAATTTTTCAACAACATAGACTAATTAATCTTTATTATAAGATAATTACTACAAATTTATGCGCATTTTAACCCTTATTGTTGTTTTTTAGTTTTCATGCTTTTATTTGATGGATATAAAGTCATGTGATTATTTCACCATATAAAATAAAAAAAAAAACACCATATATGGTTTTTTTCTCCATTAGTATAAGTATATAGCGATTATTTCACACTTAAATCACATATTAAGCCGACCTTCATTTTTTTTTATCAAATTTGTAGAAAATTACTTATTTATTTTGAATGAAAATAAATTGTTATCCAATATTTTTGGATATTATTTACATTTACATTTTTGGATATTATTTTTGGATATTATTTACATTTACATTTTTGGATATTATTTTTGGAAATTTATAGAAAATTACTTATTTATTTACATTTTAACCCCCTAACCCCACCCTGCCCCACCCCCCCACACATGCACACACACACACGCACATATATACACACATACACACATATATATACACACAAACATATATATAAATGGAAGAGAGAGAGAGAGAGAAATAAACCTGAAAGTAGAGAGAGAGAGAGAGAGAGAGCAGCGTCGAGAGAGATAGAGGGAGGGAACGACGGGAGGGAAAAAAGAAGGGGGAAAGGGTTTTTGCTGGAACCATTGTCACGGTCGTGTCAAGGTCATTGACCATGACAATTATTTAAAGAATTGTCACGGTCAATGGTCGTGACAAGTCGTTGACAAGTAAATTTGTCACAGCCTTGTCACGGTCATTGACCGTGATAATTCTTTATCACGGTCATGTCAAGGTCAATGACCGTGACATAAAACACGTGTTTTTTATCACGGTCAATAACCTTGACAAGGGTGGCCGACTTAAAGGTGACAATTTTTTCATTTTGGTGTAGTGAATTCTTCCCTACACCTTACCACACCAAATTACACTCACCACACACAAACACACACCCCTCCATCTTCAACCTCACACCCAATCTCTCTCTTCCACCATAACCCATTACCACTCACTCCTTCCCTACCATTAAACCACCATTATCAAGCCATTAACCCAACACCAAACCAAACCCATTTATCCCCATACCCTACCAACCCGTCGGATCCCCACAAACAGAAACCATCTCCCTCGCCCTCCTCTCAACCACCTGCCACTTCGGCGCACTTCCCCTAGTAGAAAACTCCCCTCCGGCGGCCTGAACAAAAACCAACAAACTAATCTCCGGGCAGAGACACCTCCGGCCAGCAGCACAAACCAGATCAACTCCGTCCAACCTTATACCTCCTATCGGTGGCGACCTAGCGCCGGCGTGCTCCAACCGATCCACCTTATACCGCCCGACCTATACCCTAACCCGCCTGCGACGATGGCGCGACCCGAAATCAACCCGTCGCCCTTGCCCAGTGACCCCCTTCTTCTGCATTTACCTCCGGCTGAAACCAACCCAAACCGCCGATGCCATCTCAAACCATCTATACCCAAGACCCGAGTAGAGAAACCCAACAGCCCCTGCCTTTTCTAATCGAAAACCTACCTGACCTCCATAGCCCATCTTCAATTTTGAAACCCAAAACCAATTGACCCTTAGTTCCTCTAACCATTTCCCTTCCTACCCGATTCTGTGCAAAGTCCAAACCAAAACAAAGACCAACTGAAATGCCCACATGTGTTTTAAGCCATATACCCACTTATACCCATCACCCATTTAACCTAAATCGTGCATATTTCAAACACAAGTCAAATAACAAATAAACCCAAATCCCACATGTACTAAATAAAATCTACTTAAACCTTTACCCATTTTACCCCCCAACAACCACTTTACCGATTTACACAAAATACCCACAACTACCTATTTTTAACTAAATCAGATTTTATACATTCACCTCACTTCCCAAATATCCTCACACCTCACACTCCATTTTCATGCACACTAAACCTTCCAAAAAATACCCCATTAGCCCCATGTGTATCATGCATCTACTATAAAAGAAGACTCAAGACCTCATTTAAAAAAAGCTTTTAGATAGGAATTTCTAGAGAGAGAATTGTTGAGAAAAACACCATTTGTATATAGTTTTATTTTATTCTTTTTATTTTGGTTAGACATTTGTGAGATTAAATATTGTAAGAGAGTTAATTGAGTGGATATTTTAATTTCATATCACTTGTATGCTCAATTAGAGGGATTTTATGCTTCAATTTGGAAGAGTAGAGTTCAACTTTCTCAAAGAGATTTGGTTTGCTTCTTCTATTCCCTTCTATTTTATTTTAATAGCCTTGATTACTTGTTCATCATGTTTAATATCATGTTAGGCTAGAAACCCCCTTTCAAGGGGTGGGATGAAACCCTAATTTGATGTTATTTAAGTTTAATTAGTTTGATTACTTAAAATTACCCTTTGAATGTTAATTTTGATCCCTCACCCTTAAATTTACGCCTCGAGTGAGAGTAAATGATTTTCGAGAGAAAATTGAAATTCTAGTTATAATACCCATTTTAGATTTGAACTAGAGATAGGGGTTTCTTAAGTGGGGTATTATAACTAGAATTTTAACTCTAAATTTATTTTTTATGATTTACATAAATTTTAATTGATCGATCCTAGCGGGTGATTAATTAAAAGGAGTGTAGATCTATTTTTCTAGAGTTGTGGGGTGTTAAACTTAATTTTTTAAAATATTACTATTATAATTACACTTGCAACGAGAGTTGGTTTGTAATTTTGATATTAATTTGGGAGAATTCAAATAATTAAATTAATTAATTAGAATAACTAAAATTTGTTGTATAATCCCATTCCTTGATTATTCTCACAATTATTTACAGCACTTTATCTCTTATTTTAGTGTTAGACTTTATTTTTCACTTTTAGTCACTTTCTAGTTAGTTATTTTCATCTCACATTTTAGTTTAGTGTAATTTCACCTCACCTCACCTAATTGTTTTAATATTTGAAAAAGCTAAAAAAAATAGAAAAAGAAAAATTCCAAAAAGAAAATAAAAATGAATTACAATTGTGTTCCCTTTGCTTTACCCCCTTGGAAGTGGATTGATACCCTTACTTACCTCTACACTTGAGATTGTTTATTTTGTAGGTATTTAAGGTTTTGACTTGAAGAGCTTTTTAAGCAACGACAAAAGAAAAGGATACATGCAAAAGTTCTTTCTATCAAATAGCGTCGTTGCCGGGGATGTACAAAATTTCTTTCTATCAATGCCACTTTTCCTCTTCCATGAAAATCTCCTCATAATAGTGAGCAATGGAACCCCTCACCTCACTAACTTCTTCGAACGCTACTCCCCCCACTTCAATTTTACGGATATAGTTCCCGCGCCGATGGGAGTTAGAAACTTTGTGAAAGAACTTATTATTCAAGTCTCCTTCCCCCAACCATAATGCCCTTGGTTTTTGCCTCCAGCTAAGTTCTTCCTGAATTAACCTCTTCCCTAATTCCCCCCTTTTAACCTCTTTATCTCTCCTCTCCTCCTTCGAAAGACTGTCTCTCCTTTCTTTCTCGTCAATCCTTCTTATCTCCTCCATAAAACTCGATGTAACCAAATAAACATTAACGAAAACTTTTCTATTCCACTTCCTTAAATCTTCCCTAAGCAAACTTAACTTTATGTCCAGTCTAAAACTGGCGTTCCCCTCCACCTCATACCCTAACCACCAAGTCTTGGCTCTATCCTCAAATTCGACTCCTTGAGCCACATATTCTCAAATCTAAAAGGAATCCTCCCTTCTCTCCACCCCCACACTCTAGAAGAACGGGACAATGATCCGAAGTCACCCTAGGTAAACAAGACTGAGTCGCGCCTGAAAAATGCTCCTCCCAATCCTGAGAAATGAGAAATCTGTCCAATCGAGATAATGATGGCAAACCTCTAAGGCTCGACCAAGTAAACAGACCCCCTTCCATTGGTAAGTCCATAAGCTCCATCTCATCAATAAAATTAGAAAAATCTCTCATATATCTATCAGTTCTACCACCTTTTCTTCTCTACCACCCAAATCACACCACATTAAGCCGCCTCCTAAGCAGAATGGAAGGTCCCATAACGTAACCACTCCAGCTAATTCCTCCCATAGCTCCCACCTATCCATATCCTCCACCGGGCCGTAAATTCCCACGAAACTCCAAGAAAATCCATCTTCCTTATTTTTTAACATACATGATAAAGACCATCTACCCTCTAAGCTATCAATTAATCGACCACTACAGAATTCCACAATATGACCACCCCGTCGGATACTCCCATAGCATTAGGGGTGTTCGCGGTCCGGTCCGGTTCGGTTTTAAGGTTTTTTTTTTGACCGGACCGACTTGGTCGGTCCTCTAAAAAAATGGACCGAGACCGGACCGATAATGTCGGTTAACCGACCCTAGTCGGTTCGATTTTTTATAGGGTCGGTCCGGTCTAACCCGTCGGTTCTCACATTAATAAATTACATCATTTATAATAATACAAATATACCCGAGTCTATTTCTTTTCAAACATTAAAAACTAAAAAATATCAACATTTGTGATTAAAACAAACCTACTATTGGATTAAACTATAATTTAAACTAATCAAATATTGAAATATATACTTTTACTATTTATTTATCTTATATATATACATATATATGTAAAAATATATTATTTTATATACAGTCGGTTCGGGTCGGTCCTAACAGGGGTTTTGAAACTGTAAACCGTGGACCGGACCGACTAGGTCGGTCCACCAAAAAAATAAACCGAGACCGGACCGATTAAGAAAAAAGACCGAAAAAAAAGGGTCGGTTCGGCTCGGTTCGGTTCGGTCCGTCGGTCCAGTCGGTTTTTTGAACACCCCTACATAGCATCCATACTCACCCATTTAATTCCACGCCCTCCCCATAATGATCTAATAGTACCCTAGTCCATGATGGACATCTTTGTTTCCCGAAGACATAAGATGTGGGGTTTCCACTTAGCAATCGTTCCTCCAACAATACTCCTTTTGTGGTTGTCATTCAGCCCTCTCACATTCCACGAGATAATTCGAAGCTTCATTAAATAAAGAAATAATTAAATCTCCCCTCCCTCTCACTCCTCAACTCCCACCTCTCTTACCCTAAACCTATTAGTCTTCTCGAACAGAGCCCAAGCCTCCCTCTCGCTTCCCTCAAAAATAACTCTCACATCATTGCTAAAAGATCTTAACAAGTCCTCCCTCCAACTCCCCCGGTCTTCGTCCCATCCAACTTCCTCACTCTCATTCAGATTTCAATATTGGTTTCGAATCACTAAGTCTACCCATAATCTAGAATCGTTTAATTCTTGAAATAGCGTACCCTCGCTATTACAACCCCCCGAAGTCATTTCACTAGCCACTACTATCTCTCTACAATTATTTTCCATTATCGGTACCGATTCCCTTCTTCCGTTATCCTTTATTTGTCTAAGTGGTACTGTCACTTTTTCCCCCACTACACTTCCCCACTGCCTTTCCTTTATTGCCATTTTTGCCCACATTTCTGAAAGCCTTAATATTTTTTAGGCCTAACAAGGATGACCCGAGGTAAATATCATTTTTCCCATTGTGTTTCTCACCGATCACCTTTGTCCCCGCGTTCTTTTCTATTAACCCTCTTGTCTTTTTCTCTCCCCCCATAGATTAATAGTCACTGTTTCACCACTTTACTTGGATGACTCCTCCTCCGCCCTCATTTCGTTGCCCCTTTCATTATGCCACTTTGAGCCATTGACTTTTTCCTTATAAATTGGGATGGTCCCGGCACTATTGTTGGATAAGTAGTTACCTATACCCTCAATTTTATTGAGTTCCTCACCTTTTGCCCCTTTGTCTGGATTGACAAATCCACCCATTTTTCCCCACGGATATTCTTGGATCCAACACTATTATCCACCTGGAATAAATTTTTTATTTTGCGAAAAAGAGGAGCCGGACTCCACTAATGGTTCCTTAATTTTATTCCCTTTTTATATTCTGCATGGAAAGCACTCTGGCCAACATTCTTTCTTTTTGGGTCAATTATTTAATAGTCCCTACTATAAATATATATTTTTTAAAAAGGACACACATTTTTAGTTTAACCCATTTAGTCTCTCAAGCACTCAATATTCTCTTATTTTTAGAAGTCCGCGTCAGCGGCACTCTCTTTTCAAAATATGTGGCAAAGGACTTTTTGAGGCAAAATAAAAAATCTTAGACTAAATGAGTATTAAAAAATATTTGAGGGACTATTTGGTATATGTCTCTTTCTTTTTCCCCTTCCCGAACTATCATGCCTACATATTAAAAATACTATTCTTGTCTCTGTTTAAAGTGACTTCTGCCACCTGGGAATAGGGATGGCAACGGGTCGGTTCGGGGTCGGGTTTTAACTCCCCATCCCCGTCCCCGTTAGAAAAACCATTCCCCGTCCCCGCCCCGTTCCCCATTATAACGGGTTCGGGGATCCCCGTCCCCGTTTAAAACGGGTATCGGGTTCCCCGCGGGGAACCCGTTTCTTTTTTTTTTTTAATATAAAAAAATTGCATTGTTTTCAAAATAACAAATCAACAAGAAATCTAACAAATCTTATATTAAACAAATCTGTAGGTTATTGGATAACACAAATCTTAAACACAAATAGTAGTCGATGACACTGTTAAGGAAAGAAAATTCATGTGGGTGAGACACAAGGTTGGGAGACAAGGGCATGTCATCAACGTTTTCTCCAATCAATGATTTTACATGATCTCTAAACAAATCTTAAACATTTTCTTAGATCGCACAGGGGTCTCAAAAAATCTTACACAAACAACAGTAAAAAACAGGAGAGAGAGAGAGAGCTTACACAGTGGTCGCACATGTGATTGCAGTGTGGGAGCTTACACAGTGGTCGCACAGGAGAGGGAGAGCTTACACAGTGGTCGCACGCTTGCGTGGGGGGCATGGGAGGTGTGGGAGGCAGCGTTGGCACCGGCGTGGGAGGCGTAGCGTGGCAGCGTGGGAGATGAGGCAGGGAGGAGGTTGTGGGAGATGAGATGAGGGACGAGGTCGGCGTGGATATGAAATGAAAAAAGGGAACTAGGGTTGTTTTAAACAAGTTATATCTTATATATTTATTATAATATAAAAATATATATTTTATTATATCTTAATAAATCGGGTATCCCCGTGGAGACCCGAGCATATACCCGAAACCGACCCGAAATTTTTCGGGGATTTTTATAACTCCCTGAACCCAACTCGATCCCCGAATTTTTGGAGATTTTTCGGGAATTTTTTTTCGGGTATCCGCGGGAACCCGAATTTTCGGGGAAAATTATGCATTGCAGCATGTGCATCCACTTCCTCTCGTCCAATACTTATTTTTGCTAAAAGATATCTGGGGTTGTGCCCATACCTTGGCATGCCATCTGAAGTTTATCTGCCCCTGTAACTTTGTACCTCGTATTCCCCCTTTATTTAGCGTTGTTGCTCCCTCCACCGGACTGGTGTACTCCATCCCACCTGCTCGAACACAATCTATCGGCATAATCTGCGTTGCTGCTCCCTCCATGGGACTGGTGTAATCTGTCCTGCCTTCTTGCACACCAGCTGCCGGCGTATTATGCACTGCTGCTCCCTCCACGCGACTGGTGTAATCTGTCCCACCTTCTTGCACTCCAGCTGCCGGCATAAGTTCTTGACTCATCGGTTCTTTTATAGCAAACCCATTACAACCCTTAACCGGACTGCCTTGCTCTACTATATTGACATCTAACAAGACTGATTCTGATAGGCCACCTCCCCTCTCTTCTCCATGTTTGACCTTGTATGAACAGTCAGAAGGTACGTGCTGCTTACTATTATTCCTTGGATAACATGTTTGAAGATTATCCCAAATAGAAACTTCAAAAACCCACGCCCTACACAAATACTGAGTCGCTCAGGTAGCTGCATATCGTGCTTAACCAAGATCCTTGCCCATTGTAATTCTTCATCCACCACTGTCACATTATCAGCTTTTAAATAACCACCACATTTATCCCCTATGGCCTGGAATACTTCAACTCCCCATAAGTGTAGGGGAAGTCCCATAACACGTATCCAACGAAATATAGGGCTATTTCTAAAACTTGAAAATCCTATTAGAGGATGCCAACTTTGTACCCACAATACATCATCATAGAAATACAATTTCTTAGTCTCAAGAACTCTCTTTACCTCACGAACTAAAGCAAAAACAAACAGGAACAAGGAGGAGTGCAGTTGCCTAATTACTGTATCTCCTATAGGACTCCATTCCTCAGAGACCCATTTCTTCATTTTCTCGAGAGAAGGTGGCGCCTTATCCAGACCTCCAACCCGTCCGATCACAGCTCTTTGAAAAAAATGACCTCTAGAAAGGCAAGACTCTTCCTTAACAAAGAGATCAAGACCTGACGAAGGCTCTACAGTGACATTGATTTTTGAGAGAGGCCATGACTCAGCCTTGGCTGCTTGAAGATATGTTCGCCCATCCATCATAGATTACCTACCTAATGTGTTCAATGCAGGCTTGAGGTGTGGAACCAACTTATCCATACTCCGAAATGCTCCTCCAACACTGCTCCAACCTGAGTTACCAGCTTGCTCTGGCCATTGAAAGTGAACTATACTCTCCTTTTTTCTAACCACCAGGTTGACCCAGTAACAACGCCTTCTTAAACAGGTATACACAAACACTCTTCTATCCTTTCCTTGACGCATCTTGAAGTATTTTCTGGGGTCCCAAGAAGCTTCCCTGAGGCAAGGCCCCAACCATAACACCTTTCCCTTATTGAGAACCGCACCTTGTTGCTTCCCATCAACCCTAGCTGAAAGAGAAAATTGATATTTGTTGCCATAGCCTTCTATCGCCAAGATAAAATCTTTACCACCTGACTGGAACGACTTTCTCTCTAGATCTGGATAAGGCGCCACCTATTACCAAAGTGTTGGATTTATTAATGATGTGCAGTCCACATCCTTAATTGGTTTTTAAATAAAAAAAACTCGCGTCACTCTAGTCTTTCTCTTATTTTAAAAGTAGTATATTATTGATTTCATCATCACATGTGATATCTTCTCACTTATTTAGTAATCTTGCGGTGAGAATGTTTAGAATTGGGTTAAGGACTTTAGTGTTCTGATGATTTTTTGAAAGATAAAATTGAGTAGTTATTCGTGAGAGAGCGCGTGGGGAAACATGCGTGTAGGATTATGTCTATGGGCGCTTAATCGTGGTTTTTATGGGTAGCCATTTGTGCACCGTATATTATCTTGAGCGTTAGGCTTCATCGAATTTCACGGATGAAATTTTTATGCTAGTGGGAAAGTATGTAACAACCCGTGATTTTTAAACCGATTTTAATTAAATTAATTCGGATTTTGAAAAAAAAAAAATTGGGGATCTATTTAATTTTGGTATGTAAAAATATTGGGTTTTATATAAACTGAAGGTTTTAAGAGGAATTTAAATTGGGATTAAAATTTAGAAATTATAACTTTTTGTATAAAAATCGGGGAGGATCCGACCTAAAAATAAAAATATCCGACCTTCCAATCAAGTTGAATTTTTTTGCAGCTTCACGTCACCTTCAACTATTACCCCTCCAAATTTCAGCAAATTCCAACAGTCCGATCATTCAAAATATTTTTTTAGTGTTTTTATCTGATTAGGACTCTAATTCTTTTTGGTATATAAACATAAAGTGTAGAGTTTAGGACTTTCAAAATAAATTTTAGCGTTCTCAAAAAATAGTATCCTCGTTTATTTTCATCTTATTCCATCTACAAACTCTAGCCCCATTTTAACCAACATTCAACACATGATTTGAATGCTTATTTGGTGTTTTCTCGAGTTTGCGCTAGAACAAATTTTTATTGTTTTTACGAGATGAACGATGTGGTGTGATCAGAATTTTGAGGCAGAATCTTATGACTTTCTTGTAATGATTTTAAGGTACAGGGTTTACGCAATATGCTCCTTTAATCTCTCGAGGGTATTCATTTTTTTCCTCATTTATTTGTACTCATGTGGTTGATATCGTGATGTTTATTGAAATCTAAAATATTGATTTTTTTAGATATTATATTTGTTGATGGGCATGGTGTCATGAAATTTTTATATGAGACGAAGAATGATCACCCGTCAATAGTCCAAAAGTCCAACAACCTGGATGAGGCTTTACTAATCTTTGGTGAGGTTAGATGAGGCTCGGTAACCTATTGATGTGTTATTAAAAAAATAAATTAGTATAAGGCTCAGGTGTCGCATTGAACTTGAATTCCTATTCGTATTGTTGCATTTATTCACCATTATTTTTTCGAGCATTTATTCTTGTCATACCGTGTACTTATCCATATTTTTCTTTTAGTCGCAGGTTAGCGTGGTTTTGAATGCAATGAATTTTTGGAGGATATTAAGAGCACGTCGTTTTGAGAATTTTATTTTTGGATAAATTTATAGTATAAATATTTAGAGAGCTTGGCGTTATTTTGAGCGGAATTAAAACTGTAATTATTTAGAGGTGTATTTTACCTAGCCTTGTTGTTAGAAGAGATCTTACATTGGCATGTAAATTTTGGATTGGACATGATGTATTTCGATGACATGTCATGTTTATTTTTGTGGAATATAGAGGCTCTATATGGATTGTTTAGGATTTAGTTTAGTTTTAGTCATAGTAGCGACTCAAAATTTTTTGGGTTGTTACACCTCTCTTTACCTATAAAAAGCAGACATCATTCTCATCAAATGGGTGTAGAAAAATCTTAATTTCTGCCGACAATGTAGAATACAATAAAAGTGTATGGATATTATTAAAAGGGTCAAGAGAGGGAAATACCAATTATTGTGAGTACAAAATTTAGGACACATTTAAGAAGAGTACAATGGATCAAGGTACGCTTCCTCTTATTATTTATATGATTTTATGTGAGAAATATAATGATTCAATATTGATAGTTTGGGATTTGATAAACCAATTAAAAATTACAAACTGTTGTTCAATTCTCTCTCGAAATCGTCATTTATCTTTTTAGTTACACCTCTATGTTCTCGGCCATATTTAAAACCCAAGTCATTGTAATGTAAATATTTGCAAAATCTTTGTTTGTACCAAATGTGAGGTTTTTATTTGTGGCATACTAGATGGGGTTTTATAAGGCAATAATAGTACATAGAGATTTAATGTATCAGAATGTATTACCTATATAAATGATTGAGATCAAAATACCCCCCTCTTTTTTAAAGATACACAGTATAAGTGTCTATACACAGTATAAGTGTCTGAGATCAAAATTTAATCAAAATCGTGAGATTTGCTCAGTTGCACGCATCTAGTAAAAAATGATTTCTTTGTTTGGGAGGCTTAAAATTTAAAAGTAGGATCATTAATTTTGGGATGTATTTAAAGGAAGGAAATACTATTAATTTGGGGTGAAGTAAATTTTGTATCACTTATTAATATGTTAACGAAGTGTATGAAATGTGCACTTATTTTTCACTGCTATATAGCATGCCAAATTTTTTTCATAATTAAACTAGTACTTTTAAAATGTTGTTTGTAAAAAAAAGTCAAGGGCCACATTTAAATTAACTTCTTTTGTGTCTATTTCTCTTTTGTCGTGGTGGTGGTAGTGCGTGGTTAATAAAATGTCATGTGTATGAGTAGGAACTAAGGCCCTATTTAATACGTGGTAAACTACGATAAAATTTGATTCCTTTAAAACAATTATGGGTAAGTGTCAAATTACTACGTTGAGTGTAATGTTAAGTTATATGGAAATGTAACTCCAATGGAATGAGATTACATTTTTGATGGGAAAAAATGAGTGGAATCAAAACTCATCTAATATAGATGACATTCTTACGTTTGCGATTGAAATCCTTGATGATATATTATTTAAAATGAGAATGCTCATAGATATTAACTTATACAACTATCCTTAAAATTTAAATATTTATTTTGTGAAGGCAATTTTGTTATGTTGGTTTTATTGGATTTAAAGTTGTAAAAATTTAATTTAGACATTTATTTATACTCGCATAAATTTTTTTTATTAACTTATTCTAGTATACATATATTTCTAAAACTAATGGAAAATATTTTTTACAATAAAAAACATACTTGAGTTCGTACATGTATAAACAATGAACCGTATAATTATGTTTTATAACATGTCAAAAAGAAATCAATTCAATATATATATGTGTGTGTTAACAAAATTGTAAAGGTTATTGTTGGTATATATATTGTACGGGTAATTATACACAGATATGGGATTCAAACATATTTTGAGAGACATGCATGTCTTGCCTTCATCGATTAGTGTCCGAGGTCTATTCAATATTATTCAAAGCACCAATAAATGAAGACACGATGCGCTAATGTGTCTATCAAAATATGTTTGAAACCTGTGTCAGTCTAAAACTATTCATATTATACATATCCATGTCATTTTCAATGCATTAAACTAACACGAAATTTTGATTTCTAATAGTAATACATAGGTAAATCAACAAAATGAATGGATTTAAAATTCTAGCAAAATGTTTCTTGACAATCACATTAACAATAATAATAATCCATCTAAAATAGAAATCGAATTTTATCATTATAATTGCTTTGTTACCCCGACAAATTAAATACCGGGTAGCTACTCCTTTATTAAACTGATACATAATATCAAGTTGGTTCAGTCTTAGCATCATTGTGGAAAATATTTATTTACTTACTAGCCACCTAATATTTAAAATAGAGAGATGCCAAATTTTATTAATTAAATTAACAATAACCAAGTAATTAAATCAACAACCATCAATCGCGTAAACAATCTCATGTGAATAACCAATGAAATGAAATAAACTGAGTCTGGAATAAACACTCCAATGATAATAATACCAGAGTAAATAAAATTCTGAGACAAGAGTTTGAATAAACCAACATCTGAAATAATGAAAGTCTGTATCTACAATCTCTAGATAAGAATGGGCACCATGCCCTAACTAATATGAATGACTCTGAAGGAACCAATGATAAATGTGGAGGTGTCTAATACTGAGTTCCTGTAGCTTCCACAGCAGCTACAACACGTCATAAGAATGGAACTCCTATGCTTGGCGTCCCTCTGGCTGGGCACCTAAAATATTTTTACAAAACAAAATAGATTTGGAGGAAAACGGGTCAGAGCCCGAGGTGAAAACATTATAAAAATATAGCAAGTGTTTAAATTATAATTAAACAACACATATTATAAACATGTTAGTTGCGTACTCTCACATGAGTTTCTCACCTCTCAACTAATGTGCACGCCTAATGTATACCCTTAACCCACCCAAGGTATGCCACTAACTAACTAGTCTGTACCACTACACCAAAATGACAAAATTGTCACCTTTCAGTCGGTCACCCTTGTCAAGGTCATTGACCGTGACAAAAAACACGCGTTTTGTGTCACGGTCATTGACCTTGACACGACCGTGACAAAGAATTATCACGGTCAATGACCTTGACACGACCGTGATAATGTTTGCAGCAAAAACCCTTTCCCCCCTTCTTTTTTCCCTCCCGCCGTTCCCTCCCTCTCTCTCTCTCTACTTTCAGGTTTAATTCTCTCTCTCTCTCTCTCTCTCTCTCTCTCTTCCATTTATATATATGTTTGTGTGTATATATATGTGTGTATATATATATATGTGCGTGTGTGTGTGCGGGGGTATGGGTGGGGCAGGGTGGGGTTAGGGTGGGAGTAGAGTGGGGGTAGGGGGTGGGGTAGGGTGGGGGTAGGGGGTTAAAAATGTAATATTATTTTGATACAACATTAATTTGTGTATGAGTTTCATAATTATAAATAATATCCAAAAATATTGGATAACAATTTATTTTCATTCAAAATAAATAAGTAATTTTCTACAAATTTCATAAAAAAATGAAGGCCGACTTAATATGTGATTTAAGTGTAAAATAATCGCTATATACTTATACTAATAGAGAAAAAACCATATATGGCGTTTTTTGTTTTTATTAGATGCAAAATAACACATATAGGTATCACATGATTTTATATCCATCAAATAAAATTTTACCATAAAATATCATTTTGTGGAAGGCAAGATCTATTACAATATATTTACATACCTAAATGATTTTTTTTAAATGACATTACAACAAAAAACTACAATAAGGGTTAAAATGGCATCCGAAATTGCTAAAAGAATGAAAAATAAAATATCATTTAGTCTATGTTGTTGAAAAATTTGATCAAATTGGTGAGCCCTTCATATTTTAAAAATGTTATTTTTATTCCTATTTAACTTTTCTTTCTATACACCCTTAATTATATTTAAAGTTTAATAAAATAGGAGTTATAGAAAGAAAAGTGGGGTTTAAAAAAACACTTTTTTAAAATTTTAGGTTCTGGTGCACAATCTTACTTTGTCACAATTAATTTATATGCCTCAAAGTTATTTTATCACTCTTAGTTTATATTTGTGATAATACTTTATGAACCACAACTTTAGGTTGATTATTTTAGAACTTAAACTTCAAGATACAAAAAATAGTTCTATAGAACAGCTTAGATATCTTAACAAAACACATATCTAACATTGAATATGATTTATAAAAAGCACAAAACAATAGTAGAAATTCAATACATGAAATTAACATCGAGATTATTTTAAATAGACAGTCACTACATGAAATTAACATTGAGATTATTTTAAATAGTGAGTGGTGGTGGTGGTGTGTGTGTATGTGGTGAGTGGGGGTGTGGAGGGAGGTGTGTGTGTGTGTGTATGTGGTGAGTGGGGTGTGTGGAGGGAGGTGGGTGGGTGTGTCTGTGTGTGTGTGTGTATATATTTGAATTAACCCATGAATTTGTATTTTTGTATTTGAATTAACCCATGAATTTATTTTTGTATTTGAATTAATCCATGAATTTATTTTTATTTGAATTAACCCATTATATGAAACATACTTGAAATTAAATATAGTGCACATAGATACTAGCCTTCTAGTTCTTATGCGTACGCATTCAACAGCCCTTAGACCCGTTCGAGAGTCATTGCCCCTGTAATGAGATCTCTCGAATTGTCCCGTTTGGACAGTTTGAGACTGTATAATTTCTGTATAATATTCTTATTGGCTTAAAGTTGTTACTTTTGGAGGAAGTTCTGCAGTCGTATCTTAAGGTTCTCTGAGTACATACTATATTGACAAGTGTGACTGTTATTTCAATTGAACAATTGAAATAACACTCACACCTGCCAATCTACGTCGTGTACTTGGAGAACTAAGGGGATATGCTGTCGAATTTTTTTCAAATCGTAACAATGTGCATGAGCTGTTAAGTATATTATAGAAAAATGCAGTCTTGAATGGGATAGGACCACTTACCCTTTAATAGGATAATGAAATTATGGGATAATTAAATAAAACATACTATAAATCTAAGTTTTGTTTACCTTTAATAGGTGTTTACTTGTGTTAGTTGTGATGGGATATCCGAAATACAAAGAGTGGATGGGTGAGACTAATAGAATGGGCAATGTGTTTCGCAGAGGTGCTAACGAATTTGTGAAATATGCAAAGAGATGTCGTAATGATGAAAAGTTTCCGTGTCCGTGTGCTAGGTGTAAGAATGGTATGGTGTTTCAGTGGAAAACAGTTGAACTACATTTGTTAAGATCGGGTATGCAAGATAGTTATCGATTTTGGAGTTTTCACGGTGAATTAAAAGTTCCTTTTGTCCCAGACCAACCTTCACAACAACCTTCAACAAGTATAATAGATGTAGAAGGGGACGACGTAGATCATAATATGTTAGAGGATTTAGTTGATGATGCGTATGGAGTTTATGAAGCTGAGGAGAATGAGGTTACTTATAATGTAGAAGATTCAAGTGCACGTGAAAATAACACGATAAAACTTGACGATGACTACCAAAGTTTAAAATTTAAGGTGACCCAACCGTTATACTCTGGCTGTGAGAAAGATTAAACAACTTTACATGCCATGGTTGGTTTTCACAGTTTGAAGACGCAGTACGGTTTGTCTGGAAATAGCGTGACTAGAATTCTGAAATGGGTGAAGGGCTTATTACCCAAGGTGAATACACTTCCAAATAGCTATCCTGTTATGAAGAACAGTTTGAAAGGTTTGGGAATGAAGTATAAATCGATTCATGCTTGTGTGTATGACTGCATACTATACCAAAAGGAGTATGAAAATCTCGATCGTTGTTCGGTATGATATGAACCTAGATATGTCCAATCTACTAGTAAGGAAGGGACAAGCTCAAAAGTGCCTCAAAAAGTATTGAAATATTTTCCCGTTGGGCCTAGATTAAAGCGATTTTTCACAGTACCATGGATTGCAGAGGAAATGACTTGGCAAGCTAGGGCAGAAGTAAGGGGTAATATCATGCGTCATCCTATTGATTCTACTACCTGGCGGAGGATGAATTTTGAGTATCCCGATTTTGCTCGAGAACAACGCAACATTCGTTTGGCTATATCAACAGATGGTTTCCATCCATTTGGAAATCTAATCACCAATCAGAGTGTATGGCCAGTGATCCTAGCCCCACTCAACCTCCCTCCTTCACAGTGTATGAGACCTGAATTTTCGATAATGGCTTTATTGATACCTGGGCCAAAGGCACCAAGTGATGACATTGATATCTACCTGGATCCTTTGGTAGAAGAATTAAATGAGTTGTGGGAAGAGGGTGTTCAATCATTTGACTCTTTTAGAAAAGAAAAGTTTACGCTGAAAGCTATGTTGATGTGGGAAATTCATGATATTCCAGCTTATGGGACATTATCCGGATGTGTAGTACATGGTTATTTGGGGTGTCTTATTTGTGGAGAGGAGACTGAATCTCTTCGTCTATCCTCTAGATTAAAAAATGTATACCATTGCCACAAGAGGTTTTTACCCCCAGCTCATAGTTTCAGATTTGAGAAAGGTTCCAATTTTTTATTGGGCGGAGTTGAACATAGGCTACCTCCGAGACAACTTTCGGGTTCAGAAATTGAAAGTAAATCTTCTGAATGTGGTCCAAATATGCCAGGTAAGAATCCCAAATTTAAGAATGTCAAGCATAAGAAGACCCCAATTGGGAATGAAACTGAGATAAGAAAGGCATGGTCTCGGAGGTCAATTTTATTTGACTTGCCTTATTGGAAGAAAAACCCAGTGCGCCATGTATTGGATGTGATGCATGCAGAGAAGAACTTCGTTGAACATATTGTGGGTACTTGCCTTAGGGGGAGTCATTTGAAGGATGGATAAAATGCACGAAAAGACCTTAAAACGTTAAAACTTAAGCCACAACTATGGTTGAAAGAAGATAGTAGGGGAAGGACAATAATTCCCCCTGGTGCGTTTACTTTGATGAGTGGGGAAACGAAGGTGCTTCTAGACACAATATATAATTTGAAGGGCCCATCTACTTTTTCGTCCAACTTGCAAAGGATTGTGAATTATGATACTCATGATTTACATAAGTGTAAGTCCCACGATTGGCATGTGATCATGCAATTGGTTCCTCTATTGTTTAAGCACTGTTTCTCCAAGCACAAGGATTTGCGTAGGGCTATTATGAAAATCAGTATTACCTTCTCCCTCTTGTGTGAGAAGGTAGTGAATCGAGAACACATAGTGGCCGCAAAATTGGTTGTGAACGAAGCGATTTGTGTATTGGAGAAGTACTTTCCCCCAGCATTCTTTGACACAAGTGTTAACTTGTTGGTAAACCTATGCGACGAGGAAATTCTTTGTGGTCCAGTTAGATATCGGTGGATGTATCCGTTTGAAAGATTGATGAAAGTTTTTAAAGATTACGTCAAAAATATGCGATATATTGCAGGATCAATTACAGAGGAATACATCACCGTGGAGTCATCAATATATACTCGGGAATATATGGCTGACTCGACCAGCGTTGATGACATTGATGAATTCCTCGATGATGGTGGTAATGTGATGGGAAAACGAGTGAAATTAACGAGTTTGCAACATGAACAAGTAGCTCGTTATCTATTTGACACACATGAAGATATCGAAGAATGGAAAAGTAAGTTTCGAATATTATAATGTTTAACATTATTTTAGATTATTTTATACATGATTAATTTTGTAATATGCAGTAAATATGAACCCTATGAAAACAATAAAAGACGAAAAACAATGGTACAATCAGACAGCGAATTTAGGCTATGGTTGACACAAGAGGTAATTATAATGAAAACAGTCGTTATATAACGTTACATTACACTCAAATTTTACCACTAATATAATTAATTTATCTATATTCTCAGCTCCTTAAGATGGGTGATGTGACATCAAGGCTTGCTCCTCTAGCCACTGGACCCTTGTTCGTGGCACAAGAGTACAAAAAGTATCGATTGAACGGTTACATTTTCGGCGCTAAAGTGTACGAGGAAAGTACAAATGTACAGAACTCGGGAATTTCATACAAGGCTCTTACTTTCTTTCGAGCGAGCGCAAAAGATAAAAACTTCGTTGAAGCTGAAATGACTTACTATGGTGTAATCCAAAATATATTTGAATTGGATTATATAAGCTTCAAAGATGTTGTATTTTACCGTGAATGGGTAAGAGTTGAGGATAAAAATGCTTAGAAAGTTGATCCTATCACCAATTTAATCATGGTTGACTTGTCCAAGTTGAAGAGCAACGACCATGTGAGCGATGAGCCGTTTGTTTGTGCATCTCAAAAGGTTAAGCAAGTGTTTTACTCGGAGTATATCAACAAAGAGCCGTGGTCAATTGTCCAACACGCGCCAAGGCGTCTAAATAGTAGTGTGGATGACTTGGCTGCTCCTACCGAATATCAATCCATTTTTTATGATAACCCGAATTTGAAACAATTTTTCAATTTGTAATAAATATTTCAATTTGTAACGAAACATCCATTTTGAATGCTTTTAATTGATCTGCACTTTATCATTTTCACTCTTGTGTAGTGTGCGTGTGTAGAGAGGAGATTAATACATAAATATTCCAACTACACCTAAGTTTTGTTTATACTAATCCATGAATATACGCTTCTTACCTTTAATAGGTGATTAGTACATAGTTATTTGGGGTGTCCTATTTGTGGTCGTCTATCCGAACACTAAGAAATGCCATAATCCTATGGAGCGATGCTCTACAAATTCCTCCCAACCGTTATGTAGCCAAACATCAACAGTTGAAGTTGTCAATTCCACTTTCCATACCCCACCACTTGGACCTTCTAGCAAAACATGGGAGACCATTGAAAGGTGGAATTGACACCTTCAACTGCTAATTTTTGGCTACACAACGGTTGAAAGGAATTTGCAACGCATAACTCCATATGATTATGGTATTTCTTAGTGTTTAGATATGAAGAGAATTATATTTGACACGATTGCCCGGGGAACATTAGTTGGAAGGAGGTGCCATATGAGCTCAAGTTAGCTGTTTAAGTGACACTACACGTAATGTATTTATATTTATATGTCAATTTCGATTTTAATTACGATTTATATTTATCTATATTTGAGGGGCGGATACTAATTTTACTTTATTTTAATTCAGGGGACAAGGAGTGGCCCTAAGGGTAGGCCACATATGCTCTATACTTATGTGGCTATTCCGACGAGAAGGGAAGGATAAGGAGGTGTCCTCGAGCGTCGCGGTACAAAATCTCTTTTCCATGCAAATAGTTTGTAGATTTGAGATAATTGATGGTGATGTTGTTTCTTCTTAAATAGTTTCTATTTTGAATATATATTTGCATTATCTTTAGTTTGTTTGGATATATGATGTTTGGAACAGGTAAAACGTTGCTATAACAAGTACAAATATACTGCTGGGCAGTGGCAGTGGCCATACTGCCCAACAGATTTTTTTTAAATTCTGCCCAGAATTGTCACGGTCAATGGCCGTGATAATTTTTTTAAAAAGGGTCACGGCTTTGTCACGGTTATAAACCGTGACAAACGTGTCACGGTCATTGACCGCGACACGACCATGACACAAAACGCGAGTTTTGTGTCAAGGTCAATGACCATGACACGACCGTGACAAAAAAAGTTGTCTCGCCTCGAAATGTCACGGTCATTGACCCTGATAAGTTGGATTTGTCAAGGTCAATGACCTTGACAATCCGGCAGATTTGATGTAGTGTACCACTCCTACTTTCGCATTCTAACATAGGGTATCTACTCGTAACACCCAAACAAGTCATATTCATAACCCATATTCACATTCATTAAATTACTTATCTCATGTGTTAATTAAATTCTCATATTCTTAGCCCATTTATATATCTTAGTTATTTACATCTACTAAGAAAAAGTGAACCAATCACAGGTACATATATAAATCACTCTCAGTACATATATACATAGAAGGAACCTCTAGGCTAAGCTGCAGTGCACGCATACTCTGCTATCAAATCCATGTACATCACGTACGTAAGGATCACGTGTTCTGAATCACTCAGAAACCGTCTCAATACAAATCACACATATTGGAGGCGAACATAGTTCACATACCCATGGGTCACGCACATACCTACGCTCCCATGGTCAACTGACTTATCAACTCACGAATAAGTCATTCATAGTCCTACATTCTTAAGGTACCAATCTAAATCCCCTCTAAGGCACACAAAGATAAGATGGCTCTTTTCCTCAAAACCAACCTCCCGTGATAGCAAGTATGGTAGGTATGTCATACACATAAGAAATACATACACTGGGCATTCACACAACCTAATCAATCATATATCAATATAGGTATTCACACATTCATCTCGTAAGTCTCGTACATATCAAGTTTATCCCGAACATCATACGTAATATATATTTATCTTCATAAATCTCTTCTCGTATCAATTTGAGTACTTAAACCTATCCCAAAAGGTTACTAGGTCTCCTATTAGTTTCTAATATTATCTCAGTAACTTAAAGTCCCTCCGTTACTGTTCTTATCCTTACATCATCATTCATTCCCATTATAGTTTCAACTCAAATGATTTCTATCCGTACCTCACTCGGTAGACCCTCATAAGCAATAGCATTCAATTCCATAAGGTAAGCCATTTTTCCGAACATCAACTAAGACCCTACTGACCTTAACTAAGTCACACAATATTAAATTAATCAACCTAAGAATCATTATCGGCCTTGGTATTTTCATTAAACCTTAAGGGAAACAATTACCAAAAATCAGAAGTGGTCGATCGATCGAAGAACAGGATCGATCGATTAATTATCGATCGATCGACAGTCTTGGGTCGATCGATCGATCAAGCCGGTATTTGCCCAGATTTCTCTTAACTAGTTATGGGTTTCTTCCTTTTTACACCTCTAATTCTTCATTACAATGTCCCAAACTCCCAAAACAGTTCACTAATCATCCTATAAAAATATTAGCATAATCTTTAACGTATTAGAATCATTAAATCATCATGGATCATCAGTTTCTTGGATCAAAACATCCATTTTTCATGAAAACCCTATTTCTTCTATTTCCTTCAAGATCTTCATACAACTCAACTTAAATTCACAATTTCCTACACATGGATCATGTTTTCATAACTAGTATATGCCCATATATTTATCTACAAGAAGCCTTCCCATATTCAATGTTTAATTCACCAGTTTCACAATTAATTCACTTATTTACGATAAATCATGACATCTAAACTATCATGTAAAATATATGATTTGAATCTTTGAAAGATAAATCACTTTCCCATAGTTAGAAGTTCTGATCCGTTGATGATGGTATTGGTTGGCTCTCCCTCTCTTTTTGATCACAAATCTGGCGATGGTGGTGGTGTGTGGTGGTTGTTTTGCCTTGGAAACCCTTGGAATTCTCCTGAAACCCTTTCTTTCTTCTCACATTACTCTCTCTTGTGTTTAACAAATAATGGCCCTAATAACCGTAAGTGTTGGATTATAAGTAAAACCTAAATTTCAGAGGTCACTATTCACCAAAAATATCAATGACTAAAATACCCTCCCGGATTGCCGGTTAGGCCTAAAAATGCCCCGAGACCCAAATTAAACCCCCGACTAGTGTTTTCTGACTATCTCGACCCTTCCGGACACGTTGGCGCACTCAAAATGATCATACGGATGAAAATAAAATAAAATATATGTAAATCCATTAAATTGGGTCCTGACACGACTGACACGCGCGTCCCAGCTTAATTATCAAAATTGTTGTATTTTCAACTCACGATAATTTTAATAAATTAAACAATCACATATTACCATAATCACTCAGTAATATTCAACATTATCATCATATTTAAATACTAACTCTCGTCTCACTAGTTATTTAAATCCGAATTAATTTCCAATTAATTATCCCAAATTAATTTAATCCCATAATTAAGAGAAATTTCATTTAATTAATCTCATAATTAAAAGACATAAAATTACGGGGTACTACATACTTCCCTCCTAATAACGGAATTTCGTCCTGAAATTCGGAAAAGTAGGCATACCTGGAAAAATTAGGTAT
Organism: Sambucus nigra; assembly: GCA_949130495.1. Lineage (NCBI taxonomy): Eukaryota > Viridiplantae > Streptophyta > Magnoliopsida > Dipsacales > Adoxaceae > Sambucus > Sambucus nigra. The sequence goes on from OX422224.1 coordinate 379,555,988, forward strand.
CCTCTAGTACTCAAAATAAAATACAAAGAAAAGCTCAATTACTACAACCCTCGCTTCACAATAAGCTTGTTGAACACTCTTGACACTTTATCAGTTATATGTTTACACGTCAATAAATGCACCTCATGTTGTGCTCTTACTAAACAACATTCGAAGAAGAATAGCCTATAAATCTTTGGCCGCATTATCTCAATATTATTGTGAGTTCGCACCTCACTTCGTATCAACTCCCGCATTTATTTAAACACAAAAATCCTATCCTGGGAGAAACCATAAAACATCTTACTAATCTTTTCCATTCTTTGAATCTCAGTTCCCGGTGTTGTGACTTTTACACAAGGGAAAGCCACTTCATACAGTTGGTGGTTATCCCATTATATTGATCTGACTCTAACTTCTGACTAATCCCAAAACTCAGATAATCCGCTCACCTCTAAGCATCTAGACGGAGGATAATAAGGTTCATTTACACAAAACATTTGTAAGCACCTTTTCCATAATAAATCGGTATGGGTGCTTTCACACAACTCTATTATTAGGTAGTATCCTCTCATTTTTTTCACTATATTATACGTCACTTACGATCTATAACTGTTGTGGAAATCAAATGATCACAATGAGTCCAAAATTTACTTTCATATAGTTCCACCAGTTGTCAATCACGTTGCGCCTATTCCTCGGGCTATAGGTGATACAACTTTCTCAAAACGAAACTATTCCCACTACTTCCTTATACCCCATATTGAAGGTGGATTTCGGGTATCTCATCCTAGTTCAGAACAATACTGGGTAGGACCACATACCAACGCGATCAGTATCTAATAATGTAAATCACCCAAGGATATAACAATTTATTTCCTTATTGACAACCCGTTCCACACATTCGAAGGAACTCGTTACTTATCTTTATGATTGCAACCCATCAAAGAAATTTACCAACTTGACACTACCGTTACTGAAATCGTCAGCTCGACACCAAGTTTATGGTTGATACCCTTACTCCAACTGATTTCTATCTATAAGTGGTTCACGTGGGGGCTACTAATTATGTCTCGCTCAACACCGACTTCCACCTATAACTCCTCCCATTAAGTGGTACTTAATACCTCTATTCTTCCCTCGGCATATACCAAAAGTTCCGACCCGTGGACTTTTCACCACGTTGTGCACATCTGGACTCTTTATACCTCATTGACATCCTCACTCTATTTACGCGTAAGCCACCCTCAACATTAGATTGGGTGGAACTCTTATCCAAATTGTCCAAAATAGTTAAATATTTGTCTTCTCAAGGGATACCCCCTTTTTAAATGGCTTCCCACTGCCTTTCCACCAAGTTCGGACGTGCTATTCTGATTATACATGAGTATACTGATTATCACCTTCTCTTATGACTCTTAATCCATTTTACCACTACTATTTTGTAATATCAGTCTCACAAGTATAAATCTCACCCATCTCTATGTCTCTTCTTCTGACAACTATCACATCAGTAAACCAGGGTGTCTACACCCCTTATAACCCGTGCATACAGGTTTAAACATCATATATGCTTCATATGTACTCCAAACTCTTTATTGCCCCTGCATTCGCAACGTTTCTATACCACTTGCGCATTCTCAATCACCCCCAAACATGAAATTCTAAATCCTCCTAACCATCATTCCATCCTTTAACCCGCGAGAAAAAAACAAAATAATCAGTACTTCCTCAACACACAACTGACTCTAGTGGACTTATATCGTAATTTACCCTTTAACTTCTAGTTATAACTACATACTTTCCTAATGATCGAGGTAACCAAATCATGGACGAATGACCAAACATCTCCTTACTACCAACCTTTCTCTAAGTTTCATGAGTGGGATGTCTCGCAAAGCGAAATCCAAATAAGGAACCCCCCCGATACACTACTACCTAGCATTGTCGGTCATCAAAATTCATTAGGCCCTCAGTCCATAACATGTACCCCTATATTCCCGTCTCTTGACAACAAAGTTACATGTCCTTCCGCAATTACACTTAAATAAGGAACTTCTTTCGAAAAATACTATTTCTTAACATTTAATCACATTCCATAAACATCGTGTACATATAATCGGGGCTCTCAAAATCCTGTCCCCAGACATACAACTATGAATATTAATTTCCACGTCTCTACATGGTGATATCACAATGCACTCTTCTTATTACCACATACTGAGCGTTGATTACAATAACCAGCTAAATCTTTTCGCTGAACAGTAAACCAAATACACTCCGAATCATATGAATTAAATCCCTACACATACTAGGATCAAATATTCGAGAACATTATACCTTTCGAATTCTCGATAATATATATATACATATATATAAAAATATAAATGTGAGCCCGACCCTCTCGCAGATGTGGTCTTTCCAGAACAAAACATTCTACACCAAGGTAGTAACCCCGATAGACTTGCAATAACTGCACACTATTAGTTTAATCATTATTATAAAACCGTAATTAGGATAATATCATAATCGTATAACACAACACTAAAATGAGTAATTTTAATAGAGTATATACCACTATTGTTACACCCAAGGTTCTAAAAAACGCGAGGCGTGATCGAGGCGTGGAGGCCAAGCCTTAAGCCTTAGAAGCCTAGGCGGGTCTTGGCGTAAAAAAACGTGAAAAGGCGTTTAGGTCTTTTTAATATATTTTAATATTTTTTAACCATAACAAGGCTATTAAAATACTAAAATTATACATATCATAAAAATATGTCTGAATATTTGCAAATAAAAATACTATTTGATTATTTTGGATGAGATAATGGTTCGATTTGCAAAAAAATCTTTAAAAGGCAATATCGTTTCACTAAAGCATTGTTGTTTTTAGAGAAAAAGTACGCCTTAAGGGTTTTATCAAGCATAAGGCGTCAAAATCTTAAGGCGGGGCGTTTCTCCTAAGCCTCAAGCTTAAGCATGCCTAGGCGGAGCCCAGGCGGGTTTTTTAGAACAGTGGTTACACCTATTCATCCTCTGCGGATAACACTAAAGGTAACCCCGTTATACCAGGGAAAATATTAACATAAATAATAACATTGTCGATATAAGAACTAATCTCGACTCTCATGCGAATATAGCAATAATAAAAAAAAGTAGTAACTCATTCCTAACACATACAACACGCATTATCATCTGAGGATATAACTCATACTTCTACCTTACCAATTTCTCTGGCCGCTCAAATGGTTCCTGGACTTAACACACCGGTCCGTACCAAAATAAAAAATTTCAATAACTATTTCCCTTGCTAGGCACCATACCCTTATCCCTATACTTGCTTCGAGAATTTTTTAATGCACGGGTTCCACTCCCCACAAAATACCTCTATACATACTCCACTTATCTCCGGTCACACTGACCATGTTAGGGTTGTCCTTGTCTCGGACGTTGGTATTCTCGACTCTGATGACTACCTCTATTGTTCCCTTAGCTTTGATGGACCTAAGGAACACGCTACTGGCTTCGGCAACTCTTACTTAAATCACCATCGCTCGATGACAATTCAGCTATCCGAATAATATAAACAGGTCCCCTGATGGGTCTCCCCCTTGTGGGGCTTCACCAACGCCGTTTCCCCCAGTCTTAGTCTATCTAAATTCTTCGATTCTTATAGCTCCCCACACAAGGAAGCGTTTACCTCCATAATAACAAAACGCGACATTGTTACCATCTGCATTGATCATCCAAGCATAATTCCCTAGAAGTGCTAACAATCCTTCTTGTAAGTTAAGTTTCCCCTTTAATGTCCTCTTTTCCATTGCACCTACTTCATCTTGTGTAAGGTTCTCTAATTTATTAAATTTCTTTTCACAAAGTGATCTTTGTCCGACCCTCTTGTGTGAGTTCAGAACAACATTCGCATCTTATCTTGAACATCTGACGAAGGAACTTATGGTCAGACCATACATATGCACTTTCTCTTGACAAAACATTCCACTTCTATGTGTGGTGGTTCCCTCTCACCATTGTAACTCTGATCTTACGAGCCAAGAAAAAATTTACCCTAAATTTTCACTCCCGATTAGCCATACTCCAACATATGCCCAATCCACCATTTCCGCATTTCTAGAATTTCCATTGCTGGTTCTTTTTAATGTTTCGTCGTACTCTCTCCCAATCCAACCTTGTTGGGTGAGTCTAATTCGACTCCACTTTCTACTATAGCGGTACTATAATGTCATATGTTGTGTTCAAGCCTCCTTTACTATCGTGGATTTTCGTACCATAATAAGGGTGACCTCAACTACGATCATCATTCTTGAATATACCTTGTAGCCTCAACTGAAATTTGCCTCCTGCTGTCCGCCCAACTCGCACAATATACTGCATTGTTCAGCACACAAACACACACGAATGCAAATAAGATTCAATATCATTTACATTATAGAAGGAGAACGAAAACTCACCAAAGAAATCAACAATCCTAAACATAGGGATCTATATCAAAGAAAGCTATGATGGAAGCATAATAAGCCACACAGATCCTAAAGGACATTAGAACCTGATGCTCTTATACCACCAGTGACACCCCGACTAATTAAATACCTGGTAGATACTCCTTTATTAAACTAATACAGAATATCAAGTTATTTCAGTCTTAGCATTACTATCGAAAACATTTAGTTACTTACTAGCCACCTAATATTTAAAATAGAGAGATGCCAAATTTTATTAATTAAATTGACAATAACCAAGTAATTAAATCAACAACCATCAATTCCATAAACAGTCTGCAGTAAACACTCCAATGATTATAATTAAGTAAACACTCCAATGATAATAATACCAGAGTAAATAAAATCCCGATACAAGAGTCTGAATAAACCAACATCTGAAATAATGAAAGGCTATATCTATAATCTCTAGATAAGAATGGGCACTATGCCGTAACTGATATGAATGACTCTGAAGGAACCATGGATAAATGTGAAGGAGTTTAATACCGAGATCATGTAGCTTCCACAGCAGTTACATCACGTTATTAGAATGGAACTCCTATGCTTGGCGTCCCTACGGCTGGGCACCTAAACTGTTTTTACTAAATAAAATAGATTTGGAGGAAAACGGGTCAGAGCTCGAGGTGAGAACAGTTTAAAAATATAGCAAGTTTTTAAATTACAATTAAAAAACACATATTATAAACATGTTAGTTTCTTACTCTCACATGAGTTTCTCACCTCTCAACTAATGTGCACGCCTAATGTATACCCTTAACCCATCCTCGGTATGCCGCTAACTAACTAGTCTGTAACACTCCTGCTTTTGCATTCTAACATAGGGTATCTACTCGTAACACCCAAACAAGTCATATTCATAACCAATATTCACATTCATTAAATTACTTATCTCAAGTGTTAATTAAATTCTCACATTCTTAGCCCATTGAAATATCTTAGTTATTCACATCTACTAAGCAACAGTGAACTAGTCACAAGTATATATATAAATCACTCTCAGTACATATATACATATAAGGCACCCCTAGACTAAGCTGCAGTGCAAGGATAATCTTCTATCAAATCCATATACATCACGTACGTAAGTATTACATGTTCTGAATCACTCAGGAATCGTCTCAATACAAATCACAAATATTGGAGGCGAACATAGTTCACATACCCATGTGTCACGCACATACCTAAGCTCCCATGGTCAGCTGACTTATCAATTCTAAAATAAGTCATTCACATCCCTATTTCCTAAAGATACCAATTTGAATCCCCCCTAAGGCACACAAAGATAAGATGACCCTTTTCCCCAAAACCAACCTCCCTTGATAGCAAGTATGTTAGTTATGTCATACACATAAGAAATCCATACACTAGGCATTCACACAACCTAAGTAATCATATATCAATATAGGTATTCACACATTCATCTAGTAAGTCTCGTACATAGTAAGTTTATCCCGAACATCATACGCAATATATATTTACCTTGATAACTCTCTTGTCGTATCAATTTGAGTACTTAAACCTATCCCAAAAGGTTACTAGGTCTCCTATTGATTTATAATATTATCTCAGTAACTTAAAGTCCCTCCATTACTGTTCTTATCCTTACATCATCATTCATTCCCATTATAGTTTTAACTCGAACGATTTCTAACCGTACCTCCCTCAGTAGACCCTCGTAAGCAATATCATTCAATTCGATAAGGTAAACCATTTTTTCGGACGTCAACTAAGACCCTACTGACCTTAATTAAGTCACACAATATTAAATTAATCACCCTGTTAACGCAAAAATTCTCCATCTACGAGGATTAATTAGAAAAGGACACATGTCATCCAACGTGGCAATATTCGACACCCGAGGAGAGATGGTCGGCACCCGAGGAGTGTTAGTCGGCACCCGAGGAGTTGGTCGGTACCCGAGGAGAGTTAGTCGTCACCCGAGGAGAGTTGGTCGACATACCAACAGAGAAGATCAAAGGATAACTACACATTTAATGATCATTAATGTACATTTATACTGTAGATGACAACACATAGCATACTAAGCAATTCAACAATTAGATTCGTTGAATGTAGACATAATGTATAAATGTCTACATACAATGAATCTCTTTATCTCCCATCACTATAAATACATGTATTCCCTTAGCCAAAAGGGAGAGATCCAAGAGATCCAAGAGAGATCCGGGAGAACCTAGAAACACCATACACAAGATACACATCCTTTCTCTCTCTACAACTTATGGTGCTATTGTAAACCCTGGGAATAAAATAACAGTGGACGTAGGCTTTATTCATAGCCGAACCACTTTAAAAATCTTTGTCTCTTATGTGCTTGATTGGATTGCTTTCATCTATTTATCTGTGATCATAAAAATGGGATTCGGTCCAGTTTTTTGCATCAACAGATTGACGCTGTCTGTGGGAACGTGTTACAAGCATTGTTCTCCATCAAAAGGTAAGTTTTTATTTTCTCTACGTATAATCAATTATATATTATACATATATCTTTTGATTCAATCATGATTTTTATGTTTATATACATAAATTAATTGTCTAATTTTTATCTGCAAAATGTTGCATATCATGATTTTAAAATCATAAATGTTAGATTAATTCTTATTTAGAAATCTGAAAAATAGTGGATTTCGTAAATCATAACTTTTTGCTTGATTCTCAAGTTTCTATTTTATATCATGGAATAAATATTTTAAATGATTACATATACCAATATATAAGACGATGATAAGATTTGATCATTTTCATTGTTGATTTTGAAATAAATTTTGTAAGATCATTGATGTCTATTCAAATTCCCATCATATTTTTAATAAAAGAATGGGAAAAGGTTAAAGACAATAAAAAGTCTTCTCATGGAAATCATGACCCAGATATATTCTCTCTCTCTTCAAGTTTGAGTCTCTTTGCATTCACTTTTATGAATTATATACTTAATTTGGTTCATCTTCTATCTATGTCAATAAAGTTAAATTGATTGATTTTTTATATAAATTTGCTAATAAGTTCTATCATTCAGCATACTTTTCTCTCTCCAAATAGGGAATAGGAAGGGATCAATATAAAAAATAATTTTCTCTCACCTCAAAAATCATTACTCACCTCTTGTAAAAGAGGATCACTAAAACAATCATGACCATATCAAGACTCTGGGCACAAATTTGATATGTTGGCCCCTCGTTCATCACATCACAAGGTTTCTTTGTCGAAATCACACGATCTAGTGGTTATTGATTTATTCATTTAATTAACATTCTTAAGGCTTAAATTTTACATCGAATGTTATTTTTTGATCTAAAGATTCGAGATATTCTGGTCATCCAACCATATATTCTATAATTTGAGATATCCTTAAATGTTGGTCGGCAACATCCATGTTGTTTGTCGGCAGCAGTAGAATCTTGGGGTATTAAAAAATGCGGAACACCCTAGATATTTCTTTAAATACGAGTTCAGCTTGGGAACAAGTAGGGGGCTTAAGTCTTTTTTAACTTGTGATCACACCAAAAATATTTTTAAAACCAAGTGATAAATAATTTTCAAACAGCAACTTATACCTGATTAGTTGTTGGAGATTAAATAACTCTACATCTTATTTATGATGCATATCTGATAAAAATTTGTCCATCTCACACACATTTGGCACAAAAATATTATTTCATATTTTGAAATTTTTATTATTTTATGCTGATACACATCACATATTGTTTGGCTGAATAATTATTCTCATGATAATAATTATTTTCCCTAGTCTCGACAGGTGCTCGGGCAGCCTATTAAAATTTCATAGCAACCTATCAGCGGCTGATGAACAAGGTCTTTGCATAGCAAATCAGTTGCAATATGGAAGTCTATGTTGACGATATGATGACAAAGAGCAAGAAAACTTCCGATCTTCTAGTTGACTTAGGCCAGATCTTTGATCAACTGGATAAATATCAAATGAAGCTGAACCCGACGAAGTGCATATTTGGAGTATGAGAAGGCATGTTTCTCGGTTACATTGTCAATCAACGAGGCATAGAAGCAAATACTGAAAAGATCAAAGCTTTATTAGGGCTGCGATCTCCAACGATGAAGAAAGAAGTGCAAAGCCTTACAGGACGAGTTACCGCGCTCAACAGATTTGTATCTCGAGCAACTGATAGATGCCTTCCATTCTTCAAAACACTTCGAAAAACTTTTGAGTGGAATGATGAATGTGAGAAAGCCTTTCAAGAATTGAAGAAATATTTGGGAACACCTCCACTGTTGTCCAGGCCATTAACGGGAGAAAAGTTGTACTTGTACCTGGCAGTATCAGAGAATACAGTCAGCTCGGCATTGATCAGAATGGAGAATGGATTCCATAAGACAATTTATTACACAAGTAAGGCTTTCCGAGGTGCAGAGATCAGGTACCCAAAGTTAGAAAAATTGGCATTGACATTAATTGAGGCAAGTAGAAGAATGGGGCCATATTTCCAGGCCCATACCATCATCGTGTATACCGACATGCCATTAAGACAAGCCCTTCATAAGCCAGAAAAATCAGGGATACTGATGTATTGGGCAATAGAGCTCGGTGAATATGATATTGTGTTTGAACCCAGATCATCCTTAAAAGGGCAAGATGTAGCAGACTTTATAGCAGAGTTGACATATCCTGATACCCTCGAGGAACAAAAGTTGCTCGCTGACCAACCTGTGGATGTTACAGGATCAACAGACATAAGTCCAGACCAACTCCGGTTGGTAAAAGGGCTTGTGGATGTAGAAAGATCATTAAATTCAAACCCAGACCAACTCCGATTGATAAAAAGGCGAGAAAAGATGGTCGACGAGGAGCGAAAAATACCAGGGGAGGATGAAACAAAACAACAAATATTTCACCGAGGAACGCTGTCAGATAAGAATTTTGAAGACGAGTTACCTACGTGGAGATTGTATGTAGATGGGTCATCTTGTACAACAGGTTGTGGAGCAGGGATTATTTTGAACACCCCAGACGAGATTGGCATGGAATATGCTCTGCGATTCCAATTCAAAGCCTCCAATAATGAGGCTGAGTATGAGTCCATGATAGCAGGTCTTAATTTAGCAGCGATTATGGAGGCGCAACAAGTGATGGTATTTAGTGATTCTCAATTAATTATGAATCAAACGATTGGAACATATGCAGTGAAAGGAGAAATAATGGTCAAGCATCATGCAAAGGTAATGGAGTTGTTGGCAGAATTTGATGTCATTCAGTTGATCAGAATACCAAGAATGGATAATGCACAAGCAGGCGCACTGGCCCGATTAACATCAGCTACTCGTACCGAGCTGCGAAGAACGATACCAATTGAAGTATTAGAAAGTCGGAGCATAGATGAAGACCTGACGATGAATATTATTACCCTTGATTTAGGACCATCTTGGATGGATCCCATCGAAGCATATATTGAGGAGGAATAATTACTGGAGGATAAGCTCGCTGCCAAGAAATGGAAGTTTAAAGCTGCTCGGTATGTACTAATTAATGGTATTTTGTATAGACAAGGAATTATGGCAGGTTTGCAAAGATGTGTACATCCCTCCGAGGTGAAAGAATTGATTAAAGAGATCCATGAAGGGTCCTGTGGAGCCCATGTAGCAGGTCGGACACTTTTGCAAAAGGTGATGACGCAGGGATACTACTGGCCGACGATGAGAGCTAATTGTATAGCTTATGCCCAGAAATGTGACAAGTGCCAACGCTTTTCCTCCATCCGAAGAACTCCACAAACATTGTTGACACCCATCACTTCCCCTTGGCCATTTTCCATGTGGGAATTGATTTGGTTGGACCACTGCCGACGACCCGAGGAAGATTCAAATACCTCGTCGTTGCCATCATCACAGACTATGGAACACAATTCGATAACGAGGAGCTTGCCGCTTATTGTCATCAGTCAAACATTTTGAAGGTTCATTCAGCACCAGGTCATCCTCAGAATAATGGACAAACTGAAGTGACGAACAGAACATTACTAAATGGTTTGAAGAAGAGGCTAAGTAAGGCTAATCAACTCCCCGAGCTGCAACTGGAGAATCACCATATAAGCTGGCGTTTGGAAGTGAGGCTGTAATACCTGCCGAGTTAGGTCTTCCAACACACAGAGTGCTAAATTTTAATTCCCCAGTCAGCGACTTAATGAGAAGACTGGATTTGGATATGCTCGAGGAGGTTAAAGAAGATTAGGAATGCTTCTTACCAACAATGAACAGCTCTGTTCTACAACAAGAGGGTGGAGAAATGCAACTTAAACGAAGGAGATTACGTGTTAAAGAATGTCATTCAGGAGCACAGTAAGTTGGAATAAAACAATGATGTTTCGCCATCTTCTTTCTTTTATTGAAAGTTTTTTGGGGAATACTAGTGTGCAACACTACGCTGCTCAGCAATAAAAGCAAACACCGATAGTTCAAACCCACGACCAACTCCGGTTGGTAAAATAACTAGTGGACATGATAGTTCGAGCGTGATCAACTTCGGTTGGTAAAATAGCGAGAACAAACTATACTCCTTTGGTTAGGAGGCGTACACTAGCGCGATCAACTCCGGTTGGTAAAATAACTAGTGGACATGATAGTTCGAGCGTGATCAACTTCGGTTGGTAAAATAGCAAGAACAAACTATACTCCTTTGGATAGGTGGCGTACACTAATGTGATCAACTTCGGTTGGTAAAAGAGTTAGTGGACATGATAGTTCAAACCCATGACCAACTCCGGTTGGTAAAAGGGCAAGAACAACATTCTTAAAAATGCCAATCTCGGTTGGTTTGAAAACAAAATATGCTCTCAAATGCCAACTTATGTTGGTCGGGAGGTAAGATTATTACAGAAAATATAAAAGTTCCTCGAAGAACAAAATATTCCAAACTGAACCAAGTATGGTTGGTCGGGGATAAAAACCCACTAACTATAGTTGGTCGATGAGGAGAATTTATCGACCTTGGTTGGTCGGACGCATTTTATGAAAAAGACAAAAATTTACCAAGTATGGTTAGTCGGGGATAAACTCCCACTAACTATAATTGGTCGACGAGCACAATTTAACAACCTTGGTTGGTTGGAAAAATTTTAAACATTTTTATACTCATTACTTTATTATTAAGTGATCGAGCAACATTACTGATACTTGTAAATTTTTTATTACTAAGTTGATCGATGAACAACACAATATTGTTATCTTTTTAACTTATACATATGCACAGATGTAGAGTATTTTACAAGACAATAGCAATTAAGATTGCGAACAAAAATGAAAGTCTTTCATTAAAATCAAAAACAAAATACGTTGAGAATGAAAATGTATACTAACTATTACATTGAGATTCCTACTCTATTGGTTTCTTTCCCTCTTCTATTGAAAGAGGTTCCTCGCCAGCAGGAGGATCATCCAAAGCATAAGGGGAGTTTATGAAGTTAAGATCTTTCAACATTCTGATGTTCATCACAGATGGTCTGTCCGAGCAGCTCTTGCTCGTCCCCGAGAAGGAATTTGCTCTTCAAGACTCATAATCTTCTCGAACATCTCAGCCAAGGCCTGATTCTTTGCCATTAGTTGGAAGGCTTGATTCTCCAAAGCAACCCGAGCAGCTCTTGCTCGTCCATGAGAACCTCTTGCTCGTTCTCGAGCAGAGGTAGAAGTCAAAATCAGCATCTACAGTACTGAGATCTTTTGCTACTACTGTCTCGACCAATAATGAAGAAGAGGTTGTGTGAAAATGTTTCGAAGTCCACCACTAGCTTGGTACTAATCAGATTGAAGAGTTGGGTTCAAAAGCTGGTATGTTACTCAACAAAGTATTCAGAGGATCACAAATCAGAAGAATCAAGCATGTGAAGTTAGCACTCAGTTACTCGGCACAGGAGGCAGTTGGTCGGCTAGCAAACCAATCAACATACTTGAAGATTATGACAAGCTACAAGCTACAAGCTGCATACTATAGCATGGCTGTATCCAAATTCCCAGGGGTGATACATAGGACACGGAGTTCCTCAAAATAAAGATTAGCAACCATCGATCAACTTGCATCATATGTCGTCCAAGAGATAATGCACTTTATGTTAAACAAATAATGAAGGTAGATCAAGAATTTCACGAGCACCGAGCAACACTGCAGAATAAATACTCCATCCTTTCAAGTAAACCATCAAGCATAGAGCATTGGGGGCTTCTGTTAACGCAAAAATTCTCCATCTACTAGGACTAATCAGAAAAGGACACATGTCATCCTACGTGGCAATATTCGACACCCGAGGAGAGTGGGTCGGCACCCGAGGAGTGTTAGTCGACACCCGAGGAGTTGGTCGGTACCCGAGGAGAGTTAGTCGGCACCCGAGGAGAGTTGGTCGATATACCAACAGAGAAGATCAAAGGATAACTACGCATTTAATGATCATTAATGTACATTTATACTGTAGATGACAACACATAGCATACCAAGCAATTCAACAATTAGATTCGTTGAATGTAGACATAATGTATAAATGTCTACATACAATGAATCTCTTTATCTCCCATCACTATAAATACATGTATTCCCTTAGCCAAAAGGGAGAGATCCAAGAGATCCAAGAGAGATCCGGGAGAACCTAGAAACACCATACACAAGATACACATCCTTTCTCTCTCTACACCTTATGGTGCTATTGTAAACCCCTGGGAATAAAATAACGGTGGACGTAGGCTTTATTCGTAGCCGAACCACTTTAAAAATCTTTGTCTCTTATGTGCTTGATTGGATTGCTTTCATCTATTTATCCGTGATCATAAAAATGGGATTCGGTCCAGTTTTTTGCATCAACACACCCTAAGAATCATTATCAGCCTTGGGATTTTCATTAAACCTTACAGGAAAAAAAAACCAAAAATCAGAAGAGGTCGATCGATCTAAGAACAGGATCGATCGATCGATTATCAATCGATCAAGCAGGTATTTGCCCAGATTTCTCTTAAACAGTTACGGGTTTCTTCCTTTTTACACCTCTAATTCTTCATTACAACGTCCCAAACACCCAAGAAAGTTCACTAATCATCCTATAAAAATATTAGCATAATCTTTAATGTATTAGAATCATTAAATCATTAGTTTCTTTGATCAAAACACCCAATTTTCGGAAAAAAACCTATTTCTTCTATTTTCTTCAAGATCTTCATACAACTCAACATAAATTCACAATTTCCTACACATGGATCAGGTTTTCATAACAAGTATATGCTCATAAATTTATCTACATGAAGCCTACCTATATTCAATGTTTAATTCACCGGTTTCACAATTAATTCACTTATTTACGATAAATATCAAATCTAAACTATGATATAAAATATATGCATTAAATCTTTGAAAATAAATCACTTGCATCTGATTAGAAGTTCTGATCCATTGATAATGGTATTGGTTGGTTCTCCCTCGCTTTTCGTTCACAAATCCAACGATGGTGGTGGTGTGTGGTGGTTATTTTGCCTTGAAAACCCTTAGAATTCTCCTGAACCCCTTCTTTCTTCTCACCTTACTCTCTATTGTGTTTAACAAATAATGTACTTAATAACCGTAAGTGTTGGCTGATAAATGAAACCAAATTCTGTAGGTCACTATTCACCAAAAATAGGAATGACTAAAATAGCCTCACGGGTTGCCAATTAGGCCTAAAAATGCCCCGGGACCCAAACTAAACCCACGGCTAGTGTTTTCTATCTCGTCCCTTATGGACACGTTGGCGCACTCAAAATGATCATACAGATGACGTAAAAATAAAATACTTTTAAATCCAGTAAATTGGGTCTTGACACGACTGACACGCGCGTCCCAACTTAATTATCGAAACTGTCGTATTTTCAACTCACGACAATTTTAATAAATTCAATAATCACATATTACCATAATCGCTCATTAATATTTAACATTATCATCATATTTAAATACTAACTCTCGTCTTGCTAGTTATTTAAATCCGAATTAATTTCCAATTAATTATCCCAAATTAATTTAATTCCACAATTAAAAGCAATTTCATTTTATTAATCCTATAATTAAAAAGCCATAAAAATACGGGTTATTACAATTTGTTTCTCTATTGTCCACTTAACATTAGAGGTTCTGATTTTTGTAATCCAAATTGGGTTATAACTGTAGTTAATATGGTAAAAGGAAAATTTGAAAGAAAAGCGTCAAACTCTATATAACATGTTATTCTCATTGGTAAGATATAAATAAAATTATACCCTACCAGTTATATTCTTATAAATGAATTTGTGGACGTTGAATTTCTATATAACATTTGGAAGTTTTTTTTGAAATTTTTTTCTCAAACCATTTGTGATGCTTTCACTGGGCTAAAAAAATCCATTAACCAAAAGAAAATTAAATATTTCTCTTTCCATGTACAATGCTTGAAAAAAATAGTAGGATAAGATAAGGACTTAGGGTTGGACAATGAAATGGTGATGTAATATATACATAAATAATATATCAGTTTAAGTCTTGATAATAGCCCCTTTCAATAATAATTGTGCTTATTTGAATGGTGACAATTTTACGTTAACATGATAAAAACTTGAGGGATTAGAGTTGACCATAATGGAGACAAATAAAAATATAACACCACCTATCTACACAAACTCTAAATAACACAAATCACAATACACATGCAAATTGCATTTTTAACAACAAGTCTTTGATCTCTACAAATACATCATATTTTGATAAGACTTTTCCTAATTAATCATAATAAAATAATTTTTTTCTCAATAAATCCTATTTATACATATAATGTATATCCACTACATATTTAGAAATATGACATTAGAATTTTTTATGGGACGTGTTAAACAAAAAAATATCATCGGACTTATGGAATCACATACAGATGTTGCTAAAGATGCATACAAATTACTATTAAAAGTATGTATGAATACGTACACTTCCTTTACTAACTTTGCCGAACATGGGGTTCCTAAAGAAAATGAAGTCACAAATAAGAAAAAAAATATTCTGCCTCACTTTTTTTCATTAATAGCCACCTAGTCTACTTATACTATTAGTGATACATATGAGATAGAGTTCCTGTACAAGTAAACTACTAGTATATAAATCTCTAATCTTATCTTGACTTCAACATAATGAAGATAGCTTCCAATTATTTTAAATCATATTTATCCTTTATTCTCCAAGTCATCTTTATCCACATGTGCAGGTGGTTTGTTTATTGGCTCAAAATGTGGGTTGTTAACATTCCCCCTCAAGCTGGAGAGTGGTGGAGGAAGCACACCCATCTTGTGACGAAGAACCCAAAAATTAGATTTAGTGATAACTTTGGTGAAGATATCAGCAAACTGAGTAGAAGATAGAACATACTTTCTAATAAGAGAACCACGCGCCACCTTTTCTCAAACAAAATAAAAGTCAAGCTTGATGTGTTTCTTGCGGGCATGGAAGACAAGGTTGGTAGACATGGGTCATGCACTAACATTGTCATGGACGAAGATGGGAGGCTGATGAAGACGAACACCTATATCACTAATAATGTAAGTGACCTAAGTCAAGTCAGCTGCGATGGCGTCCATGGAGCGATATTCAACCTCTTCACTAGAGCGGGACACTGTTGATTGTTTCTTAGAGGAGAATGAAATATAGTTAGCGGCAAGAAAGAGACATGATACATTAGTGGAGCATCTCATGTCATGACAACCACCGCAATATGCAACGAAAAAACCATAAAGTGTAGTGGGATAATGACGAAGAAACCATAACCCAAAATCAAAAGTGCCACTAATGTATCGACAAATACATTTGACTGCCTAAAAATGGAGTTCGGCAAGTTGATACATATATTGGCAGACAAGGTTAACTGCGTTTGAGAGATCAGGACGAGTTAACGTCAAATATTAGAGACCTCCCACAAGTCTACGATAGTCTTTCAATTGGACACCGCCCACAGGATGAGTTAATGTCAAATATTAGGTGATGGGGCAGAAGAGGTTGTGTTTATAAGAGTGTTAAAAAATTCTATTTTTTTTCTTTAACTTCTTGTTTATGAGTTTAATTTTGGAGAGAAATGAAAGTAAAGGAAGGGAAATTATGTTTCCTTTCCATCGTTTGGGAGTTTACATAGGAGAGAAAGTGTTGTTTCGCCATTTTCCATCGTTTGGAAGTTTAAAAGGAGAGAAAAGAAAGGATATTTTTTTAAAAAAATTTCCTTTCTTTCTCTCCAAAATTTTCCTTCCAAACCGGAAAGAAATGGAGAGAAATGAAAGTTTTATAAAGAATGAATCTTATTTCCCTTTAAAAAATATTTTCCTTACAACTTCCAAACACTAGAAAAGAAAATTATTTTATTTTCCTTCCTAAATCCTTTATCTTCTCTTCCTTTATTTACCTTTCTTTTCTTTTCTCTTCTAATAAAGCTTTCCTTTCCTTTTCGTCCTCTAAAAAACTCCCAAACAAACTGTAAGGGGTACAACCATGTAAATTGAGAGAAGTCATCAATAAATAATACTTGATATCAGAAATTTTAAGGAGATGATATGGGGGACGGACCCCATAAATCATAATGAATCTTTTCTAAAGGAACAATTGTAGCTTTATTACTCAATGAAAAGGGAAGACGAAGTTTTTTTTCCTAATTGACAACTACTGTATACATTGAAATTTTTTAACCTACTTGAAACATCAAATTGGCTTTAGAAGAATTTTTTTTAAGAAATCTAGAATTTGGATGTCCCAAATGTTGATGCCAAATATCAACCGGTGCTCTACCAGTTTTTATTTCAACTAATATAACTTCTATCCCCTAATTGGCCAATGCATATAATCCTCCTGCTTTATGTCCTTCGGCTAGTATCATCCCCGTTACCTGGTCCTTAATATTAAAACCACAAGATGAGAATTCAAATAAACAAGAGTTACGTTCAATACACTTACTAATAGAAATAAGGTTTTTCCTAAGGCCAAGAACAACTAAGTCATTTTTCAAGTCTAATGGATTGTAAGATGATTGTAAAGTAGTGTTGCTAACATGAGAAATTTTCAATGGTGAACCATTACCAACGATAACATGAGATAAACAATTATAATAGGTAAAGGGTTTGAAATTACCTTTGTCATTTCACGTCCGGCTACTAATTCGCATCCGGCGATGGAGAGTCTGCGAGTATAGTAGTTAATGAGGCCTCAGATGGATTCTCATTGCTATCATATGCATAATCATAACGATACCAACATTTATGTGAGGTTTGAGGAATATTTGACACACCGGGGGTGAGCTTTACGACTGATTATTATTAGGAAGACCGAAAGATGGTGGTCGAGGATTGACTCCTTGGGGACTAAATGGCTGATTGTGATTAGCCTGCCTGGAATGAAATGTTAGAGCTCTACCTTGAGGATTTGAGTATTGCATTGCAGGAACAAATCCTCTTCCTTGTGGCAAAAAATTGTTCGGTGAAAGTCCACGACTATTATTGACATTGAATCTGCCTCTTTTATGAAGTGCAATTATCGCAAAATTGGGATTTGCTTCTTTGACTTCCTTTGATTCATATTTTGAAGTTCAAAATTCTGCAGGACTGTGACGAATTGATTTAATGACGAAAAAGGAGGTTTTGACATAATGGTGGTTACGATCATATCATATTTCTTCCTAACGCACTGAGATAGGTGTTGTTGGAAAATTGGACCTAAAAGTTCTACTTAAAAGTTGTCCAAATTTTTTGGACATAATTTTGAGAAACTTTGAAGAGTTAATAACACCCCAAATATGGACTAACGCTTGGATGCCTTTGGGGTATCCCAACTATTTTAAGAGGATATGGCAAACACTATGCATGTGTTGGGCTTGGGCCAAAAGCCCATACGCGCACGTCGTCCATCCATCCAGCCGACTCGACTCGGCTCGAGCTTGGGCTTGGCACCCCGCCTAATTAAATATCGGGTGATCAGTCCTTTATTAATTAAATCAGAATATCCAGTTGATCCTGATTATGCATCACTGTTGAAGGTTTTTTTTGAAATACTAACCACCTAATATTTAAAAAGGTTGATGTCAAAATTTTATCTTTCCAATTAATATAAAGAAATTAAACTGAATACTTAATCATTCACCATTCAATCCAATATCATAAGAACTGAAATAACTCACATAATATAAAGGAGAATGTGTAAACACATCTAGTTAAAATTATATATAGTAATCCAACTAAATAAAGTTAACAACTGAGAAGAGTAATGAACTAAATCTCAAATCTCTGATTATAAGAATAAAGAGGGACGACATGTACAACTGATGCAATTAACTCAAAAGTAAGGAATGATAGACTCATAGGCGTCTACAATGAAAGTCATGTAGCATCCACAACAGATACAACTCATCGAATGAATGGAACTCCTAAGCCTGGTGTCCCTATGACTGAGCACCTAAACTAATTTGACAAGAAAAGAGATTTGCAGGAAACGGGTTAGAGTCCGAGTTGAAAAGAGTTTAAAAATCAGCAAGTGCTTAAAATGATTTATTAGCACATATATTTTTCATGTTAAATTATTTAACTCACTTGGCATGCTCACCTCTCATCTAATGTGCAGGCCTAGCAAATATTTAAGTCCCACTAGTTCTACTTCTATACTAACTAGTCCTCTTTGTCTAATAACTAATCATTAACCAACATCGTTCCCATGGATTTCCCTCGGAATATATAATACATATAGCCAATACCTCTTTAGCATAAATAAATACTTTCAGTTTAATATAATTAAGTGTTTGTTACTAAATTCATTTCTATTTTCATTAATAATCCACCAACTTACTTCACATAGTAGATATCATTACAGGTATATATATACACTCTATCTTATATATATACAATATGGCACCCATAGACACAACTGCGGTGCTTGTATACCCTGCTATCATGTCATGTTGCATCACTGATTTGCATAAAGGACTAAAGGTTTAGTCTCTCATGAACCATCAAAACAAAACACATATATTGGAGGTCAACATAGTCCCAAGTCGGTGGACTATGCACATACCTACGCACCCATACGACCGTTATCACTATCGTTCTCACAGATAGTCCATACTTAGGTTCTATGCTGTAGTGGTACCAATCAATATCCCACCTGAAGGGTCCTCAAGGCATAATTGTCCACAATGCGCAACCTCAGCTTGATAGCAAGCAGCGTATGTATGTTATACACATAATAGTTTATTCAATAAGTATACAAACAGCTTAATATATATACACTAGGTATTACCGCAACCGAAACCCTCGAGTTTATAGATAGTATCCTCATCTCTACTATTCACATTATTACAACACTTCAACTTATCTCTCTAATATATACCTTTTCATTAAAGCTTTATTACCCCGAAGTATCCCCTTGAATAGTCTCTCTCTCAACTCATTGTTAACTAGGAATTTAAGTCATTCGATGATAACGTAGGTTAATTTATCTCACTTGGACCAACCTAGAAGGTTTTTAACTTGTCCGGGCCATAAATAAGAATTCTGTAATCTCGTTAGAAGTCCACGATTCTCGTTCGAACAAATTTCTTACTTCGAACGAACTCAAAAATCTCTTTAGAATTCTCGTTCAAACGAGGTCATTCGAATGACCTGGTTAGGTCTTTAAATGAAAATTTCGAGATCACCATTGTCCTTTCAAAATTCATTTCTCCCAACTTTTCCTCATCCAAATTCGTCTAAAATTCATTCCAACTCCCAATCAATGACTCCAAAATATTCCTAATCATAATAGGGTACTTTCTAACATAATTTAAAGGACAAATATTTACATAATCATAGGGAATTTAAACAAATACCTCAAACCCCTAAAGTACCTTAAAATAAACCCACCATAAACAATTATTCAAAACACCTAATTATTTTCGTGATTATAACATAAAATTTCCATATTTACCATTCCTACAATAGGGTTATTCATCTACATGCAAACCTATCTTCGAATTTCAAGATTAATTGATAATTTAGTCTCAATTTCATAGTACCATGGTTTTCTCATCAACTAGGGTTAACATGAATCATATATGCTCAGAATTTTAGCAAGATAAACACTTGCCTTTTTTTTTTAACCTCCGAATCGTTGAACAAAATTGGTATGGGGATGATCCTATCTTCGCGATCTACGTGTTAGTGGGATTTATAGTGGAATAAATTGAATCCTTTTTCCAAAGCACCTATGGAGTTCTTCTTCTTCCTCTTGGTTCTCTATTTCTCTCAAACTGTCCGATATCCCAATGCCCATGTGCTCTCTCTTTCTAATTCCCTATTTTCATCCATTTTAATGTAACACCCTGCCCAATTAACTATCGGGTGATCAGTCCTTCATAAAATTTTAAAACAGAATGCTCGATTAGTTGATTCTTTGCATCACTGTCGAAAAACATTAATATTAACAATCACCTAATTTAAATTAAGCTGGTGTCAAAATACTTTTTCCCTTTTAAAATTGTAACCAAAATCTTTTATTTAAAGTCTGAGAATTTAAATATAAATCATTTACCATTCATCAAAGATAAATAATAAATCTGAATCTCGTACTAAAATAAATATGTCTGAATTAAACATTCTAGTTCAAAACCTTAATAAAAATAACCAAAGTAAACTAAATACAAATAGAATGAATAGGAAGTAAAAAAATACAATCTATGATAAAAATGTCTAAGGAATGGGTGACACATGCCCTAAATGAAGAGTATAAATGAACTGAGAGCAAAGATAGGAGCGTCTATAGCCAAGACCTATATATTCCACATCAGCTGCAGCACGCCAAGAAAACCAAGACTCTAAATTTGGTGACCCTGTGGCTGAGCACCTGATGTAATACATATACATATAGAAACAGAGAAAAGAGACTCAAGAGACGGGTCAGAGCCCAATGTGTAAAAATATGTTTTACAACTATTGAAAACTACCTTAAACCATGTATTATGTGCATGTTAGATTCGTGCTCTCACATGAAGATCTCACCTCTTTTCAATTGTGCACTCATAACGCATCTTCTATTTAGTACTAGTAACTCTATCCAAGCTATCTAGTTCAAGTCACTTAACACTATTTACATCCAACAATAGTATTTTCGTATCGCCCAAACAATAACCCATAAGTAGTCCAACACATGTCACTACCTATCACGTTCATTATTTGAATATTTAAATCTTTATCTCATTAAGATTAAACTCATTTGTCTTCATTGCCATAACTACTAGTTTCTCTTAGTATGATTTCTCATAATTTTACATATATATATATATATATATATATATATCAGTCTTGCGCCCCCGGTTTAAATCCCATTAGTGTTATTAATAAAATAATAATGTACCCCCAGGTTATCACCTATTAGTACACTTAATACAATAACCTTCCACCCTCGGGTTATCACCCATTAGTGCGCTAAATAAAAACATTACACCCCCGGGTTATCACCTTTTAGTGTATTAACCAACATAACCTTGCACCCCCCGAGTTATCACCCATTAGTGCACTTAACAAAAATATTAAATAATAGGCATACAAACATCCTATTAAAGTTTATAGGTATTTCTCCAATGTAGTTGGATACTTACCATACGTATTTTATTCTCATTGTTACGTATTGTATAAAATTATTAGATTACCATAACTCGTTCGTAATCTTCAAAGTAAGTCTTCATCCCGAAATATTTAAAGTATAAATCTCACATACTTATTCGAATACCTGTCTCATTTTAAATTGTTAATTGGCGGTTTCTCTCACTCCAATAAACAGAAAATTCAAAAACTGGGCTCTAAGAAAAATCCCAAAAATTTACCTCGTTTCTCGAACCAGATGGCAACGTCATTTGAACGACTACCATGCGTCGCTTGAGCCACTTCACACGAGATGCCTATCTCGCTTGAACGACCTTCGAGCGACTTCATGCGAGACTTACTGTTTCTCCTTCTTGCCAGAATTTCAGCATTTTTCCACCAGTTTTAACCCTAAAACCTCTATTGTTCATTCCTAAACACCCAAACAGCAAACCCAATTGATACTCTAACATATTTAGATGATTTCTAACAACCTAGGATCATTAAAACTTCACATTACATCAATTAAATACTAAATCGCCAAATTATTTAAGAAGACCTGTATTTCTTAAATTAAGATCATAACTCCAAATTAAACACATATTTGTTCAGGGAAAATTATCATCAATTCGTGAATGTAATCATATCTACATGAAGGGATTTAACCTCTTGAAATCTCAGTCCCAATATACGAATCATAACATCAATTTTCATCAAAATTAACTTTCATAATTATTGGGTTATCACCTACTCTAACATGAACACAATTATTACTAAAGTACGCAAGTAATAAACACTTGCCTCAAATCAACCGTCTGATTTCCTGATGTTGTTGGTATGGGTATGTTTCTCTCGTTCCGATCTACATGATGGTGGTGGTGGTTGTGCTAGGTGGTGCTAATTTGGGCCTTCCTTCTTAGAATTTGTTCTCCCTCACACCCTCGGTGGTCGTTCCTTACTTTTGTATCTCTTAACCCTAATGAACCTCTCGTGGATGATAAAATAAACTCCCAATTTTTCTCCATTTAATTCCTCCAAAAATCAAAATTACAAAATTACCCCTATAGGTGCCGGCTTGGCCTAAAAACGTCCGGAGTCTAAATAAAATACCAGGATAGTATTTTCTCACTATTTCGACCCTCCCGAACTCAACGGTGCACTCAAAATTACCATACGTGTTACTTAAAAATAGTTTACTTTTATATTCCATTCAATTAGTCCCGAGATGACTCACACGCGTGTCCTGACTTAAAATACCAAACTATGGTATTTTTCCTCTCGACACTCTATCCGATTCAATAATTCCATATTACTTATTCACTCAGTAATATTCAATAGTTCTCATTAATAAGTATTAACCCTTGTCACGCTAGTTAATAATTATTTTTAAATTCGAATTAATTTACCAATTAATTCTAGCATATTAATTTAATTAATCCCACAATAATATTATTCTCGCATATTAATTTAATTAATCCCACAATAATAATTAATCACATAATTATTTAGGTTCTCAAAAATACAGGGTGTTATATACTTTCTCCCTAATAACGAGATTTTGTCCCGAAATTCGAAAAGTAAGGCATATATGGTACAAATAAATCTGGATACTTCTCACGCATATTTGCCTCTTGCTCCCAAGTTGACTCCTCCACATTGTGATGATGCCACTGAACCCGGGTAAGTGGAACTACCTGTGACCTCAGTCTCCTCTCACTGTGGTCTAGGATAGACACTGGCCTCTCCTCATAATAATTGTTAGGCTGCAAATCGATCTCCTTTATTGCGATGTGAGTGTGGGCCAACTCATCCCGAAGAAACCCCCTTAACGATGATATGTGAAACACATCATGAATACAGTGTAAGTGTTCCAGAAACCCAAGTCTCTAAGCCACTAGTCCGATCCTCACAGTAATAGGAAATGGTCCTACATATTTCGGAGCCAATTTCTCCTTCTTCCTGAACCTCATCACCCCCTTCATAGGAGATACTCTCAACAAAACTTGGTCCCCCACTGTGAAATCTCTAAAGGACCTCTTAGCATTGGCATAACTTTTCTGTCTATCTTGAGCTACCCATATGCGACTACGAATCACCTAAATCTTACTCTATGTATCATGAATTATCTCAGGCCTAAATAACTTGTTGTCTCCCACCTCTAGCCAATAGGTTGGAGAACGACAAGGTCTCCCATATAATGCCTCGAATGTGGCCATGCCAATCGGGAACTGATAGGAGTTGTTGTAAGAAAACTCCACCAGTGGATGGTACTGTTCCCAACCTCCCCCAAAAGTCAAGAATACACATGCGCAACATGTCCTCAAGCATCTAATTATTACGCTCAATCTGTCCATCGGTCTACGGGTGATATGCCGTACTCAACCGCAACTCGATACCCATAGCCTCCTGGAAACTCTCCTAAAAATGAGACACAAAAGTTTTATCTCTATCTGACACGATATCGAGAGGCACACCATGCAGTTTTACTATTTCTACAATAAATATCTGAGCATACTGTCTCGCATTATAGTATGTCCTGACTGGTAGAAAATGGACTACCTTATCAAGCGGTTCACAATAACCCATATAGAATCGTGCCCTCTCTGCGAAGTAGGTAACCTGGTAATAAAATCCATGGAAATGCCCTCCCATTTCCACGTAGGGATCTCTAATGGCTGAAGTAAACCTAGTGGTCTCTTGTGGTCCACTTTGACTAGTTGACAAGTGGTACACTTGGATACAAACTCTGCGATATCCCACTTCATCCCACTCCACTAGTATTCTTTTTGCCTCATATCCTGGTATATCTTATCCCTTCCAGGAAGTACCATAAATATCGATCGATGCGACTCCGTCATCACTGCATGTTGAAGGGACTCCCCCTCTGGCACTACGAGTTTCCCGTTGAAATGCAAGCCTCCCTCGTAATTTACCAAATAAGACTCAGACCCACTAGCTAAGAGCTGCCTAATCCTATCCTAGCAAAAAGGGTTTGTCCCCTGTGCCTGGACCACCCTCGTCATTATCTGTGGCATGACGGTCATAACTGACATAAATTATCTGGCCACAGTATCCTGGTGCCCTAGGTCCTTCTATTTTACCTTCCACACCTCGGTCGTCTCATTTGCTGGCCTACGGCTCAACGCATCTGCAATTACGTTAGCCTTTGGCAGGTGATAGTGTATCTCAAACTGATAATCTTTTACAAACTCTATCCACCCGCATTGACGCATATTCATCTCCTTCTGTTGGAACAAGTACTGCAGTAACTTGTGGTCTGTAAATAAGCAAAACTATTCACCCAAATGGTAATGTCACCAAATCCTGAGTGCAAACACAATTGACACCAACTTTAAGTTGTGTGTGGGGGTAGTTCTTCTCATGAGTCTTAAGCTTCCAGGATGCATAAGCTATAGTCTGATCCTCCTGTTGAAGCACACCCCCAAGTCCTAGTAAGGACGCATCAATGTAGACTAGGTACTCTACTCCCAGCATAGGCAGTGCTAACACTGGTGCTGAACTCAGCTTGTCCTTCAGCTCATCAAAACCCAATTAACAGGCATTATTCCAGATGAATGGCAGTCCTTTGCGAGTCAAATGAGTCAATGGGACCGATATCTTTGAGAATCCCCGAATGAACCTCCTGTAGTATCATGCTGGGCCCAAGAAACTATGTATCTCCATCGATGTCGTGGGTTGTCCCCACTCCCTCACCGCTGACACTTTTCCCGGATCTACGAATATCCCTCTATCCGAAATAATGTGGCCCAAAAACTGAACTTCCTTCAGCCAAAATTCATATTTCTTAAATTTTCCATACAACTCGTGCCGACGCAGTGTTTGCAACACCTGTCTCAAATGTTCGGCATGCTCCTCTTCCGTCTGAGAGTAAATCAGGATATAATTTATAAAGACAATGACAAAATGATCCAATAACTCTCTGAACACCCTGTTTATCAAGTCCATAAACACGATTGGGGTATTGGTTAGCCCAAAAGGCATAACCCTAAACTCGTAGGAACCATACCTCGTTAAGAAGGCAGTCTTCGACACATCCTGCCCCCTGATCCATAATTGATGGTATCCCGACCTCAAGTCAATCTTCGAGAAGAAAACAGTTCTTCTAAACTGGTCGAATAAGTCATTAATTCGGGGCAACGAATACTTATTCTGTATCGTGACCTTATTCAACTCACGGTAATCGACACACAACCATAACGATCCATCTCTCTTTTTA
Organism: Sambucus nigra; assembly: GCA_949130495.1. Classification (NCBI taxonomy): domain Eukaryota; kingdom Viridiplantae; phylum Streptophyta; class Magnoliopsida; order Dipsacales; family Adoxaceae; genus Sambucus; species Sambucus nigra. Next base: position 379,582,322 of record OX422224.1, read on the forward strand.
ACCAACAGTACTGGGGCACCCCAAGGTGAAGTACTCCTACGAATAAACCCCTGTCCCAACACCTGTTCTATTTGATCCTGTAACTCCCTCATCTCCGCTGGAGCCATACGGTAAGGTGTGCGGGCTATCGATCGAGTTCCCAGCATCAAATCTATAACAAAGTCTATCTCTTTTCTAGGTGGTAATCCCGAAATATCCAGGAACACCTCAACGAACTCTCAAACCACCGGTATCGAATTAAGAGGTATCACCACCTCCTTAGAGGTCTCCTCCTCTAAATAATACAAATGCATGGAAGATCCTCTCTAAGCATGAGGCATCGCCACCAGGAACATCTCCTGACTAGGTATAGCAAAAATAATACTCCTACTAAAATAATCGATCATGGCCTTATATGAAACTAACCAATCCATACCGATCATCGCATCATACTTGAACATCTCTAATACAAGCATGTCGGCAGGTAAAGTAAGTCTCCCAATCTTTATACCCACCCCTCGACATATAAGGAAAATCGGTGAGACACTACCCAAAGACGAATGTACATATGTAACAGTACTCTCTGATGTATCTAATGAACCCATGGTACGTGCAAACCTCGTGGAAATAAAATAATGTGTGGCCCGTGTATCAAATAAAGTATGCGCCATACTCCCCTGAATAGAAAGCATACCCTCAATCGCATGTGGAGCCTGTGGGACCGTGTCTTGATGGAGGTTGTAGACCCGTCCCTGCTAAAGTTGACCCTGCTGTACTGGAGCTACAGGCAAGGCTGGAACTAGCACTGGAGCTGGTAGGGGTGTCGTTTTGGGCTAAATCCCACAATAATAATTTCCACAATAAAAATCCCACAATAATAAATCCCACAATAAAAATCCCACAATAATAATTGATCACATAATTATTTAGGTTCGCAAAAATACGGGGTGTTACATTTAATTCCAAAAATTCCAAAAGACCAAAATACCCCTCTGGGGGGTCGTTTTGGGCTAAACTGCCCCGAAATCCAAATAAAACATCTGAATAGTATTTTCTGACTATTTTGACCTTTCCGGATACACTGGCGCACTCAAAATGAGCACACGAGTTGCTTAAAAATAAATTATCATTTTTAGCTCAATAAAGTAATACTGACACGACTCACACGCGCGTCCCAACTAAGTGTGCTGCAATTGCCGTATTTTTCACACCCAATCAAAATAACATTCTCGTATTCATATATTAGTTTACTATCTAAGTAACAGTTAACATAATTATTTCCGATAAATACTAACTCTAGTCACGCTAGTAATTATTACAATTAAATCCGGATTAATTATAAAGTAAATTTTCTCCATTTAAATCAATTAATCCAAATTCCATGGTTAAAACAAAATTTGACAAAATTACGGGGTATTACATTAGGCTTATAAAAATATCTTAAGTTTTTGGTTCGAATTAAATTAACTTTCGGGTCTTTAATTATTAATTAATTAAGAAATTAATTAATAAACTGTTGACAGTTATTGCCAATAGTCAACAGTTAAATTCGTTTAACTGTTTTGACAGTTATTTTGAACAGTCATTTACTTTGCTATAAAAACATTAGTTCCCCTCTGTTTTTGTACTAATGAAAAAATTCCCTCTCCTATTTTCTTCCAACCCGAAATGCTGCTATTTCCAGAAAATATTTTCTGCATCACTAGATTCATATCATCCATTTTTGTTATGCTGTTTGGTTGAGTAGAAACACAGAAATTGGGTTTGTTGAAATTAATTATTGCCGTGCTACATAATTAATTTGAAAAATTCGTTATAACCATGGCGAATAAAGAAATTAAAGAAGAAGGAAGAAAATTTTACAGAAGAAATAGAGATCAGTTGTCAATAAATGATGGAAAGAACAAAGGCACAAGATAGAGAGAATGTGAAGAGTCCAAAGATACAAATTTGAAAAAGTGAAAGACGATAGGATTTTCTGTAGCACTTAAATACCTTACCTCGGGAATGAAGAAAAGTAATGATTACAGAGAAGACGTTTGCGTTACCGACGGCGAAAAGGAGAAAAAGGGGCACGAAAACCGAAGTAGCTGGAAAAATTTAAAATATTTATGAAGTCCGATTCTATGAATTCAAAAAGGAATTAAATATAAGAAAAACACTCCTAAAATTCAGGATGACTATTTAATCTCGTCATATTTCGAGAAGAATGTTCCGCACTCCTCCTCAACCTTGAACTATGAAACATTGGGGGCTTCTATTGATACTAAATTTAATCTGCTGACACGGATCAATCATGTAAATACACGTGTCCATTTACATGGTGAATATGAAGAATTTGGACAAATAAGGTCCGAGCAACTCCAAAGGTACGTGCAACTCAAGAGGTCCGAGCAACTCAAGCGGTGCGAGCAACTCAAGTGGGCCGAACAACTCAAGCGGTCCGAGAAACTCGAATACTTGTGGCGTACGCATCAAGAAAACCAGAAGACCACTACGCAATAAATCTGCATTTATTATCATACAGATGTATACGGCTGCTAGAAAACAACGCATTATTCTTTCACATGTACAACCTCAAGGCTATAAATACATTGTAACATCCTCATGAAAAGGGGACTCGGAATTTCTTGGTAAATCACTTATCGAGAATTCTTGAAAAACACTCAGCAATTCAAAAACAATGGACGTAGGCCATTTTCTTAAGGCTGATCCACTTTAAAATTTGTTGTCTCATTTACTCAATTATTTTTATCTGTGATTAAAATAATTAGATCAAATCTAGTTTTTTACTTCAACAATTTCTTTTGGTTAAAAGCTGTTTTTTTTAATCTTTATTAAAGATAATTTGAAAATAGTTAAAAAAGACCTTTTTCAATGAAAAAATAAAAATAAAATTGTTAAAAAAGATGGTTTAGAAAGTGTTAAAAATATATTTTTTAATAAAAACAGTTTTAAAAATTGTACAGATTTAAGATGGTAAAAATTGTATATCTTTTTATTTAAGAAGCATTATACATTTTATTCCTATTTATAGTTGTAGAGTTTTTATTGTCTTAAAACTGTACAGTTTTTAAAACTGCTTCTATTAAAAAAATTATTTTCTATCTCTTTTAAACTGCCCTTTTTGAACTATTTATTTTTATTTTTTTATTGAAATGTGTATTTTTTCACTATTTTAAAATTATGTTTAACAAAGATTAAAATAATAAAGCAGCATTTAACCAAAAAAGAAAACTGATACACAAAAAACATTTTTAACCAAAAATAAAATTTGTAAAAATAAACATTTTTAAGAAAACGGTTTTTTAAGAAAAATAAATTTTAACAAAAAAAAAAGTTTTAAAAAGAAACTCTTTTTAACAAAATAAAAATAGTCGTAACAAAAAAAAAACCTTTTTTTTTACAAAAGTCATGTTTTTTTTACGTGGAGAGAAGTATTTTGGGGGAAATTGGTTCATAGTATTGAAATGACAAAACATAGGGATGAGTTGGATTTATTAATGATGTGCAATCCACATCCTTAAGTTTGTTTTTTAAATAAAAAAATTATGTCACTCTAATCTTTCTCTTAATTGAAAAGTAGTATATTGTTGATTTCGTAATCTCATGTGATATCTTCCGACTTATTTAGTAATCTTGTGGTGAGAATGTTTAGAATTGATTTAAGGACTTTAGTGTTGTGATGATTTTTTGACAGGTAGAATTGAGTAGTGATTCGTGAGAGAATGCGTGGGGAAACATGCGGGTAGGATTGGGTCTATGGGCGCCTAAATGTGATTTTTATGGGTAGGCATTCGTGCACCACATATTATCTTGAGCGTTAGGCTTCATCGAATTTCAAGGAGGAAATTTCTGTGCTAGTGAGTAACTATGTAACAAATCGTGATTTTTAAATCGGTTTTCATTAAATTAATTCGAATTTTGAAAAATAAACTTTGGGAATCTATTTAATTTTGGTATGTAAAAATATTGGTTTTTATATATAAACTCAAGGTTTTAAATTGGGATTAAAATTTGGAAATAATAACTTTTTGTATAAAAATCGGGAAGGATCCAACCTAAAAACAAAACAAAAAAAAATATCCAACCATCCATTCGAGATGAAATTTTCTTGCAGCTTCATGTCACCTTCAGCGAATACATCTACAAATTTTAGTAGAGCTGGCAATTTTTGACACGATAACCCGTTTATGGTAATAACCCGAAATGACCCGAACTTGACACGATTAGCTTGTATAGATTTAAAAGTACCCAAAACTTATACTCAAATAAAAATCAACACGACCCGAAAATGACACGACTAACCCGAATTGCCACCCCTAAATTTTAGCAAATTACAACGGTCCAATCGTCCAAAATGGTTTTTTTAGTGTTTGTATCCAATTAGGACTCTAATTCTTTTTGGTATGTTAACATAAAATGACGAGTTTAGGACTTTTAAAACACATTTTAGCCTTCTAAAAAACCAGTAGCTTCCTCTATTTTTATTTTCTTCCTAACCAAGTTTCAACCCATGATTTGAAGGTTTTTTTGGGATTTTCTCGTGTTTGGTCTAGAACGAGTTTTGATTGTTATCGCAAGAGGAACACAGTGGTACAGTCTGAATTTTATGGAAGATTCTTATGAGTTTCTTGTGAGGATTTGAAGGTATGGGATTTACGCAATATGCTCCTTGAATCTCTCAAGAATAGTCATTTTTCATCTCATTTGTTTGTACTCATATTGTTGATATCATGATGTTTATTGGAATCTAAAATTATTGATTCAATTTGAGATATTGTATTTGTTGATGGGCATGGTGTCATGAAATTTTTATATGACATGGTCACCTGTCAATAGTCCAAAAGTCCAGTAGCCAGCATAAGGCTTTACGAATCTTTGGTGAGGTGAGGTGAGCCCCGGTAACATGTTGATGTGTTATTGAAAAATTAAATTGGTATAATGCTCAGATGTCTCATTGAACTTTAATTCAGATTCGTACTGTTGCATTTATTCACCGTTCTTGTTTCGAGCATTTATTCTTGTCATACTGTTTACTTCCTTGTATTTTTCTTTTTGTCGCAGGTTAGCGTGGATTTGGACGCAAAGGATTTTTGGAGGATATTAAGAGCACAACGTTTTAAGAATTTTATTTTTGTATAAATTGGCAATATAAATATTTTAGGAGCTTAGCGTTATTTTGAGTGAAATTAAAAATGTAATTATTTAGAGGTGTATTTTACCTAGCCTTATTGTTAGGAGAGATCTTACATTGGCGTGTAAATTTTGGATTGGACGTGATGTATTTTGATGACATGTCATGTTTATTTTCGTGGAATATAGAGGCTCTATATGGATTGTTCAGGATTTAGTTTAGTTTTAATCGTAGTAGCGACTCAAAATTTTTTGGGTTGTTACACCTTCCTTTACCTATAAAAAGAACACACGATTCTCAACAAATGTGTGTAGAAAAATCTTAATTTTTACCGAGAATATATAACACAATAAAAGTGTAAGGAGATTATTAAAAGGGTCAAGAAAGAGAAATACCAATTATTGTGAGTAAAAAATTTAGGACACATTTAAGAAGAGTACAATGGATCAAGGTATGCTTTCACTTATTATTTATATGATTTTACGTGAGAAATACAATGATTCAATATTGATAGTTTGGTATTTGATAAACCCATTAAAAATTTCAAACTGTTGTTCAATTCTCTCTCCAAATCCTCATTTACATTCTTCAGCTACACCTCAATGATCTCCGCCATTTTTAAAACCCAAGTTTTTGTAATGTAAATATTTTCAAAAGCTTTGTTTGTACCAAATGTGAGGTCTTTATTTGTGGCATACTAGATGTAGTTTTATAGGCAATAATGGTACATACAGATTCAATGTATCCGGATGTATTACCTATATAAATGATTGAGATCAAAATACCCCCTCTTTTTTAAAGATACACTATATTAGTGGTTGAGATCAAAATTTAATCAAAATCGTGAGATTTGCTCAGTTACACGCATCTTGAAAAAAATGATTTCTTTGTTTGGGATGCTGCAAATATAAAAGTAGGATCATTAATTTTGGGATTTATTTAAAGGAAGGAAATAATATTAGTTTTGGGTGAAGTAAATTTTGTATCACTTATTAATATGTTAACGAAGTGTATGAAATGTGCACTTATTCTTCACTGCTATATAGCATGTTGAATTTTTTTCATAGTTAAACTAGTACTTTTAAAATGTTATTTGTAAAAAAAAGTCAAGGGCCTCACTTAAATTAACTTATTTTGTGTTTATTTCTCTTTTGTTGTGGTGGTGGTAGTCCGTGGTTAATAAAATGTCATGTATGTGAGTAGGAACTTTGATACGCGGTAAACTACGATAAAATTTGATTCCGTCAAAAAAATTATGGGTAAGTGTGAAACTACTACGTTGAGTGTAATGTTATGTCACATGGAAATGTTACTCCAATGGAATGATAATGCATTCGCGGTGGGAAAAAGTGAGTGGAATCAAAATTCATCTAATATAGATGAAATTCTTACGTTTGGCAATAAAATCCTTGAAAATGTTTTATTTAAAATGAAAACGCCCATAGATACAAACTTATACAACTATCCTTAAAATTTAAATATTTATTTTGTGAAGACAATTTTGTTATTTTGGTTTTTATTGGATTTAAAGTTGTAAAAAATTATTTTGACATTTATTTCTACTCGTATACAAAAATTTGATTAACTTACTCTAAATTACACATGTCTAAAACTATTGGAAAATATTTTGTACAATAAAAAACATACTTGAGTTCATACATGTATAAACAATGAACCGTATAAATGTGTTTTATAACATGTCCAAAATAAATCAATTCAACATATGTGTGTGTGTATGTGTGTATGTGTGTGTGTGTGTGTGTGTTAACAAAATTGCTAAATGTTATTGTGTGTATATATATTGTATGGCTAATTGTAGACAGACACGGGATTCAGACATATTTTGTGAGACACGCGTGTCTTGTCTTCATTGGTTAGTGTTCGAGGTCCATTCATTTTATTCAAAGCACCAATCAATGAAGACACGATGCGCTAATATGTCTATCAAAATATGTTTGAAGTCCGTGTCAGTATAAAATTATTCATATTACACATACCCATGTCATTTTTCATTCATTAAACAACACACGGAATTTTGATTTCTAATAGTAATACATCGATAAATCAACAAAATGAATAGATTTAAATTTTTAGTAAAATGTTTCTTGACAATCACTTTAACAAAAATCACAATCCATCTAAAATAGACGTCGAATTGTATCATTATAAGTGTTTTATTTGTTAGTAATTTATTACTCTATTGTCCACTTAACATTCGAGATTCTGATTTGTGTCATACAAATTGAGTTATAATTGTAGTTAATATGGTAAAAGTAAAATTGAAAGAAAAGCGTCAAACTCTATATAACATGTTATTCACATTGGTATGATATATATAACAATATACCGTGCCAGTTATATTCTAATAAATGAATTTATGAACGTTGAATTGCTAAATAGCATTTGGAAGTTTTTTTTTGAGAAATTTTGCTCAAACCATTTGTGATGCTTTCACTAGGATAAAAAAATCTATTAACCAAAAGAAAATTAAATATTTCTCTTTCTTTTTACAAAGCTTGAAAAAATAGTAGGATAAAGGACTTAGGGTTCACTACACCAAAATGGGTAAATTGGCACCTTTCCAGCGGCTAGCCTTATCACGATCATTGACCGTGAAAAAAACACGCGTTTTGTGTCACGATTATTGATCGTGATAAGGCCGTGACAAAGACTTGTCATGGTCAATGACCATGACAAGATCGTGACATGTACAGTTGTCACGTGCTTGTCACGGTCAATGACCGTGACAATACTTATAATATTATCACGGTCAAGGACCGTGACACATCCGTGAAAAATATTACAACAAAAAATCCGTTTCCCTCCTTTTTTGCCCCACCAACTTCTTCCCTCTTTTTTTCTCTGTCTCTCTCTCTCTACTTTCAGGTTAGTTTTTGTCTCTCTCTCTCTCTTCAACACACACACACACACACACACACACACACACACACACATATATATATATATATATATATATATATATATATGTATATGTATATGTGTCGTGTGTGTGTGTATGTGTGTGTGTGGTGGGTGGGGGTGGGGGTGGGGAGGGGGGTGGAGCAGGGTAGGGGAAGGGGGTGGGCAGGGTGGGGGGGAGGGGCCAGGGATGGGGGGGCTGTTTGTGTGTGGTGTCTGTGCGTGTGTGTGTGTGGTGGGGAAGGAGGTGGGGGAAGGGGGTGGGGCAGGGTGGGGGGAGGGGCAAGGATGGGTGGGTGGGTGGTGCGGTAGGGGTGGTGGGGACTGCATGTGTGTGTGTATGTGTGTGTGTGTGTGTGTGTGTGTATGTGCGCGGGTGTGTAGTGTCCGTGTTTGTGCGTAATTTTCCTTGTGAACGACTTGATTGGTTATTAATTTTTTTAGTAAATTAATATATGATTGCCCCTCATTGTAAATTAGTAAATTAATATATGATTAATTATGAAAGTAGGATTGCCCCTCATTGAAAATTAGTAAATTAATAATTGTATACTTTAATTGTTAGTTTAATTGATGAAAATAATTAATTGAGTATATGAACTAGAAGGAGTACAGGATGCACATTTATTATTGACATTGTTGTTGGATTATAGTGGATCGATGTTGGGTTGGTTAATTTTAAAAATGGCATGACCACTGGATTATTGTCCATATGGGGGTTGGATTTTTCAACTTTTTTTGAAAATTACTTGTATATCGAACAATATATATATATATATGTATATATAGTATGATAATTAAATGAAACATACTTAAAATTATATATAGTGCGTATAGATACTAGCCTTCTAGTTCTTATACGTACGCATTCAATAGCCCTTAGACCAGTTCGAGAGTCATTAGTCCTATAATGTGATCTCTCGAATTGTCCCATTTGGATTGTTTGGGACTGCATAATTTCTGTATAATATTCTTAGTAGCTTAAAGTTGTTACTTTTGGAGGAAGTTGTGGAGTCATATCCTAATGTTCTCTGGGTATATACTAGATTGACAAGTGTGACTGTTATTTCAATTGATCAATTGAAATAACACTTACACATGCCAATCTATGTCGTATACTTGGAGAACTATGGGGATATGCTGCCGAATTTTTTTCAAATCGTAACAATGTGCATGAGTTGTTAAGTATATTACAGAAAAATGCGGTCTTGAATGGGATAGGACCACTCACCCTTTTGAGGAGATGGAAGAAATAGAAACTTCTATTATAAATTGAATTTGAATATAAATAAGACATAATTAAATGAAACATACTATAAATCTAAGCTTTGTTTATACTAATTCATGAATATACGCTTCATACCTTTAATAGGTGATTAATTGTGGTAGCTATGATGGGATATTCGAAATACAAAGAGTGGATGAGTGAGACAAATAGAATGGGGGGGGGGGGGGGTTCGCAGAGGTGCTAACGATTTTATGAAATATACAAAGAGATGTCATAATGATGAAGAGTTTCCGTGTCCGTGTGCTAGGTGTAAGAATGGTAAGGTGTTTGAGTGGAAAACAGTTGAACTACATTTGTTAAGATCGGCTATGCAAGATAGTTATCGATTTTGGAGTTTTCACGGTGAATTGAAAGTTCCTTTTGTCCCCGACCAACCTTCACAACAACCGTCAACAAGTAGGATAGATGTAGAAGGGGATGACGTAGATCATAATCTGTTAGAGGATTTAGTTGATGATGTGTACGGAGTTTATGAAGCAGAAGGGAATGAGGTTACTGATGATGTAGAAGGTTCAAGTGTTCGTGAAGAATCACAATAAAACTTCACAATGACTACCAAAGTTTAAAATTTAAGGCGACCCAACCGTTATACTCTGGTTGTGAGAAAGATCAAACAACTTTACATGCCATGGTTGGTTTGCACAGTTTTAAGACGCAATACGATTTTTTTGGCAATAGCGTGACAGGATTTCTGAAATGGGTGAAAGGCTTATTACCAAGGAGAATACACTTCCAAATATCTATCATGTTATGAAGAAAATTTTGAAAGGTTTGGGAATGAAGTATAAATCAATTCATGCTTGTGTATATGACTGCATACTATACCGAAAGGAGTATTAAAATCTCGATCGTTGTCCGGTATGCGATGGACCTAGATATGTCCAATCTACTAGTAAGGAAGGCACAAGCTCAAAAGTGCCTCAAAAAGTATTGAAATATTTTCCCGTTGGGCCTAGATTAAAGAAATTTTTCATAGTACCATGGATAGCGGAGGAAATGACTTAGCATGCTAGGATAGAAGTAGGTGGTAATATCATGCGTCATCCTATTGATTCTACTTCCTTGAGGAGGATGAATTATGAGTATCTCGATTTTGCTCGAGAACAACGCAACATTCGTTTGGATATATAAATAGATGGTTTCAATCCATTTGGAAATATAAGCACCAATCAGAGTGTATGGCCAGTGATCCTAGCCCCACCCAACCTCCCTCCTTCACAGTGTATGAGATCTGAATTTTCGATGATGGATTTGATGACACCTGGGCCAAAGGCACCAAGTGATGACATCAACGTCTACCTGGATCCTTTGGTAGAAGAATTAAATAAGTTGTGGGAATAGGGTGTGCAATCGTTTGACTCTTTTAGAAAAGAAGAGTTTACGCTGAAAGCTATGTTGATGTGGGCCATTCATGATTTTCCAGCTTACGGGACATTATCCGGTTTTGTAGTACATGGTATTTGGGGTGTCCTATTTGTGGAGAGGAGAATGAATCTCTTCATCTATCCTTTAGCTAAAAAAATGTATACCATTGCCAGAAGAGGTTTTTACACCCGACTCATAGTTTCAGATTTAAGAAAGGTTCCAATTTTTTATTGGGCGGGTTGAACATAGGCTACCGTCGAGACAACTTTCGAGTTCAGAAATTGAAAGTAAATCTTCTGAATGTGGCCCTAATATGCCAGGTAAGTCCCAAATTTAAGAATGTCAAGCATAAAAAGACCCCAGCTGGGAATGAAACTGAGACAAGAAAGACATAGTTTAGGAGGTAAATTTTATTTGACTCTCCTTATTGAAAGAATAACCCGGTACGCCATGTATTGGATGTGATGCATGCAGAGAAGAAATTCGCTGAACATATTGTGGACACTTGCCTTAGGCGGAGTCATTCGAAGGATGGAGAAAATGCACGAAAAGACCTTAAATAATTGAAACTTAAGCCACAACTATGGTTGAAATAAGATAGTAGGGAAAGGACAATAATTCCCACTGGTGCGTTTACTTTGACGAGCGGGGAAAGGAAGGTATTTTTCAACACAATATATAATTTGAAGGGCTCATCTACTTTTTCGTCCAAGTTACAAAGGATTGTGAATTATGCTACTCATGATTTAATAAGTGTAAGTCCCACGATTGACATGTGATCATGCAATTGGTTCCTCTATTGTTTAAGAACTATTTCTCCAAGCACGAGGATTTGCGAAGGGCTATTATGCAAATTAATATTACCTTCTTACTCTTGTATGAGAAGGTAGTCAATCGAGAACACATAGTGGCCGCAAAGTTAGTGGTGACCGAAGCGATTTGTGTGTTGGAGAAGTACTTTCCCCCAGCATTCTTTGACATAAGTGTTCACATGTTGGTACACCTTTGCGACGACCCACTTCTTTGACATAAGTGTGCACTTGTTGGTAGACCTATGCGACGACCCACTTCTTTGTGGTCCATTTAGATATCGGTGGATGTATCTGTTTGAAGATTTGTGAAACTTTTTAAAAATTATGTCAAGAATACGCGATACATTGCAGGATCAATTGCAGAGGAATACATCAACGTGGAGTCATCAATATATACTTGGGAATATATGCCTGACTCGACTAGCGTTGATGACACTAATGAGTTCATCGATGATGGTGGTCATGTGATGGGAAAATGAGTGAAATTAACGAGTTTGCAACATGAACAAGTAGCTCGTTATCTATTTGGCACACATGAAGATGTCGAACAATGGGAAAAGTAAGTTTCGATTATTATAAGGTTTAACATTATTTTAGATTATTTTATACATGATTAATTTTGTAATATGCAGAAAATATGAAGCCAGTGAGAACAATAAAAGATGAAAAACATTGGTACAATCACACAATGAATTTAGGCTGTGGTTGACACAAGAGGTAATTATAATGAAAATGGCTGTTATATAACGTTAAATTACACTCAAATTTTACAACAAATATAATTAATTTACCTAGATTCTCAGCTCTTAAAGACGGGTGATGCGACACCAAGGCTTGCTCGTCTAGCCATTGGACCCTTGTTCGTGGCACAAGAGTACAAAAAGTATCGATTGAACGATTATATTTTCGGCTCTAAAGTGTACGAGGAAAGTACAAATGTACAGAACTCGGGCATTTCATACAAGGCTCTTACTTTCTTTCGAGCGAGAGAAAAAGATAAAAACCTCGTTCAAGCTGAAACGACTTACTATGGTGTAATACGAAATATATTTGAATTGGATTATATAAGCTTCAAAGAGGTTGTATTTTACTGTGACTGGATAAGAGTTGAGGATAAAAATGCTTGTAAAGCTGATCCTGTCACCAATTTGATCATGGTTGACTTGTCCAAGTTGAAGAGCAATGACCATGTGAGCGATGAGCCGTTTGTTTATGCATTTCAAAAGGTTAACCAAGTGTTTTACTCAGAGTATATCAACAATGAGACGTGGTCAATTGTCCAACACATGCCAAAGTGTCTAAATAGTAGTCACTACAAGAATTTGCACCATTAGCAACAATATTTAGCAACACAAACTATTTTTGTTGCCAAAGATACCCTTTTGGCAACAAAATCTTATTTATGTTGCCAAAAGACCATTTTACACTGTACTTTTGGCAACATAAAATAAAACTTGTTGCCAAAAGTTAAATTTTTTATGAGGGAAATTTTTTGAAGCTTTAGCAACATTGTCTTATGTTGCCAAAAGTCATATAACTTTCTACAACATAAACCCGTGTTATGAAAAGAGAGCGTCTTTGGCAACTAGAAGTTTTTGGTGCCAAAAATATTTTCTATATAATTTATATATTTAAAATACATTGAAATCTGAATAAACAAAACCTTTCTCACCAAAACAAAAATAAACAAAACCTTAAAAGAAGAAACCAACGTTCGGCTTCTCTTTCCCTCGCCCTCTCTCGCTCGACGAATCTCTACTCCACCACTGTCGGCTGAATATCTGCTCCACCGTCGGCTAAATCTCCGCTCCACCGACCACCATAGCAGATTCCTCTATCTACCTCTCCCACACGCACAAATGCACAATGGAACGCGCACACAACGAAACACATGCACACACACCTACATCAATTTTTGTATGTCGGGGTTAAATCCAGACATCAAGGTGGGTGGTCGGCACCAGATCTTCATTGGATTTGTTCCAATTGAAGATGGACAAGGGTTTGATTGGTCGGGGGTTACTGGTGGTAGGGTTTTGGTATGGTGGTGGTTGGTTGAAGGGAGTGTGGGAGGCAGAAGCTAAAGGTGAGGTGGTAGTTGAATTGACGGAGGAGGAATTGAAGGGATTGTGATGATGGGAGATTTTTTTATTTATTTTTACTTTTTTATTGTTTTAATTTTGGATTTTATTTTTGGGTTGGGGTATTTTTTTTCCCTTCTAGGTAAAAAATTGAGGGAATCCTGTTTCTAGGCTTAATTACAACGAATTAATATTTAAGGGGGTGAATTTGTCGGGTAGTTTTTTTAAGGGGTGTCCCATAACTCTTATGGTCCTTATTAACTTATATGTTGTTTTATACGCTTTTAAGATTTTGACATCTAAATGTGCAATGCTTACTAGTTCAAGTTATTTAGAAATGTTTCTCCTCAAATTATTAATGATGAAATTGATTATCTACGATTAAGTCGTAAATGTTGTCTCCTAAGTAACACGAATTCAATTGTTCAATAAAATATGAAATGATAATAATTTTAAGAAACATTCACAACATTACATTGTTATGTTTGATGTGTAGATGATGAGAGAAAACAATTATTGTTTCAGGTGTGTGTTTTCTTTGCTTCCAGAAACTTCTCGAGAAAATGCCATGGTTAAAGTGTGAGATGCACTGTCAACTCAATTCTTTTGGTGGATGCTCAAGCTTTGATTTATTGGCTTAATTCTTCAATTATACATTACATAAATATTTACTCTCTTTGTCTTTCAACTGTTCGTTATTTTGTTATTTTATTTTCAAAAAGTTAGACTTAGGCATAAAAACATGCCGTTTAAGAGTAAAAACATAAAATAGCAACAAAATGATCTCGTAACAGGCATGGACACCTCATACGAGATCAATATAACTCGTAGTAACCGACCGTGTAGTCACGATACACCCGGTTTAAGTATATGACATAAATTTGTCAAAAATTAGACTTAGACATAAAAACTTGTTGTTTAATGGTAAAAACATCAAATAGTCACAAAACAGTCACGTAAGAGGCACGCACACCTCGTACGGGACAAATATAACTCGTAGGAACCAACCGCGTAGTCACGTGGCTCTCAGTTTGAGGATACGATGTGAATTTACAAAAAGTTTGACTTAAGCATAAAAATATGTCGTCAGAGGATGAAAACATAAAACAATTACAAAACGGTCCCGTAAGATGCACGAACACCTCATGACATCAATGTAATTCGTTGGAACCAACCCTGTAATCACGGGACTCTCGGTTTGAGTAGACGACGTAAATTTACAAAAAGTTAGATTTAGGCATAAAAATGTGCCGCAAATGGGTGAAAACGTAAAACAGCCACAAAACGGTCCCTTAAGAGTCACAAACACCTCGAAGGGGACCAATGTGACTCATAAGAACCGACCGCGGAGTCACGGGGCTCCCGATTTGAGTGTACGACGTAAATTTGAAAAAAACTAGAATTAAGAAAAAAATATGCCATCGACGGGTGAAAACGTAAAACAATCGCAAAATGATCTGGTAAGAGTCACGAACACCTCGCACGGGACCAATGTGACTCGTACAAACTGACAGCGTAGTCACCGGGCTCCTGGTTTGAGTGTACAACGTAAATTTGCAAAAAAATTAGACTTAAGCATAAAAACATGCCATCTAAGGGTGAAAATGTAAAATAACCACAAAATGGCCCCGTAAGAGGCACGAACGCCTCGCACGAGATTGATGTGGCTCGTAGGAATCAACCGTGTAGTAATGGGGCTCCCAGTTGGAGTGTACGTCGTAAATTTTCAAAACGTTGGACTTAAGCATAACAACATGCCATCGTAGGGTGAAAACATAAAATAAATACAAAACAGTCCGGTAAGAGTTACGAACAACTCGCACGGAACCAATGTGACTCGTAGGAGCCGATCGCATAGTCACGGAGATCCCGGTTTGAGTGTACGACGTAAATTTGCAAAAAATAATTTTTAAGCATATAAACATGCCATCGAATGGTGAGAACGTAAAATAACCACACACGGTTCTGTAAGAGACACGAACGACTCGCACGGGACCAATGTGACTCGTAGGAACCGACCGCGTAGTCACGGGACTTCCAGTTTGAGTGTACGACTGCCATCGAAGGGTGAAAACGTAAAACATCCACAAAACGGTCTGAAAAGAGGCACGAATGCCTCACATAAGACAAATGTGACTCGTAGGTACCGACCGATTAGTCACGCGGCTCCTAGTTTGAGTGTAGGACGTAAATTTGCAAAAAGTTACTTAAGCATAAAAATATGACATCGATGGGTGAAAATGTAAAACAACCACAAAACGGTCCAGTAAGAGTCACGAATACCTTGCACAGGACCAATATGACTCGTAGGAACTGACTGCGTAGTCACCGGGCTCCCAGATTGAGAGTACGACGTAAATTTGCAAAATTTAGACTGGTGCATAAAAACATGCCATCGAAAGGTGAAAACGTAAAACAACCACAAAACGGTCTCGTAAGAGTCATGAACACCTCGTACGGGACCAATGTGACTCATAGGAACCGATCGCGTAGTCACGGGGCTCCCAATTTGAGTGTACGGCGTAAATTTGCAAAAAATAGATTTAAGCATAAAAACTTGCCATCGAAGGGTGAAAATGTAAAGCAGCGACAAAGCGACTAAGTAAGATTCACGAACACCTCGCACGGGACTAATGTGACTTCTAGAAATCGACCGCGTAGTCACGGGGGCTCCCGATTTGAGTATACGATGTAAATTTACAAAAAAATTAGACTTAAAAATAAAAACATGCCATCGAAGTACGAAAATGTAAAACATCCACAAAATGGTCCCGTAAGAATCACGAGCACCTCTCACTGGACCAATGTGACTCATAGGAACCGACCGCGTAGTCACGGGGCTCCAATTAGAGTGTACGACGTAACTTTGCAAAAAAAACAACCTTAAGCATAAAAACATGCCATTGAAGGGTGAAAACGTAAAATAACAACAAAACGGTCCCGTAAGAGTCGCAAACACCTCACATGGGATCAATGTGACTCGTAAGAACCAATCGCGTAGTCGCGGGGATCCCGGTTTGAGTGTACGATATAAATTTGCAAACCAAATAGAATTAAGCACAAACAATTACAATCGATAGGTGAAAATATAAAATAGCCACGAAATGGTCCCGTAAGAGTCACGAACACCTCTCACGGGACCAATTTCACTCGTAGAACTGACCGCATAGTCACGGGGCTCTCGGTTTGAGTGTACAATATAAATTTGTAAAAAATTAGACTTAAGCATAAAAACATGCCATTGAAGGGTGAAAACATAAAATAAACACAAAACGGTCTCGTAAGAGTCACGAGAACCTCTCACGGGACGATTGTGATGCATAGGAACCGACCACCTAGTCACGGGGCTCCCGGTTTGAGTGTACGACGTAAATTTACAAAAAAAAAACTTAAGCATAAAAATATGCCATCGAATGGAGAAAATGTAAAACAGCCATAAACCGGTCCGGTAAGAGTCATGAACACCTCACACGGGACCAATGTGACTAGTAGGAACCGACCACGTAGTCACGGGCCTCCCGGTTTGAGTGTACGATGTAAATTTGCAAAACATTTAGACTTAAGCATAAAAACATGCCATCGAAGGGTGAAAATGTAAAACAAGCACAAAACGGTCCCGTAAGAGTCACGAACACCTCGCACGGGACCAATATGACTCGTAGGAACCGACCGCGTAGTCAAGGAACTCTCGCTTTGAGCATACGACGTAAATTTGTCAAACGCTGAACTTAGGCATAAAAACATACTTTTATAGGGTGAAAATGTTAAAACAACAATAAAACGGTTCCGTAAGAGTCACGAACACCTCGCACGGGATCGATGTAACTCGTAGGAACCGGTCGCGTAGTCACGACGCTACCAGTTTGAGTGTACGACGTAAATTTATGAAAAATTAGGCTTAAGCATAAAAACATGACATCGAAGGGTGAAAATATAAAACAACCACAAAACGGTCCCGTAAGAGTCACGAACACCTCGGACGAGATCAATGTGACTCGTAGGACCGAATGCGTAGTCACAGAACTACCGGTTTGAGTATATGATGTAAATTTAAAAAAAATTAGACTTAAGCATAAAAACATGCCATCGAACGGTGAAAATGTAAAATAACCACAAAATGGCCCCGTAAGAGGCACGAACGCCTCACACGGGATTGATGTGGCTCGTAGGAATCAACCGCTTAGTCATGGGGCTTTCGTTTTGAGTCTACGTCGTAAATTTGCAAAAAGTTGGACTTAAGCATAACAACATGCCATCGCAGGGTGAAAACGTAAAATAAATACAAAACGGTCCGGTAAGATTCACGAACACCTCGCACAGAACCAATGTAACTCGTAGGAAGCGATCACATAGTCACGGGGCTCCCGGTTTGAGTGTACAACGTAAATTTGTAAAAAAATTATTAAGCATAAAAACATGCCATTGAATGGTGAGAATGTAAAACAACCACAAAACGGTCCCGTAAGAGGTACGAACGCCTCGCACGGGACTAATGTGACTCGTACAAACTGATCGCGTAGTCACAGGGCTCCCAGTTTGAGTGTACGACGTAAATTTGTAAAATATTTAGACTAAAGCATAAAATAGTCCCGTAAGAGGCACGAACGCCTCACACGTGATCGATGGGGCTCGTAGGAACCGATCGCATAGGCACGACACTCCTTGTTTGAGTGTACGATGTAAATTTGCAAAAAATTACACTTAAGCATAAAAACATGCCATCGAAGGGTGAAAATATAAAAAAACCACATAATGGTCCCGTAAGAGCCATGAACACCTCGCACGGGATCAATGTGACTCGTAGGAACTGACCACGTAGTCACCGGGCTCCCGATTTGAGTGTATGACGTAAATTTGAAAAAAATTAGACTTGAGCCTAAAAACATGCCATCGAATGGTGAAAATGTAAAACAATCACAACGGTCTGGTAAGAGTCATGAACGCCTCGCACGGGATCAATGTGACTTGTACAAACCGATCGCGTAGTCACCGGGCTCCCGGTTTAAGTGTACGACATAAATTTACAAAAAATTTAGACTTAAGCATAAAAACGTACCATCGAAGGGTGAAAATGTAAAACAACCACAAAATGGTCCCGTAAGAGGCACGAACGCCTCACACGAAATTGATGTGGCTCGTAGGAATCGACCGTTTAGTCATGGGGCTCCCGCTTTGAGTTTACGATGTAAATTTACAAAAAATTTGACTTAAGCATAAAAACATGCCATCGAATGGTGAAAACATAAAACAGCCATAAAACGGTCCGATAAAAATCACAAACACCTCACACAGGACCAATGTGACTCGTAGAAACTGACATGTAGTCACGGGCCTCCTGGTTTGAGTATATAACGTAAATTTGCAAAAAATTTAGACTTAAGCATAAAAAAATGCCATCGAAGGGTGAAAACATAAAATAACCCCAAAACGGTCCCGTAAGAGGCACGAATGCCTCACACGGGACCAATGTGACTCGTAGGAACCGACCGCGTAGTCAAGGAACTCCCTCTTTGAGCATACGACGTATGTAGACATCTCATTTTGTTACCCCCCAACTCTCCTTAGGTCCCTAGTACCTCCGCTCATCACCGCAAACCCATGTCATGTCCCGAGCACTCACCTGGAAGCCATCGGGCACTCTCCGGCTCGGTTTGACCAAAAGTCAAACTCTTCATCTCTACCGAGACTCAATGAATCTTCTAAGGGCACTGAATACCCTTTCTAACGGTCCATCCCGTGAGTGATTCTGACTTACCATGCGGACGAACGATCCGTTTGCGTTCGAAACCCGACCTAGAGGCCACTAGGTGCTCCCGGGCCCTGTTTGACCTAAGTCAACTCTTCAGCTCAACCGAGGATGAATGAATCTTCGAAGGGCATTGAATACTCTTTTCAACGGTCCGTCCCGTGCGCGATTCTGACTTTCCATACGGACGAACGATCCGTTTGACTCCGAGAGGCCATCGAATGCTTCCCGGGCCCGGTTGACCAAAGTCAACTACTCGAACCGGGTCAAACTCTTTAGAAAGTCGAAGTACATCTCTTAACCTTTCCAAAGGTATGCCTCGTGCATGATTCAGACTTACCATGCGGACGAACGATCCATTTGCGTCCGAACGATTCCCCGTCCAACTAACTGACAAACGCTTCCGAGCCACATTTGACCTAAAGTCAACTCCGAACTCAGGAGCAGTCCAAAGTAATTTCGAAGGTCTCCGAATTAACTTTCTGACGGTATGCCCCGTGCACGATTCTGACCAACGGTTTGCCCTCGACGGTCGATTTTCCAAAAAATCCTGAAACACACTGCCAAACGGCAGGTTCCAGAACCTGCCAATCGGCACCTGCCTGCCGATAGGCAGGAAGGGATCTATGCCGATCATCACTCACCTGGGACTATAAAAGGAGGCCTTCACCTCATTTTCAAGGGAGCTCAGATCAGAAGAAAAATTTCTCTCAACGGATCCCAAAAACCTCTCTCGAAGGCAGCGGGATTTCAACTTCCAAATCCTTTTTTTACTTCCACTTTCCATCATTACTTTCCTAAAACTTGATTAATTAACCACTCTCCATCATCATCCAAGTGCAAGGGCTGCTTTTCAACATTCAAGATCAAGCTCAAAGTCTCCAAGAAGGTCCATCTCTCTCATCTTTCTCTTCAAATCTTCTTAAATTTGCAATAACTTGTTTTATTACTTAAGCACTTTTATTATCTTATTTCACATATCCTAACAAACTTTGTATCTAGTATTATTGCACATCTTCTATTTTCATATAAATAAAACCCAAAAAACAAGAAAACGAGGGTTTGCTCATAAATTCCAAATAGGAATTCTCACACTTTTTCCACACTTTTCTCACGACTAAAACACTTTTTCCACACACACACACACACTTACAAATAAGAGATTTCTCCATTTGGATTAATGGGATAAACCCCACCACTCATTTTGTATGCGAAATACGTGGACTTTGATGCCTTTATAGGCTACGTAGGCGTCTCGGGGTAAAACCCGAGACTCGAGTCCTTTTCTCACTTTTTTCTCTTATATTTTATCTTCTCCTTATCTCATTTTTTTATTATACATTCGTTCTTAGTGGCGTATTATTCCACATGCGTGATGGGCGCTGGAGGGTCACTTCGTGATGGGCGCTAGTCCGGCAGGTCACAGTTAGCCTAAGCGATATGACTCTCACCTTCCATTGGCCAAGTACCTTCGACGTATATCGAACGGTTCCCCCGCATCGTACCGCTTGATCGAAGTTATGACGTGAGGTATATCGCAGGAAATTCGTTCATGTACGTCGACTATATCGAGTTCTCTCTCACACGTACCATCCCCATGAGGTATATGCTGAGGCAATTCACGTACACTCAGGTATATCAAATGGCTTGTCCACACGTACCGATTGCCCGCAAGAGCAAGACGTATATCGTGGAAGTCACGCCAAAGGGGAGGAACCCATGCCGATTCACCCAACTAACTGCATACTCGCATATAGGTGTCAAACCTAGGACACGCACTTTAGATTGTCGGTTTCAACCCGAAACTCTATCGAAATTTCGGGTCGGTCTGCCGCCCAATTTTCACCCATTTTTAAAATGGGACCCTGTTCGCGAGCCTAGTTAGAAGTCCAAACGTAGCTTTGCATATATTAAGACCCCCACTTCTCCAGGCTCGGGTCCTGTCCGGCATTGCATTTAGGAGAATTAAATACAAGTGAGAACATAATAATCATAATAATCATGTTGAGTTTCGTCTCCAAAAACATTTCTCCCTTCTTTATCAAAAAAATCCAAAAACATTTCTCCCTTCTTTATAAAAAAAACCCAAAAACATTTCTCCCTTTTTTATCAAAAAAATTTAAAAACATTTCTCCCTTTTTATCAAAAATCCAAATATAGTTTCCCCCCCTTTTCTCAAAAATAAATCTCATCCTACGCCTTCTCAGGTCGATTGTAAGCCCTTGGACTGGCTCCCTATTGACTTTGGTCTTTAGTCAAATCACCCTGGAGTTTAATCTGCTCCTCTACTACTTCTTTCGAGTCCAGAATCCATCCATCTTCCATGGATAATGCAGATCAAGCACCAGTCATACAACCGGATCTACGGACAGTCCTAGCTCAGCTCGTGACCAAGATTGACAACCTCCAAGCTGAGGTTCGAGAAATGCAACGAAACTAAGTTCCTATTCCTTAAGAGCCTGAGGCCCTATTCCCTCTTTCTATGGGTCCACCCGAGCCTATCTGGGTCCCAGAAGAATATCAGCACGCTTCACGTGCCCCTCCTGCCAATGGGCCGCCGCCTGCCCAGCTTCCAATGCCAAACATTGCCCAGCCTATGGCTAACTTGCCTGTGGTTGCTGATCCAAAGGAGGAGGAGTTGAATAAATTCAAAGAGGATCTCAGGATGCTCACCAAGAAGTTTGATCAAGTCAGGATCTCTGGGAATTACATGGACTACACCCGTATGTCTCCTTATCTTAAAGCGAGGTTACACGAGAAGTTCAAGATGCCAAATATCGAGAAGTTCGGGGGGAGCGGACCCCCGATTGTCCATCTTCGCGGTTATCACCGTTCCATGACTCTCCTTGGGGCTTCCGAAGAAGTAATGGCCCAACTATTTCAGTAAACTTTGAAGGATAGTGCCCTACGATGGTTTGTATCTCTTGAGGAATCCAAATCCGTAGCTGGGAGGATGTAACCCGAGAATTCATGTCGCAGTACAAATACAACGAAGAGCTCAAGGTCACCCACCGTGATTTAAAGCTTCTAAAAAAAACTCTGGAGAATCAGTCAGTAACTTCATGGCCCGATGGAGGGAAAAGGAAGCTACCATGACCAATCGACCATCTGAGGAAGAACAAGTCAACATAGTGAAGAAGAATTTCTTGCCCCATGTCCGAGCAACCATGGGAGGACAGTACTACCCCCACTTTAGAGCTCTCAGAGAAGCAGGAGTAGAAATCGAGGAAGTTCTTGCCAAAACAAAATTGGAACCGAAGAAGGTATCCGGACAGTTCACCCCCAGGAAATATGACAAGCCTGTCAGTGCCGCAGTCTCAACCATCAACAACATCTCTCAACCAACCACATCATGGGCACTAGAAAGTCACCCTGCCCCCATCCGTAGGGAATACACTGAGCTCCATGATCCCTTCTCCAAAGTCTACCAAGCCCGGTTAAGCCGAAACCTTATAAAACCCTTGGGACCCCGTCCATTACCCAATCCACTTCCTAGAAATTTCAAGACCGATGCTCATTGCGCCTTTCACCAAACAGCGGGCCATACCACCAACCAATGTTTCAACCTTCGAAACATAATCCAATATCTCATCGATCGGGATACCATCGCCCCACCAGCCAATCCTAAGCCAAACACTACGCACAACCCACTCCCAAATCACACCAATGCCATCTTCTTGGAATAAAACCCGAATTTCGATCCGTCAACCCAAATCACACCCCTATACCCTCCTAAACCTCTTCAAATTTGCCCATATTTCCTCCTACACCCTATTAGCCCCGCTGATCGGGCACTATCGCTCCTTACTTAAGCATGCATCGTTGTCCATACCTGTTCCAGAAGTGGAAGAATGGAATTGTCAGAAGTCTTAAATCAAATCCTAGAGTTCGGGCTGAAATTGCCCTCACGGATGAATATCGATTGCCAAAAGTTCAGTGTGCTATTTTTGGAAGCGAGGAAATGGGCTCGAGAATCAGATAGTTGGGTGATACCCACCGATGAGGTCAGCTTATATGATGTTATCCATATCGTGGCGAAAGAATTCAGGCAAACCAACAACATTTGTAGTATCACCGAGTTATTTGGTGCTTTGAAGCTACAAGGGCGCCTGGTCCCCTCACCCTTGCATATCCCCACAGAATGGGAAGACCTATATGGGGAAGCCTTTGAAGTTGTGGAATGCATTGACCTCATAGGGGAAAACAGAATTGTTGCCACCGGATGGGAGGAAGAATTCGAAAATTCAAATGAAGAGCAAGCTTCAGGAAGAACTGGCCCAGTAACCGACTTATGTGGGATAATATCATTTGAAGAACTCCTCGGAGAAATAAGTAGGGTGGTAGAGCAGCCTGAGATCGATGAAGAAACGGGATTCATGTTTTTCTCTTCCTCGATAAAATACATGACCAGATCAGGAAGACATTACCAGATTCCGAGCTCACTACCAGCAAATGACAAGGGGAAGGGCTTGAAAACCTTCCTATGCCAGAAATTAACATCGAGGAGAGAAAGATCCTCGATCAACTGAAGAAAACTCAAGCTAACATCACTCTATGGGGGCTTTTCATGTCTTCCCAGCTGCACATAAATGCTTTAATCAAGTTGCTCACAAGACTCACAGTTCCTCCTTCTACTACACCAGAAGAAGCAGTAAATTTGGTCAGATCCTTGACCTCCACCCTAATGTTGTCATTTTCTAAAGAAGAAATCCCCATAATTGGGCCGAATCACAATCATGCACTCAACATCTCCGTCGAAGTTATGGGAAAGGTCGTTCCACTCTCTCTTGTCGATAACGGATCCGCCTTGAATGTTTTCCCATTGAGAACCTTCAAATGTTTATGTCTTAAAGAAAGAGACCTCGCTCCAACCTCCGTCGCTGTGCGTGCCTACGATAACACCCGCTGAGAGGTGATTGGATCCATAAAACTTGCAATAGGGGTTAGACATATAAACCCTGTCGTCGAATTCCAATTCATTAATATCCAGACCGATTTCAATTTGTTGCTCGGACGACCCTGGCTCCACAGTATAAAGGGTGTCACTTCCTCATTCCAACAGAAATTGAAGTTCTTCAACGATGGGCGAGTCATCACCATTTTGGGTGACGACGACAATGCCGAGGGTGCAAGCACCAGCAGTCGAATTCTTGAGATACAGTATGGA
This sequence comes from Sambucus nigra, assembly GCA_949130495.1. Taxonomy (NCBI): domain Eukaryota; kingdom Viridiplantae; phylum Streptophyta; class Magnoliopsida; order Dipsacales; family Adoxaceae; genus Sambucus; species Sambucus nigra. Next base: position 379,606,816 of record OX422224.1, read on the forward strand.
TCAAATGATATGCTCCTGTCAGGATTCTGAGTCGAGCCATCCTTACTCCCGGTAGGGGACGATTTCAAAGAAAGGGTTTGTCCAGAATATGACTCTCAGGGCAATGTTAATGCTATTCATATGTTCAGAAACATGCACTTCATGCCCGAACTGGGGCTCGAGCAAAGGCAGCAAGGGATACTTGAGCCCATCGAACTGAAGAAAGCTTTACCTCCTTACGGTTTGGGATATCAACCATCAGAATAAGAGCTCAGAAGGAGCCGCCAGACTCGATTAAAGAGAGGGTTAGACTGCGTTCGAACTATCTCATGAGATTCCTTAAATGGACGATTCATCAAAGAAGGCTAGGATTTCCCCTTTTGCGGTTTTCCAGAACCATGGTATGACCACACAGATAAGAAGATGAAGCCTGTAATGGAGATATTTTTCCAAGATAGCTACCCATGGGCCGAAAGTTTCCCACACCGCGTATAATCGCTCATCAAAATTATTGAAGAGACTGAGAAAAGTGATTCTGAAGATTCCTTCAACTTGCAGACACTGGGGCTGGCACTCTGCATGGTTCATTAAGGCACTACATCAATGGACCCATCCCGTCTGATTAAAGCTGCTGATACACCTATCCTCAACTGGCATGCTGCGCCAGTTCTACCTCTTGAAATTTCCCCTAACCCCAATGTTTACCCTATCCTCAACTGGCTGTGTTATTACAGATGAGACTCAATCCACAGAAATGCGTCTTCGGCGTTACAAAGGGAAAACTCATGGGATTCATGGTCAGTGAGAAGGGGATAGAAGAAGATCCCGCTAAGCTGAAGGCCATACTTGAGATGCCACCTCCCCGGATAGAGAATGAAGTCTGAGGTTTCCTTGAGAAATTAAAATATATCAGCCGTTTCATCAGCCAACTAACCTCCATCTGTGAACCAATCTTCAATCTCCTCCAAAAGGATTCAACCAAGGTTTGGAACGAGGCCTGCCAAGAAGCTTTTAACGAATCAAACAATATCTGACCCATCCTCTAGTTCTCATGCCACCACAACCTGGTCTCCCTTTGCTCCTATACCTAACCATAACCGACACTGCAGCTGGAGCTTTGCTAGCACAATACCTTGAAGACTCCTGTAAAGAAAGATCCATCTATTATGCTAATCGCAAATTAGCCGGGTACGAGGTCAACTACACTTCTTTAGAAAAGGCATGTGTCGCACTTGTCTGGGTCACCTAAAATTTGCGACACAACATGCTTGCCTTCCACATCAAACTTGTATCCCGAATGGATCCCATCAAATACCTGCTTGAGAAACCTGCCTTATCCAGCCGAATGGCCCGATGGTTGATGCTCGTAATCGAGTTTGATGTCGTGTACGTCACACAAAAATTCGTTAAAGGAAGAGCCATTTCTGACTACCTCGCGGATTACCCCATAGGATAAGCTAATGTCTGGATCTCCGAACTCCCAGATGAGAATATCCTTTGCACCGCCAAAGACAACCTCCGATGGCAAATGTTCTTTGACGGTGCTGCCAACAAAAAGGGATATGGCATTGGGATACTCCTGGTTTCCCTAGATAACTCTCATACTCCCATCGCCATCAAGTTGAATTTCCCCTACACCAATAACATGATGCAATACGAGGCATGCACAGTGGGCCTCAAGTTCGCTCTCAAGAAAGGTATTCAATACCTTGATGTATATGGGGATTCTGCCCTCATCATCGGTCAAGTGCTCAGAAAGTGGAAAGTCAAGGATGAAAATCTCCAACCCTTTCATGCCCAATTAGAAAAGTTAGCCTCCCAAATCCAAGATATCACTTTCCATTACCTACCCCGAGCAAAGAATAACCTAGACGATGCTCTCGCCACTTTGGCCTCCATGGTCGACATGCCCGAGGGAATAACAATGACCCCCTTCCTAGTTCAAAAGCAAGACAAACCAACCAATCGCTACCACATTAAGCTCGTCACCACAGAAGATCCTTAGCTAGTCAACTACTGGTACTATGACATTTGGTGCCTCCTCAGGTACGGTAAGTATCCCGAGGGTTCCAAAAAGAACGATCGAGCTACCCTACGAAGGCTGGCCGCCCATTACATCATCTTTCATAAACCACTATTCAAGAGGAATTTCGATGGAACTCATTTGCACTGTATCGCAGGGGCTGACATTGAAAAGATAATGCAAAAAATCCACAGTGAGGAATGTGGGCCCCACATAAATGGTCACATGCTTGCCAAGAAGATCATCCGGCAGGGCTACTACTGGACCACCATGGCCCATGATTGCACCGCCTATGTTCGGAGATGCCCTGAATGCCAACATTTCTCCAATCATCAACACTTTCCTCCGCAAGAATTATACAACATGACCTCTCCCTGGCCATTCTCCACCTGAGGTATCGACATCATAGGGAAGGTTACACCAAAATCTTCAAATGGACATGAGTTCATCCTGGTTGCCATCGATTACTTCACGAGATGGGTCAAAGCTGAATCATATGCAGTATTGAATGCCAAGAAGGTGGCCAAGTTCATCAAAAAAAATATCATATGCCGATATGGGGTCCGACACGAGCTAGTGTCAGATAACGATTTGCACTTCGAGGCAGAAGTCACAGAAATAGTCAACTAGTATGGGATTCATAGACACAAATCTTCTCCCTATCGACCTCAGACCAATGGTGCAGTTGAGGCCTCCAACAAAAACCTCAAATCCATCATCAGCAAGATGACTGAAAGTTATAGGGATTGGGCCGATCGGATCTCTTACGCCCTCTGGGGCTATCGAACCTCAATCCGAACCTTTACTGGGGCTACCCCTTACTCTCTGGTTTACGATATGGAAGTAGTCCTAACTGTGGAGCTGGAAATACCCTCGCTACGCGTCATGCTCGAAGGCAAGGTTAGTGAAGAAGACCGGTGCCAAAGCCGTCTTGACCATCTGACCCTCTTGGATGAAAGGAGATTGAAGGCTCTATACCATATACAAGGGTACCATCGCCGAATAGCGCATTCATTCAATAAGAGAGTCAAGGATCGCGGTGTCCGAGAAGGGGATTTATCCCTCAAGGAGATAATAGAACCCATCTGGGACCCCAGAGGAAAATTCAAGCCCAATTGGAGCGGCCCTTACATTCTGAAGAAAATCTTATCTGGCGGTGCCTCCATGCTCACTGACCTGGATGGGGAAGAGATGGCTCGTCCAGTCAATCTGGACCATCTCAAGAAATTCTACCCCTAGTCCGAAATCTCGGCGCGCTACGACTCTTGTTATCCCCCTTCTATTATATATATATATATATATATATATATATATATATATATATATATATATATATATATATATATATATATATATATATATATATATATATATTTAAACTTTTTAAAAAACCCCAGAGGTACGTAGGCAGCTCATACATCTCACATGAGCACAACCCCTTCTTTTTCACAAAAATATATTATTTTCTTATCGCCGAGAATGACAGTTCATTCTAAACATCTACTTGAACAAAAGGATTATGTATGCCTTAGCGATCGGTATAGATAATTCAAAATACAAAATTCATCAAAAGTCACAGCTGGATGATTATAAACTTGTTTATTCCATTAAGAAGAAATTATAGTACGGATTTCATAAGAAAAAGGAACGGATAACTCCCTTCCCCCTATTACCCTAAAAAGCCAAATAAAATCCCCACATCTGTTACACAAAATAAACTCTCCAAGAGTCCTACCCATAGCTACCAGAAGAACCTGCACCCTCATCATCTACATCCTGAGGACCCCAAGTTTCCCCCGCCTGAATAGAGTGTCGCAAACCTTCCATGGATCGATGAGCCTTAACCATCTTCGAAAAGACCACAACAACCCTTTCCATAGAGTCAGATAAAATAAGCCACCTTTGACCAATCTCACTATAAGAAAAAGGGTCATTTATGTCAGTCAAAAACTGACATAAATGACCATTTATGTCAGTTTTGGAATTTTTTAAAACTGACATATAAAACCCTGACATAAATGTTCGTAAAACTGACATAAAGAAGATCACATTTATCTCAATTTTTAAGAACACACATAAAAACTACGGTATTCACCATGTTTTTAATCAGATTTTCATGAAAAACTAACATAAATAACATCACATTTATCTCAATTTTACTAGTTTTATGAGAGTTTTTTCAAAATTGACATAAATGTTGATATAAAAATTAAAAAAAATCGTTACTCCATCAATAGACAACTACTATTTGAGGTTAAATAAACCCTTGTGAATAGATAATAATCAAGGTCATAAATATCACGAACTTGATTTACATCAAGATATTTACAATAAAAAAATTATTGATGTGAGCTACATCATATCCAAAAACTAAGTAGTGTGTGAGCTACGTGATGATATCCAAACACTAGCTAACGTCTAACTATCTACATCATAATATTCTAAAAATAGTGATGATATATCCCAATATCAAAAAACTAGCATGGAAAACTACATCATAAGATCCACAATCCAAAATAATACTCAAGCTAGGACGTTGTCGAACGTAATACTCGATCAAGTTTGTTCTCAATGCTATCCAACCCAGAATGAGTAACCCTGTAATAAAATATAATCATCATAATTTTCATCAAAACACAATCATCTCAATAAATTGTCATTACGAAATAACAAAATGCAGGTTTTCGGAAGTACCTAATACATGTAATCCGCAATGAATTCAATGAACTTCGTATAAACTTCAATTAGCTCATTCAATGTATACGTCGCTTTATCGGGCAATCTTCTCATGTAACGAATTGAAAATATAATTGAATTTTATTATTATGGTATAAAAATAGTTAATGACTAAACAATATTTTATATAATAGGAGGAAAATAGAAAAAAATGGTAACTACCTTTGTTTAAAAAGGTGTGGAAGGATCCTCCATGAAGTAACTCATGAACTTCAACACGATATCCGCAATGAAGAGTACCTTTTCCTCTCATTGGGAATTAGTTAACACAAAACATTATTACCAGACAAATAATAAAAGAGCAAATCTTCCATTTTCTATCACATTAGTCTTAATACAGAGCAATAATTGATCCGCCAACGAATTCTATATTATGCAACATATTAGTCATCATAACTCTATATACAAATCAATAAGCAGTCAGTAAAACTCTAAGTTACACAACAAATCATTTAACATAACTGTGTTTTTGAATTACTCAAACAAATTCTATATTATGCAAAATACCAACCTTCGGCCAAACCGCCTGCTACAACCAGCTTCGGCCCTAGTTTTCCTAACCTGTCAAAACGTAGCCCCCTAAGCACCTGCTATAACCACCTTCGCCCCTAGCTATCTTACACATACTCATACCTAAAGCCTACGAAAACAATAATGTTAAAGTGTTCATCATGATCTTAATGTTAAAGTGTACAACATGATCTTTATGTTAAAGTGTTTAAATTGTTAAACAACTATGTTTGTGGAGATAACAACTATTAGAACTTAAGCTATCGTGTGTTTGGAGAATAAAAACAAAAGCTAGTATGGGAATCAAGTGTTGGAATAACAAAAATAGTCAAAAGAAGGAGAATGTCACCATCGAGAAAGCTGGAGGAAAATTATCAAAATTAGTAAGAGGGGGAACCTCACTATCGAGAACCTGGACAAATCTTTTTTCACCTTCATTGTCCCTAGGATAGGATCATCTTTTTTACTTCCATATACCAATGTGTCTTTTCTCATTACATGTGCCCCTTCATTTTTACTCGGGAACTCCTGTAAATACTTCTAAGAAGAACCTTGTAAACTATCTCTCATCTTATACATGTTCCTGATACCTATAACTCTCACTATTCTATTGTTGTTATGATTTTAAAAGACCTACAGGTATATACGTTCACATCTGCATAATTAATTTATTTTGATAATAGTTTATCTCCTAAAGTCCTAATCATTTTGACGAACCTTATTTTCTTTTTCCGTAATCTTTAACAACATCAACAAATTTGAAGGGGGAACTTACAACCCGGGTTGATTACACAAAAGAGAGCCAATTATATTTAACTTTTGTGGTACTTGAATAAGCTTATTTTCAACTTAAATAAGAAAGATATTTATAAAGACAAAAGAACTTGGTAAATTCTAAAAAAAATCAACCAATGATCAGAAAGACCAACAACTTTTAAACTAACACTGCAATGAAAAGCTCTCTTATTACTCAAGTGTACAATAGTTCTTAGCGTGATCCAATATTTAAGCATCAGTTATATGCAAATGAAATAATTGGTAATAATATTTGACAAATTCCAGAATATAAAGCATTTTGGGTATGGGAAAACTCGAGTACCTCCCCTGAAATATTACCCCTATTGATCTTGGAATTGACTACCATTTCCACAGGACTATACAACTACTAAAATATAAATCAAAGATGTAAACTTCTGGTTGTACCACAGTTTTTTTTTTACAACGGAAAAAAAGTATGACTAAATTTATAGGAAAAAAATCATGAGTTCTGCATTTGAGTTTTGCTTATAAGGAAAGTATTTGACAACTTATAAAAATGAAAAAAATAAAAAGATTCAAGTCCTACATATACCTGCATGTTTCCAATTAAGTGGGAAAACAGTACGAGGCCCAAGATTAGAATGAGAATAGCAAATATAGTTTCCCCAATAAATGTGCATGTGGACAAACTCTGGCCATATGAACTGCAAGATAACATCAATGCAATTCAAATTTCTCAGTAAGAAGATGCTCTAAATAACATACCTATTATTCCAATAGAAGTTCAAGGAAGCAACATATATTTCAAATTATGTATCATAGCATATAGTCAAAGTGACTAGAATAATTAAGTATGACAGCCTAATCATATAAAAAATCAATTAATCATTGAGCTTGTGCCATCTCTGCCATCCCAAAGTTCGCCACTGGGAGCTTGTGCAATCTTTCCACTAATAATTTAAAGAAAAGCAAATGCATAAACCTACAATAAAATAACGAGAGACTGGATTTGGTCATACTAATTTCAGAAGATATTCGTCCATAAAAAGAAACTAGATTCTCCAAAGTAGAGAAGTCGAAAACAATATACGTGAGGTTTTACTTACATTTACTAGATGCAGTTAGGAGATCTTATCTTGTAATTACCGGGACAACAACTCAAATGATATTGACGAAAATTGCAAATGAAGTAGTTCTTCTCTGTTATACTTCAACCTTTTATCTATTTCAACAATATCAAAATCTTAATTAAACAATATCATAACAATATGGGACTTCTAGAAATACAATTACAGCTAAAGTGATACCAACAAAATTAACCTTCTCAGATCTATGCGACGACTTACGCATTTGTACCAATTTCTATTTCTGTTTCAAATTCATTGAAGTTACTCGTGATGGAGAAAAAAATTGATCCATCTTAGTAATACGGGATGGATTTAATATGTTCATGTTTACCTTAATTTGGGGGTGATTCTGAGAAAATAACAAGAGAACATCATCAGTTTAGATCCACTCCCACCCACTGATTGTGAGAGAGAGTGAGGTCAATCCTGGGAAGCTTGATAGAGGGTCAAGTGATGTATATCTTTGTTGCATCTCCTCTATAACCAAAATTTATGAAAAACTGAGATTTTAAAAAGCTGTCAGTGATGGAACCCAATCTGGGTCAGCACCTATATGTTGAATCAGACCTCGTAGACTAGCCAAAAGAATTATGTGAGAGAGACAGAGCGAGGAACAAAATATAATTTCCGACATTACAATATTTTTCAGGAAGCATGGTATTCTCAAGATCATTATAACGTTCCTATTATAATACTACCTCGGTCCTAAGTTGTTAATCACTATTTGAAGATAGTAGTCTGATTCAGATGCAACCAAACAAGAGGCAACTCGAACTATTCTGAAACCATTTCCATGTTAATCTTTAGACGAGTCATTTCCAAGTCAAAATTTAAACCCTAAAGAATATATTACCTTAAACCAAACATGAACTAGAGATTGGAGTTCCAAATCAACATTTAGACCAGTCATTTCAATGTCAATCCATGCAAGAGGCAACTTAAACTCTCCTGAAACCCTTTCCCGTATTTGATCACCACCATTCTGCTTTATTGACGCGTTCATTCATCCTGAGCTCTCAACTTCTTTTTTAGCCTTACCTGTATAAAAATAATAATATGTTTGTAAATATCCTAACTTAATAATCCGTGTACTTGTTTTAAGAGGTTTGACACAATAACATGTGAGAAGTTAGGATCAGTTAAGGGAAGTTAAAATTCCAGAAAACATTAAGGGGTAAATTATAGTTATCTTAGTTTCTTTAATAAAAATTAAAATAACCTCTTTCATTGAAAATTTCTCCACTATTAGGAGAAAACATGAGTGTTTCTATGTTGTGTATCATCCTTGACATCCAAATCGATAAAGAAAAGGCATTTGAGAGCTTATCCTTGACATCCAAACTGAGAAAGAAGAGTCATTAAAGATCCAATCATAGTTTCGCATATTACATCTTAGACAATTTGCAGCATGAAATTCAAAGATACATAATGTGACTTTATATTACAGAACTAAAATTGTAAAGCAATCAATTGATGTTGTACATGTACAATAGAAATCATTTATACTTTAACCTTTTCTTGGTGAATGCAATCTAAAAATATGTATGCAAGTTATACCATAATTATACTTTTAAAAAATCCACAATGAGAAATTCATATGATATTGAATAGAAGCAGAGCAGGACCATATCTGAATTTCCCACCCTAGTTAAAGTTCAAGTACTCCATCCAACATCAGAATTTTCAAACTATTGGATACCAAAAATTAAAATTACCATACACTTAATGAGACATCTTCTATCACATAACACATAATTAATACACTATTCTTATTTGGTTTTAACTTCAGAATGACTATTTTCAAACATTAAGTGCAATATTTCCACCTTGATCAAGTAACAAATAAGGTGTTTTTTTTATTTCAAGAAAGTTTAAAAACTCAAACAATCACAAGAGTTCACATGTCCACCAACTAGCCCTGACAACTAGTTTTCCTAGTTCAAGCAATCGCAAACCAATCATAACTGCTATGATGTTGTTATAGCAGTATATATGCATTATAGCAGCTATAACAACAGCTATATATATATATATATATATATATATATATATATAAGATTTAGCATATATATATACTAGAAGCAACTAATATATATATAACAGTAGATATTAACTTTCATACAGGGGTTTCTAAAGCTTACAGTTCTATTTGGTTGCTATGGAAGTATGACTGGGAGATGATTCCTATTATAATACACGCAAAATTTATTTCCATAAAAATTAACATCCATGTTTCTTGTCAAGTTCAAATGATGGAAATTTATGGTAGTTGTGATAAATAAACTAGATGGGAGCTTTGGCATGGAATTAGAGACTTGGCTAATAATGAGTGTGATCTAATCATCACTGGTCGTTACTTAAATATTATTATGGAGAAATCTGATAAGCTGGAAGGAAATAGAATTGACCAAGTGGCAGCATATGATTTCAAATATACGTTGGCTTCAACTGGTTTTGCAGAGATTGACTTCACAGGTTCTTTATTTACCTAGTGTAATAATAGGCAGGGGAACTAAAGAATTTTGGAAAGGCTTGACATGGTTCTAAGTAATACTTTTTGGAACAATCTCTTCCAGACTACAGAAGTGGACCATTTGGTCAGACTAAACTCGGATCACTCTCTATTAATAGTATCATTGGACTAAAAAAATGCATTTCCCCACTCTGCCAGTGATGCAAACACATTTGCCCCCTATTTAAAAAAAGAAGTTTGTAATGTTCGACTTGAGGTCCCACTTTCCCAACTTTCAAAGAAGATAGTGTTGCTTCTCTAAGATGTTAGACACATACAATTGCTAATTTAAATGAATGAATGTAGCACGAGCTTTGTGGAAATTATTTGCAACTCTTCAATGAGAAAAAATCAACTCTGAATAAGTAAAAATTCTTTATACCTATGTGAAATTTTTTGACCCAAACCAAATTGAACCTAAGTTCAAATTACATCACAACTTCAATAGCCAAACAAAATATATTAAGGATCACTATATGTTGAATGAAACTGAAGTACATACCTGTGAAAAAAATGGGGTGATAGTTCATAAACTTGGGAAGTAAGTTGTTCCTCCATCCATGATTAAGGTCCACGAAAAAAAGAATCACCAAGGTAGATGTGTTCAAGCTGAGACATGGTGAATCATAGGTTAACATAATGATCATGTATATGTATTCCTTAAAGAAAAAAAACACACAAATATATTGACAATATCCCAAGGATAATATTAATAATCAATCTCAATATCAATTAAGTACTGTAATCTCAACATTACTCAGCTAATGTATGACACACTTCTTCTATCAAAACAAGACATTTTTTCCCAGTAAGTAAAATTTTTATAACATGAGTATTTCAGCTATAACAACCCATTGAATCCACAAAGCAACTCATTTAGGAATATTTCAAAATCACATAACAATAACATGTAGGCAATATAATTTCTTATATCCTAAAGAACTAGGACATACCCCTGAGTGAAATTCCAGTAAAGTTTCAAACAAGTTGGTTTCTATATACAGTTGACTATGCATAAATCGTAATGAATTGAGATAAATTTGAAAACTAAAAGGGCACTGGAAAACAAATGTAATAATGTATTATAGGAGTAATCAAACTAAGATATAAGAGTATGGTTGGCGAGGTTAGGATTTGAGAGTGGACACTTCAACCAAAGGAGACAAGCTAAGAGCAGTTCCACTGTTAAAAAGAACAAATCAAGGAAACCCCTATATCAATTACCCTTTTTTCTAGATTCTATACCATACCCTCCCTTTACCAGAGAACATCACTGCATTTTAAGACCCGGGGAAACTTAGACTGTTATATTATACACACAAATGTTCTTACAAATATTGGGTTGTTTCATTATTCTAATTTAGAATGTACAGTTGTACATGCCTAAAAATCCTTAAATTATAATCCCCATAGGCGCCTTTCACTTTTGATTCACGATTTCGACCATCAAATTTATCAAATTATGGCCAATCCAGGAGGGTCTTTTTGCATCTAAGATACTCAGCTGAAGGTTATGAAGTGGAGCATCTGTATACTGAGCTATAGAAGGCTTATGATGGTCCACTGGAATCCTTTCCACGATCAATCACAAGTTATAATATTTTGAAATTAAGGGAGATCTTTGTCCTCATAATAAATGGGAAATTTTCTTTATAGATGACGAAGGGGATATGATGTTGATAGGGGATGATCCATGGGCGGAGTTCTGTGATATGGTGAGAATGATCTTTATTTGTTCAAGCCAAGATGTGAAGAAAATGAGTATAGGAAGAAAACTTCATATATCGTTCGTAGATAATGAAGGAACTAGTTTTACCTACGACGTTGCTGAAAACTAGATATGAAACTTTCTATTTAAGAAATATTTACTTTTTACTTTTTCTAATTTTTGATTTCATTGTGGGTCTTTAACAAGAATGTTTGATGCCGGAGGTTATAAGGGAGATATTAACAAATTAATAGCCTCATATTGAGGGGAATTGAAATGATTAGCTAGGAGTAATGAAGGCTTAGGAATAGAATTTGTGTATATGAATAATGTACTTATGTTTTCGGGTGTATAGATGCAACAAATCGGTGAGAGTGGAATGGATAAAACTCTCTTTGTGGTAAAAAAAGGTGCAAAATGTTTAGTATAAGTATGAAGCACCAAATTAAGAGTCATGTATAGTGCATTAGTATTATCAATGATGATCACATATGGCGGATTCAATACAATTTGATCAATATAATAAATGGATGTCATTGGATTTCAACGATAACAGCAACGAGAGGAATGTATTTAGACTTTTAACTAGACAGAGTAGTTGATTGATTTTTAGAGAACATGAAATGAAATTTTCACTAAGAAATATACAGTAGACAGTCAAGTCACATTGAGGGCTAATCCAATATGTTCGAGAAGCCGTATAAGACAACATTGTACAACTGAAGACAAAGATGACTAGTGCCTTTGATAGGCAGTGGATTTCAACGATAGCAGTAAACAGAGCATATCACATTTGAACAAAATTTCATACGCAAATGTATACTTCATCTTATCATATTCATCTTATCCCGACAGTACACAATACATATCACAACTGTTGAAGAGTGAATATTATTTACTAGGAGAGAGGAACGGAGTTTGTAATGAGAGAATAACTTTCCGTAACTAATTAGCATGAAGAAAAAATAAAAGAGTTCCACATAATATGCAATAAAGGAAAATAATTCAACAAAGTTCCGAATACATAGTATGAAAAAGATATCATATATGTAATAAAAAGAGTGAAGAAGGACTAAAGATAGGACAGATAAGAGGCATACACCATTACTTACAGCAGTGTGAAAGTACAAAGTATAGTAAGGAAATAACTCTAAATTATTGATAAAACCATAATTTGGATAAGCTAACTGAGAGATGTAGAGTACGTACAAAATAAAACCAATCAGCGCAACACTGAAACTATACAACCGGCACCATGAAGTCTGCAAGGAAACACATTGTATATTGATCAATGAACGAATATTGTTATTACACCACTGAGCTATTTATAAGCTCCTACTAAGTTTGTTACAAACAAAAACAGTTGAGATGTGACAGGTGGAACAAATTGCAATCCAAAGGGACTAACATTCTAACTGACTAACTAAATGCTCTCAATTAAAACATTCAACATCTAACTCACTACTGTATGATGACTAAAACAACATGGTATTTGCTGGATCATGGCTCATGGATAAAGTTCTGATTTAATTCTCCCATATTAAATCTTAATAAAAATTCTAATTACACAATGAACTTGCATAAAATTCTCATTTCATTTATTAAACTACTTAAACAAAAGCATTGTATTCCATTCATATACATCCTTAAATGAGTGAATTTCCCAACAAAACTTCATTAATTAACCTCCCAGCATCAAATTTAGAGCAAATAACTCATTAACAAAAGCCTTGTGCAACCGGTGCTCCCTTTACATTAGTAATAGGAGAAAGATTTCTGATATAACTATAGACAGGGGACTCGTAAAATGTAAGTAACAATAATAAGTAATTAGCAAATCAGTGGAAAGGAAAATGTTTAAGTGATTGGAAAATTAGTGGAAAGGAACAATAATGGATGCAGTACTATTGGAGCCTTGGTGGAAGTACTATTGTTGACCTTTGTATAGAGATATCATATTCTTTATTTTTTAAAGAATAACCAAATAAGATGAATGAATAAAATGACAATAACGGTTAACATAACAATAGGGGTCCAAAAAATCAACAAAAATTAGATATGTCATCATGTGTTATCAAGAAATCAACTGAACATATAGTGGAAGATAATTGAACATATAGTTGTGCTGCAATGTTGAAGAAATTAACAAAAAATAATAAAAAAATAGCACATGTCATCATGTGTTATCAATAGTTTAATTGAAACAAAAGAAGAGCATAACACCAACAAAATAGAAAGAGTGAGAGAGAAAGTGCCTCACCATCCAAATTCCAAAAATCAAAGATCCATTTATGAAATGCACTGTCAACAAACCTGAAAAAAGAGAACATTTAACTCTACAGATAAGGACCTATATTGTGATACGTATTTTGATGTGACCCATAGATCTACAAAATAAACCCAAATTATCAACATTGTGGTACTTATAGTGCTTATTAGTTGTCCCATAATCGCAAACATAAACAACTAATAAGAGTTTGCAAGGGTAAGAGACTAATTATAAAAAAGAGAAAATACGTATTTTCGGTGTAATAAAAGATTCAAGAGTTTATATATATTCATCAAATTCATATCCCAATTTCACCATTTGACTTCATCAAAGAACAATGCTCGTACAAATTCCATTGGTTTTACATCAGATTATATACAAATACCAATAATCCCTTAATATGTTAATTAAGTGAAGCTAAAAAACACACACATATATATGTCCACACACAAAAAGTCCTTAGTGACGAATCTAATTTGAACAAATTTAAAAAAAAACCAATAAGTATCACTAAACTCAAGTTTTGGGAATAAATATGATTCTTGCCTAACCAATATTAAAATGGGAATACAAAATTTCAATAAAAAGTATAAATATTAAGAAAACACTTTTATTGAATATCAAAACAGATATGCCCAAAAAGTTTTCCCACAATTCAAACCATACCAAATCGAAGCCACCCATTCCTTTGTGCGATCCATCAATAGTTTACGAATTTTCCTCGACTCGTAAGGGAAAAAAATAGGATTAAGAGTCAAATTAGAATACGAAAGTGAACAAAGTTAGAGAATTAAATCTCTTAACGAAATAGACCTTAATGAAGATCAAAACCCAAATCAGGCGAGAACAATAGCTAAAAGGTATAAATGAATCAGATTGACAAAGTATTTGAAGTTAAATTAAGGATTTAAAAAAATAACTTACCAAAAAATCATATGCTAGTAGCTGAATATATTTGTATTTCTATTTGGAGAAATAGTAACAGTCTAATAGCACATGAAAACCAAAACCTAGTATCTTGTGATATGTTCCTAATTTTTAACAATAAATAATTAAATAAAAATTAGACGTGGCCTTATAAAAATCATTGAGATATTAAAATGGAATCTCAGTTAGCTTGGACCATATAATATCTTCTAAAAAAGAGTGCCTTCTCGTTAAATGACATCCAAGCTACTATATACAACGTGTGTAGCTTCAACTACCCAAGCAAGAGGCAATCCAAAACTTCAATAATTCATAATAGCAAAAGTAACTTAAAGTAATTTTAAAAGCTAGAGTCATTTCTGAACAATAGAAGCTAAGGAACAAAAAGGAAAGCACCAAACTTATTCAATATTCCATCTATAACAATTTTTTTCCTGTCAATCCAAGTGTCCATGCGTGTGCAAATTGTAAGTTTTATAAACATACTGTAAATAACAACAAGAACGTCAAATCATCCTTAATACTCATTCCACACATGCAATATATGAGCATAATAACGAGTAACCTTAATACTAAATTACTTCATTATAAAAAGTTATACAACTAAACTAATTGTTATAAATACTGACATGCCCAATTATCAATTATTTTTTACCCAAGTTTTTAAACAAAAACTAATCATCAAGAAAGATAATTTTCAACCAGTCTCAATAAAGATATCCAATATCCAAAAAGTACAAAAACTACTAGGAAAATTTGAGTTTAATAATAAAAACTCTGAATGAATCGATTTAAGTCGGGCAACTCTGAACAAATCGATTCACTGAACAAATTGTGTAGCCTTTGGATAAACCCTATGAATTAATCTTAAGGAAAAATGGTGAGTTATTTTTTGTACCTTCCGTGAAGATTGAGTCTTTCCGGTGCCGACGACGGTAAGACTGTGCATTGCTAATCATGATGTGAGAGATGTGAGGTGAGATGTAAGATATGTGGTGTGAGATGTGCCGACCACTACTAGTGCGAGAGATGTTAGAGAGGAGAGTCGCCCCTTTGGTTTTTGGGTGAATGAATTTGGGAGGGAGCCAAAACATGGGGCGGGATGAATGAAAAAAAAGAGCCCACTTTTTTTTTTGTATTTTTCTCAGCTATTAATTAAAGTTTAAAATAACTAAAACTTCAAAAGAGTATATATATGTCGTGTATATATAAATATTAGATAAATAGTTTATTTTTTATCTCAGTTTTATTTAAATTTGAATAAAAAAATACCTTCAAAGCCAAACTGACATAAATGTATATCATTTATGTCATTTTACATTTGTGTGACATAACGTTAATTTTCAAACTGACATAAATGATACTTTTTCTTGTAGTGTCTTTACAACCAACATCTTGCTAACTACTTTCCTCCACAACCACTTCATATAATCTTTGGGGATATGGCAAACCTTCCCGATTTTCCCATAGAGATCCAAGAAATAGATGCAAGCGCTCAGTCAAATCTTCTACTGGAAAGAAATTTGAGGTCCGAGGCGGCACGACCTACACCCAGCCAAATTGGTGAAGAAGCCACCAAGGGAAAAAAAAGAGGTATGTCTGAGACCAACTAGCCGCACATATGAGTACTCTCCTAGCTCCAGAACTGGCTGCAACTGTCCCCGCCAAGGCACCGTCCAATACAGCCCACAAGCCCCATACTCCACAAACAAATTCTCCCAGTTCTCAACATGCAGGCCAACGCGTATGAAGTAGCGCGAAAAGAAGTTAGGTATAGCCGACAAGGGATACTCTCGAGAAGTCGCCTAATGAAATATTTCAGACAACCACATGAACAGCATCACAGGGCTACCCCTCAAAAAGTCAGAACGACCTTCTCTTCAGGCATCCAGGCCATTCAGAGTCTCCGCCAATATCATCGTCATAGGATAGCGACGGTATGACATCCATGAAGTAATGGATACAAGTTAAGGGTCCACGTGTACCTCCCCAGTCACCAATAATAATTTTGAAACAAGGCCCAGAACAACGGCTCCAGCATAGCCAGCATCCCCTACTTCTCATAAATGCATGGACTGTAACACCGTTGGGAGGGATATCATTCCTCCAGCAACTAACGATCTGGCCCCGAAGGCGAGATATGAAGAAGCCCGGCTAACAAATCCCTAGGAGAGCGGGAAAATTCGGGTAAAGCCGCAGCAACGCTGAGATTCACACTCAGTATGGAAGAAAATTCCTCGTAGGTAGGACAAACTTCTTCCAACCCAAAGCGAAATACATGGTCTTCGGGGTACCAGAATTGTACCGCCGCTATCAGCATATTCCACTCAAAAGGTCGATTGCGCCATAAGGAGACTCGACGCATGTTGAAGGCATCATAGTCGACATTATAAGAGCATATAGCTTCTAAGGCTTCAAGGTAATTGACAAACTCAATGCTACCAGGGAGAGCCATCTTGCAAGACCAAAATATAATGGGTAGGCAAATGAGGATGCAAAGGTGTGATGAGAACACTCCACCCTTGTCCTTTTTTATACTTAAAAATCCTCACAAGGGACATAATCCCTGCAGAAGTCTGAAGGAATCCTACCCCACAAGGTACCAAGGGCTGAAGAGGGTACCAATCAAAACCTTCAAATGATGGGACTAGACTAAACTGCCGAGAGGCAGGTCAGGGTGCTTGCCGATCGGCAATTGCCCCATGTTTGGAAATTCCCTCCTTTCCTATTTTGTCAAATCAGAAAACTCAATGAAAATAAATTGATATTCTCAAAAGAATTTCAAGAATCCTGTTTTGTCCTTATAGGATTCCCCTTTTTAAATAAAAAAGCTTTCCTTTGAAAATTCCAAAAATACTCCTGTTTTACGGTCTCAGTAGCAAATTAAAAAGCGCATGTGCATGCATTCATTCATCATTAAAATAAAAGATAGTAAAAAAACTACATTGCAATGCATATATCTATTTTTTGTGTTACATCATTTTGCAAGAAATAGAAAGAAAATCCAAAAACAATGGGACTCAGCCCGAACCCACATTCTCTCTCTCTCTCTCAAGAGCTTCCACCCCTGCGACGCGCTCTCTTCCCCCTACGGTGAGATGACGCGCCTCCACTACCCGAGCCAGAGTCTTCCCCGGACGAGGCTGATGGCACCAAGCAAGAAGGAACAGGCACAGCATCCCGAATGTGGGCAGTCGCCGATGATATCCAATCTCTAATGTCTCTCAGCCAAGTGGTCGACACCCGAACTTACTGCAAGGAAAAGGCAGAATCAGTATCAAGTAAAAGAAATAAAAAAAACAGAAGGAAAGGGACCGAAAGTTTATCGTAGGACGAAGGACCTCCTCTGTCAAACCCAGCTCCTCCGGATCCATCGTAAGAGGACGGTGCAGCATCGATACTATCCCTCCATCAGCCCGCCGGATGTTGTACGAAGGAGTGTGCAACCTCACGAAAGAAACTTCTGAAGTCGCCGCCACAGATGTCGATGGACCGCCGCTGCTATGGGAGGACTCCACTGGTGGACTCGAACCCGCAGGATGGAAAGGCAAGGCATCATGTATGCTGGGCGCCATCAACCAGCTCGTCATAAAGTCCATGTAGTCATACGGCGCAGCCGTATCAGTGTATAACGAGTAGGATTCGTCGATCATCGCCGCGATCCTCTCATCCTCCAATAGTTATCGCTCCCGCCTCATAGACGTAGGGGGCTGTGCGGGTGGCACCACCACCTCCTCCTCATCAACTTGGCGAACCACCCTCTCCTCGAGATACCAGGAATGGTCGAACTCATGCACCAACAAATGCCTCATCTGCACATTCACCCCAGTCATCCCCGTATCTTGAATGGATGTCCCCCAAGGATAAAAGGTCACCTGGAAATCCCCAAGAAGGCATGAGTCAATACAAGATCAAAAGGTGCAAAAACCAAGACTGAAAAGGAAAGGACCTTACTCGACCATTGGTAAGGTCATTCAAGTCCTGATGCACCGCCTCCAGGGAGAGAGATCCCTTAGACTGCCGGTTGGCCTTACGCCATCGATACAATCGGTAGAAGTCCTCAACAGTGTCGTCCTTCAAAGCAATCAGCGGAGTGTTGCACCCGATTACCTCATAGAACCACGTCTGAATTCACAAGCAAAAAGTGACGCATAAGGAAAATGAGAATACATGAAAGGAAAATGCGAATGCATGAAATGAAAATGCGCAAAGTAAAGAATACCATAAGGAGATACGTGGCTCCAGTAAAAATTTACCGGCAGCACCGGCTGAATGCATCCAAAGAAGAGTAAAGGGTAACCAATGTCAGACTCCCCCAATCATAGAAAGGGATGTTCGAAAACATCCTCAAGTACGGTAGAAACCACAAATGGACGACGTCGCCGCTCGATGCCACCATGAAACCTCCCAGGACCAACAAGATGAATAACTGGGCCATCTTCCTCACTTGCATCCCGTCCTCCACATCAATCACCCTGCTCAGCAAAACATCCTTCAGCAATGACAGCAGGGTGGAATCGCCAGAGGCTATCCTCCTCACATCACCAAGTGCCGCATGCACTGCCTTCGGCCTCACCCACAAGGAGAGATCCACCTCTATCTGTTCCCCATCACAATCTAGCCCCAACAGTTGTTGCACATCTATGAGAGTCACTGTCATCTCCCCAAAGCCAAAATGGAAAGTGTGGGTAGTGTCCCACCAGCTCTCCCCCAAAGCTCACAGGACCGCTGTCGAACGAGGCGTCTCATCCAGTGCAGACGCCAACCTCCCAAAACCCGCTAATGATACCATCCAACACACCACGGGTGGAAGATGCTCCCAAACATCCTTAAGCCCCGTTGTCCCACGGGCACGCATGTTACTCAAGGAAACATCAGACTGTCAAAAGGAAAAATCTCATCAAAAGTCAAGAAAGAAAGAAAAATCACCCAAAAATAAAGGAATGCCAAAGGTCAGGTTACTTACATAACCGCCGGGAATCACTCTTGAAGAGTGATGACGCGATGGCTCCCGCAGCAAGGTCCGCTCATCCACAACCAGCTCAAATGCATCGAAAGCATTCTCGTTCCCCAAAGCAAGGGGCACCCTATCCCTCCAATCCACATTCGCCCAGTCATCAATTGTCAACCACTCCCGGTGGACAGCGGTACTCACAAAGGCGGCCATTTCTTGAACATCGGAACATTAGAACAATTCGCAGAGAGAAATCGAAGAAAGAGAGAAGGCAAGATGCTGTGAAAAATGAAGGGGATTCGCCCCCTTTATATATGAGGCCAAGCGCCATGCCGATCGGCACCTCCCCCTTCTATACCGATCGGCACTGACTCCTCACCTTCCTGAGGCAGTCCAAAAGTCCGTGCCACTGTCAAATGGCACGCCTCAGTCTATGCCGGTCGGCACCCCCCTTAAAATTTAGTACAAAAATTCATGGAAAATGCCAGAAAACCCTGAAAAATCCTCAGAAAATTCCTAAAATTCCCAAGAAGGATTTAGAACATTTTCATCAAGAAAATTTTGCACTCCTTCAGGTGAAACCTCTTTTTCCCCAACGGAACCCTCAAAATCCAAGCGAATGACCTCTCGAGCAATGCGCCCGGACCACCTAATCACCACCTCAGCAGAGTTTACAACCTCAAACCGGTTTTCTCCCCAACAATCAACTCCTCCGTTCAAATCAAGAACACAAAGCCTCCTCAGCCATCGGCTACCCAGTGCGAAACAATATCGCATGATATTTTTCCCAGCAGAATTTAGAAGAATCACTCGCCCCAGGCGATCTCTCCCAAAAGACGATCCAAAATCTTCCCCAGCTCATTCATCGTTCCCCAGCGGAACCTCAAATCCAATTCTTATCCCCAGGGGAACCCCTCTTCCCTAGCGAAATCCTCAAAAGTTAAGTGAAAACTCCTCCCGGCAAAGCTCCAGAAAATCCTTAAGGATCACCTAATCACTTCCCTAGCAGAATTCTCTTACAGCACCCAAAGTAGGTTGTTCCCCCCCTGCGAGGTCTCCTAAAAAGCTTGCCCAACTATCCGCTCCACAGCTCAGAATCACAAAGCTCTTTCCCCAGCAAAACTGAAATCTAATCCTCAACCACTCTTGGGTCAGAATTGGCCCCGGTCTTGTATCGTCACCTAAGTTAGGCCAGAATTGACCTCGATCCTCGATCGTCACCACTCTTGGGCCAGAATTTGCCCCGATCTTGGATCGTCACCTAAGTTAGGTCAAAATTGACCACGGTCCTCGGTCGTCACCACTCTTGGGTTATAATTATCCCCGGTCTTGGATCGTCACCTAAGTTAGGTCAGAATTGACCTCGGTCCTCGGTCATCACCACTCTTAGGTCAGAATTGGCCTCGGTCTTGGATTGTCACCTAAGTTCGGTCAGAATTGACCTCGATCCTCGGTCGTCACCACTCTTGGGTCAGAATTGGCCCCGGTCTTGGATCGTCACCTGAGTTAGGTTAGAATTGAACTCGATCCTCGGTCGTCACCACTCTTGGGCCAGAATTGACCCCGGTCTTGGATCGTCACCTGAGTTAGGTCAGAATTGACCTCGGTCCTCGGTCGTCACCACTCTTGGGTCAGAATTGGCCCCGATCTTGGATCTTCACCTCAGTTAGGTCAGAATTGACCTCGGTCCTCGGTCGTCACCACTCTTGGGTCGGAATTGGCCCCGATCTTAGATCGTCACCTAAGTTAGGTCAGAATTGACCTCAGTCCTTGGTCGTCACCACTCTTGGGTCAGAATTAGCCCCGATCTTGGATCATCACCTGAGTTAGGTTAGAATTGACCTCGGTCCTCGGTCATCACCACACTTGGGTCAGAATTGGCCCCGGTCTTGAATCGTCACCTAAGTTAGATCATAATTGACCTCGGTCCTCGGTCGTCACCACTCTTGGGTCAGAATTGGCCCCGATCTTGGATCGTCACCTGAGTTAGGTCAGAATTGACCTCGGTCCTCGGTCGTCACCACTCTTGGGTCAGAATTGACCCCGATCTTCGATCATCACCTAAGTTAGGTCAGAATTAACCTCGGTTCTCGGTCGTCACCACTCTTGGGTCAGAATTAACCCGGTCTTGGATCGTCACCTGAGTTAGGTCAGAATTGACCTCAGTCATCACCACTCTTGGGTCATAATTGACCCCAGTCTTGGATCGTCACCTAAGTTAGGTCAGAATTGACCTCGGTCCTCGGTCGTCACCACTCTTGGGATAGAATTGAACCCGATCTTAGATCGTCACCTGAGTTAGGTCAGAATTGACCTCGATCGTCGATCGTCACCACTCTTGGGTCAGAATTGATCCCGGTCTTGGATCGTCACCTGAGTTAGGTCAGAATTGACCTCAGTCCTCGGTCGTCACCACTCTTGGGTCAGAATTGACCCCGGTCTTGGATCGTCACATGAGTTGGGTTAGAATTGACCCCAGTCTTGGATCGTCACCAATCTTGGGTTAGAATTGACCCCAGTCTTGGATCGTCACCTGAGTTAGGTTAGAATTGATCTTGATCCTCGATCGTCACCACTCTTGGATCAGGATTGACCCCGGTCTTGGATCGTCACCTGAGTTAGGTCAGAATTGACTTCGGTCCTCGGTCGTCACCACACTTAGGTCCTCAAAACTGACCTCGACCCTCTTAATTGGTCATCCTTGCTTCCTTAGGTCCTCAGAATCGACCTCGACCCTCTGAATTGGTAATCCTCACTTCCTTAGGTCCTCAGAATCGGCCTCGATCCTCTAAATTAGTCATACTCTCTCGGAAGCATCATGCGGTGTCTAATCGACGACTATCATTTGTTCCAAAATCACCCGTCAAGGGTCTCTATAGACACCTCATTCTGTTACCCACTAACTCTCCTTAGGTCCCTAGTACCTCCACTCATCACTGCAAACCCATGTCATGTCCCGAGCACTGACCTGGAAGCCATTGGGCACTCCCCGGCTCGATTTGACCAAGAGTCAAACTCTTTGTCTCGATCGAGAGTCAATGAATCATATAAGGGCACTGAATACCCTTTCCAATGGTCCATCATGTGCACGATTTTGACTTACCATGAGGACGAACGATTCGTTTGCGTCCGAAACCCAACCTAGAGGCCACCAGGCACTCCCGGACCCTGTTTGACCTAAGTCAACTCTTCAGCTCAACCGAGGCTGAATGAATCTTCGAAGGGCATTGGATACTCTTTTTAACGGTCCATCCCGTGCTCGATTCTGACTTTCCATACGAACGAACGATCCGTTTGACTCCGAGAGGCCACCGAATGCTTCTCGGGACTGGTTGACCAAAGTCAACTCCTTGAACCGGGTCAAACTCTTTATAAAGTCAAAGTACATCTCCTAACCTTTCCAACGGTATGCCCCGTGCATGATTCGAACTTACCATGCAAACGAACGATCCATTTGCGTCCGAACGATTCCCCGTCCAACGGACTGACAAACGCTTCCAAGCCACATTTGACCCAAAGTCAACTCCTGAACTCGGGAGAAGTCCAAAGGACTTTCGAAGGTCTCTGAATTAACTTTCCAACGGTATGCCCCATGCACGATTCTGACCAACGGCCAATTTTACGAAAAAGCCTGAAACTCACTTCCAAACGGTAGGTTCCATAACCTGCCTATCGGCACCTGCCTGTCGATAGGCAGGAAGGGCTCTATGCCGATCGGCACTCACCTGGGACTATAAAAGGAGGCCTTCACCTCATTTTCAAGGGAGCTCAGATCAAAAGAAAAATCTCTCTCAACGAATCCCAGAAACCTCTCTCGAAGGCAGCGTGATTTCAACTTCCAAATCCTTTTTTTACTTCCACTTTTCATCATCCCTTTCATAAAACTTGATGAATTAACCACTCTCCATCATCATCCAAGTGCAAGGCTGCTTTTCAACATTCAAGATCAATCTCAAAGTCTCCAAGAATATCCATCTCTCTCACCTTTCTCTTCAAATCTTCTTAAATTTGCAATAACTTGTTTTATTCCTTAAGCACTTTTATTATCTTATTTCACATATCCTAATATAAATTTTATCTAGTATTATTGCACATCTCCTATTTTCATATAAATAAAACCCAAAAAAATAAGAAAGAGAGGGTTTGCTCATAAATTCCAAATATGGATTCTCACACTTTTTCCACACTTTTCTCACGACTAAAACACTTTTTCCACACACACACACACACACTTACAAATAAGAGATTTCTCCATTTGAATTTATGGGATAAACCCCACCCCTCATTTTGTATGTGAACTACGTGGACTTTGATGCCTTTATAGGCTACATAGGCGTCTCGGGGTAAAACCCGAGACTCGAGTCCTTTTCTCACTTTTTTTCTCTTATTTTCTATCTTCTCTTTATCTCATTTTTTATTATACATTCGTTCTTAGTGGCGTATTATTCCACATGCGTTATCATTCCCTTATAACGATCAACGCAAGGGTAATCGCGTAAATCCTATTTTCTACATTAATCTCACATTTCTACGGATGACTCGCCTTTTCTTTTCCAAGATACAAGTCGAGGATTCCTACCTCCATTCTATATATACACATGCACACATGTCACGGGGGGAAATATAAGGGAAAATAGCAAATATAAATGAGAGACCGAAAGGGCGGAATGGGTGCCTAACACCTTCCCATTTCATAATTAAGCCTTCGAACCCTTCTCGAATCATTTCGATTTCGCACGCACCAGTATGTCTTTGGATGCCATCCTTCGGGGTGGCTCCCCCTTTCTTTTATCGGTTTTGAGTAAAATAGATTGGCAACTCTGAATCTCTCTACATTTTCACACCTCACAAATCGACGCCAGCCGAAGCGCTCTCCCGAGAGGGACGTGCGGGACCCGAAGGATCCTTTTCCTCCGCAGCGGGGATCGGGGATGGCCACAACGTAAATTTGTCAAAAGTTAGACTTAGGCATAAAAACATACTTTTATAGGGTGAAAATGTTAAAACAACTATAAAACGGTCCTGTAAGAGTCACGAACACTCACACGGGATCGATGAAGCTCGTAAGAACTGGCCGCATAGTCACGGCGCTCCCGGTTTGAGTGTATGACATAAATTTGCAAAAAATTAGACTTAAGCATAAAAACATGCCATCGAAGTGTGAAAATGTAAAACAACCACAAAACGATCCCGTAAGAGTCACGAACACCTCGCACAGGACCAATGTGACTCGTAGGAACCGACCGCGTAGTCATCGGGTCCCGGTTTAAGTGGTGACGTAAATTTGAAAAAAATTAGACTTGAGCATAAGAACATGCCATCGAAGGGTGAAAATGTAAAACAAACACGACGATCTAGTGAGAGTCACAAACACCTCGCACGGGACCAATGTGACTTGTACCAACTGAGTGCGTAGTCATCGGGCTCCCAGTTTGAGTGTACAACGTAAATTTGCAAAAATATTAGACTTACGCATAAAAACATGTCATCGAAGCGTGAAAACATAAAACAACCACAAAATAGTCCCGTAAGAGGCATGAACGCCTCGCACGTAATTGATGTTGCTCGTAGGAATCGTCCGCTTAGTCACGGGGCTACCGATTTGAGTGTACGACGTAAATTTACAAAAAATTCGACTTAAGCATAAAAACATGTCATCGAATGGTGAAAACATAAAACAACCATAAAACGGTCCAGTAAGAGTCATGAACACCTCACACGAGACCAATGTGACTCGTAGGAACCGACTGCGTGGTCACCAGACTCCCGATTTGAGTGTACGACGTAAATTTGAAAATATTTAGACTTAAGCATAAAAACATGCCATCAAAGGGTGAAAACGTAAAACAAACATAATGGTTCGGTAAGAGTCACGAATACCTCGCACGGGACTAATGTGACTCATACGAATCGATCGCGTAGTCACCAGGCTCCCGGTTTGTGTGTACGACGTAAATTTATAAAAAAATTAGACTTAAGCATAAAAACATGCCATCGAAGGGTGAAAATGTAAAACAATCACAAAATGGTCCCGTAAGAGGCACGAACGCCTCGCACGGTATTGATGTGGCTTGTAGTAATCAACCGCTTAGCCACGGGGCTTCCGTTTTGAGTGTACGTCATAAATTTACAAAAAGTTGGACTTAAGCATAACAACATTCCATCGTAGGGTGAAAATGTAAAATAAATACAAAATGGTCTGGTAAGAGTCATGAACACCTCGCACGGAACCAATGTAACTCGTAGAAATCGATCGCGTAGGCACGGGGCTCCCGGTTTGAATGTACGACGTAAATTCGTAATAAAAATTATTAAGCATAAAAACATGCCATCGAATGGTGAGACTGTAAAATAACCACAAAACGGTCCCATAAGAGGTACGAACACCTTGCACGGGATTAATGTGACTCGTAGGAATCGATCGCGTTGTCACGGGGCTCCCGGTTTGAGTGTAGGACGTAAATTTACAAAAATTAGACTTGTGCATAAAAACATTGCATCGAAGGGTGAAAACATAAAATAGCCACAAAATAGTCCTGTAAGAGGCGTGAACGCCTCGCACGGGACCAATGTGACTCGTAGGTACCGACCGATTAGTCACGGAACTCCCAGTTTGAGTGTATGACATAAATTTTCAAAAAGTTACTTAAGCATAAAAATATGACATCGAAGGGTGAAAACATAAAACAGCCATAAAACGGTCTGGTAAGAGTCACGAATACCTCGCACGCGACCAATATGACTCGTAGGAACCGACCGATTAGTTATGGGGATCTCAGTTTGAGTGTACGACGTAAATTTGCAAAATGTTTGACTTAAGCATAAAAACATGCCATCAAAGGGTGAAAACATAAAACAGTCACAAAAGAGTCCGATAAGAGTCACAAACGCGTGACACGGGACCAATTTTACTGGTAGGAACCAATTGCGTAGTCACTGGGCTCCCAATTTGAGTGTACGACGTAAATTTGCAAAAAATAGACTTAAGCATAAAAACATGCCATCGAAGGGTGAAAACGTAAAACAACCACAAAACGGTCTGGTAAGAGTCACGAACACCTTGCACGAGACCAATGTGACTCGTAGGAGTCGACCGCATTGCATGAGACCAATGTGACTCGTAGGAGTCGACCGCATTGTCACGAACACCTTGTCCCGTATCCTAGCCTACCCTAACCTAGCCTAAACCTAGCCCAAGCGTACTCCGAACCCTGTGTGAGTTTTGTTTGTCCCTTTTTATATTTTTTTAGGTATTTAGTTTGAGTCATTTTTATTTTTAGGATTTATTTAGGATTTCTAAGTTTTATTTTTATTAGTGTAACTTTATTTTGATTTTTATTAGATTTTAGTTTAGTCTTATTTGATTAGGATTAGTTTTAGTATTTTATTTTTAGTTTATTATATTTATATTTTTTTAGGACTTTAGTTTTCATTTAGATATCAAGTTTTTATCTCTTTGTTTAATTTTGATTTTATATAAGCTTAGGATTTTGTTTTTTAGTTTTATTATTTTTATTTTTTAGTTTGTTTTATTTTTAGTTAAATTTTATTTTTTATTTTTTATTTTTAGTTTTATTTTAGTTGAGTCTTTATTATTTTATTTAGATGTCCAAATTAAACAAACAAACACACATATCCCATACACACTCCTACACCCTAACACTACCTATCCTTATACTCACCCACACCAATACTTCCCTACACCTTACCACACCAAATTACCCTCACCACACACAAACACACACCCCTCCATCTTCAACCTCACACCCAATCTCTCTCTTCCACCATAACCCATTACCATTCACTCCTTCCCTACCATTAAACCACCATTATCAAGCCATTAACCCAACACCGAACCAAACCCATTTATCCCCATACCCTACCAACCCGTCGGATCCCCACAAACAGAAACCGTCGCCCTCGCCCTCCTCTCAACCACCTGCCACTTCGGCGCACTTCCCCCAGCAGAAAACCCCCCTCCGGCGGCCTGAACAAAAACCAACATACTCATCTCCGGGCAGAGACACCTCCGGCCAGCAGCACAAACCAGATCGACTCCGTCCAGCCTTATACCTCCTACCGGCGGCGACCTAGCGCCGGCGTGATCCAACCGATCCACCTTATACCACCCGACCTATACCCTAACCCGCCTGCGACGATGGCGCGACCCGAAATGAACCCGTCGCCCTTGCCCAGCGACCCCCTTCTTCTGCATTTACCTCCGGCTGGAACCAACCCAAACCGCCGACGCCATCTCAAACCATCCATACTCGAGACCCGAGTAGAGAAACCCAACAGCCCCTGCCTTTTCTAACCGGAAACCTACCTGACCTCCATAGCCCATCTTCAATTTTGAAACCCAAAACCAATTGACCCTTAGTTCCTCTAACCATTTCCCTTCCTACCCGATTCTGTGCAAAGTCCAAACCAAAACAAAGACCAACTGAAATGCCCACATGTGTTTTAAGCCATATACCCATCACCCATTTAACCTAAATCGTGCATCTTCCAAACACAAGCCAAAAGCCAAATAACAAATAAACCCAAATCCCACATGTACCAAATAAAATCCACTTAAACCTTTACCCATTTTACCCCCCAACAACCACTTTTACCGATTTACCCAAAATACCCACAACTACCTATTTTTAACTAAATCAGATTTTATACATTCACCTCACTTCCCAAATATCCTCACACCTCACACTCCATTTTCATGCACACTAAACCTTCCAAAAAATACCCCTTAGCCCCATGTGTGTCATACATCTACTATAAAAGAAGCCTCAAGGCCTCATTTAAAAAAAGCGTTTAGATAAGAATTTCTAGAGAGAGAATTGTTGAGAAAAACACCATTTGTATATAGTTTTATTTTATTCTTTTTATTTTTGTTAGACATTTGTGAGATTAAATATTGTAAGAGAGTTAATTGAGTGGATATTTTAATTTCATATCACTTGTATGCTCAATTAGAGGGATTTTATGCTTCAATTTGGAAGAGTAGAGTTCAACTTTCTCAAAGAGATTTGGTTTGCTTGTTCTATTACCTTCTATTTTATTTTAATAGCCTTGATTATTTGTTCATCATGTTTAATATCATGTTAGGCTAGAAACCCCCTTTCAAGGGGTGAGGTGAAACCCTTATTTGATGTTATTTTAGTTTAATTAGTTTGCTTACTTAAAATTACCCTTTGAATGTTAATTTTGATCCCTCACCCTTAAATTTACGCCTCGAGAGAGAGTAAATGATTTTCGGGAGAAAATTGAAATTCTAGTTATAATACCCATTTTAGATTTGAATTAGAGATAGGGGTTTCTTAAGTGGGGTATTATAACTTGAATTTTAACTCTAAATTTATTTTTTAAGATTTACATAAATTTTAATTGATCGATCCTAGCGGGTGATTAATTAAAAGGAGTGTAAATCTATTTTTCTAGAGTTGTGGGGTGTTAAACTTAGTTTTTTAAAATATTACTATTATAATTACACTTGCAACGAGAGTTGGTTTGTAATTTTGATATTAATTTGGGAGAATTCAAATAATTAAATTAATTAATTAGAATAACTAAAATTTATGGTGTAATCCCATTCCTTGATTATTCTCACAATTATTTACCGCACTTTATCTCTTATTTTAGTGTTAGACTTTATTTTTCACTTTTAGTCACTTTCTAGTTAGTTATTTTCATCTCACATTTTGGTTTAGTGTAATTTCACCCCACCTCACCTAATTGTTTTAATATTTGAAAAAGGTAAAAAAATAGAAAAAGAAAAATTCCAAAAATAAAATAAAAATTGAATTACAATTGTGTTCCCTTTGCTTTACCCCCTTGGAAGTGGATTGATACCCTTACTTACCTCTACACTTGAGATTGTTTATTTTGTAGGTATTTAAGGTTTTGACTTGAAGAGCTTTTTAAGCAACGACAAAAGAAAAGGATACATGCAAAAGTTCTTTCTATCAAATAGCGTCGTTGTCGGGGATGTACAAAAGTTCTTTCTATCAATGCCACTTTTCCTCTTCCGTGAAAATTGCCTCATAATAGTGAGCAATGGAACCCCTCACCTCACTAACTTCTTCGAACGCTACTCCCCCCACTTCAATTTTACCGATATAGTTCCCGCGCCGATGGGAGTTAGAAACTTTGTGAAAGAACTAAGTATTCGAGTCTCCTTCCCCCAACCATAATGCCCTTGGTTTTTGCCTCCAGCGGAGTTCTTCCTGAATTAACCTCTTCCCTAATTCCCCGCTTTTAACCTCTCTATCTCTTCCCTAATTCCCCCCTTTTAACCTCTCTATCTCTCCTCTCCCCCTTTTAACTTTATGGCCAGTCTAAAACTGGCGTTCCCCTCCACCTCATACCCTAACCACCAAGTCTTGGCTCTATCCTCAAAATCCGACTCCTTGAGCCACATATTCTCAAATCTAAAAGGAATCCTCCCTTCTCTCCACCCCCACACTCTAAAAGAAAGGGACAATGATCCGAAGTCACCCTAGGTAAACAAGACTGAGTCACCCCTGAAAAATGCTCCTCCCAACCCTTAGAAATGAGAAATATGTCCAGCCGAGATAATGATGGCAAACCCTTAAGGCTCGACCAAGTAAACAGAACCCCTACAATTGGTAAGTCCATAATCTCCATCTCATCAATAAACTCAGATAAATCTCTCATATATCTATCAGTTCTACCACCATTGCTTCTCTACGACCCAAATCACACCACATTAAGCCGCCTCCTAAGCAGAATGGAAGGTCCCATAACGTAACAACTCCAGTTAATTCCTCCCAGAACTCCCACCTATCCATATCCTCCAACGGGCCGTAAATTCCCACGAAACTCCAAGAAAATCCATCTTCCTTATTTTTGAACATACATGATAAAGACCATCTACCCTCTAAGCTATCAATTAAATCGACC
The DNA here is from genome assembly GCA_949130495.1 of Sambucus nigra. NCBI lineage: Eukaryota > Viridiplantae > Streptophyta > Magnoliopsida > Dipsacales > Adoxaceae > Sambucus > Sambucus nigra. The sequence goes on from OX422224.1 coordinate 379,637,240, forward strand.
ACTATAGAATTCCAAAATATGACCACCCCGTCGGATACTCCCATAGCATCCATACTCACCCATTTAATTCCACGTCATCCCCATAATGATCTAATAATACCCTACTCCATGATGGACATCTTTGTTTCCCGAAGACATAAGATGTGGGGTTTCCACTTAGCAACCGCTCCTCCAATAATACTCCTTTTGTGGTTGTCATTCATCCCTCTCACATTCCACGAGATAATTTGAAGCTTCATTAAATAAAGAAATAATTAAATCTCCCCTCCCTCTACCTCCTCAACTCCCACCTCTCCTACCCTAAACCTATTAGTCTTCTCGAACAGAGCCCAAGCCTCCCGCTCGCGTCCCTCAAAAACAACTCTCACATCATTGCTAAAAGATCTTAACAAGTCCTCCCTCCAACTCCCCCGGTCTTCGTCCCATCCTACTTCCTCACTCTCATTAAGATTCCAATATTGGTTTCGAATCACTAAGTCTACCCATAATCTAGAATCGTTTAATTCTTGAAATAGCGTACCCTCCCTATTACACCCCCCTCCCCCCCAAGTCACTTCACTAGCCATCACTATCTCTCTACAATTATTTTCCATTATCGGTACCGGTTCCCTTCCTCCGTTATCCTCTCTTTGTCTAAGTGGTACTGTCACTTTTTCCCCCACTACACTTCCCCACTGCCTTTCCTTTATTGCCATTTTTGCCCACATTTCTAAAAGCCTTAATATTTTTTAGGCCTAACAAGGATGACCCGAGGTAAATATCATTTTTCCCTTTGTGTTTCTCACCGATCACCTCTGTCCCCGCGTTCTTTTCTATTAACCCTCTTGTCTTTTTCTCTCCCCCCATAGATTAATAGTCACTCTTTTACCACTTTACTTGGATGACTCCTCCCCCGCCCTCGTTTCGTTGCCCCTTTCATTATGCCACTTTGAGCCATTGACTTTTTCTTTATAAATTGGGATGGTCCCGGCACTATTGTTGGACAAGTAGTTAACTATACCCTCAATTTTATTGAGTTCCTCACCTTTTGCCCCTTTGTCTGGATTGACAAATCCACCCATTGTTCCCCAGAGTAAAGATTTTTTAGAGTGGCCTCAGTCGTGGCTGCTTGAAGATATGTCTGCCCATCCATCATAGATGACCTCCCTATTGTGTTCAATGCAGGCTTGAGGTGTGGAACCAACTTCTCCATACTCCGAAATGCTCCTCCAACACTGCTCCAACCTTAGTTGCCAGCTTCCTCTGGCCATTGAAAGTGAACTCTACTCTCCTTTTTTCTAACCACCAGGTTGACCTAGTAGCAACGCCTTCTTAAACAGGTATACATAAACACTCTTTTATCCTTGCCTTGACGCATCTTGAAGTATTTTCTAGGGTCCCAAGAAGCTTCCCTGAGGCAATCCCCCAACCATAACACCTCTCCCTTAGTGAGAACCACACCTTGTTGCTTCCCATCACTCCTAGTTGAAAGAGAAAATTGATATATGTTGCTATAGCCTTCTTTCGCCAAGATAAAATCTTTACCACCTGCCTGGAATGACTTTCTCTCCATCTATGGATAAGGCGCCACCTATTACCAAAGTGTTGGATTTATTAATGATGTGCAGTCCATATCCTTAAATTTGGTTTTTAAGTAAAAAAAACTTGTGTCACTCTAGTCTTTCTCTTATTTGAAAAGTAGTATATTATGGATTTCGTCATCACTTGTGATATCTTCTGACTTATTTAGTAATCTTGAGGTGAGAATGTTTAGAATTGGTTTAAGGACTTTAGTGCTGTGATGATTTTTTTTAGAGATAGAATTGAGTAGTGATTCGTGAGAGAGCGCATGGGGAAACATGCGGGTAGGATTGTGTCTATGGGTGCTTAATCGTGGTTTTTATTGGTAGGCATTTGTGCACCTTATATTATCTTGAGCGTTAGGCTTCATCGAATTTCAAGGATGAAATTTTTATGCTAGTGGGAAAGTACGTAACAACCCGCGATTTTTAAACAAACTTTAATTAAATTAATTCGGATTTTGAAAAAATAAATTTGGGGATCTATTTAATTTTGGTATTTAAAAATATTGGGTTATATATAAACTGAAGGTTTTAAGAGGAATTTAAATTGGGATTAAAATTTAGAAATTTTAACTTTTTGCATAAAAATCGGGGAGGATCCGAACTAAAAATAAAAAATAAAAAAAATATCCGACCTTCCGATCGAGTTGAATTTTTTTTGCAGCTTCATGTCACCTTCAGCTACTACGCCTCCAAATTTTCGCAAATTCCAACGGTTCGATCGTTCAAAATATTTTTTTAGTGTTTGTATCTGATTAGAACTCTAATTATTTTTTGTATATAAACATAAAGTGGAGAGTTTAGGACTTTTAAAATACATTTTAGCGTTCTCAAAAAATAGTATCCTCCTCTATTGTCATCTTCTTTCGTCTATAAACTCTAGCCCCATTTTAACCAAGATTCAATCCATGATTTGAAGGCTTATTTGGTGTTTTCTCGAGTTTGGGATAAAACAAGTTTTTATTATTTTTACGAGAAGAATGATGTGGTATGATCAGAATTTTGAGGCATAATCTTATGTCTTTCTTGTAATGATTTTAAGGTATGGGGTTTACGCAATATGCTCCTTTAATCTCTCGAGGGTAGTCCTTTTTTCCTCATTTATTTGTACTTATATGGTTAATATCGTGATGTTTATTGAAATCTAAAATATTGATTTTTGGCGATATTGTATTTGTTGATGGGCATGGCGTCATGAAATTTTTATATGGGACGGAGAATGATCACCCGCCAATAGTCCAAAAGTCCAACAGCCCGAATGAGGCTTTACTAAACTTTGGTGAGGTTAGGTGAGGCTCGGTAACCTATTGATGTGTTATTGAAAAATTAAATTAGCATAATGCTCAGGTGTCGCATTGAACTTGAATTCAGATTCGTATTGTTGCATTTATTCATCGTTATTGTTTCGAGCATTTATTCTTGTCATACAATGTACTTCCCCATATTTTTCTTTTAGTCACAGGTTAGCGTGAATTTGGACGCAATGGATTTTTGGAGGATATTAAGAGCACGGCGTTTTGAGAATTTTATTTTTGTATAAATTGGTAGTATAAATATTTGGGGAGCTTAACATTATTTTGAGTGGAATTAAAATTGTGATTATTTAGAGGTGTATTTTACCTAACCTTGTTGTTAGAAGATATCTTACATTGGCGTGTAAATTTTGGATTGAACGTTATGTATTTTGATGACATGTCATGTTTATTTTTGTGGAATATAGAGGCTCTATGTGGATTGTTTAGGATTTAGTTTAGTTTTAATCATAGTAGCAACTCAAAATTTTTTGGGTTGTTACACCTCTCTTTACCTATAAAAAGCACACACTATTCTCATCAAATGTGTGTAGAAAAATCTTAATTTCTGCCGAGAATGTAGAATACAATAAAAGTTTAAGGATATTATTAAAAGGGTCAAGAGAGAGAAATACCAATTATTGTGAGTACAAAATTTAGGACACATTTAAGAAGAGTATAATGGATCAAGGTACACTTTCGCTTATTATTTACATGATTTTATGTGAGAAATATAATAATTCAATATTGATAGTTTGGGATTTGATAAACCAATTAAAAATTACAAACTGTTGTTGAATTCTCTCTCCAAATCCTCATTTATCTTTTTCAGCTACACCTCTATGTTCTCGGCCATTTTTAAAACCCAAGTCATTGTAATGTAAATATTTGCAAAATCATTGTTTGTACCAAATGTGAGGTTTTTATTTGTGGCATACTAGATGGGATTTTATAAGGCAATAATAGTACATACAGATTCAATGTATCTGAATGTTTTACCTATATAAATGATTGAGATCAAAATAACCCCCTCTTTTTTAAAGATACACTATATAAGTGTTTTAGATCATAATTTAATCAAAATCGTGAGATTTGCTCGGTTGCACGCATCCAGGAACAAATGATTTCTTTGTTTGGGATGCTTCAAATATAAAAGTAGGATCATTAATTTTGGGATGTATTTAAAGGAAGGAAATACTATTAATTTGGGGTGAAGTAAATTTTGTATCACTTATTAATATGTTAACGAAGTGTATGAAATGTGCACTTATTCTTTACTGCTATATAGCATGATGAATTTTTTTCAAGTTAAACTAGTACTTTTAAAATGTTGTTTGTAAAAAAAAGTCAAGGGCCTCATTTAAATTAACTTCTTTTGTGTCAATTTCTCTTTTGTCGTGGTGGTGGTAGTGCGTGGTTAATAAAATGTCATGTGTATGAGTAGGAACTAAGGCCCTATTTAATACGTGGTAAACTATGATAAAATTTGATTCTTTAAAACAGTTATGGTTAAGTGTCAAAGTACTACGTTGAGTGTAATGTTAAGTTAGATGGAAATGTAACTCTAATGGAATGAGATTACATTCTCGATGGGAAAAAGTGAGTGGAATCAAAATTCATCTAATATAGATGAAATTCTTACGTTTGCGATTAAAATCCTTGATGATATTTTATTTAAAATGAAAACGCTCATAGATATTAACTTATACAACTATCCTTAAAATTTAAATATTTATTTTGTGAAGACAATTTTGTTGTGTTGGTTTTTATTAGATTTAAAGTTGTAAAAATTTTATTTCGACATTTATTTATATTCGTATACAAAATTTTATTAACTTACTCTACAATACATATATGTCTAAAACTATTGGAAAATATTTTTTACAATAAAAAACATACTTGAGTTCATACATATATAAATAATGAACCATATAATTGTGTTTTATAACATGTCCAAAAGAAATCAATTCAATATATATATATATATATATATATATATATATATATATATATATATATATATATATATATATATATATATATATATATATATATATATATATATATATATATATATATATATATATGTGTGTGTGTGTGTGTGTGTTAACAAAATTGCTAAAGGTTATTGTTGGTATATATATTATATGGGTAATTGTAGACAGACATGGGATTCCGACATATTTTGAGTGACAAGCGTGTCTTGTCTTCATCGGTTAGTGTCTGAGGTCCATTCAATATTATTCAAAGCACCAATCAATGAAGACACGATGACCTAAGGTTTCTATCAAAATATGTTTGAAGCCCGTGTCAGTCTGAAATTATTCATATTATACATACCCATGTCATTTTCCATGCATCAAACAAACACGAAATTTTGATTTCTAATAGTAATACATCGGCAAATCAACAGGATGAACGGATTTAAAATTTAAGTAAAATGTTTCTTCACAATCACTTTAACAATAATAACAATCCATCTAAAATAAACGTCGAATTTTATCATTATAATTTCTTTGTTACCCCGACTAATTAAATACCGGGTTGCTACTCCTTTATTAAACTAATACAGAATATCAAGTTGGTTCAGTCTTAGCATCACTGTCGAGAACATTTATTTACTTACTAGGCACCTAATATTTAAAATAGAGAGATGCCAAATTTTATTAATTAAATTAACAATAACCAAGTAATTAAATCAACAACCATCAATCGCGTAAAAAATCTCATGTGAATAGCCAATGAAATGAAATAAACTATGTCTGGAGTAAACACTCCAATGATAATAATACCAGAGTAAATAAAATACAGATACAAGAGTTTGAATAAACCAACATCTGAAATAATGAAAGTCTGTATCAACAATCTCTAGATAAGAATGGGAACCATGCCCTAACTGATATGAATGACTCTGAAGGAGCCAAGAATAAATGTTGAGGCATATAATACCGAGATCATATAGCTTCCATAGCAGCTACAGCACGTCATCAGAATGGAACTCCTATGCTTGGTGTCCCAGTGGCTGGGCACCTAAAATGTTTTACAAAATAAAATAGATTTGGAGGAAAACGGGTCAGAGCCCTAGGTGAAAACAATTTAAAAATATAGCAAGTGTTTAAATTACGGTTAAACAACACATATTATAAATATGTTAATTGCGTACTCTCACATGAGTTTCTCACCTCTAAACTAATGTGCACGCCTAACGTGAACCCTTAACCCACCCTAGGTATGCCGATAACTAACTAGTCTGTACCACTCCATCTTTTGCATTCTAACATAAGGTATCTACTCGTAACACCTAAACAAGTCATATTCATAACCCATATTCACATTCATTAAATTACTTATCTCAAGTGTTAATTAAATTCTCACATTCTTAGCCCATTCAAATATCTTAGTTATTTACATCTACTAAGAAATAGTGAACCAATCATAGGTACATATATAAATCACTATTAGTACATATATACATATAAGGCACCTCTAGGCTAAGCTGCGGTGAACGCATACTCTGCTGTCAAATCAATGTACATCACGTACGTAAGGATCACATGTTCCGAATCATTCAGGAACCGTCTCAATACAAATCACGCATATCTCACATACCCATGGATCACGCACATACCTAAGCTCCCATGGTCAGCTGACTTATTAACTCACAAATAAGTCATTCACAGTCCTATGTCCTTAAGGTACCAATCTAAATTCCCCCGAAGGCACACAAAGATAAGATGGCCATTTTCCCAAAAACCAACCTCCCGTGATAGCATGTATGGTAGGTATGTCATACACATAAGAAATCCATACACTAGGCATTCACACAACCTAAGCAATCGTATATCAATATAGGTATTCACACATTCATCTAGTAAGTCTCATATGTAACAAGTTTATCCCCAACATCATACGTAATATATATTTAGCCTGATAATTCTCTTGTCGTATCAATTTGAGAACTTAAACCTATCCCAAAAGGTTACTAGGTCTCTTATTAGTTTCTAATATTATCTCAGTAACTTAAAATCCCTACGTTACTATTCTTATCCTTACATCATTATTCATTTCCATTATAGTTTCAACTTGAACGATTTCTATCCTTACCTCACTCGTTAGACCCTCGCAAGCAATAGCATTCAATTCCATAAGGTAAACCATTTTTTTGGGCGTCAACTAAGACCCTAATAACCTTAACTAAGCCACACAATATTAAATTAATCACGCTAATAATCATTATCGGCCTTGGGATTTTCATTAAACCTTAAGGGAAACAATTACCAAAAATCAAAAGAGGTCGATCGATCGAAGAACAGGATCGATCGATCGATTATCGATCGATCGACATTCTTGGGTCGATCGATTGATCAGGTAGGTATTTGCCCAGATTTATCTTAAACAGTTACGTATTTCTTCCTTTTTACACCTCTAATTCTTCATTACAACGTCCCAAACTCCCAAGAAAGTTCACTAATCATCCTATAAAAATATTAGCATAATCTTTAACGTATTAGAATCATTAAATCATCATGGATGATCAGTTTCTTGGATCAAAACACCAAATTTTCATAAAAACCCTATTTATTCTATTTCCTTCAATATCTTCATACAACTCAAAATAAATTCACAATTTCCTAGACATGTATCATGTTTTCATAACTAGTATGTGCCCAAAGATTTATCTACATGAAGCCTACCCATATTCAATGTTTAATTCACCAGTTTCACAATTAATTCACTTATTTATGACAAATCATCAAATCTAAACTGTCATGTAAAATATATGCTTTGAATCTTTGCAAGATAAATCACTTGACTCTGATTAGAAGTTCTGATCCGTTGATGACATTATTGGTTGGTTCTCCCTCTCTTTATGGTCACAAATCCGACGATGGTGGTGGTGTGTGGTGGTTATTTTGCCTTGGAAACCCTTGAAATTCTCATGAAACCCTTTCTTTCTTCTCACGTTACTCTCTCTTGTGTTTAAAAAATAATGGCCCTAATAACCGTAAGTGTTGGATGATAAATAAAACCTAAATTTTATAGGTCACTATTCAACAAAAATAGGAATGACTAAAATACCCTCACGGGTTGCCGATTAGGGTTAAAAATGCCCTGGGACCCAAACTAAACCCCCGACTAGTGTTTTCTGACTATCTCGACCCTTCTGGACACGTTGGCAAACTCAAAATGATCATACGGATGACATAAAAATAAAATAATTTTAAATCCATTAAATTGGGTCCTGACACGACTAATACGCGCGTCCCAACTTAATTACCGAAACTGTCATATTTTCAACTCACGATAATTTTAATAAATTCAATAATCACATATTACCATAATCACTCAGTAATATTAAACATTATCATCATATTTAAATACTAACTCTCGTCTTGCTAGTTATTTAAATCCAAATTAATTTAATCCCACAATTAAAAGTAATTTCATTTAATTAATCTCATAATTAAAATCCATAAAATTACGGGGTACTACATACTTCCCCCCTAATAACTGAATTTCGTCCCAAAATTCAAAAAAGTAGGCATACTTGGAAAAATTAGGTATCCTCCAGTTCTCAAAACAAAATACAAAGAAAAGCTCAATCACTACAGCCCTCGCTTCACAACAAGCTTGTCAAACACTCTTGACACTTTATCAGTTATAGGGTTACAGCTCAATAAATTCACCTCATGTTGTGCTCTTACTAAACAACATTCGAATAAGAATAGCCTATACATCTTTGGCCGCATTATTTCAATATTATTGTGAGTTCGCACCTTACTTCGTATTAACTCCCGCATTTATTTAAACACAAAACTCCCATCCTAGGAGAAACCAAAATATCTAACTACTCTTGTCCGTTCTTTGAATATCAGTTCCTGGCATTGTGACTTTTACACAAGGGAAATCCACTTTAGACGGTTGGTAGTTATCCCATTATATTCATCGGACTCTAACTTCTAACTGATCCCAAAACTTAGATAATCCTCTCACTTCTAAGCATCCAGACGGAGGATAGTAAGGTTCATTTACACAAAACATATTTAAGCACCTTTTCCATTATAAATCAGTACGGGTGCTTTCACACAACTCTATTATTAGGTAATACCCTCTCGTTTTTTCACTATATTATACATCACTTACAATTTATACCCGTTATGGAAATCAAATGATCGCAATGAGTCCAAAATTTACTTTTATACAGTTCCACCAGTCTTCAATCACCTTGTGCCTATTCCTCGGGCTATAGGTGGTACAAATTTCTCAAAACGAAACTATTCCCACTACTTCTTTATACCCCATATTGAAGGTGGGTTTCGGGTATCTCATCCTAGTTCAGAATAATATTGGGTAGGACCACATACCGGCACGATCACTATCTAATAGTGTAAATCACCCAAGAACATAACAATTTCTTTCCTTCTTGACAACTCGTTCCACACATTCGAAGGAACTCGTTACTTATCTTTATGATTGCAACCCATCAAAGAAATTTACCAACTTGACTCTACCGCTATTGGAATCGTCGGCTCAACACCAAGTTTGTAGTTGATACCCTTACTCTAATCGATTTCTATCTATAAGTGGTGCACGTGGGGGCTACTAATTATGTCCCGCTCAACACCGACTTCCACCTATAACTCCTCCCATTATGTGGTACTTAATAACCCTCTTCTTTCCTCAGCGTATACCAAAAGTTTCGACCCGTGGACTTTTCACCACGTTGTGCACATCTGGACTCTTTATACCTCATTGATATCCTCACTCTATTTATGCATAAGCCACGCTTAACATTCGATTGGGTGGAACTCTGCTCCAAATTGTCCATAATAGTTAATTTGTCTTCTCAAGGTATACCCCATTTTTAAATGGCTTCCCACCTCCTTTCGACAAAGTTCAGACGTGCTACTCTTATTGTACATGAGTATACTGATTATCACCTTCTTTTACGATGCTTAATCCATTCTACTACTATTATTTTGTAATATCAAGTATAAATCTCACCCATCTCTATGTCTCTTCTTCCGGCAATTATCACATCAACAAACAAGGGTGTCTACACCCCTTATAACCCGTGCATATGGGTTTAAACATCATATACGCTTCATATGTATTCCAAACTCTTTATTGCCATATGCATTCGCAATGTGGCTATACCACTTGGGCGTTCTCAATCACCCCTGAACTTGAAATTCTAAATCCTCCTAACCATCATTCCATCCTTTAACCCTCCAGAATAAAACAAAATTATTAGTACTTCCTCACCACACAACTGACTCTACTGGACTTATATCGTAATTTACCCTTTAACTTCCAGTTATAACTACATATTTCCCTAATGATCGAGGTACCCAAATCATAGACAAATGGCCAAACATCTCCTTACTACCAACCTTACGCTAAGTTTCATGTGTGGGATGTCTAGCAAAGAGAAATCCATATAAGGAACCCCCCCCCCCCGATACACTGCTACCTAGCATTGTCGGTCATCAGAATCCGTTAGGCCCTCAGTCCATAGCATGTACCCCTATATTCCCGTCTCTTGACAACAAAGTTACATCTCCTTCCGCAATTACACTTAAACAAGGAACTTCTTTCGAAAAACATTGTCTCTTAACATTGTTGGTAATCACATTCCATAAACATCGTGTACATATAATCGGGGCTCTCAAAATCCTGTCCCGAGACATACAACTATGAATATTAACGTCCACGTCTCTAAAGGGTGATGTAACAATGCAATCTTCTTATTACCACATACTGAGTGTTGATTATAATAACCAGCTAAATCTTTCCGTTGAATAGTAAACCAAATACACTCCGAATCATATGAATTAAATTCCTACACATACTAGGATCAAATATCCGAGACCGTTATACCTTTGAAAGTCTCGATAATATATATACATATATATAAAAATATAAACGCGAGCCCGGCCCTCTCGCAGATGGGGTCTTGCAAGAACAAAACATTCTACACCAAGGTAGTAACCCCGATAGACTTGCAATAATCGCACACTATCAGTTTAATCATTATTATAAAATCGTAATTAGGATAATATCATACTCGTATAACACAACAATAAAACGAGTAAATCAATAAAGTATATACCACTATTGTTACACCCATTCATCCTCCTCAGATAACACTAAAGGTAACCCCATTATACCAGGGAAAATATTCACATAAATAATATTGCCGATATATGCACTAAACTCGACTCTCATGCGAATATAGCAATAATAAAAAAAGTAGTAACTCATTCCTAACACATACAACACGCATCATCATCTAAGGATATAACTCATACTTCTACCTAGCCCATTGCCCTGGCTGCTCAAATGGTTCCTGGACTTAACACGCCTATCCATACCAAATCAGAAATTTCAATAACTATTGCCCTTGCTAGGCACCATACCCTTATCCCTATACTTGCTTCGAAATAATTTTAACGCACGGGTTTCACTCCCCATAAAATACCTCTACACATACTCCACTTATCTCCTATCACACTGACCATGTTACGGTTATCCTTCTCTCGGACGTTAGTAGTCTCGACTTTGATGACTACCTCTGTTGTTCCCTTAGCTTTGATGGACCTAGGGAACACGCTACTGGCTTCGACAACTCTTACTTAAATCACCATCGTTCGGTGACAATTCAGTTATCCAAATCATTTAAATGGGTCCCCTGATGGGTATCCGCCTTGTGGTGCTTCACCAACTCCGTTTCCCTCAGTCTTACTCTATCTAAATTCTTCGATTCTTGTAGCTCCCCACACAAGGAAGCATTTACCTCCATAATAACAAAATGCGACATTGTTACCATATGCATTGATTATCCAAGAATAATTCCCTAGAAGTTCTAATAATTCTTCTTGTAAGTTAATTTCCCCCTTTAATGTCCTCTTCTCCATTGCACCTACTTCATCCGGTGTAAGGTTCACTGATTAATTAAATTTCTTTTCACAAAGTGACCTCTGTCTGACCCTCTTGTGTGAGTTTAGAACAATATTCATATCTTATCCCAAACATCTTATGAAGAAACTTATGGTCAGACCATACGTATGCGCCTTCTCTTGACAAAACATTCCACTTCTATGTGTGGTGGTTGCCTCTCACCATTGTAACTCTGCTCTTACGAGCCAAGAAAAAATTTACCCTAAATTTGTACTCACGATTAGCCATACTCCGACATATACCCAAGCCTTTGGATATTTTAACTTCGTTGGCTAACACACGCCATTTTCGCATTTCTAGAATTTCCATTGCTGGTTCTCTTCAATATTTCGTCGGACTCTCTCCCAATCCAAACTTGTTGGGTGAGTCTAATTTGACTCCACTTTCTACTATCGAGGTACTATAATGTCATATGTTGTGTCTAAGCCTCCTTTACTATCCTGTCTTTTTGTACTATAATAGGGGTGACCTCAACTATGGTCATCATTCTTGAATATACCTTATAGCCTCAACTGAGCTTTGCCTCCTGTAGTCCGCCTAACTCACACGACATACTGCATTATTCGGCACACGAACACACCCAAATGCAAATAAGATTCACTATCATATAAATTATAGTAGGAGAACAAAACCTCAAGAAAAGAAATCAACAATCCCAAACATCGGGATCTATATCAAAGAAAGCTACGCTGGAAGCATAATAAGCCGCATAGATCCTAAAGGACACTAGAACCTGATGCTCTGATACCACCTGTGACACCCCGACTAATTAAATACCGGGTAGCTACTCCTTTATTAAATTAATACAGAATATCAAGTTGGTTCAGTCTTAGCATCACTGTCAAAAATATTTAGTTACTTACTAGCCACCTAATATTTAAAATAGAGAAATGCCAAATTTTATTAATTAAATTAACAATAACCAAGTAATTAAATCAACAACCATCAATCGCATAAACAATCTCATGTGAATAACTAATGAAATGAAATAAATTGTGTCTGCAGTAAACACTCCAATGATAATAATACCAGAGTAAATACAATCCCGATACAAGAGTCTGAATAAACCAGCATCTGAAATAATCAAAGTCTATGTCTAAAATCTCTAGATAAGAATGGGCACCATGCCCTAACTGATATGAATGAATCTGAAGAAACCAAGGATAAATGTCGAGGCGCCTAATACCAAGATCTTGTAGCTTCCACAACAGCTACAACACGTCATCAGAATGAAACTCCTATGCTTGGCGTCCCTGTGGCTGGGCACCTAGAATGTTTTTACAAAACAAAATAGATTTGGAGGAAAACGGGTCAGAGCCCTAGGTGAAAACAATTTAAAAATATAGCAAGTGCTTAAATTACAATTAAATAACACATATTATAAACATGTTAGTTGCGTACTCTCACATGAGTTTATCACCTCTCAACTAATTTGCACGCATAATTTATACACTTAACCCATCCTAGGTATTTCGCTAACTAACTAGTCTGTACCACTCCTTCTTTCGCATTCTAACATAGGGTATCTACTTGTAACACCCAAACAAGTCAAATTCAGAACCCATATTCACATTCATTAAATTACTTATCTCAAGTCTTAATTAAATTCCCACATTCTTAGCCCATTCAAATATCTTAATTATTCACATCTACTAAGCAACAGTGAACCAGTCACAGGTACATATATAAATCACTCTCAGTACATAAATACATATAAGTCACCCCTAGGCTAAGCTGTGGTACACGCATACTCTGCTATCAAATCCATGTATATCACGCACGTAAGGATCACATGTTCCGAATCACTCAGGAACCGTCTCAATAAAAATCACACTATTTGGAGGTGAACATAGTTCACATACCCATGGGTCACACACATACCTACACTTCCATGGCCAGCTGACTTATTAATTCACAAATAAGTCATTCACAGTCCTATGTCCTTAAGGTATCAATCTAAATCCCCCCGAAGGCACACAAAGTTAAGATGGCCCTTTTCTCAAAAATCGACCTCCCGTGATAGAAAGTATGGTAAGTATGTCATACACATAAAAAATCCATACACTAGGCATTCACACAACCTAAGTAATCATATATCAATATAGGTATTCACTCATTTGTCTAGTAAGTCTCATACGTAGCAAGTTTATCTCGAACATCATACGTAATATACATTTATCTTGATAACTCTCTTGTCGTATCAATTTGAGTACTTAAACCTATCCCAAAAGGTTATTAGGTCTCCTATTAGTTTCTAATATTATCTCAGTAACTTAAAGTCCCTCCGTTACTATTATTATCCTTATATCATTATTCATTTCCATTATAGTTTCAACTCGAACGATTTCTATCCGTACCTCACTCGTTAGACCCTCGTAAGCATTTGGTAAGATATAAATAAAATTATACCCTGCCAGTTATATTCTTATAAATGAATTTGAGGACATTGAATTTCCATATAGCATTTGGAAGTTTTTTTTTAGAGATTTTTCTCAAACGATTTGTGATGCTTTCACTGTGCTAAAAAAACCCATTAACCAAAAGAAAATTAAATATTTCTCTTTCCATGTACAATGCTTGAAAAAATAAGAGGATAATATAAGGACTTAGGGTTGGACAATGAAATGGTGATGTAATATATACATAAATTAATATATGAGTTTAAGGCCTGATAATAGCCCCTTTCAATAATAATTGTGCTTATTTGAATTGTGACAATTTTACGTTAAGATGATAAAAACATGAGGAATTCGAGTTGACCATCATGGAGACAAATAAAAATATAACACGACCTATCTACACAAACTCGAAATAATAAAAATCACAATACACATGTAAATTGCCTTTTTAACAACAAGTCTTTGATCTCGACAAATACATCTTAATTAGATAAGACTTTTCCTAATTAATCATAATAAAATAATTTTTTTCTCAATAAATCTTATTTATACATATAATGTACATCCACTACATATTTAGAAATATGACATAATAGAATTTTTTATGGGACGTGTTAAACAAAAAAATATCATCGGACTTATTGAATCACATACGGATGTTGCTAAAGATGCATACAAATTACTATTAAAAGTATGTATGAACACCTACACTTCCTTTACTAATTTTGCCGAACGTGGGGTTCCTAAAGAAAATGAAGTCACAAATAAGAAAAAAATATTTTGCCTCACTTTTTTTCATTAATAGCCACGTAGTCTATTTATACTATTTGTAATACATATGAGATAGAGTTCCTGTACAAGTAAACTACTAGTATATCAATCTCTAATCTTATCGTGACTTCAACTGAATGAAGATAGCTTCCAATTATTTTAAATCATATTTATCCTTTATTCTCCAAGTCATCTTTATCCATATGTGCAGGTGGTTTGTTTGTTGGATGAAAATGTGTGTTGTTAATATTCCCCCTCAAGATGGAGAGTGGTGGAGGAAGCACACCCATCTTGTGACAAAGAACCCGAAAATTAAATTTAGTGAGAACTTTGGTCAAGATATCAGCAAACTGAGCAGAAGATAGAACATACTTTGTAACAAGAGAACTACACGCCACCTTTTCTCGAACAAAATAAAAGTCAAGCTCAATGTGTTTCGTGCGGGCATGGAAGATAGGTTGGTAGACATGGATCGGGTACTAACATTGTCATAGACGAAGACGGGAGGCTGATCATGACGAACACCTACATCACGAAGAATGTAAGTGACCCAAGTCAAGTCAGTTGCGGTGGCATCCATGGAGCGATATTCAACCTCTTCACTAGAGCGGGACACCGTTGATTATTTCTTAGGGGATAAAGAAATACAGTTAGCATCAAGAAAGAGACATGAGCCATTAGTGGAGCATCTCGTGTCATGACAAACACCCCAATATGCATCGAAAAACCATAAAGTGTAGTGGGATAATGACAAAGCAACCATAACTCGAAATCAAGAGTGCCACTAATCTATCGACAAATACATTTGACTACCTAAAAATGGAGTTTGGTAGGTTGATACATATATTGGCAGACAAGACGAGTTGATGTCAAATATTAGGTGATGGGGCAGAAGTGGTTGTGTTTATTAGAGTGTTAAAAAATTCTATTTTTTTTCTTTAACTGCTTGTTTGGGAGTTTAATTTTGGAGAGAAAATAAAGTAAAGGAAGGGAAATTATGTTTCTTTTTCGTCGTTTGGGATTTTACATAGGAGAGAAAGTGTTGTTTCGCCATTTTCCATCATTTGGGAGTTTATAAGGAGAGAAAAGAAAGGATTTTTTAAAAAAAAAAAATTTCCTTTCTTTCTCTCCAAAATTTTCCTTCCGAATCGGAAAGAAATGGAGAGAAAGGAAAGTTTTAGAAAGAATGCATCTTATTTCCCTTAAAAAAATTATTTTCCTTACAACTTCCAAACACTAGAAAAGAAAATTATTTGATTTTCCTTCCTAAATCCTTTCTCTTCTCCTCCTTTCTTTTATCTCTTATAAATTTTCCTTTCTTTTCTTTTCTCTTCTAATAAAACTTTCATTTCCATTCCGTCCTCTAAAAAACTCCCAAACAAACTGTAATGGATACAACCATGTAAATTGAGAGAAGTCATCAGCAAACAAGACATGATATCAGAAATTTTATGGAGATGATATGGGGGTCGGACCCAATAAATCACAATGAATCTTTTCCAAAGGAACCATTGCAGCTTTATTACTCAATGAAAAGGGAAAACAATTTTTTTCCTAATTGACAACTACTGCATACATTGAAATTTTTTAACCAACTTGAAACATCAATATTGGCTTTAGAAGATTTTTTTTAAGAAATCTAGAATTTGGATGTCCCAAACGTTGATGCCAAATATCAACCGGTGCTCTCCCAAATATTATTCCAACTAATGCAACTTCTATCCCCTCATTGTCCAATGCATATAATCCTCCTGCTTTATGTCCTTCGGCTAGTATCCTCCATGTTACCTGGTCCTTAATCTTGAAACCACAAGATGAGAATGAAAATAAACAAGAGTTACGTTCAGTACACTTACTAACAAAAATAAGGTTTTTCTTAAGGCCAGGAACAACTAGAACATTTTTCAAGTCTAATGGACTACAAGATGATTGTAAAGTAGTGTTGCCAACATGAGAAATTTTCAATGGGGAACCATTACCAACGATAAAATGAGATAAACAATTATAATAGGAGTGTATTTGAGATTACCTTTCTCACTTCCTATCCGGCTACCAATTCTCATTCGGAGACGGAGAGTTTGCTAGTGTAGTAGTTAATAAGGCCTTAGATGGATTCTCACTGATATCATACGCATAATCATAGCGATACCAACACTTATGTGAGGTTGGAGGAATATTTGACACACCGGGGGTGAGCTTTACGACTGATTATTATTAAGAAGATCGAAAAATGGCGATCGAGGATTGGCTCCTTGGGGACTAAATGGTTGATTGTGATTGGTCTGCCTGGAATGAAATGTTGGAGCTCTACCTTGAGGATTTGACTATTACATTGCATGAAAAAATCCTCGTCCTTTAGATAAAAAATTATTCGGTGCAAGTCCGCGACTATTATTGACCTTGAATCTGCCCCTTTTGTGAAAAGCAATTATCGCAAAATTGGGATTTGCTTCTTTGACTTCCTCTGATTCATTCACGGTATTTTGAAGATCAAAATTCTACAGGGCTATGACGAATTGATTGATTGACGGAAGAGGAGGTTTTTATAGAATGGTGGTTACGATCATATCATATTTCTTCCTAACGCACTAAGATAGGTGCTGTTGGAAAATTGGACCTAAAATTTGGACTTAAAAGCTGCCTATATTTTTTGGACATAATTTTATGCAACTTTGAGCTCCAAATTAGGTGGGACCCACACTACAATAATTCTGGGACCATATATGAACGCGTTATCCTTCGCAAGGAGATTAACGTAGTATATTCACATGTCCAATTTTATTAAGATATGAATGATAAATATGTCCTCAAATTGACTCATAAAGCAATGAAAGTTAATGAATTGGGTATGTTTTAACTCTTGTCCCACGTTGGAAGAGTAGTGGAAAATTGAAGAGTTAATAACACCCCAAATATGGACTAAGGATTGGATGCCTTTGGGGTATCCCAACTCTTTCAAGGGGAGATTAATAAGTTGGTCTTGGGCCAAAATCCCATACGCGCGCGCCGTCCATCCGTCCGGCCGACTCGGCTCGGCTTGGGCTTGGGCTTGACACCCCGCCTAATTAAATACCGGGTGATTAATCCTTTATTAATTAAATTAGAAGATCCAGTTGATCCATATTATGCATCATTGTCGAAAGTTTATTTTAAAATACTAACCACCTAATATTTAAAAAGGTTGATGTCAAAATTTTATCTTTCCAATTAATATAAAGAAATTAAACTGAATACTTAATCATTCACCATTCAATCTAATCTCATAAGAAATGAAATAACTGACATAATATAAAGGAGCAAGAGTAAACACTTCCAGTTAAAATTATATATAGTAATCCAACTAAATAAAGTTAACAACTGAGAGGAGTAATGAACTAAATCTCAAATCTCTGATTATAAGAATAAGGAGGGATGACATGTCCAACTGATGCAATTAACTCAAAAGTAAGGAATGATATACTCAGAGGCGTCTACTAGCAAAGTCATGTAGCATCCACACCAGCTACAACTCGTCGAATTAATGGAGCTCCTAGCCTGGTGTCCCTGTGGCTGAGCACCTAAAATAATTTGACAAGAAAAGAGATTTGCAGGAAAAGGGTTAGAGCCCGAGTTGAAAAGAGTTTAAAAATTAGCAAGTGCACAAAATGATTTATTAGCGCATATATTTTTCATGTTAAATTGTCTAACTCACTTGGGATGCTCACCTCTCATCTAATGTGCACGCCTAACAAATATTTAAGTCCCACTAGTTCTACTCCTATACTAACTAGTCCTCTTTTTCTAATAACTAATCATAAACCGACATCATTCCCATAGATTTCCATCGGAATATATAATACATATAGCTAATACCTCTTTAGCATAAATAGACACTTTCAGTTTAATATAATTAAGTCTTTGTTACTTAATTCATTTCTTTTTTCATTAATAATCCACCAACTTACTTCACACCGTAGATATCATTACAGGTATATATATACGCTCTATGTTGTATATATACAATATTACACCCTTAGACACAACTGCGGTGCTTGAATACCCTGTTATCATGTTATGTTGCATCACTCATTTGCATAAAGGACTAAAGGTTCAGTCTCTCGCGAACCATCAAAACAAAACACATATATTGAAGGTGAACATAGTCCCAAGTCGATGGGCTACGCACATACCTACGCACCCATACGACCGTCATCACTATCGTTCTCACAGATAGTCCATACCTAGGTTCTATGCTCTAGTGGTACCAATCAATATCCCACCTGAAGGATCCTCAAGGCATGATTGTGCACAATGCGCAACCTCCGCTTGATAGCGAGCAACTTATGTATGTTATACACATAATAGTTTATTCAATAAGTATACACATATCTTAATATATATACAATAGGTATTCTTGCAACCCAAATCCTCAAGTTTATAGATAGTATCCTCGTCTCTACTATTCACATTATTAAAACACTTCGACTTATCTCTCTAACATATACCTTTTCATTAAGGCTTTATTACCCCGCTATATCCCCTTGAATAGTCTCTCTCTCAACTCATTACTAACTAGGAATTTAAGTCATTCGATGATAACGTAGGTTAATTTCTCTCACTTGGACCAACTTAGAAGGTTTCTAACTTGTTCGGACCATAAATAAGCATTATGTAATCTCGTTAGAAGTCCAGGATTCTCGTTCGAACGAACTCAAAAATCTCTTTAGAATGATCGTTGGAATTCTCATTCAAACGAGGTCATTCGAACGACCTGGTCAAGTCTTCGAACAAAAATTCTGAGATCACCCCTGTTCTTCCAAAATTCGTTTTTCCCAACTTTTCCTCATCCAAATTAGTCTAAAATTCATTCCAGCTCTCAATCAATGATTCCAATCTATTCCTAATCATAATAGGGTACTTTCTAACATAATTTAAATGACAAATCTTTACATAATCATAGGGAATTTAAACAAATACCTTGAATCCCTAAAAGTCCCTTAAAATAAACCCACCATAAACAATCATTCAAAACCCCCAATTATTTTCGTGATTATAACATAAAATTTCCAGATTTATCATTCCTACAATAGGGTTATTCGTCTACATGCAAACCTATCTTCGAATTTCGAGATTAATTGATAATTTAGTCTCAGTTTCATTGTACCATGGTTTTTTCATCAACTAGGGTTAACATGAATCATATATGCTCAGAATTTTAGCAAGATAAGCACATGCCTTTTTGTGAACCTCTGAATCGTTGAACAAAATTGGTATGGGGATGATTCTATCTTCGCGATCTACGTGTTAGTGGGATTTATAGTGGAAGAACTTGAATGATTTGACCAAAGCACCTATGGAGTTCTTCTTCTTCCTCTTGGTTCTCTCTTTCTCTCTCATGAAGGTTTAAAACTGTCAGATAAACCAATGCCCACGTTCTCTCTCTTTTTAATTTCCTATTTTCGTCCATTTTAATGAGACACCTCACCCAATTAAATATCGGAAGATCAGTCCTTTATAAAATTAAAACAGAATGTCTGATTGGTTCATTCTTAGCATCACTGTCGAAAAACATAATATTAACAATCACCTAATTTAAATTAAGCTGGTGTCGAAATACTTTTTCCCTTTCAAAATTATAACCAAAATCTTTTATTTAAAGTACGAGAATTTAAATATAAATCATTCACCATTCAACAAAGATAAATAATAAATCTGAATCATATACCGAAATAAATATGTCTGGATTAAACATTCCAGTTCAAAACCTTAAGACAAAGAACCACAGTAAACTAAATCCAACTAGAATGAATAGGAAGTAAACAAAATACAATTTCTGATAAAAATGTCCACGGAATGGGCGACACATGACCTAAATGAAGAGTCTAGATGAACTGAGATCAAAGATAGGAGCATCTATAGCCAAGACCTATAGCTTCCACATCAGTTGCAGCACGCCAAGCAAACCAAATCTCTAAATTCGGTGATACTGTGCATGAGCACCTGATATAATACATATACATATAGCAAGAGAGAAAAGAGATGCTAGAGATGGGTCGGAGCTTGATGTGTAAAAATATGTTTTGCAAGTATTTAAAACTTCCTTAAAGCAAGTATTATGTTCATGTTAGATTCGTGCTCTCACATGAAGATCTCACCTCTCTTCTATTATACACTCCTAACGCATCTTCAATTTAGTACTAGTAACTCTATCCAAGATAACTAGTTCAAGTCACTTAACACTCTCTACATCGACCAATAGTATTTCCGTATCACCTATACAATGCCCCATAAGTAGTCTAACACATGTTACTACCTATCACGTTCACTATTTGAATATTTAAATCTTTATCTCATTAAGATTAGACTCATTTGTCTTCATTGCCATAACTACTAGTGTTTCTTAGAAAAATTTCTCATAATTATATATATATCAGTCATGCACCCCCGATTTAAATCCCACTAGTGCTATTAATAAAATAATAATGTACCCTCGGTTTATCACCTATTAGTACACTTAATACATTATGCTTGCACCCACGGGTTATCACCCATTAGTGTGCTAAATAAAAACATTACACCCCCGGGTTATCACCCTTTAGTGTACTAACCAACATAACCTTGCACCCCCGGGTTATCATCCTGCACTTAACAAAAATATTAAATAATAGGCATACACACATCCTATTAAAGTTTATAGGTATTTCCCCAACCTAGTTGCATACTTACCATACGTATTTTATTCTCATTGCTACGTATTGTATAAAATTATTATACTACCATAACACTCTCGTAATCTTCAAAGTAAGTCTTCATCCTAAAATATTTAAAATATAAATCTCACATACTTATTTGAATACCTGTCCCATTTTAAATTATTAACTGGCAGTTTCTCTCACTCCAAGAAACTAAAAATTCCAAAACTTGACTCTAAGAGAAATTCCAGAAATTTACCTCGTTGCTCGAACCAAATGGCAACGTCGTTTGAATGACTGCCATGTGTCACTTGAGCGACTTCGCGCAAGATGCCTATCTCGCTTGAACGACCTTCATGCAACTTCAAGCGAGACCTACTGTTTCGTCTTCTTCCCAGAATTTCAGCGTTTTCCACCATTTTTAACCCTAAAACCTCTATTGTTCATTCCCAAACACCCAAACAGCAAACCCAATTGATACTCTAACATATTTAGATGATTTCTAACAACCTTGAATCATTAAATCTTCATAATACATCAATTAAATACTAAATCCCCAAATTATTTAACAAGAACTCTAGTTCTTAAATTAAGAGATAACTTCAAATTAAACCCAGATTTGTTCATGGAAAATTATCATCAGTTCGTGAATGTAATCCTATATACATGAATGGATTTAATCGCTTGAAATCTCAGTCCCCATACACGAATCATCACATTAATTTTCATCAAAATTAACTTTCATAATTAATGGGTTATCACCTACTCTAACATGAACACAATTAGTACTAAAGTACGCAAGTAATAAAAAATTGCCTCGAATCGACCGTCTGATTTATTGATGTTTTTGGTATGGGTATGTTCCTCTCGTTCCGATCTACACGATGGTGGTGGTTGTTGTGCTAGGTGGTGCTAATTTGGCCCTTCCTTCTTGGAATTTGTTCTCCCTCACACCCTTTGTGGTGGTTCCTTAATTTTGTATCTCTCAACCCTAATGAACCTCTCGTGGCTGATCAAATAAACTCCCAATCTTCGTCCCTTGAATTCCTCCAAAAATCAAAATTACAAAATTACCCCTACGGGTGCCGGCTTCGCCAAAAAACCTCCGGGAGTCTAAATAAAATACTCTGGTCCGGACTCAACGTTGTACTCGAAATTATCATACGAGTTACTTAAAATAGTTTACTTTTATATTTCATTGAATTAGTCCCGACACGACTCACACGCGTGTCCGGACTTAAAATACCAAATTGTTGTATTTTTCCTCTCGACACTTTATCCGATTAAATAATGCCATATTACTTATTCACTCAGTAATATTCAACACTTCTCATTAATAAGTATTAACCCTTGTCACGCTAGTTAATAATTATTTTTAAATTCGGACTAATTTACCAATTAATTCTCGCATATTAATTTAATTAATCCCACAATAATAATAACCGTGCATATTAATTTAATTAATCCCAAAATAATAATTATTCACATAATCATTTAAGTTCTAAAAAATACGGGGTGTTACATACTTCCCCCAAATAACGAAATTTTGTCCCTAAATTCGAAAAGTAAGGCATACTTGGTACAAATAAATCTTGATACTTCTCACGCATATCTACTTCTCGCTCCCAAGTGGATTCCTCCACATTGTGATGCTGCCACTGAACCCACACAAGTGGAACTACCTGTGATCTCAGTCTCCTCTCACTGTGGTCTAGGATAGCCATTGGCCTCTCCTCATAAGAACTGTCAGGCTACAAATCGATCTCCTCTATTGCGATGTGAGTGTGGGCCAACTCATCCCGAAGATACCGCCTCAATGACGATATGTGAAACACATCATGAATACGGTGTAAGTGTTCCAGCAACCCATGTTTGTAAGCCACTAGTCCGATCCTCTAGGTAATAGGAAATGGTCCTATGCATCTCGGAGCCAATTTTCCATTCTTCCCCAACCTCATCACCCCCTTCATAGGAGATACTCTCAACAAAACTTAGTCCCCCACTGTGATCGCTCTAAAGGACCTCTTAGCATCAACGTAGCTTTTCTGTCTGTCCTGAGCTACTCGTATGTGACTACGAATCATCTCAATCTTTCTCGATGTATCCTGAGTTATGTTAGGCCCAAGTAACTTGTTGTCTCCCACCTCTAGCCAACAGGCTGGATAATGACAAGGTCTCTCATATAATGCCTCGAATGGGGCCATGCCAATCGTGAACTGATAGGAGTTATTGTAAGAAAACTTCACTAGTGGAAGGTATTATTCCCAACCTCCCCCAAAGTCAAGGATACACATGCGCAACATGTCCTCAAGCATCTGATTAGTACGCTTAGTTTGCCCATCGGTCTGCGGGTGATACACCGTATTCAATCGCAACTCGATACCCATAGCCTCCTGGAAACTCTCCCAAAAATGAGACACAAAAGTCTTATCTATATCTGATATGATATTAAGAGGCACACCATGCAGTCTTACTATTTATGCAATAAATATCTTAGCATACTGTCCCACAGTATAGTCTGTTCTGATTGGTAGAAAATGGGCTACCTTTGTCAACCGGTCCACAATAACCCATATAGAATCGTTCCCCCTCTGCGAAGTAGGTAAACCGATAATAAAATCCATGGAAATACCCTCCTATTTCTATGTAGGGATCTCTAATGGCTGAAGTAAACCTGGTGGTCTCTGGTGGTCCACTTTTACTAGCGGACAAGTGGTACACTTGGATACAAACTCTGCGATATCCCTCTTCATCCCACTCTACTAGTATTGTCGCCTCATATCCTGGTACATCTTATCTCTGCCAGGATGTACCGCAAATATGGACTCATGAGACTCCGTCATCACTGCATGTTGAAGGTCCTCCCCCTCTGGGACTATGAGTCTCTCGTTGAAATGCAAGCCTCCCTCGGAACTTACCAAATAAGACTCGACCTTACTGGCTAAGAGATGCCTAATCCTCTTCTGGAAAAAAGGGTCTGCCGCCTGTGCCTGGACCACCCTCGTCACTATATACAGCGTGAGGGTAATAGCTGACATGAATGATCTAGACACAATATCCTGGTGCCCTAGATCCTTCTATTTTGCCTTCCACATCTCGGTCGTCTCATCTGCTGGCCTACGGCTCAACGCATCTGCAACTACATTAGCCTTTCTCGGGTGATAATGTATCTCAAACTCATAATATTTTACAAACTCTAGCCACTTAAGTTGACGCATATTCAGCTCCTTTTGTGTGAACAAGTACTGCAGTGACTTGTGGCCTGTAAATAGGCGAAACTGTTCACCCAAAAGGTAATGTCTCCAAATCCTGAGTGCAAACACAACTGTCGCTAACTTGAAGTCGTGTGTGGGGTAGTTCTTATCATGAGGCTTAAGCTTTCGGGATGCACAAGCTATAGCTTGATCCTCTTGTTGAAGCACACCCCCAAGTCCTAGTAAGAATGTATCGGTGTAGACTAGGTACTCCCCTCAGGCCGGGGTAGTGCGAACAGTGGTGCTGAAGTCAGCGTGTCCTTCAGCTCATCAAATGCCCATTGACAGGCATCATTCCAGATGAATGGCACTCTTTTGCGAGTCAAATGAGTTAATAGTCCCTCTATCTTCGAGAACTCACGAATAAACCTCATGTAGTATCATGCTAGGCCCAAGAAACTACGTATCTCCGTCGGCGTCGTGGGTTATCCCGACTCCCTCACCGCTGAAACTTTTCCAGGATCTACGGATATCCCTCTATCTGAAATAATGTTCCCTAAAAACTGAACTTCCTTCAGCCAAAATCCATATTTCTTAAATTTCGCATACAACTCGTGCTGATGCAGTGTCTGTAAAACCTGTCTCAAATGTTTAGCATGCTCATCTTCCGTCTGAGAGTAAATCAGGATATCATCTATGAGGATAATGAAAAAATAAACCAAGAACTCTCTGAACACCTTGTTTATCACGTCCATAAACACGACTGGGGTGTTAGTTATCCCAAAAGGCATAACCCTAAACTCGTAGGAACCATATCTCGTCAAGAAGGCAGTGTTCGACACATCCTGCTCCCTGAACCGTAACTGATGGTATCCTGACCTCAAGTCAATCTTTGAGAAGAAAATAGCTCCCCTCAACTGGTCGAATAAGTCATTGATTTGTGGAAACGAATACTCATTCTGTATTATGACCTTATTCAACTCACGATAATCGACACACAACCGTAACGATCCATCTCTCTTTTTAACCAACGGTACTAGAGCACCCCAAGTCCCTACACCTGTTCTATCTGATCTCGTAACTCCCTAATCTCCGCTGGAGCCATATGGTAAGGTGCGCCGGCTATCGACCGAGTGCCCAACGTCAAATCTATAACAAAGTCTATCTATCTACTAGGTGGTAATCCCGGAATATCCTAGAACACATCAGCGAACTCTCAAACCATCGGTATCGAATCAAGAGGTATCACCACCTCCTTAGAGGTATCCTCCTCTAAATAATACAAATGCGTGGAAGATCCTCCCTCAACACGAGGCATCGCCACCAAGAACATCTCCTGACCAGATATAGCAAAAATAATATTCCTACTAAAATAATCGATGATAGCCCTATATGCAACTAACCAATCCACATCGATAATCACACCATACTCAGACATCTCTAATACAAGCATGTTGGCAGGTAAAGAAGTCTTCCAATATCTATACCCACCCCTCGACATATAAGGAAAATCAGTGAGCCACTACCCAAAGGCGAATCTACACATGTAACAGTACTCTCCACTGTATCTAATAACCCTATAGTACGTGCGAACCTCGTGGAAAAAAATAAAGTGTGGCCCCCCGTATAAAATAAAGTATGCCCCATAGTCCCCTGAATAGAAAGCATACCCTCAATCGCGGGTGGCGCCTGTTGGATCGCGACCTGATGGAGGTTATAGACCCGTCCATACTGAAGTTGCCCCTGCTGTACCAGAGCTGCAGGCAAGGTTGGAACTGGCGTTGGAGCTGGTAGGGCAGCAGGAAAGATGGGTCTCTGGGGATCCTGGTGAGCACCCTGCTGCCGAGGGACCCTGTCCCTATCTGGGCAATCCTGTTTCTTATGGCCAATCTTGCCACAAGTATAACATTTGGCGATGAAGTTTCCTCCCCTCTGTCCCTGGTAACCTCGGCCCTGTTGGCCGTTACCACCCCTACCTTGGTCTCGATGGCCCTGCTGTCCTCCATGCTACTGACCCTAGTGCTGGCCCTGATGGCCTTGCCTGAAACCCCCCTGACCATGCCTGAAACCCCCCGAACGAAACATCTTAGCAGAATCCCCCTGGTGGGAACCCTGCCTCTGACTCTGATCAGCTGGTGCCCCACTGGCAATACCTCCCCTGGTCTTGCCCAACTGGCTGGTCTCTCCTCCCCGTTTTCTTCCCTTAGCATGGAAGAGGTTGTCCTAATAATGTAATAATGCTACATTTAGGACATCTGTGTAGGAGTGTAGGGAATGGTTACCCTGAAGATGTTGTCGGATCCTCCAAGTTAAACCATCCATGAATATCTGGATTCGTTTCTCCTATGTAGGTACCTCTTCAGGTACCATATTAGTCAGTCACGTGAACTCCTCATATTCCGCAACTGTCTTCCCTTCCTGGGTGTGGTCGAAAAGTTTTCGCCTCATCTCAGTCTTGACGGCAGAAGGAAAGTACTTGCGGTCGAACCGCACCCAGAAATCGACAATCGGCATCAAATCCCGCTCCTCTGAAGTAGTAGTGGACTCCCACCACTATAAGGCTACCCCTATTATCTTAAAGGTAGCGAAGACTTGCATTTGTACCTCGGTGCACTCGTACATACGAAGGTGTCTCTGTAAATCCTTTTTCCACTGACTCGCCAACACTACATCAGAACTGCCTGAGAACTCTGGAGGATGCGCCTTCTGAAAGGCATCCATGAATCTCTCCCATGCAGTAGGGAAAATAGGAACATGTGCTGGCGCCACTACTGGTGCCTGAACTGGTGCCTGCTGTACCACTGCTAGTGCTGCATTTACTGTATGTGCAACTATGGCAGAAACTTCTGTAGCATTCATCATGCCCTGAACTGGAGCTGGCTATGGCTCTTGATGGGCATTCCTGTCCTTTGGTGCGCGTCGAGGAGGAATCTGAGATTAGAAAGAAGTTTATTAGTCCACAGTTAGCGTAAAATCTCAAATAGCTGAAGACGTGATCGCATTAACAAGAATACAACAGTCCTAAAAATAAGGCTCTATATTAAAGGACGCTAAGCTGAAAGCACAGTAAGCCGTACATATCCTAAATTAATCTAGAACCTAATTCTCTGATACCACCTGTGACACCCCGCCCAATTAAATATCGCGTGATCAGTTCTTTATAAAATTTCAAAACATAATGTCCGGTTGGTTCATTCTTAGCATCACTGTCGAAAAACATTGATATTAACAATCACCTAATTTAAATTAAGCTGGCGTCAAAATACTTTTTCCCCTTTAAAATTGTAACCAAAATATTTTATTTAAAGTCTAAGAATTTAAATATAAATCATTCACCATTCAACAAAGATAAATAATAAATCTGAATCACGTACTGAAATAAATATGACTGGATTAAACATTCCAGTTCAAAACCATAAGCCAAAGAACCACAGTAAACTAAATCCAACTAGAATGAATGGGAAGTAAACAAAATACAATCTCTGATCAAAATGTCTAAGGAATGGGTGACACATGCCCTAAATGAAGAGTCTAGATGAACTGAGAGCAAAGATAGGAGCGTATATAGCCAAGACCTACAGCTTCCACATCAACTGCAACACGCTAAGAAAACCAAGTCTCTAAATCAAGTGACCGTGTGACTGAGCACATGATATAATACATATACATATAGAAAGAGAGAAAATAGATGCAAGAGACAGGTCAGAGCCCGATGTGTAAAAATATATTTTGCAAGTATTTAAAACTTCCCTAAAATAAGTATTTTGTGCATGTTAGATTCGTGCTCTCACATAAAGATCTCACCTCTCTTCTATTGTGCACTCCTAACGCATGTTCTATTTAGTACTAGTAACTCTACCTAAGCTAACTAGTTCAAGTCACTTAACACTCTTTACATCCAAGAATAGTATTTTCGTATCACCCATACAATACCCCATAAGTATTCTAACACATGTTACTACCTATCAGGTTCACTATTTGAATATTTAAATCTTATCTCATTAAGATTAAACTCATTTGTCTTCATTGCCATAACTACTTGTTTCTCTTAGTAGAATTTCTCATAATTATACACACACACACACACACACACACACACACACACACACACACACATATATATATATATATATATATATCAGTCCTGCACCCCCGATTTAAATCCCATTAGTGCTATTAATAAAATAATCATGTACCCTCGGGTTATCAGCCATTAGTACACTTAATACAATATCCATGCACCCCCGAGTTATCACCCATTAGTACGCTAAATAAAAACATTACACCCCCGGGTTTATCACCCTTTAGTGTATTAACCAACATAACCTTGCACTCCCGGTTTATCACCCATTAGTGCACTTAACAAAAATATTAAATAATGGGTTTACACACATCCTATTAAAGTTTATAGGTATTTTCCCAACCTAGTTGCATACTTACCATACGTATTTTATTCTCATTGTTACGTACTGTATAAAATTATTAGATTACCATAACTCTCTCGTAATCTTCAAAGTATGTCTTCATCCCTAAATATTTAAAGTATAAATCTCACATACTTATTCGAATACCTATCTCGCTTTAAGTTGCTAACTGACAGTTTCTCTCACTCCAATAAACTGAAAATTTCAAAACTGGACTCTAAGAAAAATTTCAGAAATTTACCTCGTCGCTCGAACTAGATGGCAACGTCGTTTGAACGACTGCCACTTGTCACTTGAGCGACTTCGCGTGAATGTCTATCTCGCTTAAACGACATGCGCGCGACTTCGCGCGAGACCTACTGTTTCGTCTTCTTCATAGAATTTCAGCGTTTTTCCACCATTTTTAACCTTAAAACCTCTATTGTTCATCCCCAAACACCCAAACAGCAAACCCAATTGATACTCTAACATATTTAGATGATTTCCAACAACCTAGAATCATTAAATCTTCACAATACATCAATTAAATACTAAATCCCCAAATTATTTACCAAGAACCCTAGTTCTTAAATTAAGGGCATAACTCTAAATTAAACCCAAATTTGTTCATGGAAAATTATCATCAATTCTTGAATGTAATCCTATCTACAAGAAGGGATTTAACCTCTTGAAATCTCAATCCCAATATACGAATCATAACATCAATTTTCATCAAAATTAACTTTCATAATTAATGGGTTATCACCTACTCTAACATGAACACAATTATTACTAAAGTACGCAAGTAATAAACACTTGCCTCGAATCAACCGTCTGATTTCTTGATGTTGTTGGTATGGTTATGTTCCTCTCATTCCGATCTACATGATGGTGGTGGTGGTTGTTCTAGGTGGTGCTAATTTCGGCCTTATTTCTTTGAATTTGTTCTCCCTCACACCCTTTGTGGCCGTTCCTTACTTTTGTATCTCTCAACCCTAATGAACCTCTTGTGGCTGATAAAATAAACTCCCAATTTTTGTCCATATAATTCCTCCAAAAATCAAAATTACCCCTATAGGTGCCGGCTTGGCCTAAAAACCTCATGGAGTCTTAATAAAATACCCGGGTAGTGTTTTCTGTCTATTTTGACCCTCCCGGACCCAACGGTGCACTCGAAATTACCATACGAGTTACTTAAAAGTAGTTCACTTTTATATTCCATTCAATTAGTCCCGACACGACTCACACGCGTGTTCGAACTTAAAATACCAAACTGTCGTATTTTTCCTCTCGACACTTTATCCGATTCAATAATTCCATATTACTTATTCACTCAGTAATATTCAATAGGTCTCATTAATAAGTATTAACCATTGTCACGCTAGTTAATAATTAGTTTTAAATCCGAATTAATTTACAAATTAATTCTCGCATATTAATTTAATTAATCCCATAATAATATTGTTCTCATATATTAATTTAATTAATCCAACAATAATAATTAATCACATAATTATTTAGGTTCTAAAAAATACGGGGTGTTACATTTAGTTCCAAAAATTCCAAAAGACCAAAATACCCCTTTGGGGTGTCTTTTTGGGCTAAACTACCCCGGAATCCAAATACAATACCCGAATAGTGTTTTCTGACTATTTTGACCCTTCCGGACACATTGGCGCACTCAAAACGACCACATGAGTTACTTAAAAATAAATTCTCATTTTTAGCTCAATAAAGTAATACTGACAAGATTCACACGCGCGTCCCAACTAAGTGTGTTGCAATTGCCATATTTTTCACACCTGGTCAAAATAATATTTTCGTATTCATATATTACTTTACTCTCTAAGTAACATTCAACATAATTATTTCACAAAATTACAGGGTATTACATTAGGCTTATAAAAATCTCTTAAATTTTTTCTCCGAATTAAATTAATTTCCGGGGCTTTAATTATTAATTAATTAGGAAATTAACTGTTGGCAGTTATTACCAACAGTCAACAGTTAAATTCGTTATTTTCTGTAATTATAATAATATTTTGTAATTTAAAATATATAATAAATAGTCTCTCAAAAATTAAATATATATTAAAATATATTTGAGAAACTTTTTAATATTTCATCCATGTAAATTATGTACTTTTGTAAATAGTAGACATAACAGTTGCACCGTTTTATCTTCATCCGTCAGTGTTTTTGGATTGCCGAAGGATAGTCACATATGGTTTTCAACTTTATCAAATACTCCTTTGTTGAGTTGAAACGCCACGTATGGTTTTTGGATTTCCCGCAACAGTGACATTGATTCTTTTTTGGGCAACTAAAGTTGGCGTTTCAACTGTAGATATTTTTCTTATTAATAATTCCATACTTCACTAGTTGCGGTCATCCCAACCACATGACTTAGAGCCTCTTCTGATAGTGTGCCGGTAATCCAACTTAGGAGTTAATCTGTGAGTTTCCATTCTTGAAACTTTGAGGAATCAACCTCTTTTTCGGTTCCTGTAGTTTTTGGTGGAGCGGCTTCTAGTGCAATATGATCCATTAGATTGAGGCTTTCAATTAAAGGGTGGATCCGCATTTTCCAGATCAGATAGTTGGTTGAATTAAGTTTGACAACCGAAATAAGGTTGTGAAGGTTTGTGGTGGACATTGCTGCCATGATAATAATTTTGTTGGGAGCTTTAAAGCCCTGATACCATAATGAAAACGAAGTCAGAAAAAAATCTTCTACCTCACTTTCTTTCATTGTTAGCCGCCTAGTCTATTTATATTATTTGTGATACATATGAGACAAGCAAACCACTAGGATATCAATATCTAATCTTATACTGACTTCAACAGAGTGAAGATAAAGCTCCCAACTATTTTAAATCATATTTATCCTTTATTCTCCAAGTCATCTTTATCCACATGTGCAGGTGTTAACAGTTCCACCATTTGAAAAGATCATAAAACTGTTGACAAGTAATTTTATACTTGATAAAAATAAATTGAACAGATCAGGCATTGATAAACTTGTTAATTTATTAACATTTCTCTTTACCTCAATCAAACTCCTACTAACATAAAAATTTATTTCAGGTTTTATACCCAAACCAATTCTTCAAAATCATATACACAAGGAAAAAAAATTAGTAAATCACATACACAATATAAGCATCAGTTACATCTATTCAGCATAAAAACTTTACAAGCCACAAAATCAAACAACTAAATATGCATAAGAAACAGTCGGATAAGAGAAAGACATGGAACTGAAGAAGGTTATTTTGATGACATTGTTGGTACTTATGGTGTTTATGGCCACCATTGCTACATTCTCCACAGCCAATTCGGTTGTTAACAATCATAAAATGTATGGACGGCGACATTCTCCTCATCGTTGATAGTTCCCTTGGTGAATGCATGGGTAGATTTTGCTTCCGACATAAAACCAATGGAACTATCAACGTTGAGGATAACTATCAGCGTGAGCGTTTCATCTTCATTTTTTCTTCTCTCTCTAACTCCTTTTTCAATTCCCTCTTGAGATCCTCATTTCTCTTCTTCAGATCCATCTCCATGTTTTGGGTTACTACATATTTTATAGGTCAAAAACTTTATTTTCAATCGTAGACGATATTTTTGTTTGTGGTTACTAGATATTTTATAGGTCCACAAAGGGTACGTCCATCTTTAATGTATCTCTGGACTTGCAAAGGCACAAAGCGGTTCCTTATTGATATGAGTTATATTGTTTAACTACTTTTCAATTATAATTTTTTTTTAGCTTTAGTCCTCGTCTCTTAAAGAATTTTTAGGCTCTCATCACATATGATTTTAAAATTTTATTAAGTTTCATAATCACCCATAATTACTCTCTAACCGTCCATTTTATTTTCTTTAGAAAATGACACCTGTCCCATATCAGTTACAATAGGATTAACAACTAGAAAAAGAAATACTTAAAAGTGAATACAAATAAATCTTAAAAAATGGAACTAAACACTTAAGATTCATTTAAACTGTTTGAAGAGAAAGTGCGATCAAAACTTATGACGCGGAAGCGGCCATGTCATTACTAAATCGAACTCATCCTCTTATTTTACATTTTCAACCCTACAAAATTATTTTTCCCAAGACTTCTCTCCGCATAAAAAAAAATCAGCATGCCTATTGTTAAAAAACTGTTTTTTTTATTAAATTTATTATTTGTTTGTTAATAATAGTTTCTTTTTTGTTGTTTTTTTTTTTGTTAAAATTTGTTTCCTTAAAAAACTGTTTTCTCAAAAAAGTGTTTTTTTTTTAAGTTTTATTTTTGGTTAAAAACTATTTTTTTTGTATATCATTTCTGTTGATACCAAATTTAATATGCTGACATGGATCAATCATATAAATACACGTGTCCATTTACATGGTGAATATGAAGACTTTGGACGAATAAGGTCCGAGCAACTCCAAAGGTCCGAGCAACTCAAGAGGGTCGAGCAACTCAAGCAGTCCGAGCAACTCGAATACTTGTGGCGTACGCATCAAGAAAATCAGAAGACAACTACGCATTAAACGTGCATTTATTATCATACAGATGTATACGGCTTCTAGAAAATAATGCATTATTCTTTCACATGTACAGCCTCAAGGCTATAAATACATTGTAACATCCTCATGAAAAGGGGACTCGAAATTTCTTGGTAAATCACTTATCGAGAATTCTTGAAAAACACTCACCAATACAAAAACAGTGGACATAGGCCATTTTCTTAAGGCTGAACCACTTTAAAATTTGTTGCCTTATTTACTGAATTATTTTTATCTGTGATTAAAATAATTAGATCAAATATAGTTTTTTACATCAACAGATTGGCGTCGTCTGTGGGAAATGATTGCAATTAGCGTTTTTCACCAACTCATCATTTATTGCTGATCCAGAATCCTGCAATCGAAACACTGGGGTCCCTCCAAACTCCTCTATACCACCAAACATTCAAGACTTGGCTACCATAATGGCCAATTTAGCCCAAGGGCAAACGACCATGCAAGAAACCATGCGTCAACTCATACAAACTGTTGAAGGTGGAGTACCGGCTCACTCTAAACAACGAAATACCTAGAGAAGTGCCCATCTACCGTCCTCAAGAAATAGAAATACTGATTCATATCGTATTGATATATCCATTGATCCTTCGTATCAACTTGGTCGGACCTCGTCAGTACGAGCTACAGATTCTCAGCGAAATGTCTCTTTAACTCTAGAAAGGGCTAGTGCTCTGGAGAGATTGAGTATAGTCTCTCCTTTTGACCGGTTGGGCCCCAGAAGGAATAGAGATCCCCCTAAGACTGCGTCGAGGAATTCTCAACGACCAGCCGACCTAAACGAAGGTTCTGCCCAATCACGACCAGCAGCCCGTAATGAAAGATACCAAGAAGAGAATTCAATACGATCAGTTGCTCGAACAAATAAATCCGATATAGGAAATGAAGCGTGGAAGGGCTCAATTCAAAGATCGGAGGATCGATTAGGGGAGATGGCTAAAACCAAGAATCCTCTATGTTGATGTAAAAAATTAGATAGCTCTAATTGTTCAATCACAGATAAATAAAATGAGACAAAGATTTTTAAAGTGGTTCAGCCTTATAAGAATGGCCTACGTCCACTGTTATGTTATTGCTGAGTGTTTTGGGAATTCTCGATTATAAGCTCTATCAAGAAATTCTGGTCCCTTTGAATGAGGGTGATACAAGGTATTTATAGCCCTTAGGCTGTACATGAAAGGGTGTTACATTAAATGATACACATATGAAAGGGTAATTCATTTAATGTTCTTCAAATGTGCGCGTCAAGATGATAAGCATTCAATGAATAGTTGAACTGTTGATTATCTGGCAATTAATGCTGTGGTCGAGGTGCAGCTCGAACCGCCTTAGTTGCTCGTCGTCCAAAAGTTCCTCGGAGCATTGGAATTCCTCGGAGGATAAGAGTTCCTCGGAGGGTTGGTGTTCCTCGGAGTGAGTGTGTTGGTCGGGGAAACAATCTTCCTCGTTGCTATTGTGCCACGTAGATTGACACGTGTCTTCTTATTATTCGTCCACATCAGCATACTAATTTTGGTGTCAACAGAAGCCCCCAATGTTTCATATTTCGAACTTTGAGGAGTATGGAACATTCTTTCTCGGTATATGGCGATATTAAATGACCTTCCTGGGTTTTAGGAGCCTTTTCTTCGTATTTAAATTTCCTTCCAAATTCGCAGAATCTGCCTTTTTGCATTTTTATAGGCGCTTCGATCTTCGTGCCCTTTTTGTCCTTTTAGCCGCCGATAGCGTAATATTTCCTTTTTGTAATCATTTTGTTTCGCCGTTTCCCAAGGCAAGGTATTTAAACTTCAGAGGCAATCCCATCGTCTTCTACCTTTTCAATTTCTGCTTTCGAGTTTTCTAAAGCTTTTCTCTCTCTTGTGCGTTCATTTCCTTCGATTGTCAACAGATCTCCTTTTTCCCTGTAAGCTCTTCTTCCTTCTTCTTTTATTCATCATGGTTTACATTATCGAATCTCTTGAGAAGTTCCGCTCTGACTTCTCTATTCCTTCTTGGGTAACTTTGGAGGTTCTTTCTGAGCCTTCAAGTTATTTTGATTTGGCTGAGGGACACTGGTTCCCTAGCCTATTTATTGCTGAATGTAGATTTTCTTTTCCACCAAATCCGTTATGTTTAGAGTTCTGTCAGTACTTCGACGTTGTCCCTGCAAAAATAGCCCCCAACACATGGAGAATAGTTAATGGGGTACATAGGTTAAATCAAACTCATGGAACTCGTATTGGAATTCCTGAGATTATGTACTGCTACAGATGGGCTGTTTTAGACAACATTTTTTATTTAAAAACTAGGTTTTTGAATAGGGCCTTAGTAGTCAACCTCCCTGATGCCAACAGGGATTATTTTGAACACGGGGTAGTTATAAAAAATTGGCAACATGCCCCTTTGGTTGGAGATGCAGTATATGAGGGTCCCAGATGCCCCCCATATGGCAATGGGATAGGTCGTTTTCATCTTATTTTGTTTTTGAAATTATGATTTTATGGTATTTGATAAAATGTATGACTGATATTTCTATATGTTCTTGTTTGCAGTTGACAGCAAGAGAAAAACTCCAAAAGAGTCAGAAGTCAAAATAAAGCAGTTGAAACATATCTGGAGTTTGCATCAGAGGGTTGCAGACGAGCACATCAGGTCTGCTTCATATTTGTTGCAGTACAGGAGCTACACATCATCCTTTACTGCTCGTCCCGTGGTCAGCATTAGTGACCCATTGCCAGCTTCCGAGGAATCTTCACCAGAATCCCATATTCCTCTAAGTCAGAAGATGGGAAAGAGAAAAGTTCCTGCTATCTTCGAGGAGACTTCCTCTGCCGGGGATGGAAAGAGGAACAAGGCTGAAGTCCCAAAGGGGACCAAGAAAATTGATGCAGTTCCTTCTGTTGCTGTTCAAAAGGCTGCCGAGAAGCCTCCAATGGCTTCGAGCAAGAAAAGTACTTCTGTGGAAGTGATCACTATTTCCCCCACCAAGGGTTCTTTGGCTGAAACTGCTGAAGTTCCTCTGAGGAGATTGAAGAAATACTCCTCGGTTAGTTTTTCTGAAGCCATTCCCCAGCTCCAAACTAGTGAAGCTGGTGTTCCAACCATCATTCCCCCGAGCTCTGCAATGAGCTCGGTAAAAACTTGGATTATTCCTGAAATTCAAGGCATCGAGGAAAACATGCCTAGGGATATGCTGACATCCCTAGCTACTCGTCACATTGCTTCAGTAAGTTTCTTTTTCTCTTGAATTTTTCCTTCTATCAATATATGTATCTCGGCACTAACTCATTACTACCTTCTTTTTTCAGCTGGTGAGTTGTTTTAACACCATTGTGAAGAAAGATGAAGCGCTCAAGGGTTCAAGCTCCTCGTCTGGAGTAGAGGATGCATTCCAGGGTTTGGCCCAATCTCTGAAGGAATCCCGTCAGAAGTATGACGAGGATAAAGGTGTATGGGAGAAGAAATTGGCTGCATCTGAAGCAAAAAAAGTGCAGTTGGGAAACAAAGTGAAGGATTTGGAGAAGGAGAACAAGAAATACTCCAAGAAGCTCACTACTTTTGGGGAGCTTGAAAATAAGCTGAAATCAGCTGAGGAAGAGCTGCCACTTCTGCGCGAAGCAAATTGTCAGAAGGAGGAGTTGGAGGCTAAGCTGAAAGCCTCCAAGGACCTTCTATCCGAGAAGCTCTCCTCGGAGAAGATGAAGAGAAAAACAGCTGTGAAGAAATCCTTTCGAACTAGTTGGGATAAAGGATGGGATAGGGGGTAGCAGCAATGATGACCCAGGTGAATTATGGAAGTTTGAAATTCTTCCATGATGGTTGGGTTGCTGCCTTGTAGGAATTGAAGGTGAGCGAGGACTCCGAGCTATTTCAACAACATCTCCCTGGTCCTCCTCCAGTTATTGAAGACGAAGATGAAGACGAAGCTGCATCTGAAGAATCTTCAATGATTGTGGGTGATCAAATCCTTGCTCCTCAACCCAACCAGACATCTGCTGAGGAGATTTCTTCTTTGCCTGCTCCTCTTGAAAAAATCCCAACTCCAACTGATCAAATCAGTGTTCCCACCGAGCAACCAAGCTCTGCGTCCCAGCCTCCCGAGAAAGTCTTGGGAGACAAGGAAAAGGTGTGAAGTTGTTCGGTACTATCTTTCTGTTTTTCTTCTTACTTGTACTTTGTATTTCAGATCTTTGTAACTTTTGCCTTATGATCTAATAAAATTTGAGTTCTTTCTTTCCATATGATTGTCTCTTCTTTATCTGCACTCTGTCTTGATTTTCTTTTTCTTTCTCTGTTAGTTTCTGCCCAGGATGGATCTTTTGTCTACTAATGACACAAAGTTGATGCAGCAATGCCATGAGTATTATAAAGCTGGTCACACAGACCTCAGTACATCCGAAATTGCCGATATCCTTGGTCATGGTGCTTCAGAGCAAGCAATCGAAGCTTATCGGTACTTGAAGGACTTACTTGATAGAGAAGTGGCCAATAACGTGGCCTACTATGATATGATCGAGGAGCTTCAATATACTCTAGAAGATCTCAAGGACCAGTACAGGGAGTCAAATGCCTTGTTACATGAGGGGTATGAAAAGAAATATCAACAGCTTTCTGCCGAGAAGGGCTATGACAAACTCATTGTTGGGTATGATGTCAGGGAGAGGACCCTAAAAGGTGAAGTTGAGGCCTGAAGACAAATTGCCGAGCTGCTGGAACAAGAGAACAACATCCGCAGAAAGAGTTGGCACAGTATAAGTCTGCAGCTTCATCTTCCACTGCTTTGGTACCAGTCTCCGATGAAGGGTTCTCATTCTTAGAAGTTGAGAACGCCAAATTAAGGCAAGAATTGGATACTTTAAGAAGGTCTGGTATTTGTGCTACTGCTCGGGGACGAGGAAGAGGTTCTCGTGGGCGAGGAAGAGCTACCCAGGATGTTAATAAGGAACGAGGAACTTCAGCTGCTCAAGGTCGATCAAGAACTCCTCGTAGTATTGAAGAAGCTCATACTCTGTCAACATTGGAAACTCAGGCGTACCAGTTGAACGCAAAAGATCGGGCTTTGTCCGAGATGTCCAAGAAAATCCTGACTTTAAAAGATCAACTTACTGCGACGAAGTCTGCTTTGAATAATAAGGATGTTTTTTCCAGGAACCTTCATGAGCAGTTAGAAAGATTAACTTTCCAATTCCATAAACAACCTCGCGAATTCTGGAATGCAGGTTATAATGAGGCCCTTTATCACTTGGATGCTCGCATTGAAAATGCCAATAATGAAGGTTATAAACAGGGATGTTTGAACGCCCTGGGTGTGTTGAAGCTCGAACAGGGGCACTACCTGTGGGATTATCATACTCCTGGTCTACTAGACTTGCCTGTACCACCCTATAAATTGGACATGGAATGGATCCCAGCTCGTGCCATTCCTCGGAGCTTAATTTCAAAATATCTTGGTGACTATAATCTTCATTCTCAAATTGAAGTATCTCGTCCCGAGCATCTCTTGGATACTCCTTCAGTAATGAATGTCATAATGTTGAAGGACT
This sequence comes from Sambucus nigra, assembly GCA_949130495.1. Lineage (NCBI taxonomy): Eukaryota > Viridiplantae > Streptophyta > Magnoliopsida > Dipsacales > Adoxaceae > Sambucus > Sambucus nigra. Next base: position 379,676,596 of record OX422224.1, read on the forward strand.
TGAATTTTATCAATTCTCCTCAGACATTAAATGATCCTCCTGCTGGCGAGGAACCTGTATCGAAGGCTGAAGGGAAAAAACCAATAGAATAGGATTTTCCATGTAATAGTTAGCACACATATGTAACCTGTAATTTATTTTGAATTTTAATGAAAGACTTTCATTTTTTGTTTGCAAATCTGTATTGCTATTGTTTTGTACTTGTCTAACACTTTTATATTTGTGATTGCATAACAATTCTTTGTGGTTCATCGACCAATCTAGTAATAAAAAATTACAAGTATAAAAAATGTTGCTCGATTACTTAATAACAAAGTAATGAGTATAAAAAATGTTAAAATTTCTTACAACCAACCAAGGTTGTTTAAATTGAGCTCGTCGACCAATTATAGTTAATGGGTTTTTATCCCCGACCAGCTATACTTGGCAAATTTTGTCTTTTTCAATAAATGTGCCCGACCAACCAAGGTCAAAGAATATTCCTCGTCGACCAACTACAGTTAGTGGGTTTTTATTCCCGACCAACTATACTTGGTTCAGTTTGAAATATTTGTTCTTCGATGAACTTTTATGTAATAACTTACTTCCCGACCAACATAAGTTGGCATTTGAGAGCATATTTTGTTTTCAAACCAATCGAGATTGGCATTTTTAAGAATGTTGTTCTTGCCCTTTTACCAACCGTGGTTGGTCATGGGTTTGAACTATCATGCCCACTAACTCTTTTACCAACCGAAGTTGATCACATTAGTGTTTGCCTCCTAACCAAAGGAGTATAGTTTGTTCTCGCTATTTTACCAACCAAAGTTGATCACGCTCGAACTATTAGTGTCCACTAGTTATTTTACCAACCGGAGTTGGTCACGCTAGTGTATGCCTCCTAGCCAAAAGAGTATAGCTTGTTCTCGCCCTTTTACCATCTGAAGTTGGTCGTGGGTCTGAACTATCGTGTTCTCGCTATTTTACTAACCGAAGTTGACCACGCTCGAACTATCTACTAGTTATTTTACCAACCGGAGTTGGTCACGCTAGTGTATGCCTCCTAACCAAAGGAGTATAGTTTGTTCTCGCCCTTTTACCAACCGGAGTTGGTCGTGGGTCTGAACTATCGTCTTCTTTTTGTTGTCGAGCAGCGTAGTGTACGACACTAGTATTCCCCAAAAAACTTTCAAACAAAGGAGAGAAAAATGGTGAAACATCATCGTTTTATTCATATTGATGGACATGCTGTACATTTTACATCACTGATAATACTTGCGAAGGTGTTCAGCATTCCAAGCATTCTTGAATTCCTCTCCTTCTAGAGTTGCTATTCGGTAAGTTCCTGGTCGAACAACTTCTGTAACTCGGTAAGGTCCATGCCAATTTGCTTCCAATTTATTGTGCTTCTGAATGACTTTCTTTAGCACGTAATCTCATTCCTTTAAATCGCATTTCTTCACCCTCTTGTTGTAGAACAAAGCTGTTCGTTGTTGATATGCAGCATTCCTAATGGCTGCTTCTTCTCTAACCTCCTCGAGCATATCCAAATCTAGTCTTCTCATCAAGTCACTGACTGGTGAATTGAAATTCAGCACTCTATGTGTCGGAAGACCCAACTCGGCAGGTATTACAGCCTCACTTCCAAACGCCAGCATATATGGTGATTCTCCAGTTGCTGCTCGGGGAGTTGTTCGATAAGCCCACAATACTGATTGTAGCTCATTAATCTAGTTAGCTTTAGCCTCATTTAACCTCTTCTTAAAACCATTTAATAATGTTATGTTCGTCACTTCAGTCTGTCCATTGCTTTGAGGATGGCCTGGTGCTGAATGAACCTTCAAAATGTTTGACTGATGACAATAGGCGGCAAACTCCTCATTATCGAATTGTGTTCCATGGTCTGTAATGAAGGCATGAGGGAGACCATATCGGCAGATGATGTTCTTCCAAACGAATTGGTACACCTTCTCGTACGTCATATCAATCAGAGGCTCAGCTTCTACCCATTTAGTAAAATAATCCACTGCGACGACGAGGTATTTGAATCGTCATCGGGTCGTTGGCAGTGGCCCAACCAGATCAATTCCCCACATGGAAAACGACCAAGGGGAAGTTATGGGTGTCAATAATGCTTGTGGAGTTCGTCGGATGGAGGAAAAACGTTGGCACTTGTCACACTTCTTGGCATAGGCTATACAATCAGCTCTCATCATTGGCCAGTAGTATCCTTGCGTCATCACCCTTTGCAAAAGTGTTCGACCTGCTACATGGGCTCCACAAGAACCTTCATGGATCTCTTCAATCAATTCTTTCACCTCGGAGGGATATACACATCTTTGCAAACCTGCCATAATTCCTCGTCTATACAAAACACCATTAATTAGTACATACCGAGAAGCTTTAAACTTCAATTTCTTGGCAGCGATCTTGTCCTCCGATAATTCTCCTTCCTCAACATATGCCCTGATGGGATCCATCCAAGATGGTCCTAAATCAAGGGAAATAACATTCATCGTCAAGCTTTCATCTATGCTTCGACTTTCTAACACCTCAATTGGTATCGTTCTTCGCAACTCGGTACGAGTAGCTGATGCTAGTCGGACCAGTGCGTCTGCTTGTGCATTCTCCATTCTTGGTATTCTGATTAACTGAATGGCATCAAATTCTGCCAACAACTCCATCGCCTTTGCATGATATTTGACCATTAGTTCTCCTTTAACTGCATACGTTCCCATTATCTGATTCACAATTAATTGAGAATCACTGAATACCATCACTTGTTGTGCTTCCATAATCTTTGCTAAATTAAGACCTGCTATTAAGGCTTCATACTCAGCCTCATTATTGGAGGCTTTAAATTGGAATCGTAAGGCATATTCCACGTCAATCTCGTCTGGGGTGTTCAAAACGATCCCGGCTCCACAACCTGTTGTGCAAGATAACCCATCTACATACAATCTCCACGTAGGTAACTTGTCTTCAAAATTCTTATCTGATAACGTTCCTCGGTGAAATATTTGCTGTTTTGTTTCATCCTCCCCTGGTACGTTTCGCTCCTCATCGACCATCTCTTCTCGCCCTTTTACCAACAATAGTTGGTCTGGGTTTGAATTTGATGATCTTTCTACATCCACAAGCCCTTTTTCCAACCGGAGTTGGTCTGGATTTATGTCTGTTGATCCTGTAACATCCACAGGTTGGTCAGCGAGCAACTTTTGTTCCTCGGGGGTATCAGGATATGTAAACTCTGCTATAAAGTCTGCTACAGCTTGCCCTTTTAAGGATGATCTGGGTTCATACACAATATCATATTCACCGAGCTCTATTGCCAGTACATCAGTCTTCCTAATTTTTCTGGCTTATGAAGAGCTTGTCTTAATGGCATATCGGTATACACGATGATGGTATGGGCCTGGAAATATGGCCTCATTCTTCTACTAGCTTCGATTAATGCCAATGTCAATTTTTCCAACTTTGGGTACCTGATCTCTGCACCTCGGAAAGCCTTACTTGTGTAATAAATTGGCTTTTGGACTCCATTCTCCAATCTGATCAATGTCGAGATGACCGCATTTTCTGATACTGCCAGGTATAAGTATAACTTTTCTCCCATCACTGGTCTGGACAGCAATGGAGGTGTTCCTAGATATTTCTTCAAGTCTTGAAAGGCTTTTTCACATTCATCGTTCCACTCGAAAGTTTTTCGGAGTGTTTTGAAGAATGGAAGGCACCTATCAGTTGCTCGAGATACAAATCTATTGAGCGCTGCAACTTGTCCTGTAAGACTCTGCACTTCTTTCTTCGTCATTGGAGATCGCAACCCTAAAAGAGCTTTGATCTTTGCTGGATTTGCCTCAATGCCTCGCTGGTTGACGATGTACCCGAGGAACATTCCTTCTCGTACTCCAAAGGTGCATTTTGTCGGGTTGAGCTTCATCTAGTACTTATCCAGTTGATTAAAGGTCTGAGCTAAGTCAACTAGATGATCAGCAGCTTTCTTGCTCTTTGTCAGCATATCGTCGACATAGACCTCCATATTGCAACTGATTTGTTCGGTAAAAACCTTATTCATCAGCCGCTGGTATGTCGCTCCTGCATTTTTCAAACCAAAAGGCATAACATTATAATAATAAGTTCCCCTATGGGTAATAAAAGAAGGGCTTTCCCTGTCTTTAGGTTTCATTTTGATCTGGTTGTATCCAGAGTAAGCATCCATGAAACTGAGTAGCTCGTGCCCCGAGGTAGCATCCACTAGTTGGTCAATTCTGGGCAATGGGAAGTGATCCTTTGGGCAAGCCTTGTTGAGATCAGTGAAATCAACACACATTCTCCATTTATTGTTTTTCTTCTTTACCATCACCACATTTGCTAACCAGTCCGGATACTTCACATCTTCAATGAATTGGGCTTTCTGGAGCTTGTCGACCTCCTCTTGAATAGCTTGATTCTTCTCGGGGCTAAATACCCTTCTTCTCTGCTTTACAGGCTTGATCTCCTTATTCACATTGAGCTCATGACATAAGAAGTTTGGATCTATTCCTGGCATGTCTTCATCACTCCACGCAAAAGTCTTCTTTCTGTTTCTCAAGAAAGTTATCAATTCCTGTTTTATTGAAGCATCCAATTATGAACCTATCTGGGTTACTCGTTCAGGGTGCTCGTCGTCCAGAATAACATTTTCTGTAGATTCTACCACCTGTCCTTTTACAAGTTGGGATTCATCTCTGGGATCGAGAGTTTCAATTTCTGTATCTTCTTCCACCTGGTAGGTAGTAGTCTTTTTCCTTGATTTTTCAAGTTCCCCTTGCTCGGCAGATGAATAATAGCATTCTCGAGCTACTTTTTGATCACCTTTCACCACTCCCACTCCGAAATTTGTTGGGAATTTTAAACATTGATGTACTGTAGATGGTACTGCTTCGAACTTCTTCAAACCAACTCTTCCCATGATGATGTTGTAGGCTGACTGCACATTCTTATCCATCACAAAGAAGCGTATTCTTTCTGTTCGACAAGCAGGCCAAGTTCCAATGAATATATCCAACTTGATCATCCCAAGTGGAAAAACTTTCTCACCAGCAAAACCCAGAAGAGGTCTGCGATAAGGCTCCAATTGAGATAACTTCAAATTTAAACTGTCAAAGCATGAATAGTACATGATGTCTGCCGAATTGCCATTGTCTACCAGCACCCTTGAAATCACTACTTCTTTCATCCTCATTTTGATCACCAAAGGGTCGTCGTGAGGGTAAAGAACACCTGCCAGGTCATTTTTTGAAAAGCCAATAACCAGGTTCTCTTTGTTTACCTTCCTCGGACGATCCTCCTTGGCCAAATTTATTCGCTGAATGTACGAGCAAGCTTGTGCCTCTCCGAGGTAAGATTTTCTTTCTGCAATAAGATCTCCTCCTCCTGCATCTCCCCCTGTAATAACATTACAATCAAATGACCCAAAACGTATGGAAAATACATCTCGTTCTGGCTGCCTTGGTTTCTTGGGAAGATCGGGGTCATCCTCGGCATCATCTTCGTGGTCTCCCTTCTTTTTCTCCTCTGCTCGACGAGGAGATCTAGACCTCTCTCTAGTTCGATCATTATTTCTTCTTTCACCTTCCCGATCAACATATTTTACTAGCTTTCCTCTTCGGATGAGTGTCTCAATCTCGTTCTGAAGAGCTATGCAATTTTTAGTCATATGGTCATGATCTTTGTGGAACTTGCAATATTTGTCCCTGTTCCTCGCATCAGGATCTGACCTCAGTTTCTTCGGCCACTTTACTTCCTCACTATTCTTGATTTCTTCCAAGACATGATTAATACCCATTTTCAAGGGAGTATAATTATCGAATTTCTTCAGAACTTCCCATGATGACTTATTATTTCTGGAACGCTTGTCGCCACCATTTCCCTTATGCTCTTTATTTTTAGACTTGTCGACGTCCCCCTTGGTGTCTTTATCTATATTTTTCTTTACAGCCATAGCTTCCTCGGCATTCATGATTTTGGCCGCTTTTGCCATCAACTCTGACATAGTTTTAGGTTGATCTTTCGCCAAGGTGTAATACAACTTATTAGGCAACAACCCACTCATCAAGGCGGTGATTGCTTCCTTCTCCTCGTAATCTATAACTTCTAGCTTCTCGTTATTGAAACGAGTTATGTAATCTCTAGTACTCTTATCAGATTTTTGTCTAACACTTAGCAAATGTGCTACTCGTTTTACTAGCTTTGCTCCAAAACAGAAATTGCCGATGAATAACTCGGCCAACTGAAAGAAAGTTGAAGTCTTACCCCGAGGAAGATTGTTGTACCATATCTGGGCAGCTCCAGTAAGAGTTCCTGAAAACGCTCTGCATCTCATCTCGTCGGGGACAGCATAGATATCGGCGGCAACTTGATATTGCTTTATATGAAGGACATGATCTGTCTTTCCATCATATTTAGGGGTCACTACTGGTGCTTTAAACTTTGACGGTGTAGGAAAATTCACAATGGCCTGGACAAAAGGTGTCCCTTGAACAAAAGTTCGTTGTAGGGGATTCTTCGCCCTAGCCATTTCTCCCAATCTATCCTCCAATCGCTGAAGGGACCCTTTCCACGCTTCATTTCCTTCCTCGGGCCTATTGTTCGAGCAATAGATTATTCTGAAGTAGCCTCTTGAGATTTATCTTGACGAGCAACTGGTCGTGATTGTGCTGATCCTTCTCTTGGATCTGATGGTTGTCGAAAACTCCTCAATATGGTCTTAGGTGGACTCCTATTCCTCCTAGGGCCTAATCGACTGAAAGGAGACACCCTACTCAGTCTTTCTAAGGCGCTGGGCCTTTCTGGAGAGAGAGTGATATGTTTATCAGTATCTGTAGCCCTTATTGACGAAGTTCGCCCAGGTTGATAAGAGAAATCATCAGACTCCTCATTACGATATGACTCAGTACGTCTGGATCGTGAAGAAAGTAAATAAATTTGCCTCTGACCACTTCGCTGTCCTGAACGTGCAGGTGCTCCGCATGAAGGGTTTGTATGTGTTGCCTCATTGTGTCTTGCATGGCGGTTTTTCCTTGAGCCTGATTCGTCATAATCCTGGCCAGATCTGGAGGTGTAGAGGGATTTGGAGGATTTCCAGCATTTCCAGCGTTTCGATTGCTAGATTCTGGATTATCCGCCATTGACGATGAACGATTTTTGGTGAAAAACGATAATAACAATCATTTCCCACAGACGGCGCCAATCTGTTGATGTAAAAAATTAGATAGCTCTAATTGTTCAATCACAGATAAATTAAATGAGATAAAGATTTTTAAAGTGGTTCAGCCTTATAAGAATGGCCTACGTCCACTGTTATGTTATTGCTGAGTGTTTTGGGAATTCTCGATTATAAGATCTATCAAGAAATTCCGGTCCCTTTGAATGAGGGTGATACAAGGTATTTATAGCCCTTAGGCTGTACATGAAAGGGTGTTATATTAAATGATACACATATGAAAGGGTAATTCATTTAATGTTCTTCAAATGTGCACGTCAAGATGATAAGCATTCAATGAATAGTTAAACTGTTGATTATCTGGCAATTAATGCTGTGGTCGAGGTGCAGCTCGAACCGCCTTAGTTGCTCGTCGTCCAAAAGTTCCTCAGAGCATTGGAATTCCTCGGAGGATAAGAGTTCCTCGGAGGGTTGGTGTTCCTCGGAGTGAGTGTGTTGGTTGGGGAAACAATCTTCCTCGTTGCTATTGTGCCACATAGATTGACATGTGTCTTCTTATTATTCGTCCACATCAGCATACTAATTTTGGTGTCAACACTCTACAAAGGACTTTTGTCTGAGGAACACCATTCATACAAGAGATTGTGGACTTTCCCACACCGTCAAAATTTAAAGCCCCGATAGTAACACTAAAATACGATGGAAAAACTGATCTTGTTCTCCATATAGAATAATACCAAGCAGCTGCTGATATCTATGATGTTCCAGACGAGATGCGATGCAGGGCATTTTCAGGAACTCTTACCGGATCAGCCCAAATATGGTACAACAACCTTTCACGAGGAAAAATCGCAACTTTCTTTCAACTTGCAGAGCTGTTTATAGGAAATTTCTGTTTTGGAGCGAAACCGGTTAAACGAGTAGCGCATTTGCTAAGTGTTAGACAGAAGAAAGATGAAAGCACCAGAGATTATATTACTCATTTCAATAACGAGAAGCTTGAAGTGATTGATTATGAAGAGAAGACAATGATTACTACTCTGATGAGTGGTCTATTGCCTAACAAATTATTGTACTTTGGCCAAAGACCCACCTAGAACCATAGCAGAACTGATGGCAAAGGCAACCAAAATCATGAATGCTGAGGAAGCCATGGTTGCAAAGAAAATCTCAGATAGTAAGGAGGTTAAAGCTGAGGTTGCTAAAACTGAGAAGAATGAGCAAAGGAGCAGTGGTGGTGACAGGAAATCAACGGGTAAGCAAGCATTGGAATAAATGAAGAAATATGGAAATTATACTCCCTTGAAGGTGGATATAAACCATATTCTAAAAGAGATCAAGAACAACGAGGAGCTAGCCTGGCCAGCAAAAATGAAGGCAGATCCTGATAAGAGAGACAAGTCCAAATATTACAAATTCCACAAAGATCATGGCGACACGACCAAGCGTTGCATAGCTCTTCAGAATGAAATTGAAGCACTCATTAGATGAGAAAAATTGACCAAGTATGTCGATCATCAAAGCGGTGGTCAAACCAACGAACGAGGAAGGTAAAGGTCTAAATCTCCTCTTCGGACAAAAGAAGATAAGAAAAGAGATTATGAAGATGATCCAGAAGATGACCCCGATCTCCCCAAAAGACCAAGACAGCCAGAACGTGAGGTATTTTCAATCCACTTTGGATCATTTGAGTGTAATGTCATTACAAGTGGTGATGCAGGAGGAGGAGATCTAACAGTAGAGAGAAAAGATTACCTCAATGAGGCCTAAGCTTGCTTATACATACATCGAATAAATTTGGCTGAAGATGATCATCCAAGGAAGGTGAACAAGGACAAACTGGTCATCAATTTCTCTAAGAACAACCTAGCAGGTGTACTATATCCTCATGATGATCCATTAGTGATCAAAATGAGGATGAAGGAAGTAATGATCTCAAGATTACTGGTGGATAATGGCAGCTCGACAGACATCATGTTCTACTCCTGCTTTGACAGCTTAAATCTAAAGTTGGCACAGTTGGAGCCTTATCACAGGCCCCTCCTCGATTTTACCGGAGAAAAAGTTTTTCCACTTGGGACGATCAAGTTGGATATGCTTATTGGTACATGACCTACTTGTCGGACAGAAAAAGTACGCTTCTTCGTAATGGATAAAAATTTCCAATCAGCCTACAACATTATCATGGGAAGGGTAGGTCTGAAGAAATTCGAAGCAGTACCATCCACTATACATTAGTGTTTAAAATTCCCTACCAATTTTGGAGTGGGAATTGTGAAAGGTGATCAGAAAGTAGCTCGGGAATGCTATTATTCGTCTGCCGAACAAGAAGAACTGGAGGATTCTAGAAAAAAGACTACTACCTATCAAGTGGATGAAGGTGCAGAAATTGAAACATTAAATCCAAGAGACGAGTCGCAGCTTGTAAAAGGCCAAGTGGTGGAAGCAACTGAAAATATCATTCTGGACGATGAATGCCAAGAACGAACAATTCAAATCCGTGCGTCGTTGGATGCCTCACTAAAACAAGAATTGATAGCTTTCCTAAGAAGCAGAAAATAATCTTTTGCATGGAGCCACGAAGACATGCCAGGGATAGACCCAACCTTCCTATGTCACGAGCTTAATGTGAATAAGGAAATCAAGACAATGAAGCAAAGAAGAAGAGTGCTCAGCCCGAAAAAGAACCAAGCTATACAAGAAGAGGACGAGAAGCTTCAGAAAGCCTATTTTATTGAAGACGTCAGGTATCCGGACTGGCTAGAAAATGTGGTGATGCTGAAGAAGAAGAAGAATAACAAGTGGAGAATGTGTGTAGATTTCACCGATCTTAATAAAGCTTTCCCAAAGGATCATTTTCCCCTACCTCGCATCGATCAGCTCGTGGATGCTACTTCGGGGCATGAGTTATTAAGTTTTATGGATCCTTATTCTGGTTACAACTAGATCAAAATAAAACCTGAAGACAGGGAGATTACCTCTTTTATCACCCCAATGGGAACTTATTGCTATAATGTTATGCCTTTCGGTCTTAAAAATGCAGGTACGACGTATCAAAGGCTGATGAATAAGGTGTTTGCAGAACAGATAGGCCATAACATGGAGGTGTATGTCGACGATATGCTGACAACGAGTAAGAAAGCTGCTGATCATCAACTACTGAAATACCAAATGAAGTTGAATCCCACTAAGTGCATATTCGGAGTACGAGAAGGAATGTTCCTCGAATAAGTTGTCAACCAACGTGGCATTGAAGCAAATCCTGAGAAGATCAAGGCCTTATTGGAGCTAAGATCTCCAACCACAAAGAAGGAGGTACAAAGTCTCACAGGGCGAGTAGCATCACTCAACAAATTGATGTCACGAGCAACAGATAGATGTCTCCCATTCTTCAAAACACTTTGAAAAATGTTTGAGTGGAATGATGAATGTGAGGAGGCCTTTCAAGAACGTAAAAAGTATCTAGGAACACCTCCCTTGTTATCTAGACCAGTGATGGGAGAGAGATTGTACTTGTATCTAGCAGTTTCAGAGAACACAATTAGCTTGGCATTGATAAGAATGGAAGGTGGAGTGCAGAAACCAGTCTACTACACTAGCAAAGCCTTCCGAGGAGCAGAAATCAGATATCCAAGGTTGGAGAATTTGGCACTAGCACTAATTGAAGTAAGCTGAAGAATGAGACCATATTTCCAAGCCCATACTATAGTGGTGTACACTGATATGCCATTAAGACAAGCTTTGCACAAATCGGAGAAATCAGGAAGATTGATATACTGGGCAGTAAAACTTGGTGAATATGATATAGTTTATAAGCCTAGGTTGTCACTGAAGGGACAAGCAGTGGAAGACTTTATAGGCGAGTTCACTCATTCTGACACATTCGTAGAGCAAGAATTTAATAAAGACCAACCCGTGGAGGTTAAGGAACCATCAAATTTAATCCCCGACTAACTTTTAGCTATGAACGAGCAGCGAGAAGTATTGAAAGAAGACAAGAAGAAGCATCAAATATTCCACCGAGGAGCACTGACTGACCGAAAGTTTGATAATGAGATACTCGTATGGAATTTGTATGTGGATGGCTCTCCATGCACTGCAGGCAGTGGAGTAGGAATTATTTTAAACAGTTCGGATGAGATTGATGTGGAGTACGCTCTGCGCTTTCAATTTAAGGCTTCTAATAATGAGGCAAAATATGAAGCAATGATTGTAGGTTTAAGTCAAGCTAGAACGATAAAGGCAGAGCAGATTGTTGTGTTCAGTGATTCGCAGTTAATCCTAAATCAGATTCTTTGAGTACATGCAGCAAAGGGAGAGTTAATGATCAAATACCACGCAAAAGCAATGGAGTTGGTATCAAGTTTTACTGCTGTTCAGATGGTTAGAGTACCAAGATTGGAGAATGCAAGGGCAGACGCCCTAGCCTGACTAGCATCAACCACTCGCACCGAGCTACGAAGAACAATCCCAATAGATATTCTAGCTGGTCGGAGCATTGACGAAGATCTGATCATGAACTTCATTGCCTTTGATTTGCGACCATTTTGGATGGATCCCATCAGGGCCTATATTGAAGAAAGAACTTTGCCAATTGATAAACTCGCAGCCAAGAAATTAAAGTTCAAAGCTGGTCGTTATGTATTAACCAATGGTATTTTATATAGACGAGGAGTTATATCAGCGCTATAAAGATGTGTTCATACCTCCGAAGTGAAAGACTTGATCGAAGAGGTTCACGAAGGGTCTTGTGGAGCCCATGTAGCAGGTCGGACGCTTTTGCAGAGAATAACAACACAAGGGTACTACTGGCCAACAATGAGAGCTGATTGCGTGGCTTATGCCAAGAAATGCGATAAGTGTTAACGCTTTTCCTCTGTCCGAAGAACTCCCCAAGCATTGCTAACACCCATCACGTCTCCTTGGCCATTTTTTATATGGGGAATATATTTGGTCGGACCACTACTAATGATTAAGGGAAGATTCAAATATTTAGTGGTCGCAGTGGATTATTGTACTAAATGGGTGGAAGCTGAGCCTCTCATTGATATGACATACAACAAAGTCTATCAATTTATTTAGAAAAATATAATTTGCAGATACGGCCTCCCACATGCGTTCATTACTGACCATAGAACCCAGTTTGATAACGAGGAATTTGCTGCATATTATCATCAATCCAATGTACTGAAGATCCATTCTGCACCAGGCCATCCCCAGAGCAATGGGCAAACTGAGGTGACAAACAGAACACTGCTAAATAGTTTGATAAAATGACTAGATGATACAAAGGCAAATTGGATTAACGAGTTATAATCTGTGATTTGGGCCTATAGCACAACACCACGAACAACAACTGGAGAACCCCCATACATGTTGGCATTTGGGAGTGAAGTTGTCATACCTGTTGAATTAGGTCTACCTACACATAGGGTACTTAATTTTAATTCTCATGTTATTGATTTGATGAGAAGATTAGATCTGGATATGCTAGAAGAAGTCAGAGAAGAAGCAGTTATCAGAAATGTCGCGTATCAATAACGAACATCTTCGTTCTATAATAAAAGAGTTAAGAAATGTGATTTGAAGGAAGGTGATTATGTGCTGAAGAAAGTCATACAAAAGCATAATAAACTGGAAGCCAACTGGCACGGACCCTATAGAGTGACAGAAGTTGTTCGTCCAGAGACATACAGGATTGAAACCTTAGAAGGAGAAGAATTCAAGAATGCATGGAATGTAGAGCATCTACGAAAATATTATCAATAGTTGAAATTTCTATGTAACACAATTCCTTCAATATGAATAAAGTGATGTTTCCTCCATATTTCTTTATTCTTTAAATTTTTTTTCGAAATATTAGTGTTACGCACTATACAAGCAAATTACCACCAACTCAGGTTGGTCGGGAAGCAAATTACCACCAACTATGGTTGGCCGGGAAACAAATTACAACCATCTCCTGTTGGTCGGCAAATAAATTACCACCAACTCAGGTTGGTCGGGAAGAAAATTACCACCAACTCCGGTTGGTCGGCAAATAAATTACCACCAACTCAGGTTGGTCGGGAAGCAAATTACCACCAACTCCGATTGGTCGGGAAGAAAATAGCACCAACTCCGGTTGGTCGGCAAATAAAATCCCACCAACTCCGGTTGGTCGGCAATTCAATTACCACCAGCTCCGGTTGGTCGGAAACTTTATACCACCAACTCCGGTTGGTCAGCAATATAATTATCACCAACTCTGGTTGGTCGGTAATTTAAAATAATACAAGACATTTTTTAATCTTTTTACAGATATACATACATGTTCATCAGTGAATAAAAGAGACATTCTATAAAATATTTCCAAGATAATGACAATTAAATTGCAAAGAAAATTAAAAATTTCTTCATTAAAACCAGAATAGATTACATATGATATAAATTACAGATTATATGTGATATCAATTGAACAAATTCTACTCTATGGGTTTCTTTCCCTCTGCCTTTGATACAGGGTCTACCCCAGCTGGAGGATCATCAAGATTATAAGGTGAATTTATGAAGTTTAGATCTTGCAGCATTCTGAAGTTCATTATAGATGGACGATCAAGCAGGTTTTCTGGGTGAGATATTTTGAAATCTGAATGAAGACTATAATCATCAAGATACTTGGAGATCAGAACGCGAGGAATGGTCCGGGCTGGAATCCAACTAAGGTCAAGTTTGAAAGGAGGCACGGGTAGATCAAGAACTCCAGGATTATAGTAATCCCATAGGAAATGACCTCTCTCCAATTTTAGAACACAAAGAGCATTCAACCAGCCCTGTTTATACCCTTCGTTGTTCGACTGTTCTAAACGAGCATCAAGATGACAAAGTGCTTCATTATACCCAGCCATCCAAAACTCTCTGGGCTGCTTATGGAGTTGATAAGTTAGCCTCTCAAGTTGCTCATTAAGTTTCTTAACCAGAATTTCTTTACTCTCCAGAATAGAATTCTGATTAGAAAGTTTCTCGGAGAGGTTCAGAATTTATTTAGACATATCTGCCAGGGCTTGGTTCTTCGCCACCAACTGAAACGCTTGGTTCTCCAAAGATGATTGAGTCCTTTCCTCTTCAATAGAAATCCGACCAGCTCTAGCTCATCCTCAAGGAGAAGATCTTGCTAGTCCACGAGTAGACGTGGAAGGTCCAGTTCTTTTCAAATTTTCCAACTCATCTCGTAAGTTGGCATTTTTTATCTCCAAGAAAGAAAAACCTTCATCGTTCACAGGGACTAAAGCACCCGAAGAAGATGTAGTGGATTTGAGTTACTTTATTTATTCCTGCAAAAGAATATTCTGTTGCTCCAACAGCTTGGCAATATTCCTGTGCTCTTCTATTTCAAGCCTTAGAATACTCTCCCTCTTCTCATGAGCAGAAATGAATTGGTCATACCCTTTGTCAACGCTTAATTGTTGATATTTCTTCTCATACCCTTGATGAAGAAGGATCGTAGATTCTTTATATTATTCTTGAAGTTCTTCAATCATTTTGTAATAGGCCACAGTATTGGCCATAGCACGATCAAGTAAGAACTTCAAGTACTGATATGCTTCAATTTCTTGGTCAGAAGCACCTGATCCAAGGATGTCAGTTATCTGGGCTTCACTAAGATCTGCACGACCAGCTTTAAAATAATCGTTGCATTTTTTTCATTAATGCTGTGTCATGAGCCGATAAGAATTCCATCCTGGCCATAAACTAGCAATGAGAAAGAAATAAAAAGAAGCAATGATGATACAAGCAGAGCAAGGACAAGAGAAAGTCAAGCCGAACAACCGAAGTTCAAATTTTATTTCATCACAAGAATAAGTACATAGTCCAAAATTACATTCAATAAAATAGCAAAAGAAAGATCCGAACAACTCTACACCTTCTCCTTGCTTCCTAATACTTCCTCAAAAGTCTTGGACGAAGAGGTTGGTTGCTCGGAGGGCAAGGAAAGCTGCTCGGCATAAGTGTTTGCTAGTTGGGGTTGCTCGGAGCAAGGTTGAACAACAGGTACCTGGTCTTCAATTATTATGGAAGATTCCTCTGAGGCAGCTTCGTCCACTTCTTCTTCTCCAGGAGAGGGAGGAGGACCATGAGTGTGTCGCTGGAACATTTCTGAATTCTCAACTCCTGTAGGGCTGCAACCTATCCATCCCTAAAATATTTAATTCTAGTATACTCCATTTGAGAAGACATGGCAGCCATGCCTTTGTTCTAGCCTTTGTCCTAACCAGCGCTGAAAGACTTTTTAGCAGCACTTCTTCTTTTTGCCTTCTCTGAGGAAGTCCTCTTAATAAGAAGTTCCTCAGCAGCCTTCAATTTCCCTTCCACCTCATATTTCTGGCGATCAGCATCATGAAGTCTAACAACTTCCTCTTCAGCATTTTTGAGCTTATTCTCAAGCTCTTCAGCATTCTTGAGCTTATTGTCAAGCTCTTTATTGTTATTCTTAAACTCTTTCATTTCTTCTCCAATTCTTTGGAGGCATCCATAACTCGATCTCTCTTTTGCTCAATGGACTTAATCTGTTTCTCCCAAGAAACTTTATTTTCCTCGTACTTCTGATAGGAGTCTTTCAAAGACTCGATTAATCCAGTAAAATCCTTTTCTACTCCATCCGAGGAATTGGAGGCCCTGATGGCTTCATCCCTTTTTACAATGTTATTGAAACACGTTACCAGTTGAGAAAATAAATAACTCTAAGTCAATATATGAACATAGTATTAAAAAGTAAAAGGCTCAGATCAATAATACTTACTGAGGTAATGTGTTGAGCATCCAGAGCGGTAACTCTCTCACGAGTGAGAGTATTTTCAATGTCTTGGACTTCTGAGATAGTCCAAGATTTTACTAAGCCCACAGCGGATCTCAGAGGAATGAAGGTTGGAACACTACCTTCAACATTTGAAGGTTGAGAGATAGGTTCAGCAGGTTTCTCAGATAAACCCTTCTTTAATCTCCTCAGTGGAGCAGGAGCATCTTCAATCAATGATGTTGTCTTTGTTGGAGAATTGATAATAACATCACTTGAAGGGAGGGCAGCAACAGCCTTGCTCAGAACAACAAGGGGCTTTTCAACAACTCTCTTGGCAACAACAGGAGGGGGTACATCGATGGTTTTCATCCCCTCTTTAGGGACATCTTGTTTACTTTTCTTTGCCTCCATTGGGGCAGAGGCAGACTTGTCAAAATAGGCAGGAGCTTTCATTTTCTTCATCAGATCAGTAATGGTAATATTTGATTCAGAAGAAGAACCATCCACACTAGTATCAGCAGCTGGTACTTGGTCAAGATCCACCACCACAGGATGAGCAATAAAAGAAGAGCTAGAAGTTTTGTACTGCAGCAAATAAGATGCATACCTAATATGCTCCCCAGCAACATATTGACGCAAACTCCAGATAAGTTTTAAGTCTTTTATATTAACATCAATCTCTTTTGGGGGTTTCCTTTTACTGTCAACTATAACAAACAAAATCGAATGTTAGTGAAGCATTTTATCAAACACAAAGAAAACATAATTTCAAAAATAAAATAAAAATAAAAACAGCCTATCCCATTGCCATAAGGAGGACACTTAGGACCTTGGTACACATCATTTCCATCAAGTGGAGGGTGTTGCCAATTTTTCATCACTACCCCGTGATTAAAATAGTCCTTGTTGGTATCAGGGAGATTGACAACTAAAGCTCTATTTAAAAATCTAGTTTTTAAATAAAAAGTACTATCGCTAGTGACCCATCTATAGAAATACATAATTTTTGGGATTCCTAAGTGAGTCCCATATATTTGATTCAATCTATATACATCGTTAACTACCCTCCATGTATTTGGAGCTACTTTTACAGGTACAATATCGAAATATTGGCAAAACTCGAAACATAATGGATTTGACGGGAAAGAAAAGCCACATTCGGCTACAAAGATACCTGGGAACCACTGTCCCTCAGCTAAAGAAAATAAATTAGAAGGACCAGAGAGTTCTTCCAAAATAACCCATGAAGGGATTTAAAACTCAGATCGAAACTTGTCCAATGACTCAACGGGATAAACCATGGAGAATAAAGAAATTAAAGAAGAAGGAAGAAAATCTTACAGAAGAAATAGAGATCAGTTGTCAATAAATGATGGAAAGAACAAAGGCACAAGATAGAGAGAAGGTGAAGAGTCCAAAGATACAAATTTGAAAAAGTGAAAGACGATAGGATTTTCTGTAGCACTTAAATACCTTACCTCGGGAATGAAGAAAAGTAATTATTACAGACAAGACGTTTGCGTTACCGATGGCAAAAAGGAGAAAAAGGGGCACGAAAACCGAAGTAGCTGGAAAAATTTAAAATATTTATGAAGTCCGATTCTATGAATTCAAAGAGGAATTAAATATAAGAAAAACACTCCTAAAATTCAGGATGACTATTTAATCTCATCATATTTCGAGAATAATGTTCCGCACTCCTCCTCAACCTCGAACTGTGAAACATTGGGGGCTTCTGTTGATACCAAATTTATTCTGCTGACACGGATCAATCATGTAAATACACGTGTCCATTTACATGGTGAATATGAAGACTTTGGACGAATAAGGTCCGAGCAACTCCAAAGGTCCGAGCAACTCAAGAGGTCCGAGCAACTCAAGCGGTGCGAGAAACTCAAGAGGGCCGAACAACTCAAACGGTCCGAGCAACTCGAATACTTGTGGCGTACGCATCAAGAAAACCAGAAGACAACTACGCATTAAATGTGCATTTATTATCATACAGATGAATACGGCTGCTAGAAAACAGCGCATTATTCTTTCACATGTACAACCTCAAGGCTATAAATACATTGTAACATCCTCATGAAAAGGGGATTCGGAATTTCTTGGTAAATCACTTATCGAGAATTCTTGAAAAACACTCAGTAATACAAAAACAGTGGACGTAGGCCATTTTCTTAAAGCTGAACCACTTTAAAATTTGTTGTCTCATTTACTCAATTATTTTTATCTGTGATTAAAATAATTAGATCAAATCTAGTTTTTTACTTCAACAATTTCTTTTGGTTAAAAGCTATTTTTTTTTATCTTTATTAAAGATAATTTGAAAATAGTTAAAAAAGACCTTTTTCAATGAAAAAATAAAAATAAAATTGTTAAAAAAGATGGTCTAGAAAGTGTTAAAAATATATTTTTTAATAAAAACAGTTTTAAAAATTGTACAAATTTAAGATGGTAAAAATTGTATATCTTTTTATTTAAGAAGCATTATACATTTTATTCCTATTTATAGTTCTACAGTTTTTATTGTCTTAAAACTGTACAGTTTTTAAAACTGCTTCTATTAAAAAAATTATTTTCTATCTCTTTTAAAACTGCCCTTTTTGAACTATTTATTTTTATTTTTTTATTGAAATGTGTTTTTTTTTCACTATTTTAAAATTATGTTTAACAAAGATTAAAATAATAAAGCGGCATTTAACCAAAAAAGAAAACTGATACACAAAAAAGATTTTTAACCAAAAATAAAATTTGTAAAAATAAACATTTTTAAGAAAACGGTTTTTTAAGAAAAATAAATTTTAACAAAAAAAAGGTTTTAAAAAGAAACTCTTTTTAACAAAATAAAAATAGTCGTAACAAAAAAAAACCTTTTTTCTACAAAAGTCGTGTTTTTTATTATGCGGAGAGAAGTATTTTGGGGGAAATTGGTTCATAGTATTGAAATGACAAAACATAGGGATGAGTTGGATTTATTAATGATTTGCAATCCACATCCTTAAGTTTGTTTTTTAAATAAAAAACTTATGTCACTCTAGTCTTTCTCTTAATTGAAAAGTAGTATATTGTTGATTTCGTCATCTCATGTGATATCTTCCGACTTATTTAGTAATCTTGTGGTGAGAATGTTTAGAATTGATTTAAGGACTTTAGTGTTGTGATGATTTTTTGACAGATAGAATTGAGTAGTGATTCGTGAGAGAACACGTGGGGAAATATGCGGGTAGGATCAGGTCTATGGGTGCCTAAATGTGGTTTTTATGGGAAGGCATTCGTGCACCACATATTATCTTGAGCGTTAGGCTTCATCGAATTTCAAGGAGGAAATCTCTGTGCTAGTGAGAAAGTATGTAACAAATCGTGATTTTTAAATCGGTTTTCATTAAATTAATTCGAATTTTGAAAAATAAACTTTGGGAATCTATTTAATTTTGGTATGTAAAAATGTTGGTTTTTATATATAAACTCAAGGTTTTAAATTGGGATTAAAATTTGGAAATAATAACTTTTTGTATAAAAATCGGGAAGGATCCAACCTAAAAACAAAACAAAAAAAAATATCCAACCATCCATTCGAGCTGAAATTTTCTTACAGCTTCATGTCACCTTCAGCGACTACACCTACAAATTTTAGCAAATTCCAACGGTCCGATCGCCCAAAATGGTTTTTTTAGTGTTTGTATCCAATTAGGACTCTAATTCTTTTTGGTATGTTAACATAAAATGACGAGTTTAGGACTTTTAAAACACATTTTATCCTTCTAAAAAACCAGTAGCTTCCTCTATTTTTATTTTGTTCCTAACCAAGTTTCAACTCATGATTTGAAGGTTTTTTTGGGATTTTCTCGTGTTTGGTCTAGAACGAGTTTTGATTGTTATCGCAAGAGGAACACAGTGGTACGGTCTGAATTTTATGGAAGATTCTTATGAGTTTCTTATGAGGATTTGAAGGTATGGGATTTACGCAATATGCTCCTTGAATCTCTCAAGAGTAGTCATTTTCCATCTCATTTGTTTGTACTCATATTGTTGATATCATGATGTTTATTGGAATCTAAAATTATTGATTCAATTTGAGATATTGTATTTGTTAATGGGCATGGTGTCATGAAATTTTTATATGACATGGTCACCTGTCAACAGTCCAAAAGTCCAGTAGCCAGCATAAGACTTTACAAATCTTTGGTGAGGTGAGGTGAGCCCCGGTAACATATTGATGTGTCATTGAAAAATTAAATTGGTATAATGCTCAGATGTCTCATTGAACTTTAATTAGGATTCGTATTGTTGCATTTATTCACTGTTCTTGTTTCGAGCATTTATTCTTGTCATACTATGTACTTCCTTGTATTTTTCTTTTAGTCGCAGGTTAGCGTGGATTTGGACGCAAAGGATTTTGGAGGATATTAAGAGCACAACGTTTTAAGTATTTTATTTTTGTATAAATTGGCAATATAAATATTTTAGGAGCTTAGCGTTATTTTGAGTGAAATTAAAACTGTAATTATTTAGAGGTGTATTTTACCTAGCTTTATTGTTAGGAGAGATCTTACATTGGCGTGTAAATTTTGGATTTGACGTGATGTATTTTGATGACATGTCATGTTTATTTTCGTGGAATATAGAGGCTCTATATGGATTGTTCAGGATTTAGTTTAGTTTTAATCGTAGTAGCGACTCAAAATTTTTTGGGTTGTTACACCTTTCTTTACCTATAAAAAGAACACACGATTCTCAACAAATGTGTGTAGAAAAATCTTAATTTTTGCCTAGAATATATAACACAATAAAAGTGTAAGGAGATTATTAAAAGGGTCAAGAAAGAGAAATACCAATTATTGTGAGTAAAAAATTTAGGAGACATTTAAGAAGAGTACAATGGATCAATGTATGCTTTCACTTATTATTTATATGATTTTACGTGAGAAATACAATGATTCAATATTGATAGTTTGGTATTTGATAAACCCATTAAAAATTTCAAACTGTTGTTCAATTCTCTCTTCAAATCCTCATTTACATTCTTCAGCTACACCTCAATGATCTCAACCATTTTTAAAACCCAAGTTTTTGTAATGTAAATATTTGCAAAAGCTTTGTTTGTACCAAATGTGAGGTCTTTATTTGTGGCATACTAGATGTAGTTTTATAGGCAATAATGGTACATACAGATTCAATGTATCCGGATGTATTACCTATATAAATGATTGAGATCAAAATACCCCCTCTTTTTTAAAGATACACTATATAAGTGGTTGAGATCAAAATTTAATCAAAATCATGAGATTTGCTCAGTTACACGCATCTTGAAAAAAATGATTTCTTTGTTTGGGATGCTACAAATATAAAAGTAGGATCATTAATTTTGGGATTTATTTAAAGGAAGGAAATAGTATTAGTTTTGGGTGAAGTAAAATTTTTATCACTTATTAATATGTTAACGAAGTTTATGAAATGTGCACTTATTCTTCACTGCTATATAGCATGTTGAATTTTTTTCATAGTTAAACTAGTACTTTTAAAATGTTATTTGTAAAAAAAAGTCAAGGGCCTCACTTAAATTAACTTATTTTGTGTTTATTTCTCTTTTGTTGTGGTGGTGGTAGTCCGTGGTTAATAAAATGTCATGTATGTGAGTAGGAACTTTGATACGCGGTAAACTACAATAAAATTTGATTCCGTCAAAAAAATTATGGGTAAGTGTGAAACTACTACGTTGAGTGTAATGTTATGTTACATGGAAATGTTACTCCAATGGAATGATAATGCATTTGCGGTGGGAAAAAGTGAGTGGAATCAAAATTCATCTAATATAGATGAAATTCTTACGTTTGGCAATAAAATCCTTGCAAATGTTTTATTTAAAATGAAAACTCCCATAGATACAAACTTTTACAACTATCCTTAAAATTTAAATATTTATTTTGTGAAGACAATTTTGTTATGTTGGTTTTTATTGGATTTAAAGTTGTAAAAAAATTATTTTGACCTTTATTTCTACTCGTATACAAAAATTTGATTAACTTACTCTAAATTACACATGTCTAAAACTATTGGAAAATATTTTGTACAATAAAAAACATACTTGAGTTCATACATGTATAAACAATGAACCGTATAAATGTGTTTTATAACATGTCCAAAATAAATCAATTCAACATATGTGTGTGTGTATGTGTATGTGTGTGTGTGTGTGTGTGTTAACAAAATTGCTAAATGTTATTGTGTGTATATATATTGTATGGCTAATTGTAGACAGACACGGGATTTAGACATATTTTGTGAGACACGCGTGTCTTGTCTTCATTGGTTAGTGTTCGAGGTCCATTCATTATTATTCAAAGCACCAATCAATGAAGACACGATGCGCGAATGTGTATATCAAAATATGTTTGAAGTCCGTGTCAGCCTAAAATTATTCATATTA
This sequence comes from Sambucus nigra, assembly GCA_949130495.1. NCBI lineage: Eukaryota > Viridiplantae > Streptophyta > Magnoliopsida > Dipsacales > Adoxaceae > Sambucus > Sambucus nigra. Next base: position 379,698,985 of record OX422224.1, read on the forward strand.
CACGTACCCATGTCATTTTTCATTCATTAAACAACACACGAAATTTTGATTTCTAATAGTAATACATCGATAAATCAACATAATGAATAGATTTAAAATTTTAGTAAAATATTTCTTGACAATCACTTTAACAAAAATCACTGTCCATCTAAAATAGACGTCGAATTTTATCATTATAAGTGTTTTGTTTATTAGTAATTTATTACTCTATTGTCCACTTAACATTCGAGATTCTGATTTGTGTCATACAAATTGAGTTATAATTGTAGTTAATATGGTAAAAGGAAAATTGAAAGAAAAGCGTCAAACTCTATATAACATGTTATTCACATTGGTATGATATATATAACAATATAATGTGCCAGTTATATTCTAATAAATGAATTTGTGAATGTTGAATTGCTAAATAGCGTTTGGAAGTTTTTTTTGAGAAATTTTGCTCAAACCATTTGTGATTCTTTCACTGGGATAAAAAAATCTATTAACCAAAAGAAAATTAAATATTTCTCTTTCTTTTTACAAATCTTGAAAAAATAGTAGGATAAAGGACTTAGGGTTCACTACACCAAAATGGGTAAATTGGCACCTTTCCAGCGGCTAGCCTCATCACGGTCATTGACCGTGAAAAAAATACGCGATTTGTGTCATGATTATTGACCGTGATAAGGCCGTGACAAAGACTTGTCATGGTCAATGACCATGACAAGATCGTGACATGTACAGTTGTCACGTGCTTGTCACGGTGAATGACCATGACAATACTTATAATATTATCACGGTCAAGGACCGTGATACATCCGTGAAAAATATTACAACAACAAATCCTTTCCCCTCCTTTTTTGCCCCACCAACTTCTTCCCTCTTTTTTTCTCTCTCTCTCTAATTTCAGGTTAGTTTTTGTCTCTCTCTCTCTCTCTCTCTTCCACACACACACACACACACACACACACACACACACACACACACATATATATATATATATATATATATATATATATATATATAGAGAGAGAGAGAGGAAGGCTCACCTACATCATGCACTATACATCACACCGTACATCACATCTAATTCTAAGCCATTGAAAACTTTTTTTCAAATTTTATTTTTTTCCCTTGAAATTAACCTTCCAATCAACCCATATACAAAAAATTAAGTCAAAATACATTTTGTAGCTATTTTTAAAAAATCCACAAAAACCTGTTGGCGCAGACCCTTATAAATAAGGTATTTTTAGCAGGTTTTTGTGAATTTTTTAAAAATAGCTACAAAATGTATTTTGACTTAATTTTTTGCATATGGGTTTATTGGAAGGTTATTTTCAAGGGAAAAATATAAAATTTGAAAAAAAAAGTTTTTTAGGCCCTAAAATTAGCCGTGATGCATGAGTGATGTATCGAGCATGATGTAGGTGAGCTTTCTCCTATATATATATTTATGTACATGTATATGTGTGTGTGTGTGTGTATATATATGTTCGCGTGTGTGTGTGGTGGGTGGGGGTGGGGAGGGGGTGGAGCAGGGTAGGGGAAGGGGGTGGGCAGGGTGGGGGGGAGGGGCCAGGGATGGGGGGACTGTTTGTGTGTGGTGTGTGTGCGTGTGTGTGTAGTGGTGTGTGTGTGTGTGTGGTGGGGAAGGAGGTGGGGGAAGGGGGTGGGGGAAGGGGGTGGGGCAGGGTGGGGGGAGGGGCAAGGATCGGTGGGTAGGTGGTGGGGTAGGGGTGGTGGGGACTGCAGGTGTGTGTGTGTATGTGCGCGGGTGTGTAGTGTCCGTGTTTGTGCGTAATGTCCCTTGTGAACGACTTGATTGGTTATTAATTTTTTTAGTAAATTAATATATGATTGCCCCTCATTGTAAATTAGTAAATTAATATATGATTAATTATGAAAGTAGGATTGCCCCTCATTGAAAAATAGTAAATTAATAATTGTATACATTAATTGTTAGTTTAATTGATGAAAATAATTAATTGAGTATATGAACTAGAAGGAGTACAGGATACACATTTATTGTTGACATTGTTTTTGGATTATAGTGGATCGATGTTGGGTTGGTTAATTTTAAAAATGGCATGACCACTAGATTATTGTCCATATGGGGGTTGGATTTTTCAACTTTTTTTGAAAATTACTTGTATTTCGAACAATATATATATATATATATATATATATATATATATATATAGTATGATAATTAAATGAAACATACTTAAAATTATATATAGTGCGCATAGATACTAGCCTTCTAGTTCTTATACGTACGCATTCAATAACCCTTAGACCAGTTCGAGAGTCATTAGTCCTATAATGTGATCTCTCGAATTGTCCCATTTGGATAATTTGGGACTGCATAATTTCTATATAATATTCTTAGTGGCTTAAAGTTGTTACTTTTGGAGGAAGTTGTGCAGTCATATCCTAATGTTCTCTGGGTATATACTAGATTGACAAGTGTGACTGTTATTTCAATTGATCAATTGAAATAACACTTACACTTGCCAATCTATGTCGTATACTTGGAGAACTATGGGGATATGCTGCCGAATTTTTTTCAAATCGTAACAATGTGCATGAGTTGTTAAGTATATTACAGAAAAATGCGGTCTTGAATGGGATAGGACCACTCACCCTTTTGAGGAGATGGAAGAAATGGAAACTTCTATTATAAATTGAATTTGAATATAAATAAGACATAATTAAATGAAACATACTATAAATCTAATTTTTGTTTATACTAATTCATGAATATACGCTTCGTACCTTTAATAGGTGATTAATTGTGGTAGCTGTGATGGGATATCCAAAATACAAAGAGTGGATGGGTGAGACAAATAGAATGGGGGGGGGGGGGTGTTTCGCAGAGGTGCTAACGATTTTGTGAAATATGCAAAGAGATGTCATAATGATGAAGAGTTTCCGTGTCCGTGTGCTAGGTGTAAGAATGGTAAGGTGTTTGAGTGGAAAACAGTTGAACTACATTTGTTAAGATCGGGTATGCAAGATAGTTATCGATTTTGCAGTTTTCACGGTGAATTGAAAGTTCCTTTTGTCCCCGACCAACCTTCACAACAACCGTCAACAAGTAGGATAGATGTAGAAGGGGATGACGTAGATCATAATCTGTTAGAGGATTTAGTTGATGATGTGTACGGAGTTTATGAAGCATAAGGGAATGAGGTTACTGATGATGTAGAAGGTTCAAGTGTTAGTGAAGATATCACAATAAAACTTGACAATGACTACCAAAGTTTAAAATTTAAGGCGACCTAACCGTTATACTCTGGTTGTGAGAAAGATCAAACAACTTTACATGCCATGGTTGGTTTGCACAGTTTGAAGACGCAATACGATTTTTTTAGCAATAGCGTGACAGGATTTCTGAAATGGGTGAAAGGCTTATTACCAAGGAGAATACACTTCCAAATATCTATCATGTTATGAATAAAATTTTGAAAGGTTTGGGAATGAAGTATAAATCGATTCATGCTTGTGTATATGACTGCATACTATACCGAAAGGAGTATTAAAATCTCGATCGTTGTCCGGTATGCGATGGACCTAGATATGTCCAATCTACTAGTAAGGAAGGCACAAGCTCAAAAGTGCCTCAAAAAGTATTAAAATATTTTCCCGTTGGGCCTAGATTAAAGCTATTTTTCACAGTACCTTGGATAGTGGAGGCAATGACTTAGCATACTATGATAGAAGCAGGTGGTAATATCATGCGTCATCCTATTGATTCTACTTACTTGAGGAGGATGAATTATGAGTATCTCGATTTTTCTCGAGAACAACGCAACATTCGTTTGGATATATAAACAGATGGTTTCAATCCATTTGGAAATCTAAGCACCAATCAGAGTAAATGGTCAGTGATCCTAGCCCCACCCAACCTCCCTCCTTCACAATGTATGAGACCTGAATTTTCGATGATGTCTTTGATGACACCTGGGCCAAAGGCACCAAGTGATGACATCGACGTCTACCTGGATCCTTTGGTAGAAGAATTAAATAAGTTGTGGGAATAGGGTGTGCAATCGTTTGACTCTTTTAGAAAAGAAGAGTTTACGCTGAAAGCTATGTTGATGTGGGCCATTCATGATTTTCCAGCTTACGGGACATTATCCGGCTTTGTAGTACATGGTATTTGGGGTGTCCTATTTTTGGAGAGGAGAATGAATCTCTACATCTATACTTTAGCTAAAAAATGTATACCATTGCCAGAAGAGGTTTTTACCCCCGACTCATAGTTTCAGATTTAAGAAAGGTTCCAATTTTTTATTGGGCGGGGTTGAACATAGGCTACCGTCGAGACAACATTCGGGTTCAGAAATTGAAAGTAAATCTTCTGAATGTGGCCCTAATATGCCAGGTAAGTCCCAAATTTAATAATTTCAAGCATAAAAAGACCCCAACTGGGAATGAAACTGAGACAAGAAAGACACAGTCTAGGAGGTAAATTTTATTTAACTCGCCTTATTGAAAGAATAACCTGGTGCGCCATGTATTGGATGTGATGCATGCAGAGAAGAAATTCGCTGAACATATTGTGGGCACTTGCCTTAGGCGGAGTCATTCGAAGGATGGAGAAAATGCACGAAAAGACCTTAAATCATTGAAACTTAAGCCACAACTATAGTTGAAATAAGATAGTAGGGGAAGGACAATAATAACCCCTGGTGCGTTTACTTTGACGAGTGGGGAAAGGAAGGTATTTTTCAACACAATATATAATTTGAAGGGCTCATCTACTTTTTCGTCCAAGTTTCAAAGGATTGTGAATTATGCTACTCATGATTTTAATAAGTGTAAGTCCCACGATTGACATGTGATCATGCAATCGGTCCCTCTATTGTTTAAGCACTATTTCTCCAAGCACGAGGATTTGCGAAGGGCTATTATGCAAATTAATATTACCTTCTCACTCTTGTATGAGAAGGTAGTCAATCAAGAACACATAGTGGCCGCAAAGTTAGTGGTGACCGAAGCGATTTGTGTGTTGGAGAAGTACTTTCCCCCATCATTCTTTGACATAAGTGTTCACTTGTTGGTACACCTTTGCGACGACCCACTTCTTTGACATAAGTGTTCACTTGTTGGTAGACCTATGCGACGACCCACTTCTTTGTGGTCCATTTAGATATCGGTGGATGTATCCGTTTGAAGATTTGTGAAACTTTTTAAAAATTATGTCAAGAATACGCGATACATTGCAGGATCAATTGCAGAGGAAAACATCAACGTGGAGTCATCAATATATACTTGGGAATATATGTCTGACTCGACTAGCGTTGATGACACTAATGAGTTCATCGATGATGGTGGTCATGTGATGGGAAAATGAGTGAAATTAACGAGTTTGCAACATGAACAAGTAGCTCGTTATCTATTTGGCACACATGAAGATGTCGAACAATGGAAAAGGTAAGTTTCGATTATTATAAGGTTTAACATTATTTTAGATTATTTTATACACGATTAATTTAGTAATATGCAGAAAATATGAAGACAGTGAGAACAATAAAACATGAAAAACATTGGTGCAATCACACAACGAATTCAGGCTGTGGTTGGCACAAGAGGTAATTATAATGAAAATGGCCGTTATATAACGTTACATTACACTCAAATTTTACAACTAATATAATTAATTTATCTAGATTCTCAGCTCTTAAAGACGGGTGATGCGACATCAAGGCTTGCTCGTCTAGCCACTGGACCCTTGTTCGAGGCACAAGAGTACAAAAAGTATCGATGGGACGATTATATTTTCGCTCTAAAGTGTACGAGGAAAGTACAAATGTACAGAACTCGGGCATTTCATACAAGCCTCTTACTTTCTTTCGAGTGAGAGAAAAAGATAAAAACCTCGTTCAAGATGAAACGACTTACTATGGTGTAATACGGAATATATTTGAATTGGATTATATAAGCTTCAAAGAGGTTGTATTTTACTGTGACTGGATAAGAGTTGAGGATAAAAATGCTTGTAAAGCTGATCCTGTCACCAATTTGATCATGGTTGACTTGTCCAAGTTGAAGAGCAATGACCATGTGAGCGATGAGCCATTTGTTTATGCATTTCAAAAGGTTAACCAAGTGTTTTACTCAGAGTATATCAACAATGAGACGTGGTCAATTATACAACACGTGCCAAAGCGTCTAAATAGTAGTCACTACAAGAATTTGCACCATTAGCAACAATATTTAGCAACACAAACTATTTTTGTTGCCAAAGATACCGTTTTGGTAACAAAATCTTATTTATGTTGCCAAAAGACCATTTTACACTGTACTTTTGGCAACATAAAATAAAACTTGTTGCCAAAAGTAAATTTTTTATGAGGGAAATTATTTGAAGCTTTAGCAACATTGTCTTATGTTGCCAAAAGTCATATAACTTTCTACAACATAAACCCGTGTTGTGAAAAAAGAGCGGCTTTGGCAACTAGAAGTTTTTGGTGCCAAAAATATTTTCTATATAATTTATATATTTAAAATACATTGAAATCTTAATAAACAAAACCTTTCTCACCGTCGGCTGAATATCTGCTCCACCGTCGGTTAAATCTCCGCTCCGCCGACCACCATAGCAGGTTCCTCTATCTACCTCTCCCACACTCACAAATGCACAATGGAACACGCGCACAACGAAACACACGCACACACACCTACATCAATTTTTGTATGTCGGGGTCAAATCCAGACATCAAGGTGGGTGGTCGGCACCAGATCTTCATTGGGTTTGTGCCAATTGAAGATGGACAAGGGTTTGGTTGGTCGGGGGTTACTGGTGGTAGGGTTTTGGTATGGTGGTGGTTGGTTTAAGGGAGTGCGGGAGGCAGAAGCTAAAGGTGAGGTGGCAGTTGAATTGACGGAGGAGGAATTGAAGGAATTGTGATGATGGGAGATTTTTTTTTTTTTTTACTTTTTTATTGTTTTAATTTTGGATTTTATTTTTAGGTTGGGGTATTTTTTTTCCCTTCTAGGTAAAAAATTGAGGGAATCCTGTTTCCAGGCTTAATAACAACGAATTAGTATTTAAGGGGGTGAATTTTTCGGGTAGTTTTTTTAAGGGGTGTCCCATAACTCTTATGGTCCTTATTAACTTATATGTTGTTTTATGTGCTTTTAAGATTTTGACATCTAAATGTGTAATGCTTACTAGTTCAAGTTATTTAGAAATGTTTCTCCTCAAATTATTAATGATGAAATTGATTATCTACGATTAAGTCGTAAATGTTGTCTCTTAAGTAACACGAATTCAATTGTTCAATAAAATATGAAATGATCATAATTTTAAGAAACATTCACAACATTACATTGTTATGTTTAATGTGTAGATGATGAGAGAAAACAATTATTGTTTCAGGTGTGTGTTTTCTTTGCTTCCAGAAACTTCTTGAGAAAATGCCATGGTTAAAGTGTGAGATGCACTGTCAACTCAATTCTTTTGGTGGATGCTCATGCTTTGATTTATTGGCTTAATTCTTCAATTATACATTACATATATATTTACTCTCTTTGTCTTTCAACTGTTCGTTGTTTTGTTATTTTATTTTCAAAAAGTTATACTTAGGCATAAAAACATGCCGTTTAAGAGTAAAAACATAAAATAGCAACAAAATGATCTCGTAACATGCATGGACACCTCGTACGAGATCAATATAACTCGTAGGAACCGACCGTGTAGTCACAATACACCCGGTTTAAGTATACGATATAAATTTGTCAAAAATTAGACTGAGACATAAAAACATGTTGTTTAATGGTAAAAACATCAAATAGTCACAAAACAGTCACGTAAGAGGCACGCACACCTCGTACGGGACAAATATAACTCGTAGGAACCAACCGCGTAGTCACGTGTCTCTCAGTTTGAGGATACGATGTGAATTTACAAAAAGTATGACTTAAGCATAAAAATATGTCATCAGAGGATGAAAACATAAAACAATTACAAACGGTCCCGTAAGATGCACGAACACCTCATGACACCAATGTAATTCGTTGGAACCAACCCTGTAATCACGGGACTCTCGGTTTGAGTAGACGACGTAAATTTACAAAAAGTTAGATTTAGGCATAAAAATGTGTCGCAAATGGGTGAAAATGTAAAACAACCACAAAACGGTCCCTTAAGAGTCACAAACACCTCGAAGGGGACCAATGTGACTCATAAGAACCGATCGCGGAGTCACGGGGCTCCTGATTTGAGTGTACGATGTAAATTTGAAAAAAAATAGAATTAAGCAAAAAAATATGCCATCGAAGGGTGAAAACGTAAAATAATCGCAAAATGATCTGGTAAGAGTCACGAACACCTCGCACGGGGCCAATGTGACTCCTACAAACTGACAGCGTAGTCACCGGGCTCCCGGTTTGAGTGTACAACGTAAATTTGTAAAAAATTTAGACTTAAGCATAAAAACATGACATCTAAGGATGAAAATGTAAAATAACCACAAAATGGCCCCGTAAGAGGCACGAACGCCTCACACGAGATTGATGTGGCTCGTAGGAATCAACCGTGTAGTAATGGGGCTCCCAGTTTGAGTGTACGTCGTAAATTTTTAAAACGTTGGACTTAAGCATAACAACATGCCATCGTAGGGTGAAAACATAAAATAAATACAAAACAGTCTGGTAAGAGTTACGAACAACTCGCACAGAACCAATGTGACTAGTAGGAACCGATCGCATAGTCACGGAGATCCCGGTTTGAGTGTACGACGTAAATTTGCAAAAAATAATTCTTAAGCATATAAACATGCCATCGAATGGTGAGAATGTAAAATAACCACACACAGTCTTGTAAGAGACACGAACGACTCGCACGGTACCAATGTGGCTCGTAGGAACCGACCGCGTAGTCATGGGACTCCCAGTTTGAGTGTACGACTGCCATCGAAGGGTGAAAACGTAAAACATCCACAAAACGGTCTGAAAAGAGGCACGAATGCCTCACATAAGACAAATGTGACTCGTAGGTACTGACCAGTTTGAGTGTAGGACGTAAATTTGCAAAAAGTTACTTAAGCATAAAAATATGACATCGAATGGTGAAAATGTAAAACAGCCACAAAACGGTCCAGTAAGAGTCTCGAATACCTCGCACATGACCAATATGACTCGTAGGAACTGACTGCGTAGTCACCGGGATCCCGGATTGAGAGTACGACGTAAATTTGAAAACTTTAGACTGGTGCATAAAAACATGCCATCGAAGGGTGAAAACGTAAAATAGCCACAAAACGATCTCGTAAGAGTCATAAACACCTCGTACGGGAACAATGTGACTCGTAGGAACCGATCGCGTAGTCATGGGGCTCCCAATTTGAGTGTACGACGTAAATTTGCAAAAAATAGATTTAAGCATAAAAACTTGCCATCGAAGGGTGAAAATGTAAAGCAGCGACAAAGCGACTAAGTAAGATTCACGAACACCTCGCACGGGACTAATGTGACTTCTAGAAATCGACTGCATAGTCACGGGGGCTCCCGATTTGAGTGTACGATGTAAATTTGCAAAAAAAAATAGACTTAAACATAAAAACATGCCATCGAAGTACGAAAATGTAAAACATCCACAAAATGGTCCCGTAAGAATCACGAACACCTCTCACTAGACCAATGTGACTCGTAGGAACCGACCGCGTAGTCACGGGGCTCCAATTAGAGTGTACGACGTAACTTTGCAAAAAAAATAACCTTAAGCATAAAAACATGCCATTAAAGGGTGAAAACGTAAAACAACAACAAAACGGTCCCATAAGAGTCGCAAACACCTCACATGGGATCGATGTGACTCGTAGGAACCAATCGCGTAGTCGCGGGGACCCCGGTTTGAGTGTATGATATAAATTTGCAGAACAAATAGACTTAAGCATAAACAATTACAATCGATAGGTGAAAATATAAAATAGCCACGAAATCGTCCCGTAAGAGTCACGAACACCTCTTACGGGACCAATTTGACTCGTAGGAACTGATCGCGTAGTCACGGGGCTCTCGGTTTGAGTGTACAATATAAATTTGTAAAAAATTAGACTTAAGCACAAAAACATGCAATAGAAGGGTGAAAACGTAAAATAAACACAAAACGGTCTCGTAAGAGTCACGAGAACCTCTCACGGGACGATTGTGAGGCGTAGGAACCAACCACCTAGTCACGGGGCTCCCGATTTGAGTGTACGACGTAAATTTACAAAAAAATCAACTTAAGCATAAAAATATGCCATCGAATGGGGAAAATGTAAAATTGCCATAAACCGGTCCGGTAAGAGTCATGAACACCTCACACGGGACCAATGTGACTAGTAGGAACCGACCATGTAGTCACGGGCCTCCCGGTTTGAGTGTACGATGTAAATTTGCCAAACATTTAGAGTTGAGTATAAAAACATGCCATCGAAGGGTAAAAATGTAAAACAAGCACAAAACGGTCCCGTAAGAGTCACGAACACCTCGCACGGGACCAATATGACTCGTAGGAACCGACCGTGTAGTCAAGGCACTCTCGCTTTGAGCATACGACGTAAATTTGTCAAACGCTGAACTTAGGCATAAAAACATACTTTTATAGGGTGAAAATGTTAAAACAATAATAAAACGGTTCCGTAAGAGTCACGAACACCTCGCACGGGATCGATGTAACTCGTAGGAACCGGTCGCGTAGTCACGACGCTACCAGTTTGAGTGTACGACGTAAATTTACGAAAAATTAGGCTTAAGCATAAAAACATGACATCGAAGGGTGAAAACATAAAACAACCACAAAACGGTCCGGTAAGAGTCACGAAGACCTCGGACAAGATCAATGTGACTCGTAGGAACCGAATGCGTAGTCACGGAACTACCGGTTTGAGTATATGACGTAAATTTAAAAAAATTTAGACTTAAGCATAAAAACATGCCATCGAAGGGTGAAAATATAAAATAACCACAAAATGGCCCCGTAAGAGGCACGAACGCCTCGCACGGGATTGATGTGGCTCGTAGGAATCAACCGCTTAGTCATGGGGCTTTCGTTTTGAGTCTACATCGTAAATTTGCAAAAAGTTGGACTTAAGCATAACAACATGCCATCGCAGGGTGAAAACGTAAAATAAATACAAAACGGTTCGGTAAGAGTCACGAACACCTCGCACAGAACCAATGTAACTCGTAGGAAGCGATCACGTAGTCATGGGGCTCCCGATTTGAGTGTACGACGTAAATTTGTAAAAAAAAATATTAAGCATAAAACATGCCATCGAATGGTGAGAATGTAAAACAACCACAAAACGGTCCCGTAAGAGGTACGAACGCCTCGCACAGGACTAATGTGACTCGTACGAACTGATCGCGTAGTCACAGGGCTCCCGGTTTGAGTGTACGACGTAAATTTGTAAAAAATTTAGACTGAAGCATAGAAACATGCCATCGAAGGGTGCAAACGTAAAAGAGTCATAAAATAGTCCCCTAAGAGGCACGAACGCCTCACACGTGATCGATGGGGCTTGTAGGAACCGATCGCATAGTAACAGCGCTCCTTGTTTGAGTGTACGATGTAAATTTGCGAAAAATTAGACTTAAGCATAAAAACATGCCATCGAAGGGTGAAAATATAAAAAAGACACAAAATGGTCCCGTAAGAGCCATGAACACCTCGCACGGGATCAATGTGATTCGTAGGAACTGACCACGTAGTCATCGGGCTCCCGGTTTGAGTGTATGACGTAAATTTGAAAAAAATTAGACTTGAGCCTAAAATCATGCCATCGAAGGGTGAAAATGTAAAACAATCACAATGTTCTGGTAAGAGTCATGAACGCTTCGCACAGGATCAATGTGACTTGTACAAACCGATCGTGTAGTCACCGGGCTCCCGGTTTGAGTGTACGACATAAATTTACAAAAAAATTTGACTTAAGCATAAAAACGTGCCATCGACGGGTGAAAATGGAAAACAACCACAAAATGGTCCCGTAAGAGGCACGAACGCCTCGTACGAAATTGATGTGGCTCGTAGGAATCGACCGCTTAGTCATGGGGCTCCCGGTTTGAGTTTACGATGTAAATTTACAAAAAAATTGACTTAAGCATAAAAACATGCCATCGAATGGTGAAAGCATAAAACAGCCATAAAACGGTCCGATAAAAATCACGAACACCTCACACAGGACCAATGTGACTCGTAGAAACTGACACGTAGTCACGGGCCTCCTGGTTTGAGTATATAACGTAAATTTGCAAAAAATTTAGACTTAAGCATAAAAAAATGCCATCGAAGGGTGAAAACATAAAACAACCCCCAAACGGTCCCGTAAGAGGCACGAATGCCTCACACGGGACCAATGTGACTCATAGGAACCGATCGTGTAGTCAAGGAACTCCCTCTTTGAGCATACGGCGTATGTAGACACCTCATTCTGTTACCCCCTAACTCTCCTTAGGTACCTAGTACCTCCGCTCATGACCACAAACCCATGTCATGTCCTGAGCACTAACCCGGAAGCCATCGGGCACTCTTCGGCTCAATTTGACCAAAAGTAAAACTCTTCATCTCGACCGAGACTCAATGAATCTTCTAAGGGCACTGAATACCCTTTCCAACGGTCCATCCCATGAGTGATTCTGACTTACCATGCGGACGAACGATCCGTTTGCGTCCGAAACCCGACCTAGAGGCCACTAGTTGCTCCCGAACCCTGTTTGACCTAAGTCAACTCTTTAGCTCAACCGAGGCTGAATGAATCTTCGAAGGGAATTGAATACTCTTTTCAACGGTCCATCCCGTGCGCGATCCTGACTTTCCATACGGACGAACGATCCGTTTGACTCCGAGAGGCCATCGAATGCTTCCCGGGCCCGATTGACCAAAGTAAACTCCTCAAACCAGGTCAAACTCTTTAGAAAGTTGAAGTACATCTCTTAACCTTTCCAACGGTATGCCTCGTGCATGATTCAGACTTACCATGCGGACGAACGATCCATTTGCGTCCGAACGATTCCCCGTCCAACTGACTGACAAACGCTTCCGAGCCACATTTGACCCAAAGTCAACTTCGAACTCAGGAGCAGTCCAAAGTAATTTCGAAGGTCTCCGAATTAACTTTTCGACGGTATGCCCCGTTCACGATTCTGACCAACGGTTTTCCCTAGACGATCGATTTTCCAAAAAATTCTGAAACACACTACCAAACGGCAGGTACCAGAACCTGCCTATCAGCACCTGCCTGCCGATAGGCAGGAAGGGCTCTATGCCAATCATCACTCACCTGGGACTATAAAAGGAGGCCTTCACCTCATTTGCAAGGGAGCTCAGATCAGAAGAAAATTTTCTCTCAACGAATCCCAGAAACCTCTCTCCAAGGCAGCGTGATTTCAACTTCCAAATCCTTTTTTTACTTCCACTTTCCATCATCCCTTCCATAAAACTTGATGAATTAACCACTCTACATCATCATCCAAGTGCAAGGGCTGCTTTTCAACATTCAAGATCATACTCAAAGTCTCCAAGAAGGTCCATCTCTCTCACCTTTCTCTTCAGATCTTCTTAAATTTGCAATAACTTGTTTTATTACTTAAGCACTTTTATTATCTTATTTCACATATCCTAACATACTTTTTATCTAGTATTATTGCACATCTCCTATTTTCATATAAATAAAACCCAAAAAACAAGAAAAAGAGGGTTTGCTCATAAATTCCAAATAAGGATTCTCACATTGTTTCCACACTTTTCTCACGACTATAACACTTTTTCAACACACACACACACACACTTAAAAATAAGAGATTTCTCCATTTGGATTAATGGGATAAACCCCACCCCTCATTTTGTATGCGAAATACGTGGACTTTGATGCCTTTCTAGGCTACGTAGGCGTCTCGGGGTAAAACCCGAGACTCGAGTCCTTTTCTCACTTTTTTCTCTTATATTTTATCTTCTATTTATCTCATTTTTTTATTATACATTCATTCTTAGTGGCGTTTTATTCCACATGCGTTATCGTTCCCTTATAACGATCAACGCAAGGGTAATCGCGCAAATCCTATTTTCTACATTAATCTCACATTCCTACGGATGACTCGCTTTATCTTTTCCATGATACAAGTCGAGATTCCTACCTCCATTCTATATATACACATGCACACATATCACGGGGGGAGATATAAGGTAAAATAACAAATATTCATGAGAGACCGAAAGGGCGGAATGGGTGCCTAACACCTTCCCATTCCATAACTAAGCCTCCGAACCCTTCTTGAATCATTTTGGTTTCGCACGCACCAGTATGTCTTTGGATGCCATCCTTCGGGGTGGCTCCCCCTTTCTTTTGTCTGTTTTGAGTAAAATAGACTGGCGACTCTGAATCTCTCTACATTTTTACACCTCACAAATTGACGCCGGCCGAAGCGCTCTCCCGAGAGGGACGCGCGGGACCCGAAGGATCCTTTTCCTCCGCGGTGGGGATCGGGGATGGCTATAGTGGCGACTCCTCTAGGTATGGTGTATATTTTGAGGGCTTGACTCTATTTACATGAAAGCAATATTTTCTTATGTTTCCCCCCATACCTGCATGTTCCCCTTTCTCATATGTACCCCATGCTTATGCTTCTATTCACACGCTTGTAGAAAAGTCTCCATGTACACCTCACACCACGTGCACCTAGGATCATATGTATATCCCCATGTTTCACGCATCACCCATCCATACTTGGTGTACCTTTTGGGGTACTCATACTCGGCTCCCTGTTTGGCATAAACAAGAAAGGCATTCTCATCATAAGATACCAATAAGAGAATCATGCATGATTCACACAACATCACCAAAGAGCATTGATATTGACCAAATTTTACCCAGTAACTGGAGGGTCACTTCGTGATGGGCGCTGGTCCGGCAGGTCGTAGTTAGCCTAAGCGATATGACTCTCACCTTCCATTGGTCAAGTACCTTCGACGTATATCGAACGGTTCCCCCGCATCGTATCGCTTGATCGAAGTTATGACGTGAGGTATATCGCAGGGAATTCGTTCACGTACGTCGAGTATATCGAATTCCCTCTCACACGTACCGTCCCCATGAGGTATATGGTGAGGCAATTCACGTACACTCAGGTATATCAAATGGCTTGTCCACACGTACCGATTGCCCGCAAGAGCAAGACGTATATCGTGGAATTCACGCCAAAGGGGAGGAATCCATGCCGATTCACCCAACTAACTGCATACCCGCATATAGGTGTCAAACCTAGGACACGCACTTTAGATTGTCGGTTTCAACCCGAAACTCTATCGAAATTTTGGGTCGGTCTGCCGCCCAATTTTCACCCATTTTTAAAACGGGACCCTATTCGCGAGCCTGGTTACAAGTCCAAACATAGCTTTGCATATATTAAGACCCCCACTTCTCCAGGCTCGGGTCCTGTCCGACATTGCATTTAGGAGAATTAAATACAAGTGAGAACATAATAATCATAATAACCATGTTGAGTTTCGTCTCCAAAAACATTTCTCCCTTCTTTATCAAAAAAATCCAAAAACATTTCTCCCTTCTTTATAAAAAAAACCCAAAAACATTTCTCCCTTCTTTATCAAAAAAATTTAAAAACATTTCTCCCTTTTTATCAAAAATCCAAAAATAGTTTCCCCCCCTTTTCTCCAAAATAAATCTCATCCTACGCCTTCTCAGGTCGATCGCAAGCCCTTGGCCTGGCTCCCTATTGGCTTCGGTCTTCAGTCAAATCACCCCGGAGTTTCATCCGCTCATCTACTACTTCTTCCGAGTCCAGAATCCATCCATCTTCCATGGAGAATACAGATCAAGCACCAGTCATACAACTGGATCTGCCGACAGTCCTAGCTCAGCTCGTGACCAAGATTGACAACCTCTAAGCTGAGGTCCGAAAAATGCAACGAAACCAAGTTCCTATTCCTCAAGAGCCTGAGGCCCTGTTCCCTCTTCCTATGGGTCCACCCGAGCCTATCTGGGTCCCAAAAGAATATCAGCACGCTCCACGTGCCCCTCCTGCTAATGGGCCGCCACCTGCCCAACTTCCAATGCCAAACATTGCCCAGCCTATGGCTAACTTGCCTGTGGTTGCTGATCCAAAGGAGGAGGAGTTGAATAAATTCAAAGAGGATCTCAGGATGCTCATTAAGAAGTTTGATCAAGTCAGGATCTCTGGGAATTACATGGACTACACCCATATGTCTCCTTATCCTAAAGAGAGGTTACACGAGAAGTTCAAGATGCCAAATATCGAGAAGTTCGGGGGGAGTGCACCCCCGATTGTCCATCTTCGCAGTTATCACCATTCCATGACTCTCCTTGGGGCTTCCGAAGAAGTAATGGCCCAACTGTTTCAGCAAACTTTGAAGGATAGTGACCTCCGATGGTTTTTATCCCTTGAGGAATCCAAAATCCGTAGCTGGGAGGATGTAGCCCAAGAATTCATGTCGCATTACAAATACAACGAAGAGCTCGAGGTCACCCTCCGTGATTTAAAGCTACTAAAAAAAACTCTGGAGAATCATTCAGTAACTTCATAGCTCGATGGATGGAAAAGGCAGCTACCATGACCAATCGGCCATCTGAGGATGAACAAGTTAACATAGTGAAGAAGAATTTCTTGCCCCATGTCCAAGCAACCATGGGAGGATAGTACTACCCCCACTTTCGAGCTCTCAGAGAAGCAGGAGTAGAAATTGAGGAAGTTCTTGCCAAAACAAAATTGGAACCGAAGAAGGTGTCCGGACAGTTCACCCCCAGGAAATATGACAAGCCTGTTAGTGCCGCAGTCTCAACCATCAATAACATCTCTCAACCAACCACATCATGGGCACTAGAAAGTCACCCTGCCCCCATCTGTAGGGAATACACTGAGCTCCATAATCCCCTCTCCAAAGTCTACCAAGCCCTGTTAATCCGAAACCTTATAAAACCCTTGGGACCCCATCCATTACCCAATCCACTTCCTAGAAATTTCAAGACCGATGCTCATTGCGCCTTTCACCAAACAGCGGGCCATACCACCAACCAATGTTTCCACCTTCGAAACATAATCCAAGATCTCATCGATCGGGGTACCATCGCCCCACCAGCCAATCCTAAGCTAAACACTACGCACAACCCACTCCCAAATCACACCAATGCCATCTTCTTGGAATAAAACCCGAATTTCGATCCGTCAAACCAAATCACACCCCTATACCCTCCTAAACCTCTTCAAATTTGCCCATATTTCCTCCTACACCCTATTAGCCCCGCTAATCGGGCACTATCTCTCCTTACTTAAGCATGCATCGTTGTCCATACCTGTTCCAGAAGTGGAAGAATGGAATTATCAGAAGTCTTAAATCAACTCCTAGAGTTCGGGCTGAAATTGCCCTCACGGATGAATATCGATTGCCAAAAGTTCAGTGTGCTTTTTTTGGAAGCGAGGAAATGGGCTCGAGAATTAGATAGTTGGGTGATACCCACCGATGAGGTCAGTTTATATGATGTTATCCAGATTGTGACGGAAGCATTCAGGCAAACCAACAACATTTGTAGTATCACCGAGTTATTTGGTGCTTTGAAGCTACAAGGGCGCCTGGTCCCCTCACCCTTACATATCCCCACAGAATGGGAAGACCTATATGGGGAAGCCTTTGAGGTTGTGGAATGCATTGACCTCACAGGCGAAAACAGAATTGTTGCCAACGGATGGGAGGAAGAATTCAAAAATTCAAATGAAGAGCAAGCTTCAGGAAGAACTGGCCCAGTAACCGACTTATGTGGGATACTATCATTTGAAGAACTCCTCGGAGAAATAAATAGGGTGGTAGAGCAGCCTGAGATCGATGAAGAAACGGGATTCATGTTTTTCTCTTCCTCGATAAAATATATGACCAGATCAGGTAGACATTACCAGATCTGAGCTCACTACCAGCAAATGACAAGGGGAGGGGCGTTGAAAACCTTCATATGCCAGAAATTACCATCGAGGAGAGAAAGATCCTCGATCAACTGAAGAAAACTCAAGCTAACATCACTCTATGGGGGCTTTTCATGTCTTCCCAGCTGCACATAAATGCTTTAATCAAGTTGCTCACAAGACTCACAGTTCCTCCTTCAACCACACCAGAAGAAGCAGTAAATTTGGTCGGATCCTTCACCTCCACCCTAATGTTGTCATTTTCTAAAGAAGAAATACCCAGAATTGGGCCGAATCACAATCATGCACTCAACATCTCCGTCGAAGTTATGGTAAAGGTCGTTCGATAACGGATCCGCCTTGAATGTTTTCCCGTTGAGAACCTTCAAATGTTTATGTCTGAAAGAAAGCGACTTCGCTCCAACCTCTGTCGCTGTGCGTGCCTACGATAACACCCGCCGAGAGGTGATTGGATCCATAAAACTTGCAATAGGGGTTAGACCTATAAACCCTGTCGTCGAATTCCAAGTCATTAATATCCAGACCGATTTCAATCTGTTGCTCGGACGACCCTGGATCCACAGTATAAAGGGTGTATCTTCCTCATTCCATCAGAAATTGAAGTTCTTCACGATGGGCGAGTCATCCCCATTTTGGGTGACGACGACAATGCCGAGGGTGCAAGCACCAGCAGTCAAATTCTTGAGATACAACATGGATCAAATGATATGCTCCTGTCAGGATTCTGAGTCGAGCCATCCTTACTCCCGGTAGGGGACGATTTCAAAGAAAGGGTTTGTCCAGAATATGACTCTCAGGGCAATGTTAATGTGATTCATATGTTCAGAAACATGCACTTCATGCCCGAACTGGGGCTCGAGCAAAGGCAGCAAGGGATACTTGAGCCCATCGAACTGAAGAAAGCTTTCCCTCCTTGCGGTTTGGGATATCAACCATCAGAACAAGAGCTCAGAAAGAGCCGACAGACTCGATTAAAGAGAGGGCTAGACTGCGTTCGAACTATCTCATGAGATTCCTTAAATGGACGATTCATCAAAGAAGGTTAGGATTTCCCCTTTTGCGGTTTTCCAGAACCATGGTATGACCACACAGACAAGAAGATGAAGCCTGTAATGGAGATATTTTTCCAATATAGCTACCCATGGGCCAAAAGTTTCTCACACCACGTATAATCGCTCATCAAAAGTATTGAAGAGACTGAGAAAAGTGATTCTGAAGATTCCTTCAACTTGCAGACACTGGGGCTGGCACTCTGCATGGTTCATTTAGGCACTACATCAATGGACCCATCCCGTCTGATTAAAGCTGCTGATACACCTATCCTCAACTGGCATGCTGCGCCAGTTCTACCTCTTGAAATTTCCCCTAACCCCAATGTTTACCCTATTTCTTCAACTGTTGTCTATCCTCGCTCAAATGTAATCGAGATCTCTTTTGATGAGGTTCTCAATGTTGTTTTTCCTATCAATGAAATAAATGAAGATTTTGAGTATCTTACTGTGCCTTACATTAATTATTTAGATTCTAATCAAACTTTTGATGATGATGATTTTGCAAATGAACAATTCTTAACTGATCTAAATAAGGTTAATAATAAACAACATAATCGCGTTCAAGTTAACGAAGAAGAGACTGTTGTTATTAATCTCGGTTCTAGTAGACAACTGTGCGAGATTAGGATAGCGGCCACCCTTGACGAGCATGAGCGCGCACAACTCGAAAAATTGCTGAAGGAGTTCGTGGATGTCTTCGCATGGTCGTATGATGATATGCCCGATATCGATCCTAAAATAACACGGCATGAGATCCCCACTCTCCTAGATTACAAGTCGGTTAAATAAAAGTTGAGAAAACTCAACACCGAATGGTCGCTCAAGATCAAAGAAGAGGTGGTCAAACAGTTGAACGTAGGTTTCATTAGAGTAATCGAATATCCCACGTGGCTATACAACATTTTACCTGTACCGAAATCAGGAGGGAAGGTTCGAATGTGTGTGGATTACCGAGATTTAAACAAAGATTCTCCGAAGGATGATTATCCGTTACCCAACATCGACATGCTCGTGGACAACACAACCAGTCATGCTCTCAAGTCATTCGTCGACGGGTTTGGCGGATATAACCAGATCAAGATGCACCTTGACCACCAAGAAAAAACCGCATTCATCACCCCGTGGGGAACCTTCTGCTACACCGTTATGCCATTCGGTCTCAAGAATGCTGGGGCTACCTACCAAAGGGCTACCACAACCATCCTGCATGACCTGATTCACAAGGAGGTCGAGGTTTACATGGATGATATGATTATCAAGTCCAAAACTAGAGAAGGTCATGCTCCTGCTCTCCGAAAGGTCTTCGAACGACTGCGGCAGTATCAGATGAGACTCAATCCACAGAAATGCGCCTTCGGCGTTACAAAGGGAAAAGTCATGGGATTCATAGTCAGTGAGAAGGGGATAGAAGCAGATCCTGCTAAGCTGAAGGCCATACTTGAGATGCCACCTCCCCGAACAGAGAAGGAAGTCCGAGGTTTCCTTGGGAAATTATAATATATCAGCCGTTTCATCAGCCAACTAACCTCCATATGTGAACCAATCTTCAAGCTCCTCCAAAAGGATTCAACCAAGGTTTGGAACGAGGCCTGCCAAGGAGCTTTTAACGAATCAAACAATATCTGACCCAACCTCCAGTTCTCATGCCACCACAACCTGGTCTCCCTTTGCTCTTATACCTAACCATAACCGACACTGCAGCTGGAGCTTTGCTAGTCCAATACCTTGAAGACTCCTGCAAAGAAAGAGCCATCTATTATGCTAGTCACAAATTGGCCGGGTACGAGGTCAACTACACTACTTTAGAAAAGGCATGTGTCACACTTTTCTGGGTCACCTAAAATTTGCGACACAACATGCTTGCCTTCCACATCAAACTTGTATCCCGAATGGATCCCATCAAATACCTGCTTGAGAAAATCGCCTTATCCAGCCAAATGGCCTGATGGTTGATGCTCGTAATCGAGTTTGATGTCGTGTACGTCGCACAAAAATTCGTTAAAGGAAGATCCATTTCTGACTACCTCGCGGATTACCCCATAGGAGAAGCTAATGTCTGGATCTCCGAACTCCCAGATGAGAATATCCTTTGCACCGCCAAAGACAACCTCCGATGGCAAATGTTCTTTGACGGCACTACCAACAAAAAGGCATATGGCATTGGGATACTCCCGGTTTCCCTAGATGACTCTCATACTCCCATCGCCATCAAGTTGAATTTCCCCTGCACCAATAACATGACGGAATATGAGGCATGCACAGTGGGCCTCAAGTTCGCTCTCAAGAAAGGTATTCAATACCTTGATGTATATGGGGATTCTTCCCTCATCATCGGTCAAGTGCTCAGAAAGTGGAAAGTCAAGGATGAAAATCTCCAACGCTTTCACGCCCAATTAGAAGAGTTAGCCTCCCAAATCCAAGATATCACTTTCCATAACCTACCCCAAGCAAAGAATAACCTAGACAATGCTCTCGCCACTTTGGCCTCCATGGTCGACATGCCCGAGGGAATAACATTGACCCCCTTCCTAGTTCAAAAGCAAGACAAACCAACCAATCGCTACCACATTAAGCTCGTCACCAAAGAAGATCCTGAGCTAGTCAACGACTGGTACTATGACATTTGGTGCCTCCTCAGGTACGGTAGGTATCCCCAGGGTTCCAACAAGAACGACCGAGCTACCCTCCAAAGGCTGGCCGCCCAGTACATCATCTGTCATAAAGCACTATTCAAGAGGAATTTCGATGTCACTCATTTGCACTGTATCGCAGGGGCTGACATTGAAAAGATAATGCAGAAAATTTATAGCGGGGAATGTGGGCCCCACATAAATGGTCACATGCTTGCCAAGAAGATCATCCGACAGGGCTACTACTGGACCACCATGGCCTAGGATTGCACCACCTATGTTCGGAGATGCCCTAAATGCCAACAGTTCTCCAATCTTCAACACTTGTTTCCGCGAGTATTATACAACATGACCTCTCCCTGTCCATTCTCCACCTGGGGTATCGACATCATAGGGAAGGTTACACCAAAAACATCAAACGGACATGAGTTCATCCTGGTTGCCATCGATTACTTCACCAAATGGGTCGAAGCTGAATCATATGCAGTATTGAATGCCAAGAAGGTGGCTAAGTTCATCAAAAAAAATATCATATGCCGATATGGGGTCCCACACGAGCTAGTGTCAGATAATGATTTGCACTTCGAGGCAGAAGTCACAGAAATAGTCAATGAGTATGGGATTCAGAGACATAAATCTTCTCCCTATCGACCTCAGGCCAATGGTGCAGTTGAGGCCGCCAATAAAAACCTCAAACCCATCATCAGCAAGATGACCAAAAGTTATAGGGATTGGGCCGACCGGATCTCGTACGCCCTCTGGGGCTATCGAACCTCAAACCGAACCTCTACTGGGGCTACCCCTTACTCTCTGGTTTACGACATGGAAGCAGTCCTAACTGTGGAGCTGGAAATACCCTCGCTACGCATAATGCTCAAAGGCAAGGTTAGTGAAGAAGACCGGTGCCAAAGCCGTCTTGACCAGCTGACCCTCCTGGACGAAAGGATATTGAAGGCTTTATACCATATACAAGGGTACCATCGCCGAATAGCGCGTTCATTCAACAAGAGAGTCAAGGATCGCGGTGTCTGAGAAGGGGATTTAGCCCTCAAAGAGATAATATAACCCATCTGGGACCCTAGAGGAAAATTCAAGCCCAATTGGAGCGGCCCTTACATTGTGAAGAAAATCTTGTCTGGCGGTGCCGCCATGCTCACTGACCTGGATGGGGAAGAGTTGGCTCGTCCAGTCAATCTGGACCATCTCAAGAAATTCTACCCCTAGTCCGAAATCTCGGTGCGCTACGACTCTTCTCATCCCCCTTCTATTCTAAATATATATATATATATATATATATATAAAGTTTTTAAAAAACCCCAGAGGTACGTAAGCAGCTCATACATCTCACATGAGCACAACCCCTTCTTTTTCACAAAATATATTATTTTCTTATCGCCGAGAACGACAGTTCATTCTAAACATCTACTTGAACAAAAGGATTATGTATGCCCTAGCGATCGGTATAGATAATTCAAAATACAAAATTCATCGAAAGTCACAGCTGGATGATCAGAAACTTGTTTATTTCATTAATAACAAATTACAGTACGAATTTCATAAGAAAAAGGAACGGATAACTCCCTTCCCCCTATTACCCTAAAAAGCAAGATAAAATCCCCACATCTGTTTCACAAAATAAGCTCTCCAAGAGTCCTACCCACAGCTACCAGAAGAACCTGCACCCTCATCATCTACATCGTGAGGACCTTAAGTTTCCCCCGCCTGAATAGAGTGTCACAAACATTCCATGGATCGATGAGCCTTAACCATCTTCGAAAAGACCACAACAACCCCTTCCATAGAGTCAGATAAAATAAGCCACCTTTGACCAATCTCACTACAAGAAAAAGGGTCATTTATGTCAGTGAAAAACTGACATAAATGACCATTTATGTCAGTTTTGGAATTTTTTAAAACTGACATATAAAACTCTGACATAAATGTTCGTAAAACTGACATAAAGAAGATCACATTTATCTAAATTTTTAAGAACACACATAAAAACTACGGTATTCACCATGTTTTTAATCAGATTTTCATGAAAAACTAACATAAATAACATCACATTTATCTCACTTTTACTAATTTTATGAGAGTTTTTTCAAAATTGACATAAATGTTTATATAAAAATTTTAAAAAAAATCATTACTCCATAAATAGACAACTACTATTTGAGGTTAAATCAACCCTTGTAAATAGATAATAATCAAGGTCATAAATATCACGAACATGATTTACATCAAGATATTTACAATAAAAAAAATATTGATGTGAGCTACATCATATCCAAAAACTAAGTAGTGTGTGAGCTACGTGATGATATCCAAACACTAGCTAACGTCTAACTATCTACATCATAATATTCTAAAAATAGTGATGATACATCCCAATATACAAAAAGTAGCGTGGAAAACTACATCATAAGATCCACAATCCAAAATAATACTCAAGCTAGGACGTTGTCGAACAAAATACTCGGTCAAGTTTGTTCTCAATGCTATCCAACCCAGAATGAGTAACCCTATAATAAAATGTAATCATCATAATTTTCATCAAAACACAATCATCTCAACAAATTGTCATTACGACATAACAAAATGCAGTTTTTCGGAAGTACCTAATACATGTAATCCGCAATCAATTCAACGAACTTCGTATAAACTTCAATTAGCTCATTCAATGTATACGTCGCTTTATCGGGCAATCTTCTCATGTAACGAATTGAAGATATAATTGAATTTTATTATTATGGTATAAAAATAGTTAATGACTAAACAATATTTTATATAATAGGAGGAAAATAGAAAAAAATGGTAACTACCTTTGTTTAAAAAGGTGTGGAAGGATCCTCCATGAAGTAACTCATGAACTTCAACACGATATCCGCAATGAAGAGTACCTTTTCCTCTCATTGGGAATTAGTTAACACAAAACATTATTACCAGACAAATAATAAAAGAGCAAATCTTCCATTTTCTATCACATTAGTATTAATACAGAGCAATAATTGATCCGCCAACGAATTCTATATTATGCAACATATCAGTCAGCATAACTCTATATACAGATCAATAAGCAGTCAGTAAAACTCTAAATTACACAACAAATCATTTAACATAAATCTGTTTTTGAATTAATCAAACAAATTCTATATTATGCAAAATACCAACCTTCGGCCAAACCGCCTGCTACAACCACCTTCGGCCCTAGTTTTCCTAACCTGTCAAAACCTAGCCCCCTACGCACCTGCTATAACCACCTTCGCCCCTAGCTGTCTTACACATACTCATACCTAAAGCCTACGAAAACAATAATGTTAAAGTGTTCATCATGATCTGAATGTTAAAGTGTACAACATGATCTTTATGTTAAAGTGTTTAGATTATTAAACAACTATGTTTGTGGAGATAACAACTATTAGAACTTAAGCTATCGTATGTTTGGAGAATAAAAACAGAAGCTAGTATGGGAATCAAGTGTTGGAATAACAAAAATAGTCAAAAGAAGGAGAATGTCACCATCGAGAAAGCTGGAGGAAAATTATCAAAATTAGTAAGAGGGGGAACCTCACTATCGAGAACCTGGACAGATCTTTTTTCACCTTCATTGTCCCTAGGATAGGATCATCTTTTTTACTTCCATATACCAATGTGTCTTTTCTCATTACGTGTGCCCCTTCATTTATACTCGGGAACTCCTGTAATTACTTCTAAGAAGAACCTTGTAAACTATCTCTCATCTTATACATGTTCCTGATACCTATAACTCTCACTATTCTATTGTTGTTATGATTATAAAAGACCTACAGGTATATATGTTCACATCTGCATAATTAATTAATTTCGATAATAGTTTATCTCCTAAAGTCCTAATCATTTTCACAAACCTTATTTTCTTTTTCCGTAATCTTTAACAACATCAACAAATTTGAAGGGGGAACTTACAACCCGGGTTGATTACGCAAAAGAGAGACAATTAGATTTAACTTTTGTGGTACTTGAATAAGCTTATTTTCAACTTAAACAAGAAAGATATTTATAAAGACAAAAGAACTTGGTAAATTCTAAAAAAAATCAACCAATGATCAGAAAGACCAGCAACTTTTAAACTAACACTGCAATGAAAAGCTCTCTTATTACTCAAGTGTACAATAGTTCTTGGCGTGATCCAATATTTAAGCATCAGCTATATTCAAATGAAATAATTGGTAATAAGATTTGACAACTTCCAGAATATAAAGCATTTTGGGTAAGGGAAAACTCGAGTACCTCCCCTGAAATATTACCCCTATTGATCTTGGAATTGACTACCATTTCCACAGGACTATACAACTACTAAAATATCAATCAAAGATGTAAACTTCTGGTTGTACCACAGTTTTTTTTTACAATGGAAAAAAAGTATGACTAAATTTATAGGGAAAAAATCATGAGTTCTGCATTTGAGTTTTTCTTATAAGGAAAGTATTTGACAACTTATAAAAATGAAAAAAATAAAAAGATTCAAGTCCTACAAATACCTGCATGTTTCCAATTAAGTGGGAAAACAGTACGAGGCCCAAGATTAGAATGAGAATAGCAGATATAATTTCCCCAATAAATGTCCATGTGGACAAACTCTGGCCATATGAACTACAAGATAACATCAATGCAATTCAAATTTCTCAGTAAGAAGATGCTCTAAATAACATACCTATTATTCCAATAGAAGTTCATGGCAGCAACATATATTTCAAATTATGTATCATAGCATATAGTCAAAGTGACTAGAATAATTAAGTATGACAGCCTGATCATAGAAAAAATCAATTAATCATTGAGCTTTTGTCATCTCTGCCATCCCAAAGTTCGCCACTGGGAGCTTGTGCAATCTTTCCACTAATAATTTAAAGAAAAGCAAATGCATAAACCTACAATAAAATAACGAGAGACTGGATTTGGTCATACTAATTTCAGAAGATATTCTTCCATAAAAATAAACTAGATTCTCCAAACTAGAAAAGTTGAAAACAATATACGTGAGGTTTTACTTACATTTACTAGATGCAGTTAGGAGATCTTATCTTGTAATTACCGGGACAACAACTCAAATGATATTGACGAAAATTGCAAATGAAGTAGTTCTTCTCTGTTATACTTCAACCTCTTATCTATTTCAACAATATCAAAATCTTAATTAAACAATATCATAACAAAATGCGACTTCTAGAAATACAATTACAGCTAAAGTGATACCAACAAAATTAACCTTCTCAGATCTATGCGATGACTTACGCATTTGTACCAATTTCTGTTTCTGTTTCAAATTCATTGAAGTTACTCGTGATGGAGAAAAAAATTGATCCATCTTAGTAAGACGGGATGGATTTAATATGTTCATGTTTACCTTAATTTGGGCGTGATTCTGAGAAAATAACAAGAAAACATCATCAGTTTAGATCCACTCCCACACACAGATTGTGAGAGAGAGTGAGGCCAATCCTGGAAAGCTTGATAGAGGGTCAAGTGATGTATATCTTTGTTGCATCTCCTCTATAACCAAAATTAATGAAAAATTGAGATTTTGAAAAGCTGTCAGTGATGGAACCCAATCTGGGTCAGCACCTATATGTTGAATCAGACCTCGTAGACCAGCCAAAAGAATTATGTGAGAGAGACAGAGCGAGGAACAAAATAAAATTTCTGACATTACAATATTTTTCAGGAAGCATGGTATTCTCAAGATCATTATAACGTTCCTATTATAATACTACCTCAGTCCTAAGTTGTTAATCGCTATTTGAAGATAGTAGTCTGATTCAGATGCAACCAAACAAGAGGCAACTCGAACTATTCTGAAACCATTTCCATGTCAATCTTTAGACGAGTCATTTCCAAGTCAAAATTTAAACCCTAAAGAATATATTACCTTAAACCAAACATGAACTAGAGATTGGAGTTCCAAATCAACATTTAGACCAGTCATTTCAATGTCAATCCATGCAAGAGGCAACTTAAACTTTCCTGAAACCCTTTCCCGTATTTGATCACCACCATTCTGCTTTATTGACGCGTTCATTCATCCTGAGCTCTCAACTTCTTTTTTAGCCTTACCTGTATAAAAATAATAATATGTTTGTAAATATCCTAACTTAATAATCCGTGTACTTATTTTAAGAGGTTTGACACAATAACATGTGAGAAGTTAGGATCAGTTAAGGAAAGTTAAAATTCCAGAAAACATTAAGGGGTAAATTATAGTTATCTTAGTTTCTTTAATAAAAATTAAAATAACCTCTTTCATTGAAAATCTCTCCACTATTAGGAGAAAACATGAGTGTTTCTATGTTGTGTATCATCCTTGACATCCAAATCGAGAAAGAAAAGGCATTTGAGAGCTTATCCTTGACATCCAAACTGAGAAAGAAGAGTCATTAAAGATCCAATCATAGTTTCGCATATTACATCTTAGACAATTTGCAGCATGAAATTCAAAGATACATAATGTGACTTTAGATTTACAGAAATAAAATTGTAAAGCAATCAATTGATGTTGTACATGTACCATAGAAATCATTTATACTTTAACCTTTTCTTGGTGAATGCAATCTAAAAATATGTATGCAAGTTATACCATAATTATACTTTAAAAAAATCCACAATGAGAAATTCATATGATATTGAATAAAAGCAGAGCAGGACCATATATGAATTTCCCACCCTAGTTAAAGTTCAAGTACTCCAACCAACATCAGAATTTTCAAACTATTGGATACCAAAAATTAAAATTAGCATACACTGAATGAGACATCTTCTATCACATAACACATAATTAATACACTATTCCTATTTGGTTTTAACTTCAGAATGATTATTTTCAAACATTAAGTGCAAAATTTCCACCTTGATCAAGTAACAAATAAGGTGTTTTTCTTATTTCAAGAAAGTTTAAAAACTCAAACAATCACAAGAGTTCACATGTCCACCAACTAGCCCTGACAACTAGTTTTCCTAGTTCAAGCAATTGCAAAACAATCATAACTGCTATGATGTTGTTATTGCAGTATATATGCATTATAGAAGCTATAACAACATATATATATATATATATATATATATATATATATATATATATACAAGCTTTAGCATATATATACTAGAAGCAACTAATATATATATAATAGTAGATATTAACTTTCATACAGGAGTTTCTAAAGCTTACAGTTCTATTTGGTTGCTATGGAAGTATGACTGATAGATGATTCCTATCACAATACACGCTAAATTTATTTCCATAAAAATTAACATCCATGTTTCTTGTCAAGTTCAAATGATGGCAATTTATGGTAGTTATGATAAATAAACTAGATGGGAGCTTTGGCATGGAATTAGAGACTTGGCTAATAATGAGTGTGATCTAATCATCACTGGTCGTTACTTAAATATTGTTATGGAGAAATCTAATAAGCTGGAAGGAAATAGAATTGACCAAGTGGCAGCATATGATTTCAAATATATGTTGGCTTCAACTGGTTTTGCAGAGATAGACTTCACAGGTTCTTTATTTAGCTAGTGTAATAATAGGCAGGGGAACTAAAGAATTTTGGAAAGGTTTGACAGGGTTCTAAGTAATAATTTTTGGAATAATCTCTTCCAGACTACAGAAGTGGACCATTTGGTCAGACTAAACTCGGATCAGTCTCTATTAATAGTATCATTGGACTAAAAAAATGCATTTCCCCACTCTGCCAGTGATGCAAACACATTTGCCCCTATTTAAAAAAAGCAGTTTGTAATGTTCGACTTGAGGTCCCACTTTCCCAACTTTCAAAGAAGAAAGTGTTGCTTCTCTAAGATGTTAGACACATACGATTGCTCATTTAAATGAATGAATGTAGCACGAGCTTTGTGGAAATTATTTGCAACTCTTTAATGAGAAAAAATCAACTCTGAATAAGTAAAAATTCTTTTTACCTATGTGAAATTTTTTGACCCAAACCAAATTTAACCTAAGTTCAAATTACATCACAACTTCAATAGCCAAACAAAATATATTAAGGATCACTATATGTTGAATGAAACTGAAGTACATACCTATGAAAAAAATGGGGTGATAGTTCATAAACTTGGGAAGTAAGTTGTTCCTCCATCCATGATTAAGGTCCACGAAAAAAAGAATCACCAAGGTAGATGTGTTCAAGATGAGACATGGTGAATCATAGGTTAGCATAATGATCATGTATATGTATTCCTTAAAGCAAAAACACACACAAATAGATTGACAATATCCCAAGGATAATATTAATAATCAATCTCAATATCGATTAAGTAATGCAATCTCAAAATTACTCAGCTAATGTATGACACACTTCTTCTATCAAAACAAGACATTTTTTCCCAGTAAGTAAAATTTCTATAACATGAGTATTTTAGCTATAACAACCCATTGAATCCACAAAGCAACTCATTTAGGAATATTTCAAAATCACATAACAATAACATGTAGGCAATATAATTTCTTATATCCTAAAGAACTAGGACATACCCCTGAGTGAAATTCCAGTAAAGTTTCAAACAAGTTAGTTTCTATATACAGTTGACTATGCATAAATCGTAATGAATTGAGATAAATTTGAAAAACTAAAAGGGCACTGGCAAACAAATGTAATAATGTATTATAGGATTAATCAAACTAAGATATAAGAGTATGGTTGGTGAGGTTAGGATTTGAGAGTGGACACTTCAACCAAAGGAGACAAGCTAAGAGCAGTTCCACTGTTAAAAAGAACAAATCAAGGAAACCCCTATATCAATTACCCTATTTTCTAGATTCCATACCATACCCTCCCTTTACCAGAGAACATCACTGCATTTTAAGACCCGGGCAACTTGGACTGTTATATTATACACACAAATGTTCTTACAAATATTGGGTTGTTTCATTATTCTGATTGAGAATGTACAGTTGTACATGCCTAAAAATCCTTAAATTATAATCCCCATAGGCGCCTTTCACTTTTCATTCACAATTTTGACCATCAAATTTATCAAATTATGGCCAATCCAGGAGGGTCTTTTTGCATCTAAGATACTCAGCTAAAGGTTATGAAGTGGAGCATCTGTATACTGAGCTATGGAAGGCTTATGATGGTCCACTGGAATCCTTTCCACGATCAATCACAAGTTATAAAATTTTGAAACTAAGGGAGATCTTTGTCCTCATGATAAATGGGAAATTTTCTTTATAGATGACAAAGGGGATGTGATGTTGATGGGGGATGATCCATGGGCGGAGTTCTGTGATATGGTGAGAATGATCTTTATTTGTTCAAGCCAAGATGTGAAGAAAATGAGTATAGGAAGAAAACTTCATATATCGTTCGTAGATAATGAAGGAACTAGTTTTACCTACGACATTGCTGAAAACTAGATATGAAACTTTCTATTTAAGAAATATTTACTTCTTACTTTTTTCTTATTTTTGATTTCATAGTGGGTCTTTAACAAGAATGTTTGATGTCGGAGGTTATAAGGGAGATATTAACAAATTAATAGCCTCATATTGAGTGGAATTGAAATGATTAGCTAGGAGTAATGAAGGCTTAGGAATAGAATTTGTGTATATGAATAATGTACTTGTGTTTTCGGGTGTATAGATGCAACAAATCGGTGAGAGTGGAACGGATAAAACTTTCTTTGTGGTAAAAAAAAGTGCAAAATGTTTAGTATAAGTATGAAGCACCAAATTAAGAGTCATGTATAGTGCATTATTATTATCAATGATGATCACATATGGCGGATTCAATACACTTTGATCAATATAATAAATGGATGTCATTGGATTTCAACGATAAAAGCAACGAGAGGAATGTATTTAGACTTTTAACTAGACAGAACAGTTGATTGATTTTTAAAGAACATGAAATGAAATTTTCACTAAGAAATATACAGTAGGCAGTCAAGTCAAATTGAGGGCCAATCCAATGTGTTCGAGAAGCCGTATAAGACAACATTGTACAACTGAAGACAAGGATGACTAGTGCCTTTGATAGGCAGTGGATTTCAACGATAGCAGTAAACAGAGCATATCACATTTGAACAAAATTTCATACGCAAATGTATACTTCATCTTATCATATTCATCTTATCACGACAGTACACAATACATATCACAACTGTTAAAGAGTGCATATTAGTTGCTAGGAGAGAGCAACGGAGTTTGTAATGAGAGAATAACTTTCCGTAACTAATTAGCTTGAAATTTAGAGCAAATAACTCATTAACAAAAGCCTTGTGCAACTGGTGCTCCCTTTACATTGGTTATAGGAGAAAGATTTCTGATATAACAAAAGCCTTGTGCAACTGGTTCTCCCTGCGACGCGCTCTCTTCCCCCTACGGCGAGATGACGCGCCTCCACTACCCGAGCCAGAGTCTTCCCCGGATGAGGCTGATGGAACCAAGAAAGAAGGAACAGGAACAGCATCCCGAATGTGGGCAGTCGTCGATGATATCCAATCTCTAATGTCTCTCAGCCAAGTGGTCGACACCCGAACTTACTGCAAGGAAAAGGCAGAATCAGTATCAAGCAAAAGAAATAAAAAAAAACAGAAGGAAAAGGACCGAAAAGTTTATCGCAGGACGAAGGACCTCCTCTGTCAAACCCAGCTCCTCTGGATCCATCGCAAGAGGACGGTGCAGCATCGGCACTATCCCTCCATCAGCCCGTCGGATGTTGTACGAAGGCGTGTGCAACCTCACGAAAGGAACTTCTGAAGTCGCCGCCATAAATGTCGATGGACCGCCGCCACTATGGGAGGATCCCACTGGTCGACTCGAACCTGCAGGAGGGAAAGGCAAGGCATCATGTATGTTGGGCGCCATCAACCAGCTCGTCATAAAGTCCATGTAGTCATACGGCGCAGCCGTATCAGTGTACAACGAGTAGGATTCGTCGATCATCATCGCGATCATCTCATCCTCCAATAGTTATCTCTCCCACCTCATAGACATAGGGGGCTGTGCGGGTGGAACCACCACCTCCTCCTCAGTAACTTGGCGAACCACCCTCTCCCCGAGATACCAGGAATGGCCGAACTCATGCGCCAACAAATGCCTCATCTGCACATTCCCCCCAGTCATCCCCGTATCTTGAATGGTTGTCCCCCAAGGATAAAAGGTCACCTGGAAATCCACAAGCAGGCATGAGTCAATACAAGATCAAAAGGTGCAAAAACCAAGACTGAAAAGGAAAGGACCTTCCCCGACCATTAGTCAGGTCATTCAAGTCCTGATGCACCGCCTCCAGGGAGAGAGATCCCTTAGATTGTCGGTTGGCCTTACGCCATCGATACCATCGGTAGAAGTCCTCAATAGTGTCATCCTTCAGAGCAATCAGCGGAGTGTTGCACCCGATTACCTCATAGAACCACGTCTGAATTCACAAGCAAAAAGTGATGCATAAGGAAAATGCGAATACATGAAAGGAAAATGCGAATGCATGAAATGAAAATGCGCAAAGTAAAGAATACCTCAAGGAGATACGTGGCTCCAGTAAAAATCTACCGACAGCACCGGCTGAATGCATCCAAAGAAGAGTAAAGGGTCGCCAATGTCAGACTCCCCCAATCATAGAAAGGGATGTTCGAAAACATCCTCAAGTACGGTAGAAACCACAAATGGACGACGTCGCCGCTCGATGCCACCATGAAACCTCCTAGCAACAATAAGATGAATAACTGGGCCATATTACTCACTTGCATCCCATCCTCCACATCAATCACCCTTCTCAGCAAAACATCCTTCAGCAAGGGCAGCCGGATGGAATCTCCAGAGACTATCCTCCTCACATCACCAAGTTTCGCAAGCACTGCCTTCGGCCTCACCCGCTAGGAGAGATCCACCTCTATCTGTTCCCCGTCATAATCTAGCCCCAACAGTTGTTGCACATCTATGAGAGTCAACGTCATCTCCCCAAAGCCAAAATGGAAAGTGTGGGTAGTGTCCCACCACCTCTCCCCCAAAGCGCACAGGACCGCTGTCGAACGAGGCGTCTCATCCAGCGCAGACGCCAACCTCCCAAAACCCGCTAATGATACCATCCAACACACCATGGGTGGAAGATGCTCCCAAACATCCTTAAGCCCCGTCGTCCCACGGGCACGCATGTTCCTCAAGGAAATATCAGACTGGAAAAAGGAAAAATCTCATCCAAAGTCAAGAAAGAAACAAAAATCACCCAAAACGAAAGCAATTACAAAGGTCAGGTTACTTACATAACCGCCGAGAATCACTCTCGAAGAGCGATGACGCGATGGCTCCCGCAGCAAGGTCCGCTCATCCGCAACCGGCTCAAATGCATCGAAAGCATTCTCGTTCCCCAAAGCAAGGGGCAGCCTGTCCCTCCAATCCACATTCGCCCAGTCATCAATTGTCAACCACTCCCGGTGGATAGCGGTACTCACAAAGGCGGCCATTTCTTGAAGATCAGAACATTAGAACAATTCGCAGAGAGAAATCGCAGAAAGAGAGAAGGCAAGAAGCTGTGAAAAATGAAGGGGATTCGCCCCCTTTATATAAGAGGCCAAGCGCCATGCCGATCGGCACCTCCCCCTTCCATACCGATCGTCACTGACTCCTCACCTTCCTGAGGCAGTCCAAAATTCCGTGACACTGCCGAATGGCACCCCTCAGTCTATGTCGGTCGGCACCCCCCCTTAAAATTTAGTACAAAAATTCATGGAAAATGCCAGAAAACCCTGAAAAATCCTCAGAAAATTCCTAAAACTCCCAAGAAGGATTTAGAACATTTTCATCAAGAAAATTTTGCACTCCTTCAGGTGAAACCTTTTTGTCCCCAACGGAACCCTCAAAATCCAAGCGAATGATCTCTTGAGCAATATGCCCGGACCACCTAATCACCTCATCAGCAGAGTTTACAACCTCAAACCGGTTTTCTCCCCAACAATCAGCTCCTCCGCTCAAATCAAGAACACAAAGCCTCCCCAGCCATCGGCTACCCAGTGCGAAACAATATCACATGATATTTTTCCCAGCAACATTCAGAAGAATCACTCGCCCCAGGCGATCTCTCCCAAAAGATGATCCAATATCTTCCCTAGCTCATTCATCGTTCCCCAGCGGAACCTCAAATCCAATTCTTATCCCCAAAGGAACCCCTCTTCCCTAGCGAAATCCTCAAAAGTTAGGTGAAAACTCCGCCCGAAAAAGCTCCGGAAAATCCTTAAGGATCACCTAATCACTTCCCTAGCGAAATTCTCTTACAGCACCCAAAATAGGTTGTTCCCCCCCCCCCCCCCTGCGAGGTCTCCTAAAAAGCTTCCCAAACTATCCGCTCCCCAACTCAGATCAGAATCATAAAGCTCTTTCCCCAGCACAATTGAAATCTAATCCTCAACCACTCTTGGGCCAGAATTGGCCCCGGTCTTGTATCGTCACCTAAGTTAGGTCAGAATTGACCTCGATCCTCGATCGTCACCACTCTTGGGCCAGAATTGGCCCCGATCTTGGATCGTCACCTAAGTTAGGTCAAAATTGACCACGGTCCTCGGTCGTCACCACTCTTGGGTTATAATTAGCCCCGGTCTTGGATCGTCACCTAAGTTAGGCCAGAATTGACCTCGGTCCTCGGTCGTCACCACTCTTGGGTCAGAATTGGCCCCGGTCTTGGATCGTCACCTAAGTTAGGTCAGAATTGACCTCGATCCTCGGTCGTCACCACTCTTGGGTTAGAATTGTCCCCGGTCTTGGATCGTCACCTGAGTTAGGTTAGAATTGACCTCGGTCCTCGGTCGTCACCACTCTTGGGTCAGAATTGACCCCGGTCTTGGATCGTCACCTGAGTTAGGTCAGAATTGACCTCGGTCCTGGGTCGTCACCACTCTTGGGTCAGAATTGGCCCCGATCTAGGATCTTCACCTAAGTTAGGTCAGAATTGACCTCGGTCCTCGGTCGTCACCACTCTTGGGTCAGAATTGGTCCCGGTCTTGGATCGTCACCTAAGTTAGGTCAGAATTGACCTCAGTCCTTGGTCGTCACCACTCTTGAGTCAGAATTAGCCCCGATCTTGGATCGTCACCTGAGTTAGGTTAGAATTGACCTCGGTCCTCGGTCGTCACCACTCTTGGGTCAGAATTGGCCCTGGTCTTGAATCGTCACCTAAGTTAGGTCATAATTGACCTCGGTCCTCGGTCGTCACCACTCTTGGGTCAGAATTGGCCCCGATCTTGGATCGTCACCTGAGTTAGGTCAGATTGACCTCGGTCCTTGGTCGTCACCACTCTTGGGTCAGAATTGACCCCGATCTTAGATCATCACCTAAGTTAGGTCAGAATTAACCTCGGTCCTCGTTCGTCACCACTCTTGGGTCAGAATTAACCGGGTCTTGGATCATCACCTGAGTTAGGTCAGAATTGACCTCGGTCATCACCACTCTTGGGTTATAATTGACCCCGATCTTGGATCGTCACCTAAGTTAGGTCAGAATTGACCTCGGTCCTCGGTCGTCACCACTCATGGGATAGAATTGAACCCGATCTTAGATCGTCACCTGAGTTAGGTCAGAATTGACCTCGATCATCGGTCGTCACCACTCTTGGGTCAGAATTGATCCCGGTCTTGGATCGTCACCTGAGTTAGGTCAGAATTGACCTCAATCCTCGGTCGTCACCACTCTTGGGTCAAAATTTACCTCGGTCTTGGATCGTCACCTGAGTTAGGTCAGAATTGACATCCGTCCTCGGTCGTCACCACTCTTGGGTTAAAATTGACCCCAGTCTTGGATCATCACCTTAGTTAGGTTAGAATTGATCTTGATCCTCGGTCCTCACCACTCTTGGATCACAATTGACCCCGGTCTTGGATCGTCACCTGAGTTAGGTCAGAATTGACTTCGGTCCTCGGTGTCACCACACTTAGGTCCTCAAAACTGACCTCGACCCTCTTAATTGGTCATCCTTGCTTCCTTAGGTCCTTAAAATCGACCTCGACCCTCTGAATTGGTCATCCTCGCTTCCTTAGGTCCTCAGAATCGACCTCAATCCTCTAAATTGGTCATACTCCCTAGGAAGCATCATGCGGTGTCTATTCGATGACTATCATTTATTCCAAAATCACCCATCAAGGGGCTATATAGACACCTCATTATGTTACCCACTAACTCTCCTTAGGTCTCTAGTACCTCCACTCATCACCGCAAACCCATGTCATGTCTCGAGCACTGACCTGGAAGCCATTGGGCACTCCCTGGCTCGATTTGACCAAGAGTCAAACTCTTCGTCTAGATTGAGAGTTAATGAATCATCTAAGGGAACTGAATACCCTTTCCAACGGTCCATCCCGTGCCCGATTCTGACTTACCATGAGGACGAACGATTCGTTTGCGTCCGAAACCCAACCTAGAGGCCATCAGGCGCTCCCGAACCCTGTTTGACCTAAGTCAACTCTTCAGCTCAACCGAGGCTGAATGAATCTTTGAAGGGAATTGAATACTCTTTTCAATGGTCCATCCCGTGCTCGATTCCAACTTTCCATACGAACGAACGATCCGTTTGACTTCGAGAGGCCACCGAATGCTTCTCAGACCCGGTTGACCAAAGTCAACTCCTTGAACCTGGTCAAACTCTTTAGAAAGTCGAAGTACATCTCCTAACCTTTCCAACAGTATGCCCCGTGCATGATTCGAACTTACCATGTGGACGAACGATCCATTTGCATCCGAACGATTCCCCGTCCAACGGACTGACAAACGCTTCCAAGCCACATTTGACCTAAAGTCAACTCCTGAACTCGGGAGAAGTCCAAAGGACTTTCGAAGTTTTTTGAATTAACTTTCCAACGGTATGCCCCGTGCACGATTCTGACCAATGGTTTGCCCTCGGTGGCCAATTTTCCGAAAAAGCCTGAAACACACTACTAAACGGTAGGTTCCATAACCTGCCTATCTTCACCTGCCTGTCAATAGGCAGGAAGGGTTCTATGCTGATCGGCACACACCTGGGACTATAAAAGGAGTCCTTCACCTCATTTGCAAGTGAGCTCAGATCAAAAGAAAAATCTCTCTCAACGAATCCCAGAAACCTCTCTCGAAGGCAACGTGATTTCAACTTCCAAATCCTTTTTTTACCTCCACTTTTCATCATCCCTTTCATAAAACTTGATGAATTAACCACTCTCCATCATCATCCAAGTGCAAGGCTGCTTTTCAACATTCAAGATCAAGCTCAAAGTCTCCAAGAAGATCCATCTCTCTCACCTTTCTCTTCAAATCTTCTTAAATTTGCAATAACTTGTTTTATTCCTTAAGCACTTTTATTATCTTATTTCACATATCCTAAAATACTTTTTATCTAGTATTATTGCACATCTCCTATTTTCATATAAATAAAACCCAAAAAAATAAGAAAGAGAGGGTTTGCTCATAAATTCCAAAATGGGATTCTCACACTTTTTCCACACTTTTCTCACGACTAAAACACTTTTTCCACTCATACACACACACACTTACAAATAAGAGATTTCTCCATTTTGATTTATGGGATAAACCCCACCCCTCGTTTTGTATGTGAACTACGTGGACTTTGATGCCTTTATAGGCTACGTAGTCGTCTCGGGGTAAAACTCGAGACTCGAGTCCTTTTCTCACTTTTTTCTCTTATTTTCTATCTTCTCTTTATCTCATTTATTATTATACATTCGTTCTTAGTGGAGTATTATTCCACATGCGTTATTGTTCCCTTATAACGATCAACGCAAGAGTAATCGCGTAAATCCTATTTTCTACATTAATCTCACATTTCTACGAATGACTCGCTTTATCTTTTCCATGATACAAGTCGAGGATTCCTACCTCCATTCTATATATACACATGCACACATGTCACGGGGGGAAATATAAGGGAAAATAGAAAATATAAATGAGAGACTGAAAGGGCGGAATGGGTGCCTAACACCTTCCCATTTCGTAATTAAGCCTCCGGACCCTTCTCGAATCATTTTGGTTTCGCACGCACCAGTATGTATTTGGATGCCATCCTTCGGGGTGTCTCCCCCTTTCTTTTGTCTGTTTTGAGTAAAACAGACTGGCGACTCTGAATCTCTCTACATTTTCACACCTCACAAATCGACGCCAGCCGAACCGCTCTCCCGAGAGGGACGTGCGGGACCCGAAGGATCCTTTTCCTCCGCGGCGGGGATCAGGGATGGCCACAATGTAAATTTGTCAAAAGTTAGACTTAGGCATAAAAACATACTTTTATAGGGTGAAAATGTTAAAAACAACTATAAAACGGTCCTGTAAGAGTCACGAACACTCACACGGGATCGATGAAGCTCGTAAGAACTGGCCGCATAGTCACGGCGCTCCCGGTTTGAGTGTACGACATAAATTTGCAAAAAATTATACTTAAGCATAAAAACATGCCATCGAAGTGTGAAAATGTAAAACAACCACAAAACGATCCCGTAAGAGTCACGAACACCTCGTACAGGACCAATGTGACTCGTAGAAACCGACCGCGTAGTCATCGGGTCCCGATTTAAGTGGTGACGTAAATTTAAAAAAAATTAGACTTGAGCATAAGAGCATGCCATCGAAGGGTGAAAATGTAAAACAAACACAACGATCTAGTGAGAGTCACAAACACCTCGCACGGGACCAATGTGACTTGTACCAACCGAGCGCGTAGTCATCGGGCTCCCAATTTGAGTGTACAACGTAAATTTGCAAAAAAATTAGACTTACGCATAAAAACATGTCATCGAAGCGTGAAAACATAAAATAACCACAAAATAGTCCCGTAAGAGGCACGAACGCCTCACACGTAATTGATGTTGCTCGTAGGAATCGTCTGCTTAGTCACGGGGCTACCGATTTGAGTGTAAAACGTAAATTTACAAAAAAATTGACTTAAGCATAAAAACATGTCATCGAATGGTGAAAACATAAAACAACCATAAAACAGTCCAGTAAGAGTCATGAACACCTCACACGAGACCAATGTGACTCGTAGGAACCGACTGCGTACTCACCAGACTCCCGATTTGAGTGTACGAAGTATATTTGAAAATATTTAGACTTAAGCATAAAAACATGACATCGAAGGGTGAAAACGTAAAACAAACATAATGGTTCGGTAAGAGTCACGAATACCTCACACGGGACCAATGTGACTCATACGAATCGATCACGTAGTCACCAGGCTCCCGGTTTGTGTGTACGACGTAAATTTGTAAAAAATTTTGACTTAAGCATAAAAACATGCCATCGAAGGGTGAAAATGTAAAACAATCACAAAATGGTCCCGTAAGAGGCACGAACGCCTCGCACGGTATTGATGTGGCTTGTAGGAATCAACCGCTTAGTCACGGGGCTTCCGTTTTGAGTGTACGTCGTAAATTTGCAAAAAGTTGGACTTAAGCATAACAACATTCCATCGTAGGGTGAAAATGTAAAATAAATAAAAAACGGTCTGG
The DNA here is from genome assembly GCA_949130495.1 of Sambucus nigra. NCBI lineage: Eukaryota > Viridiplantae > Streptophyta > Magnoliopsida > Dipsacales > Adoxaceae > Sambucus > Sambucus nigra. The sequence continues at coordinate 379,739,061 of OX422224.1, forward strand.
TAAGAGTCATGAACACCTCGCACGGAACCAATGTAACTCGTAGAAACCGATCGTGTAGTCACGGGGCTCCCGATTTGAGTGTACGACGTAAATTTGTAATAAAAATCATTAAGCATAAAAACATGCCATCGAATGGTGAGAATGTAAAATAACCACAAAACGGTCCCATAAGAGGTACGAACACCTTGCACGGGACTAATGTGACTCGTAGGAATCGATCGCGTTGTCACGGGGCTCCCGGTTTGAGTGTAGGACGTAAATTTACAAAAATTAGACTTGTGCATAAAAACATTGCATCGAAGGGTGAAAACATAAAATAGTCCTGTAAGAGGCATGAACGCCTCGCACGGGACCAATGTGACTCGTAGGTACCGACCGATTAGTCACGGAACTCCCGGTTTGAGTGTAGGACATAAAGTTTCAAAAAGTTACTTAAGCATAAAAATATGACATCGAAGGGTGAAAACGTAAAACAGCCATAAAACGGTCTGGTAAGAGTCACGAATACCTCGCACGCGACCAATATGACTCGTAGGAACCGACCGATTAGTTATGGGGATCTCGGTTTGAGTGTACGACATAAATTTGCAAAAAGTTTGACTTAAGCATAAAAACATGCCATCAAAGGGTGAAAACATAAAACAGTCACAAAAGAGTCCTATAAGAGTCACAAACGCGTGACACGGGACCAATTTTACTGGTAGGAACCAATTGCGTAGTCGTTGGGCTCCCGATTTGAGTGTACGACGTAAATTTGCAAAAAATAGACTTAAGCATAAAAACATGCCATCGAAGGGTGAAAACGTAAAACAACCAAAAAACGGTCTGGTAAGAGTCACTAACACCTTGCACAAGACCAATGTGACTCGTAGGAGTCGACCGCATTGTTACAGGGCTCCCTATTTGAGTGTACGACGTAAATTTGCAAAAATAAGATTAAGAAATCCATACTTTATAATGTCATCCTGATCTTATGAATTTTGAATAGATATCTAAATACTTTCTCGCAGGTTAGTAATTTCCACTTGAGAGCATATCCATTATTGAATTCAACATACTAGATCAGCTTCCTTGATACCAACACCCTAAAAAATGCCGTAACTAAAAACAGTTAACCTTTCATATTATAATAGTTAATGAGTTCATAGTGCTATTGGGATATGATATTGTGGAACCTAGATAGGATACAAAGATAAAAGAGGCATCTCCACTACAAAAATGGACTGTGAGGTCATTAGAGTAACAAAAATGGACTGTGAGATGCAATGGCACCACGAAAAGCTACTGCGATAATAGGTTTACTGATGGGGTCTAAACCATCAGTCCTCGTCATGAACTATGAGTTCATTAGAGTAACCAAAATCAATCATAAGGTGATGATCAGTTAGTGATCAAGTGTACGTGGCTAACTTTTAGTCTGGATATAAAACTTAGCACAATATGGTGGTCTTGTACAAACGCAAGTACACAGTGATATTCTTGACAGTATATAATGTCAACAAGTTCAACTGTTCGACAATCAATACTAATTGTTAATTTGAAAGACTCGAGAAATTCTCCCATGAAGGAGCTCGCAAAATTGGTAAGATGTACTAATGAAAGGGAGCACTAAGACTGTTAACTAGAAAAAATCGAAAAACAGATTTCACAGCAGTTTTAAAATATCCTCGGGATCATTATTATCATTTTTTTTTCAAATTTAGTAAGTTTATTTATATTGGATGAATTCAATGTTTAGAAAATAAATGTGCAACCTTCACTTTTTCGTTTGGAAAATAGAGACACGCGTATAGTAAATAGAGACACATATATTTGATTTCATAGAGCATGATACGTTTTAGAAATCATACATACTGGTACAGGTCCTACACGCGGTTGTGCATCATTAAGTCAAGACCAAATTACGATATTAATTAAGATAGTGTTTTTCTATTGGACATACATACTAGTACAGGTCCTACTCGCTGCCACGCTACTACACCTGCTACTTCTACACTACTAAATACATATAATACATGAGATGGAGGGCAGCACTTGCAATTGCCTCGCTTCCACGACAGCAACACCTGCTACTGCCCCAATCCCCCTACTAGTGCTACTTCCCCTGCCCCAATCCCCGTGCTCCTACTGCTTATGCTACTTCTACTACGTAAACACTTACTTCTAAGATTTAAACACCTGCTCCTCTTACTTATATGATGCTTGAGAAAGTGATACGGAGAATTTCAAGTTACTTTAGAGTTCGACATAAACTGATTCAACATAATGTAAAGATGGAAAGACAAATATAAAGGTATTGCAATATATCAAATACTAACTTATAAACCCATAACTCAAAACTAAAAATTAACAGGATAAATACATAAAAAGAAAATAAAACAAAATCTCTTGCAATATATCAAGTACTAAAACTAGATGGAGGACTTTGATTTTAAAGTAATAAAATAGATTCAAGTCCATTGTCAAATTGCTACAATCATCGATAGTCAAACAATGATGCCCTCACAATATATCCTCACATGTCGCTCATCTTTATCCCCATTATTTTTGTTAAACTTAGATACATCAATTGGACAATATGATGAATAAACACTCTCACCATATGTCTCTAGATCGTGAAAAGCTCGTGGCGTCGCCTTGAGAACTATATACCAATTTGATGTTGTACTTTCTCTAGAATAAAAGACTTGTTTTGCTTGTGATGCTAGAATAAAAGGATATCTTTTCAATTGATTTTGTCCTCGGTGGAGGTTAACCAAAGTGAATCCATATATATAACTGTTAGCTGTATATATATATATATATATATATATATAACTGTGATATATATAAACAACTTTTATATATATAACAGTAATATATATACTGTTATATATATAAAAATAAAAAAACTGTGATATATATAAAAAACATTTATATATATAACAGTTATATATATAAAAGATGTATATATATGTAATAGTTTTTTTATTAACTGTTTATATATATATATATATATATATATATATATATATATGTGTGTGTGTGTGTGTGTGTGTGTGTGTATACATATTATAGTTATAAATTGTTATTATCTTATGAAGTGGAATTGATAATAATTTATTTTGTATTTTGTGTAGAATGAAGATGGATTTGTGACGCATGGAAAAGTCGATCGATACGGAGTAGCCGGGTAAGTAGCTACTCGGATACTAATTTAAGTTTATGTTATGATATTCAATTTTTATTTTGACTCCTGGTATAGGCTTATTTGATGATCTTTTAAACGTTCAACTATATTTTTATACTTGTATGATGTTTATAGTCGTGCAGGCTTATATATACTATTTTTAGATGTTAAATCGGTGGATGACATTTTTTGGTTGTTTAGATACGTTTTTTGTTGTTGTGGGGTTTCTTTAATGTTAAACCAGGTTGGATTTCATGAATAAACAGGAAACTCTGTCGAAATTTATTGAAATTAAATAGTGTTTTAAATTGGATAAGTTAAACATACATGCATTTGAAGTTATACAAACCCATGCAGTCATTTATTTTTATATCTTATGCACCTTGATGATGGATTTTGCTTGGAGTTATTATATTTGTGGTAACTTGGGACTACGATTTCTTATAGTGTAGGGGATTCATATTATCATCAGCGTTTTAGTGTACATGGACTTTTTAACATCTTTTTATGTGTTAATGTATTAGGTTATATCATGTTTACATCGTTTGATGTGCTAGGATTGATTATGTTCTTATTCGGGAGGCATTTATTTTGTACCTTTATACTTGGATTGTGATGAAATATTATTTTGTAATTCATATTAACGAGATTTGGTTGAAAATTATGGAACATTGCATTACTTATGATTGTATGAAAATTGCACAATGTAATTTAGGATTATAAGGTTTCATGTTTTTTGTAGTGTAAGTTTTGATGAAAAAGGTCCAGCTTTAAAAGTGCTTCCAATTAAGAAAAAATAATAGCTAGTAAATAAAAATATAGTACTTTTTGGCAACACAATTTTTTTTTGTCGAAAGATAACTTTTGGTAACACAAGAGTTGTGTGGCCAAAGATATAGATTTTGGCAACACAAGAGTTGTGTTGCCAAAAGCTATGCCTTTGGCAACAAAAACAGGGGCGTGTTGACAAAGGTATAGCTTTTGGCAACACAATAGCTGTGTTGCCAAAGGTATAACTTTTGCAAACACAGTAGTTCTGTTTCCGAAAGTTATTGTTATACCATTTATCTTACATTCTGCAACATAATTTGTGTCACTCAAAAGATTATTTTTTGGCAACACAGCTATGTTTGTCGCTACTGAGTGACCTTTGGCAACATAAATAATATTTTTTATTATAAATTTGGCAAATTAAAAAATACTTTTGGCAATACAATTGGTGTTGCCAAAAGTAAACCTTCAGCAACACAAGCATGCTGTGTTGCCAAAGGGTTTCCTAAACAGACAATTGGCAACAAGCTTCCAACATAGGAAAATATGTTGCCAATATCTTTTAGCAACATATTTCTAATTTTAGAAACATAATTTGTATGTTGCTAATGGTGCAAATTCTTGTAGTGAGTGTGGATGACTTGTTTGCTCCTACCGAATATCAATCCATTTTTTATGATAACCCGAATTTTAAATAATTTTTCAATTTGTAATAAATATTCCAATTTGTACCGAAACATCCATTTGTAATGCTTTTAATTGATTTTCACTTTATCATTTTCACTCTTGTGTAGTGTGCGTGTGTGTGGTCAGTAGGGGTGGGGGTGGGGATGTTTCAGATTTTTAGTAATTGTACATATTATGAGCTAGATGCTGTTTTTTTAGAATTCAGAATTGAGGTGTTTGTCAGTAACAATTCATTTTTGTTTGTAGTAATTGTACATATTTGCATATCTTCTTTTAATTCATTTTGATATGTACTAATAACAATTTTTTTTACAGCAAATGTCTCCTTCAGGTATTAAGGCGAGGATGATGATGCTTGTTATGATGATGTCGTCTGGGCTCGGTAGTAGCGGAGGTGACCCCTAGGCTCCCCAAATATGGCAAATTGGGGATGACTATTGATAACAAGTCGAGGATATTAGAGAGATCCCTCGAGATGGTAAATACGATAATCGGCCCGGAGTACATTAGTTGGAAGGAGGTGCCATATGATCTCAAGTTAGCTGTTTGGGTGGCACTACAGGTAATGTATTTATATTTATATTTATATTTATATTCATATGAATATTTCAATTTCGATTTCAATTTCATTTTATATTTATATTTATATTTATTTGCATCTTGTATTTGTTGGACATGAACAATTCAGACTAGATCCAAAGGTATGCGATTTCATCTTGGAGCAGTTGAGGGAGTAACACAAGACGTGGAATAAAAATATGCGGACCCCGTACTTTGGAAAGACACGAGAGTCCATTATCCAAAGGCGTGAATCCGTTCCATCGAAAGAGCCGATCTCATTTGCACAATGGCAAAAGTTTGTTGACAATGAGATCGGGGAGCGACAATTGGCATCTCTCCAATCGGGGAGGAAAAACTGAGCAAAAAAGATGGACATGCACTACTCCGGTGGGACGTCTTACACCGAGGTGGAGCATAGGATGATGGTAAGATTTAATTTTTCTATAACTACAAAAATATATTATACTGCGTTATTTTACTTTGTGGAGCCGATACTAATTTTACTTTATTTTATTTTAGGGGATAGGGAGTGGCCCTGGGGTAGGCCACATAGGCTCGATACTTATGTGGCTCTTCGAACGACTCCCAGAGCATTGCGGCCACGATTGTAAGTAAGCCGACAATTTACTTTTTGTTAATTACGTTATAATTTTTTGATTTACTTATTTTACTAATCATGTGCTTTTTGTCGTTTCAGGCAAAGCTTAAGGAAGTGCATGAGTCGCAGTCTGATGTCAACAAGGTGTCTTTGTCCATGGACGCACTCAGCCAAGTGCTTAGATCTGGTCGCAAGGGGAGAACAAGGGGATGAGCTCGCGGGTGGCCAAATCTAGGATCATCGGATTGGAGACAAGAGACATCGGATTGTCTCGAATGGTGGACTCGCATAACGTGAAGCTGTCCCGTTTGGAGGCGACAGTCCAGGATATGTTCTCATTCATGAAGCGTTCTGGACCTCACTGCTTCATCGCTGAGACGTGCGGACTTTGATGATCCACTTCCCTATTTGGCTCCCTTTGACTGATCGATGCCGACACTTGGTTGGACGAGCGTGTTTATACTGGACATATTTGATGGCCAACGGATAGGGCGAGGGTTGAGGGACCTGAATATCATCCAGGGTAGACTAGTTCATAGACGTTAGCTTTAAGATAATGAGTCGAAGGTGCTCGTCACGCATGTGATACTCGGTAATGAGAACTCCCCATTGTGGTGTAACAACCCGTACTTTTGGGGATATTTAAATTCCATAATTGAGTGTAAATTGGAAAATTTGGGGAATTTCTCGAAATATTAATTTTTGAAAATTTCAAGGATTAGATGATTGTCGATGGGTGTTCTATTTACTTTTGGGATTAAGTAAATATAAGTTGGAGCGTTTTCATTATATGTCGCAGTTGAGTAAAGCGACAAAAGGTAAGATTTTAAATTTGAAAACCCGCATTGAGATGTATTGGGTTAAATTAGTGGGTTGCAGTCAAGTTCCTCAAATGAAGATTTCGAGTGTGCGGTTGGTCTCGAAATGGCCGAGATAGTCAGAATAGTGTATTCGATAGTCAAAATTGAGTTTCGATAATATTTTAGAGTAAAGGGAACTCGTAATTGAGTAAACGAGCCATTTTGGGTTTAAAGGGATAAACCCTTATTTGTCCCTATATAAGGAGGGAGAGGGAAAGAAAAAGTAAAGAAAAGAGAGGAGAGAGAGCAAGGAAGAAAAAGGAGAGGAAAGGGAGATTCCGGCCAACCTCCGCGGGGTGTGACTCGAGATCGTCGAATTTTATCCACGAGGCAAGTGTTTACTTGCTTTCTTTATTTTGAGCATAAAATCTCATATCATAATTGGTAATAACAGACCCTAAAGATTTTGGGTTGGATTTTCGTGAATTAAACGGGTTTTCGGGAATTAAAACGTGTAAACCCCGAATAATTTCTAATTCGAGAAACTTACAATTTAATCAAAATTAGTTGTTGGTTTCGGGTTCTAGGATGTTTAGGACCCTTATTATATGTGTATATATTGTCGGTTGAGGTTGTAGGATGTTGGAAGAGGAGACAAAAGCTTGGGATAAGCTTTAATGGCCGAGACAGCTTCTCGGAGAAGAAGCTATCTGAGACGATCGATCGATCAAAGGTAGAGGATCGATCGATCGACCATCGATCGATCGAGGGTCAGGGGTCGATCGATCGACCCATCATGAATTTTGACAATTTTGCCTAGGGTTAATTAGATGGGATAATTTCCTATTTTAATTGGTTCTAGGTTATTCATTTGAGGAAACAAGCATTTATTTATAGATGAACATCTATCCAAGTGAGGGAATTTATGGGGGTAAGAGAGTGTTTTAAGGGTGTGAAACTAGAAAATATATTTTTGAGGAAATAAATTAAATTGAGGAATTAGAGAATTGGGGTTCCCAAAAATAGATTAGGGGACTCTAACTTATTATTTGGACATAATGTAGTCTTTGGGTTAGTAGTAAAGGGATCCACAACTTATTTAATTTAAGGGTGTTTGAGGAGGAATATTCCTTGGGACAATTCAAATGGGCATTTAAGCCTATATAATTATGCAGGTGGGAAAACATAATTATATTTACTTTGGTTGAGTAAATCCTACGATACTACTAGGATAAATGTGGGAATGTACTCAAGTGCTTAGTATGAAATGGGTATAGTTGGATATATCAAATAAATACTTAAATGTGAACAAGGTTCATGTTAATTATCAAGTGAGAGAATACTTGAATAATATTATTTATGAGAACTTTTATGGTCATTATTATGGGTGATTGGCAATTATGGCCCTTTATATATATATATATATGTGTGTGTGTGTGTGTGTGTGTGTGTGTGTGAAGCATACCCCCTCTAATCACTACACCAAATCTGCCCATTTGTCAAGGTCATTGACCTTGACAAATTCACCTTGTCAAGGTCAATGACCGTGACATTTCGAGGCGAGACAACTTTTTTGTCACGGTCGTGTCAAGGTCAATGACCGTGACACGTTTGTCATGGTTCTAAACCGTGACAAAGCCGTGACCATTTTTATAAAAATTGTCACGGTCATTGACCGTGACAATTCTGGGCAGAATTAAAAAAAAAACTGCTGGGCAGTATGGCCACTGCCACTGCCCAGCAGTATATTTGTACCTGTTATAGCAACGTTGTACCTGTTCCAAACATCATATATCCGAACAAACTAAAGATAATGCAAATATATATTCAAATAAGAAACTATTTAAAAAGAAACAACATCACCATCATTTTATCTCAAATCTACAAACTATTTGCATGGAAAATAGATTTTGTACCGCGACGCTCGGGAACACCTCCTTATCCTTCCCTTCTCGTCCGAATAGCCACATAAGTATAGAGCATATGTGGCCTACCCTTAGGGCCACTCCCTGTCCCCTGAATTGAAATAAAGTAAAATTAGTATCCGCCCCTCAAAAATAGATAAATATAAATCGTAATTGAAATCGAAATCGAAATTGACATATAAATATAAATACATTACCTGTAGTGTCACTCAAGCAGCTAACTTGAGATCATATGGCACCTCCTTCCAACTAATGTACCCCGGGCAATCGTGTCAATTATAATTCTCTTCATATCAAAACACTAAGAAATACCATAATCCTATGGAGGTATGCGTTGCAAATTCCTTCCAACCGTTGTGTAGCCAAAAATCAGCAGTTGAAGTTGTCAACTCCACCTTTGAATGGGGTATGGAAAGTGGTGGGGTATGGAAAGTGGAATTGACAACTTCAACCGGTGATGTTTGGCTACATAACGGTTGGGAGGAATTTGCAGAGCATTGCTCCATAGGATTATGGCATTTCTTAGTGTTCGGATAGACGAAGAGATTCAGTCTCTTCTCCACAAATAGGACACCCCAAATAACTATGTACTAATCACCTATTAAAGGTAAGAAGCGTATATTCATGGATTAGTATAAACAAAACTTAGATGTAGTTGGAATATTTATGTATTAATATCCTCTCCACACATGCACATTACACAAGAGTGAAAATGATAAAGTGCAGATCAAGTAAAAGCATTAAAAATGGATGTTTCGGTACAAATTGAAATATTTATTACAAATTGAAAAATTATTTCAAATTCGGGTTATCATAAAAAATGGATTGATATTCGGTAGGAGCAGCCAAGTCATCCACACTACTATTTAGATGCCTTGGCACGTGTTGGACAATTGACCACGGCTCGTTGTTGATATACTCCGAGTAAAACACTTGCTTAACCTTTTGAAATGCACAAACAAACGGCTCATCGCTCACGTGGTCATTGCTCTTCAACTTGGACAAGTAAACCATGATCAAATTGGTGACAGGATCAACTTTAGAAGCATTTTTATCCTCAACTCTTACCCATTCACAGTAAAATACAACCTCTTTGAAGCTTATATAATCCAATTCAAATATATTTTGGATTACACCATAGTAAGTCATTTCAGCTTCAACGAGGTTTTTATCTTTTGCGCTCGCTCGAAAGAAAGTTAGAGACTTGTATGAAATTCCCGAGTTCTGTACATTTGTACTTTCCTCGTACACTTTAGCGCCGAAAATGTAACCGTTCAATCGATATTTTTTGTACTCTTATGCCACGAACAAGGGTCCAGTGGCTAGATGAGCAAGCCTTGATGTCGCATCACCCATCTTTAGGAGCTGAGAATATAGATAAATTAATTATATTAGTGGTAAAATTTGAGTGTAATGTAACGTTATATAACGACTGTTTTCATTGTAATTACCTCTTGTGTCAACCATAGCCTAAATTCGCTGTCTGATTGTACCACTGTTTTTCGTCTTTTATTGTTCTCACAGGCTTCATATTTACTGCATATTACAAAATTAATCATGTATAAAATAATCTAAAATAATGTTAAACATTATAATATTCGAAACTTACTTTTTCCATTCTTCGACATCTTCATGTGTGTCAAATAGATAACGAGCTACTTGTTCATGTTGCAAACTCGTTAATTTCACTCGTTTTCCCATCACATTACCACCATCATCGAGGAATTCATCAGTGTCATCAACGGTGGTAGAGTCAGTCATATATTCCCGAATATATATTGATGACTCCACGGTGATGTATTCCTCTGCAATTGATCCTGCAATATATCGCGTATTCTTGACGTAATCTTTAAAAACTTTCATCAATCTTTCAAACGGATACATCCACCGATATCTAACTGGACCACAAAGAAGTGCCTCGTCGCATAGGTGTACCAACAAGTGAACACTTATGTCAAAGAATGCTGGGGGAAAGTACTTCTCCAATACACAAATCGCTTCGTTCACAGCCAATTTTGCGGCCACTATGTGTTCTCGATTCACTACCTTCTCACACAAGAGGGAGAAGGTAATACTAATTTGCATAATAGCCCTATGCAAATCCTTGTGCTTGGAGAAATAGTGCTTAAACAATAGAGGAACCAATTGCATGATCACATGCCAATCGTGGGACTTACACTTATGTAAATCATGAGTAACATAACTCACAATCCTTTGCAAGTTGGACGAAAAAGTAGATGGCCCCTTCAAATTATATATTGTGTCTAGAAGCACCTTCCTTTCCTCACTCGTCAAAGTAAACACACCAGGGGGAATTATTGTCCTTCCCCTACTATCTTCTTTCGACCATAGTTGTGGTTTAAGTTTTAACGTTTTAAGGTCTTTTCGTGCATTTTCTCCATCCTTCGAATGACTCCCCCCAAGGTAAGTACCCACAATATGTTCAGCGAAGTTCTCCTCTTCATGCATCACATCCAATACATGGCGCACCGGGTTTTTCTTCCAATAAGGCAAGTCAAATAAAATTGACCCTCCGAGACCATGCCTTTCTTATCTCAGTTTCATTCCTAGTTGGGGTCTTCTTATGCTTGACATTCTTAAATTTGGGATTCTTACCTGGCATATTTGGGCCACATTCAGAAGATTTACTTTCAATTTCTGAACCCGAAAGTTGTCTCGGCGGTAGCCTATGTTCAACTCCGCCCAATAAAAAATTGGAAGCTTTCTCAAATCTGAAACTATGAGCTGGGGGTAAAAACCTCCTGTGGCAATGGTATATATTTTTTAAGCTGGAGGATAGATGAAGAGATTCAGTCTCCTCTCCACAAATAGGACACCCCAAATAACCATGTACTACACACCCGGATAATGTCCCATAAGCTGGAAAATCATGAATTACCCACATCAACATAGCTTTCAGCGTAAACTCTTCTTTTTTAAAAGAGTCAAATGATTGCACACCCTCTTCCCACAACTCATTTAATTCTTCTACCAAAGGAGCCAGGTAGATATCAATGTCTTCACTTGGTGCCTTTGGCCCAGGTATCAATAAAGCCATCATCGAAAATTCAGGTCTCATACACTGTGAAGGAGGGAGGTTGAGTGGGGCTAGGATCACTGGCCATACACTCTGATTGGTGCTTAGATTTCCAAATGGATTGAAACCATCTGTTGATATAGACAAACGAATGTTGCGTTGTTCTCGAGCAAAATTGAGATACTCATAATTCATCCTCCGCCAGGCAGTAGAATCAATAGGATGACGCATGATATTACCTCCTACTTCTGCCCTAGCATGCCAAGTCATTGCCTCTGCAATCCATGGTACTGTGAAAAATCGCTTTAATCTAGGCCCAGTGGGAAAATATTTCAATACTTTTTGAAGCACTTTTAAGCTTGTGCTTCCTTACTAGTAGATTGGACATATCTAGGTTCATCGCATACCGGACAACGATCGAGATTTTCATACTCCTTTCGATATAGTATGCAGTCATACACACAAGCATGAATCGATTTATACTTCATTCCCAAACCTTTCAAACTGTTCTTCATAACAGGATAGCTATTTGGAAGTGTATTCACCTTGGGTAATAAGCCCTTCACCCATTTCAGAATTCCCGTCACGCTATTGCCAGACAAACCGTACTGCGTCTTCAAACTGTGCAAACCAACCATGGCATGTAAAGTTGTTTGATCTTTCTCACAGCCAGAGTATAACGGTTGGGTCGCCTTAAATTTTAAAATTTGGTAGTCATCGTCAAGTTTTATCGTGTTATCTTCACGAGGACTTGAATCTTCTACATCATCAGTAACCTCATTCTCCTCAGCTTCATAAACTCCGTACGCATCATCAACTAAATCCTCTAACATATTATGATCTACGTTGTCCCCTTCTTCATCTATTCTACTTGTTCAAGGATGTTGTGAAGGTTGGTCAGGGACAAAAGGAACTTTCAATTCACCGTGAAAACTCTAAAATCGGTAACTATCTTGCATACCCGATCTTAACAAATGTAGTTCAACTGTTTTCCACTCAAACACCTTACCATTCTTACACCTAGCACACGGACACGGAAACTCTTCATCATTACGACATCTCTTTGCATATTTCACAAATTCGTTAGCACCTCTGCGAAACACATCCCCCATTAGATTAGTCTCACCCATCCACTCTTTGTATTTCGGATATCCCATCACAGCTACCACAACTAAACACCTATTAAAGGTAAACAAAACTTAGATTTATAGTATGTTTTATTTAATTATCCCATCATTTAATTATCCTATTAAAGGGTATGTGGTCCTATCCCATTCAAGAATGCATTTTTCTGTAATATACTTAACAGCTCATGCACATTGTTACGATTTGAAAAAAATTCGATAGCATATCCCCTTAGTTCTCCAAGTACACGACGTAGATTGGCAGGTGTGAGTGTTATTTCAATTGGTCAATTAAAATAACAGTCACACTTGTCAATCGAGTATGTACCCAGAGAACATTATGATACGACTGCAGAACTTCCTCCAAAAGTAACAACTTTAAGCCAATAAGAATATTATACAGAAATTATACAGTCTCAAACTGTCCAAACGGGACAATTCGAGAGATCTCATTACAGGGGTAATGACTCTCGAACGGGTCTAAGGGTTATTGAATGCGTATGCATAAGAACTAGAATGCTAGTATCTATGCGCACTATATTTAATTTCAAGTATGTTTCATATAATGGGTTAATTCAAATACAAAAATAAATTCATGGGATAATTCAAATACAAAAATAAATTCATGGGATAATTCAAATACAAAAATAAATTCATGTATTGACCACATACATACACACACACACACTATCTAAGCTGTTCTATAGGTATAAAAACAATTATTATCCAATTATTATCCAACTATTATCAATTATTTATTTTGAATGTAAATAATATTCAAAATCCCACCCACCCCCACCCCCTCCCGATGTTTATTATCCAATTATTATCCAACTATTATCAATTATTTATAAAATTGATGTCTACTTTTAGTGTTGTGTATATATGTTAGTCCTCGGCTTTTTTATTGAACTTTTAGTTATTTAGTGTATTGTAGATTGATGAGGTCACACAATGAGCACACAATGAACTACTATTTCGCCTTTTACTAAAGAATATCATATGCTCACAAATAGGCGGCATACGCCCATTTTTTTAATTGTTTATACCCCCTCCCCCACCACACACCACCTGATGATGCTTAAACCCCTTTTGATAGACGACTCTCTTAGTATTTTTTTTGTCTATACTATCAAGTGTTCAACTAGTTTGGAGAGTTGTACCAAACAATATTAGTTGAGATCCAACTTCAGATTAATTCAAGACATAAGACCCTAAAGGGAATCCTATCTGCAACAAGATTCTAGTTAGTAAAGAAGACATAACAGAATATGGTGGAATCCACTACACTACACACCCATTCCCACACTTAAAAACCATTTAATAATATTTAAAAAATTCAAAACCATTTAATAATATTTAAGTACTAAAATTAATTTAATTTAATTTAACCTAGGAATTAATCACATATTTTTATCCTATGTTTACTAATGCTAAAATTATGAAAAATGATATTTTGAGATAATAATGTGTGAAAATTTGTTTTATAATTTTTTTCTTAACTGAAAATTATTTAGGGGTATTTTTAATTGAATATATACACATTTTTAACTCTTTAAAAATTACATTTTAATCCTTTCTAAATCTTAGGGAGAGTTTGGGTTGTGTTTTTCGGCCATAACACCACACACCCCCACCACCACCCCCTCCCTCACCACACACACACACACACCCCACCCTACCCCACCCCCTGCCCCCCTCCACCACCCCCTCCCCCAAAACACACCACACACACACACACACACCGCACCCCACCCCACCCCACCCCACCACCTGGCCCCTCCACCACCCCCTCCCCCACCCTGCCCCACCCCGCCCCATCCCCTGCCCCACCCTGCCCCACCCCCCACACACGCACACACATACACACATATATATACACACATACACACATAAATATACAGACAAATATATATATAAATGGAAGAGAGAGAGAGAGAGAGAGCAGCGTCAAGAGAGAGAGAGAGAGAGAGAGGGAGGGAACGGTGGGAGGGAAAAAAGAAGGGGGAAATGGTTTTTGCTGGAAAAGTTGTCACGGTCGTGTCAAGGTCATTGACCGTGACAAGAATTGTCACGGTCATTGACCGTGACAAGCCCGTGACAAATTTAATTGTCACGGCCTTGTCACGGTCAATGACCGTGACAATTAGTTGTCACGGTCGTGTCAAGGTCAATGACCGTGACATAAAATGCGTGTTTTTTTGTCACGGTCAATGACCTTGACAAGGCTGGCCGGCTGAAAGGTGACAATTTGCCCATTTTGGTGTAGTGAATGCTATCATTGTGAAGTTGCGCGATGAGGGTGAGCACCCTGGTTCGAGGAGCAGGGTGTGGATATTCCCCAGTGCATAGCGTCCATTATTATACTATGCGATTTTTATTAGGGGTGCGACATGGTGGGTATGTTTCATCTCATTTCGGGGGAGGAACTATGACTGCTTCCCAAACATTGTGATATTTTTTACCACGAAATACGTGTCATTTAGTCATACCGGTGGTCCCTAGGATGTTACATGAGTGAGGCACTGGAAGATGATAGCATTGAGAAACCGCATCCTCGAGTTATAGCTCGGTGGGATGGTTATTATACTTGTGTGTATAGTATATTACTTGTGTATGAAAACAATGTAATATATATCTCTATGAGAGTAAAGAGATAAAAATGAAAAAGGATAAATTCACAGTCCGGGAGATTCTATCCGGATGTGCATTATAAAGATGAATATAGAGTAAACCTCAGTCCGAAAGATATTATCCGGATGTATATAAGAATGTGTATAATATGTATATTATTATAAGTATATTTATATATTTGTTTTGTACTAAGGGCCTAATAGATCTCGACCATTGACACTGCCAAGTAGTAGTGTATCGGGGGGGAGGTTCCTTATTTGGATTTCGCTTCGCGAGACACCCCACACACGAACATAGCGCAGCGTTGAGAATGGAGAGAAGTTTAGCCCTTCGTACTCGAGTTGTTGAGATTTCTAGCATATGGGTGAATTAGATTAGTTAGGCGGGCGGGGTATCTTAACTAGGATGTTTTAGACAAGTGCATTAGGCGTGCACTATTAGAAGAGGGGTGAGGGGTATCTCATGGGAGTGCGATACCAATTTAAATATGAGACAAACTTTTTTTTTTAAATAAAGCATTTATGCACTTGCAAAATATTTTTACAACTCGGGCTCTTACTCGTTTTCCTATTTTTCCTTTTCTTCCTATATATATTATATATATAGGTGTCCAGACACATGGACGCCTGGATGATGTTTCCTTCAAGTCAAACGTGTGCTGCGGCAGCTGTGAATTCAAGCATGTTCTCGATAGACGCTTCTATCCTTAAAATCTAGATATGAGGTATTGTATATAGATTCGGGTTGATAACCCAACTGCTGTTATGTATTCTTTTACCGCCTTTTATCCAGACTCGATTTGGTTGTATCATATTTGAACCGAGTGTTCGGTTATTTTATCTCTCTCCAGTTTTATTTATATAAACTATGTGGATGTTTTAATTATGTAGTTGTTTAAAAAGATTAGTTAAGTAAAATTTTGACGCCAGCCTAATAGGTTATTAGTAATTAAATTGGTTTTCGACAGTGATGCTGAGAATGATCCATATGCGACTCCTATTTTAATTTAATATAGGAGTGATCGCCCGGTATTTTATTAGGCGGGTTGTCACATGTGGTTGCGCGAACAATGCAGCACGATGTATATCAGTGGGTGTGTCAATTTGTATATCGTGTGGCCTACTCACCTCCTCGGATTTAACCTTACCCAAGACATGTAGTGACATTATTTGAATTTAATTATTTTTAAGTTGGTACATTTGAATTATATTTGGATTACATCGTGATTAATAATGTCTCTATTTTGAATTTATATTTGCATTATCTCTATTTTATTTGGATATATGATGCTTGAACATGTACAACGTTGCTATAACAGGTAAAAATATACTGCTGGACAGTGAAAGTGGTCAAACTGCTCAGCATATTTTTTTTCAATTCTGCCCAGAATTGTCACGGTCATTGACCGTGACAAGCCCATGACAAAGGATTGTTGTCACGGACTTGTCCCAGTCAATGATCTTGACAATTTTTTTAACATTGTCATGGGCTTGTCACGGTCCTTGATTGTGACAAAACTTGTCGCAGTCAAGGACCGTGACACGACCGTGACAATTCTAATGAACTTGTCACGGTCAATGATCGTGACAAGTTCGTAAGAAAAAAAGTTGTCACGCCCAGAATTGTCACGGTCATTGACCTTGACAAGTTGAACTTGTCAAGGTCAATGACCATGACAATTCGACATAATTGTTCTAGTGGTTGGACAATCAAATGGTGATGTAATATAGACATAAATTAAATATGAGTTTAAGGCTTGATAATAGACCCTTTCAACAATAATTTTGCTTATTTTAATGGTGACAATTTTATGTTAACACGATACAAACTTGAGGGATTAGAGTTGACCATTATTAAGACAAATAAAAATATAACACCACATATCTACACAAACTTGAAATAACACAAATCACAATACACTTGTAAATTACCTCTTTAACAAAAAGCCTTTGATCTCGACAAATACATCATATTTAGATAAGATTTTTCTTAATTAATCATAATTAAATAATTTTTTTCTCAATAATTCCTATTTACATATATAATGTATATTCACTACATATTTAGAAATATGACCTATTAGAACAATTTTTTTTATGGGACGTGTTGAACAAAAAAATATCATCGGACTTATGGAATCACATACGAATGTTGCTAAACAAATCATAAAAGTTACTATTAAAAGTATGTATGAACACCTACACTTCCTTTACTAACTTTGCTGAACGTGGGGTTCCTAAAGAAAACTAAAGCACATATATGAAAATAACATTCTGCCTCATTTTTTTTCCATTGATAGCCACCTAGTCTATTTATACTATTTGTGATACATATGAGATAGAGTTCCTGTACAAGTAAACTTCTAGTATATCAATCTCTAATATTATCTTGACTTCAACAAAATGAAAATAACACCTAACTATTTTAAATCATGTTTATCCTTTATTATCCAAGTCATCTTTATCCACATGTGGAGGTGGTTTATTTGTTGGCTGAAAATGTGGGTTGTTAACATTCCCCATCAAGCTGGAGAGTGGTGGAGACAACACACTCGGCTTGCGATGAAGAACCCAAAAATTAAATTTAGTGAGAACTTTGGTGAAGATGTCAGCCAATTGAGAAGAAGATGAAATGTACTTTGTAACAAGAGAACCACAAATCGCCACCTTTTCTCAAACAAAATGAAATTCAAGCTCGATGTGTTTCGTGCGGGCATGTAAGAGAGGGTTGTTAGACATGGATAGGGAACTAACATTGTCACAGATGAGGACGGTAGGCTGATTAAGACGAAGACTTTTATCACGAAAAATGTAAGTGACTCGAGTCAAATTAGCTGCGATGGAGGCCAGTGGAGGAGCCACTTGGTAGGTTTTTTTTTTTTTTTTGGGGGGGGGGGGGGGGGGAAGTGCCCCACCGAGAAATTTTGAAAAAACAATTAATTAATTAACTTTGGGATAAATATAATTATAACAAAAAATAGGACCAAACCCGAAATATATCCATTAGTTATAACCTAAAACCCTCTTTGATAGTAAGAGACTTTTACATTTAAAAAAAAAAGTTTGCCTCTAAGCCTCTTTGACAGAAAATTCCTGCCCTCTCCGTTCCTGCCCTCTGTCGCCGCTGTCCCTACCCTCCGTCGCCTCTGTGGCTACATTGTTAAGGCCTTCCTCCCTCATTCCTTCATCCATTGTTGTAACAATGTTGTTCATATTTGCTCCAAATAAATTACCCCCATCTCTCTTTGTTTGTTGTTCAGATTTGAGTTCATGATTTTCTATGATTTAATTTTTATTTGTTATCATTTGTTTATTTTTTGGGATTTAATTTTAATTTAAAATTGCAATTTGCTATTTTCTTTTAATTTAATGTTTGGTGAGCTAAAATAATTTAATATTTAAACTTGCAATTTCAGTTATAGAAAAATATTATAAAAAAACTTGCGAAAATGTGGTGCTTCCAACGGATAAAATCAATATCCAAAAGGAACATACTCTAAAAAAGATATTGTAGTCAATGTTTTTTTTAGTTATAATTGTAAAAATCTAAAAATAAGCTTAACCCCCGAACCCCGTCAATGAATTGGTCCCACCTACGCTAGATTCCTGGCTCCGCCACTACTGGCGGCCATGGAGCGATATCCAACATCTTCACTAGAGCGGGACACCGTTGATTGTTTCAAAGAGGACCATGAATTACAGTTGGCGGAGAGAAAGAGACATGAGACGCTACGGGAGTGTCTCGTGTCAGGACAACCAGCCCAATCTGCATCGAAAAAACCATAAAGTGTAGTGGGATAATGACGAAGTAACCATAACCCAAAATCAAGAGTGCCACTAAGGTATTGACCAATACATTTGACAACCTAAAAATGGAGTTCGGCAGGCTGATGCATATATTGGCAGACAAGGTTAACTGCGTGCGAGAGATCGGGACAAGTTAATGTCAAATTTTGGAGACCGCCCACAAGGCTACGGTAGTCTTTCGATTGGAGACCGCCCACAAGACGAGTTAATGTCAAATATTGGGTCATGGGGCAGAAGAAGTTGTGTTTATAAGGTTGTTCAAAAATTCCGATTTTTCCTTTAAGGGATACAACCATGTCAATCGCGAGAAGTCAACAATAAACAATACATGATATCGGAAATTTTGAGGAGATGATATGGGGGCCGGACCCCATAAATCACAATGAATCTTTTCTAAAGCAACAATTGCAACTTTTTTACTCAATGAAAAGAGGAATCAACCTCTTTTTTACTCAATTGCAAATTTTGAGGAGTAAATCTCTGAGTTTCCATTCTTGAACCTCAGAGGAATCAACCTCTTTTACGGTTCCTGTGCAGGTGGTTTATTTGTTGACTGAAAATGTGGGTTGTTTACAGTTCCTGGGATGTGGGTTGTCTTTTCTCTCTTCCACCATTTGAAAAGATCATAAAACTGTTGACAAGTAATTTTTATACTTGATAAAAAGAAATTGAACAGATCAAGCATTGATAAACTCGTTCATTTATTAACCTTTCTCTTTACCTCAATCAAACTCCTACTAACATAAAAATTTGTTTCAGGTTCCGTACCTAAACCAATTCTTCAAAATCATATACACAAGGAAAAAACTTTAGTAAATCACATACACAATCGCATAAAAACTTTAGAAGCTACAAAATCAAACAAATAAATATTTGTAAGAAACAGTCGCATAAGAGAAAGACATGAAACTGAAGAAGGTTATTTTGATGACATTATTGATAGCTATGGTGTTTATGGCCACCATTGTTACCTGCACTATCAATTCGGTTGATAACAATTGTAAAATGTATGGACACCGACATACTTGTCAACGTTGATAGTTCCTCGATGAATGCATGGGAACTATCATCGTTGAGAATAATGCCGTAGACTCATCTACATTTTTTCTGTCTCTCTAAACTCATGTTCAACTCCATGTTTTAGGTTACCAGATATTTTATAAATCAAAAACTTTATTTTGAATCGTAGATGATATTTTTGTTTGTGGTTACTAGATATTTTATATAGATTATGTACTTTTAGGACTTAAAATAATATTGATTATGGATATAGGACAATAAACATTTCGTTTTTATTTTTAGTCCCTGTTTTCAAATTAAAGAGTCATGTGGCATGTTATGATTGGTTGACGTTTTATGAATATGGGTTCGAGCCAGCGACTTTATTAAAAAATAAGGACTAAAACTATAAATAAAATGTTTGTTGTCCTATTTTCAAAATACATATTACAATAGGTCCTAAATTTACAAAGCCCATATTTTATATGTCAACAAAGGGTACGTCCCTGTTCGGTGTATCTATGAACTTGCAAAGACACAAATCGGTTGCTTATTGATTTAGGTTATACTTTTTAATAGCTATTCAATTATAAGACTTAATATAATTTCAAAATCACATGTGATTTTGAAATTATATTAAGTCTTATAATCACCCATAATTACTCCATAACTATTCATCTTACTTTCTCTAGAGAATGACCATTGTCCCTCTTTTTTTTAAGAAAATAATTTTTTTTATTAATAGATGGAGAAAAAGCCTCTCCAAGGGCACTTACCAGCGATACAGCCAGGCTCTAGCAAAAAAAAAGCCAAATTAATAAACATTTAGGTCCTACGATTTCTAAACCGTGATCGTTTGCGGACGAACTACGTTCCAATTGTCATTTTTTGCAATAGAATTTACACAATTCGAGATAAGATCAGAATTCATCGCAGATGCGGAATCAAGTTTTGGGAGATCCACGAATAAATCAATGACACATGTCCGATATTAGTTACAATAGGACCAACAACTAAAAAAATAAAGACATGGGACTTGATACTAATAAATCTTAAAAACTAGGATTAAACACTTAAGATTCCTTTCAGTTATTTGAAGAGAAAGAGCGATCAAAACTTATGATGCGTAAACGGTCACATCATTACTAAATCCATCTCATCCTCTTATTTTACATTTTCAACCCTACAAACTTATTTTCCCCAAGACTTCTCTCCACATAAAAAAAATAGCATGTCTATTGTAAAAAAATATTTTTTTATTAAAATTATTTTTAGTTTTTTAATAATAGTTTCTTTTTTAAAATTTGCTTTTTTTGTTAAAATTTGTTTTCTTAAAAAACTATTTTCTAGAAAAAGTGTTTTTTTTTTATTTTTGGTTAAAAACTGTTTTTTTTATATCAGTTTTTTTTTTTGTTAAAAGCGTTTTTTTACTCTTTGTTACAGATAATTTGAAAATAGATCAGAAAGACACTTTTGAATGAAAAAATAAAAATAAAATTGTTAAAAAAGACAGTTTTAGAACTGTTAAAAATATATTTTTTTTAATAAAAACAGTTTTTTAAATTATACAGTTTTTTTTTTATAAATCAAAGGTTTTATTAAAAAACCAACGCTAAGGGAGTGAACCCGTATATAGGAAGTATAGAAAGAAATTAACTAAGGAAATGAAATACAGACGGACCCCAACAAACAAACTCCCAATTTACATAGATGAGTGTATCTCTTGCACGAAATCCAAAAAATCCTACGTCGTAACAGTGATCTTCTTCTTGGACCAACTAAGCAGAGTGCTCAAAAAGGTATAACGAAGTCTCGATGGTGGCACCTCAATGCCATCAAAACACCTCGAATTCCTTTCCAGTCAAATCGTCCAAAAGATACAGTGCTGAACCAAACTCCATATTCGTTTGTCACCCAACCAATCCCGCAGAGGTTTCCACATATCTAATAGCGCCCTCACAGACATCGACATGACCCAAACTGTCCTCGTCAAAGCGAGGAAAGTGTCCCATAAACCTCTCGACACCCTACAGTGTAATAGCAAATGATTAGTCTTCTCCTCTCCCTCATAGCATAACCAACATCAGCTAGCCAGACGATATCTTCTCTTCTGCAAACCCTCTAGCATCAAAATGGCCTGTCTGGCCGCCATCCAAATGAAGAACTTGACCTTAGGTAGTGCTTTAACTTTCCATATCTTCTTCCAGGGGAAACGAGTTGTAGAATTCCCACTACCCGTCAATAAATTATAGAAGCTGCGAAACGAGAAAACTCCCGTCCCTACCCCCTTCCATCTCAGAGAATCCTCCCTGCGCGTCGGATTAGGAGACGCTTTCAACCATTCCACGAACAAGTCAGCCTCCTGAAGCTCCCAGTCCCACAGCCTTCTCCTCAGCTGTGGCCTTCGTGATATCTCGTCTCCGCTAACCGTAACATGATCCACCACCAATGCATCCGGATTTCGCCCTAAGTTGAACATCCCTGGAAAAAGGTCCTGAATAGTCCCATTGACGCCCCATTTGTCTTTTCGAAACTTTATCTTATTCCCTTTTCTTTAGAGAAAATATGTGTGTGTCGAGTAATCATCCCAGCCTCTCGCAATATGTTTCCACAAACCCACTCCATGAGCTAAAGATCCCACAATCGGCCTCCACCCCATTTGAGAAAATCCTCATCTAGCTTCAACAACTCTCCTCCATAATTCGCTGGTCTCCTGAGGATATTTTCATAGCCATTTTCCTAGAAGAGCCCTGTTAAAATTACCCAAGTTTCTCACACCCACCCTTCCCTCTTTTTTGGGCTTACAGACCTTCTCCCATCCAACAAGACTGTGTTTAAAGCTATCTTCCGTGCCTCTCCACAAAATGTTTCTCATGAGTTTCTCCATTTTATCACGAATCGCAATTGGTAAAGGTAAGATGGACATGTAATAGGTGGGCAAACTAGACAAGTAGATCTTGATGAGAGTCAACCTCCATCCTTTGGAGAGATACCCATTCTTCCACCATGCTAATCTCTTTCTCATTCTATCCAACACCGGGTCCCAAATCACCTTGGACTTATATTTGTCTCCAAGAGGCATCCCCAGATAAGTATTTGGGAATGATACAATCCTATCAACAATAATGCCAGCTAAACCCTCCATCTTTCCTTCCCCCTATTGGAATCATCTCACACTTCCCCCCATTTATCCGAAGCCCTGAAATAGCCTCGAAGCATATCAGCAGAAGCTTAAGGGAACGAATTTGCCTCCGATTAGCGTCACAAAAGATTATCGCATCATCAGTAAACAAGAAATGGTACACCGTAATCACCTCAGAGGTAGGAGTCCCAAAATTAAAACCCCTAATCCATCTTGTCTCGACCACCCATCCCATCATTCGACTAAACGCCTCAATGACCAGGATGAATAAAAAAGGAGACAATGGATCTCCCTATCTCAAACCACAAGAACTCGAAAAGTATCCTTCTGTAACCCCGTTAATTAGAACTGAGAATCTGACCTTAGAGACAAACCTCTGCATCCACCGACACCACCTCTCCCCGAAACCCAACCTTTTCAGAAGGTTGAGAATAAACTACCAATTAACATGATCATACAGCTTCTCGATATCCAATTTACATGCAATGCCAGGGATCCCACTAACCAACCTATACTCCACACATTCATTGGCAACTAAAACTGCGTCGAGGATGTGTCTGCCACCTACGAAGGCATTCTGAGACTCCGATATCAGGGGGTCGATAACCTTTCGGAGTCTGAATGACAAATCTTTGGCAAGAATCTTATACACACTCCCAATTAAACTAATCGGTCTGAAGTCTGATATCTATCAATCCCTCTTTTCTTATAAATTAGAGTGATGAAAGTAGTGTTTAACCTGGGTTAAAAGTAGCCCCTATCATGTCATGAAATTCCTCAAAGAATGACATCACATCGCTCCTGACTACTGCCCAATTATATTGAAAGAAAGCAATTGAGAACCCGTTTGGTTCCTGACGCCTTATCCCCACTCAAAGACTTAAGGGCCTGAACAACTTCCTCCTCGGAGAATATCCCCTCGATTCCCTCCGCCTCACTCGCCGAAATACTCTCGAACTCAGCCCCATCAAGCGAGGGATGCCACTTTTCCTCATCCCTGAAAAGCTCCTCATAATAGTGAGCATTGGAACCCCTCTCCTCACTAACTTCTTCAAACACTACTCCCCCCACTTCAATTTTACCGATATAGTTCCCGCGCCGATGGGAGTTAGCAACTTTGTGAAAGAACTTAGTATATTCGAGTCTCCTTCCCTCAACCACAATGCCCTTGGTTTTTGCCTCCAGCTGATTTCTTCCTGAATTAACATCTTCCTTACTTCCCCCTTTTTAACATCTCTATCTCTCCTCTCCTCCTCCGAAATCCCGTCTCTCCCCTCTTTCTCGTCAAGCCTTCTTATCTCCTCCATAAAACTCGATGTAACCAAATGAACATTACCGAAAACTTCTCTATTCCACTTCCTTAAATCTTCCTTGAGTAAACTTAACTTTATGCCCAGTTTAAAACAGGCGTTCCCCTCCACCTCATACCCTAACCACCAAGTCTTGACTTTATCCTCAAAATCTGACTCCTTAAACCACATATTCTCAAATTTAAAAGTAATCCTCCCTTATCTCCATCCCCCACAATCTATAAGAACAGGACAATGATTCGAAGTCACCCTGGGTAAATAAGACTGAGTCACCCCTGAAAAATTCTCCTCGCAATCGTGAGAAATGAGAAATATTTCTAGCGAGACAATGATGGCAAACCCCTAAGGCTCGACCAAGTAAAAAGACCCATTTCCATCGGTAAGTCCATAAGCTCCATCTCATCAATAAAATCAGAAAAATCTCTCATATATATATCAGTTCTACCACCATTGCTTCTCTCCGACCCAAATCACACCACATTAAGTCGCCTCCTAAGCATAATGGAAGGTCCCATAATGTAACCACTCCAGCTAATTCTCCCACAGCTCCCACCTATCCATATCCTCCACCGGGCCGTAAATTCCCGCAAAACTCCAAGAAAACCGATCTTCCTTATTTTTGAACATACATGATAAGGACCACCTACCCTTTAAGCTCTCAATTAAATCGACCACCGCAGAATTCCACAATATGACCACCCTGCTAGATACTCCCATAGCATCCATACTCACCCATTTGATTCCACTCCCTCCCCATAATGATCTAATAGTACCCTCCTCCATGATGGACATCTTTGTTTCCTGAAGACATAAGATATCGGGTTTCCACTTAGCAACCGCTCCTACAATAATACTCATTTTGTTGTTGTCATTCAAACCTCTCGCATTCCACGAGATAATTCGAAGCTTCATTAAATAAAGAAACAATTAAATCTCCCCTCCCTCTCCCTACTCAACTCCCACCTCTCCTACCCCAAACCTATTAGTCTTCTCGAACAGAGCCCAAGCCTCCCTCGCGTCCCTAAAAAATAACTCCCGCATCATTGCTAAAAGATCCTAACAAGTCCTCCCTCCAACTCCCCGGGTCTTCGTCCCATCTTACTTCATCATCTCAGTAAGATTTCCATATTGGTTTCGAACCACTAAGTCTACCCATAATCTAGAATCGTTTAATTCCTGAAATAGCGCACCCTCGCTATTACAACCCCTCGAAGTCATTTCACCAGCCACCATAATATCTCTATAATTATTTTCTACTATCGGTATCGGTTCCCTTCCTCCGTTATCCTCTCTTTGTCTAAGCGGTATTGTCACTTTTTCCCCCACTACACTTCCCCACTGCCTTTCCTTTCTTTCCGTTTTTTCCCACATTTCTGAAACCCATAATATTTTTTAGGCCTAACAAGGATGACCCAAGGTAAATATAATTTTTCCCTTTGTGTTTCTCACCGATCACCTCTGTCCCCACTTTCATTTCTATTAACCCTCCTGTCTTTTTCTCTCCCCCATAGATTAATAGTCATTGTTTTACCACTTTGCTTGGATGACTCCTACCCCGTCCTAGTTTCGTTGCCTCTTTCATTATGCCACTTTGAGCCATTGACTTTTTCCTTATAAATTAGGATGGTCCCGACACTATTGCTGGACAAGTAGTTAACTATACCCCCACTTTTATTGAGTTCCTCACCTTTTGCCCCTTTCTCTGGATTGACAAATCCACCCATTTTTTCCCACGCATATTCTTGGAGCCATCACTATTATCCACCTGTAAGACAACACACCTATGGATAGGAATAAATTTTTTATTTTGCGAAAAAGAGGTGCCAGACTCCACTAATGGTCCCTTTTTTTTATTCCCTTTTATATTCTGCACGGAAAGCACTCTGGCCAACATTATTTCTTCTTCCCCTTCCCGAACTCTCATGCCTACATCTTAAAAAATACTATTCTTGTCTCTGTTTAAAGTGACTTCTGCCACCTGGGAATGCATTGCAGCATGTGCATCCACTTCCTCTCGGCCAATACTTAATTTTGCCAAAAGATAATCTAGGGTTTTGCCCATACCTTGGCATGCCATCTGCAGTTTGTCTATCCCTTGTAACTTTGTACCTTCTATTTCCTCTTTGTTCAGCGTTTTTTCTCCCTCCATCGGACTGGTGTACTTCGTCCCACCTTCTTGCACACCATCTACCAGCATAATCTGCGCTACTGCTCCTTCTACGGGACTGGTATAATCCATACCACCTTCTTGCACACCAGCTGGCGGCGTATTCTGCGCTGCTGCTCCCTCCATGGGACTGGTGTAATCTGTGCCGCCTTCTTGCACTCCAGCTGCCGGCGTAAGTTCTTCTCTCATCGGTGCTTGCATAATAAACCCATTACCACCCTTAACCGGGTTGCCTTCCTCTACTACATTAACGTCTAATAAAACTGATTCTGATAGGCCACCTCCCCTCTCTTCTCCATGTTTGACCTTATATGAACGGTCAGAAGGTGCGTGTTGCTTACTATTATTCCTTAGATAACATGTTTGAAGCTCATCCCAAACAGAAAATTCAAACACCCACCCCCTACACTAATACTAAGTCGCTCAGGTAGCTACATATCATCCTTAACAAGATCCTTTCCCATTGTATCTCTTCACCCACCATTGTCACATTATCAGCTTTTACATAACCACCACATTTATCCCCTATGGCTTGGAATACTTCAACTCCCCATAAGTGTAGGGGAAGTCCCATAACACGTATCCAACAAAATATAGGACTATTTCTATCACTTGAAAATCCTGTCAGAGGATGCCAACTTTGTACCCACAATACATCATCATATAAATACCATTTCTTAGTCTCAAGAACTCTATTTACCTCACTAACTAAAGAAAAAACAACCAGGAACAAAGAGGAGTGCAGTTGCCTAATTACTGTATCTCCTATAAGACTCCATTGCTCAGAGACCCATTTCTTCATTTTTTCCAAAGAAGGTGGCGCCTTATCCAGACCTCCAACCTGTCTGATCACAATTCTTTGAAAAAATGAACTCTAGAAAGGCAAGACTCTTCCTCAACCAAAAGATCAAGACCTGACGAAGGCTCTACAGTGACATTGATTTTTTAGAGTGGCCATGACTCAGCCTTGGCTGCTTGAAGATATGTCCGCCCATCCATCATAGATGACCGCCCTATTGTGTTCAATGCAGGCTTGAGGTGTGGAACCAACTTCTCCATACTCCGAAATGCTCCTCCAACACTGCTCCAACCTGAGTTGCCAGCTTCCTCTAGCCATTGAAAGTGAACTCTACTCTCCTTTTTTCTAACCACCAGGTTGACCTAGTAGCAACGCCTTCTTAAACAGGTATACATAAACACTCTTCTATCCTTGCCTTGATGCATCTTGAAGTATTTTATAGGGTTCGAAGAAGCTTCCCTGAGGCAATCCCCCAACCATAACACCTATCCCTTAGTGATAACCACACCTTGTTGATTCCCATCACCCCTAGTTGAAAGAGAAAATTGATATATGTTGATATAGCCTTCTTTTGCCAAGATAAAATATTTACGACCTGCCTCGAATGACTTTCTCTCCATCTATGGATAAGGCGCCACCTATTACCAAAGTGTTGGATTTATTAATGATGTGCAGTCCATATCTTAAGTTTGGTTTTAAGTAAAAAAAACTTGTGTCACTCTAGTCTTTCTCTTATTTGAAAAGTAGTATATTATGGATTTCGTCATCACTTGTGATATCTTCTGACTTATTTAGTAATCCTGAGGTGAGAATGTTTAGAATTGGTTTAAGGATAGTGCTGTGATGATTTTTTTTAGAGATAGAATTGAGTAGTGATTCGTGAGAGAGCGCATGGGGAAACATGCGGGTAGGATTGTGTCTATGGGAGCTTAATCGTAGTTTTTATGGGTAGGCATTTGTGCACCGTATATTATCTTGAGCGTTAGGCTTCATCGAATTTAAAGGATGAAATTTTTATGCCAGTGGGAAAGTACGTAACAACCCGTGATTTTTAAACAAATTTTAATTAAATTAATTTGGATTTTGAAAAAATAAAATTTGGGGATCTATTTAATTTTGGTATTTAAAAATATTTGGTTATATATAAAATGAAGGTTTTAAGAGGAATTTAAATTGGGATTAAAATTTAAAAATTTTTAACTTTTTGTATAAAAATCGGGGAGGATCCGACCTAAAAATAAAAAATAAAAAAAATATCCGACCTTCCGATCGAGTTGAATTTTTTTTGTAGCTTCATGTCACCTTCAGCTACTACGCCTCCAAATTTTCGCAAATTCCAATGGTTCGATCGTTCAAAATATTTTTTTAGTGTTTATATCTGATTAGAACTCTAATTCTTTTTCGTATATAATCATAAAGTGGAGAGTTTAGGACTTTTAAAATACATTTTAGCGTTCTCAAAAAATAGTATCCTCCTCTATTTTCATCTTCTTCCGTCTACAAACTCTAGCCCCATTTTAACCCAGATTCAATCCATGATTTGAAGGCTTATTTGGTGTTTTCTCGAGTTTGGGATAGAACAAGTTTTTATTGTTTTTACGAGAAGAACGATGTGGTATGATCAGAATTTTGAGTCATAAAATTATGACTTTCTTGTAATGATTTTAAGGTATGGGGTTTACGCAATATGCTCCTTTAATCTCTCAAGGGTAGTCGTTTTTTCCTCATTTATTTATACTTATATGGTTGATATCGTGATGTTTATTGAAATCTAAAATATTGATTTTTGGAGATATTGTATTTTTTGATGGGCATGGTGTCATGAAATTTTTATATGGGACGGAGAATGATCACCTGCCAATAGTCCAAAAGTCCAACAGCCCGAATGAGGCTTTACTAATCTTTGGTGAGGTTAGGTGAGGCTCGGTAACCTATTGATGTGTTATTGAAAAATTAAATTAGAATAATGCTCGGGTGTCGCATTGAACTTGAATTCAGATTCGTATTGTTGCATTCATTCATCGTTATTGTTTCGAGCATTTATTCTTGTCATACTGTGTACTTCCCCATATTTTTCTTTTAGTCACAGGTTAGCGTGAATTTGGACGCAATGGATTTTTGGAGGATAAGAATTTTATTTTTGTATAAATTGGTAGTATAAATATTTGGGGAGCTTAGAATTATTTTGAGTGGAATTAAAATTGTGATTATTTAGAGGTGTATTTCACCTAGCCTTGTTGTGAGAAGATATCTTACATTGGCGTGTAAATTTTGGATTGAACGTTATGTATTTTGATGACATGTCATGTTTATTTTTGTGGAATATAGAGGCTCTTTATGGATTGTTTAGGATTTAGTTTAGTTTTAATCATAGTAGCGACTCAGAATTTTTTGGATTGTTACACCTCTCTTTACCTATAAAAAGCACACACTATTGTCATCAAATGTGTGTAGAAAAATCTTAATTTCTGCCGAGAATGTAGAATACAATAAAAGTTTAAGGATATTATTAAAAGGGTCAAGAGAGAGAAATACCAATTATTGTGAGTACAAAATTTAGGACACATTTAAGAAGAGTATAATGGATCAAGGTACACTTCCGATTATTATTTACATGATTTTATGTGAGAAATATAATAATTCAATATTGATAGTTAGGGATTTGATAAACCAATTAAAAATTACAAACCGTTGTTGAATTCTCTCTCCAAATCCTCATTTATCTTTTTCAGCTACACCTCTATGTTCTCGGCCATTTTTAAAACCCAAGTCATTGTAATGTAAATATTTGCCAAATCATTGTTTGTACCAAATGTGAGGTTTTTATTTGTGGCATACTAGATGGGGTTTTATAAGGCAATAATAGTACATACAGATTCAATGTATCCGAATGTATTACCTATATAAATGATTGAGATCAAAATACCCCCCTCTTTTTTAAAGATACACTATATAAGTGTTTGAGATCAAAATTTAATCAAAATCGTGAGATTTGCTCGGTTGCACGCATCCAGGAACAAATGATTTCTTTGTTTGGGATGCTTCAAATATAAAAGTAGGATCAATAATTTTGGGATGTATTTAAAGGAAGGAAATACTATTAATTTGGGGTGAAGTAAATTTTGTATCACTTATTAATATGTTAACGAAGTGTATGAAATGTGCACTTATTCTTTACTGCTATATAGCATGCTGAATTTTTTTCAAGTTAAACTAGTAATTTTAAAATGTTGTTTGTAAAAAAAAGTCAAGGGCCTCATTTAAATTAACTTCTTTTGTGTCTATTTCTCTTTTGTCATGGTGGCGGTAGTGCGTGGTTAATAAAATGCCATGTGTATGAGTAGGAACGAAGGCCCTATTTAATACGTGGTAAACTATGATAAAATTTGATTCTTTAAAACAGTTATGGTTAAGTGTCAAATTACTACGTTGAGTGTAATGTTAAGTTAGATGGAAATGTAACTCTGATGGAATGAGATTACATTCTCGATGGGAAAAAGTGAGTGGAATCAAAATTCATCTAATATAGATGAAATTCTTATGTTTGCGATTAAAATCCTTGATGATATTTTATTTAAAATGAAAACGCTCATAGATATTAACCTATACAACTATCCTTAAATGTTAAATATTTATTTTGTGAAGACAATTTTGTTATGTTGGTTTTTATTGGATTTAAAGTTGTAAAAATTTTATTTCGACATTTATTTATACTTGTATAGAAAAATTTTATTAACTTACTCTACAATACATATATGTCTAAAACTATTGGACAATATTTTTTACATTAAAAAACATACTTGAGTTCATACATATATAAACAATGAACCATATAATTATGTTTTATAACATGTCCAAAAGAAATCAATTCAATATATATATATATATATATATATTTATATATATATATATATATATATATATATATATATGTGTGTGTGTGTGTGTGTGTGTGTGTGTATATGTGTGTGTGTGTGTGTGTGTGTGTTAACAAAATTGCTAAAGGTTATTGTTGGTATATATATTATATGGGTAATTGTAGACAGACATGGGATTCCGACATATTTTGAGTGACAAGCGTGTCTTGTCTTCATCGGTTAGTGTCTGAGGTCCATTCAATATTATTCAAAGCACCAATCAATGAAGACACGATGCGCAAAGGTGTCTATCAAAATAAGTTTGAAGCCCGTGTCAGTCTGAAATTATTCATATTATACATACCCATGTCATTTTCCATGCATTAAACAAACACGAAATTTTGATTTCTAATAGTAATACATCGGCAAATCAATAGGATGAACGGATTTAAAATTTAAGTAAAATGTTTCTTGACAATCACTTTAACAATAATAACAATCCATCTAAAATAGACGTCCAATTTTATCATTATAATTGCTTTGTTACCCCGAGTAATTAAATACCAGGTTGCTACTCCTTTATTAAACTAATACAGAATATCAAGTTATTTCAGTCTTAATATCATAGTCGAAAACATTTATTTACTTACTAGGCACCTAATATTTAAAATAGAGAGATGCCAAATTTTATTAATTAAATTAACAATAACCAAGTAATTAAATCAACAACCATCAATCGCGTAAACAATCTCATGTTAATAGCCAATGAAATGAAATAAACTATGTCTAGAGTAAACACTCCAATGATAATAATACCATATCAGTAAATAAAATCCTGATACAAGAGTTTGAATAAACCAGCATCTGAAATAATGAAAGTCTGTATCAACAATCTCTAGATAAGAATGGGAACCAGGCCCTAACTGATATGAATGACTCTGAAGGAACCAAGGATAAATGTTGAGGCGTCTAATACTAAGATCCTATAGCTTCCATAGCAGCTACAACATGTCATCAGAATGGAACTCCTATGCTTGGCGTCCCTGTGGCTGGGCACCTAAAATGTTTTACAAAACAAAATAGATTTGGAGGAAAACGGGTCTGAGCCCTAGGTGAAAACAATTTAAAAATATAGCAAGTGGTTAAATTACAGTTAAACAACACATATTATAAACATGTTAATTGCGTACTCTCACATGAGTTTCTCACCTCTCAACTAATGTGCATGCCTAACGTGTACCCTTAACCCACCCTAGGTATGCAGCTAACTAACTAGTCTGTACCACTCCAGCTTTTGCATTCTAACATAAGGTATCTACTCGTAACACCCAAACAAGTCATATTCATAACCTATATTCACATTCATTAAATTACTTATCTCAAGTGTTAATTAAATTCTCACATTCTTAGCCCATTCAAATATCTTAGTTATTTACATCTACTAAGCAACAGTGAACCAATCACAGGTACATATATAAATCACTCTCAGTACATATATACATATAAGGAACCTCTAGGCTAAGGTGCGGTGCACGCATACTCTGCTATCAAATCTATGTACATCACGTACATAAGGATCACGTGTTCCAAATCATTCAGGAACCGTCTCAATACAAATCACACATATTGAAGGCGAACATAGTTCACATACCCATGGATCACGCACATACCTATGCTCCCATGGTCAGCTGACTTATTAACTCACAAATAAGTCATTCACAGTCCTATGTCCTTAAGGTAGCAATCTAAATCCCCCCTAAGGCACACAAAGATAAGATGGCCATTTTCCCAAAAACCAACCTCCCGTGATAGCATGTATGGTAAGTATGTCATACACGTAAGAAATCCATACACTAGGTATTCACACAACCTATGCAATCGTATATCAATATAGGTATTCACACATTCGTCTAGTAAGTCTCATATGTAACAAGTTTATCCCGAACATCATATGTAATATATATTTAGCCTGATAATTCTCTTGTCGTATCAATTTGAGAACTTAAACCTATCCCAAAAGGTTACTAGGTCTCTTATTAGTTTTTAATATTATCTCAGTAACTTAAAGTCCCCCCGTTACTATTCTTATCCTTACATAATTATTCATTTCCATTATAGTTTCAACTCGAACGATTTCTATCCGTACTCACTCGTTAGACCCTCGTAAGCAATAGCATTCAATTCCATAAGGTAAACCATTTTTTTGGGCGTCAACTAAGACCCTACTAACCTTAACTAAGTCACATAATATTAAATTAATCACGCTAATAATCATTATCGGCCTTGGGATTTTCATTAAACCTTAAGGGAAACAATTACCAAAAATCAAAAGAGGTCGATGGATCGAAGAACAGGATCGATCGATCGATTGACATTCTTGGGTCGATCGATTGATCAGGCAGGTATTTGCCCAGATTTCTCTTAAACAGTTACGTGTTTCTTCCTTTTTACACCTCTAATTCTTCATTACAACGTCCCAAACTCCCAAGAAAGTTCACTAATCATCATATAAAAATATTAGCATAATCTTTAACGTATTAGAATCATTAAATCATCATGGATGATCAGTTTCTTGGATCAAAACACCAAATTTTCATAAAAACCCTATTTCTTCTATTTCTTCAATATCTTCATACAACTCAAAATAAATTCACAATTTCCTAGACATGTATCATGTTTTCATAACTAGTATGTGCCCAAAAATTTATCTACATGAAGCCTACCCATATTCAATGTTTAATTCACCAGTTTCACAGTTAATTCACTTATTTACGACAAATCCTCAAATCTAAACTGTCATGTAAAATATATGCTTTGAATCTTTGCAAGATAAATCACTTGACTCTGATTAGAAGTTCTGATCCGTTGATGACATTATTGGTTGGTTCTCCCTCTCTTTCCGGTCACAAATCCGACAATGACGGTGGTGTGTGGTGGTTATTTTGCCTTGGAAACCCTTGGAATTCTCATTAAACCCTTTCTTTCTTCTCACGTTACTCTCTCTTGTGTTTAACAAATAATGGACTTAATAACCGTAAGTGTTGGATGATAAATAAAACCTAAATTTTGTAGGTCACTATTCAACAAAAATAGGAATGACTAAAATACCCTCACGGGTTGCCGGTTAGGGTTAAAAATGCCATGGGACCCAAACTAAACCCCCGACTAGTGTTATCTGACTATCTCGACCCTTCTGGACACGTTGGCAAAGTCAAAAGGATCATACGGATGACATAAAAATAAAATAATTTTAAATCCATTAAATTGGGTCCCGACACGACTGACACGCGCGTCCCAACTTAATTACTGAAATTGTCGTATTTTCAACTCACGACAGTTTTAATAAATTCAATAATCACATATTACCATAATCACTCAGTAATATTCAACATTATCATCATATTTAAATACTAACTCTCGTCTTGCTAGTTATTTAAATCCAAATTAATTTAATCCCACAATTAAAA
This sequence comes from Sambucus nigra, assembly GCA_949130495.1. NCBI lineage: Eukaryota > Viridiplantae > Streptophyta > Magnoliopsida > Dipsacales > Adoxaceae > Sambucus > Sambucus nigra. The sequence goes on from OX422224.1 coordinate 379,773,914, forward strand.
GTAATTTCATTTAATTAATCTCATAATTAAAAGCCATAAAATTACGGGGTACTACATACTTCCACCCTAATAACTGAATTTCGTCCCAAAATTCAGAAAAGTAGGCATACCTGGAAAAATTAGGTATCCTCCAATTCTCAAAACAAAATACAAAGAAAAGCTCAATCACTACAGCCCTCGCTTCACAACAAGCTTGTTGAACACTCTTGACACTTTATCAGTTATAGGGTTGCAGCTCAATAAATGCACCTCATGTTGTGCTCTTACTAAACAACATTCGAATAAGAATAGCCTATACATATTTGGCCGCATTATTTCAATATTATTGTGAGTTCGTACCTCACTTCGTATCAACTCCCGCATTTATTTAAACACAAAACTCCCATCCTGGGAGAAACAAAAATATCTAACTACTCTTGTCCGTTCTTTGAATATCAGTTCCTGGCATTGTGACTTTTACACAAGAGAAATCCACTTCAGACGGTTGGTGGTTATCCTATTATATTCATCGGACTCTAACTTCTAACTGATCCCAAAACTTAGATAATCCTCTCACTTTTAAGCATCCAGACGGAGGATGGTAAGGTTCATTTACACAAAACATATGTAAGCACCTTTTCCATTATAAATCAGTACGGGTGCTTTCACACAACTCTATTATTAGGTAATACCCTCTCGTTTTTTCACTATATTATACATCACTTACAATCTATACCCGTTATGGAAATCAAATGATCGCAATGAGTCCAAAATTTACTTTTATACAGTTCCACCAGTTTTCAATCACCTTGTGCCTATTCCTCAGGCTATAGGTGGTATAAATTTCTCAAAACGAAACTATTCCCACTACTTCTTTATACCCCATATTGAAGATGGGTTTCGGGTATCTCATCCTAGTTCAGAATAATACTGGGTAGGACCACATACCGGCACGATCACTATCTAATAGTGTAAATCACCCAAGGATATAACAATTTCTTTCCTTCTTGACAACCCGTTCCACACATTCGAAGGAACTCGTTACTTATCTTTATGATTGCAACCCAACAAAGAAATTTACCAACTTGACTCTACCGCTATTGGAATCGTCGGATCGACACCAAGTTTCTGGTTGATACCCTTACTCTAATCGATTTCTATCTATAAGTTGTGCACGTGGGGGCTACTAATTATGTCCCTCTCAACACCGACTTCCACCTATAACTCCTCCCATTATGTGGTACTTAATAACCCTATTCTTTCCTCAGCGTATACCAAAAGTTTCGACACGTGGACTTTTCACCACGTTGTGCACATCTGTACTCTTTATACCTCATTGATATCCTCACTCTATTTATGCGTAAGCCACCGTTAACATTCGATTGGGTGGAACTCTGCTCCAAATTGTCCATAATAGTTAATTTGTCTTCTCAAGGTATACCCCCTTTTTAAATGGTTTCCCACCTCCTTTCGACCAAGTTCAGACATGCTACTCTGATTGTACATGAGTATACTGATTATCACCTTCTTTTACGACGCTTAATCCATTTTACCACTATTATTTTGTAATATCAAGTATAAATCTCACCCATCTCTATGTCTTTTCTTCCAGCAATTATCACATCAGTAAACCAGGGTGTCTACACCCCTTATAACGCGTGCATATGGGTTTAAACATCATATACGCTTCATATGTATTCCAAACTCTTTATTTCCCCATGCATTCGCAACGTGGCTATACCACTTGGGCGTTCTCAATCACCCCTGAACTTGAAATTCTAAATCCTCCTAACCATCATTCCATCCTTTAACCCTCCAGAATAAAACAAAATTATTAGTACTTCCTCACCACACAACTGACTCTACTGGACTTATATCGTAATTTACCCTTTAACTTCCAGTTATAACTACATACTTCCCTAATGATCGAGGTACCCAAATGATGGACGAATGGCCAAACATCTCCTTACTACCAACCTTACGTTAAGTTTCATGTGTGGGATGTCTCGCAAAGCAAAATCCAAATAAAGAACACCCCGATACACTGCTACCTAGCATTGTCGGTCATCGGAATCCGTTAGGCCCTCAGTCCATAACATGTACCCCTATATTCCCATCTCTTGACAACAAAGTTACATCTCCTTCCACAATTACACTTAAACAAGGAACTTCTTTCGAAAAACCTTGTCTCTTAACATTGATCGTAATCACATTCCATAAACATCGTGTACATATAATCGGGGCTCTCAAAATCCTGTCCCCAGACATACAACTATGAATATTAACTTCCACGTCTCTACAGGGTGATGTAACAATGCAATCTTCTTATTACCACATATTGAGCGTTGATTATAATAACCAGTTAAATCTTTCCGCTAAACAGTAAACCAAATACACTCCGAATCATATCAATTAAATCCCTACACATACTAGGATCAAATATTCGAGACCATTATACCTTGGAAAGTCTCGATAATATATATACATATATATAAAAATATAAACGTGAGCCCGACCCTCTCGCAGATGGGGTCTTGCAAGAACAAAACATTCTACACCAAGGTAGTAACCCCGATAGACTTGCAATAACTACCGCACACTATCAGTTTAATCATTATTATAAAATCGTAATTAGGATAATATCATACTCGTATAACACAGCACTAAAACGAGTAATTTCAATAAAGTATATACCACTATTGTTACACCCATTCATCCTCCTCAGATAACACTAAAGGTAACCCCATTATACCAGGGAAAATATTCACATAAATAATAACATTGTCGATATATGCACCAAAATCGACTCTCATGCGAATATAGCAATAATAAAAAAAAAGTAGTAACTCATTCCTAACACATACAACACGCATCATCATCTAAGGATATAACTCATACTTCTACCTAGCCCATTGCCCTGGCTGCTCAAATGGTTCCTGGACTTAACACACCTATCCATACGAAATCAAAAATTTTAATAACTATTGCCCTTGCTAGGCACCATACCCTTATCCCTATACTTGCTTCGAAAAAATTATGCACGGGTTTCACTCCCCACAAAATACCTCTACACATACTCCACTTATCTCTGATCACACTGACCATGTTAGGGTTGTCCTTCTCTCGGACGTTAGTAGTCTCGACTCTGATGACTACCTTTGTTGTTCCCTTAGCTTTGATGGACCTAGGGAACACGCTACTGGCTTCGAAAACTCTTACTGAAATCACCATCGTTCGGTGACAATTCAGTTATCCTAATCATTTAAATGGGTCCCTTGATGGGTATCCCCCTTGTGGTGCTTCACCAACTCCGTTTCCCTCAGTCTTACTCTATCTAAATTCTTCGATTCTTGTAGCTCCCCACACAAGGAAGCATTTACCTCCATAATAACAAAACGCGACATTGTTACCATCTGCATTGATTGTCCAAGCAGAATTCCCTAGAAGTTCTAACAATTCTTCTTGTAAGTTATTTTTCCCCTTTAATGTCCTCTTCTCCATTGCACCTACTTCATCCGGTGTAAGGTTCGCTGATTAATTAAATTTCTTTTCACAAAGTGACCTTTGTCTGACCCTCTTGTGTGAGTTTAGAACAATGTTCATATCTTATCCCAAACATCTTATGAAGAAACTTATGGTTAGACCATACGTATGCGCCTTCTCTTGACAAAACATTCCACTTCTCTGTGTGGTGGTTGCCTCTCACCATTGTAACTCTGCTCTTACGAGGCAAGAAAAATTTTACCCTAAATTTTTACTCATGATTAGTCATACTCCGACATATACCCAAGCCTTTGGATATTTTACCTTCGTTGGCTAACACATGCCATTTTTGCATTTCTAGAATTTCCATTGCTGGTTCTCTTCAATGTTTCGTCGGACACTCTCCCAATCCAACCTTGCTGGGTGAGTCTAATTCGACTCCACTTTCTACTATAGCGGTACTATAATGTCATATGTTTTGTCCAAGCCTCCTTTATTGTCCTGTCTTTTTGTACTATAATAGGGGTGACCTCAACTATGGTCATCATTCTTGAATATACCTTATAGCCTCAACTGAGCTTTGCCTCCTGTAGTCTGCCCAACTCGCACGACATACTGCATTATTCGGCACACGAACACACCCAAATGCAAATAGGATTCACTATCATATAAATTATAGTAGGAGAACTAAACCTCAAGAAAAGAAATCAACAATCCCAAACATAGGGATCTATATCAAAGAAAGCTACGCTGGAAGCATAATAAGCCACATAAATCCTAAAGGACACTAGAACCTGATGCTCTGATACCACCTGTGACACCCCGACTAATTAAATACCGTGTAGCTACTCCTTTATTAAATTAATAGAGAATATCAAGTTGGTTCAGTCTTAGCATCACTGTCAAAAACATTTAGTTACTTACTAGCCACCTAATATTTAAAATAGAGAGATGCCAAATTTTATTAATTAAACTAACAATAACCAAGTAATTAAATCAACAACCATCAATCGCATAAACAATCTCATGTGAATAACTAATGAAATGAAATAAATTGTGTCTGCAGTAAACACTCCAATGATAATGATACCATAGTAAATACAATCCCGATACAAGAGTCTGAATAAACCAGCATCTGAAATAATGAAAGTCTATGTCTAAAATCTCTAGATAACAATGGGCACCATGCCCTAACTGATATGAATGAATCTGAAGAAACCAAGGATAAATGTCGAGGTGCCAAATACCAAGATCCTGTAGCTTCCACAGCAGCTACAACACGTCATCAGAATGGAATTCCTATGCTTGGCGTCCTTGTGGCTGGGCACCTAAAATGTTTTTACAAAACAAAATAGATTTGGAGGAAAACGGGTCACAGCCCTAGGTGAAACCAATTTAAAAATATAGCAAGTGCTTAAATTACAATTAAATAACACATATTATAAACATGTTAGTTGCGTACTCTCACATGAGTTTCTCACCTCTCAACTAATTTGCACGCCTAATGTATACCCTTAACCCATCCTAGGTATGCCGCTAACTAACTAGTCTGTACCACTCCTGCTTTCGCATTCTAACATAGGGTATCTACTTGTAACACCAAAACAAGTCAAATTCATAACCCATATTCACATTCATTAAATTACTTATCTCATGTCTTAATTAAATTCTCACATTGTTTGCCCATTCAAATATCTTAGTTATTCACATCTACTAAGCAACAGTGAACCAGTCACAGGTACATATATAAATCACTCTCAGTACATATATACATATAAGTCACCCATAGGCTAAGCAGTGGTACATGCATACTCTGCTATCAAATGCATGTATATCACGTATGTAAGGATCACATGTTCCGAATCACTCAGGAACCGTCTCAATAAAAATCACACTATTTGGAGGTGAAGATAGTTCACATACCCATGGGTCACGCACATACCTACACTTCCATGGTCATCTGACTTATTAATTCACAAATAAGTCATTCACAGTCCTATGTCCTTAAGGTACCAATCTAAATCCCCCCGAAGGCACACAAAGATAAGATGGCCCTTTTCTCGAAAATCGACCTCCCATGATAGAAAGTATGGTAGGTATGTCATACACATAAAAAAATCCATACACTAGGCATTCACACAACCTAAGTAATCATATATCAATATAGGTATTCACACATTTATCTAGTTAGTCTCATACGTAGCAAGTTTATCTCGAACATCATACGTAATATACATTTATTTTGATAACTCTCTTGTCGTATAAATTTGAGTACTTAAACCTATCCCAAAAGGTTATTAGGTCTCCTATTAGTTTCTAATATTATCTCAGTAACTTAAAGTCCCTCCGTTACTATTCTTATCCTTACATCATTATTCATTTCCATTATATTTTCAACTCGAACGATTTCTATCCATACCTCACTCGTTAGACCCTAGTAAGCATTTGGTAAGATATAAATAAAATTATACCCTGCCAGTTATATTCTTATAAATGAATTTGAGGACGTTGAATTGCAATATAGCATTTGGAAGTTTTTTTTTAGAGATTTTTCTCAAACGATTTGTGATGCTTTCACTGGGCTAAAAAAACCCATTAACCAAAAGAAAATTAAATATTTCTCTTTCCATGTACAATGCTTGAAAAAATAAGAGGATAAGATAAGGACTTAGGGTTGGACAATGAAATGGTGATGTAATATATACATAAATTAATATATGAGTTTAAGGCTTGATAATTGCCCCTTTCAATAATAATTGTGCTTATTTGAATTGTGATACAAATCACAATACACATGTAAATTGCCTTTTTAACAACAAGTCTTTGATCTTGACAAATACATCATATTTAGATAAGACTTTTCCTAATTAATCATAATAAAATAATTTTTTTCTCAATAAATCTTATTTATACATATAATGTATATCCACTACATATTTAGAAATATGATATATTAGAATTTTTTTATGGGACGTGTTAAACAAAAAAATATCATCGGACTTATTGAATCACATACGGATGTTGCTAAAGATGCATACAAATTACAATTAAAAGTATGTATGAACACCTACACTTCCTTTACTAACTTTTCCGAACGTGGGGTTCCTAAAGAAAATGAAGTCACAAATAAGAAAAAAAATATTTTGCCTCACTTTTTTTCATTAATAGCCACGTAGTCTATTTATACTATTTGTGATACATATGAGATAGAGTTCCTGTACAAGTAAACTACTAGTCTATCAATCTCTAATCTTATCGTGGCTTCAACATAATGAAGATAGCTTCTAATTATTTTAAATCATATTTATCCTTTATTCTCCAAGTCATCTTTATCCACATGTGCAGGTGGTTTGTTTGTTGGATGAAAATGTGGGTTGTTAACATTCCCCCTCAAGCTGGAGAGCGGTGGAGGAAGCACACCCATCTTATGACAAAGAACCCGAAAATTAAATTTAGTGAGAACTTTCGTCAAGATATCAACAAACTGAGCAGAAGATAGAACATACTTTGTAACAAGAGAACTACGCGCCACCTTTTCTCGAACAAAATAAAAGTCAAGCTCGATGTGTTTCGTGCGGGCATGGAAGACAGGTTGGTAGACATGGATCGGGCACTAACATTGTCATAGATGAAGACGGGAGGCTGATCATGATGAACACCTACATCATGAAGAATGTAAGTGACCCAAGTCAAGTCAGTTGCGGTGGCATCCATGGAGCGATATTCAACCTCTTCACTAGAGCGGGACACCGTTGATTATTTCTTAGGGGATAATGAAATATAGTTAGCATCAAGAAAGACACATGAGCCATTAGTGGAGCATCTCGTGTCATGACAACCACCCCAATATGCATCGAAAAACCATAAAGTGTAGTGGGATAATGACAAAGAAACCATAACTCGAAATCAAGAGTGCCACTAATGTATCGACAAATACATTTGACTACCTAAAAATGGAGTTTGGTAGGTTGATACATATATTGGAAGACAAGATGAGTTAATGTCAAATATTAGGCGATGGGGCAGAAGTGGTTGTGTTTATTAGAGTGTTAAAAAAATTTATTTTTTTTCTTTAACTGCTTGTTTAGGAGTTTAATTTTGGAGAGAAAAGAAAGTAAAGGAAGGGAAATTATGTTTCCTTTCCGTCGTTTGGGAGTTTACATAGGAGAGAAAGTGTTGTTTCGCCATTTTCCATCATTTGGGAGTTTATAAGGAGAGAAAAGAAAGGATTTTTAAATAAAAAAAAATTCCTTTCTTTCTCTCCAAAATTTTCCTTCCGAATCGGAAAGAAATGAAGAGAAAGGAAAGTTTTAGAAAGAATGCATCTTATTTCCCTTAAAAAAATTATTTTCCTTACAACTTCCAAACACTAGAAAAGAAAATTATTTGATTTTCCTTCCTAAATCCTTTCTCTTCTCCTCCTTTCTTTTATCTCTTATAAATTTTCCTTTCTTTTCTTTACTCTTCTAATAAAACTTTCATTTCCTTTCCGTCCTCTAAAAAACTCCCAAACAAACTATAATGGATACAACCATGTAAATTGAGATAAGTCATCAACAAACAACACATGATATTAGAAATTTTAAGGAGATTGTGACACCCCGACTAATTAAATACCGGGTAGCTACTCCTTTATTAAATTAATTCAAAATGCCAAGTAGGCTCAGTTAATAGCATCACTGTCGAAAATACTTTATTTTTACTAACCACCTAGTATTTAAAAAGTAAGTGCCAAATTTTATTTAGTCTGATTAACATGCAACAAGTGTAATGAAGAAATAAATAACACCATTCACCATACTGAAGTAAAACGAATAACCATCACAAAAGAGTAAATAAAGTCTAGAGGAAAACTCCTCACTACAAACCCATACTGAAATAAATAATCGAAACTGAAATAATACATGCTAAAGTCTGAAAACTGAAATGTAAAACATGTCTCTAAATAGAAATGGGCAACATGCCCTACAACTGATAGATAGTGACTCTGGAATCCAAAAGATAGAAGCGTCTACATGCAAATCCCTGTAGCTTCCACAAACCGCTACAGCTCGTCACCTGAATGAATAATCTATGCTTGGTGTCCTTGTGGCTGGGCACCTAAAATGGTTTTACAAGAAAAAGATTTGAAAAGCAAACGGGTCAGAGCCTGAATGTGGAGTTATATTTTAAAAACCTGCAAGTGCTTTAAAAACATTTAAAATATTAAATGCAAAGTACATGTTAGGACGTGCACTCACATTAGATTCTCACCTCTCGTCTAACTGTGCACTCCTAACGTAAGTACCCATCTAAAACTACCCATACCACTAGTTTAGTGACAACATATCTAGCTAGTCTGCCAAAGGTCCTACAAATAATACTCGGTTCCATTAACATAATAACGCTCGTAATTAAATAGGGGTTTAACGTAAACTCAGATACTCAATATGTAATATATATAACTATCAGTTACTCGTTATATTTCTCGAAACAATACCGTAATATATTTACAACATTAACATGAGGATTCTCATTAATTAAATGTATATTAATCACATCGTAAATATACAATACAAGCACCCCGAGAACTAAGCTGCGGTGCACACATACTCTGCTATCCATCCCGGTACATCACGTGCATAAGGATCACATATTCCGAATCTCTCAGGAATAGTTCAGATAACACAAATCACAAATAGTGGAGGCGAACACAGTCACCATCACGTGGGTCACGCGCATACCTACGCTCCCACGGTCAGCGGACTTAGTAATATCCCAATAAGTCTTTTTATGACCTATGTTCATCGAGGTACCAGTCTATATCCCCCCCGTAGGCACACAAGGATTAGAGGGTCCTAAGCGAACACAACCTCCCATGATAGCAAGTATGGTAGGTATGTTATAAACACAATCATATACCAATACTAAGTAAACACACGTCTTATTAATACCGTATTTTAATCGTAGTACATATTCTCATACTAACTTATAATTATCATAATTCATACTGTTTCGGTTTGTAATTGTACGCGCCATAATTATCTCACGTCGTAGTAGACACTCACGTCTCAACCCAAACCGTCCATGTAATACACTCTCGTATGTAAATTCCTTCTCATAAATACCCAAATGTCCCAATTCTATCATTACTACATCTACGGAATGACATCTATATCCTCGAATAAGCTTACGGGACTCCAAAAGTCAAAACAGTCCAAAAAGGACCAAACTGTCAACTCGTTAGAAGTCTCGTTCGAACGAGACTGTTCGAACGAGATTCCTCTGCCAACTCATTAGAAGTCTCGTTCGAACGAGGCTATTCGAACGAGGTTCCAGTTCGTTCGAACGAACTGTACCTTCTAACGATATCTCGTTCGAACGAGATATCGAAAGAAATCCATTCTCGTTAGCAGCGACTGGTCAACTCGTTAGAAGCTCGTTCGAACGACCTGGGGGCTGCTTCTAACGAGCTACCAGCTTCGGCCCAGATTTTTCTCCAAATCGTTTTTCTTCCATTTTAACACCTCAAATCTTCTAAACTAAGTCCCAACAAACATTTAAAGGTCTATAATCCATACTAAACATATATAGTCACATCCTAACATGTTTTTAAGGGATCAATCCATCCTAACATCAGTTAAATTTACAACTTTCTACACTTTTTCCAAATATCTCAAGAACATGAACCCTAACTACATATCATCATCAAATCCCAGAATTTAATTCGTTTTTCTTTCACCCAATCATGTATTAACATCAGATTAATCGTCTCCAAACTATTCTACATGCAATTTATCCTCAATCTTCAGAACCTAAGTCCAATTAATCATGGGTTTTCATTCATCTTCCAATAACAATAATAAATCTCAATTTTCTAACATGTAAAGAACATTTACTGAAGTTAAACATAATTAAACCACTTGCCTTGTTTGTTTCCGGATTTGGTGTTGATTTGGTGAAGAATCTCTGCAGAATTTTCTCTCTTTCTCTCCTTCTCCAAGCTCCTTCTCCAATGGTGGCTTAAGGTGGCTAGGGTTTTGATTTGGGAACTTAGAAAACCTAAATGATAACCTACGTAGCTTTCTAGGTTAATATGGTTTGGTTAATGGGCTTAATGATTTAAATCCACATCAGATTTACATCTCTAATTTTCGTCACTTTTAATTCCTAAAAATGTAAAATTACCAAAATACCCTTTAAGTTGCCGGTATGGCCTAAAAATACCCCGGGACCCAAACTACACCCCCGGGTAGTGTTTTCTGACTATCTCGACCCTTCCGGACGCGTTGGCGCACTCAAAACGACCATACGGATTATAGATTTTAAATACTTTTATTATCAAAATATTACACCGTGACACGGCGGTCCCACGCGTCTCAACAAAATTTCTAAAATGCCGTATATAAATCTCACGACAAATTTTATAATACCAAATACATATATAATCATATATTCACATAATCAAATACCAATTCGCATCTCATAAGTATTTATAACCCGGATTAATAATCAATTAATACGCATTTAATTAATTAATCCCCAAAATAAATATAGCCAAAAGTACGGGGTATTACATACTTCCCCCCTAACAACTGAATTTCGTCTCGAAATTCGAAACTAGAAAGTACCTGCTAATAACATCTCTGGATAACGCTCGCGCATCTCCTCCTCACGCTCCCATGTGGACTCCTCGACATTGTGATGTCGCCACTGAACACGCACTAACAGGACTATCTTTGACCGCAGTTTCCTCTCGCTTCGGTCCAAAATAGCAATTGGCCCCTCCTCGTAGGAGCTATCCGGCTGGAGATCGATGTCCTCCATAGCAATGTGAGAATGAGACAAATTATCTCTAAGGTATTTCCTCAGCGAGGAAATATGGAACACGTCGTGAATCCGATGCAAGTGCTCCGGTAGTCCAAGTCTATACGCAACCGGTCCGATCCGCTCAATAATAGGAAACGACCCCACATACCTCGGTGCCAACTTCCCCTTCTTCCCGAAATGCATAATCCCCTTCATCGGAGATACCCTGAGCAAAACCTGGTCCCCCACTTGGAATTCCCTGAAAAACCTCTTCGCATCAGCATAACTCTTCTGCCTGTCTTGAGCTACCGGAATGCGACTCCGAATCAACTCAATCCTTGCCGAAGTATCCTGAATCACTTCCAGCCCAAGTAGTTTGTTGTCCCCCACTTCTAACCAACATGCTGGGGAACGACAAGGCCTACCGTACAATGCCTCGAACGGAGCCATGCCAATCGTGAACTGATAGGAGTTGTTGTAAGCAAACTCCACCAGTGGAAGGTACTGCTCCCATCCACCCCCGAAGTCAATAATGCACATGCGTAGCATGTCCTCCAACATCTGATTGGTGCACTCTGTCTGCCCATCGGTCTGCGGATGATAAGCCGTACTCAACCGCAATTCCGTGCCCATTGCCTCCTGGAAACTCTCCCAAAACCTCGAAACAAATATCTTGTCTCTGTCAGACACGATATTTAGGGGCACACCGTGAAGTCTCACAATCTCTGAAATGAAGAACTGGGCATACTGTCCCGTAGTGTAGTCAGTCCTTACGGGTAAGAAGTGAGCGACCTTGGACAACCTGTCCACAATTACCCAAACGGAGTCGTGACCCCTCTGCGACGTAGGCAACCCCGTAATAAAGTCCATGGATATGCTCTCCCACATCCACACCGGGACCTCCAACGGCTGTAACAATCCTGCTGGTCTCTGATGATCCACTTTTACAAGCTGACAAGTGGCGCATTTTGAGACAAACTCAGCGATATCTCTCTTCATACCGCTCCACCAGTACTGTCATCTCATGTCTTGGTACATTTTCTCCCCTCCGGGATGTACCGCGAATCGTGAGCCGTGCGACTCTGCGATCACCTCGTGTTGCAATTCCTCTCCTTCTGGAACCACTAATCTCCCATTGAAGCGTAATCCCCCGTCTGAGCTAACGGTATAGGATTCGGCTCCCTCTGCTAGTAATCGAACTATCTGCTCCTGACAGAACGAGTCATTAGCCTGTGCCCGTACTATCTTCGTGACAATCTGCGGTGTAACGGTCATCACAGACATGAAAGATCGGGCCACTGCATCCTGGTGCCCCAATTCCTTCCACTTTGCTTTCCACACCTCTGCCACCTCATCTGCTAGCCTACGGATCAACGCGTCTGCTACCATATTAGCCTTACCCGGGTGGTACTGGATGTCGAACTGGTAGTCCTTCACAAATTCAAGCCACCTACGCTGCCGCATATTTAATTCCTTCTGCGTGAACAGATACTGTAGTGACTTGTGGTCCGTGAACAGTTGAAACTTCTCCCCCAAAAGATAGTGCCTCCAAATCCGTAGGGCAAATACCACTGCTGCCAACTCCAAATCACGCGTGGGGTAATTCTTCTCATGAGGCTTAAGTTTACGAGAAGCATAAGCTATGGCCTGTCTCTCCTGCTGCAATACACCTCCAAGTCCTTGCAAAGACGCATCAGTGTAAACCAAATACTCAACTCCCGGTCTCGGCAATGCTAACACAGGTGCTGAGGTCAATTTGTCCTTCAACTCATCGAATGCCAACTGACAGGCATCACTCCAAATGTATGGCACACCCTTACGAGTAAGATGTGTCAAAGGACCTGCTATCTCTGAGAAACCCCGAATAAACCTCCTGTAGTATCCTGCTAGACCCAAGAAACTACGAATCTCCGTCGGTGTCGTGGGCTATCCCCACTCCCTCACCGCTGATACTTTCCCAGGATCAACCGATATTCCCTGTTCGGAAATAATGTGACCCAAGAACTGGACTTCCTTCAGCCAAAACCCTCACTTCTCATATTTTTCATACAACTCGTTCTGACGAAGTGTCTGCAAAACCTGCCTCAAATGCTCGGCGTGCTCCTCCTCTGTCTGAGAGTAAACCAGAATATCATCAATGAAGACAATGACAAACTGGTCTAGGAAATCCCTGAACACTCTGTTCATCAAGTTCATAAACACTGCTGGAGCGTTGGTCAAGCCGAAAGGCATAACCCGAAACTCGTAAGAACCATATCTTGATAAGAACGCGGTCTTCGAGACATCTTCCTCCCTGATACGCAACTGATGGTATCCCGATCTCAAATCAATCTTCGAGAAGAAAGAAGCTCCTCTCAACTGGTCGAATAAGTCATCGATTCGAGGCAACGGATACTTATTCCGTATCGTGACCTTATTCAACTCTCGGTAGTCCACACACAATCTCAGTGAACCGTCCCTCTTCTTCACAAACAGAACTGGAAGGCCCCAAGGTGAGGTACTCCTGCGAATAAAGCCCTGACCTAACAGCTGCTCTATCTGATCCTGTAACTCTCGCATCTCAGCTGGAGCCATACGCTACGGTGCACGTGCTATAGGTCTCGTACCCGGTAGTAAATCTATAACAAAGTCTATCTCTCGACTGGGTGGTAAGCCTGGTATCTCCTGAAACACATCTGAATACTCCCTGACAACCGGGATCGAATCTAAAGGAATCACAACCTCCTCTATATAATACAGATGAGCGGTCGATCCTCCCTCTGGGCGAGGCATCGCCACTATAAACATCTCTTGCCCCGGAATGGCAAAAATAATGCTCCCGCTGAAGCAATCAATCATGGCCCTATATGCTACGAGCCAATCCATACCGATGATCACATCGTGAACATGCATGTCTAACACTAACATGTGTGCAGGCAATACCAAACCACCAATCTCTACCCCCACTCCCCAGCATATAAAGAAAATAAGTGACCCACTCCCTAATGGTGAGTCGACACACGTCACTGTGCTCTCTGCCGTAGCTAACAATCCTAAAGCTTTCGCGAAGTGTGTAGCTATAAAACAATGTGTAGCACCCGTATCAAATAACACCCGACCCATAGTGCCATGGATAGGAAACGTACCCTCGGTCGCGGGCGGTGCCTATGGAACTGCATCCTGGTGGACGTTGTAGACACGTCCATACTGTAGCTGCCCCTGCTGAGCTGGGACTGCTGGAATGGGTGGCAATGCTGCCATCTGCGGCGGTGCGGGAAGAGCTGCGGGAAACATAGGCCTCTGTGGCTCCTGGCGAGCACCCTGCTGCTGCTGCTGTGGGGCCCTGCCCCTATCAGTACAATCCTGCTTCTTATGGCCAGTCTTGCCACAAACAAAGCACTTCCCTGGGAAGTTCCCTCCCCTCTGCCCCTACTGTCCCCGACCCTGGTGGCCGTTACCATTCCTCCCTTGGCCCTGCTGGCCCTGATGAAACTGCTGCCCATTCTGTCCCTGTTGGCCCTGATGGCCATTTGGACCCTGATGGCCCTGAAGGAAACCTCCCTGTCCCTGCCTGTAGTTCCCCGACCAGAACCTCTTATTATCCCCCTGCTGGGTACCCTGCTCATTCTGTCTCTGCCCCTGACCAGATTGTGCCCCGCTGGCACCATGTCCTCCAGTCCTGCCCTGATGGCTAGACTCCCCCGACCGCTTGCCCTCGGCCATATGAAAACGGTGGTCCTGGCAGTGTAACAATGCTGCGTTAACCACAATAGAATAAGTGGCCAACGATAGGTTCCCTAGCAGATGTTGACGGATCCTCCAATTCAACCCGTCGGTGAACTTCTCAATCTTCTTTTTCTCTGTTGGAATCTCGTCTGGAACGATATTCAACAGGTTAGTGAACTCGGCCTCATACTCGGCCACTGTCTTGCCTTCCTGCTTCAAACTCATCAGCTTCCTCCTCATCTCTGTATGAACTGCGGACGGAAAGTACTTGCGGTCAAACCGCACCCAGAACTCCTGAATCGTGAGAGTATCCCTCTCCTCTGCAGTGGTAATAGACTCCCACCACTGTAGTGCAGATCCCACTAGCTTAAAAGTAGCTAGCACCTGTTTCTGAATATCAGTGCACTCATGCATCCTCAAATGCCTCTGTATGTCCTTCCTTAATTGGCTCGAGACTACCACATCTGAGCTACCTGCAAACTCTGGCGGATGCGCTTTCTGAAAAGCGTCTCATACATGCTCCCAAGCAGACGAGAATGCATTAACCTGTGCTGGCACGGCAACCGGCGCCTGAGGCGGTGCCTGCTGAATCACGGCAATCGCGGCATTTACCACTTGGGCTACTATAGCTGCAACCTCAGCGGCGTTCATCATGCCCTGAACTGGAGCGGGCTGGGGTTCGGGCATTGCATTCCTGGGAACTCGTCGTTCACGTCGTGGAGGCATCTGAAATAAGAACAAAGTTTATAAGTTCACGGTTATAAACTTAATATAGCTGAAGAACGAAGCATACACAAAAAGAGTACAACAGTCCTAAAATATAGGGCTCTATATCAAAGAAATGTAGCGGAAACATAATAGCCGTACAGATCCTAAAGGACACTAGAACCTGATGCTCTGATACCACCTGTGACACCCCGACTAATTAAATACCGGGTAGCTACTCCTTTATTAAATTAATTCAAAATGCCAAGTTGGCTCAGTTAATAGCATCATTGTCGAAAACATTTTATTTTTACTAACCACCTAGTATTTAAAAAGTAAGTGCCAAATTTCATTTAGTCTGATTAACATGCAACAAGTGTAATGAAGAAATAAATAACACCATTCACCATACTGAAGTAAAACGAATAACCATCACAAAAGAGTAAATAAAGTCTAGAGGAAAACTCCTCACTACAAACCCATACTGAAATAAATAACCGAAACTGAAATAATACATGCCAAAGTCTGAAAACTGAAATGTAAAAGATGTCTCTAAATAGAAATGGGCAACATTCCCTACAACTGATAGATAGTGACTCTGGAATCCAAAAGATAGAAGCGTCTACATGCAAATCCCTATAGCTTCCACAAACCGCTACAGCTCGTCACCTGAATGAATAATCTATGCTTGGTGTCCTTGTGGCTGGGCACCTAAAATGGTTTTACAAGAAAAAGATTTGAAAAGCAAACGGTCAGAGCCCGAATGTGGAGTTATATTTTAAAAACCTGCAAGTGCTTTACAAACATTTAAAATATCAAATGCAAAGTACATGTTAGGACGTGCACTCACATTAGATTCTCACCTCTCGTCTAACTGTGCACTCCTAACGTAAGTACCCATCTAAAACTACCCATACCACTAGTTAAGTGAAAACATATCTAGCTAGACTGCCAAAGGTCCTACCCATAATACTCGGTTCCATTAACATAATAACGCTCGTAATTAAATAGGGGTTTAACGTAAACTCAGATACTCAATATGTAATATATATAACTATCAGTTACTCGTTATATTTCTCGAAACAATACCGTAATATATTTACAACATTAACATGAGGATTCTCATTAATTAAATGTATATTAATCACATCGTATATATACAATACAAGCACCCCGAGAACTAAGCTGCGGTGCACACATACTCTGCTATCCATCCCGGTACATCACGTACATAAGGATCACATATTCCGAATCTCTCAGGAATAGTTCAGATAACACAAATTACAAATAGTGGAGGCGAACACAGTCACCATCACGTGGGTCACGCACATACCTACGCTCCCACGGTGAGCGGACTTATTAATATCCCAATAAGTCTTTCTATGACCTATGTTCATCGAGGTACAAGTCTATATCCCCCCCGTAGGCACACAAGGATTAGAGGGTCCTAAGCGAACGCAACCTCCCGTGATAGCAAGTATGGTAGGTATGTCATACACACAATCATATACCAATACTAAGTAAACACACGTCTTAGTAATACCGTATTTTAATCGTAGTACATATTCTCATACTAACTTATAATTATCATAATTCATACTATTTCGGTTTGTAATTGTACGCGCCATAATTATCTCACGTCATAGTAGACACTCACGTCTCAACCCAAACCGTCCATGTAATACACTCTCGTATGTAAATTCCTTCTCATAAATACCCAAATGTCCCAATTTTATCATTACTACATCTACGGAATGACATCTATATCCTCGATTAAGCTTACGGGACTCCAAAAGTCAAAACAGACCAAAAAGGACCAAACTGTCAACTCGTTAGAAGTCTCGTTCGAACGAGACTGTTCGAACGAGATTCCTCTGCCAACTCGTTAGAAGTCTCGTTCGAACGAGGCTGTTCGAACGAGGTTCCAGTTCGTTCGAACGAACTGTACCTTCTAACGATATCTCGTTCGAACGAGATATCGAACGAAATCCATTCTCGTTAGCAGCGACTGGTCAACTCGTTAGAAGCTCGTTCGAACGACCTGGGGGCTGCTTCTAACGAGCTACCAGCTTCGGCCCAGATTTTTCCCCAAATCGTTTTTCTTCCATTTTAACACCTCAAATCTTCTAAACTAAGTCCCAACAAACGTTTAAAGGTCTATAATCCATACTAAACATATATAGTCACATCCTAACATGTTTTTAAGGGATCAATCCATCCTAACATCAGTTAAATTTACAACTTTCTACACTTTTTCCAAATATCTCAAGAACATGAACCCTAACTACATATCATCATCAAATCCCAGAATTTAATTCGTTTTTCTTTCACCCAATCATGTATTAACATCAGATTAATCGTCTCCAAACTATTCTACATGCAATTTATCCTCAATCTTCAGAACCTAAGTCCAATTAATCATGGGTTTTCATTCATCTTCCAATAACAATAATAAATCTTAAATTTTCTAACATGGAAAGAACATTTACTGAAGTTAAACATAATTAAACCACTTGCCTTGTTTGTTTCCGGATTTGGTGTTGATTTGGTGAAGAATCTCTGCAGAATTTTCTCTCTTTCTCTCCTTCTCCAAGCTCCTTCTCCAATGGTGGCTTAAGGTGGCTAGGGTTTTGATTTGGGAACTTAGAGAACCTAAATGATAACCTACGTAGCTTTCTAGGTTAATATGGTTTGGTTAATGGGCTTAATGGGTTAAATCCACATCAGATTTACATCTCTAATTTTCGTCACTTTTAATTCCTAAAAATGTAAAATTACCAAAATACCCTTTAAGTTGTCGGTATGGCCTAAAAATACCCCGGGACCCAAACTACACCCCCGGGTAGTGTTTTCTGACTATCTCGACCCTTCCGGACGCGTTGGCGCACTCAAAATGACCATACGGATTATAGATTTTAAATTCACTTTTATTATCTAAATATTACACCGTGACGCGGCGGTCCCACGCGTCTCAGCAAAATTTCTAAAATGCCGTATATAAATCTCACGACAAATTTTATAATACCAAATACATATATAATCATATATGCACATAATCAAATACCAATTCGCATCTCATAAGTATTTATAACCCGGATTAATTATCAATTAATACGCATTTAATTAATTAATCCCCAAAATAAATATAGCCAAAAGTACGGGGTATTACAGAGATGATATGAGGGTCGAACCCCATAAATCACAATGAATCTTTTCCAAAGGAACCATTGCAGGTTTATTACTCAATGAAAAGGGAAGACGATTTTTTTCCTAATTGACAACGACTGCATACATTGAAATTTTTTAACCAACTTGAAACATCAATATTGGCTTTAGAAGATTTTTTTTAAGAAATCTAGAATTTGGATGTCCCAAACGTTGATGCCAAATATCAACCGGTGCTCTCCCAAATTTTATTTCAACTAATGCAACTTCTATCACCTCATTGTCCAATGCATATAATCGTCCTGCTTTATGTCCTTTGGCTAGTATCCTCCACGTTACCTGGTCCTTAATCTTGAAACCACAAGATGAGAATGAAAATAAACAAGAGTCACGTTCAGTATACTTACTAACAAAAATAAGGTTTTCCTTATGGCCATGAACAACTAGAACATTTTTCAAGTCTAATGGACTACAAGATGATTGTAAAGTAGTGTTGCCAACATGAGAAATTTTCAATGGGGAACCATTACCAACGATAAAATGAGATACACAATTATAATAGGAAGAGTATTTGAGATTACCTTTCTCACTTCCTATCCGGCTACCAATTCTCATCCGGAGACGGAGAGTTTGCCAGTGTAGTAATTAATAAGGCCTTAGATGGATTCTCACTGCTATCATATGCATAATCACAACGATACCAACACTTATGTGAGGTTGGAGGCATATTTGACACACCGGGGGTGAGCTTTACGACTGATTATTATTAAGAAGATCGAAAAGTGGTGGTCGAGGATTGGCTCCTTGGGGACTAAATGGCTGATTGTGATTGGCCTGCCTGTAATGAAATGTTGGATATCTACCTTGAGGATTTGAATATTACATTACATGAAAAAATCCTCGTCCTTTAGATAAAAAATTATTCGGTGCAAGTCCGCGACTATTATTGACCTTGAATCTGCCTCTTTTGTGAAGAGAAATTATCGCAAAATTGGGATTTGCTTCTTTGACTTCCTCCGATTCATTCATGATATTTTGAAGATCAAAATTCTACAGGGCTATGACGAATTGATTGATTGACGGAAGAGGAGGTTTTTTATAGAATGGTGGTTACGATCATATCATATTTCTTCCTAACGCACTAAGATAGGTGCTGTTGGAAAATTGGACCTAAAAGTTGGACTTAAAAGCTGCCTATATTTTTTGGACATAATTTTGAGCAACTTTGAGCTCCAATTTAGGTGGAACCCACACTACAATAATTTTGGGACCATATATTAACGCGTTATCCATCGCAAGGAGATTAACGTAGTATATTCACATGTTCAATTTTATTAAGATATGAATGATAAATATGTCCTCAAATTGACTCATAAAGAACTGAAAGTTAATGAATTGGGTATGTTTTAACTCTTGTCCCACGTTGGAAGAGTAGTGGAAAATTGAATAGTTAATAACACCCCAAATATGGACTAAGGATTGGATGCCTTTGGGGTATCCCAACTCTTTCAAGGGGAGATGACCTACACTATGAATGTGTTGGTCTTGGGCCAAAATCCTATACGTGCGCGCCGTCCATCCGTCCGGCCGACTCGGCTCAGCTTGGTCTTGGGATTGGGCTTGGTACCCCGCCTAATTAAATACCGGGTGATCAATCCTTTATTAATTAAATTAGAATATCCAGTTGATCCAGATTATGCATCATTGTCGAAAGTTTATTTTAAAATACTAACCACCTAATATTTAAAAAGGTTGATGTCAAAATTTTATCTTTCCAATTAATATAAAGCAATTAAACTGAATACTTAATCATTCACCATTCAATCCAATCTCATAAGAACTGAAATAACTGACATAATATAAAGGAGCAGGAGTAAACACTTCCAGTTAAAATTATATATAGTAATACAACTAAATAAAGTTAACAACTGAGAGGAGTAATGAACTAAATCTCAAATCTCTGATTATAAGAATAAAGAGGGATGATATGTCCAACTGATGTAATTAACTCAAAAGTAAGGAATGATATACTCATAGGCGTCTACTACCAAAGTCATGTAGCATCCATAGCAGCTACAGCTCGTCAAATTAATGGAGCTCCTAGCCTGGTGTCCCTGTGGCTGAGCACCTAAAATAATTTGACAAGAAAAGAGATTTGCAGGAAATGGGTTAGAGCCCGAGTTGAAAAAAGTTTAAAAATTAGCAAGTGCTTAAAATGATTTATTAGCGCATATATTTTTCATGTTAAATTATCTAAGTCACTTGGGATGCTCACCTCTCATCTAATGTGCACGCCTAGCAAATATTTAAGTCCCACTAGTTCTACTCTTATACTAACTAGTCCTCTTTTTCTAATAACTAATCATAAACCGACATCATTACCATGGATTTCCCTCGCAATATATAATACATATAGCTAATACCTCTTTAGCATAAGTAGACACTTTCAGTTTAATATAATTAAGTGTTTGTTACTTAATTCATTTATGTTTTCATTAATAATCCACCAACTTACTTCACACCGTAGATATCATTACAGGTATATATACGCTCTATCTTGTATATATACAATATTACACCCCTAGACACAACTGCGGTGCTTGAATACCCTGTTATCATGTCATGTTGCATCACTCATTTGCATAAAGGACTAAAGGTTCAGTCTCTCGCGAACCATCAAAACAAAACACATATATTAAAGGCGAACATAGTCCCAAGTCGATGGGCTACGCACATACCTACGCACCCATACGACCGTCATCACTATCGTTCTCACAGATAGTCCACACCTAGGTTCTATGCTCTAGTGGTACCAATCAATATCCCACCCGAATGATCCTCAAGGCATGATTGTGCACAATGCGCAACCTCCGCTTGATAGCGAGCAACGTACGTATGTTATACACATAATAGTTTATTCAATAAGTATACACATAGCTTAATATATATACAATAGGTATTCTTGCAACCCAAATCATCAAGTTTATAGATAGTATCCTCGTCTCTACTATTCACATTATTGCAACACTTCGACTTATCTCTCTAACATATACCTTTTCATTAAGGCTTTATTACCCCGCTATATCCCCTTGAATATTCTCTCTCTCAACTCATTACTAACTAGGAATTTAAGTCATTCGATGAAAACGTAGGTTAATTTCTCTCACTTGGACCAACTTAGAAGGTTTATAACTTGTCCGGACCATAAATAAGCATTCTGTAATCTCGTTAGAAGTCCAGGATTCTCGTTCGAACGAACTCAAAAATCTCTTTAGAATGATCGTTGGAATTCTCATTCAAACGAGGTCATTCGATCGACCTGGTTAGGTCTTTGAACGAAAATTCTGAGATCACCCCTGTTCTTCAAAAATTCGTTTTTCCCAACTTTTTCTCATCCAAATTCGTCAAAAATTCATTCCAACTCCCAATCAATGATTCCAAACTATTCCTAATCATAATAGGGTACTTTCTAACATAATTTAAATGACAAATCTTTACATAATCATAGGGAATTTAAACAAATACCTTGAATCCCTAAAAGTCCCTTAAAATAAACCCACCATAAACAATCATTCAAAACCCCCAATTATTTTCGTGATTATAACATAAAATTTCCAGATTTATCATTCCTACAATAGGGTTATTTGTCTACATGCAAACCTAACTTCAAATTTCGAGATTAATTAATAATTTAGTCTCAGTTTCATAGTACCATGGTTTTTTCATCAACTAGGGTTAACATGAATCATATATGCTCAGAATTTTATCAAGATAAACACTTGCCTTTTTGTGAACCTCTGAATCGTTGAACAAAATTGGTATGGGGATGATCCTATCTTCGTGATCTACGTGTTAGTGGGATTTATAGTGGAAGAACTTGAATGCTTTGACCAAAGCACCTATGGAGTTCTTCTTCTTCCTCTTGGTTCTCTCTTTCTCTCTCATGTAGGTTTAAAACTGTCAGATAAACCAATGACCACGTTCTATCTCTTTTTAATTTCCTATTTTCGTCCATTTTAATGTGACACCTCACCCAATTAAATATCGGAAGATCAGTCCTTTATAAAATTAAAACAGAATGTCTGATTGGTTCATTCTTAGAATCACTGTCGAAAAACATAATATTAACAATCACCTAATTTAAATTAAGCTGGTGTCGAAATACTTTTTCCCTTTTAAAATTCTAACCAAAATCTTTTATTTAAAGTATGAGAATTTAAATATAAATCATTCACCATTCAACAAAGATAACTAATAAATCTGAATCACATACCGAAATAAATATGTCTGGATTAAACATTCCAGTTCAAAACGTTAAGACAAAGAACCACAGTAAACTAAATCCAACTAGAATGAATAGGAAGTAAACAAAATACAATTTCTGATAAAAATGTCCAAGGAATGGGTGACACATGCCCTAAATGAAGAGTCTAGATGAACTGAGTGCAAAGATAGGAGCATCTATAGCCAAGACCTATAGCTTCCACATCAGCTGCAGCACTCCAAGCAAACCAAATCTCTAAATTCGGTGACCCTGTGCATGAGCACCTGATATAATACATATACATATAGAAAGAGAGAAAATAGATGCAAGAGATGGGTCGGAGCTTGATGTGTAAAAATATGTTTTGCAAGTATTTAAAACTGCCTTAAAGCAAGTATTATGTTCATGTTAGATTCGTGCTCTCACATGAAGATCTCACCTCTCTTCTATTGTACACTCCTAACGCATCTTCTATTTAGTACTAGTAACTCTATCCAAGCTAACTAGTTCAAGTCACTTAACACTCTCTACATCGACTAATAGTATTTCCGTATCGCCCATACAATACCCCATAAATAGTATAACACATGTTACTACCTATCACGTTCACTATTTGAATATTTATATCTTTATCTCATTAAGATTAGACTCATTTGCCTTCATTGCCATAACTACTAGTGTTTCTTAGAAAAATTTCTCATAATTATATATATATATATATATATATATATATATATATATATATATATATATATATATATATATATATATATATATATTTCAGTCCTGCACCCCTGATTTAAATCCAATAGTGCTATTAATAAAATAATCATGTACCCTCGGAGTATCACGTATTAGTACACTTAATACAATATCCTTGCACCCCCGGGTTATCACCCATTAGTGTGCTAAATAAAAACATTACACCCCCGGGTTATCACCCTTTAGTGTACTAACCAACATAACCTTGCACCCCTAGGTTATCACCCTGCACTTAACAAAAATATTAAATAATAGGCATACACACATCCTATTAAAGTTTATAGGTATTTCCCCAACCTAGTTGCATACTTACCATACGTATTTTATTCTCATTGCTACGTATTGTATAAAATTATTAGATTACCATAACACTCTCGTAATCTTCAACGTAAGTCTTCATCCTGAAATATTTAAAGTATAAATCTCACATACTTATTTGAATACCTGTCTCGTTTTAAATTATTAACTGGCAGTTTCTCTCACTCCAATAAACTAAAAATTCCAAAACTTGACTCTAAAAGAAATTCCATAATTTTACCTTGTTGCTCGAACCAAACGGCAACGTCGTTTGAATGACTGCCATGTGTCGCTTGAGCGACTTCACGCAAGATGCCTATCTCGCTTGAACGACCTTCGTGCAACTTCAAGCGAGACCTACTGTTTCGTCTTCTTCCCAGAATTTCAGTGTTTTCCACCATTTTTAACCCTAAAACCTCTATTGTTCATTCCCAAACACCCAAACAGCAAACCCAATTGATACTCTAACATAATTAGATAATTTCTAACAACCTTGAATCATTAAATCTTCATAATACATCAATTAAATACTAAATCCCCAAATTATTTAACAAGAACTCTAGTTCTTAAATTAAGAGCATAACCTCAAATTAAATCCAGGTTTGTTCATGGAAAAGTATCATCAATTCGTGAATGTAATCCTATCTACATGAATGGATTTAATCACTTGAAATCTCAGTCCCAATACACGAATCATAACATCAATTTTAATCAAAATTAACTTTCATAATTAATGGATTATCACCTACTCTAACATGAACACAATTAGTACTAAAGTACGCAAGTAATAAACACTTGCCTCGAATCGATCGTCTGATTTATTGAGTTTTTTGGTATGGGTATGGTCCTCTCATTCCGATCTATACGATGGTGGTGGTTGTTGTGCTAGGTGGTGCTAATTTGGCCCTTCCTTCTTGGAATTTGTTCTCCCTCACACCCTCTGTGGTCGTTCCTTACTTTTGTATCTCTCAACCCTAATGAACCTCTCGTGGCTGATCAAATAAACTCCCAATTTTCGTCCATTTAATTCCTCTAAAAATCAAAATTACAAAATTACCCCTACGGGTGCCGGCATGGCCTAAAAACCTCCCGGAGTCTAAATAAAATACTCGGGTAGTGTTTTCTGACTATTTCAACCCTCCTGGACTCAACGTTGTACTCGAAATTATCATACGAGTTACTTAAAATAGTTTACTTTCATATTTCATTCAATTAGTCCCGACACGACTCACACGCGTGTCCGGACTTAAAATACCAAATTGTTGTATTTTTCCTCTCGACACTTTATCCGATTCAATAATTCCATATTACTTATTCACTCAGTAATATTCAACAGTTCTCATTAATAAGTATTAACCCTTGTCACGCTAGTTAATAATTATTTTTAAATCCGGATTAATTTACCAATTAATTCTCGCATATTAATTTAATTAATCCCACAATAATAATAATCGTGCATATTAATTTAATTAATCCCAAAATAATAATTATTCACATAATCATTTAAGTTCTGAAAAATACGGGGTGTTACATACTTCCCCCAAATAACGGAATTTTGTCCCGAAATTCGGAAAGTAAGGCGTACTTGGTACAAATAAATCTTTATATTTCTCACGCATATCTACTTCTCGCTCCCAAGTGGATTCCTCCACATTGTGATGCTGCCACTGAACCCACACAAGTGGAACTACCTGTGATCTCAGTCTCCTCTCACTGTGGTCTAGGATAGCCATTGGCCTCTCCTCATAAGAACTGTCAGGCTACAAATCGATCTCCTCTATTACGATGTGAGTGTGGGCCAACTCATCCCGAAGATACCGCCTCAATGACGAAATGTGAAACACATCATGAATACGGTGTAAGTGTTCCAGCAACCCAAGTTTGTAATCCACTAGTCTGATCCTCTCGGTAATAGGAAATGGTCATATGTATCTCGGAGCCAATTTTCCATTCTTCCCCAACTTCATACTCTCAACAAAACTTGGTCCCCCACTATGATCGCTCTAAAGGACCTCTTAGCATCAACGTAGCTTTTTTGTATGTCCTGAGCTACTCGTATGCGACTACGAATTATCTCGATCTTTCTCGATGTATCCTGAGTTATCTCAGGCCCAAGTAACTTGTTGTCTACCACCTCTAGCCAACAGGCTGGATAATGACAAGGTCTCTCATATGATGCTTCGAATGGGGCCATGCCAATAGTGAACTGATAGAAGTTATTGTAAGAAAACTTCACCAGTGGAAGGTATTATTCCCAACCTCCCCCAAAGTCAAGGATACACATGGGCAACATGTCCTCAAGCATCTGATTAGTACGATCAGTCTGCCCATCGGCCTGCGGGTGATACGCCGTATTCAACCGCAACTTGGTACCCATAGCCTCCTGGAAACTCTCCTAAAAACGAGACACAAAAGTCTTATCTCTATCTGATATGATATTAAGAGGCACACCATGCAGTCTTACTATTTATGCAATAAATATCTGAGCATACTTTCCCGCAGTATAGTCTGTTCTGACTGGAAGAAAATGGGCTACCTTTGTCAACCGGTCCACAATAACACATATAGAATCGTTCCCCCTCTGCGAAGTAGGTAAACCGATAATAAAATCCATGGAAATACCCTCCTATTTCTATGTAGGGATCTCTAATGGCTGAAGTAAACCTGGTGGTCTCTGGTGGTCCACTTTTACTAGTGGACAAGTGGTACACTTGGATACAAACTCTGCGATTATTCTCTGCATCCCACTCTACTAGTATTATCGCCTCATATCCTGGTACATCTTATCTCCTCCAGGATGTACCGCAAATATGGACTCATGCGACTCCGTCATCACTACATGTTGAAGATGCTCCCCTTCTGGGACTATGAGTCTCCCGTTGAAAGGCAAGCCTCCCTCGAAACTTACCGAATAAGACTCGGCCCCACTGGCTAAGAGCTGCCTAATCCTCTTCTGGAAAAAAGGGCCTGCCGCTTGTGCCTGGACCACCCTCGTCACTATCTACAACGTGAGGGTAATAGCTGACATGAATGATCTAGACACAATATCCTGGTGCCCTAGATCCTTCTATTTTGCCTTCCACATCTCGGTCGTCTCATCTGCTGGCCTACGGCTCAACGCATCTGCAACTACATTAGCCTTTCTCGGGTGATAATGTATCTCAAACTGATAATATTTTACAAACTCTATCCACTTGCGTTGACACATATTCAGCTCCTTCTGCATGAACAAGTACTGCAGTGACATGTGGCCTGTAAATAGGCGAAACTGTTCACCCAAAAGGTAATGTCTCCAAATCCTGAGTGCAAACACAACAGCCGCCAACTTTAAGTCGTGTGTGGGGTAGTTCTTATCATGAGGCTTAAGCTTCCGGGATGCACAAGCTATAGCCTGATCCTCTTATTGAAGCACATCCCCCAAGTCCTAGTAAGAATGTATCGGTGTAGACTAGGTACTCCACTCAGGCCGGGGCAGTGCGAACAGTGGTGCTGAAGTCAGCTTATCCTTCAGCTCATCAAAAGCCAATTGACAGGCATCATTCTAGATGAATGGCACTCTTTTACGAGTCAAATGAGTCAATAGGCCCTCTATCTTCGAGAACTCACGAATAAACCTCATGTAGTATGGTGCTAGGCCCAAGAAACTACGTATCTCCGTCGGCGTCATGGGTTATCCCGAATCCCTCATCACTGACACTTTTCCAGGATCTACGGATATCCCTCTATCTGAAATAATGTTCCCCAAAAACTGAACTTCCTTCAGCCAAAATCCACATTTCTTAAATTTCGCATACAACTCATGCTGATGCAGTGTCTGTAAAACCTGTCTCAAATGTTCGGCATGCTCATCTTCCGTCTGAGAGTAAATCAGGATATCATCTATGAAGATAATGAAAAAATAAACCAAGAACTCTCTGAACACCCTGTTTATCAAGTCCATAAACACAACTGGGATGTTGGTTATACCAAAAGGCATAACCCTAAACTCGTAGGAACCATACCTCGTCAAGAAGGCAGTGTTCGACACATCCTTCTCCCTAAATCGTAACTGATGGTATCCTGACCTCAAGTCAATCTTCGAGAAGAAAATAGCTCCCCCAACTGGTCGAATAAGTAATTAATTCGTGGAAACGAATACTCATTTCATATTATGACCTTATTCAACTCACGGTAATTGACACACAACCGTAACGATCCATCTCTCTTTTTAACCAACGGTACTAGAGCACCCCAAGGTAAAACCCATGTCCCTACACCTGTTCTATATGATCTCGTAACTCCCTAATCTCCGCTGGATCCATATGGTAAGGTGCGCGGGCTATCGGCCGAGTGCCCAACGTCAAATCTATAACAAAGTCTATCTATCTGCTAGGTGGTAATCCCGAAATATCCTGGAACACATCAGCGAACTCTCAAGCCACCGGTATCGAATCAAGAGGTATCACCACCTCCTTAGAGGTATCCTCCTCTAAATAATACAAATGCGTGGAAGATCCTCCCTCAGCACGAGGCATCGCCACCAGGAACATCTCCTGACCAGATATAGCAAAAATAATATTCCTACTAAAATAATCGATCATGGCCGTATATGCCACTAACCAATCCATATCGATAATTACACCATACTCGGACATCTCTAATACAAGCATGTTGGCAGGTAAAGAAGTCTCCCAATCTCTATACCCACCCCTCGACATATAAGGAAAATCGGTGAGCCACTACCCAAAGGAGAATCTAGACATGTAACAGTACTCTCCACTGTATCTAATAACCCTATAGTACGTGCGAACCTCGTGGAAAAAAAATAATATGTGGCCCCCCGTATAAAATAAAGTATGCCCCATAGTCCCCTGAATAGAAAGCATACCCTCAATCGCGGGTGGCGCCTGTGGGATCGCGACCTGATGGAGGTTATAAACCCGTCCATACTGAAGTTTCCCCTGCTGTACCAGAGCTGCAGGCAAGGTTGGAACTGACGCTAGAGCTGGTAGGGCAGCGGGAAAGATGGGTCTCTGGGGATCCTGGTGAGCACCCTGCTGCCGTGGGACCCTGTCCCTATCTGGGCAATCCTGTTTCTTATGGCCAGTCTTGCCACAAGTATAACATTTGGCGATGAAGTTTCCTCCCCTCTGTCCCTGGTAACCTCGGCCCTGTTGGCCGTTACCACCCCTACCTTATCCCCGATGGCCCTGCTATCCTCCCTGCTACTGACCCTAGTGATGGCCCTGATGGCCTTGCCTGAAACCCCCCTGACCATGCCTGAAAACCCCTGAATGAAACATATTAGCAGAATCCCCCTGTTGGGAACCCTGCCTCTGACTCTGATCAGTTGGTGCCCCACTGGCAATACCTCCCCCAGTCTTGCCCAACTGGCTAGTCTCTCCTCCCCGTTTTCTTCCCTTAGTATGGAAGAGGTTTTCCTAATAATGTAATAATGCTACATTTAGGACATCTGTGTAGGAGTGTAGGGAATGGTTACCCAGAAGATGTTATCGGATCCTCTAAGTTAAACCATCCATGAATATCTGGATTCGTTTCTCCTATGTAGGTACCTTGTCATGTACCATATTAGTCAGTCACGTGAACTCTTCCTCATATTCCGCAACTGTCTTCCCTTCCTGGGTGTGGTCTAAAAGTTTCCGCCTCATCTCAGTCTTGACGGCAAAAGGAAAGTACTTGCGATCGAACCGCACCCAGAAATCGACAATCGGCATCAAATCCCGCTCCTCTGAAGTAGTAATGGACTCCCACCACTGTAAGGCTACCCCTATTATCTTAAAGGTAGCTAAGACTTGCCTTTTTACCTCGGTGCACTCATACATACGAAGGTGTCTCTGTATATCCTTTTCCACTGACTCGCCAGCACTACATCAGAACTGCCTGAGAACTCTCGTGGATGCGCCTTCTGAAAGGCATCCATGAATCTATCCCATGTAGTAGGGAAAATAGGAACAGGTGTTGGCGCCACTACTGGTGCCTAAAGTGGTGCCTGCTGTACCACTGCTAGTGCTGCATTTACTGCATGTGCAACTATGGCAGCAACTTCTGTAGCATTCATCATGCCCTGAACTGGAGCTGGCTATGGATCTTGATGGGCATTCCTGTCCTTTGGTGCGTGTCGAGCAGGCATCTGAGATTATAAAGAAGTTTATTAGTCCACAATTAGCATTAAATCTCAAATAGCGAAGACGTGATCGCATTAACAAGAATACAACAGTCCTAAAAATAAGGCTCTATATTAAAGGACGCTAAGCTGAAACCACAGTAAGCCGTACAGATCCTAAATGACTCTAGAAACTAATTCTCTGATACCACCTGTGACACCCCGCCCAATAAAATATCGCGTGATCAGTTCTTTATAAAATTTCAAAACATAATGTCCGGTTGGTTCATTCTTAGCATCACTGTCGAAAAACATTAATATTAACAATCACCTAATTTAAATTAAGCTAGTGTCAAAATACTTTTTCCCCTTTAGAATTGAAACCAAAATATTTTATTTAAAGTCTAAGAATTTAAATATAAATCATTCACCATTCAACAAAGATAAATAATAAATCTGAATCACGTACTGAAATAAATATGACTGGATTAAACATTCCAGTTCAAAACCATAAGCTAACGAACCACAGTAAACTAAATCCAACAAGAATGAATAGGAAGTAAACAAAATACAATCTCTGATAAAAATGTCTGAGGAATGGGTGACACATGCCCTAAATGAAGAGTCTAGATGAACTGAGAGCAAAGATAGGAGCGTCTATAGCCAAGACCTACAGCTTCCACATCAACTGCAGCACGCCAAGAAAACCAAGTCTCTAAATCTAGTGACCGTGTGACTGAGCACATGATATAATACATATACATATAGAAAGAGAGAAAATTGATGCAAGAGACGGGTCAGAGCCCGATGTGTAAAAATATATTTTGCAAGTATTTAAAACTACCTTAAAATAAGTATTTTGTGCATGTTAGATTCGTGCTCTCACATGAAGATCTCACCTCTCTTCTATTGTGCACTCCTAACGAATCTTTTATTTAGTACTAGTAACTCTACCCAAGCTAACTAGTTCAAGTCACTTAACACTCTCTACATCCAACAATATTATTTCCGTATCACCCATACAATACCCCATAAGTATTATAACACATGTTACTACCTATCACGTTCACTATTTGAATATTTAAATCTTTATCTCATTAAGATTAAACTCATTTGCCTTCATTGCCATAACTACTTGTTTCTCTTAGTAGAATTTCTCATAATTATACACACACACACACACACACACACACACACACGCATATATATATATATATATATATATATATATATATATATATATCAGTCCTGCACCCCCGGTTTAAATCCGAATTAGTGCTATTAATAAAATAATCATGTACCCCCGGGTTATCAGCCATTAGTACACTTAATACAATATCCTTGCACCCCCGAGTTATCACCCATTAGTGCGCTAAATAAAAACATTACACCCCCGGGTTTATCTCCCTTTAGTGTATTAACCAACATAACCTTGCACTCTCGGGTTATCACCCATTAGTGCACTTAAAAAAAATATTAAATAATGGGTTTACACACATCCTATTAAAGTTTATAGGTATTTTCCCAACCTAGTTGCATACTTACCATACGTATTTTATTCTCATTGTTATGTACTGTATAAAATTATTAGATTACCATAACTCTCTCGTAATCTTCAAAGTAATTCTTCATCCCTAAATATTTAAAGTATAAATCTCACATACTTATTCGAATACCTATCTCGCTTTAAATTGCTAACTGGCAGTTTCTCTCACTCCAATAAACTGAAAATTTCAGAAAATTACCTCGTCGCTCGAACTAGATGGCAACGTCGTTTGAACGACTGCCACTTGTCGCTTGAGCGACTTGGTGTGAGATGCCTATCTCGCTTGAACGACATGCGAGCGACTTCGTGCGAGACCTACTGTTTCGTCTTCTTCATAGAATTTCATCGTTTTTCCACCATTTTTAACCTTAAAACCTCTATTGTTCATCCCCAAACACCCAAACAACAAACCCAATTGATACTCTAACATATGTAGATGATTTCCAACAACCTAGAATCATTAAATCTTCACAATACATCAATTGAATACTAAATCCCCAAATTATTTACCAAGAACCCTAGTTCTTAAATTAAGGGCATAACTCCAAATTAAACCCAAATTTGTTCATGGAAAATTATCATCAATTCGTGAATGTAATCCTATCTACATGAAGGGATTTAACCTCTTGAAATCTCAATCCCAATATACGAATCATAACATCAATTTTCATCAAAATTAACTTTCATAATTAATGGGTTATCACCTACTCTAACATGAACACAATTATTACTAAAGTACGCAAGTAATAAACACTTGCCTCGAATCAACCGTCTGATTTCTTGATGTTGTTGGTATGGTTATATTCCTCTCATTCTGATCTACATGATGGTGGTGTTGGTTGTTCTAGGTGGTGCTAATTTCGGCCTTCTTTCTTTGAATTTTTTCTCCCTCACACCCTCTGTGGTCGTTCCTTACTTTTGTATCTCTCAACCCTAATGAACCTCTTGTGGCTGATAAAATAAATTCCCAATTTTTGTCCATATAATTCCTCCAAAAATCAAAATTACCCCTACAGGTGCCGACTTGGCCTAAAAACCTCATGGAGTCTTAATAAAATACCCGGGTAGTGTTTTCTGTCTATTTCGACCCAACGGTGCACTCGAAATTACCATACGAGTTACTTAAAAGTATTTCACTTTTATATTCCATTCAATTAGTCCCGACACGACTCACACGCGTGTCCGAACTTAAAATACCAAACTGTTGTATTTTTCCTCTCGATACTTTATCAGATTCAATAATTCCATATTACTTATTCACTCAGTAATATTCAATAGGTCTCATTAATAAGTATTAACCATTGTCACGCTAGTTAATAATTATTTTTAAATCCGAATTAATTTTGCCAATTAATTCTCGCATATTAATTTAATTAATCCCATAATAATATTGTTCTCATATATTAATTTAATTAATCCCACAATAATAATTAATCACATAATTATTTAGGTTCTAAAAAATACGCGGTGTTACATTTAGTTCCAAAAATTCCAAAAGACCAAAATACCCCTTTGGGGTGTCGTTTTGGGCTAAACTCCCCGGAATCCAAATAAAATACCCGAATAGTGTTTTCTGACTATTTTGACCATTTCGGACATATTGGCACACTCAAAACGACCACATGAGTTACTTAAAAATAAATTCTCATTTTTAGCTCAATAAAGTAATACTGACAGGACTCACACGCGCGTCCCAACTAAGTGTGTTGCAATTGCCATATTTTTCACACCTGGTCAAAATAATATTTTCGTATTCATATATTACTTTACTCTCTAAGTAACATTCAACATAATTATTTCACAAAATTACGGGGTATTACATTAGGCTTATAAAAATCTCTTAAATTTTTTCTCCGAATTAAATTAACTTTCGGCGCTTTAATTATTAATTAATTAGGAAATTAACTGTTGGCAGTTATTACCAACAGTCAACAGTTAAATTCGTTATTTTCTGTAATTATAATAATATTTTGTAATTTAAAATATATAATAAATAGTCTCTCAAAAATTAAATATATCTTAAAATATATTTGAGAAACTTTTTAATATTTCATCCATGTAAATTATGCACTTTTGTAAATAGTAGACATAACAGGTGCACCGTTTTATCTTCATCCGTCAGTGTTTTTGGATTGCCGAAGGATAGTCACATATGGTTTTCAACTTTATCAAATACTCCTTTGTTGAGTTGAAACGCCACGTATGGTTTTTGGACTTCCCGCAAGACAGTGACATTGATTCTTTTTTGGGCAACTAAAGTTGGCGTTTCAACTGTAGATATTTTTCTTATTAAGAATTCCATACTTCACTAGCTGCGGTCATCCCAACCACATGACTTAGAGAGCCTCTTCTGATAGTGTGCCGGTAATCCAACTTAGGAGTTAATCTGTGAGTTTCCATTCTTGAAACTTAGAGGAATCAACCTCTTTTTCGGTTCCTGTAGTTTTTGGTGGAGCGGCTTCAAGTGCAATATGATCCATTAGATTGAGGCTTTCAATTAAAGGGTGGATCCGCATTTTCCAGATCAGATAGTTGGTTGAATTAAGTTTGACAACAGAAATAAGGTTGTGAAGGTTTGTGGTGGACATTGCTGCCATGATAATAATTTTGTTGGGAGCTTTAAAGCCCTGATACCATAACGAAAACGAAGTCAGAAAAAAATCTTCTACCTCACTTTCTTTCATTGTTAGCCGCCTTCAACAAAGTGATACATATGAGACAAGCAAACCACTAGGATATCAATATCTAATCTTATCCTGACTTCAACAGAGTGAAGATAAAGCTCCCAACTATTTTAAATCATATTTATCCTTTATTCTCCAAGTCATCTTTATCCACATGTGCAGGTGTTAACAGTTCCACCATTTGAAAAGATCATAAAACTGTTGACAAGTATTTGTATACTTGATAAAAATAAATTGAACAGATCAAGCATTGATAAACTTGTTCATTTATTAACATTTCTCTTTACCTCAATCAAACTCCTACTAACATAAAAATTTGTTTCAGGTTCCATACCCAAACCAATTCTTCAAAATCATATACACAAGGAAAAAACTTTAGTAAATCACATACACAATATAAGCATCAGTTACATCTATTGAGCATAAAAACTTTACAAGCTACAAAATCAAACAAATAAATATGTATAAGAAACAGTCGCATAAGAGAAAGACAAGGAACTGAAGAAGGTTATTTTGATGACATTGTTGGTAGCTATGGTGTTTATGGTCACCATTGTCACCTTCACAGCCAATTCGGTTGTAAACAATCATAAAATATATGGACGGCGACATACTCCTCAACGTTGATAGTTCCCTTGGTCATGGGTAGATTTTGCTTCGGACATAACACCAATGGAACTATCATCGTTGAGGATAATGTCGGCGTTTCATCTTCATTTTTTCTTCTCTCTCTAACCCTTTTTTCAATTCCCTCTTGAGATCCTCATTTCTCTTCTTCAGATCCATCTCCACGTTTTGGGTTACGAGATATTTTATAGGTCAAAAACTTTATTTTGAATCGTAGACGATATTTTTGTTTGTGGTTACTAGATATTTTATAGGTCGGCAAAGGGTACGTCCGTGTTCAATGTGTCTATGGACATGCAAAGATAAAAGTAGACTGCTTATTGATTTGGGTTATGCTTTTAACTACTTTTCAATTCCTGACATTTTTTAACCATCCATCTCATTGTTTTTAAAGTTGTATTAAATTTCATAATCACTAAAAATTACTATGTAATCTCGAACTTTCTCTATACAGAGAATGACACTAGTTTCATATCGATTATAATACGACCAACAAGTAAAAGAAGAAAGACAAGAAAATAGATACAAATGAATCTTAAAAAATAGGACTAAATAATAAGATTCCTTTCAATTATTTAAAGAGAGTTTTGAGAAAATGATCAATTTAATTCAAAGTTTACAAAAATAAGAAACTCCACATAGTTTCATAAATTTAGTCCATGTACTAAAAACACCAAAAAAAATAACCAACGTGTTGTTTGGCAACTCAAAAAAAAAATCATCAAATTTTAAAAGTTCATAACATCAACTCTACAAATCTAAAATTCAAAAAATTTATATATTTGAAATCTATTCATCGAGATCTATCCAACAACACCCATATTTGATATTTTTTGATAAAAAACCGAAATCTATAAATTTACTATTTCCCTAAAACCTTAATTTTTCCTAGGAAAACTCTATTTTTTCAGGTGAACACTAAAATTTTTTTGGCGAAAAACATTCTTCTCTGGCGCTGGCAATGGTAAAAAATTAAAAAAATATCCGAAAGTTAAGTGAAATGAAGAAAGAGAAACAATACGTTGATATTTCCGGTGGTGTTCGGCGAGGATTTTGGCGTTCCGACGAGGATTCTGTGGGGTGGGATGGCGGTGGGGTTATGTGTTTATTTTTAGAATGAGTTTTAAATGAGTATGACTAAGGGTATAAATATAAATACATCATTAACTAAAATAAATGAGATTACCTTTTTTGTGTGCTCCTAACTCTAAAGGGACCACACAAATAATTGTTATTGTACCACGTGGACTAGATTTATAAATCTGAAAACAACTGTCCTAAAAATCCAAATATAGGAAGGAATATGACTTGACTTTAATTCCCTGTTATTTAAAGAGAAAGAGCGACCAAACTTTTATGACGCGGAAGCGACTACATCATTACTAAATCCAACTCGTCCTTTATTTTACATTTTCAACCCAGCAAACTTATTTCCCCCAAGACTTCTCTCCACAGTGATGGTCCCTTATAATTTCAAATGCTGAAAGTGTTTTAAGGATGACAAAAACAAATTCTATTTTTGTGAAAAATAGTTTTCTATTTTTTTAATTGGCACCAAGTTGTGAACAAATTCTAACATAATAAAATTTTATCTTGACTAATCATAAACATCCATCTAGTGATTAAATCAAGTAAAATAAAGTAAAGAATACTCACAAAGCCGGATGTACGAGGAAAACAACAAACGGGACAAACCTAGGATGGTCCAAGCCAAACAATCACAATGAATATGGTCTTACAAAGGTACAGATGGCAGTCTTACTCAACGACTCGATCCACCCACGAGACTTGTCGCTCATCTGATCTTCAACCACTCCTCTCACAGTGCCCGCGCAGAAAGCAACCTTCTTTCACGATACCTGTCCACAATACACGCGTCCATGTATGTCTCGGTGTGCACGGATATGACTTATAACGTCTACGATGTTGAAACCGGACTCCATCAAATCTTCACTGCAAAACCAACAATGTTCAAATGTAGAACAACTATTTTTTGTCCCACAAAGATCACTATAGCAAATACCAATGATAACTCGGATCTTTGAAACTCTAAGGATGTGTTTAGACTTAAAAACCTCAGAAAACTATTTGTAGAAATCGAACTGTTTGAAAACTGAAATTCGTTATGCACGCACTTCGAAAGAAGTACTGAAACACGCTTTAAATAGGATTTTTAAGTTGGGGCGCCGTTCGAGCGACATTAGTTGTTGTTCTAATGAGATGGCCATGTCATTTGAATGACATGTACATCACACGCGAACGACTTCCACTGTCGTTCAAACGAACTCCTCAATTAGAGTCCAAACCAAAACCAACTCTAATCCGTCCTTATCAGTTTAAAAGGAAGTGTAAACTTTTTAAAACACTTAATCAACATTTTAAAACCATTTATTTAATAAAACTTACATCCTTACTCCTATTGAAATAAATTTCGAGTCTCATTATATTTATGCATTAATACCTGAGTGATCTCGGACATTAATTAAACTTTAAAGACGAATAAACTTGCACCAATTGAACTTTGGCATAATTAATTCCTTAAAGATTTTTTGTAACATCTTCAACATTCCATAGTCTGTGTGGGATCGTGACAAATAAAAATTGACTTATGACTCAAACGTATTTTATTCCGAAAATAAGTCAAAACTATACAATGGACTCAAATGGAAATTTTGTCCTAACAAATCTCCCTCTTTGACTATTCTGGGACAAAACCAATAATGAAATGCTTAAACCGGGTCGTCAACCCGTATAACGCCTAAATTCCATCCCATAACCACCCCCCCCCACCAAAAAAAAAAAATTATAGGACATGACTAGTAAAAGATGGATTGGCAAGCACGAAACTGCTGAATGTCTGAATGTGATGTAGTTTTAAAATCTCAAATCTCATTAAGTAAACCTACACACACGAAACCGACAAACACCCGGTGAAGTATGGAGGAACAAATAATATAAACCATAATAAAACATGTGAGCAAAATATTATGTTACCATTTTGAAACTCAACACCTTTTAAATCCAGATATCAAATATACACATAAACATGATACCAATGTAGATATAAATGTGTGCAACAAATAAATACAGTGCTACACAAATCTTCCTCTACATCACATACATCTCTCTCCCTTTTTGTCTCGAATTGACAATTCAGTGAAAAGATACTAATATAACAAAATATCTATCACAAGCATAATATGTGAAATATATCTTGATATTCATGTAAACAACAAGCTAAAAATGATCAACAAAGTCAAATCTGTAGCTAGCAAACAAATAATCACACAAATGAATTAATCAATTTGCGCATATGTGATTAAACGATCATAATGCAACAAAAAAAATGTAATCTATTAATGTGAACTGCATAAACAGAAATCCAATAGGAACCAGTAGTACCCAAAATACATGACCAAATATCCCAGGGTACTGAAACAGAAAGGAAGAAAACATTCCAGACGTCGCTCGGACGGTATACCCCTGTCGCTTGAACGACAGAACCATGTCGTTAGATTGACAACTTTGCCTGACACAAAGACGTTGCTCGAACGAGCAAACACAAAATCATAGTTCCATTGTAGAAGCTCAAACAGTGTTGCCCGAAGAAAAAAATTCGACAAAAAAATAACTGGAAGGGGCTCAAAACTGTAAAACATTACCAAAACAATAACAATCAAACATGAAATATAGTACCAATCAATCATGCACACAAACCCTGAATTTTGATAGCGTAATGACACGATTTTTCAACGTATAGGATTCGTGGTGCAAACCCGTTTCATTTATCTATCCAAGCTCCCTCAAATATATCTTATTTATCATTTGAATGAACAAAAATAAATTGGCCCATATTTAGCATATGATTCTTTTTATTGCCGTAATTTTTTGGGGGATCTTTTAAATGGTGACTTTCACGACAAGTCAATTTTATACTGTCTCAGCCCTTTCCCGTGAACGCTCATCATTTTCCCAATTACTATCCTCACGGTAAACGGTTCTGACATGCACACCTCCTCCTCATGTCTACTTACGCTTATATGACAAAATTGAGATAAGAACGTCTCACCAAACTCAAATATGCAAGATATGTCAAACATCCAAATAAACTCGTACGTGTGTGCAAATATGGCATATGTACAAAGTCGAATCAAAATACATATCAACTTCGAAGCAACCACATAATACAATGTTTAAGATCATTCTAAGCACCAATAATAATGACCAAATGTCCTAGCCACATAGATATGAAATGAAGTGGGTCCAAGCACACCAATTTTCCATGTAAAACATGTAAACTCAAAAAAAAAAATAGAAAATCTTTTTGGTTTTTCAATATATTTTGACTCAAATAAAAATAATATCTTTTTGTATTTTTCAAAATACTCTAAACAAAAAATATTTTTATATTTTCCAAATAAGACTCAATAAACGATAAAATAATATAAAATGATACACATACCATAACACTAGCAAAATATAAATCATGATGCAAAGACTAGCGTATGACAAACATGGTAACACAATTATTCTTTAGATTTGTCATGGTAAGAATCAAGAGCAACCAAA
This sequence comes from Sambucus nigra, assembly GCA_949130495.1. Lineage (NCBI taxonomy): Eukaryota > Viridiplantae > Streptophyta > Magnoliopsida > Dipsacales > Adoxaceae > Sambucus > Sambucus nigra. Next base: position 379,813,591 of record OX422224.1, read on the forward strand.
TGAGAACCATGAAGTTTTAGTCCTAAAGTCACTAAGTCCGATTTCCTAACCCAAGTTGGTGTGATAAAACGGGTGGGGGTTTTGGGAATCGACACGACTTTATTCCTAAACTTCCTAGGAGTATTCTTAAGGTCATAGATAAAATGTCTAAGGTGACATTTCCTACCTCAAAGTGTGCAAGTGTAAAGACGACGGTAATGATTACCAAAATATCGACCTCTCCTCACTTTCCTAGTGGGATCTCTCACACGGTTGATATTGGCTTTGGGAATGGGAACATTATCCTCATAGCATATACCACACCTATCACTTTGGACTTGAACGGTTCCTAACATCCTATCCAACTTCTCCGACCTAGATTCTAAGTCAAACTTAACCTTACTCGAGTCTTTCAATTTTTCTTCCAACTCAAGAATCCTAGACTCAACCACATGCCTAGACTTCTCAAACTCTAACAACTCATTTTTCAAAAGTTTTCATCAAACCACGAAGACTATCTCTCTTTTTTTCAACATACTCTAGCTTCTCCCCAAGCTTATTCTCCCATGCCATAAGATCTTCATTCAAAGCATCATTATTTTCAATGGGATGCTTATTCAATTTAGATTTAGCCTTTTTTAACTTTCACCGCCTAGGCATACAACTCATTAAATGCAACTTGCAACTCTTTCCCATCTACTTCCTTGTCTTCACTCACTTTTCCCTCACTCACTTGGGTTTCAACGGCTTTGGAAGTGTAAGGCGCATGAGAATCTTTGTGGGAAGATTTATCATCGTCACTCGCATGACATGCCAAGAAAGCAAGAAACTTGCTCTCATTGGGGGAACACTATCCCTCTTCCGTGTCACTATCACTTAAGGTGGAATTATATGCAATCGATTTCTTGCCCTCTTTCTTAAGTCTAATGGGACACTCGGTAAATTTGTGACCATACCCCTCACACCCTAAACACCTATCCAAATGAACCCTATTAAGTTTCTCACTTTTATCTTTAGTGATGGACTCAACCCTGTTTTTCTTGAATTTCTCAAACTTTTTGGCATCTGTCGAATGCTTTTGAAACATAGGAATTTTTTTTGAATTTTTTACCCAACAAGTCGACATCCTAAAAATCAGAATAAGAATCATCATCCAAAACTTTAGTCTCCTCCTTCAGGCTTTCAAACTAATACCATTTTCTTTCTTTAGCACTTGCTTGGAGGTAAACATATCGAGTTCATTGGTTTGAAAGTCACCTTAAATCTCTTCAGGTTTCGATGAATCATGCATTCCTAAGGAGTTTTGAACAGTCACTTTTGCATCAAACCTACTCGGCAAAGATCTTAAAATTTTCTTTATGATACAATTATCAGGAATCCTTTCACCTAAATTAAATGACGAGTTGACAATATTTGACAACCTAGCGTAAAACTCATCAAATGACTCACAATCTAACATTTTATGATGTTTTGTAACTTAGATGCCCTAACCATGCTAGTGCCCTCGTGTGTAAGTGAGTGTCTATCCCTAGCCTCTTTTGAAATTTCACAAGTCATAATGATGTTATACTCTTCCGGTGTGACATGTGAGGAAATTACGTGCAGACCTTTTGAGTTGGACAGTGTAAGCCACTCAATAGGTTTCAAACTAGTGACCCCACCCTCTCGTGTGACTGATGGTGTTCAACCCTTTTTAACAGCTAACCAAACACGCTCATCAATATATTTTAAAGCAGTTCTCATTCTCATTTTCCAATAAGCATAATTTGTGGCATAAAAAACTGTTGCATGAAAACTTTCAAAACCTTTGAAATTAATTTTGAAAAACATAAGGGGTCAAACACAATAAAAATATGTTTCTAGCTCTGATACTAATTTTATGGTCCCTTTTAATTTCTAATGCGAAAAGTGTTTTAAGGATGACAAAAAAAAATTCTAATTTTGTGAAAAACCTCATTCCAATTTTTTAATTCGCAACAAGTTGTGAAAAAATTCTAACTTAACCAAATTTTATCTTTATTAATCCTAAACATCATTCTAGTGATTAAGTCAGGTAAAATAAAGTAAAGAATACTCACAATGCTAGATTTATGAGGAAAACCACAAATGAAAAAAAAACTCGGACGGTCCAAGCTAAACAATCAATATGAATATGGTCTTACAAATGTACATACGATAGTCTTACTCAAGGACTCGAACCACCCACGAGACTTGATGCTCCTCTGATCTTCAATCACTCCTCTCACAGTGCCCACACAGAAACTAACCTTCTTCCACGACACATGTCCACAACATGTGCTTCCATGTATGTCTCGATGTCCATCGATATGGTTTGTAACATCTACGATGTTGAAACTGGAATCCACCGAATCTTCACCCTAAACCAATAAAGTTCAAGTGTAGAACAACTCTTCTTCGTGCCACAAAGATCACTATAGAAAAATATCAAACCTTTTTGTTTGCAGAAATCGTACTATTCGAAAATTGTAATTCGTTATGTACGCACTTCGAAATAAGTACTGAAACACGCCGTAAATAGGATTTTTAAGTCGGCGCATCGTTCAAGCGACATTAGATGTCGTTCTAATAAGATGGCCATGTCGTTCAAACAAAATGTACATCTCGGGCGAAGGAGTTCCACTTTCGTTTAAGCGATCTGCTCAATTAGAGTCCAAACCAAAATAAACTATAATCTATCCTTATCGGTTTAAAACGAAGTGGAAACATTTTCAAACACTTATAAAACATTTTAAACCATTTATTCAATAAAAAATACATCCTTAATCATATTAAAATAACTTTCGAGTCTCATTAAATTTATGCATTCATACCTGAGTGATCTCAGACATCAATTACATTTTGAAGACGAATAAACTTGCATTAATTAAACTTTGGAATAATTCACTCCTTAAAGCTTTGATGTAACGTCTTCAACATGTTATAGTCTGTGTGGGATCGTGACAAATAAAAATGTACATATAACTCGAACGTGTTTTGTTAGAGGAATAAGTCAAAACTATACAATGGACTCAATTGGAAGCTTTATCCTTATAAATCTCCCCCTTGACTATTTCGGGACAAAACCAACAACGAAATGCCTAATCCGGGCCGTCAAACTGTATGATGCCTAAATCCCATCTAATAAATGCAAAATAAAAAATTAAAGGACAATGATAGTAAAAGATGGATCGGTAAGCATGAAACTGCTGAATGTCTAAATGTGATGTAGTTTTGAAATCTCGAATATCGTTAAATAACTTATACACACGAAACCGACAAATACCAAGTGAAGTATGGAGGAACAAATTAAATAAACAATAATGAAACATGTGAGAAAAATATTATGTTACCAATTTGAAACACAACACCTTTTAAATCCAGATATCGTATATGCACATAAACATGATACCAATTTATATATAAATGTGTGCAACAAATAAACACAATGCTACACAAATATTCGCCTACATCACATACATCTCTCCCCCTTTTTGTCTCAAATAGACAATCCGTTGAAAGCATTCCAATATAGCAAAATATCTAGCACAAGCATAATCAATGAAAAATATTTAGATATTCATACAAACAACCAGCTAAAAATGACCAAAAAAGTCAAATCCATAGCTAGCAAATAAATAACCACACAAACTAATTAATCAATATACGCATATGTGACTAAATGATCATAATGCAATAAAAAATGTAATATATTAATGTGAACCGGATAAATAGAAATCCAGTAGCAACCAGTAGTACCCAAAATATATAACCAAATAACCTAAGATATTAAAATAGAAATGAAGCAAACATTCCAGACGTCGCTCGAATGGTATACCATTGTCATTCGAACAATATAACCATGTTGTTAGAATGACAACTTCACGCGACACAAAGTCGCCGCTCGAACGAGCAAACACAAAATCCGAGTTTCAGTGCAGAAGGTCAACATTGTTGCCGAGCTAAAAAAATTCGAGAAAACACTAACTGGAAGGGGCTTAAAACTTCAAAACAGTACCAAAGCATAAGCTAAACTTAGAAAACTAAATAATAACCAAATGTGAGTTACATGCTAACATAGTATCGATGCGCTCAAACATGAACACTGAATGTATGGGCGTGAACTATAATAAATGAGTCATAATTTCAACACATTGAAACGATCAAGAAGTTCTAATTGATAGCAATAAATCATCAAACTTTATTTTAGCCATATTTGACATTTAAAGTGCGAGCTTAATGAAATAAACAATCAAACATGCACACAAATCAAGAAATTTGATGATTCTACAAATAATAGCGTCATAACACGATTTTTCAACGTTCAGGATTAATGGCGCAAACTCGTTTAATTTATCCATCCAAACTCCCTCAAATATATCTTATTTATCTTTTGAATGAACAAAAAAAATAGGCCCATATTTTGTGTATGATTCTTTTTATTGCCTTTCTTTTTTTGGGCTCTTTTAAATGGTGGCCTTCATGACGAGTCAATTTTATACTCCTGCAACCCTTTCTCGTGAACACTCATCATTTTTTCAATTATTATCCTCATGGTAAATGGTTCTTACATGCACATGCCCTCATTAAGTCTACTTACGCATAGATGACAAAATTGAGATAAGAACGTCTCCCCCAACTCAAATATACAAGAGATGTCAAACATCCATATAAACTCGTGAATGTGTGCAAAGATAGCATATATATAAATTCGAATCAAAATGCATCTCAACTTCGAAGCAACCCCATAATACAATGATTTAGATCATTCTAAGCATCAATAATAATGACCAAATGTCCTATCCACATGAATAGGAAATGAAGGGGGTTCAAGCACACTAATATGCCACATCAAACATATAAAATCAGAAACAAAAATAAAAATAGAAAATGTTTTTAGTTTTTCTACATATTTTGACTCAAATAAAAACAACACGTATTTGTATTTTCCAAATAAGACTCAATAAATGATAAAATAATACAAAAATGATACACATGCCATAACACTAGAAAAATATAAATCATAATGCAAAGACTAGAGTATGATAAACATGGTAACACAATCATCCTTTAGATTTAGCATGGGAAGAATAAAGTGCAACCAAATGAGAACCATGAAGTTTTAATATGTAAGTCACTATGTTCGATTTCCTAACCCAAGAAGTTGTGACATAACAGGTGCGGGTTTTGGGAATTGACACAACTTTATTCCTAAACTTCCTAGAAGTATTCCTAAGGTCATAGCAAAAACGTCTAGGGTGACGTTTTCTACCTCAATGTGTGAAGGTGTAAAGACGGCAGGAATGATTACCAAAATATCTACTGGGCTCTCTCACATGGTTGATATTGGCTTTGGGAATGGGAACACTATTGTCATAGCTTATACCACACCTATGACTTTTGACTCGAATGGTGCCTAACCTCCTATCCAACTTCTACGATCTAGATTCCAAGTTAAACAAAATCTTACTCGTGTTCTTCTATATTTCCTCCAACTCACAAATCCAAAAATCAAGCACTTTCCTAGACTCCCCAAACTCTAACAACTCCCTTTTTAAAGTTTCCATGAAACCACGAAGACTATCTCTCTCTTTTCCAACAAACTCTAGCTTCTCCCTAAGCTTCTTCTCCCGTGCCGTAAGATCCTCATTCAAAGTATCATTATTTTCTATTGCATTCTAATTCAACCTAGATTGCAATTTAGAGTTAGCCTTTTTAACTTTCACCGCCTCGACATACAACTCATTAAATACAATTTGCAACTCTTCCACATCTACTTCCTCATCCTTACTCACTTATCCCTCACACACTTGGGATTCAACGACCTCAGATGTGTTATGCACATGAGAATATTTGTGGAATGATTTATCGTCGTCGCTCACATGACATGCCAAGAAAGAAATAAACTTGCTCTCATTGGGGGAACTCTATCCCCCTTCCGTGTCACTATCACTTAAGGTGGCATTATATGCAATCGATTTCTTGCCCTCTTTCTTATGTTTAGTGGGACACTCGAAAAGTTTTTGTCCATACCCCTCACACCGAAAAAACCAATCCAAATCAACCCTATTAGGTTTCTCAGTTTTATCTTTAGGGGTGGACTCAACCTTGTTTTTATTGAATTTCTCAAACTTTTTTGCATCTTTCGATTGCTTTTGAAACTTAGGAAATTTTTGAAATTTTTAGCCAACAATGCGACATCCTTGTTGATGTAAAAAATTAGATTATCTCTAATTAATCAATCATAGATAAAAAATAAATAAGACAAGTGATTTTTTAAGTGGTTCAGCCTTGAATGAATGGCCTACGTCCACTGTTTGTGTTGTTATTGACTGTTTGGGAATTCTCGATTACAGGTTTTACCAAGAAATTTTGAGTCCCCTTGCAATGAGGATGATACAATGTATTTATAGCCCTCGGGCTGTAAATATGAAAGGGTAATACATAGCTGTCCAATAGGCGTGTACATCTGTATGATAATAATCAGCATTTAATGCGCATTCAATCCTCTTAATTATTCAGTTATAAATGCTCCAAACGATGTGCATCTCAGACCGCCTGAGCTGCTCGGATAACCTAAGTAGCTCTGTATATATGAGTTGCTCGGTGTAATAAAGTTCCTCGAAGAGAACCTGTTGCTCGGAGTGTCTGAGTTGGTCGGGGATGTTGGGTTCCTCGAAGTCAAGGTTTTGTTCAGAAATGTTTGTAAGTGCCATGTAGATTGACACGTGTCTCCACTTAACTGATCCACATCACCAGACTAAATTTGGTATCAACAGAAGCCTCCAATCTTTCACAGTTCGAGGTTGAGGAGTGTGGAACATTCTTCTTGAAATATGGCGGGATTAAATAGTCATCCTGAATGTTAGGAGTGTTTTCCTTGTATTTAATTTTCTTTTCGAATTCATAGAATCAGACCTTTTGAATTTTTCCCACTGCTTTGGTCTCCGTGCCTTTTTTGTCCTTTTAGCCGTCGGTAGTACAAACGTTTTTCTGTGTAATTATTATTTTTACCCCTTCCCAAGTTAAGGTATTTAAGCATTGCAGAAAATCCTATCGTCTCTTACTTTTTCAAATCTGTATCTTTGATCTCTCCATTTCTTCTCCATCTTGTGCGTTCATTCCTTCCATCGTTTGTTATCAACTGATCTGCCCTTCTTCTGTAAGATCTTCTTCTTTCTCTTTTTTTTCTTTGTTCATCATGGTTTACCTTATTGAGTCGCTTGATAAATTTCGTTCTGATTTTTCTATTGCTTCTTGGGTCATTTTGGAAGAACTTTCTGGTCCTCTTGATTATTTTCGTTTGGCTAAGGGACATTGGTTCCCCAGTCTCTTTGTAGCCTAATGTGGCTTTTATTTTCCTCCAAACCCCTTGTGTTTGAAATTCTGTCAATATTTTGATGTAGTACCTGCAAAAATAGCCCCTAATACATGTAGAATAGTTAATGGAGTCCATAGGTTAAATCAGATTCATGGAACCCGTTCAGGAATTCCAGAGATTATGTTTTTCTATAGATGGGCTGTCAGTGACAGTACTTTTTATTTGAAAACTAGGTTTTTAAATAGGCTTTAGTTGTCAATCTCCCAGATGTCAACAAGGATTACTTTGAGCATGGGGTTGTCATGAAAAATTGGCAACATGCTCCATTAACTGAAAAAGACGTATATCAGGGTCACAGATGCCCTCCCTATGGCAATGGGATAGGTTGTTTTTATTTTATTTAGTTTTTGAAATCATGTTTTCTTTATATTCGATAAAATGCGTCACTGATATTTTGATTTTTATTTATTTGCAGGTGACAGCAAAAGAAGGTCTCCCAAGGAGACAGAAGTTAATTTAAAGCATCTAAAACTTATCTGGGGTTTGCATAAAATTGTTGCTGACGAACGTATCAGATCAGTCTCGTACTTGTTGCAGTACAAGAGTTACACCTCATCTTTCACTGCTCGTCCAGTGATAAGTAACATAGATCCGACAGCAGTTTCTGAAGGTTCTTCTCCTGAATCGCATATTCCCCTCAGTGACAGAATGAAGAGAAGAAGAGCTCCTGCCCTCTTCTATAAGTCTGCCTCTACTGCTGGAGAGGCAAAGAAAAATAAGCAGGATGTCCCAGAAGAAGGGACAAAACAAATTGAGGCACCTCCTCCAGCTGCTACTAAGAAGGTTGCCGAGAAGCCCCCTGTGGATCCAAGCAAGATTGCAGTTGTTTCAACTCCAAGCGAGGTTATAGTTATATCACCGACCAAGACGACATCCTTGGTCGAGAATATTCCCGCTCCCACGAGGAAATTGAATAAAAGATCCTTGGACAATTTGGCTGAATCCATCTCTCAGCCTCTACCTAGTGGAAGTGGTGTTCCCACTTTTGTTTCTCCGAGCTCTTCCATGAGCTCGGTGAAGTCTTGGATCATCCCCGAGATCCAAGGTATTGAAGACAGTCTTTCTCGGGATAGGGTTACCACCTTGGTAGCTCAACACATTGCCTCAGTAAGTATTACTAATCCAAACTTTCATTTTTCAATGTTATGTCCCTATACTGACATACAGTTATTTTCTTTTTCTCAGTTGGTAACATGCTTCAACACTATTTTGAAAAAGGATGAAGCTAATAAAGCTTCGAGCTCCTCGTCAGTCGTGGAGGAAGCTCTTGTAGGTCTGACACATTCATTAAAGGATTTTCGTCAGAAGTATGACGAAGATAAAACTGCTTGGGAAAAGCAATTAAAAGCCATCGAGCAAGAGAGAGATAAAGCTGTTGAAGTCTCCAAGGGTTTGGAGAAAAAAATAAAAGACTTAGAAAGTAAGAATAAAGAGCTCGAGCGGAAGCTCTAAAATGCTGAAGAGCTTGAAAGTAAGCTCAAGTCTACTGAGGAAGAGTTAAACAATCTTTGTGAAGTTGGTCGTCAGAAGGAAGAAGTTGAGAATAAGATGAAGGGTGTTGAGGAGATCCTTAAGGAAAGGACCTCTTCGGAGAGAAAAAAAAGGATAAAGGCTATTAAAAAATCCTTCAGCACTAGCTGGAATAAGGGGTGGAATAAGGGTTTGGCTGCCATGATTTCACAAATGGAGTATGGCAGCCTCAAATACTTCAGGGATGGTTGGGTTGCTGCTCTGAAAGAGATGAATGTCGATGAGAATTCATACTTATTTCAGCGACACATTCCTGGCCCCCCTCCTTCTCCCGGGGAAGAAGAAGAAGACAAAGCTACCTCCGAGGAATCCTCTATGGTGATCGGAGATCAGATTTCTCATCCCCCAGTAGCCCAGACCTCCTGTGAGAAAATTTAACCGACCAGCATTTCAACCGAGCAACTTCCAAAACCCTCAGAGCAACCTTCTATGCCTTCCGAGCAACCTACCTCTTCGTCCCAGCCTCCCGAGAAAGTTTTAGGAGACAAGGAGAAGGTGTAGCATTGTTCGTACTTTTTCTCTTTTTTGTTAAATGTAACTCTGGGCTATGTACTTATGTTATGATGTAATAAAATTTTAAATTTTTGGTTGTGTAACTTAACTCTCTTTTTCTTGCTCTGCTTTTATTCTTCTTGCTCTATCTACATTTTATTGATTCTTTCCATCTCTTTTCTTTACTAGTTTATGGATAGAATGGAACTCTTGTCAGCCCATGATATAGAACTGATGAAAAAATGTAACGATTACTTCAAGGCTGGCCCTGATGACTTGAATGAATCTCAAATCGTCGATATCCTCGGTCCAGATGCTTCAGAGCGAGCAGTAGAATCCTACCAGTATTTGAAATGCTTGCTCGACCGTGCAGTGGCCAATAATGTAGCATATTACGAGATGATTGAAGACCTCCAAGGTACTCTTGAGGAACTTCAACAATAATACAAGGAGTCTACAGCCCTTTTGCATCAGGGATATGAGAAAAAATATCAGCAACTAAGTGCTGATAAGGGATATGATAAGTTGTTGGCTGCTTACGATATAAAGGAAAGGACTTTGAAGACCGAGGTTGAAGAGCATAGGCAGATCGCCAAATTGTTAGAACAGGAGAACAATAACTTGCGAGGAGAGATATCCCAATTGAAATCAGCAGCATCTACCTCGGGATCTTTGGTCCCTGTTAATGACGAAGGTTTCTCTTTCCTGGAGGTCAAAAATGCCAATCTGAGAGACGAATTGGAAACCTTGAAGAGAACTGGTCCTTCTACCTCTGCTCGTGGATGAGCAAGAGCTTCTCGAGGACGAGCAAGGGTTGCTCGGGTTATTATTAAAGAAGCTAGAATGCAAGCAGCCTTGGAGAATCAAGTATTCCAGTTGGTGGTGAAGAATCAAGATTTAGTTGAGATGTCCAAGAAGATTCTGAATCTGGACGAGCAACTCTCTGCACAAAAGTCTGTCTTGAAGAGCAAAGAACTTTTAATGAAGAACCTCCACGAGCAACTGGAGAGGTTGACCTATCAATTCCACAAGCAACCCAGAGATTTATGGATGGCTGGTTATAATGAAGCCCTCTACCATCTAGATGATAGGATCCAAAAGGCAAATAATGAGGGTTACAAGCAAGGATGACTGAATGCCTTGGGTGTGCTGCAGTTTGAACAGGGTCACTATTTGTGGGATTACTATAACCCTGGGTTGCTCGAGTTGTCGGTGCCACCTTTCAAACTGGATATGAGCCGGATTCATGCTCGGGCCATTCCTCAATGTCTGATTGCAAAGTATCTTTGTGACTACAGTCTTCATTCCAATTTCGAGATATCTTGCCCTGAAAACCTACTTGATCGTCCCTCAGTAATGAATGTCAGGATGCTTAAAGATCTAAATTTCATCAATTCCCCTTATGCCTTAGATGACCCTCCTGCTGGAGTAGACCCTGTTTCAAAGGCATAGGGGAAGAAACCAGTAGAATAGGATTCTTGATGTAATAATTTTTGATGTATTTCATTCTCAATGTATTTTGTTTTCGATTTAATGAAAAACTTCTAGTTTTCTTTGCAATCTTAATTGTCATTGTTTTTGGAAATATTTTGTAAGACATTTTCTAATGAATGTGCATGTATAAAGATATTTTGTGCTATTTCAAATTGTCGATCAACTAGTTGGTGAAAATTTATTGTCGACTATCAGAATTTATCTGACGACCAAGCAGAGTTGGTGATATTTTGTTTCTCGACCAAATTTGGTGGAATTCTAAAATGTCATAAGTATTAAAAACTTATCACTTTTTAATTTCAAGCCCTGAAATGACTTTCCTTTGTTTAACCAACTATTTCCGACCAACCGGAGTTGGTGTTTTTTTGTTCCCGACCAACCTTAGTTGGTAGATTTTTATTCTCGACCAACTTTAGTTGGTAAATTTTCTTCCCAACCAACTGTAGTTGGTATTTCTGGGAAATTTTTTATTCCCGACCAACTATAGTTATTGGATTTTCTTCCCAACCAACCGTAGTTGGTATTTTTGGGAAATTTTTATTCCCGACCAACTATAGTTGGTGGATTTTCTTCCCAACCGACCGTAATTGGTATTTCTGGGAGATTTTTCTTCCCGACCAACTATAGTCGGTGGATTTTCTTCCCAACCAACCGTAGTTGATATTTCTGGGAAATTTTTATTCCCGACCAACTATAGTTGGTGCTCCCGACCAACTATAGTTGGTGGGATTTTTTCCCAACCAACCGTAGTTGGTATTTCTGGGAATTTTTTTATTCCCGACCAACTATAGTTGGTGGATTTTCTTCCTAACCAACCGTAGTTGGTATTTCTGGGAAATTTTTTATTCCCAACCAACTATAGTTGGTGGATTTTATTCCCAACCAATCGTAGTTTGTATTTCTGGGAAATTTTTATTCCCAACCAACTATAATTGGTGGATTTTCTTCCCAACCAACCGTAGTTGGTATTTCTGGGAAATTTTTCTTCCCGACCAACTATAGTTGGTGGATTTTCTTCCCACACTACACTAAAAACAGCAATTTGGCACACCCTGGTATTAAAAAATTGGCACTGTTTTAAACTGTGCCAAATTCTGGCACGGTTTAATGAAAATTTGGCACACTTTAAAACAGTGCCAAATTTTGGCACTGTTTTAAAGTGTGACAAAATTAAGTACACTTGACTAACTATAAAAACCCTAAAAAAAATTACACTTATTGACTTTAGACTCTCCCGCTCACTCATCTCTCTCATTTTCTAAACTTCCCGCTCCGCTCTCTCTCTCAGATTTTGGTCATAGCTGCTCTGCCATTCATCTCTCATTCTCTGGTCGCTTCTCCTTCTCAACTGCTAAGAACGTGTATTGCTCTACCGATCGTCTCTTTCTCTCTCTCTTTCTCCCTCTCTTTCTCTATATGTATTTATCTATATAAAGTATTTTAAATTAAATATAAAGAAATCGATATTTGTGGTGGTACTTGTTGGATGAGAATATATTGTGATAACTAATTATTTAGGTTTTGTCGTTATTCAATAGGAAGACGATTAATGATGACGTTTTTTGGTGGGCAATACCAACTCTAGATTTTGAAGATTATCTTTATCCAGTCGAGGTGTACTTGGATTGATACGGAAAGGTAAATTTTTTCAATATTTTAGTGCATTTCATATGTTATTGTTGTTTAGGATTACTTGTAAAAAAATAGATTATTAGTTAAATAATCTAATATGGGTAATGGTACAAGTTTTAATTGATGTTTTTTGTTTTTATTATGTACTCCATAAATGGGCTATTGCAGCTGGAGGTAACTGAATGTTACTATGTAGATTGCCTAATTATTAAATGTCTCGATATTATTGTTGTAAAATTTTAATATTATAACTAATGCGCCTAACATTTTGGAAGGGTGACATGAAGGGATCAGGAAAGAGCGGAGAAGGTGCTGATAAAAGGGATGGATTAAAATCTAATTCACAGGTGGAATTTTTCATTTTTTCTCCATATATTGCGTCTTTTAAGCATTGAAACTTAATATTTGCATTATGTTGTTTCTTTTGAATGAAATTCATATGCCACAATCTTTGACAACTTGCTCCTAAGGTTCTCATTCGCAAGGTCTGGATTGTGGGAGCTCTCAATTATTGTTTACCGTTTTGTGTGTACCAGAGTTATATTATGTTCTCATACTTTCTAACAATGATATTGATGAAATTTATTATTCTTTTCTATCAATAGGTTGGTTTTTAGTAAACCTTTACCGCAAGAACAAAGGCACACTATCAATTATATAAATTCTTTGCAATTTGATTTTCTTTAATTTGTGTGTGGAATTTTAAAAGATTAACTTTCAGTTTTTAGAAGATGGTCATAACACTTTAGATTCACATTATTTTTGTCGGTTCCTCAGAAAAAATCAACACTGGAGGAATATTTTATGGTTGGATGGTAGGTGTAGATGGACCAGCAGAGAAATTTTATTGGGGCTCAATGTGGCTTTGGTTTTATTGAGGTACTTAGGTACTTGATTTGTTGCAATGCTACATGAGCCATGCCTCCATGAAGTGTAAGAAAAGATTTAAGTCAATAATTAAGTTTAATGATGATCATTGAGCGTGGTCCTCTGTTAGGGTTCCATATTGTCATCAATTGCCCAAATTGAAGCACCTTTTGTCCACAATTAGAATGTAATTGTATCATATTTAAGGAATTGCGGCGACAATGCATTTGCGTCATTTAATTTTCTTTTCAATCACCGCATCGTTGTACCTACTTCATAGGTATCATTTACATGATACAGTCAATGATCAGGTCATGAACAATATGGAACTAGTTTTTGGATGAGAATATATTGTGATAATCAATGATTGAGGTTCTGCCATAGTTCAATGATTAAGTGTCAATTAGGGTTTTACCTCCATTTTTTTCCTCTAAAGACATGGCAAAATTAACAACTTATTGTCTGTTTGTGTATGTATGATTTCAACTAACAAGACAAGTTGAAGCTATTGGATGATTAACAGTTCTATATGGGTCATGATAGCTGGGGAGATCATAAACACATTGGTCACTAATTTCAAAGTATGAGATTGAAATTGCAGCATTTAGGAAGATTGTGCTAAGATATTATCAATTAAGGGAAGATGTATAATTATTTGTGTGTTTGTATAGATGTTTAATTGTTTACATGCATTTATTTCTGCTAATTGAACTGGAACTGAGAGAGAAAATATTTGTGGTAGGCTTAGTCGTGTTGTATCCTATTTTCTTTACATTTTTTATGGCAGCGTGTCTGTATCGTGCATTGTATCAAACACATATGTGTCCGTGCTTTTTAGGTATGTATCGGTGAGAAATCTTTAGGTCTCTTTAATCTCTTAAAGATCAGTTAACATCACATATAATATTTTGTGTTAAGAACCCTTTATTTCAGATAGGATTGACATGATTATATCTTGAACCGTCTGATTTCACGATGAGGGGAACACATTAGAGAAAAATGTAAAATATTATGTTGAATGTCATGTTCATCCCACTATATTTTTCTATTAGTGCTTTGGCTTTTCTTTGTTCGTTGGAGGATAAATTCATTGTTACTTCTTTTTCCAGGCTTTCCATCGCACCGTTGATCCCCATTGTTCAAGAGTATACTAGTTCTTGCAGTGATACCCACCCCTCAAGACATCATACCAGTCTTCGCCTCACTTCTTGAATTTTGATCATCTACTAAGAACTTGAGAAAACTTAAAGAACTACATACCCGTATTATAATGGTCAGAATCCCACTCCACGACTTCATACGAGCCAAACTCGTCTCATCCTATTATTCATGTGCCCAATTGTTTGAAGCCTCCTTCATTTTCTCTCTCACCAACTGCCAATCTACTTTCCTCTACAACTCTCTCATAAGAGGCTTCACTTCTGTCAATCTATTCTCGGAATCTCTCACCATTTTCCAAAAATTGTTCGTCGCCTGCAAACCCTTTGATGCTAACACCTTGTTGGTTGTCCTCAAGTATTGTGCCGCGCTATCGTCCCTTTGACTTGGCGAAAAAATTCATGTGGCCATTTTAAAAAACGGGTTTTGTTCGAATGTAGCAAATTCAAATTCTCTGATAACAATATACTCGAAATGTGGAGCATTGGTTAGCGTGAGAAGGGTGTTTGAAAAAATGGCGAAGAGAAATTGTATCACTTGGTCGGCGATGATGGTGGGGTACGGGATAAATGGGAATTTGGGGGAGGTGTTTGGATTGTTTCAAAGCATGCTAAATAGCAGTGTTCTCCCTAATGGAGTGACTTTTACTGCAGTTTTTACTGCATGTAGTCATGGTGGGTTTACTGATTAGGCGATGGAGTATTTTGAGATGATATAAAATAGGTTTCAATTGAAACTTGGACTTGAACATTACACTTGTATGGTGGATATGTTGGGGATAGTAGGAAGGGTAGAGGAAGAAGAGATATAGATTGAGGGGATGGAGATGAAGCGCGACGAGACTTTGTCGGCTGCATTGTTGGGGGCGTGTATTAATTTCTCAGTAATTTCAGTGTTTGCTATAAAAGTATGATAATTGCTATAAAAGTATGATAATTGATACCGTAATTAATTTGTTATTCTTTTTAGTTCCATCGTTAATATCTCTCTCATTTAAGTATGATAATTGATAAAAACTATGTGAAGCGGGGTAGACTGAGGAACCGAGGATACAAAAAATTCAAGTTCACTAGAAATTATTTACCTAAAAAAATCTAGGCGAATGTATCATAGCTAACACTAATGATATATCTGTTGGATATTCAACATAGTTCCTAAGAATTATACTTTAACTAACAATATAGCGTACCATGCTATTGTTTCATCATTAATGCTTGATACCAAGAAGCATAAAAATGAAAATGAAAAATAAAAACTCACACCTTTCTATTCAGTTGAAGAGGTACCTAAAAGAAATTGAAATAAAATATACCAACCCAACGAGCCACAAGGAGAGCGAGAGAGATCTTCCATTATGGTTGTATGCTTGAGTAATCTCCTCATGTTAATTGTTATGTCCAATGATTTTAGATGTCTCATTTGTGCTTTTAAAGTCTATGCAATTATGAAATAGACAGTCTACATTCAAACGAGAGAGACTCACAATACACCACTTGTAGTGATCACTGTTTAACTGTATCTGCCAAGAAAAAGTTTGCTACACATTTATCAGATTATATAATAAGCTTGTCTATGCAATATAATGTTGTATCCCTCGCCATACAATTTTCACTATTTGTATAGTTAACCTGGCTTTTGACTTGCAAGTCGACTTTGGTTTCCTTAGATAAGTTATGTGAGTAAATTATTTTAAGTTAATCTCACTGTTTTTTAATCTATATTTTGTTTTAGGTTTTTAATCTACATTTTTCATCTATATGTTGTATCCGTAGTGTTTAGAAACATGACACATTGTAGTTTATTATCGTCTTCATTGCATATTTTCACAATGCCATTTTGATGGTGGGAAATCAACCTGCTTTCTTATTTTGGACTGAACTGCAATTCGACGAGGGAAGTGTAGCAGTTTTTATCATAACAATAATTATCTTTTGGTGGAAGAGAATAATATCAATGTTTCTAATTCTACTTTTGTTTAGTCTTTTGGAAGATTTATATTTTTTATATCTTCCATTTTCTGTGTTTGTTGATACACTTACATCCTTTTCTACTAATTTTCCTTGTAGGGTTGACAGTGTGATGTTTGTCCCCATTGGGTTGTAGTATACTACCTGGCATGAGAAGCACTATTCTAGTTTTAACCCTCATCAGCTGTAGGAATTTACCATCTCCACTATAACAGTTATAGTCTACAGATTACTTTAGCGATTGATTCACTGGGTCCTCTCAAATTATAGTCTGCGAATAAAGGGTTAAGGTCTTTTAGGCTCGGGGGGAAATAAAGAAGTAATGATTAGGCAATGACCAGATACTCCATGTGTAACGACAGTGGCTTGGGATTCTAGGAAAGTATTCAAAAAGCCCTACAGCGTGGTTTCTCGTACAATATTGATGTGCTTGAGAAAAACCTTAAATCATAATATATTAAAATTCTCAACCAGCCATGCCCTTTGGTTATGTTCTAATGCATCTTAAATTTTGAATGTGAGCTCATTTAAAAATATCAAGATTAGATATAGGGGTTAAAGTTCTTAATCGTGGCTAAGAATATTTATTAGCTTCTTATTAATTACCTGGATTATCTGGCATGAGATGAAACACTTGCAGGACTATAGTTTTTTACAATGTTGAACTGAAGTTTAATACTGGATCAGTGTGTGATTTGACTGGGCATATACCTATGTTGATGGGGTAGAGGTTACCGAGACAAATGTCAGTTCTGGTAGCAAACAAATCCCAATGTATTGGAGTCTAGGATAGCTGCTGAATTTTCATTTTGATAACTGCTGAATTTTCATTTTGAATTGAATTTGTTGAATTGAATATGATGCTTCCGAAGAGCCTACTTCAAAACTACATGCAAACTAATGAAACTAATACAGCAAAATTTCAATAACATGCACTATGATTTGCGTCCTAGGTCCACCAACATTCTTACTAATTACAGAAATGCAGTCTTCAACACTGCAATAGTAAGCTTAGTTAAATTTTATTCTGACATGACCTATACTAAATAGATAAGAAACTATTTTGGGACAATATTCTCTTGTTAGTTGCTTGTGGTCTGCAGCTTAATTCTGACTGAACTTAAATTTACAGGGTCTGCCTATGGTACTAGGGAGAACCCGAGAGTAACATTCAATGGACCAACCAACCTACGAGCTGGAACAAATAGGATTGCACTACTCAGTGTTGTTGTTGGATTACTGGTTAGTAATGTATCCATCTTTTCAATATCATATCACATATCACATATCTAGCAACCTATAAAGCTTTAGTGATTATCTGAATTTCATTATAATAGCGACCAAAAACTCTTAACTAAAGAAAATATCAACCTAGAAAACTTCCCATTCACATAAATTCATTGAAATTTGTTTGTGAGTTTCAATAATATTTCTAACAAGAAGATTGGAATTATAAATATTTACACCTTGTGAATCTTTTGCACCAGTATACCCTCATCATTTTTTTGTTTAGTCTTGTAAAATTCATTCACTATAGATCTTCCTTTATGTTGTGACGTAAATTGTGCCTTCAACTAGATATCAATTCACAATTATGATATAGCTGAGGTAAATCCCGTTAAGAAATGCAACGATTCATGTTGCATGCAGCAGTAAACACACAAGCATGTGAATGCCAAAATATTGAGATGAATAAGCACAAGGATATAAGTAGAAGAACAAGTACCCTAATGTTTCGAATTGAAGGCTTAGGTTTCAACTCGAAGTTTTAGGTTTGATCTAGATAGATATTTTAGAATGCTATGAGTTTTAAGTAGTAAAATGAAATTTAAGATTATATACGGACACCTAGGGGAGGACAACATTCACTTTCAATTATACATAGTCAATCTTCAACTAGGAATCACGGACACTTCGCTGGATGTGAAGTGTCCACACATGGATCACAAATGGATATGGACAAACACAAGTAAGGAACTTTGCGGACATTTACAAAAATAACACTAGCCTTAAAAAAAGGCCGTTAAAGGGTGAAAACCTAAACCATCCACCAAACGTCCCCGTAAGAGGTACGAACACCTCGCACAGGACCAATGTAACTTGTAAGAACTGACCGCGTAGTCCCGGGTCTCCCAGTTTGAGAGTATGACGATAATTTGCAAAAATCACACTTAGAGTTAAAAACGTGCCGTTAAAGGGTGGAGACCCAAACCGGCCCCAAATGACCCCGTAAGAGGCACGAATACCTCACACGGGACCAATGTAACTTGTAGGAACTGGCAGTGTCATCCCGGGTCTCCCGATTTGTGAATAGGACAATAATTTGCAAAAATCAACACTTAAACTTAAAAACATGCCGTTAAAGGGTGCAAACCCAAACCAACCCCCAAACGACCCCATAGGAGGCACGAACACCTCGCACGGGACCAATGTAACTTGTAGGAACTGACCGCGTAGTTCCGGGTCTCCCGGTTTGAGAGTATGATGATAATTTCCAAAAATCACACTTAGTTAAAAACATGTTGTTAAAGGGTGAAAACCCAAACCGGCCCCCAAACAACCCCGTAGGAGGCACGAACACCTCGCACGGGGCCAATGTAAGTTGTAGGAACTGACCGCATAGTCCCAGGTCTCCAAGCTTGAGAGTATGACGATAATTTGCAAAAATCACACTTAGAGTTAAAAACAGGCCGTTAAAGGGTGAAAACCCAAACCGGGCCCCAATCGACCCCGTAGGAGGCACGAACACCTCGCACGGGACCAATGTAACTTTTAGGAACTGACCGCGTAGTCCCGGGTCTCCCGGTTTGAGAGTATGACGATAATTTGCAAAAATCACACTTAGACTTTAAAACCTACCGTTAAAGGGTGAAATCCCAAACCAGCCTCCAAACGACCCCGTAGGAGGCACGAACACCTCGAAAGGGACCAATGTAACTTGTAAGAACCGATCGCGTAGTCCAAGGTCTCCCGATTTGAGAGTATGACGATAAATTGCAAAAATCACACTTAGAGTTAAAAACATGCCGTAAAGGGGTGAAGACCCAAATCGGCCCCCAAACGATCCCGTAAGAGGCACGAACACCTCACACGGGACCAATGTAACTTGTAGGAACTGACAGTGTAGTCCCGGGACTCCCGATTTGTGAATAGGACGATAATTTGCAAAAATCACACTTAGACTTTAAAACCTACCGTTAAAGGGTGAAATCCCAAACCAGCCTCCAAACGACCCCGTAGGAGGAACGAACACCTCGAAAGGGACCAATGTAACTTGTAAGAACCGATCGCGTAGTCCAAGGTCTCCCGGTTTGAGAGTATGACGATAATTTGCAAAAATCACACTTAGAGTTAAAAACATGCCGTTAAGGGGTGAAGACCCAAATCGGCCCCCAAACGATCCCGTAAGAGGCACGAACACCTCACACGGGACCAATGTAACTTGTAGGAACTGACAGTGTAGTCCCGGGACTCCCGGTTTGTGAATAGGACGATAATTTGCAAAAATCAACACTTAAACTTAAAAACATGTCGTTAAAGGGTGAAAACCCAAACCAGCCCCCAAACGACCCCGTAGGAGGCACGAACATCTCGCACGGGACCAATGTAACTTGTAGGAACTGAACGCACAGTCCCGAGTCTCCCGTTTTGAGAGTATGATGATAATTTGCAAAAATCACACTTAGAGTTAAAAACAGGCCGTTAAAGGGTGAAAACCCAAACCGGAACCCAATCGACCTCGTAGGAGGCACGAACACCTCGCACGAGACCAATGTAACTTGTAGGAACTGACCGTGTAGTCCCGGGTCTCCCGGTTTGAGAGTGCGACGATAATTTGCAAAAATTACACTTAGAGTTAAAAACAAGCCGTCAAAGGGTGAAAACCCAAATCGGCCCCCAAAATATTCCGTAGGAGGCACGAACACCTTGCACGGGACCAATGTAACTTGTAGGAACTAACCGCGTAGTCCCGGGTCTCCCGGTTTGTGAATATGAAGATAATTAGCAAAAATCAGCACTTAAATTTAAAAACAAGCCGTTAATGGGTGAAAACCCAAATCACCCCCCAAACGACCCCGTAGGGGGCACGAACAACTCGCACGGGACCAATATAACTTGTAGGAACTGAGCGCGTAGTCCCGGGTCTCCCGGTTTGTGAATATGATGATAATTTGCAAAAATTACACTTAGTTAAAAACAAGCCGTCAAAGGGTGAAAACCCAAACCACCCCCCAAACGACCCCGTAGGGGGCACGAACACCTCGCACGGGACCAATATAACTTGTAGGAACTGATCGCGTAGTCCCGGGTCTCCCGGTTTGTGAATATGACGATAATTTGTAAAAATCAGCACTTAAACTTAAAAACAAGCCGTTAAAGGGTGAAAACTCAAACCACCCCCCAAACGACCCCGTAGGGGGCACGAACACCTCGCATGGGACCAATGTAACTTGTAGGAACTAACTGCGTAGTCCCGGGTCTCCCAATTTGTGAATATGACGATAATTTGCAAAAATCACACTTAGTTAAAACCATGCCGTCAAAGGGTGAATACCCAAACCAACCCCCAAACGACCCCGTAGGAGGCACGAACACCTCGCACGGGACCAATGTAACTTGTAGGAACTGATTGCGTAGTCCGGGGTCTCTCGGATTGTGAATATGATGATAATTTGCAAAAATCAGCACTTAAATTTAAAAACAAGCCGTTAATGGGTGAAAACCCAAATCACCCCCCAAACGACCCCGTAGGGGGCACGAACAACTCGCACGGGACCAATGTAACTTGTAGGAACTGAGCGCGTAGTCCCGGGTCTCCCGGTTTGTGAATATGACGATAATTTGCAAAAATTACACTTATTTAAAAACAAGCCGTCAAAGGGTGAAAACCCAAACCACCCCCCAAACGACCCCGTAGGGGGCACGAACACCTCGAACGGGACCAATGTAACTTGTAGGAACTGATCGCGTAGTGCCGGGTCTCCCGGTTTGTGAATATGACGATAATTTGTAAAAATCAACACTTAAACTTAAAAACAAGCCGTTAAAGGGTGAAAACTCAAACCACCCCCCAAACGACCCCGTAGGGGGCACGAACACCTCGCATGGGACCAATGTAACTTGTAGGAACTGACCGCGTATTCCCGGATCTCCCGGTTTGTGAATATGACGATAAATTGAAAAAATCACACTTAGTTAAAAACAAGCCGTCAAAGGTTGAAAACCCAAACCACCCCCCAAACCACCCCGTAGGGGGCACGAACACCTCGCACGGGACAAATGTAACTAGTAGGAACTGATCGCGTAGTCTCGGGTCTCCAGGTTTGTGAATATGACGATAATTTGTAAAAATCAGCACTTAAACTTAAAAACAAGCCGTTAAAGGGTGAAAACTCAAACCACCTCCCAAACGACCCCGTAGTGGGCACGAACACCTCGCAGGGGACCAATGTAACTTGTAGGAACTGACTGCGTAGTCCCAGGTCTCCCGGTTTGTGAATATGACGATAATTTGCAAAAATCAGCACTTAAACTTAAAAAGAAGCCGTTAATGGGTGAAAACCCAAACCACCCCCCAAACGACCCCGTAAGGGGCACGAACACCTCGCACGGGACCAATGTAACTTGTAGGAATTGACCGCGTAGTCCCGGGTCTCCCGGTTTGTGAATATGATGATAATTTGCAAAAATCACACTTAGTTAAAAATAAGCCATCAAAGGGTGAAAACCCAAACCACCCCCCAAACGACCCCGTAGGTGGCACGAACACCTCGCACGGGACCAATGTAACTTGTAGGAACTGATCGCGTAGTCCTGGGTCTCCCGGTTTGTGAATATGACAATAATTTGTAAAAATCAGCACTTAAACTTAAAAACAAGCCGTTAAAGGGTGAAAACTCAAACCACCCCCCAAACGACCCCGTAGGGGGCACGAACACCTCGTATGGGACCAATGTAACTTGTAGGAACTAACCGCGTAGTCCCGGGTCTCCCGGTTTGTGAATATGACGATAATTTGCAAAAATCACACTTAGTTAAAAACAAGCCGTCAAAGGGTGAAACCCCAAACCACCCCCCAAACGACCCCGTAGGGGGGACGAACACCTCGCACGGGACCAATGTAACTTGTAGGAACTGATCGCGTAGTCCTGGGTCTCTCGGTTTGTGAATATGACGATTATTTGTAAAAATCAGCACTTAAACTTAAAAACAAGCCGTTAAAGGGTGAAAACTCAAACAACCCCCCAAACGACCCCGTAGGGGGCACGAACACCTCACATGGGACCAATGTAACTTGTAGGAACTAACCGCGTAGTCCCGGGTCTCCCGGTTTGTGAATATGACGATAATTTGCAAAAATCACACTTAGTTAAAACCATGCCGTCAAAGGGTGAATACCCGAACCAACCCCCAAACGACCCCGTACGAGGCACGAACACCTCGCACGGGACCAATGTAACTTGTAGGAACTGATCGCGTAGTCCGGGGTCTCTCGGTTTGAGAGTATGATGATAATTTGCAAAAATCAACACTTAAACTTAAAAACAAGCCGTTAAAAGGTGAAAACCCAAACCACCCCCCAAACGATCCCGTAGGGGGCACGAACACCTCGCACGGGACCAATGTAACTTGTAGGAACTGACCGCGTAGTCCCGGATCTCCCGGTTTGTGAATAGGACGATAATTGGCAAAAATCAACACTTTAAACTTAAAAACATGCCGTTAAAGGGTGAAAACCCAAACCATCCCCCAAACGGCCCCGTAGGAGGCACGAACACCTCGTACGGGACCAATGTAACTTGTAGGAACTGACCGCGTAGTCCCGGGTCTCCCGGTTTGTGAGTATGACGTTAATTTCCATTCATATATGTAATTTTTTTGTTTTGAGTATTTTTTTTTGTAAATTATTGGGTTACTAATATTGTATCTTTTTTGTATTCTATTTTTTTTAGCAGGATAACAGTTTATCGTTGGCTTTTATTCGCGTGGAACACACAAAGAACGCAGTGATTTACAACAAGGGGTTTATTAATGAATCCATTTTTTTGTGTCATGACCGTACGGTCTTTTTTTTGTTTTATTATTGACTTTTATGGCCATGAGGGCTTTTGTAAGTTAATTGTTATATTTTGTGACCGTGCGGGCTTTATGTTAGGCAGGTTTTGTATTAACAGGTTTTGGAATGTCCAGAAAATAGAGGAAACTCTGCCCAATTTTTTTGGGCCTGTGAGCAGTTAAAGACTTGTAATATTTTGAAGTTTGTATGTACATTAGTTTATTAATAACGCGCAATATTATTAATTTGTGAATTTTGTGCTTTCAAATATTTTTTTTTAAATTAAAAAAAATTGGCACAGTTCAAAACCGTGGCAAAAGTGTATCATATTTTGGCACGGCTTTAAACTGTGCTAATTTTTTTTAAATTATGCTGAATCTGGCACAGTTAAAAACTGTGCCAAAAGTGTGCCAGAAATATCAAATTCTGGCACGGTTTAAAAGTGTGCCAGAAGTGTTCCTGTTTGACTGATTCTGGCACACTTTTAAACCGTGCCAGAAAAAAATTCCCATTTTGGAACACCTGATTCTGGCACAGTTCAAAACCGTGCCAGATTTGATCTGGCACGGTTTTGAACTGTGCCAGAATCCTGTTTTTGGTGTAGTGCCAACCAACCGTAGTTGGTATTTTTGGGAAATTTTTTA
Organism: Sambucus nigra; assembly: GCA_949130495.1. Taxonomy (NCBI): domain Eukaryota; kingdom Viridiplantae; phylum Streptophyta; class Magnoliopsida; order Dipsacales; family Adoxaceae; genus Sambucus; species Sambucus nigra. Next base: position 379,837,789 of record OX422224.1, read on the forward strand.
TTCCCGACCAACTATAGTTGGTGGATTTTCTTCCCAACCAACCGTAGTTGGTATTTCTGGGAAATTTTTTATTCCCAACCAACCGTAGTTGGTATTTCTGGGCTTGATGCGTAGTGTGTAGCACTAATACTCCGAAAAATTTTCAACAAAAGGAGAGAATTGGGCGAAATATCCAAAACTTTATTCATATCGAAGAAAACTGCATTCCATAGAGATAAAATTATTGATAATATTTGCGTAGATGCTCTGCGTTCCATGCATTCTTAAACTCCTCTCCTTCTAAGATTTCGATTCTATATGTCCCTGGTCGAACAACCTCTGTTATTCTGTAGGGCCCATGCCAGTTAGCTTCCAATTTGTTGTGCTTTTGAATTACTTTCTTTAGCACATAGTCTCCTTCTTTCAGGTCGCATTTCTTTACTCTCTTGTTGTAGAACAGAGGTGTCCGTTGTTGATATGCAGCGTTTCTGATTGCTGCCTCTTCTCTAACTTCCTCGAGCTTATCCAAATCTAATCTTCTCATCAAGTCACTGACAGGAGAATTGAAATTCAGCACCCTGTGTGTGGGGAGACCCAGCTCGACAGGTATAACAACTTCACTTCCAAATGCCAGCATATATGGAGATTCTCCTGTGGTTGCTCATGGAGTAGTACGATAAGCACATAGTACAAAATGTAGTTCGTTGATCCAATTTGCCTTTGCATCATTTAATCTTTTCTTCAAGCCATTCAGCAGCATTCTGTATGTCACTTTTGTTTGTCCATTTCTTTGAGGGTGACCTGGTGCAGAGTGAGTTTTCAATATGTTCGACTGATGACAATACGCAACAAACTCCTCATTGTCGAATTGGGTTCCATGGTCTGTGATGAATGCATGAGGAAGACCATATCTACAAATAATGTTCTTCTATATAAATTGATACACTTTGTCATATGTCATATCGATAAGGGGCTCAGCTTCCACCCACTTAGTAAAGTAATCCACTGTGACGACGAGATATTTAAACCTTCCTCTGGTCGTTAGAAGTGGCCCGACCAAGTCAATTCCCCACATGGAAAATGGCCAAGGGGAAGTAATGGGTGTCAACAATGCTTGGAGAGTTCTTCAAATAGTGGATAAGCGTTGACATTTGTCACATTTTTTGGCATAGGCTATGCAATCAGCCCTCATTGTCGGCCAATAATATCCCTGCATCATTATCCTTTGTAGAAGTGTCCGACCTGCTACATGGGCTCCACAAGACCCTTCATGGACTTCTTCGATCAAGTCTTTCACTTCGGTGGGATGTACACATCTCTGCAAGCCAGCTATAATTCCTCGTTTATATAGAACACCATTGGTCAATACATAACGAGCAACTTTAAACTTCAGTTTCTTGGCCGCGAGTTTGTCAATTGGTAATTTCCCTTCCTCAATATATGCCCTGATGGGATCCATCTAAGATGGCTCTAAATCAAGGGTAATAAAGTTCATCATCTGATCTGCATCTATGCTTCGACTAACCAAGACTTCTATTGGGATTGTTCTTCGTAGCTCAGTACGTGTGGCTGAAGCTAACCGAGCTAAGGCATCTGCTCTTGCATACTCCAATCTTAGTATTCTAATTATCTGCATTGCCATCAGACTTGATAAAATCTCCATTGATTTTTTATGATACTTGATCGTTAATTCTCATTTGGCCGCGTATACCCCCAATATTTGATTCACGATTAGTTGTGAATCACTTAATACGATGACCTGCTCTGCCCCCATAGTTTTTGCTAAACTAAGACCTGCAATCATAGCTTCATACTCAGCCTCATTATTAAAAGCCTTGAATTGGAAGCGCAAAGCATACTCCACATCGACCTCGTCTGGGCTGTTCAAAACAATCCCTGCTCCACAACCTGCAGTACACGAAGATCCATCTACATATAGATTCCATATAGGTACCTCGTCTTCAAATTCTTGATCGAATAGAGTTCCTTGGTGGAATATTTTCTGCTTCCTTTTATCCTCCTCTAGCACTTCTTTCTGCTCGTCGACCATCTTCTCTTGCTCGCCGACCAACTTCTCTTGCTCATCGACCAACGTAAGTTGATCGGGGTTTAAATTCGATGATCCTGTAACATCCACAGGTTGGTCGGTATTCAGCTTTTGCTCCTCGTGCGTGTTAGGATAGGTGAACTCTGCTATAAAGTCTGCAACTGCTTGCCCTTTAAGTGATGATCTAGGCTCATAAATTATATTATATTCACCAAGTTCTACTGCCCAGTACATTAATCGTCCTGACTTTTTCGGTTTATGAAGAGCCTGCCTCAACGGCATATTGGTATACACAACTATGGTATGAGCTTGGAAGTATGGCTTCGTCATTTTACTCGCTTCGATCAAAGCTAGCACCAACTCTTCTAGTCTTAGATATCTGATATCTGCTCTTCGGAAGGCTTTGCTAGTGTAATAGATTGGTTTTTGCACTCCATCCTTCATTCTTATCAATGCCGAGCTAAATGCATTCTCTGACACTGCCAAATACAAGTACAATCTTTCCCCCATCACCGGCCTTGATAACAGTGGAGGTGCTCCCAGATATTTCTTCAATTCTTGAAAATCCCTCTCGCATTCATCATTCCATTCAAACAATTTTCGGAGGGTTTTAAAAAATGGAAGGCATCTATTTGTTGCTCGTGATACAAATCTATTAAGTGTTGCAACTCGCCGAGTGAGACTTTGTACTTCCTTCTTCGTCGTTGGGGATCGTAGTCCCAATAGAGCCTTGATCTTTTCTGGGTTTGCTTCGATTCCTCGTTGGTTGACAATATTCCCGAGGAACATGCCTTCTCGTACTCCGAATATGCACTTGGTGGGATTCAGCTTCATTTGATATTTATCTAGTTCATCAAAGGTCTGGCCTAAGTCAATTAGATGGTCAGCAGCTCTCTTGCTCTTTGTCAGCATATCATCAACATAAACTTCCATATTGCAACTGATTTGTTCTGCAAATACCTTGTTCATCAGCCGTTGATATATTGCACCTGCATTTTTCAAACCAAAAGGCATAACATTATAACAATAAGTTCCCCTAGGGGTAATGAAAGAGGTACTCTCCCTGTCTTCAGGTTTTATTTTAATCTAGTTGTAACCAGAATAAGCATCCATGAAGCTCAACAACTCGTGTCCCGAGGTAGCATCCACTAATTGATCAATTTGGGGCAAACGAAAATGATCCTTTGGGCATGCCTTGTTAAGGTCGATAAAGTCTACACACATCCTCCACTTGTTATTTTTCTTCATTACCATTACTACATTTGCCAACCAGTCTAGATATTTGACATCGTCAATAAAGCAGGTTTTCTGGAGCTTCTCGACCTCCTCTTGTATGGCTTGGTTCCTCTCGAGGCTGAACACTCTTCGCCTCTACTTAATTGCCTTGATCTCCTTATTCACATTGAGCTCGTGACATAAAAAATTTGGGTCTATTCCTGGCATATCCTCATTACTACAAGCAAAAGTTTGTTTTCTGCTTTTTAGGAAAACTATCAATTCCTGTTTTAGTGAGGCATCTAAAGACGAACCTATTTGAGTTGTTCGCTTCGGGTGTCCAAAATGATATTTTCAGTAGCTTCCACCACCTAACCTTTCACGAGCTGCGACTCGTCTCTAGGATCCAATGTTTCAATCTCTGCACCTTCATCCACTTGGTAGGTCGTAGTCTTTTTCCTAGATTCCTCCAATTCTTCTTGCTCAGAAGATGAGTAATAACATTCCCGAGCAACTTTTTGGTCACCCTTTACAACTCCTACTCCAAAATTGGCTGGAAACTTCAGACATTGATGTACAGTAGATGGTTCTTCTTTGAAATTCTTCAAACCTACCCTTCCCATGATGATATTGTAAGCTGACTGGACATTCTTATCCATCACAAAGAAACATACTCTTTCTGTTTGACAAGAAGGCCATGTGCCGATGAACATATCCAACTTAATTGTCCCAAGTGGAAAGACTTTCTCGCCAGCAAACCCGAGGAGGGGCCTGTGATAAGGTTCCAACTGAGACAACTTTAGATTTAAACTATCGAAGCATGAGTAGAACATGATATCCTCCGAGCTACCATTACCCACTAGTACTCTTAAAATTATTACTTCCTTTATCCTCATTTTGATCACCGGTGGATCATCATGAGGATATAGTACACCTGCGAGGTAATTCTTGGAGAAACCAATGACAAGTTTTTCTTTGTTCACCTTCCTCGAGCGATCATCCTCAACTAGATTTATTCACTGAATGTATGAACAAGCTTGAGCTTCATTGAGGTAAGGTTTACTTTCCACAGTAAGGTCCCCACCTCCTGCATCTCCACCTGTAATAACGTTACAATCAAATGATCCAAAACGAATTGAAAATACCTCACGTTCTGGCTGTCTTGGTCTCTTGGGGAGATCGGGGTCATCTTCTGGACCATCTTCATGATCTCTTTTCTTTTCTTCTTCTGCTCGACGAGGAGATCTAGACCTCTGTCTTGCTCGGTCGTCGCTTTTTCTTTCATTTCTTCGATCAACATACTTGGTCAGCTTTCCTTGTCTGATGAGTGCTTCGATTTCATTCTGGAGAGCTATGCAATTTTTGGTCGTGTGACCATGGTCTTTATGGAACTCGCAATATTTGGCCTTATTCCTCTTGTCAGGATCTGACTTCATTTTCTCAGGCCAGTTTAGTTCCTCGCTGTTCTTGATCTCTTCCAGGACATGGTTTATGTCTACTTTCAAAGGAGTATAATTTTAAAATTTCTTTAATATTTCCCATGATGGCTTTGCTTTTGACTGCTTGTCACCACCATTGTTCTTATGTTCTTTCTTTTTAGCCTTATCAAGTTCCACCTTGGTCTCTTTGGTGTCCATATTCTTCTTCCCAGCCATAGCCTCCTCGGCATTCATGATCTTGGCCGCTTTTGCCATTAGTTCTGACATGGTTCTGGGTGGATCCTTGGCCAAAGTATAGTACAATTTATTGGGCAACAGTCCACTCATCAAAGCAGTAATTGCTGTCTTTTCCTCGTAATCAATAACTTTGAGCTTCTCGTTATTGAAACGAGTTATGTAATCCCTGGTGCTCTCACCTGTTTTTTGTCTAACACTTAACAAATGCACCACTCGTTTAACTGGTTTTGCTCCAAAACAGAAATTTCCAATGAAGAGCTCGGCCAGTTGAAATCTTCCCCCGAGGAAGATTATTGTACCATATTTGTGCAGATCCGATAAGAGTTCCCGAAAATGCCCTGCATCTCATCTCGTCTGGCACGGCATAGATGTTGGCAGCATCTTGATATTGCCCTATATGAAGGATAAGGTCAGTTTTTCAATCATATTTAGGGGTCACAACAGATGCTTTGAACTTCGATGGTGTGGGAAAATCCATAATTGCCTGTATAAAAGGCGTCCCTTGGACAAAAGTTCTTTGTAGAGGATTCTTGGCCTTAACTATTTACCCTAGTCTATCTTCCAACCTTTGAATAGAGCCTTTCCATGCATCCTTTCCCTCCTCGGGCCTATTGGTTCGAGCAATCGATCATGTTGAAGTCGCTTCCTGGGATCTATCTTGTCGAGCAAATGGTTGTGATTGGGCAGAATCTTCTCTTAGATCAAATGGTCATCGAAAGTTTCTCGACACAGCCTTAGGAGGACTTTTATTTTTCCTAGGGCCCAATCGATCAAAATGAGAGATCCTACTTAATATTTCCAATGCACTAGTCCTTTCTGGAGAGAGAGTGATCTGTTGTTTAGTATCTGTGGCTCGTACTGACGAAGTTCGACCCAGTTGATAAGAAAAATTATCAGATTTCTCAGTGCGATATGAATCGCTTTGCCTAATACGCGAAGAAACTAAACGGGTATTTCTTTGAATACTTCGTTGTCCTGAATGGGTCGGCACTCCACCTTGGATAGTTTGCATGAGTTGTCGCGTAGTTTCTTGCAAAGCCGTCTGGCCTTGAGCCAAATTGGCCATAATTCCAGCCAGATCTTGGACATTTGGAGGAGCGGATGGATTCAGGGGGTTTCCAGCGTTTTGATTACTGGATTCAGGATTATCAGCCATTGGTGATAAATTATTTTGGTGAAAAACGAGAATTTCAGTCAATTCCCACAGATGGCGCCAATTTGTTGATGTAAAAAATTAGATTATCCATAATTAATCAATCACAGATAAAAAAAAAAATAAGACAAGTGATTTTTTAAGTGGTTCAGCCTTGAATGAATGACCTACGTCCATTATTTGTGTTATTATTGACTGTTTGGGAATTCTCGATTACAGGTTTTACCAAGAAATTCCGAGTCCCCTTACAATTAGGATGATACAATGTATTTATAGCCCTCATCCTGTAAATGTGAAAGGGTAATACATTGCTGTCCAATAGGCGTGTACATCTGTATGATAATAATCAGCATTTAATGCGCATTCAATCCTCTTAATTATTCAGCTATAAATGCTCCGAACGAGGTGCATCTCGGACCACCTGAGCTTCTCGGACCGCCTAAGTAGCTCGGTATATATGAGTTGCTCGGTGTAATAAAGTTCCTCGGAGAGCACCTGTTGCTCGGAGTGTCTGAGTTGGTCGGGGAGGTTGAGTTCCTCGAAGTCAAGGTGCTGTTCAGAAATGTTTGTAAGTGCCATGTAGATTGACATGTGTCTCCACTTAACTGATCCATGTCAGCAGACTAAATTTGGTATCAACAATCCTCAAAATCGGAATCAGAATTGTCATCTGAAACTTTAGTTTCCTCCTTCGGGATTTCAAAGCAATACCCTTTTCTTTCTTTAGCGCTTTCTTGGAGGTAAACATATCGAGTTTATAGGTTTTTTAATCACCTACAATATCTTGAAGTTTTGACGAATCAAGCATTCCGAAGGATTTTAGAAATGTCACTTTTGCATTAAATCTACTCGACAAAGATCTTAAAATTTTCTTTATGACACGATTATATGGAATCCTTTCACCCACGATAAACGACAAGTAGACAATATTTGACAATTAAGTGTAAAACTTATAGAACGACTCACCATTTAACATTTTAATCGGCTCAAGCTGTGTAGTGAGGTTTTGTAACTTATATTCCCTAACCGTGCTAGTTCCCTCGTGAGTAAGTGCAAGTGTACCCCAAGCCTCTTTTAAAATTTCATAAGTCGTAATTCTGTTATAATCTTCCGGTGTGACATGTGAGGAAATTACGTGCAAACCTTTTGAGTTGCATAGTGCAAGCCTATGTTCAACATCAGTCCATGACTCAACTGGTTTCAAACTAGTGACTTCACCCTCTCGTATGACTAGTGGTATCTAACCCTTTTTATCAGCCAACCAAACACGCTCATCAATAGATTTTAAAGCACTTGCCATTCGCATTTTCCAATAAGCATAATTTTTGCCATAAAAAACAGGTGCAAGAAAACTTTCAAAACCTTAAAAATTCATCTTGAAAAACATAAGGGATCAAACACAATAAAAATATGTTTCTATCTTTGATACCAATTTGATGGTCCCTTTTAATTTCTAATACGGAAGGTGTTTTAAGGAAGACAAAAACAAAATCTATTTTTGTGAAAAACCTCATTCCAATTTCTTAATTTGCTCCAAATTGTCAAAAAATTCTAACTTGACCAAATTTTATCTTGATTAATCCTATACATCCATCTAGTGATTAAATCAAGTAAAATAAAGTAAAGAATACTTACAACGCTGGATGTATGAGGAAAACCACAAACGAAAAAAAACCTTGGACGATCCAAGCCAAACAATCACTATGAATATGGTCTTACAAAGGTACAGACGATAGTCTTACTCAACCACTCGATCCACCCACGAGACTTGACGTTCCTTTGATCATCAACCACTCCTCTCACAGTGCCCACGCAGAAAGTTACCTTTTTCCACAATGCCTGTCCACAACACGCACGTCCGTGTATGTCTCGGTGTCCATCGATATGGCTTGTAACATCTACGATATTGAATCTGGAATCCATCGAATCTTCACACCAAACTAGCAATGTTCAACTATAGAACAACTCTTCTTGGTGCCACAAAGATCACTATAGTAAAATATCAATGATTACTCGAACCTTTGAAACTGTAAGGATGTGTTTAGATTTAAAAACCTTAGAAAACTGTTTGCAGAAATTGTATTGTTCAAAAACTGTAATTTGTTATGTACGCGCTTCGAAATAAGGACTAGAACATGCTATAAAGAGAATTTTTATGTTGGTGCGTCGTTCGAGCGACATTAGTTATCATTCTAATGAGATGGTCATGTCGTTCGAACGACATGTACATCTCGTGTAAACAACTTCCACTGTCGTCTAAGCGACCTGCTCAATTAGAGTCCAAACTAAAACCAATTCTAATCCATCCTTGTCACTTTAAAACGAAGTGTAAATATTTTCAAACACTTATAAAACATTTTAAAACCAATTATTTAATAAAAATTACATCCTTAACTTATTAAAATAACTTCTGAGTCTCATTAAATTTATGCATTCATATTTGAGTGATCTGGGACATCAATTAGATTTTGAATACGAATAAATTTGCACTAATTAAACTTCATCATAATTAATTCCATGAAGCTTTGACGTAACGTCTTCAACACATCATAGTTCGTGTGGGATCGTGACAAATAAAAATAGACAGATGACTCAAACGTGTTTTGCTCCAGGAATAAGTCAAAACTATATAATGGACTTAATTTGAAATTTTTCCCTTATAAATCTCCCCCTTGACTAATTCGGGATAAAACCAACAATGAAATGCCTAAGCCGGGTCGTCAAACCGTATGATGCCTAAATCCCATAAAATAAACCCAAAATAAAAAATTACAGGATAAGACTAGTAAAAGATGGATCGGCAAGCATGAAACTGTTGAATCTCTGGATGTGATGTAGTTTTGAAATCTCGAATCTCGTTAAGTAGACCTACACACACTAAACCGACAAATACCAAGTGAAGTATAGAGGAACCAATGAAATAAACCATAATGAAACATATGAAGAAAATATACCAATTTGAAACACAACACCTTTTAAATCCTTTTATCAAATATGCACATAAATATGATACCAATGTAGATATAAATGTGTGCAACTAATAAACACAGTGCTACACAAATCTTCGCCTACATCACATACATCTCTCACCCTTTTTGTCTCAAATAGACAATCCATTGAAAAGATAGCAATATAACGAGATATCTAGCACAAGCATGATCAATGAAATATATCTAGATATTCTTGCAAACAACTAGCTAAAAATGAGAACAAAGTCAAATCCGTAGCTAGCAAACAAATAATCACACGAATTAATTAATCATTATACGAATATGTGACTAAACAATCATAATGCAACAAAAAAATTTAATATATTAATGTTAACTACATAAACAAAAATCCAATAGCCACCAGTAGTACCTAAAATATATAACCAAATAACCCAGGATACTGAAATAGAAATGAAGAAAACATTCCTGATATCGCTTGAATGGTATACCCCTATCGCTCGAATGATAGAACCATGTCATTATATCGATAACTTCGCACGACATGAAGTCATCTCTCGAATGAGCCAACACAAAATCCCAATTTTAGTGCAGAAGGTCAAACAATGTTTCCCGGTGAATTTTTTTCGAAAAAACACTAACTGGAAGGGGCTCAAAACTGCAAAACAGTACCAAAACAGAAGCTAAAATTAGAAAACTCAAAAACAACCAAATGTGAGTTACATGCTAACATATTATCGATGTTCTCAAACGTAAACATGGAATGTATAGGCATGAACTACAACAAATGAATCACAATTTCAACACATCGAAATGATCAAGAAGTTCTAATTGATAGCGATAAATCATCAAACTTTATTTTAGCCATATGTGACATTTAAAGTGTGAGCTTAATGAAATAAACAATAAAACATGCACACAAATCCAAACTTTTGACAATTCTACAAACAATAACATCATGACATGATTTTTCAAAGTTTAGGATTCGTGGTGAAAACTCGTTTAATTTATCCATCCAAACTCCCTCAAATATATCTTATTTATCTTTTGAATGAACAAAAACAAATAGGCCCATATTTGTCATATGATTCTTTTTATTGCCTCTACTTTTTTGGGCTCTTTTAAATGGTGGCTTTTATGACGAGTCAATTTTATACTCTTCCAGCCCTTTCCCATGAACACTCATCATTTTTTCAATTACTATTCTCACGGTAAATGGTTCTTACAAGAACACATCCTCCTTATGTCTACTTACGCATAGATGAAAAAATTGAGATAAGTACGTCTCGCCAGACTCAAATATGCAAGGGATGTCAAACATCCATATAAACTCATGCATGTGTGCAAAGATGGCATATATACAAATTCGAATCAAAATGCATCTCAACTTCGAAGAAACCCCATAATACAATGGTTTAGATCTTTTTAAGCATCAATAATAATGACCAAATAAACTATCCACGTGAATAGGAAATTAAGGGGGTCCAAGCACACCAATATGCCATATCAAACATATAAACTCAAAAACAAAAACAAAATAGAAAATCTTTTTGGTTTTTCAACATATTTTGGCTGAAATAAAAATAATTTTTTTTGTATTTTTCAAAAAATTATAAACCAAAAATCTTTTTGTATTTCCCAAATAAGACTCAATAAACGATAAAATAATACAAAATGATACACATGCCATAACATTAGAAAAATATAAATCATGATGCAAAGACTATCATATGAAAAACATGGTAACACAATCATCCTTCAGATTTAGCGTGGGAAGAATCGAGTGCAACCAAATGAGAACCATGAAGTTTTAGTCCTAAAGTCACTAAGTTCGATTTCCAAACCCAAGTAGGTGTGACATAAGGGGTGGGGGTTTTGGGAATTGACACAACTTTATTCCTAAAGTTCCTAGGAGTATTCCTAAGGTCATAGAAAAAACGTCTATGGTAACCTATCATACCGAAATGTGTGGAAGTGTAAAGATGGTGGAAATGATTACCAAAATATCGACCTCTCCTCAAATTTCCAGTGGGCTCTCTCACACGGTTGATATTGGCTTTGGGAATGGGAACACTGTCATCATAACTTATACCACACCTATCACTTTTGACTTGGACGGTGTAATACCCCGTATTTTCGTGATATTTATTTTTGGGGATTAATTGAATTAAATCTGTATTAATTGGAAATTAATCCGGATAAAAATATTAACGAGATGTCAGTTAGTATTTAATTATAATGTGTATACTTGGCAATATATGAATATTGGAATATTGAAATTGTCGCGAGATTGAAATACGGCAATTTGGGAAACTTTGTTGGGACGCGCGTGACAGTCGCGTCAGGAATATAATTATTTGAATTAAAAAGTGAATTTTATTTTTATCACTCGTATGGTCATTTTGAGTGCGCCAACGCATCCGGAAGGGTCGAAATAGTCAGAAAACACTAGCCGGGGGTTAAGTTTGGGTCCCGGGGCATTATTGGGCCATACCGGTAACTTATAGGGGCATTTTGGTAATTTCGGAAATCTGGGAATTAAAACCCACGAAAATTAGGAACAAAAATCTGACTTATTCTTTATCCACTAAACCCACTAACTACACTAAGGGACTTAATGGGCTACGGGAGAAATTAAGATATAGTCCCAACTTACTAAAAACCAACCACACCTCCATTATTATTATCCTTAGAGAAACTTGTAGAGAGAGAGAGAGAGAGAGAGAAGAGAATTCTGCAGAAAGAGAGAGGAAGAATAACTCAGCCTTCAAGATTCAACATCAAATTCAAAGAAAGATTAAGGCAAGTGGTTTAATTACAATTGATTCAATGCCATGCTTTTCCAATTTTAGGAATTATCGAATTTATCTTGGAAGATGATATAGACCCATGAATTGGAAGTTTAAAACTATGAAATATGTTAGGGAGTGCATGTAGAAACATTCTGGACGAATTATGAACTTAGAATTATGACCCTTGATGATTTAAAAACGGATTTTAGAAGAAGTTTATTAATGTTCTTGAAAGAAATAGAAATCTGGAATTCTTGATGAAGATTGATCCATATATACCCCTTGGTTGATAAATTATTGGTTTTAGATCGTTATTAATGTTGTAGGATGGTTGTATGATGATACTACAACGTTATATTAGAGATTTATGCATTAAAAGTATGTTTTGGGATGATTTGAAAACTGCAAAACGAAGCAGTCCGTAGCCATACCTGGTGCATTCGATCGATTGATGTTCATCAGTCGATCGATCAGCCACCATCGATCAATCGAAGGAAAAGGTCGATCGATCGACCTTCCCAGAATGAGTAAAGTTTTTCCCTGTTTAAATTTTAATGGTGGTAACCCTTGGAAAATATTATTGGAGACCTTATGAATTCCCTTAAACTTAAGGAAGACCAGTAGGCATGATTATGAAACTTGGACCTTAATTAGAATTCAATTTGAGGAATAATTCTAAATTAATGAAATTCGATAAGTGAGATAATATTTGGGTTAATAGTGTAAATTTGAATAATTTGATGAAATTAGGTTTGGGGCAGAAGTAAGGACCTTAGGAATAAAGAGGTTATATGTGGGAATAATAGGAACTTAATAATCTATTTTAGATAGGTTTTAAGTATAAGAAACTACGACGTGAGACGTGTCGACAGTTTAAATATTATATTATCGAGAGACTTAAAACATATGAAATTGGAATAATGGTATAGGGATGTAGAGTATACCTTTATTAATATTGAATTATCTAAGATGTGTGAATGCTTAGTATATGATTTTTATGTGTATGACATACCTACCATACTTTCTATCACGGGAGGTTACGTTCGCTTAGGGCCTTCTTATCCTTGTGTTGCCCGGATTTAGATTGGTACCTCGAGGACATAGTTCAAGAGAACGACTTATTTGTGAGTTAATAAGCCAGCTGACTATGGAGCGTAGGTATGTACGTGACCATGGATATGTTGAATTATGTTCGCCTCCATTTTTGTGTGTGGTGTTTATTCCAACAATTCCTGAGAGATTCGGAATTTGTGATCCTTATGTACGTGATGTACCGGGATGGATAGCAGAGTATGTGTGCACCGCAACTTAGCCTTTGGGTTCTTGTATTGTATATTTATGATGTGAATAATATACGGTTAAATGAAAAGGAAATTGCTATGTTAATTTGTGGGTATAGTAATTGTAGATTATGAAAAGATAAAAGGGGACATATTTCAATAAATGGTTTTGTTAATAATTGGGAATCCTAGAATTAAAGTAGAACTCTCTATTTAATTGTTAAGGTTGGAAATTAAACGTGAACCGAGTAGAAATGTTAGAAACTCTTTGGAATTATATAGTTATGAGATGACACATGAATGGGTACAGGAACGTTAGGAGTGCACAGTTAGACGAGAGGTGAGTATTTCATGTGAGAGCACGTCCTAACATGTATCTTGCATTCATTGTTTTAATTATTATTAAAGCACTTGCTGTTTTTAAAATACTCTCCACATTCGGGCTCTGACCCGTTTGCTTTCAAATCTATCTTTTTGTAAAAACCATTTTAGGTGCCCAGCCACAAGGACACCATGCTTAGGATCCTCATTCAGGTGACGAGCTGTAGCGGTTTGTGGAAGTTACGGGACATTGATTATAGACGCTTCATCTATCTTGACTCTATACTCAGTATTTATCAGTTGTAGGGCATGTCGCCCATTTCTTTTAGTGGCATTTCAGTTATCAGACTTCGAGCATGTACTTAATTCAGAATTCAGACTAGTCTTATTATTTTCAGTTGTGGGATTGTTGTGAGGAGTTTTCCTCCGGACTTATTACTATTATTGGTTATTTCATTACTTCGTTATGGTGAATGGATTTATGTTGTTCTTCCATTATTCTTTTATTGCATGTTAATCAGACAACTTAAAATTTTGGCAACTTACTTTTTAAATACTAGGTGGTTAGTAATCTTTAAAATGTTTTCGACAGTGATGCTATTAACTGAACCAACTTGAAATTTTGTATTGATTTAATAAAGGAGTAGCTAACCGGTATTTAATTAGTCGGGGTGCCACAGGTGGTATCAGAGCATCAGGTTCTAGTGTCCTTTAGGATCTGAACGACTTATTATGTTTCCGCTGAGCTTTCTTTGATGTAGAGCCCTATATTTTAGGACTGTTGTATTCTTTTGTATATGCTACGTTCTTCAGCTATTTTAAGTTTATAACTGTGAACTTATAGACTTTACTCTTATTTTAGAATGCCTCCACGACATGCACCAAGGGTTCCCAGGAATGCAATGCCAAAACCACAGCCCGCACCAGTTCTGGGCACGATGAACGCCGCTGAGGTTGCAGCCATAGTAGCCCAAGCGATAAATGCTGCATTAGCCGTAGTTCAGCAGGCACCACCTCAGGCGCCAGTTGCCGCTCCAGTTCAGCCATATGCATTCCCGTCTTCCTGGGAACGTGTACGTGACGCTTTTCAGAAAGCACATCCATCGGAGTTTGCTGGCAGCTCCGATGTTGTTGTTTCGAGTCAGTGGAGAAAGGATATATAGAGGCACTTGAGGATGTATGAGTGCACTGACGTTCAGAGGCAGGTACTGACTACTTTTAAGCTAGTGGGATCTGGACTTCAGTGGTGGGAGTCTATTACCACCACAGAGGAGAGAGATACTCTCACGATTCAGGAGTTCTGGATGCGGTTCGACCGCAAGTACTTTTCGTCTGCTGTTCACACGGAAATGAGGAGGAAGTTGATGAACCTTCGACAGGAGGGTAAGACTGTGGCCGAGTATGAGGCCGAATTCACCAATTTGCTAAATATTGTCCCAGATGAGATACCAACGGAAGAGTAGAAGATTCAGAAATTCATAGATGGATTGACTTGGAGGATCCGTCAACATTTATTGGGGAACCTCTCGTTGGCCACTTATTCTGACGTGGTCAACACTACATTGCTCCATTGCCAAGACCACCGCTTTCACTTGACAGAGGGGAAATGATCAGGAGAGTCCAGCCATCAGGGCAGGACAGGGGGAAATGGTACCAGTGGGGCACAGTCAGCTCAGGGTCAGTATAGGCAGAGTGATCAGGGTTCCCAGCAGGGGGATCATAAGAGGTTACGATCAGGGGGTTTCAGGAACGGTCAGGGAGGATTCCAGAATGGTCAGCAGGGTCATAACGGCCATCAGGGCCAGCAGGGTCAAAATGGTCAACATCAGCAGTTTCACCAGGGCCAGCAAGGCCAGGGCAGAAATGGTAACGGCCACCAGGGCCGAGGGAAGCAGGGACAGCAAGGGGGAAACTTCCCGGGGAAGTGTTTCATTTGTGGTAAGATTGGCCACAAACGTCAGGATTATCCTGATAAGGGTAGGGCCCCGCAGCAGCAGCAGGGTGCTCGACATGAGCCACAGAGGCCACTTTTTCCACCTGCTCTTCCAGCTCCAGCCCAGGTGCCAGCACTACCAGCCATTCCAGCAGTTCCTGTGCAGCAGGGGCAGTTACAGTATGGACGTGTCTATAACGTCCACCAGGTAGCAGTTCCACAGGCACCACCCGCGATTGAGGGTATGTTTCCTATCCATGGTACTATGGGTCGGGTTTTATTTGATACGGGGGCAACGCATTGTTTTATAGCTACACATTTTGCGAAAGCCTTAGGGTTGTTAGCTACAGCAGAGAGCATAGTAACGTGTGTAGACTCACCATTGAGGAGTGGGTCACTTATTTTCTTTATATGCCGGGGAGTGGGGGTAGAGATTGGTAGTCTGGTATTACCTGCAGATATGTTGGTATTAGATATGCATGTTCACGATGTGATTATCGGTATGGATTGGCTCGCTGATTATAGAGCCATGATTGATTGTTTCGGTGGGAGCATTGTTTTTGCCATTCCAGGGCAAGAGATGTTTGTAGTGGCGATGCCTCGCCCAGAGGGAGGTTCGACCGTTCATTTGTACTACTTAGAGGAGGATACCTCTAAGGAGGTTGTGATTCCTTTAGATTCGATCCCAGTTGTCAGGGAGTATTCCGATGTGTTTCAGGAGATACCAGGCCTACCCCCCAGTCGAGAGATAGACTTTGTTATAGACTTATTACCAGATACGAGACCTATAGCACGCGCACCGTACCGTATGGCTCCAGCTGAGATGAGGGAGTTACGGGATCAGATTGAGCAGTTGTTGGGTCAGGGGTTTATTCGGAGGAGTACTTCACCGTGGGGTGCCCCTGTGTTGTTCGTGAAGAAGAGAGATGGTTCACTGATATTGTGTGTGGACTACCGGGAGTTAAACAAGGTCACAATACGGAATAAGTATCCGTTGCCTCGAATCGATGACCTATTCGACCACTTGAGAGGAGCTTCTTGCTTCTCAAAGATTGATTTGCGATCTGGATACCATCAGTTGCGTATTAGGGAGGAGGACGTCTCGAAGACTGCGTTCTTATCGAGATATGGTTCTTACGAGTTTCGGGTTATGCCATTTGGTTTGACCAACGCTGCAGCAGCGTTTATGGACTTGATGAACAGGTTGTTCAGGGATTTCCTAGATCAATTTTTCATTGTCTTCATCGATGATATTCTGGTTTACTCCCAGATAGAGGAGGAGCACGCCGAGCATTTAAGACAAGTTTTGCAGACGCTACGCTAGAATGAGCTGTATGCAAAATATGAGAAGTGCGGGTTTTGGCTGAAGGAGGTCCAGTTTTTGGGACACATTATTTCCGACCGGGGGATATCTGTTGATCCGTGGAAGGTATCCGCGGTGAGGGAGTGGGGACAGCCCACGACACCGACTGAGATCCGTAGTTTCTTGGGCTTAGCAGGATACTACATGAGGTTTATTCGGGGTTTCTCCACGATAGCGGGTCCCATGACACATCTAACTCGTAAAGGTTTACCGTTCATTTGGAGTAATGCCTGTCAGTTGGCATTTGATGAGTTGAAGGACAAGTTAACCTCAGCACCTGTGTTAGCATTGCCGAGACCGGGAGTTGAATATCTTGTTTACACCGATGCGTCCTTACAAGGAATTGGAGGTGTACTGCAGCTGGAAAGTCAGTCCATAGCTTATGCTTCCCGTAAGCTTAAGCCTCACGAGAAGAATTACCCTACCCATGACTTGGAGTTAGCGGCAGTGGTATTTGCCCTTCGTATTTGGAGACATTACCTTTTGGGGGAGAAGTTTTGATTGTTCACGGATCACAAGTCTCTACAGTACCTATTCACGCAGAAGGAGTTGAATATGCGGCAACGGAGGTGGCTTGAATTCGTGAAAGATTATCAGTTCGATATCCAGTATCACCCGGGGAAGGCTAACGTGGTGGCAGACGCATTGAGCCATAGGCCAGTAGATGAGGTGGCAGGGGTGTGGAAGGCCAAGTGGAAGGAGTTGGGACACCAGGATGCAGTGGCCTGATCATTCATGTCTGTGATGACCGTTACACCGAAAATTGTCATGAAAGTGGTAAAGGCACATGCAAAAGATTCGTTCTGTCAGGAGCAGATAGTTCAATTACTAGCAGAGGGAGCCGAGTCCTATACCGTTAGCTCAGACGGGGGATTACGCTTCAATGGGAGATTGGTAGTTCCGGAAATGGAAGAATTACGGTACGAGGTGATGGCAGAGTCGCACGGCTCACGATTCGCGGTACATCCCGGAGGGGACAAAATGTACCAAGACATGAGGCGACAATATTGGTGGAGCGGGATGAAGAGAGATATTGCCGTGTTTGTTTCAAAATGCGCCACTTGTCAGCTAGTTAAAGTGGATCATCAGAGACCGGCAGGACTTCTACAGCCATTGGAGGTCCCGATGTGGATGTGGGAGAGCATCTCCATGGACTTTATCACGGGGTTGCCTACGTCACAGAGAGGTCATGACTCCATTTGGGTAATTATGGACAGGTTGACCAAAGTCGCTCATTTTCTACCCGTAACGACAAACTACAATGCGGGACAGTATGCCCAGCTCTTCATTTCAGAGATAGTGAGACTTCACGGTGTGCCCCTAAATATCGTGTCTGACCGAGACAAGATATTTGTTTCACGGTTTTGGGAGAGTTTTTAGGAGGCCATGGGCACAGAACTGCGGTTGAGTACGGCGTATCACCCGCAGACCGATGGGCAAACTGAGCGTACAAACCAGATATTGGAGGACATGCTACGTATGAGTATCATTGACTTTGGGGGTGGATGGGAGCAGTACCTTCCACTGGTGGAGTTTGCTTACAACAACTCCTACCAGTTCACCATTGGCATGGATCCATTTGAGGAGTTGTACGGAGACCTTATCGTTCCCCAGCATGTTGGTTGGAGGTGGGGGACAATAAACTACTTGGGCCGGAAGTGATTCAGGATACTTCGGCGAGGATAAAATTGATACGGAATCGCATTCGAGTAGCTCAGGATCGGCAGAAGAGCTATGCTGATGCGAAGAGATTCTTCAGGGAGTTCCAAGTGGGGGACCAAGTTTTGCTCAAAGTATCTCCTATGAAGGGGATCATGCGTTTTGGGAAGAAAGGGAAGTTGGCACCGAGATATGTGGGACCATTTCCTATTATTGAGCGGATTGGACCGGTTGCGTATAGGCTTGGATTACCGGAGCATTTACATCGGATTCACGATGTATTTCATATTTCCTCGCTTAGGAAATATCTTAGAGATGATTTGGCTCATTCTCACATTGCTTTGGAGGACATCGATCTCCAGCTGGATAGCTCCTACGAGGAGGGGCCGATTGCTATTTTGGACCGAAGTGAGCGGAAACTGCGGTTAAAGATAGTTCCGTTAGTGCGTGTTCAGTGGCGACATCATAATGTCGAGGAGTCCACATGGGAGCTCGAGGATGAGATGCGCGAACGTTATCCAGAGTTATTCTTACCAGGTACTTTCTAGTTCCGAATTTCGGGATGAAATTCAGTTATTAGGGGGGAAGTATGTAATACCCCGTATTTTCGTGATATTAATTTTTGGGGATTAATTGAATTAAATGTGTATTAATTGGAAATTAATCCGGATAAAAATATTAACGAGATGTGAGTTAGTATTTAATTATAATGTGCATACTTGGCAATATATGAATATTGGAATATTGAAATTGTCGCGAGATTGAAATACAGCAATTTGGGAAACTTTGTTGGGACGCGCGTGACAGTCGCGTCAGGAATATAATTATTTGAATTAAAAAGTGAATTTTATTTTTATCACTCGTATGGTCATTTTGAGCGCGCCAACGCATCCGGAAGGGTCGAAATAGTCAGAAAACACTAGCCGGGGTGTTAAGTTTGGGTCCTGGGGCATTATTGGGCCATACCGGTAACTTATAGGGGCATTTTGGTAATTTCGGAAATCTGGGAATTAAAACCCACGAAAATTAGAAACAAAAATCTGACTTATTCTTTATCCACTAAACCCACTAACTACACTAACGGACTTAATGGGCTACGGGAGAAATCCCAACTTACCAAAAACCAACCACACCTCCATTGTTATCATCCTTAGAGAAACTTGTAGAGAGAGAGAGAGAGAAGAGAATTCTGCCAAAAGAGAGAGGAAGATAAACTCAGCCTTCAAGATTCAACATCAAATTCAAAGAAAGATTAAGGCAAGTGGTTTAATTACAATTGATTCAATGCCATGCTTTTCCATGTTTAGGAATTATCGAATTTATCTTGGAAGATGATATAGACCCATGAATTGGAAGTTTAAAACTATGAACTATGTTAGGGACTGCATGTAGAAACATTCTGGACGAACTATGAACTCATAATTATGACCCTTGATGATTTAAAAACATATTTTAGAAGAAGTTTATTAATGTTCTTGAAAGAAATAGAAATCTGGAATTCTTGATGAAGATTGATCCATATATACCCCTTGGTTGATGAATTATTGGTTTTAGATCGTTATTAATGCTGTAGGATGGTTGTATGATGATACTATAACGTTATATTAGAGATTTATGCATTAAAAGTATGTTTTGGGATGATTTGAAAACTGCAAAACGAAGAAGTCCGTAGCCATACCTGGTGCATTCGATCGATCGATGTTCATCAGTCGATCGATCGACCACCATCGATCGATCGAAGGAAAAGGTCAATCGATCGACCTTCCCAGAATGAGTAAAGTTTTTCCCTATTTAAATTTTAATGGTGGTAACCCTTGGAAAATATTATTGGAGACCTTATGAATTCCCTTAAACTTAAGGAAGACCAGTAGGCATGATTATGAAACTTGGACCTTAATTAGAATTCAATTTGAGGAATTATTCTAAATTAATGAAATTCGATAAGTGAGATAATATTTGGGTTAATAGTGTAAATTTGAATAATTTGATGAAATGAGGTTTGGGGCAGAAGTAAGGACCTTAGTAATAAAGAGGTTATATGTGGGGATAATAGGAACTTAATAATCTATTTTAGATAGGTTTTAAGTATAAGAAACTACGACGTGAGACGTGTCGACAGTTTAAATATTATATTATCGAGAGACTTAAAACATATGAAATTGGAATAATGGTATAGGGATGTAGAGTATACCTTTATTAATATTGAATTATCTAAGATGTGTGAATGCTTAGTATATGATTTTTATGTGTATGACATACCTACCATACTTGCTATCACGGGAGGTTACGTTCGCTTAGGGCCTTCTTATCCTTGTGTTGCCCGGATTTAGATTGGTACCTCGAGGACATAGTTCAAGAGAATGACTTATTTGTGAGTTAATAAGCCAGCTGACTATGGAGCGTAGGTATGTACGTGACCATGGATATGTTGAATTATGTTCGCCTCCATTTTTGTGTGTGGTGTTTATTCCAACAATTCCTGAGAGATTCGGAATTTGTGATCCTTATGTAGGTGATGTAACGGGATGGATAGCAGAGTATGTGTGCACCGCAGCTTAGCCTTTGGGTTCTTGTATTGTATATTTATGATGAGAATAATATACGGTTAAATGAAAAGGAAATTGCTATGTTAATTTGTGGGTATAGTAATTGTAGATTATGAAAAGATAAAAGGGGACATATTTCAATAAATGGTTTTGTTAATAATTGGGAATCCGAGAATTAAAGTAGAACTCTCTATTTAATTGTTAAGGTTGGAAATTAAACGTGAACCAAGTAGAAATGTTAGAAACTCTTTGGAATTAGATAGTTATGAGATGACACATGAATGGATACAGGAACGTTAGGAGTGCACAGTTAGACGAGAGGTGAGTATTTCATGTGAGAGCACGTCCTATCATGTATCTTGCATTCATTGTTTTAATTATTATTAAAGCACTTGCTGTTTTTAAAGTACTCTCCACATTCGGGCTCTGACCCGTTTGCTTTCAAATCTATCTTTTTCTAAAAACCATTTTAGGTGCCCAGCCACGAGGACACCATGTTTAGGATCCTCATTTAGGTGACGAGCTGTAGCGGTTTGTGGAAGTTACAGGACATTGATTATAGATGCTTCATCTATCTTGACTCTATACTCAGTATTTATCAGTTGTAGGGCATGTCGCCCATTTCTTTTAGTGGCATTTCATTTATTTCAGTTATTCAGACTTCGAGCATGTACTTAATTCAGAATTCAGACTAGTCTTATTATTTTCAGTTGTGGGATTGTTGAGAGGAGTTTTCCTCCGGACTTATTACTATTGTTGGTTATTTCATTACTTCGTTATGGTGAATGGATTTATGTTGTTCTTCCATTATTCTTTTATTGCATGTTAATCAGACAACTTAAGATTTTGGCAACTTACTTTTTAAATACTAGGTGGTTAGTAATCTTTAAAATGTTTTCGACAGTGATGCTATTAACTGAACCAACTTGACATTGTTTATTGATTTAATAAAGGAGTAGCTACCCGGTATTTAATTAGTCGGGGTGCCACAGACGGTTCCTAACATCCTATCCAACATCTCCAACCAAGGTTCCAAGTTAAACTTAACGGTACTCGAGTCTTTCAATTTTTCTTCCAACTCACTAATCATAGACTCAAACACACGCCTATACTCCCCAAACTCTAACAACTCCATTTTCAAAGTCTCCATCAAACCACGAAGACAATCTCTCTCTCTCTCTCTCTCTCTCTCTCTCTCTCTCTCTCTCTCTTTCTTTTTCAACATACCCTAGCTTCTACCTAAGCTTCTTCTCCCTTGACGTAAGATCCTCATTCAAAGGATCAATATTTCCCATGGCATTCTCATTCAACCTAGCTTCAATTTAGAGTTAGCCTTTTTCAATTTCAACGCCTAGACATACAACTCATTCAATGTAACTTGCAACTCTTTCACATCCACTTCCTTGTCGTCACTCACTCTCCCTCACACACTTGGATTCAACGGCCTCGAATGTGTCATGCACATGAGAATCTGTGGGAAGATTTATCATCATCGCTTACATGACATGCCAAGAAAGAAAAAAACATGCTCTCATTGGGGGAAATCTATCCCTCTTCCGTGTCACTATCACTTAAGGTGGCATTATATGTAATCGGTTTTTTCCCTCTTTCTTAAGTCTAGTGGGACACTCGACAAGTTTTGACCATACCCCTCACACCCAAAACACTGATCCAAATCAACCCTATTAAGTTTCTTAATTTTATCTTTAGGGGTGTACTCAACCTTGTTTTTCTTGAATTTCTTAAACTTTTTGGCTTCTTTCGATTGGTTTTAAAATTTAGGAGATTTTTTGAATTTTTTAGCCAACAAGGCGACATCCTCAAAATAGGAATCGAAATCGTCATCCGAAACTTTAGTTTCCTCCTTCGGGCTTTCAAAGCAATGCCCATTTTCTTTCTATCGAACTTGCTTGGAGGTAAACATATCGAGTTCGTAGTTTGTATGTCACCTCCAATCTCTTCAAGTTTCGACGAATCAAGCATTCTTAAGGTGTTTCGAGCAGTCACTTTTGCATCAAACCTACTCTGCAAAGATCTTAAAATTTTCCATATGACACGATTATTAGGAATCCTTTCACCTAAGTTAAACGACGAGTATATAATATTTGACAACCTAGCATAAAACTCATCAAACGACTCACCATATAATATTTTATTCGTCTCAAACTATGTAGTTAGGTTTTTAACTCAGATTCCCTAACCGTGCTAGTGCCCTCATGAGTAAGTGAAAGTGTATCCCAAGCCTCTTTTGAAATTTCACAAGTTATTATTCTGTTATACTCTTTTGATGTGACATGTGAGGAAATTATGTGTAGACCTTTTTAGTCGGACAGTGCAAGCCTATGTTCAGCATCAGTCCATGACCTAACAGATTTCAAACTAGTGACCTCACCCTCTCGTGTGGCTGGTGGTCTCCAACCCTTTTTACCAGCTAACAAAAAATGCTCATCAATAGATTTTAAAGCACTTGTCATTCCCATTTTCCAATAAGCATAATTTGTGCCATAAAAAATAGTTGAACGAGACCTTTCAAAACCTTCAAAATTCATCTCGAAAAACACAAGAGATCAAACACAATTAAAATATGTTTCTAACTCTGATACCAATTTGATGGTCCCTTTTAATTTCTAATGCGAAAAGTGTTTTATGAAACATTTTTCCAATTTTTTAATTCGTACCAAGTTATGAAAAAATTCTAACTTAACCAAATTTTATATTGAATAATCCTAAATATCCATTTAGTTAATAAAGAAAGCAAAATAAAGTAAAGAATGCTCACAATGCCGGATGTACGAGGAAAACCACAAGCGGGAAAAAACTCCGACGACCCAAGCCAGAGAATCTCAATGAATATGGTCTTACCAAGGTACTAACGATAGTCTTACACAACGACTCAATCCCCCTACGAGAGTTGATGCTCATCTGATCTTCAACCACTCCTCTCATAGTGCCCACGCATAAACTATCCTTCTTCCACGATACCCGTCCATAACACATGAATTCATGTATGCCTCGGTGTCGATCTATATGGCTTGTAATATCTACGATGTTAAAAGTGGAATTCACCAAATCTTCATCCCAAATCAGCAATGTTCAGTGTAGAACAAATCTTCTTGGTGCCAAGAGCATCACTATAGCAAATTTCAATGATAACTCAGATCTTTGAAACTCTAAGGATGTGTTTAGACTTAAAAACCTTAGAAAACTGTTTGCAGAAATCGAACTGTTCGAAAACTCTAATTCGTTATGTACGCACTTTGAAACAAGGACTGAAACATGTCTTAAATAGGATTTTTAAGTCGGCACGTCATTCGAGCGACATTAGCTGTCGTTCGGATGAGATGTCCATGACGTTAGAACGACATGTACATCTCACACGAACGACTTCCACTATCATTTAAGTGACCTGCTCAATTAAAGTCCAAACCAAAACTAACTCAAATCCGTCCTTATCAGTTTAAAATGAAGTGTAAAATTTTTCAAACACTTATAAAACATTTTAAAACCATTTATTTAATAAACATTACATCTTTAACCATATTAAAATAACTACGAGTCTCATTGAATTTATGCATTCATACCTGGGTAATCTCGGACATTAATTACATTTTGAAAAGGAATAAACTTGCACTAATTAAACTTCATCATAACTAATTTCTTGAAGCTTTGACGTAATATCTTCGACATAATGTAGTCTGTGTGGGATCATAACAAATAAAAATAGACATATGACTCAAACGTGTTATGTTCCAGGAATAAGTCAAAACTATACAATGGACTCAATTGGAAATTTTGTCCTTACAAATCTCCCCCTTGACTATTCCGGGACAAAACCAACATTGAAATGCCTAAGTCGGGTCGTCAATCCGTATGATGCCTAAATCCAATCCAATAAGCCCAAAATATAAAATTACAAGATAAGACTACTAAAATATGGATCGGCAAGCATGAAACTGCTAAATGTCTGAATGTGATGTAGTTTTGAAATCTCCAATATCTTTAAATAAACCTACACACACAAAATAGACAAATACCCAGTGAAGTATAGAGGAACAAATGATATAAATCATAATGAAACATGTGAGCATAATATTATGATACCAATTTGAAACACTACACCTTTTAAGTTATAGTATCAAATATGCACATAAACAAGATATCAATGTAGAGATAAATGTGTACAATAAATAAACACAGTGCTCAACAAATCTCCTCCTACATCACATACATCTTTCCCCCTTTTTATCTCGAATAGACAATTCGGTGAAAATATACCATTATAACAAAATATCTATCACAAGCATAATCAATGAAATATATCTAGACATTTGTTCAAACAACCAGCTAAAAATGACTAATAGAGTCAAATCCGTAGCTACCAAATAAATAATCACAGAAATTAATTAATCAATCTACACATATGTGACTAAACGAACGTAATGTTGCAAAAAAATGTAATATATTAATATGAACTGCCTAAACAAAAATCCAGTAGCAACTAGTAGTGCCTAAAATATATAACTAAATAACTCAGGATACTGAAACAGAAAGGAAGTAAACATTCCAGACATCGCTCGAACGGTATGCACCTGTCGCTCGAACGATAGAACCACGTCGTTAGAATGACAACTTCGCACGAAATAAAGTTGTCACTCAAACGAGCAAACACAAAATCCCAGTTTTAGTGCAGAATGTCAAACAATGTTGCCCAGTGAAATTTTTTCGAAAAAACACTAACTGGTAGGGGATCAAAACTGCAAAACAGTTACTAAACTTATAAAACTAAAAAATAACCAAATGTGAGTGACATGCTAACATAGTGTCGATGTCTTCAAACATGAACACGAAATTTATAGGCGTGAACTATAGTAAATGAATCACAATTTCAACACATCGAAACAATCAATAAGTTCTAATTGATAGCGATAAGTCATCAAACTTTATTTTATCCATATGTGACATTTAAAGTGTGATCTTACTGAACTAAACAATCAAACATGCACACATCCCCGGAATTTTGACGATTGTACAAATAATAGCATCATGACACGATTTTTCAACGTTTAGGATTCGTGGTGCTAACTCGTTTAATTTATCCATACAAACTCCCTCAAATATATCTTATTTATCTTTTGAATGAACAGAAACAAATAGGCCCGTATTTGGCATATGATTCTTTTTATTGCCTTTTTTGGGGGCTCTTTTAAACGTTGGGTTTCATGACGAGCCAATTTTATAATCTTGCAGCCATTTCTCATGAACACTCATCATTTTTTCAATTACTGAAGCACCCTATATCTTTTACTCACTTGAGTATGTATTATATAGGTTCTCATATAGTTTGTAAATAGTGACAAAATTAAGTCATACCCTTTTAAACCAACAAGCCTTCAGACTCTTCTTTTGATTTCCTCTAAAAGTGCAAATGTATAAATACAAACACCACACCTAGGATAATTTATGTGTTGCATATGAGATTTAATTCTTCATAATATGGGTTTGTGAGTTAAATCCCTTTAAAATAATTTTTCCATAATTTTTGGGATATTTTAAATAATTTTTAAAAAATTTTAAACATTTTTTACAAATTTCAAATTAGCTTTTACAAAGTTTGTGGGATGATTTGTAAATTCTTTAAACTACTCAAAACTTGATTGGGTAGAAACCAAATGCGCTTGATAACTGTGTGGATGAAAATTTTATTTCTGAAAGTTAAAAAACATGCATTTTATACGCCATCTCAGCCTTACATATGTTAGACTCTCAACGACTAGATTTGTGTTTTCTTACCCTCAAATACTTGTGTTTGATTATGAACTCTTGGATAGTTTTAATCTATGGCCTGCATGGGTTCTTACCTGATCCTTTTGTTTTCGTTTAAGCCAATCAGAGGCTTTTTAATTTCGGTGCATTGATAGCCATCAGATTTGCCTCAAACTCTTAAGACTTTATTGTGACCATTCATTTGTTTCGAAGTTCCTAAGGCTTCCATATCTTAGTATAAATACATGCCTGATGTGTTGCGATTACAATCTCTTGCTTACCTCACTTCTGAGAGAAAATAAAGAGAGAAGAGAGAGAAATAAGAGAGAAGAGAGAGAAATAAGAGAGAGAGAAAGAACCCTAAACTAAACTCCGGACAAATCTCACCAGAAAAATATTTCTGAGAGCGTGCTAGTTTGAGGTATATGAAGATCATTCCTCTTCTATCCTTAATCTATTTTCCAACTTGATCATAATATTTTTATCTCATTTTTCTTTCATAGAAAAATGAGATTGATGTTCTGTGATACATTTCACGTTTATCACTCTTTGTTTTGATTTCTTATTTCGAGAAATCATACTTTTGTTAGTTATTTTCAAACCCTAAAATCAACAAAACAGTTTCTGATGTCAGTTTCTTTGAACATTCAGACTTAGATCTAGTTTAAGATCTTGATTGGGGATTTACACTTTCACATATTTCACATTTTCTGAAATAGTCTGTATATTTTCAAAATAAGAAAGTGTTTAGGATCTTAGCTCGTGTATATAGCAAGATTCCCTCTTGATTTATGGATATTTTGAAAGATATAAAGTCTGATAGTTTTGATTAAATTGATTTTGAAAATCTTTACATATTTGTGATCTGTTTGGAAATCTTTACATATTTGTGGAGATCTTGGACTTTTGAGTCGACCTAAAGCTAAAAGGAGTGGAGTTACAAAGCTGAGAGAACATCAATAACATCAGAGCCTTGGGAGAAGTCAGAAAATCCAAAGGAGTTGGTAAATTTCCGAACTTAGAATTGGGACTGATTGTGTATCTTGATTATTAGTGGATTTTTACTTTTGAGGTGTAGAGACCTCTGTGGATGTTTCCCCAACTGGATGGGGTTTTACCACGTAAAAAATTATACTTGTATACTTCATCTTCCTCTCATCCCTTTCTCGAGGCTGTGTTGATTTAATTTATTTATAAGTTTTCCAAAGTGGTAAGCATATACCCAAAATAATTCGTTCATACTGTTTTACACATCTTGTGTTAAGAAATTTGTTTTAAGAAAAGGGTTTCTTCAACAAACTATTCAGAGCCATTTAGATAGTTTAATATTGAATTAAACGACTTAAGTGGTATTTTTTCAATTGGTATCAGAGCTTTCGTTTTTCAAAATCTTTAAGATCTCGAGTTTCTAAATTTTTCTCAACACAAATTATGGACGAGAAATTTGAGAGAGTAGGTAACCTGTCCAGGACCCCTCTCTTTGATGGAACCAATTTTCCTTACTAGAAGGTAAGGATGATTGCTTTCATCTAAGGGACATTGGGAGATGATGTAGGGGAGGTTATTGAAAATGTTATACTTTTCCAACTAAACCAGATGCTAAAGGAAGTACTGTAAAGATTAGAAATTTACTAAGTGAATTCACCAAAGAAGAAAAATAGACTTCCCTTAACAACAACAAAGGCAAAAATGCCATATTCATGTCTATCAATAAACACGAATTTAAGAGGATATCATTATGTACTACGTCTAAGGAAGCATGGGACACCCTAGTGACTGCACATGAGGGTGACACTAGAGTTAAAAATGCTAAAACACAAATTTTAATCCAGCAGTACAACTCCTTGATCATAACTGAGACTGGGTCATTTGATGACTTCAAAATTAGATTGATCGACATTGTGACCAAACTACATGCTAATGGGATTGCTTATGATAGAAAGGAAATTATCTCTAAAATACTAAGATCACTTCCACAAAAAACTGATAATAAGACATATGCAATTGAGGAGATGGATGATCAAAATCTCATACTTGAACTCCTCAGTAGTAAATTGAGAACCGTGGAAATGGAATTAGAATTTAAGAAATAATTAACCCAGTCCCAAAAGAAATAGTCTTCCCTAATCTTATTTTTTTTATCTAAGTTGACCACACCTGTACTTAGCATACCTAACATTGACTTAGACTCTGATAAGGACTGTAATTTAGATAGTTTGGATAATCAGATTGCCTTAATGTCTAAACAGTTTAATAAAATTGTGAACTTTCAAAATAAAATAGCAAAAAGATAAGGCAAATATACTTATCTAAATCAATCTAACAATAGGCCTCATGAGAGAAAATAAGACAAACACCAGACTGATAATCACAAGAGACCTAAGAGAGACCTTAAAAATGTTGAATGTTATAGATATGGGAAGTTACGATACATGGCTAGTGACTGTAGAGCTAACTTAGAAAAAAATCACAAACATAATAAGGATCATTTATATAAGACTTAGGATGACTCAAGTGAATCTAAAAAGGATGAACCTAAGTCATCTAACTCTTTTGACCCTTGTATGTCATTCTTTGATAAGATAATCTACACTGATGATGAGGAATCAGATCATGATATGTTAATTGATACTATACCTACTGGTTTATCTAGGTTATTGCTTGGGAATGTTGATAGTACATCAAACGCTACGTGTGTGAGTCAAATGGAATGTTGTATTATTGGTGTCAATGGGTGTGTGAGTCCTAAAAATGAACCGCTAGGGGAGACTGCACATTGCACACTTAGTGATTCCAACAACGATGACCTTCTTGACATTTACACACTCTACACAAAAACTCTCAAGAAAAGCACTAGACTTGAAAAGATTGTCAAGGACCTTACCCAAAAGATAGAAACCCTAAGTAAGTGGATCAAATAGGAAGTTGAAGAGTACACTACTCAATGTCTAACTCATGAGAATGAGGCTAAAAATTTTGAACAAAAACTGAAAGAGTTGTCTAACTCAAATGAAATTATGAAAAAAAAATGCAACAAAACGTTGTTAGAATTGGAGCAAACAAAAGAAAAGACATCCATAGTCTTCAAAAAATCTGCAAAGTTTGAAAATAAGTCTAAATGTTATGAAGATTGTGTTACTTAAAGTAAAACCAATTCTGACGACAGAACTGGAATCGGATTTTGTCCCAACTCTAAGACCCAAACTAAAAATGTTGAAACAATAAAGTTTGTGTCTGGTGGCAAAATACCTATTAAAACTTTCCCAGAATTTCAAAGTATGAAATATGAGTTTGATAACAAACAACTGAAGTTAGACAGTGCTGAATCAAGTGATTCTAAGCATAATTTTGAACAAAAGGCTAAATATGTTTGCCCCCCATATTCGACAAGATGATTCATTATTTCATCTTGTGCTACCTAGGAACAAGAATAGAGCTCGAAAACTAGATAAGCCTTCGAATAATAATTTTCCTATGGTTATTAGTTTTACGTGCCATCTTTACTGCTCCTATTGTGATGTCTATGGACATTCCCTTGATGGTTTCTATTCCAAATGTTTATATAATCCAGTCTGTAACTCTCATGTTTACCATAACTTCAACTATTCTAGGAAAAGTCAAAATAATTATATCCTTCCTAGGCAGCCGAATAAGAATTCTAACTATTGCAATAGAAGGAGAAGTACTAATATGAAAATACCATCAATAAGAAGAAATCCTAGATTATTTTCTAAACCAATTGCTCAAGCTGTTTATAATACTAATAAATATGCGTACAAATCTTTTAAAGAAAAGTAAGAAGCTCGCAATCTTTATCAAATACGAGCTAATAAGCGCAAATTGAAAACTAGAGAAATTTGGGTTAGAAAAGATGATCTATTATCCTAGTTGAAATGCAACATTGTGATCCGTGCTTTTAAAGCAGAACACACGACAACTAAATGGTATTTAGACTCTGGATGTTTCAAACATATGATCGGGGATGATTCTAAACTTTTAAACAAAACTAACTTCTTCGGATGTAAAGTCTTGTTTGAAAATGGTGTATCAGCCGAGATCATTGGTAAAGGAACAATCCATGAAGAAGGATTACCCATTCTTGAAGAAGTTCTCTGGGTAAAAGTCTTAAAGACAATTTACTAAGTATATCATAGTTTTGTGACTCAAACCATACTGTCACTTTTTCAAAGAATAATTGCAAAATTTTAAATGAAAAAGGTGATTGCATTATTATAGGACTCCGTACTCCAGATAACTATTGCACAGTCAATCCAAGTACAAAGGTTTGTAACATTGGCATAATGGATGACAATGAGATATGGCATAATAGGTTGGGTCACATTAATTATGATAGTCTTAGAAAATTATGCTCTCAAGATATAGTTAGAGGTATTCATAAGATTAAACGAATTTCAAACATCGTATGTGGCCTATGTTAAGAAGGGAAAATTGTTAAGGCTCACCACAAGAAAATTAAAGAAGTTTTATACACTAAACCTCTAGAACTATTCATATGGACCTAATGGGTCCTTCTTATATTGTTATTCTTTGTGGAAACAGTTACATCCTTATTATGGTATATGACTCCACTCTATTTACCTGGGTTGCCTTTTTAAAACACAAATCAGAAACCTTCCGTAATTTTTTGAAAATCTTACTTCGTATTGAAAATGAAAAGGATTCCCAAGTAGATAGAATTCGTAGTGATAGAGGATGAGAATTCACAGATTCAGGTGTCATCAAATAGTGTGACTATAATGGTTACAAACATGAATTTAGTTCTCCTAAGGCACCTCAATAAAATGGAATTACTGAGTGTAAAAATTGCACACTTCAAGAAATGGCCTGTGTGATGATTCATGCAAAGAATCTAACTAAATATTTTTGGGTAGAATATATTTGTGCAACCTTCCATATAATCAATCGTGTTTACTTAAGGAAAAATACAAAACGAATATCCTATGAGCTTTGGTATGGTAAGACACCTAACCTAAAATACTTTAGAACCTTTGGTAGCACCTGTTATATCTGTAAGGATAGACAACATCTGTTTAAATTTGAAACTAGAGGAGATAAAGACATTTTCTTGGGATATTCTCCGAATAGTAGAGCGTACCTTGTCTACAATCTTAGTACCCAAACCATGATGGAATCCATTAATGTGGTTGTAAGTGACACTAATGTAGAAAGTAAGACCAAGTAACCAACTATTATGGATAAGTCCGGATTTTTTTAAAATTATGACTCTCTAGAAATAGTTGAATCCTTACCAACTGAGACCCTTGAAGTACCTAACTGGGTTTCCAAAGATCATCATTTAAATAGTGTAGTTGGTAATCCTACTGAGCCTGATTTGACAAGATCTCAACTAAGTAACATTGCTCATTTTGTATGCTTGCCAAAGACTGTAAATGAATTATTGAATGACAATTTGTTGATAAGTTCTATGTAGGAGTAACTTCTTCATTTTGTCATTCATGATGTATGGTGCTATGTAGGAGGAACTTCTTCAATTTGTCATTCATAATGTATGGTATTTTGTACCCATGCCTGAAAATAAAAGGGTTATCGGCACACGTTGGATTTTCAAAAATAAAACAGATGAATCTGGGATGATTATTAGGAATAAATCTAGATTAGTTGCCCAGGGATACTCTCAGATTGAAGGAATAGATTTCGAGGAAACTTTTTCTCCAGTCACTCGCCTAGAATTTTTTCGCTTACTTTTTGCAATAACTGATCATTTTCACTTCACACATTATAAAATGGATGTTAATTCAGCCTTTCTGAACAGATTCATAACTGAGGAGACCTATGCAGAACAACCCAAAGGGTTCATTGACCCTCATCAGCCAAATTATGTCTGTCGTCTAAGAAAAGATCTTTATGGGTCAAAATAATCTCCTTGATCTTGGTGTGAACGTTTATCCACCTTTCTTTTAGGCAACGATTTTAAGAGATGAGGGAAAGACCAAACCTTATTCGTTAAACATTTTTGCAACAATATTACTATAGCCCAAGTATATATTGATGATATCATTTTTGGATCCACCTCACCCTTAGAAGTTAAGACCTTCTCTGACATTATGCAGAAAGAATTTCAAATGTCACTTATGGGGGAATTACAATTCTTCTTAGGGCTACAAGTTGAACAAAATTTAGATGGCTTATTTGTATCGTAATCTAAATGAATTTTATATATTATCAAGAAGTTCGGCCTCTAAACAGATAAAGAATCTAGGACTCCTATAAATACTTCAGTTAAACTTACAAAAGATGAGAATGGTAAAGCCATTGATTCAACCTTATACCGTAGTATAATAGGAAGCTTACTATACCTTACTTCCTCCTGTCCTGATATTATGTACTATGTCTGCGTGTGTGCTCATTATCAAAAGAATCCTAAAGAGAGTCATCTATTATGCGTTAAAAGAATTACTAAGTACATTAAAGGCACTCTAAATTTAGGACTTTGGTACACTAAAAACACTTCAAGTACTATAGTAGGTTACACCGATGATGATTGGGCCGAGTGTACCGATGATAGTAAGAGTACTTCAAGAGCGTGTTACTACATTGGTAACAATTTGGTAGGATGTAGTAGAAAGAAATAAAATTGCACTTCCTTGTCCACTGCCGAATCCGAATATATTATCATAGGAAGTTTTTGTGGTCAATTACTTTGGCTAAAACAAATGCTAAAAGATTATGGTATAACTGAAGATCAGTTACATCTCTATTGTGACAATCAAAGGATGATTAATATTTCTAAAAATCCAGTTCAGTACTCTCGTACCAAACATATAAAAATCATATATCATTTCATACGCGAGTTAGTTGAATATACGGAGTCAGAAATTAATTACCTACCTACTGAATTGAAATTATCTGAACTATTTATTAAACCATTAGAATTTCTTTGATTTGAATATTTGCACAAATCTATTGGTATGGTTATGACATGACAATGATTTATTGTTTCATACTTATTTTTCTTTGCCCTTTGTCCATTTGAGACAAAATGCGGGAGAAATTTGATTCCTCTTGGACATCTCGTTGTTTTCTCAACTAAAATGCTTGATCTTAGTTACCTTAATTTTAGGAATCAATACCTTCATTTACAACAACATTTTGATAGGGTATTGGTCGGTATCTTGTTGAGTTATGTAATTTTTCTTTCTAGGATATTGGGTAGATAAATTTTTTGTATGGGAATAGGTTTTTCTTATTCTTTTGTATCCCTATGAGTCCTAGACGACTCAAAGGAGATTTTGTCTAATATTTCCAAAGGGGGAGAATGAGGTTCCCTATATCTTTGACTCACTTGAGTCTATATTATATAGTGCTCATCTAGTTTGGATATAGTGATAAAATTACCCTTTTAAACCAACAAGCCTTCAGACTCTTCATTTTGGTTTCCTCTAATAGTCCAAAGGTATAAACAATAACACCACACCTAGTATCATTTATGTGTTTCATATGAGATTTAGTTCTTCATAATATGTGTGTGTGTGTGAGAGTTAAATCCCTTTTAAATAATTTTTCCATAATTTTTGGGATATTTTAAATAATTTCTAAGATTTTTTAAACATTTTTTAGAAATTTAAAATTGGCTTTTTCAAAGTTTGTGGGCTGATTTGTAAAGTCTTTACACTATTCAAAACTTGAAGGGTAGAAACCAAATGTGCTTGATAATTGTGTGGATGCAAATTATATTTCTAAAAGTTCAAACACATGCGTTTTATACGCCATCTCAGCCTTACACGTGTTAGATTAATAATGGCTGGATTTATGTTTTCTTGCCCTCACATACTTGTGTTTGATTGTGAATCCTTGGATCATTTTAATCTATGGGTTTCATACGTTATTACCTGATCGTTTTGTTTCCATTTAAACCAATCAGAGGCTTTTTAATTTCGATGCATTATTAACCATGAGATTTACCTCGATCTCTTAGGACTTAATTGTGACCATTCATTTGCTTCGAAGTTCCAGAGGTTTCCATGGCTTAGTACAAATACATGCCTTATGTGTTGCGATTACAATCTTTTCCTTACCTCACTGCTGAGAGAAAATAAAGAGAGAAGAGAGAGAGAGAGAGAGATAAAAAGAAAACCCTAAACTAAACTCCAACTAAATCTCACCAGAAAAACATTTCTGACAGTGTGTTAGTTCGAGAGTTATGAAGATCATTCCTCCTCTGCCCTTAATCTCTTTTCCAATTTAATCACAAAAGTTTGATGTCGTTTTCTTTCATAGAAAACTGATATTGAAGTTCTGTGATACATTTCACGTTTATCACTCTTAGTTTTGATATCTTATTTCGAGAAATCATAGTTTTGTTGGCTATTTTCAACTGTTACATTTTCAAACCCTAAAATCAACAAAACACTACCTGATTTCAGTTTCTTTGAACAATCAGACTTAGATCTAGTTTAAGATCTTGATTGGGGATTTACACTTTCACATATTTCACATTTTATGAAATAGTATGTATATTTTCAAAATAAGAAAGTGTTTAGGATCTTGGCTCGTGTATATAGCAAGATTCCCTCTTGATCTGTAGATATATTGAAAGATATAAAGTCTGATAGTTTTGATTAAACTGATTTTGGAAATCTTTACATATTTGTGATCTGTTTATAATTTGATTAGCATCATGTCTGTAATTAAGAGTGTGTGTGTGTATTGCATGCATGTGATTTAGAGCACATCACCACTTACACCTTCACACTACTACACTGAAAAGTGTTGGTATGAAGATATTGGACTTTAGACTCGATGTAAGGCTAAAATGAGTGGAGTTACAAAGCTGAAAGAACATCAACAACATCAGAACCTTGTGAGAAGTCAGAAAATCCCAAGGAGTTAGTAAATTTCTGAATTTAGAATTGGGTCTGATTGTGTATCTTGATTGTTATATAATTTCTAAACTGTTACTCTATTTTAGTGGATTTTTACTTTTTAGGTGTAGAGACCTCCGTGGATGTTTCCCCAATTGGATGAGGGTTTACCACGTTAAAATTGTACTTGTATACTTCCTCTTCCTCTCATCCCTTTTTTCGAGGTTGTGTTGTTTTAATTTCTTTATAAGTTTTCAAAAGTGGTAAACCTATACCCTAAATAACTCATTCATACTGTTTTACACATCTTATGTTAAGAAATTTGTTTTAAGAAAAGAGTTTCTTCAACAAACTGTTCGTATCCATTTAAATGGTTTAATCTTGAATTAAACGACTTAAGTGTTATGTTTTCAATTACTATCCTCACGGTAAATGGTTATTACTTGCCCACCTCCTCCTTATGTCTACTTACGCATAGATGAAAAAATTGAGATAATAACGTCTCACCAAACCAAATATGCAAGAGATGTCAAACAAGCATATAAACTCTTGTATGTGTGAAAAGATGGAATATATACAAATTGGAATCAAAATGCATCTTAAATTTTCAAAGCAACCCAATAATACAATGGTTAAGATCATTCTAAGCATCAATAATAATGAACAAATGTCCTAGCCACATGAATAGGAAATGAAGGGGGTCTAAGAACACCAATATGCCACCTCAAACACATAAACTGAAACAAAAATAGAAAATCTATTTGGGTTTTCAACATATTTTGACTCAAATAAAAACAATATCCTTTTGTATTTTTCAAAAAATTATAAACAAAAAATCTTTTCGTATTTTCCAAATAAGACTCAATAAATAATAAAATAATACAAAATGATACACATGCCATAACACTAGAAAAATATAAATCACGATACAAAGACTAGCATATGACAAACATGGCAACCCATTCTTCCTTTAGATTTGTCATGGGAAGAATCAAGTGCAACCAAATGAGAACCATTAAGTTTTATTCCTAAAGTCACTAGTCTGATTTCCTAACCTAAGTAGGTGTGACATAATGGGTGTTTTTTTTTGGGAATCGACACGACTTTATTCCTAAACTTCCTAGGAGTATTCCTAAGGTCATAGAAAAAACGTCAACGCTAAAGTTTCCTATCGTAGCTTGTGGAATTATGAAGACGATGGGAATGATTACCAAAACATCGACCTCTCCTTACATTCCTAGTGGGCTCTCTCACACGGTTGATATTATTTTTGGGAATGGGAACACTTTCATCATAGCCTATACCACACCTATCACTTTTGACCTGGACGGTGCCTAACATCCTATCCAACTTCTCCGACCTAGATTCTAAGTAAAACTTAACCTTATAAGGACATAATTTTATAAATGTCCGGGTAGTATCTAGAAATTTGTTGTTTTCCCTAGATCACAGTCTGTATGTTTACCATTACATTAGGCACGTCATCACGGTCATCCTCGACAACCGTTATTCGAATCCATGCAACCATCAACTTCACTCGTGCATCAAGCTACATGCTACAAACTGCTCAACCGTTTCTCACAATCTCAACGACACATTATCAGTAAAATGATTAATTGGAGTTGTTTATATTTGCATATATATTTTGAAATTTTTTGGAAAATATTTTTTTAAAGTTTGAAATTATTTTATTTATCAAATGCAAAAAAATTTCTAAAGAGAATCAGACTTTTTTGAGAGGCGTGCTCGTTCAAATGAGATGTTACTCTCATTCAAACGACATACACATCTCGCGCGATGTTGTTCGAACGACACGTGTTCTCGTTCGAGCGACCTCCAATGTCGTTCGAACGATGCCGCTGACCTCGATTTCTATGCCAAATGCTATGACCTTCTTGCTGGTCAAATTCCTTTTGCATCTTGTTGAGCAAATTTCGGCCCAAAATCTTCCATGTTTTCCTAAATATTTTTTTTAGGCTTTTAAGTTTCCTTATAAAAGGAAAACTAATTCCCATTTACATTTGCACATTTCTAAACCTTCAAGAGGTCATTTACACTCATTTGGAGTACTTTGTGGAGATGCCGGTTTCTTCTTCATTGCTGGCCATCTGAAATTCTTGCGGGAGATTCCAGCCGACGACATCGGAATCGACACCTACGGGTATTTTCGTATGTCACACTTATTTTCATTATAATCCGTGTAACCGTTCTTTACAAATTATAGTCAAAATAATATGGTTTTGCCCTACGGGGATTTTTCCTGATATGTTGTGTCACATGCTATATTTATTTTAATTGATAAATCAATTAAACGCATGTTTTTAGGATTTAATTGGTAAACTGCGTTTAATTGAATAATTTCTTTATTTCAACAAAAGCACACTCTTCAAATTTGGTATCAGAGCATATTACACAATATACCGTGTAATTTTTTGCAAAATTTTTCTAAGATATCAATTTTCTGAAAAAATTGATCTTTTGGAAAAGGGCGTGTTCAATGAAGAAATTATATAATAAAATGCCAGTTTTTTACGGGACGAACTATGCTTACTGGAAAGCTCGCATTAAATCTGCCTTAAAATCCATTGATGAACGTGTTTGAATTTTAGTTGAAAGAGGGTGGACCCCTCATTTTGTCACTGATAATAATGTGACTAATTTAAAATCTGTGACTGATTGGACTGAAGAAGAATTTAAATGGTCAACTTTTAATTCTAAGGGTTTAAGTGCTATTTCTGGATCCGTCACTCCTGACGAGTTTCGACGTATTATGACATGCTCCACGTCAAAAGAGGCATGGGATGTTTTGCAACTTACCCATGAAGGAACTAATGCTATAAAAGAATCTAAACTGCAAAATTTAACAACTCAATTCGAAACTATCACCATGCTTGAGACTGAGTGTTTTGATGAATTTTATGCTAGGTTATCTGATATTATTAACACTAGTTTTAATCTTGGTGAACACATTCCTAATGCTAGAGTAGTTAAAAAAGATTCTAAGATCAATT
This sequence comes from Sambucus nigra, assembly GCA_949130495.1. NCBI lineage: Eukaryota > Viridiplantae > Streptophyta > Magnoliopsida > Dipsacales > Adoxaceae > Sambucus > Sambucus nigra. The sequence goes on from OX422224.1 coordinate 379,876,318, forward strand.
CCAAAGCGTTTTATCCCTAAAGTCACTGTGCCAAATTCTATCGGTAATTTAAAGACGCTTAAATTGGAGGAACTTGTAGGAGACTTACAAACTTATGAAATTGATATGTTTCCTAAAACCTTCAAACCGAAAGACAAGGGTATCGCACTTAATGCCCAATCTAGAAAAAGTGAGGGTTCGGCAAGAAAGAGTGTTGAATCATCTAGAAAAAAGGAGATAGAAACGTCAGATTCTGAGTGTGATTTTGATTTCGATGATTTAGCCCTAGTTGCTAAAAATTTCAAGAAAATTCTCAATTTCAAGAAGAATGAAAATTTCAAAGATAAAAAGATTTTGAGAAAAATATAAAAAAAATGAAAAAGGTTTTAAATACCCTCCTAAAGATGGTGAGAGATGCTATCAGTGCGACGATAAGGGTCATAGAGCTTTTGAGTGTACCACTAGGCTAAATAGACTTGCAAAAGAAAAAACCAAAGTTGTCCTAAATGCTACTCTTAGTGACGACAGTGAGGTCGAGTCGGTGGATTCTGGAGACGAGTCACCGTATGAATGTAACTTCACCGCATTCATGGCTAGTCATACTTTTAGTGCTCCGCACGAAGTTGAGAATGCTACTTCATAGGGACTCCTCGATAGTGAGAATGATGTGAGTGAGGGGGAGGATGATGCAAGTGAGAGCGAGTGAGTGTAATCTTCAACGCGCCTACATTGAGTTATATAATAAGTCATTTAAAACCAAAAAGCATAACAAAACACTAGTTCTTAGGATCACTACTTTAAAAGAAGATTTAGAAGAAGCGAGAGAGAGAGAGAGAGAGAGAGAATCCTCCACCTACACTACCTTGAGAGAAAGAGAGTCTACCTATATTAAGAAAGAGAGTTTGTTTAGAGAAAGAGAGAAACTATTTGGAGAAAGAGAAAGTGGTTTTGAGAAAGAGATAGGGGACTTGACTAATTAAGTGGCTAGTCTTACGAGTGAGCTCCATTCCTCCATGGAAACTCGAAATAAACTTGAAGCCCTTGTTACCCAGCTTACTCATGATCTTGAGGGAGCACAGGAAGTCAAGGTTCAAATTGAGGACAGATCTAGAAAGATGGAAAAGATGCTCCTCGGTCCTGCTTCAGGTTTTGGTGATATGCTAGGAATAGGTTATGATGGTGACCCCACATCCCAAATTGCACATGGACCAATTCCTCAGTTTACTACGACTCCATATGGCCATCATAAAAAACCATGTAGGGGAGTTCAACCAAGAAAAGAAAACCAAGGTCCGCCTAATATTGTGTTATTTTGTACTTATTGAAAAATAAATGGCCACCTCAGGGAGTTTTCCTATAGTTTGGGTCGGACACGACGTACTACTGCTCCACCACATCATACTGATGATTTTGCCAATCTGAGAGAACGTGTTGAGTTTTTAGCTTCCACATCATAGAGTTTGATGGAGGAATTCCGATGGATATCTTTACCGTCAGTGAATGCTTCTCGCATCCCGGCTAAAACCACCAACAACAACAACGGTATACAAAAGGTTACCGTGTCTTGGGTTCTTAAGAAAGATGAAAAGGTCCTTATTGTTCATGTCGCTCTCAAAGAACATAATACCTCACAGTGGTATTTTGATAGTGGGTGATCCAGACATATGACATGTGATGTATCATTTTTTACCCACCTAGAGGATTATAAGGAAGGTAGAGTCACCTTTGGAGACGGGAGAAAATATAGCATTGTAGGATGAGGTACAATAGTGTTACCAGGATTTCCTAAGCTAGAGAATGTTTTGTACGCCAAAGGTTTAAAGGCAAACCTTCTCAGAATTAACCAGCTGTGTGATGATGACTTTGCCGTAATGTTTGATCGGGACGTATGTAATGTCTATAATCAAATCGGTAAACTTTTAGTGCAAGAGGTGAGGACAGAAGGTAATTGCTATGGGATTTTGTCCACATCTTCACTTGTCTGCAATAGCGCCACGATCACTCCTATGGATCTGTGGCACCAACATCTAGGTCATGTTAACGTAAAAGACTTGACACATTTAGATAAAAAGGATCTGGTTCGAGGATTACCATCTCTTACAAAGCTAACTTCCACGGTTTGTGGACCCTGTCAGCTAGGAAAACAAATCCGTAGTACCCACCGGAAGTTTCATTTCAGTACCACCTCTCGAGTTCTTGAGATAATTCATATGGTTCTTATGGTTCCTACTCGTACTGAGAGTCTGGGTGGTAAGAGGTATATCCTCGTGATCGTAGATGATTTCTCCGATATTCGATTGTAGGTTTTCTGAGAGAGAAATCAGATGCTGTAGAGTTTTAAATGACCAAGTGTCATGTCCTGCAAAATCATCTTGGAGTCACTATTAACAGGATACGTAGATAATAGCACATAGTTTAAAGAAGTAAAGGTCGATCTTTACTGTGATAGTCTATGAATCAAACATGAGTTTTCATCTCTGAAGACTCCTCAGCAAAATGGGATTATTGATAGAAATAATAGAACGATTTAAGAAATGGATAGATCTATGCTTCTAGGTCGTAAGGTTGCTAGGAAATTTTGGGCAGAGGCAGTGTCTACTGCATGCCATATGGTGAATAGGGTCTACCTACGTCCACACACACTTAAGACGCCTTAGGAATTATAGACTCGATAGAAACCCAGCCTTGCATATTTCCGTGTCTTTGGGTGTAAATGCTACATCCTATGGGATAGAGAGCAATTAGGAAAGTTTAACTCCCGAAGCGACGAGGAAATATTTCTAGGATATTCATCAAATAGTAGAGCATGCGTGGTTATTAACCTGAAGAACTCCATGGTTATGGAGTCAATAAATGTCACCGTGCAAGATTATGAACCTTTAGCGTTTATTGATCCCAACCTTTATTGTGAGGATGAGGACTTTTCTGACAGCGATTTTCTTATCCCTCACCCACACTCTGTGGACTCTACTCATGTGTTAGGGGACACACCTTGTTGGGTTCGTAAGATTCATGAACCTGCCTCTATTGTAGGTGATCCCACCTTAGGGGTCAAGAATCGTGCTCAACTAGAGAACGTTGTTAGTCATTTTTGCTACACGACCACAGTCGAGCCCAAGAATCACAAAGAAGCACTCAAATATGAACATTGGATATCTGCTATGCAGGATGAGTTGCTTCAGTTTAAAAAGAATAATGTTTGGGAACTTGTCCCCCGACCTAGTGAGACTAATGTGATAGGTACCAGGTGGATTTTTAAGAATAAAATGGATGAAAATGGTACCATAATTAGAAATAAATCTAGGTTGGTCACTCAAGGCTACACACAGATTGAGGGTGTAAACTTTAAGGAGACATTTTCTCCTGTTGTGAGGCTTGAGTCCATCCGCTTACTACTCTCCATCGCATGTCATCTGCGCTTTAAGTTGTATTAGATGGATGTCAAGAGTGCCTTTCTAAATGGCATTCTAAGGAAGAGGTTTATGTGGTTCAACCAAAAGGGTTTGAAGACCCCATGCACCCAGAGCACATATATTATCTAAGGAAAGCCTTGTATGGATTGAAACAAGCACCCCGTGCTTGGTACGAGAGGCTTACTTCCTATCTCTTAGCCCATGGCTTCAAGAGAGGGGGAGTTGATATGACGTTATTCGTCAGCAGAGATGACGGTGCTATTTTGGTTGCCTAAGTCTATATGGATGACATATTCTTTGGATTCACATGCTCCCATCATGCTCATCGCTTTGTGGAGGAGATGAAAACTGAGTTTGAGATGAGCATGGTCGGTGAGCTTACATTCTTCCTTGGTCTCCAAGTTCGTCAGGTAGAAGATGGGATGTTCATCTCCCAATCCAAGTATGCTAGAGACCTAGTGAAGAAATATAGTTTAGACTCCTCTAAGCATGCTTGTCCACCTATGAGTACTTCTATCAAGCTTAGTAAGGACACTTCAGGCAAGGACGTAGAGCAAATCTTGTATCGAAGTATGATAGGTAGTCTTCTCTACTTGACTGCAAGTCGTCCTGACATAGCCTTTAGTGTTGGAGTCTATGCGCGATATCAGTCATCCCCGAAAGAGTCACACTTACTCTCTCTAAAAAGTATTATCAAATACGTGAGTGGGACTCTCTCATACGGTATTTGGTATTCCTTTGATAACGATGACCTTTTGTCCGCCTATTCGGATGCCGATTGGGCCGGGGATGTAGATGGTTATAGGAGCACTACTGGTGGGTGTTTATATTTTGGTTATGCTCTTGTGTCCTGAGTTACGTTCCCAGCGATCGTCAGTTAACCGATATTTTCACGAAACCTTTAGATGCCCTTACATTCGAGTGTCTTAGGAAGTCTTTAGGGATTTGCACAGTTGACTAAGGGGTTGGTCCGTGTCTAGGATAGGATGCTTTGTCATGTTTATATCATATGATTATTATTCCTCGACTATATCATGTGTATTATTATTATTTCTTTCATTTTTAAAAAAATGGAAAAATAAAAAGATTTTCTTTTTATAAAATTTTTAGAAAAGAACAAAAAGATTTTTTTTATATAAAAATTTTAGAAAAGAACAAAAAGATTTTTTTTATACATAAAAAATTTAGAAAAGAACAAAAATTTTGTATTTTCACCTTTTATGAATGAGCATTTCAGATAGCCAAGTCACAATTTCATTCCATTTATTCATGTGACTATTTCATCGTGTTTCGAGACAATATATCTTGTCATCTTTGTGCTTTATAATGTATGGAGTAATTAAAATGTAATTAGGTGTTACTTCCTACATGTTTGACTCATGATTTCCTTTATTACACACATACACGGATTTTTTTTATTTTTGTACTTGTCTTATCACATGTTGGTTGAGTGTTCACACTTCAATCATGTCCTTAAAACGAACCAAGCGTGATAAAACTTGATAAGAAAGGTGTGCATGTAAAAACCGTTTGGTGAGATTGTGTGGTATTTTAAAATGGGGAGGGGCTACGAAAGGTAATTATCTATCCTTTGCGCTAAAGCCACCGTTTAAACGGACCTAAAAAATTGAGGAATTTTATTATCCGGGGTCCAAAGAGGTTAAAAGAGCCCGAAAACTTTAAAGACAATAAAAAGCAATATATATCTGAGGGAGTTCGGTTGGAAAATTTAAACGGGTTTGCACGTCCTTGAAAATCTTGAAAAAGCGCTACATAGTTGTGTGAAAATCACTTTTTCTTTGATTTGTTGATTTGATTAAGACGATGTCGTCTGAATTCAAAAATTTTTACACCTAAGGTTACTTTTGATGTTCATTCATTAGGAGTACAAGTATGCATTATGCACATATGATTGATTGAGTTTATTTACCTATCGACTATGTTCACACCCTTATTTTTATGCTATCATCGACTTGGTTGTTTTTGTCTTCTTTCATGGTGTGATTCCTTCTGTATATTTTGTGTACAAATTTTGAAAAATTCAAAAATAGAAGATTCTTTTATTCTTTTTGTATATTTTGTGTACTAATTTTGAAAAATTCAAAAATAGAAGATTCTTTGTTGTATATTTTGAGTAAAAATTTAAAAAATTCAAAAATAGAACATTTTTGTGACAATTTCCATATTTATGCTTCTCATATCCGTCTATTTAGGGACATCATAAAAAGGGAGAGAATGAATTATGGGGGATAATGAGGGAGAATGATTTATCAATGATTTGATTAAACTTAATTGATATTTGATTTTTGCATATCATTATAAATCAAACTGTTGCGTGTCACGAGTATTTTCTTTTTCTTATGTGTGTAAGTACAAAGTTGATATCTATTGGATTGTACACCCTGATGAGAAAAGCTTTGGGAGTTTATGAAGTGCTGAAGATCTGAAGATGTTGAACTTTGATTGATGACATGTCATTTAATATTCTCAGTTCGAGTGTTTAATGGGGATATTATCTTATATGTCATTTGTTTTGGGGAGTTTGCATAATTCGGATATTATGTATGTACCGGCATAGACATAGGGAGAGATTTGTAAGGACATAATTTTAGAAATGTTCGGGTAGTATCTAGGAATTTTTTGTTTTCCCTAGATCACAGTCTGTATGTTTGATACCATTACATTCAGCATGTCATCATGATCATCCTCAACGGCTGTTATCCGAATCCATGCAACCATCATCTTCACTCGTGCATCAAGCTACATGCTACGAACTGCTTAACCGTTTCTCACAATCTCCACGATGCACTATCAGTAAAATGATTAATTGGAGTTGTTTATATTTTCATATATATTTGGGAATTTTTGAGAAAATATTTTTTAAAGTATGAAATTATTTTTTATCAAATGCAGAATTTTTTCTGAACAGAATCGAACTTTTTTGAAAGGCGTGCTCATTCAAACGAGATGTCACTTTCATTCGAATGACATACATATCTCACGCGATGTCGTTCGAATGACACGTGTTCTTGTTCGAGCGACATCTAATGTCATTCGAACGACGTCGTCGACCTCGATTTCTGTGCCAAATGCTGTCACCACTTCTTGTTGGTCAAATTTCTTTTGCAGCATGTTGAGCAAATTCCGACCCAAAATCTTCCATGTTTTCCTAAAGATTTATTTAGGGTTTAAGTTTCCTTATAAAAGGAAAACTAATTCCCATTTACATTTCCACATTTCTAAACCTTCAAGTGGTCATTTACACTCATTTGGAGTACTTTGTGGAGAAGCCAGTATCTTCTTCATTGCTACCCATCTGGAATTCTTGCGGGAGATTCCACGCAACGACATTGGAACCGACACCTACGGCTATTTTCCTATGTCATAATTATTTTCATTATAATCCGTGTAACCGTTCTTTGAAAATCATAGTGAAAATAATATGGTTTTTCCCTGCGGGGATTTTTCCTGATATGTTGTGTCACATGCTATATTTATTTTAATTGATAAATCATCTAAACGCATGTTTTTAGGATTTAATTGAAAAACAGTGTTTAATTAAATAATTACTTTATTTGAACGAAAGCGCACTCTTCAAACCTTACTCGAGTCTTTCAATTTTTTCTTCCAACTCATGAATCATAAACTCAAGCACGTACCTAGACTTACCAAAATTTGAAAACTCCATTTTAAAGTCTCCATCAAACCACAAAGATTATCTCTCTCCTTTTCAACATACTCTAGATTCTCCCTAAGCTTCTTCTCCTATGCATAAGATCCTCAATCAAAGCATTAATATTTTCTATGGCATGCTCATTCAATGTAGCTTGCAATTTAGAGTTATCCATTTTCACTTTCACCTCCTCGGTATACAACTCATTAAATTCAACTTACAACTCTTTCACATCTACTTCCTCACCCTCAATCACTTGGGATTCATGACATCAGAAGTGTAATTCACTTGAGAATCTTCGTGGGAATATTTATCATCGTCACTCACATGACATGCCAAGAAAACAACAAACTCGCTCTCATTGGGGTAACTCTCTCCCTCTTCCATGTCACCATCACTTATGGTGGCATTATATGCAATAGATTTCTTGCCTTCTTTCTTAAGTCTAGTGGTACACTCGACAAGTTTGTGACCATACCCCTCACACCCAAAACATCTATCCAACTAAACCTTCTGATGTTTCTCACTTTTATCTTTAAGGGTGGACTCAACCTTGTTTTTCTTGAATTTCTCAAACGTTTTGGCATCTTTTGATTTAGTTTAAAACATAAGAAGTTTTTTGAATCTTTTATCCAACAAGGTGACATCCTAAAAATTGGAATTAGAATCGTCATCCAAAACTTTAGTTTCCTCCTTCTGGGCATTCAAAGTAATGCCCTTTTCTTTCTCTAGCATTTGCTTCAAGGTAAACATATTGAGTTCAAAGGTTTGTAATTCACCTACAATCTCTTCAAGTTTCGTCGAATCAACCATTCCTAAGGAGTTTGAAACAGTAACTTTTGCATCAAACCTACTCGGAACAAATCTTATAATTTTCTTAATGACACAGTTATCAGGAATCCTTTCACCTAAGTTAATCGACGAGTTGGCAATATTTGACAACCTAGCATAAAACTCATCGAAAGACTCACTATCTAACACTTTAATCCTCTCAAACTGAGTGGTGAGTCTTGTAACTTAGACGACCTAACCGTGATAGTTCCCTCGTGAGTAAGTTCATGTGTATCCCAAGCCTCTTTTAAAATTTCACAACTCATAATTCTATTATACTCTTCTGGTGCGACATGTGTTGAATTTACGTGCAAACCTTTAGAGCTGTACAGTCCAAGCCTATGTTCAGCATCAGTCCATGATTGAATGGGTTTTAAACTAGTGACCTCACCCCTCGTGTGATTGGTTGCATCGCACCCTTTATAACAACTAACCAAACACGCTCATCAGTAAATTTTAAAGCACTTTTCATTTGCATTTTCCAAAAAGCGCAGTTCGTTCCATAAAAAACAGGTGCATGAAAACTTTCAAAACTTTCAAAATTCATGTTGAAAAATGCAAGGGATTAAACAAAAGAAAAATATGTTTCTACCTCTGATACCAATTTGATGGTCCCTTTTAATTTCTAATGCGTAAATGTTCTCAAGGATGACAAATACATATCCTATTTTTGTGAAAAAAACTTTTTCCACTTTTTTAATTCACACCAAGTTGTGAACAAACTCTAACTTATCCAAATTTTATCTTGATTAATCCTAAACATCCATCTAGTGATTAAAGAAAGTAAAATAAATTAAAGAATACCCACAACTCTGGATGTACAAGGAAAACGACAAATGGGAAGAACCTCGAACGACTCGATCCAGACACTAACTATGAATATGGTCTTACAAAGGTACAAACGATTGTCTTACTCAATGACTCGATCCACCCACGAGACTTGATGATCCTTTGATTTTCAACCACTCCTCTCGTAGTGCCCACGCAGAAAGTAACCTTCTTCCATGATGCCTGTCCACAACACACGCGTCCACGTATGTCTCGGTGTCCACCGATATGGCCTGTAACGTCTACGATGTTGAAACCGAACTCCACCAAATATTCACCGCAAAACCATTAATGTTCAAATGTATAACAACTCTTCTTAGTTCCACAAAGATCAATATAGAAAATATCAATAATAACTTGAATTTTTGAAACTCTAACGATGTGTTTAGACTTAAAAACCTTAGGAAACAGTTTTCAGATATCGTACGGTTTGAAAGTTAAAATTCGTTCTACACGCTCTTCGAAACAAGGACTGAAACTCTCCTTAAATAGGATTTTTATGTTGGCGTGTCGTTCGAGCGATATTAGTTGTCGTTCTAACGAGATGGCCATATCATTCGAATGACATGTACATCTCGCGCGAACGACAAAGGGACCTACTCAATTAGAGTCCAAACCAAAACCAACTCTAATATGTGCTTATCAGTTTAAAATGAAGTTTAAATATTTTAAAACACTTATAAAACATTTTAAAACCATTTATTTAATAAAAATTACATCCTTAATCATATTAAAATAAATTTTGAATCTCATTAAATTTAGAAATTCATACATGAGTGATCTCGGACATCAGTTAAATTTTAAAGACGAATAAACTTGCACCAATTAAACTTTGTCATAATTAATTCCTTGAAGATTTTCCATAACTTCTCCAACACATCATCGACTGTGTGGAATCCTGACAAATAAAAATATACCTATGACTCGAATGTGTTTTGTTCCAGGAATAAGTTAAAACAATACAATAGATTTGGTTGGAAATTTTATCCTTACAAATCTCCCCCTTTGGCTATTCCAGGAAAAAACCAACAATGAAATTCCTAAGTCGGGCCTTGAAGCCGTATGATGCCTAAATCCCATCCCATAAACCCAAAATAAAAAATTACAGGACAAGACTAGTAAAAGATGGATCGACAAGCATGAAACTGCTGAATGTCTGAATGTGATGTAGTTTCGAAATATCGAATCTGGTTAAGTAAACCTACACACACGATACAAACAAATACCTAGTGAAGTATGGAGGAAAAAATGATATAAATTATAATGAAACATGTGAGAGAAATATTATGATACCAATCTGAAACACAAAACCTTTTAAATCTAGATATCAAATATGTACATAAACAAGATACCAATGTAGATATAAATGTGTCCAACAAATAAACACGGTGCTCAACAAATCTCCCTTACATCACAAACATATCTCCCCCTTTTTGTCTAGAATAAAAATCTGGTGAAAGGATACCAATATAAAAAAAATCTAGCACGCGCATAATCAATGAAATATATCTAGATATTCATGGAAACAACCGCTAAAAATGATCAACAAAGACAAATCCGTTGCTAGCAAACAAATAATCACACAAATGAATTAATCAATCTACCCATATGTGACTAAACGATCATAATGTAGCAGAAAAAAATGTAATTTATTAATTTAAACTACATAAACAGAAATGCAGTAGCAACGAGTTGTACCCAAAATATATAAACAAATAACCCAGGGTACTAAACTAGAAAGGAAACAAACATTCCATGCATCGCTCGAACGGTATACCCCTGTCATTAGAATGTCAACTTCGCGCGACACAAAGTCATCGCTCGAACGAGCAAACACAAAATCCCAGCTCTAGTGAAGAAGGTCAAACAGTGTTGCCCAGTGAAAAAAATTTCAACAAAAACTAATTGGAAGGCGCGTAAAACTATAAAATAGTACCAAAATAGTAGTTAAACTAAGAAAACTAATAAACAACCAAATGTGAGTTACATGCTAATGTAGTATCGATGTTCTCAACCATGAACATGGAATGTATGGCCGTGAACTACAACAAATGAATCACAATTCCAACACAATGAAATGATCAAGAAGTTCTAATTGATAATAATAAATCATCAAAGTTTATATTATCCGTATGTGACATTTAAAGTGTGAGCTTAATCAACTAAACAATTAAATGTCCACACAAATCCAGAATTTTGACTATTGTACAAATAATAGTGTAATGATACGATTTTACAATGTTTAGGTTTCGTGGTGTAAAACCGTTTAATTTATCTGTCTAAAGTCCCTCGAATATATCTCATTTACCTTTTGAATGAACAAAAACAAATTGGCCCATATTTGGCATGTGATTCTTTTTATTGCCTTTATTTTTTTGGGCTCCTTTAAGCAGTGGCTTTTGTGACGTGTCAATTTTATACTCTCGTTGCCCTTTCCTGTAAACACTCTTCATTTTTTGAATTACTATCCTCACGGTAAATGGTTCTTACTTGCACACCTCCTCCTTATGTCTACTTATGCATATATGACAAAATTGAGATAAGATCGTCTCATAAAACTCAAATATGCAAGGGATGTCAAACATCCATATAAACTTCTGCATGTGTGGAAAGATGGAATATATACAAATTTGAATCAAAATTCATATCAACTTCGAAGCAACCCCATAGTACAATGGTTAAGTTCATTCTAAGCATCGATAATAATGACCAATTGTCCTCGCCACATGGATATGAAATGAAGGGGTCTAAGCACACCAATATGACATGTGAAACATGTAAACTCAAAAACAAAAACAAAATAGAAAATCTTTTTGGTGTTTCAACGTATTTTGACTCAAATAAAATCAAATTCTTTTTGTCTTTTCCAAAAAATTATACACGAAAAATCTTTTTTTATTTTTCAAATAAGACTCAATAAATGATAGAATAATACAAAATGATACACATGCCATAACACTAGAAAAATATAAATCATGATGCAAGGACTAGCGTATGAAAAAGATGGTAACACAATCATCCTTTAGATTTATCATGGGAAGAATCAAGTGAAACCAAATGAGAACCATGAAGTTTTATTCCTAAAGTCACTAAGTCCGATTTCCTAACTGAAATAGTTATGACAAAACGGGTGGGGTTTTTGGGAATCGACACGACTTTATTTTAAAACTTTCTAGGAGTATTCCTATGGTCATATAAAAACGTCTAAGGTGACCTTTCCTACATAAATGTGTGCAAGTGTAGAGAGGGAAGGAATGATTACAAAAATATCGACCTCCCCTCACGTTCCTAGTGGAATCTCTCACACGGTTCATATTGGCTTTGGGAATGGGAAAACTATCGTCATAGCCTATACCACACCTATCACTTTTGACTTGGACGGTGACTAACATCATATTCAATTTCTTCAAACTAGATTCCAAGTCAAATTTAACCTTACCCGATTCTTTGAATTTTCTTCCTACTCATGAATCGTAGACTCGAGCACAAGCCAAGACTCCCCAAACTCTAACAAATCTTTTCTCAAAGTCTCCATCAAAACAAGAGAACTATCTCTCTCTGTTTCAACATACTCTAGATTCTCACAAAACGTCTTCTCCGTGCCCTAAGATACTCAATCAAAGCATCATTACTTTCTATGGAATGCTCATTGAACCTAGCTTGCAATTCATAGTTAGGCTTTTTCACTTTGATCGTCTCGACATAGAACTCATTAAATGAAACATGCAACTCTTTCACATTTATTTCCTCATCCTCACTCACTTCTCCTTCACTCACATGGAATTCAATGGCCTCAGAAGTGTCATGCACATGAGAAAACTAGTGGTAAGATTTATCATCGTCGGTCAGATGACATACCAAGAAAGCAACAAACTTGCTCATGCTGGGGGAACTCTCTCCCTCTTCTATGTCACTATCACTTAAGGTGGCATTATATGGAATTGGTTTCTTGCCCTCTTTCTTAAGTCCGGTGGGAAACTTGATAAGTTTGTGACCATATTCCTCACACCTGAAACACCTATCCGACTCAACCCTATTAAGTTTCTTTCTTTTATCTTTACGGGTGGACTCGACCTTGTTGTTCTTGAATTTTTCAAACTTTTTGTCATCTTTCGATTTCTTTTGAAAGTTAAGAAGTTATTTGAATTTTTTAGCCAAGAAGTCAGCATCCTTGTAACACCTCGCACATTTGGGGATAATTAAATTCCGTAAATGGATGAAAACGGGAAAATTGAGTAATTTCTCGGAATAAAATTTTTTGGAAATTTTAAGGATTAAATGATTGACGATGGGAGTTACATTTACTTTTGGGATTAAGTAAATATGTCAGAGTATTTTAATCATATGTCGCAGTTGAGTAAAGCGACGACAGGTATGATTTTAATTGGAAAACCCGCATTGAGATGTATAGGGTTAGATTAGTGGGTCGCGGTCAATTACCTCGGATGGAAATTTCGACTGCGCAGTGAGTCTCGTCTGAAAAGAGTGTCCGAAGGCCAAAATTGAGTTTCAGGAATTTTTAGAGTTAAAAGGAACTCGTAATTGAGTAAACGAGTAATTTTTGGGTTTTAAAAGGTATAAACCCTTTTTCTCCCTATATAAGGAGGGAGAGGGGGAGAGAAGAGAAAGAAAAGAGAAAAGACAAAGAGGAGGAGATAAAAGAGTAAGAAAAAGGGAGATTCCAACTATCCTCTGCGGGATTCGACTCGGGATCGTCGGAGTTTATCCCCGAGGCAAGTGTTTACTTGCTTTATTTATTTTTTAGCATAAATTCTCATATCATAATTGGTAATAATAAAACCTAAAGATTTTGGGTTGGGTTTTCATGGATTAAACGGGTTTTAAGGTGTTAAAACGAATAAACCCCAATAATTTTCCAATTCGAGAAACTTAGGATTTAATCGAAATTAGTTGTCGGTTTCGGGTTCTAGGATGTTTAGAACCCTTGTTATATGTGTATATGTTGTTGGTTGAGGTTGTAGGATGTCAGTAATGGATACAAAAGCTTGGGAGAAGCTTTAATGGTCGAAACAGCTTCTCGAAGAAGAAGTTGTCCGAGGTGATCGATCGATCGAGGGTAGGGGATCGATCGATCGACCATCGATCGATCGAGGGCCATGGGTCGATCGATCTACCCTTCAAGAATTTTGACAATTTTTCCCAGGGTTAATTGGATGGGATGAATTCCAATTTTAACTTGATTTGAGGTTATTTATGTGAGGAAATAAGTAATCTTTTAGGAGTAAATAGTCTTCCAATTGAGGGAATTTAGGAGGGCTAAGTGGGGGTTTTAAGTGTGTAACCCTAAAATTATATTTTTGAGGAAAATAGATAAGTTGAGGAATTAGAATGTTCGGGTTCCTAAAATAGGGTGGGGACCTCTAATTTATTATATGGACAAGATGTAGTCCTTGGGTTCGTGGAAATGGAATCCATGACCTATTTAATTTAAGGGTGTTCGGGAAATAATAATCCTTGGGATATTTTAATGGGCATTAGGCCTATAAAATTATGCGTGTGGAAAAACATAATTAGATCGATATTGGTTGAGTAAATCCTACGAGATTATTAGGATGGAATTGGGAATATATTTATTCACTTAGTGTGAATTGGTATAGTTGGAGATATCCAATAAATCCTTAGATGGGAATAAGGTATTTATTATTTATCAAAGTGAGGGAATACTTTGGGTATATAATCATGAGTGTGCGAATACTCGAATTGTATGGTTATGAGAATCTTTGGGATTATTGGTCATCCCTATGTGTGATTGGAAATTATGGCCATTTATATATATTCGAGGAGGAATATATAGTATATATAGTATGTGATTAAAGTATATATAAAATATAATACGGATATGTATGTATATATATATATATCTATATGTGATGGTATATATATGTGTGAAGCATACCCCCTCTAATGCTATCATTAAGAAGTTTTCGCGATCAGGGTGAGCACCCTGGCTCGAGGAGTAGAATGTGGATATTACCCAGGTCATAGTCGTCCGTTGTGTTATGTTTCGTCTCATTGCTGGTTAGGAACTATGATCGCTTCCTAGACGTTGTGATATTTTGACCACGAAGTAGGTGTCGTTTAGTCCTACCAGTGGTCCCCAGGATGCTACTTGATTGAGGCACTGGAAGATGATAGCATTGAGAGACAGCATCCTCAAGTTATAGCTCGGTGGGATGGTTATTATACATGTGTATAGTATATTACTTGTGTATGAGAATAAGGTAATATATATCTCTATGAGAGTAAAGAGATAAAAGAAATGAAAAAGGGATAAAATCTCAGTCCAGGAGATATATCCGTATGTGCAATATAAAAATGAATATATAGTAAACCTCAGTCCGTGAGATACATCCGGATGTGCAATATAAAAATGAATATAGAGTAAACTTGAGTCCGGGAGATATATCCGGATGTGCAATATAAAAATGAATATAGAGTAAATCTCAGTCCGGGAGATATTATCCAGATGTATATTGTAAGATATATATGAGAATGAGAATAGTATGTATAATATTATATAGGTACGTTTATATATTCGTTTTGTACTAGGGGCTAATGGATCTCGACCATTGACACTGCCAAGTAGTAGTGTATCGGGGGTTCCTTATTTGGATTTCGCTTCATAAGACACCCCACGCACGAACTTAGCACAGTGTTGAGAATGGAGAGAAGTTTATCCCTTAGTACTAGGGTTGTTGGGGTTTTTAGCAATCGGGTGAATTAACTTAGTTAGGCAGGGTAGCTTAACTAAGATGTTTTAGATGAGTGCGTTAGGCGTGCACTATTAGAAGATCGGTGAAGGGTATCTCATGGGAGTGCGATACCAATTTAAATATGAGATAAAACATATTTTTTAAAAATAAAGCATTTATGCACTTGCAAAATATTTTCACAAATCGGGCCCTGACCCGTTTTTATATTTTTCCTCTCCCGTTATGTATTTTATATATATAGGTGTCCAGACACAGGGACGCCTGGATGACACTTCTTTCGAGTCAAACATCTGCTGCAGCAGCTGTGGATACATGCAGGTTCTCGATAGACGCTTCTATCCTTGTAATCTAAATAGGAGGTATTGTATATACATTCGGGTTGATAACCCAACTACAATTATTTATCCTTTTACCGCTTTTTATGTGGATTCGATTTGATTGTATCATATTTGAACTGATTGTTCGGTTATTTTATCTCTTTTCAGTTTCATTTATATAAACTGTGTGGATGTTTTAATTGTGTAGCTGTTTAAAAAGATTAGTTAAGTAAAATTTTGACGCCAGCCTAATAGGTTATTAGTAATTAAATTAGTTTTCGAAAGTGATGCTGAGAATGATCCATATGCGACTAATGTTTTAATTTAATATAGGAGTGATCGCCCGGTATTTTATTAGGCGGGTTGTCACAATCCTCAAAATCAGATGCGGAATCGTCATCCGAAACTTTAGTTTCCTCCTTCCGATCTTTCAAAGTAATGCCCTTTTCTTTCTTTAGCATTTTCTTG
Organism: Sambucus nigra; assembly: GCA_949130495.1. Classification (NCBI taxonomy): domain Eukaryota; kingdom Viridiplantae; phylum Streptophyta; class Magnoliopsida; order Dipsacales; family Adoxaceae; genus Sambucus; species Sambucus nigra. The sequence continues at coordinate 379,892,561 of OX422224.1, forward strand.
GAGGTAAACATTTCAAGTTCATAGGTTTATAACTCACCTACAATCTCTTCAAGTTTCATCGAATCATGCATTCCTAAGGAGTTCAAAATAGTCACTTTTGTATCAAACCTACTCAGCAAAGATCTTAAAATTTTCTTTATGACACTATTACCAGGAATCCTTTCACCTAAATTAAACGACAATTTGTCAATATTTGACAACCTAGCGTAAAACTCATCAAACGACTCACTATCTAACATTTTAATCGTCTCAAACAGTGTAGTGAGGTCTTGTAACTTAGACGCCCTAACCGTGCTAGTTCCCCCATGAGTAAGTGTATGCGTATCCTAAGCCTCTTTTAAAATCTCACAAGTCATAATTTTATTATACTCTTCCGGTGTGACATGTGAGGAAATTACGTGCAGACCTTTAGTGTTGTACAGTGCAAGCCTATATTACACATCAGTCAATGAGTCAATGGGGTTAAAACTAGTGGCCTCATGGTATCATGTCATTGGTGGTGTCCAACCCTTTTTAACATCTAACCAAACACGCTCGTCAATAGAATTTAAAGAAATTTCATCCTCATTTTCCAATAAGCATAATTTGTGCCATAAAAAACAGGCGCACAAAAACTTTCAAAACCTTCAAAATTCATCTTCAAAAACCCAAGGGATCAAACATAATTAAAATATATTTCTAGCTCTGATTCCAATTTGCATGTCCTTTTCAATTTTGAATGCGGAAAGTGTTTTAAGGATGACAAAAACAGATTCTATTTTTGTGAAAACCTTTTTCTAATTTTTTTAATTCGACGCAAGTTGTGAACAAATTCTAACTTAACCAAATTTTATCTTGATTAATCCTAAACATCCATCTAGTTATTAAAAAAGTAAAATAAAGTAAAGAATACTCACAACACCGGATGTACGAGGAAAACCACAAACGAGAAAAACCTCGGATGGCCCAAGGTAGACAATCACTATGAATATGGTGTTACAAAGGTACAGATGGTAGTCTTACTCAACGAATCGATCTAGCCACGAGACATGGCACTCCTCTAATCTTCAACCACACCTCTCACAGTGCCTATGCAGAAAGTTGCCTTCTTCCCCAATAACTGTCCACAAGACACGCGTCCATGTATGTCTCGGTGTCCACCGATATGGCTTGTAACATCTATGATGTTGAAACCAGACTCACCCGAATCTTCACTACATAACCAACAATGTTCAAGTGTAGAACAAATATTCTTAAAGACACAAATATCACTATAGAAAATATCAATGATAACTCGGATCTTTGAAACTCTAAGGATGTGCTTAGACTTAAAAACCTTTGAAAACTATTTACAATAATTGTACTATTTAAAAACTGAAATTCGTTATGTACATACTTTGAAACAAGGACTGAAACATGCCTTAAATTGGATTTTAAAGTCGGTGCGTCATTCGGGAGACATTAGCCGTCATTTTAACAAGATTTCCATGTCGTTCGAACGACATAACATCTCGCACGAACGACTTCTAGTGTTGTTTGAGCGACCTGCTAAATTAGAGTCCAAACCAAAACTAACTATAATCCGTTCTTATCGCTTTAAAATGAAGTGTAAACCTTTTTAAACACATATAAAAACATTTTAAAACCATTTATTTAATAAAATTTACATCCTTAAACATATTAAAATAAGTTTCGAATCTCATTAAATTTATGCATTCATACCCGAGTGATCTCGGACATCAATTAAACTTTGAAGCCGAATAAACTTGCACCAATTAAACTTTTGGATAATTAGTTCCTTGAATCTTTTCCGTAACATCTTCAACACGTCATAGTCTATGTGGGATTGTGACAAATAGGAATAGACATATGACTCAAACGTGTTTTGTTCTCGGAATAAGTCAAAACTATACAATGGACTTAATTGAAAATTTTATCCTTACATGTTTATTTTTAGAATGAGTTTTAAATGTGTATGACTAAGGGTATAAATATAAATACCTCTTTAACTAAAGAAAATGAAATTACATGCTTTGTGTACTCCTAACTCTAAAGGGACCACACAAATAATTTTTATTAGAACAGAGGAACTAGATTTATAAATCTTAAAATGATTGTTCTAAAAATCCAAATATAGGAAGGAACATGACCTTGACCTTAATTATCTATTATTTAAAGAGAAAGAGTGACCAAACTTATGATGCGAAAGAGGCCACGTTGTTACTAAATCTAATTTTACATTTTCAACCCTACAAACTTCTTTCCCCCAAGACTTGTCTCCACATAAAAAAATTAGCATGTCTATTGTAAAAAAACTTTTTTTTTATTAAAATTAATTTTAGTTTGTTAAAAATAGTTTCTTTTTTGAAAATGACATTTTTTGTTAAAATTTGTTTTCTCAAAAAAGTTTATTTTTTACAAATTTTATTTTTGGTTAAAATTTTGTTTTTCTTTTGTTTATCAGTTTTTTTTTTATCTTTGTTAAAGATAATTTTAAAATAGTTAAAAAAGACATTGTTCAATGAAAAAATAAAATTAAAATAGTTAAAAAAGACATATTTAAAAGTGTTAACAAGATTTTTTTTAATAATTTTTTTTTTAAAATTGAGCAGTTTTAAGATGGTTAAAACTGTATATCTTTTTATTTAAGAAGCACTGTGCATTTTTCTCTTTTTATAGTTCTACAGTTTTTACTATCTTAAAACTGTAGAGTTGTTAAAACTATTTTTATTTAAAAAATTATTTTCTATCTCATTTAAAACTATCCTTTTTAACTATTTATTTTTATTTTTTTCATTGAAATTTGTCTTTTTCAACTATTATAAAATTATGTTTAACAAAGATAGAAACAAAAAACTAGCTCTTAACCAAAAACTAAAATTGGTATACAAAAAAAAAAAATTAACCAAAAAATAAAATTTGTAAAAAAAAACCTTTGTAAAAATAAAATTTTATTTGTAAAAATAAAATTTCCAAATAAAATTTTATAAAAAAAACATGTTGTAACAAAATATAAATTGTTCAAAAAAAATATTTTTTTTACAGTAGACATGTTGTTTTTCTTATGTGGAGAGAAGTATTTTGGGGGGAAATTGGTTTGTAGGGTTGAAATGGAAAAACATGAGGATGGGTTGGATTTATTAATGATGTGCAATCCACATCCTTAAGTTTGGTTTTTAAATAAGAAACTTGCGTCACGCTAGTCTTTCTCTTATTTGAAAAATAATATACTGTTGTTTTCATCATCACATGTGATATCTTTTTATTTACTTAGATGACCCTCGCATTGGTTTGGGCCGCGCTCATTTATATAATATAACTGTACAATGTTATTTTTACTTTTGTAGCCCAATTATCCCCAAGAGCGTAACGGCATTGGTGATAGAGGCAATCTGAAAAAGGTTTTTATTAAAGGAGACTTTTGGCGTAAGTTTGATTCCTGTTGATCGAGCCTCCAAGTCTTTGAATTACGTTGGTCCAACACTGTGGGGTTGGGGAAACAGGAACTATGAGTTTGTTAACTATAATACCCCGTATTTTTCTAGAACAAATAAAACCATTGTTGATACCAAATTTAGTCTGCTGACATGGATCAATTATGTGGAGACACGTGTCGATCTACATGGCACCCGCAAACATTTTTTGAACAACACCTTGACTCCAACGAGCTCAACCTCCCCGACCAACTCAGGCACTCCGAGCAACAAGTGCTCTCCGAGGAACCTTATTGTACCGAGCAACTCATGTATACCGAGCTACTTAGGCGGTCCGAGAAGCTTAGGCAGTCCGAGTTGCATCTCGTACAGAGCATTCATATCCGGATAACCAACAGATTGACTGCGCATTAAATGCTTATTATTATCATACAGATGTACACATTCCTATTGGACAGTTATGTATTACTCTTTCGCATGTACAGCCTCAGGGCTATAAATACATTGTATCATTCTCATTGTAAGGGGACACAGAATCTCTTGGTAAAAAACCTGATATCGAGAATTTCAAACAGTCAGCAATAACAAAAACAGTGGACATAGGCCATTCTTTGAAGGCTGAACCACTTTAAAAATCTTTTGTCTTGTTTATTTTATCTGTGATTGATTAATTAGAGATAATCTAATTTTTTACAACAACAGATTGGCGCCGTCTGTGGGAAACGACTGTAATTTTCGTTTTACACCAAAATCATTCATCATCAATGGCAGATCATCCAGAATCCAGTAATCGAAATGCTGGGATTCCTCCAAATCCATCCACTCCTCCAAATGTCCAAGATCTGTCCGGAATAATGGCTAATTTAGCCCAAGGCCAAACAACCATGCAAGAAACTATGCGATAACTCATACAAACTGTCCAGGGTGGAGTATCTACCCATTCAGGACAACAAAGTGTTCAAAGAAATACACGGTTACCTTTTAGGTGAACTTTACTCTCAGAGGAATCTCGATCTAGACGTGCCAATTCATATCACATTGAGAGATCTAATGATTTTTCTTATCAACCTGGTCAAACTCCATCAGTACGAGCTACAGATACTGAACAAAACATCACTCTCTCTCCAAAAAGGATTAGTGCATTGGAGAGATTAAGTAGGGCTTCTCATTTTGATCGTATAGGACCTAGGAGGAATAGAAGTCTTCCTAAGGTTGTGTCGAGGAACTTTCGATGACCATCCGATATGAGGGAGGGTTCTGCCCAATCACGACCAACTGCTTGTAATGAAAGAACCCAGGAAGCGAATTCAACACGATCAGTTTCTCGAACCAACAGGCCCGAGGAGGGAAATGATGCATGGAAAGGCTCTATTCAAAGGTTGGAGGATAGACTAGGGGAAATGGCTAAGGCCAAGAATCCTCTACAAAGAACTTTTGTCCAAGGGACACCTTTTATCCAGGCAATTGTGGATTTTGCCACACCATCAAAGTTCAAAGCACCTGTTGTGACTCCTAAATATGATGGAAAAACTGACCATGTCCTTCATATAGAACAATACCAAGCTGCTGCCGACATCTATGCCATGCCAGACGAGATGAGATGCAGGGCATTTTCGGGAACTCTTACCAGATATGCTCAAATATGGTATAATAATCTTCCTCGGGGGAAGATTTCAACTTTCTTTCAACTGGTCGAGCTCTTTATTGGAAATTTCTATTTTGGAGCAAAACTAGTTAAACGAGTTGCACACTTGTTAAGTGTTAGACAAAAAACAGGTGAGAGCACCAAGGATTACATAATTCGTTTCAATAACGAGAAGCTCGGAGTTATTGATTACGAGGAGAAGACAGTAATTACATCTTTAATGAGTGGACTGTTGCCAAATAAATTGTACTACACTTTGGCCAAAGATCCCCCTAGGACCATGTCAGAACTAATGGCAAAAGCAGCCAAAAGCATGAATGTCGAGGAAGCTATGGCTGCGAAGAAGAACATGGACACTAGGGAGACCAAAGTTGAGGCCGAGAAGGTTGAGAAGAAAGATCAGAAGAACAATGGTGGTAACAAGCAGTCAAAAGCAAAGCCATCATGGGAAATGTTGAAGAAATTTCAAAATTATACTCCTTTGAAAGTAGACATAAACCACATTTTAGAAGAAATCAAGAACAGCGAGGAGCTATACTAGCCAGAGAAAACGAAAACAGATCCTGACAAGAGGAATAAGGCCAAATATTGCGAGTTCCATAAAGACCATGGTTACACGACCAAAAATTGTATAGCTCTTCAGAATGAAATTGAAGAACTCATCAGATGAGGTAAGCTGGCCAAATATGTTGATCGTAGAAATGAGGGGAAGAGTAATGACCGAGAAAGACAGAGGTCTAGATCTCCTCATTGAGCAAAAGAAGACAAGAAAAGAGACCATGAAGATGATCCATAAAATGACCCCGATCTCCCCAAAAGATCAAGATAGCCAGAACGTGAGGTATTTTCAATTCGTTTTGGATCATTTGATTATAATGTTATTACAGGTGGAGATGCAGGAGGGGGAGACCTTACTGCAGAGAGGAAAGCTTACCTCAATGAGGCTCAAGCTTGTTCATACATTCAACAAAAAAATCTAGCTGAGGATGATCACCCGAGGAAGGTAAACAAAGACAAACTGGTCATCGGGTTCTCTAAGAACGACCTCACAGGTGTGTTATATCCTCATGATGATCCACTGGTGATCAAAATGAGAATAAAGGAAGTAATAATCTCAAGAGTACTGGTGGATAATGGCATCTCGGCGGCCATCATGTTTTACTCATGCTTTGACAGCTTAAATTTGAAGTTGTCTCAGTTGGAGCCTTAGCACAGGCCCCTCCTCAGTTTTACTGGCGAGAAAGTTTTTCCACTTGGAATGATCAAGTTGGATATGTTCATTGGTACATGGTATGCTTGTCGAACAAAAAGAGTGCACTTTTTGTGATGGATAAGAATGTCCAATCATCTTACAATATCATCATAGGAAGGGTACGTTTGAAGAAGGTCGAAGCAGTACCATCTACTGTACATTAATGCCTAAAATTTGCAACCAACTTTGGAGTAAGAATCGCGAAGGGTAACCAAAAAGTAGCTCGGGAATGCTACTATTCATCTGTCGAGCAGGAAGAACTGGAGGAATCTAGGAAAAAGACTACTACCTATCAAGTGGATGAAGGTGTAAAAATTAAAACATTAGATCCCAGAGATGAATCGCAGCTCGTGAAAGACCAGGTGGTAGAAGCTACTGAAAATGTCATTCTGGACGACGATCACCCAGGATGAACAACTCAAATAGGTTCGTCGTTGGATGCCTCACTAAAACAGGAATTGATAGTCTTCCTAAAAAGTTGGAAACAAACTTTTGCATGGAGTCACGAGGATATGCCAGGGATAGACCCAAATTTCTCATGTCACGATCTCAATGTGAATAAGAAAATCAAGCCAGTGAAGCAGAGAAGAAGAGTGTTCAGCCCCGAAAAGAACCAAGCTATACAAGAGGATGTCGAGAAGCTCCAGAAATCTTGCTTTATTGAAGATGTCAAATATCCAGACTGGTTAGCAAATGTGGTGATGGTGAAGAAGAACAACAAATGGAGGATGTGTGTAGACTTCACCGACCTCAACAGGGCATGCCCAAAGGATCAATTCCCCTTTCCCCGAATTGATCAATTAGTGGATGCTACCTCAGTACACGAGCTATTGAGCTTCATGGATGCTTATTTTGGTTACAACAAGATTAAAATGAAACCTGAAGACAGGGAGAGTACCTATTTCATTACCCCTAGGGGAACTTATTGTTATAATGTTATGCCTTTTGGTTTGAAAAATGCAGGTGCAACATATTATCGGCTGGTGAACAAGGTGTTTGCAGAACAAATCAGTTGCAATATGGAAGTTTATGTTGATGATATGCTGACGAAGAGCAAGAAAGTTGCTGATCATCTAATTGACTTAGGCCAGACCTTTGATCAACTAGATAAATATTAAATGAAGTTGAACCCTACCAAATGCATATTCGGAGTACAAGAAGGCATGTTTCTCGGGTATATTATCAACCAACAAGGTATTTAAGCAAACCCTGAAAAGATCAAGGCTCTATTGGGGCTGTGATCTCCAACGACGAAGAAGGAAGTACAAAGTCTCACAGGGCGAGTTACAGAACTTAACAGATTTGTATCACGAGCAACTGATAGATGCCTCCCACTTTTCAAAACACTCCGAAAAATGTTTGAATGGAATGATGAATGTGAGAAGGCTTTTCAAGAGTTGAAAAAATATCTGGGAGCACCTCCACTGTTGTCCAGGCCAGTGATGGGAGAAAGATTGTACTTGTATCTGGAAGTTTCGGAGAATGCAGTTAGCTTAGCATTAATAAGAATGGAAGATGGGGTGCAAAAACCCATTTATTACACTAGCAAGGCTTTCCGAGGAGCATAGATCAGAAATCCAAGACTGGAAAAGTTGGCACTAGCGTTGATCGAAGAAAGTAGAAGAATGAGGCCGTATTTCCAAGCTCATACCATAGTAGTGTATACTGATATGCCATTGAGGCAAGCTCTTCACAAACTAGAAAAATAAGGGAGATTGATGTACTGGGCGGTATAACTTGGTGAATTTGATATAGTTTATGAACCTAGATCATCGCTTAAAAGGTAAGCAGTAGCAGATTTTATCGCAGAGTTCACCTATCCTGATACCTCCGAGGAGCAAAAGCTGAATACCGACCAGCCTGTGGATGTTACAGGATCACCAAATTTAAACCTCGATCAACTTAAGTCGGCCAACGAGCAAGAGAAGACGGTCGATGAGCAGCAAGAAGTACTAGAGGAGGATATAAGGAAACAACAAATATTCCATCGAGGAACTATGTCCAACCAGGAGTTTGATAATAAGATACATGTGTGGAATTTGTATGTAGATGGTTCTTCGTGCACTACAGGTAGTGTAGCAGGGATTGTTTTAAACATCCTAGATGAGATTGATGTGGAATATGCTCTGCGCTTTTAATTTAAAGCTTCTAACAATGAAGCTGAATATGAAGCAATGATTGTTGGTCTTAGTTTGGCAAAAACCATGAAGGCTAAACATGTTATCGTATTCAGTGACTCACAATTAATCGTAAATAAAATGCTGGGGGTATATGCAGCCAAAGGAGAATTGATGATCAAGTATCATGCAAAAGCAATGGAGATTTTATCAAGCCTGATTGCAGTACAGATAACTAGAATACCAAGATTGAAGAATGCAAGAGCAGATGCCTTAAATCGGTTAGCCTCAGCAACACGAACGGAGCTACGAAGAACAATCCTAATAGAAATCTTGGCTAGCCGGAGTATAGACGAAGATCTGATGATGAACTTTAATACCCTTAATTTAGGACCATCTTTGATGGATCCCATCAGGGCATATATTAAAGAAGGGTCTTTGCCAACTGATAAACTCACAGCCAAGAAGCTGAAGTTTAAAGCTGCTCGTTATGTACTGACTAATGGTATTCTATATAGACGAGGAATTATAGCAGGTTTGTAAATATGTTCACATCCCTCCGAGGTGAAAGACTTGATTGAAATGTCCATGAAGGGTCCTGTGGAGACCGCATAGCAGGTCAGACGCTTTTGCAAAGAATAATGACGCAAGGATACTATTGGCCAATGATGAGGGTTGATTGTATAGCCTTTGCCAAAAATGTGACAAATGTCAACACTTCTCTTCTATCTGAAGAACTCCACAAGCATTGTTAACACCCATTACATCCCCTTAGCCATTTGCCATGTGGGGAATAGACTTGGTCGAGCCACTTCCAACGACCAGGGAAAGATTTAAATATCTCGTGGTCGCGGTGGATTATTTTACTAAGTGGGTAGAAGCTTAGCCTCTCATTGATATGACATATGGCAAGGTGTATCAATTTATATGGAAGAATATCATTTGTAGATATGGTATTCCCCATGCATTCATCACAGACAATGGAACTCAATTTGACAATGAGGAGTTCGCTGCATACTGTCATCAATAAAACATATTGAAGACTCACTCTGCACCAGGCCATCCCCAGAGCAATGGAAAAACTGAGGTGACGAACATAACTCTATTGAACGGGTTAAAGAAAAGACTGGATGATGCGAAGGCAAATTGGATCAACGAGCTACATTCTCTGCTGTGGGCTTATCGTACTACACCACGAGTAGCAACAGGAGAATATTTATACATGCTGGCATTTGGAAGTGAAGATGTTTTACCTGCCGAGCTGGGCCTCCCCACACAGAGAGTGTTGAACTTCAATTCTCCTATCAGTGACTTGATGAGAAGTGTAGACTTGTATATGCTTGAGGAAGTTAGGGAAGAAGCAGCAATCAGGAAAGTTGCATACCAACAACGAACAGCTCTGTTTTACAACAAAAGAATAAAGAAGTGCGATCTGAAGGAAGGAGACTATGTGCTAAAGAAAGTAATTCAAAAACACAACAAACTGGAAGCTAACTGGTATGGACCCTACAGAGTAACAGAAGTTGTTCGACCACGGACATATAGGATTGAAACCTTAGAAGGAGAGGAGTTTAAGAATGCATGGAACGCAGAACATCTGCACAAATATTATCAGTAGTTCAATCCCTATGTAATGCAGTTTCTTCAATATGAATAATGTTTTGGATGTTTTACCCAATTCTCTCCATTTGTTGAATTTTTTTCAAAATACTAGTTCTAAACACTACGCATCAAGTCCAGAATAAAAATCCACCAACTACGGTAGGTCGGGAATAAAAATCCACCAACTACGGTTGGTCGAGAATAAAAATCCACCAACTACGATTGGTCGGGAATAAAAATCCACCAACTACGGTTGATCGGGAACTAAAATCCACCAACTACGGTTTGTTGAGAATAAAAATCCACCAACTATGGTTGGTCGGGAATAAAAATCCACGAACTACAGTTGGTCGGGAACTAAAATCCACCAACTACTATTGGTCGGGATTAAAAATCCACCAACTACGGTTGGTCGGGAATAAAAATCCACCAACTACGGCTAGTCGGGAACTAAAATACACCAACTCTAAGTTGGTCGAGAGCAGTTGGTTAAACAAAGAAGGATCATGGGATGAAAGTCGTTTCATGGCTTAGAATTAAAAAAGTGATAAGTCACTATATTCAAAAAATAAAATAGAATTTCTTTACTTATGACATTTCAAATTACCACCAACTCAAAGTTGGTCCGGAAATAAAATATCACCAACTCTTGTTGGTCGTCAGATAATTATCACCAATTCAGGATAGTCAACAATAAATTTTCACCAACTCCAGTTGGTCGGCAATATAAAATAACACAAAACATTTTTGATATACATACACATTCTTCAGTAAATAAAATAGATGTTTCATAAAGTAATGACAATCAAGATTGCAGGGAAAACTAAAACTTTCTTCATTAAAATGAGAACAAATTACAAAGAAAACAAATTACATATTACATGAGAAATTATTACATCAAAAACCCTATTCTATTGGCTTTTTCCCTTCTGCCTTTGAAACAGGTTCTTCCCCAGCAGGAGGATCGTCTAAGGCATAAGGGGAGTTTATGAAGTTCAAATCTCTAAGCATCCTGACATTCATCACAGATGGCCGATCAAGCAGGTGCTCCGGGCGAGATATCTCGAAATTAGAATGAAGACTGTAGTCGCCGAGATACTTGGAGATTAAACACTGAGGAATTGCCCGAGCGGGAATCCAGCTCATATCAAGTTTGAAAGGTGGCATGGGCAACTCGAGCAATTCAGGGTCATAGTAATCACAGAGATAATAACCCTGCTCCAACTATAACACACCCAGTGCATTCAGCCATCCTTGCTTGTAACCCTCGTTATTTGAATTCTGGATCCGATCATCTAGGTGATGAAGGGCTTCATTATATCCAGGCATCCAAAACTCTCTCGGATGTTTATGAAACTGATAGGTCAACCTCTCCAGTTGCTCGTGGAGGTTCTTCACTAAAAGTTCTTTATTCTCCAACGCAGAGCTTTGTGCAGATAGTTGCTCATCGAGGTTCAGAATCTTTTTGGATATCTCAGCTAATGCTTGATTCTTAGCCATCAACTGGAATGCTTGATTCTCCAAAGCTGCCTGCGTTCTAGCTTCTTCAACAGTAACTCGAGCATCTCTTGCTCGTCCTCAAGAAGCCTTTGCTTGTTCGCGAGCCAAAGTAGAGGGTCCAATCCTCTTTAAGGTTTCCAATTCGTCTCTCAAATTTGCATTTTTGACCTTCAAGAAAGAAAAATCTTCGTCATTAATAGGTACCAAGGCTCCCAAGGTAGATGTTGCAGATTTAAGTTGGGATATCTCTCCTCGCAAGTTATTATTTTCCTGCTCCAGCAGTTTTGCGATCTGCCTATGCTCTTCAACCTCGGTCTTCCAAGTCCTCTCCTTCTTATCATAAGCAGCGACGAACTTATCATATCCCTTGTCAGCATTTAGTTACTGATACTTTTTCCCACACCCCTGGTGCAAAAGGTAAGTAAACTCCTTGTATTATTGTTGAATTTCCTCGATGGTACCCTGGAGATATTCAATCATCTCGTAATATGCCACATTATAGGCAACTGCGCGGTCGAGCAAGCACTTCAACTATTTATAGGCTTCAACTGCTCGTTCAGAAGTATCTGGACCAAGGATGTCAAGGATTTGAGCTTCATTCAGGTCAGCATGGCCAGCCTTGAAGTAGTCATTGCATTTTTTCATCAGATCAGTATCGTGGGCTGACAAGAGCTCCATTCTAGCCATAAACTAGTAAAGGAAAGAGATATAAAGAATTAATTAGAATGCAGACAGAGCAAGAAGAGGAAGAAGTCAAGATAAACAACCAAAAGCTTGAATTTTTATTTCATTATAAAAGAAAAATATAAAAGTTAGGGCTACATCAAATAAAGTGACAAAATAAATACCCAAACTACTCTACACTTTCTCTTTATTCCCTAAAACTTCCTCGGGAGACTTCGAGAAAGAGGGTGGGTGCTCGGTGGACACGAGTAGCTGCTCGGTAGGAGTAATAGTTGGTTGGGGCTGCTCGTAGCGAAGTTCAACAGTAGGGACCTGATCCCCAATCATCATTGAAGACTCTTCAGAGGCAGCTTCGTCCTCTTTTTATTCTCAAGGAGAGGGAGGAGGGCCGTGAACATGGTGCTGAAAAAGTTCAGAACTCTCAGAAACTTGTAACTCCTGCAGAGCAGTAATCCATCCATCCCTGAAATATTTAAGGCTAGTAAATTCCATCTGAGAGGACATGGCGGCTAGGCCTTTGTTCCCTTATCCCAGCCAGCGCTGAAGTACTTTTTAACAACAAGTTTTCTCTTTGCCTTCTTCGAGGAAATCCTCTCAGTAAGAAGATCCTCCATAACCTTCAACTTCCCTTCTACCTCTACCTTCTGACGATCAGCTTCACGAAGTCTACCAAGTTCCTCTTCAGCAATTTTTAGCTTAGTCTCAAGCTCTCCATCATTTTTTAGCTTTTCCTCAAGCTCATTATTCTTCTTCTCAAATTATTTCATTTTCCTCTCCAACTCCTGAGAGGCCTCCACAGCTTTCTCTCTCTCTTGATCAATGGACTTTAGTTGCTTCTCCCAAGAAACTTTATCTTCGTCATATTTCTGATGAGAGTCCTTTGAGGACTGAGTCAGACCCATAAAAGCTTCCTCCACACCTCCCGAGGAGCTCAAAGCATTGATGGCCTCATCCTTCTTCAAAATATTGTAGAAACATGTTACCAACTGGAAAAAGGAAATAATTGTAAGTCAGTGCAGGGACATAACATCAAAAAATGAAAACTTAAACTAGTAATACTTACAGAGGCAATATGTTGAGAACCTAGAAAAGTGACTCTGTCATGAGAAAGACTGTCTTCGATACCTTGGATCTCTGGGATAATCCAAGATTTCACCGAGCTCATGGTAGAGCTCGGAGGAACAAAAGTGGGAATACCACTCTCAGCATTTAAAACCTGAGAGACAGGTCCAGCAGGTCTCTCAGACGAACTTTTCTTTGATTTCTTCGGAGGAGCAAGAATATCTTCGACCAAAGAAGAAGTCTTGGTTGGTGAAATGACAATTACCTCACTAGGAGGAGAAGTAACTACAGCCTTACTCGGAGCCATTGGGGTCTTCTCAACAATCTTCTTAGCAGCAGCAGGAGGGGATGCATCAATATTTCTCGTCCCTTCTTCTGGGGCATTTGGCTTATTTTTCTTTGCCTCTCCAGCAGTAGAGGCAGACTTGTCAAAGAAGGAGGGAGCTTTTCGTCTCTTCATTCTGGTACTAAGGGGAATATTCGATTCAGGGGAGGAACCTTTAGAAGCTGGTGCTGGTTCAATGTCACCTACCACTGGACAAGCAGTAAAGGATAAAGTGTAACTCTTGTACTGCAACAAATAAGAAGTTGATCTAATGTGTTCGTCCGCAACAGTTTGGTGGAAACTCCAGATAAGTTTCAAGTGCCTCAAATTGACATCAGTTTCTTTAGGGGATTTTCTTTTGCTATCAACTGCAAATAAACAAAAAATTAAAATGTCAATGACGCACTTTATCAAACACAAAGAAAACATAATTTCAAAAATAAAATAAAATAAAAACAACCTATCCCATTGCCATAGGGAGGGCATCTAGGACCCTGATATACATCATTTCCATTTAATGGAGCATGTTGCCAATTTTTCATAACAACCCCATGCTCAAAGTAATACCTGTTGGCATCTGCGAGATTGACAATTAAATCCCTATTTAAAAACCTAGTTTTTAAATAAAAAGTACTATCGCTGACAACCCATCTATAGCAAAACATAATTTCTGGAATTCCTAAACGGGTTCTATGAATCTGATTTAACCTATGGACTCCATTAACTATTCTCCAGGTCTTGGGAGCTATTTTTGCAGGTACAACGTCAAAATATTGACAGAATTCCAAACACAAGGGATTTGGAGGAAAAGAAAAGCCACATTCGGCCACAAAGAGACTGGGGAACCAATGTCCCTCAGCCAAATGAAAATAGTCGGAAGGTTCAAAAAGTTCTTCCAAAATGATCCATGAAGGAATTGAAAAATCAGAGCAAAATTTATCAAGCGACTCAACAAGGTAAACCATGATGAACAAAGAAAATAAAAGAGAAGGAAGAAGATCTTACAGGAAAAGGATGGATCAGTTGACAACGAACAATGGAAGAATTGAACGCACAAGATAGAGAAGAAGTGAAGAAGTTCTAAGATGCAGATTTGAAAAAGTAAAAGACGATCGAATTTTCTGAAGCGTTTAAACACCTTACCTCGGGAATGGAGAAAAATAATGATTACCAGGACGGACGATTGCGTATCCGGCGGCTAAAAAAACAAAAAGGCACGAAAAATGAAGCGGTTATGGAAATTCAAAATACTTTAAAAGCCTGATACTATACACTCAAAAAAGGAGTTATAAACAGTGAAAGTTTGTCTAAAATCCATAAAGTCTAGGCAGCAGAATGTTCCATACTTTTCTTCAACATCAAACTATGAAACATTAGGGGCTTCTGTTGATACCAAATTTTGTCTGCTGACATGGATCAATTATGTGGAGACACGTGTCAATCTACATGGCACCTGCAAACATTTTTTGAACAACACCTTGACTCCGAGGAGCTCAACCTCCCCGACCAACTCAGGTGCTCCGAGCAACAGGTCTTCTCCAAGGAACCTTATTGTACCGAGCAACTCATGTATACCGAGCAGCTTAGGCGGTCCGAGCTGCATCTTGTGCAGAGCATTCATATTCGGATAACCAACAGATTGACTGCGCATTAAATGCTTATTATTATCATACATATGTACACGCCTATTGGGCATCTATGTATTACTCTTTCGCACGTACAGCCTCAGGGCTATAAATACATTATATCATCCTCATTGTAAGGGGACACGAAATCTCTTGGTGAAAACCTGTTATCGAGAATTCCAAACAGTCAGCAATAACAAAAACAGTGGACGTAGGCTATTCTTTCAAGGTTGAACCACTTTAAAAATCTTTTGTCTTGTTTATTTTATCTGTGATTGATTAATTAGAGATAATCTAATTTTTTACATCAACAACCATTTTCGGATTAAAATAAAATTAGTGGAAAGTAAATGTAATTGGTGAATTTAATTTATTAATTCAGAATAAGTAATTTGTTATTATGTCATAATCACGTGAGATTGACGTTTATGTGAATGATTACAAATATAATTATCGAATAAAAATAGTTAGGACGCATTTCGGAGAGACTTATGGGCTCGTTTAGGTGTTTTATACATTTAGAAATGGTCCCGGAGTATAGGGATATAAGGTGAAAAACTTTTGGGCTAGTGTAACTATGGGTTCGGGTCCAAAATTGGGAAAATAGGCGGAACTCAGGATTTGGGACTAATATAAGATTAGGGAAAGATTAGTACTCCCACACTTAATTAAATACATAACCCTGGTAGCCCAACTTAAGAGAGAAAGGAATAAAGGACAAAGGGGAGAAGGAATAAGAGATTCAAGGGGCCATTCATCAATCACATATCTAGGAAATAATTTTCTTGCTGAATTTAACATTTAATGTGCTTCTTGATTCATCGTAGTAAACCCCACGCGATTTCTGCGTTTTAGTATGAAATTGATGATTAATATGGTAGAATTTAATATTATGCATATAGAGGACTAATTTGAACATCGGTAGTTAACCCAGAAATCTAAGTTGATCAAAATCTTGAGTTGGGTGATAGATGCCTTAGATTCCTGTATAAATTCAGAAAGTTGGATTCACATGTAAAGGTTTTTTATATACGTTTAAGATATGAAAATTTAGTGACTTTGAACCCATGTGATATGCCCCAAATCTGATTTGAATATAGATGAATTTATGGTAGAAAATCTGGGCTTAAGATCTTACTCCATTCATGTAAATTATGGGATTTGGGGAAAGAATTAAATGTTAATACAAGAAATTTATTGCTATAAGACGAGTGACTAAACTATAGGGAATTGTTGATAGGTTTGTGAAAAGTAATTAACCATTAGAATGGATATTGGGAGGAAATTGGGAAATCCCGTATTAAAGAAAGGTAGTAGATTTGGGTT
Source organism: Sambucus nigra (assembly GCA_949130495.1). Classification (NCBI taxonomy): domain Eukaryota; kingdom Viridiplantae; phylum Streptophyta; class Magnoliopsida; order Dipsacales; family Adoxaceae; genus Sambucus; species Sambucus nigra. Next base: position 379,909,112 of record OX422224.1, read on the forward strand.
TTCGGCCCTTGGGGAAGTACAAGTTGGGACCGAGGAAGGATATGGGGTATTCTTAGAAAAGCATACGAGTTGGTGGGATGGTATTTGGGTCAATGATGATTTCATTAAAATTGCTAATGTGACACATATATTAATTTGAAAATTATATTTAGCTAGATGGTTAAGTAATCTTTTAAAAAATAAGGAATTAATAATTAACTAGATGGTCAATTATTAATGGCTGAATATTTATGGATATCATGTGGGGTACCTTAGGTAATTATAGAGTAATTACCTATACATATTATATGATAATAATATGTATTTTTATTTATTTGTGTGGACAGACCCATGTTTGTGGATAGTCCTATCGGTCGGGGTTACAAACGTTCGGGACCATAACACACGTTGTCACAGGTGGGATAGACGTTGTGTAGTCATTATTATAGGTACTACATTGTAGCGCCATCTACGAGAGGTAGGTGTAGATGATGGGATCCTTTATCTCCGCTGGGTATGGGCCATGAACTGGTGTACTGCATAGGGACCCCCCCCCCCCCCACTTATATGTGTTTTATGATGCCTATTTGGAAAGAAGATTCATTCAGATTACCGATAAAAAAAGAATGAGACACCGCTGCTAGATGCCTTTGAGTGTCGCCTAAATGAAAGGTAGGACATATATATAATTACCCGAATTAAATGAGATTGGTTAATTTGTCTAAGAACGTTGACAGTAAATTACAAACCCATACTATGTTGTGCATAATAGATGTGTATGTCACCTTCAAGAGATATATGAGACTGGGATACTTTGGGTATTGATAATATGAATGTAGAAGGTTACATTTTAGCATATTGATTATATCTAATGCATTTGATATAAAATTTGTACAGTTGTCATTTATTATTTCGGGGCTTGTTTGGATATGGATAATATCACACTTAGATGAGGGGGTGAGATGTTAATCCTATGTGAGCAAGGTAAGGGGATAGTTACTTTGAATCGACTATATTTAATGCACTTTAAATTAAATAAGTTAAGTATCGCAAATTTAAATGTTTTCTCCCCCCAGGTGCTCCTAGATAGGTATAGCAGTGCTGGAGGATCAACCTTGCAATCTCCTTTTTCTCATCAGATTTTCTAGATTTATGTATTTTAAGTTTAGGTGCTACTCCACTTCAGTTTACTTAATTTACATGGGATTTTTGTTTGGGCAGAATCCCGGGATTTATTTACTTCATGTTGGTTTGAGATATTTATTGTTATGTTTGATTTCTTCTACACTTAGTGTTTGGTTGGATTTTATTATCGCTTGGGATATTAAGTTAAACTAAATTTTGATTCATCATTGTATGTTTATATGGTTTAATTTTAAAAAAGGTATTAATTGATAAATAATCCCCATCTTTGGCGTATTGTATCTGCACTACCTTTACGTTACAAAATGGGGGTTATTACAATTGGTATCAGAGTATCCATGTTCTAGTGTTCTTAGGATCCGTGTTGGATTCATTATGTTATGCATTGCATCCTTTGGTATATAGAGCAAATGCTTATGGAATATTGTATTCTTGCGATTTGTACTAGCTCAAACCTTATTTTCTTTCATATGGAAAATGAATGGAGGTGTAACCGTAGGTGCATAGTCTCGCCCACTACAGATGAGGAGGCTTAACAGGAGCCATCGCAGTAGCCTCAGGCCTCACCGTCCTCATAGTTGATCACTCCAGTAGAGATTGTAGCCATTGTGACTCATGTGGTTTCTACTATAATGGGAGCCATGCTTCATCACTTTCCACTACCACAGGCTCAACAACAACCACCACCACCGCCATAGTAGGTTCCCATACCACCCCAGGCACCTGGGTTAGTTTAGGATAGGGATAGGGAGGCCTTAATAAAGGGCCAACCTCTAGAGTTCTCAGAAAGTCCAGATATTTTTATGGCAAGAAGGTGGAAAAAAGATATTCAGAGACATTTACGGATGGTGGAGTGTACACTAGTGCAAAAGAAAATGTTAGCATGATTTTGGCTTATGGGGGTTGCACTCTAGTGGTGGTAGTCAGTCATATTGATTGCAAAAAGAGATAACTTTACGATAGATGAGTTATGGGATAAATTTAATGAGAAATGTTTTCCCATGGCTACATAGTTTGAGATGAGGAGCGAATTTATGAAGATCAAGCAGGAAGGTCATATACTGGAGGGGTATGAAGAGGATTTTACTGCCCTTTCAAACTTTTCAATTGGATATGTGAATACTGAGCAGAGAAAGATGGACAGATTCATAGTGTGATCATCTTGTCACATTAGGAAGGATCTTTTTGGGAACCCGATCTTCACCACATATAATTAAATGGTGAACGCAACACTTATCAACTATCAGGATCACAAGGCCTTCTAAAAGAACAAGGGAGAAAAGTGACAAGTAGCCAAGTCATCAAGCTAGTAGGCCAAGACGAGTGAGGATAGTTGTCCTGGGACACAATAGTGTAGGGGTACCTCATCTCTAGATCAGCATAAGCGACTTAGGGGTTTCCATGATCGAAAGAAGCATGGCCAATAGGGCTATAAGAAGTAGTTACAGGGCTAGCATGGACAACCAGTGGGGACAATAACACAAAGGACATCAAGACTAAGGTCAGTAGGGTCGAGGCTAACAGTGCCGATAGGCAGAGCGACGCCCGTTTCATGGGAACTGGTACACTAGTGAAGAGAGGACCAGTATGTTGAGGAAATGTCCTCGGGGTAATGAGTGACCTCAAGAGCATAAAAGTCAGAGGGGAAATTAAGTGCCATAGGTACAGTGCCCACCGTTACCATCTCGAAGAGTTACTTCACCAGCCGCTCCATCACCCGTCACCCCAGCTTAGGGACAGTCGCCACCACTATAATACAAAGGGGTTTACAACATTACACCGATAGAGGTTCCAACACCAGCTCAGGAAGTTTAAGGTATGTTCCCTATCTTTGGGCATGTAGGTCATATTTTATTTGATATGGGGGCTTTGAACTCATTTGTTAGCACGAGTTTTACACGTGTCACTAGGATGGTAGACTTCTCTTTGGATATCATACTGCACATAGACTCACCCATGGGTAGAAGGGTATCCATATGTTAAGTATGTCGAGGTATAGGTATCGAGATAGGATGACTCACTTTTGTAGCCGACTTACTGGTACAAGATATGCATGAGTACGATGTTATCTAGGGATGGATTGGCTAGCTACGTGTATAGCATGTGTTGACTATTATGGGAGGTCCATCATATTTGCCATTCCGGGGTACGATATGTACCTCGTTCCAATGCCACACCCTAGGGGTGGGTCGAGCATGCACTTGTATTATATCAAGGAGGAGACTTCTTAGGAGGTCGTGGTGTCGCAAGATTCCATCCTAGTAGTTAGCGAGTTTTCGAATGTGTTTAGGGGAGATCCTAGGGTTGCCATCTTGTTGGGAGATAGGCTTCATGATTGATTTGATTCCTGGCACGAGACCCATTGCACATACACCGTAGTGGATGGATCCTCGGGATATGAGGGAGCTTCGAGATCATATTGAGTAGTTATTAGGATAGGGGTTCATTAGGAGGAGTACTTTAACGTGGGGTGCTCTAGTTTTATTTGTCAAGAAGAAGGAAGAATTATTGTGACTTTGCATCAGCTACAGGGAGTTGAACAAGGTTACCATACATAATAAATACTTGTTTCTGCACATTGATGATTTATTTGACCAGCGGAGGGGTGCTGCGTATTTCTCTAAGATTGATTTGAGAACGGGTTATCATCAGTTGAGAGTCTAGGAGATGGATATGTTGAAAGACGTCATTTGTTACGAGATACGGGTCATATGAGTTTTTGGTTATGCCTTTTGGGATAACCAATGCACCGAAGGGGTTTATGTATTTGATGAATCAGGTATTCAGAGATTATTTGGTTCAGTTCCTGATAGTGTTTATTGATGACATTCTGATTTATTCTCGAACTGCGGAGAAGAACACACAACATTTAAGAGTAGTCTTGCATAAACTACGAGACCATCAATTATTTGTTAAGTTCTGGAAATTTAGCTTTTCGTTATGAGAGGTGTTGCTTATGGCCCACGTTGTATTTGAGAAGGTGATATCATTTAACTAGGGGAAGGTTTTTACTGTGATGGAGTGGGGAAAACCCACTACACCCACCGAAGTATGCAGCTTTTTAGGACTAGTCGGGTACTACCATCAATTCATTTCAAGGTTTTCCAAGATAGATGACCCCTAAAAATTTTATAAGGAAGGAAGTGCCCTTTGTATGGGATAAGGTGTGCCAGTAGGCATTTGATGAATTAAATATTAGATTAACTACAAAACTAGTTTTGTCATTACCTGGGGCAGGCATAGACTACAAGGTCTACACATATACGTCCTTGAGGGGACTTGGAGGGGTTTTGATGCAGTAAGAGAGTTTGATAGTTTATGCTTCATGAAAGATAAATCCTCACGTGGGACATTATCCCACCCACGAATTGGAGTTAACAGCCATGATTTTTTCACTGCGAGTGTGGACACATTATCTCCTTAGCGAGAAGTTTCATCTATTCAGAGACCATAAGAGTCTACATTATTTGTTCACATAGCGGGAGCTGGACATGAGGTAGAGGAGTTGGCTTGAGTGTTTGAAGGACTACTAGTTCGATATTCAATACCACCTGGGGAAGGCGAATGTCGTGGAAGATGCTTTGAGTCGCAATCTGATATTGGAGTTAACGACAGTGTGGAAGAACTGGAAATCATTTCGTGAGGATGGCTACTTGACTCGTATAGTTATGGAGGTTCTCATTATCACACCCAAGATCATCATTCGGGTCATGAAGGCACAAGTAGGAGATCAACTTTGCCCGGGGCAGATTAGGTAGTTATTAGCCGAGGGTTCAGAGCATTATTCTATTGGGTCAGATGGTGGATTACGATTCCATGGTAAACTAGTATCCCAGATTATGAGGAGTTTACACTTTATGGTAAACACCGAAGGGCATAAGATGTACCACTACATGCGACATCAACATTGGTGGGCCAAATTGAATAGGGACATAACAGATTTTGTGCAAGTGTGATACGTGTCAGCTAGTGAAGGTGAACCATCAATGTCCTGAAGGTGTGTTGTGGCCTTTGGAGATCCCTATGTGGAAATGGGAGAGAATTTCCATGGACTTCATTACTAGTTTACATACATCGAAAAGGGGACACGATTTCACCTGGGTAATAGTTGACAGATTGACGATGGTGGCTCGCTTTTTATCGATCCGGATGGATTATAGCTTGGAACTATACGCTATAATATTACTCATAGAGATTGTGAAAGTTCATAAGGTACCACTCAATATTCTATCGGACTGGGACATGACGTTTGTGTAATATTTTTTGAGAAGCTTTAATTAGGATTTAGGGGTATAGTTGAGATTGAGAAGCTCGTGTCACCCTTAGACTTATGAGTGGATGGAGAGGGTGAACTTGATGTTGGAGGACATGTTACAGATTTGCATATTAGATTTTAATGGGAGATGTGAGAAGTATTTTCCTTTAGTGCAGTTTGTGTACAACAACAACTACCAGTTCATGATTGGGATGGAGTCGTTTGAGGCGCTTTACGGGAGACCTTATCATTTAACCTCATGATGATTGGAGGTGGGTGAGAATAATTTACTTGGGCCAAATTTCATATACAACACCTCAAAGAGGGTAGAGATGATTCAGGCCAGTATATGGATTGCCCAGGATAGGGAAAAGAGTTATGTAGACGCCGGTCGGAGACACTTAGAATTTAAGGTTGGGGATCTGGTGTTGATTAAAGTGTCTCCCATGAAGGTAGTTCTGAGGTTTGGTAAAAAAGGGAAGATGGCTCCCCAATACGTGGAACTATTCCCTATCCTTGAGAGGATTGGGCCCATGCCATATCAGTTGGGATTACCGAATCACTTGTAGTGGATGCACGACGTCTTTCACATATATGCACTATGGAGATTCCTTAGAGATGAGACATCTTACCAGCATATCGACATTGATGAGATAGATATCTATCCAGATGCTACCTATGAAGAGAGACCATTAGCCATTTGGGATCGTCGGGAGTGACCATTTCGATCAAAGGTTATTTCTTTAGTTCGGGTGCAGTGGCGATACCATAAGGAGGACGAGTCGACTTGGGAGAGGGATGATGAAATTTGGATGAAATATCTTGAACTCTTCTATCTGGGTACATAATCTTCTAGATTCTTAGGGCGGAACTCCGTTATTAGGGGGAGAATGTAATACCCCGTATTTTTCTAAATTATATAAAATAATTTTTAGAATAAATAAAATTCGTGGAAATTAAATGTAATCGGTGAATTTAAGTTAATAATTCAGAACAAGTAATTTGTTATTATGTCATAGTCATGTGAGAATGATTTTTATGTGAATGTTTACAATAGAAAATAGTTGCATGTGAAGTGGAAAAATTAATGTATGATGCGTGACTCGATTATAAATATAATTATGGTCTAAAAATAATTGGAAAGCATTCTGGGAAGCTTTATGGGCTCGTTTAGGTGTTTTAAAACTTTAGAAATTGTCCAGGGGTAGAGGTATATAAGTTGGTAAGCTTTTGGGTGTGACACCCCGACTAATTAAATACCGAGTAGCTACTCCTATATTAAATTAATACAAAATGTCAAGTTGGTCCAGTTAACAGCATCACTGTCGAAAACATTGTAATCATTACTAACCACCTAGTATTTAAAAAGTAAGATGTCAAATTTTAAATTAAGTCTGATTAACATACAGTAAAAGAATTATGAAAGAATATCATAACCATACACCATAAAGTCTCAATAAAGTAACCAACAATTAATAATAAGTCCGGAGGAAAACCCCTCACAACAATCCCACCACTGAAATAAATAAAACAGTATATCCTGAATTAATTACATGCCAACAATCTGAATAATTGAAATATGAAATGTCTCTAATAGAAATGGGCGACATGCCCTACAAATGATGAAAACTGAATAGAGTCAAGACAAAAGAAGCGTCTACTAGCAAGGACCTGTAACTTCCACAAACAGCTACAACTCGTCACCTGAATGGAAATCCTATGCATGGTGTCCTTGTGGCTGGGCACCTAAAAGGTTTTTACAAAAAATAGATTTGAAAGCAAACGGGTCAGAGCCCGAAAGTGGAGAGTATTTTAAAAACAGCAAGTGCTTTAATAACATTAAAACAATGAATGAAAAATACATGTTAGGACGTGATCTCACATGAAATACTCGCCTCTCGACTAATTGTGCACTCCTAACGTACCGTACCCATACACGTGATATCCATATCTAACTAAACCGACATAAGTTCTAACCTTTCTACTCGATTCATAATATAAATTCCCAACGTCATCACTTAAATAGATAGCTTTACTTAAACTTGGATTCACAATTATTAGCATTACAATTCACAGCAAGTTATCCCTTTTTAGCTTTATCGAGGCGTTACTATAATTATTCTCGCAATGAGACATAACAATTCCTTTTCATTTAACCGTATATTATTCACATCATAAATATACAATACAAGCACCCCTAGGCTAAGCTGCGGTGCACACATACTCTGCTATCCATCCCGGTACCTCATGTACATAAGGATCACCCATTTCGAATCTCTCAGGAATCGTTCTCAGATAACAACAATCACAATCAATGGAGGCGAACACAGTCAGATCACATGGGTAATGCACATACCTATGCTCCCATGATCAGCAGACTTATTAACTTCCCAATAAGTCCTTCTCTGACCTATGTCCTCGAGGTACCAATCTATATCCCCCCGTAGGCACACAAAGATTAGATGGCCCTAAGCGAACGCAAACCTCCCGTGATAGCAAGTATGGTAGGTATGTCATACACATAAAATCATATACATATACTAAGCATGCACACATCTTAGTAATTACCATAATTTATTAGTGGTATACTTCTCATTCTCATAACAACTTATAATTTTACACCTTTCATATGTTCGGTTCGTATGTATTTAAGTCATCAATTATTCTCACAACGTGATTAGTCACTCGCGTCCTAATCCACAAATATTATTTGGTTCCAATCACACTTCTATATTTTACTCCGCAATATATCCCAAATATCCGTTAATACAAATATTTAAGCCGTCACTTGTTCTCACATCGTAATAGTCACTCACGTCCTAATCCACAATTATCATTTGATTCAAATCACACTTCTATGTTTTACTCCTCAATATATCCCAAATATCCAAACTATATCAATTAGTCATCAAGGGAATGTTATCTCTACAATTAAACAAGGTTACGGGACACTAAAAATCAAATCAGGCCAAAAAGGCCAATCTGTCAACTCGTTAGAAGTCTCGTTCGAACGAGAGGTCGTTCGAACGAAGTGGGCATCTATAGAGATCTCGTTCGAACGAAAGGCATCGAACGAACATCAAACTTGTTAGAAGTCAAACTGTCAACTCGTTAGAAGCTCGTTCGAACGAGCTCGTTCGAAAGACCTGGGCAGGTCTTCTAACGAGATGCCAGTTTCGAGCCCAGAATTTTCCTATCTCGTTTTTCTCAATTTTTTTCTTCTTAAAACTTATCCAAAAGTCATCCCAACAGTGTTTTAAGGTTTCTAATCATCCCTAAACATTTGTAGGTCATATTTATGGAATCAAATCTTCCTATACAACACCTAATTATCAAATCTCCCAAAGTTTCCCCCAAACCTTATGAGTATGAACCCTAGAAATTTAAATTCATCAATTTTCATCAATAAATCCGTTTTTGCAAAATAAAAATCATATTTATTTTTGTATAATCACCCAATAACAATTCTACATGCAATCCCTATATCACAACCTGAATTTACAACTCCAATTTCATGGGTTTTTTATAAATCTCCCAATACAATGCAATTATGTAGATTTCTAAGCATGGAAGAAACATTGGCTTGAAATTAACGTAATTAAACCACTTGCCTTGGATTTGTTCTCTGAATTTGATGTTGGATCTTGGATGTTGCTCTCTTTTCCTCTACAATCTATCACAAGGTTGAAGGTTGAAGGTGGTGGTTAGGGTTTCTCTTTTGGGAACCTCTCCTAACTTCTCCTATAACTCCCGTTGCCCTTTAGTTGGTTAAGTGCTGGTAATGGCTTAGTGGGTCACTAAATATTTTAATATTTAACTCCAAAAATTCGTGGGTTAATTATCCTAAAATTTCAAAATTACCAAAATACTCTTTTAAGTTGTCGGTATGGCCCAAAAATGCCCCGAGACCCAAACTAAACCCCCGGCTAGTGTTTTCTGACTATTTTGACCCTTCCGGACTCGTTGGCGCACTCAAAATGACCATACGGTTAATAAAAATAAAATTCACTTTTTAATTAAAATAATTATTTTCCTGACGCGACTGTCACCCGCGTCCCAACAAAATTTTCAAATTGTCGTATTTCAATCTCACGACAAATTTCATAATTCAATATTCGTATATAGCCATATGTACTCATTAAAATCAAATACCAACTCGCATCTCGTTAGTATTTTTATCCGGATTAATTTCTTAATTAATTCACATTTAATTTAATTAATCCCATAAATAAATATCAATAAAAGTACGGGGTATTACATTGGGCTAGTTTAATTATGAGTTTGGGTCTAAATTTAGGGGTCCAGATTTGGGAAAATAGGTTCAACATGAGATTTGGGACTAATATAATATTAAGGAAAAGATTAATACTCCCCACAGTAGATCAAATAGATAACCCTATTAGACCCACCTTAAGAGAGAAAGGAACAGAGGTCAAAGAGGAGAAGAAATAAGAGATTCAAGGGGAAATTCATCAATCACATATCCAAACAATAATTTTCTTGCTTAATTTAACGTTCAATGTGCTTCTTGATTAATCGTAGAAAACCCCATGTGATTTTTGGGTTTTAGTATGAAATTGGTGATTACTATGGTAGTATTTAATCTTATGCATGTAGAGGACAAATTGGGACATAGGTAGTTAACCCAGAAATCTAGGTTGACAAAAATCTTGAATTGGATTATCGATGCCTTAGGATTGCTGGCTAAATTTTAAAAGTTGGAATCACCTGTAGAGGTTTTTGATATATGTTTCAGATCTAGAAATTTAATGACTTTGAACCCATATGATATGCTCCAAATCTTATTTAATATAGATGAATTTATAGTAAAAAATCTGGGCTAAGGGTCTTGACCCATTTATGTAAATTCTTGGATTTGGAGAAATAATTAAATGTTAATACATGAAATTTATAGTTCTAAGATGAGTAATTAAGTCATAGGGACCTGTTGATGGGTTTGTGAAAGTAATTACCCATTAGAATGAATCTTGGGAGGAAATTGGGAAATCATGTATTGAATAAACATAACAGATTTTGGCTTCTGCCCATGTCCGAATCGATTCGGCTTAGAAGGCGAATCGATTCGACCTCTGGCGCAGGATGAGTTGGGACTGGGGATGGATCCGGGTTATTTTTAGAAAATCATACGAGTTTGTGGGATTGTGTTTGGGTCCACAATGATTTTATTAAAAAAGCTAATATGACATCTATATTGATTGAAAAATTATATTTAGCTAGATGGTTAAATAATCTTTTAAGAAAGATCGAATTAATAATTAACTAGATGGTATACCTTAGGTAATTATATAGTAATTACATGTACATATTATATGAGAATAATACGTATTTATATTTACTTGTGTGTACCTACCCACATTTGTGGACGACCCTATCGGTCGGGGTTATGCGCGTTCGGGACTGTAGCACATGTCGACAAATGTGGGCTAAGCATTCTATTATAGGTACTACGTAGCGCACCATCTATGAGAGGTAGGTGTAGATGTTGTGATCTTTTGTCACCACTGGGTATGGCCCGTGAACTGGAGTACTGCGTAGGGACCTCCCCACTTATGTGTGTTTTGAAGATTTCTTCGAACCAACCGAGAGAGCACGAAAGAGACACCAATAGTAAATGCCTTTGAATGTCGCATATATAAAAGGACATATATATAATTACCCGAATTAAATGAGATTGATTAATTTTTCTAAGAATGTAGACAGTAAATTACAGACCCATACTATGTTGTGCATAATGGATGTTTATGTCACCTTCAAGAGATATATGAGACTGGGATACTTTGGGTAGTGATATTATGAATATAGACAGTTATATTTTATCATGTTGATTGTAGCTAATTCATTTGATATTAAATTGACACAGTTGCCATTTATTATTTCGGGGCTTGTTTGGATACGAGTAATGTCACACTAGATGAGGGGTGAGATGTTAATCGCATGTGAGCGATGATGGGTGACATTTACTTTGAATCGGCTGTATTTATTGAACTTTAAATTAAATAAGTTAATTCTTGCAACTCTACGGCCCTGACCCAAATTTAAAGGTTTTCTCCCCCTAGGTGTTCCTAGACCGGGATAGCTGGACTATTGATGGATCGACCTTGGAGTCTACTTTTGCTAATCAAATTTTCCACATTTATTGATTCTAGTTAGGTGCAACTACACTTTAGTTTATTTACTTTACTTGGTATTTTTGTATGGGTATAAGCTCGGGATTCATTTACTTCATGTTAGTTTGAGATATTTATTATTATATTGGATTTCTTATTCACTTAGTGCTTCGTTGGATTTTATTATCGCTTTGGATAGTAAGTTAAACTCAATTTCTATTCATCAGTATATATTTATATGGTTTGATGCTAAGAATGGTATTAATTGAAAAACAAGGTCCATCTTAGACATATTGTGTCTGGACAACCTTTTGCGAGAAATGGTGGTTGTTACTTTAACCGGCTGCGTTCACAATGTGGCGCCAGCCGGGGAAGTTATCGCGATAAAAAAACATTATAGCCCAATTATATTATAATGTTATATTGTATTTGAAATGGGGGGACATTCTTGAACGGGTGCACTTAATGGGTTTGAAAAAAATGAATAATTTCTTTTAAAATGGTAAAAAAAATTATTGATGTTTTTTGTTCCATTATATGCAACCATCGGAGATCCATCTCTACCTAAAGTGTAAATAAAATTAGTTACATTCGTCTCAAATTAAGAGTCCATCTTCAACTTTTACATATAATAAGGATAAACTCAATTAAATGCAATTGTCAACCCATGTTTAATATCGTGGAATTTGGTTCGTTAATTATGTCCAACAAAAGTTAGACTCTTAATTTTGCAAGAATGAAGCATAATATTACTCATTACATTACCATGGTTTTGATATGCATTCTGCTAGTTTTTCATACTTTATAAAAAATTAGTGTGATAATGCTAATATTTTATTATTATTTTTCATATCTCACATTTTCTAAAATGTTATTCTTAATTATACACAATTATTTTTAATAATAAAACTTGTACTTCAAAAATATGATTAACTAGTAAAAAAAATATATGGGCATCATTATAAAAAGGGACTTGTACGTTGGTTTCTCTACAAAAATTTCGTGCAATTTTTTTATATAAAACCCATTTTTAAATGTTCAAATACGGCCTTCAAAATCTCGGGGTCGGCCCGAAAGAGACATACCAGAACAAAATAGGTAATTAGGGGCAAAAAACTTTGTCACCAAAAATATTTTCACAAAAGAAAATCGTCAATTGTCCGTCACGAAAGCCTCATCGCTAAAGGTTTTACTCACAAATAAAATTTCTTCACCAAATAGTACAACTTTTGGTGACAAAACATTCTCTGCCACATAATATGGGGCTTTTAGTGACAAAATTATTTGTAGCCAAAAATCTTAATTTTTGTCACAAAAATGCAAATTTTGTCACCTAATGTATATGATAATATGCAAAAAGTTGACATTTGGCGAAAAAATTAATATATTTCGAGGAAAAAATATTTTTGTCACAACATGAATTTTATCGTTAAAAAATTATGAATTTAGAACCCGTAATTTTTTAAATTCTCATATAGATATTCAGTCAGATAATATTACTTATAGAATCAATTAAATTTCATCAACATTATATAAGTAATAAACTACCATCATATACATACTAAAAATGAAGGTTCAAAATATTATATAATTGATACAAAGCATTCATACAACTATCCCAAAACCATTGATCAATTATAAAGTAGCCTACATCGTTTGTTACAACACATAAACTGAGCTCAATTCAATGTTAACAATGGCAGCATAAGGGTATACACACATATGATAGAAGGACGTGAGGAGAAGAGGATTCACACCGAAATATAAGTGGTTCAACCAATCTGGCCTACGTCCACTGTGCACGTATATGATGCGTGTCACTGTATAAGGGCTCTAATGGCCATAGATACAATCTCTCAATCTTTCTCTCTCTACTGTGTATTTGAACAGAGTTTCAGCTAGGGTTGATAATTTCCGATCCCCCTCCAAGAAGGAGAAGACAAGTATATATAGTACCTGGGGGTGCAGTGTACCCCCCATGCATTCCATGAGCATGTGTGTGTTGATCTAGCCAATATGAAGAAGACATATGTCACTGTCACATGTAGAGAATGATGATGAAATATCACCCCCCACGTGAGGGGAATGATTTGTTATAACTAATTTGTATACACATGTCCTTATCCACACATATGCGCATAAGAGCTCAGCCATTTGGGACTGATCACAACCTCGGTCAGGAAGAGTACGAGGTTAGTAAAGTCTAACTGTCATTCAATCTGAGATTAATCATGTTGACCTCAGCTCATGTGGAGCCGAGGTTAGGTAGGTGATGTCATAAGGTTGGCCTAGGCCGAGTTTAAGCTAAAACATGTTAGGAACATCGGTTGATTCCCTGCCGAAGCTGGCCTTGATGGAAGTATAACTTCTGTAACCTCGGCTTACTCCCAGCCGAGGTTGTCATCCCTCGGATGGCCTGATGAATAACTATTCCCATGGATCATGAAGACTTCTCTTGACGAGGTTGGTAGTAAATTCGTCCATAGCCGACCTTGCTTGGGACGAGACCGCTGGTCATTGTTCTAAGGCCCTTCCAACATCGGCTATATCCATGGTCGAGGTTGATATCTCTGAGCCGAGGTGGTACATTTAAGGCATATCAATCACCCCCTAGCCCTTATTTACCTGTGTGATTAGGTGTCTAAGGGGTATATATACCCGAGGTTGAATTTCTTCAAGTGTCAATAGTCTCTTGACAAGTGTCAGCTACTGGAGTAGATAGCGTGCCTGATAGGTTTGATGATGTTGGTTATCTTTTGGGCTCCTAAGGCAATGATGGGCCTTGGGACACGTGCACTCATACTTAAGGGTTTAAACCCCATTTTCTTCTCTTTCTTCCTCATTTCTCTCCTTCTCCGGATTTGGTCATTTCTGTAACTTTCTCTCTCTAAAAGAGCTCTGATTTGAAGTGCATTTGGGTGGTCATTCCTTGCAATTTCTTCCTTCCTTCTCATCACTCTTCTTCATGTATCCGTTGCCATCCCTTCTTCTTCATTTTTATGGCCTGTTCTTGTTTTTGCATTTTTCGGTGAGCTTTAAGAGGTTTCCCGTGAAACTATTGGTTTTCTGGCGAACTGTTCTTGATTTTTATCCGTTGTTTTTTCTCAAAGTTTAATGGCTTGATCCTTAATTTCATTTGCCAATCTTGTTTGTAATTTAGGAGAGTCACAAGTCTAGATTATGCCTCATATGTTCAGACCCCTTTACCAACTCTTAGAGAAATTCCCCTCTCTTAGGGAAAAGACCTTAGAAAAAATTAGACAAGTAGAAAGAGCCCAAGAGGAAGCGCGTAGGGAATAGGCATTCCCCCTCAGGCCTATTTTTCCACAACCTCTGAAGGTTATATACCCTGAGCCATCCGAACCAGTTAACCCGACAGAGGTCCCAGTTGAAGCCTCACCAATGTCTGAGTATGAGTAATCCACCTCAGACCCTATGTCCGTGGACTCTTTTCAAGAGGCCATGGATTTTTTAATTCAATAAGATCAAGTCCCTAATCAGGGCTAGGTTTCCAATCGGGCCTCATCTCACAAAAGTTCAAGTACATCAACCTCTTCCTCAGAGGTCAAAATTATTGGACCAAGTGTGGCTGTTCCACCAATACTTGAATCCATTCCCCTATTGGTTGTCATAGGGGCTGAGTTCACTCAGAGCTTTCCAAGTAGTGCCCCATCGTCTTCTCAGGCCGACGTTGAGCTGGATGATGATGATAAGAGTGATGTTGACATCTCTGAGGCGGCTGATATTGAGAGTTCACTCAGCGAGATCGATCTACAGTCTTTTAAATACATATATTCCATAAGCCCCTCTATAAAACTCAGGAGACCTCTGAGGGAAGAGACGGCTTATGACGGCCGAGATGGTGAGATATGCCTATATGAGAAGATGTTCAAGTTGGTCTTTCGTCTGCCCATCCATCCCATCATTAGGTCTATATTGGCCTATATCAACTTGGCTCCTTCCCAGTTATCACCCAATGCTTGGAGGGTGATAATTGGAGCCACTATTTTATGGAGGGTTGTCCATCACTCAGACCTTCCCGTCCAAGTCTTTACAGGGTGTTATGTCCCTTTATCTACCAGAAATCATCCGATCTATTATTATTTTTTAGCTCAGAAGTCAAATAAGAAGATGCTTCAGATTACCCAAACCTCAAACCATAACTGGAAGCCATATTACTTCTTTGCATCAGGGCCATAGGAATTTGGTCCATGTGCCCCCTCTTCTTCATTAGAGCCAAGGATACCTATAAGATGGGGAAAGGTTACAATGACTGCTAGGGCCGATCCTAGGCTAAGCCAATAAAATCTTCAGAAGGTAAAAGACCTTCAGGATCAGGGGGAGTATGGTCTGCTTGTAAAATTCGAACACCTGATGACCCCCTATTACCTCTCTGAGATAGGTCTAGGGGGAAGTCCTATGACAGAGCTTGGTAAGTTATTTTTATTTCAACAAGTTATACCTCTGAATTTATGTATATCTGATTCACTAACTCAGACCTTTCCATCTTGTAGAGCGCCCAAAAGGAATATCTGACGAGTTGTTGGAGATGGCATCCCCAAGTCTGACAAAGCTCGTAAAGAAATCTAGACTGAATGATCCTCCTCCCCCTCCATCTACCTCAAGGGATGAGGCCAAAAAGAAGAGGAAGGTTGCCGACCCTACCCCTGAGGATCAGAGGTAGAAGAAGAAAGGGGGGATCATGCCATCCCCATTTCTTTTAAGGATGCCTTGACTGCTCGTCTAGAACAATTAAAGATCGGTGTTACTGTTATTGTCCAAAGTCTGAAGGCCTTGGATATTATTGACGGTGTCATGACCGAGTCTGATAAGAGCTTTTGTCGATCTATGGATAAACCTCTGCTGACCGAATTTTCTCTTCACCATTCTATCCAGGTAAGACCTTTAAGTTTTTGCTTCTGAGTGTATTGAAGTGTAGCATCGACATTTGAACAAAGTCAGACCTTAGACTGATATCTTTGCATACATTCTGCAGGATCTTCTTACCATGTATCATTATGTTAACTGGACCTTGGGGAAGCTTCCCCTGATAGAAAAGGGCCAAGAGGCTGAGAAGACTGAGGCCACTCTAAATGCTGAGGTGGAACGTCTGAAGGCCGCTCTAAAAAAGGTTGAGACCAGTGTCAAGGGGATGCAGAAGGACATGGAAAAGCAAATGGAAGATCATAACAATGCCATGAAGGCTCGGACCGAATCCCTTCAGTGCAAAGTCGATGTTGCTGTCAAGGCTACCTTGGAAGATGCCGCCGAGAAGATCTTTGAGGAGTACAAGGTCTCTGACGAGTTTGACAGCTTCAACTTTGAATATCTGGAGGGGGGGTCAAGGCAACTGGCAAATGGGCTACCATGAAGGAGAAGTAATTTGGAAGCCTTGCAGCTGCTGACTTCATCGACCTGGGTTATGTCGACCCTAAGTTTGCTCAGGCCTTGCAGGAGGTTAAAGAAGAGGGAGGTGCTGCACCCACCGATACTGCACCATAAGGAGACACCATGACTGAAGATGTCGGTGCTCAAGACGATGGGGTGGAGGTGGCCACCCTCAGCCAATAAAATGCAGACATGGCCATCAACCCTGAGGCTGCAAACATTTGAATTCTTGTGAAGCTTTAAGCAATCTTATAGCTCTTGATTAGTTGTAACCTCTGATTAAACATTGTTACTTTATATCTTTACATTTTTTAACTTAATGTCAACCTCTAAGGAGGGTTTTTATTTCTTCTCCCACTGATTTGTTTACTGAATGCTTTTCTTTGCCATGCAATGTGTTCTGTTTTGAAGTCTTAGCACAATGATGCTTTGTTAAACCAAATTAATAATGTTAAGGGTCTGAGGTCATCCAAGTATGATGTCTTACCTCAGACCTTGTCACCACATTATGATGTTTTAAGGTCTGAGGTCATCAACTAAGGTGTTACCCTCATAAGTAATTTCACCAAATTAATGATGTTAAAGGTCCGAGGTCATCCAAGTATGATGTCTTACCTCAGACCTTGACACCATATTATGATGTTTTAAGGTCTGAGGTCATCAACTAAGATGTTATCCCCAAAATTAATCTTCACCAAATTTATGATGTTAAGGGTCCAAGGTCATCCAAGTATGGTCTTACCTCGGACCTTGTCACCATATTATGATGTTTTAAGGTCTGAGGTCATAAACTAAGATGTTAGCCCCATAATTAATCTTCACCAAATTTATGATGTTTAAGGTCTGAGGTCATCCAATTATGATGTCTTACCTCAGACCTTGTCACCATATTATGATGTTATAAGGTCTGAGGTCATCACCAAGATGTTATCCCCATAATTAATATTCACCAAATTAATGATGTTTAAGATCTGAGGTCATCACTAAGATGTTATCCTCATAAATAATTTCACCAAATTAATGATGTTTAGGGTCTGAGGTCGTCCAATTATGATGTCTTACCTCAGACCTTGTCACTAAATTATGATGTTATAAGGTCTGAGGTCATCAACTAAGATGTTATCCCCATAAATAATTTCACCAAATTAATGATGTTTATGGTCTGCGGTCATCCAAGTATGATATCTTACCTCAGACCTTGTCACCAAATTATGATGTTAATGGTATGAAGTCATCCAATTATGATGTCTTACCTCAGACCTTGTCACCAAATTATGATGTTATAAGGTCTGAGGTCATCAACTAAGATGTTATCCCCATAAATTCTACCACGAGCATAATGAACAAAGAATTGTCATTGAAACTGATCTTCTCATTAATAATCTCTTCATAAAATGGTATATAGAAATTATTGCAACATCATAGGTAATACTTCTTTAGATGATCAGCATTCCAGGGATTGGAAAAAGGTTCTCCCTCTAGGTTTTCTAGCCTGTAGGTCCCGGGTACAACCTCTTCGATTACTTTATAGGGACTGTGCCAATTTGGGTGGAGTTTGTTTATTTTTTGTAACGTCGTCTTCAGTACTAAGTCTCCCACGACAATGGGTCTTGATTTCACCCTTTGATTGTAGAATTTCGCTGCTCTCTGCTGGTAAGCTGCTTGTCTGATTTCTGCGTTTTCTCTTCTATCTTCAATCAGATCTAGGTCTAGTATCCTTTCCTTCCCATTTTTACCAGGGTCATAGGTTTTAACCCTATGAGTAGGGGGTCCCACTTCTGTTGGTATGACGGCCTCTGAGCCATGTGCTAGCATGAACGGGGTTTCTCCCGTTGGTGTCCTTTTCATTGTTCTAAAGGCCCATAACACAACATAAACCTCCTCAGTCCACCTTCCCTTAGCTTCTTCTCACCTCTTCTTGATTCCATCTAGGATTGTTCTATTTGTGACTTTAGTCTGACCGTTTGCTTGAGGTCGGTTAGGAGAAGAGAAAAATTGTTTTATCCCAACCCTTTCGCAATATTTCTTTAAGGAAGAGCTCTTGAACTGGGTTCCATTGTCTGAGATGAGAGTATTTGGGAGGCCGTATCTACATATGATGTTCGTCCAAATAAATTGAAAGCTCTTCTATTCTGTAATTGTTATCATCGGCTCTGCCTCAACCCACTTTGAGAAGTAATCAATGGCAACTATCAGAAATTGATAATTATTGGCAGCTCTTGGCAGTGGTCCTACTAAGTCAATTCCCAATACTGCAAATGGCAAAGAGGAACTAATTGACGTCATAGGTTGATGAGGTTGGTGAGGAATAGTGGAGAAACTCTGACATTTATCGCACCTCTTCACGTGAGTTGCAGCATCCTTGGCCAACGTTGGCCACTAGTACCCCTGTGTAATAATTCTGTTGGCCAAGGGTCTTCCTCCTATATGACTGGAGCAAGAACCCTCACGTACCTCCTGTAAGACGCGGAGAACTTCTGTGGGATGAACACATCTGAGGAGTGGTAATAGGAATCCCTTTTTATATAGGACGTCTCCTACTATGGAGAATTTTGCAGCCTTGTATCTTAATTTCCTCCTCTCTAGCTTGGATTCCGGCAGCTCTCCCTCTTTGATATATCTGATGAGGGGGTCCATCCACGAGTCCCCTAGGTTCAAATTGACGCAAGGGTTACTAACCTCTTTTTCTTCAATGGTCGCCTTTAGCAAAACCTCGACTGAAACTGTTCTTCTGATATCTATCTTCGTTGCAGAGGCCAACCTTGCTAATGAATCTGCGTGGCTGTTGTTTTGCCGAGGTATTCTCTTCATATTTACCTCTACGAAACCTTCCAGTGTCGTTCGCACCCTCTTCAGGTATTTGGCCATCTTTTCATCCTTGGCCTCATAAACCCCCAACACTTGATTAACAACTAACCTTGAGTCACTATGAAGTAGAAGTCATCTTGATCCCAGAGTTTTTTCTAATGAGAGGCCTGCTATCATGGACTCATATTCTGACTCGTTGTTAGATGCCTTGAAGTTGAACCTCGAAGCATACTCAATGTTGGTACCATCTGGAGCTAAAAATATTAACCCTGCACCGCTTCCACTATCGCAGGAAGACCCATCCACAAAGAGGTTCCAAACATCTTTATCTGATGAGAAGTCCCCTTCTAACATGATTCCTAGCTTGAAGAGATAATGATCCTCCTCATTTTTGGCTATTCCATTTTTGACTCCCTTGAGCACAACCTCTTATCGGTCTCGAAAGACATTGGGTACAACCTCTTTCGAGTCTCGGAGGACATTATTGTTTGAACCTTCTGTAGTCTCTAGGTTATTCTCTACCTCAGCCTCTTCCCATGTGAACTCAGCAACAAAGTCTGTGAGTGCCTCCCCTTTGATGGCCACCCTAGGCTGATAGGTAAGGTCATACTCCCCCAACTCAATGGCCCAGGTCATCAATCTTCTCGTCTTCTCAGGTTTATGGAGGACCTATCTTGGTGGGGAGTCGATGAGGATGACCATGGAATGGGCTTTAAAGTAGGGATTCATCTTCCTTGAAGCAGGTATCAAGGCGTAGGCTAACTTTTCCATCCAAGGATAATTTTGTTGAGACCCTTGAAGTGCCTTACTGTTGAAGTATACATGCCTTTGGATCCCAACGTCTTCACGTACTATGGCTGCACCTATAGCTGATTCAGAGACTGCTAGATAAACATACAATTTCTCTCCTACGATGGGCCGAGATAAGTGCAAGGGAGACCCGAGGTAGGACTTGAGTTGGTTAAAATCCTCGTTACACTCTTCGTCCCATTCGAAGGCCTTTCTGAGCACCTTAAATAATGGAAGGCACTTGTCCGTCACTCTGGAAACAAATCTGTTGAGTGCGGCAACCCTTCCAGTGAGCCTTTGAACATCCTTGATACTCTTTGGTATCTTCATGTCAAGCAAAGCCTTGATTTTCTTAGGGTTCGCTTCTATTCCTCTTTGATTGACGATGAATCCAAGAAACTTTCTAACTCCTACCTCGAAGACACACTTCGCCGGGTTGAGTTTCATCCTGTATAGGCCCATGGTATTAAAGATCTTTTCTAAGTCTTCCACGTGAGTGCAGGCCTTTAAGCTCTTCATCAGCATATCGTCTACATACACCTCCATAGTCTTGCCTATTTGGTCTTTAAACATTTTATTCATAAGACATTGGTATGTTTCCCCCGCATTTTTCAGACCGAAGGGCATAACCTTATAGTAGTATGTCCCTTTGTCGGTAATGAAGGTTGTCTTCTCTGATTCTTCTGCATCCATGAAGATCTGAATGTATCCTGAATACGCGTCCATGAAGCTCATGAGCTCATTCCCTACAGTAGCATCTACCATCTGATCTATCTGAGGTAAGGGATAGCTGTCTTTTGGGCAAGACTTGTTCAGGTCAGTAAAATCAACGCACATTCTCCATTTTCCATTGGCCTTGGGCACAATGATTGCATTTGATAGCCATTCCGGATATATGACTTCTCTAATAAACTCTGCCTCTTCTAATTTTTTAACCTCTTCCCGGATGACATCGGACTTCTCCCTGGAGTAAACTCTTTATCTTTATTTTATAGGCCTGGCATCTTTAGTCATGTTGAGCTTGTGACATATAACCTCAGGGTTGATGCCGGGCATGTCTGCGTGACTCCAAGCGAAGACACTCTGCCTCTTCCTCGGGAAGTTTATCAGCTCTTTTTTATTTCTATTTTTAAGGCTTTGCCAACCTGGACGGTTTTTTCCAGTTTGTCCTCATTGAGGATGATGGATTCTACCTCTTTCGCAGCCTCTCCCTTCTTGAACTTTATTTCATTTATAGGGTCAAAAGTGCCAATGTTATAAGTGGTAGTTCCTCTCTTATAGGCCTCTCTCTCTTCAGTCGAGTTGAAGTAGCATTCTCTTGCTATGGTCTGGTCACCCTGCACTTCCCCTACCCCATAGGGGGTAAGAATTTTAGCATCTGGTGAACCGTTGACGGCACGACCTTAAACTCCTTAAGGGCTACTCTTCCTATGATGAGGTTATAGGCCGAGAAGACGTTTTCGTCCATAATGAAAAAATTAATCTTTCGGGTCAACCTCTTAGGCCACTCATCACCCATTCGTACATCCATCTCATACATGCCCAATGGATGGACCTTCTCACCGCTGAAGCCCATTAATGTATGATGATAGGGTACCAGCCTAGCTCTGCTAAGACCCGGGCTTTTGAAGTAGGGCCAAAACATCACATCTGCGGAACTTTCACCATCCACGAGAATTCTCTGCACCTTGCATCTGTGCACTCTTGTTGTAATTACCAAAGGGTAATCAGTGGGGCTAGGATGCCTTTTAAGTCGAGTCTGGAGAACCCGACTATGAGAGTGTCCATGTCCACCTTATTTCTCTTCTGCGTTGTATCGGAAGACGTCCGATTTACAACTTCATGTTTGGCCACTGACCTGGCCTCTGCCATATGGGCTTTTCTATCAGCCACTTCAGAGCCACCTCCCGTAAGTCCTCCACATATGGTGTTAACACCAAATGATATCATATCAACCCTCTTCACCGGGGTGTTGTCATCTTTTGGCAAAAGGTTCGAATCGTCTTTATCATCACCCTCGAAATCATCGTCTCTTTTAGCTGGGGCATCATCACGGCATATGTCATTTCTCCTCTTTTAAGGATCATCTCTTCCACCTTTAGGAGCCTTGCCATCAATATACTTCCTCAACTTTCTAGATTTTAACATCTTTTCGATCTCATCCTTCAAGGCAAAGCATCTGTCTGTAACATGGCCATGGTCTTGGTGGAACTCGCACCACAAGTTCTTATTCTTTTTATGCGGATAGGCCTTCAGTTTCTCCGGCCATCTCAGAGACCTATCATTCTTGATCTCGTTGAGGATATGTTTACAGCTCACAGTTAGAGGAGTATAATGAGCGAACTTGTCATCAGCTGACCTCTTCTTTTTATCCTTCTTTCTTTGGAACTTCCCACTACTATCGTGGTTCTCATCCTCATACTTGGCAGCCATAGCCTCTTCGGCATTCATGACCTTTCCTGCAGTTTCCAATAGCTCTGCCATGGACCTGGGAGGGTCTTCTGTGAGTTTCCACAACAACTTCCCTTTCTGAAGACCTCCTATGAGGGCGGTCATGGCTATATTCTCTTCGTAATCATCAACCTCAAGTTTTTCTTTGTTGAATTTGGCGATGTAGTCTCTTAGGCTCTTGTTCTTGCCTTGCTTAACATACAGCAGATGGGTAGTCTTATTTTGGGGCCTTACCCCAAAACAGAAGTTGTGAATGAACCGTTCAGCCAAACCCTTGAAGTTCTCAATTGAATTATTTAGAAGAGAAGTAAACCAACTGTGTGCTGCTCTCGTCAAAGTCCTAGAGAAGGCCCGACACTTCATCTCATCCGATATTGAATAGATGTCCGCCGCTGACTGATACGTCTCAATATAATATACAGGGTTTGTGCTACCGTCATACTTGGGAGACACCATGGGCGATTTGAACTTAGCAGGGGTTGGAAAGCTCACTATCCTAAACACAAATGGGGAGAGTTCGGAGAAACCTCTTTGCAATGGATCTCAACTTTTAATGAGGTCTCCTATCTTCTCTTCAAGACGTTGAATAGGTTAATTCCAAGGCCTTGCAATGTCGGCCTGGCCGAGGTTGTCCCCAGCCACCTCCAAAGGGTGGACTGAGGGTTCCCCAGCTACAACACAACGTCGGCTGTTGACCTCTTCCTGGTCTTTACCTCTTTCTGCATGAGGTCGGCCTTAGTGAGGCCGACGTTGACAGTCTTCTCTTTGCGAGCCAGCCACACTTATCGACCTTGATAACCTCTGTCTTAGGTCGTTCAGTGGGCATAGCCTTTCAAAAGCCGACCCTCTGCTCAATCGATCAAAAATTTATCCTTGTTGTTGGGCTTCTTCACCTCTTCTGCACCCACAACCTTGACTCTGCTGAATAGGATGTACTGTGTTATTTGAAACCTCATATGGTTCCCAACACTCTTCTGGAACATATTCAGTATCCACATCGTCATACCTATCCTCAGGGAAAGGGTGTCCTTGCCTCCCCAGGCATAAACACCTAGGATCAGCAACGTCCCTCCTCCTCTAGGGTGTAGGTTTGTCTTTTCGTTGTGCCTGGGGTGGTCCCCTGGCCAAGTGGTCTCATGATATTTTGACTGAGTTATGCAAATTTCTCCTTCATTGCTTGCTGTGTTGCAACTAAAGACTTCAAGGCCGCAACCACCTCCGCTATTTCAGATTAGGGCGGTGCCTGGCTAGAACTAGGTCCTCCGGCACCAGGCGGCAGAAGAGGTGGTGGTAATTTCGGTGCCATAGGTTAACACTAAAGATATTGAGTAGTAGATGAGTTTAATACCTTAAAGGACCTCTTTTAATGCTGAAGCAGCTTCCACGCAAGGGGTGGTGACGGGTTCACCACCAGAATCTCTGGTGAGGTTAAGCAGAAGAAGAGGAAGAGACAGCTTCTCGATTCCCACAAACGGTGCCAAAATGATGATGCTGGAAACAGCACCGCCCTTCAAGGTGTTCGTGAGCTCAATTCAATATTAACAATGGCAGCATAAGGGTATACACACATATGATAGAAGGAGGTGAGGAGAAGAGGATTCACACCAGAATATATGTGGTTCAACCAATCTGGCCTACGTCCACTGTGCAAGTATATGATGCGTGTCACTGTATAAGGGATCTAATGGCCATAGATAAAATCTCTCAAGCTTTCTCTCACTACTGTGTATTTGAACAGAGTTTCAGCTAGGGTTGCTAATTTTTTATCCCCTTCCAAAAAGGAGAAGACAAGTATATATAGTACCTGGGGGGTGTAGTTTACCCCCCATGTATGCCATGAGCATGTGTGTGTTTATCTAGCCAATAGGAAGAAGACATCTGTCACTGTCACATGTAGAGAATGATGATGAAATATTCCCCCCACGTGAGGGGAATGATTTATTATAACTGATTTGTGGACATGTGGCCTTATCCACACATATTCGCATAAGAGCTCGGCCATTTGGTACTGGTCACAACCTCGGCCTGGAAGAGTACGAGGTTGGTAAAGTCAAACATTAATCATGACGACCTTGGCTCATTTGGAGTCGAGGTTAGGTAGGTGATGTCATAAGGTCGGCCTGGGCCGAGGTTAAGGTAGAACATGTTAGGAACATCGGATGGTTCCTTGCCGAAGCTGACCTTAATGGAAGTATAGATTTTGTAACCTCGGCCTACTCCCAGCCGAGGTTGTCATCCCCCGGATGGACTGATGAATAACTATTCCCATGGATCATGAAGACCTCTCTTGACGAGGTTGGTAGTAACGTTGGCCATGGCCGACCTTGCTTGAGACGAGACCGTTGGTCATTGTTTTAAGGCCCTTCCAACATCGGGCATATCCATGGACGAGGTTGATGTCTCTGAGCCGAGGTGGTAGATTTAGGGCATATCACTAAGGCATTAGTTTCTAAATTTATATTACCCATGGCATTGGTTTCTAATCAATTAAAAAGTAGCCTCCAAAAAATAATTCCCAACAAGTTTGTTAAGTTCTCCTTCCATATTCATCATCATCCTAAAGATAATTTCCAAAAAAAGTACTCACAATGTCCCAATCTATAATTAAAAAAAGTACCTGGGCATTAGTTTCTAAGTTTATAAGTCTATTAACAATTGATAAATAGAATAACATCAACTAAGAAGTAACGCACATTGAGATAAACACTAAAAAATTTATCTAGTTCAATTTTAGTTTCAATATTATTAAAAAATCAATAATTTGTTTTTTTGTTGATAAACTAATACCACCCTGTTAAATTAAAAAATAAAAAACTCAAGAACCCCAATGACAATCCACAAAAATTCCCCTTCCATCGATTCAAAAGATAAGGTAATAGCATCACCAATATTTTAAAAAAAATCGGTAGAGTTTCCTTTGTTTATATATGAAAACCACCCTATTAAATTAAAAAATAAAAAAGTAAAAAAAAACAACGACAATTCACCACCATATCACTTCCACTGGTTCAGCAAATAAGGTAATAGCGACATTAATATAGTTATTAAACAAGTCAAAGGATGCGAATCAAACAAAGTAATTTCAATAAATACAACATTAAAATTATTAAAGCTGGCCATATAGCAAATGTGAGGAAGAGAAGTGATGATTTTAAAGCATCAAACATCTTGTGGAATCTAGGTTAACGAGCCTCTAAAAGTTCCAAACGATCATCATGAGTCTGCCGTTGTTCCTTTAACTCAGAATTCGCTCTTTGAGCTTCCTTAAGGGCCTCCTCCAACTGTGCCTCTCATTGTATTGTTTTTGATTTCGTAACATTCGATCCATGACCACGACCTATGATATAACCTGATTTAGTACCACGTACGCAATCAACTATCTCATCGGGAGTCAAAGGTTCACTACACTCAGGAGTACGCTCATCTTGTGACCGTTTCATCTCAATCTGCAAACCAAATTAGTATATATCATTTTCTATAGTGAGCCAAACAATTAGCACTAGTGTATTATTAATGGCTTTGTAATGATTTTTAAACTAAATATAGTTGAGAGGAGTTTATTACCCAAACCCAACCACCACCCCACACCACCCACCCACACACTAACACAAACAAGACTTAATGAGCTTCCAATATAACGGTGAAGTTTTGAGATGAAATAAGCATGCCTGTTATCCAAGTAACCTGGCCCACCGATGAAATTAAGTAAGAAGGGCACCCCGACCCCAACCTGTGAAATTGATTGAATTTTTTGATTAGGCATTTCTTTTCACAATTAATTCCAGTTCTATTACATGGGATTAACAACACAATCACTAAAAAAAATGTATCATAAAGAGAAAGAAACATACGTGAAACAATGTATATGAAAAGTGAATACAATTTCTTAGGCTTATGACCTCAATATCATTAGACACTGCAGCTGTAGACACCCCATTCTAGCACCCCCTAACCTCTCCTTAGGTGCCTAACACCTCCCTTCATCACTACAAACTTAAGTCATACCCCAGGTACCGACCTAGAGGTCATCGGGCACTCCCAGACTCTGTTTAACCAAAAGTCAAACTTTTAAGCTCGATTGAGACTGAATGAATCTTTAAAGGTCACTAAAACCCCTTTCCAACGGTCCGTCCCGTGCGTAATTCTAACTTATGGTGCGGACGAACAACCCGTTTTCCCTCAAAACTTGATCAGGAGGCTCCCGGGCTCCGTTTGACAAAAATCAACTCTTCAGATCGATTGAGATTGAATGAATAAATCCCCTTTCCAACGGTCTGCCCCGTGTGTAATTCTGACTTACGGTTCGGACAAACGATCGGTTCTACTCTGAAAGGTCACCAAACGCTTCCGGGCCCCAGTTGATCAAAATCAACTCCCCAAACTGAGTCAAGCTCTTTGTAATGTTAAATTACATCTCCTAACCTTTCTAATGGTCCACCTCGTTCACGATTCTGATTTACCATGCGGAATAATGATCCGATTGCATCCGATAATTCTTCATCCAAAAGAATGCCGAGCGCTTCCGAGACACATTTGACCCAAAGTCAACACCCAGACCCTGGAGAAGTCCCAAGGACTTTCGAAGGAATCTAAAGTACCTTTCTATTGGTTCCCTCCGTGCACGATTTGGATCAACGGTTTGCATTTTACGACCATATTTCCGGAGGAACCTGAAAGAGACTGTCAAAGAGTAGGTTCCAAACCCTGCCTATCGGCAGTGTGCCTAAAAACTCTTATCGATTGACAGGACTAGGACTATGTCGATCGGCAATGCCATGGGCCTATAAAAAGGAGGGCTTGACCTCATTTCAAGGGGACCCAAGATCTGAGATCCATCACTCTCAGCGAACTCAGAAAACCTCTCTCAAAGTTAGCGTGATTTCTACATCCAAATCCATTTCCAACCCTCATCTTTCATCATCTTTTTCCCCAAACTTGGTGAATTAACTACCCTTCATAATCATCCAAGTGCAAGGGTTGCTCTCCAACATTCAAGATCAAGCTCAAGATCTTCAAGAAGGTCAAACTTTCACAACTCTCTCTTCAAATTGTCCTAAATTTGTTCTAACTTATTTTATTACTTAGAACTTGTATTCTCTCCATCTCACATATCTTAATATACTTTTTATTTAGTATTATTGCACATCCCTTATTTTCATATAACTAAAATCCAAAAAATAATAAAAAGAGGGTTTTATCATAAATTTTAAACGGGAATTCTCACACTTTTCTCACAACTAAAACACTTTTTTTACACACACACACACACACACATATATAAGATAAGATAAGTCCCCTGTTGGATTTATGGGGTAAATCCCACCCCTAGTTTGCATACAAACTACGTGGACTTTGATGCCTCTATAGGCTACGTAGGCGTCTCGGGGTAAAACCTGAGACTCGAGTCCTATTAATTCCATTTTTGTTATTTTTCTATATTCTTTAACTTAATTCTCCTAAATTCTATATATTTACATATACCTATATTTGTTCTTAGTGGTGTATTATTCCACATGCGTTATCGTTCCTTTATAACTATTAACGCAAGGATAACCACGTAAATAATATTTTATAATATTACTTTTAGTAACTTTCCTATGGATGACTCGCTTTATATCTTCCATGATACAAGTTGATGGTTACTATCTCAACTTCATATACACATGCACACATATCACGGGGAAATAAAGGAAAATGGCAACAATCCATGAGAGACCTCCAGGGCGGAATGGGTGCCTAACACCTTCCCATTTTGTAACTTGGCCTACGAATCCTTTTCGAATCAATTTTGGTTTCGTATGTATTAGTATGTCTTTGGATACGGTCCTTCGGCACGGCTCCACCTTCTTTTGTCTGTTTTGAGTAAAATAGACTCGAGACTCCATATCTCTACATTTTCACCTCACACATCACCGACGATGGCCGGAGTGCTCCCGAGAGGGATACGCAGGACCATGATCCTCTCACCGCGGAGATGACACCCCCTTTCATCATCTCTCTCCCTCCGTGAGGATCGGGGATGGCCACAGTGGCGACTCCGCTGGGGACTTTTTTTTAGGGCTAGACTATATTTATGTGGGTGTTTTATTTTCTTATTTATCCCCCTATTTTCATGTCCCTCCTTATTATTGATTTGTACCTTATACTTATGCTTCTATTTACACACTTGTAGAATATTCTACATGTACACTTCGAACCACGTGCACCTAGAATCACGTGTATCCACATGTTGCACTCATTACCCATCCATACCTCGTATACCATTGGTACTTGTACTTTTCTCCTTATTTGGCATGATCAAGAAATATACTCTCATCATCAGATACTAATAAGAGAATTATGCATGATTCACACGACATCACCAAAGAGCATTGGTATTGACCAAATTTTGTCCAGTAATCGGTGGGTCACTTCATGATGGGCGCTGGTCCGGCAGGGCGCAGTTAGACTAAGCGATATGACTCTCACCTTCCATTAGACAAAATAGTTTGACGTATATCAAACAATTCACCCGCATCGTACCGCTTGACTGAAGTCATAACGGGAGGTATATCGCAGGGAACTCATTCACGTATTCCGAGTATATTGAACTCACTCTCACACGTACCGTCCCCACGAGGTATATAGTGAGGCAATTCACGTACACTAGGGTATATGAAATGGCTTGTCTACACGTACCGATTCCCCTCAAAAGAAAGACGTGTATCGTGGAAGCCGCGCTAAAGGGGGAATCCTTTACAATTCACCCAACCAACTGCATACCCACATACAGGTGTCAATCCTAGGACACAAATGTTAGATTGACAGTTTCAACTCGAAACTCTATCGAAATTCTGAATCATACTGCCGCCCAAATATTTGCGCATTTTTAAATGGGACCCTGCCCTTGAGCATGGTCCCAAGTCCAACCATAGCTTTACATATGTTACAAACCCAACTTTTCTAGGCTCGGGTTCTGTCTGGAATTTCATTTTTTTATATAGGATAATTTAATACAAGTGCGAACATAATAATTATAATAATCATGTTGAGACCCGTCTCCAAAGAACGTTTCTCCTTCCTTTATCAAAAATCCAAAAACATCTTTCCTTCCTTTATCAAAAATCCAAAAACATTTTTCCTTTCTTTAGCAAAAATCCAAATATATTTTGTCTTTCAATCTCAAAAAAAGAAAAAAAACATTTTCATTCTTTTTCTCCAAAAATAAGTCCCATTTTACGCCTTCTCATGTCGATTGCATGCCCTTGGTCTGGCTTCTTATTGGCTTCGGTCTTCATTCAAATCACCCCAGAGTTCCAACCATTCCCCTACTACTTCTTTTATGTCTGGAATCCATTCTCTTTTCATGGAGAACACATATCAAGTACCAGTTTTGTAACCAGATCTGACGGTAGTCTTAGCTCAACTCGTGTCCAAGATTGACAACTTCTAGACTAAGGTTCGAGAGATGTAACGAAACCAGGTTCTTGTTCCTCAAGATCCCGAGTCCCTATTACCTCGTGCTATGGGTTCACTTGAGCCTGTTTGGGTTCCCAAGGAGTATCAGCACGCTCCATGTTCCCCTCCTGCTAACGGGCCACCGCCTACCCATCTTCCTATACCAAACCTTACCGAGTCTAGGGTTAACTTGCCTATGATCATTGATCCAAAAGAGGAAGAGTTGAATAAGGTCAAAGAAGATCTCAAGATACTAAGTAAGAAGTTCGACCAAAGTCAGAATATCTGGAAATTAGATGGACTACACCCACATGTGTCCTTATCCTAAGGCGTGGTTACTCAAGAATTTCAAGATGCCAAATATTGAGCAATTCGGAGTAAGTGGACCCCTGCTTCTTCATCTTCGCATTTATCACAGTTCAATGACTCTCCTAGGGGTTTCTGAAGAAGTGATGGCCCAATTATTTCAGAAAACATTGAAGGATAGTGCCCTCCGATGGTTTTTGTCTCTCGTGGAGTCCAGAATTCATAGCGGGGAGGATGTAGCCCGAAAATTCTTGTCGCAGTACAAATACAATGAAGAGATTTAGGTCACCAATCATGATTTAGGGATGCTCAAATAGAACTCTGGGGAATCAGTCAGTAACTTCATAGGACGATGGAGGGAAAAAGAAGCCACCATGAGCAATCGTCCATCCGAAGAAGAACATGTCAATGTAGTGAAGAAGAACTTCTTACCCCCTGTCTGATGAACAATGGGAGGATAATACTATCCCCACTTTCGAGCTCTCAGAGAAGCCAGAGTAGAAATCGAGGAGGGTCTTGCTAAAAAATAAGTTGAACCCAAGAAAGTGTTTGGATAGTTCACTCCCAGAAAATATATAAGCCTGTTCGTGCTCCAGTCCCAACCATCAATAACATCTCTCAAGCAACCACCTCATGGGAATTAAAAGGCCTCCCTGTCCCAGTCCGAAAGGAATACACTGAGCTCTATACTCCCATCTCCAAAGTTTATCAAGCCCTGTTAATACAAAACCTCATCAAACCCTTGGACCCCCATCCATTGCCAAATCCACTCCCCAGACACTTCAAGGCAGATGCCCACTGTGCCTTTCACCAATGCTTTCACCTTTGAAACATAATCCAAGGTCTAATTGACCGGGGTACCATTGCCCCACCGGCCAATCCTAAGACAAAAACTACTCACAACCCACTCCCAAATCATGCCAATGCTACCTTCGTAGAAGAGAGCCCATAATTTTATCCTTCAACACAAATCACATCCATAAACTTCCCCGAACCTCTCCAAAGTTGCCCATATTTCCTCCTACACCCTGTTAGCCTCGCTGATCAGGCACTATCACTCCTTACCAAAGCATGCATTGGTGTACGCACCCGTTCTAAAAAATAAAGTATGGAATTATCAGAAGTATTAAACCAACTCTTAGAGTTTGGGATGAAATTTCCATCATAGATGATCATTGATTGCCCAAGGTTCAATACGCTATTCTTGGAAGCACGAAAATGGGCCTGAGAGTCAGACAGTTAGGTAGTACCAACCGATAAAGTCATCCTAGATTACGTTGTCCAGATCATAGCAGAATTATTCAGACAAACCAACAATATTTGTAGCATGATCGAGTTACTTGATACTCTAAAGTTACAAGGGCTCCTGGTCCCTTCACCCTTACACCTCCCCGCAGAATGGGCGGACCTGTACGAAGAAGACATTAAAGTTGTGGAATGAATTGACTTTACATGGAAGGTTAAAATTGTTTCCATCGGATGGGGGGGAAGAATTTGAAGATTCAAACGAAGAGCAATCTTCAGAGAAAACTGTCACGATAGCCGACATGTGTGGGATGATATCATTTGAAGAACTCCTCAGAGAAATAAATAAGGTGGCAGAAAAACCTGAGATTAACGAGGAAGCATGATTCATGTTCTTCCGTTCTTCAATAAATCGCATGACCAGATCGGGAATGAATTACCAAATCCCAAGCTTACCACCAGCCAATGACAAAGGGAAGGGCATTGAAAACCTTCCTATGTCAGAGATGACCCTCGAGGAAATCAAGATCCTCGATCAATTGAAGAAAATTGAAGCTAACATCACTCTATGGGTTCTTTCATGTCTTCCTAGCTACACAGGCATGCTTTGATCAAGTAGCCCACTGGACTAAAAGTTCCTCCTTCCACAACACTAGACGAAGCGATAAATTTAGTCGGATCCCTCACTCTACCCAAATGCTATCCTTTTTGGAAGAATAAATCCCCCGAATTGGGCCAAATTCCATAATCGTGCACTCAACATCTCTGTCGAAGTTATGGGGAAGATGATACCACTCTCTCTTGTCAATAATGGATTCTCCTTGAATGTTTTCCCATTAAGAACCTTCAAATTCTTAGTAATGAAGGAAAGTGATCTCGCACCAACCTCCACTGCTGTGCATGCCTACGATAATACCCGTTGCTCGAACGACCTTGGCTCCACAGTATCAAGGGTGTCTTCTCCTCACTCCATTATAAACTAAAGTTCTTCGCCGATGGATGAGTCATCACCATTTTGGGCGACTATGACAATATCAAGGGTGCAAGTACCAGCAATCCAATCCTTGAGATACAACACGAATCAAATGATATGCTCCTATCAGGATTCCAAGTTGATCCACTTCTATTCCCGATAGGGGACGATTTCAAAGAAGGGTTTGTCCAGAATACGACCCTCATATCCATGTCAATGTGATTCAGATGTTCAGAAACATGCACTTCATTCCCGAACTAGGGCTATGACAAAGACAACAAGGGATAATTGAACCCATTGAACTAAAAAAAAGCTTTCCCTACTCTTGGTTTGGGGTATCAAGCATCAGAATAAGAGCTCAGAATGATTCGCCAGTCTTGACCAAAGAGAATATTAGATTCCATCCAGACTATCCCTAGTGATTCCTTGAATGAACGATTCAATAAAGAGGGTGAAGACTTCCCATTTTATAGCTTTCCTGAACCATGGTATGACCATACAAACAAGAAGATGAAGCCTAGAATGGAGATATTTTTCCAAGAAAACCTATGGGTCAAAAATTCCCAACACCATGTATAACCACTCATGAAAGGAAATGCAAATTCTAAGGGAAGTGACTATGAGGATTCATTTGACTTATAGACACTATGGTTGACACTCTGCATGGTTCATTCAGGCACTACATCACTGGATCCATACCACCAGATTAAATTTGCTGATACACCTCTCCTTAACTCAAATGTTATGCCAGTTCTACCTATTGAAATCCCACCTAACCCTAATGTTTACCCAATCTCTTCTTCTGTTGTCTATCCTTTCTCAAACGTAACCAAAACCTCCTTTGATGAGGTTCTCAATGATGTTTTTCCTATCAATGAAATAAATGAATATTTTGAGTATCTTGTTATGCCTTACATTAATTGTTTAGATTCTAATCAAACTTTTGATGATGATGATTTTGCAAATGAACAATTATTAACTGATCTAAATAAGGTTAATAATAAACAACATAATCGTGTTCAAGTTAATGAAGAAGAAACTGTGGTTCTTAACCTCGGTTCTAGTAGACAACTATGCGAGATTAGGATAGGGGCTACCCTTGACAAGTATGAGTGCTCACAACTCTAACAATTACTAAAGAAATTCGTGGATGTCTTCGCGTGGTCCTATGGCGATATGCCTGACATTGATCCTGAAATAGCTCAACATGAGATCCCCACTCTTCTAGATTACAAGCCAGTTAAACAAAAGTTGATAAAGCTACGCACCGAATGGTCACTCAAAGTCAAAGAAGAAATGGTCAAACAACTAAACATGGGCTTAATTTGCATGATCGAATATTCCATATGGCTAGCCAATATAGTGCCTGTACCAAAATCAGGAGGGAAAGTTTAGATGTGTATAGACTACTGGGACTTGAACAAAGCCTCTCCAAAGGATGATTACCCATTACCCAATATCGATATGATCATGGACAGCAGATCCAGTCCTGATATTAAGTCATTCATCGATGTGTTTGCCAAATACAACCAATTTAAAATTCACCCAAATCACCAAGAAAGGACCGCATTCATAACCCCATGGGGAACCTTTTTCTACACCGTTATGCCATTTGGTCTCCAGAATGCTGGGTCTACCTACCAGAGGGCTGCCACAACCATCCTACACGATCTGATTCACAAAGAGGTTTAGGTTTAAGTGGATGTTATGATTATCAAATCCAAAAATAGAGAACGTCATCTTCCCGCCCTCCGAAAGTTCTTCGAACGACTTCGATGGTATCAGATGAGACTTAATCCAAAGAAATGTGTCTTTGGCATTACAGAGGGAAAACTCTTTGGATTCATGGTCAGTGAGAAGGGGATAGAAGCAAATCTTGCCAAGCTGAAAGCCATACTTGGTATGCCACCTCCCCGAATGGAAAAATAAGTCTGTGGTTTCCGTAAAAAATTGTAATACATCAGTCGGGTCATCAGCCAGCTAATCTCCATCTGCGAACCTATTTTCAAACTCCTCCAGAAGGATTCAACCAAGGTTTGGAATAGGGCCTGCCAAGAAGATTTTAACCGAATCAAACAATATCTGCCCTAACCTCCAGTACTCATGCTACCATAGCCCGGTCTCCCCTTGATCCTATACCTAACTGAAAAATGTCGCTAATGCAGTTTAATACAAGATTAAACTGTATAAGCAACTCCGAGATGTTTGTTGAAGAAACCCTTTTCTTTCGAAAATAAAAATTATAAACAAGATGTGTTTACAAAGAAACTTATGTACGAGAGTAATCAAGACTGTGTAATCAGTTTTTTAAAACTAAGGCAGTTTCAAAAATTCAGCACACTTATAGAATGAGATGAGTAGATGAAGATAATCAACACACAGTTTTTAACGTGGTAAAACCTCTCCCAACAGAGGAAACATCCATGGTGACTTCTAAGTCATAAAAGTAAAAGTCCACTAATAACAAATAATAGTTACAAACAATACAACATGCAAGCACACAAATCAACCTATTCTAAGTTTAGGAATATACCCCACTTGGTGTCCTTCTAACTTCTCATAGATCTGATTTGTTGATGATGTTCTTCCAGTTTGCTAACTTCCTTTGCTTTAGCTTCCTTATGTCGACTCAATGATCTCTGATCTAATACACAACACTTCCAGAGTAGAAGTGTGTTAAGTGTTTGTGTAGTGATTCCTACCAACATGCATGAACTCACACACACTTAGATTTACAGACAGTCCTAGTAAATTACATATAAAGACTATATGTTGTGATTTTAGTTTATTTCTTTCTCACAGAACTTGAACCCTTTTTGACCTTTAAATATAACCCAGATTCCACGGATATATTTCTTTTAAAATTGGTCAAGATCTTAATCAATCTCTTTTTGAAAACATTTGTGAGATTCAAAATCTCCAAGTGTGAATCCAACTAGGTCAAGGTTAAGTTTTGTAAAAACAGAAACCATAAAACTTTTTCAAAACTAAATCAGTAAAGATTTTCTTAAATCAAGTAGTAAATATGCAGATCTAGTGAAAATGTAACATGCAGAGTGTAGATCTAAAGTTTCTATGAGAAAGAAACAAGATCTTCACACGAATGTTTAAGTTGTGAACAAGATCAAAGACAAAGAGGTTACAACTTCGATATGAACAAACCACTATCTCTCTCAAACACTCAAGGTTGTGTTTGGGGTTAAGTGTATACGAAGGTTTGATTTAGAAAATGAAGTGTTTAGGGTTAGGGTTAGGTTTTGGGCTAACAGAGTTTTCTTTCTCTCTCTTCTCTCTTTTCTTTTCTCTCTTCTCTCTCACTTCTCGCTTCTCTCTTATTTTGTTTCTCTCAGAAAGACGAATGCCCAAAAGTCTTCTAAGGCTGAGAAGTGGAGGGTATTTATAGGGTTGAGGGAAGGTTCTGGATGTTCGAGGGAAATCAAGGGCTGAGATCAAGTCTTACAAACTTTGACTTGATCCAAAGGTTATAAAACAGCGGTGATTAAAAATGATTGTGATTGGTTCATATGGATAGCACCCGGATTAACTTAGAACACATGCAGACCCTCGATTAGGAATGATCCAATGATCAGCAATCAACCATCCAACCTTCTCACTAAAGAAACACAAATAGGTACACCCGGAGGATGACAAGTGTTGGCTTGTGAGTGGCTCTCACACGCGCGTCTAAAATAATTACAGAAGGTACCCTGAAGTCTCTAGCGCTTTGAGATTCTACCCAACCAAACATTCGAGTGAGAAATGAAGTTTACAAAATAGAATATTAACCCCACAAATGTTATAATCCCATTTTATTAATAAAAACATTTATTTAAAAAATGTTTAAAAAATATTTAAAAATTCCCAAAACATTATTAAAGCTCCAATTCAAGGGGAATTAAACACACACTCAATTTTAAGCAATATGAACACATGTATGCACTTCTAATTGTGTGTAGTGTGATTCAATTTATACCTTCATGGATCATTGAAGAGGATTAGAGAGAAAATATCCGAGGCTCTTTGGATTCTAGATTGGACAACCAATTTTGTCACTATTTCCAAACTAGTTGAACACTTATACAATATAGACTTAAGCAAGTCAAAGGTATAAGGTGCTTCACTAACCATAATTGACACTGCAGTTGGGGATTTACTAGACCAATACCTTAAAAATTCCCACAAAGAAAGATCCATCTATTATGCTAGTCACAAATTGACCGAGTACGAAGTCAACTACACTGCTTTGGAGAAGGCATGTGCCGTGCTTATTTGGGTCATCCAAAAGCTGCGAAAGTACATGTTCGCCTTCCCCATCAAAATTGTATCCCGAATGAAGACCATCGAGTACCTTCTTGAGAAACCCGCCTTATCCAACTGAATTGCTCGATGGTTGATTCTCCTAGCCAAGTTTGATATCATGTACGTCACACAAAAAGCCATAAAAAGAAGAGCCCTCTCTGACTACCTCACTGACTACCCCCATAGAATAAGCTGATGTTTGGATCTCTGAATTCCCAAATGAAAACATCCTCTACACCGCTCAAGAAGACATTCGATGGAAAGTTTTCTTCGAGGACACTCCCAACAAAAAGGGATATGGCATTGGGATACTTCTGATCACCCAGAAGACTCCCACACTCCCATCGCTTTCAAATTGGGTTTTCCTACACTAACAACATGACTGAATACGAGGCATGTATAGTAGGCCTCAAGGTTTCTCTTAAGAAAGGAATTCAATGCCTAGATGTCTACGGGGATTCTTCCCTCATCAATGGTCAAGTGCGTAAAAAATGGAAAGTCAATGACGAGAAACTCCAACCCTTCCATGCCCATTTAGAACAACTATCCTCTCAATTCTAAGATAGAACCTTCCACAACTTGCCTTAAGCAAAGAATAACCTAGCAAATGCCTTTTCTACCTCGGCCTCCATGGTTAACTTGCCCAAAGGAATAACAATGGCCCCCTTCCTAGTTCAAAAGCAAGATAAACCAACCCATTGCTACCACATTGAGCTCGTTACCAAAAAAGATCCCGAGCTAAGAAATTATTGGTACTATGATATCTAGCACCTCCTCAAGCATGGTAGGTATCCCGAAGGTTCCAACAAGAAAGAACGAGCAACCCTTCGAAGTCTGGCCACCCAGTACATCATCGGTCACAAAGCACTGTTTGAGAGAAACTTTGTTGGAACCCATCTACACTGCCTTGCAGGGATTGACATTAAAGAGATAATGCAGAAAATCCATAGTGGGGAATGTAAGCCCCACATGAACGGTCACATGCTTGCCAAAAAAATCATCCGACAAAGCTACTACTATACCACCATGATCCAGGATTGCTCCGCTTATGTCCGGAGATGCCTCAAATACCAACAGTTTTCCAACTTCAACACCTGCCTCCGCAAGAATTATACAACATGATTTCTGCCTGGCCGTTCTCCCCCTGGGGTATCGACATCATAGGGAACGTTACACCCAAAGGCTCCAACAGGCATGAGTCCATCCTAGTTGACATTGATTACTTCACCAAATGGGTTGAAGTCGAGTCATACGCAATTTCGAACTCAAAGAAGAACATTTTCTGCCGATATGGGGTCCTGTATGAGAAAGTGTCAGATAACGGGTTGCATTTCGAGGCATAAGTCATAGAAGTGGTCAACGAGTATGGGATTCAGAGACACAAATCTTCTCCCTACCGACCTCAGACCAACGGTGAAGTCGAGACCTCCAACAAAAACCTCAAAGCCATTATCAGTAAGATTACTAAAAGTTATCAAGATTGGGCCGATCGAATCCCTTATGCCCTCTAGGGTTACCAAACCTAAATTCGAACCTCTACTGGGGCTACCCCTTACTCTCTAGTCTACGGTATGGAAGTAGTCCTACCCGTGGAGTTAGAAATCCCTTAACTTTGTGTCATGCAAGAAAGCCAAGTCGATGAGGAGGACTGGCTTCAAAGCCATCTCGATGAGCCATCACTCTTGGACAAAAGAAGACTGGAAGTGTTGTACCATATACAAGGGTACCATCACCGAATAACGCGTTCATTTAATAAGAGAGTAAAGGACCGCAGTGTCCAAAAAATGGATTTAGCCATTAAAGAAATAGTAGAGTCCATCTGGGACCCTAGAGGGAAATTCAATCCCAATTGGAGGGGCCCATACAATGTGAAGAAGATCTTGTGTGGTGGTGCCGCCATGCTCGCCGACCTAGATGGAGAAGAGATGTCTCATTTAGTCAACCTGGATCGTCTTAAGAAGTTCTACCCCTAGTCTAAAATCTCGACGCGCTACGACTATTCTCATTTCCCTTCTATTCTAAAAAAAATCTTCATTTCCCTCTACCCAGAACTAAGTGGGCCTGATCCCCTACAAAAAACTATTTTCAGAAAAATTAAAACCTTTTGAAAAAACCTAGAGGTATGTAGGCAGCTCATGCATCTTACATGAACATGAACCTTTCTCTTTCACAAAAAACTATTATATTCTTATCTTCGAGAACGACAATTTATTTTAACATATACTTGAACAAAAGGATTATGCATGCTTTAGCGATCGGTACAGATAAATATAAAATTCATCAAAAAGGCACAGCTCGATGATCAAAAACTTATGTATTTCACAAATATGAAGTTATGATGCAATTACATAAGAAAAGGAGTGGATAACTCCCTTGCCCCTACCTTCCTAAAAAGCCAAATAAATTACCAAACGTATTCCCCGTTATAAAATAAACTCCCCCAAGAGTCCTACCCACAACTACTAGAGGAGCCCGCTCCGTAATCATCTACATCCTGGGGTCCCCAAAGAGCGATCCACCTCTATTTTCTCTCCATCGCAATCCAGCCCCAGTAGCTGATTCACATCTATGGGAGTCACACTCATCTCCTCAAAGACAAAATGGAAGGTGTGGGTAGTGTCCCACCACCTCTTCCCCAGAGAACAAAGACCGCCATCGAACGAGGCATCTCATCCAGCACAGACGCCAACCTCCCAAAGCCTGGTGATGATACCACCCAACGCACCACAGGTGGAAGGTGCTTCCAGACATCCTTAAGCCCCATCGTCCCGCGGGCACGCATAGTCGACAAAGAAACATACGACTGCCAAAGAAAAGACCTTGTCAAAATCGAAGAACAACGGAAATCACAAAAAAAATGCCCAAAGTCATTTTGTACTTACATAACCACAAAAGTTCACCACACTAGAAGAGCGATGATGCGACGGCTCCCGTAGTAAAGTCCATTCATCAGCAACCGACTCAAACAGATCGAAAGAATTCTTACTCCCCAAAGCAAGAGGCGCCCTAGCCCTCCACTCCACATTTGCCGAGTCGTCAATAGACAACCACTCCCGGTGTACCATTTTTCGGGTTGAGGAATGTTAGAACGATTCGCAAAAGAAAATCGCTGAGAAAGAGAAGGAAAAAAACTGTGAAAAATTAGGGGAACCCGCCCCCTTTTATAGGAAGCCAAGGGTCATACCGATCGGCATTGTACCCCCACCTACAGCCCCTTTTTACCTTCTCGAGGCAGTTCAAAAGTCTGTTCCACTGCCAAATGGCACCCTCCACACCATGCTGAGCGACACCCTCTTTAAATTTTCGTACAAAAACTCCGAGAAAATACCAGAAAACCTTGAAAAATCACCAAAAAATTCCTAAAAATCCCAGGGAAGGTTTAGAACATTTTTGCCACGAAAATTTCACACTCCCTTAAGCGAAACACCTACTTCACTAGCGAAACTCTAAAAAGCTAGGTGAATCTCCTCCCGATAAAATCCCCAGAGGATCCCTAAAGTATACGAAACCTCAGGTTATCTCATGTCCCAAAAATGTCTCCCTGTGCAAAGCGTCCAAACAATGGGCCACCTAATCACGTCCCCAGTGGGATTTAAAGCATCAAATTGGCTATTACCCCGCAAAGTCTCCAAAAGATATGAGCATTTCTCCAGCAATCAGCTCCCCATCTCAAATCAAAATCACGAGGTAATTTCCCCAGTAGAGTTCTCTGAGAATATCAAAATTTAAGCCCCTGGAATTGGCTTCGACCCGCAAAATTGGTCATCTGAATTTAAACCCTCGGAATTAGCTTCGACCAGCAGAATTGGTCATCTCAATTTAAGTCCTCAAAATTGGCTTCCACCCATAAAATTGTTGGGTCATCTCAATTTAAGCCCTCAGAATTGTCTTTGACTCACATAATTGGTCATCTCAATTTAGGCCCTCGGAAATGGCTTCGTCCCACAAAATTGGTCATCTCAATTTAAGCCCTTAGAATTGGGTTCGACCCACAGAATTTGTCATCACAACCTAAGCCATCATAATTGGCTTCGACCCACAGAATTATTTGTGACACCCCGCCTAATAAAATACCGGGTGATCATTCCTATACCAAATTAAAACAGGAATCATAGTTGGTTCATCCTTAGCATCACTATCGAAAAGTTTTTAAAACTTACTAGCCACCTAGTATTCCAAAAGCTGGTGCCAAATTTTAACTTTTTAAATAAACAAGACAGTACATGAGTAAATAAATATAAACCATTCACACAACTGAATAAAACTTAACCGAATAATTAGTTAAATAATTTGCCGAATAAACCATCGGCCACCAAAGCGAATAATCCAATACAACCATCCAACACCTGAATAAATACATCTGAAAACTGTACTGAGAAGACTGGGCGAAAAGACCTAAATAAAACTGAAACTGATAAATTATTCCTACTCTAGGAATGAATAAACAATGCGTCTAATCCAAACTCCTGCTAGCATCCACATATGCCGCAGCTCCGTGTCCCTGGAATAGAATATCAATCCTAACATCCATGTGGCTGGACAAGTAAAAGGTTTTGAAAATTGTTTTATAGCAAAGGTTAGAACCCAAAACATTTTGAAAATATTTAGCAAGTAATTTATCGCAATAAATATCAGTTATTGATTACACATGTTAGAATCACGCACACTCTCTTCAGTTTCCTCACCTCTCGTCTATCGTGCGTAGCTAACGTTCCTACCTAGTCCCACGTTTAAAGTCATGTCAAAATTCTGGCAGATTACCATGTTGATAGATCAAACACCCTGTAGTAAAATGTATATTACTCCCTCTACAGAACTCCGATTGACCTGATTCCAAGTTCATTGGATATCTAAGAGAAATATCTTTCCAGGCATGTATGGTTAACACTCTAATTCAAAGTACAACGCAAATGGCATACGTTTAAAATTGTGTCAAAAATTCTAGCAGAATGACATCTTGTGTTCATCAATTAAATCCTAAGTCATTCAAGATTCATATTCTTCATCCAAAAACTCATAAAGATTCCATATTAATCATAAAATATATTCAAATTTCATTTTATCTTTACTTAGGTATTCATTCTACATGCAATCCTACCCAAACATGTGATCAATTCAAACATTTAATTTAAGGATTTTCAATGGAATCAACTAATTCTTAAAACTCCCTACACATGGGTATTATAACTTGAATTTGATTTTCAATAAACACTTGCCTTATATCCAGTAGGTCTAATTTTGTGATCATGGTTGGTGACTGATGATCTTTGTCCTTCAATCTTTCTTCCCAATGAGTTTGTGGTGAAAGTCTCCTTTAAATCCTTCCCACTTCTTCCTTTTTGCCTTGGAATTGTTTCTCGCTTCTCTCTAACGGCTATGGTGTGTTTTTATTCTCCCAAACCCTAGCCTCCAACGCTTATAATCTGACTTAGAGTTCTAAAATTTAGTGGGCCTCCTCACCGTAAAATGTAAAAAGGCCAGAATGCCCTCGTATGGGCCCGATTTAGCCCAAAAATGCCCCGAGACCCAATAGCTGCCCCCGGGTACTCTTTTCTGACTATCTCGACCCATCCGGACTCAACCTCACACTCAGAATTGTCATCCAAAATACTTTTTTATATTTCCAAATTTCAACCTCAAAATACGACACACATTAATTCGGACAATTAAACTTAAAGTCGCCAATTATAAATAATTCTTCCCACTTAAATAAATTCTCCAGATCATAAATTTAAGTTTCTCCAATTTAAATATTTTTATAACTTCCAAAAACAATTTAATATTAAATCCTCAAAATTACGGGGTGTTACATACAGTACATCTTAACTAGGTCTCCAACATCTACACATCTCAGACAATCTAGCTCATCAGTACCGCCCATACAGTATGCTACATGCTACCCTTAATTTACATTAAGTCATTAGTTAAGTTTCACTTTAACTTTCCCATACCGCCCATACAGTATTTGTCCGAACGTCTAGTAATTATCATTACTCTTACCTTAGTATCAATACATTAAAATCAAGCTCTCATACTTAATCAAATTTTAGGTAAATACTACCTACATTCTCTACTAATCAGACTCAAGTAGATTTTATATATATTCTAGCTGCCAATTTATGTTCCAGCCACTCTTACCTATATGTAGTTTATACAATTTTAGTTATGCACTAATAGTTCTCACTACTATTACGCCTGAGTATATATTTAAAATAATAATTAGGTATACCCCACCTAATCTTACTACTATCACACATAAGTAGGTTATTCAAACGTTATATCTTTCACTAACACATATACATAGAATAGCATATCCTTGTATCAGTCCTATTTCACACATTAAGTACAAATGATTTGGAATGTCTCCTCGAACCTTGCTCGGAATGTCTCCTCGAACATGGTTCGGAATGTCCCCTCGAACCAGGCTCGAAATATCTCATCGAGCATAGTTCGAAATGTCTCATCCAACTTACCAATCCTATCACAAGGAAACACGCAATAGGCATTCACAACCCAAGTAATCCTATAAAACAGTAGGTATTCACACAAACCAATTATTCATACTTGTACGTAATATATTTCTCTCTAATATTCACTGTACTTGTTTGCTTTACAAATTTATTTCACTTTCGTATTAATTCGAGTATTCACACAACTCTAAGGGTCCTAGTTACCCCTTGTTATATCAATTCAATAGTTACCCTTGTTAACCCACTGACCTAACGAATTTAAACTCGCTCACGCTTTTCTGTAATTATATTCTTATCATCTCGAATTAGAGTACGTCGCAATCAAGCCTATGAATCTCCACTTTAACTCTCTCACAAAATTAAAGTCCAACACTCAATCATAAACCTACTGCCATATCATTATTCCATCAATATATTTCATTAAGGTCCCAAACACTTCCCCAAAAAAAATTTAGATATTTGCGTCTTAAAAAGAAAAATCTCAAATTTTCTGGCAGATTAAACACCCTCTAGTAAAATTTCGATTTCTCCCTCTA
Source organism: Sambucus nigra (assembly GCA_949130495.1). NCBI lineage: Eukaryota > Viridiplantae > Streptophyta > Magnoliopsida > Dipsacales > Adoxaceae > Sambucus > Sambucus nigra. The sequence continues at coordinate 379,953,319 of OX422224.1, forward strand.
GGAACTCCAATTGACCTGATTCTAAGTTTATTGGAAAGATAAGAGAAATAAATTTCCATTAATGTATGGTCCACACTCTAATTCGAAGTAAAGTTCAAATCGTACACATTTAAAGTCATGTCAAAACTCTGGCATATTACCATGTTGACAAATCAAACACCGTGTAGTAAAATGTCTACAACTCCCTATAAAGAACTCCGATTGACCTTATTCCAAGTTCATTGGATATCTAAGAGAAATATATTTCTAGGAATGTATGGTTAACACTCTAATTTGAAGTACAACGCAAATGGCATACGTTTAAAATTGTGTTAAAAATTCTGGCAGATTGATATCTTGTGTTCATCAATTAAACCCTAAGTCATTCAAGATTCATGTTCTTCATCCAAAAACTCATAAAGATTCCATATTAATCATCAAATATATTAAAATTTAATTTTATCTTTACTTAGGGATTCATTCTACATGCAATCCTACCCAAACATGTGATCAATTCAAACATTTAATTCAAGGTTTTTCAATGGAATCAACTAATTCTTAAAACTCCCTACACATGGGTATTATAACTTGAATTTGATTTTCAATAAACACTTGCCTTATATCCAGTAGGTCTGATTTTGTGATTGTGGTTGGTGACTGATGATCTTTGTCCTTCAATATTTCTTCCCAGTGAGTTTGTGGTGAAAGTCTCCTTTGAATCCTTCCCACTTCTTCCTTTTTGCCTTCGAATTGTTTCTCTCTTCTCTCTAACGGCTATGGTGTGTTTTTATTCTCCCTAACAGTAGCCTCCAACTCTTATTATCTGACTTAGAGTTCTAAAACTTAGTGGGTCTCGTCACCCTAAAATGTAAAAAGTCCAGAATAACCTCATATGGTCCCGGTTTAGCCCAAAAATGCCCCGAGACCCAATAGCTACCCCCGGGTACTGTTTTTTGACTATCTCGACCCATCCGGACTCAACCGCACACTCAAAATTGTCATTAGAAATACTTTTTGATACTACCAAATTTCGACCTCAAAATGCGACACACATGAATTCGGACAATTAAACTTAAGTCGCCAATTATAAATAATTCTTCCCACTCAAATAAATTCTCCAAATCATAAATTTAAGTTTCTCCAATTTAAATATTTTTATAACTCTAAAAAATAATTAAATATTAAATCCTCAAAATTATGGGGTGTTACATTAGTCTTCACAATTTAAGCCCTTAGAATTTATTTCGACCCGTGGAATTCGTCATCTCAATATAAGCCCTCAGAATTGGCTTAGACACACAGAATTGATCATCTCAATTCAAGCCGTCAGAATTGGCTTCGACCTGCAGAATTGTTCACCTCAATTTAAGCCCTGAGAATTGGCTTCGACCCGTAGGATTGTTCATCTCAATTTAAGCCCTCAGAATTGGCTCTGACCGGCAGAATTGGTCATAACAACCTAAGCCCTCACAATTGGCTTTGACCCATAGAATTGGTCATCTCAATTTAAGCCCTTAGAATTAGAGTCGACCCGCAGAATTGTTGATCTCAATTTAAGCCCTCGGAATTGGCTTCGTCCCGCAGAATTGATCATCTCAATTTAAGCCCTAAGAATTGGCTTCGACCCATAGAATTTGTCATCACAACCTAGGCCCTTAGAATTAGTCTTCACAATTTAAGCCCTCAGAATTGGTTTCAACCCAAAGAATTGGTCATCTCAATTTAAGCCCACATAATTGGCTTGGACCTGCAGAATTGGTCATCTCAATTTAGGCCCTCAGAATTCGCTTCGACCCACAGAATTGTTCATCTCAATTTAAGCCCTCGGAATTAGATTTTGCCTATAGAATTGGTCATCACAACCTAAGCCCTTAGAATTGGCTTTGACTTGTAGAATTGTTCATCTCAATTTAAGCCCTCGGAATTGGCTTTGACCTGCAGAATTGGTCATCTCAATTTAAGCCCTCGGAACTGGCTTTGTCCCGCAGAATTGGTCATCTCAATTAAAGTCTTAAGAATTGGCTTCGACCCGTAGAATTTGTCATCTCAACCTAAGCCCTCAGAATTGGCTTCGACACACAAAATTAGCCTTCATAATTTAAGCCCTTAGAATTGGTTTCGACCTGTAGAATTGATCATCTCAATTTAAGCCCTCAGAATTGGCTTTGACCCGCAGAATAGGTCATCTCAATTATAGCCCTAAGAATTGGCTTCGACCCGCAGAATTGGTCATCTCAATTTAAGACCTTAGGATTTGTCTTTGACCGGCAGAATTTGTCATCACAATTCAAGCCCTCAGAATTGGCTTTGACCCGCAGAATGGGTCATCTCAATTTAAGCCCTCAGAATTGGCTTTAACCAGCAAAATTGGTTATCTCAACTTAAGTTCTCTAAGTTGGATTCGACCCACAGAATTGGTCATCTCAATTTAAGCCCTCAGAATTGGATTCGACCTGCATAATTGGTCATCTCAATTTAAGCCCTCATAATTGGCTTCGACCCGCAGAATTGTTGATCTTAATTTAAGCCCTCAAAATTGGCTTTGACCCGCAGAATTGGTCATCACAACCTAGCCCTCGGAGTTTGCTTCGACTCCCATAATTGGTCATCTCAATTTAATCCCTCAGAATTGGCTTCGACCCACAGAATTGGTCATCTAAATTTAAGACCTTAAATTTGGCTTCGACCCGCAGAATTGGTCATCTCAATTTAAGAACTCAGAATTGTCTTCGACCTGCAGGATTGGTCATCTCAACCTAACCCCTCAGAATTTTCTTTTGACTCACATAATTGGTCATCTCAATTTAATCCCTCAGAATTGGCTTCGACCCATAGAATTGGATTCGATCTACAGAATTGGTCATCTCAATTTAAGCCCTCAAAATTGGCTTCGACTCATAGAATTTGTCATCACAGCCTAAGCCCTGGGAATTGGCTTTGACCCGCATAATTGATCATGTCAATTTAAGACCTTAGAATTGGCTTCGACCCGCATAACTTGTCATCTCAATATAAGCCATCAGAATTAACTTCGACTCGTAGAATTGATCATCACAATTTAGGTCCTTAGAATTGGCTTGGACCCAAAAAATTGGTCATATCAATTTAAGCCCTAAGAATTGGCTTTGACCCATAGAATTGGTCATCAAAACCTAAGCCCAAAGAATTGGCTTCAACCCATAGAACTGGTTATCAAAATTTAATCTCTCAGAATTGGTATCGACCCGCAGAATTGGTCGTCTCAATTTAAGTGCTCCGATTTGGTTTCGACCCACAGAATTGGTCATCTCAATTTGAGCCCTCAGAATTGGTTTCGACTCGCAGAATAGGTCATCTCAATTTTAGCCCTCGGAATTGGCTTCGACCCACATAATTGGTCATCTCAATTTAAGACCTCGGAATTGGCTTCAGCCTGTAGAATTGGTCATCACAATTTAGCCCAAAGAATTATCTTTGACCCGCAGAATTGGTCATTTCAATTTAATCCCTCGGAAGTGGCTTTGACCTGCAGAATTGGTCATCTCAATTTAAGCCCTCAGAATTGGCTTCGACCCACAAAATAGGTCATCTCAATTTAAGCCCTCAGAATTGGCTTTGACCCATAGAATTGGTCGTCTCAACTTAAGCTCTCAGAATTGGTCATCTCAATTTAAGCCCTCAGAATTGGCTATGATCCTCATAATTGGTCATCTCAAATTAAGCCCTCATAATTGGCTTCAACCCGTTGAATTGGTCATCTCAATTTAAGACCTCAGAATTGGTCATCATAACCTAAGCCCTCAGAATTGGCTTCGACCCATAGAATTGGTCATCTTAATTTAAGACCCCGGAATTGGCTTCAACCCCTAGAATTGGTTATCTCAATATAAGGCCGTAGAATTGGCTTGGACCCGTAGAATTGGTCATCTCAATTTAAACCCACATAATTGGCTTGGACCTACAAAATTGGTCATCTTAATTTAGGCCCTCAGAATTTGCTTCGACCCGCAGAATTGGTCATCACCACCTAAGCCCTTAGAATTGGCTTCGACCCACGAAATTAGTCTTCAAAATTTAATCCCTTAGAATTGGTTTTGACCGATAGAATTGATCATCTTAATTTAAGCCCTCAGTATTGACTTCGACCCGTAGAATAGGTCATCTCAATTTTAGCCCTAATAATTGGCTTCGACCCGTAGAATTTTCATCTCAATTTAAGCCCTCACGATTTGGCTTTGACCACATAATTGGTCATCACAATTTAAGCCCTCGGAATTATCATTGATCCGCAGATTTGGTCATCTCAACTTAAGCCCTCAGAATTGGCTTTGATCTGCAGAATTTGCTTCAACCAGTAAAATTGGTCATCTCAACTCTAAACTGGCTTCAACTCGCAGAATTAGTCATCTCAATTTATACCCTCAGAATTGGATTCGACCGACATAATTGGTCATCTCAATTTAAGCCCCCATAATTGGCTTCGACCCGCAGAATTGGTGATCCCAATTTAAGCCCTCATAATTGGCTTTGACCTGTAGAATTGGTCATCACAACCTAGCCCTCAGAATTGGCTTCGACCCACATAATTGGTCATCTTAATTAAATCTCTCAGAATTGGCTTCGACCCGCAAAATTTATCATCTCAATTTAAGGCCTTAAAATTGGCTTCGAACCGTAGAATTGGTCATCTTAATTTAAGCCCTCAGAATTGGCTTGGACCCGTAGAATTTGTCATCTCAATTTAAGCCCTCAGAATTGGCTTCAACCCGCAGAATTGGTCATCACAACCTAAGCCCTCAAAATTTGCTTTGACCCACAGAATTGGCCATCTCAATTTAAGCCCTCAGAACTTGCTTTGACCCGCAGAATGGGTCATCTCAATTTAATCCCTCAGAATTGGCTTCAACCAACAAAATTTTTCATCTCAATTTAAGCTCTCTAAATTGTCTTTGACCCACAGAATTGGTAATCTCAATTTAAGCCCTCGAAATTGACTTCGACCCTCATAATTGGTGATCTCAATTTAAGCCCTCAGAATTGTCTTTGACCTGCAAAATTGGTCATCACAACCTAGCCCTCAGAATTAGCTTTGACCCTCATAATTGGTCATCTCAATTTAAGCCCTCAGAATTGGCTTCGACCCGCAGAATTGGTCATCTCAATTTAAGACCTTAAAATTGGCTTCGACCTGCAAAATTGGTCATCCTAATTTAGGCCTTCAGAATTGGTTTCGACCTGCAAAATTGGTCATCTCAACCTAATCCCTCAGAATTGGCTTTAACCCGTATAATTGGTCATCTCAATTTAAGCCCTTATAATTGGCTTCGAATCGTAGAATTGGCTTTCGATCTGCAGAATGGGTCATCTCCATTCAAGCCCTCAAAATTAGCTTTGACCCGCAGAATTGGTCATCTTAATTTAACCCCTCAAAATTGGCTTCGACCCGCAGCATTGGTCATCATAACCTAAGCCTTGGGAATTGGATTCGACCCGCAGAACTAGTCATTTCAATTTAAGACCTTAGAATTGGCTTTGACCCGCATAACTGGTCATCTCAATATAAGCCCTCATAATTAACTTCAACCCGTAGAATTGAACATCACAATTTAGGTCCTTAGAATTGGCTTGGACCCGAAAAATTGGCATCTCAATTTAAGCACTAAGAATTGGCATCGACCCACAGAATTGGTCACCAAAACCTAAGCCCAAAGAATTGGCTTCGACCCATAGAACTGGTCATCACAATTTAAGCCATCAGAATTGGTTTCCATCCCCAGAATTGGTCATCTTAATTTAATTCCTCTAATTTATCTTCGACCAACAGAATTGGTCATCTCAATGTTAACCCTTAGAATTGGCTTCGACTCGCAGAATAGGTCATCTCAATTTTAGCCCTCGAAATTGGCATCGACATGAAAAATTGGTCATCTTAATTTAAGCCCACGGAATTGGCTTCGGCCTGTAGAATTGGTCATCAAAATTTAAGCCCTCAGAATTGGCTTTGACCCGTAGAATTGGTCATCTCAATTTAATCCCTCAAAATTGGCTTTGACACGCAGAATTAGTCATCTCAATTTAAGACGTCAAAATTGGCTTCGACCCACAGAATTGGTCATCTCAATTTAAGCCCTCAGAATTGGATTTAACCCGCATAATTGGTCATCTCAATCTAATCCCTCAGAATTGGCTTCGACCCGCTGAATTGGTCATCTCAATTTAAGCCCTTAGAATTGGACATCACAACCGAAGCCCTCAGAATTGGCTTCGACCCGCAGAATTGGTCATCTTAATTTAAGACCTTAGAATTGGCTTCGACCCACATAATTGGTCATCAGAACCTAAGCCCTCATAATTGTCTTGGACCCGCAGAATTGTTCATCTCAATTTAAGCCCTCAGAATTTACTTCGACCCGCAGAATTGGTCATCACAACCTAAGCCCTCAAAACTCCCTTCAACTCGCAGAATCATTCATCTCAATTTAAGCCCTCAGAATTATCTTTGACCAGTAGAATGGGCCATCTCAATTTAATCCCTCGGAATTGGCGTCGGCCATCAGAATTGGTCATCTAAACGTAAGGTCTCAGAATTGGATTCGACTCGAAGAATTGGTCACCTTAATTTAAGCCGTAAGAATTAGCTTTGACCCGCATAATTAGTCATCTCAATTTAAGCCCTCATAATTGGCTTCGGCCCGAAGAATTGGTGATCTCAATTTAAGCCCTCAGAATTGTCTTTGACCTGCAGTATTGGTCATCACAAACTAAGCCGTCAGAATTGGCTTCGACCTGCAAAATTGGTCATCTCTATTTAATCCCTCAGAATTTTCTTCGACTCGCAGAACTAGTCATCTAAATTTAAGCCCTCAGAATTGGCTTGGACCCGGATAATTGGTCATCTCAATTTAAGCCTTCAGAATTGGCTTCGACTTGCAGAATTGGTCATCACAATCAAAGCCCTCGGAATTAGCTTTCACCCGCAGAATCGGTCATCTCAATTTAAGGCCTCAGAATAGGGTTTGACTCGCAGAATTTGTCACCTAAATTTAAGACATCACAATTGGCTTCGACCCGTAGAATTGGTCATCTCAATTTCAGCCCTCAGAATTGGCTTCGACCTTCAGAATTGGGCCATCTCAACCTAAGCCCTCAGAATTGGATTTGACGCGCAAAATTTTTCATCTCAATTTAATCCCTCAGAATTGTCTTTGACCCGTAGAATTGGTTTCAACCCAAAGAATTGGTCATCTTAATTTAAGCCCCCAGAATTGGCTTCGACCCACTGAATTGGTCATCTCAATTTAACCCCTCAGAATTGGCCTCGACATGCAAAATTGTTCATCACAACCTAAGCCCTGAGAATTGGCTTCGACCCACAGAACTGGTCATCTCAATTTAAGCCGTCTAAATTTCCCTCCACTCGCATAATTGGTCATCTCAATATACGCCCTCAGAAATGGCTTCGACCCATAGAATTTGTCATCACAATTTAGGTCCTCGGAATTGGCTTCAACTCGCAAAATTGGTCATCTCAATTTAATCCCTAAGAATTGGCTTCAACCCATATAATTGGTCATCACAATCTAAGCCCTCAGATTTGGCTTTAACCCATAGAATTGGTCATCAAAATTTAAACCCTTGGAATTGGTTTTGACCCGCAGAATTGGTCATCTCAATTTAAGCCCTCAGATTTGGCTTCGACCCGCAAAATTGGTCATCTCAATTTAAGCACTCAGAATTGGCTTCGACCTGAAGAATAGTAATCTCAATTTTATCCCTCGGAATTAGCTTCGACCCGCAGAACTGTTCATCACAATTTAATCCGTCAGAATTTTCTTTGACTCGCATAACTGGTCATCTCAATTTAATCCCTTAGAATTGTCTTTTACCCATAGAATTGATCATCGTAATTTTAGCCCTCTAAATTAGCTTTGACCCGCAGAATAGGTCATCCAAATTTAATCCCTCAGAATTGGCTTGTACCCACAGAACTGGTCATCTCAACTTAAGCTCTCGGAATGGGCTTTGACCTACAAAATTGGTTATCTCAATTTAAGCCCTCGGATTAGGCTTTGACCCGCATAATTGATCATCTCAATTTAAGCCCTAATAATAGGCTTCGACCCACAGAATTAGTCATCACAACCTAAGCCCTGAGAATTATCTTCAACCCGCAAAACTGGCCATCTCAATTTAAGCCCTCAGAATTGGCTTCGACCCGCATAACTGGTCATCTCATTATAAGCCCTTAAAATTGGTTTCGACTCGTAGAATTGGTCATCACAATTTAGGTCTTCAAAATTGTCTTAGACCTGTAAAATTGGTCATCTCAATTTAAGCCCTGAGAAATGGCTTCGACCCATAGAATTGGTTATCACAACTTAAACCCTCAGAATCGGTTTTGACCCACAGAAATGTTCATCTCAATTTAACCCCCCGGAATTGGTTTTGACCCGCAAAATTGGCCATCTCAATTTTAGCCCTAAAATTTGGCTTCGACCCGCAGAATTGGATACCTCAATTTAAGCCATCAGAATTGGCTTCGACTCATAGAATTGGTCATCTCAATTTAAGCCCTCAGAATTGTCTTCGACCAATAGAATTGGTCATCTCAACGTAAGCTCTCTAAATTGGCTTCTACCCGTAGAATTGTTCATCCCAATTTAACCCCTCGGAATTGGCTTCGATCGGCATAATTGGCCATCTCAATTTGTACCCTCATAATTGGCTTCGACTTGCAGAATTGGAGATCTCAATTCAAGCCCTCAGAATTGGCTTTGACCCGCAGAATTGGTCATCACAACCTAAGCCCTGGGAATTGGCTTCGACCCGCAGAACTAGTCATCTCAATTTAAGACCTTTGAATTGACTTCGACCCGCATAACTGGTCATCTCAGTATGAGCCCTCATAATTAATTTTGACCCATAGAATTGATCATCTTAATTTAAGCCCTCAGAATTGGCTTGGTCCCACAGAATTAGTTATCTCACTCAAAGCCCTCGAAATTGGCTTCGACCCGCAGAATTGGTTATCACAACCTAAGCCCTCATAATTGGCTTTGACCCACAGAATTGGTTATCTCAATTTAAGTCCTCAGAATTGGCTTCGACCCGCAGAATTGATCACCTCAATTTAAGCCATAAGAATTTTCTTTGTCTCGCAGAATTGGTCATCTCAATTTAATCACTCAGAATTGGCTTCGACCTACAGAATTGGTCATCTCAACCTAAGCCCTCAGAATTGCTTTGACCCACAGAATTGGTCATCTCAATTTAAGCCCTCAAAATTGGCTTCGACCCGTAGAATTGGCTTTGACCTACAGAATTAGTCATCTCAATTAAAGCCCTCAAAATTGGCTTTGACCCGTATAATTGGTCATCTCAATATAACCCCTCAGAATTGGCCACGACCCGCAGAATTGTTCATCACAACCTAAGACCTGGGAATTCTCATCGACCCACAGAACTGGTCATCTCAATTTAAGCCCTTAGAATTGGCTCTGTCCCGCATAACTGGTCATCTCAATATAAGCCCTCCAGATTGGCTTCGACCCATAGAACTGATCATCAAAATTTAGGACCTTAGAATTGGCTTCGACCCGTAAATTGGTTATCTTAGTTTACGCCGTAAGAATTGGATTCAACCCAAAGAATTGTTCATCAAAACCTAAGACCAAAGAATTGGATTCAACCCATAGAACTAGTCATCAAAATTTAAGCCCTCAGAATTGGTTTCGACCCACAAAATTGGTCATCTCAATATAAGTCCTCAGATTTGGATTCATCCCGCAAAATTCATCATCTCAATTTAAGACCTCAGAATTGGCTTTGACTCCCGAAATAGGTCATCTCAATTTTAGACCTCAGAATTGGCTTCGACCTGTAGAATTGGTCATTTCAAAATAAGCCATCGGAATTGGCTTTGGCCTGTAGAATTGGTCATCACAATTTAAGCCCTCAGAATTGGCTTTGAACCACAGAATAGGTTATCTCAATTTAACCCCTCAGAATTGGCTTCGACCCACAGAATTGGTCATCTCAACTTAAGCTCTCACAATTGGCTTTGACCAGCCAAATTGGTCATCTCAATTTAAGCCCTCAGAATTGGCTTCGACCCGCATAATTGGTCATCTCAATTTAAGCCCTCGGAGTTGGCTTTGACCTGATGAATTGGTCATCTCAATTTAAGGCCTCAGAATTGGTCATCACAACCTAAGCCCACAGAATTGGCTTCGACCCGCAGAATTGTTCATCTCAATTTAAGACCTCCGACTTGGCTTCGACCTACAAAATTGGTCATCTTAATTTAAGCCCTTAGAATTGTCTTCGATCCGCAGAATTGGTCATCTTAATTTAAGCCGACAGAATTAGCTTGGACCTGCAGAATAGGTCATCTGAATTTAAGCCCTCATAATTGGCTTCGACCAGCAGAATTGGTCATCACAGCCTAAGCCCTCAGAATTGGCTTGGACCCGCAAAATTGATCATCTCAATTTAAGCTCGCATAATTATCTTCGACCCGCAGAATTGGTCATCATAACGTAAGCCCTCAGAATTGGCTTTGACCTGCATAATCGTTCATCTCAATTTAAGCCCTCGGAATTGGCTTTGACCCGCAGAACGGGTCATCTCAATTTAATCCCTCAGAATTGGCTTTGACCAGCAGAATTGGTCATCTCAACATAAGCTCTCAGATTTGGATTCGACCCGAATAATTGGTCAACTTAATTTGAGCCCTCATAATTGGCTTCGGCCCGCATAATTGTTCATCTCAATTTAATCCCTCATAATTGGCTTCGACCCGCAGAATTGGTGATCTCAATTTAAGCCCTAAGAATTGTCATTGACCCGCAGTATTGCTCATCACAACCTAAGCCCTCAGAATTTTCTTCGACCCGCACAATTGGTCATCTCAATTTAATCCCTCAGAACTGGCTTCGACCCGCAGAATTGGTCATCTCACTTTAAGCCCTTAGAATTAGCTTCGACCCGCAGAATTGGTCATCTCAATTTAAAACCTCGGAATTGGCTTGGATGCGGAGAATTCTTCATCCCAATTTAAGCCCTCAGAATTGGCTTCGACCCGCAGAATTGGTCATCACAACCTAAGCCCTCAGAATTGGCTTCAACCCGTAGAATCGGTCATTTAAGTTTAAGGCCTCGGAATTGGAATCGACCCACAGAATTGGTCACCTACATTTTAAGCCATTAGAATTGGCCTTGACTCGTACAATTGTTCATCTTAATTGAAGCCCTCAGAATTGTGTTTGACCTACAGAATTAGTTATCTCAATTTAAGCCCTCAGAATTGCCTCCGGCCCACAGAATTGGTCATACCAATTTAACCCCTCAGAATTGGCTTCGACCAGCAGAATTGGGCATCACAACCTAAGCCCTAAGAATTAGCTTCGACAAACAGAACTGGTCATCTCAATTTAAGCCCTCAGAATTGGCTTCAACCCGTATAACATGTCATTTCAATATAAGCCCTTAGAATTGGCTTCGACCTGTAGAATTGGTCATCATAATTTAGGTCCTCAGAATTGGCTTCTACTCGCAAAATTGGTTATCTCAATTTAAGCCCTAAGAATTGGCTTCGGTGCACGGAATTGGTCATCACAAACTAAGCCCTCATAATTTACTTTGACCCATAGAATTGGTCATCTCAACTTAAGCTCTCAAAATTGGCTTCGACCCGCGGAATTGTTCATCTCAATTTAATCCCTCACATTTGGCTTTGGCCCGCATAATTGTTCATCTCAATTTAATCCCTCAAAATTGGATTCAACCAGTAGAATTGGTGATCTCAATTTAATCCCTCAGAATAGTCTTTGACCCAAAAAATTGGCCATCACAGCCTAAGACCTCATAATTGGTTTCGACCCGCAGAATTGGTCATCTCAATTTAAGACCTCAGAATTGGCTTCGACCCCCAGAATTGGTCATCTCAATTTAAGCCCTTAGAATTGGCTTCGACTCGCAAAATTGGTCATCTCAATTTAATCCCTCATAATTTTCTTCGACCCGTAGAATTGGTCATCCCAACCTAAGCCCTCAGAATTGGCTTCGACCTATAGCATTAGTTATCTCAATTTAAGGCCTCGGGATTGTCTTCGACCCGCAGAATTGTTCACCTGATTTTATGCTATCAGAATTGGCTTCGACCCACAAAATTGGTCATCTCAATTTAAACCCTTAGAATTGTCTTCGACCTGCAGAATTGGTCATCCCAACCTAAGCCCTCTGAATTGGCTTTGACCCGTAGAATTAGTCATCTTAATTTAATCCCTCAGAATTGGCTTCGGCCCGTAGAATTGGCTTCGACCCATAGAATTGGCTTCGACCCCCAGAATTGGTCATCTCAATTTAAGTCCTCAGAATTAGCTTCGACCCACAGAATTGGTCATCCCAGTCTAACCCCTCATAATTGTCTTCGACCCCCAGAACTTCTCATCACGACCTAAGCCCTGAGAATTGGCTTCGACCCGTAGAACTTGTCATCTCAATTTAAGCCCTCAGAACTGGCTTCTACCCTCATAACCGGTCATCTCAATGTAAGCACTCAGAATTGACTTCGACTCGTAGAATTGGTCATCACAATTTAGGTCCTCAGAATTGTCTTCGACCCGCAAAATTGGTCATCTCAATTTCAGCCCTAAGAATTGGCTTCGAACCACAAAATTTGTCATCACAACCTAAGCCCTCAGAATTGGCTACGACCCGCAGAATTGGTCATCTCAATTTAAGCCCTCAGATTTGGCTTCGACCAGCAAAATTGGTCATGTCAATTTAAGCACTCCAAATTGGCTTCGACCTCCAAAATAGGTTATCTCCAATTTATCCCTCAGAATTGGTCATCTCAATTTAAGCCCTCGGAATTGGCTTCTGCCCGCAGAATTGGTCATCACAATTTAATCCCTCAGAATTGGCTTTGACCTGTATAACAGGTCATCTTAATTTAATCCCTCGAATTGTCTTTGACCCGTAGCATTGGTCATCTCAATTTAAGCCCTCAGAATTGGCTTTGACCCGCAAAATAGGTCATCTCAATTTAAGCCCTCAGAATTGGCTTCGACCCGCAGATTTGGTAATCTCAACTTAAGCTCTCAGAATGGTCTTCGACCTGCCGAATTGGTCATCTCAATTTAAGTTCTCGAATTTGGCTTCGACCCGCATAATTGGTCATCCCAATTTAAGCCCTCAGAATTGGCTTCGACCCACAGAATTGGTCATCACAACCTAAGCCCTGTGAATTGGCTTTGACCCGCAGAACTGGTCATCTTAATTTAAGCCCTCAGAATGAGCTTCGACTCGCATAACTTGTCATCAATATATAAGCCCTCAGAATTTGCTTCGACCAGTAGAATTGGTCATCAAAATTTAAGTCCACGGAATTTTTTTTTACCCGCAAAATTGGACATCTCAATTTAAGCCCTATGAATTGGCCTCGACCCACAGAATTGGTCATCATAACCTAAGCCCTCAGAATTGGTTTTCGACCCGCAAAATTGGTCATCTAAATTTAACCCTTCAGAATTGGTTTTTACCTGCAAAATTGGGCATCTCAATTTAATCCCGTAGATTTGGCTTCGACCCACAGAATTGGTCATCTCAATTTAAGCACTCAGAATTGGCTTCGACCCACAGAATATGTCATCTCAATTTTATCCCTCAAAATTGGTTTCGACCCGTAGAATTGGTGATCTCAATTTAAGCCCTCGAAATTGGCTTTAACCTGCACAAATGGTCATCACAACCTAAGCCCTCGGAACTGGCTTCGACCCGCATAAATGGTCATCACAACCTAAGCCCTCAAAATTGGCTTCGACCAGCGGAATTGGTCATCTCAATATAAGCCCTCAGAATTGGCTTCAAACCGCAAAATTGGTCATCTCAATTTGACCCCTTAGAATTGGCTTCAACCCGCATAATTGGTCATCTCAATTTAAGCCCTCAAAAATGGCTTCAACCCGGAGAATTGGCCCTATCAATTTAATCCCTCAGAATTGGGTTCGACCCATAGAATTGGTCATTAGAACCTAAGCCCTCAGAATTGGCTTCGACCAGCACCATCGGTCATCTCAATTTAAGGCCTCAAAATTGGCTTCGACCCGCAAAATTGGTCACCTAAATTTAAGCCATCAGAATTGGCTTCGACCCGTAGAATTGGTCATCTCAATTTAAGCCCTCAGAATTGTCTTCGACCTGCAGAATTAGTCATCTCAACCTAAGCCCTTAAAATTCTCTTTGACCTGCAGAATTTTTTATCTCAATTTAAGCCCTCGGAATTGGCTTCGACCCATAGAATTGACTTTGACCCGCAAAATTGGTCATCTCAATTTAAGCCCTCAGAATTGGCTTTGACCCGCAGAATTGGTCATCACAACCTAAGCCCTAAGAATTGGCTCCAACTCGCAGAACAAGGCTTCTCAATTTAATCCCTCAGAATTGGCTTCGACCCGTATAACTGGTCATCTCGATATAAGCCCTCGGAATTGGATTCGACCCATAGAATTGGTCATGACAATTTAGGTCCTCAGAATTGTCTTTGACTCGCAAAATTGGTCATCTCAATTTAACCCCTAAGAATTGGCTTTAACCCACCGAATTGGTCATCACAACCTAAGACCTTAGAATTGGCCTCAACCCGCAGAATTGGTCATCTCAATTTAACCCCTCGAAATTGGCTTCGACTCGAATAATTGGTCATCACTACCTAGGCCCTGAGAATTGGCTCCAACCCGCAAAATTAGTCATCTCAATTTAAGCCCTCAGAATTGGCTTCGACCCGCAGAATTGGTTATCTCAATTTAAGCCCTCAAAATTGGCTTTGACTAGCAGAATTGGTCATCACAACCTAAGCCCTCATAATTAGCTTCAACCCGCAGAACTGGTCATCTCAATTTAAGCCATCAAAAATGGCTCGACCTGCATAACTGGTCATCTCGATATAAGCCCTCAGAATTGGCTTCGACCCGAAGAATTGGTCATCACAATTTAGGTCCTCAGAATTGGCTTCGACCCGTAAAATTTTCCATCTCTATTTAAGCCCTTAGAATTGGCTTCGACCCTCAGAATCGATCATCCTCATCTTTAGGTCCACATAATCGGCCTCGACCCCCTGATATTTCCATCCTCATCCCCATGTCCTCGAAATTAGCCTCGACCCTATGAATCGGTCATCCTCATTCAAAACCATAATGCGGTGTCTATTCGATGACTTTCGTTTGTTCCAAACTCGCCCGTTGAGTGTCTCTATAGACACCTCATTCTAGCACCCCTTAACCTCTCCTTCGGTTCCCAGCACCTCCCTACATCACGAAAAACCTAAGCCATACCCGGGTACTGACCTAGAGTCCATCGAGCACTCCCTAACTCCGTTTGACCAAAATTCAAACTCTTCAGCTCGTGAAGGAATCTATAAAGGCCATTGAAACCCCTTTTCAACGGTCCACCCCGTTCTCGATTCTAACTTACGGTACGGATGAATGACCCATTTTCCCTTGAAACTTGATCAGGAGGCCATCGGAGGCTCTGAGGCTCCTATTGACCAAAGTTAACTCTTTAGCTTGACCGAGAATGAATGAATCTTTAATGGACACTGAATCCCCTTTCCAACTGTCCATCCCATAAGCAATTCTTACTTACGATACGGACGAATGATCTGTTTTACATCGAAAGGTCACCGAATGCTTCCAGGCCCCGGTTGACCAAAGTCAAATCACCAAACTGATTCACGCTCCTTGGAATGTCCAACTACATCTCTTAACCTTTCTAATAGTATGCCCCATGCATGATTCTGACTTACTATGGGGATGAACGATCCATTTGCGTCCGATAATTCCTTGTCCAAAGGACCAACGAGCGCTTTCGAGCCACATTTGACCCAAAGTCGACTCTTGGACCCGGGAGAAGTCCAAAGTACTTTTGAATGTATCTGAAGTACCTTTTTAGGGTTCACCCCATGTGCAATTTGGATCAATGGTTTACATTTTACGATCATTTTTTTGAAGGGGCCTAAAAGAGACTACCAAACGGCAGATTCCAAATCCTTCCTATCGGCAGTGTGCCTAAGAACTCATGTCGATCGGAAGGACTAGGTCTATGCCGATCGACAATGTCCTAGGCCTATCAAAAGGAGCTCCTAACCTCATTGCAAGGGGACCCAAGATCTGAGATCCATCACTCTCAACGAACTCAGAAAACCTCTCTCGAAGTCAACATGATTTCTACATCTAAATACCTTTCCAACCCTCATCTTTTATCATCTTTTTCCCCAAAACTGGTGAATTAACTACCCTTCATCATCATCCAAGTGCAAGGGCTGCTCTCCAACATTCAAGATCAAGCTCAAGATCATTAAGAAGGTTCAACTTTCTCAAATATATCCTCATATTCTCCTAAATTTGCATTAACTTATCTTATTACTTAGCACTTTTATTCTCTCCATCTCACATATCCTAATATACTTTTTATTTAGTATTATTTCACATCCCTTATTTTCATATAAATAAAAACCAAAAAATAAGAAATAGTGGGTCTGCTTATAAATTTCAAACAGGAATTCTCACACTTTTCTCAATACTAAAACACTTTTTTACACACACACATATATAAGAGAAGTCCCCAGTTGGATTTACGGGATAAATCCCACCCCTCGTTTTGCATACGAACTATGTGGACTTTGATGCCTCTATAGGCTACGTAGGCATCTCGGGGTAAAACCCGAGACTTAAGTCCTATTCCTTACATTTTTGTTATTTTTCTATATTCTTTAACTTAATTATCCTAAAATCTATATATTTACATATGCATATATGTGTTATTAGTGGTGTATTATTCCACATGCGTTATCGTTCCTTTATAACGATTATCGCAAGGATAACCACGTAAATCATATTTTCTAATATTACTTTTAGGAACATTCCTATGGATGACTCGCTTTATCTCTTCCATGATACAAGTCGATGATTCCTATATCCACTACATATATACATGCACACATATCACGGGGAAATAAAGGAAAATATAAATAATCCATTAGATACCACAAGGGCGGAATGGGTGCCTAACACCATCCCATTTCGTAACTTAGCCTTCGAACCCTTATGGAATCAATTTTGGTTTCATATGTATCAGTACGTCTTTGGATGATGTCCTTGAGGACGGCACCACCTTATTTTGGTTGTTTTGAGTAAAATAGACTAGTGACTCCATCTCTCTACATTTTTCACTTCACACATCGCCGACGACAGTCGTAGCGTTCCTTAGAGGGATGCACGGGAACAGGATCCTCTCACCACGGAGATGAAACCCCCTCTCATCATCTCTCTCCCTCTGTGAGGATCGTGGATGGCCATAACTTAGCAATAGAAAATAGTTAAGTGAGATTTAGTTTTCAAATGTGGGTAAGTTGCATTTTGTATTAAGTTAAATTTCGAGATGAGTGGTAAGTCTGTACCCGCTCAGTATTTGCATCAATAACGACATCTATTGTAGTAGAGTTAAAATCCTTCCTTTGTCCTTGCTTCTGCATAACTGCAATGCAGGCAAAAGAAAAAAGAGATATAATTAATGTAAAAGTAAGAAAAACTAATTTCCTTATCTTGAAAATCCAGAAAAAATAATTTAATCAAAATATCATTTAACCCCCAAGTAGTATTCAGTGTGTGTGTGTGTGTGTGTGTGTGTGTGTGTGAGAGAGAGAGAGAGAGAGAGAGAGAGAGAACCGATTGTTATTGGAGAGGAATGAGAAATGTGAGTGAAGAGAAGAGGGAAAGAGAGGCCTATTGAGAGAAGAGGGACATGTCTTATCAGTGGTTGCCATGTACGATAATGATGGAATCTTTACATGCTCAAGAGAAGGAGATACCCTTGAACCGATATGGGTGGTACCTTTTTTCTTCTGGCCATTCAGTACAATAACTTATGTTTCATCTATAACTTGTTTGTTTACCAGTTTCTCTTCTTACCGAGGATCTAGAGTGTCAATGTGGAAAGTAGTTGTCCACTTTGTTTGTATCTGCTATTAGTTAGATGATGTATAATAACATTTCTGAGCCTCTTTCAGACTTCCATTAACTGTGTCGACTCTATAATTTGTTGGAAATTTCATGCATTGATAATATTGTAAGTTGATGGGATATTTTTCTCTAACACGAAGAAATGAATTTTTTTTCTCCTGCTCACTGGCCAAGCACCGACTAAGACTTCCAACTTGATGTTTACCAATGGGTATATACTTTTTCTCCCACAAATCCAATAATAGGTCTATGGTATGGTTCTGTGTTACTGCCCTTCAGCCCTAAATTTTGGAAATGGTTGTAGAACATTACATTAGTTGAACTTTCACTATCAACCAGTATCCTTGCAACTCTGCTATGTTGAACTCTACATGTGATAACTAATTAATTGTCGTGAGGATAAATGACCCCACTCAGATCATTTTTGGAGAACCCAATTACTAACCTATCTTTATTGACTTTCCTTGGCCGACTACCGCTATATTCAGCCATATTAATATGATTAACAGTTGGGTAGGATTTAACTTCATTCAAATAAGCTCTGCTTTAAGCTATGGCATCTCCTCCTCCAGCATCTCCACTGCGATGATGTGGCATTCAAAAGGTTATCATGCTGATCTCCACCTCTGGCTCATCAGCTTTATTCAACAAGTATGGATCTTCTTCGAAATCATCTTTTCTTTCTCTTTTATTGTCATCCCTTGCTTTGTCTTGAGATTCAGACCTCTTTCGATTATTTTAGTTGCCATTCCGAGCAACAAAATTGCTCAATTTTCTGGATGAATAAGAATCTTAATCTCATTATTTAATGCAATGCATCTATTGGTGTTGTGCCCATGATCCCTGTGGAAATCACAGTACTTGGATTTATCCCTCTTGTTGCGGGGGTGTCTTCAACTTTCCACACCAATTCAATTCTCTGTTCCCTTTGATTTCCTCCAGCATATGGTGAACACCCTTGTTAAGCAGGGTATATTTATCATACTTCTTGATCTGATCCAACTTTTTATCATTTTTATCCTTCTAGAATGAAGTTGAATTATTTTTCTGACCTTGACCCTTGGTCTCATGAGCGTCTTTCATTGCCATATCTTCCTCGGCATTCATTATTTTTCCATCTTTAGCAAATAATTCTGTCATGGTTTTGGGTGGATTCTTCGCCAAAGCATAGTAGATATATTTAGCGAGTAACCCACTCATAAGTTCTGCAATGTTTATTTTCTCTTCATAGTCCACCACCTCTAGTTTTTCATTGTTAAAACGTGTAATATATTCTCCAGTGATTTCTCTTGACTTTTGTCGCACGTTCAAGAGATGAGTGACAATCTTTATCGTTTTAGCCCCAAAATAAAAGTTATCTATCAATAATTTATCTAACTTATGAAAACTAGATATTTTACCTTTTGGGAGATGATTATACCATATTTGGGTTTGTCATGTGCTAGAACTGGAGAAAGCTTTACACCTCATCTCATCGGGCACTGAATGGATGTCGATAACAGCTTAATATTGCTCTATGTGTAGGAATGGATCAGTTTTCCCATCGTACTTGGGAGTAACTATTGGTTACTTGAACTTGGATGGAGTAGGGTAGTTCACGATAGCTGAAAATAAAACTCTTTTGCCATAAATTCTTGGTTTTGGCCATTTCGCCTAGCCACTCTTCCAACTACTACATGTGCCCTTTCCAAGGTTGTTATTATGACTTAGATTAGTTCGAGATAGATTTAATGTATTTGTTGTTCCTATACGCTGAACCCTCCTCCTGAAAGGTCGGCACGACCCGAACAAAGCCTCTAATGCTAACTCTTAATCTCACAGAACCTTATCTAGATTCACGGTTATGCTTATGTTCCTGATAATGACCTCTGGTTACTCGGGGACCGAGATGATCAAACTCAGACTCCTTACTTAGTCTTTCTAATACACTTGGCATTTTTTTGGAAAAAGGATCTGCCGTTATAATAATCCATCAATCGGACTAAAGAATTTGTACCAAGATGATATGATCGATCATGAGAAGAATGATAATAGTGACTTCTTTCATTTATGGCAGGTGAGGGAGTTATATCTCTCCTAGAATTGGAATATTTATCTTGCATAGTGCGAGCCAATTTCTTAATAAGGCCCTGTGGCAAGGTTGAGCATAATTTATTGTAGACCTGTCGCGATAGGAGGGGGAGATAGAATTATGTCATTGCCTTCATTTCTAGTGTTATTTTTTGGGCCGATTATTTCCTTAGAGGCAAAGAAATGAAACAAATGATAGATAATGATGACAAACATATTATTCCCATAGATGAATCCAATCTACTGATGTCTAGAAATGGGCTAACTCCGAATTTATAATCATTGATATTTGATCGGACATAAATATTATGTATTTATCCCCTTAATTTCGGTACGTTTGTGAGCCTCAGTGGTGCAATTGATATGGATTTAACTCAGAATTATGCTACTAACCTTCGTTGGCAAGTATTTCGTGTTTTTTGCTTCTCTTATCTGTTTTACAGGTAAATTATGTAAGTGCTGCAAAAGAGAAATTGAAACAATAAAAGAAAGTCTAGGAAGGCAAGTTCAAGCGCGTTTTCATAATTCTGCAACCTAATCCCTGAGGAAGGGACAACTGGAAAGTTGAAGAGCTCGGGACAATGATATCATTAGAAAAAATTACACCCAAATTCGAGCTACGGTGAGAGTTATGACCCCTTGAAGTTGAAAAAAAATCCAAGGAAGAAAGGAAGAAAACATAAAAAATTTCTAAGTGTGGAAATGAAGGAAAGAAGGCTCCACGCCAGGGAATTTCCCCGAACGATATGGTGGACCAATTCGGGGGTGAACCGGTTTGGGGCACCTGCGTACTGGTTTAAGGTGCCCGAGATGCAAAATTCTTCCTAAAAGTTGATTGGTCCATAGAGTCCTAACATGTTACAAACTCTTCTAAAACGTTTTTGTGTCCTTGTAATGACTTAGAAAAGAGAGTTTTGAATAGTTTTTCATAGAGAGGAAGGTAGGAGTGTAGCTTAGAACCATAGAAAACAATTCTTCATCAAGAAGGTACTATGAATTATAATTTTTCTTTAAATAAAGTTTGTTCCATTCTTTTTTAATCTTCTAGTTAATTTATTTATAGACTTTCTTTATTTTCTGGGTTTCCAATTCGTTTATACATGCTTAGAGATAGTTTTATTATTGATTCAATTACATGCAATGTAGGATTCATGTTTTATATCAATTGCACCATGTTAGGCTAGATTTCTAAGGGTTGGTGATCATGAACCCAACCCGATGTAATTTAACCATGTAAAAACTAGGGTTTGAATTGAAATTTGAATGAATCGTGTTGTGTAGTTGTCACAACCATCATAGACCTTTTTACCTCAGTTGACCCTAGGTAACCGTGGTGTTTAAGGATGTGATGCGCGTATAGATATTACGACACTGCTTTACTCATCCTTTGATTATGTATGATGCGGGATTGAACCTCATATATGTAATGCTTGGGAGTACTAAAGACCGGGTTCAATTAAATTTCTAGCATTCTCTACGGTAAATGTACTAGGGTTTGGGGGATTGCATTCTCAACCTGTTTTTTTCCTTCATTCTTGTTAAGTCATTCTTAGTTAGTTAATTTTTCTCACATAGTTAATACAGTAGTTTAATTTATTTTGCACTTAGCTAATTAGTTATTTCCCATCTCAACCATCTTTTTATTTCTTTTTAGAGTCAAGTTAGGGTTAACCGTCTGTCCTTCCGTCGTCACGATTTTCTCATCCTATTTCCCTGTCAAGACGATCCGGACTTATCGGGTTTATTACTAACGCGACGGGCTTTTACTTGAGCATAGAGAGTACGTACTTTAGAGACACATTTTAGTCACGTCAAGTTTTTAACACCATTGCCGTGGAATTAGGTAGACGTAGGTTAGATTCGACCAAAAAAAAAAATTCAAAAAGCACAAAAAGATACTTCATCTCCCAAAAACCTGTTAATGAAAAATCCTAAACTCACTCTATCTCCCCAAAATACTCCAACCAGCATTCACGAAAACCCGATAGTTGAGTACGACCCTGATAATCCTCACACTCCAAACGTTCCACAATTACGGGTTCCACCTCCCAGGCATCCACACTCAATTGCAAGTAACACTTTGACATCCCTCTTAGGACACACCAAGTGAGGATACAGAGTCATCAAGTGAGAGAGCCATGTCACAACACAGTAGTGTAGCCACAGGCGAGGAAGAGGTCCATACCGCCCTTTGAGAGAAATCTTATATCCCAAGAGAATTGTCACTCTGGGATGCATTTTACTCCCGTATAATGCAGGGAAACTTCTCTTTAGGAATGGGATGATCCAGATACTTCCCATCTACCATGGAATGGAATCAGAAAATCCATATCTCCACATTCAGGAATTTAAGGAGGCGTGCAAGACCCTCAGTGATCAAACTTGCACAAAAGATGTGATATGCCTCAAACCCTTCCCATTCTCGCTAAAGGACAAGGCTAAGACATGGCTATGGTCTTTACCTCCAAACTCGATTGCATTATGGAATGACTTACAATCTAAATTCCTTAAGAAATTCTTTCCTCCACATCGAACGAACTCCATCAAGGCTCAAATTCAAACCTTTCGATAATCAAAAAATGAGTCACTTGATCGATGTTACGAGAATTTTAACGAGTTAGTCACTTCTTGCCCTCAACATGGATTCGATAAATTGCAAATCATTTCCTTCTTCTATAATGGTCTGAATATAAATTCCAAACAACTCGTTGAAACCATGTGTGATGGTCCCTTTTTCAACCTGAACATCAACGATACTGAGCTTCACCTAAGGTATGTCGCCGAGACTACCTAACCATGGGATACATCTCACCCTAGTGCTCATAATCGAACTCACCAAATGACCACCACTCCATCGGCGTTCATCCTATTTCACATAGAAAAGGATACTATGATGGACAGTCGACTCAATCTAGTTGAGAAAGGAATGCGAGAAGTACTTGAGATATGTGCAATAGGACCAACTGGATCCATCCCGAACCCCATTGAGAAGGTGTGTGCTATGTGTGAGGCGACACATTCAACAAAGGAATGCCCGACGATACCTGCCTACAAACTTATGCTTCAAGAGAAAGCAAGTGGTGTAGGAGGATTTAAGGGTAATTTTGATGCACCGCACGAGAATTTTTACCACTCTTCATGGAAAAACCATCCTGGTTTTAGCTATGGGTAACAAAATTCTACGATGAATCCTAATTCACATGTTTCCCCTCCTCCACCATCACACTTTCGATAAGCACCACACATTTAGGTACATGTGAAAGCACCACCACCTCCAGGGCCATATATCACTCGACCGCGGAGAAATCTCGAGGATGCGATAAACCAATTCATCACTGCCCACAATGCAACCACTGCTAGACATGAGCGCATGATCAATGACATAAATGCGACTATTTCAAAGATGCAATCATCGTTGAGTATCCAGGAGAAGGGAAAGTTTCCTGCCCTGACCAAATACCTCTCCAAGGTCAAATTAGTGTTAGCTCCACACCCCATGACCATCCTGAGCAACAATTACCACTTTACGTAGTGGGAGAGTAGTTGACTTGTCACCTCCCCCATAATACGTACCTAAAAATAAGAAGGTTTCTACCGGCTCGAAAGAGGCCAAAGATGCCCCTTTAATTGAGAGTGATAAAAAACATAACACTGGGGGACCCAAGGTCATGGTGAAACCCCCTAGAGCTACCCCATACCCTCAACCGTTGGTCCCGCGCTCCAAAGAGACTTCTTGGGATGATGTTTTGGACGTCCTCAAGCAAGTAAAGATTAATTTACCTTTTCTGGAGACTATACAGAAAATTCTCACATACTCTAAGTTCTTTAAGGACTTACTCATGGTGAAACGCAAGCTAAATGTGAATAAGAACGTCTTTTTGCCCCAGAATGTCAGTTCAGTTTTATCGAGTGACCTGTCGTTAAAGTATAAATATTCGAGTGAATCCACCAAATCGTGCATCATGGGGAAGAAATGAATTAAAAGGGCATTAATAGATTTAGGGGCGAGTGTTAACATTATACCCTATTCCATCTATAAGAAACTAGATTTGGGAGCCCTTATGCCCACAAATATGACTCTTTGGCTCGCGAATCGTTCTGTGAAGAAGCCTCGGGGAATCATCGAGGATGTGATTGTCCAAAAAGACACTTTCTACTTCCCGGTGGATTTTGTCATTTGGGACGAGGAGCCCTCCATTCTCCCGAGCAATCATGTTCCCGTTATTCGTGGTCACTCATTCTTAGCTATGCCTAATGCACTCATCAATACTCGGAGTGGACAAATGCAATTAACATTTGGGAACATGACCCTCAAGATAAATATTTTTAATAATATCAAGAACGAGGGTGACAAAGGACAACCGCGAGAGACGGGTCATTTAGAGGCAGCACACGATCATGGGAGGACCCACACGCGAGAGCCGATAGGGGAATGCCTTGTTATATAAAATGAGAGAGATGGTTGCAACATGGTACGAAGGGTAGGGGAGGTATGCGTAGTAACTGAAATGAAGAGTGTGAGAGAGAGAGACAATTTAAAGGGCAACAGGAGAGGTTTGTATGAGTGCTTAGAGGAGAGCGAATGGCGAGACACGATATATGCTTTTCTCCTCGATTTCTACCCACCCACACAACCTAATAATTTTGAGATGGAGCGAGGAAGGAAGGGTGTGGAAACAAAGCAAGAAAGAGAGCTAGAGGAGTTGATCCTAGCGGAATTTGAGAGAGAATTCGGGCAGGTGGATGAGAGCCTTAACGACGAACTCCAATCTCTATTGGACTCATGGAGTAATTTAGGAGATAGAAAGTGGAAAGATAAAATTAATGAGTTTCTTCGCAATGACCATCCACCCATGTAACTTGAGTCCACGGAGGTAATTAAAGATAAGACTCAAGTCTCGTCTGACTTAGAGCCCGACCCACGTAGTATGCATCACGAGGATCCTTTTTCAATTAATCACGATGAGTCTCCCAGTCTTTCCTTTATTTATGGGCAAGGGCACAACTTATTCCGGTTATTGGTGTATGACAGGTAGAGGGGAGAGACTAGGAGAGAAATGGATCCCATGCAATCGGTTGGGTGATTTGTGGAGAGAAATGAGACGTCGTCCCACCCCCAACGCGTATAGGTTATTTTTGTTGTATTTTTGAGTCATGTATGAGTGTCATATAGTGTCTTGGTGCATTTTGAAAATTTTCTTATTTTATTTTTCGCACTTATTCTTTTTCTTCTTTAGATTTTAGTCCTTTTGATTGAGGACAATTCAAAAGTCTAAGTTGGGGGGTGATAAGTGTATCGTTCTAAAACTTCACAAATCTTTAAAATGCCAAAAAAATTGAAAAATTTTGAAAAACCAAAAATATTTTTCTTCAAAATAAATAAAAATTGGAATTTAAATTTTTCAAAAATATCACCTTTATTCTATTTGAAGTCTCAAATTGTTAAATATCAATTGCACTAAGCCGAAATTGACCAAAGATAGAAATTGTGCGAAAATTGACGACTTAACGAATAAGTGTGGAGATTAACAAAAGCCGATGAGATTTCGAGCCTATCGGTCTTTTTGAGTAATTAAATCAATTCGAGTTAATGGTTAACTCAAAGTTGGGATTCGGCATTTTAAATAAGTCGTTGATGATCTCATAACTTTGTTTTGATCAGTTACGGGAAACATTTGTGATGTTTCCTCAAAAAGCGCGCTACAAATCTCTAATTAAATTAATCTCGAGACGCATATGGTAAATTAATAAGTAATTCGGACAATGAAGTAGGCCATAGTTTGTTACCCAAAAACATTAGCCATAAAAAGATGTGAAAAATTATCCTTTTGATAACCCACTTGAGCCGAATAAAATTTTTCCATTTCGTTTGGCAACCCGAAAAACCCAAGTAGCTCCGAATTGTGAAAATTGGTAATGTCATCAAGTAAGTGCAAATAGTGCAATAAAAATGGGTGAGAAAAAGATAAAGAAATTGAAAGAAAAATGTTTAAAAAAAAAAGAAAGTAATCAAAAATAATCAAAAGCCCGAAAAAGCACTAAGGGGCATCATAAGAAAAAAATTCCAATTCCGAAGTTCCCATCCATTTCCATGTTGCCCAATACACCTTTAACCTGAAAAGTACTACCATGTCCGGAATGCTAAATTTGTTTCCGCGTGGAGAGCTAAGATACAAAAACATAATATAAGAGATTGAATGGTGTGAACTAGAGGCGATGTTTTCGTTCCCTTATAACCGTACTCCGATGATGAGATCTTTTTACCTCAAATAATTCGTCTTTCCAATTGTGTGCGTGAACTTGTGCCTGTTATTATTTACTCTTATAAATCACGTATAGCGAGAGAATGGCCAGACTTCCAAGTGATTCGTTTGTAAGTATATTCGGTGAGATTTTGAAATCAAAATGAATTTTCGAAAAGCAACGTAATGATCAATTGGTGGAAATTTGAGGTTAATTTTCAGCTTCACACACACACACGATAAATTGAGACTCTTTTGAATATGAATTCAGGGTGATTATTTTTTGGAAAGTTTAAATTGTACAATTTTTAATTATTTTGATTTTTCATTGAGTCTAAGTCGAATTTTTTGGGTATATTAAGTGCAAACCCTCACGAGACAACATTAGTCCTACTAGGGTAACCTAGGGGTTTAACGGCTTGTTGCATATGCTAAATGCAATCGCTTGCCCGTGATAAAGGTATTATATCAAAATAAAGTATTTAGAAGAGTTGTGACGTTATTCTTTTTCTTTTACATTTATCTGGACGCGTAAAGTTCTAAGTTAGGGGGATTTGATCGGGCTTAAATATTGAATATTTATCCCCATAATTTCGCTACCTTTGTGAGCCCAAGTGGTGCAATTGATATGGATTTAACTTGGAATTATGATACTAACCTTCGTTGGAAAGTATTTCGTGTTTTGTGCTTATCTTATGTATTTTACAGGTAAATTATGTAAGCGGTGCGAAAGAGAAATCGAAACAATGAAAGAAAGGCTAGGAAGGTAAGTTCAAGGGCATTTTCATAATTTTGTAGCCTGATCCCGGAGGAAGGGCCAACTGGAAAGTATAAGATCTCGGGACAATGATATCACTGGAAAAAAATGTCACCCAAATCCGACCTACGGTGAAAGAGTTATGACCCCTTGAAGTTGAAGAAAAATCCAAGGAAGAAAGGAAGAAAACATAAAAAATTTATAAGTGTGGAAATGAAGGAAAGAAGGATCCTCACTTGGGAATTTCCTATAAGCACAGGGTGAACCGGTTCGGGGGAAAATTGGTTCGGGCTACCTGCAAATAGGTCGAGGTGCCTGAGACGCGAAATTCTTCCTAAAAGTTTATTGGTCCATAGAGTCCTTATATATTACAAACTCTTCTAAAACGTATTTGTGTCTTTGTAATGACTTAGGAAATAGAGTTTTGAATAGTTTTTCATAGATAGGAAGGTAGGAGAGTATCTTAGAACCATAGAAAACAATTATCCATCAAGTAGGTACTTTTATTGTTTGAATTACAAGTTTTCTTTAAATAAAGTTTGTTCCTTTCTTTCTTAATCTTGTAGTTAATTTACTTACAGGCTTTCTTTATTTTCTGGGTTTCCAATTCGTTTATACATGCTTAGAAATAGTTTTCTTATTGATTCAATTACATGCAATGTAGGATTCATATTTTTAATTAATTGCACCATGTTAGGTAAGATTTCTAAGGGTTGGTGTGCATGAACCCAACCCGATGTAATTTAGCCATGTAGAAACTAGGGTTTGAATTGAAATTTGAATGAATCATGTTGTGTGGTTGTCACAACCATCATAGACCTTTTTACCTCGATTGACCCTAGGTAACCGTGATGTTAAAGGATGTGATGTGCGTGTAGCTATCGCTACACTCCTTTAATCCTCCTTTGATTATGTATGATGCGGGCTTGAACCTCATATATGTAATGCTTGGGAGTACTAAATATCGGGTTTAATACAATTTCTAATTCAAAATTCTAGCATTATATACGGTAAATTTACTAGGTTTGGGGGATTGTATTCCCAGGCTATTTTTTTCCTTCATTCTTATTAAGTCATTCTTAGTTAGTTAATTTTACTCACATAGGTAATACATTAGTTTAATTTAGTTTTCACTAAGTTAATTAATTATTTACCATCTAAATCATCTTTTTATTTGTTTTTATAGTCAAGTTAGGGTTAATCGTTTGTCCTTCCGTCGTCACGATTTTCTCGTCCTATTTCCCTGTGGAGACGATCCCGACTTATCGGGTTTATTACTAATGCGACAGGCTTGAACTTGTGCCTAGAGTATGAACTTTAGATACCCATTCTAGTCATATCAATAATAATATAGTAAGTAACTCAAACCACACACACACGAGAAGATATTTTTAGAGTTGTTCAGCTGTAAAATAGCCTACATCCACAATGGTTTTATTTATTAGGGTTTATAATAGCTCACTATGGGTTGCATATGACTGATTCGAGTTGTCCCTACAGATGATGGAGTATCTTATATTTATATTGGTGTAAAACCCTACATAAAACGCCTTTATATTGCGAGACATTCACAACTGTGTACAAATAATGAAACTCTTGGAATTTAGAGTTGATTGGCATCCCATTCTAGTAACCTGTAGTATTCTTGATGGTTGGAAATCTGGATTTGGTCTGAATTCCATCCGACTAAGTATCTCTGAGGCTAACCAAGAAAGTTGGTTGACCACGTAGGAGGACAGGTGTGTATTTTTAATTTGGTTCATGTAGGTGGGTAATTTTTACATACAATTTCTTTTAACTTATATCAACCCAAAAAAGCCTAAATATCTCATACGTCTACTCCTAAGCCCAAATAAACCCCATGATTACTTATCATTTACCTCAACTGTGTATAAGTAAAGGTTCCATTATTAAACATTCTATACATATCAAGTACATTAACATATCAGGGAAGATAAACAATCTCTAAATCTATATCCACATAAGTCCAATTCATACCATGTACATCCTAACTAGGCTACTCTCAAGCACTCACATAATGAAGGCATGTCCTTAGTTCCTACGAGGATCACTCGTGCATACAGGGTATAGTTATAGGTTGTCCCACACCTATAAGCTCAAATCATCTACATGGGATAATCACTATGCTTTCACAGCAGTCATATTGCCCCATACCCAAAGTTACATGAAAGGATCGCCCATAAACCTTATCTAAATACAATTAGTTTTAATCATAACCAAGGTAAAGCTTACATCTATCTATTGCATTCTAACGTGGTCATCGTCGTACACACCCTATAATGATATCCCCCTAGTATTTATCCCATGAGTAATAACACCCAATATGTTGCACATAATATACAAGATAATTAATCCTAATCACGTAAAGGTTATCGGGCTTAAATCCAGATTAAATAACTTAATTAACTTATTTTAATTAAGAAATAAAATTCCATCATATTAAATGTCATTTCAATGACATTAATTACTCATTCAAATGAGTACATACTCGTCGTTCAAACGACTTCCAAATGACATTCGAATGAGAAATGCCAACTCGCTCAAAGGAGACTAAATCTCATTCAAACTAGATTATCCCAGAACCGTCTTCTTCCAAGAATAAAAATCCACCATTGATAACCTTCAAACCCTATTTTGAAGTATTTAATCCTCAACAAAAGCCATCTCTTTTAGGTATAAATGGTCTAACATCAATTTTAATAAATCTCCAATGGTTTTAATCAATCCTAACATGGTTTAAAGGCTTCAATCCCAAAATAATTACAAGAACCCTAATCTATCATTTTCCCAACATTTAGCTGAAATCCTTATCAATTCATGATATTTATAAGGGGATTTTGGTCAATTATCAAAGTATAATATAATCCTAACAATTAAAGGTTCAATCTAATGTAAATTCATGATGGATTATGATAATTTCAGATTTTCCCTATGGATATGACTATTAACATAATTTACTAAATTAGAAATTAGAAATTTAATTATCTAAATTGAATAACACAACAATTATATTTATATTCTAATTAATAATCATATTCTAACAAAAAAACACTTATATTCACATACTAATTAAATTGATCCAAGTTAATTGCTCCAATTCATTCTTCTCTAAGTTGCCTCCTCTATCTTGCTTTAGGGTTTTCTCTATAAAAATTTTAGGATGAATTAGGTTTAACCTAATGACCTTATTAACAGGATAATTTCAAAATTGGATTTAGGCCCCCTATGTCCCTCAAACAAACAATCCCCAAACTACATCCAAATAGTCCAAATTATAGCCCAAGCCTTATAATAACCCATAGGGATTAAACTAGATTATTTTAACTCTTAACAAAACATTGAAGATATCTCAAATGTTAGTCCAAAGTACCAAACTAATATCCCAATCACTAGTACTAGTCTCAAAATTTTTAGTAAATTATTTATTAAATAGTTATTAATTCATTATCGTGTATTTTCCAATTTAATTTTGAATAATATACACACACATAACACATAAAACATATGAAATATAATTAGTGATCTCATGAATCACTGCAGATAAATACAAAATTTATAACTTATTTATTTTAATGCACTTAAATTGCAAGAGTTACACATAAATAAGATTTAGATTGCCTCAGATCGGCACGGGAGTTATGCAGATGCAAACATGAGGCACCTAGATTTTTAAGTGGGAGATGAGGTGCTACTCAAGTTGTCTCCCATGAAAGAATTTATGTGGTTCAGAAAGAAGGGGAAGTTGGTTCCTCGGTAAGCGGGGTTAATTACCATTATTGAGAGGAGCGGACCAGTTGCTTACCGTTTAACCTTTCCAAATCACTTGTAGAAGATCCACGATGTTTTTCATGCCTCAATGTCATTGACGGTCCATAGAGAAGCATTAGCCTACTAGCATATTGATCTCTATAAGATAGATCATTAGCCTAACATGAGTTACGAGGAGAAGCATATATCTATCTTGGATTATATCGAGCGTAGACTTCCTTCCAAATTGGTTCCTTTGGTGCATCTCAAGTGGGGGAACCATAACATAGATGAGTCGACGTGGGAGAGGGAGGATGCCATGTAAGAGAAATATCCAAAACTCTTTTAGTCCGGCACGTGTCGTATTCTGAGGACATAATTCCTTTATTAGGAGGAGCATACCCCGTATCCTATTGCATTTATTTTATTATATATTAATGGTGTGAAGAAATTAATAAATAAAATTAATTATAATATGAGATAATTGGTAATAAAAATTGCATTTTTAGATGATAATTAAATGTGCATATTATGTGATTTATTTTTGTCACGTGTTATTATAATGAGTGTAACTAATAATGTTGGACTATATGTGGTTATGCGTAAATTAATTAATTAGTTGTTTTATTTTGCGGTGTGAGATTTTACCATGAGAGGTGAGGTATAACCAGTTGGAGTAGACTCTATAGTGATATACAGACCTGGTTACGTGTGTTTGTCATCTTAGGTTGAGTCGAGGTTAAGTATACCCCTAGGCTAAGTTTTGGGATATTCCAACTAGTATCTTGGGTCCATTTAGGGCTGCTAGAATAGGTTAAAAGTGTTGGTGCAAAAATTAAAGATATATAATAGAGTTAAGGCTCTTTAATTAGTCATTTGTTATCAGAGGAGAAAACCCTAGCATCGATAGACTTGTGGGACAAGTAGATAAATCTTAGAGGAGAGAAAGTACAAGTATTCAAGTCATGTTTCACCATTCTTCACTATTAAGGTAGGAAATGTTTTACAATTAATCTTTAAATTTGTAACTTTTTAGAATAATTGTTCCCCTTTCTTAATATGAGATTAGAAGCATGTTTAAGAACTTTAATAGTTATTAATCATGGTACGAATAAGAATTGACTAGAAGTATATGTAATTTGCCTATGCATTAGACACTTGTACATTAATAGGAAAACTATGAAATTGAGTAGATTTAAGGATTAGTTATTCCGTGAAAATCGTGTTAGGATTTACTCTTGATAAATAGTAGAATCACCATGTTAATTTAACTTAGTTTATCCAAATTTGTGGGTTATTTAGCTAGCACACTCTAATAACCCTCTCTTTAGAATAAGTTATTTTATGTTAATTTACTGTGTGAAGTAATTATATAAAATATGGGAAATGGAGTAAATATTAATTAAATGAGTTAAACGTTTATTTTTACTAAATTGTTGCATATTTACTGTATGTGTATGTAAATATCATGATGTTGCGTTTTATAGTGTCGCATGCTTTAAACGACATTTATGGTTTATTTGGAGCCGGAACTAGAAATGATTTATAAAATTTCTAGATGCTATTTAGAGGGCGTAGGTAGTCCCGAAATGTGCGAGATAGTCAAGATAAGTGCCATGTTGTATTTTTGGATTTCGGGCACTTTTGACTAGTTTTAACATAAATGTGTAGTTACGAGTCATATCTATGGAGTAATAGCATTTTTAAGTTGGAGACTTATGTTAAGCCTCGATTTTAGTCTTCTAATTCCCTTAAGTTCCCTATTACATGTTGTTGATGTAAAAAAAATAAATTATTTCTAATTTAGTTAATCACAGATAAAATAAACAAGACAAAAGATTTTTAAAGTGGTTCAGCCTTGAAAGAATGGCCTACGTCCACTGTTTTTATTATTGCTGTTTGTTTGGAATTCTCCATAATGGATTTTACCAAGGAATTCCGAGTTCCCTTTTTTATGAGGAGGTTACAAAGTATTTATAGCCTTGAAGCTGTACAAATGAAAGGACAATGCGTTATTCTCTAGTAGACATGTACATCTGTATGATAATAATGAGCATTTAATGCGCAGTCGTCTCCTTGATTATCCTGATGTGAGTGCTCTGTACGCAATGTAGCTCGGACCGCCTAAGCTGATTGGACCTCCTAAGTAGCTCGGCATGCATGGGTCGCTCGGTACAATGAAGTTCCTCGGAGAACACTTGTTGCTCGGAACGCCTGAGTTGGTCGGGGAGATTAAGTTCCTCAGAGTCAGTGTGTTCTTCAAAAAGTGTTTGTGGGTGCCATGTAGATTGACATGTGTCTCCACATAATTGATCCATGTCAGCAGACTTAATTTGGTATCAACAGAAGCCCCCAATGTTTCATAGTTTGATGTTGAAGAAAAGTATGGAACATTCTGCTTCTTAGACTTTCAATTTTTATGGATTTTAGACAAACTTTCTTTATATATAACTCTTTTTCTGAGTGCGTAGCATCAGTCTTTTAAAGTATTTTGAATTTCCTGTGCCCTTTTCTTCTTTTTAGCTGCCGGATAATCATTATTTTTCTCTATTCCCGAGGTTAAGTATTTAAGCGCTACAGAAAATCCTATCGTCTTTTACTTTTTCAAATATGTATCTTTGAACTCTTCATTTCTTCTCCATCTTGTGCGTTCTTTTCTTCCATTGTTCGTTGTCAACTGATTCACTCTTTTCCTATAAGATTTTCTTCCTTCTCTTTTATTTACTTTGTTCATCATGGTTTACCTTATTGAATCGCTTGACAAATTTTTCTCTGAATTTTCAATTCCTTCATGGGTCATATTGGAAGAACTTTCTGAACCTTCTGACTATTTTTCTTTGGCTGAGGTACATTGGTTCCCAAGTCTCTTTGTGGCCGAATGTGGCTTTTCTTTTCCTCTAAATCCTTTGTGTTTGGAGTTCTGTCAGTATTTTGACGTTGTACCTGCAAAAATAGTGCCAAATACCTGGAGGATAGTTAATGGAGTTCATAGGTTGAACCAACTTCATGGAACCCGTTTAGGGATTCATGAGATAATGTACTGCTACAGATGGGTCATCAGTGATAGTACTTTTTATTTAAAAACTAGGTTTTTGAATAGGGCATTAGTTGCCAATCTTCCTGACCCCAACAGGGATTATTTTGAACATGGAGTGGTAATGAAAAATTGGCAACATCCTCCATTAAATGGAGATGATGTATATCAAGGTCCCAAATGTCCTCCTTATGGCAATGAGATAGGTTGTTTTTATTTTTGAAATTTTGTTTTCTTTGTGTTTAATCAAATGTGTCACTGACTTTTAATTTTTGATTATTTGCAGTTGATAGCAAAAGAAAGTCTCCCAAAGAAACTGATGTTAATTTAAGGCATTTGAAACTTATCTAGAGTTTACCCCAATCCGTTACTGACAAACATATTAGATCAGCCTCTTATTTGTTGCAGTACAAGAGTTATACTTCATCCTTCACTGCTCGTCCAGTGGTGGTTGACATCGACCAAGTACCAGCTTCTGAAACTGGTGTGGAAGGTTCCTCCTCTGAATCGAATATTCCCCTTAGTAGCCTAATGAAGAGAAGAAGAGCTCCTGTCTTCTTTGACAAATCAAACTCTTCCAATGTGGACGCAAAGAATACTAAGCAGGATGTTCTAGAGGAAGGGACGAGAAACATTGATGTACTCCCTCCTGTTGCTGCCAAGAAAATTGCTGAGAAGCCCCCTCTGGCTTCAAGTAAGGCTGTGGTTATTTCTCCTCCTAATGAGGTTATTATCATATCACCAACCAAGACAACTTCTTTGGTTGAAAATATTCCTGCTCCTCCGAAAAAGTCAAAGAAAAGTTCCTCCGATGGGGTCGCTGAACCTATTTCTCAGCCTTTAAATACTGAAAGTGGTGTTTCCACTTTTGTTCCTTCGATCTCTGCCATGGGCTCGATGAAGTCTTGAATTATCCCAGAAATCCAAGGTATTGAAGAAACTCTATCTCGTGACAGGGTCATAACATTGGCTGCTCAACATATTGCCTCAATAAGTATTACTAGTCTAAGTTTTCACTTTTCACTACTATATCACTGTATTGACTCAAAATTATTTCTTTCTTCAGTTGGTAACATGTTTTAATAGTATTCTGAAGAAGGATGAGGATATTAAATCTTCAAGCTCCTCGGGAGGTATAGATGAAGATTTTGTCGGTCTAACTCAGTCCTTAAAGGACTCTTGTCAGAAATATGAAGAAGATAAAGTGTCTTGGGAGAAGTAACTCAAGTCCATTGAGCAAGAGAGAGATCGAGCTATGGAGACCTCCAAGGGGTTGGAGAAAAAGATGAAAGAGTTTGAGAAGAACAATAAAGAGCTTGAGGAGAAGCTCAAGAATGCTGAGGAGCTTGAGAATAAGCTCAAAACTGCTGAAGAGGAAGTTGGTAGACTTCATGAGGTTGATCGCCAGAAGGAGGAGGGAGAAGGGAAGTTGAAAGCTATCGAGGAGCTCCTTAGGGAAAGGACCTCCTCGGAGAAAGAAAAGAGGAAAAAGGCTGTTAAAAAATCATTCAGTGTTGGTTGGGATAAAGGCTGGAATAAGGGCCTGTCTATCATGACTTCAAAAATGGAGTATGCTAGCCTCAAGTACTTTAGGGATGGATGGGTTGCTGCTTTGAAAGAGAGGAAAATTGCTGAGAATTCAGAATTGTCCCAGCAACACATTCATGGCCCTCTTTTCTCTCCTAGGGAAGAAGAAGAGGACGAAGCTGCCTCAGAGGAATCTTTCATGATGATTGGAGATCAAGTTCCTCCTGTTCCTATTATTCAAACTTTCTACGAGCAACTTCAGCCCACCAGTACCTCAGTCAAGCAACTGCCACTATCTTTCGAGCAACCAACCTCCTTATCCCAGCTTTTCGAGGAAGTCATAAAACACAAGGAGAAGGTGTAAAGTTGCTCGGGTTTTAATTTTGTTATTCCTTTTGAATGTAACCTTGAGCTTTGTATTTACCTTTTGATGAATAAAAATTCGAACTTTTGATTGTTCATATTGACATTCTTCTTCTTGCCCTGTCTTTATCACTATTGATCATGTTTATGGCTTCTCTTTACTAGTTTATGGCCGGGATGGAGCTATTTTCAGCTCATGACACAGAATTGATGAAGAAATGCAATGACTACTTCAAAGCTGGTCATGCAGCTCTTAGTGAAGCTCAGATAATTAACATCCTTGGTCCAGATACTTTTGAACGAGCAGTCGAAGCCTACCAATATCTGAAGTGCTTGCTTGACCGAGCTATTGCCAATAATGTAGCTTATTACGAGATGATTGAGGATCTTCAAGGAACTGTAGAGGAACTCCAGCAGCAGTACAAAGAGTCCTCTATGCTTTTGCAACAAGGGTACGAGAATAAATATCAATAATTAAATGCTGAAAAAGGGTATGATAAATTCATCTCTGCTTACGAGAAAAAAGAGAGCATTCTAAAGCTTGAGGTTGAAGAGCATAGGAAGATCGCCAAGATATTAGAGCAGTAAAACATTATTTTGCAAGAAGATATTACACAACTCAAGTCTGTCGCATCTTCCTCGGGGGCCCTGGTCCCCGTTAATGATGAAGGTTTTTCTTTTTTGGAAGTAGAAAATGCCAACTTGCGAGATGAGTTTGAAACATTGAAAAGAGTTGGACCCTCCACTTCTACTCGTGGACGAGCAAGATCTTCTTCTCGAGGACGAGCGAGAGCTTCTCTGATTTCAATTGAAGAGGTGAGAACTCAATCAGCCTTGGAGAATCTGGCATTTGAGTTGATGGCGAAGAATCAAGCCTTAGCAGAGATGTCAAAGAAGATTCTGAACCTCAACGAGCAACTTTCTACACAAAGCTCTGCCTTGGAAAATAAAGAAATTCTGGTGAAGAATCTTCACGAGCAACTGGAGAGGGTAACTTACCAATTCCATAAATAGCTCGGAGATTTTTGGATGGCTGGTTACAATAAAACCCTCTACCATCTTGATGACCGGATCCAGCAGTCAAATAACGAGGGGTATAAGCAAGGATGGTTGAATGCATTGGGTGTGCTGAAATTGGAGTGAGGTCACTACTTATGGGATTATTATGATCCTGGATTGCTTGAGTTGCCCGTGCCTCCTTTTAAGGTCGACATGAGTTGGATTCCTTCTCGGACAATTCCTTAGTGCTTGATATCAAAGTACCTTGGCGATTATAGCCTTCATTAAAATATTGACATATCTCGCCCCGAGCATTTTCTTGATCGGCCATTAGTGATGAATGTTCGAATGCTTCGGGATGTAAATTTCATAAACTCTCCTTATGCCTTAGACGATCCTCCTGCTAGAGTAGAACCTATTTCAAAGGCAGAAGAGAAAAAACCAATAGAGTAGGGTCTTTGATGTAATGACTTGTAGTTTTCACAGCATATGTAATTCTTTTTAATTTGAATGACGAAATTTTTCATCTTTTGCTATTTTATTTTCTTCTAAGTATTTTACAGAATGTCTTTGTTTGTGAATACATGTATATTTTGATATGTCATTCGGTTTTATTTTTTGATTATAGTGACTTATCACTCTTCGATTCTAAGCAATGAAATGACTTACATCCCATGATCCTGCTTAGTTTAACCAACCGGAGTTGATCGCAATTGATTTACCGACCAACCGGAGTTGGAGGATATTAATTTGCCGACCAACCGGAGTTGGTGGAGATTAATTTGTCGACCAATTGGAGTTGGAGGAGATTAATTTTCCGACCAACCGGAGTTGGTGGATATTTGTTCCCGACCAACCGGAGTTGGAGGATATTAATTTGTCATTGGAGGAGATTAAGTTGCTGACCAATCGGAGTTGGTGGATATTTGTTCCCGACCAACCAGAGTTGGAGGAGATTAATTTTCCGACCAACCGAAGTTGGTGGAAATTTGTTCGAGACCAATCGGAGTTGGAGGAGATTAATTTGTCGACCAACCGGAGATGGTGGATATTTATTCTCGACCAATCGGAGTTGGAGGAATTAATTTGCTGACCAACCGGAGTTGGTGGATATTTGTTCCCGACCAACCGGAGTTGGAGGAGATTAATTTGTCGACCAATCGAAGTTGGTGGATAATTTTTCCCGACCAACCGGAGTTGGTGGTAAATTTATTCCCGACCAACCGGAGTTGGAAGAGATTGATTCTGAACTTGATGCATAGTGTGTAGCACTAATACTCCAAAAAAATTTCAACAAAAAGAGAGAAAGGTGTAAAACATTCAACACTTTATTCATACTAAAGAAAACTTCATTTACATAGGAATCCCAACTACTGATAATACTTGCGTAGATGCTCTACATTCCATGCATTCTTAAATTATTCTCCCTCCAAGGTTTCAATCATATATGTTCCTGGTCGAACAACTTCTATTACTCTGTAGGGTCCATGCCAGTTAGCTTCCAGTTTATTGTGCTTTTGAATTACTTTCTTTATCACATAGTCTCCTTCATTCAAATCACACTTCTTTACCCTCTTGTAGTAAAATAGAGTTGTTCGTTGTTGGTATGCAGCATTCCTAATTACTGATTCTTCTATAACTTCTTCGAGCATATCTAGATCTAATCGCCTCATCAAGTCACTGATAGGAGAATTGAAATTCAGCACCCTGTGTGTGGGGAGGCCCAACTCGGTAGGTATAACAGCTTTGCTTCCAAATGCCATCATATATGGAGATTCTCCTGTTGCTTCTCGCGGTGTAATACGATAAGCCCACAACACAGAATGTATCTTGTTAATCCAATTTTCCTTCGCATCATACAGTTATTTTTTAAACCGTTCAGTAGCATTATGCTCGTCACCTCAGTTTGTCCATTGCTCTAGGGATGGCTTGGTGCAGAGTGGGTCTTCAATATGTTTGACTGATGACAATATGCAGTGAACTCCTCGTTGTCGAACTGAGTTCCATGATCTGTGATGAATGCATGGGGAAGACCATATCTACAAATGATATTCTTCCAAATAAATTGATACACCTTGTCATACGACATATCAATAAGATCCTCAGTTTCTACCTATTTAGTAAAATAATCCACAACGACCACGAGCTATTTAAATCTTCCTCGGGTCGTTGGAAGCAGCCCGACCAAATCTATTCCCCATATGGCGAGTGGCCAAGGAGACGTGATGGGTGTTAGCAATGCTTGGGGGGGTTCTTCGAATAGAGGAGAAACGTTGACATTTATCACATTTCTTGGCATAAGCTACACAATCGGCTCTCATCCTCGGCCAGTAATACCCTTGCATTGTTATTCTTTGCAAGAGTGTCCGACCTGCTACATGGGCTCCACAAGACCCTTCATGAACCTCTTCAATCAAATTTTTCACCTCTGAGGGGTGGACATATCTTTGCAAACCTTCTATAATTCCTTTAGTTTCTTGTCTGCAAGTTTATCAGTTGGTAATGCCCCCTCCTCAATATAGGCCCTGATGGGATCCATCCAAGATGGTCCTAAATCAAGGGAAATGAAGTTCGTCATCATATCTTTCTCAAAGCTCCTGCTATCCTATTGGAATTATTCTTCATAGCTCGGTGCGTGTGGCTGAGGCTAATCGAGCTAAGGAATCTGCTCTTACATTCTCCAATCTTGGTATTCTAATTAACTGCACTGCGTTTAAGCTTGATACAATCTCAATTTCTTTCGCATGATACTTGATCATTAATTCTCCTTTTATTGCGTATACCCCGAGCATTTAATTTATAATCAACTATGAGTCACAGAATACAATGACCTGCTTTGCCTTCATGGTTTTTGCTAAACTAAGACCTACAATCATAGCTTCATATTCAGCTTCATTATTAGAATCCTTAAATTGAAAGCGCAGAGCATACTCCACATCGATCTCATCCTGGCTATTTGAAATAATCCCTGCGCCACAGCCTCTAGTGCAAGATGAGCCATCCATATATAGATTCCATATAGGTTCCTTATCCTCAAATTTTTGATCGGATAAAGTTCTTCGGTGGAATATTTGTTGCTTCTTTATATCCTCCTCTAGCACTTCTTGCTGCTCATTGATCATCTTCTCTTGCTCGTCAACCGACTTAAGTTGGTCGGGGTTTAAATTTGATGATCCTGTAATATCCACAGGCTGGTCGGTATTCAATTTCTGCTCTTCAGAGGTGTCAGGATAGGTTAACTCTGCGATAAAATTTGCCACTGCTTGCCCTTTAAGCGACTATCCAGGTTCATAAACTATGTCATATTCACCAAGTTCAACTTCCCAGTACATCAATCTCCCTGATTTTTCTAGTTTATGAAGTGCTTGCCTTAACGCCATATCAGTATACACGACTATGGTATGAGCTTGGAAGTATGGCTTCATTCTTCTACTCGCTTTGATCAGCGTTAGTGCCAACTTTTCTAGTCTTGGATATCTGATCTCTGCTCCTCGAAAGGCCTTGCTAGTGTAATAAATTGGTTTTTGCACTCCATCCTCCATTCTTATTAACGTCGAGCTCACTGTATTTTTTGAAACTACTAGATACAAGTATAGTCTTTCTCCCATCACTAGTCTGAACAACAATGGAGGTGCTCCCAGGTATTTCTTCAACTCTTGAAAGGCCTTCTCGCATTCATCATTCCATTTAAACGTTTTTTCGGAGTGTTTTGAAGAATGGGAGACATCTATCAGTTGCTCATGACACAAATCTATTAAGTGTTGCAACTCACCCTGTGAGACTTTGCACTTCCTTGTTCGTCATTGGACATCGTAGCCCTAATAGAGCCTTGATCTTTTCAGGGTTTGCTTCAATACCTCGTTGATTGACAATATACCCGAGAAATATGCCTTCTCGTACTCCGAATATGGATTTGGTAGGGTTCAACATCATTTGATATTTATCTAATTGATCAAAGGTCTGGCCTAGGTCAATTAGATGATCAGCAGCTTTCTTGCTCTTCGTCAGCATATCATCAACATAAACCTCCATATTGTGACTGATTTGCTCTGCAAACACCTTGTTCATCAACCGCTGATATGTTGCACCTGCATTTTTAAGTCCAAAAGGCATAACATTATAACAATAAGTTCCCCTTGGGGTGATAAAAGAGGTACTCTCCCTGTCTTCAGGTTTCATTTTAATCTGGTTATAACTAGAATAAGCATCCATGAAACTTAATAGTTCGTTCCCCGAGGTAGCATTCACCAGTTGATCAATTTGGGGCAAAGTAAAATGATCATTTGGGCATGCCTTGTTGAGGTCGGTGAAGTCTACACACATCCTCCACTTATTATTTTTCTTTTTCACTATCACCACATTTGCTAGCCAATCAGGATATTTGACATCTTCAATGAAAGAGGCTTTTTGTAGCTTCTCTACTTCTTCATGTATGGCTTGGTTCTTTTCGAGGCTGAACACTCCTCTTCTTTGCTTTACTGGCTTGATCTCCTTGTTCACATTAAGCTCATGACATAGGAAGGTTGGGTCTATCCCTGTCATGTCTTTGTGGCTCCATATAAAAGTTTGTTTTCTGTTTTTTAGGAAGGCTATCAATTCCTATTTTAGTGAGGCATCCAACGATGAACCGATTTGAGCTGTTTGTTTCGGGTGGTCGTCGTCCAGAATGACATTTTTATTTTCTTCCACCACTTGGCCTTTTACGAGCTGCGACTCATCTTTAGGATCTCATGTTTCAATTTTTGTACCTTCATCCACTTGATAGGTAGTCGTCTTTTACCTAGATTCCTCTAGTTCTTCCTGTTCGGCAGATAAATAGTAGCATTCCCGAGCTACTTTTTGATCGCCTTTCATAATTCCTACTCCAAAATTGGTTGGAAATTTTAGGCATTGATGTACAGTAGATGGGACTACTTTGAACTTTTTTATACCTACCCTTCCCATGATAATATTGTAGGTTGATTGGACATTTTTATCCATTACAAAAAAGCTTACTTTTTATGTCCGACAAGCAGGCCATATACCGATAAGCATATTCAACTTGATCGTCCCAAGTGGAAAAAAATTTTCTCCGGTAAAACCGCGGAGGGGCCTGTGATAAGGCTCCAACTGAGACAACTTCAGATTTAAGCTGTCAAAGCATGAGTAGAACATGATGTCCATCGAGCTGCTATTATCCACCAGTACTCTTGAGATCATTACTTCCTTTATTCTTATTTTGATCACCAATGGGTCATCATGAGGATACAATACACCTGCTAAGTTGTTCTTAGAGAAACGAATGACTAGTTTGTCCTTATTCACTTTCCTAGGACGATTATCTTCAGCAAAATTTATTCGTTGTATATATGAGCAAGCTTGAGCCTCATTAAGGTAGGCTTTCCTTTCTGTAGTAAGATCTCCTCCTCCTGCATCACCACCTGTAATGACATTACATTCAAATGATCCAAAGTGGATTGAAAATACCTCGCGTTCTGGTTGTCTTGGTCTTTTGGGGAGATCAGGGTCATCTTCGGGATCATCTTCATGATCTCTTTTCTTGTCATCTTTTGTCCAAAGAGGAGATTTAGACCTTTGCCTTCCTCGTTCGCTGGTTCGACCTTTGCTCTGACGATCAACATACTTGGTTAATTTTCCTAGTCTAATGAGTGCTTCAATTTCATTCTGGAGAGCTATGCAGTTTTTGGTCATGTGACCATGGTCCTTATGGAGCTCATAATATTTGGACTTATTCCTCGTGTCAGGATCTTCCTTTATTTTTTCAGGCCAGTTTAGCTCCTCGCAGTTCTTAATCTCTTCCAGAATGTGGTTTATATCTACCTTCAAAGGAGTATAATTTCCAAATTTCTTCAATTGTTCCAATGCTTGCTTTGCTTT
Source organism: Sambucus nigra (assembly GCA_949130495.1). Classification (NCBI taxonomy): domain Eukaryota; kingdom Viridiplantae; phylum Streptophyta; class Magnoliopsida; order Dipsacales; family Adoxaceae; genus Sambucus; species Sambucus nigra. The sequence continues at coordinate 379,995,934 of OX422224.1, forward strand.
TAATTGCTTGTTGCCACCATTGTTCGTCTGCTCCTTCTTCTCAACCTTATCGGCCTCAACTTTGGTCTCCTTAGTGTCCATGTTCTTCTTCGCAGCCATAGCTTCCTCGGCATTCATGATTTTGGTTGCTTTTGCCATCAATTCTGACATGGTCCTGGGCGGATCTTTGGCCAAAGTGTAGTACAGTTTATTGGGCAACAGTCCACTCATCAAAGCAGTAATCGCAGTTTTCTCCTCATAATCAATTACTTCTAGTTTCTCGTTATTGAAATGAGTAATGTAATCCCTATTGCTTTCACCTGCCTTTTGTCTAACACTCAACAAGTCCTCTACTCGTTTAACAGGTTTTTCTCCAAAATAGAAATTTCCAATAAAGATCTCGACCAGTTGAAAGAAAGTCACAATCTTCCCCCGAGGAAGACTGTTATACCATATTTGAGCAGATCCGGTAAGAGTTCCTGAAAATGCCCTGCATCTCATCTCATCTGGAACTGCACAGATATCAGCAGCAGCTTGGTATTATTCTATGTGGAGAACAGGATCAATTTTCCATCGTATTTTGGTGTTACTACTGGGGCTTTGAATTTTGACGGTGTGGGAAAGTCAATAATCTCTTGTATGAATGGTGTTCCTCGGACAAAAGTCCTTTGTAGAGGATTCTTGGTTTTAGCCATCTCTCCTAATCTATCCTCCACCCTTTGAATTGAGCCCTTCTATGCATCGCTTCCTTCCTCGATCCTATTAGTTCGAGAAACTGATCGTGTTGAATTTGCCTCTTGGGATCTTTCATGACGAGCAGCTGGTCGTGATTGGGCGGAGCCTTCCTTTAAATTAGATGGTCATTAAGAGTTCCTTGGTACAATCCTAGGGGGACTTATATTCCTCCGAGGACCCAAACGATCAAAAGGAGAGACTCTACTCAACCTTTCAAGATCACTTGTCCTTTTTAGAGATAGAGTGATGTTTTGTTGAGTGTTTGTAGCTCATACCGAGGAAGTCTGTCTAGGATGATAAGAAGTATCATTAGATCTGTCAATACGATATGAATCGGTGCGTATGGATCGAGATTCCTCTGGTAATAACGTTCGCCTAGTTCGCGAAGAAGGTAACAGGGTATTTCTCTGAATGCTTCGATGTCCGGACCGGGCCGGCGCTCCACCTTGGATAGTTTACATGAGTTGTCACATGGACTCTTGCATGGCCGCTTGGCCCTGGGCCAAATTAGCCATTATACTAGCCAGATCTTGGACATTTGGAGGAGTAGATGGATTTAGAGGAATCCAAGCGTTTCGATTACTGGATTCTGGATGATTAGCCATTGATGATGAATGGTTTTGGTGAAAAATGAAAATTATAGTCGTTTCCCACAGACGGCGCCAATCTGTTGATGTAAAAAAATAGATTATTTATAACTTTGTAAATCACAGATAAAGTAAACAAGACAAAAGATTTTTAAAGTGGTTCAGCCTTGAAAGAATGGCCTACGTCCACTATTTTTGTTATTGATATTTGTTTGGAATTCTCGATAATGGATTTTACCAAGGAATTCTGAGTTCCTTTTTTGATGAGGAGGTTACAAAGTATTTATAGCTTGAAGCTGTACAAATGAAAGGACAATGCATTGTTCTCTAGTAGGCACGTATATCTGTATGATAATAATGAGCATTTAATGCGCAGTCGTCTCCTTGATTATCCTGATGTGAGTTCTCTGTACGCTATATAGCTCGGACCTCCTAAGTAGCTCGGCATGCATGGGTTGCTCGATACAATGAAGTTCCTCGGAGAACGCTTGTTGCTCGGAACGCCTGACTTGGTTGGGGAGATTAAGTTCCTCAGAGTCAGTGTGTTCTTCAAAAAGTGTTTGTGGGTGCCATGTAGATTGACACGTGTCTCAACATAATTGATCCATGTCAGCAGACTTAATTTGGTATCAATACATGCCTTAAAACATTGAGAGTTAGAGAGAGGAAGAGAATAGTGGAGAGAAGAGAAGAGTGGAGATTGAAGATTGGATTGTTGCTAGCAAAGAGAAATCTGGGATTTCAACTCAAGGGAAGTATTCTTAATTGATAATATATTGTTTAGGGTGAATAGTTTGTATTGATTGTTGTGGATTGGGTATAGTTTAACCATATTAGGGTTTTAATGAATTTCTAGGTTTTGAACCCTTGGGAGTTGATTTAGATGGTTATTGGTATACATTTTAGTTGTTGGATGTATTTATTGTTAGTTGGTTTCAATAAATTATCTTGGCTTGGGTAGTTTTGAGTTGGAGGAAATTTGGAGTTATAGAATTCCATAGCAAATCTCGAAATTCTGGGCTGGGCGAATCGATTCGCCCCTAGCGAATCGATTCGCTAACAGGGGAGGTTACAGGTCTGTATGGACCAAATCGATTCATCCAATCCGATTCGATTCGACAGTTTGCAGAATGTTAAGTTTTCTTGGCTGAATCGATTCGGCATATCCGAATCGATTAGCTTTCAGACCGACTCGATTCGGCCAGGGCGAATCGATTCAGAAATCCTGCTATTTTGAGTTATTTTTCTAACTCAATTCCGATCCTTTTTCTTTAGGCTTAGGACTTAGGAACCTTCTTGTATGAAGTAAACTTAGAGTCCTAGAGTCCTAGATGAGTTAGTTAACTACCCTACATTAGAAATGGTTTAAATGGGGCTTTTTCCAGGGGTGTACAAATTGATGTTAGGGCATTCTTTTCCTTTAGTTAACGATTATTGAGACTAGGAGTTGTAAGGTCATATTGGGAGACTTTATAATCTAAAGTGAGTTATGATAGTGTTGGTGGTTTATAATAACACCCTAAAAGGTTTGGAGAATAAATTGAGATTTTATTCATTCATTGAGGATGTAATGATAATATGAATTACGTATGGCTCCGGATAAAATGTGATGTATCTATTAAAATGGAAATGATAATGGTAAATGATAATTACTTAAACACACCTCTCTAAATGCTATCATAAGGGAAGTTCGCGCATGAGGTGAAGTCCCCTGGCCAGTGAATGCATGGTGAATATAGTCCTCGGCCATATGACCGGTTATTATGTATATGTATTTATTTTGCGCTAGTGAGGTAATTCCGGGTGTGGTTATGACTCACTTGCAGGTGTATGGCCACATCTCAACATTGCGTTAGGTGCCCATGTGGTCTTGGTTGATAGGTCCTGGAAGATGATAGTCATTTAGGGGCGCGCATAGTGGGGAAACCCGGATGGGCGGTTGTAGAATCATTATATGTATATGAATATAACTATTCTTATTCAAGTTGGACTTGATTCATGATAAATACCATAAAGAGCATATAACTGTGATTATGTTTCATAATGAGAAATGGGACAATGAAATGGAACGGAGTAAATGACGGAGGCATTTAATTAATGTTAATCACTCATATCCTCTTGCATAATTGAATCCAACTTATGATCATTTAAATTGTCTTAGTTTATGCTTTGAGATTTTATAGGTAGATTCTTATCTATATTCATCATGATTAACTGTTCATAACTGTCATACATTTTTTTCATCTAGTGATCATATAAAACTGGGCCCTGACCCATTCATATTTCTTGTTGCGCATGAATCTTATATTCGCTCAGGTGCTCCGTCGCAAGGACGCCCGTACTGACTTTCCTATTCCGGTGTTTTGGGGAGCCATGATACTTTGCGGATATTATGGGATATTTTGTTAATAGACGCCTCTATTTTCGTGCTCTAGTTATGCCCGGGTCCTCTATTCGGGCGTGTTGCCCAAAGTTTTTGTAATTGTATAATGAAATGTATTATGTACTTATTGAACTTGTTAGGTATGGGTTGTATAGACTGTCGACCGGCAGCATATTCGGTCCCCTTATTATATACTTGTTGTGGTTGTAATATAAGCCCTTTTTGGGTTTCCACTTTCTTTTCATATTGGGTGGTTTAAAGTCTTTCTTTAACTTATAAAATTTTTGGCAACCCGTTTTTCTGAAATGTTGTGTGGTTGTCTCGTATACTTATTGTATTGTTGTGAGGCTAAGAATGATTCATCTATGATTCCCTTTATTATTGGAGTATCGGGTTGTCCACCCCTTATTTTGGTGAGCGGGTTATCACAGATGGTATCAGAGCATCAGGTTCTAGAGTGTTTAGGATCTATGCAAACTTGTCACGTTCCACCGAACCGTTCTTCGATATAGAGCCTTAATGTTATGACTGCTTTGTATGCCTATAACTGCGATCTTCTGCAAGATAGATATTTCTTTTATAGTATTCTAATTCAATTTTTCTTCATCTGAGATGTCGCCTAAGAGACGTCACCCCACTAGAAGAAATAAAGTTATAGGAGAGGATGTTGGTCCTCCACCGTCTCCACAAGGAATGATTAATGCAGCTGAAGTGGCCAATATTGTGTACCAAGCGGTTAATGCTTATATGACTGCAGTGGTTCAGCAAAGGCCACAAGCCCAACAACCACACGCTCGGGATGTACAACCTCCTGCGGGACCTTCGCCGTGGGAAAGGGTTAGAGAGTCCTTTTTAAAGGGCCATCCTCCAGAATTCCAAGTAGGTTCTGATGTTATAGCAGCAAATCAGTGGAAGAAGGATATGCAACGCCATTTGCGTATCGTGGAGTGTAGCGAGGAATGAAAACAAATCCTTGCTACCTTTAAATTTGTGGGTGCTGTGTTACATTGGTGGGAATCGATGACTACTCCAGAGCAGAGAGATACTATGACTATCAATGAATTTTGGGTCTTGTTTGATCATAAATACTTTCCTCCCTCAGTTCGAAGGGAGATGAGAAGAAGACTGCAAGGTGAACGTTCAGTTGTGAAGTACGAAGATGAGTTTACTCGGCTAGCTAGTTTTGTGTCGAACGAGGTGACTCTAGAAGAGAGGAAAATCTCCAAGTTTATGGGAGGTTTACATTGTCGAAAAAGACAAAATTTGCTGGGCAATCCAGCTTTGTAGATTTTTGGGGATGTAATGAATGCGGTGTTACTCCATTGTTAAAAACATGGGTTGTATGTCCAAAGTGGTAAGAAGGCTTCAATTGTGGGGCAAGCGAGAAAGCCCGGAGGTAATGGGATAGGAGGAGGAGCATTACCCTCATCCCTATATTCGAGAAATAAATAAAAAAAAAGGGACCCCAGCAAGGGGACTTGTCAAAAAGACAACGTTTTGGTGGGTTTAATGTTACTGGCAATAATGTTAGACAGGTCCAAGGTGGACCGCAACAGCAACAAGTAGGTCGGGGTGGTAATGGAGGTAGAGGCCATCAGGGCCAAGGCTTCGGGCAGTTTCCAAATAATCGAGGCCAAAACCAAGACAATATGTTGGGTCGATGCTTCCTATGTGGAGAGGCGGGTCATATTAGGAATTCTTGTCCTCAGTTGATTGGGGGATAGCTTCCTAGGGTTCCACAGCAGCCACAGGTCCATTTACTTCCATAAGTACCTAACCCGATTGTCCCTCCCCAACAGGGACAGCTACAGTATGGGCGATTTTATCAGATACAGAATGATATGCTTCCTCCAGCCCCTCCAGTACCGCCAGCGATTGAGGGTAAGTTTCTCATTCAGGGGCACATGGGACGGGTACTATTTGATACGAGTGAGACACACTCATTCATTTATAGAAGTTTTTCTTAGTCTATAGAGTTAATTAAATCTGCAGAGAGTACTTTTATGAGTGTTGAATCTTCAATGGGAGATGGGTCACTGATTTTCTTTGTCTGTAAACGAGTAGGAATAAGTCTTGGTAATTTGTGCTTTGAGGTCGATTTGCTCGTCCTTGACATGGTCGGGTATGATGTAATCCAATGAATGGATTGGCTAGTAAAGTATCACGCGATAGTTAATTGCTATGGGAATAGTATAGTTTTTTCCATTCCTGGGCAAAAAATGTTTTTAGTGGTTATGCCTTGTATGGAAGGAGGTACTAGCACTTACTTATACTGTATCACGGAGGAGTCTTCTCGAGATGTAGTTGTTTCCTTAGACTCAATTTCGGTTGTTAGGGAATTCGACTATCTTTTTCGAAAATATTGGGTTTGCCTCCTAGTAGGGAGATTGAGTTCGTAATCGATTTAGCGTTGGGAACTCGATCGATAGTGAGAGATCCATATCGTATGGCTCCTATTGAGATGAGGGAGTTGAGAGACCAGATTCAGCAGTTGTTGGAATAGGGATTCATTCGGCGTAGCGCGTCGCCTTGGGGCCCTCCGGTGTTGTTTGTGAAGAAGAGAGACGGTTCTCTCTGATTATGTGTGGATTACCGGGAGTTGAATAAAGTCACTATCCGAAACAAATACTCTTTGCCTCGTATCGATGATTTGTTTGATCAACTTAGGGGAGAGTTGTACTTCTCTAAAATCGATTTTAGGACGGGGTATCATTAGTTGAGGATACGGGAGCAGGATGTGTCCAAAACCGCTTTCCTAACGAGGTATGGGTCCTATGAATTTTTGGTTATGCCCTTCGGGCTAACCAATGCCCCCGCAATTTTTATAGACCTCATGAATAGGGTGTTCAGGGATTTCCTTAACCAGTTTGTTATAGTATTCATTGATGGCATCCTAGTGTATTCCCGAACATAAGCGAATCATGCTACTCATTTGAGGTTGGTCCTACAGACATTGAGGGATCATCAGTTGTATGCTAAGTTTGAAAAGTGACACTTTTGGTTGCAGGAAGTGCAGTTTTTGGGTCACATTGTGATGGCCCAGGTCATTTCGGTGGACCCAAGTAAAGTGGTTGCGGTGAGGGAATGGGGTCAGCCCACGACACCTATCGAGATTCGTAGTTTTCTAGGTTTGGCTGGTTATTATCGCCGATTTATCAAGGGTTTTTCTAAAATTACTAGCCCTTTGATAAATTTAACCCAGAAAGGGGTATGATTTGTGTGGGATAATTCTTGTCAGTCTGCGTTTGATGAGATGAAGGAGAAATTAACTTCTGCTTCAGTCCTTGCATTACCCAGGCCATGATTAAAATATTTAGTCTTTACGGATGCTTCGTTGCAAGGATTGGGTGTAGTGTTGCAGTAGGAACAGAGGGCTATTGCTTATGCCTCTCGCAAGCTAAAGACACATGAGAATAATTAACGGTTCATGACTTGGAACTTGCGGCCGTGGTTTTTTCTTTGAAGATTTGGAGACATTACCTCCTGGGGGAGAAGTTTAGACTTTTCACGGACCATAAATCGTTGCAGTATTTATTTTCACAAAAGGAATTGAATATGCGACAGTGTCATTGGTTAGAGTTCGTGAAGGATTCTCAATTTGATATCCACTATCACCCAGAAAAGGAGAATATAGTAGCGGATGCTTTGAGTAGAAACCCCGAGGGGGAGTTAGCCTCTGTATGGAAAGCGAAATGGAAGGAGCTTAGTCAAGTGGACGCGGATGCTAGGGCTTTTATGTTCGTGCTGACTGTTAAGCCTACTATTGTGGCGCGGGTTGTGGAAGCTCAAGGTAGAGACAAAAGTTATCAGGATCATATAAGCCAATTGTTAATCGGGGAAGCAGAATCCTATTCTATAAGCTCGAAAGGTGGGTTACGTTTCCAAGGGAGACTTGTAGTTCCGGATGATGGGTACTTAAGGAGGGCAGTAATGACGGAATCACACAGTTCCAAATTTGCAGTGCATCCCGAAAATGACAAAATGTACCAAGACATACGTCGTCAATATTGGTGGGCGGGCATGAAGCATGATATTTTTGAGTCCGTTTCCCAGTGTACTATTTGTCAATTGGTTAAGATAGACCATCAGCGATCGACAGGATTATTGCAACCTTTGGAGATTTCGGTATGGAAGTGGGAGAGCATATCGATGGATTTTATCACGGGCATGCCGACGTCACTAAGTGGTCATGACTCCATCTGGGTTATTATTGATCGCTTGACTAAGTCGACGCATTTCTTACCAATTAGAACCGACTACAATACCGCTCGTTATGCCCGGTTATTTATTGCGGAGATCGTTAGACTCCATGGGGTGCCCAAAAACATAGTCTCCGATAGAGATAAGATTTTTATTTCCCATTTTTGGCGAAGTTTCCAAGAAGCTATGGGAACCGAATTGAAGTTGAGTACCTCTTATCATCCTCAAACAGATGGGCAGACAGAAATGGTCAACCAAATGTTGGAGGGTATGCTTAGAATGTGTGTGCTTGATTTCAAAGGTGGTTGGGAACAATATCTTCCTTTGGTTGAGTTCGCTTATAATAATTCGTATCAATTCACCATCGGGATGGCACCCTATGAAGCCTTGTATGTCCGGCCTTATAGATCACCCACTTGTTGGTTGGAGGTGGGGGATAACAAGTTTCTTAGACCTGAAATGATCCAAGACACATCTTCGAAGATTGAACTCATTCGAAATCTTATTCGTATAGCTCAAGACCGTCAAAAGAGTTATACTGATGCAAATAGAAGGCATGCAGATCTAGAGGTTGGGGAGAAAGTTTTGGTGCGAGTATCGCCGATGAAAGGTATTATGAGATTTGGGAAGAAGGGAAAGCTTGCGCCGCGCTACGTTGGACCTTTTCCTATTACTGCTAAAGTAGGCCCGGTAGCGTATCAACTTTCTTTACCCGAACACTCACAGCAGATTCATGATGTTTTCCATGTTTCATCATTGAAAAAGTATAAGAGATGCGTAGGACCTCATTGGCATATTCCTCTAGATGATATCGAATTGCAACCCGATATTTCATATGAGGAACAACCAGTTGCAATTTTAGACCATGGGGAGAATAGGTTATGATATAGAGTGGTACCATTAGTCTGCGTCCAATGGGGACATCACCACGCCGAAGAATCTACGTGGGAGCGTGAGGATGTGATGCGGGAAAAATATCCACATCTCTTTTTGCAAGGTACGCGTGAATTTTGAGGGCAAAATTCCCTCACAAGGGGGGGAGTATGTAATAATCCTCTCTTTCGAATAAGTTATTTTATATTAATTTACTGTGTGGAGTAATTAAATAAAATATGGGAAATGGAGTAAATATTAATTAAATGAGTTAAAAGTTAATGTTTACTAAATTTTTGCATATTTACCGTATGTGTATGTAAATATCATCCTGTTAAGTTCTATAGTGTTGCATGCTTTAAACGACATTTATGGTTTATTTGGAGCCGGAACTGGAAAGGATTTATAAAATTTTCGGATGCTATATTAGAGGGCGTTGTTAGTCCCAAAATGTGCGAGATAGTCAAGATAAGTGCAATGTTGTATTTTTGGATTTCGGGCACTTTTGACTGGTTTTAACATAAATGTGTAGTTACGAGTCATATTTAAGGAGTAATAGAATTTTTAAGTTGGAAACTTATGATAAGCCCTGATTTTAGTCTTCTAATTCCCTTAATTTCCCTATTACATGCCTTAAAACATTGAGAGTTAGAGAGAGGAAGAGAATAGTGGAGAGAAGAAAAGAGTGGAGATTGAAGATTGGATTGTTGCTAGCAAAAAGAAATCTGAGATTTCAACTCCAGGGAAGTATTCTTACTTGCTAATATATGTTTTAGGATGAATAATTTGTATTTATTGTTCTGAGCTGGGTATGGTTTAACCATTTTAGGGTTTTAATGAATTTCTCGGCTTTGAACCTTTGGGAGTTGATTTAAATGGTTATTGGTATACATTTTAGTTGTTGGATGTATTTATTGTTAGTTGGTTTCAACAAATGATCTCGGATTGGGTAGTTTTGAGTTGGAGGAAATTCGGAGTTATAGAACTCCATAGAAAATCTCGAAATTCTAGGCTGGGCGAATCGATTCACCCCTAGCGAATCAATTCGCGAACGGGGGAGGTTATAGGTCTGTATGGACTGAATCGATTCGACCAATCCGAATTGATTCAAAAGTTTGCAGAATGTCAAGTTTTCTTGACCGAATCGATGTAATCAGGGCGAATCGATTCCGAAATCCTGCTGTTTTGAGTTATTTTTCTAACTCAATTCCGATTCTTTTTTTTTAGGCTTAGGACTTACGAACCTTCTTGTATGAAGTAAACTTAGAGTCCTAGAGTCCTAGATGAGTTAGTTAACTACCCTACATTAGAAATGGTTTAAATGGGGCTTATTCCGGGGGTGTACAAATTGATGTTAGGGCATTCTTTTCCTTTAGTTAACGATTATTGAGACTAGGAGTTGTAAGGTCATATTGGGAGACTTTAGCAGCTCAAGTGAGGTATGATAGTCTTGGTGGTTTATTATAACACCCTAAAATGTTTGGAGAATAAATTGATAGTTTATTCATTCATTTAGGATGTAATGATAATATGAATTACGTATGGCTCCGGATAAAATGTGATGTATCTATTAAAATGGAAATGATAATGGTAAATGATAATTTACTTAAACACACCTCTCTAAATGCTATCATAAGGGAAGTTCGCGCATGAGGTGAAGTCCCCTGGCCAGTGAATGCAGGGTGAATACAGTCCTCGGCCATATGACCGGTTATTATGTATGTGTATTTATTTTACGCTAGTCAGGTAATTCTGGGTGTGGTTATGACTCACTCGCAGGTATATGGCCACTTCCCGACGTTGCGTTAGGTGCCCAGGTTGTCTTGGTTGATAGGCCCTGGAAGATGATAGTCATTTAGGGGCACGCACAGTGGGGAAACTCGAATGGGCAGTCTTAGAATCGTTATATGTATATGAATATAACTATTCTTATTCAAGTTGGACTTGATTCATGATAAATGCCATAAAGAGAATATAACTGTGATTATGTTTCATAATGAGAAATGGAACAATGAAATGGAATGGAGTAAATGATGGAGGCTTTTACTTAATGTTAATCACTCATATCCTCTTGCATAATTGAATCCAACTTATGATCATTTAAATTGTCTTAGTTTATGCTTTGAGATTTTATAGGTAGATTCTTATCTATATCCATCATGATTAACTGTTCATAACTTTCATACTTTTTCTTTCATCTAGTGATCATATAAAATCGGGCCCTGACCCCTTCATATTTCTTGTTGTGCATGAATCTTATATTCGCTCAGGTGCTCCGCCACAAGGACGCCCGTATTGACTTCCCTATTCCGGTGTTTTGGGGAGCCGTGATACTTTGCGAATATTACGGGATATTTTGTTAATAGACGCCTCTATTTTCGTGCTCTAGTTATGCTCGGGTCCTCTATTCGGGCATGTTGCCCAAAGTTTTTGTAATTGTATAATGAAATGTATTATGTACTTACTGAACTTGTTAGTTATGGGTTGTATAGACTGTCGACCGACAGCATATTCGGTCCCCTTATTGTATACTTGTTGTGGTTGTAATATATGCCCTTTTTGGGTTTCCACTTTCTTTTCATATTGGGTGGTTTAAATTATTTCTTTAAGTTATAAAATTTTTGGCAACCCGTTTTTTCGAAATATTGTGTGGTTGTCCCGTATACTTATTGTATTGTTGTGAGGCTGAGAATGATCCATCTATGATTCCCTTTATTATTGGAGTATCGGGCTAGCCACCCATTATTTTGGTGAGTGGGTTGTCACACACACACACACGTGCATGTATATATATATATATATACACACACACACACACACACACACACACACACACACACACACACACACACACAAAGCTTTCTTTCCCCTGACTCACAAGCTAATGGCAAAAATAATCAAAAGCTTATTCTCATTTTCCACTTTATCAATTGTAAAGTGACAATTTGAAGTGGCAATAGGTAGACCTGGCAAAATGTGATACGAAGCGATAATAGAGTATGACCCCACACAACAAGATAAAATTTTTGAGATAACAATTTGAGTTTCAGAAATTTACTACACATGATTATAACCCTACACCACTATCTTAATAACCCACCTTTTTTTCTTAATGGGTTAACATTATGCCCATTATGTTAATGAAAAAATTATAGGGTGACTCATACTCGACCCAAACAAATTTGTTACTAAACGGGTGTCAATGATTTGAGTTGTGTGACTCGTTAGTAAAAATGGTTTGGGTTTAGGTAAATATTTCGAAATCAATTTGCTAACACATCATATATGGGTGGATGGGGATTTGGCATCCCACATAATTTTTTGTGTAAATTACCTTTAAACTCTTGCTACCATTATTGGTGTGGTGAATCTAGAAATTTTATATAGGAGGGGTGAAAACCCTTATTTTGTTGGAGATAAAATTTAAATAGTGGAAAGATTTTATATAAATATGTAACGTTATATACATGACAAAAGTTGTTATTACCGAAAATCAAAACAAATTTATTGAGCAATAAAACTAAAAGATATTTTTTGGAGTTATAAAAAAAATTATCACAAATATTATTGTTAAAAATCAATGTGGAAAAATTGCCATGAGTATAAACCGTGACGAAATATATGACAACCAGAAATTTTAGACCACTTTTTAATACGATTTTTGGCCATGATAATTAATAACAGACTTATGCCGTTAGAAAATATCATATATAAATATTAGTTTTAAAATCCCGAGAAGGTTGGATGGGCGATAGCCCTCTGAACTTGGCAATGGGTGGTGACAAGTGGCGTTCGTGTTGATTTTTATCGTGTTATGGTCTTATCAAGTTTGTGTCTAAATGGGTGACTCTTTTACCTGACCCGTTATATGAATGTGGCGTGTCGTGTTCACTCCTCATTATTCATTAAGATAATGAATTATTTTAAATCATATCTTTATGCTACTATAAAACACTTAACAAAGAGGATGTCCACGCATGTCTTCACCAATCCACTTCGACCCTTTTTATCTACCTCCTTTCACAGATATTAATTATTTTAATCTTCTCATAACCATTCATTTTAAAATCCACAAGACCTATCTCTCCCTTCCAACATTCCATCTCCCTCGCCCATTTATTAAACACCCCCAACAAAGCGTACAAAGCTATACAGAGGGGCGAGATAAAGGCACTGGGGAAATGGGTTGCTGAGATTTACTTACCCAATAACCGAATGTGACACCCCACTGAATAAAATACCGAGAGATCAGTCCAATATCAAATTAAACAGGAATCTAAAATGGTTTCATTCTCAGCATCACTAAATTGAATTGTATAAATAAACCACGACTGATATAAACCACGACTGAATTGAATAAATAATAACTGATAGCTCTAGGTAAAACATTTATTACAACCAAATCGAAAAGGCGTAAATGAAAATGAAAGACAATAATTGGGCAACATGACCGAATATAATAATTGTACCTCTTATCTGGATCACATCGAGAGAAGCGTCTAAACAATTTCATGCCAACATCCACAGCTTCATCAATAACATCTGACTCGAAAGAATAATAATCCAGGGATCCCTGTGTCTGGACACCTAAAAAGTATGCAAAGGAGAAGAAAAGGACAATAAAATAGATACGGGTCAGAGCACCTGGGTTTTGATAAACATTTTAGCAAGTGCCTAACATACTTTAATATTTAAAACATGTTATTCTCAATATTTAAACTGGTGTCGCACTCACATGAGATACCCCTCACCTCTTAACCTAATAGTGTGCACCTAACTCATGTATTTTAAACACCCTAGTTTCTCTACCCAACCTAACTAGTAACTCACCAAACTTCTCAATACCCAACGATATCTAGTACCCCCATATTATAAAATATTCTAAGCTATTACCTGAGCTTATACATTGTAATATCTCCTCTATAATTCATCCTTGAATTATTAATAACTTTCACTAGTTATAACCCTATTTGCATTTTAGTGTTATCATCTCGTATATAATTTTATCATCTTTATATACGTATATGACATATCTTACTCTAAATTTTATACTCCCGAATGCCACAAATTATTTCTCACTTTATTATTTATTTTGTCCATATATATATTTTCGCATCTCATATATATATATATATATATATATATATATATATTGTAATACCCCGTATTTTTATGCTATATTAATTTGGGGATTTATTAAATTTAATGTGAATTAATTATTTAATAAAAATCCAGAAATTAATTATGTTATAATTATTAACGTGATGAGAGTTAGTAATTATGGGAAAATTTGTTGAATATTACTAATGAGCAAAGTAATATATAATAGTGGTCATATTAAAGGTCACGAGTGAATAAAATGACAATTTTAAAAATTTGAGTCAGGACGCGCCCGTGTCGCGTCGGGACTAAATATTGATAAATAAAAGTAAATATTTAGAAGTTGTCCGTATCGTCGTTTTGAGTGCACCAACGCGTCCGGAAGGGTCGAGATAGTCAGAAAAGTATACCCGGGGGTTTGATTTGGGTCTCGGGGCGTTTTTAGGCCTAATTAGTACCCCGGGAGGGCATTTTAGTCATTTTGTATTTTTGGGTAATTAAACCCACAAAAATTAAAGGGGTTATATCAGATGTTTATGTTATCTCCTAGGGTTAGATAACTCAAAACACTAGAACGTCCATTGGAGAGGAGAGGAGAGGAGAGAGCTCTCAAGGCATTCCAAGGCTCAAAACTCAACCGTTTGCACCACCGCCACCGCCACCGCGTAGATCGCGAGACCGGGAACGCAACCACACCAAATTCAACACCAAATCAGACTTCTGCAAATCCCAGGCAAGTGTTTATCTTGCTTATTTCGTTGATGCGTCTTTCATATTGGTTTAGGAATGATTAGGATGAATTGTATGGAAGAGAAACCCAATTTGAGATAGGAAGTTGCATGTAGTGATGACTTAAATGATATTCTGGAAACCTTTTGTGATGTAGAAGATTAAACCACAAAATTCTGATGTTGTATAAGAAGGAAACCTTAGAGCAAATCAGAATAAAGGAGGCAAATTCGCGCATCAGGCCCCCCGAACCGGTTCGCATGTACCCCGAACCGGTTCGCCCCCCAAACCGGTTCGCCCCTAGGTTCGCGAATGTTTGCTGGTCTGGGGTGCTTTTTCTTCCATTCAACACTTAGAATTTTTTTCTTGTTTTCTTTCCTTTCTTCCTTGGATTTTTCTTCAACTTCAACGGGTCATAACTCATCAACCGTAGCTCGGATTTGGGTGTCGTTTCTTCCAGTGTTCTCGTTGTTCTGAGCGCTTCAACTTTACAGTTGACTCCTCCTTTGGGATCTGGCTGCAGAATTACCAAAATGCCCTTGAACTTGCATTCTTAGCTTTTCTTTCATTGTGTCGCTTTCTCTTTTGTGCTGCTTGCATAATTAACCCATAAAACCAATAAGAGAAGCACGAAATATGAAATAAATGCCAACGAAGATTAGTAGCAGAAATGTGCATCAAATCCATATAGGTTACATCACTCGGGTTCACAAATGCACTGAAATTAGGGGAATAAATATACAATATTTTTGTCCAATCACGTAGTAAGTCGGAAAAACCCTTTGAATTAAAGTTAGAAACGAACCATTATAGTTGATATATAATAATGGGAAAATAAGGATAAATGTTGTGAATGTGGGTTATGGGATAAACCTAAATTGATATAATAAAAGTGGTATATTTATATGATTGTGTATGCATATATTATATATTTGTGAAAATCATGTCCGCGCTACTTGCTATCCCTGAGGTTTCCGCGCTGGGACGATCTTATCTCGTGTGCCTAATGGGGGATATTGACTCGTACCCTAGAAGATAGAAATCCTAGGTACAGGCTATCGAATCGGTAGTCACGGTCCTAAGAGACGTGAGGGTATGTACTGACCTCTTGGACTTGGAAACTATGCTTCGCCTCCATATTGTTATGTATGTATTTATACAGTTCGAGAGTGATTTCGAACTTGTATTCCCTTTAGTACGATTGATACGGGGATTGGATAGCAGAGTATGCCCGCACCATAATTTTTATGTGGGGTGATGTTAGAATATATATATTATACGAGTATTTAATATATATATATATATGAACTTCTGAAATTTGGGAAACTGCCTACTGTGTTATGGTAAGTAAGACATGTGAAATTACTCAAATTGGAAATACTTGTTTTGAAAAGTATAATATGATATTGAAAAACTTTATGAATCAATAAAGTTAAAATGAGCATTTTGTATTAAATGAAATTATCCTTTTAAACCATGATGTTGTTAAATCATAAATCTTGGGAGTCACCTAAGATAAGTTAAATCCTTGGGGAAAGAAAGTGTGATATATGATGAGATAAACCATTGGGAAGGTTAGTACGATAGGAGTGCACATTGGAAGAGAGATGAGAATTTCTCAAGAGAGTGTCGCACTAATATGTTGTTGCATTGGCCTGTATCAATTTAAATACTTGCTAAACGAATTTTTAAATCATATACACTATTGGGCTCTGACCCGTTTCTATTCCTCTTTCTCTCTTGTATATATATGTATATATTATAGGTGCCCAGCCACAGGGGCGTCTTGCTTAGGATCCCTTAGAAGGAACGTGTTGCAGCTTAGGTGGGAGTTGCAGGCCACTTGATTAGACGATTTCATTTACTTGATTCCACTTCTATCATTCTCAGTTATTGGGGCATGTGTCGCCCTTTCCACTATTTAGCTGTTTTATTGGGACAATTGTATTTCAGTTATTTCTAGTACTAATACTTTGGGATTTATTCAGCATGCATGTTTTACTTTAAGTTTTAAATGCTGGGATTTAGTTGTTGAATGTTTAAATTAATTGGATTATATGTTCCAGGATTATTGTGGTGTGATTCTTTAAACATTAAATTGTTGTAGATAATTAAATCTTTATTTTCAAAATAAAATTTGGAAAGAAATGTTTAAAATTGGTTTTACCACTTAGCTTAATTAAATAGGGTGTTAAATTTGGAAAAGTTATTTTTACGACAGTGATGCTAAGAATGAAGCAACTGTTCACCTTGATTTTAATTTAATAAAGGAGTGATCGCACGGTATTTAATTAGGCGGGGTGTCAAAGGTGGTATCAGAGCATCAGGTTCTAGTGTCCATAGGATCTGTACGGCTTATTTTCGCTTTCAGCTTAACGTTTTTGCTATAGAGCCCTATTTTTAGGATTGTTGTATTTCTGCTTTTACGTTACGTCTTCAGCTATTTGAGATTTGATAATGACTGTAGACTAATAAAATATTTCATGTTTTAGATGCCTCCGAGACGTGCACCGAAGGATAAGCGTGCCCAGGCCGAGCATCCAGCAGCTCCGGCACAAGGCACTATGAATGCTAATGAAGTAGCCGCCATTGTTGCTCAGGCGGTGAATGTCACGCTAGAGGTGGTTCAGCAGGCTCCACCCCAGATTCAGGCAGTGGCGCCAGTACCATCACAGCTTCCATCTGCATGGGAGAGGGTTAGGGATGCTTTTCAGAAGGCACATTCCCCTGAGTTCTCTGGTAGCTCAGATATCGTCACAGTCAGCCAATGGAAGAAAGACATCCAGCGGCATCTTCGTATGTATGAGTGCACCGACGTGTAAAGGCAGTTATTGGCTTCCTTCAAGCTGGTGGGGGCCGCTTTGTAGTGGTGGGAGTCCACTACCACCTTGGAGGAGAGGGACACGGTCCTTATTCAGTCGTCTTGGGAGCGGTTTGACCGCAAGTACTTTCCACCCGCCGTGTAGACTGAGATGAGGCGGAAATTACTGAATTTAAAACAGGAGAACTCTACCGTTGCTGAGTATGAGGAGGAGTTCACGATAATTCTCACCACAGTGCCAGATGAGGCACCTACTGAGAGTAAGAAAATTATGTTGTTTCTGGATGGGTCAGCTTGGAGGATCCGTCAGCATCTTATAGGGAATCTATCTCTGAGTACTTTCACTGATGTACTCAATGTTGCGTTACTACATTTCCAGGATCACCGCTTCCATCTGCAAGGAAGCAAGAGAGCAGGAGAGTCCAGCCAGCAGGGCAGGACCGGGGGTAGTAGTGCTAGTGGGGAACCATCTCATGGACAGACTCGTCAGCACGAGCAAAGTTCCTATCAGGGGGACCCTACTAAGCGATTTCGTTCAGGTGATTCTAGACAGGGATTTGGGGGTTATAGGCAGGGCCAGCCTAATCAACAGGGCCAACAGCGTGCTAATCAGGGCCAACAGGGCCAGTGGCGGGGAGGTAACGGCCAGCAGGGCCATGGTCAGCAGGGTCAGAGGGGAGGTAACTTCAGAGGCCAGTGTTTTGTATGCGGCAAGCATGGTCATGAGAGCCAGGATTTCCCAGAGGGTAATAGGGCCCCACAGCAGCAGGGTGCCCGTAATGAGCCATATAGACCACTTTTTCCAGCTGCCCTCCCAGCTCCAGCCCAGGTGCCAGCCCTCCCAGCCATTCCAGCAGCTCCAGTGCAGTAGGGGAAGTTACAGTACGGACGTGTCTATAATGTCCACTAGGCAGCAGCTCCACAGGCACCACCCGCGATTGAGGGTATGTCTCCTATCCATGGTACTATGGGTCGGGTTTTGTTTGATACTGGGGCGACGCATTATTTTATAGCTACGCATTTTGCGAAGGCCTTAGGGTTGTTAGCCACAGCAGAGAGCACAGTGACGTGTGTAGACTCACCACTGGGGAGTGGGTCACTTATCTTCTTTATATGCCGCGGAGTGGGGGTAGAGATTGGTAGTTTGGTATTACCTGCAGACATGTTAGTCTTAGATATTCATGTGCATGATGTTATTATCGGTATGGATCAGCTCGCAGCTTATAGAGCCATGATTGATTGCTTCGGTGGGAGCATTGCTTTTGCCATTCCAGGGCAAGAGATGTTTATAGTGGCGATGCCTTGCCCTAAGGGAGGCTCGACCGATCATTTGTATTATATAGAGGAGGATACCTCTAAGGAGGCTATGATTCCGTTAGACTCAATTCCAGTTGTTCGTGAGTATTCCGATGTGTTTCAGGAGATACCGGGCCTACCCCCCAGTCGAGAGATAGACTTTGTCATAGATTTATTGCCAAATACGAGACCTATAGCACACACTCCATACCATAAGGCTCCGGCGGAGATGCGATAGTTACGAGACCAGATAGAGCAGCTGTTAGGTCAGAGCTTCATTCGCAGGAGTACCTCACCTTGGGGCACTCTAGTCTTGTTTGTGAAGAAGAGAGATGGTTCACTGAGGTTATGTGTGGACTATCGGGAGTTGAACAAGGTCACGATACAGAATAAGTATCCGTTGCCTCGAATCGATGATCTGTTCGACCAGCTGAGGGGAGAAACTTTCTTTTCGAAGATAGACCTAAGGTCGGGGTACCATCAGCTACGTATTAGAGAGCATGACATTTTAAAGACTGACTTCTTGACGAGATATGGGTCTTACGAGTTCAGAGTGATGCCATTTGGTCTCACAAATGCTCCAGCCGTATTCATGGACTTAATGAACCAAGTATTCAGAGAGTTTTTGGATCAGTTTGTCATTATCTTCATAGATGACATTTTGATATATTCACACTCCGAGGAGGAGCATGCCGAGCACTTGAGGCAGGTTCTTTAGACTTTACGAGAGCATCAGTTGTATGCTAAGTACGAGAAGTGTGGATTCTGGTTGCGAGAGGTACAGTTCTTGGGGCATGTTGTTTCTGAACGGGGGATAGCAGTTGACCCGAGTAAAGTGTCAGCAGTGAGGGAGTGGGAATAGCCCACGACATCGACGGAAGTGCGTAGTTTCTTGGGGTTAGCAGGATACTACAGGAGATTCATTCGGGGATTCTCCAAAATAGCGGGTCCATTGACGAACCTGACTCGCAAAGGGATACCATATGTTTGGGATGATGCTTATCAATTGTCTTTCGACGAGCTGAAAGACAAGCTTACTTCAGCACCAGTCCTTGCTTTACCAAAGTCGGGTGTGGAGTACCTGGTTTACACCGATGCCTCTTTACGGGGACTTGGGGGAGTAGTTCAGCAGGAAGAGAAGGCTATAGCTTTTGCCTCCCGTAAGCTTAAGCCGCATGAGAAGAATTACCCCACACACGACCTGGATTTAGAAGTGATCGTCTTTGCATTGAGGATATGGAGACACTATTTATTGGGGGAGAAGTTCCATTTGTTCACAGACCACAAATCACTGCAGTACCTGTTCACTCAGCGAGAGATGAATATGCGTTAGCACAGATGGTTAGAGTTTGTGAAGGACTATCAGTTTGACATACAGTATCATCCGGGTAAGGCCAACGTAGTTTCTGATGCGTTGAGTCGTAGACCGGTAAATAATGTAGCAGACGTCTGGAAAGCGAAGTGGAAGGAGTTGGGTCACCAGGACGCAGTAGCCCGTTCCTTCATATCTGTTATGACAGTCACACTCGAGATTGTTACGAGGGTAATACAGGCCCAAACCACAGACCCGTTTTTCCAGGAGCAGATTGTATGACTTTTAGCCGAGGGTGCTGAGCCATATTCTGTTAGATCTGATGGGCGTTTGAGGTTTAATGGGAGGTTAGTGGTTCCGGAAGGGGCAGAATTGCGTCATGCAGTGATGACCCAATCTCACGTGTACCGATTTGTGGTACATCCTGGAGGAGATAAGATGTACCAGGATATGAGGAGGCAATACTGGTGGAGTGGGATGAAGAAGGATATTGCTGAGTTCATGTCCAAGTGTTCTACCTGCCAGCTGGTGAAGGTGGACCATCAGAAACTGTCAGGATTGCTTCAGCCATTGGAAGTACCCGTGTGGAAGTGGGAGAGTATTTCCATGGATTTTATTACAGGGTTGCCAACATCACAGCGGGGCCACGACTCTATCTAGGTGGTTGTAGACTGTTTGACCAAGGTAGCTCATTTTCTACCGGTGCGGACAGATTATACCACGGGTCAGTATGCTCAGTTGTTCATTTTTGAGATTGTCAGATTACATGGGGTGCCCCTGAATATTGTGTCAGATAGAGACAAGATTTTCGTGTCACGTTTCTGGGAAAGCTTTCAGGAGGCTATGGGTACTGAGTTGAGGATGAGTTCATCTTATCACCCACAGACAGATGGACAGACAGAGCGTACTAATCAGATGTTAGAGGATATGCTACGCATGTGTGTTCTTGATTTTGGAGGAGGTTGGGAGCCACATCTTCCACTGGTAGAGTTTGTTTATAATAACTCTTATCAGTTTACGATTGGTATGGCTCCATTTGAGGCTTTGTATGGCCGGCCTTGTCGTTCTCTAACTTGTTGGCTCGAGGTGGGGGATAACAAGTTGCTAGGACCAGAGGTAATTCAGGAAACCTTCGCGAGGATTGAGATTATTAGGAGTCGCATTACAGTATCCCAGGACAGGCAGAAGAGCTACGCCAATGCGAAACGGTTCTTCCAGGAGTTTAATGTGGGGGACCAAGTGTTACTGCATGTATCTCCTATGAAAGGAGTGATGAGGTTCGGGAAGAAAGGGAAATTGGCCCCGAGGTACGTAGGACCATTTCCCATTATCGAGAGGATTGGGCCGATAGCATACAGATTGGGACTACCAGAGCATTTACATTGCATTCAGGATGTATTCCACATCTCATCGTTGAGACTGTATCTTCGGGATGATATGGCCCATACTCACATCGCGATAGATGAGATAGACTTGTAGCCTGACAGCTCTTACGAGGAGAGACCGATGGCTATCCTAGACTATAGTGAGAGGAGATTGAATTCGAAGATAGTTCCACTTGTACAGGTCCAGTGGGAGCATCATAACGTGGAGGAATCAACTTGGGAGCGCGAGGCCGATATGCGCGAGAGATATCCAGATTTGTTCTTACCAGGTATGCCTTATTTTTTGAATTTCAGGACAAAATTCCGTTATTAGGGGGGAAGTATGTAATACCCCGTATTTTTATGCTATATTAATTTGGGGATTTATTAAATTTAATGTGAATTAATTATTTAATAAAAATCCGAAAATTAATTATGTTATAATTATTAACGTGATGAGAGTTAGTAATTATGGGAAAATTTGTTGACTATTACTAATGAGCAAAGTAATATATAATAGTGGTCATATTAAAGGTCACGAGTCAATAAAATGACAATTTTAGAAATTTGAGTCGGGACGCGCCCGTGTCGCGTCGGGACTAAATATTGATAAATAAAAGTAACTATTTTATAAGTTGTTCGTATGGTCGTTTTGAGTGCGCCAACGCGTCCAGAAGGGTCGAGATAGTCAGAAAAGTATACCCGGGGGTTTGATTTGTGTCTCGGGGCGTTTTTAGGCCTAATTAGTACCCCGGGAGGGCATTTTAGTCATTTTGTATTTTTGGGTAATTAAACCCACGAAAATTAAAGGGGTTATATCAGATGTTTAGGTTATCTCCTAGGGTTAGATAACTCAAAACACTAGAACGGCCATTAGAGGGGAGAGGAGAGAGCTCTCAAGGCATTCCGAGGCTCAAAACTCAACCGTTTACACCGCCGCCACCGCCAACGCGTAGATCGCGAGACGGGGAATCCAACCACACCGAATTCAACACCAAATCAGATTTCTTAAAATCCCAAGCAAGTGTTTATCTTGCTTATTTCGTTGATGCATCTTTCATATTGATTTAGGAATGATTAGGATGAATTGTATGGAAGAAAAACTCAATTTGAGATAGGAAATTGTATGTAGTGATGACTTAAATGATATTGTGGAAACCTTTTGTGATGTAGAAGATTAAACCATGAAATTTTTATGTTGTATAAGAAGGAAACCTTAGAGAAAATCAGAATAAAGGAGGCAAATTCGCGCATCAGGCCCCCCGAACCGGTTCGCATGTACCCCGAACCGGTTCCCCCCCCCCCCCCCCAAACCGGTTCGCCCCTGGGTTCGCGAATGTTTGCTGCTTTTTCTTCCATTCAACACTTAGAATTTTTTTCTTGTTTTCTTTCCTTTCTTCCTTTGATTTTTCTTCAACTTCAACGGGTCATAACTCATCAACCGTAGCTCGGATTTGGGTGTCGTTTCTTCCAGTGTTCTCGTTGTTCTGAGCGCTTCAACTTTACAGTTGACTCCTCCTTCGGGATCTGGATGCAGAATTACCAAAATGCCCTTGAACTTGCATTCTTAGCTTTTCTTTCATTGTGTCGCTTTCTCTTTTGTGCTGCTTGCATAATTAACCCGTAAAACCAATAAGAGAAGCACGAAATATGAAATAACTGCCAACGAAGATTAGTAGCAGAAATGTGCATCAAATCCATATAGGTTACATCACTCGGGTTCACAAATGCACTGAAATTAGGGGAATAAATATACAATATTTTTGTCCAATCACGTAGTAAGTCGGAAAAACCCTTCGAATTAAAGTTAGAAACGAACCATTATACTTGATATATAATAATGGGAAAATAAGGATAAATGTTGTGAATGTGGGTTATGGGATAAACCTAAATTGATATAATAAAAGTGGTATATTTATATGATTGTGTATGCATATATTATATACTTGTGAAAATCATGCCCGCGCTACTTGCTATCCCGGAGGTTTCCTCGTTGGGACGATCTTATCTCGTGTGCCTTATGGGGGATATTGACTCGTACCCTAGAAGATAGAAATCCTAGGTACAGGCTATCGAATCGGTAGTCACGGTCCTAAGAGACGTGAGGGTATATACTGACATCTTGGACTTGGAAACTATGCTTCGCCTCCATATTGTTTGTGTATGAATTTATACAGCTCGAGAGTGATTCCGAACTTGTATTCCCTTTAGTACGATTGATACGGGGATTGGATAGCAGAGTATGCCCGCACCATAATTTTTATGTGGGGTGATGTTAGAATATATATATTATACGAGTATTTAATATATATATATGAACTTCTGAAATTTGGGAAACTTCCTACTGTGTTATGGTAAGTAAGACATGTGAAATGACTCAAATTGGAAATACTTGTTTTGAAAAGTATAATATGATATTGAAAAACTTTATGAATCAATAAAGTTAAAATGAGCATTTTGTATTAAATGAAATTATCCTTTTAAACCATGATGTTGTTAAATCATAAATCTTGGGAGTCACCTATGATAAGTTAAATCCTTGGGGAAAGATAGTGTGATATATGATGAGATAAACCATTGGGAAGGTTAGTGCGATAGGAGTGCACATTAGAAGAGAGGTGAGAATTTCTCAAGAGTGTGTCGCATTATTATGTTGTTGCATTGGCCTGTATCAATGTAAATACTTGCTAAACGAATTTTTAAATCATATACACTATCGGGCTCTGACCCATTTCTATTCCTCTTTCTCTCTTGTATATATATGTATATATTACAGGTGCCCAGCCACAGGGGCGTCTTGCTTAGGATCCCTTAGAAGGAACGTGCTGCAGCTTAGGTGGGAGTTGCAAGCCACTTGATTAGACGATTTCATTTACTTGATTCCACTTCAATCATTCTCAGTTATTGGGGCATGTGTCGCCCTGTCCACTATATAGCTGTTTTATTGGGACAATTGTATTTCAGTTATTTCTAGTACTGTTACTTTGGGATTTATTCAGCCTGCATGTTTTACTTTAAGTTTTAAATGCTGGGATTTAGTTGTTGAATGTTTAAATTAATTGGATTATATGTTCCAGGATTATTGTGGTGTGATTCTTTAAATATTAAATTGTTGTAGATAATTAAATCTTTATTTTCAAAATAAAATTTGGAAAGAAATGTTTAAAATTGGTTTTACCACTTAGCTTAATTAAATAGGGTGTTAAATTTGGAAAAGTTATTTTTACGACAGTGATGCTAAGAATGAACCAACTGTTCACCTTGATTTTAATTTAATAAAGGAGTGATCGCCCGGTATTTAATTAGGCGGAGTGTCACACACACACACACACACACACACACACACACACATATATATACACACACACACACACACACACACACACAATATACTATACACATCACGTATATCCATACTTATTTATCACGCTATAAAAATATAATAACCATCCCTCATAGCTATAACTCAATGCATCAAGTCTCTACAATACTATCATCCTCCAGGAAGAACACATATGGACATGGGTAACCGGGACGGGATCTGACACCGATCCAAATCCAATTCACATCATATGGGAAGCAACCATAGTTCCTCACTGGAAATGATAAAGAAACATAACCACATCGTCTCACCCCAGATAATTGCAACACAATATAAAATGGACGCTATGACCTGGGGACTATACGCTCCCTACTCCTCAAGACATGGTCCACACCCACATTGCGCGACTTTCCATGATAGCACGAGAGGGGTATTCTTCACATAAATATATCAATCTCACACAGATATATTTATAACCATGTCATATTTGTACTGTCTCTATACCTGTATGTATATCACATCAAATCCGGCTATAATGTCTATGTCTCATGGCATTAGCTTGTAATCCAAATATAATTATTTGTATTAATCAATAAGTATACACACAACTTATTTTAATCCCATAAGTATTCACTCACTTATGATATAATTCTCACATTCATTCTTTTCGAATAGCAACTTATCACTTCTGCTAATATTCTCAAATCATCATACTTGCACCTTCAGATATTATTCATATCAATATATTCGGCATATATATATTCTACACATATATACAATTGAAATATATATTCTACATGCATAAATATAAATGTACGAACCCGCCGAATAATTCCACAAATGTCGTTCGTCCCAAACATTCCTAAAATTCTTGCCCCGAATTTTATTCCCATAAATCCCAAGGGTCACACTTCACTCATTTAATCATCTAAAGGTCCTCACACCCTATTTAGGATCCCCTAATATTTATCTTTAAAAATAAATATCCTCAAATCTCTTTTAAAACCAAGAATTTTTTTTCATAACTGTCGGGTCCGAATCGATTCGCATTGATATAATTGATTCTCACTTCACCGATTCGATTCGAAATGCCACTAATTTATATTTTTTCCAAAATTTGTTTCTCCTTCTTCCCCCAAACTAATTTTAACATCAATCCAAACCAGTGTTTTTGGTTTCTAACCTCACCAATCATCATAATAATCATTTACACACTAGATTATACCCAAAACAACAAACAATTCATGGCATTCATCAATTTTCTCAAGAATTAAACCCTAATTCATTTAAACCCACATTTCTCAATTCTCCAAATTTCTCATTAAAAATTAAACCACTTTCGTGAATTTTAACTAGATTTCATGTAGATTTATTATTTCATTAAAATCATATAAAATCATTCCAAAAAATCCCATTTTTTATTCAAGAATCCCCACCCAAAATGCATAATTTTCTCAATAGTTATGATATGAACAATAAACACACTTAATAGAAAAAGCATGTTAAACACTTTCCTGGTTGGATAAAGTTGACGTACTCGTGCCGGAATTCATCGAAGCTTGGACGAAAATCTCCTCTATCTTCTCCCTTTTCTTCCTTCATTTCTCTTTTTTCTTCTTTTCTCTCTTTTTTTACTTTCTCTCTTTATCTAATGACTTATAAGAGAGAAATAAGGGTTATCTACTTATTAATCCCAAAATTGACTCATATACATAAATGCGAGTCCTTAGTGGTCCAAAAAGTCCCCGGAACCATAATAATACCCTCGAGTACTCTATTATGACAATCGCGACCCTTCTTAGATTAATCATAAACTTGAAATTCCCATCGAAGTCACTTGTCAAAAATTCACATCTTAAACCCAACACATCTCCACATGTGTATTCCGAATAGAATAACGTCACCTATTACTTTTATTCACATGCGACATGAAATTCAAATAGTCCATCTTATTTACTTACTCTCGTAAGTAAATATAACACATGTAAATATTAATCTGTCACTTGCCAATTAATATTTACTGATTCATTTTAAATTCTCAAATTATTAAATTACACCTATTCATGTAATTTAAATGTCCATAAAAGTACGGGGTATTACATTCTCCCCCCCTTACAAGGGAATTTTGTCCTCAAAATTTAGATAAGATCGGTTCCAAAACGTAGGATCTTGAGCCACACACAACACCCTTTTGTGCCCAAAATCAATCTCAAAGTAACATATGGGTTACTCCACTATATTCCCACTAGTGGTACCCACTTCTCAAAAGGCTACTCATGATAGCCCTAGCTTACAACAAGCATGTTCAATTCGCTTCATACTAATACACTCCATCATTCAAAAGCTCTCACCTCAATAACGGAACATCACACATTGTGCTTCTACCAATGAAATGCAAAGAAGACGAGGCTATATATCACTGGCTCTATCGCCTTAATTCTATGGGAAAGATGTAAATCACTAAGTGACAGCTTCCCTTGTCCAACCCAACATAAAATTCCCATCCTAAGAGAAACCACAGGAACATCTGACCACTCTTGCCAGTCCTTCAAATTTTGGTTCATGGTGACGTAACTCTTTCGGTGCAAAAAAGTCTCCCCAAACAGTTTGTGTTGAATGTCCCTCTCGACAATGGATCCTCAATCACATCCGATCCAAAAGTGTTATTATTCATTCACCTCTAAACAACCAGAGGGAGAATGACTAGTCTTTCCCCCATAAAACGTTAATAGGAACCTTTTCCACAACAAACAGGTACGAGTAATTACACACAACTCTACTAATAAGTAATTTCTCCTCCCAATTACCATACCATCTTTTACTTAAATTACAAGCCATGGCAGTTGTGGAATTACACCAACCGTAGTGACTCTAGAATCGCATTCGTACCACTTTACTAGTCGACAATCACCTCCCGTCTACTCATTGAGCCATAGGTGACATGAATTTCCCAAAACAAAACATTTCCCCACTACTTCCTGAAAACCTTTATCGGTGGTGGGGTTCAAGGATCTCATCCTGATTGACTGCAATATTGGGCGGCACTTCGCACTCGTTCAATCCTTCTTTTCAACTAAACTTTTAGGAAAACCAACCTATTTCCATCTATGATTTGTGTGCTCATAGACAATCTCCCTATGTCCCGCTCAACACTAACTTCCACTTATAACATCTCACATTAAGTGGTACTTCATACTCCCCTTCTTTCCCCGGGGTGTACTAAAAATCACGTCCCGTGCACTCTCATCACAACGCGCACTTCTAGGACCATTTTAAGTTATATACATCAATATTATATTTATGCACAAGCCAGTCTTAACATTCAACTGATTAAGGCTCCTCTCTACTTTTCGACAGTAGTTGGACTTACCTCTCCTCAAGAGATATCCATTTAAATAGCTTCCCACAGCCTTTTAGCCCATCTCGGTTGTGCTACTCGCGTTGCACATATATACTTGGATTATTATCCTTCTCACACGATGTTTAATCCATCATTCCATTTCAGTTATGTTTATAAATTTTGCACAGGCATATGTTCGACACATTTATTCCCACGTCCCTCCACCTCGGACGATTCAAAAATAGCTAACACATGGCTCCCATACACCCTGTAATCCGTGCATATTTGCATAACACAGGAAACATCATACACTTTCATCAAAACTAGCCTCGAATTCTCGACGTGGCTATAACACATGGGTATTCTCAATCATCCCATAAGTCAGAATTTAATCCTTTATAAAATCATCCCACCCTTTTACTCGTGGTGAGAAAAGAATTTTTCAGTGCTCTCTCTCAAAACACTACCAGCTCCATAGGCCTGATAATCTATGATAGCTCTCAGCTCAGAATGTTTTCTCTACACATCCATGAATAGACGTTCAAAACTTATGCCCTAGCATCCATTAACATCTTTATACTCACAACATTACCACAATTCATGTGTATCTCATCCCGCACTAACATTCAAATATGGAACTTTCCCTAATACTCTACCACTCAGCATTGTAGATAAACAAATTGCCTAAACTTCAAACTCAAATAACCAACACTCTAAAAAATTATTTTCCCAAACACATAAATATTAATCCCAACTCCCACATCTCTAAAGGAGTGATATAACAATGTGCCATCCCTATTACCAAGTCCTGAGCACTAAATAATGACGAATTAAATCTCTCCGCTCGATAATAAATCCAATACACCTCGAATCATACCGATAAAGTCCCTACACATCGGGATCAATTATCTTGAGACAACTATACTCTTCGAAGTCTCGAACATAATATATTGTAAATTTGAGATCAACCCTCTTTCAGGTGAGACATCGCCAAAATGACCCATCCGGCCCTGGAACAGCAAACACGATAGCCTTGCAATATCATCCCACTATCATTCCAACCATTCCATACTCAGGATAATATCTTACTCGTATAACACAGCACTAAAACGAGTAATTCCAATAAAATATATACCACTATGCCTACACCTGCCTCTCCACGGATGAGATAAAAATAACCCCGCAATACAATGAAAAATATAAAAACATAACAATGTTATTGATATATACACTAAACTCGTCTCACATGGGAATCTATCTTTAATCTATCTACTACAACTCACTCGTGTCACATCAGGCATACCTCATTCACCAAAGGTTAAAACTCATTTCTCTATCTTCTTAATTGCCCCGGCTGCTCAAATGGTTCCTGAACATGACACGCTTCTTTGAACATAACTAAAAACTATCTGAATTATGGCCCCAACTAGGCACCATACTCTTGTCCCTTTTCTCGCTTCGGACAAAGACAAAGTATGTTGTCCTACTCTCCACATAAAAATATCTCTTCACATAATCCACTTATCTTCGGCCACACTGGCCATATTAAGGTTTTCCTTCTCTTAGATCTTGGTAGCCTCAACCTAGATGGATACCCTCAATGTTCCCTTATCTCCGGTGGCCCCAAAGAACACACTACTGGCCTTACCAGTCCCACTTGAATACATCGTCTCTCGATAAGAACTCAGCTATATGAATCATTTAAATGGGCCCCATGAGGGTTCTCCCCATGGGGGTGTTTCGCTAACACCTTTACATCATGTCTAACTTTCTAACTAAAATCTCCAACGCTTTATCTCCTTCACAAAGAAACATTTATATCGTTACTGATAAAAGCATGAAATCTTAGCCATCTACTTCGACCTTCCAAGAAGAATTTCCCCTAAGTGCTAGCGACACCCCAGATGAGTCCATCACCCAATTAATGACTCCTTTCTCCATTTTACCTACCTCATCAGGTACAAAGTTTTCTATTTAAGGCCTCTATTCATCCCTCCAATTGTACCGAAGATCCTTCTATTGGTATACTATTTCACTTTTCAAAGGTGGTGATTGAGTCCCACCATTATATGCCAAAGCCTCTGGGTATCTTACGTCCATTGGTTAACACACACAATCTCCACATTTACTAACATTCCAATGGGTGTTCCTATTCAAATACCCCTCCAACTCTCTCACTGTCTAACCACACTAGTTGAGTCTAATTTGGCACCACTTTCTACTATAGATGTACTTGAGAATATACGCTACACCCTAAAAGTCCTTATAACCCCCTCTTCCCAAGAAATAATAAGGGTGACCTCAACAGTGGTCATTGTCCTCATAATATTCTTCAACACCAATTGATCCCTGCCTCTTACTGTCCTCCCAAAGGACCTTGCCTATCATCCATCATTGTTCAGCACACGAACATACCCGAGCGCATATAAGATTCAGTAACATTATACACTATAGAAGGAGAACAAAATCTCACCACATGAATCAACAATCCCAAACATAGGGCTCTATATCAAATAAAAGGAAATGCTAAAAAACATAGTACGTCTACGCAGACTCCTAAGGACACTAGAACTTGATGCTCTGATACCACTTATGACACCCCGCCTAATAAAATACTAGGTGATCAGTCCTATATCAAATTTAAAAGGAATCTCAAATGGTTTCAGTCTCAGCATCACTATCGAAAACCATTTAATTACTAATAACCTATTAGGCCTGGTGTCAAATTTTAAACTTTCTAATCTTTTTAACTTAAGTGCACAATTAAAATCCATCCATACAATGATATAAACCACGACTAAAATGAATAAATAATAACCAACAACTCTCGGTGAAACATTTATTACAACCAAATCAAAAAGGCATAAATGAAAATGAAATACAATAATTGGGCAACATGCCCAAATATAACAACAGTACCTCCTATCTATATCAGAAGGAGAGAAGAGTCTATACAATTTCCTGCCAACTTTCACAGCTTCAACAGCAACGTCTGACTCAAAAGAATAATCTTCCAGGTGCCCCTATATCTAGACTCGTAAAAAGTATATGAAGGAGAAGAAAAGGAAAATAAAATAGATACGGGTCAAAGCTCGAGTTTTGAAAAACATTTTAGCAAGCGCTTAACATACTTTAATATTTAAAACATGTTATTCTCCATATTTAAACTGGTGTCGCACACACATGAGATTCTCCTCACCTCCCAATCAAATATTGTGCACCTAACGCATGTATTTTAAACACCGTAGTTATGCTACCCAGCCTCACTAGCAACTCACCAAACTTCTCAATACTCATACGCTATCTCGTACCCCGTGTAATATAAAATATTCTAAGCTATCGCCCGAGCTTATACATTGTAATCTCTCCTCTATAATTCATCCTTTCATTATGAATAACTTTCACTAGTTATAACACTATTTCCATTTTAGTGTTATCATCTCGTATATAATTTTCTCATCTTTATATAAGTATATCACAAATCTTACTCCAAATTTTATACTCCCGGATGCCACAAATTATTTCTCACTTTATTCTTTATTTTATCCGTATATATATTTCACATCTCATATATATATATATATATAATTTCTATACACATCAAGTATATCCATACTAATATATCACACTCTATATAAGTATAATAACCATCCCTCGTAGCTATAACTCAGTGGATGCAGTCTTTACATTGCTATCATCATCCAGGGAGAACACATATCGACCTGGGCAACTAGGACGGGATCTGACACCATCCCAAATCCAAATCACATCGTATGGGAAGAGGTTATAGTTCCTCACTGGAAATAAGAATGAAACATACCCACCTCATCTCACCACTGATAGAACAAGGGGAGTATGCTTTACATAAATATATCAATCACACGCATATATATTTATAACCATGTCATATATATATTGTCTCTATACCCGTATATATATATATATATATATATCACATCAAATCCAACTATCATGCCTATCTCTCGTGGCCTTAGCCTGTAATCCATATATACCAATTCATATTAATGAATAAGTATACACACAATATATTTTAATCCCATAAGTATTCATATACTTATGATATAATGCTCACATTCATTCTTTTCGAATAACATCTTATCACTTCTGCTAATACTGTTAACTCATTTTACTCGCACCTTCGAATATTATTCATATCAATATATTCAACATATACATTCTACTCATATATATAATTGAAATATATATTCTACACTCTTAAATATATATGTACGAACCCACCGAATAATTCATCAAATGTTGTTCTCCCCTAATCTTCCTAATATTCTTGCCTCAAATTTTATTCCCCCAAATAACAAGGGTCACATATCACTCATTTTATCATGTAGAGGTCATCACACTCTATTTAGGATTCCTTAAAATTTATCTAGAAAAATAAAAACTCTTAAATCTGTTTTTCATAACTGTCATGTTCGAATCGATTCGCCAAAGTCTGAATCGATTTTCCTTGACCGAATCGATTCAGACATCACCGAATGGATTCGAAATGCCACAGATTTCTACTTTGCCTAAAATTTGCTTCTCTTTCTTACCCAAAACCAATTTTAAAGATCAATCAACCCATCATTTTTGGTTTCTAACCTCACCAATCATCATAGTAATCATCTACACACTAGATTATACCTAAAACAACAAATAATTCATGGGATTCATCAATTTTCTCAAGAATTAAACCTTAATTCATTTATACCCAAATTTCTCGTTTCTCCAAATTTCTCACTAAAAATTTAACCATTAACGTGGATTCTAATTTCTATTTCATGTAGAATTATTATCTCGTCAAAATCATAAGAAATCATTCCCAAAAATCCCTTTTTTGATTTAAGCATCCCAACCCAAAATTCATAAATTCCTCATCAATTATGATATGAACAATAAACACACTTAATAGTTAAATTAAGTTAAACACTAGCCTATTTGTATAAATTCCACGACCTCGTGCCAGAATCCGTCGGTGCTTGGCTGGAAATCTCCTATTTCTTCTCCCTTTTCTTCCTTCCATTCTCTTATTTATTCTTTTCTTTCATTTCTCTCTTTCTCTCATGACTTATAAGAGAGAAATAACGGTTATCCACTAATTAAACCCAAAATTGACTCGTATACACAAATGTGAGTCCTTACTAGCCGAAAAGTCCGTGGAACCCAAACACTACCCCCAAGTACTCTATTCTCGACCCTTCCAAGACCAACCGTGAACTAAAAATTCCAATCTGAGTCACTTATCAAAAATTCACATCTTAAACCCAACACATCACCACACGTGTTTTCTGTATAAAATAACATCACCTATTCCTTTTATTCACTTGCGACATGAAATTCAAATAGTCCATCTCATTTACTTGTGCCCGTAATTAAATATAACACATGTAAATATTAATCTGTCACTTTCCAATTAATTTTTACACATTCACTTTAAATTCTCAAATTATTAAATTACACCCACTCATATAATTTAAATGTCCATAAAAGTACTGGGTATTACATTCTCCTCACTTTTAAAGGGAATTTCCTCCTTAAAATTCGAATAACTGGTACCAAACTTACGATCTTGAGCCACACTCAACACCATTTTGTACCCAAAATTAGTCTCAAAGTAACATAAGGGTTACTCCACTATATGCCCACTAGTGGTACGCACTTGTCAAAAGGCTACTCACGATAGCCCCATCTTACCACAATCTTTTTCAATTCTCTACATACTAATACACTCCATTAGTCATAATCTCTCACCTTAATAATGATACACCACACATCTTGCTTCTACCAATGACATGCAAATAAGACGAGCCTATACATCATTGGCTCTATCGCCTCAATTATATTGGAAGGTCGTACATCACTAAGTGTCAGCTTCCCATGTCTAACCTAACACGAAATTCCCATCCTGAGAGAAACCACAAGAAAATCTGACCACTCATGTTATCCCTTCGAATCTTGATTCATGGCGACATAACTCATAATGCACAAAAATCTCCCCAAATAGTTTATATTGAATGCCCCTCTCGACAATAGCTCCTGAATCACGTCTGATCTAAAAGTCTGATTATTCGTTCCCTTCTAAAGAACTAGAGGGAGAATGACAAGGCTTTCCCACACAAAACATTAATAGGCACCTTATCCAAAACAAACATGTATAAGTAATTACACACAACTCTACCAATCGGTCGTTTCTCCTCCCAATTACCATACCATATTTTTCTTAAATTACCAGCCTTGTTAGTTGCGGAAGTAGACTAATCGCAGTGACTCTAGAATCGCATCCATACGACTTTATTAATCGTCAACCACCTCCCGTTTACTCATCGGGCCATAAGGGACATAACTTGCCCAAAAAATTTCCCCACTGCTTCCCGAAAACCTTTATTGGAGGTGGTGTTCAAGGATCCCATCCCGTTTGACTGCAATTTTGGGAGGCACCAAGCACTGGTGCAATCCTTCTTTTCAAGGAAAGGTTTACGCACAAAAACCTATTTCCATCTATGAGTTTTTCACTCAGAGACAATCTCACTATGTCTCGTTCAACACCAACTTCCACTTGTAATATCTCACATTAAATGGTACATCATACTCCCCTTCTTTCCCCGGGGTGTACCAAAAATCAGGGCTTGTGCACTCTCATCACAATGCGCACTTCTGGTCCCTTTATGTGTAATAGACGTCAACATTCTATTTATGCCCAAGCCACTCTTAGAATTCTATTAAGTAAGACTCCACTCTACTTTCCCATAGTAGTTGGACATACCTCTCCTCAACAGGTATTCTTTTAACTAGTTTCCCACATCCTTGCATCCGATCTCGGGTGTATTACTCTCATTGCACATATATACTTGGATTATCATCCTTGTCACACAACATTCAATCCATCATACCATTTCAGCTCTGTTTATAACAAAACTACAGGCATATGTTCCCCACATTTATTCCCATGACCCTCCATCTCAGACGATTCGAAAACAGCTAACTAGGGCTCCCATACACCCTGTAATCTATGCATATTTTCACAACACTGGAAACGTCACGCACTTTCCTCAAAACTGGCTTCGAATTATTTATGTGGCTATAACACATGGGTATTCTCAATCAACCCACAAATAAGAATTTGATCCTTCATAACATCGCCCCACCCTTCAACTCACGGTGAAAAAAGAAATTTTCAGTACTCTCTCACTGCACTACCGTATCCACTGACCTTATACTCTATAATAGCTCTTAGCTCAAAGTGTTTTCTCTAAACATCCTTTAACAAATATTCAAAAATGATTCCCTCGAATCCATCAACATGCTTTTACTCACGAGATTTACTACAATTAACACGTATCTCGTCCTGCACTAACATTAAAATATGTAACTTTCCCCAATACTCTATCACTCAGCATTGGTGGTAAATAAATTCCTTACACCCTCAACACAAATAACCACGATTCTCAAAAATCCTGTTCCCAAACACTTAAATATTAATATCAACTCCCACGTCTCTAAATGAGTGATATAACATTGCTCCCTCCCTATTACAAAGTCCTGAGCTCTTAACATAATGACGATCTAAATCTTTATGCTCGACTATAAATCCAATATACCTCGAATCACATAGATAAAGTCCCGTCACACCGGGATCAATTAACTAGAGACAACTATATGCTACACCTCACCCAATTAAATACCGGGTGATCAGTCCTTTATTCAATTTAAAACAAAGTGTTAGGTTGGTTCATTCTTAGCATCACCGTCGAAATACATTTAACATTTATAATCACCTAATAAATAATTAAGCTAGTGTCAAAATATTTTCCATTTTAAGTTATATTTGAAGAATCCATTAGGAATTTCTAAGTATTACGACATCAACTATTTACCATTCACATGAATATAATAAATACTGGATATAACTCAATTCATGAAATAAATAAGACTGGATAAAACATTACAGTTTAAAGTCTCAAGCCAATAAACCATAAAAGGCTCAAAAGCAACTTAAACGAACAACCAAAGTAAACAGAATACAATATCTCTAATAAAACGACTGCGAATGGGCGACACATGCCCTAAATGAAATGTCTGAATAGAACTGAAAGAATTGATATAGGCATATAAATGCAAGGACATGCAACTCCCACAACTGATGCAGCTCTCTAAACAATCCAAGCATCTAAGTCTAGTAATTTTGTGGCTGGGCACCTGATATAATACATATATACAGAAAAAGAGAGAAGAATAGGGGTCAGAGCCCGAGTTATAAAGATCTTTGTTTTAGAAAGTATGTAAAATTTGCAATAAAGAAAGTATTATGTGGATGATAGCTTTTCGAACTCTCACATGAGGTCCTCACCTCTCATCTATTATGCAGGCCTAATGCATTTTGTAATCCACACTAGCTATGTTACACAACCCTACTAGTTCCAAATCATAATGCCACTCTCTACGTTCGCCAGTAGTTTACACGTATCATCTATACAATACATTATTGAAATAGTTTGTCCCACGTAACTAAATTTCATTATTCACTGTTCGAATGGTTAATATTTTACCCATTATGATTATTTTATTTCTCATTGTTATTATATCTACTAATTTCACACAGTACAATTATTCACACGTATATTCATATATATATATATATATATATATATATATATATATATATTAATCCTGCACCCTTAGGCTAAGACCACTTGGCGCAATGCATACGCTGCTATCATGTCCCGGTGCATCGTTCACTGCATAGAGGACTATTGGTTCAATCTCTCATGAACCATAAAATTGAAATCATATATATTGGAGGCGAATATAATCCCCAGCCAAATAAGTCATGCACTTACCTACGCTCCTATTCAACCATCGAAACTATCCTACATCTCAAGTAGCACGTAGCCAAGTTCATATGCTCTGGGTACAAGTCAAATATCCCCCAAACGGGCGACACATGATAAGAATGTCCACTATGGGAAAACCTTAGCGTTGGTATGCTATACACATAATAATAAACATACAATAGGAATTCTCACGTCCTATTAAAATCAATAGGTATTCACCCAACTCGTACATATATTATCCATACGTAATATTTTCCCATTACTACTTATAATATAATCATTTCCATTACTCTCTCCCGAAATTTCCAAGATTAACTTACCATTCCAATAGTTAAAGTATTATTTCCCAAATACTTTCCAACAACTATGCACTGTTCTAGTTTCATCAAATAATAGTTTTCCTCACTCAAATTCACTATGTAACCCGAATTGGGCTGCAATAGGATTTTCCAAATTTTTGGACCTGTCATTTGAACTAGGTGTCATGTCGTTTGAACGACTTCTCACAAGATCCTGTCTCGTTCAAACCAGGATCAATCTCGTTCGAACGAGATTGAGCATTTCCCTTCCCAAATAACACCTGCTATGTTTTTCCACCATTAACAGCTCAAGAACCTTTCCTGTTCATTCCCAATCAACAAAACAACAAACCGAATTGATATTCTAACAAGTTTAGATGATTTATACCAACTTAGAATCATTAAAATCTTTACAATACATCAATTAAATATAAAACCCCAAATTAAACATTAAATATCTAGATCTTAAAGTTTCAATTCAAGAACCATTAAAACTCAGATTCATTTATCAAATTCAACATATAATTTCGGGATTCATACTCTACATGCATAAGGATTCAATTCTTCATCAAAATAACTCTTAATCTATGATTTCAATTCTCTAAATTCACCCAATTCAAATAAAAATTATTTATTTGATTCTTATGCTAACATGAGCACAATTATTGCTAATAGGGAGCAAGTAATAAACACTTTCCTCAATTATGATGGTCTGATACGCTGATGAAATTGGTATAGACTTGTTCCTCATCTTTCGAGATATGCTTTGGTGGGATTTGTGTTGTGAGTTCATGAGTTTTTCACCAGGAACACCTAAGGACTATCCTTCTACCTCTACGGTTCTCTCTCCCTCTCTCTTAGGTTTAGAAATAGACACACTTCCTCTCACCCACATACACTCCCTTTTATTTTTATAATTTTCTTCAATATTAATTCCCCAAAATCCAAAAGATAAAAATACCCCTACGGGGTGCTGGTTTGGCCTAAAAATATTTTGGAGTCCAAATAAAATACCCGGTTAGAGTTCTGACTATCTCAAACCTTTCGAACTCAATCGTGCACTCGAAATGACCAGATGAGTTACTTAAAAATAATTTACTTCTTTAATCTATTAAATTAGTCCCAACACGACTCACATGCGCACTCTGACTTAGTATACCTGAAGTTGTAGGGTTATATGAACTAAGTTTATTTCATGGAATACACACACAGAGCCCAATTAAAAATTAGCTAAGAAAGGATATTTCCCAATTTTAATTTCAATAGAAGATTTCTAAGATAGCAAGAACAATTTCTAGTTAATGCGATGAGATTGATAACTTGATTGATTGAGGTAAAATTATCCAATTTTATGCATTTTATCCTAATCATACATCTATGTGACTTAATACAGTAAACTGCGAAAGTCACAACCACAACGCGCAAATGTACGAGGAAAACCCAAATGGGAAAAACCTCAGACGGATGGGCCTAGACAAAATCCACTACAAAATAGGTTTTACAAGACACTCAAAAGACTTACAAACATTGACTCACTCAAGACATGCTTATGTCTTCCTCGACCTCTGAATTTGTAGTACGCGAAGCTCCAACGTGTTGCTCGACACTCCTCATGTCGTGGTATCCACCGAAGCCCAAAACCACCATCTCTACTAAGCTTAAATGCAGAGATTCACCGCAAACTTGCTTGTTGAATGACAAGTTGATTGTAAGGGGTTTTGTTTCAAAAGTTTAAAACGGTGTTGGAGATTGATTTTACTAAAAAGAGGGAAGTTACGAAAAATGCTCTCAGGAGAATATAAAACTTCCTCCTAAAAAATAACTGATTTTCGTCCATATATTATATCTGTAAAAGTAGTTTTGTGTAAAATAACTGCTCGAAAATAAGTTAAAATTTTCAAATTTGGCAAATCTCGTTCGAACGAGTTATTTAACGGAATTCCAGTGTCCAATTAGATATGTCGTTAGAAATATCGTTCGAACTAGATCATTCGAATGACATTTCTAACGAGCTTATAACGAGTTTCCAGTATGGCCAAGGGAATGTTGTTAGATCCAGGTCGTTCGAACGACCTGGAGAAAACTTCGAATGAGATTTCTGTTTTTTTTTAAATGTTTAAATTAATTTCAAAAATGGTTCTTTATGAAAATTAAATATACACGAATATTACTCTATATGAAAATTTCTCGTTATGAAAAATACTCCAAATTTAAAAATGATTTTGGTCATGTACCTTTTAGAAGAGAAAACATGGCGTGCATATTGATGTCGCGTTAACTTTGGATGCAATGCTCAAATCTTCATGGTTGCATGATGTTTGATGAGTAATGACCCAAAAAATGTTTTATCCAACAGAATTTAGCCAATATTACAAATGACTCGATTGGAAATTTATCCTTACAAATCTCCCCCTTTGGCTATTCCGGGACAAAACAAAATAATAAAAAAGAAAAAAAAAGACTGAATTTGTTAAGCCAGCCATCAAGTCGATTCTAAAGGCCATCCCAAAAATCCAAAAAAATATAGGCTCAATAACACGACTGACGATGCTACAAAAGAGTAGGTGATGTATCCTATACACATGAAACAACAAATTCATAAACGCATGGGGAAGTAGAGAATGTAACATATATAAAATAGTGTGTTAGAATATGTTGTGAATAGTAAATGAACTCCCCCTAAATTATGAATTCCCATTAATTAATAAAATTCCCCCTAATTATGAATTCCCCTTATCAATGTTTCTCCCCCTTTTTGGCCGAAAAAGACGAAGGGATGAATAGCTTGCATGTTAAAAGATAATTGAGAGAACAATAGGCAATAAATCCAATAAGAATAATTGACAAAGGGAATAACATGATAATGCATTAATCAATAAGGGAAATGCCAAATATCCAATGTGCATACACATCAGAAGAACAAAACTCCAAACCTAATAAAAGACTACAAGAAAAAAAGTATTCCACTCAGCCTCACAAGTACAATGATAAAGTAGATTAAAAACAAAGTAAATCAAGGAGCAATAGCATCATCATGAGAATCATCGGGAAGGGAGCCGGAACCGGATGAGCCTGCACCTCAACGCATCTCCATACGGCGAATGGCATCAAGGTGCTCTAACATAAAAGAATCCTGACGTTCCTGGGCTTCCTCTCTGAGCGCTTGAGCCTCCTCCCGGCGAGCTTGTGCCTCTCTGTCCTGCTACATTGAAACCAAAATCTCTTGCAACAGCGCCCTGTCTTGACGTCTATCTTCCTGAGTCTGCTCAACCTGTGAATGGACAAACAAAAGATCCTTCGACTCTATGGGTGCGGGAGCATACGAAGAAGAGGGTCAATGTGTAGTACGAGAGGGTGAGGGACGACTAGGGGCAGGGTGTGAGGAAGCGGCGGAGGGAGTGAGGTGAGGGGTATCAGGGGTAAATGACCACAAGACCGACTGATCGATGACATGTCAATGTTTTGGTATCGGGTGACGGGGACATTGGTGGATAAGCGAGGGCAGCCGGTGGAAAGATAAAAATGGGTAATAATAGCCGCAAATGGGAGGGCTTGGCATGCGGGACTGGAAGGGAGGATCCTAACCGTCCGAATGACACTAAAGATGAAGGTAGGGAGATCTATGGCAGACCGAATGCTAATGGAGAACATGGAATCCACGTGCATTTTGGTGATTTGGGTAGTGTTTGCACGAGGAATAAGACACACACACACACGATCCAATTAAGGACCATAAAATTGGAATGTAAGTGTTTGCGAAAGATGGTGACAGTGCCGGGAGGGTTAAGACTAAAGACAGTGCGCATAACGAGGGAAGGGTTAAGGCAAGTAACGGGAGCCCATGGGAAGGAGGAAATATTGACCCTAGGTAAGGGGATGATATGAGCAATGGATTCGGGAGAGATAATAATCTCCCTACCGCGCACTCGAGAGTAGATATTAGTCTCCCTATCATGCATCCCAAAATAAAATTCTCGAATGAGATCGGGAAAAATAGTGTCCGTGAGGGACAATAGGGGGTCCCACCCTAAGTCAGAAATCCAAGAATGGACAGTGGTTCCGTTGAGAGATTGGAGATTAACAATTTTCTCACGCACAATAGAACGAGTAGAGAAACCTTGTGTACGATATTGGGTATCTGCGGAGAGTGATCCCCAATGAAGCCTAAGGTCGGGGATAGATGCATTTGCATTGGAATCCTCATCAGAGGAAGAGGATCATTCCTCGAGAGAGTCATGAATGCGACGTGGGCAATGGTTACAGGCTATTTTAAACGAGGGCAAAGGCTAGAACCTACCCCATATAAAGCCAACCAAACCTTTGTACACACCAATTAAGCCAACAAACCAAACAACCAATTAGCACAAATCTCATCCGCCAAAAATTAATTAAGATATATTCCATGAAAAGAAAAAATGCATTAATGGAAAACTGAGATTTGGAAAATAGAAATAATTTTTAATTAAGGAAAATGAATTTTAAATTATGATGGAATGTAGCTTAATAGGACTAAAGAAACTGGCCTTAAATAAGTAGAGAGATATACATATATTCATATATGGATTTTGGGGACAAAGGAATAAAAGGTTATGAAAAAAAAATAATCCCAAGCGCATATATTTATATGGGTATATGCAAATATATATACATATATATAGTTAGATATAAAAAGATATATAGAGACAAGAAAAAAAATACCTTGAATGGAAGAGGAAAACCGCAAATAGGAAATCTACAGAGCAAACAATGGATTAAATGGAGGTTAATGGAGGAAGGAAGTGAGGTGGATTAATCATGGGAAAATAAGGAGTGGGAAAGAGAGTGGGAGAGAGGGATAATGGGTAAGCGGTAAGGGGTAAGGGGAGAGTGGTAAGGAGAGAGTGGAAGAGTGTATTGAGAAATGAGAGAAAAGAGGAAATGGGGAAATGGGAAACGTGTGCAGGATTAGGGGGAAAAGGCTGAGGTGGCAGAATCTGGGGAAACGAAATCGTAGATTTTAAACTCAGGTCATTCGAACGAGTGATGTCGTTCGAACGATGTCTTTTGAACGAAGTTCCAGAAACAAAGTGGGTATTTCGTTCGATATCTCGTTAAAAGTTCGTTCGAACGAACTGTTCGTTCAAACGACATTACGAACGAAGTTCGGGAAAGGTGGGTAAAAGTTTCATTAGAAAACTCATTCGAATGAGAATTTCTGACGAAATTTTAACTCTTTAAGAATGAATAAAATTGAAATAGATTTAAAAATAGAATAAGATCAGGAATTGGGAAGGCCAGAAAGATGCCAAAATATGGATTTTAATAGTCCTAGCTTGTGAGGAACATATCCAAATCGTGGGAGTGAGAATGTAGGGGTGTGAATAATACGAGTGAGAGTTTTTAGCCAAAACAATGTACAAGTGCGGAATGCCAAACAATATATAAACGCAATATTCACTCACATCAGCCTTGTGTCAAAAGGAAATATTATTGAAAACTCAAACACGAATGCAACATGCATACAAAATAGATGATTCTCTGGCCAATAATGTCACAATGAGAAAGTAATGAATCGAGTAAATGTGCATGGCCATTGATCTTCAACTTATATCTCTCGTGAGCAACAATAGATTGAGACTATTCTTTTTGAAGAATCAATCAAGCTAATTATTTTGGCCTTGGCATTATATATCATTTTTAATGATTCTATTTTAGGCACTAATTCGAGAATGCAAGTGGAGGCTATTCACACAAAAACTTGATGTTTTTCGCATCCCGAATCCATTGCTTGAAACGAAAACTAATCGGAAGAATATAATCATTTTTGTTTCAATTCGGGCAATAAATGATCATGCATAATTTCGATTACTTATAATAGATGTGACATGATTGAGAAGACAACACCAAATATCACTTTGCAAGTACAATGAGAACAAGATATCCCCAATATTTTGTGAACGGTGTGTGGAAAAAAGTAAAGGTTTAAGGAAATCACACAAATATATATCATAAAAGAGATTTTTTTGTGCACAAGATAAACAAGGTCTGGATTAACTACTCATCAAAGTCCACGTGGACATGGAAAAAGATAGTGATCCGAATACATCGACCACAAAGCCACATGGACAAAAATATTTGAAATCTTTTCTAACCATTCCCGTTTTTCCTTGAAAATAAGAGAAAAAATATTTTTGATATTTTGAATAAAATGTATACAAATGTAATCTAGTTCATAGGTATAAACATATACAAGTGAAACAACCTAAACTAAATAGACAACTTCGATTTTAATCAATTGAGCAAACCCCAATTGATTTACTAAGGTTTTCAAACCTAAGGGCATCTAGAGGTTTAGTGAAGATATCGGCCAATTGTTGATCAGTAGAAATGAAGCTTAGAGAAACTATTTTCTCTTCAAACAAGTCACGAATAAAATGTTCACGGATCCGAATATGCTTGTTTCTAGAATGTTGAACAGGATTACGAGAAATGTGAATTGCACCAGTATTGTCACAATAGATAGTCATAGTGCCTTGATAAATACCGTAATCTTCTAACATTTGTCTCATCCAAATAAGTTGAGTGCAACAACTTCCGATGGCAATGTATTCGGCCTCCGACGTGGACAAAAAAATAGAATTTTATTTCTTGCTCATCCATGATACAAGTTCACTTCAAAAATAGAAAGAACCGTCAGATGTACTTTTACATCCATCAACATCTCCTGCCCAATCGGCGTCCAAATATGCTGATAGACAATCATTTATGTCGAAAGAATACCAAATTCCAAAAGACAGGGTCCCACTAACATATTTGATAATGCGTTTAATAGCAAGTAAATGAGACTCTTTTGGGGCGGCTTGATAACGGGCACAAACTCCTACACTAAA
Source organism: Sambucus nigra (assembly GCA_949130495.1). NCBI lineage: Eukaryota > Viridiplantae > Streptophyta > Magnoliopsida > Dipsacales > Adoxaceae > Sambucus > Sambucus nigra. The sequence goes on from OX422224.1 coordinate 380,039,992, forward strand.
GGAAATATCCAGATGGCTAACAGTTAGGTAAAGTAAACTACATATCATACTTCTAAAGAGAGTGTGCTCTACATCCTTTCCTTCATTGTCCTTACTAACTTTAATCGATGAACTCATAGGAGTACGTGCATGTTTAGCAGATTCGAGTTTAAATTTCTTAACAAGATCTTTAGCATACTTAATTTGGGACAAAAATATCCCACTTTCGAGTTGACGAACTTGAAGACTTAGAAAGAAAGTAAGTTCACCTACCATACTCATCTCAAATTCATTATGCATTTCTTTTAAAAAAATTTGAGTATGTTTATCACTTGTAGACCCAAACACTATGTCGTCGACATATACTTGTGCAACTAGAATATCTCTCTCATCACGACAAATAAAAAGTGTCATATCTACTCCCCCTCTAAAAAAATCCACGAGAAAGGAGATAAGAAGTGAGTCTTTCATACTAAGCACGGGGTGTTTATTTCAAGCCATATAGCGTTTTCTTTAGGAAGAAGACATGATTAGGATGCTTCGGGTCCTCAAAGCCTTTCAGTTGTTCAACATACACTTTTTCTTAAATAATACCATTTAAAAAGGGAACTTTTTACATCCATTTGATATAATTTAGATTGAAGGTGACATGCTATGGCGAGTAAAAGACGAACCAATTCTAGCCTAGCAACAGAAGCAAAAGTTTCTTCAAAGTCAACACATTCTATTTGGGTGTATCCTTGGGCAACCAACCTAGATTTATTACGAAGAATGATACCATGTTCATCCATTTTATTTTTGAAAATCCATTTGGTTCCAATGACATTAGTATTAGAAGGCCTGGGGACTAATTCCCAAACATCATTTTTTCTTAAATTGAAACAATTCATCTTGCATAGAATTAATCCAATGTTCATCTTTTAATGCTTCTTTAAAGTTTTTAGGTTCAATTTTAGAAGTATAACACAAATAGGTAAATTTATTTTCTAATTGAGCTCTAGTCTTGACACCTACTTTGGGATCTCCTATAATTTTTGAAGTGTCATAACTTCTACGCACCTAAGGAGAAGGATCCTTTTTCTCAGTAGTGGGGACAACCAAATCATTATGAGACTCAATATTTTCAACATTGGACACAACATCACATTCATAAGATAAATCTTCCTCATTTTCAATTAATGTCGTCGGAGCATCATCTTTTATGACAACATTAATTGATTCCATGACTTTAGAGTTACTTAAGTTGAAAACTCTAAAAGTTCTACTGTTTTTAGAATATCCCAGGAATATACCTTCATCACTCCTTGAGTCGAATTTGCCTAGAAGTTCTCTATCTCGAAGAATATAGCACGGACTACCAAACACTCTAAAGTAGGACAAATTAGGTTTCTTACCCATCCACAATTCATATGGTGTTTTGTTAGTGTAAGGACGCAAATAAACCCTATTTACTGTGTGATATGCGGTGTTAACCACTTCGGCCCAAAACCTACGAGGCACATTTCTTCCTAGGAGCATAGATCTTTCCATTTCATGGATCGTTCGATTTTTCCTTTCAACTATACCATTTTTTTGTAGAGTTCAAACGATCGATAATTCATGTTTATTTCTTATTTCATCACAAATGGCATTCACACTGGATTCCTTGAATTCGATTCCATTATCACTCCTAAAGCGGTTTATGGTAACACCGTGTTGATTTTGAAGAGTTCTACACTTAAGAGTAAGAAAATCAACTGTCTCAGATTTTTCTCTTAGAAAGCCTACAATAGAGTACCTAGAAAAATCATCCACCATTACTAAGATATATCTTTTTCCTCCTATGCTCTCGGTACGAGTACGACCCATAAGGTCCATGTGTATCAATTCTAAGACACGAGAGGTATTTATTGAGTTTGACTTTTTATGAGGATTCTTAATTTGCTTTCCTAATTGACACGGACCGCAAATAGTGGAAGTTGGCTTTCCTAGTGGTGGTAAGCCTCCAACTAGCTCTTTTCTCACTAATCTATCAAGATCTCTAAAGTTTACATGACCTAATCTTTGATGCCAAAGATCGGCATATGAGGATTTTGCACTATTGCAAACTAAAGATGATTTAGGAATAATACCATAGCAATTGTCACTAGTTCTAACACCTTGTAAAATAGATTCACCCGATTCATCATATACGGTGCACTCCGATTGACTAAACTTAACATCAATATTTTCATCACATAATTGGCTAATACTTATCAAGTTAGCCTGGAGGCCATCAACATAAAGGACATTTTCAAGTTTAGGAAACCCAAAGATTTCAATAAATCATCTACCCATGATTCGAGATTTGCTACCATCCCCAAAATTGACTTTACCATCTTTATAGTTTTCAAGAGTGGTAAATAGAGATTTATCACTAGACATATGTCTCGAACAATCACTATCAAAGTACCATTGTGAGGTATTTTGAGCCTTAAGTGCAACATGAGCAACAAAAGCTTCATTGGTATGATTTTTCTTAACCCAAGCTTGAGTTGTTTTCTTTCCTTTGTAGGCTCTAGTGTTATAATTGGAATTATTTCCTTGGATTTTAGAAAACCTAAGAAACTCTTCCATTATACCTTTAGAAGTATTGACTAGATACTCAACTTGGCTCTTAAGACTAGCTATGAAACTATAGTGTTGTTTAGAAGTTGTGAAATGAGAGTTCTTTCCAAGTTTGTAACAAATATCTTTGAGATGGCCCCATTTGTGACAATAAACGCACACATAGGGTTGTTTTGGATTCGATTTTGAGGGTTGCTTAGTAGGACTTATTTTAGGAACATTAGATTTGGTAACAAACTTAGCTACAGGTTTGAGTTTGACTTTTGATGAATCTCCTTCTTCATATCCTATATCCTTTATCTCTTGATAACCTTTCTCCTTATATCCTAAAACAAGACCTAAAAATAATTTTCCCATTCTTCCAGAATTATGCTCGAGTGTGACTTTAACTTCACGAGAGGACTCGAGATCTTATTCAAGTTGGGAAATTTTAGCTTCGAGAGATTTTTTAATCTCTAAAGACTCATTAAGATCTTTGTTGACACCTTCCAAGGAGATAATTAAGTCGCATTTTTCTTTACCTGCCAAGATAAGCTTCTCACAAAGAGATATCTTAATTGCCTCGAGTTTGACTAACTAAAGCCTCCTTCTCCTTAAGGACTTTCAACTCTTTTTCTAATATTAAGACTTTAAAGGTTAATCTTTTGTTAACTTTTTGAATACAAAGAGATTCAGTGTAAAGCTCAAAATAAGCGGATTGTAGTTCACTCTCATCTATATCACTATCACTCTCTTTTTCATCACTACTAGTAGAATGAGTGGAAACAACCTCAAGAGTTTTCTCGAAATTGTCAACATTAAGGTATGACACACTTGAATTACTATCATGGCTTTCCATAAAAGCAGTGAAGTTATTTTTATACGGGTTAGAGTCATCAGAGTCTTCAGACTCATTATCACTATCCCTTAGAGTGGCATTGAAAACTGCCTTTTCTTTGCCTTGTCTTTTAAGTTTAGTAGGGCACTCAAATGCTCTATGACCACGTCCCTCACACTCAACGCATCTCTCCGAATCATCCTTTTAAAAGTCTTTGTTGAACTTCTTCGGATCCTGATTATTGAATTTTCTATTTCCTTTGTTTTTGTTCTCAAATTTTGGTAATTTGAATTTGAGAAATTTTTTAAATTTTTTAGCAAATAAAGCTATATCATCAGACACATCTACTTTCTTAACTTTTAAGGAAACTCCTTTTTATTTACTTTTGTTATCTTTAGGAAACATATCTAGTTCATAAGTTTGAAGATCACCAAGAAGTTCTTCAAGTTTTAAAGTATTTAGATTTCCTAATGAATTAAGAACAAAGACTTTAGGAATGAACCACTTAGGAAGACATCTAAGTATTTTCTTAACAACACGATCTTTAGGTATTTTTTCACCTAAGTTAAACCAAGAGTTAACAATATCTGATATACGAGCATAAAACTCATCAAATATTTTTGTTTCTTTCATGGTTATCGTTTCAAATTGAGTTGTTAAGTTTTGAAGTTTTGGAGATTTAACAACACTAGATCCCTCATGAGTAACTTAGAGAATATTCGAAGCTTCCTTTGACGTTTCGCACGTCATTATACGATGGAATTCATCGGGGGACACGGCACCAAATAAGGCATTTAAACCTTTAGGGTTAAAGTTACACCATTTTAGTTCTTCCTCACACCACTGTTTAACATGAGTCAAAATAATTTCATCATTAACAACCATAGTAGGAGGGGACCATCCTCTTTCAATAGTAACCCAAACACGTTCATCAATAGATTTAAGGGTAGATTTCATACGTGCTTTCCAATAGGTGTAATTAGTTCCATCAAACAAAGGTAGTCTATTCGACGAAAAACTATCCATATAACCTCCAGGATTTATCAAAATAACTTGTAGAGACTAGCTCTGATACCAATTTGAAGTTGCAGGGTTATATGAACGAAGTTTATTTCGTGGAATACACACACACATCGCAATTAAAAATTATCTAAGAAAATATATTTCCCAATTTTAACTTCAATAGCAGATTTCTAAAATAGCAAGAACAATTTCCAATTAATGCGATGAGATTGATAACTTGATTGACTGAGGTAAAATTATCCAATTTTATCCATTTTATCTTAAGCATACATCTATGTGATTTAATAAAGTAAATTGCAAAAATCATAACCACAACGCGCCATTGTACGAGGAAAATCCAAATGGGAAAAACCTCGAAGGGCTGAGCCTAGAAAAAATCCACTACAAAATAGGTTTTATAAGAGACTCAAAAGACTTACAGACATTGACTCACTCAAGACATGCTTATGTCATCCTCGACCTCCGAATTTGTAGTACGCGTTGCTCGACACTCCTCGTGCTGTGGTATCCACCGAAGCCCAAAACCACCGTCTCCACTAAGCTTGAATGCAGAGATCCACCGCAAACTTGCTTGTGGAATGCCAAATTGATTGTAAGGGGTTTTGTTTCAAAAGTTGAAAATGGTGTTGGAGATTGATTTTACCAAAAAGAGGGAAGTTATGAAAAATTATCTCAAGAGAATATAAAACTTCCTCCTAGAAAATAACTGATTTTCATCCATATATTATATCTGTAAAAGTAGTGGACCAAAATAGTTTGTGTAAAATAACTGCTCGAAAATAAATTAAAATTTTCAAATCTGGCAAATCTTGTTCGAATGAGGTTGTTCAAACGGAATGTCATTCGAACGAGTTATCTAACGGAATTCCAGTGTTGAATTGGATATGTCGTTAGAAATCTCATTCGAACGATATCGTTTGAATGACATTTCTAACGAGTTCCCAGTATGGCCTGGGGAATGTCGTCAGATACAGGTCATTCGAACGACCTAGAGAAAACTTCGAACGAGATTCTGTTTTAGAAAAATGTTCAAATTAATTTCAAAAATGGTTCTTTATGAAAATTAAATATTTACGAACATTACTATATATGAAAATTTGTCGTTATGAAAAATAATCCAACACTAAAAATGATTTTGGTCATATACCTTTTAGAAGAGAGAACATGGCGTGCATATTGATGTCGCGCTAGCTTTGGATTCAATGCTTGAATCTTCATGGTTGAATGATGCTTGATGAGTAATGACCCAAAAATGTTTAGTCCAACGGAATGTAGCCAATATTACAAATAACTCGATTGGAAATTTGTCCTTCCAATACCAAACTGTCATATTTCTCACTCTCGGAAATTTATAAAATTTCATAATTCCATATCATGCAATCACACAGTAATATTCAATAATTATCATCAATAAGTATTAACCCTAGGCATGTTAGTCAATATTTATTTTAATTAGGATTAATTAAAAATTAATTTCTCACATTTTAATTTGATTAATCAAAGAATAATAATTAATCCCATAACTATTTAATATCATAAAGATACGAGGTGTTACACTATACTCTCTGAAGTCTCCAACATAATACATTATAAATGGGAGCTCGACCCTATTTCAGGTGACACATCGCCAAAATAACCCATCCTGCCCTAGAACAACAAACATGATAACCTTGCAATATAATCCCACTATCGTTCATATCATTCCATACTCACGATAGTATCATACTCGAACAACACATCATTAAAATGAGTAATTCCAATAATATATACCATTATGCCTATACCTGCTTCCCCACGGATGAGACCAAAAATAACCTCGCTATACAACGGAAAATATGTAAACATAATAATGTTATTGATATATACGCTGAACTCGTCTCAGATGAGAATCTAGCGTTAATTGAGATACCGTAACACACTCGTGTTACACAAGGCATACCTCACTCACCCGAGCTTAAAACTCATTTCTCTATCTAGCCTATCGCCTTGGCTACTCAAATGGTTCCTAAACATGACACACTTTTTCTAACTGAACTAAAAACTATCCTAATTATAGCGCGAGCAAGGCACCCAACTCTTGTACCTTTTTCCTCTTCGAGAAAATATAATATATGTGGTCCTACGCTCCATATAAAAATATCTCTTCAAATAATCCACTTATCTCCTACCACGGTTGTTGTATTAAGGTTGTCCTTCTCTTGTACCTTGGTAGCCTCAACCTATATGGCTAACCTCGTTGTTCCTTAAGCTCCGCTGGCCCCAAGGAGCACACTACTGGACTTACTAGTCCCAACTAAATCCACCGTCACTCGGTAAGAACTCAGTTATCCGAATAATTTAAATGGGTACCCTAAGGCGTCTCCCTACGACGGTGTTTCACTAACACCGTTATATCTAGTATTACTTTCTGACTAAATTCTTACATGCCTTTAGCTCCCTTCATAATGAAGCATCTATATTTCTACTGACAAAAGTATGACATCGTCGCCAGATGCTTCGACCTTCCAAGAAGAATTTCCCCTAGGTGTTGGTGACTCCTCTCATGAGTCCATCACCCACTTAGGGACTCCTTTCTCCATTGTACCTACCTCATCAGCTACAAAGTTCACTAGACAAGGCATGTGTTCACCCCTATAATCATAAGTGCATAATAACATTCACATCTCTTTCTGAACGAAAGATGAAGGAACTTACGGTCAAACCATACAAAAGATCCTTCCATTGGCATATTATTTGATTTTTCAAAGGTGTTGATTGACCTCCACCACTACAACACTGCTCCCACGAGCTAAGAAAAATTTTACCCTAATTTTTCTCACTTTCGAGTATTCCACACCCTGCCATATGCCAAGGCCTCTGGGTATCTTACGTCCATTATCTAACATACACAATATCTGCATGTACTAACATTAGAATGGGTGATCCCATTCAAAGACCCCCCTAACTCTCTCCCAGTCTAACCACGCTGGTTGAGTCTAATTTGGCACCACTTTGTACTATAGAGGTACTTGAAAATATACGTTTCACCCCGGTAGTCCTTTTAACCCCATCTTCCCGAGCATCAATAAGGGGGACCTCAACTACTGTCCTCATCCCCATAATATTCTTCAACACCAACTGAGCCCCGCATCTTATTGTCCTCCCAAAGGTCCTCTCTATCATCATTTGTTGTTCGGCACACAAACAAACCAAAGTGAATATAAGATTCACTAACATTATACACCATATCAAGAGAACAAAATACACCATAATCCTGAACATAGGGATCTATATCAAATAGAAGGCAACACTGAAAACATAGTAGTTCCACACAAAATCCTAAGGACGCTAGAACATGATGCTCTCATAGCACCTGTGATACCCCGCCTAATAAAATACCGAGAGATCAGTTTATATAAAATTAAATAGGAATCTCAAATGATTTCATTCTCAGCATCACTGTCGAAAAACCATTTAATTACAAATAACCTATTAGGCCTGGCATCAAATTTTAAACATTCTAACATTTTAAACTTAAGCGCACAATTAATATCCATCCATATAATGATACCACGACTGAAATGAATAAATAATAACCGATAGCTCTCGGCAAATAAAAAATTTACAACCAAATCAAAAAGGTGTAAATGAAAATAAAAGACAACAATTGGGAAACATTCCCAAATATAAGAACAATACCTCCTGTCTAGATCAGAAGGAGAGAAGTGTCTAAATAATTTCCTTCCAACATCCACAGCTGTGCAACAACTTCTAAGTTGAAAGAATAATCATCTAGGCATCCATGTGCCTAGACACCTAAAAAGTATATAAAGGAGAAGAAAAGGAAAAGAACATGGATACGGGTCAGAGCTCAGGTTTTGAATTTTTTTTAGAAAGTGCTTAACATAGTTTAATATTTAAAACATGTTATTCTCCATATTTAAACCGGTGTCGCACTCACATAAGATACCCATCACCTACCAATCTAACAGTGTGCACCTAACGCATGTATTTTAAATACCCTAGTTACGCCACCTAGCCTAACTAGCAACTCACCAAACTTCTCAATACCCATACGCTATCTCGTACCCCGCGTAATATAAATATTCTAAGCAATCGCTCGAGATTTTACATTGTAATCTCTCATCTATAATTCATCCTGACATTATGGATAACTTCCACTAGTTATTACACTATTTCCATTTTGATGTTATCATCTCGTGTATAATCTTCTCATCTTTATATACGTATATCACACATCTCACTCCGGATTTTTTACTTCCGGATGCCATAAACTATTTCTCACTTGATTCTTTATTTTGTCGGTATATAAATATTTTCACATCTCATATATATATATACACACACACACACAAAAAAATATACTATACACATCAAGTATATCCATACTTATATATCACATATTATATAAGTATAATAACCATCTCTCAGAGCTATAACTCAATGGATGCAGTCTCTACAATGCTTTCATCCTCCAGGGAGAACACACATCGAATCGGCCTGGGAAACCGGAACATGGTCTGACACCAACCCAAATCCAAATCACATCGTATGGGAAGCGGTCATAGTTTCTCACCGGAAGTGAAAACGAAACATACCCACCTCGTCTCAGCCATGATAAATGCCACACAATATAAAAATGGACGCTATGACCTGGGGACTATACTCTTCCTGCTCCTCAAGCCAGGGGCCTCACCCACATCACGTAACTTCCCATGATATCACTAGAGGGGCCTGCTTCACATAAATATAACAATCACACACAAATATACTTATAACCATATCATATATATATTGTCTTTATACCCGTGTGTGTGTGTATATATATGTATATATCACATCAAATTCGGCTATCATGCCTATCTCTCGTGGCATTAGCCTGTAATCCAAATATAACAATTCATATTAATCAAATAGTATACACAACTTATTTTAATCCCATAAGTAGTCACTAACTTATGATATAATTCTCACATTTATTCTTTCCGAATAACAGCTTATCACTTACGGTAATATTCTTAAATCATCCAACTCGTTCCTTCGGATATTATTCGTATCAATATATATATATATATATATATATATTAGTCATATATATATTCGACATGCATAAATATTGTACAAACACGCTGAATAATTCCATAAATGTCGTTCGTCCCAAACATTCCTAAAATTCATGCCTTTGATTTTATTCCCACAAATCCCAAGGGTCACGCATCACTCATTAAATCATCTAGAGGTCCTCACACTCTATTTAGGATCCCCTACAATTTATACCCAAAAATAAATATCCTTAAATCTCTTTTCAAGCAAAGATTTTTTTTTCATAATTGTTATGCCCGAATCGATTCCCCAAAGTCCTAATTGATTCGCCTTGACATAATCGATTCACACTTCACTGAATCGATTCGAAATGCCACCAATTTATACTTTGTCCAAAATCTTCTTCTCCTTCTTCCCCAAAACCAATTTTAACATCAATCCAACCCAATATTTTTTGTTTCTAACCTCACCAACCATCATAATAATCATCTACACACTAGATTATATCCAAAACAACAAATAATTCATGGGATTCATCAATTTTCTAAAGAATTAAACCCTAATTCATTTAAACCCACATTTGTCATTTCTCCAAATTTCTCACTAAAAATTACACCATTAGCGTGGATTTTAACTCAGATTTCATGTAGAATCATTATCTCGTCAAAATCATATGAAATCATTCCCAAAAATCCCATTTTTGATTTAAGAATCTCAACCCAAAATTCATAAATTTCTCACCAATTATTATATAAACAATAAATACACTTAATATTTAGAGTAAGTTAAACACTAGCCTGGTTCGATAAATCCGACAAACTCATGTCAGAATCCGCCGGAGCTTGGCCGAAAATCTCCTCTTTCTTCTCCCTTTACTTCCTTCCTTCCTTTCTCTTCTTTCTTCTTTTCTTTATTTTATTTCCTTCCTCTCTTTCTCTCATGACTTATAAGTGATAAATAGGGGTTTTCCACTTATTAAACCTAAAATTGACTCGTATAAACAAATGCGAGTTCCTACTGGTCTAAAAAGTCACCAGAACCCAAACACTACCCCCGGGTACTCTATTCTGACTATCTCGACCCTTTAGAGACCAATCATGAACTCAAAATTCGAATCCGAGTCACTTATCAAAAATTCACATCTTAAACCCAACAAATCTCCACACCTATTTTTTGAATAAAATAACATCACATGTTGCTTTTTTTCACCTGCAACATGAAATACAAGGGTCCATGTCATTTACTTATTCCGGTAAGTAAATATAACATATGTACATATTAATATGTCACTTGCCAATTAACATTTACCCATTCACTTTAAATTGTCAAATTATTAAATTACATTCACTAATGTAATTTAAATGTCCATAAAAGTACGGGTATTACACCGAACCTATCTCTTGCTTGAAACATTCGACACGGCTGAAGAGGAAATGTGGGCTCTACTTATAGGCTTTGAGGATACCCGGTACGGTTGTTTGAATCATACATCCGTGAAAGATTTGTTTTAAGTGGGTTTGTTGTCTAGTAGCATTTTTCTCTTTGAATGAGTTGTTTGGTCCGTGTATAACTCATGTGTTGTCTGATAGGTATAGAGTGGCTATGTTTTAGTCCGTGAGTGTGAGTGCTTAGGGAAGAAGCAAACAGAGGAAAAAGTCAAGATTCACAAATAAGACTGTAACTTCATGGATGTTGTTTATGTTCTCAGGAGACAAGGCCATACGCTGTACAGCTTTGGCGACTAATCTTTCTTTTTCTTTTTTGTTTGATATCATTGTATTGCTAAAATTCAATTTAAGGAGATATGTACTTGTGAATTAATGAACTCGTTCCCACTGTTTGGAAATGAAGTATCTGTATAACAAAACTTTGGTGTTCATTTTTCTGAAAATAAGATATGTTATAAATATTGCCACAAAACAGAGGTATCTTTCCCATTGATTTGAACAAGTATTAATTTATTTACATTATATCCGATTTTTTAACTTCAGGTAATTTTTATTCGACTTTAATTTAAAACAGAGATGTTGTTGTCGGCTTAAAATGTGTAGGGTGGGATGTTAGTGTTGAGTTTTACATAATATATGATTATTGAGAATATGATATTCGAAAATGGTGTTTCATTCAAAACTCAAACCTATGGGTTTTAGTAAATAGGACCAAGTTTCTTTTAACAATTAACTTAGTTCATATAAGTTATATGTGTTTAGAAAATTTTAATAGTGGCTTCATTTTTTTTAGTAAATATGTGCTTTTTTTATCAAGTTTCTTTAGATAATTAACTTTGAACATATAACTTATCTGTATAGAGTAGTTTAATGCACATATTCATTTTTTACTAAGGATGTGATTTTTTTGGCCAACTTTTTAAATTAACTTGGTGCATATAGCTGACATGTGTATAGAAAATTTTAATGGAGGATTCATTTTTTAGTCAGGATGTGATTTTTTTCTATTCTTTTAATTTTTCGAATTCAATATATCCAATTTGAATATTATTTATCACTCTTATGTTTAAATGCAACTCACATTGCTAAGACATGCACGAAGTGGGGATTCAAACTTCCCAAATGTTAGAATCCATAACAAACAAATATAACAATAATGTTTAGAGGACATGATTCGATTCTTTTTAAGTTCAGAATTTAGGTCAAAATCGACTAGCATGCGCATCACACAGGCTTACACCTAGTAATATTCTAAAATGCAAAACAACAATTAACGCTTCTTAATGTTAAGGATGTCCACGTGGACACTTATATTGTAGGTACTAATTATAACCAATTTTCTCAGCTTTTTTCCTCTCACATTCATTCAATCCCGGGGTTTCTCCCAATAACCCTTGTTACTTCGTCTTCTTCAACCTATGATCATATGTTTATCAACAAACATCTCATTGTGATTTTACAAATTATTTCCATATCTTTTCTCATTCTCAAATTTCTCCTTCTTAGGTTATTCGCCTGTGTACCACAAGCTAACTATGATACAAGAAATCCAAAACAACGAAGCTAACAATACCACCAACTCAAAGATGGTAACCTTCTTGATAATGAAACCTCAGGTGTTCGTTGAAGAACTCAAAGAAAATTACGTCGTTTATTTCTACAAACAAGCATTTGGAGCTGAGGAGGTTATCCGTGTTAATCATCCTAAGAGGAAGACTGAGCAAGAGTTACCTCTGGTTGTCTATGATGAACTGGATTAGACAATAGAAAATAGTAATCTCTGTCTCTCTCCCCCTACATCTTTCTTCATTTGGGTCTTAGCTATTTTAATGGTTTTGAAATTAAGGTTTCAAGAATTTTAAAATTGGTGTTATATTTGGGTTTGTAGATTTTTGAAAGGATATTACAATTAATGGATTTGAAAGAACTAATTTAATCATCATAATCCCTTCTGATTGTGATATTTAAGATTTGTAATTGAGTTTTTTGGGAATATTCGCCATAATTTGGATATACTATACATCGACAAAGGCTTTCGAAGGGAAGTCTAAAAATCCCCCATTTTCTCACGTAAAGGCTGGCTAGGCTAAATATGTCGAAGATGGGGATTATCAACAAGTTATACCATTCTCAGCGTTGAAGAAATAAAAGTTTTCTTTATTTTATATCAAATCCACAATGAGTAAAATATCTGAATAAAACTGATTTGATACATGAGTAATAAAAACTGAATCATCATATAATGTCCATAATGTAAAAGCTAAGTACAACTGCTATAAATAAACATTTGGGTTTATGCCGGTACAATTCCAGGATGAAATAAAATGGCAAACTACTGAAGTACAACCTATACTATAATCAATTGAGCGAAATCCACTACGTCCAAAACAACTACAAGTATGATCCATCGTCCGTCCTGTTATCCCTGTCAATAAGAATACCTGGGGGGAACATTTATAATTTGGGTCAGAGCCCGAGGTGTGCAAGAATTAACTTAATTAATTTAACATGCAGTAATACAGTTAATGAAAAGTAAATATTCCCCCTTCGTCACTCGCATGCGTTTAACACCTCATCCTAATGATTATGACATCGTCTCAAATTTATAAGAATGGATATATCGCTACTTAATTATTTAAATGTAATAAACACACTAAATTGCCAACACCCATTTATCCAGTCACATACGTTTCATATATTAAAGGCATAAACATATATTATGCATCATTGGGAAAAGTATAATTATTGTCCACGTCTTTCGATAGTTTAATTTATTTCAATTGCATCTAGGTATTTAATAATATATGTCCTTCCATATACACACAAGTACATCTATCATTGGTGTCTAATTCGTGCTCTATCGGTAAGTTTGGACGAATTCCTTATCCTAAGCGGACAACACAAATACACATAAATTGGGGGCGGTCCCTAAGCATGACACATGTACATGGCCCATACCCAGTAGTAATACAGGAATGGTCAGTGCCAACCCTACCTCTAGTGGGTGGAGCCTCCACATAGTACCAATATTGCGTACACATCGTTAGGTCCACCTGTATCAACATGTGGTACGTGACCCCAACGCGCGAACCCTCATGCTGATTGGATAGTCCACTCGTATGTCCACACACAATTTTATAAATACATATTATCATCCAATATGTATAAGTAGTTACACTATAATAAATTTAATCGATGTAAATATCAATCCATATAAAATACAACCTACTTGGCTTAACTATAATATTTTAGTCAATCATTCCATAACTCATTTCAAGTCGTTATCCTCCGACTACTTTCCGATTAAATATTAAGTCTCGTATATTGCCCTTTTAGGCTTAAAATCACATTTACTTCATCAATTATTTCCATTAAAATATATAGTCATAGTTATTCCCAAACTAACCTTTCCAAAACATTATAGGTATAGTTATTCTCAAACTAACCTTTCCAAAACATTATAGGTATAATTATTCCAAAACTAACCTTACCAACATTATTATAGGTATAGTTATCCCCGATTACCCTTACCCATACATTTAATAATCTTAGCATGTTGTCCTCTTGACTCAAACTTCAATCATTCCGGATCATTAACAATTATTTGCTTCTTGATACATTTTCATTAAGGTTTATATGTACATATATAAGGAGTCAACTAAACATGGAAAGGGTTATATGTACATATATAAGAAATCCTTTAATATGGTTAAGTAGTATCACCCAACTACAATATCCAGTCTGACTCATTCGGTTCGTAATTGCAGCCCTTAAGAATTTATTACACAAAATCCCACTATTAGATCAAAAGCCCTTTAATAAATTCGATATTTGATAATTTATTATATATAAAATAAATTAAACCGGCTACCCCATGCCTAACCCCGTATAACTATTCCTTAATACCCGAGTCTGTTGCCCTAAATCTAAATTTAATTAATTACACATCAATTAATTTAAAATGGTGTCACTCAACCAAAATGCTCGGACTCACTCCATTGGACCGAATCCTCATTTCATCTGAAATTTCCATTCGAATTCGTTCATATATATTTGAGTGTTGTTCATCCTAAACACTCTAAATCCATACCCCCAAATTCCTTCCCATCAAATTGCAAGGTAAAAATAATGCTACTTAAAATTTTCCAGAGTCTTATACTCATCTACTGACATCCCTAAGTAAACCATATTTGATTTCTCACAAAGGATTTCTGTTTCAGGCACCCATTCATAATAAATTCATAACTAATTCAAAAAAATCAAATAAATACGAAACTAGCAACCACGCATTCGTAACAAAAATATATATCTCCGTGCCCAAAACCATGGTCGTTTGAACGAGATAACTATCTCGTTTGAACAAGATAATATCTCCTTTGAACGACAATTAGTGTCGTTCGAACGACCTGAATGTCGCCGGAACGAGACTTCGCCTCGTTTGAGCGACCTTTCATCGTTCTCCACACCTTTTTCCTCAATACATATTATTCCCATATCAAAATTAAGCCCAACAACACTATGGATAAAGCCCAAAAATTTGTTTATACAATAGTCTACTTTCACATCCAAAATTTATGTTCGTTCAAGACCTAAACAAATTAGATGTTTTTCCAACCTATACCCATTATTTAATTCTCACCAAGGATTATTCATCATGGAATATACAGCAATTTTAGTCCACAATTTACAAAAAAATCCCCTACATTAGTTATTCAGTTATCCCCAAATAACTATCAAAAGCTTAAGGAAATTTAACGTCAATATTCAGTTTTATGATACCAAAATTTTTGGGACAATTTATACATTAATTTCAATCCTCTACATATATTAGTCATCATCAAATCAATCCATTTAATTTTAATTCCCGAAAGTAAAGGATTCATTACATGCATCAAGAAATACATTGAAAACTTAAATTAAGTAAGAAAATTCTTACCTTAAGAATTGTAGAAGAAAAGCCCTTTGAATACCTTGATTTCTCCTTTGTTCTTGCCCTCATTCTCCTCTTTGGTATTTCTCTCTTTCTTATTTCGTAGCTGCTAAACTAGGTTTTCCTTAATGATAGTGAGGAGTGGTTTACCCCCACTTAAACTTTTTATTAGTGTTAATCCCGAGTTGGGCTTAAAACCCCACTTTTGGACCCCCAAATAAGCCTGAATCCATAACCCAACTAGCCCAAAAGCTCCCCAACGCATATATATATGACCCGAGACCAATTCTAAATATTTAAACACTAAACGGAGTCTATAATGAACCCCAAAAAGCGTCCCACTTATTTGTGTCCAAAAAAATATTTTAAATTGTGATGTTACACATGTAATTACCTTTGATTTAAAATAAAGTCCCTTTTAGATTCATTGGTAATCATTAATGTCCAACTCTACATCTTATAAATAATAGTGAGTCTAATTAATAACAACTCTGATTAATTAATTCACCGAATTAAATTAATCCTTATTGAATTTTATTTTATCCCAAAATTACGGGGTGTTATAGAAAGGGTTTGTGAGATTGATGGTTTTTTAATCAATATTTTCAGATTTACTTTTTTTACATTGGCGGAGGGATTTTTTTATTGTACTTTTCTTTTTCTTTTTTTCAAATTTGATGATATTTTTTATCTATTACAAAATATTTTTTTAGGCTAAAAATATATTTTTTCGTTTTAAAAATTAATTTTTATTTTTCTTGAAAATATTTTTATCGGTCTAATTTTGCTTTTTGAGATTGATGATTTTTAATCTAAATTTTAATATGTATTTTTGTAAATTGTTGGATGAAATTTTTTTATTTTTTTCCTGAGATTTGATAATAGTTTTTTATCTGTTAGAAAATATTTTTTGGATAAAAATTATCTTTTTTTCGAAATCATTTCTATTTTGCTAGAAATTTTTTTTTTGGATGACAATATTTTTTTTTGGAAATCATTTTTATTTTGCTACAAATTAATTTTTTTTTTGAATGAAAATATTTTTTCCTTGAAATCATTAATCAATATTATTTTTTCTGTCGTTTTAATCAGGTTCAGAATTTTTATTTTGGGAATTTTTTTTTCTTTTTCATTACTTTTTAAATATTTTATGTTTTTCTGTACATTCCAGATTTTCTATAATTATTGAATATTTTTTTCGTTTTTATTAGAGATTTGGTTTTTTAGTGCAAATATATTTTGCTATTGGAAATTCATTTTTTGTAGTATTTTTTTCCAAATTCTTAGAATATTTATTCAGTTTACAAATTTTAAAAAAAGTAAGATTTATTGAATATTTTTTTTATGAATTCTCCATATTTGTATTTATGTTTTTTGTTTTTTTTATATATTTTCCAGATTTTCAGTAACTATTGAATATTTTTTTCTATTTTTATTAGAAATTTATTTTTGATTGGAAATCTACTTTGTTAATTGAAATAGGTCTCTTTGAAATATTTTTTAAAATCTTTAAAGTACTTATTTAGTTTTTTGCTGACCCTTTAAAAATACTTTTTAGATTTTTATGTACATGGTTTTAGTATTTTACTAATTGTAATATGAAATATTTTTTAATTAAAAATTTGTCTTTTGTTGGAAATTATTTTTTATCTATTAAAAGAAATCTGTTTTTTTTTTATTTTTTATTCAAAATTGTTTTTTTCAAATTAGGAATATTTGTTTACATGTTTCTTTAATTTCCATATTTTTAAATACTTTCAAAATAAATATTATGCCATTTTCATTTATTTAAAATTTTATATTGATTTGACCAAAATACCTTCAAATGTGATCATGTGTAGCACCCAATGTTTCCTGGAAAAAATTAATGGAGTTGGACGGTATGTGTTAATTGAAAGTTGGGTTCGAATGATGACGAGGCAATGGCTTTAGAAGGGAAAATATGATGTTCATTTTAAGTTTGTGCCCATTTTAGTTACAGTCTATTAGTCTCCATTTAATTAATAGTTTACTAGGCTTTTCGATGACCCACTATGTACCTTTTCATCTTTTTGAACACTTTTAATATCGTTTGCCTTTATTTGCATTAATAATCCAATTTTTGTCTTAGTGCGATGCATGTTTCAAAAGTAAAAAAAGTTCTTGAGGTGCAAAAGTTATATATATATATATATATATATTATCAAGTATAGATTAAATAATATAGTCATTTAACAAGAAAATAAAAAATATATATATATATATATATATATTATGTACTATGTTTGACTACATACATAATCGAATGCGCTATTTGAGATTGATCATTTCTTCGAATTATCAAGTATAGATTAAATAATATAGTCATTTTACAAGAAAATAAAATGAAAAAGGAGAATCCATATGGCCGATCCCATATGATGGGATTAATGCAAGGATGATGGCGATGATGATGATTTTACAAGATAATAATTGTTATAGTCGTTGAAGTTAAATAACCGTGATTTCGAGTTCTTTTTATTTTTTATTTTTTACCACGAAACGATAGTTCAGTTTAATTTGATATCATAATTCGCTCAGGATAATCATTTAAAGACTAATAAGTATTTTTACAGGAGCACATTGAAAAATCTTGAACCCATATAAAAAATATCAAGTCAAAATTATTTTTTTGACTATTTAAAAAAAGGTATGTTCATATCGTAAAAAAAGTGACATTTTTTACCCTTTAAAACTGTAAGTTTTTTTACCTATTTTTTAAAAATAACAAAACACATTGTTTTGAAGTGAATATTTTTACAAGGGTACAATGAAATATCATGAACCCATATAAAAAATATCAACTCAAATTTTTTTTTTTACTATTTTAAAAAGTAGGCATGTTCATATCTCTATGTGTGTGTGTGTGTGTGTGTGTGTGTGTGTGTGTGTGTGTGTGTGTGTGTGTGTGTGTGTGTGTGTATGTATGTATGTATGTATGTATGTATGTATGTCTATGTGTGTGTGTATGTGTGTGTATATGTGTTTGTGTGGGTGTGTATGTCTCATCTGTGCTTCGTACGGGTTCAAACCTAGTCTAATATATCTATTAAAAAATAGTGTCTCTACCAGATATTGTGCCACGTCTGTGGCAAATTAAATCTACATAGCTTTCTTTACACCTCCTATGCAATCCGTCTCTTTATTTTTGTTGTTACCCCCGTTTATCCCCTTTCTCTTCAATGTTGGAAATGGAAAGGATCCTTCACGCCTCATGCTTGTTCCTTTTCGATGCGTCTCTTCGTTTTCGATCTTACCCATGTTTTCCCCCTTTGTCTTTAATCCTACAAATCGAAAGGTTTCTTTACATTTCATCTGCGATCCGTCTCTTCCTTCCTCGAATCTGCAAGATGCCGCTCCTATTCCATTCTTATATTATAAATATATACAAGTGTGACACCCCGCCTAAATAAATACCAGGTAATCAAGTCATTATTAAATTGAAACGGGCTTTACAAAATGGTCCATTCTAAGCATCACTGTCGAAAAACGAATTTATTACTAATCCCCTATTAGTTAATTAAGCTGGTGCTAAATTTTATCTAGTATTAAATAGACAAATAGTAATATGCGGAAACATTGAATATAAAACATTCACACTATATTAGAGTCTAAATCATCTCAAATAAATGAATAACTAAAGTCTTGCCGAATAAACCATCGGCTAAAATCCCCACACAAAATAATGAATCAAACTAATCCAAGTCTGAATCCAAGTCCGAAAGAGAAATACTAAATAAAGACAGTCTAGAAGGGCAACATGCCCAAACTGGAATACTGGAAAAATTCCTCCATTAGGAATGAAACGATAGATGCGTGTAATCAAAGCCCTGTAAGCATCCACAATGCTACAGTTATACATCCCCATAGAGAATCATCACGTCTGGTGTCCCTGGGGATGTACACCAAAAAGGTTTTTAAAAAGATTTTATAGCAAGGGTTAGTATCCAAAACATTTCAAAAATATTTTACAAGTATTTATCACAATTTAAAATTAGTTATCGACTATACATGTTACGTTTACATTCGCTCCCTTGAGTTTCCTCAACCCTCATCTATTGTGCACGTCTAATGTCTCTACTTAACCCACCTAGATATTCTACCCAAGCTAATTGGACGTAAGTATTATCTCTTAGACTGACACTTCCAAGTCCCATTATAGTCCATACAGTCCATTATTTTATTAACATCGCTCGTGCATTGTAATCATTTTGGGTAATATTTCTAATATGTTATCATTTAATCATATAATTAAGTGTCTCTACTTAATTACCTTCCTGTTTGGATTTTGTCTTCTAGTAGTCTACTATCACACAAAAGTAGATTACTCACACGGTATATAATTACACACAATATATACTATTAGTGCATATTTTACTATCATGTCCCCGTATCACACATACGAGACTATTGGTTCAAAATGTCACCTCGACCCCAATATTTATATCATACATTGGTTCGAAATGTTACCTCGGCCCCAATATTTATTAATATATATTGGTTCGGAATGTTACCTCGACCCCAATAATTATTTCATATATTGGTTTGGAATGTCACCTCGACCCCAATACAAATAAGAATACAATAGGTATTCACCCAACCTATAGATAATCAGTAGGTATACACACAACCTAGGTATCATAACTTCGTACAAAGTATACATAAATTGCTCGAATACTCACCGTACTTTCAATTTATGATTTTTCTCACAATCGCATTTAATGGAGTATCATTATCTACTCTAAGGGTTCTAGTTACCCCGTGATTTATTTCAGTATCTAAGTACTCCTTACTCATCTCGTCTATATACAATAATCTCACACATGCCTTTCCATAAATTTCAATCTCATTCTCTCGAATTACTGGAATTATCATTTAATCCCGTTTAATCATCGTCTTAATTCTTTCAATAAGATTAAATCCCATAACCCTACTAAGTTCTACTGCAGTATAATAAATCCCTTATTATATTCTAAAAATGTTTCAAAAGTTTTCCTAACAACCATTTATGAGTTTAAGGATTAGAATGAGAAATTCACATTTTTCTGGGAACCGAACCGGCCTGCCTCTGAACCAAACCCAACATAACAAAACATTAGGACGATTCCCAACGTAAAAAAAAAAAACATTAAAATCATTAAAATTTACACTCAAGAAGGGATCTAATCATCTAATCCTCAAGAACCCTAGTTTTTCATTATTCTCCATTTATGTTCAACATAAACCCAAATACTTTTCTTGGATAATAACAAAAATCTCTAATTTATTATCCTCTACAGATATCAAATCTTTCCACATGCAATTCCTACCCAAACATGCATTTAAATCTTTCTTTTCTTCCAAGAATTATCAATTTAATCAAGATAGTTTGAAACCCTAACAACATAGGTACTATAACTTCAAAAGATTATAAATAAACACTTGTCTTTGATTAGTGGGATCTGATTTTGTGGGTGGTGATGGATTTGATTATCTTATCTGTCAATCCTCACTCCTAGATTGTTTGTCGTGCAAGATTGAGATGGAGAACTCCAAAAATTTCTTCAAAAGCTCCAAAAACTATATCATTTTTGTTTCTAATGGCCAATATTAGATTTGTATTCTTCTAACCCTAACCTCACCTTTTTATCATCTGATGTAACACTCCAAAATTCGTAGCTCGCTCACCCTTAATTTTCCAAGTGACCAAAATACCCTCAATACATGTCGATATGGTCTAAAATTGACTCGGAACCCAAACTATACCTTCGAGTATACTATTCCGATTATTTCAACACTTTAAAAATTATCTGTGACCTAGAAATCATTATCCGAGTTACTCAAAATATATTTCTCATATTTACCTCAATTTAGTCTATAAGCGACTCTCGATTGAGATAAAATCCAACTACACCAATATCACTCACTATTTCGTGTAATAATTTCCATACGTTATTTACTATTCACTTAGTAAATTAAATTCATAATATTAATCATTCCCTCTCGATTAATAAATAATTTCTCACATCATTATTTAATTCGACTACATTACTTTACTCACGTAATTAATATAAAACTAATTAATTTACTCAATTAATTAAATCTTAAATATACTAAAATACCTGGTATTACATACTTCACCCCTTGCAGAGGAATT
This sequence comes from Sambucus nigra, assembly GCA_949130495.1. Lineage (NCBI taxonomy): Eukaryota > Viridiplantae > Streptophyta > Magnoliopsida > Dipsacales > Adoxaceae > Sambucus > Sambucus nigra. Next base: position 380,061,972 of record OX422224.1, read on the forward strand.
TTGTCCCTGAAATTTGGAAATACTTTCGGTGAACAACTCTGGATATTTCTCTCGCATGTCATCCTCCCACTCACATGTCGACTCATTAATATTGTGATGCCCCCACTAAACTCGCACTAATGGTACCACTTTGGACCATAGTTTACGCCCACTACGAGCCAGAATTGCCACGGGCCTCTCCTCGTATGAGATATCTAGCTGAAAATCAATCTCATCAATTGGCACATGCAAAAAGCTCTCTCTCTCCTCCGATATTTCTTCAGCGATGACACATGGAACACGTTGTGTATCTAATGAAGGTGCTCTAGTAAACCCAATCTTTAGGATATGGATCCCACTATCTCGATCACCAAAAATGGCCCCATGTATCTCGACATTAACTTCTTACTAAACCTCATGATTCCCTTCATAGGTGACACCTATACTAAAACTTGGTCCCCAACCTCTAACTCAGCGTGTCTATAGTCTATATCAGCATAGATCTTCTGCCTATCATGAGCTATTCGGATACGTCCCCAAATTAGATCGATCTTCGCAGTAGTCTCTTGTATCATCTCGACCCCCAAGAACTTGTTGTCCCCCACCTCTATCCAGCAGATGAGTGAACGATAAGGTCTCCCACATAATGCCTCGGACGGTTACATGCTAATAATAAATTGGTAAGAGTTATTATAAGCAAACTCCACCAATGGAAGGTATTGCTCCCAGCCTCCCCCGAAGTCCAGGATATACATCCTCAACATGTCCACTAGGATCTGATTCACCCTCTTAGTCTGTCCGTGTTTATGGGTGATGAGCCGTTCTCAACCTCAAGTCTGTACCCATGGCCTCCCGAAAGAATTTTTAGAACTGGGACATTAAGATCTTGTCTGTATCAAATATGATTTTAATCAGCACCCCCATGCATCTTAATTATATCAGTAATGAACAGTTGCCCTTACTAACTCATCTCATTACGGTGTGGACTGGCAAGAAGTCGGCCACCTTAGTCAACCAATCCACTATCACCCAAATGGAACCGTGACCTCGCTGTGATGTCGACAACTCAGTAATAAAGTCCATTGAAATGCTCTCCCACTTCCACACGAGAATCTCCAATGGCTGTAGCATTCTGTAAGGCCTCTGATGGTCAACTTTCACAAGCTGATAAGTAACACACTTTGAGACAAACTATGCTACGTCTCTCTTTATCCCCCTCACTAGTATTGTGTCCTCATATCCTGGTACATCTTATCCCCTCCAAGATGTAGTACAAACCTCGAACTATAGGATTCTATCATAATTTCCTTTCTTTGATCCTCATACTTTGGAACAACAAGCCTCCCATTAAAACATAAGCCACCCTCTAAGCTAATCGAATAGGACTCTGCACCCTCGGCTAATAGTTGATGCACCCTGTCCTGGCAGAATCGATCTTCTACATGAGCTTTCACTATCCTCATAATGATCTTGGGAGTGACAAATAAAATTGACATGCATGCTCTGGTGACCTCATCCTCGTGTAGAAGATCTCTCCACTTCTTTTTCCAAACCTCTGTTAACTCTCCAGTAGGTCGTCATCTCAACGCGTCTGCTACAACATTAGCCTTACCAGGAAGATATTGTATATCAAACTGGTAATCCTTCATTAAATCTAGCCACCGCCTATGCCTCATGTTCATATCCTTTTGCGTAAAGAGACACCAGAGTAACTTATGCTCTATGAATAATGTGAACCTCTCTCCCAATAAGTAGTGTGTCCATATCCTCAAAGAAAAAATGACCGTTGTTAACTCAAGGTCATGGGTGGGGAAATTATTCTCATGAGGGTTAAGATTTTGGGACACATAAGCTATAGAACTCTCTTCCTTCCGTAATACACCCTCAAGTTCCAACAAGGATGCATACATGTAAATACGATACTCCAGCCCACTCCTAGGCAATGCAGTAACAGTGATGACATCAACTTATCCTTCAGCTCAGCAAAGGCTAGCTGACAGTGATAAATCCATACAAATGGAACTCCCTTACAAGTTAGGTTCATCAAAGGGCTCGTAATATTTGATAATCCTTTTATGAATCGCCAATAATACCTGGCGAACCCCAATAAGTTGCGAAGCTCTATCTGTGTTGTGGGTTGCCCCCACTCCCTCGCCACTGATGCCTTACTCGGATCAACTGCAATGCCCCTGTTAGTGGCCAAAAAACTTCACCTCCCATAGCCAAAACCCATAATTCTCGAATTTGTCATATAACTGGTGGTCCCGTAGTGTCTGCAAGATCATAAGCATATGCTCCACATTCTCCTCCTCGGTACGAGAGTAGACCAGAATGTCATCTATGAACACGATCACAAACTAGTCTAAGAACTCCCTGAATATTTTATTCATGAGATCCAAGAACACTACAGGTGCATTGGTGAGCCCAAACGACATCACCCTAAACTCGTATGACCCATACAGTAATAGGAAAGTAGTCTTGGGAACATCCTCCTGCCGAATACATAGCTGGTTATAACCTGATCTCAAATAAATCTTTGAGAAGTAGGCATCCCATCATAACTGATGAAAAGAGTCATCTATCCTCGGCAATGGATACTTGTTCCGTATAGTGACCTTGTTTATCTCCCTATAATCCACACAAGTGAAGCGAACCATCCCTCATTTTCACAAACAATACTGGATCCCCCCAAGGTGACGTGCTCCGCCGAATGAAACCCTGACCCAAGAGCATCTGAATTTGCTCCCTCAATTCCCGCATCTATGATGAGGTCATATAATATGCTTCTCAGGAAATAGGCCTCATCCCGGTGCTATATCGATAACAAATCATATTTCTCGACTTGGTGGCAGCTCGAGTATCTCTTAGAATATATACTTGAACTCCCTCACTACTAGAATCGAGTCTAACGGTACCACTATCTCCGGCAAGGTCTCCACCTCAATATAATATAAGTGGGTGCGCGATCTTCCCTTGGGCAGAGGCATAGCCACCAGGAACATCTACTGTCCCAAAATGGAGAACATGTTGGTCCTTTAATAGTAATTAACTATCTCTCTGTAGCCGGCCAACCAGTCCATACCTAGGATAACTTCATACCCCTACATATATAATACTAGGAGGTCTGTTGTTAAACTCAATCTCCCAATAACGAGTACTACCCCTCTACCTATCGAGTGTAAGAGTGACCCAATACCCAACGATGACTCCACACGCATAAAGCGAGTGTTGGATGTCTCTAAAAGTCTAGTAGCTCATGAAAATCTAGTGTCAATAAAAGAGTGTGATGTGCCCCTATCAAAAAGTACCCTACCCCAGACCCATGGATAGGAAACGTACCCTCTACTACTGGTAGTGCTTGAGGTGCAGGAGGTATAGGTACATCCTGAATGCTATAGACTTCTTTTATGGGGCCTATGCTGGAGCTGGAGTTGGAGATAAAAAATACTGATTTTTTTGTTAGGCACCCTGCTACTATGCCCTATCCTTCTGTGGATAATTCCTCCTCTTGTGACCCTACTGTCCATATATGAAACACTAACACTGAAACTTCCTCTATCTGTGGCCCGACTGTCACTGATGTCCCCCTCCTAGTTCCCTTGGCCCTGAGGAAGCTTCTACTGATTTGTGCCCTACTGACCCTACCCATATAGTTTTTATCCTCTAGTACTGAATCTCTTGGCATGATCTTCATGTTAAATATCCTGCCATTGCTATCTCCCGGCCTGCTGCTGGGGTGAACCACTAGCACTACTCCCCCTGATCCTACCACACTGACTAGTCTCTCCTGATCTCTTATTCCCCCTCGGATGGGAGACGTGAACCTGGAAATGTAGTAGTGTTGTATTGATGAAATTTGTGTACATCACCAATGCAGGGTGGTCGATCAAATATTAGTTGATTCTCTAGGTAAAACCTTCCATAGACTGTACCTTCTTTTAACCCTCATTGCTTACCTTATATGGCACAAAATTATCCAAGCCTATGAACTCCTCCTTATATTCAGCTACCGAGTGGTCTCCCTGTGTTATCTCCCTATATTTCCTTTGTATCTCTACCTCCACCACTGACGGGAAGTATTTGCGGTCAAACTGTACCCAAAACTGTGTGATAGTTATCATGTCTCTCTCCTCGATGGTGGAAATCGACTCCCATCATTGCAAAGTGGCTCCAGATAACCTAAACATTGCTAACCTCTGCATCTGTGTCTCTATACACTCCACCATGCGTAGGTGGCTCTGCATATTCCTTTTCCACTAGCAAGCCTCAACAACATGAGAACTGCTCTAAAACTGTGGTGGGTGGCCCTTCTGGAAGGTCTCTCTAACTCTTTTCCATGTCGATGGCCCTGCTTGGGCCCGAACCTCTAGTGACACTGGTGGCTATGCCTAGGGCTAAGGGAAATGAGCCTCCATAGCTTCCATGGCTATTTCGACCGCCTGGGCCAATGTCACTGACACCTACACAGTCAAAATCATCTCTGGTGGTGGCAGTACCTATGGCTCCTAATGAGCCTCCCTCGTCTTATCCTTTGCCATTGCCCTATAAGCTCGTTGTCCCCTCAGTGGCATCTGAAAACAGATCGAATTGTATAAGTACACAATTGATACAAAATGTAGCAGCAAAAGCACGATATCTCAAACACGTAAGGATAAAACAAAAGTCCTAATACTAGGCCTTTATATCAAAATAACGAAGCGCTGAAATCATAGTAAGTCATACAGAATCTATTGGACACTAGAACCTAATGCTTTGATATCATCTATGGCACCCTGCCTAAATAAGTACCAGGTGATTAGGCCTTAATTAAATTAAAATAGGATTTACAAAATTGTCCATTCTTAGCATCATTGTCGAAAATGAGATTTATTACTATTCTCCTATCAGTTAATTAAGTCGGTGCTAAATTTTATCTTTTGTTAAACATATAAAAAGTAATATATGAAAACATTGAATATAAAACATTCACGCTATACCAGAGTCTAATTAATCTCAAATAAATAAATAACTAAAGTCTTGCCAAATAAACCATCGACTAAAATCCCCACACCAAATAATGAATCCAACTATTAAAAATTTGAATACAAGTCTGAAATTGAATTACTAAATAAATAAAGTCTCAAAGGGAAACATTCCCAAACTGGAATACTGGAATAACTCCTACACTAGGAATGAAACCATATATGTGTCTAATCAAAGCCCTGCAAGCCCCCTTAGTGCTGCAGCTTTACGTCCCTGTAGAGAATCATCACGTCTAGCATCCCTATGGCTGGACACCTAAAAGGTCTTTAAAAAGATTTTATAGCAAGAGTTATTACCCAAAACATTTCAAAAACATTTTGCAAGTATTTATCACAATTTAAAATCAGTTATTGATTAGACATATTAGGTTTATGTACGCTTCCTTGAGTTTCCTCACACCTCATCTATTGTGCACGCCTAATGTCTTTACTTATCCCACCTAGCTATTCTGCCCAAGCTAACTAGACATAAGTATTACCTCTTAGAATGACACTTTCAAGTCCCGGTACAATCCATACAGTACATTATTTTATTAACATCGCTCGTATGTTATAATTATTCAAGGTAACATTTCTCACATGTTATCATTTAATGATATAATTAAGTGTATGTACTTAATTACCTTACTTTTTGGAATTTATCTTCTAGTAGTTTACTATCACACATAATAGATTATTCAAACGGTATACATTTCACACAAAATATATACTTTAAGTGCATACTTCACTATCATGTCCTTGTATCACACATTAGGGACTATTGGTTCCGAATGTCACCTCGACCCCAATATTTATTTCATATATTGGTTCGAAATGTTACCTCGACCCCAGTCTTTATTTATACATATTGGTTCCAAATGTTACCTCGATCACAATATTTATTTCATATATTGTTTTAGAATGTCACCTCAAACCCAATATAAATAAGCATACAATAGGTATTAACCCCACCAATAGATAATCACTAGGTATACACACAATCTAGATGACATATCTTCATACGTAGTATATACACACACACACACACACACACACACACACACATATATATATATATATATTGATCGAATACTCACCGTACTTGCAATTTGAATTTTTCCTCACTATCGCATTTAATGGAGTATCATTCTCTACTCTGAGGGTTCTAGTTACCCTATGGTTTATTTCAATAGCTAAGTATTCCTTACTCTCCCGTAAATTTCAATCTCATTCTCTCGAATTAATTGCATTATCATTTAATCCCGTTTAATCATCGTCTTAATTATTTCAATAATACTAAATCCCATAACCTTACCAAGGTCTACTGAAATCTAATCAATCCCCTATTATATTCTAACAATGTCCCAAAAGTTTTCCCGACACTGATTTAGGAGTTCTTGGGTTGAAAAGGAAAATTTACATTTTTCTGGGAACCAAACTGGTCCGCCTCTGAACCTGACTGGTTCGCCCCACTGCAATTCGTCTTCTCCAATATACAAGTGCGCTTTATCACCATTAACACCCACATAACTTACATATTTAATCACGAAATTTGAAACCAATTGTTCCTTACAATTTCTACATGCATTAGCATGATTCCCAACGTAACAAAACATTAAAATCATAAAAATTTCCACTCAGGAAGGGATTTAATCACTTAATCCTTTAGAACCCTATGTTTTCATTATTCTCCATTTATGTTCAACATAAACCCAGATAAATTTCGTGGATAATAACAAAATTACCTAATTTATTATCCTCTACAGATATCAAATCTTTCTACACTCAATTTCTACCCAAACATGCATTTAAATCTTTATTTTCTTCCAAGAATTATCAATTTAATCAACATAGTTTGAAACCCTAACAACATTGGTATTATAACTTCAAAATATTGTAAATAAACACTTGCCTTTTATTAGTGGGGTCTAATTTTGTGGATTGGTGATGGATTTGATTGTCTTCTCATTCAATCCTTACTCATAGGTTGTTTGTGGTGCAAGGTTGAGATGAAGAACTCCGAGAATTTCTTCAAAAGGTCCAAAAACTCTCTCATATTCTTCTTTAATGCCCTCTCTTAGGTTTTTAAGCTTCTAACCCTAACCTCACATTTTTATCATCCGATGTAACACTAAAAAATTCGTAGGTCTCTCTCCCTTAATTTTTCAAGTGACCAAAATTCCCTCAATAGGTGTCGGTTTGGTCTAAAATTAACCCGGAACCCAAACTATACCTCCAAGTATACTATTTCGACCCTTTAGGAATCATCTGTGACCCTGAAATCATTATCCAAGTGACTCTAAATATATTTATCATTTTTGTCTCAATTAAGTCTACACGCGAGTCTCGGTTGAGATAAAAATCCAACTATGCCAATATCACTCACTATTTCGCGTAATAATTTCCATACGTTATTTACTATTTACTTAGTAAATTAAATTCATAATATTAATAATTATCTCTAGATTAATAAATAATTTCTCACATCATTATTTAATTCGACTAAATTATTTCACTTGCGTAATTTAATATAAAGTCAATTAATTTACTCAATTAATTAAATTTCAAATATATAGAAATACGGGGTATTACAACCCAGTCATTCACATCAACGCACGACGATTTCTTTGGATCATCTTCTCTTTCATATTAAGGTATTTGGTATTCTATGTGCTTGTGTCTTGGTCTTATATTTATTTTTAATCATTTCCCAATTCATTATTTCGTATATCTCTATAAATTTTTTAATGTTTTTTTCATCTGTGTAATCATATATTTTGTTTAGTTCCACTAAAATTATTTATGTTTTATATATACCTCTTCATTCTTCTAACCATATATAATAACACATACATGATTGTAATAGTGAGTTGCAAGAAGGAGTAATATCAATCATACAAGTGTTACTGATATTTCAAAACGTCGATTCCACGAGATATGTTTAAAAATAAAGTATAGTTTATTTTACGAGATATGTTTAAAAATAAAAGGAGAAGAAAGAGGATATTTTCGGACAAGCTCCGACGGATTTCGGCACGAGGTCATCAAAATTATCCAACGAGGCAAGTGTTTAACTTGCTATAATTATTTAAGTGTGTTTATAGTTCATATTATAGTTGGTGAAAAAATAATATGAATTTTGGGATTGGGATTCATTAATCAAAATGGGTTTTTGGAAATGATTTCATGTAAATTGATGTGATAATTACTTCATATGAAATCTAATCTTGAATCCATTTGAGATATTGTAAGGGTTGAGTAAAAACTAGGGTTTAATTAAGATGGGGTTTAAATCTTAATTAACTTGATGAATCCCACGAATAAATTAGTGTGTTCTGTATATCTGAGTGTGTAGATGTTTATAGTAAGTCTTAGTGAGGGTAAAATCATAAATTTTGGACTTGGAAGAGAAAATGAACTTTTAAATTGATTTGATCACCGGACTGATTCGTTTTTGGAGCTATCAGTTCGGCTCGTTTAGTTTAGAACCGAATCAATTCATTTTATGGCCATAGGTTCGGTTCGGTTATGGAAATTAATTTGAAAAGTTTTTCTTGGTCTTATAGGATGGGAGAAGACTTATTTTGGGAGAAAAAAATAGGGGACCCTAAATAGAGGGTGAGGGCCTAAAAAAGATTAAATGACTGGTATATAAATTTAGAGTTAGCGGGAATAATATCCAGGTTATAAATTTTAGGAGTGTTTGGCACGAACGACACTCGGGGAAAGTAATTTCGACGGGTATATATAAATATATATACACTCGGGGAAAGTAATTTCGACGGGTTTATATATATATATATATATATATATATATATGTCTATGTGTGTTTGTGTGTGCATGTGTGTGTAGAATGTAATGTACCGTGAATTCCGAATGTGTGAGTATGATGAAACTAGAATACTAGCTTGACGTGATAAGCTAATCTTCGGGAATTTATTTACTTGATAATTCTATCATAAGTGAGAGAACGCTTATGGGATCAACATAAGTTGTGTGTGTACTTATAAATTAATACGAAGTGGTATATTCGGGATTATAGGCTATTGTCGGTGAGATAGGCAGGAATAGCTAGATTTGATATATATGTGTGTGGTTGTGTGTGTATGTATGTGTGTGTGAGTGAGTGGTATATTTATGTGTAGCATACCCCTCTAGTGCTATTATGAGAAGTTGCACGATGTGGGTGAGGCCCCGAGCTTGAGGAGTAGGGAGCGTATAGTCCCCAGGTCATAGCATCCATTTTTATATTGTGTGGCAGTTATCATAGGTGAGACGTCTTGGGTATGATTGGTCTCGCTTTGAGGGGAGGAACTATGATCGCTTCCCATACGTTTGTGATTTGGATCTTAGGTTCAGTGTGAGATTCCGTCCCAGTTGCCCAGGTCGATGTGTGTTCTCCCTAGAAGATGAAACCATTGAGAGATGCATCCATTGAGTTATAGCTTTGAGGGATGTTTATTATAATTATATAGTGAGTGATATATAAGTATGGATATATACTTGATAAGAATAGTATATTCTATATATATATGAAGATGTGAAAAGATATATATATATATATATATATATATATATATATATATATATATATATATATATATATATATATATACACACACACACATACACTAGCATATGCCCGTGCCAGAAGGCACGACGAAATTTTCCAAAGTACGTAATCACGAAACGACGATAATTTTTCATAGTACGTAATAGCGAAACGCAAAAATTTCGAAGTGTAATTTTAAAACAATGTCAAATAGTCCAATAACATTCAAATAGTCTAGATTCATCAAATAAATTCACATATAATACAAAATATACAATATTCATCCATCGAATTCACATTGTCTCAAAAAAACAAAGTGTCAAATTTTTAAAAAAATTGGACATAATCTCCTTTGTTTATGGAACTATTCACCCTGCTTAACAAATAACAAATAGTTCAACATCCGAATTGTCTAAATTCTTCAAACAAATTCACATATAAAATGAAATATACAATATTCACCAATCAAATTGACTGTGTCTAAAAAAAACAAAGTGTCAATTTAAAAAAAAAAATGGACATAATCTCCTTTATTTATTGGACTATCCACCCTATTTAAGGGGTAACAACAGATCCAACAAATTAAAAAAAAAACTCCCAAATTCGAAGATGGGACCTAGAAGGCAGGGAAAGGAGAATATGTGGGACTTCCTCAAAATGTATGTGCCATGGTGCTTCTGGATTAGGTGCTACTAGTGTTGTCTTATCATCCTTCTTCCCACCTCTAGTCATGATCACTCTCTTTCTCGATTTTCTATACGATTTGACAAACAATAAACATAATTAATCAGTTTCTCGAATAAAGATACAGTCACATAAGTAAATATACAATCAGTAAAATGAAATATACAATCACATCTAATTGGATTACCTCTTTTATACAAAAAATGCAGTTTCGAGTTTGATCCCATCATATTTGGTCTACAGGAAAAAGGAACTATTTGAATAATTGCATATGCATATATGCAATGTGTGTGTGCATGTTTGTGTGTGCGCGTGTGAGTGGGAAAGGGGGGAGGGGATGGGCAGGGGGCGCGTGTGTGCGTGTGTGCCTGTTTGTGTGTGTGCGTGTGTCAGTGGGGAAGGGGGGAGGGGACGGGCAGGGGACGCATGTGTGCATGTGGGTGTGCATGTGTGCATGCGTTTGTGTGCATGTGTGTGCATGTGTGAGTGGGGAAGGGGGGAGGGGACGGGGTAGCGGGCGTGTGTGTGCATGTGTACGTGTGCGCGTGTATGCATATATGCAGTGCGCATGTGTGCGTGTTTGTGTGAGTGGGGAAGGGGGGAGGGGATGGGCAGGGGGCGCATGTGTGCGTGTGTGCATGTTTGTGTGTGTGTTTGTGTCCGCATGTGTGCGTGGGGAAGGGGGGAGGGGACGGGCAGGGGGCGCATGTGTGTGTTTGTTTATGTTTGTGTGTGCGTGTGTGAGCGGGGAAGGGGGGAGGGGACGGGAAGGGGCGCATGTGTGTGTGTGTGTGTGTGTGTGTGCGCATGTGTGAGTGGGGAAGGGGGGAGGGGATGGGGCAGGTATGCATATATGTAGTGCGAGTGTGTGCGTGTGTTTATGTGCGCGTGTGTTTGTGGGAAAGGGGGGAGGGGACGGGTAGGGGGCGCGTGTGTGCGTGTTTGTGTGTGTGCGTGTGTGAGTGGGGAAGGGGGAGGGGACGGGAAGGGGGAGCATGTGTGCGTGTGTGAGTGGGGAAGGGGGAAGGGGACGGGGCAGGTATGCATATATGTAGTGCAAGTGTGTGCGTGCGTGCGTGTGTGTGCGTGTGTGTGTTTATGTGCGTGTGTGTGAGTGGGAAAGGGGGAGGGGACGTGCAGGGGCGTGTGTGTGCGTGCGTGTGTGTTTGTGTGCGTGTCTGAGTGGGGAAGGGGGGAGGGGATGGGGCAGGTATGCATATATGCAGTGCATATATGTAGTGCGAGTGTGCGTGCGTGTATTTGTGTGCGCGTGTGTGAGTGGGAAAGGGGGGAGGGGACGGGCAGGGGGCGCGTGTGTGCGTGTTTGTGTGTGTGCGTGTGTGAGTGGGAAAGGGGAGGGGACGGGAAGGGGGAGCGTGTGCGTGTGTTCGTGTGCGCATATGTGCGTGTGTGAGTGGGGAAGAGGGGAGGGGACGGGGCAGGGGGCGCCTGTGTGCGTGTGCGTGTGTTCGTACAACATAAGCAATGGCACGAAACATTATACTACTAAAAGAGGGTTATCCCCAAATCAGTAGCTACAAGTAATACCATTTAGTGCAACACTGATGGGTGATGTCTATAATAACAATTAACGAATAATTAACTTAAAAGAATATAACATTTATACTAAAAGTATTGAATACACTAAAAAAATGCGATCCAATATGTATACCTGCAAAAAAACTCTTCGCTAACATCGCTGCAGACATGGATGGTATGCAATATTAGTGTACACGTAACATCCACCATGATGCAACTACAGGAAATTAGTGTACATGCAATATTAGGTTGTTGAGGAAGATACTAAGATCATCTGCAAAACAAAAATATAAGAAACACATTAAAGTTCAAAAACATTGATCATAGAAACAAATTTAGGATAACTAATTTTTACAAAACTTAAAGCTTCAGTACCCTTTCTTCGTTGTAACTCCCTCATGTCAACAACTCCATTTCTCTCATTCTCTTCATGTAGGTAATCTGAGTTGTTTAACTGGTGTAAGAACTCTGCAACAACACAAACAAAGTACACCAGTATTATCAAACCGAACATCACATCAAAACCAAAACAAAAGTCAGATCTTACCTCTCACCGGCGGCAGCAGCAGCAATCAGGGAAGGAGGAAAGCTCGACGGGGTAGCAGCTAACATCGACAGGCAGCGTGGCTGCATCGGCAGGGTGTGTCCATGTGGAGTTCTGCATAATCAAGATTGATCAACAATTGTACATTGGACATGAATATGCACCTATTTTGTCTGTTCAACATATATAAATAGTGGTTTCATTGTTCATGCTATGCAAATTGATTATGCATGCCGTTAAAATTTCATAGTTGAACCATGAATTTATTAAGCTTCATTATTCAACTTTCAAGCACCTATGTGAACGGAATGCATGACACGCGCACTGTTATGTTATGTACATCCGAATGAGTGTCAGAAACACTGCAATAAAATAAGTATAAACTGTAATTTGGAACTTCAAGTAGCACCTATTTCTCCTCGTCTGTTCAAGTATACATGTTGGACATGAATATATGCACCTTGGACATGAATAGGTACATTGTCTATTTTTACATAGTAGCACCTTGGACATATATGTTATCAAGTAGCAATAAAATAGTACTCAATAAAATAGTAGCACCTTGGAACAGATAGTAGCACCTTGAACAGACATGAATATGTACAAATAGCAATAAAATATCACCTGGGAACAGACATGAATATATATGTGTACAGATATTTTTACATAGTACCCATGAGTGCAAAAATAGTACTCATGTCTGTAAAGATATTTTTACATAAAATTGCTATTTTTAAATAGTAGCACCTTGGAACATAGTACTCCTGTCTGTATAGATATATGTAAAAATAGTACTTAAGCACCTTGGAACAGACATGTTTGTACAAATATTTTTACTCATAAATTCAATAGTACTCAAGGTGCATATATCTGTACAGACATGAGTGGGGAAGGGGGGAGGGGACGGGGTAGGGGGCGGGGCAGTGTTGCATATATATATGCAATTACATCTGCATATATATGCATATGCTGCATATATATGTAGATGACGCTTACAATCAACTTGGGACTCGCCATTGACTGAAATTTGATGAAGGCCTGCCTTGTACCTCCTGTAATATACATAATTTGGACACGTAAATTCACTCGGTGGATAAAATGAGATGCATAACAATCATCGACAGTGATATCAATCAAATATTCGTCATAACCAGAGACCATAAAGGTTATATTGTTATCTGTAAAAACAGTTCTATAAGTGCGGATCTTATTCATTACGCTGAGTTGAAAATCTCTGACTTTGTGATTACTCGTCAATATGGGAGCCCATTGAAACCATATACTCCTCTTGTGGTCACTTTATGGTACAGGGCACCTGAACTTCCATTGGGAGAAAAACTCTATTCAACGGCAATTGACATGTAGTCATTGGGTTGTATTATGGCTGAACTGTTAACGATGCAACCATCATTGAATGGGAAAATGAAGTTTGATGAGTTAATAAGAAATTTAAAATTACTGGCACACCAAATGAGTCAATTCGCCCTGAATTTTCCAAACTTCGCGGAGTGAAGGTGAACTTCATCAAGCCCCACCAGTATAGTGTATTGCGTAGAAAATTTTTGACTACATCGTTCACCAAATCACCAATTCTTTATGATGTTGGATTCAAATTTTTAAGCAAATTTCTTTCTTATGACGCTGAAAAGAGGATAACAGCTAAAGTCTTTCTTATACATGAGTGGTTTCGCGAAGTTCCTCTTCCAAAATCCAGAATCCAAAGCTCAAGGCTGACGTTCCAAAGTGCGAATAGTTGAATAACGGACATATGTTATACTATGCCTCATAAATGGCCATAACTGCGGCGCCAATGTTGCCACCATGTAGGGACTTTCTTTAGAACTCGTTCCTTCTCCAAGATCATTTCCACAAACAATATCATTAAGATAAAATTCACATTTTCTGAAGTCAGGTCCCCAAACATCTTAGGCATCATCTGATCCTGAGAACAAATTTATGTTGTAGATTCATTCCACTACTGGTGGATGGGCTTAAATCATCCAATTCAAGAAAAATATCCCATAGTGGCATGATAATTGAATTCAATGTTTGACCCTTCAGACATAAAAGAGTATATACCAAGGGTATCAATGCATCTGCAACCACTTTTTTTACAACATCAGCAGGTTCCGCTGTACTCTGATTGTACCTAAAATATAAAGAGGATTCAACATGCCTAAAGTCACCTAAAGAGGATTCAGCATGCCTAAAGTCATTTAAACATTCCACAAACTTGAATAATCATACAGTCAATTATATAGAACGTGCACCTGTATATATGTTTGTAGCAGATCTGACCCGTAGGCTACTTGCGGGTGCTCTTCAGATTTGGTCCCTGTGGTGAAATAATTTATGGGAAAGTCAGTCACTGTTTAATAATAAGTAAAGCCTGATCCTATTTCAGGCCACATTGAATAACACCTATATATATGTTTGATAATAGCAGTATTATTTGCTCCAAGAAAACCACAGCAGCATAGGTAGCTGCTAGCGTATTAAGCAAACCTTATTTTTCAGACCTGTAAAAGTCACACAATTAAAGTTCCTAATACTATGTGTAGAAGATCCATTGTTGAAAAATTTATGTGTAAAAAAAGTAACATAATTGAACTTACTAATAGTAGATCTTGTTCTTCAATCCGTGACAAATTTATGTTCCTCAATTGTTGAAAAGGAAAACAAACATGTGTCCCACACTATGCTCACTTGCTTCACCATTGGGGGCCCATTGGTCGTAGGTTAATTGGATGGTCCGCTTCAATTTTTTTCAGAGCGAGATGCCTCTAATTATAAAAAAAATTGACACCATCACATTATTGAATGGGACTTTCACAAA
Source organism: Sambucus nigra (assembly GCA_949130495.1). Lineage (NCBI taxonomy): Eukaryota > Viridiplantae > Streptophyta > Magnoliopsida > Dipsacales > Adoxaceae > Sambucus > Sambucus nigra. Next base: position 380,077,107 of record OX422224.1, read on the forward strand.
CCATTTGTCCCTATATGATCATGCAATTCCTATTGAATTCGTTGATTGTCTAATCAACAGCCAAGCTAATTCCAGGAAAATTGATTATTGATCCACATTGTGAATTTATTGGTTATAGTTCATCCCACCCCTCCTATTGGCTATCATTCGTTGGACATTGAGTCTAAATGTTTCAAATTGCATGCCATATGTGGCTACTGACTACTTGTGTAAAGTTACCTTTATGCGTGTCATATAACATTATACGATACAATATATTTGACCAAGTTTATATATAATACCAACACTTATCATTTGTTCTCAAGCTGAGAGTTCACTAAAACTCTAAATTGTATGTCAAAGTATAATGGATGATAATTGGAACTGGACATAAGCTAAATGTGAATGGAAATTACCAAGGAGGGGCGTAATTGAGAAAATCACTAGCATTCTCTCTGAAGTAGAAGTACAATTGTTAGTGGGGATCGAAATTAGTTTGAAGTAGAACTAATAAGTATATCTCCATTTCTCCTGAAACGTGAGAAAATTTTAAATAAAAATATATATAAAAGAGAAAAACGGTGCGGAGAAAGTATATATTTAATAAATATTACTACAATAATTCAAAAAATATGAAACAGATGCATATAAGCATTGCAACATCTATTTGTGCGTACTCTAACAGTGCGTAATGCAATACACATACTATTTATTACTTACTATATATAGATATTGATATAGATACGTCATACAGGAAATCTAAAACATTTTGTATAGTTTAGGGGAAGATATACACAAATTTGTTTATTCAACGTATGTGTATTCTATAACAATAACTAATATATATAAAGCATCCTATGCCTTGTCGTTTTTCCTGTGTAACCTGCAACCAAGTTAATAACACCTTAGAATGGTCCGAGTATGAAATTTACATAAATTAGTCATTGATAAATTGATAATATATCTTAAATATTAGTGATAGGGATATGAATATAGAAAGAAGTAAAAATCATCGGAGCATTTACATTAGGCCAGTGACCCTAAAACATAAGGCCAACATGTTTTCAAAAGAAAAATCAATGTAAATATGATTTTTCATATAAATATGATTATATGATTTTTTATTAATATGATTAATAACCAAAAATATGAATGGGAATGTTTGGATTCGAAGACTGATTAAGAAGTAAGAAATTCTTTCATGTGCGAAATATTAAGTTCAAAAGCCAAACCCTCATTTCAATCATCATCCGAAATCATACCTGACAGGAATAATATAATAATTTAAGGCCATATATATACAAATTGTGTAACTTAAGAGATTGAGAACCCAACATCAAACCGTCTTCAAACCTTTGGGTCCTTTACACACACGTATGTAGTTTATTGCAACACCATTGGCGAGTCGATGACTCGAGAACAATGCAAACGATGACCATGGCCGGCCCTGGCCATGTGCCAAGTGGACAATGGCACATGGCCCATTTTAGAGTATGCACCTATATATGTATATTATAGGGATCCAAAATTATTTTATGTATATTAAAAATGTCAATTTTTAAAATAAGTTTAATTTTTTGGGGGCCATTTTTTTTAACGACCCAAAAATAATCTGTACAAAAAATGATTCAACTATCCAAAAATCCCATTTTTTTAACGATCCAAAAATAATCTGTACAAAAAATGATTCAGCTACTCAAACATCTCATCCAACTAAAATGGGCCCCTAAAAAATAAGTTTAATTTTTTAGGCGCCCATTTTAGGTATTTAATGTCTTTGTATAATATTTTTTTAGAAGGGCCCTAAATTGATTTTCGCACGGGGCACTCCCAATCTTAGGACCGGCCCTGACGATGATGAATGTAGTTTATATTTATGAGATTCGTAGAGAAACATACATCAAATCTTAGGTCATATTTGGATTCCCAACAAATATAACCAAATTAGGATTCCCAACAAATATAAACAAATATAACCAAACCTTTAGGTCAGATTTGGATTCTCAACAAATCTAAAAAGAGAAAATTATACATGATGAGTACCAAAAAATTAGGAACACAAACATATGTAGCTTATTGGAAGATTCATAGAGAAGCATACATCAACTCTTTGAACCCAGAAACATAAACTATAACAGATCCAAAAACCTACAAATTTTGATAAAAATCAACGCAACTCAAAACACCATACCTTCCGTGTAACAACTCTAAACAGAAAATTAGCCCTTAAGCATTAATAAACCGCTCCTGATGCAAAATCAAAAATATCATACCTTCCGTGTAACAACTCTAAATAGCAAATCAACCCTTAAAGCATTAATAAATCGCTGCTGACGCAAAATCGAGGTTGAAAGATAAATATTATACAAAAATCCATGTGAAAAGAGAGTACCTTCTTTGATGATACAATGATGCAAGAGATGGAGAGCTGTTGTGGACTACGGGCGAGTGAGGGAGAGACTGCGGGCAACGGGGGTGAGCGAGGGAGATATCCAGAATGAGAGAGAGTGATGTTTGGGTAAAGTGAGAGTGTGTTACCAAAATGCCTAATTTTTGAATTAAGGGGTAAGTTTGAGAGGTAGAAAAAGAGGGGGAAGCCAAATATTTGAGGGGTATATTTGTAAAAAGAAGTGGGATGTGATCTAAACCATTCAAATGTGTAAAAATATATGAGGAGGTGGCATTGATCCGCACCGTTAAAATGTGTACATAATTCAAAAACTTCCCTAACTTATTATTATTATTATATATATATATATATATGGGACAATGGTCTTATGAAATTCATGAATAATAAATATGTATAATAAACATGCATGATATTTTATGTATTACATGCTTGCATGCATACACATTAGGGATCCAAATTGATTCATCAATTATAATTCAAAGATCTCATAGTGTGCGACGCCATAATTTTTGCCATGTTATAATCATAACTAAACACCATATTCTCAATCTCTTCCTCTCATTCATACGGCCTCTCCAAAGAATAACCCTCTCATTCACATTTTAATTTGAAATTTTTGTAGTTCCCGACAAAAAAGATAACGCACGATTCGAGAAAAGCAATCTAACTTTAATTTGAAAATTAACACTTTTTTTAAATTTCTCGTTCCCTCCCCTGCTACTCTCACATATCCCATCCACTTGCAGATTGACAACTCTCACTCTCCAAATATGTCAGTAAGAGCAACCCTTACGGGTATGCTAAACCCGTATATATGCCTTATATTTGTATGTTATGGGTAAGGCAGAAGTGTAAATATAAGGGTTCGTAGGGCAAAAAATAACAAAGATGCAATTGCACTAGTTGATTTTTTGTGGTACCCACATCTAAAACGGAACATCTTGTTCCGCACAAGGAAGGAGAAAAAAAAAAGGTCTTAAGCGGAACATCATGTTCCGCCGAAGCTTTTACACATTTCCCCTTATTTCTGTTTTGACCCCCAAATTTTTCGAATAGTTTCAATGGCGATTTATCCAACGAATATTTTTTTTTATAAATAGGAACACTATCTTCATTTTCATTTATATTTTTATTCTAAACACTCAATTATCATTTATATTTTTATTCAAAATACTCTCTAGGTTAAATCTTTGGGGGGAAACGTAATAGGTTAAATCTTTTGGGGGAAAAGTCAAAATTCCAAAACCCTTAAGCAGAACATCATGTTTCGCCCAAGGGTTCAATCTTTAAGCCCAAAACGACGTCGTTTTGGTTCCTTTTGTTATGTCTACTATTTATAAATAACAATTGTACAGAATTATGAATTAATAATATAATTACGGAATTAAAACAGAATTACAAAAATGAAACACTTACTTGAATTTGCAGAAATAATATAAGAATAAAAGAATAATCCGAGCCCTGTTAAGAACAGTCTCCTTAAGACAATTTATTCCCTTCAATGTGCTCCGAGGTTGATGAATAATGTCTCCCAAGATAGAACGGATTTACCAATTAATTATGTAGCACAACAATATTTAATTACAACGAACTCAAATTCTGTGTCTCATACTCAACAATAATGCAACAGATGCTATGCAGAAAAGGAATTTTTTCTGAAACGGAAATGAGAAATGACAACACTTTTGGTAAGAAAATGGAAGGAAAAAGGAGGAGGGAAATTTTTCATTGTTTTAAAAATGGAGGGAGGCATCTGTATTTATAGCAAAGTAGTTGACGGTTGGCACAACTGTCAAAAAACAGTTAAACGAATTAACTATTGACTGGTTGCAATATCTGCCAATAGTTTATTAATTAATTAATTAGTTAATTTCGTAATTAATTAATAATTAAAGCCCAGAAAGTTAAATAAATTCGTCCAAAAAATGTAGGAGAATTTTATAAGCCCAAGCCCAAGCCCGAGCCCGAACCGAACAGAGCCGGTCGGACGGACGCGCGCGCGCGCGCGTGTGGATTTTTGATCGAAAGTCAACCCGTGCATAGCTTAGGTCATATCCCCTTCAAAGAGTTGGGATACCCCCAAGGCATCCAAGCCTTAATCCATACTTGGGGTGTTATTAACTCATCAAAATTCCATTACTCTTCCAATGTGGGACAAGAGTTAAAACATACCCAATTCATTAACTTTCATTGCTTTGTGAGTCACTTTAGGGACATATTTATCATTCATAACTTATTGAAATTGGACATATGAATATACTACGTTAATCTCCTTGCGGAGGTGAACGCATTCGTATATGGTCCCACAATTTTCGTAGTGTGGGTCCCACCTAAATTTGAGCTCAAAGTTGCTCAAAAATCTGTCCAGAAAAATCTGGACAGCTTTATAATACCCAACTCAAGTCCAATTTTACAAAAATCCCCCACATGAATGATATATCGCTATAAATAAAACCAAACAGATGCTAATGCAAATGCATACACAAGTTGAGTAAAACTGAAGACTTATTGCATCGGGAGAAGTAGCCTAGTGGCCTTGAACTTTCCTTAGTGATATACTATCGGATTTACTTGGTTAATCAGTAGACTTCACGTCCTTGAACCGTCAACCATTTTTGTAAACCTAGACAACAGTATTCACACAACAATTCTTCAACACACTTGGTTCTCACGTTTGTGTTCATTTTGGCCGTGAACACCACTTGGTTCCGCAAGTATTTTAGAGAATATGCCTTTCATTATTTTCATCGAAGTGGCCCCCTTCTTACTCACGTAGGTGACTTCCATAAAGAGTATTCTTCAATACCCCACTTAGACGTACTAAGATATAGATGTCATTAAAAGCATAACTTATCCTAATTTCGCAGCAGATATGTACTGTCTCATCTTTGGAATGGATAGGATTAAATATCCTCCAGTGCTTACTGAATACAACGTAGTTCGGTTTGCCCATTGAACCTAGATCTTGGGATCTCCAGTCAGCTAGGTTGGGTTGCCACTATATTGATTCTTATTTATTTATAGGCTTTAGACCCATTCCTCTCGATTATCTTTCAACTTGCTCTCGGTTTAAACCTTTCGTTAGTGGATCCGATATATTATCTTTTGACTTTACATAGTCAATTGAGATAATTCCGTTTGAGAGAAGTTGTCTAACGGTATTGTGTCGACGACGAATATGTCGTGACTTTCCGTTATACATGTGATTTTGTGCCCTTCCAATCGCTGATTGGCTATCGCAATGTATACATATTGCGGGCACAGGTTTAGACCAATTTGGAACATCCTCTAAGAAATTTCGAAGCCATTCAGCTTCTTCTCCAGCTTTGTCTAGTGCAATGAATTCAGATTCCATTGTCGATATAGCAATGTACGTTTGTTTTGAGGATTTCCAAGATACGACTGCACCCCCGAGGGTAAACACATACCCACTCGTAGACTTAGAGTCTTTTGTATCGGATATCCAATTTGCATTGCAATGTCCTTCAAGAACAACTGGATATTTTGAGTAGTGCAGTCCATAGTTTTGAGTATATTTTAAATAACCCAAAACTCTCAATATAGCTTTCCAGTGATCTATTCCTGGATTACTCGTAAATCGACTTAGCTTACTTATTGAGTATGATATGTCCGATCGCGTACAATTCATGATATACATTAAACTGTTGATAATACGAGAATATTCTAGTTGAGATATGCTTTCACCATTATTTCTTGCAAGATGTAAATTTACATCTACAGGTGTCTTGGTAGGACTAATATCATACTTTTTGAATTTTTCAAGTACTTTCTCTATGTAATGAGATTGAGATAATATAAGTCCATCCGATGTTCTAGAAATTTTAATTCCTAATATAACATCGGCGATTCCCATATCTTTCATGTCAAATCTACTACTCAACATTTGTTTTGTAGGTTTGACAATTTCCAAGTTACTACCCATGATAAGCATATCATCAACATAGAGGCATACAATGACATATCCATTATGAATGTATTTAAAGTAAACACATTTATCGCATTCATTAATTTTCAAACCATTTGATAACATTGCATTATCAAATTTTTCATGCCATTGCTTAGGTGCTTATTTTAATCCATATAGTGATTTAACAAGCTTACATACTTTTCCTTCTTGTCCGGGAGCTTTGAACCCTTCAGGATGCTCCATATAAATTTCATCGTCTAGTTCACCGTTTAAGAATGTAGTTTTTACATCCATTTGATGTATTTCAAGTCCATTAATAGCAGCTATTGCTATTAACATCCGAATAGACGTTATTCTTGTTAACGGTGAATATGTGTCGAAGTAATCCAACCCTTCCTTTTGCCTATAGCCTTTAGCTACAAGTCTAGCTTTATATTTATCAATTGATCCATCGGCCTTCAATTTCTTTTTGAAGATCCATTTATAACCTAACGATTTTGAACCTGGTGGAAGATCCACTAGTTCCCATATATGATTTTGTAATATGGATTCAATTTCACTATTAATTGCTTCTTTCCAATTGGAAGCATCGGGTAAGGATATAGCTTCTTTATACGATTGAGGTTCATTTTCTAACAAATATGTTAGAAAATCCGAACCGAAAGAAGTCGAGGTTTTTTGCTCTTTTACTACGTCTTAGTTCATCCTCTATTGATTCAATAGGTTGATGAGTACCACTTGTAGTAGCTTTATTTGTCCTTTTAGAAGGACCAGATCCTCGGGTCATGTTATACAGGAATTCATTTTCAAAAAATGAAGCATCCCTCCATTCAATAACCGTATTTACATGAATGTCCGAAATCTCAGATTTACAAACTAGAAATCGATATGCACTGCTATTAGTAGCATAACCGATGAATACACAACCCACGGTTTTTGGCCCTATTCTTACCTTTTTAGGTTTAGGAACCATCACCTTGGCTAAGCACCCCCATACTCGTAAATATTTATAGGAAGGTCTCCGACCTTTCCATAATTCATAAGGTGTCTTGTGAGTCTTTTTGTGAGGTACTTTATTGAGAATGTAATTAGCAGAAAGTAAGGCTTCCCCCCACAAATTTTGTGGAGCTCCTGAACTTAATAACATTAAGTTCATCATTTCTTTCAAAGTACGGTTTTTGCATTCAGCAACACCATTCGATTGAGGAGAATAAGGAGCGGTTGTTTGATGAATAATCCCATTTTCAGAACAAAATTCCTCAAATGGATACTCATATTCACCTCCTCTATCACTTCTAATAGCCTTTATCATTTTGCTTAATTGATTCTCAACTTCATTTTTATATTGTTTAAATGCATTAATAGCCTCATCTTTACTATGTAACAAATATACATAGCAATATTTTGTGCAATCTTCAATAAAAGTAATAAAAGACTTTTTCCCACCTCTAGTTTGAACAAATTTTAAATCACAAATATCGGTGTGAATTAAATCTAAAGGTTCAGTTATCCTTTCAATATAATGGAAAGGTAATCTAGCTAATTTAGATTCCACACAAATTTCACATTTATGATTTTTATCAATATTAAATTTTGGCAAAAATTCCAAGTTAATTAATCTACGCAATGTATCAAAATTAACATGTCCCAATCTAGCATGCCAAATATTAGATGACTCAATCAAGTAAGAAGAACTAGCAATTTCATTCATTGAAATAGATGTTTTAGGGGTTACATTAAGAACATTGAGTTTAAAGAGCCCCTCATTTAGGTATCCCTTTCCTACATACATGTCATTTTTAGACAACACAAAGCGATCAGACACAAACACAAGCTTGAAACCATTTTTAGTAAGGAGAGATCCAGAAATCAGATTCTTTCGGATATCAGGCACGTGAAGAACATTGTTGAGAGTAAGTTCCTTTCCAGAAGTCATTTTCAAAGAAATCTTTCCTTGTCCCACCACCTTAGAAGTGAAAGAATTTCCCATAAAAAGGTTCTCCTCATTTTCCAAAGGCTTGTAGGTGGAGAACATCCATTTGTTTGCACAAATGTGTCGTGTGGCTCCAGTGTCCACCCACCATTCCTTGGTATTTCCAACCAAGCTACATTCAGAGACAACGGCAGAAATATTCATATCCGCCAAATCATTGACGATATTCACACCCTCAGTTACATTTGATTGAGGATTGTTTTGATTTTGCTTCTTCGGCTTACGACACTCGCTTGAGCGGTGTCCAGGTTTACCACAATTGTAGCATTTTCCTTTGAACTTTTTCTTGTTATGTTTTGAAGTGCCTTCCCCATCATACTTTCGTTTGTTCTTCTTAGGACCTTCAACGACATGGACCTTTGTTTCCATCGGATTCTTCCCACTTTTCTTTTGAGACTCACGGTTGTCTTCTTCGATTCTTAGCCTGACCACCAACTCCTCCACATTCATCTCCTTACGCTTGTGCTTGAGGTAATTTTTGAACAAAGTCCAAGATGGTGGCAACTATTCAACAATTGCAGTAACTTGGAAAGTTTCACTAATTGACATTCCTTCAGCATGAATGTCGTGGAGGATCACTTGGAATTCTTGCACTTGCGAGATTACAGATTTAGAATCAACCATTTTGAAGTCCAGAAAACGCCCGACGATAAATTTCTTCATCCCAGCATCTTCAGTTTTATACTTCTTTTCCAAAGAATTCCATAATTCTTTGGATGTCTTGATAGTGCAGTAGACATGATACAGAGTCTTGTCCAAGTAGGCCAAAATATAATTTCGGCATAGGTAGTCCGAATGCTTCCAAGCATCGACAGCAGCAGCCTTTTCAGCGTCATCTCCCACTTGAATAGAGGGGCAATCTTCATATACAAACCTGCCCAGTTGGCAGGTAGTGAGATAGAAGTACATTTGTCCTTGCCAACGTTTGAAGTCAGCCCCAATGAACTTTTTCGGTTTCTCCCCGTGTGGCATAGATACGGGTGCAGTCAAATTTATGTTGGTGACAATCAGTTTCGTAGGAGTAGTGTTCGTACTTTGTGATTCCATTTCTGTTACAAAAACAGAATTTTTATCAATGATAAAATTCATATATAATGAATTAATCAAAACAGAATACAAAATTCTGTGCACCAATTTCCTCCAAATATAATTCACAATAAATGAATTCAAAAAGAATTCCAAATAAAATTCAGAATTAAACTATAATATAAACAAAATTCTGTACAAAACAGAAGTAAATATAAAATCTGTGTCGCACTAATTTTTAATAATAAAAAGAATTCTGTACAAAACAGAATTATAATTTAAAGATTAAAAAATTTACATAAACAGATTTTAACAAGAATACACAAATAAAATTTTATTTTGTAAAACAGAATATAAAAACAGTATAGAAATTAATTTCTATATCAAAACTGTTTTACTAATTTCTACAAGAAAGTAGTAAATTAATTCATTTTATTCTGTCAAAACAAATTTATTTTCAACAAATAAATTTCTGGAAAAAAAATTATGTACACTAAAAAACAGTAGAACAATAAATTGTCTTAAGATTGTTATGTCTACTATTTATAAATAACAATTGTACAGAATTATGAATTAAAAATATAATTACGGAATTAAAACAGAATTACAAAAGTGAAACACTTACTTGAATTTGCAGAAATAATATAAGAATAAAAGAATAATCCGAGCCCTGTTAAGAACAGTCTCCTTAAGACAATTTATTCCCTTCAATGTGCTCCGAGGTTGATGAATAATGTCTCCCAAGATAGAACGGATTTACCAATTAATTATGTAGCACAACAATAATTAATTACAACGAACTCAAATTATGTGTCTCATACTCAACAACAATGCAACAGATGCTATGCAGAAAAGGATTTTTTTCTGAAACAGAAATGAGAAATGACAGCACTTTTGGTATGAAAATGGAAGGAAAAAGGAGGAGGGAAATTTTTCATTGTTTTAAAAACGGAGGGAGGCATCTGTATTTATAGCAAAGTAGTTGACGGTTGGCACAACTGTCAAAAAACAGTTAAACGAGAATTTTATAAGCCCAAGCCGAGCCGGCCGGCCGGACACGCGCGTGTGGACTTTTGACCGAAAGTCAACCCGTGCATAGCTTAGGTCATCCCCCCTTCAAAGAGTTGGGATACCCCCAAGGCATCCAAGCCTTAGTCCATACTTGGGGTGTTATTAACTCATCAAAATTCCACTACTCTTCCAATGTGGGACAAGAGTTAAAACATACCCAATTCATTAACTTTCATTGCTTTGTGAGTCACTTTGGGGACATATTTATCATTCATAACTTATTGAAATTGGACATATGAATATACTACGTTAATATCCTTGCGGAGGTGAACGCATTCGTATATGGTCCCACAATTTTTGTAATGTGGGTCCCACCTAAATTTGAGCTCAAAGTTGCTCAAAAATCTGTCCAGAAAAATCTGAACAGCTTTATAATACCCAACTCAAGTCCAATTTTCCAACACCTTCTTCATCTCACCATTCTATATTTAGCTTACCCACATTAAAAAGCTTAAGTTTCTATCTATATTTTTACACTAATTGAGAATTAATTTGAACTATCCGTAAGAATTGCTCTAATAACTTTGTTTGAACTGCTCCAGTCAATCCACAGAATCGGGATGGCAACGGGTCGGTTCGGGGTCAGGTTTTAACTCCCCGTCCCCGTTAGAAAAACCATTCCCCATCCCTGCCCTTTCCCCGTTATAACGGGTTCGGGGATCCCTGTCCCCGTTTAAAACGGGTATCGGATTCCCCGCGGGGAACCCGTTTTGATTTTATTTTTATTTTTTTCAACTCCTCTTTAGGCACCTGAGTAAAAGTTATTTTTAAATTACATCTCAATTAGAAAATGATTAAACACAAGTAAAGTGCAATTCCAAAATCTCCAACATAGTTAATAGTTTAAGAACATAACATACAAATCAAACGAAGAACATTGTTTCAACATAACAAATAACAACAACTAAGTAACTAATAAAATAACAAACAAAATAAATTCGCAATATTCCCCATCCATTGTTGGCGTGCCTAGACTTGCTTGCTTCTCCATCCATTGTTGGCGTGCTAAACTTTCCCGTCAATCAATCACCTCACCCCTTTGTCACACAACTTTCAACCTACACAAATTACACGACGTATTAGTTTACAACAATATAAACAAATATAACTATACAAACAAGTTCAGTGCTTATATAATAAAATCATGTAACAGTTCTTTATTATTTCCAATGAGAATATGTAACAGTTGTTTATTTGATCCCCTACTATTCGAATAAAGCATGTTTCTATCCAGTTTGCATCTTTATTTCTAGAGTCTTCATCACCGGCGTTTGTAGTATTTGGTGAAAGTTATTGGCAAGCACTGGGAAGCCCACTGAGTTTGTACTTTTTAGATCTGAGATATTTGGGAGGTCATTTTTGGTATTTGTTTTTTTCTGCATCATTTAGCGCGGACCAAGGCCAGAGCTAGTCGATACTCCTGTAGGCATAATTTGATTTACGCCGGAGATAGCAGCAACAAAGGAAAGTAAGGTAAGGTATTTTCGTGTTTCATTTTTATGGTTTATTTTTTTGTTCTAAGATATTTGCGAGGTGATAGATTTTTTGGTTCTGATATATTTGATATCTCAGATATTAGGCTTATACCACAGTTCTATTCAAATAGATTTTATGAGATATTTGGGTGTTGATAAATCTACCAGAGATAGATTTGCTCATGAATCAAAAAATATGTTGGGTACTTGATTTGGGGTTCCAGTTTCAAACATGCTGGGTTTCATTTCATTTAAGTCTTTATCGTTGGTTATATCCAATGGTTTAGATTTGTTTAAATTTCACGCTTCAATTTTAGCTCGAGGTTGGGGTTCTCATAGTGATCTTCACACGGGTCTAACGTGTATAGAGTAAATTGTTACTTTTCTTTAGGACACATCTAAGTGTTTATAATTTTATGCGTATATGACCTTAAGCATCCACTTTTTTGTTTCCTTTTCCTGTGTTAATTTTATGCGTATAATTTTATTAGTAAATCAAAGAAGTTCAGTCTTGTTTTTGAACAGATTGGCGAAATACAAAAATTGAAGAACTTTGAATAGAACTTTTTCAATCAAGAAAGGTTAAAGTACTCATTACATCTATATGTAGCTGTTAGAACACTACTCATATATCACTGGAAGGGATATGATGTTATCATTATCATCTATATTATATGAGAGGGGGGTGTTTTACTGTTCCAAAAAATCTACGGTTGAAAACTAATTTTTGGGGGCGATCTAAGGGTCTGAGATTGTGCCACATAGGATTATACCAATTATGACGTGGCAAATGAGATAACATCTCATTCAATCTCAAACCCACCCCGACTCTTCACTCCTCTCTTTCATTTCTGCCATCTCTCCCTTTCAACCCAACCCAAGCTCTAATACTACAAGCCCGCCGTCGCCGCCGCCGCCGCCCTCCACCTCTCCCGATCCCTCCAGTCGCCATCCCCTGCTCCGCCCTCTCTCATCCACGTTGCCCCCTCTCTCCCCTCCATCTTTCCACTGCCGCGCTGCCTCCTCTCTCCCCTCCCCCCGCCCCCCGCCCCCTGCCTTCCACGCTCCAGCCGCTACTGCCGCGCTACAGCTGCCTTCCACGCTCAAACCCACCCCCGTCCACAAAAAAACCTTCTACCTACCCGTACACCTGCCTACCCGCCGCTCCTACCCGCCTCCGCCCCCGCTCGCACACACAGATCTCCTCCCTCGCATACACACACACACACACACACACAAAGATCGCACACCCACACCCACACCCAAACAGCCACCCCAAATGCGCCGGTGTCCACCCTTTGCCTCACTCCTCCCTCACCTCCGGTAACCTTCAACGACCCAAGATCTCCTCCCCTCACACACACCACTGAGGTAATACAGTGTATTTACTTCTTTTTTTTCAAATAAATATTTTTAATTGATTTGTGGTAACATCTTTTTAGGGGATTTCGATTATCAAATGTTAGCTTTGAATCTGGTGTGCATTTTTTCAGATGTTGGAGGAGGACTCATATTCTTTGGTTCATTGGGTAAAATCAGGTATTCTCTGTTTCATTTTTAACATATATCATCTCATATTGGCTTTCAATTTTTGTATTAAGTTTACGAAGTGAGATTGAATATTTTTTTTTTCATTTTGATGGACTCAGATTCTTTGGTTGATTGGGTAAAATCAGGTATTCTCTGTTTCATTTTTAACATATATTATGTCATATTGGCTTTCAATTTTTGTATTAAGTTTATGAAGTGAGATTGAATATTTTTTTTCATTTTGATGGTTAATTTGAAGTGAGATTGAATATTTTTTTGTGTGAAATATCAAATAGTCAGCCCCTCTTACAATAATTTGTTAATAAAATGGTGGACATTTGCAAGAAACTTATGTGTTAATTTGAACGCTTGCAGGGTTGATACCAAAGTTTTGGAATGAAGACGTTCGAGATATTGATAAGGTAATCTAAGTTTGTACTTCATTTTTTTGGCGTTGTATAATGTGACTTCCATGTTTAATTTAATTGTGATGTTATACATGTTTGATGGGAGAGAGGTTTTTTATTTTGGTTTACGAAATTCTTCGGATTTTTAGCACTCACAATAGTCGATACCTGGGACATTACCTTTATGTATTTTTTGATAGTGATGCCCGAGGTTTACGACATGATTAAAGGTCCCATTTTCTTTTTGTTTACAATGTGTATATTATGCACAGGAATCAGGAAACATATTTGACACAAGGAATGATATTTAAGTTGGTTTGAATTTTATGCAGGGATTGATTTTTTGGAATTTGGGCCTCCCTAGATTGCAGCAGAACTGACAATATCTGTTGCTATAAAAACTCAATTAGTTTCGTTTTCAGATTTTTTAACTAGGTGGGTTTGAAATATGAAAGTGCGATTTGGGTTTTTCTATATTAATCAATTTCTTCTATTTTATTATATTAACTAAATATGCATGGTATGCTTTATATTGTTGGTGAGAATGGGTTACGGAGGATTTAATTGCGTTTTGCAAACACACTTTCATGGAAAAGGATTTATGTATATACTCTTATTTGAGAATGTATTTAATTCAGCATTTTGATAATTTTTTGAAAGAATAGAAAGTTTGAAAGAATAAATAATACTTCAATCTTCTTTTTATTATATCTTTTGGTTGGGTTTGGGTTATGGTAACCTTCTCAACAGTGTTGAGTTTTGTTTATTTATTTTTTCATTATAGATTAGATTTTTTTATTCGAACTCATCTTCATGATGACATTTATGGTAACTTTCTCATTGTACTTGATTCGAACTCATCTTCATGATGACATTTTATTGAGATAAATTTCATATATATTGTGATTAATTTTTCATTAATGGAAATTGGGGTGACAGGTGGGTCGGAGAGGGGCTAAGTGGTGGCGGCTTGGGGGTGACAGGTGGGTCGGATAGGGGGCAGCAGCAGGTAGAGGATGATGGGAAGTAAAAGGTGGGTGTGTGGGAGGGGGTGGGTGGGGGAGGCCGCATCAGGTGAAAGCATTGAAGGATAAAATTATTTTCTCAGGTTTGCTCACATCAGATTTCAGTTTATATATTTATTTTTTTAAGATGTTTTTTCCATTGAAGCTTTTGTTTGGGGAATTTTTTTTTTTTTATTGTTGGATTTGTCATTATCCCTTGAGAAGGGTGGATAGTCCAATAAACAAAGGAGACTCTGCCCAATTTTAGGGAATTTCGTTCTCTCCCACTCTTTTTCGAATAATTGTTGCATTTATGTTTAATTTAGATTTGATTATTTGTTGAATGTGTGTTTAATATTTGGTTCTCTCCCACTCTTTTTTTTTGAATGATTGTTGCATTTATGTTTAATTTAGATTTGATCATTGATTTGATTATTTGTTGAATGTGTGTTTAATATTCGGTTCTCTCCCACTCTTTTTTTTCGAGTAATTGTTGCATTTATGTTTAATTTTGATTTGATTATTTGTTGAATGTGTGTTTAATATTCGGTTTAATTTGTTCCATATTCGGTTTGATTTCGTTCTCTCCCACTCTTTTTTTCGAATAATTGTTGCATTTATGTTTAATTTAGATTTGAATATTTGTTGAATGTGTGTTTAATATTCGGTTTGATTTGTTCCATATTCGGTTTGATTTGTTCTATATTATTGGGTTTCAAATTGGTTTTCAAATTAGGGATTCTTCCCCATTTTTTATGGTATGTTGCATTTATGTTTAATATGGTTCTTCTAATTATGCATGACTGGAATCTTATATTGGCAAGTATAATATAACCAATTCTGACAAAGTATGGCAGGACTGGAATCTGTATCAATCTTGCTAAGAGGTATTTTATGCATCAATCATCACGTATGAACAAATATGTTGCATATATGCAGAAGCTGTATGCATATATGCAGCATATTGTATGTGTATATGCATACTCATATATGGATCGAGCAGGTCTGAATTCGTTTAGATCTTCCTTTTTCTATTTTGTTTTATTTCTGGATCGAGCATTTTTTGATCGAGCTTACTTATTTATCACTGTATTCATATATCCATATGCATATATGCAATCATATATGCAGATATATGCAAGCATATACGAAGCATATATGCAGCCATATATCTGCATAAATGTAGCCATATACGATCACCATAGTTTCGTATAACAATCATATATGCAGATTGTTAGTTTCGTATAACAATCATATATGCATATATGCAGCCATATACCAAATTAACTGATCACCATAGTATGAAATCCTTAAAAATTATACCAATTGGTATATAACTGTTATACGAAACTAACTGTTATACCAAACTAATAGTTATATTAACTGACCAAAGTCCCAACTAGACAGTTAAAGAAATTTAATACCAAATGAAATACCAAACCAACTGCTATACCATTTCAAACCAACTCAAATATTTGAATTTCAATTTCAAATCAATATTGGAATTACAATATCAACCGAAATTCCAACTCAATCACAACACTGAATTTCAAACCAACACTAAAATACCAACTGAAATTCTATTTTGTTACTGAACTCTGTAAGTTTTAGTGTCTTTTCCAATGTTCTAATTATAGTCTTTTCTAGACAGGAAAAATGTACCGTTGATTAAATTGATTTGTTTTGTTGTGTATGACTATTGAATTATTTAGTGTTGGGAATCCAGTTGATCTTCGTTGTAATTGTCATTTTCAGGTCCATTTCGAATTCATTTTTGATATTCCATTAATTTGGATCACAGGTAATATTTCTTTCCCCCCCCCAATTAGTTTCACTTCATATTTTAACCTACATGTCTACATATGCCAAATATTTGCTCCGTTATGTTTCATGAAATGATTTTTTTTTACTAAAGTCGTAGTAATTATAGAAACACACTTTAATACGACCAACAATGGAAAACCTTCGCCGTTCCTTTAGTGCCCCCTAATACATGGGATTTGTGTTTTCTTTTGTTTTTGTAAAGATAAATAAAAATGTCCAACTTCATTCTCATTGGTTCTTTGTAATTATCAGGTGTGTATAGAGATCACCGTGATGGTTATGTATAGACATACTTGGGATAATAAGTGTCACAGAGAAGTTTACAACAAAGCTTACGGTATGTAAAAACAATAAAATGGATTTGTTTACGACAAAACTTGCGATTTTTTTTTCTATATTGTTGGATTTGTCGTTATCCCTTGAGAAGGGTGGATAGTCCAATAAACAAAGGAGACTCTGCCCAATTTTTTTAAAACTTTGACACTTATTTTTTTAAAACAAAGAAAGCGGATCGAGGTTTACATATTGCCTACGTGGATTGGTTTTCCTTTATTTCTCATTTTGTATTCGTGATATGATGTTATCAAATTGTTTTTTATCCATTTCACACTATCAATATTTAAGGTTTCATATAGATGATTTCGGGGTTGCTTGGGGACATTGAAATCCAGTAGTTTCAAGATGACACACACAGATCACACTCACACACAAATGTGTTTTTTGAATTAGGTTTTTAAGTTGGGTGCTTATTTTTAATTTTCTTAGTAATTCGCATTGATGTGTATCTCCCCCACCCAACCCCACCCCACATCGTATATAGCTAACGTACAATATTTTTGGGAACAAACTAATTTTGTTTCTTTTCATTTCAGGTTTTAATCCAAGACCAATCAAACATGGACTTAATTTTTATGCTACATGACTTCTATGGGGCTGCTACGAGACTTTTATTGGGCTGCTACGGGACTTCTATGGGGCTGCTACGGGGCTAATACATGGCTGCTATGGTAATAGCTACTACAAGGATGCTATGGGGCTTCCATTGATATAGATTTATTTTTTAAGATGTTTGTTTTATTGAAGCTTTTGTTAGGCGATTTTTTTTATTATTATTATTATTGTGATCCCTTGAGAAGGGTGGATAGTCCAATAAACAAAGGAGACTTTGCCCAATTTTTTTAAAACATTGACACTTAGTTTTTTTGAGACACAATGAGAATTTATTTGATGAATATTGTATATTTCATATTATATGTGAATTTGTTTGATGAATTTAAGATTATTTGAATGTTGGACTATTTGTGTGTTTGTTAAGCAGGGTGAATAGTTTATAAACAAAGAAGATTATGGCCAATTGTTATAAATTACTCTTTTTTTGCCGTTTTGTAATTACGTACTTCTAAAATTTTCACCGTTTTGTAATTACGTGCTTTCTAAATTTTCGTCGTGCCTTCAGGCACGAGCATTCCGCTAGTATACTAAAAATTGGAAGGGATATGACATGCGCGCCCTATGTTCTGCCTAAGGATTGAATGCCATCATTATCATATACTAAAAATTGGAAGGGACTAGAAAGGGTGTGACTAATGTCACTCCTTAAATTCTTAAAATATTTTAAAAAAAATGTTATAAGATAAAATTATCTTTCTCCCCAATATTAAAAAAAAATTTAAGCATTCTCAATAGTTTTTTTAATTAAATAATTAAAAAACTGTTTTATTATAAAGTTAAAAAAATAAATGTTTTTAATTAATAAAATTAGAAATTTTTATAAAAATTAATTGTAGAACAACTTTTTTTTAAACAATTAGTTTTTAAAATGAGGATATTTTAAAAATACAATTGGATATAACTTATTTTAATTTTGTTTTTTCGTTATTTAAAAAACTGAAAGTTATATTTATGAATGAGTATTAAATGTTCAACAATTAACCAGTGTTGCAATTCTTTCTCAAATTATATTTTTAGAATTTTTTTTATAACTAATTTGTGGTAAGATTTTTTTTTGGTTAAAAAATATTTTTTATATATTTAAGATTATTGATTGGTTAGTGTCGTTGGCACTGATCCACATCATTTAATGGATGCGGGTCCGTACTAGCAATACTAATTATTCGGTATTAAAGAAATTATAATATTTTTTTAATATCGACATGACATGACAAAAAAAGCAACACGATATGACACGGCATTTTTTTCTTTTTTAACTAAACATGAATACGATTCTAATAAAAGTGATACGACACAATATGAAATATTATTTTTTTTATCTAACATGAACCAGGTAAAAGGTACACACAACAATATTTGTTATTTTTTAAATTAAATACGAATGAAACCAAAATAAAAATGAATATATCTTACTTTTTCAATCAAGAAAGGTTAAATTACTTATTACATATATATGTAGAGTAGTTATTACATCTATATGTAGCTATTAGAACGCTACTCATATGTCATAATGTCACCATCATTAAATAAAATCAAGAATGGGCCTCATACTAGAAAGAGAAGATGTCAACATCTATACTACAAATTGGAAGGGATATGACATGCGCCGGCCCTATGTTTGCCTAAGGAGTAGATGCCATTATTATCATATACTAAAAATTGGAAGGGATAAAAAGGGTGTGGCTAATGGTATTTCTTAAATTATTAAAATACTTCAAAAAAAATTTTAAAAGATAATATTACCTATCTTCTCGATATCAAACAAATTTTAAACATTCTCAATAGTTTTTTAATTAAATAATTATGAAAACAGTTTTATTATAAAGTAAAAAAAACGTTTTTTAATAAATAAAATTAGAAATTTTTATAAAAATAAATTGTAGAACAATTTTTTTTTAAACCATTATTTTTTAAAATGGGGATATTTTAAAAAAACAATTCGATATAACTTATTTAAAAAAACATTTTCGTTATTTAAAAAAATGATAGTTATATTTATTAATGAATATTGTATGTTCAACAATTAATCAGTGTTGCAATTCTTTTTCAAATTATATTTTTAGGATTTTTTTTAGTAACTAATTTGTGGTAAGATTTTTTTTTTGGTTAAATTTTTTTATATATATATTTAAGATTAATGATTGGTTAGTTCCGCTGGCACTGACTCACATCATTTAATGGATGTGGGTCCCCAGTAACGACATTAACTAATCGGTATAAAATAAATTATAATATTTTTTAATATCGACACAACACGACGAAAAAAGCAACTCGGCATGACACGACAAATTTTTCTTTTTTAACCAAATATGAATACGATTCTAATAAAAGTGACACGATACAACATGAAATATTATTTTTTTACAAAACACGAACACGAAACACGTAAAAGGGACATGCAACAATATTTGTTATTTTTTTATCCAAACATGAACCCAACCAAGATAAAAATGACACGACACGAACCCAACAAATATTATTTTTTGTTAAAGGGACACGCAACATATCGCTAACGCGAACCATTTTTTTAGGTAGTAAAAATATTATTTTTGATAGAATACAAACATTAATACATTCCCACTTTTTTTTGGATCTAATATTTTTATTTTATTTTCAGGACTCAGAGCAGCCCTTTTAGCTCTCATGCTCAACGTCCATGAATTGGGCCTGCAAATCAAAGCCAAGAGATGTTAACATAGCATCCCTTTGTGATGATCGGAGACGCTGAAAGTTCAAAGGGATATGGATTTTTAATTTCTACAGTAATCTTTTGGTGCAATATGCCTTTGTGGGGATGAGTTTGAAGTAGAGACATTTAAAATTATTGTATAGAAATTTTAATTTTGTATTATATCTCTATTATGTTCAAGTTGCAAATAGTGGCATGTTTTGCATAAATGTCTATTTTATTTTTGTGTAATGGCAAATTGATGCGTTTGTTTATAGGCAAATTGATGCGTTTGTTTATAAGATGTCTGAGATGAACTATTAGCATTATTGATGGAGTATAATTTTTTTCATAAATAGGTGGATAGTCGTATAAATAATGGAGCTACTGTCTAATTTTCTAAAATTGTCTACATTGCGTTTTATTTGGAGATGGATATTTCTAAATTATTGAGCCAATAAGGGTTCGTGGTGATTTTATTTATACTAGGTCTTGGACGAATTATTTTTTTCTTATATTTTTACCTTTATCTGTATTGAAAATAACTTTTTGGACTTAATGAAGTTGTTTATATGTTTATACAAGGTGATGTTGTTTTGTTGGGGAATGAATTTTTTTTTTTCATTTTAAAATTGCCTATTTCGGATATTTTCGAGTGGAAATTTTCGTTGTGCCTACAGACACGGGCATATATATATATACGGATAAAGATAAGAATTAAAGTGAGAAGTAAGTTGTTATATCCGGGAGGATAAAATTCGAAATAAAATTTGAGTTATGTGTATAAAGATGAGAAAATTATATACGGGATTAATAACACTAAAATGTAAATAGTGTACAATAACTAGTGAAAGTTATTCAAAATGCACGGATTAATTATACGTGAGAATTATAATGCATCAACTAGTGCAAAAGCTTGGGGTATTATAAACGCGGGGCATGAGATAGCGTATGGTTCGTTAGAAGTTTTGAAAGGCTAGTTAGGCTGGGTAGCGTAACTAGGGGTTTTAAAATACATGCGTTAGGTGTGCATTGTTAGATGAGAGGTGAGGGGTATTTCATGTGAGTGCATCACCAGTTTAAATATGGGGAATATCATATTTTAAACGTTAAAGTATATTAAACACTTGTTAAATATTTTCCAAACGTTTTGGGCTTTGACCCTCTTACAAATATTTTTAAAATCTTTTAGGTGTCCAGACATAAGGACACCTGGATGATATTTATTCTTCGTGTCAGATGATGCTTTAGAAGTTGTGGATGCTAGCAGTAATTTTTTTAGATGCTTTTATCCTTGTGATCTAGATAGAAGCTACTGTGAGTTATATTTGGGAAGGTTGCCCAACTGTTGTCATTTGTTTTATTTTCCGCATTTTTACTTATGCATTTTCGATATGGTTGCATTAATGTTTTACCGAGAGTATTCGGTTATTGTTTATTTACTTTAGTTGATTTTATATAAATTGTATGGATGGATTTATTGTGTGTTTTAGTTAAAAATATTAGATAGTTTAAAATTAAACTCTAGTCGTAATAGGTTATTAGAAATAAATTGGTTTTTCGACAATGATGATGAGAATGAACCGTATGAGAAATAAAATTTTATTTTGATAAAGAATTGATCAACCGAGATTAAAATAGGCAGGATGTCACATATGGTATTAGAGCATCAGGTTCTAGTGTCCTTAGGAAATCTGGGTAGACGTACTACGTTTTCAGTGATGCTTTCTATTTGAAATAGAGCCCTATGTTTAGGATTATTGATTCATATGGTGAGATTTCATTCTTCTACTTTAATGTATAATTATAGTGAATCTTATATGCGTTCAGGTGTGCTTCTTATGCCGAAGAACGAAGGACAACCAGTGAGGGCCGTTGGGAGGACAGCAGGAGGTGGGGCTTGTAAAATATTTTGGTGATGATGACCGTAGTCGAGGACACCCATATTGTTGCTCAGGAAGTTGGGGTTGTAAGGACTGATAGGGTGAAGCATATATTTTTTTAGTACTACTATAGCAGAAAGTGGTGCCAAATTGGACACACCGAGTGTGGTTAGGATGGGAGAGAGTCAGAGGTGTCTTTGAAAAGGAGCATCCGTTGGAATTTAGTCAATGCGGAGATTGTGTGTGTTAGCCAATGGACGTAACATACACAGAGGCTTTGGCATATGGAAAAGTGTAGTATACTCGAAAGTGAAAACTGGGATAAAAATTTTCTTGGCTTATAGGAGTGGTGTTGTAATGGTGGGAGTCAATCACCATACTTCATATGGTGTTGAAAAATGAAACAGTATGCCAATGAAAGGATCTTAGGTACGATTTGACCTCAATTTCCTTCATATGTTGTTCAGAAAGAGATGTGGATGAAATTCTGAACTTATCATAGGAGGACTGGACAGAGGCCTTGTCTAGCAAACTTTGTACTCGATAAGGTAGGCCCAATGGAGAAGAGAGTCCTTAAGTGGGTGATGGACTCGCGAGAATAGTCGCCAGCACTTTTTGGAAATTATTCTTGGATGATCGATGCAGATCGGGACAATATCGTGTTTTGACAATGAGGATATTAATGCTTCTATGTGAAGAGAGATATAAGAGTTGAAGGATTTTTTTCAGAGAGTAAGACTGGATGTAAGGGTGTTAGCGAAACACCACCGAGGGGTGGAAGACCCATCAAGAGACCCATTTAAAGGATTCAGATATTTCAATTTCTACCGAGTGACGGTGGATTCAGTCGGGACTAGTATAGCCAGTAGTGTGTTCCTTAGGGTTAGCGAAGCCAAGGGAACAATGAGGGTGGCTATCAGGGTTGAGGATACTAATGTCCAAGAGATGGATAACCCTAATGCGATCAGTATGGCCAAGAATAGTGGATTATATGAAGAGATATTTTTATGTGGAGAGTAGGATCACATACATTGATTTTTCCCAAGGTCAATAAAGGGACAAGAGTATGGTACCTAACAGGGGCAATGAGTAAAATAGTTTTTGGTTTGGTTTCGTAAAGCGTGTTATGTCCGGGAACCATTTGAGTAGCCAGGGAGATTGACAAGGTAGAGAATATGAGTTTTATCCTGGGGTGAATGAGGTATGTATTATGTGACACGAGCGAGTCGTGGTATTTTGATTAGCACTAGATTCGCGTGTGAGACGAGTTTAGTGGTCCTACTGAGAACATTATTATGTTTATATATTTATCCATGGTATAGCGGGGTTATCTCTAGTGTCATTCGCGAGGGAGAGAATGTAGTCTTAGTGGTATATTTTTATTGATATTTCTCATTTTAGTAACATGTTATACGATTATGATATTACCCTATGTATAGACTAGTTAGAACGATAATGGGCAGTTATTGCAAGGCTATTGTGTTTGTTATTCCAGGGCAGGATGTGTTGTTTTAGAGATGCCTCACCTGAAAGCGTGTCGAGCCTGAATTCAGATTATATTATGAAGGAGACTTCGGAGAGTATATTTTTCTCGTTATGGTTGATCACGATGGATAGGGATATTACTGCTATGATTTTGGGTACATTAGGTTTACTATCGAGCGGAGAGATTTAGCTCGTTATTATGTTTAGTGCTCAGGACTTGGTGATAGGGAGAGCACATTGTTATATCACTCCTTTAGATACGAGGGAGTAGAAATTAACATTTATATGTTTGGGGACAGGATTTTGAGAGTCTCGGGTATGTGTTTGAAGTTAATAGAATTTTATTACCGCTAATACTGAGTGATAGTGCATTTGGGAAAGTCCCTTATTTGAATGTTATTGCGAGATGAGTACGCATGGATCTTAATAAATGTCATGAGTAGAGAGACGTTGATGGATGCTAGGCATCAATTATGAATGTTAATTAAGGGAAGTGTATAGAAAATACTCTGAGCTCAGAGGCATTATATAGTATAAGGCCAGTGGAGCCGGTAGTGCCGTGAGAAAGAACTGAAATTTTTTCTTCTCACCATGAGTTAAAGGGTGGAATGATGTTAAATAGAATTAAATTTTGATTTATAGGGTAATTGAGAATACCCATGTGTTACAGCCACGCCCAGAATGCAAGGCCAGTTTTGAGAAAAAAGGGTGTTAAGTGTGTGACATTTCCAGAGTTGTGCAGGTATGCACAGATTATAGGGTATATGAGCGTCCTGATTAAGTGATTTCAATATCATCCGAGAAAAAGGACATGGGAATGAATTTGTGGAATATATGCATGTGGGGCGGTTATAAACAAAGCTAGAATGGCATGATGGATTGAACGTTGTGTGAGAAAGGAGATGATCCAAGTATATGTGTGCAATGAGAGTAGCACACCCTAGACGGGCTGAAAGGTGGTGGAAGCCATTTAGAAAGTATATCTCTTGGAAAGAGGAAAATCCAACTATTGTGTGTAAGTAGAGCGAAGTGCTACTCAGTTGAATATTAAGAGTGGCTTGCGCGTATAGAATGGTGATGCCTATAAAGTAAAAAGAACCCAGATGTAGACACCCCATTATAATACCCCTTAACTTCTCCTTAGGTCCCTTGCACCTCCCTTCCTCATTTCAAACCTAAGTCAGACCCCGGGTACTGACCTAAAGGCCATCGGGCACTCCCAGGCTCCATTTGACCAAAAAGTCAAGCTCTTCAGCTCGACCAAGAATGAATGAATCTTCGAAGGGCACTGAATCCCCTTTCCAATGGTGCATCCCGTGAGCAATTCTGACTTACCACGTAGATGAACGACCCATTTTTCCCAAAATTCGATCAGGAGGTCACCGGACGCTCCCAAGATTCGTTAGACCGAAACTCTTCAGCTTGGTCGAGACTAAATGATTCCTCAAAGGGCACTAAAACCCCTTTTCAATGGTCCACCCCGTGCACGATTCGGACTTACGGTACGGACAAACGATCAATTTTACTCCGAAAGGACACCGAGCGCTTCCAGGCCCCGATTGACCAAAGTAAACTCCCCAAGCTG
Source organism: Sambucus nigra (assembly GCA_949130495.1). Classification (NCBI taxonomy): domain Eukaryota; kingdom Viridiplantae; phylum Streptophyta; class Magnoliopsida; order Dipsacales; family Adoxaceae; genus Sambucus; species Sambucus nigra. Next base: position 380,102,326 of record OX422224.1, read on the forward strand.
AGTCAAGCTCTTTCTATTATTGAAGTACATCTCCTAACCTTTCTAACGGTTCTCCCTGTGCATGATTCTGACTTACCATGCGGACGAACGATCCTTTTGCGTCTGAAGTTTCCCCGTCCAAAGGACCGATAGGCATTTTCGAGCCACATTTGACCCAAAGTCAACTCTCGAACTTGGGAGCAGTCCGAAGGACTTTTGAAGGTCTCTGAAATACGTTTCTAATGGTTCACCCCGTGTGCAATTTGGATTAATGGTTCGCACTCTACGATCGATTTTCCGAAGGAACCTGAAAGACACTGCCAAACGGCAGGTTCCAAGCCCTGCCTATCGGCAGTGTGCCTAAACACACCTGCCGATTGGCAGGACCAGGGCTATGCCGATCGGCAATTCCCTGGGGCTATAAAAAGGAGGGCCTAACCTCATTCCAAAAAGGGAGGAGGAAGATCGGAGATCCATCACTCTCAAAAAGCTCAAAAAATCCCTCTCGAAGTCAACGTGATTTCCACATCCAAATCCCTTTCCAAACTTCACTTTTCATCAGCTTCTTCATCAAACTTGGTGAATTAATTATCCTCCATCATCGCCCAAGTGCAAGGGCTGCTCTCCAATATCCAAGATCAAGCTCAAGATCTTCAAGAAGGTCTAACTTTCTCAATTTCCTCTTTAAATTCTCCTAAATTCGCATTAGTTTGTTTTGTTACTTAGTACTTTCATTTTCTCATCTCACATATTCAAATATACTTTTTATTTAGTATTATTTCACATCTCTTATTTTCATACAAATAAAACCCAAAAAATAAAAAAAGGAGGATTTGCTCATAAATTCCAAACGGGAATTCTCACACCTTTCTCACAACTAAAACACTTTTTACACACACATATAAGAGAAGTCCCCAATTGGATTTATAGGTTAAATCCCACCCCTCATTTTGCATATGAACTACGTGGACTTTGATGCCTCTATAGGCTACGTAGGCATCTCGGGGTAAAACCCGAGAATCGAGTCCTTTCCCTACTTTTTTCCTATTTTTCTATATTCTTTAAACTTAATTCTCTTAGATTCTATAAATTCACATATACATATATTTTTCTTAGTGGCGTATTATTCCACATGCATTATCATTCCCTCATAATGATTGACTCTAGGATAATCGCATAAATCTTATTTTCTAATATTACTTTTAGGAACATTCCTGTGGATGACTCGCTTTATCTCTTCCATGATACAAGTTGATGGTTCATATCTCCACTACGTATACACATGCACACATATCACGGGGAAATAAAGGAAAATAGCAACAACCCATGAGACCGTAAGGGCGGAATGGGTGCCTAATACCTTCAAATTTCGTAGCTTAGCCTCCGAACCCTTTTCGAATCATTTTGGTTTCGTATGTATCAGTATGTCTTTGGATGCTGTCCTTCGGGATGGCTCCCTTTTCTTTTGTCTGCTTTGAGTAAAATAGTCTGGCGACTCTATATCTCTACATTTTCACCTCATTCATCAACACCGGCCGAAGCGCTCCCAAGCGGGATGCGCGGGACCTAAAGGGGATCCTCTCCTGGCGTGTGGGGATATACCTGGGGATGGCCGTAGTGGAGACTCTATTGGGGACTTTTCATTTTGATGGCTAGACTCTATTTACATGGGTATTTTAATTTCTTATATATCCCCTATTTTCCCCTTTACTATTCATGTGTACCTCATGCTTATTCTTCTATTCACACGCTTGTAGAAAATTCTCCATGTACACTTCACACAACGTGCACGTAGGATCACATATATCCTCATGTTTCACGCATTACCCTTACTTGGTATACCATTGGTACTCATACTTTGCTCCCTGTTTGGCATGATCAAGAAAGATACTCTCATCATAAGATACTAAGAAGAGGATCATGCATGATTCACACGATATCACCAAAGAGCATTGACATTGACTAAATTTTGTCTAGTAACGGGAAGGTCACTTCGTGATGGGCGCTGGTCCAGCAGGGTGAAGCGATATGACTCTCACCTTCCATTGGCCAAGTACCTTCGATATATATCGAACGGTTCCCCTGCATCGTACTGCTTGACCAAAGTTACGACGGGAGGTATATCGCAGGGAACTCGTTCACGTACGCCGAGTATATCGAATTCGCTCTCACACGTACCGACCCCACGAGGTATATAGTAAGGAAATTTACGTACACTTAGGAATATCAAATGGCTTGTCCACACGTACTGATTTCACTCAAAAGCAAGACGAATATCGTGGAAGCCATGCCCAATGGGGGAACCCTTTCCAATTCACCCAACCAAGCTGCATTCCAGCATATAGGTGTCAAGTCTAAGACACACATATTAGATTATCGGTTTCAACACAAAACTCTGCTAAAATTTTGGGTCGGCCTGCCGCCTAAATTTTTGTGCATTTTTAAAATGGGACCCTATCCACGAGCCTAGTTACAAGTCCAGCCATAGATTTTCATATGTTACAAACCCAACTTTTCAAGGCTCGGGTCCCGTCCGACATTTCATTTTGCGTTTAGAAGAATTTAATACAAGTTAGAACATAATAATAATAATAATAATAATAATAATAATAATAATAATCATTCTGAGACCCGTCTCTAAAATATTTCTCATTTCTTTATCATAAATCGAAAAATATTTTGTCATTCAATCTCACAAAAAAAATGTTAAAAATATTTTCCTTCTTTCTTTTAAAAAATAAATCCCGTTTTACGCCCTCTCAGGTCGATCGCACGTCCTTGGCCTTGCTCCTTATTGGATTCGTTCTTTAGTCAAATCACCATGGAGATCCGTCCATTCCCCTGCTACCTCTTATGAGTCTGGTATTCACCCACTTTCCATGGAGAATATAGATCAAGTACCAGTTGCACAGCCAGATTTGACAACAATTTTAGCTCACCTCGTGTCCAAGATTGACAACCTTTAGACTGAGGTCCGAGAGATGAAATGAAACCAGGTTCCTATTTCTAAAGAGCCCGAGACCCTATTTCCTCGTGCTATGGGTCCACCCGAACCTATTTGGGTTCTCAAAGAGTATAAGAACGCTCCACGTGTCCCTCCTGTTAATGGGTCATCGCCTGCCCAGCTTCCTATGCCGAACCTTGCCCAGCCTGGGGCTAACTTGCCTATGATCATTGATCCTAAAGAGGAAGAGTTGAACAAGGTCAAAGAAGATATCAAGATTCTGACTAAGAAGTTCGACCAAGTCAAATTCGTCGAAAATTACATGGACTACACCCACATGTCTCCTTATCCCATGGCAAGGTTACCTGAGAAGTTCAAGATGCCGAATATCGAGAAATTCAGAGGAAGTGGACCACCGATTGTTCATCTTCGCAGTTATCACCGTTCCATGACTATCCTAGGGACTTCTGACGAAGTGATGGCCTAATTATTTTAGCAAACATTAAAGGATAGAGCCCTGCGATGATTTTTGTCTCTCGAAGAGTCCAGAATCTATAGCTGGGAGGATGTAGCCCAAGAATTCATGTTGCAGTACAAATATAACAAAGAGCTTGAAGTCACCCGCCGTGATTTAGAGCTGCTCAAATAGAAATCTGGGGAATCAGTCAGTAACTTCATAGCCCGATGGACGGAAAAAGCAGCTACCATTACCAATCGGCCATCCGAGGAAGAACAAGTGAACATAATGAAGAAGAACTTCTTGCCCCATGTTCTAGTGACCATGGGAGGATAATACTATCCCTACTTCTGAGCTCTCAGAGAAGCAAGAGTATAAATCGAGGAAGGTATTGCTAAAGCAGAGGTTGAACTAAAGAAAGTGTCCGAACAGTTCACCCTTAGAAAATATGACAAACCTGCCTATGTTGTAGTCTCAACCATCAACAACATCTCTTAACCAACTACTTCGTGGGTGCCAGAAAGTCACCCTGTCCCAGTCTGAAAGGAATACACCGAGCTCCATGCTCCCCTCTCTAAATTTTATCGAGCCCTGCTAAGTCGAAACCTCATCAAACCCTTGGACCCCCGTCCATTACCCAATCCACATCCTAGAAACTTCAAGGAAGATGCCCATTGTTCCTTTCACCAAATCACTCGTCATACCACCGACTAATTCTTTCACCTTCGAAATGTAATCCAAGGTCTAATTGATCGGGGTACCATTGCCCCACCAGCAAATCCTAATCCAAACACTACTTACAACCCACTCCAAAATCATATCAATGCTATCTTCCTAGAAATGAATCCAGAATTTGATCCCTTAACTCAAATCACACCCATACACTCTCCCAAACCTCTCCAAATTTGCTCATATTTCCTCCTACACCCTGTTCGCCTCGCTGACCAGGCACTGTCACTCCTTACCAGAGCATGCATCATTGTCCGTACCCGTTCTGAAAATGGAAGTATGGAATTATCATAAGTGTTAAACCAACTCCTAGAGTTCGGCCTGAAATTGTCCTCACATATGATCATTGATTACCAGAGGTTCAGTACGCTATTCTTGGAAGCACGAAAATGGGCCCAAAAGTCAGACAGTTAGGTGGTACCAACCGATGAAGTCAACTTGGATGATGTAATCGAGATCATGGAAGAATTATTAAGGCAAACTAACGACATTTGTAGTATGATCAATTTACTTGATACTCTAAAATTACAAGGGTGTCTGGTCCCTTCACCCTTACATATCCCCACAGAATGGGAAGACATGTATGAAAAAGCCATTGAAGTTGTGGAATGCATTGACTTTACATGGGAAGATAAAATTATTTCCATCGGATAAAGGGAAGAATTTAAAGATTTGAACGAAGAATAAGTTTTCAAAAAAACTGTCCCGGTAGCCGACATGTGTAGGATGATATCATTTTAGGACCTCCTTGGAGAACTAAACAAGGTAGCAGAATAACCCGAGATCGATGAAGAAATGGGGTTCATATTCTTCCCTTCTTCAGTAAATCACATGACCAGATGAGGGAGGCATTACCAGATCCCAATCTCACTACCAGCTAATGATAAAGGGAAGTGCATTGAAAACCTTACTATGCCATAAATGACCCTCGAGGAAAGAAAGATCCTCGATCAACTGAAGAAGACTCAAGCTAACATCACTCCATGGGGGATTTTCATGTCTTCCCAGCTGCACAAAAATTCTTTGATTAAGTTTCTCACTGGACCCATAGTTCCTCCCTCTATTACACCAGAAGAAGCGATAAATTTAGTCGAATCCTTGACCTTTACCTGAATGCTATCCTTTTTCGAAGAAGAAATCCCCAGAATTGGGCCAAACCACAATCATGCACTCAACATCTTTGTCGAAGTTATGGGGAAAATCGTACCACTCTCTCTTGTCAATAATGGATTAGACTTGAATGTCTACCCATTAATTACCTTCAAATTATTAGGACTGAAATAAAGTGACCTTACTCCAACCTTCGTTGCTGTACGTGACTACGATAATACCCGTCGGGAGGTGATGAGATCCATAAAACTTGTAATAGGGGTTGGCCCTATAAACCATGACGTTGAATTCCAAGTTATTGATATCCCATCTTGTTTCAACATGTTTCTTGGACGACCTTTGCTCCACAGTATCAAGGGTGTGTCTTCCTCACTCCATCATAAATTGAAGTTCTTCGCCGATGGACGAGTCATCACCATTTTAGGTGATGACGATAATACCGAGGGTGCAAGTACGATCAATCCGATCCTTGAGATACAATACGGGTCAAATGATATGCTCCTATCAGGATTATGAGTTGAGCCACTTCTACTCCCGGTTGGGGACGATTTCAAAGAAAGAGTTCATTAGAAATATGACCCTCATGGCAATGTCAACGTGATTTAAATGTTCAGAAACATGCACTTCATGCCCGGACTGGGGCTAGGACAAAGAAAATAAGGGATACATGATCCCATTGAACTGAAGAAAGCTTTCCCTCCTTATGGTTTGGGGTATCAACCATCTGAACAAGAGCTCAGAATGATCCACCAGTCTCTACCAAAGAGCAGATTAGACTGCCTCCAAAGCATCTCAGGTGACTCCTTAAATGGGTGATTCACCAAAGAGGGCTAGGACCTCCCCTTTTGCGAAACCATGGTATGAGCATACATACAAAAAGATTAAGCCCAGGATGGAGAGATTTTTCCAAGACAGCTACCCATGGGCCGAAAGTTCCTAACGCCATGTATAACCGCTCATCAAAAATATCGAAGACACTGAGAAAAGTGACTCCAAGGACTCATTTAACTTACAAACACTGGGGCTGACACTCTGCATGGTTCATTCAAGCACTACATCACTGGATCCATCCCACTTGATTCAAGCTGCTTATACACCTCTCCTCAACTGGCATGCTGCGTCGGTTCTACCTATTGGAATCCCACCTAACCCTAATGTTTACCCCATTTCCTCTTTTGTTGTTTATCCTTGCTCAAATGTAATCGAGACCTCCTTTGACGAGGTTCTCAATGCTGTTTTCCTATCAATGAAATAAATGAAGATTTTAAGTATCTCGTTGTGCCTTACATTAATTGTTTAGATTCTAATCAAACTTTTGATGATGATGATTTTGCAAATGATCAATTCTTAACTGATCTAAATAAGGTTAATAATAAACAACATAATTGCATTCAAGTTAATGAAGAAGAGACAGTTTTTATTAACCTCGATTCTAGTAGACAACTGTGGGAGATTAGGATAGGGGATACCCTTGACGAGCATGAGCGTGCACAACTCGAAGAATTATTAAAGGACTTCGTGGATGTCTTTGCATGGTCCTATGATGATATGCCCGAAATTGATCCTGAAATTACTTAGCATGAGATCCCCACTCTTCCAGATTAAAAGTCGGTTAAATAAAAGCTAAAAAAGGTCTGCACCGAATGGTCCCTCATAATTAAAGAAGAGGTGGTCAAATAGCTGAATGTGGGTTTCATTTGTGTGATCGAATATCCTACATGGCTAGCCAATATAGGCCCTGTGCCGAAATCTAGAGGGAAGGTTCGGATGTATGTAGTCTACCGGGATCTGAACAAAACCTCTACAAATGATGATTACCGTTACCCAATATCGAAATGATCGTGGACAATATGACCAGATAGCGCTCAAGTCATTCGTCGATGGGTTTGTCGAATATAACCAACTCAAAATGCACCCAGATCATCAAGAAAAAAACATGTTCATCACCCTATGGGAAACCTTTTGCTACACTGTTATGCCATTTTGTCTCGAGAATGATGAGGCTACCTACCAAAGGGTTGCCACGACCATTCTGCACGATCTGATTCATAAAGAAGTCGAGGTCTATGCGGATGATATAATTATAAAATCCAAAACTAGAGAAGGTCATGTTCCCGCTCTCTGAAAGTTCTTCGAATGACTGCGACGGTATCAGATGAGACTCAATCCACAGAAATGTATCTTCAGCATTATAAAGGAAAAACTTTTGGGATTATTGGTCAGTGAAAAAGGGATTGAAGAAGACCCTGCCACGCTAAAAGCCATACTTGAGATGCCACCTCCCCGAACGGATAAAGAGGTCCGATTCATCAGCCACCTCACCTTCATTTGTGAACCAACTTTCAAAGTACTCCAAAAAGATTCAACTAAAGTTTGGAATGATGCCTAGAAAAAATCCTTCGACCGAATCAAACTATACCTGACTCAACCTCCGGTACTCATTCCACCATAGCCTGGTCTCCCCTTGCTCCTATACCTAACCATAATAGACAGTGCAACTACAGATTTGCTAGCTCAATACCTTAAAGAATCCCATAAAGAAAGAGCCATCTATTAAGCCAATCGCAAATCGACCGAATACGAAGTCAACTATACCATTTTGGAAAAAGCATGCGCCGCGCTTATTTGGGTTACCCAAAATTTACGACACTACATGCTCACCTTACCCATTAAACTTGTATCCTAGATGGACCCCATCAAGTACCTGCTTGAGAAACCCGCCTTATCCAGTCGTATGGCTCGATGGTTGATTCTCTTAGTCGAGTTTGATATCTTGTAAGTCACACAGAAATCCATGAAAGGAAGATCCATCTCTAACTACCTCGCTGACTACCCCATGGAAGAGGCTGATGATTGGATCTCCGAATTCCTAGATGAAAACATCTTCTATGCTGCTCAAGATGACCTTCGATGGAAAATGTTCTTTGATGGCGCAACCAATAAAATGGGATATGGCATTAGGATACTTTTGATCGCCCCAGACGACTCCTACACTCCCATCTCCATCAAATTGGATTTTCCCTGCACCAATAACATGACTGAATACGAGGCATGTACGGTAGGCCTCAAAGTTTCCCTCAAGAAAGGAATTCAATGCCTAGATGTTTACGGGGATTCTTCCCTCATCATTAGTCAAGTGCTCAGAAAATGGAAAGTCAAGGACGAGAAGCTTCAATCGTTTCATACCCACTTAGAAGAACCAGCCTCCTAATTTTGAGACATCACCTTCCACTACCTACCTCGAGTAAAGAATAACCTAGACGATGCCCTTGCTACCTTGGTCTCCATGGTCGACATGCCCGAAGGAATAAAAATGGCCACCTTCTTGGTCCAAAAGCAAGATAAACCAACCCACTTCTACCACATTGAGATCATCACCAAAGAAGATCCTGAGCTAGCCAATTGCTGGTATTATGATATCTGGCACCTCCTCAAGTATGGTAGGTATCTCGAGGGTTCCAATAAGAAATACAGGGAAACCCTGCGAAGATTTGTCTCCCAGTACATCATCTTTCATAAAGCACTGTTCAAGAGAAATTCCGATGGAACCCATCCACACTACATCGTAGGGGCTGACTTTGAATAAGTAATGCAGCAAATCCACAATGGGGAACGAGGAGCCCACATGAACGATCACATGCTTGCGAAGAAGATCATACGATAAGGCTACTACTGGACCACCATGATCCAGGATTGCACCGCTTATGTCCGAAGATGCCTCACATGCCAACAGTTCTCCAACCTTCAACACTTGCCTCCGTGAGAATCATATAACATAACTTCTCCCTGGATGTTCTCCACCTGAGGCATCGACATTATAAGGAAGGTTACACCCAAGGCCTCTAACAATCATGAGTTCATCCTAGTCGTTATTGATTACTTCACCAAATGGGTCTAAGCCGAGTCATACGTAGTCCTGAACGTCAAGAAAGTGGCCAAATTCATTAAGAAAAACACCATCTGCCGATATGGGGTCCCGCACGAGCTAGTATCAGATAACAGATTAAATTTTGAGGCAAAAGTCACAGAAGTGGTCAAAGAGTATGGGATCCAGAGACACAAATATTCTCCCTACCAACCTCAAACCAATGGTGCAGTTGAAGCCGCCAATAAGAACCTCAAAGTCATCATCAACAAGATGACTGAGAGTTGTCGAGATTGGGCTGACCAAATCCCATACGCCCTCTGGGGCTATCGAACCTCTAATGGGGCTACCCCTTACTCTCTAGTCTATGGCATGGAAGCAGTCCTACTCGTGGAGTTAGAAATACCCTCGTTATGCATCATGCTATAAGGCAAGGTCAGTGATGAGGACTGGCATCAAAGCCGCCTCGACAAGCTATCACTCCTGGACGAAAGGAGATTAAAAGCCCTGTATCACATACAAGGGTACCATCGCCGAATAGCGCATTCATTTAATAAGAAAGTCAAGAACTGAGGTGTAAAATAAGGGGATTTATCCCTCAAAGAAATATTAGAGCCCATCTGGGAGCCCAGAGGGAAATTTAAGCCCAATTGGATCAGCCCATACATTGTCAAGAAGATCTTGTTCGACGGTGCTGCCATGCTCATCGACTTAGATGGAAAAGAGATGGTTCGTCCAGTCAACTTGGACCATCTCAGTAAATTTTACCCCTAGTCCAAAATCTCGGCCCACTAAGACTCTTCTCATCTCCTTTATATTCTAAAAAAAAAGAACTCTTCATTTCCCTCTACCCAGAACTACGTGGGCCTGATCCTCTGCAAAAATCATTCTCATAAAAATTAAAAAATTTCAAAAACCCCCAGACGTACGTAGGCACATTGTACGTCTTACATGAGCATGGTCCCGTTCTTTTTCACAAAAAACTATTCTTTTTTTATCTCCGAGATTGACAGTTCACTTTAACATATATTTGAAAAAAAGGATTATGCCTGCCTTAGCGATCGGTATAGATAATTCAAAATATAAATTTCATCAAAAGGCACAACTCTATGATAAAAAACTTGTTCATTTCATTAATAAGAAATTACAATACAATTACATAAGAATAGGATCGGATAACTCCCTTCCCCCTACCTTCCTAGAAAGCCAAATAAAATCTCCAAATTTATTCCCCAGTACAAAAAACAAATTCTCCAAGAGTCCTACCCACAGCTACCGGAGGATCCCACTTCATCATCATCATCATCTACATCCTAGGGTCGCCAAACTTCCCCTGCCTTAATGGAGTGCCACAAATGCTCCAGGGACCGATAGGCTCGAACCAGCTTCGGAAAAACTACCACACCTCCCTCCATGGTATCAGATAAGGCAAGACATCTTTGTTCAGTCTCCACTTCCAACATCTTGCTGACTACTCTCCCCCATAACCACTTCATATAATCCCCAGGGATGTGCCAAACTCTCCCAGCAGACTGAGAAGGATAGTCGACGGACGTCGACTCTCCCACAAAGAGCCAAGCCGCATGCGCAGACGCTCTATCAAATCTTCTACCGGAAATAAGTGTAGTGTCCGAGGTGGCAAGATCTGCTCCCAGCCAAATTGGCACAGAAGCCGCCAAGGGAAATAAAAAGAGGTCTGTCTGAGACCAACCAGCCAGACATACGGGTATTCTCCCAGTTCCATAATAGGCAGCAGCTGTCCCCACCAAGGTATTGACCAATACAGATTTAGATCCCATGCTCCACGAACCAGTTCTCCCATCTCTCAATATCCATGCCAACACTGATTAAATGGCGTGAAAAGAAATTAGGTATAACCGACAAAGGGTATTCTGGAGGAGTCACCAGGAGGAATCTTTCAGACAACCACATGAACATCATCATAGGTCTACCCCTCAGAAAGTCCGAACGACCTTCCCACTAGGCATCCAGGACATTTAGAGTCTCTGCCAGTATCACCGCCGCAGGATTACGATGGTAGAACATCTATGAGGTAATAGCTGTAAGTTGTGTGTCCACCAGCAGCTCCCCAGTCAACAACAGCAATTTTGAAACCAAGCCTAGAACGAAATCTCTGGCATATCCAACATCACCAACCTCCTGCAAATGCACGGACCGAAATACCGCCAGAAGAGAAATCATACCTCCAGCCACCCGTGATCTGGCCGCTGAGGACGAACTATAAAGAATCCCAACCAATAACTCCCGGGGAGAGCGGGAAAACTCAGGCAGAGCCGCAACAACACCGTGATTTATCCCCAATATGGCAAAAAATTCCGCATAAGTTGAAAAAACTTCTTCCAATCCAAAGCGGAATACATGGTCTTCTGGGTACTAGAATTGTACCACCGCCATTAACATGTTTCACTCTATGGGCCGATTATGCCATAAAGAAACTCGACGCATGTTATAACCATCGTAGTCGATATTAGAGGAGGACATCACCTCCAAAGTCTCAAGGTAGTTGGCAAAATCAACACTACCAGGGAGAGCCATCTCACAGAATAAGAAGGTTAGGATGTGAAGGTGTGATGAAAATACTCCACTCTTACCCCTCTTTTATACTTGAAAAGTCCCACAAAAGACATAACCTCTGCAGAAATCCTGGCCCACAAGGTACCAAAGGCTGAAGAGGGTACCAATCAAAGCTTTGAATTAATGGGACGAGACTGACCTGCCAATGCACAGGACAAGGTGCTTGCTGATCGGCAACCCCCTACTCTTGGAAATTTTCCTTTTTACTCTTTTATCGAAATTCAGAAAACTCAAAATAAATTGATATTCTCAACAGAATTTCAAAAATCCCTTTTTCATCTTTATATAAATTCTCATTTTGAATAGAACTTTCTTTCAAAATCCCAAAAATATTTCTTTTTATGGTCTCAGCAGCAAAGTGAAAAGCGCATGTGCATTCATTCATTCATTCATTCATCATTAACAGAAGATAATAAAAAAACTTCATTACATTGCATATATATTTCTCTATGTTACATCAATCTTGTAGGAAAATAAAGAAAGGGAAAAAAAAAGCCAAACGGGACTCAGCCTGAACCCACATTCTCCCTCTCTCTCTCTCTCTCTCTCACCTAATCTTCACCTCTCTATCATAAGAGCTTTCACCCCTACGATGCGCTCTGTTTCCTCGATTGAGAGATGACACACCGTCTCTACTTCAACCAGACTCCTCCCCAGATGAGGCAGATGACATCAAGCAAGAAGGAACAGGAACTACATCCCGAATATGGGTAATCGTCGAAGATATCCAGTCCCTAATATCCCTCAAATAAGTGGTGGACACCCATACGTGCTGCAAGAAAAGGAAAAATCAACATCAAGCAGAAAAGATCAAATTAAACCAAAAGAAAAGAGCAGAAAAGATATACCTCAGGGCGAAGAACCTCATCTGTCAATCCCATTTCCTCTGGGTCCATCGCATGAGGACAATGAAGCATAGGCACTATCCCACTACCAGCCCATCGGATGTTGTATGAGAATTAAATATACTACTGTTGTCACTTCACTGGTTATGCAAGTTGTAAGACTGTTAGTTGGATTTTCGATAGTTGTTCGGGTTGCCCTATTTGTCGAGCTTCTTTGTTCATCGGGTTTTCACACCATACTGACTTGGACTTGTGCCACATTGGATGACACATGTTAGCTTATAATTGGTCCACATAAGGTGGTAAATTTTGGTATCAACAGAAGCCCCTAATGTTTCATACTTGGAGATGATGCGAAAGTGTGAAATATTATGTTTTAACAGTATTTCGGGCTGCTCGGTCGGTTACAGGCCATATAGACATTTGAAATTTATCCACTTAATTGACAATTTTTGAGCGCGAATGGCAATTTTGTAGATATTTCAAATTTAGCGAACATTTTTAGGATATCTTCATATTTTCCCTTGTTAGTCATCGTAAACTCAACCGTCTTTCACTTTAATCATTACTTTTCCTAATTTCCAAGGTGACTTATAAAAAGAGCGATAAAACTTCGATCATCTTCTATCTCTCATTTCTGATTCTGCTGCTGTGTTCTTTGAACTTTTGTGCAATTATTTTCTTTTTTGTCTTCAGTTCTTACTGAATCCTTAAACCTTTGTAAGAACTTTTCTCTCCTCTTATTTGTTTCTTCATCGTGATTTATTCTGTTGAGTCTCTTGATAAATTCAGGAATGATTTTAACATTCCATCTTATGCTAGAACATCCCACTTTTCCTTATGATTTTTTCTCTCTTACTGAGGGCCATTAGTTCCCTTTGATCTTTATTGTTGTGTGTGGGATCACATTTCCTCCCAATCCCCTGTGTTTGGAGTTTTGTCATTATTTTGACATTGTACCTGCAAGAATAGCTCCTAACATATAGAGAATGGTGAATGGAGTATATAGGTTAAATCAAATCTATGGAACCCATCAAGGGATTCTAGAGATAGTGTTTTCTTATAAGTGGGTAACTAATGAAGCCACTTATTATTTAAAAACTAGGGCAGTTAGTAAAACTTTAGTAGTTCACCTCCATAATTCTAATAGGGCTTATTTTGATCACGTGGTAGTTGTAAAAAATTGGCAACATGTTCCCTTAAATGGATGTGCTAAATATCAAGGACCTAGATGTCCTCTCTTTGACAAGGGGATAGGTTGTTTTGTGTTTTAATAATTTTGCCCTATTTATATTTGATAAAATGTTATACTCACTGTTTCTTTGTAAATTTGATTTCAGTTGATCGGAAGAGAAAATTCCCCAAAGAGAGTGAAGTAAGTTTAAAAGAATTGAAGTTCATTTGGGGACTTCACACGACGATTACTAAAAAGCACATTAGGTCTGCTTCTTATTTGCTTCAATATAAAAATACAATTTCTTCCTTCATCGCTCGAACTGCTACTCCTACTTCACTGGTGATTGATATTGATTAGGAAGATTCGAACACACCTCTTTCTGATATCACGAAGAAGAGAAAATTTCCCGATCTTCTTAGCGGTAGCAATTCTAGCTCCCAAGCACCTACTGAAGGAGCCAAGAAGAATACAGGGGATGCTATGAATCCCCCAGCCCCCAAAGACCCAACCTCCAAAAACACTGCTCATAAAGATGCAACTTCCAAAGATGATTCACTCTATTCGAGGAGATTTTAAAGAGTGATTGAAGAGAAACAGGTGGAACAGGTGACCGACCAAGAGACCTTGGTTGAATTACCTTCTTTTAAAGTTGGTCCTCCATCAGTTATTACTACTGGTTTATCTAGGAAGTTTATCAATTCTAGTACCCTTCCAGACCATAGGGGAGTGGATGCCATGCTGCCCCGAGTAAAGATTTCTGAATTGGCTGCTTAGAGCCTTGCATCAGTAAGTGATTTTCATGTTCTTGGTACTGTTGTCTTTGATATTTCTCATGTACTAACTTGATCTTATTCTCTTGCAGTTCTTAGTGCATTTTATACTGGAAATGGATGATGCAATTAGGGCTTCTTCTTCAAATAATATCGAGGAATCCTTGGTTGGCTTAAAGAAGTTTTGGTCGAATCTCAACAAGCCTTGGAGACTAAGAAGAGTACTTGGGAAGATAAACTGAAGACAACTGAAACTGCTCATCAGGCATCTGATGAAAATTCCCTTGACGCTGAGCATATGGCTAAGGAAATTGAGCGCATGGTAGAGGAAGTAGAGCGTAGGGCAAAGACTGTTGAGGATCATGTGTCCTCTGAAACGTCTAAGAGTAAGTCTCCTGTTAAGACATCCTTCAGTGCTAGTTAGGACAAGGGATGGAACAAGGTCATTTCTACTGACTCTACTCAGATTGAGTATGAAAACAAAAATGTTTTAGAGATGGTTGGTTTTATTCCCTTTAGGAATTAAATACTGTTGAAGACTCTAAACTTTTTCAGTGATATACTTATGGTTCTCATCCAGTCATTAAGGATGAAATTAAAGATGAAGTTGGTTCTGGGGAGTCTTCTCTAGTAATTTAATCTATTATAGACCAACTTAAAATCACCGAGTCTTCTCTTCCTCTAACCGAGTAAATCGAGAAATTCCAGTCTGTAGCCTTCTTTTGAGCAGGACAAGAATGTTGAGAATGATAAGGAGAAGGTGTAAAGTTGTTCAATCATTTGCCTTTTTTCTTTTTATTTCTTTTTCTTTATTTTTATTGTACTTGAACTCTTCATTATCAATAAATGAAACCTTTTGTTACTTTTTATATCTTGTTCTTTATGTTTGTTCTTCATTCCTGTTATTGATTAGTGATCATTTATTCTTGCTAGTTTATAGCGAAGTTGGAACAATTGTCTTCTAATGATACGGAGCTACTAAGGAAATGAATTTTTTTTCAAAGCAAGTCATACAGACTTATCCAAGGAAGAATTTATGAATATTTGAAGTACCTACTTTATCGAGCGGTAGCAAATAATATTGCCTACTATGAGATGACAAAAAAACTATAAGAACAACATAAAGAATCCACTGCGGTGTTGCACCAGCACTATGAGAAAAAATGTCGAAGCTTAAGTGTAGGTTGGGGTTTTGATAACTTTGTTTGTGTTTACAATAAAAAAGAAGATTTACTTAAGCTTAAAGTTGAAGAAACTAGAACTGTTGCCAAACTATTGGAATATGAGAATAATAATTTGATGGATGAAGTGAATCTTTTAAAGTCTGCCTTTGGAGATGTTGTTTCTACTACTAATGAGGGATACTCCTTTTTAGAGGCTGAAAATGAAACATTAAGGGATGTGTTGGAATCCTTAAAAAGAATTAAGCCGGTATCTTCCCGAGAAAGAAATAAGCCTGACCGAGGAGCCACAGAAGAAATTAGGACTCAACATGCTCTTGCCAATCAAGCTGCATAGTTAAAAGCTAAAGATCGAGCTATTGCTGAGATGTACCAGAAGCTATTGACCTTCTTTGAACAACTATCCACTCAATCTTCCTAATTACAGATTAAAGATGGAATACTGAAGAAGCTGTAGTCCTAAGTTGGTTAAGTAAACTTTCAATTCCATAAAAAGCCAAGGGAGGTTTGTAAGGATGGGTATAATGAAGGTCTGGGGCATGTGGATGATAGAATTCAACAAGACAAGAATGAATCCTATAAATGGGGTTGGATGAATTCTTTGACCGTGATGAAGGTAGATTAGAGCAATTAATTGTGGGATTGGTATGACCCCGACCTGCTTGATATTGATAATACTCCTTTCAAGTTATATGTCAATTGGATTCCTGTTCATTATATTCCTCAATGCTTGATTTAGATGTACTTAGGAGATTACGAGCTATATGACGAACTAGAGGTCATCCGACCTCCACATCTTCTTGATCGTCCTAGTAGCAGCTGTAACACCCCGCCTAATGAAATACTGGGTGATCAGTCCCATACCCAATTAAATTAGAATATACAGTTGGCTCATTCTTAGAATCACTATCGAAAATATTTTTCCTATCACCTAATACTCAATTATGCTGGTGCTAAAAACTTTCCAATTTCACTTTAATAAAATTTCATTTTACCATATCAAAAAATTCCACACATTCCATTCCACAACAACAATAAGCTGAATAAATACAATTGAATTTCAAGGCAATTGGAATAAGATTTCCAGAAAATATCACAATACATTAATCCGAACAATAGTAAATGTATTACAACGAAACGAGTATAAAATCCTGACTCAAATAGAAAGGAAACAACAACAATCCTCTAGGGCGACATGCCCTAAATGAAAGATCACTAGAGAGTATGAATCAAATAAATGAGGGCATCTAAACTATCCTCCATAGATCGTCAACCATCTTAATCCTCTATGGTTGTCATCCCTGCGACTGGACACCTGATATAGAAGATATAAGAGAGAAAAGGGAATATGCAAGGAAACGGGTCAGAGATCGATGTAAAATAGTTGTTAAAACAGCAAGTGAATATACATGTTAGATTATCGGACTCTCTCTTGAGATTCTCACCTTTCATCTGTAGTGCACACCTAACGTATCTCTAAGAAATTCTAGTTATAGTTCCCACGCTAACAAAATTAACCCCATGTGTCCATTATTTATAACCCAATTAATTCCCACGTATTAATCTCATAATACATATAATGATGTTATAAACATATAAATATCCATTCAGATTCAACATGGATAAGTCCCTTATTAATTCAATTTAATTAAATGTTCTCATACTTAATTATCTTTCATTTCTACTTTAGTCACACGGTAGATATCATCACATGTATATATATATACATTCACTATATCATATATATACTATACTGCACCCTGAGACACAGCTGCGGTGCTCCATTACTCTTCTATCATGTCCCAATACATCTCGTCACTGTATAGGGGACTATAGGTTCAGTAAAGATTCCTCGGACCACAAACATCAAACATAAACAGTGGAGGCGAACATAGTCCTAAGACTTTGGGCTACGCACATACCTATGCACTCAAATGACCGGTAACACCCGTATTTATAAAAGTGGCATTCTGTCCCTAAGTTTTATGTTCTCAAGTGACAAGTCAAAGATCCCATAGATTCATCAGGACATGATTGCCATCACGCGTAAACCTCCCATCGATAGAAAGTAAGCTAGGTATGTCATACACATAAATTATGAAATAATAGGCACTATCGTCTACCTATATAAAACTAGGTACTTATTCGACCTATGTATAATACTAGGAATTTATCATATCACCAAGTACCCGTTGTATTTATCAATACCACCCGTACTTGTTAATTATAATTATTTCCTTTAACGCATAATTATTATGTAGTTATAACTCACATAAAATTATGCTCTCTTTAACATAATTCTCCGACATTAACCCAAGTCCCTCGCTCTTCACTAATGTTCCAAAATCCTCCAATATTATTTCTATCCAAAATTTATTTAATTAAAGCTCCTTAATTCTCCCCGATGTAATCCCACATTGAATTCCACTTTCCGGGCCTTAAATATATTATGTGCCTTTTCCTAAGTCCCATTAGGTTCAATTAATCATCACTAAAGATATCGAGAACTTTGGTATTTAATCAAACTTTAAAAAGAAAACAATTCACATTTCTAGGGGGAGTCGATCAATCGAGGGTCTAGGGCCGATCGATCGACATTCTTGGGTCAATCGATCGATTGATCAGACATCAACCAAGTTTTTGCATGTTAAGCCTACGGGTTTAATATTTCTTTTTCATAAAAACCATCACAAATCAATCCAAAACTTCTTCTAATTAATATCAATTGGTATAGCAAGGTATATGATCAATTTCTAATAATCAAACAATCTAAATTAATCAAATAGTTTGGATTAAATCCTGTTATTCCCAGAATTCTCATATGTTATTATTTCTCCAAGTTCATATTAACTTAGACTTATTCTATCATTTGAAACCCAAAATTCATGGCTTAAATCATTTAAATAGAAGAAGATTTATTCTATCTATTTTCCATATCAAGAAATAATTCAAAAACTCTATAATTCATCCTTAAATCATGTAAATTCATACTTCTTACTTATCCTATCTAGCATGGATATTGTAAGCAATAAAATGAAGCAAGAATTACACTTGCCTTAATTATGTAGGTCTGATCCTTTGGTGTAAAATTTCTTATTTGTTTATCGGTGACTTTTCGGTGGTGGTGCTGGTGGTAGAAGGTTGTTAACCCCCTTTAGCTTGCCCCAAAAGTCTCTCCTCCTTCCTAAGCAACATCTTCTCCTCCCAAGGAACTCTTCACTTTCTCCCACACTAATACCTCTCAACTGTTTTGTGATAAATTGAAATAAACCTACGTTCCTCTAATCCATCACCTTTATAATAAGAGCAATCCAAAAATTACTATTCATCTCCCAAATAAAATGACTAAAATGCCCCTACGGAGTGTCCTTTCATCTCCTAATTGACCCGAGACCCAAATCCCACACCCGAATAGACTTTTCTGACTATTTCGACCCTTCCGGACCCAATGACGCACTTAAAACGACCATTTGGTTGATATAACATAATGTTTCCTTTTTATTCATTTAAATTCGTACCAACACGTCCCATACCGCATCCAGTTTCATTATTACCGTATAAGTAACTCACGGCTATATAAATAATATCATATTCATGTATTACTTAAATATCACTAAGTAATATTCAGAATCATATATTTCATTATCGAAAAGTAATATAAAATCCAGATTAATCCCAATTAATCGTATTACCTTTTAATTTAACTAATTTCAAAAGTCATTAAAATTACGGGGTATTATAGCAGCAATACCAGGATGCTTCAGGATTTAAACTTTATCAACTCTCCTTATACTTTGGATGATCCTCTAGCTGGCATTGATCTTGTTTCTAAGGCTGAAGGGTAATGCCCTATAGAATAAGCATTTGTATTTTGTTTTTGCATGTTAAGCAACAATATGTAATCATTTAATTGAATTAGTGAAAATCTTATTTTATCAATCTTTGATTATGAGCGAATCAATTTGTAGTCAATCTCTGAATATGAATTTCTTCTTAGTCTTTGACTCTGAATGGATCAACGTTTAGTTAATCTCTAGTTTTCACTAGTTCTATTGATATCCATAGGATGATCCTAAGTATCATACGAATTACCAATTCATCACTGTGGTTCTACTAATGTACCTCAAGTTTTAGGTAATTGCATTACTTACCTTGGTTCCCAGGCGTGAGTGGAACATTTATCAATCCTTTAGCCTAGTTTAGATGAAAATTATTTATCTGGGTCTTCATTAACCAAGCATTAGGGACATACAATTTTTCCTTTCATGGTTTTTTATGTATCTGACAACCAACTTTGCTGGTGCCTTTATTGATACCGACCAATATTTCATTGGTGGTTTATGTTGACGACCATCATTGTTGGTGCCTTTATTGTTGCTGACCAACATTGTTGGTATTTTTCTGTTGACAACCAACATTGTCGGTTCCTTTGTTGATGCCGACCAACATTTTGTTGGTGGTTTATATTAATGACAAACATTATTGGTGCCTTTGTTGATGACGACAAACATTTTTGGTATTTTTGTAGATGCATAATGTAGTGCATATCACTAGTACTCCGAAAAAAAATAACAATTTTGGGGAAATCATATTCTCATTAATATTGAAATGAACTGTGTACAATATGACTACATCACTGATAATATTTCCTCAGGTGTTCTACATTCCAGGGGTTCTTGAATTCTTCACCTTTCAAAGTCTCAATTCGATATGTACCTAGTCGAATGACTGATGTAATGTGAAAACGCCCATTCAAATTGGCTTCATGCTTATTATTTTTCTGAATCACCATCTTCAAAACATAATCACCATCTTTAAAGTTTCTCGGATTCACCCTTTTGTTGTAGAAATGTGCAGTCCATGGTTGATAGGCTGCATTCCTTAAAGTTGCATCTTCACGTACCTCTTCCAGCATGTCTAAGTACAACCTTCTCATCAAATCACTGATTGGGGTATTGAAGTTAAAAGATCTGTGACTAGGTAAACCTATCTCGATAGGAATTACGACTTCAGTACCAAATGCTAGCATGCAAGGAGTTTCTCCAATAGTTGTTCTAAGGGTTATTCAATAAGCCCACAAAACAGAATCCAGTTCATCGATCTAATTCCCTTTAGAATTTTCTAGCCTTTTCTTCAACCCACTCAATAAAGTTTTATTAGTTACCTCTGTTTGGCCATTACTTTGAGAATGGCCAGGAGCAGAGTGGATTTTTTGGACATTGGATTGGGCCCAATAATCAGCAAACTCGTCATTATTAAATTGTGTGCTGCGATTAGTGATAAAAGCGCATGTCAAGCCATACCTAAAAATGATGTTATTCCAAATAAACTGATAAACCTTGTCATAGGACATATCAATCAAGGGTTCAGCTTCCACCCATTTAGTGAAGTAATCAACAACTATAATATGGTACTTGAACCTTCCTTAAGTGGTCGACAGAAGCCCGACCAAGTCAATTCCCCACATAGCAAAGGGCCAAGGTGAAGTGATCGGTGTTAGGAGAGCTTGCGGAGTTTGGCGTATGTTGGAAAACCTTTAGTACTTATCACAGTTCTAGGAAAAAGCTGCACAATCTTCTCGCATAGTTGGCCAGTAGTACCCCTGTGTTTTAATTCTTCGTAACAAAGTTCTCCCTGCTACATGGGCTCCACATGACCCTTTATGGACTTCCTTAATCAAATCTTTTACTTCAGCTGGATGCACACATTGTTGCAGACCAATAGTCAATCCTCTTTTATACAACACACCATTATCTAGGACATATCTCGTAGCTTTATATTTTAATTTCTTAGCTTCAAGTAGGTCGGCTGGTAGAGTTCCTTCTTCAATATAAGCTCCTATTGGATCCATCCAAGATGGCCTCATATCAACTGCAATAAAATTAACCATGTAAGGTCATTTTTTACCATTACCAATATGTATGTCGTACGCTATTACACCGCTGAAGAAATTCAAGATCGAATCTATATCAACGGATCCAAATATCAAAGCACCACGAACTTGGTAAAGTTTTGTCTAGTAAATCGGACCGATCCGGCCCTTTTAAAAATTAACCGATCCATCCGGGATCGATTCTACATGAAAAACAGACCGATCCGATGTGTATCAAAACCAGTAAACCCCGAATCGAAGCCAAACCGATGAAGCCATTTTTAAAAACAAACCGATCCGATACCGGACCGATCCGATCTTGATAAACTCGAACAGATCCATTTAGATTTTTTCCACCAAGTTTCCTATAAATATACTTATTTCGTTGGTGTATTTTCTAATATTTTTAGAGACGAATTTAAGAGTCCTAATTACTCTAGTCTTCACCTTTTTAAGTCCCAAGACTCATGTTTTGATTCACACAACTTTTCAAATATTTGTGAATCCTTTGCAACCCAAGAACACAACCTTGTGTTTGTTCAACCTTTGTGGAGAAGCTGTCTTTCTTCTTCATTACTGCCCTCCTGGAAAGGGAAAGTTCCAGCCGCCGACTACAGAACCGACACCCGTGGGTATTTTTGTGTCACTATATTTTCATTATAATCCGTGTAACTGTATCTTACAAAATTATAGTGAATGTAAAAGGTTTTGCCCCTTTGGGGGATTTTTCCTCACATGTGTGTGTTTGAATGTTCGTGCATGAATTTGTCATTTTTAATCACTCCTAGATGCATGTTTAGGACTTAATTGATAAAAATTGAGTTTAATTAAATAATATCTCTATTTGAACGCACGCGTACTCTTTCAAATTGGTATCAGAGCCAATTACACAACTTTACCGTGTAATTTTTCGCAAAATTTTTCTAAAATATCAATTTTCAGAAAAATTGATTTTTGAAAACGAGTGTGTTCATAATGGAGAATTTATATAATAAAATACCAGTTTTTGACGGGATAAACTATGCATACTAGAAAGCTCGTATGAGATCTGCATTAAAAGCCATTGATGAACGTGTCTGGATTTTTGTTGAAAGAGGGTGGACTCCTCCCTCCGTCACTGTTGAAAATGTGACCAATTTAAAACTTGTCACCTCTTGGACTGAAGAAGAATTTAAATGGTCATCTTTTAATTCTAAAGGTTTAAGTGCTATTTTCGGATTTGTCACCCCTGATGAGTTCAAATGCATAATGACGTGCACCACGTCAAAAGACGCATGGGATGTTTTACAACTTACCCACGAAGGAACTAATGCTGTGAAAGGGTCTAAACTGCAAAATTTAACAACTCAATTTGAAACCATCACCATGCATGAAATTGGATGTTTTGATGATTTTTATGCTAGGATATCTAATATTATTAATACTAGCTTTAATCTTGGTGAACACATTCCTAATGCTAGAGTTGTTAAAAATATTCTTCGTTCTCTTCCTAAACGTTTTATCCCTAAATTCACTGTGCTAAATTCTATGGGTAATTTAAATACGCTAAAATTGGAGGAACTTTTAGGAGACTTGCAAACATATGAAATTGATATGTTTCCTAAAACTGCTAAGACTAAAGATAAGGGACTTGCACTTAATGCCAAGAGAGAAAGAGTGAGGGGTTGGCAAGAAAGAGGGGAGAGTCATCTAGAAAAAAAAGATAGATATGTCAGATTCTGGGTGAGATTTTAACTTAGACGATTTGCTCTTTTTGCTAAAAATTTCAAGAGAATTCTCAAATTCAAGAAAAATGGTAATTTTAAAGATAAAAAGAAGTTTGAGAAAAATAAGTTTGAAAAGAAAAATGAAAAAGTTTTTAAAAATCCTCCTAAGAAAGAAAGTGAGAGATGCTTTGAGTGCGAAGGTAGGGGTCATAGAGCTTTTGAGTGTGCTACTAGGCTGAACAGAGAAAAGGGCAAAGTTGTCCTTAATGCTACCCTTAGTGACGACAGTGAGTTCGAGTCGATGGATTCTGGAGATGAGTCACCGCATGATTGTAACTTCACCACATTCATGGCTAGTCATGTGAGCACTTCTAGTACTCCTTACGACGATGAGTATGCTGCATCACAGGGACACCTATGCCGAGCTAGATTCTGAGTGAGATCGATGTGAGTGAGGGGGAGGATGATACAAGTGAGAGCGAGAGTGAGATTCAACGCGCCTATGCCGAGCTATATTCTGAGTCTTTTAAAACTAAAAAATGTAACTAAGCGTTAGTTCTTAGGATCACAACTTTAGAGTAAGACTTAAGAAAAGCGAGAGAGAGAGAGAGAGAGTCCTCCACCTGCACTACCTTAAGAGAGAAAGAATCTTCCTGTGTTGAGAAAGAGAGTTTATTTAGAGAGAGAGAGAGAGAGTTGTTTTGAGAAAGAGAGATGGGACTTGACTAAATAAGTGGATAGTCTTACGAGTGACCTCCATTCCTATGTGGAGACTCGGAAGAAACTTGAAGCCCTTGTAGCCCAGCTTACTCATGATCTTGAGAGAGAACGGGAAGTTAAGGTACAAATCGAGGACAGATCTGGGAAGATGGGAAAGATGCTCCTCGGTCCCGCCTTATGTTTTGGTGATCGGCGGGGAATTGGTTATGATGGTGCCTCCACATCCCAAATTTCACCTGGACCAGTCCTTGAGTTTACTACATCTCCTTATGGCCATCGCCAAATAGCACGAAGGAGAGTTCGACCAAGAAAATAAAAATAAGGTCTGCCTAAGACTGTGTTCTTTTGTACATATTGCAAAAGAAAAGGCCACCTGAGGGAGTTTTGCTATAGTTTGGGTCGGAAACGATGTACTACTGCTCCACCACGTCATACTGATGATTTTTCCAGTCTGAGAGAGCGTGTTGAGTTTTTAGCTGCCACATCACAGAGTTTGATGAAGGAATTCCGACGGATGTCTTTGTCGTCAGTGAATGTTTCTCCCATCCCGGCTAAAACCAACAACAACAAGTGTAAACAAAAGGTTACCACTTCTTGGGTGCCTAAGAAAAATAAGAAATCCCTTGTTTTCCATATCGCTCTCAAAGCTCATAATACCTCACAGTGGTATTTTGATAGTGGGTGCTCGAGACATATGATAGGTGGTGTTTCATTTTTTACCTGACTAGAGGAGTATAAGGAAGGGAGAGTCACCTTTGGATATGGGAGAAAGTCTAGCATTGTAGGATGGGGCACTGTAGAGTTACCAGGATTTCTTAAGCTAGAAAATGTTTTGTATGTCAAAGGTTTGAAAGCAATCCTTCTCAGCATTAGCCAACTGTGCGACGCTGACTTTATAGTAAAGTTTGATCGGGACGTGTGTAATGTCTACAATCAATCTGGTAAACTTTTAGTGTAAGGGGTGAGGACCGATGATAATTGCTATGGGACTGCGCCCACTTACTCACTTATCTACAGTAGTGCTACGATCACTCCCGTGGATCTGTGGCACTAATGTTTAGGTCACGTCAACGTTAGAGATTTGGCTCGTTTAGCCAAAAAGGACCTAGTACGTGGCTTACCATCACTTGGAAAGTCAACTTCCATGGTTTGTGGACCCTGTCAGTTGGGAAAGCAAATTTGAAGCCCCCCATAGGGAGTTGTATTCCATTACCACCTCCCGAGTACTTAAGCTTATTCGCATGGATCTTATGGGTCCTACTCGTACTGAGAGTCTGGGTGTTAAGAGATATATCCTCGTGATGGTAGATGATTTCTCGAGATATTCTATTGTAGGTTTCCTCAGAGAGAAATCTGATACTGTAGGTTTTTTAACGACCAAGTGCCATGTCCTGCAAAATCAACACGGAGTCACTATTAATAGGATACATAGTGATAACGACATAAAATTTAAGGAAGCAAAAGTATATCTATACTGTGATAGCCTTGGTATCAAACATGAGTTTTCTGCTGTGAAGACTCCTCAGCAAAATGGGATTATTGAGAGAAGAATAGGACGATCCAGGAAATGGTTAGATCTATGCTTCTAGGTTGTAATGTTTCTAAGAGATTTTAGGCAGAGGCAGTGTCTACTGCATGTCACATGGTGAATAGGGTTTACCTACGTCCACACACACTTAAGACACCTTATGAATTGTGGACTGATAAGAAACCCAACCTTGCATATTTCCGTATTTTTGGGAGTAAATACTACATCCTACGGGATCAAGAGCAATTAGGAAATTTTGACTCTCGGAGCGACGAGGGAATCTTACTAGGATATTCATCAAATAGTAGAGCATACCGAGTTTTTAACCTGAAGATCTCTAAGGTTATGGATTCAATAAACGTCAACGTGCAAGATGATGAACCTCCGACGGTTATTGATCCTAACCTTCAGTGTGAGGATGAGGACTTTTCTGGTAGTGATTTATTTGTCACTCACACACACCCTGTGGACCCTACTCCTGTGTTAGGGGACACACCTGCTTGGGTTCACAAGAGTCATGATCCTGCCTCCATTGTAGGTGATCCCACTATTGGGGTCAAAACTCGTGCTCAGCTAGAGAACGTCGTTAGCCACTTTTGCTACATATCCAAAGTCGAGCCCAAGAATCACAAAGAAGCACTCAAGGATGAACACTGGATATCTGATATGCAAGATGAGTTTCTTCATTTTAAAAAGAACAATGTCTGGGAACTAGTCCCCCGACCTAGTGAGACTAATGTGATAGGTACTAGGTCGATTTTCAAGAATAAAATGGATAAAAATGGTACCATAATAAGAAACAAGGCTAGGTTGGTCTCTCAAGGCTACACATAGATAGAGGGTGTAGATTTTGGGGAGACATTTGCTCCTGTTGTAAGGATTGAGTCCGTACGCTTACTACTCACCATCGCTTGTCATCTGCGCTTCAAGTTATAACAGATGGATGTCAACAGTGCCTTTCTGAATGACATTCTACAGGAGGAGGTTTATGTGGAACAACCAAACGGGTTTGAAGACCCTAAGCACCCAGATCACATTTACTATATGAGGAAATCCTTGTATGGTTTGAAGCAATCACCTCATGCTTGGTATGAGAGACTTACTTCCTATCTCTTAGCCCGTGGCTTCAAGGGAGAGGGAGTTGATATGACGTTATTCATCAGGAGAGATGACGGTGCTATTTTGGTTGCCCAGGTCTATATGGACGACATAGTATTTGGATACACATGCTCCCAGTATGCTCACCACTTTGAGGAGGAGATGAAAAGTGAGTTTGAGATGAGCATGGTAGGTGAGCTTACGTTCTTCCTTGGTCTCCAGGTTTGTCAGCTAAAGGATGGGATGTTCATCTCCAAATCCATGTATGCTAGATACCTAGTGAAGAAATTTAGGTTAGACTCCGCTAAGCATGCACGTACACCTATGAGTACTTCTATCAAGCTTAGTAAGGACACTTCAGGCAAGGACGTAGAGAAAAACCTTATATCGGAGTATGATAGGTAGTCTTCTCTACTTTACTACCACTCGTACCGACATTACCTTTAGTGTTAGAGTCTATGCACAATATCAGGCGTCCCTGAAAGAGTCACACTTACTCGCTCTAAAACGTATTATCAAATACGTGAGTGGGACTCTCTCATACGGTATTTGGTATTCCTTTGATACCAATGACCATTTGTCCACCTATTCAGATGCCGATTGGTCCGGGGATGTAAATGGTTGTAGGAGCACTTCTGGAGGGTATTTCTATTTTGGTTCTTCTCTTATCTCCTGGTTGAGCAAGAAGCAAAACTCCATCTCTTTGTCCACTCCGGAGGCTGAGTACATCGTCGTTGGGAGTTATTGCACGCAGCTCTTATGGATGAAGCATATGCTGGAGGATTATGGGATTTCACAGGACACTATGACCATTTCCTGTGATAACACGAGCGCGATACACATATCTCGTAATCCAGTCCAGCATTCGCGCACAAAAGCACATCAGGATATGTGAACCCTTTATATGTTAGTTAGTTGAGTAGAATATCGTATCCTTGAGTTTTGTTCCCACCAACCGTCAGTTAGTCGATATTTTCACGAAACCTTTAGATGCCCTTAGATTTGAGAGTCTTAGGAAGTCTTTGGGGATTTGCACAGTTGATTGAGGGGTTGGTCCGTGTCTAGCATAGGATGCATTGTCATTATCATATCATCTGATTCCTATTGCTAGCTTGTATCATTAATTTGTTTTATTTTTTTTACTTTTTATATTTTTTTGAAAAAAAAAATCCAAAAAGATTTTCTTTTCATAAAATTTTTAGAAAAGCACAAAAAGATTTTTATTTTATTTGCACCATTTATGGATGAGCATTTAAGATAGCCAAGTCATAACTTCATTCCATATTTCCATGTGACTATTTTATAGAGATTTGAGACGCTACATCAATTCATCCATGTGCTTTACATTTATTGGAGTCTTTGAGATGTGATTAGTGACATCTTTCTACATGTTTGACTCCTATCTCCTTTATTGCACACATGAATGACTTTATTTGATTATTGCACTTGTCTATGAGATATTGGCTTGAGTGTTTCCATCTAAATTTCGTCTATACAACGTACAGTATGCAATAAAACTTGACAAGCTTGGAATGCATGTAAAAATCGTTTGGTGAGACTGTGTGTTTATTTGAAAACGGGGAAGGTTTGCGAAAGGTTCATTTAGCCTTTGTGATTTCTAGGCCACTGTTAAAAAGGACCTATAAAATTGAGGTATTTTATTATCCGAGGTCTAAAGAGGTTAAAAGATCCCAAAAAATTTAAAGGCAATAAAAAGCAATTCATGCCAAATATGGGCCATTAGGTTTCACCATCAATTCTCCAAAGTTTGAGAATTTAGATTACCTCTATTCAAAATATAAATCTGAGGGAGTTTGGTTGGAGTATTTAACCGGGTTTGGATTTCCTTGAAAGTCCTGAAAAAGCATGAAATCGTTTTGGACGTTATTGGTGTAGAAATCTCTTTGAGCTTTGATTTGTTGATTTGATTAAGTCAATGTCTCGTACCATTTTTTCACCAAAGGATGCATTTGAGTTCATTCGTTTGGAGTATCCAATTTTCATCGTGCACATATGTCATGTTTGTATGCATTGATTTTCCTATCGAATTTGATCACACCCCTACATTTACGCTATCATCGACTTGGTTGTTTTATGTTCGTTCATGGTGTGATTTTTTTTTGTTTGTGTGAAAATTTTTGGAAAAATTCTAAAATAGAAGTTTATTCTTTGTGTCACCGTGGCTTTGCTTGTTTGATTTATTCTTCTCTTTTGTCTATTTAGGAACATAATAAAAAGGGGGAGAAAGAATTATAATATTATGGGGGAGTTTTGAGTTTTGTAGTTATGAGTTTTTCTCATGAATTGATATTTATGTTTATCTCATTTCAAACTTGATATGTCACTTTGAATTTTGCTTTATCTCATGTGTGTAGGAACAAAGATTGATGATCATATATTGCACACCTTGATGAGAAAATCTTTGAGAAGTTTTGAGGATTTGAAGAATAAACGATAAAGACTTATTCATTTGTATCTTTCTAGTTTTGGGTTCATGGAAGGGTAGATTTGTATAGGCAATTTTTTATTTGATAATTCGGATATTTTTTTATGTTTGTACCAGCATAGACATAGGGGGAGATTTGTAAGGTCATTTTTTACCATTGTCAATATGTATGCCGTACGCCGTTACACCATTGAAGAAATTAAAGATCTAATCTACATCAACGGATCCAAATATCAAAGCATCATGAACTTGGAAAAGTTTTATCTGGTAAACCGGATCAATCCAAAACCCTTTTAAAAATGAACCGATCGGCCCCGGACCGATCCGGCATCAAAAGTAGACCGATTCGATGTGTATCAAAACAAGTAAACCCCGGATCAAAGCCGAACCGATGAAGCCATTTTTAAAAACAAACCGATCCGATATCGGACCGATCCAACATAAAAATCGGGCCAATCTGGTCTGGATTATCTTGAATAGGTCCGTTTAGATTTTTTCCACCAAGTTTCCTATAAATATACCTATTTTGGTGGTGTATTTTCTAAGACTTTCAGAGACGAATTTAAGAGTCCTAATTACTCTAGTCTTCTCCTTTTTGAGTCCCAAGACTCACGTTTTGATTCACAAAACTTTTCAAATCTTTGTGAATCCTTTGCAACCCAAGAACACAACCTTGTGTTTGTTCAACCTTTGTGGAAAAGCCGTCTTTCTTCTTCATTGCTGCCCTCCTGGAAAGGGAATGTTTCAGCCATCGACTACAGAACCGACACCCACGGGTATTTATGTGTCACTGTATTTCATTGTAATCCGTGTAATTGTATCTTACAAAATTATAGTGAAAATAAAAGGTTTTTCCCCTTTGGGGGATTTTTCCTCACATGTGTGTGTTTGAATGTTCGTGCATGATTTTATCATTTTTAATCACACCTAGATGCATGTTTCGGACTTAATTGATAAAAACTGACTTTAATTAAATAATATCTCTATTTAAACTCACGCGCACTCTTTCAAACCATCAGATCTCCATCAATGTTCCTATTAGCAAGTAGCTCAATCGGAATAGTTCTTCGCAGCTCAGTTTTGGTTGCTGAAGCGAGCTCAACAAGTGCGTCTGCTCGAGTATTTTCCAATCTTGGAATTATGATCATCTAAATAGGTAGTAAAGTGGAAATTACCTCCATAGATTTATCCAAGTATCTAGATATCATTTCTCCTTTATCTGCATATAAGTTCAACACTTGATTTACCACTAATTATAAATAACTATATACTACAACAAGTTCGGCTTTCAGTGATTTAGCTAGACTTAAATTGACAATCATAGCTTCATACTCTACCTCATTATTGGAGGCATGAAATTGGAATTGTAGGGCATACTTTATATCTATTTTGTATGAAGTATTGGGAATTATTCATGCTCCACATCTAGTTGCACAGGATAACCCATTAACATACAGGCTCCATATTGGAATATCATTATCAAATGCTTGGTTTTTCATAATCCCTGGATGGAAAATTTTATCCTTTACCTCCTCATATTTCTTTTTCATCTCTTATACTCTCCTGGAGGGTTCCATTTGACTAGTGGTAACTTTTTTTGCAGTTGCCCTTGCTTTGAGTTAGTCGAGCATATCTCCAATAGGTCTATTGTCTCATGAATGTTACTTAGCCAGAGTCCCTTATTGCTTAAGAACCTATGGGTAAGTGAATTCTGCAATAAAATCTGCTACATCTTGACCTTTTAAAGCAGACCTTGTTTCATATACAAGGTCATATTCCCCCAACTCCACATCCCAATACATCAATCTCTCGAATTTTTCTGGCTTATGTAAAGCTTGACTCAGTGTCATGTCAGTGTATACCACTATCGTGTGAGCTTGAAAATATGGCTTCATCCATCTACTAGCTTCAATTAAGGCCAATGCTAACTTCTCCAGTCTTGGATATCTAACTTTTGCTCCTAAAAAAGCTTTGCTAGTTAATAAACTTCCCTTTTCAACTCCATTCTCCTCCCCGATCAAGGCAGAGCTAACAGCTGATTTAGATACAACTAGATACAAATACAACTGGTCTCCCAACACAAGTCGAGAGAGTAGTGGGGGTGCTCCTAGGTACTTCTTCAATTCTAGGAAGGCTTTTTCACATTCATCATTCCATTCAAAGTTTTTTCTAAGTACCTTAAAGAATGGTAAACATATGTCCGTTGCTCGGGGCATAAATCTATTGAGTGTTGCTACATGCCCTATTAGCCTTTGAACATCCTTTTACTGATCGAGGATTCTATTTCTATAAAGGCCTTGATCTTATCTGGATTAGCTTCAATTCCCCTTTGATTTACTATATACCCGGGGAACATTCCCTCCTGAACTACGAAGACGTGTTTGGCCAGGTTTAACTTCATCGATGCTTTTCCAATTGATCAAACGTCTATTTGAGGCCAGTAATATGATCAATAATTTTTTTCTCTCAGTCACCTTATCATTAACATACTTCTCCATGTTCTTGCATATCTTCTCCTTAAATGCTTTGTTCACCAGTCTCTGATAAGTGGCACCTGCATTTTTTAAACCAAATGGCATAACATTATAGCAATAAGTTCCTCGTGGGGTAATAAGGGAAGTACTTTATCTGTGTTCTTGCATCAATTTGATCTGGTGATAACCAGAATATTCATCCATAAAACTCAGCAGGTCGTGTCCCGAAGTAGTTACCACTAATTGATCAATTTGTGGCAAAGGAAAATGATCCTTTGGCCACGCTCTGTTTAAGTAAGTAAAATCCACACACATCCTCCACTTATTATTTTTCTTCTCGGCCATAACTACATTGGCCAGGTACTTCATGTGTTTAATAAAGGAAGCCTTTTGAAAATTCTCCACCTCTTCTTGTATAACTTGGTTTTTCTCCGGGCTAAAAACTCTTATTCGTTGCTTTATGGGTTTAACCTCCTTATTCACATTAAGCTCATGGCATAGGAAATTTGGGTCTATGCCAAGAATACCTTCATGGCTCTATGCGAACACCTATTTTCTTTGTCTCAAGAGGGCCACCAACTCCTGTTTAAGAACCGAATCCAATGACGCTCTTATTTGAGTTGTTCATTCTCGTTTATCTTCGTCCAGAACAATTCTTTTTATTGCCTCCATCACATGGACTTTTACAAGCTCAGATTCATCTCTTGGATCTAAGGTTTCAACCTCAGATTCGTTATTCGTCTCAGTTATATCCAGTTGATAATTTATGGTTTTCCTCTTTATTTTTAGCATATCTTCCTCCTCGATGGATGAATAGTAGCATTCCCGAGCTACTTTTTGATCTCCTTTTACTACTCCAACTCCAAAGTTGGTCAGGAACTTTAGGCATTGATGAACAGTAGAAGGTAAAGCTTCTAACTTCTTCAGACCAACTCTTTCCATGATCATGTTATAGGTAGAATGAAATTTTTTATCCATTACAAAGAATCTCACTTTCTCTGTCCTGCTCGCCGACCATGTTCCAATCAACACATCTAGCTTGATTGTTCCCAATGGAAATCTTTTCTCGCCAGAGAATGAAATGAGTGGCCTATGGTAAAGCTCCAGTTGCTGAGTTTTAAACCTAAACTATCAAAACATGGGTAATACATAATGTTTGTCAAACTGTCGTTATCCACTAGTGTCCTTGCTACCAGTACATCTTTCATACCGACTCTTATTACTAAAGGATCATTATGAGGATAGAATACTTTGGATAGATCATTCTTGGAAAATCCAATTAGAAGCATATCCTTGTTAACTTTCCTTGGTCAGTCTTCCTCGACGAGGTTGATTCACTGGCTATAGGAACCGGCCTAAACCTCATTGAGGTAAGACTTCCTTTCAGTTGTGTGATATCCACCCCCTGTATCTCCACATGTAATTATATGAGAATCAAAGGATCCAAAATAGAGTGTGAATACCTTGCGTTCAGGTTGTTTGGGATTCTTAAGAAGATTATGATTATCTTCTGGATCATCGTTATGGTTCCTCTTTTTATCTTATCTAGTCTTAACATGTGATTTATATCTTTGTCTTACTCTACCTACAACTCTTCCACCATCTTTTCGATCAACAAATCTATCCAATTTTCCTCTTCGAATGAGTGCCACTATCTCATTATGTAGAGCGATACACCAGTCGGTCGTATGGCCATGATCTTTGTGAAAATCATAATACTTGGATTTATCCTTCTTATTAGCAGGTGATCTTACCTTTTCAGGCCAACTCAAATCATTGTTATGCTTGATTTCTTCCATAACATGATGTATATCCACTCTTAAGGGAGTATAATTGGCAAATTTCTTTAGCCGAACTAGGCTTTCTCTTACTTTTGAACTACTGCGCTAATTGTGATTCTTGTGCTCCTTCTTATCTGACTTCCCTTCTATCTTTGCTTTTACCTTTGTATCTGAATTATTTTTTGCAGCCATAACTTCCTCAGTATTTATAATCTTTGCTGCTTTGGCCATCAATTCTGTCATCGTCTTCGGGGGATGTTTTGCCAATGTATAATATAGTTTATCAGGGATCAAACCACTCATGAGGGAAGTGATTACAGTCTTTTCTTCGTAATCAATGACATCTAATTTTTCGTTGTTGAAACGAGTGATATAATCCCGGGTACTTTCTCCCACCTTTTGTCGCACACTAAGTAAATGAGCTACTCACTTCACTAGTTTTTCTCCAAAGAAAAAATTACCAACGAATAGCTCGGCAAGTTGTTAGAAGAAGGAAATCTTCCCCCAAGGAAGACTATTATACTAAATTTGAGCAAATCCAGTGGTTGTTCCTAAAAATTCCCTACACCTCATCTCATCAGGAATAACATAGATATCAGTCGATGCTTGGTATTATTTTATATAAAGAACTGGATCAGTCTTCCCATGATACTTGGAAGTGGGATATCCCTCAATATAATTTTTCTGGAGAGGATTCTTGGCCTTGGCCATTTCTCCCAATCGATCTTCCAAATGCTGAATGGAATTCTTCCAAGCATCACTGCCAGCACCAGATCTATGATTGGCATCTTTTTTATGCCGACCAACTGATCGTGCTGAGCTTTTTTCTTAAGAACCTTCTCTTTAACTGGATTGAGCAGTTCATCGGGTGTTCAATCTGGATTGGGATGAACCCTGCCGCAGGTTGCTTGGTCGTCGAGTATTTCCTGACCTAACCCAGAGGGAATTTCCCTTGGGTCCAAATAATCTAAAGGAGAGGCCATACTTAGCCTTTTTAAGGCACTCAATCTTTCTGGGATAAGGGCGTCGGAGGAATTTGTAATTTTGATAGAAGAAATTTCTCCAGGAAGGTACGAAGGATCCCTTGAAGTTCGAGAATGGCTATGCCTAACACTCCTTATTGGCGGCGGTGGCATACTCCTTTGCAGGGACTCCATCTTGCAGAGTTTAGGCTAAATTCCATATCATATCCTTCATAGCCTCTTCACCCTTGGCCAAGCTACCTATAATTCTAGTTAAATCTTTGTTATTGGGAAGGACCGAGGGAGTAGGTAGAATTCCCTCATTTTTAGTGCTTGATTCAGGATTTTTCAACCATGGATGATGAATGAGTGAAAATGTTTAGCAATATGTTCCAACAGACGGTGATAATCTATTGATGAAAAAAATTATACTAGGCCTAATTGATTGATTACAGATAAAAAAAATAAGATAAAGAGATTTTTAAAATGGTTCGGCAGTAATGGAAAATCCTACGTCCACTATAATGTATTGACTGCCTTGACTTGTTTTTCGATCCCCGCAATGAGGGTGATACAATGTATTTAAAGTCCAAGAGGGGTGCTTATAGTTGTCATGTGAAAGGATGGGATGCCTTCATTTGTTAGCCATTTACATCAATACGTAATGAGAATTAAATAAACTAATGTTGTCTCTTCACTCGTTATACAGGTTGTAAGACTGATGTCTCTTCGTTGGCTATACAGGTTGGATTTTCGATAGTTGGTTGGTCTTCCCAATTAGTAGGGTTGCTCGGTTGGTCAGGCTTTATTATTGGCCAGGCTTCCTTTAATCTATTGATGCAAAAAAATAGACTTGGCCTAAATGATTGATCACAGATAAATAATTTTAAGTAAATAAGACAAATGTATTTTTAAAGTGGTTCGGCTCAATGAAAAATCCTACGTGCACTGTTATGTATTGACCGCCTTGATTTGTTTTTCGTTCCCCCACAATGAGGGTGATACAATGTATTTATATCCCAAGAGGGGTGCTGATAGTTGTCATGTGAAAAGATGGAATGCCTTCATTTGTTAAGCATTTACATCAATACATAATGAGAATTAAATATACCACTGATGTTGCTTCACTGGTTATATAGGTTGTAACACTACTGTCGCTTCGTTAGCTATACATGTTGGATTTTCGACAGTTAGTCGGTCTTCCTTGTTGGTAGAGCTTTTGCATCATTTAAATCTGACAAAACCCTACTACCACCCAACCAACACTCTGACCTGACAGCGGTAGCTCCAAACCCTAAAAATGTAAACGTATAAAATAATGAGTTTAAACAGTCAATGAATTTACGACATTTTTATATAATAAAAGTACTATATTAACATCTTAGATATATAAAGATATCCATTTATGTGCCAAATTAGTCCGTAGTCAAATCCACAGTTTAATATACCCCACATCTTTCACCCGTAGGCAATAAACATATTCATAGGTTTCAATAATCGAACAACTCTTGCATTGCATAGTAATCTAACATATCTTGACTTTTATAAAGCCATAACATCCCAACATCTCTTGATTTTTAGTAAGCCATAACAACCAAACTTATCTGAAATTTTAATAAGCCATAATATCTCCATATAATTCATGCATATTATATAAATAATCAACTCAGTAAGTACACTCATCTTAAATGTGTTTTTACTTATTATTTCCCTTGTCAGCCTAAGTCACAGTCACCAATGGCGCGTCAAAACCTAACAATCCAATACAATCATTATCCTACAAAATATGATTAACTTTCACCATTTTACTAATTTAACTAAAATATATCACCCATTTATATGTTTCCCTGAATTTATAGTCAACTATCGTGCTCACAATAATTTCATTTAAGCATTATTAAATAATAACAGTTTAAATGTAACAATAATACTAATCCATGATACCAAGAGGTTAATATGTGTGTAATAAAATTAAATTTTAACTAATCATGATTAAATAATAATTAATGAAATCGATACAGAAAGTCATACCAACGTACTCTATAAATTGAGTGAAATAACTTTAGTTCTTGTCAACATATCAGATTATAAATAGATAACCGTTAAAATTTAATATTTGGTTAATATGGGTCTTAACGAGTGACATATAAAAATAATCAATAATATATTAAATTCATTAATCGTGTTCCTCTCGTATAATAACACAACTTTTGGTTTAGGATTCATATTTAATCTTACTTAGATAGTCCTATAAAGCACACACAAGATAATAAGGGCACTAAAATATACAAACACAAAATATCTGCACTCAATATTTTATTCTTTTTCCCATGTAATTTGTAATTATGTGAAATTATTAGGATTTGAATTATTAATATATGGTATCCAATTACTCTTTTCACCTTGATGCTAATTGTTGAAAGTTATTTGGTGAAATTGGAAATTTAAGAAATCTGGGTAGATCGAACAAACTTAAGGTCGTTCGAATGAGGTCTTTGTCTCATTTGAATGAGAATTCTGGTGGTATGAACAAAAATCCCACCTCGTTCTAAGTGGACATCTAAATATGATCAAATGACCCAGCTCTGCATAGGTTCACAAACTCGTTAGAAGGTCGTTTGAAGGACTGATCGAACTAGAATCTAGTGTCATTCGATCAAGAACCCATTATCATTCGAACAACCTAGACAGAAATCAATCATTTCGAACTAGCTTGATGTGCTGTCGTGATTTTAACTATTGATCGGATGACGTGTCCACTTATGATGGCTTAAACGAACATAAACATGTTTGTTGTGTTTTGGGAGAGTTTTTAAATGGTCTTAAGTGGGTCTAGTGGGAGTTATAAGATAATAGGGTGAGGGTGTTTCCCTCACCATTTTTAGCATTTCTCTCTCTCTCTCTCTCTCTCTCTCTCTCTCTCTCTCTCTCTTTCTCTCTCTCTCTCTCTCTCTCTCTCTATGTTCCCCACACCCACCTTCTCCCTCTCCAACCATTTTTCCTCCATAACCAAACCTTACCACCACCTCATAAGCATACGTTACACCATTTTAAGAACATTCTAATGTCTTTAATCTTGGTTCAAAAAATAAAGTGGTGCAACAAGGATTTTAGAGAATATTTTTAAATTCATTTAAAGGATCTTTGGAATCTTGCAGCTTTGGAATCTTGGAGCTTTGGAGTTTTTAGGAGCTTTCAAGTAATCCCTTTTATGTTTCTCCTCTTTTATTCCAAGGTAGGGTATTCCTCTTCCAAGTTTCAAGATTTTCTAGCTATAGAAATTATGTAGGATGAATGCTAGATGATTTATAATGCCTAAAAAAAAGTTATTTGATGAAATATTGCAGTCTTGCAAAAATGGAGTTTTTAATAAGACAAAAGCCATAAAAATGTAGGAAGCTCCGATACGGATTGTTGGGATGAAATAATGAGTGCTCTTAATTGTGGAAGTAAATATGCTCGACAAGGATTCAAATTTTAGAGTGCACAATTAACAATCCTAAATTTTATCTTTTTATCCTAAGCATGTATCTATGTGATATAATAGATATATCAAACCAAGAAAACACGACAACACAAAGTTTCTGGAAAAAAACCCTTTGAGTAGAAACCTTTTATTTACTTAGAACTCTACAAGACGTTTGACTTACATACTACATGATAATCGCCACAATTATAATGCGCTAATCTTCGTAAATCTCTAATGAACAAATATGATCCTCACAAGAATCACAAAAATCCAGCCTTCTGTTAGCCTCAACCCTCGTATTTAGTAGTGAATCCCCAAGGTACCACAAGTCAACCATGGAGATTCCTCCTCCACAAAGGTGTATGCAAGATACTAAAACATTCTAAGGTTTAGAAGAATTCACAAGAACAATATTTAAGGATGTATGATTGTGAATTAAATGATGTTTTTACAACACAAAAAGTGAAGCACATTCGCAAACGTTATGCAGAAACGAATGTGGAAAAAGTCTTAAACGTTCTGAACACAAAAACATGTATTTATAGGCCATTCAAAAAAATCGAGTCAGCGCAACCTCTCAAACGACATCAAGGGGTCGTTCCAATAATATGTGAATCTCGTTCGAACAAGTCTTATCTCGCTTCTACTGACCTTAGAAAATTTTAGGCAGTAATCCCTCATTTGAACCTCCTTTGAAAACATGTAAAAATGACCTATCTAACAACTTGCAATCTCATTTGAACGAGATTAAAAAATAAAATATTTGTTATTTTTTTAAATAAAAATTTCTTGTTCATTTTTGATAAAAAATAAAGCATCCCAAATATTAATTTTGTAAATTAATTTAAACTCTAAACTGTGTTATATCTTTACAGGATGTCGGGAAGTCTTCAAACATGGTGATGCTCGAGTTAGGTTCATCTTGATTGTGTGTGATGATTTTTAATGGGATACGCCAAAATAGTCTAATGCCATGCTATGAAAAATGTTGGAAAAAATATTCTTACAAATCTTCCCCTTTAGCTATTCCGCTACAAAATAAACAAATATGACCGAACACCAAATTAAAATCAAAATATCCTATGAAAAAAATAATAACACTCTTACTAACCCTAGAACGGAATGGTATAAGTCTCATTGTCTTCAAACTTTTTCTTATTCCCTTTGGCAAAACTTTGTCTTCATTCATGTACCTTGAATTCCGCTTTTTAAGTACCTACACTCATGAGACAAGAACATATACCCCGTGTGGCATCGAGTTTGAAACAAGTAAAACTCATAAATAACTCTCTCCCATAAATCCAACTTATCTTAAAACTCAATTTAATTTGCCCTCTCCTTTTGTTTTTGTAAGGACATAAATTTCCAATTGAGTCCCTGTATTGTTTTGACTTAATTTCGTGAACAAAACTCTGTTTGTAATATTTCATAGGGAGATTTTATTTTGTCGCGATCCCACTCGGTGTATGACGTATTGAAGACGTTGCGGCAAAGCTTCAAAGAATTAATCATGCCGAAGTTTAATTGGTGCATGTTTATTCGTCTTCAAGTTTATTGCATTATGACATCACACAGGTATGAATGCATATTGTAAATTAGATTGAAAATTGTTTTTAAAAAAGATAAGGATGTAATTTTATAAGGAAAAATATTTAATTTTTCTAAAAGTGTTTTAAATGTTTTACACTTTGTTTTATTCTGATAAGCTCGAAAATGAGTTTGACTTAATTGGATCTCTTTTGGAAGAAACATTTTAAAGAAAAAGTCAAACTTACAATGTCGTTCGAACGACAACTGTATCGTTCAAGCAAGATGGCTATGTCGCGTGAATGACTGGTCAATCTCGTTCTAGTGACACATTTTTCGAGGCGGTTAATTTTTCCTATTTAAAGCATGGTTTCGTCAGAATTAAAAAGGTGTGCAATCTGGAAAATATTTTTCAATGCAGTATGAGTTTTGCACATGTTTTTCTAAGGTTTCAAAGCTTAAACACATCTTTAGAGTTTGCAAAGTTCCGAGTTATCATTACTATATGTTTGTGTGATCTTGCTGCTCCAAGAAGGTTTTTCTGTACTTGAACATCTAGATTTTGCAGTGAAGAAAAGAGAAGGACATCTTGTTTGACATCGTAGACGTATCAAAGCCATTCGGTGGACATCGAGACATACATGGACGCGTGTGTTGTGGACAAGTATTGTGGAAAAAGGACATCCTACATGGGCACTGTGAAAGGAGTGGTTGAAGATCAAAAGAGCGTCACGACCCATGGGGATCGAGTTGTTGAGTGAGTCTTTTGTCTGTTCATTGTAATTCCATATTCATAGTGGTTGTCTGGCTTGGGAAGTCCGAGGTTTTTTCCCATCTTGTGTTTTTCCTCGTACATCCTGCATTGTGAGTATTCTTCACTTTACTTTACTTGTTTTAATTACTAGATGCATGTTTAGGATTAATCAAGATAAAATTGGTTTAAAGTAAAAATTAATTTTTCACAATTTGGT
The DNA here is from genome assembly GCA_949130495.1 of Sambucus nigra. Taxonomy (NCBI): domain Eukaryota; kingdom Viridiplantae; phylum Streptophyta; class Magnoliopsida; order Dipsacales; family Adoxaceae; genus Sambucus; species Sambucus nigra. Next base: position 380,142,532 of record OX422224.1, read on the forward strand.
TTGGTGCACATTAAAAGTTGGATATTTTTTGGTGAAAATTAGTTTGATTTGAAATACACTCGTGTAGGGCCACTCTTTCAGTTTTTAACTGAAATAGACAATGAATGAAAAAATAAAAACATGAAATACGAAGCCTTGTGTAGAAGATAATATATCATCATAAACATATATAAACCAAGCACGTGTAATGATCATCTCAACCGCAAACTCAACCCACTATTTTTGTAAATTTTCAATTTTTCGAAAAAAATTCAAAAATACAACAAAATATTATATATAATATATGATAAATATATAGCAAAAAATCTAGCAGTCATATCTATGTATAAACAACCACAAAACATGACACAAAGCACATAAGCTTCACACACTAGCATAGTATTGATGTGTCTAATCATGTGGGATGGAATGAATGGGTCTGAACTAGATACAAATGAATTATAACCCCAACAATCAAATATGTTCAAGATGTTCTAATTAATACTAAACCATTATCCCACTATGTTTTCGCCTTAATTGACAAACAAAATTTACTTAATGAACAAAACAAGCACAATTCACACAAGCCTAGAATATTGATGATTCTACAAATCAATAGTGTCATGAAAAAAGGCATAAATAGGTATCATTGTCAAAACCCGTTGATCTTCAACTAAATACCCTCAAAACATAAACATAATCCTATTTTTCTATTCGTTTCTTTTCTTTTCTTTTCGTTTGAAGTGATTTATTTTGCAAGATCAAACAAACTAAATTATTTGGCCCCCTTTGGCATATTTTCATTTTATTGCCCTAATTTTTTCTTAGGCTCTTTTTCAAATGGTGGCTTTCACGATGAGTCAACATGTCTCTCGTAGCCCTTTCCCATGTGCACTCATACTTTTTTAATAATGAACAAAGTCTCACACAGACAACAGTTCTTGCATGCACAAATCCCCTTGAGTCACATAAACATGTAGATGAAAAATTTGATAGGAGAACATCTCACCAAGCACAAATATACATGTGAAGTCAAAATCCAACAAGCTCGTGCATGTGTGTGCGGAGACATATACAAAGTCAAAACAACTCCATAAACATGGTTAAGATCAATCTAAGCATCTAAAGTCATAACCAAATGTCCTAGCCACATGAAAAGTACAGAGTGAATTGGATTCAAACACACCAATAGCCACACCAAATGTGTAAACCTAAAATACACAAAAATCGAAAATCTCTTTGTATTTTTCAATAATATTTATCAAAATAAAATATTTTTGTATTTCTCAAATATAACTCAATAAAAGATAAATATAACACAAAAGATACACATGTCATACAGTATCAAGGATATATTATGATGAAAAACTAGAGCATGACAGAAAAACTCATGCAAGAAATCATCTATAAGATATATCAAAAGAAGAACCTTGTGCAAGCATATGAGAATCAACAAGCCTAACATCTAGATCCTCTAAAACTGATTTCCTAACAAATTGGTGTATACCTAATGCATCGGGATTCGAGAAATAAGTGAACACTGGACTTCAACTTCATAGGACCTCTTCCAAGATCTTAAAAAAAATGCCTAAGGTGATATTTCCTACCACAGTGCGAGCATTTGTAAACACGAGGAATATTACCTATGGGTTGAAATTTTTTAACGTCCTTGGATGCAGTTGACCCTCTAAAAAAGTAATGGTCTTGTCTTTGACCTTCGAAGAATTAGAAACATGTGAGAAAGTACCAATACTAGCAACACTACTCGAGTATATCAAATCATCTGTTAACTTCAAATTTTTTTACTGAAGCAAAGAATTTGACTCTTCTAATTTTAGGGACTTATTCTTCATATGTTCAATAATTCCTAGAAGGTTATCTCGCTCCCCCTCAATGAAAGCAAACTTATCCCTAAGAGTATTCTCATGTGCCTTAAAATTATTAATCACACTATCCTCAATGGCATAAACATTAATCCTATAATTTTTAAAATCCTATAATTCTTCCCCCAAAACAAGTACTCAATTCTCACACTCTTTATTGGACAAGTCTAAATCTCTACCAATACTAGCAACACTACTCGAGTATTTCAAATCATCTTTTAACTTTAAATTTTTTTACTGAAGCAAATAATTTGACTCTTCTAATTTTAGGGACTTATTCTTCATATGTTCAATAATTCCTAGAAGGTTATCTCTCTCCCCCTCAATGATATCAAACTTATCCCTAAGAGTATTCTCATGTGCCATAAAATCATTAATCAAAACACTATCCTCAATGGAATAAACATTAATCCTAGAATTTTTAAAATCCTCTAACTCTTCCCCCAAAACAAGTACTCAATTCTCACACTCTTTCTTGGACAATTCTAAATATCTAAATTCATTGTCCAAGGCAAAAAACTTCTCATGAAAGATATATTTTATATTATGAACCTTTTGCAAATGTTCCATAATGGATTTTAAACGATTATTTTCTTTTTCAAGAATTTCATTTCCTTTTGCAAACATAAAATTCAAAAGTTTGATTTTTTAGAACGGTCAAGAAGCTTATTAAACTCATCTCGATTAACAATGACATCACTAGGGAAATTCATCGAGAGAAAAACAAAATCACCCCAAAAGCACTAAATAATGGTCTAACGCGAAAACTTAGTCCAGTCGACTCTGATACCAATTTATTGAAAGCAAAGGTATTAGGGGGAAAAACTTAAAAAAAAAATCAGGATCACTCGATAACTTGGATTAACCTGCTCGGCCACCTGTTTTAAAATGTGGGAAGATCTAATACCAATTATTGGGATGAAATAACAAGTGATCTTAAATGCGAAAGTAAATGTCCTCGACAAAGATTCCAATTTTAGAGTGCACGATTAACAAGTTCAAATTTTATCTTCTTATCCTAAACATGCGTCTATGTGATAAAATTAATAAATGAAACCAAGAAAACACAACAAGGAAAAGTTTGAGGAAAAAAACCCTTTTAAGTAAAAAACTTTTATTCATTTAGAAATCTATAAGACATTCGACTTACATACTACTTCATAACCTCCACAAGTGCAATGCACTAATATTTGCAAATCTCTAATGAAAAACTATGATCCTCACAAGAATCACAAGACCGCAATACTCTGTCAGCCTCAACCTCCGTCTTCAGCAGTGAATCCCCTCAGGTATCATAAGTAAACCATGGATATGCCTCCTCCACAAAGGTGTATGCAAGATATTAAAAATTTCCAGGGTTTAAATGAATTCACGTAACAATATTCAAGGATGACTGATTGTGAATTAAATGATGTTTTCACAACACAAAAAGTGAAGAACTTTTGCAAAAGTTATGCAAAAATGAATGTGGTAAAAGTCTAAAACATTCTCAACCTGAAATAGGTATTTATAGGTCATTCGACCAACATCAAGGGGTCATTTTAACAAGATGTGAATCTCATTTGAAGGAGTCCTATATCGCTTCTAACAACCTTAAAAAATTTTAGGCAGTAAACCCTCATTTGAACTTCTTTGAAAACATAAAAAAATGACGTATATAACGACTTGTAATCTCATTTGAATGAGATAAAAACATAAAATATTTTTTCTTTTTCTATATAAAAAGTTCTTGTTCGTTTTTGTAAAAAAATAAAACATCCCAAATATTTATTCTGTAAATTAATTTAAACTCAAAATTATTTTATACCTTTGCGAGCTATTGGGAATCTTAAAACTTGGAGATGATCGAGTTTGGTTCAGCTTGACGATGTGTGACGATTTGTAATGGGATACGCCAAAGTAGTCTAATACTATGCTATGGAAAATATTCAAAAAATTGTTCTTACAATCCTAGAAGGTTCTTTATTAAAATTTATGGCTTTTACCTTGAAAATGAAAGAAAGCATGTTAAATATGTAAACCCATGAATTTTATATGTTTAAGTGCATTTTGAGGTATTTCTAAGCTTGAAATCCCCTTTAACAAATGTAGAATCATGTTATAAGGTATATAATGATATCTTAGGCTTGTTCAAGCATGCTAAAATGGGTTTTATATTGAAATTAATACATGAGGGGAAACAACCCTAAAATATGTTGAAAGTTATTATGATGAATGAAAATAATATTTAGGCCACATGTGATAATGGGACAAAGTTATGAACAATAGGTTAAAATGGTCTTGAATGAGTAATTATATTTTATGTGGAAAAACATAAAATGGTAACATGATTTTGAGATAAAATCAGGAAGAGAGTTTTTTGGAAGAAAAGGGCTAAGTTCTAGTGCCAAAATGAATTTAAATATGTTTTTCAAAAAAAATATGTTAAAAGGGAAAGATGGTGATTTTTGGCAAAAATGAGGGTACTATTGGTTGGACTACTCTTGGAACTTATTGGTTGGGTTTTTGGTGAAAGATGAATAAAGTGAATAAATGGCATGTTAATGAAATGAACGAATGAAACCTTCGAATGAGAAAAATGGTAAAAGGGTGGAATAATGTGAACATTAGATAAGTATTAACACACATTAAATTGGACTCAGATGACATCATAATAATTAAGGTGGGCCTGAAGCCGTGGGTGAAAGACCCAAACTCATTGGCCAGAGCATATGGTAGCTTTGTCAGTGGTGTGGAGCCCGTTAAATTATGTCGTTATTGCACGATTATGAGATTAAATAATGTAAAACGGAAATGATAATGGTTGTACTTGGGAATGTATAAAAAGGTCAACCTAATGAAAAGAGATAAATGAGGCTAATGTCTAAAACATGATTAATTAGTCTTTAGACTCGATAAAGGGTGATTAAATTAGTTAAGTGGAAGTACGAGTTGATCATTCGGGTGCATTGCATAGTAGTTGCATGAATACTAGCTAAATTGTTAAATGTTTTCGAAATTAATTAAAATACACGGTATATGTATAGTATTTTTGTAGAAAAAAAATAGAGCTTAGTATTACCCACCCTACTGAGCATTCGCTCATCCCTAATTTTTATGTTAAAAACCGCACCCTCACCCCACGTACATCGAGTACGGACACCAAAAATGACTGTAGTAAGGACCAAGAGTCCAGCCCACATCGTTATAAGCTCTGTAATTTCCTATAAATTATCTTCGAAATATTGGTAATTTGGGACTTTTAAAAAGTTTCATTCGAGCCTTAGGCCATGGCATGTAATAATACATGGTTGATTTTAGTTTAATTATCATTTATTTAGTCTTGTAAATAAATCTTGTCAATTAACTAATTGCATAAAGTGACCATTTCTTTTCTTAAGTTAAAACTGATAAATTTAGTTCTTAATTATGGAGAAAATCAAAGGATTTTCTTAAATAAAATAAAATGGATGGTCCCCCTTTCCCTTTTAACTCCTTAACTCGGTGCTGGTTGACCCAACGGTGATCCAAATATGGGTCGGGGCATTACAAATGGTATTAGAGAAATATGATCCTCGAGTGTGAAAGAGTGTTTACGCTCTCTTATTGTGCATTCCTTTTATGTTTCTACATATTTAATGCTCTAGTCGGTGTTTAGTAAATCGCTTTCACTACCTCTTCCATATGTATCAGTGTGTATTGAAATCTATATTTTTGTGTAAATGCCTCCATGTAGTGATATTGCTAGCGGGTCTGGGACCAGTGAGCTTCGATGCATAGAGCAAGTTGTGCATCAGCTAGTCAACTCTCCCAGATAGTAGCAGCGGGAAAACCTCAATAGGACTATCGAGAGCACCCCTTTCGCCTTTATCCTTAAATATTTTAAGAGGTTGTACACACCCACTTTTAATAGGGCAACTGGCCCTGATGCTGTTGAGGAGTGGGTTAAAGAAGTCATTAGGATTATGGATATTCTTGATGTGGCTGTTGGGAACAAAGTCAGGATTTCTACATTCCATCTCATGAAGTAAGCCCAGCGTTTGTGGAGAACCCATTCTGCCAGTACTAGAGATACCATTGAATTGGATGGCTTTAGAATTTCCTTCCTCGATCGGTACATTCCCCACGCATTCAAGGATGCCAATAAGGTTGAGTTCACACAGTTGATTTAGGGTAAGACTACAGTAAATGATTATCTAGAAAAGTTTGAAAGTTTGCGCAAGTATGCTGATGCCGTGTGGAATGACGAGGTAGAGACAATGAGGTTATTTATTAGGGGTCTCAACTAGGGTATTTGACAGATTCTGGTAGGTTTGGATCTTATCGATTTCAAGGCTATAGTGAAAAAGGCTATATGGTTGGAGCCTAATGTTGAGGATAGCAAGGCCATCCAAGAAAAGAAGAGGGAGCCCAACGGGTCTCAGTGAAGTGGGCATAACAAGTCCCAAAGTGGGGATTGATGCTTTTACACAAAACTTAAGACCGCAATGGGGGTTAGTTCTTTAGCAACCCAGTGAACTAATGAAAAGAGTCATATAGACCCCACGAAGAGGAACGATTTCTCTTATGGGATGTCGGGTCATTTTAAGAGGGATTTCCCTCAGTGGATATCAGGCACCTAATAGAGTGTAAATTTTGTATTGGGTTAGAGTTCCAGTTATACAGGACCTACTCAGCAACAATATAAATTCCCTTCGATTATCTGTATCTCATGAGGTATAATGTGGACAGATCATGTTCGAGCCAGGTCAGGGTGGTCATGGGAAGGTTCGTGGGAAGGTTCAACCCTGGGTGAGCTTACGCCTTGTCAGAACAGGCTTCACCTTTGGTGATGGAAAGTATGATTCTTTTGCATAGTACATGGGTAAAGGCATTATTTGATTCTGGCACACCACATTCCTTCATATTTAGTTCTTTGGATTTTAGTTTGGAACTAGATGTAAACAAATTTCATCTTCCTATCTTCATTGAGCTTTTAGTGGGCGGAGATATAGTTTCTGATAGATGTGTGATGATGGCAAGAGATTATGTCTTGGGATATAATTTGATCCTTATGGACATGGATGGGTTCGAGATGATCCTTGTTATGGATAAACGTCACCTTTCGAAGCCACCATCGATTTCCATCGACACAATGTCCTAGTATTACATCCAGATGGGTCTCGCCATTGCTTTAACAGCGAGTAGGGCATTGATTATCCTTCCAAGTTTTCTACAGTTTGAGAGCATAAATGGTATTTTGGTTGGTTTAGCATCTTGGTGGTTTGGGATGATCTAGAAGGTATGGTTTTAGACTACCCCATGGTATAAAAGTTTCCCAATGTATTCCCTAACGACCTCCTTAGGTTGACACCACGAAGGGATGTTGATTTTTCTCTATAAGTGCATCAGGGTGTCTCGCTCAGCTCTATTCCACCTCACAAGATGGCTCCATAAAAATTTCAAGAGCTAAGGGTTCACTTGAAGGAGCTAACTAGTAAGGGCTTCATTCACCCCGGTGTATCCCCACGGGAATGTCCAGTCCTCTTTGCATAGGAAAAGGAAAATTCTCTTCTACTTTGCATGGATTAAAGGCAACTGAACAGGGTAACGATAAAGAATAAGTACCCTATGCCCTGTACCTATGATTTATTCGACCAATTGCATGGTACAAGCAAGCTTTTGAAAATTAACCTTTGGTTTGGGGACCATTAGTTGCGTGTCAGAGATGAGGATATTCCAAAGACTGAATTCCAAACATGGTATGGGGACTATGAGTTTGTCGTGAGGACCTTTGGTTTGACCAATGCCCCAAAAGCATCCATGGACTTGATGACCTATATTTATCATCCTTTTCTAGCCTAGTTTGTTGTGGTCTTTGTGGACAACATGTTGGTCTATTCGACATTAGATATAGATCATGAGGAGAACCTCCATACGACTTTTCAAGTTCTCCGGGAGAATTAGTTGTACGCTTAATTCACTAACGGAAAGTTCTGGAACGAGGAGGTTAAATTCCTTATCCATGTTGTTTTTTGCGAGGCATTTTCATCAATCTTTCCCAGGTAGAGGCTGTACAGAGTTAAAGTCATCCGGGGACAGTCATATAAGTGCATAGTCTCTTGGGTCTGGCCGGTTTATGCCATAAATTCATGCAAGACTTCATAAGGGTAGCAGTGCTGAAGAGTGCACTTTTGTTCAAATTAAGAAATTATTTAATTAAATTTTAGCTTTTCGATTAAATCCTAACAAATGTATCTAGGTGTGATTGGAAATAATATAATCATGCAAGAACAGTCAATCACACACAAAACACACAAATGAGGAAAAATCCCCCAAAGGGGCAAAACCTTTTTATTTTCACTATAATTTGTAAAAATGGTTACAAGAATTACAATGAAAAGATATCACTAATCACATTTCAAAGATTCCAAACAATGTAAAGCACATGAATGCAATGATGTAGCCTCTCAAATCACTATCAAACAGTCACATGGATAAATGAAATGAAATTTGTGACTCGGTCATCTTAAATTCTCATCCATAAAAGTTGCAAATAAAATACAAAAATATTTTTTGATTTTCTAAAATGTTTATAAAAAGAAAATCTTTTTGGATTTTTCAAAGAATAGAAAAAGAAAACAATACGAATAATACAAATGATATAACCTATCAATAGAAATGATATGATATTAACATGACAAAGCATCATATTCTAGACATGAACCAACCCCTCAGTCAACTGTGCAAATCCCCAAAGACTTCCTAAGACTCTCAAATCTAAGGGCATCTAAAGGCTTCGTGAAAATATCGGCCAACTGACGATCGATGGGTACGAAACTCAGGGATACAATTTTCTCCTCAACTAACTGTCGTATAAAGTGCTCGCGTATCCTGATGTGCTTTGTGAGCAAGTGCTGGACTGGATTGCGAGATATGTGTATCGCGTTCGTGTTATCTCAGGAAATGGCCATGGTGTCCTATGAAATCCCATAATCCTCCAATATTGGCTTCATCCACAAGAGTTGCGTGTAACAACTCCCGACATCGATGTACTCAGCCTTCGCAGTGGATAAAGAGATGGAGTTTTGCTTCTTACTCAACTAGGAGGGAGACAAGAGCATAACCAAAATAGGAACACCCACCAGTAGTTCTCCTATAACCATCTACATCCCCAGCCCAATCGGCATCCGAATAGGCGGATAAATGGTCATCGGTATCAAAGGAATACCCAATACCGTATGAGAGAATCCCACTCACGTATTTGATAATCAATTTTAGAAAGAGTAAGTGAGACTCTTACGAGGATGCCTGTTATCGTGCACTTACTCCAACACTAAAGGCTATGTCAGGATGACTGGCAGTCAAGTAGAGAAGACTACCTATCATACTACGACACAAGGTTTTCTCTACGTCCTTGTCTGAAGTGTCCTTACTAAGCTTGATATAAGTAATTATAGGTGTACGTGCATGCTTAGCGGAGTCTATACCAAATTTCTTCACTAGGTCTCTTTCATACTTGGATTGGTAGATGAACATCCCATACTCTAGCTGACAAACCTGGAGACCAAGGAAGAAAGTAAGATCACCTACCATGCTCATCTTAAAATCACTTTTAATCTCCTCCTCAAAGTGGTGATCATGCTGGGAGCACATGGATCCAAAGACTATGTCGTCCACATAGACCTGGGCAACCAAAATAGCACCGCCATCTCTCCTGATGAACAATGTGATATCGAATCCCCCTCTCTTGAAGCCACGGGCTAGGAGATAGGAAGTAATCCTCACATACCAAGCACGGGGTGCTTGTTTCAAATAATACACGGCTTTCCTCAGATAGTAGACATTTTTTGGGTGATTAGTGTAATGATCCCATTTTCTTATGCCAGTATATAATTGTCTTCTTTCAATGTTTCCACACTTACTATCTAATAATGATGTATTATTACATATATGATATTCTGAGTTCTTAATATGAAAAAGCTCATTTTTAAATTTAAAGAATAAACGGTAAAATGGGTCAAATTGAGATTTTATGGCACATTCTAAGCTAAGCGATAAGTTTTGGGGTAGAAAATATAATTTTATGAAACTTTAGGGACTTGGTTTTAATAAAGAAAGTTTCAGGGACCAAAATGAAAAATAAAATGGGACTTTTTGTAAATAAAATATTTTCAGGGACCTAAAAGAAATATTGAAAATATATGGTGTGAAATTACCAAAATGCCCTTCAGGTGCAAAATGACCCTTATACCCTTAATACCTTTACACCTTGTGCTCGACACCTCGTGCTCAATTTTGACACCTCCACTGTACACGTGTCATCATTAGAGGAGAAGCCAAAACACATGTCGTCCTTAGAGACAAATCTAAAACACGTGTCGTCGTTGGGTGAATTAAGACTGCAAGACGCCTTCGTTATGCGACACTTCAACGCTGACTCGCCGTTGTAAAGGCTTGGTCAGCTAGACACGTGTCAACACCGTGGGATCTTTGGAAAACTATAAATAGGGCCTTAGAGTTCATTTGAAACTCACACCAATTCCTTGAGAATTATAGAAAGAAATAATGAGAGAAAGTGTGAGAAACTGTAAGAAGAAGTTCTTAGGGATATTCATCTTAAGGTAATCTTAATGTTATAATGCATCTTTATAGTTTTAATTTATTGTTTTATAGCTTTACTTAGTAGTTATGCTAGTAAAATTCACTAAAGGATTCACTAATAAAAATTTAAAATCAAGAAAAAATCCGAGTTGATTTTATTTTCAATATATGTAAACTTGTTTGAAATTATACGCTTTTAAAAATGATTCTTTTTAAATAAATTGTTCATTATAATGGAATCCCATTTAAGTAATTCCAAAGTCAGGCCTGGTGAAGTTCTGTCTAGATGAGATGGTATTTAAGTGGTACCCCTGTGACCCTCCATCTCTACTGGGAATGAATTCAGAAATGTTCTGTCTAGATGAGATGGTATTTAAGTGGTGCCCCTGTGACCTCCATCTGTAATGGTAACCGACTGATGAGGAAGGACTATGAATTGAATTCTTCAATTATGATCAATGAGTTTTAAAAGTTAACAAATAGGGATTCAGTAATCCTTTAAAAAAAGAGGTTATTATAGTATAAACTGAACCTTAGAACGTGTACTTAAATCTTTATCAGATTAACGTGTGATCGAAGACCAATACCAATAAATTCGACCTCTATTTTGGGTGAGTACTCTGACATTCCTTATGTATTTTGATTATATGATATTATGCAAACTATATATATTTTGTGAACTGCTTTTATTCTCAAAATTCATGTGATACCGATGACTGATTCAATTGTGATATGTTTATATTTGTCCATATAAACATACCGAATAAAATTATTATTGAAAAGGATATTGAAATTGAAAATATGATTCGGCCTAAGGGACCTCTTTACTAACTGACCTTCCCATCTGGGTTATCACTGGTGTGCCCTAAATAATGCGTTGTGACGAACTAGTTCGATTGACCCTCAAGTATCGGGGTATAATACGGTAGAAGAATACGGTACTAGAGTGTACTTGGCCATCAAAATGATATGATTGAAAGAAAAAAAAGATATCACATTTGATTTGTTGCATTCGTCTTATTCTGAGCTATCCAATTGTGATATATATACTTTCATTTCAAAATATATATCTATTTACTACAAGTTCCTATCCATATATGTATATGCCTTCTCTTTTGACTTGAATATGTATCTATTTTCTAAAAACCCTGGAATGTCTGGAGATTGAACCTCATTCGGCTTTTAGCTGATGTTGTATAAATAACCATTTTTCAGGAAACGTTTGGGCTCACGGACGGAACGAAAATGGACTATATTGAAGATTTAGCTTTTAGAGCTCTTTTTGTAAAACGTTTATTTAGAGCATGTCTGGCTCTCTTGTAATAAGGTTTAAATTTTCTCTTAAGTTGTAACTCGTTGTTACTTTTAATATATATGAAGTTTCCTTTAGAAAGCTCTGATGACGTAATTCCTTTACTTTTAATATTTTACAATTCATAACCATGTGATATATTTTTGTTGCATTTATTTATGGAAACAATTAAATCAGAATATTTGTTACCTTGGTGGCATGTCAAGACACTCGTTACCTAATACTATTTTGGGTCGGGGTAGCGACAGAGGTGGTATCAAAGCATAGGTTATGAATTCATAGACTACTGAACATAGGTTTCGAACGTTATAGATTTTAAGTTTCCATGCATAGGATACAGGATTAAAGACTTATGTGATAACCCTCCACATGTATTACAATATATATAATTATTTATATATAATTGTTCTTCTAAATTGCAATCTTTGGCTAGTATAATACATCTTACGTTTGGCCATGACTGTAGAAAATTACCAAGGCAAGTTCAACTCCAGGAACTAGTGGTTCGAGTATGGAAGGACTGGATGGTGCATATAAGGAAATTAAAAGTCTAGCAAGAATTGTGGAGCATCAGGTGAATAATGGAGCACCAAGGAATCTTGAACTAAGTAGTTGTACTATTGAATAGTTCAAGAAGTTGAATCCGCCGTCTTTTAAAGGTACTCCTAACCCCACTGAAGCAGAAAATTGGGTGATGCAAATGGAAAAGATGTTCGATGTTCTTAAGTGTACAGATGAACAACGGGTTTTATTTGGAACATTCATATTAGAAGTTGAAGCTAAACATTGGTGGAGAATGACGAAGAGAATGAATGGGGAAAGGAATAATCCCATAGGTTGGAATGACTTCCTAGTGATTTTCTATGAGAAATACTTTCCGAAAATGGTGCAAGATCAAAAAGCAGTTGACTTCATGAGTCTGGTTCAAGGAAATATGATGGTTAGTCAATACGAGGCAAAGTTTACTGAGTTATCCCGTTTTTCACCTCATGTTGTGATAACCGATGTTTTAAGAGCCAAGAAGTTTAAACGTGGGTTAAGGTTGAATATTCGTAGCCGAATTTCCATCCTAAATTTTATATCATATAATGACGTGGTGACTAGGGCAACAATAGTTGAGAAGGATAGTGAAGAATATAGTCAGGTTAGGGAGGGGAAGAGGATGTTTGGTAAACAAAGAGGAAGGAACCCCAATAACAAACCCATTAGGACTATACCTAATATTGTAAAACCTTTAGTAAACAAACCCTTTAATGTTGATAAATGCCAACGTTGTGGTAACATTCATAGAGGGCGGCCGTGTTACTTGGAGACGGAGAGTTTCTTTGGGTGTGGCCAAAAGGGACATAAAATGTGAGATTGTCCTAAGAAAGGGAAGGCGGCAACAAAGACTTTTAATGACAATAAGGATCAGGGAAGACAAGGTAGAGTCTTTAATCTTTCCAATGCAAAGGCTTCTAATGCAATAGTGTCAGGTACACTTTTTATATTTGCGCAACCTTTTCAAGTTTTGATAGATCCTGGTTCTACCCATTCATTTGTGTCTGTGCATTTTGTTAATCGCTTTCCTAATATTCCTGAATCCTTGAATCATATCATACACGTTTCTACTCCTTCGGGTGAATTATTGATGGGAACATTAGTATATAAGTCTTGCCCTATAAATGTCAGTAGTCATAAACTATTCACTGATTTGATAGTTTTAGACATAAGATAATTTGAAGTCATTTTGGGGATGGATTGGTTAGCATCATATCATGCTAGGGTGGATAGTTTTGAGAAAAGAGTTATTTTCCAAATTCCTAACCAACCAGAATTCAGTTTTGAAGTAACTAGCATCTTATCTCCCATGCGTATTATCTCTGCAATGCAAGCTTGTAGTTTTCTTAAGAAGGGATGTCAAGGATTCCTTGCCAGTGTTATTGATTTACAAACAAAAGAGAAAACTTTAGAAGATATTCCTATAGCTAAGCTTTTTCCAGATGTTTTTCTAGATGATTTGCCCAGTCTACCTCCTAGTAGAGAAGTAAAATTTACCATTGACCTTGTTCCTGGAACTACACCAATCTCAAAACCACCTTATCGCATGGCACCTTTAGAATTAAGGGAATTAAAAGTTCAATTACAAGATCTGTTAGACAAAGGTTTTATTAGACCTAGTATATCCCCTTGGGGTGCTCCAGTGTTATTTGTTAAAAATAAGGATGGGACGATGAGGTTATGTATAGATTATCATGAACTAAATAATGTGACCATTAAGAGTAAATACCCCTTACCTCGTATAGATGATTTGTTTGACCAACTGCAAGGTGCGCAAGTATTTTCGAAGATTGACCTTAGGTCAGGCTATCACCAATTGAAGATTAAGGAAGAGGATATTTCGAAGTCAGCTTTTCGTACTAGATATGGTCACTATGAATTTCTTGTCATGCCATTTGGATTAACTAATGCACCAACTGCTTTTATGGATATGATGAATAGAGTGTTTAGGAAATATCTGGATCAGTGTGTGGTTGTTTTCATTAATGACATTCTTATTTATTCCAGAGGTATTAAAGAACACGAGAAGCATTTGGAGATAGTATTACAAATCCTTAGGAAAGAGAAATTATATACGAAATTATAGAAGTGTGAATTTTGGTTGCCTAGTGTTTCTTTTCTAGGACATGTCATATCCAAGGAGGGAGTGTCGGTTGATACTCAAAAGATCGAGGCTATACTAGATTGGCCAAGACCAAATAATGTGACGGAGATTCATAGTTTCCTAGGATTATCGCGTTATTATCGAAGATTTGTTGAAAGATTTTCTAGTATTGCCAAACCTCTGTATAGGTTAACGCAAAAGAAGGTGAAATATGAATGGTCTGAGGAAGTTGAGAATAGTTTTTAAGAACTTAAGAATCGATTAGTAACTACCCCAATTTTTCCTATTCCTTCCGGTACAGGAGCATTTGTGATTTATAGTGATGCTTCTAAAAATGGTTTGGGATGTGTGCTAATGAAAAATGAAAAAGTAGTAGCTTATGCCTCGAGACAGTTAAAACCACATGAGAAAAATTATCCAACCCATGACTTAGAATTAGCAGCGGTAATTTTTGCTCTTAAGATTTTGAGACATTATTTGTATGGTGAGACTTGTGAGATTTATACCGATCATAAGAGTTTGAAATATATCTTTACTCAGAAGGAATTGAACATGAGACAAAGGAGGTGGTTAGAATTGATGAAGGATTATGATGTAAATATTCACTATCACCCGGGGAAAGCTAATGTAGTTGCCGACGCTTTGAGTAAAAAGTCTACACCAAATTTAGCATGTCTTATTACCAACCAGTAAGCTCTATTGAAAGATTTGAGAAGTATGGAAATAGATGTACGTATTTATAGTGAAGGAGGAATAATGGCAAACTTATAAATACAACCCACGTTGATGGAAAGAATTAAAGTTGCACAAGTAAATGACCCACAACTGAAGAAGTTAAAAGAAGAGGTTATTGAAGGGAAGAGAATTAAATCTGCGATACGAGATGATATATTAAGGTTTGGAAATAGAGTATACCGGGTGATGCCCAACTAAAGAGGCAAATTTTAGAGGAAGGTCATTACTCGAGATTCACAGTTCATACAAAAAATACCAAGATGTATAGAGATCTCTGAGAAGTGTTTTGGTGGAATAACATGAAAAGGGAGATAACAGAGTTTGTATCTCAGTGTTTGATATGTCAACAAGTAAAAGATGAACATCAGAAACCATCAGGATTATTACAACCTTTACCTATCCCTGAGTCGAAATGGGAACATATTAACATGGATTTTGTGGTAGGGCTACCAAGGAGTTCCAATGGTAATGATTCCATTTGGGTAATTATTGATAGGTTAACTAAATCTGCTCATTTTCTTGCCATTAATATTACCCATTCCTTAGAAAAGTTAGCTAAATTATATATACGGGAAATTATTAAGCTTCATGGAACCCCAGTTTCAATTATTTTTGATCGTGACCCTAGATTCATGTCTCGCTTTTGGAAAAGCCTACAAGTAGCCATGGGAACAAAATTGAATTTCAGCACCGCTTTTCATCCTCAAACAGATGGACCATCTGAGATAACTATCCAAATCTTAGAGGATATTCTTAGGGCATGTGTACTTGATTTGAAGGGGAATTGGGACGATCATTTACCGTTAGTGGAATTTGCATATAATAATAGCTATCAAGCAAGTATTCAAATGGTTCCGTATGAGGCACTCTATGGTAGAAGGTGTCGTTCTCCTACATGTTGGGTAAAAGTTGGAGAAAGAAAATTATTGGGACCAGAATTGATTCAGGTCACAACAGAGAAAGTGAAATTGATACAAGACGACTTCAAATCTCTCAAAGCCGTCAAAAGAGTTATGTTGACAATCGACACCGATCGTTAGAATTCCAAAGAGGAGACTATGTTTTCTTAGGAGTATCACCGACAAAGGGAGTAATACAATTTGGGAAGAAAGGAAATTTAAGTCCAAGATACATAGGGCCTTTTGAAATCCTTGAAAGGGTAGGTTTAGTTGCATATAGAATAGACTTACCCCCTGAACTCTCTAGTGTGCATAATGTGTTTCATGTTTTAATGATGAAGAAATACATCCCTGATCCAGCACATATCTTAAGTCATGAGCCTCTTCAAGTTAGAGAAGATTTGACATACATTGAGCATACAGTGGAAATCTTGGACCATAAAGATCAAATATTACGAACCAAGGTTATTCCACTAGTCAAAGTATCATGGAGGAATCATTCTGTTGAAGAAGCAACATGGGAGTACGAAGATGAAATAAAAGAGCGATATCCATACCTTTTTGGAAATTAATGTAAGTAAAGTTTAGGGACCAAACTTTTTATAAGGAGGGTAGGATGTAATAATCCCATTTTCTTATGCCAGTATATAATTGTCTTCTTTCAATTTTGCCACACTTACTATCTAATAATGATATATTATTACATATATGATATTTTGAGTTCTTAATATGACAAAGACCATTTTTAAATTTAAAGAATAAACGGTAAAATGGGTCAAATTGAGATTTTATGGCACATTCTAAGCTAAGCGATAAGTTTTGGGGTAGAAAATGTGATTTTATGAAACTTTAGGGACTTGGTTTTAATAAATAAAGTTTCAGGGACCAAACTAAAAAATAAAATGGGCCTTTTTATAAATAAAATATTTTCAGGGACCTAAAAGAAATATTGAAAATATATGGTGTGAAACTACCAAAATGCCCTTCAGGTGCAAAATGACCCTTATACCCTTAATACCTTTACACCTCGTGCTCGACACCTTGTGCTCGGTTTTGATACATCCACTGTACACGTGTCGTCATAAGAGGAGAAGCCAAAATACGTGTCGTCCTTAGAGACAAATCTAAAACACGTGTCGTCGTTGGGTGAATTAAGACTATAAGACGCCTTCGTTATGCGACCCTTCAACGCTGACTCGCCGTTGTAAAGGCTTGGTCAGCTAGACACGTGTCAACACCGTGGGATCTTTGGAAAACTATAAATAGGGCCTTAGAGTTCATTTGAAACTCACACCAGTTCCTAGAGAATTATAGAAAGAAATAGTGAGAGAAAGTGTGAGAAAGTTTAAGAAGAAGTTCTTAGGGATATTCATCTTAAGGTAATCTTAATGTTATAATGCATCTTTATAGTTTTAATTTATTGTTTTATAGCTTTACTTAGTGGTTATGCTAGTAAAATGCACTAAAGGATTCACTAATCAAAACTTAAAATCTAGAAAAATCCGAGTTGATTTTATTTTCAATATATGTAAACTTGTTTGAAATTATACGCTTTTAGAAATGATTCTTTTTAAAGAAATTGTTCGTTATTATGGAATCCCATTTAAGTAATTCCAAAGTCAGGCCCGGTGAAGTTTTTTCTAGATGAGATGGTATTTAAGTGGTGCCCTGTGACCCTCCATCTCTACTGGGAACGAATCTGGAAATGTTCTGTCTAGATGAGATGGTATTTAAGTGGTGCCCCTGTGACCCTCCATCTCTAATGGGAACCGACTGATGAGGAATGACTATGAATTGAATTCTTCAATTATGATCAATGAGTTTTAAAAGTTAACAAATAGGGATTCAGTAATCCTTTAAAAGAAGAGGCTATTATAATATAAATAGAACCTTAAAACGTGTACTTAAATCTTTATTAGATTAACGTGTGATCGAAGACCAATACCAGTAAATTTGACCTCTATTTTGGGTGATTACTCTGACATTCCTTATGTATTTTGTTTATATGATATTATGCAAACTATATATATTTTGTGAACTTCTTTTATTCTCAAAATTCATGTGATACCGATGACTGATTCAATTGTGATATGTTTATATTTGTCCATATAAACATACCGATTAAAATGATTATTGAAAAGGATATTGAAATTGAAAATATGATTCGACCTAAGGGACCTCTTTACTGATTGACCTTCCTATCTGGGTTATCGCTGGTGTGCCCTAAATAAGGTATTGTGATGAACTAGTTCGATTGACCCTCAAGTACGGGGGTATAATACAGTAGAAGAATACGGCACTAGAGTGTACTTGGCCATCAAAATGATATGATTGAAAGAAAAAAAAGATATTACATTTGATTTGTTGCATTCGTCTTATTCTGAGCTATCCAATTGTGATATATATACTTTCATTTCAAAATATATATCTATTTACTACAAGTTCCTATCCATATATGTATATGCCTTCTCTTTTAACTTGAATATGTATCTATTTTCTACAAACCCTGGAATGTCTGGAGATTGAACCTCATTCGGCTTTTAGCTAATGTTGTATAAATAAGCATTTTTGAGGAAACGTTTGGGCTCACGGACGGAACAAAAATGGACTATATTGAAGATTTAGCTTTTAGAGATCTATTTGTAAAATGTTTATTTAGAGCATGTCTGGCTCTCTTGTAATAAGGTTTAAATTTTCTCTTAAGTTGTAACTCGTCGTTACTTTTAACATATATGAAGTTTCCATTAGAAAGCTCTGATGATGTAATTCCTTTACTTTCAGTATTTTACGATTCATAACCATGTGATATATTTTCTTTGCTTTTATTTAAGGAAATAATTAAATCAGAATATTTGTTGCCTTGGTGGCATGTCAAGACACTCGTTCCCTAATACTATTTTGGTTCGGGGTCATGACAATTAGGGTCTTCAAACCCTTTTGGTTGTTCCACGTTAGCCTCCTCCTGTAGAATGCCATTTAGAAAGGCACTCTTGACATCCATCTGATATAAATTAAAGCGCATATGACATGTGATGGTGAGTAGTAAGAGGACGGACTCAAGCCTCATAAGAGGAGCAAATGTGTCCCCAAAGTCTACCCCTCTATCTGTGTGTAGCGTTGAGCGACCAATCTATCCTTATTTCTGATTATGGTACTATTTTCATCCATTTTATTCTTGAAAATCCACTTGGTACCTATCACATTAGTCTCACTAGGTCGGGAGACAAGTTCCTAGACATTGTTCTTCTTAAACTGAAGCATCTCATTCTGCATGGAAGATATCTAGTGTTCATCCTTGAGTGCTTCTTTATGATTCTCGGGATCGACTGTGGATTTGTAGAAAAAATGACTAACAACGTTCTCTAGTTGAGAACGAGTCTTGACCCCTAAAGTGGGATCGTCAACAATGGCAGAAGGATCATGAATCTTGCAAACCCAAGCAGGTGTGTCCGCCTACACAGGAGTAGGGTCCACAGGTTATGGGTGAGGGACAAGTAAATCGCTGCCAGAAAAGTCCTCATCCTCACACTAAAAGCTAGGATCGATAAACGTCGAAGGTTCATCATCTTGCACGGTGACGTTTATTGACTCCATAACCTTAGAGATCTTTAGTTAAAAACTCGGTATGTTCTACTATTTGATGAATATCCAAGCGATATTCATCCGTCGCTCCGGGAGTCAAACTTTCCTAATTTCTCTCTATCTCGTAGGATGTAGCATTTACTCCTAAAGACATGAAAATATGCAAGGTTGGGTTTCTTGCCAGTCCATAATTCATAAGGCATCTTAAGTGTGTGTGGATGCTGATAAACCCTATTCACCGTGTGGCATGCAGTAGACACTGCCTCTGCCCAAAATCTCCTAGAAACCTTATGACCTAGAAGCATATATCTACCCATTTCCTGAATCGACCTGTTCTTTTTCTCAATAATCCCATTTTGCTGAGGAGTCTTCACAGCAGAAAACTCATCTTTGATTCCAAGGATGTCACAATAAAGATCTACCATTGCTTCCTTAAATTCCGAGCCGTTGTCACTACGTATCCTATTAATAGTGACTCCATGTTGATTTTGTAGGACACGACACTTGGTATTTAAAAAATCTACAACATCGTATTTCTCTCTCACAAAACTACAATAGACTATCTGTAGAAATCATCCACCATCACGAGGATATACCTCTTACAACCCAGAATCTCAGTATGAGTAGGACCCATAAGATCCATGTGAATTAACTCAAGTACACGGGAGGTGGTAATGGAATGCAACTTCCTATGAGGGATATGGATTTGCTTTCCCAACTAACAGGGTCCACAAACTGTGTAAGTTGTCTTCCCAAGTGATGATAAGCCACGTACTAGGTCCTTTTTAGGTAAGCGTGTCAAATCTATAACGTTCACATGACCTAGACGTTGGTGCCACTGATGATGCTGGAATTAGCACCACCAGATAAGGTGTTCTCAAACTCAGTCTAAGGACAACAATGGCAACACAATTATGTAAAGAAGTAAGAGAATGAGAAGAGGAGAAGAGGAGAAGAGGAGAATACACCAGGATATAAGTGGTTCAGCCTAGATTGGCCTACGTCCACTGTGTGTGTGAATAATCTCACTGCAACAAGGAACTAATGGCCATGGATACAATCTCTCAAGCTTTCTCTCTCTTACCGTGTATATGGACAGAGTTTTAGCTAGGGTTGAATATTTTGGGATCCTTTTGCAAGGTAGGGGATGACCCCTATATATAGTACCTAGGGGGTGTAATGTACCCCCCATGCATGTAATGAGCATGTGTGTGGTAACCTCACCAATGTGGGAGTGACATCTGTCACTGTCACATGTATAGAATGATGATGCAATATTCTCCCTACGTGTGGGGAATAATCTTGTTACAACTGATTTGTGTCAACGTGTCCTTATCTGGATGCCAGCAGGTGCTCGGCCATCGCGCCTGGTGTATGACCTCGGCCTTGGTGAGGCCGAGGTTGGTGAGTCTTGATACCTGTTCAGTCCGAGTTCTCCATGGAGGTCTCGGCCTGATCCTAGCCGAGATAATGGGCAGGATCTGCCTGATATGAGGTTGATCTGGTGGCATACTGCAGGCTCGGCTTACGTATGGCCAAGGTTGCCATTTCAAGTTATATGCGAGTGCTATTGATCCTTATGAGGTCCCTTGGAGAGGCTCATGGTAGTGTCGGCCTGGGCCGACCTTGGTCTGGCTGAGGGGTGATTTTGCATGTCCAAGACATGCCCAATGTCGGCCATAATGTAGGCCGAGGTTGGTGTCTCTAGGACGAGGTTGGTGTCCCTAGGCCGAGGTTGGTGTCTCTTGGCCGAGGTTACACTTAGGGCATATCAATCACCCCCCAGCCCTTAGTCATATGTGAGAGCAAGTGGCTAGGGGATTACTACACCTCCAAGGCCTGTCTGTTCCAAGCCAATACCTGCCTGACACCTGTCCAATGCTAAAACGTGCTTACTTGGTAGGCGTGTGCTGTCAGCTGTCCTTTGGGGCTCCCAAGGCAATGATGGGCCTTGGGAGTCATGCCTGAGTATATAAGGGTTTTGAACCCTTCTTTCTCTCTTTCTTCTCCATTTCTTCCATTTCTGCCGCCAGCGTTTTTGTAATTCTCTCTCTCTAGAAAGATTTTGATTCAAGGCTTTTGGGTGGTGATCTCTCGCGTTTCCTACTCACTTCCTTACCATTTCCTCCTTAGGTAAGGCTTTCTATACTTTTTCCTTCATTTTACCTGCAAGCACCCTTATTTTCGTACTTTTCGACGACTTTCTTAGTTTTCCGGCGTCACCACCATAGTTTCAGGTGAGTTTTTCTTGCCAAATTTAGGTAGTTTGATCTTTAAATTCCTTTCCTTATTAGCCAGTCTTGTTTGTAACTTTTGGAGTTTAGGAAAATCCCCAAGTGTAGTGTCGTCCTCTGATGCTCAGACCTTTATATCAGCTTCTTAAGGAGTTCCCTTCTCTCAGAGAGAAGACTTTAGAAAAGATTAGGCAAATAGAGAGAGCTCAGGAGGAGGCTCGTAGGTCACAAGAGTTTCCCATTAGACCCTTGTTTCCACCACCTCTGAGGGTGATATATCCTGACCCCCCGGAGAACTTCTATCAGACAGGGGTTCCTACTGATCCCATACCTATGTCTGAGTCTGAATCTAGTACCTCAGAACCCATGTCTGTGGACTCCTTTCAAGAGGCCATGGACTTCACACCTAGGCCTGATCAGGCCCCTGATCAGGCCGAGGTCTCCAGCCGAGCCTCGTCCCAAAACCACTCAAGCAAATCATGAGTAAAGTGCATAATAATCATGAGTAAACTGATGATGCGAGAAATCTTCCACTTGTCATTCTCGCATCAGCAAATCATGAGTAAGAAGACAAGTTATAGAGTGGTTCAGCCTTTGAAATAAGCCTACATCCACTGTGTTGCTCCGTTCTCATTATATGCGTTGCATTGTACAGTTTAATCGTGCCTAAAGTGGCATACAAATATGAGAATAAAGGAGAATACATGGCAGTACTGAGGATCCTGGAGTGCCGGATAGGTGGCTGCTATGTAGGTGTGTGGCCTCCAAGTGGTGTGTTGAGGTTGTGTAGTGAGAATCTGTATTATAGAGCTTGCCTCGGGCGTGTGGAATCCCCCCCTCTTCCAGGTGTGGTCCTCTATTTATGAGGTAGTGAGTTGAGTCATGTGCCCTGAGCACGTGGTGTATACCAAGTCTGCAGTAGTTGTGGATGAGGGTGTGCGGCCCATAGAGTAAGCAGCGCTGAGCTGTTGGAGGGGTACCGCGGCCTCTGATGGAGAGGGCCAAACCCTATAGGAGTTCTGGCCGCGCCCCGAGTGAGGTACTGGCCGCGGCCTGTATGGCTTGAACATGCGACTGTAGAAGAATACTGCCACGGCAGGGTGCTATATTTGTACTATCAATAAGCCTCCAAGCCGTAGTGCCAAGGAAGATATATTGGGACTGCGACTAAGTAGCCTAGGTGTCGTGGTGCTTCCAAAGCGACGATTCATCTTCCGCGTTCCCTTATATAAATTGTTTCTGGTCGTGGACTTCATTACGTTTCCAAAACTTTTGAGAGCAAATCGAGAACGAAACTCTGCACATTCCTTCTTGCATATTTCGGCGACCTTCCGAGGCGGTGTGTGGCAGTTCAAGGTGGTCTGTAGTTGATCTTTGCGACTTTCTTCATTTCCAGGTGATTTTTCAACCGCTATTTATATTTTTCTTTCCTTTTGATGCTTTTCCTAGTTCATTCGCTAGAAATCAAGGGTTTTATTTGTTCGTTTTGCTTTTCCCACATATGCTGCATATGAAATACATATAACTGTTCTTGATGCTCATAATCGAACACTCCGTATTCTGTAGGTTTGATCCGAAAAATGATGAGATTTAGGTAATCACTTGTTTAGGATAGAGGCCGCGGCATGGTAAGATTTCAATAATCGTCTGAACTTACAATTTTGCGTTATACCATGCGAAATGTCCGCGGTCCCTCAAGCTATCATTCGCGGCATCAAATCACCCCCCTTGGTAGTCTAGGAATAGCCTTAAAACTTCCATGAACCCAAGACATCCATGTTAAATAACTATAGCTGCTGCTAGAGCAAAGTGTACTGAAAATATAGGATTGGCCGTGTGCAGGAATGCCCTAAAAGCAATTTTGTCTTATTACCACGGCAGCCTATGTTCCTCTGCTGATATGGAGTTTGTCGCGGCCTAGTTGAGACAATACGATCTCAACATTTTTAATACTTAAAGATACCCTTCTGCGACTTCTTAGTCTTACAAACCATACTGGCTGCGGTGCCTAACTGCGAACTCTGCTTCTCAGGTACTGCTGCAGCCATATGAGCTTTGACCCAGACGAGTTCCTGAGAGGCTTTTGGGTAAAGCATTTTGGGACCTCTCCCCCCGAGCTTACTTCCGTGCCTCCTCTAAGGTCAATAGGCCCTTGCAAACTAAAAGATTGCCCAAACTGCATCATACTCGACTCAGACTCCGCGGACTCCGCATCTGGGAAGGTTTTCCAATCTTCGCTGATGGAAGAGGAAGCCAACTCAAGTACTCATCCCATGGGTGAAGGAGATATTGCCGCGGCTACTAGAAATAAGCCTGGAGGTACATGAGGGAGGGCTGAGAGACCCTTGGACGCGCTTGATATCCGCAGCTCAATGACCCAAAATTGGGTTGAGCAGGTGGCTGAGGCCTTCGAATTTCCAGAAAATTTGATGTGTTCAGCCCCTGCCGCGAACCAAAGACCGTGCACGGTTCTATCTGATGATGAAATTTGCTTCCCCATGCACGCGTTCATTTACGGGTTGCGGCTACCTGTCCCAGTTCCTATCCGTCGTCTTTTTCAGGCGATGAACCTGGCCCCCACACAGTTGGACCCTAATGGCTGGAGGGCCATTCTCGCTGCAGTTGTCCTTTGGGAGAAGTTGTTCAAAAAGGACGTCACTCCCGCGGAGTTTTTTCACTTCTACCGCCCAAAGGAAAACTCAGTAAAGTTCGCGGGCTACTACTACTTTTCTAGCCGCTGCAGGGACGAGACCCTTTACACTGGGAGACCGACCAGTGTGAAAAACTGGAAGGGGAAATATTTTTACATCTCCGGTGAAGGCTGGGAGATGCACCCCGAGGAGAATGAAAGAGAGAGAGCATATAAAATGCCGCGGCAGTGGGGGTCACCCTCAAAATTATGTATAAGCTTATAGCCGCGTCCTTTTTATTTCACATGTAACTTCCACTAACTTGAATTGTCTTTTCTTTCTGCAGCGCTTGACAATTTGCATTTGAACAAGCGGCAGGAAAAAAGAGTTGCTGAGGCTGCGAAAGTTCCTGCTGAGCACAAGAAGTTCAGCATACTTGTAACGTCGGCAACTATATTTGAGGTGGGATTTTTCCCAAACAAATCCATTCCTCAACAAATGGGCGCGTAAGGTAATTAACTGTGCCATTATTTTTATTCCGCGGTCGTTTCTTTCCTTGAACTCGTGTTATTCTTTTTCAGGTGAAGAGGTTGACAGGGACCTGCTAGCGGCGCAGCTGGCAGAGATGGATGAGGATGCAGTCGTCCTGAATAATACTGCGCGAAGTAGAAAGAGGAAGAGGTCCAAGGCCAAGGGACCTACCGCGGTCCCCTCTGGAGATAAGGCTACTGATCCTGCCGCGGATCAGGTGGTTAATGATGAAAACCCTGCGCAGCATCAACATTTTGATGACGACATAGGGGAAAACTTGGCCACGGCTGGCCTGATGTCAGCTGAAGTCCCCCTTCAATCATCCTCTCCTCCACCGCCAACTGTAGTGCGGTTAATGCGAACTTGCCACCTCCTCAATTCCGCGAAAAGTCTGGGCCTGACGGTAGACTAAGGCCTCAATTAAGGCAGCCTGACCCCAAGTCTTCCTGGGACACTACCGCAAAGGCTGCGCGGAGAATGAAGCGAGCCTTGGATGCCGTGGACCTTGACAAGCTGGTTGGAGAAGATCATGAAGATCTGGAGGAATGTGGCCTCCATAGCCTTCTGAGGGTATGTACCAGTTGTCATTTGACTCTGCATCCCATACTTTTCCATATTTTCTAACGTCTTTTCTTTCAGGCCGCGGATGTGATTGTGGTCCAAAAGAGGAAGTACGAGGCCTTGTATAGGTTGAAAGAGGCCGAGAAGAGTGCCCATACCGCGGACTTGCAAGCTGCACGGACTTCTTCTTTTGAGGCAGGGAAAAAGTCTGCTGCCACGGCTCTTCAGGCAGCCCATATGGACCTGGTGAAGGCCAACAAGGCCAGAGAGGAAGCGGAGGAGAATTTTAATCAAGCTGCGGAATCTCTGAAATCCTCACAGGCCCAGACAGCCGAAGCCGCCCGTGTTGCAGAGATTTCAAATACCAAGCTCGCCCTACTCCAGCAGAAATATCAAGAGTTGGAAGCCAAGTCTGCTCAGAAGGATGAAGCTCACACCGTGGAAATACAAAAGTTGGAGGGTTATCATGGAGACGCCCTCCAGCTAGCCATATATCATGCCGTGGAATCATTCAAAGGCTCCAAGGATTTCTTCCTTATTAATAACAGGGCATACCTCCGCGGCTACCAAGATCTGCGACAAAGATTTATTAGGAGGTTCCTTGAGGCCAAGGAGGAGGTCCTTGCCTGGAAGTTAAGTGATGCCGAGCATCAAGAGAGTATCGCTGAGATTAAGGCCGTGGCAGAAGAGAGAGAAAGGCTTAGGGCAGAGGCAGAGGCTGAGGACGGAGAGACAGAGACTGCCGCGGGCGGAGAAGAGGCTGATGATGATGATGACGCGGCCTCTTAAATTCTCAATTTCTGTTGCATCATCAATATAGGGCTGCGTCCCTCCTTTTGTAATCTTTAACTTCTGTTGTGGCTGCGGCCTCTATTCTGTAATCTATGGCTATTAATACAAAGGCTGCGACCATATTTTTATCACTACGATTGACTTCTTAATATTCCTTGCTTTTCTATATTGCATGTTTTACATTGCCTGCTATAATGAATGGTTGCACGTTACTGCCTCATTATTGAAAATGCGCCCGCATCTCGATAGACATCACATTTCAAGTCCACGAAGAGAGGTCGATTTTGTCATTTGATTTTTATCAATGTCTGCGCCCACACAAATTGTGTTGAATCATCAAGGCAGCTGCATACAAGCCGCGGCCCTTCATTATGCCACGTCATGCAAATATTTTCACTTGATTGCCATGGCCTTGATTTCAAGGCTGGGACTTGCTGATTGCATGGGTCCCCAGCTACCTTCATTGCACCCTGTTGTCTGAACCGTTTATCTTTTGTCATCCCATAACCCACATGGAACATGTAGTGAGCTCTTTCCTTAGACTTGGTGATTTGATGTTGTGGCGTTCTCATGCTTCAAGATATTAGTGCCTTAGCACTTTCATGAATGAATGGATTCTATAGCCCTGCAACCGTATCGGTGGTATGCGACGCACTTCGGGTTCATCTGAATAAGGTACCTATGTAGACATATGTTGGTGTTTCCAAGTCTTCTAGAGCTGGGGTGTGTCACCAAGACCTAATATGCGAGACGCTATCAAGCCTCTCCTGGCTGGGTTATGTTATTAAGCCACCCACAGCTAATATGCGAGACACTATCAAGCCTCTCCAGGCTGGGTTTTGTTATTAAGCCACCCACAGCTAATATGCGAGACACTATCAAGCCTCTCCAGGCTGGGTTATGTTATTAAGCCACCAACAGCTAACATGCGAGACACTATCAAGCCTCTCCAGGCTGGGTTATGTTATTAAGCCACCCACAGCTAATATGCGAGACACTATCAAGCCTCTCCAGGCTGGGTTATGTTATTAAGCCACCCACAGCTAATATGCGAGACACTATCAAGCCTCTCCAGGCTGGGTTATGTTATTAAGCCACCCACAGCTATTATGCGAGACACTATCAAGCCTCTCCATGCTGGGTTATGTTATTAAGCCACCCACAGCTAATGATATATATAAAGCCATCCCTGGCTAGATATTGTAAGCCACCCGGCTCGATGACGCGTCCCAAAAGCTAAGAACGGGCATTATAAGCCCCCGTGGCTAATGTCGCACTCCGAGAGCAGAGAATTGGCATTGTAGGCCCTTGTGGCTAATAAAAGCTCCTTGAATCCTCAGATGCTTTTGCGAATATGGTCATCATATGATAAGATGTAGTTTCACATTACGAGGGGAACTTCTGAGCTAATGAAGGTCGTAACCCATCCATAAGTGCATCCCGAAGTAGAATTATCCCTCGAGATAATTTTGTTATATTTCCTCTGGAATCTGTTTAAGACAAAAAGTCTTTTTGTGAGATAGCAGATTATGAAACCAAGAGAAATATCAGATATAGCTAAACTTGCTAGTTCATATATTTATTTATGTATGCTGCAGCTAATGACTTTGTTAACAAAACATAAAGTCTTGAGTATTAAGGCTACAATGAGCTTCATAAAACATATACAGAAATAGTTGAAATTAGAAAGACTAAGGATGAGATACGGCATGCAGCCTCTGCCAGGTCTGGCTGAATCCCTTATGCATTCTTCAGGAATCGCTACAGTATCCCTTGCCCAATTAGCCTTTCAACTTCATCCTTCAGAGCATAGCATTTCTCTGTGTCATGGCCATGGTCCTGATGGAATTTGCACCAGGTAGATTTGTTTCTCTTGTGGGGTAAAGCTCTCAATTTTTCTGGCCACCTCAAAATCTTCTCCTCTTTGATGAACTCCAAGATCTCTTCAATCGGGAGGCTCAACTGAGTATAGACACCCGACTTTTTCTTGGATTTCTCTGCTCGCCTTTTTTGACCTCTGACGGTTGATTTCGCGATTTCATTTACTGCCACGGTAGACAAGGCTGGCTTTGTTGTTTCCTCCACTTCCGCGCCTATGTTATTAGATGTCAAGGCCTCCAGCATTAGCACCCTCTGAGTTAGAAAATTGACCTGGGTTTGAAGTGAGGCGTGGTTGTCATAGAGGTGATTAAGGTGATTGTATAGTTTCACAATCTCATCCTTGACTTCTGCACTACGGCTGGATTCTCCTTCCATCTCTATTTTTGTTAGTCTTTATAAAGTATACAGAATTTGAGACAAAACTAACAGAAGTGAGTGATCACAGAAGTATCAGGAAGGGGGGGTTGAATTGCTCCATGATTATGCTGCTGAGGCCGCGGCCAGTATGGCACATAAGTGCACTGCCGCAGCCTTTTAATGTTATTCACCAAGGTCGATCCAAAGGCCACTCAAATCCCTCCCTTGATGATTTTGAACTGTTGTGGTAGGTCCGCACCAGTAGGGGTCACGGCATGAGATACTGTTGACCTTACAGGCCGCACCCCTATCTGGGCAGGGGAGAGATCCCAAAACAGGAGTTGATATTTTCTCCCCCAACACGTGAAGGAAATCTACTAGGGTCCATTGATGAGAGAATTTCCTTGCGGTGCGCAATATGGCACAACTTCAATGGTAACCCCTAGATCATAGGTAGATGACAACAAAAATGGGAGTGAATATAGCCCTTCCCTAATCATCCACCTTTTTGGGACTAAAGTCCACCTCGCATTTTAGCATTATCTATATGGAATGATATCACAGGGGTATGCAAAATAGATCCAAAGCAATTAAATGAAGATCCAAATACATATCCAAAAATATGAAATACCCGTTAAAGAGGGCGAATGTGATGCGGAGTCCAATAACCAGTAACCGACCCGTGAGGAGATGATCCAAAGGACCCTCAGAGATCGAATAAGGTGTTTGATGAACTCATATATGCAGAGAAACAAGATCGAAATATCTCGTTCCCATAGACGGCGCCAAACTGATGATGCGAGAAATCGTCCACTTGTCGTTCTCGCATCAGCAAATCATGAGTAAAGTGGGTAATAATCAAGTCAAGCAAGTAAATAGAGAGAAGACAAGTTATAGAGTGGTTCAGCCTTTAAAATAGGCCTACATCCACTGTGTTGCTCCGTTATCATTATATGCGTTGCATTGTATAGTATAATCGTGCCTAAAGTGGCATACAAATATGAGAATAAAGGAGAATACATGGCAGTACTGAGGATCCCGGAGTGCCGGATAGGTGGCTGCTATGTAGGTGTGTGGCCTCCAAGTGGTGTGTTGAGGTTGTGTAGTGAGAATCTGTATTGTAGAGCCTTCCTCGGGCGTGTGTAATCCCCCCCTCTTCCAGGTGTGGTACGCTATTTATGAGGAAGTGAGTTGAGTCGCGTGCCCTGAGCACGTGGCGTATACCAAGTCTGCAGTAGTTGTGGATGAGGGCGTGCGGCCCATAGAGTAAGCAGCGCTGAGCTGTTGGAGGGGTACCGCGTACCCTAAGGTGGGGGTACCGCGGCCTCTGATGGAGAGGGCAGCACCCTATAGGAGTTCTGGCCGCACCCCGAGTGAGGTACTGGCCGCGGCCTGTATGGCCTGAACATGCGACTGTAGAAGAATACTGCCACGGCAGGGTGCTATATTTGTACTATCAGCCACTGATCCATAGAAGTATTCGTGGCACTGTTACAGACAACTGAGGACATTGGAATAGTCCCATAGAAATTATCCTCTGTCCTCACCCCTTGCACTAAAAGTTTATCGG
Organism: Sambucus nigra; assembly: GCA_949130495.1. Lineage (NCBI taxonomy): Eukaryota > Viridiplantae > Streptophyta > Magnoliopsida > Dipsacales > Adoxaceae > Sambucus > Sambucus nigra. The sequence goes on from OX422224.1 coordinate 380,172,684, forward strand.
CTTGGTTATAAACATTACACACATCCCGGTCAAACTTTACGGCAAAGTCAGTGTCGCACAGCTGGCTTATGCTGAGAAGGTTTGTTTTTAAACCTTTGACGTATAAAATATTTTCTAGCTTAGGAAATCCTAGTAACTCTATAGTACCTCGTCCTAAGATGATAGACTTGCTCCCGTCTCCAAAGGTGACTCTACCTTCCTTATACTCCTCTAGGTATGTAAAAAATGAGACATCACCTGTCATATGTCCGGAGTACCCACTATCAAAATACCACTGTGAGGTATTATATGCTTTAAGAGTGACATGAACAACAAGGGCCTTTTAATCTTTCCTAGGTACCCAAGAAGTGGTAAACTTTTGTTTACCCTTGTTGTTGTTGGTTTTAGCCATGATGCGGGAAGCATTCACTAGCGACAAAGACATCCGTCGGAATTACTCCTTCAAACTCTGTGATGTGGCAGCTAAAAGCACAACACGCTCTCTCAGACTAACAAAATCATCAGTACGATGTGGTGGAGCAATATTACGTCGTGTCCGACCCAAACTATGGCAAAACTCCCTGAGGTGGCCTTTTCTTTTGTAGTACGTATAAAAGAACACCGTCATAGGCGGACCTTGGTTTGCTTTTTTTGGTTGAACTTTTCTTCGTGGTTTTTGACGATGGCCATATGGAGTTGTAGTAAACTGAGGAACTGGTCCAGGTGCAATTAGGGACGTGGGGGCACCATCATAAACTATTCCTTTCCTATCACCAAAACCTAAAGCGGGGCCAAGGAGCATCTTTCCCATCTTTCTAGATCTGTCCTTGATTTAAACCTTGACTTCCCGTGCTCTCTGAAGATCAGGAGTAAGATGGGCAACAAGAGCTTCTAGTTTCTTTCGAGTCTCTAGGGAGTAATGAAGCTCACTCGTAAGACTAGACACTTGTTTAGTCAAGTTCTCTTTATCTTTATCAAAACCACTGTCTCTCTCCAAACAGTCTCTCTCTCTCTAAACAAACTTTATCTCTCAACACACACAGACTCTCTCTCTTCCTCTCTCTCTCTCAATTTAGTGCAAGTGGAGGACTCTCTCTCTCTCTCGCTTCTGCTAAATCTTCCTCTAATGCGATTATCCTAAGAACTAACATTTTGTTATGCTTTTTGGTTTTATAAGAGTCATTATATAACTCAGCGTAGGCACGTTGAAGATTACTCTCCCTCTCACTTGCATTAACCTCCCCCTCACTCACATCGCTCTCACTGTCTAGGTGTCCCTGTGAAGAAGAATCCTCATTTTCATGAGGAGATCTAGAAATACTCACATGACTATCCATGAATGAGGTGAAGTTACATTCATGCGGTGACTCATCTCCAGAGTCCACCGACTCAACCTCATTGTCCTCACTAAGGGTAGCATTAAGGACAACTTTTTCATTTTCTTTGGCAAGTCTATTCAGCCTAGTAGCACACTCAAAATTTCTATGTCCCTTACAGTTGCACACATAACATCTCTCATTGTCTTTATTAGGAGGGCTTTAAAATATTTTTAATTTTTCTTTTCAAATTTATTTTTCTCAAAATTCTTTTTATCTTTGAAATTACCATCTTTCTTGAATTTGAGAATTTTCCTGAAATTTTTAGCAAACAGGGCCAAATCATCTAAATAAAAGTCACACTCTGAATTTGATGTTTCTATCTCTCTTTTTCTAGATGACTCAACTCTCTTTCTTGCCGACCCCTCACTCTTTTATCCTGGTCATTAAGTGCAATTCCCTTATCTTTAGGCTTGATAGATTTAGGAAACATATCAATTTCATATGTTTGTAAGTATCCTACAAGTTCCTCCAATTTAGGCGTGTTCAAATTACCCATAGAATTTAGCACAGTGACTTGAGGGATAGAACGCTTAGGCAGTGATCCTAGAATCTTTTTAACAACTCTAGCATTAGGAATGTGTTAACCAAGATTAAAGTTAGTGTTTATAATATCAAATAGTCTGACATAAAGTTCATCAAAACATTCAGACTCAAGCATGGGGATTGTTTCTAATTGAGTTGTTAAATTTTGCAGTTTAGACTCTTTCACAACATTAGTTCCTTCATGGGTAAGTTGTAAAACATCCCATGCATATTTTGACGTGGTGCACGTCATTATGCATCGGAACTCGTTAGGTGTGATGAATCCGGAAATAGCACTTAACCCCTTTGAATTAAAAGATGACCATTTAAATTATTCTTCAGTCCAAGCATTGACAGATTTTAAACTAGTCCCGTTCTCAACAGTGATGGAGGGAGGTGTCCACCCTCATTCAACCAAAATCCAGACTCTTTCACTAATGGCCTTTAAAGCAGATTTCATGTGGGATTTTTAGTAAGCATAATTAGTCCCGTCAAAAATTTGTATTTTAATACATAATTTCTCCACTGAACACGCCCTTTTTCACAAATCAATTTTACCGAAAAATTGATATCTTAGAAAAATTTTGTGAAAAATTCCACAGTATAATTGTGTAATTGGCTCTGATATCAATTTGAAGAGTGCACTTTTGTTCAAATTAAGAAATTATTTAATTAAATCTCTATTTTTCAATTAAATCCTAAAACATGCATCTAGGTGTGATTGGAAATAATATAATCATGTAAGAACAATCAATCACACACAAAACACACAAATGAGGAAAAATCCCCCAAAGGGGAAAAACCCTTATATATTCACTATAATTTGTAAAAACGGTTACACGGATTACAATGAAAATAAGAGTGACATATGAAATACCCTCAAGCGTCGGTTCCGATGTCGTCGGCTAGAATCTCCCTCAAGAACTCCAGATGGGCAGCAATGAAGAAGATACGACTTCTCCACAAGTTACTCCAGATTAGTAAATTACTCATCTTGAAGGTTTAAATATTCACAAAATTATGGAAATGATATGTGAATCAAAACATTAGTTTTTCGGACTCAAAAATATGAAGTCTTGACCTAATAGAACTCTCAAAAATGTCTCTCCAGGTCTTAAAAAATAAGTCCCCCGAAGTTGGCTTTTATAGGAAAACCAAAAAAGTTTTGAGTCGGTGGGACTTTTGTTGTGCATGTACCCCGAACCGGTTCTCCATGTACCCTGAACCGGTTCACCCCCGAACCGATTCACTATGTGGTTCGCGGTACCTCGCTAGTTTGGGGTTAAAAGAAATCAGCATTCTTCAATAGGATTTTCTCCATCTTCAAAAGGTCATAACTTCTTCACCGTGGCTCGGATTGAGGTGTCGTTTCTTCTAATATCTTCATGGTGTCGAACTGTTCAAATTTCCAGTTGAACAGACCTCCAGACTATGGCTGTAAAATTAATAAAATTCCCTTGAACTTTCCTATCTTTCCTTTCTTTAATTATAATGACTTCTCTAGCGTACCACTTGCATAAAATCCATAAAATCGATGAATGTCAAGTCGTTGAGGAAAATGTAGAACATTTGATGGAGATGTTGAATGCTTGATTCCCATAATTCGGATAGAAGCCATCATGTGATATCGTGAAGTGACGTGCCAAATGTAGCGGCGTACAACTTATACAAATATGATCTAGGGAAGACAGAAAATTCCTAGATTCTACCCGTGACAATTATAAAATTATGTCCTTACAACTTCTCCTCACCATGCTGACTCATAAGGATGTGCACTTTGAATTTTTCAAATGATTACGAGTCTCCCTTCCAGGTTCTAAAGGCGAGGTTTAACTCTATCCCGTTCTCATCCTCTTATAGCGTCAAAACAGTTACACTGTGTAGTATGGCACTTCAGGTTCAGGTCTCGGGTCAGTATTGATGAAAAGCGATAAGTTGGTATATTGTGCATCCTTACAGTTGAAGGTGCATGAAAGGAACTAGCCCACCCATGACTTGCAGCTAGCTACACTGGTGTGCACCTCAGAGTTGGAGGTACTATCTCTACGAGGAATGTTTTGAGGTGTTTTACAACTATATGAGCCTTCAGTACATATTCATGCAGTGCGATCTTAATCTTCATCGAAGGTGATGGATGAAAATGATGGAGGTCTATGATTTCTCATTGTAGTATCACCATGGTAAGGTCAATGCGGTGGTCGATGCTCGTAACAGGAAGTCCAGTCTCACCCTAGCGACAATGAGATACCATAGGGTAAAGATTTTCAGGGAGTTGTAAAAGTGTTATTTTCACGTTCAATGAGGCTATGATATGGCATACCTTTGTGGTGTGGTGGCTAGGCCTCTCATCTAATTGAAAATTTTGGATGCCTAGTCATGTGATCCCAAGTTTATTCTGTATTGTGATCATATTCTGAATGGGGATGTGTTCGACTCTCTTACCGTGGATAAGGACGACGGGGTGATATACAAGGTTTTATTGATTATTTTGATTATTGAGAGTCTTCAAGACGAGGTGATGGAAGAAGCCCATCACTCTCATTTCAGCATACACCCCAGTGCCACCAAGATTTATAAGGACCTAAACAGGGACTTCTAGTGGTTCGGCATGAAGAGGGATGTGGAAACGTATGTGGCCAAGTGCTACACTTGTCAGCAGGTAAATTTCGGACATAATAAGCCAGCAAGGCTATTGTAACCACTACCCATGGCAGGGTGGAAGTGGGAGCATATAACGATGGATTTTGTCATGGCTTTACCACAATCCGAGCATGGTCATGATGCGATTTGGGTTATAGTGAATCAACTCATAAAGTCTTCGAACAACGTGGCTAAATTAGTGAGAGTGTATATTCGATAAATAGTCAGGTTTCACGGTGTTCCACTGTCGATCATCTCGAACAGGGGTCATCAATTTGGGTCCGGATATTGGAAGACGTTTTTTTATAGGAAATGGGTATCGAACTGAATAAGAGTACTTCATATCATCCTGAGATCGACGGACAGTTGGAGCGAACCATCAAAATTTTGGCGGATATGCTGAGAGAATGTGCACTCAATTTTGAGGGTAGTTGTGCGGAGAATTTTCATCGATAAAATAATCCTACAACAACAGTTATCAGTAGAGGACCAAAATCACCGCCTTTGAGTCCCTTTTATGGGAGACCACTCCATTCTACAATTTATAGTGTTAAGATGGGTGAGAAGCATCTCACCAATTCAGAGCTGATCCAAGAGATGACTGAGAAGGTTTGGGTAATTACACAGAGAATCATAACACCACAAAGTCAGTAAAAAAATTACGACGATAATTATCGGGCGCCCCTGGCATTTTGGATAGGTTATAATGTGATACAAAAGGTTCGAGCAAGGGATGGTAGTCAATGATTCGGGCAGAAAGGGAAGTTTTACTAGGGTATATAGGCCCCTTTTAAATCTTAGAGCGAATTGAGGATGTGTCGTACTAGTTGACATTACCTCCATAGTTATCCCAGGTGCATAATGTGTTCCATTTCTCTATGTTAAAGAAGTTCATTCATGATCCCCGTCAAGTCATCGACTGGAACCGCATTGAGTTAGAGTAAGACGTCACGTTTCCCATGTGACCCATATCCATCCTAGATCGTGAGGAGAGAGTCCTACGCAAAAAGGTTATTCCGTTAGTGAATTTCCTCTGGGAGTTCCAAGGAATTAAAGGTGAGACTTAGGAATGTGAGTTGAAAATGTGGGAAAAGCACTCAAAACTCTTTCTTTAGTCGGATGTTCTTATTTCGGGGATGAAATATCTTAAGGAGGGGATAATGTTATACCCGTTCCTGATATTTTATTCTTCTCCCGTGTAATTTAAAATCATGTGAAACTATTTGGATTTGGATCATTAATATAAGGGCTTTTTTCTCTGTATCAAATTACTCTTTTGACCTTAAAGTTAATTGTTAGAAGTTACTGGGTGAAATTGGAGATTTATGAAATATGCGTAGATCGAACGAACTTAAGGTCATTTTAATGAGGTCCTTGTCTCGTTCGAATGAGAATTTTACTGGTTCAAACAAGAATCCGACCTTGTTTGAAGTGGACATCTAACAAAAATGAAACGACCCACCTCTGCATAGGTGCACAACCTCGTTAGAAGGTATGTCAAAGGACTGATCAAACGAGAATCCAATCTCGTTCGAATGACATGGGAAGAAATCAGTCATTTTGAACTAGCTTGATGTGTTGTTGCAATTGTACCCATTGATCGGGTGTCATGTCAACTTATGATGGATTAGATTAGCCTAAACGTGTTTGGTGTGTTTTGGGCAAGTTTTTAAATGGTTTTTGGTGGGTCTTGTCGGAGTTATAAGATGATTGGGTGGGTTGGTTTCCATCATAATTTTAATCATTTTTTTCTCTCTTTCTCTAAGTTCCCTATGCCGACCTTCTCCATCTCCAACAGTTTTTCTCCATAACAAAACCTTACCACCACTCCAAACCATAAGTTACACCATTTTGAAGAACATTTAAATCTTGGGTTAAGGAAGAAAGTGTTGGAGCAAGGCTTGTAGATAAGATCTTTTGGAGTCATTCGAAGGAGCTTCGGACTCTTGGAGCTTAGGAGTTTTTAGGATCTTTCAAGTCATCCCTTTTGTGTTTCTCCTCTTTTAATCTAGTATAGGGTTTTCCTCTTCCATGTTACAAAGTTTTCTAGATATGAAAATTATGTAGGATGAATGTTAGATGATTTATAATGCCTAAAATAAAGTTATTTGATGAAATATTACAATCTTACAAAAAGGAGTTTTCAACAAGACATAATCCTAGAACAATCTTTTTACAAATTTATGCCATTTTGCCTTGAAAATGTAAGAAAGCAAGTTAAATATGTAAACACGTGCATATTATTTGTTTAAATTCATTTTGAGGTATTTCTTAGCTTGAAATCCTCTTTCACACATATATAATCATGTATTAAGGTAGATGATGATGCCTTAGAAGTGTTCAAGCATGTTAAAATGGGTTTTATGTTAAAATTTATAAATGTAGGAAAATAGCCCTAAAATCTATTGAAGAACGAAAATAATATTTGGGTCACATGTTAATATAGAGCAAAGTTATGGACATTTGGTTAAAAATGGTCTTGAATGAGTAATTATATTTTAGGTGGCAAAACATAAAATGATAACATGTTTTGACATAAAATCATAAAAATGGTGCTTTGGAGGAAAATTGCTAAGTTCTAGTACCAAAATAAAATTAATATGTTTTTCAAAAAATTTTATTAAAAGGGAAAAATGATAATTTTTTGCAAAAATGAGGGTCCTAGCGGTTGGACTTCCTCTTAGAACTTATCGGTCGGTTTTTTGGTGAAAAACGGATAAAGTGAATAAATGACATATTGATGAAATGAATGAATGGATTAAATCATTGAAAAAGAAAAACGGTAAAATGGTGGAATAATGTAGACATTAGAAAAAATGTTAACACAAATTAAATTGGACTTGGATGACACCGGGATAATTAAGAAGGGTCATTAGCCTTTGGGTGAATGACCCAAAATCACCGTCCAGGGCATATGGTAGCATAGTTGGTGGTGTGGAGCCCATTAATGTATGCGGGTATGGGACGATTCTAAGAAAAGATAATGTAAAATAAAAATGATAATGGTTGTACTGGAGAATGAATAAAGAAGACAACCTAATGAAAAGTGATAAGCGGGATTAATGGCTGAAACATGATTAACTAGTCTCTAGACCTGGTAAAGGGTGATGAAATTTGTTATGTGTTAGTATGATCTCATCGCATGGATACATTGCATAGTACTTGCATGAAAACTAGCAAATTGTTAAAAGTTCTTGGAATTGGTTAAACTACACGGTATATGGTTAGTAATTTTTTTAGAAAACGTATAGCTTAAGATTATCCACCATGCTAAGCGTTTACTCACCCCTAATTTTTATGATAAAACCACACCCCCACCCCAGAAAGGATGCTAGTAAGGCCCTAGAGGGCAACCCATGTCGTTCGAAGGTCTATAATTTTCTTTAAATTATCTTTGAAATATTGGTAATTTGAGACTTTGACACACTTCCATTCGGGTCTTAAGCCATGGCATGTAATAATACAGGGTTCATTTTAGTTTAATTATCATTTATTTAGTCTTGCAGAATAAATTGAATTTTTATAAATAAATCTTGTAAACTAATTAATTACTTATTATGACCACTTCTTTTCTTAAAGTGAAATCGGAAGTTTAGTTCTCGATTATGGGGCAAATCAAAGGATTTTTTTAAATAAAGTAAAATGGACTTCCCCCTCCACCTTTAACTCCTTGACCGATGCAAGTTGACCAAAGGGTGACCTAAATTCGGGTTGGGTTGTTACAAAATAAACCCATAATTAAAATCTAAACCTGTAGAAATAATATACACAACTCAATAAACCATTAAATTAAAGAAGAATTACGTTCTGAATTAATCTGGATTTTGTTGGATTTTATTTTTTTAGCAAACCTAACTTTTCAAACATTCTCCAAGCTTATCTTTTGCTTCTTTCACCATATCATCTGCAAGAACGCAAATATACATCACATAAATGAAACTACTTTAGGTTATTTTCACTTTCTAACCCATTTTCTTCATTTAGATATAATTACACACCACCCCCACTTAATGTTATTATTAATAACATATTAAAATTAATTATTTCATCATTTTTTAATGTACCTCTCACACATATTTAATTAAGGAATTTAAAATTACATAATCAACTATAATAGTAATACATAAACATATAAAAATAACATGTACCATATTCCATAATTATGAAATATTTCACCTAATTCAACCAATATAAATGTTAAACAATTAAAAAAATGGCATGTTAATCTTTGGGATGTCTCAGCTCTCCGCCTTTTTAAAGATTGTCCCTGAAATTAATTATGCACATTTACTTATTAAAAAGATACAAATATTTCTTCTTCATATTCTCTTCTCCTTCCCATGTCGATACCTCAATCGTGTGACTTCTCTATACACTTTAACAAAATGAATAACTTTATTTCTGACCACTTGTTCTTTGGAGTCTGAAATATTTACCGGCTCTTCAACAAATTACAAGTCATCCTTTAATTCAATAGGTTGGGATTTAAACACATGAGACAGATATGAAATGTACTTTCGGAGCATCGATATATGAAATACATCATGTAATTGAGATAATTCTAGAGGTAACAGCAATATTTAAGTTACTGCTCTCATTATTTCTTTTATCTCACATGGTCCAATATACCTAGGAATTAATTTTACTTTCTTTCCGAGCATCATAATCCATCTCCAAGGTGAGACATGAAATAATACAATTTTTTCAATTTTTGAACTTCCGGTCCTTACCCTGGACTACATAACCTTTTTTTTCTACTTTGGGAGGTTTTCATACATTGTTAAATTAGTTTAATCTTTTCAACATTGATCACCACTAATTCTAGACCCAATAATTTCCTTTCTCTCACTTCACTCAACCACAACAGAGTTCTAAATTTTCTACTATACAATGCTTCATATGCAGCCATACCAATAGAATACTAGAAACTATTATTATAAGAAAATTCTCAAGTGTCAAATAATCGTCCCAATTGCCCTTAAAATCAAGAACGCACGGGTAATATATTTTCAATTATTTGGATAGTTCCCTCTAATTTCACATCTGTTTTTAGATGAAAAATGCTATGCTAAATTTCAAACTAGTTCCCATAGCATGTTTCAAGCTAGGGAAAAATATCAAAGTAACTGTAATATCTTTATCAAATACAATTGACACCACTCTTCCATGTGAGCATGTATTCTCATCAACATATATACATGTATACCTATTAACTGTGTAAGTAATTTTGACTGGAAGAAATTGTGTTGACTTGATTAATCCGTTAACTAGCACCCAAATAGAATCACGCCTATTCGGATAGTGAGGAAGTCCCGTCACAAAATCTATGGTAATATGCTCCCATTTTCACTCTAGGATAGGCAATGATTGAACCAACCCCATCGGCTTTTGATGTTACGCCTTAACATGTTGGCATATCAAACATTTGGCAACATAATCTGCAATCTCGCGTTTCATATTATTCCACCAAAAAAATTCTTTCAAATCTCTATACATTTCAGTGCTCCCTAGGTGCATAGCATACACAAAACTATGTGCTTCATTAAGAATGTCTCTTTTTAATTTTGAATAGTTAGGAACACAAATTATGTTTTAATAATAAAAAAAATCCCACCATTAGTAGCAATAAAATCAACTATCTTACCTCCTTGGACTTCCTGTTATTTCTTATCTAAAAACGTATCATGGTCTTGCAATTGTTGTATACATTCTGCCAACAACGGTCTCACTGTAATGTTCATAAATAACGACCCCGCTTTAGTCAAGATGAACTCTACTTCCATTAGTCTTAATTCCCTAATATTTCTAAGTTGTGCTCATTGAATACAAGACAATCACCTCAATGATTTCTGACTCAGAGCATCTACAACAACATTTTCCTTCCCAAGTTGATTGTGAATGGTACTATCATAGTCTTTAATAAACTCCATCAAACGTTGTTGTCTTAAATTTAACTCTTTATGTGTAAATAAATACTTCAAACTTTCATGGTCAGTAAAAATTTCATAAATCTCTCCATATATATTATCTCTCCCCAATTTCAAGGTAAAAACATTATCCATAAGTTCTAAATCACGTGTAGCGTAATTACGTTAATGTATCTTTAATTAATTAAATGCATGAAATTACATTTCCATGTTGCGTGAAAACACAACCCAATCCCTGATGTGAAGCGTCAACTTAAATTTCAAAACCTTAACCATTTGATGGAATATTAAGAATTGGAGTTGATACGAACTTTCCTTTAAATTCTTCAAGTTCTGCTAACCTTCCTCAGTTCACACAAATTTCACCTTTTCCGGGTTAATTTAGTCAATGGTAAAATAATATATATAAACCCTTTTATGAATCTTCTTAATATGTGGCCATTGCTAGAAAACTCATTATCTCCATTACATTACTTTAACTTTCCCATTATATAATGGCCTCTACCTTTTCAAGTTCCACATAAATTCTATCTCCCAAAATAACATGCCCCGAAAATACTACCCGATTTAACCAAAACTCACATTTGCTAAACTTAGCGAACAATTGACTATCTCGCAAGACTTACAATAACACTCCTATGTGCTTCTCATGTTCCTATTATCTATGTGAGTATATTAAAACATCATCAATAAATACAATCACAAACGAATCTATCAATTGATGAAAGGCTCGATTCATCAGATCCATAAACATACTAGGAGCATTTGTTAACCCAAATGACATCACCAAAAATTCATGACGACTATAACGTGGATGAAAAGCTGTATTAGAAATGTCTCAATCTCTCACCCTTAATTGGTGATAACTTGATTTTAAATGAATTTTGTAAAATACTTTGGCACCATGTAATTGATCAAATAAATCATCACTATGAGGCAATGTGTATTTATTTCCAATTGTTACCTTGTACAACTGTCGATAATCAATGCAAAGTCACATGGTATCGTCTTTCTTCTTCATCAAAAACACCGAAACATCCCATGGTAATTTACTGGGTCAAATAAAACATCTAACTAGAAAAACTTGCAGTTGAATATTTAACTCCTTTAGTTTTACATGTGCCATTCTATATGGAGAAATAAAACCTGGAGTTGTACTAGACATTAAATCAATAGTTTACTCTACCTCTCTATCAGGTGGCAATCCTGATCATTAATCTAGGAACATATCTGCAACATCATTGACTGTTGGGATATCTTCTAATTTTGGCAATTCCCTGTTGGTATCAACAATATATAATAAAAAACCCTAACTACACTTATTACATAATTTCCAAGCCCAAAAGGTAGAAATAACTAAATTTGAAACCACATTCCTCTCCCAAATAAATTTGAATTTTACATTTCTTGGCGTGTTATATGTAACTTCCTTGAGAAAATAGTCAATCGATACATGGTAGGAAGATAACAACTCCATACCTAATCTAATAAAAACTCTAATATCTAATGGAATTAAATATGTAGACACCACATTCTAGGACCCCCTAAGTCTCCCCTTAGGTCCCTAACACCTCCCTATCTCACAGCAAACCCTAGTTTGCACACCGAGTATCGATCTAGAGCCTACCACGCACTCTCAGACCCCATTTGACTACGATCAACTCTATCGTCAAAGATAAAACTATTTGAATATTTTAAGGACTCTGAATACCTTTTCCAAAGGTTCGTGCCTACGCAAATCGGCCTAACGATTTGGACTAACGTACTATTTTAGTATCAAAAATTTGATTTAGGGGAAACCAGGCACTCCCGAGCCGCTAATTGATCCCAATCAACTTCACCGTCAGAGAAAAATATCTTTGAATCTTCAAAGGGAACTGAAATCCCTTTCCAACGGTCTACCCTGCGCGCGAAATGGCATAACCATTCAGACTAACGATCATTTTTCCCCCAAAAATCGATTCAGAGGCCATCGGGCCCTCCCGGGCTCCGTTTAACCAATGTAAAGTCTTCATATCGAATGAAAATGAATGAATCTCCAAAAGGAACAAAATAACCTTTCCAATGATCCACCCCATGCACGATTCTAGCCTATGACATGGACGAGCGATCCGTTTTACTCCAATTGGTCCTCCGACGGTTTTGATCCTCGGTTGACCAAGGTCAACATTTTGAACCGTGCGAAGCTCTTTAAAATGTCAAAGTACATCTCCTAAAATTTCCAATGGTCCACCCCTTTATCGATTCTATCTTACCATGCAGACAAACGATCCGTTTTCGTCCAACGATCTCCCATCCAAAAGATCGATGTGTGCTTCCAAGCCACATTGGATCCAAATTCCACTTCCGGACCTAGGAGAGGTCCAAGGAATATTGAAGGTATATAAAATACCTTTATAAAGGTGTGACACCCCGCCTAATAAAATACCGGACGATCACATTTATATCAAATTAAAACAGGAGTCTCATGTGGTTCATTCTTAACATCACTGTCAAAAAACTAATTAATTACTAATATCCTATTAGGTCGGCGTCAAAATTTTAAATTAACTAATCTTTTACCTAACCATTCAATTAAAATAATTACAAAAGTTTATAAGCAAGAACTAAAATGAAATAAAATAAAATAACCGAACACTCGGTCCAATTATACAAAAAAATCGAATGTCGTACAAAAGGCGTTAAAAGAATAAATGAGTACTGTTGGGCCATAAGACCGAATATGACTACAATACCTCCTATCTAGATCTCAATGATAGAAGCGTCTACAATAAACCTGCTTGCATCCACATCTGCTGCAGCAAACGTCTGACTCGAATGAATTATCATCCAGGCATCCCTATGTCTGGACACCTATATATATATATATATATATATATATAGCAAGAGAGGGAAAAAGTAGAGAAACGGGTCAGAGCCCGATTTGAAAACATTTTAGCAAGTGCATAAAATCCATATTTTTAAGATATGATATTTCTCATATTTAAACTGGTATCGCACTCTCATGAGATACCCCTCACCCCACTTCTATTAGTGAAAAACTATCGCATATCTTTTAAGCTACCCTGCCTAACCAATATATTTACCATCTTCTAATAATCTTTATTAATACGAGTATGAAGGACTAAACTTCTCCCCATTCCCAACATTATGTTACTTTCATGCGTGGGGTGTCTCATGAAACAAAATCCAAACAAGGAACTCCCCTATACACTACTTCGTGACAGTGTTGATCATTGGGATCCATTAGGCCCTTAGTACATATAACATCTTATAATATCTCGTATATATATGTAGTTCTCATTTAAGTTATAATTCATAATTCATAAACATCCGTATATAAATTTTACCAAAAAGAGTATCTCACTTCATTCATTCTTTTCCCTTTTATACAGGGTTAGGTTATATTATATCTCATCTCATCTCATATATATATATATATATAATCTACTATTCGCAACAAGTATATTAATCATTTACATAAGACACCAAATATGCTTTTGGTGTACACACATTATTCTATTTATATACATACATCACTTTGTATATAGATATATCACTATTGCACAATGGTTGCGAAACCCCTTGTGCTATGCATACTCGGCTATCCGGTCCAATTGCTTCGCTCACGCACAGAGGACAATAGGTTCAATCTCTCACGAATCAATAAAACATATACGCATATTGGAGGCGAACATGGTCCCAAGCCTATGGGCTACGCTCATACCTACATACCCATATGACCGTCAATCACTATCGTTCTCACAGATAGGCCGTACCTAGGTTCCATGCTCTAGTGGCACGACTCAAAAATCCCCCCGAAGGCACACAAGATATGGTCGTCCACAACGCGATAACCCCCACATGAGAGCCAGCAACTAGGTATGTCTTACACATAATAAACAATGATATTGATACACATCCCATCTATATAAATATAACTTCAATGAGGTATTCACTCAACCATCATATAATTATAGGTATTCGTCTCACCTATACATAATTCCTCATGGGTATTTATCTAACCCATGTATATAATAATATAAGGGCATACGCATAACCCATATAATAAATTTCATATGTAGTATATTTATTTCTTGAATATCCTACGCATTTATAAAATTTGACTAATCCTCAATATTTTATTTTCGAACTTTTCTCACCGCACAATAATAATATCAACAACCTCGATATATTCATTCGTCTCATAATATATATACTTTAACGATATCGTATATACATTATTTATATCTTTTCTCAATATACTATGGCTATAATTTCCAAAATCTCATAACGATAGCCAATAACCTTGAATATCCTCATTCGCAGTAACATAAGCCGTCACACAATTAAAATACTACCCCAATACGTATTCCCTTATTTAAGGTTCAAATCACACTTAAATACCCCTTTAAGTATTATTCTTCACGAACACCCCTAGTTGGGTAAATCTTGGATTTTACTTTCAACTAACCCAAGGTACACGCCTTACTCAAAAAAAATATTTAGAAGTCCCCACACTATTTTTTGGAACCCCAAATATTTATCTCCAAATAATTCTAGCCTTTATTTTTCCAATTTCCGAGTGCATTTCTGAGTTGGTGATTTCACCCCGGAACTGCCATCTTGTAAAAATCATAACAATTCGAAGAAAAATCATAAAAATACGCGGTCAGTTTCCACGTGACCGTATCGAAAATATTTACAACTTTTATGTTTTGACCGAGAGCTGAATCGGCTGTCTTCCTGTCCGAAACAGTTTGGAAGTGGGTTGGTCACTATTCACCTTCTTCTCTAAAAATCCAAACCTCCATTAAAACACCTCCAAGATTTTTATATCCTCTTTCATAATCAACCAACCTCAAACAACCATAAATACACACATAAAAAGGGTTCTAATCATCCTATAACCCATAACCAACAATTAATTTCAATAAATTCCAAGTTTCTCAAATTGGGTATTAATCGAGTTATATCCGTTTTAATCTTCCGTAAACCCATTTGATTTACACAAATTTCAACCCAAAAATATTTAGTTTATAACAACTACAATATGAGAAATTAACACACTAAATCAATAAGCAAGTTAAACACTTGCCTCGTGGATTAAATCCGACGTTTCCGAGTCGATCCCGCAAAGTTTGGCCCGGAATCCTCTTATCTTCCTTTTTCCCTTCTTTCTTATTCTTTTCTTCCTTCTCTCTACTCTCTTCTCTCTCTTAGGGAAGAAATGAAAGGGAAAGGGGGGCTGCCAAGCCTTTAAACCCGAATTTGGGTTAATGCCCAATTGTTAAATGACGTGTGTCCCGTTTACGAGCCCCTACTAATCCAAAAATATTCGGAACCCAAATACTACCCCCGGGTATTGTATTTTGACTATCTCGGCCATTCCGAACTTAATGGCGCAGTCAAAATCTCCATCTGAGGTACTTAACTAAAATTCACTAATTAAACCCAACGCATCCAATACGCGTTTTTCTAATTTAAAATAATTCCGTTTTGTCGCTTTCACTAACTTCGACATGTAATAAAAATACTCTATTCATATACTTAGTCTCATAAGAAAATATTAATCATGTAAATATTTATCCTACACTCGAAAACTAATATTTACTATTTACTAAATAATATTAAATTTATTTAATTTAACTCATTAATCCCAAAATTACTATTTATAATAATTTCTCAAATTATTAAATTACATCCACAATGTAATTCAAATACCATTAAAAATGCGGGGTTTTACATACTCCCCCCCTTACAATAGAATTTCGTCCTCGAAATTCGGATATAGCCTGTAACACTATTATAGGATCGGTATCGGTATATATATATTCTCATCATCGCTATTCATATATATATTAATTCTGCACTCCCGGGTTAACACACATTAACGCGCTTATTATCAATATCACATAATAAGGATACACACATCCTATTAAGTTTCTTTGCCATATTACCAGCCTAATCATACACTTCTCATACATATTTTATTCTCATCACTATGTATTGTATAAATATTCAGATTATTATCTCTCACTTAATCTAAAAGGTACATTCTCTATAATGAATAATTAAAGTATTAACTCTCATATACTCTTCTAGAATTTGGTACTACATACACTCCTTCCCTTGGAGTATGTTAATCAATACACTCATGTGTGAGTTACTCTTCAACACTCGTTCGAGTAAGACTCCGCTCTACTTTATCACAATAATTTGGTATCCTTTTTCTCAAGAGGTACTCTTTAAATGGCTTTCCACAGCCTTCAATCCATCTTAGGTGCACTAGCTCTCGTTGCATATAAATGCTTGAATTATCGTCATTTTCACACGACATTCAATTCATCATACCATTTAACCTTGTTTATAGATTCCCCTCATGCATATATTCTACTCACTCATTTCTATGTCTTTTTATTTTGACATTTTTGGAATTAACTAATCGGGGTGCCCATAACCCCTATCATTTCCCTCGCCATTTGTAAATGTTTTGTTACATTACCCTCACTCTAAATAATGGGTCTCGTTTCTTTGACCTGATATTAACACTTGGTTATCCCTTAACCCAAGTAATTCGAAATTTAATTCTCCCAATACGTGGCAATTCCAATCCTCTTTAAGGTTAACCCACCAATCTTCTTGTGGTTAACTCACAATAGTCTCCCTATATCAGTGTCGATAGTCTTATTTTCCTTACTTCGTGGTAGTCCTAAGATTAAGGCGTTTCTAACACACGTAATATGATTACTATTCTAACTATATCCCTAGTTCCCAAGACCTTTCTCGACTCCCGACCTTAGCTCGGTTTCATGCGTGGGACGTCTCGCAAAGCGAAATCCAAATAAGGAACCCTCCCGTTACACTACTCCTCGCTTTGTCGGTCATCGAGATGTAGCGGTCTAAGGGACACCAACGGGACGTTCTAAATCCTACCTCGTTAACCTACTAATGTACTTTTACCACTATATCCTTTCATCTTGTCCAAATGGTAAGTCCAATAAATTAGAGAACCTACTCTCTGTAAAATCATTATGAACATCATACCCAAAACATATTTTCTCTGAGTCTGCCTTTTATTCAATGTCTGGCTATATGCCTCCCAATCAATTTCTTTTATCTTACATCACCCACATACTTGCGGTGAGAGAACAAGTTCAGTGATTTTCCATAGCACTTATATCTCTATAAAATTATACTGTCATTAAATGGTTCTCAGTCTATAGTGTTACGCTTACAATAGGTGACTTATCGTCAAAACTATCATTTTTGCATTATATAACATCCCTCATATCCTCAAGACTATGGATAGAACTCCTAATTTTGTCAAGGGACCTTACCATAAGCGTTTGCATTAATACTAAGTCCTTAACGCTACTAAGAATGAGCTAAGTCTCACAGCTCAACATTAAATTATGCCCACCTTAAATCATGCCTATAAGGCCCCCTTGCACTAAAACCATGGCAATGAAACCTCTCCTCGTCGAAGTTCCATCTAAACATATAATCAAGGAGAGCTCATCCCGAATTTATCTCGCATTTCATTCTTTATTATATCCGTATCTATATGCTTCACATCTCATATAAATATATATACAATATACTATACACATCAAGTATATCCATACTTATATATCACACATTATATAAGCATAATAATCATCCCTCGGAGCTATAACTCAATGGATGCAACCTCTCAATATTATCATCTTCCAGAATATTAATCACACTTCATCCTGGGTATCAGTGGTCGGACTATCACACCGACTCAGTAAAAATCAAATCATATAAGTATATCAATCACACACGTATATACTTAACATATCACACATATATATATATATATATATATATATATATATATATATATCTAAATGTGCCCGTATATATATATAAACAATATATATAATATTGTTCGGCTAATCGTGTATATTCTTCGTTCACTTACAAATTTTAAGTTACTCGACATTCCTATAGGCCTAACACTCATTCAAATAAGCCTACGAGAAGTTCGGAACAAAAATCGGTCCTTAAGAGTCATTCTGGAATCTCGTTTGAAGACCCAGAATTCTCGTTCGAACGAATTACTTCAAATGAATTACCAACTCGTTAGAAGTGCCACTAGAACCTCGTTAGAAGTCTTATTCGAATAATGTCGTTCGAACGACCTGGGCTTGACTTCTAACTAAAGTTCAGCAGTTGCACAGTTCATCTCCAAAATTTGTTTTTCCCATTTTTCCTTCTTCCAATTCAATCCAAAACTTATTCCAACCCAAATACAAGGTTCCCAAACTACTCTAATTCACCCTATAAAACTTCTTAGCATAGTTTAGGAATCAAATACTTCCAATCTTCAAGTAAATCCAACAAATCCACAAATTTTCCATGAGTTATATTACCATAAACCCAAAATTTTCCATCACCAAATTCCTCATTCTTATTAAGGGAAAAATAATTCATTTATAAGATTAATTTATGAGCAATACGTCATGCTCCCCCCGAATATGGTGACCATCATCCCCACCATTTCAATATTGCTCTAACGAGTGAAAAAAATTTCCTCAAATTTTCACATGCGAGTATTCTCATACCCAACTCTAATCAATAGCTTTTGAGCCCTCTACTTCCTTTGGAAGAAACTACACTACTACCGCCTAGCTCCACTTCAACGTACGGTCCTCATAAAAGACCTATTAGCTTTTTCGTAATTTATCCTCACTGGGCAATTCATGTTTAGCACCATTCTCTGCTATAGCGGTGCATAGATAATTATAACTACTATCATATAATAGTCATTGCAGCAATCAATGACAATGCCATAAGGAAAATGACCTTTACCGCAGTCCCCATTTCCAACATCAACTTACAGCTCTAATTGAGCCCCGCTTCCGGCTGCCCTCACAAAGGACTTCCAAGGTCACCCTTCGTCGATCAGCAAAAGATTTACGATAATATTACATAATGGCAGGAGAATGAAATCTCACAAGAGGATATCAACACTCCTAATCATACGGCTCTATATCAAATCAAAAGATACGCTGAAAGGGTAGTACGCCCACACAGATTCCTAAGGACAATAGAACCCGATGCTCTGATACCACCTGTGACGCCTCGCCTAATAAAATACTGGACGATCACTTCAATATCAAATTAAAAGAGGAGTCTCATGTGGTTCATTCTTAACATCACTGTCGAAAAACTAATTAATTACTAATATCCTATTAGGCCGGCGTCAAAATTTTAAATTAACTAATCTTTTACCTAACCATTCAACTAAAATAATTACAACAGTTTATGAGCAACAACTGAAATGAAATAAAATAAAATAACCGAACACTCGATCCAATAATACAACCAAATCGAATGCCGCACAAAAGGCGGTAAAAGAATAAATGAGTACTATTGGGCCATAAGCCCGAATATGACTACAATACCTCCTATCTAGATCTCAATGATAGAAGCGTCTACAATAAACCTGTTTGCATCCACAGCTGCTGCAGCAAATGTCTGACTCGAATGCATTATCATCCAGGCGTTCCTGTGTCTGGACACCTATATATATATATATATATATATATATATAGCAAGAGAGGGAAAAAGTAGAGAAATGGGTCAGATCCCGATTTGAAAACATTTTAGCAAGTGCATAAAATCCATATTTTTAAGATATGATATTTCTCATATTTAAACTGGTATCGCACTCTCATGAGATACCCCTCACCCCTCTTCTATTAGTGCACAACTATCGCATATCTTTTAAGCGACCTAGTTAAGCTACCCTGCCTAACCAATATATTTACCATCTTCTAATAATTTTTATTAATAGGAGTACGAAGGACTAAACTTCTCCCCATTCCCAACATTATGCTACTTTCGTGCGTGGGGTGTCTCGCGAAGCGAAATCCAAACAAGGAACCCCCCCTATACACTACTTCGTGACAGTGTTGATCGTTGGGATCCATTAGGCCCTTAGTACATATAACATCTTATAATATCTCGTATATATATGTAGTTCTCATTTAAGTTATAATTCATAATTCGTAAACATCCTTATATAAATTTTACCAAAAAGAGTATCTCACTTCATTCATTCTTTTCCCTTTTATACAGGGTTAGGTTATATGATATCTCATCTCATCTCATATATATATATATATATATATATATATATATATATATATATATATATATATATATATATATATATATATATATATATATATATATATATATATATATATATATATATATTTATTTATTTATTTATATTTATATATAGGGAGAGGTTCAAAAGTGAACCAAAAGAATGAACTTTTTAATGAACCAACTAAGACATAAAAAATTGATCCTTAATTTCTTTTTGTAATTGGTCCGCGCCAGCGGGGGGATTGAAAAATTATTCATTGCCAAATTAAAATAGGAATCTCATATGGTTCATTCTCAGGATCACTGTTGAAAACAAATATATTCTTGACAACCTATTAGGCCTGGAGTCAAAATTTTAATTAACTAAACTTTTTAACTAAACCAATCATAAGGAAAACAATCACAACCGTTTATATACACGGAGCTGAAATGAAATAACATAACCTAACTCTCAGTACAACATATAACATAACCAAATCGAAGTGCCTCAAACTAAAATGCGGTAAATGAATAAAGTTGTCCCATCAGCCCGAATGTTACTACAATACTGTAATACTCCATAATTTTATGGCTTTAAATTATGAGACTACGACTTTTAATTATGAGATTAATTAAATGAAATGGCTTTTAATGGTGTGATTAATTAATTAATTTAGGATAATTAATTAGAAATTAATTCAGATTTAATAACTAGCGAGATGAGAGTTAGTATTGAAATATGATGATAATGTTGAATATTACTGTGTGATTATGGTATTATGTGATTATTGAATTTATTAAAATTATCGTGAGTTGAGAATACGACAGTTTCAGTAATTAAGTTGGGATGCGCGTGTGAGTCGTGTCAGGACCCAATTTAATGGATTTAAATGTATTTTATTGTTATGTCATCCGTATGATCATTTTAAGTGTACCAATGTGTCCGAAAGGGTCGAGATAATCATAAAATACTAGCCAGGGGTTTAGTTTGGGTCCTGGAGCATTTTTAGGCCTAACGGGCAACCTAGGAGGGTATTTTAGTCATTCCTATTTTTGGTGAATAGTGACCTACGAAAATTAGGTGATATTTATCAGCCAACACTTATGGTTATTAGGGCCATTATTTGTTAAACATAAGACAAAGTAACATGAGAACAAAAAAAGGGTTTCAGGAGAATTGCAAGGTTTCCAAGGCAAAACAACAACCACCATCGCCAGATTTGTGAATGAAAAGAGAGGGAGAACCAACCATTACCATCATCAATGGATCAGAACTTCTAATCAGAGGTAAGTGATTTATCTTGCAAAGATTCAAAGCATATATTTTACATGACACTTTAGACTTGATGATTTATCGTAAATAAGTGAATTAATTATGAAACTGGAGAATTAAACATTGTATATGGGTAGGCTTCATGTAGATAAACATCCAGGCATATACTAGTATTGAAACTATGATCCATGTGTAGGGAATTGTAAATTTATTTTGAGTTATATGAAGATCTTGATGAAAATAGAAGAAATAGGGTTTTTATGAAAATTGGTGTTTTGATCCAAGCAACTATTGATCCATGATGATTTAATGATTCTAATACGTTAAAGATTATATTAATATGTTAATATGATGATTAGTGAACTTTATTGGGAGTTTGGGACGTTGTAATGAATAATTTGAGGTGTAAAAAGGAAGAAACCTGTAATTGTTTAACATAAATCTGGGCAAATACCTGCTTGATCAATCGATCGATCGATCCTTTTCGTCGTTCGATCAACCTCTCTTGATTTTTGGCAATTGTTTTCTCATAAGGTTGAATGAAAATCCCAAGGCCGATGATGATTCTTAGGGTGATTAATTTGATATTGTGGGACTTAGTTAAGGTTAGTAGGGTCTTAGTTAATGCCTGAAAAAATGGTTTATCTTATGGAATTGAATGCTATTGCTTACGAGGGTTTACCAAGTGAGGTACGGATATAAATCTTTCGAATTGAAACTATAATGGTAATGAATGATGTTGTAAGGATAAGAATAGTAACGAAGGGACTTTAAGTTACTGAGATAACATTAGAAACTAATAGGAGACCTAGTAACCTTTTTGGATATGTTTAAGTACTAAAGTTGATATGACGAGAGTTATCAAGCTAAATATATTACGTATGATGTTCACGATAAACTTGCAACATACGAGACTTATTAGATGGTATGTGTGAATAACTATATTGAAATATGATTACTTAGGTAGTGTGAATCCCAGTGTATGGATTTCTTATGTGTACGACATACCTACCATACTTGCTATCACAGGAGTTTGGTTTTCTAGAAAAGGGCCATCTTATCTTTGTGTGCCTTCGGGGGAGATTTGGATTGGTACCTTAAGGACATATGACTGTGAATGACTTATTTGTTAGTTGATAAGTCATCTAACCATGGGAGCATAGGTATGTGCGTGACCCATGGGTATGTGAACTATGATTGCCTTTAATATGTGTGATTTATATTGAGATGGTTCCTGAGTGATTCGGAACATGTGATCCTTAAGTACGTGATGTACATGGATTTGATAGAAGAGTATGCGTGCACCGCATCTTAGCCTAGGGGTGCCTTATACGTATATATGTACTGAGAGTGATTTATATATATACTTGTGACTGGTTCACTGTTGCTTAGTATATGTGAATAACTAAGATACTTGAATGGGCTAAGAATGTGAGAATTTAATTAACACTTGAGATAAGTAATTTAATGAATGTGAATATGGGTTATGAATATGACTTGTTTGGGTGTTACGAGTAGATACCCTATGTTAGAATGAGAAAGCAGGAGTGGTACACACTAGTTAGGTAGCGACATAACTAGGAAGGGTTAAGGGAATACGTTAGGCATGCACATTAGTTGAGAGGTGACAAACTCATGTGAGAGTATGCAACTAACATAATTATAATAAATGTTGTTTAATTGTAATTTAAACACTTTCTAAACTTTTAAACTGTTTTCACCTCGAGCTCTGACCCTTTTGCTTCCAAATCAATTTTGTTTTGTAAAAATATTTTTAGGTCCCCAGCCATAGGGATGCTAAGCATAGGAGTTCCATTCTGATGACGTGCTGTAGCTACTGTGGAAGCTACTGGATCTTGGTATTAGATGCCTCCACATTTATCCTTGGTTCCTTCATGGTCATTCATATTAGTTAGGGCATGGTGCCCATTCTTATCTAGAGATTATAGATACAGACTTTCACTATTTCAGACGTTGCTTATTCAGACTCTTGTATCGAAATTTTATTTACTCTGGTATTATTATCACTGGATTGTTTATTCCAGACTCAGTTTATTTCATTTCGTTGGTTATTCACGTGAGATTTTTTATGCGATTGAAGGTTGTTGATTTAATTACTTGGTTATTTTTAATTTAATTAATAAAATGTGGCATCTCTCTTTTTAAATATTAGGTGGCTAGTAATAATTTAAATATTTTTGATAGTAATGCTACGACTGAACCAAGTTGATATTCAGTATTAATTTCATAAAGGAGTAGCTACCCGGTATTTAATTAGTCGCGGTGTAATAGGTGGTATCAAAGCATCAGTTTCTAGTGTCCTTTAGGATCCGTGCAGCTTATTATGCTTCTAGCGTATCTTTTTTTGATATAGAGCCCTATGTTTAGGATTGTTGATTTCTTTGGTGAGGCTTCGTTCTCCTGCTATAATGTATATGATAGTGAACCTTATTTAGATTCGGGTGTGTTCGTATACCAAATGACACGGTATGTTAGGAGAGGACAGCTGGGCAAACAGCATGAGGCAAATCTCAGTTGAGGTTATTTGGTATATTCGAGAATGATGACCGTAGTTGAGGTCACCCCTATTATGGCATGAAATGATAGGACGGTAAAGACGGCTAAGGCACAACATATGACTTCCAGGTATCGTTATAGTAGAAATTGCAGTCGAATTAGACTCACCCGACAAGGTTGGATTGGGGAGAATCAGATGAAACTTTGAAGAGAACCAGCAGTGGAAATACTAGAAATGAAGAAATGGTTTGTGTTAGCCAACGATGGTAAAATATCCAAAGTCTTGGGAATATGTCTATGTATGGCTAATTAGGAGTGAAAATTTGGGGTAAAATTTTTTCTTGGCTCGTAAGAGTGGAGTTTCAATGGTGAGAGGCAACCACCACACTTAGAAGTGGAATGTTTTGTCAAGAGAAGGCGCATACCTATGGTTTGGCCATAAGTTCCTCCATCAGATGTTCAGGATAATATGCGAACGTTGTTATGAACTCACACAAAAGGGTCGAACAAAGGTAACTTTGTGAAAATAAATTTAATTAATTAGCTAATCTTACACTGGATGAAGTAGGTGCAATGGAGAAGAGGAAATTAAAGGGGAAAATTAACTTACAAGAAGAATTGTTAGCACTTCCGGGGAATTCTGTTGGGACGCTCAATGAAGATGGTAACAATGTCGCATTTTGTTAATATGGAGGTAAATGCTTCCTTGTGTGGGGAGCTACAAGATTTGAAAAATTTATATAGAGTAAGACTGGGGGAAATGGTGTTGGTGAAGCACCACAAGGGGGAGACCCATCAGGGGACCCATTTAGTAAGAGTTGTCGAAGCCAGTAGCGAGTTCCTTAGGGCCATCAAAGCTAAGGGAACAACATAGGTATTCATCAGAGTCGAGACTACCGTTCGAGAGAAGGATAACCCTAACGAGGTCAGTGTGACCAGAGATAAGTAGAGTATGTGTAGAGGTATTTTGTGGGGAGTGAAACCCGTACGTTAAAAAAAATCTTGAAGCAAGTATAGGGATAAGGGTATGGTTCCTAGCAAGGGCAATTGTTATTGAAATTTTTGGTTTTGTACGGACATGTGTGTTAAGTCCAGGAACCATTTGAGCAACCAGAGCGATGGCAAGATAGAAGTATGAGTTATATCCTCAGATGATGTTTCGTGTTGTATGTGTCAGTAACGAGTTACTACATTTTTTATTTATTGATATATTCGCATGAGAGTCGAGTTTAGTGCGTATATCAACAGTGTTATTATTTATGTGAATATTTTCCATGGTATAGTGGGGTTACCTTTAGTGTTATCCACGGAGGATGAATTGGTGTATCGATAGGTTTATATTCTTTATTGAAATTACTTGTTTTAGTGTTGTGTTATACGAATATGATATTATCGTAATTAAGGCTTTATTATATGCTTAAACCGATAGTGTGCGGAAATTGCAAGTCTATTGGGGTTACTACCTTGGTGTAGAATGTTTTGTTATGGCGAAGCCCCGTCTGCTAGATGGCCGGGCTCGCGTTTATATATTTGTAAACATGTATATATATATATTCTTGAGACTTCTAAAAGTATAATGGTCTCAGATATTTGTTCCTAGTATGTGTAGGGACTTTATTGATATGATTCGGAGAGTATTTTGTTTACTGTTCAGCGAAAAGATTTAGCTGGTTATTATAATCAATGCTCATGATGTGGTAATAAGAAGAGTACATTGTGATATCACCCTTTAGGGATGTGGAAATTAATACTCATAGTTGTATGTTGGTGGATAGGATTTTGAGAGCTCCAATTATATTTGCACGATATTTATGGAATGTGATTACAATCAATGTTAAGAGACAGTGTCTTTCGAAAGAAGTTTCTTGCTTAAGAGTAATTGCGGAAGGAGATGTAACTTTGTTGTCAAGAGACAAGAATATAGGGGTACATGTTATGGACTGAGGGCCTAACGGATTTCGATGACCGATAATGCTAGGTAGTAGTGTATCGAGGGGTTCCTTGTTTAGATTTCGCTTTGCGAGACATCCCACACATGAAACTTAGCATAATGTTAGTAGTAAGGAGATTTTTGGCCATTCGTCCTTGATTTGGGTACCTCGATCGTTAGGGAAGTATGTCGTTATAACTAGAAGTTAAAGAAGAAATTACGATATAAGGATAGTAGAGCCAATTGTGTGGTGAGGAAGTAGTGATAATTTTATCTTATTTTGGCGGGTTGGAGGATGAAATGATGTTTAGGAGGACTTAGAATTTCAAATTCGGGGGTGATTGAGAATGCCCAAATTGGTATGGCCACATTGCGAATGGAGGGGCAATAAAGAGTTTGGAGTATGTATGAGTGTGTATGCTGTTTAAAACCATATGCTCGATGTATAGGGTGTATGGACACCTTGGTTTGCTGGTGTCAGAATGACCGAAAGAAGAGACATAGATCGGTGAAATTTTTACTTGTGGGACTAATATGATGAAATGTAAGTGGTAGAGTGGATTAAGCGTCGTGAGAAGGACGACAATCTATAGATTCATGTGCAATAAGAGTAGCACGTTTATAAATTGGTTGAAGGGCAGTGGGAAGCCATTTAAAAAGGGGGTATCCCTTGAGAAGACAAATATTTAACTATTATGGACAATTTGAAGCGGAGTTCCACCCAATCGAATGTTGAGGGTGGTTTCGGCGTAAATAGAGTGAGGATGTCAATAAGGTATAATGAGTCTAGATGTGCACAACGTGGTGAAAAGTGCACGATTAAGAACTTTTGGTATACGCCGAGGGAAGTAGAGTGTTAGTAATTATCACTTAACGGGAGGAATTATACGTGAAAGTCGGTGTTGAAAGAGGTATAGCAAGTAGTAGATCAGTTGGGGTATGATGATCAGCCAGATAATTTTGTATCAAGCCGACGATTCCAATGATGGAAAAGTCAAGTTGGTAAACTTATTTGAGGGGTTGCCAACTTATAGATAAGTAACAAGTTCATTCAAATGCGTGGAACAGTTGTCCAGAAGGAAAGTAATGTTATATCCTAGGGTGATTTACACTATTAGATAGTGATCGCGTCGGTACGTGGTCCTGCCCAGTATTATTCTGAACTAGGATGGGATCCCTGAAATCAACATTCAACACGGGGTATCAGGGAGTAGTGGGGATAACATTTCGTTTTGATAAGGGTGTCTCACCTATGGCCCGAGGAGTAGGTGCAAGGTGGTTGACGACTGGTGGAACTGTATGAAAGTAATGTGGGACTCATTGCGATCATTTCATTTCCACAACAGGGTATAGCTAGTAAGTGAAGTATAATGTGGTAATGGGGCGATGATATTACCTAATAGTAGAGTTGTGTGAAAGCACCCGTACCTATTTATAGTGGACAAGGTCCTTACTGAGGTTTCAAGTGGATAAACCTTACCATTCTTCCTCTAGCTGCTTAGTGGTGAGCGAATTATCAGAGTTTTCGATCAGTCAGAAGTTAGAATTCGATGACTATAATGGGATAACCACCAACCATATGAAGTGGATTTCCTTTGTGTAAAAGTCACAACGCCGGGAACAGAGATTCAAAGAACAGACAAGAGTACTCAGATGTTTTATGGTTTCTCCCAGGAAGGGAGTTTTATGTTCAAATAAACGCGAGAGTTGATACGAACTGAGATACGAACTCACAATAATATTGAGATAATGCGGCCAATGATGTATATGATATTCTTATTCGAATGTTATTTAGTAAGAGCACAACGTGAGGTGCACTTATTGAGGTGTAGCCCTATAATTGATAAAGTGTCAAAAGTGTTCAAAAATCTTGTTGTGAAGTGGGGGTTGTACTGATTGAGCCTTTCTTTGTATTTTGTTTTGAGTACTGGAGGATACCTAATTTTTTTCAGGTATGCCTACTTTTCTGAATTTTGGGACAAAATTTCGTTATTAGAGGGGAAGTATGTAATACCCCATAATTTTATGGCTTTAAATTATCATATTATTGCTTTTAATTATGAGATTAATTAAATGAAATTGCTTTTAATAGTGGGATTAATTAAATTAATTTGGGATAATTAATTAGAAATTAATTTGAATTTAAATAACTAGCATTATGAGAGTTAGTATTTAAATATGATGATAATGTTGAATATTACTGAGTGATTATGGTAATATGTGATTATTGAATTTATTAAAATTGTCGTGAGTTGAGAATACGATAGTTTCAATAATTTAGTTGGGATGCGTGTGTCATTCGTGTCAGGACCCAATTTCATAAATTTAAAAGTATTTTATTTCTATGTCATTCATATGATCATTTTGAGTGCGCCAACGTGTCCGGAAGGGTCGAGATAATCATAAAACACTAGCCAGCGATTTTGTTTGGGTCTGGGGGCATTTTTAGGCCTAACTGCCAACACATGAGGGTATTTTACTCATTCCTATTTTTAGTGAATAGTGACCTACGAAAATTAGGTGATATTTATCAGTAAACACTTAAGGTTATTAGGGACATTCTTTTTTAAACACAAGAGAGAGTAACGTGAGAAGAAAGAAAGGGTTTCAGGTGAATTCCAAGGGGTTCCAAGGCAAAGAAACCACCAACATCGATGGATATATGACCATAAAGAGAGGGAGAACCAACCATTACCGTCATTAATGGATCATAACTTCTAATCAAAGGAAAGTGATTTATCTTGCAAATATTCAAAGTAAATATTTTACATGATAGTTTAGATTTGATGATTTATCGTAAATAAGTGAATTAATTGTGAAACTGAAGAATTAAACATTGTAAATGGGTAGGCTTCATGTAGATAAACTTTCGGGTATATACTAGTATTGAAACCATGATCCATGTGTAGGGAATTGTAAATTTATTTTTAGTTGTATGAAGATCTTGAAGGAAATAGAAGAAATAGGGTTTTTATGAAAATTGGGTGTTTTGATCCATGATGATTTAATGATTCTAATACATTACAGATTATGTTAATATGATGATTAGTGAACTTTGTTGGGAGTTTGGGATGTTATAATGCAGAATTTGAGGTGTAAAAAGGAAGAAACCTGTAACTGTTTAAGAGAAATCTGGGTAAATACCTGCTTCATCTATCGATTGATCCAAGAATGTCGACCGATCGATGATCGATCGAACCTTTTCGTCGATTGATCGACCTCTCCTGATTTTTGGCAATTGTTTTCCCTTAAGGTTTAATGAAAATCCCAAGGCCGATGATGATTTTTAGGGTGATTAATTTGATATTGTGGGATTTAGTTAAGGTCAATAGGGTCTTAGTTATAGCCCGAAAAAATGGTTTACCTTATGGAATTGAATGCTATTGCTTACGAGGGTTTACCGATCGAGGTACGGCTAAAAATCATTCGAATTGAAACTATAAAGGGATTGAATGATGATGTAAGGAAAAGAACGGTAACAGAGGGACTTTAAGTAACTGAGATAACATTAGAAACTGATAGGAGACCTAGTAACCTTTTGGGATAGTTTTAAGTGCTCAAATTAATAGAACGAGAGTTATCAAGCTAAATATATTACGTATTATGTTTGAGATAACCTTACTAGATGGTTTGTGAGAATAACTATATTAAAATATGATTAGTTAGGTTGTGTGAATGCCTAGTGTATGGATTTCTTATGTGTATGACATACCTACCATACTTGCTATCACGGGAGGTTGGTTTTCTGAAAAGGGCCATCTTATTTTTGTGTGCCTTCAGGAGGGATTTCGATTGGTATCTTAAGGACATAGGACTTTGAATGATTTATTTGTGTTGATAAGTCAGCTGACCATGGGAGCATAGGTATGTTCATGACCCATGGGTATGTGAACTATGTTCACCTCCAATATGTGTGATTTGTATTAAGAGGGTTCCTGAGTGATTCAGAACACGTGATCCTTAAGTACGTAATGTACTTGGATTTGATAGGAGAGTATGCGTGCACCGCAGCTTATCCTAGGGGTGCCTTATATGTATATATGTACTGAGAGTGATTTATATATATACTTGTGACTGGTTCACTGTTGCTTAGTAGATGTGAATAACTAAGATTTTTGAATGGGCTAAGAATGTGAGAATTTAATTAACACTTGAGATAAGTAATTTAATGAATGTGAACATGGGTTATGAATATGACTTGTTTGGGTGTTACGAGTAGCTACCCTATGTTAGAATGCAAAAGCAAGAGTGGTACAGACTAGTTAGTTAGCGGCATAACTAGGATGGTTTAAGGGCATATGTTAGGCGTGCACATTAGTAGAGAGGTGAGAAACTCATGTGAGAGTACGCAACTAACATGTTTATAATATGTGTTGTTTAATTGTAATTTAAACACTTGCTGAACTTTTAAACTATTTTCACCTCGGGCTCTGTCCCATTTTCTTCCAAATCGATTTTGTTTTGTAAAAACATTTTTAGGTGCCAGGCACAGGGACGCCAAGCATAGGAGTTCCATTCTGATGACGTGCTGTAGCTGATGTGGTAGATACATGATCTTGGTATTAGACGCCTCCACATTTATCATTGGTTCCTTAAGGGTCATTCATATCAGTTAGGAGATGGTGCCCATTGTTATTTAGAGATTGTAGATACAGACTTTCACTATTTCAGACGTTGCTTATTCAGTCTCTTGTATCGAAATTTTATTTACTCTGGTATTATTATCACTGGATTGTTTATTCCAGACTCAGTTTATTTCATTTCGTTGGTTATTCACTTGACATTGTTTATGCGATTGAAGGTTGTTGATTTAATTACTTGGTTGTTGTTAATTTAATTAATAAAATTCGGCATCTCTCTTTTTAAATATTAGGTGGCTAGTAATAAATTAAACTTTTTTCGACAATGATGCTACAACTGAACGAACTTGATACTCTTTATTAATTTCATATAGGAGTAGCTACCCGGTATTTAATTAGTCGTGGTGTAATAAATACCTCCTATCTAGATCACAAGGATAGAGGCATGTAAAATAATCCTGCTTGCATCCACAGCTGCTGCAACAATGTCTAACTCAAAAGAATCATCATCCAGGCATTCCCATGACTGGACACCTAAAATTTATACATATATAGCAAGAGAGAGGGTAAATAGGGAAACGGGTCAGAGCCCGAGTTTTTAATTTTTTAGCAAGTGCATCAAATGCAATATTTTTAAAATATGAAATCTCTCATATTTAAACTGGTGTCGCACTCCCAGGAGACACACCTCCCCACTCCTCTAATAATGCAAACCTATTGTATATATTTTTAAACAGCCTAGTTAAACTACCCTGCCTAACTAATCTCTTTCACCCATCCTCTGAATTCTCATAACTATCACTTACCCGACGTGATATAATATAAGTTATACCGTAAGTTATCACATAAGCTTTAATTGATATAATCATCAATTATATATATATATATATATATATATATATATATAATAAGGGGCAAGGGTCTTTTTACTGTTCAATAAGTTTTTAAGACATTTAATGGTTCAGATTAAAGCCACCTCCGCAAGAAATGGAGGGAGGAGATCATTTCCCCTTTCTCTATCTCACAAGTCTGATATTCTGCCCACACGGGGCTCAAGAAATATTGAGAACGTGACTTCATCTTTAACAATTTCACCTACTCTCTCTCTCTCTACTTACACAATCCTACCAACTCACTCACAAATCCCAAACAATCCCACCCCCACCCACTCGCATACTCTCTCTCACACAAATCCCAAACAATCCCACCCTTCACTCACAAACCCCAATTTCCATCCGTCCAAAAATCTCTTCTTGCTGCAAAAATTCTACGCATTTCATCTTTATCTACCCATCATCTCTCTAGCTCACCATTTTTGTTGGAAAATATGCACCACCAAGAAGACGGACCCCTCAGATCGGGTGGAAAAATGCACCAACAAGATCGAGAAGAAAACTCACCATCTTCTCTAGCTCACTATTTTCATTGGAAAACATACACCACCAAGAAGACGTACCCCTCAGATCGGGTGGAAACGCACCACCAAGATCTGACGTGAAATAAAATTACCCCTCTTTTTTTATTTGCTGAACGTTTTCTAAACCCGTTTGTGGAGGTTCAGATCTTCCAAATATGGAACAAAGGTAACTTATGTTTTGATTTGGGTGTTGTAATGTGTTTGTGTATGAGTGTTAGATTTGGATATTAGGTTCAAATTTCAGGTTCATTTCCATAATCTCTAACATCAATTTTTTTTTGCAGGTTCGGGACTGTGTGTACTCAATATATGTACGAGCTGTGTCGGTTCTAAAGGCGGGTATGGACTCAAAGATCTCAGATCTTGAAGCATGCGTGTGCCACCTACTTTGCCGCCTAAAATTTGTGTTTAGCGTGTGTGCTTCCTACCCCGTGGACGAGTTAACCTCTCCTCTGACTACGACCCTGTCAGCTCACGCCGTCGAACAATTTTTTTTTGTTCTGAGTTAGTATTTGGATTTATTGGTTTTCTCTCTAATTTACGATTTGTCTCTCATTTTTGATTTTGGATACAAAGTTAACTTTTTGGTTTCCGATTTTAGTTTGTTGTGAGCTGATTTTTTTTTTTTTTTTTGTTTTCGGATTCCGGTTTTAGTTTGTGCGATACAAAGTTTGTTGTGAACTGACATCCAAAAAATTTCAGGATATGAGATGCTGGGACTCATAAGAGAGAAAAAAGGGGATAAATAAGAATTAAATGTCTTCAAAAAAGGATCAGTTTTTGAGCCACTCCTAGACAGAGGCGACTATAAAGAGGGTAGTCGTAGCAGATGGTGCTAGAAGGTGTTGAATTTAGAAGAGGGTAAGAGGCAGATGATGTTTTCACTACCAATGATAATAATCAATGTAGATCTTGAGCCAGCCGCCTCTAATCTCGCAAACTCATGAGCGAGAATAGAGGTAAAAATTTGTTCCTTTACTTTCTCTTTCCCTGTCTACTAATGGTGTTGGGTTGTTAATTTTTTACATGTGAGGGGTACTTTTGTACTTTTGGTTTTATTAGGTACTTATATGTTGGCCTTGGCTTTGATGATTTCTGTTAATTCATACATTTGGAGAAGTGGATAATGATGATACGACTCATATTTCTATTTATCTTTCTTTTCATTATGTTGTTGAAACTTACTTTAAAATTTGATGCATTCTTAACAATCGTGTGTACATATTGAATTTTTTTGTTTAATTTATGAACTTCTTATCACTCTAGAGGAATGAATCCCTTCAAAGAAGGGAATGACATAAATGAGTGGGGTGGGGGAACTAAGAAAAGAATTAAATTCATGTTTCTCACTTTAAAAAAAATTTAGCCAGCTTTACTCTCGGCACTTCAGTGTTTAGGTTGTGTTTTAGTTTCTTTTGACCAAGGTTGTTGTCTAATAAAGAAGAAGATCCAAGTACTCATAATGCTTTTCGAGATTTCAAAAATTATTAAGTGACTGCGACTTATCTTCATCCAATTCTAGACATAGTAGTACAAAAGTATATATGTAGCCGAAAAAATATCTCAAAAGATATGGTAGGTGTATCCTACGTTGCATAGTAAATATTGTAGAGATGAAACTATTCATGGGAGGTTTTAAAATGGAAAATGAGTTATAAAATAGAAAATAAGGTGGTACTTAGTTTTTTGAACATAATTTAATCTAAAACTACATTTTTTATTCATATAAAAAAGCATTTGGAACCTATCAATGTCGTACTTAATTTTTGTTTTATATGCAAAAATTAATAAATAAAAAATCAGTTTATATTAAAAGAAAATGTACATAATGGTTTTTACTCCATCTTTTCCAATGTGTCATGCCATTACTTTAGTTACACCTTAAAGGGGGGAAATTAAAAAATGTTGGTATTGAATTAAATTATTTTGTATTAAACCCAAATAATTCAATTACTTAATGTTTTACTTCACTCCAATAGAATTGGAATATTTAACCTTAAGAGTTAAGTTGGATCCCTATAGTTGACGGAAGTATCATGCAAAAAATAGTAGCTGATGGAAGTTAATCTTAGAAGAAGATTGTGAAGTGGCAAAACTTGCTTCAACTTAAGGAGTAAAAATCATTCTTCCTACATATATATATAATGCTATGGTATCTAAAATCATTAAATGCCAACAATTATCTAAACTGTGAGATAAACTTGAAATATTGTTTTATTTACATACAACTCTTATTTTCAATAACTTTATATATATATATATATATATATATATATATATATATATATATATATATATATATATATATTTATCACGGGAAAACATTTATCGCCGTGCAATCTACTATAGGAGTCATCACGCGCACAACATTGGAAATTGTGACCAAATTTTTAAAATTACACTTTGTTCTGTTGGGGAACGAATTTTTTTTTATTTCGCAATTACTTACTTTGAATTTTTTTATCGTTTTACGATGAAGATTGTTCGTGTAAGGGTTTTTCGTCAATGTTTTAACATATTCTGATGTATGGTCCTATCAATGATGTACACTGTCAAAAATTAGCATCGATTAAATAATTTTGAAAAAAATATCCGACTCTAAGAAAAATTGACCATAATTGATATTTTGGAAAATTACACTATAATACAAAACTTTTATGATTTGACCACACGATTCATATATAGGAGAATTGTCGTTGTGCCTTCAGGAACGTGCACGACTTTGGAAATTATGACGATTTTTTTAAAATTACACTTTGTTTTGTTAGGGAACGAAATTTTTTACGTTTTGCAATTACGTACTTTGAAAAAATTTGTCGTTTTGCGATTACATACATTTTGAAAATTTTCATCGTGCCTTCAGGCACGGGCATACCCTAGTGTATATATATATATATATGATTTGTATTAAAAAACTTTCACTAGTTTAATATACCATTTTCACTTTAGTATATTAAATCCCGTATATATGATTCTCACATTAATATACGAATCACAATTTAAATTAGGATAAAAATATCCCGGATGAAGAAGAAAATCTTATTCATCATACACTTTACCCAAGTCTAAATTATATGATTTCACAACTTCATATACGTGCAGTATACTATATGCAACAAGTATATCACAACCATAAGTATAATAACCATCCCACCGAGCTATAACTCGAGGATGCAGCCTCAAAGTGCTATCATCATCTGGGTATACTCAACTTCACCCAAATACCATGTTTGACTCACTCATGATCATGGTAAAAATACTAAATGGTGGAGGCGGTCACATTCCCTCCAGAAAGTGGAATTATTATCACACCTGTATGCGTGATGATATGACCAAGGGACTATACTCTCCCTACTCCTCAAGCCAAGGGATTCACCCACATCACCCAACCTCCCTGGATTGCACTAGAGATTAATGTATGCATAAATATATCATTCACATACCGATATATTTATAAAAAAATCATATATATATATGTAACAACAGTCGTGTATGTATGTATATATATATATATATATATATATATATATAGCCTGGCTATAATTTCTAAACTCTCATAGCGATAGCCAAAATCCCGAATGTTGACATCCGCAATAGTGTATAAGCATTCACGAACTTAAAATACTAAACCTATAAGCATTCTGTTACTTAAGATTTAACTTACACCTTAATCACTTATAAGGATTTTTATATAAACCCAAATATACCGATTTGTAATAATTAAATAAGTATACAAGCAATTTATTTTAATTCCATAGGTATCGTATCACCTATGATAATAATCGTCAATATAGACATACCAGATAGTAGCTTAATCTTCTATAGCCCATATCCTAAATTCCATCCTACTCGCATTATATGATTTCACTCAAGTGTAATCGGCCCATATTTATTCTCTACGCATAAATACATAAACACACTTGCCGAAGACTTCTCTCTAATGTTACTCATCCTAAACATTCATTAAGTTCATACCCCGGATTGTACACTCAACTAATCCAAGGTTATCTCTTTCATCCCAAGGATTATTCACCCTAAATTCTATTATCTAGGAGTCCTAATATCACTTCTAGAATTCCTTACAATAATCTCCAATTTATAATTTAACTCCCCCTAAACTTCAGGAAGAAATTTTTTTGATTCCTATTGATGCGAATCGATTCACCTCATATGTCAATCGATTCGCCCAAGAGAATTGATTCATTCTAAATTTGAATCGATTCAAATAGGATCAGTACTCAGGTCTTCAAATGCGAATTGATTCTCCCCAAATATGAATCAATTCGACCTGAGACAGTCCTACAAGTCTTCCTAAATGAATAGATTGGCCCCAAATGTGAATCGATTCTCCCAATTGGAGTTGACAGTTCGAGAAATTTTTTCATCTTCAAAATCCCAAAAATCATCCCAACCTCCATTTTTATTGTTTGTAATACCAACCAATAACAATATAATCATCTAATCACTATTTGATAACTATCACATCAATTATTTTATGGGATAGAACAATTTCTCTTGGATTTGAACCCTAAAAGAATTTAAACTCTCATTTATCATTTCCTCCCATTTATAGCCATATATACACACCATTAACATGGGTTTAACACAAAAATTCATAAAGAGTTAACAACACATCAATTTGTGAACTCAAAATCAAATTCCCCAAATTTATTTCAAGGGTTCTAACCAAAAAATCATATAGTTTACCAACTATAACATGAGATACACACACTAAATTATATGAAGTAAGTTTACAGTTCATCTGGCCAAAAGGAAACACGCTACTAGCCTCAACAACCCTATTTCAATAAATCCCCGGGTGGATGCCCACCTGTGGGGTTTCATGAACACAAATTCTCCATGTCTTAGCAACACTTACGAGTGATCTTATTATTCCACCGCAGGACACTCTCTTCATTGTACCTACCTCTTCAGGTACAAAGTTCACTTAACCATATAACTCTATGTTCACTGTCATCCCCTGATCGATCCTCATACGATAAATTAAAAAATTGTAGTCTCTTCACTTTTGATAAATTAAAGGAACTCCTGATTAAATCCATTCGTAAGACTCCTCTGTGAGCAAAGCATTCTTTTCCCCCAAATTTGGTGACCCCTGGCTCCACCATTTGAACATTGCTCCAACGAGTGAAAACAATTTCTCAAATTTTCATATTATGGCATTTCTATACCCTTCCCTAAGCCAAAGATTTTGAGCATTCTACTTTCATTGGATAACGCTGCACTACCTTCACATAACTTAAACTTCAATGAATGGTCCTTATCAAAGACCCTTCAGACTTGTTCCCAATTTAACTTCATTCAGTGAGTCAAGTTTAGCACCACAATCTACTATAGCGGTACGTGGATAACTATAACTACTATACTCTAGTAGTCATTGCAGCAATACATGCCAATGACACAAATAGAGTGGCCTAAACTGCGGTCATCATCCCTGACTTCAAGTTACAGCTCTAACTAAGCCCCGCCTCCTGCTTCCCTCATAATGGCCTTCCCTGGTCACCCTTCATCGATCAGCACACAAATCTCACACAAGCGTGCAAAATATTTACTATAATCTTACATAATAGCAGGAGAACAAAATCTGAAAATAAGAATCAACAATCCAAATAACAAGACTCTATCCCAAATAGAAAGCAACACAAAAAGCGTAGTACGTCCGCACATATTTGTAAGGACACTAGAACCTGATGCTATGATGCCATATATGACACCCTGCCTAATAAAATACATGATTATCAATCCTATACCAAATTAAAACAGGAATCTCATATGGTTCATTCTCAGCATCACTATCGAAAACCAATATATTACAAACAACCTATTAGGCATGGCATCAAAATGTTAATTAACTAATCTTTTTAACCAAACCAACCAAAAGGAAAATAATCACAATAGTTTATATACACAGAACTGAAATGAAATAAGAAGTCGAATTATCGGTACAACATGTAATACAACCAAATCGAAGTGCCGCAAACTATATCACAACAAGTGAATAAATGAATACACATGGGCCATCAACCAGTATGTGACTACAATACCTCCTATCTAGATCACAAGGATAAAGGTGTCTAAAATTATCCTGCTTGCATCCACAACTACTGCAACAACATCTGACTGGAAAGAATCATCATCCAGGCGTCCCCGTGACTGGACACCTAAAATATACACATATATAGCAAGAGAGACAGAAAATAGGAAAACGGGCTAGAGCACGAGTTTTAAAAATATTTAGCAAGTGCATCAAATGCTATATTTGAAAATATGAAATCTCTCATATTTAAACTAGTATCGCACTCCTAGAAGATACACCTCACCCCTCCTATAATAGTGCACACCTATCGTATACAGTTTTAAACAACCTCGTTAATCTACCATGCCTAACTAATCTCTTTCACCCATCCTCTGAATTGTCATAACTATAACTCACCCGGCGTGATATAATATAAGTTATACCGTAAGCTATCACATAATCTTTAATTGATATAATCATCGATTATATATATATATATATATATATATATATATTCTGAAACTTTCAATAGTTTAAAATACCATTTTCACTTTAGTATATAAAATCCGGTATATATAATTCTCACTTTAATATACGAATCAGGGTTTAAATCTGAATAAAAATCTCCCGGTCAGATAATAAAATCTTATTCATCATACACTTTACCCAAGTCAAAATTATATGATTTCACATCTTCATATACGTGAAGTATAATATACGCAATAATTATATATATATATATATATATATACCTATATCACAACCATAAGTATAATAATCATCCCACCGAGCTATAACTCGAGGATGCAGTTTCAAAGTTCTATCATTATCTGGGTATACTCAACTTTACCCAGATACCAAGTCTGACTCACTCATGATCATGGTAAAAATACTAAACGGTGGAGGCGTTCACATTCCCTCCTGAGAGTGGAATTATTATCGCACCCATATGTGGGACGATATGACCAGGGGACTATATTCTCCTTGCTCCTTAATTCAGGGGATTCACCCATATCGCACAACCTCCCTGGATAGCACTAGAGATATATGTATACATAGATATATCATTCACATACTGATATATTTATAAACAAATCATATATATGTATTGTAACAACACCCGTATATATAATATATATCAATTCTCAATATACCATGGCAATAATTGCCCAACTCTCATAGCGATAGCAAAAATCCCGAATGTTCACATCCGTAATAGTATATAATAATTAAAACTTAAAATACTAAACCTATATGCATTCTCTTACTTAATATTTATCTTACACCTTAATAACTTTTAAGGATTTTTAAATAAACCAGAATATATCGATTTGCAATAATTAAATAAGTATACCAGAAACTTATTTTAATTCTATAGGTATCGCATCACCTATGATAATAATCGTCAATATAGACATACCGGATAGTAGCTTAATCTTCTCTAGCCCATATCCTAAATTCCATCCTAATCGCATCCTAGGATTTCAATCAAATGTAATCGACCCATATTTATTCTCTACGCATAAATACATAAACACACTTGCCGAAGACTTCTCTCGAATGTTACTCGTCCTAAACATTCATTAAGTCCATACCCCGAATTGTACACTCAACTAATTCAAGGTTCTCTCTTTCAACCCAAGGTTTATTCACCCTAGATCCCATTATCAAGGAGTCCTAATATCATATATAAAATCCCCTACAATAATCTCCAATCAATAAATTCACTCCCCCTAAACTTCAGGATGAAAAATTTTCCATTCCTGCTGATACCAATCGATTCGCCCCATATGAGAAATGATTCGGCAAAGCAAATCAATTCGGTCTAAATATGAATCGATTCGAATAGGATCAGTACTCAGGTCTTCAGGTGCGAATCAATTCACCCCAAATGCGAATCAGTTCGACCTGAGACAGTCCTACAGGTCTTCCTAAGAGAATCGATTCGCCCCAAATGAGAATCAATTTTCCCCAACCGAAGTTGACAGTCCGGGAAATTTCTTCATCTGTAAAATCCTAACAATCATGTCAACCTCCATTTTTGTGGTTTTTAATCCCAACCAACAACAATATATTCATCTAATCACTGATTCATAACTAACACATCAATTATTTTATATGATAGAACAATTTCTCTTGGATTTAAACCCTAAAACCA
This sequence comes from Sambucus nigra, assembly GCA_949130495.1. NCBI lineage: Eukaryota > Viridiplantae > Streptophyta > Magnoliopsida > Dipsacales > Adoxaceae > Sambucus > Sambucus nigra. Next base: position 380,213,168 of record OX422224.1, read on the forward strand.
TTTAAACTCCCGTTTCTCATTTCATCCCATTTCTAGCCATATATACACGCCATTAACATGGGTTTAACACTTGAATTCATAAAGAGTTAACAACACATTAATTTTTGAACTCAAAATCAGATTTTCCAAATTTATTTCAAGGGTTCTAATCCAAAAATCTTATAGTTTACCAACTGTAATATGAGATATACACACTCAATTCAATAAAGCAAGTAAACACTTGCCTTGTGGATAAAATCTGATGGCCTCGAGTCGAATCCCACGGAGTTTGCACCGGAATCCCCTTTCTCTACTACCTTTACCTTATTTCTTTCTTTCTTTCTTTCTTATTTTCTCTCTTTTCTTTCTTCTCTTTCTCTCTCTCATGCCTTATAAGAGAGAAAATTAGTTTATCTCCTTATAAAACCCAAAAATGATTTGTTAACTCAATTGCGAGTCCTTAATAGTTCAAAAGTCCCCATAACCCAAACGCTACCCCTGGGCACTCTATTCTGACTAACTCGGTCATTTTGAAACCAACCGTGCATTCAAAATATCCATCCTAGTCACTTAACTAAAATCCACTAATCGGACCCAACACTTCTCAACACGTGTTTTCTCCATCGTGAAATATTTCCCGTCAGTTAACCCAACCGTGATAGGACATAAAAATATTCCAACTCATTTACTTAGTCCCAAAAGTAGATGTAACAAACATTGGTAATAATCTAACACTCATTAATTCCAAAATTACTGATATGCCCGAAGTGTAACCTCGGCCTAGAGACACCAACCTCGGCCGAGATGATGGCCGAGATATTGATCGACCCTAGATAAGCCATGGTCCCACGATATCATCTCTCGGCCAGACCAGGGTCGGCCCAGGCCGACACTATCACCTACATTTCTAATGGACATTGCGCGCGTCACAGACATCAACAACACTCTCGTACACCAGGGTATGGCAACCTCAGCCGAGTGCAGGCCAATGCGACAAGAGCCTTAGTAACCTTCAATATGGAACCAGTCCAACTCAGCTTGGGCCGAGGTGACAAGAAGCCTTAGTAATCATCAGCATGGAATCAGTCCAGTCTCGACTGGGGCCGACCCCAGCATAATGTCTCGGCTGAGATCAGGTCGAGACTCCCTATGACACATCTCGAATTGAACGAATATCAAGCCTTTACAGCTCGGCCTCTCCCAGGTCGAGGTCATCCACCAATATGGCGGCCGAGCATCTGTTGACATTTGGATAAGGACACCTGGGCACAAATCAGTTGTAACAAGATTATTCTCCACACATGGGGAGAATATTTCATCATCATTCCTTATATATGACAGTGATAGATGGCACTCCCACATTGGTGAGGCTACCACACACATGCTCATTACATGCATGGGGGGTACATTACACCCCCTTGATACTATATATAGGGGTCACCCCTACCTTGCAAAAGGATCCCAGTTATTCAACCCTAGCAAAAACTCTGTCTAAATCTACAGTAGAGAGAGAAAGCTTGAGAGATTGTATCCATGGCCGTTAATGACTTTATTCAGTGATATTACTCACATACACTCACAGTGGACGTAGGCCAAATTGGTTTAACCACTTATATATCGGTGTATTCTCCTCTTATACTCATCTCATTCTATTATCTCTTTACATAACGGTGCTGCCATTGTTATTCTTATATTGAGCTTGGAAACACCTTATCTGGTGGTGCTGATTCCGGCATCATCATTTTGGCGCCGTTTATGGGAAACGAGAAGCTATCTCTTCCGCTTTTTCTGCTTAACCTCACCGTAGACTCTGGTGGTGAACCAGGAACCACCCCTTGCATGGAGCTGTTTCACCATTGAAAGAGGTCCTTTAAGGTATTAAGCGCACTTGCTACTCAAGCTCTATAGTGTTAACATATGGCACCAGACTTACCACCGCCTCTTCTGCCACCCGGGGGTTAAGGGACTAGTTCCAGTCAGGCTCCCCCACAGTTCGAAATGGTGGAGGTAGCAGCAGCCTTGAAATCTTTAGCTGTAACACAACAAGCCATGAAGGAGCAATTTGCCCAACTCAGTCAAACCATGATGATGAGGCCACCTGGAGTCTCACCGGACATGATCACTCCGGTGGCAGTTCAGCCTCATCCTGACGCCAGGGGACCACCCTAGGCGCCGATGAAGGACCAGCCTGCACCCCAGCGGAGGAGGGACGTTGCTGACCCTAGGCGCTTGCGCCTGGGGAGGCAAGGAATCCCTTGCCCAGAGGACAGGTATGATGACCTAGAAGATGAAGAAGACCCAAAAGACTGCTGGGAGCCGTATGAGGTGTCAAATGACACTATACGACCTCTTAAGCAGAGTCAAGGATGTGTCGGCCGAAGAAGAAAAGAGGCCCAACAAAGAGGATCGGCCTTTGACAGGTTGAGCAGAGGGTCGGCCTTCGAGAGGCTGGGCCCGGTGAATGACCTAAGACACAGGCTATCAAGGTCGAGGAGCGCAGCAGGATCTTAGAGAGGAGGTAGGCAAGGTCGGCCAGACAAAGGCTGGCCCTGTGGAGGAAGAGCCAAGGAACAGTAAGAGGTCAACAGTCAACGTGTTGTGGCTGGGGAACCCTCTGTCCATCGCAGGGAGGTGACATGGGATAACCACGACCAAGTTGATGACAAAAGACCATGGAATGATTCTATCCCATGCCTTGAGGAGAAGATAGGAGACCTCATTAAAAGCAGAGACCCATTACAAAGGGGTTACTCCGAGGGCTCCCCATTTGTGGCTAGGATAGTGGGGTTCCCAACCCCAGCCAACTTCAAGCCTCCTACAGTGACTCCTAAGTATGATGGCAGCACTAACCCTGTACACCATATCGAGATGTATCAGTCGGTAGCAGACATTTACACGATACCCGATGAGATGAAGTGTAGGGCCTTCTCAGGGACCTTGACAGGGGTAGCTCATAGTTGGTTCACCTCCCTTCCGAAGAACTCGATTGAGAACTTCAAAGGCTTGGATGAGCGGTTCATCCACAACTTCTGCTTTGGGGTAAGACCTCAAAAGAAGACTACCCACCTGCTGTAAGTCAAACAGGCCAAGGGCGAAAGCCTAAGAGACTACATAGCAAGATTCAATAAAGAGAAGTTGGAGGTGGAAGATTATGAAGAGAGCATAGCCATGACCGCCCTTATGGGAGGCCTCCAGAAGGGGAAGCTACTGTGGAAACTGGTGGAAGACCCCCTAAGTCTATGGCGGAGCTGTTGGCAACCGCAAGGAAGGTGATGAATGCGGAAGAGGCAATGGCAGCCAAATATGAGGAGGAGAACCGCGGTGGCACTGGGAGGTACCAATGCAAGAAAGAGGGGAAGAAGAGGTCAGGTGATGACAAGTTTGCTCATTACACTCCTCTGACTGTGAGCTGTGAACACATACTTAATGAGATTAAGACTGACCGGACTCTGAGGTGGCCTGAGAAACTGAAGGCCCCACCACATAAGAGGAACAAAAACCTATGGTGTGAGTTCCATCAGGCTCACGACCATGTCACAGATAGATGCTTCGCTTTAAAGGATGAGATTGAGAAGATGCTGAAATATGGAAAGCTGAGGAAGTATGTGGATGGCAAGGCTCCAAAGGGTGGAAGAGAAGACCCTAAGAAAAGAAGAAATAACAGGTATCGTGGCAATGTCCTGGCCATAAGAGATGATGATTCGGAGGGAGATGAGGAAGACGACCCGGATCTTCCGCCAAAGGATGACAACACCCCGGTGAAGAGGGTCGGTATGATCTCCTTTGGTGTTAGCACCATATGTGGGGGATTTGCAGGAGGTGGCTCTGAGGTAGCTGATAAGAAGGCTCATGTAGCAGAGGCCAGGTCAGTGTCCAAGCCTGAGGTTGCCAATATAACGTCTTCCGATGCCGTGCAGAAGAGGAAGAAGGTAGACATGGACACCCTCGTAGTGGGGTTCTCCAGACTTGAATTCAAGGGTATCTTAGCCCCCCATGAAGACCCTTTGGTCATAACAACAAGGGTGCATGGGTGCGAGGTAGTGAGGATCCTCATAGATGGGGGAAGCTCAGCAGACGTGATGTTCTAGCCTTGTTTCAAGAGCCTGGGTCTTAGCAGGGCAAGGCTGGTGCCCTACCATCACCCATTGATAGGCTTCAGTGGTGAAAAGGTGCACCCCTTGGGTATGTATGAAATGGATGTACGGATGGGGGATGTGTGGACTAAGAGGCTGACCAAGAAGATAAACTTTTTCGTCATGGACGAAAACGTTTTCTCGGCCTACAACCTCATCGTAGGAAGGGTGGCCCTCAAAGAGTTTGAAGCCGTGTCGTCTACGGTCCATCAGATGCTAAAATTCCCGACTCCTTATGGAGTAGGGGAAGTGCAAGGGGACCAGACCACGGCACGGGAGTGTTACTTCAACTCAGTCGAAGAGAGAGAGGCCCATAAGAGAGCAACCACCACTTACAGCATTGACACTCTTGACCCAAGAGACGAAACAAAATTGAAAAAGGGTGAAGCCACCGAAAAGGTAGAATCCATCGTCCTCAATGAGGACGAGCCAAAAAAAAACCGTCCAGGTCGGTAAGGCCCTAGAGACAGGGATCAAGGAGGAGCTGGTTAACTTCCTCAGAAGGAGACAGAGTGTCTTCGCATGGAGTCACGCAGACATGCCTGGTATCGACCCTGAGGTCATGAGCCACAAGCTCAACGTAGACAGAGATGCCAGGCCGATCAAGCAGAGACGAAGAATGTACTCCAGGGAGAAGTATGACGTCATCAGGGAAGAGGTGAAAAAGTTGGAAGAGGCCGAGTTCATAAGAGAGGTTACCTATCCGGAGTGGCTTTCAAATGCAGTCATCATGCCTATGGCCAATGGGAAGTGGCCAATGTGTGTAGATTTCACTGACCTGAACATGTCTTGCCCGAAAGACAGCTATCCCTTACCTAGGATAGACCAGATGGTGGACGCAACAGTAGGGCATGAGCTCATGAGCTTCATGGACGCTTATTCAGGTTATAACAAAATCTTCATGGATGCTGAAAACTCTAAGAAGACAGCCTTCATTACTAACAAAGGGAGGTACTGTTACAAGGTGATGCCCTTCGATCTGAAAAATGCGGGGGTAACGTATCAACGTCTTCTCAATAAGATGTTCGAGGAGAAAATAGGTAAGACCATGGAGGTGTATGTGGACGATATGCTAACGAAGAGCTTGAAAGCCTGCACTCACGTAGCGAACCTTGAGAGGACCTTCGATGTCATGGACTCGTACAGAATGAAGCTCAACCCAGCGAAGTGTGTCTTCGGGGTAGGAGCCGGGAAGTTCCTGGGGTTCATCGTTAATCATAGGGGGAAGGCCCTTAGACAAGAGGATCATCACTCAGGGATACTGGTGGCCTACCTTGTCTAAGGATGCTGCAGACTATGTGAAGAGGTGCGACAAATGTCAAAGGTTCGCCACTATCCCTCATCAACCCCATCAGCCTATGACGTCAATCTCTTCTCCATGGCCATTTGCGGTGTGGGGAATTGACTTAGTAGGACCTTTTGCCAAGAGCTGTCAACAACTATAGATTCTTCATAGTTGTCATTGACTATTTTTCAAAGTGGGTGGAGGCAGAACCGATGATAACAATTACAGAGCAGAAGACCTTCCAGTTCATTTGGAAGAACATCATATGCAGATATGGCCTCCCAAACACTCTCATCTCGGATAATGGGACCCAATTCAAGAACTCCTCCTTAGAAAAATATTTCCTAAGAGTGGGGATTAAGCAATTCTTCTCATCTCCTGGTCGACCTCAGGCAAATGGCCAGACCGAGGTCACAAACAGAACTATCTTGGACGGAATCAAGAAGAGGTTAGAAGATGCGAAGGGGAGATGGACAAAAGAGGTCTACGCTGTGTTGTGGGCCTACAGAACCACGGCAAGGACACCAACAGGAGAAACCCCATTCATGGTGGCACATGGCTCAGAGGCCGTCATACCAGCGAAAGTAGGACTACCAACTCATCGAATTCAGACCTACGACCCTGACAGCAATGGGGAAAAGAGGAGGCTAGACCTGGATCTTATCGAAGAAAGAAGGGAAGACGCAGAGGTCAGAAAAGCAGCCTACCAACAGAGGGCAGCGAAATTCTACAACAAGAGGGTGAAGTCAAGACCCATTGCAGTGGGAGACCTAGTGATAAAGAAGACCCTACAGAAGGCAAACAATCTACACCCAAACTGGCATGGCCCCTACAAAGTAACAGAAGAGGTTGTGCCTGGCACTTACAGGATAGAAAACCTAGAAGGAGAACCTTTCACTAACCCATGGAATGCTGACCATCTCAAGAGATATTACATATGATGTTGCATAGAATTTTATGTAAATGTACCATCTTATTGAGAAGAGGTTATTAATAAAGATCAGTTTCCATGACAGTTCTTGCTTCAATCTTAGATCATAAATTTATTATGGGGATAACATCTTAGGTGATGACCTCAGACCCTCATAACATCACTCGGTGGTGACGAGGTCTGAGCTCAGACACCTTCGCAGATGACCTCAGACCCTTAACATTATTAATTTGGTGAAATTTATTATGGGGATAACATCTTAGGTGATGACCTCAGACCCTCATAACATCACTCGGTGGTGACGAGGTCTGAGCCCAGACACCTTAGCAGATGACCTCAGACCCTTAACATCATTAATTTGGTGAAATTTATTATGGGGATAACATCTTAGGTGATGACCTCAGACCCTCATAACATCACTCGGTGGTGAAGAGGTCTGATATCAGACACCTTAGCAGATGACCTCAGACCCTTAACATCATTAATTTGGTGAAATTTATTATGGGGATAGCATCTTAGGTGACGACCTCAGACCCTCATAACATCACTCGCTGGTGACGAGGTCTGAGCTCAGACACCTTAGCAGATGACCTCAGACCCTAAACATCATTAATTTGGTGAAATTTATTATGGGGATAACATCTTAGGTGATCACCTCAGACCCTCATAACATCACTCGGTGGTGACGAGGTCTGATATCATACACCTTAGCAGATGACCTCAGACCCTTAACATCATTAATTTGGTGAAATTTATTATGGGGATAACATCTTAGGTGATGACCTAAGACCCTCATAACATCACTCGGTGGTGACGAGGTCTGAGCTCAGACACCTTAGCAGATGACCTCAGACCCTTAACATCATTAATTTGGTGAGATTTATTATGGGGATAACATCTTAGGTGATGACCTCAGACCCTCATAACATCACTCGCTGGTGACGAGGTCTGAGCTCAGGCACCTTAGCAGATGACCTCAGACCCTTAACATCATTAATTTGGTGAAATTTATTATGGGGATAACATCTTAGGTGATGACCTCAGACCCTCATAACATCACTCGGTGGTGACGAGGTCTGATATCAGACACCTTAGCAGATGACCTCAAACCCTTAACATCATTAATTGGGTGAAATTTATTATGGGGATAACATCTTAGGTTATGACCTCAGACCCTCATAACATCACTCGGTGGTGACGAGGTCTGAGCTCAAACACCTTAACAGATGACCTCAGACCCTTAACATCATTAATTTGGTGAGATTTATTATGGGGATAACATCTTAGGTGATGACCTCAGACCCTCATAACATCACTCGTTGGTGACGAGGTCTGAGCTCAGACACCTTAGCAGATGACCTCAGACCCTTAACATCATTAATTTAGTGAGATTTATTATGGGGATAGCATCTTAGGTGATGACCTCAGACCCTCATAACATCACTCGGTGGTGACGAGGTCTGAGCTCAGACACCTTAGTAGATGACCTCAGAACCTTAACATCATTAATTTGGTGAGATTTATTATGGGGATAACATCTTAGGTGATGACCTCAGACCCTCATAACATCACTCGCTGGTGACGAGGTCTGAACTCAGACACCTTAGCAGATGACCTCAGACCCTTAACATCATTAATTTGGTGAGATTTATTATGGGGATAGCATCTTAGGTGATGACCTCAGACCCTCATAACATCACTCGGTGGTGACGAGGTCTGAGCTCAGACACCTTAGCAGATGACCTCAAAACCTTAACATCATTAATTTGGTGATATTATTATGGGGATAACATCTTAGGTGATGACCTCAGACCCTCATAACATCACTCGCTGGTGACGAGGTCTGAGCTCAGACACCTTAGCAGATGACCTTAGACCCTTAACATCATTAATTTGGTGAGATTTATTATGGGGATAGCATCTTAGGTGATGACCTCAGACCCTCATAACATCACTCGGTGGTGAAAAGGTCTGATATCAGACACCTTAGCAGATGACCTCAGACCCTTAACATCATTAATTTGGTGAAATTTATTATGGCGATAGCATCTTAGGTGATGACCTCAGACCCTCATAACATCACTCGCTGGTGACGAGGTCTGAGCTCAGACACCTTAGCAGATGACCTCAGACCCTTAACATCATTAATTTGGTGAAATATATTATGGGGATAACATCTTAGGTGATGACCTCAGACCCTCATAACATCACTCGCTGGTGATGAGGTCTGAGCTCAGGCACCTTAGCAGATGACCTCAGATCCTTAACATCATTAATTTGGTGAAATTTATTACGAGAGTAGCATCTTAGGTAATGATCTCAGAGCCTAATAACAATTCAATGGTGAAGAGACCTGAGGTCAGAATTATTGACTAAGTATAAACAAGAACACTACAACAAAATAATAGAAGAGATTGACATTCAGTAAAGAGAAGAGATCATATAGCATTCAGAGGAATTGTTACAAATATTCCTTATAAAATACCGAGGTGTTACAAGTTACAAATTACAAATTTTTCGTTACAAGTTAAAAAAGACTAAAGGTCTGAGGGGGGAACATTAACAGTCTCGGCTGGGTTAACTTGATGAGCATTAGTCACCTCGGCCACATCATCAGTAGGGTCTGCCCCTCCGACCTCGGTCCCTCCAAGAGTTGTAGTTTTAGCAGGTGCAGCAGCCTCGTCCTCTACCTCTTGAAGCGCCTGAGCAAACAGAGGGTCTGCAAAGCCGAGACCCACAAAGTCAGAGGCCTTAAGAGTACCGACCTTCCTTTCTCTGACTTCAGCCCATTTGGTAGTGGCCTTGATACCTCTTTCAAGATATTCAAAGCCAAAACCCATGAATTCGTCCGAGCCTTTGCATTCAGAAATTATTTTGTCTGAGGCATCTTCAAGGGCAGCCTTGATGGTCGAGCTGACCTTCTGCTGCAACACATCATCTTTGGCCTTCAGGGCTTTGGCGTGATCTTTGACAAGCAGAGAGATGTCCTTTTCCAACCCCTTGACCTTATTTTCAGAGTTCTGCAGCTCTGACTTCAGACGGTCGACCTCAGCATTCAGGGCACTCTCAACCTTCTCGGCCTCTTACCCCTTCTGGATAAGGGGCAATTTCCTCATAGCCCAGTTCGATAGTTGATACATAGCAGTCACTCCCTGCACATTCAATGAAGAGGTTAAGCGGGAGAAAAGTCAGATGTTGCACTTATAAAATTTTGACAAAGGAATAAATCATACCTGGACGGCTCTATAAAGGACGAACTCAACCAGAAGGGAGGTATCCATATATCTGTGTAAGCGCTTGTCAGCCTCGGTCATTACAGAGCCGATTGCGTCCATGGCCTGCCTGCTGTGGCCGACCACACTATCGGTTAACTCAAGCTGATCCAGACGAGCCGTCAGGATGTCGGCCGAAGAGATTGGAATTACAGCATCAGAGGCCTTCTTTTGCCTCAAGGTCGGCCTCTAATCCTCATAGGCATGGGCTTCTGGGGCCCTATTCTTTGAGGCCTGAGATTTGGATGTAGAGGGAGCTGGGGGAGGAGCATTCAGACCAGCCTTTTTGGCAAGCCTCGCCAAGCTCGGAGCAGCCATTTCCCACAGTTCGTCTAGGATGTCTTGTGGTCGCTCTGAAAAAGTTAAAAGATATGGGTCAGAGATCAAATATAAATACGTTTAGAGTTTAGACTTAAAATAAAAATTCTTACTAAAATCAACAAGGGGACTTCCACCCAGGCTCGTCCCCAAGAGATACTGGGGGGTCAACAAATGTTCGAACTTAACAAACAGACCATATGCCCCTTGGGCTTGCAGGGCCTTCACCTTCTGCATATTCTGAAGACTTAGACCAGGATCGGCCCTGGCAGACATGGAGACCTTTCCCCATTTGAGGGGTATCCTCAACTCAAGTATGGAAGAGGGGACGCAAGGACCGAATTCCCATGGCCCTGAGGCAAAAAAATAGCGGGGCTTCCAGTTATGATTTGAGGTCTGAGTCACCTGGAGCATTTTCTTCTCAGGCTTCCGAGCCACAAAATCATAGTAGCTCGGATGGTTTTTGGCCGAGGTTGGGACATAACAACCAACGAATACCTGAACTGGGAGGTCAGAGTGGTGGACTGCCCTCCACAGGATAATGGCCCCTATGATGACTCTCCAGGCATTGGGAGATAGCTGTGAGGGGGCCAAGTTGATGTAAGAGAGAATGTATTTGATGATGGGATGAATGGGTAGGCGAAACCCTAACTTAAACATCTACTCGTACAGGCAAATTTCCCCATCTCGGCCGTGATAGGCCCTCTCTTCCCTCAGAGGTCTCCTTAATTTGATGGAAGGACTGGTGGAGTACAAATATCTGAAGCATAGAAGATCCACTTCAGTTACAGTGCTCTCGAACTCGTCTGCCTCAGAGATGTCGACATCACTTTCAGCTTCTTCATCATCATCAAGCTCAACGTCGGTTGGAGCAGATGTAGATGGGTTACTAGCGAATCTTTGAGCGAACTCTGCCCCTGTGACGGCCGACAGAGGGATGGCGTCAAGAATGGGTGGCACAGCCACACTCGGCTCAACAATTTCAACCTCTGAAGAAGTGGCTGAGGTGCTTGAACCATCATGGGATGAAGCTCGGCTGGATACCTCAACCTGATCAGGGACCTGACCAGGCCGAGGTTTGAAATCCATGGCTTCCTGGAAAGAGTCCACAGACATGGGGTCTGAGGTGGAAGACTCAGACTCAGACATCGGTATTGGGTTGGCAGAGACCCCTGTCTGATAGAAGTTCTCAGGGGGATCAGGATATACCACCTTGAGAGGTGGGGGAAAGATAGGTCTAATAGTAAACTCTTGTGACCTACGAGCTTCCTCCTGAGCTCTCTCTATTTGCCTAATCTTTTCTAGGGTCTTCTCTCTAAGAGAGGGGAAATCCTCAAGAAGCTGGTATAAAGGTCTGAGCATCAGAGGACGACCCTAAACTTAGGAATAACTCCTAAAACTACAAACAAGATTGACTTGTAAAATAAAGGAGTTTAAAGATCAAACTTGGAAGTTTAAAGGAAACCCAGTTCGCCTGAGACAATGGTGCTCGCCGAAAAACTTAAAAACTCACCGGAAAATGCAAACCAAAAGTGAAAAACAGAGGAAATGAAAGGGAGAAAATACATGGAAATGGAACGATGAGGGAAAGCGAAGAAAACTCGCAAGAAAACCAATGAATGCCTCTGCAGTTGAGCGTTGATTGAAGAAGTTTGAGAGAGAGAAAATCGCAAGAACAAAGCACGCACAGTAATGAAATGGAGAAGAAAGAGAAAAAGAAGGGTTCAAACCCTTAAATACATGGCCACGCTTCCCAAGGCCCATCATTGCCTTGGGAACCCCAAAGGACGGATGACAGCACACGCCAGCCAAGTAAGTACGTTCTAGCGTGGACAGGTGTCATGCAGGTATTAGCTTGGGACGGACAGGCCTCGGAGGTGTAGTAATCCCCTAGCCATTTTCTCTCGCATATAACTAAGGGCTGGGGGGTGATTGATATGCCCGAAGTGTAACCTCGGCCTAGAGACACCAACCTCGGTCGAGATGATGGCCGAGATATTGATCGACCCTAGATAAGCCATGGGCCCACGATATCATCTCTCGGCCAGACCAGGGTCGGCCCAGGCCGACACTATCACCTACATTTCCAATGGACACTATGCGCATCACAGGCATCAACAGCACTCTCGTACACCAGGGTATGGCAACCTCGACCGAGTGCAGGCCAAGGTGACAAGAGCCTTAGTAACCTTCAACATGGAACCAGTCCAACCTCGGCTTGGGCCGAGGTGACAAGAAGCCTTAGTAACCGTCAGCATGGAATCAGTCCAGCCTCGGCTAGGGCCGACCCCAGCATAATGTCTCGGCTGAGATCAGGCCGAGACTCCCTATGACACATCTTGGATTGAACGAATATCAAGCCTTTACAACTCGGCCTCTCACAGGCCGAGGTCATCCACCAATATGGCGGCCGAGCATCTGTGGACATTTGAATAAGGACACCTGGGCACAAATAAGTTGTAACAAGATTATTCTCCACACGTGGGGAGAATATTTCATCATCATTCCTTACATGTGACAGTGACAGATGGCACTCCCACATTGGTGAGGCTATCACACACATGCTCATTACATGCATGGGCGGTACATTACACCCCTTGATACTATATATAGGGGTCACCCCTACCTTGCAAAAGGATCCCAGTTATTCAACCCTAGCAAAAACTCTGTCTAAATCTACAGTAGAGAGAGAAAGCTTGAGAGATTGTATCTATGGCCATTAGTGCCTTAATTCAGTGATATTACTCACACACACTCACAGTGGACGTAGGCCAAATTGGCTGAACCACTTATATACCGGTGTATTCTCCTCTTATACTCATCTCATTCTATTATCTCTTTACATAACTTTGCTGCCATTGTTATTCTTATATTGAGCTTGGAAACACCTTATCTGGTGGTGCTGATTCCGGCATCATCAATAACTATACATAGTAATTTCATATAATCGTCAAATTACAACCACTTATGTAAGATGTAACACACATCGGTAATAATCTAACACTCATTAATTCTAAAATTACTATTTATAGTAATTTCCTCTAATCATCAAATCACACGTACTTATGTAATTTAAATATCCATAAAAGTAAGGGGTATTATAGAATCTTAGATTCGTTATTGGGAAGATGTTGCCCGTGAGTTCATGTCACAGTACAAGTACAACGAAGATCTAGAAGTTACCCGTTGTAACTTAAATCTACTTAAATAGAACCCTGGAAAATCAGTCAGTAACTTTATAGAAAGGTGGGGAGAGAAAGCGGCTACCATGACCAATTGGCCTTTGCAAGAAGAACAAGTCAGTATCGTAAAGAATAAATTTTTACCCCATGTCTGAGCAACAATTGGAGGACAGTAGTACCCCCACTTCCAAGCCCTCCAAAAAGCAGGAATGGAGATCGAAGAAATCCTTGCCATGACAGAAGTTGAATCGAGGAAGACCTTTGTATAATTTGCCCCTAGAAAGTTTGAAAAACCTACTAGTACCACGGTTTATACCATCAACAACATCTCTCAGCCTACCGCTTCATGGGCACTAAAATTCACCCAAACCCGGTCCGAAAGGAATACACCGAGCTTCATGGTCCTCTATCCAAAGTCTACCAGGCCCTCTTCAGCCAAAATATGATCAAACCATTATACCCCATCCATTACCAAACCCACTTTTGTGACTTTAAACCTCATGCCCATTGTGACTTTCACCAAACTGTTGGGCATACCATCGACCAATGATTCTGTCATCGAAATGTAATCTAGAGATGGATTGACTGGGGTGTCATCGACCTACCAGCTAATCCTAAACCAAACACTACCCATAATCCATTCCTTAATCATGCAAATGCCATCTTCCTAGAAGAAGACTCGGAATTTAACCAATCCACCTAAATCATACTGAGTAAATCACCAACCATGCTCATATACTTTCCTAAACCTCTCCAAACATGCCCATATTTCCTTTTACACCCTACGAGCTTCATCGATCAAGCATTATCCCTTCTCACCCAAATATGCATCACTGTCTGCACACGTTCTGGAGGTAAAGATATGGAATTATCAGAAGTGTTGAACCAACTCTTAGAGTTCAGGCTGAAATTTCCCTCCCAAATGACCATCGACTGTCAGAGATTCAGTGGATTGTTCTTAGAAGCTCAAAAATGGGCCCGAGACTCAGACAATTGGGTGGTACCAACCGACGAAGTCAGCTTAGATGATATGGTCCAGATCTTAACCAATTTGTTTTGACATACTAGTGATATTTATAGTGCATTCGAGCTACTTGATGCTTTGAAATTACAAGGGCGTATGGTCTTTTCAGTTCTACATTTTCTTATCGAATGGGAGGAATTATATGAAGAGGCCATGGAATTTATGGAGTGCATTAACTTTGAATGGAAATACAATATCATTGCCACCGGATGGGGGGACGATTTCAAAGATTCAGATGAAGAGCAAGATTTAGAAAAGACTAGTTTGATAGCTAACATATGCGGGATGATATCATTCAAGAAGCTACTAGGAGAAATAAACAAGGTGGTTTAACAACCCAATATCGAGGAAGAAATATGATTTCTATTTTTCCATTCTCTGTAAACCACATAACTAGGTCCGGAAGACATTACCAAATCCCAAGCCTACAACCATCAATAAGCAATAAAGGAAAGGGTGTCGAGAATCTCCCTATGCTAGAAATGACCCTCGAAGAAAGTATGGCCCTCGATCAACTGAAGAAAACTCAAGCCAACATCACTTTATGGAGGCTTTTTATGTATTCCCAACCACACCAAAATGCCTAGATCAAACTACTCATAGGACCTATAGTTCCTCCCTCAACCATGCCATACGAAGTGGCGAACCTGGTCCAATCCTTGACCTCTACTCGAATGTTCTCCTTTTCTGAAGAAGAAATACCCAAGACTGGTACTAACCACAATCATGCCCTGAATATCTCTATCGAAGTTATGGGGAAAACTGTCCCACTTTCTCTTATTGATAATGGATCAGCTCTTAATATTTTCCCATTCAGGACCCTCAATTATTTGGGACTAAAAGTGAGCGACCTTACTCCAACCTCTTCCGCTATACGTGCCTATGACAACACCCGTCGAGAAGTATTAGGATCTATAAATCTTGTAATAGGGGTGGGCCCTATATATCATATTGTTGAATTCCAAGTCATCGAAATCCCAACCTGTTTCAATATACTTCTCTAACGACCATGGATGCATAGCATCAAAGGGATTTATTCTTCCCTCCATCAGAAATTAAAGTTCTTCGCCAATGGGTAGGTTATCACCATCTTGGGCGATGACGACAACATCGAGAGTACTGGCACCAGGAATCCGGTACTTGAGATGAAAGACGGGGTGAATGATATGCTTATGTCAGGATTTCAAGTTGAACCACTCCTACTAACAATAATGGATGACTTTAAAGAAAGGGTTTGTACGGAATATGACCCTCATGGAAACATCAATATAATCTATATGTTAAAAAAATGCACTTCATGCCCGAATTGGGCCTAGGGAAAAGACAACAATGGATAATTGAAACTATTATGTTGAAGGAGGTTGTTCCTCCCTGTGGCTTGGGCTATCATCCATCAGAAGAAGAACTCAGATTGATCAGTCAGCCTCGACTGAAGAGGAGGTTAGAATTCCTTAGAACGGTCTTGGGAGATTTCCTAAATAGAAGATTCATTTTAAAGGGTGAAGATTTCCCCTTCTGGGGCTTCCTTGAACCTTGGTATGACCATCTAGATAAGAGGATGAAACTAGGAATGGAGATCTTCTTTTAAGACATCTAACCATGGGATGAGAGTTTCCAACATCATGTATAACCACTCACTAAAGAGACCATAACTAATACTAAGGATTCTGAGGATAGTGACTCCAAGGATTCTTTTAATTTATTGATACAGGGGCTGACACTCTACATGATCCACTCAAGGGCTACAACATTGAATCCATCCTGCCTCATAAAAGATACTGATGCAACTATTCTCCATTAACATGTTGCACTTGTTCCACCTGTTAATATTCAACCTAACCCTGATGTTTACCCCCTTCCCCTATTAGTTGTTTCCCTTCACTCAGATGTAATCGAGACCTCCTTTGATGAGGTTCTCAATGTTGATTTTCTTACCAATGAAATAGATGAAGATTTTGAGTATCTTGTTGCACCT
This sequence comes from Sambucus nigra, assembly GCA_949130495.1. Lineage (NCBI taxonomy): Eukaryota > Viridiplantae > Streptophyta > Magnoliopsida > Dipsacales > Adoxaceae > Sambucus > Sambucus nigra. The sequence goes on from OX422224.1 coordinate 380,229,267, forward strand.
TATATTAATTGTCTTGATTCTAATCAAACTCTTGATGATGATGATTTTACAAATGAACAGTTCTTAACTGGTCTAAATAAGGTTAATAACAAATAACATAATCGCGTTTAAATTAATGAAGATGAAACTGTTGTTATTAATCTCGGCTCTAGTATCCAAATACGTGAGATTAAGATAGGGAACCCTTAATGAGCATGACGGCATGCAACTCGAAGAGCTACTAAAGGAATTCGTGGATGTCTTCGCATGGTCCTATAATGATATGCCCGATATTGACCTTGAGATAGCACATCACGAGATTCCAACTCTCCTGGAATGATAAATGATCAAACAGAAACTGTGAAAGCTCGTACTGAATGGTCACTCAAATTTAAAGAAGAAGTAAATGAACTGAACGTGGGGTTCATTCGGGTGATATAATATCCCACATGGCTAGCCAATATCGTACCAGTGATAAAATTAGGAGGGAAGGTTCGCATGTGTGTCGACAACCGAGACTTGAATAAGGCCTCTCCGAAGGATGATTACCCATTGCCCAACATCAACATTATTATGGATAATAGAGCCAGTCACGCTCTGAAGTCATTCATTAACGGGTCTTCCAAATATAATCAAATTAAGATGCACCCAGATCATTAGGAGAAAATCACATTCATCACCCCTTGGGGAACCTTTTGCTACAATGTCATACCATTTGGTCTAAAAAATGTAGGAGCTATTTACATGAGGGCTTCCACAACCATTCTACATGATCTGTTACACAAGGAATTTGAGGTCTATGTGGATGAAATAATTATTAAGTACAAGACTAGGGAAGGCCATGTTCCCTCTCTTCAAAAGTTCTTTGAACGACTGCGACAATACCAAATGCGACTTAACGCACAAAAATGTGTCTTCGACGTTACTAAAGGAAAAATCTTAGGATTCATGGTTAGTGAGAAAGGGATAGAAGCAGATCCTGCCAAGCTAAAGGACATACTTGAGATGCCACCACCTTGAACGGAGAAGGAATTCTAGGGGTTCTTTGGGAAATTATAGTACATCATTCGGTTCATCAGCCAATTGACTTTCACCTCTGAAACCATCTTCAAAATCCTCCAAAAAAATTCAACCAAAGTCTGGAATGAAGCTTGCCAAGAAGCCTTCGGCCAAAATAATAAATACCTAACCCAACCTCTGGTGTTCATGTCGCCGCATCCTGATCTTCCCATACTCCTATACATAACCGTAGTCGATATTACAGCTAGGGCTTTGCTAGCCTAATACAACAAAGAAACTCGCAAGGAGCCATATACTATGCCAGTCTAAAGTTGGTCAGTTACAAAGTTAACTACACCGCCTTGGAAAAACCATGTGTCGCTCTTATCTAGGTTACCCAAAATTTGCCGCACTACATGCTCGCCTTTTCTATCAAGATTGTATCCCGAATGGATCCCATCAAGTTGCTACTCGATAACCCCGCCCTACCTATTCGAATATCCCATTGGTTGATGATTCTAACTGAATTTGATATCACCTATGTCACACAGAAAGTCATGAGGGGAAGATCTATCTCTGACTACCCCGCTCACTACCCTATGGAAGAGGCCGATGTTTAGATATCCGAGTTCCCTGATGAGAATATTCTTTGTGTATCACAAGAAGACCTTTGATGGAAAATGTTCTTTGATGGCGCTACCAACAATAAAGGGTATGGCATTGGGATCCTACTAATTTCCCCTGATGACTGTCACACTCCCATTGACATCAAATTATATTTTCCTTGCACCAACAACATGACTAAATGGCCATATGCTCGCTAAGAAGATCATTCGACAAGGATACTACTAGACTTCCATGGTTCAGGATTGCACAACCTATGTTCAAAGGTGCCTCAAATGCTAATAGTTTTCCAACCAACAATAATTGCCCCCGTAAGAATTATACAACATGACTTCTCCCTGTACGTTCTCTAGATAGGGCATTGACATCATAGAGAAAGTTACACCGAAAGCATCCAACGTGCATGAGTTCATCCTAGTCGCCACTGACTACTTAGCCAAATGGGTCAAAGCCAAGTCATACATAATTCTAAATGTCGAGAAAGTGTCTAAGTTCATCCAGAAAAACATCATCTATCGATATGGTGTCAGAGACATAAATCTTTTCCATACCAACCTCGGGCTAACGATGGTCGACGAGTATGGAATTCAGAGACACAAATCTTTTCCATACCAGCCTCAGACAAATGGAGTCGTCGAAGTAACCAATAAGAACCTCAAAGCCATAATCAGTAAGATGATCGAGAGTTATCGAGATTGGGACAACAGGATCCCTTAAGGACTCTGGGGATACCGCACTTCAGTTGGAACCTCTACTGGGGCTACCCCTTACTCTCTAGTCTATGCCATGGATGCATGCCTACTCGTGGAGCTAGAAATCCCTTCGCTATGCATAATTCTTGAAAGTAAAGTCAGTGAGGAATATAGGCACCAAATCTATATTGACGAGCTATCATTCTTGTACGAAAGGAGGTTGAGAGCTCTAAATCACATACAAGGGTACCATCACCATATAGCACGATCATTCAACAAAAGAGTCAAGTACCACAGTGTCCGAGAAGGGCACTTAGCCCTCAAAGAAATAGTATATCCCATCTGGGACCCCAGAGGAAAATTGATGCCCAATTGGAGCGACCCATACATTGTGAAGAAAATCCTGTCAGGTAGCGCCGCTGTGCTCACCGACCTGGATGGAGAAGAAATGGTACATCCTGGATCATCTTAAAAAATTCTACCCCTAGTCCAAAATCTCAATGCGCAATGACTTTTCTCATCTCCCTTATATTCTAAAAAAATCAATCAATCTTCATTTCCCCTAATCAGAACTATGTGGGACCTGATCCTATAAAAACCTTCTTGCTTTCAAAAAATGAATTTTAGGAAATTTTCAAAAACCCTCAAAGGCATGTAGGCAGCTCATCCATTTACATGAGCACAGCCTCTTCTTTTTAACAAAAATATATTTTTTTATTATCCTTGAGAATGACAGTTCATTTTAACATATACATGAACCAAACGATTATGTATGCCTTAGCGATTGGTATAGATAATTCCAAATGAAAAACTCATTAAGAGGCACAATTAGATGATAAATGACTTATTTATTTCATTAGTCAAAATTTATGTACGATTACATCAGCATAGGGAGTTAAACGACTTCCCTTATCAGGCCTACTCTTACTTTTCTAAAACATAAATAAAACCAAGACCCATTACTCCTGAACACCACCTTCTAATTATTTCCATAAAACCACACCCATTACAAAAGCTTCATACAATCCTATACGTAGTTGCCAGAGGAACTGACCCCCTCATCACCTGCATTTTGAGGTCCTTAAACTCCCCTGCTTGAATGGAGTACCGTAGACTCTCCATTGAGCGATAAACCCTGACTACTTTAGGGAAAACCATAACACCTCCCTCCATGGTGTCAGATATGGCAAAACTCCTTTGCTATGTCTTCATATCCAGCATCTTGGCTAATACCTTCTTTCATAACCACTTCATGTAGTCCTTAGAGACATTCCATACTTGTCTAGTAAACTGAGAAGGATGGGTCAATAAAGGATGATTCTCCCATATATAACCAAGGCACATGCGCATACGTTCCTTCAGGTTCTCCACATGAAAGAAGTTCAGTGTTCACGGTGGCACAATTTGATCCCAGCCAAATTAGTGCAGCAACCGCTAGGGAAAGTAGAAAGAGGTCTGCTAGAGGCCTACTAACTGGACATATTAGTACTCCCCGATTTTCAAAATAGGTAGCAGCTCCCCCACCAAGGCACTTGAGCCCCGTGCTCTACAAATCGGTTCCCCCAACTCTCAATGTCCAGGACTACGTTAATAAAATAGCACGAGAAGAAGTTTTTCTTTACCGACAAAGGATACTCAGGTGGGCCAACCATACGTAACCTTTCTGACAACCACATGAGTAGCATGATAGGGCTACCCTTCAGAAAGTTGGAACGACCTTCCCTCTAGGCATCCAGTCCATTCAAAGTCTTTGTTAGTATCACCATCGGAGGATTACAATGGTACGACATCCATGAAACAATAGTCGCAAGTAGAGGGTCCACTAGAATTTCCCCAGTCAACAATAACACTTTCATAACCAGGCCAAGAGTAACAGCCCCAGTATAGTCGACATCACCTACATCTTATGAATGCATGGATCATAACACCACCGAAAGGGAAATCATTCCTCTCGTAACCAGCGTCCTAGCAATCAAAGGTGAGATATGGAGATGTCCATCCAGTATCTCCTTAGAATAATGGAAAAACTTAGGCAAAGCCTCAGCAATGCTGGGATTTATCCCCAGTATAGGAGAAAATTCCTCGTACATAGGACAAACTTCATCCAACCCAAAGCGAAAGACATGATCCTCGGGATACCAGAACTTAACTACTGCCATCAACATATTCCACTCAATGGATCGGCTACACCACAAAGAGACTCACTACATGTGTAAAGCATCATAATCAACATTTAAGAACACATTGCTTCCAAGGCTTTGAGGTAGTTGGCAAACTCAATGCTACCAAGGAGAGCCATCTTGCAAAATAAGAAGATAATAGGCAAGTAAGAATGTGAGAGAGAAAGAAAATGAAAGTGTAAGGAGAAAGCCCCCATTTATTTTATACTTGAAAACTCTCAACCAAAGACAAGAAACCCTGCAGAAATCAGAGTAAAACTTGCCTCGCCAAGTACTAGGAAATTGAAGAAAGTGCAATAATTTGTCACCTCCTTACTCCTCTCCTCCTTTAGGTCCTCAAAATCGGCCACCCTAACATCACCTTAGGTCCTCATCATTGACCTCAAACCTCTGAATCGATCATCATCATCCCTTAGGTACTTAGCAACGACCTCGAACCTCAAAATTGGTCATCCTCATCCCTTTGGTCCACAGAGCTGACCTTTATCACGTGGTGTCTATACGATGTCTATCACTTGTTCCAAGCTCACCCATCGAGGGGCTCTATAGACACCACATTCTAGGACACCTAAATCTCCCCTTAGGTTCCTAACACCTCCCCATCTAACGTTAAACCCTAGGTCTCACTCTGAGTACCGATCTAGATCCCACCTGGCATTCTCGGGCCATAAAATCAAGGGTTTCTTATCTCTCCCCCCATATCTATACACGAGCTCCAACAACATCACATCCCCCACAGGCATAGAAATATACATATTCCATAATGAAAATAAGAACATGGTCGAACTAAATGCATAGCAAATGATAGTGTTACAAATAAATGAGTAGAACTTGGATTAATAAGAACATAAGCATTTATATCCAATGTAGACATATCCCCGCCTCTTGAGTAGCTTGAGCATCTTGTATAGTAATAGAAAATAATCTTCTCGGATCCATAGAACTTATAGCTTGTCCTCTACCTACTCATCTCCCTATGCCTCTAGGTGATGACCTTCTACTAGCAGTAGATGTTTGAGTCCATCCTATTAATATAGGACAATTCATTTTGCTATGGCCAATTTAATGACACTGATAACACTTTATCCCCTTTAACATGGGATAATATAGACTTATGTGACCCCCAACTTTAAAAAAAAAAGCATCTAATAGGTTTAGACCGCCCACTCACACTATCCTATTATCTATTATGTTCGCCCATCAATCCTTTACCCCTAGAACTATTTGATGTTCTTCTGCGAACATATTTCCAGTCCCTCTATCTCATTGAAATATTTGAATCTCATGTCTTGAGGATATTATATTACCTTCCTTTTGTCGAGATGGATCAAATCGACTCCTCTTTCCCCTTTCTTCTATGTTCTTTATTGTAGCATTAACATCTCCTTCAACCATCATATCTTTGTTAAGTAAAGAAGTATAATCTACTATTTTAAGTGCAATGAGTCTATACTTGATAACCAACTCAAGCCCACCCTGAACTCTAGTGCATTTGTCCTCTTTATCATGTAGAAAACACAATAAAAATAGAGGCAAAAATATAAATTTAGTTTCATATTCCTTGAGTCAATGATAAAAGTTCTCTCTCCTTTTTCTTCCAGTACATGCGAGGAAGGTACTTTCATACAAGGATTTAATAAAGGTGTCCCAAGTGATTGCCTCACCTCCACCTGGAGTAATCAATAAATGTTTGGAAGACTCCCATAAGTATTTAGCTTCATCTTTTAACATGAATGTAGAAAAAATGACCTTTTGCGCATCAGGTACATTAATCACCCAAAAGATAGTTTCTATATCTCTAACCTAACCCTCAACTTCTTAAGGCTCTGCAGAACCTAAAAATTCTAGGAGGGGTGTCAATTTGATAAACTTCTCATACATACTATTATTCTCCTCATGTTGTATTTCCCTTTATGTAATGGCAGAATTCTTCTCCTCCAAGTACTTGGCTTGTTGTTAAGCTATTTGAATGATAAAATTATTTTTTTGTTCCTCCATTAAAGTCGTGGAATAATCCACTATTTTCATATCTATAAGTTTTTCATGTTCCCGCTCTACATTATTTTGATTTTGTTGGTTCACCTCATTTGCTATTGTTGTTGTCACATGCTCGGCTATATGCTTTAATGGTAACCAATGAGTAACATGAATTACAATAGATAGGTTAAAGGAAATAGGAATTTAATTTTTTTTTATTTTGGGGGTTTCTCAATAGCTTATTACATACATGAGTCTACGTAAAATGGAAATACATTTATTCAAACATGCCACTCATAATAGGAAACTTGTGGAAAATACTAGGGAATCACAAGAGATGATAAGTTCTAGTATAGATATTCAAGTGGGGACTACCATCCTTACTTTCTACTGCCCACATGTACATTACTAAAAATAATTTCGAGCGTAAAACTGAATAAAATTCCGTGGCTGCGGGTTGTATTTCTCCTTCTTTGAGCTCATCGTCCATCTTGAAGGAAAAAAATTAAGCATACATGTAGAGTAGATAATTGTATTTCTATACAAGGTGTGAGAAAATGTGATGTTAGAGTGCAATTAGGATTAATAATGCAGATAACATAATTGGAAACGAAGTGAAATATTATAGAACTGGAAAGGGTATAGTGGATTTTATTAATATGTAAAAGAATAATACGTTGAAGCGTGACTTGATATATTGTGTATCGAGTTACAAAGATAAGGGATCAGACTATAACAAGATAACCCATAAATTATCCGTTATAGGGCTTTCATTCTATAGTAATACCATTACAATATCTTCCAAAAGTTTTTTATAGGAGATCCCAAATAATTAAGGAATAATAATCTGGCTTGGCACACTTAGCTAGAGTGCACTCATACGTATGTATAAAATAAATTTAGGCACTCAACATCTAAGTCCTACAACCAAATTAGAAATGTCGTTGTATACCAAGGTCTAATCCCATAATCGTAAGGTATGCTACTAGGGTTTCACCGATAATGGTCTTAAATTGTAGAACAAATAAGAGTTATACAACAAATAAGAGTTTAATGGAATCTGGTGGTTCGTACCGAATTCATAGGTTATAGTGGTTTATCTGATTTAGGAAATAATTTGGATATCGAGAGAATCAATATTAGTGGTAATTATGAACTCCAAAAAAAATTTTGTTAACGAAAACATGAGTTCAAAGTTCACATAGTGATACAACAATACATTTTTTTTCAAAGACAAAAGATCAATACTTTAATATTAAAAATAGAATCACCAACTTTGTAAGTTTGGTATGCGATTTTGTGATTCTAATTCACGGTAGTTGTTCGGATATTATGAAAACATGAAGAATATAAGTTGGTAGTATAGGTCAATAAATAATGTTTATAGGATGCTTATGAGATGCAGTGGAGTGGAAAAAATAAGTTATTCAGTGTAAAAATACTGGTAGGGTATAATTGTATAATTTCCAAAATTTTAAAGTATGACTTTTTTTAATTTCCATTTGGATTTAGGACTAGTGGAAATAGAGAAAAAAGGCTATATTTGACCTAAGGAATTTATGGAAAATGTTTCGTGTAATTTATAAATACTTAGTAAATTGGCCAGGCGGTTACTTGTTAAGTAAAAGTTTAAATTTTAGATCATAAACCTGTTTTCTTGAGATTATGTTTTCTAGGAATCCAAACAAGATGATGTAATATACCATTTTTCCCAGAATTCAAAAAAGAGAAATTTGGTAAAAATCATATTTTTCTGATTGGGAACACCCCCTCACACACTGGGTCAAACCTTTGACACTCCAGGTTTGACTTCCACTCTTGCGCCTGTAACCCCACTTCATCTTCAACCCTCGACTTGTTGACTTTAAGGCTTTAAAACTTTTACCCTAAAATTTAAATGTTTATAATACCATTTGAGTTTGTTCCTAAATAAAAGTTACGTAACTTTTAGGACGAGTCCAACCATATAAGTTTCAAAGATTTTGGTGGGCTGGTTCGAGCTATTGCATTTCTATAAAAATGGACAAAATTTAACCTGGACAGTTGTGATTGTAGGCTATGATTTGGGTTCCGACATGATGATGGTTGTGTTCTAGTTTCAAAATGTAATCAACCAGGTTTGGTTGAAAGGTTTTGGTTAAATATTGCCTTTGAATTCATGTTTTGAAAATTTCATGGCCGAATATTTCAAATTTCAATTTGGTGTATAAAACTTGGTTTTGGGTCAATCAAACATTGCACCTAGGTTACATAAGACTCGAGCTTAGATTTCCTCATTTTGAAACTAGTTCAAAGACAAGGAGGCATAATTCACCATTAAAGCTCAAGCTTCAATGGAGATTTCTGGTTTTTTAAGCTTTTTCAGTGCCACACACATGTTAAAACTTACGTGTAATTACATATATTTACTGTAGGCAAGTGCATAAACATAACCAAATGAAACAAGATAACATTCATACATGAAATGTTAAGGATGTACAAAAGCTAATAACTTTACTTTCAAAGTATACTGAGGTAGGTGTGTATTTCACTGAGGTTAGTTGGGCCTTATATATGGTTCCCGAGGGAGGTTTAATTGGTGAAGAAATTGGTGAGTTTTAACTTGGTTTGGCTTTTCTTTCAAGATTGGTTAATGTGGGCACATATGGTTACAAGCTTTTAACCAAGTGGTACACTACCATGTAGGCATCCACCTGGCCCATATTAGCAGGGTAACAAGTTGAAATAAGTTTTGTTTCAAGTTTTGGTCCTTGATGGTTTTAGTTTAGGATTTTGGGCTTATATGTTTTTTTAATGTTTTGGGGGCTTAAGTGTAATTTCTCAAAGTTAGGGGATTGATCCATGACATTACTACAAGTAAGTTATTTGGTCAATGTTTGGGTTCAAGTTTAGATTAAATAGATATGGTAAGATATATATATTTTCATGATTATTTGTTTATGGGTATTTTGGTAATATGGAAAATCCTGAGGGTTCCTTAGGAATTTTAGGGTTTTAAATGGACTAATTTTGTATGTTGGTGAGTTTTTAAATTCTACCTTCCTAAACAATTTCATCCACAAAATTACCTGAGAAAAGCGCGAGGTAGTGCTGCCTCATAATGTCTTCAGTATCCTGTGTGGCTTCTTCAGTTCCTTGGTGTTTCCAAAGAACTTTAACTAGTGGAATGACTTTATATCGGACAACCTTATTTTATCGATCGAGTACTTGGAGAGGGATTTCCTTGAATTTATACTTGGGGTTAATGGTTATGCCTTCTAGGTGATAATGTGGCTTGGATTCGGGATGTGTGCTCGCAATTACGAAACATGAAACACATCGTGTATGTTGGACCTAGAGGCCATCGGGCACTCCCAGGATCCGTTTGACCAAAATACAAACTCTTCAGCTCAACTGAGACTGAATGAATCTTCAAAGGTAGCTTAACCCCCTTCCCAACGGTCCGCCCCGTGCGTAACTTTGACTTATGGTGCGAACAAACGACCCATTTTCCCTCGAAACATGACCTAGAGGACATCGGACTCTCCCGAGCTTTGTGTGACCAACGTCGACTCTTCATCTTGACCGAGACTAAATGAATCTTAAAAGGGCACTAAATCCCCTCTCCAACGGTCCACCCCATGCACAATTCAGACTTACGATACGAACGAACGATCTGTTTTACTCTGAAAGGTCACTAAACGCTTCCAGGCCCTGGTTGACCAAAGTCAACTCACCAAACTAAGTCAAGCTCTTGGAATGTAGAAATAAATCTCCTAACCTTTCCAACAGTCCATCGTGTTCATGATTCTGACTTACCATGCGGACGAATGATCCATTTGCGTCCCACACTTCCCCATCCAAAGGGATGATGAGCGCTTCCGAGCCACATTTGACCCAAAGTCAAAGCCCGGACCTGGGAGCAGTCCAAAGGACTTTTGAAGGTCTCTCAAGTACCTTTCCATTAGTTGACCCCATATGCATTTCAGATCAATGGTTTGCATTTTATGACCATTTTTCCGAAAGAACTTGAAAGAGACTGCCAAACAGCAGGTTACAAACCCTGCCTATCGGCAGTGTGCCTAAAAACTCCTGTTGATTGGCAGGAATAGAACTATGACGATTGGTAATGCCTTGGGCCTACAAAAAGGAGGGCCTGACCTCATTGCAAAGGGGACCCCAAGATCTGAAATTCATCACTCTCAGCAAACTCATAAAACCTCTCTTGAACTCTGCGTGATTTCCACATCCATATCGCTTTCCAACCCTCACTTTTCATCATATTTTTCAACAAACTTGGTGAATTAACTACCCTTCATCGTCAACCAAGTGCAAGGGCTGCTCTCCAACATTCAAGATCAAGCTCAAGATCATCAAGAAGGTCAAACTTTCTCAAATTCTCCTAAATTCTCATTAACTTATTTTATTACTTAACACTTTTATTCTCTCCATCTCACATATCCTAATATACTTTTTATTTAGTATTATTGCACATCTCTTCTTTTTCATATAAATAAAACCCAAAAAATAAGAAAAAGAGGGTTTGCTCACAAATTCCAAACGGGAATTATAACACTTTTCTCACAATTAAAACACTTTTTTTACACACACACACATATAAGAGAAGTCCCCGGTCAGATTTATGATAAATCCCACCCCTCATTTTCATACGAACTACGTGGATTTCGATGCCTCTAATAGCTACATAGGCTTCTCGGGATAAAACCCGAGACTCGAGTCACATTCCTTCCATTTTTGTTATTTTTTTATATTCTTTAACTTAATTCTCCTAAAATCTATATATTGACATATACACATATTTGTTCTTAATGGCGTATTATTCTACATGTGTTATCGTTCCTTTATAACGATTAATGGAAGAATAACCACGTAAATCATATTTTCTAATATTACTTTTAGGAACATTCCTATGGATTACTTGCTTTATCTCTTCCATGATACAAGTCGATGATTCCTATCTCCACTACATACATACATGCACACATATCACGGAGAAATAAAGGAAAATAGCAACAATCCATGAGAAACCGAAAGGGCGGAATGGGTGCCTAACACCTTCACATTTTGTAACTTAGCCTCCGAACCCTTTTTGAATTAATTTTGGTTTCATATGTATCAGTATGTCTTTGGATGCTTTCCTTTGGGACGGCTCCACCTTCTTTTGTCTATTTTGAGTAAAATATACTGGCGACTCCATATCTCTACATTTTTCACCTCACACATCGTCAATGAGGGCCGAAGCACTCCTAAGAGGGATGCACGAGACTAGGATCTTCTTATCGCGGAGATGACACCCCCTCTCATCATCTCTCTCCCTCCGCGAGGATCGGGGATGGCCACAGTGGCGACTCTGCTGGGGACCTTTTTTTAAGGCTAGACTCTATCTACATGGGTGTTTTATTTTCTTACATATCGCCTATTTTCATGTCCACCATTATTATTTACGTGTACGTCATACTTATGCTTCTATTCACACACTTGTAGAAGATTCTCCATATACACTTCGCACCACGTGCACATAGGATCACGTGTATCCATATGTTGCACGCATCACCCATCCATACTTGGTATACCATTGGTACTTATACTTTGCTTCCTGTTTTTCATGATCAATAAAGATACTCTCATCATAAGATACTAATAAGAGAATCACGCATGATTCACCCGACATCCCCAAAGAGCATTGGTATTGACCAAATTTTGTCCTGTAACTGGAGAGTCACTTCGTGATGGGCGCTGGTCCGGTAGGGCGCAGTTAGCCTAAGTGGCATGACTCTCACCTTCCATTGACCAAGTACCTTCGACGCATATCGAATGGTTCCCCCGCATCGTACCTCTTAACCGAAGTCATGATGGGAGTTATATTGCAGGGAACTCGTTCACGTACGTCGAGTATATCGAATTCTCTCTCACACGTACCATCCCCATGAGGTATATTGTGAGGCAATTCACGTACACTCATGTATATCAAATGGATTGTCCACACGTACTGATTACCCTCAAAAGTAAGACATATATCGTGGAAGCCACGCCAAAGGGGGGAACCCTTTCCAATTCACCCAACCACCTGCATACCCACATATAGGTGTCAAGCCTAGGACACACATGTTAGATTGCCGGTTTCAGCCCGAAAGTCTGTCAAAATTTCGTGTCGGCCTGCCGCTTAAATTTTTGCACATTTGTAAATGGGACCCTGCCCGTGAGCCTCGTCACAAGTCCAGCCATTTCTTTACATTTGTTACAAACCCAACTTTTCCAGGCTCGGGTCCCGTCTGACATTTCATTTTTACATATAGGAGAATTTAATACAAGTGATAACATAATAATTATAATAATCATGCTGAGACCCGTCTCCCAAAAACATTTCTCCTTCCTTTATAAAAAATCCAAAAACATTTCTCTTTCCTTAATAAAAAAATCCAAAAACTTTTTTCCTTTCTTCATAAAAAATCCAAAGATATTTTTCCTTTCAATCTTAAAAAAAAAAGAAAAAAATATGAAAAAATATTTTCATTCTTTTTCTCCAAAAATAAATCCCATTTTACGCCTTCTCTAGTCGATTGCACGCCCTTGTACTGGCTCCTTATTGGCTTCGATCTTCAGTCAAATCACCCCATAGTTCCGTTCGTTCCCCGGTTACTTATTCCAAGTTCAAAATCCATTTGATTTCCATGGAGAACACAAATCAAGTACCAGTTGTCCAGCCATATTTGACGGAAGTCTTAGCTCAACTCGTGTCCAAGTTTGACAACCTCCAAACTGAGGTTTGAGAGATGCAACGAAACTAGGTTCCTATTTCTCAAGAGCCCAAGGCCCTATTCCCTCGTGTTATCGGTCCACCTGAGCCTATCTTTGTTCTCGAAGAGTATCATCACGCTCCACGTGCCCCTCCTGCTAACGGACCACTGCCTACCCAACTTATTATGCCAAACCTTGCCCAGCCTAGGGTTAACTTGCATATGATCATTGATCCAAAAGTGGAAGAGTTGAACAAGGTCAAAGAAGATCTCAATATGCTAACTAACAAGTTTGACCAAGTTAGAATCTCTGGAAATTACATGGACTACACCCACATGTCTCATTATCCTAAGGCGAGGTTACCCGAGAAGTTCAAGATGCCAAATATCGAGAAATTGGGAGGAAGTGGATGCTCGATTGTTCATCTTTGCAGTTATCACCGTTCTATGACTCTCATAAGGGCTTCTGAAGAAGTGATGGCCCAATTATTTCAGTAAATTTTAAAGGATAACGCCCTCCGATGTTTTTTATCTCTCGAGGAGTCCAGAATCCATAGTTGGGAGGATATAACCTAAGAATTCATGTCACAGTACAAATATAACAAAGAGCTTGAGGTCACCCGTCGTGATTTAGAGCTTCTTAAACAAAACTCTAGGGAATAAGTCAGTAACTTCTTAGCTCGATGGAGGGAAAAAGCAGCCACCATGACCAATCGGCCACCCGAAGAAGAACAAGTCAACATAGTGATGAAGAACTTCTTACTCCATATCCGAGCAATAATGGGAGGACAATATTATCACCACTTCCGAGATCTCAGAGAAGTCGGAGTGGAAATCAAGGAGGGTCTTGCTAAAATAGAAGTTGAACCCAAGAAGTTGTCCGAACAGTTCACTCCCAAAAAATATGATAAGCCTGTCAGTGCTGCAGTCCCAACCATCAAAAACATCTCTCAACCAACAACCTTGTGGGCAACAGAAAGCGCCATGTCCCGGTCCTAAAAGAATGCACCGAGATCCATGCTCCCCTCTCCAAAGTCTATCAAGCCCTGTTAAAATGAAACCTCATCAAACCCTTGGACCCCCACCCATTGCCAAATCCACATCCTAGAAAATTCAAGGCAGATGCCCACTGCGCCTTTCACCAGACTATTGGCCATGCCACCGACCAAATCTTTCACTTCCGAACATAATCCAAGGTCTAATTGACCGGGGTACCATTGCCCCACCAGCCAATCCTAAGACAAACACTACTCATAACCGACTACCAAATCATGGCAATGCTATTTTCCTAGAAGAGAACCCAAAATTTAATCCCTCAACACAAATCACACCCATATACTCTCCCGAACCTCTCCAAACTTTCCCATATTTCCTCCTACACCCGGTTGGCCTTGTTGATCAGTCACTGTCATGCCTTACCAGAGCATGCATCACTTTCCATACCCATTCAAAAAATGGAAGTATGGAATTATCAGAAGTATTAAACCAACTCCTAGTTCGGGCTGATATTTCCCTCATAGATGACCATTGGTTTCCAGGGGTTCAGTACGTTATTATTAGAAGCACAAAAATGGGCCCGAGAGTCAAACAATTGGGTATTACTAACAAATGAAGTCAGCCTAGATTATGTTGTCCAGATCCTGGATGAATTATTCAGACAAACCAATAATATTTGCATCATGACTGAGTTATTTGATACTCTGAAGTTACAGGGGCTCCTGGTCCCTTCGCCCTTACACCTCCTCTCATAATAGGACGACTTGTACGAAGAATCCATTGAAGTTGTGGAAAGCATTGACTTTACATGGAAAGCCAAAATTGTTGCCACAGGATATGGGGAAGAATTTGGAAATTCAAGCGAAAAGCAAGCTTCAGAGAAAATTGGCCCGGTAGCCGACATGTGTGGGATGATATCATTTTAAAAACTCATCGGAGAAATAAATAAGGTGGTATAACAACTCGAGATTGACGAGGAAACATGATTCATGTTCTTCTCTCCTTCAGTAAATCACATGACCAGATTGGGAAGGAATTACTATATATCCCAAGCTTACCACCAGCCAGTGACAAAGGGAAGGGCACTGAAAACCTTCCTATGCCAGAGATGACCCTTGAGGAAAGTAAGATCCTTGATCAACTGAAGAAAAATCATGCTAATATCACTCTATGGGGTCTTTTCATGTCTTCCCTACTACACATAAATGTTTTGATCAAGTTTCTCAGTGGAGCCACAGTTCCTTCATCCAGCACACTAGAAGAAGTGTAAGGACATTATTGCCCAGTGTCAATATGTATGTCGAACGTCGTTACACCGTTGAAAAAACTCAAGATCGCATCTACATTAACGGATCCGAATATCAAAGCGTCTTCAACATCATAACCTCTGTGAGAATGAACTTGGTAAAGTTTTATTTTTAAGTTCCTTGTGCTTCATACTTAGTATTGGGAAATTTTTATAAAATGTTTTTATAAAAAAATAAGAAGTAAGTTTTTTCAAGCAAAATGAGGCTTTAAAAGATTTTAATTTTTCTGAAATACCGGACTAGTCCGCCTATATTTTAAACGAACCGATCCGACTCCGGACCAGTCCGCCTCCCTACCGGACCGATCTGCTTTGCTCCAGAATACCCCGGATCGTAGGCAAACCGAAGAGGCCCTTTTGAAAAACGAACCGATCCGAGGTTGGACTGATCCACCTCCATACCGGATCGATCCTCCTGGGATAAATTCGAACAGATCCGTGAGTTTTTTATCCACCATCTTATATTTCCTATAAATATACCTATTTCAGTGGTGTATTTTTCAAGTCTTTGAGAAAACGTTTCTAATAGTTCAAACACAACAAGACTTCGATTTTTGATGTGCCAAACATCTTTTTGATTCACACACAAAAATTCCAATTACTTTTGTGAATCTTTTGGAACCCTAGAACACAATATTTACTATTATTCAACCTTTGTGGGGAAATCTTTACAATCGAGGGCTGCGTGTCATTGCTGAGGGAGTCTCTACAAAGTGTTATGGTTGCGTGTCATTGAGGAGAGCTGCGATTCCTTGGAGGGTGTTGCATGTATTCTCTTGCTGAGTTCAAGACTGCGTGTCTTTATGGGTTGGCTGCGCGTTGATCCATTGCAGATTTCTCTATGTAATTGTAAGTTGCAATTTATATATTCATAGTGAAATAAAGGTTTTCCCCGAAAGGTTTTTTTTTCCTAAAATTTGTGTCTTAGCATATTTTCTGCATTGCATGCTTTATTTTTTATGGGTTGATTTAGATGCATGTTTAAGGGCTGTATTTATTTGGTTTAAAAGTAAACTTTAATTAAATAAGGGTTGATTGGAAACTTGCGAATTAATTTAATCAAGTATCACACCATCTCACTTTCTCAAGAAGCGATAAATTTAGTTAGATCCCTAACCTCTACTCGAATGTTATCCTTTTTCGAAGAAGAAATCCCCAGAATTGGGCCAAACCACAATCATGCACTCAACATCTCTGTCCAAGTTATGGGCAAGATCATACCACTCTCTCTTATTGATAATGGATCTGCCTTGAATGTCTGCCCATTAAGAACCTTCAAATGCTTAGAACTAAAGGAAAGTGATCTCACTCCAACCGCTGCTTCAGTGCGTGCCTATGATAATACCCATCGGGAGGTGATGAGATCCATAAAACTTGTAATAGGGGATGAACATATAAACCTTATTGTTGAATTACAAGTTAGTGACATCCCATCTTGTTTCAACCTATTGCTCGGATGACCTTGGCTCCATAGTATCAAGGGTGTGTCTTCCTCACTCCATTATAAATTGAAGTTCTTCGCCGACGGATGAGTCATCACCATTTTGGGTGACAATGACAATGTCGAGGGTGCAAGTACCAGTAATCTAATCCTTGAGATACAACATGGGTCAAATGATATGCTCTTATCAGGATTCTGAGTTGAGCCACTTCTACTCCCGACATGGGATGATTTCAAAGAAAGAGTTTACCCAGGATATGACCCTCGTGGCAATGTCAATATGATTCAGATGTTCAGAAACATGCACTTCATGCCCGGACTGGGGCTAGGACAAAGACAAAAAGGTATAATTGATCCCATTGAACTGGAAAGATCTTTCCCTCCTTGTGGTTTGAGGTATCAACCATCAGAACAAGAGCTCAGAATGATCACTCAGTCTCAACCAAAGAGAAGATTATATTGTATCGAGACTATCCCAGGTGATTCCTTGAATGGAAGATTCATCAAAGAGGGTGAAGACTTCACCTTTTGTGGCTTTTCAAAACCATGGTATGACCATACAGATAAGAAGATGAAGCCTGGAATAGAGATTTTTTTCCAAGATAGCTACCCATGGGCCGAAAATTCCCAACACCATGTACAACCACTCATAAAAGATACTGTAGATTCCGAGGGAAGTGACTTCAAGGATTCGTTTGACTTACAAACACTGGGGCTGACACTTTACATGGTTTATTTAGGCACTATATCACTGGATCCATCCCACCTGATTAAAGCTACTGATACACCTATCCTCAATTGGCATGCTGTGCCAGTTCTACCTGTTGAAATCCCAACGAACCCCAATGTTTACCCAATCTCTTATGCTATTGTCTATCCTTGCTCGAATGTAATCGAGACCTCCTTTGATGAGGTTATCAATGCTGTTTTTCCTATCAATGAAATAAATAAAGATTTTGAGTATCTTGTTGTGCCTTATATTAATTTTTTAGATTCTAATCAAACTATGGATGATGATGATTTTGCAAATTAACAATTCATAACTGATTTAAATAAGGTTAATAGCAAACATCCTAACCATGTTCAAGTTAGTGAAGAAGAAACTGTTATTATTAACCTCGGTTCTAGTAGCCAATAGTGCGAGATTAGGATATGGGCTACCCTTAACAAGCATGAGTGCGCACAACTCAAAGAATTACTAAAGGAATACATGGATGTCTTCGCGTGGTCCTATGACGATATGCCCGACATTGATCCTAAAATAGCTCAGCATGAGATCCCCACTCTTCCAGATTACAAGTCAGTTAAAAAAAGTTGAGAAATCTCTGGACCAAATGGTGGCTCAAAGTCAAAGAATAAGTGGTCAAACAACTGAACATGGGCTTCATTTGCGTGATGGAATATCCTACATGGCTATCCAACATAGTGCCTGCACCGAAATCAAGAGGGAAAGTTCAGATATGTGTAGACTATTTGGACTTGAACAAAGCCTCTCCAAAGTATTATTACCCGTTACCCAATATCGACATGATCGTGGACAACACATTCAGTCATGCTCTTAAGTCATTCATCGACGGGTTTGACAAATACAAACAAATCAAAATGCACCTAAATCACCAAGAAAATACCGCGTTCATCACCCCATGAGGAACCTTTTGCTACACCGTTATGCCATTTGGTCTTAGGAATGCTAGGGCTACCTACCAGGGGGCCTACATAACCATCCTACATGATCAGATTCACAAAGAGGTTAAGGTTTATGTGGATTATATGATTATGAAATCCAAAACTAGAGAAGGTCATGTTCCTGACTTTCGAAAGTTCTTCGAACGACTATGATGGTATCAGATAAGACTCAATCCACAGAAATGTGTCTTCGGCGATAAAAAAGGAAAACTCTTGGGATTCATGGTCAGTGAGAAGGGGATTGAAGCAGATCCTTCTAGGCTGAAAGCCATACTTGAGATGCCACCTCCCCGAATGGAGAAAGAAGTATGTGGTTTCCTTGGAAAATTACAATACATCAGCCGGTTCATCAGCCACCTAACCTCCATCTGCGAACCTATTTTCAAACTCCTCCGAAAGGATTCAATCGAGGTTTAGAATGAGGCCTGCCAATAATATTTTAACTGAATCAAACAATATCTGACCCAACCTTCGGTACTCAAGCCACCACAGCCTGGTCTCCCCTTACTCCTTTACCTAACCATAACCGACACTGCAGCTGGGGCTTTGCTAGGTTAATACGTTGAAGATTCCAGTAACGAAAGATCCATCTATTATTCTAGCCACAAATTGATTGAGTACGAAGTTAACTAAACTTCTTTGGAAAAGGCATGTATTGCGCTTGTCTGGATCACCCAAAAGTTAGGCACTACATGCTCGCCATCCCCGTCAAATTTGTATAATGAATGTACCCCGTCAAGTACCTACTTGAGAAACCCACCTTATCCAGCCAAATGGCCTGATGGTTGATGCTCTTAGCCAAGTTTGATATCTTGTACGTCACGCAAAAAGACATAAAAGGAAGATCCCTCTCAAACTACCTCGCTGACAACCCCATGGAAGAAACTGATGTTTCGATCTTTGAATTCCCAGATGAAAACATCCTTTACACCGCTCAAGATGACCTTTGATGGAAAATGTTCTTTAATGGTACTACCAATAAAAATGTATATGGATTTGGGATACTTCTTATCGCCCCAGATGACTCCCACACTCCCATCACTATAAAAATTGGTTTCCCCTGCACTAATAACATGACTGAATACGAGGCGTGTATGGTAAGCCTCAAAATTTCTCTCAAGAAAGTAATTCAATGTCTGGATGTCTACGGGGATTCTGCCCTCATCATCCGTCAAGTGCCCCAAAAATGAAAATTCAAGTATGAGAAGCTCTAACCCTTCTCTGCCCACTTAGAAGAACTAGCCTCCTAATTCTAAGACATCACCTTCCATTACTTACCTCGAGCAAAGAATAACCTAGCTGATGCCCTTGCTACCTTAGACTCCATGGTCGACATGCCAGAAGGAAAAATAATGGTCCCCTTCCTAGTTCAAAAGTAAGATGACCAAACCACTACTACCACATTGAGCTCATCACCAAAGAAGATCTCGAGCTAGCCAATTACTGGTACTATGATATCTATCACCTCCTCAAGCATGGTAGGTATCCCAAAGGTTGCAAAAAAAAAGACCGAGCAACCCTTTCAAGACTGGTCGCCCAGTACATCATCTATCATAAAGCACTATTTAAAAGAAACTTCGATGGAACCCATATACACTACATTGCAGGGGCTGACATTGAAGAGATAAGGCTAAAAATACACAGTGGGGAATACGGGTTCCACATGAACGGTCACATGATTGCCAAGAATTTCATCCGATCAGGTTACTATTGGACCACCATGGTCTAGGATTGCACTACCTATGTCTAGAGATGCCTTAAATGCCAACAGTTTTCTAACCTTCAACACCTGCCTCCGTGAGAATTATACAACATAACTTCTCCCTAGGCGTTCTCCACCTGGGGCATTGACATCATAGGGAAAGTTACACCCAAGTCTTCCAACATGCATGAATTCATCCTAGTTGCAATTGATTACTTCACCAAATGGTCTAAGCAGAGTCATACGCAGTTCTGAATGCCAAGAAAGTGGCCAAATTCATAAAAAAGAACATCATCTGCCGATATGGGGTCCTGCACGAACTAGTGTTAGATAACGGTTTGCATTTGAAGGACAAAATCACAGAAGTGATCAACGAGTATGGGACTCGGAGACACAAATATTCTCCCCACCGACTTCTGACCAATGGTAAAGTCGAGGGACAATGAATCCCTTACTCCCTCTAGGGATATCGAACCTCAATCTGAAACTCTACTGGGGCTACCCCTTACTCTCTAGTCTACGACATGGAAGCAATCCTACCCATGGAGCTAGAAATCTCGTCACTTCGTGCATGCTCAAAAGCCAAGTCAGTGAGGAGGACTGACATCAAACCCATCTCGATGAGCTATCACTCATGGACAAAAGGAGACTGAAAGTGCAGTATCACATACATGGGTACCATCGCCAAATAGTGTGTTCATTTAATAAGAGAGTCAAGGACCGTGGTGTCCGAAAAGGGGATTTAGCCCTCAAAGAAATACTAGAGCCCATCTGGGAACCTAGAGGGAAATTCAAGCCCAGTTGGAGCGACCCATACATTATGAAAAAGATCTTGTCCGGCGGTGCCGCTATGCTCGTCGACCTAGATGGAAAAGAGATGGCTTGTCAAGCTAACCTCGATCGTCTCAAGAAGCTATACCCCTATTCCGAAATCTTGATGCACTACGAATCTTCTCATCTCCCTTCTATAAAAAAAATCTTCATTTCCCTCTATCCAGAACTACGTGGGCCCGATCCTCTGAAAAAAAACCATTTTCAAAAAAATTAAAACCTTTCAAAAAAAACTAGAGGTACGTAGGCAGCTCATACATCTTACATGAGCACGACCCTTTCTTTTTCATAAAAAACTATTCCTTTCTTATCTCCGAGAACCACAATTTATTCTAACATATACTTGAACAAAAGAATTATAGATGCCTTAGCGATCGGTGTAGATAAATACAAAATTCATCAAAAGGAATAGTTGGATGATCAAAAACTTGTTTATTTCACTAATAAGAAGTTACAATGCAATTATGTAAGAAAAGGAACGGATAACTCCCTTCCCCCTACATTCCTAAAAAGCCAAATAAATTGCCAAACTTATTACCCATTACAAAATAAACTCCCCAAGAGTCCTACCCACAGCTACCAGAGGAGATCACTCCGTCATCATCTACATCCTGGGGTTCCCAAGCTTCCCCTTCCTGAAATGAGTACCACAGACTCTCTATGGACCGATAAGCTCGAACCAGCCTAAAAAAACTACCACACCTCCCTCCATGGTATCAGATAAGGTAAGCCACATTTTTCCGGTCTCCACTACCAATATCTTGAGGATTACTCTTCTCCAGAACCACTTCATATAATCTCCATGGATGTGCCAAACTCTCCTAACAGACTGAGAGGGAAGGGTCGACGGACGCCGAGTCTCCCACAAAGAGCCAAATCGAATGCGCAAACGCTCTGTCAGATCTTCTATCGAAAAGAAGTCAAGTGTTCGAGGTGGCACAATCTGCTCCCAACCAAATTAACGCAAAAGCCGCCAAGGGAAATAAAAAGAGGTCTGTCTGAGACCAATCAGCCGAACGTATGGGCATTCCCCAGCTCCAGAATAGGTAGCAACTGTCCCTACCAAAGCACTAACCAACGCAGATTTAGAGTCCCATGCTCCATAAGCCAGTCCTCCCAGCTCTCAATATCTAGGTCAGCGCTGATGAAATGGCGTGAAAAGAAGTTGAGCATAGTTGACAAAGGGTATTCTGGAGGAGTCACCAGGCGGAGTCTTTCAGACGACCACATGAACAACATCATAGGGCTACCCCTCAAAAAGTCAGAACGACCTTCTCGCTAAGCATTTGGGTCATTCAAAGTCTCCGCCATTATCACTGCCACATGATTGTGACGATAGGACATCCATGAAGTAATAACTGCAAGTTATGGGTCCACCAACAGCTCCCCAATCATCAGCAGCAATTTTTAAACCAAGCCCAGAATGACGACTCTGGCATACCCAGCATCACCAACCTCCTGTAAATGCACAGACCGCAACATCATCGGAAGGGAGATCATTCCTCCAGTAACCAAAGATCTACCCACTGAGGGAAAGACACGAAGAAGTCCTGCCAATAACTCCCAAGGAGACCGAGAAAACTCAGGCATAGCAGCCGCCATAATAGTATTTATACCCAATATGGAAGAAAACTCCTCATAAGTCAAACAGATTTCTTCCAAACCAATGAGGAATACATGGTCTTCGAGGTACCAAAATTGTACCGTCGCCATCAGCATATTTCATTCAATGGGCCGATTACGCCATAAAGAGACTCGACCCATCTTGAAAGCATCGTAGTCAACATTATAAGAGCACATTGCTTCCAAGGCTTTGGGGTAGTTATCAAACTCAGTACTACCAGCGAGGGCCATATTGCAAGAAATAGTAAACAGGTTAGAATGTGTAAAAGGAAGAATGTGAAGGTGTGATGAAAACACTCCACCCTTACCCCTTTTTATAGTTGAAAATCCTCGCAAAAGACACAACATTTGCAAAAATCAGAGGGAATACTACCCCACAAGGTACCAAAGGATAAAGAGACTACCAATCATAACCTTGATTGATTAGGCTAGACTGACCCACCGATAGGCAGGAGAGGGGGCTTGCCGATCGATAACCCTCCATTATTGGAAATTTTCCTTTTTCCTCTTTTGTCCAAAATTAGAAAACTCAATAAAAATAAATTGGTATTCTCAAACAAAATTTCAAATTCCATTTTCATCTTTATATAATTCCTCATTATGAATAAAGCATCCTTTCAAAACTTCCCAAACTATTTCTTTTTACGGTCTCAGTAGCAAAGTAAAAAGCGCATATGCATGCATTTGTTCATTCATCATTAATAGAAGATAATAAAAAAATACATTGCATTGCATATGTATTCTTCTGTTACATCAATTTTGCAGGAATTAAAGAAAAGCATAAAGATAACGGTACTCAACTCGAACCCGCATTCTCTCTAGCCTACCCTATCCCTCTCTCTCCCACTTGCCCTTCCCTCTTGAGCGCTTCTAGCCCTGCGACACACTCTCTTTCCCCTACAGTGAGATGAAGCACCATCGCTACACGTATCAGACTCCTCCCCGAATGAGGCAGATAACACCAAGCAATAAGGAATAGTAACCGTGTGCCAAATATGGTCTGTTGCCGAAGATATCCATTCGCTAGTATCCCTCAGCCAAGTGGTGGACACCTGGACTTGCTGCACGGAAAGGCAGAATAAGTATCAAGAAGAAAATATCAAAAGAAACCAAAAAGAAGGAAAATAGAAGAACATAAAGGTATACCAAAAGACGAAGAACCTCCTCTCTCAAGCCCAACTCCTCCGAGTCCATCGCATGAGGACGATGCAACATAGGCACCATCCACCCATCAGCCCGCCGAATGTTATATGAAGGGGTATGCAACTGCATAAAGGAAACCTCCGAAGTCGCCACCGTCGTAGATGTCCACGGACCACCACCGCTGTGGGAGGACCCCACTGGACGACTCGAACCCGCAAGAAGGAAAGACACTGCATCATATATGTTGGGCGCCATCATCCAACATATAATAAAGTCCATATAATCATATGGCATAACTGTGTTGATATACAATAGATAGTACTCACCAATACTATCCGCAATCCTTGCATCCTCTAGCAGCAGCCGCTTTCGCCTCATAGACATAGGGGGCCTCCCAGGCGGCACCACAACCTCCTCCTCAGTAATCTGTTGAACCTACCTCTCCCTGATATACCAAGAGTGGCCAAACTCATGCGCCATCAAATGCCTCATCTGCGCATTCACCCCAGTCGACCCCGTGTCCTGAAGAGCCATCCCCCAAGGGTAAAAGGTCACTTGAAAAATCCCCAGCAGGTTAGGCCCTTCAAGAACTAACGCACCACCTCTAGAGAAAGAGACCTCCTTGATTGCCGATTGGCCTTTTGCCACCGATACAACCGATAGAAGTCCCTAATAGTTTCATATTTTAGAGAAATCATCTAGGCATTAAACCCAATCACCTCATAGAACCACATTTGCCAAAGATAAGAATCCTCCATCAAAAGAGAGACGCACAAGGAAAATGCGTAAACTAAAGAATACCTTAAGAAGATACGTAGCTCTAGTAAAAGTTTATCGGCAACAACGGCTAAATGCATCCAGTGAAAAATAAAGGATCGCCAAAGTCAGGCTCCCCCAATCACAGAGACAGATGTTCGAAAACATCCTCAAGTATGGAAAAAACCATAAGTGGATGACGTCGCCGCTCGATGCCACTAAATATCCCCCCAGCACTAGTAAAATAAACAACCGGGCCATCTGCCTCGCCTGCAGTCCGTCCTCCACAACAATCACCCTACCCAGCAAAACATCCCTCGGTAGGGCCAGGCGGATAGAGTCCCCAGATACTATTCTCCCCACATCAGCGCGTGTTGCCCGCACAGCCTCCAGCATCACCCGCAATGAGCGATCCACCTCTATTTGATCTCTATTGCAATCTAGCCCCAGTGCTGTTGCACATCTATGGGAGTCACAGTCATCTCCCCAGTTCCAAAATGGAAGGTGTGGGTAGTTTCATACCACCTCTCCCCCAGAGCGCATAAGGTCGTCGTCGAATGAGGTGTCCCATCCAGCATAGACGCCAACCTCCCAAAGCCTACTGATAATACCACATAACACACCATAGGTGGAAGGTGCTCCCAGATATCTTTAAGCCCCGTCGTCCCGCGGGTATGCATAGTCGAGAAAGAAACAACCGATTGTCATAGAAAAGACCTTGTCAAAATCCAAGAAAAAAAGGAATCACCAAAAAAAAGAATGCCAAAAGTCATTTTGTAATTACATAACCACCAGGGTTGACCACCCGGGAAAAGCGATGACGCGATGGCTCCCGCAGTAAAGTATGCTCATCAATAATCGACTCAAACACATCGAAAGAATTCTCACTCCCCAAAGCAAGAGGCGCCCTAGCCTTCCACTCCATATTCGCGGAGTCGTCAACATCCAACCACTCTCGATGTACCATAGTTCTCACAAAAGTGGCCATTTTTAGGTTGCAGAATGTTAGAACGATTCGCAGAAGAAAATCACAGAGAAAGAGAAGGCAAGAAATTGTGAAAAATGAGGGGAATCCATCCCTTTTTATAGGAAGTCAAGGGTCATGCCGATCGGCACTGACCCCAAACCTACCGATCGACACTGACCTTTTACCTTCTCGAGGCAGTTCAAAAGTTAATTCCAGTGCCTAATGGCACCCTCCACACCATGCCGACAGGCGGCCCCCTTAAATTTTTGTATAGAAACTCCCAAAAAATACTAGAAGACCCTAAAAAATCCTCAAAAAATTGCTAAAAATCCCATTGAAGGTTTAGGACATTTTCACCAAGAAAATTTCACACTCCCTCAAGCGAAACCCCTATTTCCCCAGGGAATCTCTCAAAATCCAAGAGAATCTCCCCCCGACAACATCCCTAGAGTACCCTTGAAGTATCCTAAACCTCAGGTTATCTTTTATCTCCTAAAAGTCTCCTCGAGAAAAGCGTCCAAACCATGGATCACATAATCACGTCCCTAGTGGAATTTACAGCATCAAATTTGCTATTACCTCGCAAAGTCTCCGGAAGACACGAATGTTTCCCTAATAATCAGCTCTCAAGATCAAATTAAAATCATGAGGTAATTTCCCGGACAGAGTTCCCCTAGAACATCTCAATTTAAGCCCCCAAATTGGCTTCGACCTGCAAAATTGGTCATCTCAATTTAAGCCCTCAGAATTGGCTTCGACCCGCAAAATTGGTCATCTCAACCTAAACCCTTAGAATTGGTCATCACAACCTAATCCCTTAGAATTGGCTTCGACTTACAAAATTAGTCATTCAACCTAAGCCCTCAGAAATGGCTTCAACCCACAGAATTTGTCTGTCAATTTAAGCCCTTAGAATTGACTTCGACCCATAGAATTGGTCATCTCAACCTAAGCCCTCAGAATTGGTTTCGACCCGCAGAATTGGTCATCTCAATTTAAGCCCTCGAAATTGGCCTCGACCCTCTGAATCGGTCATCCTCATCCTTAGCCCCTCAGAATTGTCCCCGACCCTCTGAATTGGTTATCCTCATCCCCAGGTCCTTAGAATTGGCCTCAACCTTCTGAATTGGTCATTTTCCTTCAAAAGCATCAGGCGGTGTCTATTCGATGCCTTTTGTTTATTCCAAACTCACCCGTCGAGGCGCTCTGTAGACACCCCATTCTAGCACCCCCTGACCTCTCATTTGGTCCCTATCACCTCGCTTAATCACTACAAACCTAAGTCATACCCCCGATACTAACCTAGTGGCCCTCAGGAAGTTCCAGGATGCATTTGACCAAAGTAAAACTCTTTAACTGAGATTGAATGAATTTTTAAAGATCACTGAATCCTCTTTCCAACGGTCCACCCCGTGCACAATTCTGATTTACGGTGCAGACGAACGACCCGTTTTCCCTCAAAACCTGACCTAGAGGCCACTGGATGCTCCTGGGATCCGTTTGACCAAAGTTAACACTTCATATTGATCGATACTAAATGAATCTTCAAAGGTCACTGAATCCCCTTTCCAACGATCCGCCCCGGGCACAATTCTGACTTATGGTAAGGACGAACGATCTATTTTACTCTGAAAGGTCACCGAACTCTTCTAAGCCCCATTTGACCAAAGTCAACTCCCCAAACAGAGTCAAGCACTTTGTAATGTCAAAGTACATCTCCTAACCTTTCCAATAGTTTGCCCCATGCGCGATTCTGACTTACCATGCGGACGAACGATCCGTTTGCTTTCGATAATTCCCCGTCCAAAGTGCCGATGAGCGCTTCCGAGCTATATTTGACCCCAAGTTAACTCCCGAACCGAGGAGAAGTCCAAAGGACTTTCAAGGGTCTCTGAAGTAACTTTCTAGTAGTTTGCCCCGTGCATAATTCAGATCAATGATTTGCATTTTACGATTCTTTTTCCAAAGGAACTGGAAAGAGACTGCCAAACAGTAGGTTCTAAACCATGCCTATCGGCAGTGTGCCTAAAAACTCCTGCTAATTGGTAGGACTAGGACTATGCCGATCGGAAATGCCCTAGGCCTATAAAAAGGCGGTTCTGAACTCATTGCAAAGGGGACCCCAAGATCTTAAATCCATCACTCTCAGCAAACTTAGAAAACCTCTCTCGAAGTCAGCGTGATTTCCACATCCAAATCCCTTTCCCACCCTCACTTTTCATCATATTTTTCATTAAACTTGGTGAATTAACTAGCCTTCATCATCACCCAATTGCAAGGGCAGCTCTCCAACATTCAAGATCAAGCTCAAGATCTTTAAGAAGGTCCAACTTTCTCAAATTATCCTAAATTCGCATTAACTTATTTTATTACTTAGCACTTTTATTCTCTCTATCTCACATATCCTAATATACTTTTTAGTTAGTATTATTGCACATCTCTTATTTTCATATGAATAAAAACAAAAAAAAATAAGAAAAAGGGGGTTTGCTCATAAATTCCAAATGGGAATTCTCACACTTTTCTCACAACTAAAACACTTTTTTTTCACACACACACACACATATAAGAGAAGTCCCATGTTGAATTTATGAGATAAATCCTACCCCTCGTTTTGCATACAAACTACATGGACTTTGATACCTCTATGGGCTATGTAGGCATCTCGGGATAAAACCCGAGACTCGAGTCCTATTCCTTGCATTTTTGTTATTTTTCTATATTCTTTAACTTAATTCTCCTAAAATCTATATTTTTACATATACCCATATTTGTTCTTCGTGGTGTATTATTCCACATGCGTTATCATTTCTTTATAACGATTAACGCAAGGATAACCACGTAAATCATATTTTCTAATATCACTTACAGGAACATTCCTATGGATGACTCGCTTTATCTCTTCCATGATATAAGTCAATGATTCCTATTTCTACTACATAAACACATGCACACATATCACGGGGAAATAAAGGAAAATAGCAACAATCCATAAGAGACCGCAAGGGTGGAATGCGTTCCTAACACCTTCCCATTTCGTAACTTAGCTTCCAAACCCTTTTCGAATCAATTTTGGATTCGTATGTATCAGTATGTATTTGGATGCTATCCTTCAGGACGGCTCCACTTTCTTTTGTCTATTTTGAGTAAAATATATTGGTGGCTCCATCTATCTACATTTTTCACCTCACACATCGTCGACGATGGTCGAAGCTCTCCCGAGAGGGATGCGCGGGACCAGGATCCTCTCACCACGGAGATGACAACCCCTCTCATCATCTCTCTCCCTCCGTGAGGATGGAGGATGGTCACAGTTCTTGAAAGATAATTAGATCAATGAAAGGTGATTGTGCCATCAACCTGGGAAATCTAATGTTAAGGCTCGTAATTATTTATCGATTGTGGATGGAAGGCAGTAGTCAAGTAGAGTTTAGTTCCCAGCAGGGATTATAGGGCTTCCCTAAATCCTCCTGTTAATCGGGGGTCTTGGTATGATGTAATGGAAAGAGGTACATCGTGGAGTCCAAAAATTTACATGATGTAGATCTCACTAAGTCATTAAAAGGAATTGTTGGATCGAATTGGTAGAAAATGGGTGGATTTCGTAAGGCGACCTTTAATAACCCATATAGAATTATACCCTTAAGGGGTTCAGAGTAATCTGGTGATAAAATCTATGGTAATGTGATCCCATTTACATTATGGGATGGAGAATGGTTGAAGTAACCTGCTGGGGTGTTGTTTCTCAATTTTCACTTATTAGCAAGTTAACATTTTGCTACAAAATGGACGATATATGTTTTCATACCTGGCCATCAATGATGTTGCTTGAGAGTTTGATACATTTTGGTGCTTCCCAGATTAATCATGAATTATGAATGGTGGGCTTCTTGCTGGATTTGTCTCGTAAGGAGGATACGAGGGGAACACATACTCAATTTTTAAATTTTAACCCTCTCTTGGGGTTTAAGGTCTAGTCCTTTTTATGTCAATTACTTTGCAACTTTTGCTTCTGACTTTTCAGAAATTCATCTTAGCCTTGGAGTTCAATGATTTGCTTATGCAGGGTGGGGTGAACTATGATTTTTCGTAGAAAAGTTTGTTTTTTGGAGGATTATATTTGTAAATTGTATTCTCCTATGGCATCTAAGAACATAAACATACTATGGAGGTTTTTCTGGGCTTTTCGGCTTAAGGCTTCGGTAACTATGTTACCTTTTTCGGGATAGTAGAGTAAATTAAATTTGTAATGTTCTAAAAATTATATCCATCATCTCTGTCGAAGGTTCAGATCTTTTTGAGTGAATATGTAATTAATGCTTTTATGATCAGAGAATAGATAAAATTCTTCTCTATATTGATAACATCTCCAACTATTTATGGCAAAGACCACTGCTTCTAATTCCAAGTCGTGTACCTAATAATTGCGTTCATGTATTTTTAAAGTTCGGGACCCATATTCCATCATTTTTCCTTTTTGCATTAACACATAGCCAAGTCCATGTAGAGAGGCATTGGTATACACGTCATAGATAACGTTACTGAAAGGAATGGTAAGGATAAGGGTTGTAGTTAACTTTTCCTTTAATGTACAAAAGGCTTATTCGTAATTAGAGGTCCATAAAAATTGAATATCCTTTTAGGTCACCTTCATTAGCGACAAAGAGATACTAGAAAATCCTTCCACGAAGCATCGATGATACTCGACGACTTATAGAAAACTATGCAATTCAGTGATGGCCATAGGTTGAGATCATTCAACTACTGCGATCTTTTTGGTTGTACATACTTCTTTAACTACTTCGGTGACTATGTGTTCAAGGAAATTCACCTCTTTCATGAGAGAGTCGCATTTTCTTTGTTTGGCATAGAGTTAATGTTTATGAAGGGTTTTGAAGACTATGCATTGATGTTCTTCGTGCTTATCCCTAGTCTTGGAATAGATTAATATGTCTTCTATGAAGATGATTATGAATTGATCTAGGAAAGGGGGAAATACTCTATGCATTAAATCCATGAAAGAGGTGGGGGCGTTTGTCAATCCAAAAGACATGACTAAGAATTAATAATGACCATACCGAGTTCGAAAAGTGGTTTTGGGTATATCTTCTTCCCTAATGTAGAGTTGGTGATATCTTGATCTTAAGTCAGTCTTTGAGAATACTTTTTACCCTCATAAGTGGTCAAACATATCTCCTTTCCTTGACAAAGGGTATTTATTTTTTATGGTCACTTTGATTTAATCGATACATAATCGAAAGGCTCCATCTTTCTTTTGTACGAATAGAACTAGGACTCCCCAAGGTGATGTACTACGGGCATATGAATTCTTTATTCATTAAAGAGTTTAGTTTTGTCCTCATTTTGCACAATTCTAAAGTATTCATACGGTAAGGGGGCATTGAAAAAGGGGAGGTCGGTTATTGAAAAATTCAATCTCCCGGGGCAGGGGTATTCCTCATAAACCTTCAGGAAACACATCCTTATATCTAGATAAGATGGTATAAATGAAGGGGGCTTCACTTTCAACTATTTGAAAAATTAGAGGTTAATGGGGATTTCTTCCTTGGAAATAGAATGAAGGTTGATGGGGTCATTTGAATGTTATGTCTTTACATGGTAGTTAGTTGTAATACCCCGTACTTTTGGCTATATTTATTTTTGGGATTAATAAATTAAATGCGTATTAATTAATCCGGACTAAAAATACTAACGAGATGCGAGTTGGTATTTGATTATGTGCATACATGTTTTATATGAATTTGGAATTATGAAATTTGTCGTGAGATTTATATACGGCATTTTAGGAATTTTGTTGAGACGCGTGTGACCGCCGTGTCATGGTATATTATTTTAATTATAAAAAGGGATTTTTATTTCTATTATCCGTATGGTCGTTTTGAGTCGAGATAGTCAGAAAACACTAGCCGGGGGTGTAGTTTGGGTCCCGGGGTATTTTTAGGCCATACCGGCATCATAAAGGGTATTTTGGTAATTTTGTATTTTGAGGAATTAAAAGTGACGAAAATTGGGAGTTTTAATCTGATGTGGATTTAACCCACTAATCCCACTAACCAACCCATATTAACCCTTTAAGCTACGGAGGTTATCATTTAGGTTTCCAACTTTCCCAAAGAAAACCCTAGCCACCTTAAGCCACCA
Source organism: Sambucus nigra (assembly GCA_949130495.1). Lineage (NCBI taxonomy): Eukaryota > Viridiplantae > Streptophyta > Magnoliopsida > Dipsacales > Adoxaceae > Sambucus > Sambucus nigra. Next base: position 380,261,068 of record OX422224.1, read on the forward strand.
TTGGAAAAGAAGCTTGGAGAAGAGAAGAAATTCTGCAGAAATCTTCACCAAACCAACACCAAAATCAGAAATCGAATCAAGGCAAGTGACTTTATTCCATTCAATTTCAGAGAATGTTCTTTCCATGTTAGATAATTCAAATTTTATATTTGTTCTTGGTGAAATATGAAAACCCATGTAGTTTAGAACTTAGAACTTGAAAATCTTGAGGAGAATTGCATGTAGAATGATAGGTAGATGAGTATTCCCATAATATTTTTGATTGGAAGAAATTAAAACGGATTTATATTGGGTTAATTCATGATTCAAAAAGTTAGGGTTCATGTTCTTAAAAAATTGGGAAAAAGTGTAGAGATTTGTAAATTTGGTTGATGTTAGGATGGATTAATCCTTCAAAACGTGTTAGGATGTGATTATAATATGTTTAGGATTGTTCAGAGACCTTAAAACGATTGTTGGGACTTAGTTTAGAAGAGATTTGAGGAGTAAGAATGGTGAAAAACGAGATTAGACAAATCTGGGACGAATCTGGTAGGTCGTTAGAAGCCCCTGCCCAGGTCGTTCGAACGAACTCGTTCGAACGAGCTTCTAACGAATTGACCAGTCATTCGAACGAAAGGGAGCCTCGTTCGATAACTTCGTTCGAACGAGATCTCGTTAGAAGGTACAGTTCGTTCGAACGAACTGGATCTCGTTCGAACAGCCTCGTTCGAACGAGACTTCTAACGAGCCGACAGTGGAATCTCGTTCGAACAGCCTCGTTCGAACGAGACTTCTAGCGAGTTGACAGTTTGGACCTTTTTGGACTGTTTTGATTTTTGGAGTCCCGTAAACTTGTTCGAGGATATAGATAACATTCCGATGATGATGTAATGATAGAATTGGGACTTTTGGGTATTTATGAAAAGGAAATTATATACGAGAGTTATATTAAATGGACGGTTTGGGTTGAGACATGAGTGTCTACTACGACGTGAGTAAATTATGGCGCGTATGATTATAAACCGGAATAGTATAAATTGTGATAATTATAAATTGGTACGAGAATGCGATATGTACTACGATTAAACTACGGGATTACTAAGATGTGTGTTTACTTAGTATTGGTATATAAATTGTGTGTATGACATACCTACCATACTTGCTATCATGGGAGGTTTGCGTTCGCTAAGGGCCCTCTAATCCTTGTTTTGCCCGGATTTAGACTGGTTACCTTGATGAACATAGGTCATAGAAAGACTTATTGGGATATTAATAAGTCCGCTGATCGTGGGAGCGTAGGTATGTGCGTGACCCATGTGATGTGACTGTGTTCGCCTCCATTACTTGTGATGTTGTTATCTGTGAACTATTCCTGAGCGATTCGGAATATGTAATCCTTATGTACGTGATGTACCGGGATGGATAGCAGAGTATGTGTGCACCGCAGCTTAGTTCTCGGGGTGCTTATATTGTATATTTATGATGTGAATAATATACACTAAATTAATGGGAATCTTCATGTTAATGTTGTGAATATAATTACGGTATTGTTTCGAGAAACATAACGAGTTAACTAATAGTGATATATATTGCATATTGAGCATCTGAGTTTACGTTAAACCCTTACTTAATTACGAGCGTTATTATGTTAATAAAATCGAGTAATAAGGGTAGGACCTATGACAGTCTAGCTAGATATGATGACACTTAGCTAGTGGTTTGTGTCGGTATAGATGGGTACTTACGTTAGGAGTGCACAGTTAGACGAGAGGTGAGAATATCATGTGAGTGCACGTCCTAACATGTACTTTGCATTTAATGTTTTAAATGTTTTTAAAGCACTTGCAGGTTTTTAAAATATAACTCCACATTCGGGCTCTGACCCGTTTGCTTTCAAATCTACTTTTCTTGTAAAACCATTTTAGGTGCCCAGCCACAAGGACGCCATGCATAGGATACTCATTCAGGTGACGAGCTGTAGCTGTTTGTGGGAGCTACAGGGATTTGCTTGTAGATGCTTCTATCACTTGGATTCCAGATTCATTATCTATCAGTTGTAGGGCATGTTGCCCATTTCTATTAGAGTTACATTTCCATTACAGTTTTCAGACTTTGGCATTGTATTGTTTTAGCATTCGGTCTATTTATTTCAGTTGTGGGATTGTAGTGAGGAGTTTTCCTCCAGACTTTATTTACGTTATGTGATGGTTATTCTATTTACTTCATTATGGTGAATGGTGTTATTGTTCTTCATTACACTTGTTGCATGTTAATCAGACTTAAATTAAAATTTGGCACTTATTTTTAAATACTAGGTGGTTAGTAATCATTAAAATGTTTTCGACAGTGATGCTATTAACTGAGCCAACTTGGCATTTTGAATTAATTTAATAAAGGAGTAGCTACCCGGTATTTAATTAGTCGGGGTGTCACAGGTGGTATCAGAGCATCAGGTTCTAGTGTCCTTTAGGATCTGACGGCTTATTATGTTTCCGCTAAGTTTCTTTGATATAGAGCCCTATATTTTAGGACTGTTGTACTCTTTTTGTGTATGCTTCGTTCTTCAGCTATCTTAAGTCTATAAACAGCGAACATATAAACTTTGTTCTTATTTCAGATGCCTCCACGACGTGCACGACGAGTTCCCAGGGATGCAACGCCCGAACCCCAGCCCGCTCCAGTTCAGGGCATGATGAACGCCGCTGAGGTTGCAGCTATAGTAGCCCAAGCAGTAAATGCCGCAATTGCCGTTGTTCAGCAGGCACCACCGCAGGCACCGGTTGCCGCGCCAGTTCAGACAAATGCATTCCCGTCTGCTTGGGAGCGTGTACGTGACGATTTTCAGAAACCGCATCTGCCAGAGTTTGCAGGTAGCTCAGATGTAGTAGTCTCGAGCCAATGGAGGAAGGATATGTAGAGGCACTTAAGGATGTATGAGTGCACGGACGTCCAGAAGTAGGTGCTAGCTACTTTCAAGCTAGTTGGATCTGCACTACAGTGGTGGGAGTCTATTACCACCATGGAGGAGAGGGATACTCTCATTATTCAGGACTTCTGGGTACGGTTTGACCGCAAGTACTTTCCGTCGGCTGTTCACACGGAAATGAGGAGGAAACTGATGAGTCTGAGGCAAGAGGGTAAGACTGTGGCCGAGTATGAGGCCGAATTCACGAATCTGTTGAATATCGTTCCAGATGAGATACCAACAGAGAAGAAGAAGATTGAGATGTTCACGGACGGGTTGACATGGAGGATCCGTCAGCATCTGCTAGGGAACCTATCGTTGGCCACCTATTCTGATGTGGTTAACGCTGCATTGTTACACTGCCAGGACCACCGTTTTCATATGGCCGAGGGCAAGAGGTCGGGGGAGTCTAGCCATCGGGGTAGGACTGGAGGACATGGTGCCAGCGGGGCACAATCTGGTCAGGGGCAGAGACAGAATGAGCAGGGCTCCCAGCAGGGGGATAATAAGAGGTTCCGGTCAGGAAACTACAGACAGGGACATGGAGGTTTCCGTCAGGGCCATTAGGGTCCCAACGGCCATCAGGTCCAACTGGGGCAGAATGGGCAGCAGTTTCACCAGGGCTAGCAGGGCCAAGGGAGGAACGGTAACGGCCACCAAGGCCGGGGACAGCAGGGGCAGAGAGGAGGGAACTTCCCAGGGAAGCGCTTTGTTTGTGGAAAGACTGGCCATAAGCGAGAGGATTGTCCTGATAGGGGCAGGGCCCCACAGCAGCAGCAGCAGGGTGCTCGCCAGGAGCCATAGAGGCCTATGTTTCCCCGCCGCTCTTCCCGCACCGCCACAGATGGCAGCATTGCCACCTATTCCAGCAGTCCCAGTTCAGCAGGGGCAGCTACAGTATGGATGTGTCTACAACGTCCACCAGGCTGCAGTTCCACAGGCACCGCCCGCGATTGAGGGTACGTTTCCTATCCATGGCACTATGGGTCGGGTGTTATTTGATACGGGGGCTACACACTGTTTTATATCTACACATTTCGCGAAAGCTTTAGGATTGTTAGCTACGGCAGAGAGCACAGTGACGTGTGTCGACTCACCATTGGGGAGTGGGTCACTTATTTTCTTTATATGCCGGGGAGTGGGGGTAGAGATTGGTGGTTTGGTATTACCTGCAGACATGTTGGTATTAGATATGCATGTTCACGATGTGATTATCGGTATGGATTGGCTCGTAGCTTATAGGTCCATGAATTATTGCTTCAGCGGGAGCATTGTTTTTGCCATTCCGGGGCAAGAGATGTTTATAGTGGCGATGCCTCGCCCAGAGGGAGGATCGACCGCTCATCTGTATTACATTGAGGAGGATACCTCTAATGAGGTTGTGATTCCTTTAGATTCTATCCCAGTAGTCAGGGAGTATTCGGATGTGTTTCAGGAGATATCAGGCCTACCCCCCAGTTGAGAGATAGACTTTGTTATAGATTTGCTACCGGGTACGAGACCTATAGCACGTGCACCGTACCGTATGGCTCCAGCTGAGATGAGGGAGTTACGGGATCAGATAGAGCAGCTGTTAGGTCAGGGCTTTATTCGTAGGAGTACCTCACCTTGGGGTGCTCCAGTTTTGTTTGTGAAGAAGAGGGACGGTTCACTGAGATTGTGTGTGGACTATCGAGAGTTGAATAAGGTCACAATACGGAATAAGTATCCGTTGCCTCGAATCGATGACTTATTCGACCAGTTGCGAGGAGCTTCTTTCTTCTCAAAGATTGATTTGAGATCGGGATACCATCAGTTGCGTATCAGGGAGGAGGATGTCTCGAAGACTGCGTTCTTGTCGAGATATGGTTCTTACGAGTTTTGGGTTATGCCTTTCGGCTTGACCAACGTTCCAGCTGTGTTTATGGACTTGATGAACAGAGTGTTCAGGGATTTCCTATATCAGTTTATCATTGTCTTTATTGATGATATACTGGTTTACTCCCAGACAGAGGAGGAGCATGCCGAGCATTTGAGGCAGGTTTTGCAGACACTCCGTCAGAACGAGTTGTATGCAAAATATGAGAAGTGCGGGTTTCGGCTGAAGGAAGTCCAGTTTTTGAGACACATTATTTTCGACCGGGGAATATCTGTTGATCCGGGGAAAGTATCAGCGGTAAGGGAGTGGGGACAGCCCACGACACCGACTGAAATTCGTAGATTCTTGGGTCTAGCAGGATACTACAGGAGGTTCATTCGGGGTTTCTCAGAGATAGCAGGTCCTTTGACACATCTGACTCGTAAGGGTGTGCCATACATCTGGAGTGACGCCTGTCAGTTGGCATTCGATGAATTGAAGGACAAATTGACCTCAGCACCTGTGTTAGCATTGACGAGACCGGGAGTTTAGTATTTAGTTTACACCGATGCGTCTTTGCAAGGGCTTGGAGGTGTATTGCAGCAGGAGAGACAGGCCATAGCTTATGCTTCCCGTAAGCTTAAGCCTCATGAGAAGAATTACCCCACGCATGATTTGGAGTTGGCGGCAGTGGTATTTGCCCTACGGATTTGGAGGCACTATCTTTTGGGGGAGAAGTTCCAACTGTTCACGGACCATAAGTCCTTACAGTACCTATTCATGCAAAAGGAGTTAAATATGCGGCAGCGTAGGTGGCTTGAGTTTGTGAAGGACTACCAGTTCGATATCCAGTATCACCCACGAAAGGCTAACGTGGTAGCAGACGCGTTGAGCCGCAGGCCAACAGATGAGGTGGCAGAGGTGTGGAAGTCTAAGTGGAAGGAATTGGGACACCAGGATGCAGTGGCCCGATCTTTCATGTCTGTGATGACCGTTACACCGCAGATTGTCACTAAGGTAGTACGGGCACAGGCTAATGACTCGTTCTGTCAGGAGCAGATAGTTTGATTACTAGCAGAGGGAGCCGAGTCCTATACCGTTAGCTCAGACGGGGGATTACGCTTCAATGGGAGATTGGTAGTTCCGGAAGGGGAGGAATTGCGACACGACGTGATGGCAGAGTCGCACGGCTCACGGTTCGCGGTACATTCCAGAGGGGACAAAATGTACCAAGACATGAGACGCCAGTATTGGTGGAGCGGTATGAAGAGAGATATCGCTGACTTTGTTTCGAAATGCGCCACTTGTCAGCTTGTAAAAGTGGATCATGAGAGACCGGCAGGATTGCTACAGCCGTTGGAGGTCCCGATGTGGATGTGGGAGAGAATATCCACGGACTTTATCACGGGGTTGCCTACGTCGCAGAGGGGTCACGACTCCGTTTGGATAATTGTGGACAGGTTGTCCAAAGTCGCTCACTTTTTACCCGTAAGGACTGACTACACTACGGGACAGTATGCCCAGCTCTTCATTTCAGAGGTTGTGAGACTTCAGGGTGTGCCCCTAAATATCGTGTCAGACAGAGACAAGATATTTGTTTTGAGGTTTTGGGAGAGTTTCCACGAGGCCATGGGCACGGAATTGCGGTTGAGTACGTCTTATCATCCGCAGACTGATGGGCAGACCGAGCGCACAAATCAGATGTTGGAGGACATGCTAAGCATGTTCATTATTGACTTCGGGGGTGGATGGGAGCAGTACCTTCCACTGGTGGAGTTTGCTTACAACAACTCCTATCAGTTCACTATTGGCATGACTCCGTTTGAGGCATTGTACGGTAGGCCTTGTCGTTCCCCAGCATGTTGGTTAGAAGTGGGGGACAACAAACTACTTGGACCGAAAGTGATTCAGGATACTTGGGCAAGGATTGAGTTGATTCGGAGTCGCATTCGGGTAGCTCAAGACAGGCAGAAGAGTTATGCTGATGCGAAGAGGTTTTTCAGAGAGTTCCAAGTGGGGGACCAGGTTTTGCTCAGAGTGTCTCCTATGAAGGGGATTATGCGTTTCGGGAAGAAAGGGAAGTTGGCACCGAGGTATATGGGGTCGTTTCCTATTATTGAGCGGATCGGACCGGTTGCGTATAGACTTGGGTTACCGGAGCAATTGCATCGGATTCACGATGTGTTCCATATTTCCTCGCTGAGGAAATACCTTAGAGATAATTTGGCTCATTCTCACATTGCTGTAGAGGACATCGATCTCCAGCCGGATAGCTCCTACGAGGAGGGGCCGATTGCTATTTTGGACCGAAGCGAGAGGAAACTGCGGTCAAAGATAGTTCTGTTAGTGCGTGTTCAGTGGCGACATCACAATGTCGAGGAGTCCACATGGGAGCGCGAGGATGAGATGCGCGAATGTTATCCAGAGTTATTTTTAGCAGGTACTTTCTAGTTTTGAATTTTGGGACGAAATTCAGTTATTAGGGGGGAAGTATGTAATACCCCGTACTTTTGGCTATATTTATTTTTTGGATTAATAAATTAAATGCGTATTAATTAATCCGGACTAAAAATACTAACGAGATGCGAGTTGGTATTTGATTATGTGCATACATGTTTTATATGAATTTGGAATTATGAAATTTGTCGTGAGATTTATATACGGCATTTTAGGAATTTTGTTGAGACGCGTGTGACCGTCGCGTCATGGTATATTATTTTAATTAAAAAAGGTGATTTTTATTTCTATTATCCGTATGGTCATTTTGAGTTCGCCAATGCATCCGGAAGGGTCGAGATAGTCAGAAAACACTAGCCGGGGGTGTAGTTTGGGTCCCGGGGTATTTTTAGGCCATACGGGCATCATAAAGGGTATTTTGGTAATTTTGTATTTTGAGGAATTAAAAGTGACGAAAATTGGGAGTTTTAATCTGATGTGGATTTAATCCACTAAGCCCACTAACCAACCCATATTAACCCTTTAAGCTACGGAGGTTATCATTTAGGTTTCCAACTTTCCCAAAGAAAACCCTAGCCACCTTAAGCCACCATTGGAAAAGAAGCTTGGAGAAGAGAAGAAATTCTGCAGAAATCTTCACCAAACCAACACCAAAATCAGAAATCGAATCAAGGCAAGTGATTTTATTCCATTTAATTTCAGAGAATGTTCTTTCCATGTTAGATAATTCAAATTTTATATTTGTTCTTGGTGAAATGTGAAAACCCATGTAGTTTGGAACTTAGAACTTGAAAATCTTGAGGAGAATTGCATGTAGAATGATAGGTAGATGAGTATTACCATAATATTTGTGATTGGGAGAAATTAAAACGGATTTATATTGGGTTAATTCATGATTCAAAAAGTTAGGGTTCATGTTCTTGAAAAATTGGGAAAAAGTGTAGAGATTTGTAAATTTGGTTGATGTTAGGATGGATTAATCCTTCAAAACGTGTTAGGATGTGATTATAATATGTTTAGGATTGTTCAGAGACCTTAAAACGATTGTTGGGACTTAGTTTAGAAGAGATTTGAGGAGTAAGAATGGTGAAAAACGAGATTAGACAAATCTGGGACGAATCTGGTAGGTCATTAGAAGCCCCTGCCCAGGTCGTTCGAACGAACTCGTTTGAACGAGCTTCTTACGAATTGACCAGTCGTTCTAATGAAAGGGAGCCTCGTTATATAACGTCGTTCGAACGAGATCTCGTTAGAAGGTGCAGTTCGTTCGAACGAACTGGATCTCGTTCGAACAGCCTCGTTCGAACGAGACTTCTAACGAGCTGACAGTGGAATCTCGTTCGAACAGCCTCGTTCGAACGAGACTTCTAACGAGTTGACAGTTTGGACCTTTTTGGACTGTTTTGATTTTTGGAGTCCCGTAAACTTGTTCGAGGATATAGATAACATTCCGATGATGATGTAATGATAGAATTGGAACGAACATAGGTCATAAAAAGACTTATTGGGATATTAATAAGTCCGTTGATCATGGGAGCGTAGGTATATGCGTGACCCATGTGATGTGACTGTGTTCGCCTCCATTACTTGTGATGTTGTTATCTGTGAACTATTCCTGAGCGATTCGGAATATGTAATCCTTATGTACGTGATGTACCGGGATGGATAGCAGAGTATGTGTGCACCGCAGCTTAGTTCTCGGGGTGCTTATATTGTATATTTATGATGTGAATAATATACACTAAATTAATGGGAATCTTCATGTTAATGTTGTGAATATAATTACGGTATTGTTTCGAGAAACATAACGAGTTAACTGATAGTGATATATATTGCATATTGAGCATCTGAGTTTACGTTAAACCCCTACTTAATTACGAGAGTTATTATGTTAATAAAACCGAGTAATAAGGGTAGGACCTATGACAGTCTAGCTAGATATGATGGCACTTAGCTAGTGGTTTGTGTCGGTATAGATGGGTACTTACGTTAGGAGTGCACAGTTAGACGAGAGGTGAGAATATCATGTGAGTGCACGTCCTAACATGTACTTTGCATTTAATGTTTTAAATGCTTTTGAAGCACTTGCAGGTTTTTAAAATATAACTCCACATTCGGGCTCTGACCCGTTTGCTTTCAAATCTACTTTTCTTGTAAAACCATTTTAGGTGCCCAGCCACAAGGACACCATGCATAGGATACTCATTCAGGTGACGAGCTGTAGCTGTTTGTGGGAGCTACAGGGATTTGCTTGTAGACGCTTCTATCACTTGGATTCCAGATTCATTATCTATCAGTTGTAGGGCATGTTGCCCATTTCTATTAGAGTTACATTTCCATTACAGTTTTCAGACTTTGGCATTGTATTGTTTTAGCATTCGGTCTATTTATTTCAGTTCTGGGATTGTAGTGAGGAGTTTTCCTCCAGACTTTATTTACGTTATGTGATGGTTATTCTATTTACTTCATTATGGTGAATGGTGTTATTGTTCTTCATTACACTTGTTGCATGTTAATCAGACTTAAATTAAAATTTGGCACTTACTTTTTAAATACTAGGTGGTTAATAATCATTAAAATGTTTTCGACAGTGATGCTATTAACTGAGCCAACTTGGCATTTTGAATTAATTTAATAAAGGAGTAGCTACCCGGTATTTAATTAGTCGGGGTGTCACATTAGTGTGAGAAAAATTAGGGGATAAAATAACCATCCCTATTATTAAATCAAATTATGTTAGAATAAGAACTTTAAATCCAAGATTAACATTTCGGTTCTAAAGCGTGAAGTTTGATGCCTACAAACCCTATTGGTGACGACCATTTTTTCCATTGGCATTCCTATGGTAAAAGGATGGGGTAACGGAGTAAAAGACAAGTGCAGGTAAGTCATACATGTTTGGCTATTGAAAGAGTGTGAGGATCCTGAGTTAAATAGTATGTGTGCTGAGATGTTATAAAAAGGAAGATTACCTTCTATCATACCGTGAAAATTTGGATTTTTCATTTGGATAAGGGAGAAATTCTTACCTGAGGTCTTATTAAGTATCTCTTGCCTCTTATCATGGGGCATTTACTATAGTGGACGACTAAAGTTATTAATGGGGATTGTGAAAGGAGGTTGGATAAAGTTGGGGGAGGTATAAGGAGGAGGCATTCGAAGAAGATGGCATTGGGGCATAATGTATCCTACTTGGCTGCATTCGTGATAGTGCATAAAATGTCTCCGATTACTATAATGGATTTGACTAAAAATTCAACCATCCTTGGGCTTGGTATAGGGATGAAATCAATGATTTAGTTAGTTCCTAATGAAATAGGGGTTTCGGGAAGGAGTAGAGAATCAGGTTGTGTTAATATATGCTAGGTTTATGAGAGAGGCTACTTTGACTAATTAGTTATGGTGGAGGATTTAATGTTCAAGAATATTCCTCCTTTAAAATGCTTACATTTTTTTAGTTTTAGTGTTAACATACTCTTGGGCATATTATGATAATTCAAGGAATTTAGCCTCGTATTTGGCTACAGTCAATTGTTACCATGGTTGGCGTAGGGAATCAACATTCATTTCATCATTTGCTGACTCTGAAAGATATTTGTTGAAAAATATTCCTGTGAATTGCTCCCTTGTTAAATCATTAACATTCATGGAATGTAGAACAGACTGCCACAAGAAATTTTCTCCTCTTTCGAATAAATATGAGGCCAATCTTACCATGTGTTTAGGACTAATACCTAATCCGTTAAGTACTCTAAGTATTTGGTGGATTCATCTCTCAACTTCGGCCTTACTAGGCTTCCCGAAAATGTTAGGGGGTTTCGCCTTAGGAAATCCATAAGGTCATTCATCCTCTGATATTCTTCTAGTACCTCATTATTAACTGGTTGTGGGGTCGGTATGTTTTTTTCCTCTTAGTTAATATAGTTAATTCGTGTAAGTCGTGAATAATCCCTTCATTGGTTGTATGGGGTTGGGCATGTACAAAGTTTCTCCTAGTTTCTCAGTTCCACTAGTAGTTCTGAGAGTTTTAATCATCGTATATAAATAATAGATGGATAAATTACAAAATAAAGATAAGTCAAAAAGACTTATTATACTATATTACATCTAATTACATGTAGTATCTTACTATCAAACTTGCTGAAAAAGAAAAGTACATATTCCTAGGTTTTTATTTTACAAAAAATAAAAAGAACTATTATCTACTGCCAAAGAACAATCAACTCATCTATTGTCATCGTTACAGAATATGGGAATTTTTCTACTTACACATGCACATTGGATGAAATTTATTAGTTCTTTCATAGATTTATTTATCTATATCCATACTCTATAGGAGGTCTTCATGCTAACTGGGGAACACAGTGATCAAACTCCCAATCGGGCTCAGAAGGAACAAAATCATCTGAGGAGGTACTAGTGGTTGGAGGAGAAAAATAGGTGATGTTTGGTGTGATGGCCCCATGATCTATAGGAGAATTGGGAGGAGTAATAGTGAGTTTGTTTGGGGGAACGATATCCTAGGTGAGATGAATATCCTGTTGCAGTATATCGGGATCCTTAGAGAATACTTTTGCTTGTCGAGTAGCTTGAGATTCTCGCATTGGACGTCCAATAAGTAAGTTGTGCTTGATTTCTGTGGTAGCAATGGCCCAATCACGGTCTATGCTTCGTATATGTTGATATAGCTTTGCGTAACCTACGTCTTTGATACCTTTTTCAATCCTTTTACAGGTAGAATCATGGATATCAAGGTAGAGGTCATCCCAGATATTTCTTATTGTAAAATATTATGAGTTCTACAATGTAACAAAGGAATTTTTATATGATAATAATCTTGTAATAACCTTATACCATAATGGTAACCAAGGAGTAATGAGAATTATAATAGATAAATTGAAGGAAAGTGGAATTGTAACACTATGGGAGGATTCTCACCTTTTATTACATACACGAGTCTACGTAAAATGAAAATACATTTATTCAAGCATGCCACTCATAATAAGAAACTTATAGAGAATACTAGGGAATCGTAAGAGTTGATAAGTTATAGTATAGATATTCCAGTGGGGACTACCATCCTTTCATTCTATCACCCACACGTACGTTACCGAAAATAATTTCGAGGCTAAAACTGAATAAAATTCCATAGGTGCGAGTGGTATTTCTCCTTCATCTAGCTCATCGTCCATCTGGAACGAAAATAATTAAGTAGACATGCCATGTAGATAATTGTATTTCTTACAAGGTGTGAGAAAATGTGATATCATAGTGTAGTTGGGATTAATAATGCAGATAACATAATTGGAAACAAAAAGAAATATCATAGAACTGTCAGGGGTATACCGGAGTTTATTAATATGTAAAAGAATAATATGGTGAAGCATAACTAGATATGCTATTTATCGACTTACAAAGATGAGGCATCAGACTATAACAAGATAACCCTTAAATTATCAGTTATAAAGATTCAATTGTGTAGCAATACCTTTACAATATAGTCTAAAACTTCTGGACAGGCAATCCCAAATAGTTGAGGAATAATAATCTGGCTTAGCACACTTAGCTATAGTGTAACTCATAGGTTTATAGCAAATAAAATTTGGCACTCATTATTTGAAACCTACATGCTAATTAGAACTATTATGGTATGCCAAGGTGTAATCCATGAATTGTAAGGTATGCTACTGGGGTTTCACTGATAATGGGTCCAAAATGTAGGTTTAATGCAATTATGTTTAGTAAGATACAGGGTTATACCACAATTAAGGGTTTAATGGAATTTAGTGGTTCTTTTTGAATTCATATGTTGTAGTGGTTTGTCAGGTTTAGGGAATAAATTGGATATCGAGAGATTCAACATTCGCGGTAATTATGAACTATAGAAAAGAGTTCGTAAAAGGAAACATGGTTCAAAGTTATCACATAGTGATACAAAAATACAGTAATTTGCAAAGAGATAAGCTCAATTGTTTAGTATTTAAAATATAATCACTTACTTTGTAAGTACGAGTTGTGGCTTTATGCTTCTAATTCAAGGTAGTTGTCTGGATATTCTGAAACTATGGAGAATATAAGTGGGTAGTATAGGTCTAGAAAGAATGTTTGTAGAATGCTTATGGGATGCAGTGGAGTGGAAAAAATAAGTTGTTCAGTGTAAAAATACTGATAGGGTATAATTATATAATTTCCGAGAGTTTAAGGTATATTTTTTTTTAATTTTCATTTGGATTTAGGTTTAGTGGCAATAGACAATATGGATATATTTGACCTAAGGAATTTATGAAAAAGTTTGGGGATGTTTTGAAATACTTGAAAAGCTTTCTAGGGGGTATGTGTATAGTAAAAGTTTAATTTTTAAACCTTAAACCTATTTTCTCTAGATTATGTTGTCGAAGAATGCAAATAGGGTGATGTGATATACCATTTTGTTCAGAATTTAAAAATAGAAATTTTGGAAAAAATTATATTTCTCTAATTAGGGATGTTCCCTCACGCGCTGGGTCAAACCTTTGGCGTGTCTGGTTTGACTCCTACCCATGCTTGTGTGACACACTTCATCTTCAATCCTAAACTTATTGACTTTAGGGTTTTAAAACTTTGACCCTATATACTAAATGTTTTAGAGTACCATTAAATTTGGGGCCTCAATAAAATATGCGTAATTTTTGAAGATGAATCAAACCATATAAGTTACAATGATTTTGGTGGGTTGGTTCGAACTATTGCATTTCTATGAAAATGGACAAAATTTGACCTGAACATTTGTGATGGTAGGCGATGATTTGGGTTCCGGAATGATGATGGTTGTGTTCAAGGTTCAAAATTTGATCAACCAGGTTTGGTTTAAAGGATTTTGGTTAAATATAGCCTCTGAATTCATGTTTTGAAAATTTCAGGGCTGGAATTTTCAAATTTCAATTTGGGGTACAAAAACTTGGTTTTGGCTCAATAAAACATTGCACATGGGTTCCTTATAACTAGAGATTAAGTTTCATCATTTTGAAACTGGTTTAAAATCAAGGAGGCAAAGTTCACCATTGAAGCTCAAGCTTCATTGGACTGTTTTGGTTTCTTAAGCTTGTTGAGTGTCATACAACCGTTAAAACTTACATTTAATTACATATATTTACTCTAGGATAGTGCAAAAACATAACCAAATGAAACAAAACAACATTCATGCATAAAATGTTAAGAATTCCCAAAAGTTAAGAACTTTACTTTGAAAGTATACTGATGTGGGTGCGTATTTCACTGAGGTTAGTTAAGCCTTATATAGGGTTCATTCGGGAGGTCTGATTGGTGAGATTTAACTTGGGTTGGATTTGGTTTCAAGATGGGGTCATGTGCGTATAGATGGGTACAAGATTTTTACCATGTGGTATAGTCCCATGTAGGCAGCCACTTGGCCCACATCAGCTGCGTGACAAGTAAAAATAAGTTTGGTTTTAAGTTTTGGTTCTTAGATGTTTTTATTTTAGGTTTTATGTCTTATAAGTTAATATTTTTAGGGTCTGGGGGTTAAGTGTAATTTCTCAAACTTAGGGGATTAGTGCATGGCATTACTACAAAATATAAATCATCTGGTCAAATTTTGGGTTCAAATTTCACTTACATAGGTATTTTAAGGTATATATATTAACATGATTTTTTGATTAGGGGTATTTTGGTAATTTGGAGTATTCTGAGGGTTCCTTATGAATTTTAGGATTTTGAATGGACTAATTTTCTATGTTGGTGAGTTATTACATGTGTATTGGAAGCCTCCACATCAACCCTCTCATGAACATTTCCTCCTTTCATAACTTATTACTTCTAATAAACCACGATTATATAAACATGTTTATAACATTTATTTCTAACATAATGGTTAATTTTTTCACAAGTCAATATAAATAACTGACGACACACTATTTCTGTCACTGCAACATCTAAACACTCTAACTCCAAAATATATAAACATAAAGCTCCAATTCCAAGTTGTCACACCTTTACCCACTAGCATAAACATAATTACATAAATCACAAAACACAACCACTTTTATTTATCAAACTAATAAAAATTAAGATAACTTCAAAGTTTAAGTGCAGAATATTTAAAAACTCATTTTTTTAAGGAAACAAAATTTAAACAAAACTGCAAAACAACTAAGTAATTTAAAACTATCACATTATCTAAAAACTGATAAAACGTTGCTACTACCCAACTAACACTTTAGACCTGACACTAGTATTTCCTAAACCTAAAAACGTAAACAAATAAAATTACGAGTTTAAAAACATAGGGAGTGTATGTAACACCCGCGCTTTAGGGAAAGCGAGGTAGCTAATCGCCACTTCCAAACTAAGTCGGGGACACTAAATACCATATCATACTCAGAATGTGACAGAAATATCACACATTCATTTGTTTCCACGAGATAATATCCAGATTTATCCAATCAATACAAATATTCATGCAATTAAAATCCATCACCATGTTATCTAGCAAAATAAGTCCAACTCCAAATATATTAAAACTCAAGTGAAATAATAGAATTATAAATATCTGACTGAACCCATAAACATCTGTCGAACCGATTGGCCCACCAAATGCATAAATGAAAGTCTCATAATGAAAACATTGGAGTGGAAAGTAAATCTAAACTACTAAAGGCGATAAAATAAATCTCCAGCTGTACTCCCAAAAATCTCCAATCACTCCTATGTAGCTACTGCAGTGTCATACCTTAAATGTTATTGTGACACTAAGCTTATTCAATATAACGGGTGGCCATCCCTTTACTAAAATAAAATAGGAATCTCAAGTGTATCATTCTTAGCACCAGCTGACGAGCCTAAAAATATAATTGGTAACCACCCTATATAAAATAAACAGGTGCAAAAAATTTCTTTTATAAAGTATACTGATAATAAATCATTCACAGATTATAGAGCATAAACATAATATTCAAATAAGAGACTATATCATTAATATGCTATGACTAGTCATATAAAAGAATATTCCCGAATATGATGTTGGGCAATAGACCATACAATAACAAGAGACAAATTTATAAGGGATAAACATATATGACCTTTGGGTATACACTCCTGATTTACAATTAAGAAATTCTTAACTAGATTACAAAAAGAGTTGTGTCTATAACAAAAGTCCCTTAACATCCCTCTCATGCTACAACTCCCAAAAACTATGGAATAGATAACCATCATTTGCATCCTTGCTGAGGAACACCTGTAATATACGAAATATATATTGCAAGAGAAAAAATAAAAACGAGTTAGAGCCCTGGGTATGAAAAGAGTTATAGCAAGTGAATTAAATGCATAATAATTAAAAATTCAATATTTTATACTTGATATGGAGTCGCACTCTCTGAAGACTCAACCTTGCCTCTCAGCTACAGTGCACACCTAAACGTATACATAAATATTAAGTTAAACTACCCCACTCAATCTACGGATCATACCCCCTCACGCCAGTGCATAACTCCCATTAACATATCTATTTTATCATCATTGTTAGATGTCATTTTTCCTTAACTATGAAAATTCAATTACCCCATCTATTGATGACAAAACATTTCCCCACTTCCAACATAGTTCTAGGTTTCATGCGTGGAATGTCTCACAAGAAAAATAAAAACAAGGAACCCCTCCCCCCCCCCCCGATACACTACTAACTAACATTGTCAGTCGTGGAAATTCGTTGGGACCTCATTCTATAGCACATACTCCTAAATTCTCGACTACTGGCATGAAATCATACTTAGCCACTCTTTTGCTAAAAAGGCAATACATAAAACACACATTATATCAGTAGGGAAATACATAACACACATCGTACATGCATACTAACAGTCTCTATAATGCTATCATCTTCTAGGGAATTACTCACATATCATTCTGGGTTACTAGTGGTCGGACTCTCACGCCGACTTGGTATAGAACCAATTCAAAAGCATGTGGGAAGCAGACATAGATCCTCACCTAAAGGCGAGAAGAACCATACCCAGGATGTCTTACCCCGACCTTACGCACGGTAAAGGACTGGACGCTATGATTTGGGGACTATACTCTCCCTACCCCTCAAGCCAGGGGATTCACCCACGTCGCGCAGCTTCCCATGATTGTACTTGAGGGGTATGTACTACATAATATATATACATATGCACAACTTAAATACAAACCATCAAGTACAAGGATGTATATTTTAATACTCCCCGCTATATGTATATAACACACCGTGCACTAGCTAATGATCCAAAGAATCATTTCAAATTCATTTTATATTTCTATCGCACCAATTGTTTTTCCTCAAATTGCCATCATTAAGGACTCACGAACTCTCACTCATTAGCCCATAACCCTCCTCGAAAGAATCCCCACTCCTTGGAGGATTTACAAAAAGGAAACAACATAATACCCTTTCAAATATGCTTCTATAATAGCCCCAAAGTAGCCAATCTATTGAGTCATATCGTACCCACATTATGCCCCATAAACATGTTTACCAAATAATATTAGAGGGTTCCTAAGTATTTAAAATCAACTAGAGAGGAATAAAACCAGAATTTACAACTACAGTGACCGCACCGGATTGAGGGTCCCCAAAAATGAATCGATCCGGTTCCTTAAAAATGAAAGAAAAATTATAATGACCGAATCAATCCGATATCCTTTGAAAATGAACCGACCCGTACTGTACAGTTTAGAATCCTTTGAAGTCTTCTTACTTTTCCAACAACCCTTCTTCTATAATATTTCAACATCATAATCAACCCAAAATATGAATTCCTCCATTTCAACACCTTCAAGACCATAAACACACATCAAAGGCTAAACTTCCACACAAAATTATTGGGTTTAACATTGATAACTAACATTACCAAAATCTTTCCACAAATTATTAAATAAATCACAAAAATAAGCATTTAGAAAGTTAATACACTTGCGTCAAAGATGTATGGTCTGATTATTCCTCAAAGTCACGGATTGTTCAAGATTTTCAAAGTTCCAACGCTTTCTCTTATTTTTCTCTTCTTCTCACGTTTTCTCTCGAATGGATCTTATCTTATTTGAGACTAATTATCTCTCTTAAGCCTAGTATCCCATATTATTATTCATCCCAACTTTAAATAATAATAATAATATATACATAAAATGACTCGTATACCCCAATTCAAGTTAAAGTAGTCAAAAAGATCTCAGAATCCTAATATAAAACCCAGGGAAATCATTTTGACTTTCTCGGCCCTTCCGAAATCAATCGTTCCCTCCAAATTAACATCCGAGACTCTGAATATAAAACCATCTCCCATCCTCATATAACTCACTCAAATATGCACCATTTGAGAAATAACTAATCCCCGCCTCCGATACACACATATAAGACAAAATTTCACACAACAAATTATATTTACTAAGTCACAATAGTAAATGTTCAAATTCCATAAATATTAAATATTCTAGCCAATTTAATATTAATGTGAAATCCTTATTTTTATTCTCAATTATATTAAATCACCCATACCCTATAATTTCATATAGAAATATAAATACACAAAAGGAAGGGGTATTACAGTTTGTCAACGCAATGTGTGAGAGCCCACAGCGTTAATATTAGCTACTCCTCCAAATTAGGGTCCATAAACCCAGATAATAGCATTATACACGATAAATATCACAATAGAGTATTTTAAATGAAATGAGATATATATTAACAAAAGAGTAAAAATAAAATGCCGCTATCTACCCACATAAATAAGCCACCCTAATGTTCAAGTCCAATTATTCCATTACATAAATACTAAGAGTCTTTTTGATACAAAAGTGGGTAAGTTAGTTGGATGTCAAATTTTTCCATTATAAAATTTGCCACGACAAAATTTGTGAGAGAAAATATTATAATCTACCACATGCGGCTAGGATTAATTTTCCAGGTCTCAAAGGGGGTTGTTTGATAGCATTAATGAAAAATAAAAATAGTTTATAATTCGACAAAAGTTTTTTAAGAAAAATATTCGTTAACAAAAAGGAAACAGTTTTAACAAAAAAACAGTTTAAAAGTAAATTTTTTTTAGAAAAACAGTTTTAACAAGGAAAAAAATTAATTAAAAAATATTTATAACAAAAAAATGTTTTTAATAAGAAACGAGAGTTTAAACTAAAAAAATGGTTTTTAACAAAAAAAAAAAAGTGTTTAAACAAAAAAAAAACAGAAAACAACATTTTTAACAAAAAATAGTTTTTTTTAAGGATGATAAATTTATGGTAAAATTTTTCTTTGCAATATAGCTAAGCAAATTTTGTCAACAAAAGTTGAAAAGTGAGCACAAATTTACATGTGAATATTAATATTCGTGAAATTTTTTTTGTGATAAATAAGGTTATCAAACACATAAATAATAGACGAGTCCTTCATTTATGAGCATTTGTTACATTTACCAGCATTTGTTACATATCAAACTGATCCTAATTTCTTTTCCACTAGATTATAAGGTGAGATTGGCCACCTCAGCGAACAAGTGCCTTCGTTCCCATAAAAATATTACTTTCTTTTGAGGACTTCTTCAATTATGAATTTATATTTTGGTTTGTGATGAATAAACTAAATTTCCACCATACGTAGAAGATAAATTTTGGCAATAATCATTAATTGATCAGTATATCCTTGAAATCAATATTTTTGCAGATACAATTTTAATTGGTTATGATGCTACTAAATTAAAATTCTAATAGTATTTTTTGTTTAGAGTGAAAAATTTAGAAAAATAACATTTATCATCTATGTTTGAACCAGGTTAATGCTATATAATATATAAACATAAAAGAGTGAGTGTGGCCCAAGACCCATGTGTATAGTTGTTTAAATAAGTCAAAAGATTTAATATGTATCGACCAAACCAACACTATATTACTTTTAAAATAATTAAGAATATAAAACCTAACACAGTAAACAACGGAACATTTGGAGTGAAATTGAAATAAACGTGGTCCGCATGATTTGAACCTGCTTGGGCAAAGCCCACATGATTTCTAGTAATCCCCGATAACCACTCCAGCACGACCACTTGATTGATAATTAACTAAGAAGATGTTTTTAGTTATTTTTATTCCAATCTAGCCATGACAAAAAAAATACATTGTTAACTTGAAAAATCGTTATTGATATGAAAAAATAAACACTCCATTGGCTAAAATTAAGAATTTCTATTCATTTTTTTATATAGATTAAGGATGTACATAATTAATAATCAAGATTAATACTTATTTTCTATCGTGTAATTTATTCCTTTATTAAGTATCTGAAAGGAAAGTGGATTTGTAATTCGAAATAATTAAAAAAAAAATAGTGGACTCTTAATTTCTGGTAGGAGCAGTATTCTTGTCTGAACAATCTCAAAACTTCAACTAGTAAATGACAGGATATGAATGGTGAGAGAAGTATAAATTGTTTTACCATATTCAAATTATGGTTAACATGATCATTTAATACAATGGTTGGAACACATAGCAATTGACTCATGTTTTAATCAATCACATTAGAGGACCATATTAGCCCTCACGAAAAACGATCCACAAATTGTGACACCGCGCCTAATAAAATACCAGGTGATCAATCTTATACCATTAAAACAGGAATCTCATATGGTTCATTCTTAGCATCACTGTCAAAAACCAATTTATTACTAATAACTTATTATCTTGGCATAAAAAATTTATTTAACTAATCTTTTTAATCAAACTGACCAAGTAAAAAAATCAAATAGTTTATAAACCACAACTGAAATGAAATAAGGTAACCGAACTCTCGGTAAAACATAATACAACCAAATTGAATTATCAGAAACTAAAATGTGGTAAACGAATAAATGAATACAGTTGGGCTATCAACCCGAGTGTTTCTACAGTACCTCCTATCTAGATCACAAGGATATAAGCGTCTATAATAAACCTGCTTGCATCCACATCTACTGTAGTAACGCCTGACTCGAAAGAATCATCATCTAGGTGTCCCTGTGTCTAGACACCTAATATATATACATATATAGAAAGAGAGGGAAAATAGAGAACGAGTCAAAGCCCGGGTTTTAAAAATATTTAGCAAGTGCATCAAATGCTATATTTATAAAATATGAAATCTCTCATATTTAAACTCGTATCTCACTCCCATAAAATACATCTCACCCCTCCTCTAATAGTGCACACCTATCGTATACATTTTTAAACAACCTAGTTAAGATACCCTGCCTAACAAATCTCTTTCACTCATCCTCTGAATTCTCATAGCTATCACTTACCCGACGTGATATCATATAGGTTATACCGTAGCTATCACATAAGCTTTAATTGATATAATCATCGATTATATATATATATATATATATATATATATATATATATATATGGTTCATATTCCAAAATATTTCACTAGTTTAAAATACCATTTTCACTTTAGTATATAAAATCCCATATATATTATTTTTCCTTTAATATGCGAATCACAATTTAAATCCGGATCATATCTCCCGAAAATAGAGTAAAATCTTATTCATCTTACTCCATACACTAGTCTAAATTATATGTTTTTTTACCTTCATATACGAGTAATATACTACACACAACAAGTATATTTATACCTATATCACAACCATAAGTATAATAACCATCCCACCGAGCTATAACTTAAGGATGCTGTTTCTACAATGATATCATCTTTTAGGGAATTACTCACATATCATCCTGGGTTACCAGTGGTCGGACTCTCACACCGACTTAGTAAAGAACCAATTCACAAGCATGTGGGAAGCGTCCATAGCTCCTCACCTAAAGGCGAGAAAAATCATACCCAAGATGGCTCACCCCTAATAAGAATCACACAATATAAATAAACGGATGCTATGGCCTGAGGACTATACTCTCCTGCTCGTCAAGCCTGAAGGATCACCAACATTGCACAACTTTCAATGATAGCACTAGAGGGGTATGTAGCACACAAATATATCATTCACATACCGATATATTTATAACCAAATCATATATGTACATACTGTAACAACACCTGTATATATAATATATTACTTCTAATAGTGATAGCCAAGTAAATAGTATATAAGTATTCACATACTTAAAATACTAACCTATAAGTATTCTCTTTACCTATGATTTAACTGACACCTTAATCACTTTTAAGGATTATATATATAAACCCGAATATTCTGATTCGCAATAAGTAAATAAGTATACGCGTGACTTAAATTAATTCCATATGTATCGCATCACTAATAGTAATAGTCATCAATAGACGTACTAGATAGCACCTTAATCCTCACTAGCCCATATCCTAAATTCCATCCTAATCGTATCCTAGGATCCACTCAAATGTAATCGGCCCATATTTATTCTAACCGCATAAATATATCTATACCCACTCGTTGAAGACCTCTCTCGAATGTTATGCGTCCTAACCATTCATTAGTTCCATACCCTGAGTTGTACCCTTAACAAATTCAAGGTTCGCTCTTTCATCCACAAGGTTTACTCACCTTATGTTCCATTATCTAGGAGTCCTAATATCAGATCTATAATCCCCTACAATAGTCTCCACTTTTTAATTTAACTCCCGCTAAACTTAAAGAAGGAACGCAAGAAAATCCAAGTAAGGCGAATCGATTCGCCCATAATGCGAATCGATTCGGACCAGCGAATCGATTCGGCATAAATCTGAATCGATTTGAAAAAGGACCTGCAATCAGGTCTTCAAGGTAAAATCGATTCGGTCTCGATTCGAATCGATTCGGCCTGAGACAGCCTTACAGGTCTCCTTATGAGAATCGATTCGATCTAGACCCGAATCGATTCACCCTGTTTAAAGCTTACTATTTGGGTGATTTCATCTTCTCCAAAAATCCAAAATATGACCCCAACCTCCATTTTCGCAGTTTCTAATCTCAACCAACGATATTATAATCATCCTAACACTGATTTATAACTAACACATCAATTAATTTATGGCGTAGAACAATGTCTCTTTGATTTAAATCGTAAAAAAAATTAAACTCTCTTTTATCATTTCTTTCCATTTTTAACCATTTATATACACCATTAGCATCGGTTTAACACTATAAGTCATCAAGAGTTAACAATACATAAATTTGTAAACTGAAAATCAATATTCCCAAATCTATTTCAAGGATTTCAACCCAAAACTCATATAGTTTACCAACTATAATATGAGAAAAACACACTTAATTGAATAAAGCAAGTAAAAACTTACCTCGTGGATAAAATCCGACGACCTCGAGTCGAATCCCACAGAGTTTGGGTCGAAATCCTCTTTCTCTTCCTCTTTTTCCTTCCTTTCTTCTCTTTTTATTTTCTCTCTTTTCTTTCCTCTCTCTCTCTCTCTCTCTCTCTCTCTCTCTCTCTCTCTCATGTGTTATAAGAGAAGAGATAAAGGGCTATCCCTTATAAAACCCAATTTTGACTCGTATACTCAAATGCGAGCCCCTACTAGTCCAAAAGTCCCTGAAACCTAAACACTACCCCCGAATACTTTATTCTGAATATCTTGGCCATTCTGAAATGAACCGTGCACTCGAAATCTCCATTCGAGTCACTTAAATAAAATTCACTAATCTGATCCAACATTTCTCAACACGCGTTTTCTCCAATGTGCAATATTTCCCGTCGCTTCACCCAACTGCGACATGACATAAAAATATTTCGACCCATTTATTTAGTCTCAAAAGTAGAAGTAACACACATCGGTAATCATCTAACACTTAAAAATTCTAAAATTACTATTCACCAAAACTCCTCTACTTACCAAATTACACCCACTTATATAATTTAAATATCCATAAAAGTAACGGGTATTACATACTCCCCCTTACAAAGAAATTTCGTCCTCGAAATTCGGATACGACCTATACCCAGAAGTCGAAGGGTACTAACACAATGGTACCCTACCATGTACTCGTTCAGGGTACCCACCTATCACAAGGCTTGTACCCTAACGCACTAACTTAAAACAAGTTTGACTAAATCTCTACATGCTAAAACACTACCTCTGTCGTAAGGTTAACTCTAACAACGACAAATCACACCTTGTTATTCTATAACCGCATATAAAGAAAAATGAGCCTATAATCACATCTCTAACATATCGATCCCATCGAAAAGTCGCCACTCTAGCATCCATTCGTCTACATCATGACATATAATTTCCTCCAAAAGGGAAACTACACTAGCGTATGACTACTCCCGCCTACCTTCCATCTCATTTCAGATGTGCTAACTCTTATAGCACCTATATTATTGGATTATTGAGTACCTTATATGACGTTCCATCCAACACACTCTAGTTCCCTTTATAACTGCCCCAAAGCATATTCTTCAACTCTATATACTACGCCTTCCTCTATTTTGGATGATATATATATATATATATATATATATATATATATATATATATATATATATATATAACTTACCACTATTGCAAATGTCACACACGTAACACTCTCTCTAAAAATGGGCCTCACTTCTTCTCGGCCTTGTGCTAACACTTGGGTACTCTCAACCTGAATTACTCGATATTCAATTATTCCTATACCTAGAAATTTAATCCTTATCAAGGTTAACCCACCACTCTTCTCGTGGTTAACGCACTACAATCTCCATATATAAGTGCCACCTGCCACACTAGCCTTATTTCATGGTAGTCCTAAGATCGATGTGTTTTCCTGCACACATAAAATGAGTACTATACTAACTATATCCCTAGCGACCAAGACTTTTCCTAACTCCCGACATTAGCTCGGTTTCATGCGTAGGATGTGTTGCAAAGAGAAATTCAAACAAGTAACCCTCCCGTTACACTACTACCTCGCATCGTCGGTCATCAAGATATAACGCCCTAAGGCACACAATCAGGACTTCCAAAATCCTATCTCGCAATGATATTGACGCACTTCTATCTCTATGTCCTTCCATCTCGATTAAATGGAAAGTCTAACTAATCGGGGTGCCTATACTCTACACAAGTGTTATGATCATCATACACAAACATGTTACCTCAGAATTTTCCTCCTAGCCACGATATGGATATAAGACTCAAATCAATTCCCTTAACCTTACCTCACCCATTTACTTATGGTGAGAGAAATATTTCAGTGCTTTTCCACGGCACTTCCATTTCCATTAGCCCCAAATCATCACATGACTCTCAACTAATATATCATCAAAACCAGCATCGTAGCATCTAATAACATCTCTCCACTCTCAACGTCGTTAAGGTTCATGCGTGGAGTGTCTTGCAAGCGAAATCAAAACATGGAACCCCTTCGTTACACTACTATTTAACTTGTCAGTCGTGGAGGTTGGTTAGCTTAAAATATGCAACCAGGATATTCCTATCCCTTTTACCAACAAAATATGGTCAGAATCCTTACTTCTCTTAAGGATCCAAATCGTAAAGCACTTGTACTAACACTAAGTCATTTTTGCGAATAACAACGAGCTTAAACTGACAACTTAACCATAAATCCTGCATACCTTAAAACACATCTATAAGGTCTCCGCGCACTAAAATCATTCTAATGAAACATCTACTCATCGAAGTAACATCTAAACATATATTAAAAGCAAGCTCAACCTGTTTCCAAGTGAGATATTGCAAAAACAACTCGTTCCACCCTGGAACCGTGGATAAGATAGCCTTGCAATCACTAGCTTACTATCGCTCCGACCATCCAAGAACTGAATATGCTCGGAATAATACCATAGTTGTAAAACACACAGAAGACGAGTAGTGTAAATAAAATATAGTATCAAAATAACAACGCCCGCCTCTACGGAGAATGAAGAAAAAAAATAGAACCGTGCTGCCTCGGAAGACATATAGATATACACTCTATAATATTATCGATACTACCACTAAGCTCGGATCACTTTCCAATCACCCTGACTACTCTAAATGGTTCCCAGACGTAGTAAACTTTTCTTAACCTAACCAAAAAACTACTTTAATTAATGCCCCATCTAGGCACCCTATTCTTGTTCTTTAACTCCTACTGGGCAAGGTCAAAGCGTGTGGTTGTACACTCCACATAACCCTATTCCCCATCTGTGACATCCCTGACCATGTTAAGGTCATGAGTATCTTAGACTATATAGCCTCGATCCTGACAATCCCCCTCATAGTTCCCTTAGATCCTCCCACTAAAATAAAACATGCTATCGGCCTCAACGACCCTGTTTCAATGAATCCCGAGGCGGATTTCCACATGTGGGGTCTCATGAACACAAACAATTCTAGTCTTTACTTTTGGACTTAATTCTTCAACTCATCCATCTCCTCTCTAATGGAAGCGTTAATATTCCCAGTATAAGAGGGAAGACACTTCCATCATATACACAAGAAATCCGAGTGAAATCTCCATAAGCATTAACAAACACTTACTAGTGAGCCTATCATTACATTGAAGGACTCACTCTTCATTGTACCTACCTCATGAGGCACCAAATTCACTTAACCATATAACTCTTTGTTCACTGTCAGCCCCTAATCGATCATGATGTGAGAAATTCCAAAACTGCATTCTTTTTATTTCTGATAAATTGAAGGAACTCGCGGTTAACGCCATTCGTAAGATTCCTCAATGGGAAAACATTTTGCTCCCCCAAATATGGTGACCACCATTCCCACTATTTCAACTTTTCTCCAATGAGTGAATTTTTTCCCCTTAAATTTTCACATTAGGGAATTTCTATACCCTGCCCTAAGACAAAGCTTTTGAGTATTCTACTTCCATTAGATAATGCTACACTGCCTTCGCATAACTTAAACTTCAACGAATGGTCCTTATCAAAGACCCTACAGACCTGTTCCTAATTTAACTTCATGGGGTGAGTCATGTTTATCCCCACTCTCTACTATAGTGGTACGTGGATAAATATAACTACTACACTCTAGTAGTCATTGCAGTAATACATGTCAATTCCACAAAGGGAGTGACCTCTACGGAGGTCCTCGTCCCTCACTTCAACTTACATATCTAATTGAGCCCCTCCTCCTACTTCCCTCATAACGTCCTTCCCTAGTCACCCTTCATGGATCAAGACATGAATCTCACACGGGCATGGAAAAGATTTACTATAATCTTACATAATAGAAGGAGAACGAAATCTCACAATAGGAATCAACAATCCAAATAATAAGGCTCCATCTCAAATAGAAAGCAACACTGAAGCGTAATACATCCACACAGATTCCTAAGGACACTATAACCTTATGCTCTGATAGCATCTGTGACACCCCGCCTAATAAAATATTGGGTGATCAATCGTATACCAAATTAAAATATGAATCTCATATCGTTCATTCTTAACATCATTGTCGAAAACCAATTTAAATACTAATAACTTATTAGGCTCGCATCAATATTTGATTTAACTAATATTTTAATCAAACCAACCAAGTAAAATAATAACACTGTTTATAAACCATAACTGAAATGAAATAAGGTAACCGAACTCTAGGTTAAACATAATAGAACCAAATCGAATTTCCACAAACTAAAATGTGCTAAAAGAATAAATTAATACAGTTGGTATATCATCCCGAGTGTTTCTACAGTACCTCCTATCTAGATCACAACGATAGAAGCATCTATAATAAACCTGCTTGCATCAACAGTTGTTGCAGCAATGTCTGACTATAAAGAATCATAATCTAGGTGTCTCTGTGTCTGGACACCTAATATATACATATATATAAAGATAGGGAAAATAGAGAAACGAGTCAGAGCTCGGGTTTTAAAAATATTAGCAAGTGCATCAAATGATATATTTATCAAATATGAAATCTCTTATATTTAAACTGGTATCGCACTCCCATGAGATACACCTTGCCCATCCTCTAATAGTGCGCACTTATCGTATACATTTTTAAACAATCTAGTTAAGCTACTCTCCCTAAAAAATATCTTTCACCCATCCTCAGAATTCTCATAGCTACCACTTAACCGACGTGATGTCAAATATCTTATACCGTACCTATCACATAAGCTTTAATTAATATAATCATCGATTATATATATATTTATATACCGTTCATATTCCAAAAACTTTCACTTGTTTAAAATACAATTTTCACTTTAGTATATAAAATCCCATATATATTGTTCCCACTTTAATATGCATATCATAGTTTAAATCCGGATAATATCTCCCGGAAAGAAAGTAAAATATTATTCATCTTACTTTGTACACGATCTAAATTATATGATTTCACATCTTCATATACGAGCAATATACTCCACATAACAATTATATTATACCTATATCACAACCATATGTATAATAACCATCCCACTGAGCTATAACTCGAGGATGCAGTCTCTACAATGCTATCATCTTCTAAAGAATTACTCACATATTACTCTGGGTTACCAGTGGTCGGACTCTCACACCGACTTGGTAAAAACAAATCACAACGTACGGGAAGCGACCATAGTTCCAAACCCCTAAAGTGAGACGAATCATACCCAAGATGACTCACCCTAATAAGAATCACGCAATATAAATAAACGGATGCTTTGGCCTGAGGATTATACTCTCCTGCTCCTCAAGCCAGAAGGATCACCCATATCGCGCAACTTCCCACGATAGCACTAGAGGGGTATGTAGCACACAAATATATCATTCACATACTGATATATTTATAACCAAATCATATATATACATACTATAACAACACCCGTATATATAATATATTACTTATCATAGAGATAGCCAAGTAAACAGTATATAAGTATTCACACACTTAAAATACTAACCTATAAATATCCTCTTTACTTAAGATTTAACTGATACCTTAATCACTTTTAAGCATTATATATATAAACCCGAATATACTGATTCGCAATAATTAAATAAGTATACCAACAACTTATCTTAATTCCATAGGTATCGCATCATCAATAATAATAGTCGTCAATAGACGTACCTGATAGCAGTTTAATCCTCTCTAGCCCATATCCTAAATTCTATCCTACCCACACCCTAGTATCCACTCAAATGTAATCGGCCCATATTTATTCTAACCGCCCAAATATATATATACCCACTTGCGAAAAACCTCTCTCGAATGTTACATGTCCTAACCATTCATTATATCCATACCCCGGATTGTATCCTTAACTAATCCAAGGTTCCCTCTTTAATCCCCAAGGTTTACTCACCTTAAATTCCATTATCTAGGAGTCCGAATATCACATCTAGAATCCCCTACAATAATATCCACTTTGAAATTTAACTCCCCCCAAAACTTAAAGGAGGAAAACTAACAAATCTAGCTAAGACAAATCGATTCGCCCCTAATGCGAATCGATTCGGACCAGCGAATCGATTCTTTCTAAATTCGAATCGGTTCGGAAAAGGGTCAGCAATCAGGTCTTCAAGGGATAATCGATTCGGTTTCAATCCGAATCGATTCGGCCTAAGACAGCGTTATAGATCTCCTTATGCGAATCGATTCGGTCTAGACCCGAATCGATTCGCCCTGTTCGGAGCTCACTGTTTGAGCGAGTTCATCTTCTCCAAAAATCCCAAATATCATCCCAACCTCCATTTTGTGGTTTTTAATCTCAACCAGCAACATTATAATCATCATAACCCTGGTTTATAACTAACACATCAATTAATTTATGAAATGGAACAATTTCTCTTGGATTTAAACCCCAAAACCAATTAAACTCTATTTTATCATTTCTTCCCATTTCTAAACATTTATACACACAATTAACATGGGTTTAACACTTGAAATCAACAAGAGTTAACAATACATCAATTTGTAAACTCAAAATCAATTTTCCCTAATTTATCTAAAGGGTTTTAACCCAAAAATCATATAGTTTACCAACTATAATATGAGATACACACACTCAATTGAATAAATCAAGTAAACATTTGCCTCGTGGATAAAATCCGACGACCTAGAGTCCAATCCGACGAAATTTGGATCGAAATCCCCTTTCTCTTCCTCTTTTTCCTTCCTTTCTTCTCTTATTTTTTCTCTCTTTTCTTTCCTTTCTCACTCTCTCTTTCTCTCTCATGTGTTATAAGAGAAAAGATAAAGGGTTATCCTCTATAAAACCCAATTTTGACTTGTATACTCAAATGTGAGTCCCAACTAGTCCAAAAGTCCCCGGAACCTAAACTCCACCCCTAGACACTCTATTCTAACTATCTCGGCCATTCTGAATCAACCGTGCACTCGAATTCTCCATCCAAGTAACTTAACTAAAATTCATTAATCAGACCCAACATTTCTCAACACGCAATTTCTGCAACGTGTAATATTTCTCGTCGCTTCACCCAACTGTGACATGACATAAAAATATTTCGACTCATTTACTTAGTCCCAAAAGTAGATGTAACGCACATCAGTAATCATTTGACACTCAAAAAATCCAAAATTACTATTCATAGAAATTCCTTTAATTATCAAATTACAGCCACTTATGTAATTTAAATATCCGTGAAAGTACGGGGTCTTACACAAATTCTAACGGATTATGAACGAGATGTAAATAACACACACACACACACACACACACACATATGTATATACTGTTACTAGTACCGCAGATGTTTTTGAGAGCTAATTTGTGTTTTGAAATTAAATATGTTTAGGAGTTAATTTCAAGTGAACTAAATCATGGCACATTTTCTTTCTGCAATATCTTGAAAGTTGCAACAACAATATTATGAAGGTAATAACAATTGTGGTGCCCTATAACATGAGAAAATAAATAAGCTCTTTGTGATAGGCCAAATCTCTTTACTATCTCCCATCCAAAACAAAATGGGTGTTTTTAATTCAACCCACATTTTCTGTTTCTACATCATTTTTCTTAATTAACCCACATTATTGTGTTGATATCCTTATAACACACCCCACTACTAATGTCATTTTTCTTAATTTGTTTATGCTAAAAAATAAAATACATTTTTTAGAAAAAGAAATCAAAATTTGTTAACTACAAATGCCCCCTCAACGTTGCCCCATATTCAATTCACCATGCGAATTTTGTTATCAACACTTAAACTCCTAAACTTTAAAAACGACTTCAAGTAGCTCCAAAACCCTAACGGTGTGAAACATTTGGCTGAAAAATTGGTCATGTGCCATGCACATGGGGGTATTTTGATCCAAGTGAATATAGAATATTTTTAAAATAGAAATTACAAAAAAAACATATACAAAATATTTACAAAATCTCCTAATTACAAAAAATAATTTTTAAATTTTGTAAATTACTAAAAAATATTTAAAAAATAGAAATTACAATAATTTTTTAAGAAATTATAAAAAAAAACATTTGAAAGTCTGAAAATATTGAATGACTTTTAAAAAATATACTAATATTAAAAAATATAATTAAAATGCTTGAATAATATTGAAATAAATTAAAATCTAAAGAAAAAATGCCCTGAAAATTACAAAAAAAATATAAAATTTACCGAAAATAGTAAAAAACTTTTAAAAATTATGAAAATAATTGAAAAATCATTTTTTCATGCTGAAAAACTTTTAATTTTTTAAAATATTTGAAAAAACTTTGAAATTTTTGGAAATATTAGAAAACCCGTTTTACTAGACAAAGAAAAAAAAGTTCCTGAAAAAAATTATTTCCATTAAAAAAAATTACAGGAAGAAAAAATATATTTCAAGGAAAAAGATATTTTCTATAAAAAACTAAACCTTGATTTACAACAAAAAAACATTTACATAAAAAATATATTTTCGAAAAAATGAAATTTTTCAGCAAGGAATATAATAAAAATAAACCATTAATTACAACAAAGATACATTCCAAGCTTGATAAAAATATAACAATAAAATAAAAATTTCCCCTAAAAAAGAGTTTTCAAAAATACCGTTCCCTTAAAATAAATGCAAGGAAAATATATATATATATATATATATATATAGAAAAATGCATTTATAGTTTGATAAACAAAAACTAAAAAAAATTAGATTCCTGCCAAAAAAAGGTGTCTTGAAATATTAAAAATAAACGTTTTTGAAATTTGACAATTAATTGAAATATTTTTAAAATCAGCGTATTACGAGTTTTTTTTAAAATATAAAAAAGTATAAAAAGTTTGAATAATATTGAAAGACTTGAAATTTTTTGAAAATATCGTTAAATATATTTAAAATGTTTGAATGATATTGAAAATAATTTGAAAATTTGAAAAACGAACCCTCGAAATTATTGAATATTAAAAAACTTATAAAAAACTTGGACATTAGAGAAAATACTGGAAAAAAAAATCTAAAAATTCTAGAAGTAATAGAGAAATCATTTTAAAAGCTCAAAAACTTTTTTAAAAAACATAAAATATTGAGAACGGCATTTAAAACATTTTGAATATTAGAAATACCATATTACAAGGAAATTGCCTGAAAAAATGGTTCCCGCAAAAAATTATCTCCAATAAGAAAACATATTTTTCAGGAAGGAAACATTTACGGGGAAAAAACATATTTTCTTAGAAAAACATATTTTTCAACAAAAATAATCCTTCATTTATAACAAGAAAAACATTATAGGAAAAAAAACATATTTCTAGAGAATAGAGATTTTCTAGCAAAGAAAAAAATTTCACCAAAATAAACCCCTATTTAAAACCAAAAAAAATCTAAGATGGAAAAAAATTAGCAATTAAATGATTGTTAATTGTGAGAATAAATTAATAAGAAGTGATTACTTCGGAATAATTGCTAAGAAGTTAATGCATACTTACATAATGATTAAATTGCATGTTATGTTATGAGTCCATGTCGCATGTCATATTTAATTAATCAGTGTAATTAATGAACTTAAACATGAGATAATTATTGGGGTGTTTTATTTTACGTTGTGTGGCATTACCATGAGTTGTAAGGTATAACATTTTGAATGGACTCTAGAGTTTTGCAGACACCCGAAAGTGCATTTTTATCATTCTAAGTTGGGCTCGGATGATAGGGATACCTTGAGGTTAAGTTTTTTACTATTCGGAGTAGTATTTTGGACTCATTTAGGGGGGCAATATAAATGTATATTTCTTACGGGATTAAAGTGTAACTAAATGAAATTTGTCCAACTATATAATTCCTCTTCCATTTGGAAGAGATTCCTATCAGTCAACAACACAAAAGAGAAGAGGGGAGGTAGCTTGAGAGGAATTTGACAAACTTTGAAAGAGAAGTACAATCAATCAAAGCTCAAAGGACTCATTTGTTCTTCAAATGAGTAATATTGGTTTTTAATTCATGTTTCTCATATGGTAATATGTGTTTTGAAAGATATTTATGGGTGGAATTGGTGAAGATGAAATCATGTTTACAAAATGGGTACTTAAAGATTGTATAATATCTCGTGCTTCAAAAACTTATACACCTAAGGAGAAAAATCCCAAATTTGATGAATTAGATATATAAATATGAAATATGATTGATGTTTTAGGATCTAATTTATTTATAGGAATAGTCCCCATGTTAATTTGAAGTTGGATCAGAAATTGTTGATTAGTTAAACCCATTGATCTTGGAAATAAATTGGTGTTGGAATGTTTAAATATTAAGGAATTAATCGAGTTTTTGATGTTGTTAATACGATATAATTGCTGAAAAACATTTAGAATCGTGACCCACTAGATAGGATTGATTTGAATTTAGTTTAAAATCTAAAATTTGAACTTGAGGACAATTAATGGAGGTGTAAAAATATCTGAGCATAATGCCATAAGCGAATGAATTCATCCCCTGGGATGACGGGTCGAGGTCGGATCATGGTTTGGTGGGAAAGTTTATCCCGAGTGGTTTCAAGTATACGAATCATTATCCATGCTAAAGATGATCAATCCCTATGGTTATTTTTAAGTTGAGCCAATAAATCAGTTTATTGGAATTTAAATCCTAGTTATCGAGTGACACCACTTAAGTTATTAATTAAAGTGATTATTTAATTGAAAACACTTAATTAACAACAAGAATATCCAAGGTAGAAAATCTGGATAGATAGGGTTGTATGCCTGATAAGAGCGTTAGTTTATGTTTGTATACACATATTTTGTAGTGGGTATACTTATGCATTATTAAATAATTATATGAATATACCACACTCGTGATGAATCTGTCGGTGGGATTGTATCGGAAGTGGTGACCATGTACCATAATCCCCACTAACAGTGCAAGTAATCTGGTCGGCATGTATTGGAAGTGATGACCATGTGTCGTACCCTGACTAAGTATACAGTTATTCAAAAGGTCTTATATTTTATATCGTACATTAATTTAGTCTAAACATCGTTTTGAGAGAGGTTGACGACCCAATCCTTCGGTGGGGTTTTGGTATGAAACTACCTGCTGGTTTGGCGGCATCATGATGCCCCATTCTCATATGTGTATATTGTTAATTTAAGTTTCTTAGGTGAGGGAGTCATATGAACTTCACGATTGAGGAACAATTGTGTCCCCAAAGCTTGATGCCTTCATGTGTGGTAAAAATTAAGAATGCATAAATTAATATTTAAATCTCATTGAATAATTATTAATTAAGCCTCGTGTCAGTATAATATACTGGATGGAACCAAGGGTACTTTATTAATGTGCGATATTATGGGGATTAGTATTTGAGGTGTGTTCTCACCTGAGTAATGAGTTGCATTCATAGTTTGCTTTCAGTATTCTTGTAATTGTTAATCCAATTAATTAGTTACCTTCTTAATTTATTTGTTCACATTCACTTATTTGTTAAATTAATCAATTGGTTACGTTATTAATACGCTTTCTATTGTCGAATAATTATTAATATGATGATTAGAGAATTCTTAGTGGGGTGACCACCTTGGGATGAGGATATGCGAGAAGTATTACCTTTAGATGAGAGGTGAGATACTTAATGCATGAGAGTGTGCATACGTCGCATGCCTCCAACAAATGAGTTGCACGGTTTATATTTATGATATTGGAAATACTTTTTCCAAATTTTGGGCTCTGACCTATTCCATATAAAATAATTTTCCACGCATTGTTAGACAGAATTCGCAGGGCTAAGATAATTCAGAATTGCAGCTCTTTTTATTCCATCTCAGTCTTTTGTTCACTCATTTCCAATCTAAACATTGTAAGGACATTGAGTCCTAGTTAATTCCTTTTAGTTGGTCATTAAGTCGGATTTGTAAATTACTTATTCATTTCCATTGGGATGTAATTTAATTTAAGATATTTATAGGGATTATCTTCCTCTTGTTGTGAATGGTTTGAATTCACTTACTTTATATATCGTATGATGATAATAATGATATAAATTAATTATCTAGACCTATCTTCGACATATTAACTTGTCCAACTATTAGGTGGAACATAGGGGTTGTTACAGTTGGTATAAGAGCATTTCGATTCTAGTGTCTTAAGGATCGGTGTTCGATTATTACATTCTGCGTTGCGTACTTTAATATGTAGAGAACTAAATTATTAGGAATTATTGTGCTTTTTTGAATCATTTCTTAATAAAAATCTTGTTTTCTTCCATATGGCAAAAACAAAACGTGGTAGGCCACCAAAGACTACCTAAACGACTGTCGGTGAAGAAGCTCAATAGGAGCCACAACCACAATCGCCTCAAACGCGACCAGTGGCATCAACAGTAGACATAGATACTATAGTGACTTAGGCAGTTACCATTGTCATGGATGCTATGTTAGAACATTTTTAGCCTTCGCTAATGCCACAACAGCAGCCACCATGACAACAACTGCAACAAGTGGTTTTGTCGGTACAACCACGGGTCACCGTATGGGAGAGAACACGGGAGGCCTTTTATAATGTCCACCCACCAGAGTATGTAGGGAACGAATATTTTAGTGTCTTGTAAATGGAAGAAAAATATACAAAGACAGTTTAAGATGGTAGAGTGCACTAAAGTTCACAAAAAAACGTTATCATCCTTTAAACTAGTGAGAAGAGCCTTATAATGGCGGTAGTAAGTCATCACAGTAGGAGAGACACTCTGGCCATTACAGAGTTCTGGGTTAAATTTGATGATAAATACTTCCCACCTGTTGTTAGGATTGAGAAGAAAAAGTAGTTTTTGGACCTCTCACAGGAGGGTCGAATGGTAGCAGACTATGAGAAAAAGTTCATCACTTTTTCTCTTTTTGCCATGGATGAGGTAAATATTGAAGAAAATAAGATAAATAAATTCAACCTATGGTTGACGTGGCATATGAGGTTGGCCTTTTTGGGAAACTCGACTCTTACCACTTATACATAAGTGGTAAATGTCGCACTGCTTCACTGTTAGGATCAGTGTCGGTTTATGAACGACGTGGAAGAAAAAAGGCATGATTGGGAGTCATTTAACCACTAGGGAAAGATAAATGGGGGTTGTAATCAATCTACATAAGGGTTCTTCTTTAGTGGAGTAACACTAAAGAAACACCTTGGTTTTGATGATCGTAAGGGCCATCAAGGTCAAATCCACTAGTTTGAGTAGGGCCAACAGGGATAGGAATAATATACTTAAGGACATCAAGGTGAAGG
This sequence comes from Sambucus nigra, assembly GCA_949130495.1. Classification (NCBI taxonomy): domain Eukaryota; kingdom Viridiplantae; phylum Streptophyta; class Magnoliopsida; order Dipsacales; family Adoxaceae; genus Sambucus; species Sambucus nigra. The sequence continues at coordinate 380,297,917 of OX422224.1, forward strand.
GTAATAGGGTCATGGCCAGTAGGTCCAACATTAAGAAATCTCCCACATTAACGATGCTTATTTTAGTTATGGTGAGGGAGTTCACAGGGAAAATAAGTTCCTAAGGGAAACTAAGGCCACAGGACCGATCAAAGGGGGTTACAAGCACCACAAAGGTAGTGTCATTTGTTTCCAGCACCACTAGTCTATACAATGTCAATAGTACCAACACCACCTACCCAACTTCATGGACAACTGTAACTACTATATGGATGTGTGTATAGCATTGCGCTTTGGAATGCACAGGCACCAGCCCAGGCGGTGCAAGATTGTTTTCTTATTTTTGGGCATATAAGATACATTTTGTTTGATACTAGTGCAAACCATTCTTTTCTAAGTTGTGGTTTGTCTCTATCATCAGGGATGATGGACTTAGCAACAGACATACTATTATATATTGATTGACCCGTGTGTATATGGCATATATACATTATGTGTGTAGAGAAATAGAGTTAGATATTGGTAGGCTTAGATTTGTAGTCGATCAGCTCGTTTTAGAATGTCCAAATATGATGTTATCCTTGGGATGGATTGGCTATCCAATTAGAGAGCTTGTGTGGATATCTATGAGAGGTCCATCTTCCTTTCCATTCTAGAGAAGGAGATGTACTTGGTAGAAATTCCACGATCGGAGGGAGGGTCAAACATGAATTCATATTATATTGAGGACGAAAGGTCTGACATAATTACGGTATAGCAGGACTCTAGTTTGGTAGTTAGATAATTTTTGGATGTATTTCAGGATATTATAGGATTACCACTGAGTAGAAATATTGAGTTTGTGATTGACATGGCTTTGGGTACGAGACCTATTGCCCGATCATCACAGATTATGACTCCTTTAGAGATGGGCGAGCTGATAAAGAAGATTCAACAGTTACTGGCCCAGTGATTTATTCACATGAGCACTTAAACAGGGGGAGATACTATCCTTTTTGTGAAGAAAAAGAATGGGTCGTTGAGATTATGTGTCAATTACCGTGAGTTTAACAAAGTCACCATATGGAACAAATACCATTTTCCTTGTATTGATTACTCGTTCTATTTATTGAGGGATTATTCTTACTTATCTAACATCAATTTGAATGCATGATACCATTAACCGAGGATTCAAAATCAAGATGTTCCTAAGACAACATTTCTAACGAGGTATTGGTCGTACGAGTTTATAAATATGCTATTTGGGCTGATCAACGCACCCGTCCTGTTTATGAACTTGATGAACAGGGTGTTCAGGGAGTTCTTGGATGACATATTGATTTATTCTCAGACTAGACAAGAACATGCTCAACATGTGCGAGTAGTCTTGTAGACTATATGAGACCATCAACTCTATGTCGAGTTATTTAAGTGTGGATTTTTTTTGAGGGAGGTGTAGTTCTTGGGTCACTTCATATCTGAATTAAGGATATCAATGGGATTGGGGTATCTACAGTGACAGAGTGGGGATATCTCATGATACCTACGAGGGTTCTCAGTGTTTCGAGTTTGGCAGGTGACTATCGTCGGTTCATCAAGGGGTTCTCGAAGATAGATGGTTCTTTAACGAACTTGACGAAAATAAGAGTACCTTTTATTTGGGATGAATTTTACCAACAGTCCTTTGATGAGGTTACGGTTAAGTTTACTTCAATTTTGATGCTCTATATGGCTCATGGCAGAGTGGAGTACATGGTTCTTATCGATGTGTCCCTATAGGGAGTTAGGGAGCACTAATGCAGGATAGGCAATCGATAGCTTATGCCTTAGGAAAGATTAAGCCTCACATGGTAATTTACCCCACCCATGACCTAGAGTTGGATGCATTAGTTTTTTCCCTTCAGATTTGGTGAAACTATATTTTGATGGAAATATTCCATCTTTTCATGGACCATAAGAGCTTACAGTGTCTTTTCACACAAAGGGAGTTGAACAGGTCACAACATCGATGGCTCAAGTTCGTAAGGAATTTGAGTTCGATATTTAGTATCACCTAGGAAATGCGGACGTAGTGGAAGATGCCTTGAGCCGTTGATCAAAAGTTGATCCTTTGACAATTTAGAAGGAAAAATGGGACTCAATTCACATGGATGATGGCCTGTCTCACACTTTATCGTAGTTCTGACCATTACACCAGAGGTCATCCGTTGGGTAGTGAAGGGGTAGGCAGGGGATGCTTCTTATCAACAGAAGATCTGACAGTTGTTAGAGTAGGGTTCCAAGTTGTAAATGATCGAATTCGATGGGGGACTACGGATCCATTGTAGATTAGTAATTCTCGAGGACGTGGATTAAATTAGACAGTCGTGACTACGACACACAAGATTCATTTCACGGTACGTCCTGGTGGGGACAAGATGTACCAGGATATGAGGCACCGATATTTATGAGTAGGAATGAAAAGTACATCGTCGTATTTGTGTTCAAATGTGGTATGTGACAAATAGTGAAGATTTATCACCAAAGACCAGCAGGTGTTTTACAACCTTTGGAGATTCGGATGTGGAAATGGGAGAGAATTTCCATGGAATTTAACATGGGCTTACCTACATTGTAGTGGGGGCACGATGCCATCTAGTTGATAGTGGACCGTCTAGCAAAGGTGGCTCAGTTTTTCCAATATTAATTTTTGTGTTGGCAAAGTTTCATGGTGTACCGCTCAATATTATGTCCAATAGGGCAAGACATTTGTGTCCCACTTTTGCAGGGGTTTCAGTAGGAATTGGGGTTAGAGTTGAGGTTGAGTACCTCATATCACCTAAAGATAGACGGACATACATAACAGATAAACAACATATTGGAGGACATGTTACGAATGTGTATCCTAGACTTCAAAGGTAGTTGGGAGAAATAATTACCGTTAGTGGAGTTTTCTTATAATAACAATTACTAGTTCACGATTGGCATGGCGCCATTTGAGGCTTTATATGAGGGGCCGTGTTGTTCATCCATATGATGGTTAGAAGTGGGGACGAAAAACATTTATCAAACCCTAGATCATTCAGGACAACTCAAAGAAGGTGGAGATGATTAGAAATAGGATTCGTATTTCCTAAGATCGCCAAAATATTTACGCATGATGTCGAGATGTCGAGAATATTTATGCATGATGTCGAGATGCCAAAATATGTACGCATGAATGGTTCGAATTAAATTACTTACTTTATCGTATGATGTCGAGAATGATGTAAAGTAATTATAATAACCCACATTTTTAATTTACTTATTACTCGGAATAATATATTTTTATTTTATTACTACAACCAAGTTGAAAAGTTAAAAGTAACATGTTTATATGTCAAACCTCATTATCCGGTTAAATATCAAATATATATTTTTCTAAAATATCATTATACTTATAAATATCATTTATGCTTAAATGTATTTTTATTTAACTTGAAATTTCATCTTGAATTAGTCACGACCCCAATATGATATATGTTGTCAACATTTAGATTAAAATTTAAGAGGTCTAAAATTTAAATGATATTTTTAAAACATTAGGTGACCAAAAAAAGAACAAACCTAAAAAATATCTACAAATTTATTCATAGTTATCCTACTTTTAGTACGTGGAAATCAAATCTATTCCAAACCTTAAATCGCCTGCTCCCTCTTTTGTTGTTTATCTTCTCACCTAAGAGGATAACGTCTTCTATAAATAAATAAGTATCTATAATAACCCATAATTTTTAGAATAAAATATTACGAAATAAATGAAATTAATAATTTTGGATTTATTTTGAGAATACATTTATTTGGGAGGATTTAAAATTTAAGTGAGTAAAAGTTTAAATTTAAATAAAAAATTCTTAATGACTTTATAAATATAAAATTCAATTGGACATAATGGGATTACGAGTGAAAAATAAATCACACATAAAGAAATTTACGGGCTCGTGTCGTTTTAACATAATAAAATGTCTAAGTGACATAGAAATAATTGGAGCTTTTTTTGGGGAGCATTAGGGACCTCATTTACTGTTTTAAATATTTAGAAATGGTACCGAGTCATAGGTATATGAGTTGGGGAGGTTTTGGGCTAGTTGGGATATGGGTTTGGGTCCATTTGAGGGTCCAAAAGTTGGGGGTTAGGCTCAACTCTGGATTAGCTACTTTCTAGTGTTTAAGTCGGGGAAAACCACTCCCTCACTATCATTACAGAAAACCTAAATTAAAATTTATGACAGAGTAGAGGATAAGGTCCAAAAGAGAAGAAAAAAGGCAAGAAACAAAGGCAAAATCAAGGGGCTTTCAAGAGGTTTTCATGCACAAATTTTAAGGCAAGAATTCTCTTGCTTAATTTATGCTTTCCAATATATTTCTTGATTAATTTAATGACCCCTTTAATTTCTAGAAATTATGTTTGGATACATTTGATTTAATGATGAATAACACATGTAGAAGTCCGATTTTTATATAGGGTTTGTCCCATAAATTATGTATAATAAATCTAAAAATTTTACGATTGAATCCATAGAATTTTATAGCTAAATCTGAGATAGTTTGGCTAATTAATGTAGAGAATATCACTATGAATTAATGGAGTAAATTTGATGTGGATCGCCTACTAAATTCCCCTTTATTATAAATTAAATGATAGATGGAAATTGAAAACCAATTCAATCGTATTAAACTTGAACAAACCTAGAACTTTCGGTTGAATGCATGTATTTAGGTTAGTTTTAGGGAGTAAAATTTGTTCTCGGTATGTGAAGTTTGGGGTTTCATATGCCTCGTTTCTAGTTTTGAGAAATTGGGTTTAGGGAGAACAAATGAAGAAGATGACGTGGGAAAGGGACAAGGGGGTCGTTCGAACGAGGTTGGATCTCGTTCGAACGACATGCTATGGCATGCGAACGAGCCCATTCTCGTTCAAGCGACGACATGGGATTTTTAGTTCTTCGTCCCTGTTTATGCTTGGGCTTGGGATAAACTTTTCACAAAAAGGTATTTGGCTTACTGAAATGGATATTTGGTTGGGTTATTTTAATGGCTTAAGACGGGTTAGTTTACTAGTTTTGGGACTAAACTTGAGGAATTTTGAAAACACTCTGTACCCACCTTTAGTTGATAAAAATTACAAATAACTGAAGGGTTAAGTAATTATTTGGAGGAGGGAATTAATAATTGGTTAGATATTGAATTATTAATAATTACAAATATGGTGGATTGTGAGGGGGATTTTTTATAGTAATTATAGAGTAATTACATATACATATTATATGAGATAATAATATGTACTTATATATATTTATGTGGACATACCAATATTCTGAGAGTGTCTTATTTTCTTGGGGTTTGTGCATTCGGACCGGGTACAACACGTCGACACATGTGGGCTTGGCGATGTGTAAGTCATATAGGTACTACGTGGAGGAGACATCTACGAGAAGGTAGGTGTTGACACTAACCCTTCCTCTATTACCGTTGGGTATGGGTCGTGTACATGTGTTCTGCATAGGGACAACCCCCAACTTATGTGTGCTTTGTGATGTCTGCTTAGGATAAGAGATTCCTCCGAGCTTGCCGATATGTGTCATATATATATATATATATATATATATATATATATATATATATATATATATAATCACCCAGACAAATTTAATTATCTAAGAATGTGAACAATAATTATATTTTGACCCTATAATGCATAATAGATGTTTATGCCTTATGTATATAAAACTTATGAGATTAGGATAAATGGGTTTGGATAATTAGATGTAAGGACTACATTTAAATATTTAATTATTGATATATCCATTTTTATAATTTGAGACAATGGCATACTCATTACGTGGGACATATTTAGGATGCGATTAATGTCACACTGAGATGACAGGTGAGGTATTAAATGCATGTGAGAGACGAAGGGGGAATATTTATTTTGCATCGATTGTACTATTGCATCATAGCTAAATTAAGTTAATTCTTGCACACCTCGGGCTCTAACCCAAATTTAAATGTTTTTTCCCCCGAGGTTATTTCTATACATAGATAGCAGGACTGTTGATGTACCAGCCTTGCGATCTCTCGTGCTTAGCAGCTTTCCATATTATCGGCTCTTCCTTAGGTGCTTTTCCAGTTTTAGTTATTTTATTTGGAAATATTTATCAGGGCATAATCCTGGTAATTATTAATTTACTTACATGTTGCTGGAGCTGTGATTTTTATTTGCTGTTGGATTTATTATTTAGTTGGTGTTTGTTTGAGTTTAATTATTGTCAGTGAAATATTCATAAAGGTTAAAATATCGGCCTTTTTATTGAACAATATTTTACTACGTTGTGCTGAGAATGGTATTAATTGATCGGCAAGCACTATCTTCGGCGTATCATGCCTGACCATCCTTTGCATGAGAAAATGGGGATTATTAGAGTATCCTTTGCTCCTATATATTTCAAGAGACTTAAACACTCAAAATTTCCCCTGCGTGTGCTAATAAGGATAGAGTATAATGAGAATATGTAAATAGTTATATACACCATATGCCTTTTATTTACATATTTTCTTGTTGTGCTAAAGAAGGTTATCCATCCGGGTATATAAAAATACGAGTTTGGGCTTGTCTGGTTAGCACTGTGTTTAAGCTATATTTGGTTTTGTATTTTCATGTGTGAGGAAGAAGAAGTAGTTGGAGGACATAAATGGGCTTTCCCTCTGTTGTTTGTTATATGTTTGTGTTATATATACACACAACTATAGTTGTTGTTTTAATATTTGTATTATAGTAATGTGTGTGTGTGTGTGCTGCGTGTGTAATATATACACACACACGGAATGTCAGTATATATAAGGTATGTCACTATATATGTGTGGTTGTGGGTGCTACGAGTGTTTTGTACATATATACATTGTGTGTGGTGTATATATCCCATATGAGTATATCACTCCACACACACACACACACACACACACACACACATACAGATATTTATTGATAACGATCCTAGTTTTGAGACGTGGAAATAAAAATGTTCCAAACTGTAACTGCCTAATCCCTCTTTTGTTTTTTATCTTCTCACCCAAGAGGATATTATGTTCTATAAATTCACAAGTATCCTTTGCTGCTAGATATTTGAACATAGTTGGACACTTAAAATTACCCCTGCGTGTGCTAAGAAAGAGGCAGTAGGGTAAGCATATGTAGGTATTTATATACACTATATACCTTTTATTTACATATTTTCTAGTTGTGTTAATGAGGGTTATATAAATATGATCCTACTGGGTATATGGAGACATAAGTTTGGGTATGTCCATTTAACACTAGGTGTAAGTTATATTTGGTTTTATATTTTTGTGTATGAGGAAGAAGAAGTAGGTGGAGGACAAAAATGGGCTTCCTTATGCTATTTTTTATATGATTATGTTATATATAGGGACATACAATGGACATTTGAAGTTTACCTAACAACTATACATACTGTTTTTTTAACATAGTAAACAAATTATTTTTTAGTTAAGTTTTTTTGTGTGATATTTAAACATTTCAAGGAACCCAAATAAAAAACGTTGCTCAAAATAACTTTTTTTTTCTATTTTAATAAAATCGATCAAAATTTCACACCTTTAAAGAACATTAAAAGTTGTTAAAGTTTGACAGATTTTTTTAAAATAGCAAAAGAAAATTATGTTGAGCTGATTGTTTTTAAACAGGTAGTTTGACTGATTTTGTTGAAATAGCAAAAAAATAAAATTTGAATTGATTTGTTTTATATGGGTCCATTGAAATGTTTATATATCACTTAAAAAATCAACTCAAAAATATTTTTTTAATATTAAAAAAAATAGATGCGCAAACTTGATGTGCAAAATTAGTGTGAACAGGAGTCCGTCTTTGTGTGTGTGTGTGTGTGTGTGTGTGTGTGTGTCTATATATATATATATATATATATATATATATATATATATATATATATATATATATATATGTATATAAGTTGTGTGTTGTGTATATATAATGTGTGTGCTGGTATAGTTGTGTGGGTATAGCCATATATATACATGTGTAGGTGAGTTTATTGAGGTATATATACGTAGTACCCCTAACTTTTGAGTAATTATTTTTATATTAAATTGCCTTGTGGATTAATTACATAAAATAAAGGAAGTTGAAGTAATTATTACTTTAAATGATTTAAGAGTTAATATTTATTGAGTTTTGAATATTTACCGTTAAACGAATGTAAATAGTACAACATTATGTTTTGTTGCGTCGTTGTGCTTTAAGCGACGATTATGATTTATATTGCAATCGGGTTATTATTAAAGATTTAATATGATGTTGGAACATGAAATAAGGAACGATATCCTGGATGCCAGTTCAGAGGGAACGATTTGATGATGCTAAGATTTAGTTCCCCAGATAAGAGATGATAAGCTCGAACAGTAATAACAATGGCAGTAATTTAGTTATATATGTGTACACGTATATAAAAAGAGATGAGGATAAGAGGACTAAAGGCAATTATGTATAGTGGTTCAGCCAATCAGGCCTACGTCCACTGTGAGTGTGTGATCCACTAAATATGGGCACTAATGGCTTTAGATACAATGCACATAAGCTCACTCTCTATTTAATGTGTGTACAAGCAGATTTTTAGCTAGGGTTACAATTATCGATCCCTTTCGAAGGTTGAAGATGAAAAATATATATAGGTCTTGGGTGGTGTGGTGTACCCCCCAAGCATGCATTGAACATGTGAATAATGATCTAGCCAATTCCCTGCTGACACATGGGTGTGCCACTTGTGATTAACGATGACATAATATTCCCTCATGTGAGGGGATGATATTGTTATAAAGGTCTAGTCCACATGCTATATGAGTCCCACGCGCACTGTTCCATGCGTCTCCCAAATCACGCGCTATGATGATGCCACCCTCGGCCTATGATGTCGTGCCGAGGCTAAAGTTCATACTGGAATTAGGTCATGTTGGATGTGGGCCTCCTACTGTCGTCCCCTCTTAGGGTCATCCGAATAATGATGAAGGGTCGTCGAGCCTATGCTGAAGGGTCGGCCCATGATGTGGGTTCGGCCCCTTATAGGGTCGTCTTGCCTATATTAGAGGGTCGATCCATGATGTGGGGTCGGCCCCTTATAGGGTCGTCCGGCCTATGCTGGAGGGTCAGCCCATGATGTGGGGTCGTCCCCTTATATGGTCGTTCGGCCTTTGCTAGAGGGTCGGCCCATGATACGGGTCCTCGTCTGAGATGAGGACACCCTCAGCCTGGCCGAGGGTGTATATTGGTGTATTAATTACCCTCCATCCCTTAGTCATCAATGCTCTTAAGATGGCTGAGGGATAATACTACATTTTGAGTGTCAACTGAGTGGTCAGGTTGACGAGTGACATTTGTCTAGTTGATTGACACCTTATCAGATATCCATCATCATTAATACTTGCCAAGTCTGGCGGCTGCACACCACTCTTGGGGCTTTTTGCCCTAATGATGCCTCTCATCGTGGGTTGTGCCTTGCATTTATTACTAAGCCCAATAGTAATAAGGTATTTAAACGATATTTTAAACAATCAATTCTTTTCTTCTTCTTTTTCTTCTTCTTCGCGCGCAAGCTTTCTCTCTCTAGCTCCTTACCTGTTCAAATCGCCATTTATGCGATATCTTCAGTGTCTCTCGGGCTTTGCTTAATCTTCATCTTCATCCGCATGTAATTCCTCTGCATTAGATTCCTCTGTTAGTCTTAAATTTCTGTTTATTTCTTGCATTTGGGTTTCTTTCCATTTTTTCTTGGTTGCTTTACCTTTTCAGCATGAAGACCCACCTTACTGTTGTGGTTATAGGACTGAATATTAGATTTTAGGCTCCTTAGGGTTCTCCCCCTCCATTCTGTGGTGGTTTAGTGCCTCTTTATGGCATTTCTTGGGTTTTCTTATGCTCTCCGGTGTTCTTCTCCGATGAACTGCGCTCCCCTTGTTCATGAGTGTTCATCCATAAAACCATTTATTTCTTTAGATTTAATCTGAAAGTCAGCTTGGTCAAACTTTAAACTTGTTTGTAGTTAGTTTGAACAACTTCCTCAAGTGTAGGGTCTTCCCCTTAATTCTCAAAAGACTCTACGGTTTAGCCTAGGAGTTTCCAACTTTGAGGGAGAAATTCTTTATAGAGATTAGGCCAATAAAAGAAGAGAATGAGTGAAGACGAGGGGCCGACCCTAATTGGGTATGACCCATCTTCCCCATTTCTTTAGCCACAAGTATACCATCTGAGCCCTTTGGGTCTTACCGTCATCTAGTTGAGTGTCAGACGCGCGAGGGACAGATGAACGAGAGAGCATCGTCTCTAACGGGTACTCGGTCAACTAGGAGGAGTGAGACTTCAACACTTAGTCCAAGCTGACAGGCCGAGGGGACAGTTCATTCTGAGGATGTCCCTGTGATAGCCCTATCCCCTATTTCTTTCCAAATGTCCTTTACAGGTGGCCCATCGACAGGCAACAACACCGAGAGATCTAAGGATGAGAGGGATGAGGGTGATAGTGAGAATTCACATGATGATCAACTTGACACTTTTAGTGCCTCGGCTTATGTCTCATCTGTTAGGGATCGTGACTTCTTGCTGTGGAGGCATATATTTGGTGTAAAACCCAATATAACTATGAGGGCCCCTAATGCATATGAGAGAATCTTTTAGGGAAATGAGGGGGAAGTTGTTGTTTATGAGCAGATGCTCAGGGTAGGTGTTAGGTTCCCTCTGCACGCTGAAATACTTGATATACTATCTACCCTTGGGATTGCTCCTTATCAACTTCCTCCCAACTCAAGGAGGACTATCCTCGACTATGTCTTCCTTTGGAAGAATACTTTCACCGATGAGACCTTGTTCGATTTATTCATAGCCTGCTACAATATCATTTCCTCGTCCAATCATCCTGGGTATTTTCATCTAGGGGCCAGGAAGTCTGATAAAAAACTTTTTCACATAGCACAAACTTCCAACCATGATTGGAATAAGAGGTTTTTATTCATCTCTTGGGATTGGGAATTCCCAGTCGGGTTAGAGCCTTTAGAAGACAGTCCGAGGGTTCCAAGGTCATGGTCAAACCCTCTAATGAAAGCGTAGTCGGACCCCAGACTTATCTTGGATGAGAGGGACATTGTTGACTATTTGAGAGAGGAACGAAGAGAGGGTGAACTTACCAAATTTGAAGACTTGATGACCCCTCGTTTGCTCAAAGAAGTTGGTCTGAGAGTCGGGCCTCTGACAAAATTATGTGAGTTGATATTTTCTCCACGTTATTTTTCTCAATTGTATCCTTGTTGCTACTTATTATTTCTAATGTGTCATCTTTTTTCAGGTCAGCCTGCAAACGTATCTGATCAACCCTGGGAAATGACTGCCCCTAGTTTAATGTCTGGCCTAGGCAAGAGGAAAGGCAAAGAGCCTCAGCAACATCCTAAAAAGACGAAGGCCATGGGCCAACACAGGTGGATCCGATCGTTGATACTCGTAAATGTAAGGAGCTCAAGGTCCCTGTTGGGTGTCGGACTGATTCCCAGATGAGGGCCAGCGTATAGGTCCCTCTGACACACACTGATGGGACCATCTCCTCTTCAAGAATGGGCACCTACTGAGCTCAGGATATGACCTTTCTAAAGGCTAAACCCTCCTCCCTCATAGACAACTTGAGGGTAGCCAATGCCTCAATTTTTTGTGCGCCGTCGCAGATTATGAATTTTTATCAAAGAGGCCCCCGACCAAGGTTTATGACTATGGACTTCACACTCTCGCTCAGGTATTTCCTTCAACTCACCTTTTGATTAACAAATATAAACTATTCCCTTGTCCTTTTAATATGAGCTTGTCTTTGTATAGTCTGTATGTGCCTTCACATCTTCCACCAAGTGGATGGTTGCAAACCAGAAGAAGTTCTATGAGTCTGAAAGAGCTATTTAGTATGAGGCCGAGATGGACATAGCCAGGGCAAAGTTAGAGTGTGCCATATCCGAGCATGCAAGGGTCCTGGATGAGCTGGTAAAGGAGTACGAGGCCGACCTGAAGGTGAAGGACAACCTCATCAAAGATAAGGAAGAGGCCTTTACTAATCAGGGGGTCCAACTCAAACCTGAACTTGTTGAGGCAGTGAGAAAGGCTGAGGTCGATGTGGTGGAGGCTTACAATATCTCCGATGAATTCCAAGGCTTCGGCCTTGAGTACCTAGAGAGAGGGATTAGGATGGCCTGTCGATGGGTCGTCTTAAAAATTTATGATGTTGTGTCATCTATCAACCCCTCTCTTGCAATGGAGATAGAATACCCACTTATAGTTGAGCCTCTAGCCCATTTAGAGTCTCAAGTGCACGTCGAAGGTACTGGGACATTTGAGGATCGGCCTATTTTGGTCATCGAAGAGACTTATTAGGTTGATGTTGAATCCTTACCTTCTGATATTTCTCAATAGGGTGGCTGCCTGTAGCCCACACCCTCTGTTTGTAGAGTTTCTGTATTGAATTTTCTTTTAGAAAAATATTTGTAAAACAAAATTTTATAATGGAACTGCTCTCTTCATGTCTCCTAAATTTTCAACTTTTACGACATGTCGCTTGGCTATGATATTTGTGTTAACCATCTTCCAAGTCCCCCCTCGTCTTTCTTGAGAGTGAATGGAGGGTCGTCCCTACCATTCACCCTCATCATAGCCGAGGGAGGAATTCACATAATTAATTATGTTTTAAAACATAAGTCCCCCTCGTCTTTCTTGATACAGAATGGAGGATCGTCCCTGCCATTCACCCTCATCATAGCCGAGGGTGGCATTCACCAAAATAATGATGTTTTAAAATATAATACCCCCTCATCTTTCTTGAGAGCTAATGGAGTGTCATCCCTGCCATTCACCCTCATCATAGCCGAGGGTGGAATTCACCAAATTAATTGTGTTTAAAACAAAAGTCCCCCTCGTCTTTCTTGAGAGTGAATGGTGGGTCGTCCCTGCCATTCACCCTCATCACAGCCTCGGGTGGCATTCACCGAATTAATGATGTTTTAAAATATAAGTCCCCCCTCGCCATTCTTGAGAGGGAATGGAGGGTCATCCATGCCATTCACCCTCATCATAACCAAGGGTGGCATTGACCAAATTAATGATGTTTTAAAATATAAGTCCCCCCGCATCTTTCTTACGAGTTAATGGAGGGTCTTCCCTGACATTCACCCTCATCATAGACGAGGGTGGAATTCACCAAATTAATTATGTTTTAAAACATAAGTCCCCCTGGTCTTTCTTGAGACTGAATGGTGGGTCGTCCCTACCATTCCCCCTCATCATAGACGAGGGTGGTCTTCACTAAATTAATGATGTTTTAAAATATAAGTCCCCCTCATCTTTCTTGAGAGTGAATGGAAGGTCGTCCCGGACATTCACCCTCATCATAGCCAAGGGTGGCAATCACCAGATTCATGATGTTTTAAAATATGTCCCCCTCGTCTTTGTTGAGAATTAATGGAGGGTCATCCCTTCCATTCACCCTCATCATAGCCGACGGTGGCATTCACCAATTTAATGATGTTTTAAAATATAAGTCCCCCCTTGTCTTTCTCGAGAGTGAATGGAGGGTCGTCCTTTCCATTCACCGTCATTATAACCGAGGGTGGCATTCTCCAAATTAATGATGTCTTAAAATATGTCCCCCTCATCTTTCTTGAGAATGAATGGAATTTCATCCCTGCCATTCACCCTCATCGTAGCCGAGGGTGGCATTCACCAAATTAATGATGTTTTAAAATATAAGTCCCACTCGTCTTTCTTGAGGTAGAATGGAAGGTTGTCCCTGCCATTCACCCTCATCATAGCCAAGGGTGACATTCACTAGATTAATGATGTTTTAAAATATGTCCACCCTCGTCTTTGTTGAGAATGAATGGAGGGTCATCCATGCCATTCAGCTTCATCATAGCCGAGGGTGGAATTCACCAAATTAATTATGTTTAAAACATAAGTCCCCCTCGTCTTTCTTGAGAGTGAATGGTGGGTCATCCCTGCCATTCACCCTCATCACAACCTAGGGTGGAATTCACCAAATTAATGATGTTTTAAAATATAAGTCCCCCCTCGCCATTCTCGAGAGGGAATGGAGGGTCGTCCATGCCATTCACCTTCATCAGAACCGAGGGTGGCATTGACCAAATTAATGATGTTTTAAAATATAAATCCCCCCTCATCTTTCTTAAGAGTTAATGGAGGGTCTTCCCTGATATTCACCCTCATCATAGCCGAGGGTGGAATTCACTAAATTATTTATGTTTTAAAACATAAGTCCCCCTCGTCTTTCTTGGGACGGAATGGTGGGTCGTCCCTACCATTCCCCCTCATAATAGCCGAGGGTGGTCTTCACTAAATTAATGATGTTTTAAAATATAAGTCCCCCTCATCTTTCTTGAGAGTGAATGGAAGGTCGTCCCGACCATTCACCCTCATCATAGCCAAGGGTGGCAATCACCAGATTCATGATGTTTTAAAATATGTCCCCCCTCGTCTTTGTTGAGAATGAATGGGGGGTCATCCCTTCCATTCACCCTCATCATAGCCGAGGGTGGCATTCACCAATTTTATTATGTTTTAAAATATAAGTCCCCCCTTGTCTTTCTCGAGAGTGAATGGAGGGCCGTCCCTTCCATTAACCCTCATTATAGCCGAGGGTGGCATTCTCCAAATTAATGATGTCTTAAAATATGTCCCCCTCATCTTTGTTGAGAATGAATGGAAGTTCATCCCTGCCATTCACCCTCATCGTAGCCGAGGGTGGCATTCACAAAATTAATGATGTTTTAAAATATAAGTCCCCCTCGTCTTTCTTGAGAATGAATGGAGGGTCCTCCCTATCATTCACCCTCATCATAGCCGAGGGTGGAAATCACCAAATTAATGATGTTTTAAAATATAAGTGCCCCCTCGCCATTCTCGAGAGGGAATGGAGGGTCGTCCATGCCATTCACCTTCATCAGAACCGAGGGTGGCATTGACCAAATTAATGATGTTTCAAAGTATGAGTCCCTCTCGTCTCTCTTGAGAGGGAATGGAGGGTCGTCCATGCCATTCACCCTCATCATAGCCGAGGGTGGCATTCACCAAGTTAATGATGTTTTAAAATATAAGTCCCCCTCAACTTTCTTGAGAGCTAATGGAGTGTCATCCCTGCCATTCACCCTCATCATAGCCGAGGGTGGAATTCACCAAATTAATTGTGTTTAAAACAAAAGTCCCCCTCGTCTTTCTTGAGAGTGAATGGTGGGTCGTCCCTGCCATTCACCCTCATCACAGCCTCGGGTGGCATTCACCGAATTAATGATGTTTTAAAATATAAGTCCCCCCTCGCCATTCTTGAGAGGGAATGGAGGGTCATCCATGCCATTCACCCTCATCATAACCAAGGGTGGCATTGACCAAATTAATGATGTTTTAAAATATAAGTCCCCCCGCATCTTTCTTAAGAGTTAATGGAGGGTCTTCCCTGACATTCACCCTCATCATAGCCGAGGGTGGAATTCACCAAATTAATTATGTTTTAAAACATAAGTCCCCCTGGTCTTTCTTGAGACTGAATGGTGGGTCGTCCCTACCATTCCCCCTCATCATAGACGAGGGTGGTCTTCACTAAATTAATGATGTTTTAAAATATAAGTCCCCCTCATCTTTCTTGAGAGTGAATGGAAGGTCGTCCCGGACATTCACCCTCATCATAGCCAAGGGTGGGAATCACCAGATTCATGATGCTTTAAAATATGTCCCCCTCGTCTTTGTTGAGAATTAATGGAGGGTCATCCCTTCCATTCACCCTCATCATAGCCGACGGTGGCATTCACCAATTTAATGATGTTTTAAAATATAAGTCCCCCCTTGTCTTTCTCGAGAGTGAATGGAGGGTCGTCCTTTCCATTCACCGTCATTATAACCGAGGGTGGCATTCTCCAAATTAATGATGTCTTAACATATGTCCCCCTCATCTTTCTTGAGAATGAATGGAATTTCATCCCTGCCATTCACCCTCATCGTAGCCGAGGGTGGCATTCACCAAATTAATGATGTTTTAAAATATAAGTCCCACTCGTCTTTCTTGAGGTAGAATGGAAGGTGGTCCCTGCCATTCACCCTCATCATAGCCAAGGGTGACATTCACTAGATTAATGATGTTTTAAAATATGTCCACCCTCGTCTTTGTTGAGAATGAATGGAGGGTCATCCATGCCATTCAGCTTCATCATAGCCGAGGATGGCATTCACCAAATTAATTATGTTTAAAACATAAGTCCCCCTCGTCTTTCTTGAGAGTGAATGGTGGGTCATCCCTGCCATTCACCCTCATCACAACCTAGGGTGGAATTCACCAAATTAATGATGTTTTATAATATAAGTCCCCCCTCGCCATTCTCGAGAGGGAATGGAGGGTCGTCCATGCCATTCACCTTCATCAGAACCGAGGGTGGCATTGACCAAATTAATGATGTTTTAAAATATAAATCCCCCCTCATCTTTCTTAAGAGTTAATGGAGGGTCTTCCCTGACATTCACCCTCATCATAGCCGAGGGTGGAAGTCACCAAATTATTTATGTTTTAAAACATAAGTCCCCCTCGTCTTTCTTGAGACGGAATGGTGGGTCGTCCCTACCATTCCCCCTCATAATAGCCGAGGGTGGTCTTCACTAAATTAATGATGTTTTAAAATATAAGTCCCCCTCATCTTTCTTGAGAGTGAATGGAAGGTCGTCCCGGCCATTCACCCTCATCATAGCCAAGGGTGGCAATCAACAGATTCATGATGTTTTAAAATATGTCCCCCCTCGTCTTTGTTGAGAATGAATGGGGCGTCATCCCTTCCATTCACCCTCATCATAGCCGAGGGTGGCATTCACCAATTTTATTATGTTTTATAATATAACTCCCCCCTTGTCTTTCTCGAGAGTGAATGGAGGGTCGTCCCTTCCATTAACCCTCATTATAGCCGAGGGTGGCATTCTCCAAATTAATGATGTCTTAAAATATGTCCCCCTCATCTTTGTTGAGAATGAATGGAAGTTCATCCCAGCCATTCACCCTCATCGTAGCCGAGGGTGGCATTCACAAAATTAATGATGTTTTAAAATATAAGTCCCCCTCGTTTTTCTTGAGATAGAATGGAGGGTCGTCCCTTCCATTCACCCTCATCATAGCCAAGGGTGACATTCACTAAAATAATGATGGTTTAAAATATGTCCACCCTCGTCTTTGTTGAGAATGAATGGAGGGTCATCCCAGCCATTCAGCTTCATCATAGCCGAGGGTGGCATTCACCAAATTAATGATGTTTTAAAATATAAGTCCCCCCTTGTCTTTCTTGAGAGTGAATGGAGGGTCGTCCCTTCTATTCACCCTCATAATAACCGAGGGTGGCATTCACCAAATTAATGATGGTTTAAAATATAAGTCCCCCCTCGTCTTTCTTGAGAGGGAATGGAGGGTCGTCCATCCCATTCAGCCTCATCATAACCGAGGGTGGCATTCACCAAATTTGTGATGTTTAGAAATATAAGTCCCCCCTCATCTTTCTTAAGAGTTAATGCGGGGTTTTCCTTGCCATTTACCCTCATCATAATCGAGGGTGGAATTCACCAAATTAATTATGTTTTAAAACGTAAGTCCCCCTCGTCTTTCTTGAGAGTAAATGGAGGGTCGTCCCTGCCAATTACCCTCATCATAGCCGAGGGTGGCATTTACCAAATTAATGTTGTTTCAAAATATAAGTCCCCCACGTCTTTATTGAGAGTGAATGGAGGGTCATCCCTTCCATTCACCCTCATCATAGCCAAGGGTGGCATTCACCAAATTAATGATGTTTGAAAATATGTTTCCCTCGTCTTTCTTGGGAATGAATGGAGGGTCCTCCCTGTCATTCACCCTCATCATAGCCGAGGGTGGCATTACTTAAATTAATGATGTTTTACAATATAAGTCCCGCCATGTCTTTCTTGAGAGTGAATGGAGGGTCATCCCTTCCATTCACCCTCATCATAACCGAGGGTGGCATTCACCAAATTAATGATGTTTTAAAATATAAGTCCCCCCCATCTTTCTTGAGAGTTAATGGAGGGTCGTCCATGCCATTCACCCTCATCATAGCCGAGGGTGGAATTCACCAAATTAATTATGTTTTAAAACATAAGTCCCCCTCCTCTTTCTTGAGAGTGAATGGAGGGTTATCCCTCCCATTCACCCTCATCATAGCCGAGGTGGCATTCCCCAAATTAATGGTGTTTTAAAATATAAGTCCCCCTTGTCTTTCTTGAGAGTGAATGGAGGTTCATCCCTTCCATTCACCCTCATCATAGACAAGGGTCGCATTCACATAATTAATGATGATTTAAAATATGTCCCCCTCGTCTTTCTTGAGAATGAATGGAGGGTCCTCCCTCTCATTCACCCTCATCATAGCCGAGGGTGGAAATCACCAAATTAATGATGTTTTAAAATATAAGTCCCCCTTGACTTTCTTGAGAGTGAATGGAGGGTCGTCCCTTCCAGTCACCCTCATCATAACCGAGGGTGGCATTCACCAAATTAATAATGTTTTAAAATATAAGTCCCCCCTCGTCTTTCTTGCGAGGGAATGGAGGGTCGTCCATGCCATTCACCCTCATCATAGCCGAGGGTGGCATTCACCAAATTAATGATGTTTTAAAATATAAGTCCCCCCTCATCTTTCTTGAGAGTTAATGGGGGGTCATCCCTGCCGTTGACCCTCATCATAGCCGAGGGTGGAATTCACCAAATTAATTATGTTTTAAAACATAAGTCCCCCTCGTCTTTCTTGAGGGTAAATGGAGGGTCGTCCCTCACATTCACCCTCATCATAGCCGAGGGTGGCATTCACCAAATTAATGATGTTTTAAAATATAAGTCCCCCTCGTCTTTCTTGAGAGTGAATGGAGGGACTTCCCTGTCATTCACCCTCATCATAGCCAAGGGTGGCATTCACCAATTTTATTATGTTTTAAAATATAAGTCCCCCCTTGTCTTTCTCGAGAGTGAATGGAGGGCCGTCCCTTCCATTAACCCTCATTATAGCCGAGGGTGGCATTCTCCAAATTAATGATGTCTTAAAATATGTCCCCCTCATCTTTGTTGAGAATGAATGGAAGTTCATCCCTGCCATTCACCCTCATCGTAGCCGAGGGTGGCATTCACAAAATTAATGATGTTTTAAAATATAAGTCCACCATCGTCTTTCTTGAGAGGTAATGGAGGGTCGTCCATGCCATTCATCTTCATCATAGCCGAGGGTGGAAATCACCAAATTAATGATGTTTTAAAATATAAGTCCCCCCTCGCCATTCTCGAGAGGGAATGGAGGGTCGTCCATGCCATTCACCTTCATCAGAACCGAGGGTGGCATTGACCAAATTAATGATGTTTCAAAGTATGAGTCCCTCTCGTCTCTCTTGAGAGGGAATGGAGGGTCGTCCATGCCATTCACCCTCATCATAGCCGAGGGTGGCATTCACCAAGTTAATGATGTTTTAGAATATAAGTCCCCCTCAACTTTCTTGAGAGCTAATGGAGTGTCATCCCTGCCATTCACCCTCATCATAGCCGAGGGTGGAATTCACCAAATTAATTGTGTTTAAAACAAAAGTCCCCCTCGTCTTTCTTGAGAGTGAATGGTGGGTCGTCCCTGCCATTCACCCTCATCACAGCCTCGGGTGGCATTCACCGAATTAATGATGTTTTAAAATATAAGTCCCCCCTCGCCATTCTTGAGAGGGAATGGAGGGTCATCCATGCCATTCACCCTCATCATAACCAAGGGTGGCATTGACCAAATTAATGATGTTTTAAAATATAAGTCCCCCCGCATCTTTCTTAAGAGTTAATGGAGGGTCTTCCCTGACATTCACCCTCATCATAGCCGAGGGTGGAATTCACCAAATTAATTATGTTTTAAAACATAAGTCCCCCTGGTCTTTCTTGAGACTGAATGGTGGGTCGTCCCTACCATTCCCCCTCATCATAGACGAGGGTGGTCTTCACTA
Organism: Sambucus nigra; assembly: GCA_949130495.1. Taxonomy (NCBI): domain Eukaryota; kingdom Viridiplantae; phylum Streptophyta; class Magnoliopsida; order Dipsacales; family Adoxaceae; genus Sambucus; species Sambucus nigra. The sequence goes on from OX422224.1 coordinate 380,317,964, forward strand.
AATTAATGATGTTTTAAAATATAAGTCCCCCTCATCTTTCTTGAGAGTGAATGGAAGGTCGTCCCGGACATTCACCCTCATCATAGCCAAGGGTGGCAATCACCAGATTCATGATGGTTTAAAATATGTCCCCCTCGTCTTTGTTGAGAATTAATGGAGGGTCATCCCTTACATTCACCCTCATCATAGCCGACGGTGGCATTCACCAATTTAATGATGTTTTAAAATATAAGTCCCCCCTTGTCTTTCTCGAGAGTGAATGGAGGGTCGTCCTTTCCATTCACCGTCATTATAACCGAGGGTGGCATTCTCCAAATTAATGATGTCTTAAAATATGTCCCCCTCATCTTTCTTGAGAATGAATGGAATTTCATCCCTGCCATTCACCCTCATCGTAGCCGAGGGTGGCATTCACAAAATTAATGATGTTTTAAAATATAAGTCCCCCTCGTCTTTCTTGAGATAGAATGGAGGGTCGTCCCTTCCATTCACCCTCATCATAGCCAAGGGTGACATTCACTAAATTAATGATGTTTTAAAATATGTCCACCCTCGTCTTTGTTGAGAATGAATGGAGGGTCATCCCAGCCATTCAGCTTCATCATAGCCGAGGGTGGCATTCACCAAATTAATGATGTTTTAAAATATAAGTCCCCCCTTGTCTTTCTTGAGAGTGAATGGAGGGTCGTCCCTTCCATTCACCCTCATAATAACCGAGGGTGGCATTCACCAAATTAATGATGGTTTAAAATATAAGTCCCCCCTCGTCTTTCTTGAGAGGGAATGGAGGGTCGTCCATCCCATTCAGCCTCATCATAACCGAGGGTGGCATTCACCAAATTTATGATGTTTAGAAATATAAGTCCCCCCTCATCTTTCTTAAGAGTTAATGCGGGGTTTTCCTTGCCATTTACCCTCATCATAATCGAGGGTGGAATGCACCAAATTAATTATGTTTTAAAACGTAAGTCCCCCTCGTCTTTCTTGAGAGTGAATGGTGGGTCATCCCTGCCATTCACCCTCATCACAACCTAGGGTGGAATTCACCAAATTAATGATGTTTTATAATATAAGTCCCCCCTCGCCATTCTCGAGAGGGAATGGAGGGTCGTCCATGCCATTCACCTTCATCAGAACCGAGGGTGGCATTGACCAAATTAATGATGTTTTAAAATATAAATCCCCCCTAATCTTTCTTAAGAGTTAATGGAGGGTCTTCCCTGACATTCACCCTCATCATAGCCGAGGGTGGAATTCACCAAATTATTTAAGTTTTAAAACATAAGTCCCCCTCGTCTTTCTTGAGACGGAATGGTGGGTCATCCCTACCATTCCCCCTCATCATAGCCGAGGGTGGTCTTCACTAAATTAATGATGTTTTAAAATATAAGTCCCCCTCATCTTTCTTGAGAGTGAATGGAAGGTCGTCCCGGCCATTCACCCTCATCATAGCCAAGGGTGGCAATCACCAGATTCATGATGTTTTAAAATATGTCCCCCCTCGTCTTTGTTGAGAATGAATGGGGGGTCATCCCTTCCATTCACCCTCATCATAGCCGAGGGTGGCATTCACCAATTTAATTATGTTTTAAAATATAAGTCCCCCCTTGTCTTTCTCGAGAGTGAATGGAGGGCCGTCCCTTCCATTCACCCTCATTATAACCGTGGGTGGCATTCTCCAAATTAATGATGTCTTAAAATATGTCCCCCTCATCTTTCTTGAGAATGAATGGAAGTTCATCCCTGCCATTCACCCTCATCGTAGCCGAGGGTGGCATTCACAAAATTAATGATGTTTTAAAATATAAGTCCCCCTCGTCTTTCTTGAGATAGAATGGAGGGTCGTCCCTTCCATTCACCCTCATCATAGCCAAGGGTGACATTCACTAAATTAATGATGTTTTAAAATATGTCCACCCTCGTCTTTGTTGAGAATGAATGGAGGGTCATCCCAGCCATTCAGCTTCATCATAGCCGAGGGTGGCATTCACCAAATTAATGATGTTTTAAAATATAAGTCCCCCCTTGTCTTTCTTGAGAGTGAATGGAGGGTCGTCCCTTCCATTCACCCTCATAATAACCGAGGGTGGCATTCACCAAATTAATGATGGTTTAAAATATAAGTCCCCCCTCGTCTTTCTTGAGAGGGAATGGAGGGTCGTCCATCCCATTCAGCCTCATCATAACCGAGGGTGGCATTCACCAAATTTATGATGTTTAGAAATATAAGTCCCCCCTCATCTTTCTTAAGAGTTAATGCGGGGTTTTCCTTGCCATTTACCCTCATCATAATCGAGGGTGGAATGCACCAAATTAATTATGTTTTAAAACGTAAGTCCCCCTCGTCTTTCTTGAGAATAAATGGAGGGTCGTCCCTACCAATTACCCTCATCATAGCCGAGGGTGGCATTCACCAAATTAATGTTGTTTCAAAATATAAGTCCCCCACGTCTTTATTGAGAGTGAATGGAGGGTCATCCCTTCCATTCACCCTCATCATAGCCAAGGGTGGCATTCACCAAATTAATGATGTTTGAAAATATGTTCCCCTCGTCTTTCTTGGGAATGAATGGAGGGTCCTCCCTGTCATTCACCCTCATCATAGACGAGGGTGGCATTACTTAAATTAATGATGTTTTAAAATATAAGTCCCCCCTTGTCTTTCTTGAGAGTGAATTGAGGGTCGTCCCTTCCATTCACCCTCATTATAACCGAGGGTGACATTCACCAAATTAATGATGTTTTAAAATATAAGTCCCCCCCATCTTTCTTGAGAGTTAATGGAGGGTCGTCCATGCCATTCACCCTCATCATAGTCGAGGGTGGAATTCACCAAATTAATTATGTTTTAAAACATAAGTCCCCCTCCTCTTTCTTGAGAGTGAATGGAGGGTTATCCCTCCCATTCACCCTCATCATAGCCGAGGTGGCATTCCCCAAATTAATGGTGTTTTAAAATATAAGTCCCCCTTGTCTTTCTTGAGAGTGAATAGAGGGTCGTCCCTTCTATTCTCCCTCATCATAACCTAGGGTGGCATTCACCAGATTAATGATGTTTTGAAATATAAGTCCTCCCTCATTTTTATTGAGAGGGAATGGAGGGTCATCCCTGCCATTCACCCTCATCATTGCCGAGGGTGGTATTCTCCAAATTAATGATGTTTTAAAATATAATTCCCCCCACATCTTTCTTAAGAGTTAATGGATGGTCGTCCCTGCCATTCACCCACATCTTAGTCGAGGGTGGAATTCACAAAATTAATTATGTTTTAAAACATAAATCGCCCTCGTCTTTTTTGCGAGGTTATGGAGGGTCGTCCCTGCCATTCACCCTCATCATAGCTGAGGGTGGCATTCATGAAATTAATGATGTTTTTAAAATATAAGTTCCCCCGTCTTTCTTGAGAGTGAATGGAGGGTAATCCCTGCCATTCACCCTCATCATAGCTAAGGGTGGCAAGCACCATATTAATGATGTTTTAAAATAAGTCCCCCTCATCTTTCTTGAGAGTTAATGGAGTGTCATCCCTTCCATTCATCCTCATCATAGCCGAGGGTGGAATTCACCAAATTAATTATGTTTAAAACATAAGTCCCCCTCGTCTTTCTTGAGAGTGAATGGTGGGTCGTCCCTGCCATTCACCCTCATCACAGCCTCGGGTGGCAGTCACCAAATTAATCATGTTTTAAAATATAAGTCCCCCCTCGCCATTCTTGAGAGGGACTGGAGGGTCGTCCATGCCATTAACCCTCATCAGAGCCGAGGGTCGTATTCACCAAATTAATGATGTTTTAAAATATAATCCCTCCTCATCTTTCTTAAGAGTTAATGGAGGGCCGTCCCTGCCATTCACCCTCATCATAACTGAGGGTGGAATTCACGAAATTAATTATGTTATAAAACATAAGTACCCCTCATCTTTCTTTGGAGTGAATGGAGGGTTGTCCCTTCCATTCACCCTCATCATCGCCAAGGGTGGCATTCGCCAAATTAATGATGTTTGAAAATATGTTCCCCTCGTTTTTCTTGAGAATGAATGGAGGGTCCTCCCTCTCATTCACCCTCATCGTAGCCGAGGGTGGCATTCCCCAAATTAATGATGATTTAAAATATAAGTCCCCCCTTGTCTTTCTTGAGAGTGAATGGAGGTTCGTCCCTTCCATTCACCCTCATCATAACCGAGTGGGAATTCACCAAATTAATGATGTTTTAAAATATAACTCCCCCCCATCTTTCTTGAAAGTTAATGGAGGGTCGTCCACGCCATTCACCCTCATCATAGCCAAGGGTGGAATTCACCAAATTAATTATGTTTTAAAACATAAGTCCCCATCCTCTTTCTTAAGAGTGAATGGGGGGTCATCCCTCCCATTCACCCTCATCATAGCCGAGGTGGCATTCACCAAATTAATGGTGTTTTAAAATATAAGTCCCCCTTGTCTTTCTTGAGAGTGAATGGAGGGTCGTACCTTCCATTCACCCTCATCATAACCGAGGGTGACATTCACCAAATTAATGATGTTTTAAAATATAAGTCATCCCTCATTTTTCTTGAGAGGGAATGGAGGGTCGTCCCTGCCATTCACCCTCATCATTGCCGAGGGTGTCATTCTCCCATTAATGATGTTTTAAAATATAATTCCCCCCTCATCTTTCTAGAGAGTGAATGGAGGGTTGTCCCTTCCATTCCCCCTCATCATGGCCGAGAGGGGCATTCACTAAATTAATGATGTTTTAAAATATAAGTCCTTACTTGTCTTTCTTGAGAGTAAATGGAGGGTCGTCCCTTCCATTCACCCTCATCATAACCGAGGGTAGCATTCACCAAATTAATGATGTTTCAAAATACAAGTCCTTCCTCATCTTTCTCGAGAGGGAATGGAGGGTCGTCCATGCCATTCATCCTCATCATAACCGAGGGTGGCATTCACCAAATTAATGATGTTTTAAAATATAAGTCACCCCACATCTTTCTTAAGAGTTAATGGATGGTCGTCCCTTCCATTCACCCTTATCATAGCCGAGGGTTGAATTCACCAAATTATTTATGTTTTAAAACATAAATCCCCCTCGTCTTTTTTGAGAGTGAATGTGGGCTCGTCCCAGCCATTCACCCTCATCATAGCTGAGGGTGTCATTCACGAAATTAATGATGTTTTTAAAATATAAATCACCCCCGTCTTTCTTGAGAGTGAATGGAGGGTAATCCCTGCCATTCACCCTCATCATAGCTAAGGGTGGCAAGCCCCATATTAATGATGTTTTAAAATATGTCCCCCTAATCTTTCTTGAGATTGAATGGAGGGTCCTCCTTTCCATTCAACCTCATCATAGCCGAGGCTGGCGTTCACCAAATTAATGATGCTTTAAAATAGAAGTCCCCCTTGTCTTTCTTGAGAATGAATGGAGGGTCGTCCCTTCCATTCACACTAATCATAACCGAGGGTGGGATTCACCAAATTAATTATGTTTTAATTATAAGTGCCCCTTCATCTTTCTTAAGTGGGAATGGAGGGTCATCCATGCCATTCACCCTCATCATAGCCGAGGGTTGTATTCACAAAATTAATGATGTTTTAAAATATAATCCCCCCCATCTTTCTTAAGAGTTAACGGAGGGTCGTCCCTGCCATTCACCCTCATCATAGCTGAGAATGGAATTCATCAAATTAATTATGTTTTAAAACATAAGTACCCCTCGTCTTTCTTTGGAATGAATGGAGGGTCGTCACTGCCATTCACCCTCATTATAGCCGAGGGTGGAATTCACCAAATTAATGATGTTTTAAAATATAAGTCCCCCTAGTCTTTCTTGAGAATGAATGGAGGGTCATCCCTCCCATTAACCCTCATCATATCCAAGGGTGGCCTTCACAAGATTAATGAGTTTTAAAATATGTCCCCCTTGTCTTTGTTGAGAATGAATGGAGGGTCATCCCTGCCATTCACCCTAATCATAACCGAGAGTGGCATTCACAAAATTAATGATGTTTTAAAATATAAGTCCCCTTTGGTCTTTCTTGAGGGTGAATGGAGGGTCATCCCTTCCATTCACCCTCATCGTAACCGAGGGTGGCATTCACCAAATTAATGATGTTTTAAAATTCAAGTCCCCCCTCGTCTTTCTTGAGAGGGAATGGAGGGTCGTCCATGCCATCCACCCTCATCATAGCCGAGGGTGGCATTCACCAAATTAATGATGTTTTAAAATATAAGTCCCCCCCCCCATATTTCTTGCGAGTTAATGGAGGGTCGTCCCTGCCATTCACCCTCATCATAGCCGAGGTTGGAATTCACCAAATTAATTGTGTTTTAAAATATAAGTCTCCCTCGTCTTTGTTGAGAGTGAATGGGGAGTCGTCCCTGCCATTCACCCACATCATTGCCGAGGGTGGCATTAACCCACTTAATGATGTTTTAAAATATAAGTCCCCCTCGTCTTTCTTGAGAGTGAATGGAGGGTCGTCCCTTCCATTCACCCTCATCATAGCCAAGGGTGGCATTCACCAAATTAATGATGTTTTAAAATATGTCCCCCTTGTCTTTCTTGAGAATTAATGGAGGGTCCTCCCTGTCATTCACCCTCATCATAGCCGAGGGTGGCAATCACCAACTTAATGATGTTTTAAAATATAAGTCCCTCCTTGTCGTTCTGGAGAGTGAATGGAGGGTTGTCCCTTCCATTCACCCACATCATAACCGAGGGTGGCATTCACCAAATTAATAATGTTTTAAAATATAAGTCCCCCCTCATCTTTATTGAGAGGGAATGGAGGGTTGTCCATGCCATTCACCCTCATCATAGCCGAGTGTGGCATTCACCAAATTAATGATGTTTTAAAATATAAGTCCCCCCTCGTCTTTCTTTAGAGGTAATGGAGGGTCGTCCATGCCATTCATCTTCATCATAACCGAGGGTGGCATTCACAAAATTAATGATGTTTTAAAATATAAGTCCCCCCTTATCTTTCTTGAGAGTGCACTGAGGGTCGTCCCTTCCATTCACCCATATCATAATCGAGGGTGGCATTCACCAAATTAATGATGTTTCAAAGTATGAGTCCCCCTCGTCTCTCTTGAGAGAAATGGAGGGTCGTCCATGCCATTCACCCTCATCATAGCCGAGGGTGGCATTCACCAAGTTAATGATGTTTTAAAATATAAGTCCCTCTCAATTTTCTTGAGAGTTAATGGAGTGTCATCCCTGCCATTCATCCTCATCATAGCTGAGGGTGGAATTCACCAAATTAATGATGTTTCAAAATATAAGTCCCCATTGTCTTTCTTGAGAGTGAATGGAGGGTTGTCCCTTCCATTCACCCTCATTATAACCGAGGGTGGCATTCACCAAATTAATGACGTTTTTAAATATAAGTCCCCCCTCGTCTTTCTTGAGAGGGAATGGAGGGTCGTCCATGCCATTCATCTTCATCATAACCGAGGGTGGCATTCACCAAATTAATGATGTTTTAAAATATAAGTCCCCCCTTGTCTTTCTTGAGAGTGCACTGAGGGTCGTCCCTTCCATTCACCCTCATCATAATCGAAGGTTGCATTCACCAAATTAATAATGTTTCAAAGTATGATTCCCCCTCGTCTCTCTTGAGAGGGAATGGAGGGTCGTCCATGCCATTCACCCTCATCATAGCCGAGGGTGGCATTCACCAAGTTAATGATGTTTTAAAATATAAGTCCCCCTCATCTTTCTTGAGAGTTAATGGAGTGTCATCCCTGCAATTCATCCTCATCATAGCCGAGGGTGGAATTCACCAAATTAATTATGTTTAAAACATAAGTCCCCCTCGTCTTTCTTGAGAGTGAATGGTGGATCGTCCCTGCCATTCACCCTCATCACAGCCTCGGGTGGCAGTCACCAAATTAATCATGTTTTAAAATATAAGTCCCCCCTCGCCATTCTTGAGAGGGACTGGAGGGTCGTCCATGCCATTCACCCTCATCAGAGCCAAGGGTCGTATTCACCAAATTAATGATGTTTTAAAATATAATCCCCCCCATCTTTCTTAAGAGTTAATGGAGGGTCGACCCTGCCATTCACCCTCATCATATCTGAGGGTGGAATTCACCAAATTAACTATGTTTTAAAACATAAGTACCCCTTGTCTTTCTTTGGAGTGAATGGAGGGTCGCCACTGCCATTAACCGTCATCAGAGCCGAGGGTGGAATTCACCAAATTAATTATGTTTAAAACATAAGTCCCCCTCGTCTTTCTTTAGAGTGAATGGTGGGTCGTCCCTGCCATTCACCCTCATCACAGCCTCGGGTGGGATTCACCAAATTAATTATGTTTTAAATATAAGTGCCCCCTCATCTTTCTTGAGAGGGAATAGAGGGTCATCCATGCCATTCACCCTCATCATAGCCGAGGGTCGTATTCGCCAAATTAATGATGTTTTAAAATATAATCCCCCCCCAATCTTTCTTAAGAGTTAACGGAGGGTCGTCCCTGCCATTCACCCTCATCATAGCTGAGGGTGGAATTCACCAAATTAATTATGTTTTAAAACATAAGTACTTCTCGTCTTTGTTTGGAGTGAATGGAGGGTCGTCACTGCCATTCACCCTCATCATAGCCGAGGGTGGCATTCACCAAATTAATGACGTTTTAAAATATAAGTCCCTCTAGTCTTTCTTGAGAATGAATGGAGGGTCATCCCTTCCATTAACCCTCATCATAGCCAAGGGTGGCATTCACAAGATTAATGATGTTTTAAAATATGTCCCCCCTTGTCTTTGTTGAGAATGAATGGAGGGTCATCCCTGCCATTCACCCTCATCATAACCGAGAGTGGCATTCACAAAATTAATGATGTTTTAAAATATAAGTCCCCTATGGTCTTTCTTGAGGGTGAATGGAGGGTCGTCCCTTCCATTCACCCTCATCGTAACCGAGGGTGGCATTCACCAAATTAATGATGTTTTAAAATTTAAGTCCCCCCTCGTCTTTCTTGAGAGGGAATGGAGGGTCGTCCATGCCATCCACCCTCATAGTAGCCGAGGGTGGCATTCACCAAATTAATGATGTTTTAAAATATAAGTCCCCCCCCCATCTTTCATGCGAGTTAATGGAGGGTCGTCCCTGCCAATCACCCTCATCATAGCCGAGGGTGGAATTCACTAAATTAATTATGTTTTAAAACATAAGTCCCCCTCGTCTTTGTTGAGAGTGAATGGGGGGTCGTCCCTGCCATTCACCCACATCATTGCCGAGGGTGGCATTAACCCACTTAATGATGTTTTAAAATACAAGTCCCCCTCGTCTTTTTTTTTAGAGTGAATGGAGGGTCGTCCCTTCCATTCACCCTCATCATAGCCAAGGGTGGCATTCACCAAATTAATGATGTTTTAAAATATGTCCCCCTTGTCTTTCTTGAGAATGAATGGAGGGTCCTCCATGTCATTCACCCTCATCATAGCCGAGGGTGGCAATCACCAAATTAATGATGTTTTAAAATATAAGTCCCCCCTTGTCGTTCTGGAGAGTGAATGGAGGCTTGTCCCTTCCATTAACCCTCATCATAACCGAGGGTGGCATTCACCAAATTAATAATGTTTTAAAATATAAGTCCCCCCTCGTCTTTCTTGAGAGGGAATGGAGGGTTGTCCATGCCATTCACCCTCATCATAACCGAGGGTGGCATTCACCAAATTAATGATGTTTAAAAATATAAGTCCCCCATCGTCTGTCTTGAGATTTAATGGAGGGTCGTCCATGCCATTCATCTTCATCATAACCAAGGGTGGCATTCACAAAATTAATGATGTTTTAAAATATAAGTCCCCCCTTGCCTTTCTTGAGAGTGCACTGAGGGTCGTCCCTTCCATTCACCCATATCATAATCGAGGGTGGCATTCACCAAATTAATGATGTTTCAAAGTATGAGTCCCTCTCGTCTCTCTTGAGAGGGAATGGAGGGTCGTCCATGCCATTCACCCTCATCATAGCCGAGGGTGGCATTCACCAAGTTAATGATGTTTTAAAATATAAGTCCCCCTCATCTTTCTTGAGAGCTAATGGAGTGTCATCCCTGTCATTTACCCTCATCATAGCCGAGGGTGGAATTCACCAAATTAATTATGTTTAAAACATAAGTCCCCCTCGTCTTTCTTGAGAGTGAATGGTGGGTCGTCCCTGCCATTCACCCTCATCAAAGCCTCGGGTGGCATTCACCAAATTAATGATGTTTTAAAATATAAGTCCCCCCTCGCCATTCTTGAGAGGGAATGGAGGGTCGTCCATGCCATTCACCCTCATCAGAACCGAGGGTGGCATTGACCAAATTAATGATGTTTTAAAATATAAGTCCCCCCTCATCTTTCTTAAGAGTTAATGGAGGGTCTTCCCTGACATTAACCCTCATCATAGCCGAGGGTGGAATTCGCCAAATTAATTATGTTTTAAAACATAAGTCCCCCTCGTATTTCTTTAGACTGAATGGTGGGTCGTCCCTACCATTCCCCCTCATCATAGCCGAGGGTGGTCTTCACTAAATTAATGATGTTTTAAAATATAAGTCCCCCTCATCTTTCTTGAGAGTGAATGGAAGGTCGTCCCTGCCATTCACCCTCATCATAGCCAACGGTGGCAATCACCAGATTCATGATGTTTTAAAATATGTCCCCCTCGTCATTGTTGAGAATGAATGGGGGGTCATCCCTTCCATTCACCCTCATCATAGCCGAGGGTGGCATTCACCAAATTAATGATGTTTTAAAATATAAGTCCCCCCTTGTCTTTCTCGAGAGTGAATGGAGGGTCGTCCCTTCCATTCACCCTCACTATAACCGAGGGTGGCATTCTCTAAATTAATGATGTCTTAAAATATGTCCCCCTCATCTTTCTTGAGAATGAATGGAAGTTCATCCCTACCGTTCACCCTCATCGTAGCCGAGGGTGGCATTCACCAAATTAATGATGTTTTAAAATATAAGTCCCCCTCGTCTTTCTTGAGATAGAATGGAGAGTCGTCCCTGCCATTCACCCTCATCATAGCCAAGGGTGACATTCACTAGATTAATGATGTTTTAAAATATGTCCACCCTCGTCTTTGTTGAGAATGAATGGAGGGTCATCCCTACCATTCAGCTTCATCATAGCCGAGGGTGGCATTCACCAAATTAATGTTGTTTTAAAATATAAGTCCCCCCTTGTCTTTCTTGAGAGTGAATGGAGGGTCGTCCCTTCCATTAACCCTCATAATAACCGAGGGTGGCATTCACCAAATTAATGATGTTTTAAAATATAAGTCCCCCCTCGTCTTTCTTGAGAGGGAATGGAGGGTCGTCCATCCCATTCAGCCTCATCATAACCGAGGGTGGCATTCACCAAATTTATGATGTTTAAAAATATAACACCCCCTCATCTTTCTTAAGACTTAATGGGGGGTTTTCCTTGCCATTTACCCTCATCATAACCGAGGGTGGAATTCACCAAATTAATTATGTTTTAAAACGTAAGTCCCCCTCGTCTTTCTTGAGAGTAAATGGAGGGTCGTCCCTGCCAATTACCCTCATCATAGCCGAGGGTGGCATTCACCAAATTAATGTTGTTTTAAAATATAAGTCCCCCACGTTTTTATTGAGAGTGAATGGAGGGTCGTCCCTTCCATTCACCCTCATCATAGCCGAGGGTGGAATTCACCAAATTAATTATGTTTAAAACATAAGTCCCCCTCGTCTTTCATGAGTGTGAATGGAGGGTCATCCCTCCCATTCACCCTCATCATAACCGAGGGTGGCTTTAACCAAATTAATGATGTTTCAAAATATAAGTCCCCATTGTCTTTCTTGAGAGTGAATGGAGTGTCGTACCTTCCATTCACCCTCATCATAACCGAGGGTGGCATTCACCAAATTAATGATGTTTTAAAATATAAGTCTCCCCTCGTCTTTCTTGAGAGGGAATGGAGGGTCGTCCATGCCATTCATCTTCATCATAACCGAGGGTGGCATTCACAAAATTAATGATGTTTTAAAATATAAGTCCCCCTTTTCTTTCTTGAGAGTGCACTGAGGGTCGTTCCTTCCATTCACCCATATCATAATCGAGGGTGGCATTCACCAAATTAATGATGTTTCAAAGTATGATTCCCCCTCTTCTCTCTTGAGAGGGAATGGAGGGTCGTCCATGCCATTTACCCTCATCATAGCCGAGGGTGGCATTCACCAATTTAATGATGTTTTAAAATATAAGTCCCCCTAATCTTTCTTGAGATTTAATGGAGTGTCATCCCTGCCATTCACCCTCATCATAGCCGAGGGTGGAATTCACCAAATTAATTATGTTTAAAACATAAGTCCCCCTCGTCTTTCTTGAGAGTGAATGGTGGGTCGTCCGTGCCATTCACCCTCATCACAGTCTCGGGTGGCATTCACCAAATTAATGATGTTTTAAAATATAAGTCCCTCCTTGTCTTTCTCGAGAGTGAATGGAGGGTCGTCCCTTCCATTCACCCTCATTATAACCGAGGGTGGCATTCTCCAAATTAATGATGTCTTAAAATATGTCCCCCTCATCTTTCTTGAGAATGAATGGAAGTTCATCCCTGCCATTCACCCTCATCATAGCCGAGGGTGGTATTCACCAAATTAATGATGTTTTAAAATATAAGTCCCCCTCATCTTTCTTGAGATAGAATAGAGGGTCGTCCCTGCCATTCACCCTCATCATAGCCAAGGGTGACTTTCACTAGATTAATGATGTTTTAAAATATGTCCACCCTCGTCTTTGTTGAGAATGAATGGAGGGTCATCCCTGCCATTCAGCTTCATCATAGCCGAGGATGGCATTCACCAAATTAATGATGTTTTAAAATATAAGTCCCCCCTTGTCTTTCTTGAGAGTGAATGGAGGGTCGTCCCTTCCATTAACCCTCATAATAACCGAGGGTGGCATTCACCAAATTAATGATTTTTTAAAATATAAGTCCCCCCTCGTCTTTCTTGAGGGGGTATGGAGGGTCGTCCATCCCATTCAGCCTCATCATAACCGAGGGTGGCATTCACAAAATTTATGATGTTTAAAAATATAAGTCCCCCCTCATCTTTCCTAAGAGTTAATGGGGGGGTTTCCTTGCCATTTTCCCTCATCATAACCGCGGGTGGAATTCACCAAATTAATTATGTTTTAAAACGTAAGTCCCCCTCGTCTTTCGTGAGAGTAAATGGAGGGTCGTCCCTGCCCATTACCCTCATCATAGCCGAGGGTGGCATTCACCAAATTAATGTTGTTTTAAAATATAAGTGCCCCACGTCTTTATTGAGAGTGAATGGAGGGTCGTCCCTTCCATTCACCCTCTTCATAGCCGAGGGTGGAATTCACCAAATTAATTATGTTTAAAACATAAGTCCCCCTCGTCTTTCTTGAGTGTGAATGGAGGGTCATCCCTCCCATTCACCCTCATCATAACCGAGGGTGGAATTCACCAAATTAATGATGTTTCAAAATATAAGTCCCCATTGTCTTTCTTGAGAGTGAATGGAGGGCCGTCCCTTCCATTCACCCTCATCATAACCGAGGGTGGCATTCACCAAATTAATGTTGTTTTAAAATATAAGTCCCCCCTCGTCTTTCTTGAGAGGGAATGGAGGGTCGTCCATGCCATTCATCTTCATCATAACCGAGGGTGGCATTCACCAAATTAATGATGTTTTAAAATATAAGTCCCCCCTAGTCTTTCTTGAGAGTGCATTGAGGGTCGTCCCTTCCATTCACCCTCATCATAATCGAGAGTTGCATTCAGAAAATTAATAATGTTTAAAAGTATAAGTCCACCTCGTCTCTCTTGAGAGGGAATGGAGGGTCGTCCATGCCATTCACCCTCATCATAGCCGAGGGTGGCATTCACCAAGTTAATGATGTTTTAAAGTATAAGTCCCCCTCATCTTTCTTTAGAGTTAATGGAGGGTCGTTCCTGCCATTCACCCTCATCATAGCCGAAGGCGAAATTCACAAAATTAATTATGTTTTAAAACATAAGTCCCCCTAGTCTTTCTTGAGAGTGAATGGTGGGTCGTCCCTGCCATTCACCCTCATCATAGCCGAGGGTGGAATTCACCAAATTAATGATGTTTTAAAATATAAGTCCCCCCTCATCTTTCTTGAGAGGGAATGGAGGGTCGTCCATTCCATTCACCCTCATCATAACCGAGGGTGGCAGTAACCAAATTAATGATGTTTTAAAATATAATTCTCCCGTCATCTTTGTTAAGAGTTAATGGAGGGTCGTCCCTGCCATACACCATCATCATAGCCGAGGGTGGCATTCACCAAATTGAAGATGTTTTGAAAATATAAGTCCCCCTCGTCTTTCTTGAGAGTTAATGGAGGGTCATCCCCGTCATTCACCCTCATCATAGATAATGGTGGCATGCACCAATATAATGATGGTTTAAAATATGTCCCCCTCATCATTCTTGAGAACGAATGGAGGGCCCTCCCTGGCATTCACCCTCACCATAGCCGAGGGTGGCATTCACTAAATTAATGATGCTTTTGAAATATAAGTCCCCCCTTGTCTTTCTTAAGAATGGATGGAGGGTCATCCCTTCCATTCACCCTCATTATAACCGAGGGTGGCATTCACCAAATTAATAATGTTTTAATTATAAGTCCCCCCTCGTCTTTCTTGAGAGGTAATGTAGGATCGTCCATGCCATTCACCCTCATCATAGCCGAGGGTGGCATTCACCAAATTAATGATGTTTTAAAATATAAGTCCCCCCTCATCTTTCTTGAGAGTTAATGGAGGGTCATCCCTGCCGTTCACCCTCATAATAGCCGAGGGTGAAATTCACCAAATAAATTATGTTTTAAAACATAAGTCCCCCTCGTCTTTCTTAAGAGTGAATGGAGGGTCATCCCTGCCATTCACCCTCTTCATAGCTGAGGGTGGCATTCACCAAATTAATGATGTTTTAAAATATAAGTCCCCCTCGTCTTTCTTGAAAGTGAATGGAGGTTCTTCCCTACCATTCACCCTCATCATAGCCAAGGGTGGCATTCACCAAATTAATAATGCTTTAAAATGTGTCCCCCCTCATCTTTCTTGAGAATGAATGGAGGGTCCTCCCTCCCATTCACCCTCATCATAGCCGAGGGTGGCATTCAACAAATTAATGATGTTTCCAAATATAAGTCCCCATTGTCTTTCTTGAGAGTGAATGGAGGGTCGTCCCTTCCATTCACCCTCATCATAACCGAGGGTGGGATTCACCAAATTAATGATGTTTCAAAATATAAGTCCTCGTTGTCTTTCTTGAGAGTGAATGGAGGGTCGTCCCTTCCATTCACTCTCATCATAACCGAGGGTGGCATTCACCAAATTAATGATGTTTTAAAATATAAGTCCCCCCTCATCTTTCTTGAGAGGGAATGGAGGGTCATCCATGCCATTCATCTTCATCACAACCGAGGGTGGCATTCACCAAATTAATGATGTTTTAACATATAAGTCCCCCCTTGTCTTTCTTGAGAGTGCATTGAGGGTCGTCCCTTCCATTCACCCTCATCATAATCGACGGTGGCATTCACCAAATTAATAATGTTTAAAAGTATAAGTCCACTTCGTCTCTCTTGAGAGTGAATGGAGGGTTGTCCATGCCATTCACCCTCATCATAGCCGAGGGTGGCATTCACAAAGTTAATGATGTCTTAAAGTATAATTCCCCCTCATCTTTCTTGAGAGTTAATGGAGTGTCGTCCCTGCCATTCACCCTCATCATAGCCGAAGGTGGAATTCACAAAATTAATTATGTTTTAAAACATAAGTCCCCCTAGTCTTTCTTGAGATAGAATGGTGGGTCGTCCCTGCCATTCACCCTCATCATAGCCGAGGGTGGCTTTCACCAAATTATTGATGTTTTGAAATACAAGGCCCCCTCGTCTTTCTTGAGAAGGAATGGAGGGTCGTACATTCCATTCACCCTCATCATAACCGAGGGTGGCATTTCCCAAATTAATGGAGGGTCGTCACTGACATTGACCCTCATCATAGCCGAGAGATGAATTCACAAAATTAACTATGTTTTAAAACATAAGTCCCCCTCGTCTTTCTTGATACTGAATGGAGGGTCGTCCTTGCCATTGCCCCTCATCGTAGCTGAGGGTGGCATTCACCAAATAAATTATGTTTTAAAATATAAGTCCCACTCATCTTTCTTGAGAGTGAATGGAGGGTCTTCCCTGCCATTCACCCTCATCATAGCCAAGGGTGGCATTCACCAGATTAATGATGTCTTAAAATATGTCCCCCCTCGTCTTTGTTGATAGTGAATGGAGGGTCATCCCTTCCATTCACCCTCATCGTAGCCGAGGGTGGCATTCACCAAATTAATGATGTTTTAAAATATAAGTCCCCCCTTGTCTTTCTTGAGAGTGAATGGAGGGTCGTCCCTGCCATTCACCCTCATCATAGCCAAGGGTGACATTCACCTGATTAATGATGTCTTAAAATATGTCCCCCCTCGTCTTTGTTGAGAATGAATGGAGTGTCATCCCTACCATTCACCCTCATCATAATCGAGGGTGGCATTCACGAAATTAATGATGTCTTAAAATATGTCCCCCTCGTCTTTCTTGAGAATGAATGGAGGGTCATCCCTACCATTCATCCTCATCATAGACGAGGGTGGCATTCCCCAAATTAATGATGTTTTAAAATTTAATTCCCCCTCGTCTTTCTTGAGAGTGAATGGAGGGTCGTCCCTGTCATTCACCCTCATCATAGCCAAGGGTGGCATTCACCAGATTAATGATGTCTTAAAATATGTCCCCCCTCGTCTTTGTTGAGAATGAATGGAGGGTCATCCCTACCATTCACCCTCATCATAACCGAGGGTGGCATTCACCAAATTAATGATGTTTTAAAATATAAGTCCCCCCTCGTCTTTCTTGAGATGGAGTGGAGGGTCGTCCATCCCATTCAGCCTCATCATAGCCGAGGGTGGCATTCACCAAATTAATAATGTTTTAAAATATAAGTCCCCCCTCATCTTTCTTGAGAGTTAATGGAGGGTCATCCCTGCCATTCACCCTCATCATAGCCGAGGGTGGAATTCATCAAATTAATTAAGTTTTAAAACATAAGTCCCCATCGACTTTCTTGAGAGTGAATGGAGGGTCGTCCCTGCCATTCACCCTCATCATAGCCGAGGGTGGCATTCACCAAATTAATGATGTTTTAAAATATAAGTCCCCCACATCTTTCTTGAGAGTGAATGGAGGCTCGTCCATTCCAATCACCCTCATCATAGCCAAGGGTGGCATTCACCAGATTAATGATGTCTTAAAATATGTCCCCCCTCGTCTTTGTTGAGAATGAATGGAGGGTCATCCCTACCATTCACCCTCATCATAGCCGAGGGTGGCATTCCCCAAATTAATCATGTTTTAAAATATAAGTCCCCCCTTGTCTTTCTTGAGAGTGAATGGAGGGTCGTCCCTTCCATTCACCCTCATCATAACTGAGGGTGGCATTCACCAAATTAATAATGTTTTAAAATATGAGTCCCCCCTCGTATTTCTTGAGAATGAATGGAAGTTCATCCCTTCCATTCACCCTCATCGTAGCCGAGGGTGGCATTCACCAAATTAATGATGTTTTAAAATATAAGTCCCCCTCGTCTTTCTTGAGAGTGAATGGAGGTGAACCGAAGGCTAAGGGGAAAGATGAAATAACGGGTTAAAGGAAAAGCGAAGGCTACAAACATTGAGGTGAACCGAGATATACTGAATAGTTGCTCTTCATCCAATGAATCATTTGAGCGATCATGTCAGGCTGATTGTGTACGTGACGAAGAGGCCCGTGAGGGGCTTAACCATTCACTACAACTTAAGGAGCGAAGTTTGGAGCTCAACGAACGCAGTATATTGGCTATGGAGAGGAAAGATATGCGTGAAGAAATATTGCTTGATCAACAAATTCTGAGCACTGACACCTCAAACATGAATTCAATCCAGAAGGAGTACCATGAATACCTCGTGCTTAATATACTCAACAAAGCACGGGGCCAATCAAACTTTCAAAACTATCCTCCACATGGAGTTCATTCTGGATTTCAAAATTTCTATGCCTCCGAGTATGTAACCTGTTATTTATTTTTATCATTTGATCTACTTTGTAATATGATTATAAAAATTGTAAAATGAATTTGCTTCAAATTTCCATACATAAACACTAGTTCGGTACAATATTAACGATACAACATTAATAATAAAGATAACAACAGAACAACTTTAGAAAAGAAACATAAATTGGGTAAAATCACACACTGTTATTGGCAAACTTTTCCCAAACATGATTGGAATTTTATGTTCTTTATTTTACTTGGTGATTTCACTTCTCTTATCTATTTCTGTTGAAAATAATTGTCACCACAATTGGCTCCGTCTATGGGGAACGTTTGTCTTCCCTGAGAAAGCCCACACCAACGAAGAAGTTCGAGATGTCTGGTCATAGTAGTAATGCTCCCCAAGAAGGAGATATTCAAGAATAACCTTCTCCTCGCAGGATTAGATCTGAAGTTTGTCGTTCAAATTAGAGGGCTCGCCTAAAGCGACAAGCCTCAGAAGAAAGTCAGGGACTAGCGAGGTCCACGCAAATCTCCAGATTGATCGATGCTTGTGAGGTGAGACTCCAAGAGAAAGGAGAGTCTGCTAGCAAGAAAGAGGATGAGAATGCTCATCTCAAAAGAAGGTTGGAAAGAATGGAGAGAGAGCTCCATCGTAGCACCAGGAGACGTCTGTACCGCACTCCTAGCCCTCAAGCGAGCAAGTCTCGCAGCTGAGGAAGGAGCCCTAGACGCGGGTCCTAGAAAATTGAGGGACACGAGTCAGAGGACGATCTTCTTGAGCAACTGTGACTAGCTCGCCATTACAGGAGCCCATCTCACAGCAATAAGAACATACAAAATTTGGTCCGAAGCGAGATGGACCAATACCCAGCGCATCGCGATGCCAGATCGACCAGAGAGCTCGCTAAGCGAGCCCTCAAGACTCAGATGAAATCCCCTTTCGCAAGGGAAATAGAAGAAGAGGAAACCCCCAAGAAATTTTCTATTCCAAGATTTAAGATTTATGATGGTAAAATTGATCCCATTGATCACGTTAGGCAGTACAGGTAAGCCATAACCCTCTAGAACCACCGAGATGCACTGATGTGCCGAATTTTTCCCTCGAGCCTGCATGACGTGGTGCATAAATGGTTCGAAAGGCTCCCTCACAGGTCTATCAGGAGCTTTGAGTCCCTGGACGATCTCTTTATAGCCCGCTTCATTACTAGTATCTCCCATCCCAAAAGGATGGATGCTTTGCTAACAATGAAAAAGACAACTTAAGAGACCCTCCGAGGCTACGCGAAGAGGTAGTGGGAGTTATTCAACGAAGTCGAAGACTGCTTGGAGCAGGTAGTTGTGGCCTCTTTCAAAATTGGGCTACCAGCTCTTCCCTTCTGTACTAGTCCCTGACAAAGAAAGAGGCCATGACCATCGATGACCCGATGGCTCGCATCGAGAAATACGCCAAGGTGGAGGATGTCACCCGTCTCAGCACAGGGGAAAATGATCAAACTAAGCTCGTTGCCAAAGGAAACAATAAAGCTGAGAATCAGAAGAAAGGAGGAAAGAATGGTTCCAAGAACGGAGGTAAGAATGACGTGTTAAAAGCATTTCAGGCAGTCAACACTGTCTTCAGAGAACCAATTTACAAGATTCTCGTAAAAATCAAAGATGAACCCTTTAGTTGGCTTCGTTGGAAATGTAACTATGCCCTTGGGAAAGATTGTGCTGCCAGTAAGGGCAGGGAATGTCTCCAAGATGATTGAGTTCCTGGTAGTTGGCATTGACTCGCCATACCAAGCTATCCTCGACAGAGGGTGGCTGTACGCGATGAAGGCGGTCTCCTTGACCTACCATCAAAAACTTAAATATGTGACCGAGCAAGGAGTAATGGAGATCCATGGCGATCAAGCGATGGCAATAAGGTGCTTCATAGCGGCCATCCGCCCAAGACCAGAGAGGAAGGCCGACAAGCCCAAAGAGAAAGTTGAGGAACAAGAAGGTCTGAGTCCTTCAAAATAATAGTTAAAGTATGGAAGACCCGGAGTGGAAGAGACCAGGCTCCTCCCCTCTGAACGGGTTATCGATAACCTAGAGAAAGTTACAGTTGTAGGTAGCGACGATGACAGGATTTTCTTGATTGGATCTTCTATCACAGATCAGGAAAAGAAGGAGTTGACGATTCTGCTGAGAAGCAATGTAGACGTTTTCGCATGGGAACCACACAAGCTGCCTGTAATTGATCCTAGTGTGGTTTGTCATCAGCTGCACGTCGACCCCACTTTCAAACCAATCATACATAAGGCACGGTGAACGACGCTCGAGAAGGCAAAGGCCGTGGAAAAATAAGTTGAAAAACTGTTGGATGCAGGATCCATACGGGAGGTCCAATTCCCCAAATGGTTATCCACCCAGTAGTAGTTCCAAAGAATAACGGGAAATGGAGAGTCTGCATCGACTTCACTGACCTTAACAGGGCATGCCCTCAAGACAGTTTCCCTCTCCCAAAAATCGATCAATTATTGGACGCCACAGCAGCTCACGAGAGAATTAGTTTTCAAGACGTATACTCGGGGTATCATCAGATCCCTCTGTACGCGCCAGACCAGGAAAAGACAGCATTCATCACCACCGTTGGATTATATTGTTACAAAGTCATGCCCTTCGGGCTCAAAAATGCAGGGGCAACCTACCAGCGGCTGGTCACCAAGATGTTCAAAGACCAAATGGGTGACACCTGTAATACCCCGTGATTTTAATGACTTTTAAAATGTGTTATATTTTAAATTAATGGATTAATTGGATAATTCATTTGGGTTTTATCCGAATTGTGGATATTAAAATGAATGATTCTGAATATTACTTAAAGATATTTAGGTAATATATGAATGTGATATTATTGTTATGGCTGTGTGATATTAATTTAGTAATTTGAATTTTTAGTCGGACACGGTATGGGACGTGTCGGGACTAATTTAGTAAATAATAAAGGAAACTTATTCTTACATCAACATTATAGTCATTTCGAGTGCGTCGTTGCATCCGAAAGGGTTGAAATAGTCAGAAAAGTCTAGTTGGATGTTGGTTTTGGGTCTCAAGTCATTTGGAAATGAAAAGACAACCCAAAAGGGCATTTTGGTCATTTTTACAAGGGGTGAATAGTGTTTTTGGATTTTGTCCTATTATAAATATTTGGAGATTAGTTGTACGTGGGTTCATTCATCTCTTCTACACAAAATTGAAAGGTCATCATGTGAGAGAGAGTGAAAGGTTGCTTGGGAAGAGAGAAGCTTGCTTGGAAAAGAGGAGAACCAAAGGACCATAGGTCACCACCAACCACCACCGAAAGTGATCGGAGAAAGGAAGAACCACCTGAGTTATACAACCCCAAAGGATCATATCTTCATTAGAGGCAAGTATTTGATGATTGCAATCTAAGTTTGTATATTGTCCATGTTAGGATAGTTATAAAAAGAAGAGATTTTTCATGTTTGGAAGATAAAAATGGAGTTGGTAATGGATTTCTAGAAATATGGAAATATATAGGAATCAAACTCATGTTGTAGGTAGATAGTAATCCAAGAAATAATCATAAATCTGTTGAAGAAATTCTGAGAATCAATGGTGTGTTCTTGAAGATATCATGTATATAATTTTCTAGAAAAAGAGGACAAACATATGCTTTCAATTCAAACTCTTGATGATTATAGGATGTTTAGAGCATTAGAAATCATTCACATATGTTGCTATATCATGTAGTAACATTTATAAGGAATTTGGGTAGTTAATATGAAGGTTTGAATGACCAAAAGTGATGAAAACCTTAGTAGAAGAAATGCAAAAAACTGGGTGTTATCTGGGCGATCGATCGATCGACCCCCTGCCTTTGATCGATCGACCTCCCCAGAATCCTTGAAGTTGTTTCTTTTTACTGCTTGTTCGTATCCCAAACCTTTTCTAAATCTTTGGTGATTATTAATTGGATATAATGGGATTTAGATAAGATCAATAAGCCCTAGATAAGAATCGAATTAATTTTATTGGGATTTAATTGATTCGAATGATGATAATTAAATTGGAAGAAATTTCGGTTGCTAGATTCATGTGTTGGATTCTGATTTGTATGCATGAGGATTAAGGATAGGTCCAGTAGGGAAGATTGAATATAACACCTGGGCTGCCTTATTTTACAAGAGGGTTTAATCCTAAGTCATAGAAGATGTGTTTATAAAAGATTAGAAACAATCGGTTATAACCCTAATTAAAGGGGAGTTTAACTCGTAGTAATTCGGGAGCTAAGATGAGGTGGACCAGTAGGATATTAGTGATTTCTTACTGAATAAATATATTGAGTAAAACCTATTTGAACCTTCAGTAATGAGTGAGGCTCGGGGATAATTAAATTAAAGAAATAAAGTCATAATATTTTAATACGTAGGATGTAAGGGATATAATGCTACGTATAAAAATTATCGTAGGGTAGTGTGATTGCCTTGTTGATAGTATATTATAGGTAGATGATAATGCCTATTTGATTGATCGTTGATTTATGTGTATGACATACCTAGCTTACTTGCTATTGATGTGGAGGTTTGCGCGTGAGGGCAGTCATATCCTGATGAATCCATGGGATTTTTGATTTGTCGCTCGAGAACATAGGTCTATGAAAGACTTATCGGGGAGTTGATAAATCAGCTAACTATGGGAACGTAGGTATGTACGTGGCCCGTGGGTATGAGAGCTATGTTCGCCTCCAATTTTTGTGGTGTTGTTTGTGGTTCGAGGAATCCTTACTGAACCTTTAGTCCCCTATTCGGTGACCAGCGATACTGGGACATGATAGCAGAGTAATGCATGCACCACAGTTGTGTCTCGGGGTGCCGTATTATTTATGTATATATATATATATATATATATATATATATATATAATGAATTAAATGAATGTATATAGTGGTTGAATCAATCTACTGTGTGCTAATTGTAGATAAGGGTGAATTGAGAAAAATAATTAAAATAAGTTAATGAATGTTTATTCTTCTAGATTTGAAAAACTTAATTCATATTAATGAGAAACGATTCATGTTAATGGGAAATGTATATGAATAATTATATTACGTATGGTATGGGACATACGGGGTCATAATATGGGATATAATCATATTATGGAAACTAGTGAGGAGAAACCATTAACTAGGAGGTTAATAGGAAACGTTAAGTGTGCACTCTAGCTGAGAGGTGAGAATATAAAGTGAGAGCCTGATTACTAACATGTACATAATAAATGCTTTATTGCACTTGTTAAATACTTGTTGTTTTCAAAATCATTTTCACATCGGGCTCTAACCCGTTTCTTTGCATATTCTATTTTCTATTGTACCTTCTATATCAGGTGTCCAGCAGCAGGGAAGCCAACCTTAGAGGACTATGACGAGCTATGGAGTATTGCTTAGACGCCTATCTTCATTTGAGTCAAAGTATTCTTTTAGTTAGGGTATGTCGCCCAAAGGAATTCAGTTATCTATTTTCTATCTGAGTCAAATACTCTTGTATTCGTGTCATTTTAATACATTTATTATTGTTGGGTACTGTATTGGATAATTATTTGGGAATGTTTATTCCAATTGCATTTAAATTCTTTTGTGTTGTGTGTTCGGTTATTAGTGTTGTAGAATAATATGTGTAGTGTTATTCATAAACTAAAAATGAATTTTTTTGAAATTAAAATTTGGAAAGTTTTTAACACCAGCTTAATTGGGTATTGGGTGATTTGTAAATGTTTTTTACAGTGATGCTAAGAATGAGCCAACTGTATATTATGTTTTAATTTGGTATGGGACTGGCCACCCGGTATTTAATTAGGTGGGGTGTTACAACACCATGGAAGTCTACATCGATGATATGCTCGTTAAAAGAAGGAACAAAGAAGACCGCCTCTCACACCTATCAAGAACCTTCGAAATCCTCAGGAAGTACCGAATGAAACTTAACGCGAGCAAGTGTTCTTTCGGTGTCAAGTCAAGAAAATTTCTAGGGTACTTGGTTAGTAAGAGAGGCATCGAGGCTAATTCGGACCAGATAGATGCAGTAAACAGGGTACGAACCCCTCGCACAATATGGGATGAACAGAAGCTCACCGGCATGCTCGCTACCTTGAACCGTTTTATCTCAAAGTCCTTAGAGAAGTGCAAACTGTTCTTCCAGCTCCTAAAAGGAAACAAAATTGTATAATGGAATCAAGATTGTTCACATGCATTGGACGAGCTCAAGGCTTACCTTAGCTCACCACCCCTGCTTGTCATACCTCAAGAGAAAGATTCCTTGCACTTATACCTCACCGTTTCCAACCACGCTGTCAGTTCTGCATTAATATGCGAAAAAGAAGGAATATAGCACCCCGTTTATTACGTGACCAAGATTTTATTAGAGGTCGAGTAGCGGTATATACCACTAGAGAAGCTCGCCTTAGCACTTGTAGTGGCTTCAAGGAAGTTAAAGCACTACTTTGAAGCTCACACTATCATCGTCCTTACATCGCACCCCCTTAAAGCAATCCTGAGGAAAGCGAATTTGTCGGGTAGACTGTCTAAATGGTCAGTCGAGCTCGGGCAATTTGACATCCAATTTTAAGCAAGGAATGCAATCAAAGGTAAAGTCCTGCTGATTTCATAGCCGAGTTCATAGGTGAGCAGCCTCTCGACCAACTTTAACCCATGAAGAAAAGAGAGAATCACACAATAGAGGGAATTAGGAAATTGTTTATTGATGGAGCCTCCAATTCAAAGGGGGCAGGAGTAGGCATTGTGCTTGTCACTCCATAGGATACAATCCTCGAACAAGAAATCAGGCTTGGATTCGAAGCCTCCAACAACAAAGAAGAGTATGAGGCTTTAATAGCCGGCCTCCAGAAGGCACACACATTAGGGGAAAAGCAGTTACAGGTGTTCGGCGACTCATAATTAGTCTTCAATCAGATAAGCGGGGACTACAACGCAAAAGATGAAAGAATGGCAACCTACCTCGCCTTGGCAAATAGGCTAATGGACAACTTTGAGAAAGTCCATATCCAGAAGTTTCCTAGAGGACATAATAGCCATGATGATACCCTAGCAGCCCTCAGTTCGGTAATTGATTCCGACTTAAAAAGAACAAACCCCACCGATTTCCTCACTCATTCGAGCATCAATTGTAGCAATGAGCTGCCAAATGTGGAGCATGTGCTCCAGATTGAGTCAGCACCCAGTTGGATGGACCCTTTAAGGAGCTATCTAAAAGATGGCGCACTTCCAAATGATAAGAAGGCTGCTCACCAGATAAAAGTCAAAGCTGATCGCTTTCACTTATCTCCTGAGGGCAAGCTGCATAGGAGATCGTTCTATGGCCCTTACCTTCAATGTGTTCACTCGAAGGATGTCAAACGAATTCTACACGAACTCCATGAATGAATCTATGGAGGCCATATTAGAGGAAGGTCATTAGCTTTCTGAGTAATAAAGGAAGGCTACTGGTGGCCATATATGCAAAGACATTCTGTAGTGTATGTTCGTAAATACGAGAAATGCCAACTTTACGCTCCCATGGTCCATCAACCTGCCAGTGACCTAAGATCACTTGCCAGCCCATGGCCATTCGCCCAATGGGGAATGGACATTGTAGAACCTCTTCCTACTGCTTCCAGCAATAGTAAATATCTGTTGGTCGCAACTGACTACTTCACCAAATGGGTCGAGGCAGAACCACTAGCGAACATTCGAGATGCAGATATGATGAGATTTATATGGAAAAATATAATTACTCGCTTTTGGATTCCCAAAACCATCATCATCGATAATGGAACACAGTTCGAGAGTGGCTCTTTCCAATGTTTCTGCAATGACCACGGAATCAGGCACCATTTTAGCTCGGTGGCTTATCCTCAGAGAAATGGTTAAGCCAAAGGTTCAAACAAAATAGTGATCGATGGGTTAAAGAAACGATTAGAGTGAGCCAAATGCGCATGGGCATATGAACTGCCGCATATTCTGTGGGCTTACCGCACTACCCCATGTCGGGCAATGGGGGAAGCCCCATTCTCACTAACATATGGAATGGAAGCGGTCATCCCATTGGAGGAAGGTCTACCAACTATGAGGTCCACCCTTGTCGACCAGGGCTAGAATGATGCAGCATTGCTCGTTGAACTTGACCTAGTCGATGAACGCAGAGAGCTTGCCTTAGTGAAACTAGCGAGCTATCAATAATAGCTCGCAAGACACTATAACAAGAAGGTCAATCCAAGGGCATTCCGAGTCGGGGACTATGTCCTAAGAAAAGTCCTGGGCAGCGCAGTAAAACCATCAGATGACAAGTTGGGGACAAACTGGGAAGGACCATTCAAGATAACGCGAGATGATCTGCGAGGAGCCTATCACTTAAAAATGCTGGAAGGCAGAGAGATACCCCGAGTATGAAATGCAACTAATCTTAAGAAATTCTATTTCTAGTTTTTTCTTTTGTCCTTTATCAGATTTATGAAACTGAGAGCTCATTTACTTATGATCAATAAAAGTTGTTTATCAGTTGCATTCTATGAAGTGTCAGTTAACTAGTATATGAACTTTATAACTCGTAAACCCTTTCCAAGTGGCAGTCACACTAATCATTACACTATAGCAGGGAAATTACCCTCCTTAGGTTTTCGTTATGAAATATGAACAACCTCTTAGCATTGCCCCTTGCAATATATGAAGCCCTACAGGAGATCCTTAGGCAATATGGCCATGTAAAAATTGGTCGCCAAACAATGTTTAGTTAACAAAATCCTGATCGGATAGAGCATCCAGCAACAGGCGTGTCCCCACTAAGTGCCACATTTAGGCTTAAGGGAGTGTGACGACACGACCTAAAAGGTAAAGTGGGGCATAATGGTATCTCGTGAGCATACTGGACTGGAGGGACACTTACTCGACAATGCAAACTTACCAATCTAGTCGGTCAATAGAGGCCTAAGATTATTAAGTAGAGACTAAATGATGTGAAAAATATAAAACACTTGTTTAGTCAGCGAGTTCGCCCAAAACATAAATTTTATATTACTTCATCATATTTACAACAAGAAAATACAACCCATGTTTAGTCAACTAGCTTGCCCAAAATGTCAATATTACATTACTTCATTACATATGTATACAGAGTTATAACTAGTAAAATCTTAATGAGGTTGAGGCCTCTGAACGAGATAATCAGCCACTTGTTCTCTTCGACCGTTGTTTAGATGGGGAACTAATTCCTCCTCGACTTCATTCATGTCTGACTCCAATATCTTCCGAGGGAGGGCATCGATAGGGATCCACTGATCATCCCTCCGAAAGGGGTTAGGCCTTAAAGTGGAAGGAGAGATCTCATGACGATACCAGAGTATTGAGTTCCTTGGGACTTGCAGTTCCCTTGGGGAACTCAACCATCCCCTGATAAAGGCGAGCTCTTTAAACTCTGTCAGCCTCATCGGAGCATCTAGCCAACCTTGGTCATAACCATCAGCCCATACTCACCGAGTTCCTCTCTTAAACAGATGACTCAGCCGTGTGACATCCCTTTAAAGCCCAGCAGTAATCACGTACGCTCGACAGACATCATCACGGAGCTCATCCATTTACCTAGCTGAACTCCTTACGTTTTCACCAGCTCGTGGAATAGTCGATGGGGTAGAACCTCGCAGCACCGGAGGAACATTGCTTGGTCCTGTGCCAGCTCATGATGAGGAGGAACCTCGTAATACTGCAGGAGCGATGCTCAGCGCATGCTCCTTGAGTCGCGAAACTTCCCTCCTTAGAGCCTCGTTCTCCTGTTGAAGAATCTCTCCGACCTGGTTGATCTCAGAAGTATCTAGAAGCCTTACTCTCAGAGTATTCACCTCTTCCTGGACTGAGGCACCGACCTCTTCTATCTCTTTAAGCATGTCCTTTAATTTGGCCACAATATCAAATTGATCCGTAAACTTCTAATTCCTTGACCTAAGGGACTTGCAGATCCTAACGAATGCCTGGAGAACTTGAGGACTCGCATTAGGACCAAGGGTCCTTCCTAGTTGAGAAGTGGCAGGTATATACTCTTCGACATCAATCAACTACAAGTCATAAAAGACCCGTAAAGGACAAGTTATTCAGTGCACTGAGTGAAAAATTCTCCTCATTTCATTTATACGTAAAGGATCAGAGTACATTCAGAAATAGAAAGGAATATTACAAACAAAAATTCAAAAGCAATTCGAATGATAGATTAACTATAAACCTCGGGTTGTTCAGAAGACACAGGCTACTTCCCCTTATCAGCAGCAGTAGGAGCATCTCCCTAAGAAGGGACAACTTTTGCCGCTCGAGCAGGAGGGGCATCAACAGACTGGGAAGCAGGGTCAAAACCTTCGACGGTTGGGGTAGGAGATTCATCCATGATAGGCTTTGGGCCTGGATAATGCGCATCAAATAAGGAAGAGGCAATATCCACCCCGACAGCTAAGAGGGCCTTGTTTTAGCCCTTTTTAAAGTTCAGACGACTGATGTAGCCTATCTGAACCTCAACATCTTCATATATGGTAGTCCACTCGGAGTTATATGAGTCTTCCTTAATAGTGGCCGCCTCAGACTCCTTGTCTTTCAGCTTCTCAGTCAACACTTTGTTATCCTCCACTACCGCCAGTTTGCTCGAGCAAACCAAATCATAGGCCTACCTCCGTTCATTTAATTCTTTGATCGCTGCCTCCCTCTCTCGATTGGAATTATCGAGGGCCAGATCAGAGGACATCCGAGCAGCATCAGCGACCTTCAAACAGGCCTCGAACTTGGTACCCTTTGCTTTCAAAGAAGCATTCTAATTTTCCAACTCACCATTATTGCTCACTAGCTCATCGCGAGAGCGATAGAGCACGACAAAGTCAGTCACAAACTGCAAGTGAAAGAAGATATCGGAAGAAAGAAATATATAGAATTTAACGAGCATTAGAAAAGAGAAACAAACTTACCAAGGCTAGCCTCTGACTCGCTTGCAAGGCTAACTGGTCAGTCACCGTCGCCCTTTGGATATTAGCAGGAAGGACTACTATCTCCAGCAGTTCAGGGGCTAGTTGAGGAGAAATGGCAACCGAGGCCCTCTTTGGAAACACAGACACAGGCACTAAGGCCTGCCCAACCTTCGTCCCCGCTTCTGTTTTCCTCCTCTCCTCCTCCCTCTCCTTTTCCTTATCTACCCGCTTCTTCTCCTCAGCCCTATTTTTCTCTTCAGACTTCTTTCTCTCCTCTTCCCTTTTCCTCTCTCTCTCTCTCTCTCTCTCTCAACTGCTCTTCTTCTTTTATCTTCTTCTCCTGCTCCTGAGCAGCAAACCAAGAACCAGTGGCAACAGCCCCAGTGCTGGACTTCTGCTTCTTCAACCTCTGAGCGAGAAGCACATCATCATTATCTCGGATCAAGTTTTACCTTGGAGGAACCATATCCTCGCTAGAGCTGCTGGATGTACTTGAAGGTTCTTGGGATACAAAAACCTCTTCTAAGCTAGAAGAACTGTCACACTAGAGCTCTCCTTGCCAAATTCGCCCTCAGCACCTCCTCTGATATCACTCTCGGAACTGCTCTCCTCCTCGTCCAACTGAATGGGATTAATAGCAGCTTCTTTGGAAGTATCAAATTCAGGAATGCTATCCACAGGCCTCGCAATAAAACTAGACCCAATATTTTTATACTCGAGCAGGAAAGCAGCAGACCGAGGATGTTCACCGTCAGCCAAAGGTTCCCTAATATTCCAAGCTTTAATCATCTCAGAGATTCGAACCTCACTGAGGGCAGGCTCCAAGTTCTTTGTCTTTGTTAAAAAGGAAATAGAAAAGAGTCAGAAAAATCAAACATTTACAGAGAGATCGAAATGGCAGAAAAAAGACTACCTATGTACTCTTCCCCATAAAAGGGAACAGTAAATCTATCAGACCTCGACCCCTCAGTCTGGGGGGAGAACTGCCAATTCCTAGTAAGAAAACCATCTTGCCAGTAGTCCTTATGGGAATCAGGTAAATTTACTACCAATACCCTATCAGCACTCCTGGCCTTGAGGTAAAGAAGACCATAGCTAGTTCGAGATAAGGAATAGCAAAAACAAACTTCGGCGAGCCCTAATTTAGTGCAATAAAGTTGATTTATTCTATGTACACCATTGATTATCTTCCATACGTTGGACGAACACTGTGCAGGAACAATGTTGAAATAACCAAAGAAATAAAGGAACAAATTGTTTGGAGGAAAAGTAAGTACCCCATTGAGAAAGCAACATGACATGAATCCAATGAGCATCCTCTATCTCTCTAATATTATTAGGGAGAGAGGTGCACTCGATCTCTACCCACTCTGGGATATTATAGAACTTCTCGAACTCAAGCACTGATCTATTACCTATCTTTGACATTTGTAAACCCTAAATCGCAAATTCAGAGAAAACTTAACAAAGAAAGCATAGAGAAGGAGCAAAGAGGACTTACGAGATGAGAGTTTGACTTGGACGATGCAAGATCACAAGCCCAGATGATGAGGGAGATTGAAAGTGAAGAAAATGAATGCCTGGGGAAGAAGACACAATAGCTATAACTCACAGAAGATCAGTGAACGCGAAGAAATTTGAAATGACAACTATGGAACACTGCACCAAATAGCTTTTAAATTCTCCCAATCCTCGTGCACAGGACACGAAGCAACTGCCACCTAAATCAGTTCTCAACTTTGGGAAGAGTTACACGATTTACAAGAGAGCCAATATGAAAAATCATTTAATTTATTGGACCCAAAATTATGGCCCAACAACTTTAGGGGCAATTGTGGGTACCCAAATTTGTCGTCGTGGGCCCGGACGAGTAGCCTAATAAAAATGGCCCAAAGTCCAAACCCTTCGCACCTTATCTAAATTCAGTTATGACTTAGTTTTCTCCTAGAATCTTGTATAGAGAAATTCCAGGAGAATAAGATGGACGTGGGGGAGTCCAACACCCCACTCCCCGAAGATAAACATGTATATAATAAACCCTAAGCCTGGGGCAGAGGGCACGCACTGTATTCTCTATAAACACTCCCCAGAGTATATAAAAATAACACTAACTGCACAACCGTGGATGTAGGCATTCTTGCTGAACCACGTACATCACCTATTGTGTGATTGGCATTTTATGTTCTTTATTTTACTTGGTGATTGCTCTCCTCTTATCTATTTGTGTTGAAAATAATTGTCACCACAATATATATATACAGTAAGAATCTCCTCTACATACCAAATAGTACATACCAACAGTGCATACCAATTTTTTAAAATAGTAAAAAAACTATTTTTTCGTCGAATTTTTTAATATGATACTTAAACATTTCAATAGACCCATATAAAAAAAATAAACTCAAAATAATATTTTTTTCTATTTTAAAAAAATCGATCAAACTTTGACAGCTCTTAAAGCACTTTAAAAGATGCAAAAGTTTGACCGATTTTTCAAAAATAGCAAAAACCATTTTTTTTGGTCCATAGTTTTTTTATATGGCTCCCCCGAAATGTTTAAATATCACCTAAAAAAACTCTACTCAAAATCATTTATAAAATGGGTCCGCACCAGCAGTATGTACCGTTAGTATGCACCGTTTTATATGTACATGAGCCTGACTCTCTCTCTCTCTCTCTCTCTCTCTCTCTCTCTCTCTCTATATATATATATATATATATATATATATATATATATATATATATAGATAGATAGATAGATAGATAGATAGATAGATAGGTTTTTTAACTGGAGTTGAAAATATTTAAGGATCAGTTAATCTCTCAGTTGTTTAAGCACATATATACATTTGAGGATCAAATATATATATACATATACACATACGGTAGATTCCCCATCCAAGTACTTTCCTAAGAATCTATTTAGGCCTTAACATTCCTCCTCCCTCTTATAAGCACCGGTTATACTCTGAGTACTGATCAAGAGGCCATTGAGTGCTCTTTCCCGACCCTTAGTCAACGTAGGTTAATTCTCTAACCTAATAAAATCTTAATGAAAACTTTAACAACAATAAATCCATTTTCTAATGATCCGTCCCATGAGCGAATCATCCTTACAGTTAGCATGAATGATCCCTTTTAGAGGCCACTGGAAACTCTTGTGACCCGTTTGACTTTGGTTAACTCTTCAACCTATAAAAAGATCAAAGAACCCTTTAAGGGCTCGGATTCCCTTTTCCAAAGGTCGGTCTTGTGCAAGAATCGGCCTCATAGTTTGCGCGAAAGATCCATTTTACTCTAAAGGGCCATCGAGCATTTTTGGGTCCCGTTTGACCCTTGTTAACTCTCTAAACTGATCAAAGCTCAATGAAACATCGATGGGATCTGAATTCCCTATGGAACACTCCATGTCGTGACCGAATCGTCCTCATAATTTGCATGAATGACTCGTTTTCCTCCGAAAACCACTGTCTAGAGACCAATGGGAGATTTCGAGCTTCATTTGACTTCAGTCAGCTCCTGAATCCGAGAATGGCTCAATTGATTCTAGATAGTCTCTGAATTATATTTCCAATGGTCTTGGCCATGCACAATTCAGACTCATGTTTGCATTTTATGCTTGTTTGTTTTTAAAAAGTTCCTTTCGAACTGCTATAGGCACCCCAGATCCTCTGCCTATCGACATGGTATATTTTCCTTGTCGAGTGAGGGAGGCTCTATGCATCTAGGCAGGACATGGTCCATACGAACTGAAACCCATCCAACCCTTAATGACACTATATAGAGGGTCCATTACCTCACTCCTAAAGGAGGTCCCTTTCTTCAGTAAACAAACATTTTCTCAAAATCTCATCCTTCTGATTACCAAAAAGTCCATTTTCCAACATTCCCCCACCTCACTTTCTTACCAAACTTACTCATTCATCTCATCCTATAATATTACCTTCACACCACTATAAAAAACCAACCTACATACATTCTAAATTCAGCAACGAAGATCCACAAGGAGGTCCATTCCTCAACCCTTTGCTAGTTTATTCATTTTAATGTTATTGTTTACTTTATTCACATTTTGCAATATCTTCTAGTTTTGTTTCATTATCTCACATCAAGTAATCTTCACTTTTATAAAAATCTAAAAAAGACAAAAAGAGCTCATTCATAAATTCCAAAAGTAAGACTTCACTATTTTCATACACTTTCACACTTGGACACATTTCTCTCTAATATCACTCAAATAGGAGTCCTACATTTGGATTTATGGGTTAAAACCCCTACCCTTCCTATGCTATTTTTGAACTACATGGACTTTTATACCCCTAGGCTATGTAAGCGTCCTGGGTCAATCCTGAGATTCGAGTCCTCCCTTTTTATTTTATGTCTTTTATAATCTATTACATCTATTTTGTGAGTCTTGGACTCCTATATAGTCGTGCTTAGTCCAACATCCACATTCTCTCTTTTATAGTGATTCACGATTGGACGAACTCTTACATCATGCATTTATTACTATTTTCTGGTACACTCCTAAGGATGAGCAGATTCCATGACCCGAGTCGAATAATTCAATTCTCCCATTATTCATATTATACACATGTGCACACACATCACACAGAAAACATGAGAAGATTAACATTGCCCATGAGAGACCAAAAGGGCGGAATGGGTTCTTAGCACCTTTCCATTCCATAAATTAGACCCGGGACCCTATGAATCACTCATTTTTATATGCATCAGTATGGCCTTAATGTCGTTCACTCCAGGGGATGGCATTCTTTTACCTATTTTTAGCAAAATTGGCTTGCGGCTCCATCTCTTCGTGTACCCCCATCTGACGATGACCAATTTTATATTCGAGCCATACCGCGAAGACGCCCACACGAGTGGTGAAAAAAGGACATTCATATCCTCGAATAACCCACACACGCATGGTAAAAAATGATAGAGGGGGAACCCATCCTTCTCCTCCTCCCCTTGTTCGGACTTTGGGGTCGAGCCCGCACTGGAGCAATCAGGCCCCGATGGCCATAGTGGTTACACCACTAGGGATTTTCTGGAGGACTGGACTATATTTTCATGTGGGTATTACTTCTTTACTATCCTGCTTTTCTACATGCGTATATATACCTCCACTAATATGTTCTCCTTACTCCTATTGTTACTTCTTGTACATTTGTCTCATGCTTATATCCACTATGCTCTCTCCTCATGTATATATCACTATTCACTTACTTGTACATGCTTCACCTTACGCCAACTTGTATATATTCTCCATGCCCACTTTACACGCTCGTACATGTATGTAGTCGCACCTTTACTTACACATCTCACACACCACTTGTAGATGATCCATATTTAGTCTCACTATCACACACCTTCACTTGAATATATTCCCTTTCATTTTCACTCACATTATTCCCATGTCACTCTGTCACTTTGCAAATATATCTCACTCACTTGTATATTCACATGCTTCATACTCTATCACCATGCTTTGTATAGTTCCCATATTCCATGTATATACTTGCTAGCTTTACTTTTATCTCATGTTATTTGTGTATTCTCCATCATAGTGGTAGTACTCTTTTTACATAGCATACAAAAAAATCTCCATAAGATACTAATCAAAACTCATTCATTTTTGCACACTACATCACGTGAGCATTACAATATCGACCAAAATTTTATCCCATACTGGGGGGTCACTTCGTGATGGTTGTCGATACTTGGATATCTTAATATAAAAGACCATTATGCTTAATATATAACGGGTGCAACATATATCCTAAAGACACTAGAACCTGGATGCTCTTAATCCTAATTGTGACAACCCTTATTTTCCTCGTACAACTGGCCAGGCTAATACATCGAAGGTACGACTCATCTATCAACTCATAACCTTTAAAGCATTAACAAGTAAGAATAAATACTAGATATGAACCATAGACACATAACAGTAAAGGAAATATTATAGTTTCGGGATTTTAACAAATAAGTACAAATACCCTAGTGTCATACTAAATAATTTGTACATCACCATTTTGAATAATACTAACTTCATAATATATATTTAGGCTTATGCCCATAAACTCTTCGAATGATATAATAAGACCGAATAAAGAAGTAACCTAAACTAGAATCAATTGGATAGAATGCTTCTACTCAACATTAGACTAGAAGTTTGGTATTTCCTCAGCCCTACGGTTCCTATCTCGGTAATCCTGGAAAACATTTTCATGATTTGGGTCAGAGCCCTAAAATTGCAAGAATTAACTTCAAAATCAACAATAAATAATGTGTGATTTATTTACAATGCATGCAACCCTTCGAATCTCTCATGCAATAAGTATCTCACCTCCTAACTAAGTGTAATACTAAGTGAATAACCCAAACCAAATATAACAATCATAAAAAGTTACTCCATCGTAAAGAAATTAAATCGTAACCACTATCATGTAACATGGATGTATCTACCTACATATGAACTATTTTAACCCAAGTGCTCACCCCCTCAAAATCACTTGAAAAAAAATACAAATATAAAACACAATGCATTATGTGTGATACAAGGTTAATTTACCATTTATAGATTTACATCAATTTTTTTTATCATTTATTAATATATCTCACAAAGGCTACGACCTTTGGGGACAATCTCTCACTACTATTGGTAAGTTTGTATCAGTCCCTAACCTAACAAACTTAAACACCAGACAAATAAAATTTGCGAGAATCACCACACAGTATCACCATTAACGTGTCCATACCCAACCCGACTAATGTCTCAAGTCAGCTAGACTTATAAATTCATAAAGGGGGGACACCCATGATCGCGCGATCTAAAATAATGACCTCCACTGCTACCTCCATTTGTAAGTCATGAGTATGGTAGATGGACTCAATTGCAATGCAACCCCAAATCGATAGTTTTCACGAGTAGGCATGTCACACAAATTTAGCATACACATATATTCAACTCAAATATATGTATTTACCCATATAAAGTGTCTCTAGTCTCACGCAATTTCACATTTTATCCTAATTTTTAACCTCCAGGGTTCTAAACATAATAAGTTTAACTCATCCACTGGCCTATGCTTTTGATACCCTCAAAATATGAACTCCCTCACCTACATAAAAACCTTAACCACCTCATAATAAGGTCCTAAATAAAACTACATTTATATCCCTAATACTTAACCAAAACCCCTAGTTGACTGGAATTGATCGATCGATCGACATTCATCGATCGATCAATCAATGATGCCCACATACTCCATTTGCAATTTTTAAATCTTCATTTCATCACAAATCCATACGAGGTCATAAAAGTTAATGTGGGGATATGGTTTTAATGATTCTTAATAAATATAAACCATTTAATTCATCAAATTCAAGGTTTAATCATCAAACTTATCATCTTTCCCCTAACACGTGAAATTTCATCGTCTCTTACAATTTTTTCATAATCAAGCTTCAATTAAACATGTGCCTAAGTCAAAAAACTTATATACATCCTAAAGTATGATTCTACATGAAATCAACCATTAACTCATAAAATTTTAATTTTCAAATCACTAAATCAAATCCCAATCATTTTTAACAATAATAACCACAATTTTTTTTACCAATTACACATTACTTAGTTATATAGTAAGAACATTATTGCCTTGTATTGAAGATTGTTGAATTTACTATTTATTTCTTCTGGATTTATTATCTCGTGTCTTCTACCTGTTCCTTAAGCAAGAAGGGTTTCGGGTTTGGTGACAGTGGTATATATTGACTTAATTGGGAGTGTTTGTGTAGTGTAAAAATGCTAAACCCGAAACTCCCCCTTAGGCCTAATTTTGGGTCCCCAAATGACTCCGAAATATATCCCAGAATGGTATAGATTCACCCTACCGCCCCGGACCCAACTCAAAGTGATTAAAACATGTAACATGCCTCCATATCACCTAGGAGTCCTCTTAAACTAGCCATACCTCAAATCTTATAATAAGACCTCTCATTGTAAAATAACAAGGCGACTTGATTATTTTACATGTTAATATCAATTAATTTCACACTTATAATTTACCATAACATGAAATATACAACAATTCACATAGTCATGCACATTTAATTATCATCTAAATATGCTAAGTTAACTACCATTTATCTAAAATAATTAGTTATTCCAGTTTATTAATTTCTTCTCACAATTTATAAATACGATAAATGTTAAATACCATCAATAAAATAAATTCCATAAAATTAATGGGTATTACAATGAGCTGGAGATCTCTATAAATGATTTATTAATACACTGGAGTAGGTGGACACTGGACTGAGAGGATTGATGTTTTTGCTAGTTGGGGCGAGCCAACTCGAAAGGGGACTATTGTGAGAAAGTATTTGCCTACGTGGGAAGGGAATACATAGTGTGGATGCATTAGTTATGAAAATTTAAGAAGGAAGTAATTTCCAAAAGTCTTGATGGAAGACCATGTCTTGATTAACAATCTTAATTACGTGTGTAGGACCAGAAGTACTCTATGAGAGATAATAGGGAGAAAACGAAAGGGAGATGTTACGAGATAAGGAAATGATCCATGAGAGAGAGATACTAAGCTAATTTGTGATTATTATTTTTATGGCGTTAGTGTATGGCCATGTAGTGGCAAGTATTCGAATGAGGTTTAAGGGTATTCTGAGTATGAACCAGAGACAGTTCCATTAAGGCTTATAGATTTTATGTAATTGGTGTAATTGCGGGCTCCGAGTGATGCCCATAAGTTTTGCATGATTTAAGAGATAACACTTGTGGGGAGCGGGTACAACGTTGTGGGGATCAAAGCATGTACGGTTTGTTTATCTTTCTTAAGAAGTCGTTTGTTTTCTATTTTTACTACTAGTGTGATAGTGGGATTTTTGTGCCACCATGATTAGGAGTTAACATAGTTTGGAATAGTATGGTTTAGTTTTGGCTAGGGTGTGGGAGAGTATGCGACCCAGCACCTGATGTGGGAAAAGGATTACGTGTACATATTGTTATGCAAGTTGAGGCTTGAATTAAGGATATAGTTTTTAGGCATATAGTATGGATATATGGTCTTAGGGTGCGCTCATTTTGGGTGATGTTATTTGTGGTCGCACGGGTTGGGTGAGCACCCTTGGCATGTGAAAATTTTAGGTTGGCTATGGGCATAGTTATTTTACCTAGGATATATGAAGTGTGTGATTCATAATATCTATGTGTTGTATAGTAATGTTAATTTGTTTGGTCATAGTGTTTTGCCAAGAGTTATCTCTTTGTATGTGGATGACTATTAATGAAATCACATTGATTATGGTTTGGTGTTCACTAGGATATGGCTTTGGTGTTGGGACATTCCACCCCGTATGGAAGTGAATATATAATTTATTGTGTATGAGTAGATTATGTGTGCATTCTCCCTTAGATTTTAAAAAATTGTGGACATGTGAGCGTCCCCTGCTTTGTATTACTTATTTATGAGTTACATGAGGACACTAGTGATTTAGCAGTTCCCTAAGTGTTCTACGTGTTTTTTTAGTTATTCTTGAGTGATAACAATGCCTTACTATGGATTCACGAAGTGGATGTGATTATGATACGGTGTGAGTGTGCCTATTAGATGTGATTATTGGTTTTGAAATACTATATGGGGTTATGATAGTGATAGCTTACGTTGTAGAAGGGCTATTTGGTTTTGTTATCTAAATATGGATACCACTAAATGTATGAGGATACGCTTGTTGAAAACATTTATAATTCAAATAATTAAGTTATTTTGAGGAGTATGTAGCTAATTATGACCATTGTTACCCAAAGTAGTGCAAAATCGCGAGTGATGTGAGCGCCTTAACATTATTGGGGTAACTGGTGATATCATGCCCTTATGAATTGATTCGATGCTCGGATGTAAATGAGTGGTTGAGACACTCTATTTGATTTGGTATTGGGACGTAGTATTCTCAATTGGGTGTCTGGTAACTAGTTATGTTTTTTAGGGTTTTCGGATCGATAAATTTATGGAGTTCAGGTAACGTACTTGGAATGGGAGAGCCTTTTTATTGGCATGGTCACAACTTGGGATTTAACTTATGGTGGATATTAACTTATGTGGATAGTGCATTGTTACACGTATGGTCTTGGGCCAACGAATAGTAATAATCGGTTGAGCTTGGTAATAGTGTATTGGGAGGGTTCCTTATTTGGATTTCTCTTGCGTGATGTCCCCCACACAAAACTTATTAAGGGTTGGGAGTTGAGAGATGGTTGTGTGAAAGGACATTTTCTTTTATGTTGGACATTACATATGTGGAGAGATAATGCATCGAGTAGTGAGATATTTCAAGGTTAAGGGCCACCCAAGCCAAGGAGTTTAATGTCAAAGACACGAAAGAATGTTAGCACCACTAGTAAAATAGGTGCAGCAATCTCAAAAAAGTCATGTCCTGATTAGTAGAGTGGTATAAATCTCCTTTACTCTATGCTTAAACCTTTTATATATCTTACTGAGTTGTGAATATATATGCTTATTTTTACGTATGTGGTAATCATGATGTGTGTGTACACGTGATATTGTGTGTATAGACACCTTAGTCATGGCATGTTATGGTAGGCGTATGTGAGCCTTTTTTTCTTTTATCTCATGATGATACATGTACAGGCTAGTTGTGGATAAGCCTATGATATTTACGTGATTAATATTTTGACGTTGTGATTTAGCGAACACTGAGGACGAAATTCCTGTATTAGTGGGTAAGAATGCAATAACTCGTATTTTTGTGGGTTTATTATTATTTATTAAACTGATAAATAGATTAATAAATAGAATTAATTATTACTTGTGTGATTTGGTAATAATAAATATGCATAGTTTATATGGTGATTATAAATTTTCATTTTGTGTGATTTTTTGTCATGTATTGTACATAATTAATTAATGATATTAATTATACGATATTGGACTATGTATTGCGAGTATAATAAAAATTATTTTT
This sequence comes from Sambucus nigra, assembly GCA_949130495.1. NCBI lineage: Eukaryota > Viridiplantae > Streptophyta > Magnoliopsida > Dipsacales > Adoxaceae > Sambucus > Sambucus nigra. The sequence goes on from OX422224.1 coordinate 380,358,043, forward strand.
TAGTATGTCTATTATATGTGACATTGAGAGAAGTTTTTTTAGCGTGGCAAGTATATTTATCATCTTAATTTAGGGATGACTCTTTTGGCAATTGGATTTCTTATTAATTAGTATGACTTTGTACTCATTTAAATATTTCGACTTGGATGGAGTTTATTGGAAGAAATTGTTATTGGATACGTGTTTCAATGAGTGCAGTTGATATATTGCATTCATGATTGGATGATTTGACTTATAATGAAAATTATATGTCACTTATTATTGCAGCATAAAGCATATAATAATATAATTGTTTATAACCTTTTTTTAATCAATTGGGACAGTTATTAATCGTCCCTAATACCCATTTTTTCTTAATTGAGAATACATTTTGGGTGATCAATTGGGACGGTCATAAACATCCTAAATGGGGCTGTCATAATCTGAAAAGTAGTATGGACGAATAAACCTTCCTTAATACTACTCGCGGGATCGATATTTTTTTGCCAAAATACCTTATGTGATTGAAAAATCCATCCCTAATGCCACTGTAAAGCATCCCTGAATTAACATTTAGGATGGTAAAATCCATCACTAAAATATTTGTGACACCAAGTATAAAGGACGGATTTTTGCCGTTGCAAAAATCTATTTAAATACTCTTTTGGGGCAGTTTTTTTGCTTTTAGGGTCATATTTTTACCGTCACTAATACCCATTTTTCTTGCAGTGGAAAAGTGTATTTTATTTTATGTTATGATATTTTCCTATGAGATATGAGGTGTAACTAGTTGGATCGGACTACAGGGTGATATAGAGACCGATTTATATATTTTTTATCATCTTATGTTTTTCTCGTGGGTTTGGTATACCCTTAGGCTAAGTTTTGGGCTATTACAAGTAGTATTTTAGATCCATTTGGGGGCCAAAAAATAGGCCTAATGTAGAGGTGCATAAATGAGAGGTATTTAATATATATATATATAAGCATAATTAAATGTTTATCATCATAATAGAACACCCTAGAAAACATTGTATCATCATAAAAGAACTACAGACGCTTTGAGAGGAAAAAAGTACAAGGGATTGAAGCAAGGATTCATCGCTCTTCATTTTTATTCAAAACCCTCTTGAAATACACTTTTAAGTACCTAACTTATTTAGAATACATATTTTCCCTATATTAGTATGAGATTATAATGCATTCTTAGGACCTAATTTGATTAATCTCAATCATGTTTATGAATATGGATTAAGTAAGAGTGTAATTAATCTTCCTGTGCATTAGAGACTTGTACTTTGATTAAAAAACCATGAAATTGAATGACTTAAATGATTGAATCTATAATAGAACACATATTTTTGGATTTACTTTCATTATTAAGCTGAATCCCCATGTTAATTTGAAGAATTAAATGTGAATTTGTAGTTTAATTGAACCCTTTCATGTTAATGATGAACTATGTTAAAGGGTATGAACGTTGATGAATTAAACCGTATTTTTATGATCTAGATCTTGAATAATTATTGAAATACATTTAGGATCATAACCCAGTAGTTAGGTTGAAGTTCAATTAGGTTTTTAATATTATTTGGGAGCTTGGAGAAGCTTTAATGGAGGTTTTGAGGGAAAATAATTCCATAACGAGGAAGAAAATATCACACGTAAGGACCATTAATCGATCGAACTTTGGGAGTTGATTAAACGACACACCCTATTTTACCAAAAGATGGGTCGGGGTTTGTTTGGTTGGGTTTTTGGAGCCTAGTTTGAGTTTGGGCTTCCTTTTACGGTTATTTAAGTTAGTTTAGCAAACGATTAAACTTGGTTAACATTGGGAATAATTACATAGGATTGAAATTTAAACCTTTGTACTATTTAGTGATATTTAGTGTTGGGACTGGTTTGGATTGGGTAGATGCATGAATGAGTGATATACTATAGTAGTATGTATATATTGAGCTTGGAGAGTATCGAACAAAAGTGTTTGGGGGTTGATTAAGGTTTTGATATATTGTAGATCTTGCAATTAACATAATAATTAAATGATGAGACATGTATGTATGTTATGAGAGAGAGAGAGAGAGAGAGTATAGGTAGGTGCTCATAGTTTAGAGACGTAATAAACAAAGGGTTGGATTTAGTAAGGTTTGGCAGTTAAAAAACCTAATAACGTAATGAATAATCTAGCATTTGTGGAGTAGGATGATTTGCGGTACACTTGAGAGTCCGCTGTATCCAACCTTAGAGAATATGTTTGATATGGTTTTAAGAGATAGCAAAGCGAAATCAAGTTGGCAATCCGGTGTTCGAGGATTTTGATGTTTTAGGTATGCTTGAGAGTATGCGTTATACTGCATTTATATATATTGAGTGTATTTTATATAAATTATGTGTCTATGTGAACATACCCATTACTCATGGTGACTCTATTCGTTGGGATTTGAGATTTAAGTGGTTTGTGACAATGTACCACATGCCTTGATATTGACCCAGGATATTATGGAAGTTGACATCACACGTTCAATTGGTTGCCATTTCGTGAGTGAGAGATGTGACAACCTGATCCATTAGGTGAGATTTGTTATAGACAATGGTGTGGAATTGTGTGGTGACATATATTTTGATCATACGTTTAGTCGGTCTAGACTTTATGATAAGAGAGGTTGATGATATGATCCATTGGTTAAGTTTTTGTATGGGACTACTTGGTGGGGTGATTGCAGAGTGATCCCCCATTCTGATATTTGTGTGTATGTTTGTTTTGAAATGTGTTAGGTGATGGACTCCTTTAGGTTTATCGATAGAAGCATGAGAAGATCCCTAGAAGTAAATTCCTTAGTGTGGTTTCTGTGAGACAAATATATATATATATATATATATATATATATACGTGTGTGTGTGTGTGTGTGTATGTGTGTGAGTATGATATTAGTACGCTGATGGGCATTTGTATAAAAGAGATTTTATATCGTGGATTTAATTATTGGAGTTTCAACTATTTTAGTTCACTTAAATTTATTCTCATCCTTTGTTGAGTTTTTATTACGGATGGTTTTTATTTACTTTAGTTTTGTTTCATCGTTGATGATGAGAATGATATAATTTTTTTTAGAACTTGTTGTATGTTTTGTCCAACTTGATCAACTAGGTGTGAAAAATGTGGGTGCTACATGTGTACATCTTTATATGATGTTACCAGTACCAGGGATATATATAGTGATCGATATATTTAACAATTGATTTGTTCTTAAAATTAAATTATAAACATCTGGGACCAACTTACAATTTTAAAATTAAATATGTTTAAGAGATATTTGCAAGAGAACTAAATCATGACCAATTATCTTTTTTCAATCTTGTTAAAGAAATAACAATTATGGTATCCTGTAATATAAGAAAAGAACAAGCTATAATGATAGTCCAAAATTCTCTACCATCTTCCATCCAAGACAAAATGGGTGTCGTAAAATAAAAAGACATGGAGATAATTTATCCGGAGAGAAATCTTCATTCTATTCCTATGTCAATACACAAGGGGTATCACTCCTATTTATAGTAAAAAGTAAGGCATCCAAAAAAAGACTTATTCAATGTTGGATATAAGTGGACATCCACCAAATTGTACATTTTATAACACTACCCCTTGTATGTACACCATTTTCACTATTTAATGATTGTCGCCTCATTAAAATCTTAAAAAATAAAAACCTCGTGGGATAAACCAAAGTGAAGGAAAAAGAGTATAACTTTTGTGATCATTGAACCGATGTTGGACGCGCTTAATGCTGCCTCATTAACACCTTTAACTAGAAAAGACCGTGGGAAAAATTTACTTAAAGGAAAAAGAGTACATGGTACATATGTAAAAAACATCATGTTCTTTGATTCCCCTCCTGATTGGATACTCCCCCTGATTATGGTATTTCGTCGATGATTGAGTCGATGAATTTCTATCTTATACACAATCGTTTGAAATGTTCCTTTTACTTGGTGAATATATTTGATAGGTTGTTACTTCAATCTCATTTTTATTTTGAAGTTGGACTTTGGTAAAAATGGGTGAACATGTCACTTTATCGGATCTATTTGACATAAATTAAATCCATGACTCTTTTGGACCCTATTTATGTAGAAAGATCGAAATGTGTTAGGCATATCTCCATTGATGTAACCTCTTTGAATTTGAGTTATACGTGAATCATTGTCTTAAATCGGTAGTGGTAGTAGCATATGTTGCTTGGGGCAAGTTATAAGTAAATAATGTACATCAGTTGTTCATTGTGAGGATTGTAAAGATAAACAACATGTACATAACTAACTAGATGCAGATGGTTAGATAAAAGTATCACATATTATTCTCATGCTTGCAAGTAAATGCTAATTATTTATTTTCAATACATTCAATACAAATACTATGTCCGGTATCATGCATTGTGCTACACATAACAATATATTAATAACATACAAGTATGGTAGTTTTGGACCAAACTTAAATACGCAATAATAATTTGAAAATATGGTACTTCTGGACCAAATTTATATTTGTCATTATCTTTAGGACAATATGGATATCTTAATATCTAAAAATCGGACAACGCGGGTCTAATATGGTGCGATTAATATATGATAAATCATAATAAGAAATATCTATCCATTTAACTAATGGATCAGTCTTTAATAAAAATTATTTTCGATCTGCAGGCCGAGATAATAACTCAATACCCCACGATCATTCATTGTTGAATTCCTTATTATTGGGTGTTTTACATTTCAATTGAGCTCGTTAGGAGAACATCCTTTTTAAAGGATATTTGTATAATAACACATTGTCGTATTAGGCAACTATTTGTTAAGATGTTTGTACCCATATTCTTGTATATTTTATTAAGTTGTATATTTTATTAAGTTTTATAATTAACATCAAAGTTGAATTGAGTACGTGCTCCTTATCCTTTTACTTCAGGAAAAGAAAATCCTTATAGTATTTTTATGTGCATTCTTTTTCTATCCAGTATAAATAAGTAGTTATAATATTTATGAGCCTCATATATAATATATTTTCAAAATTGCTAAGATAGTCAGATATTTGAAATGTATTTATGGTCGTAACGAGATGGTATGTTCATATATAATCAATCTTTGGTTTATACATGTTACCTTCTTCCATAAATTGTGCACTTTTTAGCGTGTTTCATACTAATCTTTCTTATAAACACCCATTTGTAACCTTATGGGTTAAATTCTCATGGGTTTATACTATATGATCGAATACACCACATATATTAAGATACTCTAATTACGCCATCAAGGTATTCTTTTATTTTATCCAATATATTCTTTATAGACATTCATTTATAGTACGTGGATTTGTAATATCATTGCCCTTTGATTTTTATGTAGCTAAGTTATATATCTCATCGATGATTATCTTTGACGATCCCACTTTCCTCATATATATAACGACAAGATCTCATTAACATTAGGTACCTTTGCCTACTTTAGGGGCTCTATAGTCACTTCATGAACTTGTGTCTTTTCATAGAAAACCAACTTTTTCAAGGGTTTTAGAGAAATTTGATCTTCTATTTATAAACTCTTCTTGAGAGTTACGTATAACCTCTTTCAGTGCATTATTTGGGCATGCTTTTATTTAACATATACTACTAGTTAGTCAAGTAGTTGGGACTTGTTGGTTTTCCACGCTTCTAGAGTGTAATAAATTTATTTACTGTCGAATTTATATTTTCCTAATGGGATAATGATTTTGGAAAGCAAATTTCAACCATTCTGTGTGACTAGATCTAACATTTTAAGTTTTGTAATCATTTGATATTGCAATATCATTTAATACTTCATTTTCTCATTAAGTTATGTGGGGGATTAAACGAGAGAAAGTGGAAGTATTACACGATAATTTTCACCATTCTTCAGGAAGCATCTGCAGTTCAAGTACTAAAGGTATGTTATATCTTCTCCCTAATGGTGGTAAGAGTGCCTCGTCAAATTTAAAATGTTGCAAAATTGGTAATAAATGTTATATTTGTCAATGTTTCATATAGAGGGTGAACAATGACAAATATATACATGCCATTATGATAAATTGCTCATTATATAATATTAAAGAGTTAAGCCATGGAGCTTAATATTCGTGATAGAGTTTAATTATACAATAATAAATGTTGTATAGTATAACCCCATGAATAATGAAATGAGTTTTTTCTACTGTAAGATTCTGGCTTCAAACACTAGAAGTAATGGGGAGATGATTTCCATTGTTTATTTTAATATAATACCTATGTATTCTAATGCCCGTAAAATGAAGAGAATTTCTTCAGGAATCACCTTCATATAAACCAACATATAGGAATGGGCGGGTACCACATAATAACACCACATAGGCTCTTCTGAAGATTTTAATAATTTGAAGCAGGTCCAACTATGGTTGAAACTTTTACTATATTACATACCCGATCATAAAAACTTCCAGTTTTTCATAATTGTGTGAATTCTTCATTTTTTGTTAGACAAACATTATTATACAATGATAGTTCACAATTTTTAATTACAAGACTCAATATAGATTGTGAAGTGTGTGTGTGTATAAACATGGCCGACCCTGGCCGTGTGCCAAACAGGAAATGGCACGTGGCCCATTTTAGAGTATGCACATATATATGTATATTATAGGGGTCCAAAAATATTTTATGTATATTAAAAATGTCAAATTATAAAATAAGTATAATTTTTTAGGAGCCCATTTTTTTAACTACCCCAAAATAATCTGTACAAATAATGATTCAGCTAGCCAAAAATCCCACCCAACTAAAATGGGCCCCTAAAAAATAAGTTTAATTTTTTAGGGGCCCATTTTAGGTATTTAATATCTTTGTACAATAATTTTTTAGCGTGGTTCTAAATTGATTTTCGCACAGGACCAGCCCTGTGTATAAATATATAGATGCACAACAATACAATAAATTCCATGTTACGGTCAACAATTTGGTGACCAAACCTAACCAAATGTAAGCATTTTAAAGAAAATATTTCTTATAAAATAATTATGAGATATTCAAAAAATAGGTTGAATAACAAAAACTTTAAGTTTTTGCATAACAAATATTCTTAGAATACTTGATAATCTCAAAAGAATTGTCTATTTGAGAATATAAAATATTAGGTTTATGAAAAGTTATCCAAATTATGTACACGTCTAAAGATTATGCATTTGGATAAGTATGGATAATTAAGAATGACATACCATAAATTATAAATTAATCGGTATGCTTTAACCAAAAAAACCCATAACTATACAAATCTGAAACCAAGATGTAAAACTAAAGAACAAAAACTTGGCGAAATAAAGTTAGAAATTTAGGTTCTTAACTAACAATAAAAATTTAATATTCTTTCTCATATTCTAGAGTTTGCAGGCTCAAAAAAACAAACATTTAGTTTAAAATATATAACTAGGAAATACACCTTTAGGTTGCTTCGGACTTGGACTAATATTGATCCATTTTTTCTCAGAATTATGTAATAAGTAAAATAAATTGTTAACAATATGTTACGAAAATAATTATGATTAGTTTTAAATCGAAAAAATGAGAGGTTCTCGATTTTTTTTTTTATTTCATGCAATTTAGAACTTTAGATTCATGGCTAAAAATTGATTCAGTATTATAGAACAGTAGGAGTTATGTCATGCCATATGTATATGACTCTTTAGATTTATATGATATATAAATTTAAAACCTAGTACTTCAGGTCTTAAATTAAAATAATTAACAAATTTTCTGGTGCGAATTATGTGAAATATAAAACATTAAGTTTTATCATATGCTTGTGAGAACTTCTAGTTCGACACAAATAGTTGAACTTCTGTTTGATATTGTTAATGCCAAAGGACACTAAATTCTATAATTTTTTATACCAAAACTTCCACGTTTGATTATCAGTAAAGATGTTAGATAATTGTTCATACAAGTGTATATGTGTGCGTGTGTGTTTGTTTATATATATATATATATATATATATATATGGGACAATTGTGTTTTACTATTCATCTTATGTTTATGTTTATCAAAGTAATCAAAGGGTCTACATTTTGCCACGTGTACAATTCAACACTTAAGATTAAAACACTCCACTCACAAACAAAAAATACCTCTCATAATACATCCCACTTGCAAACCCGGTTCCAACTAACCCAAACCCTAGCTCACTTTCCAATCTTGCAAACTCCCAGCCGCACACAATACCTCTCCCTTTCCAACCTTACAAATTGTCATTGAGTCGAGCTCACCCACTTCCCCTCATACCTCTGCCGCTGCCACGCTGCTCCAGTGAATCGGGTATACCCACTTCCCCTCAAACCTCTGTCGCTATTACGACGCTACGACCCCGCTCCAGTGGATCGGGTTTTTAAGATAAAAAAAATTATTTTTTTCTTTTTTATGACTCATATATGTTAAATATTCGTCGAATCTCCATCGGATCCACACTTTCATTTTGAGTTTGCATAAGATTGACTCGGGTTTGGGGTTTTTTCATAACACAGATTTCGAGTTTGGGAGTTTTGGTGCCAGTTTTCATAACACTGATTTCGGGTTTGGGAGTTTTTCATAACACTGATTTCGGGTTTGGGAGTTTTGGTGCGAGTTTGCATAAGATTTATTCGGGTTTGGGTATTTTTCATAACACTTATATCTTAATGCATATTTGTTGTTTATGTGTTTGTGTTCCGATTTATGTTTTGGGTTTTTAACAAATTGATTTCTTAGTGTGATTTTCTATAAAATTTATTTCATTTTTGGGGTTTTGCATAACACTAATTTTTGTATTGTTAATTGTTTTTTTGGTACTAATTGTTTATTCTTATTTATTGTTTATATAGGCCCTCCTCATCCGACTAAAGGTTACCGATCCTCCTTATCACACACAGGCGTTCAAGCATTGGCCCGGTTCAGAAAAAAAAAAAACATCATAAGATTATCCAATATATTGCAAGTACTTTTCCTTATCTAATTTCATTATTTCTAGAAATAGATTGGTAGTTTTTTTTTTGTTGGTTGTGAAGATAAATGCTATGGTGGTTGGTACCACACTCGACGTCATTATAAAAGTTTTCATGTTCACGTTGAATATTTTGCGGTTTAATTACAATGTATTTAATTTTTTAGTCAGGTTGAAGCTTTGGAAAGGTTATATCACGAGTGCCCTAAGACGGGCTTCTGTCGTCGGCAACAATTAATTTGCGACTGCCCAATTCTATTCAATATTGAGCCAACGCAAATCAAAGTTTGGATCTAATTTTGACACTTTAGGTTTTCTTTTATAGTTATTTTGGTCAATCATGGGTTTTTAATTGTGTGTTTTTTGTGTGTTTTGTTTATGCAGAAGTAAGGAGTAACAACGAATGGAGGCATCGCATTCACATATGATACACACTGCTATAATAGTTTTAATGGTGGGTTTGATTTTGCTTCATAATCTTTATATGGACTTTAGTTTATATGGAGTTACTTGGTTTGTCCAAGGGTCTAATTGTTGATTTGAATCGTGATAGAATGTTCAAATACTAAGTGTTACAGATTAAAAGTTGGTTTTCCATTTTTTGAGTGCAGGCGACATAAAAGTTGGTGAACACGACTTAAGTTCACTCTCAAATAAAAAGATAGAGGTTGTTGAGGTTTTAATTTTCTTTAGTTTTTAAGGTCTTACATGATATTGTTTGGGTATTGTAGGTGGAAAATACATACTATGTGAAAAGGAATTTAGAATTAGACTCGAGTTATTTTTATTAGTCTCGAGCCTGTACGATAATTGCTTTTTAGAGTAGTAATTTGCAATTAACTTTGTAATTTTATTTTCCTTAAATGTTAATTTTTGGTACTCGATGTTAATCGTGTATGAGATGATTATATGACTGGCCTTTGCATTTTATTCTAAAACTAATTTGTTTTACATAATTAGGATTAAGCTTTTTCCTCTGTGAGTTTGTTTTTCTTTTGCTTCGGCCTTAAAGGGTGGTTACCTTGGACAATGTGACCCCTAAGTTTTACAAATAGGTGTAAGATTGGTTGTATGTAGCATTATCTGTCCTCACTGGTACCACCATTTTATTATAAATTCTTTTTTATTTTTCGATTGGTTGTATGTACCATATATCCTGTACACGTGAGTACGTTGTTGGATTTAATTTTTTGCGGAATATTTCTATGTTGTATATTTGTTAATCACATCTTATCAAATTTTTAAAAAAGTTATTGGAGTTTATCATAATTGATTGCACATGATCTCAGTTATATGTAATGATCATCTCTCTTCGATCTCATTTTGTTTTAGTTTGATACCTGTTATGTATGTGGACTAATAAGTTCATTTTCATCCTTAAGTTGGTTATCTAAAGGAGTTGTGGGCTTTATTCTAATGTAGTGTGCTTGCGTAACTGTAAGGTGAATACATTTGCGAGGGTCCCACTTCAAGATACTTATACAAGGACACATATACACATTACCACCATTATTCTCATCTTTTTATTATTTGATTTCACGCTCTATGTGATTTGGTGATTTGGTTTGAATTTTTTGCAGATCTCATTTCCAGATATATTGTTATGGTGCCCGCATTTTATTGAAATCAAATCAGGTATATACATTGTTTTGATCTATCTCTTTCATTTATCCCCTCTCCCCTTTTTGTGTTCATAATTTTTTGAGTTATTCTAAGGTTTCAAACAGGTAATTATTTTACCCCTAAGAGTACCACATTAACTATTTTACCATATTTATTAACATTTTCAGATTGCAAGGTGAATTAATTTTTCTACATTTTAATGTGGTAGCATTTGATTGTGGGGTTGAAAAAGACCTATTTTAATCCTCATTTTTTTTACCAAATGAGAAAGACTAATTTACCAAATGAGAAAGACCTGTTTTAATCCACAACTAGAACTGTTAATGCATCTTATAATTTTCCTTTCTTCATCTTACATATGTTAATACATTACATTGTCTTCATTGATCTATGCTTATAGTTTATTTAGTTTCTACAAGTCTTGATCAATGTACATCGTCCTTGCCTTGGATTATGCTTCTTAATTCTATCGTTTCAGCATTTGTATCAACACGTATCAGGTTGGATTATGCTTCTTACTCCTTGCCTTGTAACACGGATGCCCTCGGCTCTATCATGCCCAATCATATACATGTAACGACATAAAATTGATTTATGTTTTCTACTTTTATACAAATCATTGTCTTGGAAATAATCAAAGTTCATTTGGGTGTCATTTATAGGAAATCCAATGGGGTTGCAAGGTAAACTGGGAATTATGCTTCGGTCCCTCAGATTTAGGGGGATGCAAGGTTTGGATCTTATATCGTAACTCCTAAAAGAATTGACATTGCTTCTATAATTGACAAAACATGACAGACTTCTCGAGATGAACGGCGAAGCACGTCGACAACTCATGCATATTGCAGTAGGTAACTTTTTTAATAAACTGCAGCAGGTAATTTTTTTTTAAAATTGTAGCAGGTAATTTATGCATAGTCGGCAACTTATGCAACTAATTTACTGTTTGACGTTTGTTCTTATGAAAGAAGTTTTCATAATTGCTACCAAACTGGTGTTCAAGTTTTGTATGTGCAAGTAAAGGATACAGATTCCTTGGGTCGTGGGGAGTATTAGCAGGCGTGTGGGTAACTGTAATGGATTTAGGGGGGTTGGGAGGTTATAGCAGGTGGTGTGTGATGGGGCTGTTAGGTTGGGTGGGGAGTTAGGGTCGCATAGGGCAGGTGGCATGGGGGAGGTGCATGGTGTAATTTGGTGAAATTTGGTATCTGAAGTGTAAATTTAAGGACTGGGTTGAATGTTTAAAGGGGATGGGCTACTATTCTTTGAGGTCTAAATGTTTAGGGGTTTGATTGGAAATTCAATGGGTTTATGGTGGTTATGGATGCAATTTTAGAAATAAAATGCAGCTAGGCTGAATATTTTTTTTATTACAGTTCAAAAATAAAATGCTAATCAAACATCCAACTGCATTAACAAGGCAGATTAGTGCCTATTATGTTTGATTAAAATGCAATTGGGTTGAATGTTGAATGCAAATTACTGCATTTAAGTCGAGTAATAAAATTCAAATTAGTGCTTATTATGTTTGATTAGCATTAATTGAAATAAAATGTAGATTATTGCAGTTGGAACGCAACCGTCATGTGCTCATCTTAGTAATTAAAATGCAGTTGTGTTGTGATGATTTTATTTGGACTCTTAGTTTTTACTTTGAATGCCTTACATATATAAGTGCCATCAAATGCCAACATAATTGTATGCATATATTTAACTTTGTAGGATACGTCGGGATGCCATCAGATGCCCCTGAACTGATGATGAATTAAATCTATTCAATGATAGGATTTAAATTTTCTTAGCTTAAAAAATTGGAGGCACAATTGAAATTGATATTTTTTTGTGCGGATATGGATATCTTTTTAGGATGTTGGAAGTACTGTCATGGGCAGAAGTATCATAATCTTAACCTTTTTACTATTTTTTTCACGTTACACGTTGCGGTTCTAACGAACTAGAAGCTTGCACATTGTGGGTTTACCGGGGCTAAGAATTTATATATTATATTAGTGAATGGATCAAGGGAAGATTGAACGAGTTGAAGAATGTGAGGGTGATATGGTGGTGGCCTCTATAAAAAAGGGAAAGCCTGCTCTCCGTAGGAAGGTCATGCCAACTGTGGCCGTCAGACATCGCGAACCTTGGCGCCGAAAGGACAGTGTTTTCGTGTATTTTGTTTCAACCAATTTCTTAATAGGATTTTTAGTATTTTGTTGGAGTAGTTTTTATTTCTTAAACAGGATGAAAAGTCCTATAAACAAAGGAAATGTTGGCCAATTTTTTTTTAACATGTGTTGTAAAATAAATTGATTTAAATTATTTTTTACATGTATTCATACCAGGTCCAAGACAAACTATTAGTATTATTGTGTTTTGAATTTTTTTGGTGCCTCCTATGACCTTTTTATTATTTAGTAATAATCTTGGCACATAAGAAGTTTATTGAATTTTTTGCATTATTCGCATTTCAGTTCCAAACATTGTGTTCAATGGTGTAATCAAATTTGCAAATATTGTAGGTTCAGGGTCTAATCCAAGAACATGATATAGAGATTTTTTGATTGATAAATGAAACCATTGAAGCTTCTCAAGGGTGAGTAATTTTTGTGTGCATCTTAAATAGTGTAGTATAAGGTATTTCCTTGAATTAAAATGTTGTTTCATTTTAAGCTTGCATGATTTCAGACGCCACAAACCACCACATCATGGCAATGCCGGGTAGAAACATGAGATGTTGACTATGCGGATATTATCAGTGCTTGGACTTTCCTTGGACTTAGGCCCATAACTTATAACCCCACTTTCTGCAGGACCATTTTCAACAAGCAGTTAATTGAGTTCATCCTTTGAACCATTATTTTTATGAATTATTTTTTGTCTCTTTGAATATTGTTGGAATTGTTGTCGTCCCTTATGCAGGGTGGATAGTTCAATAAACAAAGGGAACTATGTCCTTTTTTAAAAAAAAATTGACATTTTGTTAATTTGAGGTACAGTGTGAATTGGGTTGATTAATATTGTATATTTGATGAATTGTGTTGAATTGATAATTTTGTTTGTGCGATGTTTAAATTTGTATTTGATGTCTAATGTTTATGCGAGGGCTAAGATGGACTATTAGTATCTTTATTATGGACTATTTTTATTTCTTAACAGGGTGGATAGTCTTATAAATAAAGAAAATTTTGCCCAAATTTTCTAAATTATTTTCAGATTTGTGTTGTAAAAAATTAACGCAAATTGTTTACACATTTAATACTTTATATTGAACTATGTTTTGTCAGGGAATGGAATTTTCGCCATTTTGCAATTTCTTACTTTGATTTTTTTTTTCCATTTTGTGATTACCTACTTTGAAGTTTTTTGCCGTTTTGCAATTACTTATTTTGAAAAATTCACTATGCCTTCACGCACGGGCATATATATATATATATATATATCAACTCAGATCGAGAATAATGTAACTTATTTTCAATAGAATGAGTGTTTTATTTTTCATCCTCTACCCATTCCCAAGACTCTAATGTATTTTAAATGATTGGAATCTAAAAAGGAGTTAAAATTAAATACCATTAAAAAGTCAATATAATACTCAAATGAAGAGATTAGTTATAAGATAAAGGTTTAATGGTGAAACCATTAATAGGATAGTTAAAGGGACATTAAACCCTTAAAAGATTATTTAAAAAGATATTTCATGTAATAAAGAAAATAAAATGGCAAAAAGTTAAAAATACATCTTTTAATATCCAATTTATTTTGAAGCCAATTATAGTTAAAAGAATTGGAGCTTCGAATCGAAATTAAAAATAATTATTCTGGGGATTTATAAATCCATTACCCATTCGATAAATAATTAAAATACTCAAGTTTTGATTTATGGTATATTTTGTCGGAGCTTCAAGACCAAATATTTGTAGGCCTGATATATTTATTAATAATTAGCAACAACTTTATTTCAAATATAAAATAATAATTTTTAACTTTTAGTAGGGGTGGAAGTAGTATGGTTTGGTCGGTAATGACTCCTTACCAATACCAAAATCGTAATATGGATTGTAAAACCGGTTGTACCGAATTTACTAAATGATACACCAAAATAAAACGAAACTAAACTAATCGGTATTTCAGGTAATTTCGATTCTTTTTTGTTTTATTGTCTTTTATTTTTTTCCCCGTAAATATCAAAACTACAAGTCAGTTTATAAATTCGGTAAATATGGTACAAATGTTAGTACATAATAATAAAAGTATTTAAACTTGTAATATGATTCCGGTAAATTTGGTACAAGTTTCAATACAAAATTGTAAACTCATTTAATCTGGTTAAATTCATTCGTTGAATCTAATATAAATTTCAATACAAAATAATATGAGCATGAAGCATAAATTAAGTCGAATAATTAATTATGTCAACTCTATATCCATCTTTGTTAAATTCCAAATTAAATGTTACAATTAGCCGAAATCATTTATTCCAATGACCACATAAAATAACAACATGAAAATTAAACTAGAAAAAACACGCAACTCCCAAATTATTTAGATCAATTCTATTCTCTTCATTCTTCTCTTTTGCCTGCATTTTCCACCTAAAAATCAATACAAAATAAAAAATAATATTAAAAAAACATAGAAAAATAGTCCTAAAAACGTGACTAAAACAACCTAAAAATTAACATTACTTTAAAAAACATTAAAACACCTTTTAAAATCACACTCAATCTTCCTCTTTCTCTCAAACTTTGCATAATTCTCATTTTTATCGTAATTCCAATTCATTTGTTCATTTTCTCTTTCCCATCACCAATTGATGACAAACAGTGTTGAGTATATTTATAATTAAAAAAATTGAACATTTCGAACACAAAAACATGAAATTAGTTGGTTTACAACATTTGAAGTCTAGAAGTCTGAATTAAATACACAACAAGACTAAATATAAAACGTTTCATGTCTAGAAGTATAAATTAAATACACAACATAATTAAATACACAACATTTCATATCTACAAGTTCGAATTTCACCAATCTCATCAGAATTCATTACACAATAACATTATGTGACAACCCACCTACTAAAATAATAGGTGGCCAGCCTAATACTCTAATAATCACAGGAATCATAGATGGTCCATCCTCAGCATCACTGTCGATTAAAATAATAGTACGAGATAACCACCAATCATTTTAGAAAATGGTCTATCAATAAAAAAAAATTGAAAGTAAAAGAAAAGCACTTAGATAATCCCATTTACAAAAACGGTGGATATAAAAAATCAATGGATAAAGAATGACAATATAATAAATAATCACCGAATAAGCTGTCGGTGAATAGACTAATAGAATTAGTTACACTGAGTATTACAATTCAATTATTACAATATAATAAATGAATGCAACACTTGGGCAACACGCCCGATTGAATAAACTGAACATAACTAGAGTACAATGGGAAGAAGCGTCTAATACAAATAACCTACAACATCCGCAATATGCTATAGCTCCATGATAACTGGAATGGAAATGTAAATATGGGTGTCCATGTGGTAGAGCACCTGTACGGCAAAGAGTATATGTAGAAAAAAAGAAATATAGATGGGTCAGGGCCCGGTTTGATATGATTCCCATGTGACTAAAATGCATGACAGTTAAGTGCGTAATTCTCTCGCAATTAATAATAATATTTCTCACCTCTCAATCTAAAAGCACAACCTAGCGCAATATCAATGAAATGATCTAGTTAACCCAAGTACTAAGGGTTAACTTCTCCCCATTCTCAACACTATGCCCTATTCGTGCGTGGGGTGTCTCGCGAAGCGAAATCCAAACAAGGAACCCCCCCGATACACTACTACTAGGTAAGGTTGATCGTCGAGATCCATTAGACCCTCAGCACGATATCAATATATATATATATATATATATATATGGGCGGGTCTCATCCACATCTACTCAAGAAGACATAAATAAACCCATTCACCATCTAAAAGCATAATTCCTATTTCTTCTTAAGGAATATATATAAATGGTAAAACATTTTATCAAATGTTTACCAAGTAAATCTCAGAACTCAACATGCACAATTCCTATTTCTTTCTTTAGGAATATATATGTAAATGATAAGTCATTTTATCAAATGTTTACCAATTTTATTTCCTTCTTCCATCCAGGAAAATACATATTTTAAAAGCAAGTTTTATTAACATAAAAATGCTTTTCCATTTCATTTCATAACTTTCCATTTTCCTTCTTCCATCCGAAAAATATATATAATTTAAAGCAAGTTTTATTATCATTAAAATGCTTTAACCTTTTCATATCATATCATCCATTTTCCTTCTTCCATCCGGAAAATGTAATTAAAGCCATTTCATTATCATAAAATGCTTTAATAACAATAATGTCCCGCATTATTGAACATAGTTATATATCATATTATATAACGCAATCTAAGACTGCCCGTTTGGGTTTCCCCATTGTGCGCGCCCCTAAATGACCATCATCTTCCAAGGCCTATATACCAAGACCACCTGGGCACCTACAACGCAAGACGTCGGGAAGCGGCCATATGCCTGCGGGAGAGTCATAACCACACCCGAAATTACCTCACCATCGCAAAAAATATACAACAAGCACTCATATGGCCTAGGACTATATCCACCCTGCATTCACTTGCCAGGGGACTTCACCTCACGCGCGAACTTCCCTTATGATGGCATTTAGAGATGGTGTGTATCCATAAATTAACATTTATAAAAATCATTTTTCTTTTCATTTTAAAACATCCATTTTTACATTCTCAAAATCATTTGTACTTATTCATTTTAGTACCACGTTTTATAATATACATTTCTTATTCATTTAGTCATATTTTATTAATGACCTAAGACACGAAGTGCCATTATCCTCAAACTAGTCTCCAAAAGTTCATATAATTTCATAAATCATCAAAGTGAGTCTCCCTCAAGGAGTATCTCCCAAAACTCTCAACATTAACATTTTATCTTCAATTTATTTTTAGGTTAACTTCTCAAATCATTCGGATAGTAACCTACACAAACTAGCCATCGGGGTAAGCCCAATCATCCCATTTTATCCTAGGACATTAGTCTACCCAAAACAACCCTACAGGATTCTTAATTACTTCCCAAAGGAAGGTCCCTAAATCTTGGACCTAAAAGAAAAAGTGGTAAAATCAAACTAGGAAAAATCCCACAAGAATAGGGCAACCGAATCAATTCACCCTAGGGCCGAATCAATTCGCCCCTGGTTGCGAATCGATTCGTCCTTAAGTTGAACCAATTCGGTGAGAAAAAATGACATTCTGCATTTGTCTGAATCGATTCGGTCTTAACCCGAATCGATTCGGTCACCCAGACCTGTAGCCTACCCCTAACCGAATCGATTCGTTTGGGAACCGAATCGATTCGGCCCTAAGAATTTGCCCAGTTTGGGCTACGGGTTGAAGAACCATAAAATTCCTAAAAGCCCAAATCCATGATTTCTTCCAACATCAACAATAATAATTTTCCCAAACCATTTCTACACAATTATTAACTAATATTTTCTCCTTAAATCAAATTAAAACAAAGATTTAAGGGATTAACCACCAAAATCAACAAAAACCCATTTATGGTTTAAATCTCCAAAACTTAACTACACATGCAATTTATCATATTAAATCAATATCTAGCAAGTAAGAAACTTGCCTCGAGGTTGTAGTCTCGGATCCTCCTCCGGTAGCAACGAATTTCAACCCAAATCTTCCATTTTCTCTCATTTTTCTCCATTTTCTCCCAACTCTCTCTTCTCTCTCTCTCTCTCTCTCTCTCTCTCTCTCTCTCTCTCTCTCTCTCTTTGGCTTCTCTCACAAAAATGAATAAAGAAAAAGGGATGGGGGACTTATACGGGTTCCAAACATTAATTCCCCTCTTTTAATTGCTAATACACTATTAAAATGACTCGTAACCACATGATTGAGTCATAACACCCCAAAAGTGCTCGAAACTAAAAAATAAAACGTGGCACTTATTTCGACTATCTCGACTAAAAACAACCGCACCCCCTATTTTGGCATTCAGAATAAAGTGAACTATTTTTGTGTTCCAATTTCATTTTATTTCATTAATTATACTCCAATTTAAATATGAGTCATAACCGTCGCTTTACATATAATGACGCAATAAAACACAATATAATGCTATTTACCTTCTCATAACGGTAAATAGACAAAACATAGTAAATATTATCCCTAAATATCCCGGGAAATAATATTTACTCCAAATACCTCTATTTTATAAAATTGGCCCATTGGGCAAAATAATATAAAATAGCCGCTCAAAAACCTAGGTTGTTACATACTCCCCCCCTTAGAAGGGAATTTTGCCCTCAAAATTCAGGCATACCGTATAGCCATATAAAGGGTATACTATACTAAACTATCATTCTATCATCCTTAACAAACCCCTTGGCAGTGCGGCGTCCCCATTGGACTTAGACTAATGTCATCACTATTTGATCTTAGTCTACCTTCTCCGTGCTCTAACATAGCAGCAAACCGTTCCTGATGAACTATCGATCCTACCTTTCTACTATGGAAGGAGATACCTACACATCTCGACACAAATTTCCTTTCTTCCCGAATCACGTTATACCTTTACTGGGGAATAACCACACTAACACTACATTGCTCAACCCCAACACTACTAACTTCTATTCTCATTGGAGTATCCCTTAAAAGTATGTGGCTCAAGGAGCCCAATCGTTAAAGAAATATTCTTGGACCACTCCAAGCCCAAGGAATATATTGTCCGCTGGTTCCAGTCCAACGAACAGGTGAATTGTTCAGCCGACTACACTAGGCCACACACACGGAACCATACTTGTAGTAAACGATCCGAACTATTGTACAAAAATTCGACCCATAAAAACTACTACTTCCATCCTTCTTTGTCCCACCACTAGTCTCTTTACACTAGTAGGTGAATTGGTCAACCACAGACATGAACGCTCTTACTATAGCGTCCCCTCGGTGAAGCTTGTTCCACTTGGCATTCCATGCCTTACTAATCTCTCCGACAGTTTTCTCCTCGGCGCATCTACTAACCCATTCGCATTTATTTAGCGAAATGGAATATCCAATTAATAGTTCTTTACGAACTTTAAACACCAACTCTGCCGCCCCGACACATATTACAACACCCTGTTGCTCGTAAAATGACCAATTTCCTGCCCAGGAAGTAGTGCCTCTATTCCTTTAAGGCGAATACTACCGCTACGAACTCTAAATCAAGCCGGGGATAATACTTCTCACAGAATTCAAGTTTGTGAGGCGCATAAACAATGGGTCCATTCCGCAGTATTATTGCTTCTCGTTCCTGGCAGAGACTTTTTTGTTAAATCCACTCTCGATCTTAATAACACGAGTGTAGGAGTAAAAGTCAGCTCATACTTTAACCCTTCTGAAAGATAGGTTACTGACGTAACGCTCTATCTAAGAGAGGCCCCACCTTCTATGGCCTAACATTCAGAATCACTCGATATCCCATACTTCTCCGTTCTAGGGACCTAATCCTACTTAGAGTTAACCCACAAACCCATTGTGGTCAACTCCCTACCGCCTTCCTACAACAAGGTCACAATCCCTAAGGGCCTTACGTTATAATAATCCTAATGTCAATCTATATCCAAATCTAGTTGTATAAGTATAATACTAATTATATCCCTAGTGTCCAAGACCTTTACCAACTTCCGACATTCGCTCGGTTTCATGTGTGGGACATCTCGCCGAGGTGAAATCCAAATAAGAAACCCTCCCGTTACACTACTACCTCGCATCGTCGGTCGTCGAGAAGTAACGGTCTAAGACACATGATCGGGATCTCTAAAATCCTAACTCGTAACTATACTAATATGCTCCTACTTCTAACTCCTACCATCTCAATTAACTAAAAATTTAACTAACCTGGCATTCACTTTCTGTAAAATGCCACCAACACTTTATCCTAAAATACGCACATTACATATCTTTAAATGGCCTTCTCATTAAGGCATAACCATAAGTCTCTATTGACTTTCATATCTTAGTCTTCCCCACATCGATCGGAGGAAAAACTATCACAGTGTTTCTATATCACACATCAACTTAGCCCTTAATCACTCATTTACGTGATTCTCGGATAAACCTTCCAACCCAACCCTCAACCAACAGAAAGAAAGAAAAGAAAGAAAAAGAAAGGAATCACAACATCTCTCCACTTCTAACTTCGTTAAGGTTCATGTGTGGAGCGTCTCGCAAACGCGAAATTCAGACAAGGAACCCCTCCAATGCATTACTACTTAACTTCGTTGGCCGTGGAGATAAGGCACATCATACACAAGCAAAGCAAGAAAACAATCAAACAAAACAAATAAAACAAGTAATGAAAACTACCTACATACCATAAACCATCTCTATAAAGTCTCAACCTGTATCCATGGGAGATATTATAGAACAACTAGTTCCGCTTTGAAACTAGAAATGGGATAGCCTCGCGATTTATTCGCTTGTTATCGCACCAACCAATCCAAGAATATCTCTACTCGTATATTACATATAATACAAGTAGCACATACCACACATATACTTAAAATATCATCACCCGCTTCATAACGAGTGAAGGAAAAATATAGAACCTCCCTTCCACGGAAGTCATATAGGTATACTAACTATAATAATATCGATACTACCACAAGCTCAATTTACACACCCGAATCTAGGGTTAATACAATACTACTCCATCTCATCATAAGGAATTCCCCACCCTCAACTACGGTGGAAATTCCCGTCAACATACTTGCCAATCTCTGGCCACTACTAATGGTTCCTAGACACATTATTCTAGTCTCATCCGAACCAAACTACTTCTATCTCTAACTACCCTGGTGATTACTCACGTAGTTCCCTTAACTTCTTCAACAAAGAGAACATTCTACCGGCCTCCCCCGGCCTTAGTTCAATGAGTCTTCCCCGGGTGGATGTCCACCGATGGGGTCTCGTGAACACTACTTCTCCCGAAGTGTTAACGACACTTACTTATGAGCCTATCATTTCCACTGAAGGGCTCTCTTTATGGGGAAAACTTCCTGCACCACCACATTATGGCAACTACCGTTTCCGCCACTTCAACCTTACCTAATATGTGAAATATTTATCCTCTAATCTCCGCACATGGTCACTTCTATACTCCTCTCTAGGCCAAAACTTTCGGGCCTTAATCTTCCACCGAACGAGGTTACACTACCTCCAACCGGCCGAACATCAACGCATGGTCCTTGTCAAGGACCTCTATCAACTTCAAATCGACGTTTCTTGGTGTCGCAATCCTAGTACCACTCTCTACTGGCAGCGTCACTTGAAAAACTACACCTACTGTACTTAGTAGTCGCGATAGCAATATAAGATAATGCTACAAAGGGAGCGACCTCTAAAGCGGCCCTTATACCCGACCACAGCTTACAGCTCTTAGTAATCCCGTCTCATGACACCTTCGCAACGGTCTTCCATGACACCCTTCATCATACTACTTGCGAATCTCACACAAACGTGCAAAGGATTTTTGGGGTTCTCATATCATAAGAGGAGAATGAAATCTCACAAGAGAAATCAACGATCTTAATCTTAAGGCTCTACATGACATCAAAAGAAACGTAGAAACCGCAATACATCTGTACAAATTCCTAAGGACTTTAGAACCTAATGCTCTGATACCATCTGTGATAACCCGCCTACTAAAATAATAGGTGGCCAGCCCAATACTCTAATAATCACAGGAATCATAAATGGTCCATCCTCAGCATCGTTGTCGATTAAAATAATAGTACGAGATAACCACCAATCATTTTAGAAAACGGACTGTCAATAAAAAAAATATGAAAGTAAAAGAAAAACACTTAGACAATCCCATTTGCAAAAGCAGTGGATATCAAAAATCAATGGATAAAGAATGACAATATAATAAATAATCACCAAATAAGTTGTCGGTGAACAGACTAATACAATTAGTTACACCGAGTATTCAATTATTACAATATAATAAATGAATACAACACTTGGGCAACACGCCCGAATGAATAAACTGAACATAACTAGAGTACAATGGGAAGAAGCGTCTAATACAAATAACCTACGACATCCGCAATATGCTATAGCTCCATAATAACTGGAATGGAAATGTAAATACGGGTGCCCATGCGGTAGAGCACCTGTACGGCAAAGTGTATATACATAAACAAAGAAATATAGACGGGTTAGGGCCCGGTTTGATATGATTCCCATGTGACTAAAATGCATGACAGTTAAGTGCGTAATTCTCTCACAATTAACAATAATATTTCTCACCTCTCAATCTAAAAGCACAACCTATCACAATATCAATAAAATGATCTAGTTAACAAAAGTATTAAGGCCTAACTTCTCCCCATTCTCAACACTATGCCCTATTCGTGCGTGGGATGTCTCTCGAAGCAAAATCCAAACAAGGAACCCCCCGATACACTACTACTAGGCAAGGTTGATCGTCGAGATCCATTAGACCCTCAGCACAATATCAATATATATATATATATATATATATATATATATATATATATATATATATATATATATATATATATATATATATATATATATATATATATATATATATATATATATATATATATATATATATATATATATATATATAGAGAGAGAGAGAGAGAGAGAGAGAACCATTCTCATGCGGTCTATGTTTGTGGACTCAAAATGAGGTCTCAATGAAACAAAAAAAAAACGCTGTCGTTTAACTGGGGTAAAAAAAAGACACAGCCAACTTTTATATCCAAACAAAAACAAACTCACTCATTTCAATCCCATTCCCACAAAAGGACGAAACCCTCAAAACCCCAAACCTCTCTTTTTCTCCTGCGTGTACAGGTATGAGAAAAAGTTAACTTTGCTAACTTTGTTCACTTTGTCTTTTGAAATGAAATAACTTTGCTCGTAAATTTTTTAGTTTTGACTTTTTGTACCAATCATTGTTTGTATATAATATACTGTATTTGCTAGCAACCATTCTTTGTATATAAAATACTCGTGTGATATTAATGAAAATTTTGATCTTTTGATGTCCATTATTGTTCAGTTTGTTTTCATTTAATACCACTAAATATTTGTATTTATTGTTCTGTTTGTTTACATTTTAGTATCTGATGAAATGTCCTGGGTGTAATATTTTAAGTTTCTTTGCTTTTATTGTTCTGTTTAATTTATTGTTCTGAAACATTTTAATACCACCCAATATTTATTGTTCTGCTTAAGTTTCTTTGCTTTTTAAAATCTGTTTAATTTTCTTTGCATTTAATACCACTCAATGTTATGGCTGCTAAAATATTTTTTTAATTACTTTATTTTTATTTTATTTCAGAAATGGATAATTCAAATGGTGAATTGAACAAAGAGCTATGGATTGGTGACAATATGCAATTTGAGATTGAGATTGAGCCAAATGCAAATGTGCAAAGTGAGACTGTAACAGAGGAACAATGTGGGGCATCCAATGATGGTGAAAGTGATAATATTTTCAAACCACAAGTAGCGATTGAACTTACGCCAAAAATAGGGCAAGAGTTCCAAACACTAGATGAAGCCAAATTATTTTTCAATGAGTATGCCAAAGAAGCCGGGTTTAGTGTTCGGATTTCTTCTGGTAAAAAGAGTCGTGTAACAAATGAGCTTACTAGAAAGGTGTTTGTATGTTTCAAGCAAGGAAAGGCTACCTTTTTTGCGGATGCAGATACATGCAGACGTAGAGGTTCCGTTCAGGAAGATTGTAAAGCAAAATTGGCAATAGTGAGGTCTCCAAATGATACTTTTGTGGTTAGTTTATTTGAGGAGGGTCATAGTCACCCATTGTGCACCCCCCGAAAGATACACTTATTGCGATCTCACCGTCGTGTTTCGAATGCTCAAAAGTGCTTGACTCAACAACTCGGTATGATTAATATTCCAGTGAATCAACAATTCAATTTACTCGGAGTGCAAGCTGGTGGGTTTCAGGACATTGGTTGCACTCAAAGAGATTTGTACAACCTAGAAAGGGACAGGCGCAATGAATTGAAAGGCCACTATGGAGATATGTTGCATGAGTTTTTTATACTAGAACAAGGCAAGAATCCAACTTTTGCTTTTCAAATTGAAACAGGTGATGAACAAAGGATCAAGCACTGCTTTTGGGCTGATGCAACTAGTAGACGGGCTTACAGCTCTTATGGTGATGTCGTTATATTTGATACCACATACAATACTAATCGGTATGGGTTAATTTTTGCACCACTAATGGGCGTCAACAATCACGGTCAAACGATTGTATTTGGTTGTGCATTTTTGAGTGATGAAACCATCGATTCATTTGTTTGGCTTTTCAACACTTTTTTGAAATCCATGTCGGGGGATGCACCAAAAATGATTATTACCGATCAAGATCCGGCTATGACAAAAGCCATAATGGTAGCTCTCCCGCACACATATCATAGGTATTGCAGTTGGCACATTGTGATGAAATTTTTTGAGAAGGTGGATGCGGTGAAATATAATGCATACAATAGGGAGTTTTCGGATTGCATATGGAACTCCGAGACGAAGGAGGAGTTTGAGTCCAAGTGGCACGATCTTGTGACAAAGAGCGAGTTAACTGATAACAAGTGGATTCATTCCATGTATGAAATTCGTTCGAGATGGGTCCCGGCATACGTCAACCATGTTTTCTCTGCCAATATGTCAAGTAGCCAACGAACGAAAATCGGTCATTCATTCTTTAAAAAATATGTTTCGAAGAATAACTCTCTTGTCGATTTTTTGATCCAATTTGGGAGGGGTCTTATGCAACAACGTCATGAAGAGTTGCTTGCCGATCACAAAGACTTGACCGAGAAACCCAAATTAAAATCATTTGATTATGTTTTAGTACAAATGGTTGATATTTATACACGTGAAATATTTTACAAATTTCAAGATGAGATGTGGGAATTCACGAGTTATAAATTTGAGGTTGTAAAGGAGGATGAAAATCAAATTGTGTATGAAATTCGTAGGAAATACGAGGCGCAAAAGGTGCGAGAAATTGTTTATGATAAGAATTTGAATTTTTCCTCATGTACTTGTAAGATGTTTGAGAGCTCAGGGATCCCGTGTAGACATGTGTTAGCCTATTTGCAAAAGTTTCATGATTTTGAGAAATTACCGAGTCAATACATTTTGAAGAGATGGACAAAAGCGGCTAAACCCGCAATGGTGACGGATGCAAGTGGCATTAAGATAACGGATGACAAATCATACTTTCTTCAACGAAGTCGGTTAATTCAACGGTCTTTAGACGTGGTTGACAAAGCGCTCACAAGTCCGGAAGAAACTCAAATTTATAATGATACTTTGGATATTGCACTTGAGAAAATCAATCAATTGTCCATTAATGTCTCCATAGTACAAGCTAATGTGAGACCATCCAATCCGACATTGATTGGTACAAGTGGCGGTGCTTCGGTCAACATGAATGAGCACATTTATAATGAACCACAGAAAGTGAGGGCAAAAGGATGTGGTAAGAGGCTTAAAGGGGGAAAAGAGAATGCAATGAGAAGAGCTAAAAAGTCCAAAGATAGACGTTGTAATGGTTGTGGCCTAGTTGGGCAGGTGCACGATAAAAGGAATTGTCCGCTTCTTATTAATAGGTAAATTGTCGTACAACCATTTTTCTTTATTTTGCTTCCTTTTTACTTAGTAAATATTTCTTTATTTTTACTTAATAAATCTTACTTTATTTTTTTAGGTCAGAGGATGCAACTCAAGATGAAAGTCCGGGTGATCAAAGTGATTTGTCTATCGATACCTCAATGTAATTTGAAATCTGAATTTTGATTTTGATGGGTAATGTAATTTTGGATTTGGATTTGGATTTGGATGGGTAATGTAATTTTGGATTTTGATGAAAGTCCGGGTAATCAAATTGTTCGTCCACCGATACGTCAATGTAATTCGTCCATCCTATTGTTTTTTACGTCCATTCCTGAAAAAATAATTTCAAACAACATTATAAATTCAATCTAAAAAAAATTATATTAAAATAATTTCAAACAGCAGTATAAAATCCTATTGAAAGAAAATTGCAATTAATAGAAAGTAATAAAATAAACTAATAGCAGTTGGTGTTGTTAGCAAAGTTATTTCATATAAAAGAAAAAGTTAGCAAAGTGATGTTATTTTCATACCTGTACACGTTGAGAAAAGTTAGAAATGTTGGCAACAGTTATTGGTAGTGTCTTTTTTTTTAATTTAAATAATGGATCAGTTATTGGTGCTAAAAGTTATTGGGTGAAACAAAGGCCAACAACAATTTTTTTATTATAAACAAAATTTGAGTTGTTGGTAGGAAAAGTCAAAGTTAAAAAAATTACTAAACTTAATTGTTAACAAAGTTACCAAAGTTATTTCATATAATTAAGAGAGGTTTGGGAGTTTTGAGGTTACCTGTACACGCAGAGAGAAAAAAAGAGGTTTGGGAGTTTTGAGGGTTTCGTCCTTTTGTGGGAATGGGATTGAAATGAGTGAGTTTGTTTTTGTTTGGATATAAAAGTTGGCTGTGTCTTTTTTTTGTTTCATTTAGACCTCATTTTGAGTCCACAAACATGGACCGCATGAGAACGGTTCTCTCTCTCTCTCTCTCTCTCTCTCTCTCTATCTCTATCTCTCTCTCTCTCTCTCTCTCTCTCTCTCTCTCTCTCTCTCTCTCTCTCTCTCTCTCTCTCTCTCTCATATATATATATATATATATATATATATATAATATGGGAGCTTGGTTTTTGAAAATGTGTATATTTTTAACGGTCCGGATTGATGCCACGTCAAAAGACATTTTTGAGAAATAAAGGGTTGAGATGATCTCCCTCCAATTATATTTCAAATTTCAAATTTTACTTTTGATTTTTATTTCCCCCCATTTTAACTTTTAGCTCCTTTAAATATTTTGTCCATTCTCTCACCTCACTCCGCCCTATCATAATCTCCCTCCTCATGAAGCACCCTTTCTCCTGACACCTCCCACCCTCCCACTCTCACTATTTTACGATGTATTTTGAGATCTAAACAGATTTTTCAGTTTTTTCTTAATCAAAGGTATGTTAATTTAGTGTTAAACCATTTTTACTTGCTATTTAGGGTTTTTTACAATATATATTTTTGTGTTTTGTTATGCATTTGTTCTATAAGGACACACAAAATGAGGTGTTAGGAGAATAAAATGGAGCATATCAGTCGAAAACCATAAAGGGATGGATCTTCGACGTGACCACCAGCCCCGGCGGCACGGAAGATCTTACAGCCCCAGCGGCCCGACAGATCAAAGGTAGTTTTATAGCCCCGGCGGTACTTAGCTTTGCTTTTGGTCGCTTTGCTTCTGAATTTCGTTGTTATGCTGAGATTTTGATGATAAAAAATGGTATGCCCCCATCCTTCTCCGTCTCAATAGGACCTAAGGTTTGCTTCTGGGGTTCTCAGAGTTCTAGAAATGTCTTAAACAGATCTAACGACTGAAGATGAGTTTTTGATACGGGCTAGCGACGGTGTTTGGGTTGGGACGTGGTGCCCAACGAAATAATGTGTGGTGTTGCACGTATGTGCTTGAGAGCGCAAAGCCACCTTCAACGCCTCGATCTACGGGAAACAACCTTACTGTGACAAAAACTGGCGAGAGTTCGGATAAGGCTTGCCCGGATGCGTCAATTCTGTTTTGTGACAATAACAAATCCTTTAAATATTCTAATTTAGTCAGAATAAAACGTGCTCTTTTTTTGTGAATAGAAGCTAAGGTTTGGTTGTTTTGTTTCTCCTTGTTTTATTCACTATTTAATCATTTCATTTGTTTCTCTTGGGTTTATACGTGTATATCCATCTTTTGATCAATGTGAACTAATGGAGTATTGAACCTCATTGTACAAATAAAATTTATTTATTAGTTTTGATGTTTTGATCTTTTGTTATGAATAGATTAAATTGAAGGCTTGGTGCTATAGAAATTAAACATTCATGCTTAATAGAATTGAGTTTATAATGAAAATGAATGGCTAGATATGTAAACGCATGGTAGCATGGATTATCTAAGTATAATTTTTTAGTATTTTAGATTGGATTGTGTTTTTACCTAGAGCCTAATAATTTATAGGCATCGAGCTTCACAAAAAGGTATTTTAGTTGGGTTTCACGGTCTAAAAAAGTTTTAATCCTCCTCTAGCTTAACAATTCTATTGCATCAAATGCTCTACCCATGTAATCAAAGACTAGATGTGATGTACTTGAAAACACTTTTGGGAACAAACATTTGGGTAGTATTTAGGCATTAAGTGAAAATTTAATGAACGGACCAACACAACTTATTTCATAAAATAATTTCACAGTTGTGTAGTGAAACATTAACACCACGTATTTCATCAAATAAAATTTTTTAAATTGAACAAAAAATTTCAACTAAAATTGCTTTTTTATTATTAATAAGAAATAGTAAAGGTTTTGTTAATCAAATTTTTATTTTGCTCAAGAAGAAAAAAATTGAGTGTACATGGTACAAAGTTGTCAAAATGAAAAAAATATTAATTAATGTTTAGTTTTTATTTTTTTGTTTAAAGTTTAATTCTAATATAATTTTAAAAATATTTTGCTCCACACGTTGGCATGATAAAAATAGTCATATTTAAGAATTTACACATTATATACCATAAATTGAATTAGGTTAAGACAAAGTAATAGATGACTATGGGGTTTGTGGCTTTTTGAATGCGTGGTGTCGTGTTCGTGTCGTGTCATGTCATGTCGGGTTCGTGTTGAATATTAGTCAACCTTAACGCAACTCATTTAATTAATTGTGTTAGATGAGTAAACACTAATCGTGTTCAGGTTGACCAGCATAACACATTAAGTGAAACATAAAATTAATTTTTTATTGTCTCTTAACCAATCATAGTACATATCATAATTTATCGTATGATAACTTCTATGATAACTTCTTGCAACATATACATAATTTATCATCCAATTATCCATGAATTTTATACAATGCCCATCAAAATATCTAAAATTATCGAATTTATTCTCCATAAAATATGAGTTAATTGAGTTTATTCGTATCATTTTCGAGTTTTACGTGCTTGAAACTAACTCAACCCGTTTATTATTTGTGTTGGCGTTTTGTGTCATATTTGGGTTCAAAGTTCAACATACCAAATCCAAGATTTGATCCCAATAAAATATGCACTTCAAATTAACACACATGCATTCATACCATTTTATAATTATATTATTAAAAGTGATATAATATAAAATATTTTTTCAATGAAAAATGAACTCTAACAAAATTGATGTCACGGCATGTAATATATTTTTTAAACCAATCATGAAGACTACCCAATTAAAAATGGAACAATACAAAATCTTTTTTTAAAAAACCAATAACATAGCTGATAAAAATAAAAAATCAATAACATAAGTGATTTTTTTTGTCATTTCATGATTACGTACTTTAAAAAAAATTCGTCGTTTCGCGATTATGTACTTTGAAAAAATTTCATCGTGCCTTCAGGCACGGGCAAACGCTAGTATATATATATGGGAGGTCTCATCTACAACTACTCAAGAACACATAAATAAACCCATTCACCATCTAAAAGTATAATTCCTATTTTTTCTTAAGGAATATATATAAATGGTAAAACATTTTATCAAATGTTTACCAAGTCAATCTCATAACTCTACATGCACAATTCCTATTTCTTTCTTTAGGAATATATATATATATGGTAAGTCATTTTATCAAATGGTTACCAATTTTATTTCCTTCTTCCATCCAGGAAAATAAATATTTTAAAAGCAAGTTTTATTAACATAAAAATTCTTTTCCATTTCATTTCATAACTTTCCATTTTCCTTCTTCCATCCGGAAAATATATATAATTTAAAGCAAGTTTTATTATCATAAAAATTGTTTAACCTTTTCATATCATATCATCTATTTTCCTTCTTCCATTCGAAAAATGTAATTAAAGCCATTTCATTATCATAAAATGCTTTAATACTAATAATGTACCACATTATTGAACATAGTTATATACCATATTACATAACGCAGTCTAAGACCGCCAGTTCGGGTTTCCCCACTGTGCACGCCCCTAAATGGCCATCATCTTCCAGGGCATATACACCAAGACCACCTGGGCACCTACAACGCAAGACGTCGTGAAGCGGTCATATGCATGCGGGAGAGTCATAACCACACCCGGAATTACCTCACCATCGCAGAAAATATACAACAAGCGCTCATATGTCCTAGGACTATATCCACCCTGCATTCACTAGCCAAGGGGCTTCACCTCACGCGCGAACTTCCCTTATGATGGCATTTAGAGAGGGTGTGTATCCATAAATTAACATTTATAAAAATAAATTTTCTTTTCATTTGAAAACATCCATTTTTACATTCTCAAAATCATTTGTACTTATTCATTTTAGTACCACGTTTTATAATATACATTTCATATTCATTTAGTCATATTTTATTAATGACCTAAGACCCGAAGTGCCATTATCCTCAAACTAGTCTCCGAAAGTTCATATAATTTCATAAATCATCAAAGTGAGTCCCCCTCAAGCAGTATCTCCCAAAAGTCTCAACATTAACATTTTATCTCGAATTTATTTTTAGGTTAACTTCCCAAATCATTTGGATAGTAACCTACACAAACTAGCCCTCGGGGTAAGCCCAATCATCCCATTTTATCCTAGGACATTAGTCTACCCAAAACAGCTCTATAGGATTCTTAATTACTTCCCAAAGGAAGGTCCCTAAACCTTGGACCTAAAAGAAAATGTGGTGAAATCAAACTAGGAAAAATCCCACAAAAACAGGGCAACCGAATCGATTCGCCCTAGGGCCGAATCGATTCGCCCCTGGTTGCGAATCGAATCGCCCTTAAGCCGAACCAATTCGGTGAGAAAAACTGACATTCTGCATTTTTCCGAATCGATTCGGTCTTAAACCGAATTGATTCGATCTCCGAGACCTGTAGCCTACCCCCTAACCGAATCGATTCTCCTGGGAACCGAATCGATTCGGCATTGCGAATTTGCCCAGTTTGGGCTACGGGTTGAAGAACCCTAAAATTGCTAAAACCCCAAATCCATGATTTCTTCCAACATAAACAATAATAATTGTTCCCAAACCATTTCTACACAATTACTAACTAATATTTTCTCCTCAAATCAAATTAAAACAAAGATTTAAGGGTTTAACCACCAAAATCAACAAAAACCCATTTATGGTTTAAATCTCCAAAACTTAACTACACATGCAATTTATCACATTAAATCAATATATAGCAAGTAAGAAACTTGCCTCGAGGTTGTACTCTCAGATCCTCCTCCGGTAGCAACGTATTTCAGCCCAAATCTTCCATTTTCTCCCAACTCTCTCTCTCTCTCTCTCTTTTTGGATTCTCTCAAAAAAATGAAGAAAGAAAAAGGGGTGGGGCACTTATACGGGTTCCAAACTTTAATTCCCCTATTTTAATTGCTAATACACCATTAAAATGACTCGTAACCACATGATTGAGTCATAACACCCCAAAAGTGCCCGAAACTCAAAAATACAACGTGGCACTTATTTCGACTATCTCGACTATTCTAAAAACAACCGCACCCCCTATTTTGGCATTCGGAATAAAGTGAACTATTTTTGTGTTCCAATTTAATTTTATTTCATTAATTATACTCCAATTTAAATATGAGTCATAACCATCGCTTTACATATAACGACGTAATAAAACACAATATAATGCTATTTACCTTCTCATAACGGTAAATAGACAAAACATAGTAAATATTATCCCTAAATATACCGGGAAATAATATTTACTCCAACTACCTCTATTTTATAAAATTAGCCCATCGGGCAAAATAATATAAAATAGCCGCTCAAAAACCTGGGTGTTGTTAGACATTAATTATTTCGTCTTGATTAGTTTTTGGTAAAGAATATGAAAAACAGGGAACAATGTGCTTTTTATATGCTCCCTTTATACCAAATCTAATAAAAAAGCAATAAAATTATCATAATTTCATCTAATAACACATTCCTCTTTCATAAAAAAAATCACAACAATACAGAAGGCTAAAAAGTAGATCTATAGAAAATTTACTTTTTTCCAATATCCTAATCACAAAATACAATAATTCACAATTATCTTTCCTCTCGCAAACCCTAATTTTAAGATCCAAAGATAAAAAAAATCATCAAACTGAAAATCAATTTTAAAACAAACAAGTAGAATTATAGTATCAAAAAGTACAAGCTTGAAACTTTTACACAAATTTAGAATGATGAAATATTCAAAATAAAAAAATACGCAACAAACAAACGATGCATATGTAACTTCTCTACAAAATCTTTAAAGATATTTGTGTGTTGTGTGTGTGCTGTGAGGATATGTATTGTGTGTTAGGTGTATGTGTATTGTTTGTTATGTGTGTGTGTGTGTACTGTGTCTTGTGTGGTATATGTGGGGTTCATATGTATATCATATGAGGGAGGAGGGAGATAGAATGAGGGAGGAGGGTGATCAGAGGAAGAAACATACCAAGAGGGATTGTGTGTGTTGTGTGTGATATTGCTAGGAAACATTGAAGAAAGAAGAGAACTAATGGTTAGGTTTTGTGTTATGAGAGATTTTAGATTATGTTAAATGAGTGGTTGGTATGGGTTTGAAAAATAAAGTGTTTTGAAAATTCTTACATTTTTTTACTTTTTTTTAAAACAAATGTTTTATTCTTTTGGGTTCTTAAGCCAATATTTTTTGTTTCTTAAGTTGGTAAATTAGGATGGTGATATGCAGTAATTTTGGTACGGTATTTTAGTACAACAAATTCGGTATGGTAGATTCCGTACAATAATTTAGTAAATCTTTTTTTTCTAGAAATCAAAACTATCCAATTTTTTTGTAGTATTTTTATTTCAATAAATTCGGTTTTCGGTATTCAAAAATATAAAACCAAAACTATTTTTTAAGACCAAAACGATGTGGTAAGATAAAAACCCGCACTGCAATGTAATAACCCGTATTTTTATAGATATTAAAATTATATAAGTGGGCATAATTTGGTAATTTGAGGAATTTTAATGAATAGTAAATTCTGGATTAATAAGCATTAGATGCTTACTAACGCGTGTTACACTTACTTAGGGGACTGAGTAAATGAGTCAAAATGTTGTCATGTCATGTCATCTGTTGGGTAAAGTGACGAAGGATAATATTTTATTTGGAAAACACGCGTATTGAGATGTCTTGGGTTTAATTATTGAATTTTAGTTAAGTGACTCAGATGGAGATTTCAAAAACACGGTTGGTTTCAGAATGGCCAAGACAGTTAGAATAGAGTATCCAGGGGTAGTGTTTAGGTTTCGAGGACTTTTGGGCTGGTAGGGACTCGCAATTGAGTAAACGAGTCATTTTTGGGTTTATAAGGGATAAACCCTTATTCTATCTTATAAAGGCACGAGAGAGAGAGAGAGAGAGAGAGAGAGAGAGAGAGAGAGAAGAAGAAAGAAAAGAGAGAAAGAAGAAAGGAAGGAAAAAGAGGAAGAAAATGGGATTTTCGGGCCAAACTTCGCGGGATTCGACTCGAGGTCGTCGGATTTATGCACGAGGCAAGTGTTTACTTGCTTTATTTAATTTAGTGTGTGTATCTCATATTATAGTTGGTAAACTATATGATTTTTAGGTTAGAACCCTCAAAATAAATTTGGGAAATTTGAGTATGAGTTTACAAATTGATGTAGTGTAAACTCTTACTGATTTCTAGTGCTAAACCCATGATAATGGAGTGTAGAAATGGTTAGAAATGGGAGAAAATGATAAAGTAGGGTTTTAATGGTTTTAAGGTTTAAATCTAAGAGAAATGGTTTAAAACCTCGAATTAATTGAAGTGTTAGTTAGAAATAAGTGTTAGGATGATTATAGTGTTATTAGTTGAGATAAGAAACCATAAAATGGAGGTTGGGATGATATTTTGGTATTTTTGAGAAGATAAAATCGCCCAAACAGTGCCCTCCAGACAGGGCAAATCGATTCAGATCTAGACCGAATCAATTTGCATAAGGGGATCTATAAGACTGTCTCCGGTCGAATTGATTCAAATTGAGACCGAATCGATTCTCCTTTGAGGACCTGCTTGCAGAACACTTTTTTGACAACCCACCTAATAAAATGTCGGGCGATCACTCCTATATCAAATTAAAACAGGAGTCTCATATGGTTCATTCTTAGCATCACTGTCGAAAATAAATTTAATTACTAATATCCTATTAGGTTGTCGTCAAATTTTAAATTAAGTAATCTTTTTAACCAAACCATTCAAATAAAATAATTACAACAGTGGTATGCAATAACTGAAGTTAAATGAAGTAACCGAACACTCGGTATAAAATAATACAACCAAATCGAATGCCGCACAAAAAGGCAGTGGAAGAATAAATGAGTATAGTTGGGCCATCAGCCCGAATATATTTATAATACCTCCTATCTAGATCTAAGTGATAGAAGCGTCTACAATAAACCTGCTTGCATCCACAGCTGCTGCAGCAAACGTCTGACTCGAAGGAATCATCATCCAGGCGTCCCTGTGTCTGGACACCTCACTCTCTCTCTCTCTCTCTCTCTCTCTCTCTCTCTCTCTCTCTCTATATATATATATATATATATATATATATATATATATATATATATATATATATATATATAGCATAAGAGAGGGAAAAAATAGAGAAACGGGTCAGAGCCCGAGTTTTGAAACATTTTTAGCAAGTGCTTAAAATCCACATTTTTAAGATATGATATTTCTCATATTTAAACTAGTATCGCACTCTCATGAGATACACATCACCCCTCTTCTATTAGTTCACAACTATCACATATCTTCTAAACTACATAATTAAACTACCCTGCCTAACTAATGTATTTACCATCTTCTAATAATACTTTTTAATCTAAGTACGAAGGACAAAACTTCTCCCCATTCTCAACTTTATGTTACATTCGTGCGTGGGGTGTCTCGCAAAGGGAAATCCAAACAAGGAACCCCCCCATACACTACTACGTGACAATGTTGATCGTCGGGATCCATTAGGCTCTCAGTACATTAACTTATGATTCAAAATTCATAAACAACCGGAAGAAAATTTACCGGAAGTAGTATCACATTTATTCATTATTTTACCTTTTTATACAAGGTTACATTATATGATAACATATCTCATATATAACAATATACTATATGCAAAAATATAATAATCAATCCACCGAACCATTATATAAGTAGCTTAGTTATTTTCATTTACTAAGCAACGGTGGAACATCACAAGTGTACATGTATTTGATTCTCAGTACATATAAACACACTAGCACCCCTGAAATAAACTATGGTTTACTCATACTCTGCTATCTCATCTCGGTACATTACGTACATTAGGATTACGTGTTTCGAATCACTCAGGAACCGTATCAATAAGCCAAAATCACACATATTGGAGGCGAATATAGTCTCCGGTCCCACGGGTCACGCACATACCTACGCTCCCATGGTCCGCAGTCTTATTAACTCAAAACAAGCCATTCAAGGTCCTATGTTCTTGAGGTACCAAATATAAATCCCCTCGAAGGCAACACAAGATAAGATTGTCCTCTTTCGAAAGCCGTCCTCCCATGATATCAAGTATGGAAGGTATGTCATACACATAATAAACAATAATGTAGGCAAACATTTCCATTTATATAAATATAACATCAATGATGTATTTACACAACCATACGATGACGATAGGTATCTATCTCACCTATACATAATTTTCTATAGGTTTCTAATTAACCTATATGTATAATAATATTAGGGCATACGCATAGCCCATATAATAAATTTCATACGTTGTATTTATATATCTCGAATATCCTATGCATTTATCGATTATAAATAATCCTCAATATATATTATTTCCTAGTTTTTCTCACCTTACGATGATAACACCAAATAACACTGTTATATTTATTTGTCTTATATTTTATATAATATAATGACGTCTTCTATACAATCTAAATTACTTCCCAATATGTGTTGGCTATAATTTCCAAACTCTATAGCACTAGTCAATAACCTCAAGTGTTTCCTTTCTTAATAATATAAACATTCTTACACTTAAAATACTATCCCAATACGTACTCTCTTCTTTAATATTCAAATCACTCATTAATCACTTCATAAAGATTTGTACGATAAATTCCCGAATGTACCAATTCATAATAATTAATTAGCATACGCACTACGTCTCTTAATTCCTTAGGTATCTCCTCACTTATAAAAATCGTCATCCGTAGACGCATAGTGTAATTACTCAATTCTTTGTAGTGCGTATCCTAAATTTCATCCTAGTCTCCTCGTAGGATTTTACTTAACCAAGGTCGGTATATATATACCTTTTCTACGCTCACAATTACTTATATAAAACTACCCACCTAAATACCTCTTTAAGTATTATTCCTCATGAACACCCTTATTTGGGAAAATATTGGATTTTATTTTCAACTAACACAGGGTACACGCTTTACTAAAAAAATTATTTAGAAGTCTCCACACTATTTTTAGGAACCCCAATTATTTATCTCCAAACAATTCTAGCCTTTATTTTTCCAATTTCCGGTTTGATTTCTGAGTTGATGATTTTAACCCCGGAGCTGCCATCTTAGAAAAATCATATCAAATTAAAAAGAAAATTAAAAAATACGCGGTCAACGCTCAGGCGACCGTATCTAAAAGATCTACATCTTTCACGGGGAGCTGAATCGACGGTCTTCTTAGCCGAAACAGTCCGGAAGTGACGTTCGTCACTATTCACCTTCTTCCCCAAAATCCAAACCTCCATTAAAGCACCTCCAAGATTTTTATCTCCTCTCTCATCATCATCAAACCTCAAACAACCATAAATACACATATAGAAAGGATCCTAATCATCCTAGAACTCAAATCCATCAATTTATTTCAATAAATTCAAGTTTCTCAAATTGGGTATTAATTGAGTTATATCGGTTTTAAGCTTCCGAAAACCCATTTGATCCATGAAATTGCAACCCAAAAATCTTTAGTTTTATACCAACTACAATAGGATAAATGAACACACTAAATCATAAAGCAAGTTAAACACTTGCCTCGTGGATTAAATCTGACGAACCCGAGTTGAATCCTGCAAATTTTGGCACGGAATTCCTTTTCTTCCTTCTTATCTTCTCTTCTTCTTCTTCTTCTTCTTCTTCTTCTTCTTCTTCTTCTTCTTCTTCTTCTCTTCCTTCTCTCTCTCTCTCTCTCTCTCTCTCTCTCTCTCTCTATCTCTCTCTCTCCCACTTAGGGAAGATTTTGGGGGAAATAAAATGAGGGTTGCATTATTAAACTCGAAATTGGGTATATACCCAATTGTTAAGTGACTCGTGTACTCATTTATGAGTCCTTACAAGTCCAAAAATGCCCGAAACCCAAATACTACCTCCGGGTACTCTATTTTGACTATCTCGGACATTCGGAACCGAATGGAAGAGTCAAAATCTCCATTCGAGTCACTTAACTACAATTCACTATTTTGACCCAACACGTTCAATACGCGTATTTTCCAATTTAAAATATTTTCCTTTGTCGCTTTACCCAACTACGACATGTAATAAAAATAATATACTCATGTACTTAGTATCTTAAGAAAAATATAATCTATGTAAATTTTTATTCAACACTCGAAAACTAATATTTATTATTCACTTTATATTATTAAATTTATTTCATTTCACTTAGAAATCCCAGAATTACTATTCATATTATTCTTCAAATTATCGAATTACATCCACAGTGTAATTTAAATACCTTTAAAAATATGAGGTATTACAACTTTCTAAATATATTCAGATGGAAACCGAATCGATTCTTTGGGGCGAATCGATTCGCATTTGGGGCGAATCGATTCGCCTTTGTTAAAATTGGCAGTTCTCCCTTCTTTGAGTTTAGGGGGAGTTAAATTGCAATTCGAGATTATTATAGGGGATTATAGTTATGATATTAGGACTCCTATATGATGGTATTAAGGGTGAGTAAACCATAAGATGAAAGAGGTAACCTCGAGTTCTTTTAGTGTACAATCCGGGGGATGGACCTAGTGAATGTTCGGGTGGAGCAGAATTAGAAGGAGAGGTCTTCAGAAAGTGTGTAGAGATATTACAATGATTATGGGCTGAATGCATTTGAGTAAATCCTAGAATGCGAGTAGGATGGAATTTAGGATATGGGCATGAGATGCTTGAGCGACTATCCAGTGTCGATTGACGACTACTATTATAGGTGATGCAATTCCTATGAAATTAAGATAAGTTGATGGCATACTTACTTAATTATTACGAATTGGTATATTCGGGATTATATATAAATACTTAAGTGTTATTAAGGTGCGAATTATATGTTAAGTAAGATAATACTTATGGGTTTAGTATTTTAAGTGTACAAACTCTTATATACTATTACGAATGGGAATACTCGGGTTATTGGCTATCGCTATAAGATTTTGGTAATTATAGTCATATATATTGAGAAGTGATATATTATATACGGGAGTCATTACTGTATATATGATATGATATGGAATTAAATATATCTGTATTTGATTGGTATATTTGTATCTTAGAGGTTGGTTCCACAGACTTCCCCGGGCATAGGGATTGACAGCCAGATTATATATGTTTCTCTAGTGCTATCCCGGGAGGTTGGGCGATGTGGGTGAATTCCCTGCCTTAAAGAGCAGGGATAGTATATGCACAGGTCATAGCATGCCT
The DNA here is from genome assembly GCA_949130495.1 of Sambucus nigra. Classification (NCBI taxonomy): domain Eukaryota; kingdom Viridiplantae; phylum Streptophyta; class Magnoliopsida; order Dipsacales; family Adoxaceae; genus Sambucus; species Sambucus nigra. Next base: position 380,397,629 of record OX422224.1, read on the forward strand.
TATATGAGTGAGATATTTGTTTTCCACTTTCAGGAGGGAATATGACCGCCTCCACCGTTGTGTATTTTTACCATGACCATGAGTGAGTCTGACTTGGTACCATGGTTGATTGAGTAAACCTGGATTCAGATAGGCACTGTGAGACTGCATCATCGGGTTATAGCTCATTGAGATGGTTATTATACTTATGGTTGTAGCAAGTATAATTTTACTTATTGCGTATAGTATATTGCTTTTATATGAAGACGATATATCATATAGTTTTGACTTCTGTAAAGAGTAAAATGAATAAGGGTTTATTGTTCCTCCGGGAGACTTATCTTCGGATTAATACAATGTAAATCGTATATTAAAATTAGAATTATATATACGATATTGTATATGGCAAAGTGAAAATGGTATTTCAAACTATTGAAAGTCACAGTTTATGAACGATATAATTATATATAGAAACAAGAAACATATATAGAGCACATTGATGATTTTATCAACTAAAATCTTATATAATAGCTTACGGTATAACTTATATCATATCATGTAGGGTAGGTGATAGTTATGAGGAATTAGAGGATGGGTGAAAGAGTTTAGTTAGGCAGGGTAGCTTAACTAGGTTGTTTAAAAATGTATTCGATAGGTGTGCACTGTTTGAAGAGGGGTGAGGTGTATCTCATGAGAGTTTTTTTTTTTTTTTTTTTTTAATACCAGTTTAAATATGAGAGATTTCAAATTTTAAAATATGGCATTTAAGGACTTGCTAAAATATTTTCAAATCTCGGGCTCTGACCTGTTTCTCCATTTTCCCTCCCTTGCAATATATGTATATGTATATATTAGGTGGAATGACACAGGGACGCCTGGATTATGATTATTTCGAGTCAGACGTTTTCTGTTGCAGTTGTGGATTCCTGCAGGTTTATCTTAGACGCTTCTATCCTTGTGATTTATATTGGGAGCATTGTAGTAAAATTTGGGTCGATGGCCCAACTGAATTCATTTATTCTTTTTGTGTTGCATTCGATTTGGTTGTATTATGTTATACCGAGTGTTCGGTTATTTTATTTCATTTCAGTTGTTATGTATAACTGTTGTAATTGATTTATTTGAATGGTTTGGTTAAAAATATTGGTTAAATAAAATTTTGATGCCAGCCTAATAAGTTATTAGTAATTAAGTTGGTTTTTGACAATGATGCTGAGAATGAACCATATGAGACTCCTATTTTAATTTGGTATAGGATTGATCACCCGATATTTTATTAGGCGAGGTGTCACAGATGGCATCAGACCATCAGGTTCTAGTGTCCTTAGGAATCTGTGGGGACATACTACGCTTTCAGTATTACTTTCAATTTCATATAGAGCCTTATGATTAGGATTGCTGATTCCTCTTATGAGATTTCGTTCTCCTTCCATTATGTAAGATTATAGTAAACCTTTTGCATTCTCGGGTGATATTAGGGTGTTGAACGATGAAGGGAGACCAAGAAAGGCCGTTATGAGGGCAGCAAGAGGTGGGGCTAGGTGTGAGTATAAGTTGAAATTAGGGACGAGGGCTGTAGTCGAGGTCACTCCCTTTGTAGGATTTTTATGAATTGCTGCAATGACTACTAGAATATAGTAGCTATATTTATTTACGTACTACTATAGTATAGAGAGTGGTAATAAACTTCAATTACCAAGTCAAGTAAATATGGAAAAAGTTTGCAAGGGTCTTTGATAAGGACCATACGTTGAAGTCAAGTCATGCGAAAGCAGTGTAGTGTTAACCAAAGGAAGTGGAAGGCTCAGAGGCTTTGGCCTAGAGAAGGGTATAGGCATGCCCCAATGTGAAAATTTGAGGAAAATTTTCACTCGTTGGAGTAGTGTTGAAATGGTGGGAGTAGTGGTCACCATGTTTGGAGGAGCATAATGTTTTGGCTCATAGAGGAATCTTACAGATGGTTTTAATCATTAGTTCCTTTGGTTTATCATAAATGGAAAGAGCGCAGTTTCTGAATTATTCATATGAGGAGTCTCATATGGTTCATTCTTAGCATCACTGTCGAAAACAAATTTAATTACTAATATCCTATTAGGTTGTCGCCAAATTTTAAATTAACTAATCTTTTTAACCAAACCATTGAAATAGAATAAGTACAATAGTTGTATGCAATAACTGAAATTAAATGAAGTAACCGAACACTCGGCATAAAATAATACAACCAAATCGAATGCCGCACAAAAAGGCAGTGGCAGAATAAATGAGTATAGTTGGGCCATCAGCCCGAATATATCTACAATACCTCCTATCTAGATCTAAGTGATAGAAGTGTCTACAATAAACCTGCTTGCATCCACAATTGCTGCAGCAATGTCTGACTCGAAGGAATCATCATCCAGGCGTCCCTGTGTCTAAACACCTCTCTCTCTCTCTCTCTCTCTCTCTCTCTCTCTCTCTATCTCTCTATATATATATATATATATATATATATATATATATATATATATATAGCGCAAGAGAGGGAAAAAAATAGAGAAACGGGTCAGAGCCCGAGTTTTGAAACATTTTTAGCAAGTGCTTAAAATCCCTATTTTTAAGATATGATATTTCTCATATTTAAACTAGTATCGCACTCTCATGAGATACACCTCACCCCTCTTCTATTAGTTCACAACTATCACATATCTTCTAAACAACCTAATTAAACTACCCTGCATAACTAATGTATTTACTATCTTCTAATAATACTTTTTAATCTAAGTACGAAGGACAAAACTTCTCCCCATTCTCAACATTATGTTACATTCGTGCGTGGGGTGTCTCGCAAAGAGAAATCCAAACAAGGAACCCCCCACCCCCATACACTACTACGTGACAATGTTGATCGTCGAGATCCATTAGGCTCTCAGTACATTAACCTATGATTCATAATTCATAAACAACCGGATGAAAATTTACCGAAAGTAGTATCACATTTATTCATTATTTTACCTTTTTATACAAGGTTACATTATATGATAACACATCTCATATATAAAAATATACTATATGCAATAAGTATAATAATCAATCCACTGAACCATTATATAAGTAGCTTAGTTATTTTCATTTACTAAGTAATGGTGGAACATCACAAGTGTACATGTATTTGATTCTCAGTACATATAAACACACTAGCACCCCTGAAATAAACTATGGTGCACTCATACTCTGCTATCTCATCCCTGGCATTATGTACATTAGGATTACGTGTTTCGAATCACTCAGGAACCGTATCAATAAGCCAAAATCACACCTATTGGAGGTGAATATATTCCCCGGTCCCACGGGTCACGCACATACCTACACTCCCATGGTCCGCAGTCTTATTAACTCAAAACAAGCCATTCAAGGCCCTATGTTCTTGAGGTACCAAATATAAATACCACCGAAGGAAATGCAAGATAAGATTGTCCTCTTTCGAAAGTCGTCCTCCCGTGATATCAAGTATGGTAGGTATGTCATACACATAATAAACAATAATGTAGGCAAACATTTCCATTTATATAAATATAACATCAATGATGTATTTACACAACCATATGATGACGATAGGTATCTATCTCACCTATACATTATTTTCTATAGATTTCTAATTAACCTATATGTATAATAATATTAGGGGATACACATAGCCCATATAATAAATTTCATACGTAGTATTTATATATCTCGAATATCCTATGCATTTATCGATTATAAATAATCCTCAATATATATTATTTCCTAGTTTTTCTCACCGTACGATGATAACACCAAATAACACTGTTATATTTATTTGTCTTATATTTTATATAATTTCATGACGTCTTCTATACAATCTAAATTACTTCCCAATATATGTTGGCTATAATTTTCAAACTCTATAGCACTAGCCAATAACCTCAAGTGTTTCCTTTCTTAATAATATAAACATTCTTACACTTAAAATACTATCCCAATACGTACTCTCTTCTTTAATATTCAAATCACTCATTAATCACTTCATAAAGATTTGTACGATAAATTCCCGAATGTACCAATTCATAATAATTAATTAGCATACGCACTACGTCTCTTAATTCCTTAGGTATCTCCTCACTTATAAAAATCGTCATCCATAGACGCATAGTGTAATTACTCAATTCATTATAGTTCGTATCCTAAATTTCATCCTAGTCTCCTCATAGGATTTTACTTAGCCAAGGTCGGTATATAAATACCTTTTCTACGCTCACAATTACTTATATAAAACTACCCACCTAAATACCTCTTTAAGTATTATTCCTCATGAACACCCTTATTTGGGAAAATGTTGGATTTTACTTTCAACTAACCCAGGGTACACGCTTTACTAAAAAAAAATTTTAGAAGTCTCCACACTATTTTTAGGAACCACAATTATTTATCTCCAAACAATTCTAGCCTTTATTTTTCCAATTTCCGATTTGATTTCTGAGTTGATGATTTCAACCCCGGAACTGCCATCTTAGAAAAATCATATCAAATTAAAAAAAAAATTAAAACAAATACGCGGTCAACGCTCACGCGACCATATCGAAAAGATCTACATCTTTCACGGGGAGCTGAATCGACGGTCTTCTTAGCCGAAACAGTCCGGAAGTGACGTTGGTCACTATTCACCTTCTTCCCCAAAATCCAAACCTCCATTAAAGAACCTCCAAGATTTTTATCTCCTCTCTCATCATCATCAAACCTCAAACAACCATAAATACACATATTGAAAGGGTCCTAATCATCCTAGAACTCAAATCCATCAATTTATTTCAATAAATTCAAGTTTCTCAAATTGGGTATTAATTGAGTTATATCCGTTTTAAGCTTCCGAAAACCCATTTGATCCACGAAATTTCAACCCAAAAATATTTAATTTTATACCAACTACAATATGATAAATGAACACAATAAATCATAAAGCATGTTAAACACTTTCCTCGTGGATTAAATCCGACGACCCCTAGTTGAATCCCACAAATTTTGGCCCGGAATTCCTTTTCTTCCTTCTTCTCTTCTCTTCTTTTTCTTCTTCTTCTTCTCTTCCTTCTCTCCTCTCTCTCTCTCTCTCTCTCTCTCTCTCTCTCTCTCTCTCTCTCTCTCTCTCTCTCTCAGGGAAGATTTTGGGGGAAATAAAATGAGGGTTGCATTATTAAACTCGAAATTGGGTATATACCCAATTGTTAAGTGACTCGTGTACTCATTTATGAGTCCCTACAAGTCCAAAAATGCCCGAAACCCAAATACTACCTCCGGGTACTCTATTTTGACTATCTCGGACATTCGGAACCGAATGGAAGAGTCAAAATCTCCATTCGAGTCACTTAACTAAAATTCACTATTTTGACCTAACACGTTCAATACGCGTATTTTCCAATTTAAAATATTTTCCTTTGTCGCTTTGCCCAACTACGACATGTAATAAGAATAATATACACATGTAATTAGTATCGTAAGAAAAATATAATCTACGTAAATACTTATCCGACACTCGAAAACTAATATTTACTATTCACTTTATATTATTAAATTTATTTCATTTCACTTAGATATCCCAGAATTACTATTCATAATAATTCTTCAAATTACCGAATTACATCCACAGTGTAATTTAAATACCTTTAAAAACATGAGGTATTACAACTTTCTAAAATATTCAGATGGAAACCGAATCGATTCTCTAGCCCGAATCGATTCGCATTTGGGGCGAATCGATTCGCCTTTGTTGAAATTGGCAGTTCTCCCTTCTTTGAGTTTAGGGGGAGTTAAATTGTAATTCGATATTATTATAGTGGATTATAGTTATTATATTAGGAATACTATATGATGGTATTAGGGGTGAGTAAACCATAAGATGAAAGAGGTAACCTCGAGTTCTTTTAGTGTACAATCCGGGGGATGGACCTAGTGAATGTTCGGGTGGAGCAGAATTAGAGGGAGAGGTCTTCGGAAAGTGTGTAGAGATATTAGAATGATTATGGGCTGAATGCATTTGAGTAAATCCTAGGATGCGAGTAGGATGGAATTTAGGATAGGGGCTTGAGATGCTTGAGCGACTATCCCGTGTCGATTAATGACTACTATTATAGGTGATGCAATTCCTATGGAATTAAGATAAGTTGATGGCATACTTACTTAATTATTACGAATTGGTATATTCGGGATTATATATAAATACTTAAGTGTTATTAAGGTGCGAATTATATGTTAAGTAAGATAATACTTATGGGTTTAGTATTTTAAGTGTACAAATTCTTATATACTATTACGAATGGGAATACTCGGGTTATTGGCTATCGCTATAAGATTTTGGTAATTAAAGTCATATATATTGAGAAGTGATATATTATATACGGGAGTCATTACTGTAAATATGATATGATATGGAATTAAATATATCTGTATGTGATTGGTATATTTGTATCTTAGAGGTTGGTTCCACAAACTTGCCCTGGCATAGGGATTGACAGCCAGATTATATATGTTTCTCTAGTGCTATCCAGGGAGGTTGTGCGATGTGGGTGAATTCCCTGCCTTAAGGAGCAGGGAGAGTATATGCCTAGTTCATAGCGTGCCGTATAGGAGTGAGATATTTGTTTTCCACTTTCAGGAGGGACTATGACCGCCTCCACCGTTGTGTATTTTTACCATAACCATGAGTGAGTCTGACTTGTTACCGTGGTTGATTGAGTAAACCCGAATGCGGATAGGCACTATGAGACTGCATCATCGGGTTATAGCTCATTGAGATGGTTATTATACTTATGGTTGTAGAAGGTATAATTTTACTTGTTGTGTATAGTATACTGCTTATATATGAAGATGAGATATCATATAGTTTTGACTTCTGTAAAGAGTAAAATGAATAAGGGTTTATTCTTCTTCCGGGAGACTTATCTTCGGATTAATACAATGTAAATCGTATATTAAAATTTGAATTATATATACGATATTTTATATGCCAAAGTGAAAATGATATTTCAAACTATTGAAAGTCACAGTTTATGAACGATATAGTTATATATAGAAACAAGAACCATATATAGAGCACATTGATGATTATATCAACTAAAAGCTTATATAATAGCTTACGGTATAACTTATATCATATCATGTAGGGTAGGTGATAGTTATGAGGAATTAGAGGATGGGTGAAAGAGTTTAGTTAGGCAGGGTAGCTTAACTAGGATGTTTAAAAATATATTCGATAGGTGAGCACTGTTTGAAGAGGGGTGAGGTGTATCTCATGAGAGTTTTTTTTTTTTTTTAATACCAGTTTAAATATGAGAGATTTCAAATTTTAAAATATGGCATTTAAGGACTTGCTAAAATATTTTCAAATCTCGGGCTTTGACCTGTTTCTCCATTTTCCCTCTCTTGCAATATATGTATATGTATATATTAGGTGGAATGACACAGGGACGCCTGGATTATGATTCTTTCGAGTCAGACGTTTTTTGTTGCAGTTGTGGATTCCTGCAGGTTTATCTTAGACGCTTCTATCCTTATGATTTAGATTGGGAGCATTGTAGTAAAATTTGGGTCGATGGCCCAAATATATTCATTTATTCTTTTTGTGCTGCATTCGATTTGGTTGTATTATGTTATACCGAGTGTTTGGTTATTTTATTTCATTTCAGTTGTTGTGTATAACTGTTGTAATTGATTTATTTGAATGGTTTGGTTGAAAATATTGGTTAAATAAAATTTTGATGCCAGCCTAATAAGTTATTAGTAATTAAGTTGGTTTTTGAAAATGATGCTGAGAGTGAACCATATGAGACTCCTATTTTAATTTGGTATAGGATTGATCACCCGATATTTTATTAGGTGGGGTGTCACAGATGGCATCATACCATCAGGTTCTACTGTCCTTAGGAATCTGTGGGGACATACTACACTTACAGCATTACTTTTAATTTCATATAAAGCCATATGATTAGGATTGCTGATTCCTCTTGTGAGATTTCGTTCTCCTTCCATTATGTAAGATTATAGTAAATCTTTTGCATTCTCGGGTGATATTAGGGTGCTGAACGATGAAGGGAGACCAAGAAAGGCCGTTATGAGGGCAGGAAGAGGTGGGGCTAAGTGTGAGTATAAGTTGAAATTAGGGACGAGGGCTGCAGTCGAGGTCACTCCCTTTGTAGCATTTTTATGAATTGCTGCAATGACTACTAGAATATAGTAGCTATATTTATTTACGTACTACTATAGTATAGAGAGTGGTAATAAACTTCAATTACCAAGTCAAGTAAATATGGAAAAAGTTTGAAAGGGTCTTTTATAAGGACCATACGTTGAAGTCAAGTCATGCAGAAGCAGTGTAGTGTTAACCAAAGGAAGTGGAAGGCTTAAAGGCTTTGGCTTAGAGAAGGGTATGGATGTGCCCCAATGTGAAAATTTGAGGAAAAATTTTCACTCGTTGGAGTAGTGTTGAAATGGTGGGAATGGTGGTCACCATGTTTGGAGGAGCATAATGTTTTGTCTCATAGAGGAATCTTACAGATGGTTTTAATCATTAGTTCCTTTGGTTTATCATAAATGGAAAGAGCGCAGTTTCTGAATTATTCATATGAGGATCGGTCAGAGGCCGACAGTGAATAAAGAGTTATATGGATAAGTGAACTTTGTACCAAATTAAGGTAGGTACAATGAAGAGAGAGTCCTTGAGTGAAATGATAGACTCACTAGTAAGTCTCTATAGTGGAGTTGAATGAATCGAAGAATTAAGTCCAAGGGTAAAAGACTGAAGATGTTCGTGTTTATGAGACCCCACAATTGGGAATCCACCCGGGGAAGTTCATTGAACCAGGGTTGTTGAGGCCGGTAGTATGTTTCCTTTTAGTCGGAGGAGCTAAGAGAACTGCGAAGGTTATTGTCAGGATCACAGATATATAGTCTAAGATGATGAAAAACTTAATATGGTTAGGGTGGAGAGATATGGGGAATGATTGTAATGTGGAACATAGAACCACACACTTTGATCTTACCCGATAGGAGTTAAAGGACAAGAACATGGTGCCGAGATGGGGCGTTGATTTAAATAGTTTTGGTTCAGTAAAGGCAACTATACTATGTCCGGGAACCAATTAGAGGAGTTAGGGAGACTGGTGAAGCTATTATTTTGAGTTTCACCTTAGATGAAGGAGGTATAGTTTGTGTGGCTAGATAGAGTCGCGATATTTTATTAATCCTGGATTTCTGTGTGTAATTCGAACTTTGTGTAAGTATCGGTAATATTATAGAAGGTATATCATTACATTTTTCCATGGTAGAGGGGTTCTATTTTCTTCATTCGTTATAAAAGAGGGCGTTGATATTTTGAATTTATATATGGTTTGTGCTGCTCGTTTTGAGTGTGTTATACGAGTATGGCACTATTGCAAGTGTAATGTATTTGTGGATAATCAAAGAGATAGGAGGATAATCATTGCAAGACTATCGTATTCATGATTCCAGGGTCGAATTGGTTTTTTTTTCGATACTTCACCTGGATAGGGGTTGAGCTCGCCTTTATTATATGTTTAGATGGAATTTCAGTGAGTAGATGTTTCACTATCATGACTTTAGTGCATGGGAACCTTATAGATATGATCTAAGGTATGCAGGGTTTATTGTTTTACATGTCTTATGCTGACATACCTACACAATCAACAAAGTTAAGTAGTAGTGTATTAGAGGGGTTCCTTGTCTGGATTTCACTTGTGAGACACTCCACGCATGAGCCTTAACGATGTTGGAAGGGGAGAGATGTTATTGTATGTTAGCATGTTGATTTTGATGATAAATTAGCTGAGAGTCATGTGATGATTAAAGGTTAATCAAAGTAAATGTGATGTGGAAAAGCATTGGAATTTTTTTTCTCACCGCAAGTATGTGGGTGAGGCAAGGTAAAGGAAGTTGATATGAGGCTTATAACCCGGCCTTCAGTAGAAGGAAAGTTCAAAGGAAATATGTTTTTGATATGATGTTTGTAACACATTCGTAGAGAGTGAGCACCCCGATTAGTTAGACTTTTCATTTCACCAAGATCGAAGGACATAGTTGTAGAAGTACGTTAGTAGGATAACAAGGTAGGATTTAGAATGTCCCATTGGCGTGCCTTAGACTGTTATATCTCAATGACCAACGATGCGAGGAAGTAGTGTAATGGGAGGGTTCCTTATTTGGATTTCATTTTGCGAGACGTCCCATGCATGAAACTGAGCGAATGTCAAAAATTGAGAGAGGTCTTGAGCACTAGGGATATAGATAGTATAGTACTCATTGTGCGTGTGTCGAAAACACAATGATCTCAGGACTACCATAAAGTAAGACTAATAGGACTAGTGGCACTGATATAGGGAGATTGTTGTGCGTTAACCACAAGAAGATTGGTGGGTTAAGCTTGTGTATAATTCGATTTCTAAGTATAAGAAGAATTGAATCTTGAGAAAATTATTGAGAATACCCAGGTCTTAGCACCAGGCGAAGAAAGAGAGGCCATTTTTAGAGAGAGTGTTACGTATGTGAAGTTTTCAATAGTGCACTGATAGGCACAGATTATAGGGTGTATACGCACCTTGGTAAGTTGATTTTATATACCGCCATAAATTGAAGGGGCGTAGTATATAAATCTAAAGATTATGTTGTGAGGTAGTTATAAATGGATTTGGAGGGTGTTGGATGGAATGTCGTAGGAGGTACACAATAATCCAATTGTGTAGGCGCAATAAGGGTTAGTACACCTGAGATAAGAGAAAGGACTAAAAGGAATAGTCAAGCGCTAGAGTAGTTTCCTTTTGAGGGAAGTTTGATAACCTGTTGTAAATGAGCGAACACTTAGAGTCGTGGTCCTCCGGTGAGATTTAGACATTAGAGCAGCGATTATAGACTTGTTTTTCTTTATATGCGATTATAGAAACACTAGGTGCGATGTGTCGTGGCTATAGTTGATCTTACGATAGAGGTAGTGTTGTAGCATATAGAGGTTCGATTAAGCTTGTTGTTAAGCTAGTACAATAGACTATAAGCCATGAGATAGGTAGGTACCATGAACGAGTATATGGTAGGGTACCATTTGGGTTAGTACCTTTCGACTTGTGTGTACAGGATGAAGTGTGATTAGTAATCCTAGGTGGGTAGTACTGGTCGTATCCAAATTTCAAGAAAGAAATTCCATTGTAAGGGGAGGAGAATGTAATACCCCATACTTTTATAGATATTTAAATTATATAAGTGGGCATAATTTGGTAATTTGAGGAATTTCAATGAATAGTAAATTATGGATTAATAAGTGTTAGATGTTTATCGACGCATGTTACATTTACTTAGGGAAATGAGTAAATGAGCCAGAATGTTGTTATGTCATGTCATCAGCTGGGTAAAGCGACGAAGGATAATATTTTATTTAGAAAACACGAGTATTGAGATGTGTTGGGTTTAATTAGTGAATTTTAGTTAAGTGACTTGGATGGAGATTTCGAGTGCACGGTTGGTTTTGAAATGGTCGAGATAGTCTGAATAGAGTATCCGGGTGGTAGTGTTTAGGTTCCGAGGACTTTTGGACTGCTAGGGACTCGGAATTGAGTAAACAAGTCATTTTTGGGTTTATAAGCGATAAACCCTTATTCTCTCTTATAAAGGCATGGGAGAGAGAGAAAGAGAAGAAAGAAAAGAGAGAAAGAAACAAGGACGGAAAAGAGGAAGAAAAAGGAATTTTCGAGCCAAACTGCGTGGGATTCGACTCGAGGTCGTCGAATTTTATCCACGAGGCAAGTGTTTACTTTCTTTATTTAATTGAGTGTGTGTATCTTATATTATAGTTGGTAAACTATATGAGTTTCGGGTTAGAACCCTTAAAATAAATTCGAGAGATTTGAGTATGAGTTTACAAATTGATGTAGTGTAAACTCTTAATGATTTCTAGTGTTAAATCCATGATAAGGAGTGTGGAAATGGTTACAAATGGGAGAAAATGATAAACTAGGGGTTTAATGATTTTCAGGTTTAAATCTAAGAGAAATGGTTTAAAACCACGAATTAATTGAAGTCTTAGTTAGAAATTAGTGTTTGGATGATTATAGTGTTATTGGTTGAGATTAGAAACCATAAAATGGAGGTTGGATTGATATTTAGGTATTTTGGAGAAGATGAAATCACCTATATAGTGCCCTCCAAACAGGGCAAATCGATTCGGGTTTAGACTGAATCGATTTGTATAAGGGTATTCGTAAGACTGTGTCAGGACGAATCGATTTGAATTGAGACCGAATTGATTCTCCTTTGAGGACCTTCTTGCAAAACACTTTCTAAATCGATTCGGATGGAAACCGAATCGATTCGCTAGCCTGAATCGATTCGGATTTGGGGCGAATCCATTCGCCTTTGTTGAAATTGGAAGTTTTCCCTTCTTTGAGTTTAGGGTGAGTTAAATTGAAATTGGAGATTATTATAGGGGATTCTAGTTATGATATTAGGACTCCTAGATGATGGTATTGAGGGTGAGTAAACCTTGAGATGAAAGAGGGAACCTCAGTTTTTTTTAATGTACAATCCAGGGGACAGATGTGGTGAATGTTCGGGTCGAGCAACATTCGAGAGAGTGGTCTTCGGCAATTGTGTAGAGATATTTATGAAGTTAGAATGATTATGGTATAAATGCATTTGAGTAAATTTTAGGATGCGAGTAGGATGGAATTTAGGATATAAGATAGAGATGCTTGAGCGGCTATACAGTGTCAATTGACAACTACTATTATAGGTGATGCAATACCTATGGAATTAAGATAAGTTGATGGTATACTTATTTATTATTAAGAATTGGTATATTCAGGATTATATATAAATCCATAAAAGTTATTAAGGTGGGAGTTATATGTTAAGTAAGAGAACATTTATGGCTTTAGTATTTTAAGTGTACGAATTCTTATATACTATTACGAATGGGAACATTCGGGTTATTAGCTATCGCTATTAGAGTTTGGCAATTATAGCCATATATATTGAGAAGTGATATATTACATACGGGAGTTGTTACTATATATATGATATGATATGGAATTAAATATATCTGTATGTGATTGATATATTTGTATCATAGAGGCTGGTTCCACAGGCTTCCCCGGGCATAGGGATGGATAGCCAGATTATATATTTTTCTCTATCCAGGGAGGTTGCGCGATGTGGGTGATTCCCCTAGATTTAGGAACAGGGAGAGTATATACCCAGGTCATAGTGTCCCGTATACGAGTGCGATATTTGTGTTCCACTTTCAGGAGGGAATATGACCGCTTCCACCGTTGTGTATTTTTACCATGACCATGAGTGAGTCTGGCTTCATACCGTGGTTGATTGAGTAAACTTGGATGCGGATAGGCACTATGAGACTTCATCCTCGAGTTATAGCTCGGTGGGATGATTATTATACTTATGATTGTAATAGGTATAATTATACTTGTTGCGTATAGTATATTGCTTATATATGAAGACGAGATATCATATAGTTTTGACTTCTGTAAAGAGTAAAATGAATAAGGGTTTAATCTTCTTCCTAGAGACTTATATCCAAATTAATACAATGTAAATCCTATACTAAAATTAGAATGATATATACGATATTTTATATACTAAAGTGAAAATGGTATTTTAAACTATTGAAAGTCATGGTTTATAAACGATATAGTTATATATAGTAAAGAGAACCATATATATAGCACATTGATGATTATATCAACTAAAAGCTTATGGAATAGCTTACGATATAACTTATATCATATCATGCAGGGTAGGTGATAGTTATGAGAAATTAGAGGATGGGTGAAGAAGTTTAGTTAGGCAGTGTAGCTTAACTAGGTTATTTAAAAATGTATTTGATAGGTGTGCACTGTTAGAAGAGGGCTGAGGTGTATCTCATGAGAGTACGATACCGGTTTAAATATGAGAGATTTCATATTTTCAAATATGGCATTTAAGCACTTGCTAAAATATTTTCAAAACTCGGGCTCTGACCCATTTCTCCACTTTCCCTCTCTTTATATATATATATATATATATATATATATATATATAATAGGTGTCCCGACACAGGGAGGCCTAGATGATGATTCTTTCGATCCATACGTTTGTTGCACCAGCTGTGGATCCCTGCAGGTTTATCTTAGATGCTTCTATCCTTGTGATCTAGATAGGAAGCATTGTAGTACATTCAGGGCGATTGCCCATCTGTATTCATTTATTCATTTACCGCCTTTTTGTGCAACATTCGCTTTGGTTGTATAATGTTATACCGAGTGTTTGGTTATTTTATTTCATTTCAGTTGTTGTATATAACTGTAGTAATTGATTTATTTGAATGGTTTGGTTAAAAACATTAGTTAAATAAAATTTTGATGCCAACCTAATAAGTTATTAGTAATTAAATTTTGTTTCGACAGCGATGTTGAGAATGAACCATATGAGACTCTTGTTTTAATTTGGTATAGGATTAATCACCCGGTATTTTATTAGGAGAGGTGTCACATACAACCCCTAACTTCTAGTCACAATAATTTTTATTAATCTTCATATCACAAATTATGATAATTGGGGGACTTCTGGTCAATATCCCCCCCCCCCTCCTTCATTAACAATCAAAACTTTAGGTTTAATTGTATTATAATTTCTATGAAACTTTAGGTTTGAATAATTTAGAAACTTCAGGTTCCAAATATAAATGATTATTGAAAAAATTAATGTCTCAATGTTGTATGATGTAACACCCCTGATTTTTAGCCGTAAAAATCTTTGTTAAGTTAAAAATTTTAAAAAAATAATTTTTGGAATTTGTTTAATTTTCGTATGTAAAAATGTTGGGTTTTGTATATACAAAATTATATAAGTGGAATTTGAATCGGGATTTATATTATAGAACTTTTTACTTTTTATATAAAAATTGGGGGATGATCTAACCTAAGGAGAAAAAAATATTGACCGTCCGATAGAGATGACTATTTTACTGCCGCTTCGTCTCGTCTTCAGCTTCAACATATCAAAATTTTAGCCAATTTCGACGGTTCGCTCGTCCGTAATGTATATTTGAGTATTTCTGTTGTTTCAGGACTCAAATTATTTTTGGTATATGAACACAAAGTGATGGATTTAAAACTTTTAAAACACATTTTAGCCTTCTCAAAAATAAGTAGCCTCCCATAATTTCATTCCCTCGCATCTACAAAAGTTAAACCCCGTTGAACACTACTTTCAACCCATGTTTTGAAGATATAAATCAAGTTTTCTTAAGATCATCCAAGAAAGAAACTTTATTGTTTTCTTGAGAGGAACACAACCATCAAGTCATATTCTTCAACCAATGTTTCTATGGCACGGACACTTCTATTATTTCTCTTTAGTATTATGCGTTTTAAATATTTTCTAAATATTAAATAACATGTTTTCTTAAAATAAACTAGAAACCTTAATTAGGATTAATAAACTCAAGGTTTGGGACTATTTTTATGTAAACGTTTAATACGAATTAAAACTTATAACCCTTGCATGCTAATGTTAGAGAGTGCAGATGCGTTAGAATGGATGTAGATTTGTATATTAGAAATCATAGTAGCATTATTAATTAAAATTGACTCCCAAAATCGCATGATTTATGTATGTGTTATGGAATGAAAATTATTGTTGCATGCCCCGTAAATCCATGTGAAAATGAATTTATAGAAGTTGTGTAAAATAAATGGTTTAATTATAAATATTGATTAAACGGATGAAACTAGATTAAATCATAGTCTCATGAGGAATTGGAAGAATTGTCGTCAGAAATTGATAATTGGCTATACGTGATCGCTAATTATGTTAAATTTTGTCACTATGGGAACAACGGGATTTTGCTTAGTTGTGCTCTCCCCTTACTCATATGAGTTCTTGCTAGGCATGGGACTAGTAAGGATGTCTTTGTGGTTGTTAACACTTTCTAGGTATGGGACTAGTTAGTGTAAATTTTTATGGATGGGATATTTCAGGGGGAGATGATTTTTGTGTCGTTCTGTTGATTCGATGGCCTAGGCGTGCGACTATGTGGTAATTAGTTATAGAAATTTATCCTATATGATAGGGAGGACATGTGTTTTGGAAATCTCTAGGTATGGAACTAGGGGTGTTTTGAGGATTTATGCTAGAATAAAGGGTGGGGTTAATAGAAAATAATGAGAACATGAGAAAATTGAGAATTAATACCTAAGATAATAAACATGTATTAAAATGAATTTGCATCGCCAATTAGTGCAGGGCTGACGAAATACTGGATGGCTGGCTATAGTGACGTGGGTGTTGGCATCACTAATAAGTGCAGGGCTGATAATATATGAGATAGTTAGCTATTTTAATGTGTCGTGGATGGAACCTCGTTAATAAGTGCAGGTCTAACAAAATTGGGTAGGGTAACTATAGCGAGAGGAATGTGTGTGGTGTAAAACTTTATATAGACCTGAATAAGTGCATGACCAATAGAAAGGTCTGTTGGCTATAATGATACCTCCATACTAATACTTTGGTTAAATTAATTAAATTGAATTGATATCTTTATCATAAGTAGATGATCGAAATGTCATAGTTGTACTTAAACTTTGGGGTGCCTTAATTACATGGGAAGATGGCAGTAGTTTATGTTTACTCGCATGATTAATACATCTCGATTAAATTTAAAATACTCTATTATGATGAATATCATGTATAATGCTAATGTCTGGATTCATTATCGCGCTCTGACTTAATTAAGTTAAAATCATTTTTAATTTAGAGATAAATTCCCTTAAACAATACTTTTCTTTAATTTTTTTCGAAAAATATAACCAGATTTTTTTTGTTTATTTTTTTTCAAAAGCATGTTTGGATGAAAACATAACTACCTTAACATGTAATATACAAGTACTAAACAACTTTACATACAAAAGTTCTTTAATTTAATATTTACCCGAAAAGGCTTGTTGATATTCAACCCACATTAGATATCCGACACTCCCCCGTTTAAGGTTCTAACTTGGCAGTGAAATCCAAACAATAGGCATACCTAAAACATAACATTAGAGGAGTGTAAGAAACATGAGCTTATTGAATGACCATGTACCACACACATAACCAATTTAAATAACCATTTTTATTTTCTAATGTTATAACCCAACGGGAATTGTGTAGCTCTCATAATCCTGGACTCGCCAGTCCAATTAACTCCCAGTTAATGGGGAACACCAAATCCCATAATTCGTCTGGAGTACAACAAACCTTTAAGTTGTATTCACAGAGTCAATGGGGAACACCAAATCCCATAATTAGGCCCGAGTACAAAAAACCTTTAGGTTGGATTAATTGGGCCGCTGCATCTCGTATGACCCTCCACGCTCCCTAACATTATATAACATCACTTACCATTCTTAATCATGTGCATTTGTTTCATAAGTACAACATCATTTCCATAAGCATTTGAACACATGTATTTAACTACACATTTACATATGAACATATAAGCATCTATATTTCATAGGACATGTCACTCACCTTGCAGTTGGTACTAAGATTAATAACAAAATTATTTCCTTGGTATGGTAGTATTAGCCGCTTCCCCGCCTAAAAATTCAACATCTTTAGTATTTGAATACACCAAATCACATTAAACTCAGTAACACATCACATTAGTTGGTCAATCTGACATAACTGAAAAGTAATTCAATATGAAACTTCAAATTTATATTACACCTTATTCATTAGGGTTCTAGAACAATTTTCAAAATTAACTTACTAATTCTCTAGACAAAGTTATGCCCATTTTATTTCAACCTTTTCCAAATCACTTCTGGAAAAAAACAACAATAAAACTTCAACTTCAACACAACCCCCAATCCAAACCAGAAGGTATTTTATTCTCCCCTTAGATTATTTCGTACTTATATATATTCTCTAAAATTTCCACTTTGAATTTATTGATTTCAACAAGCTTCCAATGATTTATGCCACTTTTAACACATCTAGGTTGGAATAGACCATCAAAGCATAACTTAACATTTTTCAAGCATATATGACCTCCATCTCGGTTATAAATAATGGAAACATATATTAAACATAATTAATAATATAAAATTACAGTTGCATAATTTTTAGAGTTCATTTGCTAAGTCAAGCAAAACGTTGAGTACCTGGTGTGCGCACTGTGACACCCCGACTAATTAAATACCGAGTAGCAACTCCTTTATTCAATTTAATACAAAATGTCAAGTTGGTTGAGTTCATAGCATCACTGCATAAAACATTTTTAAACAATTACTAGCCACCTAATATTTAAAAAGTGAGCTATCAAATTTTACTAAATTAAATTAACATGCCACCAATTAAATTATTAGCTACCGATACCACAATCACATAAAAGTCACAACAGAATAATAATGGAATAATAATTGAGTCTGGAGTAACACTCCTCTAAATAATCCAAATACTGAATAAAAGCCAAATACAAAGTCTGAATAGTTAAATAACTCCAAAACTAAAATGAAACTGAAAGTATGAAAAGTTGTCTCTAAATGGAAAGGGGTGTCGTGCCCTAAGAGATAAATGACTCCGAAATAGAATAAATGTAGAATGTGGAGGCGTCTACTATCGAGATCCTCTAACTTCCATAGCAGCTACAGCACATCAACGGAATGGAACTCCTATGCTTGGCATCCCAGTTGCTGGGCACCTAAAAAGTTTTACAAGAAAAATATATTTGAAAGCAAACGGGTCGGAGCCTGAGGTGAAAACAGTTTAAAAATAGCAAGTGTTTAATTTCATTAAACTATGAATATTATATACATGATAGTTATGTGCTCTCACATGAGTTCGTCACCCCTAAACTAATGTGCATGTCTAATGTATATCCTTATCCCGTCATAGTTATGTCGTTCACTATCTAGTCTGTACCACTTCCTATCCTCACATTAATAATATAGGGGTTTATTCACATCATTCTAAGTTATCCTGAATGTAATTCACCTTTTTACTAATAAGATTAATTTATAACAATTACGATAGAAATTTTCATTTTAAATCCCATTCAAAATGTCTCAATAGTTTATATTCACAATTTAACAAAGAGTCCATTATAATCACTCTTATATTATTCTCAGCACAAATATAAAAATAGGGCACCTCTAGGCTAAGATGTGGTGCACACATACTCTGCTATCAAATCCCGATACATCACGTATATAAGGACCACGTGTTCCGAATCTCTCAGGAACAGTTTTTCAATAAGAAAAATCACACATATTGGAGGCAAACATAGTTCACATGCCTATGGGTCATGCACATAACTACGCCCCCATGGTTAGTTGACTTATTAACTCACAAATAAGTCATTCATTGTCCTATGTCCTTGAGGTACCAATCTAAATCCGCTCGTAGGCACACAAATATAAGACGGCCCTATTTCGAAAGCCGACCTCCCGTGGTAGCAAGTATGGTTGGTATGTCATACACATAATAATTCATATACTAAGCATTCACGCTATTTAGATGACTTATTATATTATTAAAAGTATGTTCTCAACCCTATACCATTAATCAAATTTGTACACTCTCATACTTCCGGGTGATATATAATATATTCCGCCAATACGTCTCACGTCGTATAGTTTCAAGTACTTAAAACCTAACCAAAAAGGTTGTTAAGTATCCTATTATTTCCACATATTAATTCAATACTCTTAAGGTCCGTATCTCCGTCTCTAACCTTAAATTATCAACTATATAGATTTAATTCATTTACTAACAATCTCCAATATCACCTCACTCGTCGGACCCTAGTAAGTCTAACATAAAGTCTCAATTTGATTCTAATATAATTCGGGCCCCATATACCCCTACTGGTCTTCATTAAATCTAAATGTGTTCACAAGGTCCCCACCGATAACTTTCAAGGTTCGGAGTTTCTTAAATTCAAAAAGGGGAAACACATCACGATTTTTGGGGAGATCGATCGATTGATCATGAATGTCGTTTGATCGATCAAGTCGATCGATCGACTATGAATGTTGATCGATCGATCGAACAGTTACAACCCACGTTTTGCTGCGTTTTTAGCCCTAGTTTCATCTTTAATCTTCATTACATGAATCCATTCTCCAAAATAAACGTACTACATGTTGTACCATCCTAATTACCACCTTTCTAACGTTCCAGAACAATCAAATCATCTCAAGAACAACATATATATATTGACATATTCATCAAACTTTTCATGTTCAAGCCTAGTGTAGTTTCTTCCAGTTCAAGACAACATAAAACTAAATTTCTAATCAGGTATTTCTATTATTAAGGTTCTGATTTCAATCTTTATTAGTTCCAGAATTTAACTACATGCAAATCCTACCCATATTCAAGATTTACTTCTCCCAATTCACGAAATTATCAATCTTTCAAGTATAGGCTTCAATTATAATCTACATGGATAATATATTTGCTAAAACTTAATGAAATCAAATCACTTGCCTTATAATTGGTGTTTTGATCTGCTGGTGATGTTAAAGGCTGGTTCTCTCCCTTTCTCCGATCATAATTGAAGTCGAAAATTGGTAGTGGGTGGTGGTTATGGCTTGTAACCCTCCTGTAACCTCTCCTCTTTCTCACGTTGCCCACTTCTTTCTTTTTGGCTGATAATGGCCCTCATAATTGTTGTTAAATAAACCCTAAAATTCGTGGGTCCAAATCCCTTAAAATTTTAAATGACTAAAATACCCTCCCGGGTTGTCGATTTGGCCAAAAAATGCCTCGGGACCCAAACTAAACCCCAAGCTAGTGTTTTCTGACTATTTCGACCCCTCCGGACATGTTGGTGAAGTCAAAATGAGCTTACGGATGATAAAATTATAATTTAATTTTAAATCCAAATAAATTGATTCCTGACGCAACTAACACGCGCATCCTAACTAAATTTCTCGAATTGTCGTATTTATGACTCGCGACAATTTTAATAAATTTAATAATCATATGTTACCACATATATCCAGTAATATTCAACATTATCATCATAATCAAATACCAACTCACGTCTCGGTAGTATTTAAATCGGGATTAATTTCTAATTAATTTCGATTTAATTTAATTAATCCCATTAAATAAATTCAATAAAATTACGGGGTTTACATACTTCCCCCTAATAACATAATTTCGTCTCGAAATTCAAAAATAAAATATACCTGGTAAAAATAACTCTAGATAATGCTCGCCCATCTTATCCTCGCACTCCCAGGTAGACTCCTCGGCATTATGATGCTGCCACTGAACACGTACTAACGGTAGTATCTTCGACCTCTGTTTCCTTTTGCTATGGTATAGAATAGAAACCGGACCCTCATCATAGGATCTATCAGGTTTTCGATCGATATCCTCTAAATTAATGTGAGTATGGGCCAAATAGTCCCTAAGATATCTTCTCAGTGAGGAAATATGGAACATATCATGAACCCTATGCAAGTGTTTCGGTAATCCAAGTCTATACGCAACTGGCCCAGCCCAATCCATTCGATGATAGGGAATGGTCCCACATATCTAGGCGCCAACTTCCCCTTCTTACCGAAATGCATAATCCCCTTCATGGGAGACACTCTGAGTAACACCTGGTCCCCCACATTGAACTCTCAAAAGAAGCTCTTGGCATCGGCATAACTCTTCTGTCGGTTTTGAGATACCCGAATACGTTTATGTATAACATCTATCCTCGTCGAAGTATCCTGAATGACCTCCGGCCCTAGGAGTTTGTTATCCCCCACCTCTAGCCAACACACTGGGGAACGACAATGTCTACTATACAACGCCTCGAATGGAGCCATACCAATAGTGAACTGGTAGGAGTGCTTATAGGAAAACAACACCGGTGGAAGATACTGCTCCCAACCACCTCCAAAGTCTAGGATGCACATACGCAACATGTCTTCCAATATCTGATTTGTCCGCTGGGTTTGCCCATTTGTCTGCGGGTGATAGGCTATATTGAATCACAACTCCGTTCCCATGGATTCCTGGAAACTCTCCTAAAACCGTGACACAAATATCCTATCCCTGTCAGACACAATATTGAGAGACACCCCGTGGAGTCTCACAATCTCAGTTATGAAGATTTGGGCATATTGTCCCGTAGTGTAGTCTGTCCAGGCTAGTAAAAAGTGATCAACCTTTGTCAACCGATCCACGATCACCCATATGGAGTCATGACCTCTCGGTGATGTAGGTAATCCCATGATGAAATCCATGGAAATGCTCTCCAATTTCCACATAGGAATCTCTAATGGCTATAAATGTCCTGCTGGCCTCTGATGGTCCACTTTTACTAGCTGACATGTAGCACATTTTGAAACGAATTTGACAATATCTCTCTTCATCCCGCTCCACCAGTACTATCGCCTCATATCCTTATACATCCTATCCCCATCAGGATGTACTGCAAATTGTGAACCATGCGACTCTGTCATTACCTCGTGTTGTAAGTCTTCCCCCTCAGGAATATCTAACCTCCCATTGAAGCGTAAGCCCCCATCTAAACTAATGGTATAAGACTCGGCCCCCTCTGCTAACAATCGTATTATCTGCTCTTGACAGAACGGGTCTGCTACCTTGGCATGTACCACTCTCCTAATAATCTGGGGCGTAACTGTTATCACAGGCATGAATAATCAGGCCACTGCATCCTGGTGTCCCAATTCCTTCCACTTTGCTTTCCACACCTCGACTACCACACCTACTGTCCTATAACTCAATGCGTCTGCTACCACGTTAGCCTTCCCTGGGTGGTATTGGATATCGAACTCATAATCCTTCACGAACTCAAGCCACCCATGTTGACGCATGTTCATCTCCTTCTATGTGAAGAGGTACTATAGGGACTTATGGTCCATGAATAAACGAAATTCCTCCCCCAAGAGATAATGTCTCAAAATCCGGAGAGCAAACATGACTGCTACTAACTCCAAGTCATGAGTAGGGTAATTCTTCTCATGAGGCTCAAGCTTACGGGAAGCATGAGCTATATCCTGACTCTCCTGCTGTAGTATACCCCCAAGTCCTTGTAAGGAGGCATAAGTGTAGGCTAAATACTCCACTCCTGTCCTGGGAAATGATAACACTAGTGCTGAAGTTAACTTTTCCTTCAACTCGTCGAAAGCCAATTGGCAGGCATTGCTCAAATAAATAGCACACCTTTACATGTCAGATGTGTTAAAGGACTCGTTATCTTCGAGAACCCCTAGGCCCAAGAAACTACGTATCTCAGTAGGTGTCGTGGGAAATACCCACTCCCTCACCGCTGATACCTTCCTCGGATCAATCGATATCCCCCTGTCCAAAATGATATGCCCCAATAACTGAACCTCCTTCAGCCAAAATCCACATTTCTCATATTTTTCATACAACTCGTTCTGAAGCAGCATCTGCAAAACCTACCTCAAGTGCTCGACATGCTCCTCCTCTGTCTGGGAGTAAACTAGAATGTCATCAATGAAGACAATGATGAACTGGTCTAGGAACTCTCTGAACACCCTATTCATCAAGTCCATAACCATAGCTGGGGCATTAGTTAGGCCAAAAGGCATAACCCTGAACTCGTAGGAACCATATCTCGTCAAGAAGGCACTTTTTGAGACGTCTTGCTCCCTGATATGCAACTGATGGTATCCTGACCTCAAGTCAGTCTTTAAGAAGAAGGCAGCTCCTCTCAACTGGTCAAATAAGTCATCGATTCAAGGCAACGGATACTTATTTTGTATTGTGACTTTATTCAACTCACTATAATCTACACATAACCTCAAAGATCCATCCTTCTTTTTAACGAATAACACGGGGACACCCCACGGTGAAGTACTCCTACAGATAAACCCGTGACCCAACAACTGCTCTATCTGATCCTGTAGCTCCCTCATCTCTGCTGGAGCCATACGGTAGGGTGCGCGGGCTATCGTCCGAGTGCTCAACATCAAATTGATAACAAAGTTTATCTCTCTACTAGAAGGTAATCCCAGAATATCCTAGAATACGTCAGTGAACTCCCTAACAACTGGAATCGAATCCAGTGGTATCACCACCTCACTAGAGGCCTCCTCCTCTATATAATACAAGTGAGTGTCCGATCCTCCCCCAGGACGAGGCATTGCCACTAGGAACATCTCCTTCTTGGGTATGGAAAATATAATACTCCTACTGAAATAATCAATCATGACTCGATACGCAACCAGCCAATCCATACCAATAATCGCATCGTACTCAGACATGTCTAACACTAACATATCAGTAAGTAAAGTAAACCTCCCAATATCTACTCCCACATATCTACGTATAAGAGAAATAACAGAACCCATACTAACCGGTAAGTCTACACACGTAATAGTGCTCTCCGCGATATCTAATAACCCCATAGCACGTGCAAATATCATGGTAATAAAACACTGTGTGGATCCCATGTCAAATAAAATATGCCCTAGAGTCCCCTGAATAGATTACATACCCTCAATAGTGGGTGGAGTCTATGGGACTACGGTTTGCTTGAGCTGGTAAACTCGTTAATACTGAAGTTGTCCCTACTGGGATAGGTGGTAATGCTGGCGTCTGCGGTGGTGATAGGAGGGCGGTGGGAAACATAGGTATCTGGGGCTCATGTAGAGCACCCTACTGCTGCTGCTGTGGGGCCCTTCCCCTTTCAGGGCACTCCTGGTGTTTGTGGCCAATTTTTCCACATATATAACATTTTCCCACAAATTTCCCCCCTCTCTGACCCTGCTGCCCATGGCCATGATGGGAGTTACCATTCTTACCCTGACCATGCTGGCCCTACTAAAATTACTGCTGGTCGTTGTGGACCTGATGGCCATGATAACCCGGCTGGCCATGACGAAAACCTCCCTGACCATTTCTAAAACTTCCAGATCTAAATCTCTTAGAATCCCACTGGGACCCTGATCACCCTGATTGTGCTGAACCTAAGCTGATTGTGCCCCGTTGGCACCATTTCCCCCTGTCCTGCCCTGATGGTTGGACTCTCCTACTCGCTTACCCTCTGACAAGTGAAAGTGGTAGTCCTAGTAGTGAAATAATTTTGCGTTAACCACATCAGAATAAGTGTCCAACGAGAGATTACCCAACAAGTGCTGACGAATCCTCCATTTCAAACCATATATGAACTTCTTCAGTAGGGATCTCATCGGTAATGATGTTCAGAAGACTAGTGAACTTGGCCTCATACTCTTCCACTATCCTCCCCTCCTGATTGAGGTTTATCAATTTTTGCGTCATCTTGGTGTGAACTGCTGAGGGAAAATACTTGCGGTCGAACCGTAACCAGAACTCCTTAATGGAAAGAACATATTTCTCCTCTGCGGTGGTAATAGACTCCCACCACTGCAACGCATCTCCTACCATCTTAAAAGTATCCAGTATCTTCCTTTTCACATCCGTACACTCGTACATCCTCAAGTGACTTTAGATGTCCTTCTTCCACTGACTAAACACAACGACGTCGGAGCTACCTGCAAACTCTGAAGGGTGCACCTTCTAAAAGGCATCACGGATACGTTTCCAAGCAGAAGGGAATGCATGAGCCTAAACTTGGGCTACCACCGGAGCCTGAGGTGGTGCTTACTTCACAATAGCTAATGCGGCATTTACCGCCTGGGTTACAATTGCGGCAACTTCTGCAGTGTTCATAGAACCCTAAATTGGTGCAGGCTGTGGCTCGGGCTGGGCACCCCTGGGAACTCGATGTGCACGTCATAGAGGCATATGAAATGAGAGAGAAGTTTTATAAGTCCAAAGTTAATGTCTTAAAATAGCTGAAGGGTGTAAGATACACAAAAGGGTACAACAATCCTAAAATATAGGGCTCTATATCAAAGGACGCTACACGAAAACATAACAAGCCGTACAGATCCTAAGGACACTAGAACCTAATGCTCTAATACCACTTGTGACACCCCAACTAATTAAATATTAGGTAGCTACTCCTTTATTCAATTTAATACAAAATGTCAAGTTGGTTGAGTTCATAGCATCACTGTCGAAAATATTTTTAAACAATTACTAGCCACCTAATATTTAAAAAGTGAGTTGTCAAATTTTACTAAATTAAATTAACATGCCACCAAATAAATTATTAGCTACCGATACCACAAATCACATCACAGTCGCAACAGAATAATAATGAAATAATAATTGAGCCTGGAGTAACACACCTCTGAATAATCCAAATACTGAATAAAAACCAAATACAAAGTCTTAATAGTTAAATAACTCCAAAACTGAAATGAAACTGAAAGTATGAAAAAGTTGTCTCTAAATGGAAAGGGGTGACATGCCCTAACAGATAAAAGATTCCGAAATAGAATCAATGTAGAATGTGGATGCATCTACTATTGATATCCTCTAACTTCCACAGAAGCTACAGTACATCAACGGAATGGAACTCCTATGCTTGGCATCCCTGTTGCTGGGCACCTAAAAGGTTTTACAAGAAAAATAGATTTGAAAGCAAATGGGTCAGAGATCGAGGTGAAAATAGTTTAAAAATATCAAGTGTTTAATTGAATTAAATAGTGAATATTATATACAGGATAGTTCGTGCTCTCACATGAGTTCCTCACCCCTCAACTAATGTGCACGCCTAATGTATATCCTTATCCCGTCCTAGTTATGTCATTCACTATCTAGTCTGTACCACTTTCTATCCTCACGTTAATAATATAGGGGTTTATTCACATCGTTCGAACTTATCCTGCTTTTAATTCACCTTTTTACTGATAAGATTAATTTACAACAATTACGATAGAAATTCTCTTTTTAAATCCCATTCGAAATGTCGCAATAGTTTATATTCACAATTTAACAAAGAGTCCATTATAATCACTCGTATATTATGATCAACACAAATATGAAAATAGGGCACCCCTAGGCTAAGCTGCGGTGCACACATACTCTGCTATCGAATCCCGGTACATCATGTACATAAGGACCACATGTTTCGAATCTCTCAGGAACCGTTTCAATAAGCAAAATCACACATATCGGAGGCGAACATAGTTCACATACCCATGGGTCGCACACATACCTACGCTCCCATGGTCACCTGAATTATTAACTCACAAATAAGTCATTCACAGTCATATGTCCTTGAGGTACCAATCTAAATCCCCCCGTAGGCACACAAAGATTAGATGGCCCTGTTCCAAAAGTCGACCTCCCGTGATAGCAAGTATGGTTGGTATGTCATACACATAATAATCCATATACTAAGCATTCAAATAACTTAGATAACTTATAACATTATTACAGGTATGTTCTCAACCCTATACCATTAATCCAATTTTTACACTCTCATACTTCCGGGTGATATATAATATATTTCGCCAATATGTCTCACGTCGTATAGTTTCAAGTACTTAAAACCTAACCAAAAAGGTTGCTAAGTCTCTTATTATTTCCACATATTAATTCAATACTCTTAATGTCATGACCCCGACCCAAAAATAGTACGGAACGAGTGTCTTAACATGCCACCAAGGCATTCAATATTCTGGCCTTAAAATTTTTCTATTAAAATATATCTAGCGGAAATAAAATCACATGGCTATGAATCATAAAATACTGAAACTAAAGGAATTACATCATCAGAGCTTTCTAAAGAAAACTTTATTTATAATAAAATATCCAGGAGTTAGAACTTGACACAAATTTCAAAGCCTTTTAATTGAAGAGCCAAACATCCTCTATCTAATAAAACAAAATTCTTCTTAATGTAACAACAAGAGCTCTAAAAGATAAATCTTCAACATAGTCCTCTTATGTTCGATCCGCTTGCCTAATTATTTCCTTAAAAAATGGTTAATTATAAAACATCATCTAAAAGCCGAATGAGAATCAATCTCCAAATATTAAGAGATTTGTAGAAAATAGATACCTATTCAAGTCAAAAGAAAAGGCATATACATATATGGATAGGAACTTGCATTCATATATATAAAGTAATTGACAATATATATAATTTCAGAATAAACAGTTTAGAACGGAGAAAATAAAATAATTGAGAAATATGCCAATTATTCAATTTATTTCAATGGCCATGTACACTCTAAAACCCAGATAAACAGATAGTGTTACCAAATGTTTCCACCCAGCAACAACACATACAGAAAATCATGATTTTTAAAATAATTCCTTATTTAGGGCACACCAGCGATAAACCAGCTGGGAAGGTACCACCCAAATATTTCCACCCGGTAGTCAAGGCCAATATAGTAAAAGAGTTTCCATAGGCCGAATAAAAAATTTCCAAATTCAAATCGTATGTTTATATCGAGAGATATACACATATAATAAACGATGAAATCATCGGTATCAAATGTATTTTGAGAATAAAAGCATTTCACAAAATATACGTAGTTTGCATAATATAATATAATCAAAATGTGCAAGAAATTGCATAGAGTACTCACCTAAAATAGAGGTCGAAATTATAGATAATGAGTCTTTGATCGCACGTTAATCTAACAAATACGAAAAATGTTTAAGTATACTTTCTAAACAAGGTCCGGTATATATATTGTATTTTAATAATAACTTGTTTCAAAGGATTACTAAAAACCATTTTCTTAACTTTTAAAATTTATTGATCGTAATTAAAGGATTCAATTCATAGTTCTTCCTAATCAATCGGTTCCCAGTAGAGATGGAGGGTCACAGGGGCCCCACTTAAATACCATCTCCTCTAGACAGAACATTTTCGGATTCATTCCTAGTAGAGATGGAGGGTCACATGGGCACCACTTAAATACCATCTCATCTAGAAAGAATTTCACCGGGCCTGACTTTGGGATTACTTAAATGGGATTCCAAAATAAGGAACAATTACTTTTAAAAAATCATTTTTTAAAGGCGTATATATAATTTCAAACAAGTTTACAAGAAAATAAAATCAACTTGGATTTCTTCTAAACTTTAAGTTTTGATTAGTGAAGTCCTTAGTGTATTTTACCGGCATAACTACTAAGTAAAGCTATAAAACACAAAATTAAAACTATAAAAATACATTATAACATTTAAATAAAATCATACCTACGAAATTAATTTTTTCTTTGAAATTATAGAACTCCTTCTTAAGATATTTCCCAAGATTTCTATCACTCTTTCTTACTATAATTCTCAAGGAATTGGTGTGAGTTTCAAATGAAACCTAAGGCCCTATTTATAGGTTTCCAGAATTGTTACGGTGTTGACACGTGTCTAATGACTAGGCTTTGTGGAGCAGTGATTCAACACCGAGGTGTCACGATCCAGAGTGATCTTGCATTGTTAATATCATGAAATGATGACAAGTGTTTTAGCTTTCGCTTTAAAGACGACATGTGTAAGGTGGAAGTGACCAGCACGTGGTGGAAAGGTGATAAGGGTATAAGCGTCATTTTACACATTAAGGGTATTTTTGTAATTTCACACTATATATTTTGAATATTTCATAGAGGTCCTTGAAAATATTTTATTTACAAAATGGCCCATTCTATATTTTTTATTTTAGTCCTTAAAGTTTCAGAAAATTATATTTTCTACCGCAAAACTTATTATTTACCTTAAGATATGTGATAAGACTTCGATTTGATCCAATTTACAGTTGATTCTTCGTAATTAAAAATGAGGTTTGCTATATTGATAGACAATAATACCACATATCTAATAATAAAAAATTTATAAGATAATAAGTAACACAAGAGTGTAAAAACAAACTATATATATAAAAGTGGGGTTATTTCACTTAAGGTCCATATCTCTGTCTCTAACCTTAAATTATCAACTATATAGATTTAATTCATTTATACGCAATCTCTAATAGCACCTCACTCGTCGAATCCTAGTAATTCTAATATAATTCGGGCCCCATATACCCCTACTGGTCTTCATTAAATCTAAATGTGTTCACAAGGTCCCCACCGATAACTTTCAAGGGTCGAAGTTGATTAAATTCAAAAAAGGGGAAAATATCACGATTTCTGGGGAGATAGATCGATCGATCGAATAGTTACAACCCACATTTTGCTACGTTTTTAGCCCTAGTTTCATCTCCAATCTCCATTACATGAATCCATTCTCCAAAGTAAACGTACTAAATGTTATACCATCAGAATTACCACCTTTCTAACCTTCCAGAACAATCAAATCATCTCAAGAACAACATATATATCGACATATTCATAAAATTTTTCATGTTCAACTCTAGTGTAGTTTCTTCCAGTTCAAGACAACCTAAAGTTAAATTTTTAATCTGGGATTTCTATTACTAAGGTTCTGATTTCAATTTAACTACATGCAAATCCTACCCATATTCAAGATTTACTTCTCCCAATTCATGAAATTATCATTCTTTCAAGTCTATCCTTCAATTCTAATCTACATGTATAATATATTTGCTAAAACTTAATGAAATAAAATCACTTGCCTTATAATTTGTGTTTTGATCTGCTGGTGATGTTAAAGGCTGGTTCTTTCCCTTTCTCCGATCACAATTTCCATCGAAAAGTGGTGGTGGGTGGTGGTTATGGCTTGTAACCCTCCTGTAACCTCTCCTCTTTCTCACGTTGCCCACTTCTTTCTTTTTGGGCGATAATGGCCCTAATGGACCTAATAATAGCTATTAAATAAACCCTAAAATTCGTGGGTCCAAATCCCTTAAAATTTAAAATGACTAAAATACCCTCACAGGTTGCTAGTTTGGCTTAAAAATGCCTCGGGAACAAAACTAAACCCCCAACAAGTCTTTCCTGACTATTTCGACCCCTCTGGACATGTTGACGCACCCAAAATGACCATACAGATGATAAAATTATAATTTTCTTTTAGATCCATATAAATTGATTCTTGATGCGACTAACAAACGCGTCCCAACTAAATTTCCCAAATTATCGTATTTATGACTCGCGACAATTTTAATAAATGTAATAATCATATATTACCACATATATCAAGTAATATTCAAAATTATCATCATAATCAAATACCAACTCACGTCTCGCTAGTATTTAAATTTGGATTAATTTCTAATTAATTCCCATTTAATTTAATTTAATTAATCCCATTAAATAAATTCAATAAAATTACGGGGCCTTATATACACTTATAGTTTTGGGGCAGATTTTACACCTGAAGTTCAAACTATCACCCAAGACTCATTTCTCGGTATTTTAACATAATTTTTGGATATTATACACATATATGAGTCTATTTTAATGCCCAATTGGAATTGCTCAATTCCAGTAAGTACACAAAAAGATACAGAAGTTCATATACATAAGGTTTCTAAAGAAAGCTATTTTTTAGGGTTTACACGTTTAACTTTGCTAGAACTTGCATCTATCCATACATAACCACCAAGGCTTGAATGTTCAACAACCAATTGATGATTTCTACCATTTCAATCAGTAATACAAAAAAATATAACAAGATTTAGGGATATAATTACCTGAATGACGTTTTTGTAATTTCCTACGGATTTTTCTCCAACTTCTCCTCACTTTTTCTTCCTAAGCTCCTCGGTTATCTCTCCTCAGGACAAACTTTATCATGCCTGATTTTGGTTGAAGGAGGAGGTCATCTTAAATTTTTACGGTCGGCATAAGGTCACCTCCCATTGGTCCAATCAAAATATAGCATGTGCCGCCATATAAGACAAAATATCATTTAAAGCTAAATGACCACTTTACCCCCTATTGGTAAAAAGACAATATCTTCATACTCGAATATTAGGTTGGCGTCAAAATTTAATTACTCATAACTTATTAGGTTGGCGTCAAAATTTATTTTAACTAATCTTTTTAACCAAACCAACCAAGTAAAACAATCACAACAATTTATATACATAAAAATTGAAATGAAATAAAATAACTGAACACTGGGTAACATAATAAAACCAATAAGAAAGGCGCACTAAAAAGGAGGTAAAAGAATAAATTAATATAGTTGGGCTGTCGGCTTGAATGTATTTACTATAGCTCCTATCTAGATCTCAAGGATAAAAGTGTCTGCAATAAACCTACATGCATTGATAGTTGCTGTAGTGAACATCTGACTTGAAAGAATCATCATGCAGGCGCCTCTGTGTCTGGACACCTAATATATATACATATATAGCAATAGAGGGAAAAAATAGAGAAACGGGTTAGAGCTGGAGTTTTGAAAATTAATTAGCAAGTTCATAAATGCTATATTTTAAAATATGAAATCTCTGATATTTTAATTGGTATTGCACTCTCATGAGATACACCTTACCGCTCTTCTAATAGTGCACACCTATCGCTTACCTTTTAAACAACCTAATTAAGCTACGCCAACTAACTAATCTATTTCACCCATCTTCTAAAAGTTCTCATAAACCCGAGTACTAAGGACTAAACTTCTCCCCATTCCCAGCATTTCTCTATGTTTCGTGTGCAGGGTGTCTCGCGAAGAGAAATCCAAAAAAGGAACCCCCCCCCCCCCCATACACTACTACCTGATAATGTTGATCGTCGAGATCCACTAGGCCCTCAGTACATAACACACACACACACACACACACACACACACACACACACACATATATATATATATATATATATATATATATATATATATATATATATATATATATATATATATATATATATATGTAATTCTCACTAGAACCTATGATTCATATTCATATAATTCCGGATATAAATTTATCGGAAGGGGAATAACACCTTATTCATGCTTTTTACTTTACACAAGTTGACTTATTATGATATCTCATCCTCATATATAAACAATATACTATACGCAACAAGTATAATTATACCAATTAAAATCGTAAGTATAATAACCATCCCACTGAGCTATAACTCGAGGATGTAGTCTCATAGTGCCAATCCGCAACCAAGTTTACTCAATTAAGCACGGTACCAAGCCAGACTCACTCATGATCATGGTAAAAACACACAACGATGGAGGCGGTCATATTCCCTCCTGATAGTGGAATACAAATATCGTAGTCGTAGACGGGACGATATAACCTGAGGATATACTCTCCCTATTCCTCAATCCAGGGGATTCACCCACATCGCGCAACCTCTCTGGATAGCACTAGAGAAAATATATAATCTGGCTGTCCATCCCTATGCCCGGTGAAGCCTGTGGAACCAGCCTCTATGATACAAATATACCAGTGACATACAAATATATTTAATTTCATATATATATATATATATATATATATATATATATATATATATATATATATATATACAGTTTTAACTCCCGTATATAATATATATCACTTCTCAATATATATGGCTATAATTGCCAAACTCTTATACATATAGCCAATAACCACGAATTCTCCAATCCATAATAGCATATAAGAGTTCTCTTACTCAATATATAACTCACACCTCAATCACTTTTAAGGATTTATATATAATCCCGAATATACCATTTCGTAATAATCAAATAAGTATATTATCGACTTATTTTTATCCCATAGGTATCGCATCACCTATAATAATACTCATCAATAGCTGTACCGGATAGCTGCTCAAGCATATTTGGCCCATATCCTAAATTCCATCCTAATCACATTATCTGATTTACTCAACTGAACTCACCCGATATTTATTATAACTGCATAAACATATCTATATACCATTGTTTTAAAAAAACTGCCTTGGTTCCGCCTAGGCTTGAGGCTTAGAAGAAATGCCTCCCCTTAAGTTTTTTATACCTTATTCTTGGTAAAACCCTTCACGCACACTTGTTTTTAAAAACAATAATGCTTTAGTGAAACGATATCGCCTTTTAAAGAATTTTTTTACAAACCGGACCATTATCTCATCCAAAATAATCAAATAGTATATTAATTTGCATATATTCAGACATATTTTTATGATATGTTCAATTTTAATATTTTAATAGCCATGTTATGGTTAAAAAATATTAAAATATATTAAGAAGGCCTAAATGCCTTTTCACGCCTTTTTACGCCCAAGGCCCGCCTAGGCTTCTAAGGCTTAAGGCTTGGCCTCCACGCCTTGATCACATCCCGCGTTTTTTAGAACCTTGCTATATACGATTTCCAAACAAATCTCTTGAATGTCTCTCATCCTAAACATTCATTAAATCCATACCTCGGATTGTACCCTCCATTAATCCAAGGTTCTCTCTCCTTTACCCAAGGTTTACTCACCTTAAATTTCATTGTCTATGAGTCCAAATATCACTTTTTGAATCCCCTATTCCAATCTCCAAATTCCAATTTAACTTCCCCTAGTCTCAAAGAAGAAAAACTTTCAAATTCTGCACAGGCCAATAGATTCACCCCTAATATGAAACGATTCGGAACAGCGAATCGATTTTGTCCAAATCCGAATCGATTCGAAAAAGGTTATGCAAATAGGTCCTCAAAGGGAACCTATTCGGTCTCAATTCGAATCGATTCAACCTAAGGCAGCCTTATAGGTCCCCTTATGTGAATCGATTCCATCTAGACCCGAATCGATTCGCCCTGTTCGGAGGGCAATGTTTGGGCGATTTCATCTTCTTTAAAATACCCAAATATCATCCCAAACCCCATTTTACGGTTTCTAACCTTAACGAACATCACTATAATCATCCTAACACTGATTTCTAACCTACACATCAATTAATTTGTGGTATTAAACCGGATTCATTAAAACCCTTAAAGCCATTAAAACCCTAGTTTATCATTTCTCCAATTTCAATCCATATATATACACCATTAACATGGATTTAACACTAGAAATCATCAAGAGTTAACAACACATCTATTTGTGATTTCAAAATCAATTTTGCCAAATTTATTATAAGGGTTCTAACCTAAAATTATATAATTTACCAACTATAATATGAGATACACACACTCAATTAAATAAAGCAAGTAAACACTTGCCTCGTGGATAAAATTCGACGACCTTGAGTCGAATCCCGCGGAGTTTGGCCCGAAAATCCCTTTTCTCTCTTTCTTTCTCCTCTTCTTTCTTTTTTTTCTCTTTTCTTTCATTCTCTCACTCTCTCGTGCCTACTTGTCCAAAATCGCCCAGAAGCTAAACACTGCCTCCGGATACTCTATTCTAACTATATTGGCCATTCTGAAACCAACTGTGCACTTGAAATCTCCATCCGTGTCACTTTACAAAAATTCGCTAGTTGTACCCGACACTTCTCAATATGCATTTTCTACAACGTAAAATAATTCTCGTCGCTTTACCCAATTGCGACATGACATAAAAATATTTTGACTCATTTACTCAGTCCCCTAAGTAAATGTAACACGCGTCGATAATCATCTTACACTTATTAATCCAGATTTTACTATTCACTAAAATTCCTTAATTTACCAAACTACGCCCACTTATGTAATTTAAATATCTATAAAAGTAATGGGTATTACACTATGGTTTTATTACAGTATCTCAGGTTAATGGTTTGACCCAATATGGCCCTATTTTGAACTAACCCAAATCCCACGCAGGATGACCCGCATATATTCAACCTGATTCATTTTTTACCCATCCTAACCCACCCATGTTCACCCATTTTTCGGGTCTAATTAATACATCAATTGTTTTTAAAAATATATTTCGTAGTATATTACCCACTTTTGTTACTAATAAAGATTATAGATTATGAGAAATTGTGATTATCAATATATTACATTAGTAGTTTTATGTTAATAATCTTCAATTTCACTCATTTCTATATTAATGGTAAGTTATAAGAATTGAGTTCTAACTTTAAGTTTTTAAATATTTTCATTTCATATATTTCTCTCAATATTTTCTTGTTTCTACAAATTTATTTTTGTTTTGTATGTTTGATGAAATGATTAGTTTATATATGTTTGATGAAATAATTACATAATTTTTCTACATGTTTGAATGTATCAAAGGTTAAATATTAAAAAAAAAAAAACTATATCGTTATATCTAATAGTATTTTGGATCCCACGCATAGCCACGTTTACACACGAGTCACTTTTAATTACTCAAACCACTATTAATGATAAAAGTGACGTGGGATACCCCTTTTAAAGATTGAATAATAATAAATCTATTAGGCATTAAGTTCATGCAAATGACTATTTCACACTCATTAAAATATGAGTTATCATTTTCATATAAGTACTCAATATGTAACATATATTCTTTAACTCATATTGTGTAAATTATAACATGTCATTAAAAAATAATGTCATTCAAGCGATTTTTTCAAAATTAGGGTGCTACAAAAATAGTTCTAATTCAATAAAAGGAAACAAAAACACTAAATTGTTGTATTCAGTTTCTTATGCTCTTTTGGAATCAGTTCTTCCTTTACATATTCAAAAAATCCTTGATAACATGTGAAGTTTTTTTTCCTCTAAAGTTGATCGTGAGGGATTTGTTTTGAGTTTACAAAAAGTTCTTTAATTTTATATAAGAATATATTTCCTAAATTAAGGTATTCTCTTTGATGGCTTGTCCAATTGTGCTTTTATTGAAATCCTTTACAAGGAAAATGGTTTTGACCTTATATAAAAAAGGTGAACTTAAAAGTAGGTTTATTATTGAAACACCTCAATCTTGTGGAAAAATTTAATATGAGATTATTTTAAACCTATAACTCATTTGATGATTTAATGGACTAGATTGTCTTGGACTTGTCACTTATCAATCCTAACAGTTATGTTTTAAATATTAAGGTTTTATAATTTTAGGATTAGTTTTGTGTCCCAAGTGGGAGATTATAGTAATTTATTTAAATAGTTGACCTTCATAGACCATGCCATTATATATTATATATATATCATGCCAAACACACCAGAATGTCTGCATAAGAGATAAAGAGTTTTTGAAATTATTCACACACACACACACACACACACACACACACACACACACACATATATATATATATATATATATATATATATATATATACCACTTTTTTCTATTCCACACTTTAGTAGGGAAATGTATATTTGAATGTATAAAATCTCAAAAGTGTTATATATATACACACTAGCAGAGTGCTCGTGCATGAAGTCACGGAGAATATTTTCCAATGTATAAAATCATATAGAGGAATGCTCATGCCTGAAAGAACAAAGAAATTTTTTTAATGTATTAAATCATTGATAATATAGTCAAAAAGTTTATTTTATAATATAAATAATTAAAAAAAAAATTAGTCAATGTTTCTTCTGTTTATTGAACTATCGACCTTGTATAAGAAATAAAAAAATAATCCAAAAATAAAGCTTCATTGAATGAACATTCCATTCTTCTACAGTAGACACTATTAAAAATCAATACTTCCTAAGTTTACACTAATAAAATAAAAAAATTCATAAATTCAGTACTATTAAATTAGAAGTCAAATGTCAAAAATTCCTAAAAAAGTAGTGGCGCGCCAACACGAAATCCTGCAAAATTCAACAAATAATCCTAACATCACATGTTCAATGTCGTGTCAAAGGCACGCCTACTTTGTCTACACCATGGCCAGTGTTGGGCCTAAAGTATGCCCCATGTGTCTGCATCATGTCCAGTTTGAGTCCCAATGTATTCCCCATGCTTGGGATAATATACACATGCACCCAATCTGCACAAATTGAAACCATGCCAGAATTAAAACCTCAACTGAAATTGCCGACACTTGAGCAAACATATAGAGAACCCAACAGTATTATCAAAATTTTCTCATGTAAGTGTCTACTTTAAGATAAAATAAATAAGTAAATAAATACGGATGTTAGTGCCAATCACATAGGCATTTCTCCAAACACCTATAGTGAAGTTACATAAATGTCTAGTCTTACCATATATTGATTTAAAAGTATTAGGCATGTAGAAAATTTGTCCATTATAATTCCCATATGACAAAGCAAAAATAATACCAAGCAGTCAAATAACCACAATGATAACCGATATTACAGTTGCAATCCACTTATAGAACTAATTTCAAAAAACGGATATCAAGGCCACCAATAGAAGCTGAAGCAAATATTTGAAGCCTCACTAATACTAAATTAGATACGAAATAAAAACACTAATCCTAGGTGCCATGGAAGCATGGATAACATGAAAATAAATATGAAAATTAAAAAATTACCATTGTATGTTTCTAGACGCGCTATAAGGGCCTTTTTTGGATAGAAAGATGGAGCATTCTGTGAAATGGAAAAAAACACGGCAATAAAACACATAAAAAATTATCAAAATCTAAATTGATGACCAAATAAAACATATAATAAATTATCAAAAGGTAAATGAAAGATAAAAAAAATAGTACTAATTATATCAGAGAGAGAGGAAGATATACTAGCAGGGAGGAGAGCTATATCATTTCATCATGAATGTCTCAATCTCCTACCAGCAACATTCTTCAGTTTGTCAATGCTATATTATCTCGTCATGAAAAAATGATACTAACACGACTTAGTAAGACACACTGTCAAAGCTACAATTTAAATGGTACACAATAAAAATTACGAATGAAAGGGCATACATTCTTTACATAGCACCCCAAATCAAATCTAGGGAAATCTCACTCTGAATCAACGAACCGATTAAAATACATTCAACATAGCTAATTTCAAAATTTTCAAAATGAATCATAACACCCAAACTAATAGGTCATGGAAAAAATTCTTGGTAACATAGAACCCAAACTAACACGTACCTAACATGTCTTGAAGGCACAATGCTAAACCCATGCTAATGTTGATGTATGACACACTCAATCAAATATTATACCAAATATATTAAAAATCCCATCTTCAAAATTATGAAAAATCCCATAAATGCAACCAAATATATTAAAAGTCCAAAAAATTCTAGAAACCCCAAAATGCAAGAAAATATATTTATACCCAGTATATTAAAACTCCTAGAAATCCCAACCAAATTCAAATATATTAAAACTCCCAGAAATTTGTCCAATTGCAAATGTAAATCCAAATCTGTCTGGAAAATATAAATACGAAACCCACTCATAAATGACGAATACAAAACCTATTCATAGACCCATAAAACATGATAAATGGTGATATGTAAACCCATTTTTATATTAAAACTTACAAAAAATTGTCCAAATGCAAATGTAAATCCACATATGTCCAAAAAATATAAATATAAAACCCATTGATAAATAATGAATACAAAACATAAACGAAACATAAATACGAAACCCATTGATAAACTCATAAAACATGATAAATGAGGATTACGGAACCCTAGAAATTACTCGACAAATATAAAGCCTAAATATATAAAAAAGGATTGCAAAATAGAAATTACCTACTGAATATTGGTAAAAATGGGGGGCTAAAGATAGTCTTGTCGATAGAGAGAGAGAGAGAGAGGAGTGTACTCTAATCGGTCAATAGCCTGATCTTTGCGTGGTGGAATAAGTTTTTAATTTCCTCTTTTACTCATGATTTTGAATTTTGAGTAAGAGGGGGAAAGGAAATCAAGTGTTAAAAAAGTGGAGGAATTAAAACAATAAAGGGGCAAACGAGGAAAAGAGGGTATTTTAATCTCCACCCTTCATTTTTGCCTTAGTGTCTTTAGTCCTAGTCCCTAATTATCTTATCCTCTTATGGAATAGTAAAAAAAATCCTACACCTCACTATATATATATATATATATATATATATATATATATATATATATATATATATATATATATATATATATATATATATATATATATATATATATATATAAAATAAGGAGCAATGTTGTTTTCACTATTCATAAGATAAGAAGACACTTGACGATTCCGATTGAAGCCAACAAGGCATTTAGTGGAGGGTGAGATAAATATTTAAAAAATAATACTATGTACCTCGCCACACCTAATTTTATACTCTAATTATAATTACGATTTTATCGCACAAAAATTTATTTTGCCCCTCATTTTACTCTTAAAATTTTACTTTAATTCAAACATGCGGGTTATTTTTGTAACACTACAAAAAGTGTACTTTGATAGTGACCCTTTACCGTCACCCTCACACTATCTCACTCATTCTCTCCCATGGAACCAAATCGTCCCATCCCAACATACACATTGTCCCATCTGCCACACAAGACAAACCCACACAACAAAATAACCCTCCTACAGATCCGCCCTCATTTTCATGACTTTATCGCCTCACCTTCACCCTGCATCAGCTCCAGGTCGCCGTCACCCTCTCTTTCACACCCTTTCTTAAGTGTTTGATCTCAATCTTTCTTTTGTCCTTCCAATCGTAAGTTTAAATTTCATTTATTGTATTAAAACCGTACGTATACCTATGGTGGTTTTAGGGTTATATAGTCACATTTTACATCTATCTATGGTATTTTTTTGCTATACATACACATTTATGTATACATTTAACATTTTAGATTATGATTTGGAGATATTTTTTCAATTTTGGCTTTGTAATTTACGATTTTACAAAATGCGGATCTACATAGTTACGGATCTTCTTGGGTTTTTTGTATTCGGATTGGGGATTTTATTAGTGTGTTGAAATTTCGTATTTGGGATCTGGATTGTTGAAATGTCGAATTGAGGATCTCTTTTATGCCATTTTTTAATGTATTGGAATTCTTATCGCTATTATTTGAGTTATGCTATTATTTATTTTGTTCATTTATGTTTTCTTTACACTTCAAGTCCCTTATAGTGGTGTATATATTTTTAATTCATTTTGATGATCAAGGTCCAAATTTGCTATTTCAGGTTCGTTTATTTTGCAACCTATAAACGGCGTTAATCGTTTATTTTGCAACCTATTGACCTTGAGACATTTTTCTACGTACTACTCAATCTGAGGGTTAATCACATTATAGCAATTGTTGAAATTGATGAGTTTATTACTCATTAATTTTGTTAGTTTTTCATTATGCGCAGTTTACGTTTCATGACTCAGAAGTGGTCAGTTGATCCGCACACGAGGCCCATTTCAACAACATGAATTATGTGAATTAAATGGATAAAGTTGATAAGGTAATGACCTCGATAAAAATGGGGGTCTAATAATGGATAAGTTTTGGATAAAGTTAGTAAGCTAACCCTAACTTTTTTACTCAATTTTTTATCCCTTCATTGCTTTAATAGTAAAATACAGTTAGGAGTTAAGCAATTGAAATTTGTTAGGTGCCTTTTACGCCGCATGTAATGTAATGATATATGCCTTGAATGCCTTTAAAAGTGAAGATAGTAAATGAATCAAATGTATTATCATAGTTATGGATAAGTTTTTAATGCTTTGAATGTTTACTTTAGACAACTTTATGAATTATATTCTTTTTAATCTCTTCCTATTTAATCTCTCTCAATATTCTTTTATCCCGATACCTTTTTTATTTATTATCTATTTTGATCTTCCCAACATGGTCGGTCATAAGATTAGGAGTGCCCTGTGAAAAAAATCAATTTAGGTCCCTTCTAAAAAAATTTTACAAAGATATTAAATACCTAAAATGCGCCCCTAAAAAATTAAACTTATTTTTAGGTGCCCATTTTTGTTGGGTGAGATTTTTGGGTAGTTGAATCATTCTTTGTACAGATTGTTTTTGGGTAGTTAAAAAAATGGCCCCCTAAAAAATTAAACTTATTTTAAAATTTGACATTTTTCATATACATAAAATATTTTACGACCCCTATAATATAAATATTCAAGTACACTCTCAAATGGCCCCTGTACCATTTACCATTTGTCACATGGCCAGGGTCGTCCATGCTTCCCATTGGCAGCAGGTCGAGGGGGAGCCATGAACATTATAATAATGGGGGATTTGCAAGGTTTACTTGAAACATTGAGCTTTAGAACTATATAACAATGGGAGTAGGTTCATTTTGTGATTGCAAAACTTATTTCTTTCCATTAACATCTGCTCTACTAGCTCAACTAGGTATTACACTTCTAATTCCTAGATCACATACCACTTTATTCTATCAAAATGGTGAAAATGAGCATCGGAGTAGTCGCTCCAAAAACAAGTCTTCTTTTTTACACATAATAGGTTGTAGCACATGCCAAATTTGGCTGCTTTTGAGTTTTAATTAAAACAAACCAAATTACAACATTTTTTTATTAGACTGTTTTATTTTAAAGGTACATTAAGAATATAGGGGATCACTGTGCTTTATATCTTCCTTTCAGTATGTGTTTTACTATTGAAAATTGTAATACCCCGTATTTTTATGCTATATTAATTTGGGGATTTATTAAATTTAACGTGAATGAATTATTTAATAAAAATCCAGAAATTAATTATGTTATAATTATTAACGTGACGAGAGTTAGTAATTATGGGAAATTTGTTGAATATTACTAATGAGCAAAGTAATATATATGATATTGGTTATATTGAATGTCATGAGTGAATTAAATGACGATTTCAGAAATTTAAGTCGGAAAGTGCCCGTGTCGCGTCGGGACTAAAATTTGATAAATAAAAAGTAAATATTTTATAAGTTGCCCGTATGGTCGTTTTGAGTGCGCCAACGCGTCCGGTAGGGTTGAGATAGTCCGAAAAGTGTACCCGGGGGTGTAGTTTGGGTCTCGGGGCATTTTTAGGCCTAATTAGTACCCCGGGAGGGCATTTTAGTCATTTTACATAATTGGGTAATTAAACCCACGAAATTCAGCAACCTATATCAGCCATTTAGGTTAGTCTTTTAGGGTTAGAATATTCAGAACACAAGTGACGGCCAATGGAGAAGAGAGGAGAGAGCTCCAAGGCAATTCAAGGCCAAAAAGTCACCGGTTTGCACCGCCGCCACCACCAACGCGTAGATCGCGACACTACAAGAAAACTTATTTTTTCTGGCACTTTTTTCTCGGTATTATAAAAAATGCTGCGAATTTTATTTTTACCAGCATTTATTTATAAGTATTGAAAATTCACGGCATTTATATTGATGTGCCGTATAAGTAGAACATTTTTTAATGGGGATTTGTAAATTTAGGACCTATTGTAATATGTATTTTGAAAATGGGACAACAAATATTTTATTTATAGTTTTAGTCCCTATTTTTTAATAAAGGTGTTGGCGCTGACCCATTTTCATAAAACGCCAACAAATCACAACTTGCCACGTGTCTCTTTAATTTAAAAATAGGGACTAAAAATGAAAACGAAATATTTGTTGTCCTATATACATAATCAAGATTATTTTAAGTTTTAAAAATACATAATCTATTTTAGTGTTCTAAAAAACGCGCCTAGGCCCGAGGCTTTTTAGATACGCCAAGTTTTGGCCCTAGGTGTGGATCAAGGCGTGGTCAACGATAGTCAACATTTTTTCGTGTAAGGCTTAAAAAAATGTAATTTTTTTTTTTGTATTTTAAAAAAATAGTATTTTAATTTACAAAGATTTCGACATATTTTTAAGGTATGTACCATTTTAGTATTTTTAATAGCGTTGTCATAGTAAAAAAATATTAAAATATATTAAAAAATACCTAAACGCTTTTTCACGCCTTTTTACGCCTAAGGTTCGCCTAGGCGTCTAATGCTTAAGGCTTGGCCTCTACCCCTCGATCACGCCCCGCGTTTTTTAAAATCTTATTATTTTTTAATTAATGCTCAAACAAATGTAATATTTTTTAGGCATTTTATAACTAATGCCACTAAAATTGGGAAAAAAATCACCTTCACTTAAATAAATATGGCGGGTCTTATTTTCTTTTAAAAGAATATCACTTTTGCCCTAGTTTTTGGTGGGTAAAGTCGCGTAGCTTGGATGGCTCTCCCGGCACGTTCTCCTCTCTCCCGTATCTTGCTCAATATCCTAAACCTAATCCTCAACAAACCTTATCAAGTATCTACCTCAATCTCACCCAATCACTTTGCCTCAATCTCACCCATCTTGGAACGATTTTTTCTGGTTATAAGAAGGATGACGGTGCTCTCATCTCACCCATATTTCAATTTTCGTAGGCTCAGATAATCACTTTCATTATTTCGGTGTATTTTTCTTTGAAGCTTTGAACGATTTTGATCTTTGAAGCTTTGCACGATTTTTGCTGTTTCCCTGTTAGAAGAACGGTTTTGTTCTTTGAAACTTTGAGGTAAGTTACGTTTTATTTTGTTTATTCCGGCGTATTCTTTTTATTTCTATGTATTTCAGTGTATTTTTCTTATTTCTATGTATTGTTTTGGCTCAGAGAATCACTTTCTTGCATATATTGGCTTTTGATTGGGTTCTATTTGTTACTGGCAATAGAGGCAAAGAGTTTTCACAAGAAAGATATATTAGAAAGAAGAAATCCCATATTTTCTTTTGTTCGTGATATGTTCCTGTGAGTTTTTAAATCCATACCAGTCTCATTAGTCACCAATCAATAATATTTTGACATCTTTAATATTTATCTCTTTTTTTTTTCAGATTTGATATTATATAATCATGTATATGAAATAGTGTAATCTTTATTTTTTCGTAACATCTGTGTTATACAAAATTTATGCATATAGATAATGGTTATGATAGACACTTTAAAT
This sequence comes from Sambucus nigra, assembly GCA_949130495.1. Classification (NCBI taxonomy): domain Eukaryota; kingdom Viridiplantae; phylum Streptophyta; class Magnoliopsida; order Dipsacales; family Adoxaceae; genus Sambucus; species Sambucus nigra. The sequence continues at coordinate 380,442,175 of OX422224.1, forward strand.
AAGGAAAAATTAGATATAGCGGGGGTGCAAGAAACTCGAAAGGAAAAATTAGTACAAAATTGGTAGGGGGTGTTATTATGGTAATTATTGTTGTGTAATCTTTGTTTTGTTATAATTTGTATTTTTGTGAGAGAAAAAAGTACTGAATTTTTTTAATTTTAATTGATGTGCGAGAGAAAACTGTTAGAAATGTTTAATTTGTTAGTTGTTGCTGTGTTTTTGGTTCTATTTATATAATTAGATGAAGTATTCAGTTGGATTTTCTTATCTATTTTTGGTAACTACCAATTTTTTTTCACTCTTTCATTTATTTCAATTAATTAAAAAAGTCCAGTTCAACGTAAACTTAAATCACTCCCTATGATATCATCTTTGTGCAACTCTAATACCACTGTTTTAATTTATTAGTATTATTTTAACCATCTAAATTGACGTGTTTTTTTACTATAGGGGGTTGTATACATTTTTTTTTCATATTTATGTATGTGTGCATTCATGTGATGGTATATATGTGTCACATTTGCATTTTAGTTTGATATATACATATTATTTCTCATGTATATGTATGTGTGTATTCATGTGTGCAGGTATATATGTATCACATTAGCCTTTTAGTTTGATATTACAAAACTTACCAACTCTAAATGAAAATTAGATGGGTCTACATGTCCTTATTCGTTTATTTTAAACTATTTTAGATTTATTAATTCATCTTACTTTTATATATGATAATGTCTAAACTGCAAGCTAGAGCTAATCGCCGGAGTGCGACAGTATACTTATTGCGCGAACAAATGTAACAACCTTTTTACAATGTTTTCAGTCATTCAACTTAGTTTGTATATGTTCCGTTTTGTAATTAATGTTGTTGTGATGGTATCTTTACAAAATTAGTTTTTTATATTGTAGTTGAATTTAGTAAGCCCCTTTATTTATTCATGCAACACGTGCTGAATTTTAAGATAACAAACAAGTTTTAATATTATTTTCTATTCTGGACATTTTGATTTAGTAGCATTTTCATATAGATTCTATGATTTAATTATGCTATCTCATTATTGACAAGGAGATTTGTTTTTCGTAATGATTATTTTTTACTAAAGTTTTTTTTAAGCGAGGGCCTTATGGATTATTTTGTGTTTAATCTTTTTAGCTTTTAGAAAATTAAGTCTTGATGTGAGTTGTTGTGTTGGGGTATTCATTCGTTATACATTGTTTTCGTTTAAGCTAAAATGTTTAGGCATTAGGCGTAGTCTTCTTCTTAATGTGTCATGATTCATTGCTACATTAATATCGTTTAGTAATTGATTATGTTATGAGTGAGTTTTTTAATTGTTGTTAACTAATTAAGGTTAAAATATATTGATAGTTAAGTTTCTTCATTTTATATCACTAAATATTGGTAGTTTTCATATAAGGCCACATCCAAATGGTGTTAAAATTAGAGTCTTACTATTTGTAAATTTACATAGTTTTGAAGGAGCATATTAATGATTTATGGTTTAATATTTTTTTATTATTGTATTTTTTATGAATTTTTTCTAATGAATCTAACAACAATTTAGGGATAGTGTGAGGTAATCAACAATCTTTTCAAATGGATAGCGATAAGAGTTGGATGGAGTTGTCAAGAGTTTCTCTTCCTTATATTAAAGGAGTTAATGAGTTTCTTGACTTTGCATTTGCCAATAAATACCCCGAGCTAGTGATCAAGTGCCTGTGTAAGAAATGTCGAAATACCATTAGCCATAAAAGAGAAGTTGTTTATGAGCATCTGATCGTACATGGGTTTGTTAAGAATTACACTAGGTGGATTTATCACGTAAAAGGTGCTCCATACACAATGGGAATTAGTGGAGCGGATGAAGTGCATGACTCGAATACAATAGATGATATGTGTGGACTACTACATGATATATTCGAAAATCGAAGTGAAGAGGGTATGCGATGTAACGACCCGTACGAAGACCAGGATGGGATGGATGAAAATGCATCAGCATTTTTCAAGTTGTTGAAAGACGGGGAACGCGAGTTGTACCCTGGTTGCAAATCTTTCTCATCACTTTCATTTATTGTTCGACTATTTCATATGAAAACACTTTATAAGTGGAGCCACACGTCGTTTACAGCATTGCTTCAATTCTTAAAAGAGGCACTTCCGGAGGGTGAGAAACTACCAAGTTCATACTCTCAAGTAAGAAAGATGGTTAATGATTTGGGGTTTGATTATCAAAAAATTCATGCATGTCCAAATGATTGTATGCTGTATTGGAAAGAGAACAAAGATCGTGAGGATTGCATAGTATGTCATACATCAAGATGGAAGCAATTTTCGGGTGAGTCTGATGATGAAGAAGCTAGGGGTCGAAAAATTCCCGCAAAGGTTGTTAGGTACTTTCCACTGAAACCAAGGCTTCAGAGATTTTTTATGTCATTGAAAACATCCTCCCTCATGAGATGGCATGCAGAGGAATGAGATGACGACGGCATATTAAGACACCCGGCTGATTCTAAAGCATGGAAAACCTTCGATCAACAAAATCCCAATTTTTCTAGTGACTCGCGCAATGTTAGGCTCGGACTAGCAGCCGATGGCTTCTATCCTTTTAGAACAATGAGCATATCTCATAGCACGTGGCCCGTTGTTTTGATGATATACAACTTGCCTCCGTGGATGTGTATGAAACAACCTTATCTTATACTGTCTACGTTGATTGATGGTCCACGCGGCCCAGGAAATAATATTGATGTTTACTTGCATCCTCTCATTGACGAATTGAAGGAATTGTGGAATGATGGCATACTTACTTACGATGCATCGTCTAAACAATACCAGTAAAATATCAGAGGAAATTATTCTATGAAGTAAAGATTTTAAGAAAAAAGTGTGGAAAACTCCCGTGTACTACATAGTTTTAGCAAGAAACTTCTCTCGACGATTTTTATTTGTAACCCAACCAGCACCCCCCAACCCCTCTTAAGTGCAGAAAAATCTATTATAAAGAATTTATAAGACACCTACGTAATTTCTTACTACAAAATATTCCGCGTCAGCTAATATATATCACCGTCAAATGCGAGCTGAATTAAATGAAATGAAGTAATTTTCTATATAAAGATTGATATTATTATAATAACCTTATCTATGATATTGTTACATCCTACAAATCTCCATCAAGGGTTCTGCCTTAATGTATCTACGCTCTTCTAATATTAAACTGGAAGCATTATTACTTAGCTATTCCTTTTCGCTTTCTTTTACCTGTATTTATTCTATTTCCAGGTTCAGACCAGAACACTCAAGGAACTCAGAGTGAGGTTTTCAGCAATGAGGAAAAAAATACTCAGGCACAAGAATAATTCTACTCAAAGGCAATCTTAGTTAAGAAATGGCATGTCATACGCTTGCGCGTCATTTAATTTGTTGCGCGTGCACTTTTTCTTCCCTTTTGGTTTGTTTTCACCCTCAAATGGCAATCCAAATTTATTTTTAAATTTATATTGTACCTCTTATTTGAATGACCCTAATCTTAGTATGGTAAAATAGTTTTGTGGCAGCACAAATGCTTTTGGGATGTTATCATCCCATGCATTAAAATAGTCTGCTATAAGTTGTGAAGTTGGCATGACTATGGCGAGTGAAGTTTTGAATTGGTTGGAAGATAAATATTTACAAGCCACCAAGGATTGGGTTCCATTTTAGTCCATTTATACTAAAATTTTCGTTACAAGCTTTGTTGGATTTGTGTTTTGTACTAATTTGTAAATTTTCATTTGTTGTATGTGAACATTTTACCTATTTTTTGATGATCCCGTGGACGCGTATTTGTGTAGTTAACGTGTTTGATAGCTTTTGAGTTGTTTGTCAGATAAGAAATAATTGTGCTTATTTTGTTTTAGCAGTGGGACAGTCCTAGTATATATATAACTCTTGTAAACTCAGTGGTGAATTTTTATTATTGCAGGTTGCTATGACATCACAGAGCCACAGTAAATACCTCTCACGGGCACATTCCCGTTCACGATTGCACTCACAATCCAATCTCCAACCACCATTTCAACCACGATCTCAGCCCAGTTCTCATTCCCTTTCAGATTCTAGCTCGACCGAACGATCAAACTCAAGTGACTGTGAAAGCGATAGTAGCTCGACGGAGAGTGAGCCGTTACATAACCAAGATGCCCATTCACATGAAGAAGGTAATCAAAGTTATTTGATTTATATGTGCTTATTTAACTGTGTAGATTGAAGTTAACCTATTTTTTCAATTTTTACGGTTTAGCTTCAGCACAATATGCCACTAAACGTAGAGTCATTGCGAAGTTGGGTGATTTATGGGGTACGGGAAAACGCTTAGAGCTTCACTTCAACGATTTCTATCAGCCAGTCGGAGATACCGCAGATAGACTATATACCCATTTAGGCATTTTAGTTCGTGATGGGAACATGTAAAGTTTGTTTTTGTAAATTTCTATATAAGACAACTCTTATTAGAATACTCTTTGCAATACTGTATGTTATCTATTGACAATTTAAAGATGATTATTTAATCGATGTAAAAGGTTACTAATTTATTATTATATCGATGCTGAACAGGTTATCGTTGGCTTTCGAAGATTGGAGATGCAAGGAGTTATACCCATACAAGGAACATGTTTGGCGAGAGGTGAAGGTAAAATCAAAAGATACCATAATTTGTGGCAAATGAAAATTTTGAATTCTTTAGCTAAAAGTCAACTATGCATGGGTTGTCTTGCCAATCACAACAATGTCAATAATAGCTCAACTCATAACTTTGAAAATGATAAAACATAATTCAAGCTAAACTCATGTGTAGTAGATGACTTGTTTTTCTATACATTGTAATTATATAGGAGAACACTGATGCCCCTGAAGAATTCAAAAAAATGTGCATGAAGAAGGTTGGAAAGATATGGAATAATTGGAAAGCAGAGGTGAAGAAACATTATCGTGCCTTTATTACTGACGAAGAGAGATTGAAATATTGTCCACCTAGAGTAAAGCTAGAGCAGTGGTCACAACTTGTTAAGTATTGGGGAACTCGCGAGGCAAGGGTATGAATGTATTACTACCGATAAAGTTTTATAAATTCAAGTTAAACATATATTTTAAATATATTTTTGTAACAGAAAACGAGTCGAAGAAATCGTCGAACTCGTAAGAAGCAAAGAACACCACATACTTCTGGAAGAAAGAGTCATGCGAATGTTGCTCATAAGGTGTTTTATAAAAGATTTTGATTGTGAATATTATTTTAGGTTTTCAAACTTATTTATGTAACGACTTACGAGTCATTGGGTTTATGCAGATGGAGGCTGATCAAGGGAAAAAGGTTTCGTTGGTTGATGTTTACATCAAAACACATGAGAGGAGCGATGGCTTAGCCATCGATAAGGATTCCGCTGAAGCAATGGTACAAAAATATCATCCATGTTCCTTCCCTTATTTCTTAGAAAATCTCAACGACGTCATTTTACCTATTAATCAAAATTCTTATTCTATTTATCAACCATTATAAAAGGCAACATGCAAGAGATTGTGTCATATTATTAAAAGCATAATATATATCATACACGGATGAGGATTAAATTAACAATTAAATAAGTTTATTATTATTTATGAAATTTAAAATTATGCATGAAATTATTATGTTAATAAGAATCGTTTCATTTCAGTCAAAAACGAGGCAAAAAGTAGATCAACTTCCGTCAGATTGTAATGAATCCGTCAGTCGTAAAGATGAGATATTTTATGAAGTCCTAGGACCTGATAAACACGGTCATTGTCGAGCTTATGGGCATGGACCATCTCCAACTGATGTGCATGGAACTAAGCACCCGAAGGTTAATGAAAAAGAGTATGAGCGAATAAGATCTGAGATTCGATCTGAATTTCAGGATAAATTTGATCATTTAGAGGCTCAGTTTGAGTTGATACGCACACACATGATGACTTGCCCTTCCGTTGTATCCAAACAGGTTAATAAGTACACACTTTTATCTTTTGTGCTTAATTATCATGTATTTATATAAATGTATGTTCTAGTATTAAATTATGCTATTAACAGGTTCCTCAATCCTCCAACGAGCAAAACAGACCATCATATAGATCTATTTTGCAACCCGAGCAACAATTAGAAGAAACCAACCAATTTCAACCTGTAGTGGTACCACAATCAAATCACCATTTAACTACTTTTTAAAATCATAATTTATGACTATATGTTTTCATGACTGAAATAATTCATTTTTTGTAGATTGCAAAATCTCAACACTTGGATGCCCCTGAGACCGCTGCTCGTGTTAGTGAGCAAACTAATGCTACTTCAATTCAGGTATGTTACTAATTTAATGGATTTTAAAGGGAACAATATATCTGCGCTTTCTTGGAGAGTTTATGTATACTTGACATTAAGTTGTTGGCATATTTGATTGTATATAGTCTTAAAATTATTGGGATGCCTTAAAAACAAATAAAACTCTGCCGATTTTTTTCCAGAAATATATGGTTGATGACATATTCATCTTGTTTGTAGAAAGAACCATCAAAGAAGAAGAATAAGCACCATCAACCACGACAAAGGGTCTCAAATAATGCACTTCCTAAAATTGTAGACCTTCTTACTTCCGGACTTCCAAAAGTGGTTGTGGCACGTGGATTCATTGTGAGCAAGGACCCTTCAACAAAAGTAGGGGGTACGCAACTGGGTGAAGACTTTTGGGAAGTATATATTGAGAAAACATTTGTAACAAATGAATCATTGCCTAGACCTTATGGAAACAAGTCCACAATTGGAGATGCACATCATTCAACAGTAGCATGGCATATTGCTAATGTACTAATTTTTAATTTTAATTTTTTAATTAAAATACTAAAGAATAAGTATCAATGGCTAACAATTGACTTTTTTATTTTGTAGGTCGAAGAGGATGTTTGACTTTAATGAAGAAGGATCGTACATTATATAAAATTTAGTTTCCCTGTTTCCCCCCTTTTTCTTATTGGACAAGTGATACATTTTATTTTGTGAATGGATAATTGTTCCAAGCACAATTATATTTATTTACGATGAATACTATTGGTTTTAATTTAATGACGTTTTAATTTGATTACTGCCCTATGGATTTAATGTTATGGTAATGTATTTGCACATAAATACAATACTTCTTATAATTGATTTTTTTAACACCTGTTCCTAGTCATATATTACAAAATAATGTCAACATTTTGTTTGATGCCGCTATATGTATTCTCAGCACTTTTTTAGTGCCGCCAAAAGTGTGTTGAACATTTAATAGGTGTTGCAATATATTATTATCAACATTTTTTAATGCCGTTAAAAGGTTATTACCAGCATTAATATAAATGCTTAAAAGTGTTGCTAACTTTTTGCCGCATTTTTTAAAGTGCCGTTGTTCTTTTACCACATTGGCTACCGCACTTGTGGAAATGCCGCTATAAGTGCCGCTAACTTTTCGCGGAATTTTTTAAAATGCCGTTGTTCTTTTACCACATTGGCTACTGCACTTGTGGAAATGCCGCTATAAGTGCCGCTAACTTTTCGCGGCATTTTTTAAAATGCCGTTGTTCTTTTACCACATTGGCTATTACCGCACTTGTAGAAATGCCGCAAAAAGCGTTACCGACATTTTTAGTGCTTTTTTCGGCATTTAATTTATGCTGGGAAAAATCAATATTCCTGTAGTGGGGAACGCAACCACACCGGATTCATCTGCAAACCAGACTTCTGAAAATCCCAGGCAAGTATTTATCTTGCATATTTTCGTTAGTGCAATCTTCATATTAGTTTAGGATTGATTAGAGATGAAAACTATGTAAGAAAACCCAATTTGTGTTACGAAAATGCATGTAGTATTGATTTATATGAAATTCTGGAATCCTTGCCATGTAGAGGAATATAACCCATGAAATTTTGATGATATATTAGAAGGAAATTCTGGTAAAAACAGATTGGAACCATGATTAAGAAAAACTCTAGGGTTCTTGATGATTAGATGGGATTTTAGGTTAATTATCCATGTTTAATGTTAGATATGCACATGATTTACGTTGAAAACATCTGGTATATTGTTATAATGATAGTAGTAGGATTTTTGGGACGTTTAGAATGGAAAAACATGGTTTTGGATGAAGAAAATTGGTAGAAACCGTAACGGAAATTTTGCAGATTTCGCAGACCTGCTTGATCGATCGATCGAGCCTAGAGCTTCGATCGATCGAAGGTTTGATCGATCAATCCCCAGACCTCGATCGATCGACCCCTCCTGGCAGACTCCTATTTCCCTTGTTTAATTAGTTAAATTAAATTTATTCGCGAAATAATTCTTGGTAATTCTTAATGAAATGTTTTGGGAGATAGGAAAGACCAGTAGGACATATGAATAAGTGTTGGGAACTTTATATTAAGACGAGAATCTTGTTTTTAGGATAATTATATAATGAACGATGAAACTAAGTATTTCAAGTGAGAGATCTGCGGCGAATAGCTACGATAGTAAATAGAGGTATACCTACTGAATTTTCTACTTGGAGGTATAGAGTCCACGAATGTCACGTAATAAGTGAGAAAACCCTTCGAGTTAAGGTTAGAGATGAAACCTTATACGTAATACTAATAATGTGAAATTTAGGATAAATGTTGTAATAATGGGTGACGAGAAGAACCTATATTAATATGATAAAGGGGTATATTTATATGATTGTGTGTACATATATTATATACTTGTGAAAATCATGCCCACGCTACTTGCTATCCCTGAGGTTACCGCGCTGGGACAAGTCTTATTTCGATGGGACCTTTATGGGGGATATTGACTTGTACCCTAGAAGATAGATATCCTTGGTACAGGCTATCGATGTGATAGTTCAGACGGTCCTAAGAGACGCAGGCATGTGCCATCCTCTTAGAGACTAGGAATCTATTCTTCGCCTCAATATTGTTTGTGTATTTATGTTAATACAATTCGAGAGTGATTCCGAATGTATTCCCCTTAATATGAGTGATATGGGGCTTTGGATAGTAGAGTATGCACGCACCATAATTTTATGTGGGGTGCTGTTATTTTGTATATATTATACGAGTAGTTAATATATATATGAGATTTGGAAATTTGGGAACTGCCTACTGTGATTTGATAAGTAGGACAATGGTTGATGACCCAAATAGTAAATTCTTGTTTTGTGAGAGTATAAAATGTTACTGAGAAACTTTATAAATTAATAAAAGCTAAAACGAGAGTTGTGCTGCTAATTGGAAGTATTCTTTTTAAACAATAATATGGTTCGGTTTTGAAATCTTATGAGTAAATTAAGATACGCTAAATTATTGGGAAGGTTCGTATGATAAAATGATAAGATAAACCGTTGGGAAAGTTAGTGCGATAGGTGTGCAGATTAGAAGAGAGGTGAGTATTTCTCAAGAGAGTGACGCACTAATATGTTGTTGCATTGGCCTGTATCAATTTATATACTTGCTAAATGTATTTTAAAATCAAACACACTTTCGGGCTCTGACCCATTTTTCTCTCTCTCTCTCTCTCTCTCTCTCTCTCTCTCTTGTATATATATGTATGTATTACAGGTGCCCAGCCACAGGGGCGTCTTGCTTAGGATCTCTTGGAGGGAATGCGCTGCATCTTGGGTGGGAGTTGCAGGTCTCTTGATTAGATGACTTCATTCATTCGGATCCACTCTTAGTACTTTCATTAGTTGAGCATGTGTAGCTCTTTCCATTATTCCATTGTTATTGGGACATTTATATTTCATTTATTTCCAGTATTGTTCTATGGGATTTATTCAATTTGGATTTGTGACTTTAGTTTTCGTATGTTGACATTCGATTGACGAATGTATTATATTATTTGGTTTATGTTGCAGAATTTAATATGGTGTGATTCTTACTTATTGAATGTTGTTAATAAAATAAATGTTTTTCTTTAAATAAAATTGGAATGTATGTATGAAAATGGTTTTGACACTTAGCTTAATTATTTAGGGTGTTAAATTGGAAAATGTATTTTTATCGACAGTGATGCTGAGAATGAACCAACTGTTTACCTTGATTTAATTTAATAAAGGAGTGATCGCCCGGTATTTAATTAGGCGGGGTGTCACAGGTGGTATCAGAGCATCAGGTTCTAGTGTCCATAGGATCTGTACTGCTGATTTCGCTTTCAGCTTAACGTTATTGCTATGGAGCCTTATTTTTAGGATTGTTGTATTCTTGCTTTTACGTTTTAGTCTTCAGCTATTTGAGATTTGATGATAACTGTAGACTAATAAACTTATTCACGTTTCAGATGCCTCCGAGACATGCTCCGAAGGATAGGCGTGCCCAGGCCGAACAGCCAGCAGTTCCGGCACAAGGCACAATGAATGCAAACGAGGTAGCCGCCATTGTTGCTCAGGCGATGAATGCCGCGATAGCGGTGATTCAGCAGGATCCACCCCAGGTTCAGGCAGTGGCGCTAGTACCAGCACAGTTTCCATCTGCATGGGAGAGGGTTCGGGATGCTTTTCAGAAAGCGCATCCCCCTGAGTTTTCTGGTAGCTTCGATATTGTTACATTTAGCCAATGGTAGAAGGACATCCAGTGGTATCTCCGTATGTATGAGTGAAATGATGTGCAAAAGAAGTTATTGGCTTCCTTTAAGCTGGTGGGAGCCGCATTGCAGTGGTGGGAGTCCACTACCACTTTGGAGGAGAGGGACACGAGCCCTATTCAGTTTTTCTGGGAGAGGTTTGACCGCAAGTATTTTCCACCCGCAGAGCAGGCTGAGATGAGGCAGAAATTACTAAATCTGAAGCAGGAGAACCTTACTGTAGCTGAGTATGAGGAGGAGTTCACGAGACTTCTCACAATTGTGTAAGACGAGGCACCTACTGAGAGCAAGAAGATTATGCTGTTTTTCGACGGGTTAGCTTGGAGGATCCGTCAGCACCTTATTGGGAATTTATCCCTGAGTACTTTCACTGATGTACTCAATTCTGCGTTGTTACATTGCTAGGATCATCGCTTCCATCTGCAGGGAAGCAAGAGAGCAGGAGAGTCCAGCCAGCAGGGCAGGACCGGGGGTAATAGTGCCAGCGGGGCACCATCTCAAGGACAGACTCGCCAGCATGAGCAGAGTTCCCATCAGGGGGACCCTGCTAAACAATCCCGTTCAGGTGATTCTAGGCAGGGATTTGGGGGTTTTAGGTAGGGCCATCAGGGCCAGCCTAATCAGCAGGGCCAGCAGGGCTAACACCGACAGCAGGGCCAGCAACGTGCTAATCAGGGCCAATAGGGCCAGTGGCGTGGAGGTAACGGCCAACAGGGTCGTGGACAGCAGGGTCGGAGGGGAGGTAACTTCAAAGGCCGATGTTTTGGGTGCGGCAAACATGGCCATAGGCGTCAGGATTGCCCAGAGGGCGATAGGGCCCCACAATAGCAGGGAGCCCGTAATGAGCCACAGAGGCCACTATTTCCACCTGCCCTCCCACCTCCAGCCCAGGTGCCAGCCTTACCAGCCATTCCAGCAGCTCCAGTGCAGTAGGGGCAATTACAGTATGAACGTGTCTATAACGTCCATCAGGCAGCAGCTCCACAGGCACCACCCGCGATTGAGGGTATGTTTCCTATCCATGGTACTATGGGTCGGGTTTTATTTGATACGGGGGCAACGCATTATTTTATAGCTACGCATTTTGTGAAGGCCTTAGGGTTGTTAGCCACAACAGAGAGCACAGTGACGTGTGTAGACTCACCACTGGGGAGTGGGTCACTTATTTTCTTTATATGCCGGGGAGTGGGGATAGATATTGGTAGCTTGGTATTACCTGCAGACATGTTAATTTTAGACATGAACAAGCATGATGTGATTATTGGTATGGATTGGCTCGCAGCTTATAGAGCCATGATTGATTGCTTCGGTGGGAGCATTGTTTTTACCATTTCGGGGCAAGAGATGTTTGTAGTGGCGATGCCTCGCCCAGAGGGAGGTTCGACCGCTCATTTGTATTACATAGAGGAGGATACCTCTAAGGAGGTTGTGATTCCCTTAGATTCGATCCCAGTTGTCAGGGAGTATTTCGATGTGTTTCAACAGATACCAGGCCTACCCCCCAGTCGAGAGATAGACTTTGTTATAGATTTATTGCCAGATACGAGACCTATAGCACGTGCACCGTATCGTATGGCTCCGGCAGAGATGCGAGAGCTACGAGATCAGATAGAGCAGCTGTTAGGTCAGGGCTTCATTCGTAGGAGTACCTCACCTTGGGGCGCTCTAGTATAGTTTGTGAAGAAGAGAGATGGTTCACTGAGATTGTGTGTGGACTACCGGGAGTTGAACAAGGTCACGATACGCAATAAGTATCCGTTGCCTTGAATCGATGTTCTGTTCGACCAGTTGAGGGGAGCAACTTTCTTTTCGAAGATAGATCTGAGGTCAGGATACCATCAGTTACGTATTAGAGAGCAGGATGTTTCAAAGACTTCCTTCTTATCGAGATATGGGTCCTATGAGTTCAGGGTAATGCCGTTCGGACTCATAAATTCCCCAGTCATTTTCATGGACTTGATGAACCGAGTATTCAGAGAGTTCTAGGATCAGTTTGTCATCGTCTTCATAGATGACATCTTGAAATATTCACACTCCGAGGAGGAGCATGCCGAGCACTTGAGGCAAGTTCTTTAGACTCTACGAGAGCACCAGTTGTATGCTAAGTACGAGAAGTGTGGATTCTGGTTGCGAGAGGTACAGTTCTTGGGGCATGTTGTTTCTGAGCAGGGGATATCAGTTGACCCGAGTAAAGTGTCAGCGGTGACGGAGTGGGGACAACCCACGACACCGACGGAAGTGCGTAGTTTCTTTGGATTAGCTGGTTACTACAGGAGATTCATTCGGGGATTCTCCAAAATAGCGGGTCCATTGACCAATCTAACTCGCAAGGGGGTACCATATGTTTGGGATGACGCTTGTCAGTTGGCTTTCGACAAGCTTACTTCAGCGCCAGTCCTTGCGTTACCGAAGCCGGATGTAGAGTACCTGGTTTACACCGATGCCTCTTTACGGGGACTTGGGGGAGTACTTCAGCAGGAGGAGAAGGCTATAGCTTTTGCCTCCCGCAAGCTTAAGCCGCATGAGAAGAATTACCCCACCCACGACCTGGAGTTAGCAGCGGTCGTCTTTGCATTGAGGATATGGAGGCACTATTTATTGGGGGAGAAATTCCATTTGTTCACAGACCATAAGTCACTGCAGTACCTGTTCACTCAGTGAGAGTTGAATATGCGTCAGCGCAGGTGGTTAGAGTTTGTGAAAGATTATTAGTTCGAAATACAGTATCATCCGGGGAAGGCCAACGTAGTTACTGATGCGTTGAGCCATAGACCGGTAGACGATGTAGCGGACGTCTGGAAAGCAAAGTGGAAGGAGTTGGGTCACCAGGACGCAGTAGCCCATTCTTTCATATCCGTTATGTCAGTCACACCCGAGATTGTTACGAGGGTGATACAGGCATAGACCACAGACCCGTTTTGCCAAGAGCAGATTGTGCGACTTTTAGCCGAGGGCGCTGAGTCCTATTCTGTTAGTTTCGATGGAGGTTTACGGTTTAATGGGAGATTGGTGGTTCCAGAAGGAGCAGAGTTACGTCATGAAGTGATGACTCATTCTCATGGGTCCCGATTTGCGGTACATCCGGGCGGCGATAAGATGTACCAGGACATGAGGCGACAATACTGGTGGAGTGGGATGAAGAAGGACATTGCTGAGTTTGTGTCCAAGTGTACTACCTGCCAACTAGTGAAGGTGGACCATCAAAAATCGTCAGGTTTGCTTCAGCCATTGGAAGTACCCGCGTGGAAGTGGGAGAGTATTTCCATGGATTTTATTACAGGGTTGCCAACATCACAGCGGGGCCACGATTCTATCTGGGTGATTGTAGACCGTTTGACCAAGGTGGCTCATTTTCTGCCGGTGCAGACAGATTATACCACGGGCCAGTATACTCAGTTGTTCATCGCTGAGATTGTAAGATTACATGGGGTACCCCTGAATATTGTGTCAGATAGAGACAAGATTTTTGTGTCACATTTCTGGGAAAGCTTTCAGGAGGCTATGGGTACTGAGTTGAGGTTGAGTTCAGCTTACCACCCACAGACAGATGGACAGACAGAGCGTACTAATCAGATGTTAGAGGATATGCTACGCATGTGTGTTCTCAATTTTGGAGGAGGTTGGGAGCCACACCTTCCACTGGTAGAGTTTGCTTATAATAACTCGTATCAGTTCACGATTGACATGGCTCCATTTGAGGCTTTGTATGGCAGGCCTTGTCGTTCTCCAACTTGTTGGCTCGAGGTGGGGGATAACAAGTTGCTAGGGCCAGAGGTGATCCAGGAGACCTCCGTGAGGATTAAGATAATCAGGAGTCGCATTCGGATAGCCCAGGATAGGCAGAAGAGCTACACCGATGCGAAACGGTTCTTCCAGGAGTTTAGTGTGGGGGACCAAGTGTTATTGCGTGTATCCCCTATGAAGGGAGTGATGAGGTTCGGGAAGAAGGAGAAGTTGGCTCCGAGGTACGTGGGACCATTTCCCATCATCGAGAGGATTGGGCCGGTTGCATACAGGTTGGGACTGCCAGAGCATTTACATCGCATCCACGATGTATTCCACATCTCGTCGTTGAGACGATATCTTCGGGATGATATGGCCCATACTCACATTGCGATAGATGAGATCGACTTACAGCCTGATAGCTCTTACGAGGAGAGATCGGTGGCTATCCTAGACTATAGTGAGAGGAGATTGAGGTCGAAGATAGTTCCACTTGTGCGGGTCCAGTGGGAGCATCATAATGTGGAGGAATCCACTTGGGAGCGCGAGGCAGATATGCGCGAGAGATATCCGGATTTTTTTTACCAGGTATGCCTTATTTTCTGAATTTCGGGACGAAATTCCTTTATTAGGGGGGAAGTATGTAATAACCCGTATTTTTATGCTATATTAATTTGGGGATTTATTAAATTTAACGTGAATGAATTATTTAATAAAAATCGGGAAATTAATTATGTTATGATTATTAACGTGACGAGAGTTAGTAATTATGGGAAATTTGTTGAATATTACTAATGAGCAAAGTAATATATATGATATTGGTTATATTGAATGTCATGAGTGAATTAAATGACGATTTCGGAAATTTAAGTCGGAACGTGCCCGTGTCGCGTCGGGACTAAAATTTGATAAATAAAAAGTAAATATTTTATAATTTGCCTGTATGGTTGTTTTGAGTGTGCCAACGCGTCCGTTAGGGTCGAGATAGTCAGAAAAGTGTACCCGGGGGTGTAGTTTGGGTCTCGGGGCATTTTTAGGCCTAATTAGTACCCTGGGAGGGCATTTTAGTCATTTTACATAATTGGGTAATTAAACCCACGAAATTCAGAAACCTATATCATCCATTTAGGTTAGTCTTTTAGGGTTAGAATATTCAGAACACAAGTGACGGCCATTGGAGAAGAGAGGAGAGACCTCCAAGGCAATTCGAGGCCAAAAAGTCAACGGTTTGCACCGCCGCCACCACCAACGCGTAGATCGCGAGAAGGGGAACGCAACCACACCGGATTCATCTGCAAACCAGACTTCTGAAAATCCTAGGCAAGTATTTATCTTGCATATTTTTGTTAGTGCAATCTTCATATTAGTTTAGGATTGATTAGAGATGAAAACTATGTAAGAAAACCCAATTTGTGTTAGGAAAATGCATGTAGTATTGATTTATATGAAATTCTGGAATCCTTGCCATGTAGAGGAATATAACCCACGAAATTTTAATGATATATCAGAAGGAAATTATGGTAAAAATAGATTGGAACCATGATTAAGAAAAACTCTAGGGTTCTTGATGATTAGATGGGATTTTGGGTTAATTATCCATGTTTAACGTTAGATATGCACATGCTTTACGTTGAAAACATCTGGTTTACTGTTACAATGATAGTAGTAGGATTTTTGGGACGTTTAGAATGGAAAAACATGGTTTTGGATGAAGAAAATTGGTAGAACCCGTAACTGCAATTCTGCAGATTTCGCAGACCTTCTTGATCGATCGATCGAAGGTTCGATCGATCGAGCCCCAGACCTCGATCGATCGACCCCTCCTGGCAGACTCCTATTTCCCTTGTTTAATTAGTTATATTAAATTTATTCGCGAAATAATTCTTGAGAATTATTAATGAAATGTTTTGGGAGATAGGAAAGACCAGTAGGACATATGAATAAGTGTTAGGAACTTTATATTAAGACGAGAATCTTATTTTTGGGATAATTATATAATGAACGATGAAACTAAGTATTTCAAGTGAGAGATCTACGACGAATAGCTACGATAGTAAATAGAGGTATACCTACTGAATTTGAGTCCACGAATGTCACGTAATAAGTGAGAAAACCCTTCGAGTTAAGGTTAGAGATGAAACCTTATACGTAATACTAATAATGTGAAATTTAGGATAAATGTTGTAATTATGGGTGACGAGAAGAACCTATATTAATATGATAAAGGGGTATATTTATATGATTGTGTGTACATATATTATATACTTGTGAAAATCATGCCCACGATACTTGCTATCCCTGAGGTTACCGCGCTGGGACAAGTCTTATCTCGATGGGACCTTTATGGGGGATATTGACTTGTACCCTAGAAGATAGATATCCTTGGTACAGGCTATCGATGTGATAGTTCAGACGGTCCTAAGAGACGCAGGCATGTGCCATCCTCTTAGAGACTTGAAATCTATTCTTCGCCTCAATATTGTTTGTGTATTTATGTTAATACAATTCGAGAGTGATTCCGAATGTATTCCACTTAATATGAGTGGTATGGGGCTTTGGATAGTAGAGTATGCACGCACCATAATTTTATGTGGGGTGCTGTTATTTTATATATATTATACGAGTAGTTAATATATATATGAGATTTGGAAATTTGGGAACTGCCTACTGTGATTTGATAAGTAGGACAATGGTTGATGACCCAAATAGCAAATTCTTGTTTTGTGAGAGTATAAAATGTTACTGAGAAACTTTATAAATTAATAAAAGCTAAAACGAGAGTTGTGCTGCTAATTGGAAGTATTCTTTTTAAACAATAATATGGTTTGGTTTTGAAATCTTATGAGTAAATTAAGATACGCTAAATTATTGGGAAGGTTAGTATGATAAAATGATAAGATAAACTGTTGGAAAAGTTAGTGCGATAGGTGTGCACATTAGAAGAGAGGTGAGTATTTCCCAAGAGAGTGACGCACTAATATGTTGTTGCATTGGCCTGTATCAATTTATATACTTGCTAAACGTATTTTAAAATCAAACACACTTTCGGGCTCTGACCCGTTTTTCTCTCTCTCTCTCTCTCTCTCTCTCTCTCTCTCTCTCTCTCTCTCTCTTGTATATATATGTATGTATTACAGGTGCCCAGCCACAGGGGCATCTTGCTTAGGATCTCTTGGAAGGAATTAGCTTCATCTTGGGTGGGAGTTGCAAGTCTCTTGATTAGACGACTCCATTCATTCGGATCCACTCTTAGTACTTTCACTAGTTGAGCATGTGTAGCTCTTTCCATTATTCCATTGTTATTGGGACATTTATATTTCAGTTATTTCCAGTATTGTTCTATGGGATTTATTCAGTTTGGATTTGTGACTTTAGTTTTCGTATGTTGACATTCGATTGACGAATGTATTATATTATTTGGTTTATGTTGCAGAATTTAATTTGGTGTGATTCTTACTTATTGAATGTTGTTAATAAAATAAATGTTTTTCTTTAAATAAAATTGGAAAGTATGTATGAAAATGGTTTTGACACTTAGCTTAATTATTTAGGGTGTTAAATTGGAAAATGTATTTTTATCGACAGTGATGCTGAGAATGAACCAACTGTTTACCTTGATTTAATTTAATAAAGGAGTGATCACCCGGTATTTAATTAGGTGGGGTGTCACAAAAATCTTCCTTCAAGGTCTGCGCTTTTGGAATTTATGATATATGTTGGTGGATCATATACTCGCTTTGGCAAATCATATGTTGGCAGATCATATACCAGCTTCGACAGATCTTTCGATGCCATCTGTCTCTAACTTGGGGTGGACTCATGGACTACACTTATGAATTCGTTGTTAAAAATCAAGGGATTGATACTGAGGAGGATTACCCTTATAAAGTTGGAGAAAAATCGTGCACGAAAGACAAAGTAATCAATTTATACTTTCTCCCTGTCCTTTTCTTTTTTATGATAATATATGAAGGAAAATCTATTCCTATGATAATACTACAATTACAAAATTTCATTGCTATTGTAAATAAATTTTCTCCTTACATTGCCGTTGAAAAAAATTATCTGACCATTGATGGCTATGTTGAAGTCCCGAAAATAATGAGAAATAGCTTCTCTAAGCTGTGGCAACTCAACCTGTAAGTGTAGGCATATGTGGCAGTGAAAGAGAATTTCACTTGTACTCAAAGGTTTGGCTATATTCACAATTCCATTAAGCTTTAGCTATATTCACACAAATTTACGTACGCATGCGTGCACGCGCACACACATTAACGTTATTTATTAGTCTAATGATATTTCTCAAGCAGGGATATTTAGTGGCCCATACTCAACTTCTTTGGATCATTGACTGTGGGTTACGATTAGGAAAATGGAGTTGATTATTGAATCCTAAAGAATTCATGGCAATCGATAATGGGTTTGCGGGATCAACATTCTAGCTTCGTATCCAACTAAGACTAGCCCAAATCCACCACTTTCACTATTTACCACCAAATATAATCTGCTTATGTCCCGTTCTTAAGGTGGAAACATGTTGCTGTGCATGGGGACTTTTCGGGATATTATTTTTCTTGAAAATGTTGCGAGCTAGATTATGTTATGTGTTGTAAAGACCGCAGTCATTGTTGCCCTCATGATTATCCAATCCGTGATACCAAAAACAATATGCACCTCAAGGTTCGTGACGAGTTTTCGTGCTTTTCATTTATATTTACTCTCCTAAGTAATTTAGTTTCGCCATCAAATATCCTCCACTTCTAATACCTCCTACTTAATTTGATGCAACACTAAAACAACTATTCAATAAATGTTACATCAACAGTAGTATGTATTAGCATTCGAGTTTTCGTGCTTTTCGCTTATAGACTTTTAAATATTTTAGGGTGTGTTTGATAACAAAGTTGGATGAGAACTTAAAATTAGGTTTAGTTATAGTGGGCATGTCTCGATAGTTAAGGCCACATTCAAGTAAAGGCAAAAAAAGTTTACACATTCAATCCAGTGATATCTTATATCTTCTATATTTGGACCATTCTGGAAAAAAAAAAAAGAGAAAAACATGTTTGTTTTTATGCTAAAAAGCTTATGTTCTTCTATTCCCAATGCTTTGGCAAGAAGATCTTATAGAGTAAAGTTTTTGGAAAATAGATCAGGCTATACATGTTACACATGTTTTTTGAAATTTCAATCCACTCAAGTTAGATGATCACTAAGCGAATTAGTTGTGTGAATTTTGATCCACTCAAGTTTGTGAATTTATTTCTGGAATTTGTTTTAAACGCTGTGAATCATTAGTGATAGTTGTGTGGTGACAGTTGCATTCATTGATGGGTATGCACACATTAATGGGTATTTTTACATTAACAGATACAAGTATTATTTGTGTGGTTGATATGTGATTTTGTTTGAATGCAGTTTAACAGATATATGAAGTTAGGAGTGAAAATTGTAGCTTGCGATGTTGTGATCGTATTGGTGCCAACATAACGTTTTTTATTTTTGCCATTGTTCAACATTGAAGACATTTGATGATCATCTATACACTGTTCATAGTCATTTACCCGATTCTCATTATTGATTTGAGTGTAGTGTTGTTGAAATTAATAAAAATTCATAGATTAATTATGACGATGTTGCATGGAGGAGGTCCAAAATGGACTAATAATTGGTTTAATGTTTTAATAGTTCTTAAGAAAGTTGGATAGTCCGACAATTAGAGGAAACTTTGCTCAATATTTATAATTTGTTTACAAATATTTGTGTTATACATGGTGAGTAGTTATATTATCATATGAAAATTGGCCCAAATTGTTGAAATTCTTTACAATTATGTGTTGTAAAAAAACTTTTTGACATAATAGGTTCATACCACGGTGTATGTATGAACATAAACACGGTGTTTGAATGTATGTATGCAAAAAAAAATTACAAAAATCTTCCAATTTTTAAAACTAATAGATTCGTACAATAGGTTATTTCAAAATCATTTATCAGTTGCGAACTATATGGCCCAGTCAACGACGTACACTTTCAAAAATTTGTGTTGTGCCTATCAATTAAATTCTTTAAACTTTATTAAATAATTTTTAAAAGAATATTTGTCCTTTAGAAAAACTGTCCACGATTGATATTTTGAAAAATTAAACTATAATACAAAACTTGTATGACTTGACCACACGGTTCATACCTGGGAGAATTGTCGTCATGCCTTTGTGACAACCCACTCACCAAAATAAGGGGTGGCCAGCCCGATACTCCAATATAACAAGAATCATGGATGGAATCATTCTTAGCATCACAACAGAAAAATAAGTATGCAGGATAACCACCCAATATTTCAGAAAACGGGTTGCCAAAAAAAATTTTGTTTTAAAGTTAAAGAATGTTTTTTAAACAACCTAATATTGAAAAGAGAAAGTGGAATCCCCAAGATTATATATTACACTAACGACAAGAAAACATCAAGAGGACCGAATGTGCTGTCGGTCAACAAACTCTACAACAGTATTAAACAAATTCAATACTTTATATAATACATTACATTAAACAATTACAAAATCTTGGGCCTCACGCCCGAGTAAAAGACGTGATCGTAACTAGAGTACAAGGATGACGGCGTCTAATGCAATATGTCCCATAATACCCGCAAAGCATCACGACTCCCAAAAACACCGGAATAAGAGAGTCAAAACAGGAGTCCTTACGGCGAAGCACCTTAGCGGATACAAGATGCATGCACAACAAGAAATATGAACAGGTCAGGGCCCAGTTTTATATGATCACCAGATGAATAAAGAATATGATAGTTATGATCAATAATCATGACTAAAAGAAATAAGAATTTACCTACACAATTTAAAACATAATCTAAGACATTTTGATTAATCAATAAATTTAATTAAGTTATGCAAGATAATAAGAATAAATAACATTAATCTAAAAACTTCCATTATATACTCTGATTCATCTCATATTTCCATTCCTTATTAGGAATTATAATCATATTTATGTGCTCTTTTGGCATTCCCTTCCATATCAAGAATATTATCATTATCATATGCTCTTTATGGCATTTATCATACATCAAGTCCCACTTGATTTAGAATGGTCATATTCTTATGCATATAATGATTCTAAGACTACCCCTCCGATCTTCCCCACTGGGCGCGCCCCTAAATGACCATCATATTCCAGGGGCCTATCAAACAAGGCATCCTAGGCACCTATAACGCAAGATGTCGGGAAGCAGCCATATGCCTGCGGGAGAGTCAAGACCACACCCGGAATCTCCTCACCAGCGCAGAAAACATAACATAATCACGCATATGGGCTAGGACTATATCCACCCTGCATTCATTAGCCAGGGACATCACCAAGCGCGCGAACTTCCCTTATGATGTCTTTTCGAGAGGTGTGTTTAAGTAAATTAGCATTTACCATATTCATGATTAAGTAAATTATCATTTACCATCATTATTACCATTTCCATTTCATTTTCATTTTATATATGTATGTTTCATTTTTATTCGAAACCATAGTCATTTACATTTTTATAATTACCTCATATTATACCCAGAGCCATACTTAATACATCACATCGTTGTACCCTCGAGGAATAAATAAGCTTTCAATTTATTCTCCAAAGATTCGTTGTGAAGTTATTATAAACCATCAAGACTAACATAGCTCAATGGAGCCTCTAAAGTCTCCCAACAATAACACCACAACTCCTAGTTTCATAATAATCAACTAGAAGAAAAAATGCCCTAACATCAATTGGCATAACCCTGGAAAACTCCCCCACATAACCCATCTCTATTGTAGGGTGGATAACTAACTCATCTAGGACTCTAGAACTCTTAGTTTACTTCATATAAGAAGGTTCCTAAGTCCTAAGCCTAAGAAAAAGGGTTAAAATTAAACTAAGAAAAATCACTCCAAATTGCAGGATTTTCGAATCGATTCGGCCTGGCCGAATCGATTCAGACCATCCGAATTGATTCAGTCAGGAAAACCTGACTTCTGCATAATTGTCGAATCGATTCGGCCAGGCCGAATCGATTCGGGCCACTCAGACCTAGACACTGCCGAATCGATTCGCCCCTGTGAATTTTCCAAGTTTGTTTTTAAGGGTTATGAACCCTAGATTTATCCCAAACTCAAATATCTTCCATATTTACACATATCTAACATCATTAAACTACCCCAAATCATCCTACATGATTTATAACCATTATAATCTACAATTTCATCATCAAAAACTAAGATTAGGGTTTAAATCCCATAAATTTCATTTTTGATCCATAAATGATAATACACAACTATCACACAATTCATTCATCTTAAATCATATATTAGCAAGTAGAAAACTTGCCTTGAAGTTGAAATCTCAAATTTCTTCGTGGTAGAAGCAATCCCAATCTTCAATCTCCAATTTTCTCTTCTTTCTCCTCTTTTCTCTTCCTCTTTATTTCTCTCTTTTTTCTCTCTAAGTTTAAGATATAAAATGAGGAAATTATGGGATTTGCAAGACTAAAATCGGGGCTTAAGTCTAAGGTTCCCAACTTAAGTGGTTAATACCACATTAAAATGACTCACAAATACACATTTAAGTCAAAACCAGGTAAAAGTGCTCGAAATAAAAAAAATATAATATGGCACTTATTTTTACTGTCCCGCACATTCTGGGACTAACTACGCCATCTAAAATGGCATCCGGTAATTTTATAATTCATTTCAAGTTTCGATTTCATATAAACCACAGTGTCATTTAAGCACATGACACTATAAAACATACAACAAAATGATATTTACTTTCACATGCAGTAAATACGTGACAATCTAGAAATTATTAACTTCCAACTCATTAAATTAATATTTACTCCGGTTCCAACATTTTATATAATTACTTTATGCGGTAAAATAATATAAAATTTGCCTCCTAAAAGTGAGGGTTGTTACGGCCTTCAGGCATGCACATGACTTTGGAAACTATGACCAATTTTTTTTAAATTGTAGTTTGTTTTGTTGGGAACGAAATTTTTTCTGTTTTGCAATTACGTAGTTTGGAAATTTTCTCCGTTTTACGATTACGTACTTTAGAAATTTTCGTTGTGCCTTCAGGCACACACACACACACACACACACACACACACACACATATATATATATATATATATATATATATATATATATAAGGTGTTATAAAAAAACTCATATCCTAATAACCTACTAATTGCAACTTGACTTTTCCGGAAATTGCCCAACCTATGCTACTGGGTGCTCCCGATATTCCACTCCTTGGACCTATTGGACCAAACCTTAGAATATCTTGCCACCTGATATGTTATCTCCCCACAAAAATAATTCCCACGTAATAATTAAATGTCCTTGTAGTCAACTGCCTCTAAACTCCAAACCCTTATTTTGTTTCGTGCGTGGGACGTCTATCAAGGGAAACCCAAAAAAGTAACCCTCTTGATGCATTATTACCTAGCTCAGTAGGTCATTAAAATGCATTGGCCCAAGCCATAACATCCAACAATGTAAAACCTCTAATGCTTTGTGTGATACCGATTTAAATTAATGCACAAATTCATATCACACTTATTTAATTGGATGTCTAAATTTTCTGAAACCAAATGCCAATTTTATTCATCCCCTAAGAATGCATCTACGTGTCAAATCAAATAAATTAAGCCATGTGATGTTTAAGATAACAAACATAGATTTTAGGAAAAAAAACTTTCGGGTAAAAACCTTTATTACACTATAATTTGTAAGCACCTTACACGGATTACAATCAAATCTATAGTGGTTCACACTCAGATATACCACAAGAACCGTAGTTCGAATCAGCCCAGGAATAGCGTAACACTCCTTATGACATGCTGTTGATCATCCCAGTACCTCCCTTAAGAGGTATATATTTTTATCCTAGTACCTTCAATGACACCTATTTCAGTAGCATAAAATCTCAGTAAAATATGTCTAGGGTTCCAAAAAAACATCTCCCATAAAAGTGATTGGGATTGTGAATTGAAAAACAAAATCTTTGAACTCTTAAATGGTTGGAGAAGAATACAAACAATAGAAAAAGGTATTCTATTAAAGTCAATGCTAATCCACACCTAAAACAAATAGTCTAACACTCATTATATAATAGAATTGAGTTGGTGGTGTGTCAGCCTAAAAGACCTATTGTTCGAGTGACATACTTTCGTCGTTTGAGCGAGACAGTATCTCTTTCAAACAAGATGCGTAGTCATTTGAACAACAGAGGCGGTGATCCCAAAAAAACTTCAGACTTTGAAACAAGTTGGAAACCTCAAAACCAAAACTTCTTACGGGGATTAGAAAACTTTTTATAAAATTTTTTATAAGAAAATGTTATTGAAAATTACTATCTTTATAAAAACCATTTATAAAAATTTGAAAACCATTTTTCATAATAAAAAATATCCCAACACTTTTAATATGAAATGTAAATGGAATTTAACATAATTTTACAAAAATCATATTGTTGGGCTTCAATGTTGAATTCCACTTGAAATTCGAATCCGTCATTTGTAGATCTTAGATTCCTCAATTCTTTGACAACTTGTAGCGGTATATGAAATAATTAATTGTGACGGATAATGTCTTTACAAATCACTCCCTATGTCTATGCCGGTACAAATAAAAATATCCGAATTGTCAACCTTGAAAATGACCTATACAAATCTACCCTCCCTTCAACTCAAAATTGGAAAGGTAAACTATCAATTCTTCAAACTTTTCTTCAACAATCAAATCTTCAAAACTTCAACCTTGTCTCATCAGGGTGTGTAACGTAATAATCTTCAATTGTATCTACACACATGAGACAAAGCAAATACCTTGTGATGTATTGAGTTTCAAATAATATAAGCATAAACATGAAAGCATAATATATTCTCCCCCATATTTAAACTCCCCCATAAGGTCATAATTCCTTCTTCCCCTTTTTATTTGTCTTAAATAGACAAGGAAAAGAATAAATCACATAAATCAGGGTGTCATGGTAAACCAAGGCAAATAATTTTTTTTATTTTTCAAAATTTTCATTCAAAAATGCAAAAATGATGTTACAAAAAAACCACAGACGATGAATTTTTACTAAGACAGCCAAATTGAGGAAATGGATGAATGGGTATGAACAAATTCGATTGGAAAATAGACTCAATCATGACATGTGTGTAGGATACAAAAGTGTACTCCTAACGACTGAACATAAAAATAGTCCTTACGTGTAAAATTGTTGAATTTAGATAACATTATCTTAATCATATCAACAAATCAAAGTATAAATGATTTCCACACCAAAAACGTCCAAAGCTATGTAATGCTTTTTCTTGAATTTCAAAGACGTGCAAACTATATTGAATTCCATCAAAACTTCCTCAATAAAAGATAATGACTTTTATTTTTCTTATGAGGTGATGAAACTAAAACCTATTGGCCCATTTCTGGCATATATATATTTTTATTGCCTTTCAATTTTATCGGGCTCTTTTAAGCCTAATTGGACCTCGAATAATTTTCAATTTCTCACTTTTTAGGTCCATTTTAAACAGGGGATTTATCGTAAAGGAAAAATATGCAATACCTTTCACATCCCTTTTCCATTTTTCAAAATAAATCACATAAGCTCACAAATAATTTAAAACATGCGCTACTTTCTTGTCAAGTTTTATCGCATTTGGTTCTCTGTACAGACAAAATTGAGATGGAAACACTCAACCAACATGGGATAGACAAGAACAAAAGTAAAAAAAATCCATGCACGTGTGCAATAAAGGATAATGAGTCAAATATGTAGGTAAAACACTATATATCATCTCAAAGACTCCAAACATTGTAAAGCACATGAATTACACAACTTATTGTCTCAAAACACCATCAAATAGTCACATGCATATGGAATGATTTTATGACTCGGTCATCCTAAATGTCCATTCATATATGGTGTAAAAAAAATACAAAACTCTGTTTGGATTTTTTCAAATTTTTTATAAACAATGAAACTCGTTTTGTATTTTTTAAACATTGTTCAGAATCAACGCAGGAGTACCAGATGATGTAATAATATGAACCAGAGGACTGCAAATAGATAAATGCAAAAAACCAACCAGGTCGTTCAAACGAAACTAAATGTCGCTCGAACGAAAATGCATGTCGTTATAACGACAGCTTCGCGCAACATGATATCTCGCTCGAACTAGAAAACATAATTTCACAATTTTGCCCACAAAGTCATACAGTTGTGTCCAGTGAAATTCTTTCTTGAAAACAGTTCTCGGAATGGGCAAACATATCCAAAACAGTGCTAAAATAGTAGAAAAATTAAGAAAAGAAAAAAAATATACTTTAAAGAGTTATATGCTAACACAGTACAAAACCAATGGTACATACTAGTAATAGGCATAAAATAACGTCATGAAAATCAACATATGCTATCAAACATGTCCAGACGTCAACCTGTAGGTACGATGGAGTTTTCCAAAGATTGTGACATTTTTTGAAACAACTTCATCAAGTCATGTGAAGTCTTGATCAAAAACTTTACCTGCTCCCCAATATGTGCAAACTCTCTCAGAGAATCATCTGGAGCGTCAGGTGTCGGTACATGTGAGTGAACATGTGTAGTAACAAAACGTGACACATTACCCAACTTAAAACAAAACTCCATAAGGTGTCCTCTCTTCTTGCAATGGGATCAAACATAATTAGGTCTAGGTACACCTATATCAAAATATCTCCTATATGCTCTCCTAATAGGTATGAGACGCTTAGGTGGGTCGGGTCGAGAGTCATGTGAATCTTTCACCAAAGTACGAACTGACTCGGGTGCAATAAAAGAAGTGGATTCACCATCATGACCTATTGCTATACGCTCACCACTACTCTAAATGGGATTGAGAACCATCTTTTCAACCTTCTTGAATGCATTCTCTAAAGGGATTTTGACCTCCCGAGCACGTTCGAGATCACTCTCAAGTTTGGACACCCGTGTCATCAGACTAGACACCATGTCGATCAATTCACACTTTTCCATCCTTAAAACTTCTTTCTCTCTCTCCAAATCTAAAACTTGACGAACTAAATCCTTATTATATTTCTTTATTTTTATGGTCTCGGAGTACAAATCCCTAAAAGTGTTTTGGATCTCACTTTCATCTCCACTCTTAAACTCGCTCTCCCCCACTAGAAACAATTGACTCATCACCGGTGTTCTCGTGAACACAATCATCATGTGACAAAGTGGGTGTGTTAACATGACTAAAAAAATCTACACACATCCCATGTGCTAAAACTTTACCGAACTCCTCGCCCTCATCTCCCTCACTATCACTAAGAGTAGAAGGCATGGCTACTTTCTCCTATTTTCTCCTTGGCCTAGTAATGCTCTATGTCATTTGCCTTGACACTCAAAACAAGTCATATCATCTAAATCTTCCTCACTCTCTCCCTTTTTTTCGCAACCCACTTTGGACTTTTCTTTCTTTATATTATTCTCTAAAGAATTTTTATTTAAAAAATAATATTTGTTCATTTTGAGAAACTTTTTAAAAAAATTCACAGACAAGGACACATCGTCAATGTTAAACTCTCCCTCAGAATCAGACTGATAAACTCTCTCTTTCTTTTTCTTCCTAACTTGAGTCTTTAAAGCAATGCTTTTATCCTTAGCCTCAATGGTTCGTGGATAAGTTTGTAGGTCTCCTATGTGCTCTTCTAACTTAAGTGAGTTTAACTTTCCCAATGAATTCAGATCAATGAATTTAGGAATAAAACATTTCGGGAGAGATCTCAAAAACTCATAGGAACTGGCAACGTGGTCCTGGGACCCCCATCTTGAGATAATGGTGATAATTTGAGAATATATACACTTATGCTTAAAAATATGGTGTTAGAGGGAGAAACCCCTAAACATCCCCCAAACGACCCCATGTAACTAGTAGTAACTTACCGCGTGTTCCCGAGAACTCCGGATTGAGAGCACGGTGATAATTTGGTAATATCAACACTTATGCTTGAAAACATAGCCTTTGGGGGAGAAACCCCAAAATACCCTATGAGCGGCATTGAAACCTTACACGGGACCAATGTAAATCGTAGGAAATGATCGCATGTTCCTAGGACCCCCGGTTCCAGAAAATGATGATAATCTGAATATATCAACATGTATGCCTAACAATATGGCCTTCGAGGGAGAGAACCCAAAACACTTCCCAACGACCTCGTGATCTAAGCGACACTCACATGGCACCAATGTAACATGTAGGAACTAACCACGTAGTCCCGGGACCTCCGATTTGAGAGCATGACAATCATTTGCGAATATCTACATTGATGCTTGAAAACATGACATTAGGGGGCAAAACCCTGAAACACCCCCAAATGGCTCGCGAGAGGTACCCATGCCTCACACAGGACCAATGTAACTCATAGGAATTGACTCCGTGGTATCAGGACCCCCTGTTTGAGAGCACGATGATAATTTTGGAATGTCTTCACTTATTCTTGAAAATATAGTGTTAGAAGGTGAAGCAATGAAACACCCCCAGACAGCCCCGTGAGCGATGTCCACACCTCACACAGGACTAATGTAACTCGTAGGAGCTGACCATGTGGTCTCGGGACACCCTATTTGGGAGAACAACAATGATTGGGGAATCTCTACACTTAGGATTGAAAATATTGAGTCAGAGAGTGAAACCCTGAAACACACCAAGACATCCCCCATGAGCGACGTCCTCACCTCTCATGAGACCAATGAACTCATAGGAACTTACCACTTGGACCCGGGACCCCCGATTTGAGACCAAGATGATAATTTGAGAATATCTACACTTAGGCTTTAAAATATGATGTTAGGGGGAAAAACGTCAAAACAACCCCCAAACAGCAGCATGAGTGGCGTCCACACCTTGTGCGGGACCAATGTAACTCGTAGGAACTGATCACGTGGTCCTGGGACCCAGGTTTGAGTGAACAAAAATAATTTGATAATATCAACACTTAGGCTTAAAAACATGGCATTAGAGGGAAAAACCCCGAAACACCCCCAATGGCCCAGTGAGTGGCGCCCACACCTCGCACGAGACCATTGTAACTACAAGGAACTCACCTCGTGGTCCTGGGACCCCTGATTTGAGAGCATGGTGATAATTTGCGAATATATACACTTACGCTTTCAAACATGGCATTCGTGGGAGAAACCAAGAATCCCCTCGAAATGGCCCATGAGTGGTGCCGACACTATGAACAGGACAAATGTAACTCGTAGGAACTGACTGCATGGTCCTGGGACCCCCGGTTCGAGAGCACAAAAATAATTTGGGAATATCTACACTTAGGCAAGAAAACATGGCATTAGAGGGCGAAACAATAAAACACCTGCAAACCCCATAAGTAGTGCCCACAACTCGCACGGGACCAATATAAGTTATAGGAATGGATCGCGTGGGCACGGGACCTTTGGTTTGAGATAATAATGGTAAATTAGTAATATCTACATTTATGCTTGAAAACGTAGCGTTAGAGGGAGAAACCTCAAAACACCCCAAAACGGCCCCGTGAGTGGCACCCACAACTCGCACGGGACCAATGTAACTCGTAGTAACTGACCGCGTGGTCTCGGGACCCTCGGTTTGAGAGCAAAGTGATAATTTTGCAATATTTACACTTGGTAATGAAAAAAGGCATTAGGGGCCAAAACCATGAAACAACCCCCAAACGGCCCCGTGAGCGGTGCCCACACCTTGTACAGGACCAATGTAACTCGTAGTAACAAACCACGTGGTCTCGAGGCCCCCGATCTATGTGTACAATGATAATTTGAGAATATCTACACTTATTCTTAAAAACATGACGTTAGATGGAAAAACCCCAAAGCACTCCCCCCCCCCCCCAATGGCCCAGTGAGCGGTGCCCACACCTTGCACGGGACCAATGTAACTCATAGGAACTAACTGAATGGTCCCAGGATCCCCGATTTGAGAGCGAGGTTATAATTTGAGAATATTTACACTTACTCTTGAAAACATAACATTAGAGGGAGAAACCTAGAAACACCCTCAAAATGGCCCATTAGTTGTGCCGACACCATGCACTGGACTAATGTTACTCGAAGGAACTGACTGCATGGTCTCGGGACCCTGATTTGACTGCACTTAGGCAAGAAAACATGGTGTTAGAGGGAGAAACCATGGAACACACCCTAAGCATCCCCGTGAGCGGTGCCCATACCTCGTATGGGACCAATGTAACTCATAGGAATTGACCGCGTGGTCTCGGGACCACCGATTTTAGAGAACTATGATAATTTAGGAATATCTACATGTAACACCCCGCCTAATTAAATACCGGGTGATCAGTCCTTTATTAAATTATAATCAAGGTGAACGGTTGGTTCATTCTTAGCATCACTGTCGCAAAATAAACTTTTTAATTTAAACACCCTAAATAATTAAGCTAAGTGTCAAAACCATTTAAAACATTATTTCCATTTATTAAATTCAATTATGAAGTCCTTTAATAAGTAACAGCTTAAGATTCACACAATTATTAAGACTGAAAATAAACACCCATAAATTTAATCATTCAGATAATCCAATACCAACTTTAAAACTACAAAGGAAAACCATCCTGACACTAATCAAATCCCAAAGAGTAAAAATGCTAAACATAAATGAACATAATCTCTGACAAATCCAACTGAATAAGGAAATGGGCGACACATGCCCCAACTAATCAGAACTAGAATGAGAGTAGATTCAATGTCGACGTCGTCTTGGCAATATCCTCCAACTCCCACATAAGCTGCAGCGTGTCCAGTCCAAAGAATCTATGCAAGATGCCCCTGTGGTTGGGCACCTGAAATATATACATATATATATATATATATATATATATATATATATATACAAGAGAAAAGAGATAATAGGAAACGGGTTAGAGCCCAAGTGTAAAACATTATAAAATTAGTTTAGCAAGTATTTAAAATGCTTACCGGCTAATGCAACAACCATGTTAGTATGCGACACTCTCTTGATATTTCTCACCTCTCATCTAGTGTGCACACCTACCGTACTCAGAAATCTCATCAATTTCCCTATCTTATTCTCTATAAGGTTTTATCATGTGGAAAGCGAGGTTATGATATTTACTTTAGGAAATCATTCTCTTCAAGACTTCTTACGTTATTTAAAACGATTCATTACCGCTATAAGGTTCTCGAACACTTATAATAAAGTTGAAGCATTTATTCATTCTTATCTACTTATACGCACAGTAGAAAGTTTCCATATAAATATACATATATATATTAGTCACACATATAGTATATATACTAACGACACCCCACATAAAATCTATGGTGCTGGCATACTCTGCTATGAAGTCCCCGTATCACACAAACTAAGGAAAATACTAGTTCGGAATCACTCTCGAACTGTATTAACACAAAACACATACAAATGGATGTGAAACATAGTTCCAAGTCACTAATAGGTTAGCACATACCCTCACGTCTCTTAGGACCATTTGACTATCAATCGGGTAGCCTGTACCAAGGAGTCCTGTGTTCTAGGGTACAATTCAATATCCCCCATAAAGGTCCCATCGAGATAAGACTGCCTTGGCGCGATAACCTCCGTGATAGTAAGTAGCGCAGGCATGATTTTTACACAGATACATAATATACTCATAATCACACAGTCATATATATAAATATTCATATTTTCTAAATTAGGTGCGCCCACAACCCATAATTATAATCAAACGTGCTTAGCACATACTACTCAATTATCTCTCATAACGGATTCATCTCTTTTATTCTCATTTATAATTTATTTCATCCTTACTTCTCATCACTTGTACTACCTATCTCCCTAAGTATAATTTCAGTGGGTACTCTCTTATTTTATAACGTAACTTCCTTACGAGTCTCACTCCTTTAGTCACATGTTCCCATTATTTCTTAAGTGTAAATCACTCCCCGTTAACC
Organism: Sambucus nigra; assembly: GCA_949130495.1. Lineage (NCBI taxonomy): Eukaryota > Viridiplantae > Streptophyta > Magnoliopsida > Dipsacales > Adoxaceae > Sambucus > Sambucus nigra. The sequence continues at coordinate 380,474,576 of OX422224.1, forward strand.
CTAAATTCGGTTTTCATTAAATACTCCCTTTTCACTAAGTCCTACTGGTCCTCTTTATGTCCCAAAATGTTCAAACAATAATGTTCACAGGTGACTACTCATTTTAATGGAAATAAACTATTTAAAAGAGGAATATGAGTTTTCCAGGAGGGGTTGATCAATCGATGTAAGGGGGTTGATCGATTGATGTTCTTTGGTCGATCGATCGATCTAGCAGTTATGGTGAAACTATAGAAAACCCAGCTACGGAAATCCTTCTCCAAACTCAACCAAATCATCATATTTAACTCCCAAACTCCCAACAAATGATACTACAAGTGTGATATACCCAAATAAATAATTTTTGACGTAAAACATGTGAGTTTTCATCAAGTATCACAAATTAAAAGGGCAAAATCTATATAAACCTCAAGAACCCTAATATTTTCTTTAACTTAATTCTTCCAATTCTTTTTCCAGATTTTCTAATACTAACTCAAAGAAAATTCGTGGTATATCCTCTACATGGGAATTAGATTTCCAGAATGTGATTATTACCTCTATAACATGCGAATTCTAGTCTCCAAAATATGGTTTCTTTCATGAAACTAGTTCTAATCAACCCTAGACTAACATAATTGAAGCATCAACTAAAATAAAGCAAGATAGATACTTGCCTGGAAATTTTGTTTTTGATTTGTGGAAGAAAGTGGTGTGGTTATGTTCCTCATCGCGCGAACTACAATTTGACGGCGACGGCGGTGCAAACGGCGGAGTTTTTGGCTTAGAACTCCTTGGAAAGCTTCTCCACTTCTTCTCCAATGGATGTTCTTTGGTTTTACTTATGTTAACCCTAGATGGCAACCCTTAACATCTGATATATCCTTGGTAAATTCATGGGTTTAATTACCCAAAAATATGAAATGTCCAAAACACCCTCCCGGAATGCTAATTAGGCCTAAAAATGCCCCGAACCCAAACTAAACCTCCCCGAGTACAATATTTTGACTATCTCGACCCTTCCGGACACATTGGCGCACTCAAAACGACCATACAAGTGACTTATAATTTATTCACTTTTAATAATCATAATTTAGTCCTGACATGACACAGGCGCATCCCGACTTAAATTTCCATAATTGTCATTTTATTCGCTCGTGACAATTCTTATAAAATCAATCTTATTCATTACTTTACTCATTTAGTAATATTCGACAAATTTCGAATAATTACTAACTCTAGTCACGCTAGGAAATAATAAACAATTTTTTCGAATTAATATTAAATTAATTTATCTCAATTAAATTTAATACATACCTAAATTTAAAAGCCACAAAAATAAGGGGTATTACATTACACTTATGATTGAAAACGTAGTGTTAGAGGGTGAAACCCTGAAACACCCCCAAACTACCCTGTGAGCAGCGCCCACACCTCGTATGGAACCAATTTAACCCCTAGGAACTGATCGCATGGTACCAAAGCCCACAGTTTGAGAGCACAGTGATAATTTGAGAATATCTACACATAGGATTGAAAGCATGGCATTAGGGTCCAAAACCCCAAAAGACCTCCAAACGGCCACATAAGCGGCGCCCACACCTCGCACGGGACCAATGTAACTCATTGGAACTAATAACTTGGTCCAGGGACCAGTGGTTTGAGAGCACGCCAATGTCACACCCCGACTAATTAGACCCCGGGTGATCAGTCATTTATTAAATTAAACCAGAATGTCTAGTTGGTTCAGATTATGCATCACTGTCGAAAACTTTATTATGAAGAACTAACCAACTAATATTTACAAAGGTTGATTTCAAAAATTTATCTTTTAATTTATATAAAGCTAGGTTATGAATAATTAAACATTCACCATGCACATCAATCTCGTATGATATGAAATAAATGGAATATTAAATGAAACTGGAGAAAACATTTCCAGTCTAAGTCCCAATTACAATAATTCAACAGAAATAAACCCAACAACTGAATGAAATAAATAACTAAATCCAAAAATCTCTATATATGTGAATAGAAAAGGGGCAACTTACCCTAACTGATGAAATAACTCGAAAGAAAGAAATGATAGACATAAAGGCATCTACTACCAAGGTTCTGTAACTTCGTCAGCATCTACACCTCGTCGAGTGACTGGAACTCCTATGGTTGGTGTTCCTGTGGCTGGGCACCAAAAATAATTTGACAAGAAAATGAGATTTATAGAAAATGGGTCAGAGATCGAGTTGAAAATAGTTTAAAAATCATCAAGTGCTTAAAATGAGTTTATAGCACATATATTAATCATGTTAGATTATCGTACTCACTTGAGATGCTCACCTGTCATCTAATGTGCACACCTAACGTACCATCGAACCTTGCTAGTTTCTATTCCCATGCTAACTAGCCATTTTTAATCTAATATCTAATCTTAACTCAATATCATTCCCATTTATTTCCCTCGCAACATGCATAATACCCATAATAAACTTCTCTTTAATGTTCACCAACTTGGTTCATTTCCGATTCCATTATTATATATGTCTACTTAATTCACATAGTAGATAGTATCATAAGTATATATATACATGTTCTCTATTATATATATTAAATACTTCACCCCTAGACACAGATGCGGTGCGTGCATACTCTGCTATCATGTCTAGGTGCATCGCTCATTAAATAAAGGACTAAAGGTGCAATCGCTCGCGAACCATCAAAACAAACACACATATTGGAGGCGAACATAGTTCCAAGACGATGGGCTACTTACATACCTATGAACTCGTACGACCGTCATCACTAGCATTCTCATAGATAGCCCATACCTAGGTTTTATGCTCTAGTTGTACAAATCAAAATCCCACCCGAAGGATCCTCAAGGCATAATTATCCAAAACGCGCAACCTCCACTAGATAGCAAGCATCGTAGGAATGTTGTACACACAATAGTTCAATCAGTAAGGATACACACAACTTATTATATTCATTAGGTATTAACGTAACCTAATTTCCTAAATTTATATGAAGTATATTCATCCCTACTACCCACAATACTTTAATTGTACAGTTTACCTATGTATCGTATATACTCTTTAAGGTTCTCTCATTCCAACATATTCCCTTAGTAGTTACACAATTCCTCTCACTACTAAATTATGTAAAGAAGCTACTCTAGAATGCTGTAGGTCATATTCTCCCACTTAAAGGAACCAAGAAGGATTTTTAACTCATTTGGACAAAAATTGGACTTTCTAAAATCTAGTTAGAACTTGGGGATTCTCGTTCGAACGAGGTCATTCAAATGAGGGCGTTCGAACGAGATTCTTACTTTGAACGAACTCTAAAATATCGTTGGTAATGTCTTTGGAATTCTCATTGGAATTCCTATTGGAATTATAATTCAAATGAGGTCATTCAAATGACATGGGCAGGTCTTCAAACGTGAATCCGAGAGCTTCCAGTCTTACAAAAATTTATTTTTTTCCTAATTCTTTCAACAACAAAATTGCTTCAGATCCATCCTAATTCACACTCAACAACTCTAATTTATATCCCCTACTATTAGAATACTTTCCCATTCGTTTTTAACATCAAATCTCTAAAATTATAGCATGAATTTTGATTAATTTTCTCAAATCTTCAATAAGCCCTAATTTCACATAACCTCCATTAACAACCATTTAATCCCAGATTTAATTTCATGAAATCAACATATAAAACCTATAATTATCATACCCATAACATGTTTATTCAACTACATGCAAACCCATACTCCCAGTTAAATATTAATACCCAATTTCAATCCCAAATTCATAATATCATGGTTATTCCGTCAACTACACTAACATGAATCATATATGCTCTAAAAATTCAGCAAGATAAACCCTTGACTTTTTGTGACCTTCTAATTCGCTGGATGAAATTGGTATAAGGATGATCCTCTCTTCATGATCTACGCGTTGGTGTAATTTTTGGTGTGAAAGCTTGAGCCTTTATCCTAGGGCTATTCTGAAGTTCTTCTTATTCCTCCTTAGTTATCTCTCTCTCTTACGTAAGTTTGTAAACTGACAGATAGCCTATTACCCACATACTCTTCCCTTTTAATTTTGTATTTTCGTCCATTTTAATTCCCAAAAATCTCAAAACACCAAAATACCCCTCTCGGGTGTCAATTTGGCCTAAATCACCCCGAAATCAAAATAAAACACCCGAGTAGAGTTTTATGATTCTCTCGACCCTTCTGGACTCATCGGCGCACTCGAAATGGTCATAAGAGTTACTTGAAAATAAATTATCTTTTTAACCCAATAAAGTAATACCGGCATGACTCACACGCGGGTCCCAACTAAATGTATTGCAACTACCGTATTTTTCACTCTCGATCATAATAATATTTTTGTAATCATATATTACTTTAATCGCTAATTAATATTCAACATAATTATCATCAATAAATACTAACTCTCATCACGCTAGTAATTATTACATTTAAACCCAAATTAATTATAAATAAATTTTCTCCATTTAAATTTAATTAATCTTAATTATATAATTACAATAAAAATTCCTAAAAAACAGAGGGTATTACGGATGATAATTTGAGAATATCTACACTTATGCTTGAAAACATGGCATTGGAGGGAGAAACCTCGAAACACCCCCCAAACAGCCATGTGAACGGCCTCAACACCTCGTGTAGGAATATCCACACTTATGCTTGAAAACATAGCGTTAAAGGGAGAAACCCTGAAACACCCCCAAACGGCGTTATGAGTTGCGCACACACCTCGCATGGGCCTAATGTAACTTGTAGGAACATACTGCATGGTCCCAGGACCCTCGATTTGATAGAAAAGTGAGAATTTGAGAATATATACACGTAGGCTTGAAAACATGGCGTTCTGGGGTGTAACCCAAAACACTCAACGACCCTGTGAGCTGCAACTAGCTCGCATGGGACCAATATAAACTCAAGTAACTGATCGTGGTGTCCCGGGACACCCTTGTTGAGAGAGCAATTATAATTTGGGAATATCTACACTTATGTTTGAACACATGGCGTTAGGGGATAAAACCCCGAAACACCCCCAAGCAGCGCCCACACCTTGCACGGGACCAATGCAACTCGTAAGAACTGATCACCTGGCCCATGGACCAATGATTTGAGATAACAAAGATTATTTCAGAATATCTAAACTTATGCTTAAAAGCATGGCGTTAGAGGGTGAAAGCCTGAAACACCCCCCAAACAGCCATGTGACTAGCCCCAACACCTCGTACGGGACCAATGTAACTCGTAGGAACTGACCGCGTGGCCTAGGACACCCCGGTTTGACATCATGACATTAATTTGAGAATATCAACACTTAGACTTGAAAACATGGCGTTAGAGGAGAAAATCCCGAAACACCCCCCCAAACGGCCCCGTGAGCAGCGCCCACACCTCTCATAATATTATTGTAACTCGTATGAACTCGTCGTATGGTCCCGGGACATCCCATTTTCTACCATGGTGATAATTTAGGAATATCGACACTTAGGTTTGAAAACATGGAGTTAGAGGGGGAAACCCCAAAACAACACTCAAATGGCCTCATAAGCGGTGCCCACACCTCGCGAAGGATCAATGTATCTCATAGGAAGTGATCGTGTGATATCGGGACCCCCGATTTGAGAGCACAATAATGATTGGGGAATATCTACATGTGGTCTTGAAAATGTGGCATTAGAGAGAAAAACTCCAAAAGACGCCCCCCAGACAACCCCTTGAGCGATGCCCACACCTCGCACGGGACCAATGTAACTCTTAGGAACTGATCGCGTGGTCCTGGGACCCTCGATTTTAGAGCACATTGATAATTTAGGAATATTTACACTAATGATTGAAAACATTATGTTTGGGAGCGAAACCCTGAAGAACCCCCCCAAATGGCCCCATGAGTAGTGCCTACACCTCGTACAGGACTACTGGGTCGTAGGACGTGACACCATGGTCTCGGGACCCCCATATTGAGATCACAGTGATATTTTGAGAATATCTACACCTATGCTTGAAAATATGACGTTAGAGGGAAAAAACCCAAACCACCCCCCAAACGGCCTCATGAGCGGTACCGATGCACCTCGTACGGGACCAATGTAACTCGCAGGAACTGACTACATGGTCTCAAGACCCCGAGTTGAGACCACGGTGACAATTTTATGAAATCAACACATATGCTTGAAAACATGGTGTTTGGGGGCGAAACCCTGAAACACCCCCGAAACGGCGCGATGAGTGACACTGACACCTCACACGGGACCAATGTAACTCATAAAAACTGATCGCATGGTCCCAGGACCCCCGGTTTAAGAGAACAATGATAATTTTAGAATATCTACACTTTTTTCTAAAAACATGGCATTCCCAGGTGAAATCCCAAGGCACCCCAAACGGCCCCGTGAGCAGCACCGACTCCTCACACGACACTAATGTAACTCGTAGGAACTAACCACATGGTCCCGGAACCCCCAATTTGATAGGATGATAATAATTTTATAATATCTACATTTATGATTGAAAACATGGCGTTAGGAGGCAAAACCCCGCAACACCCCTAAATGGTCCGTGAGTGGTGCCCACACCTAGCTCAAGACCAATATAACTCATAGGAAATGATTGTGTTGTATCGGGACCTTCCGGTTTGAGATCACGAAGATAATTTAGTAATATTTACACTTATTCTTGAAAACATAACATTAGAGGGTGAAACCCTGAAACATCCCCCAAACGGTCCTGTGAGCGGCGCACACCTCGCACATGACCAATTTAACTCATAGGAACTGACCGTGTGGTCCCGTGACCCCCAATTTACAAGCAATACGATGATTCGGTAATATTTACGCTTAGGCTTAAAACATGGCGATAATGGTCATAACCCCAAAATACTCCCCAAGCGGCCCCGTAAGTGGCGTCCACACCTCGCACTGGACCAATGTAACTGGTAGGAACTGACCATGTGGTTCTGTGACCCCTATTTTGAGAGCACGATGATGATTGGGGAATCTCTATACTTAGGATTGAAAATATTTCATTAGAGAGAGAAACCCCAAAACCTCCCTCAGACAGCCCCGTGAATGACGCCCACATTCATACGGGACCAATGTAACTCTTAAGAAGTGACCGTGTGGTTCCCGGATCCTTAGTTTGAGATCATGGTGATAATTTGAGAATATCTTCATTTGGATTTAAGGCATGGCTTTAGGAGGCAAAGCCCTAAAATAACCCCCAAACATCCCCGTGAGCAGCGCCACACCTCATATGGGCCCACTGTAGCTTGTAGAAACTGACCGCGTGATCACGGGCCCCCCGATTTGAGTGCACAATGATAATTTTATAATATCTACACTTAGAATTGAAAATATGGCATTAGAGGGCAAAACCTCGAAACACCCCCCAAACTACCTAGTGAGCGGCACCCACCACTCGTACGGGATCAATGTAACTCATAGGAACTGGCCACGTGATCTCGGGACCCCTTGTTTGTGAGCACAGATAATTTTAGAATATCTACACTTACTCTTAAAAACATGGTGTTAGAGGCCAAAACCCCAAAACACCACCGTCATGACCTGTGAGTGACCCCGACACTATGCACGGGACCAATGTAACTCGTATGAACTAATCGCGTGGTCTCGAGACCCACAGTTTGAGAGAATATCGATAATTTGAGAAAATCAACACTTATGATTGAAAACATGGTGTCAGAGGGCAACAACTAAAAACATGAGCCCAACGACCCCATGAGCAGCACCGATACCTAGCACAGGATCAATATTACTCATAGGAACTGGTCATGTGGTCCCGGGACCGCTAGTTTGAGAGCATGTTGTTAATTTGGAAATATCTACAGTTATGCTTGAAGACATGATGTTAGGGGGAAAAACCTCAAAACACTCCTGAAATGGCCCCGTGAACAACATCGACACCTCGCATGGATACCAACGTAACTCGTAGAAACTAATCGTGTAGTCCCAAGACAAACTTGTGGAGAGAGAGATGATAATTTAGGAATATCTACATTTATTCTTGAACACATGGCGTTAGGGACTGAAACACCGAACCTCCCTCCCCCACACGGCCCCATAGGTAGTGCCCACACCTCTCATGGGACCAATGCAACTTGTAGGAACTGATCGCGTGGTCTCGGGACACCCAATTTGAGAGCAAGACAATAATTTAAGAATATCAACACTTATGCTTGAAAATATGGTGTTAGAGGGCGAAACCCCAAAACACGAGACAAACGGCCACTTGAGCGACGTCGACACCTCGCACAAGAGAAATATAACTCATTGGAACTGGTCCCCATACCCCTGGTTTGAGAGCACAATGATGATTAGGGAGTGCCTACACTTGGGCTTAAAAACCTGGCGTTAGAGAGCGAAACCTTGAAAACACCAACCGAACAGCCCCGCGAGCGATGCACACACCTCGCCTGGGACCAATGTAACTCTTTGGAACTGATGGCGTGGTCCCGAGACCCTCGGTTGGATAACACAGTGATGATTTGATAATATTCGCATCCAGTCTTGAAAACATGGTGTTGGAGGGACAAACCTTGAAGCAACCCCCAAACGGCCCCATGAGAGTCGCCCACACCTCGCATGGGACCAAAGTAACTCTTTGGAACTGATCGCGTGGTCTCGGGACCCCACATTTGAGTGCATGATGATAATTTGAGGATATATACACTTAGGCTTGAAAACATGGAGTAAGAGGGTGAAACCATGAAACACCCATCAAACGGTTTAGTGAGCGACACCCACACCTCGCACGGGACCAATGGAACTCGTAGGAACACATCGCGTGGTCCCGGGACATCGAGTTTGAGATCTCAATGACAATAAAAGAATATCTACACTTATGATAAAAAAACATGGCTTTAGATGGTGAAACCTCAAACACGTGCCAAACGGCCCCGTGAGAGGTGCTCACACCTCGCACATGAGCAATATAACTCATAGGAACTTTTTGCATGGTCCTGGGACCCCCGATTTGAGAGCATGATGATAATTTAGGAATATCTACGCTTACGCATGAAAACATGACGCTAGGGAGCAAAACCCAACCCCAAATAGCCCCGTCAGCAGCGCCGACTTCTCGTACAGGACCAATGTAACTCGTAGGAACTGATCATGTGGTCCTAAGAAACCCGAGTTGAAAGCACAATGATAATTTGGCAATATCAACACTTATGCTTAAAATCATGGCCTTCGGGGGAGAAACCCTAAAACACCCTATGAGCGGCACCGACACCTCCCACGGGACCAATATAACTCGTAGAAACTTCCCGCATGGTCTCGGGACCCCCGGTTTAAGAGCACTATGATAATTTGAGAATACCTACCCTTATGCCTAGAAATATGGTGTTCGAGCGTGAAAATGAGAAATACCCCCAATGACCTCGTGATCGGCACTAAAACTCACACAACACCAATATAACTGGTAGGAACTAACCATGTGGTCCTGGGATCATCGATTCGAGAGCACAATAATAACTTGGGAATATCTACATTTATGCTTGAAAACATGGCGTTTGGGGGCGAAACCCCAAAACAGCCACAAATGGCTTGTGAGCGGTGCCCACACCTCGCGCAGGACCAATGTAACTCATAGGAACTCATTGTGTGATATCGAGACACCATATTTGAGAACACAATGATAATTTAGGAATATTTTCACGTATGGTTAAAAACATATAGTTAGAGGGAGAAACTGTGAAACACCCCCAGACAACCCCGTGAGTGACACCCACACGTCACACGAGACCAATGTAACTCGCAGGAACTGACCACGTGGTTTCAGGACCCCCGGTTTGAGAGCATGATGATGATTAGGAAATATCTACACTTAGGCTTGAAAACATGGTGCTGGACAGAGAAACCACGAAACACACCCAACCAGCCCCATGAGCGATGCGCACACCTCACATGTGATCAATGTAACTCATAGGAACTGACCACGTGGTCTTGGGACCCCCGTTTTGAGAGCAAGGTGATAAGTTGAGAATATCTACCCCTACGCTTGAAAATAAGGGGTTTAAGGGAAAAACCTAGAAATACCCTGGAAATGGCCCGTGAGCGGTTTCAACACCATGCGCGGGACCAATGTAACTCGTAGGAACTGACCGCATGATCCCGAGACCCCTATTTGAGAGCATGACTATAATTTTAGAATATCTGCACTTAGGCAAGAAAATATGGCGTTAGATGGAGAAAACATGAAATACCCCCACAGATCCCCGTGAGTAATGCCCATACCTCGTACGGGACCAATGTAAGTCATAGGAACTGATCGCGTAGTCTTGATAACCTCGATTTGAGAGCGCAATGATAATTTAGGAATATCAACATTTATGCATGAAAACTTAGCGTTAGAGGGCAAAATCCTAAAACACCGCCAAACGGCCCTATAAGCGGCGCCCACACCTCGCACGGGACAATTTAACTCATAGAAACTGAGTGCATGGTCCCGGGACCCCCGATTTGAGAGCACAATGATAATTTGAGAATATCTACACTTAGGCTTGAAAATATGGCGTTATGGCCCGAAACCTCAAAACACCCACTAAACTGCCCCATAAGCGGCGCCCACACTTTGTACGGGACCAATGTAACACGTAGGAACTGATTGCCTGGTCTAGGTAACTCTGGTTTGAGAGCACAACGATAATTTGAGAATAACTACACTTATGATTGAAAACATGGCGTTAGAGGGCGAAATACCAAAACACCCCCAAAACAATCATGTGAGTAGCCCCGACACGTCGTTCGGGACCAATGTCACTCGTAGGAACTGATCACGTGGCCCTAGGACCCCATTTTGAGAGCACATCATTAATTTGAGAACACTTAGGCTTGATAACTTGGCATCAGAGGGAAAAATCCTGAAACACCCCCAAACAGCCCCGTGAGCGACGCCCACACCTCTCACGGTACTAATGTAACTCGTACAAAGTGACCTCTTGGTCCTAGGAACCTCGGATTTAGACCATGGTAATAATTTGGGAATATCTACACTTAGGCTTTAAAATATGGCATTAGAGGTAGAAACCCCAGAACATCCCCCACATACCCTCGTAAGCGGCGCACGCACCTCGCGAAGGATCAATGTAACTCATAGGAACTGATCGCATAGTATCGGGACCCCCGAGTTGAGAGCATAATGGTGATTGGGGAATATCTATAGATGGGATCGAAAACCTAGGGTTAGATATTGAATCCCCAAAACACCACCAGACCGCCCAACAAGCGATGCCAACACCTTGCACGGAACCAATGTAACTGTTAGGAACTGATCGTGTGGTCCCAGGACCCTCGATTTCAGAGCACGATGATAATTTGGGATATTTACACTAATGCTTGAAAACATCGTGTTAGGGGGAGAAACCATGAAACACCCCCTAAATGGCCCTATGATCGGTGCCTACACCTCGCACGGGATGACAGTAAATTGTCAGAACTGACAACCTAGTCCCGGGACCCCCCAGCTTGAGATAATGATGATATTTTGAGAATATCTAAACTTATACTTGAAAACATGGCATTAGAGGGAGAAACCCCCAAACGGCCTCGTGAGCAGTGCCGACATACCTCACATGGGATCAATGTAACTCGTAGGAACTAACTGCATGGTCTCGAGACCCCCAGGTTGAGAGCACAGTGATAATTTGGTACAATCAATACATGTACTTGAAAACATGATGTTTGGGGGGAGAAACCCCGAAACACCCCCGAAATGGCTCGATGAGCGGCAAAGACACCTCGCAAGGACCAATATAACTCGTGGAAGCTGACCGCATGGTCCCGCGATCACCGGTTTAAGATCATGATGATAATTTTAGAATACCTACACTTTTGCCTAAAACATGGCGTTTGCGAGAAAAATTCCAAAGCTCCCCCAAATGGCCCCGTGAGAGGCTCTCACACCTCACACGGCACTAATGTAACTTATAGGAACTAACCACATGGTATCGGGACCCCCGATTTGAGAGCATGATAATAATTTTTTAATATCTACATTTATGCTTGAAAACATGGCGTTAGGTAGCAAAACCCCAAAACACCCCAAATGGATCATGAGCGGTGCCCACACTTCGTGTAGGACCAATGTAACTCATAGGAATCGACTGTGTGGTATCAGGACCCCCGATTTGAGAGCATGTTGATAATTTAGGAGTATGTACACTTATTCTAGACAACATATTGGTAGAGGGCGAAGCCCTGAAACACCCTCCAAATAGCTATGTGAGTGGCATACATCTCTCACCGGACCAATGTTACTCGTAGGAAGTATCCGCGTGGTCCCGAGACCCCCGATTTGAGATCATAGCAATTATTTGAGAATATGTATGATTAGGCTTGAAAACATTGCGTTAGCGTCCGTAATCCCAGAACACCCCCAAAACGACCCAGTAAGCAGCACCTACAACTCGCACGGGACCAATGTAACTCGTAGAAATTGACCACATGGTCCCGGGACCCTTGTTCTGAGAGCACGATGATGATTGTAGAATATCTATACTTAGGCTTGAAAACATTGCGTTAGAGAGTGAAACCTCAAAATTCTCCTCATATAGTCCCATCATTGATGCCCACACTAGCACGGGACCACTGTAACTCTCAAGAACTAATCGTGTGGTCCCGGGACCCCTGATTTTAGAACAAGGTGATAACTTAAGAATATCTAAAGTAAGGCTTGAAAACATGGCGTTAGGGGGCGAAACCCCGAAAGCACCCCCAAATGGCCCCATGAGCGGCGCCTACACCTCGCGTGGGAACAACGTAACTCGTAAGAATTGATCGTGTGGTATCGGTTCTCTCGATTTGAGTACACGATGATAATTTGAGAATATGTACACCCCCTAAACGGCCCAGTGACCGATTTTGACACCTCGAACGAGACCAATGTAACTAATAAGAATTGACCGTATGGTACCAGGACTCCTGGTTGGCGAGCATGGTGATAATTTGGGAATACATACAATTATGCATGAAAAAATGGCGTTATAGGGAGAAATGTAGAAATACCTACCAAACGGCCCAATGAGTGGGATCCACACCTCACACAGGATCAATGTAACTCGTAGGAACTGACCAGTTGATCTCGGGACACTCGATTTGAGAGCATGCTGATAACTTGAGAATATCTACACTTATGCTTGAAAACATGGTGTTAGGGGGTAATACCCCGAAACTCCCCCAAAATGGCCCCGTGAGCGGCACCCCTACCTCACACGAGACAAACGTAATTCAAAGGATCTGACTGCATGGTCTCGGTACCATTAGTTTTGGAGCACCACGATAATTGGGGGATATCTGCACTTAGGCTTGAAAACAAGACGTTAGAGGGTAAAACCCCTAAACAACCACCAAACACCCACGTGAGCGGTGCTAACACTTCGTACAGGACCAATGCCACTCGTAGGAACTGACCGCGTGGACCCAGGACCCTTAATTTGAGAGCACGATGATAATTTGGGAATATCTACACTTAGGCTAGAAAATATGGATTAGAGGTAGAAACCCAGAAATACCCCCCCAAACAGTCCAGTGAGCGGTGCCCACACCTCGTACGGGACCAATGTAACTCGTAGGAACTGACCATGTGGTCCCGAGACCCTCGATTTGAGAGAATGGCGATATTTTTTTAATATCTACCCTTAGTCTTGACAACATGGAGTTAGGTGGAGAAACCCCAAAACCCCCCAAATTTCCCCGTGAGTGGCATTAACACCTTACACAGCACCAATGTAACTAGTAGGAACTCATCTCATGGTCCCGGGACCCTCGATTTTAAGGGCACAGTGACAATTTTGGAATATCTACACTTAGGCCTGAAAACCTGGCATTAGGAGACAAAACCCGAATCACCCCCCCAAATGGCCAGTGAGCGGCACCCACACCTTGCACAGGACCAATGTAACTCGTAGGAATTGACTGCTTAATCTCAGGACCCCCAGTTTGAGAGCGGAATGATAATTTGATAATATCTACATATACATTTAAAAACATGGCATTACAGAGTGAAATCTTGAAACACCCTGAAATGGACCGTGCTCAGCGTCGACACCTCACATGAGACTAATGTAACTCGTAAAAATTGATTGCATGGTCCCGGGACCCCGAGTTTAGGAGCATGGAGATAATTTTGGAATATCTACACTTATGCTTGAAAACATGGCATTAGGGAGTGAAACCACTGAAACGGCCTTGTGAGCAGCACTGACACCTCGTACGGGTCCAATGTAACTCGTAAGAAGTAACCGCATGGTCCCAGGACCTTCGGTTTGAGAGTGAAAAGATAATTTTGCAATATTTAAACTTATGCTTGAAAACATGGCGTTATAGGGCGAAAGCACCAAAACCTCGTACTAGATGAATGTAACTCCTATAAACTGGTCGCATTTTCCTGCAACTTTCGATTTGAGAAAATGAAGATAATTTAGGACTACCTACACTTATTCTGGAAAACATGGCATTAGAAGGAGAAATTCTGAAACACCCCCCAAATGGCCTAGTGAGTGATGTCACACCTCGCACGGGACCAATGTAACTATTAGGAACCAACCGCATGGTCCTGAGACTCCCAATTTGATAGCACGGTGATATTTTAATAATATCTACACTTATACTTGAAAGTATATGATCGGTGATGACACCATAAGCGACACTAATGTAACTAATAGGAACTGACCGCATGGTCCCAACATCCCCCAATTGTGAGAACGATGATAATTTGGGACTGTCTACACTTATTCCTTAACATATGACATTCGAGGAACAAATCCCTAAACACCCACCAAACGGCCCCATGAGCGATGCCGACACCTCACATTGCACCAATGTAACTCATAGAAACTGACGGTGTGGTCCCAAGGCCCCTAGTTTAAGAGCACGATGATAGTTTTGGAATATTTGTAGTTTTTCTTAAAAACATGGCGCTAGAGGGGAAAATCCCAAAACATCCTCGAAAATGCCCATGAGTGGCGTCGACACCTCGATTGGGACCAATGTACCATGTAGGAACTGATTGTGTGGTCCTGTCATCCCTAGTTTGAGATCATGATGAAAATTTTGGAATATATACACTTATTCTTGAAAACATGGCGTTAGGGGGCGAAACCCTAAAACGGGCCCACGAGACGCACTGAAACCTCACAAGGGACCAATGTAACTCGTAGGAACTGATTGCATGGTCCTGGTACTCCCTTATTGAGCGCGCAACGAGTATTTAGGAATATCTACACTTAAGCTTGAAAACATGGCTTTAGAGGGCGACACCCAAAACACTTCCCAAAATGGCACCATGAGCGGCACAAACACCTCGCACGAAATCAATATAAATCGTAGGAACTGATTGCGTGGTCCTGGGACCCCCGATTTGAGAGAACGATTATAATTTTGTATTATCTACACTTATGCTTGAAAACATGGCGTTAGAGGGCGTAACCACGAAACTCTCCCCAAACAGCCATGTGAGCGGTGTCGACACCTCATACGGGACCAATGTAACTCTTAAGAACTAATTGCGTGGTCATGGGACCCTGATTTGAGACTAGGAAGATAATTTGTAAAAATCTACATTTATTCTTGAAAACATGGCATTAGTTGGCAAAACCCTGATTCACCAACGAAATGTTCCTATGAGCAGCACTGACACCTCGAATAGAACCAGTATAACCCGTAGGAACTGACTGCATGATCTTGGTACCCCTGATTTGAAAGTATCTACACTTATTCTTGAAAACTTGGTGATAGAGGGAAAAACCCCAAAACACCTTCGGAATGACCCTATGTGCAGCACCGACACCTCGCATCAGACCAATGTTACTCGAAGGAACTGACCAAGTGGTCACGGGACCCTCGGTTTGATACTAGGACACTAATTTGGGAATATCTACACTTATGCTTGAAAACATGGCGTTAGAGGTCAAAACCCCGAATCACCAATGAAACGACCTCGTGAGCAGCATCAACACCTCGCAAGGGACCAATATAACTCGTAGGAACTGACCACATGGTCTCGGTTACCCTAATTCTAAATCTCGATTATAATTTGGGAATATCTACACTTATTCTTAAAAACATGGCGTTAGAGCGCAAAATCCCAAAACATCGTCGGAAGGTCCCTATGTGTAGCATCGACGCCTCTCACGAGACAAATGTAACTCGTAGGAACCAACCGCATGGTCACGGGACCCCCGGTTTGAGAGAATGACTATAATTTGGGAATATCTATAATTTTTCTTAAAGACATGGCATTAGAGGGTGACGCCTCGAAACACCCCCAATGGCCCCGTGAATTGTGCCAATACCTAACATGGGATTAATGCAACTTGTAGGAACTGACTGTGTGGTCCCGGGACCCCTGGTTTGAGTGCATGACGATAATATGAGAATATCTACACTTAAGTTTGAAAACATAGGGTTAAGGGGAGATCCTCGAAACAACCCCCAAAACGGCCCCTTGAGCGGCGGATACACCTCACACAGGACCAATATAATTCATAGGAACTGATTGCGTGATCCTGGGACCCCCGATTTGATAGCACGATAATAATTGGGGAATATTTACACTTATTTTTTAAAACAAGGCATTAGAGGGAGAAACTCCTGTGATAGCCCCGCCTACTAAAATACCGAGTGGCAAGCCCGTGATTAAAGTAAAATGTTGGTCTCATATTGCTCATTCTTAGCATCACTGTCAAAATATTTTTTAAAGTTACTAACCACCTAGTAATTTAATTAGACCGGTGCCAAATATTATCTTTCATTAATAACAACATGGGGAAGTAAATAATTATTAAACCATCCACACAAATTGTAACTGAATCCAACACAGATGAATACTATAAATAAAGAGGACCGAATCGACGATCAGTTTAATAATGAAATACAACATTAAACTAAAAACAAAGCCTGAATACACATGGTCACATAAATAAACTGAATACTAAAACTGAGGGTGAAATGCCCAAATGAAGACTGATTTAAAGACCCTACACTATGAGTGAGTGAATGAAGCATCTATAGCAAAGTCATGCAACTTCCACATGAGCATCCTTGTGGCTGGACACCTAAAATATTTTGGAAAATATTTTAACACGGGTCATCACCCAAGTAAAACATTTTCAAAATATTTAGCATGCCATTAAATTGCAATAATTAAATATGAATGCACACTCTTCATATTTAAGCTAGTGTCAGACTCAGTAGATGTATAACTCCCCTCTCATCTAATGTGCACACCGAATGATTGCCTTATAACCTTAGTAGTGATGTTACCCCACCTAAGTAGCGTTATTACACTTCTTTCTATCACACTACTCTAACCCGAGTATTCTTATTCGAAGTTATCTACTCGTTAACTTACTAATCAGTTCAACAACATTAAGTCACATAATATTCACACTAGTTATATAGGAAACCCCTTTTAATCATATCACTTTCACACTAGTTATATAAGACATACATTCACACGTATGTATTAACCCCATATATAATTATCAACTCATATTGTATACGTACCAGTATGCTACAACATTCACACACATGTCCCATATAATAACTATTCATTCCCGAGTAATAACTCATCGGATGCTTTCACTAAAATGCTATCATGTCCCCGGTATGCTAACTCTAAACCGACCACATCAAGTCGGACTAGCTCACACCAAACTTTGGAAAAAATATCAGAAACGTAATGGAGGAGGTCATATTTCCCTGAGAGTGAAACTAAATCATACTCAAAATGTCTCACCTCGATAATAAGTCACATAATAAAAATCCTAGACAATATTACATGGGGACTATACCTTCCCTTCTCCTAAACCCAGGGAATTCACCCACATCGCGCAACCACATACGACAGCACTAAAGGGTATGTATTCCTATAAATATCATTCACACCAATATTTATATGGCACACAACTATATATATATATATATTCTACCACACATAACCATATACATATATATAGTAAAGTCCGGTTAACCCATGCCTAACACCCTTAGTACTAGCCCAAATATACCCAAGTCTATATCCCGACATGTACTTTAATTAACCACAAACTAATTATTTTTCATTCAAGTTGTGTCACCCAACTATAACACCCAAACTTCCTGAATTGGTCAGTATCTTCATCTCGTTGAATTTCTTTCACAAAGTCCCACTATCAAGTTTAACATTCCTCATTAATTTTAATATTCGATAATTTATTATGTATTTCTATAATAAATTAAATTAGGTGCCCGTGACTAACTCTCGGATAACCCCGCCTAAAAAAATCCGAGTCATAACCCGGACTCTTAATTCCAGAAGAATTAACTTACATTAATATTTGTATTTCAAGATACTAAAGCACATCTCAATCCATCCCGTATCCTAATTTCATCCGAAATTTCCATTCGAATAAGTCCATATATTTTCATGTGATGTTCATCCCGAACACTCTAAATCCATACCCCAAATTCATTCCCATCCAAATCCAAGGTAAAAATAATGTTCCTTAATATTTTCCAGAGTCCTACACTCATCGACGGACATCCCTAAATAATTTGGATTTGATTTCGTACAAAGGGTTTTGGTTTAAGACACCCTTTCGTAGAAAAATCATGGCTAATTAAAAAAAAAGAAAAATATGAGGTCAGCACCCACGCGTTCATAACGAAAAGATATACAAATTTCTTTTTTGACAAATAGGTAAATCGAACCTGTTCGGGCTCAAAACCAAATTGGTTTGCCGTACGAGATCTGCGAACCATCTTCTTATCTAACTCCTTTTCCCCCGATTAAAAAACTTCATAGCTTTTTAGTTCTACCCAAACCTTAATACATTCATTCTCAACATAAATACACCTTCAAATCAAGTTCTAAACGTCATCCACATCACTCTTTGCTAGGTTTATCATAGGATTTTGATTCTTACAACCTAGAATAATCAATTTTCATTTAATCTAAACACCATGATTAAATCATCCAAATACCCTTTTTCATATAAGAACCCACCCAATACGAATTTTGATATAATAGCCCATACCAAACTGAATATGGTTTACACCCACCCTAATATGAATCATAATACCTCAATTTAAATGAAAGAAAGTTTTAACTACTTGCGGGAATGATTTGTCGGGTATGACTTCCTTTGATGTAGACAAAGATTTAACGAAGAACACATCAATTTTCTTGGTTTGGCCCCCAAAAGTCTCCCAATTTCTCCATATTTTATCCTCTGCAAATCTAGGGTTTTCTTTTTAAGTTATGACTGCCACAAACTCTCTAACTTAGTTTTTAAAAAGTGAATCCAGAAACTAAGCTCGTAGGCTAAATTAAAATGGCTTAAACACCCCATGTGGTTCTGATTATGCCTAAAACATTCCTGACACCCAATTACTACCCCCGAGTACTCTTTTCCAAGTATTTCGGGTTATTTGGAATCAACTATACACTCAATATCACTGTCCGAGCCACTTAACTAAAATCTTCAACCTCATCCTCAAATTATGACACATGTAAATAAATAAAAATCCTAAAATAATTAAATCTTGATTCACCAATTTTATTAAATCCTCGAAACTACGGGGTGTTACATACTTCCCCCTTATAAAGGAATATCATCCTAAAAATTTAGATAAGTCTAGTACTCCAAGCCTTGAATTATTCCTTACTCACATGTCTCTGGAATCGCTACAGATATCTCTACCCCTTCTAATCACGAGTTATATTAGAATTAATTTAGTTACCCAGGGTGCTCATACACCCTGTACCCGTGCTTATCCGCACAAATGTTACCCGACTCCACTAGCCTTAAATTGTAGTATCACTTTCAATTCACAGTTATAAATGCGTGTATGTATAATAACCAAGGTACCAAATCCATGTCATAATGACCAAGCATCTCTCCAATCCCAATGTTTCATGCGTGGGACGTCTTGCAAAGAGAAATCCAAAGAAGGAACCCCCTGATACAGTACTGCCTTGCATTGCCAATCATTGAGATCCGTTAGGCCCTCAGTCCATATCATGTACTCCTTAAATTTCCATCTCTTGACATAAAACTACACTCGCCCACTCTCATGTTACAAAAGACAGCATGCAATGCGGCGCCCCTTACTATCACTAATTTGTTAACGGAAATCAATCGCGAGCTATATCTCCTCGCTCGATAATAAACCTATCTACCCTGAATTTCATTAGTAACCGTCCTACACACCAGGAACAAATATAACAATACAAACATTTTCTTATAAGTCTATTATCTAACACACCATAACATATATTCACGCATATAGACTAGACCCTCCTTCGGGTGATAACTAGAACAAGTAAATCTTATCTCAGAATAGTGAACACAAAACCTCACCATATTATATACTATAGATCAAACATCCCAGCATAAATATCACTAATGTCTCATACGTATCATATTTATCTCAAGCTCAGCTCTGCACTCTCGGTGTGTCTTTATCATACAGGTATTCTCGATGGCCCCTTCTCGATGACCCCACAAATTGCAATTTAATTATTCTCAATATTGCATACCCATTAACCTGTGGTGCAAAATTTTTCTCAGTGCTTCCTTTGTAGCACTTCCTGGCTCCACTAGCCATATATCACAATAGCTCTCAGCTTAAAGTGTTTCTCCTACACGTTCTATAATTATCATTTAAAATTGATGCACTAGCATCCAAAAATGTCTCAATACTCCCAACATTTATTAAGGTCCACGTGGGTAACATTTCGCAACTAGTCTTAAAAGAGATTCCCCAATGCAGTATTCCCTATCATTATCGATCATCAAACTCCGTGTGTCCAAAGCACATAACAAGATATCATAATTCCTGTCGTTCGACACATAAATCATATCATCTATGCTCATGTCTCTTAAGGCATCACACTATATGATGCTCTCATTATCACTAAGTTCTCACCAAGTAAACAACAAAGAGCTAAAACTCTCCGCTCAAAGGTGAACCCGATATACCCTGATTCACATCAGTAAAAGTCCCAATGCATCGGGATCCAATGTAACTAGACAACTGTACACTATGAAGTCTACTTCATAAAAATATTGCCTCGAGCAAGTGAGACATCACAAAAATATACATCCTTCCCCGAAACAGCGAACGTGATGGTCTTGCTATAACCACCCACCATCGCTTAACAGTCCGTACTCAGGATAAAACCATACCTCGAATATCACCTCTCAAAATGATCTATCCTCATAAATATATATATCCTCTCAATGTCCCCACCCTCTCCATTTCCCCGCTGCTCCATGGTAAATATACACAAACTATAGTGATATTAATGATACCTCTACTAATCCCGTTTCACATGCGTATCTAGTACTAATGAATTTATGTGGCTCGCTTATGTCACAAAGAACAGACTCACCCCAGGATAAAACTCATATTTTTCATTACCAATAGTACTTGCCGTTCAAATGGTTCCTGGACAAAAAACTCCCGTCCCAACCAAACTGAAAACTCCTCATACTGTTGCCCATATTGGGCATCCCGTTCTTGTCTCCCAGTTAACTACGGACAATATCCACACATGTGTTCCTACTCCTTACACATAAGACACCTCTTTATTTAAACAGTTGATCAGAGTATTTGTGATCAAACCACACCCTAAATTCTTCGATATTCTTCATATCTCTCCATAGTTATGGTGATTGACTCCCAATACTACAACATCGCTCATTTGAGCTAAGATTTCACTCAAAATTAAATCATGGGTTACATTGCACTCCACCCTACATAATTACCTTTGGATTTTCTCCTTCCATTGACATGGTGACTCCTATCGAGTTCACCATTTCCAGAATATTCCTTGGGTGCTTCTATGCCTCTCCCCCTGCAGTTCTTATAACGGATCTCGCTCGTCGTCCAAATTGTTCAGTGTACGAAGCCTAACTGAACTAGTATATGAAATGTATAAACTATACTTACTAACCGGAGAACATAAGTCGCATACATAAAGGAATACACCAATCCTTTAATAAGGCTTTATATCAAAGAATGCTACGTAAAAATGTAATAAGTCGCACAAATCCTAAGGACTGAAGAACCTGATGCTCTGATATCATCTGTGACACCCTTCTTACTAAAATACCCGATGGCCAACCCGTGATCAAAATAAATGGTTGGTTTCATATGGCTCATTCTTATCATCACTCCTGGAAACCTTTTTAAAGTTACTAACCACCTAGTAATTTACTTAAACTGGTGCAAAATTTTATCTTTCATTAATAACAACATGCGAAAATAAATAATAATTAAACGATCCAAAAATATTAATAATTAAATACAACACAGATGAATAACATAAATAAAGAGGAACGACTAAACTATCGGTTCAACAATGAAATATAACAATAAACTAAAAACATAACCTGAGTACACAAGGTAACATAAATTAAACTAATATTAAAACTAAGGACAACATGACCAAATGAGTACTCAAGCAAAGTGCCTACATTATAAGTGAATGAATGAATGAAGCATCTATAGAAAAGTCTTACAACCTCCACATGAGTTGCAACTACGCATCTCTGGATAGAATCCTCCAACTGGGCATCCCTAAGGATGGACACCTAAAAGCTTTTGGAAAATATTTTGACACGGGTGAGAGCCCTAGTAAAACATTTTGAAAATATTTAGCAAACAGTTAAATTGCAACAACTAAATATGCATGCACACTCTTCATATTTAAGCTAGCGTCACACTCACTTCAGGTATAACTCACCCCTCATCTAACTTGCACCCCTAACGCTTGGCTACTAACCACACTAGTTACATTGCCCCACCTAACTAGTCGTAGTACACTTCTTTCTATCGCACTACTCTAATCCGAGTATTCTTACTTTGATTATTAGGTTATCTACTCATTAACTTGTTAATCATTTAAACGATATTAACTCACATAATGTTCACACTAGTCATACAGGAAACTTCTTTTTAATCGTATAACTTTTACACTAGTTATATAAGAAATACATTCACACGTATGTATGAACCCCGTATATAATTTTCTACTCGTATTATATATGTACTAGTATACTAAAAAATTCACACACATGTCGCGTGTAATAATTCTCCATTCCTGAGTAAAAACTAACCGATTGTTTTCTCTAAAATGCTATCATGTCCTAGTCATGCTCACTCTAACCTCGCCACCTCAAGTTGGATTAGGTCATATTTAACTTAGGCAAAAATATAGCAAACGTAGTGGAGGCAGTCATATTTCCCCAAGAGTGAGACCATTTCATACCTAAGACATATCTCCTCGATAATTAGTCACACAATAAATATATTGGAGGATGTGACCTGGGGAGTATACTCTCCCTGCTCCTTAAGCCAAGGGATTCACCCATTTCGCCCAACCTCCTATGATAGCACTAGAGGGTTATGATTCCTACTAATATCATTCACACCAATATCGATAGAACACACAAATATATATAAATACTATCACAAATAACCACATACATATATTTAATAAAGTCCAGCTAACACGTGCATAACACCCTTAGCCCTAGCCCAAAAATACCAAAATCTATATCCCGACTTGTAATTTACTTAATCACACACTAATTAATTTTCATTCAAGTTTTTGTCACCAAACTATAACACCCAGACTTCCTCAGTCCGTTCGTATCTTCATCTCTTAAAATTTGTAACACAATGTCCCACTATCAAGTTCATCATTCCTCGTTAATTTTAATATTTGATAATTTATTATATATCTCTATTATAATTCAAATCATCTACCTCGTGCCCAAATCCCGTAGCACCCGCCTAAAAATATTTGAGTCACAACCCGAACTCTTAATTCCATAAGTATTAACTTACATTCATGTTTTTATTTCGAGATACTAATAACATCTCAATCCATCCCGTATCCTACTTTCATCCAAAATTTCCATTCGAATCCGTTCATATATTTTGTATTGTTGTTCATCCTAAATACTCAAAATTCATACCCCAAATTCACTCCCATACAATTCCAAGGTAAAACATAATGTTCCTTAATATTTTCCAGAGTCCTACACTCATCTACAAAACATCCCTAAATAAAGAAGATTTGATTTCTCACAAAGGATTTTGGTTTTAGACACCCTTTCCTAGAAAAATCATACCTAATTGAAAAAAAGAGAAAAATACGAGGTCAGTGCCCACACGATCGTAACAAAAAGATCTACAAATTTCATTTACAAATAGGTAAATTGAAAGGGTTCGGCCTTAAAACTGAATCAGTTTGTCGTACCAAATCTGTGAACCATCTTCTTCTCTAACTCGTTTTTCCTCCATTAACAAACTTCTAAGCTTTCTAGTTCTATCCCAACCTTAACACGATCATTCTCAACATAAATACACCTTCAAATCAGGTTTTGAACATCATACAGACCTTGAAACACTATTGATTTCAATTATAATCCATAAATTTCTAAATTGGGTTTTTATTTGGTTTTCATTCAATCTGTTATAAATTGCATTCCATAATCTGAATTTACACATCATTCTATATTGGGTTTATCAGAGGATTCAGATTCCTACAACATAGAATCGTGTAGCATCATCAATTTCCATTTAGTCTTCACACCCAAAATGCATTTCTATATAATAGCCCATCCAAAAATGAATATGGTTTACACCCACCATGATTTCAATTGCAATACCGCAATTTAATTGAAAGAAAGTTTAACTACTTGCCTAAATAATTTGTAGGGTCTGACTTCATTTGATGTAGATGAAGATTTGATGAAGAATACATCAATTTCTTCTTAGTTTGGCTCCTAACGCTCTCCCAATTTGGCCATATTTTCTCCTCTACAAAGCTAGGGTTTTCTTTTTGAGTTGTGGCTTTCACAAAATCTCTAACTTAGGTTTTATTATTTGAATCCCGAAATTAAGTTTGTGGGATAAATTAAAATGGCCCAAACACCCCCGTGTGGGCCCGGTTTGCCTAAAAATGTCTAGACCCCCAATTACTACCCACGGGTACCCTTTTTCAACTATCTCGACGTATTCTGAATCAACCATGCACTGAGAATCTCCATCCGAGTCACTTAACTAAAATCTTCAACCTCCTCCACATATTATGACACATGTAAATAAATAAAAATCTCTAATTAATTATATCTCAATTCATCAATTTAATTAAATCCTCCATATCAATTTAAATCCTAAAAAATGCATGATGTTACAACCCCGAAAGACCCCTAAAACGACCCCGTGAGCGGCACAGACACCTCACATAGGACAATGTTACTCATAGGAACTGACCGCATTCTCCCAGGACCCCCGGTTTGAGGGCTCGACAGTAGTTCGAGAATATCCACACTTATGCTTGAAAACATGTTAATAATGCGCATAGGTTGAATTCAGCCATGTTGTCCAATTAAAATAATTGTATGTGTTCATGGATGTTGGGTAGAATATAAATATATGCTAACTTTTGTTTTGCAGCGATCTAATCCAATAATTATGGTCACGTATTTATTTTTTTATTTTATGTGATTGAACCCCACAATGCTTTATTTGTGGTTATTTTTTTATTCTAGATTAATGTAATATTGATGTAAAATGTGAACTCCTTAATGGAGGCATAGGACATCTGTAATTTTTTACTATTTTGATCAATGACTCTTGGGTTTAAGGATGATTCTTAAGTTCAAGGATGACTCTTGGGTTGAAGGATGACTCTTGGGTTCAAGGTTGACTCTTGAGTTCAAGGATGACTATTGAGCTCAAGGATGACTCTTGGGATCAAGGATGACTCTAGAGTTAAAGTATGACTCTTGAGTTCTCAACATAACGATATCTTGACCATAATAGTTTAGAATCCTTATTTATCTCAATTTTCTTATTTAGGTTGATTTATGCCTATATTATTCATGTTTTAATTATTGGGTTATTAATATTTGTTAACGACACTTAGAATTATGTACAACATGGAATACCGACCCGACCTTAGATCATGATTTTCTTGGAAAATAAATTTTTCGTGGTTCATTTCAAATTCATGAAATTTAATGGGTTTTATTTATTACTCAAATTAAATTTAATTTCTAGAATTATTTTAATTTTAAATACTTTATTAACTTTGGATAATTAAAATAAGGAAATTAATTATTTTAATTTGAATAAATAAATTGGAAAATCCCATTATTTTAATTCGACAATTTAAAATTGAACAGTTTCCATGGTTATATGTTTAATCTATGTTTTTTTAAATTATGGGTTTTTAATGTGTAATTAGAAAATATAAATAATTTTTCGGATTTATTTTGTGAATATAAGGGAATTTAGAATTTATATTTATTACACATGTTTTGGGAGCGCGAAAATTTGGGCAACCATAAATTTTGACATGTGTCAGTTTCCCTGTATTTTCTAAAATACTAAAATTGAAGTTATCTTTTCACAACCCTCACAGAAGTTTTAAATTACTAAGTGGGAGAGGGATTTGGTCACAAATAAATCCCATGGTCTCCACCAACGGTTTGTAAGTTTTCAATAACAAGCAGGTCCTCCAAAGAGGAATACTAATTATTATGATAACCAGTACAAATTTTATTAGGGGCAATTTTAGGCTCATATTCATATAGGCGGTCCCCAAAGGAGGAGTCTATATGATATGGGATAGTCGAAAATTAGTTGGTGTTATACACTTAGACACAAAATTATAGTAGGTTCTCCAAAGAGGAATGCTATTATTTTGTGGGACCAAAGTGTCAGCTAATAATTTTATTTGGCATATTCTTTACTTAGATGGTAAAATTAAAGGAATTGGCCTACCTAATGTGATTTTGTATAATAGGTTCTCCAAAGAGGATTGCTATTCAAACGGTAATTGGGACACTGACGGATTCTTTTAAAATGGTAGAAGGAACCAAACTTAAATGGAATTCAAAGTTAGTTGTTTGTTATAATATGTTCTTTATTATGTGATTCTCTAGTTTTAAATTGTAACTCAAATATTCATGTGTTTCGATTCTGGTAATCATTAAAAAGATAAAATTTAAATTGGACTTAGTGTTGATGATAGAGACATGCATATATGTATTTTCTTAGTGTTGTCTTGAATAGTCACATTATAAGAATTATGTAAGGAAATATTGAATATAAGTGGAAAAGATTAATGGTATGACACAATATGACTTCTTTATTAAGTTAGAGATATTGTGACATTATTATTAATCCCCAATTATGCGTAATTAAAAAAAAAACAAGGTTGGCCATGGACTATATCCGTGAACATTTTTAAATATATTTAAGAAAATTTGGGCAGAATTTTATTTTTTTCTGGACATTCTAGAACCTATGTAATGTAATCCTCGCACAACCATAATGCTAAATAAATAAGTTATAAAAGCTCGCGTGGTCCCAAGACCCCCGATTTGAGAGAAAGACGATATTTCAGGTCGTTCTCTTAAATCGTTGGTCTCGTGGCCACGCGGTTGGTTACTATGAGCTACGTTGGTCCCGTGGGAGGTTTTGGCACCTCTCACGGGGCCGTTTGGGGGGTGCTTCATTTTTTCGCTCTTTGATGACACTTTTTAGGCCTAAGTGTGGATATTCTAAAATTTGTCCCGTTCTCTCTAATCGTGGGTCCCATGGTCATGCAGTCGGTTACTAAAATCTACGTTGGTCTTGTGGGAGGTGTTGGCGCTGCTGAAGGGGCTATTTGGGGGGGGGGGGGCGATTTTGTCTTTTTGCCCCCTCATGGCAGGTTTTTAGGCCAAAGTGTGGATATTCTAAAATTTGGAATGTTCTCCCAAACCGTTGGTCCTATGGCTTTGTGGTCGGTTACCACGAGCTACGTTGGTCCCGTGGGAGGTGTTGGCATCGTTCACTAGCCCGCTTGGGGGTGGTTCATGGTTTCGCCCTCTGACGGCACGTTTTTAGGCCTAAGTGTGGATATTCTAAAATTTGGCTCATGCTCTCAAATTAGGGGTCCCGTGGCGATGCAGTCGATTACTATGAGCTACGTTGGTACCATGGGAGGTGATAGTGTCACTCACGGGTCCATTTGGGGGGTGTTCATGGTTTCTCCCTCTAATGGCACATTTCCAGGCCTGAGTGTGAATATTATGAAATGTGGTCTGTGCTCTCAAATCGTGGCTCTTGTCGCCTCACGGTCAGCTACTACGAGCTATGTTGGTCCCGTGGGTGTTGTTGGCACCGCTCACTGGGCCGTTTGGGGGGGGGGGGTTCATGGTTTCTCCATCTGACATAACGTTTTATGACCTAAGTGTGGATATTCTGAAATTTGGCATGTGCCCTCAAACTGTTGGTCCCGTGGCCACGCGGTCGTTTACTACGAGCTACATTGGTCATGTCGGAGATGTTGACGCCGCTCACGGGGGCCGTTTGGTGGGTACTTTGTGGTGTCGCCCTCGAATGGAACGTTTCAAGACTAAGTGTGGATATTCTTAAATTTGACCCAGGCTCTCAAACTGTGGGTCTCTTGGCCACACAATCGGTTAGAACGAGCTATGTTGGTCCCGTGGGAGGTTTTGGCTCTGCTCACGGGGCCATTTGGAAGGTGCTTCGTGATTTCGCCCTCTAACGGCACATTTTCAGGCCTAAGTGTGGATATTTTAAAATTTGGTTTGTGGTCTAAAACCGTGGGTCCCGTGGACATGTGGTTGGTTACTATGAGCTAAGTTGGTCCCGTGGAAGTGTTGGCGAAGCTCATGGGGCCGTTTAGGAGGTGGTTCATGGTTTCTCCGTCTGACAGCACATTTTCAAGCCTAAGTGTGGATGTTCTGAAATCTGGCTTGTGCTCTCAAGTTGTGGGTCCCTTGGCCACACGACCGGTTACTACGAGCTACGTTGATCCCGCTGGAGGTGTTGGCGTCTCCTTTTGGGGGTTGCTTTGTGTTTTCTCCATCTGACGAAAAATTTTTAGGCCTATGTGTGGATATTCTAAAATTTGGCTCATGCTCTCAAAATGTGGGTCCAGTGGCCACACGGTCGATTACTACGAGCTACGTTGGTCCCGTGGGAGGTGTTGGCGCAGCTCATGGGGCCATTTCTTGGGTACTTTGTGTTTCCCCCTCTGACATCACATTTTCCGACCTAAGTGTGGATATTCTGAAATTAGGCTCATGGAAGGTGGTTGCACCTCTCACGAGGCCATATATTATAATCTACCTTTTCATGGTAAGACTTTAATAAAAGTTCAATGCGTCTTATCTTCATCTAGTCAGGATTTGTTTTTAAAAACGTACGGATTTTTGAATGTGTCCAATTAGGAGGATGCATATCTATAATCAATGCATAGATGTCCGCAACATAAACTCAAAATATCATCCTCTTTAGCCTATTGGCAATATTGAGTTTGACGCGCATGTGTTGTGAGACATCGCAATCTTTGACACTTCTCTTTGTACGTAATTCTAACCATAAAGGGTGAATTTTCTTTTCTGTCTTCTCTAACATCATAAGAAATTCTAGTGC
Source organism: Sambucus nigra (assembly GCA_949130495.1). NCBI lineage: Eukaryota > Viridiplantae > Streptophyta > Magnoliopsida > Dipsacales > Adoxaceae > Sambucus > Sambucus nigra. The sequence goes on from OX422224.1 coordinate 380,504,075, forward strand.
TCTATCGGGATTATGTATGCAAAATATATATTGTATATCTTCATCCCAGCATTCTGGTAGGGAAAACATAATACAATCGAACAAGTACTCTTGCTCGAGATGAACTCCTCAATTTACAAGGTAGTTAAATTATTTGATATTCCTATTCCCATATCAATAAATTGGAGTACCCACTAAATGATGTTCATTAATGAAAGATGTACGAGTGCGATCCAATTGCAACCTTTCCCACTCTTGTTGCCATTTATTACCACCGTGACTCATTTTTCTTGAGAAAAATCAACGAGGGCATGATTATGATCCCAACAAATAATGGCTCTAATGAATCACTAACTAGTTATTATGTATAAGGACGTGATTTTCATTCACACATGCACACATAAATACACATAAAGATATACACACATACACACGTAAAGATACATGAATGCGATTGTGGAGTCACTTCGGGTCGAATAATCCTATAACTTACATAGCTAGTAATTGAAGAAGAGAACGGTATGACCCAGATCACAAAAATCTTTTGGACTTGACCTTTGATTTCCTTCACACAACGGTTACTTTCTCTCTCATATCTAGTCTTCACTTTACATTAGAAATTCCCCCAACAATATGGCATTTGATAAGGAGAGCTTGGAATCAAACTATAGTTGTGTAACAAGATTTACTTCGCCTCACTTTCCTCAACAACATCAAACTCCACCATCTAAAACTAGTAATGGGAACACTGGCTTATTAGGTTTTGAATCCCGTGTATGCGTGTGTTTCTCCCACGAGTGAATCCCGTGTATGTGTGTGTATATCACCATTGATTTGTTACGTTTTGAATACCTACTTTTGCCATTTAGGCCAACAATACCTAAAATTATCCCTTACAAACATTAGTCATAAAATTAACCCTTGCAAACATTAGTCATAAAAATAGTACCATACAAACATTACCTCTAAAATTAATCTCGGATTTAGCATCAATATTAAACTTAAACCAACATTAATCGTATATTTCGTTTCTTGACTTAAACCAACATTAGTCATATACTTTTTAATATTTTTTTAGCATCAATATTGAAGGACACACATTTTTTTTTATATTTCAACCCTAAACCTAAAATATCAATACACACATACATACATTATACATACACATACACATATATACATTATACACACATGCATACACATATACATATACACACATACATACACATATACACACTAAAATACACATGCACACACACATAAATGCATACGTACATACATACACTGAAACACACACACAAATACACATGTACACACATATACACACTAAAATACACACATACATACGCACACAAAAATACACTGAGATTTAAATATTACCTTAGAAATTGAAAGAGAGATGGAGATTGAAATTTCAGAATTAAGAGCACAAAATCACGCGAAAGCCAAAAATTTGGAGGGTTTAGGGATTTTGAGAGGGAAATGAAATAGTTTGCCTGGGTATTAAGTATAAAGACACTGGTCACGGATAAGGGTTGTGACCACATGCCATGACAACATTAATTTTTAACATGTCAGTGTGTAAATAATAACCTGGTCACGGCCAAACGCCATGACTCAGTTCCTAGAATGCTCACTGTTAAAAGTCGTGACTATATCAGTGCGGATTTGGTTTATGGTCACAGTCTAAGGTCGTGACCCTATCCAAGACCAAATTTTGAGGGAAAATTGTGGCCACAATGGTCACGGCTAGATCACGGCTTATATTCATGACTCACACGAGTCACGAAGATTATTCGTGAATACATGCGAGATGATCCACTACCATGCTACATCATCGACCTCATCACACCCATTTTGGATATGGTCACGGCTATGGGACATGACCCCTTTTTTATGACTATTCGCCCTGTTTGGTCTAGTTTATGTTCAAATTGTGGTAAAAAAAAGGTCACCTTAAGAATTTTTGTTTTGATCGTGGAAGAGGTCCCAGGGAATTTAAGGATAAAGTTTCATCGGTTCCCATAACCCCTCAAGTTAGGTACACACATGTTTAGGTTACGAAATCAGTTTTTAAGACATTATGTTGGTTTGTTCTCACATGCTTGCACATTATTCTTCACATCTTATTTGTTATGGTTGATTGTTTGCATGATTATGTTTGTCATACATTAGATTGTGCTTCATGATATCTATTTGCTTGTGTTATTATGTATATCTTTTGTTTTATATTTGTCTTTTATTGAGTCATATTTTAAAAATACAAAAACATTTTTAGTTTCATTTTTTTAAAGTTCACAAAGATTTTGTTTTTTTTAAATATTCTGAAATTTTTTAAAAGATTTTGTGTTTAGTTTTACACAATCGGTACAACATATTGGTGTGTTTGAATCCAATTCGGTTTATAATTTTGATGTGGCTAGGACATTTGGTTTTTATTTTAGATTCTTAAATTGATCTTAACCATGTTTATAGACTAGTCTCGAACCTGACTTGCTTTATGGATTCGACTTGGTTCATGCCTTCACACACATATGCACGAGATTATTGTATTTTGTCTTCATGATGTATATTGGAGCTTGGTAAAATGCTCTCCTATTAATTTTTTCATCTACCTGTTTATTTGACTATGGAGGATTTGTGCTTGTAAGAACCGTTGACCATGAGGATTTGTTTAATATTGAAAAAATGATGAGTGTAATCGGGAAAGGGCTGTGAGAGGCAAAAAACTCATCGTGAAAGCCTCCACTTGGAAAGAGCCCAAGAAAAAATTACGACAATAAAAAGAAAAAAATGCCAAAAGGGGCCCAAAATAGTTTAGTCTGATTGATTCAAAATAACTCACTTCAAAAGAAAAGAAAAGAAAAGAAAAGAAAAGAATAAAATATATGATCATGTTTATCTTTTGAGGGAGTTTAATTGAAGATCGACGGGTTTGCACAATGATACATAGTTATGATTATTTTGTCATGACGATATTAATTTATAGAATTGTTAATATTCTAGGCTTGGGTGCATTATACATGTTTTGATCATTAATCTCAACTTTATTTATCACTTGAGGCTAAAACTTAGTTTGATAAAGTTTTGCGGTCAATTAGAACTTCTTGAACATATTTAAGAGTTTGGGTTATCATTATTTTGTTACTATTCGACACCCATTCATTCCGTCCCATACTTTGGACAGATCAATACTTTACTAGTGTGTAAAGATTATGTATTTTGTGTCATGTTTTGTGGTCGGTTATGCCTATATGTGTGTGCCGTATTTTCTTTGATGCAATTTTGCATATATTATATAAGTTATTACATGTTGTAATTGTGAAATTTGTTTTTTTTTTAATTAAAATTTTTCAAAAATAGTTGGTTGTGCTTGCCTGTGAGATTATCATTTCACATGCTGGATTTACATCTTTATGTGATGATATCTTATCTTCTGTGTGATGCTTGGTATTTCATATTTTTATTTCTACTTCTTTGTCTCTTTCGGATAAAAATAACGAGGGAGAGCAAATTAAAATGAGTTTGAATTATGGGGGAGAATTTATTTATTTATGAGTTTTACTTTGTTTCAAACTCGATGCGTCACGAGGGTATTTTTTTTTTTTCTCGTGTGTGGAGGCTTCCCTTTCATAATATTAAAGACACGGGGATTAAGACAAAGTTTTGGAAGAAGAAGAAGTTTGAATACAAAGAGACTGATGTCATTCCATTCTAGGGTTAGAAAGGGTGTTTGTATTTTTTGGCATGGGAGATTCTCATTTTAATTTGGTATTCGGTCATGCTTGTTTGTTTTGTATCGGAATAGCCAAAGTGAGATATTTGTGAGATAATTTTTTCTAGGATGTTCATAGCATATATTTAGGCTAGTTTGGCGTATCCCATTACAAATCATCACGCACCATCAAGAAGAACAGAACTCAAGCATCTTCAATTTCGAAGATTCCCAATAAGGTATAAAACAATTTAGAGTTTGAATTAATTTTCGAAATTATATTTTGGGATGTTTATTTTTATCAAAAGATGAACATGAACTTTTTTATTTTTGAAAACGAAAAATGTTTTCGGAGATACCTGTAGATGAAATTTTTAGAATTTGTTTTAGTCGTCAAACGACATTGACCAATCGTCTAAAAGACATTGGCATGTCATTAGATACCTCATTTGAAGCTTTGCTTCACATATGGACCAAAGAAGAGAGTATTGTTTTGTTTTTCCAAAGTCGTTTGAAAGGTTCATTCGATGGGATTTCAAACAAGATCTCAATCTCATTCAAACAGCCTTAGGATCTCGTTCGAATTACACGTCGCCTAAAATTTTGTATAAATACCTGGTTCATGTTCAGAACATTTAAGACTTTTGCGAACTCCATTTCTGCATAACTTTTGCAAAATTTCTTCAAGTTTTGTGTTAAAAAACACTTGTTTAACTCACAACAAAAAATCCTTGAATATTGTTCTTGTGAATTGTCTAAACCGTAGAAATTTTGTATCTTTTTCATACACCTTTTGTGGAGAGGATATCCATGGCTGAATTTTTATACCTACAATGATCTACTACAAAAAGTGAAGGCGGAGGCTGACGGAGGACTACGATCATATGATTCTTGCGAGGATCATAGTTGTTCATTGGAGATTTTCAAAGATTAGCGCACTATACTTGTGGCAATTATTAAGTAGTTTGTAAGTCGGCTATTCGGTAAATTTCTAAGTGAATAAATATTTTTCCCTTTGGTTTTTTTTCTTGAAACTCGGCCTAGGTTATTTTCTTGTTTGATTTATCTGTTTTGTCACAATAGATGCATGCGTAGGATAAAAAGATAAAATCTGTTTAAAATTAGCTTCCGCATTTATAAATTAGTGTTGCGATTTTTGTTTCTAAATACCCTTTGAAATTATTTTGCAATTAAAAATTGGTATCATAGTAGGATGTTGCAAGTTATCAAGTGATCTTGATTATTTTAAAAAGCTTTTTTGTCCACTACCTTTTGAACTCTAAAATTGTCAAATTCATATCAGAGCAGGTTGTACTAATTTAGTATGTTTGATCTTGTTTACCTTATTTTTGGGTGGTTGTTTATTCATATCTCGTGTGCTTGTTTTTATCTCGATGTATTCCCAAAGATTTGAAGAATTAAATCTTTTGAATTTGAAGTTTGCAAAAATAATTGAAATTCTTGATGAAGAAAATTCTCGTTTTAAAAATATGATTGAATATTTGCAAACGTTTTAAACTTGGAGAGATATGATTCATGAGAATTTTAAGGATTTGTATAGTGACTTTAAATGTTTGAAAATGTCCAAAAAGGACAGTGTTGATATAGTCCTTATTTTAGAAAACGAATTAGGGAACTTGAAAAATTATAGGGTTTGTGATGGTGCCTATAAGGATACAAATGTTTTGGTTTATAATTTTAAGGCACGTGAGAAGACACTTAGGGATAGGTTTTATTTCATTGTGGGTAGAGAGATAACCTTCTCGGAATGATTGAAAATATGAAGAAGGAGTCCCTAAAATTGGAAGAGTTAAATTCTTTGCTTGAGTTTAAAATTTTGAAATTAAAAGATGATTTAAACGACTCAAGTAGTATTAATGGTCATGGCTCGTCCTGTTCTAATGCTTACATTGTTAAAGCGAAGACCATTATTTGTTTTAAAGGGTCAACCAAAACCAAGTGTATTAGAAAATTTCAAACCATAGGTAACATTCCTCTCGTTTACACCTATTCACATTTTGGTGGGAAAGGTCACCTTAGACATTTTTGTTTTTATCTTGGAAGATGTCTTAAGAAATTTAAGGATAATGTCTCATCGATCATTGTAATCACTCGAGTTAGGTTCACACTTGTTTGAATTAGGAAATCAGTTTTGGAAACACTAAATCTTAGGTTGGTTAATTGTCACAGGCTTGCACATGATGCTTCACACATTATTTCTTATAATTGATTGCTCGCATGATTTTATTTATTATAAGCTAGTTTGAGCTTCATGATATCTGTTTGCTAGAGCTACGATGTGTATATCTTTTGTATTATATTTATCCTTAATTGAGTCATACTTGAAAAATACAAAAAGATTTTTGAATTCATATTTTTTTTAAAATACAAAAAGATTTTTTTTTATATTTTAAAAATTTTAAAAAGATTTTTGGTTTTTTGTATTTTAGTTTTACACATTTTTTATGGCATATTGGTGTGTTTGAATCCAATTCACTTCGTAATTTCCATGTGTCTAGGACATTTGGTTATGACTTTAGATGCTTAGATTGATTTTAACCATGTTTATGGAGTTGTTTCAAACTTGACTTTCTTTATGGATTCGACTTTATTTATGCCTCCATACACATATTTACTAGCTTAATAGATTTTGACTTCATGATGTATATTTGAGCAATAGTTTAATTTGATTGGTCATTCAAAGAAAATCACTTCAAAAGAAAAGAATAGAATATATGGTCTTGCTTATCTTTTGAGGGAGTTTAGCTGAAGATCAATGGGTTTTCACAATCGTACCAAGTTATGCTTATTTTGTCATGATCCTATTGATTTGTATAATCATTAATATTCTAGTCTTGTGTGCAATGTGTTAATTTTTTTCATTGCGTTCAACTTTATTTATCACTTAAGGTTAAATCTTAGTTTTATAAAGTTTTAAGGTCAATTAGAACTTCTTGAAGATATTTGAGTGTTTGGGTTATAATTCTTTTGTTACTCACAGCCGTTCATTCCATCCCACACATTTGGACACATCGATACTATGCTAGTGTGCAAAGCTTATGCATTTTGTGTCATGTTTTCTAGTTATTTATACCTATATATGTGTGCCGTATTTTCTTTGATGTATTTTTCATACATTATATAAGGTACTGCATGTTATATTTGTGAAATTTGTTTTTCTTGAAAAAGTGAAAATTTTTAAAAATAGTTTGTTGTGTTTGCCTTTGAGATGATAATTACACATGCTGGATGAATATCTTTATGTGATGATATCTTATCTTCTACGTGATGCTTGGTATTTCATGTTTTTGTTTCTATTTCTTTGTTTATTTCAGATAAAAATAAAAGGGGCGAGCAAATTAAAATGAGTTTGGATTGTGGCTGAGAATTTATTTATTTATTAGTTTTACTTTGTTTTAAACTCGATGTGTAACGACGGTATATGTTTTTTGTCTCATGTGTGTAGGTTTCCTTTTCACTATATTAAAGACACGCAGATGAATACAAAGTTTGGGAATAATAAGAAGTTTGAAGACCAAGATACTTATGTCATTTTGTTCTAGGGTTAGGAAGGGTGTTACTTTTTTTATCGTAGGAGATTCTGATTTTAGTTTGGTGTTCATTTATGCTTGTTTGTTTTGAACCTGAATAGCCAGAGGAGGAGATTTGTAAGAACAATTTTCTATGATTGTTCACATCATAACTTTAGGCTAGTTTGGCGCATCCTGTTACAAATCGTCACGCACCATCAAGAAGAACCAAACTCAAGCATCTCCAAGTTTAAAGACTTCTCGACATCCAAATAAGGTGTAAAACAATTTAGAATTTGGATAAGAATTTATGTTTTCGGACTTTTATTTTTATCAAAAGAAGAATGGGAACTTTTTATTTTTGAAAAAGAAAAATGTTTTTTAAGATACCTCGAGGCAAAATTTTCAAAATTCGTTTAATTCTTTCAAAAGACATTGCAATGTATTTCAAACTACATTGGCATATCGCTACATACCTCATTTGAAGCTTTGCTTATCATATGTGGATTAAACATGAGTGTACTGTTTTGTTATTCCAAAGTCTTTTGAAATGGTCATTCGAATGGACATCAAACGAGATCTCAATTGCGTTCAAATTACCTTAGGATCTCGTTTGAATGACGAACCACTTTTAATTTTGTATAATTACCGATTTCGTGTTCAGAATGTGTAAGACTTTTGCCAACTCTGTTTATGCATAATTTTTGCAAAAAATCTTCAAGTTTTCTGTGGAAAAACACTTATTTAATTCACAATAAAAACATACTTTAATATTGTTCTTGTGAATTATTTAAAACCTATAAATTTTGTATCTTTTTCATACACCGTTTGTGGAGAGAATCTCCATTGCTGACTTGTGATACCTGTGGGGATTAAGTACTAAAGACAAAGGCTGAGGATGATGGAGGACTACGAACATGTGATTCTTGCGGGGATCATAGTTGTTCATTTGAGATTTGTGAAGATTAGTGCACTAAACTTTTAGAGGTTATCAAGTAGTTTGTTAGTCTTTTTTCTGAAACTCACCCCGAATTATTTGGTTGTTTGATTTATCAATTTTATCACTCTAGATGCATTCTTAGGATAAAAAGATCAAATTTGTTTAAAATTAAATTTCGTATTTATAAATTGGTGTTGCAATTTATGTTTAGAATCACCCTTTGCAATTTTTTTATGACTACATTATCCACCCTTGGAGTCCGAACCATCTTGACTGCAGAGATGAAGAACTAACCTCTTTAGGCTTATTTAGGTATCTTACCATTGTTTCTTCTTTAACTCCATATATTTGAAGTAACTGGTGGATAATGAGTTAGGAATCACTACGCCCTATCACCTGATTGCCACCTAGTGAGGAGGCTAATTCTAATCCTAAAATTACTGATTCATACTCATATTCAATATTAGAATCTTGAAATTGAAATCTCAATGCATATTCCACATCTAAATTGTTTGGGGTATTGATTAAGAGTCCAGCACCATTGCTAGTGGTGCATGAAAATCCATCTATAAACACTTTCCAAACTGGGATGTCATTGTTGAAGTCTTCTTCTGCCACTCCGTATTTGAACACCTTCTTACTTTGTTCAGCATGTCATCGAGCTATTTCTTGAACAGCTGATGATTCTGGTTGGTTGGCAACCATCTCAGTTTGCTTTTGAGTTGAGTTATCTTTTGGAGAAGTTAGCTCGACTGGCAAACTTGGATTGTTTGGCACCTCTGCATAAGTGAATTCTTGTACAAAATCTTCCATTGTTAGCCCTTTTAAGGAGGTTCACGGCTTATAATATCATATTATTCAAGATCAACTGCCCAAGACATTACTTTTCCTGACTTTTCATTTTTGTGCAAAGATTTTTGCAAAGGTAAGTCGATGTATACTACAATGGTATGGGCTTGGAAGTAAGGTCTCATCCTTCTAGAAGCTTTAATAAGAGCCAACACTAGCTTTTCTAAGCATGGATATCTATTTTTTGCTCCTCGTAATGTTTTGTTGGTGTAGTACACTATCTTTTGAACTACTCCCTCTAGTCAGATCAGGGTCGAGCTAACAGCGAACTCTGAAACAGCCAAGTATAAGTACAATTTGTTGCCTAATATTGGTCGGGGGAATAGTGGGGGAGATCCCAAGTACTTATTTACATCCATAAAATCTTTCTCGCATTCTTCATTCTATTTAAAAGTCTTTTTAAAAACTTTAAAGAATGGGAGACATTTATACGTGGCTTGGGAAACCTAATGATTCAGAGTTCCCATTCTACTAGTCAATTTTTGTACATCCATCCTGCTAGTTAGGGAATGCATCATCTGTAATAAAGCCTTTGTTTTGTAAGGATTAGCTTTAATTCACCTTTGATTTATAATATATCCCAAGAACATTCCTTCTTATACACTTGGTCGGATTGAGCTTCATTTTGTGTTTCTCCAATTGCTCAAATGTTTATGCTAAGTCAGCAATATGGTCTATAAAAAACTTGCTCTTGGTGAGCATATTATCACATATACTTCCATGTTGTTTTCGTTCTGGTCTTCAAATACTTTATTTACCAACATTTAATATATTGCTCCAGGATTTTTTAGTTGAAGGGCATAATGTTGTAGCAGTATGTTATTCGACTGGTGATGAAAGATGTGCTCTCCTTAGCCTATGGCTTCATTTTAATCTAGTTGTAACCATAATAAGAATCTATGAAGCTAAGTATCTCATTACCTTCCATTAAATTTACTAACTAATCAATCCTTGGTAGAGGAAAGTGAACTTTGGGCATGCTTTATTGAGGTTAATGAAGTCTACATACATGTGCCATTTGTAGTTCTTTATTCTGACAATTACCACATTGGCTAAGTAGGTCAGATATATAACATCTTGTATAAACTGGGATTTATTCAACCTTTCCACTTCCTCTTGGATTGCCATATTCTTCTCAGGACTAAAACTCTGCGCTTCTACTTGATTGGTTTAGAATCCTTGTAAATGTTGAGTTCATGGAAGATGAAGTCAGGATCAATCCCTGGAATATCCTCATGGCTCATGGCGAACACATTATTCCTATCTCCGAGGATTGTAATTAATTCCTATTAAAGAGAGGGTGTTAGTCTTTGTTAACGAAAATTTTATTTATCCCTAATTGATTAATTAAGTTAGTTTAATTAATGTACATTTTAGTTTAACTTAATATATTGATTTTGATGATTCCAAACATACTGTTTTATAAAGTCATTCTATAAATATTTATTATGGTTTTATCCTGTTTATTTCCTACTGAACATACCTCGACTTTACACAACGACATATCCGAGTAAAGGTATTCACATGTATTGCACATTTGCACTTGACACATTAGGCACACATGCATATTTCTTGATCCATGATTTTTATTGTGTGACTTATTAATTGTGAGCCTGAATTTGTTAAAAGTGAGTTTACATAAAAAAAAAATTCTCTGAAAATATTTTTTAAATTGGTGTAAGACTTGTTTTCAAAATTTATTAAGAAAATTAATTTTTTATAAACAATAATTTATCGTAAATACAGTTCGTGTTTTCTTACAAAAAAAAAATCTGTTCGGAATGTTTTTTTATCCACATTTTTTTCTGTCCCAAATCTTTTTATATAAAAATCTGTTCGCAAATATTTTTTTATATATATCAGTCATAATTTTTTTTGAGTTTGGGAATTATTTTTTTTTCATATATACATATCAGTTCCGAAATTTTGTATATATACATTTCAATTCAAATCTACTTATTTCTGTCCAACCGGAACTATCAGTTCATGCCTCAGCCTATTATGTCTTAGGCCTCTTACAGCCTATGTCCTCTTGTGTCATTGAGATATGACTATTAAAATGAAAGAGAAGACCTGCTACAAACACAAATCATCTCCCTTAAATGCTTTTGACCACACACACATTGTGACTAGCCTTAAGGCTATTACTCTTAGGGCTGCAGAATGGTTTTGGCTCCTTTATGAGCTTTGAAGTTTTTTTTATATTTATATAATTTTTGTTTTTGTCCGAAGCTTTCTTATATACGAAATTTTTTATATATATGAATCCGTACGAAACTTTTTTTATATATTTCAGAATCTGTACGAATTTTTTTTCTTATCCGTGATAGTCCTGCTCGGACTAACTTGAACCCTCGCTACTGTTGGAAACTTGTACCTGCCATAAAGACTTGGCCACAGATTTTCATATGGGTCTTTATAGCTTCTCGTTTTTGTCTGATTTGGACGCTACCCTCTGCATTTCGTCCCATAGTTGTTGGACCATGTTTTCCAAATACACGTGTCCTTTATATTTTATACAACTCTTGTGTGTCCACTAAATCATAAGAGAGTTAATATTTTTTATCCGATCTGTGCGACACTGTTTTCTTTCCTTTTCTTTTTCATGTACGAATGACAGTACTTATATATATATATATATATATATATATATATATATATATATATATATATATATATATATATATATATAATCTTGTGGCTTGTCTTCAACCGATATGACTTTTGAGTTCAGTGGCCCATATCTCATTAATACAAATCAGTTACCAATCTACCTATCTTTCGGTATAGACCTGCTACCAGATTTAACCACTATGATCTGTCTTTAGTTGCGTAATGTTGCGTCATCATTGGCCATTAATGGGTTCAACAGCTACACCATCTTTGGGCGAAAAATGAGTTCGGATTTTTTTATACATGAATTCGAGAATGTTTTATATATATATTTCAGTCCAAAATCTTTTTCAGAAATCTGTTTTATTTATATTTCAAGTCCGAATCATTTTTAACGTTTGTATATGTTCGGAATTTTTTATTTATAAATTTTTCTGTCCGAAATTCTTTTTATAAATATCTGTTCCGAAATCTCATATATATTATTTCAGTTGGAGCATAAATCATTTTTTTTAATCATTAAGTTATAATTTTTATAATATATCTATGTGCATAAATATTTGCTATTAGTTTGGCCAAAGCTGAAGACAGCTAAGTCTTTCATGCATATTTGCATTTTATTTATCAATACCTCGGGTTACGCATTCCTATTAGTTTTGAACAAAAATATTATTATGTCAGTGCTAACATCATATATAGATAGTTGTATCTCTCTCTCTCTGTACTAACACACATTGAATATCTCATCTGTCTCTAAACATCTCTCTCTCTATCAGTCTTGGAGAGGATTTATTGCACCTCACCTTCTCTATCTATCAGTTCAATTAATGCTCCAAGTTGAAGAAGAGAGCTTAGTTGAATCACTCTCAAACGGCTATTATTTTTCAAGGCTACAAAAGAAGAGACCACATTCAGTTGAAAAACAGACACGAAAATATCTACAAGAGAGCATCCAAAAAATTTATTCAGCTCCACATACTCACAAAAAAAAGGAGCAACTAGAATTTATATTTAGCTCATACACTCGTTCAAGAATAGCATTGAAGTTGACACTCAGATTTGAGATAGCAACAAAGTTCTATTCAGTTAATTGTTGAAGAAGTAATTGAAGAGCAAAACAATCTTTATCTGCTACAAAGATTTCAAGTGAAGACTTGGGCCAAATTCAAAGTCATTTACGAAGTCTCAACCAAGAAGAAACTCGGTCTCATTTTGTATCTTTAAAGAGTTTCAGAAACTGTACATCATTTCTACTCCATTTGTGTAAATATTTGAAGCTTGGGTTTTTAGCTTCGGTGGTTGTACTAGTAGCGGGTTTTTGCTGCTCGGTTGTACAAGAGGTGGTTTGATCCTACCTTCAAGTGGATCAGGACTAGTGAAGCGCGGGAGACGGAAGCTTGCTCTTGGCGCGTGGACGTAGGCCGGGTTTTGGCCGAACCACGTTAAAAATACGGTGTCATTTATTTTCATCATTTAAATTTAGTTATATGCTTGTGATTGATTAATTTTATTTTTCATCCCTTTACTTGCTAGATATTTAAATCTAAAAATTTGGTAAATTTAATTTAAGATTAAAATAATTATTTTCGTAATAATTATTAATTCCAGAATATTAATTTTTATTAACTACGAAAATTATTTATAAATTTATTTGAATCTTATAATCATAAAAATATAACTTGTTTAATTTATTGATAGTATTTGATTGTTATTCTTGTGTGAAACACTTTAGATTAAATCCAGAATATAAAATACGAAAATTGATTATTTATTTATTGGATGTTGTAATCTCTTATTTAATCAATTGAAAGTATTTATTTGATAATTTATTTATTGTGTGTTTCAATCTCTGATTTAATTTGTTTAATTTAATTGGTAACATTTATTTAATCATTATTGGTTTAATCATTTAAGATTTATTTAATCTGAAATTTGTATTAAGTGTTTTAAATTAAATATTTTCTGAAATTTTGATTTAACCCGAAAAGTTTGTAAAATCTCAATTCACCCCCCCTCTTGAGTATTAATCTATGCAACAGTCTTAAACCAATTTGAGTGGTCCTTTTTTATTGCTCATCATTAAGCAAAATAGTTTTTGCCTCTTCCATAACTTATTCCTTTATCAAATCTTCCTTTTCTTGGGGATCTAAAGTGTCAATATGGAAAGAAGTTGTGCTCCTCTGTATCTCCTGTTGGTCGTTTGAGGTATAGTAGCATTCCTCAACTTCCATCTGGTTACAGTTAACTATGTTGACTCCATAATTGGTTGGAAACTTCATGCATTAATGTACAGTAGATTGAACTACTTCTCATTGCTTCATCCTAACTCAACCGCGGATTATGTTATAAGCTAAAGGGACATTTTTGTATAGTATAAAGAAGCATTTTTTTTCCTTTCTACTTGTTGGCCAATTGTCGACCAACACGTCCAACTTGATTGTTCCCAAGGGATATACCCTTTTTCCCTTGAGAACCCTATGACAGGCCTATGATAAGGTTCTAGCATACTGTCTCAATGCCCTACGCTATGTAAATAGCTATAAAACATGACATCCACCGAACTCCCATTGTTGACCAATATTCTTGCTACTCTACCATGGTGAACCCTACAAATGATGACTAACGAATCATAATAAGGATAAAGAACCCCAATCAAATAATTTTTGGAGAAATCGATCACTAATCTATCCTTATTGAATTTCCTAGGCCCTCCATCATTTTTCTCAGATATGTCCATCAGCCGATAGTAAGAGATGATTTGGCTTCATTTAAGTAGTATTCCTCTCGATAAGTCCATCTCCTCCACCAGCATCTCCTCCTACAATGCAGTGACAGCCAAAGGAAATCATCCCTACCTCTATTGCAGGTTCATTTGGTTTCTTCGTCATGTCAAGATCATTCTCATAATTTTTGTTGTGTTCCCTTTTCACGTCATCCTTTCCTTAGCCAGGTGACTCGGATCCTCTTCTGTTTTCTCAGCTACCATTTTGATCAACCAATTTATTTAACTTTCCTCGCCCAATAAGAGTTTCCACTTCATTCTTGAGGGTAATGCAACTATCATTCGTGTGTTAATGATCTCTATAAAAATCATAATATTTTTACTTATCCCTCTAACTAGGAGGTAACTTTACGTTTCTAGGCCAATTCAAATCTTTGTTGCCCCTAATTTCCACCAGGATGTGATGAACACCTTTGGTGTGAGGAGTATACTCTCCATACTTCTTGATTTGGTCAATATTCTTATCGTTTTAATCTTTCTTGAATGAATTATTTTTTTGACTTTCAGCTTTTGTCTTTGGAACAACTTTTGCATTCATAGCTTCCTTGTCATTCATATTCTTCCCACCCTTAACCATCAGCTTTGTCATAGTTTTGGGTGGATTTTTTGCTAAAGCATAATAGAGATCCTTAGAAAGAAATCCACTCATTAGTGATGCAATGATGTCGTTTGTTCATAATCCACCCCTTATAGTTTCTCATTGTTGAAATGTGTGATATACTCTCGGGGTACTTTCTCTAGGTTTTTGGTGCATGGTCAAGGGATGAGTAACATTATTGATTGGCTTAGACCCAAAGTAAAAGTTATCAATAAATAATTAGACCAACTGATAGAAACTAGAAATTTTATTTTTGGCATGATTATTGTACTATATTTTAGTTGGACCTATGATGGAACTAGAGAAAAACTTGCACCTCGTCTCATTGGGGACATAATAGATATCAGTAGCAGCTTGATACTGTTCAATATGGAGGACATGATTAGTTTTCCAATCATATTTAGGAGTAACAATCGCTAGTTTGAATTTGGAAGGTGTGGGGTAGTCCACAATACCCAGGTTAAAAGGTGATCATTTGACAAAACTTCTTTGCAAGGTATTTTTTGTTTTCACCCTTTCTCCCAACCAATCTTCTAGTCATTCCATAGATCCCTTCAAAGAATGTTCCTCTAGCTCGCACTTGGATAAAAAATCTTTCGTGGCTTTTCTGAGCACACGCGTTGAGGTCTTATCTTGAGAAGTCTACTCGACATGTAGAGAGGAGTCATGCTAGCTCTAAATCTCATGGATCCATATATATGGTTGCGAGGACATTCTTGCTCCCTGTGATACCCTCTAGTTGCTCGGGGACCTAAATGATCAAAGGAGGATTCCCTACTCATCCGGTCCAACATGCTTAGTCACTCGTTGGAGAAAGATCTTCCATCATAATAATCAGTAGATAGGATTGATGACGTTCCTCCAAGACGATACGATATATCACGAAAAGACCTAGAGTATAACTCCTATAATTCTTGGCTGGAATTGGAGCATTTGTCTTTCACCGTATGAGACAATTATTTAAATGACTCTTGCATGGCTTCCTCTCCTCTAGCCAAGTTGAGTAAAATTCTCTAGAGATCTATCTTTCTAGGGGGAACAATAGGTTATGGGTTTTTACCCACAGCTTCTAGCGAACTTTCGAGGACATTGGTCATTCTTCAAAATAGAGAATTATCAAATAAACACAAGAGGTATAACCGAAGGTGCCAATCTGTTGATGTCTATAAATAGAGAGGGTCTAATTTTACAATCACAAATAAATAAACAAAAGTAATATCAACAAACACACAAGAGGAAAAGTGGTTCAACTATAAAAAGCATATGTCCACTGTTGGTATTATTTTGGTGACTATAATAGCTCAAGACAGTGTGCTTGTGATTGATTGAATTCCCCCTTATGCTAAGGGAGATTATTTCGAAAACCTAGAGATGGAATGGCTTTATATCTCTAGGTATTTACATTTGTATACAATAAATTAAAGTCTTGACATTCAGTGTTGGTCATTATTCCATCCGAGTAACCTTTGTTATTTCCCATGGTTCACATTCTAGGAGTTGGTCGACATTCTAGTCAACTAGGTATCCCTGATGCCAGTCACAATAACTGAATGGCTACGTAGGAGGACAGGTGTCTATTGTTCATTGGTCGACGTAGGAGAGTAATTTTTACATACAATAATATATGTATATATATATATATATATATATATATATATATATATATATATATATATATATATCCCATGTGTTTTATTAATTGTAATGAGTCGTATAACCTCCCATAACCTCTTAACCACCCCTAAACCAACTATAAAATCTCCTTTGAATTTCTATAAAGAATAGTTCAATATTTGTCACAATAAGATGAACAACTAAAAAATAATTAATTGGAATTGTCTAAAAATAAAATTTAAAATATAAGACTAAATAGGTGTACTCCTTATGTTCTATTGTGTTTCAATTTTAATGGAACACTACATTTCATTGGACATACGTATGTGGACTCATTAAAATCCCTTGAAATTACTCACCCACTTTTTTTATGAATCGATTAACGATTTTTTTACCAATTAAATGGGAAAACTAAGGGATGAATCAGAGACCACTCCCTTACACCATGCTGCTTCTTTTGCTTAATCGAAACCCTATTTTCCACTTGCATCTATTAACATTTTCATAAACAATATAAAATCATCATAAGGTAAAACAAATAAATGCATGATAAAAACATTACCAAGTTAAGATTCCTTTTTAATCAAATTAAAAGATTTATCTATTCATAAAGAAACACTTCTCAAATTCCATATCCAATTCTTTAAATTATATGGAAACTATTAATATGTACCTTAGAGCATATGTTTTGAAGCTCTAGATTAGTATTTATGCCATATTATTTATATGTAGGAATTATGTGCCTACTGTTTTTGGGTTCTAAATGTCTACCCTTAGGGCACATGTTATCAAGACCCAAATCATTAAATTGGGGTTTCTGAACACACTCTAAAGGTTTGTATGAAATCCCCAATTTCATGCTCTAGAATTGTAATTAAAATATTTTATGTCTAAACTTTTTCTTAAAAATTTTCAATTCTAATTCCACGGGGTTTCCAAACACATCCTTACGTGATCAACATGATTATTAACATATGTGAAAGATTTCTTCTATACATTAAAACACTTTTTCAGGTTCCATATCAGGTCCTCCAAAATCATATACATAGTAAAAACAAAACCGATCCATATAGAAACGAGGAACAAAACCATCCTCGAATACTTGTATTTTGTGCCTTTTTTTAAAACCAAAGATTTTACAATACAAAAGATTGTGAAGAAGCATTCTTTTTTTTTAGTACCAAGAAGCTGTAAAAGCTTTTTTTGGAGCAACTTGTGAGGTTTTTCAATATATCTATGGACTTGCAAAGATACAAATTGGTTGCTTGTTATTTTGGGTCATAGTTTTAATTATTTGAAATAACAGATAAAGTAAGATTTTATTTCCACAAATTCAAGTCTCGGGGGGGGGGGGGGGGGGGGGGGGGGGGGAGCTGGGAGACTTGAATGGATGACCCTTGCTAGCCAAGGTTACTACGGTATCCAATGGGGTAAGACCCTCTAGTTGACATAGCAATCATTGTGTGAAGCAACTTAAGAGGTTTTTCAACTTTTAAAAAGTAGTTTTTAATGTTGATTTCGTCATCACACATTAAATCTTCTTTTGACTTATTTGGACATCTATACGAGTAGGTTGTGAGCCAAATCTAAAACACACATGAGCATATCCAAGATGCTGATTAAATTTATTTTGAAAATTTTAAATATAAATGGTTTATTAAGTCTTATGGAAAGTTCCTGACCATGATTGGTATGACATACCTCTATGCACATATAGAAACGTAATTAAAATCTCAGTGTGTATGTGTGACTCTTCATCAATATGTGAGTTAGTGATTTAATATTATACGGTGTTTTAATATTATTTGTGTTGAGGAGCACATAAATATATCTCATAATCAATGGCAATAGTATTTGAAGACAATTCCGATTGGGCAATGTTATAATGAGCGTTGCCTCATAATTAATTTTTTAGATATTTTGTTGTTAAATAGGTGTGACCTTGCTATGTCTGTTATGTCAGATATTTTTTTAAATAAGTGAGTAAAAGCTTGGCATGTGGAAGCCTGGCCTGCATTGTAAGTGTGTAGAGGAAAGTGGGAAACAAAGTCAATTTAAAAGGGAGAGTGTCCCACATTGGAAAATGAGTGAAGCTAAGTGAAACCCACTAAGCCATAAAAGGAGTGTGGGCAAATTTTGTCCCACGTTGAAAAGATATAAAGAACGTGTACACTTAATAAATAGAAATGGAAGATGAAGAGTGACTTCATCAAGAATTTAAGAAGGCTATTTAAGAGAGCTCTAATACGGTGTGAAGTATGATACACACGTGCACACGCGTGCGAGGCAGTGGGTTATGCACAATATAGTAATGCCTATAGATTTATGGTTAGTGAACCTAATGATTCTGTTGAGGTAAATACTATAATTGAGTCTAGATATGAAATTTTTTATGAAAAAAGATTTTCTTAAATTCATAGAATTAATAATGAGAAAGAATATGTAAACATTCCTTCACAACTACATTATACACCACCAGTATACTAGGAAGAGGTTAGGAAAAATAAAAGACCTAGAAAATAAAAGAGCTTTGTTTTGGACTTTATAGTCTATCTTGTTGATGTAACTAAAGACACACCTTGTAATCATATGACTTTGACTCTCAGTATTGAAACACACCCACAAACTTATAATGAGGCAATTGAGTCTATATATTCAGCATTTTCAAAAGAAGCCATAAACGATGGAATGGATTCAATTATAGGTAACAAAACTTGGAAGTTAGTAGGCTTACCTCCATGATCTAAACCTATCAAGTATAGATGGATTTTAAAAAATAAAACGAACATAAATGCAATAATTGATAAATTCAAGGCTTGATTAGTAGCTAGAGGTTTTACATTGATTATTTTGATACCTACGCACTAGTGGTTAGAACATCTATTATTAGAGTCTTGATTGCATTAGCATCTATATATAATTCGAAATTCATAAAATGGATGTGAAAATTGCATTTTTAAATGGTGGCTTAGAAGAAGAAATTTACATGGAATAACCAGAAGGGTTTATTGTGCCTGGACAAGAACATAAAGTACTAAAATGAATTAAATTCACTTATGGACTAAAACAAACACCTAAAAAATGGCATGAAAAATTCGATAAGGTCATAATTTCTTATGGTTTCAAAATGCATGAATTTAATAAGTGTGTTTATAGTAAATTTGCTAATGGTAAAGGTGTGATTATTTGTTTATATGTGGATGACATGTTAATTCTTGGTACCAATTTAGAAAGCATAAATAGCACAAACAGTTTTCTATCTCCAAAGTTTGACATGAAAGACATGGGTGTGGCTGACATCGTATTAGGAATGGGAATAATAAGAAAAGATAAAAATAAAAATCTTAATCTCATTATTTTGAGAAAATTTTGAAGAAATTTAATCAGTTTGATTGCACACCTGTTAGTACACCTTTTGAACCACAGTTAAAGATGATCCCTAATAATGGTGGAGTTATTTCACAATTGGAAGATGCCAGAGTAGTTGGTAATTTAATGTATGCTATGACATGTACTCGATCCGATATTGCATGCGTTGTTGGTAAATTAAGTAGATATACTAATAATCCTAGTTTATTGCATTGGCATGCTGTTAATTGAATATTAAAATATTTAAAAGGAACTATGGACTATGTTATATACTATAGTGGATATCCTTCAGTATTTGAAGTTTTTTTCGATGCCAGTTGGATAACTGAGCGAGAGGATCATTCATTAACAAGTTGATGGATTTTTACTCTTGGTAGAGGAACTGTTTCTTAGGAGCCAAAGAAACATACTTGTATAGATGACTTTGCAATGGCAACAGAGTTTGCAGCAGTAGTTACTACTAGTAAAGAGGCGCATTGCTTAAGGAATTTCTTAATTGAAATCCCGATTTGGCCAAAACTAATGCCTCTAATGTCCATACATTGTGATAGTGAGTTTACACTTTTCGAAGCTTATAGTAAAGTGTACATTGGAAAATATGGACATATTGTCCTGAGACATAGTTATGTCAGACAAATCATTACTGCTAAAGTAATCATAGTTGATTATATAAAATCAAGTCAAAACGTAGATGATCCATTTATAAAAGTTCTTACAAGAGGACTGGTGTCTAAAACATCATTGGGGATGGAACTAAAGCCTATTAACAATAACCAATCTTAATGAAAACTCAACTTCATACTTGACATATTCAAGTCTTATGTTCAATGATTAAAGTACAACATATAAAGTGATTGTAGGCACTGCAAAACCTAACATCCTAAGGATAAGTACTTGTAATGAATAATGAAGAGGATGAGTTTGATCTTAATAGACTTATGGTGTTTTAGTTACATGGACACCTACGAAAGTCTGCCTATACGTGTGTGGAAGTGGTGTCATTTACTATAAGAATTGGGCTTGACTCTAAATCACGCATGAAGTTAAGGTACAGACACAAGGCGTAATACATGTGTCGGCTTGTATGGATAATCACTGGCTCAAAGATTTGTGTGTGTAAACAAGTCCGGCTGATCAATATGGATTGATATTTTAAAGACAAATCTACTGTTCTTTAATGGTTAGCCTTCGTGAATCTTCATAGAGTATTGGTTTAAGTCATGAGACACCACTACTTATACACATTCTTACAGGTAACCAAAAAATTACAAAACTTATTTTGAAAATGGTGGACGAATATTGGAGATTTTTAAAATAAATGAGTAAAAGCTTGGTGTGTGAAAGCTTGTCCCATATTAGAAGCATGTGGAGGAAAGTGGGAAATAAAGCCAATATAAAAGGGAGAGTGTCCCATATTGGAAAATGAGTGAAGCTAAGTGAAACACACTAAGCCATAAAAGGAGTGTGGGCAATCTTTGTCCCACGTTGGAAAAATAAAAAGAAAGTGAGTAATTAATAAATAGAAATGGATGATGAAGAGTTACTTCATCAAGAATTTAAGAGGGATATTCAAGGGAGATTTAATAAGGTGCGAAGCACCGTACACACGCACGCGCTTGCGCTTACGGGGTCGTGGGCTATTGAGGGACTAGTGGCTCACTTTACATATCGCATTCTACATGTTTGCAGTGGTAGCAGGTTACCGAGATTCATCCAGGTCGGATCGCGGTAGTTCGTGTGTGGTCACTTTTTAGTCCGTGTATTACCGGTTCAATATAATTGCACTGGTTTGAAAATGGCTTATGACTATTGGTATTTAACAATCATACCATTTCCAAATTAATTAAAAAATTTAACCTAAGAGTTATGACTCTTGAGATCAAAACCTTTCATTCCCTATAAATAAAGGCTTCCTTATTCGAAGTTGCACATTATTCAGATTAACCTAGTTTCAAATTTTCCAACCCTCGCAATTACTCAGTGACATTTTTCAAGAGATACAAAAACTATCTTATTCTATTTAGTGTACAAAAATAGAATATGAACGTGATTGTATGTTCTTCACTGTTGCATCCGAGGGTTGTCTTCAAACATATAATTTATAGTCAGTGAAATTGCTCCGTTGTATCTTAATTATGAATTTGCTAATTCCCGTTGGTGTTCTAAATTATCTTGGTAGGGAAAATACTGTATTTAGGAAAGTGACATCATGCCTTGAAGTTTTTCATAATTTATTTGAAGAGTTTTATTACTTCATTATATTGAAGTTGACATAATTGTTATAAATTAAAAGAATTTAGTTTCTACCTTTATATATATATTTTCCAACAATCTAAATCCAGTAGCATCATAAATGGCAGATTTTTCCAAATCACTTCAACAAATAGCAGAAATCTTTGTTAAATTGGACCGTTTTGATGGTGTTAATTTTTTTCATTGGTAGAAAAAGGTTCACTTTCTTCTAACAACATTGAAGAATGTGTATGCCTTATCACAAGAGAAACCAAATGAATAAGAAGATGAAAACATGGAATAGGCTACGAAATGCACAAAAATCGGAAATCAATGATTACCTCTATTTTAGTCACATTCTCAATGCACTTGTTGATAACTTGTTCGACTTGTACCAAAATATTGGGCCTACGAAAGACATATGGGACAAATTGGAGACCATATATTTTTCAAAAGCCGCTACAAGTAAGAAGTTTCTTATCGATCAGTTTTTAAGGTTTTAACATGCATGATAATAGGCCTGTGCTAGAAAATTTTTATCACATCCAACGCATCTTAAATCATTCCAAGCTTAAAATTTTGAATGTGGATGAAAATGTGATTGATTCTGTCATAATTGAAAAACTTCCTCCTTTATGGAAAGACTATAATAAAGAACTCAAACATAAAAAGGAATATCTTTCACCTGAAGTATTAGAGAATCATTTAAAAATTGAACAAGAGTCTCAAATTCTAGATGGTACAGATGAACAGGAAAATTATATTTCTAAGTTCCATATGGTGGAGGAAAGAAAGAAGCAAAAACATGGCAATCATGGAAAGAATAACAAGAGAAATTATTTTTTGAACAATTCTACAACAAACGAAATGAAGAAAGGCTATTGTTTTCACTGTAATAAACCAGAACACTTTAAGAAGGATTATTGGGAGTTTAAGAAACTAAATGATAAAGGAAGGTTGTCAGACACAAAGATAAAATTTATTGCGATGATTTTTTAGGCTGATAAGCTTGGAGAAGATAACTATTAGGTGATTGATTCTGGTGCTAGAAGGCATGTATGTAAGGACAAGAGCCTATTATCTTCCTATCAATTATAGAAGGAGATGTTCTCTATATGGGAAATCGGAAAAATCCTTAGTCTCAACAATGTTTTTAATGTTCCTGCTGTTAGGAACAATTTAGTTTCTAGAAGTCTTCTTAACAAATTTGTCTTTAAGCTTGTATTTGAGTGAGACAAGTTTATTCTGACTAAAAATGGTACCTCTGTAGGTAAAGTTATTTTTATAAGGGGATGTTTAAGCTCAATATTAATGAAATAGATCCTTGTACTTATATCGTTGATTATCTTTCGTTATGCCATAGTCGTTTAGGATATGTTAATACAAAGAAAATTCATTTCATGGTTAATTTAAGTTTAATTCCTAAATATGAGAAAGATATGAATGAAAAATGTAAAATATGCATGGAAACAAAAATAACAAGATTACCTTTTCCAAAAATAGAAAAAACTACGTCTTTGTTGTAATTAGTATTGTTGATGCAAAAAACTAAACTATCTCTAATTATTTGATCATAAATAAATAAGTAAATAAGAGACACAAAAGATTTTTAAAGTGATTCGGCTCAAGGGAAAAAGCCTACGTCCACTCGTGTATGTTGCATTGTGTTTGTTCTCTTATCTCTTGTTTGGTGTCCCCTGGTTATAGGGATTACAATTTACATATAGCCCCCAAAGGGTGTACAAGAAGTGGGATATTAAAGGATGGAATGCCTTTGTAACATAGATATTTACATATGTACAACGTTCATATGTATACAACTGATGGCGTTTGATAATCCATGTTAGTCGGTCTTCCTGGTGTTGGTCGGGCTTCTTTTGTATGTTGGTCGGCATTCTTCACTATTGGTCGACATTCCTGGTATTGGCCGGTCTTCCGGATAATAGGCCTTCCTGACTAGGACTAATGCCCCAAAGAATAACACATGTTTATTTCTGATTGGTCAACGTAATAGGATAATTTTTTGTATCAATAGAAGCCCCCAATGTTTCGTGCTTGAGTTATTTACAAGAGTATGGAACATTTAGCTCATAAAGTTGCTCAGACAATAATTTCGAGTCTTGGTCGGTTACCGACTTCCCATACTTGTAAATTTTATGATTTGATTATCGGCTCATAATGTGTATGGCATTTTTTTAATTATCCATAGTTTTAACAGATTATTTTTGGGCAGATGTGTCTTTTTGGCTATAGCTGCCAATAGTTCAATCGACGCTTATTTTAATCATTACCTTCACCAGTTTTGAGGCAACCTATAAGAGGCGATAAAAGCCACAATTGGTTTATTTTGAGTTTTTTACTATTATCTCTTTGTGCTCTCTGCGCTATCATTTCTCCGTTCTTCAGTTCTTGCTAAATCTTTAAATTCTTGTAAGAGTCTTTTCTCTTCATTTCTTCTTCTTCTTTGAATATGGTTTATTCGGTATCCTCTTTAGCAAAATTCATAAATGAATGGAATATCCCTTAGTGGGTAGATTTGGAACTTCCTAGTCTTCCCACTAATCTTTTTTCTTTACCTGAGGGCCATTGGTTACCTTCCATTTTCATTGTTGGTTGTGGGTTTACTCTTCCCCTAAACCCCATTTGTCTTGAATTTTTTCAGTACTTTGATGTCGTTCCTCCTAGAATATCCCTCAACACTTGGAGATTGGTTACTAGGGTTTACAAGTTAAACTAGCTCCATGGGACCCATATAGGGATCCTAGGAACTATGTTTTGTTACAAATGGGTCATAAGTGACACAACATATTATTTAAAAAGTAAGTCTCTAAACAAAGATTTAGTTATTAATCATCCTAACTCCAATATATATTACTTTGATCATGGAGTAATTGTTAAAAATTGACAACATGCTCCCATGACTAGAAATGTTGAGTATCAGGGGCCTAGGTTCCCACCAAGTGGCAATGGGATAGGTTGTATCTCTTTATTTATTTTGATTTCCATATTCTGTTAAATCCTAATACTGATGTTTACCTTGTTAATTTTGATTGCAGTTGATCGAAAAAAAGGGTTCGAAAGAGAGTGACATCAGCCTTAGAGAGTTGAAGTTCATCTGGGGAATTCGCCAGAAAATTGGGGAGGAGCATATCAGATTAGCCTCATATTTATTGCAATGCTGGAATACTATCACTTCTTTTGTTGCTCACCCCATTATTGTTATGACTTCACCCTTGATTGATCTTAACTAAGATCCCATCTCCATATCCTCAGCCATTACATTTGGCAGTGGTGAACTTGTTATTGCTTCCCCTCATCTTTAGACTCAAATTTATCTCTTGCTGTTGCCATGGGGAAGAGGAAGTTTCCCAACATTTTGGGCGATATTGCTATTACTGGTTCCTCCAAGTAGGCTATTGATGAGTCCAAGAATAAAGAGGGTGTTAGGAAGAAGCCCCACTAATAAGGAGGATGCTGGGAAGAAGTTATCAACTAAGAAAGGTGATGAAAGCCATCTCAAGTAGTTGAAAAGAGAGTTCCCTTCAAGGCTGGCAAAAGGTTCTTCAGTCAACACCGCCTAATAAGAGTTGGTTAATTTATTTGTGTCTGGCTCACTAGTGGCCCTTGGCCCTGGCCTAGCTAGATAATTAATAAAGTGTGGTACATTTCCAGATCATAGGGGTGCTGCTTCTGCAATGCCTCGATTAAAATTTTCTAAAAGGGCTGCTCAAAGCCTGGATATGGTAACAACTATCCTCTCTTCTTATTTTTACTCATGTCCTTACTATTCTTTAAACTAATTTTCTTTACTTTCTTGTTGCAGTTCTTGGTCGACCTCAACAACATGTTGAATAAGGGTGATGTTTTGTGTTCTTCTTCAACTAAGGTTAAAG
Organism: Sambucus nigra; assembly: GCA_949130495.1. NCBI lineage: Eukaryota > Viridiplantae > Streptophyta > Magnoliopsida > Dipsacales > Adoxaceae > Sambucus > Sambucus nigra. Next base: position 380,530,189 of record OX422224.1, read on the forward strand.
AGGATTTTAACGAATAAAAGAAGTCATTGATTGACTCCTAACAAGAATTGGCTAATGAAAAAAAGAAGTGGGAGTCTAAAATAAAGACTTCTAAAGAGGATGTCACTGCTTCTTAGGGACAGGTTACTGATTTGTGGAATGATTTGGATGCTGAAAAAGCCAAGGTTAATGAAGATAAGGCTAAAAGAACTAAGGCCAGGGAATCTACCTTCAACAAAGGTTGGGATAAGGCCATTGGATCTTATTCTACATAAATTGAATTTGCAAAGAAAAAATGCTTCAAGGATGGCTGGTCGACAGCCTTGCTGGAGGTCGACACTCCCTAAGAATCTGAACTATTCCTCATACATGACCCAAGATCTCCTCCTAACATGGATGAGGAAATTAAAGATTATTGGGGATCAAGTGAATCCAATTTGGTTTTGGAATCTACCGATCAACACTAATCTACTGTAGTTGACTCCTCTATTCCTCCAGCTGGTGGTCACCATACCTTGCCTGCTCCTGCTTTTAATCCTACTGGGTCTACTTCAGATACGAAGAAGGTGTAGACGAATTGCCTGAGAAGCTTTTTATTTTATTTCTTCTGTAGTTGTAATTTTTCGTTTCTTTTATACTGATGTACTTGTACTTAATAGTTTATCAATGAAAAGAACTTTTATTTCTATTTTTCCTGTCTTTTCTCCTTACTTAACATACTGTTGTTGATTGGAAACTTTTCTTGCTCTTAATAGTTCATGGATAAACTGGACCAATTCTCTATAGCTGACACCTAGCTACTTCATAGGTGAAATAAAATCTTCAAAGATGGTCACCTGTCTTTGACCAAGGAAGAGCTATCAAAGCTTATTGGGGAATATGTTTCAGATCAAGCTAAGGAATCCAACCATTATTTTAAATGCCTCCTTGATCGGTTAGTGTCTAATAACGTAGATGACATGACCACAAATGTCTATCTAGTATGCGTACTGATATAGGCTCAAGTGCAAGCATGTCGCTCAAGTAATAATCCGATAAGTCAGGATCGTCTCCACATGGAACTAGGAAGAAATCTTGTGATGATGTAGATACAGAAGACTAACCCTAAATTCATTCTTGAGAAGAAAATAAAAAGATGATTATTTATGAACTCAATGACTACTAACTAAATATGAAGGAAATTGAAACTACTTACTATCTCATGTACACAAAAATAAATTACTTCAGTGAAATAAATATGAATAGGGGAAGGATAGGTTCGGGTACAATGCCCCGAACCCTAGTACATTTACCGAATAGAACACTAGCTTTTGAATTAGAAAGTTGATTGAACCCAGCCTTTAGTAACCCTAAGCATTACATATATGAGGGTACTAGCCCGTATCATACGCAATCAAAGGTAAAAATAAAGCAGTGTGGAATAGCTAACATGCGCATCACATCCTTAAACACCCCGACTACCTAGGGAAAATGAGGTTAAAAGGCCTACTATGTTTGTGCATACTACACAACACGATTCATGCAATTTTCAATTCAAAACTTATTTTTTACATTGATAAATTACACCGGGTCGGGTTCATACATCCCAACCCTTGGAAACTTAGCTAAACATGATTAAAGTAAATACAATTTCAGAACTAAATTTCCAGAAATTCATAGCTATGTGAGAAACTAAGAAGAAATTTGGAAGTAAGAATTGCAAGCTAAATTTAATAACTAATTAAGCTAAACTATGAAAGCAATTAAAAGAAGAAATTGAAGAATACTTGCAATGATGAACTTCTGGAATTAAAGCTTGAATCTTGAAGCAAGGTAGCAAAACTTAAAAAACCTAGGGTTCTTGAATGCAAGAGCCTTCTAAAACTAAGAACAATTGAACCCCTTAATGTCTAGCTATAATTTAAATTAAATACATAACGAAATTTACAAGAGTTAGAGAAAAGTAAAACTCTTAATTAGAAAAGAAAAATCAAAAAAATATCATCTGAATCGGTCCGGTGGGGATCTTTGGTTCGGTCTGGTAGCATCCAGATCAATTCGTTTTCCTTCTTTAATGGATCGATTCAGGAGCCAAACAGAGTTCTTAAAGGCATCGGACCGACTCATTTTCATCATTATCTGGATCAATTCGGGAGAAAATTTTATTCAGAGTCTGCCATTATCCCGGATCGGTTTATTTTTTAATAACCCTGGTCCGGTCCGGTGGTGAAATTTATTCAGAGTATGGATCTCTTCCTTTCTTCTTTTCTTTTGATTTTCCCGCATCTTTGGAACTCAACAACTTCTCACTCAGGGTTCAGTTTGGGATGTCATTTCTTCCTTCGTACTAGTAGACGCGAGGTCTTCAATTTCCATGTTGGTCCCTTGTCCGAACTATATATGTGAATTTACCATTTTGCCCTTGAACTTTTATTCCAATCCTGATTTCTCGGTCTTGGATTCCTCTTCTCTTCACTTGAATTAAATACCTATAAAAACCATGAAAAATACATAAAACTCGACACACTGTGTAGGAATTGTGAGTAGCACATATGTGAGATAATTCAATACAAATTACATAGTCCATGGTGCTAAAAGCTACTAAATTAAGGGGATAAGTTCAGAAGAATTTATGCCTAATCAAACCCCCTAACTTAGAACTTTGTGTGTCCCAAGTAATGTAAAATAACTGAAAAATGCTCAACTCTTGAAAACCATTTTATTAAGATAGAACACCTCTTTCGCGGGAAACTGATTGCATTTAGCGTATGTAACAAGCCTTTAAACTCATAGGTCACCCTAGTAGGACGAGTTTTGTCTCGTGAGGGAGGGATTGCAGTGAATATACCGGCAAAATTTATTTTTTGACTCAAACAAAATTCAAAATACCTAAAAATTGTATAATTCAAACTTTCCAGAAAATAATTACCATCTATTTATATGCTCAAATCTTAATTTTTCGTGTGTTTGTGTGCGAAGCCAGAAATTTAACCGCAAATTTCCACTGATTGATCATTATATTACTTTTTTGAAAATTCATTTTGATTCAAATGCTCACGAGATAATCTCACAAATGAATCACTCGAAACGTGGCTATTTTGCTCGGTATGTGTGATATAAGGATTAAATGCATTGAAACAAGAATTCACGCACAGAAAATTAAAAAACGAAAATTTATGGATGAAAATATTTCTTCATTGGGTTATCGTTGTTGGGAAACGGGAACATTGCCTCTTATACACACCGGTTGAACTCTTATATTATATTTTCATATTTTAGCTCTCCATGCGGTAATCAATTTCACAATATAGGCTCGGATAGGACTTTTTTTGGGTTTTTAAGGTATATTGGGTAATAATGGGAACTTCGGAATTGAAAAATCTTCATATGATGTCCGTTAGTGATTTTTCGAGATTTTGCTCATTTTTCTTTTCTTTTTCCATTTTCTTTTTCTATTTTTTCTTTTCTGGCTATTTTTGTTGAGCATTTTTTTTCTATTTTTTTCCTGCCCCTTTTTTTGTACTTATTGGACTTAATTTTTGAATCTTCAACTTATACAATTTCTAGATAGTTGGCTCAACTTTGTTTGCAAAGGGGAATTTTTCATAACTTTTTATCGCTAATCTTTTTGGGTAACAAACGAGGGCCTAACTTCATTCATCCGAATTACTAATTATATTACCATATGCATCTCAAGATTAGTTTAGTTTAGAGATATTTTAGTGCGTTTTTCGAGGTAACATCACACACTGTTCCCTAACTGGTCAAAACAATCAATTGAGATCCCAATGACTTCTTTTAACGCTAGATTAAATGTTGAGTTAATCATTCACTCGGATTTTAAAAACATAGAAATAATAAAAGTTTAGAAATCTCACCAGTTTGATTACTCTCCACACTTATTCGTTAAGTCATCGATTTTCACTCAATTTCGGCTTAGTGCATTTTGGAATTTACAAATTTGAAACTTTAAACAAAACTTCGGTGATATTTTTGAAAAATTTAAATCCCAAATTTTATTTACCTTGAAGAAAAATATATTTTGATTTTTTGATTTTTGAATTTTTTTTTTGGTTTTTGGGCGCTTTGAACTTTGTGAAATTTGGAAGGGCATGCGTACCCCCCCTAACTTAGATTCTTGAAAAGGCTCGATGCAAAAAAGACTAAAAGCTAAATTAAGGAGAGAAACAAATAAAATGGGACAAAGTACAAAATGCAATACACACCTAAGCAAGCATACGACACACATAGATAGGCAATCCAGTTTCCATTATATATAATAATCATACAAAAGTTGTGGAAATAGGAAATATGAAACATTACATAAGAAACCTAGTAATAGCAACCTATTGAGGGGGAGGGTGAACAGGGCTGGGAGAATTCGGGTTGTACGGGCCATAGAAATAATTCCGAGAGTACCCATGTTCATACGGTACATTTCAGCTTGTAGTCGATGTAACATGCTCATGTCTCGTTGATATGCTGGTCGGTCCTCCTCCCGGTGAGTGTTGTATTGATTAATAAACCCATTGAAATGTGCTTCCAGCGCTATGATTCACCTATCAAACTTGGCTTCCGGGGCTCAAAATCTGAATCGTCATCCCCGTTATATTCCTCATCCTCTCCCTCTCCCATAACTATGTCGGCGTCCCCAGTTTCATCCTCTTCAGAATCATCATCATCTGAATCATTCGTGTCGGTATCATCATCATTGCCTGCCTCATTCGCCTGTCATGAGCGAATAATCTCTCGTTGTCTCTCTCTTTTGGTATGGATGCCCTGCCCAAGAGGGTTGGGAAGGCGAGGAAACTCGGTTGGAGGTTCAATTTCAGCATTGGCTAGTATGGATGTGATGAGTCGGGCATACGAGAGAGGATTAGTTACCTTTTCATCGAAGGCCGCGTAAAATATGTCTTTGTAAATAATGTGGCCCAGGTGGATCATTATGGCGGGGTGAAAAAAGAGATACACGAGAGTCGCCTACTAGGGGTGCATTCTGGAATCATTCGAGGTTTGTAGGATACTTGCGCACACGATTTGGAAGGTGGTGCGCTCATATCGCCCATTGGAAATATTTCGATAGCCCAAACCTCGTCGGGTGCTCTATGGGCAATGCAAACGGCTTTCTCGAGAGGGGCGAGACTATTTGGATATGTGAATTGGGTCGGCCTCGGTACATCCTTCTCCGTAAATTTTTGATTGAGAATCTCTAAGGAGAATGGAATGCGTCAGTCGTCAACAAATACCTCGAAAATAAAGTCGTCAATACGGACAAGGGTTCCATAGAAATATCACACCTCAGTTGCCCACACCGCATCGTGGGGCTCGTTAAGGAACCGACACCAACTCCGTGAAAGGAAGAGGTTGGTGATGGAATTTGGCAACTCGGCCTAGCACACTTCATGCTTTATGTGATATTTACGAGATTGACCAAAAAATATTCACATCATATTTGTTCTTAATTGGAGTGGTATGAGTCATTTTCGGGGTCAATGACTTCGACGAAGTTGTATTTTTATGGGCAAAGGCGGTTAGCCATGTATAACAGTAGTGGTTGGACACTAGAAATCTGGAAGAGAGAGAGTATGAGAGTTAGGAGAAGTGGTGGTGGAAAGTGGGAGGGGTAAGGGTGTATTTATTAGTGGGTGTGGTGGAGGTAAAGGTTGGTTTTGTATGGAAGTGTTTTAGAGGGAAGGGGGGATGAATTTAAGGGAAATGGTGGTTTGGGGAAGAGGTAAAATGGATTGGAAGAATAAGGATTGGGGAATGGGGATTGAATGCCGAGAAAGAACAAAATACCAGAAGCTGAACCAATTAGGGTGCCCAGGACCAGACCAGCCCGGTCCTATTTTTATTTTAATTTTTATTTTCTCAAAAATGAACCGATTCGGACCCAGGGGCGGCCAGGTTTGGATCCCTGAAATATGCAGAGTCATCAATTTTCAGACTTCACTCATCTCTCATTCTTTGGATTCCCTCGCAACTATACCTACACATAATCAACCTAACTTCACTCAACGCTTGCTCTGAAAACCTAGGCTCACTCTCAATGTGTGTTCTCCCACATCTATCCTATGTGGCATATATCAACCGGCTCTAAATAACCTAACCGACTCATGTTTACTGTACAAAAGAATCACCCTATACGCGTTCGGGGTGCAATGATCTTCTCGTACTTCTCAATCAGTCCCCATAGATGACGTCCGACAACCAAATGGTGTCAGCTTCTTTAACGCATGCCTTAAAGTACGATTTGAGATGTTAGGCATTCACCTTATAGGTATTTCCCCCTTTTTCATCTTCCAACTCTATAACTCCATGGGGGAATACTTATCTAATCACAAATGGACCCATCCACCTTGAACTCAACCTACTGGGAAACAAGTGTAATCGAGAGTTGTAGAGAACCACTTTTTATCCCAGATGAAACTCTTTGCGTCGAATTATCCTGTCATGCACGAGTTTCATTCGTTCTTTTGAAATTTTAACATTCTCATACGTGTCATTGCGCATCTCTTTCAATTTGTTCAATTGAATCTTGCGAGCTTCATCGGCTTTATCGAGAATGTCGTTTAACCTCTTGATAGCCCAATAGGCTTTGTGCTCTAGCTCCACGGGGAGATGGAAAGGGTTTCCATAGACGAAACGAAATAGGGACATCCCGAGAGGGTTCTTGTAGGCGGTACGGTAAGCCCATAGTGCATCATTTAATCAAAGTGACTAGGATCGACAGTATTTTCAAGGATGGTTTTGAGCTCATGATTTTCTAGTTCGGATTTCCCACTTGTTTGAGAGTGATAAGTCTTCCCAACCTTGTGAATGACCCCATACTTTCTCATTAACTTTTCAAATGGCTTATTACAACAAACTGTGTCGTTATCATTTATGATCACATTTGGATCACTGAAGTGAGAGAGTATATGTTCTTGTAAGAACTTTATCATCACTTTATTGTCATTCGTCTTAGTAGCTATTACCTCTACCCATTTGGAGACGTAGTCTACTGCGACGAGGATATATAAGAAATCAAAGGAAAGCGGGAATGTTCCAATGAAGTTAATACCCCGACAATCAAATACCTCAATAACGAGTGTAGGGGTTAGTGGTATCATATCGTGGAGGGTAATAGCTCCCATCTTTTGGCATATATCGCAAGATTTGCAATAAGCGTTAACATTTTGGAACATTGTGGGACAATAGAGACATCTTTGTAGGATTTTAGCGGCCGTCTTATTCTTGGGGAAGTGGCCTCCACAAAATTCCGTATGATAAAATCGGATTACACATTAAATTTCCTCATCCAGTACACATCCTTCGATGAGCTAGTCCGCGTAATATTTGAATAAGAATGAGGTGTCATCATAGAAAAACATACGGGACCAAGTGATGAATTTCTTCTTCTCTTGCGGTGTCCATTACGAGAGGAACATCTCCCGTGATAAGATAGTTAATGATGTCTACAAACCAAGGTAGATAAGAACTATCAAAGAGTTGTTCATCCAGAAAATACTCTTCTATACGTGTTGGATCATTAGGCACATCGAACGAGGGACGTGATAAATGGTCGGCAACGACATTTTTTACCCCTTTCTTATCTTTTATAGAGAGATTTAACTCTTGTAGGAGTAGGATCCACCTTATGAGGAACCTCATTTCATCCTTCTTAGTAAGGAGATATTTAAAGGCCGCGTAGTCGATAAAGCAAGTTATGGGCTACCCAACAAGGTATGGACAAAATTTTTCCAAAGCAAAAGCAATCAATAGCAACTTTTTTTCCGTGGTGGAGTAGTTCAGTTGTGGCTCGATTAACGTCCGGCTAGCGTAATAGATGACATGATCTTTCTTATCTTTTGTTTGCCCCAAAATAACCCCAATCGCATAATTACTAGCATCACACATAAGCTCGAATGGAAGAGACGAATCCGAGGCTTGCATGATGGGAAAGGAAATTTGTATGCTTTTCAATTTATCGAAAGTCTCTTGGCATGCTTCTTTCCACTCAAAGGGTGCATCCTTCATAATAAGGTTACTCAAAGGTATAGTGATGGCGCTAAAATCCTTGATAATACTTCTATGAAATCCTGCATGGCCCAAGAAGGAGTGAACATCCTTTAGTGATTTAGGCGGGATAAGCTCGGCTATGACATTTATTTTTTCTTGGTCAACTTATATGCCTTAGATGAAACTATGGGGCTAAGAACTATGTCCTCGATAACTATGAAGTGGCATATTTCCCAATTAAGGACTAAGTTCTTCTCCACACACAGGGATAATTCTCTCTCAAAATTCGCTAGACGTTAGTCAAAAGGGGGGCCAAAAATGCTGAAATCGTCTATGAAAATCTTAAGTCCTCTCTTTACCATGTCATTAAAGAGACTTTGCATGCACCGTTGAAAGGTCGCGGGCGCATCACACTATCCAAAAGGCATATGTTTGCAGGCAAACGTGCCAAATGGACATGTAAAATTCATATTTTATTGATCAAGTATGTCTACCTCAATTTGGTTTTATCTGGAATAACCATCGAGGAAGTAATAGTATGGGTGACCCGCTACACGTTTAAGCATTTGGTCGATAAAGGTCAAGGGAAAATGGTATTTTCTCATTCTGGCATTGAGTTTTCGATAATTAATGCAAACACGCCACCCGGTGGTCGTGCATTGATGAATTAATTCTCCCTTAGCATTTTTTACCACCGTCATTCTCGACTTCTTTGGGATAACTTGAATTGGGCTCAGCCATTTATTATTTGAGATAGGGTAGATAATCCCAGCATCTAATAACTTTATAATCTCCAATATAACAACTTCTTTCATGGTTGGGTTTAGTCGCATTTTCATTTCCCTCGAGGGCTTCAAGTCCTCTTCAAAGTGGATTTTGTGGGTACAAATCAAAGGACTTATACCCTTCAAATCCGCTATAGACCAACATAAATCACCTATGTTCTTCCTCAAAATTTCAATCAACATTCCCTCTTGCTCTGTAACTAGGCTAGAGGAGACAACAACAGGAAATGTCGCATCCTCTCCTAAAAAAGTATATTTCACATTAGAAGGTAATTTCTTCAACTCGAGGGTAGGAAATTTCTCTTCAAAAGGTGTGAAGCATGACTCCCTCGGGGGTAGTTCCTCAAATCTAGAAACCCAATGAACATCTTTCAACTCCTATAACGACGCTCCCTCGTTTAATTTGGCTTTCAACTCCTCTACCTCTCACTCAAACTTGTTGTATGGAATCTCACTCTCATCACCTCTCATTTGGAATACTTCTAATGCGTCCCCACCCATGGTTCTCTCAATTTTCTCTTCTACTACCTCCTCTATGAGGTCGACCGTATGGATTTCATCTCCGTCACCCATTTGGTTAGAAACATTGAAGATTTTGTCTCGAGGGTCATGTTCCCAAATGTGGGCTGCATTTGCCCATTACATTTTGAGTAAGTCATTAGACGTAGATAAGAATGGGCGGCCTATAATGATGGGAACATGGTTGCTAGAATGGATGGAGGGATCTGTGTCCCAAATGACAAAGTCTATCGGGAAGTAGAAAGTGTCCACTTAGAATACCACCTTCTCAATAATCCCTCGAGGCACCCTCACTGTGTGATCCGCTAGTTAGAAAGTAATCCATGTGGGCTTAAGGTCTCCCAACTCAAGTTTCCTATAAAGGGAATAGGGAATTATACTAACAATCACACCTAAGTCCAAGAAGGCTCTCTCAATTCGACGTTCTTTCATAACACATGAGATTGTGGGTGCACCCGGATCTTTAAACTTGGGTGGAAGGTCGTTAAGTAGAATGGAGCTCACATTATGTGCTAGGAAGACATTATTCCTCACCTTTAGCCATATTTTCACAATCAAATGATTTTTAATGACCTTGGCATAGGCAGAAATTTGTTGGATGGCATCAAGGAATGGAAAATTCATCTTCACTTGCTTAAGAACATCTAGCACATCTACATGGGAGGCTCCCTTTCGAGGTGGGGACAATCATTGAGGGAATGGAGAAACGGTGGGCAGTTTCATAATAACTTCAGGCTCGCTAGCGTCTTCCTTGTCACTCTCATTCAAGGGGTATATTAAGCCTCTTTCATTCCGGGCAAAACCTCCTTGTCTTTTGGCTTCTCACGTGGGAGAGGTGATAAATCCATGACTTGTCCACTATGTAGAGTGTTGATGACTTGGAATTTCTCGTGTTGTTCGGAAGATGTGGAGCTAACATTATCTCAACATTGAGGAGGTCTTTGGCCTTAAGCCAAAAAAATTCCCTTCTCTTCGACACTCAACGAAGATTATAACATAGATAAGCTCGTATGCATCTCAGTGAACATGCGCTCAAACTTGTCATTGGTTGCATTTTGAGATTGGATAAACTGGGTTAAGTAGTCATCAAGAATCCTCTGCGATGGGGTAATGTATGGGTCTGGAGGGGGAGCTTTCATTGGTGGTGATTGCTTAAATTGAGGAAGGGTGGAGGTAAGACAACATGTGAATGTTGATTCAACGCAGCTTGTCGTTGCCCGTAGCCAAAATCGGGATGGTTTCTCTAAGAAGGGTTATACGAGTTCCCACGAGGGGCATTAAAATTTCCCTTACACCCTCCTATTTCTTCTACTGGCTCGGTAATCATGGATTTGAAGGAGGGTATCATCGGGCATTCTTTTGTTGAATGTTCCAACTCACAAATGGCGCACACCTTTTCTTTCACCGCACGGGTGGGTCCGGTAGCTTCTCTCAGTTGTACCTCAAGTAGTTCTATCATACTTTTCTTAAATTGATCAAGTCGACGGTCAACCTAGATATCATGATTCAATTGGTATACACCGGACGTAGTAGGAGTGGTGGAGACTTATCGAGGTCGATTTTGGGCATTAGGATCAGATGTGTCCCATGCTTGAGTGGTCTCGATGACATACTTAAGATGAGCCTCAGCATCACTCGCATCTAATTCCTAAAATGGTCTTTCACACATTGTTTGAACAAGTTGTTTAGACGCTATAGTAAGCCCATGATGGAAGAAAGAGATAAGGTGATGTTTCTCAAATCCATAATGGGGGCAAGCATTAACCAACTCTTGAAATCGTTCCTAACACTTGTCAAATGACTTGTGATCTTGTTCTCAAAAAGCTTGAATTTGAGCTTTGACAGAGTTGGTTTTAGGTTGTGGAAATAACTTTGAAAGAAACTTGTATTTCATATCCTTCCATGATATGATCAAGTTCGGTGGTAAAGATCAAAGCCATGTCTTAGCTTTATCCTTTAAGGAAAAAGGAAAAATCTTTAGGCGAACAACATCTTGCATGCAATCTTTATCACTAAAGGTTTCACATGCCTCTTCGAACTCTCGCATATTGAGATATGGTTTCTCCGAATCCATCCCGTGAAAAGTTGGAAAAATTTATATCATCCCATTACGAAAGTGGAAATTCCCGGCATTGTACGGGAGTAGAATGCATCCACGTGTCATAATCCTCTTAGGAAATAAGAGTTCCTTCATAGGATAATATAGTAGGTTTCCGTCACCCATACCGAAACTATCGATATACGATATGGCTCTCTCTCCAATGCACTCAGAATCCTCACTCAGTGTTCTAGACATATGACTCAGTGTGTGACTCATAATGGAGTTTGGAGGGGTAGGAGGTGGAGCCCAGAATTGTGGAACGCAAGGGGTATTGCGGCTTTTGGAATTATACTCAACGATGGGATTTTCTTGAATTCTTATTGGAGTATTTTGAGGAGTTTGTTTTTGAAATTGCATGAAAGGGCTTTTGAGAGCTGATTTTATTTATTTATTTATTTTGGCTTTTTCAATTTTGGAATCGTATTTGGGATGGAATCTACTAACCTAAATTCTACCTAATTCCTCGGCATCGGCGTCAAAAACTTGACGCGACCACAAATGTGTATTTAGTGTGCGTGTTGATATCGGCTCAAGTTCAAGCCTATCGCTCAAGTAATAATCCGATAAGTTAAGATCATCTCCATAGGGAACTAGGAAAAAATCTCATGATGACGTAGGAATAAAAGACTAACCTTAAATTGATTCTAAAGAAGAAAATAAAAAGATGATTAATTGTGAACTAAATGACAACTAACTAAATGTGAAGGACATTTAAAATACTAACTAACTAATGTGCACATAAATAAACTACTGCAGTGAAGTAAATATGAATAAGGGAAGGATAGGTTCGGATACAATCCACCGAACCCAAGTAAATTTATCGAATGGAATACTAGCTTTTGAATTAGAAATTTGATTTAACCCAGTCCTTAGTTTCCTAAGCATTACATAAATGAGGGTACTAGCCCGCATCATACATAATCAAAGGTAAAAATAAAGCGGTGTCGAATAGCTAATACGCGCATCACATCCTTAAACACCCCGGTTACCTTGGGCAAACAAGTTTAAAAGGCCTACGACGGTTGTATGTACTACGTCAGGTCCATGCATCCCATACCTTGGAAACTTAGCCGGGCATGGTTAAAGTAGATACTAGCTCATAACTAAATTTGCAGAAATTCATAGTTATGTGAGAAATTAAGAAGAAATTTGGAAGCAAGAATTGCAACCTAATGGAATTAAATCTTGAATATTGAAGTAATGTAGTAAAACTTAAAAACCTAGGGTTCTCGAATGCAAGAGACCTCTAAAAGTAAGAATAATCGAACCCCTTAATGTCTGGCACTAAGTTAAATTAAATACACAACAAAATTTATAAGAGCTGGAGAAAAGCAAAACTCTTAATTAGAAAAGAAAAATTAGAAATATCTCATTCGAACCGGTCGGGTGGGGATCTTCGATTCAGTTTGGTAGCATCTGAATCGGTTTGTTTTCTTTCTTTAACGGATCGGTTCGGGAGCCAAATTTATGCAAAGTTCTTAAAGGAATTGGACTGATTCGTTTTCATCATTATTTGGATTGGTTCGAAAGCCAATTTTATTCAGAGTCTACCTTTGTCTCGGAGAGATCCATTTTTGAATTACATCGGTCCAGTCCGGTGGTGAAATTTATTCAGAGTATGGATCTCCTCCTTTCTTCTTTTCGCTTGATTTTCTCTCATCTTTGGAACTCAATAACTTCTCACTCATGGTTTGGTTTGGTTTGGTTTGGTTTGGGATGTCATTTGTTCCTATGTACTGGTAGACACGAGGTCTTCAATTTCCATGTTGGTCCCTCGTCCGAACTCTAGATGTGCATTGACCATTTTTCCCTCCGACTTTCATTCTAATCCTAATTTATCAGTCTTGGATTCCTTTTATCTTCACTTGCATTAAATACCTGTAAAAAGAATGAAAAATACACAAAGCTCGAGGTACTATGTAGGAATTGTGAGTAGCACATATATGAGATAATTCAATACAAATTACATAGTTCGAGGTGCTAAAAGCTACTAAATTAAGGGGATAAATTTGAAAGTATTTTTTCCTAATCAGTAGCTTACGATGAAATGATTGAGTAACTACAAGAAAATCATAAGTAATCTAAGGCCCTCTTTCATGCTCACTACGAATAAAAATATTAAGCTTTAAGCGAAAGATGCAGTTTTGAATAGAAATTGGAGAAATATTCTTCCCATTTCAAAATATAAGAGTTTTTCCTTAATTGTAAAGATGAAGAATCTAGGGATATTACCAAGTTGATGGAGGAGGATAATAATAGCTTGAGGGATGAATTTAATGCACTTAAGATTTCCTCTTCCACTGCTGCTACTACTGATGAAGGAGTTTCGTTCTTGGAGGCTGAAAATGCTAAGTTAAGGGAAAAAGTGGAGTCACTGAAAAAGACCAAATCTACTTCCTCTTCCCGAGCAAGAACTAAACCTGGTCGAGCTACTAAAGATGAGGAAAGGACTCAATAGACTCTTGAAAATCAAGATGCTCAATTGAAAGACAAAAATCAAGCCTTTACTGAAATATCCCAGAAGCTTCAAATATAATTCGAGCAACTTATTACTCAGTCTACTCAATTACAAGCCAAAGATGGGGTGCTGAAGAAGTTACAACACAAGGTTGATAGGTTAACCTTCCAATTCCATAAATAGCCTAGGTAAATCTAGATGAAGGGGTACAATGAAGCTTTAGGGCATTTTGATGAACAGTTTAAACAAGCCTAGAATTAAGGTTATAAATGGTGCTGGACCAATTGCCTGACAGTACTAAAGGTAGAATAAGATAGTCATTTCTATAAATGGTATGATACTAGGTTATTAGACCTTGAAGATACTCCCTTCAGGATGGATGTTAATTGGATTCCTATCAATACAATTACCTAGTGCCTGATATCCATTTATTTAGGGGACTATAGCCTTAACGACGAGCTGGAAATTGTTCCTCCTCCTCATCTGTTAGATCGACCAAGTAGCAAAAATAGAAGGATGCTCCAAGAGTTTAACTTTATCAATTGTCCTTACACCTTAGAGGATCCTCCAGCTGGTATGGAGCCACTTTTTAATGCTAAGGAAAGATGTCCCTTAGAATAATTTTTGGTAATTCTTTTTTGAAGAAAATCATGTAATGATTAGTAAGTGAATGAAATCTATTTGATAAACTTATCTCATCAAACTTTGAATGTGATTATCTTATTTTTCCATTAGTTCCATTGACACCCTTAAGCATCATTTACCAATGAATACATAGGTTCTACTAGTTTACTTAGATTAAAATCTAAATTTATCACTAATTACCCATTTGTCTCCATAGGCTCTACTAATGCAACTAAATTTTTAGTTTTTCTGCATTAGTTACTAGTGGTGTGACCAGGCATATGTGGAATATGTGTCTACATTCATCTTAAGGAATCTTTACAATGTTCTTCCTTCACTTTGCCTAGTAGGATAAAGATCTTGTTTTATCCTTATCTTTGTTAACCATGTTTCTTGAGGAATTAATATCCTCTTGTACTTGGGATTTTGTCTGTTGTCGATCAAGTTATGTTCATGTTGAGCAAATGCTTTCCTGAGCCGACTAGATTTTGATATCAATTATGTGGTTGTTGCGATGGACCTATTCTGAGTGGTGACCAATATTATGGTGCAACTTTTGAAGTTTTTCTGGCAACTTGATATTGTAGAGCATAGCACTAGCACTCCTAAAAAATCAAAAAGAGAAATGGAAGGAATCATCATTTTATTGATACTGGAAATTAATATTGAACTGAGTACAATTAATTAGATCATTGGTAGTACGTACCAAGGTGCTCGGCATTCCATGGATTCTTGAATTATTCTCCCTCCAAAGTCTCAATTATGTAGGTTCCAAGTCAGACAATTAATGAAATATGGTATGGCCCATGCCAATTAGCCTCAAGTTTTTTGTTCTTATGGAGAATCTTTTTTATCATATAATCTCCTTCCTTTAGCTTGGTCGGCTTCATTTTCTTGTTGTTGAAACGTGTTGTTCGTTGCTGGTAAGCAGCATTTCTCAAAGCTGCATCTTTACATACTTTTGCCAATATATCAAAATCCAATCTTCACATTAGATCGCTTACAGGAGCGTTAAAGTTCAAAACTCTATGGGATGGAATGCCCAATTTCATAGGTACAATAGCTTCAGTCCCAAACGCCAGCATGTATAGGGATTCTCCAGTTGCAGTCCTTGAGGTTGTTCAGTATGACCAAGAACATAATGTAACTCGTTGATCGAATTTCCCTTGGCATCATCAAATATTTTTTTCAACCCATTGATAAGAGTTCTATTTATATCTTTATTTTTTCCATTTCTCTAAGGATGACCTGGAGCAAAATGTAGCTTTTGGATATTGTACTTGGCACAATAGGCAACAAATTCATCATTATCAAATTGTGTTCCATAGTCGGTGATAAAGGCACAGGGCAACACATATCTATAAATGATATTATTCTAAATTAATTGGTAGACCTTCTCATAAGGCATGTCTATCAATGGTTCTGCCTTAACCCACTTCGTGAATAGTCCACAATAATAACCAAGTACTTGAATCTTCCTCGGGTGATCGGCAATGGCCCGACCAAGTCTATATCCTATATGGAAAATGGCCAAGGTGAAGTGATTTTTGTTAGAGCAGCCTATGAAATTTTGCGAATGTTAGAATACCTTTGGCCCTTGTCACATTTTCTGGACAAGGCTACACAATTTGCTCGCATTGTAGGCTAATAGTATCCCTATGCACTTATTTACTGCAGAAGTGTTCTTCATGTTATGTAGGCTCCACAAGATCCTTCATGTACCTCCTAAATTAATTTTGGAACCTCTAATGGGTGAACCCAACGTTGCAGGTTAACTATAAGCCCTCTCCTATATAACACTCATTTATCTAGCACATATCTGGTAGCTTTATATTTCAACTTTTTGGCTCAATCGTGTTTGCTAGCAGAGTTCCTTCTTCAATGTAAGCTTTGATAGGATCCATCCAAGATGGTCCTATGTATAATGCAATAAAACTGATCATCAGGACTACATATATACTCCTATTTACTAGAATCTCGATAGTAATAGTTCGTCGGAGCTCAATTCTGGTTGCTGAAGCCAACCGAGCAAGTGCATTTGCTCGGGCATTGTCCAATCTTTGAATTCTGCTCATTCGAACTATAGGAAATGTTGTTATTACTTTTAATGCTTTGTTCAAATACCTGGTCATCAATTCTCCTTTAGCTCCATACAAGCTCAATATTTGATTTACCACCTGGTGAGAATCATTGTGCACCATAACTTGCTTGGCATTCAGTTATTGGGCCAAACTCGAGCCCAAAATAAGAACTTCATATTCTTCTTCTTTATTTAAGTCTTGGAATTGAAATCAAAAAGCATATTTAATGTAATTGACTAACCATGTTCTGGGTATGATAATTTTGGGTTTTATATGTTGATTCCACGAAATTAAATCTGGGATTAAAATTGTTATTAATGGAGGTTATGTGAAATTAGGACTTGTTGAAGATTTGAGAAATTAATCAAAATTCATGTTAAAATTTTAGGTATTTGATATTAAAAATGGATAGAAAAGTGTTCTAATACTAGGGGATATGGTTTAGTGTTGTTAAATTTGGATTAAAATGAGTTTGAAGTAATTTGGTTGTTGAATGATGTGGGAAAATGAGAATTTTGGAAGAGAGAGAAGCTCTCGGGATTCTCATTTGAAGACCTGCCCAGGTCGTTAGAACGACCTCATTCGAACAAGAATTCTAATGATATTACTAACGAGATTTTAGATTTCGTTCGATGTGTGAATCTCATTCGAAGGACCTCGTTCGAAGGACCTAGTTTGAATGATAATCCCCAGATTCTAACGAGATTTCAAAAAACTTAAATTTTTGCCTAAACGAGTTAAAAATCCTTCTAAGATCATTTAAGTGAGAGAATAGGATCTATGCTATTCTGGAGTAGCTTCATTTTCATAATTTAGTAGTGAGGGGAATTGTGTAACTACTAAGGGAAGGGGTTGGAATAGGAGAACCATAAAGACTACAAATGATAGAGAGGTAAATCTTACGATTAAAGTATTGTGGGTAGTAGGGATGGACATAATACATATGAATTCGGGGACTTGGGTTGCGTGAATACCTAATGAATATAATAAGTTGTGTGTATACTTATTGACTGAACTATTATTTGCACGACATACCTACATTGCTTACTATCGAGTGGAAGTTGCGCGTTGTGGAAAATCATGCCTTGAGGAGCCTTCGGGTGGGACCTTGATTTGTACCACTAGAGCATAAAACCTAGGTACAAGCTATATGTGAGAATGATAGTGATGACGGTCGTATGGGTGCGTAGGTATGTACGTAGCCCATCGTCTTAGAACTATGTTCGCCTCCAATATATATGTTTGTTTTTATGGTCCACGAGAGATTGGACCTATATTCCTTTATGCAATGAGCGATGCATCAAGACATTATTGCAAAGTATGCATGCACCATAGCTCTGTCTAGGGGTGCAGGATTGTATGTATATATATAATAGAGTGTATGTATATATATACTTGTGATACTATCTACTGTGTGAATTAAGTAGACATGAATAATAATGAAATCGTAAATGAATTAAGTTGGAGAACAGTTTATCTATATTAAGTTAAAAAGTCGATTATCCATATTTAAGAGGAATTAATTATAAGTATGATGTATATTGCAAGGGAAATACATGGGAGCAATATTGGGTTATAATTAGAAGTTAGATGGGAAAGAACTAGTTAGCATGGGAATATAATTTAGTAGGGTTTGATGGAACGTTAGGCGTTCACATTAGATGAGAGGTGAGCATCTCAAGTGAGCATGATAATATAACATGATTAATATATTTTGCTATAAACTCATTTTATGAACTTGTTGTTTTTTTAAACTGTTTTCAACTCGGGCTCTGACATGTTTTCTACAAATCTCTTTTCTTGTCAAAACTTTAGGTGCCCATCCACAGGGACACCAAGCATAGGAGTTCCATTCACTCTACGAGTTGTAGCTGTTGTGGAAGTTACAGGACCTTGGTAATAGACGCCTCTATGTCTATCATTTCTTCCTTTTGAGTTATTTCATCAGTTAGGGAAAGTTGACCCTTCTCTATTCAGATATTCAGAGATTTTGCATTTAGTTATTTACTTCATTCAGTTTTTGGGTTTATTTATGTTGTATTATTATATTTGGGACTCAGACTGGAAATGTTTTCTCCAGTTTCATTTATTATTGTAGTTATTTTCCTATCATATGAGATTGATTTGAATGGTGAATGTTTAATTATTCATAACCTGGTTTTATATTTTATAAAAGATAAAATTTTGACATCAACCTTTTTAAATATTAGGTGGTTAGTATTTAATAATAAATTTTTCGACAGTGATGCATAATCTGAACCAACTCGATATTCTGATTTAATTTAATAAAGAACTGATCACCCGGTATTTAATTAGGTGAGGTATCATAATTGATTGCTAACAAACCCTTCTCTCGATTCTTGTTCTTTCTGCCTATCTTATTGCTCGAGAACTTCGGGGTAAGTGAAGTTTGAAATAAAATCTGTTATAGCTTAACCTTTCAAAAAAGATCCTAGTTCATAAATAATATCATACTCCCCCAATTCTACTGCCCAATGGATTAATCTTCCAGACTTCTCCGGTTTGTGCAAGGGTTGCCTTAGAGGCATATCAGTATACACTACAATTGTATGGGCTTAAAAATAGGGCTTCATCCATATGGACACCTCAATCAGTGCCAATGCTAACTTCTTCAGGCATGGCTATCTGATTTATGCTCCTCGGAAAGCTTTACTAGTGTAGTAGACTGGTTTTTTAACTTCATTTTCTTCTCGGATGAAGGCAAAACTTATAGCTAATTCAGAAATAACTAAGTATAAATACAATAGGGGTGACCCTAGGTACTTTTTAAACTCCAGAAAAGATTTCTCGCACTCCTTATTCCATTCAAAACTCTTTCTAAGCACTTTGAAGAATGGCAAGCACCTATCTATAGCTCAGGACACAAATCTATTCCTAGCTTCTACTCACCTAGTTTGCCTTTGTACATCCT
Organism: Sambucus nigra; assembly: GCA_949130495.1. NCBI lineage: Eukaryota > Viridiplantae > Streptophyta > Magnoliopsida > Dipsacales > Adoxaceae > Sambucus > Sambucus nigra. The sequence continues at coordinate 380,549,648 of OX422224.1, forward strand.
TTCTAGAAGTAGGTGACTACAACTCAATCGGTGCAATTATCTTATTTGGGTTTTCTTCAATTCCCCTTTGGTTTACTATATACTAAAGGAACATTCCCTCCTGCACTCCAAACACACACTTAGTCAGGTTCAGTCTCATCTGGTGTTTCTCCCCTTGGTCAAAAGTTTGGCTGAGGTCAGCAATGTGATTAGATGATTTTTTACTCTTTGTCAACATATCATTCACATAAACATCCATATTTTTTTCCTATTTTCTCTTCAAAGACTTTTTTCACCAACTTCTGGTAAGTAGCACCCCCATTTCTCAAACCAAATGGCATAACATTATAACAATAAGTTCCTCAGGGGGTAATGAAGGAAGTTCTCTCCCTGTTTTAGGGCTTCATTTTGATGTGGTTATATCCAGAATAGGCTTCAATGAAACTGAGTAGTTTTTATCCCGATGTATCATCCACAATCTGATCAATTCTTGGCGAAGGAAAATGATCCTTTGGGCATGATTTGTTCAAATCTATGAAGTCTACACACATTGTCCACTTATTATTCTTTTTATTGACCATAACTACATTGGCTAACCAATCTGGATACTTCACTTCATTAATAAAAGAAGCTTTTTGAAGCTTTTTAACTTCTTCATGTATTTCTTGGTCCTTCCCGGGACTAAATACACTTCGCCTATACTTTATGGGATTGGACTCTTTGTTAACATTGAGTTCATGGCAAAGAAAGTTAGAATCAATCCCTAGCATATCTTCGTGACTCCATGCGAACACATATTTTCTTTGTCGATGGAAATTCACTAGTTCCTGTTTGAGAGCAGGATCCAATGTTGCTCATATTTGAGTGGTACATTCGGGCTTGTCATCGTCTAATACATTGCTTTTTATTACCTCTACTATCTGGACCTTCACCAATTATGTTTCCTCCCTTGGACCTAAGGTTTCAGCCACAGATTGTTCATCGAGTTCATAGGTGTCCACTCCATTTTGACCGACGTGTGGAAACCGAGCGTCCGTGTAATACGCTAGTGGTTGTTATTGGTTTCCAACGTCAATGAAAATACCTAAATTATAACTACACTTTTATGGAGTATAGAGGCGAGTCTGGGTATCGAATCCACAGGGAAATAGGGTACCGTAGACAGACGAGTGAATCCTAAATCTGATTTTAAAGAAATGGAAAAGATAATATGATTGGTGGGATAACTACAACTATTTGCAATTTTGAAATGATTGATTGATGAACTAAATTACTAATGAAGATTAAACTGAAACTTGGATTATATGATGAATGAAAATAGGACAGAGATGCAGTCCCTTGGCCTTAGTGTATTGTAGGTATGAAACTAATCGTAAATTCGAATGATTGATTTTTCCCAGAGTCTAGTACTCTCAAGCATTACGTATATGAGGTTCAAGACCGCATCATACGAAATCATAAGATGAGTAAAGCGGTAACGTGCGATAGTAACGTTCGCATTGCATCCTAAAGCATCCCGGTTACTCGAAAGCAAACAAGGTCCAAAGGTCTACAATGGTTATGTTATTACGCAATACAGACGTAATACATCATTAAATTCAGGGGGTTAATTTCATACTCATACAACTAACACATTAAGCCGAGTTTGTGCATCCCGACCTTTATGAATTTAGTCGGACATGTTGAACTTAACGAAGCAAAGAATAACTATGTTGCATGTAAAAAAAAATTCATAATGAAACTACTTTGAAATATGTAAACAAGTGTTTGTAATTAAGAAATCTATCAAAATTAAACAAGAGTATTAATCATGCAAGAACAATTATAATAAGAATGAATACTTGAATTAGAACCTGAAACAAACCCAGAAATGAATTGGTTCTGATACAGAATAATTGCATCTAGTTATTGTAGTCTTCTACTTCTTTTCTACAAAACTTCTCTTCAAAATCTATGAAAAAGTATTTACTAACTAACTAAATGGAAACCCTTATACAAGAGGAACATGGATCCCCTAAAAACCTCCAGAACAGCCCCTTTTAAGGGCCTAACTTCGGAATGCAAGACACCAAGAGTGGGTTGGCTTCCACAAACTTTTAGCTAGACCACTCAATAAAAGAAACATTTCTGCCATCAGGGGACCCAAACCGGTTCGGGGTACACGCAAACCGGTTCTCCCCCCAGAACCGGTTCGTCCTGTGTTCGGGGGCATTCGCTGGTGTATGAAGCCAAATAAGGTTTTTACACTTAGAAAATTTTTACATCTTTTTCTCTTCCTTTCTTGGATTTTCCTTCAACTTCAACTGATCATAACTCCTTCACCGTAACTCGGATTTGGGTGCTGTTTCTTCCAGTGTTCTCGTTGTTCCGAGAACTTCAACTTTTCAGGTTGACCCACCTCTGGTATCCAGCTGAAAAATTATGAAAATGCCCTTGAACTTGCCTTTCTATCCTTTCTTTCATTGTTTGGATTTCTCTTTTGTATCTTTAGCATCATTAACCCGTTAAAACACATAGGAGAGATACGAAACATGAAATACTTGCCTAAGAAGGTTAGTATCAACAATGTTAGTTAAATCCATATCAATTGCATTGCTCGGGCCCATAAATGTACCAAAATTAGGGGAATAAATATACAATATTTATGCCCAATCAGTGGTGGTTTTCTTCTTTATTTCTTGTAGATCTTCCTGCTCGGCAGATGAGTAATGTCATTCCCTAACTAATTTTTGGTCGCCCTTTATAATGCCTACTCCAAATTTGGTCAGGAACTTCAAACATTGATGGACTATAGATGGTGTTGATGTAAAAAATTAGATCACTCTAATTATTCAATCACAGATAAATAAATTAGACAAAGAATTTTAAAGTGGTTCAGCCTTATAAGAATGTCCTACGTCCACTGTTATGTTATTGCTGATTGTATGGGAATTCTTGATTACAAGTTATCTCAATAAATTCCGGTCTGGGGGGTCCTCTTATAATGAGGATTGTACCTTGTATTTATATCCATGAGGCTGTAATGTGAAAGGGTAATACATTAAATCAGGTATATATGAAAGGGTAATATATTTTATTCCCCTTAAGCGTGTGCGTCTGAATGATAAGCATTTAATGAATCAGTTGAACTGTTGGTTGTCCAGCTATTAATGCTTTGTTCGAGGTGCAGCTCGGACCGCCTGAGTTGCTCGGACCTCCTAAGCTTCTCGGTACTTAAGAGTTCCTCGGTGAGGTCTTGTTCCTCGGAGTGTGTGAGTTCCTCGGGGAAGCAGTGTTCCTCGGTGAAATAATCTTCCTCATTGTAGTCTTGTTCCTTGGAGCATGTGAGTTCCTCGGAAGTGTTTTGTTGTTTCCATGTAGATTTCCACGTGTCTTCATTCAATTGGGCCATGTCAGCAGAACATAAGCCCCTAATATTTCATAGTTCGAAATTTGAGGAGTGTGGAACATTCTTTCTCTGAATATGATAGCTTTAAATAGTCTTCATGATTTTTAGGAGTGTTTCCCTTGTATTTATTTCTCCTTCCAAATTCGTTGAATCGGGCTTTTTAAATTTTTATGCTCACTTCGATTCCCGCGCCACTTTTCATTTTTTTAGCCGCCGTTGCTCGCTTTGATTCCCGCGCCCCTTTTCGTCTTTTTAGCCGTCGGTAATGTAATCGTCCCTTTTTGTAATCATTACTTTACCATTTACCAAGGCAAGGTATTTAAACTTCATAGACACTCCCATCGTCTTCTACCTTTTTAAATTTTAATCTTCGAGTTTTCTGTCGTCTCTTTCTATCCTGTGTATTCATCTCTTCCATCGTTCGTTGTCAACATATCCACTCTTTTTCTGTAAGATCTTTTTCCTTCTTCTTCATTTTCCTTTATTCACCATGGTTTACCCTGTTGAATCTCTTGATAAATTTCGCTCTGATTTTTCCATTCCCTCCTAGGTTATTTTGGAAGACCTTTTTGAGCCTTCTAATTATTTTTGTTTGGCTGAGGGACATTGGTTCCCCAACCTCTTTATTGCTGAGTGTGGATTTTCTTTTCCACCAAATCCCTTGTGTCTGGAATTCTGTCATTACTTTGACGTTGTTCCTGCAAGAATAGCCCCCAACACATGGAGAATAGTTAATGGGGTTCATAAATTAAATCAAGTCCATGGAACTCGCATAGGAATTCCAAAAATCATGTACTGCTATAGATGGGCAGTTAATGATAACATTTTTTATTTAAAAACTAGATTTTAAAATAGATCCTTAGTAGTCAATCTCCCTGATGCCAATAGGGATTATTTTGAACACGGGGTTGTCATAAAAAATTGGCAACACCCGCCATTAACTGGAGATGAGGTTTACCAGGGTCCCAGATGCCCTCCTTATGGCAATGGGATAGGTTATTTTTATTTCGTTTTATTTATTTTGAAATTATGCTTCCTTTATGTTTGATAAAATGTGTCACTGATGGCAATGTTTATTTATTTGCAGTTGATAGCAAAAGAAAGTGCCCAAAAGAAGCAGATGTCAATATAAGGCATTTAAAACTTATCTGGAGTCTGCATCAAAGTGTTGCTGACGAGCATATTAGGTCGGCATCATATCTGCTGTAATACAAGAGCTACACCGCCTCTTTTACTGCTCGTCCATTAACAAGTAAATCATAGCCAATACCAGCTTCCACCAACTCCTCGCCTGAATATCACGTCCCTTTAAGCGAAAGGATGAAGAGAAGAAGACCTCCCACTCTCTTTGAGAAGCCTGACTCTGGTTCTGGAGAGGCAAAAAGAAGTAAAGTTGATGTCCCAGGGGATGTGATAAAGAAGAATAATGCACCTTCCTCGGCTGCTGTTGTGAAGGTTGCCGAGAAGCCCGCAGTGGCTCCGAGCAGGTCTGCTGCTCCTGGAGAGGTGATTTTAATATCACCGACCAAGGGTTCTTCCTTAGTTGAATCTGTTCCTGTTCCCCTAAGGAGGCTGAAGAAGATCTCTTCAGTCAATTTGGCTTACACCATCACTCAGCCCCCAGCTACTGGAACTGGGGTTCCAACTTTTGTTCCCCCAAGCTCTGCCATGAGCTCGGTAAAGTCCTGGATCATTCCCGAGGTCCAAGGTACTAAAAAAAACCTTACTCGGGACATGGTCACTTCGTTAGCTGCTCGTCACCTTGCTTCTGTAAGTCTTCTTACTTTGAACTTTTCATATTTTCCTTGTCATTTCTATTTCTGACTTGCTTTCTTTTTACTTTCACAGTTGACAAGCTGCTTTAATATAATTTTGAATAAGGATGAAGCAATTAAAGCTTCCTGCTCCTCGTCCAGTGTGGAGGGAGCTTTGGAAGAAGCTATCAAGTCTTTGGACGATTCCCGCCAGACATATGCTACTGACAAGGCTGTCTGGAAAAAAAAGCTCGCATCCACCAAGAAAGATAAAGCTCGAGCTATTGATGCCTCCAAGGAGTTGGAGAAAAGAATAAATGCCCTGGAGAATGAAAATAAGGAGCTCAAAGAGAAGCTCAAAACTGCTGGGGAGCTTGAAGAGAAGCTCAGGGTTGCTGAGGAAAAATTGGGCCAACTTCAGGAAGTGAGTCGACAGAAGGAGGAGGTTGAAAGTAAATTGAAGACTATTGAAAACCTTCTGTCCGAGAAGCTTTCCTCGGAGAAGTTGAAGAGGAAGATGGTTGTGAAGAAGTCCTTCAACGCTGGTTGGGACAAAGGTGTGGAATAAAGGGTTGGCTGCCATGGTGTCGCAAGTGGACTATGGCAGCCTTAAATACTTTAGGGATTGATGGGTTGCTGCCCTTCAGGAGATGAAAGTGGATGAAAATTCCGAGCTCTTTTAGCAACACATCCCTGGTCCCCCTCCAACTCCTGAAGACTTAGAAGAGGACGAAGCTGCCTCCGAAGAGTCTTTTATGGTGATGGGTGATCATCCCCAGCCATTCAGCCTGCTGCCGAGGAACTTCAGCAGATTATTACTTCCTTCGAGCAATTGCCAGTGCTCCCCGAGCAACTATCCATTCCCTCCGAGCAACCTACTTCCTCATTCCAGCCTCCCGAGAAGGTTTTGGGAGACAAAGAAAAGGTGTAGAGTTGTTCGGGTTTATCTTTACATTTTATTTTTCTTTTATCAAATGTAACCCAGAAGTTGTAACTTTGAACCATGATATAATAAAACTTGGACTTTTTACATACTGTTGTCTATCTTCTATTCATACTCTGCTTGTACTTCTTATTGATGATTGCTCTTTCTTTCTCTGCTAGTTTCTGCCCAAGATGGAATTGTTATCTGCCCATGATACAAAGCTGCTGCGACAATGCAATGAATACTTTAAGGCTGGTCACACAGACCTGAGTGCAGCACAATTTGTCGACATCCTCGGCCAGGATGCTTCAGAACAGGCAGTTGAAGCATATCAATATCTGAAGTGTCTACTTGATCGAGCAGTGGACAATAATGTGGCCTATTATGATATGATCGAGGATCTCCAAGGCACCCTCGAAGACATTCAGCTACAATATAAAGAATTAACTACTCTGTTGCATGAGGGTTACGAGAAGAAGTACCAGCAGATCATTGCCGACAAGGGCTACGAGAATCTTTTTGTTTGGTACGATGTAAGGGAGAGAACCTTGAGTGGTGAGGTCGAGGAGTGCAGACAAATTGCCGAGTTGCTAGAGCAAGACAACAACAACTTGCAGAAAGAGCTATCACAGTTGAAGTCTGCGGCCTCTTCTTCAAAAGCCTTAATCCCAGTGACCGATGAGGGATTCTCGTTCTTAGAGGTCGAGAAAGCCAACTTGAGGGACGAGTTGGAAACCTTGAAGAGGTCTAGCCCTTCCACATCTTCTCGGGGACGAGCAAGAGCACCTCGTGGACGAGCAAGAGAACCTCGGATTCCTGTCGAGGAACAGAGGACTAAGTCTGCCTTAGAAAACCAGGCCTTCCAGCTGATGGCGAAGAACCAGGCTTTGGCTGCAATGTCAAAGAAAATTAGGGACTTGGAAGAGCAACTCTCTGAGCAAAAATCTATATTGGAGAACAAAGAGCTCTTTGTTAAAAATATCCACGAGCAGCTGGAGAGGCTAACATATCAATTCCACAAACAACCCAGGGAGTTCTGGATGACTGGATACAACGAAGCACTATACCATTTGGACGATCGTATCCAGAATGCCAATAATGAGGGCTACAAGCAGGGCTAGTTGAATGCCCTAGGTGTGCTACAACTCGGACAAGGTCATTACCTATGGGACTATCATGATCTTGGGCTACTCGACCTACCTGTACCTCCATTCAAACTGGATATGAGTTGGATCCCTGCTCGGGCCATTCCTCGGAGCTTGATTTCAAAGTATCTCGGTGACTATAATCTCCATTCAAAAGTCGATATATCTCATCCCGAGCACCTCTTAGATCGACCATCCGTGATGAATGTCAGGATGTTGAAGGATCTCAATTTTATAAATTCTCCTCTGTCTTTAAATGATCCGCCTGCTGGCGAGGAACCTGTGTCAAAAGCAGAGGGGAAAAAACTAGTAGAATAGGAATTTTGATGTAGTAGTTAGTATACACTTCAATGTCAATGTAACATTCATTTCATTATCAATGTACTTTATTTTTGGATCTAATGAAAGACTTTCATTTCTTAATTACTATTATCAAACACTTTATATTTGTGCATGCATATCTGTTAAAAAGATAACAATATTGTGTAGTTTGTCGACCAACTTATTATCGAGTAGTGTGAATTTGTGGTAGTCACTTGGTAAAAATGATGTTTTGTTTCTCGAACAACTTAGTAATAATTAAAAAGTTACGAGTATAAAAAATGTTTCTCGATCACTTAATAATAAAGTTACGAGTATCAAAATATTTAAAATGTTTCCGACCAACCAAAGTCGTTAAATTATACTTGTCGACCAACTACAGTTAGTGGGTTTTCATCCCCGACCAGCCATATTTAGTAGATTTTTTCTTAAATGATTCCGACCACCCAAGGTCGGTAACTTTTCCTTGTCGACTAACTATAGTTGGTGGGTTTATATCCCCGACCAGCCATAGTTAGTCTTTTTGAAATAATTTTACCTCCCGACCAACTCAAGTTGGTATTTTCGAGAATATATTTACTTCCTAACCGACATAAGTTGGCATTTTTAGGAATATTTTTATTTCCCGAGAAACATATAGTTTTACTTCCCGTAGGAATACAAAGTTTTTCTTCCCGGAGGAATACAAAATTTTTTCTTCCCGGAGGAATACAAGTAGCTTTACTTCCCGGAGGAATATAGGTAGCTTTACTTCCCGGATGAATATTGGTAGCTTTACTTCTCAGACGAATATAGGTAGCTTTACTTCCCGGAGGAATATTGGTAGCTTTACTTCCCGGAGGAATATAGGTTTCTCGACCAACCTTAGTTGGCATTTTCGAGAAAAAAATTGAGTAGCCTGAGCTTTGCTGAGTTTTGCCCCGATTAGTGTGTAGCACTATTATTCCCCGAAAAACTTTTGATAAAAAGAAAGAATTCGGCAGAATATCTTCATTTTATTCATCACTGATAATATTTGCGCATGTGCTCTGCATTCCATGCATTCTTAAACTCCTCGCCTTCTAAACTTGCTATTCGATAAGTTCCTGGCCGAACAACTTCTGTAACTCGATATGGTCCATGCCGGTTTACCTCCAGTTTATTTTGCTTTTGAATGACTTTCTTCAGCACATAATCTCCTTCTTTCAGGTCGCACTTATTCACCCTTTTGTTGTAGAACAAAACTGTTCGCTGCTGGTAAGCAGCATTTCTAATGGTTGCTTCTTCTCTAACTTCCTCGAGCATGTCTAAATCCATTCTTCTCATTAAGTCGCTGACAGGGGAATTGAAATTCATAACCCTGTGTGTTGGGAGGCCCAACTCGGCAGGTATAACAGCTTCACTTCCAAAGGCCAACATATATGGTGATTCTCCTATTGCTACTATGGGAGTAGTTCGGTAAGCCCAAAGTACTGATTGTAACTTGTTGATCCAGTTTTCTTTTGCATCATCCAATATTTTCTTCAAACCATTTAGCAACGTTCTGTTTGTCACTTCAGTTTATCCATTGCTTTGAGGATGGCCTGGTGCTGAGTGGACCTTCAAAATATTTGATTGATGACAATAGGCAGCGAACTCCTCGTTATCAAATTGTGTTCCATGGTCTGTGATAAAAGAATGAGGAAGACCATATCGATAAATGATATTCTTCCAAACAAATTGGTACACCTTCTCGTACGTCATATCAATGAGTGGCTCAGCTTCTACCCACTTAGTAAAATAATCCACTGCGACGACGAGGTACTTGAACCTTTCTCGGGTCGTTGGCAGTGGCCCAACCAAATTAATTCCCCACATAGCAAATGGCCAAGGGGAAGTTATGGGTGTCAACAATGCTTGTGGAGTTCTTCGGATGGAGGAAAAGCGTTGGCACTTGTCACATTTCTTGGCATAGGCTATACAATCAGCCCTCATCGTCGGCCAGTAGTATCCCTGCGTCATCACCCTATGCAAAAGCGTCTGACCTGCTACATGTGCTCCACAAGACCCTTCATGGATCTCTTCAATCAATTCATTCACCTTGGAGGGGGGTACACATCTCTGCAAACCTGCCATAATTCCTCGTCTATATAAAACACCATTAGTTAATACGTACCGATCAGCTTTAAATTTCAATTTTTTGGCCGCGAGCTTGTCAATTGATAATTCTCCTTCCTCAATATATGCCCTGATGGGATCCATCCAAGATGGTCCTAAATCAAGGGTAATAAAGTTCATCATCAGATCTTCATCTCTGCTCCGACCAGCTAAAACTTCAATTGGGATTGTTCTCCGGAGCTCGGTACGAGTAGTTGATGCTAGTCGAGCTAAGGCGTCTTCTCTTGCTTTCTTCATTATTGGTATCCTGACCAGCTGAATAGCAGCAAATTCTGATACTAACTTCTTCGCCTTTGCATGATATCTGATCATTAATTCTCCTTTGACTGCATATACTCCCATCATTTGGTTTACGATCAATTGAGAATCACTGAAGACCATAACCTGCTGCGCCTCCATAATTTTTGCCAAACTAAGTCCTGCAATCATGGCCTCATACTCAGCCTCATTGTTGGAAGCTTTGAATTAAAAACGCAGGGCGTATTCCATGTCGACCTTGTCCGGAGTGCTCAAAACTATCCCCGCGCCACATCCTGTAGTGCAAGATGAACCATCTACATACAGCCTCCATATAGGTAACTCGTCTTCAAATTTCTGATCAGTCAGAGTTCCTCGGTGAAATACTTGTTGCTTCCTTTCATCCTCCCTCGATATTTCTTGCTCTTCATCGATCATCTCTTCTTGCTCTTTTACCAATCGGAATTGGTCTGAGCTCGAATTTGATGATCTTGTAACATCCACTTGCCGTTTTACCAACCGGAGTTGGTCTCACTACACCAAAATGGCCAAAATGTCACATTTCATCCGGCCACCCTTGTCAAGGTCATTGACCGTGACAAAAAACACGCGTTTTGTGTCACGGTCATTGACCTTGACACAACCGTGACAAAGAATTGTCATAGTCATTGATCGTGACAAGGCCGTGACAAATTTACTTGTCACGGACTTGCCACGGTCATTGACCGTGACAATTCTTTAAATAATTGTCACGGTCAATGACCTTGACACGACCGTGACAATGTTAGCAGCAAAACCCTTTCCCCCTTCTTTTTTCCCTCCCTCCGTTCCCTCCCCCTCTCTCTCTCTCTCTCGACGCTGCTCTCTCTCTCTCTCTCTCTCTCTCTCTCTCTTCCATTTATATATATGTTTGTGTGTATATATATGTGTGTATGTGTGTATATATGTGCGTGTGTGTATGCGTGTTTGGGGGTGGGGCAGGGTGGGGGTAGGGTGTGGGGCAGGGGGTGGGGTAGGGAGTAGGGGGTTAAAAATGTAAATAAATGTAAATAATATCCAAAAATGTAAATGTAAATAATATCCAAAAATATTTGATAACAATTTATTTTCATTCAAAATAAATAAGTAATTTTCTACAAATTTCATTAAAAAAATGAACGCCGGCGTAATATGTGATTTAAGTGTGAAATAATCGCTATATACTTATACTAATGGAGAAAAAAACCATATATGGCGTTTTTTGTTGACTTTATATGGTGAAATAATCACATGGCTTTATATCCATCAAATAAAAGCATGAAAACTAAAAAACTACAATAAGGGTTAAAATGGCATCCGAAGTTGCTAAAAGCATGAAAAATAAAATATTTTTTAAGATTTGTGGTGAATAACTAAAGTTCAAAAAAGTATTACTTTTGTCATTAAATTACTTTTTGAATTCGGGCGATGCGCATAAATTTGTAGTAATTGTCTTATAATAAAGATCAATTAGTCTATGTTGTTGAAAAATTTGATCAAATTGGTGAGCCCTTCATATTTTAAAAATGTTGTTTTTATTCATATTTAACTTTTCTTTCTATACACCCCTAATTATATTTAAAGTTTAATAAAATAGGAGTTATAGAAAGAAAAGTGGGGTTTAAATAAAAACACTTTTTTTAAATTTTAGGTTCTGGTGCATAATCTTACTATGTCACAATTAATTTATATGCCTCAAAGTTATTTTATCACTCTTAGTTTATATTTGTGATAATACTTTATGAACCACAACTTTAGGTTGATTATTTTAGAACTTAAACAATAGTAGAAATTCAATACATGAAATTAACATTGAGATTATTTTAAATAGACAGTCACTACTGTGTGTGTGTGTGTGTGTGTGTGTGTGTGTGTGTGGTGGGTGGGGGGCTTTTGTGTGTGTGTGTGTGTGGTGAGTGGGGGTGGTGGTGTGTGTGTATGTGGTGAGTGGGGGGTGTGGAGGGAGGTGGGGGTGTGTGTGTATGTGGTGAGTGGGGGGTGTGGAGGGAGGTGTATGTGTGTGTGTGTGTATATTTGAATTAACCCATGAATTTGTATTTTTGTATTTGAATTAACCCATGCATTTATTTTTGGATTTGAATTAACCCATGAATTTATTTTTGTATTTGAATTAACCCATGAATTAACCCATGAATTTATTTTTGTATTTGAATTAACCCATTATATGAAACATACTTGAAATTAAATATAGTGCGCATAGATACTAGCCTTCTAGTTCTTATGCGTACACATTCAATAGCCCTTAGACCCGTTCGAGAGTCATTACCCCTGTAATGAGATCTCTCTAATTGTCCCGTTTGGACAGTTTGAGACTGTATAATTTCTGTATAATATTCTTATAGGATTAAAGTTGTTACTTTTGGAGGAAGTTCTGCAGTCGTTTCTTAATGTTCTCTGGGTACATACTAGATTGACAAGTGTGACTGTTATTTCAATTGACCAATTGAAATAACACTCACACCTGCCAATCTACGTCGTGTACTTGGAGAACTACGGGGATATGCTGTCAAATTTTTTTCAAATCGTAACAATGTGCATGACCTGTTAAGTATATTACAGAAAAATGCAGTCTTGAATGGGATAGGACCACTTACCCTTTAATAGGATAATTAAATGATGGGATAATTAAATAAAACATACTATAAATTTAAGTTTTGTTTACCTTTAATAGGTGTTTAGTTGTAGTAGCTGTGATGGGATATCCGAAATACAAAGAGTGGATGGGTGAGACTAATAGAATGGGGGATGTGTTTCGCAGAGGTGCTAACGAATTTGTGAAATATGCAAAGAGATGTCGTAATGATGAAGAGTTTCCATGTCCGTGTGCTAGGTGTAAGAATGGTAAGGTGTTTGAGTGGAAAATAGTTAAACTATATTTGTTAAGATCGGGTATGCAAGATAGTTATCTATTTTGGAGTTTTCACGGTGAATTGAAAGTTCCTTTTGTCCCCGACCAACCTTCACAACAACCTTCAACAAGTAGAATAGATGTAGAAGGGGACAACATAGATCATAATATGTTGGAGGATTTAGTTGATGATGCGTACGGAGTTTATGAAGCAGAGGAGAATGAGGTTACTAATGATGTAGAAGATTCAAGTGCTCGTGAAGATAACACAATAAAACTTGAAGATGACTACCAAAATTTAAAATTTAAGGCGACCCAGCCGTTATACTCTGGCTGTGAGAAAGATCAAACAACTTTACATACCATGGTTGGTTTTCACAGTTTGAAGACGCAGTACGGTTTGTCTGGCAATAGCGTGACGGGAATTCTGAAATGGGTGAAGGGCTTATTACCCAAGGTGAATACACTTCCAAATAGCTATCCTGTTATGAAGAACAGTTTGAAAGGTTTGGGAATGAAGTATAAATCGATTCATGCTTGTGTGTATGACTACATACTATACCGAAAGGAGTATGAAAATCTCGATCGTTGTCCGGTATGCGATGAACCTAGATATGTCCAATCTACTAGTAAGGAAGGCACAAGCTCAAAAGTGCCTCAAAAAGTATTGAAATATTTTCCTGTTGGGCCTAGATTAAAGCAATTTTTCACAGTACCATGGATTGCAGAGGCAATGACTTGGCATGCTAGGGCAGAAGTAGGGGTAATATCATGCGTCATCCTATTGATTCTACTGCCTGGCGAAGGATGAATTTTGAGTATCCCGATTTTGCTCGAGAACAACGCAACATTCGTTTGGATATATCAACAGATGGTTTCAATCCATTTGGAAATCTAAGCACCAATCAGAGTGTATGGCCAGTGATCCTAGCCCCACTCAACCTCCCTCCTTCACAGTGTATGAGACCTGAATTTTCGATGATGGTTTTGTTGATACCTGGGCCAAAGGCACCAAGTGATGACATTGATATCTACCTGGCTCCTTTGGTAGAAGAATTAAATGAGTTGTGGGAAGAGGGTGTGCAATCGTTTGACTCTTTTAGAAAAGAAGAGTTTACGCTGAAAGCTATGTTGATGTGGGAAATTCATGATTTTCCAGCTTATGGGACATTATCCGGATGTGTAGTACATGGTTATTTGGGGTGTCCTATTTGTGGAGAGGAGACTGAATCTCTTCGTCTATCCTCTAGCTTAAAAAATGTATACCATTGCCACATGAGGTTTTTACCCCCAGTTCATAGTTTCAGATTTGAGAAAGGTTCCAATTTTTTATTGGGCGGAGTTGAACATAGGCTACCGCCGAGACAACTTTCGGGTTCAGAAATTGAAAGTAAATCTTCTAAATGTGGCCCAAATATGCCAGGTTAGAATCCCAAATTTAAGAATGTCAAGCATAAGAAGACCCCAACTGGGAATGAAACTGAGATAAGAAAGGCATGGTCTCGGAGGTCAATTTTATTTGACTTTCCTTATTGGAAGAATAACCCGGTGCGCCATGTATTGAATGTGATGCATGCAGAGAAGAACTTCGCTGAACATATTGTGGGTACTTGTCTTGGGGGGAGTCATTCTAAGGATGGAGAAAATGCACGAAAAGACCTTAAAACGTTAAAACTTAAGCCACAACTATGGTTGAAAGAAGATAGTAGGGGAAGGACAATAATTCCCCCTGGTGCGTTTACTTTGACGAGTGGAGAAAGGAAGGTGCTTCTAGACACAATATATAATTTGAAGGGCCCATCTACTTTTTCGTCTAACTTGCAAAGGATTGTGAATTATGCTACTCATGATTTACATAAGTGTAAGTCCCACGATTGGCATGTGATCATGCAATTGGTTCCTCTATTGTTTAAGCACTGTTTCTCCCAGCACAAGGATTTGCGTAAGGCTATTATGCAAATTAGTATTACCTTCTCCCTCTTGTGTGAGAAGGTAGTGAATCGAGAACACATAGTGGCCGCAAAATTGGTTGTGAACGAAGCGATTTTTGTATTGGAGAAGTACTTTCCCCCAGCATTCTTTGACATAAGTGTTCACTTGTTAGTACACCTATGCGACGAGGCACTTCTTTGTGGTCCAGTTAGATATTGGTGGATGTTTCCGTTTGAAAGATTGATGAAAGTTTTTAAAGATTACGTCAAGAATACGCGATATATTGCAGGATCAATTGCAGAGAAATACATCACCGTGGAGTCATCAATATATACTCGGGAATATATGCCTGACTCGACCAGCATTGATGACACTGATGAATTCATCGATGATGGTGGTAATGTGATGGGAAAACGAGTGAAATTAACGAGTTTGCAACATGAACAAGTAGCTCGTTATCTATTTGACACACATGAAGATGTAGAAGAATGGAAAAAGTAAGTTTCGATTATTATAATGTTTAACATTGTTTTAGATTATTTTATACATGATTAATTTTGTAATATGCAGTAAATATGAAGCCTGTGAGAACAATAAAAGACGAAAAATAATGGTACAATCAGATAGCGAATTTAGGCTATGATTGACACAAGAGGTAATTATAATGAAAACATTCGTTATATAACGTTACATTACACTCAAATTTTACCACTAATATAATTAATTTATTTATATTCTCAGCTCCGAAAGATGGGTGATGCGACATCAAGGCTTGCTCGTCTAGCCACTAGACCCTTGTTCGTGGCACAAGAGTACAAAAAGTATCGATTGAACGGTTACATTTTCGGCGCTAAAGTGTACGAGGAAAGTACAAATGTACAGAACTCGAGAATTTCATACAAGGCTCTTACTTTCTTTCGAGCGAGCGCAAAAGATAAAAACCTCGTTGAAGCTGAAATGACTTACTATGGTGTAATCAAAAATATATTTGAATTGGATTATATAAGCTTCAAAGAGGTTGTATTTTACTGTGAATGGGTACGAGTTGAGGATAAAAATGCCTGTAAAGTTGATCCTGTCACCAATTTGATCATGGTTGACTTGTCCAGGTTGAAGAGCAACGACCACGTGAGCGATGAGCCGTTTGTTTGTGCATTTCAAAAGGTTAAGCAAGTGTTTTACTCGGAGTATATCAACAACGAGCCATGGTCAATTCTCCAACACGCACCAAGGCGTCTAAATAGTAGTGTGGATGACTTGGCTGCTCCTACCGAATATCAATCCATTTTTTATGATAACCCGAATTTGAAACAATTTTTCAATTTGTAATAAATATTTCAATTTGTACCGAAACATCCATTTTTAATGATTTTAATTGATCTACACTTTATCATTTTCACTCTTGTGTAGTGTGCGTGTGTGGAGAGGAGATTAATAAATAAATACTCCAACTACATCTAAGTTTTGATTATACTAATCCATGAATATACGCTTCTTACCTTTAATAGGTGATTAGTACATAGTTATTTGGGGTGTTCTATTTGTGGAGAGGAGACTGAATCTCTTCGTCTATCCGAACACTAAGAAATGCCATAATCCTATGGAGCGATGCTCTGCAAATTCCTCCCAACCGTTATGTAGCCAAACATCACCAGTTGAAGTTGTCAATTCCACTTTCCATACCCCACCACTTGGAACTTCTAGCAAAACATGGGAGACCATTGAAAGGTGGAATTGACAACTTCAACTGCTGATTTTCGGCTACACAACAGTTGGAAGGAATTTGCAACGCATAACTCCGTAGGATTATGGTATTTCTTAGTGTTTAGATATGAAGAGAATTATATTTGACACGATTACCCGGGGTACATTAGTTGGAAGGAGGTGCCATATGAGCTCAAGTTAGCTGTTTGAGTGACACATCAGGTAATGTATTTATATTTATATGTCAATTTCGATTTTGATTTCAATTACGATTTATATTTATCTATATTTGAGGGGCGGATACTAATTTTACTTTATTTCAATTCAGGGACAGGGAGTGGCCCTAAGGGTAGGCCACATATGCTCTATACTTATGTGGCTATTCGGACGAGAAGGGAAGGATAAGGAGGTGTCCCCGAGCGTCGCGGTACAAAATCTCTTTTCCATGCAAATAGTTTGTAGATTTGAGATAATTGATGGTGATGTGGTTTCTTCTTAAATAGTTTCTATTTTGAATATATATTTGCATTATCTTTAGTTTGTTTGGATATATGATGTTTATAACAGGTACAACGTTTCTATAATAGGTACAAATATACTGCTGGGCAGTGGCAGTGGCCATACTGCCCAGCAGATTTTTTTTAAATTCTGCCCAGAATTGTCACAGTCATTGACCGTGACACGTCGGTGGCAACTTTAGTCACGGACTTGTCACGGTCAATGACCGTGACAATTTTTAAAAAAAGGGTCATGGCTTTGTCACGATTTATAACCGTGATAAACATGTCACGGTCATTGACCGCGACACGATTGTGACATGATCGTGACAAAAAAAGTTATCTCGCCTCGAAATGTCACGGTCATTGACCTGGACAAGTTGGATTTGTCAGGGTCAATGACCTTGACAATAGTGAAGATTTGGTGTAGTGTCTGAGCTTGTGTTTGTTGATCCTTTAACATCCACAGGTTGATCGGCGAGCAACTTTTGCTCCTCGGGGGTATCAGGATAGGTGAACTCTGCTATAAAATCTGCTACAGCCTGCCCTTTTAGCGATGATCTGGGTTCATAAACTATATCATATTCACCGAGCTATATTGCCCAGTACATCAATCTCCCTGATTTTTCTGGTTTATGAAGGGCTTGCCTCAATGGCATATCAGTATATACGACTATGGTATGAGCCTGGAAGTATGGCCTCATTCTCCTACTCGCTTCAATCAACGCCAGTGCTAACTTTTCCAGCCTTGGATATCTGATCTCTGCTCCTCAGAAGGCCTTACTTGTGTAGTAAATTGGTTTTTGCACTCCATTCTCCACTCTGATCAACGCCGAGCTAACTGCATTCTCGGACACTGCAAGGTACAAATACAATTTTTCTCCCATCACCCGCCTGGACAACAGTGGAGGTGCTCCCAAGTATTTCTTCAAGTCTTGAAAAGCCTTCTCACATTCATCATTCCACTCAAAAGTCTTTCTGAGTGTCTTGAAGAATGGGAGACATCTATCAGTTGCTCGTGACACAAATCTGTTGAGTGCCGCTACTCGTCCTGTGAGACTCTGTACTTCCTTCTTCGTCATTGGAGATCGCAGCCCTAATAGAGCTTTGATCTTTTCAGGATTTGCTTCAATGCCTCATTGATTGACAATGTACCAGAGAAACATGCCTTCTCGTACTCCAAATATGCACTTCGTCGGGTTCAGCTTCATTTGATATTTATCCAATTGATCGAAAGTCTAACTTAAGTCAACTAGATGATCGGCAGCTTTCTTGCTCTTTGTCAGCATGTCGTCAACATAGACTTCCATATTGCAACTGATTTGTTCAGCAAAGACCTTGTTCATCAGTTGCTGATATGTCGCACCTGCATTTTTCAAACCAAAAGGCATAACATTATAACAATAAGTTCACCTAGGGGTAATGAAAGAAGTACTTTCCCTGTCTTCAGGTTTCATTTTGATCTGATTGTAGCCAGAATAATCATCCATGAAGCTCAGCAACTCGTGTCCCGAGGTAGCATCCACCAGTTGATCAATTCGGGGCAATGGAAAGTGATCCTTTGGGCATGCTTTGTTGAGGTCGGTGAAGTCTACACACATCCTCCATTTATTGTTCTTCTTCTTTACCATCACTACATTGGCTAATTATTCTGGATATTTAACATCTTCAATGAAGCAAGATTTCTGGAGATTCTCGACTTCCTCCTGTATGGCTTGATTCTTCTCGGGACTGAATACTCTTCATCTCTGCTTTACAGGCTTGATCTCCTTATTCACATTGAGTTCATGACATAAGAAATTTGGATCTATCCCAGGCATATCTTCATGACTCCACGCAAAAGTTTGTTTTCTGCTTCTAAGGAAAGTTATCAATTCCTGTTTTAATGAGGCTTCCAACGATGAACCTATTTGAGTAGTTCGTTCCGGGTGCTCTTCGTCCAGAATGATGTTTTCAGTAGCTTCCACCACTTGACCCTTCACGAGTTGCGATTCATCTCTAGGATCCAATGTTTCAATTTCTGCGCCTTCATCTACTTGATAGGTAGTAGTCTTTTTCCTTGATTCCTCTAATTCCTCTTGCTCGGCGGATGAATAATAGCATTACCGAGCTACTTTATGATCACCTTTAAAGAATCTTACTCCAAAATTTGTTGGAAAGTTTAGGCATTGATGCACTGTAGATGGTACAGCTTCGAACTTTTTCAATCCTACTCTTCCCATGATGATATTGTATGATGATTAAACATTCTTATCCATCACGAAGAAACATATTCTTTCTGTTCGACAAGCAGGCCACGTACCAATGAATATATCCAACTTGATCGTCCCAAGTGGAAATACTTTCTCGCCAGCAAAACCGATGAGGGGCCTGTGATAAGGCTCCAATTGAGATAGCTTTAAATTTAAACTATCGAAGCACGAGTAGAACATGATGTCTGCCGAGATACCATTGTCGACCAGTACTCTTGAAATCATAACCTCCTTCATCCTCATTTTGATCACCAATGGGTCATCATGAGGATACAAAACTCTTGTGATGTCATTCTTTGAGAAACCAATGACCAATTTCTCTTTGTTCACCTTTCTCGGGCGATCCTCCTCAGCTAGATTTATTCGTTGAATATACGAGAAAGCTTGAGCCTTACCGAGGTAAGCTTTTCTATCTGCAGTAAGGTCTCCTCCTGCATCTCCACCTGTTATAACATTACAGTCAAATGACCCAAAGCTTATTGAAAATACCTCTTGTTCTGGCTGCCTTGGTCTCTTGGGGAGATCGGGATCATCTTCGGGATCAACTTCATGGTTTCTTTTCTTGTTCTCCTCTGCTCGATGAGGAGATCTAGACCTCTCCCTTGTTCGTTCGTTGTTCCTTCTTTCTCTTCCACGATCAACATACTTTGACAACTTTCCTTGTCGGATGAGTGTTTCAATTTCATTTTGAAGAGCTATGCAATTCTTTGTCATATGGCCATGATCTTTATGAAACTCGTAATACTTTGCCTTATTCCTCTTGTCAGGGTCTGCCTTCATTTTCTCTGGCCAGTTTAGTTCCTCGTTGTTCTTGATTTCTTCTAGAACATGGTTGATATCCTTCTTCAAAGGAGTATAATTATCAAGTTTCTTCATTACATCCCATACCGACCTACTTTTTGAATGTTTGTCATTACCATTGTTCTTGTGCTCTTTCTTCTTAGCTTTATCACCTTCCACCTTGGTTTCTTTGGCATCCATATTCTTCTTCGCAGTCATAGCCTCCTCGGCATTCATAATCTTGGACGCTTTTCCCATCAGGTCTGACATGGTTTAGGTGGATCTTTGGGCAAAGTGTAGTACAACTTGTTTGGCAGTAGTCCACTCATCAAGGCGGTAATCGCTGTCTTTTCCTCACAATCAATGACTTCAAGCTTCTCGTTATTAAAATGAGTTATATAATCTCTGGTGCTCTCACCAGCTTTTTGTCTAACACTTAACAAGTGTGCTACTCGTTTGACTGGCTTTGCCCCAAAATAGAAATTCCCAGTGAATAACTCAGCCAGTTGAAGAAAAGTTGAGATCTTACCCCGAGGAAGATTATTATACCATATTTGAGCAGATCCGGTAAGAGTTCCCGAGAATGCCCTGCATCTCATCTCGTCTGGAACAGCATAGATGTCGGCTGCAGCTTGGTATTTTTCTATATGAAGGACAGGGTCAGTCTTTCCATCATATTTGGGGGTCACAACAGGTGCTTTGAATTTTGATGGTGTTGGAAAATCTACAATGGCCTGGACAAAAGGTCTTCCTCGAACAAAGGTTCGTTGTAGGGGGTTCTTAGCTTTAACCATTTCCCCCAATCTATCCTCCAGCCTTTGAATAGAGCCTTTCCATGCATCATTTCCTTCCTCGGGCCTGTTGGTTCTAGCAACTGATCGTGTTGATGTGGCTTCCTGGGATTTCTCTTATCGAGCAGCTGGTCGCGACTGGGCAGATCCTTCCCTTAAATCTGATGGTCGTCGAAAACTCCTCGATGGGGCTCTAAGAGGACTTTTGCTCCTCCTAGGACCTAATCTATCGAAAGGAGATACCCTGCTTAACCTCTTTAGCGCACTAGTCCTTTCTGGGGAGAGAGTGATACGTTGTTCAGTATCTGTGGCTCGCACTGACGAAGTTCATCCAGGTTGATAAGAAAAATCTTCAGAATCCTCATTGCGATATGAATTGGTACGCCTAGTACGTGAGGATGGTGCACGGGTGTTTCTTTGAATACTCCGCAATCCTGAATGGGTTGGTGCACCGCCATGGAGGGTTTGTATGAGTTGTCGCATTATTTCTTGCATGACGGTCTAGTCCTGAGCCGGATTTGTCATTATTCCAGCCAGATCTGGAATATTTGGCAGAGAAGATGGATTTGGAGGACTCCCAGCATTTCGATTGCTGGATTCTGGAATATCAGCCATTTCTGATGAATTGTTTTTGATGAAAAACGATATTACCAGTCGTTTCCCATAGACAGCGCCAATCTGTTGATGTAAAAAATTAGGTCACTCTAATTATTCAATCACAGATAAATAAATTAGACAAAGAATTTTAAAGTGGTTAAGCCTTATAAGAATGGCCTACGTCCACTGTTATGTTATTACTGATTGTATGGGAATTCTCGATTACAAGTTATCTCAAGAAATTCTTGTCTGGGGGGTCCTCTTACAATGAGGATTGTACCTTGTATTTATAGCCATGAGGCTGTAATGTGAAAGGGTAATACATTAAATCAGGTATATATGAAAGGGTAATACATTTAATGCCCCTTAAGCGTGTGCGTCTGAATGATAAGCATTTAATGAATCAGTTGAACTATTGGTTGTCCAGCTATTAATGCTTTGTTCGAGGTGCAGCTCGGACCGCCTGAGTTGCTCGGACCGCCTAAGCTTCTCGGTACTTCAGAGTTCCTCGGTGAGGTCTTGTTCCTCGGGAAGCAGTGTTCCTCGGGGAAATAATATTCCTTGTTGTAGTCTTGTTCCTCGGAGCATGTGAGTTCCTCGAAAGTATTTTGTTGTTGCCATGTAGATTGCCTCGTGTCTTCATTCAATTGGGCCATGTTAGCAGACTAAATTTGGTATCAACAGATGGTAAGGCTTCGAACCTCTTCAACCTTACTCTTCCAATAATCATGTTATAGGCCAAATGAATATTTTTGTCCATTATAAAGAAACGTATCTTCTATATTCGATTGGTTGGCTAAATTCCAATCAACATCTCCACCTTAATTATTCCCAAATGGATTACTTTCTCACTAGAAAAACCTATTAAAGGTCTGTGGTAGGGATCCAATTGGCTGAGCTTAAAATCTATACTCTCAAAGCAAGGATAGAACATAATATTTACCGAGCTACCATTATCAATTAGTACTCTAGAAATATCCATGCCCTACTTTCTGACTTTGATTACTAGAGTATCATCATGGGGGTACTATACTCCTGAGAGATCATTTTTAGAGAAATCGATCACCAGCTTATCTTTGTTGAACTTCCTTGGTTGATCTTCTTCAACTAGAATGATTCTTTGTATATAGGAATAAGCTTTTATCTCAATGAGGTAAGCCTTCATTTCTACTATATGATCTCACCCTCTTATATCTCCACGTGTAATCATTTGGAACAAAAAAATCAAAGATGGTCATGAATACCTCACGTTCTGGTTTCCCAGCCTTCTTGTATAGGTCGGAATCATCCTCCTGATTATCTTTATGGATCCTATTTTTCTCGTCTCTGGGCTTGCAAGGCGATTTTGACCCCTGTCGAGCTCCTTCGTTGTTCCGTCGATCAACAAACCGGTTCAATTTGCCTCTTCGAATGAGAGTTTCAATTTCATTCTATTAAGAAATATAACAATCTGTTGTGTGATAGTGGTCTCTATGAAATTTATAGTATTTTGACTTATCCCTCTTGATAGGGGAGCTCCTTAACTTCTTCGGCCAACGTACATCTTTGTTATGTTTAATTTCTTCCAAAACATGGTGAATACCCATTTTTGATGGAGTGTAATTAGTGTACTTCTTGAGCCGATCTATAATCCCTTTTTGTTTCGATTCCCTATGTTCCTTGGAATCTTTGTGTTCCTTTTTATTAGTTTTGATTTCTCCTTTTGTCCCCGAGCTCTACTTAGCTTCCATTGCGTTCTCTGCATTTATGATATTGGTTGCTTTTTCCATTAACTCTGTCATTATCTTTGGGGGATCTGTAGCAAACTTGTAATAGAGTTTATTGGGGAGAAGTCCACTCATTAGAGTTGTTATAACAGTCTTCTCCTCATAATCCACAACCTCCAATTTCTCTTTATTGAAACGAGTGATGTAATCTCTAGTACTTTCTCCTTCTTTTTGTCTCACACTGAGAATATGAGCTACCCTTTTTACTAGTTTGGCCCCAAAGCAAAAGTTGTTAATGAATAGCTCGGCCAGCTGATTGAAGCTGGAAATTTTCCACTGAGGAAGGCTATTGTACTAGATTTGAGTAGGACTAGTTATTATTCTGGAGAATGCTCTACACCTCATTTTATTGGGGATGATATATATGTTAGTTGATGCCTGATATTGCTTGATATAAAGGATAGGGCCAGTCTTTCATGAATAGTTGGGTGTAACCACTGGAGCTTTAAACTTTGAGGGTTTAGTAAAATCCACAATAGCTTGTATGAAAGGAGATCCTGTCACAAAGCTTCTTTGTAAAGGGTTATTGGCTTTATCCATTTCTCCCAATATATCCTCCAATTGCTGGATGGAGCCATTATATGCGTTCTTTTCAGCATCAGATCTATGTGTTATAACTTTTTCATTCCTATTAACTGTTTGTGCTGAACTTTCTTCCTGCGATTGTTGCTTAGTACGAGCATCTGATCTAGATTGGGATGCACCTTTTCTTTGATCAGGTGGTCATCGAGTAATCCTTGACAATGCCCTGAGAACATTTATGTTCCCCCTGGGTCCCAAACGATCAAAGGGAGATGCCCATCTAAGCCTTTCTAAGGCACTCAATCTTTTGAGAGTAAAAGACTAATGATCATAGGGCTCTAATGTTCTGAGAGAAGAACTTTCTCCTGGAAGATAAGAGGTATCTCTAGTAGTCCCGGATTGCCTATGTCTACTACTTCTTGGAGGGGGAGGTGGCATATTTCCACGAGCAGGTAAGGAAGGTGACCTAGCTTGCAAGGTCTATGCTAACTGCTTCATGGTATCTTGCATAGCCTCTTGTCCTCTGGTGAGACTGACTAGAATACCAGTCAAATCATTGGGTGTTTATGGATCAGATGGACCGAGAAAAATGCCATCGTTTCAAAGGCTTGATTCAGGAATATCAGTTATTTGAATGGATGAAAATAGTTAGAAACACATTCCCATAGATGGTGCCAATCTGTTGATGCAAAAAACTAAACTATCTCAAATTATTTTATCAAAGATAAATAAGTAAATAAGAGACACAAAAGATTTTTAAAGTGGTTCGGCTTAAGGGAAAAAGACTACGTCCACTGGTGTGCATTGCCTTATGTTTGTTCAGTTATCTCTTGTTTCGTGTTCCCTAGCTGTAGGGATTACAATGTATTTATAGCCCCTGGGGGTGCACAATAAGTAGAATATTGAAGGATGGAATGCATTTATAGCACAGACATTTACATATGTACAATGTTCATAATGTATACAACTGATTGAGTTTGATAATCCCTATTGGAAGGTCTTCCTGGTATTGGTCGCTCTTCCTGGAATTGTTCGGGCTTCTTTTGTATGTTGGTCGGCATTCTACACTGTTGGTTGGCATTCTTAGATTCATTATGATACAATAGGTCTTGCTGACTAGGACTAATGCTACGACGGATAACGCATGTCAATTTCTGATTGGTCCACGTAATAGGATAATTTTTTGTAACAACAAGTGCATAGTGATGTTTGTGATTTGCATGGAACATCCACTAGAGGCGGTAGTAATTATTTTGTTATATTTATGAATGCCATTTCAAAATATTGTTATGTATATCTTTTAAACTCTAAGGATGATGTGCTTAATAGATTTAAGACATATAAAAATGAAGTTGAAAATCAACGTGATATTAAAATAAAATGTCTTAGATCTAATAGAGGGGGTGGGTATCATTTTCCTCAATTATGAGAAGATACGGGTCGATACAGGAAGTTATTGCACCTTATACACCACAAAAAATGGAATAGAATTTAGAAAAAAATATATGACACTAACTGAAATGGTTGACGCTAAGCTTTCATATTTGGGTTTAAGTAATGGGTTTTGGGGAGAAGAACTTTTAACTACATGTCATATTTTGAATTGAATACCAGTTAAAGATAATAAGAAAACTCCTTTTGAATTTTGTAAGAATAAAAAACCAAATTTAGGTTATCTTAAAGTTTGGGTTGTAGAGCTATTCTAAGACAACCTCAAACTAAGATAAAAAAAAATAGTAAATAAAGGCGTTGAGTATATTTTCATAGGCTATGCATAACATACTAAAGAATAGATATTTATGGTTAGTGAACCTAATAATTCTGTTTAGGTAAATGTTATAATTGAATCTCAACATGAATTTTTTTATGAACAAATATTTTCCTAAATTCTTAGAATTAATAATAAAAAAGAAAAAATAAACATTACTTCACAACTACAACATACACAGCGAGTAGAATAAGAAGAAATTTGGAAAAGAACTTTGGTCTGGACTTTGTAGTCTATCTTGTTGAAGGAATTACAGACACACCTTATATTCATATTTCTTTGAATCTTAGTATTGGAACAGACCCACAAACTTATAGTGAGGCAATTAAGTCTATAGATTCATCGTTTTGGAAAGAAGACATAAATGATGAATGGGTTCAATTATGGGTAACAAAACTTAGAAGTTAGTATACTTACCTCCAGGATCTAAACTTATCAAGTGTAGATGGATTCTTAAAAAAAATGAACATAAATTGAACAATTGATAAATTCAAGGCTAGATTGATTGCTAAAGGTTTTACACAAAAGTGGGAATTGATTACTTTCATAGTTATGGACTAGTTGCTTGAACATTTACTATTAGAGTATTGACCGCATTAGCATCTATATATAATTTTAAAATTTATCAAATGGATGTGAAAACTACACTTTTAAATGGTGACTTAGAAGAAGAAATTGACATGGAACAACTTGAAGGTTTTGTTATGCCTGGACAAGAACATAAAGTATGTAAATTAATTATATCCTTACATGGCCTAAAACAAGAAACTAAACAATGGCATGAAAAATTCGATAAAGTCATAATTTCTTATAGTTTTAAAATTCATGAATGTGATAAGTGTGTTTATAGTAAATTTACTAATGGTAAAGGTGTAAATATTTATTCATATATGGATGACATGTTAATTCTTGGTACTGATTTAGAAAGCATTAATAACATAAAGAGTTTTCTGTCTTCTAAATTTGATATGAAAGATATGGATTTGGCTGATGTCATATTAGGAATGAGAATAATTAGAACAGAAAAAAATATCATTCTTACTCAATCTCATTATGTTGAGAAAATTTTGAAGAAATTTAATAAGTTTGATTGCACACCTTTTAGTACACCTTTTAAACCATAGTTAAAGATTATATTTAATACTGATAGAGCTATTTCACAATTGGAATATGCACGAGTAATTGGTAGTTAAATATATGCTATGGTATATACTCGACCTGATATTGCATATGTTGTTGGTAAATTAAGTACATATACTAGTAGTCCTAGTTCATTACATTGGCATATTGTTAATAGAATATTAAAATATTTAAAAGGAACTATGGACTATAGTATATACTATAGTGGATATCCTTTAGTATTAGAAGGTTTTCTAATACTAGTTGGATAACTAAGCTGGAAGATCATTCCTCAACAAGTGGATGGATTTTCACTCTTGGTGGAGGATTTTTTTCTTAGGGGTCAAAGAAACAGACTTGTACAGAAGACTCTACAATGGCAGCTGAGTTTGTAGCATTAGCTGCAACTAGTAAAGAGGCACAATGGTTAAGAAATTTATTGATTGAAATTCCAGTTTGTCCAAAATCAATTCCTCCAATATCCATACATTGTGATAGTGAGTCTACACTTTCCAAATATTATAGTGAAATGTACAATGGAAAATGTATACATATTGTCCTGAGACATAGTTATGTCAGACAAATAATTACAGATAGTGAAATCACAGTAGATTATGTAAAATGCAGTCAAAACTTAGCTGGTCCATTTACAAAAAGTCTTGCAAGACGACTGGTATCTAAGACATCATTGGGGATGGGACTAAGGCCTATTAACAATAATCACTCTTGATGCAAACTCAACTTGATACTTGACATATTCAAGTCTCAAGTTCAATGATTATAGTACATCATATGATGTGATTCTAAGCATTACAAAACCAAACACCCCAAGGATAAGTGGTTAGTACATGTAATGAATAATGAAGAGATTGAGTTTGATCTTAATAGACTTATGTTGTTTTAGTTACATGGACACCTATAATAGTCTACATATATGCGCGTGGAAGTAGTGTGGCTTTCTATGAGAATTGGGATTGACTCTAAAGCACGTATGAAATCGAGGTACAGACACAAGGCCTAATGCATATGTCGTCTTATATGGATAATCAGTGACTAAAAGATTTGTTTGTGTAGACAAGTCCTGATGTTCAGTATGGATTGATAGTTCAAAGACAAGTCTGTTATAGTTTTATGGTTAACCTTGACGAATCTTCATAGGGTATTGGTTCAAGTCGTGAGACACCAATTCTTACACACAGTCTTACAGGAAATCAAAGATTTACAAAACTTATTTTGAAAATAGTGGAGGAGTGTTAGAGATTTTTAAAAATAAGTTAGTAAAAGATTGGTGTGTGAAAGTTTGTCCTAGATTGGAAGTGTGTGTAGGAAAGTGGGAAAGAAATCTAATATAAAAGGGAGAGTGCCTCATATTGGAAAATGACTGTAGCTAAGTGAAACCCACTACGTCATAAAAGGAGTGTAGAAAACCTTTGTCCCACATTGAAAAAATATAAAGAAATTGTGAACTTGATAAATAGAAACAGAAGATAAAGAGTTATTTCATCAAGCATTTAAGAGGGCTATTCAAGAGAGCTCTAATTGGATGTGACTATGTACACACGCACGCGCGCGTGCGTGCAGAGTAGTGGGTTGTAGAGGCTCCAGTGGCGCACATTACACTTCGCATGCCGCGTGTCCATGGTGGTAGTGAGTTGCCAGGATTCATTCAGGTTGGATCACGGCAGCTCGGGCGCGGTGACTTTTAGTCCATGTAAAATCAGTTCGGTTTAATTGCACTAGTTCGGAAATGACTTATGACCGTTGGTATTTAAAAGTCATACCATTTCAAAATTAATTAAAATTGTTAATTCAAAAGTCATGATTCTTGAAAACAAAGCCTTTCATTTCCTATAAATAAAGGCTGCCTAGTTTGAAATTGCACATTATTCAGATTAACCCAATTTCATATTTCTCAACCCCTATAATTACTCACTTATATTTTTCAAGAAATACAAAAATTATCTTATTCTGTTTCGTGTACAAAAACATAATAGAATATAAACTTGATCGGTTGTCCTTCGATGCTACATCCGAGGGTTGTCTTCAAACATATAATTTGCAGATAGTGCAATTGTTTCATTCTATCTTGAGTACAAATTTACGAATTTCCGTTTGTATACCGAATTATCTTGGTGGGACAAATATTGTATTTAGAAAACGTGACATCACGCTTTGAAGTTTTTCAGAATTGATTTGAAGAGTTACATTACATCATTGTATTAAAGCTGACAGAATTGTTATAAATAAAAGTGTTTCATTTCCGCCTTTATATACATATTTTCCAACCTGTTATTTCAAATTATTTTAAATTCTATTCTTATTTTATACTCTTTAGTTTTTTATTATAATAAAATTCGTACTATATAAATATGGTGAAAACAACAAAAAAATCAAGGTGTCTTGCTTTTTAAAAAGGGTGCTTTTACGTAGGTTTCTCTAAAATGTTGTCATGTAGTTTTTTTCTTCATTTTTTTTTTTTTTTTTGCAATTATGATCTTGGATAACTGTTTTTTCATCGCAATTATTCAAATGAAAAATATTGTTAGTTTATTGTTTTTTTTAGAGAGTACTATTCATTTCAGATGATGATTTGAGCTACTAATTTATAACTAAGAAAGTAGAAACAAACAATTTAAACACTATTTCAAATTTTAAAAAAAATGCAAAGATTTTTATTTTCCGACGTAAAATTTGCTTTCTGTTTTTATTTTACTCACTAATGTACTTTCAAACTCTCATGCCAATTTAGAAGGCTACATGGTCTCTCATTATCGCAGTGTTAATATTTTTATTGTAAAAAATAATCACCCATAGAAAATTCATATCTAATATACTATTGTCAACTTACTTCACAGTCCCTAGTGTGTCCGCCTACCCGCATTCGAAATCTACATGCACAAAATAAGAAGTCATTGGAGCTTAGGAGTTGTTTGATTGCAAAAAAGGGAAAGATTTATCATAAAAAAAATACAAAATCTTTGGATTTCACGTCTTTTTCGCATGTTTGATAGTCTTTATCATGAAATTATACATCTCTAGTTGTGGGGGATCCAACTTCCTGTGAAATTTGTTACGGTAAATTATGACAATTCATGTCATAACATGGGAATTGATATTAATTATTCCATTGAGATGGGATAACTTTTATCGTATCTCACCATCATATTATGTGCATCAACTTGGACAACATTACCTTTAGATAACTAGTAAAGATTTAAGCAAAATTTAGAATTACAGTTTTATCTAAACATAACTGTAATGACCTGAAATTTGCATAAAAACAATTCTCATGTCTAAATTTTTGCACATGAAACTTCATTGTATGACAAGATACGTCCGTATATGTGGCTCACTAAGTGTATTTCAAAAAATGAATCAATCCAGATAGGACGCATCAGTGAATTGCACAAATTAAGTCGGAATCCTGAGTTGACCTAGTTATACATTAACTCATAATTTCGATTCATTTAGTGCGACTCACTGACGTGTCGAGTCTGTATTAATTTGTATATAAGGTCCATTGAATATATTTTAAAAAACGAATCAACACAAACATGAAACATTAATAAATTACACAAAATGAGTGGGAACCCTAGATCCTCTTAGAATTACTAAGTTGTAAAATATGTATTATATAATATGAAGTTTTTATAATGCCATATTGGTATGTCCAGGTTCAATGTATATGCACGTCTTATGACTTCCAAAGGTGTCCATTGATTTGTGATTTATTTTTCAATTCTTTGACAAGTTATATACTGTTGATTTGTTCATCGCATATCAAATCTCATGACTAAATTAGACAACTTCTCCTCTACGCAGGCGTTTTGGGCCACACCCTTCACATATGCTAATATGTGTACGTCACATTTCTATCTGGCTGAAAGGCTAGCATCTCCAAGATGCTAAAAGGAAGTGCTTAAAAATTAGTGTTGTAATTAATTGTAATAATAAACTCGCTCAAAAATGTCAACCATTATTAACACGATAAATTTGCAGAGAAAATACTTTTTCGTTCTAAATATCTGACTTCAAACAACCATGACTACTTTGGGAGTAATGTATTGTTGATTTCTTCATCCCATATAATATTCGTTGTTGATTTCATCATCACATATAATATTCGTTATCTCTATATACTATAAAATGCAAAACAAGGCATTTATTATGCTTTACAATTAACCTATCCACGTGGCACATCTATATCTCTATCTCTATATATTCTTAATTAAGGTGTCCACGTGTTGCCTAATCTCAAACGACGTCTCCATCTCGGTCTCTGAACCGCCCAGTGACGAAACTATGTTGGGCCAAAGGGGGCCATGGCCCCCCTAAGCTTTTGAATTTTTTTAGCTACTGTTGACCAAAAAAAAAGGACAGAAGAAATTTTCCTCCTCCCTCTCTGTGCCATACGGTTACTTGGGTTTGTTGAGATTTGACAATTTTTTTTCTTTTCACTATAATCAAACAAACTTTCTTGGACTCCAACTTCTACTCCTACACTTCCTATTCCCACTCCTACACGATTTCCCACTCCCCATGAATAAAACCAATTTAAGTTTGATTTTATATCATTCTTTTTTTCTTAATATCCGCCTCTTCTACAAACTACAAAAACTTTGTAAGTTTTTTATTCTCTCTTTTCCAAGTGCATTATTTATTTATCCAAGAAAATTGATGTAACTAATATTTCATAAAAGTACAAATCATATGGATTTATTTTTATAATTTGGCAATTGAAACTGTATATTGTTTTCTTAAAATCTGATGAAAACAATTACGATTTTTGCTTTTTCATCATTCAATCCCTTAATTATGGTAAAAAAAATTCTTATTATTTTTGACATACCTATATGTTTATTCTAATTGTAAATATAAATTTTGAATGCAAATTTAATTTTAATTACAGATTTTTGAAGGTTTGACGAAGCTTAGGACTAGAGTTAAATAATGAAGCAAAAAGTGATCATTATCAAGGTAAACAACTAAAATCCATAAATTTAATTTATATTTTCCACAATATCATTTTTGTGCATTTGAGAGTTTACTCAATTGTCCAATTTTACTGATTGAATATGTTTATATCAATGTTTATATACATTATATTTTTAAAATTATTTTTATAGATTCCTGGCCCCCCCAAAGATTAAATCCTGGCTTCGTCCCTGGAACCGCCTCATTATCACACACTCTTTCCTTCATTGACTCCCCTCTCTATACGCTACGAAATTGATTCTTTTTTTAGGCCAAATTCATAAAATCAATCTGTATCTTTCTTTTTCTATTATTAATGCTAGCAATCAGAATGGGGAAGAGCCCCAACAGTTCTCAAGTTATTGTAAAACCCTTTCTCACCTTCTTATTCTGAGAAGAAGAAGAATCTCTATATAAAAACACGATCCATCCTTTCCTCAGTTTCATGCAACCTTTTGAATACCCATCTCCAGTTTCCAGGTCAGGTGGTGGCAATGCAGGGGCATAAGGGGCGTAGGGTCCACGGTGTAGATAGGTTCGAATTTCGTTGGACTTCAAACCTGGCCAAAGTAGGCTAGCCACCGGACTGTTGGGAATATGCTCGCTGGCGAGATAAGGACAGCAGATACTCCAACTCCAAGGCTTTTATCATGAAGATCATTTGGGTATTCTCTTTAATTAGGAAGAAGAACCCATTCATTTAACCAGATATGTAATGTATTTTACAGCAAGATTAGGCTATTTCATATTGGTGGTGGTTGATATGGATAATGTACTGCTTTTGCCTCCACTTGTACTTTTTCCTTAGATTTATAAAGATTTTTTAAATATTATCATTTTTTAACTTTATTTCCAGAATATCATGAAGAATGAGTTGTATGTATCTTGCATTAAAAAAAAGTCATATACCAAATAGTCACTCAAATATTTTTTAATACATAATTATTTCAAGTCTTCTTTTTTTGTTCAAAAAAGTCCTTCACCACATAAAAATACTCAGTTCTGCTAGCGCGGACCTTTATTTTACTCCTTGGATAATGTTTATATTCCAGTATACACACAAGCTCTTGGTTGGATCACAATACGAAACATGGGAGACATACATGATGAAATCAATTTTTTCTATAGCAACATACTTATATTCAAGCAATAGATTCTTAAATCTTGATTGTTATATATCATGAGGTACTACTATTAGTTGATATTAAAATGATTCATATTTTTTAATTTGAACGACCTTTTGAGAATTGTTAACATTAACCACGACTTCTTTTTGTAACTTATTACTATGAGTTTAAAGTTTGGTTTAAATTTTATTAGTTGTTGTTAGTTGTACATTATTGTTACAATTATTCTATTTAGTTATATAAAGAATATAGATAAAATTTAAATTAAAGGCTCAAATATTTTTTTTTCTATCAGTCTACTACATGTTAAATTACTGATATGGTTTGGAGGATGATGTTATAATTTGGTCTTAACTTAGTTTAGTTAGATAGTGAACCCTTATGACCTACGGTGTTTTAATTTACCAACTAAATCGTCATATATGTATTGAGATCTTTTTCCTTTTGTATAGATGTGAAGGAAATAAGAAGGACAAATTGGTTAAAGGTTCCAATTTCATTAAGGATAATTTTTTATCAATTGGGTCATATTTGTTTTCCTTTTTTTATTTTTATTATAAACATTTATTTGTTCCCATATGTTTATTTTATGTTTGGATGAGATTGTAAACTTTTACTAAAAGTATTTATTTATATATTTATTTTTTACAATAGTGCAATACATATTTTATTTCTTTTATGTATCATGGGCTTTGTTATGTATCATCATTTTCGATGATAATCCATCGTGTTTTGTAAATATTTTCATTAGCACACATATATATATCAAAATAGATACAAAAAGGATATCTAAATGAGGTCCTCTTTCTTAACTTCATATTATCCATTTATTGTTTGAATAAAAGTTATCCATATGTTGCGTCTCGCCCGCGCATCGCACGGGTTTACAACTAGTTGCTACAAGAATGTGCCTATTGTAAATCTCACACTCTAAAATCAGTGTTTAATTGTATTTAAATATTTTTTAAACGTATTAACATGTAAAGTGTATGACTTAGTTACAGTATCTCTAATGGGTATGCCAAATCTTTAGAAAAAAATTATGCTATATTTGACATAAATTAGAAATGTCGCCGCAATGCGACACGGTTTATTCACCATAAACTCAATTTGGCACGCAACATGAAGTTGAGTGTGAACTCTCATTTTATTACAAAAATGTTGCGCGCAACATGACGTAGCAGCCCGCCATTTTTTATTTTCTTTTTTCCTTCTCACGCAATACATCGAGTAGCATGAAATTGTTGTCTCATTTAAAAACTTTTAGCATCCGTGTATATTTGCTTGGTACCACACCATTTTAGACTTTTGCAAATTTACAATACCCACTACATTTGGTTTTCTGTCCAATTTTGAAATATAGCATGAACATTAGGGATGCTCTTAGTGGAATATTGCTTTTAGATACATATAAAATATTTTGTAAACTTGTCTTGTATGTGAAGCCTCCCTAATAAAATTTTATTAGGTTACAATATTGAATAACGATTTTCTTATTTGGAAAAAAAAAATATCTATCTTAGGATGAAAGGTTCTTAAACTAAGGGTTTAGTTCGTAGTAATATTTGTTTCTAACTCGGTGAAAAGTAATATGGTAAAATACGATTTCACCTATTTAGAATTAAATTTTATGTTGTACTATTGTATAAAGTATTATTATTATTATAATGTGTACACTTGTTCATAATGATAATCTAATAAAAATTTATTTTTGAATATGAAAAAATATTTCACCATTTATTGAACTCCAAATGAAACGGATCGTTAATAAAGCAATCAAACCTTTATAAAAAGGACTGAATGCACAATAAGGATATTGAAGATTTAATTGAAATTTTCCGAACAAAAGGTCAAATGCGAATAGAACAAAAACAGGAGGAAGAAATAACGAAAGTTTTGTGGGTGAACGACAATTCAAACGAAGAGCTAGACCATGCTGGATTTGTTTCTCTTCTAGATTTTGTCATCTTGAATTTGGAGGTCAAGGACTTTTGCTTCGTGCATCGTTGCTGGCCCTGACAAATAAGAAGCTAACTTTGATTATTTTTTTAAATAATATATATATATATATATAAGAAAAGCAGTCATTCCCCGGACTCACAACCAAATGATAAAAACTAATTAGAAGCTTATTTTCATCTTTCTTTCCATCAATTCTAAAGTGAAAATTTGATATGGCAATAGGTAGACCTCGCAAATTGTGATAGAAAATGATACTACAATACGACAGAACACAACAAGATAAAATGTATAAGATAGCCAGGGACCTAGTCAGGATTTGTTGAGATTTGGGGCTAATTAATGATAATTTTCCTGGGCTCGAGGGGCAGGGACTCTTGAGGCGAATTTTTTTTAGGTCATTTTTAAGTATTTACCAAATAATTACTAAAATATTTATTTAATCTAGTGAAAAGAGAAAAAAAGATTACTTGATTAAAAAGTTTAAACCCTTAAAATAGAAGCAAAAATAAAAATTGCCCGAGAGAGGAGTGGACTGACTCGAGTCGTTGGTGGGTGTGGGTGTCGACTCCAATTTTCTTTCAAAAAATCTCTGCATAAGTTGACGGATTTGACAAAAAAAATTAAGGTCATTAAGATACTCGAAAAAAAGTAATAGCATTACATACCATCCATACAATATTCCCTAAAATTGATAGCATAATAACATCATGAAATAAA
Organism: Sambucus nigra; assembly: GCA_949130495.1. Lineage (NCBI taxonomy): Eukaryota > Viridiplantae > Streptophyta > Magnoliopsida > Dipsacales > Adoxaceae > Sambucus > Sambucus nigra. The sequence goes on from OX422224.1 coordinate 380,584,928, forward strand.
ATTAACCCCAATTTTAACTCTAAATATTAACTCTAATATCCTTAAAATTAGAAACCCTAACAAAATTTAAATTTAAAAATCCTAAATAAATATATAATTAGAATCTTAATCTTCAAACAAACACGACCAACGAAACAAATTTAATATATACTAACAACCAAATAAATAATAAGAGAAGAGTCTATTAACAACAAAATCAAAATAATTACATTTTGGCATCCAAGCAACAGGGGGGGCTTGGGAGGCAGGGACGGAGCTGTGTGGAGGGTGACCACCGAAAAAGCCGGGGAGGGGAGGGGGATCACTGGTTTAATGTTTTAAAGCGTCGTTTTCAAGCTGACGTCTTAATAGATTAGGGTTTAAAGAGTTGTTTTATTGTGTCTATTTACAAAAATGCTCCCAAAAATTATACTACTTTAACTTTTACCCCATTTATTTTTTATATACTCATTTTTCTATTATTTTTTTATAAAAAAAACTGTGGACAAGCCCCCATTCGTCCCCACACTGCTCCGTCCCTGAAGATAGAAACTCAAGTTTGAGAAATTCGCTACACCGGATTAAACTTATTTCTACCCATTAAAACTCTATGACAACATCCTAATAACTCACCTTTTTTTTTTTGTTAATGGGTTAACATTATGTTTATTGAGTTGATGGAAAAATTAGAGGGTCGCTAAAATCCGACCCAAACAATTTGACACTAAACGGGTGTCAATGATTTGAATTGTGTGACCCGTTAACAAAAATAATTCAGATTTAATTGAATATTTCTAAATTAATTTATTGACTTCGTATATGATCAACGGATTGCAAGTCTCACTTAATATTTTGAGTAAATTACCTTCAAACTCTTCCTAGTACCATGATTGTGGTGGCACTAACGTTGTTTTACCAACAGCTTGTCCTTTTTACCCTCCCCCTCACCATTTTGCATGATTGAAACACTATTGCAAATCAATAACTCATGCAAGTTTTCGACTTGCATTTATCAACACAAACCATCAAAAGGAGAAACAAAACAATATATGAAGAAGAAAGATTAGTCATCTTAAGTTTACATACAAAACAACTTTTCAGGTTCCATATCCAACTCTTTAAAATCACAAACACAATAAATAAAAAATGCCACACACAAATAAACAAGAGAAAAAAAATCAGTCTCAAATACATGTATTCACCATAAAAACTGCATCAAACAAGAAATAAATATATTTCTGTATGTATATATTAGTCATTGAGATGAACATCAGGAGTGAGATTGTAGAAGCTGTTGAGCCGCTGAGAGCTGAGCCGTTAACGACAACATTCTCTCCCTATACGTACGAGCCTGTTCCACGGCTTCGGCTTCAAGCTCACCCAGCTGAGAACAAAGCCGCTCTTCGGCTTCCTCGGCTACACGTAGCAGATGCCACATTTTATTTAGCTCTTGTTTCATCTTGTCTTCCCTTTCCAAACTGTTGTTTAATTCTCTCTCCAAATCCTCGTTTCTCTTCTTCAGTTCCAACGCTATGTTTTGGGCCATTTTTTAAAACCCAAGTTTTTGGAATACAAAAGCTTTCTTTAAACCAAATATGAGGGTTTCGTTTGTGGCATAGTAGATGGGATTTTATAATGAAATAATGGTATGTCCAGATTCAATGAATGTGAAGGTTGTATTGTAGACGTGTGGTTGGGGGGTTTACTTTTAGTTATATTTCAATTGATTGAAAAGTAATTTCGCGTAGATTTCGTCATCACATACCAAATCGTCTGACTTCTTTGGGCAACGCTACGCGTATGGTTTGAGCCACATTTTTCGGTCTACAATACAATACATTGTTTTTTTTTAGAATCTCCTTGACGCTTTGAGAAGGTGCTTTTTTGTAAAAGTTTCTCCAATGCAAAAACGAAAGAAAACAATATTATAATATCCTAATACGCTCCTCCCATGGTTTAATCTCACATATTCATTAAATTAAAATCAATTCATGAATCTTAACTTGATACGTTCTCTCTCCTAATACATTTATCTAACGAAACTTTCAATTACATTCATCTTGAAACCTTAAAAATCAAAAGTCAGCTGCCCAAATTTCTTATCTTCCCATCAGATTCATATTTGCCATCAAAAGTATGCATTTATTAATTTTAAAGCAAATACATAATTTTTATAATTATATCTCTCTCATTCATGAATGTTGTCTCTCTTTTGTGCTCAAACAAATCTCAAAGTAAACTACCCTCATTAAATTAACATTTCCTATCATACTCTTAATATTAGTCTCACACATTCATGAAATTAAAATCATTTCATGAATCTTAACTTGATACGTTATCTCTCCTAATACATTCATCTAACAAAACTTCCAAATACATTCATCTTGAAACCTTAAAAATCAAAAGTCAGCTGTCCAAATTTCTTCATCTTCCCATCAGATTCACATTTGACATCAAAAGTATGCATTTGTTAATTTCAAAGCAAATACATAATCTTTGTAATTATATATATCTCATTCATGAATGTTGTCTTTCTTTTGTGCTCAAATTTTGTATTTTCAATTTTATTATTGTTCTATTCATGTTTTATAATAATTCTAAATTCAATGTTAATTTCAGAAAAATTATATATATATTTTAAGTTAAGGAATTATCAACTTCACACCTTATTAGATTATTGTTTTTTATGCATTCATATGTATTTCCCAGATGGACATGTTTGTATTCATGTTTATTTCTTAAAGATTCTAAAAATTCTTAAAATACTCCAATTACTTTTTAAAACACAAACTTGCCCTTTGCTCTAACGATCAAACAAATACTTTTTTATTTGTTAATTTAAAAAAAATAGTATTTTAAACAGTTTTTTAAAACATTTTTTATTTTTTAAAATTAAAAAATAACTATTTATTATAAAAACTGTTAAAAAATTGTTATGATAGTTTTAAAAGCCCTTTTTTTATTGAAAAAATTGTTATGATACTTTTACATAAGTTTTTTCTTTAAAGATTTAAAAACAATTTTTTTTCAAAAAAAATATTTTTTAACATATAATTGGAAAAAAAATGACCAAATAAAAAACTGTTTTTTAAATTGAAAATTATTTTTATAACCGAACACGACACAACACGACACGAATTTTTTTTTTTAACCAAACATAAACACGATCCTAATAAAAGTGACACGACACAACATGAAATATTATTTTTTTACAAAACACTAGCACGCTCAAGTAAAAGTGTCACGCAACAATATATGTTATTTTTTTAACCAAACACGAACCCAACCAAAATAAAATAACACGACACGCCTCAAAATCTTATTTTCACCTATAAAGGTAATATGACACAATACGAAATCTCATTTTTGACCAAATATTAACACAACCCACTTAAATGCAGAACGACAAGTGGGTCATGTTCGCATTTCGTAAGAAATGGATTTTGTGTCTTGCCATGTCACTTTCATATGTGTCATATTCATTTTACGTAAAATTAAGATTTTGAGGTGTGTCGTGCCATGTCGTGTTTATTTTATTTTGATCGCGTGTTATAAAACATTTTAAATAAAATGTACAAAAAAAAAACGGTTTTAAATAAACATTTTAAAACAATTTTTTAAGTACCTAAAGATTTTATTTAAAAACAATTAAGATTCTAATAGTTACTATTTTGGAACTACTTACTTTTTATTTTTATAAAACAATTTTTGTAACTATTAGAATTTTTGTTACAATTTTTGTAACTACTAAAATTTTTGTAACAATTATCTTAAAACACTTCCATGCTTGGATTTTACTTGAAACAATTTTTTTTAATAAAATCTTTAGGCACTTAAAAATTGTTTAAAACTGTTTTTTTAACATTTTATTTAAAATGTTTCTTAATACCGCCTATACATACCGCTGGGGCGTAACATCATACTAAAAAAATGGTAACAACTTTTTAAATAAAAAAAGGTTTTTAAAACTATCATAACAATTTTGATAAAAAACAGTTATTCTTTAATTTAAAAAAATAAAAAATATATATTTTAAAAAACAGTTTAAAATACTATTATTTATTGAAAAAAAATTAACAAATAAAAAAGTATTAGCGGAATATATATTTTTTTAACCTAAATTTTTCAAACTATTTTCATTATGTCATAATTGTTGGATTTCTATATATGGGAGACTAGATGGATACGTATATAGAGAGAATTGGGATGGGTTTGACATTGATTTTATAGGTTGCGACCTAAATTGTTGAGCATAATGAAGATGGTGGCACATATTGTCCCATTTATTTAGTCCTGAAAATTTGACACTTGGCAAAATACTATCGTCTTTCACCTACATCGGAGAGAATATTTTTTTCCCACATGATTAGTGTAGGGTACATCTGATTGGTAAGTTATAAAAATGGTGAATAACATTTTAATTTTTTATGGTAGTAAGAAAAAAAGACAAGTGGTTAGGTACCCAATTAATAAAGTCAATGATGAGAATCATATTTCTTTGGTACGGTAGAAAATTAGACCAATATCAAGTCGAAAGCGTTAGAAAATAATCCATCAACTTAATGGAAAATAATGCGACCGGTGGTTTCGACTGTAACATTTGCCTAGATATGATTCAAGACCCTGTAACCACCTCTATTGTTGCCCCTGTATTTATAAATGGATTCATTATCCAAGTGTATCTGCTGAAATCCAATATCACCAACAGCCTCAATGCCCTGTGTGCAAGGTTGAAATTACAGAATAAACCTTAGTACCACTCTACGGCCACAGTCAAACAGAAAAAGCATCTGAAGACAAAGTCCCACACGCGGATTTAGTCATACCACAAAGGCCTTCGAGTCCTAAATAGGATTTAGTCATCAGTTGATATCGCCCACATGCATGACATGCTGGCAACAGCAGCACTTGTTGCTATTGCTTACAAATACCTGTCAATTGGCTTCCACAGAGGAGTATGAAGCCCTTATACTTTTGACTCACTTGAGTCTATATTGTATAAGTGCTCATCTAGTTTGGAAATTGTGACAAAATTGTGTCCATCCAAGAAACCAAAGAGCCTCAGAAGTTGGATTGCCTATGCATCTCTCTTTTTTGTAATGACCAAGAGACTATTGCCAACACTCACACACTTAGAATTCAATTCATGCATGTCATATTGCATTATAATGTGTGTACATGTGTTGAGTGTGTTTATATCCCTAAGTTTGATTTTTAATAATTTTTTGGGATTTTTTAAAACAATTTTTAAACATGATTTAATAATTAAAACTTGATTTAAAAAGTTTTGGGGTCAATCTCTTAATATCATTTGTTGTATATTATGGCCTAATGTTACCTTGGGTAGAATCCAAAAGCGCCAGAGACTTCAGGGTATTCCTTGTAGTTTGGACACGCGTTTTATATCCCTTAACTGGCCAACACATGTCTGCCTCTGATTGGTTGGAGGTGTGTTTCTTTACAGAGACAATACACGCGTATGTTATCAGCCCTTGGATCATTTCTTATCAATGGTCTGCATGTTGCCTTGATGGATCCCCGTGTAACTTTTTAAGCCAATCAGGGTTCGTTTAAGCACCGCCTTGTGTGAGACCTTAGATTCAAGTCAATTTAAATTGACTCGATCTCAGCCCTTGGTTTTGATAAGATATCTCGAACCTTCTCCTCCCCCTATAAAAATGACCCTTCCCTCAGACTTCGAAGACTTTTGCCATTTCATTTCCTTTGAGAAATTAAGAGAGAAGAGAGAAAAACAGAGAGAGAAGAGAGAGAGTTAGAAACCCTAACTTCATTCGTCTAAATCCTCTTCAAACCTAACCCAAACACCATACCCAGAAACACTACCCTGAGTGTTCTTGAGTGTTTGAGAGTTTGAGTTGAGTTATTTTTGTTGTTGTAACCTTGTGTTCGTGAGATCTTGTTTCCAACTTAGACTTTTACTTAGATCTAGTTTCTGATTTCATAGAAATCTCAGATTTGAGTTATTCATGTTACATTACACTTAGTTTATTCTTTATTTCTCATCTTAAGAAATATATTGTTGATTATTTTCTCTAAAACGTTTTCTGACATTGAAATCAACAATAAATGCTTTCTGTTTCTTGTTCTTGTAAAACTAAACTTTTGACCTAGTTTGGAATCTCACTTGGAGGTTTTTAATCTCGAAAAGTTTCTCTAAATTTTGAGATTGATTAAGACCTTGTCTGTCGTCCTAGCAAGGTATCCGTGGATTCTGGGTTTAATTGAAAGGTTAAATAAGTTCTAAGTTTTGTAAGAAGAAATAAAAGAAAAGATCACAGCATATAGTGTAACTGTAATTTGTTAGGAATGTTTGTACTTAATAAGTGTGTGTGTGTGTGTGCATGCATGTGTTAGAAAGCACCTCCACAAACACTTACACCCTACAACACGAAAAGTGTTGGTAATAAGATCTTGTGATTATAAGTCGACGTAAAGTGCTAGAACAAATCAGAAGTTGACAAACTGAGAGAACTACATCTACAATCAGAACTGCAGAGAAGTTATAAGGACACCAGAGGGTACATTCCTAAACTTTTATAGGTCTGAGTTGTTTGCATGTTAGTTATATAGTTTGTAACTCATAAATTTGTTTTAGTGGATTTTTCATTTTACTCCGTAGAGGAAGTCGTGGATGTTTCCTCAATTGGTGAGGTTTTACCACGTAAAAAATTGTGAACAGAATCTTTCTACATTTTCTCATCTCAGTCTTGGTTGTGCCGTGTTTAAAACTTATTTAAACTATCTTTTAAAACTTGTTTCCCAAATCTTGAACAAGATCTCGTACATACTATTTTATGAAACACTTCTTGTGGTTAATCCTTATTGATTTAAGAAAAGAGTTTCTTCAAAAAACAACTCGGAGTTACTTAAATAGTTTATTTTCAATAAACGGCTTTAGTAAAGCGTTTTTCAATTGGTATCAGAGCGTGGTAAAATTGCTTTTAAAGAGATCCTGTGTTTCTGAATTGTTTTATGAAAATCAAATATGGAAGAGAAAAATGAAAGATTTGGTAACTTGACCAGACCTCCAATCTTTGATGGAACCAATTTTGCTTACTAGAAAGTAAGGATGATTGCTTTCATTCAAGGAACTTTGGGAGATGATATCTGGGACATTAAAAAATGGTTATAATTTTCCTACTAAACCAGCCAACGAAGGAAGTAATGAGAGAGTTAAGAAAGCTTTAAGTGAGTTCACTCAAGAAGAGAAACAAGTTTCTCGAAATAATAACAAAGGAAAGAATGCCATTTTATGTCTATAAATGAACATAAGTTCAAAAGAATCTCATCTTGTACCACTTCTAAGGAAGTTTGGGACACCTTAGTCACTGCTCATGAAGGAGACACTAGAGTTAAGGCTGCTAAAACCCAAATGCTTATCCAGCAGTATAACTCTTTAATTATGTTTGAGACTGAATCATTTGATGACTTCTATATGAACCTGACTGATATTGTGACCAAACTGCATGCTAATGGGATAACCTATGATAGACAAGAAATTGTATCTAAAATTCTAAGATCATTACCACAGAAGTTTGATAACAAAAGATATGCTATTGAGAAAATGTGTGATATAAATCTCACTCCTGAATTACTCAGTAGTAAACTAAGAACTGTGGAAATGGAATTGGAATTTAATAAACAATTAATCCAATCACATAGGAAACAGACTAGCTCTAATATAAGCTTCTCTTCTAAATTGATTAAGCCTGAGTTTAATACTTCCAATGATGAATCTGATGAGGACTGCGATATAGAGAGTTTGGACAATCAGACTGCCTTAATGACAAAACAATTCAAGAAAATCATTAAGTTTAGAAACAAAGTGGCAAATAAACAAGGCAAGTCAAATTATCCAACTCCCTCTAGTCACAGACCTCATGAGAAAATCAATGACAAAAATCAAAAGGACTCTCATATCAGACCTAATAGAGACCTTAAGAAGACTGAATGCTATAGATGTGGTAAACTGGGGCACATTGCACAAGACTGTAGAGTTAATTTGAACACTCAAAACAAACACACTAGAGCTAACATCTGCAAAACATGGGATGATTTAAGTGACTCTGAAAATGAGGAACCTGAGTCATCAGATGTTTTTTATCCTTGCATGTCCTTCTTTGCCAAGATTATTTATAATGATGTCATGCCTATGTTTGTTAATGAGGATGAACCAAATAATTCTATGACTGATACTTCGAATGTGGTTATTACTGGTTTCGATGCTTTGATTACTGAGAATGTTGCATGTTCTACCTCGGGGTGTGTGAGTCAAAGGGAATGCGATAATGACGATGCTAATGGGTGTGTGAGTTCTAATAATGAAGCCTTAGGGGTCACTTAGTGACTCGGACAATGAAGACCTCCCAGACATTCACACACTTTACACTAAGACTCTCAAAAAAAGCGCTAGACTAGAAAAGACTATTAAAGATCTTACCAAGAAATTGGAAGATCTAAGCTTGATGGTTAAATTGAATGCTGAAGAGTACACTACCCAATGTTTAACTCAGAAAGTGAAATTAAAGTTTTTTTATGAAAAACTGAAAAATTTGACTGAAGCAAATGAAATTCTGGAGAAAAAATACAAAGGGACATTGTTAGAATTGGAACAAACCAAAGAAAAGACAGCAACTGTTTTCAAAAAATTTACAAAATTTGAAAATAATTCTAACTATTTTTGATGAATTTGTTGCTGAATCTAAAACCAATTCTGATGATCGAACTGGTATAGGATTTTGTCCCAATTTGAAAACACAGACAAAACCTTTTGAACCTATCAAGTTTGTGTCAGGAGGAAAAAGATCTATTGAAGCATGCCCAGACTTTCATTCCAAAAAAACTGAGTTTGATTTAAAACATCGAAACTTCAACATTGGGGAATCAAGTTGCTCTAAGCATAAAAGTTCACCTAAGGCTAAATACGTCTGCCCTTTTATCAGAAAGAGTGAACCTACCTTCAAACCTGTACTGCCCAGGAATAAAGTTCAGACTGGAAACTTTTCAAAACCTCTATTTAGAGACTTTCCTAAGGAGACCCCCATCTTGAGCAATCTTTATTGCTCCTACTGTGACATATATGGTCACTCTTTCGATGGTTGCTATGCTAGGGGACTTATCAAACCTATCTATAATTCTCGTACTTACCAGAACTTTAACTATTCTAGGAGGAGTCGAAATAATTATATACTTCCTAGACAGCCAGATAAAAACTCTAACTATAGAAAGAGAAAGACCAAACCTAAAAGAACATTTCCTAGAAGGAATCCTAAGCACTTTCCTAAACCAAATGCTCAAGTCTTTCACAAAATTCAAAATCATTCGTAAAATATTTTTCAGCAAAAATCTAATGCTCGAAAATTTTATCAGTTGAGAGCTAATAAGCGCAAGATGAAAACTAGAGCAATTTGGATTAGAAAAGATGATCTATTACCTCAGATGAAGTGTAATATTGTGGTTACTTCTTTAAAAGCCGAACACACATCATCTGGTTGGTATTTAGACTCTGGATGTTCTAAGCACATGACTGGAGATGAATCTAAACTTTTAAACAAAACCAGCTTTGCTGGTGGTAAAGTCATTTTTGGTGATGGAGTTTCATCTCAAATCATAGGCAAAGGAACTCTCCAAGAAGATGGGCTTCCTATTCTTAAAAATGTTCTTCTAGTTAAAGGTCTAAAGACCAACTTACTTAGTATTTCACAATTTTGTGACTCAGACCATACTGTTACCTTTTCAAAGAACAATTGTAAGATTTTAAATGAAAAAGGTGAATGCATAATTACTGGATTTAGAACTCCTGATAATTGCTACACTGTCAAGAACAATTCTGAAATTTGTAATGTTGCCAGAATGGATGACAACGAGATATGGCATAACAGAATGGGTCACATAAATTACGATAATCTTAGTAAATTGTCTACTCAAGGCATAGTAATAGGAATTCCAAAAATTAAACCCATTCATAATATTGTTTGTGGTTCCTGTTAAGAAGGTAAAATTGTTAAGGCCCCTCATAAGAAAGTCAAAGATATTCTCACCTCCAATCCCTTAGAACTCATACATATGGACGTAATGGGTCCTTCCCAAACTGTTAGCCTTTGTGGACACAGTTATATCTTAGTTATGGTTGATGACTTCACCAGATTTGCTTGGGTAGCCTTTTTAAAACAAAAGTCAGACACTTTTCAAACCTTCCTAAAAATTCTTCTTAGGATTGAAAATGAAAAGGACACTCAAGTAAATAGAATCCGTAGTGATAGAGGTGGTGAATTCAAAGACACTGGCATTATAGAATACTGTGACTATAATGGTTACAAACACGAGTTTAGTGCTCCTAAGACTCCTCAACAAAATGGAATCGTCGAGAGAAAGAATCGTACCTTGCAAGAGATGGCACGTGTCATGTTACATGCCAAGAATTTACCTAAATATTTTTGGGTAGAATCAATTCGTACTGCGTGTCACATCATTAATAGGGTCTATCTTAGAAAGAATTCCAAACAAACCCCTTATGAACTTTGGTACAATAAAAAGCCTAATCTCAAATATCTTAGAACCTTTGGCAATACTTGTTATGTATGCAAAGATAGGGAACACTTATCTAAATTTGAGAGCCGGGGAGATAAAGCCATATTTCTAGGATACTTGCCTAACAGTAGAGCTTTTCGAGTGTATAATCTTCGCACTAAAACCATGATGGAATCCATAAATGTAATTGTTAGTGACACTACTATTGAAAGCAAGACTGGTGAATTACCTATTGAAGAAGAGTCTTCAAATATTTTAGAAAATGACCCTTCTGAAATAGATAATTCATTACCTATTGAGACACCTGAAGTACCTAACTGGGTTTTTAAAGATCATCCCATAAACAACATAGTTGGAAACCCTAGTGAGCCAGTGCGTACAAGATCCCAACTTAGAAATTATGCACATTTTGCATGTTTTGTTTCCCTTGTGGAACCAAAGAATGTAAATGAGGCATTGAATGACTCTCACTGGATTTCTGCTATGCCGGATGAACTTTTACAATTTGTCATTCATGATATATGGTATCTTATTCCACGTCCTGATCACAAAAAGGTTGTTGGTACTCATTGGATTTTCAAAAATAAAACTGATGAAAATGGGATAATAATTAGAAATAAAACTAGATTAGTTGCTCAATGATACTCCCAAATAGAGGGAATTTATTTTAACGAGACCTTTGCCCCTGTTACTCATTTAGAATCAGTTCGTCTGCTTTTCGCTATAGCTTATCACATGCGTTTTACATTATATCAAATGGATGTCAAATCTGCGTTACTTAATGGAATACTGGCTGACGAAACCTATGTAGAACAACCTAAAGCGTTTATTGACCCTAAATATCCAAATCATGTATTTTGTCTGAAAAAGGCTTTATATGCTCTTAAACAAGCTCCTAGAGCTTGGTATGAGCGTCTTTCCAGTTTTCTTTTGGATAAAGGTTTCAAAAGAGGTGGAAATGACCAAACTCTATTTGTCAAACTTTTTGACAAACACATTACTATTGCTCAAGTATATGTAGACGATATTATAGTTGGATCAACTTCTACCTTAGAAGTAAAATCCTTTTCTGAAATTATGTGTAAGGAATTTCAGATGTCCCTTATGGGGGAGTTGCGGTTCTTCCTAGGTCTCCAAGTCAAACAAAATCCAGAAGGATTATTTGTTTCGCAATCTAAGTACGCTTTAGAGATTGTTAAGAAATTCGGCCTCGAGAGTGCTAAAGATGCTAACACACCTATGAGTACTACGGTAAACTTATCAAAAGATGAAAATGGAAAATCTGTAGATCCTACTCTATATCGTAGTATGATTGGCACACTACTCTATCTTACTGCCTCGCGTCCTGATATCATGTATGCTGTGTGTGTGTGTGCTCGTTATCAAAACAACCCTAAAGAGAGCCATTTGAATTCTGTTAAACGTATAATTAAATATGTTAAAGGCACTCTGAATTTAGGACTTTGGTACACTAATGACACACCAAGCACTATTATTGGGTACACTGATGCTGGCTGGGCTGGATGTACTGATGATAGTAAAAGCACTTCAAGATCATGTTATTATATTGGTAATAACTTGGTAGGATGGAGTAGTAAAAAACAAAACTGCACATCACTCTCGACTGCTGAATCTGAATACATAGTCGCTGGTAGCTGTTGTGCTCAATTATTGTGGCTTAAACAAATGCTAAGTGATTATGGTATTCAAGAAAACCAATTGCATCTCTATTGTGCTAATCAAAGTGCGATTAATATTTCTAAAAACCCTATTCAACACTCGCGAACAAAGCATATAAAAATACGACATCATTTTATACGCGAATTAGTTGAATCTAAGGAAATAGAAATCAATTATCTTCCTACTGATCTACAACTCGCAGATATGTTTACCAAACCTCTAGATTATAGTAGATTCATTTCATTACGAAAATCTATTGGTATGGTTTGTGCTGAGTAAATACCTTTGCTGCTGTCCAAGTTTTTCCCTTTGTCCATTTGAGACAAAATGGGGGAGAAATTTGAGTCTTCTAATCTTTTACATATACTAAACAGCTTGATCTTAGTGATTCATTGCAGGTATTTTTTTTGTACAGTCATTCTCAACTGATGCTTTAGGGTATTAAATTGTAAATAGTTGAGTTATAATTTCTAGGATTTGGGTAGATAGAACATTGATAGCACTAAGTTTTTCTTATTTTTGTTGCCCTACGAGTCCTAGTTGACTCAAAGGAGATTTTGTCTCATATTTCCAATGGGGGATATTGAAGCCCTTATACTTTTGACTCACTTGAGTCTATATTGTATAAGTGCTCATCTAGTTTGGAAATTGTGACAAAATTGTGTCCATCCTAGAAACCAAAGAGCCTCAGAAGTTGGATTGCCTATTCATCTCTCTTTTTTGTAATGACCAAGAGACTATTGCCAACACTCACACGCTTAGAATTCAATTCATGCATGTCATATTGCATTATAATGTGTGTACATGTGTTGAGTGTGTTTATATCCCTAAGTTTGATTTTTAATAATTTTTTGGGATTTTTTAAAACAATTTTTAAACATGTTTTAATAATTAAAACTTGATTTAAAAAGTTTTGGGGTCAATCTCTTAATATCATTTGTTGTATATTATGGCCTAATGTTACCTTGGGTAGAATCCAAAAGCGCCAGAGACTTCAGGGTATTCCTTGTAATTAGTTTGGACGCGCATTTTATATCCCTTAACTGGCCAACACCTGTCTGCCTCTGATTGGTTGGAGGTGTGTTTCTTTACTGAGACAATAGACGCGTGTGTTATCAGCCCTTGGATCATTTCTTATCAATGGTATGCATGTTGCCTTGATGGATCCCCGTGTAACTTTTTAAGCAATCAGCCTTCGTTTAAGCACTGCCTTGTGTGAGCCCTTAGATTCAAAATTTAAATTGACTCGATCTCAGCCCTTGGTTTTGATCAGATATCTCGAACCTTCTCCCCCCCCCTATAAAAAGGACCCTTACCTCAGACTTTGAAGACTTTTGCCATTTCATTTCCTTTGAGAAATTAAGAGAGAAGAGAGAGAGTTAGAAACCCTAACTTCATTCGTCTAAATCCTCTTCAGACCTAACCCAAACACCATACCCAGAAACACTACCCTGAGTGTTCTTGAGTGCTTGAGAGTTTGAGTTGAGTTATTTTTGTTGCTGTAACCTTGTGTTCGTGAGATCTTGTTTTCAACTTAGACTTTTACTTAGATCTAGTTTCTGATTTCATAGAGATCTGAGTTATTCATGTTACATTACACTTAGTTTATTCTTTATTTCTCATCTTGAAAAATATATTGTTGATTATTTTCTCTAAAATGTTTTCTGACTTTGAAATCAACAATAAATGCTTTTTGTTTCTTGTTCTTGTAAAACTAAACTTTTGACCTAGTTTGGAATCTCACTTGGAGGTTTTCATTCTCGAAAAGTTTCTCTAAATTTTGAGATTGATTAAGACCTTGTCTGTCTTCCTAGCATGGTATCCGTGGATTCTGGGTTTAATTGAAAGGTCAAATAAGTTCTAAGTTTTGTAAGAAGAAAGAAAAGCAAAGATCACACATATAGTGTAACTGTAATTTGTTAGGACAGTTTGTACTTAATATGTGTGTGTGTGTGTGTGCATGCATGTGTTAGAAAGCACCTCCACAAACACTTACACCTTACAACACGAAAAGTGTTGGTAATAAGATCTTGTGATCATAAGTCGACGTAAAGTGCTGGAACAAATCAGAAGTTGACAAACTATGAGAACTACATCTACAATCAGAACTGCAGAGAAGTTATAAGGACACCAGAGGGTACATTCCTAAACTTATATAGGTCTGAGTTGTTTGCATGTTAGTTATATAGTTTGTAACTCATAAATTTGTTTTAGTGGATTTTTCATTTTACTCCGTAGAGGGAGTCGTGGATGTTTCCTCAATTGGTGAGGTTTTACCACGTAAAAAATTGTGAACAGAATCTTTCTACATTTTCTCATCTCAGTCTTGGTTGTGCTGTGTTTAAAACTTGTTACCCAAATCTTGAAAAGGATCTCATACATACTGTTTTATGAAACACTTCTTGTGGTTAATCCTTTTTTATTTAAGAAAAGACTTTCTTCAAAAAATAACTCGGAGTTACTTAAATAATTTATTTTCAATAAACGGCTTTAGTAACGCATTTTTCAGAGTAAGCACGGATGAATGACTAAGCAAGAATAGGAATATCTTGTATAGTTTATAGTTGAATGGAGGTTTGATTTTTAGGGTAATGATTGATGCTTCGTACTAGGTACTTTATGTTATATTCTAACAAAACACATTCTACATAATATGTTGCAAGTATTTTTATTACATTGTCCTTCACAAATTTGTAGTAGAAGATTAATATCTGAAAATGGCCACACGTGCAACGCACATGGGCACAACTAGTTATATAAAGAGGAAGGAGTGTTTGAGGTGTTATTCAAAATGATTTCTAATTTGTTTATCGAATATATAAATAGTAATTAATAAATGTATAATAATTTGAAATAGATAAAATTTATAAGAGTAATAAATATAAAATATTGATTGAGTCAAGTGTTAAACACTCTAATTTTAAGCGATTTTTGTTTCGTACATATACTTTACGAATTATATGACAAATAACTCCTGGGATACAACAATCATACTTGTAATAGCAGCACTTGAAATTGTAAGTCACTAGTGGACCAATAATGCAGAACTCTCCATTTTTATGGAGTAAAAATGAGATAGACCCTTAACAAAAGTTTTTCTATATGATTTTTCAGACCTTTAAATGACTTACTAGACCACTTATTTATACGAAATAAGTGGTGATTAAAATTCGGTTAAAACCTATCCCAATAGCCACAACTGTTGGAATTGAAAAAAACTGATCATCTGAACAATTGACTGTTCTAACATAATAAAATGAAATTAATTAATGCGCCGAAAAAATAAAAAATAAAACTATAAAAATGGACTTGAAAAGAAATACAAGGCCCGATAAAATTGGCCCAAAAAGTTTATACTTAGACAAGGCCCATGAGCCCGATTCGACCTGGATTGGGTCGGGTCAGTCGGGCAACGGCGCACGTATGTGGGCTTGGAAGTCAACCCAAGCCCATGTAAGTCCCTCATCCTTCAAAGAGTTAGGATATGCCAAGGGCACCAAGCCTTCAAGACAAAATGAGTTAGATTATACTACACTCATTTTTCATATTCTTCCTATGTGGGACAAGAGCTTTTAACTTAACACTTCAAATAATTTCCATATTCAAGCTAGGTACTTTGAGCTACAATTTCTCATTCATTGATTTATAGTTTTATGTATATGAGTATATCGCGTTATACTCCTCACAAAGGAGAACGTGTTACCACTTTGAACCATCTCGAAAGACATGCGGGTCCCATATTAAATTGACCCTAAAGTTGACCAAAATCTAATTTTGTCAACTTAATTAAAACTCAAAAAATTTCATAAATTCTAACAATCCCCCACATGAATGGAAATTGGTTGGATCAGCATAAAAGAAGAGGTCAATAGAAGAAAAAAATTTGTATCGGGAGAGAGAACTTCTAGTCTTGAATCATCCTTAGTGAGAGACTATTGGATTTACTCATTGATCAGTGAACGCGATGTCTTAAATTGTTCAGTGTTTTGTGTAAATCATATCAATAGACTTGTGACACCCCGACTAATTAAATACCGGGTAGCTACTCCTTTATTAAATTAATTCAAAATGCCAAGTTGGTTCAGTTAATAGCATCACTGTCGAAAACATTTTAATAATTACTAACCACCTAGTATTTAAAAGTAAGTGCCAAATTTTAAGTTAAGTCTGATTAACAAGCAGTAAAAGAATAATGGAAGAGTCAACATAATCGATTCACCATACGAAGTAATGAAATAACCAACAATAATACTAAGAAATCCGGAGGAAAACTCCTCACAATAATCCCAACAAATAGAAATAATACTACAAGTCTGAATCCTGAATAATTACATGCCAAAAGTCTGAATAACTGAAATAAATGCAAAGTCTCTAAAAGAAATGGGCGACATGCCCTACAACTGATAACTGATGAATATCAAGTCAAGATCGATGAAGCGTCTACAAACAAAGTCCTGTAACTTCCACAAATAGCTACAGCTCGTCACCTGAATGAGAATCCTATGCATGGTGTCCTTGTGGCTGGGCACCTAAAATGGTTTTTACAAAAATAGATTTGAAAGCAAATGGGTCAGAGCCCGAAAGTGGAAAACATTTTGAAAATAGCAAGTGTTTTAATAACATTAAAACATTAAATGCAAAATACATGTTAGGACGTGCACTCACATAAAATTCTCACCTCTCGACTACATGTGCACTCCTAACGTACATTACCCATCTAAATGACACATATATCTAACCAAAACGTAATAAGTTCTACCTCTTACTACTCGATTCCCATATTACATTCTAACGTTACCAAAGAATAGAGGGCTTTACTTAAACTCAGATTCTCAATATGTAATACAATTCACTATTGGTTAACCCGTTATGTTTTCTCAAAACAATACTATAATTTTATTCACAATATTAACATGAAAGTTCCCATTAATTAAGTGTATATTATTCACGTCATAAATATACAATACAAGCACCCCGAGACTAGCTGCGGTGCACACATACTCTGCTATCCATCCCGGTACATCACGTACATAATGATCACATATTTCGAATCTCTCAGGAATAGTTCACAGATAACAACATCACAAATAATGGAGGCGAACACATTCACATCACATGGGTCACGCACATACCTGCGCTCCCACGATCAACAGACTTATTAACATCCCAATAAGTCCTTCTCTGACCTATGTTCATCGAGGTAACCAGTCTAAATCCGGGCAACACAAGGATTAGAGGGCCCTAAGCGAACGCAAACCTCCCGTGATAGCAAGTATGGTAGGTATGTCATACACATAAATCATGTATCAATACTAAGTAACACACATCTTAGTAATCACTATAATATATTGGTACATATCGCATTATCGTACCAGCTTAATATATATACCACTTATATAATCCCGGTCCATATTTATATGCGCCATAATTTATTCTCACGTCGTAGCAGGCACTCACGTCTCAATCCATAATGTTCATTTGATCCGTTCCACAATTATATAATTTATTCCTCATTATATCCCAAATGTCCCAAGTATACCAATACATCGTCAAAGGGGTGTTATCTCTATCATCGAACAAGTTTACGGGACTCCCAAAATCAAAACAGGCCAAAAATGCCTAAACTGCCAGCTCGTTAGAAGTCTCGTTCGAACGAGAGTTCGTTCGAACGAACTGGGCTATCTAACGAGATCTCGTTTGAACGAGATTATCGAACGAACATCCTTCTCGTTAGAACCCCAAACTGTCAACTCGTTAGAAGATCGTTCGAACGATCTCGTTCGAACGACCTGGGTAGGTCTTCTAACGAGTGACCAGATTCAAGCCCAGAAATCCTATCTCGTTTTTCCAATTTCTCTACACCTTAAATCTCATCCAAACCTCAATTTAACAATTGTTTAACGTCTCTAATCGTCCCTAAACATGTTAAAGTCACATACTAACGTATTGTAAAGGATTAATTCTTCCTAAACATCATCAAATCACAAATCTCTACTCTTTTCCCCAATTTCTCAAGAACATAAACCCTAGAATTTATCATCATCAATTCCCAGAATTTAATCCGTTTTTATAACACATAAATTTGTAATTCTCTTAATTCAATCTTCCAATAACATTTCTACATGCAAACCTACATCCACCATTAAACTAACAACTCCAATTTCATAGGTTTTCCTTTATCTCTCAAACAAGAATGATTATCAAGATTTCTAACATGGAAGAAACATTTACTGCATAAGATGTAAATTAAACCACTTGCCTCGAGTGTCTCTGAATTTGGTGTTGGTTTGATGAAGCTTTTTCTGCAGTATTCCTTCTCTCTCTCTCTCCACAAGCCTTCTTCTCCAATGGCTATGGTGGCTAGGGTTTTCTTTGGGAAAGTTTTGGAAACCTAATCTAATAACCCCCGTAGCTTATTGGGTCATTAAGGGTTGGTTAGTGGGTTTAGTGGGTAACTTCCCAATCAGATAAAACTCTTAATTTTCGTCACTTTTAATTCCTAAAAATACAAAATTACTAAACTACCCTTTATGTTGCCGGTATGGCCTAAAAATACCCCGGGACCCAAACTAAACCCCCGGCTAGTGTTTTCTGACTATCTCGACCCTTTTGGACTCGTTGGCGCACTCAAAACGACCATACGGTTAATAGAATTTAAATTCACTTTTATAAATAAAATAATTATAACCTGACGCGACTGTCACCCGCGTCCCAATAAAATGTCCAAATTGCCGTATATCAATCTCATGACAAATTTCATAATTCAATATTCATAAATCATCATATAAACTCAATATAGTCAAATACCAACTCACATCTCGCTAGTATTTTATCCGGATTAATTCCCAATTAATTCTCATTTAATTAATTAGTCCCAAAAATAAATATTGCCAAAAATACGGGGTATTACATACTTCCCCCCTAATAACAGAATTTCGTCCCGAAATTCGGAACTAGAAAGTACCTGGTAAGAATAACTCTGGATAACGTTCGCGCATCTCATCCTCGTGCTCCCATGTGGACTCCTCGACATTATGATGTTGCCACTGAACACGCACTAACGGGACTATCTTTGACCGCAGTTTCCGCTCACTTCGGTCCAAAATAGCAATCGGCCCCTCCTCGTAGGAGCTATCAGGTTGGAGATCGATGTCCTCCAAAGCAATATGGGAATGATCCAAATTGTCTCTAAGATATTTCCTTAGCGAGGAAATATGAAACACATCATGAATCCGATGCAAATGCTCCGGTAATCCAAGCCTATACGCAACCGGTCCAATCCGCTCAATAATAGGAAATGGTCCCACATATCTCGGTGCCAACTTCCCTTTCTTCCCGAAACGCATAATCCCCTTCATAGGAGATACTCTGAGCAAAACCTGGTCCCCTACTTGGAACTCTCTAAAGAATCTCTTCGCATCAGCATAACTCTTCTGCCGGTCTTGAGCTACCCGAATGCGACTCCAAATCAACTCAATCCTTGCCGAAGTATCCTGAATCACTTCCGGCCCAAGCAGTTTGTTGTCCCCCACCTCTAACCAACATGCTGGGGAACGACAAGTCCTACCATACAACGCCTCAAATGGAGCCATGCCAATAGTGAACTGGTAGGAGTTATTGTAAGCAAACTCCACCAGTGGAAGGTACTGCTCCCATCCACCCCCAAAGTCAATAATGCACATGCGTAGCATGTCCTCCAACATCTGATTTGTGCGCTAGGTCTGCGGATGATAAGCCGTACTCAACCGCAATTCCGTGCCCATGGCCTCCTGGAACTCTCCCAAAACCGCGAAACAAATATCTTGTCTCTGTCAGACACGATATTTAAGGGTACACCGTGAAGTCTCACAATCTCTTAAATGAAGAGCTGGGCATACTGTCCCGTAGTGTAGTCAGTCCTTACGGGTAAAAAGTGAGCGACTTTGGACAATCTGTCCACAATTACCCAAACGGAGTCGTGACCCCTCTGCGACGTAGGCAACCCCGTGATAAAGTCCATGGATATGCTCTCCCACATCCACATCGGGACCTCCAACGACTATAGCAGTCCTGCCGGTCTCTGATGATCCACTTTTACAAGCTGACAAGTGGCGCATTTAGAAATAAACTCGGCAATATCTCTCTTCATCCCGCTCCACCAATACTGACGTCTCATGTCTTGGTACATTTTGTCCCCACCGGGATGTACCGCGAATCGTGAGCCTTGCGACTCTGCCATCACCTTGTGTCGTAATTCCTCCCCTTCCGGGACTACCAATCTCCCATTGAAGCGCAATCCCCTGTCTGAGCTAACGGTATAGGATTCGGCTCCCTCTGCTAGTAATCGAACTATCAGCTCCTGACAGAACGAGTCATCTGCTTGTGCCTTTACCACTCTCGTGACAATTTACGGCGTAACAGTCATTACCGACATGAATGATCAGGCCACTGCATCCTGGTGTCCCAATTCTTTCCACTTGGCCTTCCACACCTCTGCCACTTCATCTGCTGGCCTACGGCTCAACGCGTCTGCCACCACGTTAGCCTTTCCTGGGTGATACTAGATATCAAACTGATAGTCCTTCACAAACTCAAGCCACCTTCGCTGCCACATATTCAACTCCTTCTGCGTGAACAGGTACTGTAGGGACTTGTGGTCCGTAAACAGTTGGAACTTCTCCCCCAAAAGATAGTGCCTCCAAATCCGTAGGGCAAATACCACTGCCGCCAACTCCAAATCATGCGTGGGGTAATTCTTCTCATGAGGCTTAAGCTTACGGGAAGCATAAGATATGGCCTGTCTCTCCTGCTGCAATACACCTCCAAGTCCTTGCAAAGACGCATCGGTGTAAACCAAATACTCAACTCCCGGTATCGGCAATGCTAACACAAGTGCTGAGGTCAACTTATCCTTCAATTCATCGAATGCCAACTGACAGGCTTCACTCCAGATGAATGGCACACCCTTACGAGTCAGATGTGTCAAAGAACCTGCAATCTTCGAGAATCCCCGAATGAACCTCCTGTAGTATCCTGCTAAGCCCAAGAAACTATGAATCTCTGTCGGTGTCGTGGGCTGTCCCCACTCCCTCACCGCGGATACCTTCCCCGGATCAATAGATATTCCCCGGTCGGAAATAATATGTCCCAAAAACTGGACCTCCTTCATCCAAAACCCGCATTTCTCATATTTTGCATACAACTCGTTCTGACGTAGTGTCTGCAAAACCTGCCTCAAATGCTCGGCGTGCTCCTCCTCTGTCTGGGAGTAAACCAGAATATCATCGATGAAGATAATGACAAACTGATCAAGGAAATCCCTGAACACTCTGTTCATCAAGTCCATAAACACAGCTGGAGCATTGGTCAAACCAAAAGGCATAACCCGAAACTCGTAAGAACCATATCTCGACAAGATCGCAGTCTTCGAGACATCCTCCTCCCTGATACGCAACTGATGGTATCCC
Organism: Sambucus nigra; assembly: GCA_949130495.1. Classification (NCBI taxonomy): domain Eukaryota; kingdom Viridiplantae; phylum Streptophyta; class Magnoliopsida; order Dipsacales; family Adoxaceae; genus Sambucus; species Sambucus nigra. The sequence continues at coordinate 380,606,584 of OX422224.1, forward strand.
GATCTCAAATCAATCTTCGAGAAGAAAGAAGCTCCTCTCAACTGGTCAAATAGGTCATCGATTCGAGGCAACGGATACTTATTCCGTATCGTGACCTTATTCAACTCTCGGTAGTCCACACACAATCTCAGTGAACCATCTCCCTTCTTCACGAACAACACAGGGGCAACCCACGGTGAAGTACTCCTCTGAATAAACCCCTAACCCAATAACTTCTCAATCTGATCCCGTAACTCCCTCATCTCAGCTGGAGCCATACGGTACGGTGCGCGTGCTATAGGTCTCGTACCTGGTAGCAAATCTATAACAAAGTCTATCTCTCGACTGGGGGGTAGGCCTGGTATCTCCTGAAACACATCCGAATACTCCCTGACAACTGGGATAGAATCTAAAGGAATCACAACCTCTTTAGAGGTATCCTCCTCAATCTAATACAGATGAGCGGTCGATCCTCCCTCTGGGCGAGGCATTGCCACTACAAACATTTCTTGTCCCGGAATGGCAAAAACAATGCTCCCGCTGAAGCAATCAATCATGGACCTATAAGCTACGAGCCAATCCATACCGATAATCACATCGTGCACATGCATATCTAATACCAACATGTCTGCAGGTAATACCAAACCACCAATCTCTACCCCCACTCCCCGGCATATAAAGAAAATAAGTGACCCACTCCCCAATGGTGAGTCGACACACGTCACTGTGCTCTCCACTGTGGCTAACAACCCTAAAGCCTTCGCGAAATGTGTAGCTATAAAATAATGTGTAGCCCCCGTATCAAACAATATCCGACCCATAATGCCATGGATAGGAAACGTACCCTCAATCGCACGCGGTGCCTGTGGAACTGCTGCCTGGTGGACGCTATAGACACGTCCATACTGTAGCTGCCCTTGCTGAGCTGGGACTGCTGGAATGGGTGGCAATGCTGCCATCTGTGGCGGTGCGGGAAGAGAGGCGGGAAACATAGATCTCTGTGGCTCCTGGCGAGCACCCTGCTGCTGCTGCTGTGGGGCCCTGCCCCTATCAGGACAATCCTGTCGTTTATGGCCAGTCTTGCCACAAACAAAACACTTCCCTGGGAAGTTCCCTCCTCTCTGCCCCTGCTGTCCCCGACCCTGGTGGCCGTTACCGTTCCTGCCTTGGCCCTGCTGAAACTGCTACCCATTCTGCCCCTGTTGGCCCTGATGGCCGTTTGGACCTTGATGGCCCTGACGAAAACCTCCCTGTCCGTTCCTGTAATTCCCTGATCTGAACCTCTTCTGATCCCCCTGCTGGGAACCCTGCTCACCCTGTCTCTGCCCCTGAACAGATTATGCCCCACCGGCACCATGTCCTCCAGTCCTGCCCTGATGGCTAGACTCTCCCGATCTCTTGCCCTCAGCCATATGAAAGCGGTGATCCTGGCAGTGTAACAAAGCAGCGTTAACCACATCAGAATAAGTGGCCAACGAAAGGTTCCCTAATAGATGCTGACGGATCCTCCATGTCAACCCATCGGTGAATTTCTCAATCTTCTTCTTTTCTGTCGGTATCTCATCTGGAATGATATTCAACAGATTCGTGAACTCGGCCTCATACTCAGCCACGGTCTTACTCTCCTGCTTCAGATTCATCAATTTCCTCCTCATTTCCGTGTGAACAGTTGACGGAAAGTACTTGCGATCGAACCGCACCCAAAAGTCCTGAATAGTGAGAGTATCCCTCTCCTCTACGGTGGTAATAGACTCCCACCACTGTAGTGCAGATCCATCTAGCTTGAAAGTAGCTAGCACCTTCTTCTGAACATCCGTGCACTCATACATCCTCAAGTGCCTCTGTATATCCTTCCTCCACTGGCTCGAGACTACCACATCTGAGCTACCTGCAAACTCTGGCGGATGCGCTTTCTGAAAAGCATCACGTACACGTTCCCAAGCAGACGGGAATGCATTTATCTGTACTGGCGCGGCAACCGGCGCCTGAGGTGGTGCCTGCTGAACTACGGCAATTGCGGCATTTACCGCTTGGGCTACAATGTCTGCAACCTCAGCGGCGTTCATCATGCCCTGAACTGGAACGGGCTGGGGTTCGGGCGTTGCATCCCTGGGAACTCGTCATGCACGTTGTGGAGGCATCTGAAATAAGAATAAAGTTTATAAGTTCGCAGTTATAAACTTAAAATAGCTGAAGAACGAAGCAAACACAAAAAGAGTACAACAGTCCTAAAATATAGGGCTCTATATCAAAGAAAACTTAGCGGAAACATAATAGCCGTACAGATCCTAAAGGACACTAGAACCTGATGCTCTGATACCACCTGTGACACCCCGACTAATTAAATACCGGGTAGCTACTCCTTTATTAAATTAATTCAAAATGCCAAGTTGGTTCAGTTAATAGCATCACTGTCAAAAACATTTTAATAATTACTAACCACCTAGTATTTAAAAGTAAGTGCCAAATTTTAAGTTAAGTCTGATTAACAAGCAGTAAAAGAATAATGGAAGAGTCAACATAATCCATTCACCATACGAAGTAATGAAATAACCAACAATAATACTAAGAAATCCGGAGGAAAACTCCTCACAATAATCCCAACAAATAGAAATAATACTACAAGTCTGAATCCTGAATAATTACATGCCAAAAGTCTGAATAACTGAAATAAATGCAAAGTCTCTAAAAGAAATGGGCGACATGCCCTATAACTGATAACTGATGAATATCGAGTCAAGATCGATGAAGCGTCTACAAGCAAAGTCCTGTAACTTCCACAAACAGCTACCGCTCGTCACCTGAATGAGAATTCTATGCATGGTGTCCTTGTGGCTGGGCACCTAAAATTGTTTTTACAAAAATAGATTTGAAAGCAAATGGGTCAGAGCCCGAAAGTGGAAAACATTTTGAAAACATCAAGTGTTTTAATAACATTAAAACATTAAATGAAAAATACATGTTAGGACGTGCACCCACATGAAATTCTCACCTCTCGACTACATGTGCACTCCTAACGTACATTACCCATCTAAATGACACATATATCTAACCAAAACGTAATAAGCTCTACCTCTTACTACTCGATTCCCATATTACATTCTAACGTTACCAAAGAATAGAGGGCTTTACATAAACTCATATTCTCAATATGTAATACAATTCACTATTGGTTAACCCGTTATGTTTTCTCAAAACAATACTATAATTTTATTCACAATATTAACATGAAAGTTCCCATTATTAAGTGTATATTATTCACGTCCTAAATATACAATACAAGCACCCCGAGACTAGCTGCGGTGCACACATACTCTGCTATCCATCCCGGTACATCACGTACATAAGGATCACGTATTCCGAATCTCTCAGGAATAGTTCACAGATAACAACATCACAAATAATGGAGGCGAACACAGTCACATCACATGGGTCACGCACATACCTGCGCTCCCACGATTAGCAGACTTATGAACATCCCAATAAGTCCTTCTCTGACCTATGTTCATCGAGGTAACCAGTCTAAATCCGGGCAACACAAGGATTAGAGGGCCCTAAGTGAACGCAAACCTCCCGTGATAGCAAGTATGGTAGGTATGTCATACACATAAATCATGTATCAATACTAAGTAACACACATCTTAGTAATCACTATAATATATTGGTACATATCGCATTCTCGTACCAGCTTAATATATATACCACTTATATAATCCCGGTCCATATTTATACGCGCCATAATTTATTCTCACGTCGTAGTAGGCACTCACGTCTCAATCCATAATGTTCATTTGATCCGTTCCATAATTATATAATTTACTCCTCATTATATCCCAAATGTCCCAAGTATACCAATACATCGTCAAAGGGGTGTTATCTCTATCATTGAACAAGTTTACGGGACTCCCAAAATCAAAACAGGCCAAAAAGGCCTAAACTGCCAGCTCGTTAGAAGTCTCGTTCGAACGAGGCTGTTCGAACGAGAGTTCGTTCGAACGAACTGGGCTATCTAACGAGATCTCATTCGAACGAGATTATCGAACGAACATCCTTCTCGTTAGAACCCCAAACTGTCAACTCGTTAGAAGCTCGTTCGAACGAGCTCGTTCGAACGAGCTCGTTCGAACGAGCTCGTTCGAACGACTTGGGTAGGTCTTCTAACGAGTGACCAGATTCAAGCCCAGAAATCCTATCTCGTTTTTCCAATTTCTCTACACCTCAAATCTCATCCAAACCTCAATTTAACAATTGTTTAACGTCTCTAATCGTCCCTAAACATGTTAAAGTCACATACTAACGTATTGTAAAGGATTAATTCTTCCTAAACATCATCAAATCATAAATCTCTACTCTTTTCCCCAATTTCTCAAGAACATAAACCCTAGAATTTATCATCATCAATTCCCAGAATTTAATCCGTTTTTATAACACATAAATTTGTAATTCTCTTAATTCAATCTTCCAATAACGTTTCTACATGCAAACCTACATCCACCATTAAACTAACAACTCCAATTTCATGGGTTTTCCTTTATCTCTCAAACAAGAATGATTATCAAGATTTCTAACATGGAAGAAACATTTACTGCATAAGATGTAAATTAAACCACTTGGCTCGAGTGTCTCTGAATTTGGTGTTGGTTTGATGAAGCTTTTTCTGCAGTATTCCTTCTCTCTCTCTCTCCACAAGCCTTCTTCTCCAATGGCTATGGTGGCTAGGGTTTTCTTTGGGAAAGTTTTGGAAACCTAATCTAATAACCCCCGTAGCTTATTGGGTCATTAAGGGTTGGTTAGTGGGTTTAGTGGGTAACTTCCCAATCAGATAAAACTCTTAATTTTCGTCACTTTTAATTCCTAAAAATACAAAATTACTAAACTACCCTTTATGTTGCCCGTATGGCCTAAAAATACCCCGGGACCCAAACTAAACCCCCGGCTAGTGTTTTCTGACTATCTCGACCCTTCCGGACTCGTTGGCGCACTTAAAAAGACCATACAGTTAATAGAATTTAAATTCACTTTTATAAATAAAATAATTATAACCTGACGCGACTGTCACCCGCGTCCCAATAAAATGTCCAAATTACCGTATATCAATCTCACGATAAATTTTATAATTCAATATTCATAAATCATCATATATACTCAATATAGTCGAATACCAACTCACATCTCGCTAGTATTTTATCCGGATTAATTCCCAATTAATTCTCATTTAATTAATTAATCCCAAAAATAAATATTGCCAAAAATACGGGGTATTACAAGACTTCACACATTAATTTTTTGAACAAAGTTGGTTATTTTGGTTGTGTTCATTCCGTCCCAAACATTATCTAGTTTGATGGGTGCTTTAAAGAATTTAGTCTTTCGAAGTTCTCATAGAAGCGATTCCTTCACACTCACATAGGTGAATTCCCATTAAGAGTATCCTATGATATTCAGCTTGATTTTTTAAGATATAGGATTCATTAAAAGCTAAGATTGTCCTTACTTACTTTGTAAGCAACATTATTTTATCATAGGAATATGTATGAGTTTGAAACCCATCAGTGCTCTTTTTCGAAGAGTTAGTCAATATTTGTTTGTACCTTTAAACCTAGATTTTGGCATCTCTAGTTAGCGAGGTTGGGTTGCGATCAAAACAACTCTTTATTTTGTAGACTTTAATCCCATTCCCCTCGATAAATTATACACTTGATCTCTATTTAACCCTTTGATTAACAAATCCACTATATTGTCCTTGGACTTAATATAATCAATGGAAATTATTCCATTAGAGAGAAGTTATTTAATGGTATTATATCTTCAACGTATATGTCGAGACTTATCATTATACATATGAATTTTTACTCTGCTAATTGCCGATTGACTATCACAATATACGCAAATTACCGGCACAGGTTTTGGCCTTATTGGAATTTCCTCTAAAAGTTTCAAAGTCATTATGCTTCTTTTCCAACTTTATTTAAAGCTAAAAATTCAGACTCCATAGTGGACCTAGCAATGCAAGTCTATTTTGAGAATATCCTAGACACTGTAGCACTACCATGTGTAAATATATATCCACTTGTGGATTTATAATCCTTTGGATCATATATCCAATTAGCATTACCGTGTCCTTCAAGTACAGTTAGATATCTAGTATATAGTGCAATCCATTATTAAGAGTATATCTTAGATATATAATAACCCTTATCATGGCTTCCTAATGGTCTTTACTTGGATTAATTATATACAGACTCAATTTTCTAACTGAGTAAGTAATATTTGGATGAGTGAAGTTCATGACATACATTAAATTGTCTATGATACGAGAGTATTCTAATTGAGATATACCATTTCTAATATTTTTATATAAATGAAGATTTGGGTCAATAGGTGTTTTAGCAATACTATCACTACCTTTATCGAACTTAGCGACTTTCTTCTCAATATAATGAGATTGAGTCAAGATAAGTCATTATGATGTTTTAGAAATTTTAATCCCTAATATATCATCAACAATACCCATATCTTCCATAATAAATTTACCGGACAAGATTTTCTTAGTAGACTTAATGATATCTTTATTATTTCCAATAATAAGCATATCATCTAATAGAGACAAATAATGACATAACCACTTTGAGTGTTTTTAATGTAAATACACTTATCACACTCATTTACTTTAAATCCACTTGACATCATTACATTGTCAAATTTATCATGCCATTTTTTAGGTGTTTGTTTTAATCTGTAAAGGGATTCAATAAGTTTACACACTTTCTTTTCGTTTCCTGGAACTTTAAACCCTTCTCGTTGTTCCATGTATATCTCTTCATTTAATATTTCGTTTAAGAAGGCAATTTTTACATCCATTTGACGTGTCTCAAGATTATGTAACGTTTTAGTAGTTATAAGCATGATAATGGATGTTATGAGTAAGTGTCAAAGTAATAGAATCCTTCATTTTGACTATAGCCATTAGCTACAAGTCTGGCGTGTATTTTTCAATTGATCCTTAAACTTTCAATTTTCTCTTGAATATCCACCTGCATCTAAGAGGTTTACTTCCTGGTGGAAGGTCAACCAATTTTCACATATAGTTCTTCGTGATTGATTCGATTTCACTATTGATAGCCTCTTTCCTGAAAGGGGATTCTGGAGTTGACATCACCTCTGCGAAGTTTATAGGCTCACTTTCTAACATATATGTTTGAAAATTTGGACCAAAAGACTTTGAAGTCTTTGTCCTTTTGTTACAGCTAGGCTCAAGGTCATCACATTTATCTTTCTCAATATATTCATTTTTTACATTATCTTGATGACTACTATATGCAGTATTATAAGTTCTTTTATAACAAATTGAATCAACAACTTTATTATTATTAGGAAATACATCTTCGAAGAAATATGCATTTATAGATTCAATAACATTATTCATGTGTATATCAGGAATTTCAAATTTATGTACAAGAAATCGATATGCATTACTATTAATTTCTTAACCAATGAATGTGCAATCAACAGTTTTTTTTTCCTATTTTAATACTTTTAGGATTAAGAACCATTACATTTGCAAGACACCCCGCGCTTTGAGGTATTTATATGAAGGTGTTCGACCTTTTCACAACTCATATAGTATCTTATGTGTTCTTTTATGAGGCATTTTATTAAGAAGGTAGTTTGCGGAGAGCAAAGCTTCTCCCCACAAGTTCTGAGGAAAACCTAAACTTTCAAACATAGCATTCATCATCTCTTTTAGAGTTCAATTTTTGCATTCCGTAATCCCATTAGATTGAGGTGAGTAAGGAGAGGTAGTTTGAAAATAATTTCGTGTTTTGAACTAAATTATTTAAAAGGGAAACATATTCACCTCCTCTATCACTCCTAACTATTTTAATATTTTTGCTATGTTGATTGTCAACTTCAGTTTTATAATGTTTAAAAACATTTACCGCCTCATCCTTTCTTCTAAGTAAGTATACGAAACAGTATCTTGAGCAATCATCAATAGAAAAATACATTCTCCCACCTCTTGTTTATACAAATTTTAAATCACATATATCACTATGAATTAACTCGGGTTTCTGTTTCTTTTAACATTTTTAAAAGGATTTTTAGTTAACTTTGATTCCATACACGTTTCACACTTGTGATTTAAGTCTATACTAAATTTTGGTATTATGTCTAAACTAATTAATCTATGAATTGTATCATAATTAACATGGCATAATCTACCATGCCATACATTACAAGACTCACAAAAATAAGTAGAAGATACATTCTTATTCTTCTTATTATTATTAGGCATTCGAGTCATTACATTGAGTTTAAGGAGCCCATCGCTCAAATATCCTTTCCCCACATACATACTACTCTTAGTGAGTACAAATTTGTGAGATTCAAATAGAAGTTTAAATCCTTTCTTACTAAGTAGTGATCTTGAAACCAAGTTATTTTGAATATATAGGAAATGAAACATGTCATTGAGACAAAGTTCCTTTCCATAAGTAATCTTGAGTATAACTTTCCATTTTCCTTCAACCTTCAAAGCGGAAGAATTTTTCATAAAAAGTTTCTCCTCGTGATCAGAGTATTGGTAGAAAGTAAACATATTCTTGTCAGAACATATGCAACGAGTGGTCCCAGTGTCCACCCACCATTCCCTAGTGTTTCCCATTATGTTGACTTAAGAAACCATAGAAAAAATGCTCAAATCATTAATATCATTAAAAAGGTTATCAACTTTAGTGACATGAGGTTGTGATGTCTTATGTTTTTTATTCCCTTGAGTTTTTCGATTAAAACAATCTTTGGCACAATGTCCAGACTTGTCGCACACAAAGCATTTTCCATCAAACTTTTGAAAGTTTCCACCTTTAGGCTCTTTGTTTAGACCAACTTGGTTCACAGGCTTCATTTTCTTATTCTTTTTACTTTGTCCTTCTTCCATAACATGTGCTTTGGATTCCATATGATTTTCAATTTTCTTCTCGAATACCTGATTATCCTCTTCAATTCTTAATCTCATAATCAAGCCCTCAAGCCCCATTTCTTTACGTTTATGTTTCAAATAATTTTTGAAGTCTTTCCAAGATAGTGGAAATTTTTAATCATTGCAGCCACTTGGAATGACTCATTCAATTCCATTTTTCCATAAAAATTTCATGATAAATCAATTGAAGCTCTTGCACTTGATTAATGATAGTCTTTGAAACAACCATTTTAAAATTTAAGAATCTACCGACAACGAATTTCTTCATTTCGGCATCTTTTGTTTTGTATTTTTTATCCAAAAACCCCCACACCTCTTTCGCAGTTTTAAGAGGGCTATACACATTACATAATGTGTTTTTCAGATTGTTGAAGATATAATTTTTGCATAGAAAATCAGGACGTTTTCATGCATCCACTGTAGCAATTACTTGTTTATCAGTTTCACCTTATTTTAAAGTTAGTGCCTCTTTATTAAGTAGTTCATCCAAGTTCACAGGTTTTAAATAAAATAACATTTGATGATGCTAATGATTGAAATCAGTCCCTTCGAACTTTTTGGGATTTTCACTATGTCCAACATTAGTTGGTATACGCGCAACATGCAATGCAAAAGTAGATGCCATTTCTGTTTTAAACAGAAATAAATAATTATTTTAACAACATATATGAGTGGACAATTACATTAATATAATGACACGTATTTTAAATAAAAACTCATTAACAATTCGCATATAATAATACAAAACTATTTTTCGAATAACATAAATAATATGCAATGTATATAAATAAATTTTATAACACACAACTATTAGATTATATTTTCTGATTGCAGAGAAAATATTTTCTTTCACAAAAAACATGTACACAATGTGAAAATAATAATTTTTAGAACGCAAAAAATAATTTTGTAACACATAAATTATTATGAAATTATTTTTGTAATTAATTAACGAGGAAAGTCATTTGAAAACTTTCTAACAAAGAAATAAAATTGTTTTAAAATTGTTATTCAAACTGATTTCTAATTTATTTACAAAATATATAAATAGTGGTTAATAAATGCATACTAATTTGAAATAGATATAAACTCACAGAGGTAATAAATGCAGAATATTGATTGAGGCAAGTGTTAAACACTCTAACCTTCAGACGATATTAGGTGCCGCATTGGTGATCTACGCACTCTTTGACAAATGTCTCCCAGGATACAGCAATCACACTTGCAACAGTGACACTTCAGATTGCAAGCCACTGGTGAACCAACAATGAATAACTCTCCTTTTTTATGGACTGAAAATGAGACAGATCCTTAACAACAAAAAAATCTGTCTAATTTTCAACCCTTTAAATGACTGATCAGACCACTTATTTATACTAAATAAGTGGCGGTTAAAATTCGATTAAATCCTATCCCAACAATCATAACTGTTTGAATTATAAAAATGAAATATTTGTATAGTTAACTGTTTGGAAAAAAACAAAATGGAATTAATTAATGGGAAAAAAAAATAAAAATAAAAACTACAAAAATGTACTCAGAAATAAATATAAGGCCGAATAAAATTGCCCCCAAAAGTTTATACTTAGTAAAAAAAAAGACCACATCCCATGGCCACCGAACCGAACCAGATCGGGGTGGCGGTGGTGCACGCGTGTGAGCTTGGAGGTCAACCCAAGTTCATATAAGTCATCCCTCATTCAAAGACTTGGGATATGTAATATCCCCATTTTCTCACGTAAAGGTTGTCCACATAAAATATACCGAAGATGGAGCTTGTTATAGAATTTATACCAGTCTTAACATGAAACCATATATAAATGTTTATTTATAAACAACGATTGAATTTTAAACTAAATTAAATTAACATCCAAGATAATAGTGAAATCCATCATCCGTATAATATGAATAAATCCCAACATAATCATAGTGTCTCAAACCATCTGAAATAAAATAGACTTCTGGCTTATGCCCACATAATAATCCAAAAATAATAAAACTGAAATAGAGAAGCAACCTAGTCTAGAATCGATGATATGAAATCCGATGCGTAAGGTGAGACTGCAAGGTTGTTCTCTCGATAGCCCTACTATCCCTATCTAGGAACACCGGAGGGGAGGGGAAACATTTATAATTTTGGGCAACGCCCTAGAGTGTGCAAGAATTAACTTACTAAATTTAAATTTCAAAAGTACAATTAATTCAAAGTGAATGCCTCCCATCGTCACTCATATACATTATATATCTCACCCTCATCTAAGAGTAATGATATATATATATATATATATATATATATAACCACCCAAGTCCCATTACAGATGATGGATAAATGTTAATGATAGTATAAGAATGTATCTAACAAGATAAATGTACTGAAATAGAGTTATCTACACTTAAGTTACTATTTCCTAATTTATCCCATACATACTACCTATAAAGTTACGGAATCAATCATCATACATACTATATATTATTGGGTATGTGGTTTATAGTCTATGTCATTAGACTAGGAATTTATCTTATTTATTTTAATTAATCTATATATATGTCCTTTTATATGTGTGACACTAAGGCATCTACCAATAGTGTCTCGTTCCTCCTCTATAGATAAGTCCGAAGGAGTCTCGTATCCAAAATGGACATCACATTAACATAAAAATGGGACGGTACCTACTCAGTACACCATTGCACAACCCATACGTAGCGGTAACACATCAAACCCAGCATCAACAGTTATCTATCATAAGTGGCTCTGCAACGTAGTAACTAAAGTATGACCAACACTATGCTTAGCCTACCTATGCCGGCGTGTGCTACGGTTCCGAATGCACGTAAACCCAACCAATAGGACCATCCACAAACATAGGTATGTCCACACAAAATGTAGATACATATTACAATATGTAAAGAGAATTACTCTATAATTACCCCCTAGTTGCGTCGTAAGGATTTATCCCTAAACATTCTCAGTTATAAATTAACCATCTCGTCAATTATTAAATTCCCTTTTTCACATAAAATACACTTAACTATCTAGTAAATTTTTTTCTCATAATTTATTAGTAATGTCACTTATCTATTTTTAATATATTCCATTATGATTCGAACATCGTCCCACTGACTCGTGTGAAATCCTATAAATACCAGAGATCAAACTCCGATCCCAACTCCACTTACCCCAGGGACCGAATTTATTTTCTTGCCGAATTGATTCGCCTCTAAGGGACAAATCGATTCGGATATGGGCAGCAACCCAAATCTGCTATGGTTGCTTACTACGGGATTGTTAATATCAGCATCAAACCTAAGTGTAATGTCAGATACAAATGTACTAAGATCAAAATGAGTCCCCAAGGTTTAATTTATCATCATTGGGTAATTAATTACGTGTTTTAACATTGGGTTCACATCTTAAAATCCTAAAAATTCATGTAATTAATATGTTCATACCTAGTCGGATTCATATCTATAAATCCCCTAAGTTCTAAGATATACATGGGTTGTAATTAATAGAAATTTTAGATATTTAAAATGGATGAAAGTTGTCTACATGAAAATCATCATAACAATTATAACAAGGGTCCTAAGACATGATTTTTCAATCCTTTAAACTATTATTAATTACCAACCTAAAATATGGATCTCTAAATCTACTATCATATTCAAATCCTCTATAAACATGATCATGATATCACCATAAATCCCTATCAAGTCCAGAATTTCTACATGGGAGATAAAACACAATGAATTTAGGAATAGTTTTTTACTAATAAAGTCAGCAAGAAAATTCTTACCTGAGTTATTGAATGATTTCTTGAATCTCCTTATTGAGTCCTTCCTCTCCCAAAATCACATCTAGTATCTTGCTTCTCAAAGTCATAATTAGGGTTCTTGGGTAAATGACAGGAAATTCCTTAATCTCCTAATTAATATAACTTAAACACAAATTATGAGTTGAATCTTAGGCCTTAATTTTGGACCCCCAAATGGGCCCAAATATATAACCTAATTGGTCCAATAAACTCCTAAGTTATACACATATACCTCGGGATCATTTATAAAGGTCTAAAACACCTAAACGAACTCATAAAACTCTCGGAACGCGTCCCAATTATTTTTATTCAACAAGTATATTTTCAATTATGTCACACCTCATATATCAAGTATTCAATACACATGCAATTCTTTCCAACTAAAATTATATAACATGCAAAGTCAAATTCATATGACATGAAATAATAAGTAATTAATTTATTCTCAACTTAATTAATTAAATTCACCAATTTAATTTAATTCCTACAAATTTTATTTTATTCTAAAAAAGGGGTTAATAACGGAATTCCGTCCTCAAAATTCAAAATGTACCTGGATGGAAGAGTTTTGAATATTTCGCTCGCAAGTCATCCTCCCTCTCCCAAGTCGAATCATCCTACTTATGATGTACCCTCTACACACGTAACAACAGAACAATCTTAGATCAAAGTCGGGGCTCCTTACGGTCCAGGATGGCTACGGGTCTATCCTCGTAGATAGCGTCTGGATAGATATCTATAACATTAATATCGATATGCTAGTAAGTAATCATGTCCTTAAGGAACCTATGCAATGCCGATATTTATAAGACGACGTGCATCCCCTGCAACTGGTCTGATAACCCCAGCCGATAGGCTCAAGGATAGGGAATGGTCCCATAAATCGAGGAGCCAGCTTCCCCTCCATACCAAATCTCACCACTCCGTTCACGGGAGACACCTTAATCAACACTTTATCACCGACATTAAAATCTAAGTGTCTCCGGTTCACATTCATATAACTCTTTTTCCTATCCTGGGCAATCCGAATCTTAGCCCGAATTATCTCCACCTCCCTTAAGGTTTCCTGAATGAACTCTGGCCCGAGCAATTTGTTCTCCCCCACCTCCAACCAACATGAGGGTAATCGAAAAGGTCTCCCATATAACACCTTAAAACGTGTCATCCCAATATTAAGTTGATAGCTATTATTCTACGCAAACTCCAACAAGGGCAAATACTGCTCCCAACTCCCTTTAAATATAAGATGCACATTCGTTGCATGTCTTCCAACATCAAGTTCACCCTCTCTGTATGCCCATTGGTATGTGGGTGGTACGAGGTACTCAACCTCAACTCTGCCCCTAAGGCCTACTGGAAGTTCCATCAAAAGTGGGACATAAATTTCTAGTCCCTATCCAACATGATGTGAAGCGGTATCCCATGAAATTTCACAATATCAACATGGAAAAGTGTAGCGTACAGCTCTTACATGTTGTCTACCTAGACCGGTAGAAAGTGTGCTACCTTCATCAATCTATCGATAAATACCTGTAGACACCCCATTCTGTTACCCCCTAACTCTCCTTAGGTCCCTAGTACCTCCATTCATCACCATGAACCCATGTCATGTCCAAAGTACTGACCTGGAGGCCATCGAGCACTCCCCGGCTTAGTTTGATCGAAAAGTCAAACTCTTCATCTCTACCAAGACTGAATGAATCTTAAAAGGGAACTAAATACCCTTTCCAACGGTTCACCCCGTGCGCGATTCCGATTTACCAAGCGGACGAACGATCCGTTTGCGTCTGAAACTTGACCCAGAGGTCACCGGGCGCTCTCGGGCTCTGTTTGACCTATACCAACCGTTCAGGTCAATCGAGGATGAATGAATATTCAAAGGGCACTGAATACCCTTTCCAACGATCCATCCCGTGCGCGATTCTGACTTACCATGCGGATGAACGATCCGTTCGACTCCGAGAGGTCACCGAATACTTCTTGGGCCCAGTTGACCAAAGTCAACTCCCCAAACCGGGTCAAATTCTTTGTAATGTCGAAGTACATATACTAACCTTTCCAATGGTCCGCCCTGTGCCCGATTCAAACTTACCATGCGAACGAACGATCTGTTTGCGTCCGGATGATCCCTCGTTTAATTGACCGATAAACGCTTTCGAGCCATATTTGACCCAAAGTCAACTATCGAACCTGGGAGCGGTCCAAAGGACTTTCAAAGGTCTCTGAATTACCATTCCAACGGTATGCCCTATGCACGATTTTGACCAACGATTTGCCCTCAGCGGCCAATTTTCCAAAAAATCCTGAAGCGCACGACCAAATGGCTGGCAGGAACAGATATATGACGATCGGCACTTGCCTGGGCCTATAAAAAGAGGTCTTCACCTCATTTGCAAGGGGGAGCCCAGATCTGATAAAAACCTCTCTCAACGAATCCTAGAAACCTCTCTCGAAGGTAGTGTGATTTCAGTATCCAAATCCCCTTTTTACTTCCACTTTTCATCATCCTTTTCTTCGAACTTGGTGAATTAACCACTCTCCATCATCATCCACGTGTAAGGGCTACTTTTCAATATTCAAGATCAAGCTCAAGGTCTCCTAGAAGGTCCAACTTTCTCACATTTCTCTTCAAGTTCTCTTAAATTCACAATAACTTGTTTTATTACTTAGCATTTTTATTATCTCATCTCACACATCCTACTATAATTTTTTATTTAGTATTATTGCACATCTCTTATTTTTAAATAAATAAAAACCCAAAAAATAAAAAAATAGGGTTTGCTCATAAATTCCAAATATGGATTCTCATACTTTTTCCCACACTTTTCTCACAACTAAAACACTTTTTTTACACACAGACACACACTTACAAATAAGAGATCCCCCATTTGGATTTATGGGATAAACCCCACCCCTCGTTTTGTTTGCGAACTACGTGGACTTTGATGCCTTTATAGGTTACGTAGGCGTCTCGGGGTAAAATCGGAGACTCGAGTCCTCTCTCTACCCTTTTATTTTACTTCCTATTTTCTCTAAATCTAATCTTCCTATATTCTATATACTTGCCCTTAGTGACGTATTGCTCCATATGCGTTATTGTTCCATTATAATGATCAACGTAGGGGTAATCGCGTAAATCTTATTTTTCTAATATTATTCTTATATCATCCTACGGATGACTTGCTTTATCTTTTCCATGATACAAGTCGAGAATTCTTACCTCCATTATATATATACACATGCACACATATCACAGGGGGAAATATAAAGGAAAATAGCAAATATCCATGAGAGACCGAAAGGGCGGAATGGGTGCCTAACGCCTTCACATTTCGTAACTAAGCCTTCGAACCCTTCTTGAATCATTTTGGTTTCGCATGCACCAGTATGTCTTTAGATGCCATCCTTCGGGATGTCTTTGGATTCCATCCTTCAGGATGGCTTCCCTTTTTTCTTTTGTCTGTTTTGAGTAAAATAGACTGGCGACTCTAAATCTCTCTACATTTTTACACCTCATCTCAAAAGGATGCCGGTCGAAGCACTCCCGAGAGGGACGTGCGGGACCTGAAGGATACTTTCCTCCATACACCCGCCCGCACAGCGAGGATCAGGGATGTCCACAGTGGCAACTCCGCTAGGGATATGTGTTTCTATTTGTGGGCTTGACTCTATTTGCATGGACGCTATATTTGCTTATGTTTCCCCCCATATCTGCATATTCCCCTTTGTCATATGTGTCCCATTCTTATGCATATGTTCACACACTAGTAGAAAATTCTCCATGTATGCTTCACACCACGTGCACCTAGGATCATATGTATATCCCCATGTTGCACGCATCACCCATCCATACTTGGTGTACCTTTGGGGGTACTTATACTTTACTCCCTGTTTGGCATAATCAAGAAAGGCATTCTCATCATAAGATACTAATAAGAGAATCATGCATGATTCACACGACATCACCAAAGAACATTGATATTGACCAAATTTTACCCAGTAACTGGAGGGTCACTTCGTGATGGGCGCTAGTTTGGCAGGTCGCAGTTAGCCTAAGCGATATGACCCTCACCTTCCGTTGGCCAAGTACCTTCGACGTATATTGAACGGTTCCCCCGTATCGTACCGCTTGACCGAAGTCATGACGAGAGGTATATCACAGGGAATTCGTTCACGTACGCCGAGTATATCGAATTCTCTCTCACATGTACCGTCCCCATGAGATATATGGTGAGGCAATTCACGTACACTCAGGTATATCAAATGGCTTGTCCACACGTACCGATTGCCCGCAAGAGCAAGACGTATATCGTGGAAGTCACGCCAAAGGGGGGAACCCATGTCGATTCACCCAACTAACTGTATACCCGCATATAGGTGTCAGACCTAGGACACGCACTTTAGATTACCGGTTTCAACCCGAAACTGTGCCAAAATTCCAAAAATAGTTCTTCCTTTTTTCTCGAAAATAAATCTCATCCTACGCCTTCTCAGGTCGATCGCAAGCCCTTGTCCTGGCTCCCAATTGTCTTCGGTCTTCAGTCAAATCACCCCAGAGTTTCATCCGTTCCTCTACTACTTCTTCTGAGTCTGGAATCCATCCATCTTCCATGGAGAATACATATCAAGCACCAGTTATACAACCGGATCTGACGACAGTCCTAGCTCAGCTCGTGTCCAAGATTGACAACCTCCAAACTGAGGTCCGAGAGATGCAACGAAACCAAGTTCCTATTCCTCAAGAGCCCGAGGCCCTGTTCCCTCATGATATGGGTCCACCCGAGCCTATTTGGGTTTCGAAAGAATATCAGCACGCTCCACGTACCCCTCCTTCCAATGGGTCACCGTCTGCTCAGCTTCCAATGCCAAACATTGCCCAGCCTATGGCTAACCTGCTTCTAGTCATTGATCCAAAGGAGGAGGAGTTGAATAAAGTCAAAGAGTATCTCAAGTTTCTCACCAAGAAGTTTGACCAGGTCAGGATCTCTGGGAATTACATGGACTACACCCACATGTCTTCTTATCCTAAAATAAGGTTACCCGAGAAGTTCAAGATGCCAAATATCGAGAAGTTTGGAGGGAGTGGACCCCCACATGTTCATCTTCGAAGTTATCATCGTTCCGTGAATCTACTAGGGGCTTCTGAAGAAGTGATGGCCCAATTGTTTCAGCAAACTTTGAAGGATAGTGCCCTCCGATGGTTTTTATCTCTTGAGGAATCCAGAATCCGTAGCTTGGAGGATGTAGCCTGAGAATTCATGTCGCAGTACAAATACAATGAAGATCTTGAGGCCACCCGTCGTGATTTAGAGCTACTTAAATAGAATCCAGGAGAATCAGTCAGTAACTTCATAACTCAGTGGAGGGAGGGAGCAGCTACCATGACCAATCGGCCATCTGAAGAAGAACAGGTCAACATAGTGAAGAAAAACTTCTTACCCCATGTCCGAGCAATGATGGGAGGATAATACTATCCCCACTTCCGAGCTCTCAGAGTGGCTGGAGTGGAAATCGAGGAAAGCCTCGTTAAAACAGAGGTTGAACCAAAGAAGGTGCCCGAACAATTCACCCCTAGAAAGTATGACAAGCCTTCCAGTGCTACCGTTTCGACCATCAACAACATCTCTCAACCAACCACATCATGGGCTCCAGAAAGCCGCTCTATTCCCATCCGAAGGGAATACACTGAGCTCTATGCTCCCCTCTCCAAAGTTTACCAAGCCCTGTTAAGCCGAAACCTCATCAAACCCTTGGATCCACGTTTATTACCAAACCCACTCCTAAGAAACTTCAAAACCGATGCTCATTGCGCCTTTCACCAAACTGTCGGCTATACCACCGACTAATGATTTCACCTACGGAACGTAATTCAAGATCTCATTGACCGGGGTACCATCGCCCCACCAGCTAATCCTAAGCCAAACACTACTCACAATCCACTTTCGAATCACACTAATGCCATCTTCTTAGAAGAAAACCCAGATTTCGATCCCTCAACTCAAATCACACCCATATACTCCCCTAAACCTCTTCAAATTTGCCCATTTTTCCTCCTACACCCTACTAGCCTCTTTGATCAGGCACTATCAGTCCCTACCAGAGCATGCATCGCTGTCCGTACCCATTTTGAAAATGGAAGTGTGGAATTGTTAGAGGTGTTAAACCAACTCCTAGAGTTCGGGATGAAATTTCCCTCACAGATGATCATCGATTGCTAGAAGTTCAGCACACTATTCTTGGAGGCATGGAAATGGGCCCGAGATTCAGACAAGTGGGTGGTACCAACCGACAAAGTCTGCCTAGATGATGTTGTCCAGACTATGGCAGAATTATTCAGGCAAACCAACAACATTTGCAGTATCACCGGGTTACTTGACACTTTGAAGCTACAAGGACGCTTGGTCCCTTCAATCACACATATCCCCACAGAATAGAAGAACTTGTATGAAAAAGCCGTTGAATTTGTGGAATGCATCGACTTTACATGGAAAGAAAGAGTTTCTACCACCGGATGGGAGGAAGAATTCGAAGATTCGAGTGAAGAACAAGCTTCAGGAAGAACTGGCCCAGTAGCCGACATATGTGGGATGATATCATTTGAATAACTCCTCAGAGAAATAAATAGGGTGGCAACACAACCTAAGATTGATGAGGAAACGGGATTCATGTTCTTTCCTTATTCAGTAAATCACATGACCAGATTAGGGAGACATTACTAGGTTCCAAGATCACTACCAGCAAATGACAAAGGTAAGGGCGTTGAAAACCTTCCTATGCCAGAGATAACCATCGAGGAGAGCAAGATCCTCGATCAACTGAAGAAAACCCAAGCTAACATCACTCTATGGGTCTTTTCATGTCTTCCCAGCTGCACAGAAATGCTTTAATCAAATTACTCATCGGACCCATAGTTCCTCCCTCTACCTCACCAGAAGAAGCAGTAAATCTGGTTGGATCGTTGACCTCTACCCAAATGCTATCATTTTCTGAAGAAAAAATCCCCAAAATTGGGCCAAATCACAATCATGCACTCAACATCTTCATTGAAGTTATGGGAAAGGTCGTGCCACTCTCCCTTGTCGATAACGGATCCGCCTTGAACGTTTGCCCTCTGAGAACTTTCAAGTGTTTAAGCCTGAAAGAAAGCGACCTCGCTCCAACCTCCGTCGCTGTGCGTGCCTACGATAATACCCGTTGTGAGGTGATGGGGTCCATAAAACTTGCAATAGGGGTTGGCCCTATAAACCCAGTGGTTGAATTCCAAGTCATAGACATCCAAGCTTGTTTCAACCTGCTGCTCAGACGACCCTGTATCCAGAATATCAAGGTAGTGTCTTCCTCATCCATTAGAAATAGAAGTTCTTCGTCAATGGGCGAGTCATCACCATTTTGGGTGACAACCAAAATGTCGAGGGGCAAACACCAGCAGTCCAATTCTTGCGATACAACACAGGTCAAATGATATGATCCTATCAGGATTTCAAGTTGAACCACTCCTACTCTCGGCAGGGGATGGTTTCAAAGAAAGGGTTTGTCCCAAATATGACCCTCATGGAAATGTCAATGTGATTCAGATGTTCAGAAACATGCACTTCATGCCCGGACAGGGGCTAGGGCAAAGGCAGGAAGGGATACGTGGGCCCATCGAACTGAAGAAATCTTTCCCTCCTTGTGGCTTGGGGTATCAACCATCACAACAAGCGCTCAGAATGATCCGCCAGTCTCGACCAAATAGGATATCAAACTGCATCTGATCTATCTCAGGAGACTCCTTAAATGGACGATTCATTAAAGAAGGCGAGGACTTCCCCTTTTGCGGTTTTCCAGAACCATGGTATGACCACACAGATAAGAAGATGAGGCCGGGAATGGGGATATTTTTCCAAGACAGCTACCTAGGGGCCAAAAGTTTCCCACGCCAAGTACAACCGTTCATCAAAGATATCTAAGAGACTGAGGAAAATGATTTCGAAGATTCCTTGATACTGGGGTTGGAACTCTTCATGGTTCATTCAGGCACTACATCAATGGACCCATCCCGTATGATTAAAGCTGCTGATACTCCCCTCCTTAAATGGCATGCTGCGCCAGTTCTACCCCTTGAAATCTCCCCTAACCCTAATGTTTACCCTATTTCTTCTTCTATTGTCTATCCTTATTCAAATGTAATCGAGACCTCTTTTGATGAGGTTCTCAATGCTGTTCTTCCCATTAATGAAATAAATGAAGATTTTGAGTGTCTTGTTGTGCCTTATATTAACTTCTTGAATTCTAATCAAACTTTTGATGATGATGATTTTGCAAATGAAAAATTCTTGACTGGTCTAAATAAGGTTAATAATTAACAACATAACCGCGTTCAAGTTAATGAAGAACATAATATTTTCATTAATCTCGGTTCAAGTAGCCAACTACGCGAGATTAGGATAGAGGCCAACCTTGACGAGCATGAGCGTGTACAACTCAAAGAATTGCTAAAGGAGTTCGTAGATGTCTTCGCATGGTCCTATGATGATATGCCCGGCATTGATCCTGAAATAGCTCGGCACGAGATCCCCACTCTCCTAGATTACAAGCCGGTTAAACAAAAATTGAGAAAGATTCGCACCGAAAGGTCGCTCAAGGTCAAAGAAGAGGTGGTCAAACAGTTAAACGTGGTTTTCATTCAGGTGATCGAATATCCCACATGGCTAGCCAACATTGTACCTGTGCCGAAATCAGGAGGGAAGGTTCAAATGTGTGTAGATTATCGATATTTAAACAAAGCCTATCCAAAGGATGATTATTCACTACCCAATATCGACATGATCGTGGACAACACAGCCAGTCATGCTCTCAAGTTATTTGTCGATGGGTTTGCCGGATACAACCAAATCAAGATGCACCCAGACCACCAAGAAAAAAAATGCATTCATCACCCCATGAGGAACCTTTTGCTACACCGTTATGTCATTCGGTCTCAAGAATGCTGGGTCTACCTACCAAAGGGCTTCCACAACCATCCTGCATGATCTGATTCACAAGGAGGTCGAGGTTTATGTGGATGATATGATTATCAAGTTCAAAACTAGAGAAGGTCATGTTCCCGCTCTCCGGAAGTTCTTCGAACGACTTCGACGGTATCAGATGCGACTTAATCCACAAAAGTGTGTCTTTGGTGTTACAAAGGGAAAACTCTTGGGATTCATGGTCAACGAAAAGGGGGATGGAAGTAGATCCTGCAAAGCTAAAGGCCATACTTGAGATGCCACCACCCCGAACAGAGAAAGAAGTTCGAGGTTTTCTTGGGAAATTACAATATATCAGTCGATTCGTCAGCCAGCTAACCTCCATTTGTGAGCCGATCTTCAATCTCCTTTAAAAAGATTCAACCAAGGTTTGGAATGAGGCCTGTTAAGAAGATTTTGACCAAATCAAACAATATCTGACCCAACCTCCAATGCTCATGCCACCATAGCCTGGTCTCCCTTTACTCCTATACCTAACCATAACCGACACTGCAGTCAGGGCTTTGCTAACCCAATGCCTTGAAGACTCCCGTAAAGAAAGAGCCATCTATTACGCCAGTCACAAATTGTTCGGGTACGAGGTTAACTACACTGCTTTAGAAAAGGCATGTGTCGTATTTATCTAGGTCACCCAAAAGTTGCGATAATACATGCTCGTCTTCCCCATCAAACTTGTATCCCTAATGGATGCCATCAAATACCTTCTTGAGAAACCCGCCTTATCCAGTCGAATGGCCCGATGGTTGATGCTCCTAACCGAGTTCAATATCGTGTACGTCATATAGAAAGCCATTAAAGAAAGAGCCATATCTGACTACGTCGCCGATTACCCCATAGACGAAGCATATGTCCAGATCTCTGAATTCCCAGATGAAAATATCCTCTGCACCACTCAAGACCACCTTCGATGGAAAATGTTCTTTGATGGTGCTGCCAATAAAAAAGGATATGGCATTGGGATACATCTGATCGCCCAGATGACTCCCACACTCACATCGCCATTAAATTGAATTTACCTTGCACCAACAACATGACGGAATACGAGTCATGCACAGTGGGCCTCAAGGTTGCTCTCAAGAAAGGTATTTAATACCTTGATGTCTACGGGGATTCTGCCCTTTTCATCGATCAAGTGCTCATAAAGTGGAAAATCAAGGATGAAAAGCTCCAACCCTTTCATGCCCAATTAAAAGAGTTAGCCTAACGATTCTGAGATATCACCTTCCATTACCTACCCCGAGCAAAGCATAAACTAGTTGATGCCCTCATCACCTTGGCCTCTATGGTCGACATGCCCGAAGGAATAACAATTACCTCCTACCTAGTTCAAAATCAAGACAGGCCAACCCACTGTTACCATATCGAGTTTGTCTCCACCAAAGATCCTGAATTAGCCGATTGCTGGTACTATGATATCTGGTGCCTCCTCAAGCATGGTAGATATCCCAAGGGTTCCAACAAGAAAGATCGAACGACTCTCTGAAGACTAGTCGCCTAGTACATCATCTGTTATAAAGCTCTACTCAAGAGGAATTTCAATGGAACTCATCTACACTGCATCGCAGGGGCTGAGATTGAGAAAATAATGCAGAAAATCCACAACGAGGAATGCGGACCCCACATGAATGGTCACATGATCTCCAAGAAGATCATCCGACAGGGCTAATACTGAACCACCATGATCCAGGATTGCATCGCCTATGTCCGGAGGTGCCTCAAATGCTAACAATTCTCCAACCTTCAACACTTGCCTTCGCGAGAATTATACAACATGACCTCTCCCTGGCCATTCTCCACCTAGGGTGTCGACATCATAGGGAAGGTTACACCAAAGGCTTCAAATGGACATGAGTTCATCCTGGTTTCCATCGATTACTTTACCAAATGGGTCGAGGCTGAGTCTTACCCAGTATTAAATGCCAAGAAAGTGGCCAAATTCCTCAAGAAAAATATCATCTGTCGATATGGGGTCCCGCACGAGATGGTATCAGATAATGGGTTGCATTTCGAAGCAAAAGTCACAGAAGTAGTCAACGAGTATGGGATTCAGAGACACAAATCTTCTCCAAACTGACCTCAGACCAATGGTGCAGTTAAATTCGCCAACAAAAACCTCAAAGACATCACCAGCAAGATGACCGAAAGTTGTAAGGATTGGGCCGACCGGATCCCGTACACCCTCTGGGGCTATTGAACCTCAATCCGAACCTCTACTGGGGCTACCCCTTACTCCTTGGTATACAGCATGGAAGCAATCCTACCTGTGGAGCTAGAAATACCCTAGCTATGCGTCATGCTCGAAAGCAAGGTTAGTGAAGAAGACCGGTGCCAAAGTCGTCTTGATGAGCTAGCCCTTCTAGATGAAAGAAGATTAAAAGCTCTTTACCACGTACAGGAGTACCATCGCCGAATAGCGCGATCATTCAACAAAAAAGTCAAAGATCGAGGTGTCCGGGAGGGGGATTTAGCCCTCAAATAGATAATATAACCCATCGGGGACCCTAGAGGGAAATTCAAGTCTAATTGAAGCGGCCCCTACATTGTGAAGAAAATCTTATTCGGTGGTGCTTCCATGCTCACTGACCTAGATGGGGAGGAGGAGGCTCGTCCAGTCAACCTGGACCATCTCAAGAAATTCTACCCCTACTCCGAAATCTTGGCGAGCTACGACTCTTCTCATACCCTTTCTATTCTAAAAAAAATAAAAAAATAAACACTCTTCATTTCCCTCTACCCAGAACTACGTGGGCCTGATCCTCTACAAAAACTATTTTAAAACATTTTCAAAAAACCCCAGAGGTACATAGGCAGCTCATGCACCTCACATGAGTGCAACCCCTTTCATTTTCACAAAATACTATTATTTTCTTACCTTCGAGAACGACGATTCATTCTAAAATCATCTGAATAAAAGGATTATGTATGCCTTAGCGATCAGTATAGATAATTCAAAATACAAAAACTCATCGAAAGACACAGCTGGATGATCAGAAACTTATTTATTTCATTAATAAGAAATTACAGTACAAATTACATAAGAAAAAGGAATGGATAACTCCTTTCCCCACTACCATAAAAAGCCAAATAAAATCCCCACACCTATCACACAAATAAAACTCTCCAAGAGCCATACCCACAGCTACCACAGGATCCTGCACCCTCATCATCTATATCCTGAGGTTCCTAAGTTTCCCCTGCTTGAATAGAGTGCCGTAAACATCTTCGAAAAGACCACAATACCCCCTTCCATAGTGTTAGACAAAACAAACCATCTTTATCCAGTCTCTACTACCAACATCTTGCTGACTACTTTCCTCCACAACCACTTCATATAATCTTTGATGACATGCCAAACCTTCCCTATAGACTGAGAGGGACGGGTCGACGAACGCTGATTTTCCCACAGAGACCCAAGCAACAGACGCAGGCGCTTAGTCAAATCTTCTACCGAAAAGAAGTTTGAGGTCCGAGGGGGCACAACCTGCGCCCAGCCGAATTGGCACAAAATCCGCCAAGGGAAATAAAAAGAGGTCTATTTGAGACCAACGAGCCACACATATGCAAACTCGCCTAGCTCCAGAATAGGATGCAACTGTCCCCACCAAGGCACTGACCAATACAGACTACAAGCCCCATGCTCCACAAGCCAATTCTCCCAGTTCTCAACATACATGCCAACGCGGATGAAGTAGCGTGAAAAGAAGTTGGGTACGACTGACAAGGGATATTATGGAGGAGTCGACAAATGGAATCTTTCAGAAAACCACATGAACAGCATCACAGGGCTACCCGTTAAAAAGTCACAACGACCTTCTCTCCAGGGATGTATGGCATTTAGAGTCTTCGCTAAAATTACCGCAGCAAAATTCCGACAGTATGACATCCATGAAGTAATGGATGAAAGTTGTGGGTCCACTTGCACCTCCCCAGTCACCAACAACAATTTTGAAACCAGGCCCAGAAAAATGGGTCCAGCATAGCCAGCATCACCTACTTCCCGCAAATGCATGGACTGCAGCACCGTCGGGAGGGATACCATTCCTCTAGTAACCAATGATCTAGCCACCGAAGGAGAAATGTGAAGAAGCCCGGCCAACAAATCCCTGGGAGAGCGGGAAAATTTGGGCAAAGCCGTAGTAACACTGGGATTTACACCCAGTATGTCATAAAATTCCTCGTAGGTAGGACAAACTTCTTCCAACCCAAAGAGGAATACATGGTCTTCGGGGTACCAGAATTGTACCGCCGCCATAAGCATATTCCACTCAATAGGCCGATTGCGCCAGAAGAAGACTAAACACATGTTGAAAGCATCATAGTCGACATTATAAGACCACATAGCTTCCAAGGTTTCGAGGTAGTTGGAAAACTCAATGCTACCAGGGAGATCCATCTTGCAAGGCTAAGAGACAATGGGCAAGTAGGTAAGAATGCAAATGTGTGATGAAAACACCCCACCCTTACCCCTTTTTATACTTGAAAATCCTCAAAAGGGACATAATTCCTACAGACATAGGAGGGAATCCTACCCCACAAGGTACCAAAGGCTGAAGAGGGTACCATTCAAAGCTTTGAATTGATGGGACTGGACTGAACTGTCGATAGGCAGGTCAGGGTGCTTGTCGATTGGTAACCCCCCCCCCCCCCATTTTTAGAAATTTCCCTTTTTTCCTCTTTTGTTAAATCAGAAAACCCAATAAAAATAAATTAATATTCTTAACAGAATTTCAAAACCCCACTAATTCCCCTTTTTAATAAAAAACTTTCCTTTAAAAAAATCCAAAAATATTCCTTTTTACAGTCTCAGCAACAAAGTAAAAAGAACATGTGCATGCATTCATTCATCATTAAATAAAAGATAATAAAAAAAAACTTCATTGCATTGCATATATTTGTTTTCTGTGTTACATCATTTTGCAGGAAATAGGAAGAAAAAGAAAAAACAACGGGACTCAGCCCGAACCCACAATCTTTCTCTCTCTTTCTCAGGAGCTTCCACCCCTGCGGCGTGCTCTCTTCCCCCGACGGCGAGACGATGCGTCACCACTACAGGAGCCCGTGTCCTCTCCGAACAAAGCAGACGACACCAGGCAAGAAGGAACAGGAACCGCATCCCGAATATGTGCAGTCACCGAAGATATCCAGTCTCTGATGTCCCTTAGCCAAGTGATCGACACCCGAACTTGCTACAAGGAAAGGTGAAATCAGTATCAAAGAAGAAATAAGCAAAATAGAAAAGAAAGAAAGAGAAGAACAAAAAGGTATACCGCAAGTCGAAGGACCTCCTTTGTCAAACCCAACTCCTCCGGATCCATCGCATGAGGACGGTGCAACATAGGCACCACCCTCCATCAGCCCGTCGAATCTTGTATGAAGGGGTATGCAGCTGTACAAAAGGGACCTCTGAGGTCGCCGTCGTCGCAGATGCCGACGAACCACCAGCGCTGTGGAAAGATCCCACCGCCCGACTCGAACTCGCCGGAGGGAAGGTCAGTGCATCATATACGCCGGTGCCATCAACCAACTCGTCACAAAATCCATATAGTCATACGGTGCAGCCGTATCGGTGTATAGCAAATAGGACTCGCCGATTATTGTCGCGATCCTCTCATCCTCCAAAATCAATCGTTCCTGCCTCATAGACGTATGAGGCTGCGCGGGTGGCACCATCACCTCCTCCTCAGAAATCTGATGAACCACCCTCTCCCCGAGGTACCAGGAATGGCCAAACTCGTGCGCCACCAAACACCTCATCCGCACGTTCACCCCGGTCGCCCCCGCATCCTGAATGGCTATCCCCCACGGGTAAAAGGTCACCTACAAATCTCTAAGCAAACATAAATCAATACAAGATCAGAAGGAGAAAAAACTAAGATTGAAATGGAAAGAGTCTTACCCTACCACTGGTCAGGTCATTCAAGACCTGACGCACCGCCTCCAAGGAGAGAGATCCCTTCGACTGCCAATTGGCCTTCCGCCATCGATACAATCAACAGAAGTCCCCAACAATGTCGTCCTTCAAAGCAGTCAACGAGGTATTGCACCCAATCACCTTATAGAACCACGTCTGAATTCACAAGCAAAAAGAGACAGATAAGGAAAATGCGAATGCATGAAAGGAAAATGCGAGTGCATGAAAGGAAAATGCGAATGCATGAAAAGAAATGCACAAATTGAAGAATACCTCAAGAAGGTACGTGGCCCTAGTAAAGGTCTACTGGTAGCTCCGGCTGAACGCATCCATAAAAAAGTAAAGGGTCTCCAAGGTCAGACTCCCCCAATCATAAAAAGGGATGTCCGAAAATATCCTTAAGTACGGAAGAAACCACAAATGAACGACATCGCCGCTCGACTCCACCATAAAACCTCCCAATACCAGCAGAATGAATAACCGAGCCATCTGCCTCACTTGTAGCCCGTCCTCCACATCAATCACCCTGCTCAGCAGAACATCCTTCAGTAGGGATAGCCAGATTGAATCCCCAGAAACTATCCTCCCTACATCACCAAGTCCCGCACGCACAGCCTCCGGTCTCACCCGTAAAGAGCGATCTACCTCTATCTGCTCTCCATCACAATCCAGCCCCAGTAGCCGCTGCACATCTATGGGAGTCACAGTCATCTCCCCGAAGTCGAAATGAAAGGTGTGGGTATTATCCCACCACCTCTCCCCCAAAGCGCACAAGACCGCTGTCGAACGAGGCATCTCATCCAGCGCAAATGCCAACCGCCCAAAACCCGTTGATGATACCATCCAACACACCACAGGTGGGAGATGCTCCCAGACATCCTTGAGCCCCGTTGTCCCATGGGCACGCATGTTCTTCAAAGAAATATCAGATTGGGAAAAAGAAAAGTCTCATCAAAGGTCAAGAAAGAAAGAAAAATCACCAAAAAGATAAGAATGCCAAAGGTCGGGTTACTTACATAAACACCAAGACCCACTCTCGAAGAGCGATGACGCGATGGCTCCCGCAGCAAGGTCCACTCATCCGCAACAGGCTCAAACACATCAAAGGAGTTCTCACTCCCCAAAGCAAGAGGTGCCCTAGCCCTCCACTCCACATTAGCCCAATCATCAACGGTCAACCACTCCCGCTGGACTGCATTGCTCACAAAAGAGGCCATTTGTTGAAGATCAAAATGATAGAACGATTTGCAGAAGAATCGCAGAGAGAAAGAAAGAAAAAGAAGCTGTGAAAAAATGAGGGGATTCGCCCCCTTTATATAGGATGCCAAGTGCCATGCCGATCGGCATCTCCCCCTACCATACCGATCGGCACTGGCCCCTTGCCTTCCCAAGGTAGCCCAAAAGTCCGTGCCACTACCGAATGGCACCCTTCATACTATGTCGACCGGCACCCCCCTTAAATTTCGTACAGAAATTTCCAGAAAATACCAGAAAACCTCAAAAAATCCTCAAAAAAATCCCAAAAATCCCAGGAAGGATTTAAAGCCTTTTTACCAAGAAAAATTCACGTTCCCTCGAGCAGAACCCCTCTTCCCCAGCGGAGTCGCCACTCTGGCCATCCCCGATCCTTGTCGTGCGAGCGGGACTCGAAGGATCCTTTCCTCTACGCACCCGCCCCCACGACGACGATCGGGGATGGCCACAATACCCAAATAGAATCCTATCCCCTTTGTGACGTAGGTAACCCAATGATGAAATTCTTGGAAATGCTCTCCCATTTCAACACATGAGTCTCAAGAGGTTGTAGCACACCTGCAGGACCCTGATGGTCCACCTTCACTAACTGGAACGTGGCACACTGGGACACAAAGACTGTTATGTCCTTCTTTATGATGGCCCACTAATACAAACATCGCATATCCTGTTACATCTTATCCCCACTGAAATGTACCATAAATCGTGAACCGTGAGCCTTAGCCTTAACGTCTCGCTTCAACTCCTTGTCATCAGGGATGACTAATCTACCCTGAAATCTCAATCCATTATCTAACTCAATCGAGTAGTGCTTTATCCTCTCAGCTAATAACTATATAACCTACTCCTGACAGAGATGGTGTCCTGCCTGTGCCTTCATGACTCAAATAATGATCTCGAGTGTGATGGTTAGAACCACCATAAAAGAACGGGTCAACTCATTTTCCCCATGAAGTGATTTCCAGTTCGCCTTCCACACTACCGCTAACTCAAAGCGATTTGAGGCTCAAACCATCTGCCATGACATTCACCTTCCTAAGGTGATACTGAATGTCAATCTGGTAATATTTCACCAACTCTAACCATCTCATTTTCCTAATGTTCGACTCCCACCACATGAACAAGAATTGTAGGCTCTTATGGTCTATGAATAGCTGAAACTTCTTCCCCAGGAGGTAATACCTCCAAACTCACAATGAAAAAATGACGGCTGTTAACTCCAAGTCGTGGGTGATGTAATGTCCCTCGTGAGGCTTTAACTTCCATGAAGCATAAGCTATCGACCTCTCCTCCTGCATTAACACCCTGCCAAGTCCCCATATGGACGCATCTATAAAGTCCCTATAATCTATCCCTAGCCAAGGCAAAGCAAGTACTAGTGTTATAGTCAATCGATCCTTCAACTCCTCAGATGCCTGCTGACACGCATCATGCCATATGAACAACACATCCTTCCTCATCATATTTGTGAGGGGCCCGACTATCTTATATGAACCTAGTATAAACCTACAGTAATATTTGGCAATTCTCAAAAACTACGCACCTATGTGGGTTTAGTAGGCAATCCCCCCACCATCACTGAAGAAATCTTACCCGGGTCGACTAAAATCCCCCTCTCATACACAATGTGGCTCAAAAACTGTACCTCTTATACCTAAAAAATATATTTCTCGAACTTAGCATAAAGATGATTATTTCTCAACGTCTATAAGACTACCATCAAATGTTGAGCATGCTCCTCCGCAGTACGAGAATAAATTAGTATATCATCAATAAACACTACGAGGAACTGATCTAGAAAATCCTTGAATACCTAATCCATCAAGTCCATAAACATTGCTAGTGAATTCGTTAACGCATAAGTCATAACCAAAAACTCATATGACATGTATCTCATAAGGAACATCGTTTTCAAGATATCCTTTTCTTAGACCCTCAACTGATGATAACTGGATCTCAAATAAATCTTAAAAAAATACGCAACACCTCTCATTTAGTCAAATAAATCCTCAATGGGGGGAAACGAATATGTATTTCGTATGGTGACCTTGTTCAACCCCCTGTAGTCGATAAAAAGTTGGAAGGATTTGTCCTTCTTTTTTATGAAGAGAACAGGATCAGCCTACGACGAAGTTCTCCTCCTAATAAACCCCGATCCTAGTAATTGTTCAATGTAGTACCGAAGCTCCCACATATCTAAAGGAGCCATTCGATGCAGTGTATGCGAAATAAGTATTGTACTTAGAATTAAATCAATCACGAAGTCTATTTCCATTCTAGGTGGCAACCCTAGGATCTCCCCAAATACTTCAAAAAACTCGCTAACTACCGGGATGGAATCTAGCGACAGTATGACCTCCGCATAAGTCTCTTCCTCAATATAGTATAAGTGCGTGCTTGATACACCCCTATGGTATGGCATCACAACCAGGTACATCTCATGTCTCAGAATGGTGAAAACGATGGACAACTGTAAAATTCAACACATGCTCTGTACGTAGCTAGCCAATACATCCCCAATATGACATCTTAATCATGCATATATAGTACCATTAAGTCAGCCACAAATGTGAGTCACCCAGTCTCGACCCCTATACCCCGACATACTAAACGTATGCGTGCCCTTCCACCCACGGGTGAATCTATATGAAGTATAATATCAGAAGAAAAATCTATCATCCCCGACTCTAATGCAAAGCTAGTTCTAACGAATGAATGAATACACCATTATCAAATAAAATACAACCCACATTCGTAAAGATAAGGAACATACCATCAACAACCTGAACTGGCACTAGTCCCTCTACCGGTGCAATATGATAAACTTATCCCTACTATAGTTGTGGTTATTGGGGCGACTAGTGCTAAAAATGTTGGCACTTCAATCCCTAGGGCTGGAAACTACTGGCATTGCCCCTGTGGCACCAAATACCCCTATGTCTACCTTGATCCTGTTATCCCTGATTACCCCGAGGACACCGCCTTGAAGTATGACCCCACTTGCTGCAAGTGTAGCAGTTCCTGTAGAATGGGCATTTCTTTGGCTGCTAACCCTATTTTCCTCTACCTTGCTATCTCTGGCCCTTATGGACCCTCTGTTTTTGTCCATGGTGGACCTATCTATTCTGTTCATGAGAACCCCTGAATCACTTATATCGCTCAATTGATTGAGGACCCCTAAATTACTGGGTCCCCCTGACTGCTACCCCCATTCATCTTACCCTACGAGTTTGATGGCTCAGATACCTTTCTCTTCTCCCCTTTGTTCTCGTGGAATGCCCCACGATCTTAGTAGTGTAACAAAGTAACATTCACCAACTGATTATAAGTACTGAAAGCCAAATTTCCCAGAAGCACCTTCCTGATGTGCCAGGTTGTCCCTGACATAAATTTCTCCATTTTCTTCGCCTAGGTGCTTACCTCGTCCTTAGTAAAATGATAAACTCTTCCTCCTATTATGCCATAGTGAGGCCTTTCTGCTTAAGGTCCATAAATTTCATTCTCATCTTCGATTGCACCACCTGCGGTAAATACTTCCCCTTAAATCTGTCCCAGAACTCGTCAATAGTCAGACCGTCTCTCTCCTCTGTTTAAGTGACAGACTCCCACCACTAGAGTGCTGCCCAATAAGCCTAAAAGAGGCCAACATCAGTTTCTGCATCGCAGTACACTCCACCACCCTCAGATGACACTGTATATTTTTCTTCCATTAACTCACAAATAGAAAATTAGAATTCCAGCAAACTCTGATGGGTGGCTCTTAGTGAAGTCCTCCCTATCCCTATCCCTATCCCCTACTGTCCCAGGTGCCTATTGATATGCCCAAGTGTAGCCTCGGCCCAGAGACACCAACCTCGGTCGATATTATGGCTGACCCTGGATGAGCCATGGGCCCACGATATCAGCCCTCGGCCTTAGTAAGGTCGGCCCAGGCCGACACTTCCACCTACATTTCCAATGGACACTACGCGCATCACAGGCATCAACAGCATTCTCATATACCTGGGTATGGAAACCTCGGACGAGTGTAGGCCGAGGTGACAAGAAGCCTTGGTAACCTTGAACATGGAACCAGCCCAACCTCGGTTGGGGCCGACCCCAGCATAATGTCTCGGCTGAGATCAAGCCGAGACTCCCTAAGGCACATCTCGGAAGACGTTTATCGAACCTTTATAGCTCGACCTCTCCCAGGCCGAGGTCATGCACCAATATGGCAGCCGAGCATCTATTGACATTTGGATAAGGACACATGGGCACAAATCAGTTGTAACAAGATTATTCCCCACACGTGGGGAGGATATTTCATCATCATTCCTTACATGTGACAGTGACAGATGGCACTCCCACATTAGTGAGATTACTACACACATGCTCATTGCATGCATGGGGGTACATTACACCCCCTAGGTACTATATATAGGGGTCATCCCCCACCTTGCAAAAGGATCCCATATATTAAACCCTAGCAAAAACTCTGTCTACATATACAGTAGAGAGAGAAAGCTTGAGAGGTTGTATCCATGGCCATTAGTGCCTTCATTCAGTGATATTACTCACACACACTCACAGTGGACGTAGGCCAAATTGGCTGAACCACTTATATACCGGTGCCCTCTCTTCTTATCCTCACCTCATTCTCTTATCTCTTTATATAGTTGTACTTCCATTGTTATTCTTATATTGAGCTTGAAAACACCTTACCTGGTGGTGCTGATTACAGCATCATCAGATATGCCCAAGTGTAGCCTCGGCCCAGAGACACCAACCTCAGTCGATATTATGGCCGACCCTGGATGAGACATGGGCCCACGATATCAGCCCTCGTCCTTAGTAAGGTCGGCCCAGGACGAAACTTCCACCTACATTTCCAATGGACACTACGCGCATCACAGGCATCAACAGCATTCTCATATACCTGGGTATGGAAACCTCGGACGAGTGTAGGCCGAGGTGACAAGAAGCCTTGGTAATCTTTAACATGGAACCAGCCCAACCTCGGTTGGGGCCGACCCCAGCATAATGTCTCAGCTGAGATCAGGCAAAGACTCCCTAAGGCACATCTCGGAAGATGTTTATCGAACCTTTATAGCTCGGCCTCTCCTAGGCCGAGGTCATGCACAAATATGGCAACCGAGCATCTGTTGACATTTGGATAAGGACACATGGGCACAAATCAGTTGTAGCAAGATTATTCCCCACACGTGGGGATGATATTTCATCATCATTCCTTACATGTGATAGTGACAGATGGCACTCCCACATTGGTGAGGTTACCACACACATGCTCATTGCATGCATGGGGGGTTACATTACACCCCCTAGGTAGTATATATAGGGGTCATCCCCCACCTTGAAAAAGGATCCCATATATTAAACCCTAGAAAAAACTCTGTCTAGATATACAGTAGAGAGAGAAAGCTTGAGAGGTTGTATCCATGGCCATTAGTGCCTTCATTCAGTGATATTACTCACACACACTCACAGTGGACGTAGGCCAAATTGGCTGAACCACTTATATACTGGTGCCCTCTCCTCTTATCCTCACCTCATTCTCTTATCTCTTTATATAGCTGTGCTGCCATTGTTATTCTTATATTGAGCTTGAAAACACCTTACCTGGTGGTGTTGATTCCAGCATCATCATTTTGGCGCCGTTTGTGGGAACGAGAAGCTATCTCTTCCTCTTCTTGAGCTTAACCTCACCGGAGACTCTAGTGGTGAACCAGGAACCACCCCTTGCGTGGATCTGTTTCACCATTGAAAGAGGTCCTTAAAGGTATTAAGCTCACTTGCTGCTCAAGCTCTTTATTGTTAACACATGGCACCAGAGTTACCACCGCCTCTTCCGCCGCCCGGAGGTGGAGGGCCTAGCTCCAGTCAGGCGCCCCCCCAGTCCGAAATGGCGGAGGTAGCAGCGGCCTTGAAATCTTTGGATGCAACACAACAAGCCATGAAGGAGCAATTTGCTCAGCTCAGTCAAACTATGATGAGGCCACCTGGAGTCTCACCGGGCATGATCACTCCGGCGGCAGTTCAGCCTCATCCTGAAGCCAGGGGACCACCCCAGGTGCCAATGAAGGACCAGCCTGCACCCCAGCAGAGAATGACATTGCTGACCCTAGGCCCTTGCGCCTGGGGAGGCAGGGAAACCCTTGCCCAGAGGACAGGTATGATGACCTAGAAGCTGAAGAAGCCCCAGAAGACTGCTGGGAGCCGTATGAGGTGTCAAACGACACTATACGACCTCTTAGGCAGAGTTAAGGATGTGTCGGCCGAAGAGGAGAAGATGCCCAACGAAGAGGGTCGGCCTTTGATAGGTTGAGCAGAGGGTCAGCCTTCGAGAGGCTGGGCCCGGTGAATGACCTAAAACAGAGGCTATCGAGGTCGAGGAGCGCAGCAGGTTCTCAGAGAGGGGGTAGGAAAGGTCGGCTAGACCAAGGCCGGCCCTGTGAAAGAAGAGGTAGGGAGCAGGAAGAGGTCAACAGCCAACGTGTCGCGGCTGGGGAACCCTCTGTCCATCGCAGGGAGGTGGCAGGGGATAACCTCGGCCAAGTTGATGACAGAAGACCCTGGAAGGATTCTATCCAACGCCTTGAGGAGAAGATAGGAGACCTCATTAAAAGCAGGGACCCATTAGAGAGGGGTTACTCAGAGGGCTCCCCGTTTGTGGCTAGGATACTGGGGTTCCCAACCCCAGCCAAGTTCAAGCCTCTTACAGTGACTCCCAAGTATGATGGCAGCACTAACCCTGTACACCATATCAAGATGTATCAGTCGGCAGCAGACATTTACTCGATACCCGATGAGATGAAGTGTAGGGCCTTCTCAGGGACCTTGACAGGGGCAGCTCATAGTTAGTTCACCTCCCTTCCGAAGAACTCAATCGAGAACTTCAAAGGCTTGGCTGAGCAGTTCATCCACAACTTCTGCTTTGGGGTAAGACCCCAAAATAAGACTGCCCACCTGCTATATGTCAAACAGGCCAAGGGTGAGAGCCTAAGAGACTACATAGCAAGATTCAACAAAGGGAAATTGGAGGTGGAAGATTATGAAGAGAGCATAGCCATGACCGCCCTTATAGTAGGCCTCTAGAAGGGGAAGCTATTGTTGAAACTGGCGAAAGACCCCCCTAGGTCCATGGCTGAGCTGCTGGAAACCGCAGGGAAAGTGATGAATGCGAAAGAGGCAATGGCCGCTAAGTATGAAGAGGAGAACCGCGGTAGCACGGGAAAGTCCCAAGGTAAGAAAGAGGGGAAGAAGAGGTTAGGAGATGACAAGTTCGCTCATTACACTCCTCTGACTGTGAGCTGTGGGCACATCCTCAATGAGATTAAGACTGACCAGTCTTTGAGGTGGCCAGAGAAACTGAAGGCCCCGCCACACAAGAGGAATAAAAACCTATGGTGGGAATTCCATCAGGATCATGGCCATGTCACAGATAGATGCTTCACTTTAAAGGATGAGATTGAGAAGATGCTGAAATCTGGAAAGCTGAGGAAGTATGTGGATGGGAAGGCTCCAAAGGGTGGAAGAGATGACCCTAAGAAAAGAAGAGATGATAGGTTTCGTGGCAATATCCCAGCTGGAAGGGATGATGATTCACAAGGAGATGATGAAGACGACCCGGATCTTCCACCAAAGGATGACAACAACTCGGTGAAGAGGGTCGGTATGATCTCCTTTGGTGTTAGCACCATATGTGGGGGATTTGCAGGAGGTGGCTCTGAGGTAGCCGACAGGAAGGCTCATGTAGCAGAGGCCAGGTCATTGGCCAAGATTGAAGTTGTGAATCTAACGTCTTCCGATGCAGTGCAGAAGAGAAAGAAGGTAGACATGGACACCCTCGTGGTGGGGTTCTCCAGACTCGACTTCAAGGGCATCTTAGCCCCCCATGATGACCCTTTGGTCATAAAAACAAGGGTGCATGGGTATGAGGTACGAAGGATCCTCATAGACGGGGGAAGCTCAGCAGACGTGATGTTCTGGCCATGCTTCAAGAGCCTGGGTCTTAGCAGGGCAAGGCTGGTGCCCTATCATCACCCATTGATAGGCTTCAGTGGCCAAAAGGTCCACCCATTGGGCATGTATGAGATGGATGTACGGATGGGGGATGAATGGCCTAGGAGGTTGACCAAGAAGATAAACTTTTTCGTTATGGACGAAAACGTCTTCTCGGCCTACAACCTCATCATAGGAAGGGTGGCCCTTAAAGAGTTTGAAGCCGTGCCGCCGACGGTCCATCAGATGCTAAAATTCCTGACTCCTTATGGAGTAGGGGAAGTGCAAGGGGACCAGACCATGGTGCGAGAGTGTTACTTCAACTCGGACAAAGAGAGAGAAGCCCATAAGATAGAAACCACCACTTACAGCATTGACACTCTTGACCCAAGAGATGAAATAAAATTGAAGAAGGGTGAGGCCGCGGAAGAGGTAGAATCCATCGTCCTCAATGAGGACGAGCCGGAAAAAACCGTACAGGTCGGTAAGGCCC
The DNA here is from genome assembly GCA_949130495.1 of Sambucus nigra. Lineage (NCBI taxonomy): Eukaryota > Viridiplantae > Streptophyta > Magnoliopsida > Dipsacales > Adoxaceae > Sambucus > Sambucus nigra. The sequence goes on from OX422224.1 coordinate 380,644,019, forward strand.
TAGAACCAGGAATCAAGGAAGAGATGATAAACTTCCTCAGGAAGAGACAGAGTGTCTTCGCATGGAGTCACGCAGACATGCCTGGCATCGACCCTGAGGTTATGAGCCACAAGCTCAACGTGGATAGAGATGCCAAGCCAATCAAGCAGAGACGAAGAGTCTACTACAAGGAGAAGTACGACGTCATCTGGGAAGAGGTAAAAAAGTTGGAAGAGGCCGAGTTCATAAGAGAGGTTACCTACCCGGAGTGTCTCTCAAATGCAGTCATCGTGCCTAAGGCCAATGGGAAGTGGCGAATGTGTGTAGATTTCAGTGACCTGAACAGGTCTTGCCCGAAAGATAGATATCCCTTACCTAGGATAGACCAGATGGTGGACACAACAGCAGGGCACTAGCTCATGAGCTTCATGGACGCTTATTCAGGCTATAACCAAATCTTCATGGATGCTGAAGACTCTGAGAAGACAGCCTTCATTACTGACAAAGGGACGTACTGCTACAAGGTGCTGCCCTTCGGTCTGAAGAATGCGGGGGCAATGTATCAACGTCTTGTCAATAAGATGTTCGAAGAGCAAATAGGTAAGACCATGGAGGTATATGTAGACGATATGCTAACGAAGAGCCTGAAAGCATGTACTCACGTAGCGAACCTTGAGAAGACCTTCGATGTCATGGACTCGTACAGAATGAAACTCAACCCAGTAAAGTGTGTCTTCGGAGTAGGAGCTGGGAAGTTCCTGGGATTCATCGTTAATCAGAGGGGGATTGAAGAAAATCCTGAGAAAATTAAGGCATTGCTCGACATGAAGACTCCTAGGAGTATCAAGGATGTCCAGAGACTCACGGGAAGAGTGGCTGCCCTTAACAGGTTATTTTCTAGGGCAACGGACAAGTGTCTTCCATTCTTTAAAGTTCTAAGAAAGGCCTTCCAATGGGATGAAGAGTGTGAAAAAGCCTTCAACCAACTCAAGTCCTACTTAGGGTCTCCTTTATTGCTGTCTCGGCCCATCACGGGGGAAAGGTTGTTTGTGTATCTGGAAGTCTCTGAATCAGCCATCAACGCGGCCATCATACGGGAAGAGGATGGGGTCCAGAGGCATGTGTACTTCAACAGTAAGGCCCTTCAAGGGTCTGAACAAAATTATCCCCGAATGGAGAAGTTGGCATATACCCTAATACATGCCTCAAGGAAAATGAAGCCTTACTTCCAAGCTCACTCCATGGTAGTCCTCACTGACTCCCCACTAAGGTAGGTTCTACACAAACCTGAGAAGTCTGAAAGATTGATGACCTGGGCCATTGAACTAGGAGAATATAATCTTACCTACCAGCCTAGGACAGCCATCAAGGGGCAGGCCCTCGCAGACTTTGTCGCAGAATTCACCTGGGAAGAGGCCGGTAGAAGTTTGGAAGAGGCCGAGACAGTGAAAGGCTTAGATGACGGTGAAGAGACGAATCATAGTGTCTTCCAAGATTCAGAAGAGACGAACCGTGGTGTCTTCCGAGATTCGGAAGAGACGAACCGTACTGTCTTTTGAGATTCAGAAGAGATGGCACCAAACGTCTTCCGAGATCGGGAATAGGTCATCTCAGGCAAAACTCGGAGAGGAATAGAAGAGAACGAAGAGGATCGATACCTCTTCAAGAAGGGGTTTATGAGATAAGGGGTCTTCTCATCAGATACAGACATCTGGAGCCTCTTCGTTGATGGCTCTTCCTGTGACAGTGGAAGCGGGGCGGGACTAATACTCTCTACTCTAGATAGCGCCAACATTGAATACACCTTGAGATTTAACTTCCAGGCCTCAAACAACGAGTCCGAGTATGAGGCCATGATAGCAGGTCTCTTATTGGCAACAACTCTTCGAGTGAAGCGACTCCTACTCCATAGCGACTCAAGGTTAGTTGTCAATAAAGTATTGGGGGTATACGAGGCCAAAGACGAAAGGATGGCCAAGTACTTTAAGAAGGTTGTTAGAATATTTTGAAGAGGCAGAACTGAAGAGAGTGCCTCGACTGAGCAATAATCACGCTGATGCATTGGCAAGGCTGACCTCAGCAGTAAAGATAGATATGAGAAGCACCATTCCGATCGAGGTCTTAGGAAAGGCAACGATCGAGGAGGATGAGGTATGTAGCCCTTGTCACAACGTGAAGCTAGGAGACTCATGGATCGACCCGCTCGTCAGATACCTAAGAGAGGGAGAGCTGCCTGAGTCCAAGATAGAAAGGAGAAAGTTGAGATACAGGGCTGCCAAGTTTTCAATGATAGGAGATGTCTTGTACAAAAAGGGGTTTCTATTACCCCTCCTAAGATGTGTGTATCCCACGGAAGTACCCCGGGTCTTACAGGAGGTGCATGAGGGTTCTTGCTCTAGCCATTTAGGGGGAAGGCCCTTAGCCAAGAGGATCATCACTCAGGGATACTGGTGGCCTACCTTGTCTAAGGACGCTGCGGACTATGTGAAGAGGTGCGACAAATGTCAAAGGTTCGCCACTACACCTCATCAACCCCATCATCATATGACGTCAATCTCTTATCCATGGCCATTTGCGGTATGGGGAATCGACTTGGTAGGACCTTTGCCAAGAGCTGTCAATAACTATAGATTCTTGATAGTTACGATTGACTACTTTTCAAAGTGTGTGGAGGCAGAACCAATGATAACAATTACAGAGCATAAGACCTTCCAGTTCATTTAAAAGAACATCATATGCAGATATGGCCTCCCAAACACTCTCATCTCGGATAATGGGACTCAGTTCAAGAACTCCTCCTTAGAAAAGTATTACCTAAGAGTGGGGATTAAACAGTTCTTCTCATCTCCTGGTCGACCTCAGGCAAATGGCCAGACCGAGGTCACAAACAGAACCATCTTGGATGGGATCAAGAAGAGGTTAGAAGATGCGAAGGGGAGATGGAAAGAAGAGGTCTACGCTGTGTTATGGGCCTACAAAACCACGACAAGGACACCAATAGGAGAAACCCCATTCATACTGGCACATGGCTCAGAGGCCGTCATACCAACTAGAATAGTACTACCAACTCATCGGATTTAGACCTACGACCCAGACAATAATGGGGAAGAGAGGAGGCTAGACCTGGATCTTATCGAAGAAAGAAGAGAAGACGCAGAGGTCAGAAAAGTAGCCTACCAGCAGCGGGCAGCGAAATTCTACAACCAAAGGGTGAAGTCAAGACCCATTGCAGTGGGAGACCTAGTGCTAAAGAAGACCCTACAAAAGGCAAATAAGCTACACCCAAACTGGCATGGCCCCTACAAAGTAACAGAAGAGGTTGTGCCTGGCACTTACAGGCTAAAAAACCTAGAAGGAGAACCTTTCACCAACCCATGGAACGCTGACCACCTGAAGAGATATTACATATAATATTGTGTAGAATTTTATGTAAATGTACTATCTTACCAAGAAGAGGTTATTAATAAAGATCAATTTCCATAACAGTTCTTGCTTCATTCTCAGACCCTTAACATCATTAATTTGGTGAAACTAATTATGGGGATAACATCTTAGGGACCTTCATAACATCACTGAGTGGTGAAGAATTCTGATCTCAGTCACCTTAGTAGATGACCTCAGACACTTAACATCATTAATTTAGTGAGATTAATTATGGGGATAACATCTTAGGTGATGACCTCAGACCTTCATAACATCACTCAGTGGTGAAGAGGTCTGAGCTCAGACACCTTAGCAGATGACCTCAGACCCTTAACATCATTAATTTGGTGAGATTAATTGTGAGGGTAACGTCTTAGGTGATGACCTCAGACCTTCATAACATCACTCAGTGGTGAAGAGGTCTGATCTCAGACTCCTTAGCAGATGACCTCAGACCCTTAACATCATTAATTTGGTGAAATTAATTATGGGGATAACATCTTAAGTGATGACCTCAAACCTTCATAACATCACTCAGTGGTGAAGAGGTCTGATCTCAGACACCTTAGTAGATGACCTCAGACTCTTAACATCATTAACTTGGTGAAATTAATTATGGGCATAACATCTTAGGTGATGACCTCAGACCTTCATAACATCACTCAGTGGTGAAGAGGTCTAATCTCAGACACCTTAGTAGATGACCTCAGACTCTTAACATCATTAATTTGGTGAAATTAATTATGGGAATAACATCTTAGGTGATGACCTCAGACCTTCATAACATCACTCAGTGGTGAAGAGGTCTGAACTCAGACACCTTAGCAGATGACCTCAGACTCTTAACATCATTAATTTGGTAAAACTAATTATGGGGATAACATCTTAGGTGATGACCTCAGACCTTCATAACACCACTCAGTGGTGAAGAGGTCTGATCTGAGACACCTTAGTAGATGACCTCGGACTCTCAACATCATTAATTTGGTGAGATTAATTATGGGGATAACATCTTAGGTGATGACCTCAGACCTTCATAACATCACTCAGTGGTGAAGAGGTCTGAGCTCAGACACCTTAGCAGATGACCTCAGACCCTTAACATCATTAATTTGGTGAAATTAATTATGGGGATAACATCTTAGGTGATGACCTCAGACCTTCATAACATCACTCAGTGGTGAAGAGGTCTGATCTTAGACACCTTAACAGATGACCTCAGACCCTTAACATCATTAATTTGGTGAAATTAATTATGGGGATAACATCTTAGGTGATGACCTGAGACCTTCATAACATCACTCAGTGGTGAAGAGGTCTGATCTCAGACACCTTAGTAGATGACCTCAGACTTTTAACATCATTAATTTGGTGATATTAATTATGGGGATAACATCTTAGGTGATGACCTCAGACCTTCATAACATCACTCAGTGGTGAAGAGGTCTGAGCTCAGACACCTTAGCAGATGACCTCAGACCCTTAACATCATTAATTTGGTGAGATTAATTGTGAGGGTAACGTCTTAGGTGACGACCTCAGAGCCTAATTACAATTCAGTGGTGAAGAGACCTGAGGTCAGAATTATTGACAGTATATAAACAAGACATCACTACAACAAAATGATAGAAGAAATCACATGGCATTCAATAAAGGGAATAGATATAGCATTCAGAGGCATTGTTACAAATATTCCTTACGAAATACCATGGTGTTACAAGTTACGAGTTACAAATTACAAATTATTTGTTATAAGTTATAAATCCTAAAGGTTTGGGGGGGGGGGGGAACAGTAACAGTCTCGGCCTGATTGGCTTGATCATCATTAGTCACCTTGGCCGCGTCATCAGCATGGTCTGACCCTCCGACCTCTGTCCCTCCCAGAGTTGCAGTCTCAGCTGGAGAAGCAGCCTCGTCCTCCACCTCTTGAAGCGCCTGAGCAAACTGGGGGTCAGCAAAGCCGAGACCTACAAAGTCAGAGGCCTTTAGGGCACCGATCTCCTTCTCTCTGACTTCATCCCATTTGGTAGTAGCCTTGATAACTCTTTCGAGATATTCAAAACCAAAACCCATGAACTCGTCAGAGGCTTTGTAGTCAGAAATTATTTGGGCCGAGGCATCTTCAAGAGCAGACTTGACAGCCGAGCTGACCTTTTGCTGCAGAACGTCATCTTTTGCCTTCAGGGCTTTGGCGTGATCTTGCACAAGTAGAGAAATGTCTTTCTCCAACCCCTTAACCTTATTTTCAGAGTTCTGCAGCTCTAATTTCAGATGGTTGACCTTAGCATTTAGTGCACCCTGAACCTTCTCGGCCTCTTGCCCCTTCTGGATGAGGGGAAACTTCCTCAGAGCCCAGTTTGATAAGTGGTGCATAGCAGTCACTCCCTGCACATTTAATGAAGAGGTTAAGCTAGAGAAAAGTCAGATATTGCACTTATAAAACTTTGACGAGGGGACAAGTCATACCTGGATGGCTCTGTGAAGGCTGAACTCAACCAGGGGGGTGTCCATAGCCCTATAAAAGCGCTTGTCAGCCTCGGTCATTATAGAACCGATGGCATCCACGACCTGCATGTTGTGGTCGACCACACTATCGGTTAACTTCAGCTAATTCAGACGTGCCGTCAGGATGTCGGCCGAGGAGATTGGGATGGCAGCATCAGAGGCCTTCTTCTGCCTCAAGGCCGACCTCTGATCCTCAGAGGCATGGGATTCTGGGGCCCTCTTCTTTGAGGCCTGAGATTTGGATGTAGAGGGAGCTGGGGGAGGAGCATTCAGACCAGCCTTTTTGGTGAGTCTCGCTAAGCTCGGTGCAGCCATCTCCCACATTTCGTCTATAATGCCTTGAGGTCGCTCTGCAAAAGTTAAAAGATATGGGTTAAAGATCAGATATGAATGAGTTCAGAGGTTAAACTTAAAAGAAAAATCCTTACCAAAGTCAACAAGGGGAATTCCACCTAGGCTCGTCCCCGAGAGATAATGGGGGGTCAGCAAATGTTCAAACTTAACAAAAAGACCATGTGCCCCTTGGTCTTGCAGGGCCTTCACCTTATGGATATTCTGAAGACTTAAACCAGGGTCGGCCCTGGTAGACATGGAGACCTTACCCCATCTGAGGGGTATCCTCGGCTCAAGTGTGGAAGAGGGAACGCATGGGCCAAATTCCCATGGTCCAGAGGTGAAAAAGTAGCGGGGCTTCCAATTATGGTTAGAGGTCTGAGTCACCTGGAGCATTTTCTTCTCAGGCCTCCGAGCCACAAAATGATAGTAGCTCGGATGGTTTTTGGCCGAGGTTGGGACATAACAACCAGTAAAGACCTGAACTGGGAGGTCAGAGTGGTGGACTGCCCTCCACAGGATAATGGCCCCTATGATAACTCTCCAGGCATTGGGAGATAGCTGTGAGGGGGCCAAGTTGATATAAGAGAGAATGGATTTGATGATGGGATGAATGGGCAGGCGAAACCCTAACTTAAACATCTGCTCGTATAGGCAGATTTCTCCATCTCGGTCGTGATAGGCCCTCTCCTCCCTCAGAGGTCTCCTTAGTTTTATGGAGGGACCAATGGAGTATAAATATCTGAAGCACAGAAGATCCACCTCAGTTACCGTGCTCTCAAACTCGGCCGCCTCAGAGACGTCCACATCGCTTTTAGCATCTTCATCATCATCAAGCTAAACGTCAGCCGGAGCAGATGTAGATGGGTTACTAGCAAATCTCTGAATGAACTCTTCCCCTGTGGCGTCCGACAGGGGGATGGCGTCAAGAATGGGTGTCACAATCACACTGGGCTCAATAATTTCAACCTCTGAAGAAGAGGCTGAGGTGCTTGAGCCATTATGGGATGAGGCTTGGCTGGAGACCTCGGCTTGATCAGGGGCCTGACCAGGCCGAGGTGTGAAATCCATGGCTTCCTAAAAAGAGTCCACAGACATGGGGTCTGAGGTAGAAGATTCAGACTCAGACATAGGTGTTGGATTAGCAGGAACCCCTGTCTGATAGAAGTTCTCCGGGGGGTCAAGATATATCACTCTCAGAGGTGGTGGAAACAAGGGTCTAATGGGAAACTCTTGTGACCTACGAGCTTCCTCCTGAGCTCTCTCTATTTGCCTAATCTTTTCTAGGGTCTTCTCTCTAAGAGAAGGGAAATCCTCAAGAAGCTGGTATAAAGGTCTGATCATCAGAGGACGACCCTAAACTTGGGAATAACTCCTAAAACTACAAACAGGATTGACTTGTAAAATAAAGGAGTTTAAAGATCAAACCAAGAAATTCGAAGCAAACACAGTTCACCTGAAATATGGTGCTCGTCGGAAAACGATGAAACTCGCCGGAAAATGCAAACCAAAAGCAAAAAACAGATGAAATGAAAGGGAGAAAGTACCTTTAAATGGAACGATGAGGGAAAATAAAGAAAATTCACGAAGAAACCACCAACAGTGCCTCTGCAGTGGAGCCTTGATTCGAAGCGCTTTAGAGAGAGAAAATCGCAACAACAAGCGTGCACAGGAATGAAGTGAAGAAGAAGGAGGTAAAAGGGTTTTGAAACCCTTAAATATGTGGGCATGTTTACCAAGGAACATCATTGCCTTGGGAGCCCCAAAGGACATCTGACGGCACACGCATACCAAATAAGCACGTTCTAGCGTTGGACAGGTGTTAAGCAGGTATTGGCTTGGAACAGACAGGCCTCGGAGGTGTAGTAATCCCCTAGCCACTTTCTCTCACATATGACTAAGGGCTGGGGGTAATTGATATGCCCAAGTGTAGCCTCGGCCCAGAAACACCAACCTCGGCCGATATTATGGCCGACCCTGGATGAGCCATGGGCCCACGATATCAGCCCTCGGCCTTAGTAAGGTCGGCCCAGGCCGACACTTCCACCTACATTTACAATGGACACTACGCGCATCACAGGCATCAACATCATTCTCATATACCTGGGTATGGAAAGCTCAGACGAGTGTAGGCCGAGGTAACAAGAAGCCTTGGTAACCTTTAACATTGAACCAGCCCAACCTCGGCTGGGGCCGACCCCAGCATAATGTCTCGGCTGAGATCAGGCCAAGACTCCCTAAGGCACATATCGGAAGACGTTTATCAAACCTTTATAGCTCGGCCTCTCCCAGGTCGAGGTCATGCACCAATATGGCAGCCGAGCATCTATTGACATTTGGATAAGGACACATGGGCACAAATCAGTTGTAACAAGATTATTCCCCACACGTGGGGAGGATATTTCATCATCATTCCTTACATGTGACAGTGACAGATGGCACTCCCACATTGGTGAGGTTACCACACACATGCTCATTGCATGCATGGGGGGTACATTACACCCCCTAGGTACTATATATAGGGGTCATCCCCCAACTTGCAAAAGGATCCCATATATTAAACCCTAGCAAAAACTCTGTCTAGATATACAGTAGAGAGAGAAAGCTTGAGAGGTTATATCCATGGCCATTAGTGCCTTCATTCAGTGATATTACTCACACACACTCACAGTGGACGTAGGCCGAATTGGCTGAACCACTTATATACCGGTGCCCTCTCCTCTTATCCTCACCTCATTCTCTTATCTCTTTATATAGCTGTGCTGCCATTGTTATTCTTATATTGAGCTTGAAAACACCTTACCCGGTGGTGCTGATTCCAGTATCATCACCTATATTAGTTGAACCACCAGCTGCGGGGCCAGTGGTGGTACTGGTTGTGGGGTAGCGGTAGCTAGAAATTGATTTGCTTACCAAATCAATTCACCTCTAGGGCCCGAATCTATTCGGATCTGGGAAGTGACCAAGATCTCCTATGGTTTCTTAGAATGGGATTGTTAATCTCAACACTAAACCTAAGTGTAATTTCTTATACAAATCTACTAACATAAAAAAGACTCCCCCAAGGTTTAATTTATTATCATAGGGTGGTTAATTACGTGTTTTGACATCGAGTTCACATTTTAAAATCCCAAAAATACAAGTAATTAATGTGTTCATACCAAATCACATTCATATCTATATATCCCTTAAGTTCTACCATATGCACGGTTTGTAAATAACAGAAATTTCAGATCTTTAACATGGATGAAGGTCCTCTCCGTGCAAATCATCATAACAAATACAACAATGGTCCTAAGACAAGATTTTTCTATCCTTTAAACCATTATTAATTACCAACCTAAAATCTGTATTTCTTAATCTATTATCATATTCAAATCCTCTATAAACATGATCATAATATCACTACAAATGCCTACAAAGTCTATAATTTCTACATGCGAGATAAAACACACTGAATTAAGAAATTGTTTTGGACTAATAAAGTTAGCAAGAAAATTCTTGCATAAGTTCTTTGATGATTTCTTGGTGATTTCTTTAATCTTCTTCTTGAGTCCTTCCTCTCCCAAACTCACAACTAGGGTTCTTATCTATCTCTTCACAAAGTAAAAATTAGGGTTCTTAGATAAATGACAGGGAATTTTTTAGTCTCCTAATTCATATACCCGAAACACAAATCCCATTTTGGATCTTAGGCCTTAATTTTGGACCCCCAAATGGGCCCAAATATATAATATAATTAGTCCATTAACCTATTAACTTATAAAGATATACCCCGCGATCATTTATAAAGGTCTAAAATACCTAAACGAGTTCATGAAATATCTCGAAACGTGTCCCAATTACTTTTATTCAACAAATATATTTTCAATTGTGTCACACCTCATATATCAATTATTCAATACAAATGCAATTCTTTCCAACCGAAATTATTTAACATCCAAAGTCAAATTAACATAACATAAAATAATAATTAATTTATTTATTCTCAATGTAATTAATTAAATTCACCGATTTAATTCAATTCCTACAAAAAAAATTATTCTAAAAATGGGTTATATTATACTACACCCATTTTTCATATTCTTCCTATGTGGGACAAGGGCTTTTAACTTAACACTTCAACCAAGTTCCAAATTCAAGGTGGGTATTTTGAGCTATAATCTTTCATTCATTAATTTATAATTATATGTATGTGAGTATATTACGTTATACTCCTCGTGGAGGAGAACGTGCTACACTTCGAACCGTCTCGAAAGACGTGTGGTTACATATTAAATTGATCTTAAAGTTGATTAAAATATGATTTTGTCAACGTAATTAAAACCCATAAAATTCCATAAGTTCGAACATGAGGTTTATTTATTATAAATAAAAATCACAATCAATGAAACATGACACTTTAATGTGTTTATAAAAATGTGGTTGAATTATGTGTTGGCATAAATTTACTTTTATATAAATGGTTCATATTTTCTTTATTAAAAAATGGTCAAAACATGATCGATTGATTACTTCATAAAAAATTGATCTCTATACGCCATTATTAAAAAGTAGGAGCATTAATTTTGAGATGTATAGGAAGAGAGTTCTGTTAATTAATTATTAAATTATTGTATTAAGTGTGATATGTATAAATTTAACACTAGACTAAGTCAAGGTTCAACTCAAAGTCCAAGGAGAATAAAAGTTTAGGTAATATGAAACCCAAATCCCATTATAATGTCCAACGACTCGTCAATGATACAGTCAAAGGATACATCCCTCTCTTTATATCATCCTAAGTCGGTGGCCATCGCGATTCGAGGGGTCAGGGTCTCTGGAGGTGGATCCCTCCTTCCTTACCCCTCTTTTTCTGGCCTGCGAGTGGGATTGAGTCCTTTATCCGGACGCTCGGTCATTATCAATGTAGAGTGATATGTAAAGATAAAGTCACCAACCTATTTTGCACAAAACATGAAAAATAAATATTGTTTCCTCGAGAGAACGACATCAAGGACAATACTGATGCTTGCGAAACCAAGTAGTTCAAAGGTCCAGGGACTCAGTTACGCAATCAGAAGGTGTTAGGTACCCATCCCGCCCTTTCGATCTCTCATGGCCATGATTTAATCCTCTCTTGTAGAACTCCCGATGCCTGTGCTTATATGCATAATATAAATGGAGGACAGAATCGTTCGAATTTCATCATGGATAAAGGCAAAGCGAGGTCATCCTTAGGAGTGTTTCCAAAATAGTAATAAAAAATATGATGTAAGTGTTTATCGATTCACAAGTCGTTACGAAGGAACGATTGCATATATCGAATGTGACACAAGTAAACAAGAATATAATATGCATATATTATGAATATATAATGAGAATAATATAACAAATGTATATGGGAGGACTCGAGTAAAAGAATTCACCAAAAGACGCCTATGAAGTCCAGAGGGCATCAAAGTCCATGTAGTTCGAAGACGATATGAAGTGGGGTTTAACCCATAGATCCAATTGTGGAATTTATTGTGTGTGTGTGTGTGTAAAAAAAGGTATTTTAGTATGAGAAAATATGATGAGAAATCCCTGTTTGGAAGTTACAAGTGAACCCATTTTTTCTTAAGGGTTTTCTTTGAAAATAAAGCAGGTGCAAATACTAATAATACTTTTTTTGGAATTAACACGTGTGATATAATGAACTAAAGTGCTAAAGTGAAAATGAAGTAACTAATGCAAAAATAAGAGAATTTAAAGAAAAAGGTGAAGAAATGGACCTCCTTATAAAGACTTGAAGTAGATCTTGCTTGTAGATGCGCTGATCTCAAGAGGAAGTGATAGTGGTTTGAGGAGGTGGGTAGGAATTTACTCAAAAAGTACAAAAATGATGTAAGGAATGTGGGGAATGGTCTTTTAAGAAAAGAACAACTCTGAATTCGAGGGAATTCTCCCTAAACTACTAAGAAGGATGTTCAAGGGTTTTGAGGTGTGTCTTTTAAAGTGAGGTCATGGCCTGTATTTATAGGTCCAAAGGGGTTATCGATTGTCATGGTACTAGACCTTCCTATCGAAATAGAACCCCAGACACACTATCGATAGGAAGGGTCCTGGGGTTGCCAACAGGTAGTCTAAGGCAGGTTTTTCAGAAAAATGGTCGTAAAATGCGAACCGTAAGTTAGAATTTTGCACATAAAGGATTAACTAAAAGGGTATTCATATCCCTTTAAGAATCCATTGAGCCACTCCCAGGTTCGGAAGTTGACTGACGTAAAACAGGGCCTAGAAGTGCCCATTGGTCACTACACAAGGAATTTCTGAAGGAAAATGGATCGTTCGTCTGAACTGTAAGGCTGATCTGCGCACCAGATGAATTATTGGAAAGGGTATTTAGTGCCCGTCAAAGATTCATTCTCTCTCATTCGGTTCAGAGAGATGACCTTGGTCAAATAGGGCCAAGAAATGCTTGATGACCCTTTGGGGTAAAATGGGTAGTTCGTCCATACCTAGGGTTGATTCGCATATGGGGTAGACAGTTGGAAAGAATATTTAGAGCCTTTCAAAGATTCATTCAGTCTCATTTGATCTGAAGAGTTGACAGGACCCGATGGCCCCTGAATCAGTTTTTGAGGTAAAACGGATTATTTGATCGAATCGTAATTCTAATTTGTGCATGGGATATACCATTAGAAAGGGCATTCAAATACCTTTTAAGATTCATTGAGCTTATGCTCAAGAGAGGAAGTTGATTGGCATCAAAATGGGGTCCGGGAGCACGCGATGGCCTCTAGATTAGTTTTCATTAGTAAAATGGATCGTTCGTTAGAACTGTAAGGATGATTTATGCACGGGGAGGACCATTGGAAAGGTTATTTAGAGTAATTCAAAGATTCATTTAGCTTTTGCTCAGACAAAAAAGTTAACCAAAGTCAAACGGGTCGCGAAAGTGCCCAGTGGTCTCTCCATCAGTACTTGGAGTATGACTTACGGTTTACGGAGGATGAGTGAGTGATAGGGACTTAAGGAGGTGTTTAAGGGGTACCTATGATGGGATGTCTATAGAAAGCCCCTCTAAGGGTGAGCTTGAAAAAGTGAAGGCCGTCAACTTGTAGACACCATATCGACATTGGGAAAGAGGTTTTATTGTACGATTCGGAGGACCTAGAGGATGAGGTTGACCGATTGAACGGGTTGAAGTCAATATTGAGAACCTAAACGGATGAGGATGAAGATTAAGTGGGTCAAAGTTGTGTTAAGATTAGTTCTAAGGGGCAGGGGAGACCAATTCGGGGGGTCGAGGTTAATTCTAAAGTTGTGCTTGTGATGACCAATTCTAAGGGTCGGGGTTAATTCTGAGGACGTGAAGCTTGTAGCGACCAATTCTGAGGGGTGAGATCAATTCTATGGACCTAAAGTTGCAACAATTGATTCTAAGGGTTGAGGTCAATTATGAGGACCTAAAGTTGTAACGACCAATTATGAGGGTCGAGGTCAATTCTGAGGACCTAAAGTTGTAGCGACCAATTCTCAGGATCAAGGTCAATTCTGAGGTCCTAAAGTTGTAACGAGGGGAGTTGTTCTCCATGGGAATTTTAAACCATCTTGGAGGTGCGAATGCACTTTTGGTTCCACTGGAAATTATGTTTCTTTGGGACTTCGCTGGGGAAGGATTTATCTTTAAGATATTCGACTGGTTATTATACTGTCTTGAGACTCCACTGGGGGATGTTTAAGATGGGTAATTGTAGTAGACTTGGATGTGGGCGCATCATTGGTTTTTCTTGTGGAATATGTTGATGATAGGTGTGTAAGATGAATCCAACTGGGGATTATCTTGGAGATAAGGGTATTAATTCGACTAGTGATTTTGAGAGTTTATAAGGGGCTTGGTGATACAAAAATGTTTTTCTTGAGAAAATTCAGGTTCTATATTTTCTTTAGATTTTTGGGAAATTCATGTGTTTCCTTTGATTTTGGGGATTTTTTTGAAATTTTTTGACATTTCGATACGAAATTTGGAGGTAGGTTATGATAGGCAGCCCTGGGGGTGCCAATCGGCAAGGTCATGGACTCCTGGCCTTTCTTGGTAAAGGGAAAAGATGACTATCGATCAACATGTTCAGGGGGGCTATCGGTCGGCAAGTCCCTCAGCCTTCTATACAAAGGGGGAGAATCCTCCAATTTTTCACACCTTCAAGTGTTTAAATCTTTAGCTTTCTCTCTCTTAAAATCATTCCTAAGACCTTCTTACTTCAAGGCTTTAAATGGAAAGCTCAAGTGAGGTGTACGACAATGCATGACCGGTTGTCGATGATGGGGCTTGCCTAGAGTGGCAGTCTAGGGTACCTGTGCTTTTGGTAACAAGAATGTCTTTGATCTATTTGAGCTTATGTCTGATGATTGTACGCTTCTACGCAAGCTGGTCAACATCATTTGTCGAGGGTGAGGAACCCTAGTTGGTATGTAAGTGTAGTGACTTTTGGTATTCCATTCCATTTTTCTCTTTCTTCTTTTGTGCTAATGGAGGGCTTTTCTTCTTTTCCTTTTATTGAATGACATTTCTCCTTCGACTATCCGGTATCAAAGGACGATGGCTTTGAAGGAGGTTTGGGAGAATCTCCCTAGTGGGGTACCCTGGATAGTCTCCTATGCGAGTTTTGGTTGCTTGGAAGAGGCTTTAGATGAGACACCGCATTCTATTGTGATTTTGTGTGCTCTGGGAGAGAGGTGGTGGGACACTACCCACACTTTCCATATTGACTTTGAGGAAATGGCAATGAATCCCAAAGATGTTCAGCAACTGACAGTGGTTGAATGTGAGGGTAGTGGTCGACCGCACGCTAAGGGTGACGTCGGAGGTGGAGTAGGCAGCATTGGGGTATATGGGTAGGATCGTTTCTAAGGATTCGATTTGCATTTTTTCTTTAAAGGAGACTGTTTTGAAGAGGAGGGTGGACGTGACTGATGGGAGGTAGGTGAGGCTGATAACCATTTTGTTTATTTTGCTTCTATTGGGTGGCTTTCTGGTAGCGACAAGTGGGGACGTAGTCCATCTCTAGTTTTTTCCGTATTTGTAGACGATTTTTGAGGTCCGGATGTATGATTGGGGGAGACTGACCTTGTCTTCCCTTTATTCTTCCTTGGATGCTTTCAGCCAGTGTTGCCGACAGAATTTTACAGGGGCCACCTATCTTTTAGAGGTAATCTTGAATTAATTTTTCTTTTCATGCATTTCCTTTCATTCTTCTTTGGTTTCTTTCTTTAATGATTCATGTATTTTGAAGATGTGGTTCTACTAGGTGATTGGATGTAATGCAGGATTGATAGACCTCAAGGATGAGAGTTTGGGTGACTTATGCCAGATGTTCCGGTGGTGGAAGTCCAATCGGAGGTCGAATCAGGTTTTGTCCATGGCGGACGTACGATGGGCTCTAAATGCCCTGAAGAGTGATCATGTTATCTTTTTATCTTCTTTGAGTCATTTTTTTCATTCCTTGAGTAGATTGGGATTCTTTTTGGGGATTTTAGGTGACCTTCTACCACTAGGGGCCAATTCCGCATAATATAAGGGTAATTGGCCTACATGTGCAGATGAGGCAGTTGATCGCGCATGAGTTTGGGTACGTCTGGTACCTAGGGGAAATTATGGTTAGGAAAATTGTGGAGGAGGAGGTGGTGGTCCCACCATCGGTGCCCCTATGTACATGAGGCAGGTGAAGGATATGATGGATGATGCCTTAGGAGCGGTGATGATCAGAGAGACCTACATGCTCTATTCGTATACGACGGAGAGCTATGACTAACTAGATTTGGTCGATGCCCCTAGTATATATAATGTGGAGAACATGCCTCCACATGCTACGGCTTCGGGCAGGGGAACTGTGTACCAATTGGATGGGCCCACAACGTAGGTGGTGGCACGTCAGTGGCGGTAGATGAGGCTCAGATTATTCTGGTTACTCCCACTTCTTATAATTTCTGATTGAACAATGAGGATTCATTGAGCGTGCCCCATCACCCTCACGCATCAGTGTCTGGTTTGACGGGGTTTACGAACGATGCCCTTCGGCCTGAGGTATCTCCTTTTCTACATCTTCTTGTGTTGTTGACTTTCTTTTGCTTCTTGACTGATTGATTTGCCTTGTGTTGTTGCTTATAGTCTTTCAGGTGTCGACCACATGGCCAAGGGATATTAAGGATTGGATGTCCTCCATCTCGGAGTATATCAAGAGATTGGATTCTTTGTGCTTTATGTTTTCTTCCACTTCTGATGAGGGCTCGAGTTCTGGGAGTGGAGGATTCATCGAAATGACCCGGACATGACACGATTAGCTTGTATAGATTTAAAAGTGCCCAAAACTTATACTCAAATCAAAATCAATGCGACCCAAAAATAACACGACTAACCCGAATTGCCACCCCTCCTACCGTAGGGGAAAGCACATATGCCTTGGGGGTTGAGAGCTAGAGAGAGAGAGAGTTTGTGGATTCGGACTGAGTCCCATTGTTTTTCTATTTTTCTAATCTGTAAAACTGTAACTTTGTGAAGCCAAATATATGAAGAAATATGCAATTTCCTTTTTGGACTTTTTCTTGATTTAATGACTTATCCTATATGCACTTTTTAGTTTTCTACTGAGACTGTTTATTTTTATGCAAATATGGAGATAAATATGACAAAAAGGATTTATTAAGGGAGTAAAAAGTGATTAAGTCAGGGCAAAGAATTTTTTTGAGTAAAAATGATTCTCTTCGGAGAAAGAACTGAATAGATAACCCGAGGGTAATTTTTCAAAATGGGGACTTTTCTCAAGTTGATTTTGATAAAAGTGGAAAGATGGAATTTTCCAAAATAGGGGGTTATCGATATGCATACCCCTTGACATGTCTATCGGCATAGGGGTTAAGTCAAATCATCCCTAGGTCTTGTATTTTCCTACACTTCAGAGTACCCTGGTGGTGTTGGATTCTGCTCGAGTTTCTAAGGCTCTTTTCTTAAGCCAAAGATTTCAAGTATAAAAGGGGGTATACGAGATGGGTTTTTCTCCACCAATACCCACATTCTTATTTCTTGCTTTAAATTCCTCATTTTCAAATGGATCTTCCCATGCATGAAGGATTTGCTTCATATCTTGATGATATGGACAACTTGTGCTTGTATATTATTGTTATAATGCTTTTAACCTGCATCGAGTTTCTTTGTGGCACAACCGTGCTATAGACTGGAACTTGTAGGCTACAGCAGTGCAATTTTGGTATCCCAAACATCACGTTTTTCATTTTGACCTAGACAAGGTATGTAACACTTATGAAGAGTTATCGACCATATTAAAGGTTAGCCCCAGTGTGGCGGTAGTTATGGATGATTTCTCCCATTCTCCCCAAGTTTTCTTGTCGAATTTACTTCATATTTCTCCCTCGGTGGCTAGACCATTAGTTATCGAAGGAGCCATTTCTCTTCAGACTGTTATGTATTCAATAGGTCTGAGGAGTTTGGAGATACTGCCTATGTTGGGGTTATCGTCTTAGGACTTACTACGAGGTTGTTATTGGTTACGGGGGACTTGACTGATAATCCCCAGGTTACCGCGATAATGGCTCGGATGTCTTACCACTATAATCCCACGACGGTGGTGCTGGCCGAAACCCTGAATGGCTTAGATTCTTGGAAGGAGGGTCATTCTGATTTTTTGAGGGGGAACCCCGTAATTCTATTTATCTATCTTGCGAAGAGGTTTCATTTGGAAGCACCTCTTGAGTACCCTTTGACAGTTGTGCCCAAGTTCTTTGCCCGCCCTTTCTTTAGCTTTGGC
Organism: Sambucus nigra; assembly: GCA_949130495.1. Taxonomy (NCBI): domain Eukaryota; kingdom Viridiplantae; phylum Streptophyta; class Magnoliopsida; order Dipsacales; family Adoxaceae; genus Sambucus; species Sambucus nigra. The sequence continues at coordinate 380,662,045 of OX422224.1, forward strand.
CCATCTGTGGAGAGTTGGGTAAACTGGCTTGTAGAGCATGGATCCCGGTGCATTCGCTAGTCAATGCCATAGTGGGGGGGACTTGTTGTCTATCCTAGAACTTGGAGACTACCGGTATGTGCATCTTCTGGGCCTTTGGAATATTTCTTTCTATTTACCCCGGAGGCTCCTGCGTCAAGTCGGGTGGGAACATATTATTCCCCCCCCCCCCCCCACCATATAACAAATTTCTTTTCGGTGGATAACTTGACTGAATCACTAAGGATGATGTTGGGCTCTATGTGGCAGTGTCGTCAGTCGTCTATCCATCCATCACAATCCATGGGAGGGGCCTGACATATGTTTGGGGACTACCTAAAATAGCTATGTAAGTGGGTAGTGTAGATGTTCCCCTGGCAGGAGAGACCGGTTAGAGGTGGTTCGTGATGTTTGACACCATGTAAGATGGTGTTATGGTTCTGTCTATGTTTGTGAGGGAATACTCCTCCATAGAGCGTATACGGAATTCCAATCAAGAGTGGGAAACTTGGGATCCTCCAAGGGATGGTAATAATGATGAAACAGGGTCATCTCGTAGTTGAAGGTAGCATCTTGTGAAGATTTCTTGATTTTTGTGAAGCAATGGTGATTTCGGTATTTTGTATTTGGGGTTTGGGATAATTTTATGTGGCTTGGTTAGCGTTAGGTTTGTTTAAAAATAGTTTGGTTAGAGGAGAGGGGTGGTTGGTTTGACTCCCTTCGCAGATACTTCGTGTAATAGTGCTATTATCCCTAATAAGAAATAAAGTTAATTTTGATCATATTTTCTTGTCTCTTGATGAGTTTTTCATTTAAATTATTTATACTAATAGATAAGGAATACATAATCCTTTTGTTCATGTAAATGGTAAGATAAACCGCCATTCTCAGAAGTTAGAAAAGAATAGGATTTTATGAAAATAAGTGGATCAGATCCATGTATGGCGTATAGGTTGACTACGTGCCTCGGGGGTTTTAAAAATTTTCATGAGTTATATTTTCAAAAGAAAATGTTTTTTGAGAGGATTAGGCCCCCACGTAGTTCTTGGTAGGGTGGAAATGAAGAATGTTTTTTAACAATAGAAGGGGGTGAGAAGAGTCATAGCACGCCGAGATTTTGAACTAAGGGTAAAACTTCTTGAGACGGTCCAGGTTGACTGGATGCGCGATCTCTTCTCCACCAAGGTCTGTGAGCATAATGGGGCCTCCTGAGAGAATCTTCTACACGATAAAGGTGCCATTTTAATTCGGTTTGAATTTCCGTCTAGGTCCCCGACGAGTTCTACGATCTCTTTGAGGGAAAGGTATCGTTCCTGGACACCATGGTCCTTGACTTTCCTAGTGAATGATCGCGCTATTTGGCAATGGTATCCATGTATATGGTATAGAGCCTTATATCTCTTTTCATCCAAGAGTGATAATTCATCCAAGCGGCTCTAATGCCATACTTCTTCATCCACTTTGTTATGGAGTAGGACGTATAGGGAAGGTATTTCCAGCCCAACGGGTAGGATTGCTTCCACATCATATACTAGAGAATAAGGGGTAGCCCAGTGGGTATTCTGATTGAAGTGAATTATCTCCAAAGGGCATAAGGGATTTGGTCGAACCAATCTCTATAACTTTTAGTAATCTTATTGATTATGGTCTTCAGACTTTTATTATCATCTTCGACGATACCATTGGTTTAGGGTCGATAAGGAGAAGATTTGTATCTCTAAATCCCGTACTCATCGACTAGTTCTGTGACCTCAGCTTTAAAATGGAGCCCATTATCTAACACTAACTCATGGAGAACTCTGTATGAGCATATGATGTTCTTTTTGATAAACTTAGCCACCTTATTAGCACTCAGCACCGCATATGATTGGGCTTCAACCCATTTTGTGAATTAATTAATGGCAACCAGGATGAATTCGTGACTATTTGAAGATTCGGGAGTAATTTTCCCTATGATATCGATGCCCCCGGTGGAGAAGGGCTAAGGAGAGGTCATGTTGTATAGCTCTCGAGGAGGAATGTGTTGGATATTGGCAAACTATTAGCATTTGAGGCATATTCGGACATACGTAGTGCAATCTTGAACGATAATGGTTCAATACTACCCTTGATGGATGATATTTTTGGCAAGGATGTGACCATTCTTACAGGGCCCATATTCCCTATTGTGGATTTTTTGCATTATTTCTTCAACATTATCCACTGCAATGCAGTAAAATGGGTTCCATCGAAGTTTCTCTTAAATAGTGCTTTATCGCAGATGATATAATAGGCAGCGAGTTTGCGAAGGGTTGCATAATATTTCTTATCGGGGTCTTGGGGATACTTACCATGTTTGAGGAGGTGTCAAATGTCATAGTACCATGACCCGTCTATATTAGAATCCTCCTCAAAAACGGGTTCAATGTGTTAGAAATTGGTAGGCTTAGCTTGTTTCTGAACAAGTAAAGGGGCCATTGTTATTCCCTCGGGCATGTTGACCATGGTTGTTATTTTCTCGGGGAAAGTAGTGGAAGGTGACATTATTAAACTGAAAGACCTGTTCTTCTAGGTGGACATGGAAGGGAAGGAAATTTTCTTCTGTGTCTTTCCATTTTCTAAGGATTTGGCCAACGATAAGGGAAGAGTATCTATAGACGTCTAGGTGCCGGATTCCTCTTTGGAGGGCGATCTTGAGGTTTACCATGCATGCCTCATATTCGGTCATGTTGTTGGTGCAAAAAAAGTCTAGTTTACGGTCAGAAGGGGTGTGAGAGTCATCATGGGCGATTAGGAGTATCCTAATGTCGTATCCTTTCTTGTTGGCATCTCCGTTAAAGAACATTTTCCATCGGAGGTCCTCTTGAGAGGTGCAGAGAATATCTTCATCGAGGAATTCTGAGACCTAAACATGGGCTTCTTATGTGGGGTAATCTACAAGGTAGTTAGAGATAGTAATACCTTTCATAGCTTTCTGTGTAATATATGTAATATTGAACTCGGCTAGGAAAATCAACCATCGGTTCATTTGGCTAGACAGAGCTAGAAATTCTAGCAAGTACTTGATGGGATCCATATAGGACATAAGTCTGATGGGGAAGGTAACCACTGAATGTCATATTTTTGCGTGACCTAGACCAAGGAAACACATTTTTTCTCTAAATAAGTGTAGTTGACTTTATACCCGGCTAATTTTTGGATGGCATAGTAAATGGCTCTTTCCTTACGGGATTTTTCAATGTATTAGGATAGCAAAGACCCTAGTGCAGTATTCGTCATGGTCAAGTAGAGGAGTAGGAGGAGACTAGGATGTATAGGTATAAGCACCGGAGGTCTTGTAAGGTATCTCTTGATTTGGTGAAAGTCTTCTTGGCAGGCCTTATTCTAGACTTTGGTAGAATATTTCCAGAAAAGCTTGAAAATGGGTTCGCAGATAAGAGTCAGCTGGCTGATGAATCGACTGATGTAGTGTAATTTTTCGAGGAATCATCGGACTTCCTTTTTCGTCCATGATGGTGTGATCTTAAGTCTGTCTTTTATCATGGAAGGGTCTTGTTCGATTAACCTTTCACTGACCATGAATCCTAAGAGTTTTCCTTTCACGATGCTCAAAATGAAATTATGTGTGTTTAGCCGCATCTGGTATTGTCATAGTCGTTCAAAAAAATTTCGAAGGGATGGAATATGACCTTATCAAGTCTTAGATTTGATGATGATATCATCTACATAGACTTTGACCTCTTTGTGAATAAGGTCATGCAAGATGGTTGTGGCAGCCCTTTGGTAGGTAGCCCCGCTGTTCTTGAGTTCGAATGGCATAACAATGTAGCAGAAGGTTCCCCATGGGGTGATGACAACAGTTTTCCCCTCATGGTTTGGGTGCATCTTAATCTGATTATATCTAGTAAATCTATCAGCAAATGACTTGATGGCGTGGCTAGCCATGTTATCCATGATCATGTCGATATTGGGAGATGGGTAATCATCCTTCGGGTATGCTTTATTCAAATTTTGGTAGTCGATGCACATGTAGAAGTTCCCTCCTGACTTTGTTATAGGGACGATGTCGTCAAGCCATATAGGATATTCTACTATGCAAATGAAACCTACGTTCAGTTCTTCTTTGACTTTGAGAGACCAATAAATGCGGAGCTTCCATAGCTTATGTTAGACCAGTTTACATTCTGGGAATGTTAGGATCTCGTGTTGACTATTTCTGGGTCAATATTGGGCATGTCATCGTAGGACCATACAAAGACATCCATAAATTCTTTCAATGGCTCTTCGAAATGGGCATGCTCATGCTCGTTAAGGGTGTACCCTATTTTAATCTCGCATCGACGACTAATAGAACCGAGATTAATAATAACAGTTTCATCATCATTAATTTGAATACGATTATGTTATTTATTATTCTCCTTATTAAGATCATTTAATAATTGTTCATTTGCAAAAACATCATCATCAAGAGTTTGATTAGAATCAAGACAATTAATGTAAGGCACAACAAGATACTGTAAATATTTGTGTATTTCATTCTCCGCAAAAACAGTATTTAGAACCTCGTCAAAAGAGGTTTCATTTACATTGAAATAAAAAAAAAAAAGAATAACAACATCGGATGAAAATATTTGGATAAGGTAGACAGAAGGGTCGCTTGAGTCTGGGTAGGTTGGACAGGCACGTCATTCCAGTTGAGAAGAGGCATGTCAACATGACTTATTTGAGTGGACGGGTCCAATGGTATGGCATATGAACGAATCATGCAGAGACTTAGCCCCAGTGTCGGCAAGTTGAATAAGTCCTCGAAATCACTTTCTAAAAAATCCTCGGTAACTTTCATGACTTTCTTAGTGAGAGGTTGTACATTATGATGCCAGTCTACGGCCCATGGATTGTTGTCTTAAAAGAAGATTTCTAACTCCAGTTTCATATTCTTATCAACGTGGTCATAGCATGATTTAGGAAAGCCGTAGAAAGGGAAATATTCTCCTTCCTTGATAATCCTTCCATTCAAAAAGTCTCTGAAAATAGCCATTTCTTCTTCTAAGCTTATTTTTAGTCTTGGCCACTGGAGGGCTTTGAATTCTTCTGGTGAGGGTTGGGCCATATAATGGAAAGGCCTCCTTAAGGACTATGGGCTCAAGGCTACCTTGCTGTCCTCATCCCTAGCCCCACCCCAGGCATAAATTGCATGTTTTTGAACATCTGAATCACGTTGACACTGCTATATAGGTTGTGTTCCAAATAGTCCTTATCCTTGAAACTATCTCCTGCAGGATGTGGAAGTGGATCAACTCTGAAGCTAGAGAGGATTATGTCATTTTTCCCATACTGTATCTTTAATATCGAGTTACTAGTACTGGAGGAGTCTGAACTGTCGTCATTCCTACCATGGTGATAACCTAGCCATTGATAAAGAATTTCAGTTTTTAATGAAGAGAAAACGATACCCATCGGATATTATGGAGCCATGGACAAATAAAAAGACGGTTGAAACATGCAGGCATGCCAATAGCCTGGAAAAAGATTGATAGGACCAACCCCTATTGTGAGATTAATGGACCTAATTCCCTCTCAATGGGTATTATCGTAAGCACGCACAATGACGAAAGTGGGAGTAAGATCACCGACTTTTAAGCGAAATCAATTAAAGGTTCTGAGAGGGAAAACATTGAGGGAAGATCCGTTATCAACAAGTGAGAGTGGAATTGTCTTTCCTAACACTTCAATGGAGATGTTGAGGGAATAATTGTGGTTAGGGTCGATCTTTGGTATCTCTGTTTCGAAAAATGAGAGGATTCTAGACATGTTCAAGTCTTCTTTGGGAGTAGTGGAAGGAGAGACTATAGGCCCGAAGAGGAGTCTTATCAGAGCATTTTGATGCAGTTGGGAGGACATGAAAAGATCCCATAAAGTGATGTTAGCTTGGGTTTTCTTGAGCTGGTTATGTACGTTTCTTTCTTTGATGGTCATCTATGGCATGGGGAGTTCTTCGTTAACTCCTTTTCACTTATTAATCACGGTCATACGGGGAATTGGATCTTTATAGTGTCTCCCTGATTTGATTATGTGGTTTATTGAGGTGGGGAAGAATAAGAAAATCGTATCTCTATCTATTTCAAGCTGAATGGGTACCTCATTGATTCCCCCCAACAGATCTTCGAAGGATATTATTCCTCATAAGCTAGCTACTAAACTGGTGTCTTCCCGACTGGGCTCATTGTTTGAGCAGTAAAATTCATCCCCCCATTCGGTGGTGACTATATCTTCTTGGCAAGAGAAATAAATGCATTCAATAACCTCGATGTCTTCATCGTACATATCTTCTATCTCAATGGGGAGGTGCAGGAGTGAAGGGACCAACCATCCCTGAAGCTTCAAAAAGGTGAGCAGCTCACCAATTCATCAAATTTCACATGTCTGTCGAAATTCATCAGGTATAACGCCCACTACATCATCTAAAGTGAATTTATCAATGGCTACCACCCAATCATTTGGATCTTGAGCCTATTTTTGAGCTTCTATCAACAATCCATTAAATTTATGTCAATCGACGGTCATCTTGGCAGGAAATTTCATACCAAAATCCAAGATTTGGATTAATATAGCAGGTAACTCCATATCTTCCCCTTTAGATCGGGTGTGGACGACACTACAATCCCTCGTGAGGAGTGACAAATCTTGGTTGGTGAAGCAGGTTGGGTGTAGAAGAAAATACGAGAAAACTTTGAGCGATTTGGGCAAGACTACGAACATAGCCTACCTTTTAATCTCTCTTGCCCTAGGTACTTGGGTTGTTTAAGAATGCTATGCAAGTGTAATTTTCCATTCACCGCTTTGTATTTTCCTTTGATTTCATATGATGCGGGCAAGATCCTTCATATATGTAATGCTTAGGATATATAAAGACTGGATTTAGTAAAAAAAATCAATTTACAATTCTTGTATTCCATACGGTAATTTGTTAAGGTTTGAGGGATTGTACCCCACCTTATTTTTTCTCATTTTCAAATCTAATTTCTTTACAATTCTTAGTATTTTTGTGCACATTTTATTTCATCACCAATTGGAAATTTAAACCCATCAATCATCTTTTTCTTTTCTTTTATTTTAACATCAACTTTAGGATTAAACTACCTTGCCTTTGTCGTCACGTTCACACGTCCTAATTCCCTGTGGATTCGATACCCAGACTCGCCACTATACTCCTTAAGAAGTGTAGTTACAAGTTTAGATTTTTTTTGTATTGAGGTTGGAAGACGATAACAACGACTAGCGTATTACTTGGACGCTCGGTTTTTCCACTCGATCACTGACTCACCAAAATGGAAGCTTAGTCACCTAAACACGTGTCAACACCCCGATAACTTTGAGAAACTATAAATAGAAGGCTTAGGATCATCTCTTACACGAAATTCATTCCAAATATCAAAAAGAAATAGTGAGATAAAGTGTGAGGAAGTTAAAGAAGAAGCTTCGTCTTAAGACTAACGAGCGATCCAAGACTCTATATCTGTAACTTCGGAGTTCTGTTCTAGGTGAGTATTATGACATTCTTTGCACATTTTAATTATATTATATTATGCAAACTATATATATTTTGTGAACTTCTTTTATACTCAAAATACATCTGACACTGACGATTCCGTCGTTTGTTATATGTCTTTATCTCTCGACAGATACATCTGATTTGAATTATGAAATTATTGATTCGACCTATGGAAACTCTCTTACTATGTTGGCCTTGAATATCGGGTGGAAATATTTGGGTGGTACCTTCCCAACTGGTTTATCGCGCGGTGTGCCCTAAATAAGGCATTGTCCAAGAGATCACGATTTTCTGTTTGTGTTGTTGTCAGATGGAAACATTTGATAACACTATCTGTTTATCTGGGTATTAGAGAGTACATGTCCATCAAAATAAAATTTAACAATTGACATATTGCTTAATTATTTTATCTATTATGTACATAACTATTTATTCTGAAAATATATACTATCAATTTACTTTATATATTTTACTGCAAATTTCTGTCCATATATATATATGCCTTATATTGTAAATTAAATATGTATCAATTTTCTAGATAAAAATCATGGAATGTCAGATGATTAAATCTCATTCGGCTTTTAGCTGATGTTGTATAAATAACCATCTTTCAGGAAATAAGTTGGTTCGCGGAGGGAACAAAAAAGGACTGTGTTGAAGATTCGGCTTTTAGAGCTACTTTTGTAATTATATTTGTTTTATCATTTAGAGCATGTTTGGATCTCTTGTAATAAGTTTTTAAATTTTGTCTTATGTTGTAATTCATCGTTACTTTTAATATAAATGAAGTTTCCTTTAGAAAGCTCCGACGACGTAATTCCTTTACTTTCAGTATTTTACGATTCATAACCACGTGATTTTATTTTCATTGCACTTATTTAAGGAAATAATTTATGTCACAATATATGTTTCCTTGGTGGCATGTCAAGACATTCGTTACCTACTACTAATTTGGGTCAGGATCGTGATAGAGGTGGTATCAGAGCATAGGTTATGAACCCGTAGACTAGTGAACATAATTTTCGAACGTTATCGATTCTAAGTTTCCATACATAGGATATAGGACTAAATATCCGACTTATGTAATAACCCTCCATATGTCTTACAGTCTACATGTAATTATTTATATATAATTGTTCTTCTAATTTTCAATCTTAAGATAGTATAATACTTATTATGTTTGCCCATGACCGTAGAAAATGACCAAGTCAAGATCAACTGTGAGAACAAGTGGTTCAAGTATGGAAGGATTGGAAGGTGCATACGAGGCGATTGAGAGTCTAGTAAAGATTATGGAGCATCAGGTGAATAATGGAGCACCAAGGAATCTTGAACTAACTAGATGTACCATTGAACATTTCAAGAAGTTGAATCCACCCTCTTTTAAAAGTACTCCTAACCCCTCTGAAGCAAAAAATTAGGTGACGCAGATGGAGAAGATGCTGGATGTTCTTAAGTGTACCGATGAACAAAGGCTTTCATTTTCAATGTTTATGTTAGAAGGTGAAGCCGAACATTAGTGGAGAATGACTAAGAGAATACACTAGGAGAGGAATACTTTCATAGGTTGGAATGACTTCTTAGTGATCTTTTATGAGAAATATTTCCCTGAAATGGTGAAAGATGAAATGGCAGCTGAATTCATGAGTCTCGTGCAAAGGAATATGACAATTAGTCAATACGAGGCAAATTTTACTGAGTTATCTCCATTCAAACCTTAAAGCCAAAAAGTTTGAACGTGGGTTAAGGTTGAGTATTTGTAGTCTAATTTACATCCTCAAGTTAGCATCATATAGTGTCGTTGTATTTAAGGCTACGATAGCTAAAAGGGATGGCGAGGAGTACAATCGAATTAAATATGGTAAGAGGAAGTTTGGGGAGCAAATAGTAAAGAACCCAAATAATAGAAATAGTTTTAGGAGTACATCCAATGTTGGGGGAGATAGTGATAACAAATAGTTTAATAACAAGATATGTCAGCGATATGGGTAGATGCATGGAGGACGACCTTGTTACAAGGATACGGGGGCTTGTTTTTTATGTAGACAGAAAGGATATCAAATAAAAGACTGCCCAACCCCAATAAGGATTCCGATACAACCTTTAGGTGAAAATAATGACCAAGGGAAACAGGGTAGAGTTTTTGCACTTTTCGATACCCAAGCTTCTAATGCAGTAGTGTCAGGTACACTTTCTATATGTTCCCAACCTTTCCAAGTTTTAATAGATCCTAGTTCTACCCATTCATTTGTGTCTGTGCGTTTTGTTAATCGCTTTCCTAATATGACCGAAACCTTGAATCATAGCATGCACGTTTCTACTCCTTCAAGTGAGTTATTAAACGGAACATTAGTATATAAGTATTGCCCTGTAGATGTTAGTAGTCATAAACTATTCACTGATTTCATAGCTTTAGACATAAGAGACTTTGAAGTCATTTGGGGGATGGATTGGTTAGCATCGTATCATGCTAAGGTAGATTATTTTGAGAAGAGAGTTACTTTCCAAATCCCTAACCAACCAGAATTATGTATTGAAGGAATTGGCATCCTATCTTCCATGTGTATTATCTCTGCAATGAAAGATTGTAGTTTTCTTAATAAGGTATGTCAAGGATTCCTTGCAAGTGTTATTGATTTGCAAAGAAAAGAGCGTATTTTAGAAAATATTCCTATAGCTAAACATTTTCCTAATGTTTTTCTTGATGATTTACCCAGTCTTCCTCCTAGTAGAGAAATAGAGTTTACGATTGAACTTATTCCTGGAACTATACCAATCTTGAAACCACCTTATCGTATGGCACCTTTAGAATTAAGGGAATTAAAAGTTCAATTTCAAGATTTGTTAGACAAGGGTTTTATTAGACCAAGTGTATCCCCTTGGGGTGCTCTGGTGTTATTTGTTAATAAGAATGATGGGACAATGAGGTTATGTATAGATTATCGTGAACTAAATAAGGTGACCATTAAGAATAAATACCCCTTACCTCGTATAGATGATTTATTTGACCAACTTCAAGGTGCATAAGTATTTTCAAAGGTTGACCTTAGGTCAGGCTATCACCAATTGAAGATTAAGGAAGATAATATTTCAAAATCATCTTTTCGTACTAGATATGGTCACTATGAATTTCTTGTGATGTCATTTGGACTAGCTAATGCACCAGACGCTTGTATGGATATGATGAATAGAGTGTTTAGGAAGTATTTGGATCAGTGTGTGGTTATTTTCGTTGATGACATCCTTATTTATTCCAAAAGTATTGAAGAACACGAAAAGCATTTAGAGATAGTATTAAAAATCCTTAGGGGGAGAAATTATATGCAAAATTAAAGAAGTGCGAGTTTTGGTTGCCTAACGTATCTTTTTAAAGACATATCATTTCCAAGGAGGGAGTGTCGGTTTACCCTCAAAAGATCAAAGCTATACTGGATTGGCCTAGACCAACTAATGTGATGGAGATTCGTAGTTTTCTTGGATTAGTTGGTTATTATCAAAGATTTGTCGAAGGGTTTTCTAGTATTGCCAAACCTCTATCTAGGTTAACCCAAAAGAAGGTGAAATATAGATGGTCAGAGGAAGTTGAGAATAGTTTTCAAGAACTTAAGAATCGAGTAGTAACTTCCCCAATTTTGACTATTCCTTCCAGGACAGGGGGATTTGTTATTTATAGTGATGTTTCTGCAAATGGTTTGGGATGTGTGCTAATGAAAAATGGAAAAGTAGTAGCTTATGCCTCGAGACAGTTAAAACCACATGAGAAAATTTATCCAACCCATGACCTAGAATTAGCAGCTGTAATTTTTGCTCTTAAGATTTGGAGACATTATTTGTATGGTGAGACATGTGAGATTTATACCGATCATAAGAGTTTGAAATATATCTTTACTCGGAAAGAGTTAAACATGAGACAAAGGAGGTGGTTAGAATTGATGAAGGGTTATTATTTAAATATTAATTATCACTCACGGAAGCAAATATAGTAGAAGATGCTTTAAGTAGGAAGTCTACACCAAATTTAACATGTCTTATTACAGTCCAGGAAGCTCTATTGAAGGATTTAAAAAGTATGGAAATAGATGTACGTATTTAAAGCAAAGGAGGAATAATCGCTAACTTACAAGTACAACCCATGTTGATGGAAATGATCAAAATTGCACAAGTAAATGAACCACAACTGAAGAAGATTTGAGGAGAAGTTATTGAAGGTAAGAGGATTGAATTTATGATACGAGATGATATATTGAGATTTTGAAATAGAGAGTGTGTGCCATGTGATGCACAACTAAAGAGGCAAATTTTGGAGGAAAGTCATTACTCGAGATTCACATTTCATCCCGGATGTACAAAGATGTATAGGGATCTTCGAGAAGTATTTTAATGGAATAACATGAAAAGGAAGATAGTCGAATTGTATCTCAGTGTTTGGTTTGTCAACAAGTAAAAGCTGAACATTAGAAACCATAAGAATTACTACAAAGCCTACCTATCCCTGAGTGGAAATGGGAACATATTACTATGTATTTTGTGACACGTTTACCAAGGAGTTCAAATGGAAATGATTCTATTTGGGTAATTATTGATAGGTTAACTAAATCTACTCATTTTCTTACCATTAAGATTACCCATTCTTTAGAAAATTTAGCTAAGTTAAACGTGCGGGAAATTATTAGGTTTCATGGAACCCCAGTTTTAATTGTTTCTGATCGTGACCTTAGATTTGTGTCTCACTTTTGGAAAAGTCTACAAGTAGCCATGGGAACACAATTGAATTTCAGCAGTGCTTTTCATCCTCAAACAGATGGACAATCTGAGAGAACCATTCAAACATTAGAGGATATGCTTAGAGCATGTGTACTTGATATAATAGGGAATTGGGATAGTCAATTATCGTTAGTAGAATTTGCATATAATAATAGTTATCAAGAAAGTATTCAAATGGCTCCGTATGAGGCACTTTATGATTAAATGTGTCGTTCCCCTACATGTTGGGTAGAAATTGGAGAAAGAAAATTATTGGGACGAGAATTAATTAAAATCACAACAGATAAGGTGAAATTGATACAAAATTGACTTTGAATCGCTCAAAGTCATCAAAAGAGTTATATCGACAATCGCAACCGACAGTTGGAATTCCAAGGAGGAGATTATGTGTTCTTACGAGTATCACCAACAAAGGGAGTAATCTGATTCGGTGAGAAAGGGAAATTGAGTCCAAGTTACATAGGACCTTATGAAATCCTTAAAAGGATAGGAGTTATTGCGAATAGAATAACCTTACCCCCTGAACTCTCTAGTGTGCATAATGTGTTTCATGTGTCAATTTTGAAGAAATACGTCCTAGATCCAACACATATCTTAAGTCATGAACCTCTTCAAATTAGAGAAGATTTAGACTATATTAAGCATCCAGTAGAAATTTTGGACCATAAAGAGCATATAGTACGAACCAAGGTAATTCCACAGGTCAAAGTATTATGGAGAAATCATTCCATTGAAGAAGCAACTTAGGAGCGGGAAGATAAAATAAAGGAGCGATATCCATACCTGTTTGAAAATTAATGTAAGTAAAGTTTGGGGACCAAACTTTTTATAAGGATGGTAGGATGTAATGACCTCACTTTTATATGTTCATATATAGCTTGTTTTAAATGTTTTATTATTACATATGAGATAAGGACAATATTTTATTATTATAAATGATGTTAATTATTATTTTAGTCTAAACCTACCTTCATAAATCATGAAATATCAAATTAGTACAAACATAAAATTTTAAAGTTTTCAGTAGGAATGTTCATATGAGAGACTAGTTTTGACCATTATAATATAACAATTGAGTTGAGGTAAAAACTGAAAAAGTTTTAGATATATGAATTAGGTTTGTAACACTATAAACGGTGTGTTAAACGGAGGTCCGAGAAAGAAATTATGTCGAAATTACGAAACAAGGGAAAATCTGTCCATCCTTTTAAGTTGTATTTTGTCCTATTACCACACCATGAGTTATATTTTGATTGGTTGGTAAGGGAGATTGGTTTGGCGGACTTAAACACTTTGAAATAACCTTCTTCTTCATCAAAATTGATTAAATCAAAGTCTTATGGCATATCCAACATTAAATGATAAGTTTTGGTGTAGAAAATATAAATTTATGAAACTTTAGGCACTTGATTTTAAATAAAGAAAGTTTTAGAGAATAAAATGAAAATATAAAAAGACCATTTTGTAAATAAAATATTTTCAACGACCTCTAAGAAATATTAAAAATGTATGGTGTAAAATTACTGAAATACCCATTATGTGTAAAATGACCCTTATACCCTTAATAACTGTACACCTCGTGATGTATTTTTGCTACAACACCTTACACATGTCATCCATATAAATAATTACAAAACACATGTCATTCATTTAAATAAGGTTAAAAAACGTGTCTCCATTTGGTGAAATAAAGACTGAAGACAACCCCGTTACGCGACACATCAACGCCGACTCGCCAAAATGAAAGCTTAGTCACCCAGACACGTGTCAACACCCAGATAAATTTGAGAAACTATAAATAGACGACTTCGTATATTTTATTACACTAAATTCACTCCAAAGATCAAAAATAAATAGTGAGATAAAGTGTGAGGAAGTTAAAGAAGAAGTTTCGTCTTAAGATTAACGAGCGATCCAAGACTCTATATCTGTAACTTCGGACTTATATTCTAGGTGAGTATTCTAACATTCCATAAGCATTCTAATTATATGATATTATGAAAAATATATATATTTCGTGAAACTTCTTTTATACTCAAAATACATCTGACACCAACGATTCCGTCGTTTGTTATATGTCTATATCTCTCGACATATACATCTGATTTGAATTATGAAATTATTGATTTGGCCTATGGAAACTCTCTTACTATGTTGGCATTGACTATCGGGTGGAAATATTTGGGTGGTACCTTCCCAACTGGTTTATCGCTCGTGTCCCCTAAATAAGGCATTGTCCCAAAGATCACAATTTTCTGTTTGTGTTGTTGCCGGGTGGAAATATTTGGTAACCCTATCTGTTTATCTGGGTATTAGAGCGTACATGGCCATCAAAATAAAATTGAAAAATTGGCATGTTGCTCAATTATTTTATATATTCTGTTCTGAACTGTTTATTCTGAAAATATATACTGTCAGTTTACTTTATATATTTTACTGCAAATTCATGTCCATATATGTATATGCCTTATGTTGTAAATTGAATAGGTATCAATTTTCTGGAAAAAAAACATGGAATGCCTAGAGATTATATATCATTCGACTTTTAGCTGATGTTGTATAAATAACCATTTTTCTTGAAATAAGTAGGTTCGCGGAGGGAACGAAAAAGGACTGTGTTGAAGATTCAACTTTTAGAGCTCTTTTTGTTATTATGTTTGCTTTATCATTTAGAGCATGTTTGTCTCTCTTGTACTAAGTTTTTAAATTTTGTCTTAAGTTGTAATTCATCGTTACTTTTAATATAAATGAAGTTTACGTTAGAAAGCTTTGATGACGTAATTCCTTTACTTTCAGTATTTTACGATTCATAACCACGTGATTGTATTTTCGTTGCACTTATTTAAGGAAATAAGTTAAGTCAAAATATTTGTCGCCTTGGTGGCGTGTCAAGACACTCGTTCCCTACCACTAATTTGGGTCGGGGTCATGATAGCCTCCCTGACACGCTTCCACTCAGACAGCCCCAGGTGGGCCTGCACTAATGGAGCCATGGGCTGCTGTGGCTGATGCTGAGGGAATTGGGCTGCCATGGCGGCATTGACTGCCTGGGCCACAATAATAGCTACCTCCTCTGTGGATACAAATCCTTGTGTGGCCGGTGGCTGTGAAATATTGGGCTCCTGAGGGGCCTCTCCCTCTCCGCCCCTGGCGGCTGCCCTCACAGGTCTACATCTCCCTCTCCTGGGTGGCATCTGAAATGTAGAACGAGTTATATTAGTTCACGATTACTATAAATCTTAAAAGAGCAAATGTGCATTAGCTAAATAATAAAAAAGATGAGTCAACAATCCTAATAATATGGCCTTATACCAAAAAACGCAACGCTGAAACTAAAGCAAGCCGTACAGATCCTAGGGACACTAGAACTTGATGCTCTGATACCATCTGTGAAACCCCGCTTAATTAATTTCCGGTTGATCAGGACTTCATAAAATTAAGTCAGGATTTCCATATGGTTCATTCTTAGCATCACTATCTCAACATTTTTAATTACTAACCACTTAATCTTTAATTAAGCCAGTGTCAAATTTTATCTTATGAATTAACCCAAACCAACAAGTATAACATGAATCCAAATATAACCAACACGATATAATATAGTCTGAACGTGCCACAAATAAATAGAATAAGTGTTAGCCGAATCACTTTGACTAAAAACAAGAAAGCCAACATAAATCCAATACATGAAAAGTATAGCCACTACAAGTTGAACTAAAAGAAAGAGTACAACTATTATGAGCAACATGCTCGAAGTACATTTGAGACTATCCCTATCTAGAAGAGAATGATGTAAGAGTCTAATACAAATCCTGCAGCACCCACATGTACCGTAGCTACGTACCCTAAAAGGAATCAAGCCTGGAGACCCGGTGGTAGGACACATAAATGGTTTTGAAAATATTTTATAGCATGGGTTAGAGCCAAAAACATTTCAAAATATTTAGCAAGTGAATTTAATTGCAAACATTAAAATGCATGACTGCACTTCATATTTAAGTTAGTGTCGTACTCTCTTGAGGACCGCCTCACCTCTCAACTAATGTTCACACCTACCGTATTTCTATATAACCCATATAGCTATCTACCCCGTAACTAGTTATCATATAAATCCCACTTCTCCCATTACTTTAAGCCGAGTAAGTTTATTTTTTATTTTTTTAATTTCACTCAAGTATAAGTTGATAATCACATTTACTTATCCCATTTGAACCATATAACATTCTCACAAGTTATATAACATTAATACAATTCACAACATGTATTTTGCCCGTATATATCTGTTCTCACTATATATATATATATATATATATATATATATATATATATATATATATATATATATATATATATATATATATATATATATGTCAATATTTAAAACATTCACGCACATGTAGTAAATATATATAACCATCCTTCGAGTAGGCACTCACCGAATGTTCTCTAAAATGCTATCATTGCCAGGTATACTTATCCACCCGGACCCCTGGTACGGTTAGCTCCCCTAATCAGTAAAAACAAACAAACGCATTGGAGGTAGTCATAGTTTCTCCCAGAATGAGACCGAATCATATCCAAAGCGTCCCATTCTTGATTTCGAATGTTATGACCTGGGGACTATACTCATCCTGCTCCTTAAACTCGATGATTCAGCCACATAGCGCAACCTCCTATGATAGCACTAGAGGGGTATGCTTTCCTATAAATAATATTCATACAAATATATATATATATATATACTACACATCACCGCATATATATATATATATATATATATATATATATATATATATATATATATATATATATATATATATATATATATATATATATATATATATATATATATATATTCACGCCATCCGTGTACAAATACCGTAACACTAGCCTAACATTCCCGATTTTACATTCCGATCCAAATTCAATTAATCATACATTAATTACTTTATTACCTCGGTGTCACTCAACCAAATATACTCGGGCTCGCTCACTTGGCCCGAAAGTAAAACATTCTGAATTTATTATTTAGAACTCTTTTAAATAAGTTTTGTAAACTTGTTAATTTAAGGTCCTCATTCACTCAAATTAAATCTTAATTCTATTTTTGGATTTATGCCCTAATACTCCATGAATAAATTTCATAATTTAATCCACTACTGTAACTATTTATGTCATCCCAAAGAAAGTAGCATTCCAGACAAAGGAAAAGAGGATGCATGGCCGAAAATAGCGAAAAAGGGAAGGCAACTGGATTTGACCTGTCATTCGAACGAAGCCATATGTCATTCAAACGAAAATGGTTCTCACTCGACTGGCCACCCATGTCATTCAAACGACCTATGGTTTCTCCATACCCTTCCACTCCTATCCGACAGTCCGCCATTAATGATTTTTTTAAACCCATAACTCATCTATTTCAGCCGCAAAAAGAGAGATATAACCCACCAATTCAAATCCTCAAACCGCACATGTTGGGGTTTCATAAATCTCATTTTTTATATTCTCTACATATTTTTAAATCAAAATCATAGAAATCCCAAATTCAATTATAGAACTAACCCTAACATTTCATTCAATCTACACCCATTATGATATGAACAGGATAATGCAAATTAAATTTGAAGCAAGTTAAATCACTTGCCTTTTAGGGTTTGTAGGGTCTGAATCTTTGTTGAAGAGGAGTGGTTTGATGAAGATTTGTCCACACTTTTCCTTGATTTAGGCTTCTAAGATCTTCTCTAATTGCACCTTATTTTGTCTCTATTGGTTTTGGGTTTCTAAGATGAGTTATATCTCTTACACCCTCTCATTTTTAGGCTTTAATAGGTTAGTCTCGTTTTTAGGCTTATGGGCTTTAATAAAAGGGCTCAAACACCATCACGTGGGCTCAAATATGCCTAAAAATGTCTCAAATACCCTTTACTATCCCGAACACTCTGTTCCAACTATTTCAATCCATCCGGACTCAACCGTACACTCAGAATTGTCGTTCGAATTATTTTATTAAAAGTTACTATTTATTTATGTACTTATTACTATTCACTTAGTAACTTTTAATTCCATAAATATTAATCGTCTACACACCGGATTAATATTTAAATAAAAAAAACAATTAATCCAATTAAATTACGATGCACAAGTAATTTAAAATTTAAAGAATTAATTAATTAGTAAAAGTCCCAAAAATACGAGGTGTTACATTGAGCTTCAATTTACTACACACTGACATTCTCTTTCTCTCTATTACAGTAGATGCATTTGGCCTTCGAGAAATTAGAACTCAGCTTGTAAATTGGCATTTAGATTTTTATCAATATAAAATGAGGAGCCTTATTCATTCATGGATGTAGATCCAACTTATTGGGTTGAACTACGTTAAATACTTGTGTTAAATTCATTTATTGAATTTTATTCTTCAAGTCCAACTCACACACTTCAACTCACACACTTTAAATACTTGTGTTAAATTCAAAAGGAGCCAAGGTCCTAAACACTTTCTTTATTTCATTTACATAGTTATTTCATAAAATGAAAAATATATGAAAGTGTAAAACCCTAACCAAGATCTTAACTAGATCTAAGTATGGTTTTTCTTAGAAACTCGAAACAGAAAATGATTTGTTGGTTCTGGTTTTAAAATAAACATTTAAGAGTAAAACAACAAACAAATAAATATTTCTTGAAGAAAGAAATCAAACTAAGTGTGTATACGTGTTTTGTATCACACACGGTTTAGATTTACACTTTCTACGAAGAGAAAATGAAATCCGAACTTCGTGACTTTGTTGGGCAAGAGATTAAAGACCAGATAGGATGGATCATCACATGATCGAACACACTCAAACTCACAAGGGTTTTTTCTGAGCAAAAATTGCAAGAGTTTGATTTTTTCTCTCTCTTTCTTTTCTCTCTCTTCTTATTTTCTGACAAAACACAACTGATCCAAAGATTTTAAACGTATAACACCTGGTCAATATTTATACAACGAAGAGAAGGATATGAAAGGGTTGGTTGAAACCAACGGATGAGATTGACTCTCACTAAACTGATGTAAATCTAAGGGTTGAGGTCGTACCACTTTTAAACGAGCTCTCATTGGTTATCTCAGTCGATACAAGGATTGATCCAATTACAAGAAGGCCATTGATTAACAATGATCGAATGAACAAGATTAAATCTTAATGTTATGAGAGTAAACAAACACAGATCTAATGGATAGCTAGCTAACACGGTTAAGGCAGGGATCAAACCAAAAATGCGTGTTTTGAGTTTTAAAAAAATACAATTTGTTACCAAAAATGTTTCTATCAATTTCGGTTTTTACCCAACAAAAGTTTTTAGGAACTAATTGACATTACAAATAAGCCCACAACATTTTAAAACCAAAGTTTAATTGTTGTAAAAATGTTTATAAATTCCTAAAAATTATTTAAAAAACCCAAAAGTTATTAGAAAAATTATTTTAATGGGAATTAATAGTCACACACCTAATATGATATGAGTGCAACATAGAAATAAAATCCTAGGTGCAATGTTGGTATTATACCTTTGAGACAAATAGAGGAATTATCACGTAGAGTCTGTGGTTTTTTGGTAGACTAGGGTATAACTCAAATTTTGTCACTATTTCCAAACTAGACAAGCGCCTATATAATACAGTCTCAAATAAGTCAAATATATAGGGTGCTTTAATGTGTTTCCGAGCTTTCTCAAGTACCATCTGTGGATCATCCCAGACATGGAATAACAATCTACCCCGAGGACAAATCTCCAACTTTTAGCAACTCGCCGAAATTTTCATTAGTAATTTCTTCTTTAGAAGAAAGTCGGTCAAGATAGTAGGCCATCTACTGAATGTTTACCAACAGTTAGGAGAAACTACTCGGGAGTATATTACTCGCTTCAATAATCAGAAGTTAGAGGTCGTAGATTATGAAGAGAAAATCGTTATCACTACACTAATGAGTGGATTACTCCCATAGAGTGGATTACTCCCATAGAATCTATACTATGAACTAGCAAAAGAACCTTCTAAAACCATGACAGAATTATGAACGTTGAGGAAGCTATGGCTACCAAGTAGAGTCCTAGGAAGAAATCTGATGGCTAGAAGAGCTCGGATAGGAAGGAACAAAAATATAAGAAGGCTAAGAAGCCTAAGAAGTAGGAGGAGTGTATCCCACTTACAATAGGTGTGCATCACAACTTATAAGATATTAGGTGTAGTGGAAACTTGAAATGGTATGGGATGTTGAAATCACCACCTAATCGAAGGGATAAGTGCAAATACCGTGATTTTCCCAAAGATTATGGGCATACCACTGGCAACTGTATTGCTCTAAAAATTGAAATTGAATCTCTCATTTTCCAAGGAAATTTAACCACATTTATTTTCCGAATAGAAGGTCAGGACTATATAAGGATGTCAGAATCACCTTGTAAAGATAAGCAGGATAGAAAAGGAGGTTGACTCTGAAGATGATCCAAATATGTCAAAAAAACTCGAGAATCAGAACTAGATATAATGATGATATCCTTTGGTTATCGTTTTATTATAAGAGGAGACGTTGGAGGCAGAGATGAAGTTATCAAAATGAATGCCTACTTAAATGAGTCTAAAGCATGCTCCTATAATTAGTGGATCAACTTATCAAATTGAGTAGACAACCAGTCTAGGAAGGTTAACGTGGGCAAGATGGTCATTGACTTCTCCAAAAATGACCTATCAGGATTACTTTAACCTCATCATATCCAATTGGTTGTCACCTTCAGGATACATGAAGCAAGAATTGCAAGAATTCTAGTGGATTATGGTAGTTCAATTAATGTCGTGTTCTATAATTATTTTCACAACCTAGGGTTACGGGAAAGCATACTAGAACCATACCATAGGACCTTAATTAGTTTATTTGGAAAAAATGTCTATCCTTTGGGAACTATCAAGTTGGAGGTCTTAATCGGCACTTAGCCAACAAGCAAAACTGAGAAGATTCATTTCTTCATCCTTAACAAGAATGTTTAGTCAGCCTATAATACGATTCTCGACTGAGTCGAGTTAAAAAATCTAGAAGCAATGTCATTCATGGTTCATCAATGCCTGAAGTTCCCTACTTATTAAAGGGAAACTAGGTGGAGGCCAGAGGGTTCTACTAAACTTCTACCGACCAAGACAAGTTAAAAAATATACCACTACCTACCAGATTAATACCTTGGATCCATGAAATGAAGTTGATTTTGTGAAAGGAAAAGTGGTGGAATCTACAGAAGTGATAATACTAGATGATGCAAACCCAGAGAGGACTATTCATATAGGCTCAAATATAGCACCATCCCTCAAATGGGAATTAATCACATTCCTTAAAGGGCGAAAGAGTGCATTTGACTCAAGCCATGAAGACATGCCTAGCATTGACCCTAACTTTATATGCCATGAGCTTAATATCATCATGGTCTCTAAGACGATTAAGAAAAGGAGAAGGGTGTTTAGCATCGAGAATAATGTGGCCATCCAAAAAGAGGTGGGAAACTACAAAAGGACAAATTCATAGAGGATGTCGAATATCTAGACTGGTTAGCCAATGTCGTGCTGGTATATAAGAAGAACGACAAATGGTGTGTGCATGTAGATTTCATCGACCTAAACAAAGCATGCCCAATGATCATTTTCCTTTTCTAAGGATTTTAATCAATTGGTAAATGTAACAGCAGGTCATAAATTATTAAGCTTCGTGGATGCTTACTCTGGTTACAATACTTAATACTACAACGTTATGCCCTTGGGGCTTAAAAACGCCGGAGCAATGTACTAAAGACTGGTTAACAAGGTTTTTGAGTAGAAGATTGATAAGAATATGGAAGTATACATAGATAACATGCCCACCAAGAGAAAGAAAGTTGTCGACCACATTGAAGACCTATGTCACGCGTTTGGTCAACTTGAAAAAGCATCAAATGAATGTCAACCCAACCAAATGTGTGTTTAGCGTACAAGAAGAGATGTCCATATGATTTATAGTAAATCAAAGAGGGATCGAAGCTAATAGAGACAAAATCAAGGTGTTGATTAATATGCAACCTCCCACATGCAAGAAAGATGTACATAATTTGACTAGAAAGGTGGCTTCTCTCAAACGATTTGTCTCCTAAGCTATGGATAAGTATTTTAATGGCATAAAGAATGCGAAAAATCTTTTCAAGACTTGAAGAAATACTTAGGGTCACCACCACTGCTTTCCTGACCACTGATAGGAGAAAATATGTATCCATATTTGGCTATTATAATTCAATGTCAGCTCGACACTAGTTCGGCTAGAAAATGGAGTTTAAAAACCAATATATTACACTAGAAAATCTTTTATGAGAGAAAATAGAGGTATCTATTGTTGGAGAAATTAGCCTTTGCTCTTATAGAAGCTTCAAGGAGAATGAAGTCCTGCTTCTAGGCACATACCATAGTGGTTTATACAAACTTACCTTTGTGCCAAACGCTTCACAAACCAGAGAAATCGGGAAGATTGGTGGCAAGGGGAGTGGAGCTAGGAGAATATGAAATCCTTCATGAGCTTTGAACTGCGATGAAGGGGAAAGCTATAGAAGATTTTATTATCGAATTCTCATATCAAGAGGCGATAAATAACCCTATTTTTCCAATCGAGATGACTTTCTTGGAAGAAAGCTCAGCTCTAAAGAAAATTAAATTGACAGTCGGCCAATGAGAGACATCAACTGAGCAAGAGATAGCCTAGAAATATAGGGTATAGAGAAAGAAATTGTCTAAACAAGGAGTGTTATGTGAAGGGAATTTGGTTGATAACATCCCAGTTTGGAAATTATATGTAGATGGATCTTCATGCACTACTGGTAGTGGGGGCGAGCTTATCATCAATACTCCAAATAATATAGATGTGGAGTATGCATTTCGCTTCCAATATCAGGCCTCCAATAATAAGGTGGAATACAAAGCATTAATCATAAGCTTGGAGTCGGCCTTATCTTTAGGATCCGAGAAGGTCAGAGCACATAGCGATACCTAGTTAATTATCAACCAGATGCTTCAAATATATGGGGACAAGGGAAATCTCATGGTCAGGTATTTTTCTAAAGCTATCGAAGTCATCTTCAAAATCTCAACAGTCAATATGATCAAGATACCAAGGATAGAGAATGCCCTAGCAGATGCACTTGCTCGCCTAGCCTTAGCGACCAAGACAAAGCTTAGAAGAAGCGTTCTAGTAGAAATCCTTATACATATGAGCATAGATATGACATCTACCAATGTTATCTCTCTAGATTTAGGAACTTTGCGAATGGATTCAATAAAAAACTACTTTGACAAGGGTAAACTGCCTGCCAATCCAAAATAAGAAAGGAAGTTAATCTACAAGCCAATCAGTTATATGATTGAGCGAGGAGTTTTATACAAAAGAGTATATATTGTTTCTCTACTTCAGTGTTTACACCCAACCGAAGTGCCTGATTTAATCAGGGAGGCACATGAAGGTTCGTGTGGAGCTCATTCAGTCGACCAATAATTGGTAAAAAGGATAGCCATGCAAGGGTATTACTCACCGACATGAAAGTCGACTGCATCTCCTTTGCTAAGAAATGTGACAAATGTCAAAGGTTTGCCGCAATCCATAGAAAACTAGGGGCTGCGATAACTCCAATCATTTCTCTATGGAAATTTTACATATGGGAAATTTACTTGGTTAACCCACTCCTTAAGATAAAAGGGAGATTCAAATACTTAGCTGTTGCAGTAGACTATTACACGAAATGGGTAGAGGTTGAGCCATTGGTAAAAATACCTTATGAAAGGGCATTCCAATTCATTTGAAAGAACATCATCTATAGATATGAAATGTCATATTCCTTCATAACTGAACATGGCTCATAATTTGATAACCAGGAGTTTGATAAGTACTGCATTTAGTCCAAGATCAAGAAATTTCACTCTACCCCAGGTCATCCTTAATGTAATGGACAAACTGAGGTAACCAATAAAACGCTACTAGATGGACTGAAAAAAAAACTTCATGATGTGAAAGGCAAATGGATTAATGACTTGCACAATATTCCTTCGACCTATAGAATAACCCCAAGAACATCTACTGGAGAAACCCCTAACATGCTTGCTTTTAGGACTGAAGCAATGGTGCCAGACAAGGCAGGTCTGCCCACTCATAGAGTGTTAAACTTTGATTCCCCAAAGAGTGATCTCATGAGAAGATTGGATCTATACGTAATTAAGGAAGTAATTGAGGATTTTACACTTCGGTTGGCTGCTTACCAATAGCGAATAATCCCACTCTATGGCAGAAGGGTAAAGTCGACTAACTTTAAGGAAAGAGATTATGTTCCTAAAAAAGTACTCCAAAAGAGAATAAGTTAGAAGAAACTAGCATGGTCCTTATCGTATCTCGAAAGTTGTCTGACCAAAAACTTATCACTTAGAATTGCTTGAAGGGGAAGAATTCAAGAATCTATGGAAGGTCAATCATCTCTGAAAATATTATCAACAGACCTATAAAGAATTTGTTGTCTTCATTTCAATCATTTAAAAAAAAGTATGGCTTCCTATCAATTATGATTCCTTTTTTGGGGTTTTTTCAAGAATATGAATGATGACAATACTGACAATTATATCATTAAAAACTTCATGTATGACTTCATTTTTGACAAGTCACGATCAAGAAGTTTCTAATAAACTTCATTGTATGATTTCGTCTTTGATAAGTCACGAACAAGAAGTTCCTAAAACGTTATGTATGACTTAAAGTCAAGAACAAGAAATTTTACCAGACCAAATTAAATTCAAGAAAATTCGAAGGCATTTCAGGAAAATCCTAAGGCATTCTTAAAATATTTGGTCGCCAATGATAACTAATGCAAACACTTATCTCCAAAGACAATCCGTTTTGATAATCATAAGTACATTAGTAGAGCCTATGGCCCAACAATTGAAATTCACACCTGATAGAACACAAAAACAATCATCTAGGTTAGTCGGCCGCCAGCCGATGAAGTAATCAGAAAGCTTAGTTAATTGTTAAAGCTCAAATATATACAGGATAAACATGTGCAAACAAAAATCCTTTTATTCAAGTAAATTTTGTAGGATCGCTATCAAATTATATATTACTAGAAAAAAAAACTAAAAATTATTCCATTGGACGTTTTTCTTTAGTCTTATCCATCCCAGTAGGAGGAATAACAAGAGCAGGAGGAAGGACCATATAAGTCAAGTCTCTCAGCTTCTCTTGACCACTTGAGTTGGGTATGTTCAACAAATGCTTGGGGCAAACATCTTATAAGACGAAATCACCTAAATACTTTCTAACCAAACTCTGAAGAATGGCATCAATATGGATCAGCTGGCATCAATTTTAAAAGGAGGATTTGGATAATCTACCACACCCGGATCATGCCAATACCAATATTCTTTGGATTTGGTAACCTTCGTAACTGTCAAGGAATTCGACTAGTCCCACTTATTACCTTCACATCGGGCTTGTACCAGTTCATCTTCAAGGTGAGCTAGAGCTGCATAATACCCATCCATCCAAACTGCCTTAGGTTTCTAGTTAAAATGAAAGGTTAGCCGATCATCCTTGTCAGTCAGTTTCTGAATGATTGAATATTTACCTTTAAGCAAGGATGATTAGTTGGCTAAGGCCTTTTTGGTCATCTCTTCATCCATTATTCCCCGAGCAATAACTACTTGTCTATATGACTAACCATAATTTATTTTCCCTGATCTCTCTAATTCTTCCATCAGCCTGGCATTATTCTCGTCCAAAATTGATGCTACCTCACTCGGGACAACTTCATAAGACTTCTTTAAACTTTCTAGTTCATTCCTAAGGGCATTATTTTCCTTCTCTTGTAGATTAGCAACCTCCCGAACACTCTCCATATCTCGGTTTAGAAAAAATTCCTTCTTCCTGAAGGTCATAGAAATATCATGGATCTTTTTATCAAAGCCATAACCAACCCCCAGTGCATTATATTTAACTTCATAATCAGAGTGAAGTAAAACTAAGGAGAGCTTGTGATCATCCTATAATTGCTCAATCATTTCATAGTTGGCTGCATTGTTGGCCACAACCCGATCAAAGGGACCATGCAGATAATGGTAGGCCTATTTAACCTAGTTTGATGTATCAACGTTGAGAAATAATTATAACTCGGTCGCAGTAAAAATTGCATGCCCATCTCTAAAAAGTCTAAGGCTACGTTTCAGTAGTCAGTCTCAGTAGATATTATGGTAGTCTTACTAGAGTTAGATTGAAAAGCAAGATGATAAGAATAAGAGTCTAGTAAGAATGGTGAACAAGTATAGTTAAAGATAACACCAACAACTTAACCAAATAAAAATTTCATTCATAGTTAATAATGTGCTTGCGATCTTAATGGAATATTCATATAATTAAATGTCCAACACAAATCCAAATGTGCATCTAGGTGATAAAACAGATAAATTAAACCATTCAATCAACCAAGGAAATTTGAGGAAAAATCCCTTGTAGGAAAAACCTTTTTATTTCATAACTTTAGAAATAATACAAGACAACCGACTTACAATACTACTCTTAAACCATCATAAATATAACGCATTAATCTTCGCAAATCTCTGAAGAATACTACTCGGTGACGAGTAGTCCACACGTGTCCTTCCACGCTCGGAATCCATCGATCAGCCTTTGTCTTCAACAATGATCCCCTCGAGAATCACAATGGTCTGTTGTGAAGAAAATCTCTCCACAAGAGTTGTGTATGAAAGGATACACACTATATATGGATTAAATAAATTCACACAAATATATTTTTGGGATGTGTTTTATGAATTAAATGAGTTTTCAGAACTCAAAAAGTTGAAGACTTTTGTTAAAGATATACAAAAACAGTACTGGAAAAAGTCTTAAAAAAATTGAACACTAAACAAGTATATATAGGGTGTTCACAAATTTTGAAGCGGAAGCTCATTCGAATGAATTTGAAACTTATTCGAACAAGAATAGCATTTCGTTTGAATAAAATAGAATCTCATTAGAACGAATGTGACATCTCGTTTGAACAAAGTTCAAATGACCTAAAATAGTAAGACCACGTTCTATACACATTCGATGTAAACTTAAAACGAGCCTTAGAATAAAAATGTGATATCGTTCAAACGAGAACCTCGTATTGTTTGAACGAGGTGAAAAAACTTTGAAATATCTTAAATAAAAAAGTATTCCTCAAATTTTCAACTTAAAAATCATGTTTCATTTTAAATAAAATTCAAACTTAACAAAATAAATGTAATGAATGAATTTAAAGTCTCAAAAGCTTTATAGTTTCATAAAGTGGGGAACCATTGAACTTGCAGATGCTTGGAGATTCAGTTCTTCTTGATGGCTCAAGTCAAAGTGTAACGGGATACGCCAAAATATACGTAAGCCTAAGCTATGAGAAAATGACATAAATTATGCCCTAATAAATCTCCCCCTTTTGGCTATTCGGGTATAAAAATAAAAACTGGATTCTAAATTTCATTTAAAATCCCCTAAGAAAGAAAATATCTAACACCTACCTAAACCATAGAAAATGGATAGGTTTAAGATAATGATGTCTTGAAATCTCCACTTCTTCTTTTTCTTCTCCTGGTCACTTTGTCTTCATCAAGTGTAAGATGAATATGATATTCCAAAAATACCTACTCATATGAAACAAAGAAAATAGCCGTGTTGCATCGAGTTTAATATATAAAATAAAATTCTCACCAATAATTCAAACTCATGTAATCTCCCCCATAATTTTTTCTCCCCCTTTTATTTTGTCCGAAATAGGCAAGGTATAGAAACTACTCACTAAATATAGAGAACATTACCGAAAATAATAAGATATCATCACAAAAATATATCAATAACACAGATGTAATGAAAATCTCAAAGGCTCCACAAACTATTTTTGAAAATTTCAATTTTTTCATGTATTATAATTTAACAAATACAACACACCATGGAGAAGCACAAAAATACCTGAATCATGAAAATGGAATGAAGGGGTGTGAATATATCCCATAGGTTAATCAGCGTAGACAAAACATAAGACATGTGCATGAAGGATTAAGACACCACTAACGAAATATCTCAAAGTCTAACTTAGGTATAAAAATGGTTAACCCAAGTGAAATTGACTTAACCTAATCAACTAATCAAGACCATAACTGAAATTCACACTAATGATGCCCAAAACAATGTAATGATTTTTGAGATCTTTATAGTACGTGCAAACCCATTGATCTTCGACTTAACTGCCTCAAAATCTCGCATACTGCAAATGTTCTCTCAATTATTTTGAAGAAATTAATGTTTATTTGTAGTGAAGCATCAATGTTCCATAAATTGGTCTGTCACTTATCTTTTTATGTGCTTTTAATCTTTGTATCTACTCTCATTGCAAATTGGGGCTTTTCATGCAAAGTCAACCTGGATTTCACATCCCGATTTCATTTCTTAATATATAACAATTTTACCGAAAAAATAATTTTTATTTTTTTCAATTCGAGCAATGGTTCTTACATGCACAACTAGTATTATCTCCTTTTCCACATTTGGTTCATTTTAAAAGAAAAATTCACATGAAAACACTCCAACCGACATGTGACAGGTAAGTGCAACACTCAAATAAGTCAATGCTCGTATGCATCAAAGGTGGCAAGGAGTCAAACATGTAGCAAGTTTTCATAACATCACATATTAAGAACTCCGCACATTATAAAGTACATAAAACACTACAAAATAATCATGTGGATACGGAATGAATTTGTAACTCAGACATCTTAAATGTTCATCCAGTTATGGTATAAAAAATACAAAACTCTTTTTCAATTTTTTCAAAAGTTTTATCAAAAATAAATTATTTTTGTCTTTTTACCTTTTTTTCAAAAAGAAACTAAAAATCTTTTTGTATTTTTATAAAATATTCAAGAAAAAAAATTGGTTTGTATTTTCGAAAAATGTATCAAAATAAAAAATATAAGTACAACAATAGTACAATCTAGCAATGGACATGTAAAATATGAACATGAAAGGAGGAGTTCTGCAGAGGAGATGACATCCTGTGAAAAACATCCATAAAATGTTTTGAAGTCTTGACAAAATACTCTACTTGCTCTCGAAAACTTTTAAAATCTCTCATGTGATGTGCGGGAGAATACAGAGTAACATGTGTGAGTGCATGCGGTAACTCGTGTGCGAGGAATCTAGGGAACTACCTATGATACACTCTCCCTAGATTAAAATAAAATTCCCTAAGGTGACCTCTTTTCTTGCAATGGGAACAAACACACTCGGTCTTGGAACCACCTCTCTCAAAATGTCTAGGACGAGATTTTCTAGGTGGGTTAGGTCGAGGGCCATATATATCTAACACAAACTTGGGAATTGGCTCTGGAAAAACATAAAAGGTAGACTCACCTTCAAAAACTATTCCTAGCATCTCAACGTTACCTAAAGCGGGACCGAGAAGCATCTTTCATACCTTCTTAGATGTGTCCTCTTAAGTAATCTTGACCTCCCGAGCACGTTTGAGATCCCTCTAGAGTTGGGATACATGGGCTTTAAGTTTCTCACGAGTCACTAATGGAGATGGAAGATCTTTGGTGATATTATCCACGGTGTTGGTCAAATAACTCTTTTCCCGACCTAAAACGATCAACTGCTCATATAAAGAAATCTTCACCTTCTCGAGTTGACTCACCAATGCCCCACACTCTTTCAAAACATTCACCTCTCTCTCCAAATCTAACACCCTAAGAGACAAATCCTTATTAATCTTTTTCATCTTCAACATCTTGGTGTAAAGATCACTAAATTCTTTTCGAAGATCCCCATCTCCCTTACTCAAAATGTCATCCTCACACTCACTATCTCCCGAATGAATCAAAACATCATCGAGGATTTCATGTTTAGATATATCCTCATTTACATGGGGCATTCAATAAGTGATAATGTGACTAGCCATGAATGCAATGCATGCTTCATGTGGTGATTCTCCCCTGAATTACTGACTCGATGTCACTATCGATAAGAGTGGATTTATTCGCAACCTCCTTGCCCTTTCTCTTTAGCCTAGTGGGACACTCATGTGCCTTGTGCCCTTTGCCCTCTCACTCATAACAACTTATATATTTATCATTCTCACCATTACTCTTTAAATTATTCTTATATTTGTATTTATCAAAAATATTTTTATTAGAAGAATTTTCTTTGGAAAATTTGAGAAACTTTTTTAAAAAATTTGCAAATAAGTTAAATTCATTAAAATCACAATCATCCTTGGATTCAGACTCACGAACTCTTTCCCTTTTCTTCTTCTTAGTTTGTATCTATGAAGATACCCCTATACTCTTAGGTTTAATAGTTTTAGGGAACATGTCAATCTGGTATGTTTAAAGTTCTCTTATAAGTTCTTCTGACCTAAGAGTGTCTAAGGTCCCTAATGAATTAAGAACGGTGACCTTAAGAATAAAGAGGGCAAGTAGTGACCTCAAAATATATTTCACAACTCTCATCTCCAGAATTTTATCACCCAAATTAAAACTCGGATTAACAATGTTCGATAAACATGCATAAAACTTTTTGAATGACTCTAACTCTACATAGTGATTGTCTCAAATTGGGTTGTAAAATTTTGAAGCTTTGACGCATTTACAACGTTAGTACCCTCATGAGTGAGTTGGAGGGTAACCCATGCTTACTCAGACATAGTGAACGTCATGATGCGATGGAACTCGTCAAGGATGACGACTCCAAAAAATAGCACTAAGTCCACGATAGTTTAAACTACTCCACATAAATTCCTCATCAGTCCATGAAGAAACATGTTTAGGGCTAACAACATTATCAACGATGACAGTGGGAGGTGTCCACCCTCTTTCACAAACTAACCAGACTCGCTCATCTTTGTCTTTTAAGAAAGACCTCATCCTAGCCTTCTAGTAAGCATAATTGGTACCATCAAGGATGGGCACTCGATTATACAAATTCTCCATTAAAATCTGGATGTTCAAAAATCAACAATTTTAAAAAAAATTGAGATCAAAGAAAAAAATAATTTTCCCGAAAAGGATCACACAGTAATTTTAACCGACTCTGATACCAATTTGAGAAGAACTCTTGCGATCTTAATAGAATATTTATATATATTAATGTCAAACACGCACAAATCCAAATTTTATCTTATTATCCTAAGATATGTATCTAGGTGATAAAACAAATAAATTAAAGCATTCAATTAAACAAGGAAATTTGAGAAAAAATCCCTTGTGGACAAAACCTTTTTATTTCAGCACTTTAGAAATAATACAAGACAATCGACATAGAATATTACTTCATAACCACCACATCTATAATGAGCTAGTCTTTGCAAATATCTAAAGAATCCTACTCGGTGAGGAGAAATCGATACACATCCCTCTACGCTTGGTATCCACCGATCAACATTCTTCTTTAGCAATGATCCCTCGAGAATCATAATGGTCACCCATGAAGAAAAAATCTCCATAAGAGTGGTGTGTGCAGGCATACAAACTATCTAGGGCTTAAATAAATTCACACAAATATATTTTGGGGATGTATTTTGTGAATCAAAAGAGTTTTCTAAACGCAAAAGTTTGAAAACTTTTGAAAAAGATATGTAGAAACTGTTAAAGTCTTAAAAAATTGAACATGAAACAGGTATTGATAGAGCGTTCATAAATTTTGAGGTGGCGAATCGTTCAAATGAATTTGAAACTCGTTCAAATGAGAATAGCATTTCGTTTGAATAAAATAGAATATCATTCGAATTAATGTCCCATCTCGCTTGAACGAAGTTCAAACGACCTAAAACAGTACTCCCTTATTCGATACACATTCTATGTAAACTTCAAACGAGCCTTTGAATGAAAATGTGATCTCGTTCGAACGAGAACCTCATCTCGTTTGAAAGAGGTGAACAAACTTTGAAATTTTTTAAATAAAAATGCATGCCTCGATTTTTCAATTTAAAAATCCTATTTCAGTTTAAATAAAATTAAAATATCCCAAAATAAATTTAATGAATGAATTTAAATTCTTAAAAGCCTTACACCTTCATAAAGTGGAGAACTATTAAACTTGGAGATTCGATTGTTTGTGATGGCTTGTGTTAAAGTGTAACGGGATATTCCAAAATCCATGTAAGCCTAAGCTATAAGGAAATTATATAAATTATGCGCTTATAAATCTCCCCATTTTAGCTAATTTGGTACAAAAATAAGCACTGAATTCCAAATTATATTCAAAATCCCCTAAGGAAGAAAATATCATAATACCCTCTCAAACCCTAGAAAATCAATAGCTATAAGATAATAATGTCTTCAAATATACACTTCTTTTTGTTCTTCTCTTGGGCGCTATGTCTTCATCGAGTGTTATATGAATATGATCTTCCAGAAGTACCTACACACATGAAACAAAGCAAATACCCATGATGCATCGAGTTTAACATATAAAATAAAATTCAAAAAAATCACCTCTATAAATTAAAATCATGTAACGTCACCCGTGATTTGTTCTCCCCCATGTATTTGTCTGAAATAGTCAAAGAGTAGAAGCTAATCATGAAATATAGAGAGCATCACCAAAAAGAAAAAGATATCATCTAAAAAATGTATGAATGGCATACTTATAATGATAATCTTAAAGGCTCCACAAACTATTTTTGAAATATTTGAATTTTTCAAGTATAAAATTTTAACACATACCATACACCATGGAGAAACACACAAATACTCAAATCATAAAAACAGAATGTAGGGGTGTGAACATAACCCATAGGTTATCAACGTAGACAAAACATAACACATGTTCACGGAGGATTGAGACATCACTAACGAAAGATCTCAAAGTCTACCTTAGGTATAAAAATGATGAACTCAAGTGAAATTGACTTAACTTAATCAACTAGTCAAGACCATAAGTAATTTCACACCAATAATGCCCAAACAATGTAATGCTTTTGAGAGTTTTTATAGTGCATGTAAATCCGTTGATCTTCGACTTAAATGCTCCAAAGTCTCACATATTTCAATTATTATCTCAATTACTTTGAAGAAATTAATGCTCATTTGTAGGGAGGCATCAATGTTTTAGGAATTGGCCTTGCACTACTCTTTTTATATGCCTTTAATCTTTCTGCCGCTTTTCATGGCAAATGTCTTTTCATTACAAATGGTGGTTTTTCATGCAGAGTCAACCTGTCTTTCGCAACCCGATTCCATATCTTAATATATTACAATGTTACTGTAAAAATAATTATTATTTTTTAATCCGCAAAATGGTTCTTATGTGCATAACTTTTATTATGTTATTTTTCACATTTCGTATGTTTTAAAAGCAAAATTGAGATGAAAACACTACAATCGACATGTGACAGGTAAGTGCAATACTCTAATAAGTCTGTGCTCATGTGCATTAAAGGAGGCAAGGATTCAAACATGTAGAAAGTTGTCATCACATCTTAATGACTCCACACATTATGAATCACATAAATGAAATGATGTCACATCTCAAAACAATACAAAATAGACTGAATTCGTGACTCAGATATCTTTAATGTTAATCCACATATAATGTAACAAAATAAAATAATTTTTGAATTTTTTCAAAATTTTTATTAAAAATAATTTTTTTTTTTATCATTTTCACTTTTTCTCAAAAAGAAACCAAAAATATTTTTGTATTTTTCAAAAAATTTCAAGAAAAACAAAACTCTTTTTTAATTTTTTAAAATTATATGAAAAAAAAAAATATATAAGTACAATGATAGTATGATCTAGCAATAGGCATGTAAAACATGAACATGAAAATCATCATATGCTAAAAACAAGTCTCAGCCTCGATCATTAGGCCCTAAGGAGTTCTTTAGAGGAGATGACATCTGATAAAAAAAGATCCATAAAATGTTGAGAAGTCCGGATCAATTACTCTACTTACTCTTGAAAAATCTCAAAATCTCTTATATGGCTTGGGTCCACCTCTCTTAAAACGTCTAATACGAGTTGTCCTAGGTGGGTAAGGTCGAGGGACATATGGATCTAATACTAAATTGGGAGTCATCTCAGGTGTAATGTGGGAAGTGGATGCAACTTTATATGCTATTTTTAGCCACTCAGCGTTACCTAAATTGGGACCGAGGATAATCTTTCCTACCTTTTTAGATGTGTCCTCTAAAGCAACCTTGATCTTCCGAGCACATTATAGATATCTCTCGAGTTGGGATACACGAACTTCAACTTTCCCATGAGTCTCAAATGAACATTGAAGATTTCCCATAAGACTATCCACGGTGTTGGTCAAATCATTCTTTTCTTGGCCTAAAGCGATCAACTTCTCACATAAATAAATCTTCACCTTCTCGATTTGACTCAACGACGCCTCACAGTCTCTCAAAACATTCATTGTTATCTCAAAATTTAACACCTTAAGAGATAAATCCTTATTAATCTTTTTCGTCTTCAACGTCTCAGTGTAAAGATCACTAAATGCGTTTCGAAGATCCCCATCTCCTTCACTCAAAATCTCATCGTCACACTCACTATCTCCCGAATGAATCGAAACATCATCGAGGATTTCACATTTATATATATCATCATCTGCATGGGACATACTAGAAGTGCTAACGTGACTAGCCATGAATGCAATGCACAGTTAATGTGGTGATTCTCCCCCTGAATCACCGACTCGATGTCACTATCGGTAAGAGTGTATTTATTCGCAACCTCCTTGCCCTTTCTCTTTAGCCTAGTAGGACACCCATGTGCCTTGTGACCTTTTCCCTTTCACTCAAAACAACTTATATTTTTCTCTTTCTCACCAGTTCTCTTTAACTCATTCTTATTTTTATTTTCCTCAAAAATATTTTTATTGGAAGAATTTTCTTTGGAAAATTTGAGAATTTTTTTTAAAAAAATCGCAAATAAGGCAAAGTCATTAAAATCACAATCATCCTTAGATTCAAACTCATAAACTCTTTCCATTTTTTTCTTTTTTGTTTGAGTCTTTGAAGATACCCATATATCCTTAGGTTTAATAGTTTTAGGGAATATGTAAATTTGGTATGTTTAAAGTTCTCTTACAAGTTATTCTAACCTACGAGTGTCTAGGATCCCTAACGAATTAAGCACGGTGACCTTAGGAATAAAGCGGACAGGGAGTGACCTCAAAATATTTTTCACAATTCTCGTTCCAAAAATATTCTCACCCAAATTAAAACTCGAATTAACAATGTTTGATAAATGTACATAAAACTCATCGAATGACATGAACTCTAGCATAGTGATGGTCTCAAATTGGGTGATCAAATTTTGAAGCTTTAACACTTTTTATGGCATTCGTTTGCTTGTGAGTAAGTTGGAGGGTTTCCCATGCTTTCTTAGACGTAGTGCATGTCATGATGCCATGGAACTCGTCAAGGGTGACGGCTCCAAAAATAGGACTAAGTCCACAAGAGTTAAAATTACTCAACTTAAATTCCTCATTAGTCCATGAAGAAACATGTTTAGGTATAACAACATTATTAACGGTCATAGTGGGAGGAGTCCACCCTCATTCATAAACTATCCAGACTCTCTCATCTATGGCTTTTAAAACAGACCTCATCCCGTCCTTCCAGTAAGCATAATTGGTATTATCAAGGATGGGCACTCGATTGTACAAATTCTCCATTAAAATTTGGATTTTCAAAGATCAACAATTTTTTTTCCAAATTGATATCAAACAAAAAAATCATTTTGCGAAAAAGTATCACACAATAGTTTTGCTTAACCGGCTCTGAACCAAATTGAGAAGTGCGATTGCGATCTTAATGGAATATTTATATAATTAAATGTCAAACACACATAAATCCAAATTTTATCTTATTATTATAAGACATGTAACTAGGTAATAAAACATATGTATTAAAGCATTCAGTCAAATAAGGAAATTTGCGGGGGAAAAAAACTTGCAGGCAAACCCTTTTTATTTTAGCACTTTAGAAATAATACAAGACAGTAAACTTACATAACCGTTAAAAGTATAAGGCGTTAGTCTTAGAAAATATCTAAATAATAATACTCGGTTAAGAGCAGTCCACACGCGACCTTTAATGCTCGGTATCCACCTATCAACCTTTTCTTTAGCAATGATCCCCCCGAGAATCACAATGGTGAGCCGTGAAGAAACTCTCTCCAAGAGTTGTGTGTGAAAGTATAAAAATATATGTTGGGATGTGTTTTGTGAATCAAAAGAGTTTTCTAAACTCAAAAGGTTGAAAACTTTTGTAAAAGATATCCAGAAACTGTTCTGGTGAAAGTCTTAAAAACTGAACACGAAACAAGTATTTATAGGTAGTTCACAAATTTCGAGTTGGTGGCTCATTCGAACGAATTTGAAAATCATTCGAACGAGAATAGAAATTTGTTTGAACTAAATAGAATCTCGTTCGAACGAATGTTCCATCTCATTTGAACGAAGTTCAAACAACCTAAAGCAATATGCCCTTGTTCGATACACATTCGATATAAACTTCAAACGAGCTTTCGAACGAAATTATGATTCCGTTCAAACGCGAACCTCATCTCATTTGAACGAGGCGGATGAACTTTTAAATTTTTTAGATAAACAATTACTACTCAATTTTTCAATTTAAAAATCCTAATTCAGTTTAAATAAAATTCAAACATCCCAAAATAAATTTAATGAATAAATTTAAATTCCTAAAAGATTTATACCTTCATAAAGTGGAGAACCATTGGACTTAAAGATGTGTGGTTATTCGGTTCTTCATAATGGCTCGTGTTGAAGTGTAAAGGGATACGCTAAAATCTATATAAGCCTAAGTTATGAGCAGATGACATAAATTAGGCTCTTACAATAGTCATAAAGAGGTGTTACAAATGATTGGTTCCTTCAATCCCAAAATAGAAAACGTGAAAATCAAAAGAAATACAGAAGGAAAGAGCCATCCATCAGCTTGTAGATAATCACTGATTAAATGTGAAAAGTAGCACGTGTCAAACGCCGATCGTTGTTTTATGTTCACTGTCCTAATAGAAAAACCTAAACTTATGACTACACACTCAAAAAGGGAGTATAGCGGCCAACTCTGGGTATCGAAAATCCACAGAGACAAGTTGTTAGAATTTAATTGGTTTAATACTTCTAAATAAAAGTGTAAAAGTTAATTTGTTAACTAAAAACAAATAAAAGATAAACTAGGCATGACTCTATTTAAACTAAATTAACAAAGACAATAAAAACTATAGGTTACGTCCGATATCCCTCACCCCGAGCTAATTAGCATAAAATATTACATGGGTCGACGAGTTATTAAGATTGAGTCTCGTTTTGACAGTTAATTAAATCAAGAGTTGTCACACCCCTAAATTCGCATAAAAGTCTAATAAGATTTTGGCGTCAACAAATACC
Source organism: Sambucus nigra (assembly GCA_949130495.1). NCBI lineage: Eukaryota > Viridiplantae > Streptophyta > Magnoliopsida > Dipsacales > Adoxaceae > Sambucus > Sambucus nigra. The sequence goes on from OX422224.1 coordinate 380,699,839, forward strand.
CCGAAAATTATGCACGTAATATCATAAATACAGAGCATACATGATATATCCTGTTAAATATTCTAGGCATAATAGCTAGGAAAACACACTCGAAATAGACCCGTAAAACTCCATAACCAAAGCAAAGCAACCCGTCAACCCAAAGGTGAGTTCAATCCAACACAACCTATACAAAGTTAGCAAGAAAGCATGGTAAATGACATGAATTAAAAGCAAGAAAGTAAACCTAATTATGAAAGAAATAAATAACAATAAATGAATGTTAACTAGGTATGGAAATGAAAGGAAACAAGTAAAGAAAGCATGAAACAAATAAAAGAGACAAAGAAAAGTAAACTTACATACATAAAAATGGGGAAATCTCAAAGGAAAATGGAGAAGGGACAAATCTCCTTACAAACATTAACCTAATGTAAAATGTAAGATGTTTACAAAAGAGAGCAAAGGTTCTCTTATATAGTAAGTTGGGAAAAAAATAGAAAAGAAAAGGAAAAAGTAAAGAAAAGGAACAAGTTAGTAAATATCTGATGCTACTGGTCGATCGCGGCCAGGGGACTGGTCGACCGGTACTTTAAGTCTATCCCACTGTCTCCCTCGTAAGGCAAAATACCAAGATGCGCTCGACCAACCCCCTAGGCGCGGTCGACCGATGCTCTATTTTTTGCTATCATTTGGTCTTCACATGGGAGGAAATCTTAATAACGTAAATGGCCATACTTCTTCGTTCAAACTCGAAACGACGTGTCATTTGCGGCCACGCAATGCTAACTCAATGAACTACGCATCCGTGGAAATTCCATGAGCCAGAGATGAAGTGTGAATTCACTAAAACACCCTTAAAGTAGCGTTCGATTACGAAACCTCTTCAAAATGCAACTGATCCTCACTTTTAGCGTTACAATACCTACAAAAGCACAAATGCATAAAAATAAAGCGCGCAAATATGTAATATTCGTGACATATCACACCCCCTCACTAACACATTACTAGTCCCTAGTGATGAAACAAACAAAACTAGTCCACAGAAGACGATAAAAAATGTATATATGCATCGAAATATAAATGCCACGTTCGTAGAGAACACTAATGCATTTAGCGTATGCAATAAGCCGTTAAACCCCTAGGTTAACCTAGTGGACGAGTGTCATCTCGTGAGGGTTTTCAAGGATGAAACCCACAAACATCATATGGTTTTTTAGAAATATGCCCAACACAACATGCGACAAGCCCAACAATACGAAAAATATTTCATACACATTATTAGAAAAGTGAATGAATTCACACAGAAGTCCATATTATTAACATTATAGAATGAACTTCGTTGAATTGAAACCTTAAAATGTGGGAGGGGAGCGAGCACATGCAAAGTATGATTTGGCAAAAATTTGTATAAACAGGATAAAAACTAAAGCAAGCATATATTCAATCCTCATGGGCATTACACTCATAAAGTGAATTCACTCGAAATAGGGAGTTAACACACAGAACATGCGGGCATAAAGAGTAAATATAAATGGAAACTAGGCCGCACACATGTCACACATGAAGAACGCTATATATAAAATGAAAAATTGTAATATCAATGAAGGATACCGCTCATTAAAGGAGGTGAAATGCATTTTCACAGATTATCAGAACTATTTCAACTTTTAAATTAAATGCACCCTAAGAACACATAGTACTTGATAGGGTTGTAATGTAGGTTTGGGGTTAAGGTACAAAATGAATGAAATATGTACGGATTCAAAGTGTTTGGGGATGAAAACTCTGGATAATGGAAAATGCGGGCATTTTCAAACTTGGAAAAAAGTTTCAAGCATTAAATATAATAATTGGAGAGCAATCAAAGCTTATTGAACTATATATACAACGTATACAAATTTCTCTTTCTTTTTCTTTTCTTCTTTTTCTCATGTTTTCTTTTCTTTTCTTTTCTTTCTTTTTCTATTTTTTTCCCTTTTTCACTTCTTTCTTTTCGTTACTTTTCACATTCTCACATGCCTAAATTGCAACTATAAATCAAGAACAACATTCAATCCAAAGTAACATTCCAAACAAAGGTATGTGAGGTAATATAAAAGTCTTAAACTCCAATTTGGAGTTGGTTATGAGATTTTGGGTGATGAAACGAAGGTCTATATTTAGGGTAAGATCGAAAACATTTACGGTGAAGTCAAGGTCAATACGGGTGATATAAAAAAGATGGCCTATGATCATTTTCTAAAGTTTACACAATTCTAGAGTCAAAACAAAATTTGAAAATCATGCCCAAGTAATACATTTCAAGAATGAACTCAATTAATGAACGATCAATGAAAGAATAGAGAGATTACCAACGACTGAAATGTTTTCAAAGAGGAAAGAGTAGTGTATACACTCACAAACGACGAAAGGTACAAAGCTTACTCGGTGTAAGTATATACAATGGAACAAAACATTACCGAGTTATAAAAATCTTAAACCAAATTAATAATACAAGAAAAATGCATGTGCCCATGGGATTAAAGTTTAATTCACGAAGTTATTGATAATATCAATGATTGAGGACTAAAGTCTAATAATTTCTAAAATCGAGAACATACATCGTTGAGTTGTCTAATGGATCGGGCAATTATTAAAATTTATCATCGAAAACAAAGGCAAAATGCCCAACAAAGGAGAAAAAAGAAAGAAAATTATTTTGAAAATTTTAATTTTTACAAGAAGAACATGCTTGGAAATAACATATAATCAAATCAAAGAAACTACCAATGAATGGATAGAATATCTCACACCCCCTAACTTAAAACCTGGCATTGTCCTCAATGTTCATTAAGAACCAAGTTAAAGAGAGGAAAATAGCGATATTACCCAAAAGGAACGATCTCGTGAAAGAACAAGTTCAATGATTCTAAAAAACATGTTAGTAACAAGAATAGCAAAAATAAATAACAAAAAACCTAACTAATTAAACTAGACAAAAAGTAAGAAAAAAGGAAAATAAGAAAAATAAAACTAACTATTTACAACCTACAATTTTAACTTCTATTTAACTATACACTAGAAGTTGAAATTTTTTAGGGTACACCTAAATTACAATTTGAATTTGGGGGATAACAGGTGTACCCTCACTTGAAAGCATGCCTTTAAGAAAATAAAAGTTTCGTTTGAACAATGGAAGGCATGTGTAAGGCGAAAGAAATGAATTATCCCCAATTAAATTTTTGGCGGGAGAATGGGGGATTTGGATAAGATGGGAGATAAATACACATGGGGGCCAAGAAAAAATGAACCATCTCCCAAGTATTTTGAAATTGGAATAGGAGGCGGCGTACAAGGAGGCAAAGATGCCTTCATGGAAAGCAACTAGAGCAAGTACTCCTCATCAATGAAAGGGTTGAACATTTAAAAAATTTCTTCGATTCATCGAGTACATGTGACGGTACGATAACGGAGAATGAAAAGGGGGATGAAAGAAATTCAAACTCAAGAGATAAGTCATCATTGCTTGAAGATTGAGTTTCAAAGGAAATAAGATCATTTTCAATCGAATATTCTTCTGTGGGAGTCAAAGAAGAAATCATTTCATTGCAAATGGATACTACGTCCATTTTATCCTCACTTTCATTCTCAATTAAATTATGGTTGAAGTCAAGAATGGTTTGTTTAAAAATAGGTGCAAAGTCCACATTTGGTTCAAAACATTCCTAAACTTCAAAAGTCTTGGAAGAAAAATCTTCATCGGATTCAAATAATAAATCCAATTCATGTTCCCACAAATGATTTTCTTCCCGATAACGGTCTTCATACCTCTCATTTTCAAGCATGAGAAAACCCTTGCCGAACGTTATAGGTCAGGGTGCGGATTCATGGAAATGAGAAGTTTGAAAATTATTATCGAAACTATACTCAAACTCATTATTATAAGAATTTTGAAAACTATTGCAATTTGTTTCAAAATTCCTATTATAAGGAATTAGAGGCCCAAAGTCGTTATCCTCCTCCTCAAAATACACGCAATGTAAAGCTTGACTTTTTTAATACTCGCCCAACGTCATTTTTGAATTTGTAATTTTTTGAGACTCTAAGTATTAACCAAAAGTCATAGGTTTATGGGGATTTTGAGAATTATCATAATGATTAGAAAAAGAATTGGAATAAGTCATGCTTACCCCAAAGATGGCTCGAAGTGGCAAAATCCACAAAGTGATGTGCGCGTGAAAAATGCAAGTGGTTCTTGGCGCCCAAATGTAGAATTCCTGCAAAAATGTTAGGCAAAAAATACAAATAGAAAAAAATACTATGAAATACTAAATCAAATAAATTCTAAGACATCAAGTCCCCGACAAAGGTTCCATTTTGATTAAGCGTGAAAAGTAGCGCGTGTCAAACGCTGATCGTTGTTTTCTATTAACCGCCTTAATACAAAAACCTAAACTTATGACTACACTAAAAAAGGGAGTATATCGACCAAGTCCGGGTATCAAAAATCCACAGAGACGAGTTGTTAGAATTTAATTGGTTTAATACTTCTAAATAAAAGTGTAAAAGGTAATTTGTTAACTAAAAAGAATTAAAAGATAAACTAGGCATGAGTGTATTTAAACTTAGGTTGCATCGGATATCCCTCACCCCGAGTTAATTAACATAAAATGGTTATTGTGGGTACCCGAAAATGAGAACTATGGGCCTGGACGAGTAGTCCAGTCCTGGCGGCCCAAAGTCCAAGCCCCTCATCTTTTATATTGATCCGGTCTCCCCCCACGATCCCATGAAGGGAAGTTATGGGGGAGATAGAAAACATGGAGGAACCCATCACCTCCACTCATCTACATGTACATGTATATATTAAACCCTAGCTCCGGGGCAAAAGGACGAGTTGTATTCTCTGTAATCACTCTCCGGAGTATATAGAAATAATATCGACTACACCACCGTGGACGTAGGCACATCTTTGTTGAACCGCGTACATCATTTGTTGTGTGATTGGCATCTTATATTCCTTATTCTTTTCTTGATAATTGTTTCTCTCGTATTTATTTGTGTTGCATAATAATTTCCTCCACAATTGGCGCCGTCTGTGGGAAACGTTCATCTTTCCCTGAGAAGAGCCCACGTCAAGAAAGGAGTTTAAGATGTCTGGCCACAGCAGCAATGCTCCCCAATCAGGAGATATTCAAGAGCCACCTGCTCCTTGCAGGATCAGGTCTGAAGTCCGACGTTCAGGTCAGAGAGCTCACCTGCAAAAACCAGCCTCAGAAGAAAGTCAGGGACCAACGAGGTCCACACAGATATCCAAGTTGATTGATGCGCATGAGGCAAGGCTCCACGAGCAGAGGGAGTCTTCTCGCAGATACGAGGCTGAGAATGCTCGCTTGAAAAGAAGACTGGAAAGACTAGAGAGGGATCTTCGTCCTGATAATAGGAGATGCCCATATCGCACTCCTAGCCCTTAGGCGAGCAAATCTCGCAGCCAATGAAGGAGCCCTAGGTTAGAATCACAAAGGGACGAAGGAGGCGAGTCAAACGACGACCTCCGTGAACAACTACGAAGAGATCGCCACTACCAGAGCCCTGCTCGCAGCGAAGAGAACATACAAAACATGGTCCGCAGGGAGATGGACCAGCATCCCGCTCACCACGGAACAAGATCAACCAGAGAATTCGCGAGGTGAGCTCTCAAAACCCAGATGAAGTCACATTTCACAAGATAAATCGAAGAAGAGGAAGCTCTTAAGAAATTTTCCATTCCAAGGTTCAAGATTTACGACGAAAAAACTGATCCCATCGATCACGTCAGGCAATACCGACAGGCCATGACCCTCTGGAGTCACCGAGATGCCCTGATGTGCCGCATTTTTCCCTCAATCCTTCATGATGTAGCACAGAAGTGGTTCGAGAGGCTCCTCCATCGGTCGATCAAGAATTTCAAATCCCTAGCCAAACTCTTTACGTCACGATTCATTACCAGTAGCTCCCATCCCAAAAGGATGGATGCTCTGCTAATAATGAAGAAAACGCCTCAAGAGACCCTCTGAGAATACGTGAAGAGGTACTGGGAGTTATTTAATGAGATCAAGGACTGCGCAGAGGAAGTGGCAGTGGCCTCCTTCAAAATTGGGTTCCCTAGTTCTTTCCTCCTCTACCAGTCCCTGACGAAGAAGGAAGCTATGACTATTGGCGACCTAATGGCCCGAAGCGAGAAATACGCAAAGGTGGAAGATGTCACCCGCCCTAATACAGGAGAAAACGATCGATCTAAGCTCACTACCAAGGTAGGTGAGAAAACTGAGAACCAGAGGAAAGGATGAAAGAACGGGGGAAACAATGGCACCAAGAACGGAGGGAACCATGACGCGTCGAAAGCATTCCAGGCGGTCAACACCGTCTTCAAAGAACCAATTTACAAGATTCTCGTGAAGATCAAGGATGAGCCATTCATCAAGTGGCCCAGGAAGATGGGAGGAGATCCCTCGAAGAGGAACAATGCGTTGAGGTGCACTTTTCACAAAGAAGGAGGACACAAGACCGAGCACTGCAAAGCGCTTAAGTCTCACCTCGAAGAATTGGCCCAGTTCGGGCATTTGAACGACTTTATGGAGAAAAGGGCAGAGAAAGTGACTGTCAACAGAGAGGCGAGACTCGACAACGTGCTGGAAGATGATACTGGACACGAGTTCGCAGTAATCCACGGAGTATCTGACGTCAAGCAGATACAAGGGAACTCAACTCGAATGGAAATAAAAAAAAACTTACAGCGGTAATGCAGGCTTTTCAAATCGATCCAAAGGACGTCAACTATAACAAGCATATTATTTTCACGAATAAAGACTTGATGGGAGTAAGGACCCCACATCATGATGCCCTGGTCATTACACTCGGGATAGCCAACTTTAACATCGACAAGTTGCTCGTCGATCAAGGAAGCTCATCCGAAGTAATGTACCTCGACCTATTCAGGAAATTGAAATTAAGCGTCGCCGACCTAAAGGAAGCTACTGTTCCTTTGGTCGGCTTCACTGGAAAAATGACCATGCCCCTAGGCAAGATAGTGCTGTCAGTTCGTGCTGGGAATGTCTCCAATATGATTGAGTTTTTGGTAGTTGACATCGAATCACCGTACCAGGCCATCCTCGGCAGAGGATGGCTTCATGCGATGAAGGTAATCTCCTCGACCTACCATCAGAAGCTGAAGTATGTAACCGAGCGAGGAGTAATGGAGATCCACGATGACCAAGCAATGGCGAGGAAGTGCTTCATAGCAGCCATCCGACCAAAGCTAGAGAAGAAGGCCAGTCAACCCAGCGAGAAAGTTGAAGAGGGTATGATACCTTCTAAATAGCAATTAAAGTATGGAAGACCTAGAGTAGAGGAGACCAGGATCCTCCCCTCCGAACGTGTCATCGAGGACCTGGTAGAAGTTATAGCTGAAGTTAGTGACAGTAGAAGAGTCTTCTTGATTGGAGCATCTCTCACCGACCAAGAACAGAAGGAGTTGACGACCTTGCTGAGACACAACGTAGACGTTTTCGCATGGGAACCATACGAGCTTCCTGGCATTGATCCTGATATGGTCTGTCATCTGCTGTAAGTCGAACCCACATTCAAGCCAGTCACGCAGAAGGCACGGAGAACTGCACCCGAGAAGGCTAAAGCGGTCGAAAAGGAAGTCAAAAAATTACTGGATGCAGGATCCATACGGGAAGTGCAATTCCCCAAGTGGTTGTCCAACCCAGTAGTGGTTCCGAAGAATAATGGGAAGTGGAGAGTTTGCATCAACTTCACAGACCTCAATAAACCATGCCCTAAGGATAGTTTCCCCCTCACAAAGATAGACCAACTAGTAGATGCCACTGCAGCTCACGAGCGAATGAGTTTCCTGGGCGCATACTTAGGATATCACCAGATACCCTTGTATGCCCCAGACCAGGACAAAATGGTGTTCATCACGACAGTTGGGTTATATTGCTACAAGGTCATGCCATTTGGGCTCAAGAATGCGGGGGCAACCTATCAGCGGCTGGTCACAAAAATGTTCAAGGAACAAATGGGAGACACAATGGAGGTCTACATCGATGCCATGCTCGTTAAGAGCAAGAAGAAGGAAAATCACCTCTCAGACCTGTCAAGGACCTTCGAAATCCTCAGGAAGTACCGAATGAAGCTTAATGCGAGCAAGTGTTCCTTCGGTGTCCAGTCAGGAAAATTTCTTGGATACTTGGTCAGTAAGAGAGGCATAGAAGCTAATCCAGACCAGATCGATGCAATCAACAGGGTACAACCCCCTCGAACAATCCAGGACGTGCAGAAGCTCACTGGAATGCTCGCTGCCTTAAATCGCTTCATTTCCAAATCCTTCGAGAAGTGCAAGACTTTTTTCCAGCTTCTAAAAGGGAGTAAACCGATAGAATGGAGCCTAGATTGCTCGCGAGCATTGGACGAGCTCAAATCCTACCTAAGCACTCCACCATTACTGGTCATACCACAGCAAACGAATTCTTTATACCTGTACCTCTCTGTATCCAATCACACTGTCAGCTCCGCGCTAATATGCGAGGTTTCAGGGATCCAACACCCAGTTTATTACGCGAGCAAGACCTTATTAGACGCCTAGAAAAGGTACCTGCCATTGGAGAAGCTCGCCTTTGCCCTAGTAATAGCCTCGAGGAAGCTGGAGCATTATTTCGAGGCTCATACTATCATCGTCTTTACATCCCACCCCCTTAAGGCGGTCCTAAGGAAAGCGGATTTGTCGGACAGATTATCTAAGTGGTCAGTCGAGCTCGACCGATTTGACATCCAATTTCAACTAAGGACAGCTATCAAGGGTCAGATCCTTGCTGATTTCATAGGCGAAGAACTCCCCGACCAACCTCAACCAACAAAGCAAAAGGAGAACCAAGCAACAGTGGAAACCTGGAAACTATTCGTTGATGGAGCCTCCAATTCAAAGGGTAGAGGCGTAGGCATTGTTCTCATCACCCCAGAAAACACCATCCTTGAGCAAGGAATTAGGCTTGGATTTTCAGCCTCCAACAACGAAGCAGAGTACGAAGCCCTAATAGCCGGTCTCCAAAAGGCGCAAACTCTGGGAGCAAAACGTTTACAGGTGTTCGGCGATTCTCAACTAGTCTCCTATAAGATAAGTGGAGATTACAACGTGAAGGATGAAAGAATGGCAGCCTGCCTCTCCCTGGTGAGAAAACTAATGACGAGCTTTGAGGAGATCAACATCCAGCAGTTTTCCAGAGGGCAAAACAGTCATGTCGACGCCTTAGCAGCCCTAAGTTTGGCAGTTGATTCTAGCCTTAAATGGGTCATTCCCATCGATTTCCTCATTTGTCCGAGCATTAACCACAACATCAAGCTGCCAAACGTGGAACAAATACTCCAGGTGAGATCAGCCCCCAACTGGATGGTCCCCTTAAAGGACTATTTAAAGGAGGACACACTCCCAGAGGTCAAGAAAAATGCCCACCAGATAAGAGTCAAAGCTGCTCGCCTTCACTTATCCACAGGAGGCGACTTGTATAAGAAGTCCTTCTCCGGTCCCTACTTTAGATGCGTCCATCCAGGCGATGTCGAGCAAGTGATGCGCGAGCTTCACGAAGGAATCTGTGGAAGTCATGTCGGAGGAAGTTCTCTAGCCTTTCGAGCAATGAAGGAAGGCTATTGGTGGCCATATATGCAAAAGGACTCCGCAGTATATGTCCGCAAATGCCTGAAATGCCAACTTCACGCTCCTATGGTCCACCAACTCGCCAGCGACCTAAAATCCCTAACCAGCCCATGGCCCTTCGCCCAATGGGGAATGGACATCGTGGGACCACTGCCCACCGCTGTCGGCAATCGCAAATACATGTTGGTTGCAACTGACTACTTCAACAAATGGATCGAGGCAGAATCATTGATAAACATTCGAGATGCTGATATGATAAGGTTCATATGGAGGAATATAATCACTCGATTCGGAATCCACAGAACCATCATCACTGATAATGGGACACAATTCGAGGGTGGCCCCTTTCAGGACTTCTGTAACGAACACGGGATCAGGCACAACTTTAGTTCGGTGGCCTGCCCTCAGAGCAATGGGCAAGCAGAAGCTTCCAATAAAACTGTGATCGATGGATTGAAGAAGCGATTAGAGCGAGCCAAAGGCGCATGGTCAACCGAGCTACCCCATATCCTATGGGCATACCGAACAACTCCTCGGCGAGCAACAGGAGAAACCCCATTTTCGCTAATATATGGCATGGAAGCAGTCATCCCACTGGAAGCGGGTCTGCCAATAATGAGATCCGACCTTATCGACCAAAGACAGAATGATGAGGCATTGCTTGCTGAACTCAACCTCGCCAACGACCGAAGAGAAATTGCCCTAGTGAAGCTTGCAAGCTATCAGCAACAGCGCGCAAGGCACTACCACAAAAGGGTTAACCTGAAAAGATTCCAAGTTGGGGACTATGTCCTAAGAAAAGTCCTGGGTAACACGGTGAAGTCATCAGATGGCAAGCTAGGCTCAAACTGGGAAGGACCCTTTAAAGTAACTAAAGACGACCTGCAAGGTGCCTATCATTTGGAAACGATGGAGGGCAGAGAGATACCACGAGCATGGAATGCAGCTAATCTCAAGAAATTCTATTTTTAGATTCTTAAGGAATTCTATTGTTGAATATTTTTCTTGTATTTTTTTATGTGGAAGGACAGTTCATTTCCCTTATTACTAATGAAATTAGTAACAGTTGCATTCCATCACACATCTTTTCCAAATCACAGGCACGATGGTCGATATAGCAGGGGAATACCCCTCCTCAGGTCATCGTCATGAAACACGAGAAACCTCTTAGCATTGCCCCTGGCAATATATAAAGCCCTACAGAGGATTCTTAGGCAATGCGACCAGATTTTATACTGGCCATCAAACCTACCCTGATTGAGCAAAATCCTGATCGGATGAAGACATCCAATACCAGGTGTGTCCTCGCCAATTTCCCTACTTAGGCCTAAGGGAGTGTGACGACACAACCTAAAAGGTAAAATGGGGCATAATGGTATTTTGGTATTATACTGGACTGGGGGGACACTTGCATGACAAAACAAAAAGGATTATGAAGCAGCAAGACTATAAAAAGGTTGGATGAACATGTTTAGTCGGCGAAGCTCGCCCAAAGCATTTACATTATCAAAGGTTTCATTAATCCCTTATATTTACAACAATAATAATACATGTTTAGTCGGTGAAGCTCGCCCAAAGCATTTACATTATCAAAGGTTTCATGAATCCCTTATATTTACAACAATGATAATACATGTTTAGTCGGTGATGCTCGCCCAAAGCATTTACATTATCAAAGGTTTTCATTAATCCCTTATATTTACAACAATGATAATACATGTTTAGTCGGCGAAGCTCGCCCAAAGCATTTACATTATCAAAGGTTTCATTATTCCCTTATATATACAACAATGATAATACATGTTTAGTCGGAGAAGCTCTCCCAAAGAATTTACATTATCAAAAAAAACAAAAGAATAACAACTTGCAAAATCTCAAGAAGGTGGAAGCCTCCTAACAAGATAATCTGCCACTCTAGCTCTTCGTCCGTCATCAGGAGAGGGGACAAGCTCTTCCACAACCTCATTTATGTCCAACTCAAATAGTTGTCGAGGAATAGCATCAATGGGGATCCATCGATCATCCCTCCTGAATGGGTTGGGCATCAGAGTGGAAGAGGACATCTCGTGACGATACCATAACACCGAGTTCCTCGAGACCTGAAGCTCTTTCAAGGCACTTAACCACCCTCTGATGAAAGAAAGTTCCTCAAACTCAGATAGTCTTGTTGGAGCATCCAGCCAACCTAAATCATAACCGTCAGCCCACGCTTGACCTTTCTTGTATAAGTGCCGCAATCGGGTAACGTCCCTTTGAAGCTCAGCAGCAATTACATATGCTCGTCGGACATCATCGCGGAGCTCTTGAATCTCCTTATCACGTTGTTCTTCTGCTTCCCTGATTCCTGCCCCTGGTGCTCCTACCAGCTCGCGAGAGGGGAGGAAGAGTGGAACCTCACGGCATAGGAGGAGTATATCCAGCTCGCGACGACGAGGAGCCTTGCAGAACCGCTGAAACAGTGCTCGGTGCATGCTCTCTAAGTTGTAAGACCTCCCTCCTCAGGTTTTCATTCTCCTGCTACAGGAACTCCCCAAATTGGTTGACCTCGGTGGCCTCTAGGAGTCTGGTTCTCAGCATATTGACTTCCTCTTGCACTGAGGCACCAATGCCTTCCATCTCCTGAAGCCTGTCCTTCAGCTTAGACACTAGCTCAGACTGCTCCTTATACTTTTGATTCCTTGACCTAAGAGGTTTGCAAAGCCTCACAAAGACCTGACGAACCTGAGGACTGGTATTGGGACCAAGAGTCCTGCCCAATTGAGATGTGGCAGGAATATACTCTTCTACATCAGTCAACTACAAGATATAAAAGGGCAATGGAGAGAAAAATCAATCAATGAACTGGAAAATAAGCCTTTTCATTTTATTGATAAAAGTCAAGTACATCGAGAAGAAATCGGAAAAATTATAAGCAGAAGTACAAAAATAGTCCTAAAAGCAGATTAACTAGCAACCTTAGGCTGCCCAGAGGTGGCTGGCTGCTTCCCCTTGTCAGTAGCAGCAGAGGCATCCCCCTCTATAGGGATGCCCTCAGTCGCTTGGGCAAGACAAGCACCGACAGGAATTATCTCAGAGGTAAGATCAACACCCTAGATGGCTGGGACAGGGGTTTCTTCATCCATAGTTGGCCTCGGACCCGGGTCATGCTCATCGAACAGAGGAGATTCAGCATCAACACCGGTAACTAAGAGGGCCTTGTTCTAGCCCTTCTTGAAGTTTAAACGGCTGATGTAGCCTATCTAAACCTCGGCGTCTTCGTAAGCAGCAGTCCACCCGAAGTTATATGAATCCTCCTTAATGGTGCCTACCTGGGACTCTTTCTCCTTTAACTACTCGGTCAGAACCCTATTCTCCTCCACGACCTCCATCTTGCTCGAGCAGACTAGGTCATAGGCCTGCCTTAGCTCGCATAGCTCCTTAATCGCCGCATCCCTCTCTCTATTAGAATTGATGAGGGCCAGATCAGAGGAAGCTCGGGTGGCGTCGACAGTCTTTAAATTAGCCTCCAGCTGAGAACCCTGACCTCTAGAGCGAACTTTTACTGCTCCATCTCGCCATTCCTTCTCACCAACTCGTCCCGAGAATGATAGAGCACGGAGAAGTCGGTCACAAACTGCCAAAAATAAAGAAGAGATCAAGAAGGAGAAACAACTAAAACTTGTTAAAGAATTGAAAAATGGAGAGGTTCTTACTAAGGCTAGCCTCTGGCTAGCTTGTAGGGCCAATTGATCAGATCCCAGCGCCCTCTGGCGATCTGTAGGAAGAACTGCCCTCTTGAGCAGCGCAGGTGCCAGCTGAGGAGAAATGGCAACTGAAGCCCCCTCGGGCAAAGCAGACACCGGGGCCAAGGCTTACCCAGCCTTTGCCCTTGAGTCCATCTTCCCCCTCTCTTCCTCTTTCTCCTTTTCCATTCTTTTCTTCTCCTCCATACTCTTCTTTTCCTCCACCTTCTTTCTTTCCTCCTCCTTTCTTCTCTCCCTCTCTCTCTCACCTGCTATTCCTCTCTCCTCTTCCTCTCTTGCTCCTGAGTAGAAGATCGAGAACCAGTAGCCATGGCCCCAGAAGTAGACTTTTGTTTCTTTGACCTCTGTGCAAGAAGCATGTGGTCCTCATCATCATCATATCTAATCAAGTTCTTCCTTGAAGGCATCTCTTCACCTGAACTGCTGGAAGTGCTCGATGATTCTCGAGCTTCAGAATCCTCCTCACAGTCAGAGGAACTGCTACTGTCAGATCTCCCTTCACCCAAATTACTCTCAGCTCCTATAGGCTCACTCTCAGAGCTGCTCTCCTCTTCGTCCAACTGGATAGGCTCAGCAATAGTCTCTCTGAAAGAATCAAACTCTGGTACACTATCCACAGGTCATGTTATGAAGCTGGATCCCACGTTCTTATACTCGATCAAAAAGGCAGTAGACCTGGGATGCTCACCGTCACCCAGAGGCTCCCTGATATTCCAAGCTTTCACCAACTCCGAGATACGAACCTTGCTGAGAGCAGGCTCCAAATTCTTTGACCTCGCTGTGGAAGAAAAAGCAAAGAGGGGTCAGAAAAGTCATAAATCAGCCAAGGTTAAAACAACAGTATAATGTCTACCTATATATTCTTCCCCGTAAAAAGGAACAGTGAACCTCTCAGACCTCGACCCTTCAAAATGGGAAGGGAACTGCCAATTCCTAATGAAGAAACCCTCTTACCAGTAGTCCTTATGGGAATCAGGTAGGTTTACTACCAATACCCTATCAGGGCTCCTAGCTTTGAGGTATAAGACACCTGAACTAGTTCGATAAAAGGAGTAACAGAAACAGATCTCGGTAAGTCCTAACCTAGTACCATATAACTGATTTATTCTATGAAAGCCATTTACTATTTTCCACACATTGGGCGAGCATTGTGCAGGAACAATATTGAAATAGCCGAAGAAATGCAAAAATAAATCATTAGGGGGAAAAGTAAGCCCCCTTGGGAAAGCAACAAAACATGGATCCAGTGGGCATCCTCTATATCCCTAACGTTCCTAGGAGGGGAGGCAAAACACTCAATATCTACCCACTCAGGGGTATTGTAGAACTTCCTAAATTCAGAGATTGACCTATTTCCAATTTTTGCCATTGAAAAACTCAAGAAAAGCTACAAACCAAAGAGAAAGTGCAAAGAAAAGGCACGAGAAACTTACAAAACAGAGGATCGGCTCAAGTGATGAAGAAGCACGAGCTTAAGATGACTAAGAAGCAAGGGGAATGGGGATTGAGAGAAGAAGGTACGAGGCGCTAGATTTCTCAGAAGAAAGAATAGTACTGGAAGGGCTGAAGCGATGGAAGAAAAAGTGGCTATCCCAATAAGCCTTCAATTCTAATCATAGCGCACAATAAGCGAAGCGGGTGCAACCAAATCGACTTCACAGTTTTCAAAGAATCGCAAATCAGCCATAATGGCTGATAATTTAAATCCATTGAGCTCATAAACATGGCCCAACAAATTTAGGGGCAATTGTGGGTACCCGAAAATGAGAACTATAGGCCTGGACGAGTAGTCCAGTCCTGGCGGCCCAAAGTCCAGGCCCCTCATCTTTTATATTGATCCGGTCTCCCCCCACGATCCCATGAAGGGAAGTTATGGGGGAGATGGAAAACATGGAGGAACCCATCACCTCCACTCATCTACATGTACATGTATATATTAAACCCTAGGTCCGAGGCAAAAGGACGAGTTGTATTCTCTGTAATCACTCTCTGGAGTATATAGAAATAATATCGAGTGCACCACCGTGGACGTAGGCACATCTTTGCTGAACCACGTACATCTTTTATTGTGTGATTGGCATCTTATATTCCTTATTCTTTTCTTGATAATTTCTTCTCTCGTATTTATTTGTGTTGCATAATAATTGCCTCCACAGTTATATGGTCGACGAGTTATTAAGATTGAGTCCCGTTTGGACAGTTAATTAAATCAAGAGTTGTCACACCCATAAATTATCAAAAAAGTCTAATAAGATTTTGACATCAACAAATACCCCAAAAATTACGCATGCAAGGTCGTAAATACGGAGCATACATGATATACCTCGTTAAATCTCCTAGGCGTAATAGCTAGGACAACCCACTCGAAATAGACCCGTAAAACTCCATCACCAAAGCAAAGCAACCCGTCAACCCAAAGGTGAGTTAAATCAAACACAACCAAGACTAAATTAGTTAGAAAGCATGGTAAATGACATGAATTAAAAGCAAGAAAGTAAACTTAATTATGAAAGAAATAAATAACAATAAATGAATGTCAACTAGGCATGGAAATAAAATTAAGCAAGTAAAGAAAGCATCAAACAAATGAAAGTCACAAAGAAAAGTAAACTTACATACATAAAAATGGGGAAATCCCATAGGAAAATGGAGAAGGGACAAATCTCCTTACAAACCCTAACCTAATGTAAAATGTAAGATGTTTACAAAAGAGAGCAAAGGTTCTCTTATATAGTAAGTTGGGAAATAAAATAGAAAAGAAAAGGAACAAGAAAAGAAAAGGAATAAGTTAGAAAACATCTGATGCTACTGGTCAACCGCGATCAAGGGGTCGGTCAACCAGTCCTTTAAGTCTAGTCCACTGTCTCCCTTGCAAGGCAAAATTCCAATACATGGTCGACCGCCCCCTGGGAGCAGTCGATTGTTACTCTATTTTCTGCTGTCATTTGGTCTTCACATGGGAGGAAATCTTCATAACGGAAATGGCCATAACTTCTTTGTCCAAACTTAAAACGACGCATCGTTTATGGCCATGCGATGCTAACTCAATAAACTACACATTTTTGAAAATTCAATGAGCAGAAGATGAAGTGAGAATTGACTAAAATTCCCATGAAGTAGCGTTCGGTGACCGAACGTCTCCGAAATGCAACCGATCCTCACTTTTTGCATTCTAATACCTACAAAAGCACAATTAACCCCTGAAAAACATGTATATGTCCAAATCTGAGGTTGTCTGGTTAACGAGCATAAATATAGGTATTAAGAACATAAAAGTGCTAGAATGCACAAAGATAAAGGGCGCAAATATGTAATATTCGTGACGTATCAATTACACTTTATTTTTGTCCTTTGGGGCTACTTCTGGAGGAATGACTTTAGTTTCAACAACAGGAACCTGTGAGGACTCCCCTATCCCCTCTTCATCATCCACCTCCTTTTATATGTTGAAGGAGTGCCAAGGTTGTGCCTCAGGAACAGGTCAGAGTTGGAAGTGGTGTGGACCTCCTTTAAGGCATTTGTTCAGTCATCCTTAAAGGAAACCGTCTTCATATACTCTATCTGGACCGAAGTAGCAACGAAGGCTTTATCCCATTCTCTATTAAAGGCATGCTATTTTTCCTTCTTGTCAGCAACAGCTTCCATAAATGAGTTAGCATCCATTTGCTCAGTTGTCTTCATCTTCTTCTCGACTATCTTCACCTTCTCTTTGGCCTAATCTAACTGCTCCTACTAATTTTTCTGGTCCTTCTCCTGGGCCTCCCTAGTGGCATCAGGGGATTATTTTACGCCTTTGAAGGTTTCCTCTACATTAGCCGGGGAAGGCCTTAATAGGTCATCCCTTATTTACAATTGTTTATAATAAACCAAAAATTGCCAAACAGTTAAATAATAAGGTAAGTATCATATATAAGTAAGAAAAATGGAAATTAGTGAAAGAAAGTATATGTTTACCAAATCAAGATTTTGATTATCCCTTTTTAAAAATCGATCCCTGGACATAGGATCCGCTACCAAACTAATCATAGGCAGAACTCCTGAGTGAATTAACCCACTGGCTAAACTAGGGTTCACTGCCACAGAGGCAGATTCAGTAGGAGCCTGATCAACTTGGGTTTTTTATAACAACTCCTACTAAGGAGCAGGACCTCTTTTTGATCTCTTGAATTGAGATTCAGTAGTTCTGAATTCTTTAATAGTGGCTGTTAATGGCCTTTTTTCACAAGCGATGAATTTCTTGGGTGGGGGAGATGGTAGTCCTGACATCAAGTTGGGAATCCTTATCTTTACCATGCCTTTTATAGATGAAGTGGGGATAGTGGTAATGTTAGAAGATTCGAAGTAGGTTGAGATTCCTCCAATTACGAACTCTCTCTCTGTCTCAAGGGATTCTGAAACTACAGTCGTGGACATTGAAGCTGGTGCTTTTTCTTCAAGATTAATGGGGCCTTGGCGTATATCTTTTATAGGATGGGGAACAAAAGAAGAATTTGAATTTTTTTACTCTTACAGAATGGATGCTGAACTAGGATGCACTTCTCATAGTCTTTGATGATTCGACCAAAGAAATTTTAATTCTTCAAAATTGACTTCTGAGTCACGAGGGCACTTCTTTTTACCTTCTTCTGCTAAAAAAATCAAGTAAAATTTGTTAGTAGGCATATTATCAAATAGTTATCAAGCATAAAATTAAAGCATGTCAAAATGTTGGATGACATATGCCACGCCCTTCCCGGGGGCATTTGGGACCAGTATATTCAACCGCCTCAAGAAGGGGGGCATGTTGCCAAATGTTGACCACCACTCCATAACCCCAATAATCTTTATATAGATTAGGCAAATTGACTACTAAATCTCTATTAGTTTTTCTAGTCTTTAGGTAATATGTGTTGTCTCATGTGGTTCCCCATTTATAATCGTACATTAATTTAGTGATCCTTATATAGGTTCCATAGAGTTCATTCAAGCGATTAACCCCATTCGCCGCTCGCCAAGTATTTGGGGCTACCCTTGTAGGGACTATGTTAAAGTATTAGTGGAACTCAAGAAATAGTTGTCTAGGAGGGAAATTTATTTTTCATTCTGCTATAAATAGTGTGAGAATCCAATGACCTTTATCTAAAGACAGGACATATAAGGTTCCATCCCCTATCTCCTAAGATACCCAACTGGGGATTTTTCTTCTTTCTCTAAACTCTTTTAAAGAGCCTTCATTAACAATATACACCATATTTTGTGCAATTAAAAAAGAAAAACATGAAAGAGAAATGAGTCTTACAGATTTCTCTAAAACATCAGAAGACACTCAAGAATGACGAAGAAAGACTGAAGGCAGAAAAAAATTGAGTTCAAAGGTTAGAGGTAAAGAAAATAGGGGAAAGCTCTGTCCTTTCATAGGTACAGTAGTTACCCTTGAAGCTTGGGAATTTAAATGATTAAATGAATCGATGACTGAACTCTCGATGGCTGGACGCATTCCAAAGGGATAGAAAGATCGGCGTACCCTTTGGCGGTTTGGTGTTTTTCAAACTATTAACAAAAATGACATTGCATTGATATACTGGAGAAAAAATACAACTCCTGAAGGTCAGCCGCTGACCTCCACCATTCTTCGGCATCGAGTGTAATACCCCATAATTTTTAGAATAAAATATTACGACAAAAGTGAAATTAATGATTTTGGATTTACTTTTAGAATAAATTTAATTGGGAGGATTTAAAATTTAAGCGAGTAAATTCTTTTATTTAAATAAACATTTATTCATGATTTTGTAATTAGAAAACTCAATTGGACATGATGGGCTTGCTAGTGAAAAATATATCACACATAAATAAATTTATGGGCGCGTGTCGTTTTAACATAATAAAAGAGATAAATGAAATAAAAATAATTTGGACACATTTTGGGGATCGTTAGAGACTCGCTTTAGTATTTTAAATGTTTCGAAATGGTCTCGGGAGATAGTTATATGAGTTGGGTAACTTTTGGGCTAGTTGGGTTATGGATTAGGGTCCATTTAGGGGTCCAAAAGTTGGGTTTTAGGCCCAACATGGGATTAGCCTTTTATTTAGTGTTTAAGTGGGGGTAAACCATTCCCTCACTATCATTCCACAAAACCTAAAACAACAGTTATGGGAGAGGAAAGTAGGAATACCAAAAGAGGGGAAAACGCAAGGAACAAAGGAAGAAATCAAGGGCTTTCAAGGGGCTTCTCTTCTACAGATTTTAAAGCCAGGAATTCTCTTGCTTAATTTATGTTTCCAATTTATTTCTTGATGCATGTAGTGACTTTGGGATTTAGGTTTGAGTATGATTTATTTAATTATGAATAATACATGTGGAAGACTGGCCTTTATGTAGAGTTATCCCAGAAATTAGGTATCGTGGAATCTGAAAATTTGGTGATAGAATCCATAAGATTTTTCATATCTAAATTTGAGATAGATGGATAATTAATGTAGAGAATATCACTGCGAATTAGTGGAATAA
Organism: Sambucus nigra; assembly: GCA_949130495.1. Taxonomy (NCBI): domain Eukaryota; kingdom Viridiplantae; phylum Streptophyta; class Magnoliopsida; order Dipsacales; family Adoxaceae; genus Sambucus; species Sambucus nigra. The sequence goes on from OX422224.1 coordinate 380,719,730, forward strand.
ATTTTTATGTGGATCCCTTAATAAATACCCTTTGTTGTAAATTAAATGATAGTTAGAAATTAGAAAACAAATTAATGGGATAAGCCTTGAACAGGTCTAGAATTTTTGGTTTGAATGCATAGATTTTGTGTTGGTTTGTAGATGAAAAGATTGTTTCTGGATTAACAATTTATGTTGTTCGTAAGCTTCGTTTTAGGTTTAGAAATCGTTTCTGGAAGAACAAATTGGAAGAAGCATGGGGAAAGGGAGAAGGGGGTCATTTGAGCGACGCCACGTGTTGTTCAAGCGACATACACTATCTCATGAATAAGCCTCTAACTTGATTGAGCGTCGTGCTAGAAGGTTGACTTTTTCATCCTCTTTCCGTGGGACTGGGATAGGTTTGATGTTATCTAAAGTCAAGGGTTTGAGCTACTGAATTAGAATGGGTATACCAAAAAGAGTTAAAAGAAAGAAATTTAAAAGAGGGAAAAATTATAAAAGAAATGATGTGTCACATTTAATTGATAAAAAATATCAATAACTAGATGGTTACTTAATTACTCTATAAGACGAAATTCAATAATATACTAGATGGTAAATTATTAATCATTATGGTAATTATGGGGGTATTGAGGAATATTAACATTATCAAGTGTATTGGGCCTGAGATTTTGGTTGTGAGAATTTTTATGAGTCCAAGTGAGTGAGTGGAACCGGGTTTGAGAAAACAAAGAATTTATTAAAAATATGGTTGTTCCCATATTAAACATGGAAAATTATAAGTAACTAGTTGGTTAAGTAATCATATTATGGAGAGTAATTAATAATTTATTACACAATAAATTATTAATAAATGGAAAAATGTTGTGTACTTTGTGTAATACCCCGTACTTTTATGGATATTTAAATCACATAAATGGGTGTAATTTGGAGAATTGAGGAATTTCTCTGAATAATAATTTTTGGAGTTTAAGAGTGTTAGATGTTTACCGACATGTGTTGCATTTACTTTTGGGACTAAGTAAATGAGTTGGACTATTTTAATTACATGTCGCAGTTGGGTAAAGCGACAAGGGATAATAATTTAAAAGGAAAAACCAGTATTGAGATGTGTTGAGTTTAATTAATGAATTTTAGTTAAGTGACCCAGATGGTGATTTCGAGTGTGCGGTTGGTTTCAGAATGGCCGAGATAGTCAGAATAGAGTATCCGGGGGCAGTGTTTAGGTCCCGGGGGCTTTTGGACTTGTAGGGGCTCGTTATTAAGTAAACAAGTCATTTTTGGGTTTATAAGGGATAAACCCTTATTTATCTCCTATAAAAGGCACGAGAGAGTGGGAGAAAGAAAGAAAAGAGAGAAAGAGAAAAGAGGAAGTAAGAGAGGGAGAAAAAAAGGAGATTCCGGCCAAACTCCGCGGGATTCGACTCGAGGTCGTCGAATTTTATCCATGAGGCAAGTGTTTACTTGATTTATTCTTTTAAGCATAAATCTCATATCATAGTTGGTAGTGTAAAACAATAAAGATTTTTGGGATGGGTTTTCGTGAATCAAACGGGTTTTTCGAAACTCTAAAAAGTAAACCTGGGATAAAATTCGATTTAAGAAACTTAGAAATTTATTGAAATCGATTGTTGGTTTTTGGTTACAGGACGATTAGAACCCTTTTTATATGTGAATATGTCATTGATTGAGGTTGGAGGATGATAGGAGAGGAGATAAAAGCTTGGGGGAATCTTTAATGGCCGAAACAGCTTCTCGGAGAAGAAGCTGCCCTGATCGATCGATCGATCGACGACCAATGGTCGGTCGATCGATCGACCCTTCAAGATTTTTGATAATTTCGGCTTTGTTGATTTAAATGGGATATGTTGTGACAATTAAGTTCAACACAAAATAACAAGAAAAGGCAATCACCATAATAAATAAATAAAATAAGGAATGATAATCACACAACACATAATTTACGTGGTTTAGCAAGAATGCCTACGTCCACGGTGGTGATCTCAATATTATTTCTCTTTACTCCAGAAAGAATTTTACAGGAAAAATAATCCATGCCCTATGCCCTAGGATGAGGGTTTGTTATATACATGTTTGTTTTTGGGGAGTGGGGGTGTTAGACTCCCCCACGTCAGTCCATAACTCCTAGAATATCTCCTTACGAGATTTTAGGGAATTTGACTGGGTCACAAGAGAGTTAGTTAAGGCGTGAGGCCTCTAGACTTTGGATCGGGCTCTACTGGGCTACTCGTCTGGCCCCCAGTGACAAATCGAGGTACCCACAATTGCCCCTAAAGTTGTTGGGCCACAATTTGGGCTCAATAATTTTAAATGATTTTTCATAATTGATTTTTTGTTAATTGTGCAACACTCTTGAAGATCAAAGCACCTCTTCTGAACTGATTTAGGCGGAAGACTGCCTCGTTAGCTGTGCGCTATGATTAGAAAGGTTTAAAACATATCTGGAGAAGTCATTTCCTATTGTCGTTTCAAATTTCTCCATATCTCTAATTTTCTCCAAGCATTCGTTGTTGCTCTTTCATTTCTAGGTCTCATCTTCCAATTTCAATCCTCTCATTGTTCTTGATTGTGACGTTGCGTCGTCCCAAGCTAAATCTTTACTCTGTAAGTTCTTCTTACTCCTTCTCTTTATTTTTTCTGTTGAGATCTCTTTACATCTGCTACTAGGTTTTTATTTTTCAATGACGAAAATAGGCAATAGATCGATATCTGAATTTATGAAGTTTTATAACATTCCAAGTTAGGTAGACATCGAACGTTCCCCTGTCCCTCGTAATGTTAGAGAGGTTAAGGATGGTCACTAGATTCATGTTCTCTTATTGTCCCAAGGGGGTCTTACTTTTCCCCTAAGCAATTTGTTTTTGCACTTTTTTGTTTATTTCAATATAGTCCCTGCACAGTGCTCGCCCAATGTCTAGAAAATCGTTAACGGTGTACATAGAATAAATCAGCTCTATGGAACCAATTTAGGGCTAGCTGAAATCTGATTCTGTTATTATTTTTTACGAACAAGCTCTGGTCTTCTGTACCTCAAGGCTGGGAATCCTGATAGGGTGTTGGTGAAAAATCTACCTAATTCCCACAAGAATTACTGGCATGAGGATTTTATTCTAAGAAATCGGCAGTTCCCTCCTCATACTGAGGGATTAAGGTCTGGCAGATTCGTGGTCCCCTTTTATGGGGAGGAGTGCATAGATAGTCTTAGTCTTTGCTCTGCTCATTGATCCTCTATTTGTGTATAATTCTTCTCATGTTTTTCTCTTTTTCTTTTTAGTGAAAACAAAGAACTTGGAACCTGCTCTCAACGAGGTTCGGGTTGCTTAGTTGGTCAAAGCCTAGAAAATCAGGGAGCTCTTGGCTGATGGTGAACACCCTCGATCAACGGCCTTCTTTCTGGAATACATGAATGTTAGGTCCAACTTTATTACACATCATGTGGATAGAATTCCTGAGCAAGACATCATCAAAGAGGTTATCGCAGATCCAATCCAATTAAGCGAGGAAGAGAGCAACTCTGGTGAGGAGAGCAAGGGTGCTAACAGGGGGGATACTAAAGGTAGTTCTAGTGAAGAGAGCTTTGGTGGTGAAGGATCTTCTAGCTCTGAACAAGTTTTAGAGGCTCGAGAGTCTTCGAGTGAATCGAGTAGTTCCAACGAGGAAGATATGGTTACTCCCAGGAAGAATCTAATTCGTGATGATAATGATGTGCTCCTTTCTTGCCAGTCGAAGAAACATAAATCTGGCAATGGAGGGGTTGCAACTGGTCCTCAGTCTGCTTCTCATAAGTAGGAGAAGAAGAAGAGGGAGGAAGAGTAGTTGAGAGAGAGGGAGAGAAAGGAGGAGGAGAGGAAGAAGGTGTAGGAGAGAAAGAAGGTGGAGGAGAGAAAGAGAACTGAAAAGGATAGGAATGAGAGGGAAGAGAAAAAAAGAAGAGAGGTGGTTAGGACAAAGGAAGGGCAGGCTCTGGTGCCTATATCCGCCTTGCCCGAAGGGGCCACTATGGCCCTTTCTCCTCAGTTGGCTCCTGTATTGCTTGAAAGAGCAGTTCTGCCGAACGATCGTCTGAAGGTGATAGGGACCGACCAGTTAGCTCTGAAAGTGAGTCTGAGGCTAGCCTTGGTAAGTTTACTCCCACTTCTCTATTCTCATAATACTTTGCTCTATGATTCCCTTGCTAATATTTCTATTCTTTACAGTTTGTTACCGACTTTGTCGTCCTCTATCACAGTCGTGATGAGCTGATAATGAGGAATGCTGATCTTGAGAAGAAGAATATCGAGCTGGAGGTGAGCTTAAAAACTGCCAATGCCATCCAGAAGTCCTCTGATCTCGATCTGTCTGAAACCAATCGAATAAATGAGGCGATAATCAAGGAACTTGGGGAGTTAAGGCAGTATTATAACCTGGTTTGCTCAAGCAAATTGGTTATGGTGGAAGAGAATAAGGTGCTAGTGGAGAAGGTGAAGAATGTGGAATCTGAGGCAGCCACCCTTAAAGAAAGCTCGTACAATGTCGGATGGGCCGATGTTACGTATGAGGATGTTGATGTTCAAAATGTCTATATCAGCTGCCTGAACTTCAAGAAGGGTTAGAATAAGGCTCTCCTGGCTGTCGAGGTAGATATCAACTCCCCACTGTTCAACGAACAGATGAGGCACCTGCTCCTACCTCTAATGAAGGCATTCCTACTGTCCAGACTGTCCCTGTTGGTGCTCCTTATGACCAAGGGATAGTGATCGCCCCATTTAAGCGAGGTGTTCCTTCTGCTGCAGACAAAGGAAAACAACCAGTGACCTCGAAGCAAACTGAGGTTGCCAGCTAGCCTTCTTTATATATCCCTTTGTATTTTTGTTATGCTTATTCTTTCCTTTTTTTATTTCACTGATGTACTAGAAACCTTTTCTTTAATGAAATGAAATCTTTTCCCTTTCTGCATACTGATTTCTTTTCTTTTTAATGCTTGTATAACTTATAACTGGTTGATGTTGATGAATGTATACCTGCCACTTCTAAACTGGGAAGGATTCTTGGTCCTAATACTAGTAACCAAGTTCTCCAAGCTTTTATAAGGATTTGCAAATCCCTTAGGTCGAGGAACCAGAGCTTTAAAGACCAATTAGAACTCGCTGCTAAACTGAAGGATGGGCTTCAGGAGATGGAAGAGGTTGTTGCTTTCGTTCAAAAGGAAGTGAATGCTCTAAGAGCTAGAATTCTGGACGCCTCTAAGATCAATCAAGTTGGAGAATTTCTTCAACGGGAGAATGAAGCTCTGAGGAGGTAAGTGTCACAACTTAGAGAGCATGTGTCGAGCATTGCACCCCAAGTTTTACGAGGTTCCTCTTCATCGGCTGGTCCACAAGCTGGTACAGCATCGAGCGCCACCCCTCAAGTTTTGTGAGGTTCCACTTCATTGGCTGGTACAGATGCTGGGGGTTCAGGTAGGTCGATGGACGAGCTTCGAGGAGATATTCATTGAGCATACATGATAGCTGTCGATCTCCAAAGAGATGTCACGCTGGTAAGGCATTTGTTCAAGAAAGGTCCTCGACAAGTGTGGGCTGATGGTTATGATCAGGGTTGGGCAGATGCTTCGACGAGATTGGTAGATTTTGAAGAGCTATCCTTTATTAGAGGATGGTTGAATTCTCTCGGGGAGCTGAAAGTCCCCAAGAACTCAGTCCTCTGGTATCGTCATGAGATCTCCCCTTCGACTCTGATGCCTAACCTTTTCCGAAGGGATGACCAGTGGGTCCCCATAGATGCCATTCCTAGGCATCTACTAGAGCCGGATGAAAATAAAGTAGAGTTGGAGTTAGCTCCTCACCCATACGATGGCCGAAGGGCCCAAGTAACTGATTACCTGGCTCAGAAACCTAATCCCCAATAGGATTTACTTAATTCATTCAATGTAACTCTGTTGTAAATTCAGTGAAGTAATAAAATATTGATGTTTTGGGTGGTTCGCCGATTAAACATGCGTTGTGTATTTTCTACTTCATTGATTTTTTGTTTGATTATCTTGGGCTCTTCGTAGCCAACTAGATTTGATGTGAGTAGAGTTATTTTATTACGTGAGTATCCTCCTAGTCCAGTATGCTTATGAGATACTATTATTCCCTACTTTACCTTTTAGGTCATGTCATCACACTCCCTTAGGCCTAAGTGTGGCAATGGAGAGGACACACCTGGTGTTGGATGTTCTATCCGATCAGGTTTTTTGAGCCAAATATTATTTGGCGACCAATTCGATTTGGTCGAGATGCCTAAGGGTCCCCTGTAGGGCTTCATATATTGCCAGGAGTAATGTTAAGGGGCTATTCGTGTTTGATAACGAAAACCTGAGGAGGGTTACGCCCTGCTTTTACATATTGAGTGGGATGCCCATCTCTTGAAAAGGATTAGCAAGTTATAAAGTTCATAAAAAAATAACACTTCATAGAATGCCACTGCCAAATGATCCTTTATTAATCAAAAATAATGAAAAGTGGGTTTCCCATTTCAATAATGTAATAAAAGACTAATATAGAAAACTAGAAGTAGAATTTCTATAGGTTGGACGCGTTACATGCTTGGGGTATCTCTCTGCCCTCTAGCATTTCCAAGTGATAGGCTCCCTGCAGGTTGTCTCTTGTTACCTTGAATGGTCCCTCCCAGTTTGGACCCATCTTGCCATCAGATGATTTTATTACGCTGCCAATAACATTACTTAGGACGTAGTCCCAAACCTGGAATGTTCTTGTATTGACCTTTTTGTTATAGTGCTTTGCTAGCTGTTGCTGATAGCTCGCTAGTTTCACTAGAGCTAATTCTGTGTGCTCGTCAACTAGGTCAAGTTCATCGATTAATACTGCATCATTCTAGCCTTGGTCGACCAAGGTGGACCTCTTGGTTGGGAGGCCATCTTCTAAAGAGATAATTACCTCCATTCCATATGTTAGTGCGAATGGAGTTTCCCCAGTTGCTCGCCGTGGAGTAGTGCGGTAAGCCCATAAAATATGTGGTAGATCACTCACTCATGCCCCTTTGGTTCGCTCTAATCACTTCTTTAATCCATCAATCATTGTTTTGTTGGAAGCTTCAGCCTATTCGTTGTTCTAAGGGTATGCCACAGAGCTGAAATAGTGCCTGATCGCGTGGTCATTGCAGAAACCCTGGAATAGGCCACTTTCGAATTGGGTTCTGTTGCCAGTGATGATCGTCATAGGGATCCCTAAATGGGTAATTATGTTCTTTCGTATGAATCTCATCATATATGTGTCTCTGATGTTTTCCAGGGGCTCCGCCTCGATCCATTTGGTGAAGTAGTCTGTCGCGACCAACATATACTTCGATTATCGGCAGTAGTATAAAGAGGGACGACGATGTCCATTCTCCACTGAGCGAAGGTCCAGGGGCTGGTAAATGATTTTAGGTCGCTGGCAGGTTGGTGAACCATATGAGCGTGTAGTTGACATTTCTCGCACCTGCGAGCATATATCCTAGAGTCTTTATGCATGTATGGACACCAGATGGATCCCACAGATTCCTTTATGAAGCTCATGCAGGACTTGCTCGACGTCCTTCGGGTGAACACATTGGAGGTAAGGGTCGGTGAAAGATTTTTTATACAGTTTGCCCTCAGGAGATAAGTGAAAGCGAGCAACTTTGACTCTTATCTGATGAGCAGTTTTCGTATTGTCTGGTAGGGCACCATATTTCAAATAGTCCCTCAGGGGGTCCATCTAACTAGGCGCTGGTTCGATCTGGAGAATATGGCCCACGACTGGCAGCTCGTTGCTCTGGTTGATGCTCGGCTGAGCGAGGAAGTCGATAGGAATTGTTCTTTTTAAGTCAGAGTCGATTGCTGAGCTCAAGGCCACTAGAGCCTCAGCATGACTGTTTTGTCCTTTGGGATACTACTGGACACTAACTTGCTTGAAGTTAGACATTACTTTTTTTTCTAAGGCGAGGTAGGCTACCATTCTCTCATCCTCGTGTTGAAGTCCCCACTTATCTGGTTGGAGACCAGTTGCGAGTCGCCAAACAACTCGCATTGCTTTTACCCCCAACACCTGTGCCTTTTGTAGGCCTGCTATTAATGCTTCATACTCTACTTCGTTGTTGGAGGCTTCAAATCCAAGCATGATTTCTTGTTCAAGGATTGCATCTTCTAGGGTAACGAGCACAATGCCCTACACTAACATGAGTATGATTATTGCTAAAAGAAAGCAAGTAATAAACACTTGCCTCAAATATGACGGTCTGATCCGTTGGTGATGTTGGTACATACGCGATCCTCTCTTCTCGATCTACGCGTTGGTGGTCTCGGTTGTGCAAGGTGGTGTTATCTTGGACCTTTTTCTCTTGGAGTTTGGTTCTCCCTCACACCCTCTATGGACGTTCTTTCCTTCCTGTGACTCCTAACCCTAAAAGACTTTTCTTTTCTGATAAAAATTTTCGTCCATTAATTAAACCCAAAAATACAATTTATCATAATGCCCTCTCAGGAAGCCGATTAGGCCTAAAATTACCCCGGACCCAAACTAAACATCCGGGTATGCTATTTTGACTATCTCGACCCTTTCGGACTCAACGGTGCACTCTAAATGATCATACGAGTTAACAAAAATAAATTCTCTTTTTATTCTATTCAATTAGTCCCGACACGACTCACACGCGTGTCAGACTTAAATTACCAAACTGTCGTATTTCTCACTTCCGACAATTTATCAAGTATTATAATTCCATATTACATATCATGCAGTAATATTCAATAATTCTCAACAATAAGTATTAACCCTCGGCACGCTAGTTAATAATTATTTTAATCCGGATTAATAACAAATTAATTTCTCACATTTTAATTTAATAAACTGTGGTGACAATTATTGTGCAACACAAATAAATAAGAAGAAAGCATTCACCAAGTGAGAACAAGGAATATAAAATGACAATCACACAACAAAAGATGTACATGGTTCAGCAAAGATGTGCCTACGTCCACGGTGGTGCAATCGATATTATTTCTATATACTCCGGAGAGTAATTACAGAGAATATAAAAACTGTCCTTTTGCCCCGGACCTAGAGTTTAATATATACATGTACATGTAGGTAAGTGGAGGTGATCGGTTCCCCCACGTCTTCCATCTCCCCTATATCTTCCCTTAATGAGAACGTGGGGGAGACCGGATCAAAATAAGAGATGAAGGACCTGGACTTTGGGCCGCCAGGACTGGGCTACTCGTCCAGGCCCATGGTCCTAATTCCGGGTACCCACAATATATATATATATATATATATATATATATATATATATATATATATATATATATATATGCGAGCTATATAGATATACGCGTTATGTGTTGAGGGCCTAATGAATCTCGACGATCAACATTGCCAACTAGTTGTGTATCGTGGGGTTCCTTATTTGGATTTCACTTCGCGAGACATCCCATGCACGAACGTAGAGAAGTGTTGGGAATGGGGAGAAGTTTAGCCATTAGTACTCGGGTTTGTGAGGATTTCTAAAGGATGGGTGAAACCGATTAGTTAGGCATCGTAGCTTAACTAGGTTATTTAAAAGGTATGCGATAGGTGTGCACTATTTGAAGAGGGGTGAGGGGTATATCATGGGAGTGCGATACCAATTTAAATATGAGATAAAATCCTATTTTAAAAATATGGCATTTATGCACTTGCTAAAATATTTTCAAATTCGGGCTCTAACCGTTTTCTCTATTTTCCTCTCTCTCTCTCTCTCTATATATATATATATATATATATATATAGGTGTCCAGACACAGGGACGCCTGTATGATGATTCCTTCGAGTCAAACGTTTGCTGCAGCAGTTGTGGATGCATGCAGGTTTATTTTTATACGCTTCTATTCTTGTGATGTAGATAGGAAGCATTTTAGTAACTCTCGGGCCGAAATCCCAATTGTATTTATTTATTCCTTTACCGCCTTTTGTGTGGCTTTCGATTTGGTTATAATATGTTAAATCGAGTGTTCGGTTATTTTTTATTCTATTCCAGTTTCATATATAAATTGTGTGAATGTTTTATTTCAATGGTTTGATTAAAAAGATTAGTTAAATAAAATTTTGACGCCAGCCTAATAGGTTATTAGTAATTTATTTGGTTTTCAATAGTGATGTTGCAAATGGACCATATGAGATTCATGTTTTAATTTGATATAGGATTGATCACCCGATATTTTATTAGGTCAGGGGTCACAGATGGTATCAGAGCATCAGGTTATAGTGTCCTTACGAATCTCTGTGGATGTACTACGCTTTCAGCGTTGCTCTCGATTTGATATAGAGCCTTATGATTAGGATTGTTGATTCCTTTTGTGAGATTTCGTTCTCCTGCCATTATATAAGATTATAGTAAATCTTGTGCGCACTCGTTTGAGATTCGTGTACTGATCGATGAAGAGCGACCAAGGAAGGCTGTTATGAGGGCAGCAGGAGGCGTGTCTTAGTTGGAGATATAAATTAAAGTTGGGGATGAGGACCGCAGTTGAGGTCACTCACTTTGTGGCATTTTTATGAATCTCTTCAACGAATACTAAAGTATAGTAGTTATAATTATCCAAGTACCGCTATAGTAGAGAGTGGTGCTAAAGTTGAATTACCCAGTGAAGTTAAATTGGGAAAAGGTTCGAAAGGTCTTTGATAAGGACCATACATTTAAGTTTAAGTTATACGGAGTCCGTGTAACGTGATTTAACAGAAGTAGAAGGCTCAGGGGCTTTGGCTTAGAGCAGTGTATGGAAATACCACTATGTGAAAATTTGAGGAAAAGTTTTCACTCGTGGGAGCAATATTGAAATGGTGGGAACGGTGGTCACCATATTCGGGGGAGCAGGATGTTTTTCTCATAGAGGGATCTTACGGATGGTTTTAACCGCAAGTTCCTTTGGTTATCAGAAATTAAGAAAAGGTAGTTTCTGGATTATTCACATAAGGATCGGTTAGAGGCCGGCAGTGAATAAGGAGTAATAGGGATAAGTGAACTTTGTACCGAATTAAGGTAGGTATAATGAAGAGAGAGTCCTTCAGTGCAATGATGGGCTCACTAGTAAGTGTTCCTAACACTTATGGAAAATTTGTATTCGTGGAACCCCATTGGTGGACATCCACTTGGGGGAATTTATGGAAATAGGGTTGTTGAGGTCGGTAGTGGAGTTTCCTTATTTCCTTTTGACAAAGAAGTTAAGAGGACTATGAAGGTAATTGTCAGGATCGAGATTATAAATTCTGAGATACTGATAACCTTAACATGGTTAGGGTGGCCAGAGATGGGGAATGTTGCAATGTGGAGTGTACAACCACACGCTCTGATCTTTCCCGGTAGGAGTTAAAGGACAAGAGTAGGGTGCCTAGATGGGGCATTAATTAGAGTAGCTCTTGGTTCGGTTAAGACAAGTGTATCACGTCCGGGAACCATATAGAGAAGTCAAGGAGATTGGCAAGAATGTTGTTATGACTTTCACCTTGGACGAAGGAGGCATACTTTGTGTGGAAAGATTGAGTCGCAGTATTTTATTTGCCCTAGATTCATGTGTGATTCGAGTTTACTGGCGGTATCGATAACATTATATAGGGTATACCTATATGTTTTTTTTGTAGTAGCAGGATCCTATTTGAATTTGTATTTGGTTTGTATTGCTCGTTTTGTATGTATCATACGACTATGGTATTATTTTGAGTATGTCATATAGGTACTACGTGGAGGTGACTTATCATCAAAACCAAGTGTACCACACATCGGCACAGGTGGGCTTGACGATGTGTGGGTTATATAGGTACTACGTGGAGGTGTCACCTATGAGAGGTAGATATTGGCGCTGACTGCTCATGTGTCACCGCTGGGTATGGGCTGTGTACTGGTGTCCTACATAGGGACTGCCCCCAACTTGTGTGTGTTTTGTGATGTCCGCTTAGGATAAGGGATTCCTTCGGACTTGCCGATAGATCATGAATTAGACACCAATGGTAGATGCCCTTGTGTGTCATATATGTATAAAGAACATATATATAATTACTCGGACTTTATATAAGATAAACTGAAATGTCTAAGAACGTGGACATAAATGACAATTGTGATTCCTTAATGCATAATATATGTTTATGCCATTTATGTGAAAATTATGATATTGGGAAATTACGGGTATTTATAATTAAATGTAAGCAGTACACTTAAATCATTTATGAAGTATTATTAATTTGAGACGTCTTAGTTATTATTTGGTATTTATTGGGATGCAAATAATATCACACTTAGATGAGGGAGGTGTTAAACGCATGTGAGTGACGAAGGGGGAATATTTATTTTGCATCGATTATACTATTTTATCATAAATTAAATAAGTTAATTCTTGCACACCTCGCGCTCTGACCCAAATTTAAATGTTTCCCCCCAAGTTATTTATAGACAGGGATAGCAGGACTGTTGTTGTACCAGCCTTGTGATTTCTCGTGCTTAGAAGCTTTCCAGATCATTGGCTCTAGTTTAGGTGCTTTTCCAGTCTTAGTTATTTGATTTGAAAACATTTGAAAGGCCATAAGACCGAGATTCATTGATTTACTTACATTATCCCGGAGTTGAGATTTTTACTTGCTGTTGGATTTATTATGTAGTTGGTGTTAATTTGAGTTTAATTATTGTCAGTGAGATATCCATAAAGTTGTAAGTATTGGCCTTTTTAAAATAATAATATTATATTATGTTGTGCTGAGAATGGTATTAATTGATCGACAAGCCCCATCTTCAGCATATCATGCCTGACCAGCCTTTACATGAGAAAATGGGGGTTGTTACACCGAAAATATATTAAAGTGAATAATCCTTCCTTTAACTAGATCATCAAGCATGGAGCACTGAGGGCTTTTGTTGTGGGGTATATTATTCGTCCATATTGACCAATGAGATATGGATACCTATTCTCAGGCTTCAGATATATTTGGTCGGCCCCAGAGATACATGGTCGGCCAACCGGTCGATCATAATAAGGAAGGTGAACCATCAAGGAGGAGAAAATTTACTCACCTGGAGACTACCAACAACCATTTCACATGTGCACTTGAAGATAAACATTGTCATTTATTATATATGGGTGTAAATGCTTGAATATATAAACATATTACACCCCTTAGTCTCCTAACCACTATAAATACATTATCTCCCTTACCTCAAGGGATGTACAAGCCAGTACGGTCAAGATTGTACTAAGTTTTATATAACTACTCCCCCAACTGCAATATCATAACCATGGATATAGGCTTTTTCATTAGCCGAACCATATTAAATACTTGTGTTGTCTTGCTTGCATTGCTTAATCTCTCTCTCTCTCTCTCTCTCTCTCTCTCTCTCTCTCTCTCTCTCTCTCTCTCTATATATATATATATATATATATATATATATATATATATATACCTGTGATTACAGAATTGGTATCATCACACTAAGATAATATCTTTACCAATTTAAGACATCAGCGATAGTATATATTTAAAACATTTTAATAGTTTATATAAAAAAATGTTTGTTAATATTTATATATATAAAAAATAGTTTATATATAAAATAATTCATGTAGAAAACAGTTTAAAACAATATCTAAAACATTTTTTTAACGTTTTTATATATTAAAAAGCTTCTATATAAATACAATTTAACAAAACACATTTTTAAAATTTTTTGAAAAATAGTATATATTCAAAACATTTAAATAGTTTATGCAAAAAGGAATTTTTTTTACGCTTTAAAATTTTTTTATATATATTACATTGTTCTAAAAAATCCACCTAGGCACGCCTACGCTTAAAGGTTGGGAGAAACGCCCCGCCTTAAGTTTTTCACACCTTATTCGTGGTAAAACCTTTAAGGCACACTTTCTTCTAAAAACAACAATGCTTTAGTCAAACGATAGGACCTTTTAAAGATTTTTTTTACTAGTCGGACCATTATCTCATCCAAAATAATCAAATAGTATTTTAATTTACATATATTCGAACATATTTTTATGATATGTACAATTTTGGTGTTTTTATAGCCTTGTTATGGTTAAAAAATATTAAAATATATTAAGAAGGCCTAAACGCCTTTTCACGCCTAAGCCACGCCTAGGCTTCTAAGGCTTAAGGCTTGGCCTTCATACCTCGATCACGCCCCTCGTTCTTTAGAACCTTGATATATTAACAGTTTATTTTTAAAAAATTGTTTAAAAACATTTAAAATATATTTTTTAATAGTTTTTATATATAAAAAAACTGTTCATACTTACAAAAAAGTGTAACAAAACAAGTTTTTTTATGTCCTAAAAAATAGTACATATTTAAAACATTTTTAATAGTTTATACATAAAATTATTTTTTTAACGTTTTTATATATAAAAAAATTATATCGAAAAAATAGTTTATATATATAAAAACAACTTATATACAAAAAACAGTTTAAAAACATTTAAAAATTATTGTAATGCTTTTATATAATTTTTTTATAAAAACTGTTATTATAGAAAATAAATGTTTTGGTGTAAAAATATTTTTGAATTAAATTTTTTTCTTCTAATATTAATATATTTTATTGTGTGTGTGTGTGTGTGTGTGTGTGTGTGTGTGTGTGTGTGTGTGTGTGTGTATTATTGTACAAATGTGAAATTATTAGAATAAATTTATTTATTAATATATTTTTTACATTAGATGTATATATTTAATCTATAAATTTATAGTTTACCAGTATAATAATGTGTATGATATACTTGGGGGTAAAATAATCTTTTTAGTTCAAAAAGTTGGTCAACTAACGATGAAACTTGTCAACTGATATACAGAAACTAATTGAGTCAAATTCAAAATAACGAAAACTACTGTACTCTAGACAATAAATGAACCAATTTTTTTTATTGCGTATTAATATGTTAACGAAGTGTATGAAATGTGCACTTATTTTTCTCTATTATATAGCAGGCTGATTTTTTCATAATTAAACTTGTATTTTTAAAGTGTTATTTGTAAACAAAAGTCAAGGGCCTTTTTCTTGGTAAAATGTAACTTAATTAAACCAAAGAACAAAGCCCAACAGAGAATACAAGCAATTAATCCAATAGCACGCCCAAGGCATGCAGACCCAAATCCACAAAGGGACAAAGTCCCCAAAACACACTAAACTCTCAACCCAAAAAACAACACAAGGCACAGAGGCCTTAACATCCAAACCCACAACCTATAACTAAAACAATCCCAAGCTCTACCCAAACTGAATAAAATCGCAAAAAGAAACCAAACCTCTAAATCCAACCCAAATATAACTAAAATTCATCTAATATAACTGAAATTCTTACTTTTCCCCTTAAAATCTTTATATATAATTTTTTGAAAATGAAAATGCCCATAAATATATTAAGTTATAAAAATATTAAATCTAAGTATTTATTTCGTACGGACAATTTTGTTATGTTGGTTTGTATTGGATTTAAAATTGTAAATTTCAATATAGACATTTATTTATACTCGTATACAAAAATTTGATTAGCTTACTCTACAATACACATATATCTGAAACTATTGGGTATTATTTTTTACAAAAAAACACATATTTGAGTTCATACATGTATAAACAATGAACCATATAATTGTGTTTTATAACATGTCAAAAATAAATCACTTCAATATATATATATATATATATATATATATATATATATATATATATATATATAATGTGTGTGTGTGTACATGTTTGTATATTAATAAAATTGCTAAAGGTTATTGTTCATATATATATTGTACAGGTAGTTGTAGAGAGATGCAGGATTTAGACATATTTTGAGAGACAGGTGTGTCTTATCTTCATTGGTTAGTGTCTGAGGTCCACTCATTATTATTCAAATCATCAACCAATGCATACATGACACGCTAATGTGTGTATCAAAATATGTTTGAAGTCTATGTCTATCTAAAATTCTTCATATTGTACATACCCATGTCATTTTTCATCCATTAAACAAACATAAAATTTTGACTTCTAGTAGTAATACATCAGTAAACTAACATGACGAATGGATTTAGAATTTTAGTAAAATGTTTCTTGGCAATCACTTTAACAACAATCACAATCCATTCAAAATATTATCGTGTACCGAACGGGGTGTTAAACTGTATAATTATAGTTTTTTGTCTATTAGTAATTTATCACCCTATTGTCCACTTAACATTAGAGGTTCTGATTTGTGTAATCCAAATTTAGTTACAGTTGTAGTTAATATGGTAAAAGGAAAATTGAAAGAAAAACGTTAAACTCGATATAACATGTTATTCTCATTGATAAGATATGTACATAAAGAGTAGAGTTTAGTATGTGAGCCTAAATGCGAGTTTCATTGACTGAACCCACGACTACGCGAAAGCCGGTACCACTAGAGAAGAGCAAGATTCATACTTTTTCTACTTTGCTTGCCGGACAGAAGCTCTTTGATTCAAGATCCCCTTGCCAACAATATACCCTGACGATTATATAGTCTAATAAATGAATTTGTGGACGTTGAATTGTTAAATAGAATTTGAAGTTTTTTTTAAATAATTTTTTCTCAAATCATTTATGATGTTTTTATTGGGCTAAAAAATCCATTAACCAAAAGAAAATTAAATATTTCTCTTTCTACGTACAACGCGTGAAAAAATAGTAGGACTTACAGTTGGACAACGAAATGGTGATGTAATATATATATATATATATATATATATATATATATATATATAGAGAGAGAGAGAGAGAGAGAGAGAGGCTCACTTACATCATGATGTATGCATCACACCATACATCACACCTAGTTCTAGGCGCTAACAAATTTCTTTTTCAATTTTTTTTTATTTTTATCTTGAAATTAACCTTTCAATCAACCTATCTTCGAAAAATTAGGTCAAAATAAATTTCGTAGTTATTTTTAAAAAAATACACAAAAAACTCCTGGTGTAGGCCCTTATAAATAAGGTATTTTGAGCAGTTTTTTGTATTTTGACCTAATTTTTTGAACATGGATTTATTATAAGGTTAATTTCAAGAGAACAATTAAAAATTTGAGAAAAATAGTTTTTTAGGAGCTACAACTAGGTATGATGTATGAATGATGTATAGAGCATGATGTAGGTGATAATATATATATATATATATATAAATTAAATTCGAGTTTAAGGATTGATAATAGCCCCTTTCTACAATTATGCGATGCGCGGACGATGTATATATTGATAATTATAAAAATTATTATATATCATAATTTTAATATCTTATCTTAAAGCAATTATAAAAGGCTAATTTTTTCATAAATAAAATTTGTCTATTATTTTTAAATATTCTATTATAGAAAAAATATTTTTATAAATATAAACTTCCAAATCCGACATCTTAGTTTTCTCCCATATTTGATATTATCATTTGTAATCGTTAATTTAATTTGTTCACATTTAAGTTTAAAAACTCAATCACATTTATACACTCTCTCTCTCATGAGATCCTCTCTCTCTCTCTCTCTCTCTATATATATATATATATATATATATATATATATATATATATATATATCTTATTATCTTATTATATATACATATGTAGTTGGGTTGGTGAGAAGCGTCCAAAAGCCCAATCCTTTTTTCTCAGATTTTTGATTAATTTTATTTTACAAACTAATGAAATATACACATGTCACAATCGGAGGGTAACATAAACTCACCACCAAAGCCACGATCATGGATAGTTAGACCTTTAACTTCTAAGATTAGAAGTTAAGAAACCGCCTCTAACGGTTCAAATGGGTTCGGTAATTTGTACCAACGGGAGTTCATTCCAAATTCCACCATTATTTACCTCGAACCTCTCCCATGTCCCATCATTCACCCACTCCTCTAACACATCCACTCTCTCCCTCTCTATCTCAATCCCAAGGGTAAAACATTTCTCTCTCATAACCTCTTACTTTCTCACCCGCCTTTGATTTTGTTTGATATGTGTGAATAAAGAGCATAAATTTGTCTACATTTCTCTCTCCTTCATAGATACCGCAAGGAATAGTAATTGTCTTGATTTTCAAGGTTACACGCTATTTGATTCTCTACATACAACATCATCATTTTATTTTATTTTTTTTGAATTTTTGTTTTTCGGTTTTGCAGCTTCTATTTGCGGAAGATAGAGATAACAACATTTATCTCAATGGTTGTTTTGGTTGGTGATTGCATAAAAATCACCCACGCCACACCTTGAACTGAAAAACAGAGATGAAGATGACACGGACAGCGAATCCGAAGAAGCACATGGCGAAGGAGCTTGCTGCAAAGGCAAATGCGACATTAACGAACAATGAAGGGGGAAAAGCCGATTAAGCCGACTGAACGGGACTGGTGAAGGGTGGTCACACCAAATACGAGTACCCTCACTGCAACATTACCAATTTTTGCAGGAGAGTTTGGTGTTGTTGAATAGTAGGAGATTTTAGTTGGGGATATGTGTTTAGTTCTGTAGGATCACGAAAGAGATGAGGAGAGAGAGTGAGGGTTGTCCATTGCCGGAGGTGAGTTCCTGACTGTCAAGATTTTAGAGAAAAAAGGTTCGGTGGGACTGATAGAGTGATAAGACTGCATGAGTGGGATTATTTATGGTCGTTGGTTTGATTTACTTTGAGAAGGGATAACAGATGTTGGGTTGGGTTAAGACTGACGTTGCTAGTGGTTCAGTTTGGGGCTATCAGCACTGAGATTACGTTGCGAAGGTTGAGTCCGTGGCTTTGGAGTTTTTCAATGTGCGGTTGTCGAGGTTTCAATTTTGGGGCTACTGAGGTTGAGATGAGACTGCCGGTGAGATGTGATTTATATGAAGACAGAGGATTTAATGAATGCTTGGATACACATTTCCTTTCACATTTTTTTTAAAGGTATGAATGTTCTAATCTAAGTAATGGCAACATGGATGCTGAATACTAATTTGGGTTTTGATGAATATGTGTGTAGAGTTCCAGATTAATTTCTGGTGATGAGATGTAGAAGATGTCAGTGATGTAGTTATTTATCTCTCTTACTAGAATTAAATAGGCTATTGTTTCTTAATGAATGGATATCAGGTCACTGATGTTTATGGACATATGTTTTTAGTTTTTTTTTTTTGTAAGGGATTTTTCATACCACGAGGTGCTCGTGGTTCAAGCCAGCTTACGCGCACCTCGACTAATTTTCGCTCGCGGTTCGTGACTTTCGCTGGTCAAACATTATTTTGACACTACTAGGGATCAATCTGGAGACCAAATCCAATCCACCTCCAAACACCCAGTGACAGCCTTATACCATTAGGCCAAAAGACTTGGTTGGATGTTTTTAATTGATTGGTGTTTTGAATTTTAAATACATTCAAGAACAAATTTAAAAGACGTGTCACAGGTTTGTCATCAAATTATATCAATTGTTATACGATAAGTATATGTCGTTGGGAGCGTCAATATCAATTTGAAACACCATTTTGAATTTATATATCCCTTCAAAATGTTTGTCAAACCCAACCAAATTTATTGAGATGGAAGATGAAGCATAATTTTTTTAACCAACTACATGACATGGATTCAAGTACCAATTTAGTTTTAACTTTATTCAAACTATTAATTAAATTACCTTATAATATCTCTTGATTTAATTTCATGTTATCTCCACACTTTTATAGTATTATCCACGAGTGTGCACGAACTAGAATGGATCGAAAAAAATTGAACCGAATTCACTTTTGTGGGTTTTTTAAAATTCGATTTTAATACGGTCATAAAACATGAAGAACCACATTATTCGGTTCAGTTTTGAGTCTTAAAAAACAGGTTTGGACTGAACCGGACCTCTTTTATTAAATATATATAACAAATATTTATTTACATAATATAAACAAAAAAAATGTTTAGCCCACACAAATTGTGGGACACAATTAGTCCACAAAATACACTGCCTGCCTAACTCTCACTTATTACCCAACCTTACCCAACAACAAACATAAGTTACAATTCACTTCAAGATACTATTTTTTATTTAGCGCATTGTTTTTATAAAAAAATGCGTTGTTTTTTTATTAAAAAATGTTATTTTCTATATAAAAAGTGGCACTGTTTTTTTTTATATAAAAGATGCGTTTTTATTTATGAAAAACACGTTTTTATTTTATATTAGTTGTTTATGGACCAAATATGACTGAGACCGAATCCACACCGCCTGAAAATCGAATAGGACTGAGATAGATTATTCGCCCTCATCTCAGTCCATAATTTTTTAAGACCGTTTAATGCGTTCGGTCCTAAAATACCTCAAAACCGGACCGATTATGGCTTATATATATTTTTTTTAAATACTGATAATAAAATTTATATATTTAAGTAAAATATTTCAAAACGCGTTACACTCGACCGTGCATCGCACGGGTCACCACTAGTCTTATTATATATATGCATGTATTAGCATCTTTATATTATTTTATGTAAATACAATGTAATGTGTATGTTTCGTAATATATTAGAGATTATATGTGTGTGTTGTAATTTTTTTTCCTTTATCTTTTAGTATTATTAATCTATTTATTGAGTCTTCTTATATTTTTTAGATGTGTAAATTTTATTTTAATATTTTAGTTTTATATTTTGTGTGTTGTAAGTTTTTTCTTGTGAAATGTTAAAAACACATGTAGTCATTATGTACATTTTAAACTGTTTATGAAAAACAAAGGCTATTTTGAAATTTGTACAAGAAATGATTAAACGTTAAAAATAATCATAAATGTTCATCTCTCTTATTAACTCCTCGGTATTAATTGCTACTCCTATCATATTATTAGTATAATGCTCGTGTGATGTGCGAACAATGCATAATGTGTGAAAGATATAAAAAAGACTTTCAATTAAAATATATTCTCGCTAAGAATATATACAAATCGTAATTGAAGTATTAATTATGACTGAATATTAACTTTGATAGTGACATTTTCCACCACGTAAATTTAAAAAAAATAACATAGAAAGAATAAGACATAAGACCATGTTCGTGCAAAAGAAGGAATGGAGAGATATAATTCATTATTTTCATGAAAACGATGAGCTTTCTCGCACTAAAATTATTCGGAGCATAGAACATTTAGTTTCTTCTGACGAAAAAATTTAAAGCAACTCAGCAATTTTAGAAGTATTGATTGTACCAAATATATCACTTCCCTATCAGAAGCTGAAATAAAAGTCGAGCCTCAATCAATCTTAAATTTATTTATCTGCCACTATGTTAAATGAGATTTTAAGCTTCTGCACATAATTGTCTTCAAGAGGGTATTTCAAGAACAAACCAAATTGTTTCATATTGAAGTTTAAAAAATATATGAAATAGAAAATTAAATAATTCACATTAACTAACTGAGTAAAAAATTAAAAAGTAAACAAATGCATTTTTCAATAATTAATTAAGAATTACAAATCATAATTTAAACAATAGAATATTATGTACAAAATTTTACCCTTAATGAACCTTATTCGGACTTCTCCAGCGGCAATATCTCGCACGAAAAATAAAGTTTTCTCATAAATATTTAATTTTAGTTAAAAATGATGTAGCATTGTTATTAATTGGGGCGGAATACTGATTTATACGCAACTTAAAATTGTCTCACCTGAGTCGACTACACTGTCTCTTTCACTCACTTTTTTTTTTTTTGGTTAACAATGAAAATTAAACGGTTAAAGTTGTTTTACATCATACAAACCCATAAGCCATCGAGGCAAAGAACAACCATAGACAAATAACATGGGATTAACAACAGTCAGTCAATCTCAGCCTATATCATAGGATTCTCCAGAATCCAGCGCATGGCCATCGGGACCTCATCAATTTCCACCATAGCCTCTTCTTGGAGCTTCGCTTCACGAGCCAACCAGTCAGCTCCACGGATCCTCCCTGGGTGCGCAAAGATGAAATCCGCTCTCACAAATCGCATTTGCTCATAACAGTCGATCCTAGTGTTCTCAAAATCAGACTCGGTGTATTGGACCCCCTTGAACATCTCAATGAGCTCATGGGAGTCAGTCTCCACCATGACATCCTTCCAGCCCCGCATTCTGGCCATATTCAAGCTGTGGAAGAGACCCTCCAAAAGTGCACGAAGAAGGGATGGGGTGCCTCTGAGTTTTCCGTAGCACCCACCTTTCCACTGTCCCTTGTCATCCAAGGCATAGCTCCCAAAGGTGGCAATGCGGTAGGTAGGGTCGATGCAAGCCTGTATCGCAATCCTAGTGTTCTTCGGATCCTCTTGCTCAAGCAGGCAGAATAGAGCCTCAGGCGTCTCCTCGTATTCAGTGTAGTCGTGTACCTGTTGTCTGCCAAGTCGAGCCAGACCATCCGCCCACAAGTTATGTATCGCCTAATATGGTTGACACTAATCTTCATTTCTCCCATAATAGTAATGCATTCCTCAATGATGTTGGTGAGTGGGTGATTTCTGTGGTCACGTCTAGTAAGGATATGCACAGCATCAAGACAGTCACTGTGGATGGTGCACCCCGTCCATCCCTTGATTCTAGCCAGGTTCAGTCTATGAAGAATGCCGACAAATTCGGCTTTTAGTGGACTGCTCTCCCCACGGATCTTACCATTGAATCCCAGAATCCACCGTTGCTCATTACTGCTCACCATGCCACCGAACCCACCCATCTTGCTGAACGGGTCGTAACTTCCATCGGTGAAGATCTCATAACCTGCATCATGATAATTACTTGAAACCGTGTTAGTACTTTTGCCCAGGATATGGTTTGTGGCAGGGAGTGGTTTGGCACAACATGCCAACTCATTAGCCAAGGCACAAGCTTTAGCACAAACCATGTCCGGGGTGAACTTTTTCTTATCAAAAATACGTTTATTACGTGCAGTCCAGATATTCCATAAAGTAGATATAAATATGATTTCACCATTCGGTTTGGGATTATCCCATATATTATCTTTGATCCATTCAAGAAAATTCTTATTATGATGGTGGGAATCCCACACTCTGGGAGTGTAGATGGACCTCCACACAGCATTAGCAATATGACAATTTCTAAGAACATGTTCCATATCTTCATCAAACGCACAAAAATCACATTTTTTAGAGTCGGTTAGGTGTCTTATAAATCTTTGACAATTAGTGAGGATCTTGTTGTGTAAAATGATCCAAAGGAAAGTTTTAAGTTTTTGTGGTATATTGATTTTCCAAATACGCTTCCAATTAGTAAGCGAGGAAATGTTTAGGTCGATCTTGACTTTAGTTTCGTAGCATGATTTTATGGTAAATTTGCCATTTACGGTGGGGCCCCAGCTAGGGCTGTCCTCTCTTCCAATAGAACGAGGAAGCGTGGTACCCAAGATCATATTGGCAGTATCGTTATCGAAGTTTTCCTTTATAATTATCTCATTCCAGACACCATTGGTAATCAAGTCACCTACAATCGAAATATTAGAGTTATTGTGGGATCTGGAGATGAGTGAATCTCCCGTCCACCAGTCATTGAAGATGTCCGTAGACTTACCATTGCCGATCACCCACTTAGTGTGTTTAACGATGTCTTTTTTGCATTTAAGTATCCCTTTCCACACATGGGAGGAATTAGCTTTTCGGGTCCAGTTTCTCGGGTTTTCATGGGTTTTATACTTAGCGTTGAGCACCCGGACCCAAAGGGAGTTTTTATCGTTCATCATCTTCCAACCAATTTTGGATATAATGGCATAGTTATTCGCTTCGCTGGTTCTAAGTCCTAAACCCCCCACCTCTTTGGGGCGGCACACGGTCTCCCAATTAACTAAGTGAATTTTCTTTTTGTCGTTCGAGTCCCCCCATAGGAAGTTCCTGTTTAATTTGTCAAGTTTATCATTAATCTTATTCGGAAATAGAGAAGTTTGCATGTTGTAGACGGGGATGGTGGTAGACACAGTCTGGATGAGAGTAGCTCTCCCGGCGAGAGATAAGAGATTGGCTTTCCAGCCAGAAAGTCTTTTTTGGACCTTGTCGATAACATGTTTGAAGTGATTAAATGTGGTTTTCCCATGAATGAGGTTGGTACCAAGGTAGATTCCCATATCATTAGTGATGCTTATCCCGCATCGTCTACCAATGTCCTGAGCACTATATCTCGGAATGTTTGGGGAGATATAAATTTTAGATTTGGACAGGCTCAAAGATTGCCCAGATATGTCACAGAACTGATTTAAAGTATCCATGACGACGTCGCAGCAAGACTGAGTAGCCTCAGTGAACAGAATGAGGTCGTCAGCAAAGAACAGATGAGAAATGATCGGGCCAGAGGGGGAGGCCCTGAGACCTTTCCATTTCCCATGTTCCACCTGATTATTTATCGCAGCACCAAGGTAGTCCATACACATAACAAATAGGTATGGGGAAAGTGGATCACCTTGTCTGAGACCTCTAGAAGGTTTAAACTGAGGGAGAGGGGCCCCATTCCATAAGACGGAGGTGGATGCGCTTGAAATGCAGCTCCGGATGAGTTGTATTATATTAGGGTTAACGTTGAACCAGTTGAGCACCTGATCCAAGAACTCCCAGCATATCTTATCATAAGTTTTCTGAAGGTCGATTTTAAAGATGACGCCCCCTTTTTTTCCTTTTTTCGTATTAAGAGTATGGATGATCTCTTGGGTAATAATAATATTATCAGAAGTTTGACGACCAGGAAGGAAACTAGCTTGGTTTGGGCTAATAATTTTGCAGAGAATGGGGCGAAGCCTATTAACAATGATTTTAGCAAGGATTTTGTAAGGGACATTACAAAGGGTAATGGGCCTAAACTGTGTGATGTTTTCCGGGTTGTCAAGTTTAGGGATGAGGGTGACATGGCTGGTGTTAGCATGTTCCGTAAAGACAAGAGAGTTATAGCAATCGTTCATAAATTTGAACAGACTAGACTTGGTAGCCTCCCAAAAGGTGTGGTAGAAGATGGGTTGTATGCCGTCAGGGCCCGGGGCCTTGAGACCGTCCATGCTGAAAACAGCCCGTTTGACCTCATCAAACGAGAGGGGGAGGTCCAGCATACTGTTTTCCATGTTCTCAAAGCGGGGGTGATCAAAATTAATAAAACTGGTAGTGTGGGTTGTGTTGCAGGGTTTAGAGAAGAGGGATATGAAGTAGTTGTTAGTGTGTGACATAATTCTACCAGTATCGTCCTCCCAAACATTATCAATTTTAATCCTATCGATCCTGTTGATACGTCTTCTAATGATAGTGAAAGTATGGAAGAATTTAGTATTCTTATCACCTTCTCTCAACCACTTAATGCGGGCTTTTTGTTTCCAAAGAATTTCTTCCTGACGAAGAATGTTATTATACTCGTTTATGAGTTGTTTTTCCAGATTATCAAGGTTATGAGAGTAGTGGGTTTCCTGTGCAATTTGGATACCTTTTATTCTACGGAGTATACGTTTTTTAGTGGTGTTAATATGACCGTACACCGAGTGGTTCCACTGTTTTATAATAGGCATACAACAATTTTTATTATGTAACAAATTGATATTATTGTTCCAGTTATTCCAAACAATATTAAGGAAATCGGGACGCTCAAACCAACAAGCAAGCAATCTAAAGGGGCGGGGAATGAGAAAGTTAGGATTTCTACCTTCAAAGTTAATAATCATGGGGCAGTGATCGGACGCGGTGCGAGGGATGTTGTCGACAACCGCATCCGGGAAGAGCATGCGCCAGTCAGGGTTGGCAAGAGCACGGTCAAGTCTGACAAGGGTCTTCGCAACTCCACTCCTACTGTTGGTCCAGGTTAGTCGTGGGCCCGTGCAACCAAGGTCGGTCAGATTGCAATTATTAACATTTTCAACAAATTTGTTACATCTAGAGTCTTTGTTATGGCTGGAGTAGCTTCTTTTCTCCGAGGCATCGAAATGGTCGTTGAAGTCACCCGTGGCCAGCCAGGGGGTGTCGAGGTCCTGTGCCAGATTTTTAAGATTGTGCCAAAGATTTGGCGCAGGGTATGATTAGGGCTAGCATAGATAGCAGAAAGAAGCCAGTCATCATATCCTTTAAGGGTAACAAGGAGATGGATGGCCTGGTTGGAGACATCGATTGAGCGTAATTTGATCGTACTGCGATTCTAGAGGACCCAAATACCACCCGAACGACCCCGAGCCTCGGATATCTCCCAGTCGGAGAAACCCATATTCTCAAAATAACTAGAAAAATTAGCAAAATCCGTTTGAGTTTCCATAAGGATGATAACTTTAGGTTTGAAGTTGTTACAGAGTTCAGCAAAGGTGGGTTTAAACAGGGGTTTGCCGGCCCCTCTACAGTTCCACGTGAGCACATACATAGAAACTAAATTTTTTGGTATGGGAAGTTCCTCCGAACTGGGCCACGGAAGGGCGTTTTTAATCCTGTTGATGGACTCTTTGGTTGAAGACATTTTCAGTAGTCTCCCCTGCATTACCTTGTCTCCCCCCTCGGGTTGTTCCATGGTCCGGACCACAATCCGAGTCTGTGCAACACTCCACATGATCCTCATGTTGATTGCAATTTCCGTTTTCGGGTAAATGAAGAACTCTTTCCTCCCCTCTACTAGACAGAGGTGTTGCACTGGTAGATTGCCTAGTAAGGCGATGGGAAATGGGGGAGCATCCATTGGATGCAAGGATAGTGGCAGGCGGGTGATGTTTGGTTGGAGGAATATTACCACGAGGTCCACTGTGGGCGGAAAGATGGTTTATAACATTTGACTTGGTGTGTGGATTCAGCTTATTTATATAATTTTCGGCAACATCATTTATAATATTAGGTGAATGGTTGGGGGGAGTAATGAATGTAGAAGTACAGCGCAGTGCGCCGCTGCCATACCCGTCCCATTCAGATCATGAGCTGAGTTGTCAGCTGTTGGAGCTGGGTCTCTATACTTGCCTGACATAGGGTCATTAATTATCTGCGTTTGGTTCTTATGGTTGTGGGCCTTAGTAAGTGGCATTTCTGTCAGATTTACACCCGTCGTGGTAGCGTGCTTGGATGGATTTGGAGATCCTCTCATAAAGTCACCTAGAACTACTGGTACCTACCGTCTTTTGTCGCTTTTTCCTGGGGATTTATGCCTTATTAATTGTCTCGTACGTTGTTGATATGTTAGACCATGCGTTTTGTTATTCCCAACCTCGTACGACGGGTTACCTAGTCCAGCAAATCTATTGTGACTAACAGATTTACTTTGGTCGTACCTGTTACTTTCATGTCCCATGCTCGTTCGTTTACTACTTTGGTTACGCTTTACCAACATCCATGGGCCAAAACAGTTTTCCGTTGAGTCTTCCCTACCGGCTTCGGCCCTCTTGTTCGTTTCTTCTATCTGTGCAGTTGGGTTGTCATATGATCGTTCTTGCAGTTTGCTGGTGTTTTGTCTGTTCGTGTTATCCATACGCGGCGAGTTGGAGTTCGTCGGATCTTGGCCGGAGCCCTGCCTGTCCGGGTTCAGGGGGCACAATTCGCTTTTGTGTCCCATCCTTCCACAGTTGAAGCAAATGTATGGAAGGAACTCATATTCCACACGGTATTTTCTCCCATCCAGCTTGTAACATGGGATGAGTGGTTGCGACAGGTCAACCTCTATACATATCCGAGCAAACTTTCCCCTAGAAGAGGATACAGAATTGAAATCGGTTTTAATGGGTCTGCCAAGTTTACTTCCGATGTGAAAAAGAATTTTTTCGTCGAACCACTCAATGGGTAGCCGTGGCAGTCTAGCCCATAAGGCAGTTGTCACTTTGTTTGTATCCATGGGTTTGAAGTTCGGTGTCTAGTTTCTGACAATGAGGTAGTGTCCATTGATGATCCAAGGTCCCCCCGTCAAGACGTTGTAATAGTCTTCTCTCATAGTAAATTTGAAGAGATAGTGTCCTTCCTCCAGATCAATAATTTCGTAGTCCCCCTGGAGGTTCCAGATTGTGGGAACTTGGTTGACAAGCATTTTGAATCCAATGTTTCTTCCTAACAAACTGACTATCACGCTCTCCTTCCACCTTTCCCTTAATTTTTCCACATGCTTTTGAGGGATAGAGACCACTGGACAAAGTGGATCTTGTTCATCTTCTGGGTTGTGGTTTAGGTCAAGGTTTCCCTGCATGTCCTGGTCCATATCTTCATCTGTCCAATACCCGGTTGAGTCTTCAAAATAAATATCTGTATTGTTTCTTGTCTTCTTTTCCACAGCATCTTTATATGATAGAACGTTGGACGTATTACTTTTCTTGGCTTGAGCTGGGATTTCGGGTTCTGCATTTGGGTTGACGCCAGCTCCAGTCGGAGCTCCAACAGTTCCTTCATCACATTCCATAGCCACACCCGTCTGTTGTTCCGACACCATTGGATCAACATGGTGTTCCTTTTGCTTTTTTTTGCTGTGAACCCTGATGTCCTCCTCATCTTCTTTGGAAAGAGCCTCTTCAGATGAAGGCGGTCTCTCAGACGAGCCAGCCACATCGTTGTAGTTTTTGTTCATAATAGAGCCGTTGCTTAGAGAGAAGCGAGAGCTTTTTTTTACGTAAGATATTCTAAACAGGGGTTCTAAAGTGAAATAAGTTGAAGCTCTCTTTCACTCACTTGTTCTCGAGAATGTAAGGGCGTTTTGTGAGAGAACGCCACAGTGGTAATTGACACAAAAATGGCAAAAATAACATTGTGATTAGAGAGCACTTGAAAAACCTTGACTAACAACATGAATCTCTTAGGGTCCGTTTGATTGCAAGTGGGCAAAAGAGTGGGCATGACAAAATTTGCCTAGGTAAGGCAAATTTTACCTAGGCAAATTCAGATGACGCTATCAAACAACATTAGGCGAAATTAAAGTCAATCCAATTAATTTATTTAAAAACAATTTTTATATTATATTCAAAAATGTTAAAAATAGTTTTTGCAATATTTTTATATTACAGTTTTTAAAAAAAAATTGTAAAACGTTTTCTTAACAAATTTTTTTAATACAAAACAATTTTTAAATATTCACAACTGTTTTTTTTAACTATTTAAAATATTTTTTAATTTTGTTTTTAAACTTTAAAACTGTTTTTATATTATATTCAAAACAGTTTTTAAAATTGTTAAAAACTACTTTTACAATATTTTCATATTACGTTTTTTCAAAAAATTTGTAAAACATTTTCTTAACAATTTTTTATAATATCAAAAACAGTTTTTAAAATATTACAAAACAAATTTTAAACATTCACAACAGTTTTTTTAAACTATTTAAAACAGTTTTACAAAATATTTTTTTAAACTTTAAAACAGTTTTTATAATATATCCAAAACAGTTTTTAAAAATGTTAAAAACTGTTTTACAATATTTTTATATTACGGTTTTTCAAAAAATTTGTAAAACATTCTCTTAACAATTTTTTATAATATTAAAAGCAGTTTTCAAAACATTACAAAACAATTTTTAAATATAGTTTTTTTAAATATTTAAAACAGTCTTTAAAATTATTTTTTAAAACTTTAAAACTGTTTTTATAATATATTCACAACAGTTTTTAAAAATGTTCAAAACAGTTTTTACAATATTTTGTTAATACGGTTTTTTAAAAAAATTGTAAACATTTTCTTAACAATTTTTTATAATATTAAAAACAGTTTTTGAAACATTATAAAACAAGTTTTAAATATTCATAACAGTTTTTTAATTATTTAAAACAGTTTTTAAATTATTTTTTAAAATATTAAAACCGTTTAAGAAGTTGGCAATTTTGTGGGCAAATATTTTCCACTCAAATAGTTAAGCAAAATTTGCCCACAGATTGTGCATAGGAGGTGTTGTACATTGGCAAATAATACTTATGCAAAATTATGCAACCAAACAGCTAAAATGTGGACAAATTTTTATATTTACCAACTTTTTAACATTTGTCTAAATAAATTATACCAAACAAAGGGACCCTTATATCTCCCATCTTTACATTGTCTCCTACTTGTAACATGTGACCGTGGGGCCTGCTTTACCTTGCAGTCCTATTATTAACATTATCCCCTCACGTGTTAAGGAAAGACTTATCTAAAAACTTATCCTCTCTTTACACGGTGGGGCCTGCTTCATCGATAGGTTGCCATTGGTTTAAATCATGAGGTTTGATTTCTGTTTACATGAGATTTGATTTAATGTAAGCATTGTCCCAATATTTTTTGTCACATCGTTGATAATATACATACTCACCTGTTCATCTCCAACAGAAACTGAACCAAAAGGGAGCTAAAATTTTAGTCACAATTCTTGTACTCTTGGATATATTTTCGGTGTTAAAATAATGTTTTATAATACATTTTTAATATTTTGGGAATCTCCAAAATTAGAAGAAGTCCAATTCACCTTTTTTTGTTCTTTATTTGGTGGGTACAAGATAATGAGATATTAACAATTAGTTGTTAATTGTTACATAACATTTTTAAACTAAACTCTTACTACTTTACAGGGTCCACTACTATTATTCCATAACATTTTTAAACTTTACAGGGTCCACTACTATTATTCCATAACTTTTTTAAACTCTTACTACTTTAAACTGGGTAATCAATACAGTTTACAGAACTACAATGGTGTTTTCTGATTATCCAATTCATTCTAAATAATTCGTCAAGAAACATGATAACCAACTTGAGAATAAAAAAATGCAGTGGGCATAAAAATACAGTGGCAAGTTTTATGAGAACACAAGACATAAAAATACAGTGGGCATCCAAGGTAGAAAATGCAGTGGGCAATTTGACATATGGATCTCCTTTTCCCACACTAGTACAAAATGCAGCGGACAATTTGACAAAAGGCATAAAAATGCACTGGGCAATTTTCATTAATTGATGAGCAGGAAATTATAACACATTTCCCACACCAGTACAACAAAACTGATCTAAACATCCATCTACATATTTTTAATCCCCCCTTAAAAAAAAAAAAAAAAAAAAGCAATGATGTTCCATATTCTTCATGTGTCTGAGCTAAACTCGTCCGAGCTTCCTCCTCCAGTTTCATCTATGTCACATACGGAAGATCTACATGAAAAGACAAAATGTCATGAATTATAAAATATATGAATAGTAAATAAATGTTTGTACAATTTCGTCGCTATCCTTTTTCTTCTTCGAATTTCAATCTGGTACACTAAAACCTGCTTCCTTTGCGTAAGCATTGTAAAAATCTTTTAACTTTTTGAAGAAATTGGAATTCTTAACCCTTACTTGGTATCTTCTCCGATGCTACTTGTGGTTTATAGACAACACTAGGTTCTATAACATTTTCTTCAATTATCCCACTTTCATTCCCAACCAAATCCATATTTCCACAATTCACGACTTCCAATTCCAAATTATCCCAATCCCAACCACTTGTCTTTCCAACATGATTTACCGTTAGCGAATCTATTTCATCACTTATCTCACCCATCCTGAAAAGCAAAACATATGATCAGTCATATTAAATTTAAAACAGTAGCTTAAAAAGGCACAAGAAAGTAATTTTAGTACGGATTTACAGTAGTTAAAGTAGGCAAAAAAATCACAAAAATGCCGTTGGCGCGGACCTAATTCATTAAGGCATTCATATTCTGTTAAGCATATATTTGATTACGAGAATTAGAACAATCCTTAACATAGACCAGAACAATAAGTTGAATAATGATATTCTCCGTACTAATTACGAGAATTAGAAAAAAAAATAAGAACTAGCTACTTAAACTTCAAATTCCAGTAACAGTGTGATCAATATCTTATTTTCACATAGGCCATAGATATAGAACAATAAATAAAAAGCGATAGTTCAATTAAAATACCAGTAGTGCTCAACGACTCAGTTTTACATTATGAATCTATTAATCCATAACCTAGACCACAAAATAAGTTGAATAAGCACATACTATTTACTAACTAAATACATTAATTAGAAAGTTCAAATAAGTATGAAATACAGAACAACAATCAACGAATATTTTTTATTTCAAATGGCAATTACAATTTTCTGAAAAGAGATCTTGAATTAGAACTAAAATATGCAAGATAAATACAACAAAAATGAACAGATACTTAAAATTAAAAGGAAACCTAATTACAAGTGGTTTTCTATTCTGTCTATAATGATACAATACATTAATACAACAACAATTAACAATCTCTATTATGTATCATGTATGTTTTATCCCATTGATCTCGAACAAAAAAAATGAAACGATCACTCCAAAATACCTTACAATAAGGCACGTCGTCCAGAGATGTTTAGGTTGCGCCTGACTGACAATTAAGAATTACTGGAGTTGGGTTTTGAAGAGGAGATAGAGCTTGCTGGAGGAATCGAGCTTGTTGGAGTAATTGCCCGGGTTTCCAAGAGGAGAGAGCGGGAGTTTCTGTTTTAGCATAAAACCTATTTTATTTTTATTTTATATATCTACCCGTTTTTCTTAGTTGACCCGCCTCGTTTGTCTTATAACCCTGTTCTATTAATGAGGTATGTTGAGTTGGGTATGTTGGAGAGGTAGATATATATCTATATAATAAGGTAGAAAAGTTATGTATGTCACAAGTTTATTACATGATGTCATCTTTATAATTTTTTTTGCATTACCTTTTTTACCCTCATTTTTTTTATTTCTCCCTTTTTTTGTTTACTTACAAAATTTTCACTTCATTTCAAGTTTGCGGATAGTTTGGTCAAAATTTATATTTTGTCCCGTGTCCACTCTAACGATTGTAATTGCTTTGATATTAGGAAGACTCTTTGCTCAAATAAATCATTTACCCCTTACAACGCGCAAGGCTCGAGGTAAACTTCATAACAGAGCACAAGGCTCGAGACACTCAATATCTCTCCTCTCTCTTTAAACCCACCAAATCTGTAAACCAAACCTCTCTCTCTCTCTCTCTCTCTCTCTCTCTCTCTCAGATCCTCACCATTACACCCTCACCCTCCGAGCTCCACATTTGTCAACCCCCATCCACCTTAGCGTTCCACACAGCTCTCCGCCCCCATCCACCTTAGCGTTCCACACAACTCTGAGCCTCCATACACAGCTCTCCGCCTCCACCTTAGCGTTCCACATTTGTTCAATTTTTGGTTCATTTTTTGCTGTAGAGGTAAACATCTCCGATTTTTGGTTTTGATTTAGGCGATGATATTTTAGTATTTTCATTCATATTTTATTTAATGTTATGACAGAGATTCAAACGGTGGGTTTGATAGAGGTGACGACTCAGATCTACTGATGCTGCCACCGTTATGGGTCTCAAAGGTAAGCAAATGTGGTTTTGGGATTTTCATCAATACGGGTCTCAAGGTAAAGATTTGATTTATGTATAAGGTTTTCATTTTAGGTGTTTAATTTTTTTTTCCAGTTTTCATTTGTATTTTTCAATTTTCATTTATGTCCTTGGAACTAATTTTTGTGGCCTGATTAGCAATATATTTGTCCCCCCTAAAACTGCCTTTGTGGTCTGATTAAGACCCAATCTTCTTTAGACCACATTAGAAGGTTCCACACATTATTATCACCATATAAATCAGTTCTCGATCCCACAATTTGTGTTCTTTGTTAATAGAAGTTTGTTATTACAAACATTGGGTTCTATTATTTTCTTTTTAACTCTCATTTATTTGTACTCTCTAGCTTCCAGATTTGTTAGAGCCTTTTGTCTTAAAGAAACTAGCATATAAAATTAATTTTGTTTGATTTTTATGTGTTATTTCAGGGCGTTGCGGTGAAAGTTCTGGGATTTGATTAAAAGTACTTGAATATTGGTATGTATGCTAAGTTGTATTCATTTGTGTGTGATTATTCTTGGTTCTTAGAGTATATGTCGTTTCTGGATTGACATCATACTACTCTCTCTCTTGCTTTTTTTAATTTTTCGTGTGGGTGTTCATTTTGTGATAATAATATTTTTTTTTAGTGTAGGATTTTCATTTAACATAATATAGTGGTTAATTTTAAGCCACCTAAATAGTACAGGTCTGCAAATACCTTAAAAGGATACTCACAATGGTCAAGAATATGGATAGATGATTTTGGTACACTGCTTTGTGCATATGTGATTTATTAAAAAACTTAATAGTAAATATGTGATTTAATAATTAATTAAAAATTTATTTCTAATTAATAAATGTATATCATTTTTTTGTTTTAAAATTTTAATCTGAAATTATTCAAAAACATGTAGTTAATTATATTAATTATGTAGTTTTAAATAAAAAATTTAGTATAGTTATTTCTTTATTTGTATACATTTATTTATCTGTTATATTCTCTGTTTACACCATGGGTCTTTGCACAGAGAAATGACCGGTCACTGCGTGTGAAACCAGCTCATACCAGCTCCCATCATATCAGCAATAAGGATGAATTCATCATACCAGCTATAAGGATGACACCATCATACCATCATATGCCTCAGCTATAAGGCAGTAAAAAACGCGTGCGTGGCCAATAAATTTAATATTTTTTGTTGGTTTGTGTGGCTCAAAACAATATACAGTGCAACATCTGACTGTCTACATGATGGCGTGTGGCTCCAAAGATCTGCCTAAGGCAACTGAAAAGACTTGATATGAGAAATATTTTAACAAATGTAACAAATTTCTAAATTTTTTTATCTATTTTTTATTAATATATTTTTTAGCAGATACATCATTTTGCGACGGTGTGTGCAATTGTAATGCATACATAATTTTCTCTGTAATTATATATGTAAAACTTTGTAATGTAAATTTCTTGACTTAAATTATGATGTAAAACGGTGGGTTTGATAGAGATAATGAGAGATTTAAAATTTTCTATTTTTATTTTTCTTTGTACGTGTTTTTAGTTTTACGTAGGACAATAAGAATTGGACAAGCATGCTCAGGACATTCAAATGAATCAAATCCATCACTGAGTTATAACTATTACAACTGCTGATAGAACATACAATCTTTTGACTTCTTTTTTATTTATTCTTTAGTTACAACTCCAACAGAAAAATATGTTGTTCATAGTAAGAATCAATTTACAAACATTGCTCATGCTTTGAAAAATACAAGATGATTATTTTTAGAAGACGATGATTACAAGGTGATAAAATTTAATACAAGCTTGGGGGTATTTTTTAAGTCCAATGAGTAACACGTATTTCTTAAGCTATTAAAGAGATGGCACACCTTATTTTCAAAGCAAAAACCATTTTATAATTTAAGTCATTCCACTTAAATAATATTAACACTTGGGACGTTATGAGGTTTTGCACCCAAGAGTAAAGTATGCAAAAGGGAAATTTGAGAGTATTTTTAATTTTTTAAGTAGGGGATAGTTTTATAAACAAAGGAGATTTTGTCAAAAAAAAATTTAAAACATTTATATGGTGTTGTAAAAAAATTTTAGGACTTACATTAGTTTTTTTATGGATATGATGTTGTTTATGGGAAGTTCAAGATGGAGTATTGTTCTGAACTTTTTTTTATTTCTTAAATAGGGTGAATCGTTATACAAACAACGAAGTGTTGCTCAATACTTTTAATTTGTTTACAAATATTGGTGTTACACATTAATTAACGATTATTACAAAGAGATCAAAGAATTTTATTTTGCGGTGTCAACATTAAGTTTTGGGAATCAACGACAGGATGTGGTTTCACATGACATCATATAACACTACTTGAATAAAGAAACTTTTGTTCAATTTATTTAAACTAATAGGTTCTTACCATAGGTTATTTCTAAAATTGTTTATATGTTGCGAACTAAATACGATGTGTAGTCCTATCTACGAAGTACACTTTCGAAAATTATCTACGTGCCTTCAGGCACGGGTATACCCTACTATATATATATATATATATATATATATATATATATATATATATAGATAGATAGATAGATAGATAGAGAGAGAGAGAGAGAGAGAGAGAGAGCGGATCAAGTGAGGTCCCAATTTGAGGTCCCTGAATGAGGTCCATTTTTTTAAAATAGTAAAACAAATATTTTGGGGCTGATTTTTTTTGTTTGGTTCTTAAACATTTCAGTAGGACCATAAAAAAATAATCAGCTCAAAATGAATTTCTTTGATATTTTAAAAAAATCGGTCAAACTGTATCAATTTTTAAGTTGTTTTTAAGGTGTTAAAAACTGACAAAGTTTGACCGATTTTTTTAAAATAGTAAAAAAATTCATTTTGAGCTGATTATTTTTTTATGGTCCTACTGAAATGTTTAAGAACCATACAAAAAAAATCAGCCCCAAAATATTTGTTTTACTATTTTAAAAAAATGGACCTCATTTAGGGACCTCAAACTCAGGGACCTCACTTGATCCGCTCTCTCTCTCTATATATATATATAATATGAGAGGGAGATGTTTTAATGTTCCAACGAATCAACGATTGGGATCAAATATTTTTGGACGATCTAATGGTGTGAGATTGTGCCATGTTAGATTGTAACCATTGTGACATGGCAAATGAGACAACTTACTCTTTCAAGCCCCGTACCCTAGACGACATCTCATTCTCTCCCCCATCGCTCATCTCACTCATCCCTTCAAACCCTACCCCTCTCTCCCTCTCCCTCTCACGAACCAGCCGTAGTCTCCTCCTCCCCTCATCTTCACTTTGCCCTTCCCCCACGCCCACGAGGTAATCTCTCTCCCCTTTACACACACACACATGTAACAACCCGAATTTTTTTAATGGGAATTTTTAAATTTATTTTGGAAATCGGAGAAAAATGAAATTTTGGATTTTATAAATTTTATAATTTAAAATGTTGATTTTTATATTTGAAAAATAAACTTTCAAACGGAATTGGAATCGAAATTAAAATGGAGTTTTAATTGAATTTTTAAAATATAGAAGAGTCCTCCAAACATAAAACTTTCTAAGAGTCCTCAAAACATAAAACTCTCTAGCAAAAAATATAATTAAAAATATTGAACGGTCCGATCGAGCTGAAACTGCTTCCTCTCGTCTTCAGCTAATTCTCTGTAAAATTTCATCCAATTCCAACGGTCCGATCGTCCAGAATAAATTTTTTAGTGTTTGTATCTGATTAGAACTATTTTTTTAATCAAACTCTTAATCCTTTATATAGAAACAAATTCGTGGCTTAGATTTTCAATTTGTCTATTAGTTAATTTGGGAATGTTTATTCTAATTGTTTATTAATTTTACTGTACAAAAGTTTGGATTCCTTATATGCAGTTTTGATTAATACTCTGTCCACCTTAAGAATCAACAAAAATATTCATTTGATGGCAAACAAAATTGAAGAATAACCAAATACATCACTTCCTTTATAGGTATTACTTTGCGAACTGCATTTATTTTATCATAAAGTTTTTATATCAAATTAATAATTGGCTAACATATGTTTCCTCTTTTGCTTTATGATGTTTTATAACACATTTTAGGTGGTGTGATCCTTTTTGTAGGGTCTTCGAGGATGTTTGGGCATGTCGTTGACATGAGACAATCCAGTTGTATGAATTGTGCTCGAAATTATGATCATGGTGCGCAACCAATGCGAAATGGTGATGGGTACATGATAGTTCACTTGTCGGTCTAACCGTTATCGTTCGGCAAACGCAGATGCCATGTTCAGCGGATCTTCATGGTAAACCTTTCCAATAAGAGTTCAAATAAATTGGCACTCCGCCGAAGGAGTTTCCAACTGTGAAACATGTCTCAGGAACTCATAATTCAAAAGGCAACGAAGATAACATGTTTTTGTTTGCCAACATAACATATTATGAAAATAACATTTTTTTTTTCTTTTACAAATTCCATGGTATTGTGTATTATAGATACTATGTGTATTGTTGGTAATATTATGCAATGCGAACAAAGATCACCATGTTGTACTATTGATCACCCATGGTGCGTGTCTAATTTTTTTTATTGTATTCTTATTGGCTCCTAATTTAAATTGTCATTCAAAACAAAATGATGTTTCTTAGGCGTGATAGTATTGTTTTTGTTTGATATTTTTTTAACAAGGTGGATAGTCCTATAAACAAAGTTAACTCTGCCCAAATTTTTTGAAAATATTTACACTTTTGTGTCGTAAACAATTTTTTTGTATTGTTGTGATGTTTCATAATGGTATAATTGTGATCATTATGATATTTATTCGAGGTCCGGGACTGACTTTTAGTATTGTTGTGGATTTTTTTTTTCTTAACTGGGTTGAATAGTGGTATAAATAAATGAAATTTTGTCCAAATTTAATAAATTATTTTTACTTTTGTGTTGTAATAAAATTCGACTTAAATTGTTTTCAGAGTTTGGTAGTCCTTTAAATAAAGGAGATAATGATCATTTTTTAAAATTACACTTTGTTTAAATTGTTGTTTTACTATTACGTACTTTTGAAATTTTTACCGTTTTACAATTATACACTTTGAAATTTTGAGTCGTTTTACGATTACGTACTTTGAAAATTTTTGTCATTCCGTTAGTGTATAAATATATATATATATACATATATATATATATATATATATATATATACAAAAATGATACATAATCCGCATAGTTTGTATTCTAACATGCCAATAGTTTTTTTTGTTGTTTTCTTTCCTGTCAACCAAAAAATTGTTGTTTCTTTCGTATTAACCAAAAAAAAGTATTTTAAGAATCTATATTGATCCAAACTGTTTAAAAAAAAAAGTGTTTCAAGATTAGGGTTGAAATGGAACCTGTTGGCAACCGTTAATTGCGGTAGCAGTGATGCTAGTTGTGAAGAATGTATATGGATCCAAATGAGGTTGAATGTGCAAGTCTTCTGGGTTTTATACCCGAAATGGCTTCATATCGGGATTTGGATTCCCTTCCTCTATCCCCACTGTGTGTCTCTGGGTTTTAACTCGATAAGTGAGATGGTCCAATCGGCGAAGTAGATGATCAATTTATAGACTATAAATGAGAGAGGAGGTCGACTGTTGGAATTTGAGGGAGGAGAAGAGACAAACTTAATTGGAGAGACGAAGAAGAAAATGAAAAGATAAGAGAGAAAAATGAATCGTGTCTAAAGACGGGAGAGAGAAAAATGATTTTGGGAGAATTTGTGTAATTTGAAAAGCAGGGAATTATTGGGGTGAGATGGTCCAGTCGCATTTGCTTCTTCACCTTTCTTGTTTTCGTTTCCTCCTTCCTATTTGTTACCATCAAAATATATTTTTATTTATATCAATCGAACACTATAATTGATTACAACACTGCCCAAAAAATACTGAAACTCTTTTTGCTTCTCCCACGACCTAAAGTTTGAAGGATTATTGGCAGAGAATAGGAATGGCCTTAATGAATTATAAGCCTGGTTTGATGCGCCGTATAAGGGAGTCGTATTGGATAAAATTATCCTATTCAATGTTTGGTGTAGTTTAGGATGAGATATGAGATGGAATAAGTTATTCAAAGTGAGCTCCTTATCCCACAAGGAGTGAGATAAAAAAATCTCACCTTCAAGATCGTATAAAATTATACGGTGTCAAAATTTAATTGAAAATTTATAATCTACCCTCATTAAGTTACAAAAAAACTCACTCAAGTTACACTATCTCAAGTATTAGATAGCAGTCGGCAGTTTCTTTGATTTACATAACTCTCCATTCATATTTTTCATCACCGTAGGTAAACTTCCCCTCCTTTTTTTATTTTATTTATACTTTTTTATGTTTGTTACTTTATCATGAACTACTATTTTGGTTTGTTTTGAATTGAAAGAGAAGATAGTAAGCAACCAGTTTTACTATCTTATTATTTCAAGTGGCTGGCTTGTATACACATGTTTTTTTTATGTGTGTGAGTGATTACTAGTGGTTTACTGTGTACAAATTATAAATATAAATACAAATACATATTTTCATCTCATTATTATCATCTCATAATATTTTTTTTAATATCCCGCGTGGAATTAAATACTATGTTATTAAGTTAATATATGTGATAACAGTGTATTTTTTTATTTTTTTTATTATTAAATATAAAATAAGAGTATTTTGAAAAATTAGAGACAAATTAATCCTATCTGAAGCATTTCAAACACAATATTATATTATTATATCCCATTCCGTCTTTCTATCCGAAATTGTTCCAAACACAGTATTAAAATAACCCTTATACGGCTTATCCTTCTCAACCGTTGCTACAGGAGTCAAAGAGACCTGTAGTTGGCTTGTTGGATGGTGGGGGAGGTTTGAACTTCGTGATTTCAATGCTTATCTTAATTTCAGCGTCATTTTGAAACCAGGTGGCAAACCCACAATCAGAGACACCATAACACCACCTATTGACACAAACTCCAACTAACACAAATCACAATCCACACGTAAATTCCCTCTCCAAAAAAACCCTTTGATCTTGACAAATAAATTATATTTATATAAGATATTTTCTAATTAATCATAAGAAAATAATTTTATTTTTCTTAATAAGTTTTATTTATTCATATAGTATATATTCATTACATATTTAGAAATAAGATCTATTGAAGCAAAAAAAAATATCATGAGCGCTGTTAGACAAAAACATATCGTTAGACTTGTTGAATTACATGTTTAATAAACGAGACTAATCGCTGAAAAACTTTTTCAATAAACCTATGGATCACCAAAATTACTACTGGGCACCAGTACTTGATTTAAAATAATTATATATTATATTTTAAAATAATGTATAGTGACGCCTAATTATAAATTTTGGAGAGGTTCTACATGAACCGCATGTAGAACCGCCCAGCGATCGCATTTTTGTCGTTTTGCCTTTTTGTCTTTTTTATCTATTTTTTTTAACAGTTTTCTATATATAAAAAAAGTCCTATTAATATAAAAAACATTTTTTTAATTAAAAATTAAACAGCTTTTTATTAAAATTAAAAAAATATATTTTTTTCATAAATTAAAAAAATTATGTTTACTGATAAAAAAACGCTTTAAATCAATTTTTTTAATTAAAAAACATTTTTCAAATTTTATTAAAAAAACTGTTTAATTTGATGTGTTAGAACAACATTCCCGAGTCCACATCATTTGTTGAATTTTGCTCGGAGTCAGCGGTACCAATTAATCACAATATTTTTTTAATAAAATATCGCGATTGATTAAAAAAAAAAAATTAGTGCTGCTGGCGCAAATCCACATTCAATAAATGATGTGGATCCGAAAATGTGGGTCCACGCCAGCGGCACTAATTAATCGCGATATTTTATTCACGATTAATTAGTGTTGCTGGGGCGGACCAACATTCAACAAATTATATGGCCTGGGAATATGGGTTCGCGCCTGTGGCACTAATTCAACAAATGATGTGGGTCGAGAATGTGGGTCTGCGCAAGCAGCACTAATTAATCGCGATATTTTAAAACATCACGATTAATTAGTGTCGCTGGCGCGGACCACATTCAACAAATCATGTGGGCACATGAATGTGGATCTGCGTCAATAACACTAATTAATCGCGATTTTTTATTGAAAAAATATTGCAATTAAATAGTGTCGCTAGCGCGGAGTCACATTCAACAAATGATGTCGGTCCAGGAATGTGCGTCCGTGCCAGCGACATTAATCAATCGCAATATCATGGTAATAAAAATATTTTTTTTTTTATTTATGAAAAAATATATTTTTAATTTTAATTAAAAAACTGTTTTTTTATATTAATTGTTATAAACAAAACACTAAGAAAGCTAAAATAAAAAGGCATATATCAAATGAGCTTGACTACAGCGACCGGTATTACCTACTTAAAAATCCTACTTAATGATGTGGCACTTGCCACATCACGAAGGGACACTTTTTTACTCTAAAATGATTTTTAGTGCTGAAAAAAAAGCGAATAATCTCTTAAAATAAGAAAAAATATATTTTTTTTCAAAATATTTTTTTTATCACACTCCTTTATTTTATCACTACAGCAGTCTAATAAAAAAAATGTTAAAATTATGTGTTAAAATACAACAAGATAAAACACGAAATACAAAAATTGTTATTAGAATAGTTTTTTTTTTAAAGCGGACCTTTAAACAGTTTTAAGAAATACAAAAAATATTTTAAATGTTGTAAAATTAAAAAAAAAAAATTACGTTTAGAAATTAAGGGTGCCGCTGGCGCGGGCCTTCAAAAATAAGAGAATATGAGGAAAATGGATATTTGTGGCGCTAAATGAGTTAAAAATAATTAAAAAAAAAACAATGTCTCATTGGAATAGTTTTTAATGCAGGCCTTTAAACAGTTTTAAAAAAAACAAAAATTGCTTTAAATGTTTTAAAATAAAAAAAATTAAGTTAAAAAATAAAGGGTGTCGTTGGCGCGGACCTTTAAAAATAAGAGAATATTGGTTAAATGAGTGTTTGAGGGACTTTTGGAACAAAATAAAAATGCTAGGACTAAATGAGTATTACAAAATGTTTGAGGGACTTTTCGATAATTGATCATTTATTTACTTAACACAATCCAATTAAAAAATTTCATAATGCGATTATAATATTTTATTTTTTAACTTGCACGATCACGAACCAAATGAAACGCGACGTGGCACGGAGTCGTATTTTTCCATGCACCATTTTTTCTAAATAGTAGAAAGATTATTTTTAAAATAGTAAAAAATGATTCGCACTAGCGGTATGAAAAAAAATCGACTCCATGTCACGTCGCGTTTTATTTGGGTCGTGATCGTGTTAATTAAAAAATAAAAAATTGATAATCGAACTGTGTAATTTTTTAATTGGTTTGCGTTAAGTAAAAAAAAATTAACACAATGATGTATTTTAACACATAATTATTGGGCTGTTTTTTTTTAACTTGAAAGTTATATTTTTAAAAAATAAATAAATTTATGCACATAAAAGAAATAAATAAAAGATGTTTTGAAATAAATGAGTATTGTGTAATTAAAGAAAGAGTAAATTTGGTCTTAATGATGTGGAGGATGATGTGGCACCTCCACATCATTAAGTCATGCTTTTATGTCTCAATCCCATGTCCCTCTATCATTTTTCATATCAAATAGTCATTCGAACTTTTTTTAATACACGTTTAATCCAAGCCTTTTTATTTTACATAAAAAAATCCTTTATCATAACAAAAACGCTTTACCATGCGGCTAGCGCGACCCTTTAAAGATAAAATAATAAAAAACTTTTTTGTATAAAATAAAATTTTTTGACTAAATATATATTAAAAATATTTGAAAGAATTTTTAATATTTGATAAAAAAAATAGATAAAATG
The DNA here is from genome assembly GCA_949130495.1 of Sambucus nigra. Taxonomy (NCBI): domain Eukaryota; kingdom Viridiplantae; phylum Streptophyta; class Magnoliopsida; order Dipsacales; family Adoxaceae; genus Sambucus; species Sambucus nigra. The sequence goes on from OX422224.1 coordinate 380,762,976, forward strand.
AGATGCTGTCCCAAGACGGATTAAGACACGGTTGAGTAAGAATTACTCAAAATTTTGATAGTTATCTTTAGCAACTTGCTAAACGTATGTATGAACACATACACTACTTCAAAACTAACTTTGCCGAACGTGGGTTCCCGTCACCATCTAGTGACACAAAAATGCATGTGAGTTGTTTATTGTCTCTTCCACCATCTGAAAGGCCATAAGACAGTTGACAAGTTATTTTTATATGTGATAAATAGAAATTGAACAGATCAAGCAATTGATAAATTTAACCCCAAGGGTTGTTCAAGTTGGTAGAGTCAGAGTGTAGCGGTAAATTCAGATATTTGGGTTCGAAACTTGACAGCTGCGTCTTGGAGCCACGGATCGCAGAAATTAAACGCCTGTTATAGAAAGCCTTGTTCGAAAAAGGAGGGATTAATTCGAGGTGCGCGAAGCTGGCCCGAGATTACCCTTCTTTACCAAAAAAAAAAAAAATGATAAATTTGTTAATTTATTAACAATTCTCTTCATCTCAATCAAACTCTACTTACTTAAAAAAGTCTCTTAAATATTTTTAATATACACTTAGTTCAAATATTTTTAATATACACTTAGTTAAAATATTTTTTTTAATGAAAACCTAAGTTTTTGTCGAATGTGGGTTCCTATCACAATCTAGTGACACAGAAATACCATGTGGGTTGCCTTTTCTCTCGTCCGCCATTTGAAAGGTCATAAAACTGTTGACAAGTTATTTTTATATGTGCTAAAGAGAAATTGAACAGATCAAGCAATTGATAAAGTTGCTAATTTAATAACACTTCTCTTTATCTCAATTAAACTCCTACTTACATAAAAAATTGTTTCAAGTTCCATACCCAAACTAATTCTTCAAAATCATATGCACACGGAAAAAACATTACTAAATCACTCACATACACAATATAAGCGTCAGTTACATCTATTCAGCATAACAACTTTACAAGCTACAAAATCAAACAAATACATATGTATAAGAAAGAGTCACATTGTTATGTCCACTGTTTAATAAATACAAAAGTACAAAATTATGAATTATAATTTAATTATAGAAATAAAACGAAATTACAGAAAATAAAAACTTACTTGAATTTGTAGAAATAATAATAAAATTAGAAAGATAATCCGAACCCTGTGAATCTCACAGTGTCCTTAAGACAATTTATTCCCTCCAATGTGCTCCGAGGTTGATGACTATTGTCTCCCAAGATAGAATGGATTTTTCCAATTAATTATGTAGCACAACAATAATTAATTTCAACGAACTCAAATTCTGTGGCTTTTACTCAACAACAATGCAAGATATGTTATGCAGGAAAAAGAATTTCTGGAACAGATATGACAGGAATTTTCTGGAACAAATATGATAGCAATTCTGGAGGAGGAAAATTTTTCATTGTTTTAAAAACGGAGGGAGGAATCTGTATTTATAATAAAGTAACAATAACTGTCAAAAAACAGTTAAACGAAATTAACTGTTGGCAATAACTGCCAACAGTTTATTAATTAATTAATTAATAATCAAAGCACAGAAAGTTAAATAAATTCGGCCCAAAAATGTAGGAGATAACCTAAGCCGAGCCGGCCAGACGGACGCGCGCGTGTGAACCATTGACCGAAAGTCAACCCGTGCATAGCTTAGGTCATCTCCCCTTCAAAGAGTTGGGATACCCTCAAGGCATCCAAGCCTTAGTCCATCATTTGGGTTTTATTAACTCATCATTATCTCACTACTCTTCCAATGTGGGACAAGAGTTAAACATACTCAATTCATTAACTTTCATTGCTTTGTGAGTCACTTTGAGGACATATTTATCATTCATAACTTATTGAAATTGGACATATGAATATACTACGTTAATCTCCTTGCGGAGGTGAACGCATTCGTATATGGTCCCATGATTATCGTAGTGTGGATCCCACCTAAATTTGAGCTCAAAGTTGCTAAAAAATCTGTCCAGAAAAATCTGGACAGCTTTATAATAGTCCAATTTTCCACACACATAAGAGAAAAACATGAAAATGAAGAAGGTTGTTTTGATGACATTGTTGGTAGCTATGGTGTTTATGGCCACTATCAAGGGTGACGAGAATGTCGACGTCCACCATTGTCACCTCCATTGCCAATACGTTTGTTGACAATCGTAAAATGTTGGACTCCGACATTCTCCTCAACGTTGATGATTCCCTTGGTGAATGCATCGGTAGATTTCGCGCTCCCGCGAGCCCCTGCCAATCCGGTTGCCTTTTGCTACGGACATATGTGTGTTTAACGTTTTTATGAAATAAGCTCAATCTAGTGTTCACGGCCATCGATAATGGAAATTTTGCATGTGTTTATCCTGCAAAAAATAAAAAGTAAAAAATAAATATGTGTATCATATGTGTGTATATATATATATATATATATATATATATATATTAGCCATTCAAAATAACACCAGGGAAGAGAAATTTTCGGATCCATCTTCATTTTCTCTTCTCTCTAAACTCTTTTCTCGTCTTCAGCTCCAAGTTCATGTCTTGGGTCATTTTCCCAAACCCAAGCTTTTGCAATATAGAACATTGCAAAAACATTATTTTGAATCGTAGAAGATATTTCTGTTTGTGGTTTGACTAGATTTCGTGAATTGATGATGTTTTATAGGTCAACAAAGGGTATGTCCAGGTTCAATGTATCTATACTTTTGACTACATTTCAATTATTGGAAAAGTAATATTCTGCTGATTTTGTCATCACATTTATGCAGGATAAGGTTTTTTTTTTTATTGAAAAGGAAATTAAATTAGCAAGACGAAATTAAAGTGTTCACAACATTCTTATACATCTTACCTACTAGCATGTAAATATGTACGAGTCATTGTGTATAATAAATAAATTTAATAATTATAAAATTAGTACATATTACATAATATTTAATATTTTTTAATTAAAATATCCTGACAGAAATAAATTTTTTAATTCAAATTAATTTTGGAAACAAATTGAATCTAATGGATTTAAATTTAAATGGATGAAATTTAAATTGAAAACAAATATTTATTCATGATTATATAATTAAATAACTCAATTTGGCGTGATGAGTTCACTTATGATAATAAATGGTACGTTAATGAATTTATGAGTACGTGTTACAATAAAAACGCATATGCAGAATATAAATAATTGGGACGCGTTTCGGGAGTCTTTATGGGCTCATTTTGGTGTTTTAGACTTTTAGAAACGGTCTCAGAGTATAGGTATATGAGTTAAGAGGTTATTGGGCTAGTTTAAATATGAATTTGGGCCCATTTGGGGGTCCAATAATGGGATATAAGACTTAACTCGGGATTTGAGACTAATATAAGTTTAAGAGTAGGGTTAATAACTCCCGACACTCTGGGATTTAGTGAGAAAGATCTTATTTATGTAGACATATTAATGGGTTAAATTCTGGAATTTTGGTGGTGGAAATCGATACCAGTTTATGTAAATAATTAGTCTAAGATGATAAATTAAGTCGTAAAGACCCGCTTTAATGTTTATATAAATGTACAAACCATTGGGATATGAGATGGGGAAGAAATAAAGATTTTCGTATTAAAGAAAACGTAGCAGATTTAGGCTTCTTACCAAATCCGAATCGATTCGGCTTCCTAGGCAAATCGATTCGCTCCCTTATGAATCGATTCGGCTCCATATTTGAATCAATTCAGCCCCTAGGGCAGGTTGTGGGGGAATCCGATATATTTTAGGAAATCATACGAGTTGGTGGGACTGTGTTTGGGTCAACGAGGATTTTATTAAAAAAGCCTTTATGGCACAAATATTAAATGGGGAACTATACTTAACTAGATTGTTAGATATTCTTATAAAGAGGAAGAAATTAATAAGTAACAAAATGCTCAATTGTAAAGGTGTAATTATTTATGGGTAATCATTTGACATATCTTGGGTGATTATAGAGTAATTACCTATACATAGTATAGGACGATAATATGTACTTATATTTATTGTGTGAACATACTTATGTTCGTGGACGGTCCTATCTGTTGGGGTTACGGGCGTTCGGGACCGTAGCACTCATCCACACAAGTGCGCTTGACGTTGTGTAGGTCGTTATTATAGGTACTGCGTACAGCGCCACTTACGAGCGGTAGGTGTAGATGTTGGGATCCAATGTTATCGCTGTGTACGAGCTGTGAAGTGGTGTACTGCGTAGTGACCACCCCACTTATGTGTATTTTATTTTGTTTGATTGGATAAAGGATTCGTTCGGACTTACCGATAGAGCACGAACGAGACACTACTGGTAGATGCCATTAAGTGTCGCATATATGAAAGGACATAAGTATGATTATACAAATTAAATGAGATTAATCCAATTATCTAAGAATGTATATAATAAATTACAGACCCAATACCATGTAATGTGCATAATATATGTTTTGTCACTTTTATAGTTATATGACTAGGAAACTTTGGGGAAATGGTAGTATGAATATATTGGTTGTTACTTAATGCATCGTATATCATATTTGGCAGGGTTAGAATTTATTATTTGGAACTTATTCGGTTATACATGAAATATTACATTTAGATGAGGCGTAATATACTTGACTATTTTTGGACTTTAAATTTGCGAAGTTAATTATTGCACACTTTAGGGCGCTGAACCATAATTATAAATATTTTCCCCTCAGGTTTTCTTAAACAGGGATAGCGGGACTAAAGGAATATCGGACTTGCTGTCACGTGTTGCTTCTCAAAGATCATGTTATTGAATTTATCTTAGGTTGATATTTCTTCATGTCTTTAGTTATTTCGGATTATTGTAAGGACATAAGACATGAGGCATTTTATATATTAGTCGAGACAGTACTTATGAATATTGATTTTTATTTATTGGATGTAGATGTTGGTTTCATTATCACTTACTATTATTTAATTTAATCTAGTTTTCATTTAAATGTGGTTCAGTATATGAATGTTTATTGCGATCGATTCTACGAATGATAGAGATTGTATAACAAGCCCCATCTTCGTCGTATTGCATCTGACCAACCTTAACGTGAGAAAATGGGGGTTATTACCTGTGGTATTAGAGCATCCTGGTTCTAATTTCCTTATGATCTGTGTTGCATCCGTTTCGTGTTCTGTTGAGCATTATTTGATGTTTCTAGAGATAATTATAGTATTTTGTATTCCAGTGTCACGATGACATGTGTGTCGATATCGTTCGCTATCATATGAGTGTTATGGTGACTTCTGGAGTATTTGAGCTTCGAAAAGCATGAGAATGAGGATCGTTATGAGTGACTGGTCAAGCATAGTATGAGTTGTTGGACAAGGGTGTTCACTGTAGTTGTGAAAATTGTTACGAAAAATTATCGTGTTTAGAGGTAAAATCTACAGTTTAAAGACTCTTGGGGGCACAAGTTAGTGAATGTCTTTCGTGTTGAGTCAAGTTTAGAAGATATTAAAGGATTTCAGTTGTTGAGTATCTTACTGGAGTTTTGGATTTTACTTATGGTAATTTGGGTTTTGATGGAAAATTAGTTTAGTAGAATAACCTTATGAAATTTTGTGAACCTAAGAGAGAAGGCAATAAATTACTGGGTTTTAGCAATATATAAGTATTTTGATGAAGATTTGAAGTGGGGATTAATTAAAACTAAAGGGTTAAATTGGTGTTGCGCTCAGATTTGTGCAATCTTCATATATGTGGTGAAACCTTTTGTGATTTTGGTGATGATAAAATATAATTTTTTTTAAATGAGAGCATTGATTTGGTTCGAGTCGAGAGGACCCATTTAGTTAATTGTATGGGGATGGAGTTACATGTATATTATATATGTGTATTTTGTTAGTGTATTAGTTATTACCAAGATTTAGGAACAAGTGGGTTTCAAGAAACTTAAAGAAATAACATGTTTCAATTAAGAATTATAATTATAAATGTAGGGTTGAGAGTAACCCTATTAGAAACAATTAGGGAAAAAGGAAGGTGGCGGTACAAAATGGCGACTTGAGCCGAGAGGGAGGACTACAATGGTGGATTTTAATTTTGATTTTCAATAAGCGGTTTGTGGAAACATGTTTGTGAGTTGTCCAAATGTGGGTTCCAAGGATAGTATTGGTTGAGGTTTTATAGATTTTATATGGTCGACTGACGCGACCACAAATGTGTTCTAGTGTGAGTGCTATCTAGGATCAAGTGCAAGCCTGTCGCTCAAGTACTAATCCCAGTAAGACGGGGTATCGATCCTCAGGGAAAATGGGACGTAACGACGTGATGACATTGGAAAAACAGAGAATCCTAACTCAACCCTAAAAAGGAAATAAAAAGGTGCTTTGAAAGGGAGGATAACTACGAACTAAAGGTAAATCAAACTTTAACTACCAAGTATGCTAAGTACTAAAGAAGTGCAATTAAACTAATTATGATGATGTACTCTTAAATGAGAAGAATAGGTCATGATACAATCCCCCAACTCTAGTGAATTTACCAATGTTAAAACTAATTTTCGAATTGAAATGAATGATTAAACCCAGTCTTTATAATTCTCAAGCATTATATATATGAGGTTTAAGCCTGCATCATATATAATCAAAAGCAAGAATAAAGCGATGTCGAGATAGCTACACCCGCGCTGCATTATTAAGCATTCCGATTACATAGGGCAAACGGGATAAAAAATTCTACAACGGTAGTGATCATCACACAACACGATTTGACCAATTGTTTAATTCAAAACTTAATTTTATACATATGTAAATGACATCGGGTTGGATTCAAGCATCCCAACCCTTTAAAATTTAGCCAGATATGATTAAATTAAAGAAAAACGCAATTTTTGAGAAATAAAACATCATGTCTAATGGAAAGTGATAAAGAGAAATATGCCGAATCAAACAAATAACAAATATAAAGAACCAATGAAGCATTGAAGGAAGAATAGTACTTGTATTGAAGAAAAATTAGAAATAAAAATGTAATCCTTACATCAATTCTCTTCTCATCAAAACTAGGATTTTTTGGCTACAAAAAACCCTCTACTCCTAATTAGAAAACTAAAATGTCGACCCCCTACTATTGTTTGAAATTTTCAAGAGATTGACCCACTTAAAACTCTGAGAAAAAGAAAAAAAATCTGAGAAAATCCCAAGCGGTCCGGATCCTCGGGCTGTGCGGTTCGGATCACCCCCTTTTTTGAATCAGAGATCTTTGCAAGGATGGTCCGGACTCTTTTTGAATAAAGGTCCGGATCGCCCCTGTTTTCCATACAGGGACCAAATTGCCTATGCGGTCCGGATCCTTTTTGAAGAAAAGGTCTGGATCTCCACTGAAATTTATTCAAAACTCTTGCTTTGTACCTGGTCTGGATCCTTTTTAAATAAAAGGTCCGGATCGCCTATGAAATTCATGCAGGGATCTTCTTCCAAACTTTTCTCATCTTCAAATGCTCATAACGTTTCCACCGTAGCTCGGATTGAAGTGTTGTTTCTTCCAGTGTTCTTGTAATTGAAATATCTTCAACTTTATAATTGGATCCACTTCCAGACTAAGGTTTCGAAGTTATGAAACTACCCTTCTGTCTTTCCTTCTTTGATTTCTTTTTATGACTTTTCAATTTCTTTCTTTCTTAATACTTTAAATACATGCAAAACTCCTGAGAAATACACGAAACTAGATGTACTTGTTAGAAGGAGTCTTTAGCAAGGAAATGCGATAAATTAACTTAATTTACATCACTCGAAATGATAAAAGTCCCTAAATTCGAAAGAATTTAAGCCTAATCAAACCCCCTAACTTAGAACTTTGCGCGTCCCGAATAATGTAAAAGAATTGAAATAAGGTCCAACTCTCAAAATTTTCATTTTATTCGGATAGCGTACCACTTTCCCGGGAAATCGATGACATTTAGTGTATGCAACAAGCCTTTAAACCCCTAGGTTACCCTAGTAGAACGAGTTGTGTCTCGTGAGGTTTTGCAGTGAATATACCCACAAAATTCGACTCAAAGCAAATTCAAAATACTCAAAAATTGTACAATTTAAATTTTCCAAAAAATAGTCACCACCAATTCATATTATAGAGTCTCAAATCATAGTTCCTGTGTGCGAAGCCAGAAATTTAACAGCGAATTTCCACCGATTGATCATTACATTACTTTTCCGAAACTTCATTTTGATTCAAATGCTCACGAAATACTCTCACAAACGAATCATTTGAAAATCTGGGTATTTTCTCTCGGTGTGCGTGTCGACAGGATTAAATGCATTGGAACACTAATTCACGCACACAAAATTGAAAGGGCAGAAATTTACAGTGAAAATATCTCATCATCAAAGTACGATTATAAGGAAATGAGAACATCGCCTCTATTTCACACCTATTGACCTCTTATATTATCTTTTGTACCTTAGCTCTCCACGTGGTAAGCAATTTCTCAATTTGGACTCGATTAGGACTTTTCGGGTTTATGGTGTATTGGGTAACATGAAAATGGTTGGGAAATCTCGAATTGGAAAATATTCTTATAATGTCTGTTAGTATTTTTTTGGGCATTTGCTCATTTTCTCTTCTTTTTCTATTTTTCTTCTATTTTTCACACTTTTCTTTTCTTGCTATTTTTATTGAGCATTTTCTATTTTCCTTGCCCCTTCTTATAGCACCATTGGGATTGAAATTTCTGAATTTCCAATTTTCTCAATTCCGGGCCATTTGGGTATTTCGAGCTATCAAACGGACTTGGAAAATTTTTATTTGGCTCAAAATGGGTAGCAAAGGGATAATTTTTCAAAATTTTTCTGGACAATATTTTTGGGTGACAAACGAGGGCCTACTTCATTGCCCAAATTACTAATTGCGTTACCATATGCATCTCGAGGTGAATTAAGTCTAGAGATAATTTAGCACGTATTTCGAGACAAAACATCACACATTTCTCGTAACCGATCAAATAAAGGAATAGAGATATTCAACGACTTATTTAAACGCTAAAATGAACTCTGAGTTAACCATTAACTCGAATTGATTTAAATTCTCACAAAAATAGATAAGGTCGAAATCTCACCGGGTTGGCTAATCTTCACACTTATTTGTAAAGTCGTCAATTTTCTTTCAATTTCCATCTTTGGTCAATTTCAATTTTGTGTAATTTATTTTTACAATTTGAGACTTTAAATCGAATTTGAATGATATTTTTGGAAAATTTAAATTCCAATATTTATTTATTTTGAAGAAAAATATTTTTGACTTTTCAGAATTTTTCAATTTTTTAAGAAATTTTTGAATTTTTCTAATTTTTTTGGCACTTTGGGAATTTGGGAAGTTTTATAAATACGCACTCGTCACCCCCCCTAACTTATACTTTTGCATTGTCCCCAATCAAAAGGACTAAAATCTAAAAAAGGTAAAATAAGAAGTGCGATAAATAAAACGAACAAATGGAGAAAATGCGTATTTTTTATATATACTAAGTTGTGGTACATCAAGCAAAAGGAACATAAAGATGCATAGGAACCAAGCCAAGGAACAACAACCGATAAAAACACTAAATAAAAGCTTCACTGGGGTGGTGGTTGGGAGATGCCTGACACGTTCGGGTCATAGGGATCATAGAAAAGCTCGAAGGGGGGCCACCAAAGGATAACTGATACATGTGAGCTTGGAGGCAATGCATCATGCTCGTATCCCGTTGATAAGCTCGTTGGTTGGCCTACTGATCCCTTGTGTATTGAGTGAGGAACCCGTCAAATATGGTTTCAAGGGTTGTAATGCGCGCATCAGTATCATTATCGGGAAGCTCAAAGTCATAATCCTCCTCGCCCTCTTCGGAACCTCCTACTTAGTCTCCCATTTTTAGATCGGCCTCCTCCTCCTCGCTGCTCTCATCATCATCAGAGTACTCATCTTCATGGGCTCGTAAAATTGCTCTTTGGCGCTCACTCTTGGTCCGGGTGGCCTGCCCAAAAGGGGTTGGGAGGCGAAGAGAACTGATGGGTGGAACAATGAGGTAGTCGGCGAGAATAGAGGTAATGAACCTTGCATATGGGAGAGGAGTAGTAGCCTTTTCATCTAGCTCAGCAAAGATAATATCGCGGTATATGATGTGTGCCAGATTTATGGACGAGGAGCGTTCGAAGAGGTGGTAAATGAGGGTGACCTGCCGGGGTTGCATACCGAAATCATTAGAGTTTTGCAATATATTGGCGCACACGATTTGAAACGTGAGTCGCACCTTCTCGCTCATCTCGTCGACCCTAAAAACTCCCTTACCCCAAACTTCACCGGGTGCTAGATGTTGGATGCAAACGGCTTTGTCGATGGGTGGAAGATCATTGGGGTAGATGAAGTTGGTGGGATTTGGGACGTCTTTCTTGGCTACCTTCTCGATAAGTAAACGTATGGAAAATGGGATGCGTTGGCCGCGCACCCATGCCTCGGTGAAAAACTCGCCGGTGCGGACGAGGGTGCCATAGAACTCACGGACCTCAGTCACTCAAACGACATTGTGAGGATTATGAAGATAGTGGCGCCAACCCTTTGGGGTAAAACGATTAGTGGCAAAATTGGGTAGCTCGTCCCACTTTATGGCTCTTTCAATTTGGAGTTTGCGTGTTTTCCCAAAGAACTCCTCGCACCACCTTGCTTCCTGATCGGAATGGTAGTTATCGGGATTGTTAGAGACGAACTCGACGGAGTTATATTTTTGGGGTCGGACCTGGTCTGCCATGGGATGAGATGGTGTGTGGGAAGGAGTGATTTATAGTAAAAGGAGGAGTAGGTCTTAGAAGAAATGGTGTGGGAGATATTAGGAGGAAGGGGGGTGTTTATAGGTGGGTATTAGGTGGGAAAATGGTGGATGTGGAGGGAAAAGGGGATGGATTTTGGGAGGGAATTTGTGGGGAAAAACCGAAGTGGAGGGAAAGGAGAAGATTGGGGGAAAGAGGGTTGCACCTAGGGAAAGGACGAAGAAAACCATAGGGCGGTCCGGATCGCTACATTTTTTTTATTTCATTTTCTCCGAAGGCGATCCGGACCCGGTGACTAGGGGCGGTCCGGATCGCTGCTGAAATTTCAGCAGAGTTCCCTTATCTTGATTTTTTTCTCCTCTCCTATCTTCTAAAGGCTCTCCCTCTTTGATAACAACTCAACCATGAACCTAATTTTTTTCTCAGTCCTCGTTTCGAATCCCGAGGCATCCTCACAATGCGTGCTTCCTACCTGCTTAGTGTGCCACACCTACTTATTGAACCTACCTTACATATCCTAACCGACACCTTTCTACTATACACAAGAATCACCCCATACACGTCGAGGGTGCGATGACCTCTCAACTACAGCTCACTCTACCACGTAAACGGGGTCCGACAACCAAATGGTGTCGACATTTTCTACGCACGCCTCTAAATATGGCTTTAGCTGTTGACCATTGATTTTGAACATATTTCCCCCATGTTTATCTTCCAACTCCACTGCTCCGTGAGGGAATACGCTCTTCACAATGAATGGGCCAGTCCACCGAGATCATAACTTACTCAGAAATAAATGAAGCCGAGAGTTATAGAGGAGCACTTTTAACCCTGGAAGAAACTCCTTGTGTCGAATAATCTTATCGTGTGCGAGTTTCATCCTTTCTTTGGATATCTTAGCATTTTCATACGCGTTGTGGATACCCGGAATTTAGTGCTATAAGCCTGGACCAGTAGCCCAGCCCAAGCGGCCCAAAGTCCAGGCCCCTCACCTTTTGTATGGATCCGATTTCCCCACGATCCCATGAAGGGAAGTTATAGGGGAGCACGATCCCATAAAGGGAAGTTATAGGGAAGATGGCTAATATGGAGGAATCCACCATCTCCATTAACTAATCGACACATATATAAATTAAACCCTAGGTCCGGGGCAAAGGACAAGTTGTATTCTCTGTACTTATTCTTTAGAATATAGAGAAATAATACTGACTGCACCACCGTGGACGTAGGCACATCTTTGCTGAACCACGTACACCTGTTGTTGTGTGATTGGCGTTTTATTTGTTCTTTCTTGGTCATTACCTCTTTCATATTTATTTGTGTTTCAAAATAATTGTCACCACAATTGGCGCCGTCTGTGGGAAGCGTTCATCTTTCCCCGAGAAGAGCCCACGCCAAGAAAAGAATCTAAGATGTCTGGTCACAGCAGCAACGCTCCTCAAGCAGGAGATATTCAAGAGCCACCTGCTCCTCGCAGGATTAGGTCTGAGGTTCGACGTTCAGATCGTGAGGCTCGCTTGGAAAGGCCATCCTTAGAAGAAAGTCAAGGACCAGCAAGGTCCACGCAGATATCCAGATTGATTGATGCATACGAGGTAAGGCTCCATGAGCAGAGGGAGTCTTCGCGCAGATACGAGGCTGAGAATGCTCGCTTGAAAAGAAGACTGGAAAGACTGGAGAAGGAACTACGTCCCGATACCAGGAGACGCCTCTATTGCACTCCTAGCCCTCAGGCGAGCAAATCTCGCAGCCGAGGAAGGAGCCCTAGGCGGGAATATCAAAGGGTTGAAGGTGGCAACTCAGACGACTACCTCCGCGAGCAACTAAGAAGAGCTCGCCGCTACCAGATTCCTGCTCGCAGCGACAAAAACATACGGAACCTGGTCCGCAGAGAAATGGACCAATATCCAGCTCATCGCGGCACCAGGTCGACCAGAGAACTCGCCAGGAGAGCTCTCAAGACCCAGATGAAGTCACCCTTCACGAAGGAAATTGAAGAGGAAGAGGCTCCCAAGAAATTTGCCATTCCAAGGTTCAAGATTTACGACGGGAAGACTGATCCCATTGATCATGTCAGGCAGTACCGGCAGGCCATGACCCTCTGGAATCACCGGGATTCACTGATGTGCCGTATTTTCCCCTCGAGCCTCCATGACGTGGCTCAAAAATGGTTCGAAAAACTCCCTCACCGATCCATCAGAAATTTCAAATCCCTGGCCGAGCTCTTTACGGCCCGGTTCATCACCAGTAGCTCCCATCCCAAAAGGATGGATGCTCTATTAACCATGAAGAAAACGCCTCAAGAAACACTCCGAGACTATGCGAAGAGGTACTGGGAGTTATTCAACGAGATTGAGGATTGCGCAGAAGAGGTGGCAGTGGCTTCCTTCAAAATCGGATTACCTAGCTCTTCCCTCCTTTACCAGTCCTTGACGAAGAAGGAAGCTATGACCATTGACAACCTGATGGCCCGAATTGAGAAATACGCAAAGGTGGAAGACGTCACCCGCCTTAATGTAGGAGAGAACGGTCGAGCCAAGCTCACTACCAAGGGAAGTGAGAAAGTTGAAAACCAGAAGAAAGTAGGAAAGAGTGGGAGCAAGAATGGCTCCAAAAGCGGAGGGAACCTTGACGTAACAAAATCGTTCCAGGCGGTCAACACCGTCTTCAAAGAGCCAATTTATAAAATTCTCACGAAGATCAAGGATGAGCCGTTCATCAAATGGCCCCGGAAAATGGGAGGAGATCCCTCGAAAAGAAACAATGCATTAAGATTCACTTTCCACAAAGAGGGAGGGCATAAGACCGAGCACTGCAAGGTTCTTAAGTCCCACCTCGAGGAGTTGGCCCAGTCCGGACATTTGAATGACTTTGTGGAAAAGAAGGTAGAGAAAGCGGCTGCCCACAAAGAGGCGAAACCCGACAACGTATTGGAAGATGACGCCGGACACGAACTCGCAGTAATCCACGGAGTATCTGACGTCAAGCAAATCCAAGGTAACTCAGCTCGAATGGAGGTAAAGAAACTGACAGCGGTAATGCAAGCTTTTCAGATTGACCCAGCAAAATCACAGTCAGGAAAACGTCGGCGAGCAGAGGACATCAACTACAACAAGCATATTGTCTTCACGGATGAAGATCTTGTGGGAGTAAGGACCCCACATCATGATGCCTTAGTCATTACACTCAGGATAGCCAACTTTGACATCAACAGGCTGCTCGTCGATCAAGGAAGCTCATCCGAAGTAATGTACATCGACCTGTTCCGAAAATTAAAGTTGAACATCGCCGACCTAAAGGGAACCACTGACCCTCTGGTCGGCTTCGTTGGAAAAATGACCATGCCTCTGGGCAAAATAGTACTGCCAGTGCGCGCTGGAAATGTTTCGAAGATGATCGAATTCTTGGTGGTCGACATCGATTCACCGTATCAGGCCATCCTCAGCAGGGGATGGCTTCATGCAATGAAGGCAGTCTCCACGACCTACCACCAGAAACTCAAATATGTCACTGAGCGGGGAGTAATTGAGATACATGGTGACCAGACGATGGCAAGGAAGTGCTTCATAGCGGCCATCCGACCAAAGCCAGAGAAAAAAGCCGTTCAACCCAGCGAGAAAGTGGAGGAAGGTGCAATTCCTTCCAAATAGCAATTAAAATATGGAAGGCCTGGAGTGGAAGAGACCAGGCTCCTCCCCTCCGAGCGTGTCGTCGAGGACCTGGTAAAAGTGACGGCTAAAGAAGGCGACACCAGCAGAGTCTTCCTGATCGGAGCGTCACTCACCGACCAAGAGTAAAAGGATTTGTCAACCTTACTCAGAAGCAACATAGATGTTTTTGCTTGGGAACCCTATGAGCTGCCAGGAATCGATCCCAATTTGGTTTGCCATCAGTAGCACGTCGATCCCACATTCAAGCCGATAGCGCAGAAGGCACGGCGAACTGCTCCCGAGAAAGCCAGAGCAATAGAAAAAGAAGTTGAAAAACTGCTGGATGCAGGATCCATACGGGAAGTGCAATTCCCCAAATGGTTATCCAACCCAGTGGTAGTTACGAAAAGCAACGGGAAGTGGAGAGTTTGCATAGACTTCACTGACCTCAACAAAGCCTGCCCCAAGGATAGCTTCCCTCTTTCGAAAATAGACCAACTAGTAGACGCCACCGCAGCTCACGAACGAATGAGTTTCCTGGACGCGTACTCAGGATATCACTAGATTCCCCTGTATGCCCCAGATCAGGACAAAACGGCGTTTATCACGATGGTTGGTTTATACTGTTACAAGGTCATGCCTTTTGGGCTAAAAATGCAGGGGCAACCTATCAGCGACTAGTTACTAAAATGTTCAAGAATCAAATGGGAGACACAATGGAGGTCTACATCGACGACATGCTCGTCAAGAGCAAGGAGAAGAAGAATCACCTCTCGGACCTGTCAAGTACCTTGGAAATCCTCAGGAAGTACCGAATGAAACTCAATGCGAGCAAGTGTTACTTCGGTGTCTAGTCAGGAAAGTTTCTTGGGTATTTGGTCAGCAAGCAAGGCATAGAGGCTAATCCGGACCAGATTGATGCAATCAACAGAGTGCAACCTCCTCGCACAGTCCGAGATGTACAGAAGCTCACTGGAATGTTCGCTGCTCTAAATCATTTCATTTCTAAATCCTCCGAGAGATGTAAGCCTTTCTTCCAACTCTTAAAAGGCAGCAAAACAGTAGAATGGACCCCAGATTGCTCACGAGCATTAGACGAGCTCAATTCCTACCTAAGCTCTCCACCATTGCTTGTCATACCACAACAAATGGACTCTTTGTACCTCTACCTCTCTGTATCCAGTCATACTGTCAGCTCCGCGCTAATGTGTGAAGTTACAGGAATCCAACATCCAGTCTATTACGCGAGCAAAACCTTATTAGATGCCGAGCAGCGCTTCCTACCATTGGAAAAGCTCGCATTCGCCCTAGTAATGGCCTCGAGGAAACTAAAACATTACTTCGAAGCTCATACGATCATCGTCCTTACATCACACCCCCTCAAGGCTGTCCTAAGGAAGGCGGATTTGTCGGGCAGACTGTCTAAATGGTCAGTCGAGCTCGGTCGATTTGACATCCAATTTCAACCAAGGACAGCTATCAAGGGTCAAATCCTTGCTGATTTCATAGCTGAATTCACAGGCGAAGAACCCTTCGACCAGCCTAAGCCAACAGAACAAAACAACTAAGCTATAGTGGAAAGCTGGAAACTATTCGTTGATGGAGCCTCCAACTCAAAGGGGGCAGGGGTAGGAATTGTTCTCATCACTCCAGAAAATACAGTCCTTGAGCAAGGAATCAGGCTGAGATTTGCAGCCTCCAACAACGAAGCAGAATACGAAGCCCTAATAGCAGGTCTCCAAAAGGCGCAAACTCTGGGAGCAAAGCATTTGCAGGTATTCGGTGATTCGCAACTAGTTTCCAATCAGATAAGTGGAGACTATAACGCGAAGGATGAGAGAATGACAGCCTACCTCTCCTTGGTAAAAAACTTAATGACGAGCTTTGAAGAGATCAACATCCAACAGTTTCCCAGGGGGCAAAACAGCCACGTTGATGCCTTAGCAGTCCTGAGCTCGGCATTTGATTCTAGCCTTAAAAGGGTCATCCCTATCGATTTCCTCAATTGCCCAAGCATTTACCCCAACTACGAGCTGACAAAAGCAAAACCAATACTCCAATTGGAATCAGACCCCAGCTGGATGGATCCCTTGAAGGACTATTTAAAGAACGAAACGCTTCCAGAGGATAAGAGAACTGCCCACCAGATAAGAGTCAAAGGTGCTCGCTTTCACTTATCCACAGGAGACGACTTGTATAAAAGATCTTTATATGAACCCTACCTTAGATGCGTCCACCCAGGCGATGTCAAGGTAGTGCTTCACGAGCTTCACGAAGGAATCTGTGGAAGTCATGTCGGAGGAAGGTCTCTAGCCTTTCGAGCAATGAAGGAAGGTTATTGGTGGCCATACATGCAAAAGGACTCCGCAGTATATGTCCGCAAATGCCTAAAATGCCAACTTCACTCTCCCATGGTCCACCAGCCCACCAGCGAATTAAAATCCCTGACCAGTCCCTGGCCCTTCGCCCAGTGGGGAATGGACATCGTGGGACCATTGCCCACCGCTACCGGCAATCGTAAATACCTGTTGATTGCAACAGATTACATTACCAAGTGGATCGAGGCAGAACCACTGGCGAACATCCGAGATGCTGACATGATAAGGTTCGTATGGAGAAATATAATCACTCGATTCGGAATCCCCAGAACCATCATCACTGACAATGGAACACAGTTCGAGAGTGGCCCTTTCCAGGACTTTTGCAACGAACACAGGATCAGGCACCACTTCAGCTCGGTGGCCTACCCTCAAAGCAACGGACAAGCTGAAGCCTCCAACAAAACAGTGATCGCTGGATTAAAGAAGCGGTTAGAACGAGCCAAAGGCGCATGGGCAACCGAACTACCGCATATCCTATGGGCATACAGAACGACCCCTAGGCGAGCAACAGGAGAAACACCATACTCACTAACATATGGTATGGAGGCGATCATCCCACTAGAAGCAGGATTGACGACAATGAGATCCGATCTTGTCAAACAAGGCCAGAACGATGAGGCTTTGCTCGCTGAACTCGACCTGACCGACGAACGAAGGGAACTTGCCCTAGTGAAACTAGCGAGCTATCAGCAACAGCTCGCGAAGCACTACAGCAAAAGGGTCAATCTGAGGAAATTCAAAGTTGGGGACCACGTTCTAAGAAAGGTTCTGGGCAACACAGTGAAGCCATCAGACGACAAACTGGGCCCAAACTGGGAAGGACCTTATAAGATAATTAGAGACGACCTACAAGGTGCCTATCATTTGGAAACGATGGAGGGCAGGGAGATACCACGAGCATGGAACACGGCTAATCTCAAGAAATTCTATTTTTAGGAACTTTATTATTAAATCTTTTATTGTATTCGTTATGTGACAGTTCATTTCTCATTTCACTAATGAAAATCTCTCAGTTAATCACTCTCTAATTAGTAATGATCATATTTTATTACACATCCCTTCCAAATCACAGGCATAATGGTCGACATAGCAGGGGAACACCCCTCCTCAGGTCATCATCATGAAGCACGACAGACCTCTTAGCATTGCCCCTGGCAATATATGAAGCCCTACAGAGTATTCTTAGGCATGAAACCTACTTTGGTTGAACAAAATCCTGATCGGATGAAGACATCCAATACCAGGTGTGTCCTCGCCAATTGCCCTACTTAGGCCTAAGGGAGTGTGACGACACAACCTAAAAGGTAAAGTGAGGACACAATGGTATTCTTATACTGGACTGGGCGGACACTCACATGACAAAATAAAAAGGATTGTGAAGTAGCAAAAATATAAAAGGATTGGATGAACACGTTTAGTCGGCAAAATTGCCCAAAACTCGAACTTTTCATTAATCTTTTATATTTACAAACAATGATAATACATGTTTAGTCGGCGAAGCTCGCCCAAAGCATTTACAATTATCAAAAAGAAAAAGAGTAACAAAATCTCAAGGAGGTGGAAGCCTCCCAGCAAGATAATCAGCAACTTTAGCTCTCCTTCCATCATCAGGAGTAGGGGCGAGCTCCTCCACAACCTCATTTGCGTCCAATTCCAATAGTTGCCGGGGAATAGCATCAATGGGGATCCATCGATCATCCCGCCTGAATGGATTGGGCATCAGAGTGGAGGAGGACATCTCGTGTCGATACCACAACGTCGAGTTCCTCGGGACCTGCAGCTCTTTGAGGGCACTCAACCACCCTCTGATGAAGGAGATCTCCTCGAACTCTGATAGTCTCGTCGGAGCATCCAGCCAGCCTTGATCGTAGCCATCGGACCACACTTGTCGAGGACCGTTCTTGAACAAATGCCATAGTCGGGTGACGTCCCTCTGGAGCCCAGCAGCAGTCACATAAGCTCGCCGAACATCTCCGCGTAGCTTCCCTATATCCCTCTCATGCTGTTCCTCGACTTCCCTGTTCCTACCCCTGGCACTCCTACCAGCACGCGGGAGGGAAGGCCGAGCAGCTCTCGATGAAGAAGAGCCTTGTAGGACTGCCGAAACGATGCTCGGCGAATGCTCCTTAAGCCTTAGGACTTCCCTCCTCAAGTCTTCATTCTCCTGCTGCAGGAACTCCCCGACCTGGTTAATCTCGGTGGCCTCTAGCAACCTTGCTCTCAGTGCACTGACTTCTTCTTGCACTGAAGCACCGATTTCTTCCATCTCCTGGAGCTTGTCCTTCAACTTGGCCACTAGCTCGGACTGATCCTTATATTTTTGGTTCCTTGACTTAGCAAACCTGCAAAGTCTAGCAAAGGCCTGGCGAACTGCAGGGCTTGCATTAGGACCAAGAGTCCTACCCAGTTGGGAGGTAACAGGAATATAACCATCCACATCAACCAACTCCAGATAAAAGAAAGATAGAAGAGGGAAAGGGATCAGTCTAAACAAAAGGAAAATCTTCTCATTTCATTAATAAAGACAAAGTACATCGAGCAAAAAAAACTTGGGAGATTACAAGCAAAAAGCGTCAAAGTAAATCCTAAGAACAGATTAACTAGCAACCTTAGATTGCCCTACGGTGTCTGGCTGCTTCCCCTTATCAGCTGCAGCAGAGCTATCCCCCTCAGCAGGAACGCTTTCAGTCGCCTGAACAGGGCGAACACCAGCAGGAACTGTATCCAAGGGAAGATCAGCACCCTCGATGGTTGGAGCAGGAGCTTCCTCGTCCACAGTTGGCTTGGGTCCCGGGTCGTGCTCGTCAAATAGGGGAGACTCAGCATCCACACCAGTAGCCAGAAGAGCTTTGTTCCAGCCCTTCTTAAAGTTCAGACGGTTGATGTAGCCAATCTGAACCTCAGCATCATCATAGGCAGTAGCCCACCCAGAGTTGTATGAGTCCTCCTTAATGGTGGCTGCCTGGGCTTTATCCGCCTCCAGCTGCTCGGCCAGGACCCTGTTCTTCTCTGCGAGGTCCAGCTTGCTCGAGCACACTAAGTCATAAGCCTTCCTCAGCTCGCCAAGCTCCTTAACCGCGTTATCCCTCTCGCGGGCAGAATTGACGAGGGCCAGATCAGACGAAGCTCGAGCTGCATCAGCAGCCTTCAGATCAGCCTCCAGTTGAGAACCCCTGGCCTCCAGAGCAGACTTTTGCTGCTCCAACTCACCGTTCCTCTTCACCAGCTCGTCGCGAGAACGGTAGAGCACAGCGAAGTCGGTCACAAACTGCAAAGAATAAAGAAGAAATCAGGAAGAGAAAACAATCAAGACTTGTTAAAAAATTGAGAATGGGAAGGGATTCTTACCAAGGCCAACCTCTGGCTAGCTTGCAGGGCCAGCTGATCGGACCCCAGTGCCCTCTGGCGATCCGCATGAAGAACTGCTCTCTCAAGCAGCGCGGGAGCTAGCTGAGGAGAAATGGCCACCGAAGCCCCTTCGGTCAAGGCAGATACTAGGACCAGAGCTTGACCTACCTTGGTCCTTGATTCCATTTTCCTCCTCTCCTCCTCCTTATCTTTTTCCCTCCTCTTCCTCTCCTCTATTTTCTTCTTCTCCTCCACCTTTTTTCTCTCCTCCTCCTCTCTCCTCTTCCTCTCTTGCTCCTGAGAGGAAGGCCGAGAACTTGTAGCCACTACCCCAGATGCAGTCTTCTGCTTCTTTGACCTTTGTGCAAGGAGCACATGGTCATCATTATCATCATCATCTCTGATCAGGTTCTTCCTAGGAGGCATATCTTCACCAGAGCTGCTGAAAGTACTCGACGATCCTCGGGCCTTAGAAGCCTCCTCAGAATCAGAAGAGCTGCTACTATCAGAGCTCTCTTCACCGAGATTACTTGCGGGCTCACTTTCAGAACTCCCCTCCTCCTCGTCCAACTGGATTAGCTCGGCAGTAGTCTCTTCGCAGGAAGCAAACTCTGGAACACTGTCCACAGGCCGTGCTATAAAGCTAGAGCCTACGTTCTTATACTCTAATAAGCAAGCGACAGATCTGGGATGCTCGCCGTCACCCAAAGGCTCTCTGATGTTCCAAGCCTTGACCAACTCAGAAATCCGGACCTCGTTAAGAGCAGGCTCCAAGTTCCGTGACCTCACTGTAAAAGAAAACGCAAAGAGAGGTTAGAAAAGTCATAAATCAGTAGAGATTGAAACAATAGTATGATATCTACCTATATATTCTTCCCCATAAAAGGGAACAGTGAACCTCTCAGACCTCGACCCTTCAGATTGAGGGGAGAATTGCCAATTCCTAACAAGAAAACCTTCCTGCCAGTAGTCCTTATGGGAATCAGGTAGATTTACTACCAATACCCTATCAGGGCTCCTAGCTTTAAGATACAGGACACCCGAACTAGTTCGAGAGAAGGAGTAACAAAAGCAGACCTCGGCAAGCCCCAACCTGGTGCCATACAATTGATTTATCCTATGCACGCCATTCACTATTTTCCATACATTGGGCGAACATTGTGCAGGTACAATACTAAAGTAGCTAAAGAAATGCAGAAACAGATCATTAGGGGGAAAGGTAAGTCCCCCCTGGGAGAGCAACAAGATGTGAATCCAGTGGGCATCCTCTATATCCCTAACGTTCCTAGGAGGCGAGGCACAACACTCAATCTCTACCCACTCAGGAATGTTGTAGAATTTTCTAAATTCCGAGACTGACCTATTTTCAATCTTCGCCATTGGAAAGTATAAGAAAAATTACAAACCAAAGAGAAAATGCAAAGGGCACGAGAAACTTACAAGACAGAAGATCAGGTCAAATGACGAAGAAGCAACGAGAGTGGAGATCGAAAGCAGAAGGTACAAAGCGCAAGAGTTCTCAGAAGATAGAAAATTGCTGGAAAAGCTGGAACGATGAAAAGAAATGTGCCTTATTCCAACAAACCTTCAAAATCTAATCATATTGCACAGTAAGCGAAGCGGCTGCCGCCAGAAATCGACTCTACAGCTCCCAAGGAATTGCAACACAATAATCATTTAAATCTGTTGGGCCCACATGCAAGGCACAACAAATTTAGGGGCAATTGTGGATACCCGGAATTTAGTGCTATAAGCCTGGACCAGTAGCCCAGCCCAAGCGGCCCAAAGTCCAGGCCCCTCACTTTTTGTATGGATCCAATTTTCCCACGATCCCATGAAGGGAAGTTATAGGGGAGCACGATCCCATAAAGGGAAGTTATAGGGAAGATGGCTAATATGGAGGAATCCACCATCTCCATTAACTAACCGGCACATATATAAATTAAACCCTAGGTCCGGGGCAAAGGACAAGTTGTATTCTCTGTACTTATTCTTCAGAATATAGAGAAATAATACTGACTGCACCACCGTGGACGTAAGCACATCTTTGCTGAACCACGTACACCTGTTGTTGTGTGATTGGCATTTTATTTGTTCTTTCTTGGTCATTACCTCTTTTATATTTATTTGTGTTGCACAATAATTGTCACCACACGCGTCATTGCGTATCTCCTCTAACTCATTTAACTGAAGTTTGCGAGCTTCATCGATTTTATCCATGTCATAATTTACCCTCTTAATGCCCCAATACGCTTTGTATTCTAGCTCGACGGGAATATGGCAAGGCTTTCCATACACAAAGAGGAACGGGGAAATTCTGAGAAGATTTTTATGTGCGGTACGGTAGGCCCATAGAGAATCATTTAATCGAAAGGACCAATCTTTTCAATTGGGATCGATGGTCTTCTCTAGGATGTTCTTGATTTCCTGATTCACCAACTCGGCCTGCCTATTCGTTAGTGGGTGATAGGTCGTTCCAACCTTGTGAACGATGCCATACTTCCTCATAAGTTTATCGAATGGCCTGTTGCAAAAATGCGTGCCATTATCACTAATTATCGCTTTTAGAGCACCGAACCGAGAAAGTATATGTTCCTACAGGAAACGTATCACCACTTTATTGTCATTTGTCTTAGTACCTATAGCTTACACCCATTTAGAAACGTAGTCTACCGCACCAAGGATGTATAGGTATCCAAAAGATAGGGGAAAAGGGCCCATGAAGTCAATATCCCAACAGTCAAAGATCTCAATAATGAGTATTGGGGATAATGTATCATGTCTTGTCGGGTAATCGCCCCCATCCGTTGGCATCTATCACATGATTTACAATAATTGTTCACATCCCGAAACATGGTGGACCAGTAGAGACCGCTTTGGAGAATTTAAGCGGCTGTCTTTTTTGTCGAAAAGTGGCCTCCACATGCCTCTGAATGACAGAATTGGATGACTTTGGGTATTTCGTCATCTGGTACACACCGTCAGATGATTTTGTCTGCGTAATATTTAAAAAGGAATGGATCATCATAGAAAAACATGCACGACCAAGTAATAAAACTCTACTTATCTTGTGGTGTCCACTCGGGAGGGACAACTCTTGTGACAAGTCAATTGACTATATCTGCAAACTAGGGCAAAGAGGAGGTGACAAAGAGTTGTTCATCTGAGAAATACTCGTCTATGGTTATAGGATCGCTAGGTACATTGGACGAAAGCCGAGATAGATTATCGACGATGATATTTTCTATCCCTCTTTTATTTCTAACGGAGAGATTAAACTCTTGTAGGAGTAGGATCCACCTTATAAGGCGCGACTTTGCGTCTTTCTTTGTAAGAGGGTATTTTAAAGCCGTGTGGTCGTTGAAACAAGTAATGGGTGAACTGATGAGGTAGGACCGAAATTTGTCTAGAGCAAATACCACCGCTAGCATTCCTTCTCCGTAGTGGAGTAATTGAGTTGTGGTCCAGTTAAAGTCCGGCTAGCGTAGTAGATAATATGAGCATTCTTGTCTTTCTTTTCGCCCAAAATAACCCCTATCACAAAATCGCTTGCATCACACATGAGCTCAAATGGTAAGGACCAATCCGGGGATTGCATGATGGGAGCGGAGATAAGCATGCTTTTTAATTTTTCAAAAGCACTCTGGCATTATTCATTCCACTCAAATGGAGTATCCTTCATAAAAATGTTTCTTAAGGGTTTAGCGATGGCGCTAAAGTCCTTAATGAACCTTCTATAAAACCCCGCATGGCCCAAGAATGAGTGCACGTCTTTTAGCAATTTTGGTGGGGGTAGGTCAGCTATGACATATATCTTAGCTCTATCAACTTCTATTCCTTTGGATGAGACAATGTGACCAAGAACTATTCCATTAGTGACCATAAAATGGCATTTTTCTCAATTTAGCACCAAGTTCTTCTCCACACACCGGGCAAGTACTTTCTCAAGATTTTCTAAACAAATATCAAAAGAGGTGCCGAAAACGCTAAAGTCGTCCATGAACACTTCAAGTCATCTCTCAATCATATCGCTGAAGAGACTTAACATGCACCTTTGAAAGGTCATGGGTGCATTACACAAGCCAAATGGCAAATATTAGTAGGAAAACGTACCAAAGGGACAAGTGAAAGTCATCTTTTCCTGGTCAAGTACATCTACCTCAATTTGGTTATATCCGGAATAACCATCTAGGAATAAATAATAAGGGTGGACCACTACTCTCTCTATCATATGATCAATAATGGAAAGGAAAAATGGTTTTTTCTAGTTCCCGCATTGTGTTTTCAGTAATCAATGCAAATGCGCCAGCCGGTGGTGGTACGTTGGGGGAACTAGCTCACTCTTAGCATTTTTAATTATAGTCATGCCCGACTTCTTCGGGACAACTTGAATGGGAATCATCCACTTTCTATCCGAGATTGGGTAGATAATCTCGGCATCCAATAATTTAATGATTTTAGCCCTCACTACCTCTTTCATAATAGGGTTCAACCTTCTTTGCATTTCCCTCGAAGGCTTCACATCCTCCTCGAGGTAGATTTTGTGGGTACAAATTAAAGGACTTATCCCCTTCAAATCAATAATGCACCAACCAAAAACACTTTGGTGCTTCCTCAAAATTTTCAGTAATTTACCCTCTTGCTCTTCGTCTAGGCTAGAGGAGACAACAATAGGAAATGTCTCATTCTCTCCTAGGTAAGCATATTTAAACATTGGAGGGTAGTTTCTTTAATTCGAGCGTAGGGAATTTTTTAGTAGAGCGAGCCATATGTGATTCCCTCGACGATAGCTCCTCGAATATAGAAACCCAACTCACATCTCTCACGTCCTCGTTCGATGCTCTCTCATCCAGAATTTCCCTCAACTCCTCTACTTCCTTTTCAAAGTCGGTGTACGCTCCCTCACTCTAGTTACTCGACACTAGGCAAGCTTCTAGCGCATCTCCATAAAATTTTTCCTCTATGTGCTCTTCTATAATCTCATCAATAAGGCTTATCGCGTGAAGATCATCTTTTTCCCCCACATGTCGGGATATGTTAAAGATGTTAGTCTCTAAACTTATATTCTCGAAAGTGAGTTGTATATGCCCATTTCGAGTAGTAATCAGTACGTTAGTCGTAGCTAAGAATGGGTGCCCAAGAATGATGGGAACATGATTACTCGAGGTCAAGGAGGACTCCGTGTCCCAAATGACAAAATCTACTGGGAAGTAGAAGGTGTCAACTTGGACTATCATGTCCTAAAAAATACCCCTAGGCATCTTCACGGTTCTATCCGCCAATTGGAGAGTGATCTTTGTGGGCTTGAGGTCACCCATATCAAGTTTCCTATAAATGTAATAGGGGAGGATATTTACACTCTCCCCCAAATCGATTAAGGCTTTTTCAATTCTATTCTCTACAATGATGCATGAAATGGTGGGTTCACCGGGATCTTTAAATTTTGGTGGGAGATCGTTGAGTAGAACAGAGCTCACATTCTAAGCTAGAAATACATTCTTTTTTACCTTAATCCTCCTCTTTACTATCAATAAATATTTAATGACTTTTGCATAAGCTGGAATTTGCTTGATGGCATCAAGGAAAGGTAAGTTTAACTTTACTTTCTTTAGGACTTCTAGCACCTCATCGCGGGGGTTTCGTTTTTAGGAAGGAAATAGCCTTTGAGGAAATGGTGTTGTGGAGGGTGGTTTCATAACTACCTTGGGCTCACTAGTGTCTTCACTATCACTCTCTTTTAAGGGGACATCTTCGGCCTTTTTCGTGCCGGGCGAAATCTCCTTGTCTTTTGGTGCATCGTGTGAGGGTGGTGATAAATCAACGACTCTCCCACTACGTAGAGTGGTTACAGCTTGACATTGCTCCTGATGTTATGTGGAGGTGGAGATAACACTAGTTTAACCTTGGGGAGGTCTTTGTCCATGGGCAGAAAACTTGCCCATCTCTTGAATACTCAATAAAACTTTGCAACTTTGAAATGTTCACATTTATGTCGACGAACATGCTATCATATCTAGCGTTGGTTGCACTCTGGGAGTTGATAAATTGGTGTATTGTATCTTCGACAGTCCTCTGCGGTAGAGCTATATATGGAGACAGAGGAGTTGGTGCTTGCTGAAATTGAGGAGGGGGTGGAGGTTGGATAACCTGTGAATTTCGATTCAACGCAGATTATTGTTACCCGTAGCTAAACCCATGATGGTTTCTCCATGAAGGGTTGTACGTGTTCCCATACGGGGCGTTAAAGTTTCCTTTAAACCTTCCTATAGCCTAAACCTGCTCGGTATGGATAGCCTTGTAAGCAAAAAGTGTTGGGCATGCCTTTGTGGAATGGCCCCCCTCACAGATAGTGCACACCTTTTCTTTTACAGCACCGTTGGATCCGAAAATGTCTCTCAATCGGACTTCAAGTATATCTCTCACTCCTTTCTCAAACTAATCAAATCGATGGTCTAGTAAAGTATTACTATCTAGTTGATATAGACCGAATACAGTTGGAGTGGTAGATACTTGTCTAAGTCGGGTTTGGGCATTAGGATCAGATATGTCCCATGCCTGAGTAGTCTTAGTGACATACTTAAGATGGGCCTCAGCATCACTAGCATCTAATTCCAAGAACTGTATTTCGCATATGGTTTGCACAAGTTCTTTAGACACTACTGTTAGACCATGATGGAAGAAAGAGATTAGGTGATATTTTTTGAATCCGTGATGGGGGCAAGCGCTAAGTAATTCTTGAAAGCATTCCAAACACTTATCGAAAGACTCGTTATCTTGTTGTCGGAAAGCTTGAATTTGAGTCTTGACAGAGTTGGTTTTGTGTTGTGTATAGAACTTTGAGAGAAATTTCGATTGCATATCCTTCCAAAAGATAATGGAGTTCGGGGGTAGAGACCACAACCATGTCTTAGCTTTATCCTTTAAAGAAAAAGGGAAAAGCTTCAGGCGAACGACATCTTGCGTGCAAGCTTGATCACTAAGCGTCTCGCACGCCTCTTCGAACTCGCGTATGTGAAGGTATGGTTTCTCCGAATCCATGCCGTGAGAAGTAAGGAGAATATGTATCATCCCATTAAGAAAGTTTAACTGACCGGTATTATACGTGAGAAAAATGCAACCAGGGGTGACAATTCGCTCGGGAAAAAAGAGTTCATGCATGGGATGATATGGTAGATTTCCCTCCCCAGTACCGAAACTAGCGACGTCTGACATTGCTCTCTCTATTAACGACTCGGTATCCTCACTCGGTGCACTAGGCGTGTAACCTGAAATGTAACCAGATGGGTCACTCGAAGCGTAATTGGACAATGAATTTGGCGGTGTAGAAGGTGGAATCTAGAATTGTGGAACACGATGGGGGCTTTCAGGATTATACTCAACGACTGGATTTTCGTGAATTCTGGTTGGAGTATTTTGGGGAGTTTTTTCAGGATTTTGCATGAATAGGATTTTGAGAGATAATTTCTTTTTGGATAAGTATTTATTTATTTAATTATTTATTTTGGTCAAAGTTTTAGATTGACTCGATCTAACCTAAGTCTACCTAATTTCTCTGGCAACGACGCCAAAAACTTGACGCGACTACAAAAGTGTTCTAGTGTACGTGCTATCTAGGATCAAGTGCTAGCCTTCCACTTAAGTAATAATTTCGGTAAGACGGGGTATCGATCCTCAGGGAAATAGGGCGTAAAGACGTGACAACGTTGGAAAAATAGAGAATCCTAACTCGACCCTAAAAAGGAAATAAAAAGGTTCTTTGAAAGGGAGGATAACTATGAACTAAAGGTAAATTAAACTTTAACTACTAAGTATACTAAGTACTAAAGAAGTGAAATTAAACTAATTATGATGTTGTACTCTTAAATGAGAAGAATAGGTTAGGATACAATCCTCCAACCCTTGTTCATTTACCAATGTTAAAACTAATTTTCGAATTGAAATAAATGATTAAACCCAGTCTTTATAAATCTCAAGCATTATATATATGAGGTTCAAGCCCGCATCATATATAATCAAAAGCAAGAATAAAGCGACGTCGAGACAGCTACACGCGCGTTGCATTCTTAAGCATCCTGGTTACCTAGGGTAAACGGGATCAAAAGTCCTACAACGGTTGTGATCGCCACACAACATGATTTGATCAATTATTTAATTCGAAATTTAATTTTATATATATGTAAATGATATCGGGTTGGATTCATGCATCCCAACCCTCAGAAACTTAGCAGGACATGATTAAATTAAAGATAAACACGATTTTTGAGAAATAAAACATCATGTCTAATGGAAAGTGATAAAGAGAAATATGTTGAATCAAACAAATAACAAACCTAAAGAACTAATGAAGAATTAAAGGAAGAATAGTACTTGTAATGAAGAAAATTTAGAAATAAAAATGCAATCCTTACATCAATTTCTCTTCTTGTCAAAAATAGGTTTTTTTGGCTACAAAAACCCTCTACTCCTAATTTGAAAACTAAAATGTCAAACCCCTACTATTGTGTAACAACCTAGCATAAATAGGTCCAAAATTTTCAAGAGATTGGACCACTTAAAACTCTGAGAAAAAAAAAGAAAATCTGAGAAAATCCCAAGCGGTTCGGATCCTCAGGCTGGGTAGTCCGGATCACCCCCTTTTTTGAATAAGAGATCTTTGCAAGGACGGTCCGGACCCTTTTTGAATAAAAGGTTCGGATCGCCGCTATTTTCCATAAAGGGACCAAATTGCCTATGCGGTCTGGAACCTTTTTAAATAAAAGGTCCGGATCTCCCTTGAAATTTATTCAGAACTCTTGCTTTGTACCCGGTCCGGATCCTTTTGGAATAAAAGGTACGGATCGCCTATGAAATTCATGTAGGGATCTTCTTCCAAACTTTTCTCATCTTCAAATGCTCATAACTTTTCCATCGTAGCTCGGATTGAAGTGCCATTTCTTCCAGTGTTCTTGTAATTGAAATATATTCAACTTTCCAATTGGCTCCACTTCCGGACTATGGTTGAAAAGTTATGAAACTTCCCTTCTGACTTTCCTTCTTTGATTTCTTTTGATGCTTTTCCAATTTCTTTCTTTCTCAATACTTTAAATACCTGCAAAACTCAAGAGAAACACACGAAACTAGATGTACTTGTTAGAAGGAGTCAATAGAAAGGAAATGTGATAAATCAACTCATTTTACATCACTCGAAATGATAAAAGTCCCTAAATTAAGGGGATAAATTCTAAAGAATTTAAGCCTAATCATCAACGTTTCTACGGGCATTGGGGTTATAAACGCAAGTTTCATTTGATTAGGTAAGCAGTTTCTAGTTGAGAGTGGGTGCGATGATGTGATTATTTTAGGTTGGTTATTGATGTAGTTGTTGTAAAATAGAAATAATGAAGTATGATATTCATAATACCTATGCATTGGGTAGTGGTGGGTATATGAGCATGCCCTAAGTTATTATAACTTATTTCTACGCTAGAAGAGGGCCTAATGGTTGATGGGTTCTGTAAACTCCTTATGGCTTTCTAGTATATATTTTTTGGCAGTCGCGATGCCCAACGTAAATTTTCATAGTAAATGTGTGTAACACCCTGCGCAATCTGACAAGTGAGGTGGCCAACTGTCAAACTACGTCAGGCGTCACCAAATAAGTAATCGTTGTTAGCGTGTGACAGATATGAGACATATAAAATTCATTCCACATGATAATAATTAAATCTATCCCAATAAATAACCATTCATGAAATAATAAAAATTCACCACCATGCTAATATCTAAATAAATCTCATCTCCAATAATATAAATCCGAATAAAAGATCCAACTAATAATATCCGAATAAAAAAACGTAAACAACTGTGGAACCGAGTTGCCCACCAAATCCATAAGTAAAGTCTCATAATAAAAAATGCGACGAAAAGGAAGATAATTCTAAACTACTAATCAACTAATAAGTAAACTCAAGTTGTACCTCTAAAAGATCTCCAATAATTCATATAAAATTATCCCAGTGTTAAACCTGAAATGTTAGTCAACGCAATCGGTCAAAGCCCACCTCATGAATACAAGCGACTCTCCCTAATTAGGGTCCGTGAATCCAGACAGTAGCATTATACATAATAAACATCATAATTGAATATTTTAAATTAAACGAGACAATTAATGAACGCGCGAATAAACGAAAATCACCACTATCTACCATTACGACTAATGCACCCTAAAGTGTAAGCCCAAATATTCCAATAACATTATTATTTATAATTCATACTTATCCTTACTCATTTTAATTTATTAATTTTAATTCATATGACACCAATATGGCCAGTCGAACCTTTATCGGCCCTGTACACACTCATGGCACGCTGAAGTTCTACACATCACACCCTTCCCCCTTACTATAGTCAGTCAACCCTTATTCTGTTAGTTCTAGACATAATCGTAAGATTCCACGTATGACACATCACTATAACCCCTCAACCTGTTTAACTGTCAGCCCGCACATACTCGTGATGCCAACACACACCCAGATTGCTATAGCCAGTCGGCCCGTTTAATTATCAGCCATGCACATACTCGCTCCCCAAATCCATTTTAATACTCGTTTATTATCTTAGGTATTAATTATCATTTTTTTTTATTTTCTTATCATCTCATATTCTCATTATTTTATTTTAGCCCCACCCTATTAATAGCATAAACCTCCAACTTACCCCAGTCCTATACCTACAGGTCTCCGAAATACAACATGTTCTATCATATTTCGTAGGATGAATTTCTATAATTAATTTCTTCCTAGTCTCGTACTCAGGTTATCCAAATTAACAAAACGACCCCAAAAATAAACCCCACCCCGGAATATCCCATCCATAAAAATCTACACAAAATAGTCCCATACCTAGAAAGTGTTACCAGCAACAAAGGCACATTCCCACTAGTACCATATCTAGCAAGTAT
Source organism: Sambucus nigra (assembly GCA_949130495.1). NCBI lineage: Eukaryota > Viridiplantae > Streptophyta > Magnoliopsida > Dipsacales > Adoxaceae > Sambucus > Sambucus nigra. Next base: position 380,794,062 of record OX422224.1, read on the forward strand.
TCCTAAAATTAAGGTGATAGTATACTACCCAAAATTCCATCGTCCTCGCTATGATAAATATAATCAACACAATATGTCGCACAAATCAATTTTTCAACAAATATTCAATTTCTCATATAACCACAGTTAATCGCAATAGAATACATTCAATTCATCGTCATAATTAACATAAATTATTTAATCCAACACTTATTATTCAAACATCATACGAATTCAAGGAGCATGATTCCTTCTAATCATACCTACATAATTTTATGTCGTTGTACAAATCCAATTTTCATCTAAATCCAATTACTACAGTTTCTACAAGCAAACCTATACCCATATTATCCAAAATCCAACCTCTTCCCTAAGCACACAAGGGTTATAAATATTAAATCAGATTAAAAATTTTAAGAAAATAGTTCCGAATTAGTTTTCACTTTTCCTTATTAAGTTGCTAATTTATTTTAATAAAAGCATATGAATTAAGGTTTAGGTGACATTTAAAATGCATAACACTAAAGAAATAGAATAGAAGTATTCATGTCTGTTGAAAATCGTTTAGGAAATCTGATTAGACGGTTGAAATTCGCTCAAAAAGTTACAAAAGATTTATTTTTGCACCAATTTGAGGAAACATCAATTGAGCCTTCAAATCTTGAGTTGAAACTTGATAAATTTGGGGCTAGGGTTTGTAGGTAGAAGAAGATGAAAAATATAGGGGACTACTACTCTTAGAGTTTGTGAAATTATGCTTTAAAAGTCCTAAACCCCAAATATCTCAAATTTTTATTCCATAAAAATGTCCACTATTTCCTTTGAAATTTATTATGTTTTCAAGACCTACTTGATATCATCTTTTTGATTCTCATTCATACAAATGCTAAGATGATTAACAACCAACACTGAAATGAAAGATAATATACTTCCTACATATATTTAACCTAATATATGTAAACAACATGCTGAAATCATACTACCTATCAAACTTAAATCCAAGTTAGTTTTTCCACAGTAATGGAGATCAAAATCAGTGGAAGGCATCAAAGATCAAGGGAGATGACAACCCCCCACCTCTTAAGGTGCACGATTTGGAAGAGAGGAATTTGAGATGTTTTGAAGGATATGAGACTCCATCCCTGAGACTTAGATATCTGTTTCTGAGCACGCTTCTTTGTTGGTATAAGGGAAGCTTGGCAATCACGAGTACGGAGATTCTAGACTTTGTCGACGAGCTACAATCTCTTATAAAGCATGTGATTTCTATGTTGAGGGAGTTTTCACTTTTTCATTTATATATTTTTCCCTTTTCTTCAGCATGTTAGTTGTCTTGTATACTCTATGTATACGGGTTCACACCCTTTGCGAGGTTTCAATGACATTTAATTATTAAAAAAAAGGTTTCCTTAAAAGGGTTGTCTATCACCTCTAAGTTTGTCCCCAAGAAACACCATTAAAACTCTCTTCAAAACTCCATAAATATATTTATTTACATGTAAATATCCACCTCAAAAAATATTGGTGTATCCCTCTTTAATTGAGGATTTTAGGTTTGGATTGGATGGAAGTTCTTTGCACTATCTTGGCCGTAGGGTTATTTTTACAAAAATGAAGAGGCTTGTTGGTAATATTTATATATGTACTCTGAAAAAAGAGATCCAAAGGATGTTAGTAAATTGCAGGGCCACATTTTGTAAGATGAGCCGCGCTCATCCCCCCCCCCTCCCCTTACTTATCCATATTGTGTCACCTATAGGCCCACGTGTACAAGCCGTTATTCCTATATTTATTTTACTCCACTTCTCATGAAACGTTAACAGGTACTAGTATGCAACCCGTGCGATGCACGGACATTACATATACACTTAGATATATGAACATTACATCAATTACTTAATCACTCACTACAATTCAAAAAACATATATTCAATGGTTTTAGCGCTTGAAAATACTTTGGGTTGAAGTTTAACATGTTAACTGCTTTCGTTATTCCACCTACTCTTGCCATTTTTATTTTATTTTATCTAATTCAATTCATACACACACAAATATGTTATGCCCCTATTTGGAGTGCCAACTCAAGTTTTTATCCAACCTCTTTGCCTTCACTCTTTTTCATGGAAATTCTTTACGAAACCTTTCATTTCAACTCAAATAACCTATAGCTCTTCTCATGTGTAATTTAAGTCCCTCGGGCTTTAAATGTGCTAAAAAGTTGTTTTGTTTTTTTGAAATATCAACGCAAGTTCTTTTGATTTCTTTTAGTTTTTATATAAGCTTGGGATTTTATGTTTTTTTAGTTTAATATTTTTATTTTATTTTTATTATTTTTAATTTGTTTTATTTTTAATTAGATTTTATTAATAATTTTAGTTGTGTGACTTTATTTAGGGTTCAAATTAAACACACACATACACACACACACACACACACACACACACACATCCTACTAACCTACACCCACACACACCATAACCCACACCACTCCATCTTCAACCTCTCACCTTCTCTCTCCTCTCCCTCCATTAACAAACATTAAACCCAACATCTGTCTCTCTCTCTCCCCCTCTAAACCATCCTTATACCTACCGACCACACCCAGCTCCGGCGAGCACCTCTGTCCGGCGACCCCCAGCAACCCCCTATTTCCGGTGAGAACCCGCCGGCGATTCTCTACCACAATGCCTTTACCCGAGTTTTTTTTTTGCAGATGGAGACCGTTTGAGTTTGAAGTAGAGTGGCCCGAGTTATGTCGCAATCCCACTCTCATTCTCTCTCTTAGCGGCTAGGATTTGTAAGATACACATACACTCAACCCTCTATAACCCCACTTTATATACCAGAAAAGGGAAGATCGTGATCTTCTCTTCAAGGGGGGCTTGGTGGGTGTGAGAGCTGATCTAGTATCTTCCCCATATATAAACAAAAAAATAGTTTTTGTAATCTGATGAGAAGTTCTCATTCTTGATCCCATATACTGAGAAATCTCTTCAAACACTTCCTCATCTAAAGAAGCAGGCAATCTTCAGAATACTTTATTTCTCAGAATGTTCGTTTAATGGAGAAAAGAAAACTGACCTTAAATACCATGTTAGGTAAATATAGTTGACTTGGATTACGGAACTTTGGGTTGCGATTTTACTGCTGAGAGATCAAATCGGGGAAGAAGTTATAGGGAAGAGATTATGCATGTGGGAATAGATGAGATTTGAATTGGTGGGTTACGTGTGTGGGAGGGTTACGATTTTGTTGCTGTGAGAAAATTGGGGAGAAGAACGTTTTTAGGATTTGAGAATGAGATTTCTCTCTCTTCACCAAAATCATTCAAGGCATATTACAGCTTTTCAAATCTGACGTGTTAACTTTGGGAAGATACTAATGAGCTTTCATATAGAGTAATAGATAATGGCGCCTTACATTACCAAGCCGCTTACCAAGGGGCCCACCTGCGGTTAAGATTTTTTTTTTCTTTTTTTCTTTTATACTTGTAGTCCCACTCGTCCAATTATACTGGTATTCTTACGTTGGCAGTTAATGGCCTTAAGGGCCTTTCATTTTCATAATTAAAACGGGTATAAAAGTTATGGTTTCATGTCGTGGGTACACAGTTTCCCCTTTTTTATAATGGGGTTTTTACAAATGGGTAATTATATCTAGGTTCCATTTATCGGGTCAACAAGCTTATAAGTCCTATTGACTTTTTAATAATCCCATAGGTCCTATTCCAACTTTTTAGAAAAAAAATTCACAATTTTACCCTTTTAAAACCAACCATCCGTAACTTCCTTAAGGAAGTTACATAAGTGGTTGGACTTTTTTTTTAATCTTTAAACGATCATAACTTTTGATTCACAAATCCGTTTTTCGCAAAATTACTATTTTTGAAATCTGCTCGACGAGATCTATCAAACAAGATCCATGAAGACTATAAAATTCCAAAGAAATTTTTTTACACAAACCGTAAACTTTACTTTATGCACTATATATATGAAATAGTTTTATATATGTGACATTTCACAAACAGACAGTAACATTTACTGTGGTAATACTACACAGTATATATATATATATACACATCCGGTGGATCCAAACCCTCTTTTTTCAAAAATACCTTATATTTAAAGGTTCGCGCTAACGGCATCCAATCCTTACCACCATTGTTGGAGCTTCAACGACCTTCGTCAGAGCTCCGATTTGGGGTGGGTAAGGGTGGCATGTGGTGCCGCTGGCGCAGACCTTAGAAAATAAGAGACTTTTGAATAAATGGACTTTGGATCCACCGGAGTATCATGGGGTGCCGCTGGCGCGGACCTTTGAAAATAATATTGGATAAATGGGATCGGGATCATTTGGAGCGCCAATTTGGGATGAATAGGGGTGGCACAAAACTTTAAAAATAGGAGCATATTGGATATATATATATAATTTGTAAAAATGTCATAGATATTAAACTTTATTGTATACACCAGAAAATGAAATAGTTTTATATCTGTGACATTTTCACAAACAATAACATTTACTGTGATAATATATTTATGAAATAGTTTTATATATATAACATTTTCACAAACAGTAACATTTACAGAGTTAATATTACATAATATATATATATATATATATATATATATATATATATATATATATATATATATATATATATATAGAGAGAGAGAGAGAGAGAGAGAGAGACACACACGGTAGATCCAAACCACTATTTTTTTTCAAAATTACCATATTTTTAAATGTTTATGCTAGCGACATTCAATCCCCACTACTACCCACCCCCATTGTCGGAGCTTCAACGACTTTCATCAGAGCTATGATTTGGGTTGGTAGTAGTGGCATAGGGTGCCGCTGGTGCAGACCTCTGAAATTAAGAGAATATTAGATAAATGGGGTTTGGATCCACTGAAGCTCCGATTTGGGGTGAGTAGGGGTGGCATTGAGTTAGGTTTATATCTATAACATTTTCACAAGCATTAACATTTACTGTGTTCATATAACACAGTATATATATATTCAAACCTCTTTTTTCTGATATTATCTTATTTTTAATGGTCCGCGCCAGCGGCATCCAATCCCCACCCCCTTTATCGGAGCTACAACAACCTTCATCAGAGCTCTGATTTGAGGTGGCATGGGATGCCGATGTAACATTTTCACAAACAGTAATATTTATTATTTGTGAAAATATTACAGATATAAACCTAATCCAATGCTACCCTTACCCACCTCAAACTGGAGCGCCGGTGTATCCAAACCCCATTTATCCAATATTCCCTTATTTCCTAAGGGCCGCGCCAGTGGCACTCCATGTCACCCCAAATCAGAACTCTGATGAAGGTTGTTGGAGCTCCGACAATTGGGGTTGGTGGTGGTCAGGATTAGATACCGCTAGCGCCGGCCGTTAAAAATAAGACAATATCAGAAAACAGAGGTTTGGATCCACCGTATATATATATATATATACACACTGTGTTATAACACAGTAAATGTTAACGTTTGTAAAAATCTTATTTTCAAAGGTCCGCGCCAGCGGCCCCCCATGATACTTCGATGGATCCAAAGCCCATTTATTCAAAAGTCTTTTATTTTCAAAGGTCCGCGCCAGCGGCACCACATGCCACCCTTGCCCACCCCAAATCGGAGCTCTGACGAAGGTCGTTGAAGCTCCAATAATCCCTTATTTCCTTAAGGGCCGCGCCAACGGCACTCCATGTCACCCCAAATCAGAATTCTGATGAAGGTTGTTGGAGCTCCGACAATTGGAGTTGGTGGTGGTCAGGATTAGATACCGCTAGCGCCGGCCGTTAAAAATAAGACAATATCAGAAAATAGAGGTTTGGATCCACCGTATATATATATATATATATATACACACTGTGTTATAACACAGTAAATGTTAACGTTTGTAAAAATGTTGTAGATATAAACCTAACCCACTGTCACCCCTACTCACCCCAAATCGGAGCGCCAGTGGATCCAAACTCCATTTATCTAATATTCTTTTAATTTCAGAGGTCCGCGCCAGCGGCACCCTATGCCACTACTACCCACCAAAATCATAGCGCTGATGACAGTCGTTGAAGCTTCGACAATTGGGGTGGGTAGTGGTGGGGATTGAATGTCGCTAGCGTAAACCTTTAAGAATATGGTAATTTAAAAAAAAAGAGGTTTGGATCTACCGTGTATATATATATATATATATATATATATATATATATATATATATATATATATATATATATATATATATATATATTAACTCAGCAAATGTTACTGTTTGTGAAAATGTTATATATATTGTGTAATATTAACTCAGTAAATGTTACTGTTTGTGAAAATGTTATATATATAAAACTATTTCATAAATATATTATTACAGTAAATGTTATTGTTTGTGAAAATGTCAGAAATATAAAACAATTTCATTTTATGGTGTATACAATAAAGTTTAATATCTATGACATTTTTATAAACTATATATATATATATATATATATATATATATATATATATATATATATATATATATATATATATATATCCAATATTCTCCTATTTTTAAAGTTTTGTGTCACCCCTATTCACCCCAAATTGGCGCTCCAGATGATCCCGATCCCATTTATCCAATCTTATTTTCAAAGGTCCACGCAAGCGGCCCCCCATGATACTTCGATGGATCCAAAGCCCATTTATTCAAAAGTCTTTTATTTTCAAAGGTCCGCGCCAACGGCACCACATGCCACCCTTACCCACCCCAAATCGGAGCTCTGACGAAGGTCGTTGAAGCTCCAATAATCCCTTATTTCCTTAAGGGCCGCGCCAGCGGCACTCCATGTCACCCCAAATCAGAACTCTGATGAAGGTTGTTGGAGCTCCGACAATTGGGGTTGGTGGTGGTCAGGATTAGATACCGCTAGCGCGGGCCGTTAAAAATAAGACAATATCAGAAAACAGAGGTTTGGATCCACCGTATATATATATATATATATATATATATATATATATATATATATATATATATATATATATATATATATATATATATATACACACACACACTGTGTTATAACACAGTAAATGTTAACGTTTGTAAAAATGTTATAGATATAAACCTAACCCACTGTCACCCCTACTCACCCCAAATTGGAGCGCCAGTGAATCCAAACTCCATTTATCTAATATTCTTTTAATTTCAGAGGTCTGCGCCAGCGGCACCCTATGCCACTACTACCCACCTATATCATAGCGCTGATGACAGTCGTTGAAGCTTCGACAATTGGGGTGGGTAGTGGTGGGGATTGAATGTCGCTAGCGTAAACCTTTAAAATTATGGTAATTTAAAAAAAAAAGAGGTTTGGATCTACCGTGTATATATATATATATATATATATATATTAACTCAGCAAATGTTACTGTTTGTGAAAATGTTATATATATTGTGTAATATTAACTCAGTAAATGTTACTGTTTGTGAAAATGTTATATATATAAAACAATTTCATAAATATATTATCACAGTAAATGTTATTGTTTGTGAAAATGTCAGAAATATAAAACTATTTCATTTTATGGTGTATACAATAAAGTTTAATATCTATGACATTTTACAAACTATATATATATATATATATATATATCAAATATGCTCCTATTTTTAAAGTTTTGTGTCACCCCTATTCACCCCAAATTGGCGCTCCAGATGATCCCGATCCCATTTATCCAATCTTATTTTCAAAGGTCCGCGCCAGCGGCCCCCCATGATACTTCGATGGATCCAAAACCCATTTATTCAAAAGTCTTTTATTTTCAAAGGTCCGCGCCAGCGGCACCACAAGCCACCCTTGCCCACCCCAAATCGGAGCTCTGACGAAGGTCGTTGAAGCTCCAATAATCCCTTATTTCCTTAAGGGCCGCGCCAACAGCACTCCATGTCACCCCAAATCAGAACTCTGATGAAGGTTGTTGGAGCTCCGACAATTGGAGTTGGTGGTGGTCAGGATTACATACCGCTAGCGTCGGCCGTTAAAAATAAGACAATATCAGAAAACAGAGGTTTGGATCCACCGTATATATATATATATATATATATATATATATATACACACACACACTGTGTTATAACACAGTAAATGTTAACGTTTGTAAAAATGTTATAGATATAAACCTAACCCACTGTCACCCCTACTCACCCCAAATCGGAGCGCCAGTGGATCCAAACTCCATTTATCTAATATTCTTTTAATTTCAGAGGTCCGCGCCAACGGCACCCTATGCCACTACTACCCACCTAAATCATAGCGCTGATGACAGTCGTTGAAGCTTCGACAATTGGGGTGGGTAGTGGTGGGGATTGAATGTCGCTAGCGTAAACCTTTAAGAATATGGTAATTTAAAAAAAAAGAGGTTTAGATCTACCGTGTATATATATATATTAACTCAGCAAATGTTACTGTTTGTGAAAATGTTATATATATTGTGTAATATTAACTCAGTAAATGTTACTGTTTGTGAAAATGTTATATATATAAAACTATTTCATAAATATATTATCACAGTAAATGTTATTATTTGTGAAAATGTCAGAAATATAAAACAATTTCATTTTATGGTGTATACAATAAAGTTTAATATCTATGACATTTTTATAAACTATATATATATATATATATATCCAATATGCTCCTATTTTTAAAGTTTTGTGTCACCCCTATTCACCCCAAATTGGCGCTCCAGATGATCCCGATCCCATTTATCCAATCTTATTTTCAAAGGTCCGCGCCAGCGGCCCCCCATGATACTTCGATGGATCCAAAGCCCATTTATTCAAAAGTCTTTTATTTTCAAAGGTCCGCGCCAGCGGCACCACATGCCACCCTTGCCCACCCCAAATCGGAGCTCTGACGAAGGTTGTTGAAGCTCCAATAATCCCTTATTTCCTTAAGGGCCGCGCCAAAGGCACTCCATGTCACCCCAAATCAGAACTCTGATGAAGGTTGTTGGAGCTCCGACAATTGGAGTTGGTGGTGGTCAGGATTAGATACCGCTAGCGCCGGCCGTTAAAAATAAGACAATATCAGAAAACAGAGGTTTGGATCCACCGTATATATATATATATACACACACACTGTGTTATAACACAGTAAATGTTAACGTTTGTAAAAATGCTATAGATATAAACCTAACCCACTCTCACCCCTACTCACCCCAAATCGGAGCGCCAGTGGATCCAAACTCCATTTATCTAATATTCTTTTAATTTCAGAGGTCCGTGCCAGCGGCACCCTATGCCACTACTACCCACCTAAATCATAGCTCTGATGACAGTCGTTGAAGCTTCGACAATTGGGGTGGGTAGTGGTGGGGATTGAATGTCGCTAGCGTAAACCTTTAAAAATATGGTAATTTAAAAAAAAAAAGCGGTTTGGATCTACCGTGTATATATATATATATATATATTAACTCAACAAATGTTACTGTTTGTGAAAATGTTATATATATTGTGTAATATTAACTCAGTAAATGTTATTGTTTGTGAAAATGTTATATATATAAAACTATTTCATAAATATATTATCACAGTAAATGTTATTGTTTGTGAAAATGTCAGAAATATAAAACTATTTCATTTTATGGTGTATACAATAAAGTTTAATATCTATGACATTTTTACAAACTATATATATATATATATATATATTATATATATCCAATATGCTCATATTCTTAAAGTTTTGTGTCACCCCTATTCACCCCAAATTGGCGCTCCAGATGATCTCGATCCCATTTATCCAATCTTATTTTCAAAGGTCCGCGCGAGCGGCCCCCCATGATACTTCGATGGATCCAAAGCCCATTTATTCAAAAGTCTCTTATTTTCAAAGGTCCGCGCTAGCGGCACCACATGCCACCCCTACCCACCCCAAATCGGAGCTCTGACGAAGGTCGTTGAAGCTCCAATAATGGTGGTAAGGATTGGATACCGCTAGTGCGAACCTTCAAATATAAGGTAATTTTGAAAAAAAAGGTTTGGATCCACCGTATATATATATACACTGTGTAGTATTAGCACAGTAAATGTTACTGTCTGTTTGTGAAAATGTCAAATATATAAAACTATTTCATATTCTAGTGCATACAGTAAAGTTTACTGTTTGTGTAAATTTTTTTCTTTGGAATTTTACAGCCTTCATGGATCTTGTTTGATAGATCTCGTCGAGCAGATTTCAAAAATAGTAATTTTGTGAAAAACGGATTTGTGAATCAAAAGTTATGATCATTTAAAGATTAAAAAAAAAAGTTCAACCACTTATGTAACTTCCTCACGGAAGTTACGGATGTGACACCCCGGCCAATTAAATACCGGGTAGCTACTCCTTTATTAAATTAATTCAAAATGCCAAGTTGGTCCAGTTAATAGCATCACTGTCGAAAACATTTTTAATGATTACTAACCACCTAGTATTTAAAAAGTAAGTTGTCAAATTTTAAATTAAGTCTGATTAACATGCAACAAGTGTAATGAAGAATAATAACACCATTCACTATAACGGAGTAAATAGAATAACCATCACATAATGTAAATAAAGTCTGGAGGAAAACTCCTCACTACAATACCACAAACTGAAATAACTAAACTAAATACTGAATCAATACATGCCAAAGTCTGAAAACTGAAATGGAAATGTCTCTAATAGAATTTGGGCAACATGCCCTACAACTGAAGAATACTGAATATGGAATCCAAATGATAGAAGCGTCTAAAAGTAAATCCCTGTAGCTTCCACAAGCAGCTACAGCTCGTCACCTGAATGAGTATCCTATGCATGGTGTCCTTGTGGCTGGGCACCTAAAATGGTTTTACATGAAAATAGATTTGAAAGCAAACGGGTCAGAGCCCGAATGTGGAGATATTTTAAAAACCTGCAAGTGCTTTAAAAACATTTAAAACATTAAATGCAAAGTACATGTTAGGACGTGCACTCACATGAAATTCTCACCTCTCGTCTAACTATGCACTCCTAACGTAAGTACCGATCTAAAATGACACAAAACACTAGCTAAGTGACATCATATCTAGCTAGGCTGTCATAGGTTCTACCCTTATTACTCAGTTCCCATTAACATTATAACACTCGCAATTAAATAGGGGCTTAACTTAAATTCAGGTTCTCACGTAAAAGTAATACAACTCATTATAGATCATCCCTTTTTGTTATACCATAGTTATACACACAATACCATATTAAAGTTCCCAGTTTATTAAGCGTATATTTTCCACAACATAAATATACAATATAAGCACCCCGAGACTAAGCTGCGGTGCACACATACTCTGCTATCCATCCCGGTACATCACGTACATAAGGATCACATATTCCGAATCTCTCAGGAATAGTTCACAGATAACAACATCACAAATAATGGAGGCGAACACAGTCACATCACATGGGTCACGCACATACCTACGCTCCCACGATCAGCAGACTTATTAACATCCCAATAAGTCCTTCTCTGACCTATGTTCATCGAGGTAACCAGTCTAAATCCGGGCAACACAAGGATTAGAGGGCCCTAAGCGAACGCAAACCTCCCGTGATAGCAAGTATGGTAGGTATGTCATACACACAATTCATATACCAATACTAAGTAAGCACACCTCTTAGTAATCCCGTAGTTTAATTGTAGTACTTATCGCATTATCGTACCAACTTAATATATATACAACTTATATAATCCCGGTCCATATTTATACGCGCCATAATTTATTCTCACGTAGTAGTAGGCACTCACGTCTCAACTCAAATGTCTATTTGATTTGATCCACACTTATATAATTTACTCCTCATTACATCCCAAATGTCCCAAGTATACTAATACACCATCAAAGGAATGTTATCTCTAACCTCGAACAAGTTTACGGGACTCCCAAAATCAAAACAGGCTAGAAAGGCCTAAACTGCCAGCTCGTTAGAAGTCTCGTTCGAACGAGGCTGTTCGAACGAGATTTCGTTCGAACGAACTGGGCTATCTAACGAGATCTCGTTCGAACGAGATTATCGAACGAAACTGCCCCTCGTTAGAAGCGACTGGTCAACTCGTTAGAAGCTCGTTCGAACGACCTGGGGAGGTCTTCTAACGAACGACCAGTTTCGAGCCCAGATTTCCCTAGTTTCGTTTTTCACCTTATGTATCTCTTCAAAACTCATCTAAACATCAAACCAACGATTGTTTAAGGTCTCTAATCATCCTTAAACGTACCTAGGTCACATATTAACATATTTTAAGAAATCAATTCCTCCTAAACATCATTAAATCCTCAAGTCTCTACACTTTTCCCCAAATTTTCAAGAATATAAACCCTAGAATTTATAATCATGAATTTACCCAATTAAATCCGTTTTAATTTCATCCAATATCTAATATCATCAGAATAATCATCTACCTACCATTCTACATGCAATTTCTCTTCAAGATTTCAAGTTCTAAGTTCCAAAATACATGGGTTTTCATAACACTCCAAGAACAATTCAATCTTTATTAAATTCCTACGCATGGAAAAGCATTCTCTGAAATTAAACGAAATTGAATCACTTGCCTTGAGTTTATCTCTGATTTTGATGTTGATTTGCTGAAGTTATCTCTCTCTCTCTGCAGAATTCCTCTCTACAAGCTTTCTTCTCCAAAGGTGGCTATGGTGGCTAGGGTTTTCTTTGGGAATGTTTTGGAAACCTAATCTAATAACCCCCGTAGCTTACTGGGTCATTAAGGGTTGTTCAGTGGGTTTAGTGGGTCTATTCCCAATCAGATAAAGACTCCTAATTTTCGTCATTATTAAATCCCAAAAATACAATATTACCAAACTACCCTTATAAGATGCGGGTATGGCCTAAAAATACCCCGGGACCCAAACTAAACCCCCGGCTAGTGTTTTCTGACTATCTCGACCCTTCCGGAGGCGTTGGCGCACTCAAAATGACCATACGGTTAATAGAATTTAAATTCACTTTTACAATTAAAATAATTATATCCTGACGCGACTGTCTCACGCGTCCCAATAAAATGACCAAATTGCCGTATATCAAACTCACGACAATTTCATAATTCAATATTCATATAACATCATATATACTCAATATAGTCAAATACCAACTCACATCTCGCTAGTATTTTATCCGGATTAATTCCCAATTAATTCTCATTTAATTAATTAATCCCAAAAATAAATATCGCCAAAAATACGGGGTATTACATACTTCCCCCCTAATAACTGAATTTCGTCCCGAAATTCGGAACTAGAAAGTACCTTATAAAAACAACTCTGGATAACGTTCGCGCATTTCATCCTCGCGTTCCCATGTGGACTCCTCGACATTGTGATGTCGCCACTGAACACGCACTAACGGAACTATCTTTGACCGCAGTTTCCTCTCTCTTCGGTCCAAAATAGTAATCGGTCCCTCCTCATAGGAGCTATCAGGCTGTAAATCAATCACCTCCAAAGCAATGTGAGAATGAGCCAAATCGTCTCTGAGATATTTCCTTAGCGAGGAAATATGAAATACATCGTGAATCCGGTGTAGATGCTCCGGTAACCCGAGTCTATACGCAACTGGTCCAATCCGCTCAATAATAGGAAACGGCCCCACATACCTCGGTGCCAACTTCCCCTTCTTCCCGAAACGCATAATCCCCATCATAGGAGATACTCTGAGCAAAACCTGGTCCCCCACTTGGAACTCCCTGAAAAATCTCTTCGCATCAGCGTAGCTCTTCTGCCGATCTTGAGCTACCCGAATGCGACTCCGAATCAACTCAATCCTTGTCGAAGTATCCTGAATCACTTCCGGTCCAAGTAGTTTGTTGTCCCCCACCTCTAACCAACATGCTGGGGAACGACAAGGCCTACCGTACAACGCCTCAAACGGAGCCATGCCAATAGTGAACTGATAGGAGTTATTATAAGCAAACTCTACCAGTGGAAGGTATTGCTCCCATCCACCTCCAAAGTCAATAATGCACATGCGTAGCATGTCCTCCAACATCTGATTTGTGCGATCTGTCTACCCATCGGTCTGCGGATGATAAGCCGTACTCAACCGCAATTCCGTGCCCATGGCCTCCTGGAAACTCTCCCAAAACCGCGATACAAATATCTTTTCTCTGTCAGACACGATATTTAGGGGCACACCGTGAAGTCTCACAACCTCTGAAATGAAGAGCTGGGCATACTGTCCCGTAGTGTAGTCAGTCCTTACGGGTAAAAAGTGAGCGACTTTGGACAACCTGTCCACAATTACCCAAACGGAGTCGTGACCCCTCTGCGACGTAGGCAACCCCATGATAAAGTCCATGGATATGCTCTCCCACATCCACACCGGGACCTCCAACGGCTGTAGAAGTCCTATCGGTCTCTGATGATCCACTTTTACTAGCTGACAAGTGGCGCATTTCGAAACAAACTCAGCAATATCTCTCTTCATACCGCTCCACCAATACTGCCGTCTCATGTCTTGGTACATTTTATCCCCTCCGGGATGTATCGCGAACCGTGAGCCGTGCGACTCTGCCATCACCTCGTGTCGTAATTTCTCCCCTTTCGGAACTACCAATCTCCCATTGAAGCGTAATCCCCCGTCTGAGCTGATGGTATAGGACTCGGCTCCCTCTGCTAGTAATCGAACTATCTGCTACTGACAGAACGAGTCATTAGCCTGTGCCCGTACTACCTTCGTGAAAATCTGCGGTGTAACGGTCATCACAGACATGAAAGATCGGGCCACTGCATCTTGGTGTCCCAAGTCCTTCCACTTTGCCTTCCACACCTTTGCCACCTCATCTGCTGGCCTACTGCTCAACGCGTCTGCTACCACGTTAGCCTTACCTGGGTGATACTGGATATCGAACTGGTAGTCCTTCACAAACTCAATCCACCTCCTTTGCCGCATGTTCAACTCCTTCTGCGTGAATAGGTACTGTAGGGACTTGTGGTCCGTGAACAGTTGGAACTTGTCCCCCAAAAGATAGTGCCTCCAAATCCGTAGGGCAAATACCACTGCTACCAACTCCAAATCATGCGTGGGGTAATTCCTCTCGTGAGGCTTAAGCTTACGGGAAGCATAAGCTATGGCCTGTCTCTCCTGCTGTAATATACCTCCAAGCCCTTGCAAAGACGCATCGGTGTAAACTAAATACTCAACTCCCGGTCTCGGCAATGCTAACACAGGTGCTGAGGTTAATTTGTCCTTTAACTCATCAAATGCCAACTGACAGGCATCACTCCAGATGAATGGCACAACCTTACGAGTCAGATGTGTCAAAGGACCCGCTATCTTCGAAAATCCCCGAATGAACCTCCTGTAGTATCCTGCTAGGCCCAAGAAACTACGAATTTCAGTCGGTGTCGTGGGCTGTCCCCATTCCCTCACCGCGGATACCTTCCCCGGATCAACAGATATTCCCCGGTCGGAAATAATGTGTCCCAAAAACTGGACCTCCTTCAGCTAAAACCCGCATTTCTCATATTTTGCATACAACTCGTTCTGACGAAGTGTTTGCAAAAACTTGCCTCAAATGCTCGGCGTGCTCCTCCTCTATCTGGGAGTAAACCAGAATATCATCGATGAAGACAATGACAAACTGATCTAGGAAATACCTGAACACTCTGTTCATCAAGTCCATAAACACTGCTGGAGCGTTGGTTAAACCAAAAGGCATAACCCGAAACTCGTAAGAACCATATCTCGACAAGAACGCAGTCTTCGAGACATCCTCCTCCCTGATACGCAACTGATGGTATCCCGATCTCAGATCAATCTTTGAGAAGAAAGAAGCTCCTCTCAACTGGTCGAATAAGTCATCGATTCGAGGCAACGGATACTTATTCCGTATTGTGACCTTATTCAACTCTCGGTAGTCCACACATAATCTCAGTGAACCATCCCTCTTCTTCACAAACAAAACTGGAGCGCCCCAAGGTGAGGTACTCCTGCGAATAAAGCCCTGACCTAACAGCTGCTCTATCTGATCTCGTAGCTCTCGCATCTTTGCCGGAGCCATACGGTACGGTGCGCGTGCTATAGGCCTCGTATCTGGCAATAGGTCTATAATAAAGTCTATCTCTCGACTGGGGGGTAGGCCTGGTATCTCCTGAAACACATCCGAATACTCCCTGACGACTGGGATCGAATCTAAAGGAATCACAACCGCCTTAGAGGTATCCTCCTCTAGGTAATACAAATGGGCGGTCGAGCCTCCCTCTGGGCGAGGCATCACCACTACAAACATCTCTTACCCCGGAATGGCAAAAACAATGCTCACACCGAAGCAATCAATCATGGCTCTATAATCAGCGAGCCAATCCATACCGATAATCACATCGTGAACATGCATATCTAATACCAACATATCTGCAGGTAATACCAAACCACCAATCTCTACCCCCACTCCCCGGCATATAAAGAAAATAAGTGACCCACTCCCCAATGATGAGTCGACACACGTCACTGTGCTCTCTATCATAGCTAACAATCCTAAGGCTTTCGCGAAATGTGTAGCTATAAAACAATGTGTAGCACCCGTATCAAATAATACCCGACCCATAGTGCCATGGATAGGAAACGTACCCTCAATCGCAGGCGGTGCCTGTGGAACTGCTGCCTGGTGGACGTTGTAGACACGTCCATACTGTAGCTGTCCCTGCTGAACTGTGACTACTGGAATGGGTGGCAATGCTTCCATCTGTGGCGGTGCGGGGAGAGCGGCGGGAAACATAGGCCTCTGCGGCTCCTGGCGAGCACCCTGCTGCTGCTGCTGTGGGGCCCTGCCCCTATCAGGACAATCCTGTCGTTTATGGCCAGTCTTGCCACAAACAAAACACTTCCCTGGGAAGTTCCCTCCTCTCTGCCCCTGTGGTCCCCGGCCCTGGTGGCCGTTACCGTTCCTCCCTTGGCCCTGCTGGCCCTGCTGAAACTGCTGCCCATTCTGCCCCTGTTGGCCCTGATGGCCGTTTGGACCCTGATGGCCCTGACGGAAACCTCCCTATCCGTGCCTGTAATTCCCTGATCTGAACCTCTTCTGATACCCCTGCTGGGAACCCTCCTCACCCTGTCTCTGCCCCTGAACAGATTGTGCCCCACCGGCACCATGTCCTCCTGTCCTTCCCTGATGGCTAGACTCTCCCGACCTCTTGCCCTCAGTCATATGAAAGCGGTGGTCCTGGCAGTGTAACAAAGCAGTGTTAACCACATCAGAATACGTGGCCAACGAAAGCTTCCCTAACAGATGCTAACGGATCCTCCATGTCAACTCGTCGGTGAATTTCTCAATCTTCTTCTTTTCTGTCGGTATCTCATTTGGAACGATATTCAACAGATTCGTGAACTCGGCCTCATACTCGGCCACGGTTTTACCCTCTTGCTTCAGATTCATCAACTTCCTCCTCATTTCTGTATGAACAGCAGACGGAAAGTACTTGCGGTCAAACCTCACCCAAAAGTCCTGAATAGTGAGAGTATCCCTCTCCTCTACGGTGGTAATAGACTCCCACCACTGCAGTGCAGATCCAACTAGCTTGAAAGTAGCTAGCACCTGTTTCTGAACGTCCGTGCACTCATACATTCTCAAGTGCCTCTGCATATCCTTCCTCCACTGGCTCGAGACTACCACATCTGAGCTACCTGCAAACTCTGGCGGATGCGCTTTCTGAAAAGCGTCACGTACACGTTCCCAAGCAGACGGGAATGCATTTGCCTGTACTGGCGCGGCAACCGGCGCCTGAGGTGGTGCCTGCTGAACAACGGCAATTGCGGCATTTACCGCTTGGGCTACAATAGCTGCAACCTCAGCGGCGTTCATCATGCCCTGAACTGGAGCGAGCTGTGGTTCGGGGGTTGCATCCCCGGGAACTCGTCGTGCACATCGTGGAGGCATCTGAAATAAGAATAAAGTTTATAAGTTCACTGTTTATAAACTTAAAATAGCTGAAGAACGAAGCATACACAAAAAGAGTACAACAGTCCAAAAATATAGGGCTCTATATCAAAGAAACTTAGCAGAAACATAATAGCAGTACAGATCCTAAAGGAAACTAGAACCTGATGCTCTGATACCACCTGTGACACCCCGACCAATTAAATACCGGGTAGCTACTCCTTTATTAAATTAATTCAAAATGCCAAGTTGGTCCAGTTAATAGCATCACTGTCGAAAACATTTTTAATGATTACTAACCACCTAGTATTTAAAAAGTAAGTTGTCAAATTTTAAATTAAGTCTGATTAACATGCAACAAGTGTAATGAAGAATAATAACACCATTCACTATAACGGAGTAAATAGAATAACCATCACATAATGTAAATAAAGTCTGGAGGAAAACTCCTCACTACAATACCACAAACTGAAATAACTAAACTAAATACTGAATAAATACTTGCCAAAGTCTGAAAACTGAAATGGAAATGTCTCTAATAGAATTTGGGCAACATGCCCTACAACTGAATATGGAATCCAAATGATAGAAGCGTCTAAAAGCAAATCCCTGTAGCTTCCACAAGCAGCTACAGCTCGTCACCTGAATGAGTATCCTATGCATGGTGTCCTTGTGGCTGGGCACCTAAAATGGTTTTACAAGAAAATAGATTTGAAAGTAAACGGGTCAGAGCCCGAATGTGGAGATATTTAAAAACCTGCAAGTGCTTTAAAAACATTTAAAACATTAAATGCAAAGTACATGTTAGGACGTGCACTCACATGAAATTCTCACCTCTCGTCTAAGTGTGCACTCCTAACGTAAGTACCGATCTAAAATGACACAAAACACTAGCTAAGTGACATCATATCTAGCTAGGCTGTCATAGGTTCTACCCTTATTACTCAGTTCCCATTAACATTATAACGCTCGCAATTAAATAGGGGCTTAACTTAAATTCAGGTTCTCACGTAAAAGTAATACAACTCATTATAGATCATCCCTTTTTGTTATACCATAGTTATACACACAATACCATATTAAAGTTCCCAGTTTATTAAGCGTATATTTTCCACAACATAAATATACAATATAAGCACCCCGAGACTAAGCTGCGGTGCACACATACTCTGCTATCCATCCCGGTACATCACGTACATAAGGATCACATATTCCGAATCTCTCAGGAATAGTTCACAGATAACAACATCACAAATAATGGAGGCGAACACAGTCACATCACATGGGTCACGCACATACCTGCGCTCCCACGATCAGCAGACTTATTAACATCCCAATAAGTCCTTCTCTGACCTATGTTCATCGAGGTAACCAGTCTAAATCCGGGCAACACAAGGATTAGAGGGCCCTAAGCGAACGCAAACCTCCCGTGATAGCAAGTATGGTAGGTATGTCATACACACAATTCATATACCAATACTAAGTAAGCACACCTCTTAGTAATCCCGTAGTTTAATTGTAGTACTTATCGCATTCTCGTACCAACTTAATATATATACAACTTATATAATCCCGGTCCATATTTATACGCGCCATAATTTATTCTCACGTCGTAGTAGGCATTCACGTCTCAACTCAAATGTCTATTTGATTTGATCCACACTTATATAATTTACTCCTCATTATATCCCAAATGTCCCAAGTATACTAATACACCATCAAAGGAATGTTATCTCTAACCTCGAACAAGTTTACGGGACTCCCAAAATCAAAACAGGCCAGAAAGGCCTAAACTGCCAGCTCGTTAGAAGTCTCGTTCGAACGAGGCTGTTCGAACGAGATTTCATTCGAACGAACTGGGCTATCTAACGAGATCTCGTTCGAACGAGATTATCGAACGAAACTGCCCCTCGTTAGAAGTGACTGGTCAACTCGTTAGAATCTCGTTCGAACGAGCTCGTTCGAACGACCTGGGGAGGTCTTCTAACGAACGACCAGTTTCGAGCCCAGATTTCCCTAGTTTCGTTTTTCACCTTATGCATCTCTTCAAAACTCATCTAAACATCAAACCAACGATTGTTTAAGGTCTCTAATCATCCTTAAACGTACCTAGGTCACATACTAACATATTTTAAGAAATAAATTCCTCCTAAACATCATTAAATCCTCAAGTCTCAACACTTTTCCCCAAATTTTCAAGAATATAAACCCTAGAATTTATAATCATGAATTTACCCAATTAAATCCGTTTTAATTTCATCCAATATCTAATATCATCAGAATAATCATCTACCTACCATTCTACATGCAATTTCTCTTCAAGATTTCAAGTTCTAAGTTCCAAAATACATGGGTTTTCATAACACTCCAAGAACAATTCAATCTTTATTAAATTCCTACGCATGGAAAAGCATTCTCTGAAATTAAACGAAATTAAATCACTTGCCTTGAGTTTATCTCTGATTTTGATGTTGATTTGCTGAAGTTATCTCTCTCTCTCTGCAGAATTCCTCTCTATAAG
The DNA here is from genome assembly GCA_949130495.1 of Sambucus nigra. Classification (NCBI taxonomy): domain Eukaryota; kingdom Viridiplantae; phylum Streptophyta; class Magnoliopsida; order Dipsacales; family Adoxaceae; genus Sambucus; species Sambucus nigra. The sequence goes on from OX422224.1 coordinate 380,814,499, forward strand.
CTTTCTTCTCCAAAGGTGGCTATGGTGGCTAAGGTTTTCTTTGGGAAAGTTTTGGAAACCTAATCTAATAACCCTCGTAGCTTACTGGGTCATTAAGGGTTGGTTAGTGGGTTTAGTGGGTCTATTCCCAATCAGATAAAGACTCCTAATTTTCTTCATTATTAAATCCCAAAAATACAATATTACCAAACTACCCTTATAAGATGCCGGTATGGCCTAAAAATACCCCGGGACCCAAACTAAACCCCCGGCTAGTGTTTTCTGACTATCTCGACCCTTCCGGACGCGTTGGCGCACTCAAAATGACCATACGGTTAATAGAATTTAAATTCACTTTTACAATTAAAATAATTATATCCTGACGCGATTGTCTCACGCGTCCCAATAAAATGACCAAATTGCCGTATATCAAACTCACGACAATTTCATAATTCAATATTCATACAACATCATATATACTCAATATAGTCAAATACCAACTCACATCTCGCTAGTATTTTATCCGGATTAATTCCCAATTAATTCTCATTTAATTAATTAATCCCAAAAATAAATATCGCCAAAAATACGGGGTATTACAACGGATTGTTGGTTTTAAAAGGGTAAAATTGGAAAAAAAGTTCCAAAAAATTAGGAATAGGACTTATATGTAAGAGAAAAACATGATGGGACTAGAATGTATATAAGAACGTCTAATAGGATCTAAACGTAAATGCCCCTATTTATTAAGTATCTAGTTTAATACGTTCTAATATATTTTTTTTATTCCATCAGGTTCATGAAATAAATTTTTTGTTCCAATAGGACATATTTGTAAACATACAGTGAATATTCACTGTATGTATAAATATGACCTATTGAGAAAAAAATGTTATGATAAGTCTTATAAGGAAATATCCCCTTCAAACAGCAGTTAATAGAAAGATCCCCTTTTTTTTATTGGGAAATGCTATGTGTTCTAAATAACTCTCTCAAATTGTCTCCCAAATAGCTTTAAGGTTTGTTTGATAGCACAAAAATTCCAAGACAAATTCCCAAAAGTTGGAAAATTCTGATATTATTCAACTTTTAGGCTGTTTGATAGCCTTAATTTGCCCAGAAATTTATTTTCTATGTACAACACTCCTTAACAACAATTTGCCACCCTATGGTGGAATTCAATTTTTTGGGGGGCAGGTTTTTGTTTGCCACCTTTGGGTGGCAAATCACTTAAAACCAATTTTTTTTATAACTTTATATATTTCATAAATATATAAATATATATTGTTAATAAATTTATAAATATATATATTTCGTATATTTTTAATATATATTCGTATATTTTTATATATTTTAGCACATGTATGTATATTTCGTATATTTCGTATATTTATATATATTTCATATATTTATATATTTCGTACATTTATATAATTTATATAATTCATATATTTTAATATATATTTATATTTCGTAAATTTTGTATATTTCATATATTCCTTATATTTATATATTTTTTATATTTCATATATTTAATACATTCCTTATATTTAATATATATTATTTACAAAATATATACATATATATAATATATATTCCATAGATATGTATATTATATACATATGTATATATAATATATGTATATATATGTATATTATATTATATAGATATGTATATTATATACATATATATATATATACATATCTATATAATATAATATATATATATATATATATATTATTCTGTATTTATGAATATATACATATATTATATATATGTATATATAATATATATTATATATATGCATATATTCATAAATACATAATATATATGTATATATTCATATATACATATATATTATTTACAGAATATATACATATATAGAGAATATATATTTACATATATACAGAATATTATATTTTTTATATATGTAAATTATATATATATATACTGAATATATATTATTTACAGACTATATACATATATACATATATATACTGAATACATATATATATATATATATATATATATATATATATATATATTAAGTATATATATGTATATATGTATATATTCTCTAAATAATATATATTTAGTATATTCAGTATATAATATAATATATATTCATATATTCCGTAAATAATATATTATATTTTCATAGATTTTGTACATTTAATAGATTTTGTAAATATATATTATTATACATACTAAATATATATTATTATATATTATATACATTTAATAATATAAAAATTATTATGAATATATATACAAAATATATGAATATATATATTATATTATTTCCGAAATATCTATATTCCACAAATAATATAATATAAAATATATGAATATATATATTATATTATTTCTGAAATATATATATTCCACAAATAATATAATATATATTCATATATTCATATATTAAATATACAAAATATATGAATATATATTATATTATTTGCGGAATATATATATTCCGTAAATTATGTATATTTTTTTGGAAATTAATAATGATTTACGGAATATATATATTCCGCAAATAATATAATATATATATTCATATATTTTGTATATTTAATAATATATATATATATATATATATATATATATATATATATATATTTCGTAAACAAATTTTCCACATTTATATTTATTTTTCAGCTTTTACGTTTGATAGAAAATGTGGAAAATTGATGATTTTCCAACTTGTATCAAACAGACACAAATTGAAAAATATTCATTTGCCTTGGAATTGTTTGCCCTGGAATCAAATGTCCGGGAATCATTTGCATTTTCCCAGTTTTCTATCAAACGAACCCTAAGTGTTATACCTTGTGATATGGGTCCCGCCAAGACACAATTCATTAATGCTATTCGAGAGAGATTTAGGGGAGTTATTTGGTACCCATAGCACCACTCTTTTTTATTTGTTTGCTTCTTACGTGTTAAATTTGGCCCTACTTAGTTTCTTCCCAAAACACGACTTATACAAACAACACAATTCATCATTTATTTTAAAAAAAATTCATAATCTACCTAAATCGGTGTGTGCATGTGACCTCAAATAAATTTTTTATGGCCCACCCTAAATTCTCCTTAAATTGATAGACTTTTTAATATTTACATAATTACTTTATTTCACCAACAGTGTCAATAAATTCTCATGCGATGTTATGCGTGCGACATGCAACCCTGCGTATGACCTCTAAGATAGGTGTAAAATGCGAGTGATCCCTTGTTTGTGAATATTTTACGTAAACTTTTTATTGTTGCCCCACGCACACCACGTAATTAATGTTTTAACTAATTAATCAAGAGTCGGGGTATTACAAACTTCCCTCTTTGGGGAATTCCATCCCCGGAATTCTTGACTTTTATCATCTTCGAGCCTAAGAAATCCACAAATTTCTACTCTAAGTCACCAAAATTCTCTTAAGAATACGTCATCAAACTCACCTAACGGTCATCGAATATCTTCTTATGCATTGATCATACTTAGTCGAGGCCTAAGACTACCTTTGCTAATACTCAAAGCATAACGGTGCCCTTACTGGTAGCACTCTCTCGTGATCGATATTCGCCCAAGAGCAAATCCCAAAAAAATCAACACACGAATCATTATCCCTAACCATCTCAAATCTTAGGATCGCACATCCTGCCTGATCTAATTTTCGAACGACGTAACCTTGCTTAAGTTTAATATTCACCTCAAATTCTGATTTCTCGCATCAAAGGGCAATATATTATTAGGTAACACCCAATCGCCTCACTAAGTCACTATTCAAGATTTTTAATTAACCGAAGGTCATTCTAGGCATCTAACTATCGTACGCATACATGGGTATTCCCCACTCTACTCACAGCGACAAACATCCATTTTGTGCAAAGCTTCCTCGAGTCCTAACTTTCGGCCAATCAAACTTTAGATTTCTATTCTAAGAGAAATAAGTACTAAGAGAAACCGTGTGGCTGAAGGCACAGTCACTCACACACGGAACTTACGAACTGGCGATAAAACTTTTAGATAATAGTGCACCCAAGTTACCGAGCTTCATAGGCCAAGCCATATCTCGCCGAGCTCTACTGGGCCAACAACGACATACCAAATCGTGGTACATGTTCAGAAAATCCTACTTATTGGAATACACTTTCCCATTACCATAATCGAAAGAGATGCACAAGAATTGGAAAGGATAACAACCATTCTAAAGGTGTCCTATTAGCACATACCCGTGATGGTTTATGAAAGGAGAACCTACACCGTATATTTAGAGATCAGGTCTCCCCATGCACCACTCATCGAGTCCTAATATAGGCATACATCTTGACTTGGGATGAACCTGACTGCAACCTACTCATTTCCTTGAGATGGGAACACTAGACTTAATGGTCAGTGGGGATTCAATGTTTGACTTCCCTCCTTAAGGCTAAGGCTTATTACTTAAGTTTTCGAAGGGAATAATGATATACTACCCGGTCCTTAGAACATATCTAGTACCAATTGCCGAGGTGGACAGCATTAGCAAACCCAAATATTTGTTTTATTGGTTTTTTGTTGATTTTTTCAGTTTATAATGACATTATCCGGACATAAAAAAAAAAACATGTTAGGGACAACACTACCAATAGTCATTATTTTTCAATTATTTTTTTTAATTTATTTACTTTCTCAAACACTCATTTATCCAATATTCTCTTATTTTTACAGGCTGCACCAGCGGCACCCCTTATTTTTTTAACTCATATAGTCCCTCAAACACTCATTTACCCATTATTCTTTTATTTTTAAAGGTCCGCGTCACCAGCACCCTTTTATTTTTAAACTTAATTATTTTTAACTCATTTGGTCCCTCAAACACCCATTTATCCAATATTCTCTTATTTCTAAAGGTCCGCGCCAACGGCATCCCTTATTTTTAAACTTAGTTATTTTTAATTCATTTAGTCCCTCAAACACCCATTTACCCAATATTCTCCTATTTTTAAAGGTCCGCGTCAGCGGAACCCTTATTTTTAAACATAATTTTTAAAAATTATTTTTAACTCATTTAGTCCTTCAAACATCCATTTACCCAATATTATTTTATTTTTAAAGGTCCACGTCAGCGGCACCCATTGTTGAATACCCAATACTAATACCAAGTGTGTGCTAAGAGCCGGTATGCCTAGCATCACTCATATATATAGGGTACCTATATTGGCACTCCAAGAATTCTTTTGGCACTCCATTTCAATCAACCAATACATGCACATGCTATAACTACTCTTTTTCATCTCTAATAGAAAATCTTTATTCATATGTAATGTTGTGTTGTGAATCAGTGTTAATAAATTTTAAACAAATTTTCCCAAAGAGGAAAGGATATAATAACTCATCCTACAAATTACATATTTATAATATTTTCATATGAGAAAATATTATGAATGCGTTGAAAATAAAAATGGCACGACATGACACGAAATCTTATTTTTACCTAATAAAAATGACACGACACATCACGAAATAATTTTTTTACCTGACCCAAATACGATTCCATTTACAAGCGACACGTTATAAAATATATTATTTTTTTAAACCAAATACGAACGCGACCAAAATAAAACGAGACACGACACGTCACAAAAACAATTTTTTATCCTAGAATAATAATAAAAAACGGCTTTAACTTATAAAACCAAGGGTAATAACACTAGCCGAACATAAATCAAACAGTTTATTGACATGATACCGCGATTGATTAGTGTCGTTGGTACGGACCCACATTCCTGGACCCTTAAACAATTTTTTTATTAAAATTAAATAGTTTTTCATTAAAATTAAAATTAGAAAAAATATTTTTTCATAATAAAAAAAACTATGTTTATTGACATCATTTGTTGAATGTGGCTCCGCGTCAGCGGCACTAATCAATCGCGAATCTAAGACATCAAATTAAACAGTTTTTTATTAAAATTAAATAATTTTTTTTATTAAAATTTAAATTAAAAAGATATTTTTTCATAAATAAAAAAAATTATATTTCTTGACATGATATCGTGATTGATTAGTGCCGCTGGCGCATACTCACATTCTCGGACCCACATCATTTGTTGAATGTGAGTCTGCGTTTGCGGTACTAATCAATGGCGAAACTAAAAAACTGTATTTTCAATAAAAATATGTTTTTTTTTAAATAATTCTACTAAGAAATTATTATTTTTAAAAAAAAAATTAAACTCGTTTAGTCCCTCAAACATCCATTTACCCAATATTCTATTATTTTTAAAGATTCACGCCAGCAACACCCCTTAATTTTAAACTCATTTTTTTAAAAATTATTTTGAGTACATTTGGAGGATTTTTACTTTTATTTTTAAAAACTATTTATTCTAACTATAAAAAAAAAAAAGGTTTGAAAATTAAAGTCAAACCTCCCATGTAAAAAATATGTAGAGAAAACTTCTTAATCTAATTGGAATGGTTAGCGCTGTCCAACTCAACATATGGGTACTAAGTGTGTGTTGAGGGTCGGTAAGTCTAGCAGGACTCTTTCGAAGGATATGATCCACCCCGATCGTCGGATGCCGACATTCTTGTTGACACCGACCATGCCTATCTCATTAATGATGATGTCATTAACTTGACACGTAGATGGATATCTCACTTTATCGTACCATAATCGTATCCCATCATCTTCTTAGGAAATATGCATTTCGATGAAACACTTACTTCATTACAGCTACCACCATCACAAGATTATCGTTGCTTAACCCAATGTTTAATTCAATTGACACTGTGTGACGTCCAACCGCATCACTACATAACAGGGAACCCCATACTATTCAGATGCACACCCTTGAACCCGCACGAGTCTAACCCATGACCCAATGTTTCAACGTTCCTCTACTAGTTTTACTCTAACATCTACATTCGGCTTACATCGATACAGTCATGATTCAACATCTCATAAAAAATTTCAATACGCAAGGCCTCAATCACATCATCGTTGGTCCAAACCTCTACTGTGTTCCAGATATTTGTCGAAATCTATCACGACCCCTACTGTATTGGTCCCCTCAAGACAAAGAGTAGCACAACAACTTCTAAATCTCTAATTTCTTTTTTTGAAAGGTTGCACTACATATCTATATTAAACTTTGGCAACCTCAACCAAGGCTATATGAAATGACTCCTTGAACTTAGTTGGTACCCCCAAGATACCACCAAATTTCTCACACCCCATTACCGAATTCAACACATCCCAGAGAATAAGACTCAGTTGGTTCCCTAAGGACACCAAGTATACTTAAGCAATTGTAAGCAAGATTAGACAAGACTTTGTCAACCACTACTCTACAAGCGGTCATATCTTAAGACTTCTTAACACTTGTTGCATCGATAGCTAATCATTCATCAAAACATAAATCTGAGATCTTTTTAACATGGTAGGTCATAGCCGTTGGACACACCTAGGGCGTCACAACCAGCTGACCTTTCATCCTAAGGAAAATCCAAAGACCCACTTATTACAGCTAACATTATGTATCATGGATTTGAACCCCAAACTAACACTACTAAGGATTTTGGTAGGGTACATGACACGATGTATAACTAGCACATCTACAAGTCTACACTATTGGCATTGCTAAAGATCCTATTCCTCAATTGTTGCATCATTCATATAATCATTACTCCTAGGGCTACCTAAGGTTCACTCCTTTGTTACTATAACTCATTATTGTTGCTAGTTCATTTTTACTTTAGTTATCATTTCACTTGTTTAGCATGCGATTCCAGTTTCAAGATAAGCTACGTGTAGGACCCATAGGGAGCACCTCGAGTCCAAGCAAACAGAGCTACTAATAGGAAACAAATAAAGTATACTTACCTATAAAACACCCTTAAAATATAAAACCGCCGTAACAAAGTGAGGGTGTGAGCCTATGCCTAGTGGGAATATACAAAGCAGTATAAAAACGGACAACAGAAAAGGATACTCACGCACTACAATCACATGGATGCAAATATATATATACCTTTGAAAAATACATATTTAATGCATTACCCATTTTACTTCCAAAACTTTACTCACTCGGATTAATTTGCCTAAATATTGTAAAGACTTTATTTATTCTCACTTAGCATTTCTCACGTTACTTAACACATCAATCAAGAGTTAAAGCCACTATACTTGATTTAAACCAACCCATTCCCTTACCGAAATCATCCGTTTACGTTCATTTATATATAAATTAGTATTTCGTTAAAAATTACCATTTCAATACACGCACTCATCGTGTGAAGAAACACTCATTTTTCATTGAAAGCCTTTTTCAATACATACTTATACAATTTATGGGTGAACAAATTTGTTGCTTAATTACCCATTTACTAACTTTACTTTACCCCCTTTTTACCTTAACTTATGCCATTAAGATATTTACACATTTACTTGTCCATTTCACCTTTACCGAAACATCTATTTCATTTATTCAAGTTAAGTTGAATTAACACATTTTGCCACCCAATCCATTTCTTTACATGTTCCTTATTCCTTATATATTTTCTCGAAATCTTCCTTTACCGCATACTTCAACGGGCTCCACACCACCGGCTATGCGCACCATATGCCCTGACCAGTGATTTAGGGCTTTTCACCCAAGGGCTCTGAGCCATTCTTGCTTTTTTTCGGTTGCATACGAGTCCTTATTAACGTGCTTAAGATTTTACACGTGTCCACATTATTCCACTTCTTTACTTTTACCCGGCCAAAGCCAAAACCCAGACTTAATCGTCCGTTTTTTCATTAACGCTTGGAAATTTGTTTCTTTTCTTTTTTAAATCCCTCATTCACACACATGTAATTTTTACTAAAATCATTCACGCTTTAGGACTTATTTCATTATCACATATACTAGTGTACATATGTTCTTTGGCATTTTTGTTCCATAAAAATGTTCTACTTTAAGTAAATTAAAAATTTGCTCCTTATTCATCAAACTCGGAATTTAGTCCTTTAACAAGTTTTATTTTCCAAAATGGTTATCAAGTTTCCAACTCAATATTTAAACACCTTTAGTCATTTTAACACTTGTTTAATATCACCATTTTACCTAACTCTCACGGTTGACAGGTTTACACCTTGAATATGTAAAAAACACCGTCACGTAATAAGCCATATTAATCTCCCATTTTTCGCACATTCTTTAAATTCTAAAATTCCCATTTATCTTACTTCCCATTTAGATCCAACAAGACTTTCTTTAAACTTGCTCATATATTTAATATCAAAATAGTAGAAGTTTATATGCACGAGAAAGTGGACTTTAAAATATTTATTCTATAAATATTGTTACAAGATTAGTGTCATTCCATATTTTATCCCATAAGAATATCCATTATTTCCTTCTTACGAAAAATGCACTAAGATAACCTTACTCACATTTTTATTCCATAAAAACGTCCATTATTTATTTTTACTATAAATACACAAAAATAACATTTCTTATATTTTTATTCCATAAAATGTCTTTTGAGAACTCCACAATAAAATAATAATATTTTCTTACGTTTTATTCCATAAAAATGTCTATTATTTTTTTTTTTATTAGGAAACACACTTGAATAATATTATCTAACATTTTTATTCCATAAAAATATCTACTATTAGTTTTGCTAGAAAACACACTAAAATAACATCATCTCACATTTTTATTCCATAAAAATGTCCATTATTTCCTTTGAAATTTATTTTGTTTTCAAGACCTACTTGATATCATCTTTTTTATTCTCATTCACACAAATGCTAAGACGATTAACAGCCAACACAAAAATGCAAGATAATATACTTCCTACATATATTTAACCTAATATATGTAAACAACATGCTGAAATCAAACTACTTATAAATCCAAGTTAGTTTTTTCCACCTTAATGGAGCTCAAATCAGTGGAAGGCATTAAAGATCAAAGGATATGGTAATCCCCACCTCCTAAGATGGCCTTAAAGGTATTATCTAGAACCTCTAAGTTTGTCCCCAAGAAACACAATTAAAACTCTCTTCAAAACTCCATAAATATATTTATATACATGTTGTCACCATTAAAACTCTCTTTAACTGAGGATTCGCGGTTTTGATGGGAGTACTCTACACTACCTTGGCCATAGGGTTATTTTTACAAAAATGAAGAGGCTTGTTCGTATATATATATATATATATAAAATAAAGAAGGAGGGACTTTTTGTCCTCCCCAACTAACGGTTCAGATTAAATTTGGTGGATTTGGTATTTATCAACTATCGGCTGAGATTAATTCTGGTGAGTTTTGATCTTACCCAACCGACGGTTGAGATTAAATATTGAAAGTGGGTATTCTACGATTGGAAATCATGCTAAAAGGAGTGGTTAATTGGTAATTAACCCTAAGCCGACACAAGGCTCAAGAAACTCATGGATACATCAGCCTCCCACACGTCCAATCTTTCACCCACTACACCCTACAGACACACTGCCTCGGATTCTCTCTTCAAAACATCAACACAAGCTACCACCTCTCTCTCTCTCTCTCTCTCTCTCTCTCTCTCTCTCTCTCTCTCTCTCTGTAGGAATGCAATGGTGATTTTTTTCAACATCTTCTCCCATTTGCATCCATGCGATGGTGATTTTGTGTGTCAATGTGGGGTTTGTGAACTGTCAGTGCGGGGTCTATCAAAACAGAGGCATGGTTTCACAAACAACACTTCTTTTTCCTTTTGTAAATTTCACAAATGGGAGTGTTATGAAACCCAGTTATGAAAGAAATCCTCAGTTACCGGTTTGGAAACCCAGTTATTTTTTATTTTTTTAGTTTTAATCAAGTTTGCTGAGAAAACACAGGCCTAAAGATAATAGGAAAGTTACCACCGGGTACAACTCCTAATTCAGCATACTTTTTCATTTTTTATTTTTTTAGTTAGTGTCTTGAATGCTTTTTCCATTTTGTTAGTGTTCATAATTATCTTTTTTTCTTTTTTCCCTCTACCTCTCTCTTGGTGATGGTTGTTCCGTGGTGGACTTCGTGTAGAACACCAGCTGTGAGTATTTTGGTTCCATCTATTTGAGAATAAATGTAAATGGTTACTTTATTTCTTGGTTCTGTGGTTGATTTCTTGGTTTCGTAGTTTTGCTCTGTTTGTCTTATTTTTCTTTTTCAGATATGCAGTAGATAGAGGTAGAGAAAGAGAAGAATATTGTTGGTGTTTCTTCTCCGGCGATGACCTTCAGCCGCCTCCGTACGTATGGACCTTTAAGTTTGGGGACTTGAGTCTTTGTTTTCTGATCTGATTCTGTTGATGTGAAAACTTGAACGATGACCTTATGATGCCAACTTTCATCGTTGATGGTGTTTCTTCTCCGACGATGACCTCCATCCCCCTCCGTACGTATGTCTCTTCAGATATACCACCGTTGCTGATTAAGAAAGAAAAATAAGGTCATGTTCAGACTTTATACCAAACTTTCTTTAGATATATTACTTTTGTTTTCTCATTTTCCATGTTTGTCAAGAATCATTATGGCTAGAATACCATTCCACCCATATAGATCTGAATATATTCTCCACTTTTGTTGGGTTATTTCTTTTCAGATCTGCAGTAGATAGAGGTAGAGAAAGAGAAGAATATGGTGAGAGGGAGATGGATTTCCAGTATTCTCATACATTTTGGGGCATTTACGTTTTAAAAACAGCTGGCAGACACAAAATTCTAGACCGGTGATGACTTGCTCATTTCGGTGCCTTATAATCTGTGTGTTACCAGTCGGTCTCCTTGCATTTGTTGTGTATTGTTTGTCTGGTTCATTAGTGGTACTCTCTTTTAAAACTTATTTTTATTCTTCATAGGTACTCTCTTTTGATTTTTTTTGAGACCTTGGGAGTTGATACCGGTGAAGCTTTAGTTTTTTTTTTCTATTTTCTTTCATTCTTTTGTTCTTTTCATTTAATTATGTAATGTTAAAGTGTCTTTTCATTTTTTTAGACTCAACATGACACAAAATCTTATATCTGCAGGTCATGTACATTTTCTAATACAATTTGTTTCAAGCGTTGTTTCACTGCTAAACGGAACTACACTTGGGTAGAAGAAATTTTTAAAAGTCTAGCATCATTTTATGAGAGTAATGATTAAAAACTTGGGAGTAACGAACCCGAAAAAATGGAGAAAATCTCTTGACTCATTAACCTCCCTCGCATCTTCAGTTTATAAAAATCAGTTGTAATATTAAGTTTGGTATTTACATGGCATGCCATTAGGATGTTTTGTATAAGAGATTAACCCATTTATGTATGATATTTTGAAGGACTTCATTGATACACTTATATACTGTTTTAGGTTCGTTTCTTATCATATTTAAAATGGCGTTCATTTCATCAATTTTTCAACATGATATTTTTGAATGATTATATTATGTTTTCAAATGAAACTGTGCACCGTGACTACTTTTTCTCTCTCCATATAAATCTATGATATTTTTTGGTGGTCGAATTTTGGATCTTATTTGTATAATTTTGTTCGTATGTTTCTTTTTTATATTTTTATATTTTATACAATAATTGGTATTTTCTACTTATACGCATTTTATGTCATATGTTTGAGATCTTATTGAATGTTGGATTTTATGTCATTTTTTTTTGCTATTTTAGTTTTTTATAACATTAACCCGCATGTTTAGTTGTTTTTTACATAATCATTTATGGTGGCTAAACTCAATTATAAAGAAAGAATGGGTGTTAAACCTCAAAAAAACCTAATAGATTCCATGTGGTTTTTAATTAGGTCGTGTTTGGTAATAAAAATTATATTTTGTATCTTATTGAATGTCGTGTTGTTTTTATTCGAGTTGTGTTCGTGTTAGAAAATAAATATTAAGATACGTAAAATCTTTATAAGTTGGAAACAAACATTACTATATAACATTTAGTAAATTCGTTATGATTAAATTGAAGGATCAAATACTAAAAAGTCTCTCAAATATTCTTTAATACACATTTAGTCTAAGCCTTTTATTTTGTACCAAAAAGTCATTCAAGCACCCATTTAAAATACATAGACTCTTTTCCTATGTTCTAACAATTTCAATCATTTACTTACCTAGGACTTATTACCAAACAGTTAATTTTTGGTTAATTAAATAAAAATAACTATAAAAATGTTTTAGTAATTAAAAAAATCACATCATGATTTACATTAAATATTACTGAGCAGTAGATATTGTTTTATTTGTTTAACATTCACTTATTTGTAAATTTTAATAATAAATTAGAATAAGATTTTGGTTAGGAGAATTAAAAATTATATGGTGATAAGTTTAAGTGCTTATAAAATACGTCTTGATATATATTTGATATTTTAATTTATTTATTTTATTTTTAAATTATGCGAATGTACATTATTAATTAAATTCAATTTATTAATAATAATTTCTTCCCTTTTTATTTGTGATTTTGAGGGTTAAAAGCATGTGTCTTTCACAATTATGAATAAACTTGAGGAAGATCAAAGTATGTGTTTGTCGCAATTATGAATAAACTTGAGAAAGGTTACATTTTTTTATTTTAATTTGACTTTTTATTTCACCGTGCCATCGGCACGGGAATAAATTTATCGGCGTGCCATCGGCATGTGTACACCCTAGTATATATATATATATATATATATATATATATATATAGGGGATCTTAAACGGGTGGGATTAACGGGTGAGTTTAACGGGTCTTTCAAAAAAGGAGGAAAGCGGGCATGTGGTGAGTTTCAATTCCAGATGAAAGCAAATATCACTGCTGCTATCCACGTTGGATTTTAGCCTTTTTCTCTTTGTAAACTAAGTTGGCTTTTACTGGAATAATAATGATATACTATCAGGACTCTCTCCTAATGTGTGTGTATATAAGGGCTTGTAATATTGATTCTCCACAATATATTAAATAAATATTTAATTCAGATTATCTTCACAAAATTAATTAAGCAAACCCTTTAAATTAATATTTAACTTAAAAAACAGTGTTTGTAATATTTTTCATAAAAATATTTTTAAAAAAACTATTTTTATAAAGATAAACTGGTTTAAATATTAAAAAATTTGAATTATTTTTTTTTAATAAAAGACTTGTTTTAAAAACTGTTTTTTTTAAAATAAAAAAACTCTATCTTTTATATAAAAATATCGTGCTTTATAAAAAAAAGCATTGTTTTAAAAAATATGTTTTCTATATAAAAAGTGTCTTTTTTATTAAAAAAAAAAAGCGGCAAAAAAAGGGTACAAGTTTTTTCATCCAAAAAATGTTTTTTTCGAAAAACGACAAAAAATGTTTTAAATAAATCATTTAATGGACGTGGGTCCGCGCCAGCGGTACTAACCACTGTATTTTTTTATTGGAAAAAAATTGTTCAAGTTTTTAAAACTGATTTTATAAAAAAAATCATTCTTACATTATTTTCTATAAATATATATATAAACTAGGAAAATAAAAAAGCTATAAGAACTTTTTAAAACCTGTTTTGTTTAAAACCTGTTTTGTTTTCCTAGTTTTTATATATATTTATAGAAAATAATGTAATAATGTTTTTTTATAAAATAGGTTTTAAAAACTTGTACAATTTTAAAAAAACATATGGTTAATTAAACCAGTTTTTATATAAAAAATACAGTTTTTATATAAAGCACAATATTTTTATATAAAAGATACAGTTTTTTTAATTAAAAAAAATAGTTTTTAAAAAAGTCTTTTATTAAAAAAAATAATTCAAATTTTTTAATATTTAAACCAGTTTATCTTTATCAAAACAGTTTTTTTTAAAAATATTTTTATAAAAGATATTACAAACACTGTTTTTTAAGTAAGTAGTAATTTAAAGAGTTTGCTTAATTAATTTTGTGAAGATAATCTGAATTACATATTTATTTAATATATTGAGGAGAATCAACATTACAAGCCCTTATATACACACACCTTCAGAGAGAGTCTGGATATTATATCATTATTATTTCAGTAAAAGTCAACTTAGTTTACAAATAGAAAAAGGTTAAAATTCAACGTGGATAGTAGTGATATTTGCCTTCATCTGGAATTGAAACTCAGATATGCATGCTCTCCTCCTTTTTTGAAAGACCCGTTAATCCCACCCGTTTATGATCCCCTCTGTATATATATATTATATGAGAGGGGGGTGTTTTACTATTCCAAAAAATCTACGGTTGGGAGAAATTTTTTTGGAACGATCTAATGGTGTATGATTGTGCCATGTAGGATTATACCATTATGACGTGGCAAATGAAGAAAAAAAGGGTTTACCCTCAAGATACACCCCGTCTTCCTCTTCATCTCATTCTATTTCAACACAAAAAACTCTACCCTAGCTTTCAGCAGCCGCCGCCCCTCCCCCCCCCCCCCCTCACACAGCTGCCTCCTCCCTCCTCCCTCCCCCGCTACCCCCTTACTTCCCCCCTCACTTCGTTGCCCCTGGCGTTCAGCTAACGCCACCCCATCCCCCCTCCCTCACACCCACCCCGCTGCCTCACACACACACGCGCAGATGTCACACATACACGTAATATCTTCATATATTGTTGTAATCTTTCTTATCTGAATTAGATCTAAGGAAAAGAAAATTTATAGTCATGTTTTTCAAAACTATTTCTCTGAACATTTCGTTTTTCATATATATATTTATAGGGTTTTATAGTCATGTTTGGAGATCTGCATTTTTTGTGCATTTTTATTTTTACAGAGTTGTGTTTGTGTTGTGAAGCCCGAAATCACATTCTATTTGCACACTCTCAACTGTTTCTTTGTTGTATTTTAGGGGGCTTATTCAACCCTTTTATTCTTAGTAGAAAATTATTATTATGACATGGTAAGTGAAATTGGTTGTTGTTTGATGTTGGAATTGCAGAAAATTATTGGAACCTTGATTCAGTGGATTGGTCAAGATAGCACATGCCCCTAAGAACCACCCAAATATCAATTATTTGTTGGCCTTTTGTGGTTTTATATCCAAGTTAAGAATTTCTTTGTCTACATCATTTTGTTTTTCGA
This sequence comes from Sambucus nigra, assembly GCA_949130495.1. Lineage (NCBI taxonomy): Eukaryota > Viridiplantae > Streptophyta > Magnoliopsida > Dipsacales > Adoxaceae > Sambucus > Sambucus nigra. The sequence continues at coordinate 380,830,531 of OX422224.1, forward strand.
AATTACTACAAGATTTTGAATACATTAAGTTTCACTTTGTTTCCATTTTTAAATTGTGAATATGTATATAGGTTAATGACTGTAAGTAAATAGTACATGTTGATATTCTCTTAAGAGGATACTTAAATAAATGTTCCCAAATGAGAAATTTCTTTTAAATCGTGGCAGGAGATGGATTGATATGGTATTACAGAACAACGCTACTGATGAAGATGTATTGAGAGGGTGGCTGGTGGCTGCATATGCTGCAAACATATGGAGAAGTTTCGTCAAGAGGCTTATGAGAGCTTAATTCTCTTACTCCTATGTGGTTAAAGTTCATATAGTTTACATTTAATTTATCTATATCTAATGCACTTATGTTCAAACTTTTGTAAATAGGTAACCGAAGTGCTGTCAGGTTTGGTATAAATAAATTCTTATAGCTACAAGCATGGATACAACTATATTTTGGTGTAATAGATTCTTATAGCTACAAGCACTCCGACAAGCTGTTCAGGAACTTCAATTGAACCAAGTGACTAAGGTTTGTCCAGCAAAACCAAAATTCAATGGTGTCCTCCCTTTTTCCTTTTGCATTCTTTTCTCTACACTTTGTCACCCACCTTGCACGTTGTCGCCGATCACAATATGTTGCCCTGTTAGTATTTCGAGTGGACTCTTTGCCACCCGCCTAATTTGGTATTTCTATTTTGTTTTGTAGATATTTGGTTATGAAAATAAGGTATAGTTTCTGATCTCTCTTTACACTTCTATGTTTTTTCTTCTGTATTGATGCTATCATATCTCTCTGATATCCTTTAGTTTAAGATTTAATGTCAAATAGGGACTGTTTGGGTCTGCATATATTGGATTAGTCATTCTTTTGTTGTTTTTTAGATTCCAGTGTTTTGGTTTAAAAGATTGGGTTACTAATATGTTGGGAGTTTTTTATATTTAGTAATTATGTGTGTATTTTTTGAGTTTACCAATGTACTCTCTGTGTCTGCTCCTAAAAAAATTTAAAGTTTTGGGATTTTTTTGGTTTTCAAATATTTTTCACCTTTCTCTATCTGAACAATTCTCAAAATAGTAATTGTAAATTTCTTTCAGATCCACTAACTATAGGGCATGCCTCACTATTATGTGCAATTCTCATTAGCTTTTTCTGTAAGATTCTAAAAATTCTCATTATCCTTTATATTATGTATTAATTTTTCAAGTTTGTGTATTCAATTTTTTACCGGCATGTTTATTGAATCTGTAGGTATATGTCTCTGTGCGTTGCAATTTTTTGCCGACATGTTTTTTTTGGCATTTCTATTCACATTGAATTTTTGCAACATCAAATGCTTATCTTTTCCATTGAAATACAAAACTTTTCTAGAGAGTTTATTTTTTAGGATATAGTTTGTGTGCACTTCAGATTGTTTTATTAAGATCTTTAGTCAATATTTGGTACAACAGTCTGTTGGGGCTGGCCCATTATTGTTGATGTATGATATCCGAGTTTGTCAATAAGGGGATATCAGCCTTAATTATTTTACACCAAATTCTTTTACCTTTTGATATTATTTGATGTTTAGTATGCTTTTCGTATCTCAATAGTTGATTAAGTGTCTGTTTCATATGGAATTCCATTTTCAATGGACTTATAGCGGTTTTTTTACTTTTCTCTGTCTTTCTATATTGTTTTAGTGCTAGAGTATTAATGTTTCATGAAAATAAGTACTCATACTATTTGAAAGCAGGGCAGTGTACTATTTTTCTTGAAATTGGGTATACTTCAAGAAGGTACTCTCTCACTTTTATGTTCAGGTTCATTCATGTAAACACTCATTCTCTCACTATCTCTCTCCCGTGTTGAACTCCTTAGTGACGGTTGGGGGAACTGTGTGATGTGGAAACACTCATTCTCTCACTCACTCTCCCACCCGAATGACAACGACAAAGGTTCTGACAAAATTGGTGCCGAAAATAAGCTCCTCCGAGTTAATTTGGGTGGAATCTTTACAGGTCAAATCTACGGTTTCCCCTCCCTCTTGCTTTCTAATTTTCCCTCTCCTATTTTCCATTGATCAGTTCCTTAGATGTATTTTTATTATGGGATTATTTGTGTTTTATATGGGATATACCAAACTTGGAAGATTTTGATTTTTTCAAATGGGTTTATTAGATGTGAATTAGTTTTTTTTAATGTGTAAATCAATTATTGTTTGTTATGGGGTATTTTTTAAGAAAAATAACTAAGAAAGTAAATACTAAATTTTTTTGAAAATTTTTAAATTTTTCCAGAAACTTTTAAAATTTTGGCAGAATTTATATAATAATTCTAAAATTTTCTAAATTTTGAGTTGGGTTCTAATGGTATTACCATATACTTTTTTTGAGTTGGGTTGCAATTTTCATGGTTAAGGCGTGGTGGTGAAGGAAGGAGGAGGCGATTTAGTAGTTCTTTAGAATTTATATTTACTGATCTGCGTATTTTTTTCTCCACAAATATGGAAGATATGAGCGCATTTGGATGCGTTGGGTTGCTATTAAAAAATCCAAACAGAAGTTTATATTTCATTGGAGTCTCATTTTCTTTCATGAAAATCTATCAAATCCGAGGTATTACTTAATCCCCCCCTCCCCCTACAACTTTTATGTTATTCCCCCTTTTTTGAAAATTTGAGATACATTTCTATTGTAAGGTATTACTTAACTAAAGGATAAGTTACAAATCATCTTTATGGATATTTAGTCGTTCTTTTTTTTTAACTTGATAACTGATATGTCGTTTCCCATCCATGATAGGATCAACCAAAGATTTGGTGTGTGAAGAGCAGTCATTTACTTGGTTTCCCCGGACATGAATCTAAAACTCACCCGACTTGATCAGGTATACATTCTCCCTCTATATTTTTAATCCCAAATCTTTAGGTATTTTGTGTTTATTTTTTTAGCCACACATAGTTTTGAGATTTTTTATATTTGTTTAACAATCTGTTCATGAAATGTTTTATATTTTTTATATTAGTTGTTCATGAAATGTTTAGTTATTCAGAATCATCTGCTGATTTAAATTTTGTTCTTCAAGACATTTTATTGGCTTGGAGTTTCAGGAGGTACGCAGTAGCAGCAGGTGTGGGGGGGGGGGGGGGCTGAGTGGTGATCGCACCAGCAGGTAGCGGTGATGTCAAGGGCTGAGTGGTGGTGGGTTGGGGTGCAAGGTGGGTCGAAGATTCGGGGGGGGGGGGGGGGGGAGTAGCAGGTTAGTGGTGGTGGGGGGGGGAGGGAGAGGGGGGCTGAGTGGTGACAAGTTGGGGCGACAAGGGGTGATGGGTGGGGGCTGAGTGGTGATCGCACTAGCAGGTAGAGGGTGATGTCAGGGGATGAGTGGTGCGGGTTGGGGTGCCAGGTGGGTCGGAAATGGGGGGGGGGGTAGCAACAGGTTAGTGGGGTGGGGTGGAGGGGACGCAAGATCAGGTGGGGTGGGGGGTTGGAGGGGGGGGGGGGCGCTGAGATGACTTCATAGCAGCAGTCCGCCCTCACTCTCCCTCTCCCCTTCCCAAAGTTCTCTCCCTCTCCTCTCCTCTCCCCTTCCCCTCTCTCGGATCTCCCCCCCTCTCCTCTCCCTCCCTCTCCTCTCCCTCCCCCACCTTCCCTTTCTACTTCGGGCAGGACAACCACTGCTCCGATCTCCTCTCATTGGTAATTGTTTTTTTAGTTTGTTATCTTATTTTATGAAACTTTGATTTATTGATGAAATTTTATGGATATTATCATATTGATTTTGTAATTAATGTTTATTAGTTTGTTACCATTCATGGGTAATATTTATTATTGTAATTGGTGGTTCATCTACAAGTTTAAATTTGAATTGGAGTCTTAGTAATCATGAAAATCTTTTACAGGTGATATATATGTGTTGTGAAGAAATCTAAAGAGGAAAAGCCTATGGAGAAGTTGACAGGTGATATACAAGTTTTTTTAAATCGTTTACACGTGTTGTAAATAAAACCTTTTGACTTGAATTGTTCATGATACAATATTTTAGAAATTTGTACCCGTGCCTTCACTGTACTTGATTCGAACTCATCTTCATGATGACATTTTATTGAGATAAATTTCATATATATTGAGATTAATTTTTCATTAATGGAATTTGGGCCATTAATTTTTATTGGGATCATTGTCCGGATGTGTATTAGTGTTGTTGCGGACTTTGTATTGTTCTACTATTTTTTATTTCGTAAACAGGGTGGTGGATAGTCCTATAAACAAAGGATACTCTACCTAAATTTTTTAAAATGTTTACACTCTTTTTACTATAAACAGGGTGGTGTATTGTTCTACTAATGGTTATGTCATTCCCTCTATTTACTATTATATTTGAGGGTTAATATTTTTAATTTTTTTTCTATAGTTTCAGCTATTGGAACAACAACAAATGATGAAATAAGAACACATGTTATTACTCAAGTTATTTGAGATTTTCCTATGGAGTGGATTTCAGATTTCATGTTTAAGGTATGGTTTCATTTTTTTTTTACTTTTTTTGTTTGATGACATCTCGAGGAGCTCTGTTTGGTGCCTGAATTCGATTTTTTATTTCAAGGAATGGCACCACGCGATTCTTCAATTAATTCACAACAAACATGTTATTGCGGAGATCACACTCTTATTAGGACTACAATGACATGAGGGCAGGCGTTTTTGTCGTGTCTAATTTTTTTTCATTACGAATCAAAAAATTGGAGTTGAAATAGTCTTGCGTTTGTTCATTTGATATTTTTATTCATAATTGTATAGTTGTATAATTGTGATAGTATATTTTTGTTGGACAGGGTGGATAGTCCGATATACAAAGGAGACTTTACCCAATTTTTTAAAAAATATTTACACTTTCGCGCCGTAAATAAATTTTTTTGTATTATAAGTGATGTTAGAGGGTGGATAGTCCGATATATAAATTGTTCACATTTCTGTTGTAATAAAACTTAACTTGAATTGTTTACACATTTCGATAGTCCTTTTATGACCATTTCTTTTAAATTACACTTTGTTTCATCGGGTAACGAAGTTTTTGCCATTTTTTAATTATGCAATTTGAAAATTTTACCCGTTTTACGATTACGTACTTTGAAATGTTTCTCCGTGCCTTCAGGCACGGGGATTCCGCTAGTATATATATATGAGATCCGAGGAATGGTAATAAATTGTAGGCCCACGTTTCGAAAGATGAGCCGAGCTCATCTCCCCCTTTATTTATCCATGTTGCATCACCTATAGGCCCACGTGTACAAGCCCGTATTCCTATATTTATTTTACTCCACTTCTCATGAAACGCTAACAGGTATAATGCCCCCTTATATTACCAAGCCGTGTACCATCTTTGACTAAGGGTCCCACCTTTGGTTTTCTTTGTTTTTCTCTCGTACACTAACAAACCACCTATTATTTTTTTATTTTATAGATATAGTCCCACTCGTCCAATTCTACTTCTATTCTCACATTGGTAGTTAATGGCCTTGAGGGCCTTTAATTTTCATAATTAAAACGGGTATAAAAGTTATGGTTTCACGCCGTGGGTATACGGTTCCCCCTCTTTGTTTTCGATTTGTTTTCTTCCCAAGTCTTAAATTTGGCCCTACTTAACTTATACAAACAATACAAGCCTATATTAATTTTAGAAAAATTCATAATCCACCATGTGACCTCGAATAAATTTTCTATGACCCACCCTATATTCTCCTTAAATTGATAGACTTTTTAATATTTACATAATTACTTTATTTCGCCAACAGTGTCGATTAATTCTCGTGCGATGTCATGCATCCGACATGCAACCCTGTGTATGACCTCTAAGATATGTGTAAAATCCAAGTGATCCCTTGTTTGTGCATGTTTTACGTAAACTTTTTATTATTGTCCCAGGAACACCACATAGTTATTGTTTTAGCTAATTAATGAAGAGTCGGAGTATTACAAAAAATCCAATTTTGTCCCCGATTTCAATTACGATTAAAATCCTACTTTCCCTAATTAAATCACAACATTTTAAATTACTGAAAATAATTAAATCCAAAATTTTTATTTATCCAAATTCCGAGTTAATTTAATTAAATTCTGATTTAAAATCTATAGGGTGTTACATACTTCCCCGCTAGCGTAGGAATTTCATCCTCAAAACTCGACAACGCGTAAATGCACGAAATAAAATAAGGCTCATATATGTCGACCCATAAATACCATGATTAGGCGCCCATACACCCAATCCTAGCCGCGCATATCCCACAATCTAAAGTAGAATATATATATATATATATATATATATATATATATGCCAACTATATATATAAGTATCTATGAAAAATTCGTACCGTACCAGTCCACTAGCCACGTCGCGGCTCCTGCGACGCCTGCCCTGCCTGAGGCTCCCGAGTCGGAAGCATATAGCACCTACCCATTGCGATGACTGTCGATGCTGCTGTTGTTGGTGCTCCCTGTACACCTGGCACTATCGGTGCTAGAGGCCCTTGGCCTGTTGACCCTATGCGCCTTGACCCTGTTGGTTTCGTGCCTTTGGACACCTAGAATCTCAGTACCCCACTCTCCACAATTGAAACATATTGCCCGAAAGGTTCGTACTGCATGTTTGGTGCTCGCTCACCTGACTGTCCTTGCTCCTGCCCCTTAGAGCCATATGAGACATTATTTCCCTGCAGCTCCTGACCTGTCCTCTGTCTCTTGCATGCCTAGTGATTGCGACCCTTATTCTCTCCTCCTTGTCCGTTAGACTCTTGTCTGTTCCCCAACTTCTTTTGATAATTTACTTTCTCCTGCCACAGTAACATCGCGACGTCCACCACCTGAGTGTACATAGTGTACGTAGGATTCCCCAACACCATCTGCCTGATAGAACAATACAACCCTTTGATAAAACGCTCCATCTTCTTCGCCTTAGTATTGACCTCCTCCGGTACCAAAAAAATGATAAATTCATAAACTCGTGCTCGCATTCAACCACTGACTTTGAGCGTTGCTCTAAGTCCAAAAATTCTCTCTTCTTCGCGCTCCTTATTGCATACGAAAAATATTTATCATTAAATTTTACTAGAAACTCTCCATAATTGAAATGGTCCCTGTCCTCGAATGTGGTGACACTCTCCCGCCAGTATAAAACATCTCTTATCATCTTGAATGTAGCCAACGTTAGCTTCTGCACATCATTTCAGTCCACCATCCTTAAATGCCTCTCCATGTCTCTCCTCCACTAGTGAGTAATCATTGGGTCAGATCCCCATGCGAAGGTGGAAGGATTACCCCTCACTCTATCCCAAGTCGAAGCGAGTATACCCTGTTGCCGCGCCTCTAATGTCACCCATCTCTGTCTACCTACCTCAATACCGGTCATTGTGGCCTCACTTACAATCTCCGCTAAATCCTCAGCATGTAACACAAACTGTCTCTGCCTCCTGACTTGCGAAACTAGAAATTAAATTCTTTTTCCTATCTCCAGCTCTCCTAGTGTTCGCCGTGTGAAAAGATAGGAACAAAAACAACATCAGACTCGGAATAACTAAGAGGACAAATTATTAAAAGGAATCAAAGATAGCAATGCGAAAACTAAAATGGACTCACAACCTACGAGACCTAAGACCATGCTCTGATACCATCTGTAACATCCCACGCAATTTGAGAAGCAAAGTGTCCAGATGCCACCGCCGAACTACGCCGAGCGTCACTAAATAAGTAAGTATTCTTAGCATGTGATAGATATGAGACATAAAATTCATTCCACAAGATAATAATTAAATCGATCCCAATAAATAACCATTCATGCAATAATAAAAATCCATCACCATGCTAATCACCAAATAAATCCAATCTCTAATAATATAAATTCGAATAAAATATCCAACTAATAATATCTGAATAAAAATCATAAACAACTGTGGAACCGAGTGACAAACCAAATCCATAAGTAAAGTCTCATAATAAAAAATGCAATAGAAAGGAACATAAATCTAAACTATTAAGCAACTAATAAGTAAACTCCAGCCGAACATCTAAAAAATCTCCAACAACTCCTAAACTACTACTCCAGCGTTAAACCTGAAATGTTAGTCAACGCAATGGATCAGAGCCCACTGTATGAATACAAGATACTCTCCCTAATTAGGGTCCGTGAACCCAAACAGTAGCATTATACATAATAAATATCACAATTGAATATTTTAAATAAAATAAAATATTTAATTAACGTGTGAATAAACAGAAATCACCACTATCTACCATATGACTAATGCACCCTAAAGTGTAAGCCCAAATATTCCAATAACAATATTATTTATGATTTATACTTATCCATGTTCATTTTAATTATTTAATTATTTTAATTCATGCGATACCAATATGTCCAGTCGACCCTTTATCGGCCCTGCACACACTCTTAGGATGCTTAAGTTCTACACATCACACCATTTTCCCTCATTATAGTTAGTCAACCCATATTCTATCAGTTCTGTACATACTCGTGAGGTTCCACGCACGACACGTCACTATTGCCCGTCAGCTTGTTTAACTATCAACGTGCACATACTCGTGATGCCAACCCATATCCACATCATTATAGCCAGTCGGACCGTTTTGCTGTCAGCCCTACACATACTCACGCCACAAATTCATTTTAATACCCGTGTAAGGACATTTTTGTCGATTATATATTTGTATGTCGTAAGATGTTTCAGCGTTGAAGAAATTCAAGATTGCATCTGCATCAACGGATCCGAATATCAAAATATCTTATCCTTGGAATCATTTTTCCTAGGATACCGGACCGGTCCGCCTATTTTAAAAACGAATCGATCCGCCTCCGGACCGGTCCCCCACAGGTCAGACTGATCCGCTATTGCCTCAAACTAGTAAACCCCTGATCGATTGTGAACCGAAGAAGCCCTGTTAAAAAAATAACCGATCCGACCTCTGACCGGTCCGGATCAGAAGCGGACCGATCCGCCTGAGATAAAATCGTGCAGATCGTGTTCAGATATTTTCTGCCCAGTTTTTTTGTATAAACCAACTTCAGGGATTTGTTTAGTAAGACTTATATAGACGATTTTCAGAGTCCAAAATACTCTAAGTGTTCACCTTTGTGAGTCCCAAGACCCATGTTTCGATTCACACAACTTTTCAAATCCTTGTGAATTTGTTTGCAACCCAAGAACACAATCGTATGTCTGTTCATACCATTATGGAGAAGATCGTCCTTCTTATTCATTGCTGCCCTCCTGAAAAGGGAAAGTTCCAGCCGCCGACTAAAGATCCGACGTCTGCGGGTAATTCTGTGTCACTGTATTTTTATTGTAATCCGAGAAATTGTATGTTATAATATTATAATGAAAATAAATGGTTTTGCCCCTTTGGGGGATTTTTCCTCACATATGTGTGTTTGAATGTTCATGCAAGTTTCATCATCTTACTCAATCACATATAGATGCATGTTTATGACTTAATTGATAAGAACTGAGTTTAATTAAATAATATCTTCATTTGAACGCACGCGTGCTCTTTCAAATTGGTATCAGAGCTAATTACACAACTTTACCGTGTAATTTTCCGCAAATTTTTTTAAGATATCAATTTTCAGAAAAATTGATTTTTGAAAACGAGTGTGTTCATAATGGAGAAATTATATAATAAAATGCCAATTTTTGACGGGACAAACTATGCATATTGGAAAGCTGCATGAGATCTGCATTAAAAGCCATTGATGAACATGTCTGGATTTTGGTTGAAAGAGGGTGGATACCTCCCTCTGTCACGGTTGAAAATGTGACCAATTTAAAACCTGTCACCTCCTGGACTGAAGAAGAATTTAAATGGTCATCTTTTAATTCTAAGGGTCTGAGTCTTATTTCTGGGTCTGTTACACCTGATGAGTTCAAACCAATAATGACGTGCACCATGTCAAAAGAGGCATGGGATATTTTGCAACTTACCCATGAAGGAACTAATGCTGTGAAAGAGTCTAAATTGCAAAATTTAACAACTCAATTTGAAACCATCACCATGCATGAAACTGAATGTTTTGATGATTTTTATGCTAGGTTATATAACATTGTTAATACTAGCTTTAATCTTGGTGAACATATTCCTAATGCTAGATTTGTTAAAAAGATTCTTCGTTCTCTTCCTAAGCATTTTATCCCTAAAGTCACTATGCTACATTCTATGGGTAATTTAAATACGCTAAAATTGGAGGAACTTGTAGGAGACTTGCAAACATATGAAATTGATATGTTTACTAAAACTACTAAGGCTAAAGATAAGGGAATTGCACTTAATTCCCAAGAGAGAAAGAGTGAGGGGTCGGTAAGAAGGAGGGGAGAGTCATATAGTTTGGGTCGAACACGACATACTACTGCTCCACCACGCCATTCTGATGAGTTTGCCAGTCTGAGAGAGCGTGTTGAGTTTTTAGCTTACACATCACAAAGTTTGATGGAGAAATCCCTTGTTATTCATGTTGCTCTTAAAGCACATAATACCTCACAGTGGTATTTTGATAGTGGGTGCTCCAGACATATAAAAGGTGATGTCTCATTTTTTACCTACCTAGAGGAGTATAAGGAAGGTAGAGTAACCTTTGAAGATGGGAGCAAGTCTAGAATTATAGGACGAGGTACTGTAGAGTTACCAGGATTTCCTAAGCTAGAGAATGTTTTATACGTCAAAGGTTTGAAAGCAAACCTTCTCACCATTAGCTAGCTGTTCGATGCTGAATTTGCAGTAAAGTTTGATCGGGACGCGTGTAATGTCTACAATCAAGCCGGTAAACTTTTAGTGTAAGGGGTGAGGACCTAGGATAATTACTATGGGATTGTGCCCACTTCCTCACTTGTCTACAACAGCGCCACGATCACTACTATGGATTTGTGGCACCAACGTCTAGGTCATGTGAACGTTAGAGATTTGGATCGTTTAGCCAAAAAGGACCTAGTACGTGGCTTACCATCACTTGGAAAGTCAACTTCCACGGTTTGTGGACCCTGTCAATTGGGAATGCAAATTTGGAGCCCCCATAGGAAGTTGCACTCCATTACCACCTCCCGAGTACTTGAGCTAATTCACATGGATCTTATGGGTCCTACTCGTACTGAGAGTTTGGGTGGTAAGAGGTATATCCTAGTAATGGTAGACGATTTCTCCAAATACTCGATTGTAGGTTTTCTAAGGGAGAAATCTGATGCTGTAGATTTTTAACGACCAAGTGCCGTATCCTACAAAATCAACACGGAGTTACTATTAATAGGATCCGTAGTGATAATGGCACAGAATTTAAAGAAGCAAAGGTAGACCTTTACTGTGATAGCCTTGGGATCAAACATGGGTTTTCTATTGTGAAGACTCCTCAACAAAATGGGATTATTGAGCGAAAGAATAGGACGATCCAAGAAATGGCTAGATCTATGCTTCTAGGTCGTAGAGTATTTAGGAGATTTTGGGCAGAGGCAGTGTCTACTGCATGCCACACAGTGAATAAGGTTTACTTGCATCCACACACACTTAAGACGCCTTATGAATTGTGGACTGGTAAAAAACCCAACCTTGCATATTTTCGTATCTTTGGGAGTAAATGCTACATCCTACAATATCGAGAGCAATTTGGAAAGTTTGACTCCCGGAGCGATGAGGGAATCTTGCTAGGATATTCATCAAATAGTAGAGCATACCTAGTTTTTAACCTGAAGAGCTCTAAGGTTATGGAATTAATAAATGTCACCGTGCAAGATGACGAACCTCCGACGGTTATTGATCCTAACCTTCAGTGTGAGGATGAGGACTTTTCTGGCAGTGATTTACTTGTCCCTCATCCACACTCTGTGGGCCCTACTCCTGTGCTAGGGGACACACCTGCTTGGGTTCGCAAGAGTCATAACCCTTCTGCCATTGTTGGTGATCCCACTCTAGGGGTCAAGACTCGTGCTCAACTCGAGAATGTTGTTAGCCATTTATGCTACACGTCCAAAGTCAAGCCCAAAAATCACAAAGAAGCACTCAAGGATGAACACTGGATATCTGCTATGCAGGATGAGTTGCTTCAGTTTACAAAAGAACAATATCTGGGAACTTGTTCCCCGACCTAGTGAGACTAATGTGATAGGTACCAAGTGGATATTCAAGAATACAATGGATGAAAATGGTACCATAATCAGAAGCAAGGCTAGGCTGGTCGCTCAAGGCTACACACATATAGAAGGTATAGACTTTGGGGAGACATTTGATCCTGTTACGAGGCTTGAGTCCGTCCGCTTACTACTCGCCATCGCATGTCATCTGCGCTTTAAGTTATATCAGATGGATGTCAAGAGTGCCTTTCTAAATGGCATTCTACAGGAGGAGGTTTATGTGGAACAACCAAAAGGGTTTGAAGACCCTAAGCACCCTGAGCACGTTTATTATCTGAGGAAAGCCTTATATGGTTTGAAGCAAGCACCCCGTGCTTGGTACGAAAGGCTTACTTCCTATCTCTTAGCTCGTGGCCTCAAGAGAGGGGGAGTATATGCCGTTGTTTGTCAGGAGAGATGACGGTGCTATTTTGGTTACCCAGGTCTATGTGGATGACATAGTCTTTGGATTCACGTGCTCCCAGCATGCTCACCACTTTGAGGAGGAGATGAAAAGTGAATTTGAAATGAGCATGGTAGGTGAGCTTACTTTCTTCCTTGGTCTCCAGGTTCGTTAGCTAGAGGATGGGATGTTCATGTCCCAATCCAAGTATGCTAGAGACCTAGTGAAGAAATTTGGTTTAGACTCCACTAAGCATGCACGTACACCTATGAGTACTTCTATCAAGCTTAGTAAGGACACTTCAGGCAAGGACGTAGAGCAGAACTTGTATCGGAGTATGATAGGTAGTTTTCTCTACTTGACTGCTAGTCGTCCCGACATAGCCTTTAGTGTTGGAGTCTGTGCGCGATATCAGGCGTACCCAAAAGACTCACACTTACTCGCTCTAAAACGTATTATCAAATACGTGAGTGAGACTCTCTCATATGATATTTGGTATTCCTTTGATACCAATAACCGTTTGTCCGCCTACTCAGATGCTGATTGGGCTGGGGATGTAGATGGTTGTAGGATCACTTCTGGTGGGTGTTTATACTTTGGTTATGCTTTTGTCTCCTGGTTGAGCAAGAAGCAAAACTCCATCTCTTTGTCCACAGTGGAGGCTGAGTACATCGCCGCCGGTAGTTGTTGCACGCAACTCTTGTGGATGAAACATATGCTGGAGGATTATAAGATTTCACAGGACACCATGACCATTTCCTGTGATAACACGAGCGCCATACACATATCTCTCAATCCAGTCTAGCATTCGCGCACAAAGCACATCAGGATACGCGAGCACTTTATACGTCAGTTAGTGTAATACCCCGTATTTTCATGGCTTTTAAATTTAAGGATTTATTAAATTTAATTGAGATAAATTAATTTAATTTTAATCCGAAATGTTGTTTTAAATATTTACTAGCGTGACAAGAGTTAGTAATTATTGGGAATATATCATTTGTTGCATATTACTGGATGAGTATAGTAATATATGAGATTTATTTTTATAATATTGTCACGTGTGAATAAAATGATAATTGTGGAAATTTAAGTCAGGACGCGCCTGTGTCGTGTCGGGACTAAATGTTGATTTATAAAAGTGAATAAATTATAAGTTGCTCATATGGTCGTTTTGAGTGCGCCAAAGTGTCCGAAAGGGTCGAGATAGTCAGAAAAGGGTATCCGGGGATTTAGTTTGGGTCTCGGGGTGTTTTTATGCCTAATTAGTACCCCGGGAGGGCGTTTTGGACATTTCGTAATTATGGGTAAGTAAACCCATGAATTTGCAAGGGTTATATCAGATGTTAAGTGTCATCTTTTAGGGTTAACACAACCTAAAACTAATGATGGCTATTAGAGAGGAAGAGGAGAAGCTCTCCAAGGAGTTCTAGGACAAGAACACCTCCGATTGCACCGCCGTCACCACCAACGCGTAGATCGCGTGACGGGAAATGAAACCACACCAATTTCAACACCAAACCAGACTTCTGAAAATCCCAGGCAAGTGTTTATCTTGCTTATTTCATTGATGCATCATCCATATTAGTTTAGGAGTTATTAGGATGAGATTTATGGAAGAAAAACCCAATTTGAGATGGAAATTTTCATGTAGTGATGATTTATATGATATTCTGGAAACCCTTTGTCATGTAAAGGATTAAGAGTTTGATTAAGAAAAGAGTTCTAATCAGATACAAACACTAAAAATTTTATTCCGGATGATCGGACCATTGGAATCGCTTGAAATTTTAGTATGTTGTAACGAACTGCGAGACAGGACTGCTGACAAAAATTCAGCTTGATCAGATGGTCGGATTTCTAAAACTATTATTTTTACTAGAAAGTTTTATGTTTTGAGGAACTCTTAGAGAGTTTTATATTTTGAGGACTCTTCTAAGTAATAAAAAAAAATCAATTAAAACTCCATTTTAATTTCGATTTCGAAACCGTTTGAAATTCTCATCTTTGAAAATAAAATTCAAAATCCTTTAATGTAAGGCGAAATCTATATTTTTGGGATATTTTGCATAAGGGATAATGTAAGTGTATATTAAATGGGAGAGACACGTAAGAGAGAGTTACGTTGGAACATAAATGGATATCTACTGAATTGTACATTTGGAAGAATAGAGTCCATGAAGGTTACATAGTAAGTTGGAAAAACCCTTCGAATTAAAGTTAGAAACGAACCATTATACTTCGAATTAAAGTTAGAAACGAACCATTATATTTGATAAATAATAATGGGAAAATAAGGATAAATGTTGTGTATGTGGGTTATTGGATAAACCTAAATTGATATAATAAAAGTGGTATATTTGTATGAATGTGTATGCATATATAATATACTTGTGAAAATCATGCCCGCGCTACTTGCTATCCCTGAGGTTACCGCGCTGGGACAATATTATCTCGTGTGCCTTATGGGGGATATTGACTCGTACCCTAGAAGATAGGAATCCTAGGTACAGGCTATCGAATCGGTAGTCACGGTCCTAAGAGACGTGAGGGTATGTACTGACCTCTTGGACTTGGAAACTATGATTCACCTCAATATTGTTTGTGTATGTATTTATACAGTTCGAGAGTGAATCCGAACTTGTATTCCCTTTAGTACGATTGATACGGGGATTGGATAGCAGAGTATGCCCGCACCATAGTTTTTTGTGGGGTGCTGTTATTCTATATATATTATACGAGTAGTTAATATATATATGAAATTCTAAAATCTGGAACTGCCTACTGTGATTTGATATGTAGGACATGGTTGATGACTCAAGTTATAAATAATTGTTTTGAGAAAGTATAATATGACACTGGAAAACTTTATTGATTAATAAAGTTAAAAGGAGAACCTTGGTTACAAATTGAAATCTTACGTTTTAAATACTTGTGTTGTTCAGTTGTAAATCCTGCGAATAACCTAAGATAAGTTAAATCATTGGGGAAAGATAGTGTGATATATGATGAGATAAACCATTGGGAAGGTTAGTGCGATAGGAGTGCATATTAGAAGAGAGGCGAGAATTTCTCAAGAGAGTGTCGCACTAATATGTTGTTCCATTGGCCTGTATCAATTTAAATACTTGCTAAACGAATTTTTAAATCATATACACTATCGGGCTCTGACCCATTTCTATTTCCTTTCCTCTCCTGTATATATATGTATGTATTACAGGTGCCCAGCCACAGGGGCATCTTACTTAGGATCCTTTGGAAGGAACGTGCTGCAACTTAGGTGGGAGTTGCAGGCCTGTTGTTTAGACGACTTCATCCACTTGATTCTACTCCTAGTTCAGTTTTATCCAGCAGGGGCATGTGTCGCCCTCTTTCTATTATTTAGTTGGTATTGTCATAGATTGAAATTTTTACTTTCAGTACCTTTATTTCGGGATTTATTACTGTCAGGATGTTTTCCTTTAGTGTTGTAAATGTTGGGATTTATTATTGATGATTAAATTCGTGTATGTTCAATTCTTTTTTTATTCTTAATGTGTGACTCTTTAGATGTTAATGGTTTAAGGTTTTATAACCGGATTTAATAAAATGAGAATAAGGTTTTAAATGGTTTTGACACTTAGCTTAATTATTTAGGGTGTTTAAATTGGAAAAGTATTTTTACGATAGTGATGCTAAGAATGAACCAACTGTTCACCTTGATTTTAATTTAATATTGAAGTGATCGCCCGGTATTTAATTAGGCGGGGTGTCACAGTTAGTTGAGGAGAAAGTTATATCCCTGAGTTTTGTTCCCACCGACCATCAGTTAGCCGATATTTTCACGAAACCTTTAGATTCCCTTAGATTCGAGAGTCTTAGGAATTTTTTGGGGATTTGCACAATTGACTGAGGGGTTTGTCCGTGTCTAGCATAGGATGCATTTTTATCTATCATATGTTTTGTTTTTCTTTATTTTTTTGAAAAATCCAAAAAGATTTTCTTTTTATAAATTTTTTTAGAAAATCACAAAAAGATTTTTGTATTCTTTTTGCACCTTTTGTGGATAAGTATTTAAGATAGCCAAGTCACAATTTCATTCCATTTATCCATGTGACTATTTGATAGAGATTTGAGACGCTACATCATTTCATCCATGTGCTTTACATTGTTTGGAGTCATTGAGATGTGATTAGTGATATCCTTGTACATGTTTGACTCCTATCTCCTTTATTGCACACATGCACGACTATATTTGATTGTTGTACTTGTCTATCAAATATTGGATTGAGTGTTTCCATCTTAATTCTATCTATACAACGTACAATATGTGATAAAACTTGACAAGATTGGAATGCATGTAAAAACCGTTTTTGGTGAGACTGTGTGTTTATTTGAAACCGGGGAAGGGCTGCGAAAGGTTTCTTTAGATGTTGTGATACTAAGCCACCATTAATAAGGACCTAAAAAATGGAGGTATTTTATTATTCGAGGTCCAAAGAGGTTAAAAGAGCCCGAAAAATAGTTAAGGGCAATAAAAATGTAATACATGTCAAATATGGGCCATTAGGTTTCACCATAAATTCTCCAAAGTTTGAGAATTTAAATTACCTCTAAAAGAAATTATTTATGAGGGAGTTTGGTTGGAGAATTTAAACGGGTTTAAACTTCCTTGAAAGTCCTGAAAAAGCATTAAATCGTTTTGGACGTTATTGGTGTGAAAATCACTTTGAGCTTTGATTTGTTGATTTGATTGAGTCAATGTCTCATATTTCCATTTTTTTACACCAAAGGAAGATTTTGAGTTCATTCGTTAGGAGTATTTGATATTCATTGTGCACATATGTCATGTTTTTATGCATTGATTTTCCTATCGAATTTGATCACACACATACATTTACGCTATCATGGACTTGGTTATTTTGTGTTCGTTCATGGTGTGTTTCTTTGTTTTTGAATACCGTGACATCCTGATTTTACTTGTTTGATTCAATCTTCTTATCTGTCTATTTGGGGGCATCATAAAAAGGGGGAGAAAGAATCATCTTATTTTGGGGGAGTTTGAATTTTGGGGGAGTTTTGAGGAGTTTTTGAAGTTTTGGTATCTATGTTTATCTCATTTCATACTCGATATGTCACTTGGTATTTTGATTTATCTCATGTTTGTAGGTACTACATCGATGATCATATGTTACACACCCTGATGAGAAAAGCGTTGAGATTCCTGAAGATTTGAAGACCAATCGATGAAGTCGTATTCATTTGCATCTTTCCAGTTTTGGGTTCATGGAAGGGTAGATTTGTATAGGCAAATTGTTAGTTGATAATTCGGATTTTTTATGTATGTACCGGCATAGACATAGGGGGAGATTTGTAAGGACATTTTTATCAATTATCTATTTGTATGTCGTAAGCCGTTTGATTGTTGAAGAAATTCAAGATCGCATCTACATCAACGGATTCGAATATCAAAACATCTTATCCTTGGAATCATATTTTTTCTCGGATACCGAACCGGTCTGCCCATTTTAAAAACGAACTGATTCGCCTCCGGACCAGTCTGCCTCAATTCAAATCGATCCTCTATTGCCTCAAACCAGTAAACCCCAGATCGATTGCGAACCAAAGAAGCCCTGTTAAAAAAAGAATCGATCCGGCCTCGGACTGGTCCCGATCAGAAGTGGACCGATCCGCCTGAGATAAAATTGCGCAGATCGTGTTCAGATATTTTTGACCCAGGTTTTCTTTTATAAACCAACTTCATGGATTTGTTTAGTAAGACTTATACAGACGGTTTTTAGAGTCCAAAATACTCTGAGTCTTCACCTTTGTGAGTCCCAAGACTCATGTTTCGATTCACACAACTTTTCAAACCCTTGTGAATCTGTTTGCAACCCAAGAACACAATCGTGTGTCTGTTCATACCATTGTGGAAAAGACCATCCTTATTCTTCATTGCTGCCCTCTTGGAAAGGGAAATTTCCAGCCGCCGACTACAAATCCGACGCCTGCGGGTAATTCTGTGTCACCGTATTTTCATTGTAATCCGAGAAATTATATGTTACAATATTATAATGAAAATAAATGGTTTTGCCCCTTTGGGGGATTTTTTCTCACATATGTGTGTTTGAATGTTCATGCAAGTTTCATCATCTTACTCAATCACATATAGATGCAAGTTTAGGACTTAATTGATAAAAACTGAGTTTAATTAAATAATATCTTTATTTGAACGCACGCGCACTCTTTCAACACGTTTATTACCTCAAGTATTAATTCTCAATTTCTTATTTTCTTCTCATCTCGTAATCTCATTATTTTATTTTAGCCCCACCCTATTATAGAGCATAAACCTCCAACTTACCCCTAGTCCTATACGTAGAGGTCTTCAAAATACAACGCGTTATATTTTATTTCGTAGGATGAATTTGTATAATTAATTTCTTCCTAGTCTCGCACTTACGTTATCCAAATCAACGAAACAACACAAAAAATAAGCCCCACCCCGGAATATTCCATCCGTAAAAATCTACACTAACTAGTCCCATACCTAGAAAGCGTTAACAACAACTAAGGCATACCCACTAGTCCCATACCTAGCAAGTATTCCTAAAATTAAGGTGAGAGCATACAACCCAAAATTTCGTCGCCCCTTCGATGCTAAATATAATCAACACAATAAGTCATACAAATCAATTTATCTACAAATATTCAATTTCTCATATAATCACAATTTAATTTTTTCAATTCATCATCGTAATCAACATAATTTATTTCATCTAACAGTCATAATTCCAACATCATACGAATTTAAGGAGCATGCAACAATAATTCATTTAAATGATACTTACATAATTTTATGTGGTTGTACAAATCCAATTTTCATTTAAATCCAATTACTACGATTTCTACATTCAAACCTACTCCCATATTACCCAAAATCCAACCTCTACCCTAAGAACACAAGGGTTAGAAATGTTAAATCAGATTAGTATTTTTAAATAAATAGTCCCAAATTAGTTTTCACTTTTCCTATTTAGGTTGCTAATTTATTTTAAGAAAATCATATAAATTAAGGTTTAGACAACATCTAAAACGCGTAATACTAAAGCGAGAGAATAGAAGTATTCATGCCTGCTGAAAATCATTTAGAAAATCTGATTAGACGGTTGAAATCCTCTCAAAACGTTAAGAAAGATTGATTCTGCACCAACTTGAGAAAACACCAATTGAGCCTTCAAGTCTTGAGTTGAAACTTGGTGAATTTGGGACTAGGGTTTGTAGGTAGAATAAGATGAAAAATATAAGGGACTAATGCTCTTAGAGTTTATGAAATTATGTTTTAAAAGTCCTAACCTCTCTCTATATATATATATATATATATATGGGAGAATTTAATTAAAAACAAACTCTTAAAAATCCCAGTGAACTGCCAACCTGACTAAAGCCAAATCTATTCGACTATAAGGCCGAATCGATTCACTTCTGGATTGCTTCTAAGGACGCCCAAAATAATTATATGTTAATAAAAACCCAATTTTCCGCTGATTTAAATTCCGATAAAAATCCTACTTTCCTTAATTAAATCCCAACATTTTAAATTACACAAAAATAATTAAATCCAATTTTTTTTTTGAATTTCAAACTAATTGAATTAAATTTCAATTTAAAATCTACGAGGTGTTACAATTTGGTGATAAATTTTATTTGGCTTCCCACATGAGGTTGTCTATTGGAAGTGATTTTCGAGTTCGAAGTATTGATATGGGCTATATGCTGAGGGCGACATAACTTATGGGATGGCTACGTGGGATGATTAGCCAACGATGGGCTTATTTTCGTATTTGTGTTATGAGTAACAAGAAGTAATTATATAGTAAACATTTTGTTTGTCCTGAGAATTATATGACTAGTGATAGTCTCGGTCACATGATGATGTGTACATCCATAAATAATGTTATTATAATGACGATGCATTGGAAATAGACAGTGATGGACTTCACTGGAATGAGTAGGCCTGTGGACCGTTATAAATTGATTATGCACATTACTAGAGTTAAGCCATGCACTGACAGATCTCAATAACCGACAAAGCTATCTAGTAGTGTATCAGGAGGATTCCTTGTTTGGATTTCACTTGCAAGGCATCCCACGCACAAAAGTACCAAATGTCGGTAGTTGAGAGATGTTAGATCCTAAGACATTTTGGTTGTTGTTCTTGGTATGACCAAATGGATAAATCTACCGGGATTTAGTGTATCCCTTATATGTGAGGAAATTTTTTGTTAAGAATGGTCGTAAACTTGAATTTATGTAATTAGTATAGGCAATCATTATTTTTTGGGCCGACGTATCTTGATATCTGATTACACCTTGCAGTAGTGTATTGGGGGGTTCCTTATTTGAATTGCACTTGCGAGTCGTCCCATGCATGAAATTGGCAAAAGTCGAAAGTTGAAGGAAGTTGGATACTAATATGTTTATTATGTTTTTATGTTTTCATATGTGGAGATATACTTTGCTTTCTGGATATGCATGGCATTTATGGTTCACGTTGGATACATAAATGCCATCAATATTTGATATTTGTGCATGTGTGTATGTAATATGGATATATGGACACCCCGATGATCTCATGACAGACATAGATGAGCCTTTTCTTTTATCTCATAGGATATGAGTATGGAGTAGTTGAGTGTAAAACTTATGGTAATTTCATGAATTAAAATTTTAAGTTATGCTTGGTTAATTACGAGGAATGAATTCTATTATTAGATGGGAAGAATGTAATACCCCGTGTTTTTGGACTAAAATATTGTGACAAAAATGAATTGAATAATTCAGATTAATTTTGGAAATAAATTAAATCGAATGCATTAAAATTTAAATGGGTACGATTTAAATTGAAATCAAATGTTTATTCATGATTATATAATTAAATTACTCGATATGGCGTGATGAGTTCTCTTGTGAAAATAAATGGTACGTTAATGAATTTATGGGTACTTGTTGTTTAAACACAATAAAAATGCCTATGTTGAATAAAAATAATTGGGATGCATTTAGAGAGGCTTTATGGACCCGTTTTAGTATTTTATACTTCTAGAATTGGTTTCGGGGTATAGGTATATGAGTTGGGAGGTTATTTGGCTTGTTTAATTATGGATTTAGGTCCATTTGGGGGTCCAGAAATGGGATATAAGGCTTAAATCAGAATTTGAAACTAGTATAAGTTTAAGAATAGGGTTAATAACTCCCCAAACATAATTAAAACCTAAGCCTAGTAGCCACACCTCAAGTGAGGAGTGAACAAAGGCCAGAAGGAAGGGAGGCAAAGGATTCAAGAAGAAATCATCAAACCTTTAAAATAAGGTAAGAATTCTCTTGCTTAAATTTAAATATCCAAATTACTTCTTAAGTCATTGAAGTTTTCTTCCATGTAGATTCTGGATTCTATATGAAATTGATGATAGAAAGATATGATAAAATCACATGTATGTAGACAATAAAAATATGAAATAAGTTAGTTCAATGATGAAAGTACTGCCTTGGAACCTTGATGAATTGAAAAGATTTATTCACATGTAGAGGATTTGTAATCATGTTTATAAATCTGAAATTTTTGATAATTGAGGCACTTGTATAATGATGGAACATTGTGGGATTTAGTGAGAAAGATCAGATTTATGTAGACATGTTAATGGGCTAAATTCTAGGATTTTGGGGGTGGAAATCAATACCAATTTATGTAAATAATTAGTCTAAGATGATAAATTAAGTCCTAAAGACCTGCTTTAATGTTTATATAAATGTACAAATTATTAGGATAGGTGATGGGGAAGAATTAAGGATTTCTGTATTAAAGAAAATGTAGCAGATTCAGACTTTTGCCCAAATTCGAATCGATTCAGCCTCCTAGGCAAATCGATTCGTCCCTTGGGGTTGGTTGAGGTGGAGTCGGGATTTAATCCAGGATATTTTAGAAAACCATACAAGTTGGTGGGACGGTGTTTGGGCCAATGAGAATTTTATTAAAAATATTTTTATGGCACAAATATTAAATGGGGAATAATACCTAACTAGATGGTTAGATATTCTTATAAAGAGAAAGGAAATAATAAGTAACTAAATGCTTAATTGTAAAGGTGTAATTATTTATAGGTAATCATTTGGGATATCTTGGGTGGTTATAAAGTAATTATCTATACGTAGTATATGAGAATGCACTTATATTAATTTTGGGAACATACCTATGTTCGTGGACGGTCCTATCGGTTGGGGTTACGCATATTCAGGACCATACACTCGTTGGAACAGGTAGGCTAGATGTTGTGTAGCTCGTTATTATACGTACTACATAGCAGTGCCATGTAACACCCCATATAATAAAATACCGGGTTATCAGTCCTATATCAAATAAAATAGAAATCTCATTGGGTTCACTCTTAACATTACTGTCGAGAGCTTTTTAGAACTTAGTAACCACCTAGTATTCAAAAGAACTGGTGTGAAATGTTATCCTTTTATTAGACAACCATACAACATGCGAGAGAAAATATAATAATCCATTCATACAACCACTAGAAAATGAAAAGGAAGAAATACAATCTTTGCCAATACCACCGGCTACAAACCAAATTCCAAAAATATAAACCACCAGAATAAACTAAATACATCATCTGACTGAAATAAAAATGGAATAACTAGTGCGACATGCCCAAATGAAATTATGACTGATCCTTCTCTATGAATGAAATGACTGAAGTGACTAAGTCAAAGTCCTGTAACATTCACATGTGTCACAGTTGTGCAAATTGGAATAGAAACAATTCTGGCGTCCTTATGGCTGGACACCTAAAATATTTTGAATGAATGCATGAATGATTTTAATATTTAAGCTAGTGTCGCACTCCCTTGAGGACTGGCTCACCCTTCAACTATTGTGCACGCCTAACGCTTTTATTTATAACCCACCTAGTCACCTACCTCGTAACTAGTTCTGGATGATATCCTTTCTATCATGCTACTCTAGCCCGAGTATATTTAGTATACGACTTATAAGTTATTTATCACATTGGCTTAATTAATCATTTCTCTTTTGGGACCATATAACATTCTCACGACTTATAAGTTATTTGAAATGTCGTTTTGAGGCATTTTGGAGCCGTTTTTGGAGAAAACGTATCAGAGAACAAAATTCTAGAAAACAAGATTTTCTAGGAGGCAACGAGGACATAATTTCCATTTTCGAAACCAAAATGTCTCGAAATAGTTTCTAAAATAATGGTTTAATTTACCTAATTTCATAGGCTTTTCAAATTCAAGAAGTTGTTCTGCAATTCAATCCTACCGATCAAAACCCAATTTAGATATCAACTAACCCAAAAACCATATCATTTTATCACACCCACTATGACATGAATAGAAATCTACAATTGATTTAAAATCAAGTTTAACCGCTTGCCTTAAGGTTAGTAGGGTCTGGATCCGTTGGTGTAGATGATGATTATTTGTTGAAGAACACACACATTTGTTCTTGATTTTGGCTCCTATGGTTTCTCCAATTTCACCCACTTTTCTCTCTCTCAATTGATTTTTCTAAAATACGTTATAGCTTCCACACCCTCTCACTTTTAGGGTTTAATAACACATTCCCGTTTTTAGGCTTTTGGGTTTTATAAAAAGGGCCCAAACACTTTTATGTGTTAATAAATATGCCTAAAAATACCTCAAGACCCATTTACTACCCATGGGTACTCTTTTCCAACTATTTTGACCCATTCGGACTCAACCCCACACTCAGAATTTTCATACAAATTAATTTATAACATTCTCCAATATTTTGAGCCAAAAGTGCGACACACGAATAATTCGAATCCTTAAATCTCAATTCTCCAATTTAAGTAGATCCTCAAATATAAATAAATTTTCCAAATCATAAATTTAATTTCTTCAAATAAAATAAATTCTAAGTCCTCGAATTTATAGGATGTTATGTACTTCCCCCCTTACAATGGAATTTCGTCCTCGAAATTCAAATAATCCTTGTATCCCCAAGCCTCGATGAGCTCCTTAATCACTTATCCTTATGATCACTACGAATTTTTGTTAAGAGAATTTAGTTGACCAGGGTGCCTATACACCCTGTACTCGTGCTTAACAGCACAGTTAATACCCAGCTTTTACCAGCCTTAAATCGTACTATCCCATTGATCTCACAGTTCACATATGAATATTTTAACGAATGTACCAAACCTATGTAATATAGACCAAACATCTCCTTACTTCCAATGTTGAGCTAAGTTTCATGCGTGGGGCATCTCACAAAGAGAAATCCAAACAAGGAAGCCCCAAATACCCGTCGCTTGACATAAAAGTATACACATACACTCTTTATGCTACAAAAGATAACATACAATACCACGCCCTTACTATCACTAGTTTACTTATGCGAAAATAAATCCCAAGCTATATCTCCCCGCTCGACAATAAGTCTAACCACATCAGTAACGTCCCTACTCCCCGAGATTTCAATTAACAATATAAACATATTATTATGTAACACATTTTAATATATATACTGAGATATATACACTAGATCATATCTCAGGTGGAACCTAGCAAAGATAATTCATACCCTGGTACCGCGAACACCAAGTCTTACTATAACTATCCACTATAACCCCAAACTATAGCTAACCAGTTGAAACTTAGAAAACATCATCCACCCTACTCTTATAATTCTTGAAAGCTGTAATATCTCGTGTAATGCAACCATCCTCTTAGTGTACCTCCCACTTTCTTGTAGTTAACACCAAAGAACCCCACTACCCTGACGGTACTTATATGTATAATATGGTTATTACGGCCAATGCACCCCCTAAATTCGTCTCACTCGTGAATCCGAGTGATAAAAATTTTAGGTTGTGACGCAGCAAATGTCACTTCAAATATACCCATGCTCAATGTTTCACCCTTTGAGGGACAACTTATTCCCCTTCTTTTGGGAATATACCCAAAATCATTACCCTTGTGTTTGCTCCAAAAACTTCTAGGCATCTGATTAGGTGAGACTCTAGCCCCACCTAGGGTGCCTTCACACCCTATATCCCGTGCATATTTAAACAAACCTCATATTATCACCTACGTAACTTATTTATCTCAAGTTATCCTCCGGATATTTTTAATAACCTTACTAATTACTATTCAATTCTTCCCGATATTACCCCACCAATCAACTCGTGGTGTAAATCCTCGCAATGTTTGTTTCGCAAACACTTCTTGGCTCCACTGGCCATATTTCTTAGTGGCTCTATGATCAATGTATTTTCTCCACATGTTCAGTGATTATCATTCAATCTTATGACCTAGCATCTGATGACGTCTTCCCACTTTCGACATTTTTATCAAGGCTTATGCATATAATACCTCACAACAAAGCCCAAAAGAGCTTTTCCCAACGCGGTAGTCCTCAGCATTGTCGATCCTTGACTTTTGCAGGAAAGCATATACCCGGGACACTCTAACCCTATCCCTATACTCACAAGTCTAATCATAGACTACAACGTCTCAAAAGGAGTCATATATTACTGCGCTCGCATTATCACTAAGACCTTAACGCTAAATATTAATAACAAGCTAAATCTCTTCACTCTACGGTAACACAACATACCCTGAATCTCATCAGTAAGAGTCCCTAAGCACCTGGAGTTAATAGAACTAGACAATTATACTATCTGAAGTCTACTTCACAAAATATCACTGCGATCTCAACCCTCTTTCAGGTGGGACATCACAAAAAGAATATACATCCTGCCCTGGAACAACGAACATGATAGTCTTGCGATAACCTCCCACCTTCACTTTACAGTCCATACCTAGAATAAAATCATACCCAGAATATCACGTCTCAAATCGAGCTAACCCCATAAAATATATATCATCTTAGTGTACCCACCCGCTCCCTTACAAGTGGAGCGAAAGATCGCCCCGCTATTCCATGGTAAATATACACATACTAGTGATATTAATGATACTTCTACTAAACCCGTCTCTCACGCGAACCTAGTACTAATACATTACTATGACCCTCTCACATCACTCAAAAAATACCTCAATTATCTCGGGATAAAACTCATACTTTCAATTGCCAAAAACACTCGTAGTTTAAATAGTTCCTAGACATAACACACTCATCCCCACCAAACCAAAAACTCCTCTAACTGTTGTACCTACTAGACATACCGCTCCTATCCCCTGACTTGATGCGGATAAGATCCATCCATGCATTTTTATTCTTTTATACATAAGACACCTCTCTATGTCATTCCCCTCTCTCTAGACCCACCGGCTATGTTGGGGTTGTTCTTCTCACGGACTTGGTAATCTTGACCTTAATTGTTACCCTTATCGTCCCTTTGGCTCCGCTGGTCCCTTGGGACTTGTTGATGGCCTTGACGGACCTAATTGAACCCACCGTCACTTGGTAGGAATTATATTGATCTTTATTAATTTAGGTCTTATACCAGGTATCCCTTCCCTTAGTGCCTCACTAGCACTGGAAAATTTAGTCTACTCTTATGATAGATTCTCCAACTCGCTTTGCCCCTTCTCACGAGAGCATTGATACAAATTATAAATGTACAACCTTGACGACAACGACACTAGTCATCCTAGCCGGATCTCCTATCCGTGCTTGTATTTTTTACCCATGATCTATTATCCACTTACCAGCCCTATTTGATTCTTCGTATCCCTATCATCAGTTTTGAAGTTTACAAATTTCATCAACTTTCCTTCACATCCGGCCATTGTCCGGACCTTTTGGAAAATTAGTAAAATTTCCCTTGCCTCTTTATTTAACCTCTAGCGACATGATTCGTAATAATCTGCACTCCGAATTCCTCGTTAGTTATGATAAGTTTCCCATGGCTATGGTGACTAGCTCCTATCACCCTACCAACTCCTATGAGTAAACATCTTTGATTGGAATTTTGACTTGAGTGTTACTACACTCCCCCACATATGATCCTAACTGGATGTTCTTCATCCATGTAAAACACCCTTCCTTTCCTCGAATTTTAACGGATTATTCTTTTGAAACCAAAATTCTTCTTCGACCCTCTCTCTTGTCGTTTACACTTTGTGGGTCTAACTTTGCACCATCATCTTTCATGATGGTTCTTGGGGCAGCTACTACGCCCCAGCGGTTACTCCAACCTCAATTGTTCGAACAATATGGTGACTCCTATCGGGTCACTGTTCCCAGAACACTCAATGGCTTCTGCCGAGTCCTCCCTCCTGCAATCCTTCCAATATCTCACGTTTATCATTCTAAAATGGTCGATCTTCCCTCTGCTTGATCAAAATTGTATATGAATCACATTAATTATACATAATAACAGGAGTACGTACGTCACATACATAAGGGAATACAATAACCCTATCATAAGACTCTATATCAAAGAACGCTACGCTAAAACGTGAAAAGTCGCACAGATCCTAAGGACACTAGAACCTGATGCTCTGATACTATCTCTGGCACCCCACCTAGTAAAATACCTGGTGATCAATCCTATATCAAATTAAATAGGAATCTCATTTGGTTCATTCTTAGCATCACTGTCGAAACCCTTATAAAACTTACTAACCACCTAATATTCAAAAGAGCCGGCATCAAATTTTATCCTTTTATTAGACAACCATAACAACACGCGGGAGAAAATATAATAATCCATTCACACAAACACTAAAAATGAAAAGAAATAAATACAATCTTTGCCAATACCACCGGCTACAAACCAAATTCCAAAAATACAAACCACAAGAATAAACTAAGTGCATCATCTGACTGAACCAAAAATTGAATAACTAGGGCGACATGCCCAAATGAAATACTGACTGCATCTTACACTTTGAATGAAGTGACTAAAGAGACTAAGGCAAAGTCCTGCAACATCCATATGTGTCACAACTACGTAACCCTAGAATATAAACAATACTAGCATCCCCGAGGCTGGACACCTACAAGGTTTTGAAACAATTTTATAGCAGGGGTTAGAACCCAAAATATTTTGAAAATATTTAGCAAGTGAATTAAATTGCAGTAAATTAAAATGCGTGAATGATCTTCATATTTAAGCTAGTGTCGCATACCCTTGAGGACTAGCTCACACCTCAATTATTGTGCACACCTAATGTTTTTCTATATAACCCACCTAGTCACCTACCCCGTAACTCATTCTCGATGATATCCTTCCTATTATACTACTCTAGCCTGAGTATGTTTAGTATACGACTTATAAGTTATTTATCACATTAGCTTAAATAATCATTTCTCTTTTGGGACCATATACCATTCTTATGAGTTATATGAAATTTCAATACAATTCACATCATGTATTTTACGCATATATAAATATCTACACCATATATATGTATCATCATATTACAATATTCACACACAAGTTGCAAATATATAACCATCCTCCCGAGTAGGCCCTCATCATATGTTTTCTAAAATGCTACCATTTCCAGGTATACTCATACACCCGGAACCTTAACACGATTAGGTACCCGAATCAGTAAAACAAAATAAACGCAGTGGAGGCGGTCATAGTTCCCTCCGAAAATGAGACTGAATCATACCCAAGACGTCCCATACCTAACTGCAGACGTTATAACCTAGGGACTATTCTCACCCTGCTCCTCAAGCCAGACGATTCACCCATATTGCGCAACCTCTCATGATAGCACTAGAGGGGTACGTATTCCTATAAATATTATTCACACAAATATTTATAAAGCACACAAATATATATGCTAAACATCACCGCATATATATATATATATATATATAATCCAGGCTACTTCATGCATAGTTATTGTAACACTAGCCTAACATTCCCAAGTCTATATACCAACTTGATATTTAAATAATTCCCACATTTATTTATTTATCACTCAAGTTGTGTCACCCTACTAAACTTCCCGAACTTTCTCCTTCGGTCCGAAATTTCATCTCGTAGAACTTATTCCTCAAATTCAACATATTAAGGTTAACACCCTTTTTATTTTGAATATTCCATAATTTATTATATAACCCTATAATAAATTAACTTGACCAAATCCGTACCTAAGCACTCGTCGCACTAACCCAAATTTCACCTGAGTCAATATCCCGACTCAATTGAATCAATCACACATTAATTACTTTATTATCTTAGCGTCAATCAACCAATAAACCCGGACTCGCTCACTTAGCCCGTAATATAATATTCAAAATTTATGACCCAAAATTCTCTTTAATATGTTTTGCACACTTATTAATCTAAGGTTTTTCATTTACTCAATTTCAATTTTAATTCCCTTAGGGATTATTTTCTCAATTATCACAATACTTTCTTGTATCACTTTATGTAAACATAATCTCCATTTTAGGCCAAATGTCCTTATTATAGAATAACAATCACAATCAATCAATCTAGACCACCTCTAATGGAATAAAACTCTAAAAATAAGAATTCTAAAAATTTTCCTCACGAATCTGCCTATATTTTTAAAATGTCGTTTTGAGGTATTTTGGAGCCGTTTTTGGAGAAAACGTATCGGAGAACAAAATGCAGAAAGCGGAATTTTCTTCGAGCCAAAGCCAAAAATAGCCATTTTTGAAACCAAAATGTCTCAAAACAGTTTCTAAAATGAGGGTTTAATTTACCCAATTTCATAGACTTCTTCAAATTCAAAAGGTTGTTCTACAATTCAATCCTAGCTATCAAAACACAATTTAGATATCAACTAACCTAAAAACCATATCATCTTATCACACCTACTAAGATATGAATAGAAATCTGCAATTAATTTAAAAGCAAGTTTAACCACTTGCCTAAGGGTTCGTAGCGTCTGAATTCATTGGTGTAGATGATGATTATTTGGTGAAGAACACACACATTTATTCTTGATTTTTGCTCCCATGGTTTCTCCAATTGCACCCACTTTTTTCTCTCTTAATTGGGTTTTCTAAAATATGTTATAGTTGCCATACCCTCTCACTTTTAGGGTTAAATAACTCAATCCCATTTTTAGGCCTTTTGGCTTTATAAAAAGGGACCAAATACTGTCATGTGTGCTTAAATATGCCTAAAAATACTCCAAAACACATTTACTACCCACGGGTACTCTTTTTCAACTATTTTGACGCATCCGGACTAACCCGTGCACTCAGAATTACCATCCCAACTTAATTTTTAACATTCTCCAATATTTTGACCTAAAAGTGCGACACACGAATAATTCGAATCCTTAAATCTCAATTCGCCAATTTAAGTAGATCCTCTAATTTAAATAAAGTTGCCAAATCATAAATTTAATTTCTCCCAATATAATAAATTCTATTTTCCCCCCAAATAATTAAATTAAAAGTCCTTGAATTTACGGGGTGTTACATGCCACTTTCGAGAGATAGGTGTAGATGCTGGGATCCTTTATCACCGCTAGATATGGGTCGTGAACTGGTGTATTGCGTAGGGACCGCCCCACTTATGTGTGTTTTATTTTGTTTGATTGGATAAGGATTCCTTTGGACTTACCGATAGAGCATGAACGAGACACTACTAGTAGATGTCTTTTATGTGTCGCATATATGAAAGGACATATGTATGATTATATAAATTAAATGAGGTTAATTCAATTGTCTAAGAATGTATAAAATAAATTACAGACCCAACACCGTATAATGTGCATAATATATGTTTTGTCACTTTTATAGTAATATGACTGGGATACTTTGGGGAAATGGTAATATGGAGGTACATGATTATGTTTCAGTATGTTGGTTATTACTTAATGCATCTTGAATCATATTGGTCGGGTTAGCATTTATTGTTTGGAACTTGTTCAATTATGCGTGAAATATAACACTAAGATAAGGGGTGAGATACTTGACATAAGTGAGGGAGGATAGAGGTTACTTACTATGAATTAACAATACTTTTGCACTTTAAATTTGGTAAGTTAATTCTTGCACACCTTAGGGCGCTGACCCAAAATTATAAATATTTTCCCTCTGAGGTTTGCTTAGACAAGGATAGCAGGAATGAAGGAATATCATACTTGTTATCACGTGTTGCTTCTCGAAGATCATCTTATTGAATCTATCTTAGATTTTTACTTCTTCTTGTCTTTACTTATTTTCGATTATTGTAAAGGCATAAGCCCAAAGCATTTTATTTATTAGTTGAGACAATATTTGTACATATTGGTTTTTATTTTATTGGATGTGGATATTGGTTTCATTATTACTTACTATTATTTAATTTAACCCAATTTTAATTCAAATATGGTTCATTATATGAATGTTTATTGTGGTCGATGCTAAGAATGATATAGATTGTATAACAGCCCCATCTTCGCCGTACTGTGTCTTGCCACCTTTACGTGAGAAATGGGGGTTGATTATAAATTTAATTTCATATTTTAAATTTATTATAAAAGGTTGATTTTTAGAAATAAATTTTGTTTATTATTTTTAAATTTTGTTTATTATATAAAAATTATTTTTCTTAAATAAAAACTACAAAACAACTGTACATATTTATATAAAATAATTATATATTTTTTTATTTGTTTTCAGTTTTAAAAATTGTATTTCATTTATATATACAAACATAAAGTTTTTTCAATAAATAAAACATTAAAAATATTTTGTATAACCAAAAACATCTTTTATTTATATTAAAAACAATTTTGAAAATTTGAAAACTTCTTTAACTTAAAAATTATTTATTATAAATAAGAACTTTTTAAAATTATTTATGTATTTTATTTAATAAATTTATTCATATTTTTATTTGTTTTTAGTTTAAAAATCTTTATGTCAATTATAAATAAAAATTTGAAGTTTTTTCTATAGATACAAAGTTAAAAATATTTTTATAACCCCATTTTTTATTTATATAAAAAATAATTTTCAAAACTTTTTTTAAAACCATTTTTTCTAGAGATAAAAAACGTTATATAGATGTAGTAGTTACAGTAGCATTGTATAACGTGATTTGAGTGGAGAATGATGAAAAGAGATTAATCGAATTTAGATTGTGTTAGATCGAGAGATTAATTAATGGAGTCTAGAATGAATCATTTTTTTAGTTTGTAGGAGATTTTTGATTTAGTCATTTTTTTTGGTTCAAAGAGATTTTTGATATAACTATTTTTGGGGATTAATTGAATAAAGATTGTGTTGGGTTGAGAGATTAATTAATGGAGTTTAGAATGGATCATCTTTTTAGGATTTTTTTCGAGGTTTTTGTTTTATTCATTTTTTTGGTTTCAAAAAGATTTTTGATTTATCTATTTTTTTGGTATCAAATAACACAATGTCCAAGATGAGAGAAAAATAGATAATAAATATTGAAGTCTCATTAACTCCCCGAATAATATAATATTAAAGATATAATAAAGATAAGGACTCCTGTCAAATCATAAAGGAACATAAGTAATAAAATATCTCCACAAGGAGAGAGCAAAACATGATTAAATAGATGTAGTCCCCTCTAGGGGTGTTCACGAACCCGAATGGACCGAACGAACCGAAAAAACCGAACCCACTTTTGCGATTTTTTTAATGCGGTTTTAAGTCGGTCTAAAAGTGTGAGGGACCGCATTATTCGGTCCGGTCTCGGTCTTAGGTCTTAAAAAACGGTTCTGGACCGGACCGGACCGCATATATATATATATATATATATATATATATATATATATATATTTATTTTAGTTCTCTAATTTACCTAAATACAAGCTACACTACACAATACCACGCACGCTTTTACAGAACCCAACCCAACCCTAACTTCTATTTCTTTCCTCTCTCATTCTACGTCCGACATCAGCAAGAAAACTACTCTTCTTCATCTCTTCTCTCTTTCATCACCCCTGTCACAGTCACAGCTCACGATCTTCATTTGTTGGATGGTAGGCTGTATTTTACAGGCCTAACTGCTGATAAAAATGTGGATGTTCATTTGTTGGATACTAGAGGTGGGAATAAGATTCTGGACACGTTTTTGGAAACACCCATATGGGAGATTAACTTTGTTGTACTCTCATGGCACCGCAACTGATTTGATTTTCTTTATGAGGTAAATTGATTTTCATACATATCTATTTTTTGGTGTTTTGGATTGCTGGTTTTAAATAGGATTTGGGTTTTTGTTTGTTTATGGTTGGTGTTGAAATGGGTGCTTGAGGTATTGGTTGATTTTGATTTCATGTTAATTTTTGAATTTTTTGGGATTATACACACGTAAAAATCTCTTCATATAGCTATTTTGTGTTTATTTCAGATTACTGCTTTTAAGGTTCTTTTTTCTTGTTTATGAGGTAAAGTGATTTTCGTAATAGTGTGTTTTGTGATCATTGGTTTTAAATTTGATTAAGATTTTGGGTTTTTAATGTTTGGTATTGAATTGGGTGCTTGGGGTAATTGAGTTGCAGGGCTTGTTTGGGTTTTTAAATTATTATTATTATGCAAATACATGTATCATGTATGTATTACATGGTAATTTTTGAATTATTTGGGATCATACATGTGTATGTATCTCTTTATATGATGTTTATGCTTGTTTCAGATTATTGGGTTTTCATGTGCTTTTAGCTTGTTTATGATGATTTTGAAATTATAGCTTAAGATATTGGCTTTAAGAGCGCTTATTTAGAGAGTTGGGTTTTTTTCCTTACAGTTTTATACATACATTTGTATATTTTCTCCAATGTTTTGTTTGTTTGTTTTAATTTTTTTTTATTTTATAGTTTTGTTCTCTAGTTAGGTTACTGTCTTGGACCGAAAAGGACCGAAACCGAACCCGAACCCGAACCTGAACCGTTTGAAAACCGAATAGGACCGAGACCGATTATTCCGGTCCGGTCTCGATCCATAATTTTCTAGGACTGATTAATGTGGTCCGATCCCAAAAATACCTCAAAACCGGACCGGACCGGACCGCGAACACCCCTAGTCCCCTCTATCTAGTGCCAGCCTTCTTTTCCTCAATGATCACTTTCAGTTGTTCTAGAGGTTGCAAAAGAGTGAAAATGTCCTTAGCACAGGTCTTGGTGTAATCATCCAGCTAGTCGGCACATCGATTAGACTTTCTAGGTATGTGTTGCACAGTCAGGCTCATTTCTTGTTTCATGTCACGACAGTCCAAAATGATGGCGAAATGAGGGTGAGTCTCGCAGTCTTTTTTGTTGATCATGTCCACAACATTTTTATCGTCAGATTCCAGTGTTGGGTTCAACCAACCCTTATCTTTTGCCATGATGGTCCCGTAGAAATTGGCCTCAAGCTCAGCACTTATTGTGGTAGCTCTAGTGATTTTCCCAGAGAAGTCAGTGATCCAATCACCTTTCCGCAAAATGCCTCCGAATGCTCTAACTTTGGTGTTCACATTCCAGCCACCAGCCACCATACGTCTATATCTTAATATTACTTGCACAATGACACATCCAAATAGTTAGAGATTTTATTATGGGCCTTCTATGCTTGTCATGTTTAGTGTATGCTCTTTCCATCTCATTAGCATAGTTTAACTAAATTTCCCAATCATAGAAGGCAAGGTTTCTTTTTCCTGAAAAATGAGAAGGTTTCCCTCTTTCCAAAGGTGCTATAAAGTGGAAATGAATAAAATGACGCGATCTTCATTATTCAGGCCGTTATCAATAACCCACATACATAAATTATTAGTACCATTATTGGTAGTATCCAGATTGATTCGCAGACATTCCCAAGTTTTCTTAGCAATAATACAATTTCGAAAAACATGTTTCGTACCCTCAATTCTCCCACAAACATTACAGCTCGACTCAACAGTCATACCTTTTGACATGAGATGTTGGTTTGTGAGCAGCTTACAATACAGGATAGTTCCCAAGAAGTTTTTAAGCTTTTGGGGTATTTTCCTAGTCCAAATTTGATTCCATTTGTTATTTTCGGGCATGTTATGGACCTTACCAATAAACTCTCTATAGCAGGAGCTTATGGCAAACTTGCCATTATTACTATGTGCCCATGTAGGTCTTTCCTCATGAGGTATAATTTCAGAGATATCTATCACATTAACCTATGATGGAGGTATTTGGTGAGCAATGGTGTTAGGATCTCAATTCCCATGTTGGTAAATTAGCACATTCACACTCGGGTACTCATTCGTGCTAACCCCCAGGGGTGGTGTAAGGTGAAAGTCCCTGCACCACCAATATAAAAATATATTAGTGAAATTTCCATAACCAATACTCCATTTTTTTTGTGAGGATATCTTTATTATTGTAATTTCCACACCAAATGTGGGATGTTTTATACTTTCAGGACCAAGTTCTGGCATTAGAATTCTTAGCTCATTTTTTCCTCATGACTTTAGCCCACAATGTATCCTTCTCATTCATAAGTCTCCGCCTAAGCTTATATATGGTGGCCTTATTGTAAAGAGATGATTTTCTAAGTCCTATCCCACCCGGAGTTTTGGGGCGATAAACTATGTCCCACTTAATCAAGTGGACTTTCTTTCAGGTATCATTGTCTATTTATAGAAAATTATGATTAATTCTATCAATCTTCTCACACACGCTCAAAGGTAAGAGGCGGTTTGCATGTTATAGTTTGGGATGTCGGAGGTGGTCAATAAAATAAACGTAGCTTTACCAACAATGGAGAGTAAGACTTCCACTCGGTAAGATTTTTCTTCATTTGACCAAGAAAATCTGTAAAAGTGTTTTTACCTATGCAAACGTGTATGAGAGGGGTGCCCAAATATTTATCAAGCTCAGATGTGACACCCATTCCACAAATGTGGACAAGGTCCATGGCCTCCCTTCTAGGGATATTTGGAAAAATTTATCAATTGGCCATAAACGCGACAAACACTACAAGAAAACTATTTTTTTCGGCATTTTTTTCTCGATATTATTTTAAAATGTAGAGAATTTTCTTTTTACTAGCATTTATTTATAAGTATTGAAAATTTACAACATTTATATTGATGTGCCGCATAAATAAAGTTTTTTTGAATTAATACTAAAATAAATGTGGTATTTTATAGGCATTTTATAACTAATGCCACTAAAAGTAGGAAAAAAAAACGCCTCACTCAAGTTTTTGACTAGGGTTTGTTTTTTTGTTAAAAAAAATACACCACTTTTTCTCTCCCATCACGCTCGTCCCTATCTTCCTCAATCTCTCTGTCGCCACGTTTTCATCTCTCACGTATCTGCTTCCATCTCATAAACCTAATCCTCCCCAAACATGTCTTTGTATCAACCAACCCAATCTGCCTCAATCTTGTCTTCTTTTTCCCCTATTAAAAGAAGGAAGAGGAAACACGGTGCTATCATCCATCATCATTCAGTTTTACCACTGGCTCAGATAATCACTGGGTTTTGATCTTTGAAGCTTAATGTAAATTGCATTCTTTTTTAATTTTATTTCCGTGTATGCATAAATGGCTGGTAGGTTACATTTTTTAATCATAAATTTGCGTTTTTTAATCATTGAGAATCACTGCATTTTTAATCATAAATTGCGTTTTTTTTTATTTTTTAAGCTTTAAGCTTTAAGGTAAACTACCAATACGATGATGGATGATAGCTCGTTCAATGTATGTTGCGGTGATAATAATCACTGGGTTTTAATTTTATTTCAGTGTATGCATAAATGGGTTGTTCAGTTTGTCACATTTTTTTTCTTTCATTATTTAATAACTTGACAATAAGGTGATAATTTATTTAGTTTATTTATGCATTCTAAATTCTATCTTATCAAATTATATCTGAGCTTTGGTAATATATTGTATGGGGACTCAACTGAGGCAAGCAGTACTTGGTTGTATATTGCATATTTTTTTTAAATTTATTTCGGTTTATGTTTTTGTTGTTGTGTATATTGGGTTTTGATTGGCTTATCTCTCTCTCTCTCTCTCTCTCTCTATATATATATATATATATATATATATATATATATATATATATATATATATATATATATATATATATATATATATATATATATATATCGTACCTCACTAAGTTGCAGCCATGAGGCTGCCACATATATTTTTGGAACATCTGATCCGAATGGCCATTCTTCTTGCAGTTCAACTCATTTTGTATAAACGGACACGACGTCATATCGTAGAGAGGGTAGGATGCGTCAAACATCCAGCTCACCTTAAAGAAATCACAAATATAATAGAAAACTAAAAATTGAATGCACTAAGATTAATACTTTGAGGAAAAAAATACAAATCTTACCTTGATAATAACACACGGGCAAAACTATGGGTTGAGCCTAATTTGGGCGGGTCAAATATGGATTGGACTAAATGTGAGTTGGGCCAAATATGGGTCAGGCTAAATGTGGGTTGGGTCAAATATTAGCAGACCAAATGTGGACTAGGCCAACCCATTTTTATTCTACTAAATTAAGTATTACAATTCCAGGTATATGTAAAAATAATCATATTTTACTCATAATTTTTAAAAATAAACTTTATATTTGACTCTTAGTTTTTAAGATTGGGCTCCATATTTGATTTATATCTTTCAAGATATGGGCCCCATATTTGACTCATAACTTTTAAATATGAACCCCTTATTAAACTCATAATTTTTAAATATGGACGCCATATTTAAAAGACTGGGCTAATATAGGTTGTTTATATTTGGGCCACATTTTTCCATTACTACTTGGTATGATGGGGTTAGACTATCGAAAGCACATTCATGTGACGCTTGAAAAATCTATAATAGAATTTTTATGTTATGAGTGAGTTTTTTTAAATGTTGGTAACTAATTAAGGGTAAAATATATTGATTGTTAAGTTTTCCCATTTTATATGAGTAAATATTGGTAGTTTTCATATTAGGCCATATCCAAATGGTGTTATAATTAAAGTCTTACTCTTTGTAAATTTACATAGTTTTGAAGGAGTATATTAATGATTTATGGTTTAACATTTTGTTTATTTATTTTATTTTTTAATGAATTTTTCCTAATGAATCTAACAACAATTTTATGATAGTGTGAGGTAATCAACAATCTTTTCAAATGGATAGCGATAAGAGTTGGATGGAATTGTCAAGAGTTTCTCAGCCTTATATTAAAGGAGTCAATGGGTTTCTTGATTTTGCATTTGCCAATAAATACCCCGAGCTAGTGATCAAGTGCCCATGTAGGAAATATCAAAATACCATTAGCTATAAAAGAGAAGTTGTTTATGAGCATCTCATCATACATGGATTGGTTAAGAATTACACTCGGTGGATTTATCACGTAAAAGGTTCTCCATACACAATGGGAACTAGTGGAGCGAATGAAGTGCATGCCTCGAATACAAGAGAGGATATGTGTGGACTACTACATGATATATTCAAAAATCGAAGTGAAGAGGGTATGCGATGTAACGACCCGTATAAAGACCTGGATAGGATGGATAAAAATGCATCAGCATTTTTCAAGTTGTTAAAAGATGGGGAGCGTGAGTTGTACCCTGGTTGCAAATCTTTCTCATCACTTTCATATATTGTTCATCTCTTTAATATGAAAACACTTTATAAGTGTAGCCACACGTCGTTTACAGCATTGCTTCAATTCTCAAAAGAGGCACTTCCGGAGGGTGTGAAATTGCCAGGTTCATACTCTCAAGTAAGAAAGATAGTTAATGATATGGGGTTTGATTATCAAAAAATTCATGCATGTCCAAATGATTGTATGTTGTATTAGAAAGAGGACAAAGATTGTGGGGATTTCATAGTATGTCATACATCAAGATGGAAATAATTTTCGAGTAAGTTTGATGATGAAGAAGCTAGGGGTTAAAAAATTCTCGTAAAGGTTGTTAAGTACTTTCCACTGAAACTAAGGCTTCAAAGATTATTTATGTCATTGAAAACATCCTCCCTCATGAGATGGCATGCAGAGGAACGCGATGACGACGACATATTATGGCACCCCGCTGATTCTAAAGCATGGAAAACCTTCGATTAACAAAATCCAAATTTTTCCAGTGACTCGCGCAATATTAGACTCGGACTAGCAGCCGATGCCTTCAATCCTTTTAAAACAATGAGCATTTCTCATAGCACGTGGCCCGTTGTT
The DNA here is from genome assembly GCA_949130495.1 of Sambucus nigra. Taxonomy (NCBI): domain Eukaryota; kingdom Viridiplantae; phylum Streptophyta; class Magnoliopsida; order Dipsacales; family Adoxaceae; genus Sambucus; species Sambucus nigra. The sequence goes on from OX422224.1 coordinate 380,870,192, forward strand.
TTGATGATATACAACTTACCTTTATGGCTGTGTATGAAACAACCTTATCTTATACTGTCTACACTGACTGATGGTCCACGTAGCCCAGGAAATAAAATTGATATTTACTTGCAGCATCTCATCGACGAGTTGAAGGAGTCTTGGAATGATGGCATACTTACTTACGATGCATCGAATGAAAAAATATTTTGTATGCGTGCAGTATTAATGTGGAAAATTAGTGACTTTCCTGCGTATGAAAACTTGTCAGGTTGGAGTACAAAAGGGAGATTTTCTTGTCCTTATTGCAACAAGAACACTCGTTCACAGTGGTTAAAGAATGGGAAGAAATTTTGCTATATCGGCCATCGTCGGTGGTTGGATCACAACCATAAATTCAGAAATGATACTGTTGCTTTTGATGCAAAAGTTTAAAGAGAAGTCAAGCCCACTCAAGTATCCGGGGATGATATTTTGGAGCAATTAGAGGCAATGGAAAGAAATACTAAGAAGAGTCACTCATCGGCGATGAAGAAGAGAAAAATAAGTATCGACGGTGAAGGGAATTATGATAGTTCTCTAAATTGGAAGAAAAAAAGCATATTCTTTCAGTTGCCGTACTAGAAGGATCACTTGATTCATCACAATCTTGATGTAATGCATGTACAGAAAAATGTGAGCGATAACATACTTTGGACATTGTTAAATATTGATTGAAAATCAAAAGATAATATAAAGGCTCGTCGAGACGTTGAGAACATGGGTATTCGAAAAGCATTGCACCCTAAAAACTTGTCAGATAGCAAAGTATATTTACCACCAGCATGCGTCACAATGAGTAAAAGTGATAAAGACATATTTTGTAAGGTAATAAAGAATATCAAAATCCCAGATGGTTATGCATCTAATATTTCACGGTGTGTAAACATTAAAGACCAAAATATTTAAGGACTTAAGAGCCAAGATAATCATATCATAATGCAACAACTACTCCCACTAGAAGTACGAAAATCTTTGCCTATGATTATAGCAAGGTCTTTGATTGAATTATGTAATTTCTATCGGCACCTCTGTTCAAAGACAATGACCTTCAAATACTATGAATATTTGCAAGATCGGGTTTCTCTTACAATTTGTCATCTTGAGAAAATCTTCCCCCCAACATTTTTTGATGTTATGGAGCATTTGACAATCCATTTAGCCGAGGAGGTAATGATTGCTGGACCAGTACAGTTTCGATGGATGTATCCCATCGAGAGGTACGTTTCGTGTATGCATTATGTTTGTATCACCTAAATTAATGCATATGAATGCTACTTTAATTTTTTTACAATGACATACATGTTTTTATTCACACTAAAAGAATATGTTTGTAACTGAAGTCATTCATAAGGTTCAATTGCTGAAGGATACCTAGAAAAGGAATGCACAACATTCTGTTCGAGGAACCTGGGTGATGTTGAGATTAAGTTAAATTGACCTTTACAAAATGATGAAGCTGATGACAACGCGAGTTCAATAGGTCGTACATTAGGTAAAGGAGTAGCAATATTGCTTGATGACACTTCATTTTCACAAGCACATCGGTACATGTTATTTGACTTTATCGCGGTGCAGACTTTTCGCGTGTAAGATAACATTTGAATGAATTTTAAACTTTATGTAATTAAATATCACTCTATGTCATTCAATTTATAGATACATGTTTTATAGGAAACATATAACAATGCTAAAATAGGAGAGACCTCGTGTGGGATACTACAAAATTAATCGCATTCACAATGAAACGTTCCACAAGTGGTTTGGGGATCATGTAAGTCATATTTTGTATTTATATGTAACACATTTTAATATGTTAATAACACATTTAATTTTCACACATCTAATTTTTATTATTCAATTATATGAAATTTTTTAGGTACTTAATCTAAATAAGGGCGAGGTGTCAAAGGAAGTTGCAATTTTAGCTTCAGGCCCCTTCCAATGGGCTAGGAGATACACGAGATATATTGTAAATGGGTTTAGCTTTCGCACAAAGCAGCGTGAGAGAAGATTGAATACTCAAAATAGTGGAGTTATGCTTGATGCCACCACCGAAAGTTTTGCAAGTGCAAAGGACAAACGACCTGTTTCGAGGGATGTAACATATTATGGAGTATTAATCGATATATTTGAATTGCGCTATTCAAATGATTTCATGTTTGTGCTATTCAAGTCTGATTGGGTTGATACTCATTCGGGGACGACAAAGGATGATTTTGAGTTCACATTAGTGAACTTTAAACATTCACTATACAAACATAATCGACTGTTTGATGAACAGTTTATATTACCATCTCAGGCCAAACAAATATAGTATGTGCGAGACCCGATTGAAGAAGATTGGAAAGTTTCCGTGAAGATGACACCGAGAGATTTGTATGACATGTATGGTAAAGATACTTATGGAGGTGACACAATAGATGCAGAAGTTGAGACGTACAACATCCAACAACTGGATGACACTCTAATCAACCATGATGGGGATATTACATGGGTTAGGGATGATGTAGAGGGATCAAATTTTGACAACATAGTTGATATATATGGCGATGATGATATCCGTGTTGATATCGATGAGGATTGTAGGGATGAGGATGTTTATGAGACAGAGACTTGTGAAGATGATTCAGAGGCGGACGAGGAAGCTAATGAGAGTGATATAAATGAAAGTGATGAAAATGAGGAGACCAGTGATGATTATGATTTTAAAGTGATGATTATGATACTAACATGGATAAAGATGACAATTGACATTATTTTTTCAGTTATGAATGGTTTTATTTTTAAGGATGCTTAGATGTTCACGAAATTTGACATTTTTTTCTTAGTTTAATATTTTAAAAATGGCTAGTGACTGAATGCATTTTATTTGTTTCACATCACATGTATGAATGGATAAATAATGATGGAGAGTCAAGTTCTTTTTGTATTTAGTTTTATTTCTGTATTTATTGATGATTAATGAATGACTGCATTTTATATTTCTTGCCTTTTATTGATGGTTACATCTACTACTGTATAAGTCTTAGTCAATGTGTGATGTTATGGTATAAAATAGGGTTTTCACTCACATATTTAATGGATGTTGTTAACATTGCAGTTAGAAAATTCCTTCTAGACCCAACATTTTAGTGCTTGTTGGTGCAATCGGGCATTTAACAACTTTGGCATTGGTGGTTGTCAATTTATAAAGGTATTTTTTTCTTAGTTGACTGATATCCGCTTCAACATATATTTGGTATATTTGTTTATGTTTTTGTGTTTATGTTCAAGGAACTTGAGATATGTATTTTTGAATACCATTATCGAGGGAACTCTTATCAAATTATCTCATATGTTATTTTCAGTAAGTCATCCTAATTTTTAAGGCAAAATGTAAATATATATGTTATGTTTCTCATATGTTACGAATAGTCTAAAATAGTGTTTTGTGTTGATGGCGTTGAGGTTGAGCGGTGGAGATGTGGGTGGGTTTAAGTTGTTGTTTAGTTTGGGGGTGCGAAAATGTACTCAATAGCAAGTTCTGGGAATTACCTGCAGAGAATAGTGACGTTCTTCCCGCTTTAAGATTGAGTTATCATCATCTGCCACCCCATCTAAAGTGGTTGTTTACATACTGTTTAATATTTCCCAAGGACTATCAGTTTCACAAGTTTGAACTAGTTTTATTATGGATAGTAGAAGGATTTTTGCGAGCAGAGGAAAATAAGAAAATGGAGCAGATAAGTTTTCAATATTTCAATGAGTTATTATCAAGGTCCTTTTTTCAACATTCAAGTGGTGATCAATCACAATTTGTAGTGCACGACCTCATGAATGACTTAGCTCAATTTTTCCCTCGTAAAATATTCTTTAGGATGGATGATAAGATGATAAGTAATGAGCAACAAACAATTTCAGAAAAGGCTCGTCACTCATCGTCCATCTGCCTAAATTATGGAACCTTTAATAAAATTAAGTCCTTTTCTAAGGCTTGGAGTTTGAGAACTTTTTTTATGCTACCAGTTTATAATTCAAGATATCGGGAAGAATTCCACTCGAGAAATAAGGTTGTCCATGAATTGTTACCGAAGCTACGGTGCTTACGAGTGTTACATTTGAATGGTTATTATATAAATGAGCTATTAAATTCAATTGGTGATTTAATACACCTTAGGTATATTAATTTATCGAACACTCTCATCAAACAGTTACCTGAGTCAATGAGTGATCTTTATAATTTAGAGACGTTATTGTTACGGAGTTACAGAAAAATAAGTAAGTTACCTGGAAAAATTGTTAATATATTTAATTTTTTGCATCTTGATGTCTCCGATACTAAAGAATTACAAGAGATGCCCTCAGGGATTGGTATGTTGACTAGTCTGCTCGAAGATTGTTCTTGATGAGAGTAAGATGTTGCAACTAACCGAGTTGCGAGGGCTATCTAATCTCAGAGGGGCATTTTCCATTATAGGGTTGCAGCATGTGAAAAATGTCCAAGATGCAAGGGAGGATAATCTATTGTGTAAGCAAGGCCTTAAATAATTAATATTGATATGGAATAGTGAATTCAATGGTTCTCGAAGCGAATTGCTTGAGAATGAAGTACTTGAAGCGCTAAAACCACATACAAGCTTGACCAATCTCGAAATTGAATTCTATGGAGGCTTAGTTTCCTAGTTAGCTGAAGGATCCATCATTCTTTAATATAACGCACCTAATCCTTGGTCACTGTGAACAATTTACGTATTTACCGCCAGTTAGACATAAACTCTCACTCAAGGAGTTGTTCATTAAAAATATGTCCGGGGTAAAAAACATTGGTGTTGAGTTGTATGGAGCTCGTCCTGCCTAGGTTCTTTCTTTCCCGTCACTTGAGATTGTCAGGTTTGAGAACATGAAGTGTTGGGAGGAATGTCTTACTTGTTTAACAGATGTTGATGGAAGTGTTGGAGGATTGTATCCTCGCCTTCGCGAGCTTACTCTATATAATCGCCCCAAATTGGTCAAGGTTATACTTCCACGTATTACATTTCTAAGGGTGTTAAAAATAAAACAATGCTGCGAGGTGGTGCTGAGAAGTATGTTTAGTGTCACCTCATCAGTAAATTAAAGATTTCGGGTATGACTAGGCTTATTAACCTACGTGAAGGGGTTGTACAATATTTGGCATCATTTGAACGTTTAGTTAATGAATACTATGATGAATTGAGTCATTTCTGGCAAGAAGAATCTTTGTGTCAGAATCTTATATATGTGAAACATTAAGAGCCAGTCATTGTCCACAGCTTGTATCCATAGTGAAAGAAGAGCACACATGGCCTCCATGTATTAAAGAACTGATAATATTTTATTGTGATAAGATCGAGAATTTTCCTAATTAGGAGAACAACCTTACGTCTCTCAGGTTTCTGCATATACAGAAATGCCCAGGACTCCAGTCCAGTCCAAGGGTTATAGATTTGCAAAGCAACAGCAGCAGCCATGTGGAAAGATTTCGTCATCTCAAACATTTGATTATCGATGACTGTTCTTCATTGGCATGCCTTCTAATAGGCCAGAATATACCCACCGTCCTAAAGTCAATTTTCATTTTGGGTTACCCGAATTTGGAGCCAGATTCGGAGAAATTTTGGCTACACAATAGAAGTATATCATCACTTAAATATATTGATATCAATAGTTGGATGGATCTGAAATTTTTCTTCAATCGTCTCACATTGATCATACACAACTGTTTTGGGATAGAATCCTTTACAGAAAGAGGTTTGCCCCAGAGCCTGAGAGAACTTGAAATCAGTATAATTGCGAGAATCTGAAGTACCTGCCTAATGTTCAGATGCAAAGCCTCACATCTTTGGAAGTACTGAGAATAAGAGATTGTCCAATTCTCTATGCCTTTCCTCTAGGGGTCCGACCTCCAAACCTAAGAGAACTTAGAATTGGGGAAGTCAAGCAGCCCATCTTAGAGTGGGGGATACAAAGGTTTCCAAACTCTCTTGTTTCATTCTATAGGGTAGCCTTAGTGGTACTAAATATCATTTCACATCTTAGTGAAATAATGATAAATATTCTGTTTATTATGATGTAAACTACTATTTAGATTTTAATTATCATTTGGTCATTAAAATATGCCAACTAGTCTAAGCATACCACTTATTTTTTAATTAAAAATGATTTGAACTGAATTTCTATAAGTTGTTTATTCTTTCTTATTAGACTTTTTCTCCATGTGTATTTGTCTTAGGAATTTGGATCAGTGAAAACTATAGATTCTGTAGTTTGACTGAATTTGGAATTCAACTCTAAATCTCTCTCAAGTTTTTAGTCACTTACGGCTCTCTCTAATCTGAGGTAACTTCCTTTGTCTTCTGTGTAGTGTCTATGTACTGTGTGTGTACTTATGTGGTACAAACTCAAATACCACTGATTTGTCAACTGATAGAATATCTCCCAAATCCATTTCGCAAGTGTTGAATAAGCAAACCAATTGACTACGGGCTACCTTGGCCTAAACAACATAAGGAAATGAAAGTTTTACAAAGTAATACAGTAGATGAGAATTTCCATTCTGTACACCAAAATGCTTATTCAATAACACACTATTTTTAGAATATAGTGCTCACACATGCAATTAGTTTTGACTTACTATTCGACCATGGCTTCATCTTATTTATTAACCAATACTGCTTTGCTAATCGGTTCGTTGATATGGAGCTTATTGTTCCGAATCAGCTTGTTCATAGCTTTAGATCGATGGAGTTTCGTTAGATATGACGCATAGTTTAACAGATCGATGAGGTATGTTTTGGATCTGTTTGGTTAGACCAATTTTTTTTATATTGAAGTAGCAATTAAATCCATTAGGGCCAGTGGATCAATGGTATACCATCAAGTAAGTTTGCATGAGAATTAGTCACATTCTTATCAATAACTTGAAGAATCTCATCCCCCCCTCAATAAAATCTTCTTTATAATGATTTTGGTAGTGATAGATAAATTCTCCTTTAATTTCTTATATATTCTTAAGACACTCACCTTTTTCATTCTTAATTTTATGAATAAGAAGTTGTAACCTCCTAGACTTCATTGCAACATGGAATCCCCTTCTTGAAGCCACTATCCTTTCATCTTTTCTTGCTAATAAGCTTCCTCACTTTTAAGATCCCATTATAGTTGAGATTGAGTTGAGAAATTTTTTCTCTATTCTCCATAGTAGGGGTATTCTAAAAAATAATTTCATTAGCCAACACTTCATCTTCTGGAGTCTGCACCTGCTGAAAAACATCCTTTAAAGTTTCTTTGTTCCATCTGATAAGATCATACTTCAGTTTTTGCAATTTAAGAGAGAAAACTCTGAACGGATCCCCATCCACTGCTCCATTCCAAGAATTCTAAATAACTTCTTGTATTATCACATAATGAGACAATCTCAAATTGTATGTGAGCACCACATGTTCTGGGATTTAAAAGGTTTTGGAGAAAGATTCAGTTGATATTTTATTGGGAGGAGAAGAGGATAATGATCTGGACAAGTTTTATTCAGGTGCTGTAATTGGAAATTAGGAAAATAATTAATCCATTATGTAGAGACAAATCCTCTATCAAGTCTAAACGAAATTTTCCAATCTTTTCTAAAATTATGCCAGGTGTATTTATAGCTTGTGTACCCAACTTTCATTAGAGAGAATATCTAATATGTCTAATTTAATGGAGGCCAATAGTGGATGATACTGTCATGTAATCTTACGCGTTATCTATAGCCTCAATTCATCATTGTTTCACAATTTAAAACTTTAAGGTTAAACAAACAAAAACACAAAATTTCAAAGTTAAATATATATTTTCCCCTACTTTAGTAAGTAGTGTTGTATTCAAATTCAAGGACATGGGAACATTGACCAACAAATTGTATTATCACATAACGAGATAGCAATTCGAACTGAAGTGCAGCCAGCAACAGCTCAAGCAGATGACTTAATAAGTAAACTTGGACATGGATAGCATCAACAAAACTAGTGACCTGATTCCAGCAAAACCTGGAAAAGATATGGAGAAACTAAAAACACATATATAGGTTTAATTTATATGTGTAAATATGAGATGGCTATCGTGAAATTTCCTACTTGTTGATAATCATATAGGTTCTATCAAAGTTATATATATATTTTCTAAACCGTGCAGCCTTCTTTATAGTTATTTTTTTTACCGAGTTTTGTTTTGACAATGGTATTACAACCATCATATGATTTCAATTATGTATTGACTTTTTGATTTCACAATTCAGTTCACTCTCGTAAGAACCAATTCACATATGTGCAAGCGCCCCCCCCCATATATATATATATATATATATATATATATTATTGTTTACCCATAAAATTAGAAAAAGGGCTTTGTACCTGACAATTTTAGAACATCTTGGCTTGGATAAACACTACTCCTGTAAACTCAGTGTTGAATTTTTATTATTATAGGTTTCTATGACATCGCAGCGGTAGAGTAAATCCCTCTCACGGGCACATTCCCGCTCATATTCTCTCTTGCAATCGCAATCCAATCTCCAACCACCATTTCAGTCACAATTTCAGCCCAGTTCTCATTCCCTTTCAGATTCTAGCTCGACTAAATGATCAAACTCAAGTGACAGTGAAAGCGATAATAGCTCGATGGAGAGTGAGCTTTACGTAACCAAGATGACCATTCACATGAAGAAGGTACTCAAAGTTATTTGATTTATATGTGCTTAATTAAATGTGTATATTGAAGTTAACCTATATTTTCAATTTTTACGATTCAGCTTCAGCACAATATGCCACTAAACCTAGAGGTATTGCGAAGTTGGGTGAATTATGGGGTACGGGGAAATGCATAAAGCTTCACTTCAACGATTCCTATCAGTCAGGTTGAGATACCGCGGGCATACTATCTACCCATTTAGGCATTTTAGTTCGTGATGGAAACATGTAAACTTTCTTTTGTAAATTTTCGTATAACACAACTCTTATTATAATACTCTTTGCAATACTGTATGTTACTAATTTAATATTATATCAATGCTGAACAGGTTACTGTTGGCTTTCAAAGATTGGCGATGCAAGGACTTATACCCATACAAGGAACATGTTTAGCAAGAGGTGAAGGTAAAATTAAATGATACCCTGATTTATGGCAAATGAATTGAAAATTTGAATTCTTTACAAGGATAATTATGTAAGCTAAAATCATATGTGTAGTAGATGAATTGTTTTTCTATACATTGTAATTATATATGAGAACACTGATGCCCCTAATGAATTAAAAAAATGTGCATGAAGAAGGTTGGAAAGATATGGAATAATTGGAAAGCAGAGGTGAAGAAACATTATCATGCCTTTGATACCGACGAAGAGAGATTGAAACATTGTCCACCTAGAGTAAAGCTAGAGCATTGGTCGCAACTTGTTAAGTATTGGGGAACTCATGAGGCAAGGGTATGAATGCATTACTAGCAGTAAAGTTTTATAAATTCAAGTTAAACATATATTTAAATATATTTTTGTAATAGAAAACGAGTCGAAGAAATCGTCGAACTCGTAAGAAGCAAAGAACACCACATACTTTCGAAAGAAAGAGTCATTCGAATGTTGCTCATAGGGTGTTTTATAAAAGATTTTGATTGTCAATATTATTTTATGTTATCAAACTTATTTATGTAACGACTTACGAATCAATGGGTTTATCAAGATGGAGGCTGATCAAGGGAAAAAGTTTCGTTGTTTGATGTTTACATCAAAACATACAAAAGGAGCGATGGCTCAGCCATCGATAAGGATTCCGCTGAAGTAATGGTACAAAAATTAGCAGATGAGGATTAAATTAACAATTAGATAAGTTTATTATTTATGAAAGTTAAAATTATGCATGAAATTAATATGGGAAGCATTTAAAATTAGCAGTGGGGAGATATTGGGATCTTTATTCTGTTTTGGTTTTGTGAATGAATGATTATAATTTTTATTTTATATAATAAGAATCATTTCATTTCAGTAAAAAATGAGGCAAAAAGTAGATCAACTTCCGTCAGATTGTAATGACTCCGTCAGTCATAAAGACGAGATATTGTATGAAGTCCTGGGATCTGGAAAACACGGTCATTATCGAGCTCGTGGGCATGGATAATCTCCTACTGATGTGCATGGAACTAAGCGGCCGAAGGTTAATGAAAAAGTGTATAAGTGAATATGATCTGAGATTCGATCTGAATTTTAAGATAAATTTAATCATTTAGAGGCCCAGTTTGAGTTAATACGTACACACATGATGACTTGCCCTTCCGTTGTATCCAAACAGGTTAACAAGTACACACTTTTATCTTTTGTGCTTAATTATCGTGTATATATATAAATGTATTTTTCTAATATTAAATCATGGTACTAATAGGTTCCTCAATCCTCCAACGAGCAAAACATACCTTCATATAGGTCTATTTTGCAACCCTAGCAAAAGTGGTCTCAAATAATGCTCTTCCTAAAATTGTAGACCTTATTACTTCCAGACTTCCAAAAGTGGTTGTGGCACATGATTCATTGTGAGCAAGGACCCTTCAACAAAATTAGGGGGTACTCCACTTGGTTAAGACTTTTGTGAAGTATATGTAGAGGGGGCTTGAAGTTAATCCTGAGATTAGGGATAATTCCACCATTAGCAATAGTGGTTGGGATTAAAAAACCGAAGCAGCTTAGCATGGCAGCTCAAACGTGGCAACTCAGCGAGGCAGCTTAGCATGGCAACTCATACTTTAGCTTGTTGTGTTATTCATATTGTATCTTTGTTTATATTGACTATAAGCTATAGTGGTTATAATGATGTAACGAGAATAATAATGAGTTTTAGTGTAAGGTCAAATGATACTCGCGACAGACCAGGCTTGGCATGGCCTAGGAGAGCTTTCATACTCTATCGAATGACCTCATCGTGGGAACTTTAGAGGGACTTGGTTCGATGGATTGATAAGTGAGGCACCGTTGGGTCTTATCCTGACCATCTTAGACATAACTGGTAAAACACCGAAGTACCCTCACCGTGGAACCTCAGGCGGATCATCTTGGAGTTCCATCGGGCGTTGAGTTGTGAGCCAAACAACCCTTTACTTAATGTCATATCCAGTTTATCTGATGTCACTAACTAGCTAAGCGATATTAGACCTTCACTTGAGTAAACCACTGTGGTATTTGGGCCTGTCAGACAAGTGGTGAGACACCTCTGTGACAATAGCCCCTTGACACACAATGGTTAGGCAAAAGGCATGTCTTGGCATTTAATGTTTATAACATGGAGATAAATAGTGCATCTGGTATTTAATTTTTGTGACATAAAGTATGAGGGATGTCTTTCATAGGCATTAATGGAGGAGTTGACTCAGGGATGGTGTGGGAGGCTATTTAAGGATCCCAACCACCTTTGAGGAGAGGATGATATTTTTGAGAGTTCAAAAGTAATTACTATAGAGTTATTATAAACCAAAGAGTTTACTCACCCACCATTGTCATTTATTACGAAGATTTTAATACTTGATATAGATTCTTGAGGGAGGTTGGTGTGTTTGGCTGCCTACCAAGGTATATCTAGGGTGCTTACTTCTCTCTCCCTCTAGATAAGTTACTTCTAGGTTCACCACTACCTTCTGAGTTACACACGAGAGATTTATGAGTTCAAAAAGAGTCTATCTTCATCGAGTAATGTTTGTATGTCCTATGGTCAATCAATAGTGTTACCATTTAACTTATCATTACTGTACTCAAAAGGGGTTACGCCTCCATCTTATCTAAACTACCCTCTTACATTTGGCGACTCTGCTTGGGAGGCATTCTTCTAAGCAAGGAGTATGGAGTAAGATAACGTTAATCGAAGGCTAAACTTTGATGACATCCAACACAATAACGAACAAGCGGAGAGAGAACTGGAGGCTCTAAGGGATGGGGCTCCTCGAATAGAGGTACCTCCGGTTCAAACGACAACAGGCATTCCAGGGGTGACACAAGCTTCCACGAGTACAGGGTTGGGACTTGCTCAGGTGGCACTCCTGATGAGTAAGTTTTACGAGTTTTTGGAAACTTCGGTAACTTCAACGGTGCTGGGAGGATTTGAAGACAATTCCTTCGTAACACCAGGGGGAGCCCCAAGGCCCCACCGAGTGCAGGTGTAACGGGAACAGTCCCAACGAGTATACCCTCTATTGTGAATCCAAAAGTGGGAACATCAGGAGTATCAACAAGAACGTATAAGCCTGAGATAGACTTAAAGATAAAGGAAGAGGTCCAGCGCTTACTGGGGGCAGGGTTCATCAAACTCATACAGCACCCTCTTTGGATGTCTATCATTATCCCGGAGGGAAAGAAAGATAAAAATCAAATAAGGATCTGCGTGGACTTCAGAGATTTGAATAGATCTTTTCCCAAAGATGAGTTCCCTCTGCCCTCCATTGATAGCTTGGTAGATGCAACAACTGGTCATGAGATGTATAGCTTCATGGATGGGTATATAGGGTATAACCAGATCAAGATGGACCCCTGAGATGCAGAGAAAACGACGTTCAGGGCCCTGTTAAGAAATTTCATGTACAAAGTAATGCTGTTTGGACTCAAGAACGTTGGGGCTACTTACCAGAGAACAATGATGGCCATTTTCCACGACTTCTTCCACAAGTTTGTGGAATTCTATGTGGATGATTTGGTCATCAAATCAAGGAAGGAGGAGTCCCATCTGGGAGATTTAATGAAGGTGTTTGCCCGATGCAGGAAGTATAAATTAAGGATGAACCCACTGAAGTGCGTCTTTAGGGTAACAAGTGGGAAATTGCTAGGCTTCGTGGTTGATTGGCAAGGGGTACAGATGGACCAGGATAATCAACGAGCGATCTTGGAGATGCCAAGTCCAAGAACGGTGAAGGTGCTGAAGAGTTTCCTCGGTAAAGTCTCCTATCTTAAGAGATTTATGTCTGGGTTAGTCAAGATAGCTCATCTGTTGATGCAGCAGTTACGAAGGAACATGAAATTCAAGTGGAAAGAGGTTCACGAGGATTCACTCGCTGGGCTGAAGATGTTGCTCGTTTCACTACAGATTATGGTTCCCCCGCATGCAGGAATATCGTTGCAGTTATACCTTACATCCATCACGAGGTCCGTGGGAGATTTATTGGCACATGATATTGATGGGGAAGAACGGTTGGTCTACTACCTCAGCAAAATCATACATGGGCCAAAAGTCAGATATAGTAGCTTGGAAAGTCATTGTTTATCCTTAGTCTTTATAGCATAAAAACTTAGACATTATATACTGTCTTTTGCAATTCACATTGTAACTAGATGTGATCCTATTAAGTATTTTCTAGCAAGAACTATATCAATTGGTAGAGCAGCTAGGTGGTTCCTCATCATCTCCAAGTATGACTTGAAGTGTGTGGTTTCTCGCGCGATCAAAAGCCAAGCGTACGCCGATTTGTTGTCAATTTTCCCCTCGGGAACGTTTGAGCCACCCAAAAAAAGTATTCCAGGAGACGATTTTCAAGGCAACCACCTAGACGCAACGGACGAGGAATGGACAATGCAGTTCGATGGATCTTCGACGGAAAAGAAAGGAGGAGATTTGTCTTTCCTACAAATTAGATTTTCCTTGTTTTAACAACGAGGCGAAATATGAAGCATTGGTGATGGGGTTTCTAGAGGCTCTTCGGAGGGGGATTCGTTCACTTTACATCAAAGGTGATTCAAATTTGGTGGTTCAGCAAGTGAATGGAGAGTACGCATTGAAACACATGAGCCTGGCACCATACAGAACAATCATTTAGAGGCTCCTCTGCCCGTTCCATCGAACTAAGATCAATAAATAGCCCAGAACGATGAATCGTCACCCAGATGCCTATGCCACCATTGCCCAAAAGATGGTTATGAGAAACGATATAACTACCGTCGTGATCCAACGAAGAACAATTCCTTCAATGTTACAGTCAATTCTACCGATGGAAGATGACAGATTGGAGGGGGGAGATTAAAGGGTAATTGGAATCTGGAGAAGGATTGATGGGGCTGAGATAATTAGCCCAATACTTCACGAACCAGGGAAAACTTTACTTTAGGAACGTAGGAGGATAGTTATCGAGGTGCATCGGCCCAGAAGAGGTAGAGTAGAGATTGAAAAGAACACATAAAGAGCACTGTGAGACAACGAAAATACCCTTCTACCGAAGAATCCAAAGAGAGGGGTATTTTTGGCCCATAATGAAAGAGGACGCAATGGAGCTACAATGCAAGTGCAATAAATGCCAGTTATTCTTCAAAGCAGCTGAATGTCATTTCGTGGAAGATTAACCTGATTGGAGACAACCGTTTATTGACTTTATCATAGATGGAGTTACCCTAACACAAACAATCAATGTGATGGGACTCAAGCGGAGGGCCCCGAGATTCTATGTTCAGGGGGGGGGGAGATTTATTGAAGGGGATACTTCAATAGGCCGTTGCGTTGCATCAGGAAGGAAGAAGCAGCCGAGGTCCTCAAACAGGCGCACAATCCAACTCACATAGGAGGGGCCAAGTTATATGACCAATTGATGATGTTGGGGTATTATTGGCCAACGATGGAGAAAGACTTTGCTAAGTTCGTTCGAAAATGTAAAGCCTGTCAACTTCATGGAAATATGATTCATGCCCCATCGGTAGACCTACACTCCCTGGCAACGCCTTATCCTTTTCACACTTGTGTGTTCGACCTGGTAGGGGCAATGCATTCTTCTTTGAGGGGGAAGATATGGATACTAGTAGCAACGAAGTACTCCACAAAGTGGCCTAAAGTAATACCACTGAGAAGGGCAAAGGCGGGGGGTGGTGAGCAACTTCATCAGAGAATACATCATTTACCGTTTTGGGATCCCAAAGGTTATCCTATCAGATAATGGAACCACTTTCGTCAATTCAGAAGTAACGATGCTCACAGACAAGTACTCCACCATTCATCATACCGCAACGGTGGCATACCCAAAGGGAATGATTTGGCCGAAGTGACTAACAAAACTTTGGTTAATATCTTGGCTAAAATAATGGAGGATTTCCCAGAAATGTGGGATGATAAGATACGAGCTGTATTATAGGCGTATCGAACAACTAAGAGAAAGTCCACATGGTATACTCCATTCTCCCTTATCTATGGGGCTGAGGAAATTCTCCGAGTGTAGTTAGAAGTTCCCTATGCTCGATATGCTTTACGAAGTAGCACGCTCCCTCAGAATAGACATGTGCAGTTGGAAGCGTTGGATGAACATAGAGATAATGCGATGCAACACTTTCAAATGTATACGAAACAGCTCTCTCGGGCATATGACAACTTAGTGAGACCAAGAAAGTTTGTGGAGGGAGACCTTGTATTGAAAGCAACAGTGAAGCACATCAGAGGATTGCCCTTACCCAAGTTTGCAGTAAATTGGGAGGGACCTTTCATTATAAAAGAAGCTCATGACTCAGGTTATTGCTTAATTTCTAGGATGGAAGAAGATAAACCATTTAAGATTAACAATAAATGGTTTAAGGTCTATCATGTGTAAGCAATTAGGTTTGAACCACTGATGTATCTGACTGTTGTTATATGAATACACAACTTCTTTTTATGATGAGTATGCAAGTTCTTCTTATTATAACTCAAGTGGATATGAAAGAATTATAGAACTTCATAATGTATGCAAGCAGTTATAACAAAAAGGAAAAGCATGAGAAAACATATATCTTTCTTCATTCATAAATTTTGCGGCATTACGAAATTGCAAACTATTGCCCAAGAATTACACAAGAAGAGGAAAAAAAGAAAAATATATATAGAAGTTCATTAGCCTAAGAGGAACCATAGATATGGGGAAGAGAAAAAATCTCCAGGAAGGCCTGAAGAAGATGCCAGGCAAGACTGTTGGGCATTCATAAAAACTTCGAGTCTCATTTATGCTTGTGTGCACTCGATAAGGAGCTTCTCTCGTTTCGACTTTACCATGTGTAGAGCTTCTTCGAGGTCCCCCACTTCTTTTTTAATGTATTCAAGAAGAGGTGCTAACTCAGCCAACTTGGCTTCCTCAACCCGTTGATCCTCCTGATGTTTCTGGAGCAGTTCCCTCTAGCTATCCAGTCGTTGGCTCTTCAAAGTTTTCAAATGCATAATAAGCCAATCAAGAAGAAAGCTATCACGATCCAAATCCTTCAGTGAAACAGGAATTGGTTGAGGAGGGCTCTAGTAACAGTTAAGGTTGGAGTGATGGCAATCTCAGCCACAACGGTAGCCATGCCCCGAAGCCTATAACTCATCACAGAGATGTTGGAACGCAGGCAATCCATGATAAAAGTTTCGGGATGTTGGTTTGCAAGAAGCTCAACTACCAAGCGATGGTTGGCAGTTATATTAGTAGAACACTGGAGCACCATCAGGCATAAAGCATGAGGAGCCAAGTCAGGCAGAGAAAGCTCACAGCCAGATTCACTCTCAGCAGTAACAACGGTCGTGGAACCTTGATCATTGTGGCTGGAGTCTTATCAAACAATGGGTTCCCGATGGGGTAAGGAGGTAGGTGAAAGAACTGGTGGAGAATCCTTCCGATCAACCTGAGAACATTTAGAGGAAATAATAATTTTATGAAAATCTTAACAAGTGTTTTCGTTGTTAAGTCATCGATATAGGTGGAGTTTATGAAAAAAACTTAACAAGTATTTTCGTTGTTAAGTCACCAATATAGGTGGAGTTTATGAAAAATATTAACAAGTGTTTTCGTTGTTAAGTCACCGATATAGGCGGAGTTTATGAAAAAATCTTAACAAGTGTTTCGTTGTTAAGTCACCGATATAGGTGGAGTTTATGAAAAAATCTTAACAAGTGTTTTCGTTGTTAAGTCACTGATATAGGTGGAGTTTATGGAAAAAAATCTTAACAAGTGTTTTCATTATTAAGTCACCTATATATGTGGAGTTTATGAAAAAATCTTAACAAGTTTTTTCGTTGTTAACTCACCGATATAGGTGGAGTTTATGGAAAAACCTTAACAAATGTTTTCGTTGTTAAGTCACCGATATAGGTGGAGTTTATGGAAAAATCTTAACAAGTGTTTTTGTTGTTAAGTCACCAACATAGGTGAAGTTTAAGAAACTGAGAAATAAAGAGAAATTAGCAAAGTACCTCAGCGGTAACACCCACGAGAATTGGAACCACCATGGAAGCCTCAACAGTCGGCAAAGCTCCCTCTCCAACAAACGGTACCATGGCCAATGAAGGAGTTTCGCTAAAAGAAAGAGAAAAACCTAAAAGCAATGACGCAGTATAGGTAGGCACTGAAGAATCACCGTGCGGGACAACAACATCAACCGTGGCCTCGGAAAGAAAAAATCCACTAAGGGCAAAGGGTCGGGTAAGGCTTAGTGAAAGCTGTAAATACAAAACCAATTGTTAGACACAAGGAGTAAGTGCAGGAAAAAGATTGCAATATGTCTAAGCGTTACTTACCCCCGTTATGGCACTAAAAAGGGGAATTGCAGTCAGGGGTCTCGCCAGTGCAGTGGGAAGGATAATGTTAGCTATCAGAGATGCCATTTCCACCTAAAACATCCCAACATATCATAAGGATAAACAAAGCATTGGGACAAGGAAAAGATGTGAGACTTGATAAGAAATTTACCTCAGGGGCACTCTTCTCAACCATAACGATGGGCAGAAGGACCTCTTGCTCGAATGGTAATCCAGAAGAGGCCGGAGTAGTTGCCTCTGGTTGGCTAGATATTTCAACAGATCCAATGGTAGCAGCCCCTGCAACAACTTCTTTGGCCCGTTGGGAGGACAAACAGTGAGAGTAGGTGAGACCTATTATGGGGGAATGGGGAGGAGTAGTATCGGCTTGAGAGGCACCGAACCCCCCCCCCCCCACCCCACAAAACGGCTCCCGGGGGAACCAGGGGGACTGGGCCTTTCTTCAACTCCCTACACCAAAGTTATCAAAGAAATAAGAAAATTCAGCTTGCCTTAAGAAAATGGGAACAAGAATAAAACATGCACACATACCTGAGATTCGGAGGGAGAACGAGAAGGTATAACCACTGGTGAAGGTGGAGAGGAGGTAGCAGCAGAAGGGGTTGGGGTAGGAGGTATCTCAGTTGACTATTTCTTTTGGGACTTAGTGCCCAGAGTTTTCTTCCTTGTGCCCGTTGCATCAGTACCTTGAGGTACCCTCGACCTTTTTCTCCCCTTTGCCGTTGGCTCAGTGGGATCAACCACGATCGTGGAAAAGGCAGTCAAAGGAGGAATTACGCGATATTGAAACTCTGTGTTTATTCTTTCGACCTCAGCTTGAACCTGCCTCCTCAGCTCTTCAATTACCTCGACAGACATAGGAGGGGGAATGAAGGTAATAGGGAATGCCTCCAAAGGATTTTGTGCTTAAACGTTGGGCTTAGATTTTGAGGGACCCCACTTTTGGACTTCTTGGTATTTTTAGCCGTTGGTTGAGAAGGCCCTTCCCCTGTTGCAGCTTCAGCCGAAGAGGCAGGTTGTTTCGGGGTTGCAGCGGTCTTGGGCTTGGGCGTAGCAATGGGGATCATGGGGAAGTGTGGAGGAAGTTCAGTAGGAGGTACTTTGGGGGTCTGGCTTAGAGGGAACTCAATCCCAAGAACGGAATTACCCTTTAATCCCAACTCCAATTTAGAAAATGAAAGAACTGGAGGATACACGGGATCTCCCTTGATGAACTCAAAAATTTGGGCAAGTTGGCTTAGCCATCACTTTGTTGCAAATAGAGGCGTCATGTCCCCTTACCTGGTGATGTCTCCTTTGTTGGCTCAGCCATCACTTTGTTGCAAATAGAGGCGTCATGTCCCCTTACCTGGTGATGCTGGGAATAGTGACTCACCCAGCCATTGTCGAACTCACCCCCCACGTAGCAGTTGAGGAGATCATTGAACATGCCTCACCAAAAGAGACCTTGGGGTTAGATGGTTGAAAAATCGGGCGAGGAGCCCCTTGATCAAAATCAAACTGACTTCTGCATCGATTGGGATTGTAGTGTTCGCTGGTGTATACCCACTCGGTGTAAGAGGTCAGGTATCCTGGAGAAAATAGAAGGACCACAGCCAGTGAAGGGTCTTTAATAATGAGGTCTAGAGTAGTTTCCCGGACCACTCTTGCTTTATGTTTGAAAAAACCACAAGTATAGAGAAAGATATCCTCTTCATAGGGCCTCATCACAAAATTCGAAAAATCATCGATGATGGAGGTCAACTCCTTTCGTCTTTATCTCTTGTGATAAATAAATGAGCGTGGGGGCAGAATTGTTTCCCTCGAAGGAGGTCGATTAGTCTTGGCTTTTACGATAGGGAAATGCACATAAAGGAAGCCTGTTAGGATGACATAATTGGCAAAGTTTGCCCTGTTATAATGACCCAGAGATCGTTTCATGTCGAAAAGGGCTCTATCAAGCCATGTGTAGAGGGATCCCAAGGCGATTGCAGCCCGAGGAAGCTAGATACCCCGGGACAAACATAGGGATATGTTGATAAGGTCCTTTCGAGGTTGGCCATTGGGTTTCCCTGTTAAAAGAAAATGAGAAAGAACGATAAGAATGTAGACAGGAAGTTCCAGCGATGTACCTTAACCGGGGGCAGCCTCAGAGGAACTACCTTTAGAATGATCTTTGAATAAATAGTTGATAAGAGGAGTGAAGGTGGCTTTGTTTGAAGTACCGATGCACCTTCGACATATACGGTCTAACTCTAAACGATCAATAGTCTCTTCAGCATCCAGGGCTTCATCAGAATAGGGCTCATGGTCTGTTGCGTCAAGGCCCAAGAGCTCGCACACGTCCTCTAATGTTATTATAAACTCACCCCACATATCAATGAATGTATGAGTGGTAATGTTCCAGTGAGATAACATAACGGGAAGGGAATAATTATTCTTGGACAGGGTAAACTCACCAAACCACTTAGCTCGATAAAGCCTAATTTTGGTGAGAGTGTCAGCATGGGAACTCTGTATATGGGAGTTCTATGCAGCAAAGTGAGCAGGAGAGTTGCCAGGACCTTCGAAGTCTATGTGGGACCACAGGAAGTCCCTTCGCTCAATACGAAATCGAAGAGTCCCCTCTAGAGGTATAAATTCCCAGTCCTCAGAACTTTCATCTTCATCACCAAGCATCACGACATAATACTTGGCATTAAAAATGCAAGTCTTAGAAAACCCAGCAAAGTCATCACCCTTGCCAAATATATGGGACCGGCAGTAGAAGTGCAGCTGGTCCTTGCGGGCAGAAGTCAAGGAGGTGGCAGTAGGGGTGGTGGCAACAGGGGTGGAAGACGGAGCACTGGTGGCAGAAATGGTGGGATTGCTTGAGGAGGACATTACAGACAACAATGAAGTACGAAAAGACAAGCTCTTTAAAAGAAGGGTTGGGAATGAAGATGGATAAGCACAACCACTGGTGGTGGCATAAAGGATGAGAGAAGGAAGAAGCTAGGTAAAAGCTTGGTAAACAATGGAGTTCGCACAGAGTTCTCTCTCTAAAATAGACAGGAGCTTGAAAAAGATGGAGGAAAGAAAAGGAGTATCGAAAAAGAGACATTTAAAACGTTTTAAGGAACTCGTCTGTTGAGTTTCCCACCACCACATGGTTAAGGCCGCCTATAATCATTTTAAATGAACACATGGCACTTCAGGAAGTGTTTTGACAGCTAAAAAGACAGCGCCACATCATTTACGAAGTAACGTATGGGGAATAAAAAGGGTTGCCTTCTTCATCAAGTTTGAGTTTTGGCGCCAGAATTTTTGTCCGATATATCCAATATACTCCCAATATAAAAGATGTCCCAATGGTTCAAAAAAAGCTACGATGTCCCCTCGCGACAAGTCCAAATGTTGTTTAAATAGTGACTCGGCTACATCGATGATAATTTCTGCTTTTTTGAACATAGTGAAGTGTTACAAGGGATAATTTCACTTACCAAGAGTCAAAACGGGCACTTGAGAAGGTTAGCAGGCCTTTCGGGAGAATTTCAAATATTAAAGTTAGAATGGTTGGAGCTCAGTATAAGGAAAAAAGTGAGATGTCCCTTCGTCAAAGCACTAATAGGCCGTAGCAATTCGGTTCAGGTACATTGGAGAGAATTTTACTTTTTCCTGAAGATTCTAACACAGTGGTTCTAACGAGGGAAAAGATGTCAGAATTTTTTCACATATAAAAGGTTTATCGGGTTGAGAAGTTTTCGTGCAGAAATTTCTTGTTCCAACAACAAATCTCTCCACGATGGGGAAAATGTAGAGGGGGCTTGAAGGTAATCCTGAGATTATGAATAATTCCACCATTAGCAACAGTGTTTGGGATTAAGAAATCGAAGCAGCTTAGCGTGGCAGCTCAAGTGTGGAAGCTTAGCGTGGGAACTCATACTTTAGCTTGTTGTGTTAGTCATATTGTATCTTTGTTTATAGTGACTATAAGCTATAACGGTTGTAATGATGTAACGAGAATAATAATGAGTTTTAGTGTGAGGTCATATGGTACTCGTGAGAGACCTGGCTTATCAGGGCCTGGGAGAGCTTTCATGCTCTATCGAATGACCTCGCCGTGGAAAATTTAGAGGGACTTGGTTTGGAGGATTGATAAGTGAGGCACCGTTGGGGCTTGTCCTGACCATCTTAGACACACCTAGTAAAACACCGAAGGACCCTCATCGTGGAACCTCGGGCGGAGCAGCTTGGAGTTCCATCGGGCATTGAGTTGTGAGCCAAACAACCCTCTACTTAATGTCACATCCACTTTATCTGATGTCACTAACCATCTAGGCGATGTCAGACCTGCACTTGAGTAAACCACCATGATATTTGGGGTTTTAAGACAGTTGGTGAGACACCTCTGTGACAACATCCCCTGACACACAGTGGTTAGGCAAAAGGCATGTCTTAGCATTTAATGTTTATAATATGGAGACAACTAGGGCATCTGGTATTTAATTTTTGTGACATAAAGTATGCGGGATTTCTTTCACAGGCATTAATGGAGAAGTTGCTTCGGGGGTGGTGTGGGAGGCTATTTAAGGACCCCAACCACCTCTGAGGAGAGGATGATATTTTTGAGAGTTCAAAAGTAATTACTATAGACTTATTGCAAACTAGAGAGTTTACTCAACCACCATTGTCATTTATTATGAAGATTTTTATACTTGACAGAGATTCTTGAGGGAGGTTGGTGTGTTTGGTTACCTGCGAAGGTGTATCTAGGGTGCTTACTTCTCTCTCCCTCTAGATAAGTTACTTCTAAGTTCACCACTACCTTTTGAGTTATACACGAGAGATTTATGAGTTCAAACAGAGTCTATCTTTATCGAGTAGTGTTTGTATGTCCTATGGTCAATCAATAGTGCAGCCATTTAACTTATCATTATTATACTCAGAAGGGGTTACGCCTCCATCTTATCTAAACTACCCTCTTACATTTGGCGACTCTGCTGGGGAGGAATTCTTCTAAGCAAGGAGTATGGCACAAGATAACGTTAATCGAAGGCTCAACTTTAATGACATCCATCACAATGAAGAACAAGTGCGAGAGAACTGGAGGCTCTAAGGGACGGGGCTCCTCGAATAGAGGTACCTCCGGTTCAGGCGACAACAGGCATTCCAGGGGTGACACAAGCTTCCACGAGTACAGGGTTGGGACCCGCTTAGGTGGCGCTCCTGATGAGTAAGTTTTACGAGTTTTTGCAAACTCCGGTAGCTTTAACGGTGTTGGGAGGATTTGAAGCCAATTCCTTCGTAACACCAGGGGCAGCCCCAACGGCCCAAGCGGGTGCAGGTGTAATGGGAACAGTCCCAACGAGTATACCCTATGTTGTGAATCCAGCAGTGGGAACATCAGGAGTATCAACAAGAATGTACACCTTGGCTATTATCAAAAGGTAATTATCAACATTTTTTTTAATAGATGTTGAACATTTAATAGTATCAAAAGTGTGTTGAACATTTAATAGGTGTTGCAAAAGGTTATTATCAATATTTTTTTAATGCCGCTAAAAAGATATTACCAGCATTTATATAAATGCCTAAAAATGCTGCTAACTTTTTGCGACATTTTTTAAAATACCGTTGTTCTTTTACCACATTGGCCACCACACTTGTGGAAATCCAAAAGTGCCGCTAACTTTTCACGATATTTTTTAAAACGCCGTTGTTCTTTTACCACATTGACTATTACTGCACTTGTGCAAATGCTGCCAAAAGTGGTGCAAAAGGTGTTACCGACATTTTTAGTGATTTTCTCGGCTTTTAATTTATGCCGGGAAAATCAATATTCCTATAGTGAAAAGTCATTTAGGATCTCCATGACCGAGTAATAAGCAGAATTGGAACCCTCGACTAATAATATGAGATCATTAGCAAAGAATAGGTGGAATATGAGAGGACCCCCCCCCCCCCCCCCCCCGGGGGGGAGGCTCTTATACCATTCTAGTCCTTATTGTTTACTTTCTTTGAAATACTGCACGAAAGGTACTCCATGAAAAGAACAAAAAGGTAAGGGGATAGAGGGTCACCTTAATGTAAGCCCCTAGTCGGTTTGAAGGAAGGAAGTGGACTCCCACACCATAGGACGGATGTGGATGTAGAAGTCACACGACTCGTGATGAGATTGACCTTGCTTGTACAAAAGTCAAAGGCATGGATAACCTTTTGAAGGAACTCCCAGCTCACTTTGTCATAGGATTTTTATAAATCAATTTTAAAAATCATACCATCCTTTTTACCTTTCTTGTTATTAAGAGTATGAAAGATTTTTGGGGTGGTTATAATATTGTGCATAGTTTTACTACCTAAAAGGAAGCTAGCTTAGTAGGGCCCCATATTTTTCATGAGGGTGGGTATAATTCTGTTCGCAATTTACATTAGACAAGATCTTGTATGTAACGTTAAAAACAGTAATGGGGAGGAATGGACTAATAACCTCCAGGTTGTCAATCTTAGAGTTTTCATTTATTTCGATACTTAGCCCTTCTCAAAACAAAATTTCACAAATTCTCCAAGACAATGGGTGCTAATATCCTAATATTTTTTGGAAAAACATAGGTTGAATACCATCCGGCCCAGGAGCTTTAAAAGGTTTTAAGATAAAGAGGGCCCTTTCATTCTCACATAAAGTCACATCAAAGTCCATCCTCAGTTTATCTATACTACTAATGTTGGGCAAGATGTTAGAATAAAAAAGATTCTCAATCGTCGACTGATCCATAGCCGAGAAGAGAATGATAAAATAATCATCGATATGGTTATTTATAATGACAGGGTCATCATCCCACTCCCCATCTATATTGAGTCTATTAATTTTTTTCCTTCTTCTCTCAATAATGGTGGATGTGTGAAAGAACCTAGTATTTTTTTTCTCCCTCCACCAACAATTGTATTCTAGATTTTTGTTTCCGGAATAGTTTCTCATCTCTAAGAATTGCACTATATTCAATCCTAAGTTAGTTAACAAGGATGTCCATATTATGAGAGAGTATGTTGTTGGTCTATTTTTATGCCTTTAAGCCGATTAAACAACTTTTTCTTATCTATTATATACTCTAAAATGCTATACATATGAATTAAATACTCATTTGTTTTTAGAGTGTCCATGCGTCACTCTAATTTTAAGAATACGTCCTCTCTCCTCTAATTTTCTCGGCAACCACTAATAGACACAAAATCTTTCATTTTTCCATTGCCTTTTACTATTACCAACTGTAGGCCTTCTATCTTCTATTGATAAATTCTATACGACCTTTCAAATCAATCTTCATCTTCTCTTATTCTCATAAAGAAAATTGGTTTTTTATGGGCAAGACTCCTGAGCCTGTTTATCACTGAAATTTCAGTGTCTGTGGCAACGGTCAAGACTGCTGGAGCAACTCAAGAGTAGGTATCCATGAAATTTGTCATTTTGGTAATATCTCAACCATTACTCTTACGTCTCTATGCAAAAAGAAAAAACTCCCGCCCCATTTTTCGTTGCCGTTCTCCTTTGACGGTTCAACGGTGGTGGAACCTTCGATGGTTTAGCAACGATGGAAGGTTCAAACTTCTACGCATAACGCACGTTTATATGACTTTACTAGATCTGTTATAGTTTCTTTTTTTAAGTAATTTATTGTAGATTGTGAACTATTTTTGTGTTGGATTTGAAGAATATTAACTGTGAAGTTTTCTATTTTAGTGATTCGTAATGGTTGGTGGAGGTGTTTGGTTACCGAGAAATTGGAAGAGAATCTACATGTCATGTTTATGACTATTGAACTATTGATAAGTTGTTTTTTGTATGTAGAACTCGTTGTTATAAATGTGACTTAGAAGTAGTGTAGGGTTTTGTTCTCTTTGAGTACTTCTTTAAGCAAGTGGGTTTGTTATTTTCTCCAGAGCTATATATTCAGCATTCTAATAATACCGTATCACTTCAGATCTAATAGTTATCTGGGTAAACTCCCTTTAACCATCACTTTTGGACACTATGCACCCTGAAAATGTACAGCATGTCGAAAATTAACGAATGTCTCAAAAGTGCTCCACATCTTTTTTGCAAATGATAATTATTTCATTTTCATATCTCAGTCCACAAATAAACGTCTAATTTATATTCAATCGATCCACTTCTAAATCCTAAACAATTTAAGCCATTTACCAAACTACATAACCCTCACTTATTGCAAGTATTTAAGTTTATAGTAGTCATTCCTGCGACAAAATCATAAGAAATTATTCCAAATGTGTGTACTAATTTGGTCCAAAATGTGGATTATTTAGGTTTATGCAGCGAGACTAAATGATTCATAAACGAGGACATTCGAGTGGTGTTTTGTGGACAAGTTTCAGATAAGCTGGTCGTGTATGTATGAAATATGTTATCTGTACATGAGAGGATACGATGGTTGAAAATTCAAATTTGTGGAGGTGTACAGCTATAATACAATCCGTTGAGTTCACTTTTCAACATTACATGCATATCTACACCTATTATTTTCAGTTCTTTTCATTATCTATTTTGTGTTTATATTTAATCCCACTTTTTTTTCACCCTATTTTTATTAAACTTTAAAAGCTTTTTAGGGATGTATAGATCGGTGAGAATGAAAAGATTGTTTATTTTTGTATATGTTAGGACTTAAAGTTAGAGATGGTCAAAGTTTTGTTCGCTTGGGATTTTATCGAACACATTTTCTGTTTTTTTGTGGTTTTATATTCCCATTTTTTTTAATTTTCTTTCAATTTCTCAATTGGCTTGGTTTATTATGCATTCAACATTGTTTCACCCGCGCATCGCACGGATTTTCACCTAATTTTTGAAGATATTGCCATGCACATTTTGATTTCAATATTTAGCATTTTGGATGAACGTATTAATATATAATCAATACTTGAGGGATTTTGCTAACAGAGTAAATAAGTCATCAAAATACATCCTCTCAAACCAACATCACGAAGCCTAAATGGTTTTTAAGGGTTACATGAAAGTGTTTAGCTTTCGTCTGGATGAGCATAGGGCTATGATCTGAGGCCTATCTAGAGAGTTTGTCCACGACCACTTCCAACAACTTATTTCTCCAATTCGGATTAGCAAGCGACCTATCAAGTCTAACCATGGTATTTGAAAAACCAAAACGGTTGTTCGTCCAAGTGAATCTGGGGTCCGTGCTACCTACTCCGAGAGCTTGCATGTGTCAATATTCTTCGCAAAAAAGGAGCAGCTACTACTTGCGTCAGATTTTGAGAAGCTCTTCTTTTCACTATTGTCAATATGGTCGTTTAAGTCTCTGGTGATGAACCAAGGTATTCTCGAGTCCTCATCTAAAAGAGAGAGATTCTCCTAGAGCTTACGTCTTAAGGAGAGTAGGGGACTCGCATAAACTGCAGTGAGGAGCCATTCATCATAATTCTTCCTAGTAACAAGAAGATAGATAGATTTTATTACAATTGGGCAATGTCATGGCCGAACCTGGCCATGTGCCAAATGGACAATGGCACATGACCCATTTTAGAGTATGCATCTATATATGTATATTATAGGGGTCCAAAAATAATTTATGTATATTAAAAATGTTAATTTTTTAAATAAGTTTAATTTTTTAGGGGCCATATTTGTACAAAGAATGATTCAACTATCAAAAAATTTCACCCAACTAAAATGGCCCCCAAAAAAATAAGTTTAATTTTTAGAGGACCATTTTAGGTATTTACTATCTTTGTACAATATTTTTTAGAAGGGTCCTAAATTTCGCACGGGGCACTCCAAATCTTAGGACCGGTTCTGGGCAATGTCCCATAGTTTTTTTACCACTACCACCTCTTCTACTTGCGTTTCCACCAAAAAATTACATTCTTACATTTGTAGTAATTGATGATTCACTTGGGTATCCACAATCAATTCTATTGGTATTTTTTCTAATACCATGTTTGGCTCAATCGCTACTTTGGTTTCGTTGAGAGGTAGAAACAGGTTGATATATGGGAAGAGTAGGCTGTTAGATGTAGCAGGGTGTTTCTATCCTTCGCTAAAATACGCAATGTGATTGGGAGGTTATTTTCGATATGGTTATTATTTATTTTGGAGGGAAATGTTATGGCGTCAAATTTGGTCGTCTTGTAATGTCACTTCTATATCATAGAGTTGGTTAGGCGGTACAACGTTGTTGGCCGGCATGTCCTGATTTTTTGGACTTTGGTTCTCCTCATTTAAAGCCATCTCCTGAGCCACGCTACTGCTTGATGGAGTGGCCTTCCTCATCTTTCTCTTGCTCTTTTATTTCTGTTGGTCATAGCAATGTCAGTCAATCTGTTCCACTCATTACCATTCTCTTTTTGGCTTGGTAAAATCTCTGAGTTGTTCTTCTTAGAAGGGTTCATCTATGTAGCCCATGATGGGAGCTTCCTCTTGTGTTTCTTGCGTAGGCCAAGATGGCGTCATTTCCTTGGTTTTTCACCTAAAATATTGAATCTGTTTTGTGCCGGGCATTGTTTTTTTATTTTGAGCCAGTTTCCTATTCCAACTTTGTATGAGCATCCAAGGCCCGAACTCAGACTTATTATCTACACTCACGCCTTCATGTATATGTAGTTTGAGTTTTGATGCAAAATAACTAAACGATATAGCATTTGAGCGGTGAGGAACGTGCCT
Organism: Sambucus nigra; assembly: GCA_949130495.1. Taxonomy (NCBI): domain Eukaryota; kingdom Viridiplantae; phylum Streptophyta; class Magnoliopsida; order Dipsacales; family Adoxaceae; genus Sambucus; species Sambucus nigra. The sequence continues at coordinate 380,898,372 of OX422224.1, forward strand.
GAGATTATATTTCCTTTTTAGTGTAAATTACATGCCTTTTGTTCAAGGACTTAATTTAATAGGTCCATTTTGAACTATTCTTGTGGGTTTGTGCAATTACAAAAGGGAATTTGAATGGCCTACGATTAATATAGAAAATCTTGGGGTCGTTCAAACGAAATGATTGGTTGTTCAAACGAGATAGCCATAATCATTCGAACAAATCTTCAAACGACCTTCAAACGGGAAGTACTTGTTCGCATTTCAAGCCTCGTTAGATTCTCATTAGAACCCCAATACAAACGAGATTCGATGTCGTTCGAACGAGTCTACAGAAATTTAGAAAAATTTGTAAAATTTTGTGTTGTCACCTTGTGGACCCTTGCACTACACCTAGGGGTGGAAGCGGTACGGGTTTTTACCGTACCGTACCGTTTTGATCCGAAAAAAATGATTTTGGTTTCATATATTAAAATACCAGAAATTGATCTTACCGAAACCGAAATTACCGCAAAAAAGTGGGTTGGTTTTGATTTTAATATTTATAAAACCGATTTACCGAAATTACCGCACCGAATTTACCGAAACAAAAAAAAAATCGTACCGAAATTACCGTACGGTACCGAATTTATTGAAACCAGAAAAAACAGTACCAAAATTATTGTACTGTATAGAATTTATCAAAATTACCGTACTGAATTTACCGAAACCAGAAAAAATTGGTTTTGGTTTTGGTTTTAATATTTAAAAAAGTTGGTTGGTTTGGTTTTTGGTTTTTTGGATCTTTTAGTGTTGTTTACCAAAACCAGAAAAAATCGAAACCAGAAATCAGAAAAAACCAGAATTTACCGAAATCCGAAAAAACCAGAAAAAACCAGATTTTACCGAAACCAGAAAAAACCGAAATTACCGAAAAAACCGAATTACCGGCCGGTTTGGTTTTGGTATTAATTTTGGTGTACCGGGTGGTAAACTAGGGGTGGCAATTCGGGTTAGTCGTGTCATTTTCGAGTCGCATTGATTTTTATTTGAGTATGAGTTTTTGGTACTCTTAAATCTATACAAGCTAATCGTGTCATATTCGGGTCATTTCGGGTTATTACCATATACGGGTTATCGTGTCAAAAATTGCCAGCCCTATGGTAAACTGGTACGGTTTGGTTTTACCATTTAGAGTTTGGTTTTAGTATTGATATCTACCATTTACCGACCAAACCGTACTGCTTACACCCCTAACTACACCAAATCCTGCGAATAGTCATGATATTGGGGTCACGACCCATAGCTATGACCATATCCAAAATGGGCGTGACGAATTTCATGACTCAGTGTGGTCATGGATCGTCTTGCATGTAGTCACGGACCATGGCCGTGACTCGTGTGGGTCACGAAATACATGACCATTATGGCGCTAATTTTCCCTCCAAATGTGGTCTCAGATGGGGTCACGGGCTAACGCCGTGACCATAACCTAAAGCCACACTGAGATGGTCACGACTTTGGACCTTGACCATACTGGGAATTGAGTCATGGCTTTGGGCCATGAGCAGTGTATTATTTACACGCTCACATGTTAAAAATTAAAGGGGTCAGGACACGTGGTCACGGACCAGTGTCTTTATACTTAATCCCCAGACGGAGTTTTCATTTCCTCAAAAATTTCTAAAATCTCTAAAGTTTCCCTCTCTCCCGCGATTTCGTCTTTTCTCCGGCGATTTCGGCTTTCAATCTCAATCTCAATCTCTCTTTCAATCTCAAAGGTAATATTTTGTGCATTTGTATTTCTCTGTGTGTATTTCACTATGTATTTCTATGTGTGTGTGTATTTCTGTGTTTATATGTGTGTGTGCTGTGTGTATTATGTATATATGTATGTATACTTTATATGTGTGTATATGTATATGTATACTTTATGTGTGTGTATTCTGTGTGTATATGTGAGTGTATTATAGAGAAAAATATATGTCTAATGTTAGTTTAAGTTTGGAGCTGAAATATAATAAAAAATGTGTGTCCATTAATATTGATGCTATTAATTTTAGGGGTAATTTTAAGACTAACTTTTGTAAGGGTTAATTTTAGGGTTGATGTTAGGATTGATTTTAGGGATTATTGGCTTGAAAAAAGTAGGTATTCAAAACCTAATAAATTAACGATGAGATACACACACGTACATGGGATACACTCGTGGGAGACTACGTGGCTTGGCTGGTTTCTATGGAGTTTTGTCTGAATCATTTTTGAACTAGTGCCCTGGCTTTTTACAGCTATACCAAGTGTTCCCATGACTGATTTTAGATGGTGGAGTTCGATTTTGTTAAGTGAGGGGAAGTAAGGCTTGTTATGCAACTATAGTTTGATTCCACGCTCTCCTTCTCAAATGCCATATTGTTGGTGGGAATTTCCAGTGTACAGCTAAGACATGATATAAGCGAGAAAGTAACCGTTATGTGAAGGAAATCAAAGGTCGGGTCACAAATATTTTCGCGATCGTTGTGTGAAGTAAGGTCATAACGGCCACTAAAAAGTGATGTCTATTTTGGGAGTATTTGACCCGAAGTGACTCCACAATCGCATTCATATATCTTTATGTAAAATCGCCACAAAGCGGCCAATGTAATTCACAGGAACCGACCATGTAATCATGGGACCCCGGTCTACGTGTGTATTTCTGTGTGTACGTGTGTATTTCTGTGTGTATATGTGCATGGTATTCACTCCCTCGTACATAATAACAAGTTAATGGTTCATTTGAGCTGTTATTTATAGAAATAATATTCATGCCATTATTCATTTTTCTCAGGAAAAATGAGTCACAGTGATAATAAATGGCAACAAGAGTGTGAAAGGTTACAATTGGCCTACACTCGTACCTCTTTCATTAATGAGCCTTATTCAGTGTGTACTCCGATTTATTGGTATAGATAGGAAGATTGAACAATTTAACTACCTTGTGAACCGTAGAGTTTATCTCAAGCAAGAGTACTTGTTCAATTGTATTCTGTTTTCCATAACAGAATGTAGGGATGAAGCTGTACAATATATTTATTTCGTGTACATAGTCCTGATACAGCAGTGACCTTGCTTACGTTATCAGAGAAAGATAAAAAAAAATTCAACCATTATGGATAGAATTACGTACAAAGAGTATTGCCGAAGACTGTGATTTCTCGCGACACATCCACATCAAACTCAATCTTGCCAATAGGCTGAAGAGGATGAGATTTCGAGATCATGTGGCTGACATATATGCATCCATTATAGATACACTTCCTCCTAATTAGCCATGTGTAAAAATCCATAGGTTTTTAAAAGTAAATCCCGACTGGATGGAGATCAGACACATTGAACTTTTATTAAAGTCTTACCATGAAAAGGTAGATTACAATATATGGTCAGAAAATTTATTTTGTTAGTTATAATTTCATATTGAACTTTGAAAGTATGCATCTACTATTATAGATACACATTAAACTTTTATTATTTTTGTAGATAATATTGAACGGTAATGGAAACAATGCTCTAACCGAGGACGTGACACCAGCACAAGGAGAATTCTCATCATCAATTGGTTACCAATACTCAACTCCACCAACGGTTCACTTCCCTACTCCGAGTTGCAGTAGGCAAGGCACTCCCATTAATCCAACAGACATGCCCACCGCTCCTGAAACTGTCGGGTCAGTTGAAAAGAAACCCATTGGGTTCTCTTAATCGGGGAATAACCCCAGAGGGGATAAGAATCACATTCAATAATTTAAAGCCCAGTGTTTATCGTAGGAAAAAATGAATGTGGGAGTGGGAGGAGCTGATAATTGGAACCTCATAAACAAAGCTATTAAAGATGAAATCTATGAGAAACTCAACAACCGGTTTGGATTTTCTGCAAACTCAAAAAATAAGGTTCTTTCTCGGGTTGTTGAACAACTCTAAATATATCGGAGAAACCTTAGGCAGAAGCATTTCCCTAAGGGAGCATCTAGCTCCGACATTTTGGTGCTAAAAACCAAAGTCCCTTAGAACGTTGAGATGCGAGTTGGTCAATGGAATGATTTTCTAGAAAATAAGGTGAGGGACTCGAAGATGCTATAAAGGGAGTAAATAAAATAGAATAGGGCAAGAAAAACTGATGTCCAACGGCATGTCTCAAAATCATATGAAGATTTGAAGAAAGATTGGTCGAGGAAGACAAAAGGCAACCCAGATGAAAGAAAGACAATTAGCTAAGACTCTAGAATCAATGCATTCTCTAAGTAGTCAGTTAGCTTCAAGACCTTTTGACGACATTGACAATCATGCCCTCGAATAAACCTTGGGGAAGGACCATAGAGGGAGGATGAGAGGTTTGGGATCGCATAGGTCAAAAATAAGATTCAAATATGTTGTACCTCTCGTGGACGAGCTTTATTCTATTGATAAGCATTTCTCGTCCAACTATGAACCTCATTCTTGGACTGAAGGGGATGTAATGGGGATTCAAAATGAATTAGGAGGCATGAATGATAAACTTTCACAAATTATGTCCCTTTTTACCTTTCATATGCCCCTGCAACCCCCAATCCATCTCGATTTCCCCTTACCTCCTCAAAATCTTCCTCCTTATCTATTCCCCCCACAAATGATGGTTCCTCCTTCAATATTCCCCTTCTCAGCGTCTTAGCATGTCACAGGTCTTGGATCATCATCAACACATAGGCCTAAAAACATGCCATTAGAGGGAGAATCCCCGAAACACCACCCAAATGACCAATGACCAGTGCTAACACCTCTCACGGGATTAACGTATCTCATAGGAACTAACCACGTGGCCATGAGACCCACGGTTTGAGAGCACGACCCAAATTTTAAAATATATATACTTACGTTTTAAAACATGACGTTATAGGGAGAAACCATGAACCACCTCCCAAACATCCCTGTGAGAGGCGCCAACACCTCTCACGGGACCAACATAGTTTGTAAGAACCGATCGCGTGGCCATAGGACCCCCGATTTGAGAGCACGGCCCAAATTTTATAATATCGACACTTAGGCTTGAAAATATGCCGTTAGAGGGCGGAACCACGAACCACCCCCCAAACATTCCCATGAGCAGAGCCAACACCTCCCATGAGACCAACGTATCTCATAGGAACCGACCGTGTGGCCACGACATCCTCAGTTTGAGAGCACGACCCAAATTTCAGAATATCTACACTTAGGCTTAAAAACATACCGTTAGACGGAGAAACCACGAACCACCCCCCAAACGGCCCAATGAGTGGCGCTAACACATCCTATGGGAGCGACTTATCTCGTACGAATCGACTGCATGGCCATGGGACCCACAATTTGAGAAAGCAACCCAAATTTCATAATATTGTTGTGCTCTCAAACCAGGGGTCTCGTGAGCACGCGATCTTTTATAATTTATTGTTTAGCATTATGGCCGTACGAGGTTTACATTATGCAGGTTTTAGAATGCCTAGAAAATAAATAAAATCTGCTTAATTTTTTTAATATATTTAAAAATGGTCACGGACATAGTCCATGACCAACCCTATTTTTTTATTAAGCATAAATGGGGTCACAACATTTAGAGTACATCAGGGTATGGATCACGGGCTAGGGTCGTGACCAATCTGACAACATGAAAGTATGGGTCACGATCCAAGACCGTGAAAATGTCTTTGACAATTTTCATACGCCAAAGGGTTGGTCATGGCTTTGAGGTGTGACATGATTCGTGAACATTCACATAAATTAATGGGTGAGTTACAACCCAAGGTCGTGACCAGTTATGGGATGGGGTCACAACTAGTGTCCGCGACTTGACGTGACCCCTGAGGTTTGTGACCAATGCTTTGGTCAGGAATATGAGCCATGACCAATGGATATGGTCATGACCGATTTGGTCACGGACCAAATCCTTGACCCACAACTTGTGGTCATGGACAAAATTCATGACCAATTGCCCAATTTAGTGTAGTGTTGGATGAGTTGAGCTACCAAGCTCCGAATAAAGCAGATCAAATGTGGGTCAAGACTTTGGTGGACCAAAGGGTTTAAGGGTTCTTGGATTTAAATAGAGGTGAGAGGGTGGAAAGAACCCACTTCTCTTCATTTTATCAGGTTTTTACATTCTCTCTATACTCTCAAACTTTCTCCCTCTATTTTCAGCACACTTCCACCATCCCCAAGCTCTAAACCACCATTCTTAGCAATATCTAGCCCATTTTCAAGCTTGTAACACCCATATCAAGCCTTAGCCAAGGAAGAAGTTGGGTTGGAGCTTTCAAGAACAGTTTGAGCATTCTTGGAGCATTCTTAGAGATTTAGAGTTGCTAGGAGTTTTTTAGCCCTATTTTGTAGTTTTTCAGGTGGTGGTTCCATTATTTGTGGTAGTATCCATTATTTTGGTATTTCTAAATCTCTCCAATTGATTAATATTGACTGTATTGCCGAATCAAATGGTTTAGGTACAAATATTTCTATAATATTTCTATCGACATTTTGTGTATTAGTTTGTGGTAGAGTTGTCAATTCATGATTTTTTTTCTAATGTATTAACATAGTCCTAGAGGTATCCTTTATACCTATTCCTTTGGTTTGGATTTATATAATAACATAATCTTCAATATTTGGATCATCAATAGATATAAAGAAATTTGATTTTATGTTAAACCAAATAACTCCATTTACTAAATTGGATTAGACTCCTCTAATTATATCATTCATAGGATTACCGAATCTTTTGCCTGAAACCAGTATCGCCACAGGTGTATCCATACCTTGTCTAAATAATGCAGTGATACATATTTGAATAAATTCAATATTAATATATTTTATATTCGGATGTTTTTTCTTCCATCTTTTGATTTTATTTAAGTCAAAGATTTTTATATATGATGTTTCATCATCGGTTGACCCAGCTGTGGTATTGCCATTAAAATTTTCAAATATTCTTGTAGAGAATAATTTGAATTTAGATAGTTTATAGGCATCTTCCTTTTTATGAGTTGTCTTTGGTTACCAATTTATTATAATTGTTTGTTGGTAAAAGTTATTTCTTCACCAACAATTTCACGAAGAGTTATTGTTTATGACTCATTTTCGTTACTTTCTCGTCTTTCTGCAGTATTATACATAAATGCAAATTCTTTATTAGATGATTTCGAATCAGATTCTAATTCATATAATATTTCTTCGTTATCCGAAATATCGATAAAATCATCACCAAAGCATACTTCAAATTCGTGATCTTCAATAAATTTTATCATTCTTTATGCACTTTTCCCCCTTTTTAGGGCATTCAGGTGCATAGTGACCTTCTTCATTACATATATAACATTTACACTTCTTTTTTGGAATTTGTTGTTTAGAAGATTTCTTTTTTGTAATATATTTTTTTATTTTTCGAAAAAGTTGATTTCTTTTTCCAAGGTTTCCATTTAAATTTTCATTTTTGGGACTTTTTGAAAATTCTAGGAGGTGGATTACATCCTATCTTCCAAATTTCTTTTAAAATTTTATCACAACATTTAAACCCGGCTTGTGACCCGGTGATTTGATTTTTGACTTTCTTTTTTTGCTTTTATTTCAATGCACTTTTCGAATATTTGTCTTAATACCCAATTAATACGAAATCCAAGATTATCTTCCTTATTGATTTGTTTTAAGCAATTAGGATAAGTTTTTAAAAATATTTCATCCGATGGGTTTGGGAGTTTATTAAAAAATTGATCCAGCGAGTGAAGGTTTTCTGGAGGATTTAGTTGGAAATAATATTTTTTATATATTTCAACAAATTCTTCAAATTGATAAATATTACATAATTCTAGTTTAGATAATATGTAACATGCATCTTCTTGAATTTTGGGTTCTCCAGTGTGTCCAATCATATCTTCTTTAATTATATCAACCAAACCTTTTAGTATTTCATCAAAAGTTTTGAAATTTTGTACGATTTCAGATTTTTGTTGAGTTCCTTTTCTGATTTTTCCCATTGTTAGAACCATTTTAAAACATCACCTTGAAGTGTTGCAGCGAGGTAGTCTAGTTTTTTTTCTTTAGACCACGTACTCTTATAATTAGTAATGAGTATGGACATGGATTGTGTCCATTCGTCTATAGTTTGTTCTTGGTCCTTAAAGGGTACATGACTTAGATCAAGATAAATACCATTTTGAGATATATTATATTTATCCAAATTATCTCGTCTTAAGAAAAAAGGATTTGGTTCTTCTTCCTTAACTCCACTACTAGTTGCTGTAGAAGTATTGCCAGTTTCAACAAAGTCTTCTTTTTATTATGCACGATTTGCATAAATTGTTCAAAAGCTTCCCAGTTTTGAAATTCCTGGAGTGGTTCTTCAACTTTTCTTTTTCCATCACTGGTGTTTACTACATGAGCAGGGTTTTCTTCTTCATCAGATGGATATTGGTTTAATTCATACTAATAGTGTTGTAACAATTTTTCATGTTCTAAATACGTGTTTTGTATTTGTTCAATAATTTTATTGTGTTCCGAAATATTTAACATTGGATCTTTATACAGATGTCTCCAATAGTCTAATATTTTACGAATATGTATGTATCCAGTATAGTTAAATTCTTCTGTTTGAAGGGCTTTAATTTCTTTTGTGCCATAGTACAATCTAGGGATTTTATTATCTCCCGAATAATTCATTTCAGTTTGTTCTAGATTACTTTGAACATCTATTTTTATGAATAAATTTTCAATTTTTTGTTTAGTTGACTCTTTTCAGTCTAGATTTGAGATTGTTTCGAGTTGACTGAGTTTCTGATCAACCTTGTTTAAGTTGAATTCTATACTATCTAATTTTCTTTCTACATAGTTTTGATATATGATATGATGTTTTTCATTTCGTTTTACCCATCCAAACACTATATCAGTTAAACCATTTAAAGTAGTACTTATTTTACTAATATCATTTTTAGATTTTTTTATCAATATGAAAATCATGATTATACATAGATTCTTCCTTATTTAACCATGGAGCTAAACATTGTAATGAAGCATCAACATCTTGTTTTTCCATTTTAGTTCTCACTAGTACCAAAGACCTCTTATTATATTATTTCAGGTGCCTAAAACTAAGTTGCTTAAAGCTTTTAGCTAACTGTAGCAGTAGTCAACAAACGAAAATATGGGCATTGAAACAGTAATGGGTATATGGGTTTTGTGAGAAAACTAGTGGAAAATTAAAATATTTCTGCTATAATACAAATGTATCACGGTCTGATTAAAAAAAATACGCAAACAAACAATATAGACATAATAGTTAACACGAATATTAATTCTTATAATAAAGCTTGATTCAAACATAATATTTAATACATACCTTAATAACAAGGCTCATTGGCTCTGATACCAATTACAAAAGTGCGAAAAGTAAAGGCTTAATATTACAAAGAGAGTGTATTTTATAGAACGTGTTATGAAAGGATAGAGAAGATTGGTTTTTTACAAGTGATTTCTAACTGAATGGGAGAGCTCCTTTTATAGGCCCGGACGTCAAGCATTCATACAATTATGTTGATTAATTGATAAGAAGAAAAGAGAAAGAAAAGAATAAAAAAAATGTGGGCGAACGATTTACAAAAGGTGAATAGTACTATTTGGTGAATAGTACTATTTGCATTTTCAAATAGTAAGTACTTTTACATTTATTTCTTTTATTTTTCTTCTAGGGACCACATATCGTGTGCAGTTGTTCCGTGTGGTAATCATCCTATCATGGCATTAGCGATGTTAGCTTTATCGATGGAGTCACGGGACATACTATCCATTGGACTTTGGCCCTCTATCCAATAAAACTAGTTATATGAAAAGACAAATATTGGGTATATCCGTAATTCCCTCTAGATAATATATGATTGACCAAGGTTTTCATCATCATTGGTAAATATCCAAAAATTTTCTGGTAAAATGGTTGGAAAGATTAGTTTATTTACTAATCCCCATTCAATTGGTTCAATATCCCAATAGTCTTCCGTGAAGAAGTGCAGTTTTGGCACATCATCATATGGATTGAGATAATCAGCAAAATGGAATAGAAGATTTTTTATCTTTTGATCCTGGTCTTCAATTTTTAGAAAAAATTCTAATTGGAATAATGGTCTTGGAAGAAGTTGTTTTGCTATTTCAAATAAATAAATTCTTCGAACTGTATTGAAAATTTTATCAGAAAAGTCATTTTCCAACAGTTTTGGTACTGCTAGAAAAATATTGATTTTTTCAAGAGAAAAATCCTCATTTTCATAGTTTAATTATTTTAAAACTTGAAGACTAAGAGAATTTAGTTGATTTAGAACTATTGTTTGTTCAACAATTTTTTCAGTGAGGGTGCTTAGGTTTTTTTTTGAAATCTTTTCTTTTTTCTGTAAGATGAGATTTCCATGCTTCATTTAAGGGTTAATACAACTCATAGGGGATTCATGGGTTGTAGATGTCAGATACTTCGTCGTTAAGAATGCTTTTTTTTGTCTGGAGTCTTGAAAATTGGTAAACTAAATTAAGGGGTGCCAACTGTTTCATCCAATTCTCCCATTCTGGTATAAGTTCTTAGATATTGTTATATTTTTGGTGACATGCACCCAGATAACCATTTATTTGGTTATGACAATTGTACCAATTGTGGTAAATACCTGGTTGGCGTCCACTAAATACAACGTACACAAATCTTGTTTTAGATTGTGCATTTGAGGATGTTCCTTGGGTCATTTTTCATTTTTAGCAATAGTTACCCATTCACCTTGTACTTATTGAGGTTCTTTATCTTCCATCCTGAAAGAAAAAACATTCCACTTGTTTAGTGGGTTTTCGCAAATATTCCACTTGTTTAGTGGTTTTCCTCACAATTTCTTCTAAGGTAATCTGCAAGAAAATTGTTAGTACCTTTTAAGTGTTAAACTTCAAAGTTATAAATAGAAATTTGATTATACCATTTTAATCTTCTTCCGTCTAAAATATTTCCTTTATTTATATGGAAGTTCCTAACAACTTTATTGTCTGTTCTGACAATAAAATCTTCGGGTGCTAGGAAAATATGGAATTTTATAATAACAAGTTTTATTGCTAATAATTCCTTTTAAAAAATAATGTAATTAAGTTCATTCGGCTTAAATTTACCTGAATTTTAATCGCATATTAATTCATGCTTTTGAATATTTTTTGGTGTAGGGTTTTTCTTACCACGGATACCAAATATATTGGAAGTGGTTTCTTCCCAATATTGTGCTGAAATTTCTTTGAGGACACATCACCGACAATTATCTGAAGTATTTGTTTTAAGAATTAATGTATATCATGATTTAGGAAAATAAACTTTCAGGCAATGATTAAGTATATCATGTTTTATTGTTTTTACTACAAGGGTATCATTTTTATTCTATGTAAAAACATCACTCTACTTGAGTTTTTCAAGAAGTGGTAGTTCCTTCGGTGATAATCCTTATATGAAATTTCTTCCATAGTTAAGGATTCCCAAGAAACTTTTCCATTATTTTTTATCCAAAATTTCTTCATTAAAATCTCATATTTTCAGATTATGTGGTCTTGTAATTTTAAACCATCTTGGTTTAAGATTATTCGAAGAAAATTGATTTATGTATTTTCGATTTTAATTTTCTTTGGAGATAAAATAATTCCATGTTTTTGGAATTTTTTCACAAAGAATTTTTAGATGATGTCGATGTTCTTAGTATTTGAAAAGACAAGAATATCATCTATGTAAACAATACAGGAATCTATAAGATCTTTAAAGATACTATCCATCCATCCATATCTGGAATACCTGTAAAGCTGAGTTTAGACCAAAAGGCATAATATTCCATTGATAATGTCATCTAGGGGTACTAAAGGCTGTCAATGGTTTTGGTTCTTCAGTTAATTTTAACTGCCAAAATCCAGACTTACAATCAAATTTACTAAAGATCTTTTTACCTTTAGTTTGGTTGATTAATACATCATTTCTTGGGATGAAGTAACCATCAAATTCTAATTCTTCATTTAACCCTTTGTAATTTATGATCATCCTATCCTTTCCTCCCTTGGTCTCACTATGTTTTCTTACTATGAAGGCAGGGCTAGAATGCGAGTTTATTGCTTCTTAAATAAGATTATTTTCCAATAATTCTTTGATTTGATTATCAAATTCGTCCATGTTTTGTCTAGTATAGATCATGGGTTTGACTGTTATAATGATATTGGAATCTCTTAATTTGATATTACAATACCTTGGACTTTAATCCCATAATTTTAGTGTGTGTTCACAAAAATTGAAAACCATGATCAAAAGATAAAAAATCTTTTAATTGATTTTGCTGATTATCTCAATCTATAAGATGATGTGCCAAAACTGTACTTCTTCATGGAAGACAATTGGGATATTGAACCAATTGAATAGGTATTAGTAAATAAACTAATCTTTCCAACCATTTTACTAGAAAATTTTGGATATTTACCAATGATGATCAAAATCATGGTCAATCATATATTATCCAAAGGGAATTAAAGATATACCTAATACTTGTCTTTTCTTATCACCAGTTATATTGGATGGAGGGTTAGAGAGAGATTTTGCCAACCATACCAAATCTGGCACCTCAGAAAAATTGAGAATTATGAATATGATGAGATCGACCACAACAATTATGATGATAAACCCCTAGAACACATGTGTACAGAATTATATTGGTAAAAAAACCTTACCAATATTTCTAATATGGCATCATATTTTTATCGGGAAAATGAAATCAAATTCATGGTGACTGATGGTAGACGATTGTTTGTTACAGACTTTCCCATTAATTATACCACATCGCTTGAACACGACCAACTATTAAGAAAATTTCAAGATAATTTGAGAAACACAAATAATTTAGATGTTCCTTATGAATTATTAAGCAATGCGGATGAATATGATTTAGCCCAACTTTATCCTCACAAGCAAAGTCCAACGTATATCATGTCCTTTGACTCCATCGGTGAAGTCAACGTCGCTAATCCCATGTAAAGAGGATTACCACATGGAATGACTGCATCAACAATTCATCCCATGATATGTGGTCTCGAGAAGAATAAATAAATAAATAAATGTAAATAGTGTTCACTATTTGAAAAAACAAATAGTATTTACTATTCATGAAAATAGTACTATTCTCCTTTTGTAAATCGACCGCCCACGTTTTTTTCGTTATTTTCTTTATCTTTTCTTCTTATCAATTATTCAACATAATTGTATGAATGCTTGGCGTCCGGCCTTATATTATCTTTTTTAGATAATTTGTGCCAGGTAATATTGGTACCTGTATGTTTTTCATGACAATATGTTGTTTACTATTACTAGATTCTCCTTTTAGAAGGTTTTTTCCTTTTAATTTTTCCCAATCATTATCAGGAAAAATCTTTTGCCAATCTGAATGTTTATTTTTAAAATAAACGTTATTACCTAAGACTTGTAGTTCAACGCTATTTCGTTGTTTTTAAGGTGGTGGTTACGTTATTTGTGATAGTATCCATTATTTTGCTATTTCTAAATCTCTCCAATAGATTAATCTTAGCTGTATTGTTGAATCAAATGGTCTAGGTTCAAATATATTTATAATATTTCTATCCACAATTTGTGTATTAGTTTGTGGTAGATTTTTCAGTTCATGAATTGTTTTCCAGTGTATTGACATATTCCTAGAGGTATCCTTCATACCTATTCCTTTGGTTTGGATTTTTATAATAACAAAATCTTCAATATTTGGGTCATCAATAGATATAACGAAATTTGGTTTTATGTTAAATCAAATAACTTCATTTACTAAATTGGATTGGACTCCTCCAATTATATCATTCATAGGATTACTGAATCTTTTGTCTAAGACTAGTACCGCTACATGTGTATCCATACCTTATCTATATAATGAAGTGATGCATATTTGAATAAATCCAATATGAATATATTTTATATTCGGATGTTTTTTCTTCCATCTATTGATTTTATTTAAATAAAAGATTTTTATATCTGCTGTTCATCATCGGTTGACCTAGCAGTGGTATTGCCGTTAAATTGTTCAAATATTCTTATTGAGAATAATTTGAATTTAGATAATTTATAGACATCTTCCTTTTTTCTGAGTTGTCTTTGGTTATAAATTTCTTGTAATTATTCGTTGGTAAAATTTATTTCTTCACCAACAATTTCACGAAGAGTTATTGTTTGTAACTCATACAAATTCACCAAATAGTACTATTCACCAATTACAAACGTGCGAAAAATAAAGGCTTAATATTACAAAGGGAGTGTATTTCACAGAACGGGTTATGAAAGGATAGAGAAGATTGGGTTTCTACATGTGATTTACAACTGAAGGAGAGAGCTCCTTTTATAGGCCCGGACGCCAAGCATTCATACAATTATGTTGACTAATAGATAAGAAGAAAAGAGAAAGAAAAGAAAAGAAAAAACGTGGGCGGATGATTTAAGAAAGGTGAATAGTAGTATTTGCATAAATAGTAAACACTATTTGCTTTTCCAAATAGTAAACACTATTTGCTTTTATTTCTTTTGTTTTCCTTCTGGGGACCACATATCGTGTGATGAATTGTTTTGCAGTCGGTCATTGTGGTCTGATCTTTTATCCATCCATTGCATTAGCTATATTGGCTTCTGCAACAGAGTCAAAGGACATGTTATCCATTGGGATTTGATTTTGTGGATGAAGTTGGGATAACTCATATTCCTCTGCGTTGCTTAGTAATTCATAAGGAACATCTAAATTATTTTTGTTTCTCAAATTAATTAGAAATTCCTTAACAGCTGCTCATTGCTCAAGCAATGTGGCATAATTAATGGGAAGGTATGTAACAAACAGTCGTCTACCATCAGTCACCATGAATTTGATTTCATTTTTCGGTAAAATTATGATGCCATAATAGAAATATTGAGCAGTTTTTTTTATCGATAAAGTTATGTGTCCAAGTGCTCCAATGGTTGATCATCGTACCAGTTTTGGTCGATTTCATCCCATTCGTAATTCTCAGTGGTTCTATTGAGATGCCATATTTGGTAGGGCTGATAGAATATTTCTCGAACCCTCCATGCAATAGTACTAGTAATATGGAATGACAAATAATGGGTATATTTATACTTTCCCCTGGATAATACATGATTAATATTGGTTTTGATCATCACGGGTAATTTTTCAAACTTTTCTGAAAAAATATTTGGGAAAATTAGTTTATTTACTAATTCCCATTCAATTGGTTCAATATTCCAACTGGAACCATAACTATCTTCAGTAAAAAAAATGTATTTTTGGAATTTCATCACTAAAATTGATATTATTTTCCAATTGGATTAAAAGACTTTTTATCTTTTGATCCTGATCCTCTATTTTAGGAAATATTTCCATTTGGAACAACGGTCTTGGGAGAAGTTGCTTCACTTTTTTGAATAAGCAAATTCTTCTAATAGTATTAAATATTTTGTTTGAAAAATCATTTTCTAACAAATCTACAAATGTTAAAAATGTGTTGATTTTTTCAAGAGATAAATCTTCATTTTCATAGTTTAACTCTTTCAAAACCTTGAGACTAAGGGTTTTAAGTTTGTCTAAAACTGCTGTTTGTTCAACAATTCCATTAGCAAGGATACTCATATTTTTTCTGAAATCCTTCCTTTCATCTGCAACATGGGATTTCCATGATTCATTAAAAGGTTCATAAATTTGAAAAGGGATTCCTGGGTTATAAAAATCAGTAACTTCAGTAATTTTTTTAAAGTTTTGAAAGTTGATAAACTAGATTGGAGGGATAAAGTTATTTCATCTAGTCTTCCGAAGCTGTAATAGCTTCCTTTTCAGTATTATATCTTTTGTAACATGCTCCTAGATATCCATTGATTTGGATATGGCATTGAGACCAGTTATAGTAGAATCCTATTTTGCATCCACTAAAAACAACATACACATAACTTGGTCTACTTTGTGTATTTGAAGATGATGTTTGGGTTCTTGCCTTTTTAGCAATGGTCACCCATTCTTCTTTTACTTCTTTTGGTTCTTTGTCTCCCATCCTGAAAATAAATAAATATATTCGATTGATTTGGTGTTTTTTTTCCAAATATTCCACTTGTTTAGTGGGTCTCCACACAATTTCTACTAAGGTAATCTGCAAGAAAATTGTTAATACCTTTTAAGTGTTCTACTTCAAAGGTGTAGACAACAATTTGATTATACATTTTTAATCGTCTTCCTTATAAAATATTTTGAATATTTATATGGAAATCTCCTACTGCTTTATTGTCTATTCTGACAATAAAATCTTCAGGTGCTAGAAAAATATGGAATTTTTTAATATCAAGTTTTATTGCTAGTAATTCCTTTTCAAAAATAATATAATTTAATTCATTTAGTTTGAATTTTCCTGAATTATACCCGCATATTAATTCATGTTTTTGAATCATTTTTGGTATATGGTCTTTCTTACCACGGATACCAAAAGTATTGGAAGTTGTTTTATTCCAATATATTACAGGAATTGCTTTGAGAACACATCCCCAGCAATTGTCTGAAGCATCAGCTTCAAGGATTAATTTATCTCCTGTTTTAGGAAAATAAACTTTTGGACAATTGGTAATCTATCTTGCTTTATTGTTTTAACAACAAGAGTATCATTTTTACTTCATGTAAAAGCTTCATTCTTTTTTAGTTTTTCAAGAAGTGGTAAATATTTTTGTGATAATCCCTTTATGAAATTTCTTCCATAGTTAAGGATTCCTAAGAAACTTTGCAATTGTTTTTTATCCAAAAGTTTTCATTAAAATATCTTATTTTAGAAATTATATGATCTTGTAACTGTAATCCATCTTGGTTTAGGATTATACCGAGAAATTTAATTTCTGTTTTTCTAATATCAATTTTCTTTGGTGATAGAATAATTCCATGTTGTTGGAATTTTTCACAAAGTATTTTTAGATGATGTTTGTGTTCTTCCATTGCGTTTGAAAAATAAGAATATCATCTATATAGACAACACAAAAATGTTTAAGATCTTTAAAGATTTTGTCCATCCATCTTTGAAATACATGTGAAGCTTTGTTTAGCCCAAAAGGCATAACATTACATTGATAATGTCCTCTGAGGGTACTAAAGGATGTCAATGGTTTGGATTTATCCGTTAGTTTTAACTGCCAAAAAATAGATTTGCAGTCGAATTTACTAAATTATTTTTTCTTTAGTTTGGTTAATTAAAACATCCTTTCTTGGGATGAAGTAACCATAAAATTCTAATTGTTCCGTGACAACCCGCTATCCGAAATAAAGGGTGGCCAGCCTGATACCCCGATGAAACAGGAATCATGGATAGATATCATTCTCCGCATCACACTATCATACAGAGTATCAGGAATATTCACCCAATATTCCCGAAAATGGGTTATCAAAAATTTTAGTTGGTAATTTAAAGAAAACACTTTCAACAACCCATAATAGAAGAGAGGGTGGAAACTCCCACAAACATATATAATATAATACAATAGATAAGAAAGGACCGAATAAAGCGTCGGTCGATACAATCCATACAATATACAATAAGTTTCATGTGTTACATAATACATCATTTTTACAATTACAACCATTTGGGCCACACGCCCGAATAAAGACTGATCTTAGCTAGAAAACAATAATAGAGGCGTCTACACAAAATATCCCGTGATACCCGCAAAATGTCACGGCTCCTCAAAAGACTTAGAGAAAAGAAAGTCATTACGGGCGACCTTGCGGCGGAACACCTGGAAGAAAATAGAAGGTATATACACAACAAGAAAATGAAGAACCGGTCAGAGGCCGATTTTATATGATCACTAGATAAATGACCGGTATGACAATAATGTACAGGTAAGCATGGATAATACGGATGATATTCTAACATGGTAACATCATATAAAGAACTAAGACAGTTAAATGATTATTAACGTGAAATTCAATTATACAAAGAAGTAAAAGTACTTATAAGACTTTTTCATCTTCCATCATTTTCAATTCCATCTTATTTTCATTCCTTATCAGGAATGCATTTATTACCATGTGCTCTTTATGGCACTTATCTCAATAGTATGCTCTTTGTGGCATATACTTTGCTCTTTATGGCATTAATGTTCCATCGAGTCCAACTCGATAATAGAATAGTTATATATATATATATATATATATATATATATATATAACGATTCTAAGACCGCTCGTCCGGGTTTCCCCACTGTGCGCGCCCCTAAATAACCATCATCTTCCAGGGCCTAACATAAGACAACCTGGGATCCTATCGCAAACGTTGGGAAGCGGCCATATGCCTGCGGGATAGTCAAGACCACACCCGGAATCTCCTACCCATCGCAGAAACATATAAACAAGCGCTCATATGGCCTAGGACTATATCCACCCTGCATTCATTAGCCAGGGGGCTTCACCTCACGCACGGACTTCCCTTAAGATGATATTTAGAGAGGTGTGTATCATCCATTTTATTAAGTTTCATTTCATGGTTCAGTAAATTATGGTTTACTTTATCCATTTTACATTTTATCAAATGCATTGTGGTATACTTCACATCATCATAACAACCTCGAAGAGTATTTAAACTCCCCAAGTTATCTCTCCCAAATGTCCTTATTTGGACTTTATATTAACCCATCAGATGAGATCTAGTTCGCATTTACTCCTAAAATCTCCAAATTCGACCTTAAGATTTCCTAGACTTTTATAGAACTACTTAACAGAAATAATGCCTAAACATTTCTTTAAATCTCCCCCCCCCCCCCTGACAGGAAACCTAGATGAATCCTTTCGAGTCTAGGGAGTAGACCGAACTCAACTAATACTCTAAGTCCCTATTTTTACTTCATTTAAGAAGGTCCCTATGTTCCTATGAAAAGAAGAAGTTAAGGACTGAAAATAAAATGTTTGGGAAGAAAACAGGGGACCGGTCGACCGGTCCTAATACCGCGGTCGACCGCGTCTCAAGATTTGGCCTAAGAAGAAAAGCAGAAAGTTCATTTCGGCAGGACCGGTCGAACGGTCAGGGGACAGCGGTCGACCATGCCATAATTTTAGGCCTTTGAAAGAAATGCAGTGAACCCTCTCCCATAGACCCGGTCGACCGGTGTGCGAACCGCGGTCGACCGGTCTGAGCAGACCTAGACCACAACTTCCATTTTTTTCAAGAAATCCCAAAGCCAACTCATTTATTCTCACCCACACAACATAAATGCTACTACCACTACCACTACCATCAACATCAACAATCATTCAACTATCCTTTAATGATTCAAAACCAACTAACATCCAAACCCTAAACTAGTAAACCATAATCAAATACATCATTCTCACACAAATCATTTATCTTAAACCATAAATAGCAAGTAGTAAACTTGCCTCAATGTAGAAAATGCAGATTTCCTTGGTATGGGATCAAGAATCCTTCTCAAGTCTTCAATATCCTTTCTTCTCTCTACTCTTTCTCTTTCTCTCTTTAGCTCTCTAGGTTTAGGAAATACAATTAGGTGAATAGTAATTCACTCAAGACATAAATCGTGCCTTTAACCAAAAATCCCAACTTAATTGATCGATATTGCGATAAAATAATACGCAATTGCATATTTAAGGCATAATCAGTCAAAAATGCCCAAAATCTCAAAACACATAATGGCACAATATCTGACTATCTCGCACGTTCCGGAATCAACTGCGGCCTCCAAATTATCATTTGGACATTTTATAATTGAATTTAAGTTCCGGTCTCATTATTAAGACAAATATCATTTTAATTCATATGATATTAATAAGCATAACATAGCAATATTCACCCATAGTTATGGTATATATGCAAACTCATAGTGAATATTAACTTTTCTTCATTAAATTAGCACTCAATTCATAATCCAGAACTTGTATCTAATTACCATACCTAGTAATTAATATAAAATACGTTCTCATAAGCGAGGGTTATTACATGTTCCTTTAACTTTTTATAATTTATGACCATCCTAGCATTTCCGCTTGTGACTTCATTATGTTTTCTTACCATAAAGGCATGGCTAGAATTTGGGCTTATTGTTTCTTCAATAAGATTAGTTTCCAATAATTCTTTAATTTGATTATCAAATTCATCTATATCTTTTCAAGTATAGATCATGGGTTTGACTCTTATGACGATATTAGGATCTCTTAATTTGAGATTACAATACCTTGGGCTTTTATCCCATAATTTTAGTGGGTTTCACTAAAATTATCTTTTAAAATAGTATAAATCCAATGTGTTTCTTTAAGGTCTTTAACTATTGGAGTCATATCTACTTTCTTAGTAGGAGAATTTTTTTCTCACATTTGTATTTATGTTGTTGAAGTATAAGTATTTCTAATAGTTCTTTATTGGGAGTTAAACTGATTGTTCCCTTATTAATATTTATAGGTAAATGTTCTGAAATAAAATTATTACCTAAAATAAAATCTCCATGCATTTCAGGAAAGCATAATATTTTTGGAATAATGAATTTATTTTCATTAAACCAAATAGGTACTTTTTTAGCTTTTAAATCAATGAAATTTTGTGTTCCATTGATGCCAGTTACAACAATAAGATTTTGTGTTCCTTTTAATTTCAGTTGCGAGCAAGACATGGGCCATCCTTATAAATTTTCGGCTCAAGTAATTAAGGGAGAATACTTAACTTCATCATTTTATGGAGCTAACTCTGTCAAATGGTTCCATCATAGTAGGCATTAGTCAAGTAGTGGGATGATGTCAGTAGCGGGCCCATATAGTGGAAACAAACATACATTGCCTCCCACTATGTGTTCCCATAATAACTTTATAATTATTCATTCACTACGATGTAAAGTGTGTACTTACTTAATATAAAAAGACAAGACCCTTGATGCACTATAGTGGACTGGCGGGAATAGCTCGAAAACAAATATATCAATGCCAATACTTAAGGAGGCGGGAGAAAATAAGGAAATGACAACTAATTGAGATTACGCACTCTCATTGTGTTGAATCAATACTATTTACACTTGCACTTGTCGATGTAGGAACCATTTTGGCCCTAACTACATAAATATGGATTCATTGCTTTTCTGTCATCTTTATCTCTATAGCTAGTTGTAGGTAATCATTTCACTGATTTACATCTCTTTATATATTATCGTCTATACTTGTGTGACCTTGCTAAGACAAAATAAGTATACCAGTTTTAGGCGATAATAGATTCTCCCCATCCATGGGAACTCAACAAGCCATTTGTTGTTTTCTACCAATTTTAATTTTTCTTAAACTTGAGGATACTCCTTTATAGTCGACTACTGAAACACATTCTGATTCACTTGGATTTTGACGGGTTAGAGTTAATTTCATTCAATTAGTACTCAATTATGTTTTAATCCATAAATTTTCCACTGGATTTATTCTCTCCTGCTTAAAACCTCATTTCCTATAATTTTTGCACCAGAAACTATTATACGCTACTTTAGGCATTATGACACTCTATTTTTTCTGGAAATACTTGCACATGGAAAAAAACCTAAAAATCAGTCCAGCCATTGAAGGAATTCCTCACTCAATGCTTGTGAAAATGGTAGATCTTCACATAATGAAAAGGTGCATGGCTAAAGGGCAGGAGGCTATACAGGATATCATAAAGCAACTGACACAAAATTTTCTGAATGGGAAATATAAGCCTGAATTGAATCCTAGTATTAATCACATTACAATCTTGTGTACCATTTAAAAAGTGATATGAAAACTATTTAGCCTAGTATTAATTCACTGCTGGACCATGAATATATATATCGATATATCATTTTGAAATTTAAATCCTTTACCTATGACCGAGCTATTTTTCCAGTTGAACCATGATGCTCAACCTAGACCATCGTACTAAGTCGAACAGTCACGTGATAATCTTTAAAAGAAAGAGAATGTGATCATCAATCACTATGATGCTTCCCTCCTTAGATGTCATACATATTCAGTTATCTTTAATGATCATGGTATGTTATAATAAAATAAACACAAACACTATCTCCCATGAGTATTATATGTCTTAACTCTCTAATCCCAGGAGTTCATTTTTTAACTTATAATCATTACCCTAAGACATCACTAACACTTGCCCATTTAGAACTATTGTTAACCTTTATTATATCAAGATACACTTAAATTACTTAGGATACTATTTCCATAGTTTCACTGTCATTGTTCCCTACCAGCGCTATGTGCTAACTTGCACTAACCAACTTTTACTCCTTTGGGAATCAATACACATAATCATCACCATAATATTTTTTTTCTCCAAATATCTCTACTCACATCAATAAATAAATTAATCGACCTAACCTATCTAAAAGTCTATCCAAAGGGGATTTTATACCTTAAGTACTAATTACTTAATGTATATGTTGACCCAACACTTGAGTTTTAATCGTGATGCTATATTATAACAATCGGAAGTAGCCTATGAGTAGTAAATTTTAATGTGTGAGTAAGAGATCTTGTTAAATTGTTTCTCACTAAGTTAAAGAACTATTAGAAACTTCAAATCATTACATGTGGTTCATAACTCTACTCGTTAACGAATACAATTTTCCAAATCCTTCCCTTAACTCTTGACATAGTTTTATTTCACCCACCTATTGCTACAAATCATATATTTCGACCAAAATATTCACAAATTTTTCTCCACTAGGTATTGCGTATCTTGTCTTTATATGTTGTACCCTTTACGGCATGTTATACTTGCAACCAAATTATGGTCGCCATTACACTTTCATCCAGAACTAACTTTATATTTTTAAAAGGACAAAACAACACAAAATCCATCTTTTTGAATTTGAATTAAATTTCCTTCTCATTAGACGCCATAGTTCTCTAATGAAACTCACTCATCTCTCCTAAGAAACAAGATCAATATTTTCCCAATACTTATTACAATTAAAAAGAGTGCCTTCATGATATTTTCCCTATACTTAACACAAAAAACTTTCAATAACATTATTAATGCCTCACTCATGTATATAAACTATTATAAAATTAAAAATTCACTTTACGTATTATTTTTCAAATTCAAACCTGAATGTCGAAGGATTTAATTCCATTCTTAATAACCAATTGTTAAACTTACCCTCGGTGTAGCTTAAATGAACTAATGCCATAGAGTAGATGGACTATAGATAATATTATTATTAAAAAAAAACATAAGCATACTATTCGCCGCACACGTAACATGTTCCCTATTACCAAGTTGTGATGCCTTTATTCACAGGGTCAATTTTGAAAGCCTTTATACTTTAATTCCATTCAGTAAAATTTTGTTTTCAAATAAAGACATGCTTTCCCATTTTTTTGTCGTAAAATTCATATAATTTAATTGATGAAATGATGTCCAACTTATGAAGTTTATATGACCACTTGTAATAAATGAGTTTCACTGAATAAATAATAATGAAAGAAGGTCTACACCATCATATCTTATTACCAAGCAAATTTCAAAGACTCAAATAAAGCCCACATAATAAAACCCATGTTTGAGATTAAGTTACATGTTCAAACTGAATAGTAAACAAAGCTTTACTAGCGCGTAAATCCTTCCTTGCCTCTCGTATTTTCCTTGCTTTTATTTTTCCCTAAAATACCTGAGGGGGTTTGACAAATGGTGGGATATGAGCATGCAGCCAGTATGAGAAATACTAGCAGAGTATTACACAATATATATAAAGTGTATTTTAGTCATTTTTAAATCATCCTTCACTTAAATAAGTTTTCTTCTGAAAGATGTACCGTAATTATGCAATGTGTAATATAGCTATGCAACCCGAACGATAAAACCACTCACACTTAAACGTTCTTTTAATATTAATCGTATCCCATTAATTTAAGCATTAACTTACTTTGACATTTTCAAGTTGTTTCACTAATTTTCCTTTATATTAATGAGGGTCGTGCTCAAAATAATATTTTCACTTGATTAATCAGGAAGTGTTATATGGCCTTTCACTGACTTCTACCATGCCAATATGCTATTGGACAATGGTTTGGGGTCGAAGCATTAAGCCAAACCTTAGGGCTCCGGGCACTTCTTAAATTTATCGGCTACCTCCAAATGCCTTTTATTTGTTATGTCATTGTAACCCTTTCATTTTCTTTCTTTATTATCCACTTTTAAGGATTTTTTTTTTCATTTTACCAACCGATGAGGCTAATTACAAGTGGTGATATAAATCCCAACACACTTTATTTTCAAGTTTTTCACTTTATAAAAGGTCCACTTTTATTTTTCCTTTAACTCGGTATTTCATCTTTGAAAATAACTTTATTTATGATTTATAGTGAAACTTAATATTTGAGTTAAAATACCTATTTACATGTTTTTAGTTGTTTTCACTATTCACACACACTTGTAAACTTCTATTTTTATACATTTTGTTCAAATTCTTCCATTCATCCTTACTTTACAAAACATGAGTTTTCATGACATAATATGACATTTTTGCACTAAAACGTTTCTTTTGTCATTTCAAGACCTTACCTTAAAAAATAGTGAGTTCCCTTTTTGTACATTGTTTGTCATCATTTTACTTTGTCATTTTGTTCCTATAAAATCCACTTTCCATGAAAATACTCATTTTTGAAAATGTTACTACTTAATCCAAAATTTTTATAAAATCTTACTTTTGGACCAAAAACCATATTTTTGAAATTTCAAAACATGTCTTAGAAATTCATATCTTTCAGTGTTAACCTTGGATCCTTCTTTCACCTTGGGCTTTATTTTGAATATTACACACTTGAACACCCAAAATTTTACTACTTTTATACCTAGCACCCATTTATGTTCTTTCTTCAAGCTTCTCAAACAATGTTCACAAAAATTGCATCATTTACATTCTTTTACATGATTATCATTCTGAAATTTTCAAGTTTATACTTTATTTTACAAAATCTCAATTTGATTCATTTTCAACAAACTTATTCCATTTATCCCAACTACATCATTTGTGTTAATTAAAGAAAAGTTTTATGCCAATGAAACCAAACAAATGCATCATACTATTTCTTTATAGGTTCAATATAATATTTTATCATGAAATCAACAAGTTTAATATGATTTATTAATGAAATAATTTGCTTAAAATTCTGAAATTTATCCTTCTCTCAAATTGTAAATGGAAAAGACTGAGCAAAAAGCTCTGATACCAATTTGTATAAGGGGGATATGCGATATCAATTTGAGAGTTCATAATATTTTAATGGATAAAACTCATTCAATTAGATTCCAATCTCACAAACAAACTCAAATTTTAATTAAATCCTAAACCTGCATCTATGAGATTGATAGCAGTAAATCATATAAGCATGCAACCAAATAATTTCACGAAAAATCTATGACAACCCGCCAATCCGAAATAGGGGGTGGCCAGACCAATACTCCAAAATAACAGAATCATTGATGGAATCATTCTCAGCATCACAACAAAATAAGAAGTATGCGGGATAACCACTCCATATTTCAGAAAAACGGGTTGTCAAAAATTTTGAATTTAAAATAAACAAAAGAAAATAACTTAACAACCCATTGTATAGAAAGTGGAAACCCCATAAACGTATATACAATAGCTACAAGTAACAAATAAGATGACCGAATATGTTGTCGGTCACCGATTCATACAATGCGATACAACATAATAATGTAAATTAAATAATACATTACATTAAGCAAATACAACCGTTGGGCCACTCGCCCGAGAAAATAACCTGATCTTGGCTAGAGTACTAGGATGTTTGCGTCTATTGCAACATGCCCCGTAATAACCCGCAAAGCATACGGCTCGTCAAAGACACCGGAATTTGGAGAGTCAAAACAGGCATCCTTTGCGGCAGAGCACCTGAGCGAAAACGAAATGCAAATACAACAAGAAGTAGAAACGGGTCAGAGCCTGGTTCTATATGATCACCAGATGAATAAAGATTATGACAGTTATGAATAAAATCATGCTAGGAAAAATAAAATCTATCTACTCAGTTCTAAAACATAAACTAAGACAATGAAGAAAAAGCATGAGTAATTTAATAAAGCATGAGAAAAAGAAAGATTAACATAATTAAAACTTCCATCAAATACACCGATTCATTTCATAGTTTATTCCTTATCAGGAAATTATAACAATAATTATAAGCTCTTTGTGGCTATTATCTCAATTTTAAGCTCTTAGTAGCTTTTATTTCAATTACATGCCCATCCTGGCATTACCATTCCTTAGCAGGAATATAATCAACATTAAATGCTCTTTGTGGCATTGTACTGTGCTCTTTGTGGAACTTCTTTATGCTCTTTATGGCATATCACAACATCAAGTCCCACTTGATAATGAACTATTATATTTATATACATATAACGAATTCTAAGGCCGCCCCTCCGAGTTTCCCCACTGGGTGCGCCCCTAAATGACCATCATCTTCCAGGGCCTATCTATACAAGACAACTTGGGCACCTATCGCAATACGTCGGGAAGCGGCCATGTGCCTGCGGGGTAGTCAAGACCACACTCAGAATCTCCTACCCATTGCAGAAAAATATATATCAACAAACGCTCACATGGCCTAGGACTATATCCACCCTGCATTCATTAGTCAGGGGGCTTCACCTCACCCGCGAATTTCCCTTATGATGTCATTTAGAGAGGTGTGTTTAACCAAATCATCATTTATCAAATTAATGATTAAGTAAATTATCATTTAGCATCATTATTTCCATTTCCATTTACCATTTAAACAAAAGTATATTTCATTCTAAATTCCATTTACATTTTATCAAATGCATATATATCATTTTCTGAAACCCTATTCGTTTGCATCTTAGCAAATGCTTGTTTCATTTTATTCGAAACCATATTCATTTACATTAGTAACTAATTCATCCTTCTAAATCCGGAGTCATACGTAATTTATATCATCTTTGTAACCGCGATGAATAAATAAGCTTTCAATTTATTCTCCCACGATTCGTTGATAGGTCTTATAAACCATCAGGACTAACATAGCTCAATTAAGCTTCTAAAGTCTCCCAAACATAATAGTACATCTCCTAGTTTTATAATAATTAATTAGAAGAAAAAGTGCCCTAACATCAATAGGCATAATCCCAGAAAAACCCCATATAATCCAATTCTACTCTAGGGTAGCTTCCCAACTCATCTATAACTCTAAGACTCTAAGTTTACTTCATTCAAGAAGGTTCCTAGGTCCTAAGCCTAAGGAAAAAAAAAATCAAAATTGAGTTATAAAATTAACTCAAAAACAATAAGAAAACGAATCGATTCGCCCTATCGAATCGATTCGCCCAAAAAGGGAATCGGTTCGGACCACAAAACCAACTTTCTGCAATTATCCAAATTGATTCGGCCTTAACTCGAATTGATTCGGGTTATACAGACCTGAAAACTACCCCTTACCGAATCGATTCGCCCAAGGGCCGGATAGATTCGGTCCTGCGATTTTGCCAAAAACGGCTACGAAGGGTTATGAACCCTAATTGTCCCAAAGCTCAAATATCTTCATTCTACTCATAACCAACAATATTTATCTATCCAAGATTTATACTACATGCCCATTAAAACCCACAAAATCATCATCAAAACAAAAATCTAGGTTTAAATACCATAATTTCCATTTTTGATACCCAAATGCAAATATATAAATATCACACAAATTATTCATCTTAAATCACATATTAGCAAATAGAAAACTTTCCTTAGGGTTGCAAATTCAGATTTATTTGGAGAAGAAGAAATCACAAAACCTTCATCTTCAATCTCTCTCTCCATCTCCTCATTTCTCTTCTTCTCTCTCTTATTTGGTAACACACACAAATGAGAAAATGAAATAAGGGGAAAGACTAAAATCGGGTCTTAAGTCTAAAGTCTCCAACTTAAGTGGTTAATACCACATTAAAATGTCTCCCAAATACGCGTTTAAGTTAAAACGAGGTAAAAATGCCCGAAACCCAAAAATACAATATGGCACTGATTTTGACTGTCTCGGACCTTCCGAGACTAACTACACCCTCTAAACTGGAATCCGGAATTTTATAATTTACTTCGAGTTCCAAATCTATTTAAACCATAGTGTCATTGAAAATACATGACACTATAAAACATACAACATGAAGATATTTACCTACACATACGATAATTATGCAACATTCCCGTAAATATTAACTTCTAACATCTAAGATTAATATTTACTCCAGTCCCAACATTTTATATAATTACCTTATGCGGTAAAATAATATAAAATTAGCATCCTAAAATTGAGGGTTGTTACAAAATCCTCACAAGGAAAAACCTTAATTTCACTAATGCATGGAAATCGCAACTTACAACACTTTTGAGAAACATTACAATGAATTCCTTCAAGAACCCACAAAGACCACATCCTTCAGTCAACAATGATTCCCTCGAGAATCGCAAGAACCATAGTCCTCCTCTTCAGCAGTGAATACCCTTGAGTATTCCCAAGATCAGTAGTAGAGAATACTCTCCACATGAATAACTTCGTTACTAAAGTGTTTGGATTCCAAAGAAGATTCACAACAGTATTTGGGATCGATATGTGCGAATCTAAAAAGTGTTTTAGCCCTAAAAATTGAAGATTATTTTGTAGTTGTTTTTTAGTTTGTGTAAATTAAAAGTCTTAATAAAAATCTTCACGAAAATAAGTTTTTATACGCAAACAAAATATTTGAGGTAGCGAAAAGTCATTCGAATGACATCACGACGTTGTTTGAACGAGATTACAATCTTGTTATAAGTGGCTTTAAATGACCCTATCAAACAACCATGAAAAAATAAAACAGTACGGATTCGTTTGATCCATATGAGATCCTAGGAATAAAACGAGGTATCGAACGACATGCCAGTGTTGGTTGAATGACTAAAATGATTTTTTAAATCTCCATCTACAGGTATCTCCATAAAACATTTTAAGTTTAAAAAATGCCTCATTTTGTAAGGGACAGTTTTAGAATAGCGTCCCAATACTGAGCAAAAAGTCTAAGTAACACAAAGATAAATCCATACCAAAATTTCTTTAGGTCAAGCAATTTGTTGAAGTAGATTGATATTCTTATCCTTCTTCTTGAACTTATGAACTTGAATTTTCTTGATGGTTGGAATGGGATATGCCATTCACGATGTAAATAAGGAAATACTGACAAAATTGGAAATATGCCCTTACAAATCTTCTCTATGGCTATTCCGGTACAAAATAAAAATATTTGAATTATCAACAAATATCCTATACAAAACTAACAGCCTCCCAAGAACCCAAAAGTGGAAAGATACTAAACATGTAAGTCTTCATAAAACTTCAACATTAAAATCTTCAAATTGTAACACCCCGTATTTCTGAGTATTTAAAATTTAATTAATTCGGTTATTTTAAATACACATGTGACGTAATTTAATTGAATTAAATACTATTTGTTCATTAAAACTTTAATTAGGAGAGATAAAGATTAATATTTATGGAATAAAATTACTAAGTGAATAGTAAATAATTATTTTAAGGCATGGCAAGTGATAGTGACGTGACAACGTTATATCTCAACTGGGAGTGTCGTGTAGGCTATATGAGGTCGAGATAAGAAATTATTGTAGAGTGACTCAGATGGAAATTTCAAGGTCACATTTAATCCTAAATGGGTCAAGATAGTCTGAATAGAGTACATGGGAGTAGTAATTAGGTCCCGGGGACTTTTTAGACATAACCGAGCCTACACAAGGGGTATATGGGTCATTTCGGTTTGGCCCATTAGCCTAATTTCGGGATTATGGATATTAAACCTAAATCTAAGAGTTAGACAAGTCACAATTTAGATTCTAAATACTAGAAATTGATAAAAGAGAGAAGGAAGAAAATAAGGGAGCTACTAACCTAGAATGACAAGTGATGAACTTGCTTCTGTGATAAATTGTCAACACTCATGTTCATATCATGGTAGGTGTACACAAATCCATTTTTGGGGAGGGTAGTCACATGTAAAATGGGTTTTTGGTTATTTGGATATTAAATGTAGAATTAATGTTAAATTGATAATGAAATACTATCACATGTTCTTGGAATCTGATCTGCAGTTGTAATATATTAGTTAATTTCATTTAAATTAGATTATATAATCAAATTGAATGAGAGGATAGAATAAAATTGAGAAAACCCAATTCATTAAATAATGGATTTTGATAAGAAATCATTAATGTTTAATGGTTTAAATCACGAGTGGAACAAATTTCGATGTGTAATAAACCTTGAGTGGAACCAATCATGAGTAAAGTGATAGAAAGATATGTAATAGGACTAGTTAGGTGGTATAATATAACTAGTTGGGTAACAAAGTAAGCGTTAGGTGATCACAGCAGTTAAGGGGGAGTAATATCTCAAGAGAGTGTGACACCCGCTTAAATATGAAAAGTGTTAATGCATATTTAATTATTTCATCTTAATTATTTGTTATAAATTTTTTAGAAGGTTTTGGGTGTGACACATCGCCTAATTAAAGATCGGGTGATCAAGCCTTTATTAAATTAAAACAGGTTTCTCAAATGGTTCATTCTTAGCATCACTTTCAAAAACCTTTTAATTACTAATCACCTACGTGAAAATTAGACTGGTGCCAAATTGTATCTTTCTTAAAATAGATAAATGAACCATGCGGAACAAACTATGACAATCACCATTTACTACAACCCAATCAACAAAATATAAGTACAAGAGAATAAGACTATTACCGAATAACCATCGGCTAAAAAAATCCCAAAACAATAATTGAACAACCAGTAGTCTGAAACTAAACATCTGAGACTGATGTTGGACCACAAGTCCATACATAGAATAGTGTGAGATCTTGCACTAGATCTGAAAGAGAGATATCGTCTAATCAATATCCTCTAAGCATCCATTGTGTTACAACTTCGAGTCCCTGGAATGAAATCAGCATACATGGCGCCCCTGTGGGTGGACACCTAAAAGGTTTTGATAATATTTTATAGAAAGAGTTAGTATTCAAAACATTTTGAAAATATTTAGCAAGCGTTTATCACAATATAAAATGCGGTTATTGATTACACATGTTAGGTTCTCGTACACTCTCTTGAGTTTACTCACTCCTTATCTATTGTGCCCACCTAATGTTCTACACTTAGCCTGCCTAACCATATCTCCCAAGCTAACTAGGGCTAAAATCATCATCTGAACTTATCTATACCTAAGTTCTCATACCGCCTATAACGTACATTCATTTCATTAACATCTCACGAACGTTAATTAATTCTCAAGTGATATTTCACCTATGTTATGTTTCAAAACTTATCATTTAGTTTCACAACTAAATTTCTACAATTCTCACAATTAATATCTTCCCACTCTTGTAATTATGTTTCACTACTTAAATTACTAATTAGATATTCTCTATCTAACGTTACGTTTCGTAACTAAGTTTCACTATTTAACTTACCAGTTTGATATGTATCATTGAACACGTCATATATCAATCTAATAATACATAGAAGTAGAATATTATTAAGTATATATTTCACACACAATATATACTAAATATCAGTCATTACTATTATGACCCTTTGACACACGGAAAAGACTCTTGGTTCGGAATGATTCATCGACCCTAAGTAAGAATTGGTTCGGAATTTTATAAATTATTTATATACACATATTCTTGCTCGGTCTTACCTTAGCCAACCACCCTTACCGGTGATTCCAAATGAAGATGATCCCTTATATCTTTACCATGTCGTGTCAGACCACGCTATGAGCTCCATCTTAGCATGCGAGAAGGATGGAATCCAATACCCCACCTTCTATGCAAGAAAGATGAATATATTTTCCCCAAGTAGATAAGTGTAGACTTCAATGCCAAGGATGAGAGGATGGCAGCCTACCTCACTGTTATAAGGGGACTTATGGTAAAATTTGATAGAGTTGATGTTCAACAGTTCCTTAGGGTGCATAAGAGTCACACTGACACCTTATCATCTATAAGCTCTACCACTGACTCTGATCTAAGAAGAACCATTCAGATAGAGTTGTTCATGCAGTTAAGCATCAACCAATCAACCGTAGTCGATAAAGTACTCCATATAAAAAAGGCATCCAGTTGGATGGATACCATCATGACTTATCTACGGAGCGACACACTGCTAGGAGATAAGAGATCGACGCACCAGATAAGAGTCAAAGCTACTCACTTTTACTTATCTCCTGAGGGAAAAATCTACAGAAAGTCTTTCTCTATCCCATACGTCGATTGCATTCACCAGAAGATGTCGAGCAGGTTCTTAGTGAACTTCATGAAGCCATTTGTGGGACTCATATGGGAGTAAGATCATTGGATTTTTGAGCGATCAAAGAAGGATGCTGGAATTTATATTCGCAAGTGTGAAAAGTTCTAGAAGCACTCCTCTATGGTCCACCAACCAACTAACGACCTCAAGTCATTGACTATCCAATGGCCTTTCGCCTAATGGGCCTGCATATTGTAAGGCCTAGATACTTCACCCAATGGGATGAGTCAGAACTGCTCATAAATATCCAGACTCTAATATGATGAGGTTCATATGTAAGAACATCATCACCCGCTTTGGGACACCAAGAATGATCATTACTGACAATAGCACGTAATTAAAAAGCGGCTTCTTTCAAGGCTTTTGTGACGAGAATGGAATCAAGCACCACTTTAGTTATGTAGCATATCCAAAGAAAAATGGGCAAGCTGAAGCTTCCAGCAATACAGTAATCGACGGATTGAAAAAAATGCTGTAAAGTGCCAAAGGAGCCTGGGTAGACGAACTATCTCACGTTTAAAGGGCTTATCATATAACTCCCAGGAAAGCAACGTGAGAAACCCCATTCGTGATCTCTTATGGAATGGAAGAAGTCATCCCATTAGAAGTATGACACCCTACTATAAGGACCATCTTAGTCGACCAAGGCCTCAACGATGAAGCATTACTCACTGAACTTGACTTAGCGGGTGAGCGACGTGAAATGGAATTAGTTAAGTTGGCATCTTAGCAACAACAACTGTCCAAACAATACAACCAAAAAGTCAATTCAAGGATTTTAATAGGAGATTACTTCCTAAAGAATGTCCTCGGCAGTGCTATAAGACCATGAGATAGAAATTAGGATCAAATTGGGAGGGACCCTTAAAGATAATAAGGGACCACTTACAGGGAACATATCACTTAGAAAAGATGGAGGGAAAGTAAATACTAAGGGCCTGGAATTCAGCCAACCTTAAGAAGTTCTACTTTTAGACTTCTATATCTTTTATTTTTCAGCATCATTAGTCTAGGCAAATTTTCACTTATCAACTAATGTTGCCTTTTATTTATCATTCTAATCAATAAAGGTCGCTTGGCGTGCACATTCTAAACATCTTGGTTGTTTAATATTTCTTAATCGAACCTCAATATGCATCTTTTCTAAGAAATATTCTCCCTTAAAAACATAACAAAGTTTGGGATTACAGTAAGGTGATCAACTTGCTCTAGTCAAGGAATAAAGCTCCTATGGTTACAATAGTCTGCTAGACTTATGCTATTCAAAGCTAAAATTTATTCAATAAGGTCTATAATTAACCATCCTCGGTTCTTTATTGGAATAACAATTGGCCTCCTGAGTTTCTCAAGCAATAATAACAGATGAACATGGGATCTTTAGGAAATAAAGCCAACTCAAGGTTGGTGGCCAACTTCGGTTAGTTGAAAAAAGCCGTTCGGGCGGATGTCCCATTAAACAGGTACATTCTCACCATCGCCCTACGTAGGCCTAAGGAAGTGTGACGAAAAAACCTAAAAGGTAAAGTGGACGAAACGATATGAATAAGACATATTGAGCTAGGAGAATGTTTAAACACGAGAAATAAAAAACTCAACATCATTTAGTCGGTTAAAAAGCTCAAAATGAGTAAAAGTTTTTGTACTAATCATTCATACTATGATGAGATCTATCACTTACTTTTTTGTTCAAACACTAATTTCAAGCAATCAACAAATAAAGTTAACACATGTTTAGTCAACAAATGCTCAAGACATAAATAATCAGTTGTATCTGTCATTAAGAATCATATGATTACATTTATATCAAAAGACCAAGAAATACTTGAAGACCTACGATGGACCAATAAGAAGAATAAGGTAGTTTGCTACTCAAGCTCTCCGACCATCATCAAGATGAGGAACTAAGTCTTCTTCAATGTCCTCTGGGCATGTCTCTAGAAGATACACATGAATAGCATTTTTTGGGATCCAACAATCATCCCTCGAAAAGGGATTTGATACAGTAGTTGAGTGAATGGTATGATACTTGTACCATAGGGCGGACTCCTTAGGAAATTTCAATTCCTCAAGAATGTTCAGCTATCCCCTCACAAAATCAAGGTCTTCGGCCTCTTTCAGTATTGGTGGGGCATCTGTCTAACCTTGGTCATAACCATCCACCCAGACCTACTAAGGACCCTTTCATAATAAATGTATTAATCATGTAACATCTCTTTGGAGAGCTGCGGTAATCACATAAGCTCACATAACATCTCCTTTCAGCTCGGAAATCTCCCTCATGGAAGCTTGATTGTCAGTTTAAGTAACTATAGTAGATGATGATGAGGATCCTCGCACTATCAAAGGAGGAACAGATGGAGTGTTTTCTTTAAGACGTGCAATTTCCCTTCTCTAAGCCTTATTATCTCTCCACGATAACTCCCCACCTAGTTGATTTAAGATTTCATCACGACACCAGTTCGAAGGTTTGGTTCGTCATTTTACATCAACCCCAAACAAATAATAAACCAATGTTAGTTCGAAATACTTCATCAACCCTAACATGTAATAACCCTACGTTAGTTCGGAATACTTCATCGACCCTAACGTAGTTAATTTAGGTATACATCTCTCAACCTAATAGTTCATACAATTTAGTAGGTACACACCCGACGTATCAATCATACTTGTAAACACACCCCCGGGTATACTATTTTTACTAATTCGACCCTTCCAAACTCATCCGTGACCTCTAAATTATCGTTTGAGTCACTTAAAAATATATTACTCGTTCTCACCCCAAAATGGTCTACACGTGCTAAGTAACTATTTACTACTTGCGCTAAGTAAATAGAAAGAGGCAATATTAATCAATATCTATCTCTCGATTAATACTCCATATTCACAATTATTAATAAATCTCACTAAATTACTTTTCTTGCGTAATTTAAATCAAATCGATTTTTCCATTTAATTCTTCAATTTAATTAAATAGAAATACTCAGAAATACGGGGTATTACATTGGGCTCTGACTCGTGTCCAAAAATATTTTCCAAAACATTTTACATATCTATCCACAGGAATGCCAAGCTTGAGGACTGATTCAAGAGATGTGTAGCTGCAACATTTGTTGAGGCTGGTAAGATCTTGTGTAGATGATTCTGTAACTCATTCCTAGATTAGGATTTTGATTCGGTACTTCATATGGGCATATTGCGCCTTTCAGTTGACACACTTTAATTTTATTTATCTGACGGTGTATTTGGATTTGGATTTTGTTTTGGAATTGATGGATTATTCGATTTTCATTATCTATCTATTTACTGTGTGATGATTTAGAGTCTTATATTTGTTATGGATGAGTTATTATATTTTTATTTTTCCTCATGTGGTTAAATTAATGAAAGATAAAGTTGACATGGGCTTAATTTAACATAAGTCGTTGTTAAATTAAGAAGTTTTCGACAGTGATGCTAAGAGTGAAAAAAATGTCTATTTACTTTGGTAAAGGACTAATAATTTGTGATTAAAATCAGTAGGGTGTCACATATTGTATCATATCATCAAGTTCCAGAGTCCTTAAGATCTGTGTGTACTTACTCCGTTTGCAGCATTATTTTTCTTTCTTATAGAGCCTTATTACTAGTATTGTCGATTCATTATTCCACTTACGTTCTGCTACAATTGAGTGAAATTTATGGAATCATATACAAGTTCCGTTGGACTTCATATATCAAGACTATTGAGAGAGATTAGGAGGATGGTGGGAGGGGAGGCTCAATCGGAGCCACATAATATTATCTGGTGGTGATCACAGTAAAAGTCATCACTGTTATTATTCAGACAATGGACGTCATGACAACTGCTAGGGTGTATTAGTTTTCCCAAGTAGCGCCATAAAAAAATAATGGTGCAAATTTAGACTCACACCGTATTGTCGGTAAGGAGAGAGTCAAAGGGACTTATCAAAAGGGTCATTTGTAAGAATTCAGGGAAGTGTGGAAGTGTGATTGCTGGATGGAAGGAGATCATCCAAAGGAAAATATGTAGAGTAGAGTGAAGTGACACTAAGGATTAAATTTTGGACAAATTTTTACCTCATGGGAGCAGTATTGTAGTTATAGGAGTCAGTTACCAAATTCGAGGAGAAATACCATGAATAGAAAAGAATTGGGAGTGCGGTTTGACCGTAAAACCCCTCATCAGTTGTTCAAGCAAAGAGGCAAAAGAAATGTTAGTGCTTGTTGTAAAAGGGATGGACATGAAGGAAAGTTGACCTTTTTAGCGAACTTCATACCAGACTAGGTGGGTATTAATAATAAAAAGGTCCTTAGGTTGATAATTGGATCGTGGGTATAATACACAAGCGTGGATGGGGAAAAATCCAGCTAGGATGACTGATGTCATTTTCATGAATGTTGTATGTTTATAATGTTAATATCAATCTATCGAGATGGACAAGACTAGATTTAACGGTGCTAGT
The DNA here is from genome assembly GCA_949130495.1 of Sambucus nigra. Lineage (NCBI taxonomy): Eukaryota > Viridiplantae > Streptophyta > Magnoliopsida > Dipsacales > Adoxaceae > Sambucus > Sambucus nigra. Next base: position 380,935,212 of record OX422224.1, read on the forward strand.
GAGGCACCACCAGGGTATACCCAACAGGGGAACCTTTTAAATGATTCAGATCAAATAAATTCCTACCAAGTGATTGTAGATTTAGTTAGGTCCGTTAGGGCCAGTAGTGTGTTCCAATAGGACAACAGAGCTAAAGGAACAATGGGGGTAGCAATTGGTGCCAAGGCTACAAGGTCCGAGAGAGAGACAACCACGACATATCTAGAGGGACTAGAGATAGGGGTGACACATAGATGTGCCCTATATGTGGATAGTAGGGACACCTATATTAATTTTGTTCACAATGAGTTAGGGGACGGTAGTGATATGCTTTACAGGGGAAACAACTATAGAAGTTTTCGATTCGGTTAGGACAAGGGTGTTATGTCTAGGAATGGTTTGAATCGCCACTGCTATTGGAAATTTAAAGTAGGAGTTTTATCATAGGGTGAATGGGGTATGTTTTATGTGATACAAGTGAGTCGCAACTGTTAAATTACACTAGATTCACGCGTGAAACAAGTTTAGTAGAGGTATCGTTAATATTACTATAGTCTATATATAGTTACAATTGAGTAGCGATGCTCTCTTTGGTTCCATCTACAGAGGAGAGGGTGTGGACACCGAGAGGATATATTTTAGTGGGTTAGCTCATTTTCAGAGATGCTATTCGAGTGTGATGTTATCCTGGGTATGGCCTGGTTAGCGATGGTTTGAGCGATGGTGGGCTTTTAAGTAAGACTATCGTATTCGTTGTTCTAGGGCAGGATGTGTTATTTTACGATGTCTCACCTAAAAGAGGGTCAAGCTCGCGTCTATATCATATTATCGAGGAGACTTAAGCGACTATAGTTATCCCATTGTATTTGATAACAGTCTGCAGGGACCTTACTAATGTTACTCAGGGTATATCAGGTTTTCTATCGAGCAGACATGTTTAAGTGATTATTGATTTAGCATTGGGGATGTAGTGTTAGTGTGAACACAGTGTTATATGACTCCTTTATAGACGTGGGAGTTTATAATTAAACTTATACAATGGGAGAGTCCAAGTTATATGCTTTGGGCCTACTGAACTAGATTACCGAATATTTTAGGTGATTGAGCATTGGAGGAGTTCTTTATTGAGCTTCATTTGTGAGATATTCTACGCCTGAACCATGATAACCATTGAAAGTTGGGGACGTTGTTAGATGATACGGAATGGGTATTGAATGTTAATCATTAAACGTGTAGAGAAAACACTATGAGCTGGGAGATTTCTTACTCATATATGGACAATGGACCCGGTAAGTGTTGTATAGAAAGCACTAGGGAACTTTTGCAACAATAGTTCATAAGTGGGGTAGTGTTGAGGAAGAATAAGTCAAAATTAGTAGTAAAATTGAGTACAACCATACTGTATGCTCACACTAAGAGTGCGGGGTCGAGCTTGAGATTAGTATGTTACGTATGAGATGTTAACGATGATTGTGCAGGAGTGCACAAATATCGGGTGTATGAGTTACATGGTTAGTTTGACGTCAAATATCATCCGACATACGGGGAAGTGATGATAAGTGTTTCAATCATATGCTAATGGGGTGCATAGAAACATAGGGGGGATGTTATGATGGACTTATTTTCGTTTAAGAAAAGGAAATAGTTCAATCAGGTGTATGTCATGGAGAATTATGACAACTGAGGTGGGTTGAAAGATCATGGAGGCACATGTAAAAAGATATCCCTTAATAAGGAAGGACGCCAAAATTTTGATAAGTAGAGAGGAGTCTCACTTAGTTAAATGCCTAGAGTGGTTTATGCATAGATAAGATGTTGATTTCTACTAGACAAAAGAGTGACCAAGAAGTGCATAGTTTTGGAGCAAATGCAAGGGCAATGATTTTTGGTAAATCCCAGTAAAAGGGACTATGATGTTCCACGTGACATGAAAAATTAAGCATGGGGCTTGGTGTTAAGTGAGACAAAGTGAAGTTATCTCCAGGTGCACTATTTGTAGATGGGAAAGGTTGGTCCGAGATTATCCACCAGCATTTTGTAACGGATTAAGGATTCCAGTGATGGAAGGGATACGCATATTGATAAGATTCATCAATGGGTTATCAAAATTGCAAAGAGGTCAGTATTTACTTTAAGTTTGTGGAATGGATTGACCGAAACGGGATAATTGTTATTTACTCTCGAGTCCTATATCTAATGGGGAGTGTTATAAGGTGGTGGGGATGGAGTGGAAATTTGCTCTAGACATGTCACCCATAGGCATATGGTTGGATGACCGAGTTGACTAAAATGTGGGAGAATGTGAGAAATGTGTGTTTAGGATTTTGGGGTAATTAGGAGTATTACTTACAACTTGTAGTGCTACATGTGATGACTCGTAGAAGAATGTGTTTTGCAAAGAACCTTCCGAGGCTTCATTTTAAGATCTTGTCATCCACCCTTCAGCTGGTTAAGAGTGGGGAATAACAAGTGACTCTAACCCGAAATGATTGGTCCGCTGATAAGGATTGAGTTTTTCTACGTCATTTTTCATGCAGTTTAGGAACATAGTGAGAGTTACGTCACTGTGAATCAAACCTTTGAAGTCTAACAATAGTGGTCAGGGATTGTTGTAGGTATGTTCCATGAAGGGAGTTACTTATTTGGCAAACAAGGAAATTGTAACCTACAAAATTTGGGCCTTTTCTAATATAGAAATAATAAAGCTAGTTGAGTATAGGCTCGTCTTTTGAGGCATTGTAGGGATGGCCTTATCAATTTCCAGCTTACTTGTTAGGGGGGGGCAATAACTTTTTGGGGCCGAAGATGATTTAGGATTGTACTGCTAAGATTGAGATAATTCGGGGACACATTCGTATAGTTCAGGGAAGGTAGAAGAGTTACGTTGATGTAGATAGGAGGCACATAGAGTTGGAGATAGGTGAAAAAGTTTTGGTACATGTGTCTCCCACAAAGGAGGTTATGAGGTTTGTCTAGAAGGGTAATCTAGAACCGAGATATGTGGGACCATTTTCGATTATCTAAAGGGTGGTACTTGTGGAATATAGGCTGGGACTAATGAAGCACTTACTGTAAATTCTCGACGTGTTCCACATATCATCACTTAAGAGGTACCATTGGAACGAGAGGGATTTCTGGCGTGCTCCATCATAGGATATATACTTTCATCTAGATATCTCATATGTGGAAAGATCGGTGGCGATACTTGATTGTTGTGAGCGTAAACTGCAGTTTAAGGTGGTACCCTTGGTTTGAGTTCAATGGGAGAACCACAATTTTGATGAGTCGATGTGGGAGCGGGAGAAAGACATGCGTGAGAAGTATCCAAAGTTATTCATCCCATGTATGTTCCAATTTTAAGGGCGAAATTCCTTTGTAAGGGGGGAGTATGTAACACCCAATATTTTTTAGTATTTTAAATTATAATTAATTCAGTTCTTTTGAATTACACGTGCGACGAAATTTAATTTAATTGAATATTATGTGTTCATTAAAATTTTAATCGGGAGAGATAAATATTAATGTTTATGAAATAAACTTACTAAGTGAATAGTTAATAACTATTTTACATCGTACAAGTGATAGTGACGTGATAACGTTATATCTCAATCGTGAGTCGTGTGAAGGCTATATTAGGTTAAGATAGGAAATAATTTTAGAGTGACTCGAATTTCAATTTTGAGGTCATGATTAATTCCGAATGGGCGGAGATAGTTTAAATAGAGTACCTAGTGGTAGTAATTGGGTCCCGAGGCCTTTTTTGACATAACTGAGCCCACACGGGGGGTATTCGGGTCATTTGGGTTTGGCCCGTTAGCCTAATTTTTGGATTATGGATAACAAACCTAAATTTAAGAGTTAGATACATCCAAGATTTGGATTCTAAACCCTAAAATTTCATAAAATGGAGAAGAAATAAAAGAAGGGAGCTTTAGGAGCCTAAATCATGGAGGGATTAGGTGTGTTATTATCAAATCCATCTTCTTGAACGCGTAATCAGACCCAACAAACCTAGAAAGGCAAGATATTAACTTTTTTCTATGTTAAGTTTCAAAAACTCGTGTTCATCTCATGGTACGTGTTCACAAATCCGTTTTGGGGGAGGGTTGTCACATGTAAAATGGATATTTGGTGATTTGGACATTATATGTAGAATTAATGTTAAATTAATGATGAAATACTATCATATGTTGTTCGAATCCAATTTATAGTCCAAATTTAGTAGTTAATTTCGATTAAATTGATACAGAATAAAATTGAATGAGAGGACTGAATAAAATTGAGAAAACCCAATTCATGAAATAATGGGTTTTAATGAGAAATTAGTGATGTTTAATGGTTTAAATCATGATTAGAACATATTTAGATGTGCAATAAACCTCGGGTATGGTTGGGTTGAGTTATGGGAAGAATCCACGGAGGTTTGGGTGAATAAAAATAGAGATAAACGATTGAGTAAGAAGGGCTATTGGAGAATCATCGATAGACCGATGATGCCTGTTTCCAGGCCGGTTCGCGTATTTTTTTTTTGGTCAGTTTGTTGGGGATTTTCCAAGGGTTAATAATTTAGTGAAAACTAAGGGATTATGGATGGGTATATATGGGTTTAGAAAATTGTAAAATTGTGAGTAATTAAAGAAATGATTAATGTCAGATAAATTAGTGAATATTCAGATACGGGCTGATTCGATGACTTCGGGGATTTTAGCAACTCAAGCTACATTAATTTATTTAATGGATGTGAAATTAAATTATGAGTACATAATTTTATAAATTTCCTTCACAATTAAGTATGTCGTATACCTCTATAAGTGATCGAAGAATTGGGGAAGTTTAATTCTATAAAAGACGGATTCAAATATCAAGTGGTCTTCAACATTCAAGCCTAACCAGATGATTTTGGTAAATATATGTTTAAGTTCGATTTACATTTCATATTAAAAGTGTTGGGATAATTTTTATAATAGATTAGAAAAGTTTTTTAAATATAAAAATGTTTTAGAAATGTTTTTATAAAAAAGTTTTTATAAATCAATCCCTGTTGGTTTCATTCATAAAGGTTTTAAAATTTTCAAAATTTTCTAAGTGTGATGGCGAGCCTTGGGATTGATGTTTTGATCGTTCAAACGAGATCAATGTCATTCAAACTATATTTCATCTCGTTCGATCGAGATCAGCAGCCGTTCGAGCGAGGCTGCTTTTTAAGCGGACACGCCACCACCTCAATTATTGTTATATAAAGGTTATCAGTCATTTTTTTGTTGTGGAGAAGACTTTTACCAAGATAGTATAACTTTGTTTCGATAACTACATTAGGCAGAAAGTTTTCTTCTCCAAGAATTTAAGGGTTCAAAGTGTGTTTTCAATTCACAATCCCAATTGCTTTTGTGTGAATTGTTTTGTGGAACCCAAGACGTATTTTTGCTGGAATTTTATGTTGCTTATTTAGGTGCCTTTTATGGTACTGGGTTGATTGCCTACGTGTCATCGAGGATTACTTGAGTGTGTTCATTTGCTGAAGATTGGACTGCGGTTCATGTGGGTTTGCTGCGTGGAATCCATTGTTGACTCTAGGTTGTGTGTATATGTAGGTTTGCTGAGGTAAACTTATTGCATATTTGATTGTGATTGTAAATTGCGATTTAATTCATAGTGAAATAAAAGGATTTTCCCTTCGGGGATTTTTTCTGAAATCTGTGGGTTAGCATATTTGTGTTTATGATGGTTTGACACACGCACACATGTAGTTATATGTTTAGGAGCTGAATTAACTTGGTTGAAACATTGACTCTAATTAAATAAGTTTATAGTTAGTAATTATGCATTTATTTACATTGATATCGCACACGTAGGATCACTTCTCTACAAATTGGTATCAAATCGGGTTACTCAAATTTACCGATTATACCTATTTTTCAAAAAATTATGTCATATTAATATTTTTTGAAAAATCTAATTTTTTAAAATTGTCGCAATGTTTTCAAGTGAAAACTTATATAGGTGGTTGCCAATTTTTGATGGGCCTAATTATGCTTACTGGAAAGACCGCATGAAATCTCATTTAAAAGAAATCGATGAGAGAGTTTGGTTAATTTGTGAAAGAGGCTGGACTCCTTCCACAGTCACTGCAAATAATGTCACGAATTTTAAACTTGTGTCAGACTGGACTGAGGATGAGTTTAGGCGGAGCACTTTTAATTCACGTGGACGGAGTGCAATTTTTCAACACGCCCCCCCAATGAGTTTCAACGTATTATGAGATGTGCCACGTCTAAAGAAGGGTGGGACATTTTACAACTCACCCACGAAGGCACTAACACGATCGAACAGTCTAAAATTCAAATTTTAACTACTTCATTTGAAATGATTACCATTATTGAGACTGAGTGTTTGTCCGGCATTGTCAACACTGGTTATAATTTTGGTGAGCCTATACCTGATGCACGAGTGGTTGAGAAGATTTTAAGATCGCTGCCGAAATGTTTTATCCCTAAAGTGACTGTTTTAAATACCTTAGGTAATTTAAATTGTCCGAAATTAGAAGAGTTGGTTGGAGACCTCCAGACATGTGAGTTAACATGTTTCTTGACACTGCCAAGCCTAAAGATAGAGGGATATCACTTAAATCCCAATCTAAGAAGAAAAATAAAGTGATTTTTTATGAGTCCGCATCTGAGAACGATTTTGATTTTGATATGTCCATGGTTGCAAAGAATTTTAAAAAGTTTCTTAAGATTTCAAAACAAAATTCTTCCAATAAAAAGTTTTTTGAGAAAAAGAAAGACAAGGCCAAAGCAAGTGGTGAGAAAGAGAGGGTGAGGGATATTTATAAAAAGTAACATGTTTTGAGAGTGAGTGAAAAAGGTGTAAGTCATGTGAGTGTCCCACTAGACTTAAGAGAGAGGGCAAGAATGTTGATATGCCAGCCACCCTTAGTGATAGTGAGGATGATGTGAAAGATTTTGGTGATGAGTTTTCACAAGGAAAGATTGTTTCCTTTTTAGGTAGTCATGTGAGCACATCCAATTTGTCCCACGATGATGAGGATACCTATTAACATGAGACCCCCGAGGAGGATTTGAGTGTTTCTAGCAAGTTTGAGAGTGAGTGCGCTAGTGAGGTTGATAGTTAGCTCCATATCACATTTAGATATTTTTACGTCGAGACTTTTAAAACTGAAAAATTGAATAAGGAGTTAAGTCTTAGGTTGCGAGCTTTGGAGAAAGAGTTAGATTATTTGTGGCAAAAGTGAGTCAACTCGAGAATGTGAAGGTTTCCTTGAGTGAACAGTTGATCGCTTTAGGTCGGGAAAAGAGTGAACTTATTAACCCATGGTTCACAATTAGAGGGTGATCTTAAGCATGACTTGGAGGTTAAAGTCACTTTAGAGAACACATCTAAGAAGGAAGTAAAGATGGATCTCAATACCATTTTAGTTAGTGGTTAGAGTTTAGGAATAGGTCATGATGGTGCTTCCACATCACATGTTGCACCCGAGCTGATTCCCACTTCAGTGTTTGATTCACATGGATCTTAACCTAACCCACCTAGGCATCCCACACCTGATAGGATAATACATATGAGACGTTTGGTAAGAGGTGTACAGATGCCTATTTATGCTTGCACACACTGTACGAAGAGAGTACACCTTAGAGAGTTTTGTTTTAAGTTGGGTCATGTGTCACGTTTTCTATTAGACATATTTACAGACACGCACTCACACCTGATGCTCTAGATGACTACACGAGAGAATTTGCACATATTAGGGAGAAGTTAAAGTTTTTGGTATAGACTTCACATGATTTGATCGAGGTTTTTCATAGGATGTCACCATCTTTGGAAAACTCCACCATACCTAATGGTTAAAGAACAAACTTGTTTGCTAGCATGGGTTGATTTGCATGATGATATTTTTTTTGCCTATTGCCAGTATGTATTTTTTGTATTTGATGTTTTGTTGTTGAAAGATTTTAAAAATAAAAAAAAAATATTTTGATAAAATTTTGAAAAAGAGAAAAACATTTTTGAGTTTTGTTTTACATCGTTTAGGGATGGACACGTTGGATGATCGAGTTACAATCTCATTCCATATCCACGTGATGATTTGATAGTGTTTTGATATGTGTCATAATTTCATTTATGTGCTTTACAATGTTTGGAGTCATAGAGATGTGATTAGTTGCTACTACCTATATGTTTGACTCAAGAGATCCTTTATTACACACTTTCATGGATTTGTTTGATTATTGTACTTGTTTATCACATATTGGTCGGAGTGTTTTTATTTTAATTATGTCTTTGAAATGAACCATATGCGATAAAACTTGACAATGAAAGTAGTGCATAAAAAATTGTTTACCATGAGGAATTTAATAGCAACAAAATATGATGAGTGAATCAAGGGAAAGGGCTATGAGAGTTCTAAATAACTCATCGTAACTGTCATCGTTTGAAAAGAGGCCAAAAAAAATTTAAAGGCAATAAAAATATATATATATATGCCAAAACGGGACCACCTAAAAAAAAGAAAAATATGATGATTATTATTTATGAGGGAGTTTGGATGGAAAAAATGAAAAGCGGGTTTGCATGTCCTGACAATTTCATGAAAAATCATTCATAGTTTTAGACGTTATTAGTGTGGGAATCATTATTGACTTTGATGTGTTGATGGATTGAGTCGATGTCATTAAAATTCAACACATTTGACACCCAAAGACGATTTTGAGATTCATTCGATAGGATTTCACGTATACATCGTGCACATATGTTATGTTTGATTGAGTTGATTTTCCTATTGAATATGTTCACACCCATACATTCCGTATCCACGATTTGGTTGTCTTAGTGAAAATTCATGGTGTGTGATTTTTGTAAAATTATTTTTGCATTTTTGTTTGAAAAAATAAAAAATGAAAAATTGGTTATGGAAGATTTTGAGTATCTCTTTGCATGATCGTAGGTTGTTTGCCTTATTTATTGTGACAACTCCATGTTTATTTTGTTTATTCGTTTCCTTGTCTATTTCAGACAAATAAAAAGGGGGGGAACTAATTATGGGGGAGTTTTTAGATTATGAGGGATATTTGATTATATTGATTGATCTATTCTTATATCCTCGATACGTCGCGAAGGAATTTACTTTGTCTCTTGTGTGTACGTACAAAATTGAAGATTATTCTGCACACCCTCATGAGAAAATCTTGAATAATTTATTGTTGAAGCAAAGTGTGAAGACTTAGCATTTTATGTTTCCACTTTTGAGTTCTAGGGAGGGTAGATTTATATAGGTCAACTTTTGATAATTTGTGTGTTTTTATTTCGTACGGGAATAGACATAGGGGAGATTTGTGAGGACATGATTTTATAAATGTCCATCACAATTAAGTATGTCATATACCGCTATAATTCTACAAAGAATTGGGCAAGTTTAATTCTACAAAAGACAAATCTGAATATCAAGTGGTCTTCAACATTCAAGCCCAACGAGATGATTTTGGTTAAAATATGTTAAAGGTACATTTACATTTCACATTAGAAGTGTTGGGATATTTTTGTGTAAGATATTAGAAAAGTTTTCTAAATATAAAAATATTTTAGATATGTGTTTATAAAAAAAGGTTTTAAAATTTTCAGAATTGTTCTAAGTGTAATGGCGAGCCTCAGGATTGACATTTTGATTGTTCTAATGAGATCAATGTCGTTCAAACTACATGTCATCTCTTTCGAACGAGATAAGCATTCGTTCGAGCGACGTTGAATTTTAAGATGACACGCCACCGCCTCAATCACTGCAATATAAACGTTGTCAATCATAGTTTTTAGCACGAAGAAGACTTTTACTAAGAGAATTTAACTTTGTTTCGATAACTGCACTAGGCAGAAAGTTTTCTTTTCCAACAATTTAAGGGTTCAGAGTGTGTTTTCAATTCACAAACTCAATTACTTTTGTGTGAATTATTTTATGGAACCGAAGACGTATTTTTGCTGGAATTTTTTATTGTTGATTTAGGTACCTTTTATGGCACTGGGTTGATTGACTTCGTGTCAGTGAGGATTACTTGAGGTTGTTTCTTTGCTGAAGATTGGACTGTGGTTCGTGTGGGTTTGCCACGTGAATTCCATTGCCGACTCTAGGTTACGTGTCTATGTAGGTTTGTTGATGTAAACTTATTGCATATTTCATTGTGATTGTAAATTTCGAATTAATTCATAGTGAAATAAAAGGTTTTGCCCTTCGGGAATTTTTCTGAAATCTGCTAGTTAGCATATTTGTGTTTATGATGGTTTGACACCCTCGCACACGTAGTTTAATGTTTAGGGGAGGAATTAACTTGGTTGAAAAATTGACTCTAATTAAATAAGTTTATAGTTGTAATTTGTACACTTAGTTAAATTGATATCGCACATGTCGCATTACTTCTCTATATAAATAAATTAGGAGTCGGGAAATAGACTCGAGGAATATGGGTTAGTGCTACGGGTGTTAGGCATGGGATAATCAAATTTATTTTAATTATATATATACATAATTAGAGTTACTATATATACACACACACAGAGAGAGAAAGAGAGAGAGACCCTCTCCTATAAGGACTCCTTATGGTGCCAACTCCGGAACATACCATTTTTTTAAAATAGTTAAAAAATGAATTTTTTAATCAAACTACATGGTTATAATGTCCATGGTTGTAAGATCATCTCCAATTTTTTTCATCAAAAAAATCCATAAACTAACCATTGAGATGAAGTGATATGTAAAAAAGTGGTATAAATATGCATTTTCGACCGTTGAGAAGGTAAGCGATAGGTGTGCACAGTAGTTGAGGGGTGAGTAATATCTGAAGAGAGTGCGACACCAAGTTCAATATGAACAGTGTTAATGCATATTTAGTTCTTGCATATTAATTACTTGCTAAATATTTTTCAAAAGGTTTTGGGCTCTAACCAATATCAAAACATATTTTCCAAAACATTTTAGGTGTCCATACATAGGGATGCCAAGCTTGAGGACTCATTCTAGGGATGCATAACTTCAATATTTAGGGAGGCTTACAGGATCTTGTGTAGATGCTTCAGTTACTCATTCATAGATTATAATTTTGATTCAGTACTTCATTTCGGCATGTTGGCCCTTTATATTGATACGCTTTTAATTTTATTTATTAGACAATGTATTTGGATTCTGCTTTATTTCTGTAGACTTGTGGTTTGGATTATTTTTTGGAACTGGTGATTTATTCGGTATTCATTATCTATTTATTTACTGTGTGGTGATTTCGACTCTTATATTTGTTGTGGATAAGTTATCATATTTCTATTTTTTCGCAGGTGGTTACGTTATTGGAAGATAAATTGACACTCGATTAATTTAACATGGATGGTTAGTAAATTAAAAATATTCAACAATGGTGCTAAGAATGAACCAAATTAGATACCAATTTATTTTCGTAAAGGACTGATCCCCCGTGATTAAAATAGGCGGGGTCTCACACAAATCTCCTTGCTTTCTCTTGCTCTTCTTTTGTGTGCTTTTCAAAATGATATTCAAAGTGCTATACACGGTAAACAAAGAAATACCTTCATGATGTATCGAGTTTGAAATAACATAAAACGTATATAAAATCAATAATCAAATCAATTCTCCCCCATAATTCATAATTCTCTCTCCCCCTTTTCATTTGTCTAAATTAGATAAGGAAAACAATAAACAACAATAAACCTGAGTGTGTGAGAAAAATATATCAAATCATCAAAAACAAATACCAAATAACATCATGCAAGGATAAACTCCACAGCCTCCACGAACTATTTTTGATATTTCAAAGCATTTCAATAAAAATAATTTACAAAAACAGCACATAATGAATTAACACTAAGATAGCCAAATCATGGAACTGGAATGAATGGGTGTGAACAAATTCGATAGGAAAATCAACTCAAAAAATCATCATATGTGTGCATGATGAATTTTGGGTACTCGTAACGAATGAACTCAAAATCGTCCTTAGGTCTAAATATGTTGAATTCAAAAGATATCGCCTCAATATAGTTAACAAATCAAAGCCTAAAATGATTTTCACACCAAGAATGTCTAAAACTATTTAATGATTTTCGAGACTTTTTCAAGACGTACAAACCCGTTGAATTTGATTTTCCAAACTCCTTCAAAAGATAAATATGATCTTATTTTGAATTTTTCCTTTTGAAAGATCAATCGAACTAAACTATTTTTCCCCTTTTCAGCATATATTTCTTTTTATTGCCTTAATTTTTTTCTTAAACACTTCTCAAATGGTGGCTTTCACAAAGAGTTCACAGGCCTCTCGCATCCCTTTCACGCATTCACTCATATTTTTTTTCAATAATAAACAAACTCTCATGGGAATGGTTCTTACATGCACTACTTTCGTTCTCTCCTTGTGTCGCATTTTATTCATTATAAAGACAACATTGAGATGAAAACACTTTGACCGACATGTGATAGACAAGTACAATAGACAAATTAATCCATGCATGGGTGCATTAAAGGAGACTATGAGTCAAACATGTAGAAAGTAATCACCAATCACATCTCGTTGACTCCAAACATAATAAACCACATGGATGAAATGATGTTGTGTCTCAAAACGCTATCAAATAGTTACATGGATAATGTAGTGATATTGTGACTTGGTCATCCTAAATGTCCGTCTATAAATGGTGTAAAATTAAATACAAAAATCTTTTGTGCTTTTTGGAAAAAATATATAAAAATAAAATCTTTTTGGCTTTTCAGTTTTTTTAAAAAAAAAAGATTTTTTTTATATTTTCTCAATATTCTTTTAAGAAAAACAAAACTCTTTTGGGATTTTTTTTGAAAGATAAATCAAAATGGGAAAAAAATATAACTGTATTACACACTAGCAATAGGAACACATATGTGAACAAGAAAATCAACTTATCCTAGCAAACAACTTTAAATATCAATCATTAGGTCCAGAGTTGTTTTCCAAAGGTGGTGACATCCTATGAAGAAGATCCATCAAATAGTATGAAGTTGTGACTAAATGCTCATCTTGCTCACAAAAATGTTCAAAATCTCTAACGTGATATGTGAGAGAATGAGGAGTAACAATATTAGGAATGCATGTGGGAACACGTCTAGTATAATAACGAGACAAATACCTATGAGACACACAACCAAAATTAACGAAAAATTTCCTAGGGTGTCCTTTTTTATTGCAATGAGAACAAACATCAACGGGCGTAGGAAAACCTCTTTCAAAATGTTTAGGACACGCTCTCCTATGGGGAAACGGACGCCTAGTGGGATTGGTTGAGAGCCATATGGATCTATAACAAACGCGGAAACTGTCTCGAGTACAATATGGGATGTAGACTAACCGTCATAATATATTCCTAAACTCTCAACATTACCCCAAGAGAGACAAAGGCGCATCGTTCCAACCTTCTTAGATGTGTCCTTTATTGTGACCTTGACCATCCGAGCACGTTCGAGATCTCTCTTGGGCTAGGTAACAATTTAACATAGATGGGTAGTAAAATAAAAATATTCGACAGTTGTGCTAAGAATGAACCAAATGAGATTCAAATTTATTTTGGTAAAGGACTGATCCCCCGTGATTAAAATAGGAGGGGTCTCACACAAATCTCCTTGCTTTCTGTTTCTATTCTTTTGTGTGCTTTACAAAACGATCATCAAGGTCCTATACACGATAAACAAAGAAATAACTTCATGACGTATCGGGTTTTAAATGAGATAAAACATAAATAAAATCAATAATCAAATCAATTCTCCCCCATTATTCAAACTCTCACTCCCCCATAATTCATAATTCGTTCTCCCCCTTTTCATTTGTCCAAGTTACACAAGGAAAATAATAAACAATAATAAACCTGAGTGTGTCTGAAAAAGCATATCAAATCATCAAAAATAAATACAAAATAATCTCATGCAAGGATGAACCCAAAAGTCTCCACAAACTATTTTTGATATTTCAAAACATTTCAAGCAAAAATAATTTACAAAAACAACACAGAATGAATTAACACTAAGATAGCCAAATCATGGAAATGGAATGAATGGGTGTGAACAAATTTGAAAGGAAATCAACTCAAACAATCATAATATACGTTCATGATGAATTTTGGGTACTCCTAACGAATGAACTCAAAATCGTCCTTAGGTGTAAAAATGTTGAATTCAAAAGATGTCGACTCAATCTAGTTAACAAATCAAAGCCTAAAATGATTTTCACACCAATAATGTCTAAAACTATTTAATGCTTTTTCGAGGCTTTTTCAAGATGTGCAAACCCGTTGATTCTTTTTCCGAACTCCTTCAAAAGATAGACATGATCTTATTTTCAATTTTTTCTTTTGAAAGATCAATCGAACTAAACTATTTGGACCATTTTCAAAAAAAAATTCCTTTTATTGCCCTAATTTTTTTCTTAAACTCTTTTCAAATGGTGGCTTTCACTAAGAGTTAACATGCCTCTCGCATCCCTTTCACTCATTCACTCATATTTTTTTCCAAAACAAACAAACTATCATGGGAATGGTTCTTATATGCAGTACTTTCGCTCTCTCGTTTTGTCGCATTTTGGTCAGTTTAAAGACAACATTGAGATGAAAAAACTTTGATCGACATGTGATAGACAAGTACAATAGTTAAATGAATCCATGGATGTGTGCATTAAAGGAGACAATGAGTCAAACATGAAGAAAGTAATCACCAATCACATCTCGTTCACTATAAACATTATAAACCACATGGATGAAATGATGTTGTGTCTCAAAACACTATCAAATTATTACATGGATAATGGAATGATATTTTGACTTGGTCGTCCTAAATGTCCATCTATAAATGGTGTAAAATTAAATACAAAAATCTATTTTTTCTTTTTGGAAAAAAATATAAAAATATAATCTTTTTGGCTTTTCACTTTTAAGAAAAAAAAAAGAATTTTTTTGTATTTTCTCAATATTTTTTTTAAGAAAAACAAAACTCTTTTGGGATTTTTTTCAAAAAATATATCAAAATGGAAAAAAATATAACTGTATTATACACTAGCAATAGGAATAAATATATGAACAAGAAAATCAACTTATGATAGGAAATAACTCTAAATATCAATCATTAGGTCGAGAGGAGTTTTCCAAAGGTGGTGACATCCTATGAAGAACATCCATGAAATAGTACGAAGTTCTGACAAAATACTCATCTTGCTCACAAAAATGTCCAAAATCTCTAAAGTGATCTGCGAGAGAATGTGGAGTAATAAGTGTACGAATTCATGTGGGAACACGTCTAGTTTAATAACTAGATAAATACCTATGAGACACACTACCTTTTTTCTTGCAACGAAAATAAACATAAACGGGTGTAGGAACACCTCTTTCAAAATGTTTAGGACACGCTCTCCTATGGGGAAACAGACTCCTAGTGGGTTTGGTTGAGAGACATATGGATCTATAACAAACGCGGGAACTCGCTCGAGTACAATATGGGAAGTAGACGCACCATCATAATATATTCCTAGTTTCTCAACATTTCCCCAAGCGGGACAGAAGAGCATCTTCTCAACTTTCTTAGATGTGTACTTTATTGTGACCTTGACCATCCGAGCACATTCCAGATCTCTCTCGAGTTGGGTAACAATTTAACATAGATGGTTAGTAAATTAAAAATATTCGACAGTGGTGCTAAGAATGAACCAAATGAGATTCAAATTAATTTTGGTAAAGGACTTTTCCCCTGTGATTAAAATAGGCAGGGTCTCACACAAATCTCCTCGATTTCTCTTGCTCTTCTTTTGTGTGCTTTACAAAATGATCATCAAAGTCCGATACACGATAAACAAAGAAATACCCTTACGACGTATTGGGTTTGAAATGAGATAAACCATAAATCAAATCAATTCTCTCCCATAATTCAAACTCTCACTCCCCCATAATTCATAATTTGCTCCCCCCCCCCCTTTTCATTTGTCCAAATTAGACAAGGAAAATAATAAACAATAATAAACCTGAGTGTGTTAGAAAAAGCATATCAAATCATCAAAAGAAAAATACCAAATAACATCACGCAAGGATAAACTCAAAAGGCTCCCCAAACTATTTCAAAACATTTCAAGAAAAAATAATTTACAAAAACAACACAGAATGAATTAACACTAAGATAGCCAAATCATGGAAATAGACTGAATGGGTGTGAACAAATTCGGTAGGAAAATTCACTCAAACAATCATAATATATGTTCATGATGAATTTTGGGTACTCCTAACGAATGAACTCAAAATCTTCCTTAGGTGTAAAAATGTTGAATTCAAAAGATATCGACTCAATCAAGTTAAAAAATCAAAGCCTAAAATGATTTTCACACCAATAATGTCTAAAACTATTTAATGATTTTTTGAGACTTTTTCAAGACGTGCAAAACCGTTGATTATTTTCCAAACTCCTTCAAAAGATATACATGAGCTTATTTTCAATTTTTTCTTTTGAAAGATCCATCGAACTAAACTATTTGGCCCCTTTTCGGCCTTTTTTTTCCTTTTATTGCCATAATTTTTTTCTTAACTCTTTTCAAATGGTGGCTTTCACGAAGAGTTCGCATGCCTCTCGCATCCCTTTCTCGAATTCACTCATATTTTTTTCAATAATAAACAAACTCTCATGAGAATGGTTCTTACATGGACTACTTTCGTTCTCTCGTTTTGTCGCATTTTGTTCATTTTAAAGACAACATTGAGATGAAAACACTTTGACCGATATGTGACAGACAAGTAAAATAGGAAAATTAATCCATGCATGTGTGCATTAAAGAAGATTATGTGTCAAACATGCAGAAATCAATCACCAATCATATCTCGTTGACTCCAAAGTTCCAAACATTATAAACCACATGGATGAAATGATGTTGTGTCTCAAAACACTATCAAATAGTTACATGGATAATGGAATGATATTGTGACTTGGTCATCCTAAATGTCCATATATAAATGGTGTAAAATTAAATACAAAAATCTTTTTGTGCTTTTTGGAAAAAAAATCAAAAAATAAAATCATTTTGCCTTTTCAGTTTTTGCAAAAAAAAAAAGATTTTTTTTTAATATTTTCTCAATATTTTTTTAAGAAAACAAAAATTTGGGGATTTTTTTCAAAAAATATATCAAAATGGAAAAAAAAATATAAATGTATTGCACACTAGAAATAGGAATAAATATATGAACAAGGAAATCAACTTATGCTAGCAAACAACTCTAAATATCAATCATTAGGTCCATATGAGTTTTCCAAAGGTGGTGACATCCTGTGAAGAACATCAATGAAATAGTACGAAGTTCTGACTAAATACTCATCTTGCTCACAAAAATTATTAAAATATCTAATGTGATGTGGGAGAGAATGTGGAGTAACAAGTGTAGGAATGCATGTGGGAACACGTCTAGTATAGTAACGATATAAATACCTATGAGACACACTACCCAACTTAAAAAAAAATTCCTACGGTGTCCTTTTTTCTTGCAACGAGAACAAACATAAACGGGCATAGGAGCACCTCTTTCAAAACGTTTAGGACACGCTCTCCTATGGGGAAACGTGCGCCTAGTGGGTTTTGTTGAGAGCCATATGGATCTATAACAAACTCGGGAACTGGCTCGAGTATAATATGGGAAGTAGACGCACCGTCATAATATATTCCTAGTCTCTCATCATTACCCCAAGCGGGACAGGGGAGCATCTTTCCAACCATCTTAGATGTGGCCTTTATTGTGACCTTGACCATCGGAGCACGTTATAGATCTCTCTCGAGTTGGGTAACAATTTAATATAGATGGTTAGTAAATTAAAAATATTCGACAGTGGTGCTAAGAATGAACCAAATGAGATTCAAATTTATTTTGGTAAAGGACTGATCCCCCGTGATTAAAATAGGAGGGGTCTCACACAAATCTCCTTGCTTTCTGTTGCTCTTCTTTTGTGTGATTTACAAAATGATCATCAAGGTCCTATACAAGATAAACAAAGAAATAACTTCATGACGTATCGGGTTTGAAATGAGATAAAACATAAATAAAATCAATAATCAAATCAATTCTCCCACATAATTCAAACTCTCACTACCCCATAATTCATAATTCGTTCTCTTCCTTTTAATTTGTCCAAATTAGACAACGAAAGTAATAAACAATAATAAACCTGAGTTTGTCAGAAAAAGCATGTCAAATCATCAAAAACAAATACCAAATAACATCATGCAAGGATAAGCTCAAAAGGCTCCACAATTTTTTTTTGATTTTTCAAAACTTTTCAAGCAAAAATAATTAACAAAAACAACGCATAATGAATTAACACTAAGATAGCCAAATAATGGAAATAGACTGAATGCGTGTGAAGAAATTCGATAGGAAAATCAACTCAAACAATCATAATATACGTTCATGATGAATTTTGGGTACTCCTAACGAATGAACTCAAAATCGTCCTTAGGTGTAAAAATGTTGAATTCAAAAGATGTCGACTCAATCTAGTTAACAAATCAAACCCTAAAATGATTTTCACACCAATAATGTCTAAAACTATTTATTGCTTTTTTGAGCCATTTTCAAGATGTGCAAACCCGTTGATTTTTTTTTCGAACTCCTTCAAAAGATAGACATGATCTTATTTTCAATTTTTTCTTTTGAAAGATCAATCGAACTAAACTATTTGGACCCTTTTCAAATTTTTTTTCCTTTCATTGCCCTAATTTTTTTCTTAAACTCTTTTCAAATGGTGGCTTTCACTAAGAGTTAACATGCCTCTCGTATCCCTTTCACGCATTCACTCATATTTTTTTTCAATAATAAACAAACTCTCATGGGAATGGTTCTTACATGCACTACTTTCGTTCGCTCGCTTTGTCGCATTTTGTTCATTATAAAGACAACATTGAGATGAAAACACTTTGACCACCATGTGATAGACAAGTACAATAGTCAAATTAATCCACGCATGTGTGCATTAAAGAAGACTATGAATCAAACATGTAGAAAGTAATCACCAATAACATATCTTTGACTCCAAACATTATAAACCACATGGATGAAATGATGTTGTGTCTCAAAACACTATCAAATAGTTACATGGATAATGGAATGATATTATGACTTGGTCATCCTAAATGTCCATCAATAAATGGTGTAAAATTAAATACAAAAATCTTTTTGTGCTTTTGGAAAAAAAATATAAAAATAAAATCTTTTTGAGTTTTCAGTTTTTTCAAAAAGAAGGGTTTTTTCTTATATTTTCTCAATATTTTTTTAAGAAAAACAAAACTCTTTTGGAATTTTTTTGAAAAATATATCAAAATGGAAAAAAATATATAACTGTATTACACACTAGCAATAGGAATAAATATATGAACAAGAAAATCAAATAATGCTAGAATATCAATCATTAGGTCCAGAGGAGTTTTCCAAAGGTGGTGACATCCTATGAAGAACATCCACGAAATAGTAAGAAGTTCTGACTAAATACTCATCTTGCTCACAAAAATGTTTAAAATCTATAATGTGATGTGCGAAAGAATGTGAAGTAACAAGTTTAGGAATTCATGTGGGAACACGTCTTGTATAATAACGAGATAAATACCTGTGACACACACTACCCAACTTAAAGAAAATTTTCATAAGTTGTCCTTTTTTCTTCCAACAAAAACAAACATAAACGGGTGCAGGAACACCTCTTTCAAAATGTTTAGGACACGCTCTCGTATGGGGAAATGGACGCCTAGTGGGTTTGGTTGAGAGCCATATGGATCTATAACAAACGCGGGAACACGCTCGAGTACAATATGGGAAGTAGACACACCATCATAATATATTCCTATTTCTCAACATTTCCCCAAGCGGGACAGAAGAGCATCTTGTCAACTTTCTTAGATGTGTCCTTTATTGTGACCTTGACCATCTGAGCACATTCGAGATCTCTCTCGAGTTGGGTAACAATTTAACATAGATGGTTAGTAAATTAAAAATATTCGACAGTGGTGCTAAGAATGAACTAAATGAGATTCAAATTTATTTTGGTAATGTACTTTTCCCCTGTGATTAAAATAGGCAGGGTCTCACACAAATCTCCTTGCTTTCTCTTGCTCTTCTTTTGTGTGCTTTACAAAATGATCATCAAACTCCAATACACGATAAACAAATAAATACCCGTATGACGTATTGGGTTTGAAATGAGATAAACCATAAATCAAATCAATTCTCCCCCATAATTCAAACTCTCACTCCCCCATAATTCATAATTCGCTCTCCCCCTTTGCATTTGTCCAAATTAGACAAGGGAAATAATAAAAAATAATAAACCTGAGTGTGTCAGAAAACGCATATCAAATCATCAAAAAAAAATACCAAATAACATCACGCAAGGATAAACTTAAAAGGCTCCACAAACTATTTCAAAACATTTCAAGAAAAAATAATTTACAAAAATAACACAGAATGAATTAACACTAAGATAGCCAAATCATGACAATGGAATGAATGGGTGTGAACAAACTCGATAGAAAAATCAACTCAAACAATCATAATACATGTTCATTATGAATTTTGGGTGCTCCTAACGAATGAACTCAAAGATGCCCTTAAGTGTAAAAATGTTGAATTCAAAAGATATCAACTCAATCTAGTTAACAAATCAAAGCTTAAAATTATTTTCACACCAATAATGTCTAAAACTATTTAATACTTTTTTGAGACTTTTTCAAGACGTGTAAACCAGTTGATTTTTTTTCGAAACTCCTTCAAAAGGTAGACTTGATCTTACTTTCAATTTTTTCTTTTGAAAGATCAATCGAACTAAACTATTTGGCCATTTTTCAGCATTTTTCCCTTTTATTGCCTTAATTTTTTCTTAAACTCTTTTTAAATGGTGGCTTTCACGAAGAGTTCACATGACTCTCGCATCCCTTTCTCGCATTAACTCATATTTTGTTTCAATAATAAACAAGCTCTCATGGGAATGATTCTTACATGCACTACTTTCGTTCTCTCATTTTGTCGCATTTTGTTCATTTTAAAGACAACATTGAGATGAAAACACTTTGACCGACATGTGACAAACAAGTACAATAGTAAAATTAATCCATGCATGTGTGCATTAAAGAAGATTATGTTCAAACATGCAGAAATCAATCACCAATCACATCTCGTTGACTCCAAAGTTCCAAACAGTATAAACCACATGGATGAAATAATGTTGTGTCTCAAAACACTATCAAATAGTTACATAGATAATAGAATGATATTATAACTTGGTCATCCTAAATTTCCATCTATAAGTGGTGTAAAATTAAATACAAAAATCTTTTTGTGCTTTGTGGAAAAAAAATCTAAAAATAAAATATTTTTGGCTTTTCAGTTTTTGCAAAAAAAAAAAGAATTTTTTTTATATTTTCTCAATATTTTTTTTAAGAGAAACAAAAAATTTTGGGCATTTTTTTCAAAAAATATATCAAAATGGAAAAAAATAAATATAACTGTATTGCACACTAGAAATAGGAATAAATATATGAACAAGAAAATCAACTTATGCTTGCAAACAACTCTAAATATCAATCATTAGGTCCAGATCAGTATTCCAAAGGTGGTGACATCCTGTGATGAACATCCATGAAATAGTACGAAGTTCTAACTAAATACTCATCTTGCTCACATGTGGGAACACGTCTAGTATAGGAATGCATGTGGGAACACGTCTAGTATAGTAACGATATAAATACCAATGAGACACACTACCCCACTTAAAAAAAATTCATACGGTGTCCTTTTTTATTGCAATGAGAACAAACATCAACGGGCGTAGGAAAACCTCTTTCAAAATGTTTAGGACACGCTCTCCTATGGGGAAACGGACGCCTAGTGGGATTGGTTGAGAGCCATATGGATCTATAACAAACGCGGAAACTGTCTCGAGTACAATATGGGATGTAGACGAACCGTCATAATATATTCCTAGACTCTCAACATTACCCCAAGAGAGACAAAGGCGCATCTTTCCAACCTTCTTAGATGTGGACTTTATTGTGACCTTGACCATCCGAGGACGTTCGAGATCTCTCTTGGGCTGGGTAACAATTTAACATAGATGGGTAGTAAAATAAAAATATTCGACAGTTGTGCTAAGAATGAACCAAATGAGATTCAAATTTATTTTGGTAAAGGACTGATCCCCCGTGATTAAAATAGGAGGGGTCTCACACAAATCTCCTTGCTTTCTGTTTCTATACTTTTGTGTGCTTTACAAAACGATCATCAAGGTCCTATACACGATAAACAAAGAAATAACTTCATGATGCATCGGGTTTGAAATGAGATAAAACATAAATAAAATCAATAATCAAATCAATTCTCCACCATAATTAAAAATCTCACTACCCCATAATTCATAATTCCCTCTCTCCCTTTTAATTTTTCCAAATTAGATAAGGAAAATAATAAACAATAATAAACCTGAGTGTGTCAAAAAAAGCATATCAAATCATCAAAAACAAATACCAAATAACATCATGCAAGGATAAACTAAAAAGGTTCCACAATTTTTTTTTGATTTTTCAAAACTTTTCAAGCAAAAATATTTAACAAAAACAGCGTATAATGAATTAACACTAAGATAGCCATATCATGGAAATAGACTATATGGGTGTGAACAAATTCGATAGGAAAGTCAACTCAAACAATCATAATATACGTTCATGATGAATTTTGGGTACTCCTAACGAATGAACTCAAAATCGTCTTTAAGTGTAAAAATGTTGAATTCAAAAGATATCGACTCAATCTAGTTAACAAATCAAAGCCTAAAATGATTTTCACACCAATAATGTCTAAAACTATTTAATGCTTTTTCTAGACTTTTTCAAGACGTGCAAACCAGTTGATTTTTTTTTCAAACTCCTTCAAAAGATCTACATGTGCTTATTTTCAATTTTTTCTTTTGAAAGATCCATCGAACTAAACTATTTGGCCCCTTTTCGGCCTTTTTTTCCTTTTATTGCCATAATTTTTTCTTAAACTCTTTTCAAATGGTGGCTTTCACGAAGAGTTCACATGCCTCTCGCATCCCTTTCACACATTCACTCAAAAAAAATTTCAATAATAAACAAACTCTCATGGGAATGGTTCTTACATGCACTACTTTCGTTCTCTCGTTTTGTCACATTTTGTTCATTATAAAGACAACATTGAGATGAAAACACTTTGACTGACATGTGATAGACAGGTACAATAGTCAAATTAATCCATGCACGTGTG
This sequence comes from Sambucus nigra, assembly GCA_949130495.1. Classification (NCBI taxonomy): domain Eukaryota; kingdom Viridiplantae; phylum Streptophyta; class Magnoliopsida; order Dipsacales; family Adoxaceae; genus Sambucus; species Sambucus nigra. Next base: position 380,958,504 of record OX422224.1, read on the forward strand.
TATTAAAGAAGACTGTGAATCACACATGTAGAAAGTAATCACCAATCACATCTCTTTGACTCCAAACATTAAAAACCACATGGATGAAATGATGTGTCTCAAAACACTGTCAAATAGTTACATGGATAATGGAATGATATTGTGACTTGGTCATCCTAAATGCCCATCTATAAATGGTGTAAAATTAAATACAAACATATTTTTTTGCTTTTTGGAAAAGAAAAAAAAAATCTTTTTGGCTTTTCAGTTTTTTCAAAAAAAAAAAAATTTTTTTGTATTTTCTCAATATTTTTTTTAGAAAAACAAAACTCTTTTGGGATTTTTTTCGAAAATATATCAAAATGGAAAAAAAAACAGAACGGTATTACACACTAGCAATAGGAATAAATATATGAACAAGGAAATCAACTTATGCTAGAAAACAACTCTAAATCTCAATCATTAGGTCCAGATGAGTTTTCCAAAGGTGGTGACATCCTATGAAGAACATCCATCAAATAGTACAAAGTTCTAACTAAATACTCATATTGCTCACAAAAATGTTCAAAATCTCTAATGTGATGTGTGAGAGAATGTGGAGTAACAAGTGTAGGAATGCATGTGGGAATAAGTCTAGTATAATAACAAGATAAATACCTATGAGACACACTACCCAACTTAAAGAAAAAAATCCTAGGGTGTCCTTTTTTCTTGCAACGAGAGCAAACAGAAATGGGTGTACGAACACCACTTTCAAAACGTTTAGGACACGCTCTCCTATGGGGAAACGGATGCCTAGTGGGTTTGGTTGAGAGCCATATGTATCTATAACAAATGCAGGAACTGGCTCGAGTACAATATGGGAAGTAGAAGCACCGTCATCATATATTCCTAGTCTCTCGACATTACCCCAAGCGGGACAGAGGAGCATCTTTCCAACCTTCTTAGATGTGTCCTTTATTGTGACCTTGACCATCCGAGCATGTTCGAGATCTCTCTCGAGTTGGGTAACAATTTAACATAAATGGTTAGTATATTAAAAATATTCGACAGTGGTGCTAAGAATGACCCAAATGAGATTCCAATTTATTTTGGTAAAGGAATGATCCCCCGTATTTAAAATAGGTAGGGTCTCACACAAATCTCCTTGCTTTCTCTTGCTCTTCTTTTCTGTTCTTTACAAAATGATCATCAAAGTCCTATACACGATAAACAAAGAAATAACTTCATGACGTATCGGGTTTGAAATGAGATAAAACATAAATAAAATCAATAATCAAATCAATTCTCCCCCATAATCCAAACTCTCAGTCCCCCATAATTCATAATTCGCTCTCCCCCTTTTCATTTGTCCAAATTAGACAAGGAAAATAATAAACAATAATAAACCTGAGCGTGTCAAAAAAAGCATATCAAATCATCAAAACAAATACCAAATAACATCATGAAAGGATAAGCTCAAAAGGCTCCACAAACTATTTTTGATTTTTGAAAACATTTCAAGAAAAAATAATTTACAAAAAAAACACAAAATGAATTAACACTAAGATAGCCAAATCATGAAATGGAATGAATGGGTATGAACAAATTCGATAGAAAAAATAACTCAAACAATCATAATATATGTGCATGATGAATTTTGTGTAATCCTAACGACTGAACTTAAAATCGTCCTTAGGTGTAAAAAAGTTTAATTCAAAAGATATCGATTCAATCTAGTTAACAAATCAATGCCTAAAATGATTTTCACAACAAGAATGTCTACAACTATTTAATGCTTTTTCGAGACTTTTTCAAGACGTGCAAACCCGTTGAATTTTTTTTCCAAACTCCTTCAAAAGATAAATATGATCTTATTTTGAATTTTTCCTTTTGAAAGATCAATCGAACTAAATTATTTTGCCCCTTTTCAGCATATATTTCTTTTTATTGCCTTAATTTTTTTCTTAAACACTTCTCAAATGGTGGCTTTCACGAAAAGTTCACATGCCTCTCGCATCCATTTCACGCATTCACTCTTATTTTTTTTCAATAATAAACAAACTCTCATGGGAATGGTTCTTATATGCACTACTTCCGTTCTCTCCTTGTGTTGCATTTTGTTCATTATAAAGACAACATTGAGATGAAAACACTTTGACCGACATGTGATAGACAAGTACAATAGACAAATTAATCCATGCATGTGTGCATTAAAGGAGACTATGAGTAAAACATGTAGAAAGTAATCACCAATCACATCTCGTTGACTCCAAACATTATAAACCACGTGGATGAAATGATGTTGTGTCTCAAAACAATATGAAATAGTTACATGGATAATTGAATGATATTGTCACTTGGTCATCCTAAATGTCCATCTATAAATGGTGTAAAATTAAATACAAATTTTTTTTTGTGCTTTCTAGAAAAAAATTATATAATAAATCTTTTTGGCTTTTCAGTTTTCTAAAAAAAAAAAAAGAACTTTTTTTTTTTATATTTTCTCAATATTTTTTTAAGAAAAACAAAACCCTTTTGGAATTTTGTTCGAAAAATATACCAAAATGGAAAAAAAATATAAACGTACTAGACACTAGCAATAGGAGCAAATATATGAATAAGAAAATCAACTTATGCTAGCAAACAACTCTAAATCTCAATCATTAGATCCAGGGGAGTTTTCCAAAGGTGGTGACATCCTATGAAGAACATCCATCAAATAGTACAAAGTTCTAACTAAATACTCATCTTGCTCACAAAGATGTTCAAAATCTTTAATGTGATGTGCAAGATAATGTGGATTATTAAGTGTAGGAATGCATGTGGGATCATGTCTAGTATAATAACGAGATAAATACCTATGGTACTCACTACTCAACTTAAAGAAATATTTCCTAAGGTGACCTTTTTTCTTGCAGCGAGAACAAACATAAACGGGCCTAGGAACACCTCTTTCAAAACGTTTAGGATACGCTCTCCTATGGGAAAACGGACGCCTAGTGGGTTTGGTTGAGAGCCATATGGATCTATAACAAACGCGGGAATTGGCTCGAGTACAACATGGGAAGTAGAGGCACCATCATAATTTATTCCTAGTCTCTCCACATTACCCAATGCAAGATAGAGGAGCATCTTTCCAACCTTCTTAGATGTGTCCTTTATTGTGACCTTGACCATCCGAGCACATTATAAATCTCTCTCGAGTTGGGTAACAATTTAACATAGATGGTTAGTAAATTAAACATATTCTACAGTGTTTCCAAGAATGAACCAAATGAGATTCCAATTTATTTTTGTAAAGGATTGATCCCCCGTGATTAAAATAGGTGGGGTCTCACACAAATCTCCTTGCTTTCTCTTGATATTCTTTTGTGAGATTTACAAAATGATCATCAAAGTCCTATACACGATAAACAAAGAAATACCTTCATGACATATTGGGCTTGAAATGAGATAAAAAATAAATAAAATCAATTCTCCCCCATAATTCAAACTCTCACTCCCCCATAATTCATAATTCGCTCTCCCCATTTTCATTAGTCCAAATTAGACAAGGAAAATAATAAACAATAATAAACCTGAGTGTGTCAGAAAAGGCATATAAAATCATCAAAAACAAATACCAAATAACATCGTGAAAGGATAACCTCAAAAGGCTCTAAAAACTATTTTTGATTTTTCAAAACATTTCAAGAAAAAATAATTTACAAAAAAAAAACACAGAATGAATTTACACTAAGATAGCCAAATCATGGAAATGGAATGAATGGGTGTGAACAAATTCGATTGAAAAATCAACTCAAACAATCATAATATATGTGCATGATTAATTTTTGTTAATCCTAACGAATGAACTCAAAATCGTCCTTAGGTGTAAAAATGCTGAGTTCAAAAGATATCGACTCAATCTAGTTAACAAATCAAAGCCTAAAATGATTTTCACATCAATAATGTCTAAAACTATTTATTATTTTTTAAAACTTTTTCAAGATGTGCAAACCCGATGATTTTTTTCCAAACTCCTTTAAAAGATAGACATGATCTTATTTCCAATTTTTTCTTTTGGAAGATCAATCGAACTAAACTATTTGGCCCCTTTTCGGCATTTTTTTCCTTTTATTGCCATAATTTTTTTAAACTCTTTTCAAATGGTGGCTTTCACGAAGACTTCACATGCCTCTCGCATCCCTTTCACACATTCACTCATATTTTTTTTCAATAATAAACAAACTCTCATTGGAATGGTTCTTACATGCACTAATTTCGTTCTCTCGTTTTGTCGCATTTTGTTCATTATAAAGACAACATTGAGATGAAAACACTCTGCCCGACATATGATAGACATGTAGAATAGTAAAATTAATCCATGCATGTGTGCATTAAAGAAGACTATGAGTCAAACTTGTAGAAAGTAATCCCCAATCACATCTCGTTGACTCCAAACATTATAAACCACATGGATGAAATGATGTTGTGTCTCAAAACACTATCAAATAGTTACATGGATAATTGAATGATATTGTGACTTGGTCATCCTAAATGTCAATATATAAATGGTGTAAAATTAAATACCAAAATCTATTTGTTTTTTTTGGTAAAAAATATAAAAATAAAATCTTTTTGGTTTTTCAATTTTTTTTTTAAAAATAAAGATTTTTTTTAATATTTTCTCAATATTTTTTTTAGAAAAACAGAACACTTTTGGGATTTTTTTCGAAAAACATATCAAAATGGAAAAAAAATATAACGGTATTACACACTAGCAACAGGAATAAATATATGAACAAGAAAATCAACTTATGCTAGCAAACAACTCTAAATCTCAATCATTAGGTTCAGAGGAGTTTTTCAAAGGTGGTGACATCCATCAAATAGTACAAAGTTCTGACTAAATACTCATCTTGCTCACAAAACTGTTCAAAATCTCCAACGTGATGTGCGAGAGAATGTGGTGTATCAAGTGTAGGAATGCATGTGGGAACATGTCTAATATAATTACGAGATAAATACCTATGAGACACACTACCCAACTTGAGGAAATATTTCCTAGGGTGACCTTTTTTCTTGAAACGAGAATAAACATAAACAAGACTAGGACCACCTCTTTCAAAACGTTTAGGACGCTCTCTCCTATGGGGAAACTGACGCCTAGTGGGTTTGGTTGAGAGCCGTATGGATCTATAATAAAATCGGGAACTGGCTCGAGTACAATATCGGAAGTAGACGCACCGTCATAATATTCCTGGTGTCTCAACATTACCCTAAGCGCGATAGAGTAGCATCTGTCCAACCTTCTTAGATGTGTCCTTTTTCGTGACCTTGACCATCCAACACGTTCGAGATCTCTCTCGAGTTGGGTAACAATTTAACATATATGGTTAGTAAATTAAAAATATTCGACAGTGGTGCTAAGAATGATCCAAATGAGATTCCAATTTATTTTGGTAAAGGAAAAATCCACCGTGATTAAAATAGGCGGGGTCTCACACAAATCTCCTTGCTTTCTCTTGCTCTTCTTTTGTGTGCTTTACAAAATGATCATCAAAGTCCTATATACGATAAACAAAGAAATACATTCATGACGTATCGGGTTTGCAATGAGATAAAACATAAATAAAATCAATAATCAAATCAATTATCCCCCATAATTCATAATTCGCTATCCCCATTTTCATTTGTCCAAATTAGACAAAGAAAACAATAAACAATAATAAACCTGAGTGTGTCAGAAAAAGCATATCAAATCATCAAAAACAAATACCAAATAACTTCATGAAAGGATAAGCTCAAAATTCTCCACAAACTATTTTTGATGTCTCAAAACATTTCGGGCCAAAATAATTTACAAAAGCAACACAGAATGAATTAACACTAAGATAGGCAAATCATGGAAGTGGAATGAATGGGTGAGAACAAATTCGATAGAAAAATCAACTCAAACAATCATAATATATGTGCTTGATGAATTTTGGGTAATCTTAACGAATGAACTCAAACTCGTCCTTAGGTGTAAAAACGTTGAATTCAAAATATATGACGCAATCTAGTTAACAAATCAAAGCCTAAAATGATTTTTACACCAATAACGTCTAAAATAATTTAATGCTTTTTCGAGACTTTTTCAAGACGTGCAAACCCATTGATTTTTTTTCCAAACTCCTTCAAAAGATATACATGAGCTTATTTCCATTTTTTTTAAAGATCAATCGAACTAAACTATTTGGCCCCTTTTCGGCATTTTTTTCGTTTTATTGCCTTAATTTTTTTCTCAAACTCTTTTCAAATAGTGTCTTTCACGAAGAGTTCACATGCCTCTCGCATCCCTTTCACGCATTCACTCTTATTTTTTTTTCAATAATAAACAAGCTCTCATGGGAATGGTTCTTACATGATCTACTTTCGTTCTCTCATTTTGTCGCATTTTGTTCATTATATAGACGACATTAAGATGAAAACACTTTGACTGACATGTGATAGACAAGTACAATAGACAAATTAATCCATGCATGTGTGCATTAAAGACGACTATGAGTCAAACATGTAGAAAGTAATCCCCAATCACGTCTCGTTGACTCCAAACATTATAAACCACATGGATGAAATGATGTTGTGTCTCAAAACACTATCAAATAGTTACACGGATAATTGAATGATATTGTCACTTGGTCATCCAAAATGTCCATCTATAAATGGTGTAAAATTGAATACAAAAACCTTTTTGGAAAAAAAATATAAAAATAAATTCTTTTTTGGCTTTTCAGTTATTTAAAAAAAAAGATTTTTTTTTATATATTTTCTCAATATTTTTTTAAGAAAAACAAAACTCTTTTGGGATTTTTTTCGAAAAATATATCAAAATGGAATTAAAAAAATATAACTGTATTACACACTAGCAATAAGAATAAATATATGAACAAGAAAATCAACTTATGTTAGCAAACAACTGTAAATCTCAAGCATTAGGTCTAGAGGAGTTTTCCAAAGGTGGTGACATTGTATGAAGAACATCAATCAAATAGTACAAAGTTCTGACTAACTATTCATTTTTCTCATAAAAATGTTCAAAATCTCTAATGTGATGTGCGATAGAATGTGGAGTATCAAGTGTAGGAAAGCATGTGGGAACACGTCTAGTATAATAACGAGGATAAATACCTATGAGACACACTACCCAACTTAAAGAAAAATTTCATAGGGTGTCCTCTTTTCTTGCAATGAGAACAAACATATACAGGACAAGGAACACCTATTTCAAAAAGTTTAGAATGCGCTCTCCTATGTGGAAACAGACTCCTACTGGGTTTGGTTGAGAGCCATATGGATCTATAACGAACATGGGAAATGGCTCGTCTATAACATGGGAAGTAGACACACCGTCATAATATATTCCTAGTCTCTCAACATTACCCCAAGTGGGACAGTGGAGCATCTTTCCAACCGTCTCAGATGTGTCCTTTATTGTGACCTTGACCATCTGAGCATGTTCCAGATCTATCTCGAGTTGGGGTACATAGGCTTCAAGTTTTCCATGAGTCTCAAAAGATTATTGAAGGTATCCTATAAGACTAGCCATGGTGTTGATCAATTCACTCTTTTCCCGGACTAAGACGATCAACATCTCAAACAAAAAACTCTCACCTTCTCGAGTTGACTCGAAAATTCCTCACAGACCCTCAAAACTTCTATCTCTCTCTCTAAATCTAACACCTTAAGACCTCACACTTTATTAAAAAAAAATATTTTTAATGTCTTGATGTACAAATCTCTAAATGCTTTTTGGGGATCCCCTTCTCCCTCACATGTGGTCTTATTCTCACAATCATTATACCCCGAATGGCTCGATACATCATCATCGTGGGATAAACTAGATGTGCTAACATGAGTAGTTATGAATGAAACACACATTTCATGTGGTGATTTATTCCCAAAATCACCCAAGTCGATGTCACTATCGTAAGACTTGTTGTATTAGCAATTTTCTTAATCTTTCACTTTAGAATAGTGTAACACTCAAAACACTTGTGCCATTTACTCTCACATTGATAAAATCTCACCTCTTCCTCTTTCTCACCGCTATCCTTGACCTCATATTTCATTTTCTTTTTTCAAAAAAAAAAAATTATTAGTAGAGTTTTCTTTGGAAATTTGAGAAACTTTTTTAAAAAATTCGCAAATAAGGCGAAGTCATCTAAATCAACCTCAACCTAGGAATCAGACTCACAATTTTTATTTTTTTTTTAACTTGAGCCTTTAAGGCCCCCCCTTTATCCTTAGGCTTAATGGTTTTGGGAAACATGTCGATCTCATAAGTTTGAAGGTCTCCTACGTTTTCTTCTATTCTAAGAGAATCTAAAGGCCCTAAAGAGTTAATCACGATGGCCTTAGGAATAAATCGTGACGATAGTGACCTCAAAATATTTTTCATGACCATCTAATCATCAATCTTCTCACCCAAATTAAAACTCGTGCTAACAATGTCTGACAATCTAGAATAAAACTCATCAAAACACTCAGACTCTAACATAATGATAGCCTCAAGTTAGGTGGTTAAATTCAGCAATTTTAACGCTTTAATTGTGTTTGTACCCTCTTGTGTCAACTGGAGGATATCTCATGCCTCTTTTGATGTAGCGTGCATCATGATACATCGAAACTCGTTGGGTGTGACGGCTACAGAAATAGCACTAAGGCCTTGAGAGTTATAGGTACTCCACTTAAACTACTCATGAGTCTAATCAGACACATGTTTTGGATTATTGACATTACTAACGATGACATTGGAAGGAGTCCACCCTATTTTACAATAAGCCAGACTCTTTCATCAATTACTTTTAAATACGATCTCATACGGGCTTTCCTTTATGCATAATTTGAGCCATCAAAGACATGCAACAAATTATATAACTTCCATCTGAAAAATTGCGATTTTTCAAGAATTAATTTTTTCAAAACGATTGATATCACAACAAAAATTCAAAAAAAGAATCTTATAATATTTTAGTGAAACCTGCTCTGAAACCAATTTGTAAATGGTAAAAACTGAGCAAAAATCTTTGATATCAATTTTTAAAAGCGGGATGTACGATACCAATTTGATAGTTTGTAATATTTTAATGGATTAAACAAATTTAATTAGATGTCAATCACACAAATAAATTGTAATTTTAATTAGCCTTAAACATGCATCTATGTGGTTGAAACAAGTAAATCGTATAAGCATGCAACCAAACAATTAAAGGAAAAATCCTCACATGGAAAAACCTTAACTTCACTCAAGTTTGGAAATTGCAGCTTACAAAATTTTAGAGAAACAATTTAATGAATTCCCATAAAACCCCCAAAAGACAACATACTTCAGTCAATGATGACTCCCTCGAGAATCACAAAAACCCGAGTCTTCCTCTTCAGTAGTGAATACCCTTGATTATCCATAAGATCAACTGTAGAGAATGATCTCCAGAAGAATAACTTCATTACGGAAGTGTTTGGGTTCCAAAGAAGATTCACAAAATTATTTGGGATTTATTTATGTGAATTTAAAAGTTGTTTTAGGCTAAAAAATGAAGACTATTTTGCAGTTGTTTTGTAGTTTTTGTAAATGAAATGTCATAATGAAAATCTTCACGAAAATAGGTTTTTATAGGCAAACAAAATACTTGAGGAGGAAGGTAGTCATTTGAATGATATCATGGCACTGTTTGAACGAGATTGAGATCTCGATAGAAGTGACTTCAAATCCCTATTAAACGACCTTGAAAAAATAAAACAGTACGATTTCGTTACATCCGTATAAGATCATGGGCATCAAACGAGGTATCGAACGACAAAAATAGTTTTTCAAAGCTCCACCTACAGGTATCTCATGAAACGCTTTATGATTGAAAAATGTTTCATTTTGTAAAAAAAAATCTTAGAAAAGTATCCCAACACTTAGTAAAAAATCTGAGTAACACAAAACTAAATCAATACTAAAATGTCTTCAAGTCGAGAACTTTGTTGAAGTAGCTTGATATTTGGATCCGTGTTTTTGAACTTGTGAAGTTGAATTGTATTCGCGGTTGGAACCGTATATGCCATACACGATGTAAACTAGGAACTAGGGACAAGATGGAAAATATGTCCTTACACAAACTTTAACTTTAATCCATTTTTATAACATTATTCAACATATATTCATATGTAGTGATACTACGTATAAGTAGTCCTATATATATACATATATCTACCTTTTTTATTGAAACTTTAAAATAGTGTAGAACCCCTAACTCTTGAAGATAATAATTTTGATGAAGATGTTGGGAAAAACCTCAATAAGATTCAAACTTTTTGGATTTTAATTCTAGCAATCCACTTTTACATACAAAATAACCCCTGAAAATGCTTGATTATGGAAGGATAATTGTGTAGGATAGTATGAGTGGACTATAGAGAGAATAAGAAATCTCGTGCTTAATTAAAATGGAGGAGTGCACATTTTTAGACTCCATAAATGGAATAAAATATTATAGTTACCCCCCTATAAACCACCCTATATGACCCCTACCCATATGAAATGGCTCCTAAACCTACAGTGATGATATCTTATGCCAAGCAATGTTGAAAGACTAAAAGATTAATGAAAATCATCCAAAGTTGGTTGCCCGTCAAACTCAAATTGCTCCATTTATTTAATTATTTTTACACTTCAATACCAGATAGAAAATTCACATACATAAATGCAAATATCATTTAGTGTTGGCTGAAGAAGGAAAAATCGTTCAAAATTCCATTTTACATCTCGTGGAATGATTTCAATTTTTTGTGAGATATTTTATCTTTTTGATGAAAAACTCATTATTATATTTACTATTATTATTATTATTATTACTATTATTTTAGTAGTAGTAGAAGAAGAAGAAGAAGAAGAAGAAGAAGAAGAAGAAGAAGAAAAAGAAGAAGTAGTAGTAGTAGTAGTAGTAGTAGTAGTAGTAGTAGTAGTAGTAGTAGTAGTAGTAGTAGTAGTAGTAGTAGTAATAGTAGTGAATTTCCTTCTTGTATCATTTGGATATTAGAGTACATAACTAACTATAAATATTTAAATTATTTCAATCAATTTCTTTAATCCCCATTATAATCCCTAACTCAATTGACCCGCGTAACGCTACATGGAAATTTGGAACTTTCTTATTTATAAAATAATCGAGTGTTACAATGCATATTGAATCATCAAGAGTATGTTTTGATCACATAAGACTTTAAATTACATAAATATACACACAACACAATAAGTGCATAGAAATATAAAACAACGCCCTTATCACACATATAACCCAATACACATTTTCTACCTTAAATATTCTAACCGTTAATTAAGTCTATCTAATTAATAGCCAATCAATTAACAATTTAAGAGGTCTCACCCTATAACTAGGATTTAGATTCCCATTAATTGATTTATTGGATTGACATCAAAATAAATATAGGGATAGGTCATCTCTTGTGTGGATAATTATGCGTATACACGAAACCACTCAAGATAAATGTAAGGGCAAGAATTTATAATTGCTCAAAACTTGGGATTATTTTATAGTTTGGTGTATTCCATTAAATAGAGATATCTCAAGCGGGGCACTACATTTCTAAGTTCATTTGAAGATTCACCGACACGTAATGGAGGTATAAACTTATGGATTTCATGAATTTATATAAATTATATTTTGGGATGCTAGATTTTAAAAATTGAGGCTTTTTATACGAAGGAATTCAAATAAAAAGGGTTTTATAGTCTCATTCAAACGAGATTGGATCTCAGTCGAACAAGATGAGGATTTCGTTAGAACCATCATCAAACGCAATTGAAACAATATATCTCTTCCTTGATAGATATTGGTCTTTCAAAGCTCATTAGAAGGTAATTCAAACAAGAATAGACTGTCTTTAGAATGACTATGATATCGTTCGAACGAAACCCTTATTTTCATTTGAATAAGGTCTAATTTTGTTCGAATGAACCGTCCCCTCGAAATATTTGTTTTTGGAATAAAAACCTATTTTTACCATAAATTCTAAAGAACTTTGGCGAAAATAATTTTCCAATACCTGCTACAAAGTTTTCACTTTTGGATTTTCAAAACTACCTTTAGTTTTACAAATCATTCATCCCCATATGTGATTTATGAGATTTATGAAACCCTAGTTTTCATTTACCTTGCATAAACGTTTGTAAAGTCAATATCTACCATTGACTTTTGGAACTGAGATTTAGCTGCTGAAGAAGAAGAAGGTTGATCGGTAGATACCGAGGAAAGATCGCTTCATGTTGACAACATTGGACTGAACTGTATTCTATTAAAGAAATTGAAGACTTTGTGCATTGTACTTTGTCAGTCTAAGTATTGTGTAAGTCGACTGTGTCTGTCAACTATTCTATAATGCTAAGTAAAGGTTTTTGCCCATTTTAGGGGATTTTTTCCTCCTTTGCATGCGTAATTTGCTTTTGTGATGGATTAGAATTGAATTGAACTTTATCATCACATGAACACGTAATCGTTAATCAATTAAAAATAGATTAAAATTGGAATTTTTACGTGACGAACCTAAAATATAGACTATCCATATGAAATTGCATTCTCAAATTGGTATCAGAGCCGATTGCACTTAGTTTTTGTGTGATCCTTAAAATTTTTTATTTTAATGGATAATATGTATAATAGGGTGCCCGTTTCTAATGGGAAAAATTATGCATACTGGAAATCTAGGATGAGGTTTGCGTTAAAATCCATTGATTAATGTGTATGGATTGTTTGGGAAAGAGGGTGGACACCACCCATAGTGACCAATGGAAATGTTATAGGTCCAAAACCTGTCACTGTTTGGATAGATGATGACTTTAAATGGTGTAACTTTAACTCATGTAGCTTAAGTACCATTTCTGGAGTCGTCTCCCCTGATGAGTTTTGTCGTATTACAACGTACACAACGTATATAGAAGCTTGGGATATCCTCTAACCCACTCACGAGGGTATCATTAGTGTGAAAGCTTCTAAGGTTCAAAATCTTACCACACAATTTGAAATGATTACCATGCTAGAGTCTAGGTCTATTGGTTAGTTTTATTCACCATTGTATGATATCGTTAACTCTAGTTGCAACTTAGGTGAGAGAATTCCTAAGACTCGTGTAGTTAAGAAAATTTTGATATTCCTTCTTTCTCATTTTATTCCTAAGGTTACTGTGCTTAATTCTTTGGGTATATTAGGTACGTTTAGGTTAGATGACCTCGTAGGTGACCTTCAAACTTATTAGATCGACACGTTTCTCAAAACTATTAAACCTAAGAAAAAGGGAATTGATTTAATGTCTCAATCTAAAAAGAAATAGGAGGTCTCTTCCAACTTTGAATATGATTTTGATTTGGATAACTTGGCCCTTTTTGCTAAAAATTTCAAAAAGTTTCTCAAAAATAGAAAATGAACACACTTTCAAAGAAAAGAAAAGCTTAGAAAAGGAAAAAATATAAATCGGGCATGATAATTTGTGAAAAAGAAAGAAAATAAAACCTTAAGAAAGATGATGAAAGACGTTATAAGTGTGAGGGTAAGCTCACAAAGCTCGCAAATGTGCTATGAGTTTAGAGATACAAAGCTCCCTTCTATGCCACGCTTAGTAAGAGTGGTATCAAGTTGGTGGATTCTTGGGACGAATCACCGCATGGACGTAACTTCACTACATTCATGTCTAGTCATGCTTGTATATCTAATGCACCTTGTTGCCCCCCAAAAAATACCCAAACAGGTGGTGAATTTGAATTTTGCAAACTTTTTTGGTTAAATTAAAATTTTAGAAAGTATCTAATTTAAAACACTTAGCCAAATTTTAGATTAATAAATATTAATTGACTAAAATAGTGAATATCAAATAAATGACACCAAGTAATTAAAGAAGTTAAATTGACAAATTATAACACCCAGTAAATAATTAATCAATTTCGTATTTAATATTAAATAATATTCTAGCATTAATTATTTATTTCAAAAATTATTGTTGTATTGTCAAAATAATTTTTGCCAAACTTCAAAATTAATTTATTTGCATGTTTAAGTGCTAAAAATGTAAAATCAAGAAAGCATGCACAAATAAATAAATATAAGTGCACTAATCAAATGCACCAAAATTTATGTGGTTCGATCAAAACACTGTATATGTCCACGTGCTTCACTCTTTGATTCACTTGCATGTAGGACCGAGAATCGTTACAACCGTGATCCAATTATGGGTAGGATTGAGCACCATTACAACTGAAGCATCAACAAAGATTAAAAATAAATTTGGATTTATAGTACAAGGTTGAATAATGAAACTCCTTAAAATACAAATTTAACCTGAGTTTCTTCTTGAATGACTCTAAAAAATCATTCTAATTTTGTCTCTTCACGTGAAATTGTAGCAAAATATTGAGTTTTGTGCTCTTGCTTTTCTTCCTTAAAAATAGAAGAATGTGGATTTTGTTTCTATCTTAAAATGTGGAGCTCAGTATCAACTTATGTTTCTCTTTTCAATGTGTATGAGTAGAATATAAATTAATTGATCTCTTATTCATTCTCTTCGTCTTCAAAGTAGCACTTGAATGTTTAAATAATGGTTTAATAAACACTAAAAAATATAGTTGTTCGACACAACTCTTGATAGCATTAAAGGCTATGATTTTGCTGAGAAGAAGGTGATTAAAAATGAGCTACAAATCCCATTTGTATTCTTAATAAAAATATGTCTATTAAGACATGAAAGGGGAATGCATATCTCCTGATTCATTTTTGGTGGAGATATAGTCCCAAAAATAATGTCTCTTTATCGCAGTAGAGGAGATGATAGAGTTTCTGCAAAATAAATATTACAAGCACCAAAAAGTGAGAAGTCAACTAATATAAAAAAATGTTAAGCAACATATGATTGTAATTAAGATGTTTAGCTACTCTATGTACACGGATGGGTAAAATGAAAAACAGTAACAAGACTATTGTGTTGTTCAAGATGAAATTTTATATAAATATATATATATGCCGAATATTAGAAAAGTATAAAATTATTGTAATGCCCCGTACTTTTATGGATATTAAAATTACATGTGTGGGTGTAAGGTAATAATTTGAGAATTTAAAGTAAATGTGGACTAATTATATTTCATGTCGCCGGTCAATAAAAGCGACAGATGATGTTATTCTATTCAGAATACACATGTGGAGATGTGTTGGGTTTAAGACATGAATTTTTGATAAATGAATCGGACAGGAATTTTGAGTGCACAGTTGGTCTCGAAAGGGCCGATATAGTCATAATAAAGTACCCGGTATACGAGTCAATTTTGGGTTTATTCAGTGATAAACCCTCATCTTTTTCTTATAAGTCACAATAGAAGAAAAAGGAAAGAAAGAAAGAAGAAAGAAGAGAAAGGAAGGAAAAATGGTGAAAAATGAAGATTTTCGGTCAGCTCCAGCGAATTCCGACATGAGAACGTCGAATTTATCCACCTGGGGAAGTGTTTAGTTTTCTTTAAATTATTAAGTGTGTTTATTGTTCATATCATAATTGGTGATACAATTATGAATTTTGGGTTGGTATTCTTGAATCAAAAATGGTATTTTGGGGAATGATTTCACAAGTTTTAGTTGAGATAATAATTCTATATGAAATCTAATCTTGAATCCCTGTAAATGGTGAAACTTTTGGTGTGAAATTGAAAGAAATATAAACGATGGATTTAGGGGAATTAGGGTTTAAATTCTTGATAAAGTTCATGAATCCCATTAATTAATTGGTGTACTCAGAATATCTAAGTGTGTAGATGTTTATATGGATGTTAGAATCCATAGAGTTTGGGTCGGATGAGTGTTGGAATGAATCTTCGAAGTTGGAGAAGATGAACGCCCGAATTGAGATTACCGAACCGGTTCGTTTATTTGAGCACCAAACTGAATTGTTTTTTTATGATGGATCGATTCATTTTTGGTAGGATCGGTTCTTTTTCTAGCCATAGGTTCGGTCCAATTTTCAGAGGAAGACTAGAGAAGTTTTTTGGACTAAAAGGATTGATAATAATTCCCTTTTTGGAGATATATAGTAGGGGATCCTAAATAGAGTGCGAGGACCTCTAAAAGAGTAAATGGGTATTATGTATATAAGTCTCGGGTTAGTGGGAAAGATTCGGGGTTTAAATTTAGGAATTTTTGGGATGAATGATATTCGAAGAATTATTCGGCAGGTTCATAATTACATACATATATATTAAAAGAGAGACAAAAATAGTGTATATATGATGTGATTTTGAATATATCTGCGTGTCAATGATATATTTATGTGAAGCATACTCCTCTAGTGCTATCATGGGAAGTTGTGCGATGTGGGTGAGGCCCTGGCTTGAGGAGAAGGAGAGTATATTCCCCAAGTCATAGCGTCCAGTATTAAACGTGTGTGAGGTCTGGGGGTAAGATGTCTTGGGTATGATTCATCTTATTTCCAGTGAGGAACTATCCTATGACCCTACGTTGAGATTTGGTTTATACCAAGTCGGGGTGAGAGTCTGACCGCTCGTACCCACGATGATTTGTGAGTAATTGCCTAGAAGATGATAGCATTGAGTGATTGCATCCATTGAGTTATAGCTTTGAGGTGTGATATATAAGAATGGATATACTTGATGTGTGTATATATATATATATATATATATATATATATATATATATATATATATATATATATATATATATATATAAAATAAAGAAATGTGAGTAAAGTTCTGGGCTATCCGGGAGTATAAAATTGGGAATAAAATATTTGATATATGTATATAAAATGAGAATATTAGATGAGAGATAATAACACTAAAATGTGAATAGGGTAATAATTAGTGAAGGTTATTTAAAATGAAGGGTTATATGAGAAGCGAGAAATTAAATTGTATAAGCTCGGGCAAACGGTTAGAATATTCTATATTATGCGCGATACAAGATACGTATGATGGCTTGGGAGTGTTGTGAAATGTTAGTTAGGCGGGGTAGCTTAACTAGGGTGTTTTGAAATACATTTGTTACGTGCGCACTGGTATATGAGAGGTGAGGGGTATCTCATGTGAGTGCGGAACTATTTTAAATATGGAGAGTACCATATTTTAAATATTAAAGTATGTTAAGGACTTGCTAAAATATTTTTCAAACCCAGGCTCTAACCTGTATCTATTTTCCATTTTCTTCTCCTTTGATTTCTTTTTAGGTGTCCAGACATAGGGACGCCTAGATGACTATTGCAGATGTGCATGTTGGCAGGGATTGTTTTAGACGCTTCCTTATTTGAGATCTAGAAAGGAGGTATTGAAATTGATAATCGGGCATGTTGCCCAATTGATGTCACGTGTTTTATTTGCAGCGAATTTATTTTACGCCTATTCGATTTGGTTTTAATAAAAAAAATTACCGAGAGTTATTAGTTATTAAATTATTCATTTCAGTTTTTGTTTATAATACCGTGTGAATGGTTTTAATTTTTCTTTAAGTTAAAAATCTTAGAAAGTTTAAAATTTTGGAATCGGGCCTAATAGGTTATTAGTAATTTATTGGTTTTCGACGGTGATGCTGAGAATAAAACCATTTGATATTCCTGTTTAATTTGATATAGGACTAATCACCCAGTATTTTATTAGGCGAGGTGTCTTAGGTGGTATTAGAGCTCCAGGTTCTAGTGTCCATAGGAATTTGTGCGGACGTGCTACGTTTTCAGCATTTCCTTCTATTTGATATAAAAACCTATACCGAGGATTGTCTATTTCTTTGGTGAGATTTCGTTCTCCTACTATTGTATTATATTATTTCATCTTATAGGCATTAGTGTGTGGTTCATAAATTGAACAATGAAGGACGACCAGTGAAGACAGTAGGGAGAACAAAAGGAGGTGGGGCTCAGTTGGAGTTGAAGAATATTTTGGGGACGATGACTATAGTCGAGGTCACCCCTATTGTTGCTCGGGAAGATGGGGCTGAAAGGACTGCTATGGTGCAGTATAAATTTTCAAGTACCGCTATAGCAGAAAATGGTGCCAAACTAGAGTCACCCAGTGTGGTTAGAATGGGAGAGAGTCAGAGGGGTATTTGAAGAGGACCGCCCAATGGAATTTTAGAAAATGCAAAAATTACGTGTGTTAGCCAATGGACGTAAGATACCCAGGGGCTTTG
The DNA here is from genome assembly GCA_949130495.1 of Sambucus nigra. Lineage (NCBI taxonomy): Eukaryota > Viridiplantae > Streptophyta > Magnoliopsida > Dipsacales > Adoxaceae > Sambucus > Sambucus nigra. The sequence continues at coordinate 380,976,665 of OX422224.1, forward strand.
GCATATAACAGAATGTAGTATACTCAAAACTGAAATTGGGGTAAAAATTTTCTTAGCCCGTGGAGCAGAGTTGTAATGATGGGAGTAGATCACCACATTTTGAAAGTTAAATATTATGCCAATGGAAGGATCTTACGTATGTTTGACTGCATGTTCCTTCATCTTTTGTTCAGAAGGAGATGTGAATGTTATTTTGAACTCATCACACGAGGGCCAGATAGAGGCCGTTTGTAAAAACGAATTTATTTATATTACGAATTATGTACCGGATGAGGCTGGTACAATGGAGAAAAGAATATTTAAGTAGGTAATTGGCTCGCTGGAAAAGCTGCCAGCACTTTAGGGAAATTCTTCTATAACAGTCGATGCAGATGGAGAGAATGTCGTGTTTTGAAAATGAGGATATAAATGCTTCTATGTGAAGGGAGCCATAAGAATCGAAAGATTTAGTTCGATAGTAAGACTAGGTGAAACGGTGTTAGTGGAGCACCACAAGGGGGAGCCATCAGGGGACCCATTTAAATGATTCAAATAGATGAATTCTTACGAAGTGATAGTGAATTCAGTTAGGTAAGTTGAGGCCATAAGTGTGTTCCTAGGGCCAGCGGAGCCAAGGGAACAATGGGGGTAGCCATCAGAGTTGAGACTACCAAGTTCGAGAGAAGGACAACCTTAATATAGTCAGTGTGGCCGACGATAAGTGGATTATATGAAGAGGTAATTTTATATGGAGAGTAGGACCTCATGCATTGATTTTGCTCGAAGTGAGAAAAGGGGACAAGAGAATCGTGCCTAGCTGGGGATATGATTAAGATAGACTTTTTTCGGTTCGGATTTGGGTGTCATGTCCGGGAACCATTTGCACTGCCCCGGAGATTGGCAAGATATAAATATGAGTTTTATCATCGGTTGAATGAGGCATGCTTTATATGACATGAGTGAGTCATGGTACTTTGATTATCTTTGAACTTACGTGTTAGATGAGTTTAGTGTTTATATCAATAACATTATTATTGTGTGTGTACTTTCCTCGGTATAGCGGGATTATATCTAGTGTCATCTGCGGGTGAGCTGGTGTATTGATATTGGTATATATTTTTATTGAGATTACTCATTTTAGTGACGAGTTATACAAGTATGATATCCTGGATATGGTTTTCTAGTAATGGTTAGACCAATAGTGGGAAGATATTGCAAGGCTATCGGGGTTACTACTCTAGGGAAGGATGTGTTGTTTTGGCGATGCTTCACTTACGAGAGGGTCGAGCTTGCATCTATATTGCAATATCATAGAGACTTAGGAGAGTACAGTTGTCTCGAGATATTTGATCTCGGTGTGTAGTAATTTATTGATGTGATTTGAGGTATATTGGATTTGCTGTCGAGCGGAGAGATTTATCTCGTTATTATGTTTAGCACTCAGGACTTGGTGATAGGAAGAACGCATTATCATATCACTCCTTTAGAGATGTGGAAGTTGAAATTGATATTTATGGGGGGGGGGGGGGGGGGGGGCGGGACAGAATTTTGAGAGTTTTGATTGTAAAATGAAGGTTTATAGAATGTGATTACCACCAATGTTGAGTCATAGTGCATTTGGGGGGAGGGGGGAGTCCCTTGTTTAAATACGATTGTCGGATGAGATACACATGGATATTGGAAAATCTTGTGAGTAAAGAAAGATGGGAATTTTAGGGGTACATGATATGGACTTAGGGACTAATGGATTTCGATGACCGGCAATGTTCTGTAGTAGAGTATTGAGAGGGTTCCTTTTTTGGATTTCTCTTTGCGAGATGTCCCACGCACGAAATTTACCGCATCGTCGAAAGTGGGGGGATGTTTGGTCATTAATCCACGAGTCTGGTACCTCAGTCATTATACAAGCATGTAGATATAACTGTGAGTTAAAATTTATATTATAATTTAAGGCCAGTGGAGTCGATTGTGATGTAAGAGAGAGCAATGAAAATCTTTCTTTTCACCACGAGTTGAAGGGTGGAACGATATCGAGGAGAATTAAATAATAGTTTATTGGGTGATTGAGAATACCCATGTGTTATAGCCACATCGAGAATGCGAGGCCAGTTTTGAGGAAATTGCATAACTTTTCCAGTGTAGTGCCGATATGAACCGATTATAGGGTGTGTGGGCGCCTTGGTTAGCTAATTGTAAATAATTCGAAATATGAGGACGTAGAAATAAATGTGTGGGCCATTTTTTAACAAGCTTGAATGGCATGTGGTAATGACAATGATCCAAGTATATGTGTGCATTGAGGGTAGCACACTGAGATGGGTTGAAAGGTTGTGGGAAGCCATTTATTTGGATATCTCTTGAGAAAAGGAAAACCCATTTATTGTGGGAAATTGGAGCAAATTCTAACTCAGTTGAATATTAAGAGTGACTTACACGTAAATAGAATGGTGATGTCAATAAGGTATAAAGAGCATCATTAATGCGTAAATAGAATCGTGATGTCAACAAGGTATCAAAATCATTAACGCGTAAATAGAATTGGAGAAAAGTATAACTCACTGCTTCCCAAAAATCATTATCGAAGGTGGGGTTCAAGAATCTCATCCTGACTTATAACCATATTGGGCGGCACCCTGCACTAGTGCACTCTTCCTTTACTAGCCTATCTGCCCGTTCCAATACTATAATTATTGGGTTGATACAAAAGTTCTAGTAGGCCATCCCGAACTACCCTATTTCCATCTATAAGTGGTGCGCTCGGTGACAGTCTCACTATGTATCACCAAACACCAAGTACACCGGCGTGTAGATTGTGTCAAGAGCATCATTCCCATACTAATTTCAGCCCAAGAATTAGAAGTTCATTCTGAGGCAAGTGTTTATTTTGCTAGTTTAGCATATATTGTTCTTGTTAAACTTTGTTAATGATTTAGATAATAAACGATGGAAAATTGGGTTTCATTAGGTTTAATCGTAGAAGAAGATTAGATTTTGGTGATGGGTTAGATGTAGAGGATTTACCCCATTTTTAGAATATTAAATCTGGAGATTTTATGTACAAATCATGAATTGAATTTAAGGATTTGAAATACCTAAAGTGATGGCTTCATTATATGAAAAATTCCTAGAGATTCTTGAAATTATTGGTTTCCCTTTTGAAAACATAAAGATTTGAATATTAATTTGCGTTAGACATTTCCTAATAATGATTAGAGTTAGTTTAAAAACATTTAAACTAATGTGGGACGAAATTTGGATTGATTTTGAGGTTTGGAATGTTGAGGAAAATCGAAATTAGGAAGAACTGGGTCTGTTCGAAATTTTCATTAGAAGACCTTCCCAGGTCGGTCGAACGACCTCGTTAGAATGAGACTACTAATGATATTCTCAATAACCTTTCTAATGAGTTGTTGAGTTCGTTCGAAGTGGGAACTTCATTCGAACGAACTCGTTTAAACGAGAATCATGGAACTCCTAACGAGATTCCAGAATGGTTTTTAGGGTTCATTTGGGTTGGAAAATCATCATAGGGTTATCTATATTAGTGTATTAACCTTCGTGAGTATTGGGTGGCTTAAATTTCCGAAGTGTTAAGGAATTTAGGAGTAATGGTACTTGGGGTATTGAATCTGTGTGGAAACCTAGGAGGGGATGTAAGCCCTAGAGAATCTTTATATATACAGGTATCGATGAGAGTAACGGCATTAACAGTACTTATGGATTATAGTATTTAGGTATGTGAATACCTATTAATGTATATAAGTTCTATGCATGCTTATTTCATGGAATATCAAGTGTATGTCATACCTAGCAACTGGCTATCGAATGGGGGTTAACGCGTCATGGACGACCATATCTTGTGTGCTTTCGGGGGATTTTGAGTCGTACCACTAGAGCATGGAACCTAGGTACGGGCTATCTATGAGAATGATAGTGATGATGGTCGTATGGGTACGTAGGTATGTGCGTATCCCATCGGCCTGGGACTATGTTCGCCTCTAATATGCGTATATGTTTTCATTGATTCTTAAGAGATTGAACATGTCATCCTCCATGCATGAGCGTTGCAATGGGACTAGATAGCCGAGTATGCCTAGCACCAGGGGTTTTTTAACCATGGGTGCATTATCAATATATTTGTATGTATACATAGTGTGATTGTATATATGTATACCAAATTCCTACTCTGTGTTTCTTGTTGGCAACTTTATGAAACTATATACTTATTGGGCCACCAGTTGAGAATTAAGAATGCTCAGTGATTGAGTAAAGCGTCTTTAAACCTACTTCCTAAGTAATAGTAAAATATTGATTTCGGGTTATTTAACCATTGTATCCAGTATAGTGATTTTCCTTCATATAGTCAGGTAGAGTGACGAGACTAGTATGGGTAGTTATACTCGCTAAGTGTGCACATTAGATGAGAGGTGAGGATCTCAAGTGAGTACTCTAAGTTGACATGGATAATATATGTGCTAATGAAATCAATTATAGCACTTGATATATTTAAATGGTTTCCTACTCGGACTCTGACCCATTTTTCTGCAAATATCTTTTCTTGTTATATTACTTTAGGTGCTCAGCCATAGGGACACCAGACTTATGAGATCTCATTCATTTGCCAAGTTGTAGCTGTTGTGGAAGCTACGGGATATTTCTAGTAGACGCTTCTGAGTCTATTTCCCCTTATTTATATGTCATTTATTTCAGTTGGGCATGTTGTCCCTCCTTTCTTGCATTCAGAGATTTATATTTAATGAATTCTATTATCAGACTTGGATTTCATGTATTCATATTATTGTATGGGACTTTGACTGGAAATGTTACTCCAGTTCCTTATTTAAATTTAGTTAGTACTTCCTTATCATTATTCTGTTGTGTAGTGGTAATTGAATTTTCATTTATTGTTGGTTATTAATAAGATAAAATTTTGACACCAACCTTTTTAAATATTAGGTGATTAGCTTTTATTAAATTAAAATTTGAGTTCTCATCAGTGATGCATTATCTGAGCAAACATGATATTCTGAAATTAATTAATTAAGGACTGATCACCCAGTAATTAGTTAGGAGGGGCGTCACAAGTTATATCAGAGCATTAGGTTCTAGTGTCCTTAGGATCTGTACGGCTTGTTATGTTTCCGTGTAGCGACCTTTGATATAGATCCCTATATTTTAGGATTAATGTATTCTTTATGCATTTTACATTCTTAAGCTATTTTTAGATAATAACTGTAGACTTATGAAACTTTTATTTCCTTTCGGTTACCTCCTTGACGTGCACAGAGAGTTCCCAGGGATGCCCAACCTGAGCCCTGCACCATCTCAGGGTATGACGAATGCCACTGAAGTTGCAGCCATTTTAGCTCAGGTGGTGAATGCCGCATTGGAAGTTTTGCTATAGGCACCACCCATGGCACCGGTGGTGGCTCCAGTTCAGGCCTAAGCCTTCCCGTCTACTTGGGAATGCATTGGGATGCCTTCCATAAGGCGTATCCTCCAAAGTTTATAGGGAGTTATGATGTGATAGTATCGAGCCAATATAAGAAGGATATCCAAAGGCATTTGCGGATACATGAGTGAACGGAGGTGCAGAGTCAGATATTGGCTACGTTCAAGTTAATGGAAGCAGCACTGCAGTGGTGGGAGTCTATTACCACCGCTGAGGAGAGAGACACACTCACTATTCGAGACTTTTGGGTGTTGTTCGATCACAAGTAATTTCCATCAGCCATTCCAACAGAAATGAGACAAAATTGGTAAACTTGAAGCAGGAGGGAAATACAGTGGCGAAATATGAGGCGGAGTTTATCAATCTTCTTAATATTGTACCGGATGAAATCCTGACCGAGGAGAAAAAGATTCAGCATTTTATGGATGGGTTGACATGGAGAATCTTCCAACATTTGATAGGAAATATTTCTTTGGCCACCTATTTGGACGTGGTTAATGAAACACTACTCCACTGCCAGGACTTCACCTGACAGAGGTTAAGCGAGTAAGAGAGTCCAGCCAGCAGGGTAGGAAAGGAGGGAATGGTGCCAGTGGGAAACAAGCAGTTCAGGGTCAGCATAGGCACAGTGACCAGGGTTCCCAGCAGGGGGCTACTAAGTAGTTCAGATCAGGAGGTTTTAGACATGGGCAGGGAGGTTTTCGACATGACCAGCAGGGTCAACACGACCATTAGGGCTAGTAGCAGGTTCAGCAGGGCCAGAATGACCAAGGTAGGGGTGGTAGCGGCCATCAGGGCCGGGGATAGATGTGATGAACTTTCCCACGTAGATTTTTCACTTGTGGTAAAACTTTCCACAAGCGTCAAGATTTCCCTCAGAAGTGTAGTGGCCAGTAATAGCAGGGGGCTCGCCAGGAGCCCCAAAGACCATTATTTCCTACAGCTCTCCCAACATCTCCAGAGATTCCAACACTGCCACCCATTCCAGTCGTCCCGATTTAGTAGGGACAACTTCAATACAGACGCGTCTACAACCGTCACTAGTGCACAGTCCCGTAGGACCCACCCGCGATTGAGGGTATGTTTTCTATCCAGGGGACTTTGGGGCGCATTTTATTTGACACGGGGGCCACAAACTATTTTATTTCCAAGGGGTTTGTATGTACTATGGGATTATTAGATACTGCAGAGAGTACGGTTACTTGTGTGGATTCGTCATTGATTAGAGGTTCCATTATTTCCTTTATTTGTCGGGGATTAGGTATAGATATTGGGAGGTTTATCTTACTCGCTGACATGCTCGTATTGGATAAGTCTGAGTATGACGCGATTATAGGTATTAATTGGCTTGTTAGGTATAGGGTCATGATTGATTATTTTTGTAAGAGTATAGTTTTTTCCTTACCCGGTCAGGAGATGTTCCTGGTGGTGATGCCTCTTTCTAAGGGAGGATCGTCCACTCATTTATACTATATAGAGGTAGAGACCTCTACGGAGGTGGTGGTACCACTTGATTTGATTCCTATTATTCCAGAGTTTCCCAATGTGTTTTAGGATATTTTGGGTCTACCACCGAGTACAGAGATAGACATCATCATTGATTTAGCGTTGGGAACTCGGTCGATAGCCCGCGCACCTTATCGTATGGCTCCAGCAGAGATGAGGGAGTTGCGTGATCAGACTGAGCAGTTATTAGGGTAGGGGTTTACCCGTAGGAGTACTTCACTATGGGGCGCTCCCATATTATTCGTTAAGAAGAGGGATGGATCGTTGAGGTTATGTGTCCATTACCGAGAGTTGAATAATTTCACGATACGGAACAAATATTTATTGCCTCGAATCGATGACTTATTCGATCAGTTGAGAGGAGTTTCCTTCTTATCAGAGATTGACTTGAGATCAGGATACCATCAGTTGCGTATCAGGGAGTAGGATGAGTGAAAGACTGCCTTCTTGACGAGATATGGTTCCTATGAGTTTAGGGTTATGACTTTTGGGATAATCAATGCCCCAGCTGTGTTTATAGACTTGATGAACAGGGTATTTAGAGAGTTCCTGGACTAGTTCATCATCGTCTTCATAGATGACATTGTTGTTTACTCGCACACCGAGGAAAAGCATGCCAAGCACTTGAGGCAGGTTTTGAAAATTTTGCGTCAGCATGAGTTGTAAATAAAATAAGAGAAATATGGGTTTTGGCTTAATGAGGTTCAGTTTTTGGAGCATATCATCTCTGACAAAGGGATATCAGTGGATTTGGGGAAGGTGCCAGCGGTGAGGGCGTGGGGACGGCCCGCGACACCGACCGAGATACGCAGTTTATTGGGTTTACTTAGATACTAAAGGAGGTTCATTCGAGGGTTTTCGAAGATAGCAGGTCCGTTGACACTTTTGACTCATAAAGGGGTGCCGTTTATCTGGAGTGACGCATGTTAGTTAGCCTTTGATGAGTTAAAAGATAAGTTAACCTCAAATCCCATGTTAGCATTACCCAAGCTCAGAGTGGAGTATCTACTGTACACTGATGCATCCTTATTAGGAGTTAGAGGTGTACTTCAGCAGGAAGATCAGGCTATAGCTTATGCTTACCATAAGCTTAACCCTCACGAGAGGAATTACCCCACCCAGGATTTAGAATTGGCGGTGGTAGTGTTGGCACTTAGTATTTGGAGACATTACCTTCTAGGGGAGAAATTTTTCTTATTCACAGATCACAAGTCCCTATAGTATCTCTTTATGTAGAACGAGTTGAATATGCATCAGCGCTGGTTGCTTGAGTTTGTGAAGGATTATCATTTTGATATCCAATACCACCCAGGAAAGGCTAACGTGGTAACAGATGCATTGAGCCGTAGGCCGGTAGAGGAGGTGGCCGATGTGTGGAAATAAAAATGGAAGGACTTAGGGCATGAGGGTGCGGTGGCTCGATCATTCATGTCTGTGATGATAGTTATGCCCCCACATTATTATGAGAGTATTACAGGCTCAGACAAGTGACCCTTTCTGCCAAATCAGATAGTGAAGCTTCTAGTAGGGGTGGCTAAGTCTTATACCATGGGTTCAGACATGGGTCTACGTTTTAATGGGAGATTTATTATTCCTGAGCGTAAAGACTTGCGACATGAGGTGATGATAGAGTCGCACGGTTCCTGATTTGCGATACATCCCATTGAGTATAAGATGTACCAGGATATGCGTAGATAGTACTGACGGAGCGGGATAAAGAAGGATATCTGCCACTTGTCAGCTAGTAAAGGTGGAACATCAGAGACCGACGGGACTTCTGCAACCATTATAGATTCCTATGCGGAAATGGGAGAGAATTTCCATGGACTTCATCATTAGATTACCCACATTGCAGAGGGGTCACGATTCAATATGGGTGATAGTGGATCGACTGACCAAAGTAGCCCACGTTCTGCCAGCTAGGATAGATTACACTGCGGGATAGTATGCCCAGATATTCATAGCAGAAATAGTGAGACTTCACGGAGTGCCTCTGAATATCGTGTGTGATAGAGATAAGGTTTTTGTCTCCCGATTTTGGGAGATCTTTCATGAGGCAATGGATACTAAGTTACGACTGAGTACAACCTATCACCAGTAGACGGATGATCATACCGAGCGAACAAATTAGATGTTAGAGGACATGTTACATATATGCATCATTGATTTTGGTGGAGGTTGGGAGCAGTAGCTTCCACTGGTGGAGGTTGCCTATAATAACTCCTATCAGTTTACTATCGGTATGGCTCCATTCGAGGCACTATACGGCAGACCTTGTCATTCCCCAGTATGTTGGTTAGAGGTGAGGAATAATAAGCTACATGGTCTGGAGGTCATTCAAGACACCTCGACAAGGATAGAGTTGATACGAAGCCGTATTCGGGTTGCTCAGGATCGACAGAAGAGCTACGCCGATGCCAAGCTGTATTTCTGAGAGTTTAATATTGCAGATCAGGTGTTACTTCGGGTGTCTCATATGAAGGGAGTAATGCATTTTTAGAAGAGGGGAAAGTTGGCGCCTAGGTATGTAGGGCCATTCCCCATTATCGAAAGGATTTGGCAAGTTGCTTATAAACTTGGGTTACCGGAACACTTGCATAGAGTCCATGATGTGTTCCATATCTCTTCGCTGAGGAGATTTCTTCGAGATGATTTGGCCCACACCCATATTGTGTTTGAGGAGATAGACTTACAAACTGATAGCTCCTACTAGGAGGGGCGGGTTGCTATCCTAGACTATAGCTAGAGGAAGTTGAGGTCGAAGATAGTACCACTAGTCTATGTTCAGTGGTGGCACCATAATGTTGAGAAATCAACTTGGGAATGAGAGGATGACATGCGTGAATGTTATTCAGAGTTATTCTTGCCAGGTATACTTTAAATTCCGAATTTCAGGACAAAATTCTATTATTTGGGGGAAAGTATGTAATACCCCGTATTTTTACGCATATTATTTTTATAAAATTATGGAAAATGGGGATTAATTAATCGAAAAGGAGAAAATTTAATTTGTAATTAATCGGATTTTATGGTAATAATTACTAGCGTGATGAGAGTTAATAGTTAATAAAATACTACTACGGTCGGGGATGAGATACACGGCAGTTATGTAATAAATATTTAGGACGCGTATGAGACATGTGACTAGTATGTATTAGGGGTTAAAAAGGTAAATTATTTTTATATAACTCAAATGACTATTTTGAGTACGCCATAGTGTTCGTAAGGGTCAAAATAGTCAGAAAACACTACTCGGGTATTTAAATTGAAGTTCGGGATATTTTAACCCACAACGACATCCCGGAGGGGTATTTTGGTCTTTGGAATTTTTTGGGTAATTAAATGGAAGAAAATTGAGCTTAATTAAAAGCATTGAGGGTTAGTGGTCTGTCAGTTTCAACTTACGTGAGAGAGAGAGAGAGAGAGAGAGAGAGAGAGAGAGAGAGGGGGGGGGGAAGAAGAAGATTCCATTGGTGCCTTCAGCCAAGAACTCAAGATTTAACAACAAAAAGTACACCGGCGTGCAGATCATGTCAAGAGGATCATTCCCATACCAATTTCAGACCAAGAATCAGAAGTTCGTTCCAAGGCAAGTGCTTATCTTTCTAGTTTGTTTAGCATATATTGTTCTTGTTAAACTCTGTTAATGCTTTGGATAATAAATAATGGAAATTTGGGTTTCATTAAGTTTAATCGTAGAAGAACATTAGATTTTGGTGATGGGATACATGTAGAGGATTTACCCCATTTGTAGAATATTAAATCTGGAGATTTTATGTACAAATCATGAATTGAACCTAAAGTGATGGCTTCATGATATGAGGAATTCTTAGAGATTTTGGAAATTATTGGTTTCCCTTTTGAAAACATAAAGATTTGAATACTAATTTGTGTTAGAAATTTCCCCATAATGATTAGGGTTAGTTTAAAAACATTTAAACTAATGTTGGAAGAAATTTGGATTGAGTTTGAGGTTTGGAATGTTGAGAAAAATCAAAATTTAGAAGAACTGGGTTTTTTCAAAATTTTCGTTAGAAGACCTTCCTAGGTCAATCGAATGACCTCGTTCGAATAATACTTATAACAAGATTCCCAATGACCTTTCTAACGAGTTACTGAGTTCATTCGAAGTCGGAAATTCGTTTGAACAAACTCGTTTGAATGAGAATCCTAGAGCTTCTAACGAGATTCCAGAATGGGTTTTTAGGGTTCGTTTGGGTTGGAAAATCTTCCTAGGGTTATCTATATAAGTGTATTAACCTTCGTGAGTAATGAGTGGCTTAAATTTGATAAGTGATAAGGAATTTAGGATTAATGGTACTTGGGGTATTGAATTTGTGTTGAATCCTAGGAGGGGATGTAAGTCCTAGAGAGGCTTTATATATACGAGTATCGAGGAGAGTAATGGCATTAATAATACTTACGAATTATAGTATTTAGGTTATGTGAATACCTATTAATGTATATAAGTTGTGTGCATGCTTATTTCTTGGAATATCAACTGTATGACATACTTAGCTACTGAAAATCGAACGGGGGTTCACACGCTGTGGATGACCATATCTTGTGGGGTTTCGGGAGATTTTGAGTTGTACCACTAGAGCATGGAACCTAGTTACGGGCTATCTATGAGAATGATAGTGATAACGATCGTATGGGTGCATAGCCCATCGACCTGGGCCTATGTTTGCCTCCAATATGTGTATATGTTTCCATTGGTTCTTAAGAGATTAAACTTGTTGTTCTACATGCGTGAGCATTGCAATGGGACTAGATAGTCGAGTATGCCTAGCACCACGGGTTTCTTAACCATGGGTGCAGTATTGATATATTTGTATATATACATAGTGTGATTATATATATGTATACCAAATTCCTACTATGTGTTTCTTGTTGGCAACTTTATTAAAGTGTATACTTATTGGGCCACCAGTTGAGAATTAAGAATGCTAGGTGATTGAGTGAATCATCCTGTAAACTACTTCCTAAATAATAGTCAAATATTGATTTCAGGTTATTTAAATTTTGTATCCAGTATAGTGATTTTCCTTCATATAGTCAGGTAGAGTGACGAGACTAGTATGGGTAGTTATACTCGCTAAGTGTCCACATTAGATGAGAGGTGAGAATCTCAAGTGAGTACGCCAAGTTAACATGGATATTATATGTACTAATTAAATCAATTTGATCACTTGTTATATTTAAATTGTTTCCTACTCGGACTCCAACCCATTCTTCTACAAATCTCTTTTCTTGTTCTATTACTTTAGGTGCTCAGCCACAGGGACACCAAACTTAGGAGATCTATTTCATTTACCAAGATGTAGCTGCCGTGGAATCTACGGGATATTGCTAGTAGACGCTTCTGAGTTTATTTACCCTCATTTATCAGTCGTTAATTGTGACATCCCGACTAATTAAATACCGGGTAGCTACTCCTTTATTAAATTAATTCAGAATATCAATTTGGTTCAATCTTAGCATCACCATCGAAAAACATTTGATTTTATTACTAGCCACCTAATGTTTAAAAAGAGAGATGACAAATTTTATTAAATTAAATTAATATGTAACCAATTAAATTATTAGCTAATGATACCACAATCACATCACAGTCACAATAGAATAATAATGGAATAATAAATGAGCCTGGAGTAACACTCCTCTGAATAATCCAAATACTAAATAAAGCAAAATACAGGGTCTGTAATTAATTAATTTACTCCAAAACTGAAAAGAAACTGAACGTATGATAAAGTTGTCTCTAAAAGAAAAGGGCGAAGTACCCTAACAGATGAATAAATCCGAAATAAAATCAATGTAGAATGTGGAGGCGTCTACTATCGAGGTCCTGTAACTTCCACATCAGCTACAACACGTCACTGAAATGGAACTCCTATGCTTAGCGTCCCTGTGGCTGGGAACCTAAAAGGTTTTTCAAGAAAAATAGATTTGAAAGCAAACGGGTCAGAGCCCAAGTGAAAACAGTTTAAAATATAGTAAGTGTTTAATTGCATTAAACAAGGAATATTAAATACATGTTAGTTACGTGCTCTCACATGATTTTCTCACCTCTCAGCTAGTGTGCACGCCTAACGTATATCCGTATTTCGTCCTAGTTATGCCGTTAACTATCTTGTATGTATCACTTCCTATCCTCACATTCTAATATTGGGGATTATTCAAGACATTCTAACATAACCTGCATGTATCTCACCTTTTTATTTCCCAGATTAATTTATCACACTTATTATAGGAAATTCTCATTTTTAATCCTTCTCAAAATGTCTCAAGTATTCCCATTCACTGTAATACTCCGTACTTTTAAAGATATTTAAATTACAAAGGTGGGCGTAATTTGGTAAATTGAGGAATTACTGTGAATAGTAATTATGGAATTTATGAGTGAAATTGAATAAATTCAGAATATAAAGTAAATAGTAAATATTAGTTTGTAAGTGCCAGATTAATATTTACATGGATTATTTTTAATTACATGTCGCAAGTTGGGTAAAGCGACAAAGAAAATATTTTAAATTGGAAAATACGCATATTGAACATGTTGGGGCAAAATTAATGAATTTTAGTTAAGTACCTCGGATGGAGATTTCGACTGCGCCATTAGGTTCGGAATGGCCGAGATAGTCAAAATAGACTACCCGGGGGTAGTATTTTGGTTTCGGACACTTTTGGACTAGTAGGGGCTCGTAAACGGGTACACGAGTCATTTAACAATTGGGCATTTACCCAATTTCGGGTTTAAAGACTTAAGCAGCCCCCTTTCCCTTTCATTTCTGCCCTAAGAGAGAGAAGAGAGTAGAGAGAAGGAAGAGAAGAAGAAGAAGAAAGAAAAGAAGAAGAAGAGAAGGAAAATCCGGCCAAATTCGCGGGATTCGACTCGAGAACGTCGGATTTATTCCACAAGGCAAGTGTTTAACTTGCATATTGATTTAGTGTGTTAATTTCTCATATTGTAGTTGGTATAAAACTAAAGATTTTTGGGTTGAAATTTCGTGGATCAAAGGGATTTTCGAAAGATTAAAACGGATATAACTCGATTAATACCCAATTTGAGAAACTTGAAATTAATTGAAATTAATTGTTGGATCTGGGTTCTAGTATGATTGGAACCCTTTGAATGTGTGTATTTATGGTTATTTGAGGTTTAATGATGATGAGAGAGGAGATAAAAAGCTTGGATGTGTTTTAATGGAGGTTTGGATTTTTGGAGAAGAAGGTGAATAGTGACCAGCCCATTTCTGGGCTGTTTCGGACAGGAAGACAACCGATTCAGCTCTCAGTCAAAACACAAAAGTTGTAGATAATTTCGATACGGTCGCGTGGGCGCTGACTTCGTATTTTTATGATTTTTTTTCGAATTGTTATGATTTTTACAAGATGGCAGTTTCGGGGTGAAATCACCAACTCGGAAATGCACTCGGAAATTGGAAAAATAAAGGCTAGAATTATTTGGAGATAAATATTTGGGGTTCCTAAAAATAGTGTGGGGACTTCTAAATATTTTTTTTTAGTAAGGTGTGTACCTTGGGGTAGTTGAAAGTAAAATCCAAGATTTACCCAAATAGGGGTGTTCGTGAGGAAAAATACTTAAAGGGGTATTTAAGTGTGATTTGAATGTTAAATAAGGGAACATGTATTGGGGTAGTGTTTTAATTGTGTGACGGCTTGTATTATTGTGAATGAGAATATTCAAGTTTATTGGCTATCGTTATGAGAGTTTGGAGATTATAGCCATAAAAGATTGAGAATAGATAAATAATATATATCGGTGTCGTTGGTATTGTCATCGTGCGGTGAGAAAATATCGGAAATGATGTATTGAGGATTAGTTAAAATTGATTAATGCGTAGGATATTCGAGAGATAAATATACTACGTGGGAAATTTATTATACGGGTTGTGCGTATGCTCGAATGTTATTATATACGTGGGTTAAATAATTACCTATGGGGAATTATGTATAGGTGAGAGAAATACCTATAATTATAATATGGTTATGTGAATACCAAATTGATGATATATGTATATAGGTGGAATGTGTACCTATATGATTTTTTTTTATTATGTGTATGACATACCTACCATACTTGCTATCACGGGAGGTTGACATTCGAAAGAGGACAATCTTATTCTGTGTTGCCTTCGGGGGGATTTTAGATTTGGTACCTCAAGAACATAGGGCTGTGAAACGCTTATTTGTGAGTTGATAAGCCCGCTGCTTATGGGAGCGTAGGTATGTGTGTGACCCGTAGGTACGTGAACTATGTTCGCCTCCAATACGTGTGATTTGTATTGTTATAGTTCCTGAGTGATGTGGAATGGGTAATCCTTTTTGTATGAGATGTACTTGGATTGGATAGCAGAGTATGAGTGCACCGCAGCTGAGGCTAGGGGTGCTATATATCTATATATGTATTGCGATTAACATATATATGTACTTGAGATAATTCACGGATGCTTAGTAAATGAGAATGACTAAGCCACTTATATTATAGTTCGGTGGATGATTAATATACTTGTTGCGTATAGTATACTGTTGATATATATGAGATGAGATATCATATAACCTAACCTTGTATAAAGTGAAAATAATGAATAAAGTGTGATATTACTTCCGGTAGATTTATATCCGGATTTATATGAATGCGAATAATAGGTTCTAATGAGAACTATTAATAAATACGAGATGGTATAAATATGTTATGTACTGAAGGCCTAATGGATCCCGGTGATCAACATTGTCACGTAGTAGTGTATCGGGGGGGGGGGTTCCTTGTTTGGATTTCGCTTCGCGAGACACCCCACGCACGAACGTAACGTAATGTTGGGAATGGGGAGAAGTTTAGTCCTTAGTACCCGAATCGATGAGGTTTATTAGAAGATGGGTAATTACATTAGTTAGGTAGGGTAGCTTAACTAGGTTGTCTAAAATGGTATGCGCTAGTTGTGCACTGTTAGAAGAGGGGTGAGGTGTATCTCATGTGAGAGCGATACCAGTTTAAAATATGAGAAATAACATATTTTAAAATATGGATTTTATGCACTTGCTAAAATATTTTCAACAATCGGGCTCTGACCCATTTTCTCTATTTTTCCCCTCTCTTGCTATATATATATATATATATATATAGGTGTCCAGACACAGGGACGCCTGGATAATAAATCATTCGAGTCAGATGTTTGCTGCAGCAGCTGTGGATGCAAGCAGGTTTATTGTAGACACTTCCATCATTGAGATCTAGATAGGAGGTATTGTAGTCATATTCGGGCTAATGGCCCAACTGTACTCATTTATTCATTTACCGCCTTTTGTGTGGAATTCGATTTGGTTGTATTATTTGGACCGAGTGTTCGGTTATTTTACTTTATTTTATTTCAGTTGTTGCATATAAAATGTTGTTCTTATTTTATTTGGATGGTTTGGTTAAAAAGATTAGTTAATTTAAAATTTTGACGTCGGCCTAATAGGATATTAGTAATTAATTGGTTTTCGACAGTGATGTTAAGAATGAACCACATGAGACTCCTGTTTTAATTTGATATAGGAGTGATCGCCCGGTATTTTATTGGGCAGGGTGTCACATTCACCTTAACAAAGAATCTGTTATAATTACAAGTGTATTAATATCAACATAAATATATAATTAGGGCACCCTAAGCTAAGCTGTGGTGCACACATACTCTGCTATCGAATCCCGGTACATCACATACATAAGGACGACGAGTTCCGAATCTCTCAGGAATCGTTTCAATAAGCAAAATCACACATATTGGAGGTGATATAAAGTTCACATACCCATGGGTCACATACATACCTACGCTCCCATGGTTAGATGACTTATTCACTTACAAATATGTCATTCACAACCCTAATTCCTTAAGGTACCAATCTAAATCCCCCCGTAGGCTTTCAAATATTAGAGGGCCCTATTCCGAAAGCAGACCTCCCTTGATAGAAAGTATGGTAGGTATGTCACACACATAATAATCCATATACTAAGAATTCACACAACTTAGATAACTTATAATATTGTTAAAGGAATGTTCACAATCCCTATACCGTTACTCCAATTAGTACATTTTTTATATTTCCGAATAATATATAATATAATCCACCGATACGTCTCCCGTCGTATAGTTTCGAGTATTTAAATCAAACCAAAGAGGTTACTACATCTCCTACTATTCTCGCATATTATTTCAGTACTCTTAACTCCTTATTTATGTACCAAATCCTAACTTATTACTCCTAAGGATTTAAATCATGTTCTCATATCTAAACATAGACAATTACTCGTCAGGCACTCGAGAATTTAATGCGACAACCCCACCCAATTCAAATATATTTCGGTTTTCAAATATATGTCCCTACTGGTCTTCATCATGTCCTAATGTATTCACACGATCCCCAACTACGACATTCGATGGATGGAAATATTTAAAAATCAAAAAGGGAAAAATCACCATTTGTGGCGGGATCGATCGATCGATCCTGATCGTCGAACGATCGATCGACCTATGAATGTCGATTGATCGATCATAATAGGTGAGGCTATGGATGTCTTCATTTTTCAGTCCCAAAATACATGATTTTAAACGTTCCAAAACCTTTAAACCATCAACAATTAGTCTTACTTGGATCAAATCTTCATAAAAACCCTAGTTTTCTATTTTCTTCAAGAACCATAATATTTCTCTTCTTAAATCCATTTTTAGTTCATCAAGGGTTATGTTTTTGTTACTGAATTTCGTCCAAAACTAATCTACATGCAATTCCTAACCAAGATTTAGGGTTCTACTCCAAATTTCATGAGTTTTCATCATCTTTTAAGGCTATTAACAAATCCTACACTAGCATGGAAGAATTATTCGCTGAAAATTAATGAAATCTAATCACCTACCTTTGATTTGATTTTCAGATCTGCTGGTGGTGTCAAAGGATGGTTCTTTCCTTCTCTCCGGTCATAATTCCATCGAAAGTGGTGGTGGTGAGTGGTGGTTATGGCTTGTAACCCTCCTATAACCTCTCCTCTATCTCACGTAGCCCACTTCTTACTATTTGGCTGATAATTTCCCTAATGGACTTCACAATAACAATTAAATAAACCCTAAAATTCGTGGGTCTGATTTCCTTAAAATTTAAAGTGACTAAAATACCCTCCCGGGTTGTCGGTTTGGCCTAAAAATGCCCCGAGACCCAAACTAAACCCTCGGCTAGTGTTTTCTGACTATATCGACCCCTCCGGACACGTTGGCGCGCTCAAAAATACTATATAGGTGATAAAATTATAATTTACTTTTTAATCTAATTAAATTGATTCTCGACGCGACTGACATGCGCGTCCAAACTAAATTTCCCGAATTGTCGTATTGATGACTCACGACAATTTTAATAAATTTAATAGTCATATATTACCCTATATACTCAGTAATATTCAACATTATCATCATATTTAAATACTAACTCTCGTATCGCTAGTTATTTAAATCCGAATTAATTTTCAATTAATTATCCCAAATTAATTTAATTGATCTCATAATTAAAAGCAATTAAAAGCAATTTCATTTCATTAATCTCATAAATAAAAGCCATAAGAATATGGGGTATTACATACTTCCTCCTTAATAACAGAATTTTGTCCCGAAATTTGGAAAAATAGGCATACCTAGAAAAATTAGGCATCCTCCAATACTCATAATGAAATACAAAGAAAGGCTCAATCATTACAGCACTCGCTTCACAGCAATCTTGTTGAACACTCTTGGCACTTTATCATTTATAGGGTTACTCCTCAATAAATGCACCTCACGTTGTGCTGGTACTAAACAACATTCAAATAAGAATAGCCTATACATCATTGGTCACATTATCTCAATATTATTGTGAGTTTGCACCTCACTTCATATCGACTCCCTTGTTTATCTAAACACAAACTCCCATCCTGGGAGAAACCATAAAACATCTGACTACACTTATCCGTTCTTTGAATTTTTATTCCCGGCATTGTGAGTTTTACACAAGGGAAAGCCACTTCAGACGGTTAGTGATTAACCCATTACAGTCATCGGACTTTAACTTCCAACTGATTGAAAGCTCCGATACTCTGCTCACGTCTAAGCATCCGGAGGAAGGATAGTAAAATTTATCCACACGAACCTGAATAAGCACCTTGTCCACTATAAATAGGTACGAGTGTTTTCACGTGACTCTAATATTATGTAATATCCTCTCCCCATTACCATATTATACTTCCTTTACTAAAAATTAAATGATCGTAATGAATCCAAAATTTCTTTCATACAGTTCCACTAGTCGTTAATCACCTTGAGACTATTCCTCGGGCTATAGGTGATACAACATTTTCAAAATGAAACTATTCCCACTACTTCCTTATACCCAATATTGAAGGTGGGTTTCAAGTATTTCATCCTCGATCGGATTAATACTGGATAGGACCTAATACCGGCGCGGTCACTATCTAATAGTGTAAATCACCCACGAATATAACAATTTCTTTCGTACTTGACAATCCGTTCCACACATTCGAAGGAACTCGTTACTCATCTTTATGATTGCAACCCATTAAAGAAATTTACCTTTTTGACATTTTCGCTAATGGAATCGTCGGCTCGACACCAAGTTTCTGGTTGATACCCTTACTCCAACCGATTTCTAACTATAAGTGGTGCACGTGGGGTCTACTAATTATGTCCCGCTCAACACCGACTTCCACTTACAACTCCTCCCATTAAGTGGTACTTAATAACCCTCTTCTTCCTTTGGCGTATACCAAAAGTTTCGGCCCGTGCAATATTCACCACGTTATGCACATTTGGACTCTTTATACTTTATTAACATCCTCACTCTATTCACGCGCAAGCCACCCTCAACATTTGATTTGGGTAGAATTTCGCTCCAAATCTCCCACAATAGTTAAATATTTTTCTTCTCAAGGGATACCCCCTTTTTAGATGGCTTCCCACTACCCTTTAACTAATTTTGGATGTGCTACTCTGATTGCACATGAATCTATAGATTGTCGTCCTTCTCACGATCCTCAATCAACTCTACCACTTCCATTTCATTATTTCCACAAGTAAGAATTTAACCCATCTATGTCTCTTCTTCCGACGATCCTGAGCAAACCAAGGTGTTCATACACCCTATACATCGTGCAAATAGGTTTAAACATTAGATATACTTCATAAGTACTCTAAACTCTTTATTGTCCCTGTATTTGCAACGTGGCTACACTAATTTGGGTATTCTCAATCACCCCTGAATTCGAGATTCTAAATCCTCCTAAACATCATTTCATCCTTCGACCCGACAAAATTAAATAAAATTTTTAGTACTTCCTCAGCACACAACTAGATCTACTGGCCTTATTTCATAATTTACCCTTTTTAACTTCTAGTTATAACTATATACTTCCATAACGATTGAGGTACTAAAATCATGGACGAATGGCCAAACATATCCTTACCACCAACCTTACGCTAAGTTTCATGCGTGGGATGTCTCGCAAAGAGAAATCCAAACAAGGACCCCCCCTGATACACTACTACCTAGCATTGTTGGTAATTGGAATCCGTTAGGCCCTCAGTCCATAACATGTACCCCCTATATTCCCATCTCTTGATAACAACATTACATCTCCTTCCGCAATTACACTTAAATAAGAAATTCCTTCCGAAAGACTCTGTCTCTTAACATTAATGGTACTCACATTCCATAAACATCATGCAAAGACAATCGGGGCTCTCAAAATCCTGTCCCCATACATACAACTATGAGTATTAACTCCCATGTCTCTAAAGGGTGATATAACAATGCACTCTTCTTATTACCACATTCTGAGCATTAATTATAACAACCAGCTAAATCTTTTCGCCGAACAGTAAACCAAGTACACTCTGAATCATATCAATAAAGTCTTTACACATACCAGGAACCATTATCCGAGACCATTATACTTTTTGAAGTCTCAACAATATATATATAATATTGACTACTATTCAATAAGTTGACAACATAATTAGAGGCTAGGATTGATTCTTAAAAAGTAAGATCCAATGGTTGAGATTAATTAATTCTGCACTACCTACTTTGCCCTTCAAAAATTTGAGTTCCCCCTCTTTTTCTTCTCATTACTCAATTCCCCCTCTTTCACTTTAATTCAAATACAAGCCTATTTTGGTAAACACACCAAAATACACACCCTCACCCATCTCAACCATACACTCACCAAAACCCTTTCTCCTCTCACATCACGATTACCAATGAAACTCCCACTCTCTTTTCATACATCACGATTATTATGGAATGAGAATATGGTACTCTTTCTCTCGCCCTACCTGTGTGCATGTGTATTTAGTTTTTAATATTTCTAGAATAAGGTTCTAAGAATGAGTGTTGGCTTTAATGGTGTTGAAATTTGAGGTTCAAATACGTAACTTGGGCTCTCATGGTGTCTGACTTTACGAAAAACAGTTGGAGATGTTAGTGTTGGTTTTGATTCCATTTTTGAAGGATGCTAGGGGTTTGGTTCGTTTTTTAAGGAGTTGATGGGTTTAGTTCAATGTTTTTTGACAACTTTTTGTTTATTTTTTGCAGATCTAATTTTTTGCATATCTAATCAGGTATACATTCTATCTCTGATTGGAACTGTGTGTTTATTGTTCAAATTAGCCTTTTGCAAATCTAATTTTTTGTTTGTGTTTTGTTTTTGTGTTTTTTTAGATTAAAACAATCAGGTATACATCCTCTCGCTAATTGAAACTTTGAGGATTTCATTATATATTATTTTTGTATGATTCTTGATTAATCTATATTATTTCATATATGTTGTTTTAGGTAAGGTAAGAGGTTTTGAGAACAAAATTCTTGCTTTTAAGATCATTTGTTGTTCATGGGCTCAAGACTTGGCAACACTGCCTCACAATAGGGGAATCCCCTATTTTTTTATGTCGTATGTTGACATCTCAAATGTAGAAATTGTTGAGTTCTAGCCAAATGAAATAATGGCTACATCCTCTCTTATGGCGTCTTTCTCTGTTACAATTTGTTACTATTGTAACTAACATAATATTTAGTTTTATTTTACTATCTTTGTGGATAAGGGGTGGGGGGACTTTAAACTTCTTACAACATATGCTCAATTTTGCTATAGATCAGTTTTTGGTTTAAGCATGGAATATTACAGTAGATAAATTGACATTGGTCCATAATGCCTTCATCAATGTTTTTCCTTTAATCAAATCTCTTGGTATCTATTGTTTTGTAGGTTGTACTATATTATGAAAAATATGATTGCTCTGTGCTTTGATGTACTGATTGTTCTTTCATTTTATATACTACACAATTGTAGTTGGTGCCAAGAAAAGAGTGGAAGATTATCCACACACTACTAATTTATGAATCATTCTCCTTATTTGTGATATTTGTTGGAAAAAAAGTCTCAAATTTCAAATTTCAAATTTTAGTATTATTGTAAAATGTTTCTGTCATCCTCACATCTTTTCTCTTATATCACGTTTTTTGCAGTATATGGTTTTTACAGATATGCCTTTCGTTGATCTCTAATATATTCATTTTCTTTGGTACTTATAAAAATGTAAGACTCCTCTTTAATATTTTCCATTCACACCAAAACAATGATTCATCATTCAATACTTTTAAATATTTTGGTGTTATCCATTCTTTCACCCTTTCCAGTTTCACATGTATTATTGGTTGGTACCGTGTCACAAGTTCAAGATATTTTTTCTTTTAAATGAACCCTATATTTGTGTTGTTAGATTTTGATTGGTACCATATCACGAGAGCTTGGTGTTGTTAAATTTTGGTTTTAATGGTAGATTTTGATTGGTACCATAATGGTATATTTATTTTGCAGATTGGGGATGACAAATTTATGCTGTAATGGTATATTTATTTTGATTGAAACCCTTTTTTATGCATTTATGAAGAATGAGGTTTTTTGTGAAGTTTCTCTGTAATTTATCTTCTTCCTTTTCTTTTTCTTTTTCTATTTTAGATCTAATATAATTTTCATTTCGTATACCCTATTCCTTTATCTAATTTGTTATCCCAGATGAAAATTGTGAAAATGAAGTTAACAAAAGATTCAGAACAACTGTATTTCATATACAGACTGTGTTCAGATTCATGCTTTATATGCAACAACAGTTATTGTGTCTTCAAACGTCTTCAAACATGTGTGTCTTCATTTAATGTGTTCATATTCAAACACGTGTGTGGATAAACATCTTCATTTAATGTGTCTTTAAACGTCTTCAAATAACGGTATTTCATATAAACGTCTTCATTTAATGTGTCTTCAAACACGTGTGTGGAGCTACAATAACTGGGCACGTGTCTTCATTTAATGTGACTTCAAGTAATTGTTATCCCCCAACTGAACTTGTGTTCCAGGAGCTATAACATTAAATTTTCATCTAGAAGTACATGGAGGCTCGGCTTCCTATGCCATATCATCTCATTCCTCCAATATGGAAGAGTTTGAGTGGTCTCAAGGGAAGCAGGTTATATATCCATAGGTTTTCATAAGATTTTGAGTGGTTTTGAGAGTTTGAGTGGTCTCAAGGCAATTTCGATGAGCCAATTTATTGGCATAACGAACTATGTCCGTAGCGCACTGGTGTGTTGGATACGTTTGCAGATTAGATCTCTTTGGTAATTCTATTTGTGAAAATGTCAACATAGGGGAAGCAATATTGAGTATGACAATAAAAGAATCTAAAAAAATGTGTTACTATATTCAAGAAATAACTTTTAGTTTGTGAAATTTGTTTACTTTCTCGATAATTTTTTGTGTTTGATGTAATTTCTGTAGCTCCAATGATGTATTTGATAAAAACATGTATGTCCGCAAATTTATTAAACCATAAGCTCATTTTCACTTTATTGTTGTTTACAACTTACAATAGCACTAGATATCTTATTCTTTACGAGTTTAGTCTTTGTAAGTAGAGATCATTCAACACCTTATTATTTATGTACAGTTTTTGTATGGAGAGATCTTTGGTCGACTTTGGAGAGATCTTATTTATGTGTACATTTTAATCATTATAATTTATTTTTATTGGCTATTATGTCCAGCTCCGAATTCGTGTGAAGATCCTAATTTGTAGTGTTCCAAATTTGTGTTTATGTTTGTTGATTACCTCTGCCTATATATCATTTTCACATTGTATTTTATATTCACTTTCCAAATGTTTCAGGTTGTTATCTTTGATAAAACTCCTGGAGTTCATTTGAGGTATACCATCCTGCTCCTGTTTTTTTTAATGACTAACTTTTGTTCATCCATTTGAAGTCTACAAATTGTCAATCCCAGTCCATGTATGACCCATTTACAAGTCTGCTTGCTTTTCCTTAAAACATACAATGCGCGTTTCATTCAGTGTTTACCATTGTTAAATCAATTAGATAAATCAATTAGATAATAGGCCATGAAGTGATATGAATAAAATAATTAATTTTATTTTGTTTCATTTAGAATGCTCATTATAAGGGGTTTAAACGAATACGAACACCACAGTAGTAGCCACGCAGTGCCTTTTTGAGTTTTTCTTAGGGTTGTAATTATTTGTTGTATTAAATTTTGTGGGTCACTAATCAATTAATATTTACAATTGCAGTTATCCCAAACTTGACTCGCTAAATGGCCATGTGGTGGCTTTGGCGACGAGTGTGCATGTTCAATTTTCAAGCATGTTTAAATACTGTTCTCTTTGTTTTTATATGGTTTCTTAACATGATACGACTTTTATTTGTAATTTTTATTTCGTCTGCAACTATTCTTTTGTGGGTGGTTGATCTAATAGATTGATGAAGTTGTTTTTTAGAATTGGGTTTATATTTAATCGGGTCCGAATTTTATGGTTACTATAATTATAATTGGTATAGCTCAACACTAACTTATCGCCCGTGTATTATTCTTACTCTAATTCCAGGTCAACACTGAACCAAGAGGGAAATGCTACTAAGTCAACACCAGCTACTAATTATGAACAGACAATAGCTGCAACAGTGACTTTTAAATTATCGCCCGCGTAAGGGAAGGTTGCTGGTGTGGGTAGTGCAGTGATGTCCAAGGTTCTTAGAGTTAGTACTGGAACTGTAACTTTACAAGAAGGTGAAGATAATAAGGGACACGATAAGGATAGGGGTACCTTTATGAAGACATACTTGGTTGAGAAACTCTAGACAGTGGATGAAGTTAGGGCACTTTCAGTTGTGATTGCAAGCGCTCTTCATAAGCGCAAGGAAGAGGTGATAAATCCAGTGGGACACAAGCCAATTACTGAGGTGTATTCGGATGTTGTTCATAAGAGGAATGAAGAATAGGAGAACACATGGGAGGGGAAATCATTGGGGAAGGTGATGGAGTCAGAGGAGGTGGCCAGGCAGTTGTGCATGAGGATTGAAGATACTAGGGAAGACGATGATGCTGGTAAATTTGGAGTTAAGAGGGGGACTGTTGGTTGGCTAAAAGGTACTATCAATTCTTGGTTTGGGGGGGGGGGGGTGACTCACAAACCTATCAAGAAGCCAAAATGAGGTAATTTACTGTCTTTTAGTTATTTCTATTTCAGTGCAAGAAAAAAATTCTATTGTTTCAGGGTTGATTAAAGAGTTTTGGGATGAAGATGTTTGATAGATTAATAAGGTAATCTATGTTTGAACTTCATATTTTAATTTTTTTGACATTGACTAATGTGATTCCCTAATTTAATTTAACTGTGATGCTATTTATGCTTAATGGAAAGAGGTTTTTGACTTGGGTTTACGAAATTCTTCAGAGTTGTAGTTTTTTTTAAGGATATGGTTTTTTTAAGGGGGGGGGGGGGGGGGTTGCGTTATGGATCCCCTATTTTTTTAGTTTGGTTGTTTCAAAACTTTAAGATACAAGTTACTTAATAAGAGTTGAGGAATATTTGGTGGAATTTAATTGACAAACGCACGACAATGAAATATACATGTTCTTCAACGACAATTGAACTTCTCGGAGAGTCCGGTATGAGTTGAATATTGTCTGTGAAATAACCTATGGAGGAGTTGAGGAATAATATCATGTGTACATCAAACAACAAAAATAAAAAAATTGCTTCTGGAATACAGTTTTCTTGGAATGGATTACCCAACATTGGTATATCATTATTCTCAAATTTTGTTTAGTCTATTTTCATTTATATTATTTTTTCGTGCTTTTTGTTAAATAGCCTTGAAAACAATTGATGATTAAATTCGTAATTGCCATTGTCATGGAGCATGTCATATACATTGTTATTTTGTTGCATATTCATAACAACAGTTCTAAAATTATTGCAATGTTTATTTAATCTCCACGCATCCCATTTTACGATTGAGAACATGGGGTTGTTGCAAATTATCTGGTCTAGGTTTTGCACCATGATGTTAATGTAAAAAGTTACATAGTACATTACGTGAATGTGGCAGCTCATACTGGAAACAATATTCATGAATTGCAGGTACTAGCATGGTGAGTTTGTTGGGGAGTGAGCAGGGGCTAGATGGTCCCGAAGGTGGGCAACCACTCCCTAAACATCCACCAGCAGCAAGCCAGCAGGGGCTGCAGTAGTGCTGCCTCTTGCACTGCAAACTAGCGTCGCTTCCTTCTCTATAGACTGCCAAAAAATAGCCCTGCTCCTCACGGGTCCCTCTCTTGATTTTGGGCAAGCAAATCGAGACTAAGGTTTCAAGACTTTTATCTCTCTCTCAACTTAATTCTGAACCCAAGAAGGCTGCATAAGTCTAACTTTTGATGTTTTTTTTTTCAATTCTATGTTCAAGACTTACATGAAATGTTATGCGTCATTTTTTTCAATTCATAGTTCAAATGGTTAGTTTAAAGTGTTGTGATTTTTAGTAGTTATGTGAATTATTATGTCAAATGGAAAGCACTCTCACAAAACCTCTCAACACAACTCCAGATTTGAATTCGACTCATAACTTTGAGTCATCACTTCAGAACTAATTTCTATGACCATTTTTTTTTCTCTTTAAGCCACCACCACCATTATATTTGAACCAGTCGGCAATGGATGGACCACGACCACGGAAAAAACAAACAGAAAAAAATAAAAAATGGAACAGGGCTGTAGATTTTGTCTTCCCATCTTAGGAAATCCAATCGCAAATAAGGCCAAATGTCACACCGTATGATTCACACGCGATGGTGGTGGCTGTGCCCTATGCCGTTACCCAGATACAAAGACCATCCTCAACCAATCGGGCAGTGCAAATAAGACTGCGGTGCTTGCTGAAAACTCCTTGGGTTGTGGCGCCTTTGAATCGATTTAGCTTCTAGATTTCGCAAGTACTGCTCTTGAAGGCGTTGTTGGTTATATTTCAAACACTTCATCGCTGTTTGAGTGTTGTTTGAGTCCCTCCGAGTGTTGTTTGATGGCCAAATGGAGTGTTGTTTGATGTACTTCGAGCCTTCGAGCATTTTCTAGACAGATAACTAGCAGCGCCTTCTACCCTTCAAGCCATCTAGGGAAGTACATCTGTTTTTTTAAATCTATTTTTTAATCATTATGTTATTTTCCCTTCCATAATTCTGTAGATAAAAACTGTTTAACTGTTTTTGCAAATATTTGTAAGAAAAAAGTTTGGGTGGTTATTGACTTGTTTGTTTATAGTTTATTTTTTTCATTGGGGTGTTTGAGAAAATTCCCCATCTGATGAGATCACACTCATGTGTATGGAACTTTCACTTCAATTTCCTCCATCTCTTATTAGTTAATTCAGATCAATATTACACCTAGATCTACTTTATTAACTAGAATTGTTCTTTTTTACAACTCTATTGCAATTCCCTCAAGCAACATTCCTATATGGGATCACAATGTTCTGTTAACAATTTTAATGACCATCTAAATAGGTAGGACCCATAATTTACATATTGGATTTTTATTACCAAAAAAATTGGTACCACTGTGTTGTTTTGAATCGTGATGATGTTCTAAACATGATGCTAAAACTAAGAAGTTTATCATTGTGTTGTCATTTTTAGTATCACTGTCTTGTCATTTTTTTCTTCTAAACATGATGCTTAAACTAAGAACACCAATGATGAGAATAATATTCTATGGAAGCCCAATTGGTATGTTATGTAGGTAGAAAAAAATAATAAATCGTGAAGAAGCATATTGTAATTGTCTATGTTATGCTTATATTTTTTAAACTTCAATTTTTTGTTGTGAATATAAATATAATGCTTTTGGTGCACTCAAAATATTATGTTATCTATGTAATGTGATATTCATTGTTTACCATATACTACATTAATCATGTTCGAAGTCACGTCTCTTAAAATAAATAGTTGTGTCGAAACTTTTTGAGTTTTGTATTAATCATACTTGAAGGCAATGTCTATGATTTATATTTGTTTTGGAACTTTTTTTTAGATTTATAACTTTTTGATGTTCAATTTATCCTATTTTTTTAGCATTTTGACTCCATGTGTGGTGTTGAACATGTTTAAATGTTTGGTTTGATCAGTCCTTTGTTTCAATGGCTATTTGACATTCTCTTGGGTTGAAGATATGTCACAGTACTGAATGTGCATATTAAACATTGAAAGTTAGTGAATTTGTTATGGAATATTAGTTTTTTTCGCTGGAATAGTTTTTATATTTTTAAACATGATGGATAGTTCTATAAACCGAAGAAATTTTACCCAATTTTTTAAAAATTATTTACAATTATTTGTGTTATATTAAAAGTCCTTTCGACTTAAATTATACATAACTTAATACTTTGAAATATGTTTAGCTGTATATGTACATTTTAACTTTTAACTGGAAAGATCCTACCATGTTTTCGTGAAGGTAAACATCGAAGTTATTTTTTTAGTGGACTTGTCGATGTAACTAGAAACGATAATTTGTTCCTACATTTATGTGTCTATGAAACATGGTATCAATTGTTCTTAAAAATATTGTTAAGGCATGGCAAGTTCAATTTCCAATTTTTAATAGAAATATTGTTATTTGTTAAGCAGGGTGGGTAATCCTTTAAATAATGGAGGTTATGGCTATTTTTTTTCGAAAGTCCTTTAAACGAAGGGGATTACGGGATTTTTTTTTTTTAAATTACACTTTGTTTTTTTGGGGAATGAAAATTTTGCCCTTTTTCATTTATTTTCTTTGGAAAATTTTGCCGTTTTATAATTACGTTATTTTGAAATTATAAAAATAATTTTTTATTTAAAAGTATTTCATGACATGATTATATTTGTGGGACGTCCATGATAGTATTAGTATTGTTGTCTTTAATTATTTTTTATTCGTTAAACAAGGTTGATCGTCCGTCCTATTAATAATGGGTATTTGTCCCAACATTTTGTCCATTTTTTAATACTATAGGAAATTATTTGTCCATTTTTTTTTAAATTGATACTTTGTTTATTTGAGGCACAATGTGAATTCGATTGTTAAATATTATATATTTCGTGCTATATGTGAATTTGTTTGACTAATTTAGACTATTTGAATGTTGGACTATTTACTATTTATTAAGCAAAGATGATGGCCCATTAAACAAAAGAGATTATAGTGATTTTTTTAATAGAAATAACACTTTGCTGATTGTTGGACAATGAAAATTTTGACGTTTTGTAATTATTCACTTAAAATTTTATCGTTTTACGATTACGTACTTTGAAAATTTTCGCCGTGCCTTCAGGAACGGGCATTCCTCTAGTATATATATATATATATATATAATATCAAATAAAGTAGGAAACTTATGTATGTCATAAGATTGAAAAATGATGTCATGAGACTATTTTTTCTGCAATGCCTAATTTACCCCTATAAAATTTAAGTTCCCCCCGAAACCAAGACTCAATTACCTTTGCTGTCTACATCAAAATTCAAAATGAGGGATAAAATAGTATTTCCCATAAGTCTACCCTAACATACCACACACGATACTCGGTGTATCACACAACCCAATCCCTCTCACAAGCCGCTCTCTCAAAAGGTGCTCTTTCCCTCTCTGTGCGATTGTGCTCTCCTATGCGGCTCTCTATATCTCTATGTCTGTCTGTGTGGTCTTTTATTCTTGTGTGGTTCACCAGTGGTGCTCCCGCTCCCTCTATCCTTTTACAGGTGTTCTCTCTCTCTCTCCCCCCCCCCCTCCGAAGTTCAGAAGTTATAGATTCAACAGGAAAACTTGAGACATTGGGTGGATCTAACACGGTTTACATCCTTTTGGGCCAAGGAAGGGAATATTACACGATTTACAACCTTTTATTTTCTTTTCAATTTTTTGATGTACTTATTTTCTTGGTATCTGTGTGTCAAATGTGTTCTCACTGTTTTTCCAAAGTCATTTTTGTTTATATTTTTATTTTTCCATTTCCAAATTTTTTGCAGATCTAACGTGCCATCATTTTTGCAGATCTAACACGCCAAAATTTCTGCAGATCCAATTTCTCCTCACGATTTCAGATCTAATTTTTTTTGCAGATCTCTAAACCATTTTAGAACTATCGGTTCATCATCTATCATTGAAGGATTCAGAAGAAATTTTTCTTCATCACTGGAAAAAGTTCCATTCTCTGTCAACGGTAAATCATAGAAGGAGGTTACCATCCGTTTCTCTCTTTGTTTGATTTTGATTTGAGACTTGGCTTTTGGTATTTTAAGCATTATAAATCCTATATTTTCATTTTGAAGTCTAAGCAGCATCCGTTTCTCTCTCCCCTAACACTTCTCTTGAACCTTATCATCTTCATTTGCACATTTCAGATCTGATGTAAATGGGTTTCAACACTATTTTTTTTTATCTTTGGTATTTGTAGGGAAGGTTTGTGAAGACTATAGTGGGTTTTGGTGATCACTTTTTTGCCTTTTTTTTATCTGATATAAATTAGTTGTTGATATAGCGATTGTCATCTTTTATGTTGTAATTAGTTTTTTTGTTGAATTTTTATGATTTTTTATTATCTTTATTTCAACTGATTTAAAAGAGTCATAAGGTCCTTATTTGCAATTAAATGGTAGTGTTTTTTGTTTAAATTTATTTTTAAACTGCACAAGTATTTGTTTAGTTGTTTTTTCATATATGGGTTTACTAACATGAAAGAGAGAAAGATAAAGAGATGCTTGGGTCTCTATTATGTTGGCGAGTGAAAAGAAGAGTTTTTCTTTTCACATATTTGGCGCATTAGGCTTATGTTTGATGGTTGAGCAAGAACATGTTCTTTTGTCTAATGCGCATTAGGTTTATGTTTGATGTTTGAGAAGAGGTAAAACATTTTGCTCAACCATATTCTTGCTATACAAAGAATAAAATATACACAGATTTGGTGCTAAAGGTTTTCATTTCCCTTTTGAATACATGTATATGTTTGATGGTTGAGATGCAAGAATATACACAGATTTGTTTATCGTTTTGTCTTTTGTTTTATCATTGTGTTCTTCCTATAGCAAGAATATGACAAAATATACACAGGCTTATGTTTGATGGTTGAGATGCAAGAATATTTTATTCTTTGTTTATCATTTTGTCTAATGTGCCAAATTTGTTTTATGTTTCAAGAATTTATGATTTTTTCTCATGTATATGTTTTACTCTTTGTATAATAATGGTTGAATTAGCAACTACCACCAGGTGTAGTTCCTTTTGACATTTTCATACTTTTTCCTATAATGTTAACAATTTTTTTATTTACTAAATGATATATTTGTTATTTTATTTTGTAATAGAGGCATTATGATGTTCAGATTAGTCACGGACAGTCTTTTGGGGCTAAAGGTTTCTTTGTCCCTTTTGAATACATGTATATTTTTTAATACAGTCTCATTGTTTTGTTTAGGTGTATATTATTTAATACAAACTAATAATGTAACAGAGGCATTATATTTTAATACAACCTCATTGTTTTGTTCGATGTTTTGTTTACAATTATAATTATGTTAGCCCCTTATTGCAGAATAATTTTTTTATGTGATATCTTATTATAGCCCATTCACATCATACGTGGATGCTTGGGCCGAAAGCTGTAGGTTGCACATGGCACATGGCATAGGGCCGAAAGCTGAAGGCTGTAGGCTGCACATGGCCGAAATCAAATGCCATATGAACCTTTTGTCTATGCAGTCAACGTCAAGTAGCAGGTAAGATAAAAATTAAGGCTCTAAAGGGTCCTTACAAGTTTTAAAAATTACGAACGTATAAGAACTCTTAGGATAATGGACAGAAGTTCCTAAGATAAAGAGCCACATGAAATATCCAGTGAGTACACCTTAAGGCTATAGCTGGCGGTTATATCATAATTTGGGAGTGTTAACAAGACGTGCTTAAGAAAAAAGGTAGGATGGAGAATTTCTCAGTATAAAAATGATATTTGTTCTTTACATAGCATCCTGTCAGCCGGTCTATTCCCAAGATAAGGACGTGGGGCTCAAAGTAAATAAATAAGTCACTAAATGTAAAAAAAATAGATAACGTGTGGTGATTTTCTTACCTACTGCTACCGTAGTTGTATTCTCAATTTCTTGGTCAGTTTCTTAGTAAGAGTAGTTGACAGGGAAAAAAACAATTTAAATTTATATACATCTAAAATATATATTAAACATTATATATTATGACCAAAATGATACCGTGTATGTTAATATGAGATGATTATGCTCATGTATTATCATGTATGAACATATGGAACACTTAAATATTAATAAGAAAATAATTGAGGTGCATAATATATATATATATATATATGTATATATATATGTATGTATATATATATGTATGTATATATATATATATAGCTAGCAACATATGAGTAAAGTATATATATTATGAATAAAATTATACGAAAATAAGATATTATATATTATAAATTAAGTAATAATTACGTAACACATTTAGAAATATTTGTTTGTAATAATCAAAATCAATATATAATATTAAATAAAAAATTTCATTCATAATAATTAGGGGGAAAATGTTATAAATTCATATAAATTGCGCCTCTTTTCTGCAGGTGCTGATAGTGAGGTCAATGAGCTTGGTATTAAGTCGAGATGGAGGGTATCTATATTTTATGATCCTTAAAATATAGTTTTATTTTCCGTGACTTGAAGGAGGTCTGTGATGGCAGTTGTGATGGAAATGTCGACGAGATGGGTGTTGGATCCAAAGTTCCTATAAACGTGTTTACTTTAGAGAGATTAAGAAGTCGTACTATTATGATATGTTGTCATTACAATTTCCTTAGTAATTTGAAATCGTCACATTTGTATAGAGTGAACAATATTGTGCCGTTTAAATTTTAATTTTTTTGTTGGTAAATTGAAATTAATCAAAATGATAAACATTTTGCTATGTTTGAAACCAAAAGTAGAGTACTTATTGTGGATTCTGAATGAATTTAAAATACGTAATTGATTTGTTAATTATTTTATTATTATTGTGATCGATACATTTGATTCTAAATGATGCACATGGTAGTTAGTATTTTTCTTCTTAAATAGGGTGAACTGGCTCATAAACAAAGGAAATTTTCGCTATTTTTTTTAAACTAATAGGTTCGTATCATAGGTTATTTTAAAAAGTATTTATCTATTACGAACTAAATACATTGTATGGTCCAATCAATGACGTACACTTTTAAAAATTAGTATCGTGCCTTCAAGCACGGGCATACCCTAGTATATATATATATATATATATATATATATATATATATATATATATATATATATATATATATATAAACACGAGTCCGGCCCTCTCGCAAATGGGGCCTCGCCAGAACAAAACATTCTACACCAAGTTAGTAATCCCGATGGACTTGCCATAACCACACATAATTGGTTTAATCATTATCATAAAACCATAATTAGGATAATATCATACTCGTATAACACAACACTAAAATGAGTAATCTCAATAGGGTATATACCACTATCGATACACCCATTTATCCTCCGCAGATAACACTAAAGGTAGCCCCACTATACGAGGAAAAATATTCACATAAATAATAACATTGTCGAGATACTCACTAAACTCGTCTCTCATGCAAATATAGCAATAATAAAAATGTAGTAACTCATTCCTGACACATAGCAAACACATCATCACCGAAGGATATAACTCATACCTCTATTTTGCCAATCGCCCTGTATGCTCAAATGGTTCCTGGACTTAACACACCTGTCCGTACCAAACCAAAAATTTCAATAACTATTGCCCTTGCTAGGCACTATACCCTTTATTCCTCTACTCGCTTCGGAAAAAAATTTTAACACATGGGTTTTACTCCCCATAAAGTACCTTTACACATACTCCTCTTATCTCCAGTCACACTGACCATGTTAAGGTTGTCCTTCTCTCGGACGTTGGTAGTCTCGACTCTGATGACTACTTCCGTTGTTACCTTAGCTTTGATGGCCCTAAGGAACATGCTACTGGCTTCTACCGCTCTTACTGAAATCACCATGGCTCGGTAACATTTCATCTATCTGAATCATTTAAGTGGGTTCCCTAATGGGTCTCCCCTTTGTGATGCTTCACCAACACCTTTCCACCCCTGATTTTACATTGTATAAATTCTTCGATCCTTGTATCCTCCCACACGAGGAAGAGTTTACCTCCATTTAACAAAACGTGACATTATTACCATCTGCATTTATTGTCCAAGCAGAATTCCCCAGAGGTTCTTGAAATTCTTCTTGTAAGTTAATTTTTCCCTTTAATGTCCTCTTCTCCATTGCACCTACTTCATCCGGTGTAAGGTTCACTAATTAATTAAATTCTTTTCTCAAAATAACTTATGTCCGACTCTCTTATGTGAGTTCAGAGCAACGTTTGCATGTTATCGTGAACATCTGATGAAGGAACGTATGGTCAGACCATACGTATGTACATTCTCTTGACAAAACATTCAACTTCTAAGTGTGGTGGTTGCCTCACACCATTGCAACTCTTTCTCTTATGACCTAAGAAAAAAATTTACCCCAAATTTCACTCGCTATTTGTCATACTCTGAATTATGCCCAAGCCTTTGGATATTTTACCTTCGTTGGCTAACACCCACTATTTTCGCATTTCTAAAATTTCCACTTCTGGTTCTCTTCAATGTTTCTTCTGACTCTCTCCCAATCCAATCTTGCTGGGTGAGTCTAATTTGACGCCACTTTTTACTATACTGGTTCCTGGAAGTCGTATGTTGTGTCCAAGCTGCCTTTACTGTCCTGGCCATCGTTGCCATAATAGGGGTGTGTAATAACCCTCGCTTATGAGACCGTATTTTATAGTAATTACTTAGTATAGTAATTAGAGACCAGTGTTGGGTTATGATTTGAATGTTAATTCAATGTAGAAAGTTGATATTTATTATGAGGTTGCATACATATCGTAATCATGGGAAATAATTGCTATGTCATGCTTATTAATATCATCTGAATTTAAAATGATATTTGGCTTAATAATGAGACCGGAACCTAAATTGAATTTTGAAATGTCCAAATGATAATTTGGAGGTTGCAGTTGATTCCGGAAGGTGCGAAATAGTCAAATAATGTACCATATTGTATTTTGTAGTTTTGGGCATTTTTGACTGGTTGTGCTTTAATTATGCAGTTGCGTATTATTTTATCACACTATTAGTTAATTTAGTGGGACAATTGCCTTAAGCCACGACTTAAGCCTATTAAGTCTTCTAATTTCCCAAATTTCCTTCTAAAACCCAAGAGAGAAAGAGAAGAGTAGAGAGAAAGCTTTGGAGATTGAGAGAGGCTCTTGCTACTACACCAAGAATTCTGCAAAGTTGTTGAATCAAGGAAAGTTTTCACTTGCTATTTGTGTCTTGAGATAGATGATTTGTTGTGATAATGGTGTATTTATTTTAGTTTAGCAAACTTAGGGTTTTCTTATGTATTTTTTGGGTTTTGATCCACTCAGAGATGATTCATGAGGTTTTAGATGATCAATAGTATGATTGATGTTATTTTAGTGTTGGTATATGAGTTTGGTTTGAAGAGATTGGAGTTGGGATAGAAAATGGAGTCCAAGACTCCATAGCCATTTCTTGGCAAAATCGCAGGCCCGAATCGATTCGGCCCCCTGGGCAAATCGATTCGGTTAAGTCCAGTGCCCAGGTCTTGTGAACCGAATCGATTCGAAATTCATCCGAATCGATTCGGCAGTTATGCAGAAACCCAAAGTTTCTGGCCGAATCGATTCGGCCAAGGGGGCGAATCGATTCTGTAGCCCTGCACTTTTCAAAATTTTTCTTTTTAATTTTTAACCCTTTTTCTTTAGGATTATTGATTAGGGACCTTCTTAAATGAAGTAAACATAGGGTTTAGAGTATTAGTTGAGTTGGGTCGACATCCTAGATTCGAAAGGGTTCATCTAGGATTCGTTTAAGGGGGAATTTAAAGTGATGTTTAGGCATTACTTTCGTCGTGTAGTTTTATAAGGGTCTAGAATGTATTAAGGTCAAATTGGAGACTTTAGAATTCAACTCGAGTTAGATTTGACTTGAGGGTTTCTATTAAAGCCTAAAGGAGGCTTCGGAAATAACTTTGGAGTCTTAATTTCTTATCGAGGATGTTATGTCGGTACGTAATATGTATAGTCCCGATTTAGTTTATACATTTATTTATAATGGGAAGTCATTAGGGTAAATGATAATTTACTAAATCATAAAATGGAAATTAATAAAATGGATGTTACACACCTCCCTAAATACCATCTTAAGGGAAGTCCGTGCGAGAGGTGAAGCCCCCTGGCTAATGAATGCAGGGTGGATATAGTCCTAGGCCATATGAGCGCTTGTTTTATTTTTTTTCTGCGATGGGTAGGAGATTCTGGGTGTGGTCTTGACTACCCCGCAGGCATATGGCCGCTTCCCGACGATTTCGATAGGATCCCAGGTTGTCTTATGTTAGGCCCTGGAAGATGATGGTTATTTAGGGACGCGCACAGTGTTGAAACCCGGACGGGCGGTCTTAGAATCGGTATATTTATATTTATGACTATTCTAATTATCAAGTTGGACTCGATGGAACATTTATGCCATAAAGAGAAAATTTATGCCATAAA
The DNA here is from genome assembly GCA_949130495.1 of Sambucus nigra. Lineage (NCBI taxonomy): Eukaryota > Viridiplantae > Streptophyta > Magnoliopsida > Dipsacales > Adoxaceae > Sambucus > Sambucus nigra. Next base: position 381,013,740 of record OX422224.1, read on the forward strand.
GAGCATGCTATTGAGATTAGTGCCATATGGAAGCACATGATGATAATTATATTCCTGATAAGGAATGGAAAAGAAGATTAAAATTGAAATATGATGAATGATGTTAAAGGCTCACATGTACTTTTAATTCTGTTTTAAATGGATCTCACTCTAGGTAGTCCTTTATCAGTTTTAGTTCCGTATATGATGTTACCATACTAGACTATCATCCTTGATTATTGTGCATCATTGTCATACCTATCATTTATCTATTGATCACATATACCCGGCCCTGACCGGTTTTCCTTTCTTATTGTATATGTATATATTTAATCCGTTCAGGTGTTCCGCTGCACGGTCGCCCGTAATGACCTTTCCTTCCATATGTTTTGAGGAGCCGTGGAATTGTGCGGGTTTCACGGGAGTTTTGTGTAGACGCCTCTATTTATGTTTCTAGTTATGTTCAGTTTATTCGGGCTTGTTGCCCAAACCGTTGTAATGGTATAATGGATCTATTATGTAACACTTGGTACTAATTGTATGTTGTATGGTTGTTATTGACCGACGTTTCATTCGGTCCCTTATATCTTTTGGGTTCCTTATTTACGCTTGTGGCGATTTCCACCCTCTATTTCTATTATGGGTTGTTGAAAATGTTTTCTTTTTATTTCAAATCAAAGCTTTTTGATAGCCCGTTTTCTGGAATATAGAGTGGTTATTCCTTATACTTTGCTTGTTGTTATGATGCTGAGAATGATATTTATCAATGATCTCCTATTTTATCGGGGTATAGGGCTGGCCACCCTTTATGCCGGATAGCGGGTTGTCACAGGGTGACCTTAACTAAGATCATCATTCTCGAATATACCACATAACCTCACCTGATCTTTGCCTCCTGTTGTTCACCTAACATGCACGATATACTGCATTGTTCGGTACACGAACACTCCCGGATGGAAATAAGATTCACTATCATATATCTTATAGCAGGGGAACGAAATCTCACCAAAGAAATCAACAATCCTAAACATAGGGCTCTACATCAAAGAAAGCTACGCTGGAAGCATAATAAGCCGCACAGATCCTAAAGGACACTAGAACTTGATGCTCTGATACCACCTGTGACATCCCGAATAATTAAATAGTGAGTAGCTACTCCTTTATGAAATTAATTCTAAATATCACCTTGGTTTGGTCTTAGCATCACTATTGAAAAACAATTGATTTTATTACTAGACACCTAATATGTAAAAAGAGAGATGCCCAATTTTATTAAATTAAATTAACATGTAACCAATTAAATTATTAGCTAGTGATAGCGCAATCACATCACAGTCACAACAGAATAATAATGGAATAATAAATGATCCTGGAGTGACACTCCTCTAAATAATCGAAATACTGAATAAAGCCAAATACAGGGTCTGTAATTAATTAATTTACTCCAAAACTGTAAAGAAACTAAAAGTATGATAAAGCAGTCTCTAAAATAAAACGGCGACATGCTCTAACAGATGAATAAATCTGAAATAGAATCAATGTAGAATGTGGAGGCGTCTAGTATCGAGGTTCTGTAACTTCCACAACAGCTATAGCACATCACTGAAATGGAACTCCTATGCTTGGCGTCCCTGTGGCTGTGCACCTAAAAGGTTTTTTAAGAAAAATAGATTTGAAAGAAAATGGGTCGGAACCCGATATGAAAACATTTTAAAATGTAGCCAGTGTTTAATTGCATTAAACAATGAATATTAAATACATGTTAGTTACTTGCTCTCACATGAGTTTCTCACCTCTCAACTAATGTGCACGCCAAGCGTATATCGATATCCCGTCCTAGTTATGCCGTTAACTATCTTGCATGTACCACTTCCTGTTCTCACATTCTAATATAGGGGTTTATTCCAGACATTCTAGCATAACCTGCATGAATCTCACCTTTTATTTCTAAGATTAATTTATAATAATTATTATAGGAAATTCTCATTTTTAATCCTTCTCAAAATGTCTCAAGTATTCACATTCACCTTAACAAAGAATATGTTATAATTACAAGTATATTAATCTCAACATAAATATACAATTAGGGCACCCCTAGGATTAGCTATGATGCACACATATCTGCTATTGAATCCCGGTACATCACGTACATAAGGACTACGAGTTCCGAATCTCTCAGGAACCGTTTTGATAAGGAAAATCACACATATTGGAGGCGAAATAAAGTTCACATACGCTCCCATGGTCACCTGACTTATCAACTCACAAATAAGTCATTCACAACCCTATTTCCTTAAGGTACCAATCGAAATCCCCCGTAGGCACACAAAGATTAGATGGCCCTATTCCGAAAGCCGACCTCCCGTGATAACAAGTATGGTAGGTAGGTCATACACATAATAATCCATATATTAAGCATTCACACAACTTAGATAACTTATAATATTTTTAAAGGTATGTTCTCAATCCCTATACCGTTATTGTAATTAGTACATTTTTTATACTTCCGGATAATATATAATATAATCCTCGATACGTCTCCCGTCGTATAGGTTCGAGTACTTAAATATAACCAAAGAGGTTACTGCGTCTCCTACTATTCTCACATATTATTTCCGTACTCTTAACTCCTTATTTATGTCCCAAATCCTAAATTATTACTCCTAAGGATTTAAATCATTTTCTCACATCTTAACATAGACAATTACTCGTCGAACACTTGAGAATTTAATGCGATAACCCCACCCAATTCTAATATATTCCGATTTTCAAATATATGTCCCTAATGGTTTTTATCAAGTCCGAATGTATTCACATGATCCCCAACTACGACATTCGATGGCTGGAAATATTTAAAACTCAAAAAGGGAAAAATCACCATTTTTGGGGGGATCGATCGATCGATCGTGATCGTCGATCGATCGATGGTCGATCAATCGACCTATGAATGTCAATCGATCTATCATACCAGGTGAGGATACATTTTTTATTTCCTTTTTCAGTCCCAGATTTGTCCCAAAACTTCATTACGTGAGGTGAAATCCTATTATAAGTATATAGGGTCATTATACAACCTAAATACATGATTTTTAACATCCCAAAACCTTTAAACCATCAACAATTAGTCTTACTTGGATCGAATCTTCATAAAAACCCTAGTTTTCTATTTTCTTCAAGAACCATAATATTTCTATTCTTAAATCCGTTTTTAGTTCATCAAGAGTTATGTTTTGTTAGTGAATTTCATCCAGAACTAATCTACATGCAATTCCTAACCAAGATTTAGGGTTCTACTCCAAATTTCATGATTTTTCATTGATATACCCAAGTATGACCACGACCTAGAGGTACCTACCTCGGCCGTGATGAGAGCCGAGATGATGACCGACCCCCCAGTGCGTCGGGGTCCACAATATCAGACCTCGGCCAAGGCCGACACTACCACATGCACATCCTCAAGGACACTTCTCATGTCACAGATGTCAACATCAACCACAGGTACCAAGGAATAGTAACCCCGGTCAACAGTAGGCAGAGATAACAAGAAACTCTACATTCTTCAAAATGAACCTTACCTCGGCTTAGGCCGAGGTTACCAGAGGCATTACTTATCACCAGCACGCCCTGTCCCGGCTTTGGCCGACACCAGCATACACCTCGGCCTACATCAGGCCGAGACTCCTCATGGCACTCCGCGAGTTGATCGGACGACCACCCTTTATAGCTCGGCCTCTCCTAGGCCGAGGCCATTCACCAACATGACTGCCGAAGCATTTGTTGACATTTGGATAAGGACACCTGGGCATAAATCAGTTATAACAAGATTATTCTCCACATGTGGGAGAATATTTCATCATCATTGCTTACATGTGACAAGGACAGGTGGCATTCCCACATTGGTGAGGATACCACACACATGCTCACTGCATGCATGGGGGGTACATTACACCCCCTAGATACTATATATAGGGATCATCCCCTACCTTGTAAAGGGATCCAGAGATAAAAATCCTAGCTGGAACTCTGTCTAAAGACACACGAGAGAGAGTAAGCTTGAGAGATTGTATCCATGGCCATTAGTGCCTTCTTATAGTGATATTACTCGCGCACACTCACAGTGGATGTAGGCCAGATTGGCTGAACCACCTATATTCAAGTGTCATTCTTCTTATCCTCACCACATTCTTACCTTATTCATATAGCTGTGTTGCCATTGTTACACCTGTATTGAGTTTGCAAACACCTCACCTGGTGGTGCTGATTCCCAGCATCATCATTTTGGCGCCGTCTGTGGGAAAGAGAAGATATCTCTTCCCCTTTTTCCGCTTAGCCTCACAGGAGATTCTGGTGGTGAACCAGAAACCACCCCTTGCGTGGAGCTGTTTCACCATTGAAAGAGATCCTTTGAGGTATTTAGCTCACCTGCTACTCAAAGCTCTATAGTGGTAACACATGGCACCAAACTTGCCACCACCTCTTCCGCCGCCTGTGGGTGGAGGGGCTAGTTCCAGTCAGGCTCCTCCTCAGTTCGAAATGCCGGAGGTGGCAGCTGCTTTGAAATCCCTGGCTGCAACACAACAAGCCATGAAGGAGCAGTTTGTCCAACTCAGCGAAACCATGATGATGAGGCCACCTGGAGTCTCACCGGACATGATCACCCCGACGGCAGTTCAGCCCCAACCGGACGCCAGGGGACCACCCTAGGCACCGATGAAGGACCAACCTGCACCCCAGCGGAGGAGGGACGTTGCTGACCCTAGGCGCTTGCGTCTGGGGAGGCAAGGAAACCCTTGCCTAGGGGATATATATGATGACCTGGAGGCTGAAGAGCCCCCGGAAGACTGTTAGGAGCCATATGAGGTGTCAGATAACACTGTACGGCCTCTTAGGAAGAGCCAAGGATGTGTCGGCCGAAGAAGAGAAGAGGCCCAACCAAGAGGGTCCGCTTTTGACAGACTGAGCCGAGGCTCGGCCTTCGAGAGGCTGGGCCAGATTAATGACCTAAGACAAAGACTATCAAGGTCGAGGAGCGCAACAGGTTCCCAAAGAAGGGATAGGCAGGCTCGGCTAGATCAAGGCCGACCCATAGAGAGAAGGGCCAGGGAGCAGGAAGAGGTCAACAGTCAGAGGGTCGTGGCTGGGGAACCCTCTGTCCAGCGCAGAGAGGTGGCAGGGGACAACCTCGGCCAGGTGGATGAGAGAAGACCATGGAATGACTCGATTCAAGGTCTCGAAGAGAAGATAGGGGACCTCATAAAGAGCAGGGACCCATTGCAGAGGGGGTACTCAGAGGGCTCACCATTTGTCGCTAGGATAGTGGGGTTCCCAACCCTAGCAAAATTCAAGCCTCCTGTAGTGACTCCTAAGTATGATGGCAGCACTAACCCTGTGCACCACATCGAAATGTATCAGTCGGCGGCAGATATTTACTCGATACCTGATGAGATGAAGTGCAGGGCCTTCTCGGGCACCTTGACAGGGGCAGCGCATAGCTGGTTCACCTCTCTTCCAAAGAACTCGATCGAAAACTTCAAAGGCTTGGCCGAGCAGTTCATCCACAACTTCTGCTTTGGGGTAAGGCCCCAAAAGAAGACCACCCACCTCCTATATGTCAAACAGGCTAAGGGTGAAAGCCTAAGAGACTATATAGCAAGATTCAACAAGGAGAAGTTGGAGGTGGAGGATTATGAGGAGAGAATAGCCATGACCGCCCTTATAGGAGGCCTCCAGAAGGGAAAGCTACTATGGAATCTAGCGGAAGACCCCCCCCAAGTCTATGGCAGAGCTGTTGTCCACTGCAGGGAAAGTGATGAATGCGGAAGAGGCGATGGCCGCCAAATACGAGGAGGAGAACCGTGGTAGTGCTGGGAGGTCCCAGGGCAAGAAAGAAGGGAAGAAGCGGTCAGCAGAGGACAAGTTCGCTCATTACACTCCTCTGACTGTGAGCTGTGAGCACATCCTTAATGAGATCAAGACTGACAGGGCTCTGCGGTGGCCAGAGAAGCTGAAGGCCCCACCGCATAAGAGGAATAAAAACCTCTGGTGTGAGTTCCATCAGGATCAAGGCCATGTCACAGACAAATGCTTAGCTTTAGAGGATGAGATTGAGAAAATGCTGAAGTCTGGGAAGCTGAGAAAGTATGTGGATGGCAAAGCCCCGAAAGCTGGAAGAGAAGACCCTAGGAAGAGAAGAGATGACAGGTGTCGTGGAGATGCCCCAGCCAGAGGACATGATGATTCAGAGGGTGATGATGGAGATGACCCAGATCTCCCACCAATGGATGACAATACCCCAGTGAAGAGGGTAGGAATGATCTCCTTTTGTGTTGGCACCATATGTGGGGGATTCGCAGGAGGTGGCTCTAAGGTAGCTGATAGAAAGGCTCATGTAGCGGAGGCCAAGTCGGTGGTCAGGCCAGAGGTTGTGAACCTGACGTCTTCTGACGCCGTGCAGAAGAGAACGAAGGTGGACATGGACACCCTAGTGGTGGGTTTCTCCCGGCTCGACTTCAAGGGCATCTTAGCCCCCCATGATGACCCCTTGGTCATAACGCCAAGGGTGCATGGGTGAGACGTAGGGAGAATCCTCATAGATGGGGGAAGCTCGGCAGATGTAATGTTCTGGACTTATTTCAAGAGCTTGGGTCTTAGCAGATCGAGGCTAGTGCCATACCACCACCCCTTGATAGGCTTCAGTGGTGATAAAGTGCACCCATTAGGCATGTATGAGATGGATGTGCGTATGGGGGATGAGTGGCCTAAGAGGCTGATTAAGAAGATAAACTTTTTTGTGATGGACGAGAATGTCTTCTCGGCTTACAACCTCATCATCGGAAGAGTAGCCCTCAAGGATTTTGAAGCTGTACCATCAACGGTCCATCAAATGCTAAAATTCCCGACTCCTTATGGGGTAGGGGAAGTGCAAGGGGATCAGACCACGGCACGGGAGTGTTACTTCAACTCAGCTGAAGAGAGGGAGGCCCATAAGAGAGCAACCGTCACCTACAACATAGATACTCTTGACCCGAGAGATGAAACAAAGCTAAAGAAGGGCGAGGCCGCGGAAGAGGTAGAATCCATCGTCCTCAATGAGGACGAGCCGGAAAGAACCGTTCAGGTCGGTAAGGCCCTATAACCAAAGATTAAGGAAGAGATGGTAAGCCTTCTCAGGAAGAGGCAGAGTGTCTTCGCCTGGAGCCACACCGATATGCCTGGTATAGATCCTAAGGTCATGACTCACAGACTCAACGTGGACAGGGATGCCAGGCCAATCAAGCAGAGGAGAAGAATTTACTCCAGAGAGAAGTATGAGGTCATTCGGGAAGAGGTGAAAAAGTTGGAAGAGGCCGAGTTCATACGAGAGGTCACCTATCCAGAGTGGCTCTCAAATGCAGTGATCGTGCCTAAGGCCAATGGAAAGTGGCGGATGTGTGTAGATTTCACAGACCTGAATAGGTCTTGCCCGAAGGATAGCTATCCCCTGCCTAGGATAGACCAGATGGTGGATGCAACAGCAGGGCACGAGCTCATGAGCTTCATGGATGTTTATTCAGGTTATAACCAAATCTTCATGGACGCCGAAGACTCTGAGAAGACAGCCTTTATCACTAACAAGGGGACGTATTGTTATAAAGTGATGCCCTTTGGTCTGAAAAATGCGGGGGCAACATATCAGCATCTCGTCAATAGGATGTTCAAGGAACAGATAGGTAAGACCATGGAGGTGTACGTGGACGATATGCTAACGAAGAGCCTGAAGGCATGTACTCACGTGGCAGACCTTGAGAAGACCTTTGATGTCATGGATTCATACAGAATGAAGCTCAACCCGGCGAAATGTGTCTTCGGTGTAGGAGCTGGGAAATTTCTGGGGTTCATAGTTAATCAGAGGGGGATTGAGGTAAACCCTGAGAAGATTAAGGCATTGCTCGACATGAAGACTCCTAGGAGTATCAAGGATGTCCAAAGACTTACTGGAAGAGTAGCTGCCCTGAACAGGTTTGTTTCCAGGGCAACGGATAAGTGTCTTCCATTCTTCAAGATTCTAAGGAAGGCCTTCTAGTGGGATGAAGAGTGTGAAAAAGCCTTTGATCAACTCAAGTCCTACTTAGGATCTCCCTTGCTGCTGTCCCGACCCATTGTGGGAGAAAGGTTATTTGTGTACTTGGTAGTCTCTGAGTCGGCTATTAGCGCGGCCATCATACGAGAGGAAGGAGGAGTTCAGAGGCCTGTATACTTCAACAGTAAGGCCCTACAAGGGTCAGAGAAGAACTATCCCAGAATGGAGAAATTGGCTTATGCTCTTATCCATGCTTCAAGGAAAATGAAACCCTACTTTCAAGCTCACTCTATGATAGTCCTTACAGACTCCCCACTAAGACAGGTTCTGCACAAGCCTGAGAAGTCCGGGAGATTGATGGCCTGGGCCATTGAACTAGGAGAGTATGATCTTGCTTACCAGCCCAGGACAGCCATTAAGGGGAAGGCCCTTGCAGACTTTGTCGCAGAATTCACTTGGGAAGAGACTGAGTCAGAGAGGAGCTTGGATGGCCACGAACAGAAGAGCCGAGATGTTTCCCGAGACTCAAAAGAGATAGACCCTTACATCTTCCAAGGCCGAGAAGAGGTAGTCCCAGTCAAGGCTCGGAAGAGGGTAGAAGAAAACGAAGAGGATCGATAACTCTTCGAAAAAGGAGTGATGAGAGAAGGGGTCTTCTCTTCAGATGAAGACGTGTGGAGCCTCTTCGTGGATGGATCCTCCTGTGATGGTGGAAGCGGCGCGGGGCTAGTACTCTCAGCTCCAGATGGCACTAACATTGAGTATGCCTTAAGATTCAACTTCCAGGCTTCAAACAACGAGTCTAAGTATGAGGCCATGATAGCGGGCCTCCTATTGGCAACAACTCTGCGGGTAAAGCGGCTTCTACTCCATAGCGACTCAAGGTTGGTTGTTAACCAAGTGTTGGGGGCATACGAGGCCAAGGATGAGAGGATGGCCAGGTACTTAAAAAAGGTAAGAGGATTGCTAGAGTTTTTTGAAGAGGCCAAACTGAAGAGAGTGCCTAGACTGAGAAATAACCACGCTGATGCATTGGCAAGACTTACCTCAGCAATGAAGATAGATTTGGGAAGAACCATCCCAATTGAAGTTCTATGAAAAACAAGCATCGAGGAGGATGAGGTATGTAACCCTTGTCACAATATAAACCCAAGAGACTCGTGGATTGACCCGATTGTCAGATACCTAAGGGAGGGGGAGTTACCTGAGTCCAAGATAGAAAGGAAAAAGTTGAGATACAGAGCTGCCAAGTTCTCATTGATAGGAGACGTCTTGTACAAAAAAGGTTTCCTCTTGCCCCTCCTCAGATGTGTTCACCCCTTGGAGGTACCCCGGATCTTACAGGAGGTCCATGAAGGCTCCTGCTCTAGCCATATAGGAGGAAGACCCTTAGCCAAGAGAATCATCACTCAGGGATACTGGTGGCCAACCTTGTCTAGGGACTCTGCTGATTATGTGAAGAGGTGCGACAAATGTCAGAGGTTTGCCACTATCCCTCATCAACCCCATCAGCCCATGACATCAATCTCTTCTCCATGGCCGTTTGCGATATGGGGAATTGACTTGGTAGGACCTTTGCCAAGAGTAGTCAACAACTATAGATTCTTGATAGTTGCCATTGACTACTTCTCAAAATGGGTAGAAGCCGAACCCATGATAACAATTACGGAGCAGAAGACCTTTCAGTTCATCTGGAAGAACATCATATGTAGGTATGGTCTCCCAAACACGCTCATCTCAGATAATGGGACCCAGTTCAAGAACGCCTCCTTGGAGAAGTATTGCCAAAGTGTGGGGATTAAACAGTTCTTCTCATCTCCTGGTCGACCTCAGGCTAATGGCCAGACTGAGGTTACAAATAGGACTATCTTGGATGGAATCAAGAAGAGGTTAGAAGACGCGAAGGGGAGATGGATAGAAGAGGTTTACGCTGTGCTATGGGCTTACCGGACCACAGCAAGGACACCAATAGGAGAAACCCCGTTCATGCTGGCACACGGTTCAGAAGCCGTCATACCAACGGAGATAGGCCTACCAACTCATCGGATTCAGACCTATGATAATGACAGCAATGGGGAAAGGAGGAGGTTAGACCTAGACCTTATTGAAGAAAGAAGAGAAGACGTAGAGGTCAGGAAAGCAGCCTACCAGTAGAGGGCGGCAAAATTCTACAATCAAAGGGTGAAGAAAAGACCCATTACCATAGGAGACCTAGTGCTTAAGAAGACCCTACAGAAAACAAACAAGCTACACCCGAACTGGCATGGCCCCTACAGAGTAACGGAAGAGGTTGTGCCTGGCACGTATAGATTAGAGAACCTAGAGGGAGAACCCTTCACCAACCCATGGAATGCCGACCACCTAAAGAAATATATCATATAAAGATGCATCTATTTTGTCAATTGTAAATGTACCATCTTATTGAGAAGAGGTTGTGAATAAAGATCAGTTTCCATGGCAAATTCTTGTTTCATTTTAACATCATTAATTTGGTGACATTATGAGGCTTACCTCGGCCTAGGTGATGACCTCAGACCTTCATAACATCATTCGGTGGTGATGAGGTTTGAGCTCCGACACCTCGGCTAGAGGACCTCAGACTCTTAACATCATTCATTTGGTGATTTAACATGGGGATAACCTCTTAGATGAGGACCTCAGACCTTTAACATCATTAATTTGGCGACATTATGAGGCTTACCTCAGCCTAGGTGATGACCTCAGACCTTCATAACATCACTCAGTGGTGACGAGGTCTGAGCTCCGACACCTCGGCTAGAGGACCTCAGACTCTTAACATCATTCATTTGGTGATTTAACATGGGGCTAACCTCTTAGATGAGGACCTCAGACCTTTAACATCATTAATTTGGTGACATTATAAGGCTTACCTCGGCCTAAGTGATGACCTCAGACCTTCATAACATCACTCGGTGGTGACGAGGTCTGAGCTCCGACACCTCGGCTAGAGGACCTCAGACTCTTAACATTATTCATTTGGTGATTTAACATGGGGCTAACCTCTTAGGTGAGGACCTCAGACCTTTAACATCATTAATTTGGTGACATTATGAGGCTTACCTCGGCCGAGGTGATGACCTCAGACCTTCATAACATCATTCGGTGGTGACGAGGTCTGAGCTCCGACACCTCGGCTAGAGGACCTCAGACTCTTAACATCATTCATTTGGTAATTTAACATGGGGATAACCTCTTAGGTGAGGACCTCAGACCTTTAACATCATTAATTTGGTGACATTATGAGGCTTACCTCGGCCGAGGTGATGACCTCAAACCGTCATAACATCATTCGGTGGTGACGAGGTCTGAGCTCCGACACCTCGGCTAGAGGACCTCAGACTCTTAACATCATTCATTTGGTGATTTAACATGGGGCTAACCTCTTAGATGAGTACCTCAGACCTTTAACATCATTAATTTGGTGACATTATGAGTCTTACCTCGGCCTAGGTGATGACCTCAGACCTTCATAACCATTTGGTGGTGATGAGGTCTGAGCTCTGACACCTCGGCTAGAGGACCTCAGACTCTTAACATCATTCATTTGGTGATTTAACATGGGGCTAACCTCTTAGGTGAGGACCTCAGACCTTTAACATCATTAATTTTTGATAATTTACTATGGGGCTAACCTCTTAGGTGAGGACCTCAGACTCTTAAGTAATGGTTGTGGTGCATTTTTCAGTAATGACTTCAGAGAGTGCATAGAATTCATGTACATTCACAAATAAAGATGAAGGAAACACCTTGACATCCAGTAGAAGAAATTACAACATTTAAATGTCTTAGAAAAAATAGACGTATATAACGTTCAGGATTACAAATCAAAACAATTTAAGGCAAAATACAAGTCAAACATCGGAAGGAGGAACATTTGATGTCTCGTCTGGGTTAGCCTGCTCGGTATTGGTCACCTCGGCTACTTCGTTTGCAGGGTCAGTATCTCCGAGGTCAGTCCCTTCCAGAGTAACAGTTTGACCAGGGGCAGCAGCTTCATCCTCTATCTCCTGCAAGGCCGGGGCAAACTGGGCGTCGGCAAGGCCGAGACCCATAAAATCTGAGGCCTTAATAGTGCCAACCTCGACCTCCCTTACCTCGGCCCATTTGGAGGTGGCCTTGATACCCCTTTCAAGGTACTCCAGACCAAAACCTACAAACTCCTCGGAGACCTTATAGTCAGCAATTATTGTCTCCGAGGCATCTGCAAGAGAAGCCTTCACCTCTGGTCTCCATGGCCCTGAAAAAATGCTTGTCGACCTCGGTCATCATGTTGTTGAGAGCGTCCATGGCCTGTCGGCTGTGGCTGACCACGCTATCAGAAAGTTTTAACTGGTCCAGACGGGCTGATAACGTGTCGGTCGTGACGGGGATCGCAGTGTCTGAGGCCCTCTTTGTCCTGGAGCTCGGCCTCTGATCCTCAGGAGGATGGACCTCGGGTGCCCTCTTCTTGGACTTGGATGTTAAGGGAGCAGGTGGAGGAGCATTCATGCCAGTCCTCTTGACAAGTCTGGACAAGCTTGGAGATGCCATTTCCCACAACTCGTCTGAAATGTCTGGTGGTTTCTCTGCCAAAGTAAAGAGATATGAGTCAGAAATAAAGTACGTATGATAAGAGGCTACACTTGAATAAAAATAAAAATCCTTACCAAAGTCAGCTAGGGGACTTCCGCCCAGGCTCGTCCCCGAGAGATACTGGGGGGTCAGCAGATGCTCAAACTTGACAAACATCCCATGGGCCCCTTAGTCCTGCAGGGCCTTCACCCTTTTGCCATGTTGCACACTTAGTCCAGGGTCGGCCCTGGCATCCAGGGTGACTTTGCCCCATTTCAAGGGTATTCTCGGCTCATAGATGGAAGAGGGAATGGAAGAACCAAATTCCCACGGCCCTGAGACAAAAAAGTACCTGGGTTTCCAATTATGGTTGGAGGTCTGAGTGACCAGGAGCATCTTTTTCTCAGGCCTCCGAGCCACAAAGTGATAGTAGCTCGGATGATTTTTGGCCGAGGTAGGGACGTAACAGCCAGCAAAGACCTGCACTGGGAGGTCAGAGTGGTGAACCGCCCTCCACAAGATGATAGCCCCTATAATAACCCTCCATGCGTTGGGAGAGAGCTGCGAGGGGGCCAAGTTAATGAATGATAGAATGGACCTAATGACGGGGTGGAAGGGAAGACGAAAACCTAACTTGAACATCTGCTCGTACAGGAAGATTTCACCATCCCTGCCGTGGTAGGCCCTCTCTTCCCTCAGAGGTCTCCTTAAGTGAATAGAGGGGCTAATGGAGTATAAGTACCTGAAGTGCAGTAGCTCCACCTCAGTAATTGTGCTCTCATACTCAGTCACCTCAGATGTGTCTACATCACTTTTGGCATCCTCATCATCATCAGACTCAACGTCAGCTGGAGCAGACGTTGACGGGTTACCGTGGAACCTCTGAGCAAACTCGGCCTCGGTGACGGCCGACAGGGGAATAGCATTCAGAATGGGAGGCACAGCCACACTTGGCTCTACAAGTTTAACCTCTGAAGAAGAACTAGAGGTACTTGTGCCATTTTGAGACGAGGCACGACTGGAGACCTCGGCATGGTCAGGGTTCTGATCAGCCTGGGTAGTGAAGTCCATGGCCTCTTGGAAAGAGTCCACTGACATCGGGTCAGAGGTGGAAGACTCAGACTCAGACATCGACAAGTTGTTGGCAGAGACGTCTGTCTGGTAAAAAGTTTCAGGTGGACGAGGGTATACCACCTTGAGAGGTGGAGGAAAGAGAGGTCTGACAGGGGACTCTTGTGACCTACGAGCTTCTTCCTGAGATCTCTCTATTTGCCTAATTTTTTCTAAGGTCTTTTCTTTTAGAGATGGGAAGTCTTCAAGAAGTTAGTACAGGGGTCTGAGCATCTGGGGATGACCCAAGGCTTTGGAAGACCCCAAACTTGTAGAAATATCCTAAAAACTACAAACCAATGTGGCTTGAAAAGTTAAGGGAATCAAAGATCAAACCAAGGAACCTATGCAGGAAACCTGGCTCACCGGAAAATTCAAATGCTCACCGGAAAACTCAAGAGCTCGCCGGAAAATTCAAAATAAAAAGTATCAAAAACGAAGGAAATGGAGAGGGAGGATACCTGAAGGTGAGATTGATGAATAAGGTGGAGAGAATCGCGCAGAAAGTGAGGTGTCCCCCTGCAGAACAATCACTGGAACCAGGGATAACTTCGGAGAGAAATGGAAAGTCGTAGAAAATAGCTGGACGCTTGAACAGGAGAAAAATGAGGAAGGAGAAGAAGAAGAAATGTTTTAACCTTTAAATACTTGGGCACGATTCCCAAGGCTCATCATTGCCTTGGGAAACCCAAGGGACAACTGACAACATGTGCCAACCAAATGGGCACGCCTTGGCTTAGGACAAGTGTCATGCAGGTATTGACTTTGGGGTGAATAGACCTCGGAGGCAGGAACCCCCTAGCCACCTACTCCCGCAAATGACTAAAGGCTGGGGGGTGATTGATATACCCAAGTATGACCACGGCCTAGAGGTACCTACCTCGGCCGTGATGAGAGCCGAGACGATGACCGACCCCCCAGTGCGTCGGGGTCCACGATATCATACCTCGGCCAAGGCTACCTCGGCCAAGGCCGACACTACCACATGCACCTCCCCAAGGCCACTTCTCATGTCACAGATGTCAACATCAACCACAGGTACCAAGGAATAGTAACCCCGGTCAACAGTAGGCAGAGATAACAAGAAATTCTACATTCTTCAAAATGAACCTTACCTCGGCTTAGGCCGAGGTTACCAGAGGCATTACTTATCACCAGCACGCCCTGTTCCGGCTCTGGCCGACACCAGCATACACCTCGGCCTACATCAGGTCGAGACTCCTCATGGCACTCCGCGGGTTGATCGGACGACCACCCTTTATAGCTCGACCTCTCCTAGGCCGAGGCCATTCACCAACATGACTGCCGAAGCATTTGTTGACATTTGGATAAGGACACCTGGGCATAAATCACTTATAACAAGATTATTCTCCACATGTGGGAGAATATTTCATCATCATTACTTACATGTGACAAGGACAGGTGGCATTCCCACATTGGTGAGGATACCACACACATGCTCACTGCATGCATGGGGGGTACATTACACCCCCTAGATACTATATATAGGGATCATCCCCTACCTTGTAAAGGGATCCAGAGATAAAAACCCTAGCTGAAACTCTGTCTAAAGACACACGAGAGAGAGTAAGCTTGAGAGATTGTATCCATGGCCATTAGTGCCTTCTTACAGTGATATTACTCGCGCACACTCACATTGGATGTAGGCCAGATTGGCTGAACCACCTATATTCAGGTGTCATTCTTCTTATCCTCACCACATTCTTACCTTATTCATATAGTTGTGTTGCCATTGTTACACCTGTATTGAGCTTGCAAACACCTCACCTGGTGGTGCTGATTCCCAGCATCATCATTCATCATCTTTCAAGGCTATTAACAAATCCTACACTAGCATGGAAGAATTATTCGCTGAAAATTAATGAAATCAATTCACTTGCCTTTGAATTAATTTTCAGGTATGATGGTGGTGTCAAAGGCTGGTTCTTTCCTTCTCTATGGTCACAATTTCATCGAAAGTGGTGGTGGTGGGTGGTGGTTATGGCTTGTAACCCTCCTGTAACCTCTCCTCTATCTCACGTAGCCCACTTCTTACTTTTTGGCTGATAATGACCCTAATGGCCTTAATAATAAAAATTAAATAAACCTTACCATTCGTGGGTCTAATTTCCTTAAAATTTAAAGTGACTAGAATACCCTCCTGTGTAGCCGGTTTGGCCTAAAAATGCCCCGAGACCCAAACTAAATTCCCAGCTAGTGTTTTCTGACTATATCGACCCCTCCGGACACGTTGGCATGCTCAAAGTGACTATACAGATGATAAAATTATAATTTACTTTTTAATCTAATTAAATTGATTCCCGATGCGACTATCACGCGCATCCAAACTAAATTTCCCGAATTGTCGTATTTATGACTCGCGACAATTTTAATCAATTCAATAGTCATATATTGTCATATATACTCATTAATATTCAACATTATCATCATATTTAAATACTAACTCTCGTCCCGCTAGTTATTTAAATCCGAATTAATTTTCAATTAATTATGCCAAATTAATTTAATTGATCTCATAATTAAAAGCAATTTCATTTAATTAATCTCATAATTAAAAGCCATAAAAATATGGGGCATTACATTTATTTCAGTTGGACATGTTGTCCCTCCTTTCTTACATTTAGAGATTTATATTTGATGGATTCTATTATCAGACTTGGATTCCATGTGTTCAGATTATTGTATGGGATTTTGACTTCAAATGTTTACTCCTATCTATTCTCCTTTTTCTTCTCCTTTGTTTTCTTTTTAGGTGTCAGACACAAGGACACCTGGATGACTATTGTTTCGAGTCAAACGTAGCTACCGCAGTTGTGGATTTGGTAGGGATTGTTGTAGACACTTCCTTCTTTGAGATCTAGATAGGTAGTATTGAAATTGATAATCGAGCATGTTGCCCAACTGATGTCCCGTATTTTATTTACAACGATTTTATTTTATGCCTATTCGATTTGGTTTTATTAAAATATTTTACCGAGGGTTATCGGTTATTTAATTATTCATTTCAGTTGCTATTTATATTAACGTGTGAATTGTTTTAATTGTTATTTAAGTTAAAAAGATTAGAAAGTTTAAAATTTTGACACTGGACCTAATAGGTTGTTAGTAAATAATTGGTTTTTGACAGTGATGCTGAGAATGAAACCATTTGAGATTCCTGTTTAATTTGATATAGGACTGATTACCCAGTATTTTATTAGGCAGGGTGTCCCAGGTGGCATCTGATCACTTGGTTCTAGTGTCCTCAGGAATCTGTGAGGACGTGCTACATTTTCAGCGTTGCATTCTATTTGATATAAATCCCTACATCTAGGAGTGTTCATTTCTTCGGTGAGATTTTATTCTCCTACTATAGTATTATATTAGTGAATGTTTTATGCATTTGGGTGGGCTCCGTATGCAGAATAATGAAGGACGACCAGTGAGGATAGTTGGGAGAACAACAGGAGGCAGGGCTAAATTGGAATTGAAGAACATTTTGGGGACGATGACCGTAGTCCAGATCACCCCTATTGTTGCTCAAGAAGATGGAGCTGAAAGGACTGCTAGGGTGAAGTATAATTTTTCAAGAGCCGGTATAGCAGAAAATGGTGCCAAACTAGATTCACCCAGTGTGGTTAGAATGGGAAAGAGTCCGAGGGGTCTTTGAAAAGGGCCGCTCGATGGAATTTTAGAAAATACGGAGATTGTATGTGTTATCCAATGGACGTAAGATACTCAGAGGCTTTGGCATATAATAGAATTTAGTATACCCGAAAGTGAAGTCGGGGTAAAAATTTTCTTAGCCCGTGGATCAGAGTTGTAATGGTGATAGTAGATCACCACATTTTGAAAGTGAAATATTGTTCCAATTGAAAGATCTTACGTATGGTTTTACAACAATTTCCTTTATTTTTTCTTCAGATGGAGATGTGAATGCTATTCTGAACTCGTCATATGAGGATCGAATAGAGGTGCATTTGTTAAAATGATTTTATTTATATAGAGAATTGTATACCGAATGAGGTTGGTACAATGGAAAAAAGAATTTTTAAGTGGGTAATTGGCTCGCGAGAAGAGTTTCCTGCACTTCTGGGAAATTCTCCTTTGATGGTCGATGCAGATGGAAGCAATGTCAAGTTTTGATAAAGAGGATATAAATGCTTTTATGTGAAGGGAGATATAAGGATCAAAAGATTTAGTTGGAGAGTAAGAATATGTGAAACGGCATTATTTGAGCACCACGAGGGTGAGACCCATCAGGGGACCCATTTAAATGATTTGAATAACTGAATTCTTACCAAGTGATGGTGATTTCAGTCAAGGTAGTTGAGGCCAATAGTGTGTCCCTAGGGCCAACAGAGATAAGGGAACAATGGGGGTAGCCATCAGAGTTGAGACTACCAAGGTCCAAGAGATGGACAAGCTTAATACGGTCAATATGGCCGAAGATAAGGGGATTATATGGAGAGGTACTTTTATGTGGAGAGTAGGACATCATGCATTTATTTTTCTCCCAGTGAGAAAAATGGAAAAGAGTATGATGCCTATCTGGGGAAATGATTAAGATAGATTTTGGTTTGGTTCGGATAAGTGTCATGTTAGAGAGCCAATTGCGCTGCCATGACGATTGGAAAGATATAAATACGAGTTTTATCCTGGGTTTAATTAGGCATTCTTTATGTGACAAGAGTGAGTCATGGTACTTTCATTATCGCTAGACTTGCGTGTGAGACGAGTTTAGTGTTTGTATCGATATCATTATTATTGTGTATACTTTCCCCGGTATAGCAGGTTTATATCTGGTGTCATTTGCAGGTGAGCGGGTGTATAGATAGTGGTATATATTTTTATTGAGATTACTGGTTTAGTGACAAGTTATAGGAGTATGATATTATCCTTGATATCATTTTATAGTATATTAGAATGACAGTGGGAAGATATTTCAAGGCTATCAGGGTTACTGATTTAGGGCAGGATGTGTTGTTTTGGCGATGCTTCACTTACGAAAGGAGGGAGCTCAAATTTATGTTGCATTATGATAAAGACTTCGGAAAGTATAATTGTCTCGAGATATTTAATCCCGGTGTGTAAGGACTTTATTGATGTGATTTAAAGTATATTGTATTTTCCATCTAGCGAAGATATTTAGCTCGTTATTATGTTTAGCGCTCAGGACTTGGTGATAGGAAGAGTGCATTATCATATAACTGCTTTAGAGACGTGGAAGTTGAGATTGATATTTATGTGTGTGGGGATTGAATTTTGAGAGTCGTGATCATGAAATTTGATGTTTAATAAATGTGATTACCACCAATGTCGAGTCATAGTGCATTTGGGGGGGGGGGGTGAGTCCCTAGTTTAAATACAATTGCGGGATGAGATACACATGGATCTTGGAAAATGTCGTGAGTAGAGAGAGACTGAAATTTTTGGGGTACATGCTATGGACATAGGACCTAATGGATTTTGATGACTGACAATGTTAGGTAGTAGTGTATTAGGAGGGTGATTTTGCTTTGTGAGATGTCCCATGCACGTAA
Organism: Sambucus nigra; assembly: GCA_949130495.1. Classification (NCBI taxonomy): domain Eukaryota; kingdom Viridiplantae; phylum Streptophyta; class Magnoliopsida; order Dipsacales; family Adoxaceae; genus Sambucus; species Sambucus nigra. The sequence goes on from OX422224.1 coordinate 381,033,003, forward strand.
CTTAGTGCATCATCGAAAGCGGGGAGATGTTTGGTCATTAGTCCATGAGTCTGGAACCTCGGTCATTATACAAGCATGTAGTTATACCGATGAGTTGAAAGTTATATTACAATTTAAGTCTAGTGGAGCCAGTTGTACTGTGAGAGAGATAACTGAAAATCATTCAAGATATGCACCGATTATAGGGTGTGTGGGAACCTTAGTTAGCTGATTGTAAGTCATTCGAGATATGGGGATGTAGAAATAGATGCGTGGAATATATGACTGTGGGGCAAGTTTTTAGCAAGATTGAATGGAATGAGGGATTGAATGTCGTGTGAGAATGACAATGATCCAAGGATATGTGTGTATTGAGAGTAGCACACTGAGATGGGTTGAAAGTATATGGGAAACTATTTATTCAAATATCTCTTGAGAAAAGGAAAACCCAATTATTGTGGGAAATTGGAGAAAAGTCTAACTCAATTGAATATTGAGAGCGACTTGCACGTAAATAGAATGGTGATATCAGTAAGGGTGCACTTTGTGGGGAAAAAGTGCACGGACTGAAACTTTTGGTATGCCTCAGGGAAGAAGGGGATTATAAGTACCACTTAATGTGTGGCGTTATAATTGGAAGCTGGTGTTTGGTGAGATATAGTGACACTGTCTCCGGGCGCACCACTTATAGATGGAAATAGGTTGGTTCGGGATGGACAACCAGAACTTTTGTATCAAGATGATAATTCCAGTATTGGAATGGCTAGATAGTCTAGTAAAGGAAGAGTGCACCAGTACAGGGTGACGCCCAATATGGTCATAAGTCAGGATGAGATTGTTTAACCCCATCTCCGATAGGGAATTTTGGGAAGCAATCGGGATAATGTTTTGATTTGGGCAAATCGCGTCACCTATGACCCGATGAGTTGACGGGAGGTGGTTGATGACTAGTAATGTGGTATGAATGCGATTCTTAAGTCACCGTGGTTAGTTTACTTCCGCAACTGACCTAACTTGAAATTGAAGGAAATTATGGTACGGTAATTGGGATAAGAACATACCGAATGGTAGAGTTGTGTGTAGTCACTCGTACTTGTTTGTTGTGTACAGGGTGCCTATTAAGGTTGTGTGGGAAAGCCTAGTCATTCTCCCTCTGGTTGATTAGAGGTGGGAGAAAAAATTGACTTTTGGATCAGACATGATTTAGAGTCCATTGTTAAGAGGGGCATTAATGATAAACATTTTTTTGAAATGATGTTTGAGTGTCGTAAGAGTTACGTTGCCATGAATCGAGATTTGGAGGACTGTCAGGAGTAGTCCGATGTTTTGGGTTGTTTCCCTCAGGATGGAAATTCGGTGTTAGGGCGGATATGGGAAGCTGGAAGTTAGTGATGTGCGACTTTCCAATAATAAAAAGTCAGTAGAGTCAGTGATGTATAGTCTCGTCTTATTTGCATGACATTGGTAGAGCACAATTTGTGACGTGCCCTTGTTCAAGTTAGAGTTTGTGACTAATGGAGTGTATCGGTATGAAGAGAATTGGACAAGCTTGTTCTAAAGTGGGGGCTATTGTGGGTTGGCCTTAATATAGATAGGTCCCACTAGCGGGTGAATAATGGAGTGACCGTACCATTATCGAGGTGTGATTTTATTTTGGGTACTAGATCAGGTGGTGTGGTTGTGATCCAAAGTCTTTTGTACTGATCTTATCCGAATTGCTATGACGAAATTCCGTTGTAGGGGGGAATGTAATACGTGTAGTTTTATGGATATTTAAATTATATATGTGGGTGTAATTTAATAATTTGAGAATTTAAAGTAAATGATGGACTAATTATATTGAATGTCGCAGGTGAATAAAAGAGACAGATGATGTTATTTTATTCGAAAAACACGTGTGGAGATGTGTTGGGTTTAAGACGCGAGTTTTTGATACGTGACTCAAGCAGGAATTTTGAGTGCACAATTGGTCTCGAAAGGGCTGGGATAGTTAGAATAGAGTACCTGAGGTTGTGTTTGGGTTCTGTGGGCTTTTTGGATCAGTAGGGACTCATATTTGTGTATACGAGTTAATTTTGGGTTTATTAAGGGATAAACCCTCATCTTTCTCTTATAAGTCACTAGAGAAGGAAAAGGAAAGAAAGAAATAATGAAGAAAGATGAGAAAGGAAGGAAGATGGGTAGAAAAGAGAAGATTTTCGGCTAAGCTCTAACGGATTCGAGCACAAGATTGTCATATTTATCCAACCAGGAAAGTGTTTAACTGTCTTTAAATTATTAAGTATGTTTATTATTTATATCATAATTGTTGAGAAAATTATGAATTTTGGGTTGGGATTACTGAATCAAATATGGGATTTTCGATTATTATTTCATATGTTTTAGTTGATATAATAATTTTATATGAAATCTAAGCTTGAATCCATGTAGATAGTGGAATTTTTGGGGATAAAGTTCATAATCCAATTAATTAATTGGTATATTGAGTACATCTAAGTGTGTAGATGTTTATATGGATGTTGGGTGATGTTAGAATCAATAGAATTTAGGTTGGATGAGTGTTGGAATGAGTTTTCGGAGTTGGAGAAGATGAACTCCCAAATTGACAGTACCGAACCGAATATTTTTAGAGTATCAGATCGGTTCACTTATTTGATCACCGGACCAGTTAGTTTTTTGTGGCCAGATTGGTTCATTTTTGGCCAGATCAGTTCGTTTTTTGGCCATCGATTCGGTTCGATTTGGACAGGAAGACTAGAGAAGTTTTTTTTGACTAAAAGGATTGAGAATAATTCCCTTTTTGGAGATAGATAGTAGGGGATCCTAAATAGAGTGCGAGGTGAAGTACCCTAAATCTTTGACTCATTTGAGTGTGAATTATATAGGAGCTCATCTAGTTTAAAAATAGTGACAAAATTGTGTTTATCCCTAGATGATCCAAAAACCCTCAGATACTTCATAACTACATTGATTTTCCTCTACAAGTTCTTAATGGTATTTCACATAGACCACACACTAGGAATGCATACATATAGTGTTTCATTCACATTATGACCTTGTGTGAGTTAAATCCCCTAATATGATTTCTATATAATTTTTGGGATTTAATTACTATTTTTTAAGAATTTAAAATATCTTTTGGAAATTAAAATTGAAACTTAATAAAGTTTTTGGGTTGATTTGTAAATATTTTTTATTCCTTCAAACTGACTTGGGTAGAATCCGAAAGAGGACGAAACATTTGTTGGTGAAACTAGAATTTCATGGAACTAAAAAACATGGGTTTCAGAGTTGATCGTGACCCTACACGTGTTGCACAGACAACGGTTCGATTTGTGTTTTTACTCACTCACATACACATGACTTATTCTGGACCCTTGGATCATCTTAATCTACGTTTGACATGTATTTGGAACTAATCCAAGTGCGGTGGTTTTAACCAATAAAAGTTGGGCTTTGCACTTCTTTCTATGAACCCTTATATTTGCATCGATTTAAATTCCTTTAATCTCATCCCCTTATTTATGGGATCGTTCCAAATCCTTCGAACTCCAGTATAAATAGATGACTTGGCTGAGGCAATTAGAGACTTTTTAGATTTCCTCGTTTGAGAGAAAAAAAAGAGAGTGTAGAGAGAAGAGAGAGAAAAGATAAAAGAGATAAAGGAAACCCTATCCCTAACTTCGTCAAACCCTAATCCAGAAATACTTTTTTGAGATTTTAAACCTAAAGTTTAGATCGTGTTTTGAGAAGTTATCCCCTCTTTTTCTTGATCAGCCTTCCAACTTAATCACGTTAGTAGAGTTTTCAGTTTCCTTACATAGAAACTTGAGATCTCATCTCTGTGATACAAATCACATAGATAGTTCACTATCTTGATTTCTTATTTTGAGAAATCTTGTTTATTGGTTATTTTTAAAACTGATTTTATGTTTTCAAAACCCAAACCAACAATATTCATTCTGATTTCATTTTATTCAAAACTGTCACACTAAGATGTAGTTTTGAGATCTTGATTGGGGATTGCACTTTCTATATAATATTTTCAAAACATGAAAGTGTTAGGGTCTTGGATATTTCTCAACAAGATTCCCTTTTGATCTGCTGATATTTTGAAAGATCTAAAAGTATGTTTAGGTTTGACTAAACTGATTTTATAATTTCTTGCATATCTAGTGATTTTGTAATTTGTTAAATCATTATGTGTGTATTAAGTGTGAGTGCATTGCATACATATGTTAGAGAGCACATCACCACTACACTTTCAATCTACCACACTCAAAGTGTTGGTTGTATGATCTTGAACTTATTTGAGTTGACGTAAAGAATGAAATAAAGTAAAGTTTTGAAGCTCGAGAGAACATCAACAATAACAACCTTCAGATAAGTCAGATCTAATCCAGAGGAGTTAGTAAAGATTCTGAACTTAGTTTAGGTGTGTTTGTGTGGTTTGGTTATTAAATATCTTGTAATTTGTTACTCTGATTTTAGTGGATTTTTGTTTTCTGACGTAAAGGTCACTTTGGATGTTTCCCTAATTAAGTGGGGTTTTAGCACATTAAAAATTACTTGTGTTATTCCTCATTTTCTCATCACCTTCTTCCTAGCTGTACTGATTTAATAGTTTAAATTTTGTTTTTCAAAATTGGTTGATTTGGGACCTAAAAGAACTCGTTCAAACTTATTTAAACTACTTTGATAAGTTTTTTTAAACACATCTTGTGTTATGTTTTGTTTTTATTAAAAGGGTTTCTTCAACAAACAGTTCGGAGCCATTTTAACAGTTTAATTTTGTATTAAACGTCTTAAGTGGCAGTTTTTCAATTGCTATCAAAGCTTAGTTATTTTAAAATATTTTAGATCCTGTGTTTATGAAATTGTTTGTTTCAAAACAAAAGTATGGATGAGAAATTTGAGAGACTAGGTAACCTGTCTAGACCCCCTCTCTTTGATGGAACCAACTTTCCTTACTGGAAGGTAATGATGATTGCTTTCATTCAAGGAACTATTGGAGATGAAGTCTGGGAAGTTATAGAAAATGGCTACACTTTTCCTACTAAACCAGCAGCTGAAGGAAGTCTTGTGAGAATCAGGAAGTTACTAAGTGAATTCACTAAAGATGAGAAACAAATTTCAATATGTAACATAAAGGCAAGAATGCCATATTTATGTCAATTAATTAACATGAGTTCAAGATGATCTCATCTTGTACAACTTCTAAGGAAGCGTGGGATACTCTTATAACTTCACATGAGGGTGATACGAGAGTTAAAGATGTTAAAACCCAAATGCTTATCCAATAGTGTAAGGAAATTTTTGTCCATTATCAATTTATATGTCGTACGCCGTTACACCGTTGAAGAAACTCAAGATCGCATCTACATCAACGGATCCGAATATCAAAGCATCTTCAACATCATAGCCTCTGCGAGAATGAACTTGGTAAAATTTTGTTTTTACGTTCCTTAAAGTTCATATTTAGTATTGGGAAATTTTTATAAAATCTTTTTTATAAAAATAAGAAGTAAGTTTTTTCAAGCAAAATGAGGCTTTTAAAAGTTTTTTAATTTTCTGGGAAGCCGGACCGATCCGTCTCCCTACCGGACTGATCCGCCACCGGACCGGTCCGCCCCTCAACCGGACCGATCCGCTTGCTGCAGATCCAGTAAACCCCGGACCGAAAGCCAACCGAAGAAGCCAGTTTTTAAAAGAACCGATCCGAGGTCGGACCGATCCGCCTCCAAGCCGGACCGGTCCGCCTGGGATAAATTCGGCCAGATCTGTTCGAGATTTTTTAGGCTCAAATTTTTCCTATTTAAAGCCAACTTCGGGGGGGTTAGTTTTTAAGACTTTAGAAGACGTTTTTGAGAGTCCAAATACCTATAGTCTTCATATTTTTGAGTCCAAAGACTCATGTTTTGATTCACACAATTGCAGAACCTTTGTGAATCTTTTTGGTAACCCAAGAACACAACCTTGTGTTTGTTCAAACCTTTGTGGAGAGATCTTTGCAACCGAGGGCTGCGTGTCATTGCTGAGGGAGTCTCTACAAAGTTTTATGGCTGCGTGTCATTGAGGAGTGCTGCGGTTCTTCCTTTGTTGATTGGACTGAGGTTCAAGTGGGTTCGCTGCGTGTGGATTCATTGCTGACGACACCGACCGACGCCTGCGGGTATTCGTGTGTCACTGTATTTCATTGTAATCTGTGTAAGTTGCGATTTACTTATTATAGTGAAATAAAAGGTTTTGCCCTGCGGGGATTTTTCCTTAACTTTGTGTCGCATGCTTTATTTATGGTTTGACACACACACACACACACACACACACACACGTAGTTGTTTGTTTATGGGCTGTTTCTAAATAGACTTGAATTAAATAAGGGTTACTTGGAATCTTGCGAATTTAATTTAATTTTAATCAATTATCACACACCGAACCTATCCGGGTTTTTTTCAAATAGTATAACTCTCTTTTCATGTCTAAGACTGAATCTTTTGATGATTTCTATATTAGGTTAACTCACATTGTAACTAAGTTCCATGAAAATGGTATAACCTATGATAGGAAAGAAATTGTTTCAAAAATTCTAAGATGTCTTCCACAAAAATTAGATAAAAAAGATATACTATTGAGGAAATGGATGAACAAAATCTTACACCCGAACATCTCAGTAGAAAACTAAAAACTGTTGAAATGGAACTTGAATTCAAGAAATAATTAATCCAGGCCAATAAAAAATAGGGTATTTCTAATCTTGTTTTTTCATCTAAGTTGATCAAACCTAACCTTGACCTTGACTCTGATGTGAACTGTGACTTGGATAACTTGGATAATGATATTTCTCTTATGTCTAAGGAATTCAAAAAAATTGTGAACTTTAGAAACAAATTTTCTTATAGACAAAGGAAACCTAATTACTCTAACACCTCTAATAATAGGCCTCATGAGAGAAGACATGATGAACAAAAGACTGATGATCACAAGAGACCACAAAAATACCTTTAAAATGTTGAATGTTGTAGATGTGGAAAATCAGGACACATGTCCAGTGACTATAGGTTTAGCTGAGACAAAACCCCCAATCATAATAGGGCTCAGCTATGCAAGACTTGGAATGACTCAAGTGATTTTGAAAATGATGAACCTAAGTCATCCAACTCTTATCACCCTTACATGTCATTATTTGCTAAGATAATCTACAATGATGATGAGGAAACTGATCATATGATAAATGATGTTGCTTCTACTGATATGTCTACCTTAATTCTTGAAAATGATTCTATTACTGAAAATCGTGTGTGTGTGAGCCAAAGTGATCGTCTTATTACTGATGCCAATGGGTGTGTGAGTCCTAAAATTGAATCGATAGAGGACACTGCACACTGCTCACTTAGTGACTCCGATAATTAGAACCTTCCTGACATTCACAAACTTTACACTAATTTTTTTTTAAAAAGGGCTAGACTAGAGAAGCTTGTCGAAGATCTTTCCAAGAAATTAGAGTCACTAAACCAAATAGTTAAATAAAATGCTGAAGAGTATACGTCTCAAAGTTTAACTCGTGATGAGGAAATAAAGATTTTTGAACAAAAATTGAAAAACCTGACTGAATCCAACAATGTTTTGGAAAATAAGTATAAAGGATCGTTATTAGGATTGGATCAAACAAAAGAAAAGGCTTCAACAATTTTCAAAAAATTCTCAAAATTTAAAAGCATTTGTAATTTCTTTGAGGACTGTGTTGCTGATAGTAAGACCAACTCTGACGACAGATCTAGAATAGACTTTTGCACCAAAAATATCAAGAAAACTAAACCTTTTGAAACCATAAAGTTTGTTACTGGTGGGATAAGACCTATGGAAATTTGTCCACACTTTCAATCTTTGAAAAATGATTTTGATAAAAATTGGCAGTAGTTAAACCTTGATGAGACAATTACCTCTAAGCATAATGTTCAACTTAAATACAAGTACATTTGTCCTCCCATTCGAAAGAGTGAGACCTCATTTTAAAATGTTCACTCTAGAAATAATTACAAATGTCATAATTTAGGGAAACCTATGCTCAACAACTTTCCTAAAGACTTAACTGTTATGAGCAATCTTTATTGCTCATATTGTGATGTGTACGGATACTCGTTAGATGGTTGCTATTCCAAACGGCTATATCAAACTACCTGATCCCTCCTTAACCTATCAAAACTTTAACTATTTTAGGAGAATCCGTAACAATTATGTCCTTCCAAAACCACAGGACCTAACAATCGAAAGAGGAAGACAATATCTAATACTAAAAAACAACCGACAAGAAATAATCCTTGAATATTTTCTCAACCAAATGCTAAAAATGTTTATAAAAACAATAAAATTGCGCAAAATTTGTATAGAAAAAAATCTGAAGCTAGCAAGTTTTATCAAATACGAGCTAATAAGCGCAAATTGAAAACTAGAGAAATTTGGGTAAGAAAGGATGATCTAATACCCCTGATGAAATGTAACTTAGTGATCAGTGCTTTGAAAGCTGAACACACCGCGTCTGGATGGTACTTATAATCTAGATATTCTAAGCATATGATCAGGGATGAATCCAAACTCTCTAACAAAACTAACTTTTCCAGAGGCAAAGTCGTGTTTAGAGATGGTGTTTCAGCCCAGATTATTGGAAAAGGAAGACTCCAAGAAAAAGGATTACATGTTCTTGAATATGTTTTATTAGTTAAAGGTCTTAAGGCTAATCTAATAAGTATTTTCACAATTTTATGAATCTAATCATATTGTCACCTTTTCTAAGAACAATTGCAAAATTTTAAATGAAAATGGTGAGTACATAATTACAGGACTCCGTAATCCAGATAACTGTTACATGGTTAATCCAAGCACAGAAGTTTGTAACATTGCCCGAATGGATGACAATGAATTATGGCATAACACAATGGGTCACATAAATTATGACAGCCTTAGTAAATTATCCTTTCAGTAAATTGTTAGAGGTATTCCTAAAATAAAACCTATTTCCCACATTATCTGTGGTCCTTGTCAAGAAGGAAAAATTACTAAGGCATCTTATAAAAGAGTGAAAGACATTTTATACTCTAAACCATTATAACTCATCCATATGGACCTAATGGGTCCTTCTCATACTTTTAGTCTTTGTGGTAATAGTTACATTCTAGTTATGGTTGACGACTACACAAGATTCACTTGGGTTGCTTTTCTAAAGCAGAAGTCTAAAACCTTTAGAGTGTTTTTGCAAATCTTACTTCATATAGAAAATGAAAAGAACTCCTAAGTAGATAGAATCCAGAGTGATAGAGGAGGTGAATTCATAGATTTTGGTGCCATTGAATATTGTGCCTATAATGGTTACAAACACTAGTTCAATGCTCCCAAAACACCCCAACAAAATGGGATAGCCGAGCATAAAAATTGAACAGTTTAGGAAATGGCAAGAGTTTTAATACATGCCAAAGATTTAGCTCAATACTTTTGGATTGAATCAGTTCATACTTATTATCACATAATCAATAGAGTCTACCTTAGGAAGAATTCTAAATAGACCCCCTATGAACTTTGGTATGGTAAGAAGCTAAATCTTAAATATCTTAGGACATTTGGTAGTACATGTTATGTCTATAAAGATAGACAACATTTATCTATGTTTGAAACAAAAGGAGATAAAGCAATATTTTTAGGTTATTCACCTGACAGTAAAGCCCACCGAATTTACATCTTGCGTACTAATACCATGATGGAATCCATTAATGTGATTCTAAATGACACCTCTGTAGAAAGTAAAAGTTCTAGACTAGCTATTGTGGAGGAGTCTGAAAGCCTTTTAAATTATAACTCTCCTACAATAACTGAGTCTTTACCAACAAAGACCCCTGAAGTACCTAACTAGGTTTCTAAAGACCATCCCATAGATAAAGTTGTTGGTAACCCTATAGAAATTGTTCGTACAAGATCCTAACTTTGCATCATTGCTCATTTTGCATGTTTTGTGTCTCTTATTGAGCCCAAAAATGTACATGAAGCCTTAAATGACCCCTTGTGGATTACTGCAATGCAAGATGAACTTCTTCAATTTATCTTGCATGATGTTTGGTATCTTGTACCTAGACCTGGAAATAAAAGGGTTATTGGCACACGTTGGATTTTTAAAAACAAGACTGATGACTCTGGGATGATCATTATAAATAATTCTAGATTAGTTGCCCAGGACTACTCTCAGATTTAAGGAATATATTTTGAGGAAACAATTGCTCCTGTTACTCGACTCGAATTGGTTCATTTACTTTTTTCTATAGCATGTCATTTACATTTCACACTTTACCAAATGGATGTAAAGTCTGCCTTCCTTAACGTAATTTTAACTGAGGAGACCTATGTAGAACAAACCAAAGGGTTTATTTACCCTCCTCATCCTAATCATGTTTATTGTCTTAAGAAAGCTCTTTATGAGTTAAAACAATCTCCTAGAGCTTGGTATAAGCGTCTATCCACCTTTCTGTTAGATAACATATTTAGGAGAGGAGGAAATGACCAAACCTTGTTTGTAAAAAATTTTGACAATAAAATTACTATTGCTCAAGTGTATGTTGACGATATAATTTTTGGATCCACCTCCCCTTCAGAAGCCAAGTCTTTCTCAGACATTATGCACAGAGAATTAAAAATGTCGTTTATAGGGGAGTTGCAATTTTTCTTAGGTCTTTAAGTTAAACAAAACTCAAAAGGTCTAGTTGTTTCGCAATATAAATATGCATTAGAGATTGTAAAAAAGTTTGGCTTAGATACTTCTAAGGAAGCTAGAACTCCTAGGAGTACCTCGATCAAACTCTGCAAAGATGAAAATGGTAAATGCATTGACTCTACCTTATAATGTAGTATGATAGGAAGTTTTCTCTATCTAACTGCCTCGCGCCCTGATATCATGTACGCTGTGTATGTGTGGTCCCATTATCAGAATAATCCCAAAGATAGCCATTTATTATGTATAAAAAGAATAAGTAAATACATAAAAGGCACTCACAGTTTAGGGGCGTGGTACACTAATGACACATCGAGTACTATAGTTGGGTGTGGTACACTGATTGGGTTGGGTGTTCCGACGATAGTAAAAGTACATCGTGTGCATGTTGCTCCATCGATAACAACTTGGTTGGTTGGAACAACAAAAAACAGAACTATACCTCTTTATCCACTACAGAATTTTAATATATTGCAGTTGGAAATTTTTGTGCCTAGTTATTATGGCTTCAACTAATGTTGAGAGATTACGGTATAAAAGAAGAAAAACTCCATCTCTATTGTGATAACAAGACTGCAATCAACATCTCTAAAAATCTAGTTCAACATTCTTGCACTAAACATATTAAAATTCGATATCACTTCATAAGAGAATTAGTTGAATCAATAGAACTAGAGATTAATTACCTACCTACTGATCTATAATTGGCTGGTTTATTTACAAAGCCATTGGATTTTAAGCATTTTGAATCATTACGCAAATCAATTGGCATGGTTTTGGCTGAATAATTCTTTTGCTTAATTTGTATAATCTGCCATATTTTCACTTGCTTATAATCAATCTATGAGGATGTAAGGAATAGATGTTAGTATAATGATAAAGAACGCCTCTTATATATGTTTTATGTAGGAGATTCTTTTGAATTCTTGTTGTTTATTCAAGTTATTGCTTATCTACCTGTTTATAACTCTTCTTATTTGATTCTTGTCGCCCTTTGTCCATTTGAGACAAAATAGGTGAGAGATTTTGAGTCCACTTGGACACTCATGTACATTCTCTTCTACTGAACTTGATCGTAGGTATCTTATTGTAGATTTCAGTGCCTCCTTATTACATCATATTTTGATAGGGTAGTGGTTTGTACATAGTTGAGTTATGTAATTTTTCCATTTCTAGGAGATTGGGTAGATAAATTTTTATAAGAATAAGATTTTCTTATTTCTTTTTGATACTCCTACGAGTCCTTGTTGACTCAAAGGAAATTTTGTCTCGTATTTCCAAAGAGGGAGATTGAAGCACCCTATATCTTTGACTCATTTGAGTTTGCATTATATAGGAGTTCGTCTAGTTTGGAAATAGTTATAAAATTACGTCTATCCCTCGAAGATCCAAAAAGCCTCATAACCTTCATAGCTACATTGATATTCCTCTACAAGTTCTTGATGGTATCTTACATGCACCACACACTAGGACTACATACATATAGTGTTTCATTCACCTTATGACCTTGTGCGAGTTAAATCCCCTAATATGATTTCTAAATAATTTTTGGGATTTAATTTCTATTTTTTAAGAATTTTAAATATTTTTTAGAAATTAAAATTTAAACTTAATAAAGTTTTTGGGTTGGTTTGTAAATATTTTTTATTACTTAAAACTGACTTCGGTAGAATCCAAAAGTGCCTGAAACATTTATGGGTGAAACTAGAATTTTATGGAACTCAAAAACATGGGTTTAAGAGTTGATCGTGACCCTACACGTGTTGCACATACAACGGTTCGATTTATGTTTTTACTCACTCACATACACATGACTTATTCTGGACCCTTGGATCATCTTAATCTATGTTCTGCATGTATTTGGAACTAATCTAAGTGCAATGGTTTTAACCAATCAGATTTGGGCTTTTCACCGCTTTCTATGAACCCTTAGATTTGCATCGATTTCAATTCCTTTAATCTCAGCCCTTAGTTTATGGCATCGTTCCACATACTTCGAACTCCAGTATAAATTGATGCCTTGGGTGAGGAAATTATATACTTTTGAGATTTCCTCATTTGAGAGGGAAAAAAGAGTAGAGAGAAGAGAGAGAAAAGAAACCCTAATCCTAACTTTATTAAACCCTAACCTGAGTGTTTAGATCATGTTTTGAGAAGATATCCTCTCTTGTTCTTGATCATCCTTCCAACTCAATCACGTTAATAGAGTTTTCAGTTTCTCTACATAGAAACTTGAGATCTCGTCTCACTGATACAAATCGCATAGATAGTTAACTATCTTGATTTCTTATTTCGAGAAATCTTGTTTGTTGGTTATTTTTAAACCGATTTTATGTTTTCAAACCCTAAACTAACAATATTCATTCTGATTTCCTTTTATTCAAAACTATCAGACTAAGATCTAATTTTGAGATCTTGATTGGGGATTGCACTTTCTATATAGTATTTTCAAAACCTTAAAGTGTTAGGATCTTTGATATTTTTCAACAAGATTCCCTCTTGATCTGCGGATATTTTGAAAGATCTAAAAGTCTGTTTTAGGTTTGACTAAACTAATTTTAGAATTTCTTGCATATCTAGTGATTTTGTAATTTGTTAAATCATTTTGTCTGTATTAAGTGTGAGTGCGTAGCATGCATATGTTAGAGAGCACATCACCACTACACTTTCACTCTACCACACTCAAAGTGTTGGTTGTATGATCTTGAACTTGTTTGAGTCGATGTAAAGACTAGAATCAAGTAATGTTATTGTAACGCACTGACCCGGATTTAGATTGCCGTTGGAATAACCCAAATCCAAATTGGGTTGTTAAAGGGGGGAGGGGGAAAAAGTTTACTTTATTATTTAAGAAAAATATTTATTTAATTGATTTAAGGACATGATATGCATTTGTCAAATTTTAATTTAAAAAGAATAAATGTTTGACATGCCTAATAAATTCAACTCATGAATTTGTCCATGAAAAACCATGTAATACCACACTTAATCTATCGAAATAAAGTTCACTGAGTAAGACAACACAATAGTTCAAATTCCTTAATAAAATTCCAAAATATTAATTAAAGTGCTACAAATATAAATCTTAAACATATTATGAAACTGTCAACAGAGCGTCTAATGTCGAGTCACACCCTCCGCATCCTTACCGAGATCCTTTCTAGTGTCACTACCTGAAGTACCTGGGGTGGAGAAAAGTAAGGGGGTGAGCGAATGCCCAGTAGGGTTGGAAATACTAAGCAATAATTTGATAATCAAAATACTATACATATACAATGTCTTTCGGTATTTTATAAAATAATTTCCAATCCATTAGATGTTAACACAACTATATGCAATGCACTCGGACTATATGCCCAACTCATACTTAAGTATTTTTCATGTCTCGTGCCAGAGACTTAACTTATTAATCCAATTATGTTGTCATTTAATAAGATCCATTTACTCAAATTCATTAATCCATTCATTTTCCCAATCATTCATGAATATTACTTTTATTACTTTGGGATTTGCCAACATCCACAATTTCACGCCCTTTTATCATCAGTATCGAGCACACATATGTTACACTCGCCAGGTTATTTGGGGTCTTTCACCACTAGAGACGTCATGCCCTCCTTAATTATTCTTTCTGGAAACATCCGAATATCATTATCTTTTCATATATTCACATTCTTCCAAATATTCACATTCTTACAATTATTCTCATTATCCCAAGGACTCGCATTAATCTTTCGATGTTACTTCTTTACTTCATTGTTTGCCTTACTTTTAAAATAACTAAGGAGGCCAACTAATAATAACATCATACTTTGAACACTAACATCCAATCATCATTTACCCCATTTATTCATTAATGCATTAACACATTTTTAGTACCTTCAAAATAATTTTACTAGTATTTAAAGTAAAGAAACGTTATCTTCCACTAGTTTTTCACATAATTACCAAAATTGCCATTATTCCATTTTTACACCAAAAATGCATCCTTTAAATGGGTTTTCAAAGAAAAAACATGTCTTTATAAGACCTTTTTTTTCTATAATATTTTACTCATTTAATCATAAACTTAATTATTAAAATTACCATTTTAATGTTGGGTTCAAATATAAGGTTTTAAATGAGTTTTCTACAACATTTTAAGTCATTATCATCACTTTTTAACATCATCAAAATAGAGGATGAAATTATCAGTCTTTCAAAACATGATGAAATCTATATATTTCATTTCAAAACATATCATTTATCATGGCTAAAAAATTATTCAAGTACATTCACAGGAAATGAGGATTTCTACCTAAGAAATCCATACATATGCATCATACACATTCATATTCAAGTAGTATATGATTATAACATTTTTTTTAACAATTTTCATGTTCTAATCATTCATTTATACAAGCATGATATTATCAAATTTAATCAAAGAAGCAAGTTCATTGTAACAGATAAAAGCTTGGGTTTGCATAATAGAAATTACAAGAACTAGAAATTTTTTACAACAAATCATCTTTCATCGACATGGGTGTTTTAAGCATTTGAAAATATAAATTTTGGAAGAGTAAAACCCTACTTGATTTATCAAGAGGAGATAACTTTGGCGTAGAAAACTTCAAGTCCTCCTAGAATGCTCCTAAACTCCACTCCTATGCTCCCAAAATCAAGCTTTCAAGCCACACCAAGTTGCCCCACCCCTTGTGTGATGTTTTAATGGAGTTTTGAGCTTCTTTAATGGAGTTTGAGGAGAGAGAATATGGGTATAAGGGTGAGCTACGAAATTTAGAAGTATTTTTGCCCTTGAGGCTATAAGAGAGAGGAAGCAGATGGAGGAGTTTATATTTTTTTTCGTTTACTAGGTTCATGAATCTCCCCACCCTTATTTATATCAATTTTAAGATTCCATTTTCAATATTTTGACTCATTTAAGTCTCCTTGGCTTGAAAATATAAGTGAAACATATTTTTTCCCAAGTTGGAAAATACAAAAGCCAACCACCCAATAAATGAGCCAACCACACCACCTAAAACAATTTTTTTACTATAATTTTGACATAAATCCATCTAAAATGAGGTCTAAACCATTTTTTTAGGATGATCAAGAAGGGAAAATTGTTCAAAATTAAATTTTACATTTTTCTGCTTTCAGATTTTTCTGGGCACTTTCATTTTTTTGACGAAAAAATGATTTATTTATTTATTTTTACGTACACACACACACACACACACACACACACACATATATATATATATATATATATTTGACAAAATTGAGTAAAACTTTACCAAGGTGCTTAAATAAACCATATAAACACAAATAAATTCCCATGTGAGACATGCAAATGTAGATTTTTTGTTAATGACCCGTTGACATATATATAGGTCGAAATACAAGTATGTATCAGAAAGTGCGGTTATTACAGTTATGAGCTCGAGAGATCATCAATAACAACAACCCTCAAAGAAGTCAGATCTAATTCAGAGGAGTTCGTAAAGATTCTGAACTTAGTTTAGGTGTTTTTGTGTGGTTTGGTTGTTAAATATCTAGTAATTTGTTACTCTGATTTTAGTTGTTTTTTGTTTTATGACGTAGAGGTCATCGTGGTTGTTTACCCAACTAGGTGGTGTTTTACCACGTTAAAAACTACTTATGTTGTTCCTCATTTTTTCATCACCTTCTTCCTAGCTGTGCTGATTTAATTATTTAAATTTTATTTTTCAAAACTAGTTCATTCTAGATCTGAAATAACTCGTTCAAACTGATCTAAACTATTTTGATAAGTTTTTTTAAACACATCTTGTGTTAAGTTTTGTTTTGATTAAAAGAGTTTCTACAACAAACACTTCAAAGCCATTTTAACAGTTTAACTTTGTATTAAACGTCTTAAGCGGAAGTTTTTCACGAGGACCTCTAAAATGTATATAAGTATCGGGTTAGTGGGAAAGATTTGGGGTTTAAATTTAGGAATGTTTGGGACGAATGACATTCGAGGAATTATTCAGTGGGTTTGTGCATATATTTGTGACACCCCGCTTAGAATAATAACGGGTGGCCATCCCTATACTAAAAAAATCAGGAATCTCAAGTGGATCATTCTTAGCATCTACTAACGATTCTGAAATAAATACGACTGACAACCCATTACTACAAAAGAGTGTGTCAAAAAATTTTAAAACATTTATTTACAGACTATGCCACCTCTAACCAACGGCATAACAACTATATATGGTAAGAGACAAACACATGCTCAAATGATATAAATGAGACTAATAAAAGAGTACAACACAATGTACGAAATAAAATACCTGAATATGTTGTCGGGTCATAGACAATACAATAATTTGAGAAAGAAAATATAAAAGTGCCACACTACAACACTTGGGTATAAAACTAATATACAAACTGAATCTTGATCTAGATACACGAAAGACAGGAATCGACTATATCAAAATACTACAACAATCCGCTACTTCCACAGCTCCACTAATACACTAGATGGATATCATCAATGGCGTCCTTGCGGAGGAACACCTAAAATAATACAATATATACATAGCAAAAGAAAAATATAAACGGGTCAGAGCCCGAGGTGTGAATTTTTTTTTTACCATCTCTAATTAAAATGCATAATAATTATAAATGTATTATAACATGATTAAAGTTGAGTCGCACTCTCCAGAAAATCCAACTCACCTCTCATCTAAATCGCGCACTAAACGTATGCACGTGATCCCCAAATAATTGCCCAAATCTATCTAGGCAAAGTAATCTAACCTACTCCCAATTTATACTCATTTAAAATACATCTAAATTATTTCTCAACTTCTACTATTTCCAATCTCATCTCTTCATCAACTTAGTAAACATATAAATAATACAAAAACATTCTCTTTTACTTAAATTTCTCATATTCTAGTTATTGACATAAATATGTATATATATCAATATATATGAGTTATTAGCATCTAAGTCCTAAGGAATAAACTTCTCACAAATCTCAATACTTCACCGCGGTTCGTGCGTGGGACATCTTGCAAGCGAAATTCAAACAAGGAACCCCCCGATACACTACTCCTGGAAGTATTGATTATCAAGATTCATTATGCCCTCAATTCATGACGCGTATAACCCAAATTATTATCTCGAATTAATTTATTATTCTCAAGAGTGCACGATGTTTCGTGCATGGGATATCTCGCAAAGCGAAATCCAAATAAGGAACCCCCTCGATACACTACTCCTTGGCACTGTCGATTGTCGAGATATACTAATATATAAATATGAGCACTAAGGAATAACTTCTCCTCACTCCAAATATTGCACTGCCTTTCGTGCGTGGGACGTCTCGCAAGCGAAATCCAAACAAAGAACCCCCCCAATACACTACTCCTTGGCAATGTTAGTTGTTGAGGTCCATTATGCCCTCGATACCCAAAGTAATCTATATACTCATATAATTATCTACGCTTAATTTTCTCATTAATTGATACATCACAATTTAAGTTCGGTTAAAATCTCCTAGAATGAGACTCAATCAATCTTCTTATATCTCTTTACTCTAGAGATAAATACGATATCACATGATCATATAAAAATAATATACTATTCACACAAGTGTAATAATAACCATCCCAATGAGCTATAACTCGAGGATGCAGGTTCTCAATGCTATCATCTACCAGGGAATCACTCACATATCATCCTGGGTACCAATTGTCGGAATCTAACACTGCCTTGGCAAAAACCATAACACAACGTACGGGAAGCGGTCATAGTTCCTCCCAGAAATGAGACGAAACATACCCACCACGTCTCACCCCTAATAAAAACAATCACACAATAATAATGGACGCTATGACCTGTAGATTATACGCGCCCTGCTTCTCAAGCCAGGTGCCTCACCCACATCGCGCAACTTCCCATGATAGCATAGAGGGGGTATGCTTCACACACACACACACACACACACACACATATATAAATATATATATATATATATATATATATATATATATATATATATATATATATATATATATATATCATTCACACAACATATACATACATCATCACATCATATAAATGTATACCATCACACAAGGTATATATATCACACAATTTACATACTCTTATTACTCTCTTAGGTGTAGATGAAATAATATCATTATTTAGTATATTTTACTCTCGATATACTATTCGTCAATAACTCACATAACTTCCCCACTTAGTATACACGATACAATTTCTCACTTGAAGTTCACACCTCACTTCTACTTGTATGAATCATCTCTCAATTCTATTTACGTTAAGGATATTCTCTATATCCATATGCACATCGATCATCATTCATTATTCTCAATCCGTAATATGGTTCAACCAATCATATGAACCTCTAAAGTTATCCCAGTTGGGATTTAATTCTAAAATCCATATTCATTAAGCTCATCCTAACCCTCTCTTATAAATCCATGATTATCTCCAAATAATTTCTCATAAGGAAAACTCCCTAAAAGTCTCCAAAACACACTTCTCATAACTCCTATAGAGGTTCCCTATCGATAAACCTAAATGAAACGGAGCGAAACTAACTCTAGAAAAATCTCACAAAACAGCCTCATTTCTGAATCGATTCGGCCCCTTTGAATCGATTCGGTCCCAATCAGCAAATCGATTCGACCCCAGAAAAATTGATTCGGTCCAAAGGACCTGTAAGTCTTCTACATACTGAATCGATTCGCAATGGGCGAATCTATTCGTCCCTAAAGACCTGTAGGTTCTGCAATTGGTCGAATCGATTTGGATGGGGGGAATCGATTCGGTTTGTTCAGCAAGCTACGAAATGGGTTATATTTCTTCAAAGCCCAAAATTCTCCAAAACCATTTTTTTATCATCTTCTAATCCTTTTTCATTAACGCAAACATCTATATATCATCAAATGGATTGTATAACTCATCCCAACTATTTTATAACCTCCAATCCATATATACACATCGAATCTAAGATTTTACCCAAAATCTAGGTTTTGACATTTTAAACCCAAAATCCACAATTTTGTCCACATATCATGAAATGATGATACATAACAATTATTTAGCAAGTTTAATCACTTGCCTCAAGTTCTTTGAGGTTTAATCGCCCTCGAAATCAAGGATTGGCAGGAATCCCCACTTTTTTTCTCCTCTTTCTCTTCTTCTTTTCTTCTTCCCTTTCTTTCTCTTTCTCTCTAATGAGATTTTATCTCCTGTAGGCTTAATAAGCCTCATATCCCAAATACACAACTTTAAGTGATAATACACACTTTAAATGACTCGGTCACTTTAATTCGAGCTAAACGGACTTAAAATATTTCGGAACCCAAATAAGACCCAAGTACAGCCATTTCAACTATCTCGACGCTTCCGAAAACAACCGCCCCCTCAGAATCGTCATTCGAATAACTTTATAACATCTTTAAATTTTTTACCTCAAATACCAATTTAATTACTCTTTAATTAAAATAATATTTATTTCCCCAAAAAGTAAATTAATTGTTGTCCCAAAAATCTCAGGGTATTACAATATATTTATGCATGTAGAATATTTATGCCTATTATATATGGGTAGAATATATATATACCGAATATGTACGAGTAAATCCAAAGGTGCGAGTAGGATGATATAAGAATAATAGCTAGAGTGATAAGCTACTATTTCGAAATAATGAATTTGATAATTTGATCATAAGTGAGTGAATACTTATGGGATTAAAATAAGTTACGTGTATACTTATTAATCTATACAAATTGATATATTCGGGATTATAGGCCAATGCCACGAGAGATAGGCATGGATAGCTGGATAACATGATGATATATATATATATATATATATATATATATATGCAGCTATGGAAATAGTATATATATGAAGTGATTTTAAATATATTTGTGTGTGAATAATATATTTATGTTAAGCATACCCCTCTAGTGCTATCATGGGAAGTTGCGGGATGTGGGTGAGGCCCGAGCTTGAGGAGAAATAGTGTATAGTCCCCAGGTCGTAGCGTCCAGTATTAACCTTGTGTGAGGTTTAGGGGTAAGACGTCTTGGGTATGACTTGTCTTATTTCTAGTGAGGATCTATGGACAGTTCCCCTCATTTGGTTTATATCAAGTCAGTGTGAGAGTCCTACCACTGGTACCTAGGATGAAGTGTGAGTAATTCCCTGGAAGAAGATACCCTTGAGAGACTACATCCATTGAGTTATAGCTCTGAGCGATGGCTATTATACTTATATAGTGTGTGATATATAAGAATGGATATACTTGTTGTGTATAGTTTATCATATATATATATATATATATATATATATATACAGAGAGAGAGAGAGAGAGAGAGAGAGAGAGAGAGAGAGAGACTAAAATAAAATAAAGAAATGTGAGTAAATTTCTGGGCTATTCGGGAGTATAAAATTCGAAAAAAAATATGTGATATACGTATATAAGATGAGAATATTATATACGAGATAATAACCCTAAAATCTGAATAGGGTAATAACTAGTGAAGGTTATTTAAAATGAAGGGTTATATGAGAATCAAGAAATTAAATTGTATAATCTTGGGCGAACGCTCAGAATATTCTATATTTCGCTGGGTTCGAGATAGCTTATGATGACTTGGGATGCGTTAGGTGCGCACTGGTAGAGGATAGGTGAGGGGTATCTCATGTGAGTGCGACACCAGTTTAAATATGGAGAGTACCATATTTTGATTATTAAAGTATATTAAGGACTTGCTAAAATATTTTTCAAACCCGGGCTCTGACTCGTATCTATTTTCCTTTTTCTTCCCATTCGTATGCTTTTTAGGTGTCCAGGCATAGGGACGCCTACATGACTATTCTTTCTAGTAAGACGTAGCTGCAGCAGCTATGGATGTTGGCAGGGATTGTTTTAGGCGCTTCCTTCTTTGAGATCTAGATAGGGGATATTGAAATTGATAATCGAGCATGTTGCCTAAATAATGTCACTTGTTTTTTTTACAGCGATTTTATTTTACTTCTATTCGATTTCGTTGGAATAAAATGTTTTACAAAGAGATATCGGTTATTTAATTATTCATTCTAGTTTCTATTTATATTACAGTGTGAATGGTTTTAATTGTTCTTTAAGTTAAAAGGATTAGAAGGTTTAATATTTTGACACCCGACCTAATAGGTTATTAATAATTAATTGATTTTTGATAATGATTCTGAGAATGAAACCATTTGAGATTTATGTTTAATTTGATATATGATTGTTCACCCGATATTTTGTTAGGCGGAGTATCACAATTATACATAAATATATAAACAAAAGAAGAGAATCTATGTAAATTATATAAGAGCTGATGTGATGTAAACGTCTAAAGCAATTAACTAATTCAGTTGGCCTGACTTGATGGGAATCAAAACTGATGCGTGGGGCCAAGAAATATATTTTTTTATGAAAAATACACTAACAAAAGCTATATCGGTGATGGACAAGTAGGGGTGATAAATGGACGGATACGGATCGGATACCATGTTTTCCATATCCGTATCCGCTATCTGAATGTACTATCCGTATCCGTATCCGTATCCATATCCGCTCGGATACCTCGAATTCGAATAATATCCGTATCCATTTACATTATTTAGCCATCGCAAAAAATAACAATTAAAATATCCAATCCAATCCAAACAAATATATAACAAAATTACTGCCTCCTAATATCAACAATTATGGATTCCATAATAATAGTATCATTCCATAATGATAATATGGCTTAAAGTCATCCATAATTTACAACCATCCAAAAAAAATAACAGTCGCATTCCATGACAGTAGAAATAAATATGCACCTTTTAGATTAATCAAATTTGTTGAGAATGATAACCTCATGGACCTTTTGTCCTCAAAACATACTGATATTTTTATTTTAATAAGTATACATTTTGATTTTGTATATAATATACATGTTAAATTCAGTTCTCATCACAATCAAAACCATCTCTTTACTTTTCTGTTTCTTTCTTACATTCTATTCTGTTTCTCTCTTACATTCTTTTCTGTTTCTCTCTTACATTTATTTATAATTAAGAAAACTAATGAACAACCACATGAAAGTTTATTTTCTCTTGTTTTGTACGAAAGAGAAATGAAACGAAGTTTTTTTTATTGGATTATATGTTCTTTAGTCGGTGTATGTTGTGTGTGATAGGGTGTATTGTAACTTTGGTGTAACTCAATGATAATATACCTAATAAAATAATAATACATGACATTTTATAATATACCCAATAAAATAATAACTTTATGATATTTTTATTTTGAGTGGAGTATGTGTTTATTTTATTTTGGGGAATAAACAATTAAGGTTTTTTTAATATTTATTTATTAGTAATACTAATACTAATATTATTAGTAATATTTTAAACATATGTTTGACGGAAACGGATATCCGGTAAAATGGATATCCGATAAAATGGATACTCCGCATCGGATACGGATTATCCATGTCGGATACTAATACTATCCGTATCGGTTTTCTCGGATATTTTTATAGAGTATCCATATTCGTATCCGTTTTCATATTTTCGGATAAATATCCGCAAATTCGGATTCGGATATCGGACGGATGCGGATTTTCGAATATCCGTTTACAGTCCTAGGGCCAAGGCTTTCATGGTGTTTAACTGGCCAGATTATATTTATAAATAAACATATCTTCAAGATAAAAAGGAAAAGCACAAAACACTCCCCAAGCAGCTGTGCGCGGAGTCTAAGAGGAGTATGATGTGGACGGCTAATAGATATAGACTTCAACAGCTATTTTATTTTAAATCCCTAATGTAGACTTATACTATCATTACCATTACCACATAATGTAGGTAAATAAATCGAAACATTATATAGTATGTATATATAGTGACAGATAAAAAATTATGCTCAACAAATTAGGTTACCTTCTAGCCAAGAAGTCTGCTGACAAAATGCTTGTTCAGCTGACATATAAAAAGACTAAGGCGCGGGGCCTAAAGCAAATAGGGTTTCATACTCTTTTAATTCACACACACACACACACAAAAAAAAAGATGAATATAAAAAAAAATTCTTAAGGCAGTCGAAAGGGGCGTGGCAGCCTATAAACATTATATCTGATAGAGATATAATGACCATAGAAATTAGAGAAATCAAATGTGCTAAATATATATAATAGTATATAAATATCTCATATATATATATATATATTGTTGTATATAGCGAGGCAATTTAATATATATAAAAATATAATACTTTAAAATTGATTAACATATATAGCTCCCCCGTTTGATGAAATAGGATATTATGTGAGAACATATCAACTAAATAATAAAACTTGGAAACTTAACATTCAAGAATATATTTTGGGAATTATCGAAATCAATATATTGTATTAAAGTAAAATGTACATTAATTATAATTAAATATTAATTAAGGGGTTAATTAAATTTTCATTTACAATCCCCCCTCCCCCCCCCCCCCCCTTTTGACGATGATAAACAATGATTCACAATGATCCATAAGATAAATAAATTAAGCACTATTAGTGAATTATACATATTTCTCTCGCTTTTGACATTATCAAAAAGATTTTTTGTATAAATGAAGTGTCAAGGGTGAAATGAAAAACTTCACTGTGACACCCCGCCTAATAAAATATCGGGTGATCAGTCACATACCAAATTAAAACAGGAATTCCCGTTGGTTCATCCTTAGCATCACTGTCGAAAACATTTTTAAAACTTACTAACCACCTAGTATTCCAAAAGTTGGTGCCAATTTTTATCTTATTAATTAAACCAAACAGTACATGCGGAAATAAATATAATCCATTCATACAACTGAATCAAATAATGACTACATGCCGAATAAACCATCGGTCACCAAAGTAAAGTAATCCAATACGACTATTCAACACCGGAATAAAATAAATCTGAAAACTGAACTAAAAGTCTGGGCGACATGCCCGAAATAAAACTTGAATTGATAAATGATTCCTACTCTGGGAATGAAATAACGATGCATCTAATCCAAGCTCCTGCTAGCATCAACATATGCCATAGCTCCGTGTCCCTCGAATAGAATATCAATCCTGGCGTCCCTGTGGCTGGACACTTAAAAGGTTTTGAAAATAGTTTTACAACAAGGGTTAAAACCCAAAACATTTTAAAAATATATAGCAAGTGAATTAACTGCAGTAATTTAAAATGCATGAATGCGCTTCATATATAAGCTAGTGTCGCACTCTCTTGAGGACATTCTTACCCCTCCACTATTGTGCATACCTAACGGTTACCGTTACCCCACCTAGTTGTACTACCCCGTCCAACTAGTACTGGTATAATCTCCCCTTGCCATACTACTCTAACACGAAAATAATAATTCCTGGATTAATAATTTATCTTACCGATTAACTTAATTAATTTCCTTTAAATAATAATCATACAACTGTGTCACAAGTTATATAAAACAATTACATTACACACTGTATTATTACCCGCATATAATATTTATTCCACTATATACGCACCTTTACCACAACATCCACACATATATCACATGTATATCCATCCCTTCGAGTGTACCTTCTCCGGATGGTTTCCTCTAAAGTGTTATCTTACTATGTATGCTCACAAAACCTAGATACCCGAGTTAGAATCGCTCACCAACTTGGCCCAACATATAAACGTAGTGGAGGCGGTCATATTCCTTCCCTGAAAGTGAGATACACCCCTCACCCATATACTGGAGGCTATGACCTGGGGATATACTCACCCTACTCCTCAAGCTAGGGGATTCACCCACATCGTGTAACCCCCCTTGATAGCACTAGAGTATATAACTTAAATAAATATCTAGTCCCTAATATTTAATATCACACACAAAGTACACACATGCGTATATATATATATATATATATATATATATATATATATATATATATATATATATATATATATATATATACTATCACCACACCGTATATATATAAAATATAAATTTCGACTTTACCGTGTACTGAAACTCGTAACACTAGCCTATATACTCCCGAGTCTATGGTTAGACTCTAAATTAATTAATCCCTCATTATTAAATTTCATTACCTTCCCGAGTCTACAGTCCGACTCTAGTTTCATTAATTAACACATCAATTAATTATTACCAATCCGAGTCTATGGTCCGACTCTAATTCAATTAATTTACACATTAATTAATTAATACCAATCCGAGTCTATGGTCCGACAATAATTTAATTAATTTACACATTAATTAATTTAACACTGAGTGTCGCCCAACCATTATACCCGGACTCGCTCACTTGGGCCATACCATCGTTAATACTCGATTCTATATTTCTCCCCATAACTAATTAATTACACCTCAATTCCATTTATAATTTAGTGCCTCTCAACTACAATACCCTAATATTTGCCCTCGGTCCAAAATCAATACTCACAAATTATTTCCCGAAATTTATTCATCTCATGGCATACAATTATCACCCTCCTAATCCCAATTATATCACCTTATAATTGCTAAGAAATATGTTTCACATTTGAATTTATCACTAAATAAAAGTAGGGATTAAATCCTAAATTAATTTTCCTTATATATATAAAACTATCCGAATTGCCAAAATTCTAGGACCATCGAACGATCGATCCCCCTGGGTCAATCGATCGATCGATCGAGAAGGTCCCTTTTTTCTCTGGCTTGTTGTTCAGCCATTGTTAGCTTCTACATTCTCCCATAAAAATATCCGATCATAATCTACCATATTAACATATGAAAACCGGTTATACTCACTCTAGAAGCCTTAATTCAATCACCAATTTCCCCAAATCTTAACGTTTTATAGATTCGGGTTTTACCCCGGTTTCAAACACCCAAACACTTTACATTTCTAATATTAGAATTTAAATGTCCATTCATTCTAGATTTAATCATACGGTTCATGTTCCTAAACTACAAAATCATGAAACCTACTAATGTCATCCCAAATCTCATTAAGATATACCATTTTCCAAATACCGATTTCATCTGAATACCCATTTATTTCCAAAACGGATTTTGGTTTACACATCACAAAAATATGAATTGATTATCTCCAATTTAAAACCCTAACAGTTAACCACTTTCCTGGAATCATTCGTAGGTTCTGATCCATTGGTGTAGTTAAGGTGTTCATGAAGAACACCCCATTTAGTCCCTTAATTTGGCTCCCAAAATCCCCAATTGGCTCTTGATTTGCTTTTCTCTGTGTCTTTCTCAAACCCTGGGTTTAGAATTTGTTAACTGTCGTTCAATTTTTCCCCCAATTAGGTTTAAAACCCTTAATCCCGTTTTAGGCCATACGGGCTTAATTAAAATGGCCCAAATTGTGGGCCCGGCTATGTCCAAAAATGCCCTGAGATCCGATTACTACCCTCGAATACTCTTTCCTGACTATCTCAACCCATCTAGACTCAACCGTGCACTCAGAATCATCATCCAAAATACTTTATAACATTCTCCAATTTTGACCTCGGAATCGCGACACACATTAATTCGGACACTTTACTTAAAGTCGCTCAATAATAAATAATTCTTGCCACTCAAATAAATTCTCCAAATCATAAATTTAAGTTTCTCCAATTTAAATATTTCTATTTATCCCAAAAATAATTAAATTTTAAATCTTCAAAATTACAGGGTGTTACATACTTCCCCTTACAAAGGAATTTCATCCTCGAAATTAAGATGAGCCTAGTGCTCCAAGCTTTGAATATCACTTTCTAGACATGTGCCTCTAAGCTCGTTATATCTATCTCAACTGCTTCTAACTATAAATTACACAAATATGCATTTTAATTTACCAGGGCGCCCATACACCGTTACCCGTGCTTGACCGCACAAAAGTTGCCTTAATTAACCTGGGTGCCCATACACCCTATCCCTGTACTTTATCGCACGAAAGTTACCCGACTGTACTAGCCATGACCCGTAACATAACTTCCAACCCGTAGTCATGTCACATATATAAATAATAATACCCGGGGTACCCAACCCATGTACTAGAGACCGAACATCTCCCCACTTCCAACATTGCGCTAACATTCATTCGTGGGACGTCTCGCAAAGAAAAATCCAAACAAGGAACCCCCCAATACACTACTACCTAACATTTTCGATCGTTGAGATCTGTTAGACCCTCGGTCCATAGTACGTACCACCAAATACTTGTCTAATAACACAAGAGCATACACGCCTACTCTTATGCTACAAAATACAGCATAAAATAATGCTCCCTTACTATCACTAGCTCTTGCACAAAATAAACCCTGAGTTATCCCTCCCTGCTTGAAAATAAATTTAGCCACCCTGATTCACATCAGTAGACTCCCTTACTTACCGGTATAAAATATGAGAACACAATACCTCATTATGTGTCTATCGCACCACACAATACAACGTATATACAGATATATATAGTCTAGACTCCCTCTCAGGTGATACCTAGTAAAAATCAGTCATACCTTGGCGTCGCGAACACCAAAACTTACCCCCACTATTCACAATAGTTCAAATCCATCGCTAATCAGTCGATACATTTTTTTATCTACCCTACTTCCATAATTTTCGAAAGTAGAGACCCCTTGCATAATTCAAACCTTCTCTCAGTGTGCACCTCCACTCTCTTGGGGTTAACACTAAAGGACTCCGCTACCCCACGAAAAATCTTATCTACATAATATGGTTTCTACAGCCAGCGCACCCACTAAATCCAACTCACTCACGAATTTCAGTGAAAAATAATTTTATATTGTGACACCCTCACTGTCACCCAATATATACCCCATGCCTATAGGATAATAAGATAATTACCTCCATACTCTAGCTGTAATGGCTGATCCTCGGGTTCTTGAGAAGCTTCCCTTTGCCCGAACGCACCCATGACTTGTTGTAGTGGCTGCACATCCGGGACCTCGTCCTATAGTTGACCCCTTCCTCGCTGAGGACAATCTATATTCACGTGTACCACTTCCCCACAAATCAAACACCTCCTAATAAATTCACCCTACCACTGATCCTTCCTTGTTGGCCTTGTCGGATGTCCTGGCCATCCTGTCGATAGCCTCTAGACCTAAATCGCTTGGCATGATTCCCCTGCCGGAAATCCTTCCCCCGATCTCCCCCTGCCTGCTGCTGGGATACCCCACTGGTACTGTTCCCTCCCGCTTTATCCGACTGACTGGGTTCCCCTCCCCTCTTACTTCCTCTCACGTGGAAGCGATATCCCTGACAGTGCAGAAGTGTTGTGCTAACGACATCTGTATATGCTAGTAATCCGGGATTACCAATCAAATGTTGTATGATCCTCCAGACTAACCCATCCATTAACCTTGATTTCTTTCTCTCTTCATCGCTTACCTCATTCGGTACAAAATTTTCCAACCGAGTGAAGTCTTCCTCGTAATCAGCCACTAAACAGTCCCCTTGAGTCACCTCCCTGAATTTTCTCCTCATTTCGGTCTCAACTGCTGGTGGAATAAAATTTTGATCGAACCGCACCCAAAACTCGGTAATAGTCAATCTATCCCTTTCCTCAATTGTGGTGACTGACTACCACCACCACTGTAGCACTGCTCCCACTAACCTAAAAGTGGCTAGCATTTACTTATGTACCTCATTGCAATTAACCTTGCGTAGGTGATGCTGGATATCCCTCTTCCACTGACACGCTAGCACCACATCTGAATCCCCTCAAAACTCTGGTGGGTGTCCCTTTTGAAAGACCTCTCGTACTTGCTTCCACTCCGACTTCCCCTGGTGGACCTGAACATTCGGTACCACTAACGCCTGTGGATGTTCTCGTGGAAAGTAACTTGCCATTACGATCATCGTCGCTTGAACTGCCTGTGCTACTAATCAGTTACCTGTGCAGCTGAAATCATCCCTGGCAGTTACTGCACTAACTCTAGCTCCTGGTGAGCCTCCCTAGTCTCATCTCCCCCTTCTTCCCTAGCTGCTCTCTCCTAGGCGGCATCTGGAATGAGAATCAAAACGTATGAGTTCACCCTCAAATATAAAATAATTGGCAGAAGAACATAAATGCGCATACGTATGAGAATACAACAATCCTATGATAGGGTTCTAAATAAAAGAATGCTAAGCTAAAACTTGAAAAGATTCACATATCCTAAGGACACTAGAACATGATGCTTCGATACCATCTGTGACACCCCGCCTAATAAACTATCGAGGTATCAGTCCTATACCAAATTAAAACAGGAATCCTAGTTGGTTCATCCTTAGCATCACTGTCGAAAACCTTTTTAAAACTTACTAACCACCAAGTATTCCAAAAGCTGGTGCCAATTTTTATCTTATTAATTAGACCAAACAGCCTATGCGGAAATAAATATAATTCATTCACATAACTGAATTAAATAATGAATACATGCCGAATAAACCATCGGTCACCAAAGTAAAGTAATCCAATACAAATATTCAACATCGGAATAAAATAAATCAGAAAACCGAACTGAAGTCTGGGCGACATGCCCTAAATAAAACTGGAATTGATAAATGATTCCTACTCTAGGAATGAAAGAACGATGCGTCTAATCCAAATTCCTTCTAGCATCCACATATGCCGCAGCTCCGTATTCCTGGAATAGAATATCAACCCTGGCATCCCTATGGATGGACACCTAAAAGGTTTTGAAAATAGTTTTATAGCAAGGGTTAGAACCCGAAATATTTTGAAAATATTTAGCAAGTGAATTAACTGCAGTAATTTAAAATGCATGAATGCGCTTCTTATATAAGTTAGTGTCGCACTCTCTTGAGGACATTCTTACCCCTCCACTATTGTGTATACCTAACGGTTGCCTTAACCCCACCTAGTTGTACTACCCCGTCCAACTAGTCCAGGTATAATCTCCCCTTGCCATACTGCTCTAACCCGAGTATAATAATTCCTGGATTAATAATTTATCTTACCGATTAACTTAATTAATTTCCATTAAATAATAATCATATAACTGTGTCACAAGTTATATAAAACAATTACATCACAGACTGTATTATTACCCGCATATAATATTTATTCCACTATATACGTACCTTTACCACAACATCCACACATATATCACATGTATATCCATCCCTTCGAGTGTACCTTCTCCGGATGGTTTCCTCTAAAGTGCTATCTTACTATGTATGCTCACAAAACCTAGATACCCTAGTTAGAATCGCTCACCAACTTGGCCCGACATATAAACGTAGTGGAGGCAGTCATATTCCTCCCTAAAAGTGAGATACACCCCTCACCCATATACCGGACGCTCTGACTTGGGGATATACTCTCCCTACTCCTCAAGCTAGGGGATTCACCCACATCGCGCAACCTCCCTTGATAGCACTAGAGTATATGACTTAAATAAATATCTAGTCCCTGATATTTAAGAGCACACACAAAGTACACACATGTATATATATACACTATCACCACACCGTATATATATAAAATATAAATTTTGGCTTTACCGTGTACTAAACCCCATAACACTAGCCTATATATTTTCGAGTCTATGGTCCGATTCTAAATTAATTAATCCCTCATTATTAAATTTCATTACCTTCCCAAGTCTACAGTTCGACTCTAGTTTCATTAATTAACACATCAATTAATTATTACCAATCTGAGTCTATGGTCCGACTCTAATTTAATTAATTTACACATTAATTAATTAATACCAATTCGAGTCTGCGATCTAACTCTAATTTAATTAATTTACACCTTAATTAATTAATACCAATCCTAGTCTACGGTCCGACTCTAATTTAATTAATTTACACATTAATTAATTTAACACTTGGTGTCGCCCAACCATTATACCCGAACTCGCTCACTTGGCCCGTACCATCGTTAATACCCGATTCTATATTTCTTTCCTTAACTAATTAATTACACCTCAATTTCTTTAATAATGTAGTTCCTCTCAACTACAATACCCGAATATTTTCCCTCGGTCCAACATCAATACTCACAAATTATTTCCCGAAATTTATTCATATCATGGCATACAATTATCACCCTCCTAAAACCAATTATACCACCTTATAATTTCTAAGGAATATGTGTCACATATGGATTTATCACTAAATAAAAGTAGGGATTAAATGTTAAATTAATTTTCCTTATATATATATAAAACTAACCGAATTGCCAAAATTCTGGGACCATCGATCGATCGAGAAAGTCCCTTTCTTCTCTGGCTTGCTGTTCAGCCATTGTTAACCCATTCGAGCTTCTACTTTCTACCATAAAAATATCCGATCACAATCTAACATATTAACATATGAAAACAGGTTCTACTCAACCTAGAAGCTTTAATTCAATCACCAATTTCCACAAATCTTAACGTTTTACATATTCGGGTTTTACCCGAGTTTCAAACACCCAAACACTTTACATTTCTAATATTAGAATTTAAATGTTCATTCATGCTGGATTTAATCATACAGTTCATGTTCCTAAACTATAGAATCATGAAACCTACTAAGTTCATCCCAAATCTCATCAAGATATACCATTTTCCAAATACTGATTTCACACGAATACCCATTTATTCCCAAAATGGATTTTGGTTTACACATCACAAAAATATGAATTGATTATCACCAATTTAGAATCCTAAGAGTTAACCACTTGCCTGGAATCATTCATAGGGTCTGATCCGTTGGTGTAGTTAAGGTAATGGTGAAGAACACCGCAATTGGTCCCTTAATTTGGCTCCAAAAATCCCCAATTGACTCTTGATTTGCTTTTCTCCGTGTCTCTCTCAAACCTTAGGTTTAGAATTTTGTTAACTGTCGTTTAACTTTTCCCTCAATTAGGTTTAAAGCCCCTAATTCCATTTTAGGCCATACGGGCCTAATTAAAATGGCCCAAATCACCTCGTATCAGCCCGACTATGTGCAAAAATGCTCTGAGACCCGATTACTACCCCCGAGTACTCTTTTCTGACTATCTCGACCCATCCAGACTAAATCGTGCGCTCAGAATCGTCATCCAAAATACTTTATAACATTCTCAAATTTTGACCTCAAAATTGGGACACACATTAATTCGGACAATTTACTTAAAGTCGCTCAATAATAAATAATTCTTCCCACTCAAATAAATTCTCCAAATCATAAATTTATGTTTCTCTAATTTAAGTATTTCTATTTCTCCCAAAAATAATTAAATTTTAAATCCTTAAAATTACGGGGTGTTACATTCACCTCTCAAAAATAATGTGTGCTTGGGATTCAAGCATAAATCATAAGAGACATATAAGAAATTTCATGAAATTTTCAATAGTTAGATATTTCATCATAAATTTTCTCGTAGCATGTATTTGAATCTTTGGGAAGATATGAATATAATCAAATAAAGTGCTAGTCACCATGATGACAAAATCAATAATCTCAAGCACATAATGGCGAATATATTTCATAACTCAATATTTTCAAATAATTTGAATGAAACACATAACATGAGTTAAAACATAACGATATGTAGCGATAAAAATTTGTGTTTTGTTCATACTATTACAATTTCCGAGATACAAGCTTATAGTTCTCAGAATTATCAATCCTATTCAAATATCCACAATAATGCATTAAAATTCATGATCAATATTTGTTCTAATAATCAATTTCAGTAAGCATCCAAAAATTAATTTCAATTAACATTTATTTTCCCCTAAGGGATACTAATGCGGGAAAATATGCATATAACAAATATGGTGCATCTCTTTCATGAAATAAATTATTTTCAACACATCTCAATATATACGCAAATCATTTCAATTCCAGTGATCATAATCTTTTTAATATTTCATTTCAGTATAAACATCTCAAATGTCATTTTCTTCCAAAAATTAATATGCGTTATGAAAGTTAATAATATTCAAATTGTAGGGCTAATCATATAATATGCCATAAATCTAAATCATAAAGATAAATACGTCCATATAATCAAAATCAGTGGATGCATACAATATATTCACAAATGACATTTTCCTTTCAAATTAATATTCAAGAAAGTCAAGAACAAATATACACACACACACACACACACACACACACACATATATATATATATATAGAGAGAGAGAGAGAGAGATGAAACATAAAAGACAAAACCAATATATGAATTTTCATCTCAGACTTTAACATCAAAACAAAATATTTGTCTAGATGCAACGTATGAATTAAAATCTCAAAATTTTATCACAAAAATAAAAGGTATATCTCACAACATAAAATTATCAAATGTAATAAATAGACATGTGAAGATTTGATCTAGAACAAAAAACTAAGCATAACATATAAATGAATAATTATCAATTAAGATCATTAAATAAATCATTAAGAAACATAAGATACGAAACTCAATAAAGGTATTCCTTACCACTATACCAATACCAAGGATATTTCCATAAAGTTATCTCCATGTGTGGCATTTTCAACATTTGGAATGATACTTGAAATTTTAATATTCTTCTGATACCAAATCACATACCTTTGAAATCCACAACCCATATCAATATTACAACCTACACAACTTTAAAGATTCATGTGTTAGGTCCATATGGGTTAGTATACATCATAGTTCCTTTAGGAACCCAAGACGATTTTCTCTTTTCGAATTTTTATGGACAGAAATCTGAAAAATGTGTGTCTACCACAATATGTGCATAAGGATTTTGAGTTACTAGATGGGCCATTATTTTTTATTAAATTAGAATAATTCTTTTTCTCATTTTTGTTAATTTCTTAACCAATTCCAACTTCTTCAAAAGTCCATCTTTAGTCTCCTAATAACTTGTATAAATTATTTCTACCATTCACAAAATTTGACAAGATAGGCAATAATGAGTCAACTTTCTTTTTCAACTCTGAATTTTCAAGTTGAAGTTTCTCAAAAGTTATACTACTAGAATTTT
Source organism: Sambucus nigra (assembly GCA_949130495.1). Taxonomy (NCBI): domain Eukaryota; kingdom Viridiplantae; phylum Streptophyta; class Magnoliopsida; order Dipsacales; family Adoxaceae; genus Sambucus; species Sambucus nigra. Next base: position 381,067,754 of record OX422224.1, read on the forward strand.
CTATTTTCAATATATTAATTTCTTTTCTTAAAGAATGTTTTCTAATTTGAACTCATTAATTTCTGTTAAATATAAATCACATTTTGTTGAAAGTAAAGAATGGGGCTTTTTAAGTACTACGTATTTATTGTTAAGTTCATCAAAATTATCACATAATTCAATAAAAACATTTTGCAATTCCTCACAAACATCAACAATAATGTCAACACTATCATTAGAGAGTTCAAGATTACAATGTACCCCATTTTCCATAGCTATGAAACATAGATAAGAAACTTAATTTTCTTTTTAATCTTCATCGGATGAGCTAGTATCGAAATTACTCCATGAGGTGGCCTCAAATGCCTTCTTCCCTTTATTATACTTTAGGAAATTAGGTATATGTAGAGGATTTCTCACTCATTTGCCTATATTTGCGAGCATTCCATTCTGGTGAGGGAGGCTCACCCTGGCCGAAGACCAAAGAAAACTTAAATGGGATGAGGCGACCCTCCACGAGGAGCCCCTCGTCCCCTAAAACCCAAAGATTATAGAGAAAAAGTCTCAATGAGGAGGCCCATCATGAGGTCACCAAAACCTGGGAATCACATAGATGAAAATAGGCCGAGGAGGCCTACTACAAGGACTTCTTCATCCCCCAAAGTATGAGAATCATAGAAATAAACATAGGGCAAGAAGGCCCACCACAAGGAGATCCTCGTCCCCCAGAACATAAAGATAACAAAAATTAAGATAGGGTAAGGAGTCCCATTACAAGGAGCTCTTTGTCCCCCAAAGCTTGATAATCACAAAAATAAATGTAGGTCGAGGAGGCTTACCACGAGGAGCTCCCCGTCCCCAGAAGATAAAAAATCATAGAAAGGAAATTTAGATGATGAGGCCTAACACAAGAGATCCCTCATCCTCAAATATTAGAACAAAGATGAAATGAATGAAGGAAAGGAGGAGCTCGGTGAGGAGCCACTTGTCCTACACTCAAGACACGAGAAAAGGGGTGAAGAGGCTTTCCTAGAATGATCCCTCTGTTCCCAAATGAGTTACTCAAAAGAACTTGTGGATAAGGAGGTCCACCTAGAGGGACCTCCTCCCCATAACTTGTTACTCATAAATATATTAAAAGTAGTAATATTTTACTTTCTCATATAGGTAGCCTACTTGACTAAGCGGGGTTCAAAAAGTTAAGTTGGGTTCTCTTAGGAGTTTTGGCTTGGTGGCTGAGGAACAAGATTTTTTTAGCAAGGTCAACCACTTAGCACTTTAAGATTGTTAGAATACTAGTAGAAAGACCCTAAGGGTAACCTTGTCCTTGTACAGTCACACCCGGTCATAATCAAAGTAAGTAACCAAGAAGTTGTTTGCAAGAAATGAACAGTTTATAAAATCATTTTAGATAAAAGGGGTCCTCAAGTTGCCACTCAAGTTTCAAATATTTTAGAGGGAGTGGTCCTTAAGACCTCCCTTCAAGTCTATAAAATATTTTAGAGTAGGTGGTCCTTGAGATCCTCCTCAGGCTTACAACGATTTTAGGGGAGGTGTTCCTTGAGACCCCTTTCAGGATTACAATGTTTGTACGACAAGTTACCATTTGAAAGAGTATTTACCAAATCAAATATTGTGCCATTCAATGCCGAAATATTTGCTTTTTGATTTTGATTTACACCAGGTGGCACTGCCAGAGGGGTCAAGTAACTGCCAGAGGGGACAAGTACCAGGATATTTACATTGCAGACCTTGTCCGTCACCAACCCCCTCAATTTTGGTGCCCAAAAAAGTTCCAACTCAACCATAGTGACCGAGTATAAATAGGACCCCTAGGCAAGGTGAAGTCATAACAAAAAACTCAAGTCATTGCTACTCTGTCAAAATCACACTAGACTACCTAGTCTTATCTTCTTTCTCTCTCTCTCTATAAGTGCTAAGTGTTGTGTTTCTTCACTCCCACACTGACATCTGTTATTCTCAGGAGATCCTCTTAAGAAAACATACTATTATTATTGTGAAGTTCATCTCCTTTCAGGGAGTGGTTCTTGCTTTTGTTCTATTTTTACCAAAATCAAAAGGTTTAACTAGGTGCTGCTCCAGAATTTCTTGAAAACCTTGAAGGCATAGTTCATTAAAGTGGGTGATGCCTCACCCGTTTTAGCATCTTACCATATCCCCATCACACTACCCTCCTATATTTGGCGACTCAGTTAGGGAGGTATTTTTACTTTAATGGACAAAGAAGGTTTTAACATTTTTAAGCAATTAGTTTTGGAATACATTCAATCTGGGAATGGAACTCAAAGTGATTAGACCACACAGGAGAATGTGGTGGTGATCGGAGCTAACGCACCTGCTCCTCAGGGAGGGCACGCCAACTCACCTATAGTAGCTTTGATGACTTGTATGAACCTTATGGGCACGTTTTTTGAGTTTTTGAAGCAAAACAATGTGGACCTAGTAAGTTTGGGTTAAGTTTGTGTAACACCAGCAGTTGCCCCCTCTGGAGGGGCAACCACTCGAGTAGATATTTTGATGGAAGTGGATCCATAGGAGAAGGTGGTGCCATATCAATTTGTGGCACCATTAATTTCACCAACAGCAAAGGGCCTGAGTTTGGAGGAATCTCCTTCTAAAAGATGTTATTATAGAAGAGGTGAGGAAGCTGTTTTCCTCCTCTCAGAGGGAAGTACCTCATCTATATGAGGAGTTGTAGGACTATTACCCACAAGATGTGAATAAAAATCCATACTTGAAGGGGTACATTCCACCAAAATTTATCAAGCTCAATGGCAAAGGGGAGAATCTAAGACATCACATGAAGAGATTTATCAAGTACCTAGGGGTACATGGGAATGACAAACATATGATGTTGAGGGAGTTCTCCAAGACCCTTATAAGAAAGGCCTACTTTTGGTACTCCCACTTAACACCCAATAGCATCCCCATGTGGAAAGAAATGCACATGGAATTCCTCCAAAAGTTCTTCGTAGAAGAGGATGAGTTCACGTTGAGACACCTAACGTAGGAGGTACAAATACCTGGTGAGGAGTTAATGCAATATATTAAGCATTTTTGCGTGAGGGCATTGGATGTCCATGTGGATGTAGTAGAGGCAAAGCTAATGTAAATATGTGTTGAGGGTGTTTGGGAGTAATAAAACCTCCATTTGGTCAATGAGACAAGAGATGGAAATTTTAGAAAGTTTACCAGGGTTACCAATAATATAGCTATGATAATCAATCATAGGTCCTCAAGTTCTAGGGCACAAGTGCAACTGACTTCTAGAAGATTTCAAGTTTCGAGGAGGCAAGCAATCAAATATGTGGATGGAGGTTCACAGGGTAGGAAGGGAGGCCCCGAATCTAAAAATAACAGCCCAGGTAAAAAGATAAACTTTAGAGAGAAAGAAGGGAGGCTCCGAATCTTGAAATAATACCCCAGGTAATAAGAGAAAGTTTATTGGGAATTCCCCACCACCGCTACCTTATAGTGTAGCGAAAGCAATGGATTGTTATCGTACATTGGTATGAGAGGGATTGCAGACCCCCTGATTTGAATGGGGAAATCCCAACAACAGTCGATAAAGATAATCCTAAGTATTGTGAGTTACATCAGAGAGTGAAGCATTCCACTAAAGACTGCTACTATTTAAGAAGGATCATTGGTGAGAAGGTGACCAATGGTACATTGCAAATACCTCTAGTAGATCTTAATGAGAATCCACTCCCAGCATATCACTTTGGCATTGCCAATATGGTAATAGCATATGATGAAGAAGCAACTCGAGATCTATTAGAGTGGGAATGTAGCGAGAAAATATGCGAGGAGATAGAAGGGATAGCACTCAACAATGAATATATAAACGAGAAGGAGAGGAGGCATGATGAGTGGTTCTTCAATCCTGACTAAGAAGAGGTTGGAGCTGAGGAGGTCGAGAAAGTGAACCTCCTAGAAGGAAAAGTGGATGTCATCCTTCCTCTAGATGATGGAGGGACATTTGAGGCAGAGTACGTCTGTAATGCCCAAACATATGAAGTGGACTTAGACTCTTAATGTGAAGTTATAATGAGGAGTCCTAAGTTAAAGTGGTTCTTTGACTAGATAAGAGTAAAGTATGACACCAGAGTAGTCATACCAAGGAAGGTTTTAAAAGTAGTGCAGCAACGTGTAGACCCCTCACTAAATTAGCAGGGACCAACTCGAAGGTTGATCAAAAGATACACTTCTGAAGTGGTCTTATCTGAGGCATGACAACTATGATAGATGGAATCTCCTTCCCTAGAGCATTGATCGGTGGATGGGAAATTATTTATATTATGCAAATAAGTACGTTGTATAAAATGTGGATTGATTAAGAGAATATAGTACCTATGCCACTGGTGATTTCAGGATTCAATAGCACCTATATGCAGTCCTAGGATACATGAACATCGGTATCAAGTTGGGGAATTTTATCTCCCAAATCAAGTTCCACATCATCAATTCCAAGAGCAGCTACTAGTTGCTCATTGGAAGGGTGTGGATGCATACCTATGACATAGTAGCCTCCACACACCACCAATGTGCAAAATCTAACATTCAAGTAACACCGATCTTAATCAAAGAAACACATAAGCCATTTTCTGTTGAAGAGGCCCATCAGGTGGATGCAGTGTTTTACATAGAGCTGGACGAAAAAAGGAAGAGTTTTGCAAGTAAGTTAGAGTAAAGGCAAGGGGTTGGAGGAGGTTCCTAGCCAAAGAAGTTTGTCCATGATCATTTAGGAGAGAGGGGGATCCCCTACAAGTAAAAGGCAAGAGTAAGGTAGAGGAAGTAGCCAAACCTCCACGAACTTGCAATAAGGTGGTCCTACGTGACGATAAAGTCATATACCATTTATAATGGTCTGCATAGGTGTCATTTTTGGGATGAGGGCATCGATTCGACACCCGAGTGCTTTGTGGTGGATGAGTCCCACATCATTTAACATATTGAATAATCAGAAGAGGCTATAGAGTGTAAGAAAGATGGACCCAAAGAGAAAATGCAAGAGCTAAAGGAAATCAACCTTGGATTAGAAGGGGGAGAAAGTATACCCATTCTAATTTTCAAGAGTCTGAACCCAAAGCAGAAGGTAGATCTCATCAACTATCTCAAAGAGTTCACTCCTGGAAATATACAGAGATGCAAGGGATAAATCCAAAAGTGAGATCCCACAAATTAAATGTCCTTCCCAATGCTCTTCTATTCAGGCAAGAAACCCGTACGTATAAAGCTGACCTCGACCTAAAGATAAAGTTTAACTTGAGAAACTATTGGCGACGGGGTTCATTAAACATATCCAATATCATGTGTGGCTCTCCAGTATTGTACCTATGGTGAAGAAGGAAAATTCCAAATTCGGATTTGTGTTAACTTTCGTGACTTAAATCGAGCATGTTCTAAGGATGAGTTTCCCCTACCCAGTATAGATAGCTTGGTTGTTGCTATCGCGGGCCATGAAATGTTTAGTTTTATGGATGGGTACGTGGAATATAATCAGATTAAGATGTACCCAGTAGATGCAGAGAGGACTTCCTTCTACACGCCATTGGGAAAGTCTCACTATACATTCATTCCATTTGAATTGAAGAATGCTGGGGCCACCTATAAATGAACCATGATGGAAATATTCCATAATTTATTTCATGATATACTAGAATTCTATGTGGATAATCTAGTGGTGAAGTCAAAAAGAGAAAGCAATCATATTCAAGACTTATAGAGAGTGTTTGAGAGAGATATGACATAGGTATAAGATGCAGATAAAGCCCTCGAAGTGTGCCTTTGGGGTCACGGCGGGGAAATTTTTGGGGTTTGTTGTGAATAGGCAGGGGGTGCAGGTTGATGTATAAAAAAGAAGGTCATCATGATTATGCCACCTCCGATGAGCCAAAGGAAGCTAAAGATCTTCTTAGGAAAGGTCTCCGACCTAAGAAGGTTCATACCTGCGCTGACGGAGGTGACCCACCCATCCATACCCCTGTTGAAAGACACAGCCAAGTGGACCTAGGGAGAGGAACAAAAGAAATCCTTTGATAAGATCAAATAAATATTAGCCTCTCCATCCATGATGATCCCGCTGAAAGCTGGGACACCACAACATCTCTACCTCACTTTAACGAATGGTCTAAAGGAGCACTAGTGGCTCAAGAGAGGGAAGGGGTAGAGAATCTGGTGTATTACTTATTAAGGGTGATCTCGGATACAAAATCCAGATATACCAATGTGAAGAGACATTTCCTTTCCCTAGTCTTCGTGACTCAAAAATTGAGACGCTACCTTCTATACTTCACAGCCCATATAGTCACTCTGTGTGACCCTATCAAGTGTTTCCTGGCCTGAACAATCCTGGTAGGATGAGAAGCGAAATGATTCTAAATATTTTTGGAATATGATCTAAAGTGCATTGTTCCCACAGTTATCAAAAGTCAAGCGATAGATGATCTATTGGCCCATTTCCTAAGGGGACTTTTGAGCCCCCAAGTGAAGAGTTACCTAGGGAGAAGTACCAAGCATGCGTGGCAGAAAAGATGGAGAAGTGGGAAATAGAGTTTGATGTCTCTCGTGCTCAAGGAACAGGATATGAAGGAATTATACTCTCAAATAATAAGGAGAAGATCACCCTCTCCTTCAAGGTAGACTTCATATGCGCAAATAATGAGGCTAAGTATGATGCTCTCATTTTGGGAATGTTGGAAGCACTCCAAAGAGGCATCAGAGTATTGTGCATATGAGGGAACTCTAATATGGTGGTGAAATAGGTTAATGGGGAGTTCACCCTCAAATATGATAACTTGGCACCCTACAGATCAATAATAAAAAATTTGCTCGAGCTATTCTTGGAAGTTACCATTGAGAGGCATGTACGAACACTGAAGAAGCATCCCGACGCGATAGCCCTAATAGATCAAAACTTAGACATAGATGGTCTAGAAGTAACAATCGTAGTACGATGGAGAACAGTGCCTATCACAATTAAGTCCTTATTTCCAAGCGATGAGCTGGAAGATTAGAGGTACTTAGTTTTAAAGGAGCTAAAAGAAAGAGAAAGAACAATGAAGATGATAGAATTAGTTAACAACCACCTTCTGTAGGGAATACTTTACTTCAAGAGCCCTAGAGGGTTCATATCAAGGTGTGTTGGAGAAAAGGAAGATACATAAAGGTCGGCAGAGATGCATGAAAAGCATTGCGGGGATACGGATATCCCTATTTATCGCCAATTGCAACGGGGGGCTGCTATTAGCCCACCATGAGCGCAGAGGTTTCTCATCTGCGATAAGGATGTTTAAAGTGCCAAACCCAATTTGACGAGACAGTAGAAGTTAATTTTTTGGAAGCCTTTGAAGATTGCAGGCAACCATACATAGCCTATCTGAAAGATGGTGAGTTTCCAACAGAGAGAGAAGACAAAATTTATATACGAAAGAGAGTAGCCCATTTCTACCTGGTAGAAGAAGAGATCTATAGGAAAGGATACGACAAGAAGTCTCTTAACTGTATAACCAAAGAGTATACGAAGAAAGTGTTGAAGGAAGCTCATGATCCCTCTCACATTGGAGGTGGCAAACTATACGATCCATTGATGACGTCGGGGTATTACTCGCCAACCATGGAGGCTGACTCCATGGTTTATGTGAAGAAATGTAGAGCCCGTCAAGTTCATGGAAATGTGGTACATGACCCTTTAGTAAGATTACAAAGCCTAGCAGCTCCCAACCCTTTCCACACATGGGCATTTCACTCGGTTAGAAAAATTAGTCCAGCATCTCGTGATAAGGCTTTTATTATTGTGGCTACGGAATTGTATAACAATTGGGCAGAGGCCATTCCTCTAAGAAGAGTGACTATCCAAGTGGTAACCTATTTTATCAAGGAGTATATCATATGTAAGTTTGGTACACCCAAGGTGTAACTAACAAATAATAGGAAATATTTCATATGCAAGGAGATGTCCTTCTCACAAATAAATATAAGATTGTGCACAACAGCTCAACATATCCTACCCAAAAGGAAATGGATAGGTGGAGGACACCAACAAAACCTTGATCAATAACCTGAAGAAGATAATGGAAGACATGTCGGGGGAATGGGATGAGAAATTACCTATGGTACTGTGGGCTTACCTCACTTCATAAATAAAGGTGACCGGTTTCATTCCATTCTCACTTATGTATGAGACTAAAATTTTCCTACTGTTGGAATTGGCGATGCCATCAGCTAGGCTCGCTCTAAACAACGAGCTCATTCCAGATTCAATACATGTGTAGTTGGGGGCACTGGACGAGCATATAGACAAAGAGAAAGAGAACTTAAAACTCTACACCCAACAGTTTTCCAAAGCCTACGAAAACCTAGTCAAGCCGAGAGAGTTCCAGGTTGGGGATTTGGTCCTACGCACATCCACTCATCACCTTCGCATCATGTCAGCGTCAAAGTTCAAACCCAATTAGGAAGGTACTTTTATGGCGATCAGTGTAGCCAAGTCAAGGTACTACCAGATCTCAGAGACGGAGAGTGGCTGTCTCCAATCCATCAACGGCAAATGGTTGAAGAGGTACTATGCCAAGTTTTTGTTAAAATTCATCTGTTAAAAAGAATTTGAGCGGCTTGCTCTAATACAAGAAAAGTTCTTTTTTGTAAAAATGACAGAGCAACACCATATTGTAAATAGTACACAGTATGAATAGAAATGAATAGCAACACTTTTTTGCTCACTGTATGGATATTTTTTTCTACTTTGCTTACTAACTTGCTGCATGAGGTAGATGCACCAGAATAATTTAAATACACTCTCTACTACTCTAGAAGAGAGTTCATGTCAAAATTAAATTTCCTCACCATACTTGGGATACATATATCCTAAAGCATTAGTGTATTGAGCAAAGTCTCTACAGACAAATTTTCTTACATCACCAGACCAGCAAGAGGTTATCCTCTTAATAATTAAAAAAAGAGAAAATATTTTAATTATTTTTTATTTACTCATCTTACAACAGGATTTATATCTTGGAGAACAAGTACTAACCTCTGTTCTTGAAAAAATATTTAGCTTTGACCAGTTCATAAGAATTGTTGAGAAGGGGATCTACACCCTCCCACTCGATTTTTTTTAGAAAAGAGGTTTCTAAGAAATTTATTTGGAAGAAGGACCCTGATTAGGCATAAATTCTTCCCAATTTATCCCTCAATTTAGTTACTTTTAGCACCTCGAACAACGTAATCGAGTTGACTTTATCTCATAATCTTGCTACTGACTTATCCTAACGAGTACACCGAGTTTCTGGTTTTTTGTATTGCTTTTGCAGGTATTTAATGTCAAGAAACGAAAGAAGGAGACCGGAAGAATAAAGGTAGAAAAGAAGGAAAGTCAAAAGGGCAAAAGCATAAATTCTATCCATAATTCGGATGAGGTACCAAAAGAGAAGTTGAAGATATCACATTCATGAGCACATAGGCAGAAACGGAACCTCAATCGGAATCCCGAAACAAAAGATATGAGCATTCAAAGCTAAGAAAGAAAGTCAAACAGGCAGACCGGTCCACCCCTACCCCGGACCGGTCCGCTGTGCAAAACTCCAGAAGACCCCAGATCAAAATCAAATCGAATAAGGGTGAAAAATAAAAGAACCGATCCGCCACGGATCGGTCCGTCAGAAAATAAAAGGAACCGATCCGCATTGGAGGCAGATCGGTCCGCCTAAGGCCCGGACCGCTCCGGCCATTGAGATTCTCAAATCTTATCTTCTCCTAAAAAGAGTCCTAATGCAGCCGAAATTCTTGAATTGTTGTAGGGTATAAAAACCCGTTTTATTATCATTATTTGAACGGAGAATTAGGGAGAATTTTAGTTAATTTTCCATTCTTTTTCAGAAACCCTAGTTTAGATACAATTTACAATTTCAATTCCAATAGTGAAGATTATTTAGAAGTTCTTTGATTACCAGTTTTATTAATTGTTGTTGTTATTGCTTTGGTGAGATTAGGGAGTTATTTCATCTTTTTAATTCTGTTTTACATCAATTCAGAAGTTTTCCTTAGACTAATCATGATTTTCTGCACATCAAACACTGTTTTCATTACTTTCAGCATGCTAGGCTAGATTTTCTAAGGCCAGGATACATGAACCCAGGCTGATGTGTTAGTTGCATGTGTATAACATTAATCCTCTGAATTTAGTGATTGATTACGACCGTATTGCGTAGGAACACAAAAATTGTATATCTTTATATCTCGTTTGCCTCTGGATAACCGAGATGATTTAAAATGCAATTCGAGCGTCACTATCGCGATACCGATTTACTCGTCCTAAGATTAAGTATGACGCGGGCTTGAACCTCGTATACGTAATGCTTGGGAGTACTAAATTCTGGGTCAAATTAATCAGTTAAATTTATGATTAGTATTATAACTGCAATACACTAGGGTTGGGGGATTGTATTCCTGTCGTGTTTTTATCCTACATAGTTTAAAGTTTTAAATTAGTTTTCATTAGTAAATTAGGTAATTTAGTATAATTTCATCTTTTCATAATTCCAAAATTGCATTTAGTTTAATCAATTACAAAACCAAATCATTTTCTCTTTTTCTTTTTAGAGTCAAAGTTAGGATTCCTTCATCTTTTCCCGTCGTCACAACTTCGTTGTCTTAGTTCCCTGAGGATCGATACCCGACTTATCGGATTATTACTTGAGCGACATGCTTGCACTTGAGCCTAGAGTGAACGCATTACTAAGACATATTCTTAGTCGCGTCAATTTTTTGGCACCGTTGTCGGGGATCTCGGTAGACTTAGGATTAGATCGAGTCAATCTAAAACTTTGACCAAAAATTTTCGAAAATCCAAAAACATAAAAAAATTCAAAAAGCACAAAAAGATTCACCACCATCTTTCACAAGCTATTAATGTAAAATTTTGAACTCACTCCCACACCACTTAATACTCCAACTAGTACTCACGAAAATCCAATAGTTGAGTACAACCCCGATAGCCCTCACACTCCAAATGCCCCACAGTTCTGGATTCCACCTCCCACACCGTCACACTCAATCTCCAATAACACTCCATTTTGTTTCTTAGGGCACACCTCCTAACACACTTTGAGCACACCAAGTGAGATCACTGAGTCGTTAAGTGAGAGAGAGATGTCACCACAAAGTAATGCACCTGTCGGTGAGGAAGAGGCCCCGTACCGCCCACTGAGAGAATTTTTATATTCCGAGAGTACTCTCACTCTGGGATGCATTATACTCCTGTATAATGTCGGGCAATTTCGCTTTAAAAATGGGATGATCCCGATATTACCCCATTACCATGGTATGGATTCTGAAAAGCCATACCTTCACATTAGGGAATTTGTGGATGTGTGCGATACTCTCAATGATCAAACTTACACACAAGAGGTGATCCGCCTCAAACTTTTCCCCTTATCGCTCAAAGATAAAGCTAAGACCTGGATATGGTCTTTACCTCCAAGCTCGATTCCATCTTGGAACTAGTTGCAATCGAGATTTCTCAAGAAATTCTTCCCACCACATCGAACAATGTCCATAAAGGCTCAAATTCAAGCGTTCAGACAACCTGAAAATGAGCCATTTCATCGATGTTATGAGCGTTTCAATAAGTTAGTTACTTCATGTCCCTATCATGGATTTGATGCAGGGCAAATCATCTCTTTTCTCTATAATGGGCTGAATCTTAACTCCAAGCAACTTGTTGAAACCATGGAAAGTGGTCCCTTTGTCGACTTAGACGCCCACGATGCTAAGCTTCACTCTAGGTATGTCACCGAGACTACACAATCCTGGGATACATCCGACCCTAATGCTTAAAATAAAAAATCGTCAAGTGACCACCACCCCATCAGCGTCCGACCTATTTCATGTAGAAAAGAGTTCTATAGCGGACAGTCGGATTGATATACTTGAGAAAGAAGTGAGAGACCTATGTGGGATATGTGGAAGAGGACCAACTGGATCCCTACCAACCCCCGTTGAAAAGGTGTGTGCAATTTGTGAGGCAGGTCATTCAACTGAGGAATTCCCGACGATCCCCACCTACAAAGTGATGCTTCAAGAGCAAGTTAGTGGTATAGGAGGTTTTAAGGGTAATTTCGGTGAACCGCACGGGAACTCTTACAACCCTTCATGGAAAAACCATCCTAGTTTTATCTATGGGCAACAACATGCTGCGATGAGCCCAACTTCCCATGTTGCCCCTCCTCTACCACAAAACTTTCAACACACATGCAAGGACATGTGCAAGCACCACCACCTCAAGGATCTTATATCCCGCCACCGCGAAGAACTCTCGAGGATACCATGAATCAATTTATCGCAAGTCAGATTGCAACCAATGCTAAATATGATCGTCTGATTAGAAACATAAATGCAAATCTGTCAAAGATACAATTCTCGTTGAGTGTTCAAGAGAAGGGCAAGTTTCCTGCCCAGGGCCAAAGACCTCCCCAAGGTCAAACTAGTGTTATATCCACTTTTACTGAATATCAGGAGCAATGCAAAGCTATTATCACTCTACGTAGTGGTAGAGTAGTTGACTTGTCACCTCCCCCACATGACACAATGAAAGATAAGGAGATTTCGCCCGGCACAAAAGAGGCCGAAGATGTCCCCTTAATGAGAGTGACAAAGAAGACGCTAGTGAGCCCGAGGTAGTAGTGAAACCACCCTCGGCGGCACCATTTCCTCAAAGGTTGATTCCTTCTCATAAAGGAAACCCACGTGAATACGTGCTAGAAGTACTAAAGCAAGTAAAGCTGAATTTACCTTTCCTCGATGCCATTCAACAAATTCCAGCTTATGCTAAAGTCATCAAACACTTGTTGACGGTAAAGAGATATATGAAGGTAAAAAAGAATGTCTTTCTAAACCAGAATGTGAGATCCATTCTACTAAATGATCTCCCGCCTAAATTTAAAGATCCCGGTGCACCCACCATTTCCCGCATCATTGGAGAAAACAAAATCGAGAAGGCCTTACTTAACTTTGGAGCAAGTGTCAATATCCTCCCTTACTCCATCTATAGGCAACATGACTTGGGCGATGTCACTCTCCAATTAACGGATCGAACAGTGAAGATCCCAAAAGGCATAGTAGAGGACGTGATCGTCTAAGTTGACACTTTTTACTTCCTGGTAGATTTTGTCATTTGGGACACAGAGCCCTCCTTCAACTCGAGCAATAATGTTCCCATTATACTTGGCGCCCTTTATTAGCTACGGATAATGCAATCATTAATACTCGGAATGGGCGAATGCAACTCACCTTTGGGAACATGACCTTAGAGACCAATATCTTCCACATCGCCCGACATACGGGGGAGGAAGATGATCTTCACGCAGTGAGCTTCATAGATGAGATAGTAGAGGAGTAATTTAAGGAGAATTATTACGGAGATGCCTTAGGTCCTGTCTAGTGTTGAGCCATGAGAGTGAGGGGTCGTACACCGAATTTGAGAGGGAGGTTAGGGAGTTGAGAGAATTACTCGATGAGAGAGTGTCGGACGAGGATGCGAGAGATGTTAATTGGGTTTTTAGATTCGAGGAATTACCACCGAGGGATACCCGCATGGTTCCCTCCAGCGAAAAATTTCCAACCCTCAAATTGAAGAAACTCCCCTCCCATATTAAATATACTTACCTAGGAGAGGAGGGTAAACTGTTGTTGTCTCCTTTAGCCTAGACGATGAATATGAGGGTAAACTGTTACAAATTCTGAGGAAGCACCAAAGTGCTTTTGGTTGATGCATTGCTGATTTGAAAGGGATAAGTCTTTTGATTTTCATTCACAAGATCCATATCAAAGAGGATGTCAATCCCTCAAGAGAAATGAAAAGAAAGATAAATCCCAACATGAAAGAAGTAGTGAGAACCGAGATTTTAAAGTTATTGGATGTTGGGATTATCTACCCAATCTCGGATAGCAAGTGGGTGAGCACCATTCAAGTCGTCCCGAAGAAGTTAGGCATGACAATCATTGAGAATGCTAAGGGAGAGCTAGTTCTCCAATGTACCACCACCGGGTGGCGCGTTTGCATTGATTACTGGAAAAATAATGCGGGAACTAGGAAATACCATTTCCCCTTACCATTCATTGATTAAATGCTTGAGAGAGTAGCGGGCCATCCTTACTATTGCTTCCTTGATGGTTATTTCGGATATAACTAGATTGAGTTAGATGTACTTGACCATGAGAAAATGACTTTCACTTTCCCTTTTGGTACGTTTGCCTACAAACGTATGCCATTCAGCTTGTGTAATGCACCCGCGACCTTTCAAAGGTGTATGTTGAGCTTATTTAACGACATGGTCGAGAGAGGACACAAAGTGTTCATGGACGATTTCATCATTTTTGGTACCTCTTTCGATCATTGTCTAGAGAAACTAGAACAAGTACTTGCCCGGTGTGTGGAAAAGAACTTAGTGTTGAATTGGGATAAATGCCATTTCATGGTCACCGAGGGAATAGTTCTTGGCCATATATTATCATCCAAGGGAATAGAAGCTGATAGGGAGAAAATAGATGCCATAGTTGATCTTCTCCCACCAAAATCACTTAAGGACGTGCGCTCTTTCTTGGGCCACACTGGGTTTTATCGAAGGTTCATTAAGGACTTTAGCGCAATCGCTAGACCCTTAAGCAACCTACTCATGAAGGACACCCCATTCGAGTGGACGGAAGCATGCCAAAGCTCTTTTGAAAAATTGAAAACCATGCTTATGTCCACTCCCATCATTCAAGTTCCGGATTGGTCTTTGCCATTCGAACTTATGTGGTATGCTAGCGATTATGCGATAGGGGTTGTTTTGGGCCAAAGAAAAGATAAGCAAGCTCATGTCATCTACTACGCTAGTCGGACTCTTACCGGACCACAACTCAATTACTCTACCACGGAGAAAGAGTTATTAGCAGTAGTCTTTACCCTTGATAAATTCTGGTCATATCTTATCTGTTCTCCCATTACTTGCTTAACCGACCACGCGACATTAAAATACTTACTTGCAAAGAAAGATGCCAATCCACGGCTCATAAGGTGGATCCTACTCCTACAAGAGTTCAATCTCTCCATTAAAGATAAGAAAGGAGTAGAAAACGTCGTTGCCAACCACTTATCACGGCTTTCGTCCGACGTACCTAGTGATCCCATAGCCATAGACGAATACTTTCCGGATGAGAAACTCTTTGCCATCTCTCCTTTGCCCTAGTTTGCGGATATAGCGAACTACCTTATCACGGGAGACGTCCCTCTCGACTCGACACTGCAAGATAAGAAGAGGTTTATTACTTGGTCGCGCATGTTCTTCTATGATGATCCGTTCCTTTTTTAAATATTGCGCCGACCAAATTATCCGACGATGTGTATCGGATGACGAGATCCCAAAAGTCATACAGTTTTGTCATTCCAAAGCTTGTGGAGGCCACTTTTTAACGAAAAAGATGGCTGCTAAAATTATGCAATGCGGCCTCTATTGGCCCACAATATTTCGGGATGTAAACGATGCTTGCAAATCTTGCAATAGGTGCCAACGAATGGGAGCCATTACTCGACGAGACATGATGCCTCTTACCCCCATACTCATCATTGAGATCTTCGACTGTTGGGGTATTGACTTCATGGGTCCCTTCCCCCGTCCTTTGGTTTCCTATACATCCTTGTCGCTGTAGATTAGGTTTCTAAATGGGTGGAAGCTATAGCTACTAATAAGAATGACAACAAAGTGGTGATAAAATTCCTGCAGGAACATATACTTTCCCGCTTCGGTGCACCGAAAGTGATAATCAGTGATAATGGCACGCACTTTTGCAATAGGCCATTCAAGAAGCTAATGAGAAAGTATGGTGTCGTTCACAAGGTTGGAATGACTTATCACCCACAAATGAATGGGCAGGGCGAACTTGCAAATCGGGAAATCAAGAACATTCTTGAAAAGATCGTCAATCCTACCCGAAAATATTGGTCACTTAGATTGAACGATTCGCTATGGGCCTATCGCACCACATATAAAAATCAACTCGGCATGTCCCCTTTCTTATTTGTGTATGAAAAACCCTGCCATCTTCCCATTGAATTAGAGCACAAGGTGTATTAGGCAATTAAGTAATTGAATTATGCCATGGACAAGGCCAGTGAAGCCCGCAAGCTTCAATTGAATGAGTTAGAAGAACTACGCAATGATGCATATGAGAATGATAAGATTTCCAAATAGAGGATGAAACTCTCACACAATAACATCATTCCACGCAAAGAGTTTCTTCCCGGGCAGAAAGTTCTTCTCTATAACTCTCGGCTTCATCTCTTTTCCGGGCAAGTTGCGGTCACGATGGTCTGGCCCGATCGTGGTGAAGAATGTTTTACCTCATGGAGCTGTTGAATTAGACGATTTAAAAGGGGGAAACACATTCAAAGTAAATAGACAACGCCTAAAGCCATTTCTAGAGGCGTGTGTGGAAGAAGTCGACACCATCTGGTTGTCGGACCCTATTTACAGGGTAGAGTGAGCTATTACAGCGAGATCGTCGCACCCCCGACGTGTGTGTAGTGAGCGTCGATAGGACTAGGGTACATTCGGGAAAAGCATTCACATTTTCGAAAAGTTAGTCAAATCGCGTTGACCATTGGTATCGAGAGGTTTTGGACCAAAATTGAATGGGAGTATGTTGTGAAAGTGAAAATTTTCAGAGAAGAGCGTTCGAAACCAAGTTAGGGGAAAATCCAGCCCAAAAACCCTAGGTCGCACCGGTTCCTTTATTTTAGGGCTGGATCAGTTCGCCCCGGACCGGTTCCTTTAATTTTAAGGTGGACCGATCTGCTAATCGAATTTTCCTAAATATTAAAGGACCGGATCGATCCGCCCCTACCCCGGACTGGTCTGCCTTCTGCAGATCTATTTTCAACCTTTCCCTAGGTTCACCCTCTTCTCCCCAATTCTCTTCATTCCCTCTAATTCATCTTCCCAACCCCCAACCCTAACCTTTCCCTCCCAAATTCACCCCCTTTTCCCTCCAAACCCTTTTCCCTCTAATTCCAACCCCTATACTCACCCCTTCACCTATAAATACACAACCATACCCTCCCTTTCTCTTCACACCTTCAACCAAAATCCTCTCTTCTCTGTGTTAATATTGTTGTCTGTTTAGCCGATGGTTTATTTTCTGATGTGGTTAGGGAAGTTTTTATGTACTTTTGCATGTTCACATTGTTGTCTGTTTTTCCTGTAATCGTACCACAGTCTTGTTTGCTATAAAATACGCATTTTTCTCCATTTGTTTGTTTTATTTATCGCACTTATTACTTTGCCTTGTTTAGATTTTATTCCTTTTTGCTTGAGGATAATGCAAAAGTCTAAGTTGGGGGGGTATCAAGTGCATATTTCTAAAACTTCACAAATTTTCAAAAATGCCCAGAAATTTCCAAAAAAAATCAGAAAATTCTGAAAAAACCAAAAATATTTTTGTTCAAAATAAATAAAAATTAGAATTCAAATTTTTCAAAATATCATTAAAAGTCTGTTTAAAGTATCAAGTTGTAAAATTCAACATACACAAAGTCGAAATTGACAAAAGATGTAAATTGAGAGAAAATTGACGACTTAACGAATAAGTGTGGAGTTTAACAAATCCGGTGAGATTCAAGCCTATCACTTTTTCCGAGTTTTTAAATCAATCTAAGTTAATTGTTAACTCAAAGTTCTTTTCAATGCCTAAAAAGTCGTCAAGGATCTCAATCCTTTCATTTTGATCGGTTATGAAAGACGTGTGTGATATTGCTTTGAAAAACATGGCAAAATTGATCTTTAAAGTTAAATTCATCTCGAAACGCATATGGTAACGCAATTGGTATTTTGGACAATGAAGTAGGCCCTCATTTGTCACCCAAAAATATTCGCCAGGAAAAGTAGCGAAAAAATACCCCTTTTGTAACCTAATTTGAGCCAAACAAATTGTCCCTTTCGTTCGATAACCCGAAAAACTAAAATAACCCGGAATTGCGAAAAATGGAAAAATTTAGAATTTAAGTCCAAAAAGTGCATATAAAGGGCAAGAGAATTAAAAATAAATATGCTCAACAAAAATAGTGAGAAAAGAAAAGAAGTGAAAAACAGAAAAAATAGAGAAAAAGAAGAAAAAAATGAGCAATAGCCCGAAAAAAGTACAAATGGACGTCATAAATGACTTTTCCAATTCCAACTTTTCCTGCCATTATCATTTTTCCCCATATACCTTAAAACCCGAAAAAGTCCTAATCGAGTCTAAATTGCGATATTGGTTACCACATGGAGAGCTAATACACCAAAAGATAATGAAGGAGATTAAATGCGTAGAAAAAGAGGCAATGTTCCCGTTTTTAAAACCGTAATTTGTTGATGAGATCCTTTTACCATAAAATTTTCGTCTTTCTACTTGTATGCGTGACTTTGTGTCCATTACATTTACTCTTTATATCATGCATACCTAGGGAATAGCCATATTCCGAGTGATTCATTTGACAGAACATTCCGTGAGATTTTGAAATCAAAACGAATTTCGGATAAGTAACGTAATGGTCAATCGGTGGAAATTCGCGGTTATATTTCCGGCTTTGCACACACGCACTATGATTTGAGACTATTGAACATGACTTGATGATGACTATTTTCTCGAAAAGTTTGAATTGTAGAATTTTTAGGTACTTTGAATTTTTCTTTCAGTCAATAACGAATTTTGTGGGTATATTCACTGCAAACCCTCACGAGACACAACTTGTCCTACTAGGATAACCTAAGGGTTTAAAGGCTTGTTGCATACGCTAAATGCAATTGCTTGCCCTTGAAAAAGGTATTCTATCTTAATAAATTATTTTTCAAGAGTTGAGCCTTACTAGGATTCTTTTACATTGCTCGGGACGTGCAAAGTTCTAAGTTAAGAGGGCTTGATTAGGCATAAATTCTTCCCAATTTATCCCTCAATTTAGTTACTTTTAGCACCTAAAATAACGTAATTGAGTTAACTTTATCTTATAATCTTGCTACTAGCTTATCCTAACGAGTACACGGAGTTTCTGGTATTTTGTATTGCTTTTACAGGTATTTGATGTCAAGAAACGAAAGAAGGAGACCGGAAGAATAAAGGAAGAAAAAAAAGGAAAGTCAAAAGGGAAAAAGCATAAATTCTATGCGGAATTCAGATGAGGTACCTAAAGAGAAGTTGAAGATATCACATTCATGAGCACATAGGAAGAAATGACACCTCAATCGAAATCTCGGAACAAAAGATATGAGCAGTCAAAGTTGAGAAAGAAAGTCAAACAGGCAGACCGGTCCGCCCTACCCCGGACCGGTTCGCTGTGCAAAACTCCAAAAGACCCCGGATCGAAAGCAAATCGCTGAAGGGTGAAAAATAAAAGAATCGGTCCGCCTGAAAATAAAAGGAACCGATCCGCATTGGAGGCAAACCGGTTCGCCTAAGGCCCAAACCGGTTCGGCTATCGAGATTCTCAAATCTTATCTTCTCCTAAAAAGAGTCCTAATGCAGCTGAAACTCTTGAATTGTTATAGGGTATAAAAACCGTTTAATTATCATTATTTGAACGTATAATTATGGAGAATTTTAGTTAATTTTCCATTTTTTTCAGAAACCCTAGTTTAGATACAATTTACAATTTCAATTCCAATAGTGAAGATTATTCAGAAGTTCTTTGATTACCAGTTTTATTAATTGTTGTTGTTACTGCTTTGGTGAGATTAGCGAGTTGTTTCTTCTTTTCAATTCTATTTTACATCAATTCACAAGTTTTCCTTAGATTAATCATGGTTTTCTGCACATCAAACACTGTTTTCATTACTTTCAGCATGCTAGGCTAGATTTTCTAAGGCCGGGATACATGAACCCAGCCTGATGTGTTAGTTGCATGTGTATAACATTAATCCTGTAAATTTAGTGATTGATTATGACCGTATTGCGTAGGAACACAACAATTGTAGCTCTTATATATCTCCTATGCCTCTGTGTAACCGGGATGATTTAGAATGTAATTCGAGTTTCACTATAGCGATATCGATTTACTCGTATAAGTAATGCTTGGAAGTACTAAATTCTGGGTCAAATTAATCATTAAATTTACGATTAGTATTATGACTGCAATACACTAGGTTTGGGGGATTGTATTCCCATCCTGTTTTTATCATACATAGTTTAAAGTTTTAAATCAGTTTTCATTAGCAATTTAGGTAATTTAGTATAATTTCATCTTTTCATAATTACACAATTGCATTTAGTTTAATCAATTCAAAAACCAAATCATTTTCTCTTTTTCTTTTTAAAGTCAAAGTTAGGATTCCTTCGTCTTTTCCCGTCGTCACAACTTCGTTGTCTTAGTTCCCTGAGGATCGATACCCGACTTATCGAATTATTACTTGAGCGACATGCTTGCACTTGAGCCTAGAGTGAACGCATTTTTGAGACATATTCTTAGTCGCGTCAGACGCCACATACAAGGGGAAAGATTTATAATAAAAATAGCCATTCTATGTATAAATTGTAGTCAAAGCTTACGGGAAGGAGAAAAGCAACCCTTTCCCCCAGTTATGCCCTAAGAAATATATGTACATGGCAAGCATACCCCATAGTTAGAAGGGCCAGTTCTAATATATATATATATATATATATATATATATATATATATATATATATATATATATATATATATATTAAATTGCTCAGATAACATGCAGGTACCCCACAGTTAGAAGGGGTTGCTCTAAAAAAATATTAACTGGCTTGGTATAGAATGCAAGTACCCCACAGTTAGAAGGGGTAGTTATAAAAAACTGTTAACTTGTTCAGAATAACATGCAAGTACCATGCAGTTAAAATGATATGTTCTACAAAAATATAATAACTTGCTCAGATAATATGCAAGTACTCCACAGTATACGAGGCAGTTCAAATGGACTAAGTGCTCGTAAAAAATTAGAGCAATTCATAGTAAGTAGATATCAAAATATGAACATATGCATAGAAATGAACAACATAATGGAAGCCAATAAAGGTCTTTCCATTAATAATGTTAGAAGTTCTTTATATATGGAAAACTATACAAAATGAGGTTTACATAACAAACCTATCTACCCAATAGACAAGATAAAAAATAAATCATGTCGGGAGAATAGGCTTATGTAAGAAGGAATGGCTTACTGAACAAGATGCTCCTCTAACCTAACCAGTCAAGACTCATCCTCCGCATCACTAGCCTCTAGCTTGGCAAGCTTGTCCGGGAGGGAATAAATCTAAACCTAGATCTGAGATACCTCCGCCTGACGATGCAGCACCTGGGACTTCTTGGAAGTATGAAGCGTATTCATCTTCCAAGAAGTGGCCCTAAAAAATGAGGAATGAAAGCGTCAAGCCAATCTAACAGAAAGTGATAGCGTCATTACAGATCATGAAGAGCTTAGGGGAATAGTGCGATCCTCTGAGTGGTCATATCGAAAAGAGTACTAGATAATAAGTCGTGGAGATGGCTGGCCAGGGCCTTTAACTTGAAGACCATGAGACTGTCGATATTCAAGATGCTCTAAGATCTAAATGTCTTAGGATGTTGCTCGAGAAGCATCTCTAACACCTCCCGCTCATGCATACAGAACCTCGAGGGCGGCTCTAAGAGCCAAGTCATTCTCATAAATTCTCTTGGATCCTCCACCTCGATATTATCATAGCATATATTCTGAGACTCGAGATCATAAAGAAGAAGAGATAGGTCCTCGTCAAAACTGACATCACCAGTTGCTTCAGAACTCTTCTCAGCCTCACCAGTCACCTCAGTAGGATCACCGATATGATCCTAAAATAGACAAGTAAAAAGAGAAAAGTCATAAAGAGGGGAATGAGCAGGTGGTAGAACACCCATTCTCAAATTTAAACAAAGATTATAAGAGTCTCGTCCCATAGCCCAGAGGGGTCAGTATGCTCCCACCAAATCTAAGTGGCGCCATGAGGCCTTGAACATCATCCTAACATAAAATGGACAGGAGTTAGCATTTATCTTTTGAAGAAAAAAAGAGAATCGATAGTAACTTTAACATACATAAATTAGTTTGGTATGACAGTTTAATACCTGGGGGGTGCGCAGTAAATCACTCTCCATTTGCCCCGCAAAACTAAGGATGACCGCTTTTTTAAACTGGAAAATGGGGAAACAAGGGATTGAGGATGAGCCTATCTATGCAGTTAAAATTAGTAAGAGAGGGGAAATATAAAAGAGAGCATGGTATGACAGCATAACACCTCTCTCATAGCAGTTTCCCCTGAATGTTCCACAATCACAGTAATAACTGTAACGCTAACCTAAAAATAAGGAAACAATTTAGTATCAACAAGTACTTTCATTGAAAATTGAGGTTCAACAGGTCTAAGTAGACCAAGTCCTTACCCAGGTGCTCTCCTATGAGTCCATGAACGGGATCATGAATAATACTGACCTGCAAGATAACAAAGTAAAAGGGTGTCAATAAACCCTATCACTAACAACGTTAGTCAATGAAAAGAAAAATATACATAGTATCACACGGACTGGGGTAGTCTCCTTTGGGATGCCAGCCAAAGCCTCTCGGACTCATAAACTAGTATAGTGCCAACCTGAGAGCTCAAATATAGGTCCCATGGATAAAAGGACCATAGTTACATATATGTTAAAAGAAACTTCAGAATGTTCAAATATGCAATAAATATAGAAAATCGGTGTGCAAAGACTAATGTACCATGGAAGTTGTTCCTATAGATCTAGGAAAAGGCCCTCGGACAATGGAATTTAGCTAGGATAGCTGAGGCATCCTCCCTTACAGAAGTTGAAGATAAACCCACGGGTGGTGCCTCGGGATCTCTCTCTGTGGCCTTCATTGTAGGCACCACATATGAAGTGGACTCACTAGCACTGACTTGAACATAGAGGAACAATATGAATGGCTATGGGTTGTTCAATGTAGTAAATAAAAATATATAAAAATAAGCAGAGGAAGGTTTGAGTAAAATTGGGAGGGGTTATATGATAATCCCTCCAACAAAGATAATAGCATTCATAGCTCCCTCACTAGAAGAAGGAGCTACTTGAGGATCAACTGAAGAAGAAACTTATGGAGTAGCAACACCGGCAAGCTAAAATGTAAGCATATAGAAATAGGGTATGGAAATGAACTAACAATGACAAAGAAAAAATTAGTCAAGAAATGAAATATTCAAATCAAGTGTACCTTAATTCCTTCTAACGAAGGGGGATGAAAGATTACTGGTGGAGTGGTCATACCAGAAGTATTGGCCTGATTATTACAGGGTTGTTAATGAACAAAACATGGATAGAGAAATAAATTGAACTTAATACGAGTAAGCAATACCTAAATAGTCGAGGTAGCCTATGTAATAGGCTCGCTAGAAGCAATTATGAACAGCTATTGAGAAGGTATACACTGGATATGGGGCCTATTGTCCATGGGCGCGAAAACCCAAGAGATGGGAATCCTCCCCGCAAGTGATAGATTTGGGGCAGTGCCTCCAATAAGCTGAGCTATCCTCCCAGTAGAATAAGGGCCACTGGAGGGTAATCCCTGCAATGAAGAAAGACAAAGATAATACAATTATATATATAAAGTATAATTGAATAGATAAAGACAATAGAGGTAACAAACTCAAAGTACCTCAGAAGGCCCGATAGAAGAACCACCTGCTGCGGAGGACGTGAGAAGTGAGGAAGTATGATTGAGTGAAATATATTGGGAATTATTATAAAAATAGTCCCATGAGGGGAATCCTTCATGTAATTATGAATGATGAGGACCTCCATCTGCCAGAGAGTGAACCATGAACGAGTAAAGGAAGGAAAGTAGTCTCAATAAGGCACAAATAAACCACTCATATGGCTAACTCTATGAACCATCGCTTCAAATGTAAAATTGGCAAAGGCCTCATAGTAGAGCTTGTAGGGGAAGGTGCTCGAAGGATAAGTAGGAGTGTGAACCCCCTAATCATAGAGAAAATGCCTCCTAACCCTATGCGAATGGCAAAATTATACACCTTTTCCAAGGATAGTCAATACAGACAAATTTCATGGTAGAAGAATGACAACTATAGAGATGTGAGGGAAAGGGGAAACAAACTCAACATTAGCAGGACAATAAAAGGTTCCCCTAGAAGCAGAGAAAGATCTCCAAGTAAAAATACCACTAACCATCTTGTAGTAAGGCCTAAAGGAGTACACATCAATGTTATCAATTAAAGACCCTAGGTAGGTCTTAAGAGTGTTTTTGTGCCACCTCGCAGCACAAGCAGCCTTGCTATCACAGGCCTTAGCCTCTCGGGCAAAGTTTGCAAATCTCTCGAATAAAAAGGATAATAGAATGAAAGTGATGGTAAAATTAATGGCATCATGAAGATTTTAAAATATAGATGATCTTTATCTAGAAAAGTGTATAATATTCCTAGTGTCAGATCATCCAGGGGGACTGGCCTCACTCGATCAAGTCTCACAACCAGCTTTAAGAGAAGTTCGCGAGTAGAGCCATTTGGCTTCCCTGAAAAGTAAAAAAGAATTCTTCCAAGTGTGAGGGTGAGTTATTTTTGGGCTGTCTTGACCCAATTTGGTTGATAGTAACATATTTTGAGCACTCACCCAATGCTGAGTGGAGCTCTCCTACCATGTTTTCTTCAGTCTCATCGTCAAAGCGATGAGTGAGTACATGGTCTCCCTAGTAAGTAAGTGAGAGAATCTCGCAGACATCTTCCAAAGTAATATTAAATTTCCCCCCAGCCAATAACAAAAGTGTGTTAATCTCTACTCCAACAAGAAGACAGCAAAGTAAAGGCAGGGGATTTTTTGACGATAAAGCAGGACTTGAGGCTGCTAATGGTGTTCGGAAGACCTAGACCCTCGATGACAGACTTGTGCGAGGGGGTGGATAAGATATGATATATCCAAAGACCCCATTCATTTGTGGCTCCCCCACAAGCCTTGACCTCAATGTTAGAATGGGGAAAATCACCCCTGTCCACTCCCACCCTAAGAATTGGATTAGGCATTGCGATAGGAAGGTTAAAAGACTCATTTAGACCCACATGGAGTTACTCATTTATCTTAGCCATAAAATCCACCTCGAAATTTGGTAGAGAAGCTATAAAGGTGTCCTACTCGCTAAAGTAAGGTGCCAAGGGATAAAGGACAAAATCTCTTTTCATGCGAGCAGCTAGATATTCCTTTTATGACTTTGAATGGGAAGAATACGAGGATCCCCTGCTCATGTGAAGATCAACAGAACCACCACCATGTACAGAGGCGGTGGGTTCCAATACGGTGGAAGAGACGGTGGAGGATAAGGTGTCTACGACCGTTGAATCTGTGATAGAAATATGTATCATTCAAGGCCTCACTCAAGTTTCAAATATTTTTGAGGAGGTGGTCCTTGAGACCTCCATTTAATTTTATAAAATATTTTATAGGAGGTGGTTCTTGAGACCTGCCTCAAGTTTACAAACATTTGAGAGAGGTGGTCCTTGAGACCCCTCTCAAGTTTACAAAGTTTGTACAACAAGTTACCGTTTCAAAAAATATATACCAACTCAGATATTTTGTCATTCAGTGCAGACATATTTTCTTTTTTACTTTAGTTTACACGAATAGGGATAAATGGTATATTGCAGACCTTGTCCCTCACTAACCCACTCAGTTTTAGAACACCGAAAAGTGCCCAATCAAACCTAGGACCATTGGGCAAGGTCAAATCACCAAAAAAAAAGCAAGTCATACTGTTACTCTGTCAAAATCACACCAGACCACCTAGTATTCTCTCTCCACTCTCTCTCTAAGTGCTAAGTACTTTGTTTATTCACTCCCACACTGACAATCGTTATTCTCAGGAGATCCTCTTAAGAATACTTACTATTATTATTGTTAAGTGATATTCTTGCTGGGAGTGATTCTTGATTTGGTTCTAATTTTACCAAAAGGAGAAGGTTTTATCAAGTGTTGCTCTAGAAGTTCTTGAAAACCTTGAAGGCATAGTTCATTAATGGGGGTCATGACTCACCCATTTCAGCATCTTACCAAACCCCATTCACACTACCCTCTTACAGTATAATATGTACATCTTCATCGCTATCATAACATCTTGGTTCAGATTTGGAATGAGTGTCATCATTAAACTCATTTGAAGAATATTTCCTTCTTATTTCCCTGGATTTATTTCTAGATGCAAGAAACTTTTTAAAGTCTTTAGCCGATAAAAAACATCATCATCTTGTTCTTGACTCTTCTTGCCCTTGCTTGAAAATTTAAAGGAAAGAGATTTTTTTTTCGATTCTTCTTTTTCAAACTCCTTCAACTCTATTTCATAAGTTAAGAGAGAACCAAGGAGTTCATAAAGAGTAATAGGTCTCTCTTTTATAATTTGTTTAATAACAAGATTTTTGTGCATCCACTCCATTGAAAGAGACCTAATAATTTTACCTACATTCTCATTATTAGTAAAGAGTTTTTAAGATACTTTAAACCATTTAAAATAATTGTCAATCTAATTAACATATCATTAATAGATTCATAGAGTTTCATTCTAAACAACTCATAAGTACTAACAAGCATGCTGATTTTATCTTCTCTAACTTGACTCGTTCCTTCATAAGTAATTTCTAACCTATCTCAGATTTCTTTTACGGATGCATAACAAGAAATTCTATTTTACTCATTTACATCTAAAGCACAATATGAAATATTCATAGCTTTGGCATTTATTTGAATTTTCTTTATATCTACTTTATTCCATTCATTTTCATCCTTAGAAACAAAATATTATTTACCCATTTTCATCGAAATAAGGAGACCAGTTATAATAACTCTCCAAGCATCATAGTCATGTGATTGAATAAAAAAAATCATTATATTTTCCAACAATTATAATTATTTTCAGAAAATATAGGAGGCTTATATATAGACTGACCTTCACCCATGGATGTTGAAAAGTTTGTCATGATCTTTTGACTCTAAGATAATTAAATAATACTTTCTTTGATTCCAATTATTGCCTAGAAAAATACCCAAGAGGGGGGGGGGGGGGGACTGGGATTTTACAAACTTTTTCGGTTAAATTAAACTTTTTGAAAGTAATTAATTTAAAACACTTAACCAAATTACAGATTAATTAATATTTAATGATTAAAATAGAAAATGTCAAATAAATACCATCAATAAATAAAAGAAGTCAAATTAACAAATTATAACACGAAATAAATATTTAATAATTTTTCGTATTTAATACTAATTAATATTACGTAATTAATTATTTATTTCAAAAATAATTACTTTAATTTCAAAATAATTTTGCCAAATTTCATTACTAATTTATTTGCAATTTTATGTGCTGAAAATATAAAATCAAACAAGAATACGCAAATAAATAAATATAAAAGTGTTAAATAAATGATACCGAAATTTAACGAGGTTTGGCCAAATCCCTGACAACGTCCACACACTCCTTCCGCTTCACTCTGTGATCCACTAGAGATTAGGATCAAATCACCGTTCTAAACCAAGATACACTTATGGGTAGGACCGAGCACCGTTAGAACCGCGATTCAATTGCAGGTAGGACTGAACACCGTTACAACCGAAGCTTTAACAAAGCTTAAAAAAATCTGAATTTGTATTTCAAGGTTGAATAATGAAACTCCTTAAAATAAAAACTTATCTGAGTTACTTCTTGAAGGATACTTCAAAAACTATTCTGATTTTGGCTTTAGTCTTCACTTGAAATTATACCAGAATATTGATTCTTGTGTTCTTGCTTTTTGTAACACCCCGTATTTCTGAGTATTTAGAATTTAATTAATTCGGTTATTTATAAATTACACATGTATCGGAATTTTATTTAATTAAATATTATATGTTTATTACATATTGATTGGGAGAGGTTATTATTAATATTTATGGGGTAAATGTACTAAGTGTGTAGTAAGTAAGATGTTGTAATTATTATATGTCGTAGCGCATTATATCAACGGGATTATGTTATATCTCAATAAGGAGTCGCGCGTAGACTAGTAAGGTCGAGATATGAAATTTACGTAAAGTGACTGAGATGGCAATTTCGAGGTCAAAATTGATTCTGAATGGATCGAAATAGGTGGAATAGAATACCCGAGTGTATCGATTGAGTCTCATGGAAATTTTAGACTAACCCAGCACCACATAAGGGCATTTTGGTCATTGGATGTCTAGGGTTGAAAAAACTCCGAATTTGAGAGTGTTATACCTACCACTTTGAGATAGATGCTAGGATTACAACACTTGGGAGAGTGGAGAGGCTATAGGAGAGAAAGAAGAGAGGAACCCTAGGCTATTCCACACCATTTTTCTTCACCGTAATCACCGAAAACGAGATCAAAGCAAGGGAAGAACAACTCCATCACCAAATAACAAAAATCAGACTTGAAAATATAAGGAAAGTGTTTATCTTAAAAAAATTTAAGCATGTTATAATACCTATGGTAGTGTAGGGTTGAAATTTCTTATTTGGGTGAATTCTTGGGATTTATGTGGTTGTAATTCATGATATGGTGTAGGATTCATGTTAGAAATAATCGCACTACTTTGGTTATACGAAATCTGATATTAGATGATTAAAACTATAAATAAATCTAAAAATCTTGATGAATATGCATGAAGAACATCAAAAGTAGGGTTTTATAATTTATGCAGATTAAACCTGTTTGTGATTATATTTCTTAAAGATTTGATGAGTTAGTTTTGTTAAAAACTGTTAGAATACTCCCATGTGAGATTTTGTTGATTTGGTTGGGAGTTTAGGACATTTTCTTGGAGGTTTGATGGATCAAAAATGGTGAAAAATGCATTATAGTTGAAGTTGTCGAACCTAATGTTGATCGATTGATCGACCAGTTTTGTCAATCGATCAACCAAAGCTAAAATGGGTCTTTTGTTTATTTACATAGTTTTCCTTGTTGATGACCACCGAAGACTTTAGTGATATTGTATTAACAATATAAGGACTTAGAGGATATTAGTGGACATATAGTGAAGGCCCGACTTAGTCTTAATGAGGCTAAATTGGAGCTAGGACCGACGAGAGTTAAACGATTATGTTATGTAACAAGAATTTACAAATCGGGTTACGAGAAGACTAAACGATGATATAAGTCTAATATTAGTAGTATAGATATGGTTTAACTACTAAAATTACTTAAGGGGATAACTAGGACCCTTCAGGTAGTGAGTGATACTCGAAAAAAAAGTGTGAACCGTTGGTACACTGAGTATTCGACTGATATAAATAATACATATCGGATATATTGTGGGTTGTATGTGTGTGTATATATATATGGAGGTTTCGCGTAGTGGGAGATTCCACCATGTCAATTCCAGTGAGGTCCGATTGTGTGCCCTAGAACATAAAACTTAGGGAGGCTCACTATATGATTGTGTATTAGTGGGAGTGGAAGGTCATTGCGCAACCCAAATACTTAGAACTATGTTCGCCTCCATTATGTGTTGTTTGATTTACGGGTCGAGGTGGCATTCCGAACCAATAGTCCATGATTTGGTATGAGAGGTACATAAACTTGATAGAAGAGTTTGCATGCATCGCGATGGCCATTCTATGGGATAATGTAGTTATGTGCGTGTATATATATATATACAAGTGTGATTATTCTACTTTTCTGTGATGGTAGAAAAGTTTATAGTGTATATCTAAAAGTAACTTAAATAAAAGTTGATATTACATGACGATAAAATTTAAGGAAATTTGGAAATCTTGATGAATATGCATGAAGATCATCAAAACTAAGGTTTTATGATTTATGGAGATTAAGTTTGTTCGTGATTAGATTTCTTAAAGATTTGATGTGTTATTTTTGTTAAAAACTATTAGAATACTTTCATGTGAGGTTTAGTTGTTTTGGTTGGGATTCTGAGACATGTTCTTTGAGATTTGAGCATAAAAAATGTTGAACGCATCTGGGACGAAGCTATCAAACCCAGAGTCGATCGATCGATCGATCAAAGCTGAAATGGGCCTTTTGTTTATTTACATAGTTTTCCTTGTCGAAGATCGTGGGGTACTTTAATCATGTTGTATTAACTATATAAGGTCTTAGAGGATATCATTGGATATATAGTTAAGGCCCGACTTAGTCTCAATGAGGGTAAATTGGGACTAGGACTGACGAGAGTTAAATGATTACGTTATGTAATAGGAATTTATAAATCGGGTTATGAGAAGAGTAAACGATGACCTAAGGCTACTGTAAGATAGAGATGTTTTAACTAATGAAATTACTTAATGGGATAACTAAGACCCTTTGGTAGTGAGTGATACTCGAAATATACAAAACGAACAATAAGTGTGAATCGTTAGTACGTTGAGTATTCGAAAGATATAAATACTACGTACCGTATATATTCTGGGTTGTGTTTATACATATACTTGAGGTATATATATATATATATATATATATATATATATATATATATATATATATATATATATATATATATATATATAGGCTATAAGAATACCTATTATCTGATTTCTTACATGTGTGAACATACCTATGATGTCTGTTATCATGATAGGTTCCATGCAGTGCATGATCCCACCATGGCGATTCTAGCGAGGTTCGTATGTGTGTCCCAAAACATAGGTCACCTCACTATCTGAGAGTATATTAGTGGGAATGGCAGTTCATTTTGGTACATTAGTTATGTGCATGTTTTAAAGGCTTAGAACTATGTTTTCCTCCATTGTGTGCTATTTGATTTATCGTTCGGTGACATTCCGAACCGATAGTCCTTGATTTGGTACGAGAGGTACATGGACTTGATAGCAAATTATGCATGCGCCGCGATGTCCATTCGAGGAGATGATGTAGTTGTGTGTATATATATATAAGTGTGATTATTCTACTTTTGTGTGATGGTTGAGAAGATAGATAGTGTATTTGTAAAAGTAACTTAAGTAAGAGAAACTTAATTAATAGTTCAATGAAAATATTCGGTTAATATTAATTATTATTTTATAGTAGCATATCGGATGGGAAGTACTTGTGAGTTAAACTTGTATTGGTTAGTTAGATATGTATGTCTAGTTAGGCTGGGTAGCATAACTAGGTGGGTGAAATAGAAAATGTTAGGTGTGCACTATAGTTGACAGGTGAGGAACTCAAGGGAGTGTACATGAAAGTTACGTGTGTATCTAAAAAATACTTTTTACTGCAATTTAAATACTTGATAAAAAAATTTCAAAGGTTTTGGGGTTGTGACCCTTCTCAAATCTAGTTTTTTTAAATCTTTAGGTGTCCAGCCATAGGGATGACAGACTTGATGGTCGAGTCCAGGGATGCATAGCTGCAGCACTTGTGGAGGCATACAAGATTTGTGTAGATGCTTCAGTTACTTCAATCCTATATTAGGATCCTTGATCACTTATTTACCCTGGTTATGTTGCCCGTTCAGCTTAGACATTTATTTCAGATTTATTTATCAGACTCTGTACTTAGATTTATTTTCGTTTCAGTTAAACTTATGGTTGGGATGTTGGTTTTGGAGCTGATGGTTTATTTGGCATTTATCATTTATCTATTTTCCTTGCGATGCTTTAGACTTCCATTGTTCTATGGACGGATGATATTATTTATTTCCACATGTTGCTATGCCTTAATGGAATATAAAAGTTGGCACTGGCTTAATTCAACATAGGTGTTAAAAAAATTCGACAGTGATGCTAAGAATGAACCAAATGAGATTCCTATTTATTTTGGTAAAGGACTGATCACCTGCGGTAAAAATACATGGGGTCACACTTTTCTTCTTCCAAAATAGTAAAATATGGATTTTTTTTGTTATCTCAAAAATGTGGAATTGAGTATCAACTTTTGTTGTCTCTTCAATGTGTATGAGCTACATATAAAATTAATTTATGTCTTATTGGTTCTCTTCTTCTTCAATGAAAGTCTTGAATGCTTAAATAATGGTTGAATGGATACTAAAAAAATACAACTCTAGATATAATTAAATACTATGATTTTGCTGAGAAGAAGGTGACTAATAATGATCTATAAATCTTATTTGTCTTCTCATTAAATACATGGTTGTTGAGATTTGAAAGTGGAATGCATATCTCCTGATTAATTTTTGGTGGAGATATAGTAGAGGAGATGATAGTTTCAGCAGAATAAAAAATAGTAGCACCAACAAGAGAAAATTAATATGATATAGAAATGTTAAGCAACATATAATTGAAATTAAGATGTGTAGCTGCTTTATGTACAATGATGTGACAAAACAAAAAACAGTGACAAGACTATTATGTTGTTCCAGATAAAATTCTATGTAAATATATATATAAAGCGAATATTATAAAAAAATGAAATTATATATATATATATATATATATATATATATATATATATATATATATATATATATATATATATATATATATATATATATAAACAAAAGAAGTGTATCTATATAAATATATAAAAGTTGATATGATGAAAATGGCTGAAGCATTTAATTAACTATGTTGACCTGACTTGATGGGAATCAAAACTGATGCGCGGGGACAAGAAATATTTTTTTTATGAAACATACACTCACAAAAGTAATATAGGTGTTGTTCAAGGATGTCATGGTGTTTAGCAGGATTAGTTATATTTATATATAAAAATATCTTCAAGATAAAAAGAAATAGTACAAAACACTGCCCAAGCAGTGGTGCGCAGGGTCCAAGAGGACTATGAAGTAGACAGCTAATAGAATTAGACTTCAATAACTATTTTATTTCAAACTCCCAATGTAGACTTAGAATATTATTACCACTGCCAAAGCAAGTGGGTACATAAACCAAAGCATTACATAGAGTGTATATATAGTAGGAGATAAAAAAAATTATGCTCAACAATTACATTACCACTAAAGTAATTAATTAACTTAGTTTAACAAACTTGATTGGAAACAAAACTGAGAATGCCCGTTACTCGCAAAGGGTGATTTCAACTGAAATTTTGACACCAATTTTAATAACGCTGAAACGACTTTTCAAAATATTTTATCTTATTTACCCCAAACATGAATCTGTGAGTAAAAGAAAAAAAACAAACCATGCAAATACGACACGGTCAATATGAGGAAAAAAACCCTTTCGGGTAAAACCTTTTATTTCACTATAAATTGTAAATCGCAACTGTGACAACCCGTATATAACTATGATAAATTATAATTAAATCATGATTATCTTATGTGATATGAATAATGTTCTATTAGTATGTCTAATGTTAAGTGATTATGTTTATTATAATCCTACTTTCATAAATCATGAAAGGTCGAATTATTTACAAACACAAATTTTGTTGTTTTCGATAGAAATGTTCCTGTTAGAGACTAGTTTTGACCTTTATAACATTATAAATGACTTGAGATGAAAACTATATAGTTGTAGACATGTGAGTTAGGGTTTTAACACAACAAACGTATCATTAAATGGATGCCCGAGTAAAGAGTTATACCGAATTTACGAACAAAGGGCAAAGTTGTCCATTTCCTTTAAGTGGTAATTTGTCTTTTATTAAACCAAATGATTTAATTTGATTGGTTGGCTTGGGAGCATCCCTAGACGACTTAAAACTCTCCCTCTAACTTATTTCTTCATCAAATTAATCCCTAGGTTCAGTTTCAAGTGTTGTTAGCTTGAGGAAAGAGAAGGTAGAAGTTTAGGAAGAAAAGTGAGGAGAAAAAGTGTAGAAAAAATTCGTGGAAATTACGTAAAAGTCCCGAAGGTAATCCTAATTGTAAATCTTGTCATTTATCTTATATTACTGATTTATATGATATAAATCATCATAGTTTTACAAAAGTTTTAGCCCATCATAGTTTTGGTATCAGAGCCTGGTTTTTAGAGGTTCTGGAGTGAGAACTTTGGCAGTGAATGTTAGAAATATATTTTATTTGATACTAATGATTATATTAGGAAAGATATGTATATCTGCATGTTGTTATATCTTTGATTCATTTAAGATATAAGATAATGGAACGAGGGAATGTAAATGTGAGAATAAAATATGAGGCTTCAAATATTCCAGCAGAAGCGGAGGTTGAGCAACCTGTTCCGATAAATGTGGAACCCGAGCCAGAACAACTGACAGATATGCTAAAAATGGCACATGTTATGACGCTAATGGAAGAGAAACAAGCTGGATTTATGGCTAAGATGAAAGAACAACAGACCAGGAAACTGGAGGCACAAGCCTTAGCTCGGGCTGATGAGGTGATACACGTGGAAGAAAGAAGTACTTCACATGAGAAATTTATTAAGATGAACCCACCATTGTTCGAAGGAGCAGTTGATCCCGCAGAGGTAGAAGTTCGGGTTAAAGAGATTGAACTTATCTTTGGGGTGATGAGGATGCCTGAAAATCAATGAGTGACCTTGGCGAGGTATATGCTGAAAGGAGAAGATAAATATTGGTGGGATGCCACAAAACATTTGTTGATTACTCCAGAAGGTGGGAATGTGATCTCATGGGATGCTTTTGTCAAAGCTTTGTATGATAAGTATTTTCCCCCAATGTATCGAAAACAAAAGGAGAAGGACTATTTCATGTTGAATCAGGGGAGTATGACAGTTAGAGAATTCGAAGCTAAACTTACAACATTATCTCGATTTGCTTCGAGGTTTATACGAAATGAGGAAGATACGTGCAGCCAATTTATCGATGGGCTTGAGTTAGTCATTAAATGTAGATTGTCGGCTTTAGAGACTTCTAAATATTCATCCTTGGTGAACAAAGCCATGCTAGTAGAAATGGACGTGAATGAAGCTAGAGGGAATCGCGAACGAGGTGTAAAGAGAAGCAGATTCGATCCAAATTATCAAAAGGGTAGTGATACAGAATATTCGAGACTTGGAGGGAAGAAATTTCAGCATGGTAGAGGTATGGGAGGGTGTTCACAGAGGGGTGAGGCTAGTAGTGGAAGAGGTTCAGGAGCTTCAGCGCAAGGAGATTCGAATGTCTATTTCTTTTGTGGTACATTGGGCCATATAAAAAGAAATTGCCCAAAGTTACAGTATATAGAATGTTTTAACTATCATCAGAAGGTCCATCTGAGAAAGAATTGTCCTATGCTATCTAGAGTAGTTTCAGTTAGTAGTGTGGGGCCTCATAAAGGATCATCTCCAGGGAATACAACCAGGAGAAGGGATACAGGACAAGCAAGTGGATCGAAGGCAGGAGGAAGAGTCTTGGCGATGACATTGCAAGATGCCCATGCTACACCAGAAGTTGTTACAGGTAAAATTTCTATTGCAAATAAAGATTTATATGCACTCATTGATCCTGGATCTACGCATTCATTTGTGGCATTACATATTGTTTTCATATTTTGGTAGACTATGTTCATTTCTCAATTGTGCCTTATATATTTCTACACCAATGGAAAGTGTGATTCTGGTTGAGCATGTTTATAAAGATTGTATCTTACGAATGGGGTAACGATATTTCTATGTTGATTTGATACCAGTGGCCATTCGAGATTTTGATATTATATTGGGGATGGATTGGTTATCATCGTGTCATGCTTCCATTGATTGTTTTCAAAAAGAAGTTACGTTTCATCTGCCTGGTGAACCTGAGTTCCAGTTTACAGGAGAAAGGAATGTTGTCCCTAATTATCTCATCTCAGCAATTAAGAGCAGAAAGTTATTGAGTAAGGGCTGTACGGGGTATTTAGTGTATGTGGTTGATGTTAGTAAATAAGGACTTAAAGTTGAATATATACCAGTGGTATGTTCTGATGACTTCCCAGACGAATTGCCAGGATTGCCACCTGATAGGGAAGTAGAGTTTTCCATTGAATTAATTCCAGGCACTAGTCCGATTTCCCTTGCTCCATATAGAATGTAACCAACAGAGTTGAAAGTGAAATTACAAGATATGATAAGCAGAGGTTTCATTCGGCCTAGTGTTTCTCCATGGGGAGACCCAATGTTATTTGTGAAAAAGAAAGATGGGACAATGCGATTATGTATTGATTATCGACAATTGAATAAGGTGACAATTAGAAACAAGTACCCTCCACCCCGTATTGATGATTTATTTTACCAACTACAGGGGGCCATAGTATTTTTGAAGATTGAATTGAGATCGGGTTACCACCAATTGAAAGTTAAGGATAGTGATATTTCCAAAACAGCTTTTCGGACTCAATATGGGCACTATGAGTTTTTGGTGATGCCATTTGGATTGACTAATGTTCCAGCAGTTTTTATGTATTTGATGAACCAGGTATTCCACCATTTCATTGATTCATTCATGATTGTATTCATAGACGATGTGTTGATTTACTCGCGTAGCATGGAGGAATATGAGAAACATTTGAGACTTGTATTATAGATTTTGAGAGAGAAGAAATTATTTGCTAAATTCAGCAAGTGTGAGTTTTAGTTGAATGAAATTATGTTTTTAGGGCATGTTGTCTCGAGAAATGGGATATATGTTGATCCAAAGAAGGTGGAAGCAATCGTTGAATGGGAAAGTCCTAAGAATGTGACAGAAATTAGGAGTTTCCTAGGATTGGCAGGTTACTATCGCAGATTCATTAAGGGATTTTCAGCAATAGCATTACCACTGACAAAATTGACTCGTAAAGAAGTGAAGTTTGTATGGGATGAAGAATGTGAGAGGAGTTTTAAAGAATTAAAGAATCGGTTGGTTTCATCCCCTATACTTACTATTCTATGTGGGAATGAGTCTTTTGTGATCTATACAGACGCTTCATTTTAGGGTTTAGGATGTGTTCTTATGCAGAATGGGAAGGTAATGACATATGCTTCCAAACAATTAAAGACGCATGAACGAAACTACCCTACACATGATTTGGAGCTAGCATCCATTATTTTTTTTTAAAGTTGTGGAGACATTACTTGTATGGAGAAACTCATGAGATATTTAATTATCATCAAATTTTGAAATACTTGTTTACATCGAAAGAATTAAATTTGAGACATCGGTGTTGGATAGAGCTGATTAAAGACTGTGACTGTACCATCCATCATCATCCTGGGAAGGTCAATGTAGTAGAAGATGCTTTGAGTCAAAAATCATCAGGGATGCTTGGTTACATATGGTGTGCTCGTGTTGGAAATATTCTTGACTTGGCATCGATGAGGATTGAATTGAAGTTCTCAAAAAGCGGAGGATTATTAGCACATGTCACAGTGAGACCTTTATTGGCAGAACGCATACGAAATTTCAAATCAATGATCCGTTCCTTGAGAAGAAGAAACAAGAAGTTAGGTATGGTAGAGAGAGTGACTTTGAGATTAAGAATGATGAATCATTGTGTTATAAAAATAGAATTTGTGTATCGAATGATCCATCCTTAACGAAGGATATATTAAAAGAGGCACATAGTTCTATTTACTCTATGCATCCGGGAGGTACCAAAATGTAAAGAGATTTGAAAGAGTATTACTGGTCGAACAATATGAAACATGAGATTGCAGAGTTCATAGCTAAATGTTTAGTATGCCAACAAGTGAAAGCAGAGCATCAGAAATCGACAGGATTATTGCAGTCTTTGCCTATTCCGAAATGGAAGTGGAAGCATATAACGATGGACTTTGTTACAGGATTACCCCGGTTACCAAAGGGGCATGATTCTATTTGGGTGATTGTAGACCGATTGACGAAGTCAGCTCATTTTCTTCCAGTTAAGACCACCTACATTGTTGACAAGTATGCACGTATGTACGTTGATGAGATTATCCGTTTACATGGGGAACCAGTGTCAATTATATCATATAGAGATCCAACGTTCACTTCTAAGTTTTGGCCTCGTTTACAGAATGCCATGGGCACAAGTTTGAAGTTCAGCACTGCATTTCATCCACAAACCGATGGGCAATCTGAAAGGACGATTCAAATATTAGAAGACATGTTACGAGCTTATGTATTTGACTTCAAAGGTAGTTGGGATGATCATTTGCCATTGATGGAATTCTCGTATAATAATAGTTATAAGTTTACCATTGGTATGGCTCCTTATGAAGCTTTATATGGGAGGAGATGTAGAACGCCTTTGTGTTGGGATGAAGTGGTTGAAAGGAAAATATTGGGTCCTGAATTAATAGATGTGATGACTAAAAAGATAAAAATAATTCGGGAACGGATAAAGATAGCACAAAGTAGGCATAAATTTTATGCAGATAAGAGGAAGTATCCATTGGAATTTCAGAAGGGAGATTTTTTATTCCTGCGTATTACACCGTGGAAAGGCGTTATGAGATTTGGTAAAAAGGGGAAACTAAGTCCAAGATACATTGGACCATATGAGGTGTTGGAAAGAATTGGGCCTCTGGCTTATAGATTAGCATTACCTCCAGATTTATCCCATTTACATGATGTGTTTCATGTATCAATGCTTCATAAGTATTTGGTGGATCCATCTCATCAGTTGAAAACTCAACCAATTGAACTGAAGGAAGACTTGTCGTACATCGAGGAACCATTGGAAATTATTGATCGTAAGGAGCAAGTATTGAGAAATAAAGTTATTCCCTTAGTTAAAGTTATGTGTATGAGCCATTGAGATAAAGAAGCAACTTGGGAAACAGAGGATAGCATGAAGAAACAGTATCCTCATTTGTTTGGTAAGTGAACTTCATATTAAATTTCGGGGACGAAATTTTCTAAGGGGGGGAAGTTGTGACAACCCGTATATAACTATGATAAATTATAATTAAATAATGCTTATATTATGTGATATGAATAATCTTCTATTAGTATGTCTAATGTTAATTGATTATGTTTATTATAATTCTACTTTCATAAATCATGAAAGGTCAAATTATTTACAAACACAAATTTTTTTGTTTTCGGTAGAAATGTTCCTGTTCGAGACTAGTTTTGGCCTTTATAACATTATAAATGATTTGAGGTGAAAACTATATAGTTGTATACATGTTAGTTAGGGTTGTAAAACAACAAACGGATCATCAAATGGATACCCGAGTAAAGAGTTATACCAAATTTACGAACAAAGGGAAAAGCTGTCCATTTCCTTTAAGTGGTAATTTGTCTTTTATTAAACCAAATGGTTTAATTTAATTGGTTGGCTTAGGAGGCAGCCTTGGTCGACTTAAAACTCTCCCTCTAACTTATTTATTCATAAAATTAATCCCTAGGATCAGGTTCAAGTGTTGTTAGCTTGAGGAAAGAGAAGGTAGAAGTTTAGGAAGAAAAGTGAGGAGAAAAAGTGTAGAAAAAATCCGTGAAAATTACGTAGAAGTCCCGAAAGTAATCCTAATTGTAAATCTTGTCATTTATCTTATATTACTGATTTATATGATATAAATAATCATATTTTTATAAAATTTTCATCTCTTTATATGTATGTATGGTTAGATGCAAGTTTATGTTAAGTTGAATGTAGAAACCCTTAAAATTTCATTGTATTGAAACCCCTTGCATTCAAACTTGCATATGTCTTTGTGTGATTAATAGAATTGATAAATTCCAATTGGATATGAAATTAGACTCATATTCTCATATCATATCCTAAAATGAGAATTTATCGCCTTGTGGTTAGGCCGTAATGATGATTTCAAGTTGGTACATGGTTGGTGTTTGTATACTTGATTTCGGTATGCCCAAAGTTTGGTTGAGCTTTTGAGATAGAAAATGAAGTCAAAAAATTATGAAAATTTAACTCAGTACTATTAAGTATGTGTAATCAAAATATGTTTAAAATCATTGAAATTTATGCTGTAGAAAAATTATGAAAATTCTGGGAATTCGAAGGAACAATAGAGGAGCTTGTAGGGTCGATTTCTTGTGTTGTAGAGAAATGGTCATAACTTGCCCTAGGAAGCTTGAAAAATTACACCGCCACTTGTACTGGATAGTATATTCATATATGTTTTCATATTGATAAGTTTAGACCCCTGTATTTATACAATTTAGGAATATAGGATAGTTAAGTATGTAGGACAATAATTTCAGGCCATACTGGATACCCCTTGAATGAATGTTTGTATTTCGTCCTTACAAAGGGTACTTTGAGTACATGTTTCATGTGTGTATAAATTGAGAATTATAATTTCATGTTTAATTGACTTTGGTTATAAATTACTTATAAGGTATTTCCTACGGTTGAATGTTCATAACTTTATCAACATGTATATCATTGTTTTGCCTTTACCTATGTTGTATGGAATGTGACTTAATTGGAATTATATTGTTGATGTATAGTCATGGAAAGTTACATAATTATGTTAGGATAATATGTATGATTTAGGTTCAGTACTGAATTAGTTGGATTGACAGGTGTAAGGTCTAATCAACCCAGTTCAACTCCACCAGAAGGAAACGTGAATACATAGTTGTCAACTAAGGTGAATGTACTCACTGGAAAGAAATATTTGTATCGTGTTATTGATATGATCAGAATTAAATGAATATGAAAATTTTCATTTCGGTTTATGGAAATGGGAGGTTATTCCTCGACCCGGAATGGGGGAGATTTGTCTATTGATGACAAGGGGTTACTCCTCGACCAGCAATGGGGGAGAATTGTCTATTTAGACAGGATATGTGAATCATGATTCGGAAAAGTTGGTCATTCATTATGAATGAGCCGGATAAGTTAATACATAATTATATGGACATGATTTATTTCATTTAAATTCATGCAGTAGAATTGTAGTGATGCATTCACTGGGCTATTTTGCTCACGGTTACTATGTTCACATTTTTCAGGTAACACGATGTCACTGCCAAATCTAGGAAGTCGGGTTGGGTTAGACAGGAATGGGAGAAATAAAGATTTTGTTTAAATGTAAATGATGTAATTAAGTTAAATTATCCTTCAAACAAGTTTGTATAAGTATGACTACTCTGATGTTGTAAAAAGGTTTTCAGTTTTATGGATTTACAATGATGACTCTGAAATTAAAACTCTTGTTTATGGCTTAGTTAAATTAATCTTGGTTTGAGTCACTTTGACTTTCAAACTTAATTATAAGTAACTGGGTTGGGGTGTGTCAGTAACTTACACAGATTATAATGAAATATGCAATTGGTCAACATGCAAAAAATACACAAGAACCGCGACTCTAAATTAGCAAGGAGAATCCTCAAGTTGTACCAATAACCGCAGTCATCGCCAACCCAATACTGCTCTCAAGTGGTACCTAGTCATCCATGGAGTGCCTCTCCACAATATGTATGCAAATAGATACAAACAATCTAGGGTTCTAAACTAATTCACAAGAATCATATTCAAGGATGATTTGTTTGTGAATTAAAAAGTGTTTTGACACACAAAACTTGAAGAACTTTTGAAGAGAATATGCAGTATCATTTCGTCGAAAGTCATAGAAAAAGTGTCACACAAAACATGTATTTGGAAGGATAAAAAATTCCTTGAGGCGGTGGCTCGTTCGAATGAAAAGGGACGTTGCTTGAACGAGAAACCCGTGTCGCTTGAGAGACACTTCGCTTGACAGGACTTTATTGCTTGAACGACCCTTAGCGTCGCTTGAATGACACAAACGTTAAAAAATTTCTCCGATACAGTACTTAGCCTTAGATAGTTTTTATAAAAAAACTTACCTTTCTAATTAAAATAGATTTGAATTTATAAAAACATTTAATAAAACTCATTTTCACAAAAAAACTATTTGTATTTTTACATTTTGGATGTCGGGAAGTCTTCAAACGTTGGAGATCTTTGTGTGCGTTTCATCTTGACATTTCGTGATGATGTGTAAATGGTATACGCCAAACTATCCTAAAGCTATGCTATCAACATTGTTCAAAAACATGTTCTTACAGATCCCCACTTTATCTATGCAGGTACAAAACAAAAAAAATGTCCAAAACACCAATTAAACCTTGTCACGCCATGCCCAATTAAATACCAGGTGATCAGTCCTTTATTAAATTTAAAACAAAATATCCACCTGAATCAGTCTTAGTATTCCTGTTGAAAACTTTTTATTAATTACTAACCACCTAGTATTTAAGAATCGGATGTCAAATTTTATATTTTTATTAAAATATGAAAGAAATTAAATGATAAACTAAACATTCACCATCCAAAAACAACTCATAGGAATTAAAATGACATAATGAAATAAAATGAGTCTGGAATAAACATTTCTAGTCAAAATCCAAAATACAATAATCTGAAATTAAATGAAACCCAACAATTGAAATATATATATATGTTTGAAACCACTCTCTCTAAATAAGAATGCGCAACATGCTCAAACTGAAAGAAATAACTCGGAATGAATCAAAGATAAATGTGGAGGTGTCTAATACCGAGGTCATGTAACTTCCACAACAGCTACAGTATGTCAACTGAATGGAACGCCTATGCTTGGTATCCCTGTGGCTGGGCACATAAAAATTGTTTGATAAAAATAGATTTGGAGCAAACGGGGCAGAGCCCGATTTGAAAATGTTATTAAAACAACAAATATTTAAATTGCATAAAATATTTTATACATGTTAGTCACGCTCTTTCACTTGAAATTCTCACCTCTCAACAATTGTGCATGCCTAACATATACTCCTAACCCATTCTAGTTATATCGTCTCACCTAAATAATTGAATAAAGTCTCTCACTGTGATGCCTAAGTCATTGTGCCAACCTATATTTCCTGAATAATACATCCTTGCATTTCCAATATTTATTATTCAATTCAAGTATGTCTTTACACATATAAGTTCCCACAATTATAACATATTTCATATGTCGTACTCTTTCTTATCTAATAAGAAACATAGTAGAATAATCACCTGTCTGTATATATATATATATATAACTATCATAATATATATATACTCATAAGGCACCCCAAGACTAAACTATGGTGCATGCATATTCTGCTATCAAGTCCCAGTATATCACATACTACATGAAGGACTATAGGTTCATAATCACTCTAGAACCATATAAAAACACAAGTTACACATAATGGAGGCGAATCATAGTTTCAAGTGACATGGGAGACGCACATACCCTTTCAACCCTATGACCGTCTGCACTATCATTCATAAATAGGTTGTAGCAAGGTTCTATGGTTCTAAGTTACAAGTCAATATTCCCCCCAATGGGCTCATCAGAATAAGATTGTCCTAGCGCAAAAACCTTCGGGATAGCAAGTAGCGCGGTATGATGCATTACACATAATAATCCGTACTAATGGTAATCACACAACCTAAGTATATATAAAATCCATATAGGTATACACACGTCCAATTTTACATGTCTCATAAGTAGTATATTTATATCTCGAATATCCTATGTAATATTTTATTTAAATGCGGTAACTCTCATCGCATACTTCACGTACCTTTCCTTATCTCAAAAGGTTACTAAGTTTCCTTCTATTTCTTAGGTTATTTCAGTAACTAGAAATGTACCCCCACCACTGGTACTAACATTAAGTTATCGTTTATTCAATTTGAACCCAAATTTACATAACTTCTAATCATAATTCATTCGATTAACACTAGTAACTTCCCCATTCAATCCCCTACATAATAAGACTTTTTGTCTCTTAAATGTATCCCACTTACCTTACCTAAGTCCCAATATGTTCCATCAGTCATCAGTCAAGATTTTTAAAAGTTAGGATTTAATCAAATATTAAAAAGGAAACAAATCACATTTTCCAAAGGAATCGATCGATCGATGAAATGGGTCGATTGATCGATC
This sequence comes from Sambucus nigra, assembly GCA_949130495.1. Classification (NCBI taxonomy): domain Eukaryota; kingdom Viridiplantae; phylum Streptophyta; class Magnoliopsida; order Dipsacales; family Adoxaceae; genus Sambucus; species Sambucus nigra. Next base: position 381,111,538 of record OX422224.1, read on the forward strand.
GATCAGTTATTTACCAAGATTTTCTTAACAGTTATCGGTTTTAAAATTTTTAACCACTAAAATCAACTTTAAACATCTCCAAATTGATATACATGAAATCCAGAACCTATACTAACATGTATGGACAATTACTAATGTATCCAAATCGTTTAAATAACTTCAACATGCATAGATTCACCCAATTTCCATCTTTAGTCTCAAGAGCTCTAGTTTTAACTTCATATCCAATTAAAAATGAAATTTCTAGATTTCTTCAACCATTTTGATTACAATATTCTACATGCATAAATGATCCTACTCAATTTAAATATTCATCCAAGAATTATGTTTTACACTATTTAAATTCTTCCAAAACATGAGATTTTCATAAAATTATTATCCAAATCTAACATGGACCACATATCTACCATAAATGTATGCAAGAAAATACTTGAATCATGGTTCAAGGTCTGAACTGTTGATGATGAAGGGTATGGTTGCAATCCTTTCTCTTCGATCTACGTGATGGTGGTGACGATGGTGAAAACTAGTAATTTTGGCCTTGGGAACTCCTAGGAACACATATCCTCTTCCTCCTATTTATCCTCTGTAGAATGGTAAATTATAACCCTAAGAGACTAAGATTTAAAGTTGATAAACACCTCGAAATTTCATGGGTTTATTTTCCTCAAAAATAAAAATATCCAAAATACCCTCCCGGGATGCCGGTTTGGCCTAAAAGTGACCCGGACCCAAACTAAACCCCCAGGTAGACTTTTCCGACTATCTCGACCCTTCCGAACATGTTAGAACACTCAAAATGACCATACGGGTGACTTATAAATAAATTACTTTTTATTTCATTAAATTGCTTCCTGACACTACTGGCACGCGCCTCCTGACTTAATTTCCAGAACTGTCGTATTATTCGCTCGTGACAATTAATTCATAATTAACTATTAATACACTCACTAAGTAATATTCAACATTATTCACACCAATAAATACTAACTCTCATCGCGATAGTAAATATTTAATTAAATTCGGATTAATTATAAATAAATTCCGCATTTTAAGTTAATTAATCCCATAATTAAAAATCATTAAAAGTACGGGGTATTACATACTTCCCCCCTAATAACGGAATTTCATCCCAAAATTTGAAAAAAATAAAGTTTTACCGGGTAAGAATAACCATGGATACTTTTCACGCATCTCATCCTCACGCTCCCAGGTAGACTCCTTGACGTTTTGATGCCGCCACTAAACACGTACTAAAGGCACTACCTTTGACCTCAGTTTTCTCTCACTGTGGTATAGAATAGCAATAGGACCCTCCTCATTGGAACTATCGAGATGTATATCAATCTCTTCTAAAGCAATACGAGTGTGGTCCAACTCATCTTGAAGATTTCTCCTCTACAAAGAAATATAGAATACATCATGAATCCTATGCAAGTGCACTGGTACCCATGTTTGTAAGCCGCTGGCCCAATATGCTCAATAATAGGGAATGTCCCTACAGACCTCGACACCAAATTCCCTTTCTTCCCAAACCACATTATCCCCTTCACATGAGATACTCATAATAACACCTGGTCCCCCACATTGAACTCCCTGAATAACCTCTCAGCATCAGCGTGGTTCTTCTGTCTGTCCTGGGATACCCATACACGACTCTAAATCATCTTTATCCTATCTTAAGTATCCTGAATTACTTCGGGCCCAAGTAGCTTGTTGTCCCCCATCTCCACCTAACACGATGGAGAATGATAAGGCTTGCCGCATAATTCCTCGAATGGAGTTATACCAATAGTTAACTAATGTGAGTTATTGTACGCACACTCCACCAGTGGAAGGTACTGCTCCCTACCTCTCGTAGAACTCAAAAATAAACATACGTAACAATTTTTCCATCGTCTGATTAGCACGCTTAGTTTGTTCATTTGTCTATGTTTGATAGGACGTACTCAATCCCAACTCTGTACTTATGGCCTCCTTAAAACTCTCCCAATAATGAATTACTAATCTTGTCCCCATCGGACACAATATCGATTGGAAACTCATGTAGTCTCACTTTCTGGGTGGTAAAAATCACTTTTATTACCTTACATCAAAATATTTCATCTTTGTTTTTACCAATACTCCTTGGTGAGTACTACATGCCTTACTGTCTTTTCCCAAGACTTCCCCATTATGATGGGTCTTACATGCTAACGGCTATAGAATTTTAAATACTGGGAAAGGTACACTCTTTCCTAGGTGTCAACTGCTCCCCTTTTGAAACCTTACACTCCCTTCATGCTAGACATCAACAATTATACCCACATACCCTTGTCAGAATTCTGTATCTTCAATTAATCTTAATGTAATCCTCATCGCGTTACTCCTCTGTATATAGTAGCTATTGATTACCCTCAAAATTTTAAAATGCGCATTATCTGTACCTACCGACACTATTATTACCCCCATTCATTTACTCTTTCATTTCTGGTGGCACACAATAATATAACCTCATTTTTGCACATCTCATTTGTCTATTATGGTTTACAAATACGTCTACGTTTATTTCGTAATTTTCCACTTCTTTTCCTCACGAAAGATACAAAAAATCTCAACTAAATAGGGCACCCATACACCCTATATCCCGTGCATTTATGAAAAAATTCACTAATTATAATATTCTTGTTTTCTATTAAATCTTATATACTTGTCCCGGCTATACAATGAGGTTCAAATAAACTTCCCCACTAATCGCAAATCAATTAGTCTCTAAATTTTCCCATAGATTTACTCTTGTTGTAACATTCTACAATTTTCCTAACGTAATCACCACACGGCTTTACCTGCCTTAAATTAGAATATAAACATTAATTCCTCGTATAACTACATATACTTATAATAAATAAGGTACGAAACTCATGTTCTAAAAGTCAAACCTTTACCAACTTCCAACCTTTGCTAATTTTCATGTGTGAGATGTCTCGCAAAGCGAAATCAAAACAAGGACCCCCCAATACACTAATTCCTTACATCGTCAATTGTCGAGGTTCGTTAGGCCCTTAATCCACAGTACGCACCCCGAAATTTTGTTTCTTGACATAAAAATATACTCATCCACTCTCATGATACAAACGATAACATAAATTATGAGCCATATTCCTCTGCCTGAAAATAAACTAGCCTATCCTGAATCACATCAATAAACGTCCCTAATCACTGAGATCAAATAAAAGAATATAACATACTCACCAAAGTTTGTGATGCAATACCGTATATATAAATACATACAAACGGGATTAACCGTCTTTTAGGTGATACCTCTGAAAATAATTTATTTCGCCTGGAATAATGAACGCGATAGTCTTATCACATAATCTACTATCGCTCATACCCTCAGTATTCAGTCACTACAAAGGATTATAATAAATTTATTTTTTTATAATTCACTATTAGTAGAAAAATAATTTACACACTACAAACATCCCCCTAGTGTACACACCCTCCCCCCACACAGGTGACACAAAACGTCTCGCTACTAAATGATAAATATATTCATAAGCTGGTCGATACTGCCAACGCACCTACTATCCTGACTCACACTTGGATTTGGTGTTAATACTCAAATATTGTGACTCATCCATGTCACCAAAAATGTATTCTATACTCATACCAATGAAGTAAAATTATATTCCCCATTGTCATCTAGTTTCTCTGGTCAACGGGTCCCTGAGCATAACTCCCGTATCGGATTCGACTCCTGACTTACTTCTATAGTTGTATGTTCAGGATTGCATCCTCCAGTTACCCCTTGCCTCGCTCCATGTAATATTTCTTTCTGTGGTCTATCACTTTGCAACCGTATTAATTTCTAAAAAACTCTCTTGTTTCGGTTCTGGCCTGCTAGCCTTCCCTGCCATTCCCTCAGCCCTAACGGCCCTGAGGAATGAATGTACAATTGTTACAATTGAGGACCCTATTGGACCTACCTTAGATTTCCACTCTCTGGATAGTCACTTACATATCTAAATCTCTTACTCATGTCATTATACTAAAAAAAATTCACCCATTATTATACTCTGCTGACATCATTCCTATCTACATACCAGCTAATATGTTCTTACTTTATAACTATAGATAACTTTCACTTAGGTGTCCCTAGAGAGAGGACACCTTTCTGAGTCATTTTCATATTTTTGGCCCAACAAGACATATTGGTGGGTCCTTTAGTCGGACCGGGTAGTCTTGGCCCTGATTGCTACTAGGCATTGTCCCTTAAATTCCACTAGCCTTTTGGAACTCATCATTGGTCTCAATGGTCTTGACTGATTCCACCATCACTCGATAGAAATTTTAAGGTCTAAAACATTTAAATGGATACCCTACTGGGTATACCCTACTGTGATGCCTCACTAGCACCGTTAAATTCAGTCTTGTTCTTTGGTTTGATTTTCTAACCATATTCTCCTTCCTCTTAGAAGTTTGGTGTGGATTTACACACATGTGATCCAGACGATATCGACATCAGTTATCCCAATCAAATTTCCTGTTCGCTCCTATGAATCTTTCCTACAGGTCCATTATCAATCTACGGACCCTTTATCATTCTCTATATCCCCTTCATCGGGCATAAAGTTTTCTAAACAAATCATCATATCTCTCGTGATTGATCACCATCTGGCTTACTTGTGATAAGTTTCCAAACTCGAATCTCATCTTTATCAGATGAAAAGAGGGAAAACTTTTTGGTCACTTCTCATGATCCTTCAATTCACTTTATATCTATTTTTTTATGTGGGATGACCAACTCATTTCACCTCAATATTGATCCTATAAGTAAGGGTTGTACCTTAAACTTTAGTCCTAGTTATCGCTGCACTACACCCTACACAATAATCTTTGGATCAGATCTATTAGTCACTCAATCATGCTACCTCTCCTTCCTGACTCCTTACAGGTGACTCTTCGAAAGAGCCCCCCAAATTCTCCCCTGCCTACAGTGCTGGGTGAGTCTAGAATTGTACCATAGTTCTCTACGATGATGTTTGGGGAAGCTACTGTCCCTGATTTATTATTATAATCGTCATCTGTTCGAATAATATTTATGGTGACTTATAACGTGGTAACCATTTCCAAAATACTCCATGGTTTCTATTGAGATCTTTCTCATGCGATCTTTCTAACGTCCTTCACTGTCCATTATGTATTGTTCGATGTACCGTGCCCAACCGAACTAATATATGAATCACTTCAACTATTGTTTATAAAAGGAGAATGTAAGTCGCATACATATAGGAATACAACAATCCTAAAATAAGGCTATATATCAAAGAATGTCGCGGTGAATTGTGAAAAGCTACACAGATCCTAAAGACTCTAAAGCTTGATGCTCTGATACCACCTGTGACACCCTGCATAATTATATATCGGGTGATCATTCCTTTATTAAATTTAAAATAAAATGTCTAGTTGGATCAGTCTTAACATCACTGTCGAAACTTTTTATTAATTACTAACCACCTAGTATTTAAACATCAGATGTCAAATTTGATCTTTTTATTAAAACATGAAAGAAATTAAATGATTAACTAAACATTCACCACCCAATAATATCTCATAGGAATTAAAACGACGTAATGAAATAAACTGAGTCTGGAATAAATATTGAAAGTCAAAATCCCAAATACAATAATCTGAAATGAAATAAAACCAAACAAATGAAATATAAATGAATGACTGGAACCACTATCTCTAAATAAGAAGGCAACTCACCCTAACTGAAAGAAATAACTCTGAATGAATCAAGGATAAATGTGGAGGGGTCTAATACCGAGGTCCTGTAACTTCCACCGTAGATATAAAACGTCAAGTTAATGGAACTCCTATGCTTGGTGTCCATGTGGCTGGTCACCTAAAAATTATTCGACAAAAATAGATTTGGAAGCAAACGGGCCAGAGCCCGAATTGAAAGAATTTTTAAAACAATAAGTATTTAAATTGCCTAAATACAAGATATTGTATACATGTTAGTCATGTTCTCTCACTTGAAAGTCTCACCTTTCAACCATTGTTCATGCCTAACGTATGCTCCTAACCCATTTTAGTTATACTTTCTCATCTAAATAATTTGAATCAAATCTCTAACTATGATTACAAAGTCATTGTGTCCACCTGTATTACCTAGATAATACATCCTTACATTTCCAATATTTATTATTCAATTCAAGTATTTCTTTAATCATATAAGCTCCGACAATTATAACATATGTGATACATCGTACTCTTTCTTATCTACTAAGAAATACAGTAGAATAATCACCATTTTGTATATATATATATATACTCATAAGGGGCCCTGAGACTAAGATTTGGTGCATGCATACTCTGCTATCAAGTCCCAGTATATCACATACTACGTGAAGGACTATAAGTTCATAGTCACTCCAAAACCGTATAAAAATACAAGTCACGCATAATGGAGGCGAATCATGGTTCCAAGTCATAAGGGAGACGCACGTACCCACTCACCTCTATTACCGTCTGCACTATCATTCACAAATAGGTTGTACCAAGGTTATATGGTTCAAAGGTACAAGTCCATATTCCCCCTGATGGGCTCATCAGAATAAGATTGTCCTAGTGCGGAAACCTCTGTGATAGCATGCACCACAGTATGATGCATTACGCATAATAATCCATATTATAAGAAATCACACAACCTAAGTATATATAAAATCCATATAGGTATGTGTACATCACATTTAATAAGTCTCATATGTTGTATATTTATATCTTGAATATCTAACGTAATATTTTATCTAAATGCGGTAACTCTTTTCGCATACTTCACGTAGCTTTCCTTCTCTCTAAAGGTTATTAAATTTCCTTCTATTTTATAGGTTATTTCAGTAACTAAAAATGTACCCCACTACTGGTACTAACCTTAAGTTATCGTTTATCCAATTTAAACCCAAATTTACATATTTCTAATTGTAATTCATTCGATTAACACTCGTTACTTCCCCATTCAATCCCATATAAAATAATATTTTTCGGGCCCTAAGTGTATTGCACTGACATTCCCTAGGTCCCAATATGTTCCATTAATCCCCACTAAATATTTATAAAAATTGGTATTTTATCAAATATTAAAAAGGAAAAAAATCACATTTTCCAAAGGAGACGATCGATCGATGAAATGGGTCGATCGATCGAGCGTCATTCCATAGTCGATCGATCGATCAATCTGTTATTTGCCCAGATTTTCTTAACAGTTACGGGTTTCAAAAATTTTAACCACAAAAATCTTCTTTAAACATCTCCAAATTGATATACATGAAATCCATAATCTATACTAACATGTATGGACAATTCCTAATGTATCCAAATGGTTTAAACAACATCAACATACATAAATTCATCCAATTTCCATCTTTTGTCTCAAGAACCCTAGTTTTGAGTTCATCTTCAATTAAACATGAAATTTCCAAATTTCTTAAAGAAATTTGATTATAGTAACATGGATTAGATTCTACATGCATAAATGATCATAATCCATTTAAATATTCAGACAAGATTTTTGTATTACGCTATCTAAATTCTTCCAAAACATGGGGTTTTCATAAAAATGTTGGCCTAATCTAACATGGATCACATATCTAATATAAATTTATGCAAAATAATACTTGCGTGATTTTTGAAGGTCTGAACCATTGATGACAAACGCTATGGTTGCAATCTGTTCTCTCTGATTTACATGATGGTTGTGACGATCGTGAAAATTGGTGTTTTTGGCCTTGGGAACTCATTGGAACACCTATCCCCTTACTCCCATGTCTCCTCTGTAGAATGGTAACTTCCAAACCTAGGATAATAAGTTTCAAAGATGATAAAGACCTCTAAATTTCATGGGTTTATTTTCCCCAAAAATAAAAATGTCTAAAATGCCCTCCCGGGATGTCGGTTTGGCCTAAAAGTGCTCCAGGACCCAAACTAAACCCCCAGGTAGACTTTTTAGACTATCTCGGCCCTTTCGGACACTTTGGTGCACTCGAAATGACCATACAAGTGAATCATAAATAAATTACTTTTTATTTCCTTAAATTGCGGCCCGACACGACTAACATGCGCATCCCGACTTAATTTCCATAATTGTCATATTATTCGCTCGTGACAATTAATTCATAATTACATATTACTACACTCACTAAGTAATATTCAACATAATTCACATCAATAAATACTAACTTTGATCGCACTATTAATTATTTAATTAAATATGGATTAATTATAAATAAATTCCCCATTATTAAGTTAATTAATCCCACAATTAAAAATCATTAAAAGTACGGGGTATTACAAAACTCTCCTATTACAAATTTCGTAATACCCTTCCCAACCCTAGAAAAAAAACGGTATAGTCTCTTCATCTTCAAAAAGTTAATCTTCCCTTTTTCCAAACATGTCTTTATCCGTGTGTTTGAGCATTCCGCAATTTGGTATCTACACACATGAGACAACAAACAAATACCTTCGTGACGGATCGAGTTTGACATGAGATAAGAAGAAATTAAAATATCAACGAGATAAGTATGAATGAGATAGACATAAATCATATATAAAATCAAATCAAGTCTCCCCCATAATAAAACTCTAAAACTCCCCCATAAATCAAACTCATCTTTAAAAAAACTCCATTTTAATTTGATATCCCCCTTTGTTTTTATTGAAATAGAAAAAATGACAAAGAAGTAAAATATAAGCATAACGTGCAAGGCATGATGACAACAAAACTCACCAACTATTTTTGAAAATTTCAATTTCTTTAAAAAAATGACATATTACAAAAAAACCATAGAAACATTCACAACAAACGACACAAAATACATAAGTCGTACACACTAACATAGTATCGATGTGTTCAAACATGTGGAATGGAATGAATGGGAGTGAACTAAAACAAATGAATTATAACCTAAACACCCGAAAATGTTCAAGAAGTTCTAATCAACCGCTAAACTTTTTAAAACTAAGCATTAACTTTTTGTGACAAATAAATTTGAACTTAATTGAACCAAACAAGCACAATGCACACAAGACTAGAATTTTAATGATTCTACAAATCAATAACGTCGGGACAAAATAAGCTCAAATAGGATACATTGTCATTGTGCAAACCCATTGATACTTCCATCCAAACTCCCTCGAAATATTTCTTTCTTTTTCTTTTGAATGAATATATCAAACTAAACAAATTGCCCCATTTTTGGCATAGTATTCTTGTTATTGCATTAATTTTTCTCGAACTCTTTTAAATGGTGGCTTTCACGAAGAGTCAATTTTACACTCTCACATCCCTTTCCCGTGCACTCATCATTTTTTTGGAATTAAAAACAAATTCCTCACAGTAAACGGTTCTTACATGCACAAATCCTCCATGGTCAAATAAAACATGCAAATGAAAAGATTGATAGGAGAACATCTCACCAAGCTCAAATGTACATCATGAAGTCAAAATTCAATAAGCTCGTGCATGTGTGTGTATAGGCATCAACAAATTCGAATACATAAAGCAAATCAATATTAAAACAACTCCACAAACATGGTTAAGATAAATTCAAGCATTTAAAGTCGTAACCAAATGTGATAGTCACATGGAAATTGTGTAATAAATTGGATCCAAACACACCAATATGCCACACCGAATGTGTAAAACTAAAATATACAAAGAACCGAAAATCTTTTTGGCTTTTCAAAATACTTTTCAAAAAATAAAATCTTTTGTATTTTTTCAAAAAATATATAAACCAAAAATATTTTTGTATTTTTACAAAAAATATATAAACCAAAAATCCTTTTGTATTTTTTCAAAATTTTTCGAACCCAAAAATTCAATACAAAAAGTACATGTCAAAACCCTAGAAAAAATATATCATGAAATCACAACTAGTGTATGACAAAAATCATGCAAGCAATCAGCGATATGAAATAGCAAGAGACGCACCATGTGCAAGCTTGTGAGAATCAACACGTCTAAAATCTAGTGTCTCTAAAAGTGATTTCCTAACCCAAACGGATGTGACATGATGACACGGGGATTTGGTAACCAACAAAACACTAGACTTCGACTTCCTAGGACCTCTTCAAAGATTAAAACAATATCTCCTAAGGTGACCTTTCCTACCACAATGTGAACATGTGAAAACGAGAGGAATGTTACCTATAGTGTGATATTTTCTAATGTTCGTGGGATTTGTTTACCGTCTAAAATAAATAATGGTCTTGTATTTAGCAACGGAAGCATTAGGAACATGTGAGCCATTACCATTTCTACTAACACTACTCGAGTCTGGTGAGTCATCTTTTAACATCAAAATTTTATACTCTAGCAAAGAATTTGACTCTTCTAATATTTGGAATTTCTTCTCTAAATTTTCAATTATTCCTCGAAGGTTATCATGTTCACCCTTAAAATAAGTACACTTATCCCTAAGAGTCTCTTCATGTCCCACAAAATCAATAAAAATATTTTTCTCCTCTTTGGAAAAAACACAAACCCTAAAATTTTTAAAGTCCACCAATTATTTTTCTAAAAATAGGAATTTATCATCAATCTCCTCTTCGGACAATATTAAAGTATTAAATCCATGGTCCAAAGCAACAAACTTCTCACAATAAGAATCTCTTTGATTTTGAACCCTTTGCAAAAGATCCATAGCGGATTTAAAACGATAATTTTCTTTTTCAAAAAATTTAATTCTTTTCGCAAATGTCAAATTTAAACTATTTATACCATCAAAACAAGGAGAATCCATCAAGAGTAAAAAAACACAAGAGCGATGAAAACAATCACAACCACCTAAAGAGCGGTAAACAAGATCTAACGCAACCAATTAGCGTAACCCGCTCTGATACCAATTTGAGAATTTTCGTTACTCGTAATGGGTGATTTCAATAAAAATTGCGACACCAATTTTAATTATGCTTGTTGATGTAAAAAATTAGATCACTCTAATAATTCAATCACAGATAAATAAATGAGACAAAAGATTTTAAAGTGGTTCAGCCTTATAAGAATAGCCTACGTCCACTATTGTTTTATTACTGTTTGTATGAGAATTCTTGATTACAAGTTATCTCAAGAAATTCCCTTCTGGGGGTCCCCCTCCAATGAGGATTGTACAAGGTATTTATAGCCTTGAGGCTGTAATGTGAAAGGGTAATACATTAAATGATATGCATATGAAAGGGTAATACATTTAATGCCCTCTTTGCGTGCGCGTTTAAATGATAAGAATTTAATGAATCAGTTGAACTGTTGGTTATCCAGCTATTAATGCTTTATTCGAGATGCAGCTCGGACCGCCTGAGTTGCTCAGACCGCCTAAGCTTCTTGGTATTCAAGATTTCCTCGGAGAGGTTTGCTCCTCGGAGCGTATCAGTTCCTCAGAGCATCTGAGTTCCTCGGGTAAGCAGTGTTCCTTGAAAGTGTTTGTAGTTTCCCTGTAGACAGCCACGTGTCTTCACATCATTGGTCCATGTCAGCAGATTAAATTTGGTATCAACAGAAGCCCCCAATGTTTCATAGTTCGAAATTTGAGGAGTATGGAACATTCTTTCTCGGAATATGGTAGATTTAAATAGTCTTCCTGATTTTTAGGAGCATTTCCCTTGTATTTATTTCTCCTTCCAAATTCGTAGAATCATGCTTTTTTGGACTTTTCTGTGTGCTTCGATTCCCGCGTTACTTTTTGTCTTTTTAGCCACTTTTGCCCGCTTTGATTCTCGCGCCTATATTTAATGCCCTTTTAGCCGCCGGTAACGTAATCATCCTTTTTGTAATCATTACTTCACCAGTTCCCAAGGTAAGGTATTTAAACTTCACGGGCACTCCCATCGTCTTCTACCTTTTCAAATTTTCATCTTCGAGTTTTTCATTGTCTTCTACTCTCTTGTGTATTCATCTCTTCCATCGTCCATAGTCAGCAGATCCGTTCTTTTCCTGTAAGATCTTCTTCCTTCATCTTTATTTCTTTATTCACTATGGTTTATCCTGTTGAGTCTCTTGAGAAATTTCGTTCTGATTTTTCCATTCCCTCTTGGGTCGTCTTGGAAGATCTTTCTGAGACTTATAATTATATCAATTTGGCTGAGGGACATTGGTTACCCAGTATCTTTTTTGCTGAGTGTGGATTTTCTTTCCACCAAATCCTCTGTGTCTAGAATTCTGTCAGTACTTTGATGTTGTTCCTGCACGAATAGCCCCCAACACATGGATAATAGTTAATGGGGTGCATAAATTAAATCAAGTGCATGGAACTCGTATAGGAATTCCAAAAATCATGTACTGCTATAGATGGGTAGTTGATGATAATATTTATTATTTAAAAACTAGGTTTATAAATAGAGCCTTAGTAGTCAATCTCCCTGATGCCAACAGGGATTATTTTGAACATGGGGTTGTTGTAAAAAATTGGCAACACCCTCCTTTAACCGGAGATGAGGTTTACCAGGGTCCCAGATGCCCTCCTTATGGCAATGGGATAGGTTATTTTTATTTAATTTTATTTATTTTGAGATCATGTTTGTTTTGTGTTTGATAAAATGTGTTACTGATAACAATATTTGTTTATTTGCAGTTGATAGCAAGAGAAGGTGCCAAAAGAAACAGATGTCAATATAAGGCATTTGGGACTTATTTGGGGTCTGCATCAAAGGGTTGCTGACGAGCACATTCGATCAGCCTCCTATCTGCTCCAATACAAGATCTACATAACTTCTTTCACTGCTCGTCCAGTGATCAGTGAAGCAGAGCCAGTACCAGCCTCTGCAAGTTCTTCGCCTGAATCTCATATTCCGTTGAGCGAAAGGATGAAGAAGAGAAGAACTCCTGTTCTTTTTGAGAAAACTACCTCCGATTCTGGGGAGGTAAAAAGGATTAGGATTGATGTCCCAAAGGAGGGGATAAAGAACACTGATGCAGCTCCTCCAGCTGCTCCTGCTAAAGTATTCGAGAAGGTTGCGGATAAGCCCGCAGTGGCTCCGAGAAGCTCTGCTGCTCCTAGAAAGGTGATTGTGATATCACCGACCAAGGATTTATCCTTGGTTGAATCTGTAATTGTTCCCCCAAAGAGGATGAAGAAAAGCTCCCCGGTCAATTTGGCTGACACCACTACTCAGCCCCCAACTGCTGGGACTGTAGTTCCCACTTTTGTCCCTCCGAGCTCTGCCATAAGCTCGGTGAAGTCCCGGACCATTCCCGAGGTCCAGGGTAATGAGGATAATCTTACTCGGGACATGGTTACTTCTTTGACTGCTCGTCATCTTGCTTCAGTAAGTTTCATTACTTTGAACTTTTCATAGTTTCCTTTGTCATTTCTGTCTCTAACTTGCTTTCTTTTTCTATTTACAGTTGACGAGCTGTTTTAACATAATCCTGAAAAAGGATGAAGCCATTAAAGCCTCATGCTCCTCGTCCAGTGTGGAGGGAGCTGTGGAAGAGGCTATCAAATCTTTGGAAGATTCACGCCAGAAGTATGCCACTGATAAGGCTATCTGGGAGAAAAAAGTTTCCTTTTTCGAGCAAGAAAAAGCTCGAGTTGCTGATGCCTCTAAGGAGTTGGAGAAGAAAAAGAATGCCTTGGAGAAGGCAAATAAAGAGCTTGAGGAAAAACTCAAAGCCGCTGGAGAGCTGGAAAATAAACTCAAAGTTGCTGAGGAGAGGCTGGACCAGCTCCAAGAAGTAGGTCGGCAGAAGGAGGAGGTTGAGATCAAACTGAAGAATGCTGAGAACCTTCTGTCCAAGACGCTTTCCTCGGAGAAGCTGAAGAGGAAAGCTGCTGTGAAAAAGTCCTTCAGCTCTGGCTGGGACAAGGGGTGGAACAAGGGGTGTGCTGCCATGGTATGTCAAGTAGACTATGGCAGTTTAAAGTACTTTAGGGATGGATGGGTCGCTGCCCTTCAGGAAATGAAGGTCGACAAGTCCTCCGAGCTCTTCCAGAGGCATATCCCTGATCCTCCTCCTACTCCAGAAGAATTATAAGAGGACGAAGCTACCTCTGAGGAGTCTTCAATGGTGATGGGAGATCACCTCCCAGCCATCCATCCTTCTATCGAGCAAGTCGTTTCTTCATCCGAGCAACAACTGGTGCTCTTCGAATAGCCCACAGTTCCCTCCGAGCAACCTGCTTCCTCTTCCCAACCTCGCGAGAAGGTTTTTGGAGATAAGGAAAAGGTGTAGTGTTGTTCGGGCTTACTTTTATATTTTCTTTCTTTGTCAAATGTAATCCAGCACTTGTAATTCTGAATTTTATGATCTTATAAAACTTGAATTTTCTTGCATATTGTTGTTCATCTTCTATTCATACTTTGCTTATTCTTCTTATTGATGATTGCTTTTCTTTCTCTGCTAGTTTCTGGCCAGGATGGATCTGCTATCTACCCATGATACAAAGTTGCTACAACAGTGCAATGAGTACTTCAAGGCTGGTCACACAGACTTGAGTGCTGCACAAGTTACCGATATCCTTGGCTAGGATGCTTCAGAACAGGCAGTGGAAGCATATCAGTACCTGAAGTGTCTGCTTGATCGAGCGGTAGCTAATAATGTGGCTTACTATGAAATGATCGAGGATCTCTAGTTCACCCTCGAAGACCTTCAGAATCAATACAAGGAATCAACTGCCTTGTTGCATGAGAGTTATGAGAAGAAATATAAGCTGATCGTTGCTGACAAGGGCTACGAGAAGCTTTTTGCTGGTTATGATGTAAGGGAGAGAACCCTAAGGGGCGAGGTGGAGGAATGCAGATAGATTAGCGAGCTTCTGGAAAAGGAAAACAACAACTTGAAGAAAGAGCTATCACAGTTGAAGTCTGCAGCATCTTCTTCAACAGCCTTAATCCCAGTGACTGACGAGGGATTTTCATTCCTAGAAGTGTAGAATGCCAAGTTGAGGGAAGAATTGGATACCTTAAGGAGGTCGGGCCCTTTCACGTCTCCTCGGGGACGAGGAAGATCTCCTCGGGGAAAAGCAAGAGCAGCTCGGGTGCTTGTCGAGGAACAGAGGACAGCATCTGCCTTAGAGAACCAGGCCTTCCAACTAATGGCGAAGAACCAAGCTTTGTCTGACATGTCAAAGAAGATTAGGGACTTTGAAAAATAGCTCTCTACGCAGAAGTCCATCTTGGAGAATAAGGAGATTTTCATCAAGAGTCTCCACAAGCAGCTAGAGAGGCTAACATATCAATTCAACAAATAGCCCAGGGAATTCTGGATGGCTCGCTACAACGAAGCATTATTACACTTGGACGATCGTATCCAGAATGCCAATAATGAGGGCTACAAACAAGGCTGGCTGAATGCCTTAGGTGTGCTGAAGCTCGAACAAGGACACTATCTGTGGGACTACCGCGATCCTGGGTTGCTCGACTTGCCTGTGACCATATAATTTGGAGATGGAGTGGATCCCTGCTCGGGCCATTCCTCGGAGCTTAATTTAAAAACACGTCGGTGACTACAATTTACATTCTCAAATTGAGGTATCTCGTCCCGAGCATCCTTTAGATCGACCTTCTGTGATGAACGTCAGGATGCTGAAGGATTTGAACTTCATCAATTCTCCTCAATCTTTAAATGATCCGCCTACTGGCGAGGAACCTGTATCGAAAGCTGAGGGGAAAAGGCAAATAGAAAAGGAATTTTTAATGTAATAGTTCAGTATACATATCAATGTAATTTTCATTTTATTATCAATATAACTTGTAATTTATTTCGAATTTAATGAAAGACTTTAATTATTGCTTGCAAATCTTAATTGCTATTGTCTTGTAAATATCAAACACTTTACATTTATGCATATCTATTACAAAGATAATAATAATGTTGTTCATCGACCAACTTAGTAAAAAAGTTACAAGTATTAGTAATGTTGCTCGATCACTTAATAATAAAGTAATGAGTATAAAAATGTTTAAAATTTTTCCAACCAACCAAGGTTGTTAAATTGTGCTCGTCGAACAATTATAGTTAATGAGAGTTTATCCCCGACTAACCATACTTGGTAAATTTTTGTCTTTTTCATAAAATGTGTCTGACCAACCAAGGTCAATGAATTCTCCTCTTCGACCAACTATAGTTAGTGGGCTTTTATCCCTGACCAACCATACTTGGTACAGTTTGGAATATTTTCTCCTCGTCGACCAACTAAGTTGGTACAGTTTGGAATATTTTCTCCTCGTCGACCAACTAAGTTGGTGCAGTTTGGAATATTTTTTCCTCGTCGACCAACTAAGTTGGTACAATTTGGAATATTTTCTCTTCGTCGACCAACTAAGTTGGTACAGTTTGGAATATTTTCTCCTCATTGGCCAACTAAGTTGGTAGAGTTTGGAATATTTTTTCCTCATCGACCAACTAAGTTAGTACAGTTTGGAATATTTTCTTGAGTAGTCTGCCGAGTTGTGCCGAGTAGTGCGTAGCACTAGTATTCCCCGAAAAATTTTCAATAAACGGAGAGACTTGCAGAATATTTTTATTTTATTCATACTGATGGAACTGAGTTACATATACATCACTGATAATACTTGCGCAGATGCTCTGCGTTCCAAGCATTCTTAAACTCCTCGCCTTCTAAAGTGGCTATTCGATAAGTTCCTGGTCGAACAACTTCTGTAACTCGGTATGGTCCATGCCAGTTTGCCTCCAGTTTGTTATGCTTTTGAATTACTTTCTTCAGCACATAGTCTCCTTCTTTCAGGTCGCACTTCTTCACCCTCTTGTTGTAGAACAAAGCTGTTCGCTGCTGGTAAGCAGCATTTCTAATGGCTACTTCTTCTCTGACTTCCTCGAGCATGTCTAAATCCAATCTTCTCATTAAGTCGCTGACAGGGGAATTGAAATTCAGTACCCTGTGTGTTGGGAGGCCCAACTCGGCAGGTATGACAGCTTCACTTCTAAACGCCAGCATGTATGGTGATTCTCCAGTTGCTACTCGGGGAGTAGTTCGGTAAGCCCAGAGTACTGATTGTAGCTCGTTGATCCAGTTTGCTTTTGCATCATCCAATCTTTTCTTCAACCCGTTCAGCAGCATTCTGTTTGTCACTTCAGTTTTTCCATTACTTTGAGGATGACCTGGTGCTGAATGAACCCTCAAAATGTTTGACTGATGACAATAGGCGGCAAACTCCTCGTTATCAAATTGTGTCCCATGGTCTGTGATGAAGGCATGAGGGAGACCATATCGGCAAATGATGTTCTTCCAAACAAATTGGTACACCTTCTCGTACGTCATATCAATGAGTGGCTCAGCTTCTAAAAATTAGTAAAATAATCCACTACGACGACGAGGTACTTGAACCTTCCTCGGGTCGTTGGCAGTGGTCCAACCAAATCAATTCCCCACATGGCAAAATGGCCAAGGGGAAGTTATGGGTGTCAACAATGCTTGTGGAGTTCTTCGGATGGAGGAAAAGCGCTGGCATTTGTCACACTTCTTGGCATAGGAAATACAATCAGCCCTCATCGTCGGCCAGTAGTATCCATGCATCATCATCCTTTGCAAAAGCGTCTGACCTGCTACATGTGCTCCACAAGACCCTTCGTGGATCTCTTCAATTAATTCTTTTACCTCGGAGGGATGTACACATCTCTGCAAACCTGCCATTATTCCTTGTCTATATAAAACACCATTACTTAGTACATACCAAGCAGCTTTAAACTTCAATTTCTTGGCTGTGAGCTTGTCTATTGGAAATTCTCCCTCCTCGATATACGCCCTGATGGGATCCATCCAAGATGGACCTAAATCAAGGGTGATAAAGTTCATCGTCAGATCTTCATCTATACTCCGACCAGCCAACACTTCAATTGGGATTGTTCGTCATAACTCGGTGTGAGTAACTGACGCTAGTCGAGCTAGGGCGTCTGCTCTCGTATTCTCCATTCTTGGTATTCTGACCAGCTGAATAGCGGCAAATTCTGACACCAACTCCTTTGCCTTTGCATGATATCTGATCATTAATTCTCCTCTAACTGCATATACTCCCATCATTTGGTTTACTATCAGTTGAGTGTCACTGAAGATCATAACTTGTTGCGCCTCCATAACTTTTGCCAAATTAAGCCCTGCAATCATGGCCTCATATTCAGCCTCACTGTTGGAAGCTTTGAATTAGAAATGCAAAGCGTATTCCATGTCGACCTCGTCCGGAGTGCTCAAACTATCCTCGCGCCACATCCTGCAGTGCAAGATGAGCCATCTACATATAGCCTCCATATAGGAAACTCGTCTTCAAATTTCGAATCAGTCAAAGTTCCTTGGTGAAATATTTGCTTCTTCTTTTCATCCTCCCCGAATTTATCTCGCTCCTCGTCGATCATTTTTTCTTGCCCTTTTACCAACCGGAGTTGGTCTGGTCTAGAATTTAATGATTTTGTAATATCCACTTGTCCTTTTACCAACCGGAGTTGGTTTGAGCTAGTGTTTGTCGATCCTGTAACATCCACAGGTTGATCAGCGAGCAACTCCTGTTCCTCGTCCGGAGTCCTCCCAACTATCTCTGCATCACATCTTGTAACATCCACATGCCCTTTTACCAATCGGAATTGGTCTGGGCTTGTGTTTGTTAATCTTGTAACATCCACAGGTTAATCAGCGAGCAACTTTTGCTCCTCGGGGGTTTCAGGATAGGTGAACTCCGCTATGAAATATGCTACAGCCTGCCCTTTTACTGATGATCGGGGTTCATATATTATATCATATTCGCCAAGCTCTATTTCCCAGTACATTAATCTCCCTGATTTTTCTGGCTTGTGAAGGGCTTGTCTCAATGGCACATCGGTATATACTACTATCGTATGAGCTTGGAAGTATGGCCTCACTTTCCTACTCGCTTCAATCAGCGCCAGTGCCAATTTCTCCAGCCTTGATATCTGATCTCTGCTCCTTGGAAGGCCTTACTTGTGTAGTAAATTGGCTTTTGTACTCCATTCTCCACTCTGATCAGCGTCAAGCTAACTGCATTCTCGGATACTGCAAGGTATAAATACAATTTTTCTCCCATCACCGGCCTGGACAACAGTGGAGGTACTCCCAAGTATTTCTTCAATTCTTGAAAAGCCTTCTCGCATTCATCATTCCACTCAAAAGTCTTTCTGAGTGTCTTGAAGAATGGGAGACATCTATCAGTTGCTCGTGAAACAAATCTGTTGAGTGCCGCTACTCGTCCTGTGAGACTCTGTACTTCCTTCTTCGTTGTTGGAGATCGCAGCCCTTATAGAGCTTTGATCTTTTCAGGATTTGCTTTAATGCCTCGTTGATTGACAATGTACCCGAGGAACATGCCTTCTCGTACACCAAATATGCACTTCGTCGGGTTCATCTTCATTTGATATTTATCTAGTTGATCAAAAGTTTGACTTAAGTCAACTAGATGATCGACAGCTTTCTTACTTTTTGTCAGCATATCGTCAACATAGACTTCCATGTTGTCACTGATTTGTTCAACAAAGACCTTGTTCATCAGCCTCTGATATGTCGCACCTGCATTTTTCAAACCAAAAGGCATAACATTATAACAATAAGTTCCCCTAGGGGTAATGAAAGAACTACTCTCCCTGTCTTCAGGTTTCATTTTGATCTGATTGTAACCAGAATAAGCATCCATGAAGCTTAGAAACTCGTGTCCTGAGGTAGCATCTACCAGTTGATCAATTCGGGGCAGTGGAAAATGATCCTTTGGGCATGCTTTATTGAGGTCGATGAAGTCTACACACATCCTCCACTTGTTATTTTTCTTCTTTACCAACACCACATTGGCTAACCAATCTGGATATTTAACATCTTCAATGAAACGAGTTTTCTGGAGCTTCTCGACTTCCTCCTATGTAGCTTGATTCTTCTCGGGACTGAATACTCTTCTTCTCTGCTTCACAGGCTTGATCTCCTTATTCACATTGAGCTCGTGATATAAGAAGTTTGGGTCTATCCCAGGCATATCTTCATGACTCCACGCAAAAGTTTGTCTTCTGCTTCTAAGGAAAGTTATCAATTCCTGTTTTAGTGAGGCTTCCAATGATGAACCTATTTGAGTAGTTCGTTCAGGGTGTTCGTCGTCCAGAATGATATTTTCAGTAGCTTCCACCACTTGACCTTTCACGAGTTGCGACTCATCTCGAGGATCCAAAGTTTCGATTTCTGCACCTTCATCCACTTGATAGGTAGTGGTCTTTTTCTTTGATTCTTCCGGTTCTTCTTGCTCGGCAGATGAATAATAGCACTCCCGAGCTACTTTCTGATCACCTTTCATAACTCCTACTCCAAAGTTTGTTGGAAATTTTAGGTATTGATGCATTGTAGATGGTACAGCCTCGAACTTCTTTAATCCTACTCTTCCCATGATGATATTGTACGATGACTGGACATTCTTATCCATCACAAAAAAGCGTAGTCTTTCTGTCCGACAAGCAGGCCACGTACCAATGAATATATCCAACTTGATCGTCCCAAGTGGAAACACTTTCTCGCCAGCAAAATCGATGAGGGGTCTGTGGTAAGGCTCCAGTTGAGATAGCTTTAAATTTAAACTATCGAAACACGAGTAGAACATGATGTCTATCGAGCTACCGTTATCGACCAGCACTCTTAAAATCATTACCTCCTTCATTCTCATTTTGATCACCAGCGGGTCATCATGAGGATATAAAACACCTATAAGGTCATTTTTTGAAAAACTGATAACCAATTTCTCCTTGTTCACCTTTCTCGGGAGATCTTCTTCAGCTAGATTTATTCGTTGAATGTACGAGCAAGCTTGAGCCTCACCGAGGTAAGCTTTTCTTTCGGAAGTAAGGTCTCCTCCTCCCGCGTCTCCCCCTGTAATAACATTACAATCAAATGACCCAAAGCGTATTGAAGATACCTCTCGTTCTGGTTGCCTTGGTTTCTTGGGAAGATCGGGGTCATCCTCTGGATCAACTTCATGGTTTCTCTTCTTGTTCTCCTCTGCTCGACGAGGAGATCTAGATCTCTCACTAGTTCGGTCGTTGTTTCTTCTTTCTCCTCCCCGATCAACATACTTCGCTAGCTTTCCTTTTCGGATGAGTGTTTCAATCTCATTCTGAAGAGCTATGCAATTTTTAGTCATATGGCCATGATCCTTGTGGAACTCGCAATATTTTTCCCTATTCCTCAAGTCAGGGTCTGCCTTTATTTTCTTTGGCCAGTTTAACTCTTAGTTGTTCTTAATTTCTTCCAAGACGTGGTTGATATTTACCTTCAAAGGTGTGTAGTTATCAAATTTCCTCAAGACCTCCCATGATGACCTACTTTTGGATTGTTTGTCACCACCATTGTTCTTATGTTCCTTCTTCTTAGCTTTATCACCATCCACCTTAGTTTCTTTGGCATCCATATTCTGCTTTGCAGACATAGCCTCCTCGGCATTCATAATCTTGGACACTTTTTCCATCAGGTCCGACATGGTTCGAGGTGGATCTTTGGCCAAAGTATAGTACAACTTGTTTGGTAGCAGTCCACTCATCAAAGCGGTAATTGCTGTCTTCTCCTCGTAATCAATGACTTCGAGTTTCTCATTATTAAAACGAGTTATATAATCTCTAATACTCTCCCCAGCTTTTTGTCTAACGCTGAACAAATGTGCTACTCGTTTAACTGGCTTTGCTCCAAAGCAGAAATTCCCAATGAATAACTCGGCCAACTGAAGAAAAGTTGAAATCTTACCCCGAGGAAGATTATTATACCATATCTGAGCAGATCCGGTAAGAGTTCTCGAGAATTCCCTGCATCTCATCTCGTCTGGGATAGCATAGATGTCGGCAGCAGCTTGATATTGTTGTATATAAAGGACGGGGTCAGTCTTCCCATCATACTTGGGAGTCACCACAGGTGCTTTGAACTTTGATGGTGTTGGAAAATCAATAATATCCTGGACAAAAGGTGTTCCTCGAACAAAGGTTCATTGTAGAGGGTTCTTGGCCTTAGCCATTTCTCCTAATCTATCCTCCAGCTTCTGAATAGATCCTTTCCAAGCATCATTTCCTTCCTCGGGCCTATTGGTTCGAGAAACTAATCGCGTTGAAGTGGCTTCCTAGGATTTATCTCGGCGAGCAGATGGTCGGCCATACGATCCATCTTGACGAGCAGATGGTCGCGACTGGGCAGATCCTTCCCTTAAATCTGATGGTCGTCGAAAGCTCCTCGACGCTGCGTTAAGAGGACTTTTGTTCCTCCTAGGGCCTAATCGATCGAAAGGAGAAGCACTACTTAATCTTTCCAATGCGCTGGCCCTTTCAGGGGAGAGGGTGACACGTTATTCAGTATCCGTGGCTAGCAGAGACGAAGTTCGTCCAGGTTGATAAGAAAAATCTTCAGATTCATCATTGCGATATGAATCATTACGCCTAGTACGCGAAGAAGGTGCACGGGTATTTTTTTGAATGCTTCGTGGTCCGGAATGGGCTGATGCACCGCCATGGAGGGTTTAAATGAGTTGTCGCATTGTTTCTTGCATGACGGTCTGGCCCTGAGCCAGACTTGCCATTATTCTAGTCAGATCTAGAACAATTGGTGGAGCAGATGGATTTGGAGGGGTTCCAGCATTTCGATTGTTGGATTCAGGAATATCAGCCATTGGTAATGGATTATTTTTTATGAGAAAATGATTTTACCAGTCGTTTCCCACAGACGGCGCCAATCTATTGATGTAAAAAATTAGATCACTCTAATAATTCAATCACAGATAAATAAATGAGACAAAATATTTTAAAGTGGTTCAGCCTTATAAGAATGGCCTACGTCCACTATTATTTTATTGTTGTTTGTATGAGAATTCTTGATTACAAGTTATCTCAAGAAATTCCCTTCTGGGGTCCCCCTCCAATGAGGATTGTACAAGGTATTTATAGCCTTGAGGCTGTAATGTGAAAGGGTAATACATTAAATGATATGCATATGAAAGGGTAATACATTTAATGCCTTCTTTGCGTGCGCGTCCAAATGATAAGCATTTAATGAATCAGTTGAACTGTTGGTTATCTAGCTATTAATGCTTTGTTCGAGATGCAGCTCAGACCGCTTGAGTTGCTCGGGCCGCCTAAGCTTCTTGGTATTCAAGAGTTCATCGGAGAGGTTTGCTCCTCGGAGCGTATGAGTTCCTCGGAGCATGTGAGTTCCTCGGGTAAGCAGTGTTCCTCGGAAGTGTTTGTAGTTGCCCTGTAGACAGCCACGTGTCTTCACATCATTGGTCCATGTCAGCAGATTAAATTTGGTATCAACAATGCTGAAACGACTTTTCAATTGATTTTATCTTGTTTACCCTAAACATGCATCTATGAGTAAAAGAAAAAAAACAAACCACACAAATACGACACAATCAATATAAGGAAAAAAAAACTTTTCGGGTAAAACCTTTTATTTCACTATAAACTAGAAATCACAACTTACACAGATTACAATGAAATCTGAAATGGATTAACATGTAAAAAATCCACAAGAACCACAACGCTAAATCAGCAAGGAGAAACCCCCTCAAGTCGTCCCAATGACCGAAGTCGTCGTCGTCAGCCCAGTACCTCTCTCAAGTGACACCTAGTCAGCCATGGAGCGCCTCTCCACAAGGTGTATGCAAATAGATACAGACAATCTAGGGTTCTACAATAATTCACAAGAATCATATTCAGGGATGCTTTGTTGGTGAATTAAAAAGTGCTCTGACACACAAAACATGAAGAACTTTTTATCAGACTATGTAGTATCATTGTCGGCAAAAGTCTTAGAAAAAGTGAACCACGAAATAGGTAACGAAAAAAAATTCATTGAGGCGGAGGCTCGTTCGAATGAAAAGGGACATCACTCGAATGAGAAACACATGTCCCTTAAGCGACACTTCCAATGAATGGGCTTTATCACTTGAACGACCCTTAGCATCGCTCGAACGATGCAAACGTTAAAAAATTTCTCTGTTACAGTACTTAGCCTCAAATAGTTTTTTATACAAAACTTACCTTTGTAATCACAACAGATGTGATTTTATAAAAACATTTTATAAAATTCTTTTTCACAAAAAAAATTGTTCATATTTTTATTAAAATTAAGCGTCCCAAATATTATTTTATGAATTAAATCAGAACTCTAAATATGTTTTATACCTTTTGGGATGTCTATAAGTCTTTAAACATTGGAGATCTTTGTGTTTGTTTGTCTTGACATTGCGTGACGATGTGTAACGGTATACGCTAAACTAGCCTTAAGTTATGCTATGAACATTATTGAAAAACATATTCTTACAAAAACCGATGCATGGGGCCAAGAAATATATATATTTTTAATGAAAATAAACTCAGAAACGAAATATATACGCTAGACTAACTTAAATCTATGCTATGCACATTGTTGAAAAACATGTTCTTATAAAAACTGATGCATGGGGCCAAGAAATATATAGTTTTTAATTAAAATAAACTCAAAAAAGAAATATAGGCATGGTTCACGTCTTTCAGTGTTTTTAACTTCCCAACTTATATTTATATATAAAAATATCTTCAGGATAAAAAGAGATAGTACAAAACACTGCCCAAGCAGTGGTGCACAGGGTCCAAGAGGAGTATGAAGTGGACGGTTAATAGATGCAGACTTCATCAGTTATTTTATTTCAAACTCCCAATGTAGACTTAGACTATTATTACCATTGCCAAAGCAAGTTGGTACTTAAATCGAAACATTAAATAGAATGTATATATAGTAATAGATAAAAAATTCTGCTCAATAATTCCATTACCATTTAACAAAGAAGTCTACTGACAAAACACCTGTTCGGCCTACATATAAAGAAAAGTAAGGCGCGAGGCCCAAAGAAATTTAAGGCTCCATACTCTTTTAATTCACACACACACACACACACACATATATATATACATATATATATATATATATATATATATATATATATGTATATATATATATATATATATATATATATATATATAAGATGAATATAAAAAAAAAAGTTAAATGCTTAAGGCAGTTGAAGGGGGCGAGGCAGCCTATAAAGTGGGGCCAGATGACATGACAAATGCGTGGGCCTAGTATCTAATAGAGATATGATGACAGTAGAAATCATAGAAATCGCAAGAGGTAATATATATATATATATATATATATATAAAGAGAGAGAGAGGGGGGGGGGGGGGGAGGGAGAGAGAGAGAGAGAGAGAGAGAGACTGAATGACAATATATAAAATATAATATAGACAATATATAGTATAATATATATTATATAAATAAAGAGACATCATTTTATATAAAAAAAATAATACTTTAAAAATGAATAATATATATAGTTGTCCTATTTTATGAAATACTATATTATGTGTGAGCATATCAACTAAATAATAAAACATGTAAACTTAACACTCAAGAATATATGTTTGGAATCATCAAAATCAATATATTTCATTAAACTAAAATGTACATTAATTATAATTAAATATTAATTAAAGGGTTAATTCATTCTCGTTCAACAGTCTCTCCCCTTTTTGAGGATGACAAACAATGATTCATAATGATTCATAAGATAAATAAATTAAGCACGATTTGTGAATCATACTTAGCATGATGACCTAAACAGTGAGTCTAGTCACACTGGAGAGAGTGAGGGAAATGACATTTTAAGTGAGAGTGAGAGTGACCTTCAACGTGCTTACGTCGATCTTTATATTGGATCCTTTAAAACGAAGAAACAAAACAAAGGTTTAGTGCCTAGAATTTTATCCTTAGAGAAGGAGTTGATAGAGGCGAGAGAGAGCGAGTCCTCATGAGAGTTTTTTTTTTTTTTTTTTTTGGGGGGGGGGGGGGGTGGGGTAGGGTTATTTTAGTTAAGAGGGAAAATGAAGTGTCTAGTCTCTATAAGCATCTGTAGAGACTCGTGAGATTCTTAAAGTCCTTATACCCTAACTCGATTAAGATCTACAGTGTGTTCGAGAGGTCAAGGTTACTATAGAGGATACATCGAAAAAGGTTGTAAAGATTCTCCTTGGTCCCACTTTAGGTTTTGGTGATAGGCGATCAATAGGTTATGATCCACTTCCAATACCGCACCAGAAGGGCTTCTTAAATTTGTGGTAAATCCATATAAATGAAATACATAGTTCCACCTAAGAAAGCGAACAAACATAGACCCAAACAAGTTTATGTTTTTTCCTTATTTGCAAAAGGAGAGGTCACCTTATAGAGTTTTCCTACAAGTTAGGTGTAACTAAACGTAAACATACTCCTGTGCACTTATCTAGAGACTTTGCTAGTCTAAGTGAGCAAGTTGAGTTTCTAGTCCCCACTTTGAATAGCTTAACGGAAGAATTTTAACAGATGTTTTTTCCATTTAAGAACATTTCTAATGATCCAACTGGACCCAACAACAATAAAGGCAAACAAATGGTTACCTCCACTTGGGTACCTAAGCAAGAAGATACATCCCTTGTTTTTCATGTTGCTCTCAAGGTTCAAAATACTTTTCATTGATATTTTAATAGAGGGTTCTCTAGGCACATGACTGGTGACATATCCCTTTTAACCCACATTAAGGATCGCAAGGAAGGGGAACTCACTTTTGGAGATGGGAATAGGTCTAGGATTTTAGGACGTGGATGTACTAAGATAATCAAATTTCCTAAACTAGACAATGTGTTGTACGTAAAATGGTTGTAAGAAAACTAAATTAGCATACGTCAACTGTGCGACGCGAACTTTGTGATAAAGTTTGAACGATATGAATGTAATGTTTATAATCAACTCGATGAACTTTTATTACAAGGTGTGAGGACTGAAGATAATGGTTGTGTGATTGTCCCCAATTCCTCATTTGTGTTTAACAATGACTTGGTTTTTGGCATCAATGAATAGGTCATGTGAACTTTAGATATCTTAAGAGATTAGTGAAAAAGGACCTAGTTCGTGGCTTACCGTAATACGAAAAATAAATTTGAAGTCCCCATCAAAACTTGAATACCATTACCACCACCCGTGTTTTAGGGGTGATTCACATGGATCTTATGGGTCCTACTTGCTCGAAAAGTTTAAATGGTAAGAGATATATTCTCAAGATGTTCAGTGACTTTTCTAGATACTCTATCATGGGATTTCATATAAAAAAGTGATCAAGCGCGAACCGTGTGGCGTGTAACACGTAAATCGTTGTTATCTCTTCGACAGCTCAATACAAAAAACCTAAACTACAACAACACTTGACAAACAAGCATAACGGTAAGTCGGGTATCGTAAGAAATCCACAGTGAGGGATTGAATTTTAGATATTAATTGATTTATTATTTCAAGAATAAAAGTGTAAAAGGTGATATGTGGTTATGGTGAAAGAGAAAAATAAGAAGTTAACTCTAAACAATATTTAATTAAAACGAGAGTCGGGATCGCGTACCCGCCATGGGCTAAACAACTAATAATTAGAATTTCAGTTCGAAAACAGTTAATCGAGCCTTTTCAATTAAGCATAAAAATCACACAATAAGGAATTTAACCCAAAGTTGTGAGATTAAACATTTAATCAAAAAGGGTCACACACGGATTAAATTTAGATTATCGCTATAAACACTAAAGTTGCGTGACAGAGAAAGTTAAATGGATAATAATCCGACTTTAATACGTGAGGTTTCAATTAAATGTAATTTTACACAAAATCTAATTTTCGGAGCTCAATGCCCATCAATGGCGGACATAGGATCCAAACCCTATAAACTATGGAGTAGACATAAATAAACTAATAAAACTACAATTAAACTAATTAAAGCAAGAAATAACAAGAATAAAAGATTAAATAGGCATGGAAATGTAAAGAACATAATGGAAATAAAGCATGAAAAATGAAGAAGATAATGGAATAGTAATACTTACATATATATGGAAAAATATCCAAGAGAAAAGAGGAGAGGGTGACTCCTAAACAATTAAACCCTAGTAAAAACTATTTAAAAATTAAAGATGTCTCTCAAAAATGAGAGAAAATATATTTATACAAAACCCAAACGGAAAACTAGTAAAAAGAAAAATAGGGGAAACATTTAAGGTGAGGTGAAGCTAATATGGGCGATATAACAAAGATTGCCTATGATCATTTCATAAAGTTTATGCAATTCTCGAGTCAAAACAATATATGAAAATCATGATCAAGTAACACCTTTCATGAATGAACTCAATTAATGAACGATCAAATGAAAGAATAGTGAGATTACTAATAAATAGAAAAATTTCTTCTTATGTAGATTTGTCGTTGTGAAACTTCTCTATTCATCAAAAATTCCCTAGAACCTACAAAATTATAACAAAACTAGTGTACAGAGTAAGTAAGGGAGTCAATCCAAATATAAGGGTGAAACACAAAATTAGTGAGGACATATATAGATTCATTTGCATTTTATTATATTTTTCTATTTTTACTTTTTCTATTTTTTTATGAATTTTTCAAGGGAATATTAATTAACTAACTATATACTAATTTTTAAAGTACTACTAGTTAAGAAGTAAAAGCTAATTTAAGAAAAGTGAGATAAACAAAATTGTCCTAATAAGTAAACTAACAAAATTGGACTCATGAGGGCTTCAAAATTTCATCTCATAAATGGGAGATTGCCCTCAATAATCATCATCAAAAAATATAAGATAAACAATTGAAAGCATGTGAGGATTAAAATAAAAGTAAAAGAGAGGAATAGATCAAACCAATTTAAGCCTTGAATTGAAATGGAATCTTTAATTACATCAACACTCTCTCAATTACAATTCCTCACTCATGTATTTATTGAATCTAAACTAAAAATTACAAAATAAAAATAAAAAGGATAGCGGATGAATTAATAATGGACAATTAAATCATAAAAGAGATTTGCTAAAAATGTAAATCCTAAAATTATAAAATCGTACATTAGAATTCCCCAAAGAAATAAATTCTAGGTCATTAATTTATATTGAGATAATTGCTAAAAATGTAAAATCTCAACATAAAGGAATGGGTTAGAATTTACCTCCCATAACGAATAAATTTCACTACATCAATCTATTTTAATTTAATTGCTAAAATTCATAATAGAGGGGTGGGGTGAAATTTATTCTAGAGATAATTTTCACTACACACTTCTATATTGAGGTATTTGCTAAAAATGCAAATACTCAACATAGAGGGATGGAGAGAATTTTATCACACCAATCTTAAAACTAATTTTGAGATCCTTTTTAAAATGGTCCAAGTCTTCTTTTATATGGTGTGCATGGAGGCTAGGAGTAAATTGGGTATTGATAAAATTGAGTGAGGATAAGAGCACATGAGCATGACAAAGGTGTGAGGTAATAAAATCTAATATGGATGCACATGAGGGTAGTTGGGAAGTCATGAGGGAAATGTGAGTTAAAAGGTGTTGGGGGATTTTGGGATGAGTGGGTAATTGGCTTAGAAGACATGTGATTTAAACACGTGGGCAATTTTATTCTTTGGCTTTTATTTGTATTGGCAGCTTATAACAGCCACGATTTAGGCTTTGGTTTAAAAATGGAATTGGGTCTGAAATGGGTGTACCTGGGTTCGGAGGTCGGAATGGGTAATGGACGGAGCTCCGAGGCTATGAGTGAATCGGGTTGAGGAGGGGTCTGGGTTTGCGGGTCCAGGCCAGCAGGGGCTTAGGCTGGGCGGGTATGAGGCTGTACGAATCAGCTGACGAAGGGAGAGAGAGGGGCCGGTTGGTGACGCCGGCCGGAGGTTGTGAGGGTGCGCCGGTGGTTGGAGAGGCGAACAGGTGTGGGCCGGGGTGGCATCGAACCGGGGTAGAGGGTGAGGTCAGCGAGCTGGGTTAGTGGCCGGAGGTATAAGGGGGTGTAGGGTATCGGAGCTCCGGGTTTGGGTTAGGACGTCGTCGCCACCGACGATGGAGGCAGGGGGAAAGGGTCGCCGGCAGGTGGGTCGCCTGGGTTTTTGTTGGGTGGTGTTTGGATGATGATGGATGTGAGAGAGGGTGAAAAGTTTGGTTATGGAGTAGAGAGGAGAGAGAGTGAGTTATTGGGGAAGAAGATGGATGGGATGATTGTGTGTGGTGAGGGTGTTAGGTAGATAGTGTGTAGGATAGGATATGTTTGGGTGTGAGTGGGTTTAGTTTAGGTGTGTGTTTAATTTGGAATTAAAACTAAAATGGCACTACCTAAAAATTAAAAACTAACAAAATAAAAATAAAAACAAAAACAAAATCTATTAAATTAAAAGACTCTAAATAAAAGGAAAATAAAAATTAACAATCTAAAAACAAAATCTAAAAAAAATAAATTCCTAAAAAAACTTATCCTAATAAAAATAAAATAAAAATTAAAAATCAAAATAAACAATACTAATTAAAAAGAAATATAAAAAGTTGCAAATAAATCCTAAAAATCCTAAAAGTATAAAAAAATAAATAAAATAAAATCTATTAAAAATAAAATTCATAATCTATAAAAAATAAAACTACAAATCAAATAAAAATAAAACCTAAAGTCATAAAAATATAAAAATAAGCAAGACTAAAAATTAAGAACTAATATAAATCAAAAATTATAAAAAATTATAAAATTAATTCTAGAAAATTTTAAATAAATCTAAAATAAATCCTAAAAAAAATAAAAATGACTCAAACTAAAAATCTAAAAAAATTATAAAAAGACACAAATAAACACACAATGACTTGGGGTAGGTTTGGGGTAGGTTTAGGCTTGGGTTTGATTACGAGATAGGGAATTAGCACCATTTTAACTGCAAATTGCTTGCAAATATAGCTTTTGAGACCGCAACTGCAATTAAGCCTGCATATTGAACAATTAAGCGCATAAGACCTATAGTGTCGATAAATAGCAACTAAAGTACGTCTATTCGGGGTATAAATTGTACAGTTTTGGGTTCTTATCAATTACTGACGAAATTAACGTTTTCAATGAGTAAAGAATACTGTATAACACTCACAAATGACGAAAGATATAAAGCTTACTCGGTGCAAGTATATAAAATGCAACAAAAGATTTCCAAGTTATAAAATTCATAAACTAAATCAATAAAATAAGAAAAGTGCGTGTGCTCGTGGGATAACGTTTAATTCATGAAGTTATTCACAATATCAATGATTTGAGGACTAAAGTCTAATAAGTTTTAAAATCGAGCACATGCATCATTGAGTTGTCTATTGGATTGGACAATTATTGAAATTTGTCATTGGAAACAAGGGCAAAATGCCCAACAAAGAAGAAAAAAGAAAGAAAATATTTTTTAAAATTTTCGATTTTTCACAAAAGGCGTACTTAGAAACTAACTCGCAAGGAAATCAGTGGACTACACATGAAATGAATAGAATATCTTACACCCCCTAACTTAAATGTCGCATTGTCCTCAATGGGCATTAAGAACACAACACAAAGATAGGAAAAGAATGATATTACCCCAAATTGGAGCGATCTCCATAAGCACGAGTCCAAACGAATCTACAAAGTAAGTTAGTACCAAGCATAGGAAAAAGCAATAACAAAAAGTATAACTAAATACACTGGACTAAATTCAAAACGGAAATGAAAACGAAAAGAAAATTAAAAACCTAACTTTGTACAACCTACAATTTAGACTCCACACTAACTATACACTAGAAGTTCAAATAGTTGAGGGTCCACCTAAAATGGGATTTGATTTTGAAAGATCAAAGGTGAACCCTCCAAAGCGAACATGCCCCCCGAAAGATAAGAATTCCGTTCGAACAACGGAAGGCATGTGTAAGGCGTAAGAAATGAACCATCACCAATTAAAAAATTTAATAGGGTGATGGGGGTGGTTTGGATAATAAAGGGGGAAAGGTACACTTAGGATACGAGAAAAGTAAATTCACCTCCCCAAGGATTTTCAATTGGAATGGAAGGTGGTGCACACAAACATGAAAAATCCATCGAAAACAAGTCCGACAAGGAGTACTCATTGAAAAAAAGTGCAAAAGTTTTAAAAGTTTCTACTAACTCATAGGAATCAAGAGGTAATTCTAATGGTTCAATGATGGAAAATGTATATGGTAATGAAATAAATTCAATCTCCGTAAACATATCGTCATAAGGAGATTGAATTTCGGGGGAGTGAGATTCGCATTCGATGAGAAATTCTTTGAAAAATTGAGGTGAAACACAAGTTTACACCTCCTCGTTGTTTTGTGCATAAGAATTCATCTCATCGCAAAGTGCTCCAAGTCTTATTCCAACACCATTTAAGCTTTCCAAACCCTGGGAGTAAAAAAGAAAAGTTTCTTCCAAAGTAAGCTTCCTTGGCTCTAAATCCTCGGATTCCTCATTTGGTTGAAATTCTTCTTCACATTCATCGAAAAAAGAATCGTTATTGGATTCGAATAGTAAAGCCAACTCAAGCTCCCAGTAACAATTTTCATTTTGATAATTGTTTTGAAGTCTTTCAATCTCAATAATATCTTCAAAATGGATAAATTGAAAACTATCCCCAAAGTAACAATCATTAGCATGACCGTAATAACTATAAAAGAAAGACATGATTACTAAATTGTATGTAGATTGAGAATCCGATGAAAAGGTGAGCATTCGAGAATCCCGAGTTTTCATCCCCGAACACTTTCATTTTGATGCGAGGGGAACCGAGTGTTCATGTAGGGACACTGTCGTTGATTTTGGCTCCCACTCTATATGCAAAAACCTAAGCTACTACTACACTTACGAGGCAAGCACAACGGTAAGTCGGGTATCGTAAGAAATCCATAGGGAGTGATTGAATTTTAGATTTTAATTGTTTAATTACTCCAGGAATAAATATGCAAAATCAATAAAAGAAAATGTGATGGGTGGTTATGGTGACAAAAGAAAGGAATAAGTTACGCTACACAAAAGTAAAGCGAGGATCGGGATCGCATTCCACCACACGGATTGAAACAACTACTAATTAGAGTTAAGTCTCGAAAGAAATTTAATTTAGCATAATCAATTAAGCATAAACATCACACAATAAGGAATTTAACCCAAAGTTGCAAGATTAAACATTTAACTGAAAATGGTCACACTTGGATTAAATTTGGATTATCGCTATAAACACTAACATTGCACGACAAAAAAAGTTAAATGCATAATAATCCGACTTTAATATGCGCATTTTCAATTAAACGCAATTTTACACAAAACCTAGTTTTTTTAGCTCAACCCCATTAATGGCGGAACACAACCCCGACTCTATTTAACTACTCACTACACATGGGTAAAAAAATTAAACAACTAATTAATAATTAAAAACACTAAATAAATAACTGCAATTAATTTATCTAGGCATGTAATAATAAATAATCATGGAAATTAAAGGAAGAACAAAGCTTAAATAAAAGGAAACTTACATTAATGCTAATTGACCAAAGAAAATGGAAATGATGGGGCACTCCATAAAATATCCCCAATGTTTACAAACTCTAACCTAAAACTTAGAGAGAAGAAATAAATGAGAGCTAAAAACTAATTGTGTCCGAAAATACACCAAGTGGTGTATTTATATCAAGTGGAATAAAGCAATAAAGAAAAAGAAAAATAAGAAAAGGAATAGCAGAATAAGTCGGCTAAAATAGGAGAAATAGGTCCAATTTAATTCGGGGCCATTCTAAATTGATTCGAAATGAAAATCTGGTGTTCT
The DNA here is from genome assembly GCA_949130495.1 of Sambucus nigra. Classification (NCBI taxonomy): domain Eukaryota; kingdom Viridiplantae; phylum Streptophyta; class Magnoliopsida; order Dipsacales; family Adoxaceae; genus Sambucus; species Sambucus nigra. Next base: position 381,145,219 of record OX422224.1, read on the forward strand.
AGTGCATTCCGAATCGATTCGGATTTTGGTCGAATCGATTCACCCCTACAGGTCTGCAATTCTGCAGTTTTTTCCAACTTTATAGAAAATGCCATAACTTCTTTGTTATAACTCAAAATTAGGCACCGTCGGAGGCTACGCGAAGATAACTCGGAGAGATACAATATCCAAGAGACATTAGTCAAAGAAAAATAAATATGAAATGACTAAAATTCCCTTGAATATGACCTTGAATGTGATTTAGAAGATAAAACCAAACAAAAAATGCCATAACTCCCTTGATACGGCTCGGATTCATGCACCGTCAGTGGCCATGGGAAGACAAATCAAAGGGCTTCAACTTCTGTGAAGAGTTCGGGATTCAAAACTGAATGATAAAAATACTAAAATGCCCCCGAAGCTATAATGATGACGGAACTTTATCGAAAAGCGTTTGAACTTCATATTAAGCATCCAAATACCTACAAAAGCTCAATTAGCCCCTGCAAAGCATGTATATATAGAAATTCGAGGTTGTCTGGTTAACAAGAATAATTATAGGTATTAAGATACCCGAAGGGCTAATAATGCGTAGGTTAACGGGTGAAATACGCAATATTTGAGTCGTATCACACCCCCAAACTTACACATTGGTAGTCCTTAGCAATGAAATAGGAAAAAATAAGAACTACAAGCAAACCACAAAAAAGGAGATATATACAAAAGCGATAAAGGCTACTTTGACGGGCGAACGATTGCATTTAGCATATGCAATAAGTCGTTAAACCCCTAGGTTACCGTAATGGATGACTGTCGTCTCATGAGAGTTTTCAGGGATGAAACACACAAACATCAAATAGTTTCCCCAAAATATGTCCAATCAACATGTGACAAACTCAACAATGCGAAAAAGATTTCAAACATATTATTAGCATATTCAACGAATTGAAATAAAAGTCCGTTGTTGTTAACAGGTTGAATGCGCCTCATAGAATTGAAACTTTAAAAGTGGGAAGGGGGAGAGCACATGCATAGTATGATTTGTTAAAAACTTATATAAACCTGATAAACATAAAAGCATGCGTATATTCAATCCTCAAGGATATTACACTCAACAAATGAAATCTCTTGAAATGGGAGGTAATACACGGGACATGCGGGCATAAAGAGTAAATGTAAATAGAAACTAGGTCGCACTCATGTCACAAATGAAGAACGCTATATAGAAAATAAAAAACTTGTAATCTTAATGAAAGATATCGCACATTAAAAGAGGCGAAATGCATTTTCACAGATTTTCAAAACTATTATGACTTTAAAGTTAAATTCACCCTAAGATCACATAGGACTTGTATATGGTTGTAATGTAGGCTAGGCACGGGTATGAAATAAAGGATATGTATGGATTCAAAGTGTTCGAAATGGAAACTTGGAATAATGGGGAAAATGTGGGCAATTTCAAAATTAAAAAATAAGTTCCAAAAGAAGAATTAAATGTGGAATGGGAGAGTAACAATGATTATTGAACTACATAAAACATATACAAACTTTCTATTTTCTTCTTTTTCTCATGCTTTCTTTTCTTTTCTTTTGATTTTTTCTTTCTTTTTTCTTTTTCACTACACTTTGTTTCCACTCTTTCATATGCTTAAATTGCAACCACACTAGACAACATCATTCAATTCCAAGTATCATTCCAAATAAAGGTAATATGTATGGTCTATAACTCCAATGTGGAGTTGGTTATGGGATTTTGGGGTTATGAAACGAAAGGCTAATATTAAGGCTCAAAGGGGTGGACTAGAAAAATATATAAGGTGAGGTTAAGGATAATATGGGTGATATAACAAAGATGCTTATGATCATTTTAGAAGTTTACGCAATTCTCAAGTCAAAATAATATATGAAAATCATGCTCAAGTAACATATTTCAAGATATAAACTCAATTAATGAATGATCAAATGAAATAATAGTGAGATTACCAACTTATTCAACGTTTTCAAGGAAGAAAGAAAAGTGTATAACACTCACAAATGAAGAAAAGACCAAAGCTCAATCGGTGTAAGTATATACAATGCAACAAAAGGTTACCGAGTTATAAAAATCTTAAACCAAATTAATATAACAAGGAAAGCGCATGTGCTCAAGGGATAATGTTTAATTCATGAAGTTATTCACAATATCAATGATTTGAGGACTAAAGTCTAATAACTTTTAAAATCGAGAACATACATCATTGAGTTGTTTATTGGATCGGGCAATTATTGAAATTTATCATCGGAAATAAGGGCAAAATGCCCAACAATGGAGAAAAAAGAAAAAAATATATTTTTAAAAATTTTCAATTTTTTAACAAAGATTATGCTTAGTAACTAAATGTGAGAAAATCCATGGACAAAATAAAGAAATGGATAAAATATCACATACCCCCTAACTTAAATGTTTCATTGTCCTTAATGAGCATTAAGAAGACAACATAAAGAGAGGAAAATAACGATATTACCCAAAATTGGAGCGATCTCCATGAGCACAAGTCCAAACGAATCTACAAAAAAAGTTAGTATCGAGCATAGCAAAATCAAATAACAAAAAGTTAACTAATTACAGTAGAATAAATTAAAAGGAAAGAAAAATAAAAAGAATGAAAAAATAAAAAGCTAGTTATTTACATCCTACTATTTAGAAATCACACTAACTATACACTAGAAGTCTAAATAGTAAAGGGTCCACCCAAAAAAGTATTTGTCTTTGAAAGATCAACGGTGGACCTTCCAAAGCGAACATGCCTCTCGGAAAATAGGAATTCCATTTGAACAACGGAAGGAATGTGTAAGGCGAGTGAAATGAACCATTGCCAATTATCAATTTTTGGGGGACGATAAGGGGATTTGGATAATAAGGGGGAGGATACACTTGAGGTCCAAAAAATTGACTCATCTCCCAAAGGTTTTTCAATTAGAATGGGAGATGGTGCATTCGTGGGGATAATTTCCATCCAAAACAAGTCCGGTAAGGAGCCCTCATCAACAAAAATAGTAGAAGTTTTAAAAGTTTCCACTGACTCATAGGAATCAATCAGTAATTCTAAAGGTTTGATGACGGAAAACATATATGGTAATGAAATAAATTCAATCTCCGTCAACATATCGTTGGAAGTAGATTGAATTTCGGGGGAGAGAGATTCACATTCGATGAGAAATTCTTTGAAAAATTGAGGTGAAACACGAGTTTCTACCTCCTCGTTGTTTGGTACGTAAGAATTCATCTCATCGCAAAGTACTCCAAGTCTCATTCCAGCACCATTTTGGATTTCCAAACCTTGGGAGTAAAGAAGAAATGTTTCTTTTAAAGTAGGTTTCCTCGGCTCAAAGAGCCTCGGACTCCTCATTTGGTTGAAACTCATCTTTGAAGTATCTGAATAAGAATCGTCATTGGATTTGAATAATGAATCCAATTTATGCTCCCAATAACAATTTTCATTCCGATAATTATTTTTAAGTCTTTCAATCTCAAGAAAATCCTTAAAATGGAAAACTTTAAAACTATCCCCAAAGTAAGAATCATTAGAATTACCGTAATAACTATAATAGTAGGACATGATTACCGAATTATTTGTAGATGGAGAATCCGAGCAAGAAATTGAGCAACCGTGAATCAAAGTTTCTTAGTGCTCAAATAGTCAATCATGAAAAAAAGTTTATAACAAAGAATACAAATACAAAAGGAAAAATACTATGAAATAATAAAACAATTATAGTATCAAACAGACTCGCAGACAACGGCGCCATTTTGGCGCCTACCGTAGGGCCAAAATGGCACCGTTGCTGGGGAGTGTGTTTTATATTGTAATTGTTTTATTATTTCGATGGTGCCAGTTTGATGCGACGGGAACCGAGTGTGTGTGTAGGGACACTATTGTTTATTGCGGCTCCCGCTCTACATGCAAAAGCCTAAGATACTACAACACTTGCGAGGCAAGCACAACGGTAAGTCGGGTATCGTAAGAAATCCATAGGGAGTGATTGAATTTTAGATTTTAATTGTTTAATGACTTTGGGAATAAAAATGTAACATAAATAAAAGAAAAGGTGATGGGTGGTTACGGTGACAAAAGAAAAGAAAAAGTTACGCTACACAAAAGTAAAGTGATGATCGGGATCGCATTCCACCACACGGATCGAAACAACTACTGATTAGAGTTAAGGATTGAAAGAAATTTAATCGAGCATAATCAATTCAGCATAAACATTACACAATAAGGAATTTTAAACCAAAGGTGCAAGATTAAACATTTAACTGAAAATGGTCACACTTGGATTAAATTTGGATTATCACTATAAACATTAACGTTGCATGACAAAGAAAGTTAAATGCAAAATAATCCGACTTTAATATGTGTGGTTTCAATTAAACGCAATTTTACACAAAACCTAGTTTTCGGAGCTCAAACCCATTAATGGGGGGACATAACCCCGACCCTATTAAAATACTCACTACACATGGGTAAATAAATTAAACAACTAATTAATAATTAAAAACACTAAATAAATAACTATAATTAATTTATCTAGGCATTGAATAATAAATAAGCATGGAAATTAAAGGAAGAACAAATCTTAAATAAAAGGAAACTTACACTAATGGTGATTAACCAAAGAAAATGGAGGAGATGGGGTACTCCATAAAATATCTCCAATGTTTACAAACCCTAACCTAAAACTTAAAGAGAAGAAATAAATGAGAGATAAAAACTAAGTGTATCCAAAAATACACCAACTGGTGTATTTATATCAAGTGGAATAAAGGAATAAAGAAAATAAAAAAAGGAATAGAAGAATAAGTCGGCCGAAATAGGGAAAATAGGTCCGAATAGATTTGGGGCCATTTCGAATCGATTCGGAATGAAAATATGGTGTTCTGGTGCATTCCAAATCGATTCGAATTTTGGCCGAATCGATTCGCCCCTATAGGTCTGCTATTCTGCAGCTTTGTCCAACTTTACGGAAAATGCCATAACTTCTTCGTTATAACTCGAAATTAGGCACGGTCAAAGGATATGCGATGCTAACTCGAAGGGATACAATATCCAAGAAGACATTAGGCCAAAAAACAAAAATATAAAGTGACTCAAATGCCCTTGAATGTGACCTTGAGTGTGGTTTAGAAGATAAAACCATCCTAAAAATGTGACCTTGACTCGGATTCATGCACCATGGGCAGAGACACGAAGATAAATCAAAGGGCTTCAACTTCTATGAAGAGTTCAGGATTCAAACTTGAATGTTGAAATTACTAAAATGCCCTCGAAGTGGCAATCACGAGGGAACTTTATTGAAAAGCATTGGAACTTCATACTAAGCATCCAAATACCTAAAAAATCTCAATTAACCCCTGCAAATCATGTATATATAGAAATTTGAGGTTTCCTGGTTGACAAGCATAAGTATAGGGATTAAGATACCCGAAGGGGATAGTAATGCATAGGCTAACGGGTGAAATACGCAATATTTGTGTCATATAAAAAGTGTGATGTGGTTGAGAGACTAAAAAGAAAGTGCCATGTACTATAAAATCAATATGGTGTCACTATAATCGGATGCATAGTGATAACAATACTGAATTTAAATAAGTCAAAGTGGATAGCTATTATGATGGAGTGGGTATCAAAAATGTGTTCTCGGTCATTCGTACGCCTCAATAAATTGGATATCTCCACGCTTTTTGGTATAAATGTGTCTAGACAGTTTTAGCCAAAAATGGTGAGTACCACATGACATATGGTGAAAAAGGTATATCTTTATCCGTACACGCCATAAATTCCTTATGAGTTTTGGACAGAGAGGAAGCCTAGCCTATCGTATTTTTGTGTCTTTGGGAATACTCTTTATATATTGATAGATAGAGAGCACTTAGGAAAGTTTGACTCTCGGAGCGACGAGGGGATATTTTTAGGTTCTTCATTGTCGATTATGGTTTATAGGGTGTTTATCCTTGCAAGCTCTAAGGTTATGGAGTCAAGAAACATCACAATTAGAGATGATGAGCCACCGATATTTATTATGACTTGCACCCAGTGTCAGGATGATGAATCCAATGGTGATTATCCCATCCTTCCTCATACTACATCGATGGACCCCACTTCTGATTTAGAGGATCCACGATCTTGGGTCCGAAAGAGTCATGACCCTATACTAGGTGTCAACACTCATGCCTAACTCAAGTATGTGGTTATCTACCTTTGTTATACCTCCTTAGTTGAGCCCAAGAATATGAAATATGCACTTAAGGATGAGCATTGAATAATCTCTATGCAAGATGAGTTGTTTCAATTTTGCAAAAATAATTCCTAGTAGTTAGTTCCCCGACGTAGAGAGACTAATGTGATAGGTACTAAGTGGATTATAAGAATAAGGTGGATAAAAATGGTACCATTGTTTGTAATAAGGCTAGATTGGTCACTCAAGACTCCACACGGATTGAGGGTGTAGAATTTGATGAGACATTCGCTCTTGTCATTATGCTTGAGCTCGTCCACTTACTACTCACTATAGCATGTCACTTTCACTTCAGTTTGTATCTGATGGATGTCAAGAATGCCTTCCCAAATAACATTCTACAAGAGCAAGTTTACATGGAAGAACCAAAGGCATTTTAAGAAACTAAGCACGCGGTACACGTCTTTTATCTAAAGAAGGACATGTATGGCTATGAGAGAATCACTTCCTATCTCTTAGCTCGTGACTTCAACAGAGGGGGAGTAGATAAGACGGTGTTTATGAGGAGAGAGAGTGGAACTATTTTTATAGCCCAAGTCTATATGGAAGACATAGTATTTGGATCCACGTGCTTCCTCCATGCCCAAGTCTATGTGGAAGACATAGTATGTTTGGTGAGCTTACATTCTTCCTTATCTCTAGGTTCATTAAATTAAGGTAGGGATATTCATATCGCAATCAAAATATGCAAGGGACATAATGAAAAAAATTGAGTTAGACTCAGATAAGTACTCACACACCCCTATGAATATATTCACAAGGATTAGCAAATACCCTTGAGGCAAGGACATAGAGTAAACCCTATATTAGAGTATAATAGGTAGTCTTGTCTACACTACCACTAGTCGTCCCAATATTTCATTTTGCATTGGATTTTGTACATAAAACCAGGTGTCCTCAAAAGAGTCTCACTTACTTTCACTTAAATGTATCATCAAATACTTGAGTGGCATTCGTTTCTACAATATTTGGTATTCCTTTTACACCAATGACTATTTGTCTATTCGGATATCGATTGGTTAGGGGATGTTAATGGTTGTGGGAGCACCTCGGGTGGGTGTTTTTTCTTTGGAAGTTCTCCTGTATATTTGTTGAGAAACAAGCGAAACTGCATATCTTTGTCCATGATGAAGGCTGAGTATATCGCTGCCAATAGTTGTTGCAACATCCCTTATGGATAAAGAAAATGTTTGAAGATTATGGTATTTCACAAGGCATAATGACTATTTCTTGTTATAATTTGAGTGCGATCCATATATCCCGCAATCCAGTCCAACATTCATGAAGAAAGCTGAAGTTGCAGGGTTATATGGTCTTAGTTTAATTCGTAGAATACACACACACACTTAATCCAATTTTATTATTTCTATGAAAGATGTATTCTTCTAACCCAATTTTAAATTTAGTTTCACAAATTTGCAAGATCAAATTCCAATTAAATTCATTTTATCCTAAGCATGCATCTAGGTGATATGATAAAATGAAAGTGCGAAAATCCCAACCACAACACGCCGATGTACGAGGAAAACCCAAATGGGAAAAACCTCGGACGGCTGGGCCTAGACAAAATCCACTACAACAAAAGGTTTTACAAGAGACTCAAAAGACTTACAGACATTGACTCACTCAAGACATGCTTATGTCGTTCTCGACCTCTGAAGTTGTAGTCCGCGAAACTCCAACGCGTTGCTCAACACTCCTCGTGTTGCGGTATCCACCGAAGCCCAAAACCACCATCTCCTCGAAGCTTGAATGCAGAAATCCACCGCAATCTTGATTGTTGAATGTGAATTGATGAAGGGGTTTTGTTTTGAAAAATTGATAAAAATGTTGGAGAGATTTTTATCAAAAAGGTTGGAAGTTATGGAAAGAGTTCTCTATGAAAAATGATATTCCTTAAGTTATAAAACTGAATTTTCGTCCATTAGAAAATAACTGAAAAAGTAGTGGGCAAAAAACAGTTGTAGGAAAAAACTGCATTAAAAAATAATTTTAAAAAATCAATTCTGGCGAAACTCGTTCGAACGACTTATCTAACGGCGTGCCAGTTTAGGATGGTTAGATGTCGTTAGAAATCTCATTCGAACGAGTTCGTTCGAATGACATTTCTAACGAACAACTAACGAGGCACCACTTCGTTAGAACCAGGTCGTTCGAACGACCTGGGTTAAACTTCGAACGAGAATCTGATTTTTGCCCAAAATTTTTCCAATTTAATTCAAGGACTTTTTCAAAATTAATATAGCTTATATATGAACATTTGCTTATTTGAAATTTCTTGATTAGTCAAAATACTCCAACTTATAAAATTGTATTTAGGTCATATACCTTCGTAGGATAAATAGCACGGCATGAATATTGATGATGCGTGAACTTTGAATGCGATGCTTGAATCCTTGTGTTGAATGATCGTTGATGCAGTATGACCCAAAAATGTTTTGTCCAACGGAATTAAGCCAATATAACAAATGACTCGATTGAAAATTTGTCCTTACAAAAGCACATCAGGATATCTGAGCATTTTATATATGATCTAGTTGAGGAGAAGTCCTACCATTGAGATTTGTGAGCACTGAAAGTCATTTGGATTACAGTACACCAAAATGGGAGATTTGTGAGTGTTGTTAGCAGTCACAAATGGCCTTTATAACTGTTATTTTCCATCATAATTTAGGGGTTGACAAAAGAAAAATTATAACTCCTAGCAGCAGTTACAAATTTTTATAACCCCTACGGGGTTATGACTGGTGACCCCAATTTATAACTGCTAGTTGTAATTGCTAACATCAGTCACAAATATAAGATTCGTGGCTGCTGTTAGCAGTTACAAAATTGATAATAGTGACAAATTTATGACTGCTATTAGCAATTACGAAATTGAATTTGTTAAATGTGATAAGAACTATTACAAATATCTTTATATTTTTACAAAATGATGAAATAATGAAAGTAAAATAAATATCATGATAACAAGTCTAAAAAATTCGACAACATTTCATTTATATTTCTGAGATTCCAAATATCCGGTACACATAAAACTTGTTTAAACTCAATTTAACATCAAATAAACCCTTCTTGGGCGCCAAGTACAAAATGAACATAGAATAAAAAATAAATTAAAAAAAATAACGACACAACACTTCGATGACATGAAATGTCATGATCATGTAACATCGGATGCTTCACTCGAACTAAATTCACAGCTCTAAGTTCTCCAAAACTTCTCTCGAATGCAGGACACTCCTCATGTAGCATAGCTCTTCCCTCGTTCAGATCAGGAGCAGTTGTTTTGAAGTAGTTAATTGCACTATCAAAAATCCTTCTGGCACACTCAAGGAATTGCAGCTTCTGTTCACGAAGAGATTCTTCTTCCCTATAAGATGATTCAAACTTTACATAACTAATCGACACCTTAAAGTGCTCTGGTTCTTTCTTAATCACCCTCTAATATCTCAAAGTCAATGTGCCTTCCCCAACAATGGGGAGGTTCAAGTACATGAAATCAGAAAATAAAAGAGTTATGGTTAAACTATGAATCATTTACATTCAAAAAATTATGTTGACGTCAATAATTAATAGACAAATATAGGGAAACACAAAAAAATAATTAGATAGAGTACTAACCATACCTGTTAACAGAATTTTGGCGTAGAATGATAATGGTTTATGCAGTATCAGGTCCAAGTCACATCGGGCCAGTATCAAAAATTGCTTAATCCATATAATTATGTTAAAAAGTCATGAATAAATAAATGGCTACTTCTTAGTATGCTACAGGGCCTGCTATAGAGTTAACTGCTTCCATAGAGCCTACATGTGGATTTATTCGCGCACTCCCGTGCTCATCCCATCTTCCTATATGTGGGATTTATTCACCTTGGTTAGAAATAAACAAAGTTGAGTAAATCAATATAGATGACAGATTCTATGAAAAATGTTACAACATATGACCAATATGGGCAAGCACCTTAAATAAATCTTTGTCAATAACATACGAAAAAAAATGTAAAACTACGATAATAGTGAAAAACACTTGTTGATCAAACTATCTTATACAAAAGATAGAAAAAAACCTCATAAACAGACCCTAAAATATAGATTACATGTGTACTTACTATAGAGTAGAGTGAGAAAGGAAAAAAACAAAAAACTGTACTTACTATTATGAGCCTATCCTTTCTTTTGCTATCTGTAAAACAAAGTTTACCATTCAACCAATCAAATATACTAAAATAATCGGAGTTTAGCATTGTTGCAACCATATATTAATTGACCATCAGAAATCCAATAAATTAGTTTATAAAGGAGGAGAGAAGTAACAAAGATGTAAACTAACTTGACATGTGGTAGTGGAGGAGGCCTATTGACACTTTAGTTAACTCAACAGACCCCAACAGTACAATATTTTTGAAACCCAACTCATAGATTTTAAGTGAATCGCATTCCAGAATCAATTAAATTTTGCAGGTCATGTCTATTAAATGTTCGGTTTTCCCACAACCTGTGAAGATATAATTGCACAATACAATGGGATGCAATGAAACAATACCTCAGTCAGTGGCACATTTTCTTATCCCTTCGCATGTTGATTGACACGGTTGTCGCTATTAATTGGTTGAACCTACACATATGAAAACAGAGAAACCTACACATTTGAAACATCACTATCAAATATTTGAAACATCACTGCCATTTTCAATATGAAACGTCACAGTGAATATTAGCAGACTAATTGATCTAAATTAATACCCGATGTAAAATGGAAGAAGGTACAATTTGCAATATATGAAGCACTTTATACCTTTGACTTGCTTAAGTCTATATTGTATAAGTGCTCAACTAATTTGGAAATAGTGACAAAATTGGTTGTCTAACCTAGAATCCAAAGAACCTCAGAATCATTCTCTCTAATCCTCTTCAATAATCCAAGAAGGTATAAATTGAATCACACTACACACAATTAGAAGTGCATACATGTGTATATATTGCTTAAATTGAGTGTGTGTTAAATTCCCCTTAAAATGTTGTTTTAATAATTTTTTTTGGGAATTTTTAAACATTTTTAAACAATTTTAAAATAATGTTTTCATTAATAAAAATGTGTCTATAATATTTGTGGGGTTAATTTTATATTTTGAAAACTTCAGTTTTCATTGGAATGTTTGTTTGGGTAGAATGTAAATGCGCTAGAGACTTCAGGGTGCTGCCTGTAATTAAGTTTGACGCGCGTTTGTGAGCCTCTCACAAGCCAACACTTGTCACTTGCCTGATGTATCTGTTTCTGTTTGTTATGTGAGAGGGTTGGATGGTGCATTGCTGATCGTTGGATCAAAACTTATCGATGGTCTGCATGTGTTTTTAATCAATCCTGGTGCTATCTCTATGAACCAATCACAATCATTTTAACCACCGCTATTTCATAACCCTTGGATCAAGTCAAAGTTAGAAAGACTTGATCTCAGCCCTTGATTGCCTTCGTCGTTCCAGAATCTTCCCTCACTCCTATATAAACCCTCCACTTCTGAGCCTTTCAAGACTTTTGGGCATTCGTCATTTCTGAGAGAAAAAAATAGAGAGAAGAGAGAAGTGAGAGAGAAGAGAGAAAAGAAAAGAGATAAGAGAGAGAAAAGAAACTGTGTTAGCCAGACCCTAACCCTAACCCTAAACACTTCAAACTCTGAATCAAACCTTCGTTTTTATAACACCCCAAACACAACCTTGAGTGTTTGAGAGAGAGAGTGGTTTGTTCATATTGAAGTTGTAACCTCTTTGTTTATGATCTTGTTTAAAACTTAAACATTCGTGTGAAGATCTGCATTTCTCTTTCATAGAACTATAGATCTACACTCTTCATGTTACATTTTACTAGATCTGCATATTTCTTTCTTGATTTCAGAAAATCTTTACTGATTTAGTTTTGAAAATGTTTTATGGTTTCTATTCTTACGAAACTTAACCTTGACCTAGTTGGATTCACACTTAGATATTTTCAATCTCAAAAATATTCTTAAAACCGAGATTGATTAAGATCTTGACCGATTTAGAAGCGAGATATCCATGGAATCTGGGTTATATTAAAGGTCAAAAAGGTTTTTAGTTCTGTAAGAAAGAAAGAAAACAAAATCACAGCATATAGTCTTTATATGTAATTTTTATAGGACTGTCTGTAAAAACTAAGTGTGTGTGAGTTCATGCATGTTGATAGGAATCACTTCACAAATGCTTAACACACTACTACATTGGAAGTGTTGTGAATAAGATCAAAGATCATTGAGTCGACATTAGGAAGCTAAAGCAAAGGAAGTTATCAAACTGGAAGAACATCATCAACAATCAGATCTATGAGAAGTTAGAAGGACACCAAATGGGGTATATTCCTAAACTTAGAATAGGTTAATTTGTGTGCATGTATGTTGGATTGTTTGTAACTATTATTTGTTATTAGTGGATTTTTTTTTTACTTTTGTTACTTACAAGTCACCGTGGATGTTTCCTCTGTTGGGAGAGGTTTTACCACGTTAAAAACTGTGTGTTTTTTATTATCTTCATTTACTCATCCCATTCTATAATGTGCTGAATTTTTAAAACTATCTTGTTTTAAAAACTGATTACAAAGTCTTGATTACTCTCGTACATAAGTTTTTTTGTAAACACATCTTGTTGTTTATAATTTTTATTTTCAAAAGAAAAGGGTTTCTTCAACAAACATCTCGGAGTTGCTTATATAGTTTAATCTTGTATTAAACGGCATTAGCAACATTTCTCAATTGGTATCAGAGCCCTGTTAACTTTTATTTCAAAAAGATCTTGTGTTTCTGAAATCGTTTTCTGAAAAACCTAACTATGGACGAGAAGAATGAAAGGTTTGGTAATCTGTTAAGACCTCCACTCTTTGATGGAAACAACTTTGCTTACTGGAAAGTAAGAGTGGTTGCCTTCATCCAAGGGACTTTAGGAGATGATGTTTGGGACATTATTGACCAGCCACTGAAGGAAGTGATGAGAGGGTAAAGAAAATCTTAAGTGAGTTTACCCAAGAAGAGAAAACCATTTCTCGAAATAACAATAAAGGCAAGAATGCCATTTTTATATCTATTAATGAATATGAGTTCAAGAGAATCTCATCTTGTGCCACTTCTAAGGAAGCTTGGGACACATTAATCACTACCCATGAAGGAGACTCGAGAGTTAAAGTTGCTAAAACCCAAATGCTTACCCAGCAGTACAACTCTTTGATCATGTCTGATTCTGAGTCTTTTGATGATTTTTACATGAACTTAACTGATATAGTCACTAAGTTGCATGCTAATGGTATTACTTATGATAGGAATGAGATTGTTTCTAAAATCCTAAGATCATTACCACAAAATTTTGACAGCAAGAGGTATGCTATTGAGGAAATGAGTGATCAAAACCTTACCCCTGAGTTACTCAGTAGCAAACTTAGGACTGTGGAAATGGAATTAGACTTTAAGAAACAATTAAATCATTCACAAAGAAAACAACCCAACTCTAACTTGAGTTTTGGCTCTGAGATATCTAAACTTGAGACTAATTTGATCAACTCTGACTCTGATGAGGAGTGTGATATAGACAAACTAGATAATCAGATTGCCTTAATGTCTAAACAATTTAAGAAAATTGTTAAATTTAGAAACAAACAGGCAACTAAACAAGGCAAACCTAATTATCCTACTCTGTCTAATCCCAAACCTCATGAGAGAGGTCTTGACAAACATCCTAAGGACAACAACTCCAGACCCACTAGAGACCTTAAAAAGATTGAATGTTTTAGATGTGGGAAACTAGGTCACATTGCTCATGATTGCAGAGTTAATCTGAATAAAGCCAACACACACAATAGAGCCCATGTCTGTAAAACTTGGAATGATTCAAGTTACTCTGATGAAGAGGAACTTGAGTCATCAAATGTACTTGACTCTTGCATGTCCTTTTATGCTAAGATCTTTTACAATGATGATATACCTGTGTGTGATAATGATGCTCCTACTCCTGCTTGTGTGAATATTGCTTTGACTGGCCTAGATGCTTTATTATCTGAAAATGTTGCTAGTTCTAGTTCCGTGTGTGTGAGTCAAAGTGATATCGATAACGACGATGTAAATGGGTGCGTGAGTACTAAATCTGAATCGTTAGGGGTCACTACACACACTTCACTTAGCGACTCAGACACAGATGGCCTCCCTGATATCCATACTTTGTATGCTAAAACTCTTAAAAAGGGCACTAGACTGGAGAAGACTGTTAGAGACCTGACTAAGAAATTAGATGATCTAAGTCTTATTGTGAAGTTGAATGCTGAAGAGTACACTAACCAGTGTCTAACTCATCAATCTGAAATTGAAACTTTTGATCAAAAATTAAAAGAGTTGACTAAAACTAATGAAACCCTGGAAATGAAATACAAGGGAACATTATTAGAACTGGAGGAAGCAAAGACAAAGACAGCTACTGTTTTCAAAAAAAATTCTAAGTTTGAAAACAATTCAAATTGTTTTACTGACTTTGTTGTTGACTCCAAGACCAATTCTGATGATAGAACCGGTATTGGATTTTTCCCTAAGAACAAACCACAAACTACAAATCTTGAACCTATTAAGTTTGTGTCTGGGGGCAAAAGACCAATTGAAACATGTCCAGACTTTCATTCTATTAAAGAGGAATTTGATCAAAAAAAACAACAGAAAGACATTGGAGAGTCTAGTAATTCTAAGACTGACACTGCACTTAAGACTAAATACGTCTGTCCTTTGATCAGAAAGGCTGAATCTACCTATAAGACCATACCTCCTAGGAATAGGACTTCTGAACAGAATGTTGTTAAACCCATCTTTAGAAGTTTTCCTAAGGAAGTTCATCCCTCGAGCAATCAATATTTCTCCTACTGTGACATTTATGGTCATTCCTTTGAAGGTTGTTATGCTAGGCGTCTAAACACCCCTGTGTACAACTCTTCTGTCTACAAGAACTTTAACTATTCTAGCCAAAATTGTAACCATTATGTCCTTCCTAGACAACCTGACAAAAACTCTAACTACAGAAATAGAAAGACCAAAACTAAGAGTTCATTTAAGAGAAAGGCTCCCAGAAACTTTCCTAAATCGAAAGCTCAAATTTTCCACAATAATTAGTTTGTTGCCCCAAATGTTTTTCGATAAAAAGCTGTTTCTCGAAAATTTTATCAAATGAGGGAAAACTTGCGCAAAATTAAAACTAGAGCTATTTGGGTTAGAAAAGATGATCTTTTACCCCAAATGAAGTGTAACATTGTTATCACTGCCTTAAAAGCTGAACACACTTCATCTGGTTGGTACTTAGATTCAGGATGTTCCAAACATATGATAGGAAATGAAACAAAACTTTTAAACAAAACCAAATTTGCTGGAGGCAAAGTAGTTTTTGGTGACAGAGTTTCATCCCAGATCATAGGAAAAGGAACCTTAAAAGAAGAGGGAATACCTACTCTCGAAAATGTACTTTTAGTTAAAGGCCTTAAAGCCAACCTCTTAAGTATATCACAATTTTGTGACTCTGACCATACAGTTACCTTTTCAAAGAACAATTGTAAAATTCTAAATGATAAAGGTAAATGCATTATTACCGGATTTAGAACACCTGACAATTGTTATACTGTCAAGACTGGTTCTAAAACCTGTAACATTGTCAGAATGGATGACAATGAAATATGGCATAATCGTATGGGTCACCAAAGTTATGATATCCTTGGTAGATTGTCTAGTCAAGAGATTGTTAGAGGAATTCCTAAAATTAAACCTATTTTAAGTGTTGTCTGTGGTCATTGCCAGGAAGGAAAAATAGTTAAGACTTCGCATAAAAAGGTTAAAGACATTCTCACCTCTAGACCTCTAGATCTCATCCATATGGACCTTATTGGTCCCTCTATAACTGTTAGTCTTTGTGGACACAGTTATATCCTTGTCATGGTTGATGATTTCACACGATTCACTTGGGTTGCCTTCTTGAAACAAAAATCTAACACGTTTCAGAATTTTTTGAAAATTTTACTAAGAATTGAAAATGAGAAGGACACACAAGTCAATCGCATTCATAGCGATAGAGGGGTAGAGTTCATAGACACAGGAATAGTTGAATATTGTGACTACAACGGTTACAAACACGAATTCAGTGCCCCTAAGACTTCTTAGCAGAATGGTATTGCTGAAAGGGAAAACCGAACTCTTCAAGAGATGGCACGTGTCATGTTACATGCCAAATCTCTACCTAAATACTTTTGGGTAGAATCTATTAGAACTGCATGTCATATCACTAATAGGGTCTATCTAAGGAAAAACTCTAAACAAACCCCTTATGAGTTGTGGTATGGTAAGAAGCCTAATCTGAAATATCTAAGAACTTTCGGAAGTCAGTGTTATGTCGGTAAAGACAGAGAACATCTGTCTAAATTCAAAACGCGTGGTGATAAAGCCATCTTCTTATGATACTCTCCAAATAGTCGTGATTATCGTATATACAATCTGCGTACTAAGACCCTTATGGAATCGATAAGTGTAATTGTTAGCGACACTATTGTCGAAAATAAGGCATCTGAATCACCTATTGTGGTTGAATCTGAAAATGATTTCAAAACTGATTCACCAGAAATAGATGACTCATTACCTATTGAGAGTCCAGAAGTACCTGGCTGGGTCTCTAAAGATCATCCCATTGACAACGTGGTCGATAATCCTAATGAGCCAGTTCGTACTAGATCCCAGTTAAGAAATTATGCTAATTATGCATGTGTCGTCTCCCTTGTGGAACCGAAAAATGTTAATGAAGCATTGAATGACACACACTGGATTTCTGCTATGCAGGAAGAACTTTTACAATTTGTCATTCACGATGTCTGGTATCTTGTACCGCGGCCTCAAAACAAAAATGTTATTGGGACACATTGGATTTTTAATAACAAATCTGATGAAAATGGGATTATCCTTAGAAAAAAAGATAGACTAGTTTCTCATGGTTACTCACAAATAGAAGGAATAGATTTTAGCGAGACGTTTGCCCCTATCACTCGTCTTGAATCTGTTCGACTTCTTTTCGCCATAGCTTGTCACTTAAAATTTACACTTTATCAAATGGATGTCAAGTATGCCTTCCTCAATGGAATTCTATCCGAAGAAACGTATGTAGAATAACCCAAAGGGTTCATTGACCCTAAATACCCTGACCATGTTTTTTGTCTAAAAAAGGCTTTGTATGGCTTAAAACAAGCTCCTCGAGCTTGGTATGAACGCCTTTTCAACTTTTTGTTAGATAAGGGTTTTAAGAGAGGAGGAAATGACCAGACTCTCTTTGTCAAACATTTTGACAAAAACATTATTATAGCCCAAGACTAAATAATGCGTAATGGGTCTACTTCAAACTCTGAAGTTAAATATTTTTGTGCTATAATGCGTAAGGAGTTTCACATATCCCTTATGGGGGAGCTACAACTTTTCTTAGGATTTCAAGTGAAACAGAATTCTGATGGTCTATTTGTCTCTCAAACCAAGTATGCCTTAGATCTTGTTAAGAAATTTGGTTTAGAGAATGCTAAAGTTGCCAAAACGCCTATGAGTACTACTGTTAAATTAAGCAAAGATGAAAATGGAAAGTCAGTTGATTCCACACTGTATCGTAGTATGATTGGTAGCCTACTCTATCTAACTGCCTCGCGACCAGATATAATGTATGCTATATGTCTGTGTGCTCATTACCAGAATAACCCTAAAGAGAGCCATTTATCGTGTGTAAAAAGTATAATAAAGTACATAAAAGGCACTCGTAATCTTGGACTTAGGTATACTAAGGATACCTGTAGCACCATCATAGGGTATACTGATGCTGATTGGGCCGGGTTTACTGATGACAGTAAAAGTACATCAGGTGCCTGTTATTATGTGGGCAATAATTTAGTTGGTTGGAGTAGCAAAAAATAGAATTACACATCTTTATCTACGGCTGAATCGGAATATATAGCAGCAGGAAGTTGCTGTGCTCAATTGTTATGGATAAAACAAATGTTAAGCGATTATGGGATTAAATAAGATCAATTACAATTTTATTGTGACAATCAAAGCGCCATTAACATATCTAAAAACCCGGTTCAACACTCGCGAACTAAGCATATTAAAATAAGACATCATATTATACGCGAACTTGTTGAAACTAAGGAATTAGAAATCCATTACCTGCCTACTGATCTGCAACTTGCAGACATGTTCACTAAACCTTTAGACTATAACAGATTTCTTTATTTGCGTAATTCTATAGGTATGGTATGCGCTGATTAAAACTCTTAAGACCTTATTTTTTACCCTTTGTCCATTTGAGACAAAATGGGGGAGAAATTTGAGTTTTACGAGTTTAATGTTTTGTTCACATTTCATCTAAACTTCTTTATCTTAGGGTGCATATTTGCAGGAATCTCTTCTACTGATTGTCTACCATTTCTAGTGTACAAATTTGTAAATAGTTGAGTAATGTAATTTTTGACTTTCTAGGAAATGGGTAGATAGTATCTTTTGTATAGGACTAGGTTTTATTTTTTTTGGTTCCCTATGAGTTTTAAGCTAACTCAAAGGAGATTTTGTCTCATATTTCCAAAGGGGGAGATTGAAGGACCATATACCTTTGACTTGCTTAAGTCTATATTGTATAAGTGCTCAACTAATTTGGAAATAGTGACAAAATAGGTTGTCTAACCTAGAATCCAAAGAACCTCAGAATCATTCTCTCTAATCCTCTTCAATAATCCAAGAAGGTATAAATTGAATCACACTACACACAATTAGAAGTGCATACATGTGTATATATTGCTTAAATTGAGTGTGTGTTAAATTCCCCTTAAAATGTTATTTTAATAATTTTTTTGGGAATTTTTAAACATTTTTAAACAATTTTAAAATAATGTTTTCATTAATAAAAATGTGTTTATAATATTTGTGGGGTTAATTTTCTATTTTGAAAACTTCAGTTTTCATTGGAATGTTTGTTTGGGTAGAATGTAAATGCGCTCTACTTCAGGGTGCTGCATGTAATTAAGTTTGATGCGCGTTTGTGAGCCACTCACAAGCCAACACTTGTCACTTGCCTGATGTATCTGTTTGTGTTTGTTATGTGAGAGGGTTGGATGGGGCATTGCTGATCGTTGGATCAAAACTTATCGATGGTCTGCATGTGTTTTTAATCAATCCTGGTGCTATCTCTATGAACCAATCACAATCATTTTAACCACCGCTATTTCATAACCCTTGGATCAAGTCAAAGTTAGAAAGACTTGATCTCAACCCTTGATTGCCTTCGTCGTTCCAGAATCTTCCCTCACTCCTATATAAACCCTCCACTTCTCAGCCTTTCAAGACTTTTGGGCATTCGTCATTTCTGAGAGAAAAAATAGAGAGAAGAGAGAAGTGAGAGAGAAGAGAGAAAAGAAAAGAGAGAAGAGAGAGAAAAGAAACTGTGTTAGCCAAACCCTAACCCTAACCCTAAACACTTCAAACTCTGAATCAAACCTTCATTTTTATAACACCCCAAACACAACCTTGAGTGTTTGAGAGATAGAGTGGTTTGTTCATATTGAAGCTGTAACCTCTTTGTTTATGATCTTGTTTACAACTTAAACATTCGTGTGAAGATCTGCATTTCTCTTTCATAGAAACTATAGATCTACACTCTTCATGTTACATTTCACTAGATCTGCATAATCCTTTCTTGATTTAAGAAAATCTTTACTGATTTAGTTTTGAAAATGTTTTATGGTTTCTATTCCTACGAAACTTAACCTTGACCTAGTTGGATTCAAACTTGGAGATTTTCGATCTCAAAAATATTTTTAAAATCGAGATTGATTAAGATCTTGACCGATTTAGAAGCGATATATCCGTGGAATCTGGATTATATTAAAGGTCAAAAAGGTTTTTATTTCTGTAAGAAAGAAAGAAAACAAAATCACAGCATATCGTCTTTATATGTAATTTTTCTAGGATTGTCTGTAAAACTAAGTGTGTGTGAGTTCATGCATGTTGATAGGAATCACTTCACAAACTCTTAACACACTACTACACTGGAAGTGTTGTGAATAAGATCAAAGATCACTGAGTCGACATAAGGAAGCTAAAGCAAAGGAAGTTATCAAACTGGAAGAACATCATCAACAATCAGATCTATGAGAAGTTAGAAGGACACCAAGTGGGGTATATTCCTAAACTTAGAATAGGTTGATTTGTGTGCATGTATGTTGGATTGTTTGTAACTATTATTTGTTATTAGTGGATTTTTTTTTACTTTTGTGACTTAGAAGTCTCCGTGGATGTTTCCTCTGTTGGGAGAGGTTTTATCACGTTAAAAACTGTGTGTTTTTTATTATCTTCATCTACTCATCCCATTCTATAGTGTGCTGAATTTTTGAAACTGTCTTGTTTTAAAAACTGATTACAAAGTCTTGATTACTTTCGTACATAAGTTTGTTTGTAAACACATCTTATTGTTTATAATTTTTATTTTCAAAAGAAAAGGGTTTCTTCAACAAACATCTCGGAGTTGCTTATATAGTTTAATCTTGTATTAAACGGCATTAGCAACGTTTTTCAATATATGCAGATTGGTATTGATGTTACAGTCTTGCTGATACTTTTATCATGTTAGGGATGACATTTAACCACATAAGGAGGGATGCATTCACATATGAAGGTTTTAATTCACATATAGCATTAAAACTAATCATTAATTCACATATAGCATTAAAACATTATAGCAGTAAAACTAATCATTAATGGAATATAAAAAGGTTTTAATTAACATATGAACGAACAAAAATATGTAGATGAATGAAATAAAAAAATAAAGTGTCAAAGTTTTAAAAAAATTGGGCGGAGTCTCCTTTGTTTATTGGACTATCCACACTTTTCAAGGGACTATCCAACAATATAAAAAAAACAATTTAGTGGATACCATAAAGTAAAATACATGCCTCATACCTTCAAGTCGCTCATGGATACCAAATAAGTAAAAAAGTAAAACAATATAATAAATACCAAGTCTTACAAATTTCAATCGATTTCAAAACTGCAAAAAACTAAAATCTCCTTTCAAATTTTCAAGCAAACACAAATGACATTAGTGGCTTACTTGGAAAATGGGTGACATTCATCACATAAGGTCTACTATGATGGGAGGTTGGCCTCAACCAATGGTGCCCTCTGTAATCACATCATTATAATATATTTAATAGTTTTTATATTTTACTGTTGTTATAATATATTTATAAGTTCATTTGGATCAATATAATATATTTATACGTTCATTTGGATCACATTAATTTGGGAATCTTGAAAACTTCATGTAATGACATAAAAGCAAAAGTCCTTAAATTCCTAATTCAAATCATAAGTGAAACCAACTTACTAAAATGTGTAAAACTATTGTAATCCAAAGTTTCTACAATTGTTTTTCAAAAAATTACCAAATGACTCAACTTACCTGAATATACTGATTATGCTCTAACAAAAATATGTCGCAACCTCTGGGCTACCTGCCATATCCAAGTGAACTGTCAAGTTTCTCAATTATATAATCACAGGTTGTAAAAACAACAAATGAGAAAAAATCACTTGCACACATTATATCTGCGGAATACGTAATGAGAAAAAAATTAAATGAAAAATTAAGCACTTAGTAAGATTCAGTCTGCATTCAAAATCTCCAATTGAAGCTTTAATCCACATCATCAGATTTATGCTTGTGTGTGAGACAGATATGTTCGTGTGTGATAAAAACATTCATGTATCAAAACCCACAAACGACTATGTTTATAACCAAAAATCAATCAAAATTGTAAAAACTCCCAAAAGTCTTCAGATCTAGGGTTTTTTTGGCATGTGTACGTCCAAAAACAAAAGTTCCTCTATAACAAAACAAAGAGTATAGCAATTTTAAAACAAAATCAGATAAAAAAAACTCCAATCCACCACAACACACAATAAGAACTACCGAAGTATTAAAATTACCAACAACAATTATTTTCTATTCAGTTATCAACAGTTACCAACAGTAAGAGCTTTTAAATGATTAACCGAATATTTAAATATATTTAAATATAGAAATGTGACAGCGTAAAAACAGAGATATGGAGAAAGGCATCATCTTAATAATATAGGATCCACCTCTTCTCTAAAGGCACCATCTTAATAATTTGTTAAGATAAAATAAAAATGATAACAAAATAAGGGAAAAAGCTCACACTAATGTCACCAACACCAATGTCACCAAGACAAAAAAAAAGTACACTAAATATCTTAAAAAATTTAATAACTCTCTTTGAGATCTGAGATCTTTTATGGAGATGGTGTTGGCATCTGCAAAAGACCACATAAAACAATCAGCAGATAAGTACAAATATAAAAATTCGATCTTCAGCCCTAGCTTTCGATTTAAAGCCAAACAAAAAATATAAAAAAAGTAGTTTTTAATCTTTGGTAGTACCTGAGTAACACATCGGAGCTTCACATAAACGTAGTACCTGAGTTACACATCGGAGCTTCACATCCTCATCGGAGCTCCGGAAACTCCGCCGAAAAATAAAAACTCAACTCACATCTAAGTCATATAAATCACCAGCATATTTTCAACACATCAAAAAACCAAATCACATTTTCTAAGGAAACAAAGATTAAATCACCAACATCTGAGGAACCATAGTCTAAATAAAAAAAAAATGCACACCCATAGTACCTTCTGGAACCATGATGTCCACCATGGGAGTATCCCAGGAAAAACGCGCTCTCCACCTCTTAGAGCATGGGCGAGATCTCACGAACCACTGTCCCAAACTTCACGTCACCAACTCTACAACCATTCGCGAACGGGTTTACCATTTCCCTAGCGGGTCCATGATCAAGTGCGAAAAGTAGCGCGTGTAAAGACGCTAATCGTTGTTTTTGTTTCGCAAACTCAATACAAAAACCTAAGTTACTACTACACTTGCGAGGCAAGCACAGCTGTAAGTCGGGTATCGAGAATCCACAGGGACAAGTTGTTAGAATTTAAGTGATTTAATACTACTAAAATAAAAGTGTAAAAGATGATTACAAACTAAAAGGAAAAGTTAATCTAGGCAATGTGTTGAAACTAGATTATGAAAGCGAGTAAAAACTATAGGTTGCGGCGAATATCCCTCACCCGAGTTAATTAGTATAAAATGGTCACATGGGTCGACGAGTTATTACAAATGCATCTCGTTTCGACAGTTAATTAAATCAAGGGTTGTTACGCCCTAAATCGTCATAAAAGCCTAATAAGATTTTGGTGTCAACAAATATCCTGGAAATTACGCGCGAAAGGTCGTAAGCACGGGACATACATGATATGCCCCGTCAAATCTCCTAGGCGTAATAACTAGGACAACACACTCGAAATAGACCCGTAAACTCGATCACCAAAGCAAAGCAACGCGTCAAACCGAGTGAGTTCAATTCAAACAAAACCTAATTTAAGTTACCTAGAAAGCATGTTAAAAACGCGATAAATGGAAAGCGGTAAATAAACGCGGTAAAATTACACTACAAAGCAAGTAATCAAAGCATGTAAATAAAGCATGTAAACCTAAATTAGAAAGCTTATAAATTAACTAGAAAGCAAGAAATAAATAAATACAAACTATATTAATGGAGAGGATGATGAATAGTCAACATTCAAGCCCAAAAGTGTGTCAATCCAAGAAGAAATGAAGAAGAACTAAGAAAATCACCCAAACCCTAACTATTCTATCTTCTAAAACTATCTAAAAACGTTCACCCATGTTTATTACATCAACATTGGCTTATATACCAAGTGGGAATTAAATTAGAAAAGAAAAGAGAAAAGAAAAGCAAAATATCTGCTGAAAATAGGGGGTCGATCGATCTACCATTTGGTCGATCGATCGATCATATAAGACGGGGCAAAAATGGGAAGGGTCGATCGATCTACCATTTGGTCGATCGATCGATCAAGCAGGGGCAGACTGCATTTTCCCCTGTTTTGGCTTGCATTTCTTCTCCACTAAAATCACCGTAACTTCTTCGTTATGAATCGGAATCGCGCACCGTTTACGGCCACGTGAAGCTTGCGAGGAGGGATACAACTTCCATGAAGATGTTGGGCCAGGTGCCTAATCTATAAAATGACTAAAATGCCCTTGAACGTGCGATTGCCTACGAAACTTCACCGGAATGCATCCGAACTTCATACTTAGTACCTAAATACCTACAAAAGCCCAATTATACCTCATCTAGCATGTTAATAATATAAACCGAGGTTTTCTGGTTAACGGGCTTAAATATAGAGATTAAGGCACCCGAGGGAGCTAAAATGCATAGGTTCGGAGCACAAAATATGCAATATTTGCGTATTATCACACCCCCTAACTTACACATTGCTAGTCCCTAGCAATAAAATACGATGCAAAAAGAACTACAAGCAAACCAAAAGCATGAGATAGTACAAAAGTATGGTATAAAAGCAATAAAAAGATAAGGCCACTTTTGCGGGCGATTCGATTGCATTTAGCATATGCAATAAGCCGTTAAACCCCTAGGTCACCCTAGTGGACGAGTGTCGTCTCGTGAGGGTTTTCAGAGATGGTACCCACAAACATCACATGGTTTCCTCAAAATATGCCCAAACCAACATGTGACAAGCCTAGCAAAAGCGAAAAGGATTTCATACGCATTATTAGCAAAGTGAATGAATTCACACAAAAGTCCAAATCATTAACATTATAGAATGCACCTCATAGAATTGAAACCTTAAAATGTGGGAGGGGAGTGAGCACATACAAAGTGTGATTTGGCAAAAAACTTATATAAACCGGATACTACATTAAAGCAAGCATATATTCAATCCTCACGGGCATTACACTCATCAAGCAAATTCACTCGAAACAGGGAGGTAACACACTGGACATGCGGGCATAAGGAGTAAATGTAAATGGAAACTACGCCGCGCACATGTCATAGACGAAGAAAGCTATATAGGAAATAAAAACTTTAATCTCAATGAAAGATATCGCACACTAAAAGAGGCGAAATGCATTTTCACAGATTATCGCAACTATTATGACTTTTAAATTACATCAATCTAAGATCACATAGGACTTTAATAGGGTTATAATGTAGGTATGGATAAGGTACGAAACGAAGGAATATATGTACGGATTCAAAGTGTTCGGAATGAAAAAATCGGGATAATGGGATAATGCGGGCAATATCAAAATCGGAAAACAAGTTCCAAAAAGGCATTAAATATATCATCGGGGAGAGTAATCAAAGCTTATTGAACTATATACAACATTTACGACTTTCTCTTTCTTTTTCTTTTCTTCCTTTTTCTCACTTTTTCTATTTCTTTTGCTTTTTGCTTTCTCTTTTTCTTCACTTTTTTCACTACTTTCTTTTCTTTACTTATCAAACTCTCATATGCCTAAATTGCAACCGACATCATAACAACATCATTCAATACCAAGTAACATTCCAAACAAAGGTATGGAAAGTTTATGTATGGGCTAAAACTACAATTTAGAGTTAGTTATGGTAATGGGGTTATGAAACGAAAGGCTAATATTTAGGCTCAAAGGGGTTAACGAGGGTAAACATATAAGGGTGAGGTCAAGGCTAATATGGGTGATATATCAAAGAGGGCCTATGATCATTTCACAAAGTTTACGCAATTCTCGAATCAAAACAATATATGAAAATCATGATCAAGTAACACATTTCAAGTATGAACTCAATTAATGAACGGTCAAATGAAAGAATAGCGAGATTAACAACGAATTCAACGTTTTCAATGAGAAAAGTATAGTGTATACACTCACAAACGACGAAAGGTACAAAGCTTACTCGGTGTAAGTATATACAATGCAACAAAAGATTACCGAGTTATAAAAATCTTAAACCAAATCAATATAACAATAAAAATGCATGTGCTCATGGGATTAAAGTTTAATTCATGAAGTTATTCATAATATCAATAAGTGAGACTAAAGTCTAATAACTTCTAAAATCGAGAACATGCATCATTGGGTTGTCTATTGGATCGGGCAATTATTGAAATTTATCATCGGAAACAAAGGCAAAATGCCCAAAAAAAAGAAAAAAGAAAGAAAATCTTTTTGAAATTTTTGAATTTTTCTAAGAAAAGCATACTAAGTAACTAACATGTGAGCAAAAACATGGACTAAAATTAGAAATGGATAGAATATCCCACACCCCCTAACTTAAAACTTGACATTGTCCTCAATGTAAATTAAGAACCAAGTCAAAGAGAGGAGAAGAGCGATATTACCCAAAATTGGAGCGATCCCCATAAGAACAAGTCCAAAGAATCTACAACACAAGTTAGTACCGAGCATAGCAAAAACAAATAACAAAGAGTTAACTGATTACACTAAACTAAATTAAAAAGGAAAGAAAAAATAAAAAGAAAGAATAAAAAACTAACTATATACAACCTACTATTTAGACTTCACACTAACTGTACACTAGAAGTCTAAATAGCTGAGGGTCCAACATAAGAACGATTTGACTTTGGAGGATAATCGGTGTACCCTCACATACAAGCATGCCTTTAGAAAAATATGAATTCCGTTTTAACAACGGAAGGCATGCGTAAGGCGAAAGAAATGAACCATCGCCAATTAAAAGTTTTGGTGGGACGATGGGGGGTTTGGATTGCACGGGTGACAAAAACAAGTGGGGACCAAGAAAAGCCGAATATCCTCCCAAGGATTTTGAAGTTGGAATGGGAGGCGGCGCACACAAAGGCAAAGATGCGATTGTGGAGGGCGACTCGAGCAAGTACTCCTCATCAGCGTTAGGGTTTAAAACATTAAAGTTTGAAACCGAATCTTCGGGTACTTGTGACGGTGGGATAATAGAGAATGAAAATGGGGATGAAAGAAATTCAAACTCATGAGATGAATCAACATCGCATGAAGTTTGAGTTTCGACTGAAATAATATCATTTTCAATGAAATGTTCTTCTTTGGGGGCCAAAGAAGAAATCATTTCATTTCAAATAGATATTACGTCATTATCATCCTCACTTTCAATATCTATTACGCAATGGGCAAAGTCTAAAATGGCTTGTTCGAAAGTAGGCACAAGTACCTCATTTAGTTCAAAACATTCGTCGACCTCGAAAGTCTCGGAAGCAAAATCGTCGTCGGACTCAAATAATAAATTCAACTCATGTTCCCACGAAGTATTTTCTTCCTGATAAAGATTTTCAAGTTTCTCATTTTCATACATACGCAAACCCTCACCGAATGTCATAGGTCGAGGTGCGGATCCGTGAAAATGGGAACTTTGAAAATTACCATCGGACTTAAACGAAAACTCATTATTATAGGAATTTTGAAAACTATTCGAATTCATTTCAAAATTCCTATTATAAGTATGTATAGGCCCAAAATCATTATCATCATCATCAAAATTCCAATAACCTAAATTTTGACTTTCGTTATACTCGCCCAAAGTCCTATTTGAATTTGTTACACTTTGGGATTCTAAGTATTCACCGAAAGTCATAGGTTTGCGAGAATTTTGAGAATTATGACAAGGATTACTGAAAGAATTGGCATAAGACATGCTTACCCCAAAAATGGCTCGAAGTGGCGGATTGCACGAAGTACGTGCGCGCGGGAAAAATTCGAGCGTTTCTAAGTGCTCAAATGTGGAAGTCCTGCAAACTATTAACAAATAATACAAATAGAAAGAAAATACTATGAAATACTAAATCAAATAAAGTCTAAAACAAACTCCTCCCCGGCAACGGTGCCATTTTGATCAAGTGAGAAAAGTAGCACGTGTAAAGACGCTAATCGTTGTTTTCGTTTCGCCAACTCAATACAAAAGCCTAAGTTACTACTACACTTGCGAGGCAAGCACAACGGTAAGTCGGGTATCGAGAATCCATAGGGACAAGTTGTTAGAATTTAAGTGATTTAATACTCCTAAAATAAAAGTGTAAAAGATGATTACAAACTAAAAGGAAAAGTTAATCTAGGCAATGTGTTGAAACTAGATTATGAAAGCGAGTAAAAACTATAGGTTGCGGCGAATATCCCTCACCCGAGTTAATTAGTATAAAATGGTCACATGGGTCGACGAGTTATTACAAATGCATCTCGTTTCGACAGTTAATTAAATCAAGGGTTGTTACGCCCTAAATCGTCATAAAAGCCTAATAAGATTTTGGTGTCAACAAATATTCGGAAAATTATGCGCGAAAGGTCGTAAGCACGGGACATACATGATATGCCCCATCAAATCTCCTAGGCGTAATAACTAGGACAACACACTCGAAATAGACCCATAAACTCCATCACTAAAGCAAAGCAACGCGTCAACCCGAGTGAGTTCAATTCAAACACAACCTAATTTAAGTTACCTAGAAAGCATGTTAAAAACGCAATAAATGGAAAGCGGTAAATAAACGCGGTAAAATTACACTACAAAGCAAGTAATCAAAGCATGTAAATAAATCATGTAAACCTAAATTAGAAAGCTTGTAAATTAACTAGAAAGCAAGAAATGAAGAAATACAAACTATATTAATAGAGAGGATGATGAATAGTCAACATGCAAGCCCAAAAGTGTGTCAATCCAAGAAGAAATGAAGAAGAACTAAGAAAATCACCCAAACCCTAACTATTCTATCTTCTAAAACTATCTAAAAACGTTCACCCCTGTTTATTACATCAATATTGGCTTATATACCAAGTGGGAATTAAATTAGAAAAGAAAAGAGAAAAGAAAAAAAAAATATCTGCTGAAAAACAGGAGGTCGATCGATTTACCATTTGGTCGATCGATCGATCATATAAGACGGGGCAAAAATGGGAAGGGTTGATCGATCTACCATTTGGTCGATCGATCGATCAAGCAGGGGCAGACTGCATTTTCCCCTGTTTTGGCTTGCATTTCTTCTCCGCTAAAATCGCCATAACTTCTTCGTTATGAATCATAATCGCGCACCGTTTGTGTCCACGCGAAGCTTGCGAGGAGGGATACAACTTCCATGAAGATGTTGGGACAGGTGACCAATCTATAAAATGACTAAAATACCCTTGAACGTGCGATTGCCTACGGAACTTCACCGGAATGCATCCGAACTTCATACTTAGTACCTAAATACCTATAAAAGCCCAATTATACCTCATCTAGCATGTTAATAATATAAATCGAGGTTCTCTGGTTAACGGGCTTAAATATAGAGATTAAGGCACCCGAGGGGGCTAAAATGCATAGGTTCGGAGGATGAAATACGCAATATTTGCGTATTATCAGTCCACAACGCTTTAAATTGGGGTCTACAACCCTTCGCGATCGTCGGAACCCAACTTCCCCTGCGTGAAGTTTGGGACAATTAAAATCGTTTAATCCCCGGAGTGAAGAGAGATTGAAAGAGAAAGGGGCGGGGGCGAGAGTGAAAAGTTTTGTGAAAGGGGCGGGAGTGGTAAAAGAAAGAGATGAGAGAGAAGAGGAAAATTAAAGTTAATTTGTGACCGCCAATAGCGGTTATAAATTAAGTATTAGGCAAAATTTGTGAGTGTCGAGAGCGGTTACAAATTTATGACTGTCAATAGCAGTCACAAATTTAGTATTAGACTAAAAGTTGTGACTGATGAGAGCGGTTACAAATTTATGACTGTCGATAGCAGTCATAAACTTAGTATTATACCAAAATTTGTGACTCCTCATAGCAGTTATAATTTTGTGACTGCTCATAAGAGTCATAACTTAGGCCTACTGATAAATTTATGACTGCTTGTGACAGTTATAAATTTGTGACTGCTTATAGGAGTCACAAATTAATTATATGGTAACATTTGTGACTCTCATTAGCGGTGACAAACTAATTGACTCAATTTTTTTATTAACCATTGATTTTATCACCCCTAATGGGTGTTACAAATGGTTTCGTGACTGCTCTTGGGAGTGATAATTTTGTCACCCCCATTAGCAGTCACAAAAGGGCAGTCACAAAGTTAGCATTTTGGTGTAGTGTTATATTTTCCTGAAGCCTTTAGATGCACATAGATTTGAGGATCTTAGGAGGTCTTTGGGTATTTGCGCCATTGATTGAGTTCGGGTACCTTATATTTAATAGGATATTTATCATGTTCATATCTTGTATCCCTACTTGTAGATTGTATTATCATTGTATTCATCTATTTTTGTTATTGATATATTTAGAAAAATCCAAAAAGAGTTTTGTTTTTCTGAAAAATGTTTGGGAAATTACAAAGAGATTTTTGGTTTTTAAGAAAAAGTTCAAAAAAGTGAAAAATATTTCATTTGAAGTAAACTTTTGAAAAAGACAAAAAGAGATTTGTATTTTCCCTTTTCACCATATATGGATGAACACTAAAGATAATCGGATCACCCCTTCATTTCATCCATTAACATGTCTTTTTCATAGTGCTTTGAGATATTACTTTGTTTCATTAGTGTTCTTAATAATGTGTGGATATCACTATTTTGCTCATTGATGGATACTTTCTACATATTTGAGTGCTTGTCACCTTTATTGCACACCTGCACGAACTTTATGAACATTGTGCTTACTTGCCATTTCTCGAATATGATGTTCTTAGTTCATTTCTACTTAATAACGAACCAAATGTAAAAAGAGATAAGTTGTGCATTTACGAACCATTGCCCAAATTTTTTTCCCATAAAATATTTTTATATGTTATGCAATGGAAAAGGGATAAGAAGGATTAAAATATTCTTTATGTTAAAAGCCAACATTTGTATAACAGAGCCTAATTGGATTAATGACATACGAAAATAGAAGTGCTAAGGCCATTTAGTTTAAAATTCATTAATGCTTCGCTACACATGAGCATTGCGATTTCTTCAAAAGATGTGAGAGTGAATTCTTATATATGTGAGATTTTGAGGGAGATATAAACTAGAAGATTAATGGGTTTGAACAACAAACTTTCTTAAAAAAACATCAAATAATTTGTCACTATTGGTGTGAGAATCATTTAACTTCATGACATATTGATTAACTTGAGTCAATTTCACATGAGTTCACTATTTTACAGCTAAGGTAGACTTTGAGTTATTTCTTTAGATGTGGCTCGTGACTTCGTGCACCTATTTAATGAACGTTTATGATGATTTGCCTATGGAAAATGTTCACAGAATTTCATTCCGTTATCATGATTCAGATAGTTTAATGTTCTTACATGTTGTGATGTATTTGTACATTTTACAAGTTACACTTAAAATTTTTGAAAATTTACAAAAATATTTGGTGGAGAAATTATGACTTTTCGATATTATTATTACATGTGCATTTATTGATTATTTTTGTGATAATATCTTCGTTTCCAATATGATGCTTAATACTCATGACTAGTTTTGTATTGTTTTTCTATTACGGACAAAAATGGGGAGAACAAATTGAGGAGAGTTTTACTTTTATTTAAAACTTGTACGTGTCACGATATTTATTTGTTTCATATGTGTAGGTCTCTTCCACTTTGATGATGATTTCATGGACTATACAAGATGATGACAAAGTCGAAGAAGTGGATAGCAAGTTTCAGTTGAAGACAAAGTTTCATATATCATTTCATTTCTGGGTTTAGGAGGATATTAGGACTCATTGTCTTAGAAGGTTTTATTATACTTTGGTTTCAATTTTGTTTTGTACCGGAATAGCCAAAGGGGGAGATTTACAAGAGCAATATTTTATAATCACTCACAGCTTAGGATGATTTTATTGTTTTAGCATATCACGGTACAAATCGAAATCTCAAAATGAACACTACATTTTCAAGATCATTCAAAGACACACCGACACGTAGTGGACTTATAAACTTGTGGCTTTCATGAATTTATACAAATCATATTTTGGGATGTTATCTTTTAAAAATCGAGGCTCTTTATACAAAGGAATTAAAATAAAAAATCTTTTTAGTCTCACTCAAATGAGATTGGATCTCGTTCGAACGAGATGAGGATTTCATTAGAACTACCATCAAACGAATTTCAAATGAGATATCTCTACCTTGACAAATACTGGTCATTTGAAACTCGTTAAAAGGTCATTCAAATGATATATTACTGTCATTGGAATTAGATGTGATATAATTCGAGCAAAACTACTGTTTTCGTTTTAAAGAGGCATGATTTTGTTCGAATGACCTTGTTGACTTAAAATTCATATTTCTGTTATAAAAACTTGTTTTGTTCTGAGATTCTGAAGAACTTTCGTGAAAAATATTTTTCAATAATTGTTTCAAAGTTTTTCTTTTTTGATTTTTCAAAACCCCTTTTTGTTTTACAAATCTTCATCCCCACGTGTAATTTATGAAATTTATGAAACCATAGTTTCCATGCATATTGCAGAAACCCTTGTAGTTTCAATCTCTATGGCTGACTTGTAGAACCGAGGTTTCACTGGTGAAGAATAAGAAGGCTGATCGGTGGATACTGAGGGAAGATCTCTTCCTATTGATGGCACTGGACTGGGACATATTATGTAGAATAAATTGAAGACGCTGCACATTCTACTTAGACGATATAAGTAGTCTGTAAGTCTACTGTATCTGTTAATTACTCTATAGTGATGAATAAAGGTTTTGTCATTTTTGTTGATTCTTCCTTACTTCTTTTCATGCGTAATTTGCTTGTGTGATTGATAGGAATGAATTGGACTTTATCATTGTATGAACACGTAATTGTCAATCTAGATAAAAATTGACTAAAATTGGAATTTGTATGTGAAGAACCTAATATACAGGCTATTCATACAAACCAGAATTTTTAATAAAGATTCTCATCAAATCTTGACCCGACCTCGATCCTTCATCTTATGGGACGAATAGATTCGCTCTTGGAGCCGAATCGGTCGCTTATGGTTAAATTGATTCCGAATGGGTCTGAATCGATTCGTTTACGGAAGTATGCTCTGATTTTTCAAAAAATGAAGGTCCTCTTCTCTACACCCCTCCCCCCCCCCCCCCCCCACACACACACACAATTAATAGTCCTAAAGCTCAAATTTCAGAATTTAAACTCATCACAAATATCTCTTAACTACTGGGACACCATTCTGAACATTTTCCAATAATTATTTAGGATTAATAGTATCAAACACAAAGTTAATTCCTTATGATTTAAACTTTCCAAAACCTATTTATTTTTAACATCAATGGGTTTAATTGACCTATAATTGTTTATCCAACTTCAAATTGACATGGGGACTATTCCTATTAACAAAATTAGATTATAAAACATCAATCATATTTCTGATTTATACATCAAATTTTGGCTTTTCTCTTCAAGGGTACAAGCCTTTCAAGCATGATAGATTATACAATTTCTTATTAACACATTTTATAAACGTGAGTTTATCTTCATCATTAAAACCCATAAATATATTCCAAAACTTAGATTATGATATGACAAACATGAATTACAAACCAATTGCATATTTGAAGATGGTATTGCTAGAGATTTCTTGTCTTAATTTGAAGAACAAACGAGTCCTTTGAGCTTTGGTTGATTGTACTTCTCTTCCAAACATTCTCAACTTCCTCTCAAGCTACCTCCCATCCTCTCTCTTGTGTTGTTTGCCGATAGGATTTCTTACAAAGGGCAGAGACATTATATAGTTGGATAATTTTTTTATTTACATATTAATACCACATGAAATAATTGTTTCCATTTTCTCCCTTAAATGAGTTCAAAATACTACTCCGAATAGTCTTGAACTTAGCCTACGGTTATATCTATCTGCAGGCCCAACTTTGGATGAAAAAAATACACTTACGAATGTCCTTAATACTCTAGAGATTGTTCCAGATGGTATACGTTATAACTCACGGTAATACCACACAACGTAAAATAAAATACTTTGATAATTATTTCAAGTGTAACTCCATATATTTTAGCATAGTTAATTAATTACACTGTTTAAATAAATATGACATGTGGCATAAACTCATAACATAACCTGCAATTTAAGCATCAAAATATGCTCAAGTTTTTACCAATTCTTCTCAAGTAATTAGTTCTTTCGGAATTACTAATTTATTTTCACAATTAATAATCATTTTATTGCTCATTTTTTTAAGCTCTGATTTTATTTTGGTTGTAAATAAGTATTTACTCTGTTGAAATTTTTTATATGATTGAAAAAATCATGTTCTAGAATTTATTTTGTAAATGTTTTTTTACTGTAAATAAGGGATTAATTTTGCTAAAAATTATCTTTTTCTCAAAAAATATCTTTTTCTCATATAAACTCTTTTTTGCTTAAACTATATTTTTTTCTAAAAAATGAAGTTTTTTGTTGGATATTTTTCCCAATAGCTCTTTTTTAGGCGATATTGATTTTTTATTTGTAATATGGGTTTTCTAATATTTCCAGAAAATTTCAAAATTCTTTTTCATAATTTTTTAAAAAGTTTTTAGGCTTTTAAAATGATTTTTCAATTATTTCCTGAATTTTTACAATTTTTTCCATTATTTTTTGTAATTTTCAGTTTTTTTCTAGTTTTGTGTAAGGTTTTGCTATTTTGTAATTTCTAGTGTTTGTTTTATAGATTTTTAATTTATTTTGACATCATTCAAACATTTTAAATATATTTTCTAGTATTACCAGATTTTTTTAAAGTCTTTCAATATTTTCAAGAATTTTTAAATGATTTTTATCATTTAAAAAATTATTATTATATTATACTCATCTCAACAAAGCTCTTTTTCAATTGTTTGAGATCAACTACATGAATCATACTTTTCCATTCCATTCTGCTGAGTGCATTATCTAGATTTCAAAAATATTTTCAGCAAATTTTACAATGTTTTCTTTTTAAATTTCCAGACCCCTATTTTTTAGAATGAAACTATTTTTTTCTTAAAAATTTATTTTCTTATTATTTGTGTTTATCAAACTTGAAATGTAGGTTTTTCAAAAATCTATTCATTTCTTGCAATTTTTTTGGGTGCAAATGTATTTTTTAGAAATATTTTTTTTTCTAGATATTTCATTTTCACTTTTGTATTTTTATCACGCTTGGAATTTTTTTGTAAATGAGGGTTTATTTGGAGTTTTTTTTTTGCTGAAAAATGTAATTTGTCAGAAAATATGTTTTGTTGTATGTAAAAATTACTCTCCTATGTGAACCAATGATAAATGTACATTTATCCTCCTACGTGGCTGACCAACCACCATAATCAGTATCAGCGATATTTAGTCGATCGAGAAGCTAACCAACTCCAGAATGCCAACCATCAGGAAGATTAAAAGTTAGTCAGATGGGATGATAACCAACACTGAATTTCAAGAGTTTCATTTATTGGGAAAGATGTAAATTGTTGGCAATATAAAGTTGTTCCATCTCTAGGGTTTTACACCATTATAAATAAAAAAAATTACTCCATCAGCTAAACGGACAACTCGAATCACTCATATGCTCACCATACTGAGCTATTGTAGCCCCAAAAAATAATACCAGTAGTGGACTTAGGTTATTTATAGCTGAACCACTCTAAAAATCTATTCTCTTATGTGTGTGTGATTTGATTAACCTATTATATTTTTATCTGTGATTATAAATCTGGATTAAGTCCATTTTTAAACATCAACACACCGTCTATGGAAATGACTACTAGTCATCATTTTCTACCTCATATATTTCATTCTTTGGTTTAAAGAATGACTATTATTCCTGAAAGCAGCCTGGACGCTGCAGGAGATAATCAAGAAATATCTACTCCCACTCGTGAGACAGACCGCCAAAGGATCTTGTTCAATTTGGCTAAAGGATAGGATGCTATGCAAGAATCGATAAGATAATTAGCTCTCACAATGCAAGGCAAGTCCTCCAATTTAAGAAGAGATATGAGACCTACACCATCCAAAAATGAAAGGATTTATCATTCCCATTCTTCTCATTATCGATCATATCCTCCTGGTGCAACTTCTTCATTGCGATCAACGGATTACTACGATGGTAAATCTTTTTCAAAAGAAAGGCCAAGTATATTGGAGAGCCTAAGCAGTGAATCTTCTTTTGTCCATCTAGGTCCTCGAGTAATTAGAGTTCATCACAGGGAGCAGGAACATCATCGTCAACATAGAGAAGGATCTATGAGATCAAGATCTAGTATGAGGGGCTATGTACGTGTTGACCGGACTTCTCAGGAGGAGAGTTCATCATATAGATCGAGTAAAGCCACCAAATCTACCTCGGCCAAATCTAAGACAATAGAACAGTCCTGGAAGGGATCCATGCAACAGTTGGAAGATCAGCTAGGTTAAATGTCCAAAGCCAAGATTCCATTTTAAAGGAGTTTCGTCAAAGGATCACCTTTTATTTAGACCATAAGGGATTACCCCACACCTTCCAAGTTCAAGTAATCAGTGGTCACTCCTAAATGTGATGGGAAAACTGATCCAGTTCTACATATTGAGTAATACAAGGGTGTTGCTAACATTTATTCTATCCACGATGAGATGTGGTGCAAGGCTTTTTCTAGCTCCATTACAGGTCCAGTCCAGATGTGTTATAATAATCTCCCAAGAGGTAATATCTCTAGTTTTCATTAATTAGCTGAATTATTTATAGATAATTTTTTCTTTGGGGCTAAGACGATCAAGAGTGTCACTCATCTCTCAACGATGCAACAGAAACTACGAGAAAGTACCCGAGAGTGTATTACACGTTTTAATAATGAGAAACTACAGGTGGTGGATTACGAGGAGAAGATAACCATTGCAACAGTTGTGAGTGGGTTACTCACTAAGGATATTTAGTACGCTTTAGCGAAGAATAAACCTAAAATCATGACATAATTTATGGCTAAGGCTGGAAAGATAATGAATGTTGAGGAGGTAAGGTAAAGAAGATCCCAAAACCAGGGGTGAAAGTCGGGAAAATAAATCTAATTCATTCAAAAAGGATATGAAAGCTTAAAAGATTGATCAGATCAAGAAGCATGATGAATATACCCCTCAATAAAGGTGTTCACCATATCTTGGAGGAAATTCACGGGAACTTGTAATTGAATTGGCCTGTAAAGTTGAAGACGCCCCAAACAAGAGGGATAAGCCCAAATATTGTGAATTTTAGAGGGACCATGTGCACAACATCGATAGTTACATTGCACTGAAGAATGAGATTGAAAATCTTATTCAGGGAGAAAACTGAGAAAGTTTGTTGATTGGAACGGCAACTGAAATGATCGGACACTACACCAAATCTGCCTAATTGTCAGGTCATTGACCTTGACAAGTTCAACTTGTCAAGTTCAATGACCGTGAGAATTCGGGACGAGATAACTTTTTTTTGTCACGGACGTGTTATGATCATTGATCGTGACAAGTTCATTAGAATTTTCATGGTCGTGTCACGGGCCATGACCGTGACAAGTTTAGTCATGGTTATTAACCGTGACAAAGCCTTGACCCTTTTTCAAAAAATTATCACGATCAATGACCGTGACAATTCGGGGTAGAATTTAAAAAAAAAATCTTCTAGGCAGTATGGCGACTGCCACTGCCCAACAATATATTTGTACCTGTTATAGCAACATCATATATCCCAAAAAAACTAAAGATAATGAAAATATATATTCAAAATAGAAACAATATACATGATGATATAATCCAAATATAATTTAAATGTACCAACTTAAAAATAATGTCACTACATGTCTGGGGTAAATGTGAAGAGGTGACTAGGCCACACGATATACGAATTTACACACCCACTAATATACATCGGGCCGCATTGTTCGCGCAACCATAATAGGGAGTTCTCCTTCCCGGGTATCACATGCGTGACGAGCACTTTGGACTCGATCTCTTGAAGCTCACGTCTATGAACTATTCCACCATGGATGATATTCAGGTCCCTCAACCCCCGCCCTATCCTCCGGCCATCAAATATGTCCAATATGAACACGCTCGGCCAACAAAGTGTCAACATTGGTTTGTTGAATTGAGCCAAATAGGGAAGTGGATCATCGAAGTACGTACGTGTCGGTGATGAAGTAGCGAGGTCCATATCCTAGTCATCCTGCGCCTCGTCCTCCCGCAACTCCTCCTCCACCGCCTTCTCCTTCCCTTTCCCCTTACGATCTCTACCCAACATATGCTTCATGAATGAGTACATATCTTGGACTATCGCCTCCAAACGGGACAACTTCGCGTCATGTGAATCCACCGTTCGAGCCAACCCGGTGTTGCTCGTCTCCAATCCGATGATCCTAGATTTGGCCAGCCGCGAGCTCACCCCCTTGTCCTACCCTTGCGATCAGAGCCAAGCACTTGGCTAAATGCGTCTCTGGACAAAGATGCCTTATCGGCATCAGACTGCGACTCATGAACTTCTTTAAGCTTTGCCTGAAATGACAAAAAGCATGTGATTAGTAAAATAAGTAAACTTAAAAATTATAACGTAATTAACAAAAAGTAAACTATTGGATTACTTACAATCATGTACGCGACGCTTGGGGACACCTCCTTGTCCTTCCCCTTCTTCGTCCGAAGAGACGTATAAGTATCAAGCCTATGTGGCTTACCCCCAGGGCCACTCCTTACCCCCTGAAATAAAATAAACTAAAATTAGTATCAGCCCCGCAAAGTAAAATAATGCAGAATAGTATATTTTTGTAGTTATAGAAAAATTAAATATTACATTCATCCTATGCTCTACCTCGGCGTAAGACGTCCGGTCGAAGTAGTATACGTCCGTCTTTTTTTCCCGATTTTCCCTCCCCGATTGGCGAGATGCCAATTGTCGCTCCCCGATCTCATTGTCAATGAGCTGTTACCATTGTGCCAATGAGATCGGCTCCTTCGGCGGGATGGATTCACGCCATTAGATAATGGACTCTCGTGTTTTCCCAAAGTACCGTGTCCGCATATTTTTCTTCCACGTCTTGTGTTGGTCCCTCAACTGCTCAAAGACGGAATCGCGTAGCTTTGGATCCAAGTTGAATTGTTCCTGTCCAACAAATACAATGTTAGTTGCGAATAAATATAAAATGAAATTGAAATCAAAATTGAAATTGAAATATTCAGATAAATATAAATATATTACCTGTAGTGTCGCCCAAACAGCTAACTTGAGCTCATATGGCACCTCCTTACAAGTCATAAACCCTGGGCCGATGACCGTCTTTAGTAGCTCGAGGGATCTCGCTAATAGCTCCGACTTGTTCTCGATGGTAATCCCAAATTTTCCATATTTGGGGAGCCTAGGGGCCGAGGAGCCCTCGTCGCCTCCTCTACTACCGAGCCCAGACGACATCATCATAACCAGCATCATCATCATCTCCTTAATAGCTGAAGGAGACATTTTCTGTAAAAATGTTATTAATGCAGATAAAAAAAATAGAAGAAGACATGTAAATATGTACAATTACTACAAATAAAAATAAGCAATAATTATTAATTTACTTTCCTACACCCCCTCACCCACCACACACACGCACACGTAAACGTACACACATCACCCCCTGCCCCCCACCACACAGAACATAATTATTTTCATCAATTAAACTAACAATTAAAGTATACAATTATTAATTTACTAATTTACAATTAGGGGCAATCCTACTTTCATAATTAATCATATATTAATTTACTAATTTACAATAAGGGCAATCATATATTAATTTACTAAAAAAATTAATAATCAATCAATTCTTTTACAAGGGACACTACGCACATACACACACATAGACACACATGCAGCCCCCACCCCTACCTCACCACCCACCCACCCCCCATCCCTGCCCCCTCCCCCCACCTTGCCCCACCCCTTCCCCCATCCCTGCCCCCTCTAAAACTAGCTTCTATGGTAACAATTATACTCCTATAATGGTGGATGATTGTAAACGATTTAATGGGGTCGCTTTTATGAAAATTCCTATAATGGTGGTAACAGTTATATTCCTATAAGTTCAACTTGTCAATGTCAATGACCGTGACAATTCGGGGTGAGACAACTTTTTTTGTCACACTATATATTTCAAGTATGTTTCATTTAATTATCATACTATATATATATTGTTCGATATACAAAGTAATTTTCAAAAAAAGTTGAAAAATTCCACCCCCATATGGACAATAATGCAGTGGTCATGCCACTTTTAAAACTAACCAACCCAACATTTACTAAACAAAATAATCCAACAGCAATGTCAACAACAAATGTGTATCCCGTACTCCTTCTAATTCATCTACTCAATTAATTCATTTCATCAATTAAACTAACAATTAAAGTATACAATTATTAATTTACTAATTTACAATGAGGGGCAATCCTACTTTCATATGAAATGGGCACTGATTATTAATTTACTTTCATCTAAAACTATATAATTAAAATTACAATTAAAGCTATACAATTGTTAAGATTGCCCCACCACACACACACACACACACACCACACCCCCACCACCACCACCCCACCCCCTTCCCCCTCCCCCTCCCCCTGCCACACACACGCACACACCTGCACACACACACACACCCCACCCCAACCCAAGCCCCCCCCCCCACCACACCCCCTATCCCCCTCACCCCCACCACACCTGCACACACACACACGTACACACAGCCCACCCCCACCACCCCCTGCCCCCCTCCCACACCACACATATATACACACACATACACACACATATACACACACATATACACATACACATACACACATATATAAAAATACAAGAGAAATAGAGGAAAAAACATACCTTAGAGAGAGAGAGAGAGAAGGAAAACCAAAAAACGATTGGGAAAAAAAGCCTAGGACTTTTTTTACTGAAGACATTATCACGGCCGTGTAAAGGTCCTTGACCGTGATAATTATTTTAAGAATTGTCACGATCATAGACCGTGACAATTCTTTGTCACGGTCATGTCACGGTCATAGACCGTGACAATTCTTTGTCATGGTCAATGACCGTGACACAAAACGCGTGTTTTTTGTCATGGTCAATGGTCGTGACAAGGGTGGCCGGCTGAAAGGTGACAATTTGGCGATTTTGGTGTAGTGGGAGGAGGTCTAAATCTCCAGCCCGATCAAAGGAAGACAATAAAAAAGCAAGAAATAATAATTATGAAGAAGATCCAAATTAGCCGATGAAGCCTTATGAATAAGAGGTGGAGGTAGGCATGATATCCTTTGGATGCCACTTCATCGTAGGAGGAGATGCTGGAGGAGGAGATATGATTACAAAAAGGACAGCTTACTTAAATAAATCCAAGGCCTACCAAAATATCAGACAGATTTATATGGACAAATCCAGTGACAGTCATCCAAGGAAATTCAATAAAGACAGGCGAGTGATCGGATTCTCTAAAAATGATTTTAGTGGGGTACTTTATCCTCATGATGATTCGTTAGTTATCACATGCAGAGTTCATCATGACAGAGTTACAAGGATACTAGTTGATAATGGGAGTTCTACGGATATAATGTTCTATGAATGTTTTAGTAACCTAGGGCTACGTGACGGTAAACTAGATCCATACCATAAACCTCTCATAGGATTTTTAGGTGAGAAAGTATACCCCTCGGGGACGATTAACAAAAAACCAAAAAGTTTCGTACCTCTCTCTCTCTCTCTAGCCGCCAACCCACTTCTCTCTATAGCCACCAACCCTCTTCTCTCTCTCTTTAGTCGCCAACCCTAACCCTAATTAGGGTTGCATGGAAACCTCCCATCCTTCTTCCTCAATCCCTATCACTCCTAAACCTCCTGATCCTATAAACCCATGGCTACCAGTTTACTGAAATATTCATCTTCCTCCCATGTATGCAATCTGAAGCCGCTTTCGAAGTACAAAGGAGAAACT
The DNA here is from genome assembly GCA_949130495.1 of Sambucus nigra. Lineage (NCBI taxonomy): Eukaryota > Viridiplantae > Streptophyta > Magnoliopsida > Dipsacales > Adoxaceae > Sambucus > Sambucus nigra. The sequence continues at coordinate 381,187,378 of OX422224.1, forward strand.
GCAATTTTGATCACAAATAAAAAGTGGATTATTTATCTGTCACTTACAGGAATGCAATAGTTGGGAAAATTCTCACATGGTAAGCCCTCTATGGAATTCATACGTAAAAACTTTGAATCTTTTGGTCTCAAAGCAACTTTTCACATTGGAATACTAGATTATAAACATATAGTGAAGAATACTTCAAGAGATTATGGATGAAAGATATTTGGTTCATAGGTAGTAGCCTTATGAGGACATTCAAATGGTCCCCTCGATTTAGACCTGACCAAGAGATCCCTATAGTTACAATTTTGATTAACTTCTCAAATCTCCCAGTTCATTTATTTGCTAAAGATACCCTCTTCTCTATAGCCCTGACAGGGGGAAGACCTTTAAAGATAGATCCGTCGACTGCAAATGTTAACATGCCTGGTGTTGCTATAGTGTGTGTGGAAATAGATTTATTAAAAGATAAACATCATAGGATATGGATAGGTCATGGTGATTTTGGTTTCTACTAGAAGATAAAATATGAAGCAATGCCAATTTATTGTCCTCATTATTGTAAACCGGGCCACCAAGAAGTCAAATGTCTATTTAAACCTGATTCTATCAAGAAAGATAAGAGGAAAGGTAAAGATATTCAAGAGCATAGAGAAGATCCCAAAAAGATACCAAGAATACATCAAAAAGATAAAAAAAAACTTTCATGATCAAAAGTCAAGGGAAATAGAATGTTCACAAAGATAAAGGAACGAAAGTTCTCTTAAAAGTTTCAACCAGTAAAAGTCATAATGTAGATCTAGAATTCAATCAACAACAGAGATCCATTATAATTATAGAATAAAAAATAAATTGCAATAAACCCATGAATTAAGAGATTAAAGAACAAGACACCACCTCTAATCAGACAAAGACTAAGCAACTAGAAGAAGGAGAATGGAAGGAGGATTTTGAAGATATTGAAGAAAATATAAACATCAAAGTTTTGTTAAATTCCAAGAAAAAAAGGCAAGAAAAAGTAGACTACAATATTGACTCAAAAGTGAAGAATTTAACATTAGAGACTTATCTCAGAAGAAGATGTTACTATGCAGATATTGAACCATTTATATACCTATAGAATCTCGAATGGGAAGATCAAATCCATTTTTCTGAACTATTAACTGAAAAACTTGCAGCCTATCATAAAGACTTAGAAGAAAAGAAAAATAATATCCTAGAGAATCAGTCTCCTTCATTAAATTAGAAGATTAAACCTACAAAGAATTTAAAGAAAGGTTTAAGGATATATATAGTCATTAATAAGAGGTGGACCAGATCAACAAGCAATGGAATCAAGAAAGTAAATATTGTAAAAGATCAATGATTAAGGCTCTAATTTGGAATTCTAGAGGAGTAGGAAATAAGCCTACAAAATAAAGGCTTAAAAACTCTGTAAGAGTCACTGTCTTTCATTTTTAGCTATTCTTGAACCTATGATAGATTATTATAAAATTGAAGATATTAGGATGATTCTAAACTTTGATGACTATTCTTTTAATAGAGAAAACAAAATCTAGTGTTTTTAGAGACATGGTATTTCAAGTGAGGTAATAGATGATGGGAAGAAAAATTTACTGATTAAAATTAATCATCCTCGATTGTAAAATGAGATTGGAGTTAATATAGTTTATGCTAAATGTACTAGGAAAGAAAGGAATGTGCAATGGGATGCTATAAGACAAATTTTAGCTACATATTTAGATATTCATCTTATCGTAATTGGTGATTTTAATATAGTTCTTAACAGTGAGGAAAGAGCGGTAGGATGTAATATTAATGTGAGTGGTGGAACATATTTCAATTCATGTATAGTTAGTAGCTCCTTGCTTGATATGGGATTTGAAGGTCCTAGAATCACTTGGGCTAGAGAATCTAATGGTCCTTTAATTTTGGAGAGACTAGATAGGGCATTGATCAATCCAATTTGGCGTAACTCAGTTCCTAATTATATAATTAAGCATTTAAATATAAATTGTTCTGACCATAGTCATATCCTTTTGTCTATGCCTGGTGCTTAAGATACTATGATAAAATGCTTTAAGTTTCAAAATATGATGGCTCAAGATGAAGGAATTTTACAGTTAGTTCAAGAATCCTAGATAGAAATAGCCTCAGGACGACCTATGGACATGTTTGCATTCAAATTAAGGAGATTAAAATCTTATCTTAGAAGTTAGAGTAAAGTGGAATTTAAAGATATCTTTGAAGAGATTCAAACCTTATAAGATAACCTACTTCAAGAAGAATTACCTTCGTAATTGGATTCAAGTGGAGATCAAAGATAAAAATACTCTAAAGCTAGAGCCTCTCTTAATTCAGCCTTGGCAAAAGGGGGAAATTTTTTGGCATAAAAAATCTAGGAGTGTTTGGCTTAAAGAAGGGGATAGAAATTTTAAATTTTATCATGGTCAAGTTCAACAAAAAAGAAGGCAAGCTATCTCTTCATAAAATCAAGGATGATGAAGGAAATCAATATGAGGAAAAGGAGGACATTTATAATACTTTTTTTCTTATATTACAAATTTATTTTCTATGGGTACTCTTGAAGATCAACAATGACTGGATGTGATTCCAAAATTAATCACAGATGGAAAGGACAGTAATTTGATAGATATCCTAGAGGAAGAGGAGATATACAAGGCTATTAAGGCCATGAATCAACAAATCTCAACAGGTTCAAATGGCTACAATGGCTTTTTTTATGTGGTGTGTTCAGACATTATCAAATTGGATTTCTCAAATGCTATTCACTCCAACTTTTTAGAATATGAAATCCATAAATCTTAGAGTTCCACTCACATTTGCCTTATACCTAAAGTTAATAGACCTTTTATGTATAAGGATTACAAATCTATCAGTCTATGAAACTTCAGTAATAAGGTGATCACTAAAATTTTGAACTCCAGACTTAGTCCTATTCTTCCTTCAATTATCTCTCCAAAGTAGTCAGGCTTTGTTCAAGGCAGGAAAATTCTGGATAATATCTTTTTGGCTCAAGAAATGGTTTATTTGATTGATGGAAAGGAAGAAGGTGATAATGTGATTGTGAATCTAGATATAACCAAAGCATATGATAGATTATCTTGGTTATTCCTAATTAAATCTTTAAGAGCCTTTGTTTTTCCAAAGTCTTTTATAGATCTTATTTGGAGATGTATCTCTTCTTCTTGGTTCTAAATTATTATCAATGGGTAGCCTATGGTATTATTCAAACCAACTAGAGATATTAGTCAAGGGGATCCTATATTCCCAAGCCTATTTATTATAATGGCAGAGGTTTTTAGTAGAGGTCTTAACGATCAAATGTCTAAAGGTAAAATCCTTCTTTTTTCTCATCCTAGAGGGAGTCCAATTATTAGCCATCTTAGTTATACAAGTGATATAATTATCTTCACTAGAGGAGTGAAATGAAATCTTAAAAATTTAATGATGTTTCTAGAAAATAATGAGAAGGAATCAAATCAACAAATTATGAAGGATAAAAGTTGCTTCACTTTAAGTTCTAACGGTCCTCTTTCCTCAAGGTCTAAAATATCAGAAGCTACTGATTTTAAATTTGAAATTAGTCCTTTAAAATACACATGCTGTCATTTATTGAAAGGAAGGAGAAAAGCTATCAATTTTAAGCCTCTTGTCCAAAAAAGAGCAGGAAAAATCAATCGCTAGAAGTCCAAGTTCCTTACTATAGGAGGTAAATTAACATTGATTCAGTCATTTCTTTCCCCAATGCCTCTATACAGTCTTCTTTCCTTGAACCCCCTAAACTTATCCTTAACTGAGTTAATCAGTTGATTAGTTCATTTTTCTATGGACCTAGTAAATAATATGGGAAAAGATATCACTGGATTAGATGGGATTCATTCTTCTTGCATAAATTAAAAGGGGGATTAGGACTTAGAAACCTTGGCTCAGTTGTTTCAGCATCTAACATCAAATTTCCATGGAACTTTAAGGAAGCAAGGAGCCTTTAGGATATTTTCATGAAAAGAAAATATCAAAACTTGACTTATTCAAATGGCTCAATGACATTTAAAAGAATTCAAATAGCTTGGGAAATAGTAGAATCCAATTCCTTCTGGAGGAACAATGATCTTCTGTGAAAGCCTTCAATTAGTTGTAATTTTAGTTTTTCATCAGCTTATGATCAAGTCAGAAAGTGTAACTCGACTTCTTTAGCTTTCAAGTTCATTTGACATCCCAATATTCCCCCTAACATCTCTATTTTAATGTGGAAATTTCTAACTAAATTTGTTCCAGTAGATGATCTTCTTTAAAAAGTTGGAATAAGAATGGCATTTAGATGTTAGTGTTTTAACTCTTCAATAGAATCTCTCAATAATCTCTTTATCACAGGTCCATTAGTTTTAAAAGTTTGGGATGTATTTAAAATAATCATGGGAATTAATCATCTATCTAACTCTATTCATGGCACTTTCATTCAGTGGTTGCTCTTCTCAGGAAAATCAAAGACGTCAAAGTGGATTTTTCAGATAATCCCAATCGGTATAATCTGGGACATTTGGATCGGCAGAAATAAAGCAGTTTTCGATGCTCAACCAATGAAAAATTACATCATAGTGAAAAATGTGATCTTTAGAATTACAGATCTTACTAATCGCAATAGTTATACAGAGATATTAATGATTTAAGTGAGGAAGTTTTCCTTTTTCAGAATTAAAAAGCCTCAAGCTTGTTCAAGATCCAAAAGCCATGCTCTTTGTGATAGGCCATCTAATGGGCGATTAAAGCTCAATGTCTCAGCGAGCCAAAACTCAACAAATGTCTATAGGTTTAGGAGATGTATTAAGGGATGATCAAGGAATGTTTATATGGGCGTGTTCTCAGTTTATAGCTAATGGTTCCATTGTATAAGATCAGACTTTATCACCTCAAGAAGGAATTAGATTTTATTTAAACAAGAATCTCTATAATATTAACCTGGAGTTTGATTCAAGACTAATGCTTGATATTTTTCTTATTCATCTTCTTCTATTCCTTGGAAAATTACATCAAATTCCATTTAAATCCAAAACTTTATCAATAAGTACAAGATGTTTATCAGTTGTTGTAAAAAAGAAAGGAAAAAAGTAGTAGGTCTTTTATCCTCATTTGGATCTGGAACAAAAAATTTAATTCTTTTTTTAGTATAGAAGATCTACCTCGAGTTATTAAGGTAGCTTTAATGTTAGATTCTTCTAAAATTCCTTTTATTAGGAATATTTGATGGGTTGTTTCTTTTCCTGATTGTATAGCCACCTAGAGAGGGATATTCTCTCTTTTTCTTTTTCTAATAAATTCTTATTTGATTAGAAAAAAATAGAGAAAGAATTTATTTCTTTATGTTAGATAAAAATGCCCCATCGGCGTACAATATTATCCTAGGAAGAGTGGGAATGAAGAAGTTTGAGGCTCTGCCATCTACAGTGCATCAATGCATGAAATTTCAAACAAATTATGGAGTCGTCATAGTAAATGGCTATCAGAAAGAAGAAGGGAATGCAATTATACTTCAGTCGAATAATAGTAAATACAAATGAAGGGCACAACCACTTTCCATATTAACACTCTAGATCCTCTGGAAGAGGAGGAGCTAATGAGGTGGAAATTTATGGAAGAAATACAAGCTATTGTACTGAACGATGAGAAGCCAGAAAGAACTACCCAGATTGGTTGAAGAATGCCTCCTTATCTCAAATAAGAATTAATTACATTCCTTAGATAAAGTAAAAATGTGTTCACTTGGAGTCATGAAGATATGTCAGGGATTGATCCAGATTTCATTTAACATGAGCTTAAAATCTAACTAAATTCTAAGACGATTAAACAAAAATGAATATTTTTCAACCCCGAGAAGAATATGGCAATCTAGGAGGAAGTTAAAAAATTGCATTAAGCACAGTTTATTGAAGATGTCAATTATCCTTGCTGGTTGGTCAGTGTGGAAATGGTCAAGAAGAAGAATGACACATATTGCATGTGTGTAGACTTCACTGACCTCAATAAGGCATGCCCAAAGATGATTTTCCTTTACCATGGATTGATCAATTACTCTACGTATCATTAAGTTATGAATTTCTAAGTTTTATGGATTCTTATTTTGGTTATAACCGAATTAAGATAAAACCTAAAGACAAGGAAATAACCTCATTTATTACCAGTTGAGGAACTTACAATTACAATGTCATACCCTTTGGGTTGAAGAACGCTGTAGAAATCTATCGAAGGCTAGTAAACAAGGCTTTTTAAGACTAGATTGGTAATAACATGGAAGTGTACATAGATGATATGCTGAACAAGAGAAAATTTATTGTCGACCATATTACATACTTAGCTCAAACCTTTGATAAACAAGAAAAACATCAGATGAAGTTCAACCAAACAAAATGTGTCTTCAGAGTATAGGAATGAATGTTCATAGAGTAAATCATCAATCAAAGGGGAATAAAATCAAACCCTGCCAAAATTAAAGCCTTGCTGGAAATGCAGTCCCCGACCAACAAGAAAGATGTTCAAAAGATGACAGGAAGAGTGGAAGAATTGAACCATTTATCTCCTTAGGAACTGATAAATATTTTATATTCTTCAAGGTACTTAAATAGACCATTGAATGGATTGACAAATGCGGGAAAGCCTTAATGGATTTAAAGAAGTACTTGGGTTCTCCTCCACTCCTTTCCCAACCAATTTTGGGAGAAAATCTATATATATATTTGGTTGTTTCAGAGTCAGATGTAAGATCAACTTTGATGCAACTAGATGGAGGAGTTCAAAGGCCAGTATGTTATACTAGTAAGGCATTTAGAGGAGAAAAAAAATTAGATATCCTCACCTAGAGAAGTTATCATTTTCTCTTAATGAAGTTTCCAGGAGAATGAGGCCATATTTTCAAGCTCACACCATTGTCATTTACACAAATTTTGCCTTTGCCACAGGCATTACATAAACCTAAGAAGTCTGGAAGGTTAATGTTTTAGGAAATTGACTTAGGATACTATGAAATTGTTTATTAACCTATAGTTGCAATAAAATGCCAAGCCGTGGAAGACGTCATATAACCGAATTCACATGCAGAGGTGCGACGTATTTGAAGTTTTCCCGTTGAGCAGACTTCTTCAAAAGAGAGCTTAGTTCAAAAGAAAACATAGATTATGGCTGATCAACCAGAATGGTTGGTTGTTCAAGAAATAATTCAACAGAACAACAAGATATTCAAACATGGAGTGCTATAAGAGGAAGATTTCTCATATAACAGTCCAATTTGGAAATTATTTGTATATGGATCCTCATGTGCTTCTGGAAGTGGAGCAGGCCTCATCATCAACCCTCTAAATAACTTATACATGGAATATTCTTTAAGATTCCAAATCAAGGCTTCCAAGAATGAGGCATAATATAAAGCATTGATCATAGTATTAGAATTGGCTTCACCGTTAGGCGGCGACGAGGTGTTAGTCCTTAGTGATTCGTAGCTAATCGTCAATCAAATGCAACAAATTTATGGCATCAAAGGGGAAATTATGATGTGATATCCTAAAAAATCTATAGAGGTTATTTCTTTATTCAATTCAGTCGGGATGATGAGCATTCCCAAAATACATAATGCCCGAGAAGAATCTCTTACTCGGATTGCTTTAGCAACTTGAATAGAACTCAGGCGAACAATCCCAATGGAAATTCTTGCCCATAAAATCATTGATGGGATGGAAGTAAGCATAATTTTTATGGAATTAAGTCTCTCGTGAATGGACCTAATTAGAGAGTGCATTGAAAGAGGAACACCGTTGTCTGACCAGAAAGAAGCTAAGAAGATGAGGTATAAAGCAACCAGTTACGTGTTGGAAAAAAGTATTCTATATAGGTGAGGGTACACTATTTTCCTACTTCATTATATTCATCAAAAAGATTTAAATGATCTAATCAAATAGGTGCATGAAGGCTCGTGTGGAGCTCACATAGACAGGAGTTCTCTAAGACAACGAATAATAATGCAAGGTTACTACTAGCCAACGATGAAAGAAGATTGTGTTGCTTTCATCGAGAAGTGTGATAAGTGGCAAAAATTTGCCACCATTCATATAAAACTAGTAGAAACTCTACCAACCATCTATTCTCCATGGACTTTTTATATTTAGGAAATTGACTTGGTCGGACCACTGCCGACCACCAAGGGGAGGTCAAAATATATGGTTGTAGCAATTGATTACTTCACTAAATGGGTGGAGGTTGAGCCTTTGATTGATATTCCCCATCAGAGGGGTTTTCTAGTTCATATGGAAGAAGATCGTTTGCAAGTATGGAATGCCTTAGGTCTTCATCACCGACCATGGCACTTAATTTGATAATGAGGAATTTGAAGAGTACTGCATCAGGTCTGCCATCCAGAGACTTCATTCAGCACCTGGGCACCCACAGTTCAATGGCCACCAATAAAACCTTGCTACATGGGTTAAGTAAAAGGTTGGAGACGCTAAAGGCAATTGTATTAATGAACTCCGTAGTGTCCTTTGGGCATATAGGACCACTCCCAGAACTATAATGGGGGAAATCACATGCATGCTAGCTTTGGGCACTGAGGCAGTAGTAGAACTTTGATTCAATCAGGAGTGACCAAATTACGAGACGAGGTCTAGATATGATAAAAGAAGTCCAAGAATATATACCTCTATTCAAATGTCTTCTTAACAACAAAGGACTGTAAGGTTTTATAACCGATGGGTCAAGTCGACCAACCTGAAGTAAGGAGATCAGGTGTTTAAGAAAATAATCCACAAGAGAAACAAGATGGAGATTAATTAGCATGGTCCATACCATATCTTGGTGGTTATCTGACTTGGAAATTATAGCTTGGAAACTCTAGAAAGGAGAGGAATCCAAGAATCCGTGGAATCCAGACAATCTGTGCTATCATTATTAGTAATTCCATTTTTATTGTAATCAGTTATTCAAGTTAATGAAATTGCATGTTTTCCTCCATTATACTTCCTTTTATGTTTTATTTTTCGGACTATGGTTCATTACGCCTTAACATTAACCATAAATTAATGCGCAGTTTTAATTCAAACTTTACCAACTACAAAAAAGTTAATTTTGATCCAAGCTTTTCCAACTTCAGAAAAGTTAATTTTAATTCAAACTTTTCCAACTTCATAAATGTTAATTTTGAAGTTAATTTTGTTCCAAACTTTTTGAACTTCATAAAAGTTAAACTTCATGTATGATTAATCCTTGTCAAGTCAAGAATAAGAAGTCCGTAAAATTTCTTCACTACAGATTTTACCCGACCAGGTTAAAACATATGAATAATTATACATTCCTAATACACTTGGTTGCCACTTATAGCTAATGCTACAACTTAGTAAAATAAAGCTATTTACAGTTTTATCTAAGTGCATTAGATGAATCTAAGGTCATATAAATGATTCAAATATGAATCAAATATTAAACATTTGAGCAGGTAATTTAGGCTATAAGGCGATTAACTAATCAATATAAATGTTACCTAGTCGAAAAAAATATTAATATCAACCAAAAGCATAAATAAAGGAAACTCAATAGAAAATAACTTCATTTCATTTATCAAAATGCATTATTAGAGAAAGGAAGTATAAAACTATTATATTGGGCGCTCTTCATCAGCCTTACTCATACCAGGAGGAGGATCATCAAGGGTGCTAGAATGATTGATAGAATCAAAAGGCTTCCTCTTAGAATGCCTACTTCCACTTAGTCGATCAAGAATATGCTGAGGACGAACATACTTCACTTCTCCTTCGAGGCCAAAATCCCCAACTTATTTTATAATCAAACTTTGAGGAATAACATCCGGAGGAATGCAACTGAAGTCAATCGAGAAAAGAGGATCGGGATAATCCATGATCCATGGAGCATGTCAGTGCCACAGTTTATTATTTTTGGGTACCTTTAACAAGGTAAGCAGGTTGAACCAACCCCATTTATAATCTTCATTTTTGGCTTTCTCCATATGCAGATCTAAATAAGTCAAAGCTTCATCGTATCAATCCATCCAAACAACTTTGGGTTACTTGTGGAAATGGAAAGTAAGTTAGTCCACATTATCTTCAAGCTTTTTGATTTCCTTGTCTTTCTATTTAAGTTGAGAAGCTTGCTTGGCCAAGGTTCTCCTGGTTCTTTCCTCATTAATAGTAGGTCGAACAACTATATTTTTCCTTGATTATTAGCCAGAGACAGAGTTGGTTTTCTTTTCAAAGCCTATAGCTTGTAATACCCCGTATTTTTATGCAATATTTATTTGTGGATTTATTAAATTTAATGTGAGTTATTAATTTAATATAAATCCAAAAATTAATCACTTTATAATTATTAACGAGATGTGAGTTAGTAACTATGGGAAACTCGTTGTTTAATATTAATAATGAGTAAAGTAATATAATATTGGTTCTATTAGATGTCAAGAGTGAATAAAATGACAATTTTGGAAATTTGAGTCGGGACGCGCCCGTGTCGCGTCGGTAGTAAATATTGATGAATAAAAGTGAATATATTATAAGTTGCTCGTATGGTCATTTTGAGTGCACCAAAGTGTTCAGAAGGGTCAAGATAGTGAGAAAAGTATACTCGGGGGTTTAGTTTGGGTCTCGGGACAATTTTAGGCCTATTTAGCACCCCGGGAGGGCATTTTGGACACTTTACATTTTTGGGTAATTAAACCCACGAAATTTCAAGGGTTATATTAGATGTCTAAGGTTTCCTTATAGGGTTAAAACAACCAAAGACAAGTGACGGGCATAGGAGATGGAAGGAGAGATCTTTCAAAGCAATCCAAGGCCCAAAATCCATCCGTTTGCACCGCCACCACCACCAACGCGTAGATCGCACGATGGGGAACGCAACCACACGAAATTCGTCATCAAATCATAACTCTGAAAATCCCAGGAAAGTATTTATCTTGCTTATTTTCATTAATGCATCGTCCATGTTAGTCTAGGATGATTAGGATGAGTTTGGTAGAAGAAAAATTCATGTTGGAGATAGGAAAATCGCATGTAGTAATGATTTGAATGATAATATGGAAACACCTTCACATGTAGAGGATTAACCACGAATTTATGATGAATTAGGAGAAGAAATTTTTGGAAAAATATTGATTAGAACAAGGTTAAAGAAATTCTAGGGTTCTTGAGATTAATATGAGTTTTCGGCCTATAAATCCATGGTTAGTGACGAAAATTTACATGCATTATGTAGAAGATGTATAAAATGGGTTTATAATGTTAGTAGTACAAATTTTTGGCCAATTGGGAATGAAAACTTTTGATTTGGATGAGGTTATGTGATATAACCCGTAACTGGTTAACTGCCGAATTTTCCATACCTGCTTGATCGATCAATCGAGCCAAGAGCTTCGATCGATCGAGCCCCAGCCCTCGATCGATCGAACCATTCTGGCAGACTCATATTTCCACTTTTTAAATTAGTTGAATTCAATTTAATGAGAAATAATCCTTGGACACCCTTATTAAAATGTTTTGGGAGATAAAGAAGACCAGTAGGACTTATAAATAATTATGGGGCCTTTAATGTAAGACGAGAGTTGTATTTTTGGGATATTTACATATAAGGGACGATGAAATTATGTATTAAGGGGAGAGACGCATAAGATAGTTACATTGGAAATTAGATGAATACCTACTGAATTCTACACTTGGGAGGATAAAGTCCATGAGTGTTACGTAATAAGTTGGAATGATCCCTCAAATTAAAGTAAGAAATGAACGGTTATACGTGAGAACTAAATAATGAGAAATAAGGAAAAATGTTGTAATTATGGGATTTGAGAAGTACCTAATTTGATATGGTAATATTAGTATAGTTATATGAATGTGTTTATTCATATACTATCTATGTGTGAAAATCATGCCCGCACTACTTGCTATCCCTGAGGTTACCGCGCTGGGAGAGTCTTATCTCGATAGGACCTTTATGGGGGATATTGACTCGTACCCTAGAAGATAGAAATCCTTGGTACAGGCTATCGAATTGATAGTTCCGACGGTCCTAAGAGACGTGGGGGCATGTGCTATCCTCTTAGAGACTTGGAATCTATGCTTCGCCTCAATATTGTTTCTGTATGTGTTAATACAGTTCGAGAGTTATTCCGAATTTGTATTTCCCTTAGTACGACTGGTACGGGGATTGGATAGCAGAGTATGCCTGCACCATAGTTTTTATGTGGGGTGCTGTTAGAATATATATATTATATGAGTATTTAATATATATATGAAATTCGGAAATTTGGAACTGTCTACTGTGTTATGGTAAGTAAGACATGTATAATGACACAAATTGGAAATACTTGTTTTGAAAAAAAAAAGTATAATATGACACTGGGAAACTTTATTAATAAATAAAGTTAAAATGAGAGCTTTGTTACTGAATGAAATTTTCCTTTTAAACAATTATATTGTTCAGTTTTAAATCTTACGAATAACCTAAGATAAGTTAAACCATTGGGAAGTTTTGTGCGATATAAGATAAGATAATCCGTTGGGAAGGTTAGTGTGATAGGCGTGCACATTAGAAGAGAGGTGAGAATTTCTCAAGAGAGTGTCACATTAATATGTTGTTGCATTGGCCTGTAAACATTTTAAATACTTTCTAAACAAATTTTAAATCATTTACACTATTGGGCTCTGACCTGTTTCTATTTTACTTTCTCTCTTGTATCAATATGTATATATTACAGGTGCCCAGCCACAGGGGCGTCTTTCATAGGATCCTTTGGAAGGAACGCGCTGCAGCTTAGGTGGGAGTTGCAGGCCTCTTGCTTAGACGACTTCATTTATTTGATTCTACTCCTAGCATATTCATTTAGTGGGGCATGTGTTGCCCTTTCCATTATTCTGTTGTTTTATTGGAAATTGTGATTCAATTATTTCTAGTATTGCCACTTTGGGATTCGTTACTGTCTGGATGTTTTACTTTAAGTTTTAAATGTTGAGATTTAGTTGTTGAATGTTTAATTTATTTGGATTATATGTCCCAGGATAATTGTGGTGTGATTCTTTAATATTGAATTATTTTAAATATTTAAATCTTGGTTTATAAAATAAAATTTGGAAAGTAATGTCTAAAAATGGTTTTGACACTTAGCTTAATTAATTAGGGTGTTTAAATTGGAAAAGTTATTTTTCGACAGTGATGCTAAGAATGAACCAACTGTTTACCTTGATTTAATTTAATAAATGAGTTATCGCCTGGTATTTAATTAGGCGGAGTGTCACAGATGGTATCAGAGCATCAGGTTCTAGTGTCCTTTGGATCTTTACGGCTTACTTCGCTTTCAGATTATCATTTTTACAATAGAGCCCTATTTTAGGATTGTTGTATTCCTGGTTTTACGTTTACGTCTTCAGCTATTTGAGATTTGATAATAACTGTAGACTAATGAATTTCTTCACGTTTTAGATGCCTCCGAGACGTGCACAAAAGGATAAGCGTGCCCAAGATGAGCAGCCAGCAGCTCCGGCATAGGGTACGATGAATGCTAATGAATTAGCCACTATTGTTGCTCAGGAGGTGAATGCCGCACTAGCGGTGGTTCAGCAGGCTCCACCCCAGATTCAGGAAGTGGTGCCAGTACCTGCACAGCTTCCATCTGCATGGGAGCGGGTTAGGGATGCCTTTCAGAAGGCCCATCCCCCTGAGTTCTCTGGTAGTTTAGATACCATCATCGTCAGCCAATGGAAGAAAGATATACAGTGGCATCTTCGTATGTATGAGTGCACAGACTTGTAAAAATAGTTGTTGGCTTCCTTTAAGCTGGTGGGGGCCGCTTTGCAGTGGTGGGAGTCCACCACCACCTTGGAGGAGAGTGATACGATCCCGATTCAGTCATTCTGGGAGTAGTTTGACCACAAGTACTTTCCACCTGTCGTGTAGACTCAGATGAGGTGGAAATTACTGAACATGAAACAGGAGAATTCTACCATTGCTGAGTATGAGGAGGAGTTCATGAGACTTCTCACCATAGTGCCAGATGAGGCACCCACCGAGGGTAAGAGGATACTGCTGTTTGTGGACAGGTTAGCTTGGAGGATCTGTCAGCACCTTATAGGGAATCTGTCTCTGAGTACTTTCACTGATGTACTCAATGCTTCTTTACTACATTTCCAGGATCACCGCTTCCATCTATAGGGAAGCAAGAGAGCAGGAGAGTCCGGCCAGCAGGGCAGGACCGGGGGTAGTAGTGCTAGTGGAGCACCGACATCTTAAGGACAGACTCGTCAGCACGAGCAGAGTTCCCATTAGGGGGACCCTGCTAAGAAATTCCATTCAGGTGATTCTAGACAGGGATTTGGGGGTTATAGGTAGGGCCAGCCTAATCAGTAGGGCCAGCAAGGCCAATACCGACAACAGCAGGGTCAGCAGCAGGGCCAACAGGGCTAACAACATTTTCACCAGGGCCAACAGGGCCAGTGGCGGGGTGGTAACGTCCAGCAGGGCCATGGTCAGAGGGGAGGAAATTTCAAAGGCCGATGTTTTGGGTGCGACAAGCATAGCCATAGGCGCCAAGATTGTCCAGTGGGAGAGAGGGCCCCACAGCAGCAGGGTGACCGTAATGACCTACAGAGGCCACTTTTTCCAGCTGCCCTCCCAGGACCAGCCTTGGTACTAGCCCTACCAGCCATCCCAGCCGCTCCAGTGTAGTAGGGGCAGTTACAATACGGATGTGTCTATAACGTCCACCAGGCACCAGCTCCACAGGCACCACCCGCGATTGAGGGTATGTTTCCTATCCATGGTATTATGGGTCGGGTTTTCTTTGATACTGGGGAGATGCACTATTTTATAGCTACACATTTTGCAAAGGCCTTAGGGTTGTTAGCCACACCAGAGAGCACTAGGACGTGTGTAAACTCACCACTGGGGAGTGGATCGCTAATTTTCTTTATATGCCGGGGAGTGGGGGTAGAGATTGGTAGCTTGGTATTACCTGCAGACATGTTGGTATTAGATATGCATGTTCACGATGTGATTATCGGTATGGATTGGCTCGCTCCCCGGCATATAAAGAAAATTAGAGAGTCTTCAGAAAGTTCTTGGATCAGTTTGTCATCGTCTTCATAGATGACATTTTGATATATTCACACTTCGAGGAGGAGCATGCAGAGCACTTGAGGCAGGTTCTTCAGACTCTACGAGAGCATCATTTGTATGCAAAGTACGAGAAGTGCGGATTCTGGTTGCGAGAACTACAGTTCTTGGGGCATGTTGTTTCTGAGCAGGGGATAGCAGTTGACCCGAGTAAAGTGTCAGCGGTGAGGGAGTGGGGACAGCCCACGACACCGATGAAAGTGAGAAGTTTCTTGGGGTTAGCCGGATATTACAGGAGATTCATTCGGGGATTCTCCAAAATAGTGGGTCCATTGACGAACCTGAGTCGCAAAGGGGTTCCATGTGTTTGGGATGATACTTGCCAATTGGCTTTCGATGAGCTGAAAGATAAGCTTACTTCAGCACCGGTCCTTGCGTTACCGAAGTCGGGTGTGGAGTAACTGGTTTACACCGATGACTCTTTACGGGGACTTGGGGGAGTACTTCAGTAGGAAGAGAAGGCTATAGCTTTTTCCTCCCGCAAGCTTAAGCCGCATGAGAAGAATTACCCCACCCACGACATGGTGTTAGCAGCAGTCATTTTTGCATTAAGGATATGGAGGCACTATTTATTGGGGGAGAAATTCCTTTTGTTCACAGACCACAAGTCACTGCAGTAAATGTTCACTCAACGAGAGCTGAATATGCGTCAGCGTAGATGATTAGAGTTCATGAAGGACTACCAGTTCAACATATAGTACCATCCGGTAAAGGCCAACATAGTTGTTGATGCATTGAGCCATAGACCGGTAGACGAGGTAGTGGACGTCTGGAAAGCAAAGTGGAAGGTGTTAGGCCACTAGGATGCAGTAGCCCATACCTTCATATTTGTTATGACAGTTGTTGCCCAGATTAATACTCAAGAGGGGGGGTGAATTGAGTTTTTACAAACTTTTCGGGTTAAATTAATATTTCAGAAAATACTAAATTTAAATCACTTAAACAAATATCAGATTTATAAAACTTTAATGAATAAATCCAACAATATCAAATAAATGCAACTAACTAATTTAAACAACTAGACATGCAGATTTTAACACTCTAGAAATATTAAATTAATTTTCGTATTTAATATAAAGTGATATTCTGAAATTAATTATTTAATTCAAAAATAATTATTTTAACCTTAAAAATAATTTAGTCAAATTTCGAAATTAATTTATTTGCAAGATAGTGTGCTGAAAATATTAACTCAAGCAAGCATGTGCAAATAAATAAATAAAAGTGCGAAAAATAAATGACACCGAAATTTAATGTGGTTCGGCCAAATCTCGGCCTACGTCCACGCGCCTAGAGCCCCTATCTCCTTTGCGCTTCACTAAACCTGATCCACTTGCGGGTAGGATCAAACCACCGCGTACAAATGTTTGCAAGCTAACTCCGAGCTTCAAACCCCGTGGTCCACTTGCGGGTAGGAACCAATCACCGGTACAAACCGAAGCTTCAACAAAGCTTCACAATAAATCAGAATTTTTGTAGTACAGAATAAAATACTGAAACTCCTTAAAATACAATTTTTAATCTGAGTTTCTCCTTCTTGAATCATACTTCCATAAATGATGTTGAAGTAGGCACAAGTCTTCTTCTTCAATAATTGAGCAGATGATAAAATTTATTGCTCTCTTGAATGTGTAGCTGAGTAGTAAAATAAATGCTCTTAATAATATTTCAAGTCTTCCTCATATTCTGTCTGGTTAGTTTTTCTTTAATGCAGCACTTGAAATATTTAAATGTGTCTCCCAAAAACTAGCTGTTAGACACATGCAATTTGAGCATTAAATGCTCCTGATATTGCTGAGATGCTGTAGCTTCAAAATCATTTCAAAATCTGATATACAGATACTATGTTTTTATCTTCTCCATAAAAAATGTAGCTGTGTAGTATGGAAGTGGTATGCTGAAAATGTGTAGACTGAAAGGTACATCACTCAGTATCCTCATTTGTGTGTATTTGGTTCTGCAAAAATATTAGTCCACGTGAAAATAGAAATATCTGATATGTAAAGGATATGTAGATTAAGGTACATTTTTCTGCAGGCCTATGATGTCATAACCTTTGAAAGGTAGATTGAGTGGGTGGCCAAAAGAGATTCAACATACATGCCGAGGCATGGAACGGACACATCAGGTACAAGGGTCAAATCTTCTGACCAAAAAAAATAATTCGGACAGATGTTAAAAAATTAATTCGGACTTGAAATATATATAAAACAGATTTCTGAAAAAGATTTCGGACTGAAATATGTATATAAAAAATTTCGTACAGATACATATATATTAGATTTCAGAACAGATTAAGAAAGATTAGCCGTTAACAGATGACACCCTTAATCCAACGGACAAAGCAAATCAATCATCCATTGAAGATTTCAAGGACTGAAACTTTCCAATGCCAACAGCTGTTGAAGTAATGGCTGGATTTTCTAACAAGTCAAGTCGTGCTTTTATTAAGAGAGAGAAAAGTGATTTTTCAAAATCTGGTTAAAGCCCTTCCTTGGAAATGACGCTAGCCTTTGAAAGCTAAAAAGCTTTAAGGCCAAGTCATATGGCAGTCACCCCAAAAAAAACGCCAGCTAATGAATGTATAAAAATATTATGTTTGAAGAAACAAAACTTCTTTATGAAAGTTCTCGGCAGAGCCAACAGAGTTTTTTTTTTTTAATTAAAACCTGAACGGCATCGTTTATAAAAAATATTGCTTCGGTTTTTTTGGAACGAAACCGTGATCTGCTCCGGAAAAAAAAAGAGGCTTGTAGCAGTAGACAAAATCGGTCAAGTACAACAATAGGGCCTTTAACTTGTTTAAAGGTCAAAACAGGTAGGAACTTATACCAAAAAAAACTCCACCAATTATAACAAAAGTATGGCCGAAAGTTACTATAGAAGGTACACTGCAAAGTGCAGGCCTAGTGGACAAATCACATAAGGACGAAAATGGCTATCAAAACCAAATCTCCTAAGAGTCTAATTCGGCCAACTCAAAATCAGAAAATGAAGACCATGCCTTTAAAATGGTCTAAACTTAAGGCATATGTCAAGTCACTTAAAAGTGATGAAAAGTTAAAGGACACCAAAACTTAAGTCTCCATTTTAATGACAAGTCACCATATGACCACAAAAGGATAAATCATATACAAAGCCAAAAGGGGCTTAAAATAAAACTCTTATGAACAAAACTTACCAAGGTAATAAGATGAAATTAATGTCAAAAAAAATATTTTGAAACTTTAATTTAACTTAAAAAATTATTTCCGGAAATTATTTTGAAACAAAGTTTCACCAGTTTCATTATTCTCAAATTTTTATAAAAAAAAATTAGGCTCACAATTAATTTGTCACAAAACTAAAATGATAGATCAAGATATGCATGTGTGCCTAATGTGTCAAGTGCAAATGTGCACCATACGTGAATACCTTTTCTCAGATATGTCATTGAGTAGAGTCGAGGCGTACTGAGTTATGAAAATAAAACTTAGCCATAAACAGATATGACTCACTCAGAATAGATATGTAAGCAGGACAATATCACATTAAATGCGAACATTATATAGTATAATAAATATGTATATAATGGTATATTAACAAGATTATATTATAAATATTATACAATAATAAATATCTATAGAATAACTTAATAAAAAATATGTTTGGAATCATCAAAATCAATATATTAAGTTAAACTAAAATGTACATTAATTAAACTAATTTAATTAATTAGGGCTAAATAACATTTTCGTTAACAATCTCCCCCTTTTTGATGATGACAAACAATGATTCACAAATATTCATAAAATGAAATATTAAGCACAAATAGTGAATCATAAATATTTCTCCCCCTTTGACATTATCAAAAAAATATTTCATATAAATTCAGTGTCACGGGTAAGAAGCGAAGCTCCCCCTATCAAAAATAGTTTATGCATGGGATATAACCATAAATCTCAAGGGACATATAAATGACATGAAAATTTTCGATACGCTCACAAGTCTTCATAAATTTTTCATAGCATGTATTTGAAAGTGTAGATAGACAATAATATCATCAAATAATGCATCAGTCACCAAAATGAAAAATAATAAAAGATAAATGATCAACTTTTCAAATTTCATCAATGATAAATAATACCAATTATAGTCACACACTAATCTGATACCAATTGTTGTAATCACATACTAATCGTGCGTTGCACACAAAAGTTCCTCGGAACAACTTTTTACGTATAACTAGGAATCACAACTCAATATTCTCAAATAATGCAAATATGAGAGATACATCAATGTGCATAAATTAATTCTAAAAAAAATTGC
This sequence comes from Sambucus nigra, assembly GCA_949130495.1. NCBI lineage: Eukaryota > Viridiplantae > Streptophyta > Magnoliopsida > Dipsacales > Adoxaceae > Sambucus > Sambucus nigra. The sequence goes on from OX422224.1 coordinate 381,206,848, forward strand.
AACATAAATTTTCAATAGGCGCAATATCAATTGTTGTATAAATCCTCATGATAGAATAAGCTTTTAAGCGCACAACGTGAAACATTTCATAACTCGATGTTTTCAAATAATTTGAATTAAGCACATAACACGAGTTAGAAATAGCGGAAAAAAAATATAGCATTTTGCTCAAGCTTTGCCGTTTTCAAGATACGAGCTTAAATTTTGGAAAATTCAATCATATTGCAATAAAAATTTTGATCAAATATTTTTCTATGAATAATTTCCAATAGACATTTATCTCCCCCTAAGGGATACCAATAAAGGCAAATATGCATATAAAGAATTAAAGTGCATCTTTTCATGAAATAAAATAAAATAATTTCAGCATTTATTTCCATAAGATCAAAAAGTCTCACAAATGATATCAATTGTTGATCAGTGGTTTAAAAAAAAAAATCATCGTGAATAAATATTCCAACAATGACATTAATCATGTAGTATGCAATAAAACTAACTCATTGAGATTAATATGTTCATATCATCAAAATCAACAAGTGAATGTTACAATATTAACATGTATCACATATAACTAATATACTAAAGTTTACTCAAATGACATTTTCGTTTGAATTTCATATACAATAAAGTCATGAATTAATTCAATATTATTATTCACAAAAATATGTCAAGATATAATAAAAAAAATTATGAATATTCACCAACGAAAAATTTATCATCAAAATCAAGTGTATGTGTCATATAACATAAAATCATCAAGAATAATAAATATACAAATTTACATGTGAAATCAATCAACGCGCTCATGTGTTATAACAAATATTCTTATGCATGGAAATATATCAATTATGAAATAAATCATTTATAAACATATGATATTAATTTCAAGAAAGGTGTCCCTTACCACCTTACCAATACCAAAGATATATTCAAGCAACTTCTACCAAGTGTGGCATTTCCAACATTAGGCAATGATACTTGAAATTTGTAATATGATCAAATCATATGCTTTGAAAATCCACATCCCATCTCAAAATGCAACCTACACAACTTTGAAAATTTTCTCTTTTGGTACCCAAAATGTGTGAGGTCCATAGGGGTTAGTATATATCTTGGTTCCTTTAGGAATCCATGCAAATTTTATTTTTCTAAATTTATAAGGACATAAATCTGAAAAATGTGTGTGTCTACCACAATAAGAGCATAAATAATTAGGTAGACTAGATTAAGCATCAAATTTCAATAAATTGGAATAAGTCTTTTTCTCATTTCCTTCATCATATCCAATACCATTATTATTAAATCGAATCCTTTGTGTCTCAACAATTTTATGAAAATATTCATTTCCTTTTGTAAAATTATCTAATGATTTCTTTAAATATTCAATCTCCCTTTTTAACTCAATATTTTCAATTTCAAGAGGAGAAGTGACAATAACAGATTTTTCTTTTTTCAAAGTTTTAATTTCATTTTTCAACGATTCATTTTCTAATTTCACCTTATCAAAATCATTTGACATATAATCATGTTTAGTTGAAATTAATGAATGAGACTTCTTAAGTTTAATATATTTATTTTTAAGTACTTCAAAACTTTCACATAATTCATCAAAAACATTTTGTAAAACTTCATAATCATCAACTTCATCATTATCACTATCACTAGAGTTAGGGTTAGAATGTACCCCATTTTCCATAGCCATGTAACATAGATGAGCAACTTCATTTTCATTTGAATCTTCATCGGAAGAGCTTGTGTCGGAGTCACTCCATGTTGTAGCTTTCAATGCCTTCTTCCCTTTCTTATATTTTGGACAATTCGGACTAATGTGTCCAACTTCATCACAATGATAGCATCTTGGTTCAGTTTTGGATTGATGATCATCATTGAATTCTTTTGAAAAATGTTTCTTTCTCCTTTCCTTGGCTTTCTTTTTGGAATTGAGATATTTTTTGAAATGTTTAGCCAATAGGGAAATATTATCATCATCATCATCTTCACTTTCTATATTTTTGCTTGAAGATTTGAGAGCAATAATTTTGTTTGCTTTTGGTTTTTCATCTTCAACAAATTCCTTAAGTTCCATTTCATGAGTAATTAAGGAACCCAATAACTCATCAAGAGAGATGGGTCTTTCTCGAATCGCTTCCTTGATAGCCAACTTCTTTGTCATATAAGCAGATGGTAGTGACCTGAGAATCTTTCTCACTAATTCAGAATCAGTATAGGATTTACCAAGAGATTTCAATCCATTTATAATATTTGAAAATCTAGTAAACATAACAGAAATAGATTCATCAGACATCATCTTAAATAATTCATAATTATGAACAAGCATACTAATTTTATCTTCTTTAACTTGACTAGTTCCTTCATAAGTAACTTCTAGTCTATCCCAAATTTCTTTAGCAGATTCACAACAACTAATTCTGTTATACTCATTTACATCAAGTGCACAATGCAAAATATTCATAGCTTTAGCATTTATTTGAATTTTTCTAATATCAACATCATTCCATTCATTTTCTTATTTAGGAACATTTTCATTATTAACAACTTTCATGGGGACATTTGGACCATTTATAATAACTCTCCAAACAACATAATCATTTGATTGAATAAAATTTTTCATTCTATTTTTCCAATAGCTATAATTATTTCCTGAAAATAAAGGAGGTCTATTTATAGATTGACCCTCACCAAGAGATGAAACAGTAAAGTTTTCCATGGATCTTTAACTCTAAGATTGTTATATTTAGAAATAAATAAGAAGAGCACTAGCTCTGATACCAATTGTTGCCTAGATTAATACTCAAGAGGGGGGGTGAATTGAGTTTTTGCAAACTTTTCGGGTTAAATTAATATTTCAGAAAATACTAAATTTAAATCACTTAAACAAATATCAGATTTATAAAACTCTAATGAATAAATCCAACAATATCAAATAAATGCAACTAACTAATTTAAACAACTAGACATGCAGATTTTAACACTCTAGAAATATTAAATTAATTTTCGTATTTAATATAAAGTGATATTCTGAAATTAATTATTTAATTCAAAAATAATTATTTTAACGTTAAAAATAATTTAGTCAAATTTCGGAATTAATTTATTTGCAAGATAGTGTGCTGAAAATATTAACTCAAGCAAGCATGTGCAAATAAATAAATAAAAGTGCGGAAAATAAATGACACCGAAATTTAACGTGGTTCGGCCAAATCTCGGCCTACGTCCACGTGCCTAGAGCCCCTGTCTCCTTTGCGCTTCACTAAACCTGATCCACTTGCGGGTAGGATCAAACCACCGCGTACAAATGTTTGCAAGCTAACTCCGAGCTTCAAACCCCGTGGTCCACTTGCGGGTAGGAACCAATCACCGGTACAAACCAAAGCTTCAACAAAGCTTCACAATAAATCAGAATTTTTGTAGTACAAAATAAAATACTGAAACTCCTTAAAATACAATTTTTAATCTGAGTTTCTCCTTCTTGAATCAGACTTCCATAAATGATGTTGAAGTAGGCACAAGTCTTCTTCTTCAATAATTGAGCAGATGATAAAATGTATTGCTCTCTTGAATGTGTAGCTGAGTAGTAAAATAAATGCTCTCAATAATATTTCAAGTCTTCCTCATATTCTGTCTGGTTAGTTTTTCTTCAATGCAGCACTTGAAATCTTTAAATGTGTCTCCCAAAAACTAGTTGTTAGACACATGCAATTTGAGCATTAAATGCTCCTGATATTGCTGAGATGCTGTAGCTTCAAAATCATTTCAGAATTTGATATACAGATACTATGTTTTTATCTTCTCCATAAAAAATGTAGCTGTGTAGTATGGAAGTGGTATTCTGAAAATGTGTAGACTGAAAGGTACATCACTCAGTATCCTCATTTGTGTGTATTTGGATCTGCAAAAATATTAGTCCACATGCAAATAGAAATATCTGATATGTAAAGGATATGTAGATTAAGGTACATTTTTCTGCAGGCCTATGATGTCATAACCTTTGAAAGGTAGATTGAGTGGGTGGCCAAAAGAGATTCAACATACATGCCGAGGCATGGAACGGACACATCAGGTACAAGGGTCAAATCTTCTGACCAAAAAAAATAATTCGGACAGATGTTAAAAAATTAACTCGGACTTGAAATATATATAAAACAGATTTCTGAAAAAGATTTTGGACTGAAATATGTATATAAAAAATTTCGTACAGATACATATATATTAGATTTCAGAACAGATTAAGAAAGATTAGCCGTTAACAGATGACACCCTTAATCCAACGGACAAAGCAAATCAATCATCCATTGAAGATTTCAAGGACTGAAACTTTCCAATGCCAAAAGCTGTTGAAGTAATGGCTGGATTTTCTAACAAGTCAAGTCGTGCTTTTATTAAGAGAGAGAAAAGTGATTTTTCAAAATCTGGTTAAAGCCCTTCCTTAGAAATGACGCTAGCCTTTGAAAGCTAAAAAGCTTTAAGGCCAAGTCATATGGCAGTCACCCCAAAAAAAACGCCAGCTAATGAATGTATAAAAATATTATGTTTGAAGAAACAAAACTTCTTTATGAAAGTTCTCGGCAGAGCCAACAGAGTTTTTTTTTTTAATTAAAACCTGAACGGCGTCGTTTATAAAAAATATTGCTTCGGTTTTTTTGGAACGAAACCGTGATCTGCTCCGGAAAAAAAGAGAGGCTTGTAGCAGTAGACAAAATCGGTCAAGTACAACAATAGAGACTTTAACTTGTTTAAAGGTCAAAATAGGTATGAACTTATACCAAAAAAAACTCCACCAATTATAACAAAAGTATGGCCGAAAGTTACTATAGAATGTACACTGCAAAGTGCAGGCCTAGTGGACAAATCACATAAGGACGAAAATGGCTATCAAAACCAAATCTCCTAAGAGTCTAATTCGGCCAACTCAAAATCAGAAAATGAAGACCATGCCTTTAAAATGGTCTAAACTTAAGGCATATGTCAAGTCACTTAAAAGTGATGAAAAGTTAAAGGACACCAAAACTTAAGTCTCCATTTTAATGACAAGTCACCATATGACCACAAAAGGATAAATCATATACAAAGCCAAAAAGGGCTTAAAATAAAACTCTTATGAACAAAACTTACCAAGGTAATAAGATGAAATTAATGTCAAAAAAAATATTTTGAAACTTTAATTTAACTTAAAAAATTATTTCCGGAAATTATTTTGAAACAAAGTTTCACCAGTTTCATTATTCTCAGATTTTTATAAAAAAAATTTAGGCTCACAATTAATTAGTCACACAATTAAAATGATAGATCAAGATATGCATGTGTGCCTAATGTGTCAAGTGCAAATGTGCACCATACGTGAATACCTTTTCTCAGATATGTCATTGAGTAGAGTCGAGGCATACTGAGTTATGAAAATAAAACTTAGCCATAAACAGATATAACTCACTCAGAATAGATATGTAAGCAGGACAATATCACATTAAATGCGAACATTATATAGTATAATAAATATGTATATAATGGTATATTAACAAGATTATATTATAAATATTATACAATAATAAATATCTATAGAATAACTTAATAAAAAATATGTTTGGAATCATCAAAATCAATATATTAAGTTAAACTAAAATGTACATTAATTAAACTAATTTAATTAATTAGGGCTAAATAACACCGAGATTGTTACGAGGGTGATATAGGCCCAGACCGCAGACCCGTTTTTCCAGGAGCAGATTGTACGACTCTTAGCTTAGGGTGTTGAGTCTTATTCTGTTAGTTCTGATGGGGGTTTGAGGTTTAATGGGAGATTGGTGGTTCCAGAAGGAGCAGAATTACGTCATGCAGTGATGACCCAATCTCACGAGTCCCGATTTGCGATACATCCTGGAGGAGATAAGATGTACCAGGATATGAGGCGACAATAATGGTGGAGTGGGATGAAGAAGCAAATTGCTGAGTTCGTGTCCAAGTGTTCTACCTGCCAGCTGGTAAAGGTGGACCATCAGAAACCGTCAGGGTTACTTCAGCCATTGGAAGTACCCGCGTGGAAGTGGGAGAGTATTTCCATGGATTTTATTACAGGGTTACCTACATCACAGCGGGGCCACGACTCTATCTAGGTGATTGTAGATCGTTTGACCAAGGTGGATCATTTTTTGCCGGTGCGGACAGACTATACCACGGGTCAGTATGCTCAGTTGTTCATTGCTGAGATTATCAGATTACATGGGGTGCCCCTGAATATTGTGTCAGATAGAGATAAAGATTTTCGTGTCACGTTTCTGGGAGAGCTTTCAGGAGGCTATGGGTACTGAGTTGAGGTTGAGTTCAACTTATCACCCATAGACAGATGGAGAGACAGAGCGTACTAATCAGATGTTGGAGGATATGCTACGCATGTGTGTTCTTGATTTTGGAGGAGGTTGGGAGCCACATCTTCCAATGGTAGAGTTTGCTTATACTAACTCTTATCAGTTCACGATTGGCATGGATCCATTCGAGTCTTTGTATGGTAGGCCTTGTCGTTCCCTAACTTGTTGGCTCGAGGTGGGGGATAACAAGTTGCTAGGACCAGAGGTAATTCAGGGAACCTCCGTGAGGATTGAGATGATCAGGAGTCGTATTCGAGTAGCGCAGGACAGGCAGAAAAGCTACGCCGATGCGAAACGGTTCTTCTAGGAGTTTAATGTGGGGGACCAAGTGTTACTACTTGTATCTCCTATGAAAGGAGTGATGAGGTTCGGGAAGAAAGGGAAATTGGCCCCAAGGTACGTGGGGCCATTTCCCATTATCGAGAGGATTGGGCCGGTAGCATATAGATTGGAACTGCCAGAGCATTTACATCGCATTCATGATGTATTCCACATCTCGTTGTTGAGACGATATCTTCAGGATGATATGGCCCATACCCACATTGCGATAGATGAGATAGACTTACAGCCTGACAGATCTTACAAGGAGATACTGGTGGCTATCCTGGACCATAGCGAGAGGAGATTGAGGTCGAAGGTAGTTCCACTTGTATGGGTCCAGTGGGAGCATCATAATGTGGAGGAATCCACTTGGGAGCGTGAGGCAGATATGCGCGAGAGATACCCAGATTTATTCTTACCAGGTATGCCTTATTTTTTGAATTTCGGGATGAAATTCCGTTAATAGGGGGGAAGTATGTAATACCCCATATTTTTATGCAATATTAATTTGGGGATTTATTAAATTTAATGTGAGTTATTAATTTAATATAAATTCGGAAATTAATCACTTTATAATTATTAACGGGATGTGAGTTAGTAATTATGGGAAACTTGTTGTTGAATATTACTAATGAGTAAAGTAATATAATATTGGTTCTATTAGATGTCAAGAGTGAATAAAATGACAATTTTGTAAATTTGAGTCGGGACGCGCTCGTATCGCGTCGGGACTAAATATTGATGAATAAAAGTGAATATATTATAAGTTTCCCGTATGGTCATTTTGAGTGCGCCAAAGTGTCCGAAAGGGTCGAGATAGTCAGGAAAGTATACTCGGGGGGTTTAGTTTGGGTCTCGGGACATTTTTAGGCCTATTTAGCACTCCGGGAGGGCATTTTGGACATTTTACATTTTTAGTTAATTAAACCCACGAAATTTCAAGGGTTATATCAGATGTCTAAGGTTGCCTTATAGGGTTAAAATAACCAAAGACAAGTGAATACCATAGGAGAGGGAAGGAGAGAGCTTTCAAAGCAATCACGGGCCCAAAATCCATCCATTTGCACCGCCACCACCACCAACTCGTAGATCGCGCGACGGGGAACACAACCACACCAAATTCATCATCAAATCAGAACTCTAAAAATCCCAGGCAAGTATTTATCTTGATTATTTTTGTTAATGCATCGTCCATGTTAGTCTAGGGTGATTAGGACGAGTTTGGTAGAAGAAAAATTCATGTTGGAGATAGGAAAATCGCATGTAATAATGATTTGAATGATAATCTGGAACCCCTTCACATGTAGAGGATAAACCACGAATTTATGATGAATTAGGAGTAGGAATTTTTGGAAAAAGATTGATTTGAACAAGGTTAAAGAAATTCTTGGGTTCTTGAGATTAATATGAGTTTTCGGCCTATAAATCCATGGTTAATGATGGAAATTTACATGCTTTATGTAGAAGATGTATAAAATGGGTTTATAATGTTAGTAGTACAAATTTTTGGGCGATTGGGAATGAAAAGTTTGGATTTGGATGGGGTTATGTGATAAAACTCGTAACTGGTTAACTGCAGAATTTGCTATACCTGCTTGATCGATCGATCGAGCCAAGAGCTTCGATCGATCGAAGGTTCGATCGATCGAGCCCCAGCCCTCGATTGATCGGCCCATTCTGGCAGACTCATATTTCCCCTTTTTAAATTAGTGGAATTCAATTTAATGAGAAATAATCTTTGCACACCCTTATTAAAATGTTTTGGGAGATAAAGAAGACCAGTAGGACTTATAAATAATTATAGGGCCTTTAATGTAAGACGAGAGTTATATTTTTGGGATATTTAGATATAAGGGACGATAAAATTATGTATTAAGGGGAGAGACGCGTAAGATAGTTACGTTGGAAATTAGATGAGTACCTACTGAATTCTACACTTGGGAGGATAAAGTCCATGAGTGTTACGTAATAAGTTGGAATGATCCCTCAAATTAAAGTAAGAAATGAACGGTTATACGTGAGAACTAAATAATGGGAAATAAGGACAAATGTCGTAATTATGGGATTTGAGATGTACCTAATTTGATATGGTAATATTAGTATAGTTATATGACTGTGTTTATGCATATACTATCTATGTGTGAAAATTGTGCCCACGCTACTTGCTATCCCCGAGGTTACCGCGCTGGGACAGTCTTATCTCGATGGGACCTTTATGGGGGATATTGACTCGTACACTATAAGATAGAAATCCTTGGTACAGGCTATCGAATCGATAATTCAAACGGTCCTAAGAGACGTGGGGGCATGTACTATCCTCTTAGAGACTTGGAATCTATGCTTAGCCTCAATATTATTTGTGTATGTGTTAATAGGGTTCGAGAGTGATTCCGAATTTGTATTTCCCTTAGTACGACTGATACAGGGATTAGATAGCAGAGCATGCCCGCACCATAGTTTTTATGTGGGGTGCTGTTAGAATATATATATTATACGAGTATTTAATATATATATATGAAATTCTGAAATTTGGAACTGCCTACTGTGTTATGGTAAGTAAGACATGTATAATGACTCAAATTGGAAATACTTGTTTTGAAAAAAAAAAGTATAATATGACACTGGGAAACTTTATTAATAAATAAAGTTAAAATGAGAGCTTTGTTACTGAATGAAATTTTCCTTTTAAACAATTATATTGTTCAGTTTTAAATCTTACGAGTAACCTAAGATAAGTTAAACCATTTGGAAGTTTAGGGAAATATAAGATAATATAATCCATTGGGAAGGATAGTGCGATAGGCGTACACATTAGAAGAGAGGTGAGAATTTCTCAAGAGAGTGCCGCACTAATATGTTGTTGCATTGGCTTGTAAACATTTTAAATACTTGCTAAACAAATTTTAAATCATTTACACTATCGGGCTCTGACCCGTTTCTATTTTCCTTTCTCTCTTGTATCTATATGTATATATTAGAGGTGCCCAGCCACAAGGGCGGCTTGCATAGGATCCTTTGGAAGGAACGCGCTGCAGCTTAGGTGGGAGTTACAGACCTCTTGCTTAGACGACTTCATTTATTTGATTCCACTCCTGGCATATTCATTTAGTGGGGCATGTGTCGCCCTTTCCATTATTTGGTTGTTTTATTGGACATTGTGATTCAGTTATTTCTAGTATTGTCACTTTGGGATTCATTATTGTCTGGATGTTTTACTTTAAGTTTTAAATGTTGGGATTTAGTTGTTGTTTGGATTATATGTCTCAAGATAATTGTGGTGTGATTCTTTAATATTGAATTATTGTAAAGATTTAAATCTTGGTTTATAAAATAAAATTTGGAATGTAATGTCTAAAAATGTTTTTGAAACTTAGCTTAATTAATTAGGGTGTTCAAATTGGAAAAGTTATTTTTCGACAGTGATGCTAAGAATGAACCAACTGTTTACCTTGATTTAATTCGATAAATGAGTGATCTCCCGGTATTTAATTATGCGGGGTGTCACATAGCTCCTCCAAAAATGTGGCATTTTCAGCCTCTAAAAATGAAACGCCCTCATCTAGACTAATAGCGGTTGATCTCTTAAGACTGTTGAGTTCATTATTCAAGGCATTATTTTCCCTCCTCAACATAGTAGCAATTGATCGATCACTCTCCAGATCTTCTTTCAGAGACAATTCTTTCTTATTCATAGAAAAAGTAATGACTTGTAATTTTTTATCAAAAGCATTTGTTTCACTCAAGACCTTGTACTTAGTCTCATAATCAGAGTGAATCAAAGCTAAGGACAACTTGTGGTCGTCCCATATCCTCACAATCATCTCATAACAACAACATTATTATTTATATCCCTATTCGAAAGGCAATGAAGATGGATATATGACTCCTTAACTTGGTCGGAGATATCTCCATCGAGTAACCCAACTAAGTCTTCCTCATACATGGGAATATGACAAACTTCCAGGAGATTCTACACCGCCTAAGTAGGTCAGATTGATCAAAGACTATGGCCTTCTTCCTTTCATAAAACTAGAAAGTTATAAGTATGAGTTTATGGGGAAAATACAAATCAATAGACAATATAAAAAATAATAAGACAACAAGAAATTAAAGTCATTCAAAGTCATCAATAATTGAGAAAAAAATATGTTATTTCATTGATAAATCTTGAAGTACGGAAGTTGATACATCAGTAACAAAGACAAGACAAGAAATAGAAAATACATATAAGAAAGGACAAACAAGGAAACTAACTAAGAAGGAGCTAAACCCTCTCTTTCTCCTTGGCTTGGTTTTGGTCTTGGCTGGCAACAGGTAGGTTAGCACTTACTTTTAGCACTATTGAAGGCTCAATGGGCATCATTGAAGATTATCCTTCCCTTCTTCCTCATTAAATTCCTAATCTAAGTTAGGAGGAGTTCCCGGGTCATGCCTAACAAAGATCTCAGAGTTTTCCTTTGTGGCAACCACCTTCAAAGCCTCCGACTAACCTTTTATGAAGGATAGTTTCTTGGCATACTCAATCTCGATAGAAGCTGGAAAAAGTGCTTTCTACCAGTCCTTATTGAAAGAAGCCTTTTTATCCCTCTTGCATTTATCCTTCAAAGAGGCAACCTCAGTAGTAAGGATAGCCACCTTATCTTCAACAATTTTGGGCTGGTTCATCTTCTCTGACATTTTTTCCTCAACAGTCATTTCTCTAGCATCAACATTCTTTGCCTTGTTCTTAACTGTCTGGGCCTTTTCATCAGTGGACTTTATCTTGTTTTCTGTCGTGGTTGGCCTATCATTATATTTTTTCATTTCTTCCTCCCAGAACTTTTTTCATTCCTCAAAAGCCTCCTCCACTTCACCATGGGTAGACCTAAGCTAGTCATCCTTCTCAATCATTTAGTTAAAGTCAACCAAAACCTACAAAAGAGAAAACACGAGATGATTAGGAGAAACTCAACAACATGGAGAAAAGGCAGAGGATAAGATAATTACCAGAGCTAAATTATGACATGCCCTCTCAATTAGCCTTGAATAAATCAACAGGGAGAGTTCTAGGATTAATTATACCCCTGGCCAATTCGAGGTTAATAGTAACAGAAGATGACCTAATGTCACTAAGGTCATCTTGTATTTGTCTCTGCAAAATGCCGTGTCATACTGATTTAATCAAATTCACAAATTTCCAATTTAGACTTATTTAATTGGATTCAATTTTCAAACCAAAATAATTCATCCTTAAAACATGAAACTACATGTGCGTGTATGTGTCAAACCATCACAAATAAAATGTCTAAATCACAAATTTTGGGAAAAATCCCCGAAGGGCAAAATCTTTTATTTCACTAATAATACTCACAATGATTGGGATGTTTTGTGAATTGAAAACAAAAGCATTCTAACTCTAAATGAAGAAGGCAAATGATTCTATTGATTTGCAGTGTTTATAGAAACTAAAACGTCAGTTCTTCTTAACAAAAACATAGTGGTTTAACACGCTTTATAAAAAAAACTTAAGGCATTGCGTCGCTCGAACGGAACAATAATGTCGCACGAATGATGCCACATGTCTCTCGAACAAGATTTACGTGACATCATCATGTCGCTCAAACGAGACAAAAAATTTATTTTGCCAAAAATACTCTGCCTCAACACTACAAAAAAATTCTTTGACGAAAAACTCAATTTCTACACTTATAAAATATTGTTGAAAAATTATCCCAACACTTTAAGTGAACCATTAAGGTACTTAAACATAGCCTTAACAAAATTAATTTTATGGAGTCTTGAATGTTGAAGAACTTTGATATTTAGATCCGTCTCGATGCGTGATTGAACTTGAATAAGTCTTCGACGGTTATAGCGGTATACGACATACTCAAATGTAATAGATGACTTGTAAAATATGTCTTTACAAATCTTCCCATATGTTTATGCCCGTACAAAATAAAAACATCTGAATTATCAAATCAAAATTCCTATACAAATCTAATACCCTCCCATAAACCCAAAACTGGAAAGTTACTAAACATGTAAGTCTAAAACTTTTCTTAAAAAAATCTTCAACATTAAATCTTCAGTTCTTTAAGATTTTCTCATCAGGGTGTGCAAAATATTAATCTTCAATCTTTGTACCTACACACACGAGACAAAGAAAATACCTTTGTCACGTATTGAGTTTGAAATGACATAAACATAACATCAAAACAAATATCGAATCTCAAATCTCGCCCATAATGCAAAACTCCCCCATAATTCATTCTCCCCCATTTAATTTGTCCAAAATAGACAAGGAAAAGAATAAACAACATAAACATGGGGTGTCATGAAAAATAAGGCATACAACTACGATCATCAGAATATACTCAAAGATGACCACAAACTATTTTTTATTTTTCAATTTTTCATACAAAAAATACAAAAATAATTTTACACAAATCACACACTAGGAATTTACAATAAGATAACCAAATCGTGGAAACGGAATGAATGGGTGTGACCATATTCGATAGGAAAATCAATGCAATCAAACATAACATATGTGCATGATTAATATGTGCACGCCTAACGAATGCATTTCAAAATCATCTTTGGGTATCGAAAATGTGAATTTAGATGACGTCACCTTAATCAAATCAACAAATCAAAGTCAGGCGTGATTTTCACACCAATAACGTCAAAAACTATATGAGTTTTTTCATGAGTATTTCAGGACGTGCAAACTCGTTTTATATTCCATACAGACTGCCTCATAAATAATAATGCTTTTTATTTTTCTTTTGAGGTGATGGAAAAAAATAATTGGCCCACTTTTGGCATATTTTTCTTTTTAATGTCGTTAAATTTTTTCATGCTCTTTTTCAACCTCATTGGACCTTGGCTTTTGTTTTTGAGCCATAATTTTTCTTGGTCCGATTTAAATTATAGCTTAATCGCAAAGGATAAATGAGTACCTTTCATTTCCCTTCCCTATTATTAAAATAAATCACACAAACTCACGACAACGGTTTTTACATGTACTACTTTCATTGGCAAGTTTTATCCCATCTGGTTCATTTTAAAGACAAAATTGAGATCTAACCACATTGGCCAACATGTGATAGATAAGAACAATTGTCAAACAAGTTCGTGCAAGTGTGAATTAAAGGAACTCATGAGTCAAACATGTAGGTAGTAACAACTAATCACATATCAATGACTGCAAACATTGTAAAACACATAAATAAAATAATGACAAATATCAAAATACTATGAAATAGTCACATGGATATGGAACGAAATTGTGACTTGCTCATCTTAAATGTTCATTCATATATGGTGCAAAACAATCTACACAAATTTTTTTGTCTTTTTCCAAAAACTTTATCATAATAAAATCTTTTTGACCTTTTTCAATTTTTTCTCATTTTTTTTGTATTTTTTACAAGTTTTATCAAAAACAAAAATCTAATACAAAAGGAAAACGTGTGATCACACTGGCAAACATATATCATGAAACACAACTAGTGTATGAGAAACAAATCATGCAAGAAACTATTCATAATATATAGCATGTGAGAATCAACAAACGAACCATTTAGCATCTTCAAAACAGATTTTATAACCCAAACATGTGTGTACCTAACTCGAGGGGTTATGGGAACCGACGGGACACAATCCTTAAAATTCATACGACCTCTTTCAAGATCAAAACAAAAACACCTAAGGTGACCTTTCCTACCACAATATGAACATGTGTAAACGGGTGGAACGACACCTAGGGGTTGAAATTTTCTAACGTCCTTGGGATTAGTTGACCCTCTAAAACAAATAATGGTATTGGCTTTAACACTCGAAACATGAGAACATGACGAGGCACTACCATTGGTACCAATACTACTTGAGTCTGTCAAATCATTTTTTAACTCCAATTTTTTTTACTCAAGAAAAGAATTAGACTCTACCAATCTTAGGGATTCCTTCTCTATATTTTCAAATATTATTAAAAGGTTATCACGTTCTCCCTAAAATATGCACACGTATCCCTAAGAGTCTCCTATCGTACCATAAACTCATCGATTAAAATATTTGTATCCGCTTTGGTACAAACACTAATCCAAGACTTTTTAGAGTCCTCAAATTCTTTTTCTAAAAATAGGAATCTATCACTCTCCTTGTTGGACAATTTTAAAACATTAAAGTCATGATAAAAAGAAATAAATTTCTCATGATGAAAATCTCTTTGACTTTGAATGGTTTGTAAAAGATCCATAGCGAATTTAAAACAAGAATTTTCTTTTTCCAGAAAATCAATTCTTTTAGAAAACATGAAATTCAAACTATTTAAATCATCAAAACTCTGACAAGTGTCATCAAGGGGAGGCATCTGATTACATAAGTGCTCTATTAAAAATTAGCAATTTTTCACAAATCAGATTTTTAAAAAAAAATTGTATCACACAAATTTTGCTAAAAATATCACTCGACAACATAGAGAAACACACTCTGATATCAATTTGTAAAATTCCATGTGATACTAATTTAATCAAATTCACAAATTTCTAATTTACACTTAAGTTAATTGGAGTCAATATTCAAAAAAAGTTAATTCAACCCTAAAACATGCAACTACATGTGTGTGTGTGTGTGTGTGTGTGTGTGTGTGTGTGTGTCAAACCATCAGAAATAAATATGCTAACTCACAAATTTCCAAAAAAATACCCGAAGGGAAAAACCTTTTATTTCACTAATAATACTCACAATGATTACAAATGAAATCCATAAAGAATTTATCTCAACAAACTCTCATAGGCCGCAACCTAAATCAGCAGTGGAATTCGGCAGTAATTCCACAAGAACTGCAGTTCAGTTAGCCCGAAAACACCCATGAGTACTCCCTTTGACATGCAGTTACGTCAGCCCAGCACCTCCCTCAAATGGCACTTAGATCAGCCGTAGATATCTTCTCTACTAGAGAAACTTCACAAAATTCTTTTCTTGGGTTTCAAAACAATTCACATAAAAATTGGGATGTTTTGTGAATTGAAAAACAAAGGTTTGAGCCCTAAATGAAGAAGATAAAGGATTCTACCGATTAGAAGTGTTTGTAGAAACTAAAACGTCAGGTCTTATTGACGAAAATAGAGTGGTTTTACACGCTTTATATAAAAAAACTTAAGGTGACGCATCTCTCGAATGAAATATTAATGTCACTCGAACGATGCCATGTGTCGCTCGAACCAGCTTCACATGACATCATCATGTCGCTCGAACGAGCTGCCTCCGTCGCTCAAACGAGACAAAAAAAAATAAAAAAATTATTTTGCCAAAAATAATCCGACTCAACACTTCAAAAAATTCTTTATCCGAACACTCTAAGTGAACCACTATGGTACTTAAACACAACCTTACCAAAATTAATCTTATGGAGGCTTGAATGTTGAAGAATTTTGATATTCAGATCCGTCTTGAAGCATGATTGAACTTGAATAAGTCTTCGACGATTGTAGCAGTATACGACATACTCAAACGTAATACTTGACTTATAAAATATGCCCTTACATTCTCACCAA
This sequence comes from Sambucus nigra, assembly GCA_949130495.1. Classification (NCBI taxonomy): domain Eukaryota; kingdom Viridiplantae; phylum Streptophyta; class Magnoliopsida; order Dipsacales; family Adoxaceae; genus Sambucus; species Sambucus nigra. The sequence continues at coordinate 381,223,091 of OX422224.1, forward strand.
CTCTTATTGGTCGGCCAGAGTTTTCTTTGCAGACAATGTTTGTTGGTTGCTTGAGTTTTCTAGGCCTATTTCTGAGGGTCAGGCAAACCTCTCTCAAATTTCTTAAATTGAGACTCAGTAGTTTGAGTCTTATCAGCACCAATAACTTGAGGCTCTTATCACTGGTCTGGTATTTCATATGAACTAGCTTCTTGCCAGTGTCGACATTCTTCTTGGGGGGAAGAAATAATGGCCCACTCATCAAATTAGGCATATTTCTTTTCATCATATCTGTTGTAGGAGAGGGTGGGATTTTCAAAAATATCAGAGGACTCAAATGTGGAATAAGTCCCTCCTTATGTAGGTTCAGGACCAGTAGATTCTTCATCCGAAGAAGTAGATACTGGATCTTCCTCCAGATTGATGGCAACCTGGGGCAGCCCAAGTGTTGGTCAGGCAACAAAAGAGGTGATAGAACTCTTATATTCCAATAGCAAGGAAACAACTCGGGATGTTACACTCCAATTGAGTAGTTAAGTCACCATAGAAATTTGAGCTCTTTAAGATTGATCTCGCCTTCTTTGGGACACCTCTTCTTTCTTTCCTCTACATTAAAAGAAAATAACAAAGTTAGTCGACTGAACTCAAAAACACATAATAAAAGAAGAACGAAGAAATAACATATTTATAACCTATGGCATGCCCTACTTGAGGGCATCTAGTCCTAGTATAAGACTCTCCCTTTAAAAGAGGAGTGTGTTGCCAGTTCTTAACAACTACACCATAATCTCACTAGTCCTTATTGGAATCTGGTAAATTCACTACTAAAGCCCTATTGGGTTGCCTAGTCTTCAAATAATATGTGTTCTCTCCAATAGCACCCCATTTATAACAAGACATAAACTCTAGGACCCCAATATGAGTCCCATAAATTTCATTCAACCTATTGACACCATTTATGACCCTCCAAGTGTTTGGAACCACCCTAGCAGGAACCATATCAAAGTATTGAGAAAATTTAAGGAAAAGAGGGTTTGGTGTAAAAGTGATGTCACACTCAACAATAAATAAGGCAGGGATTCGGTGACCCTCAGGAAGAGAATATACATCTATGGGACCTTATGCTATTTCTAAATCTCCCCAAGATGAAAATTTTCTTTTTGTCTAAACTCCTCTAATGAACCCTCATCCATAATGTGAACTGTGGTGGATATAGACAAATTGATAATAAAATAGAGAAAAAGGGAAAGAAGGCTTACAGGGATCGAAGGGTGACTGCAAAAAACTGAAGAAAAATGAACAAGCTACGAACGATCGTGCAACGAAAGATTGAAGTCGAAGGAAATCCTAAGTGTAGAAGGTCTGAGTTGAAAAGGGAAAAAATGTATCTATTTATAGGTTGAATCGATAAATGGGAATGAAATGATTAACTGAATGAACGGTTGGACTTTCGCCGACTCACGCTTTTTGAAGCTTCAAAAGACTATCGTATCCTTTGGTGATTTAAAAAAGTTTACATTATTTACAAAAATTCCATTATCAAACAGTACCTGTAAAATTTTTACAACTATAGGAGGTCGACAGTCGACCACATAATCAAAGCAATATGTTGAGCAAACTTTTGGGACAGTACCACTAGGGGCTTTTCTGTATGTAGCAATTACTCCACTACGTGGACAAGTGATAAATGTACACTTGTCCTCCTACGTGGCCGACCAACCACCTTGATCGGCATTACAGACCCTTAGTCCGCTGGAAAGCCCACCAACTCTAGAACGCTAACCCTTAAGAAGTTCAAAGTTTACTCAAATGGGATGCCAGCCAACACTGAATTCAAAGAGTTTCATTTATTGTACATAGAGGTAAATGTATGGAAATATAAAGGCGTTCTCTCTCTAATGTTTGACACTATTAAAAAAAATACTCTCTCAACTGAAGGGAAAACTCGAATCACTCATATGCACACCATACTGAGCAAGTGTAACCCTAGGAAATAATACCAACAGTGGATAGAGGTTATTTTACAGCTAAACCACTCTAAAACTCTATTCTCTTGTGTGTGGGATTTGATTAACCTATTATATTTTTATCTATGAATATAAATCTGGATTCAATCCATTTTTAGACATCAACATGTTTATTTATGCGAGTGCTTTTTTTTGTTATAAGTAAGGGTTTATTTTTTCTGGAAAATATCTTCTCCTGGAAATATATTTATTCTTCCTATAAATATATTGTTTGCGGGAAATTTTTTTTGTTAGAAATAACTTTTTTCAGGAACTGTGATTTTTTCTTCTTCTATTAATATGTTTGTTCTAGTAATTCCAAAATGTTAACAGTCCTACTCAATATTTTCAAATTATTTAAAAGTTTTTAAGCACTGATAATGATTTTTCTATTAATTCCAGAATTTTTAAATGTTTTTTTTCAGTATTTTCTATAATTTTTAGGGGTTTTTTTCTTCATATTTTTAATTTTTTCCAATATTATTCAAATATTTTTATAATATTTGCTAATATTTGCAGATTTTTTTCAAAGTCTTTCAATATTTTCATTTAAACTTTTTTATATAATTTCTTAAAATATTATTATAATTTTCATTTTAAAAAATATATTTCAATAATTTTTAAAAATTTAAAATGTTAGTCTATAATTATAAGACTTTAAAATATTTTTTTACAATTTTTATGTAATTTTTATTTTTAACAATATTTTATATTCACTTGAATCAAAATACTCTCATGTGCATCGCACACAACTATATTTTTAGTCAAATATTTAGCACCGTTGGAGTTTTAGAGTTACTTGAAGTCGTTTCGAACATTTAGGGGGTTAAGCTCAGAAAATAAAAATTTGCATGGTGAAGTAAACATGGAGTAACGCTAATGGGGCATGTGTAATTAAAATAATTTGGTATTTTTTCTAAGAAAAGTATTTTAATTTTTAGCATAAATAAATGAAGAAAAATGGCATCAGTAATGAAGTGCGTTATAAGGATATCATCCCAATAATGTGTTAGTTCACTTGTAATTAGCTCCTAAACATATTTAATTCAAAATAGAAATTAGCTCTCAAATATTTATAATTAATTCCTAGAACAAATCAAATCTTTAATATATAGGCCACGGTATACATCTTCGGTACCACACACACACACACACACACACACACACACAGAGAAGCTCTCATACATACCAAGTATACATACCACTGGCGCAAACTATTATTTTTGAAATACTAAAAAAAACAGTTTTGAATTGAGTTTTTTTGTGTGCCAATAGTTTGACCGATTTTTTTAAAATAGCAACAAAAATTATTTTTTATTGAGTTTTTATATGTGTCCCTTGAAATGTTTAAATGTCATATAAAACAATTCAACCGAAAATTATTTTTAAAATATTTTAAAAAATTTGGTATGTATACATACCAAGTATATATACTGATTTTTTAAGAATAGTAAACAAATTATTGTTGAGTTGATTTGTTTTGTATAATATTTAAATATTTCAAGGGACTTGTATAAAAAAATCAGCTCAAAATAATTCTTGTGTTTTTTTAAAAAAATGGATCAAACTTTCACACCTTTTAAAAGGTGTGAAAGTCTGATTGATTTCTTAAAATAGAAAAAAAATGTTACGGGTCCCTTCAAATGTTCAAATACCACATAAAAAAATCAACTCAAATTTTTTTTTAATAGCTGTAAGATGTGGGTTCTTGGAATACGATTAGTATCAAGCTAAGTGTAATCTTTTATGTAATCTTTTATAAGACCGTGATTAATGCTCAATGCTATATTTAATAATGAAAATAAATGAGAGTTAAAGGGGGAAGTAATATCCAATAATCAAGCTGGTAATAAATGAGGTCTTTACACCATAAATGCACCGTGAACACAATAAATGAGGGAACCAACAAGTAACTCGGTCGGAGGGAGAAAGAGCAAGCACTCTTATCATAATAAAGGCAAGGTAGGAACCTCAAGCTCAATTAATGCTCAGTTATGGTGGCATCCATAGAGGCAAAGGGAATGTTCAAGCAATAAATGTTCTCATAGAAGCTCTCGTGTAAGAGGAATGCAATAGCATTTCTAAGTTCGAATTGTCATCCTTGTAAACTATTTGGTTGATATATTTATATGAAGCCAACTTCACTTGAGTGACCTTGACGGAATTAAATGTGATTGACTAGAATTAAATTATAAATTAATGTGACATTCATGGCAAAGATGTCGCATTAAATGCATTGGATATTGTGTTTAGGCGGGAAACTATTTGTGATTGACAAATTTTTGCCCAAGATTACTAAGAGGGTTATATATTGATTTCCCAACATTGTCTTGATCTCAATCCTCCAAACAAAATCCCTACGAGATTCCTAATAGGAGGTTGTTCGAGAGAGCATGTAAGCTCTCCCATGCCACACCAGTCATGGTCCCTCGTGTGTACCGAAAGTCCTCACCGATATTACAAAGTGAACTTTTACAAGTGTAACTAAAAATATGAGTACCTCATACTTATTGTTACAAACATGATCTTTTAAATTCCTTGACATCTGTGGGAGGTCTCTCAAGCTGTCTTTGTAGGAGGTCCTTCGAGCGGTCTTTGTCTTTATTTTCTTGTTATTCTTTTTCTAACTACAAAATCATCTCATCTAATCGACCCTAGGTTCGGAATCCCCCTAGATTTTCCCCTTCGTAGATATATTTGTTTATTACATGAAGAAATATCTTCACGACATATTTTGATGTGTCTCAGACCATATTGTAAAGAAAGATTATCTTCCATAGGCATATAACACATCATGATAAGTTATAAATCATTTAGTCGGTATAGAGAAGGGTGAGAGAGGGACTTATTTAGCCTTTTTTAAGAGTTATTTCGTGTTTGACTGCCCTATGGACTAATCTGGTGGCATTATTCCTTAGTGGGACCTCAATATTGCGTGTGAAGGTTTCATTGGGGAGTGAAGAGATTTTTCAAATTTCTCCCAAAGCGCTTCATCTCCCAAGGCTATATTGCATTTAATAAAACCAACATTTGTTTCTCTGCCTTTTACACGTGGCGGCTTGGGGCTAGAGAGTTCTTCCAAATAGGGATTTCTAAATGTTACCTCTTAGGTTTTCATCATTATAGTTTTTAAATTCATGCCCCTACATGCGTGTGTGGGCCACGCTAGGTGCTTTAACCATTGCCACATTTCCTGAGGCATCATTAATCTATCGTCTTTTGTACTTTTTGTTGCCTCTATAAAAGGCGTACTTGGAGCTTCCAAACTCCTACCTTTGACTTCGTTGTTATTTTCATTCGTATGAGAGAGATAGAGAGAGTTGGTGCTTATTTTCTTTCCTCAAACAAATAATTTGTTATATTCTCTTTTCTTTATCTTTTCTCATAGCACTTATAGTGAAAAGGACTCCCTCCACCAGGGGCATTTCTCCTCGTACTCAAGCCTAAAAGACTCAATGGGCCCACTATCACCGTGCGCCTTACTTTGGAGAGTCCGACCATTTTTGGATTGTGGCTGAGCATTTTAATGAGGATTTCATTTCGACGGAGCCCATGAACCTATTGATGGATGAAAGCAATGATGATAATGACTTCTCTTACACCCCTACTACAACCGTGACCCATTTTAGGATTAAACATGGTGATTATCCTCTCTCTAAGGTGGAGTTTGAGTCCACCACTGGTGCTTGCTAGGGTTTGGGTCCATGAACAAATTACATTTATGCCAAGATCTCTATAAAGATGGCCGTGGTCGCCTTATCCTCCACTTGTTGCCTAGGTGATCTAACCCTTGTAAAGAACAATAACACTCTCTAACTTATTATTTCCCGATGGAGTCACCGGACTCATACATTTGTGGTCGGATGGGGTGAGTTTAGCATTACCCTTAAAGATATTTGCACGCTCTTGGTCCTGGAGGCAACTGGCTTCAACACATTCTTTGAGGAGGCCATTTCTAGTGCTGGAAAGGCCACCCGAGTGGAGTTGTTGGCTGTGGTGAAGGACTGCATGGTAACTTATAACAAGTGTACAGATTTGAAGGTAATCCTTCATTTTTACTTCATTGAGGACATATCGGTTATTAAGGTATGCGAGGTGGCTAAGAAGAACCCAAAAGGGAGATAAGTGTTCATGGCTCCCGCTATTAGTAAGGGTTATGGTTCAAAGATTGAATTGGAAGGTTATATATGGGTCGTACTTTCCAAGATATTTCTTCCTGGCAAGCCCCTCGATTGTCCTATGAAGGACTTGATCAATATGGACATTCGCATGGCTTATGGAATTAAGCTCCCCTTGGATACAATGACCTTGGGTTCCCTGTATACGTGGATAGATCATGTTCAGGCGTACTCTTATAAAAGCATCGATAGGTTTGATGTTTCAAATTATGCTAACCATGTACTTTTGACAACTTTCCTGTATGCCCACTTTCCCGAGTATGCTCCACCTGTTAGTTACCCTCGTTCTCAAGTCATTAAGGTTCCCCGGATCTACTACTGGAATCATAAGAGTTCAAAGAAACCCTTTATCTCTTTGATTGACAAAGTTAACAAGTTTGTCTGTCATCCATGTGTGGGTGTTGACAAATTCATTACTAACAATTTCTTCGCAGAGTAATAGCGTCCTATTTCCCCAATAGTGGAGTTAGCGGCCAAGAACTTCCCTATGATCAACGTTCCTTTACTCCTAGTTCACTCATATTTACCCTCATATATTTAGTGGACCTATCATTAATCCATGTACTGTCTCAACCATGCATCCATGCAATTAGAGTATGATTAATGTAATCCCATGATCAGTCACTTTCCGTGCAAGAAACCACAAATATTTCTTTTGCATGTAGAAATTTTCTGACCTCAACTGTTGTCAGCCTTTGTTCCAGCTATACTGCTAACCCTATCATCCCAATTAAGGAATCTTGAGGAGGTAGGTCAAACATGTATTTGTCTGTATTTTGTCAGAATCAACTAGGCAGATTTAAGATTAACATCCTTAAATAACCCTGTTATCCAGACGTTGAGATACTCCCCCCCACACACGGAGATAGGGCTAAGAAGTTTTTCTACCTCTAGTTTTTTGTTCCCTCTCTGTACTATTAGTGACTCCATGCCTTCTGAGCTTCCTCTTTGAACTCCTTTGGAGAAGGCCATAGTGAAGAAGAAGAAGGGTTCTCAAATGTCAAGTCCGAGTGAGGAGGCTGCTAAAGCAACTGGTACCTCGAGATTAGTTGAAGAGGGGGATATTCCTCTCGATACCTCAACTAAGGAAGCTGTTAGAGCCACCAGAAAGGCTTCTTTGAAGACGATTAAAATCAGTCAAGTAGTTTCTCCCGTGATGGCCCAGATTTTTTCTCCAGATTTGGCCAATCAAGTTAACCATATATGGGATAACCTGTAACAAATTTGGGATTCCTATTCACTAGCGAATAGGGCTGCTATGTCTTCTCACATTTCTTCTCATGGCTTTATTTACACTCTTTTAGAACTTTTGAGGGAAGTAGGAAATGCATCAGGCCAACTATCTGGTTAAACATCCTAATTAAATTTGTTTTCTAAGAAGTTGATGGGGAAACAAGTGTAGATGAGCAGTCTGAAGAAAAAAAAGGTTGAGGAAGAAAAAGATGGAGAATCAGAAGAGGAAATAAAGGTTGGAGTTAAGCAAGTGGAGTATGAGACGGAAGAGGAGTCCGAGGAGGATGATTCCCCTCTCGTTCAAAGACGTAGGCTATGGAGGATGGTTTCTCATTCAAATCATTCTTCATACCCACATGACTATACTCTCTTGGAGAGCATACCCTTGCTGATGAGGAGGTGTGGTTTCTCAAATGACCTAAAACAGTATGCCCTCATTCTATACACATTCGATGTAAACTCCAAATGATCCTTCGAACGAAAAAGTGATCTCATTCGAACGATAAGATCATGTCATTTGAATGAGGTGAATGAACTTTGAAATTATATAAATAAAAAGTAGTCCTAGATATCTTTATATACTATAAAATGTTGTATAAAGAGTTCAGACACCCCCCCAATTAAGGTGTCCATGTGGCACCACCTAAATTTTGTCTCTCACACCTCTTTTTTCATAATAAGAAGCATCTAACGTTTCATTTCTCATACTATTAAACCTAAATGTTTGTTTTTAAAAAAATATTAAGAGCTCTCGGTATTACTCTTTATTATAAATACAAGAGGCTATTTACACTAAAAATAAGGGCATTTGTGCCGTCTCTCTCTTAAAAACCCATCTTCAGCCATATTACTCCTCTCTCCCTCAATCAACTGCAATCTCCTCACCAACGCTGATAGGAAGGAATCCGTTGAGAATACGCTCTCCTCTTATAAGTTTGTTATAGTTAGGGTTACAATTTTTGTTTTGTAGATCGGTATTTTTTTAATTGCGATTTTGGAGTACTATGAGATAATGTTCTTCGAAATCGATAATGTTTGTCGTGGGGCAATGCTCTGGGTTTTCGCCAAAAGACCCGAGAATCAGTTAGTGGGCTAATTTAGGGCTCAATGATGGCTCTATGGTTAATGTTGACTTAACCAATGGTTACTATAACATTGGAGATAATGCCAATTTTGGGTTTCCCATGGCTTTTACAATAACGATGTTGGCTTGGATTGTGATTGAGTTTGGAGATGCGATGGAAGCCGGTGATTTGAGGAAAGCTCTGGTTGAAATTCGTTGGACAATATATTATCTTCTTAAGACGGTTTCTCAATCCAACCAGATTTTTAGTGCAAGTTGTTTTATCTTTTCTTATGATAGTCCCATTTTTTTATCAAATCTAAAAAATATTGATGTCCCAATTTGAAGTCAATTGTTGGTAAACACTTTTTTTAACTCAAACCTTAGATCGACTGCCACCAATACCCTCTTCCACGCATCGCGTGAGTTTACACCTAATATCTACTAAAATTCTTTAAAGAACTTATACCTCCTCTTCAACTAAGTTGTCCACATGGCACATCTAATATTTTTGCCAATATCCTACATCTTCTTTTTCTATCATATGGAAAAACCAACGGGTCTTTTGACTAACCAAGAGTCCTTACTGACTTCTCCCTGTCTTTTACCCTTTCATCCATTCACATTTGCCCTCTTAAATTTCCGTCTTTTAGATTTCCAAAAGGTGAACCCTTTTGATTTCCAAGATATAGTTTCTTCTTATACACAAGAGGACCATTGGTATATATTTACAAAGAGACAGAGGAGTTCCAACTAATTCACAGAAAAATCTCCAAAACCCATCTCTTCCACAAACCCATATCTTTTATATACAAATACATGCGTATATTTTAAGTGTAATCATATATTGAAGTTATTTATATTTTTGGTTCTTCTCGATTTCCCTTTATTTGATGACAAAATAAGTCTTTTGTTTTAGTTAACGTGTTTTATTTGTCTTAAGAAGTTGATATATTTTTGGGTGGGATATTTTCATTTTCTATGATCATTTAAGTTGTCAAAATTTGAATTTTCTACAAAACTGTACAAAAGGGTATGTTATTGTGGACATTTTGTGAATTGGGTTTTTGTTTTTTCTTATTTGGGCTCATTTTTATGTTTTCGCAATGTTTTGCAGAGATTGGGAGGGCTATCATATTTTTCAAGGGCATAGAAAAAGGATGATAGGGCTTTAGTCCCTGATTTAGGTTCATTAACTAGCATATCTGATAGGCGAGTACACAAACTATTCTTTTTCCACTGTATTTACATACCCATATGATATGGTTACTTTGTGTATAGTTTTCTTTGTGTTCAAATGGTTATTGTTTTATAAGACTCGTAAATTGTTTTATTTCTTAAAAGGATGACAAGCTGATTACGAATAAGAAGACAGCAAGGGTTGTGTGGATTCCTAGTTTGGAAGGATTTACGGACAAGGTTTAGGGTTTTAACCTTTTTTAACCCTCCCATTTTATACTGTTGAACAAGGTTTATTTAATTTGTATTCAATTTTTAGTTTGGACTACAAATAAATCTTAAATGAGTATATTTAATTATAATGTCACGTGCAATGTCATAATCGGTATGTCTCGATAAAGCCGGCTATCGTATCCAAAATTGTCATCCTTAATTGGACACTAGGTTGTGTGAAATTTAATAAATAAAAAATTGGGTTGGTTTTAATTGGTTTCTTGAATTGTTGAATTGGAATGTCCAGGGAACTATCCTAAATGGGATGAGTATCACCCTGTTCACTTTGTTGGGATCTCGGCTATAGCGCAAGTTGTTCCAATTTTGTATTCATTCTTAGATTTAACATATTAATTAAATATCAAGAAAACTTAATTACTATATGTTTATAATTAACGTTGATGATATTTTCAGGAGTTCGAGGGTCATGAAAACAATTTTCAGAATTGGGTTTTAAGCTTAACATCATTGTTTGGCATGTTCAACGGGACAACAAGAACCTACTTAGATAGGAAGCAATAAGTTTCATTATCTTGAAATATCTCTAGACTTTCGGTCACAACAATTTGGTGTGTCTTGTGAAGCTAACGTTGTTTGGTGGGGGTGGTATTAGGAGTTGTAATATGGGAGGTGGGAGAGTCATCACTGACTGGAAGGACATTCCAATGGATATTTTGCTATGAACTCTGTAATCTCAACTCATTATTTGGGCATGTGTCTTTTGAGAGGTAGTTTTGAATTAATTTTGTTGTTGTACAATTAAGTGGGTCTTTTTTGGTCCGTATGTCCTCCAAAGAGGGAATGTAGTATGGTTTTATAAATGCTTGGGATATCTTAATTACAAGTCCTACACCCAAATATCTAGTCTGTCTCATTTAGGAAGGACGGTGCAACAAAAGTTATCACCATCTCATGTAAATTTTAGTTCGCACATTTATTTTTATTTTGGTACATTTTTACAAATTTTATCGTTTACTTACATTATTAATTTCTTCTTCTTCTTCTTCTTCTTCTTCTTCTTCTTCTTCTCCTCCTAATTTTAGTTCATTTCTAAATAAAATTTGTAGACGCGATATTTTAATAATTATATGTTTAAAGTTTATATATTGTTAACTATACATTTGTTTTGATTTTTTTTTATATCTTCTTTACTTAATAACAATCAAATTCACATTTTAAGAATTTTGAGTCTTGCCCCATTAAGTGAAGTAATATAGAAGTGAAAAGTTATGTTGGTTTTAGAAATTTCATCCATATTAAGTTACATACCTACGTCATGTTTAATTTTGTTTGGATCATTAGTTCATGTACCTTTATTTTGGTTCATAAGGAATATAAATGCAAGAACAAATATGACACAAAATAAACGCGAAATGACTATCACAATTGCCTACCCCGCGCATCGTGTGGTCTTACACCCAGTTTTAATTTAAAAATCCTATTTCAGTTTATATAAAATTCAAACATCCCAAAATAAATTCAATGAATAAATTTAAATTCTTTAAAGCTTTATACCTTCACAGAGTGGAGAACCATTGAATTGGGAGATGTTTGGATATTCAGTTCTTTGTGACGGCTTGAGTTGAAGTGTAATAGGATACACCAAAATTTATGTAAGCCTAAGCTATGAGAAAATGAGGTCAATTATTCTCTTACAATAATCATAAAGAGGTGTTACAAATTATTGATTCCTTATCCCAAAACAAAAAAAAAACAAGTGAAAATCAAAAGAAATACAAAAGGAAAGTGCGATCCATCTTCTTAAAATTAATTACACCTCCTCTTTGTCCTTTGCTACTATTTTTGGAGGAATGACTTTAGTTTCAACAATAGACACCAGTGAGGAATCCCCTATACCCTCTTCATGATCTACCTCCGTTTTTATGTTGGGAGGAGTGCGAGAGTCATGCCTCAGGAACAAGTTAGAGTTCGTAGTGGTGTTGACCTCTTTCAAGGAATTTATCTGGCCATCCTTAAAGGATCCTTCTTCATATACTTTATCTGGATAGTAACATCAATAAAGGCCTTGTCCCATCCTTTGTTGAAGACATCCTCTTTATCCTTCTTGTCAGCAGCTTTTTTTTCAACCAAGTCAATAACCATTTATTAAGCTGTCTTCAACTTCTGCTCGGCTATCTTCACATTCTCTTCAGCCTGATCAAACTACTCCTGCCATTTTTTTAATTCCATCTCCTGGGCTCCCTAGTGGAATCAATGGATTCTTTTAAGACTTTAACGGCTTACTCCACATCAGCCGAGGATGACCTCAACCGATATTTTCTTGTTAACAACTGATCATAATCGACTAAAAATAGCAAAACATTACAATAACAAGGTAAGTATCAGATATACGCCAGGAAAATGGAAAGTAATGTTGGCAAGTATATTTTTACCAAAGAAAGATTTTTATTAACCCTTTCTAAAAATCGAACCCCGGATAGAGGAGTTTCTACCAACCTATCTTCAGGTAGAACTCCTGATGGAATCAACCCCCAGGCCAAACTGGGGTTCTTAACTAGACAGGTAGATTCAGCAATAGCCTGGTTGACTTGGTTTTTTTGTACCAATTACTACTAAGGAGCAGTACCTATATTAAATCTCTTGAATAAAGGTTCAGTAGTCCTCAATTCTTCAGTAGTGGTTGTTACTTGCCTTTTTTCACCAATGGTGGGCTTCTTAGGCGGGGGATATGGTAGTCATGACATCAAGTTAGGAATACTTATTTTACCCATTTCCTTTGTAGATAAAGTGGGGATAGTGGTAATGTCAAAAGAGTCGAAGAAGCTTGACTTTCCTCCAATTGAAAACTCCCTCTCTGCCATAAAGGATTCAAAAACTACAACCGAGGAGGTTAAAGTTGTTTCTTCTTCTTCAAAGTTAATGGGGTCTTAGGGTATCTTTCGTAGGCCGAGAAACAAAAGAAGTAATTAAACTTTTATACTCCAATATTATGGATGCCAACCTAGTATTCTCTTCTCCTAGTATTTAATAAATTGATGAAAGAAATTTTAATTCTTCAAAATTGAAATCTGAGTTACAAGGGCATTTCTTTTACCTTCCTTTGAAGAGAAAAGCAAGTAAAAATTGTTAGTCAGGATTTATCAAACAATTAGCAAGCATGAAATAAAAGCAAGTCAAAATGATGGCAGACTTACGGCACGCCCTTCCTGGGGGAATTTGGGACCAGTATATTTTACCCCCTCAAGGGTGGCATGTTGCCAATTTTTGGCCACCACTCCATAATCCCAATAATATTTATTAGAATCATAGAAATTGATTACTAAAGCCCTATTAGCTTGTCTGGTCTTTAGGTAATAAATGCTATCTCATATGGTCCCCGATTTGTAACAGTACATTAATTTAGTGATCCCTATATGGATTCCACGAGTTTATGCAAGTGATTAACCTCGTTAACCACCTACGAAGTGTTTGGGGCTACCATAGGAGGAATTATGTCAAATTATTGGCAGAACTCGAGAAATAGTTAGTTAGGAGGGAAAGTTATCCCGTATTCTACTATAAATAGTGTGGGAATCTAATGACCTCATCTAAGGACATGTCATCTAAGGGTCCATCCACTATCTCCAAAGATAGCCAACTGAGGATTTTTCTTATATCTCTAAACTCTTCTAACGATCCTTCATCAACAATATACACCATATTTTGTGCAAGTATCAAAGCAAAATAATGGAAGAGAAAGAAGTCTTACAGATTTCTCTAAAACAACAGAAGACTCTTAAGAACGATAAAGAATGCTTGAGGGCAGAAAAAAAATGAGTTCGAAGGTTTGAGGTAAAGAGAAATGGGGGGAATGTTTCGTCCTTTCATAGGTATAGTATATTCACCTTGAAGCTTGGGAATAGAAATGACTAAATAAACATATGATTGAACTCTCAATGGTTTCACGCATCCCAAAGTTGCAAAAAGACTGGTGTACCCTTTTGTGGTTCACTATTTTTCAAAATATTCACAAAAATGCCACTGTAATGATCCAGAGGTGAAAATTTACAAGTCTTGAAGGTTGACCGTCGACCTCTACAATTCTCGGGCGTCGAGCAATTTGTTAATGTGAATACTCTATCCTTTCAGTAAATCATCAAGCATGGAGCATTGAGGTCCTTGTTGTGGGGTAAATTATTCATTTATGTGGACAAATGAGATATGGACACCTATCCTCATAGACATCCACCTCTATGCTTCACGTATACTTGGTCAGCCAACTGACCGACCATAACCAGGAAGGTGAACCATTAAGGAGGGTAAAAATCACTCACCTAGAGACTACCAACAACCATTCCACATGTGCATTTGAATATAAACAGTCTCATTTATTTATATGGGTTTAAATGCTTGAATATATAAAGGCATTCGACCCCTTAGTCTCCTTACCACTATAAATACATCATTACCCTTACCTCAAGGGACGGACAAGTCAGTGAGAGAAAGATTGTTCTAAGTTTTATGTAACTACCCCCAACTGCAATATCACAACCATGGATGTAGGCTTTTTCGTTCGCTGAACCACGTTAAAAACTTTTGTTGTCTTGCTTGCTTTGCTTAATCTTTATATATATATATATATATATATATATATATATATGTATGTATCTGTGATTACAGAATTGTTATCATAAGGCTAAGATTTTATATATATATATATATATATATATATATATATACCAATTTTAGATATCAACGATAGTATATATTTAAAACATTTTAATAGTTTATATAAAAAATATATTTTAAATATTTTTATGCATAAAAACAGTTTTATAAGTAAAATAATTTATGTAAATTTTAAATCATTTTTTTAACTTTTTTATAAATAATAAATGTTTATATATAAAAAACAGTTTCACAAAACACATTTTTACAACTTTTTTGAAAAATAGTATATATTTAAAACATTTTTAATTGTTTATATAAAAAGGGATTTTTGTAAAGTTGTTATAAGTAGAAAATGTTTATATATTGACAATTTATTTATAAAAAATGGTTTAAAAAACATTTAACATATATTTTTTTATAATATTTATATATAAAAAACTATTTATACATACAAAAAAGTTTAACAAAACCTATTTTTTTACATCTTTAAAAAATAGTACATATTTAAAACATTTTTAATACTTTATACAAAAAAGATTTTTTTTCACGTTTATATATATAGTAGTTTTTATAAAGAAAAATATTATATATATAAAAAACTTATATACATAAAATAGTTTAAAAGCATTTAAAATTTACTGTAATGCTTTTTACATATACAAACGTTTTTTTATAAAAATTGTTATTATAGAATAAAATGTTTAGCTATAAAAATATTTTTTAATTATTTTTTTTGTTTTAATATTAATGTATAAATATATCTATATAATAAAGTAGAAAACTCATGTATGTCATAAGATCACAAGATGATGTCATCTTTATAAGTTTTTCTGCACTACCTATTTTGCCCTCAATTCTTTGATTTCCCCCTCCTTTTCTTCTCACAAATGAAGTCCCCCTTCTTTCACTTTAATTCAAACACAAGGCTATTATGGTAAACACACAAAGGATTGAGATTAAAGATTCATGTTTTCCTTTTTTTACCCATTTATTAATTGGTTTCCCCCCTCTTTTTTTATCACTTGATTTCTTTTTCGCACTTACTCAAAATTCAAAAGAATGGATAAACTGGTAAAATACACGCTTTGAACATTTTTTACTCGGACCGTAGTACACTTCCTTCCTAGCTCTCTCTCAATCGATCACGACGGAACACCTCTCTCTCTGTCTCTTCATCCCTTCAACCCCTGTTTTTATGAATCTTCAGCAAGTAATTTTCGTGTGGCATTTTTTAGGGTTTGAAATCCTTTTCATTTTCATCATTTAACAATGGGTTAATGAATATTCTATCAAAGTTTTATGGGTTTACATGTGAATGGGTTTACTCTGTTTAAATTTTGTTGTTTCGTAGGTTTACATTATATTATGATTTCGTATTGATGTTTTAATATTTAGATTTGAATGAGTTTATTCGGTTTAAAATCTGTTACTATGATGAATATATCATTGTTTGAATTGGTTTACATGTGCGTGGTCTGTTACTAATAAACATACCACATTCATGGTCTGTCATGTGCGATTTGTGTACATATGTTTGGTTTTGTATATAGATTTAGGGCTTTGCAATATAGGCCTTTGTAATTTAGGGTTTGCAGTTTAGGGCTTTGTAATATAGATATTTGTAATTTAGGGCTTTGTACTTTATGTTTTTAGATCTAATTGTTTTTTGTATTTGGTTATCTATTTATAGATTTTAGGTATACTCTTTTTCATTTTTATTATGTGTCTATTTATAGATTTTATTGTATTTTGTGTGTTTGATTTGATAGATTTTAGGGGATTTGAGGTATTTTTTTTGTAGTTTTTAATTTTGTGATGCTTTTACTTTAATAGGGTATTTTTTTAGTTTTTAATTTGAAGTGTAAGTTCTTATGGTAGTTTATTTGC
Source organism: Sambucus nigra (assembly GCA_949130495.1). NCBI lineage: Eukaryota > Viridiplantae > Streptophyta > Magnoliopsida > Dipsacales > Adoxaceae > Sambucus > Sambucus nigra. Next base: position 381,239,500 of record OX422224.1, read on the forward strand.
CTAATACTTTAGTGATGCTTTTACTTTTCTGGATTCATTTTCTACATCTATTATACTTTGTACTACATGATTAGATAGAAAGTGTTGGGTGAAATAACCGAATGATAATTGTTATCTTCATATGTACATAAATGGTGTTTGGAACATGTTAGAGACATGGAGAACTCCATCATTTGAACGTTTGGCCTGCAACCCCGATTAGTATTCATGTATATATTTATTCAGCAGTATGCAGGGTATGCTAAATAAATATTTTTCTTTATGATATACATTCAATGTCTGATTGCTTTGTGATTTAATATTTTGAGTATTTAAGTTGGGGCATGAGCATGAACCAATCTCTCTGTTCTGAATATTCCACTTATGGATTTTCATGTTATCATCTAATCCACATCTCACATGCTCACTCTACTTTGTTATGCCAAAATCTCACGCTGTGTCTTTGCAATCCTTTTATTGATGAAAATTTATCTTTAACTCTTTTGTTGATACTTTTTTTTCGGACTGAAAATATGTTTTCTTTGAATTTATTAGTTTCGTAAATGGTTTAATCGGTGAAGTTGGTCACATGACAACGGACTGATCTCTCTGTTCTTGAGTTGTCATTCTTATAGAAAAGAAAAGAAGATACTACTTTTGGTTCAACCCCTATGGTGGCAGCTTTGGGAGGAATGAGACGGATAGACTTTCATTTGTAAAAACTTTGGGAGGAAAGAGAAGGCCAATCTCATGGTGGGAAATACCCTTCCTCTCACTTTTTATAGGGAAATAATTATCTTTGATGTAGATTGTGTGCTTAATGAGTTTCATTTTCTACTTCGTATATCCAAATGGGGTTCGTAATGAGTGTTTTAGTGGTTTTGATTATGTTCAATACCGTTCTTTCAAGAAGATATTCTTTTAACAGTATGCAAGTTACATTGGGCGTGTTCCCCCGACAGGGGGGTGATTACTTGTAAAAAAGTTTTTTTTTTTTTTGCAACTGTATGATTTCATGATAGTTTATGTGGAAATGCCTCCAAACGTTCGATAATTGGTTTTAGGACGTTGGAACTCCTTTTGAAACTATTTTGCAGGATTAGAGTATAGTATTTGAAGTCGTTGTAGCAATAATATTCCATTATTTTATTACTTTCATAATTTTTTTCTTACTAATTTGTTGTTCCTAATATTCAGTGTTGTAAAATAGACTTCGGAACAAAGTTTTCTAGTGAGGATGTAATCTGATACTGTTTCAGCTTCTTTCTCAGAATGATCTTCTTTCACAAATTGGGGCAGAAAGGTGTACGCAGGAAGTTATGGGGTATTGGGTTTATAATTGTTTAATACAATATGGATTAATATATGTAAGTATGACTGGATGTTGATCATTTGATACAAACCTTAGTAGTATTATGTCCATGTTAATGACTTGGAGCTCTCTTATATGTTACTATGTTTTTTGAAATTTTAATATTATAGTTACTTTTAGTGTTATTGATTTGGAAATGTCTCATAAGGATCATACGGTTGGTACGAGTTAAGTTGTTTAAAAGCCTAGAGGCTCCTGTGATCCCACTCACCTACTTTATGCTGATGATTTAATGGTTGTTTGCAAGGGTAATCACTCCTCCATTTCCAATCTTATGACCTTATTGGATCTCTGTACTGACATCTTTGGGAAAGTTATTAAAAATTCAAAGTCTAAGTTTTTTGTTGGTAAAGGTTCTTCTCATAGCACTTTTTTCCCCCGTCAATGACACCATTATAGTTATATCTAACATTTGTCCTAAAAGAAAGCATTAGGTCTTCTCATCATGTCGACTCATTAGAGTGAAGAGAAATTATGTAGGCAAAATAGTAGGTATCCTCATTTCTCTATGAGGCAGTAGCCCCAAAAGAAGGCATGGACTATAGCAGTAGAAGGTCCTTCATTACAGAGAAGCAGTAGGTCTGCTCATTATTCCGTACTATGCTGGTTTTGTCTCGAAATTGGACACCAATTCAATGGCTAGGTACAAAATTTTGATACGCGTTTCTTCATTACATATACATGCCTACAAACACACGCATTTTAATTAGATTTTATTGTAACAACTTTAACTTATAAATATTTAAGTAATAGCTTTTGTGGAGGCCTAATTTTGAACTAACCAAACCAAAAGTTCATGATTGTGGTATCCAAATTCATTAAGCTTTATAAATAATTCATGTAGTGGGAAGCCAATAAATATTTTCTTCGAATTAGACTATTGTTTCATTAGTTTTCTCTCGTAAATCTAGGAAATATTTTCTTGAAATTAGACATTTATTGTGACCGCAATGACTGGGATTCTAGAGTCAAGGCTACTATGAGGATAAGGGAAACAAAAGGAAATTAGTTGTTGATTTTAAAATGTGGCGTAAGTCAATTTTTTCGCATTGATTGTTGTAGTTTGTACACAAAACTGAAGGAGCTGCACAACGAAAGCATTTTAAATCAATCTATAGATTTGTTTCTTCTAAATTTTCATTATTAATATTATTCTTGGATCTCGAAAAATGAAAAAGAAATTGTATAATATGTTCAATCATGCTATCCTCGAATTTTGTTGACTGGAGGAGTAGGACTAATTTTATGCTAAAATTATGTTAAGTAGCTCAAGTCACAGTTTTATGTACTTCAATGAAACAAAAAGCAGAGTTATCAAATTTAATGTAAATTGGCCAACGATAAAAAAAAATTAATGTCAGTTGGCCAACAATAAAAACACAAAGCAGAGTCATCAAATTATATTAATTTTATTCTTTATTTTTGATATCTTCACCTCTATGTTAACGTACAGATAATTGCAAATGAGTTTCTGATTATATCAATGGTTGCGAGAAAAGTATCCATGTCTCTTTTATGCGGTATTGACCATTCATTCAAAACGTTAGGTTTTGAGATTTGGGGGATTTCATAATATTCCATGTCATCATTACTTCTGAATATTGTACATTTTTTATATTTTCGTGTTATTTTGTTAATAAGTGGATTTGGGGGGATTTGAATGTCCAATGTAAATGTTCAGATGTTCCCATACCTCTCACTAATATCTACATTTGATATTCCTATTCTAGATATGTTGTTATAAATTGTTTAAGACTAATTTATGTTGATTTGATATCCAGGCCATGTTAAGTGCAATCAACTCATACCTTACAGTGCTTTCAATAATGACAACTCAATATAGGCATATGCAGTACGCATTCACTCATTCATGTCACTCATGCGCTCACATACATACCTAGAGAGCTAACACACATGTTGGTGGTAAATTCTTGAAGATGTTGCTCTCTTACATTTTCGTGCTTGGTGTCTTCATTTTGTAAGTAAAGGGATTTTTTAATTAAATATTTTTGCGAATTATATATTTTTTTAGAATCCAATGTCAATATCTTGAAAGTTTTTTCAAATAGAGAAGACCTTGGATAAAACTACCATTGCATCAAAGGCCCCTTTTTCTTATAAGTTACTTCTCTCATTTCTTAAAGAGTTATAGTGTTGTTTGTTGAGCCCGCGTCCATTATTTCATGACGTAGTTGCATGAAAAAAGTCAAAGGTCTCATGAATTTATGATGGAATCCCAGTAAATCTTACACCTGAACCTAAATTTTTGAGAAATTTATATCGCACTAGAAATTTTTACCAACTACTCAATGAGGACACTGCATTCTGATTGTTTTGCATAGTTTTACATAGTTTTAGTTGTGAACATTATGTTGGATGGATAGTTAGAAAGTTAACCACTTTCTAATATTCTTCAAGTCAAATCGAGAAATTATAAAACCACCAGGTTTGATCCAGACTGAAAAGGTCGTGGAGTCTTTAAATAAAGCCACCAACTTTGATCCATGTGATACCCAACACATGTTTTTGTCACACAAGATACCTCTTTGAAAATTTCAAGGACAAATTTTAAATTTACACTAAGATAAGGGTGATGTTTCACATTCTTATAAATGCTTCTTTTGATTCACCTTATCCGTAGACTAATGCCTTGTGATGAATAGTTTATATTTAAAGTTTTCATCAACACATGTTTTCTCAATTCAGGAGTGTAGTGTTCCATTTGATCTGACCATTTAGAGGGTGAGGGTGAGGGTGCTGAAAAAGAACGTATGGGGGACCCATAGAATCAATTGATCTAGGCGTCATCTGAGAATGGTGGAAAATGCGTCGTATATTTGGAGAACGCGTTGTGTGAGATGGATGATAAATTCCAGAGAAGGACCCATGGCCATCCTGTTCGGGTAAGAACTCAATATGTTTCCCTTGAGTAAGGTTGTAGAAATATTTAGCCTACAAACTGGGCAAATCCCGGCCACAAGTCCAAACGTGTTAAAACTTGAATCAAATTAGTTGTATCATGCTATTATGGTGATTGTATTTAATTTAGATTATATGATTGTATTAATATGTTTCCCTTGGTATTTAATTTAGATCATGTGATTGCATTGTGCCATTATGGTGATAAATGTGGCTTTGGATTGTAAATTCCATTTTAATTAAATGAAATTATTCGAAACTTGAACTTTTCAGTGCATTTATGGATTTTTTTCAGTAAGAATTTCTTTATATACATTATATGCGTGGTGCTTGAACAAAAAAAATATTGTTTGTTAGTAATATGATTGTGTTATGGTTTACTAATATAAGTGTTATCTACATTGATTTGATCATTTTAAATATTTACTCTGATTTTCTATACAAATTCATGTGTTGCACATATTTATCTCATTATGGTCCCCATTTTTCTTAATTTATGACATGTTCTGTTTTCTTAAATTAGACCATATGTTTGCCCAGATCAATGACCAATTTATAGTTTTGTCATGATTTATAGTTAACAAGTAATGAACCATCCTTATCAAGAGATTTCACTTATTTATTTGATATGGTCGCTTCTTCTCGACCAAGTTACGTGCATATACAAATGTCGGGGTGGGGCGGGGGGGGGGGGGGATCATTGTCAACTATTTTGTATACTTTCCTTGGGGGGTGGATTGTAAATCCCAGTATCAATTGATTGGTAGATATCAAGAACCGAGTCCCCTTAGTGGTTCCACTTAAAAGAATGGTGTTCGGGTCAAATTGAAACCACTGGATCATGCATGATTTTTGATGAATCAATATCTGAGCACATATTCATCGACGATCGGGTGTGTTTGCTCAAATCATCTGAGCTCGAGACAATACAAGCCTTCAAAATAGTTAGACAAGGAGGTTTGGTAGAGAAAACAGTGACGGGCACCCACACAGAATGTCTACACGTGTGTTGCGTTGGTTCCCTTCACATCATAAAAGATTGTGAAGTTTTCATTTAGTTTGACAATGTCAAGTTCTCCAAAAGTCACCAACACTTAATTCAGTGGTTGGCAAAAATGCAGTACATGTTTCATTGACAAGTGTTCTAGCATTCAGTAGTTGGTTTTATGACATTTTATTATATGCATTTTTAGTTCTCATTAATGCTATTTTTTAGCATTTTGTGTTTTTGTTACTCATTAATTATGATTTTAAGCTATGTGAGTGATATGGTGAGCTGTGAAGTGGGGTTTAATGAAGGTCATTGTTACTTTCCTATTTGGATATCCCATGATACATTTCTATTTATTATTTCTTCATAAACTATAATAACAAAAAAAATTATATGAATTTTCTCATTAATGCGTATATGAATGTTCTCATTAATGCTTATATGAATGTTCATTTTCTTCATCTATGTTTTTCTTCTTAGATATTGATACCAAAATTCAAGTGTTAAATTAACGGCGTTGCCTCAAACATTATCGTTATGACCACTCATGATAACCATTTATTAGTGTTATTGTCTTTTTAATTATTGATTTTGTATGACTTCGTGCCTTTTTAATTATTGGTAACTCTTTCGTTTTGTATTAGATGGATCTTTGTAAGCAATGGATTTTCATCATATTGGAATAAGTGGGATTACCTCAATTGATGTGTTGGTTACTTTTTTTTAAATGTAATAATTGTTGGCGACTCATTAAATATTTCAAGGCATTTGTATGCTCAAGTTACCAATAATTATGTGTTGTGTAATCAGATTTGGTATTTATGATGATGTGGTTTATATGAGGACCGGGATGAACTATTAGTATTCTTGAATACTTTTTTATTTCTTAAATAGGGTGGATAGTCTTATACACAGAGGAAATTCTACCCATTTTTTTAAAATTATTTACCTTATTTATGTTGTAAAATAAACACATTTGACTTAAATATTGAATATTTATTTTGTTTATAATTTTGCTAGAATTTTAAAATAAACGAGTATTGTTTTTATAGATTTCAATCATTATTAATTTTAGTACCAACCAAATGTGCTTTGGTCATTGTTTTATATTATAATTATCTTTATTACTCTTAGTGTGTGGCCTAATGTAGTATATATATCGTGTGTTTAGTTAAAGTGATGATATTTATACGAGGTTGGGGACAAACTCTTAGCGTTGTAGAAGTATTTTTTCTTTATCAGGTTCTATAGAAAAAGTTAAATTTTTTAAAGTATTTACACTTAAAATACGTAAAACATTTATTATTTACATTATACACAACTTTATATTTTTCAAAGTTATAAGTGTGCCTTGAGGCATGGGCATATCGTAGTGTGTGTGTGTATATATATATATATATATATATATATGAGAGTAACCCTTATGTTCAAACAAAGAAATTTATTTAATTAAACCCTGTTTTCAATTAAATCCTAAATATGCATCTAGGTGTGATTGGAGCTAATATTAATCGTGCAAGAACATTCAATCACAAACAACCAATTGAGGAAAAATCCCCCAAAGGGGCAAATAATTTTTATTTTCACTATAATTTGTAAAGTTCGGTTTACACGGATTACAATGAAAATACAAGCAGTGACAAACGAAATACCCGCAGGTGTCGGTTCTGATGTCGTCGGTTGGAAGATCCCGCAAGAGCTCCAGAAGGTCAGCAATGGAAAAGAGACGGCTTCTCCACAAGGTTACTCCAAAAGAGTAAATCAGTCTCCTTTAGGGTTTAAAGGATTCACATAAAGGATTTAAACTTCTTTTCGAATCAAAAAGGGTATTTTGGCTTGATAAATGGTGAAGACTTGATAACTTAGGTCTGATAAAAGTTCCCTTCAAAGTGTTAAAACCAGCCATTCCCGTTCGTGGAATTTAGAGGAACTGAAACAGAATCGTGCGCTAGATTGTTCTGAACCGTCGGATTGATCTGAAACGGATGAGCGGATCGGTCCAGTACTCTGGATCGGAGCTTTTTCTTTAAAAAATGAATATTTCCGTTATAATGCAAATATAAAGTGATTTCAAGCCATCGAATCGGTCCGGTTACCAATTTATTGCAGTTATTTTCTGACAACTTATGACCCAGAGCAATAGAATCACGAACACTATCACGAACCCATGACTAGTTAAATAGGACACGACACACGATGTTGATGATTATTGGAATAAGTAACGCATAATTAAGATTGAGGCTTGGAAAGAAGATTGTGCTGAGACAAGCCAATTGTAGCGATATATGACATATTACCTGCGATCTAGGATACTTAAGAAAATTCTAAATTCTGCCCCAGACATTTATAAAACATGTCCTTAGAAATCTCCCCCTATGTTTTTCCCGGTACATACATAAAAAAATCCCAATTATGCTATCCAAAAAAATGACATACAATTTAATATCCCCATTAAACCCTAAAACTGGAAATAATAAATGACATGTCTTCAAACAAATTTCAACATCTTGAACTCTTCAACTCTTCAAATCTTTCAAATCTTTATTTGTCATCAGTAAAAAGTGCAAATATATGACCGTGAACCTACACACAAGTGACAAGAAAAAAATACCCGTGACGCGCAACAGTTTGAAATATATATAATGATAAGGATAAAGTAATCATCAATTAAGCTTAATCAAATCATTTTTAAATGAAACAGAAACAATTCTACCCCATAATTCGTTCCCCAAATAGACAGAGATCAGAATCACAAATAAACTTTCTCCTTTTCAATTGTCAAAATTTTTCACACAAAATATACAACAAAGAATCACACCATAAAATAACACAAAACAACCAAGTCGGTGAAAGTGAAAATATAGGGGTGTGATCAAAGTCGATAGGAAAATGAGTGTATACAAACATAACATATGTGCACGATGAATTTCGGATACTCCTAACGAATGATCTCAAAATTGTCCTTAGGTCTAAAAAGGTGGAATTATAAGAAATTGACTTAATCAAATTAGCAAATCAAAGCTCAAAGTGATTTCCACACCAATAACGTCCGAAAATATGTAACGTTTTTTTTTGTTTTCAAGAACGTGCAAACTCGTTAAATTTCTCCAACCAAACTCCCTCATATATTTTTTCTTTTTGAGGTGAACTAACTTCTCAAACTTTGGAGAATTGGTGAACAAACCTAATGGCCCCTTTTTTGCATGAATTTCTTTTTATTGCCTTTAAATTTTTTCAGGACCTTTTAAAACTCTTTGGACCCTAGATAATACCTCACTTTTTTTAGGTCCGATTTAATGGTGGCTTAGTATTCGCAAAGGCCAAATGAGAACCTTTCACATCCCTTCCCCATTTTTCACATAAAAACACACATCCCCTTGTCTAGTTTTATCGCATATGGTTTGTTGTATAGACATAATTGATATGGAATCACTCAAGCCAACATGTGATAGACAAGTACAATAATCAAATAAAGCCATGCATGTGTGCAATAAAGGAGATAGGGAACAAAACGTGTAGAAAGGTATCACCAATAGCATCTCAATGACTTCAAACAATGGAAAGCACATGGATGAAATGATGTAGCATCTCAAATCACTATCAAAATGTAACGTTGAATATGGAAGTGAAAGATGTGACTATGGCTATCTTAAATGCTCATCCAAAAATGGTGTAAATAAAAAAAACAAAAATCTTTTGGGTTTTTTCAAAAAATTTATTAAAAAAATAAAATCTTTTTGTCTTTTTCAATTTTAACAAAAGAAACAGAAAATATTTTTGGATTTTTCAAAAATTAGGAAAAGGAAAGCATAAAAATGATACAAACTAGAAATAGGAATCATGTGATATGAACAATGCATCATATCCTAGACATGGAACAAACCCCTCAGTCAACTGTGCAAATACCTAAATACTTCCTAAGACTCTCGTATCTAAGGGAAACTAAAGGCTTCGTCAAAATATCGACTAACTTGAGGTCGGTAGACACATAACTCATAGATACGAACTTTTCCTCAACTAACTCTCGGATGAAGTGCTCGCGTATCCTAATGTGTTTTGTGCCCGAATGCTAGACTCGATTGAGGGATATGTGTATCATGCTCGTGTTATCACAGGAAATGGTTATGGTGTCCTGCGAAATCCAATAATCCTAGAGCATATACTTCATCCACAGAAGTTGCGTGCAAAAACTCCCAGCGACTATGTACTCAGCCTCTGTAATGGATAAAGAGATGGAGTTTTACTTCTTGCCCAATTAAGAGACAAGAGAAGAACCAAAAAAAGAAGCACCCACCAGAAGTGATCCTATATCCATCTGCATCCCCAGCCCAGTCGGCATTCAAATGGGCAGATACTCGATCATCGGTATCAAAGGAATTCCAAATGCCAAAGGAAAGAGTCCCACTCACATATTTGATAATACGTTTAAGAGAAAGTAAGTTTGACTCTTTTGGGGATGCCTGATATCGCGCATAGACTCCAACACTAAAGGCGATGTTGGGATAACTTATAGTCAAGTAAAGAAAACTACCTATCATACTCCGATACAAGGTTTTCTCTACGTCCTTGACTGAAGTGTCCTATTTAAGATTTGTTAAGGCACTCATCAGGGTACGTGCATGCTTACCAGAGTCTAAACCAAATTTCTTCACTAGGTCTCTATCATACTTGGATTGGGAGATAAATATCCCATCCTCTAGATAACGAGTCTGGAGACCAAGGAAGAAAGTAAGCTCACCTACCATGCTCGTCTCAAACTCACTCTTAATCTCCTCCTCAAAGTGGTGAGCATGTTGGGAGCACGTGGACCCAAATACTATGTCGTCCACTTAGACTTGGGAAACTAAAATAGCACAGTCATCTCTCCTGACGAATAACATCATATCAACCCCCCCTCTCTTGAAGCCACGGGCTAAGAGATAGGAAGTAAGCCACTTATACCAAGCACAGGGTGCTTGGTTCAAACCATATAAGGCTTTTCTCATATAATAAATGTGATCAGGGTGCTTAGGGTCTTCAAACCCTTGAGGTTGTTCCACATAAACCTCCTCCCGTAGAATACCATTCAGAAAGGCACTCTTGACATCCCTCTGATATAATTTCAAGCGCATATGACATGTGATGGAGAGCAGTAAACGGACGGACTCAAGCCTCGCAACAGGAGCAAATGTATCGTCAAAGTATACACCCTTTATCTGTGTGTAGCCTTGAGGAACCAACTTATCCTTATTTCTAATAATAGTACCAGTCTCATCCATATAGTTGTTGAAGATGCACTTGGTACCTATCACATTTGTCTCACTAGATCAGGGGAATAATTCCCAGACATCATTCTTTCAAAATTGAAGCAACTTATCATGCATAGTAGATATCTGTTGTTCATCTTTGAGTGCTTCTTTAAAGTTCTTGGGATCGACTTTGGATGTGTAGCAGACATGGCTAACAACATTCTCTAGCTGAGCACGAGTCTTGACCCCTAGGGTGGGATCTCCTAGAATAGAAGTAGGATTATAACTCTCTCGAACCCAGGCATATGTTTCCCCTAAAACACGAGTAGGTTCCACCCTTGGTATGGGAGACACAATGGGATCATCTATAAGGAGTGGGTTATCCTCACACAAATGGGTGAAATCAACAGACGTCGACGATTCGTCATCTTGAACAGTGATGTTTATTGACTCCATCACGTTAGAGCTCTTCAGGTTAAAAAGCCATTATGATCTACTTGTTGATGAATATCCTAACAATATTCCCTCATATCTTAGATATTCAAACTTTCCTAGTTGCTCTTTGTCCCGTAGGATGTAACATTTACTCCCAAAAACATTGAAATATGCAAGTTTGGGCTTCTTTCCAGTCCACAATTCATAAGGCGTCTTAAGTGTGTGTGTATGGAGGTAAAACCTATTCACCGTGTGGCATGCGGTAGACACCAACTCTGCCCAAAATCTCTTAGCAACATTACGACCTAGAAGCATAGGTCTATCCATCTCCTGAATCGTTCGATTCTTCCTCTCAAAAACTCCATTTTGTTAAGGAGTATTTACGTTTAAAAATTTATGTTTGATCCCTAGCCTATCATAGTAAAGATTGAATTTTTCTTCCTTAACCTCAGTGCCGTTGTCGCTCTGTATTTTATTGATAGTGACACCGTGTTGATTCTATAGGACACGACACTTGGTCGTAAGATATTCCACAGCATCACATTTCTCTCTTAAATAACCTATAATAGAGTATCGCGAGTAATCATCTACCATCACGAGGATATAACTCTTACCACCTAAACTCTTAGTACGAGTGGGACCCAGAGATCCATGTGTATTAACTCAAGCCCTCGAGAAGTGGTAATGGAATTCAACATCCTCTGGGGACTATGGACTTGTTTTCCCAACTGACAGGGTCCACAAACTGCAGAAGTCGGATTTCCAAGTGATGGCAAGCTACGTACTAGGTACTTTTTAGCTAATCTCTCCAAATATCTAGAATTAACGTGACCTAGATGTTGATGCCACAGATCCATAGGAGTGCTCGTGGTGCTTTTGCAGACAAGTGAGGACTTGGGAATGGTCCCATTGCAATTATCATCAGTCCTTACCCCTTGAACTAAATGTTTACTGATTTGATCATACATATTACAAGTGTCTCGGTTAAACTTTATTGCAAAGTTAGCGTCGCACAATTGTCTAATGCTGAGAAGGTTTGTTCTCAAACCTTTGACGTACAAAACATTATCTATATTAGGAAATCTTGATATCTCTACAGCACCTCATCCTACTATGCTAGACTTGCTCCCATCTCCAAAGGTGACTTTACCTTCCTTCCTATCCTCTAAGGAGGTAAAAAATGACACGTCACCTGTCATGTATCTGTAGAATCCACTATGGAAATACCATTGAGAAGCATTGTGATCTTTAAGAGCAACATAGGTAACAAGGGAATTTACTTTGTGCTTAGGTACCCAATAGGAGGTAACGTTCTATTTTCCCTTATCAATGTTGGTTCCAGTCGGGATTTTGGAAGTATTCACAGATGTTGTTGAAATACGTTGGGACTCTTCCATAAGACTTTGAGAAGTGGCGACTAGAAACTCAACTTTCTCTCGAAGACTAGAGTACTCGCTAGTGGCACGTCGCGGAGCAGAAGAATAACATGCCCGACCCAAAATATAGTAAAACTCCCTGAGGTGTCCCTTTCTTATGCAGTAGGTATAAAAGTACATAGTCTTAGGCCGACCTTGGTTTGCTCTTCTTGGTCGAACTTTTCTTCGTGGTTTTTTATGATGGCCATATGAAGTCGTTGTAAACTCAGGAACTGGTCCAGGTGCTATTTGGAATGTGGAAGCACCATCAAAATATATTCCCTCCCTTTCGCAGAAACCTAAAGCGGGACCGAGGAGCATTTTTCCCATCTTTCCAGATATATCCTTGATTTGAACCATGATCTCCCATGCTCTCGCAAGATCATGAGTAAGCTGGTATTTTTTTACGTGTGGTCGTTGTCTTCAAAAGCCAATTCCAAAATTCCGTTGAGTACCAACAAAACTTGTCTAAAAGAACTCGTATTGCGGTAAGTGCAGGTATCAATCCTACTTTCAAGGTGAAACAATTGATGTGAAAACTTGCAATCAAATTTTAATTAAAATTTTTGTTTTTTAAACAATCTCAAGGGAGAAATTAACTAATGCTAAAATTACAAAATTACTAAATAACGGAGAAAGAATGTGCAACCGAGGGTGAAATAATGTGAGAAGGTCAAAAGATGAGATTACACTGCATTTTAATTTATTTTAATCTCTCAATTTATTAATGTGAAATATTTTGAGATAATATTAAATCGATAATCTAACTCTCGTTAAAATTATAAATTTAATAAAATCTTTTTCAGAAAATTAATTTAAAAATGTCACACGATGAAACATGAAGACTTATACTATTTTTATAAAATTACGCGCTAGGATTAATTTAATGAAAATAATATCAATCCTCAAACTTCAATACTGAATTAATATTCAAATATCGAAAAACTTATCTCTAGTTCCATTCCTAAATTCAAGCATTAATTTGTTCAATTAATTTACTAACTCTCATTACATAAATTAATTGGTGACAGTAAAAAATAAAATTTCCTAGAATTATAGCATTAATGATATTGATTAATTAAACTAACATCATTCGCAGTGCATCCCACTCCTTGAACGGGCTGTTTAGCCAAACATTCTCATGTGTGCATAAACAACAATAAATAATATGTCAAGAAGGAAATAAATTGAAAAGTGAGTGTAGAAATAAAATACGCAATTTTTTTTCATAAATTTGCCTTGAAATGCGCCTTGACATGCATCCAACTTCTTCACAATTTTTAGCACTTGATTACGAAAAGAAGTCTAAAATCTAAACCTAAAAATTATTCTAAAGCTAAACTAATTTTTTTTTTTTTTTGTATTTATGAATTTTTTTCATGACCCTAAACTATACATAATATATACACTTGCTCTCTCTCTATATGCATCTTTTTTTTTTCTATCTTAGAGTCTCCTTTTTATGAGATACCCATCCTTCTTTTTTAAAGTCCACGGGTTGATTTTTGGGTTCAGAGATTTATGGGATTGGGTATGGTTAAGTCAAAAGAAAATTTAAAAGTTGCGTGTGGTAATTGCAATTGGCGTTGGTTTGTTCCAATTTTGGTGGAGCTATTGCAGGTTGAAAAATCGATTTAGGCTTGGTTTGAAATGGGTTTGGAGTCCTCTCGGGTCACAACGGGTTAGTGAGTCAATGCCAGAGCAAGGCGCCGACGGTTCTTTGTTTTGTCTCGGATTTGGAGATTAGGTTTCCCGATTTTGGCTTCAGTTTTGGGTTCGAGGTATGAGTCTAGTAAGGGTTGTCTGATTTTGTTGGGAAATGGGTTTAAAATTGGGTTTGAAGTGCTGCCAAGGGGTCATCGGGTTGCGTTCGAGGGTTTGGGTCAGAGTTCGCCAGCGACGGGTTTCGGCTGCAAGGGTTTTTTGGTGTCGCCGACAGGAGGGCGGAGATCCATGTAATCGGAGTCATTAACTAATCTTGACATCCAACGTACCATCGCCTTTGAGCTGAACCATGAATACCCACTTTTTATTAACCAATTTACTAAATATAATCATGTTCTTATTGAATTTTCAGCTCGTAATTATCTTATCAAGGATATGGGCACGAAGAAAGTTCTTTCGGAGGGAATGCTTGAAGATGGGCAATAAAAGCTTGACTCTTCTCCCAGTCAGTCACTTCAGACTCATCTAGTGTCCAATTTTCCACTTCCAGCTACTTTTGTTTGTAATAAAAGTGTGTCTAACACTTCTGCTGAACATATTGTTTCTGTTTCCAAGTATGTTTCTATGAACTTGTGGCACCAACGGTTTGTTCATCTAAATCCTCATGTAATTCAAACCATTTTAGAGTCAGTACAAGTGCCTTTTAATATAAATAAAATGACTTTTTGTTCAACCTGCAAAATGGGCAAATTACATAAGAATTCTTTTCCTCCTTCTTTAGACAAAATTACTCATCCCTTTGAAATTTTTCACTCAGATGTATGGGGACCATCTTCTTATGTTTTTGTTGATGGTTACAGATATTACTTACCTTTTGTGGATGATGTTAGTCGTTTCACTTGGATTTATCCCTTAAAACCAAGTCTGAAGCTTTTATGGTGTTCAATAGTTTTAATGAATATGTTGAAAGGAACTTTAGTACTAAGATTAAGTGCTTACAAACTGATCGGGGGGAGAATATAGAACCCTTTTACCTCTTCTTGCTAAGTTAGGCATTGTACTTAGACACCCTTGTCCCTATGTGCATCAGCAAAATGGTAAAGCTGAAATAAAACACCTTCATATTGTTGAGTTAGGCCTCACTTTACTTGCTCAGGCTCAAGTGCCCCTCAAATATTGGTGGGATTATTTTGTATCTGTTGTGTATATCATCAATAGGTTGCCTACACATGTGATTAATAATTCTAGTCCTTTTCAGGTACTTTTTGGATAAAAACTAGATTATTCATTTTTAGAGTATTTGGGTGATCTTGTTATCCTTATCTTCGTCCTTATAATAGACATACGTTTCAATTTAGAATGTCAACGTGTCTATTTCTAAGATACAATACCTATCATAAAGGATATAAGTGTTTGCATCCATTTGGCAGATTGCACATTGCTCGTTTTGTTGAATTTGATGAATCTGAATTTCCTTATATGTCATTATTTTCCACTTTCAGTATTCAATCACCTACTATCATAACTCTTTTTCCTCTTCCACCCACTCTGCCTCCTGCTCCTATCACTCATGATCTAGGTCCTTATATTTCTTTAGAGTCTTCTTCCACTGGTTCAGCTCACTCCTCTAGCATTTCTCCTTCATCTAATTCTTCTTCTTCTTCTTCTTGTTTTTCATCTTCTTCTTCTTCTTCTTGTTTTTCATCTTCTTCTTCTTCTTCATCGTCTTCTTCCTCTTCTTATTCTTCTACCTCTTCCTTACCAGCTATATCTTCTCATCCCATGACTACTAGAGCTAAAGAATGCATTTTTAAACCAAAACTTTATTCTGCACAAAAGCTAATATGTGATGATATTTTTGAACCAAAAAAAGTTGAGAAAGCTTTATCAAATGCTAATTGGAAACTTGCTATGGATAATGAATAAAATGCTCTTATGGCTAATCATACCTGGACTTTAGTTCCCTATTCTGATCAAATGCAACTGGTTCATAACAAGTGGGTATTCAAGGTTAAGCTCAAAGACGATGGTACGTTGGATAAGTATAAGGCTCAATTGGTTGCTAAAGGGTTTCAACAACAAGCTGGAATTAATTACTTTGACACTTTTAGTCCTGTTATCAAGCCTGCTACTATTAGAGTTATTCTCAGTTGGGTTGTTACTTATAATTGGGACATTCAGCAAATCAACATCAATAATGCTTTTCTGAATGGGGATCTTCAAGAGAATATGTACATGGTACAACCTCATAGTTTTGAGGATCCAGCCAAACCTCATCATGTGTGAAAATTACAGAAGGCTCTTTATGGGCTTAAATAAGCTCCACGACCCTGGTTTGCCAAATTAAAAGCTACTCTTTGCACCTAGGGTTTCATTAGTTCCACTTCGGATTCTTATCTTTTCTTCACAAAGAAGCATGGAAAAATTATTTATCTTTTAGTTTATGTAGATGATATACTCATTACAGGAGAAGATTCTAGTTTGGTGCATATTGTCAGTGCTGAAAGTCAGTTTGATCTTAAAAACTTGGGCTCAATCAATTTCTTTCTTTATTTTGAAGTTGTTAGAAACTCTACAGGTCTTCTTTTGACACAGAGAAATTATTTGCATGATCTTCTAGTAACAACTAATATGGCAGAGTCAAAATCGAGTTCTACACCAATGTGTCCGGAGATACACTTTCTGCTATGAATTATACTTCTTTTGATACTCTTTTCTCGCAGCCCAAATTGTATCGAATCACTATAGGTGCTTTGTAATATTTGACTATGACCAGACCTGACATTTCATATACTGTCAATAAACTTAGTCAATATTTGCAAAGTCGTACTGAAAAGCACTCGGCTACCTGCAAAAGACTTCTTAACTATCTAAAAGGCACATCAGATCTTGGTCTTCAATTCAAACCAGCTCAGCATCTTATTTTTGTGTGTTATACTGTTGCTGATTGGGAAGCTCTTTGGAGGATCGTAGGTCTACAAGTGACTATTGTGTGTTCCTTGGTGGTAATCTGGTTAATTGGTTATCTAAGAAACAACATGTTGTAGCAAAGAGTTCTTCTGAAGCTGAGTATCGAGCCTTGTATTTAGCTACAGCTGAATTGCTATTGTTACAAGCTCTTTTCACAGAGCTTGGTGTGTTCATTGAGAAGCCTCCCATTATTTGGTGTGATAGTACTGGTGCAGGTTCACTTGCCTCTAATCCTGTTTTTCATGCTAGGATTAAGCACATCGAAATTGATGTACATTTTTTTCGAGAAAAGGTTGAGAACAAGCAAGTTGATATTAGATATGTTCCTACAGAAGAACAGACAACAGACATTTTTACTAAGGCACAGCCACTTTCACGGTTCTTGTATCTTTGCTCCAAGCTCTCCTTAGAGTATCCCTCGTCCAGCATGAGGGGGAGTAATACATAATTAGTTTAGTCTCCGCTGATGTGTCAAGATTAGTTCATGATTCTTATTAAGAGTTTGTTATAGTCCAGATGTGTTAACTAATTCTGTTTAGAGTTTTTATGAGTCTCAAGTATATATATTGTATCATACATATTCTACAGTGTTAAGAATGAAATAATAATCAATACGATTCACTTTCTCTGTTTTCTCTCTATACTTTAGTTTCTCTTTATTTCTGTCTCCGTGGATTAGCTCCAGCGAGGTGGGTCAGCCGGGGTTGGAGAATGAACAGAAAATGGGTATGGGATTTTGTGTTAGTTGGTGGTGGATTGATTGGGAGGTATAAGGTGGGTTTAATGGGTGAGGTGAGAGAGGTGGTGAGTTGTTATTGTGGTTTAGGAGAGAGAAAGAGTTGTTGGGGGAAGAAGATGAATAGTAAGGGTTGTGTGTGTGGGTGTAGGAAATAATGGTGAGGTTGAGGTTTTTTTTTGTGTGTGTGTGTGTGAGAATTATGGTGTGAGTGAGGGAGAGTGTTCGTGTGTATTTAATTTGTACCCTTAAAAATAACACAGCTAAAAAAAATATAAAACTAACAAAACTAAAAATCTAAAATAAAATACTACTCTAAAAATAAAATAAAGACTCAAATAAAAAAATTAAACTAAAAAGAAATAAAAATCTATTAAACTAAAAACAAAAATCCTAAAAATGTAAAATATAAAAAATATAAAAATAAATGAAATCCTAAAAATTAATTCGAATAAAATAAAATAAAATAAAACTAAAAACTAATCAAAATCAAAAAATACATTGATAAAATAAAATATAAAAATATGCAAATAAATTCTAAAAATCCTAAATACATCCTAAAAATAAAACGACTCAAAATAAAATATAAAATAAATTCTAAAAATTAAAAATGACTCAAATAAAAATCTGAAAATAATATAAAATACAAATTAAACACACATGGGGCTCGGAGAATGGTCTGGGCTTGGTTTAGGTTTACGTTAGGATTTTGGGACACGGTTCGGGGCATCGAAACTCATCAGGGCGTGCTCAACTATGACTTCAGCCTTCACGGTCTCTTTGATTTCTTCATTGTATGCTTTTTACCGCTACTGTGTCAAAAATATAATGATTTAGAATTATTTGTATCACAACTGCATGTCGACCAGAGAAATAAACAAATACGAACATAAGGCCACTTTTAGTAAAAACGAATGACTAAAATGCATCTATTCGGGGTATAAAATTGACACTTTTGGGTGCTTATAAAGCATCTTTCCAGATCTATCCTCGATTTGAACCATGACCTCCCATGCTCTCGCAAGATCATGAGTAAGCTGGGCTACAAGGGCTTCAAGAATCTTCTGAGCCTCCAATGAGGAATGTACCTCACTCGTAAGACTAGACACTTGCTTAGTCAAGTCCCCTTTCTCTTTCTCAAAACAACTCTCTCTTTCTTCAAACAGTCTCACTTTCTCTTTAAACTGACTCTCTTTCTCAACACAACTAGTCTCTCTCTCAACACAGGTAAACTCTCTCTCTCTTAAGGCAGTGCATGTGGTGGACTCTCTCTTTCCCACTTCTCCTAAATATTCCTCTAAAGCAGTGATCCTATGAACTAACTCTTTATTACGTTTTTTTATTTTAAATGACTCGGTATACAACTCGTCGTAGGTGTGTCAAAGGTCACTCTCGCTCTCACTTGTGGCATCCTCCCCCCCACTCAGTTCGTTCTCACTATCGAGGTGTCCCTGTGAAGTAGCATTCTCATAGTCTTGAGGAGCACTAGAGGTACTCACATGACTAGCCATGAATGTGGTGAAGTTACATTCATGCGATAACTCATCTCCAGAGTCCACAGACTCCACCTCACTGTCGTCATAAAGGGTAGGATTGAGAAGAGCTTTGAAATTTTCTTTGGAAAGTTTGTTCAGCCTAGTAGAGAACTTAAAAGCTCTATGACCCTTTGAGTCACAGGCATAACATCTCTCACCGTCTTTCTTAGGAGGGTCTTTATGTTCTTTTTCATTTTTCTTTTCAAACTTATTTTTCTCAAAATTCTTTTTATCTTTGAAATTTCCATTTTTCTTGAGCTTGAGAATTTTCTTAAATTTTTTTGCGAACAAAGAAAAATCATCTAAGTCAAGGTCACAATCTGAATCTGACGTTTCTTTCTCCCTTTTTTAGATGACTCTACTATCTTTCTTGCCGATCCCTCACTCTTACTATCCTAGGCTTCAAGAGCAATCCCTTTATTTTTAGATTTTATTATGTGAGGGAACATGCCAATTTCATATGGTTGGAGGTCTCCTACTAACACTTCTAATTTTGGATCTTTTAAAGTGTTTAAAAAGTTTAGCACAATGACTTTGGGGATGAAGCGTTTGGGCCAAGTTCTCAAAATCATTTTAATCACTCTAATATCAGGAATGTGTTCACCAAGGTTAAAATTGTTGTTAGCAATGTCAGACAAACGAGCATAATACTCATCAAAGCATTCAGATTCAAGCATGGTGATTGTTTCAAATTGACTAGATAGATTTTAAAACTTTTACTCTTTGACAACAATAGTGCCTTCATGGGTAAGTTGGAGAACATCACACGTCACTTTAGACATGGTGCACGTCATTATGCGTCGGAACTCATTAGGAGAGACGGATCCAGAAATAGCACTTAGACCCTTAGAATCATACGTGCACCATTTATGTTCATCCTCAGTCCATTGGGCCACATGTTTTAAAATTTTCACATTATCAACAATGATGGTGAGAGGTGACCACCCATTTTCAATAAGAAACCACACACATTCATCAATGGCCTTAAGAACAAATTTCATATGGGCTTTCCAGTATGCATAATTAGATCAGTCAAAAATTGGAATTTTACTAAACGATTTTTCCATTTGAACAAACGCCTTTTCAAGAAATCAATTTTTTTTTAAACAATTGATATTCAGAAAAAAATTTGCAAACAATTACATGGTAAATTTGTGTAAGAGGCTCTGACGCCAATTTGAGAGTGCGCCTTATGTTGAAACAAAGAAATTTATTTAATTAAACCCAGTTTTCCATTAAATCCTAACCATGCATCTAGGTGTGATTGGAGATAATATTAATCATGCAAGAATATTCAATCGCAAACAACCAATTGAGGAAAAATCCCCCAAAGGGGTAAAACCTTTTTATTTTGATTATAATTTGTAAAATTCGATTTACATGGATTACAATGAAAATACAAGCAGTGACAAATGAAATACCTGCAGGTGTCCATTTCGATGTCGTCGACTGGAATATCCCGCAAGAGCTCCAGAAGGTCAGCAATGGAAAAGAGACGACTTCTCCACAAGGTTACTCCAAAAGAGTAAATCAATCTCCTTTAATGTTTAAAGGATTTACATAAAGCATTGAAACTTGTTTTTGAATCAAAAAGGGTATTTTTTCTTGATAAATGGTGAAGAACTGATAGCATAGGTCTGGTAAAATTTCCTTTCAAAGTCCTAAAACAAGTAATTCCCATTCGTGGAATTTATAGGAACTGAAACAGAATCATGCGCTTGATTTTTTTAAACCGTCGAATCGATCCAAAAACGATGAGGGGGTCGATCTGATATTCCGGATCAGACCTTTTTCTTTAAAAACATATCGGTCTGATAGAATGAAAATATACAGTGAGTTCAAACCATTGGATCGGTCCGGTTACTTAAAAAAATGATATGTCCGGTTACCAAGTTATTGCAGTTAGTTTCTAACAACATATGACTTGAAGCAATAGAATCACAAACACTATCACGAACCCGTGATTGGTGAAATAGGAGACGACGCATGATGTTGATGATGATTGGAATGAGTAACGCAAAATTCGGATTGAGGCTTCGAACGAAGATCGTGCTGAGACAAGCCAACTGTAGCAGTATATGGCATATTACCTATGATCTAGGATACTTAAGAAGATCCTAGATTCTACCACAGACATTTATAAAACACATCCTTACAATATATATATTTGTGTGTGTGTGAATGTATTAGAATAATTTTATTTATTAATATATTTTTTATATTAGATGTATATGTTTAACATATAAATTTGTAGTGTACAAGTATAATAATATGTATTGATAAACTTCAGGTAAAATAGTCTTTTTAGTTCAAAACGTTGGTCAACTAATGGTCAAACTGGCCAACTGATGATTTTCGTTAATTTTGGACCTCAATCTCTAATACAAAACTAATAGACTCAAATTCAAAATAATTAAAACTATTGTACTCCAGAAAGTAAATGACCAAATTTTTTATCACTTATTAATAAATGTATGAAATGTACACTTATTCTACACTACTATATAGATGGATGATTTTTTAATAATTAAACTAGTACTTTTAAAATGTTATTTGTAAAAAAAAGTCAAGGGCCTTTTTTTGGTAAAATAAAATTTAATTAAACCAAATAGCAAAGCCCAAAAAGAGGATACAAGAAATTAATCCAATAACACACCCAAGGCACAGAGGCCCAAACCCACAAAGGCACATAGGCCCAAAACACACTAAACTCTCAACCTAAAAAATAACATAAGGCACACATGCCTTAACATCCAAACCCACAGTCTACAAGTAAAGCAATCCTAAGCTCAACCGAAACTGAATACAAACACACAAAGCAACCAAACCACTAAACCCGACCCAAATATAACTGAAATTTTTATTTTTCCCGTCTAAACCTTTACAACTGATTTTTTGAAAACGAAAATGCCATAGATATGTTAAGTTATAAAACTACCTTTAAAATCTAAATATTTATTTTGTAAAGAAAATTTTGGTATGCTGGTTTGTATTGAATTTAAAGATGTAAAATTTTTATTTAGACATTTATTTCTATCCGTATACAAAAATTTGACCAACTTACTCGACAATACACATATATCAAAAACTATTGGATGGTATTTTTACAAAAAAAAAAAAAACATATTTGAGTTCATACGTGTATAAACAATGAATTGTGTAATTATGTTCTATAACATGTCCAAGATAAATCAATTCAGTATATATATATATATATATATATATATATATATATATATATCAACAATAACCTTTAGCAATTTTATTAATACACACACACACACACACATGTGTATTAATAAAATTGCTAAAGGTTATTGTTGATATATATATATATATATATATATATATATATATATATATATATATATATATATATATATATATATATATATATGTGTGGTAAACCAACATGATGAATGGATTTAGAATTTTCGTAATTTTTTTTTTGACAATCACTTTAACAATAACCACTATCTATCTAAAATATTATCGTGTACCAAACAGGATGTATAACTGTATCATTGTGGTTTCTTTGTTTGTTAGTAATTCATCACTCTATTGCCCACCAAACATTAGAGGTGAAACTCAGTTATAGTTGTAGTTAATAAGGTAAAGGAAAATTGAATGAAAATCATCAAACTCTATATAACGTGTTATTCCAATTGGTATGATATAAATATAAAGATATACTATGACAGTTATATATTCTAATAAATGAATTTGTGGACGTTGAATTGCTAAATAGCACTTGGAAGTTTTTTTATTGAGAAATTTTGCGCAAACCATTTGTGATGCTTTTACTGGGGCTAAAAGAATCCAGTAACCAAAAGAAATTTAAATATTTCGCTTTCTATGTACAATGCATGAAAAATGGTAGGAAAAATTAAGGACTTATGGTTGGACAATGAAATGGTAATGTAATATATACATAAATTAAATATGAGTTTGAGGCTTGATAAATTGTGATAATAGCCCCTTTCTACAATAATTGTGGTTATTTGAATGGTGAAAATTTTATGTTAACACGATACAAACTTGAGGGATTATATTTGAAAATCATTGAAACAAATAATAATATAACACCACCTATCCACACAAACTCGAAATAACACAAAGCACAATACACATGTAAATTGGCTCTCTAACGAAAAGCCTTTAATCTTTTCAAATAAGTCATTTTTACATAAGACATTTCCAAATTAATTATTAAAAAACATTTTTTTTTCAATTGGTCATATTTATACATATAATGTATATTTACTACATGTTTAGAAATAGGACCTATTAGATCAAAAACCAAATTTTCATGTTAAACTTACGGGTGATACTAAAGGTACCACCAAAATTAAAATAATTGTATATTATATTTAATTTAAAAACATTGTGCAATAATATGGAATATAAATTTTGATAGTAATTTTAGCAACTCACTACACCTACCCTTCCTTTCTAACTAACTTTGCCAAAAGGGGGTTCCTGACACACTCTAGTGACACAAAAATCCAATGCGAGTTGTTTTTTCACTTTTCCACCATTCGAAAGGTCATAAAACTATTTACAAGTTATTCTTATATGTAATAAATATAAATTGAACAGAACGAACAATTGACAAACTTGTTAATTTATTAACATTTCTCTTTATGTCAATCAAACTCCTACTTACATAAAAATTTGTTTCAGGTCCCATACCCAAACCAATTCTTCAAAATAATATAAATAAGGAAAAAACTTCTTTTTGATAAAAACAAGAAGATTAAATTAAAATGGGAATCTTACAAGTAATGTTACAAACTGCAACCCGTACCGCTACTATAGTATACACATCGCGGATAAAGGCTGAAGTAAAAAACACGGAATCTGAACATACACTATAGAAAAAAAAAACTTGAAACCGAGTGGGCCGTAAGAACATCGCCACAAGCATTAGCTTCCCATAAACATAAACATAAGGTAACATGTTGAAATCCCTGGAAGCCATCGCGGATATCCCGGATGGCCTGGATCAAATTCATGTGATCTAGATTTTGGGCATGGTTCCTGTGGATTACATTAAAAATAATTTGACTATCGGTTTCCACTTTGGGGAGAGTAATACCCCTGAGTAGAAGCAAGATCTAGAACAATTTTAATGGGACAAATCTCTGCTAGAACTGATGATGCAAAGCCTATATGTTGGGTAAAAGCACATACAAACTTTCCCTGAGAATCGTGGATAATCCCACCAATTGAAGCATGACCCGTGGTATGTGATTTTGCTCCACCCGTATTACATTTGATGAATGAAGGCGCAGGTTTGGTCCGAGAGGACAAAGTTATGGGTGTTTGCTGAAACATCGCCTCACGGTGCGGGATCCAAAACAACCAAAGAAGAAAACATGGTTGAAGTTGATTGACTGTGTAACACCTCGTATTTTTGGGAAATTATTATTTTATTAATTCATTTAATTTCAAATTACTTGTGTGTCACAATTTAATTGGATTGATTATTATTTATATTTATTGAATATTAATCTGATGAGTAAATGATTAATATTTATTGGATTTAAATTGACTAAGTGAATAGTAATAATTTAATTACGTCATAACGAGCAATAGTGATGGGGCATTTAT
Organism: Sambucus nigra; assembly: GCA_949130495.1. Taxonomy (NCBI): domain Eukaryota; kingdom Viridiplantae; phylum Streptophyta; class Magnoliopsida; order Dipsacales; family Adoxaceae; genus Sambucus; species Sambucus nigra. The sequence continues at coordinate 381,264,358 of OX422224.1, forward strand.
TTATCCTAACCGAGAGTCAGGCAAAGATTATATTCGGGTCGAGATAAGAAATTTTATTAAACTAAATTGGATGGTAATTCTAAATGTACGGCTGAGTCCGGATGGGTCGAAATAGTGAAAAAAGAGTACCTAGGGGTAGTAAATGGGTCTCGGGGCATTTTTAGGCATAATCAAGCTCACATTAGAGTGTTTGGGCCCTTTTTATAAGGCCCACAAGCCTAAAAACGGGTTGAGTTATTAAGCCCTAAAAGTAAGAGGGTGTGGCAGCTATAATACATTTTAGAAAACCCAATTGAGAGAAAGATAAATGGGTACAATTAGAGAAACCATGGAAGCCAAAATCAAGAACAAATGTGTGTGATAAGATGATATCATCTACACAAGAGGATTCAGACCCTAGGAACCCTAAGGCAAGTGGTTAAACTTTCTTTTAAATTAATTGCATATTTCTATTCATATCATAGTGGATGTGATAAGATGATATGGTTTTGGGGTTAGTTGATATCTAAATTGAGTTTTGATGGGTAGGATTGAATTGTATAACAACGTCTTGAATTTGAAAAACTCTATGAAATTGGATAAATTAAACCATCATTTTAGAAACTATTTTTTGACGTTTTGGTTGCAAAAATGGTTGTTCTATCCATGTTGCCTCGTAGAAAATCTAGTTTCTTGAATTTCGTTCCCTGATACATTTTCTCCAAAACGGCATTTTAAAAATCTGGGCAGATTCGTGCAGCAAATTTTAAGAAATGTTATTTTTAGTTGTTATTCCATTGGAGGTTGCCTAGATTGATTGATTGTGATTGTTGTTCTATAATAAGGTCATTAGGCCTAAAGTGGAGATTAGGTTTACATAAAGCGAGACAAGTAAGATTTGGGATAATTGAGAAAAAAATCCATAAGGGAATTAAGGTTGAAATTGAGTAAATTGAAAATCTTAGATTAGTAAGTGTGCAGAATTTATTAAGGAGAATTTGAATAATGAATTCTAAATATTGTATTTTCGGGCCAAATGAGCGAGTTCGGATATAACGGTTGAGCGACGCCAAGGTGATAAATTATTTAATGCATAGTTAATTAATTTTTAGAGTCAGGGAAATTGACTCAGATATTTTGGGGCTAGTGCTGCGAGTGTGTAGGCACGAATTTAGCCAAATTAATTTATTATAGGGTTATATGATAAATTATGGAATATTCAAGATAAAAAGAGAGTTAACTTTAATAAGTGGAATTTGAGGAATGAGCTCTATAAGATGAAATGTTAGGCTAGTGGAATTTAGTTGGGTGACACAACTAGAGTCAACAAAATATATAAATGTGAGATTTATTTAAATTACAAGTCAGTACATAGACTTAGAAATGTTAGGCTAGTGTTACGGTAATTGTGCATGTGCAGTGTATATATATAAATGTGAGATTGAATTGTATAACATGTGATAATGTTATATGGTCCCAAATTAGAAATGGTTAATTAAGTTAATGTGATAAATAACTTATAAATCGTATATTAAACATACTCGGGCCAGAGTAGTGTGATAGGAAGGATATTATCGAGAAGTAGTTACGGGGTAGGTGACTAGATGGGTTATATAAAAAAGCATTATGTGTGCACAATTGTTGATGGGTGAGTCGGTACTCAAGGGAGTGCGACACTAGCCTAAATATGAAGAGCATTCATGAATTTTTATTTAATTAAATTTAATTAACTTGCTAAGTATTTTCAAAATGTTTTGGGTTCTAACCCTTGCTATAAAATATTTTCAAAATCTTTTAGGTGTCTAGCCACAGGGATGCCAGGATTGTTTCTATTATAGTGTAACACAACTACAGCATATGTGAATGTTATAGGATTTAGTCTTAGTCACTTTGGCTCTTTCATTCCTAGAGTAGGATGCAGTCAGTATTTCATTTGGGCATGTTGCCCTAGTTATTTCATTTGTTTCAGTCAGATGATGTACTCAATTTATTTTTTCTAGTTGTTCATGTTTTCTAATTTGGATTTGTAGCCAATGGTTTATTCGGCCAGGATTGTATTTATTCATTTTTATGGTTGACTCAGTGATTATGTGAATGGTTTAAACTGTATTCATCCCTATGTTGTTGTTGTTGTTGGATAAAAAGATAAAATTTGGCACCGTTTCTTTTTTAATACTAGGTGGTTAGTAAGTTTAAAAAAAAAATTGATGGTGATGCTAAGAATGAACCAAATGAGATACCTATTTAATTTGATGTATGACTAATCACCCAATATTTTATTAGGCGAGTTGTCAAAGATCGTATCAGTGCATCAGATTCTAGTGTCCTTAGGATCTGTGTGACTTTTCATATCTCAGCTTAACGTTCTTTGATATAGAGCCTTATTATAGGATTGTTGTGTTCCTTTATGTATGCGACTGACGTTCTCCTACTATAAACTAGAGTTGGTATGATTCATATATGCTTTCGATTGAGCGTGGCATATTAAACATTATAGAATGACAAGCGTGGGTCGTTAGAAGGATTGCAGGTGGGAGGACTCAACAGAAGCCATGGAGTATTAAGGTAATAGTGACACAATAGGAGTCACCACGATTATTGTTCAAACAATTGAAGTTGAAGTAACCGCTGAGGCATAATAGTTTCCCTAACAACCATCGTGAACAACGATGGTGGAAATCTAAAACCCTAAGTGTAGACGACAAGGGGTGAGGGTCAGAGAAGTTTTTTATTTCTGAAGAACAACCCACTAGAATTCAAGGAAGGTGTGGAAGGGTTTTTTATGAATAGATGTAGAATATTCAACTGGAATCACATGTGGGGGAGTGTAGTGACACTCAAGTCAAATTTTGGCCAAAGATGTTTGCTCATAGAAGCAGCGTAGGGTGATGGGAGTTAGTCACCATAGCCATGGGAAAATTACCATGAATAATGAGGAATTAGGGGTGAGGATTATTACGAATTCTCTCACCAGGGATTATATAGAGAGGCAATGGAGATTTCAATAATTTTCAAAAAAGAGCCAGACAGTGGGCATATGTTAAGGTTTTTTTAAGTTGATAATAGATCCGTGGGTAGAATATACAAGCGCGGATAGGAAATTTGACTAGGACTGGTGTCATTGTCATCAAGGTCGTACATTTATAAAATTATGTCAATGCTCTCATGAAAAGGGAGCTAAGGGAGTTAAAGAATCAAACTGAAGGGAAAGGAAGGGTTTTGTAGGGCTAGTGAGGCACCAAGGGACGGGATACCTAGTAAAGGACCCAAATTAATGATCGAGACCAATATAATTTGTACTAAGTGATGGTGGGTTCTGTCAGGGACATCAAGGACATCAACAATTCCAATAGGACCAGTAGAGCCAACGATACAATAGGGATAGCAATTAGGGTCAATACTATAAGGTCCACGAGAAGGAAAATCCCCTATATGAACAATGGAGCCAGAGAAAAAGGAAGAGCCAAGTAGGTGTCTTATGTTTAGAGAGTAGAAACACATGTGTGGATCTTGTCAGTAGTGAGTCAGGGGATAGGAGCGGGATGCCTCGCAAGGGAAGAAGTTATAGAAGTTTTCATTCGTTTAGAACTAAAGTGTTGTGTCCAGGAACCATTTGTGCTGCAAGTGTTATGGGCAACTAACATCACGAGTTTTATCCCAGAGTGACTAGGGTATATTTTGTGTGACACAAGAGGGTCACATTGTTTAATTCGCGTGTGAGACATGTCTGGTAGAGGTATAATTAATAGTACTGTAATTGTAAAAATATTCCCTTGAGTATCGAGGCTCTCTTTAATTCTACCTGCACGGGAGCGGGTGTGGAAATTGAGAAGTTATATTTTCGAGGTAACCCCATGATGAGAGGTGATTATACGCTTGTGATGTTATCCTGAGTACGGACGGGTTAACGATGGTGGGAGGTTATTGGAAGGCTATCATGCTCGTTGTTCCAGGGAAGGATGTATATTATTTTTGCGACATCTCAACTGAAAGAGGGTCAAGCTCGTGACGGTATTATTGGTTTAAACTTCAGAGAATACAGTTGTCTAGTTATATTGGATCTCGGTGCATAGGGACTCTTACTAATGAGATTCAGGGTCTATCGGGTTACCGTGGAGTGGAGAGATTTAGCTCGTTATCAACTTAGCACTGAGGACATAGTGATAGTACGAGCACAGTAGTATATGGATCCTTTAGAGATGCACGAGTCCGTGATTAGACCAGTGAGTATAGTGACAAGGTTTGAGTTTCCAGAGTGTATGCTTTGAGATCTACAAAAAAATCGTGTATTGACGATGCTGAGGAAGAATGCATTGGGAAAAGCTCTTTTGGCCTTGCTGTAAGATGGTATATGTATAAGCCTTAATAAACGTCAAACGTCATTGGATGCTAAGATATCAGATTAAATGATAATTATTGAACTTTTGGAGAAAACACGTTGAGCAGAGAACTATTAACAAATAGGGCCAGTGGAGCCAAAAAGTGTTACGAAAGAAACCCTTGGAAGATTTGTAGCACAAGTGGACAGGTGGGGCAATATCGGGAATAATTGAATAGTAATTTGTAAGGTGATAAAAAAATACCAGAATATTTAGCCACGCCGAGAATGCAGGGGCCGAACTTGAGATAAATATGTTACATATGTGAAGATCTGAGGTTTGTGCAAACATGCTCGGGTTATAGGGTGTATGGGTGCCCTAGGTGGAGCAAAGTCTCACTTAGTCAGATGTTGAGAAGTTTTGGGAGCAAACACAAAGGCAATTATTTTAATTATATTCTAGAAAAGGGGAGTAAGATGTCCCTCATAATATGAAACGTTGAGCGTGGGGATTGGTGGTGAGAAATACATAGTGGAGTTGCCTCCAAGTTAAATCATTTAGGGATGGAAAAAGGTTGATCCAGGGTTATTTCAACTAGGATCTTGTAATTTTGATATTCCAAGTGATGGGATTGATGAGCATGAGCGGTGAAATTCATATTTGGGACATCAAAAATCAAGGAATGCATAATTATAGATTTATGGGTGTTTGGGAGTATTAAATACCACTAGTAGAGTTACATGTGATACCTCATGGCAGTGTATTATCAACGTAACACGTTATCAGAAATTATCAGGGAAATTTTTCCATCCACCCTTTGGTTGGGAAGGGTGGTGGAATAACAAGCTTCTGGGACCCAAAGTGATTTATGTTCCATCGTCAGGAATGGAACAAACCGTGTCTTTTTTTAAATGGCTCAAAAACGTAAGGAGAGTTACGTCTTCGAGAGTTAAGGAGTTGAAGTTTGACATGAGTAGGCAGGCATTATTATGGGTATTTAACTGAGGGAGTCACATGTTGGCAACATGAAATTTCACCCATTTAAGGTGGTGCATTTTTCATACAACTAAGGGAGCATAGGCTCATCTTTTGAGGCACTACATGTTCGGAGACCATTGAGTTGGATATTAATGACCAGGTGTTGGTTAGATTATCTCCCACAAAAGAGGTTATGAGGTTCGGCATGACAGGGAATCTAGCACCGAGATTTATGGGAGGCCATTCCTACCATTGAGAGAGTGGAACCGATCGCTTATAGACTGGTTTTACCATAGCATCTACAGCGGATACATGACGTTTTTCATTTGGCATCACTGAAGGATTATTGAAGGAGTGTGAGATCTTCTTGCATGTTACACTTGAGGATTTTGATTTGCAGCCATATGTCTCACATGAGGAGAGACTTCTAGCTATTATGGATAGTAGTAAGCGCAAGATGCGATCTAAAGTGATACCACTTGTTAGAGTTTAGTGGGGACACCACATCGTTGATAAGTCAATTTGGGAGCAGGAGGATGACATGCGAGAGTAGCATCGAGAGGTATTTGCCACTGTTACAACCTAATTTTGGTGACGAAATTCCCTTGTAGGGGGGAAGTATGTAACACCTCGTATTTTAGGGAATTTACTATTTAATTAATTCAGTTAATTTTAAATTACTTGTGTGTCATTATTTAATTGAATTAATTATTATTTATATTTATTGAATATTAATTTGGTGAGTAAACAATTAATATTTATGGGATTTAAATTTACTAAGTGAATAGTAATAATTTAATTACTTCATAATGAGCAATAGTGACGTGGAATTTATTTATCCCAATCGGGAGTCGGACATAGACTATATTGGGGTCGAGATAAGAAATTTTAGTAAAATAATTCGGATGGAAATTATGAATGTATGGTTGAGTCCGTATGGATCGAAAAAGAGTACCCAGGGGTATTAAATGGATCTTGGGGCATGTTTAGCCATACCTAAGCTCACATAAGAGTGTTCGAGCCCTTTTTATAAAGTCCACAAGCCTAAAAATGGGATTGGGTTATTAAACCCTAAAAGTGAGTGGATGTGACAGCTATAACACATTTTAGAAAACCATTAAGAGGGAGAGAGAGAGATGGGTGCAATTGGAGAAACCATGGGAGGCAAAATAAAAAACAGTTGTGTGTATTCTTCATCAAATAATCATCATCTACACCAAAGGATTTAGACCCTACAAATCCTAAGGCAAGTAGTTAAACTTGATTTTAAATTAATTGCATACTTCTATTCATATCATAGTGGGTGGGATAAGATGATATGGTTTTGGGGTTAGTTTATATCTAAATTGCGTTTTGATGGGTAGGATTGAATTGTAGAACAACTTCTTGAATTTGAAGAAGTCTATGAAATTGGGTAAATTAAACCATCATTTTGGAAACCGTTTTTCGACGTTTTGATTCCAAAAATGACCATTTTGTCCGGGGTGCCTTGTAGAAAATTTGGTTTTCTTCATTTTGTTCTCTGATACGTTTTCTCATGAACGGCTCCAAAATGCCTCAAAAAGGCATTTTAAAAATCTAGGCAGATTCGTGGGGAAAATTTTAAGAAATGTTATTTTTAGTTGTTATTCTGCTGGTGGTTGCCTAGATTGATTGATTGTGACTGTTGTTCTATAATTAGGACATTAGGCCAATAGTGGATTTTAGATTTACATAAAGTGAGACAAGTAAGTATTGGGATAATTTAGAAAATAATCCATAAGGGAATTGAGGTTGAAATTGAGTAAATTGAAAACCTTAGATTAATAAGTTTCTAGAATTTATTAAGGTGAATCTGAATAATAAATTCTAAATATTGTATTTTAGGGCCAAGTGAGCAAGTTCGGATATATTGGTTGAGCGACGCCAGGGTAATAATTTAATTAATGCGTAGTTAATTAAAGTTTAGAGTGAAAAAAAAATGATTAAGATATTTTGTTGCTAGTGCTGCGAGTGTTATGGCACGGATTTGGACGAATTAAATTATTATAGGGTTATCTGATAAATTATGGAATATTCAAGATAAAAAGGGAGTTAACCTTAACAAGTGGAATTTCAGGAATAAGTTTTATAAGATGAAATTTTTTACCGAAGCAGCGAGTCTGGGTAATTTAGTTGGGTGACACAACTCGTGTGAACAAAATAAATAAATGTGGGATTTACTTAAATTACAAGTCGGTACATAGACTTGGAAATGTTAGGCTAGTGTTATAATAAATGTGTACGTAGTAGACATGATTAATTAAATATGTATATATGCAGTCATTGTGTAGTATATATATATATATATATGTGTGTGTGTGTGTGTGTGTGTGTGTGTGTGTGTGTGTGTGTGCGCGCGCGCTTTATAAATATTAGTGTGAATAATATTTATACGAATACATACTCCTTTAGTGTTATCACGGGAGGTTTCACGATGTGGGTGAATACCAAAACTTGAGGAACATGGTGAGTATAGTTCCCAAGTCATAGCATACGGATTTAGGGGTGAGACGTCTTGGGTATGATTCGGTCTCATTTCTTGAGGGAACTATGACCACCTCCACGATGTTTATTTTGTTTCACGGATTTGGGGAGAGAACCATGTCAGGGTGTCTGGGTATATGAGTATACATGGATTGATAGCATTGTAGAGATACATCCAGTGAGTGCCTACTCAGGAGAATGTTTATATATTTACGAAATGTGTGTGAATGTTGTAATATGATGATATGTACATATTGTGCATATATTTATATACAGGTAAAATACATCGTGTGAGTTGTATTGATCATATACAACACGTGAGAATGTTATATGGTCCCAAATGAGAAATCATTAATTATGTTAATGTGATAAATAACTTATAAATAATATATTAAACATACTCGGGCTAGAGTAGTGTGACAAAAAGGATATTATCAAGAACTAGTTACATGGTAGGAGACTAGGTGGATTATATAGAAAAGTGTTAGGTGTGCACAATAGTTGAGAGATGAGTCGGTCCTCAAGGGAGTGTGAAACTAGCTTAAATATGAAGAGCATTCATGCATTTTAATTTACTGCAATTTAATTAACTTGTTAAATATTTTAAAAGTGTTTTGGGTTCTAACCCTTGCTATAAAATATTTTCAAAACCTTTTAGGTGTCCAGCCATAGGGACGTCAGGATTGTTTCTATTCCAGGGTTACGCAGATGCGACATATGTGGATGTTGCAGGCTTTAGTCTTAGCCGCTTCAGTCATTTCATTCCTAGAGTGGGATGCAGTCAGTATTTCATTTAGGCATGTCGCCCTAGTTCTTTCATTTGTTTCAGTTAGATGATGTACTCAGTTTATTATTTCTGGTGGTTTATGTTTTCTAATTTGGATTTTGTGGCCGATAGTTTATTCGGGAAATATTGTATCTATTCATTTTTATGGTTGACTCTGTGAATGTGTGAATAGTTTAAAATATATTCATCCGCATGTTGTTGTTGTTTTGATAAAAAGATAAAATTTGGCACCGTTTCTTTTTTAATATTAGGTGGTTAGTAAGTTTTAAAAAAAAAAATCGACAGTGATTCTAAGATTGAACCAAATGAGATTCCTGTTTAATTTGATATAGGACTGATCACCCACTATTTTATTAGGACGGGTGTCACAGACTACAACTCGAGCCATATATTGTATGTGGGAGAGCTCCACAAATATGGATGCAAGACTAGTGTCAAGAAGAGGCCTAGAGTGTCGGAGTTGGAGAAATGCTAGACAATCAGAGTAAATATGTGTATTGCAGTCGTCCAACTCAGAAAGTGTGCACAGAGGAGTCGGTAATTTATGGGGGTAAGATACTTTCCCATAAATATATCCAAGGAAGCGTGGGAAGGTGCTGGTCATAGAGGTGGATGTGAAGACAATCATAAGCCGATTTAAGGGTAAAAGTTCCACTAGAACTAGGCCACCAGTACAGAATATCCGGTGAGTCTTGATATGGGATATACAGGGCACAAATATGATGAATAGAATCCAATGGCTTCCACTGAGCTAAATATAATCTTATCAAACAATATAAGCTTTAGTTACATGTATTCAACATAAAAACTTTACAAGTAGCAACATCAAACAAATAGATATGTATAAGAAACAGTCACATAAGAGAAAGACATGGAAATAAAAAAGGTTGTTTTGATGACATTTTTTGAAGTTATGGTCTTTATGGCCACTATCAAGATTAAGGAGAATGTCGGAAACCACCAATGCCACCTCCACTGCCAATTAGGTTGTTAGCAATCGTAAAATGTATGGACACTAACATTCTCCTCAATGCTGATAGTTCTGTGTAACTATCAAACTTGAGGAGAATATCAGCGATTCATCTTCATTTTTCTTCTCTCTCTAAACTCTTGTTCAATTCCCTCTTCAGATCCTCATTTATCTTCTTCAACTCCAACTCCATGTGTTGGGTCATTTTTCAAAACCCAAGTTTTTACAATACCTAAGATTGCGAAAACTTTATTTGAATTGTAGATGATATTTTTGTTTGTGCCTTTACTAGATATAGTTAATTGATGATGTTTTATAAACCGAAAAAGGGTATGTCCAGGTTCAATGTATCTATGGACTTGCAAAGATACAAATAGGTTCCTTATTGTTCTGGTTTATACTTTTTACTACTTATTAATTATTTTAAAAGTGTACCAAGTTATTTTTACTTAATTTGTAGCCTAATTATTGCTAAGAGCGTAACAATATTAGTAACAGAGGCAATCTCAAAAATTCGTTTGAAAGAAGACTTTTACCGTGAGTTCGATTTCTATTGATCACGACTGTAAGTATTTGAATTACAATGGTATAGCAAGGTGGGGTCAGTGAAAGAGGGCCCGTGATTTTCTTAACCGAAAACATTCACAAAGTGGCGCTGATCGAAAAAATTCTCACGATAATAATAATAAAAAATTTGTAGCCGAATTATATTATAATGTTATATTATATTTAAAATATGGAGCCATTCTTCGACGGGTGCACTTAACGAGTTTTAAAAAAACAAATAATTTTTTTAAAATGATAAAAAAAATGAATTTTTTTTTTTGGACCGTCAAGTTGTAATACCCCGTAATTTTTCTAAAATAAATAATAAAATAATAATTTGGGAATAAATTAATAATTGTGGAAATTGGACTAAATTGAAAATGTTAATTTAATAATTGCATCAATGTAATTTTTATCAAGTCATATTTGTATGTGATGGATTTTCTACATGTATCTATGTGTATAATTATAACATCGCGTGTATTGTGGAAAATACATAATTAATGTGTGACACAACTAAAAGTACCCAATGTTGACTTAAAATAATTCGAGAGAGATTTCGGGGCACATATGGGATCGTTTAGATGTTTTAGATCTTTAGAAATAGTCCTGGGTCAATGTTTTATAAGTTAAGGAACTTTTGGGTTACTTTGGGCATGTATTCAGGTCCATTTGGGAGTCCAAAAATTAGGTTTTAAGCCCAACTCGGGATTAAGATTAATTAATGTTTAAGTGGTGGTAAACCACTTACCCATTACTATTCAGAAAAATAACTAAAAAAAATTGTTAATGGTAGAGGAAAGGAGAAGAACCAAAAGAGGGAAAATAGCAAGGAATCAAGAAGGAATCAAAAAGGGTCTTTCTTCCAGAAATTATTAAGGTAAGAATTCTCTTGCTTAATTTAAGTTTTTCAATGTATTTCTTGATGCATTATGATAACCCTTAAAATTTCTGGGATTTAGGTTTGATATGAATGATTTGATGATGAATAAATATTCTATCTATGTAGAGGACTAAATTTAATACATGATTAGTCCTAGAAATTTAAATATCGTATCCGTGAAATTTAGGTTAGAGCCCTTAGGGTTCTTGATAGTTAATGTGGACATCTTGATTATTTAATGTGGAGATATAAATGTTGGACTATGGACTGAAATATTGATGTAAACCCCATTGTTGTTGCCTCACAACATGAATTAACCGGTGTGGGAATTGGGACTGAAATCCAAGTTCAAATAAGTATATAATGCTCATAAGTTCTGGGAAAATTAGGCATGAAATTGGGATAGATTCATGTAATTAATGATCATAATCGGACTAATTTATTTGTAGCGACTCAACTACTTAATATAAAGTGGATTCAACCTTTAAAAGCGAAATTGGAAAGAAGAGTATAATTCCTATAGTAGAATAAACAAGCAGATCTGGGCTTCCTCATAATGGAATCGATTCGATTTGAGGGTGAATCGATTAGGTTTGTGAGTGAATCGATTCAGCCTAGGGGGTTGTGCAAGTAAGGCCTGGGGTTTAGTTATGTGTATTTTTAGGAGTCCAAGCGAGTGGGTGGAACCATGTTTGGGATAATAGAGAATTTATTAAAAATACACATGTACCCACAATAAATTAGGAAAATTACAATTAACTAGTGGGTTAAGTAATTAATTAATGGAGTGGAATTAATAATTCGCTAGATGGTAAATTATTAATAATTGGGAAATTGTGACTTCCCCATTGTAACTATGGATTAGTTACCTATACATTTTATATGAGATAATAATGTGTACTTATATGTATTTGTGTGCACATACCAATGTTTGTGGACTGTCCTATCAGCTTGGGGGTTCGTGCATTTGGACTGGGTACCACACGCAGGCAGAGGTGGGCCTTGCGATTATGCAGGTTATATAGCTTCTATGTGGAGGTGCCATCTATGAGAAGTAGGTGTTGATACTGATCCAACCCGTGTCACCGATGGGTATGGGCAATGAACAGGTATCCGACGTAGGTACCGCCCCCCAACTTATGTGTGTTTTATGATGTTTTCTTATGATGAGAAATTCCCCCTGACTTGCCGATAGAGTACAAACTAGACACCAATGGTATATGCCTTTGTGAGTCAAATATATGAAGAACATATATATAATTATCTGGATTTTGTTTGAGATAAATTTAAATGTCTAATAATGTGCACCTAAAATACAACTCTGATTCTATAATGCATAATAGATAATTATGCCATATGTGTGAAACTTATGAGAGTGGAATATTACGAGTATTGGCAATTAATTATAGTCGATACACTTCAGCATTTAATTATCGACAAATCCATTATTACTAATTTGACACGTTGTCATATTTATTATTAGGGACTTATTGGGATGTGAATAATATCATACTTAGATGAGGGCTGAGGTGTTAAATGCATGCAAGTGACGAAGGGGGATATTTATTTTTCATCAACTATACTATTGCATCTTAAACTAATCTATTATATACCTCTAATACGATAGTATTAGAGGTTTTAATAGTCATAAATTCTCATTTCTCTACAGAGAAGCATTTTTCTATTCTACGTGTGTCTCTTATTTTAAAAGACTCTTAATTTACCCACATCTTTTTCTCTTTCCGTCCCTTCATATCTCTCCCTCCTTATATTAACTTGCGTGTTGTCTCTTCTCTATATCCCTCTCATTTTTTTTCTTTCTTTAGAGATACTAAACGTCATCTTTATATCTTTCTTTACACAATTTTTTCGAATCCAGGGGGTAGCGGCCTCTCTTCTTAGAAGAAAAGGTAAGTCCTTTCCATTATGTTCCTATTTTTGTTGTTGGAATATATTGGACATAACAAGTACAATTTCAAATAGGTTCTAATACTTCAATCATCAAAAGGGTACTATTTTTCTCCCCCAAAAATCAAAAGGTTACTGTTCATGCCTAATTGTACAATCATATACAACATACCGAACCCCAATTCGGTAATCACAGGTACAAAATATAGCAGTTTAGCTGCCTTAAAAGAAATATTGCAAATAGGGGTTGTGAGATTTTTGTTACAAGCATCATGACCATAGGCAAATGCATTAGGATAAGGAGATATTTGGTGATAACCATAGCCTGTGATTGAAGGTGTAACAGTCTCCAATCTATCAACAATGTAGGCTAGACTAATGGAAATTGGATCGCCTTTTGCGTAAACGCCGGAGTTGCACAAAACTATTGGGTACCAAATATTGACTTTGGCGATTTTTCTCAGGTTCACCGGCGGTGGATGTAAAGTGGGATCCTCAATAATAAATTGATTTGCTATGTGATGATGTTATTTCTTATTATTCTTCATCCCTTCCCTATACTTATTTATTTGATTTAATTCACTATATTGTTCATATGTACCGAGAGTCAACTTTTAGATTTTTTTTTTGTAATCTTTGATGTAGTTAGGTACTTCTTTATTTTAGATTTTTTTCTTTTTTGTAATATTGTAACTTTAATCATGTTGTGAATAAACTTATATATTAAACTGGAATAAATTTTTAATAAATAAATTCAACATTTGAACATACTTCCTATTGTTAAATGGTTAATTTTAACTTCCATTGAGTACTAGGAGTCAAATAACAAAACTAAATATCGACACTGAATGCTAAATGATATATGTAGTTGAAATTTTTTGATGTTATAGAGTTCAATTGGTCTTGGAGTTTATTATGCTACATATTTACTTTTTAAAGAAATTCCCAAAAGAAGATACATACTTGACAGGAACTTAAGCTTTATTTCATTGTTGAGTAAGTATGTATATAGGTTTGTATTTTCATTTTAGTTGGTGCTTCGGTTTTGTACCATAATTGTGTGGATCTTTCTTTCTACATTCTCCCTTTATTCATGTATATAGATAAAATGGATATTTGTTCTTATTTGTTATATTATTAAAAATTTCTCTATACCATTATATGGGAAAAATTTTAATTTATTTTTCTCAATAATAGTCTTAATATTAATTTTTTTTAAGTTGATTACTTTTTACAAAATATTATAATACGCCCGCACATCGCACGGGTTACGTGCTAGTTAAGTTAATTATTGCACACCTCGGGCTTTGACCTAAATTTAAATGTTATCTCCCCCTAGGTGCTCCTAGACAGAGATAGTTGGATTGTGTTGTGACAGTCTTGCAAACTTTATTGCTCATCTGTTTTCAGATTTATCGATTCCATCATAGGTTATTTTCTGCAGAGTTAGGTATTTTATTTGTAACATTTTTAAGGGCATAAGCCTGAGACTTCTTTACATTATATTGTTTCAGATTTCTATCATACTGGTTGGATTTATAATTTAGTTCTATGATGGTTTGGATCAATTTAAATATTATGGATCCATTCATGGTATTTCAAATACGGGCCTTTAAATATAATTATTTATATTTACATTTATGTTAAGAATGGTATTAATTGGCGAGCAATCCCTATATTCAGCATATCGTGTCTGGTCAACCTTTACGTGATAAATAGGGGTTGTTACATAAGTGAAACTGTTGAAGACCCTTCTCCATCTAAAGTGTAAATACAATTAATTACATTCGTTCAAATTAAGAATTCATCTACAACTTTTACATATAATAAGGATAAACTCAATCAAATGCTGTAAGGACACAAGTCTCCGATTGAGTCTTAATGTTGTGTTGGCACAGCTCCAAACAAAAATATTTGTGTCATAGGATAGTGTTCATGTGTATCCATTCAAGCCTATGACGTGTTAGTTGAAGACGTAACATCCAAGATTATAATGCTTCATCATATGCCGGGTTTAGTGTTCCTCGTTTCTACATCAACATTATTGTTCCAATGCTCCTAAGGTATGAATGCATTTTTTATATATATATAGGAGCTTTGGAAATTTATTATGTGTAATTTATAATTTTTTATAAATAATATAACGACTTTGCTTTACTCAGAAAATAATTTTTAGAAGTTTTCATAAAAAGTTTTTGGACTTAAAAAGAATATTTAATTTTTCTCACACGTCGTTCGAATGAACTGGAAAATCATTCAAACGAGATTCCAATGTCATTCGAACGAACTTGCATCTCGTTCGAACGAGATTGCCAGGTCGTTCGAACGAGACTTCTAACGAGTATCCTTTTTCCCTTCTGGAACATCGTTAGTAAAGTCGTTCGAATGATATTGGCGGGAACAGTTTTTGAGAAGTAATTTGCAGTTTTTTCCACATTCCCACTATCATTTCCCCGCTGATTTTTGACTGAATTATGAAGTGCGGGAACCAAACTTTTCCAAGTAACTTTTTCATATTCCTCCATCTCCTAGAGAGAGTTTTGAGTGTTTTCAATTCCAAATGAAAAGGTTCAAGTTTTAAGTGCTTGTTTTTAAAGAAAAATCCTAAAACACTTTTTTTTACGCCCATTTGTTTAGTTTATCCAAGTTCCTTAATATATATACTTTTCTTGGAGTGTTTGGCACCGTTTTATCTCTACACCTTGAAGAAGAGAATTTTGGGTTTACTTCTACATCGCACAAAGAAGAAGACTTGTTTGTTGTTGCGGCATTCTCATACGGTGAAAGACGCCATATGTGGTTGATGGGTTCCTAAAAGTCCGGTCGGTGGATTCCGAGACCGCGATGGACCTCCGTGGTTATTCACTAGGCCGAGGCGTGTACAAGAAGAAACGTCGGGGATTGGATGGAGTCAAGTTGATTGTTGTAAGCTCTTTTTGTCTTGTACTTGTAAAACCGTACTTAGTGGATTTGAGGCTAGGGTCATTCGAGGTTTTTTTCCGTTATGGGGTTTTCCTCGTAAATCGCGGCTTAGTGGTTATTTGTTTATTTTATCGTTCAAAAAATTAACATTAGATGCATGCTTAGGTAAAAAGATAACATTGGATTAAGTCACTATTCATGCTTAAGTTGGTGCTAAAATTAATTTGGGTAATGGTTAATTAATTTAGTTAAAATCATTAACTTTAATCAGATAAAATTTGGTTTGGTCTAATTTGCAAATTGAATTAATTATGTGTTAGGAAAATTTCTAAGACTTGGATTGAATTAATTTGGTTTAAGGTAAAATTAATTTATTGTTTAATTTAATGTCACTTTGTGTTTAGCTTAATTTTTAATTTGAAAGAAATTAAAAATTGTTGTTTGTATGTGTTGAGTTGAGCCATCTTTATTCTGCATCTTTAAAGTAAATTATTATTTTTTTATTTGAAAGACTTTAAAAATTAGGGGTCATCATTTCCATCAAATTGGTATCAGAGCGGGATCGCTAAATTATTGCGTTTAAGATCCTTTTAAATATGTTTGACAAAAATGGAATTTTTTCGGCTTTCAAAATTTCCTATTTTCGATGGTTCTAACTGCGCATATTAGAAAGCACATATGCGTTCGGCACTCAGGTCTCTAGATGAGAGGGTTTGGTTGTCTTCCATTAATGGGTGGTCCCCACCTACATATTTATTTAAAAATGAACGCATTCCCAAACCCACCGATAGATGGAGTGAGAATGAATTTGATCTTGCAAATTTTAATTCTCGTGGTTTAAATGCCTTGTTTTGCGTGGCACACCGGATGAATTCCGTCGCATTATGATGTGTGAAACCTCTACAGAAGCTTGGGATATTTTACAACTCACTCATGAAGAAACTAGTGTCGTAAAAGCTTCTAAACTTCAAAACCTCACCACTCAATTTGAAACCATCAAAATGAATGAAAAAGAAACATTTGATGAATTTTATGCTAGACATTCCGATATAGTTAATTCATCTTTTAATTTGGGAAAGAAAATACCCGACAACCGAGTAGTAAAGGAAATTTTAAGGTCCCTACCCGATAGATTTATTCCTAAGATGACCGTGTTAAATTCTTTACCCACTTTAGCCCCTACAAAATTAGAAGAGCTCGTAGGTGATTTACAAACCTATGAACTACACATGTTTCCCTCTAAAAATGAAAAGAAAATAGATAAGGGCATTGCTTTGAAAGCCCAAAAGGAGGAAAAACAAGTAGTTGAGAGTGAAAATGGGAGTGACTTGGAAGATATGGCTATGTTTGCTAGGAAGTTTCGAAAATTTCTTAAATTTAACAAAGATAAATTTAAAAATGATTTCAAGAAATTTAAAAATTCTAAGCATGACAAAGGCAAGAAGATCCTTAAAACTTTTAATGAAAATTTAAATAGGGACGAGTCAAATAGGTGTTGTGGTTATGAAGGGTATGGCCATATGGAAAAAAAGTGCCCCGCTAAACTAAGGAGAGAGGTTAAGCAACCAATTTCTTATAATACAACCCTTAGTGATTGTGATAAGGAAGAGGTACCCGATACCCCCACTAAGCCCAACTTTGTAGCTTTTATAGCAAGTCATGTGAGTGAAAGTGAGCACTCATTTAGTGATGAAATTTTAACACATGACATTTCCATGGTCATAATTTTTTAATCCCAAAGAGATGATGATAGTGAGAGTGGAGAAGAAAGAGAGAGTGAAAGTGAAAATGAGGTTGATGTGAGTGAACTTCAATTTTCATTTCAAGAATTATTTGAAAAATGTATTAAATGAAAAAGAACAAATTTGAAGTTAGAATCTAGTTTGAAAGCGCATTTCGAGGTCATTAATGAGAGTGTTTTAGTGGAAGACCTTAGGACACGTGAGAGAGCTCTTCGTGAGAAGCTTAAATATGTAGAAGGCGAGAGAGATAGCCTTAAAGGTTTAATGGAATCCTTGAAAAAGGAGTTTCTTGCGTTTAAAGAGCGAAATATTTTATTAGATTCTAACATTTTAGAATTAAAAAATAAATTAAAAGACTCTTGTAAAGTCAAATTTGATTTGGAGTGTCGTTCAGAGAAATTAGATAAAATCTTAGGAACGGTCCAAATTAAAAATAACACTTGTGGTTTAGGCTTCAATTCTTTTAATGATTCTTCTATTAAAGCCAAAACCAATGTTTTAGGAGAATCCTCTAGGAACAAGGTTATAGATTATTCCTTAGGTAAGCCTTTTCCCCGAGTCTTTAGGTGCTCACATTATGGTCGAAAAGGTCATCTTAGGAAATTTTGTTTTGATCTTAAATGAGGTCCTAGAAAATTCCTACATAAGGCATCTGAGGTAGCCAAGATTCCTACACCCCGAGATCGTCATTCATCATTAGTTTGGGTTAGGTTATCCGACTTGGTAGCTTTACAAAATAGGATTTTTGATTCTCATTTACTTTCACATGCTTCCTCCCTTGCTAAATCTAAAGGTTAAATGTGTTAGTTGTTTACATACTTTAGCTTTTATTCTTCATGCTAAATTATCATGCTAATTGTATGCTTCTTTATCATTTTCTAGTCATTCTCTTATCACATATCACATGCTAGAATTATGGTGGTTGTTTATCTTTTGTATTATATTTATTTTAGTTTGCATTAAATTAAAAATAAAAAAGGATTTTTGTTTATCATTTGTGTTTTACCTTTTAGTAATCTAGGCTTAATAAAAGATACAAATGATTTTTGTTTGTCTTTTGAGTACACTTTTTGTTTTGGTTAAAATTTTTAAAAAACACAAAAACATGTTCATTGTGTGTATTTTAGTTTGACACACTTTATGTGGCATACACTTGTGTTTGAATCCCTACTTTTTCGCTTCCATGTAGCTAGAACTTTTGGTTTAGATTGTCAATCCTTAAAATGTTCTTTACCATGCTTACTTGGAGTAGTTGTATTTTGTGTTGTTATAATTGATTCTATTTTTATATGACTCAATTCACACATGCACGGGCTCACTTAAATTTTTAACTTCATATGTATATTTGAGCATTGTGAGGTATTCTCCTACCAATCTAGTCATCTACATATTATATGATCTAGGAGGACTAGTGCATGTTAAAATTCGTTGCACGTGAGATTTGTGTGAGATATAAAAATACATATATATGTGCACGGGAAAGGGCTCCGAAAGGAAATATCATCCTTTGCGAGTAAGCCACCGTTTGCTTGGACCTAAAAAAAATACGTGGTCCAAGTGCCTAAAAGAATAATGACATTAAAAGAAAATATTTTTCCAAGGCCTATTTTGTTTAGTTGATTTATTCATTCAAAAGATTAAACTCTATTTGTTTAAATTGAGGGAGTTTGGATGGCATATCAGCGGTTTGCACAATGTCCGTTTATCCTAGTAATACTTTCAATGTCATGACTCTATTGGTTTGTAGAATCATCAAAATTCTAGACTTGTATGCATTGTGTATGTTTGTTCATTGAGTTCAATTTATATTGTCCCATGGCATTGTATTCAAATGTGATGAAGTTTGCAATCAATTTAGAACTCCTTGAACATGTTTTAAATGATTGGCTCAAAATTTAATTGTTACTAGTTCAAACCCCTATACTTCCGTTTCCATAGGACACATTTTTTCTATACGAGTGTGAAAAGTTTATTATATTTTGTGTCATGTGTGGTGTCTATACCTATATATATGTGCATGTGCGTTAGTGATCTTCATTATGTCTACATATATATGGTATTTTTTTTGTTGCCTTTATTTCTAGTCCATCTTTGCTTCTAATTCATAATTGGTATCTATCTTGTTGCATATTGTTGTTGATATCACATGATTAGTATCTTATGTATCACATCGGTATGAATTTGGTTGCATTTTCGTTAGTATCCGTTATTATTTGTATGGATTAGTTTTTGCTTTTATTGCCCATATTCTTTCATGCTCGTATCACTCTAAGCTTCATCGCGTTTAAATTAGTTTTTATCCTTTGTCTATTCCTGAACAAAAAGGGGGTGAATGATAGGGGAGAAATGGTATCTAATCCTATTGTAATCGTATCATAGTTTAGGAGATTTACCTTAGGGGGATACGTCTTTCTAAGTAGGTTATTTATTTGATAATGGGGAGAATTAATTTTGGGGGAGTATTGTATTTATTTTACATACACTTAATATTCTTTACATTCCATATGTATTTGATAGTTTGCTTAAGTGTGCAGGAATTCTTCTAAATGGTAATGTGACTTTCATCGGCAAAGATATTGATCCTTGGGTTTTGAGTCAAGTTATGTAATTTTTATTTTAGGTGGGATAATTTTTATGTCTAGTAGAGCTTGACGGCCCTTTAGGATTTTTGTTTGGTTTTTGTCCCGAAATAGCCAAAGGGGGAGATATGTAAGGACACAAGTTTTCGATTGAGCCTTAATGTTGTGTTGGCTCAATTCCGGACAAAAACATTTGTGTCACAGGATAGTGTTCATGTGTATCCATCCAAGCCTATGACGTGTTAGTTGAAGATATAGCGGCCAAGATTATAAAGCTTCATCATATGCCGGGTTTAGTGTGCCTCGTCTCTATGTCAATAACATTGTTCCAATGCTCCTAAGGTATATATATATATATATATAGGAGCCTTGGAAATTTATTGGGTGTAATTTGTAATTTTTTATAAGTAATATAACGACTTTGTTTTACTCAGAAAATATTTTTTTAAACTTTTCATAAAAAGTTTTTGGACTTAAAAATAATATTTTATTTTCTGACATGTCGTTCGAATGAACTGGAAAATCGTTCAAATGAGATCCCAATGTCGTTCGAACGAACTAGCATCTCGTTCGAATGAGATTGCCAGATCGTTCGAACGAGACTTCTAACGAGTTTCCTTTTTTTCCTTCTGGAACATAGTTAAGAAGGTCGTTTGAATGAAAAAATCTTTCGAATGACATTGACGGGAACAGTTTTTGAGCAGTTTTTTTGTAGTTTTCTCCATGTTCCCACAATCTTTTTCCCACGACTTTTTGATAGAATTATGAAGTGCGGAAATCAACCTTTTCCAAGTAACTTCTTCATATTCCTCCATCTCCTAGAGAGAGTTTTGAATGTTTTTAATTTCAAATGAAAAGGTTCAAGTTTTAAGTGCTTGTTTTTCAAGAAAAATCCTAAAATAATTTTTTTTACACCCATTTGTTTAGTTTATCCATGTTCCTTAATATATATACTTTGCTTGGAGTGTTTAGGACCGGTTTATCTCTGCACCTTGAAGAAGATAAGTTTGGGTTTACTTCTACATCCCACAGAGAAGAAGACTTGTTTGTTGCTGCGGCATTCTCAAACGGCGAAAGGCACCGTGTATGGTTGATGGGTTCCTAAAAGTCCGATCGGTGAATTCCGAGATCGCGGTGGACCTCAGTGGTTATTCACTAGGCAGAGGTGTGTACAAGAAGAAGCGCTGGGGCTTGGATGGAGTCAAGTCGAGTGTTGTAAGTTCTTTTTGTCTTGTACTTGTAAAACTGTACTAGCGGATTTGAGGCTAGGGACGTCTGAGATTTTTTCTCGTTGCTAGTTTTTCCTCGTACATCGCGGCATAATGGTTATTTGTTTATTTTACCTTTCACAAAATTCACATTAGATGCATGCTTAGGTAAAAAGATAAAATTGGTTTAAATCACTACTCATGCTTAAGCTGGTGCTAAAATTAATTTGGGTAATGGTTAATTAATGTAGTTCAAGTCATTAACTTTAATTGGATAAAATTTGGTTTGGCCTAATTTGCAAATTAAATTAATTATGTGTTAGGGAAATTTCTAGGACTTGGATTGAATTAATTTGGTTTAAGGTAAAATTAATTTGTTATTTAATTTAATGTCACTTTGTTTTTAACTTAATTTTTAAATTGAAAGAAATTAAAAATTGGTGTTTGTATGTGTTGAGTTGAGACATCTTTATTCCGCATCCAAAAAGAAATTACTTTTTGTATAATTTAAAATTGGGGGTCTACATTTTCAAATGCCAATCACTATCAAGGAATTTGATTCGTCGATTATGTCAAAAAATTAACTCTTAATTTGGGACGGATGAGGCATAATATTACTCATTAAATTACCCTGATTTAGACCTGCATTCTGTAAGTTTTTCGTGCTTTATAAAAAAAAGTGTGATAATTGTAATATTTTATTATTATTTTCATATCTCACATTTTCTAAAATTTTATTCTTAATTAAACACAATTATTTTTTAAAATAAGCCTTGCACTTCAAAAATATGATTAACTAGTAAAAAACAATGTATGGGCGTCATTTTACATTGGTTTCTCTAAAAAAATGTCATGCAATTTTTTTCGTATAAAATCCATTGTAAAGTTTCAAATACGACCTTCAAAATCTCTAGGTCGACCCCAAAGAGACAAAAAAAAATATTTTGCCACAATGAAACATTTAAATTTATGTATATATATAAAATAGTGGCTTAGAATCGTTTGGAGATGACACGTGGCAATTTAATTAATTAAGCATTGTCACTATTGTATGCTACCCAATTTAGTCTTGAGGAATCTACCCGAGCTACAAACAAATTGCTCACATTTACGTCCTTCTAAGCAACCTTTTCATTTCATTTCATCTCCCAACAACTTTCCCTTTCCACTTCATTGAATCTCCTCCGCTTCTCCCTCTGTCTATTGGTCTCCTTTTTTTCATATACAAAGATAAACATCCGTATTCATTTGTTAAAATATGAGGTTCTCTTTCTCCCTCTCCTTATTATTATTATTATTATTATTATTATTATTATTATTATTAATAATAATAATGTTCTGTGTTCTAGAATGTAGGTATAGGTAGAGAGCAAGGAAGCAGACAGATATTTGATGTCCTCGTCAATGTAGATATGCAGTTTTCTGCAATGGAGCTGTTTGTAATAAGTGTCGGGTGCATTAGGGAACCATTGCATCATTCTAAAGATGACAGAATGTAGGTCTGGGTAGAGAGCACATAAGCACTTAGATATTTGATGTCCTGGTCAACGCATATCTGCAGTTTTCTGCAACGGAGTTGTTTGTAATAAGTGTCAGGTGCACCAGGGAACCAATTGTGGCAAAAAGCAACATTCTAAAGAAGACATAAATAATGCTCTCCGATATGAACTAACACGATTGGACGCATAGGGGCATCGTGGTCTAGAAATCCATGTTTTGCAAAATCCAACACTTCAATTCGTAAACTTTCTAGTGGAAAAATCTTAGGCAGTCAACGTATAGGAGTAACTGAACAAGTAAATAATCTTTCCAATCATTACATTCACAGAACGACTGAAAATACTTTTATCCATATTCATTTGTTGAAAGATGAGGTTCTCTTTCTCTTTCTCCTTATTATTCTTAATATTCTGTTTGCAGTTTACAAATCTTAGGTAATAATAAGAATATTTAACATTTGATCTTATTATGCCTTACGTGATGCAATCTTATGTAATTATATTTTTTTTCCAACAATAGAGAGACATGAATCTATGATTTGTTGAGGTTTTGTTAAGTCAATACTAAATCGAATGTTTTGCAGAGATTGGTTTATACCATCCAACTTAGTATCCAAAATCTGAGGAGCTCAATATTGGCAAAATCAAGTTAGAGACTTTTGATTTGGGAGGTCATCAGATTTCACAAAGAGTTTGGAAAGATTACTATGCCAAGGTCCTTCTTTCCTCACTTTTATTTTTTATTTCTTATTATGCTTTCTTACCATTTTCATAACAAGGGGTCCATCACTGTTCTTGGTTGCTTGGCCTCTTAAACTATAAGATTCTTAGTTTGATGTTTCATTATTTATTTCCATGATCAAGTTTCCCACATGATTTCATCATATATATGGATGGATCATTCACCTAAACCCTTGATTTATTTATTTTTAGGAATTTGCAGTTTGTGGTGGAGGATTTCAACATTCAACATATTTTCTTTGACGCTATTGTGATATTTACAATATGTTTATATCTTTTAGTGGGTTGTAGCTACTTCTTTTAGGGATTTGCAACATGCTTATCTCATTTTAGTAATGAATTGTTATTGCATAATTGTTTGTATTTTTTTTTGTATTATGAAATTTTGACTTTGATAAACTAATGTTAACCTACGAATCCAAATGGCTGGGTTCTAAGGAATTGAGTTCAATTTTTGGCTACATATCGTGTGGCCTGCATGCGAGTAATACCATAAAGGCCCAACTGACAATAATTACAACCCGCCCTCTTAAACGATACTTCATGTATATGTGCTATTTATGGGAGGTGAGGAGAGAGAAAGAGTGTTCCACGTGTCTTGTCTTTATACATTTGAGGTAAGAAAGTAATGATGAAGTTAGTTATTGGCACTGCTGATGTCATCCACTCATGTAGTAAATGGTTTTATAACATAGTTTATTAAAAGTGTTAGTTGATTGCTAACTAACAAGGTTAAATGAGTCGTGAAGCCTTACCGAGTCGACCCCATTATGGGAACGACAACCTCCTTGCTGTTGATTTAATAATTCAGGTGTCCTCTTATGATTGGTCCACGAGTCATCCCATATTTATAGTTTAACAATAGTTATTGTGTCAAATTAAATTACCCGCAAGCGCACGAACCGTTTTATAGTATAACATGCAAGTGTGAGGTTGAACTTAAAGGAACTATGCAAACTATATGTCTTTCAGAGTGACTAACACAATTTTATCTCAAATTTTGATTCCTAACCTAGGTGAAAAAGGTTCAGATTTTTATAAATTAATTTTGAAACTAAAGTAGTGCTAAAAAATAACACTACACTAAAGAACATGCAAGAAATTACTTTAATAAAATATTAATGTGAGTAATTTAACGGGATGCTAATTTCAATGACTTAAAATTATTTAATAATGGGATTAGGGATTCAGAATCCATTACATGTTGTAACATTTTTGTTTGTCAATCCCCCTAATTTTTCAACACACGAATTCGTCCGCTAGACATTATTACCATGGATGATATGTCGTGAAAGTTTAATTTTTATATTACTAACATCAATAAAGTAGCACCTGTTTTGTCAAACTAATATTTAAAACTCAGTCATTAATTGAATTTTTCAAAACATGTGTATTTATTTAATTAAATAAATCACACATTGAACCCAATGAAATACAAATGATATCTCGTTTTAATGTTGAACATTTAGTATGAATGAGTGAACAAGAAATATCATTAAACATTAAAGCACACAATTTCGATGGTATATTGAGTCACATAAATGCAAACAGATGTTATTTCACATTAGTGCTAGTGAAAAACCTAGCCTAGCTTATCAATAATAAAATAATATATAAATTAATGGAAACACTTCTTTGGATTCATCATACAAAATAAATAAGTCTTGCACAAACTAATGGTCAAAAGGCTCCTCCCGAACATTAAAAACCAAGAAGAAAATAAGAGGGTCAAAGAGAATAAACCCCATAGATTGTGGGAGTCTCCTCCTTTAATGTCAATAGTTTTCATTTTGAAATGGACTTCACTTTATTGCATGGATTTTTATTTTGAGGTGATTTGAGCTAACTGGGTGGAACTCTTTGAAATTGATTAGCATGCAGGCCACGCGACGCATGGCCCATATTTTAATAAATTATCATTTATTGTATTTTTATGTTGTAAGACAATATATATGTTGAATTAAAATACAATGTACAAATTAAATTATAAAATATAAAATTAGATGCCAAATATTTGAAGAATTTAATTGATAATGTATGAAAAACATTTTATTAAGTGCAACAGTTTTCTCAAAATTGAAAATATTTCAAGTATGTTACAACCCTCTGGAAGCATTTGGATCTTTCTTATATCTTCTAAAGAACGACGCCGTAGAGAAGGACAATTATATGTATATAGTTTATACATTTGGTTGTATATATGACATATTGGTATAAATGTATTTGTCAATTGTTACCTAATTCAGTCTTCTTCTTCTTCTTCTTCTTCTTCTTCTTCTTCTTCTTCTTCTTCTTCTTCTTCTTCTTCTTCTTCGGTATTTATGTATTTTCCCTTCTTTTGTATCTGATATAATAAAGTTATGTATTAGTAGAGACATTTGTTATATAACTTGAACCAATATGTAAACTCTATTAACTTTTATGAGCTTTCGCAGTCCTCAGTGGTGGCATTATCAGTAGGAGCGTTTTCGAATTTTGTAATAGTGCAGTAATCCTTTGCCATTACAAAATTGAATTTATTGAGTCTAAGAAAGAATTAGCATTTTCTCCCAATGATGTTTTTGAATATAAGGTTCCTATCCTTTGTATTTCCCTGTAAGAATATATATATATATATATATATGAAGTTGTGATACGAAAAGGAAGAAATTGAACTAAATTAATTTGTTTATGCACTTTATTCTCATATTTGTGAATTTGAGATATTGGAAAGCCAACCAATTTTTTAGCCACCTTTTTAAAGAGAACGAATCTTGTATCTCCATTGTAGTCTTCAACATTCACTTGAAGTTTATATGTATGAAATTAAATGAAGTAAATAAATGTATGTTAGTGACATGGTAATAAATATGTTTTAGTAAAAAGTAAAGATTGTGTCTTAATTTGGAACTAGAAGCGCGCTATCTATGTTGCAAAATTTTTCGTGGTATGACTCTGCTAGCTTTGTCAAGATATTGTTACAATCCTTGCAAGAGATGTAAGACCAATCGAACTTATCATTCACACAAACAATTGATATTTGAACTTGCACAATCTTCAGCTATAAAATTAATGCAAGTTAATTTTTTTATGTGAATTAATAATAAAAAATATCGAATATTAACAAACAGTACCTCGTCCTCTAATATTGATCACTTGTTTTAAATAGCGAATATATTATCCAGAAAAGGGGTCTCCGAACTTGATGTCAATTTCTGAATTGACCCTAGATGCTCGATTGATTGAAAGTGCAAAGGATTTCAACTTGTGATATGAAGTGTATACAGAATAAAGATATTTAGTGAATAAAGTGAGATTTGGATTTAATATATTCATTATTTACCTAACGACTAAGCCTCTAGTATTGTGATATTTGTGTAGGTCTTTGTTGCATTTGTGGATGACAGATATATATGTGCCATTAACAAAAAAAATGTATGAACTTGATACGAAGAAATTTTATATGATTAGAAATATTTTTGTACCCCTGAAGAATTTGATATTGAGTGATGTAATGACAATTATTATCAAAATTTGTCCAACATTTTATAGATCACCATTGAGCTTAATTGCTGAATATGCCTAGAAAGTTATTTTAAGCTTGTTATTGCTATATATTATATAACTGAAGTAAATTTCTTTTGTCAAAATTGAGACTGTATACAATAAGGAAGTAAACATAATAATATAAGTTAATTTATTACCTTGGATCCAAAATTTGATTTTCTAATTCCTCGACATTATTTTCGCCGAGATTCATAAATTCAAGTTTGTTTCTTCCACTAAGAAGGCGACACACATCTAGATAAAACAATTATTAAATTTTATATGATATATTTTTCGTAATTAATTGAAAATTTATAAAAATATTTGAATATGGCTAATATTTTACCAGTTAACTTGTCCTTGTTAATGACTCTTTCTTTCATTGACTTGTAGTCAACGAATTTTATGAAAATATCAACCATATTTTTTACGAAAAGAATTTTGTAAAATATTTTACGAAAATATTGCTCATCTGTATTAGTTTAAGTAACCTTAGGATTGTTTTCGTAACATTAGGTAGTTTAAGGATTATGTATTCATGTTAAATCAGGTAAACTCTATGATAGAATGTCATGTATGATTTTGTTACACGTAGGATTAAGTCATTAATTTCATATTGAATAAAGAAGTGACCACTCAATTAGATTCTAAAACAGTGATTCATTTATCTCATAGTAAGTTTAAAAATATCGGTTATTGATTTTTTAAAATTGAATAAAGTATATAATAGAAGGTACATTATCATTTCATAATACATAGAATTTCGTTATTAATTTCATAGTAAATAAAGAAGTTTGATTAGTTAATTAGAATATATTTCGTTTGTAGGAGTGTGAAGGCCGATGGTATATAGTATAACGATATTAATGGAAAACATATTTAGGAATGCATACATTTTCATCTAGAATAGCGCAATTGATAGATATAATCTTGTTGTTATTTGCACTCATAACATTGGCCTATGGTTATAATATGGCGTAAAAATTTCATCGAAAAAGGTTTACACATATGAAGCATCCTTGTGACCTGAATAACACTTTGTTGATGAGGTTTCCAAAGATGATTCCAATGACAACATTTATGCATTTTTCGCCCATATTTGAACTTGAGTAAAAATTTACAATTTATTTTAAAAAGGATGTAAAATATTTTAGGGTGGATCATATGAGTTATTATGTACAATTCCTTTTCGTAACTTAAGTATAGTAGTGTAAGAATCTTCTGGTATGTACTTTAAAAATCCTAACAGTTAATTGATTTGGTCTATACAACCATTTATACTGTTTTAAGTAGTTATGGTATTTACTTTTTGTTTATATTGTCTCCCAAAAGTATTAATCATAAATGATTTTAGGTTTGTTCGTATCATGAAATATATTTCCCGTACGATAGGAATGCATAAATGCATAAAGGTATAATTGTTTTGTAATTGATGTATTAAGCTGTTATTTTTCTTAGCGGTTGAATGTTGTCTATTAGTTCAAATAACATTATGATTGTTTGAGTAACATTAGGTAGTTTAAGGAATATGTATTCCTGGGTAAATCAGTTGAACTCTATGATATAGGTTTGGGTTGAATTTCCTTGCACATAATATTAAGTTATTAATTTAACTGGCAATAAAGAAGTGACGTAGGAGTGTCAAGGCAAATGTTTTACAGTATAACAATATTAACTTAAAACATATTTAGGAATGAATACCTTTTCATCTAGAAGCAAGAAATCAACAAATATAATATTGATGTTCTTCTTAAAATTGATGACATCTCACTTTCTTGTTTCTTATACAATGATTGCACAAATTTTGATTCAATGGTTAATTCTGACACAAATGCATGACAGTCATTCATATTGGATCTTCATTCAAAATAGAAAAATATGTTAAGAGTCTAAATAGTTATGTATTGTAATGTCTTTAGTAATGACATGAGATTAATATTTAAATTGTAATGTGTGTAATAATAGAATATTTATTTACCAGGCTGTAAGTCTTAAAATATCTCGTTGAACATTATATTCTTAGTGTAATTTTGGGGCATGGAATCGTCATTGATTATTAGTGCTTTTAAGACTAATATTGATTTGACGCTTGATACGGCTACATAGAGTTGTCCATGGTAGAAATAATGGTTGTGGAAAATAATTTCCATGTTTGGATAAAGTTTGTCCTTGACTCTTATTATAGTAATAGAAAAACATAAACCCAACGGGAATTATATCCTTTTTAGTATGAACATACATTTCTTATTTGTTGACTTCATGAAAATTCTTGGAATGGAAACTTTCATCCCAATGTGTGATCCAGCAGGAATTATGGGTTCAATGATCCATTCACTCAGTTGAGTAATAATTAAGTGTGTTCCATTACAAAGTCCTTCATTTCGATTAATGATACGCAATAGGAGCACCGAGACTTCAACTTTTCGATGAAGGTTTTGGCTAGGTAACCCATTAAAATTCAAACTATTTAGAAAATCCAAATTCTCATCATATACTCAAACCGGGAGTCCGGTGACAACGCGGTCGGTTCATATACGTTACATTGGTGCTCATAGCTCTTATGGGACCGTTGTGGGGGATATTTTATATTTTCACCCTTTGACGACATGTTTTTAAGTACAAGTCTAACCGATTAAAAATTCTGGTCATATACTCAAACGGGGAGCCCGATCACTACGTCGTCAGTTTTTACGAGTTACATTTGTCCTATCCGAGTGGTTCGTACCTTTTACGGGCCCTTTTTGTGATTGTTTTACGTTTTCTCCCTTTGACGCCATATTTTAGGCCTAAGTCTACATTTTGCAAATTCTCATTGTATACCCAAATCCAGAGTCCGTTGACTACGCGATCGATTCGTACGAGTTATAGTGGTCCCGTTCGAGATGCTCATGCCTCTTACAACACCATTTTATGGTTATTTTATGTTTTCACCCTTTGTCGACATGTTTAAAATTGACAGTCTAACCGAACACAAATTATTTTTATATACTCAAAAGGGGAGTCCGGTGACTACGTCGTTGGTTCTTACGAGTTACATTTGTCAAGAGCGAGGTGCTCTCACCTTTTACGAGACCGTTTTGTGATTGTTTTACGTTTTATCCCCTTGATGCCATATTTTAGGCCTAAGTCTAAATTTTGCAAATTCTCTTCATATACTCTAACCGGAAGGATAAGGACAGCACGGTCGATTCATACGAGATACATTGGTCTCGTGCAAAGTGTGAGTGCTAGTTATGAGACCGTTTTATGGCTATTTTATGCTCACCCCTTGACTCCATGTTTTTAGGCCCTAGTGTAAATTTTGCAAATTCTCACCGTATACTCAAACCGGGAGGTCGGTGACTACACGGTCAGTTCGTACGAGTTATATTTGTCCCGTGCGAGGTGATCATACCTCTTACGTGCCCATTTTGTGGCTATTTTATGTTTTGACCCTTTAACACCATGTTTTTAATCCTAGGTCTATTTTTTTTTGTAAATTCTCATCGTGTACTCAAAAAGAGAGTCCCGGGACAACGCGATCAGTTCGTATGAGTTACATTGATCCCGTTCGAGGTGCCCATGCCTCTTACGATACCGGTTTGTGGATGTTTTATGTTTTTACCCATTGACGCCATATTTTAGGCCTAAGTCTAAATTTTGCAAATTCTCACCGTATACTCAAACTGGGAGTCCGGTGATTGCCCATTTACTTCGTACTTATTACATGGGTTTTGTGCGAGGTGATCTTGCCTCTTACGGGACTATTTTGTGGCTGTTTAATGTTTTCACCCTTTGACAACATGTTTTTAAGCGTAAGTCAAACCGATTAGAAATTATCATCGTATACTCAAACGGGGAGTCACTACTCCATCGATTCGTACGAGTTACATTGGTCCCGTGCAAGGTGCTTGTGCCTCTTACGGGACAATTTTGTGGATATTTTACGCTCACCCCTTGACGCGATATTTTAGGGTCCAAGTCCAGATTTTGAAAATTCTCCTAGTATACCCAAACTGGAAGGCCGGTGATAATGCGGTCGCCTCGTAGAAGTTACATTGGTCCCGTGCAAGGTGCTCGTACCTCTTATTGGAACGTTTTGTGGCCATGTTACAGTTTCACCCATAGCCGCTATGTTTTTAAGCCGAAGTCTAATTTTGTGCAAATTCTCGATGTATGCTCAAACTGAGAGATCGATGACTACGCGGTCAGTTTGTACAAGTTACGTTGGTCCCATTCGAGGTGCCTGCTCCTCTTATAGGATCACTTTATGGCTATTTTACGTTTTCACTCCTTGATGCCATGTTTTTAATCACCGGTTAATTTTTTTACAAATTCTCTTCGTATACTCAAACGGGGAGTCTAATGACTACACCGTCGATTCGTACGAGTTACTTTATCCTGTGTGAGGTGTCGGCACCTCTTACGGGACCGTTTTGTGACTCTTTTATATTTTCACTCCTTGACGCCAAATTTTAGGCCAAAGTCTAAATTTTGCAAATTCTCGCCATATACTAAAACTAGGAGTCTGCTGACTATGCGATCGATTCCTACGGGTTACATTGGTCTCCTGCGAGGTGCTCGTGCCTCTGACAGTACTGTTTTGTAGTTATTATATCTTTTTAGCCTTCGAAAGCATGTTTTTAATCATAAGTCTATCCGATTACAAATTCTCATTGTACACTCAAATGGGGAGTCCGATGATTACGCCGTCAGTTCCTACGAGTTATCTTGGTCCCGTGTGAGGTGTTCGTGTCTCTTATGGGACCGTTTTGTGGCTGTTTTATGTTTTCATCCATTAACGCCATGTTTATAAACCTAAGTTTAATTTTTTGCAAGTTCTCATCATATACTTAAATCGGGAGTTCAGTGACAACGTGGCCAGTTCGTACGAGTTACATTTGTCCCGTACGAGCTGCCCACGCCTCTTACGGGACCATTTAGGGGACTATTTTATGTTTTCACCATTTGATGGCATTGTTTTTACCATAACTCTAACTGATTACAAATTCTGGTCGTATACTAAAACGGGGAGTCTGCTGACTACGTCGTCGGTTCTTACGAGTTATATTGGTCCCGAACGAGGTGCTCGCACCTCTTACAGGACTGTCTTGTGAATGTTTTACTTTTTTACCCCTTGATGCCATATTTTAGGCCAAAGTCTAAATTTTGCAAATTCTTGTCGTTTACACAAACTGAGAGTGCGGTGACTGCGCGATCGATTCATACGAGTTACAGTGGTCCCGTTCGAGGTGCTCATGCCTTTTACAGGGCCGTTTTGTGGCTATTTTATATTTTCACCCTTGGACCACATGTTTTTAAGTGTAAGTCAAACCGATTACAAATTCTCATCGTATACTCAAATTGGGAGTTCGGTTACTACGCGGTCGGTTCGTACGAGTTACATTGGTCCCCTGCGAGGTGCTCGCAGCTCTCACGGGACCGTTTTGTTAGTGTTTTACGTTTTCATCCCTTGACGCCATATTTTAGGCCTAAGTCTAAATTTTTCAAATTCTCGTCGTATACTCAAACCGAAAGGCTAGTGACTACGCGTTTGATTGGTACGAGTTACATTGCTCCCGTGCGAGGCGCTTGTGCCTCTTACGGAACCATTTTGTGGTTGTTTTACGCTGACCCCTTGAGGCAATGTTTTTAGGTCCAAGTCCTGATTTTGCAAATTCTCATTGTATCCTCAAACTGGAAGGCCGGTGATAACGCAGTCGTCTCGTACAAGTTACATTTGTCCCGTGTGAGGTGCTCGTACCTCTTGTTGGAATGTTTTGTGGCCGTGTTACTTTTTCACCCATAGACGTTATATTTTTAAGACGAAGTTTAATTTTTTGCAAATTCTCCATGTATGCTCAAACCGAGTGACCGCTGACTATGCGGTAGGTTTTTACGAGTTACGTTGGTCCCGTTCGAGGTGCTCGTGCCTCTTATAGGATTGCTTTATGGCTATTTTACATTTTCACCCCTTGATGCCATGTTTTTAAGCACAAGTCTATTTTTTTGCAAATTCTCTTCGTATACTCAAACGGGGAGTTCGATGACAACACCGTCTGTTCATACGAGTTACTTTGGTTTGGTGTGAGGTGTAGGCACCTCTTGCGGGACCCTTTTGTGACTCTTTTATATTTTCACACCTTGAAGACAAATTTTAGGCCTAAGTCTATATTTTGCAAATTCTCATGATATACTACAACTAGGAGTCCGCTAACTATACGATTGGTTCCTACGACTTACATTAGTCTACTGCGAGGTGTTCGTGCCTCTGACGGGACCGTTTTGTAGCTGTTATATGCTTTCAGCCTTTGACGACATGTTTTTAAGCATAAGTCTAACCAATTATAAATTCTCATTGTATACTCCAACCGAGAGTGCGGTAATTACGCAATCGATTCGTACAAGTTACATTGGTTCCGTTCGAGGTACTCATGACTCTTACAGGGCCATTTTGTGCCTATTTTATGTTTTGACCTTTTGACGACATATTTTTAAGTGTAAGTCTAAATGATTACAAATTCTCGTCGTATACTCAAGAAGGGAGTCCGGTGACTACGCCGTCGGTTCGTACGAGTTATAGTGGTCCCGAGCGAGGTGCTTGCCCCTTTTATCGGACCGCTTTGTGAATATTTTATGTCTACTCCCCTTGACACCATAATTCAGGCCTAAGTCTAAATTTTGCAAATTCTCATCGTATACTCAAACCGGAAGGCTGGTGACAATACGGTCAATTTGTACTTGTAAGATTAGTTCCATGTGGGGTGCTCTTACCTCTTACGGGACCATTTTGTGCCTATTTTATGTTTTCGCCCTTTGACGATATGTTTTAAAGCGTAAGTCTAACCGATTATAAAATCTTGTCGTATACTCAAACGAGGAGTCCGGTCACTACGTCGTCGGTTCCTACGAGTTACATTGGTCCTGTGTGAGGTGCTCGTACATCTTGTGGGACCATTTTTTGCTGTTTTACATTTTGGGCCCTTGATGCCATGTTTTTAAGCTCTAGTCTAATTTTTTTTTACAAATTCTCATCGTATACTCAAATTGGTCCTCCATTGACTATGCAGTCGATTCGTACGAGTAACATTGGTCCCGTATGATGTGATCGCACCTCTTACAGGACCATTTTGTGATCTTTTTACGTTTTCACCCCATGACGCCATATTATAGGCCTAAATCTAAATTTTCCAAATTATCGTCATATACTCAAAATGGAAGGCCAATGAGTACGCAGTCGATTCGTATGAGTTACATTGGTTTCGTGCGAGGTGCTCGTTCTTCTTACGGGACCATATTGTGGCTGCTTTATGCTCACCCCTCGAAGCGATGTTTTTAGTCCCAAGTTGAAATTTTGCAAATTCTCGTCGAATACTCTAACTGAGAGTACGATGACTACGCAATCGATTAATAAGAGTTATAGTGGTCCCATTTGAGGTTCTCATGCCTCTTACCAGGTCGTTTTGGGGCTGTCTTATGTTTTCACCCATTGACGACATGTTTTTAAGTGTATGTCTAACAAATTACAAATTCTCGTCATATACTCAAACAGGGAATCCGATGACAACGCCATCGATTTGTACGAACGATCTTGATCCCAAGCGAGGTGCTCACACCTTTTACGGGACTTCTTTGTGACTGTTTTACGATTTCTCCCCTTGACACCATATTTCAGGCCTAACTCTAAATTTTGTAAATTCTCATCGTATACTTAGACCGAAAGGCCGGTGACAACACGATCGATTCATACTTGTTACATTGGTTCTGCGTGGGGTGCTCTTCCCTCTTACGGGACCATTTTGTGCCTATTTTATGTTTTCACCCTTTGACGACATGTTTTAAACCGTAAGTCTAACCGATTAAAAATTATCGTCGTATACTCAAATAGGGAGTCCTGTGACTACGCCGTCAGTTCATCCGAGTTACATTGGTCCCGAGCGAGGTGCTCGCACATTTTATGGCTGTTTTACGTCTTGTGCTCTTGGCGCCATGTTTTCAAGCTCTAATCTATTTTTTTTTACATCTCATCGTATTCTCAAACTGGGAGTCCGTTGAATATGCAGTCAGTTTGTATGAGTAACATTGGTACCGTGCGGGGTTAACTAAATCTCCTCATTTTCTTGCCATTAAGATTACCCATTCTTTAGAAAAGTTATCTAAGTTGTATGTGAAGGAAATTATTAGGATTGATGGAACCCCAATTTCAATTGTTTCTAACCGTGACCCTAGATTTGTGTCTCGCTTCTGGAAAACCCTACAAGAATCCATGGGAACAAAATTGAATTTTAGCACTGCTTTTCATCCTCAAACGGATGGACAATCAGAGAGAACTATTAAAACCTTAGAGGATATGCTTAGGGCATGTTCACTTGATTTAAAAGGGAATTGGGATGATCATTTACCGTTAGTGGAATTCGCGTATAATAATAGTTATCAAGCAAGTTTTCAAATGGCTCCATATGAGGTAATCAATGGTAGAAGGTGTCGTTCCCCTACATGTTGGGTAGAAGTTGGGGAAAGAAAATTATTGGGACCAAAATTTATTCAGATGAGAACAGAGAAGGTGAAATTAGTACAAGACCGACTTCGAACCGCCCAAAGCCATCAAAAGAGTTATGTTGACAATCGACATCGATATCTAGAATTCCAAAGAGGAGATTATGTGTTCTTGTGAGTATCACCTGCAAAGGGAGTAATAAGATTTGGGAAAAAGGGGAAGTTGAGCCCAAGATACATAGGACCTTTTAAATCCTTGAAAGGATAGTAGCTTTTGCGTATAAAATTGCCTTACCACCTGAAATCTCTAGTGTACATAATGTGTTTCATGTATCAATGATAAAGAAATATATCCCAGATCCAACACATATCATAAGTCACGAACCTCTTCAAGTTAAAGAAGATTTTTCATACATTGAGCATCCGGTAGAAATTTTGGACCATAAACATCAAATATTACGAACCAAGATAATTCCACTGGTCAAAGTATTATGGCGTAATCATTCAGTTGAAGAAGCAACATGGGAGCGGGAAGTTGAAAGAAAGGAGTGATATCCATACTTGTTTGTAAATTAATACGAGCCAAGTTTGGGGACCAAACTTTTAGAAGGAGGGAAGGATGTAATGACCTCACTTTTATATGCTCATATGTATATAGTTTGTTTTTACACTCATGTGTTACCTATTATCTTATAGATGTTGTATTATTAGATATCTGGTATTATTCTCTATCAATATAACAAACCCCATTTTTAATTACAAAGAATCAACTGTAAATTGGATCAAATCGAAGTCTTATGACATATCTTAAGGTAAATAATAAGTTTTGGGGTAGAAAATATAATTTTATTAAAATATAAGGACTAAAATAAAAATATAAAATGGGACATTTTGTAAATAAAATATTTTCAAGGACCTCTAAGAAATATTCAAAATATATAGTGTGAAATTATCAAAATACCCTTCATGTGTGAAATGACCCTTATACCCCTATCACCTTTCCAGCACGTGCTGGGCACCTCCACCTTACACATGTCGTCTTTAGAGAGAAAGCTAAAACACTTGTCATCATTTGGTGATATTAACACTCCAAGACCACTCCGGCATGCGACACCTCGGCGTTGAATCACCACTCCAAAAAGCTTAGTCATTTGACACGTGTCAAAACCGTAATACATTTGGAAACCTATAAATAGGGCCTTAGGGTTCATTTGAAACTCACACTAATTCCTTGAGAATTATAGTAAGAAAGAGTGATAGAAAGCTTGGGAAATATCTTAAGAAGGAATTCTATAATTTTGAAGAAAGAGTTCATTTCGTAGGTATGATTTTATTTAAATGTTATAATGTATTTTTATAGTTTTAATTTTGTGTTTTATATCTTTACTTAGTAGTTATGCTGGTAAAATACACTAAGGACTTCACTAATCAAAACATAAATTTTAGAAGAAATCCAAGTTGATTTTATTTTCATTTAAACTTGTTTGAAATTTTATATACGCTTTTAAAAATGATTTTTTAAAAGTAATTGCTCGTTATAATGGAATCCCATTTAAGTTATTTCAAAGTCAAGCCCGGTGGAATTCTCTCTAGACGAGATGGTATTTAAGTGGTGCCCCTGTGACCCTCCATCTCTACTGGGAATGAATCCAGAAATGTTCTGTGTAGAGGAGATGGTATTTAATCGGTTCCCCTGTGACCCTCCATCTCTACTGGAAATCGAATGATTTAGAAGAATTAAGAATTGAATCTTTTAATTATGATCAATGAGTTTTAAAATTTAAGAAAATGGGTATTAAAAATCCTTTGAAACAAGTTATTATTAAAATACAATATGTAGACTGGATCTTGTTTAGAACGTATACTTAAACCTTTATCGTATTTGTTAGATTCATGTGCGATCGAAGACTCATTATCTATAATTTTGACCTTTATTTTAAGTGAGTACTCTATGAAATTTCTTTCGCATTTTGATTATATTATATTATGCAAACTATGTATATTTTGTGAAATGTTTTTATTCTCAAAATGCATCTGATACCGATGATTCCGTCGTTTGTTAAATGTTTATATATCTCCATATAAACATCTGATTTGAATTCTGATATTATTGATTCGGCCTATGGAGACTCTCTTACTATATTGGCCTTGACTACCTGGTGGAAATATTTGGGTGGTACCTTCCCAGCTGTTTTATCACTGGTGTGCCCCAAATAAGGCATTTTTCCAGAAATCATGATTATCTATCTGTGATATTACTGAGTGGAAACATTTGGTAACACTATCTATCTGGGTATTAGAGCGTACATGACCACTAAAACTGAATAATTGACATATGCTCAATTGTTTTATCTGCTCTGTTCTGAACTGTTTATTCTGAATATATATATTGTCATTTACTTTATATATATTACTTGAGATTCCTATCTCTATGAATATACCTTTTGTTCTAAATTGAATAGGTATCTATTTTCTGAAAACCTTGGAATATTTGGAGATTGAATCTCATTAGGCTTTTAACTTATGTTTTATAATTAACCATTTTTCAGGAAATAATTAGGCAAGCGGATGGAACATAAGGGGACTATGTTGAAGATTTAGCTTTTAGAGATCTTTTTGTTACATTAAGTAGAATTTTGTTTTATTAGATAAAGGATGTTTGGCTCTTTAATTAAAAGGCTTTAAAATTTCTGTCAACTTGTAACTCTTGGATATTTGAATATAAATGATGTTTCCTTTAGAATGCTCTGATGATGTAATTCCTTCACCTTCAGTATTTTACGATTCATAACCAAGTGATTATAAATTCTATACATATATTTTAAAAGAAAAATTTTAATGCCAGAATATTGGATGCCTTAGTGGCATGTCAAGACACTCGTTCCCTACGATTTTTGGGTCTGGGTCGTGACAACGGGATCGCTTTGTAATTATTTTACATTTTCTCCCCTTGACACCATATTTAAAGCATAAGTATAAATTTTGAAAATTATCGTCGTATACTTAAACCAGATGGCCGGGGACGACACGGTCGATTTGTACTTGTTACATTGGTTCCGTGCGGGGTGCTTTTGACTCTTACAGGACTGTTTTGTGGATGTTTTATGTTATCACCCTTTGACAGAATGTTTTTAAGGGTAAGTCTAACCGATTAAAAATTATCGTCATATACTCAAACAGGGAGTCCAGTGACTACATCGTTAGTTCGTATGAATTACATTGGTCCCGAGCGAGGTGCTCGCATCTTTTGCGGGACAGTTTTCTGGCTGTTTTAAGTTTTGAGCCATTGACCCTATGTTTTCAAGATCGAGTCTATTTTTTTTTTACAAATTCTCATCGTATACTTTAATTGGGAGTCCGTTGACTATGCAGTCAGTTCGTACAAGTAACATTGGTCCCATGCGAGGTCCTCACAACTCTTACACGATCGTTTTGTGATCTTTTTTATGTTTTCACCGCACGACCCCATATTTTAGGCCTAAGTCAAAATTTTGCAAAATATTACCATATACTCAAACTGGAAGGCCGATGAGTATGCGATAGATTCATATGAGTTACAATGGGACCGTGCGAGGTGATCGTGCCTTTTACGAGACCATTTTGTGGTTGTTTTACGCTCACCCCTTAACGTGATGCTTTTAGTCCCAATTCCAAATTTTGCAAATTCTCGTTGTATACCCAAACTAGAAGGCGATGATTATGTGATCGGCTCGTACGAGTTACATTAGTCCTGTGCGAGGTGGCCGTGCCTCTCACAGGACCATTTTGTGGCTGTTTTACGTTTCCACCGCTTGATGCCATGTTTTTAGTGCAAATCTATTTTTTTGCAAATTCTCGTCATGAACTGAAATGGGGAGTCCGACGACTACACCATCACTTCCTACGAGTTACATTGGTCCCAAGCGAGGTGCTCGCACCTTTTATGGGACCGCTTTGTGACTATTTTAGGTTTTCTCCACTTGACACCATATTTCAGGCCTAAGTCTAAATTTTGCAAATTCTCTTCGTATAATCAAACCGGAAGTCTAGTGATAACACGATCGATTTGTACTTGTTACATTGGTTCCGTGAGGGGTGATCTTGCCTCTTAGGATACTGTTTTGTGCCCCTTTTATTATTTCACCCTTTGACGACATGTTTTTAAGCGTAAATCTAGCCGATTGAAACATCTCATCGTATACTCAAACGCAGAGTCCGATTAATATGCCATTGATTCGTACGAGTTACATTGGTCCCGTACGAGGTGCTCCTAACTCTTGTGGGACTGTTTTTTGACTATTGTACATTTTGAGCCATTGACGCCATGTTTTCAATCTCCAGTCTAATTTTTTTTTAAAAATTCTCGCCGTATACTCAAACTGGGAGTCCGTTGACTATGCAGTCGATTCGTACGAGTAACATTGGAACCGTGCGAGGTCCTCCCCCTCTTACCGGACCGTTTTGGGATCTATTTATGTTTTGGCCCCTTGATGCCATATTTTAGGCCTAAGTCTAAATTTTGCGAATTATCATCATATAATCAAACCGGAAGGCTAATGAGTACGCAGTCGATTTGTACCAGTTACATTAGTCCCTTGAGAGGTGCTCATGCCTC
The DNA here is from genome assembly GCA_949130495.1 of Sambucus nigra. Taxonomy (NCBI): domain Eukaryota; kingdom Viridiplantae; phylum Streptophyta; class Magnoliopsida; order Dipsacales; family Adoxaceae; genus Sambucus; species Sambucus nigra. The sequence goes on from OX422224.1 coordinate 381,304,518, forward strand.
TTACGGGACCATTTGATGGAAGTTTTATGCTCACCCCTTGACCCGATGTTTTTATCCCCAAGTCCAAATTTTGCAAATTCTCATCATATACTCAAACTGGTGGGCCCGTGATTACGTGGTCGACTCGTATGAGTTACATTGGTCCAGTGCGAGGTGCCGCACCAATTACGGGACCATTTTGTCACTTGTTTTTAAGCATATGTCTAACCGGTTACAAATTCTCATCGTGTAATCAAACGGGGATTCCGATGATTATGCCATCGGTTCGTAAGAGTTACTTTGGTTTTGTACGAGGATCTCGTGCCTCTGACGGGACCGTTTTGTGGATTTTTACATTTTGCCCCATTGACGCCATATTTTTAAGACCCAGTCTATTGTTTTGCAAATTTTCATTGTATACTCAAACTAGGAGTTTGGCCACTACGCAGTCAGTTTGTAGAGTTACACTAGTCCCGTGTAAGGTGCCCATGTCTCTCACGGGACCATTATGGGGCTATTTTATGTTTTCACCATTTGATGGTATGTTTTTAAGCGTAAGTCCAACCGATTACAAATTCTAGTCGTATACTCAAACGGGGAGTTCAATGATAATGTCATCGGTTCGTACGAGTTATATTGGTCCTGGTTGAGGTACCAGCACCTCTTCTGGGATCGTTTCGTGACAGTTTTACTTTTTTAACCCCTTGACGCCATATTTTAGGCCTAAGTCTAATTTTTTCAAATTCCTTCTTTATACTCAGATCGGGAGTCCGGTGAATACGCGATCAATTCATACGAGTTACAGTGGTCCCGTTTGAGGTCCTCAAGCCTCTTATAGGACCGTTTTGTGGCTGTTTTATGTTTTCACCCTTTGACGACATGTTTTTAAGTGTAAGTCGAACCGATTATAAATTCTCGTCATATACTCAAATGACAAGTCCGGTTACTACATCGTCGGTTCGTACGAGTCACATTAGTCACGAGCAAGGTGCTTGCACCTTTTACGGGAGTGTTTTTTGATTGTTTGACGTTTTCTCCCATTGACGCTATATTTTAGGCCTAACACTAAATTTTGCAAATTCTCGCCGTATACTAAAACCGGGAATCTAGTGACTACGCATTTGTTTCGTACTTGTTACATTGGTTTCGTGCAAGGTGTTCTTGCCTCTTACGGGATCGTTTTGTGGCCGTTTTATGTTTTCACTCATTGACAACATGTTTTTAAACATCAGTCTAACCGATTAAAAATTCTCATTGTATACTCAAACGGGGGGTCACTACGCCATCGATTCATACAAGTTACTTTTGCACCGTGCGAGGTGCTCATACCTTTTACTAGACCGTTTTGTGGCTGTTTTATATTTTCACCCCTTGACATCATGTTTTCAAGCCTAAGAGTCATTTTTTGTAAATTCTCATCATATACTCAAACCGAGAGTTCAGTGACTACGCAGTCGATTCGTACAAGTTACAATGGTCCCGTACGAGGTGCTCGTGCCTCTTAGGGTGCCGTTTTGTGATTGTTTTACGTTTTCACCCCTTGACGCCATATTTTAGGCCTAAGTCTAATTTTTTCAAATTCTTGTCGTATACTCAAACCGGAAGGCCGATGACTATGCATCCATTTCGTACTTGTTACATTGGTTCCATGCGAGGTGCTCTTGCCACTTACGGGACCATTTTGTGATTGTTTTATGTTTTCACACTTTTACAACATGTTTTTCACCTTAAGTCTAACCGATTAAAAATTCTCATTGTATACTCAAACAACGAGTCACTATGCCACCGATTCATACGAGTAACATTGGTCCCCTGCGAGGTGCTCGCACCTCTTACAAGACTGTTTTGTGGCTATTTTACATTTTCACCCCTTGACACCATGTTTTCAAGCCCAATTGTAATTTTTTGCAAATTCTCATCATAAACTCAAATCGGGAGTTCGGTGACTACGCAGTCGGTTCATACGAGTTACATTGGTCTCATGCAAGGTGATCGCACCTCTTACGGGACCGTTTTGTGATTATTTTACGTTTTCACCCCTTGATGCCATATTTTAGGCCTAAGTTTAAATTTTGCAAATTCTTATCGTATACTCAAACTAAAAGGACGATGACTACGCGGTCGATTCGTACGAGTTTCGTTGGTCCGGTACGAGGTGCTCGTGCCTCTTACGGGACCATTTTGTGGATGTTCTATGCTCACCCCTTGACACGATGTTTTTGGTCCCAAGTCCAAACTTTGCAAATTCTCGACGTATACTCAAACTGGGAGGCTGGTGATTACGCGATCGGCTCGTACGAGTTACATTGGTCCCATACGAGGCGCACTTACCTCTTATTGTTACGTTTTCTGGCTATTTTACATTTTCACCCCTTGATGCTTTTTTTTAAGCCCAAGTCTATTTTTTCAAAATTCTTTAAGTATATTCTAACCTAGAGTCCGATGAGTATGTGGTTGGTTCGTACGAGATACATTGGTACGGTGCGAGGTGCCCGTGACTTTTACATGATCGTTTAATGGTTGTTTTATATTTTCACCCCTTGATTCCAAGGTTTTATGCCTAAGTCATTTTTTTTGCAAATTCTCATCGTATACTTTAACGGGGAGTTTGATGACTACGTCGTCGGTTCGTACGAGTTACATTGGTCCCGTGCGAGCTGTCCGCACATCTTACATGACCGTTTTTTGTCTATTGTACGTTTTCCCCCATCACGCAAAATTTTAGGCCTAAGTCTAAATGTTTTAAATTCTCACCATATACTCAAACTGAGAGTTCGCTAACTATGTGATCGGTTCCTAAGAGTTGCATTGATCCCGTGCGAGGTACTCGTACCTCTTACGGGACCGTTTTGTGGTTGTTATATGTTTTCACGCTTTGACGACATGTGTTTAAGAGTAAGTCTTATCGATTACAAATTCTCATCGTATTCTCAAACCGGAAGGCCGGTGACTACGTGGGGGATTCGTACGAGTTACATTGGTCCCGTACGAGGTGCTCGTCCCTCTTAAGAAATCATTTTGTGGTTGTTTTACTCTCACCCCTTGACGCAATGTTTTTAGGCTCAAGTCCAAATTTTACGAACACTCGTCACATACTCCAACTAGGTGCCTGGTGATTACGCGGTCAACTCGTACGAGTTACATTGGTCCAATGATAGGTGCTCGTACCTCTTGTTGGAATGTTTTATGGATGTTATACGTTTTCATCCCTTGACGCCATGTTTATAAGCCCAAGTCTAATTTTTCCCAAATTCTAGATGTACACTCAAACCGAGAGTCCAATGACCATGTGGTCGGTTCGCACAAGTTACATTGTTCCCAAGTGAGGTTCTCGCACCTTTTACGGGACCGTTTTGTGGCTATTTTACGTCTTGAGATCTTGGCGCCATGTTTTCAAGCTCTAGTCTTAGTTTTTTTTTACAAATTCTCATCGTATTCTCAAACTGGGATTCCGTTGACTATGCAGTCGGTTTGTACTAGTAACATTGGTCCCGTGCAAGGTGTTTGCACCTTTTACAGGTCAGTTTTGTGATCTTTTTAAGTTTGCACCCCCGACGCCATATTTTAGTCCCAAGTATAAATTTTGCAAATTTTCTTCGTATACTCAAATCGGAAGGCCGATGTGTATGTGGTCGATTCATACGAGTTACATTGGTCCCGTGTGAGGTGCTCGTGCCTCTTACGGGACCATTTTGTGGCTATTTTATGCTCACCCGTTGACGTAATGTTTTTAGTCCCAAGTCCAAATTTTGAAAATTCTCATCGTATGCTCAAACCGACAGTTTGACGACTATGCAATCGATTCATACGAGTTACAGTTGTCCTGTTCGAGGAGCTCATGCCTCTTACAGGGCTATTTTGTGGATGTTTTATGTTCTCCCTTTGACGACATGGAGTGTAAGTCTAACCGATTACAAATTCTCGTCGTATAATCAAACAGGGAGTCCGGTGATAATGCTGTCGATTCGTAAGAGTTACATTGGTCCCAAGCGAGGTGCTCGCACCTTTTACAAGACCTCTTTGTGACTATTTTACATTTTATCCCTTGACACCATATTTCAGGCCTAAGTCAAAATTTCGCAAATTCTCATCGTATACTCAATCCAGAAGGCCGGTGACAACACGATCGATTCGTACTTCTTACATTGGTTCCGTGTGGGGTGGTCTTGCCTCTTACGGGACCATTTTGTGGATGCTTTATGTTTTCACCCTTTGACGAAATGTTTTTAAGCGTAAGTCTAACCGATTAAAAATTCTCATCGTATACTCAAACAGGGATTCCAGTGACTACACCGTTAGTTCGTATAAGTTACAATGGTCTCGAGCGAGGTGCTCGTACCTTTCCCAGGACCATTTTCTGGTTGTTTTATGTTTTCCTCCATTAACCCCATGTTTTCAAGATCTAGCCTAATTTTTTTACAAATTCTTATCGTATACTTCAACTGGGAGTCCGTTGACTATGCAGTCGGTTCGTACGAGTAACATTGGTCCCATGCGAGGTCCTCACACCTCTTACAAGACCGTTTTGTGATCTTTTTATGTTTTCACCCCCTTCATGCCATATTTTAATCCTAAGTCTAAATTTTGCAAAATATTATCTTATACTCAAACTGGAAGGTCGGTGAGTACACGATCGATTCATACGAGTTACATTGGTCCCGTTCGATGGGATCATGCCTGTTACGAGACCATTTTGTGGTTGTTTTACGCTCATCCCTTAACGCAATGTTTTTAATCCCAAGTCCAAATTTTGAAAATTCTCGTGGTATACTCAAACTAGATGGTGATAACTACACGATTGCCTCGTACGAGTTACATTGGTCCCATGCGAGGTGCCCGTGCCTCTCACAAGATCGTTTTGTGGCTATTTTATGTTTTAACCGCTTGATGACATGTTTTTAAGCCTAAATCTATTTTTTTGCAAATTCTCATCATATACTAAAATGGGGAGTCCGATGACTATGCCGTCTATTTATACGAGTGAATTTGGTCCCAACCGAGGTGCTTTCACCTTTAATGGGAGCGTTTTGGGACTATTTTATGTTTTCTCCCTTGAGATCATATTTCAGGCCTAAGTCTAAATTTTGCAAATTCTCTTCGTATACTCAAACCGGAAGGCCAGTGACAGCACGTTCGATTCGTACTTGTTACACTGGTTTCGTGTGGGGTGATCTTGCCTCTTACGATACCGTTTTGTGCCTCTTTTATGTTTTCACCCTTTGACGACATGTTTTTAAGCGTAAGTCTAAATGATTGAAAATTCTTCCCGTATACTCAAAGGCAGAGTCCGATCAATATGTCGTCAATTCGTACGAGTTACGTTGGTCCCATACGGGGTGTTCGTAACTCTTATGGGACTGTTTTTTGACTATTGTACGTTTTGAGCCCTTGACGCCATGTTTTCAATCTCCAGTCTATTTTTTTTACAAATTCTCGCCGTATAGTCAAACTGGGAGTCCGTTGACTATGGAGTCGTTCGTACGACTAACATTGGCACCGTGCGAGGTCCTCCCACCTCTTACAGGATCGTTTTGTGATCTTTTTCCCCTTGACGCCATATTTTAGGCCTAAGTCTAAATTTTTTGAATTATCATCGTATACTCAAACCGGAAGGCCGATGAGTATGCAGTCGATTCGTATGAGTTACATTAGTCCTGTGAGAGGTTCTCGTCCCTCTTACGAGACCATTTTGTAGCCGTTTTACGCTCACCCCTTGACATGATGTTTTTGGGCCCAAGTCCAAATTTTGCAAATTCTCGACGTATACTCAATCTGGGAGGCTGGTGATTACGCGATCGACTCGTACGAGTTACATTGGTCCCGTACGAGGTGGACATACCTCTTGTTGTAACGTTTTGTGGCTATTTTACATTTTCACCCCTTGACGCTTTTTTTTAAGCCCAAGTCTAATTTTTCAAAATTCTTTAAGTATATTCTAACCTAGAGTCCGGTGACTATGCGGTCGGTTCGTACGAGATACATTGGTACGGTGCGAGGTGCCCGTGCCCGTGCCCGTGCCTTTTACATGATCGTTTAGTGGCTGTTTTATGTTTTCACCCCTTGATGCCAAGGTTTTTTGCCCAAGTCAATTTTTTTTGCAAATTCTCATCGTATACTTAAACAGGGAGTTTGATGAGTATGCCTTAGGTTCGTACGAGTTACATTGGTCCCGTACGAGCTGCCCGCACATCTTACAGGACCGTTTTGTGTCTATTGTACATTTTCCCCCTTCACGCAAAATTTTAGGCCTAAGTCTAATTGTTTTAAATTCTCGCCATATACTCAAACCAAGAATCTGCTAACTATGCGATCGGTTCCTACGAGTTGCATTGGTCCCGTGCGAGGTACTCGTACCTCTTACGGGATCATTTTCTGGTTGTTATATGTTTTCACGCTTTGACGGCATGTTTTTAAGAGTAAGTCTTATCGATTATAAATTCTCATCGTGTTCTCAAATTGGAAGGCCGGTGACTACGCGATCGATTCGTACGAGGTGCTCGTCCCTCTTAAGAAACCATTTTGTGGTTGTTTTACTCTCATCCATTGACGCGGTGTTTTTAGGCTCAAGTACAAATTTTACAAACACTCGTCACATACTCCAACTAGGAGGCTGGTGATTACGTGGTCAACTCGTACGAGTTACATTGGTCCCATGAGAGGTGCTCGTACCTCTTGTTGGAATGTTTTATGGATGTTTTACGTTTTCATCCCTTGACGCCATGTTTATAATCCCAAGTCTAATTTATCACAAATTGTAGATGTATACTCAAACCGAGAGTCCAATGACTATGTGGTCGGTTCATACGAGTTACATTGTTCCCGAGTGAGGTGCTCGCACCTTTTATGGGACCGTTTTGTGTATATTTTACGTCTTGAGATCTTGGTGCCATGTTTTCAAGCTCTGGTCTTATTTTTTTTACAAATTCTCATCGTATTCTCAAACTGGGATTCCGTTGACTATGCAGTCGGTTTGTACTAGTAACATTGGTCCCGTGCAAGGTGTTTGCACCTTTTACAGGTCAGTTTTGTGATCTTTTTAAGTTTTCACCCCTGACGCCATATTTTAGTCCCAAATATAAATTTTGCAAATTTTCTTCGTATACTCAAATCGGAAGGCCGATGTGTATGTGGTCGATTCATAGGAGTTACATTGGTCCCGGGTGAGGTGCTCGTGCATCTTACGGGACCATTTTGTGGCTATTTTATGCTCACCCGTCGACGTAATGTTTTTATTCCCAAGTCCAAATTTTGAAAATTCTCATCGTATGCTCAAACCGACAGTTCGACGACTATGCAATCGATTCATATGAGTTACAGTTTTCGCGTTCGAGGAGCTCATGCCTCTTACAGGGCCGTTTTGTGGATGTTTTATGTTCGCCCTTTGACAACATGGAGCGTAAGTCTAACCGATTACAAATTTTCGTCGTATAATCAAACAGGGAGTCGGGTGACAATGCCGTCGATTCATACGGGTTACATTGGTCCCAAGCGAGGTGCTCGTACCTTTTACGAGACTGCTTTATGACTGTTTTACATTTTATCCCCTTGACACCATATTTCAGGCCTAAGTCAAAATTTTGCAAATTCTCATCATATAATCAAACCAGAAGGCCGGTGACAACACGATCGATTCGTACTTGTTACATTGGTTCCGTGTGGGGTGCTCTTGCCTCTTACGGGACGATTTTGTGGATGCTTTATATTTTCACCCTTTGACGAAATATTTTTAAGCATAAGTCTAACCGATTAATATTCTCATCGTATACTCAAACAGGGATTCCAGTGACTACACCGTTAGTTCGTATAAGTTACAATGGTACCGAGCGAGGTGCTCGTACCTTTTGCAGAACCGTTTTCTGGCCGTTTTATGTTTTCCTGCATTAACCCCATGTTTTCAAGAACTAGCCTAATTTTTTTACAAATTCTCATCGTATATTTCAAGTGGGAGTCCGTTGACTATGCAGTCGGTTCGTACGAGTAACCTTGGTCCCGTGCGAGGTCCTTACACCTCTTACAAGACCGCTTTGTGATCTTTTTATGTTTTCACCCCCTTTATGCCATATTTTAGGCCTAAGTCTAAATTTTGCAAAATATTATCTTATACTCAACCTGGAAGGCCGGTGAGTATGCGATTGATTCATACGAGTTACATTGGTCCCGTTCGAGGTGATCGTACCTCTTACGAGACCATGTTGTGGTTGTTTTACGCTCATCCCTTAACGCAATATTTTTAGTCCCAAGTCCAAATTTTGAAAATTCTCGTGGTATACTCAAACTGGATAGTGATAACTATGCGATCGTCTCGTATGAGTTACATTGGTCCCGTGCGAGGTACCCGTGCCTCTCACATGATTGTTTTGTGGTTGTTTTATGTTTTCACCGCTTGGTGCCATGTTTTTAAGCCTAAATCTATTTTTTTGCAAATTCTCATCATATTCTGAAATGGGGAGTCCGATGACTATGCCGTTGGTTTATACGAGTGAATTTCGTCCCAACCGAGGTGCTTGCACCTTTTATGGGAGCGTTTTGTGACTATTTTACGTTTTCTCCCCTTGACACCATATTTCAGGCCTAGGTATAAATTTTGCAAATTCTCTTCGTATACTCAAACCGGAAGGCCAGTGACAACACGGTCGATTCATACTTATTACAATGGTTTCGTGTGGGGTGCTCTTGCCTCTTACGATACCATTTTGTGCCTCTTTTATGTTTTCACCCTTTGACGACATGTTTTTAAGCGTAAATCTAAATGATTGAAAATTCTTGTCGTATACTCAAAGGCAGAGTCCGATCAATATGTCGTCGATTCGTACGAGTTACGTTGGTCCCGTACGAGGTGTTCGTAACTCTTGTGGGACTATTTTTTGACTATTGTACATTTTGAGCCCTTGACGCCATATTTTCAATCTCCAATCTATTTTTTTTACAAATTCTCGCCATATACTCAAACTGGGAGTCCCTTGACTATGCAGTCGGTTCGTACGAGTAACATTGGCACCGTGCAAGGTCCTCCCTCCTCTTACAGGATCGTTTTGGGATCTGTTTATGTTTTCACCCCTTGACGCCATATTTTAGGCCTAAGTCTAAATTTTGCGAATTATCATCGTATACTCAAACTGGAAGGCCGATGAGTACGCAGTCGATTCGTATGAGTCACATTAGTCCCGTGAGAGGTGCTCGTGCCTCTTACGGGACCATTTTGTGGCCGTTTTATGCTCACCCCTTGATGCGATGTTTTTAGCCCCAAGTCAAAATTTTGCAAATTCTCGTCGTATACTCAAACTGGGAGGCCGGTGAGTACGCGGTCGTCTCATATGAGTTACATTGGTCCCGTGTGAGGTGTCGTACCTATTACGGGACCATTTTGTCTCTTATTTTTAAGCATATATCTAACCAGTTACAAATTCTCATCGTATACTCAAAAGGGGATTCTGATGATTATGCCATTTGTTCGTACGAGTTACATTGGTCTCGTGCAAGGTGTCGTGCCTCTGATGGGACCATTTTGTGGATTTTTGCGTTTTCTCCCCTCGACGCCTTATTTTTAAGACCAAGTCTAATGTTTTGCAAATTATCATCGTATGCTCAAACTAAGAGTTTGGTCACTACGCAGTCAGTTCGTACGAGTTACACTGGTCCCGTGTAAGGTTCCCATGTCTCTTACGGGACCGTTATGCGGCTATTTTGTGTTTTCACTATTTGATCGCATGTTTTTAAGCGTAAGTCTAACCGATTACAAATTCTAGTCGTATACTCAAATGGGGAGTTCGATGACTATGTAATTGGTTCGTACAAGTTATATTGGTCGCGGGCGAGGTACCCACACCTCTTCCTAGATTTTTCTACGATACTTTTACTTTTTTACCCCTTGATGCCATATTTTAGGCCAAAGTCTAATTTTTACAAATTCCTATTGTATACTCAAACCGGGAGTTCGGTGACTACGCCATCGATTTGTACGAGTTACAGTGGTTCCATTTGAGGTCCTCAAGCCTACTACATGACTATTTTATGTTTTCACCCTTTGATGACATGTTTTTAAGTGTAAGTCTAACCGATTACAAATTCTCATCGTATACTCAAACGAGAAGTCTAGTTACTACACCGTCGGTTCGTACGAGTCATATTGGTTACGAGCATGGTGCTCGCACCTTTTACGGGATTGGTTTCTAATTGTTTTACATTTTCTCCCAATGATGCCATATTTTAGTCCTAAGTCAAAAATTTTCAAATTCTCACTGTATACTAAAATCGGGAGTATAGTCACTACGCATTCGTTTCGTACTTGTTACATTGGTTCCGTACGAGCTTCTCTTGCCTCTTACGGGACCATTTTGTGGCTGTTTTATGTTTTCACTCATTGACAACATGTTTTTTAGAGTAAGTCTAATCGATTAAAAATTCTCATTGTATACTCTAATGGGGGGTCACTACACCATCGATTCATACGAGTTACTTTGGTTCCGTACGAGGTGCTCGCACTTCTTACGGGATCATTTCGTGGCTGTTTTATATTTTCACCCATTAACACCATGTTTTCAAGCCCAAGAGTAATTTTTGCAAATTCTCATCATATACTCAAATCGGGAGTTCAGTGACTACGCAGTCCGTTCATACGAGTTACAATGGTCCCGTACAAGGTGCTCGTGCCTCTTATGGTGTTGTTTTGTGATTATTTTACGTTTTTACCCCTAGACGCCATATTTTAGGCCTAAGTCTAAAATTTTCAAATTCTTATCGTATACTCAAACCAGAAGGCCGATGACTACACATTTGTTTCGTACTTGTTACGTTGGTTCTATGCGAGGTGCTCTTGCCTCTTACGGGACCATTTAGTGGTAGTTTTATGTTTTCACCCTTTTACAACATGTTTTTAAGCTTAAGCCTAACCGATTAAAAATTCTCATTGTATACTCAAACGGGGAGTCACTATGCCACCGATTCATACGAGTTACATTGGTCCCGTGCGAGGTGCTTGCACTTACGAGACCGTTTTGTGATTGTCTTATGTTTTCACCCCTTGACACCATATTTTAGGCCGAAGTCTAAATTTTGTGAATTCTTATCATATACTCAAACCAGAATACCGATAACTATGTGGTCGATTCGTACGAGTTTCATTGGTCCGGTACGAGGTGCTCGTGCCTCTTACGGGACCATTTTGTGGAAGTTTTACGTTCACCCCTTGACGCAATTTTTTTGGGACCAAGTTCAAATTTAGCAAATTCTCGTTGGATACTCAAACTGGGAGGCCGGTGATTACGCGATCGGCTCGTACGAGTTACATTGGTCTCGTGTGAGGTGCAGATACTTCTTGTTAGAACGTTTTGTGGATATTTTACATTTTCACCCCTTGACGCTTGTTTTTAAACCCAAGTCTAATTTTTTTACCAACTCTCGAAGTATATTTAAATCAAGACCCCAATGACTACGCGGTCGATTCATACGATTCACATTGGTACGGTGCGAGGTGCCCGTGGCTCTTATAAGACCGTTTTATGGTTGTTTTATCTTTTCACCCCTTGATGCCAAGTTTTTAGCCCAAGTCTAATTTCTTGCGAATTCTCATCGTATACTCAAACCAGGAGTTTAATGTATGTTGTCGGTTCGTACGAGTTACATTGGTCCCGTGAGAGGTGCCCGCACCACTTTCGGGACCTTTTTGTGACTATTTTACGTTTTCACCCCTTGATGCCAAATTTTAGGCCTAAGTCTAAATTTTGAAAATTCTCGCCATATACTCAAACTCGGAGTCCACTGACTATGTGATCGGTTCCTATGAGTTACATTGGTCCCGTGCGAGGTACTCGTACCTCTTACAGGACAATTTTGTGGTTGTTATATGTTTTCACACTTTCACGGCATATTTTTAAGCGTAAGTCTAACCGATTATAAATTCTCATCGTATACTCACACGGGGAGTCCGATGACTATGCCATCAGTTCATAAGAGTTACATTGGTCCAGTGTGAGGTAAACTTGCCTCTTACAGGACTTTTTTGTGGTTGTTTTATATTTTCACCCTTTGACAACATGTGACTATGCAGTCGATTCATACGAGTTTTATTGGTCCCGTATGAGGTGCCCATCCCTATTGAGAGACCATTTTGTGGTTGTTTTACGCTCACCGCTTGACGTGATGTTTTTAGGCCCTAGTACAACTTTTGCAAATACTCAAAATATACTCAAACTAGGAGGCCGGTGATTACGCGCTCAGCTCATATGAGTTACATTGGTCCCGTGCGAGGTGCTCGTACCTCTTGTTGGAACGTTTTGTGGATTTTTACGTTTTCACCCCTTGCCACTATGTTTATAAGCCCAAATCTAATTATTGGAAAATTCTAGACATATATTCCAACCGAGAGTCCGATGACCACGTGGTCGGTTTGTACGAGTTACATTGGTCCCGTGCGAGGTGCCCGTGCCTCTTACAGGGTCGTGTTGTGTCCATTTTACGTTTTCACCCCTTGATGCCATTTTTTTAATCCCAAGTCCAATTTTTTTCAAATTCTCTTCGTATACTCAAACAAGGATTCTGATGACTACGTTGTCATTTCGTACGGGTTACATTGGTCCCGTATGAGGTTCCCTCACCTCTTACTAGACCATTTTGTGTTTGTTTTACGTTTTCACACCTTGACACCACAGTTTTTTTCCTAAGTTTAAATTTTCCAAATTCTTTACATGTACTGAAATCGGGAGTTCGCTGACTACGCGATCGGTTCCTACGAGTTGCATTGGTACCGTACGAGGTGTTTATGCCTCTTACGTGACCGTTTTGTGGATGTTATATGTTTTCACCCTTTGACAGCATGTTTTTAAGCGTAAGTCTAACCGATTACCAATTATCGTCGTATACTCAAATGGGGAGTCCGATGACTACGTCGTCAGTTCTCACGAGTTTCATTTGTCCCGTGCGAGGTGCTCGTGCCCTTACAGGACAGTTTTGTGGCTGTTTTACGTTTTCACCCTTTAACGCCATATTTTAATCCTATGTCTAAATTTCACAAATTCTCGTCGTATAATCAAACCGAGAGTCCGGTGAATACACGATCAGTTAGTAAAATTTACATTGGTCTCGAGTGAGGTGATATTGCCTCTTACGGGATCGTTCTGTGGCAGTTTTATGTTTTCAAGCTTTGACGACATGTTTTCAATCATGAGTCTAACGGATTACGAATTCTTGTCATATACTTAAAAGGGGAGTCTGGTGACTACACCGTTAGTTCGTATGAGTTTCCTTGGTCCCGTGCGAGTGCCTCTTACGGGTCCGTTTTGTGGTTGTTTTATCTTTTCACCCCTTGATACCATGTTTTTATTCCCAAATCTAATTTTTTTTTTAAATTCTCGTCCTATACTCAAACCGGGAGTCCGCCGACTATGCGGTCGATTTTTATGAATTACATTAGTCCCATGCTAGGTGCTCGTACTTCTTATGGGACCGTTTTGAGGTTGTTTTATATTTTTACCCCCTGACCTCGTGTTTTAAAGCCCAAGTCTAATTATTTTGCAAATTCTTGTCGTTTACTCAAGCCGATAGTCCGATGAGTATGCAATCGATTCATATGAGCTACATTTATCCCGTGCGAGGTGCTCATGCCTCTTTTGGGACCAGTTTGTGACTGTTTTACTTTTTCACCCCTTGAAGCTTTTTTTAAAGCCCAAGTCTAATTTTTCAAAATTCTCTAAGTATGTTCTAACCAAGAGTCCGGTGAGTACACAGTCGGTTCATACAAGATACATTGGTACGGTGCGACGTGCCTCTTACATGACCGTTTTGTGGTTTTTTTATGTTTTCACCCCTTGATGCCATGTTTTTAAGCCCAAGTCAATTTTTTTACAAATTCTCGTCGTATACTTAAACGGGGAGTTTGATGACTATGCCTTTGGTTCATACGAGTTACATTGGTCCCGTTCGAGGTGCCCACACATCTTAGACAAACATTTTGTGACTATTTTATGTTTTCACCCCTTCACGCCAAATTTTAGGCCTAAGCCTTAATTTTGCAAATTCTCGCCATATACTCAAACCAAGAGTCCGCTAACTATGTGATCGGTTCCTACGAGTTGCATTGGACCCGTGCAAGGTACTCGTACCTCTTACGATACCGTTTTGTAGTTGTTATATATTTTCACACTTTGATGGCATGTTTTTAAGAGTAAGTCTTATCGATTACAAATTCTCATCATATTCTCAAATCGAAAGGCTGGCGACTACGCGGTCAATTCGTACAAGTTTCATTGGTCCCGTATGAGGTGCTCGTCCCTCTTAAGAGACCATTTTGTGTTTGTTCTACGTTTACCCCTTGACGCGATGTTTTTAGGCCCAAGTCCAAATTTTGCAAATACTCGTCACATACTCCAACTAGTAGACAGGTGATTACGCGATCAGCTCATACGAGTTACATTGGTCCCATGCGCAGTGCTCGTACCTCTTGTTGGAATGTGTTGTGGATGTTTTACATTTTCACCCCTTGACGCTATGTTTATAAGACCAAGTCTATTTTTTTGCAAATTCTGGGCGTATGCTCAAACCGAGAGTCCAATGACTATGTGGTGAGTCGTACGAGTTATATTGGTCCCGTGCGAGGTTCCCGTGCCTCTTACATGGCCATGTTGTGTCCGTTTTACGTTTTCACCCCTTGATGCCATTTTTTTAATCCCAAGTTTATTTTTTTCAAATTCTCATCGTATACTCAAAGAAGGATTCTAATGACTACGCTATTAGATCCTACGAGTTACATTGGTCTCGTATGAGGTGCCCGCACCTCTTACTAGACCATTTTGTGACTGTTTTACGTTTTCACACCTTGACACCACATTTTTTGACTAAGTCTAAATTTTGCAAATTCTTGCCATATACTCAAATTGGGAGTCCACTGACAAAGCGATCAGTTCCTACGAGTTACATTGGTCCCGTACGAGGTGCGCGTGCCTCTTACGGGATCGTTTTGTGGATGTTATATGTTTTCACCCTTTGACGAGATATTTTTAAGCGTAAGTCTAATCGGTTACTGATTCTCATCATATACTCAAATGGGGAGTTCGATGATTATATCGTCAGTTCGTACGAGTTTCATTGGTCCCGGGCGAGGTGCTCGTGCCCTTATGGGACCGTTTTGTGGATATTTTATGTTTTCACCCTTTGACGCCATATTTTAGGCCTATGTCTAAATTTCACAAAGTCGTATACTCAAACCGAGAGTCTCGTGACTACATGATCGGTTAATACAATTTACATTTGTCTTGTGCGAGGTGATCTTGCCTCTTACGGGATCGTTCTATGGCTATTTTATGCTTTCACGATTTGACGACATGTTTTAAAGTGTGAGTCTAACGGACTACGAATTCTCATCGTATACTTAAACGGGGAGTCGGTGACTACATCGTCGGTTCGTATGAGTTTCCTTAAGGCCGTGCGACGTGCTCGTGCCTCTTACAAGACCGTTTTGTTGTTGTTTTTATCTTTTCACCCATTGATGCCTTATTTTTATTCCCAAATCTAATTTTTTGTGAATTCTCATCGTATACTCAAACCGGGAGTCCGCCGACTACGCGGTCAGTTTTTATGAATTACATTAGTCCCATGCTAGGTGCTCGTACCTCTTATGGGACTGTTTTGTGGTTGTTTTATATTTTCACCCCCTGACGCCATGCTTTAAATCCCAAGTCTAATTGTTTTAAGAATTCTCATCGTGTACTCAAATAGACAGTTCGGTGACCATGCGATCGGTTCGTACGAGCTACATTTGTCCCGTGCGAAGTGCTCATGCCTCTTACGGGAAAGTTTTGTTACTATTTTATGTTTTCACCCCTTGACGCCATATTTTAGGCCTAAGTATAAATTTTTCAAATTCTTGTCGTATACTGAAATCGAGAGTCCAGTGACTACGCGATCGGTTTTTACTAGTTACATTAGTCCAGAGTTAGGTGCTCGTGCCTCTTATGGGACCGTTTTGTGGTTATTTTATATTTTATGGCAACATGTTTTGAGGTTAAGTCTAATCAATTACAAATTCACATCGTATACTCATACGGAGAGTCCGGTGACTATGCCATCAGTTCGTACGAGTTACATTTGTCCCGTACGAGGTGCTCACACCTCTAACGGGACCGTTTTGTGATTGTTCTACATTTTCACCCCTTGACGTCGTATTTTAGATCTGCGCCTAAATTTTACAAATTCTCATCGTTTACTCAAACCCGAATGCCGATGACTACACGGTTGATTCGTATGAGTTACATTGGACCCGTGCGAGGAGCTTGTGCCACTTACGAGACCATTTTTTATGGTTGTTTTATGCTCACCCCTTGACGCCTTGTCTTTAGGTCAAGTCTAGATTTTGAAAATTCTCATCATATAGTCTAACGAGGAGGCCGATGACTAGGAGTTCTGTTTGTATGAGTTTCATTGGAACCATACGAGGTACTCGTACCTCTTATGGTACCGTTTTGTAATAGTTTTACATTTTCACCCCTTGAGGCTATGTTTATTAGCTTAAGTCTATTTTTTTACAAATTCTCGTCGTATACTCAAACCGGGAGTTCGATGACTATGAGGTTGGTTCGTACGAGTTACATTGGTCCCGTGAGAGGAGCCCCTGCCTCTTACGGGACTATTTTGTGGAAATTTTAAGTTTTCACCACTTGCTGCCATGTTTTTATGCCGAAGTCTAATTTTTTCCAAATTTTCGTTGTATACTCAAATCGGGAGTCCGGTGACTATGTGATCTTTTTATACGAGTTATATTGGTCCCGTGCGAGGTGCTCGCACCTGTTATGGGACAATTTGTGTTTTTTTAATTTTTTACCCCTTAACGCAATATTTTATGCATGAGTCTAAATTTTACAAATTCTCGTCATATACTCAAAGTGGATGGTTGGTGGCTATTCAGTCGATTTGTACGAGTTACACTGGTCCCGTGTGAGGTTATCATACCTCGAATGGAGTCTCTTTGTGGATGTTTTACATTCACCCCTTGACGTCGTGTTTTTGAGCCCAAGTCTGAAATTTTCAAATTCTCATTGTATACTCAAAATAGGAGTCCTTTGACTACGTGGTTAGTTCGTACGAGTTAAGTTGGTCCTGTCCGAGGTGCTCTTACCTCTTGTGGGAACATTTTGGGGTTATTTTATGGTTTCCCCCCTTAAAGGGATGTTTTTAAGCCCAAGTGTAATATTTTGCGAATTCTTTACGTATACTCAAGCGCGCGGTCCGATGACTATGATGTCAGTTCGTACGAGTTACATTGGTCCTGGGTGAGGTACACTGCCTCTTACGGGACCGTATTGTGGTTATTTTACGTTATCACACTTTGACGACATGTTTTTAACGGTAAGTCAAATCGATTACAAATTCGCATCATATACTCATACGGGGAGTTCGATGATTATGCCATCGGTTAGTATGAGTTACATTGGTCCAGTGTGAGGTGCTCGCACCTCTCACGGGACCATTTTGTGATTATTTTACATTTTCACCCCTTGATGCCATATTTTAGGCCTACATCTAAATTTTGCAAATTCCCATCGTATACTCAAACCACAAGGCCGATGAATACATGGTCGATTCGTAAGAGTTACATTGGTCCCGTACGAGGTTCTTGTTGCACACATGGGACAATTTTGTGGCTATTTTATGCTCACCCCTTGACTCCTTGTGTTTAGGCCCATATCTAAATTTTGTAAATTCTCGTTGTATAGTCTAACCAGGATTCCGGTGATTAGGCGGTCTATTCGTACGAGGTACATTGGAACCGTACGAGGTGCCCGTACCTCTTAGGGTACCGTTTTGTAATAGTTTTATGTTTTCACCCCTTGAGGCTATGTTTTTTTTACCTGAAGTTTATTTTTTTGCAAATTCTCATCATATACTCAAACCGGGAGTTCGGTGACTACGAGGTAGGTTCGTACGAGTTACATTGGTCCCGTACGAGGTGACCGTGCCTCTTACATGACTATTTTGTGGTCGTTTTAAGTTTTCACCACTTGATGCCATTTTTTATGCCCTAGTCTATTTTTTTTAAATTCTCATCATATTCTCAAATCGGGAGTCCGATGACTACGTGGACGATTTATACGA
This sequence comes from Sambucus nigra, assembly GCA_949130495.1. Lineage (NCBI taxonomy): Eukaryota > Viridiplantae > Streptophyta > Magnoliopsida > Dipsacales > Adoxaceae > Sambucus > Sambucus nigra. The sequence continues at coordinate 381,322,578 of OX422224.1, forward strand.
GTTACATTGTTCTCATGTGAGGTGCCCGCACCTCTTATGGGATGGTTTTGTGGTTATTTTATATTTTTACCCATTGACGCAATATTTTAGGCCTGAGTATAAATTTTGCAAATTCTCATCGTCTACTCAAAGCAGAAGGTCAGTGACTACGCGGTCGATTAGTACGACTTAAATTGGTCCCGTGTGAGGATCTCATACCTCTAATGGAACCACTTTGTGGATGTTTTACACTCACTCCTTGACGCCATGTTTTTAGGCCGAAGTCAAAATTTTGCAAAATCTCATTGTATACTGAAAATAGGAGGCCGATGACTACGTGGTCAGTTCGTACGAGTTACATTGGTCCTGTGCGAGGTGCTCGCACCTCTCTTGGGACCGTTTTGTGATTGTTTTACATTTTCACCCCTTGACGCCATATTTTAGGCCTACACCTAAATTTTGCAAATTCTCTTCATATACTCAAACCAGAAGGCCGATGACTCCGTTGCCTATTCGTACGAGTTACATTAGTCCGGTGTGAGGTGCGTGTGCCACATACGAGACCGATTTGTGGTTGTTTTATGCTCACCCCTTGACGCCTTGTCTTTCGGCCCAAGCCAAAATTTTGGAAGCTCTCGTCGTATAGTCTAACTAGGAGGACGGTGACTAGGCAGTCTATTCGTACGAGTTACATTGGAACCGTACGAGGTGCTCGTACCTCTTATGGTACCGTTTTGTAATGATTTTACGTTTTCACCCCTTGAGGCTATGTTTTTAGCTCAAGTCTATTTTTTAGTAAATTCATATCGTATACTCAAACCAAGAGTCCGGGGACTACACGGTTGGTTTATAAGAGTTACATTGGTCCCGTGCGAGGTACCCGTGCCTCTTACGTGACAGTTTTGTTTCTCTTTTCTATTTTCACCCCTTGACGACATGTTTTGAAGCGTAAGTATGATTGGTTACAAATTCTCGTCATATAATCAAATGGGGAGTCCGATGACTATGTCATTGATTCGTTCGAGTTACATTGATCCAATGCGAGGTGCTTGCACCTCTTAGGGAACTCTTTTGTGATTGTTATATGTTTTCACCCCTTGATGCCATATTCTAGGCCTCGGTTTAAATTTTGCAAATTTTTGTTGTATGCTCAAAGTAGAAGACCAGTGACTATGCGGTCTATTTGTACGAGTGACATTGGTTCCGTACAAGGTTCTCGTGCCTCTTACGGAGCCGTTTTGTGGTTGTTTTACACTCACACCTTGACACCATGTTTTTAGGCCCAAGTCTAAATTTTTGAAATTCTCGTTGTATACTCAAAGCGGGAGGCCTATGACTATACAATAGGTTTGTATGAGTTACATTGAACCCGTGTGAGGTGCGCGTACATATTGTGGGAATGTTTTGGTGTCATTTTATGATTTCACCCCTTAACCCTTTGTTTCTAATCCCAAGTCTAATTTTATACAAATTCTCGACATATATTCAAATCGGGAGTCCAGTGACTACGCGATCGGTTCGTACCAGTTAAATTGGTCCCGTGCGAGGTGCCCGTGCATCTTACGCGACCATTTTACGTTTTCACCCCATGTTTTTAAGCCCAAGTCTAATTTTTTGCAAATTCTCATTGTATACTCAAATGGCGAGTCCGATGACTTTGCCATCAGTATGTACGAGTTGCATTGGTCCCGTGCGACGTGCTCGCACCTCTTACAGGACCATTTTTTGATTGTTTTATGTTTTCACCCCTTGACACCATACTTTAGGCCTGCGTTAAAATTTTACAAATTCTCGTCGTATACTTTAACTGAAAAGATAGTGAATACGCCGTCGATTCTTATGATTTACTTTGGTCCCATGCGAGGTGCTCGTGCCTCTTACGAGACCCTTTTATGAATGTTTAATGCTCACCCCTTGACGCCATGTTTTTAGGCCCGAGTCTAAATTTTGTAAATTCTCATTGTATACTCAAATAGGGAGTCCCGTGCGAGGTGCTCGTGCCTCTTACGAGATCGTTTTGTGGTTGTTTTATGTTTTCAACCGTCGACGACATGTTTTTAAGAGAGAGGGTAACGGATTACAAATTCTCATCATATGCTTACATGGGGAGTTCGGTGACTACGCAGCCGGTTCTTATTAGTTTGTTGGTCCCGTGCGATGTTCTCGTGCCTCTTACGGGACCGCTTTGTGGTTGTTTAAAGTTTTCATCCCATGACACCATGTTTTTAATTCCAAGTCTAATTGTTTACAAATTCTCACCGTATACTCAAACCGGGAGTCTGCGGACTATGAAACCGGTTCGTATGAATTACATTAGTCCCGTGCAAGTTTCTCGTACCTCTTATGGGACTGTTTTGTGGTTATTTTATGTTTTCACCCCCTGACTTTGTGTTTTAAAGCCCAAGTCTATTTTTTTTGCCAATTCTCGTCATGTACTCAAATCGACAGTCCGGTGACCATGCGGTCTATTCGTACGACTTAGATTTGTCCCGTGTGAGGTTCTCATGCCTCTTATGGGACTGTTTCCTGGTTGTTTTACATTTTCAGCCCTTGACGTCATATTTTAGGCCTAAGTATACATTTTGCCAATTCTCACCGTATACTCAAACCAAGAGTCCGGTGACTACGTAATCGATTTTTACAAGTTACATTTGTCCCATTCGAGGTGCTCGTGCCTCTTACGGGACTGTTTTGTGGTTATTTTATGTTTCCACCCTTTGACGAAATGTTTTTAAGGGTAAGTCAATCCGATTAGAAATTGGCATTGTATACTCATACGAGCAGTCCGGTGACAATGCCACCAGTTCGTACGAGTTACATTGGTCCCGTACGAGGTTCTCGCACCTCCTACGGGACCGTTTAGTGATTGTTTTACATTCACCCCTTGACGTCATAATTTAGGCCTACATTTAAATTTTGAAAACTCTTGTCGTATACTCAAACCACAAGGCCGATGACTATGCGATCGATGCGTAGGAGTTACATTTCTCCCGTGCATGGTGCTTGTGCCACTTACGGGACCGTTTTATGGTTATTTTATGTTTTCACCCTTTGACGACATGTTTTTAATCAGAAGTATAACCAATTACAAATTCGCATCGTATACTCATATGGGTAGTCCAGTGAGTACTTCATCGGTTTGTACGAGTTACATTGGTCCCGTACGAGGTGCTCATACCTCTCTATGACACCCCGCTTAAAATAATAACGGGTGGCCAGCCCTATACTATATTTAATCAGAAATCTCAGATGGCTCATTCTCAGCATCAACAGAGTATACTAAAATAAATAAGGCTAACTACCCGAAACTATAAAAGCGGATGCCAAAATTTAATATGAAACATACAATGGAAATCAAACCAACAATGTAAAACTATTGGAAAAGTAGAAAGCACACAAGTACCATGTTAAAGGAAGTGCTAAACATTAAAATAAAAAGAGTACATACAAGAAAATATACCCAAATAAGTTGTCGGGTCACAAATAGTATAACCATCATAAAGAAGAAATATAAAATGCTACATAAAACTCTTGGGGTATAAACCATATATACAACATGAGTCCTGCCTAGATTTACAAAGGAATAGAAATCGAATAACATCAACATCCCGCCACAGTCCGCAACTGCTACGGCTCCCAAGACTCTAGATAGAAAATCATCTGGTATCCATGTGGTAGGACACCTGAAGTAATCAATATATATCTAGCAAAAGAGAAATATAAACGGGTCAGAGCCTGAGGTGTAAAAATGTTTGCAGCAAGTGTATTAACCATGCACAATAAATATAAATTCACTATTTCATAATTAAAGTGGAGTCGCACTCTCATGAAACCCCGAACTCACCTCTTATCCACAATGCGCACCTAATCGTGTCCTGGAACCTTAATTAAGCTACCTGATTCAATTGGACAACAAACCCAACCGACTGCATGGCCTATACCCGCATGACCTTCTATCCTAACATAACTCAAGAATCCTTCCCGTTCTAACCCCACATAAATATATATACACATATGTATATGCATTACTAAGATTTATTGGTTCCAATTACCAACTTAAACCAATTATAAGTCTTAATACGTCACACATTAACATTACTTTAGTATAATAGTTTATTGTCTAAACAACATACATCCTAGTATTAAATCCATAACTTCTCTCCACTCCCAACATTGCACTACGTTTCGTGCTTGGGGCGTCTCGCAGAGCAAAATCCAAACATGGAACCCCCCCATACACTACTCCTTCACAATGTTAATAGTAGGGATCCATTATGTCATCCACACAAATTCTATTACTGTAACTACTATAAATATAGATTACAATCTAAGAACATAATTAGAATCTCTATTAAATCCTTGTGTCGACATAATCGCAATTGTCCGTAAGTACGATCCTTCGACCCCAATGAACTAGTACACCAAAATCACCCAATATGTACATCATCAAAACTTCATATCCTCTTCACCAATAGCCACACATACATAACACACATAATGTACACTTTGCAATACACATAACATAAATGGTTATAGGATACCAAAATACTACACCATGCTATCATCTTCCAAGAATTACTCACTTTCTCCCGGGGTCACCACCTATTTGACTATTATCACACCGCCACGGCGACAAAATCAATCCTAACGTATGGGAAACGGTCATAGTTCCTAACCAGCAAGTGAGAACAACTAATACGCAAGACTTCTCACCCCCAAAATAAAATCACACGAATAAAAATGGACGACTATGTCCTGGGGACTATCCACACCCTGCTCCTCAAGCTAGGGGCTCACCCTCATAGCGCAACTTCCAATGATAGCATGTTCCGGGTATGCTTCACACATTAAGTATATATGTCATTCACACGATATATATACATCCATATGATCACATCATATAATCAAACCATCTCACACGATATAGATATTAACGCCATAAGTATACACATATATACATATCATCTTTCGTCTGTATGTTTGAAATTTATAAACCCAACTATAAGTGTACATAATTTTCAATATACAAGCCACCGTTCCAAGGGTATTAACTTAATTCGTTATATAAATACGATCCCTCAGTTAAAGCATATTCATCCATTACCCAATGATATGAACAGTCTTCCAATTTATCCATCATTAAGATTATCAACCCAAAGTTTAATGTAGGTAACAATCACTACACATCCCATCTACATTCGAAAGCACATCGATATATCAAGTAACAATTCCGGCTATTGGTATACACCTAACTAATAGTCTGCAAACCTCACTTCATCCTAGACTTATTCCACGATCCCATCAACTATTGGAACCCCCATTGTTAGTCACACACAGATATATAACAAGTACCCATATTAGATTTATAACACACCTATTCTAGTTGATAGTATGATCCAACCTCTCTCAATTCCGACTACGGTTGAATTGTCCCTATGAACCCTTAACATTAATGCATAAAAATGAAATAACTAACTCGACAAAAAGTACACACAAAACTATTCTATTCGGTAATAATCTAAAGCATATACCGTAATCTCTCTTAACTTCAAATGCACATTAACATAAATGGACTATCTCTACAATTTATAACTATTTTATGATAGCCCACCACCATCATATTAAGATAATCCGCCAATCATTCAGTCCCATAATCATTTCCTTCCTAAAAGAGGCATTCTACCCTCAAAATCCAATTCTAACATAGGTCCGAAAGCCCCTATTCATCCTAAGGCACAAATCCCTTAATATAATATCATAACCCTCCATAGTAAGTCCATTAAGAAAGCCCCTAAGAATCAAACAAAAAAGAAAAGGGGGGTAAAAGAAAATCCCATTATTGGGCTAAAAATAGAGGACCGATCGACTGGCCCCAGACCCCCGGTCGACTGCGGTTCTAAATTTTTCCCTTTGAAAAATGAAGTTGTCTTTTCCCTTAGGCCGCGGTCGATCGGCTCTAGGCCACGATCGGCCGGCCACACCAAATGTCTTGGCCCTTTTTCCATTTTTAAATGAGCCTTAACTCTCCAAACACCCAAATAGCAACATCCAACCCCCAATCTTTGACTCAATCATATTCCTCACATCAAAACCCTAACATGAAAATCCAACCTACATCTCATATCATCAACTTAAATGCCATCAATCCCATGTATAAACATCAAATTAAATTAAAATACCCAAAAGCTAGGTTTTGACATAATATCTAAAATCCAATTCTTTTATCCACAAATTATGAGATCAAATACACAAATGAAATAATTAGCAAGATTAAACACTTGCCTCATAATTGTAGAGGTTGAATCATCCCCGAAATTGTGTACGGACCGAAAATCTCCAAGCTTTCTCCTCTCTCTCTCTCTTCCTTTCTTCTTCTTTCCCTGTTTCTTTCTCTTTCTCTCTTTCTCACAAATGAGATAGGCTAATCCGTAAGCCTCTTAAGCCTTTAAAACATAAATACCAATTTTAAATGATAATACACACTATAAATGACTCGTTTACTCCAATTCGAGTCAAATTGCTTGAAAATATTTCAGAACCGAAATAAAACCCAATGATAGTCATTTTGACTATCTCGACCCATCCAGAATCAATGGCATACTCAGAATCATCATCCAGAATACTTTATAACGTCCTCAATTTTTGGGCCTCAATTTCCAAATTTTATAATTCTCCAATTTAAATAATTTTTTATTTTTCTCAAAAATTTAATTTCTCAGTCCCAAAGTCACAGGGTATTACAAACTTCCCCGTTACAAAAATTTCGTCCTCAAAATTTGAGTTATGCGTAGGACTTCGAATCTCATCTAGTACTTACATCTACCCTCAACATCGTTATACCTATCTCTACCACTACTCACATCTAACTATATAAACTTTAAAATCAAACTAGCTACCCAGGTTGTCCATACACCCCGTACCCGAGCTCAACTCGTAAAAACATAACCCGGCTCTACTAGCCTCAAATCGTAATATAACTCTCAACAGTTTAATATATAATAGCGTACTAAGAATATAAAAGTATGAAATTTCCAATGGTTGAACTCTTCTCAATTCTTGACATTCGCTACATTCATGCAAGGGAGGTCTCGCAAGCGAAATCCAAACAAGTAACCCTCCCAATAAACTACTGTGTAGCTATGTCGGGGATTGAGATCAGTTGAACTAGGACTAAGGTTTTATAAAGGATTTTCGAATCATAATTATTGCCCGAAGGCCTATATAACCATATACTATAAAATAATTCCATGTCTTTTGACACGCCAAGCAAACACCTTATGTTCAAGATATAAGGTTTCAACAAACACAATACTCTCATCAACAACTAGTACTCAAAACTAAAACAACCCTGAGCTAACTTCCCCGCTCAACACTAAATCTGCTAAACTCTGAACCTCCTCAACTATACCAATCATTTACATCACATTAAAGTATTACCGCAAGGTATATCCTTCCCTCATTGGAATGCCACAATTACCCCTTATAGCTTATTTATAAAATAATAACCTTATAATCACTATTCAGCAAACCTTAACAGTCCGTACTTCTAGAAATCAATAACACATCTCTCTACTAGATCCTCACGAGACGGTCTATTATCCCAAAAGATGTCATACAAAGGTCGTAATTACTCCTTCCTTCCTCCAAGGAAATTATGTACACACTATGGTTATGGCGGTTAACCGCACGTTATACCTTACATGCGACGCTCCCAATACCACATAAAGCATGACCTAAAACCAAAGAAAGGTATTCTACCGTATACTTCCATATTCCAGCTACTTTACTTCATCCATGAATCTCCATTCAAAGTCCTCTACTTCTCCCAGTACAATCTTTCTTCCTAAAGCCTATTTCCCCCCAAGAAAACATCTTCCCGAGAATCCTTCCAAACCATCCTAAAGGAAAAGGCTCTATTGCGACCCCCGAAAATCCTTCCTAATACCCTGATGTCGCGATGATCTTGCTTCGCTGGTATCAACTCCTTCAATCCTACTTAATGGACCCAAATCTCCAAATTTCTCTCTCCATTTTCTAAAAAAAAGACAATATTCCTAACATTGGGACAACACCATACACCACCCAAGGGCTTTACTATTTGCTTATCCTCAGTACTTACCTTATTGATCACAAAATTCTCCACTTGAGTAAATTATCCTTCTCACTTGATCACCATTAGATCACCTTGAGTCATCGCTAGAAATTTCTTTCTTATCTCCGCCTAAGTCACAAAAAGAAGATACTTCCAATCAAAGCATATCCAAAATCTGTTATGGGTATTGCATCTCTCGTCTTTCCCCTTCCTAGATGACTTATTATTGGCGACGTCTGAGATGAGAGCAACTATGTCAGAAAGTCATTCAAGTGAGTACACCTCGCAGAAGGAAATAGACATAGTGAACACAATAATACTAATAGTAGGGCTCTACATCAATAACGCTTGCGGAGGAACATAGAAAACCCGCACAGATCCTAGTGACACTTGAACCTGATGCTCAGATACCATATGTGACACACCACTTAAAATAATAATAGGTGGCCAGCCCTATACTACATTATATCACGAATCTCAGATGGCTCATTCTCAGCATCAATAGATTATACTAAAATAGATAAGGATAACTACCCAAAACTATAAAAGCGAATGCCAAAATTTAATATAAAAAATACAATGGAAATCAAACAAACAATGTAAAACTAATGGAAAAGTAGAAAGCACGCAAGTACCATGATAAAGGAATTGCTAAACATTAAAATAAAAAGAGTACATACAAGAAAATATACCCGAATAAGCTATTGGGTCACAAACAGTGCAACCATCATAAAGAAGAAATATAAAACGCTAATTATAACCGTTGGTTATAAACCCGATATATAACATGGGTTCTACCTAGATTTTCAAAGGAATCGAAATCGACTAACATCAACATCCCGTCACAGTCCGCAACTGCTACAGCTCCCAAGACTCTGGATAGAAAAGAATTTGGTATCCATACGGTAGGACACCTGAAGTAATCAATATATATATATATATGTATATATATATATATATATATATATATATATATATATATATATATATATATATATATATAGCAAAAGAGAAATATAAACGGGTCAGTGCCTGAGGTGTAAATTTTTTTGCAGCAAGTGTATTAACCCTGCATAACATATATAAATGCACTATTTCATAATTAAAGTGGAGTCGCACTCTCGTGAAACCCTAAACTCACCACTCATCTAGAGCGCGCACCTAATCGTGCCCTGGAACCTTAATTAAGCTACCTGATACAATTGGACAACCAACCCAACTGACTGCAAGGCCTATACCCACATGACCTGATATCCTAACATAACTCAAGAATCCTTCCCGTTGTAATCTCACATAAATATATATACACATATGTATATGCCTCACTAAGCTCTATTGGTTCCAATTACTAACTTAAACCAATTATAAGTCTTAATACGTCACACATTAACGCTACTTCAGTATAAGAGTTTATTCTCTAAACAACGTACATCCTAGTATTAATGGCATAACTTCTCTGCCCTCCCAACATTGCACTATGTTTCGTGCGTGGGGCATCTCGCAAAGCGAAATCCAAACAAGGAACCCCCCGATACACTACTCCTTGACAATGTTGATCGCAGGGATCCATTATGTCATCCACACAAATTCTATTACTGTAATAACTATAAATATAGATTACTATCTTAGAACACAATTAGAATCTCTATTATATCCTTGGGTCGACATAACCGCAAGTGTCCCTCAGTACGATCGTTCGACCCCAATGAACTAGTACAGCAAAATCTCCCAAGATGTACATCATCGAAACTTCATATCCTCTTCACCTATAGGATATATATATATATATATATTAGCAATCATTCATTCCCATAACCATGCATATATAACACACATAATGTACACTTTGCAATACACATAACATAAACGGTTAAAGGATACCAAAATACTGCACCATGTTATCATCTTTTAGGAATTACTCACTTTCTCCCAGGGTCACCACCTGTCGGACTATTATCACACCGCCATGGAGACAAAATCAATCCTAATGTATGTGAAACGGTCATAGTTCCTAAGAGGCAAGTGAGAACGACTCATACCCAAGACTTCTCACCCCCAAAATAAAATCACACAAATAACAATGGACGACTATGACTTGGGGACTATCCACAGCCTGCTCCTCAGGCCAGGGGCTCACCCTCATCGTGCAACTTCCCATGATAGCATGTGCCGATTATGCTTCACACATTAAGTATACATATCATTCCCACTATATATATACATCCATATGATCACATCATATAATCAAACCATCAGACACGGTATAGATATTCATGCCATAAGTACACACCTATATACATATCTATACACACACACACACATAGAGATACACACACACACATATATATATATATACACACACACATATCATCTCTCGTCCGTATGTATGAAATTTATAAACTCGGCTATAAGTGTACACAATCCTCAATATACCAGCCGTCATTCCAAGCAGATTAACTTAATTCGTTATATAAATACGATACCTCACTTGACGCATGTTCATCCATTACCCCTATGATATGAATAGTCTTCCAATATATCCAACATTAATATTATCAACCCAAAGTTTAATGTAGGTAACAATCACTACACATCCCATCTATATTCAAAAGCACATTGATATACCAAGAAATAATTCTGACTATTGGTATACACCTAACTAATAGTGTGCAAACCTCATTTCATCCTAGATTTATTCCATAGTCCTATCAACTATTGGAATCTCCATTGTTAATCACACACATATATATAAAAAGTACCCCGATTAGATTTAAAACTCACCCTATTCTAGTTGATAGTATGATCCGACCTCCCTCAATTCCAACTACGGTTCAATTGTCCCTATAAACCCTTAACATTAACGCATAAATATGAAATAACTAACTCGACGAGAAGTACACACATAACTATTCTATTCGGTATTAATTTAAAGCATATACCGTAATCCCTCTTGACTTCAAACACACATAAACATAGAGGGACTATCTCTACAATTTATAACTATTTCATGATAGCCCACCACCATCATATTAAGATAATCTGCCAATCATTGAGTCCCATAATAATTTCCTTCCAAAAAGAGGCATCCTACCCTCAAAATCCAATTCTAAGTTAGGTCCGAAAGCCCCTATTCATCCTAAGGCACAAATCCCTTAATATAATATCATAACCCTCCATAGTAAGTCCATTAAGAAATCCCCTGAGAATAAAACCCAAAAGAAAAGGGGGTAAAAGAAAATCCCATTCTTGGACTAAAAAAAGCGGACCGGTCGATCGGCCCCAGACCCCCGATCGATCGCGGCTCTAAAGTTTTTTCCTACAAAGAATGCAGTAGGCTTTTCCCTTAGGGCGCGATCGACCGCCCCCTAGCCACGGTCGACCGCCCATACCAGATGTCTTGGCCCTTTTTCCATTTTAAAGGAGCCCTAACTCTCCAAACACCCAAATAGCAACATCCAACCCCCAATCTTTGATTCAATCATATTCCTCACATTAAAACCCTCACATCAAAATCCAACCTACATCTCATCTCATCAAATTAAATGCCATCAATCCCAATTATAAACATCAAATTAAATTAAAATACCCAAAAGCTAGGTTTTGACATAATATGCAAAGTCCAATTCTTTTATCCACAAATTATGAGATCAAATACACAAATGAAATAATTAGCAAGATTAAACACTTGCCTCATGATTATAGAGGTTGAGTCATCCCCGAAATCGCGTATGGACCAAAAATCTCCAAGCTTTATCCTCCCTCTCTCTTCCTTTCTTCTTCTTTCCCTCTTTCTTTCCCTTTCTCTCTTTCTCACAAAAGAGATAGGCTGATCCGTAAGCCTCTTAAGTCTTTAGAACATAAATCCCAGTTTTAAATGATAATACACACATTACATGACTCGTTTACTCCAATTCTTACTTAAAATTATTCCGGAACAGAAATAGAACCCAACGACAGTCATTTTGACTATCTCGACCCATTCGAAATCAATGACGCACTCAGAATCATCATTCAGAATACTTTATAACATCCGCAATTTTTGGACCTCAATTTCCAAATTTAAGAATTCTCCAATTTAAATAAATTTTTATTTCTCTCAAAAATTTTATTTCTCAGTCCCAAAGTCATGGGGTATTACACTCTCACGGGACCGTTTTGTGATTGTTTTACATTCACCCCTTAACACAATGTGTGTTTCTGTTGATTATGAGTGTTTCTGTTGATTATGCAGTTTGTATGTTTATTGAATAGATAATACAAATATACTTTTAAACTCTCTCATAATAAAGAAATTATGGCGGGTTGTTGTTGGGATTTACCATATACATTTAAACTCTCATAACATTGAAACCCAGACCTTAATAGTAGGACTCGTATTCACGCCCTCATATACTTTTCTCAGGAAAAATGAGGCACGGTGATAATCATTGTCAACAAGAGTCGGAGAGGTTGCAATTAGACCGCATGCAAAACTCTTTTAATTGTGTGCATCGTATAGAGGGTACTCCAATTTATAGGTATGGAAATAAAATGATCAAACAATTTCACTATCTTGTAAATCATGGAGTTGATCTCCAGCAAGATTACTCGTTCGATCATATTCTATTTTCTCTACCCGAAAATTGGGATGACATTGTACAAAATATATTTTACACAAATAATCTTGACATAGCCATGACCTTGGTTACGTTGTTGGAGAAGGTGGGAAAAAAATCCACCTGTTTTAGATATAATTGAATACAAAGAGCATTGACAAAGACTCTGATGTCTCGCGCCACATTCACGTAAAATTGAATCTTGCTAATAAGTTGAAAAATATGGGATCCTGAGTTCATGTCATGGATATGTACACATCAATCATAGATACCCTTCCTCCTTATTAACGTCGTGCATAAAATCATAGGTTCTTAATAACTAATACCGAATGGATGGAGATCAGAACCATTGAACTTATTCTAAAGTCTTACTCTGAAAAGGTATTTATCTATATATATATCTATCTATCTATCTATCTATCTATCTATCTATCTATCTATCTATATATCTATCTATCTATCTATATATCTATCTATCTATCTATCTATCTATAATCATAAGCTTGATTAATTAGTTATACTTTCAAATTATTATATTTATTTAGTCACTTATAGTTTTTCATTTTTGTAAAAAATTCGAGAGGCAACAACCCAATGCTACCAACTGTCGAGGTGACACCACAACGAGGTTCACCATCTCATGCAGAACCCGGATTCTCAACACCAATGGTTAAGGAATTTATAACTCCACCAATGGTTCACTCATCACCAAGTCCAACTCCAAGTGTTCCTACGCCCCAATCCAGCACTCCCATTTCTTTAACGCCCCCATCCAGCACTCCCGACGCCTCCTACTCAAATGAAAAGAAGCCTATTATTCTCCCTTCTCGAGAATAAGCTGACGGGTGATAGGAATGATGTGCTGAACTTGAAAGCCCGATGTTTGTCACTGGGAAAAATGAACGTGGGACTCGGTGGACAAGACAATTGGAACCTTATTGATCAAGCTGTCAAAGATGACATACATGACCAACATTGTAAGAATTTCTCATTTACTAACCATTCCAAGAATAGGTTTCTATTTAGTGTTGCTGAAGGATTAAGGGCATATAGGAGAAACGTTCGGAAGAAATATTTCCCTAAAGAGGCAGCAAACTCAGATATTTTAGCTTTGAAAGAGTGTGCCTCCCAATGTTGAAATGCCATTAGAGCAGTGGAATAATGTTTTGGAGAATGAGGAGAAGGAGAAAAATTTGGTCCAGAGGGATCAAAACAAAAAAACAGGGCACAAAAACTGATATCCATAGGCTGAGATCCAAATCATATGAGTATTTGAAGAGTGAATGGGAGAGTAGGACAAAGGATGGTCCAGATGCCGGTAAAAACCCAAATCATCCAACTTATTCCTTCATGCTCGACGGGACAAAGATAGTAAATTCCCACTGCACTTGGCCAAGACAGTCGAATAAAAAAGGCCATCAGTAATCAATTCGATTCGAGCCCTACTGATTACTTTGACCTTGAAAATGATTCCCTGACACAGACCTTTGGAAAGGACAAAAGGGGGAGGTCGAGATGTGTTAGCTCACGCATGCCAAAAATAAAACTTCAACGCACTGCACCACCTGTTGATGAGCTTTCTTCGATCAAGAATTGTATTTCATCCCAAAAGAAGCACCAGTTGAAGACCAATGGGGATGTCCATGAGATTAAAAAAAAAATGGGATTATTGACGAATCAAATTCGGAAACTTGTGAACTTTTTTTAAAGTTATAGGCCCCCCAATGACTCCTTAAGGTTACCCTTACCCTACTCCTACTCAAGGTTTCACACATCCTTCCCCTCCCAAATGCCTCATCCTCCAACATTCCCCTCTTAAATGCCTCATCCTCCAACATTCCCCTCCTCTGCACCTTCGCAAGTCACTGTACATGGGTCATCGTCAATGACTCACGGTGACTATGTTTAAGAGGACTGTATCAAGGACAAGAGAAATTTGAGGTTTGTTGGCTTGTTCATACTCATCTCTATAGTTCCTGGAACTCCAGTACATGGCCGACCTTTGGAGAAGATTCATTGAAATATACATCGGTTGCGGAGATGTACCTATGTACGTTAGTAGCGGGGAAGGGATGGAGTTGAGGAATTATGCAAAATCTTTTATTACTTGGCCAGTTTATCTGTTGGCCAAGATGCAATGTTGTAAGTATTTTTTTTTTAGTTGTAAGAATATTGGTATTACTTCGTCTGTAATGATATTTTTTTTTTATTTTAGTCGAAAGAATATTCTTTTTGTTTTAGTTGTAATAATATTTTCTAACCTATTACCACGGGACTGGAATTTGAAGATTATTACATGGATTTCCCACAATAAAAAGAGTGGATGGGAAATACTAACCATATATCAAATAATCATGTAAATGGCATTTATGAATTTTTTAAATACGCTTCCAAAAATATTAAAAGTAAGAAGATTTCGAGTTCGTGCACTCATTGTATTAACGAAAAATATAAGTCATTGGAAGATGTTGAGTTACGATCACTAAAGTGGGGAATCTGTCAAGACAACATAATATGCACATACCATGGTGAAAAAGTTATACCTTATGTTCCAGAAGAATTATCGGCACCCGACCGTGTAACGAAACCCAAAGGAGTAGAAGTGGTACATGATTCACCAACACATCATCCATTGATCGACTTAATTGATGATGCTTACTGACTCCACAACCATAAAAACCAACAAACTATGGATACAAATAATGCGCATTATGACCAAGTAAATGAACAAATTGATCCTAAACTACTAGGAGATCGAGAATACATATGGTTGAAAGTCGATGCGGCTAGGTCGTTGTATAAAGATTGCGATGAACATCACTCAGTATTATATGCAATGATTGGTTTACATAATTTGAAGAGTCAATTTGGTTTCTCTAGGAAATTCTCCCAAAACAGAACACGTTACTAGACAGTTATCCTACCATAAAGAAGAGTTTTAAGGGTTTAGGTTTGAAATACAAATCTATTCATGCTTACAAGTATGATTTCATATTGTATCAGAATGAGCATGAAGAGAAGGATGAAGGTCCTATATGCGGTTAGCCTAGATATGAGGTTTATGAGAATGGAAAGGACAAACATGCAAAAAATAGCAAGTGCTCGCAAGTCCCACAAAAAGTTTTGAAGTATTTTCCACTTGGGCCACAATTAAAACGGTTTTTTACTGTACCATGGATAGCGGAGGCCATGACATGGCATACTCGATGTGAGGGGGTGGGAATTTGATGCATCATCCGGTTGATTCACTCATCTCAAAAATTTCAAATGTACAACACCATGAATTTTCAAAGTAACGGTACAACGTTCGTCTTGCAATCTCAACCGATGGGTTTAACCCTTTTGGTAATTTAATTACTAGTCAGAGTTATTGGATAGTTCTCATGGAGCCTTTAAGTCTTCCTCCGACATTATGCATGAAAAGCGAGTTCACATTATTATCTTTGTTGATACCCAGGACGAAGCCTCCCATTGATGACATTGATATATTTTTATCACCATTAATCGAACTTAAAGAGTTGTGGGATAAAGGCGTGACGACGTTCGATTCTCATAAGGGTGAAGAGTTCACACTTAAAGTAATGGTGATGTTTGCGATCCATGATCTTCCTGCTTATGTGACCTTGTCTAGTTGTAATGTTCATGGTTATTATGGATGTCCCATATGTGGGGAGGAAACTTAACCATGTTGGTTAAAACATAGTGGTAAGATGAGTTACACGGGTCATCGTAGATTTCTGCCGACCTGTCACCCTGTTAGGAAAGACAAGTCTAACTTTTTGCCTATTGGTCACGAGTGTAGAACGGTACATGTTCGGCTTTCTGGTTAGCAAATTAAGGAGAATGCGATGGTTATAACAGTGGGGAATAGCTACGTAGGCAAACACCAGCAGTTTGTAAGCCTGAAGCGTAAAGCTAGGGGGGATCCGAACGACCCTAGTAAGTGAATCCATGGTCCAGGCGATCAATAATTTTTTATTTGCGATATCCGAAAGATCATCATGTAAGGCATATAATTGACGTGATGAACAAAGAGAAGAATGTTGCAAAACATTTGATAGGAACATGTTTGGGTGGATCTCATTCAAAAGATGGAGAGCAGGCCCGCTGAGGTCTATAGGATATGAAAATAAAAAAGAGACCGTGGTTAAAAAACAATCTTACGTCAGGAAGAATTTCTATCCCCCCGACTTCTTTCACTTCAACTACTAGTGAGAAGAAGATCCTCTTAAACACATTATTCAACATGATAAATCCAACTGATTATTCTGGTAATTTACGCAGGGTAGTAAGCCACCAATAAAATGACTTGAAACAATGCAAGTATCATGATTGGCATGTAATCATCCAATTAATCCCTCTATTACTTCGGCATTTCTTCTTTGAACACAAAGATCTCCGTCGGGAAATTATGAAAATCAGTTTGTGTTTTACCCTACTTTGTGCAAAAGTGGTAAATAAAAGGCACACTAAAGATCTGAAATCAACTTTATCCGAGGCAGTTTGTGTATTAGAGAAATATTTTCCTCCGTCATTCTTCGATATCAGTATCCACCTGCTTGTGCATTTATGCGATGAAGCTTTATTCTGTGGTCCCGTGAGGTATCGTTGGATGTATCCTTTTGAGGGATTGAAGAAAAAATTCAAAGATTATGTAAATAATACACGATATATTGGAGGGTCAATTGCTGAAGAATACGTAGTGGTGGAATTATCGTTATACGCTAGGGAACATATGCCATAACAAGAGGTGAGGAGGTTTACTCCTCGTGGAGAATGAGTGATATAGGAACCTGATTAGTTTGATGACGAATTTTTGTTTGGCAACTCTAAAGAGGTGAAACTAACAAACCTACAATATGAGCAAGCAACTCTTCATGTCTTCGAATCGCAAGATAAAGTCGAAGACTGGAGAGAGTTAGTATCTACTTAATTCTTATTCTTTGACTATATGTATTTTTTATTTTATGATCTAAACTCTACAATTTTTTGGTAGGAAGTACGAGAACGAAATTGTCCAAAACAAAAGGAGAAATTGGACAACAACTGATTATAGGGCATGGGCGTCAAAAGAGGTACTTTTCACATCTTATGTGTGTGGTTATTTATTCATGTGTGGTAAAAACATGCTCTAATACAAATTCATAAATAAATGCAGCTTTTAAAAATAGGTGATGTCTCTTCCAGACTTGCACGCCTAGCAAAAGGTCCTAGTTTTTGTGCGAAAGAGTTTAAAAAATTCTACACCAACGGTTTTGATTTCATTTCATATCCATATGAGGAAAAGATTTTGATGCAAAATAGTGGAATATCAATTTATGCCTTGACCACCTGTATCGCTAGAAAATGTGATAAAAATCCAAAGAATACAGTGCTAATGTATTATGGGATAATTCAACAAATCCTAGAACTTGATTACTTGGATTTCACAGAAACCGTATTTTATTGTGATTGGGTAAAGGTGGAGGATACAACGAATACTTGAAAAGTTAATCCCGACTCCAAACTTATTATGGTAGATTTTCCAAAGCTGAAGACTAAAGACCTCATAGTCGACGAGCCTTTTATTTTTTGCCTTTCAGAACGTACAGAAGGTATTCTACTCGAAGTGCATAAATGATGGCAATTGGTCTGTTGTTGTGCATGCACCGAATGGTATGACTACTGAAGTCGACGCATTAAAGGCTCCAAAAGTGTTCCAGTCAGCTCTTGATGACAACCCTAATTCGAAGGATCTTTTAGTTGATTTAGAGGACAATTGAGTATCAAAATATTATTTTATCCTCGTCAATATTTCTTGTATCCTATTAGGATATTGACATTGATTAGCACTTTACTTTGATGTATGAATGTCATATACTTTTAAGTGTAATGGCCTACTATTTGTCCAAATGGTAGGTGATTTATCGTTTCTTTTGTTTAGAATAGATATGTTTTCATTTATTTATTTCTATCATTTGGCTTTAGAGTGTGAAAACCTGAAATAGCTCCCAAACGGCCCCTTGAGAAGCCCCAACACCTCGCAGGGGACTAATGTAACTCGTAGGAACCAACCGCGTGGTCACGAGACTCCCGGTTTGAGAATACAATGATAATTTGAATATATGTAGACTTAGGCTTAAAATTTGGCGTCAGAGTGGGAAAACTAGAAATAGCCCCGTGAGAGGCACCAACACCTCGCACGGGATCAATGTAACTCGTAGGAATAGACCACGTTATCACGGGACTCCTAGATTGAGAATACATTGATAATTTGAACATATCTTGACTTAAGCTTAAAAAATGGCGTTAGAGGGAGAAAACCCAAAACAACCCACGAACGGCCCAGTGAGTGGAACCAACACCTCGCACGGGACCATTGTTACTCGTAGGAAGTGATTGCATGATCACGGGACTTCCAATTTGAGAATACGATTATAATTTGCATATTTATAGACTTGAGCTTAAAAACATGGCATTAGAAGCCAAAAACTCGACACAACTTCAGTTAAGGTCGTCTTCATTTACTACACTGGAAATAAGATCGTCTCCTCGAGTATGAAATCAAAAGTAGCAACCAACGGTATGAAAACATCCATTAACTAATAGGTATAGGTAGGTGTAATATGTTACAACTGGCAGCTCCTGAGTTGTAGCAAAAGGCCTATTTCTTATCAAATAAAGTGATTGAACTATCTTACTTGGGAGGATGGGTAGAAAAAGGTGACCTATCTAGATGTTGCACATCAAAAGAATTCAAGCGCTTGCTAGTAGTTTAATTGCCACATTTTAGACATCAGAACATGAAATCCCATGATTGATGATTGATCTTTCTCTCTATAAAAAGCAATGCATAGACTGTGTAACTAGTCAAGCATGAAAAATGCAGTTGTTATAAAGTGGCTATGAACGATTCAGATTGTGTTGCCCGTAAAAGGAATAATAAACTCAAGAAAGAAGGCTAAGATAGTTAAAGACTAAGCTAGTCCACTTGTGTATTCTTTTGAGAGACCCTTGATCTATCATGAATCGCTAATGAAGATTTGAAAGATCTGCTATAACTATTATATAACAGTTTATATAAGTTGTTATATAAACTGTTATATAAAAGTTATATAACCACAATGTTTTTGCTAATTTCTTTTGGGGCTCCTCTTCTGATGTCAATTTATAGCAACGTTGGCTTGGTTGGAAATAACTTTTCCTTTCATTCAATTAATGGTGTCTGAACATTAGAATCTTAAATGGTGTCATTAAAGTAATTAGTTTGAAGATGTGTTGGTCATTGCTATCCTAAAAAAGTCTCTAGATTTTTCATTCATCAAAAATATAAAAATTCTCTTTTTAGGCTCTTGTGGCTCCCATGTGATAAAAAGAATCAGATCTATAGCTGACTTAATTGATGACATTATTATATCAGAGGGGGGCTCCCAGGTATGGACCCTTAAAATAGATGGCCTATTCTCTTTTAAGTCTGCTTATGAATTTTGCAAATCTCAACAACATACTTCCTTAGTTTGGAAATGCCTATGGTCTAGCTCCCGGTCTTTAAAATTGTATAATTTCTCCTAAAAGCTTTCGCATAATGCTATTCTTCGGTAGTCTAAATTAATGAAATTGAATATTCATTTGGCCTCTAGATGTAGATGCTGTTATGAACATGAGGAATCTCTCTCTCACACTTTCTAAACTGTTAGATAACAATTATATAAACTGGTATATAACAATTTAGATAAATGTTATATAATAGTTTTTGTAAGTGTTGTATAACCGTTATATAAACAGTTATATAACATTTATATAAACAACTGCTATATAACAATTTATATAATTGTTATATAACAGTTATCTAAACTGTTATATAACAGTTTGTATAAATTTTATGCAACTTCTAATCCTTTAGAACTTAAGTAGATGGTAATGTTACAAATGTTGCAACCATTTTCTTAGTCAAATTATCTCAGTCTTGTTGGATACGTGAGTTGCTCATTTTCTCACACTTTTAAGTATGTGTTCAATATAAAGTTATATTTTTCTGTTCTTTTAACATGTAATATGCCACTAAGCCAATTGGTTTAATTTTTCAGGTATGGAAGGGAATATGACATTAATGCCACTCGGAACATTACTGTTGATCCGTTGTGTGTTCAAAAATTGTATCGATAGACCCACTGTGTCAGATATTCCTATTATATTTCGCAATGAACGCACAACACTAGTTCCACCCGAAAGACTTACTTTTATAGTTGGGAAAACGGCCTCAACTGCAGCGATGGAGGCCCAATCTTTCTTTTAGTAATTCAGAGTAAGCATCATTTCTATCAGCATCTTCCTAGATGACTGAAAGTATCTCAAAATGTTTGCTATCTGAAATCGATTTCTTCCATAATTAGTATTGTTACTATTGTAATTATCACCACATAGTTCACGCAAAAACCATTATGTATTGGGGCTGGACCTTTATGGGTTTACAAATGAAAATACAATGATAATTTGAAAACATGTATACTTAGCCTTAAGAACATGGCATTATAGGGCGAAAATTTGAAACATCCCCCGAACGGCCCCGTGAGAGGCACCAACACCTCGCATGGGACCAATGTAACTCGTAGGAACTGATCGCGCGATAACGGGACTCCCAATTTGAGAATATAATGATAATTTACATATTTCTAGACTTAGGCATAAAAACATGGCGTTAGTGGGTGAAAACCTGAAACATCACCCGAATGGCCCCATGAGTGGCACCAATAACTCACACGGGACCAATGTAACTCTTAGAACTGACCGCGCGATTACGGGACTCCCGGTTTGAGAATACGATGATAATTTCCATAGTTTTAGACTTAGGCACAAAAACATGGCGTTAGTGGGTGAAAACCTGAAACATCACCTGAACAACCCCCCTGAGTGGCACTAATACCTCGCACGGGACCAATGTAACTCGTAGAACTGACAACGCGATCACGGGACTCCTAGTTTGTCCCTCTGATGATAATTTGCATATTTCTAGACATAGGCATAAAAACATGGGGTTAGTTGGGGGAACCTGAAATAGCCTCCGAACGGCCCCATAAGTGGCTCGAACACCTCGCACGGGACTAATGTAACTTATAGGAACTAACCGTGCGATCACGGGAATCCCGATTTAAGAATACCATGATAATTTTCATATTTCTGGACTTAAGCATGGCGTTAGTGGGTGAAAACCCAAAGCATCCCCCGAAAGGCCCCGTGAGTGGCATCAACACCTCGCACGTGACCAATGTAACTCGTATGAACTGGCCGCTACATCACGGGACCCCCGG
This sequence comes from Sambucus nigra, assembly GCA_949130495.1. NCBI lineage: Eukaryota > Viridiplantae > Streptophyta > Magnoliopsida > Dipsacales > Adoxaceae > Sambucus > Sambucus nigra. The sequence goes on from OX422224.1 coordinate 381,344,531, forward strand.
CTTGAGAATATGATATTAATTTTCATATTTATATAATTAGGCATAAAAACATGGTCTTAGTGGGTGAAAACTCAAAATAGCCCCCGAATGAGTTAATATGGTCCTGAAACAGTCCCCGAACAGCCCCGTGAGTGGCACCAACACCTCGAATGGGACCAATGTGACTCGTAGAAACTAACTGCACGGTCACGAGACTCCTGGTTTGAGAATACGATGATAATTGGCATATTTCTAGACCTAGGCATAAAAACATGACGTTAGTGGGTGGAAACCTGAAATAACCCCCGAACGGCCCCGTGAGTGGAACCAACACCTTGCATGGGACCAACGTAACTCGCACGAACTGACCGCGTGATCAGGGGACCCTTGATTTGAGAATACAATAATAATTTAAAAATATCAGGACTTAGGCAAAACATGGCATTAGTGGGTGAAAATCAGAAATAACCCTCGAATGGCCCTGTGAGTGGCACCAACACCACGCATAGGACCAATGTAACTCGTAGGAACTGACCACACGATCACGGGAGTCCCGATTTGAGAATACGACGATAATTTGCATATTTTTAGACTTAGGCATAAAAACATTGCTATGTTGATAATTATAACTCATATATCCAATTTTCCAGCTTGAATAATTTTTTTGTAAAATTACTTGGTTACTGATATCATTTTTTTTTTGTATCCTATCATTTGTAGGATTTTTAGACATGAAAAAAATGAAGAAGGGAATGGATTACAACATGAAGATTGTTTATATAATGGTGTGGGAATTTAGGATTATGTTTTTTATGTGTTACAGTTGTGAAGGCTTTTATTGTTTAGTTTTATGGACGTGTGGGCTTTTATAATTTGATTGTTAAATTTTATGTCCGTGCGAGCTTTATAATAAGCTGGTTTTATATTTACGGGGTTTGGAATGCCCAGAAAATGGCGGAAACTCTTCCCAATTTTTTTGCTCTGCGAATTATTAAATTTGTATATATATTTGTTTATTAACAACGTTCCCGATTCGCAATTTGTGATTTTTTTCTTGTTTTTCTTGTTAAAAAATATTCGCAATCGTGCAGTCACAGGACCCCCGATTTTAGGATTGGACCAAAAAAGGACATTTTTTTTAAAATTATAGTTAAATATGGTCGTGGACTTTGTCCACGACCATTTGTATTTTTTCTGTCGCGCATAACAATGGTCGCGGCCAAAGTTTGCGACCATTTTTTTCGTCGCGGCATGGGTCACGAACTTTGGCCGAGACCAATTTTTGTCACGATTGTGGGTCACGGCCAAAGTCCGCAACCATTTTTTTTCATCGCGGTGTTGGCCACAGACTTTGGCCGCGACCAATTTTTGTCAGGGTTGCGAGTCATGGCGAAAGTCCGCGACCAATTTTTTTCCTTTTTTTTTGCTTCGTGGTGTGGGTCAAGGACTTTAGCCTCGACCAATTTTTGTCATGGTTGTGTGTCATGGACGAAGGTCGTGATCATTTTTCCCCATCGCGTTATGGGTCACGACCCAACTCCGCGACCATTTGTCGTGACCCACTGCTGGTCGTGACCATTGTTTGGTCACAAACTTGTGCCGCAACCCACAAAATTGGTCACGCTCGATATGGTCACGACCCAAGTCCGCGACCCACAATCTTGGTCAGGGATTATTATTGTGAACAATCGTCAGTTTTGGTGCAGTGTACGTCTAAATTTTGCAAATTATCATCTTATACTGAAACTAGAAGGCCAATGACTACGCGATCGATTCGTACGAGTTACATTAGTCCCGTTCGAGGTGCTTGTGCCACTTATGGGACCATTTTGTGGTTATTTTATGTGTTCACCATTTGACGACATGTTTTAAAGCGTAAGTCTAACCGATTAAAAATTCGTGTCGTATACTCATACGGGGAGTCAGATGAGTTCTCCATCACTTTGTATGAGTTATGTTGATCCCGTTCGAGGTGCTTGCTCCTCTTATGGGACCATTTTGTGATTGTTTTCCATTTTCACTCCTTGAGGACTAATTTTTAATTTTGCAAATTCTCGTCGTATACTCAAACCGAGAGTTCGGTGACTACACGATCAATTTGTAAGAGTTACATTGGTCCCGTGCGAGGTTCTCGTGCCTTTGATAGGACAATTTTGTGGCACTTTTTCGGATTCACCCTTTGACGGCATGTTTTGAAGCTTAAGTCTGACCGATTACAAATTCTCGTCGTATACTCAAATAAGGAGTCCGATGACTACGACGTCAGTTAGTTCGAGTTACATTGGTCCCGTATGAGGTGTTTGAACCTCTTAGAGAACTTTTTTGTGATTGTTTTAGGTTTTCACCACTTGATGCCATATTTTAGGCCTAAGCGTAAATTTTGCAACTTCTCGTCCTATACTCAAATTGGAAGGTCAGGGACTACGCGATCGATTTGTACGAGTTACATTGGTCTCGTGCGAGGTGCTCGTTCCTCTTACGGAACCGTTTTGTGGCTATTTTAAACTCACACCTTGACGCCATGATTTTAGGTCCATGTCTAAATTTTGAAAATTCTCGTTGTATACTCAAAATGGGAGGCTGGTGACTACGCGTCGGTTCGTATGAGTTACATTGAACCCGTGTGAGGTGCTCGTGCATCTTGTGGGAACGTTTTGTAGCCATTTTATGATTTCACTCCTTAATGCTTTGTTTCTAAGCCCAACTCTAATTTTTTGTAAATTCTCGACGTTTATTTAAACCAGGATTCCGATGACTATGCGATGAGTTCGTACGAGTTATATTGGTCCCGTACGAGGTGCCCGTGCCTCTTACATGAACGTTTTGTCGCTGTTTTACGTTTTCACCCCTTAATGCCATGTTTTTAAGCCCAAGTCTATTTTTTACAAATTCTCATTGTATAGTCAAACGTGGAGTCCGATGACTTCGTCGTAGGTTTGTACGAGTTACATTGGTACCGTACGACGTTCTCGCACCTCTTATAAGACCATTTCTTATTTTTTTGTGTTTCCTCCCTTGACGTCATATTTTAGGCCTACATCTAAATTTTACAAATTCTCATCGTATTCTAAAATCGGAAGGCCGGTGACTACGCGATCGATTTGTACGAGTTACATTGGTCCCGTTCGAGTTTCTAATGCCTCTTACGAGACCCTTTTGTGGATTTTTTATGACTACCCCTTGACACCATGTTTTTTGGCCTAAGTCTAAATTTTATAAATTCTCATCGTATACTCAAATCGGGAGTCTAGTGACTATGGGATCGATTCATATGAGTTACATTGGTCTCGTACGAGGTACTCGTGCCTCTTACAGGATTGTTCCGTGGCTGTTTTATGTTTTCATCCTTTGACGACATGTTTTTATGCATGAATCTAACGGATTATAAATTCTCATCCTATACTTAAATGGGGAGTTCGGTGACTACACCGTCGGTTCATATGAGTTTTATTGGTCTCGTGCGACGTGCTCGTGCCTCTTACAGGATCGTTTTGTGGTAGTTTTATGTTTTCACCCCTTGACGCCATGTTTTTAATGGCAAGTCTAATTTTTTGCAAATATTGTCGTATACTCAAATCGGGAGTCCGCCGACTATGCGGTTGGTTCCTATGAATTACATTGGTCCCCTGCAAGGTGCTCGTACCCCTTATGGGTACGTTTTGTGGTTGTCTTATGTTTTCACCCCCAGACGCCATGTTTTTAAGCCCAGTCTATTTTTTTTTCAAATTCTCATCGGGTACTCAAACCGACAGTCCGGTGACCATGTGGTCTGTTCGTACAAGATACATTGGTTCCGTCAGAGGTGTTCATGCCTCTTAGTGGACTGTTTTGTGGTTGTTTTACGTTTTCACCCCTTGACGCAATATTTTAGGCCTAAGTATAAATTTTGCAAATTCTCACCATATACTCAAATCGAGAGTCCGGTGACTATGCAATCGGTTTGTAATAGTTACAATTGTCATGTGCGAGGTGCTCGTGCCTCTTACGGGACCGTTTTGTGGTTATTTTATGTTTTCACCCTTTTGATGACATGTTTTTAAGGGTAAGTCTAATCGATTACAAATTCGCATCGTATACTCATGCGGGGAGTCCGATGACTATGCCATCGGTTCTTACGAGTTACATTGGTCCCGTGCGAGGTGCTTACACCTCTTTCGGGATTGTTTTGTGATTATTTTGCATTTTCACCCCTTGACACAATATTTTAGGCCTATGTCTAAAATTTTCAAATTCTCGTTGTATACTCAAACTAGAAGGTCGATGACTATGTAGTCGATTCGTACGAGTTACATTTATCCCGTGCGAGGTGTTCGTACCTCTTACGTAACCATTTTATGGATGTTTTACACTCACCCCTTGACACCATGATTTTAGGCCCAAGTATAAATTTTGCAAATTCTCATTGTGTACTTTAACCAGGATGTCGGTGCCTAGGCGGTATGTTCGTACGAGTTATGTTGGAACTGTACGAGGCGCTCGTACCTCTTGTGGGAATGTTTTGTGTCTGTTTAAGGATTTCACCCCTTAATGCTTTATTTCTAAGCCCAAGTCTAATTTTTTACAAATTCTCAACGTATATTCAAACCGAGAGTCCATGGACTAAGTGATCGGTTCCTACGGGTTACATTGGTCTCATGCGAGGTGCCCGTGACTATTACGGGACCATTTTGTGCCTATTTAACGTTTTGACCCCTTAATGCCATGTTTTTAAGCCCAAGTCAAAATTTTTTGCAAATTCTCGTCGGATACTCAAATGGGGAGTCCGATGACTTCGTGTCGTTTTGTAAGAGTTACAATGGTCCCGTGCGAGGTGTTCGCACCTCTTATAGGTATATTCTTTTTATTATTTTACGTTTCACCCCTTGACTCCATATTTTAGGCATGCATCTAAATCTTGTAAATTCTCGTTGTATACTCAAATTGGGAGGTCGGTGACTCTGAGGTCGATTCGTACGAGTTACGTTGGTCCTGTACGAGGTGCTCGTGCCTCTTACAAGACCCTTATGTGGATGTTTTATGCTCACCCCTTGATGCCATATTTTTAGTATCAAATCTTACTTTTGTAAATTCTTGTCATATACTCAAATTAGGAGTCCAGTGCCTACACGATCGGTTCTTATGAGTTATATTTTTCCCGTGCAATGTGCTCGTGCCTCTTACGGGAACGTTTGTGACTATTTTATGTTTTCATCCTTTGATGACATGTTTTTATGCACAAGTTTAACCGATTAAAATTTACATCGTATACTCGAACGGGGAGTCCGATGACTACGCCATCAGTTCGTACAGGTTACATTGGTCTCATGCAACGTACCTGAACCACTTATGGGACAATTTTATGGCTATTTTTATGTTTTCACCCTTTTACGACTTGTTTTCAAGAGTGAGTCTAACTGATTACAAATTCTCATCATATACTGAAACGGGTAGTCCGATGACTACATTGTCGGTTCATACGAGTTGCATTGGTCTCGTGCGGGGTGCCCGCACCTCTTACGGGACCATTTTGTGACTATTTTATGTTTTCACCCATTGATGCCATATTTTAGGCCTAAGTCAACATTTTCAAGGTTCCCATCGTATACTCAAATTGGGAGTCCACTGACTACGCGATCGATTCATACGACTTACATTGGTCCCGTGCGAGGTGCTTGTGCCTCTTACGGGATCATTTTGGGGTTGTTTTATGTCTTCACCCTTTGAAGCCATGTTTTTAAGCGTAAGTCTAACCAGTTACAAATTCTCATCGTATACTCAAACGGGGAGTCCGATGACTACGCCATCGATTCGTACGAGTGACACTGGTCCCGTTTGAGCTGCTCACACCTCTTAGGGGGACCATTTTGTAACTGTTTTCTGTTTTCAGCCCTTAATGCCATATTTTAGGTCTAAGTCTAAATTTTGCAAATACTCATCGTATACTCAAATCGGGAGTCTGGTGACTACGCGATCAGTTCGTACAAGTTACATTGGTCCCGTGCGAGTTGTGAGTCCCTCTTACACGATGTTTTTGTGTCTGTTTAATGTTTTCACCCCTTCACGCCATATTTTTAAGTTTAGGTCTAATTTTTGGCAAATTCTCGTCGTATACTCAAATTGGGAATCCGATGACTATGCGGTGAGTTTGTAAATATTACATTGGTCCCGTGCGAGGTGATCGCACCTCTTTCCAGACCGGTTTGTGATTATTTTACGTTTTCACCCTTTGATACCATATTTTAGACCTAATTCTGAATTTTACAAATTCTTGTCGTATACTCAAAGCGAAAGGCCGTTGACTACACGATCGATTCGTACGAGGTGCTCGTGCCTCAAATGGAACCATTTTTAACACTGACCCCTTGATGCCATGTTTATAGGCCCAAGTCTAAATTTTGCAAATTCTTATTGTATACTCGAAACGGGAGGCCGATGACTGCACGATCAGTTTGTACGAGTTACATTGGTCCCGTGCGAGGTGCTCGTACCTCTTGTGGGAACATTTTGTGGCTGTTTTAAAATTTCCACACTTAACGCTCTGTTTTTAAGACAGAATCTAATTTTTTACAAAATCTTTATGTATACTCAAACGCACAGTCTGATGACTATGATGTCGGTTCCTACGAGTTACATTGGTTCCGTGGGAGGTGCTCTTGGCTCTTACGAGACCATTTTGTGGTTATTTTTTGTTTTCACCCTTTGACGACATGTTTTTAAGCGTAAGTCCAACCGATTATAAATTCGCATTATAGAATCATATGGAGAGTCCGGTGAGTACTCCATCGGTTTTTACGAGTTACATTGGTCCCGTGCAAGGTTCTCGCACCTCTTACAGAACCGTTTTGTCATTGTTTTCCTTTTCACCCCTTGAGGCCAAATATTAAGCCTAATTTTAAATTTTGCAAATTCTCGTCGTATACTCAAATCGAGAGACCGGTGACTACATGATCGGTTTGTAAGAGTTACATTGGTCCCGTGTGAGATCCTTGTGCCTTTTATGAAATAGTTTTGTGGCTATTTTCTATTTTTCACCCATTGACGTCATGTTTGGAGGCATAAGTCTGACCGGTTACAAATTCTTGTCATATAATCCAACGGAGAGTCCGATGACTACGCCATCAGTTCGTTCGAGTTACATTCATCCCATTAGAGGTGCTTACACATCTTAGGAAACTGTTTCGTCATTTTTTTACGTTTTCACCCCTTGACGCTATATTTTAGGCTTAAGTCTAAATTTTGCAAATTCTTATCGTATACGCAAACCCGAAGGCCAGTAACTATGTGGTCGATTCGTACGAGTTACATTAGTCCCGTGCGAGGTCTTCGTGCCTCTTACAGAACCGTTTTATGGTTATTTTACACTCACCCTTTCATGCCATGTTTTATGTTTTGTGACTGTTTTACGTTTTCAACCCTTGACGCCATATTTTACGCTAAGTCTAAATTTTATAAATTCTCATCGTGTACTCAAATAGGGAGGCCGGTGATAACGTGGTCGGTTCGTACGAGTTAAATTAGCCCCATGAGAGGTGCTCGCACCACTCATAAGACTGTTTTGTTGTTATTTTACGTTTCCCCCCTTGACGCCGTGTTTTTAAACCCAAGTCTATTTTTTGGCAAATTCTCATCGTATACTCAAACCGAGAGTCCAGTGACTACACGATCGGTTTGTATGAGTTGCATTCATCCCGCGAGGAGACTGCACATCTTTCAGGACTATTTTGTGATTTTTTTATGTTTTCACCCCTTGGCGCCATATTTGAGGCTTAAGTCTAAATTTAACAAATCCTCATCATATACTCAAACAGGAAGGCCAGTGACTACACGATCAATTCGTACGAGTTACATTGGTCCTGTCGAGGTGTGTGTGCTTCTTACAGAACCATTTTGTGGATGTTTTACACTAGCCCCCTGACGCCATATTTTTAGGCCCAAGTCTAAATTTTGAAAATTCTCAATGTATACTCAAAACTGGAGGCCGGTGACTACGCGATCGATTTTTATGAGTTACATTGTTCCCGTGTGAGGTGCTTGTACCTCTTATGGGAATGTTTTGTAGCTATTTTATGATTTCACTACTTAACGCTTTGTTTCTAAGCCCAAGTGTAATTTTTTTTACAATTCCCAACTTCTATTCAAACTGGGAGTCCGCTGATTACGCGATCGGTTCATACGAGTTACATTTGTCCCGTGCGAGTTGCCCGTCAATCTTTGGGGACCGATTTGTGGTTGTTTTATATTTTCACCCCTTGATACCATGTTTTAAATCCCAAGTCTTATTTTTTCTAAATTGTCATCTTATACTTTAACGGGGAGTTCGATTACTTCGCCGTCGGTTTGTACGAGTTACATTGGTCCCGTGCAAGGCGCTCTCACCTCTTACGGGACCTTTTTTGATTATTTTACCTTTTCACCCCTTGACGCCATATTTTAGGCCTGCATCTATATTTTTCAAATTCTCGTCATATACTCACACCGGAAGGCTGGTGACTACGCGGTCGATTCATACAAGTTACAATGGTCCCGTACGAGGTGCTCGTGCCTCTTATGAGACCCTTTAGTGGATGTTTTATGCTCACCTCTTGACGCCATGTTTTTAGGCCCAAGTCAAAATTTTATAAATTCTCGTCGTATACTTAAATCGGGAGTCCGATGACTACGCAATCGGGTCGTATGAGTTACATTGGTCCCATACGAGGTGTTCGTTCCTCTTACGGGATTGTTTTGTGGTTGTTTATGATTTCACCCTTTGACGACATGTTTTTAAATGTAAGTCTAATAGATTATAAATTCTTGTCGTTTACTTAAATGGGGAGTCTGGTGACTACATCGTCGGTTCATATGAGTTTCATTGGTCCTGTGCGATGTGCTCGTGCCTCTCACGGTACCAATTTGTTGTTGTTTTATGTTTTCATCCCTTAATGCCATGTTTTTAATCCAAAGTCTAATTTTTTGCAAAGTCCCATCGAATACTCAAACCGGGTGTCCGCTGACTACGCAGTCGATTTGTATGAGTTACATTGGTCCTGTGCAAGCTTCTCGTACCTCTTATAGGACCATTTTGTGGTTGTTTTGTGTTTTCGCCCCCTGACGACATGTTTTTGAGCCCAAGTCTAATTTTTTTCCAAATTCTCATCGTGTACTCAAATCGACAGTCCGGTGACTATGCGGTCAATTCATACGAGCAACATTTGTCCCGTGTGAGGTACTCATGCATCTTACGGGACCGTTTTGTGACTATTTTACGTTTTCAACCCTTGATGCCCTATTTTAGGCCTAAGTATAAATTTTACAAATTCTCATCGTTAACTCAAATCGAGAGTCCGGTGACTACACGATCGGTTTGTACTAGTTACATTTATCCTGTATGAGGTGCTCGTGCCTCCTATGGGACCGTTTTGTGGTTATTTCATGTTTCACCCTTTGACGACATGTTTATAAGCGTAAGTCTAACCGATTACAAATTTGCATCGTATACTCATACTGGGTGTTCGGTGACTATGCCATCGGTTCGTATGAGTTACATTGATCCAGTACGAGGTGTTAACACCTCTTACGGGATCATTTTGTGATTGTTTTACATTTTCACCCATTGAGGCCAAATATTTAGGCCCACGTTTAAAATTTTCAAATTCTCATCGTATACTCAAACTAGAAGGGCGATGACTACGCGGTCGATTCGTACGAGTTACATTGGTCCCGTGCGAGGAGCTTTTGCTACTTATGTGACCATTTTGTGGTTGTTTTCGGCTTACCCCTTAACCCCTTGTCTTTAGGCCCAAGTCTAAATTTTGCAAATTCTCGTTGTATACTCAAACTGGGAGGCCGACAAATAGGTGGTCTATTCGTACGAGTTACATTAGAACCGTATGAGGTTCTCGTACCTCCTATGGTATCTCTTTGTAACGTTTTGATGTTTGCACCCGTTGACACTACATTTTTTAGCCCAAGTCTATTTTTTTGCAAATTCTCATCGTATACTCAAACCCGTAGACTGGTCACTACGCAGTCAGTTCCTATAAGTAACATTGGTTCCATGCGAGGTGCCCGTGCCTTTTATTGGACAGTTTTGTGATTCTTTTACATTTTCACCCCTTGACCAAATATTTTACGCATGAGTCTAAATTTTTCAAATTCTCATCATGTAATTAAATCGGAAGTCCGGTGACTACGCGGTCGATTCGTACGAGTTATATTGGTCCCGTACGAGGTGCACGTGTCTCTTGCAAGACCCTTTTATGCATGTTTTACGGTCACCCCATAACACCATTGTTTTAGGCCCAAGCATAATTTTTGTAAATTCTCATCGTTTACTTAAACCAGGAGTCCCGTGACTACGCTATGGGTTCGTATGAGTTTTATTTGTCTCGTACGAGGTCCTCATTCCTCTTACGGGATCATTTTGTGGCTTTTTATGTTTTCACCCTTTGACGACATGTTTTTAAGCATATGTATAACTGATTACAAATTTACGTCGTATACTCGAACAGGGAGTCCGATGACTACGATAGCGGTTCGTACGAGTTACATTTGTCTCGTGCAAGGTGGTTACACCTCTTACGGGACCATTTTATGGCTATTTTATGTTTTTACCCTTTGACAACATGTTTTTAAGTGTGAGTCTAACCGATTACAAATTCTCATCATATACTCAAATGGGTAGTCCGATGACTACGCTGTCAGTTCGTACGAGTTACATTGGTCCTGTACGAGGTGGCCACACCTCCTATGGGACCGTTGATTCGTATCAAATATTGCATATTTCCCTCTATAAGTTTATGCATTCTAGAGCTTTTACGATCCTTAATGCCTATATTTATGCTCATTAACCAGACAGTGTGCCTCAAACTGAAGGCGCGGTTAACCGCGCCTCTGCGACTTGTCGACCGCGATTACTAGATAATTTCTGATCTTTTCCTTTTCTTTTCTTTTCCCTTTATTTCTTTTGTAACTTACTATATAAATGAATTTTTGTTTCTATTTTCAGAGACTTAGAGAATAATTCGTTTTAGATAGTTTAGGTTAGGGTTTTGGAGGTTTGAGAAATCATTTCTTCATTTCTTCTTGGATTGACACCCATTTGGGTTTGTAATTTGTGCTTTCATCTTCCATCTCCATTTATATAGTTTGTATCTCCATAATTATTGCTTTGTAGTTAATTTACATGCTTTCATAATTAGGTTTACATGTTTTCTTTCCCTGCTTTCTAGTGTAGATTTATTGCGTCTATTTACCGCGTTTATTTTCTACGTTTTTAACATGCTTTCTAGCTAATTTAGGCTAGCTTGTGTAGGATTGAAGTTATTCCAGGTTGACATGTTGCTTTGCATTGGTCATGGAGTTTACGGGTCTATTTCGAGTGCGTTGTCCTGGTTATTACACCTAGGGGATTTGACAGGGCATATCATGTATGTTTTGTGCTTATGACCTCACGTGCATAATTTTTAGGATATTTGTTGACGACAAAATCGGATTAGGCTTTTTTACGGATTTTGGGACATGACAACCCTTGATTCAATTAATTATCGAACAGAGACGCATTTGTAATAACTCGACGACCCATGTGACCATTTTATACTAATTAACTCGGGTGAGGGATATTCGGCGCAACCTACAGGTTTTACTCTTTTTGTTAATCTAGTTTAAATACACTCGCCTAGATTAATCATCTTGACACCCCGACTAATTAAATACCGGGTAGCTACTCCTTTATTAAATTAATTCAAAATGCCAAGTTGTCTCAGTTAACAGCATCACTGTCGAAAACATTTTATTATTACTAACCACCTAGTATTTAAAAAGTAAGTTGCCAAATTTTAATTTAAGTCTGATTAACATGCAACAAGTGAAATGAAGAAATAAATAACACCAATCACCATACTGAAGTAAAACGAATAACCATCACAATAGAGTAAATAAAGTCTGGAGGAAAACTCCTCACTACAATCCCATAACTGATAAGTAAAACGAATACTGAAACAATACATGCTAAAGTCTGAAAACTGAAATGTAAAAGATGTCTCTAAATAGAAATGGGCAACATGCCCTACAACTGATAGATAGCGACTCTGGAATCCAAAAGATAGAAGCGTCTACAAGCAAAGTCCCTGTAGCTTCCACAAACCGCTACAGCTCGTCACCTGAATGAGTATCCTATGCTTGGTGTCCCTGTGGCTGGGCACCTAAAATGGTTTTACAAGAAAAAGATTTGAAAAGCAAACGGGTCAGAGCCCGAATGTGGAGTTATATTTTAAAAACCTTCAAGTGCTTTAAATACATTTAAAATATTAAATGCAAAGTACATGTTAGGACGTGCACTCACATTATATTCTCACCTCTCGTCTAACTGTGCACTCCTAACGCAAGTACCCATCTATAACTACCCATACCACTAGTTAAGTGACAACATATCTAGCTAGACTGCCAAAGGTCCTACCCATAATACTCGGTTCCATTAACATAATAACGCTCGTAATTAAATAGGGGTTTAACGTAAACTCAGATACTCAATATGCAATATATATAACTATCGGTTAACTCGTTATATTTCTCGAAACAATACCGTAATATATTTACAACATTAACATGCGGATTCTCATTAATTAAATATATATTAATCACATCGTAAATATACAATACAAGCACCCCGAGAACTAAGCTGCGGTGCACACATACTCTGCTATCCATCCCGGTACATCACGTACATAACGATCACATATTCCGAATCTCTCAGGAATAGTTCAGATAACACAAATCACAAATAGTGGAGGCGAACACAGTCACCATCACGTGGGTCACGCACATACCTACGCTCCCACGGTCAGCGGACTTATTAATATACCAATAAGTCTTTCTATGACCTATGTTCATCGAGGTACCAGTCTATATCCCCCCCGTAGGCACACAGGGATTAGAGGGTCCTAAGAGAACACAACCTCCCGTGATAGCAAGTATGGTAGGTATGTCATACACACAATCCATATACCAATACTAAGTAAACACACATCTTAGTAATACCGTATTTTAATCATAGTACATATTTCATTCTCGTACTATCTTATAATTATCACAATTCATACTATTCCGGTTTGTAATTATACGCGCCATAATTATCTCACGTCGTAGTAGACACTCACGTCTCAACCCAAACCGTCCATGTAATACACTCTCGTATGTAAATTCCTTCTCATAAATACCCAAATGTCCCAATTCTATCATTACTACATCTACGGAATGATATCTATATCCTCGAATAAGTTTACGGGACTCCAAAAATCAAAATAGTCCAAAAAGGACCAAACTGTCAACTCGTTAGAAGTCTCGTTCGAACGAGACTGTTCGAACGAGATTCCTCTGCCAACTCGTTAGAAGTCTCGTTCGAACGAGGCTGTTCGAACGAGGTTCCAGTTCGTTCGAACGAACTGTACCTTCTAACGATATCTCATTCGAACGAGATATCGAATGAAATCCATTCTCGTTAGCAGCGACTGGTCAACTCATTAGAAGCTCGTTCGAACAAGTTCGTTCGAACGACCTGGGTAGGGGCTTCTAACGAGATGCCAGATTCGTCCCAAATTTTTCCCTTCCTCATTTTTAACCATTTTAACACTTCTAATATCATCCAAAGTTCATCCCAACAACGTTTTATGGTCTCTAAGTGGTCCTAAACATATTCAAGTCAACTCCTAACATGTTTTCAATGATTACATCTCTTCAACATATGAATTTCTACACTTTTCCCCAATTATCTCAAGAACATGAACCCTACCATTTTGAGTCATGAATTATCCCAACAAAATCCGTTTTAATTTCTTTTCAATCATGTATATCATCAGTAAAAACATCTACCTATATTTCTACATGCAATCCTTCTCAAATTTCTCAAGTTTTATGATCTAAACTACATGGGTTTTCATTATCGTTCAAGAACAATTGATATTCTCCAATTTCTAACATGGAAGAGACATTCTCAGAAATTAAATGGAATAAAGTCACTTGCCTTGGTTTGATTTCTGACTTTGGTGTAGTTTGATGCTGTTTTTCTGCAGAAATTCCTCTCTCCAAGCTCCTTCTCCAATGGTGGCTTAAGGTGGCTAGGGTTTGTTTTGGGGAAAGTTGTAAACCTAAAGATAACCTCCGTAGCTTAATGGTTTAATATGGGATGGTTAGTGGGCTTTGTGGGTTTAATCCACATCAGATTTTCATCTCTAATTTTCGTCACTTTTAAATCCTAAAAATGTAAAATTACCAAAATACCCTCTAAGTTGCCGGTATGGCCTAAAAATACCCCGGGACCCAAACTATACCCCCGGCTAGTGTTTTCTGACTATCTCGACCCTTCCGGACGTGTTGGCGCACTCAAAATGACCATACGGATTATAGATTTTTAATTCACTTTTATTATCAAAATATTATACCGTGACGCGGCGGTCCCACGCGTCTCAACAAAATTTCTAAAATGTCGTATATAAATCTCACGACAAATTTTATAATTCCGAATACATATATAGTCATATATGCACATAATCAAATACCAACTCGCATATCATTAGTTTTTATAACCCAGATTAATTTCCAATTAATACGCATTTAATTAATTAATCCCAAAAATAAATATAGACAAAAGTACGGGGTATTACATACTCCCCCCCTAATAACTGAATTTCGTCCCGAAATTCGAAACTAGAAAGTACCTGCTAAAAATAACTCTGGATAACGCTCGCCCATCTCATCCTCGCGCTCCCATGTGGACTCCTCGACATTGTGATGTTGCCACTGAACACGCACTAACGGGACTATCTTTGACCGCAGTTTCCTCTCGCTTCGGTCCAAAATAGCAATTGGCCCCTCCTCGTAGGAGCTATCCGGCTGGAGATCGATGTCCTCCACAACAATGTGAGAATGAGCCAAATCATCTCTAAGGTATTTCCTCAGCGAGGAAATATGGAACACATCGTGAATCCGATGCAAATGCTCTGGTAGCCCGAGTCTATACGCAACCGGTCCGATCCGCTCAATAATTGGAAACGGCTCTACATACCTCGGTGCCAACTTCCCCTTCTTCCCAAAACGCATAATCCCCTTCATCGGAGATACCCTGAGCAAAACCTGGTCCCCCACTTGGAACTCCCTGAAAAACCTCTTCGCATCAGCATAACTCTTCTGCCTGTCTTGAGCTACCCGAATGCAACTCCGAATCAACTCAATCCTTGCCGAAGTATCCTGAATCACTTCCGGACCAAGTAGTTTGTTGTCCCCCACTTCTAACCAACATGCTGGGGAACGACAAGGCCTACCGTACAATGCCTCAAATGGAGCCATGCCAATCGTGAACTGATAGGAGTTGTTGTAAGCAAACTCCACCAGTGGAAGGTACTGCTCCCATCCACCCCCGAAGTCAATAATGCACATGCGTAGCATGTCCTCCAATATCTGATTGGTGCGCTCTGTCTGCCCATCGGTTTGCGGATGATAAGCCGTACTCAACCGCAATTCCGTGCCCATGGCCTCTTGGAAACTCTCCCAAAACCTCGAAATAAATATCTTGTCTCTGTCAGACACGATATTTAGGGGCTCACCGTGAAGTCTCACAATCTCTGAAATGAAGAGCTGGGCATACTGTCCCGTAGTGTAATCAGTCCTTACGGGTAAGAAGTGAGTGACCTTGGACAACCTGTCCACAATTACCCAAACGGAGTCGTGACCCCTCTGCGACACAGGCAACCCCGTGATAAAGTCCATGGATATGCTCTCCCACATCCACACCGGGACCTCCAATGGCTGTAGCAATCCCGCCGGTCTCTGATGATCCACTTTTACAAGCTGACAAGTGGCTCATTTCAAAACAAACTCAGCGATATCTCTCTTCATACCGCTCCACCAATATTGCCGTCTCATGTCTTGGTACATTTTGTCCCCTCTGGGATGTACCACGAACCGTGAGCCGTGCGACTCTGCCATCACCTCATGTAGCAACTCCTCTCCTTCTGGAACCACTAATCTCCCATTGAAGCGTAATCCCCCGTCTGAGCTAACGGTATAGGATTCGGCTCCCTCTGCTAGCAATCGAACTATCTGTTCCTGACAGAATGAGTCATTAGCCTGTGCCCGTACTACCTTCGTGACAATCTGCGGTGTAACGGTTATCACAGACATGAAAGATCGGGCCACTGCATCTTGGTGTCCCAATTCCTTCCACTTTTCTTTCCACACCTCTGCCACCTCATCTGCTGGCCTACGGCTCAACGCGTCTGCTACCACGTTAGCCTTTCCCTGGTGGTACTGGATGCCGAACTGGTAGTCCTTCACAAACTCAAGCCACATACGCTGCCACATATTCAACTCCTTCTGCGTGAACAGGTACTGTAGGGACTTGTGGTTCATGAACAGTTGAAACTTCTCCCCCAAAAGATAGTGCCTCGAAATCTGTAGGGCAAATACCACTGCTGCCAACTCCAAATCATGTGTGGGGTAATTCTTCTCATGAGGCTTAAGCTTACGGGAAGCATAAGCTATGGCCTGCCTCTCCTGCTGTAATACACCTCCCAGTCCTTGCAAAGACGCATCGATGTAAACCAAATACTCAACTCCCGGTCTCGGCAATGCTAACACAGGTGCTGAGGTCAATTTGTCCTTCAATTCATCGAATGCCAACTGACAGGCATCACTCCAGATGTAGGGCACACCCTTACGAGTCAGATGTGTCAAAGGACCTGCTATCTCCGAGAAACCCCGAATAAACCTCCTGTAGTATCCTGCTAAACCCAAGAAACTACGAATCTCCGTTGGTGTCGTGGGATTTCCCCACTCCCTCACCGCTGACACCTTCCCCGGATCAACTGATATTCCTCGGTCGGAAATGATATGCCCCAAAAATTGGACTTCCTTCAGCCAAAACCCGCACTTCTCATATTTTGCATACAACTCGTTCTGACGAAGTGTCTGCAAAACTTGCCTCAAATGCTCGGCGTGCTCCTCCTCTGTCTGGGAGTAAACCAGAATATCATCAATGAAGACAATAACAAACTGGTCTAGGAAATCCCTGAACACTCTGTTCATCAAGTCCATAAACACTGCTAGAGCGTTGGCCAAACCAAAAGGCATAACCCGAAACTCGTAAGAACCATATCTCGACAAGAACGCGGTCTTCGAGACATCCTCCTACCTGATACGCAACTGATGGTATCCTGATCTCAAGTCAATCTTCGAGAAGAAAGAAGCTCCTCTCAACTGGTCGAATAAGTCATCGATTCGAGGCAACGGATACTTATTCCGTATCGTGACCTTATTCAACTCTCGGTAGTCCAGACACAATCTCAGTGAACCGTCCCTCTTCTTCACAAACAAAATTGGAGCGCCCCAAGGTGAGGTACTCCTGCGAATAAAGCCCTGACCTAACAGCTGATCTATTTGATCCCGTAGCTCTCTCATCTCAGCTGGAGCCATGCGGTACGGTGCACGTGCTATAGATCTCGTACCCGGTAGCAAATCTATGACGAAGTCTATCTCTCGACTGGGTGGTAAGCCTGGTATCTCCTGAAACACATCTGAATACTCCCTGACAACCGGGATCGAATCTAAAGGAATAACAACCTCCTTAGAGGTATCCTCCTCTATGTAATACAGATGAGCGGTCGATCCTCCCTCTGGGCGAGGCATCACCACTATAAACATCTCTTGCCCCAGAATGGCAAAAATAATGCTCCCGCTGAAGCAATCAATCATGGCCCTATATGCTACGAGCCAATCCATACCGATGATCACATCGTGAACATGCATGTCTAACACTAACATGTCTGCAGGCAATACCAAACCACCGATCTCTACCCCCACTCCCCGGCATATAAAGAAAATAAGTGACCCACTCCCCAATGGTGAGTCGACACACGTCACTGTGCTCTCTGCCGTAGCTAACAATCCTAAAGCTTTTGCGAAGTGTGTAGCTATGAAACAATGTGTAGCACCTGTATCAAATAACACCCGACCCATAGTGCCATGGCTAGGAAACATACCCTCGATCGTGGGCAGTGCCTGTGGAACTGCAGCCTGGTGAACGTTGTAGACACGTCCATACTGTAGCTGCCCCTGCTGAGCTGGGACTGCTGGAATGGGTGGCAATGCTGCCATCTGCAGCGGTGCGGGAAGAGCGGCGGGAAACATAGGTCTCTGTGGCTCCTGGCGAGCACCCTGCTGCTGCTGTGGGGTCCTACCCCTATCAGGACAATCCAGCTTCTTATGTCCAGTCTTGCCACAAACAAAGCACTTCCCTGGGAAGTTCCCTCCCCTCTGCCCCTGCTATCCCCGGCCCTGGTGGCCGTTACCGTTCTTCCCTTGGCCCTGCTGGCCCTGGTGAAACTGCTGCCCATTCTGCCCCTGTTGGCCATTTGGACCCTGATGGCCCTGACGGAAACCTCCCTGTCCTTGCCTGTAGTTCCCTAACCGGAACCTCTTATTATCCCCCTGCTGGGAGCCCTGCTCGTTCTGTCTCTGTCCCTGACCAGATTGTGCCCCGCTGGCACCATGTCCTCCATTCCTGCCCTGATGGCTAGACTCTCCCGACCTTTTGCCCTCGGCCATATGAAAATGGTGGTCCTGGCAGTGCAACAATGCAGCGTTAACCACATCAGAATAAGTGGCCAGCGATAGGTTCCCTAGAAGATGTTGACGGATCCTCCAATTCAACCCGTCGGTGAACTTCTCAATCTTCTTCTTCTCTGTTGGTATCTCGTCTGGAACGATGTTCAACAGATTAGTGAACTCGGCCTCATACTCGGCCACTGTCTTGCCTTCCTGCCTCAGATTCATCAGCTTCCTCCTCATTTCCGTATGAACAGCCGACGAAAAGTACTTGCGGTCGAACCGCACCCAGAACTCCTGAATCATGAGAGTATCCCTCTCCTCTGCGGTGGTAATAGACTCCCACCACTGTAGTGCAGATCCCACTAGCTTGAAAGTAGCTAGCACCTGTTTCTGAACATCAGTGCACTCATGCATCCTCAAATGCCTCTGTATATCCTTCCTCCATTGGCTCGAGACTACCACATCTGAGCTTCCTGCAAACTCTGGCGGATGCGCTTTCTAAAAAGCGTCACGTACACGCTCCCAAGCAGACGGGAATGAATTAACCTGTACTGGCGCGGCAACCGGCGCCTGAGGTGGTGCCTGCTGAATCACGGCAATCGCGGCATTTACCGCTTGGGCTACTATAGCAGCAACCTCAGCGGCGTTCATCATGCCCTGAACTGGAGCGGGCTGGGGTTCGGGCGTTGCATCCCTGGGAACTCTTCGTGCACGTCGTGGAGGCATCTGAAATAAGAACAAAGTTTATAAGTTCACGGTTATAAACTTAATAAAGCTGAAGAACGAAGCATACACAAAAAGAGTACAACAGTCCTAAAATATAGGGCTCTATATCAAAGAAACGTAGCGGAAACATAATAGCCGTATAGATCCTAAAGGACACTAGAACCTGATGTTCGGATACAACCGGTGACACCCCGACTAATTAAATACCGGGTAGATACTCCTTTCTTAAATTAATTCAAAATGCCAAGTTGGCTCAGTTAACAGCATCACTGTCGAAAACATTTTATTATTACTAACCGCCTAGTATTTAAAAAGTAAGTTGCCAAATTTTATTTTAAGTCTGATTAACACGCAACAAGTGAAATGAAGAAATAAATAACACCAATCACCATACTGAAGTAAAACGAATAACCATCACAATAGAGTAAATAAAGTCTGGAGGAAAACTCCTCACTACAATCCCACAACTGATAAGTAAAACGAATACTGAAACAATACATGCTAAAGTCTGAAAACTGAAATGTAAAAGATGTCTCTAAATAGAAATGGGCAACATGCCCTACAACTGATAGATAGCGACTCTGGAATCCAAAAGATAGAAGCATCTACAAGCAAAGTCCCTGTAGCTTCCACAAACCGCTACAGCTCGTCACCTGAATGAGTATCCTATGCTTGGTGTCCCTGTGGCTGGGCACTATTTTAAAAACCTGCAAGTGCTTTAAAAACATTTAAAATATTAAATGCAAAGTACATGTTAGGACGTGCACTCACATTATATTCTCACCTCTCGTCTAACTGTGCACTCCTGACGCAAGTACCCATCTATAACTACCCATACCACTAGTTAAGTGACAACATATCTAGCTAGACTGCCAAAGGTCCTACCCATAATACTCGGTTCCATTAACATAATAACGCTCGTAATTAAATAGGGGTTTAACGTAAACTCAGATACTCAATATGCAATATATATAACTATCGATTAACTCGTTATATTTCTCGAAACAATACTGTAATATATTTACAACATTAACATGAGGATTCTCATTAATTAAATGTATATTTATCACATCGTAAATATACAATACAAGCACCCCGAGAACTAAGCTGCGGTGCACACATACTCTGCTATCCATCCCGGTACATCACGTACATAAGGATCACATATTCCGAATCTCTTAGGAATAGTTCAGATAACACAAATCACAAATAGTGGAGGCGAACACAGTCACCATCACGTGGGTCACGCACATACCTACGCTCCCACGGTCAGCGGACTTATTAATATCCCAATAAGTCTTTCTATGACCTATGTTCATCGAGGTACCAGTCTATATCCCCCCCGTAGGCACACAGGGATTAGAGGGTCCTAAGCGAACGCAACCTCCCGTGATAGCAAGTATGGTAGGTATGTCATACACACAATCCATATACCAATACTAAGTAAACACACATCTTAGTAATACTGTATTTTAATCGTAGTACATATTTCATTCTCGTACTATCTTATAATTATCACAATTCATACTATTCCGGTTTGTAATTATACGCGCCATAATTATCTCACGTCGTAGTAGACACTCACGTCTCAACCCAAACCGTCCATGTAATACACTCTCGTATGTAAATTCCTTCTCATAAATACCCAAATGTCCCAATTCTATCATTACTACATCTACGGAATGATATCTATATCCTCGAATAAGTTTACGGGACTCCAAAAATCAAAACAGTCCAAAAAGGACCAAACTGTCAACTCGTTAGAAGTCTCGTTCGAACGAGACTGTTCGAACGAGATTCCTCTGCCAACTCGTTAGAAGTCTCGTTCGAACGAGGCTGTTCGAACGAGGTTCCAGTTCGTTCGAACGAACTGTACCTTCTAACGATATCTCGTTCGAACGAGATATCGAACGAAATCCATTCTCGTTAGCAGTGACTGGTCAACTCGTTAGAAGCTCGTTCAAACGAGTTCGTTCGAACGACCTGGGTAGGGGCTTCTAACGAGATGCCATATTCGTCCCAGATTTTTCCTTTCCTCATTTTTAACCATTTTAACACTTCTAATCTCATCCAAAGTTCATCCCAACAACGTTTTATGGTCTCTAAGTGGTCCTAAACATATTCAAGTCAACTCCTAACATGTTTTCAATGATTACATCTCTTCAACATCAATCAACATATGAATTTCTACACTTTTCCCCAATTATCTCAAGAATATGAACCCTACCATTTTGAGTCATGAATTATCCCAAAAAAATCCGTTTTAATTTCTTTTCAATCATGTATATCATCAGTAAAAACATCTACCTATATTTCTACATGCAATCCTTCTCAAATTTCTCAAGTTTTATGATCTAAACTACATGGGTTTTCATTATCTTTCAAGAACAATTGATATTCTCCAATTTCTAACATGGAAAAGACATTCTTAGAAATTAAATGGAATAAAGTCACTTGCCTTGGTTTGATTTCTGACTTTGGTGTAGGTTTGATGATGTTTTTCTGCAGAAATTCCTCTCTCCAAGCTCCTTCTCCAATGGTGGCTTAAGGTGGCTAGTGTTTGTTTTGGGGAAAGTTGTAAACCTAAAAATAACCTCCGTAGCTTAATGGTTTAATATGGGATGGTTAGTGGGATTTGTGGGTTTAATCCACATCAGATTTTCATCTCTAATTTTCGTCACTTTTAAATCCTAAAAATGTAAAATTACCAAAATACCCTCTAAGTTGCCGGTATGGCCTAAAAATACCCCGGGACCCAAACTATACCCCCGGCTAGTGTTTTTTGACTATCTCGACCCTTCCGGACGTGTTGGCACACTCAAAACGACCATACGGATTATAGATTTTAAATTCACTTTTATTATCAAAATATTATACCGTGACGCGGCGGTCTCACGCGTCTCAACAAAATTTTTAAAATGCCGTATATAAATCCCACGACAAATTTTAAAATTTCGAATACATATATAGTCATATATTCACATAATCAAATACCAACTCGCATCTCATTAGTATTTATAACCCGGATTAATTTCCAATTAATACGCATTTAATTAATTAATCCCAAAAATAAATATAGACAAAAGTACGGGGTATTACAATCATTTCCCTTTTATGCATGTTTTACTTTTTAGTTTGTAATTTATCTTTTACACTTTTATTTAGGAGTATTAAATCCACTAAATTCTAGCAACTCATCTCTGTAGATTTTCGATACCCGACATACCGCTATATTCACCCGTTGAGTGTAGTCATAATTTAGTTTTTTTTTGTATTGAGGCGGTGAACAGAAAACAACCTTTTGACCCTCGAATTAAAATGCCACTGTTGTTGGGGAGTAGTTTGTTTTAGAATTTACTTGATGTAGTATTTCTTAATATTTTCTTTCTATTTGTATTATTTTCTAACCTTTTTGCAGGACTACTATATTTGAGCACTTAGAAACACTCGAATTTCTCTCACGCGCATTTACTTCACGGAATTCGCCACTTCGAGCCATTTTGGGGGGTAACCATGTCTTATTCCAATTCTTTCGGTAATAATTATGATAATTCTCAAAATTCTCGCAAACATTTGACTTTTGGTCAATACTTAGAATCCCAAAAAATTGCAACATCTAAAATGACTTTGGGCGAGTATTACAAAAGTTAAGCTTTGGAGTGCGTGTATTTTGAGGGCGATGATAATGATTTTGGGCCTTTACCTCCTTATAATAGGAATTGCGAAACTAATTGCAATAGTTTTCAAAATTCCTATAAAAATGAGTTTAAGTTTAAGTCCGATGATAATTTTCAAAATTCCCATTTTCAAGTATCCTCACCTCGGCCTATGACTTTTGACGACGGTTTGCGTATGCTTGAAAATGAGAAACCCGAAAATCGTTAACAGGAAGAAAATTCTCTATGGGAACATGAATTGGATTTATTATTTGAGTTCGACGACGATTTTGCTTTCGAGACTTTTGAAGTCGAGGATTATTTTGAACCAAATGATGACTTTGTGCCTACTTTGGAACAAACCATTCTTTATCTTGCCCGTTGCATAATAGATATTGAAAGTGAGGATGAAAATGACGTAATATCTATTTCTAATGAAATTATTTCTTCTTTACCCCCCAAAGAAGAATATTTCATTAAAAATGATCTTATTTCATTGGAAACTCAATCATCAAGCGATGATGATTCATCTCTTGAGTTTGAATTTATTTCCTCCACATTTTCATTTTCTTTTATCACACTGTCACAAGTACCCAATGATTCGATTTCAAACTTCAATGTTTCAAAACTTTTTGCCAATGAGTAGTACTTGCTCGAGTCGCCTTCTACGATTGCATCTTTGCCTTCGTGTGCTCCCCCTCCCATTCCAATTTTAAAATCCTTGGGAGGATATTTGTCTTTTCTCAGTCCCCACATGGTTTTGTCACCCGTTCGATACAAATCCCCCATCGTCCCTCCTAAACTTTTAACTGACGATGGTTCCTTTCTTTCACCTTACACATGCCTTTCATTATTCAAAAGGAATTCATATCTTTCGAAAGGCATGCTTGAGAGTGAGGGTACACCGGTTATCCTCTTAAGTCAAATCTTTTTTGCAATGGACCCTCAACTATTTAGACTTCTAGTGTATAGTTAGTGTGAAGCCTAAATAGTAGGTTGTATATAATTAGCTTTTTATTCTTTCTTTATTTTTATTTTTTCTTTCCTTTTTAATTTAGTCAAATGTAATTAGTTAACTTTTTGTTATTTGTTTTTTCTATTCTCGGTATTAACTTGTTTTGTAGATTCTTTGGACTTGTTCTGATGGGGATGGCTCCAATTTTGGGTAATATCGCTATTTTCCTCTCTTTAACATGGTTCTTAATTCACATTGAGGAGAATGTCAGGTTTTAAGTTTGGGGGTGTGGGATATTCTATCCATTTCTTTATTTAGGCCATGTTTTTGCTCACATGTTAGTTACTTAGTATGCTTTTCTTAAAAAAATTCAAAAAATTCAAAATAATTTTTTTGTTCTTTTTCTCCTTTATTGGACTTTTTGCCTTTGTTTCCGATGATAAATTTCAATAATCGTCCGATCCAATAGACAACCCACTGATTAATGCTCTCGATTTTAGAAGTTATTAGACTTTAGTACTCGATCATTGATATTATGAATAACTTCATTAATTAAACTTTAATCCCATGAGCACATGGACCTTTATTGCTTTATTGATTTGGTTTGAGATTTTTATAACTCGATAATCTTTTGTTGCATTGTATATACTTACACCGAGTAATCTTTGTACCTTTCATCATTTTTGAGTGTTATACACTATTCTCTCCTCTTTAAAAATGTTGAGCTCGTCGGTAATCTCTCTATTCTTTCATTGATCGTTCACTAATTGATTTCATATATGAAATGTATTACTTGAGCATGATTTTGATTTATTGTTTTGACTCAAGAATTACATAAACTTTGGGAAATGATCATAGGTCATATTTTTTGTATCACCCATATTGACCTTGACCTCACCTTATATATTTACCCTCGTTAACCCCTTTGACCCTAAATTTGGCCTTTCGTTTCATAACCAAAAATACCATAACCAACTCCACATTGGAGTTATATACCATACATACTCCTTCCATACCCTTGTTTTGAATGTCACTTGGGATTGAATGTTGTTGTGTTGCAGTTGTTATGTTGCAGTTGCAATTTAGGCATGTGAGAGTGAGAAAAGAAAAGAAAAGAACGAAGTAAAAGAGAGATGAAAAAGAGAAAGCAAAAAGAAAAAATCAAAAGAAAATAAAAGAAAAAGTGAGAAAAAGAAGAAAACAAAACGAAAGACAAAGTTGTAAATGTTTATGTATATAGTTCAATAAGCTTTGATTGCTCTCCAAATGATATATCCAATGCCTTGTTTGGATTGTATTTTCCAATTTTCGAAATTGACCACATTTTTCATCATCCCGAGTTTTCATCCCCGAACACTTTGAATCCGTACATACATTACAACACTTTAAAAGTCCTATGTGATATTTAGTAGATGTAATGCAAAGGTTTAAATAGTTTGGATAATCGGTGAAAATACATTTCTCCTCCTTTAATGTGCGGTATCTTTCATTGAGATCACAAGTTTTTAATTCCGTATATAGCGTTCTTCATTTGTGACATGTGCGCGACCTAGTTTCCATTTACATTCACTATCTATGCCCACATGTTCTGTGTGTTACCTCCCTATTTTCAGTGAATTCGCTTGATGATGGTAATGCCCATGAGGATTTAATATATGCCTGCTTAATGTTTATCCGGTTTATATAAATTTTTGTCAAATCACACTTTGTATGTCCTCGCTCCCCTCTCACATTTTAAGGTTTCAATTATATGAGGTGCATTCTCTAATGTTTATGATTTTGGACTTTTGTTTGAATCCGTTCAATGTGCTAATAATGCATATGAAATCTTGTTCGCTATTGTTGGGCTTCTTGCATGTTGGGTTGGGCATATTTTGAGGAAACCATGTGATGTCTGTGGCTATCATCCCTGAAAACCCTCACGAGACGACACTCGTCCACCAGGGTAACCTTGGGGTTTAACAACTTATTGCATATGCTAAATGTAATCGTGCTTGCTCTCTATTAAAGTGGAATTTATATTTTGATACATATATACATCTTGTACTATCTTTTGTGGATTAATTCTGTTTGTTTCGTCACTAGGCACTAGCGATGTTTAAGTTAGGGGGCGTGATTCGTATCAAATATTGCATATTTCCACCCAATATCTTTATGCATTCTAGCACTTTTATGGTCCTTAATGCCTATATTTATGCTCATTAACCATAAAACCTTGGATTTGGATATATACATGTTTTGTAGGGGTTAATTGTTCTTTTGTAGGTATTAGAACGCTAAAAAAGAGGATCTATTGCATTTCGGAGAACTTCCCTCGTCAGATGCTACTTCAAGGGCATTTTAGTCAATTCACATTTCAACTTCGGCTCACGGAATCACCATGGATACGTATTTCATCGAGCAAGCTTCGTGTGGCCGCAAATGGTGTGCGATTTCGAGTTCGGACGGTGAAGTTATTGTCGTTTCTGTTTACAACATTTTCCCCTTCTTCACGGACCAAAGAGCTACCGAAAACAGAGTGCCGGTCAACCATGGTTCAAGGCCCAGTCGATAGCGGTTTTGCATTTTGCCATGAAAAGGAGATAGTGTGCCTCAAATTGAAGGCGCGGTTGACCGCGCCTCTGCGACTGGTCGATCGCGATTACTAGATATTTTGGGATCTTTTCATTTTCTTTTCATTTTTCTTTATTTCTTTTCTACCTTACTATATAAAGGAATTTTAGTTTCTATTTTTATAGACTTAGATAGTAATTCGTCTTAGATAGTTTAGGTTAGGGTTTTGGTGGTTTGAGAGATTATTTCTTCATTTCTTCTTGGATTGACACCCATTTGGGTTTGTAATTTGCGCTTTTATCTTCCATCTCCATTTATATAGTTTGTATTTCCTTAATTCTTGCTTTTTAGTTAATTTACATTCTTTTATTATTAGGTTTACATGCTTTCATTCCTTGCTTTCCAGTGTATATTTATTGCGTTTATTTACTGTGTTTTGAACATGCTTTCTAGCTAATTTAGTCTAGGTTGTGTCAAATTGAACTCATTCCGGGTTGACATGTTTCTTTGCTTTGGTGATTGAGTTTACGGGTCTATTTCGGGTGCATTGTCCTAGTTATTACGACTATGGTATTTGACTGGACATATCATGTATGTTTCTTGTGTACGGCCGTACATGCATAATTTATGGGGTATTTGTTGATGCCAAAATTGGATTAGGCTTTTATGCGGAATTAGGGGCGTGGCAACCCTTTATTCAATTAACTGTCGAAACGAGACTCATTTGTAAAAGCTCGTCGACCCATGTGACCATTTTATACTAATTAACTCGGGTGAGGGATACTCGACGAAACCTGAAGTTTTTACTCGCTTTACTCATCTAGTTTAAATACACTCGCCTAGATTAATCATTTCCCTTTTATGCATCTTTTCCTTTTTAGTTTGTAATTTATCTTTTTACACTTTTATTTTGGAGTATTAAATCTATTAAATTCTAGCAACTCGTCTCTGTGGATTTTCTATACCCGACTAACCTCTATACTCACCCGTTGACTGTAGTCGTAATTTAGGTTTTTTGTATTGAGGCGGCGAACAGAAAATAATGATCTACGCTTGACGCGCGCTGTTTTTCACCCTCGAATCAATCGTTTTGTGCCTTTTTACGTTTTCACCCCTTGATGCCATATTTTAGACCTAAGTCTACATTTTCCAGGTTCTCGTTGTATACTCAAACCGGGAGTCCACTGAGTATGCGATCAATTTGTACGAGTTACATTGGACTCGTGCGAGGTCCTTGTGCTTCTTATGGGATCATTTTTTTTATCTTTTCACCCTTTGAAGGCAATTTTTTAAGCGTAAGTCTAATCGGTTACAAATTCTCAACGTATACTCAAACGGGGAGTTCGATGACTACATCGACGGTTCATACGAGTTACATTGGTCCCGTTCGAGCTGCTCTCACCTCTAAGGGGACCGTTTTGTGACTATTTTACATTTTTAGTCCTCAAAGCCATATTTTAGGTCTAAGCCTAAACTTTGCAAATACTAGTCGTATACTCAAACCGAGAGTCTGGTGACTACGCGATCTGGTCGTACGAGTAACATTGGTCCCGTGTGAGGTGTTGGTGCCTCTTACAGAACCATTTTGTGGATATTTAATGTTTTCATCCCTTGACGTCGTATTTTTAAGCCCATGTCAAATTTTTTGCAAATTCTCGCCGTATTCTCAAACCGTGTGTCTGCTGACTATGCGGTCAGTTTGTATGAGTAACATTGGTCCCGTGAAAGGTGATAGTACCTCTTATGGGATTGTTTTTGTTGTTGTTTTATGTTTTCACCCCCTAACGCCATGTTTTTAAGCTTAAGTCTAATTGTTTAACAAATTCTCATCATGTACTCAAACCGATAGTTCGGTGACCAATGGTTCGGTTCGTAAGAGCTACATTGGTCCCGTACGAGGTGCTCATATTTCTTAAGGGACCGTTTTGTGGCTGTTTTATGTTTTCACCCCTTGACGCCATATTTTAGGCCTAAGTATAAATTTTGCAAATTCTCTCTATATACTCAAACCGAGAGTCCAATGACTACACGATCGGTTTGTACTTGTTACATTTGTCCCATACGAGGTGCTCGTGCCTCCTACAAGACCATTTTATGGTTATTATATGTTTTCACCCTTTGACAACATGTTTTTAAGCGTAAGTCTAACCGATTACAAAATCGTATTGTATACTCATACGCGGAGTCCGGTGACTATGCCATCGGTTCGTACGAGTTACATTCATCTCGTATGAGGTGCTTGCACCTCTTATGGGACCGTTTTTTGATTGTTTTACATTTTCACCCCTTGAGGCCATATTTATAGGCCTACGTCTAAATTTTGCAAAATCTCATCGTATACTCAAACTAAAAGGCCGCTGGCTACGCGGTCAATTCGTACGAGTTACATTGGTCCCGTACGAGGTGCTTGTGCCACTTACGAGACCGTTGTGTGGATGTTTTATGCTCACCCCTTGATGCCTTGTCTTTAATCCCAAGTCTATATTTTATAAATTCCCGTCGTATACTCAAACCAGGAGGTCGACGACTAGGCGGTCTATTCGTACAAGTTACATTGGAACCGTATGAAGTTCTCGTAATTCTTATGGTACCGTTTTGCAATGGTTTTATGTTTTAACCGCTTGATGGTATGTTTTTTTAGCCCAACTCTAATTTTTTTTGAATTCTCGTCGTATACTCAAATCAGGCGTCCGGTCGGTACGCGATCGGATCTTACGAGTAACATTGCTACCATGCGAGGTGCCCGCCTCTTACGTTTTCACCCCTTGATGCCATGTTTTTAAGCCCAAGTCTATTTTTTTTCTAAATTCCCGCTGTAAACTCAAATCGTGAGTCTGATGACTACGTGGCCGGTTTATAATAGTTACATTGGTCCCGTGCGAGGTGCCCGCATATTTTATTTGACCATTTTGAGATTGTTTAACATTTCCACCCCTTGATGTAATATTTCATGCCTGAGTCTAAATTTCACAATTCTCATCGTGTTCTCAAATTGGAAATTCGGTGACTATGCTGTCGATTCGTACGAGTTACATTGGTCTCGTACGAGGGTCTCGTGCCACTTACGAGACCCTTTTCTGGATGTTTTACGCTCACCCATTGACGCTATGTTTTTAAACCCACGTATAAATTTTTAAAATTCTCGTTGTATACTCAAACCGGGAGTTCGGTGACTACGCAATCGGTTCATATGAGTTACATTGGTCCCGTACGAGGTCCCCATGCCTCTTATGAGATCATTCTGTGTTTGTTTTATGTTTTATCTCTTTGACGGCATGTTTTTAACATAAGTCTAATCGATTACAAATTCGCGTCGTCTAATCGAACGTGGAGTCCGATGACTACGCCGTCGGTTTGTACGAGTTACATTGGTCTCGTGCAAGGTTCCGGGACATCTTATGGGACCATTTTATGGCTGTTTTATGTTTTCTCCCTTTGACAGCATGTTTTGAACCGTGAGTCTAACCGATTACAAATTCTCATCATATACTCAAACGGGTAGTTCGATGACAACACTGTTGGTACGTAAGAGTTACATTGGTCTCATACGAGGTGCCCGCACCTCTTACGGCACCGTTTTGTGACTGTTTTACAAATTTGCCCCTTGATTCCATAATTTATGCCTAAGTCTAAATCTTCATGGTTCTCGTCGTATACTAAAATTAGGAGTCCGCCAACTACGCGATCGATCCGTATGAGTTACATTGGTCCCGCGCGAGGTGCTTTTGCCTCTTACATAATCGTTTTAGGGTTGTTTTATGTCTTCACTCTTTGAAGGCATGTTTTTAAGCAAAAGTCTAACCGATTATAAATTCTCATCGTATACTCAAACGGGGAGTCCGATGACTACGCAGTCAGTTCGTCGAGTTACATTAGTCCCGTTCGAGTTGCTCGCACCTCTAAGGGGACCATTTTGTGATTGTTTTATGTTTTCAGTCCTTGACGCCACATTTTAGGTCTAAGTCTAAATTTTGCAAACACTCGTCGTATACTCAAACCGAGAGTCTCGTGACTACGCGATCGGTTCGTATGAGTTACAATAGTCCCTTGCAAGGTGCTCGTGCCTCTTACGAGACCGTTTGTGGTTGTTTTATGTTTCCACCCCTTGACACCATATTATTAAGCCCAAGTTGAATTTTTGAAAAATTATCATCGTATACTCAGATTCGGAGTCCGGTTAATATGCGGTCGGTTTGTACATGTTACATTGGTCCCGTGCGAGGTAGCCGCACCTCTTTCTGGACCGTTTTGTGATTGTTTTACATTTTCACCCCTTGAAGACATATTTTCGACCTAAGTATAAATTTTACAAATTATCATCATATACTCGAAGCGGAAGGCGGGAGACTACGTGGTCGATTCATACGAGTTACATTGGTCCCATGTGAGGTGCTCGTGCCTCTAATAAAACCGTTTTGTGGATGTTTTACACTCATCGCTTGATGCCATGTTTTTAGGTGAATTCTAAATTTTGCAAATTCTCACTGTATACTCAAAATGGGAGACCGGTGACGACGTGGTCGGTTTGTATGAGTTACATTGGTCTCGTGCGACGTGCTCATACCTCTTATGGGAATGTTGTATGGCTGTTTTACGATTTCACCATTTGAAGACATGTTTTTAAGCGTAAGTCTAACCGATTACAAATTCGCATCGTATACTCATACGGGGACTCCGATGAGTACTCCATCGGTTTGTACGAGTTACATTGGTCCCGTACGAGGTGCTTGCACCTCTTACGGGACCATTTTGGGATTCTTTTTCGTTTTCACCCCTTGAGGCCATATTTTTGGCCAAATTTTAAATTTTGTAAATTCTCATCGTATAATGAAACCGATAGTCTGGTGACTATACGATCCATTTGTAAGAGTTACATTGGTGCCATGCGACGTCCTTGTGCCTCTTACGAGATGGTTTTGTGGTTCTTTTTTGTTTTTAGCCTTTGACGGCATGTTTTGAAGCGTAACTCTGATGGGTTACAAATTCTCATCATATACTCAAACGGGGAGTCTGGTGACTACGTCGTCCATTCGTTAGAGTTACATTGGTCCCGTGTGAGTCTCTTGCATCTCTTATGGAACCTCTTTATGATTATTTTACACTTTCACCCCTTGACGCCATATTTTAGGCCTATGTCTAAATTTTGCAAATTCTCATCGTATACTCAAACCGGAAGGCCAGTGACCACATGGTCGATTCGTTTGAGTTATATTGGTCCTGTACGAGGTGTTCGTGCCTCTTACGGAACCGTTCTGTGGCTATTTTACACTCACCACTTGACGCCATGTATTACATTTTGTGACTGCTTTACGTTTTCAACCCTTGACGCTATATTTTAGGCCTAAGTTCGAAATTTTGTAAATTCTTGTCGTATACTCAAATAGGGAGGACACTAAAGAGTTACATTGGCCCCGTGCGAGGTGTTCGTACCACTCATAAGACCGTTATGTGGTTGTTTTATGTTTTCACCCCTTGACGCCATGTTTTTAAGCCCAAGTCTATTTTTTTTGCAAATTATCATTGTATATTCAAACTGGGAATCCAGTGACTGCGTGGTCGATTTGTATGAGTTACATTGATCCCACGAGGTAAAGGCACCTCTTTCGGGACCATTTAGTGATTGTTTTACATTTTCACCCCTTGACGCCATATTTGAGGCCTAAGTCTAAATTTTACAAATTCTCGTCGTATACTCAAACTGGAAGACCATTGACTACGTGATCGATTCTTACGAGTTATATTGATCCTGTGCGAGGTGCTCGTGCCTCTTACGAAACCGTTTTGTGGCTATTATATGTTTCACCCCATAACACCATATTTTTTACCCCAAGTTGAATTTTTGATAAATTCTCGTCGTATACTCAAATTCGGAGTCCGGTGAATACGCGGTCAGTTTGTACATGTTACTTTAGTCCCGTGCGAGGTGATCGCACCTCTTTCGGGACCGTTTTATGATTGTTTTATGTTTTCACCCCTTGAAGCCATATTTTCGACCTAAGTCTAAATTTTACAAATTCTTATCTTATACTCAAAGAGAAAGGAGAGAGACTACGTGGTCGATTCATACGAGTTACATTGGTCCCATGCGAGGTGCTCGTGCCTCTAATAAAACCGTTTTGTTGATGTTTTACACTCATCCCTTGATGCCATGTTTTTAGGGGAATTCTAAATTTCTCTAATTCTCATTGTATACTGAAAACATGAGGTCGATAACTACATGGTCGGTTTGTACGAGTTACGTTGGTCCCGTGCGACGTGCTCGTACCTCTTGTGGGAACGTTTTGTGGTTGTTTTACGATTTCACCTTTTGAAGCCATGTTTTTAAGCGTAAGTCTAACCGATTACAAATTCGCATCGCATCATATACTCATACGGGGAGTCCGGTGAGTACTCCATGGGTTTGTACGAGTTACATTGGTCCCGTACGAGGTGCTCGCACCTCTTATGGGACCCTTTTGCGATTATTTTTTGTTTTCACCCCTTGAGGCCATATTTTAGGCCTAATTTTAAATTTTGTAAATTCTCGCCATATACTCAAACCGATAGTCCGGTGACTACATGATCGGTTTGTAAGAGTTACATTGGTCCCATGCAAGGTCCTCGTGCCTCTTACGGGACGGTATTGTGGTGCTTTTCTGTTTTCAGCCTTTAATGACATGTTTTGAAGCGTAAGTTTGACGGGTTACAAATTCTCATCATATACTTAAACGGGGAGTCTGATACCTACATCGTCCATTCGTTAGAGTTACATTGGTCCCGTGTGAGGCGCTTGCATCTCTTAGGGAACCGCTTGGTGATTTTTTTACATTTTCACCCCTTCACGCCATATTTTAGTCGTATGTCTAAATTTTGCAAATTCTCATCTTATACTCAAACCGGAAGGCCAGTGACTACATGGTCGATTCGTTTGAGTTATAGTGGTCCCAAGCGAGGTACTCGTACCTCTTATGGAACCGTTTTGTGGTTGTTTTACAGTCACCCCTTCACGCCATGTTTTACGTTTTGTGACTGATTTACGTTTTCAACCCTTCACGCCATATTTTAGGCCTAAGTCCTAATTTTGTAAATTCTCGTGGTATACTAAAATAAGGAGGGCGGTGAAAATGTTGTCGATTTGTACGGGTTACATTGGCCCCGTGCGAGGTGTTCGTACAACTCATAAGATCGTTACCTGGTTGTTTTACGTTTTCACCCCTTGACGCCATGTTTTTAAGCCTAGGTCTATTTTTTTGCAAATTTTCATTGTATATTCAAACCGGGAGTCCAGTGACTGCGTGGACAGTTTGTACGAGTTACATTGGTCCCGCGAGGTAACTGAACCTTATCGGGACCATTTTGTGATTGTTTTACAATTTCACCTCTTGACGCCATATTTGAGGCCTAAGTCTAAACTTTACAAATTATCGTCGTATAATCAAATAGGAAGGCCGGTGACTACGTGATCGATTTGTACGAGTTATATTGGTCCTGTGCGAGGTGATCGTTCCTCTTACGGAATAATTTTTTCCCTTTTTTACTCACCCCTTAACACCATGTTTTTTGGCCCAAGTCTAAATTTTTCAAAATATTGTTGTATACTTAAAATGGGAGGCAAGTAACTACGTGGTCAATTCGTAAGAGATACATTCTCCCCGTGTGAGGTGCGCGTACCTCTTGTGGAAAGGTTTTGTGGTTGTTTTACGATTTCACCCCTTAACACTATTTTTTAAGCCCAAGTCTATTTTTTTGAAAATTCTTGACGTATACTCAAAATTGGGAGTCTGGTGACTATGCGATCCGATCATACGAGTTACATTGGTCCCGTGCGATGTGCTCGTACATCTCATAAAACCATTTTGTGGCTTTTTTACATTTTGACCCATTGACGTTATGTTTTTACTCCCAAGTCTAATTTTTGGCAAATTCTCATCATATACTCAAACCGGGAGTTCGGTGACTACGCGATCGGTTTGTACGAGTTACATTGGTCCCATACGAGGTGACCACACCTCTTACGAGACCGTTTAGTTATTGTTTTACCTTTTCACCCTTTGACGTCATATTTTAGGCCTAAGTCTAAATTTTGTAAATTCTCATCGTAAACTCAAGTCGGAAGGCCGATGACTACGCAGTCCATTATTATGAGTTACATTGGTTCCGTGAGAGCTTCTCATGCCTCTTACGAAACCGTTTTGTGGATGTTTTATGTTTTCACTATTTGACGACATGTTTTTTAGCGTATGTCTAACTGGTTACAAATTCTCATCGTATACTCAAATAGGGAGTTCACAGACTGCAACGTCGAGTCGTACAAGTTACATTGGTCCCGTGCTCAGTGATTGCACCTCTTAGGGGACCGTTATGTGACTGTTTTTCATTTTCACCCCTTGACGCCAAATTTTAGGCCTAAGTCTAAATTTTGGAAACTCTTATCGTATACTGAAATCGGGAGGCCAGTGACTACACGGTCAGTTTGTAGGTTTTACATTGGTCTCGTAAGGGGTGATTGTACCTTTTACGGAACCGTTGTGTTATTGCTTTACGTTTTCACCCCTTGGGGCCATGTCCTTAATCCGAAGTATAATTTTTGGCAAATTCTCTTCGTATACTCAAACCAGGATTCTGGTGACTATGTAGTTGGTTTCTATGAGCTACGTTGGTCCCCTGCGAGGTGACTACACCTCTTACGGGACCATTTTTTTTTATTATTTTACATTTTCAACCCTTGATGGCATCTTTTAGGCCTAACTCTACATTTTTACAAATTCTCATCGTATACTCAACTTTGAAGGTCGGTGACTACACGGTGAATTCGTATGAGTTACATTGGTTCTGTGCGAGGTGCTCGTGCCTCTTGCGGAACCGTTTTGTGTCTATTTTATACCCACCACTTGAACCCATGTTTTTAGGCCTAAGCCTATATTTTAGAAATTCTCTTTGTATACTCAAAACGGGAGGCTAATGACTACACGGTCAGTTACTACGAGTTCCATTGATCCCGTGCGAGGTGGTCGTCTCTCTTGTGGGAATGTTTTGTGGCTGTTTTACGATTTCACCCCTTAACGCTATGGTTTTAAGCCCAAGTCTAATTTTTTGCAAATTCTCAACGTATAATCAAACCGAGTGTTCGGTGACTATGCAGTCGGTTCGTACGAGTTACATTGGCCCCGTATGAGGTGCTCGTACCTCTCACAAGATCGTTTTGTGGATTTTTTTACATTTTCATCCATTGACACCATGTTTTTAATCCCAAGTCTAGTTTTTGGCAAATTCTCAACATAAACTCAAATCGGGAGTCTGGTGACTACATGATCAGTTTATACGAGTTACATTGGCCCCGTACGATGTGCTCGTACCTCTTGTGGAAACGTTTTATTGTTGTTTTACGATTTCACCCCTAAATGTTATGCTTTTAAGCCAAGGTCTAATTTGTTGCAAATTCTCGACGTATACTCAAATCGGGAGTTCGGTGACTATGCGGTCGGATTGTACGAGTTACATTGGCCCCGTGCGAGGTGCTCGTACTTCGCAGAAGTCCGTCTTGTGCTTTTTTTACATTTTTTATCCATGTACGCCATGTTTTTAATCCCAAATCTGATTTTTGGCAAATTCTCATCGTCTACTCAAACCGGGAGTCCGGTGACTACGCAGTCGATCTGAATGAGTTACATTGGTCCCGTACGAGGTGACACACCTCTTATAAGACCGTTTTGTTATTGTTTTAAGTTTTCACCCTTTGACGCTATCTTTTAGTCCTAAGTCTAAATTTTGTAAATTATTATCGCATACTCAAACCGGATGGCCGGTGACTACGCGGTTGATTCGTACTAGTTACATTGGTCCCGTGCCAGCTGCTCATGCCACTTACGAAATCGTTTTGTGGATGTATTACACTCACCCCTTGATGCCATGTTTTTAGGCCCAAGTCTAAATTTTAGAATTTCTCATTATATACTCAATACGGGAGGCCGATGACTACGTGGTCGGTTCGCACGTGTTATAATGATCCCATACGAGGTTCTCGTACCTCTTGTGGGAATGTTTTGTCGTTGCTTTACGATTTCAACCCTTAACACAATGTTTTTAAACCCAAGTCGAATTTTTTGCAAATTCTCTACATATACTCAAACTGAGAATTCGGTGAGTATGCGATCGGTTCGTACGAGTTATATTGGCCCTGTGCGAGGCGCTTGTACCTCTCACAAGACCGTTTTGTGGTTTTTTACATTTTTACCCTTTGACGCCATGTTTTTAATCCCAAGTCTAAGTTTTTGCAAATTCTCATCGTATACTCAAACCGGGAGTTCGGTGACTGCGCGATCGGTTCGTACGAGTTATATTGGCTCCGTGCGAGGTGCTCCTACCTCTTATTGAAATGTTTTGTGGTTGTTTTACGAATTCACCCATCAGCGCTACGTTTTTAAGCATAAGTCTATTTCTTTCCAAATTCTCAACGTATACTCAAATCGGGAGTCCGGTGACTATGCGATCGGTTCATCCGAGTTACATTGGCCCCGTTCGAGGTGCTCGTACCTCTCATAAGACCGTTTTCAGGGTTATTTACATTTTTACCCATTGACGTTATGTTTTTAATCCCAAGTCTAATTTTTGGTAAATCTCATCGTATACTCAAACCGGGAGTTCGGTGACCACGCGGTCGGTTTGTACGAGTTACATTGGTCCCGTACGAGGTGACCACACCTCTTACGAAACCATTTTGTTATTATTTTACGTTTTCACCCCTTGACGCCATATTTTAGGCCTGAGTCTAAATTTTATAAATTCTCATGGTATGCTCAAATTGGAAGGTCGGTGACTACGGGGTCAAATCTTATGAGTTACATTGGTTCCGTGCGAGGTGCTCATGCCTCTTACGAAACCGTTTTGTGGCTGTTTTATGTTTTCACTATATGACGACATGTTTTTTAGTGTATGTCTAACTGGTTACAAATTATAATTGTATACTCAAATGGGGAGTTCAATGACTGTACCATCGATTCGTACGAGTTACATTGGTCCCGCGCTCGGTGATCGCACCTCTTAGGGGGCCGTTTTTTGACTGTTTTACATTTTCACCCCTTGATGACAAATTTTAGGCATAAGTGTAAATTTTGGAAATTCTCACCGTATACTGAAATCGGGAGGCCAGTGACTACGCGGTCGGTTTGTAGGTTTTACATAGGTCTCTTGCGGGGTGATTGTACCTTTTACGGAACCGTTCTGTTATTGTTTTACGTTTTCACCCCTTGGTGCCATGTCTTTAATCCCAAGTATAATTTTTAGCAAATTCTCATCGTATACTCAAACTAAGATTCTAGTGACTATGGAGTTGGTTTCTATGACCTACACTGGTTCTATGACCTACACTGGTCCCCAGCGAGGTGACTACACCTCTTACGGGACCGTTTTTTTATTGTTTTACATTTTCACCCCTTGACGCCATATTTTAGGCCTAATGCTAAATTTTTGCAAATTCTTAGCGTATACTCAAACTGGACGGCCGATGACTACACAGTGAAGTCGTATGAGTTACATTGGTCCTGTGCGAGCTGCTCATGCCTCTTGCGGAACCGTTTTGTGGCTATTTTATACCCACCACTTGAACCCATGTTTTTAGGCCTAAGCCTAAATTTTAGAAATTCTCTTTGTATACTCAAAATCGGAGGCTAATGACTACACGGTCGGTTACTACGAGTTCCATTGATCCCGTTCAAGGTGCTCGTCCCTCTTGTGGAAATATTTTGTGGCTATTTTACGATTTCACCCCTTAACGCTATGTTTTTAAGCCCAAGTCTATTTATTTGCAAATTCTCGACGTTTAATCAAACCCGGAGTTTAGTGACTATGCGATCGGTTCATACGAGTTACATTGGCCCCCTGCGAGGTGCTTGTACCTCTCACAAGACCATTTGTGGATTTTTTTATATTTTCACCCTTTGACACCAAGTTTTTAATCCCAAGTCTAATTTTTGGAAAATTCTCAGCGTATACTCAAATCGGGAGTCCGGTGACTACCCGGTCAGTTTGTACGAGTTACATTGGCCCCGTGCGATGTGCTCGTACTTCTTGTGGAAACATTTTGTTGTTGTTTTACGA
This sequence comes from Sambucus nigra, assembly GCA_949130495.1. NCBI lineage: Eukaryota > Viridiplantae > Streptophyta > Magnoliopsida > Dipsacales > Adoxaceae > Sambucus > Sambucus nigra. The sequence continues at coordinate 381,383,033 of OX422224.1, forward strand.
TTTCACCACTAAATGCTATTCTTTTAAGCCAAGGTCTAATTTTTTGCAAATTCTCGACGTATACTCAAATCGGGAGTCCGGTGACTATGCGATTGGATTGTATGAGTTACATTGGCCCCGTGCGAGGTGCTCGTACTTCGCAGAAGTCCGTCTTGTTAATTTTTTACATTTTCACCCTTCTACGGCATGTCTTTAACCCTAAATCTAATTTTTGGCAAATTCTCATCGTATACTCAAACCGGGAGTTCGATGACTATGTAGTAGGTCTGAATGAGTTACATTGGTCCCTACGAGGTGACCACACCTCTTATATGACCGTTTTGTTATTGTTTTAAGTTTACACCCCTTGACGCCATCTTTTAGGCCTAAGTCTAAATTTTGTAAATTCTCATCGCATACTCAAATCGAAAGGCTAGTGACTACGCGATCGATTCGTACGAGTTACATTGGTCCCATGCTAGCTGCTCATGCCACTTACGAAATCGTTTTGTGGCTGTATTACACTCACCCCTTGATGCCATGTTTTTAGGACCAAGTCTAAATTTTAGAATTTCTCAATATATACTCAAAACAGGAGGCCGGTGACTATGTGGACGGTTCGTACGTGTTATAATGATCCCTTGCGAGGTGCTCGTACCTCTTGTGGGAATGTTTTGTGGTTGCTTTACGATTTCAACCCTTAACACAATGTTTTTAAACCCAAGTCGAATGTTGTGAAAATTCTCTACATATACTCAAACCGAGAATCCGGTGAGTATGCGATCGGTTCGTATGAGTTACATTGGCCCCGTGCGAGGTGGTCGTACCTCTCGCATGACCGTTTTGTGGTTTTTTACATTTTCACCCTTTGACGCCATGTTTTTAATCCCAAGTCTAAGTTTTTGCAAATTATCATCGTATACTCAAACTGAGAGTCCGGTGACTGCGCGATCGGTTCGTACGAGTTATATTGGCACCGTGCGAGGTGCTCCCACCTCTTGTTGAAATGTTTTGTGGTTGTTTTACGATTTCACCCCTCAGCGCTATTTTCTTAAGCTCATGTCTATTTCTATCCAAATTCTCGACGTATACTCAAATCGGGAGTCCGGTAACAATGCGATCGGTTTATACAAGTTACATTGGCCCCGTGTGAGGTGCCCGTACCTCTCATAAGACCGTTTTAAGGCTTATTTACATTTTGACCCATTGACGTTATGTTTTGAATCCCAAGTCTATTTTTTGGTAAATTCTCATCGTATACTCAAACCGGGAGTTCGGTGACTACGCGGCCGGTTTATATGAGTTACATTGGTCCCGTACGAGGTGACCACACTTCTTACGAAACTGTTTTGTTATTATTTTACGTTTTCACCCCTTCACGCCATATTTTAGGCCTATGTCTAAATTTTGTAAATTCTCATCGTATGATCAAATCTGAAGGCCGGTGACTACGCGGTCCAATCTTATGAGTTACATTGGTTCCGTGCGAGGTGCTCATGCCTCTTACGAAACCATTTTGTGGCTCTTTTATGTTTTCACTGTTTGACGACATGTTTTTTAGCGTATGTCTAACTGGTCACAAATTCTCATCGTATACTGAAATGGGGAGTTCGATGACTGCACCATCGATTCGTACAAGTTACATTGGTCCCGCGCTCGGTGATTGCACCTCTTAGGGGACCGTTTTGCGACTATTTTACATTTTTACCCCTTGACGCCAAATTTTAGGCCTAAGTCTAAATTTTGGAAATTGTCAACGTATACTGAAATCGGGAGGCCAGTGACTACGCAGTCGATTTGTAGGTTTTACATTGGTCTCTTGCGGGGTGATCACACTATTTACGGAACCGTTGTGTTATTGTTTTACGCTTTCACCCCTTGGCGCCATGTCTTTAATCCCAAGTATAATTTTTAGCAAATTCTCATCGTATACTCAAACCAGGATTCTGGTGACTATGCAGTTGGTTTCTATGACCTACATTGGTCCCCTGCGAGGTGACTACACCTCTTACGAGACCTTTTTTTTTATTGTTTTACATTTTCACCCCTTGACGCCATATTTTAGGCCTAAGTCTAAATTTTCAAATTCTCAGCGTATACTCAAACTGGAATGCCGATGACTAGACGGTGAATTCGTATGAGTTACATTGGTCCTGTGCGAGGTGTTCATGCCTCTTGCGGAATCGTTTTGTGGATATTTTATACCCCCCACTTGAACCCATGTTTTTAGGCCTAATCCTAAATTTTAGAAATTCTCTTTGTATACTCAAAACGGGAGGCTAATGACTACACGGTCGGTTACTACGAGTTCCATTGATCCCGTGCGAGGTGCTCGTCCCTCTTGTGGGAATGTTTTGTGGCTGTTTTACGATTTCACCCCTTAACGCTATGTTTTTAAGCCAAAGTCTATTTTTTTTTCAAATTTTTGACGTATAATCAAACCGGGAGTCCGGTGACTATGCGGTCGGTTCGTACGAGTTACATTGGCCCCGTACGAGGTGCTCGTACCTCTCACAAGACCGTTTTGTGGATTTTTTTACATTTTCACTCTTTGACACCATGTTTTTAATCCTAAGTCTAATTTTTGGCAAATTCTCAGCGTATACTCAAATCAGGAGTCCGGTGACCTTGCGGTCAGTTTGTACGAGTGACATTGTCCCTGTGCAATGTGCTCGTACCTCTTGTGGAAACATTTTGTTGTTGTTTTACAATTTTACCCCTAAATGTTATGCTTTTAAGCACAAGTCTATTTTTTTGTAAATTCTCGACGTATATACTCACACCGGGAGTCCACTAACTATGCGGTCAGTTCGTACGAATTACATTGGCCTCGTGTGAGCTGCTCCTACCTTGCAGAAGTCTGTTTTATGCTTTTTTTACATTTTCACCCATGTATGTCATGTTTTTAATCCGAAATCTAATTTTGGGGAAATTCTCATCGTATACTCTAACCGAGAGTCCGGTCACTACGCGGTCGGCCTGAATGAGTTACATTGGTCCCGTACGAGGTGACCACACCTCTTATGAGACCGTTTTGTTATTGTTTTACATTTTCACCCATTGACGCCATATTTTAGGCCTAAGTCTAAATTTTGTAAATTTTCATCATATACTCAAACTGGAAGGCCTGTGACTACGCGGTCCATATGTACGAGCTACATTAGCTGCTCATGCCTCTTAAGAAATTATTTTGTGGAGGTTTTACACTCACCCCTTAACGCCATGTTTTTAATCCCAAGTTAAAATTTGAGAAATTCTCACTGTATACACAAAATGGGAGGCTGATGACTACGTGGTCAGTTCGTACGAGTTACACTGATCCCGCATGAGGTGCTCGTATCTTTTCTCAGAACGTTTTGTGGCTGTTTTATGATTTCACCGCTTAACTCTAGGCTTTTATGCCCAGGCCTAATTTTTTTTAATTCTCGATGTATACTCAAATCGGGATTTCGATGACTATACGATCTGTTCGTACGAGTTACATTGGCGTCGTGCGAGGTTCTCGTACCTCTCACAAGACCGTTTTCTAGCTTTTTTACATTTTCACACTTTGACGCCATGTTTTTAATACCAAGTCTAAATTTTGCAAATTCTCATCATATACTCAAACTAGGAGGCCGGTGACTATGCGAAAGATTCATACGAGTTACATTTTCCCTGTGCAAGGTGCTCGTACCTCTTGTGGAAATGTTTTGTGGTTGTTTTATTATTCAGCCCATAACGCTATATTTTTATGCCCAATTCTATTTTTTTACAAATTGTCGACGTATACTCAACCCGGGACTCCGGCGACTATGCGATCGATTCGTACGAGTTACATTGGCCCTATGCGAGGTGCTCATACCGCTCACAACACCATTTTGTGGATTTTTTAAATTTCACCCTTGAACAGCATGTTTTTAATCCCAGGTCTAATTTTTCGCAAATTCTCATCGTATACTGAAATCGGGTGTCCGGTGACTACGCGGTCAGTTTGTACGAGTTACATTGGCCCTGTGCGAGGTGCTCGTACCTCTTGTGCAAACTTTTTGTGGCTGGTTTACGATTTTACCCCTAAACGCTATGTTTTTGAGCCCAAGTCTAATTTTTTGCAAATGCTCGACGCATACTCAAACCGGGAGTCCGGTGACTATGCAGTCGGATCGTACAAGTTACAATGGCCCCGTGCGAGGTGCTTTAACCTATCACAAGATGGATTTGTGGCTTTTTCCCATTTTCACCCATTAACGCCATGTTTTTAAACCATAGTGCAATTTTTGGCAAATTCTCATCGTATACTCAAATGCGGAGTCCCATGACTATGCGGTCGGTTTGTATGAGTTACATTGGTCCCGTACGAGTTGACCAAACCTCTTACGAGGCCGTTTTGTTATTGTTTTAGGTTTTCACCCCTTGATGCCATATTTTAGACCTAAGTATAAAATTTTAAAATTCTCATCGTATACTCAAGTCGGAAGGCCTATACTACGCGATCGATTCGTACAAGTTATATTGGTCCCATGCGAGGTGATCATGCCTCTTACGAAACTGTTTTGTGGTTGTTTTACACTCACCCCTTGACGCCATGTTTTTAGTCCCAAGTCTAAATTTTTGAAATTGCCATTTTTTACTCAAAATTGGAGGCTGATGACTACGTGGTCGGTTCGTACGAGTTATATTGAACCCATTCGAGGTGCTCGTACCTCTTGTGGGAACGTTTTGTGGGTATTTTATGATTTCAACCCTTAACACTATGCTTTTAAGCACAAGTCTATTTTTTTTGCAAATTCTCGATGTATACTCAAATCAGGAGTCCGGTGACTATGAGGTCTGTTCGTACGAGTTACATTGGACCCGTTCGAGGTCCTCGTACCTCTCACAAGACCGTTTTGTGACTTTTTTACATTTTCACCATTTGACACCATGTTTTTATTTTGAAGTTTAATTTTTTTCAAATTCTCATCGTAAACTCAAATCGGGAGTCTGGTGACTACACGGTCAGTATGTACGAGTTATATTGCCCCCGTACGAGGTGACCACACCTCTTATGAGACCATTTTCTTGATTATTTTACATTTTCACCCAATAATGCCATATTTTAGGCGTAAGTCTAAATTTTGTAATTCTCATCGTATACTCAAACCGAAAGACCGGTGATTACGTTGTCGATTCGTATGAGCTACATTGGTCCCGTGCGAGTAGCTTATGCCACTTAAGAAATCATTTTGTGGTTATTTTTCCCTCACCCCTTGACACCATGTTTTTAGGCCCAAGTCTAAATTTTAGAATTCTGATCGTATACACAAAATGGGAGGTCCATGACTACGTGGTCGATTCGTACAAGTTACATTGATCTCGTACGAGGTGCTCGTACCTCTTCTCGGAACGTTTGGTGGCTGTTTTATGATTTCACCACTTAACGCTATGCTTTTATGCCCAGGCCTAATTTTTTGCTAATTCTCGACGTATACTCAACCCGGGAGTCCGATGACCATACGATCGGTTCGTACGAGTTACATTCGCATCGTGCGAGGTGTTCGTACCTCTCATAAGATCATTTTGTGGCTTTTTACATTTTCACCCTTTGACGCCATGTTTTTAATCCCAAGTCTTAATTTTGAAAATTCTTATCATATACTTGAACTGGGAGGCCGGTGACTACGCGGTCGATTCGTACGAGTTACGTTTGCCCCATGAGAGGTACTCATACCTCTTGTGGAAACGTTTTGTGGCTGTTTTACGATTTCACCCCTTAACGCTAGGTTTTTAAGACCAAGTCTAAGTTTTTTAAAATTCTCGACGTACACTCAAACCGGGACTCCGGTGACTATGTAGTCGATTCATACGAGTTACCTTCGCCCCGTGCGAGGTGCTCGTACCTCTCACAAGACTGTTTTTTGGCTTTTTTAAATTTTCACCCATTGACACCATGTTTTTAATTCCACGTCTAATTTTTGGCAAATTCTCAAATACTCAGACTGGGAGTCCAGTGACTAAGCGGTCAGTTTGTGTGAGTTACATTGGCCCCGTACGAGGTGACCACACCTCTTATGAGTAGGTTTTACAATTGTTTTACATTTTTACCCCTTGACACCATATTTTAGTCCTCAGTCTAAATTTTACAAATTCTCATTGTATACTCAAAATGGAAGGTCTTCACTATGCGATCGATTCGTATGAGTTACATTGGTCCCGTGCAAGGTGCTCATGCCTCTTAAGAAACTGTTTTGTGGCTGTTTTACACTCACCCCTTGATGCCATCTTTTTAGTCCGAAGTCTAAATTTTAGAATTTCTCATTATATACTCAAAACGGGAGGCCGATGACTACGTGGTCAGTTCGCACGTGTTATAATGATCCCATACGAGGTGCTCGTACCTCTTGTGGTAATGTTTTGTGGTTGCTTTACGATTTCAACCCTTAACACAATGTTTTTAAACCCAAGTCAAATGTTTTGCAAATTCTCTACATATACTCAAACCGAGAATCCGGTGAGTATACGATCGGTTCGTACGAGTTATATTGGCCCCGTGCGAGGCGCTCGTACCTCTCACAAGACCGTTATTTGGTTTTTTACATTTTTACCCTTTGACGCCATGTTTTTAATCCCAAGTCTAAGTTTTTCCAAATTCTCATCGTATACTCAAACAGGGAGTTCGGTGACTGCGCGATCGATTCGTACGATTTATATTGGCTCCGTCAGAGGTGCTCCTACCTCTTATTGAAATGTTTTGTGGTTGTTTTACGAATTCACCCATCAGCGCTACGTTTTTAAGCATAAGTCTATTTCTTTCCAAATTCTCGACGTATACTCAAATCGGGAGTCCGGTGACTATGCGATCGGTTCATCCGAGTTACATTGGCCCCTTTAGAGGTGCTCGTACCTCTCATAAGACCGTTTTGAGGCTTATTTACATTTTGACCCATTGACGTTATGTTTTTAATCCCAAGTCTAATTTTTAGTCCCAAGTCTAAATTTTAGAAATTCTAATTGTGTACTCAAAACGGGAGGCCGATGACTACGTGATCAATTCATACGAGTTACAGTGATCCCTTACGAGGTGCTCGTACCTCTTATGGGAACGTTTTGTGGATGTTTTATGATTTCACCCTTAACCCTCTGATTTTAAGCGCAAGTCCATTTTTTTGTAAATTCTCAACGTATAAGCAAACCGAGGGGCCGGTGACTATGCGATCGGTTCTTACGAGTTATATTGTCCCTGTGCGAGGTGCAACATAGACTCAAATCGGTAGTCCGATGACTACGCCGTTGGTTTGTACGAGTCGGCCCCGTGGAAGTTGCTCGTACCCCTTGTGAAAATGTTTTGTGGCTGTTTTATGATTTCATCCCTTAACACTATGTTTTTAACCCAAATTCTAACTTTTTGCAAGTTCTCAACGTAAACGCAAATTGGGAGTCTGCTGACTATGCGGTTAGTTCGTACGAGTTTCATTGTCCCCGTGCGAGGTGCTTGTACCTCTCACAAGACCGTTTTGTGGCTTTTTAGCATTTTCACCAACTGACGCCATATTTTTAATCCCAAGTCTATTTTTTGGCAAATTCTCATTGTATACTAATACTAAGAGGCCGGTGACTATGCGATCGGTTTGAACGAGTTACATTGGTCCCGTACGAGGTGACCACATCTCTTACGAGACCGTTTTGTGATTGTTTTACGTTTTCACCCCTCGAGGCCATATTTTAGGCCTAAGTCTAATTTTGGTATATTCTCATCGTATACTCAACCGAGAATGTCGGTGACTACGCGATCGATTCGTATGAGTTACCATGGTCCCGTGCGAGCTTTTCATGCCTCTTACGAAATTGTTCTGTAGCCATCTTACACTAACCCCTTGACGCCGTGTTTTGAGGCCCATGTCTAAATTTTAGAAATTAGTATTATATACTCAAAACGGGAAGTCGATGACTACGTGTTCACTTCGTACGAACTACATTGATCCCGTACGTGGGGCTCGTACCTCTTGAGGGAATATTTTGTGCATCTTTTGCGATTTCACCCCTTAACGCGATGCTTTTAAGCCCAAGTTTAATTTTTTGCAAATTCTCGATGAATACTCAAATCGGGAGCCTGGTCACTAAGCGGTCGGTTCGTACGAGTTACATTGGCCCCGTATGAGGTGCTCGTACCTCTTGTGGAAACGTTTTGTGCGTGATTTGCGATTTCACCCCTTAAGGCAATGTTTTTAAGGCCAAGTCTAATTTTTTGCAAATTCTCGACATATATTCAAACTGGGAGTCTGGTGACTATGTGGTCGGTTCATACATGTTAAAATTGGCCCCGTGCGAGGTGCTCGTACCTTTCGCAGACTGTTTTGTGCCTTTTTTACATTTTCACCCTTTGATGCCATGTTTTTAATCCCAAGTCCATTTTTTGTCAAATTCTCATCGTATACTCAAACTGGGAGGTCATTAACTACGCGGTCGATTCATACGAGCTACATTGGCCCCGTTCGAGGTGCTCGTACCTCTTGTGGAAACGTTGCGTGATTGTTTTACGATTTCACACCTTAATGCTATGTTCTTAAGCCTAAGTCCATTTTCTTGCAAATTCTCGCCGTATACTAAAACTGGGACTCCGGTGACTATGCAGTCATTTCGTATGATTTACAATGGCCCCGTGCGAGTTACTCGTACCTCTCACAAGATGGTTTTGTGCCTTTTTCCATTTTCACCCATTGACGTCATGTTATTAGACCCAAGTCTAATTTTTGGAAAATTTTCATCGTGTACTCAAACGAGGAGGCCGGTGAGTACGCGGTCAGTTTGTACAAGTTACATTGATCCCGTACGAGGTGACCACACCTCTTATGAGACTATTTTGTTATTGTTTTAGGTTTTCATCCCTTGACGCCGTATTTTAGTCCTAAGTCTAAATTTTTCAAATTCTCATCGTATACTGAAATCGGAAGGCCTATACTACACGATCGATTCGTACAAGTTACATTGCTCCCGTGCGAGGTGCTCATGCCTCTTACAAAACCGTTTGTGGTTATTTTACACTCACCCCTTGATGCCATGTTTTTAGTCATAAGCCTAAATTTTAGAAATTCTCATTTTTTTACTCGAAACGGGAGGCCGATGACTACGTGGTCAGTTCGTACGAGTTACATTGATCCCATACGAGGTGCTTGTACCTCTTGTGGGAGCGTTTTGTGGTTGTTTTATGATTTTTCCCCTTAACACTATGCTTTTAAGAACAAGTATATTTTTTTGCAAATTTTTGATGTATATTCAAACCGGTAGTCCGATGACTATGAGGTCGATTCGTACGAGTTACATTGTCCCCGTGCGAGGTTCTCGTACCTCTCACAAGATCGTTTTGTTACTTTTTTACATTTTCACCATTTGACACCATGTTTTTAATCCCAAGTCTATTTTTTGTCAAATTCTCATCATAAACTCAAATCGGGAGTCTGGTGACTACGCGGTTAGTTTGTACGAGTTACATTGGCCACGTACGAGGTAACCACACCTCTTACGAGACCATTTTCTGGATTATTTTACATTTTCACCCATTGACGCCATATTTTAGGCCTAAGTCTAAATTTTGTAAATTCTCATCATATACTCAAACCGAAAGGCTGGTGACTACGCGGTCAATTCGTACGAGTTACATGGTCATGTGCGAGCTACTATGCCCCTTAAGAAATCATTTTGTGCCTATTTTACACTCACACCTTGACACCATGTTTTTTGGCCCAATTCTAAATTTTAGAAATTCTCATCGTATACACAAAACGGGAGGTTGATGAATATGTGGTCGGTTCATAAAAGCTACATTGATCCCGTACGAGGTGCTCGTACCTCTTGTGGGAACATTTTGTGGTTGTTTTACGATTTCACCCCATAACGCTATGATTTTAAGCCCATGACTAATTTTTTGCAAATTCTTGACGTATACTCAAATCAGGAGTTTGGTGACTATGCGATCGGTTCATACGAGTCACATTGGCCCCGTTCGTGATGCTCGTACCTCTCACAAGACCGTTTTGTGGCTTTTTTACATTTTCACTCTTTGACGCCATGTTTTTTATCCCAAGTCTAAATTTTGCAAATTCTAATCATATACTTAAACTGGGAGGTCGGTGACTACGTGGTCGATTCGTACGAGTTACGTTTCCCCCGTGCATGGTGCTCATACCTCTTGTGAAAACAGTTTGTGGCTGTTTTATGATTTCACCCCTTAACGCTATGTTTTTAAGCCTAAGTCTAATTTTTAGAAAATTCTCGAGGTATTCTCAAATCGAAACTCTGGTGACTATGCATTCGATTCGTTTGAGTTACATTGGCCCCGTGCGAGGTGCTCGTACCTCTCACAATACCCATTTATCGATTTTTTTTTAATTTTCACCCTTTGACACCTTGTTTTTAATTCCAAGTCTAATTTTTGGCAAATTCTCATCATGTACTCAGACCGGGAGTCCGATGACTAAACGGTCAGTTTGTATGAGTTACATTGGCCCCGTACGAGGTGACCACACCTCTTACGAGTAGGTTTAACTATTGTTTTACATTTTTACCCCCTTGACGCCATATTTTTGCCCTCGGTCTAAATTTTGCAAATTCTCATTGTATACTCAAATCGGAAGGTCAATACTACGCGATCGATTGGTATGAATTACATTGGTCCTGTGCGAGGTGCTCATGCCTCTTACAAAATCGTTTTGTGGTTCTTTTACACTCACCCCTTAACGCCACATTTTTAGGACCAAGTCTAAATTTTAGAAATTCTAATTGTATACTCAAAACGGGAGGTCGATGACTACGTGGTCGGTTCGTATGAGATACAATGATCCCTTACGAGGTGCTCGTACTTCTTCTGGGAACATTTTGTGGTTGTTTTACGATTTCACCCCTTAACGCTATGATTTTAAGCCCAAGTCTATTTTTTTGTAAATTCTCAATGTATAAGAAAACTGGGAGGCCGGTGACTACGCAGTCGATTCGCATGAGTTATATCGACCCCGTGCGAGGTGATCGTACCTCTCATAAGACTATTTTGTGGTTTTTTTACATTTTTACCCTTTGACACCATGTTATTAATCCCAAGTCTAATTTTTGGCAAATTCTTATCGAAGACTCAAACTGGGAGTCCGATGACTACGCGGTTGGTTTGTATGAGTTACATTGGCCCCGTGCAAGGTACTCGAACCCCTATGGAAATATTTTGTGGCTGTTTGACGATTTCATCCCTTAACACTATGTTTTTAAGCCCAAGTCTAATTTTTTGCCGATTCTCGACGTCTACTCAAATCGGGAGTCTGGTGACTATGCAGTCGGTTCGTACGAGTTACATTATCCCCGTTCAAGGTGCTTGTACCTCTCACAAGACTATTTTGTGGATTTTAAACATTTTCACCAATTGACGACATATTTTTAATCCCAAGTCTAATTTTTAGAAAATTCTCATTCTATACTCAAACTAGGAGGCCGGAGACTACGCGATCGGTTTGTACGAGTTATCTTAGTCCCGTACGAGGTCACCACACCTCTTTCGAGGCCAGTGAAAACGCGATTGATTCGTACGAGTTACAATGGTCTCATGCAAACTGTTCATGCCTCTTAAGAAATTGTTTTGTAGCTATTTTACACTCACCCCTTGACACCATGTTTTGAGGCCCGATTTTAAATTTTAGAAATTACCATTATATGCTCAAAATGGGAGGCCGATGACTACGTGGTCACTTTGTATGAGTTACATTGATCCCATACGAGGTGCTCGTACCTCTTGAGGGAATATTTTGGGGATCTTTTATGATTTCACCCCTTAACACGATGCTTTTATTCCCAAGTCATTTTTTTTGCAAATTATCTACGTATATTTGAATCGGGAGTTCGATGACTATGTGATCAGTTTGTACGAGTTGCATTGGCCCTATGCTAGGTGCTCGTAACTCTTGTGGAAACGTTTTGTGGTTGCTTTACGATTTGACACCTTAACGCTATGTTTTTAAGCCCAAGACTATTTTTTTGCAAATTCTCAACGTATACTCAAATTGGGAGTCCGGTGACTATGCGGTCGGTTCGAGTTACATTGGCCCCGTGTGAGGTGCTCGTACCTTTCACAAGACCGTTTTTTGTCTTTTTTACATTTTCACCCTTTGACGCCATGTTTTTAATCCCAAGTCTAATTTTTGGCAAATTCTCATTGTATACTCAAACCAGGAGTCCGGTAACTACGCGGTCAGTTTGTACGAGCTACATTTACCCCGTGCGAGGTGCTCGTACCTTTTGTGGAAACGCTGTGTGGTTGTTTTACTATTTCACCCCTTAACACTATGTTTTTAAGCCCAAGTATTATTTTTTGCAAATTCTCGACGTATACTCAAACCGAGACTCCGGTGACTATGTGGTCATTTCATACGAGTTATAATGTCCCCGTACGAGGTGCTCGTAACTCTCACAAGATGTTTTTTTGTCCTTTTTCCATTTTCACCCATTCACGCCATATTATTAGACCCAAGTCTATTTTTTTGCAAATTCTCATCGTGTACTCAAATTGGGAGTCCGGTGACTACCCGGTCAGTCTGTACGAGTCACATTTGTCCTGTACGAGGTGACCACACCTCTTACGAGACTGTTTTGTTACTGTTTTAGGTTTTCACCCCTTGACGCCATATTTGAGGCCTAAGTCTAAATTTTGAAAATTCTCATCGCATACTCAATCCGAAAATCCGGTGACTATGTGGACAATTCTTATGAGTTACAATGGTCCTATGCGAGCTGTTCATGCCTCTTTCGAAATTGTTTTGTAGCTATTTTACACTAACCCCTTGACGTCATGTTTTGAGGCCCAAGTCTAAATTTTAGCAATTATCATTGTTTACTCCAAACGGGAGGACGATGACTCTGTGGTCACTTCGTATGAGTTATATTGATCCGTACAAGGTGCTCGTACCTCTTGAGGGAATATTTTGTGGATGTTTTATGATATCACCCCTTAACGCGGTGCTTTTAAGCCCAAGTCTAATTTTTTTCAAATTTTCGACATATAATCAAATCGGGAATCCGAAGACTATGCGGTCAGTTCATATGAGTTGCATTGGCCCCATGCGAGGTGCTCGTACTTCTCACAAGACTGTTTGGTGTCTTTTTAACATGTTCACCCTTTGACGCCATGTTTTTAATCACAACTGTATTTTTTGGCAAATTCTCATCATATACTCAAACTGGGAAGTTGGTGACTACGTAGTCGATTCATACGAGCTACAATGGCCCCGCTTGAGGTGCTCGTACCTCTTGTGGAATCGTTGTGTGGTTGTTTGACGATTTCACCCCTTAATGCTATGTTTTTAATCTCAAGTCTATTTTTTTCAAATTCTCGACGTATACTAAAACTGGGACTCCGGTGACTATGCGATCATTTCCTATGATTTACAATGGCTCCGTGCAAGGTGCTCGTAACTCTCACAAGAAGGTTTTGTGCCTTTTCCATTTTCACCCATTGACGCCATGTTATTAGGGTGAAGTCTATTTTTTTGGTAAATTCTCATCGTGTACTCAAATCGGGAGTCCGGTTACTACGCGGTCGGTTTGTACGAGTTACATTGGTCCCGTGCGAGGTGACCACACCTCTTACGAGACTATTTTGTTATTGTTTTAAGTTTTGACCCCTTGACGCCATATTTTAGTCCTAAGTCTAAATTTTGAAAATTATCATTGTATACTCAAAACGGGAGCCTGGCCACTACGCGGTCAATTTGTACGAGCTACATTGGTCCCGTACGAGCTACTCTTGCCTCTTAAGAAATAATTTTGTGGATGTTTTACACTCACCCCTTAATGCCATGTTTTTAATCCCAAGTCTAAATTTTAGAAATTCTCAATGTATGCACAAAACAGGAGGCCGATGACTATGTGGTCAGTTCGTATGAGTTGCATTGATCCCGTACGAGGTGTCGTACCTCTTGTGGGAAAATGTTGTGGCTATTTTCTGATGTCACCACTTAACGCTATGTTTTTATGACCCCGTCTTTTTTTTTTTTGCAAATTCTCGAGGTATACTCAAACCAGGAGTCCGGTGACTATGCGATCGGTTCATACGAGTTACATTGGCCCCGTGCGAGGTGCTCGTACCATTCACAAGACAGTTTTGTGTCTTTTTTACATTTTCACCCTTTGACGCCATGTTTTTCATCCCAAGTCTAATTTTTGGCAAATTCTCATCGTATACTCAAACTGGGAGGTTGGTGACTGCGCGGTCGATTCATACGAGCTACATTTTCCCCGTACGAGGTGCTCGTACCTCTTGTGGAAACGTTGTGTGGTTGTTTTACTATTTCACCCCATAACACTATGTTTTTAAGCCCAAGTATAATTTTTTGCAAGTTCTCGGCGTATACTCAAACTGAGACTCCGGTGACTATGCGGTCGTTTCGTACGAGTTATAATGGCCCCATGCGAGGTGCTCGTAACTCTCATAAGATTTTTTTGGCCTTTTTTCCATTTTCACCCATTGACCCCATGTTATTAGACCCAAGTCTAATTTTTGCAAATTCTCATCGTGTACTCAAGTCGGGAGTCCGATGACTACGCGGTCGGTCTGTACGAGTCACATTCGTCTCGTACGAGGTGACCACACCTCTTACGAGACTATTTTGTTTCTATTTTATGTTTTCACCACTTGACGCCATATTGTAGGCCTAAGTATACATTTTGAAAATTCTCATCGTATACTCAATCCGAAAAGCCGGTGACTATGCGGTCGATTCTTACGAGTTACAATGGTCCCGTGCGAGTTGTTCATGCCTCTTTCGAAATCGTTTTGTAGCTATTTTACACTAACCCATTGACGTCATGTTTTGAGTCCCAAGTCTTAATTTTAGCAATTATCATTGTTTACTCCAAACGGGAGGACGATGACTCTGTGGTCACTTCGTATGATTTATATTGATTCGTACAAGGTTCTCGTACCTCTTGAGGGAATATTTTGTGGATGTTTTATGGTTTCACCCCTTCACGCGATGCTTTTAGGCCCAAGTCAAATTTTTTTCAAATTATCGACGTATAATCAAATCGGGAATCCGGTGACTATGTGGTCGGTTCATACGAGTTGCATCGGCCCCATGCGAGGTGCTCGTACCTCTCACAAGACTGTTTTGTGTCTTTTGAACATGTTCACCCTTTGACGCCATGTTTTCAATCACAACTGTATTTTTTGGCAAATTCTCATCATATACTCAAATTGGGAAGTTGGTGACTACGTAGTCGATGAATACGAGCTACAATGGCCCCGCGTGAGGTGCTCGTACCTCTTGTGGAAACGTTGTGTGGTTGTTTTACGATTTCACCCCTTAACGTTATGTTTTTAATTCCAAGTCTATTTTTTTTCAAATTGTCGACGTATACTAAAACTGGGATTTCGGTGACTATGCGGTCATTTCGTACGATTTACAATGGCCCCGTGCGAGGTGCTCGTACCTCTCACAAGACGGTTTTGTGCCTTTCTCCATTTTCAACCATTGACGCCATGTTATTAGGCTGAAGTCTATTTTTTGTAAAATTCTCATCATTACTCAAACTGCGAGTCCAGTGACTACGCGGTCGGTTTGTACGAGTTACATTGGTCCCGTACGAGGTGGCCACACCTTTTAGGAGACTGTTTTGTTATTGTTTTAGGTTTTCACGCCTTGGCACCATTTTTTTGGCCTAAGTCTAAATTTTGTAAATTATCATTGTACACTCAAAACGGGAGGTTGGCTACTACGCGGTCCAATTGTACGAGCTACATCGGTCCCGTGCGAGCTACTCATGCCTCTTAAGAAATCATTTTATGGATGTTTTACACTCACCCCTTAATGCCATGTTCTTAATCCCAAGTCTAAATTTTAGAATTTTCTGTATGCACAAAACGGGAGGCCGATGACTATGTGGTTAGTTCGTACGAGTTACACTGATCCCGTACAAGGTGTCGTACCTCTTGTGGGAAAACTTTGTGGCTGTTTTATGATGTCACCACTTAACTCTATGCTTTTATGCCCAAGTCTTTTTTTTGCAAATTCTCGACGTATACTCAAATCGGGAATTCGGTGACTATACGATCGGTTCGTATGAGTTACAATGGTGTGGTGCGAGGTGCTCGTACCTCTCATAAGACCATTTTCTATTTTTTTTTTGCATTTCCACCCTTTGACGCGATTTTTTAATCTCGAGTCTAAATTTTGCAAATTCTCATCATATACTCAAACTAGGAGGACGGTGTCTACGCAGTCGATTCATACGAGTTACATTGGCCACGTGTGAGGTGCTCGTACCTCTTGTGGAAACGTTATGCGACTGTTTTACAATTTTTGGCCTGAACATTATGTTTTTAAGCGCGAGTCTAATTTTTTACAAATTCTCGATGTATACTCAAATCGGGACTCCAGTGACTATGCGATCGGTTCGTACGACTTACATTAACCCGGTGCTTGGTATTCGTACCTCTCACAAGACCGTTTTGTGGCTTCTTTAGAATTTCACCCTATGACGCCATGTTCTTAAGCCCAAGTCTAAATTTTGTGAATTCACAACATATACTTAAACTACGAGGCCGGTGACTACGCGGTCAGTTTCTATGAGTTACATTGGTCCCGTACTAGGTGACCACACCTCTTACGAGACTGTTCTGCTGTTGTTTTACATTTTCACCCTTTGACGCCATGTTTTTAATCCCAAGTCTAATTTTTGGAAATTCTCATCGTATACTCAAACTAGGAGGTTAGTGACTACGCGGTCGATTCATACGAGCTACATTTGCCCCGTGCGAGGTGCTCGTACCTCTTATGGAAACGTTATGTGGTTGTTTTACTATTTCACCCCTTAACACTTTTTTTTAAGCCCAAGTATAATTTTTTGCAAATTCTCGACGTATACTCAAACCAAGACTCCGGTGACTATGCGGTCGTTTCGTAGGAGTTATAATGGCCCCGTGCGAGGTGATCGTAACTCTCACGAGATGTTTTTTGGCCTTTTTTCCATTTTCACCCATTGACGCTATGTTATTAGACCCAAGTCTAATTTTTTCCAAATTCTCATCGTGTACTCAAATCGGGATTCCGGTGACTACGCGGTCGGTCTGTACGAGTCACATTGGTCCCGTACGAGGTGACCACACCTCTTACGAGACTGTTTTAGGTTTTCACCCCTTGACGCCATATTTTAGGCCTAAGTCTAAATTTTGAAAATTTCATCGCATACTCAATCCGAAAATCCGGTGACTATGCGGTCGATTCTTACGAGTTACAATGGTCCCGTGCGAGCTGTTCATGCCTCTTCCGAAATCGTTTTGTAGCTATTTTACAGTAACCCATTGACGTCATGTTTTGAGTCCCAAGTCTAAATTTTAGCAATTATCATTGTTTACTCCAAACGGGAGGACGATGACTCTGTGGTCACTTCGTATGATTTATATTGATCCGTACAAGGTTCTCGTACCTCTCGAAGGAATATTTTGTGGATGTTTTATGATTTCACCACTTAACGCGATGCTTTTAGGCCCAAGTCTAATTTTTTTCAAATTCTCGACGTATAATCAAATCGGGAATCCGGTGACTATGCGGTCAATTCATACGAGTTGCATCGGCCCCATGCGAGGTGCTCGTACCTCTCATAAGACTGTTTTGTGTCTTTTTAAGATGTTCACCCTTTGACGCCATGTTTTTAATCACAACTATATTTTTTGGGGAATTCTCATCATATACTCAAATTGGGAAGTTGGTGATTACGTAGTCGATTCATATGAGCTACAATGGCCCCGCGTGAGGTGCTCGTACCTCTTGTGGAAACGATGTGTGGTTGTTTTACGATTTCACCCCTTAACGTTATGTTTTTTATTCCAAGTCTTTTTTTTTTCAAATTCTCAACGTATACTAAAACTGGGATTTTTGTGACTATGCGGTCATTTCGTACGATTTACAATGGCCACGTGCGAGGTGCTCGTACCTCTCACAAGACGGTTTTGTGCCTTTCTCCATTTTCAACCATTGACGCCATGTTATTAGGCTGAAGTCTATTTTTTGTAAAATTCTCATCGTTACTCAAACTGCGAGTCCAGTGACTACGCGGTCGGTTTGTACGAGTTACATTGGCCCCGTACAAGGTGGCCACACCTTTTAGGAGACTGTTTTGTTATTGTTTTAGGTTTTCACGCCTTGGCACCATTTTTTTGGCCTAAGTCTAAATGTTGTAAATTATCATTGTATACTCAAAACGGTAGGTTGGCTACTACGCGGTCATGTTGTACGAGCTACATTGGTTCCGTGCGAGCTACTCATACCTCTTAAGAAATCATATTGTGGATGTTTTACACTCACCCTTTAATGCCATGTTCTTAATCCCAAGTCTAAATTTTTGAAATTCTCAATGTATGCACAAAACGGGAGGCCGATGACTACGTGGTCAGTTCGTACGAGTTATAGTGATCCCGTACGAGGTGTCGTACCTCTTGTGGGAAAATTTTATGGTTGTTTTATGATGTCACCACTTAACGCTATGATTTTATGCCCAAGTCATTTTTTTTTTGCAAATTCTCGACGTATACTCAAATCGGAAGTCCGGTGACTATACGATCGATTCGTTTGAGTTACAATGGTGTGGTGCGAGGTGCTCGTACCTCTCATAAGACCATTTTCTATTTTTTTTTGCATTTCCACCCTTTGACGCCATTTTTTAATCTCGAGTCTAAATTTTGCGAATTCTCATCATGTACTCAAACTAGGAGGACGGTGTCTATGCAGTCGATTCATACGAGTTACATTGGCCACGTGTGAGGTGCTCGTACCTCTTGTGGAAACGTTATACGGCTGTTTTAAAATTTCTTCCCTTAACACTATGTTTTTAATCGCAAGTCTAATTTTTTACAAATTCTCGACGTCTACTCAAATCGGGACTCCAGTGACTATGCGATCGGTTCGTACGACTTACATTGGCCCGGTGCTTGGTGTTCGTACCTCTCACAAGACCGTTTTGTGGATCCTTTAGAATTTCACCCTCTGACGCCATGTTTTTAATACCAAGTCTAAATTTTGCAAATTCACAACATATACTTAAACTGCGAGGCTGGTGACTACGCGATCAGTTTCTATGACTTACATTGGTCTCGTACGAGGTGACCACACCTCTTACGAGACTGTTCTGCTATTGTTTTACATTTTCACCCTTTGACGCCATGTTTTTAATCCCAAGTCTAATTTTTGGAAATTCTCATCGCATACTCAAACTGGGAGGTTGGTGACAACGCGGTCGATTCATACGAGCTACATTTGCCCCGTGCAAGGTGCTCGCACCTCTTGTGGAAACGTTGTGTGGTTGTTTTACTATTTTACCCCTTAACACTTTGTTTTTAAGACCAAGTATAATTTTTTGCAAATTCTCGACAAATACTCAAACCAAGACTCCGGTGACTATGCGGTCATTCCGTAGGAGTTATAATGGCTCCGTGCGAGGTGCTCGTAACTCTCACGAGATGTTTTTTTGGCCTTTTTTCCATTTTCCCCATTGACGCTATGTTATTAGACCCAAGTCTAATTTTTGGTAAATTCTCATCATGTACTCAAATCGGGAGTCCGGTGACTATGCGGTCGGTCTGTACGAGTCACATTGGTCCCGTACGAGGTGACCACACCTCTTACGAGACTGTTTTGTTACTGTTTTAGGTTTTTACCCCTTGACGCCATATTTTTGACCTAAGTCTGAATTTTGAAAATTCTCATCGCATACTCAATCCGAAAAGTCGGTGACTGTGCGGTCGATTCTTACGAGTTACAATGGTCCCGTGAGAGTTGTTCGTGCCTCTTCTGAAATTGTTTTGTAGCTATTTTACACTAACCCCTTGACGTCATGTTTTGAGGCTCAAGTCTAAATTTTAGCAATTATCATTGTTTACTCCAAACGGGAGGACGATGACTCTGTGGTCACTTCGTATGAGTTATACTGATTCTTACAAGGTGCTTGTACCTCTTGAGGAAATATTTTGTGGATGTTTTATGATTTCACCCCTTAACGCGATGCTTTTAGACCCAAGTCTAATTTTTTTCAAATTCTCGAGGTATAATCAAATTGGGAATCCGGTGACTATGCGTTCGGTTCATACGAGTTGCATTGGCCCCATGCGAGGTGCTCGTACCTCTGACAAGACTATTTTGTGTCTTTTTAACATGTTAACCCTTTGACGCCATGTTTTTAATCACAACAGTATTTTTTGGCAAATTCTCATCATATACTCAAATTGGGAAGTTGGTGACTACGTAGTCGATTCATACGAGCTACAATGGCCCCGCGTGAGGTGCTCGTACCTCTTGTGGCAACGTTGTGTGGCTGTTTTATGATTTCACCCCTTAAAGTTATGTTTTTAATTCCAAGTCTATTTTTTTCAAATTCTCGACGTATACTAAAACTGGGATTTCGGTGACTATGCGGTCATTTCGTACGATTTACAATGGCCCCGTGCGAGGTGCTCGTACCTCTCACAAGACGGTTTTGTGCCTTTTTCCATTTTTAACCATTGACGCCAAGTTATTAGGCTGAAGTCTATTTTTTGCAAAATTCTCATCGTTACTCAAACCGCGAGTCCGTTGACTACGCGGTCAGTTTGTACGAGTTACATTGTTCCCGTACGAGGTGGCCACACCTCTTATAAGACTGTTTTGTTATTGTTTTAGGTTTTCACCCCTTGACGCCATATTTTAGGCCTAAGTCTAAAATTTGTAAATTATCATTGTATACTCAAAACGGGAGGATGGATACTACGCGGTCCAATTGTATGATCTACGTTGGTCCCGTGCGAGCTACTCATGGCTCTTAAGAAATCATTTAATGGATGTTTTACACTCACCCCTTAATGCCATGTTCTTAATCCCAGTCTAAATTTTAGAAATTGTCAATGTATGCACAAAACGGGAGGCCGATGACTATGTGGTCAGTTCGTACGACTTACATTGATCCCGTACGAGGTGTCGTACCTCTTGGGGGAAAATTTTGTGGCTGTTTTATGATGTCACCACTTAACGCTATGCTTTTATGCCCAAGTCTTTTTTTTGCAAATTCTCGACGTATACTCAAATCGGGAGTCCGGTGACTATACGATCGGTTCGTATGAGTTACAATGGTGTGTTGTGAGGTGCTCGGGCCTCTCATATGACCGTTTTCTATTTTTTTGCATTTCCACCCTTTGACGCCATTTCTTAATCTCGAGTCTAAATTTTGCAAATTCTCATCATATACACAATCTAGGAGGCCGGTATCTACGCGGTTGATTCATACGAGTTACATTGGCCACGTGTGAGGTGCTCGTACCTCTTATGGAAACGTTATGCGGCTGTTTTACAATTTCTGCCCTTAACACTATGTTTTTAAGATCGAGTCTAATTTTTTACAAATTCTCGACGTATACTCAAATCGGGACTCCAGTAACTATGCGATCGGTTCGTACGAGTTACATTGGCCCGGTGCTTGGTGTTCGTACCTCTCACAAGACCGTTTTGTGGCTTCTTTATATTTTCACCCTTTGACGCCATGTTTTTAATCCAAGTCTAAATTTTGAGAATTCACAACATACACTTAAACTGCGAGGTCGGTGACTACGCGGTCAATTTCTATGTGTTACATTGGTCCCGTACTAGGTGACCACACCTCTTAGGAGACTGTTCTACTGTTCTTTTAAGTTTTCACCCTTTGACGCCAAGTTTTTAATCCCAAGTCCAATTCTTGGTAAATTCTGATCATATACTCCAACTAGGAGGTTAATGACTACGTAGTCGATTCATACGAGCTTCAATGGCCCCGCGTGTGGTGTTCGTACCTCTTGTGGAATCGTTGTGTGGTTGTTTTATGATTTTACCCCTTAACGTTATATTTTTAAGCCCAAGTCTATTTTTTTGAAATTCTCGACGTATACTAAAACTGGGACTCCGGTGACTATGCGGTCATTTCGTACGATTTACAAAGGCCCCGTGCGAGGTGCTCGTACCTCTCATAAGACGATTTTGTGCCTTTTTCCATTTTCACCCATTGACGCCATGTTATTAGGATGAATTCTATTTTTTGGAAAATTTTCATCGTGTACTCAAACCGGGAGTCCGGTGACTACGCGGTCGGTTTGTACAAGTTACATTGGTCCCGTACGAGGTGACCACACCTCTTACGAGACTCTTTTGTTATTGTTTTTGGTTTTCACCCCTTGACGCCATATTTTAGGCCTAAGTCCAAATTTGGTAAATTATCATTGTATACTCAAAACGGTAGGCTGGCCACTACGCGGTCCATTTGTACGAACTACATTGGTCCCGTACGAGCTAGTCATGCCTCTTAAGAAATCATTTCGTGGATGTTTTACACTCACCCCTTAATGCCATGTTCTTAATCCCAAGTCTAAATTTTAGAAATTCTCAATGTATGCACAAAACGGGAGGCCGATGACTATGTGGTCAGTTCGTACGAGTTACGCTGATCCCGTACGAGGTACTCGTACCTCTTATGGGAACATTTTGTGGCTGTTTTATCATTTCACCGCTTAACACTGTGCTTTTATGGCCAAGTCTTTTTTTTTGCAAATTCTCGACGTATACTCAAATCGGAAGTCCGGTGACTATACGATCAATTCGTATGAGTTACAATGGTGTGGTGCGAGGTGCTCGTACCTCTCATAAGACCATTTTCTATTTTTTTTTGCATTTCCACCCTTTGACGCCATTTTTTAATCTCGAGTCTAAATTTTGCGAATTCTCATCATGTACTCAAACTAGGAGGACGGTGTTTATGCAGTTGATTCATACGAGTTACATTGGCCACGTGTGAGGTGCTCGTACCTCTTGTGGAAATGTTATGCGGCTGTTTTAAAATTTCTGCCCTTAACACTATGTTTTGAAGCGCGAGTCTAATTTTTTACAAATTCTCGACGTATACTCAAATCGGGACTCCAGTGACTATGCGTTCGGTTCGTACGAGTTACATTGGCCCGGTGCTTGGTGTTCGTACCTCACACAAGACCGTTTTGTGGATTCTTTAGAATTTCACCCTTTGACGCCATGTTTTTAATCCCAAGTCTAAAATTTTCAAATTCACAACATATACTTAAACTGCGAGGCTTATGACTACGCGGTCAGTTTCTATGACTTACATTGGTCCCGTACGAGGTGACCACACCTCTTACGAGACTGTTCTGCTATTGTTTTACATTTTCACCCTTTGACGCCATGTTTTTAATCCCAAGTCTAATTTTTGGAAATTCTCATCATATACTCAAACTGGGAGGTTGGTGACTACGCGGTCGATTCATACGAGCTACATTTTCCCCGTGCAAGGTGCTCACACCTCTTGTGGAAACGTTGTGTGGTTGTTTTACTATTTCACCCCTTAACACTTTATTTTTAAGACCAAGTATAATTTTTTGTAAATTCTCGACGTATACTCAAACCAAGACTCCGGTGACTATGCGGTCGTTCCGTAGGAGTTATAATGGCTTCGTGCGAGGTGCTCGTAACTCTCACGAGATGTTTTTTTGGCCTTTTTTCCATTTTCACCCATTGACGCTATGTTATTAGACCCAAGTCTAATTTTTGGTAAATTCTCATCATGTACTCAAATCGGGAGTCCGGTGACTATGCGGTCGGTCTGTACGAGTCACATTGGTCCCGTACGAGGTGACCACACCTCTTACGAGACTGTTTTGTTACTGTTTTAGGTTTTTACCCCTTGACGCCATATTTTTTGCCTAAGTCTAAATTTTGAAAATTCTCATCGCATACTCAATCCGAAAAGCCGGTAACTGTGCGGTAGATTGTTACGAGTTACAATGGTCCCGTGAGAGTTGTTCGTGCCTCTTCTGAAATTGTTTTGTAGCTATTTTACACTAACCCCTCGACGTCATGTTTTGAGGCTCAAGTCTAAATTTTAGCAATTATCATTGTTTACTCCAAATGGGAGGACGATGACTCTGTGGTCACTTCGTATGAGTTATATTGATTCTTACAAGGTGCTCGTACCTCTTGAGGGAATATTTTGTGGATGTTTTATGATTTCACCCCTTAACGCGATGCTTTTAGACCCAAGTCTAATTTTTTTCAAATTCTCGAGGTATAATCAAATTGGGAATCCGGTGACTATGCGGTCGGTTCATACGAGTTGCATTGGCCCCATGCGAGGTGCTCGTACCTCTCACAAGACTGTTTTGTGTCTTTTTAACATGTTCACCCTTTCACGCCAACGTTTTTAATCACAACTGTATTTTTTGGCAAATTCTCATCATATACTCAAATTGGGAAGTTAGTGACTATGTAGTCGATTCATACGAGCTACAATGGCCCCGCGTGAGGTGCTCGTACCTCTTGTGGAAACGTTGTATGGCTGCTTTACGATTTCACCCCTTAACGTTATGTTTTTAATTCCAAGTCTATTTTTTTCAAATTCTCGACGTATACAAAAACTGGGATTTCGGTGACTATCCGGTCATTTCGTACGATTTACAATGGCCCCATGCGAGGTGCTCGTACCTCTCACAAGACGGTTTTGTACCTTTTTCCATTTTTAACCATTGACGCCATGTTATTAGGCTGAAGTCTATTTTTTGCAAAATTCTCATCGTTACTCAAACCGCGAGCCCGTTGACTACGCGGTCGGTTTGTACGAGTTACATTGGTCCCGTACGAGGTGGCCATACCTCTTATAAGACTGTTTTGTTATTGTTTTAGGTTTTCACCCCTTGACGCCATATTTTAGGCCTATGTCCAAATTTGGTAAATTATCATTCTATACTCAAAACGAGAGGCTGGCCACTACGCGGTCGAATTGTTCGATATACATTGGTCCTGTGCGAGCTACTCACCCCTTAATGCCATGTTCTTAATCCCAGTCTAAATTTTAGAAATTTGTCAATGTATGAACAAAAAGGGAGGCCGATGACTATGTGGTCAGTTCGTACGACTTACATTGATCCCGTACGAGGTGTCGTACCTCTTGTGGGAAAATTTTGTGGCTGTTTTATAATGTCACCACTTAACGCTATGCTTTTATGCCCAAGTCTTTTTTTTGCAAATTCTCAACGTATACTCAAATCGGGAGTCCGGTGACTATACGATCGGTTCGTATGAGTTACAATGGTGTGTTGCGAGGTGCTCGGGCCTCTCATATGACCGTTTTCTATTTTTTTTGCATTTCCACCCTTTGACGCCATTTCTTAATCTCGAGTCTAAATTTTGCAAATTCTCATCATATACACAATCTAGGAGGCCAGTATCTACGCGGTCGATTCATACGAGTTACATTGGCCACGTGTGAGGTGCTCGTACATCTTGTGGAAACGTTAGGCGGCTGTTTTAGAATTTCTTCCTTTAACACTATGTTTTTATGACCGAGTCTAATTTTTTACAAATTCTCGACGTATACTCAAATCGGGACTCCAGTGACTATGCGATCGGTTCGTATGAGTAACATTGGCCCGGTGCTTGGTGTTCGTACCTCTCACAAGACCGTTTTGTGGCTTCTTTAGATTTTCACCCTTTGACGCAATGTTTTTAATCCAAGTCTAAATTTTGCGAATTCACAACATATACTTAAACTGCGAGGTCGGTGACTATGCGGTCGGTTTCTATGTGTTACATTGGTCCCGTACTAGGTGACCACACCTCTTAGGAGACTGTTCTACTGTTCTTTTAAGTTTTCACCCTTTGACGCCAAGTTTTTTATCCCAAGTCTAACTCTTGGTAAATTCTGATCATATACTCCAACCAGGAGGTTGGTGACTATGTAGTCGATTCATACGAGCTACAATGGCCCCATGTGTGGTGTTCGTACCTCTTGTGGAATCGTTGTGTGGTTGTTTTATGATTTCACCCCTTAACGTTATGTTTTTAAGCCCAAGTCTATTTTTTTCAAATTCTCGACGTATACTAAAACTGGGACTCCGGTGACTATGCGGTCATTTCGTACGATTTATAATGGCCCTGTGCGAGGTGCTCGTACCTCTCATAAGACGATTTTGTGCCTTTTTCCATTTTCACCCATTGACGCCATGTTATTAGGCTGAATTCTATTTTTTGGAAAACTTTCATCGTGTACTCAAACCGGGAGTCCGGTGACTACGCGGTCGGTTTGTACGAGTTACATTGATCCCGTACGAGGTGACCACACCTCTTACGAGACTCTTTTGTTATTGTTTTTGGTTTTCACCCCTTGACGCCATATTTTAGGCCTAAGTCCAAATTTGGTAAATTATCATTCTATACTCAAAACGAGAGGCTGGCCACTACGCGGTCCATTTGTACGAACTACATTGGTCCCGTACGAGCTACTCATGCCTCTTAAGAAATCATTTTGTGGATGTTTTACACTCACCCCTTAATTCCATGTTCTTAATCCCAAGTCTAAATTTTAGAAATTCTCAATGTATGCACAAAATGGGAGGCCGATGACCATGTAGTCAGTTCGTACGAGTTACGCTGATCCCGTACGAGGTGCTCGTATCTCTTATGGGAACATTTTGTGGCTGTTTTATCATTTCATCGCTTAACACTGTGCTTTTATGCCAGGTCTATTTTTTGCTAATACTCGACATATACTCAAACCGGGAGTTCGGTGACTATACGATCGATTTGTACGAGTTAGATTAGCATCGTGCGAGGTGCTTGTACCTCTCACAAGACCGTTTTCTGGCTTTTTTACATTTTCACCCATTGAGGCCATGTTTTTAATCCCATGTCTAGATTTTGCAAATTCTGATCATATACTCTATCTGGGAGGCCGGTGACTATGCGGTAGATTCATACGAGTTACATTGTCCCCGTGCAAGGTGATCGTACCTCTTGTGGAAATGTTTTGTGGTTGTTTTATGATTTCATCCCTTAACGCTATCTTTTTAAGCCGAAGTCTAATTTTTTATAAATTCTCGATGTATACTCATCGTGGGACTCCGGTAACTATGCGGTCAATTCGTATGTGTTACATCAGCCCCATGCGAGGTGCTCGTACCTCTCACAATACCGTTTTGTGGATTTTTGAAATTTCACCCTTTGACGCCATATATTTAATCCCAAGTCTAATTTTTTGCAAATTCCCATCTTATACTCAAACCGGGTGTCCGGTGACTACGCGATTGGTTTGTAAGAGTTACATTGGTCCCGTACGGGGTGACCACACCTCTTAAGAGACCGTTTTGCAGTTGTTTTACGTTTTCACCCCTTGACGCCTTATTTTTGTCCTAAATCTAAATTTTTTAAATTGTCATCGTATACTAAAATCGGAAGGCCTAACTACGATTCGTACGAGTTACATTTGTCCCGTGCGAGGTGCTCATGCCTCTTACGACACCTATCTGTAGTTGTTTTACACTCACCCTTTGACTCCATGTTTTTAGGCCCAAGCCTCAATTTTAAAAATTCTCATTTTTCACTCAAAACGAGAGGCCAATGACTACGTGATCGGTTCGTACGAGTTACATTGATCCCATACGAGGTGGTCGTACCTCTTGTGGGAACGTTTTGTGGTTGTTTTACGATTTCACCCCTTAACTCTATGCTTTTAAGCGCAGGTCTAATTTTTTTTACAAATTCTCGACGTATACACAAACCGGGAGTCCGGTGACTATGAGGTCGATTCGTACGAGTTACATTGGCCCCGTACGAGGTTCTCGTTCCTCTTACAAGACTGTATTGTGTCTTTTTTAAATTTTCACCCTTCGACACCATGTTTTCAATCCCAAGTCTAATTTTGACAAATTCTCATCGTATACTCAAACCGGGAGTCAGGTTACTAAGCGATCGATTTGTACGAGTTTGATTGGCCCCGTACGAGGTGACCACACCTCTTACCAGTAGGTTTTACTATTGTTTTATGTTTTTATCCCTTAACTCCATATTTTAGTCCTTAGTCTAAATTTTGTAAATTCTCATTGTATACTCAAATCGGAAGGTCGACACTATGCGATCGATTCATATGAGTTACATTGGTCTCGTTCGAGGTGCTCATGCCTCTTACAAAACTGTTTTGTGGCTATTTTACACTCAGCCCTTGAAGCCACATTTTTAGGCCCAAGTCTAAATTTTAGAAATCCTCATTGTATACTCAAACCGGGAGGCTGATGACTACATGGTCGGTTCATACGAGTTACATTGATCCCTTACGGGGTGCTCATACCTATTGTGGGAACGTTTTCTAGCTGTTATACGATTTCACCCTTAACACTATGATTTTTAATCCCAAGTCTAATTTTTTTCAAATTCTCAACATATACTCAAACCGGGAGTTCGGTGACTATGCGATCGGTTCGTACGAGTTATATTGGCCCCGTGCGAGGTGCTCGTACCTCTCACAAGACCATTTTGTGTCTTTTTTCGATTGTCACCCTTTGACGCCATGTTTTTATTTCTAAGTCTAATTTTTGGCAAATTCTCATCATAGTCTCAAACCGGGAGTCCGATGACTATGTGGTTGCTTTGTACGAGTTACATTAGGCCCGTACAAGGTGCTTGTACCCTGGTTGTTTTACGATTTCGTCCCTTAACGCTATGTTTTTAAGCCCAAGTCTAATTTCTAACAAATTCTCAACTGTACTCAAACCGAGAGTCGGTGACTATGCGATCGGTTCATACGAGTTACATTGTACCCGTACGAGGTGCTCGTACCTCTCACAATACCGTCATGTGGATTTTTGAAATTTCACCCTTTAATGGCATGTCATTAATCTGAAGTCTAATTTATGGTAAATTCCCATCGTATACTCAAACCTGGTGTTCGGTGACTACGCGGTCAGTTTGTACGAGCTACATTGGTCCCGTACGAGGTGACCACACATCTTTCGAGACCGTTTTGCAGTTGTTTTACGTTTTCACCCCTTGACACCTAATTTTTGTCCTAAGTCTAAAATTTTCAAATTGTCATCGTATACTAAAACCAGAAGGCCTATACTACGCGATCGATTTGTACGAGTTACATTGGTCCCGTGCGAGGTGCTCATGCCTCTTACGAAACCGTTTTGTGGTTTTTTTTACAGTCACCCTTTGACGCCGTGTTTTTAGGCCAAAGTCTCAATTTTAGAAATTCTCATTTTTCACTCAAAACGGGAGGCCCATGACTACGTGGTCGGTTCGTATGAGTAACATTGATCCCATACGAGGTGCTCATACCTCTTGCGAGAACGTTTTGTGGTTATTTTATGATTTCACCCCTTAACGCTATGCTTTTAAGCATAAGTCTAAGTTTTAGCAAATTCTTGACGTATACTCAAATCAGGAGTCCGGTGACTATGAGGTCGGTTCGTATGAGTTACATTGGCCCCGTGCGAGGTTCTCGTACCTCTTCCAAGATCATTTTGTTGCTTTTTTAAATTTTCACCCTTCGACACCATGTTTTAAATCTCAAGTCTATCTTTAGGCAAATTCTCATCGTATACTCAAACCGGCAGTCCGGTGACTAAGCAGTCGGTTTGTACGAGTTTGATTGACCCCATACGAGGTGACCACACCTCTTACGAGTAGGTTTTATATTGTTTTATGCTTTTATCCATTGACTCCATATTTTAGTCCTCAGTCAAAATTTTGCAAATTCTCATCGTATACTCAAACCGGAAGGTCGACACTACACGATCGATTCGTATGAGTTACATTAGTCTCGTGCGAGCTGCTCATGCCTCTTACGAAACTGTTTTGTGGTTGTTTTACACTCACCCCTTGATGCCATGTTTTTAGGCCCAAGTCTAAATTTTGGAAATTCCCATTGTATACTCAAAACGGGAGGTTGATGACTACGTGGTCGATTCGTACGAGTTACATTGATCCCTTACGAGGTGCTCGTACCTATGTGGGGAACGTTTTGTGGCTGTTTTACAATTTCACCCCTTAACACTATGATTTTTAAGACCAAGTCCAATTTTTTGCAAATTCTCAATGTATACTCAAACCGGGAGTTCGGTGACTATGTGATCAATTCGTACGTGTTATATTGGCCCTGTGCGAGTTGCTCGTACCTCTCACAAGACCAGTTTGTGGCTTTTTTCCATTGTCACCCTTTGACACCATGTTTTTATTCCTAAGTCTAATTTTTGGAAAATTCTCATCCTAGTCTCAAACCGGGAGTCCAATGACTACGCAGTTACTTTGTACGAGTTACATTGGCCCCGTGCAAGGTGCTTGTACCCCTGGCTATTTTACGATTTCATCCCTTAATGCTTTGTTTTTAAGCCCAAGTCTAATTTCTTGCAAATTCTCTACATATACTCAAACCGGGAGTCTATGACTATGCGATCGGTTCGTACGAGTTACATTGTCCCCGTACGAGGTGCTCATACTTCTCACAATACCATTTTGTGGATTTTTGAAATTTCACCCTTTAACACCATATCTTTAATCCCAAGTCTAATCTTTGGCAAATTCCCATTGTATACACAAACCGGGTGACCGGTGACTACGCGGTCGGTTTGTAAGAGTTACATTGGTCCCGTACGAGGTGACCACACCTCTTACGAGACCGTTTTGCAGTTGTTTTACGTTTTAATCCCTTGACGCCTTATTTTTGCCCTAAGTCTAAAATTTTCAAATTGTCATTGTATACTAAAATCGGAAAGCCTATACTACGCGATCGATTCGTACGAGTTACATTGATCCCGTGTGAGTTGCTCATGCCTCTTAGGACACCTATTTGTGGTTGTTTTACACTCACCCTTTGACGCCATGTTTTTAGGCCCAAGTCTCAATTTTAGAAATTCTCATTTTTCACTCAAAACGAGAGGCCGATGACTACGTGGTCGGTTCGTATGAGTTACATCGATCCCATACGAGGTGTTCGTACCTCTTGTGGGAACGTTTTGTGGTTGTTTTATGATTTCACCCCTTAACGATATGCTTTTAAGCACAAGTCTAATTTTTTGCAAATTCACGACGTATACTCAAACCGGGAGTCCGGCGGCTATGAGGTCGGTTCATACGAGTTACATTCGCCCCATGCGAGGTTCTCGTACCTCTTGCAAGACCGTTTTGTGGTTTTTTAAATTTTCACCCTTCGACACCATGTTTTTAATCCCAAGTCTAATTTTTGGTAAATTCACATCGTATACTCAAACCGGGAGCCCGGTGACTAAGCGGTCAGTTTGTACGAGTTTGATTGTCCCCGTACGAGGTGACACAAGTCTTACGAGTAGGTTTTACTATTGTTTTATGTTTTTATCCCTTGACTCCATATATTAGTCCTTAGTCTAAATTTTGCAAATTCTAATCGTATACTCAAACCGGAAGGTCGACACTACGCGATCGATTCATTACATTGGTCTCGTGCGAGGTGCTCACGCCTCTTACGAAACAATTTTGTGGTTGTTTTACACTCACCCCTTAACCCCACATTTTTAGGCCCAAGTCTAAATTTTAGAAATTCTCATTGTATACTCAAAACTGGAGGCTGATTCGTACGAGTTACATTGTTCCCTTACGAGGTGCTAATACCTATTGTGGGAATGTTTTGTGGCTGTTTTACGATTTCACCCCTTAACACTATGATTTTTAAGTCTAAGCCTAATTTTTTGCAAATTCTCAACGTATACTCAAACCAGGTGTTCGGTGACTATGGGATCGGTTGGTACGAGTTATATTGGCCCCGTGCGAGGTGCTCGTACCTCTCATAAGACCATTTTGTGGCTTTTTTCCATTGTCACCCTTTGACACCATCTTTTTATTCCTAAGTCTAATTTTTGGGAAATTCTCATCATAGTCTCAAACCGGGAGTTCGATGACCATGCAGTTGCTTTGTACGAGTTACTTTGGCCCGTGCAAGGTGCTTCTACCCCTGGTTGTTTTACGATCTCATCCCTTAACGCTATGTTTTTAAGCCCAAGTCTAATTTCTGGAAAATTCTGTACGTATATTCAAACCGGGTGTCTGTGACTATGCGATCGATTCGTACGAGTTACATTGTCCCCGTACGAGGTGCTCCTACCTCTCATAATACCGTTTTGTGCATTTTTGAAATTTCACCCTTTAACGCCATGTCTTTAATCCCAAGTCTAATTTTTGGCAAATTCCCATCGTATACTCAAACCGGGTGTCCGGTGACTACGCGATCGGTTTGTACGAGTTACATTGGTCCCGTACGAGGTGACCACTCCTCTTACGAGACCGTTTTGCAGTTGTTTTACGTTTTCACCCCTTGACGCCTTATTTTTATCCTACGTCTAAATTTTTCATATTGTCATTGCATACTAAAACCGGAAGGTCTATACTACGCGATCGATTCGTACGAGTTACATTGGTCCCGTGTCAGGTGCTCATGCCTCTTACGACAACTCTTTGTGGTTGTTTTACACTCACCCTTTGATGCCATGTTTTTAGGCCCAAGTCTTAATTTTAGTAATTCTCATTTTTCACTCAAAATGGGAGGGCGATGGCTTTGTGGTCGGTTCGTATGAGTTACATTGATCCCATACGAGGTGCTCGTACCTCTTGTGGTAATTTGTTGTGGTTGTTTTATGATTTCACCCCTTAAGGCTAAGCTTTTAAGCACAAGTCTAATTTTTTGCAAATTCTCGACGAATACTCAAACCGGGAGTCCAGTGACTATGAGGTCGATTCGTACGAGTTACATTGGCCCCGTGTGAGGTTCTCGTACCTCTTGTAAGGCCGTTTTGTGGCTTTTTTAAATTTTCACCCTTCGACACCATGTTTTTAATCCCAAGTGTAAGCGATCGATTTGTATACTCAAACCGGGAGTCCGGTGCCTAAGCGATCGATTTGTACGAGTTTGATCGGCCCCGTACGAGGTGACAACACCTCTTAATAGTAGGTTTTACTATTGTTTTATGTTTTTATCCCTTGACTCCATATTTTAGTCCTCAGTCTAAATTTTGCAAATTCTCATCGTATACTCAAACCCGAAGGTCGACACTACGCGATCGATTCATTAGATTGGTCTCGTGCGAGGTGCTCATGCCTCTTACGAAACTATTTTGTGGTTGTTTTACACTCACCCCTTGACACCACGTTTTTAGGCCCAAGTCTAAATTTTAGAAATTCTCATTGTATACTTAAAATGGGAGGCTGGTGACTACATGATCGGTTCGGATGAGTTACCTTGATCCCATACGAGGTGCACATACCTATTATGAGAACGTTTTGTATCTGTTTTACGATTTCACCCCTTAACACTATGATCTTTAATCCCAAGTCTAATTTTTTGCAAATTCTCAACGCATACCCAAATCGGGAGTTTGGTGACTATGCGATCGGGTCCTACGATTTATATTGGCCCCGTGCGAGATGCTCTTACCTCTCACAAGACCATTTTGTGGCTTTTTTTCCATTGTCACCCTTTAACAGCATGTTTTTATTCCTAAGTATAATTTTTGGCAAATTCTCATCATAGTCACAAACTGGGTGTCCGATGACTATGCGGTTGCTTTCTACGAGTTACATTGGCCCCGTGAAAGGTGCTTGTACCCCTGGTTGTTTTACGATTTCATCCCTTAATGCTATGTTTTTAAGCCCAAATCTAATTTCTTGCAAATTCTCTACGTATACTCAAACAGGGAGTTTGTGACTATGCGATCGGTTCGTACGAGTTACATTGTCCCCGTACGAGGTTCTCGTACCTCTCACAATACCGTTTTGTGGATTTTTGAAATTTCACCCTTTAACGCAATGTCTATAATCCCAAGTCTAATTTTTTGCAAATTCCAATCGTATACTCAAATCGAGTGTCCGGTGACTACGCGATCGGTTTCTGAAACCTATTTGTGGTTGTTTTACACTCACCCTTTGATGCCATGTTTTTAGGCCCATGTCTCAATTTTAGAAATTCTCATTTTTCACTCAAAACGGGAGGCTGATGAGTACGTGGTCGGTTCGTACGAGTTACATTGATCCCATACGAGGTGCTCGTACTCTTGTGGGAACGTTTATGGTGGTTTTACGATTTCACCCCCTAACGCTATACTTTTAAGCACACGTCTAATTTTTTGCGAATTCTCGACGTAGGCTCAAACCGGGAGTCCGATGACTATGAGGTCGGTTTGTACGAGTTACATTAGCCCCGTGCGAGGTTCTCTTACCTTTTCCAAGACCGTTTTGTGGCTTTTTGAAATTTTCACCTTTCGACACCATGTTTTAAATCCCAAGTCTAATTTTTGGCAAAATTCTCATCGTATACTCAAATCGGGAGTCCGGGGACTAAGCAGTCGGTTTGTACGAGTTTGATTGGCCCCGTACGAGGTGACCACACCTCTTACGAATAGGTTTTACTATTGTTTTACATTTTTTCCCTTGACTCCATATTTTAGTCCTCAGTCTAAATTTTGCAAATTCTTACCGTATACCCGAACCGGAAGGTCGACACTACACGATCGATTCGTATGAGTTACATTAGTCTCGTGCGAGGTGCTCATGCCTCTTACAAAACTTTTTGTGGCTGTTTTACACTCACCCCTTGACGCCACGTTTTTAGTCCCAAGTCTAAATTTTGGAAATTCTCATTGTATACTCAAAACGGGAGGTTGATGACTACGTGGTCGGTTCGTACGAGTTACATTGATCCCTTACGAGGTGCTCGTACTCTTGTGGGAACCTTTATGGTGGTTTTACGATTTCACCCCCTAACGCTATACTTTTAAGCACACGTCTAATTTTTTGCGAATTCTCGACGTAGGCTCAAACCGGGAGTCCGATTACTATGAGGTTGGTTCGTACGAGTTACATTAGCCCCGTGCGAGGTTCTCTTACCTTTTCCAAGACCGTTTTGTGGCTTTTTGAAATTTTCACCTTTCGACACCATGTTTTAAATCCCAAGTCTAATTTTTGGCAAAATTCTCATCGTATACTCAAATCGGGAGTCCGGGGACTAAGCAGTCGGTTTGTACGAGTTTGATTGGCCCCGTACGAGGTGACCACACCTCTTACGAATAGGTTTTACTATTTTTTTACGTTTTTTCCCTTGACTCCATATTTTAGTCCTCAGTCTAAATTTTGCAAATTCTTACCGTATACCCGAACCGGAAGGTCGACACTACACGATCGATTCGTATGAGTTACATTAGTCTCGTGCGAGGTGCTCATGCCTCTTACAAAACTTTTTGTGGCTGTTTTACACTCACCCCTTGACGCCACGTTTTTAGTCCCAAGTCTAAATTTTGGAAATTCTCATTGTATACTCACAACGGGAGGTTGATGACTACGTGGTCGGTTCGTACGAGTTACATTGATCCCTTACGAGGTGCTCGTACCTATGTTGGGAACGTTTTGTGGCTGTTTTACAATTTCACCCCTTAACACTATGA
The DNA here is from genome assembly GCA_949130495.1 of Sambucus nigra. NCBI lineage: Eukaryota > Viridiplantae > Streptophyta > Magnoliopsida > Dipsacales > Adoxaceae > Sambucus > Sambucus nigra. Next base: position 381,418,230 of record OX422224.1, read on the forward strand.
TTTTTAAGCCCAAGCTTATTTTTTTGCAAATTCTCAATGTATACTCAAACCGGGAGTTCGGTGACTATGTGATCAATTCGTACATGTTATATTGTCCCCGTGCGAGTTGCTCGTACCTCTCACAAGACCAGTTTGTGGCTTTTTTCCATTGTCACCCTTTGACACCATGTTTTTATTCGTAAGTCTAATTTTTGGCAAATTCTCATCCTAGTCTCAAACCGGCAGTCCAATGACTACGCGATTACTTTGTACGAGTAACATTGGCCCCGTGCAAGGTGCTTGTACCGCTGGCTATTTTACGATTTCATCCCTTAATGCTTTGTTTTTAAGCCCAAGTCTAATTTCTTGCAAATTCTCTACGTATACTCAAACCGGGAGTCTGTGACTATGCGATCGGTTCGTACGAGTTACATTGTCCCCGTACGAGGTGCTCATACCTCTCACAATACCATTTTGTGGATTATTGAAATTTCACCCTTTAACACCATATCTTTAATCCCGAGTCTAATCTTTGGCAAATTCCCATCGTATACTCAAACCGGGTGATCGGTGACTACGCGATCGGTTTGTAAGAGTTACATTGGTCCCGTACGAGGTGACCACACCTCTTGCGAGACCGTTTTGCAGTTGTTTTACGTTTTAATCCCTTGACGCCTTATTTTTGTCCTAAGTCTAAAATTTTCAAATTGTCATTGTATACAAAAACCGGAAGGCCTATACTACGCGATCGATTCGTACGAGTTACATTGATCCCGGGTGAGTTGCTCATGCCTCTTACGGCACCTATTTGTGGTTGTTTTACACTCACCCTTTGACGCCATGTTTTTAGGCCCAAGTCTCAATTTTAGAAATTCTCATTTTTCACTCAAAACGGAAGGCCGATGACTACGTGGTCGGTTCGTACGAGTTACATCAATCCCATACGAGGTGTTCGTACATCTTGTGGGAACGTTTTGTGGTTGTTTTATGATTTCACCCCTTAATGATATGCTTTTAAGCACAAGTCTAATTTTTTGCAAATTCACGACGTATACTCAAACCGGGAGTCCAGTGGCTATGAGGTCGGTTCGTACGAGTTACATTCGCCCCATGCGAGGTTCTCGTACCTCTTGCAAGACCGTTTTGTGGCTTTTTTAAATTTTCACCCTTCGACACCATGTTTTTAATCCCAAGTCTAATTTTTGGTAAATTCACATCGTATACTCAAACCGGGAGTCCGGTGACTAAGCGGTCAGTTTGTACGAGTTTCATTGTCACCGTACGAGGTGACACAAGTCTTACGAGTAGGTTTTACTATGATTTTATGTTTTTATCCCTTGACTCCATATTTTAGTCCTCAGTCTAAATTTTTCAAATTCTCATCGTATACTCAAATCGGAAGGTCGACACTATGCGATCGATTTATTACATTGGTCTCGTGCGAGGTGCTCATGCCTCTTACGAAACAATTTTGTGGTTGTTTTGCACTCACCCCTTAACGCCACATTTTTTGTCCCAAGTATAAATTTTAGAAATTCTCATTGTATACTCAAAACGGGAGGCTGATGACTACATGGTCGGTTCGTACGAGTTACATTGTTCCCTTACGAGGTGCTAATACCTATTGTGGGAATGTTTTGTGGCTGTTTTACGATTTCATCCCTTAACACTATGATTTTTAAGTCTAAGCCTAATTTTTTGCAAATTCTCAACGTATACTCAAACCGGGTGTTCGAGGACTATGCGATCGGTTCGTACGAGTTATATTGGCCCCGTGCGAGGTGCTCGTACCTCTCATAAGACCATTTTGTGGCTTTTTTCCATTGTCACCCTTTGAGACCATCTTTTTATTCCTAAGTCTAATTTTGGGAATTTGTCATCATAGTCTCAAACCGGGAGTTCGATGACTATGCGGTTGCTTTGTACGAGTTACTTTGGCCCCGTGCAAGGTGCTTCTACCCCTGGTTGTTTTACGATCTCATCCCTTAACGCTATGTTTTTAAGCCCAACTCTAATTTCTTGCAAATTTTGTACATATATTCAAACCGGGAGTCTGTTACTATGCGATCGGTTCGTACAAGTTACATTGTCCTCGTACGAGGTGCTCGTACCTCTCATAATACCGTTTTGTTCATTTTTGAAATTTCTCCCTTTAACGCCATTTCTTTAATCCCAAGTCTAATTTTTGGCAAATTCCCATCGTATACTCAAACCGGGTGTCCGGTGACTACGCGATCGGTTTGTACGATTTACATTGGTCCCGTACGAGGTGACCACTCCTCTTACGAGACTGTTTTGCAGTTGTTTTACGTTTTCACCCCTTGACGCGTTATTTTTGTCGTACGTCTAAATTTTTCAAATTGTCATTGCATACTAAAACCGGAAGGCCTATACTACGCGATCGATTCGTACGAGTTACATTGGTCCCGTGTGAGGTGCTCATGCCTCTTACGACAACTCTTTGTGGTTGTTTTACACTCACCCTTTGACGCCATGTTTTTAGCCCCAAGTCTTAATTTTAGTTATTCTCATTTTTCACTCAAAATGGGAGGCCGATGGCTATGTGGTCGGTTCGTATGAGTTACATTGATCCCATACGAGGTGCTCGTACCTCTTGTGGTAATTTTTTGTGGTTGTTTTATGATTTCACCCCTTAAGGCTAAGCTTTTAAGCACAAGTCTAATGTTTTGCAAATTCTCGACGAATACTCAAACCTTGAGTCCAGTGATTATGAGGTCGATTCATACGAGTTACATTGGCCCCGTGTGAGGTTCTCGTACCTCTTGTAAGACCGTTTTGTGGCTTTTTTAAATTTTCACCCTTCGACACCATGTTTTTAATCCCAAGTGTAAGCGATCGATTTTTATACTCAAACCGGGAGTCCGGTGACTAAGCGATCGATTTGTATGAGTTTGATCGGCCCCGTACGAGGTGACCACACCTCTTAATAGTAGGTTTTACTATTGTTTTGTGTTTTTATCCCTTGACTCCATATTTTAGTCCTCAGTCTAAATTTTGCAAATTCTCATCGTATACACAAACCCGAAGGTCGACACTACGCGATCGATTCATTAGATTGGTCTCGTGCGAGGTGCTCATGCCTCTTACGAAACTATTTTGTGGTTGTTTTACACTCACCCCTTGACGCCACATTTTTAGGCCCAAGTTTAAATTTTAGAAATTCTCATTGTATACTCAAAATGGGAGGCTGGTGACTACGTGATCGGTTCGTATGAGTTACCTTGATCCCTTACGAGGTGCACATACCTATTATGAGAATGTTTTGTATCTGTTTTACGATTTCACCCCTTAACACAATGATCTTTAATCCCAGGTCTAATTTTTTGCAAATTCTCAACGCATACCCAAATCGGGAGTTTGGTGACTATGCGATCGGGTCCTACGATTTATACTGGCCCCGAGCGAGATGCTCTTACCTCTCACAAGACCATTTTGTGGCTTTTTTCCATTGTCACCCTTTGACAGCGTGTTTTTATTCCTAAGTCTAATTTTTGGCAAATTCTCATCATAGTCACAAACTAGGTGTCCGATGACTATGCGGTTGCTTTCTACGAGTTACATTGGCCCCGTGAAAGGTGCTTGTACCCCTGGTTGTTTTACAATTTCATCCCTTAATGCTATGTTTTTAAGCCCAAATCTAATTTCTTGCAAATTCTCTACGTATACTCAAACAGGGAGTCTGTGACTATGCGATCGGTTCGTACGAGTTACATTGTCCCCGTACGAGGTTCTCGTACCTCTCACAATACCGTTTTGTGGATTTTTGAAATTTCACCCTTTAACGCAATGTCTATAATCCCAAGTCTAATTTTTTGCAAATTCCAATCGTATACTCAAATCGAGTGTCCGGTGACTACGCGATCGGTTTCTGAAACCTATTTGTGGTTGTTTTACACTCATCCTTTGAGGCGATGTTTTTAGGCCCATGTCTCAATTTTAGAAATTCTCATTTTTCACTCAAAACGGAAGGCTGATGAGTACGTGGTCGGTTCGTACGAGTTACAATGTTCCCATACGAGGTGCTCGTACCGCTTGTGGGAACGTTTTGTTGTTGTTTTACGATTTCACCCCTCGAATGAGTTACATTAGTCTCGTGCGAGGTGCTCATGCCTCTTACGAAACTTTTTTATGGCTATTTTACACTCACCCCTTGACGCCACGTTTTTAGTCCCAAGTCTAAATTTTAGAAATTCTTATTGTATACTCAAAACGGGAGGCTGATGACTGCCTGGTCGGTTCATACGAGTTACATTGATCCCTTACGAGGTGCTCATACCTATTATTGGAACGTTTTGTGGCTGTTTTGCGATTTCACCCCTTAACACTATGATTTTTAAACCCAAGTTTAATTTTTTACAAATTCTCAACGTATACTCAAACCGGGAGTTCGGTGACTATATGATCGGTTCGTACGAGTTATATTGGCCCCGTGCAAGGTGCTCATACCTCTCACACGACCATTTTGTGGCTTTTTTTCATTGTCACCCTTTGACAGCATGTTTTTATTCCTAAGTCTAATATTTGGCAAATTCTCATCGTAGTCTCAAACCGGGAGTCCGATGACTACGCGGTTGCTTTGTACGAGTTACGTTAGCCCCGTGCAAGGTGCTTGTACCCCTGGCAGTTTTACGATTTCATCCCTTAACGCTATGTTTTTAGGCCCAAATCTAATTTCTTGCAATCTCTCTTCGTATACTCAAACTGGGAGTCTGTGACTATTCGATCGGTTCGTACGAGCTACATTATCCCCATACGAGGTGCTCATACCTCTCACAATACCGTTTTGTGGATTTTTGAAATTTCACCCTTTAACGCCATCTCTCTAAATCCAAGTCTAATTTTTGGCAAATTCCCATCGTATACTCAAACCGGGTGTCCGGTGACTACGCGATCGGTTTGTACGAGTTACATTGGTCCCGTACGAGGTGACCACACCTCTTACGAGACCGTTTTGCTGTTGTTTTACGTTTTCAACCCTTGACGCCTTATCTTTGTCCTAAGTCTAAAATTTTCAAATTGTCATCGTATACTAAAATAGAAGGCCTATACTACGCGATGGATTTGTACGAGTTACATTGGTCCCGTGCGAGGTGCCCATGCCTCTTACGAAACATATTTGTGGTTGTTTTAAACTCACCCATTGACGCCCTGTTTTTAGGCCCAAGTCTCAATTTTAGAAATTTTCATTTTTCACTCAAAACGGGAGGCCGATGACTACGTGGTCGGTTCTTACGAGTTACATTGATCCCATATGAGGTGCTCGTACCTCTTGTGGGAATGTTTTGTGGTTATTTTACGATTTCACCCCTTAACGCTATGCTTTTTAGCACACGTCTAATTTTTTGCAAATTCTCGACGTATACTCAAACCGGGAGTCCGGTGACTATGAGGTAGGTTCGTACGAGTTACATTGGCCCCGTGCGAGGTTCTCATACCTCTTGGTAGACCGTTTTGTGGCTTTTTTTAAATTTTCACCCTTCGACACCATGTTTTAAATCCCAAGTCTAATTTTTGGCAAATTCTCAACGTATATTCGAACCGGGAGTCCGGTGAGTAAGCGCTCGGTTTGTACGAGTTTGATTGGCCCCGTACGAGGTGACCACACCTCTTACGACTAGGTTTTACTATTGTTGTATGTTTTTATCCCTTGACTCCATATTTTAGTCCTCGGTCTAAATTTTGCAAATTCTTACCGTATACTTGAACCGGAAGGTCGACACTACACGATCGATTCGTATGAGTTACATTAGTCTCGTGCGAGGTGCTCATGACTCTTATGAAAATGTTTTGTGGTTGTTTTACACTCACCCCTTGACACCACATTTTTAGTCCCAAGTCTAAATTTTAGAAATTCTCATTGTATACTCAAAACGGGAGGCTGATGACTACGTGGTCGGTTCATACGAGTTACATTGATCCCTTACGAGGTGCTCATACCTATTGTTGGAACGTTTTGTGGTTGATTTATGATTTCGCCCCTTAACACTGATTTTTAAGCCCAAGTCTAATTTTTTGCAAATCCTCAACGTATACTCAAACCGAGAGTTCGGTGACTATGCGATCAGTTCTTACCAGTTATATTGGCCCTGTGCAAGGTGCTCATACCTCTCACATGACCATTTTGTGGCTTTTTTCCATTGTCACCCTTTGAAACCATGTTTTTATTCCTAAGACTAATTTTTGGCAAATTCTCATCATAGTCTCAAACCGGGAGTCCGATGACTATGCGGTTGCTTTGTACGAGTTACATTGGCCCCATTCAAGGTGCTTGTACCCCTGGTTATTTTACGATTTCATCCCTTAACGCTATGTTTTTAAGACCAAGGCTAATTTCTTGCAAATTCTCTACGTATACTCAATTCAGGAGTCTGTGACTATGTGATCGATTCGTATGAGTTACATTGTCCCCGTACGAGGTGCTCGTACCTCTCACAATACCGTTTTGTGGATTTTAAAATTTCACCCTTTAACGCCATGTCTTTAACCCCAAGTCTACTTTTTGGCAAATTCCCATCGTATACTCAAACCGGGTGTCCGATGACTACGCGATCGGTTTTTACGGGTTACATTGGTCCCGTATGAGGTGACCACACCTCTTACGAGACCGTTTTGCAATTATTTTACGTTTTCACCCCTTGACGCCTTACTTTTGTCCAAAGTCTAAATTTTTGAAATTGTCATCGTATACTAAAATCGAATGTCCTATACTACGTGATGGATTCGTAGGAGTTACATTGGTCCCGTGCGAGGTGATCATGCCTCTTATGAAACCTATTTGTGGTTGTTTTACACTCACCCTTTGACGCCATGTTTTTAGGCCCAAGTCGAAATTTTAGAAATTCTCATTTTTCACTCAAAACGGGAGGCCAATGACTACGTGGTCGATCCGTACGAGTTACAATGTTCCCATACGAGGTGCTCGTACCGCTTGTGGGAACGTTTTGTTGTTGTTTTACGATTTCGCCCCTCGACGCTATACTTTTAAGCACACGTCTAATTTTTTGCAAATTCTCGACGTATACTCAAACCGGGAGTTCGGTGACAATAAGGTCGGTTCGTACGAGTTACGTTGGCCCCATGCAAGGTTCTCGTACCTCTTGCAAGACCATTTTGTGGCTTTTTTAAATTTTCACCCTTCGACACCATGTTTTAAATCCCAAGTCTAATTTTTGGAAAATTCTCATCCTATACTCAAACCGGGAGTCCGGTGACTAAGCGGTCGGTTTGTACGAGTTTGATTGACCCCGTACGAGGTGACCACACCTCTTACAAGTAGGTTTTACTATTGTTTTATGCTTTTATCCTTTGACTCCATATTTTAGTACTCGGTCTAAATTTTGCAAATTCTAATCGTATACTCCAACCGGAAGGTCAATACTACACGATCGATTCGTATGAGTTACATTGGTCTCGTGCGAGGTGCTCCTGCCTCTTACGTAACTGTTTTGTGGTTGTTATACACTCACCCCTTGACGCCACGTTTTTAGGCCCAATTCTAAATTTTATAAATTCTCATTGTATACTCAAAACGGGAGGCTGATGACTACGTGGTCCGTTCGTACGAGTTACATTGATCCCTTACGAGGTGCTCATACCTATTGTGGGAACGTTTTGTGGCTGTTTTATGACTTCACCCCTTAACACTATGAGTTTTAGTACCAAGTCTAATTTTTTGCAAATTCTAAACGTATACTCAAACTGAGAGTTCGGTGACTATGCGATCGGTTCGTACGAGTTATATTGGCCCCGTGCGAGGTAATCGTACCTCTCACAAGACCATTTTGTGGCTTTTTCCATTGTCACCCTTTGACACCATGTTTTTATTCCTAAGTCTAATTTTGGGCAAATTCTCATCGTAGTCTCAAACCGGGAGTCCGATGTCTATGTATTTGCTTTGTACGAGTTACATTGGCCCCGTACAAGGTTCTTGTACCCCTGGCTATTTTCCGATTTCATCCCTTAACGCTATGTTTTTAAGCCTAAGTCTAATTTCTTGCTAATTCTCTACGTATACTCAAACCGGGAGTCCTTGACTATGTGATCGGTTCACATGAGTTACATTGTCCCCGTACGAGGTTCTTGTACCTCTCACAAGATAATATTGTGTCTTTTTAACATTTTCTCCAATTGACGCCATATTTTTAATCCCAAGTCTAATTTTTCGCAGATGCTCATCGTATACTCAAACTAGGAGGCGAGTGACTACATGATCGGTTTTTACGAGTTACATTGGTCCCGTACGAGGTGACCACACCTCTTACGAGACCGTTTTGCAATTGTTTTACGTTTTCACCCCTTAACGCCTTATTTTCGTCCTAAGTCTAAATTTTTCAAATTGTCATCGTATAGGAAAACTGGAAAGCCTATACTACGCGATGGATTCGTACGAGTTACATTGGTCCCATGCGAGGTACTCATGCCTCTTACGAAATTGTTTTGTGGTTATTTTACACTCACCCTTTGACGCCATGTTTTTAGGCCCAAGTTTCAATTTTAGAAATTCTCATTTTTCACTCAAAACGGGAGGTCGATGACTACGTGGTCGGTTCGTATGAGTTACATTGATCCCATACGAGGTGCTCGTAACTCTTATGGGAATGTTTCGTGGTTGTTTTACGATTTCACCCCTTAACTCTATGCTTTTTAGCACAAGTCTAATTTTTTTAAAATTCTCGACGTATACTCAAATCGGGACACCGCTGACTTTGTGGTCGAATTGTTCGAGTTACATTGACCCTGTGCGAGGTGCTCGTACCTCTCACAAGACCGTTTTGTGGATTTTTAAAATTTTCACCCTTTGACACAATGTTTTTAATCCCAAGTCTATTTTTTTGCAAATTCTCATCGTATACTCAAATCGTGAGTCCGGTGACTAAACGGTCGGTTTGTACGAGTTACATTGGCCCCATACGAGGTGACCACACCTCTTACGAGTTGGTTTTACTATTGTTTTACGTTTTTACCCCTTGACGCCATATTTTAGTCCTCAGTCTAAATTTTGCAAATTCTCATCGTACACTCAAACCGGAAGGTCGTCACTACGCGATCGATTCGTACGAGTTACATTGGTCCCGTGCGAGGTGCCCATGCCTGTTACGAAACCATTTTGTGCAAGTTTTACATTCACCCCTCAACGCCACATTTTTAGGCCCAATTCTAAATTTTAGAAATTCTCAATGTATACTCAAAACGGGAGGCTGGTGACTACGTGATCGGTTCGTATGAGTTACCTTGATCCCTTACGAGGTGCACATACCTATTATGAGAATGTTTTGTATCTGTTTTACGATTTCACCCCTTAACACTATGATCTTTAATCCCAAGTCTAATTTTTTGCAAATTCTCAACGCATACCCAAATCGGGAGTTTGGTGACTATGCGATCGGGTCCTACGATTTATATTGGCCCCGAGCGAGATGCTCTTACCTCTCACAAGACCATTTTGTTGCTTTTTTCCATTGTCACCCTTTGACAGCATGTTTTTATTCCTAAGTCTAATTTTTGGCAAATTCTCATCATAGTCACAAACTAGGTGTCTGATGACTATGCGGTTGCTTTCTACGAGTTACATTGGCCCCGTGAAAGGTGCTTGTACCCCTGGTTGTTTTACGATTTCATCCCTTAATGCTATGTTTTTAAGCCCAAATCTAATTTCTTGCAAATTCTCTACGTATACTCAAACAGGGAGTCTGTGACTATGCGATCGGTTCGTACGAGTTACATTGTCCCCGTATGAGGTTCTCGTACCTCTCACAATACCGTTTTGTGGATTTTTGAAATTTCACCCTTTAACGCAATGTCTATAATCCCAAGTCTAATTTTTTGCAAATTCCAATCGTATACTCAAATCGAGTGTCCGGTGACTACGCGATCGGTTTCTGAAACCTATTTGTGGTTGTTTTACACTCACCCTTTGAGTCCATGTTTTTAGGCCCAAGTCGTAATTTTTGAAATTCTCATTTTTCTCTCAAAACGGGAGGCCAATGACTACGTGGTCGATCCGTACGAGTTACAATGTTCCCATACGAGGTGCTCGTACCGTTTGTGGGAACGTTTTGTTGTTGTTTTACGATTTCACCCCTCGACGCTATACTTTTAAGCACACGTCTAATTTTTTGCAAATTCTCGACGTATACTCAAACCGGGAGTTCGGTGACAATAAGGTCGGTTCGTATGAGTTACGTTGGCCCCATGCAAGGTTCTCGTACCTCTTGCAAGACCGTTTTGTGGCTTTTTTAAATTTTCACCCTTCGACACCATGTTTTAAATCCCAAGTCTAATTTTTGGAAAATTCTCATCGTATACTCAAACCGGGAGTCCGGTGACTAAGCGGTCGGTTTGTACGAGTTTGATTGACCCCGTACGAGGTGACCACACCTCTTACAAGTAGGTTTTACTATTGTTTTATGTTTTTATCCTTTGACTCCATATTTTAGTCCTCGGTCTAAATTTTGCAAATTCTCATCGTATACTCCAACCGAAAGGTCAATACTACACGATCGATTCGTATGAGTTACATTGGTCTCGTGCGAGGTGCTCCTGCCTCTTACGTAACTGTTTTGTGGTTGTTATACACTCACCCCTTGACGCCACGTTTTTAGGCCCAATTCTAAATTTTAAAAATTCTCATTTTATACTCAAAACGGGAGGCTGATGACTACGTGGTCCGTTCGTACGAGTTACATTGATCCCTTACGAGGTGCTCATACCTATTGTGGGAACGTTTTGTGGCTGTTTTATGACTTCACCCCTTAACACTATGAGTTTTAGTACCAAGTCTGATTTTTTGCAAATTCTCAACGTATACTCAAACTGAGAGTTCGGTGACTATGCGATCAGTTCGTACGAGTTATATTGGCCCCGTGCGAGGTAATCGTACCTCTCACAAGACCATTTTGTGGCTTTTTTCCATTGTCACCCTTTGACACCATGTTTTTATTCCTAAGTCTAATTTTGGGCAAATTCTCATCGTAGTCTCAAACCGGGAGTCCGATGTCTATGTATTTGCTTTGTACGAGTTACATTGGCCCCGTACAAGGTTCTTGTACCCCTGGCTATTTTACGATTTCATCCCTTAACGCTATGTTTTTAAGCCTAAGTCTAATTTCTTGCTAATTCTCTACGTATACTCAAACCGGGAGTCCTTGACTATGCGATCGGTTCACATGAGTTACATTGTCCCCGTACGAGGTTCTTGTACCTCTCACAAGATAATATTGTGTCTTTTTAACATTTTCTCCAATTGACGCCATATTTTTAATCCCAAGTCTAATTTTTCGTAGATGCTCATCGTATACTCAAACTAGGAGGCGAGTGACTACATGATCGGTTTGTATGAGTTACATTGGTCCCGTACGAGGTGACCACACCTCTTACGAGACCGTTTTGCAGTTGTTTTACGTTTTCACCCCTTGACGCCTTATTTTCGTCCTAAGTCTAAATTTTTCAAATTGTCATCGTATAGGAAAACCGGAAGGCCTATACTACGCGATGGATTCGTACGAGTTACATTGGTCCCATGCGAGGTACTCATGCCTCTTACGAAATTGTTTTGTGGTTATTTTACACTCACCCTTTGACGCCATGTTTTTAGGCCCAAGTTTCAATTTTAGAAATTCTCATTTTTCACTCAAAACGGGAGGTCGATGACTACGTGGTCGGTTCGTACGAGTTACATTGATCCCATACGAGGTGCTCGTAACTCTTATGGGAATGTTTCGTGGTTGTTTTACGATTTCACCCCTTAACTCTATGCTTTTTAGCACAAGTCTAATTTTTTTAAAATTCTCGACGTATACTCAAATCGGGACACCGCTGACTTTGTGGTCGATTTGTTCGAGTTACATTGACCCCGTGCGAGGTGCTCGTACCTCTCACAAGACCGTTTTGTGGATTTTTAAAATTTTCACCCTTTGACACAATGTTTTTAATCCCAAGTCTAATTTTTTTCAAATTCTCATCGTATACTCAAATCGTGAGTCCGGTGACTAAGCGGTCGGTTTGTACGAGTTACATTGGCCCCATACGAGGTGACCACACCTCTTACGAGTTGGTTTTACTATTGTTTTACGTTTTTACCCCTTGACGCCATATTTTAGTCCTCAGTCTAAATTTTGCAAATTCTCATCGTACACTCAAACCGGAAGGTCATCACTACGCGATCGATTCGTACGAGTTACATTGGTCCCGTGCGAGCTGCTCATGCCTGTTACGAAACCATTTTATGCAAGTTTTACATTCACACCTCGACGCCACATTTTTAGGCCCAAGTCTAAATTTTAGAAATTCTCATTGTATACTCAAAACGGGAGGCCGATGACTATGTGGTCAGTTCGTACAAGTCATATTGATCCTTTACGAGGTGCTCGTACTTCTTGTGGGAACGCTTTGTGGCTATTTTACGATGTCACTCCTTAACGCTATGTTTTTAAGTCCAAGTCTATTTTTTTGTAAATTCTCAAGGTATACTCAAACCGGGAGTTCGGTGACTATACGATCGGGCTCGTACGAGTTATATTGGCCCCGTGCCAGGTTCTCGTACCTCTTACACCACCATTTTGTGGCTTTTTTCCATTGTCACCCTTTGACACCATTTTTTTATTCCTAAGTGTAATTTTTGGCAAATTCTCATCGTTGTCTCAAACTGGGAGTCCGATGACTGTGCGGTTGCTTTGTACGAGTTACATTGGCCCCATGCACGGTGCTTGTACCCCTGGCTGTTTAACGATTTCATCCCTTAACGCTATGTTTTTAAGCCCAAGTCTAATTTCTTACTAATTCTCTACGTATACTCAAACCGGGAGTCTGTGACTATGCAATCGGTTCATATGAGTTACATTGTCCCCGTACGAGGTTCTTGTACCTCTCACAAGACAATATTGTGTCTTTTTAACATTTTCACCAATTGACGCCATATTTTTAATCCCAAGTCTAATTTTTGGCAGATTCTCATCGTATACTCAAACCAGGAGGCCAGTGACTACACGTTCGGTTTGTACGAGTTACATTGGTCCCATACGAGGTGACCACAGCTCTTACCGTTTTCCAGTTGTTTTACGTTTTCACCCCTTAACGCCTTATTTTTGTCCTTAGTCTAAATTTTTCAAATTGTCATCGTATACTAAAACTGGAATTCCTATACTACGCGATCGATTCGTACGAGTTACATTTGTCCCGTGCGAGTAGCTCATGCCTCTTACGAAACCGTTTTGTGGTTGTTTTACACTCACCCTTTGACGCCATGTTTTTAGGCCCAAGTCTCAATTTTTGAAATTCTCATTTTTCACTCAAAACGGGAGGTCGATGACTACGTAGTCATTTCATACGAGTTACATTGATCCCATACGAGGTGCTCGTACCTCTTGTGGGAATGTTTTGTGGTTGTTTTTCAATTTCACCCCTTAATGCTATGCTTTTTAGCACAAGTCTAATATTTTGTAAATTCTCGATGTATACTCAAATCGGGAGTTCGGTGACTTTGAGGTCGGTTCGCACGAGTTACATTGGCCCCTTGCGAGGTTCTCGTACCTCTTGCAAGACCGTTTTGTGGCTTTTTGAAATTTTCACCCTTTGACACCATGTTTTAAATCCCAAGTCTAATTTTTGGCAAATTCTCATAGAATACTAAAATCGGGAGTCCGGTGCTAAGCGGTCGGTTTGTATGAGTTGCATTGGCCCCATACGAGGTGACCACACCTCTTACGAGTAGGTTTTACTATTGTTTTACGTTTTTATCCCTTAACACCATATTTTAGTCCTCAGTCTAAATTTTGCAAATTCTCATCGTACACTCGAACCGGAAGGTCGACACTACACGATCGATTCGTATGAGTTACATTGGTCTCCTACGAGGTGCTCATGCCTCTTACGAAACTGTTTTGTGGTTGTTATACACTCACCCCTTGACGCCACATTTTTAGGCCCAAGTCTAAATTTTAGAAATTCTCATTGTATACTCAAAACAGGAGGCTGATGACTACGTGGTCCGTTCGTATGAGTTACATTGATCCCTTACGAGGTGCTCATACCTATTGTGGGACCGTTTTGTGGTTGTTTTATGTCTTCACCCCTTAACACTATGATTTTTAATACCAAGTCTAATCTTTTGCAAATTCTCAATGTATACTCAAACTGAGAGTTCGGTGACTATGCGATCGGTTCGTATGAGTTATATTGGCCCCGTGCGAGGTGCTCGTACCTCTCACAAGACCATTTTGTAGCTTTTTTCCATTGTCACCCTTTGACACCATGTTTTTATTCCTAAGTCTAATTTTTGGTAAATTCTCATCATAGTCTCAAACTGGGAGTCCGATGACTATGCGGTTGCTTTGTACAAGTTACATTGGCCCCGTCCAAGGTACTTATACACCTGGTTGTTTTACGATTTCATCCCTTAATGCTATGTTTTTAATCCCAAGTCTAATTTCTTGCAAATTCTCTACGTATACTCAAACCTGGAGTTTGTGACTATGCGATCGGTTCCTATAAGTTACATTGTCCCTGTACGAGGTGCTTGTACCTCTCACAAGACCATATTGGGGCTTTTTAACATTTTCACCAATTGATGCCATATTTTTAATCCCAAGTCTAATTTTTGGGAGATTATCATCGTATACTCAAATCAGGAGACCGATGACTACACGATCGGTTTTTACGAGTTACATTAGTCCTGTACGAGGTGACCTCAACTCTTACCAGACCATTTTGTTATTGTTTTATGTTTTCACCCCTTGATGCCATGTCTAAGGCCTTAGTCTAAATTTTGTAAATTCTCATCGTATACTCAATCTGGAAAATCAGTGACTACGCGGTCGATTTATACGAGTTACAATGGTTTTGTGCGAGCTATTCATGCCTCTTAGAAAATCATTTTGTAGCTGTTTTACACTAACCCCTTGACACCATGTTTTGAGGACCAAGTCTAAATTTTAGAAATTATCATTGTATACTCAAAACGGGAGGCCGATGACTATGTGGTCAGTTCATACGAGTTACATTGATCCTGTATGAGGTGCTCGTACCTCTTGAGGGAACATTCTGTGGATGTTTTATGATTTCACCCCATAACGCGATGCTTTTAATCCCAAGTCTATTTTTTAAAAAATTCTCGATATATACTCAAATCGAGAGTTCGGTGACAGTGCGGTCGGTTCGTAAGAGTTACATTGGCCTCGTGCGAGGTCCTCGTACCTCTTGTGGAAACATTTTGTGGTTGTTTTATGATTTAACCCCTTAACGCCATGTTTTTAAGCCCAACTCTATTTTTTTGAAAATTCTCGACGTATACTCAAACTGGGAGTCCAGTAACTATGCAGTCGGTTCTTACGAGTTACATTGGCCCCGTGCGATGTGCTCGAACCTCTCACCATACCGTTTTTTGTCTTTTTAAGATTTTTACCCATTGACGCCATGTTTTTAATCCCAAGTCTAATTTTTGGCAATTTCTCATCGTATACTAAAATTGTCAGGTCGGTGACTACGCGATCGATTCATACGAGCTACATTGGCCCCATTCGAGGTGCTCGTACCTCTTGTGGAAACGTTGTGTGGTTGTTTTACGATTTCACCCATTAGCGTTATGTTTTTAAGCCCAATTCTATTTTTTTGCAAATTCTCGACGTATACTAAAACCGGGAGTTTGGTAACTATGCAGTCGATTCGTGCGAGTTACATTGGCCCCGTGTGAGGTGCTCGTACGTCTCACAAGACCATTTTGTGGATTTTTTTAATTTTCACCGTTCGATGCCATGTTTTTAATACCATGTCTAATTTTTGGCAAATTCTCATCGTATACTCAAACCGAGAGTTAGGTGACTACGCGGCCAGTTTGTACGAGTTGCATTGGTCCCCTACTAGGTGACCACACCTCTTATGAGACCCATTTGCAATTGTTTTATGTTTTCACCCCTTGACGCCATATTTTTGTCCTAAGTCAAAATTTTGTAAATCCAAATCGTATACTCAAATTGGAAGGCCAGTACAATGTGTTCTATTTCATACGAGTTACATTAGTTTCGTGCGAGGTGCTCATGCCTCTTACCTAATCATTTTGTGGTTATTTACACTCACCCCTTGATGCCATGTTTTTAGGCCCAAGTCTAAATTTTAGAAATTCTCATTGTGTACTCAAAATGGTAGGCCGATGACTACGTGGTTGGTTCGTAAGAGTTACATTGATCCCGTACAAGGAGGTCGTACCTCTCGGGGGTACATTTTGTGCCTATTTTATGATTTCACCCCTTAACGCTATACTTTTAAGCCCAACTCTAATTTTTTGAAAATTCCTGATGTATACTCAAACCGGAAGTCCGGTGACTATGTAATCGATTCGTACAGTTACATTGGCCCCGTGCGAGGTGTTCGTAGCTCTTATGGAAAAGTTTTGTGGCTATTTTACGACTTCATCCCTAAACGCTATGTTTTTAAGCCCGAGTCTTATTTTCTGCAAATGCTCGACGTATACTCAAATTGGGAGTCCAGCGACTATGCGGCCAGTTCATACACGTTACATTGGCCCCGTGCGAGGTGCTCATACCTCTCACAAGACGGTTTTGTGGCTTTTTTACATTTTCACCCATTGACACCATGTTTTTAAACCCAAGTCTAATTTTTGGCTAATTCTCAACGTATCCTCAAATCGCGAGTTCGATGACTACGCGGTCAGTTTGTACGAGTTACATTGGTCCCGTATGAGGTGACCACACCTCTTACGAGACCATTTTTTATTATTTTATGTTCTCACCCTGTGAAGCCATATTTTAGGCCTAAGTCTAAATTTTTTAAATTCTAATCGTATACTCAAATCGGAATGTCGGTGACTATGTGGTCAATTCGTACAAGCTACATTTGTCCCATAAGAGCTGTTCATTCCGCTTAAGAAATCTTTTTGGGGATGTTTTACACTCACCCCTTGACGCCATGTTTTTTGGCCCAAGTCTAAATTTTATAAATTCTTGTTGTATACACAAAATGGGAGGTCGATGACTAAGTGGTCGATTTGTACGAGTTACATTGATCTCGTACGAGGTGCCCGCACCTCTTATGGGAATGTTTTGTGTCTGTTTTACGATTTCACCCCTTAACTCTATGCATTTAAGACCAAGTCTATTATTTTGCAAATTCTCAAAGTATACTCAAACCGGGAGTTCGGTGACTATTCGATCCGTTGGTATGACTTACATTGCCCCCGTATGAGGTGCTCGTACGTGTCATAAGACCGTTTTGTTGCTTTTTTACATTTTCACCCTTTGACCATGTTTTTAATCCCAAGTCAAAACTTTTAAAATTCTCATCATATACTAAAACTTGGAGGTCGGTGAGTACGCGAGGTTATGATTTCACCCGTTAACGCTATGTTTTCAGCCTAAGTATAATTTTTTGCAAATTCTCGACGAATACTAAAGTTGGGACTCCGTTGACTATGCGGTCGATTCGTATGAGTTACATTGGCCCAGTGCGAGGTGCTCGTACCTCTCACAAGGCTGTTTTGTGGCTTTTTTAAATATTCGCCCTTAGACACCGTGTTTTTAATCACAAGTCTAATTTTTCACAAATTCTCATTGTAGACTCATGCCGGGATCCGATGACTACGCGGTTGGTTTGTACGAGTTACATTAGCCCTGTGTAAGGTGCTCGTACCCCTTGTGGAAACATTTCGTGGTTGTTTTATGATTTCACCCCTTAACGCTTTCTTTTTTAATCCCAATTCAAATTTTTTGCAAATTCTCCAAGTATACTCAAACCAGGAGTCAGGTGACTAGGCGGTCGGTTCGTAAAAGTTACATTGTCCCCGGGTGAGGTTCTTGTACCTCTCACAAGACCGTTTTTGGCTTTTTAACATTTTCACCAATTGACGCCTTGTTTTTAATCCCATGTCTTAATTTTGTCAAATTATCATCGTATACTCAAACCAGGAGGCCGATGACTAGGCGGTGGGTTTGTATGGGTTACATTGGTCCCGTACGAGGTGACCACACCTCTTACGAGACCGTTTTGTTATTATTTTACATTTTCACCCCTTGACACCATATTTAAGGCCTAAGTCTAAATTTTGCAAATTCTAATCGTAAACCCAAACCGAAAGGTCGGTGACTACATTGTCAACATGTACGAGTTACATTAGTCACGTGCGAGGTTTTCATGCCTCTTACAAAACCATTTTGTGGATGTTCTAAACTGACCCCTTGACGCCATGTTTTTACGCCCAAGTATAAATTTTAGAAATTCCCATTTTATGCCCTAAACGGGAGGCCTATGACTAAGTGGTCGATTCATACGAGTTATATTGATCCCGTACGAGGTGCTCATACCTCTTGGGGCAACGTTTTGCGGCTGTTTTATGATTTCACCGCTTAACGCTGTGCTTTTATGCCCAGGTCTAATTTTCTGCTAATTCTCGACGTATACTCAAATTAGGAGTCCGCTGATTACACGATCGGTTCGTACGAGTTACATTGACGCCGTGCGAGGTGCTCGTACCTCTCACGAGACCGTTTTCTGGATTTTTTACATTTTCACACTTTGACACCATGTTTTTAATCCCAAGCCTAAATTTTGCAAATTCTCATCATATACTCAAACTGGGAGGCCGGTGACTACGCGGTAGATTCATTCGAGTTACATTGGCCCCATGCAAAGTGCTCGTACCTCTTGTGGAAACGTTTTGCGGTTGTTTTATGATTTCTTCCCTTAACGCTATTTTTTTAAGCCCAAGTCTAATTTTTTGAAAATTCTCGATGTACACTCACCTCGGGACTCCGGTGACTATGTGGTCAATTCGTATGAGTTACATTGGCCCCGCGAGGTGCTCGTACCTCTCACAATACCGTATTGCGGATTTTTTAAATTTCACCCTTTAACGCCACGTTTTTAATCCTAAGTGTAATTTTTAGCAAATTCTCATCGTATACTCAAACCGGGTGTCCGGTGATTACGCGGTCGATTTTTACGAGTTACATTGGTCCCGTACAAGGTGACCACACCTCTTACGAGACCGTTTTGCAGCTGTTTTACGTTTTCACCCCTTGTTGCCATATTTTTGTCCTAATTCTAAATTTTTCAACTTGTCATCGTATACTCAAATCGGAAGGCCTATACTACGTGATCGATTCATACAAGTTACATTGGTCACGTGCGAGGTGCTCATGCCTCTTACGAAACCGTTTTGTGGTTGTTTTACACTCACCCCTTGATGCTATATTTTTAGGCCCAATTCTCAATTTTAAGAATTCTCATTTTTTACTCAAAACGGGAGCCCGATGACTACGTGGTCGGTTCGTACGAGTTACATTGATCCCATACGAGGTGCTCGTACGTCTTGTTCGAACGTTTTGTGGTTGTTTTACGATTTCACCCCTTAACGCTATGCTTTTAAGCACAAGTATATTTTTTTCACATTCTCGACCTATACTCAAACCGGGAGTCCGGTGACTATGAGGTCGGTTCGCGCGAGTTCCATTGGTCCCATACAAGGTTCTCGTACCTCTCAGAAGACCGTTTTCTGAGTTTTTTACATTTTTACCCTTTGACACCATGTTTTTAATCCCAAGTCTTATTTTTGTCAAATTCTCATCGTAGACTCAAACCGAGAGTCTGGTGACTACATAATCAGTTTGTACAAGTTACATTGGCCCCGTACGAGGTGACCACACCTCTTACGAGACCATTTTGTGATTGTTTTACATTCTCACCCATTGATGCCATATTTTAGGCCTACGTCTAAATTTTGTAAATTCTCATCGTATACTCAAATCGGAAGGCCGGTGACTACGTGGTCGATTCGTACGAGCTACATTGGTCCCATGCGAACTACTCATGCCACTTAAGAAATCATTTTCTGTATATTTTACACTCACCCCTTGACTCTATATTTTTAGGCCCAAGTCTAAATTTTAGAAATTCTCATCATATACACAAAATTGGGAGGTTGGTCACTATGCGGTCGATTCGTACAAGTTACATTGATCCCGTACGTGGTGCTCGTACCTCTTTTGGGAACATTTTGTGGTTGGTTTACGATTTCACCCCATACACTATACTTTCAGCCCAAGTCAAATTTTTTGAAAATTCTCGACGTATACTTTCAGTTGGTGACTATGGGGTCGATTCGTACGAGTTATATTGGTCCTTTGTGAGGTTCTCGTACCTCTCACAAGATTGATTTATGTATTTTTTAAATTTTCACCCTTTGACGCCTTGTTTTTGATTCCAAGTCTAATTTTTGGCAAATTCTCATCGTACACTCAAACCGGATGATCGGTGACTAAGGGATCGATTTGTATGAGGTACATTGTCCCCGTACAAGGTGACCACACTTCTTACAAGTAGGTTTTACTAGTGTTTTACATTTTTACCCCTTGACGCCATATTTTAGTCCTCAGTCTAAATTTTGCAAATTCTCGCCGTATGCTCAAACCGAAAGGTCGGCACCCCGCGATCAATTCGTACGAGTTACATTGGTCCTGTGCGAGCTCCTCATGCCTCTTATGAAACCGTTTTGTGGTTGTTTTACACTCACCCAATGAAACCAAGTTTTTAGGCTCAAGTCTAAATTTTAGAAATTCTCATTGTATACTAAAAACGGGAGGCCGATGACTACGTGGTCGGATTGTATGAGTTACAATGATCCCTTATGAGGTGCTCGTACCTCTTATGGGAACGTTTTGTGGATGTTTTACGATTTCACTCCTTAACACTATGATTTTAAGCCTAAGTCTATTTTTTTGCGAATTCTAAATGTATACTCAAACCGGGAGTTCGGTGACTATGCAGTCAGTTCGTACGAGTTATATTGGCCACGTGCGAGGTGTCATACCTCTCACAAGACTACTTTGTGGCTTTTTTACATTTTCACCCTTTGGCACCATGTTTTTAATCCAAGTCTAATTTTTTTGCAAATTCTCATCGTAGACTCAAACCGGGAGTCTGATGACTACGCGATTGGTTTGTACGAGTTACATTGGCCCCGTTCAAGGTGTTCGTACCCCTTGTGGAAACATTTTGTGGATGTTTTATGATTTCATCCCTTAACGCTATGTTTTTATGTCCAAGTTTAATTTTTTTCAAATTCTTGATGTATACTCAAACGGGGAGTCTGGTGACAATAAGGTCGGTTTGTATGAGTTACATTGTCCTCGTGTGAGGTGCTTGTACCTCTCATAAGACCGTTTTGTGGCTTTTTAACATTTTCATCAATTGACGCCATATTTTTAATCCCAAGTCTATTTTTTGGCAAGTTCTCATCGTATACTCAAACCAGGAGGCCGGTGACTACGCGATCGGTTTGTCCGAGTTACATTGGTCCCATACGAGGTGACCATACCTCTTACGAGATCGTTTTGTGATTATTTCACGTTTTCACCACATGAAGCCATATTTTAGGACTAAGTTTAAATTTTGTAAATTCTCATCGTATACTCAATCCAAAAAGCCGCTGACTACGCGATCGATTCGTACGAGTTAAAATGGTCCCGTGCGAGTTGTTCATGCCTCTTACAAAATTGTTTTGTAGTTTTTTTACACTAACCCCTTGACGCCATGTTTTGAGGACCAAGTCTAAATTTGAGAAATTACCATTGTATACTCAAAACGGGAGGCCGATGACTATGTGGTCAGTTCGTACGAGTTGCATTGATCCCGTACGAGGTGCTCGTACCTCTTGAGGGAATATTTTATGGATGTTTTACGATTTCACCCCTTAACGCGATGATTTTAAGCCCAAGTCTATTTTTTTGCAAATTCTCGACGTATACTTAAATCGGGAGTCCGGTTACTATGCGGTCGGTTCGTGTGAGTTACATTGGCCCCGTGTGAGGTGATCGTACCTCTTGTGGAAACGTTATGTGACTGCTTTACGATTTGACCCCTTAACGCTATGTTTTTAATCACAAGTCTAATTTTTTGCAAATTCTCGACGTATACTCAAAACAGGAGTCCGGTGACTATGCGGTTGATTTGTATATGTTACATTGACGCCATGCGAGGTGCTCGTACCTGCCACAAGACCGTTTTGTGTCATTTTTATATATTCACCCTTTGATGCCATGTTTTTAATCTTGAGTTGAATTTTTGGGAAATTCTCATCATATACTCAAACTGGGAGGTCGGTGAGTACGCGGTCGATTCATACGAGCTACATTGGCCCCGTGCGAGGTGCTCGTACCTCTGGTGGAAACGTTGTGTGGTTGTTTTACTATTTCACCCCTTAACGGTATGTTTTTTAAGCCCAAGTCAATTTTTTGCAAATTCTCGACGTATACTCAAACCGGGACTCCGATGACTATGCGGTCATTTCGTACGAGTTACAATGGCCCCCTGGGAGGTGTTCGTACCTCTCACAAGACGGTTTTGTACCTTTTTTCCATTTTCACCCATTGACGCCATGTTATTAGACCCAAAGTCTAATTTTTGGCAAATTGTCATTGTGTACTCAAATCGGGAGTCCGGTGACTACGCGGTCGGTTGGTACGAGTTGGTCCGATACGAGGTGACCACACCTCTTACGAGACTGTTTTTTTATTGTTTTAGGTTTTCACCCCTTGACGCAATATTTTAGGACTAAGTCTAAATTTTGAAAATTCTCATCATATACTCAAACTGGAAGGCCGGTGACTACGCGGTCCATTCGTACGAGCCATATTGGTCCCGTGCGAGCTGGTCATGTCTCTCAAGAAATCAGTTTGTGGATGTTTTACACTCACCCCTTAACGCCATGTTGTTAAGACCAAGTATAAATTTTAGAAATTCTCACTCTATACACAAAACGGGAGGCCGATGACTATAAGGACAGCTCGTAAGAGTTACATTGATCCTGTACGAGGTGCTCGTACCTCTTGTGGGAACGTTGTGTGGTTTTTTTACGATTTCACCCCTTAAAGCCATGCTTTTTAGCCCAAGTCTAATTTTTTGCAAATTCTCGAGATATACTCAAATCGGGATTCCATTACTATACGATCGATTCGTACGAGTTACATTGGCGTCGTGCGAGGTGCTCGTACCTCTCACAAGACCGTTTTCTGGTTTTTTTACATTTCCACCCTTTGATGCCACGTTTTTAATCCTGAGTCTAAATTTTGCAAATTCTCATCATATACTCAAACTGGTAGGCCGGTGACTACGAGGTCGATTCATACGAGTTACATTGGCCCCGTGTGAGGTGCTCGTACCTCTTGTGGAAATGTTTTGCGGTTTTTTTACGATTTCTGCCCTTAACGCTATGTTTTTAATCCCAAGTCTAATTTTTTACAAACTCTCGACGTATACTCAACCCGGGACTCTAGTGACTATGGGGTCGATTCGTATGAGTTACATTGGCCCCTGCGAGATGCTCGTACCTCTCACAAGATCATTTTGCAGATTTTTTAAATTTCACCATTTAACACCATGTTTTTAATCCCAAGTCTAATGTTTGGAAAATCCTCATCGTATACTCAAACCGGGTGTCCAGTGACTATGCGGTCGGTTTGTATCAGTTACATTGATCCCGTACGAGGTGACCACACCTCTTACGAGACTGTTTTGCTATTATTTTACGTTTTCACCCCTTGACGCCATATTTTAGTCCTAAGTCGAAAATTTTCAAATTCTCCTCCTACACTCAAATCGGAAGGCCTATACTACCCGATCGATTCGTACGAGTTACAGTGGTCCTGTTCGAGGTGCTCTTGCCTCTTACAAAATCATTTTGTGGCTTTTTTACACTAACCCCTTGACGCCATGTTTCTAGGCCGAAGTCTAAATTTTAGAAATTCTCATTGTATACTCAAATGGGAGGTCGATGACTACGTGGTCAGTTCGTATGAGTTACATTGATCCCAAACAAGTTACTTGTACCTCTTGTGGGAACGTTTTGTGGTTGTTCTACGATTTCACCCCTTAACGCTATGCTTTTAAGCTCAAGTATAATTTTTTGCAAATTCTTAACGTATACTGAAACCGATAGTCCGGTGACTATGAGGTCGGTTCGTACGAGTTACATTGGCCCCGTGCGAGGTTCTCATACCTCTCACAAGACCGTTTTGTGACTTTCTTACATTTTCACCCTTTGACACCTTGTTTTTAATCCCAAGTCTAATTTTGTCAAATTATCATCGTAGACTCAAACTGGGAGTCTGGTGACTATGCGGTCAATTTGTACGAGTTACATTGGCCTCGTACGAGGAGACCACACCTCTTACGAGAACATTTTTTGATTGTTTTACATTTTCACCCCTTGACGCCATATTTTAGGCATAAGTCTAAATTTTGTAAATTCTCAGCGTATACTCAAACCGGAAGGCCGGTGACTATGCGGTTGATTTTTATGAGCTACATTGGTCTCGTGCGAGCTTCTCATGCCACATAAGAAATCATTTTGTGGATATTTTACACTCGCCACTTGACACCATGTTTTTAGGCCCAAGTTTAAATTTTAGAAATTCGCATCGTATACAAAAAAAGGGAGGTCGATGACGATGTGGTCGATTTGTACAAGTTACATTGATCCTGTACGAGGTGCTCGTACATCTTATGGGAACGTTTTCTGGTTGTTTTATGATTTCACCCCATAACGGCATGCTCTTAAGGCCAAGTCTAATATTTTGTAAATTCTCGACGTATACTCAAATTGGGAGTCCGATGATTATGCGATCAGTTCGTACGAGTTACATTGGCCCCGTGCGTGGTGCTCGTACCTCTCACAAGACAGTTTTGTGGCATTTTTACATTTTCACCCTTTGACGCCATGTTTCTAATCCCAAGTCTAAATTTTGCAAATTCTCATCATATACTTAAACTGGGAGGCCGGTGACTACGCGGTCGATTCGTACGAGTTACGTTTGCCCCGTGCAAGGTGCTCGTTCCTCTCGTGGAAATCTTTTGTGGTTGTCTTATGGTTTCACCCCTTAACGCTATGTTTTAAGCCCAAGTCTATATTATTTAAAGTTCTCGACATATACTCAAATCGGGACACCGCTGACTTTGTGGTCGATTTGTTCGAGTTACATTGACCCCGTGCGAGGTGCTCGTACCTCTCACAAGACCGTTTTGTGGATTTTTAAAATTTTCACCCTTTGACACAATGTTTTTAATCCCAAGTCTAATTTTTTGCAAATTCTCATCGTATACTCAAATCGTGAGTCCGGTGACTAAGCGGTCGGTTTGTATGAGTTACATTGGCCCCATACGAGGTGACCACACCTCTTACGAGTTGGTTTTACTATTGTTTTACGTATTTACCCCTTGACGCCATATTTTAGTCCTCAGTCTAAATTTTGCAAATTCTCATCGTACACTCAAACCGGAAGGTCGTCACTACGCGATCGATTCGTACGAGTTACATTGGTCCCGTGCGAGGTGCTCATGCCTGTTACGAAACCATTTTGTGCAAGTTTTACATTCACCCCTGGACGCCACATTTTTAGGCCCAAGTCTAAATTTTAGAAATTCTCATTGTATACTCAAAACGGGAGGCCGATGACTATGTGGTCAGTTCGTACAAGTCATATTGATCCGTTACGAGGTGCTCGTACCTCTTGTGGGAACGCTTTGTGGCTATTTTACGATGTCACTCCTTAACGCTATGTTTTTAAGTCCAAGTCTATTTTTTTGCAAATTCTCGACGTATACTCAAACCGGGAGTCTGGTGACTATGCGGTCGATTCGTATGAGTTACATTGTCCCCGTGCAAGGTGTTTATACCTCTCACAAAACCATTTTGTGGGTTTTTAATGTTTTCACCAATTGACGACATATTTTTAATCCCAAGTTTGATTTTTGGCAAATTCTCATTGGATACTTAAACTAGGAGGCCGCTGACTACGCGATCGGTATGTACGAGTTACATTGGTCCCGTACGAGGTAACCACATCACTTACGAGACCGTTTTGTGATTTTCTTACAATTTTACCCCTTGACACCATATTTTAGGACTAAGTCTAAATTTTGTAAAATCTCATCGTATACTCAATCCAAAAATTCAGTGACTACACGTTCGATTCGTACGAGTTACAATGGTCCCGTTCGAGCTATTCATGCCTCTTACGAAATCCTTTTACAGCTGTTTTATACTTACCCATTGATGCCATGTTTTGAGTCCCAAGTCTAAATTTTATAAATTATCATTGTATTCTCAAAACAGGAGGTCGATGACTACGTGGTCGGTTCGTACGAGTCACAATGTTCCCGTACGAGGTGTTCGTACCTCTTGAGGGAATATTTTGTGGATGTTTTACGATTTCACCCCATAACATGATGCTTTTATTCCCAAGTCTAATTTTTTGCAAATTCTCGACGTATACTCAAACTGGGAGTTCGGTGACTATCCGTTCGGTTTGTACGAGTTACATTGGCCCCGTACGAGGTGCTCGTACCTCTGACAAGAGCGTTTTGTGTCTTTTTTACATTTTCACCCTTTGACGCCATGTTTATAATCCCAAGTCTAATTTTTGGCATATTCTCATCGTATACTGAAACTGGAAGGTCGTTGACTACACGGGTGATTCATACCAGCTACATTGGCCCCGTACGATGTGCTCATACCTCTTGTGGAAACGTAGAGTGGTTGTTTTATGATTTCACCCCTTAACTCTATGTTTTTAAGCCCAAGTGTATTTTTTATAAATTCTCGACGTATACTTAAGCCGGGACTTTGGTGACTATGTTATCATTTCGTACGAGTTACATTCGCCCCGTGTGAGGTGCTCGTACCTCTCACAAGATGATTTTTTGCCTTATTTCATTTTCACCCATTGCCGCCATGTTATTAGACCCAAGTCCAATTTTTGGCAAATTCTCATCGTGTACTCAAACTGGGAGTCCGGTGACTACGCGGACGGTTTTTACGAGTTAAATTGGTCCCATACGAGGTAATCACACCTCTTACGAGACTATTTTGTTATTGTTTTTGGTTTTCACCCCTTGACGCCATATTTTAGGCCTAAGTCTAAATTTTGTAAATTCTCATCATATACTCAAATCAAAAGGCCGGTGACTACGCAGACCACTTGTACGAACTACATTGGTCCTATACGAGTTGCTCACCCCTCTTAAGAAATCGTTTTGTGGATGTTTTATACTCACTCCTTAACGCCGTGTTTTTAAGCCCCGGTCTAAATTTTAGAAATTCTCACTTTATACACAAAATGGGGGCCCAATGACTACGTGGACAGTTCGTACGAGTTACATTAATCCCCTACGAGGTGCTTGTACCTCTTGTACGAACGTTTTGTGGTTGTTTTACAATTTCACCCCTTAAGGCCATGCTTTTAAGCCCAAGTATAATTTTTTGCAAATTCTCGACGTATACTCAAATTGGGAGTCCGGTGATTATGCGATCAGTTCGTACGAGTTACATTGGCCCCGTGCATGGTGCTCGTACCTCTCACAAGACAGTTTTGTGGCATTTTTACATTTTCACCCTTTGACGCCATGTTTCTAATCCCAAGTCTAAATTTTGCAAATTCTCATCATATACTTAAACTGGGAGGCCGGTGACTACGCGGTCGATTCGTACGAGTTACGTTTGCCCCGCTCAAGGTGCTCATTCCTCTTGTGAAAATGTTTTGTGGTTGTTTTATGATTTCACCCCTTAACACTATGTTCTAAGCCCAAGTCTATATTTTTGAAAATTCTCGACGTATACTCAAATCGGGACACCGGTGACTTTGTGGTCGATTTGTTCGAGTTACATTGACCCCGTGCGAGGTGCTCGTACCTCTCACAAGACCCTTTTGTGGATTTTTAAAATTTTCACCCTTTGACACAATGTTTATAATCCCAAGTCTAATTTTTTGCAAATTCTCATCGTATACTCAAATCGGGAGTCCGGTGACTAAGCGGTCGGTTTGTACGAGTTACATTGGCCCCATACGAGGTGACCACACCTCTTACGAGTAGGTTTTACTATTGTTTTACGTTTTTACCCCTTGACGCCATATTTTAGTCCTCAGTCTAAATTTTGCAAATTCTCATCGTACACTCAAACCGGAAGGTCGTCACTGCGCGATCGATTCGTACGAGTTACATTGGTCCCGTGCGAGGTGCTCATGCATGTTACAAAACCATTTTGTGCAAGTTTTACATTCACCCCTGGACGTCACATTTTTAGTCCCAAGTCTAAATTTTAAAAATTCTCATAGTATACTCAAAATGGGAGGTCGATGACTATGTGGTCGGTTCGTACGAGTCATATTGATCCCTTACGAGGTGCTCGTACCTCTTGTGGGAACACTTTGTGGCTATTTTACGATGTCACCCCTTAACGCTATGTTTTTAAGACCAAGTCTATTTTTTTGTAAATTCTCGATGTATACTCAAACCGGGAGTCTGGTGACTATGCGGTCGATTCGTATGAGTTACATTGTCCCCGTGCGAGGTGTTTATACCTCTCACAAGACCATTTTGTGGGTTTTTAACGTTTTCACCAATTGACGACATATTTTTAATCCCAAGTTTGATTTTTGGCAAATTCGCATTGGATACTTAAACTAGGAGGCCTCTGACTACACGATCTGTATGTACGAGTTACATTGGTCCCGTACGAGGTAACCACACCTCTTACGAGATCGTTTTGTAATTGTCTTACAATTTTACCCCTTGACACCATATTTTAGGACTAAGTCTAAATTTTGTAAAATCTCATCATATACTCAATTCGAAAAGTCAGTGACTACACGTTCGATTCGTACGAGTTACAATGGTCCCGTTCGAGCTATTCATGCCTCTTACGAAATCCTTTTGTAGTTGTTTTACACTTACCCATTGATGCCATGTTTTGAGTCCTAAGTCTAAATTTCATAAATTATCATTGTATACTCAAAACAGGAGGTCGATGACTACGTGGTCAGTTCGTACGAGTCACAATGATCCCGTACGAGGTTCTCGTACCTCTTGAGGGAATATTTTGTGGATGTTTTACGATTTCACCCCATAACATGATGCTTTTATGCCCAAGTCTAATTTTTTGCAAATTCTCAACGTATACTCAAACTGGGAGTTCGGTGACTATCCGTTCGGTTTGTACGAGTTACATTGGCCCCGTACGAGGTGCTCGTACCTCTCACAAGAGCGTTTTGTGTCTTTTTTACATTTTTACCCTTTGACGCCATGTTTTTAATCCCAAGTCTAATTTTTGGCATATTCTCGTCGTATACTGAAACTGGAAGGTCGTTGACTACACGGGTGATTCATACGAGCTGCATTGGCCCCGTACGATGTGCTCGTACCTCTTGTGGAAACGTAGTGTGGTTGTTTTATGATTTCACCCCTTAACTCTTTGTTTTTAAGCCCAAGTCTTTTTTTTGCAAATTCTCTACGTATACTTAAACCGGGACTTTGGTGACTATGTTATCATTTCGTACGAGTTACATTCGCCCCGTGTGAGGTGCTCGTACCTCTCATAAGACGATTTTTTGCCTTTTTTCATTTTCACCCATTGCCGCCATGTTATTAGACCCAAGTCCAATTTTTGGCGAATTCTCATCGTGTACTCAAACTGGGAGTCCGGTGACTACGCGGTCGGTTTGTACGAGTTAAATTGGTCCCGTACGAGGTGATCACACCTCTTACGAGACTGTTTTGTTATTGTTTTAGGTTTTCACACCTTGACGCCATATTTTAGGCCTTAGTCTAAATTTTGTAAATTCTCATCATATACTCAAACCGAAAGGCCGGTGACTACGCATACCACTTGTACGAGCTACATTGGTCCTATACGAGTTGGTCATCCCTCTTAAGAAATCGTTTTGTGGATGTTTTATACTCACCCCTTAACATCGTGTTTTTAAGCCCCGGTCTAAATTTTAGAAATTCTCACTTTATACACAAAATGGGGGGCCAATGACTACGTGGACAGTTCGTACGACTTACATTAATCCCCTACGAGGTGCTTGTACGAACGTTTTGTGGTTGTTTTACAATTTCACCCCTTAAGGCCATGCTTTTAAGCCCAAGCCTATTTTTTTGCAAATTCTCGACGTATACTCAAATTGGGAGTCTGGTGATTATGCGATCAGTTCGTACGAGTTACATTGGCCCCGTGCGTGGTGCTCGTACCTCTCACAAGACAGTTTTGTGGCATTTTTACATTTTCACCCTTTGACGCCATGTTTCTAATCCCAAGTCTAAATTTTGCAAATTCTCATCGTATACTTAAACTGGGAGGCCGGTGACTACGCGGTCAATTCGTACGAGTTACGTTTGCCTCTCACACCTCTCACAAGACCGTTTTGTGACTTTTTTACATTTTCACCCTTTGCCACCATGTTTTTAATCCCAAGTCTAATTTTTGTCTAATTCTCATCGTAGACTCAAACCGGGAGTCCGATGACTACGCGATCAGTTTGTACTAGTTACATTGGCCCCGTATGATGTGACCACACCCCTTATGAGACTATTTTGTTATTGTTTTACATTTTCACCTCTTGACGCCATATTTTAGGCCTAAGTCTAAATTTTGTAAATCCTCATCATATACTCAATCCGATAGGCCGATGACTATACGGTCCATTTGTACGAGCTACATTAGTCACGTGCGAGCTACTCATGCCTCTTAAGAAATCGTGTTGTGGATGTTTTACACTCACGCCTTAATGACATGTTTTTAAGCCCAAGTCTAAATTTTAGAAATTCTCACTGTATACACAAAACGGGAGGCCGATGACTACGTGATCAGTTCGTATGAGTTACATTGATCCCGTATGAGATGCTCGTACCTCTTGTGGGATCGTTTTGTGTTTGTTTTATGATTTCACTTCTTAACGCTATTCTTCTAAGCCCAACTCGAATTTTTTGCAAATTCTCGACGTATACACAAACCGCGAGTCCATTGACTATACTATTGGTTCGTACGAGTTACATTACTACCGTGCAAGGGGCTCGTACCTCTCACAAGACCATTTTTTAGATTTTTTACATTTTCACCCTTTGACGCCATGTTTTTAATCACAAGTCTAAATTTTACAAATTCTCATCATATACTCAAACTGGGAGGCCGGTGACTACGCGGTGGATTCATACGAGTTACATTGGCCCCGTGCAAGGTGCTTGTACCTCATGTGGAACCGTTTTGCGGCTGTTTTACGATTTCAGCCCTTAATGCTATGTTTTTTGGCCCAAGTCTAATATTTTATAAATTCTCGATGTATACTCAAATCGAGAGTCTGGTGACTACGGGATCGGTTCGTACGAGTTATGTTGGCCTTGTGCGTGGTGCTCGTAGCTCTCACAAGACCGTTTTGTGAATTTTTTCCATTTTCTCCCTTTGACGCCATGTTTTCAATCCCAAGTCTAAAATTTTCAAATTAGCATCATATACTTACACTGGGAGGGCGTTGACTACACGATCGATTCATACGAGTTACGTTTACCCCGTGTAAGGTGCTCGTACCTCTTGTGGAAACGTTTTGTGGTTGTTTTATGATTTCAACCCTTAACGCTATATTTTTAAGCCCAAGTCTAATTTTTTGAAAATTCTCGATGTCTACTCAAACCGGGACTCCGGTGACTATGTGGTCAATTCGTACGAGTTACATTGGCCCCGTTCGAGGTGCTTGTACCTCTCACAAGACTGTTTTGTGTCTTTTTTAAATTTTCTACCTTTGACATCATGATTTTAATCCCAAGTCTAATTTTTGGGAAATTCTCATCATATACTCAAACCAGGAGTCCAATGACTAAGCGGTCCATTTGTACGAGTTACGTTGGACCCGTACGAGGTGACCACGCCTCTTACGAGCGGATTTACAATTGTTTTACATTTTTACCCCTTGACACCATATTTTAGTCCTCAGTCTAAATTTTGCAAAATTCTCATCGTATACTCACACCGGAAGGTCGGCACTACGTGATCGATTAGTATGAGTTACATTGATCCCATGTGAGGTGCTCATGCCTCTTAGGAAACCTTTTTGTGGCTTTTTTACACTCACCCCTTGACTCCACGTTTTTATGCCCAATTATAAATTGTAGAAATTCTCATTGTATACTCAAAATGGGAAGCTGATGACTACGTGGTCGGTTCATACGAGTTAGATTAATCCCTTACGAGGTTCTCGTACCTATTGTGGGAACCTTTTGTGGTTGTTTTACGATTTCACCCCTTAACGCTGTGATTTTAAGCCCAAGTCTAATTTTTTGCAAATTCTCAACGTATACTCAAATCGGGAATCCCGTGACTATACGATCGGTTCGTATGAGTTATATTGGCCCCGTGTGAGGTGCCCGTACCTCTCACAAGACCATTTTGTGGCTTTTTCACATTGTCACCCTTTGACACCATGTTTTTAATCCCATGTCTAATTTTTGGCAAATTCTCATCGTAGACTCAAATCGGGTGTCCGACGACTACGCGGTTGCTTTGTACGAGCTACATTGTCCCCGTGAAAGGTGCTTGTACCCCTAGTGGAAATGTTTTGTGGTTGTTTTACGATTTCTTCCCTTAACGGTATGTTTTTAAGCCCAAGTCTATTTTTTTGCAAATTCTCGACGTACACTCAAACCGGGAGACTGGTTTCTATGTGATCGGTTCGTACGAGTTACATTATCCCCGTGCGAGGTGCTCGTGCCTCTCACAAGATCATTTTGTGACCTTTTTACATTTTCACCCTTTTATGCCATGTTTTTAATACTAAGTCCAAATTTTACAAATTCGCATCATATACTTAAATTGGGAGGCCGGTGACTTTGCGGTCGATTTGTACGAGTTATATTGGTCCCGTACGAGGTGACCTCACCTCTTACAAGACCGTTTTGTGCTTGTTTTATATTTTCACCCCTTGACGCCAATAGTTTAGGCCTAAGTCTAAATTTTGAAAATTCCCATCGTATACTCAATCCGAAAAGTCGATCACTACACGGACGATTCGTACGAGTTACAATGGTCCCGTGCGAGTTGTTCATGGCTCTTACGAAATCGTTTTGTAGTTATTTCACACTAACCCCTTGATGCCATGTTTTGAGTTCCAAGTCTAAATTCTAGAAATTATCATTTTATACTCAAAACGGGGGGCCAATGACTACGTGGTCAGTTCGTACGAGTTACATTGATCCCGTATGAGGTGCTTGTACCTCATGATGAATTTTTGGCAAATTCTCATCGTATACTCAAACTGGGAGTCCGGTGACTAGACGGTCGGTTTGTATGAGTTGCATTGGTCACGTATGAGGTTGACCACACCTCATTCGAGACCGTTTTGCCATAGTTTTACATTTTCACCCCTTGACCCCACATTTTAGTCCTAAGTCTAAATTTTACAAATTCTCATCGTATACTCAAACAGAAAGGCCGGTACTACGCGATCGATTCATACGAGTTACATTGGTCCCGTGCGAGGTGCTCATCCCTCTTATGAAACCACTTTGTGGTTATTTTACACTCACCCCTTGACGCCATGTTTTTAGGACCAAGTCTAAATTTTAGAAATTCTCATTGTATACTCAGAACGGGAGGCCGGTGACTAAGTGGTTGGTTCGTAGGAGTTGTACTGATCCCATACGAGGTGCTCGTACCTCTTGTGGGAATGTTTTTTAGCTATTTTACGATTTCACCCCTGAAGGCTATGTCTTTAAGCCCAAGTCTATTTTTTAGCAAATTCTCGACATATACCTAAACCGGAGTTCTGGTGACTATGTGGTCGGTTCATAGGAGTTACATTGGCCCCGTGCGAGGTGCTCGTACCTCTTATAAGACCGTTTTGTGGATTTTTTACATTTTCACCCTTTGATAGCATGTTTTTAATCCCAAGCCTAGTTTTTGGTCAATTCCCATCATAGACTGAAATCGGGAGTCCGGTGACTACGCGGTCAGTTTTTATGAATTACATTGGCCCCGTGCGAGGTGCTCGTACATCTTGTGGAAACGTTTTGCTGTTGTTTTATGATTTAACCCCTAAACATTGTGTTTTCAATCCCAAGCCTAATTTTTGGCAAATTCTCGACATATACTCAAACCGGAAGTCTCGTGACTATGCGGTCGATTCGTACGAGTTATGTTATCCCCATGCGAGGTGCTCATACCTCTCACAAGACCGTTTTGTGGCTTTTTAATAGTTTCACCCATTGGCACCATGTTTTTAATCCCAAGTCTAATTTTTTAAAACTTCTCATCGTATACTCAAACCCGGAGTCCGGTGACTACACGGTCAGTTTGTACAATTTACACAAGTCCCGTACGAGGTGACCACACCTCTTACGAGATCGTTTTGTGATTGTTTTATCTTTTCACCCCTTGACGCCATATTTTATGCCTAAGTCTAAATTTTGTAAATTCTAATCGTATACTCATACCAGAAGGCCGGTGACTACGCGGTCGATTCGTACGAGCTATGTTGGTCCCGTGCGAGCTACTCATGCCTCTTACGAAATCCATTTGTGGTTATTTTACACTCACCCCTTGACGCAATGTTTTTAGGCCCAAGTCTAAATTTTAGAAATTCTCATTGTATACTCAAAACGCGACGCCGATGACTAAGTGGTCAGTTCGTACGAGTTACATTGATATCGTACGAGGTGCTCGTATCTCTTGTGGGAATGTTTTGTGGCTGTTTTACAATTTCACTCCTTAACGCTATGCTTTTAGGCCAAAGTCAATTTTTTTTTGCAAAATCTCGACATATACGCAAACCGGGAGTCCGGTGACTATGCGGTCGGTTCGTACGAGTTACATTGGCCCCATGCGAGGTCCTCGTACCTCTTATAAGACCATTTTGTGACTTTTTTACATTTTCCCACTTTGACGCCACATTTTTAATCCCAAGTCTGAGTTTTGGAAAATTCTCATCCTATACTCAAACCGGGAGTTCGGTGACTACGCGGTCGATTTTTACAAGTTACATTGGCCCCGTGCGAGGTGTTCTTACCACTTCTGGAAAAAATTTGTGGTTGTTTAGAGATTTCACCCCTAAACGCTATGTTTTTAAGCTTAAGTATATTTTTTTGCAAATTTTTGACGTATACTCAAGTCGGGAGTCCGGTGTCTATGCGGTTGGTTCGTATGAGTTACATTGGCCCCATTCCAGGTGCTCGTACCTCTCACCAGATCGTTTTGTGGATGTTTTATGATTTCACCCCTGAACGTGATGCATTTAAGCCCAAGTCTGATTTTTTGCGAATTCTCAACGTATACTCAAATCGGGAGTCCGATGACTATGCGGTCGGTTCGTACGAGTTACATTGGCCCCTGCGAGGTGGTCGCACCTCTAGTGGAATCATTTTATGGCTATTTTACGATTTCAACCCTTAACGCTATGTTTTTAAGTCCAAGTCTAAATTTGTGCAAATTCTCGACGTATACACAAACCGTGAGACCGATGACTATGCGGTCGATTTGTACGAGTTACATTGGCCCCGTGCTAGGTGGTCGTACCTCTCACAGGACCGTTTTGTGGATTTTTAACATTGTATACTCAATTTGACATCAAGTTTTTAATCCTAAGTTTAATTTTTGGCAAATTCTCATCGTATACTCAAACCGGGAGTTCCGAGACTCTGCGGTCGGTTTGTCAAGTTACATTGGTCCCGTATGAGGTGACCAAACTTCTTACGAGACCGTTTTGTTATTTGTTTACGTTTTCACCCCTTGACACCATATTTTAGGCCTAAGTCTAAATTTTGCAAATTCTCATTGTATACCCAAACTGAAAGGCCGGTGACTACGCTCTCAATTTGTACGAGTTACATTAGTCCCATGCGAGGCATCTTATGAAATCTATTTGTGGTTGTTTTACACTCACCCCTTGACGCAACGTTTTTAGTCCCAAGTCTAAATTTTAGAAATTCTCATTTTATACTCCAAATGGGAGGTCGATGACTACATGGTCGGCTCATACGAGTTACATTGATCCCATACGAGGTACTCATACCTCTTATGGGAATGTTTTGTGGTTGTTTTATGATTTCACCCCTTAACGCTATGCTTTCATGTAACGTTCGTGAGTGGCCTGATATGTGTGTTTTCAACAAAACTAATTTTTCTTCGAAAAACATCCAACTTTTAATTATGCACCAACCAAGTTGTGAAATTCCAATTCTTACTTTAAACCAATTTTATCTTGATTAATCCTAAACATGCATCTAGTGATTAAAGCAAGTAAAAATAAAGTAAAGAATACTCACAATGACGGATGTACGAGGAAAAAACCCAAAACGGGAAAAAAATCTCGGACGACCCAAGCCAGACAATCACTATGAACAATGGTTTTATAAAGACAGATTAGCCTTACACTAAGACTCGATCCCCATGGGTCTTGACGCCCTTTCTGATCTTCAACCGTTCTTTAATAGTTCCCACACAGAAATTTCGTCTTCCGCGATCTCTGTCCATAACACACGCATCCACGTATGTCTCAGTGTCCACCGATATGGCTTTGATACGTCTACGATGTCGAACACGATGTTTGTCGCTTCTTCACCGCAAAAACCTTTGTGTTCAATGTGTAGAACAAACAACTTTTGTGCCCCAAGATCACTTAAACATATAAGAATGATAACTCAGATCTTTTCAAACTCTAAGGATGTGTTTAACACTTTTAAACCTTAGAAAACGTGTGCAAACAGGGTTCTGGTTTGTAAAACTATTTTCCAGAAAGTACACTACCAAAATTATGATGCAAACACTATTTAAATAGGATTTAAACCCGCCTCAAAAAACGTGTCATTTGAACGACTTAAGCATGTCGGTCGCGCGACATTGTATCTCGTTCGAACGAGATCCAATGTCGCTCGAGCGACCTTTCGAAAGTTTGACTTTCTTTGACTTTTAGATAAAACGTCTCTTAACAAAAGAGGTTCAAATTAGTCAAACTCTATTTCGAGCATATCATCATAAAACGATGTTTAAACAATTAAAACACTTTTAAAACATTTAAAAACATTTTTCTTTAAAAAAATCACATCCTTATCTTTTATAAAATAATTCCAAGCACCATTAATTATACGCATTCATACCTGAGTGATCTCGGAATGAAATTAACCTTGAAGACGAGTAAACTTGCACCAAATAAACATCGGCGTGATTATATCTTTGAATCTTTGCCGCAACGTCTTCAATTTCTTCAATACGTCATAGACCAAGTGGGATTGTGACAAAATAAAATTCTCCCTATGACATATTACAAACACAGTTTTGTTCATAGAATTAAGTCAAAACAATACAGGGACTCAATTGGAAATTTATGTCCTTACAAATCTCCCCCTTTGACTATTCTGGGACAAAACTAAACTAGTGAAATGCCTAACCGGGCCATCAAGTCGTATGATGCCTAAATCCCATCCCATAAACCCAAAATCAAAAATACAGGACATGGACTAATATATGTAGCACCGGCAAGCATGAACTATCTGAATGTGATGTAGACTTGAAATTTCAAATCGCTAAATCATACCTACACACATAAAACAGACAAACAAATACCAAGTGAAGTATTGAGGAACAAATGAAACCAATTTATATATTCAATAAGAGCATATCATTTGAAAACATGTGAGAAATTATTTCATACCAATTTCTTACCAATTTGAAACATAAAGTACCACTCAACAAATATCCCCCTATATCACATAATCTCTCCCCCTTTTTGTCTCGAATAGATAATTTGTTGAAAAGATGAACCAATATGAAATATCTATCATGAGAATATGATACCAAATAGAATCAAGTTAATACCAATTTTGAAAACTGAAAACCGGTAGATAAACTTGAGAAAACCAGCTAAACAAGATCATGTAATGCCAAAATAGTAGCTAGTAAATCAATGAATCACACAAAGAGTATACCAGTCAAATCAAGTGTGATAAACAGACATATATGCAGAATACCAATTTGGAACATTAAAGAACCTGCATATAAACCAATTAATCCAAAAAATGCTTCCTGCAGTACCAAAAATATATCAAATTAAGCCAGAGGACTGAAAACCAATCAGAAGTCATTTTTCACCCTGTCGTTCGAACGAGCCAGGGACTTCACTCAAACGAGATGAAGAAGTCGCTCGAACGAAGTACAAAAGTCGTTCGCATGAGATGAGATATCGTTAGAACGACTTCACACGACCTGTCAAAATTTCCCAGATTCCCATAAATATGATAAAGTATTGCCCAGTTAAGAAATTTCCACAAAAAAATTCCAAGAAGGGACTGACAGGAGAAAAACAGTGCTAAAACCGTAAGTTTTTCGCACAAAATGCAAAAACTCATAAAAACTAAAAATGCGGGTTACATGCAAACATAGTACCGATGTACTCAAACATGGACATGGATTGAATGGGCGTGAAACTACAATAAATGAGTCACAATTTAAACACATCGAAACGATCAAGAAGCTCTAATTGATAGCGATAAATCATCAAACTTTATCATAGCCATATGATAATTTAAAGTGTGAGCTTAATGAACTAAACATACTACATGCACACAAATATAGAATTTTGATGATTCTACAAACAACAGCATCAAATTGCAATGTTTCAACATTAGGATTAGATGTGAAAACCCGTTTAAATTTTCTCCGTCCAAACACCCTCATATAAACATACTTTTTCAAGTTATTTTGAAGTTTCTAACATTATGAACTTAGAGAAAATCTTATTGGACCTTTTCTAAGCATATTTCATTTTCTTTTGGGCTCTTTTAAACGGTGGCTTTCACGACGAGTTAATTTGAACTCTCGTAGCCCTTTCCCATGAATCACTCATCATTTTTTCAATTCAAATCCTCACGGAAAATGGTTATTATATGCACAATTCTCCTTAAGTTTACTTATGCATAGATCACAAGATTGAGATAAGAACGCCACACCAAATTCAAATATGCAAGAGAAGTCAAACATCCATATAAACTCGTGCATGTGTGCTATGTTGGCATATATACAAAGTCGAATCAAGATGCATATCAACTTCGAAACAACCCCATATAAACAATGGTTAAGATCATTCTAAGCATCGATAATAAGGACCAAATGTCTCAGACACATGGATAATGAAATGATGGGGGGGTCCAAGCACACCAATATGCCACATCAAACATGTAAACTCAAAAACAAAAACTGAAAATCTTTTTGGTTTTTCAAAAATTTTCTCAAAAACAAAATCTTTTTGTATTTTTCAAATAAGACTCAAACAAATGAAAATTATAATACAAAATGATACACATGTCATAATACTAGCAATGAATATATCATGAAGCAACCTAGTATATGACAAACATGGCAACACTATCATCCTTTAGATTTAGAATGGGAAGAATCGAGTGCACCCAATCGAGAATCATGAAGTTTAATTCCTAAAGCCACTAAATCCAATTTCCTAACCCAATTAGGTGTAAAATGACGCATGTGGGTGTGGGGAACCGGGGAAACTTTATTCCTAAACTTCCTAGGAGCTTATCTAAGGTCGTAACAATAACGCCTAAGGTGACCTTTCCTACCACAAAATGTGCAAGTGTAGCGGTGGTGGGAATGATTACCATTATGTGGACCTTTTCTAACCTTCCTAGTGTTTCTCACACGTTTTGGGGGAATGGTACCAACTCTCTCGCCAAAACATATACCTCCCCTATCTCCCTTAATTTGGATGGTGCCTAAGATCTTATCTAACTTCTCCGATCTAGCATCCAAATCAAACTTGACTCTAGAAGAGTCTTTCAACCTTTCCTCCAACTCAATAATCCTAGACTCGAGTAAACGCCTAGTTTCCTCAAACTCTAAAATCTCCTTTTTTCAAGGACTCCATCAAACCACGGTGATTATCTCTCTCTTTCTCCACAAACTCTAGTTTCTCCCCAAACTTCTTCTCTCGTGCCCTAAGATCCTCAATCAAACTATCATTATTTTCTATGGCATGCTCATTCAACTTAGATTGCAATTTTGAGATAGCCTTTTTTACCTTCACCGTTTCGGCATACAATTCATTAAACACATTTTGCAATTCTTTCACATCAATCTCCTCCTCGTCACTCTCTTCACCCTCACTAACATGGGATTCACTCAAAACCTCCTCGGAAGTGTCATTCACATGAGATGTATCATCGTTGCTCACATGACATGCCATAAACGCAACAAAGTTACGCTCAATGGAGGAACTCTCTCCCTCTTTGGGTTCACTATCACTTAAGGTGGCATTATAGGCAACGGGTTGATTTCCCTCTTTCTTAAGTCTAGTGGAACACTCCTTAACTTTGTGACCGTACCCCTCACACCCAAAACACTTATCCGACTCATCTCTCTTACGCTTCTCAAACTTATCCTTAGAGGTGGGATCTACTTTTTTGTTCTTGAATTTTTCAAATTTCTTGGCATCTTTCGATTGCTTTTAAAACTTAATAAATTTTTAAAATTTCTTTTCCAACAAAGCAACATCCTCAAAATCGGAATCAGAATCGGAATCGGAATCCGAAACTTTAATTTCCTCCTTCCGGGTTTTCAAAGCAATGCCCTTTTCTTTCTTAGGCAATTATTTTGAGGTAATCGTGTCAATTTCATAGGTTTGTAACTCACCTACAATATCTTCTAGTTTCGTTGACTTTAACCTACCCAAGGAGTTTAAGATGGTTACTTTTGCATCAAACCTACTAGGCAACGATCTAAGGATTTACTTAATGACACGGTTGTCAGGAAATTTCTCACCTAGGTTAAACGACGAGTTGACAATATTGGGCAACCTAGCATAAAACTCATCAAAGGTCTCACTCTTTAACATCCTAATGGTCTCAAACTGCGTAGTGAGGTTTTGAAGTTTTGACGCCCTAACCGTGCTAGTGACCTTGTGAGTGAGTGCCAAAATATCCCAAGCCTCTTTTAATGTTTCACAAGTCATAATTCTGATATATTCTTCGTGTGTGACATGTGAAGCAATAATGTGCAGATCCTTAGGATTATATTGTGCAAGTCTTTGTTCAGTTTCGATCCAAGACTCAATAGTCTTTAAACTAGTGACCTCACCCACAATAGTGACAGGGGATGTCCAAGCTTTGTCAACTGCTAGCCAAACACGCTCATCAATAGATTTTAAAGCACATCTCATTATCATCTTCCAATAAGTGTAATTAGGTCCATCAAAAATAGGAGTTCGAGAAAATTCATTATATCCAAAATTCATCTTTGAAAACACACGAGATCACAAAACAAATAAAAATGTTTTCTAGCTCTGATACCAATTTGTAAAGTTCGTGAGTGGCCCGATATGTGTGTTTTCAACAAAACCATTTTTTCTTCGAAAAAGATCTAACTTTTAATTATGCACCACCCAATTTGTGAAATCCCAATTCTTACTTTAAACCAATTTTATCTTGATTAATCCTAAACATGCATCTAGTGATTAAATCAAGTAAAGTAAAGTAAAGAATACTCACAACGCCGGATGTACGAGGAAAAACCCAAAATGGGAAAACAACCTCGAACGGCC
Organism: Sambucus nigra; assembly: GCA_949130495.1. Lineage (NCBI taxonomy): Eukaryota > Viridiplantae > Streptophyta > Magnoliopsida > Dipsacales > Adoxaceae > Sambucus > Sambucus nigra. The sequence goes on from OX422224.1 coordinate 381,459,596, forward strand.
CAAGCCAGACAATCACTATGAACAATGGTTTTACAAAGACAGATTAGCCTTACACTAAGACTCGATCCCCATGGGTCTTGACGCTCCTGCTGATCTTCAACCGTTCTTCAATAGTGCCCACGCAGAAATTTCGTCTTCCCCGATCTTTGTCCACAACACATGCATCCACGTATGTCTCGGTGTCCACCGATATGGCTTTGATACGTCTACGATGTCGAACACGATGTCCATCGCTTCTTCACCGTAAAACCCTTTGTGTTCAATGTGTAGAACAAACAACTTTGGTGCCGCAAGATCACTTAAACATATAAGAATGATAACTCGGATCTTTGCAAACTCTAAGGATGTGTTTAAGACTTTTAAACCTTAGAAAACATGTGCAAACAGGGTTCTGGTTTATAAAACTATTTTCCAGAAAGCACACTACCGAAATTATGATGCAAACACTGTTTAAATAGGATTTAAACGCTGCCTCGAAAAATGTGTCGTTCGAACGACTTAAGCATGTCATTCGTGCGACATTGTATCTCATTCGAACGAGATCCAATGTCGCTCGAGCGACCTTCCGAAAGTTTGACATTCTTTGACTTTCAGATAAAAATGTCTCGTAACAAAAGAGGTTCAAATTAGTCAAACTCTATTTCGAGCATATCATCATAAAACAAAGTTTAAACCATTAAAATACTTTTAAAACGTTTAAAAACATTTTTTCTTTATAAAAATTACATCCTTATCTTTTATAAAATAATTCTGAGCCCATTAATTATACGCATTCATACCTGAGTGATCTCGGAATGAAATTAACCTTGAAGACGAGTAAATTTGCACCAAATAAACATCGGCATGATTATTTCTTTGAAGCTTTGCCGCAACGTCTTCAATTTCTTCAATACGTCATAGTCCAAGTGGGATCGTGACAAAATAAAATTCTCCCTATGACATATTACAAACACAATTTTGTTCACGGAATTAAGTCAAAATAATATAGGGACTCAATTGGAAATTTATGTCCTTACATTTTAAGCCCAAGTCTATTTTTTTGCAAATTCTCGAAGTACACTCAAATCGGGAGTCCGGTGACTATGCGATCGGTTTGTACGAGTTACATTGGCCCCGTGCGAGGTGCTCGTACCTCTCACAAGACCGTTTTGTCTCTTTTTTACATTTTCACCCTTTGACGCCATGTTTTTAATTCCATGTTGAATTTTTGGCAAATTCTCATCGTATACTCAAACCGGGAGTCCGGTGACTACACGGTCAGTTTTTTCGAGTTACATTGGCCCCATACGATGTGCTCGTACCTCTTGGGGAAATGTTTTGTGGCTTTTTTACGATTTCACCCATTGACGCCATGTTTTTAAGCCCAAGTCTAAATTTTGTAACTTCTCATCGTATACTCAAACCGAAAGGCCGGTGACTACGCGGTCGATTCGTATGAGTTACATTGGTCCCGAGCGAGCTACTTGTGCCTCTTACAAAATATTTTTGTGCTTGTTTTACACTCACCCCTTGACTCCACATTTTTAGGCCCAACTCTAATATTTTTGAATTCTCATTGTATACTCAAAACGGGATGTCGATCACTATGTGGTCGGTTCGTAAGATTTACATTGATCTCCTACGAGGTGCTCGTATCTCTTGTGGGAATGTTTTGTGGTTATTTTACGATTTCACCCCTTAACACTATGCTTTTAAACCCAAGTCTATTTTTTTGCAAATTCTCAATGTATATTCAAACCGGGAGTCCGGTGACTATGCGGTCGGTTCGTAAACTTTACATTGTCCCCATGTGAGAATCTCGTACCTCTCACAAGACCGTTTTGTGACTTATATACATTTTCACACTTTCACGCTCTATTTTTAATCCCAAGTCAATTTTTTGGTAAATTCTCATTGTATACTCAAAATGGGATGCCGATGACTACGTTGTCGGTTCGTAAGAGTTACATTGATCTCGTACGAGGTGCTCGTATCACTTGTGGGAATGTTTTGTGGTTATTTTACGATTTCACCCCTTAACGCTATGCTTTTAAACCTAAGTCTATTTTTTTGCAAATTCTCAACGTATATTCAAACCGGTAGTTCGGTGACTATGCGGTCGGTTCGTATAATTTACATTGGCCCCATGTGAGGAGCTCGTACCTCTCACAAGATCGTTTTTTACTTTTATACATTTTCACACTTTGATGCTATATTTTTAATCCCAAGTCAAATTTTTGGCAAATTCTCATCGTATACTCAAACCGGGAGTCCGGTGACTACGCAGTTGGTTTGTATGAGTTCCATTGGCCCCCTGCGAGGTGTTCGTACCACTTGTGAAAAAGTTTTGTAGTTGTTCTGTGATTTCACCCCTTAACGCTATGTTTTTAAGCTCAACTACAATTTTTCGCAAATCTTTGACGTATACTCAAGCCGGGAGTCCGGTGACTATGTTGTTGGTTCGTATGAGTTACATTGGCCCCGTGCTAGGTGCTCGTACTTCTCATAAGACCATTTTGTGGATTCTTTTACATTTTTACAATTTTACACCAAATTTTTAATCCCAAGTCTAATTTTTGGCAATTTCTCATCGTATACTCAAATCGGGAGTTCAATGACTTTGCGGTCGGTTTGTACGAGTTACATTGGTCCCGTACGAGGTGACCACACCTATTACGAGACCGATTTGTTATTGTTTTATGTTTTCAACCCTTAACACCATATTTTAGGCCTAAGTCTAAATTTTGCAAATTCTCATCGTATACCAAAACCGAAAGGGCGGTGATTACGCTATCAATTTGTATGAGGTGTGTTAGTCTCGCGCGTGGTTCTCATGCCTCTTACAAAACCGTTTTGTGGTTATTTTACACTGACCCATTGACGCCATGGTTTTAGGCCCGAGTCTAAATTTTAGCAATTCTCATTTTATACTCCAAACGGGAAGCCGATGACTATGTGGTCGGTTCATACGGGTTACATTGATCTGGTACGAGGTGCTCATACCTCTTATGGGAACGTTTTGTGGTTGTTTGGCGATTTCACCCCTTAACGCTATGCTTTTAAGCCCAAGTCTAATTTTTTTCAAAATCTCAAAGTACACTCAAACCGGGAGTTCGATGAATATGCGATCGGTTCGTACGAGTTACATTGGCCCTGTGCGAGGTGCTCATACCTCTCACAAGACCATTTTGTGTCTTTTTTACATTTTCACCCTTTGATGCCATGTTTTTAATTCCAAGTCTAATGTTCTGCAAATTCTCATCGTATACTCAAACCGGGAGTCCGGTGACTACACGGTTAGTTTGTACGAGTTACATTGGCCCCGTATGATGTGCTTGTACCTCTTGGGGAAATGTTTTGTGGCCTTTTTACGATTTCACCCATTGACGCCATGTTTTTAAGCCCAAGTCTAAATTTTTTAAATTTTCATCGTATACTCAAATCGGAAGGCTGGTGACTATGCGATCGATTCGTACGAGTTACATTGGTCCCGTGCGAGCTACTCATGCCTCTTACGAAATCTTTTTGTGGCTGTTTTACACTCACCCCTTGACACCTTATTTTTTTCCCAATTCTAAATTTTAGAAATTCTCATTGTATACTCAAAACGGGACGCCGATGACTCCGTGGTCAGTTCGTCTGAGTTACATTGATCCCGTACGAGGTGCCCGTATCTCTTGTGGGAATGTTTTTGTGGTTGTTTTACGATTTCACCCCTTAATGATATGCTTTTAAGCCCAAGTATATTTTTTGCAAATTCTCGACGTATACTCAAACCGGGATTCAGATGACCATGCGATCGATTCGTACGAGTTACATTGGTCCCGTGAGAGCTTCGCATGCCTCTTACGAAATATTTTTGTGGTAGTTTTACACTCACCCATTGACACCCTGTTTTTAGGTCCAAGTCTAAATTTTAGAAATTCTCATTCTATACTCAAAACGGGACGCCGATCACTCCGTGGTCGGTTCATACGAGTTACCTTGATCCCGTACGAGGTTCTCATATCTCTTGGGGGAATGCTTTATGGTTGTTTAATGATTTCACCCCTTAATGATATGCTTTTAAGACCAAGTATATTTTTTGCAAATTATCGACGTATACTGAAACCGGGAGTTAGATGACTATGCGGTCAGTTTGTACGAGTTACATTGGTCCCATGCGAGTTGCTCGTACCACTCACAAGACCGTTTTGTGAATTTTTTACATTTTCACCCTTTGATGCCACGTTTTTAATCCCAAGTCTAAGTTTTGGCATATTCTCATCGTATACTCAAACCGGGAGTTCGGTGACTACGCAATCGGTTTATACGAGTTACATTGGCCCCGTGCGAGGTATTCGTACCACTTGTGGAAACGTTTTGTGGCTGTTCAGTGATTTCACCCCTTAACGCTATATTTTTAAGCTTAAGTATATTTTTTTGCAAATTTTCAATGTACACGTAAGCCGGGAGTTTGGTGACTATGCAGTTGGTTCGTACGAGTTACATTGGCCCCGTACGAGGTGCTCGTACCTCTCACAAGACCGTTTTTTGGATTTTTTACATTTTTACCCTTTGATGCCCTGTTTTTTAATCCCAAGTCTAATTTTTGGCAAATTCTCATCGTATAATCAAACCGGGAGTTCGGTGACTACGCGGTCGGTTTGTACGAGTTACATTTGCCCCATGCGAGGTGCTCGAACCTCTTGTGGAAACATTTTGTGGTTGTTTTACGATTTCCCCCCTTAACGATATGTTTTTAAGCCCAGGTGTAATTTTTTGCAAATTCTCGATGTATACTCAAATCGGGAGTCCGTTGACTATACAGTCGGTTCGTACGAATCACATTGGCCCCGTGCTAGGTACTCGTACCTCGTACAAGACCATTTTGTTGATTTTTTACCTTTCTACAATTTGATACCAAGTTTTTAATCCCAATTCTATTTTTTGGCAAATTCTCATCGTATACTCAAACTGGGAGTTCAGTGACTCTACAGTCGGTTTGTACGAGTTACATTGGTCGCGTTCGAGGTTACCACACCTCTTTTGAGACCGTTTTCTTATTAGTTTATGTTTTACAAATTCTCATTGTATACCCAAACCAAAAGATCGGTGACTACGTTGTCAATTTGTACGAGTTACATTAGTCCCGTGCGAGGTTCTCATGTCACTTACGAAACCATTTTGTAAATGTTTTACACTGACCCCTTGACGCAATGTTTTTAGGCCAAAGTCTAAATTTTAGAAATTCTCATTTTATACTCCAAACGGGAGGCGAATGACTACATGGTCGGTCATACGAGTTACATTCATCCCGTACGAAGTGCTCATACCTCTTATGGAACCGTTTTGTGGTTTTTTGACGACTTCACCCCTTAACGCTATGATTTTAAGACCAAGTCTAATTTTTTGCAAATTCTCGAAGTGTTCTCAAACCGTGAGTTCGGTGATTATATGATCGATTTTTACGAGTTACATTGGCCCCGTGCGAGGTGCTCGAACCTCTCATAAGGCCCTTTTTTGTCTTTTTTACATTTTTAACCTTTGACTCCTTGTTTTTAATTCCAAGTCTAATTTTTGGCAAATTCTCATCGTACGCTCAAATTGGGAGTCCGGTGACTACCCGGTCAGTTTGTACGAGTCACATTGACCCCGTACGATGTGCTCGTACCTCTTGTGGAAACGATTTGTGGTTGTTTTATGATTTCACCCATTGACACCATGTTTTTAAGCTTAAGTCTAAATTTTGTAAATTCCCATCGTATACTCAAACGGGAAGGCCGGTGTATACGCGGTCGATTCGTACGAGTTACATTGGTCCCGTGCGAGCTACTCAGGCCTATTACGAAATCTTTTTGTGGTTGTTTTACACTGACCCCTTGATGGCACATTTTTAGGCCCAAGTCTAAATTTTAGAAATTCTCATTGTATACTCAAAATGGGACGCCGATGACTACCTGGTCGATTTGTACGAGTAACATTGATGCCGTAAGAGGTGCTCATATCTCTTGTGGGAATGTTTTGTGGATGTTTTACGATTTCACCCCTTAACGCTATGATTTTAAGCTAAAGTTTATTTTTTTGAAAATTCTTGAAGTATACTCAAACTGGGTGTCCAATGACAATTTGGTCGGTTCATACGAGTTACATTGGCCCCATGCGAGGTGCTCGTACCTCTCAAAAGACCGTTTTGTGACTTTTTAACATTTTCACCCTTTAACGCCACAAGTTTAATCTGAAGTCTATGTTTTGGCATATTTTAATCGTATACTCAAACCGGGAGTCCGGTGACTACGCGGTCTATTTATACGAGTTACATTGGCCCCGTACGAGGTGTTCGTACAACTTGTGGAAACATTTTGTGGCTATTCTGCAATTTCTTCCCTTAACGCTATGTTTTTAAGCTTAGGTATAATATTTTGCAAATTTTTGACGTATACTCATGCGGGGAGTCCAGTGACTAAGGGGTTGGTTCGTAGGAGTTACATTGGCCCTGTGTGAGGTGTTCATACCTCTCACAAGACCGTTTTGTGGATTTTTCGCATTTTCACCGTTTGATGCCCTATTTTTAATCCCAAGTCTAAATTTTGGCAAATTATCATCGTATACTAAAACCGGGTGTCCGATGACTAAGCACTCGGTTTCTATGAGTAACATTGGCCCCGTGCGAGCTGTTGGCACCTCTTGTGGAAACATTTTGTGGCTGTTTTACGATTTCACCCCTTAACGCTATGTTTTTAATCCCAAGTCTAATTTTTTGCAAATTCTCGATGTATACTCAAATCAGGAGTCCGTTGACTATGAGGTCGGTTCGTACGAGTTACATTGCCCCGTACTAGGTGCTCGTACCTCTCACATGACCGTTTTGTGGATTTTTTACATTTTTATAATTTTATACCAATTTTTTAATCCCAAGTCTAATTTTTGGCAAATTCTCATCGTATACTCAAATAGGGAGTTCGCTGACTCTGCGGTCGGTTTGTACGAGTTACATTGGTCTCGTACGAGGTGACCACACCTCTTGTGAAACCGTTTTGTTATTGTTTTACGTTTTCACCCCTTGACACAATATTTTAGGCATAAGTATAAATTTTTGAAATTCTCATCGTATACCCAAACCAAAAGGTCGGTGACTCCGTTGTCAATTTGTATGAGTTAAATTAGTCTCGTGCGATCTTCTCATGCCACTTACGAAACCGTTTTGTAGATGTCTTACACTGACCGCTTAATGCCATGTTTTTAGGTCCAAGTCTAGATTTTAGAAATTCTCATTTTATACTCCAAACGGGAGGCTGATGACTACGTGGTCGGTTAATACGAGTTACAATGATCCCGTATGAGGTGCTCATACCTCTTATGGGAACGTTTTGTGGTGGTTTGACGATTTCACCCCTTAACGCTATGGTTTTAAACCCAAGTCTATTTTTTTTGCAAATTCTCGAAGTATTCTCAAACCGGGAGTCCGGTGACCATGCGATTAGTTCTTACTAGTTACATTAGCCCCGTGCAAGGTACTCGTACCACTCACAAGACCATTTTGTGTCTTTTTTACATTTTCACCCTTTGATGCTAAGTTTATAATTCCATGTCTATTTTTTGGAAAATTCTCATCGTACACTCAAATCGGGAGTTCAGTGACTACGCAGTCAATTTGTACGAGTTACATTGGCCCCTTACGATGTGCTCGTACTGCTTATGGAAATGTTTTGGGGTTGTTTTACGATTTTACCCATTAACGCCATGTTTTAAGCCCAAGTCTAAATTTTGTAAATTCTCATCGTATACTAAAACCGAAAGGCCGGTGACTACGCGGTCGATTCGTACGAGTTACATTGGTCCCGTGCGAGCTACTTATGCCTCTTGCGAAATCTTTTTGTGGTTTTTTTACACTCACCCCTTGATGCCACATTTTTAAGCCCAGGTCTAAATTTGAGAAATTCTCATTGTATACTCAAAACGGGACGTCGATGACTATGCGGTCGTTCGTACGAGTTAGATTGATCCCGTAAGAGGTGCTCGTATCTCTTGTGGGAAGGTTTTGTGGCTGTTTTATGATTTCACCCCTTAACGTTATGGCTTTAAGACGAAGTCTATTTTTTTGCAAATTCTCGAAGTATACTCAAACCGGGAGTCCGATGACTATGTGGTCGGTTCATACGAGTTACATTGGCCCCATGTGAGGTGCTCGTACCTCTCATAAGACCATTTGTGACTTTTTTGTATTTTCACCCTTTGACGCCACATTTTTAATCCGAAGTCTAGGTTTTGGCAAATTCTCAATGTATACTCAAACCGGGGGTCCTATGACTACGCGGGTCAGATTTTATGAGTGACATTGGCCCCGTGCGAGGTATTTGTACCACTCGTGGAAACGTTTTGTGGATGTTCTGTGATTTGAGCCCTTAACGCTATGTTTTTAAGCTTAAGTATATTTTTTTTCAAATTTTCTATGTATACTCAAGCTGGGAGTCCGGTGACTATGCGGTTGATTCGTACGAGTTACATTGGCCCCGTGCGAGGTGTTCGTACCTCTCAAAAGACCGTTTTGTGAATTTTTTACATTTTCACCCTTTGGTGCCATGTTTTTAATCCCAAGTCTATTTTTTGGCGAATTCTCATCGTATACTCAAGCCGGGAGTCTGGTGACTACGCGGTCAGTTTGTACGAGTTACATTGGCCCCGTACGAGGTGCTCGTACCTCTTGTGGAAACGTTTTGTGGAAGTTTTATGATTTTACCTCTTAACGCTATGTTTTTAAACCCAAGTATAATTTTTTGCAAATTCTCGACGTATACTCAAATCGGGAATCCGATGACTATGCAGTCGGTTCGTACGAGTTAATTTAGCCCCTTGCTTGGTGCTCGTACCTCTAACAAGACCGTTATGTGGATTTTTTACATTTTTACAATTTGACACCAAGTTTTTAGTCCCAAGTCTAATTTTTGGCAAATTCTCATCGTATACTCAAACCGGGAGTTCGGTGACTCCGTGGTCGATTTGTACGAGTAACATTGGTCCCGTATGAGGTGACCACACCTCTTACGAGCCTGTTTTGTTATTGTTTTACATTTTCACCCGTTGACACCATATTTTAAGCCTAAGCCTAAATTTTTTCAAATTCTCATCGTATATGGAAACCGAAAGGCCGGTGACTACATTGTTAATTTCTACGAGTTACATTAGTCCCGTGCGAGGATTTCATGCTTCCTACAAAACCGTTTTGTGGATGTTTTACACTGACCCCCTGATGCCATGTTTTTAGGCCCAAGTTTAAATTATAGAAATTCTCATTTTATACTCCAAACGGGAGGCCGATGACTACGTGGTCTATTCATATGAGTTACATTGATCCCGTACGAGGTGGTCATACCTCTTATGGGAACGTTCTGTAGTTATTTGACGATTTCACCCCTTAACACTACGCTTTTAAGACCAAGTCTAATTTTTTTGCAAATTCTCGAAGGATACTCTAATCGAGAGTCCGGTGACTATGTAATCGGTTTGTATGAGTTACATTGGCCTTGTGCGAGGTGCTCGTACCTCTCACAAGACCAATTTGGGTCTTTCTTACATTTTCACCCTTTGACGCCATGTTTTTTAATTCCAAGTCTAATTTTTGGCAAATTCTCGCCGTATACTCAAATCGGGAGTCCGGTGACTACGCGGTCAGTTTGTAAGTTACATTGGCCCCGTACGATGTGCTCGTACCTCTTATGGAAACGTTTTGTGGTTGTTTTATGATTTCACCCATTGACTCCATGTTTTTAAGCCCAAGTCTAAATTTTGTAAATTATCATCGTATACTCAAACCGGAAGGCCGGTGACTATGCGGTCGATTCGTATGAGATATATTGGTCCCGTGCAAGCTACTCATGCCACTTACGAAATATTTTTGTGGTTGTTTTACACTCACCCCTTGACACCACATTTTTAGGCCCAAGTATAAATTTATGAAATTCTCATTGTATACTCAAAACGGGATGATGATGACTATGTGGTCGGTTCGTACGAGTTACATTGATTCCGTATGAGGGGCTCGTATCTCTTGTGGGAATGTTTTGTGGCTATTTTAGGATTTCACCCCTTAACGCTATGATTTGAAGCCCAAGTCTTTTTTTGTAAATTCTCGACGTATACTCAAACCGAGAGTCCGACGACTATGCGGTCGATTCGTATGACCTACATTCACCCCATGCGAGGTGCTCATACCTCTCACAAGACCATTTTGTGACTTTTTTTACAATTTCACCCTTTGACGCCACGTTTTTAATTCGAAGTCCATGTTTTGGAAAATTCTCATTGTATACTGAAACCGGGAGTCCGATGACTATACGGTCGGTTTGTACGAGTTACATTAGCCTCATGCAAGGTGTTCGTACCACTCATGGGAACGTTTTCTCGTTGTTCTGTGATTTCACCCCTTAACGCTATGTTTTTAAGATTACGTATAATTTTTTGCAAATTTTTGACGTATACTCAAGCCGGGAGTCCGGTGACTATATGGTTGGTTCGTACTAGTTACATTGGCCCCGTGCGAGGTGCTCGTACCTCTCAGAAGACTGTTTTGTGGATTTTTTACATTTTCACCCTTTGATGCCATGTTTTTAATCCCAAGTCTAATTTTGGGCAAATTCTCATCGTATACTCAAACTGGGAGTCCGATGACTTCGCGGTCTGTTTGAACGAGTTACATTGGACCCTTGCGAGGTGCTCGTACCTCTTGTGGAAATGTTTTGTCGGTGTTTTACGATTTCACCATTTAACGCTATGTTTTTAAGCCCAAGTTTAATTTTTTGCAAATTCTTGACGAATACTCAAACCGGGAGTCTGATGACTATACGGTCGGTTCGTACAAGTTGCATTGGTCCCGTGCTAAGTGCTCGTACCTCTCACAAGACCCTTTTGTGGATTTTTTACATTTTTACAATATGTCACCAAGTTTTTAATCCCAGGTAATTTTTGGCAAATTCTCATCGTATACTCAAACCGGGAGTTCGGTGACTCCGCGATCCGTTTGTAAGAGTTACATTCGTCCCGTATGAGGTGACCACACATCCTACGAGACCATTTTGTTATTGTTTTACGTTTTCACCCCTTTACACCATATTTTAGGCCTAAGTCTAAATTTTGCAAATTCTCATCGTATACCCAAACCAAAAGGCCGATAACTACGCTGTCAATTTGAATGAGTTTCATTAGTCCCGTGCGAGGTTCTCATGCCTCTTACGAAACTGTTTGTGTATGTTTTACAATGAACCCTTGATGCCATGTTTTTAGGCCCAAGTCTAAATTTTAGAAATTCTCATTTTATACTCCAAACGGAAGGCCCATGACTATGTGGTCGGTTCATACGAGTTACATTGATCCCGTATGAGGTGCTCATTACTCTTATGGGAATGTTTTGAGGTTGTTTGACGATTTCCCCCCTTAACATTATGCTTTTAAGCCCAAGTATAATTTTTTGCAAATTCTCGATGTATACTCAAATCGAAGTTCGATAACTATGCGATCGGTTCGTACGAGTTACATTGGCCCCGTTCGAGGTGCTCGTACCTCTCACAAGACCGTTTTGTGGATTTTTTATATTTTCACCCTTTGACTCCATATTTTAATTCCTAGTCTAATTTTTGGGAAATTCTCATCGGATACTCAAAATGGGAGTCCGGTGACTACGCGGTCAGTTTGTACAAGTTACATTGGCCCCGTACGATGTGCTTGGACCTCTTGTGGAAACGTTTTGTGGATGCTTTACGATATTACCCATTGACACCATGTTTTTAAGCCCAAGTCTAAATTTTGTAAATTCTCATCGTATACTCAAACCGAAAGGCCGGTGACTAAGCGGTTGATTCGTACGGGTTACATTGGTCCCGTGAGAGCTACTCATGCCTCTTACGAAATCTTTTTTTGGTTATTTTACACTCACCCCTTGACAGCACATTTTTAGGCCCAAGTCTAAATTTTAGAAATTCTCATTATATACTCAAAACGGGACGCCAATGACTACATGGTCGTTTCGTACTAGTTACATAATCCCCTACAAGGTGCTCGTATCTTTTATGGGAATGTTTTTGTGGCTATTTTACAATTTCACCCCTTAACGATATGCTTTTAAGCCCAAGTCTATTTTTTTCAAATTCTCTACGTATACTAAAACTGGGAGTCAGATGACTATGCGATTAGTTCGTACGAGTTACATTGGCCCCATGCGAGGTGCTTGTACCTCTCATGAGACTGTTTTGTGACTTTTTTACATTTTCACCCTTTGACGCCAGGTTTTTAATCCGAAGTCTATGTTTTGGCAAATTCTCATAGTATACTCAAACCCGGAGTTCGGTGACTACACGATCGGTTTGTACGAGTTACACTGCCCCGTGCGAGGTGGTCATACCACTTATGGAAACGTTTTGTGGTTGTTCTACGATTTCACCCCTTAACGCTATGTTTTTAAGCTTAAGTATGATTTCTTGCAAATTTTTAACGTATACTCAAGCCGGGAGTCCAGTGACTACACGGTTGGTTCGTACGAGCTACATTGGTCCCATGTGAGGTGCTCGTACCTCTCACAAGACCATTTTGTGGATTTTTAACATTTTCACTCTTTGATGCCATGTTTTTAATCCCAATCTAATTTTTGGTGAATTCTCATCGTATACTCAAACCAGGAGTCCGGTGACTACGCGGTCGGTTTGTACGACTTACATTGGCCCTGTGCGAGGTGACGACACTTCTTACGAGACCATTTTTTATTGTCTTATGTTTTCACCCCTTGACGCCATATTTTAGGCCTAAGTCTAAATTTTGTAAATTATCATTGTATACTCAAACAGGAAGACCGGTGACTACGCGGTCGATTCGTACGAGCTAGATTGCTTCCGTGTGAGCTTCTCATGCCTCTTACGAAATCGTTTTATGGCTATTTTAGAATCACCCCTTGACCCCATGTTTTTAGGCCCAAATCTAAATTTTGGAAATTCTCATTGTATACTAAAAATGAGATGCCGATGACTACGTGGTCGGTTCTTACGAGTTACATTGATCCCGTACGAGGTGTTCATACCTCTTGGGGAATGTTTTGTGGCTATTTTACGATTTCACCCCTTAACTTTATACTTTTAAGTGCAAGTCTATTTTTTTGTGAATTCTTGACGTATACTCAAACCGGGAGTCCGGTGACTATGCGGTCAGTTCTTATAAGTTGAATTGTCCCCATACGAGGTGGTCGTACCTCTCACAAGGCCATTTTGTGGATTTTTTACATTTCCACACATTGATACCCTGTTTTTAATCCCAAGTTTAATTTTTCACAAATTTTAATCCTATATTCAAATCGGGAGTCCGATGACTACGCTGTCGATTTGTACGAGTTACATTGGTCCCGTACCTCTTGCAGAAACAATTTGTCCCCATGCGAGGGGCTCATACCTCTTGCAGAAACAATTTGTGCTTATTTTACGATTTCACCCCTTAACGCTATGTTTTTAAGCCCGAGTATAATGTTTCAAAAATTCTTGATGTATACTCAAATCAGGAGTCCGATGATTATGCGATTGGTTCGTACGAGTTACATTGGCCCTGTGCGAGGTGCTCGTACCTCTCACAAGATCGTTTTGTGGATTTTTTTAAATTTGCACCCTTTGACACCATCTTTTTAATCCCAAGTCAATTTTTTTCCAATTTCTCATCGTATACTCAATTCGAAAGCCGGTGACTACGAGGTCAGTTTGTACGAGTTACATTGGTACCGTACACGGTGACCACACCTCTTACGAGACCGTTTTTCTATTATTTTACATTTTCACCCATTGAACGCCATATTTTAGTACTAAGTCTAAATTTTCTAAATTCTCATCATATAGTCAAACCGGAAGGCCAGTGACTACGCGATCGATTCATATGATTTACATTGGTCCCGAGCGAGCTTCTCATGCCTCTTACGAAACCATTTTGTGGTTGGTTTACACTCACCCCATGATGCCATGTTTATAGGCCCAAGTCTAAATTTTAGAAATTCTCATGGTATACTTAAAACGGGAGGCCGATGACTACGTGGTCGGTTCGTACGAGTTATATTGATTCCTTATGAGATGCTCGTACCTCTTGTGGTTGTTTTATGATTTCATCCCCAAACGCTTTGTTTTTAAGCCCGTGTCTATTTTTTTGCAAATTCTCGACGTATACTTAAATCGGGAGTCCGGTGACTATGCGGTCGATTCGTACGAGTTACATTGGCCCCGTGCGAGGTCCTTGCGCCTCTCACAAGATCGTTTTGTGGATTTTTTACATTTTTACCCTTTGATAATAAGTTTTTAATCCCAAGTCTAATTTTGCAAATTCCCATCGTATACTCAAACCAGGAGAACGGTGACTACGCGATCGATTCGTACGAGTTACATTGTCCCCGTGCGACAGGCCCGTACCTCTCACAAGAACGTTTTGTGGATTTTTTATATTTTCACCTTTTGACGCCATGTTTTTCATCCCAAGTCTAATTTTACGCAAATTCTCATCATATACTCAACCCGAGAGTCCAATGACTACGTGGTCAGTCTGTACGAGTTACATTGGCCCCGTGCAAGGTGCTCGTACCTCTTGTGGAAATGTTTTGTTATTGTTTTACGATTTTACCCCATAATACTATATTTTTATGCCCAAGTCTAGTTTTTTGCAAATTCTCGATGCATACTCAATTCGAGAGTCCGGTGACTATGTGGTCGATTCGTACGAGTTACATTGGCTCCATACGAGGTGTTCGTACCTCTCACAAGACCGTTTTGTGGATTTTTTTGAATTTACACCCTTTGACACCATATTTTTAATCCCAAGTCTAATTTTTGGCAGATTCTCATCGTTTACTCAAACTGGGAGCCGGTGACTACGCGGTCAGTTTGTACGAGTTACATTGGTCCCGTACGACGTGACCACACCTATTACGACACCGTTTTTCTGTTGTTTTATGTTTTCACCCCTTGAATGCCATATTTTAGTCCTAAGTCTAAATTTTTCAAATTCTCATTGTATACCCAAACTAGAAGGCCGGTGACTACACAATCAATTTGTACGAGTTACATTGGTCCCGTGCGAGGTGCTCATGCCTCTTACGAAATAGTTTTGTGGATGTTTTACACTCACCCCTTGACGCAATGTTTTTAGTCCCAAGTCCAAATTTTAGAAATTCTTGTTGTATACTCAAAACGGGAGGCTGATGTCTACGTGGTCGATTTGTACGAGTTACATTGATCCGGTACAAGGTTCTCGTACTTCTTCTGGGAACGTTTTCTTGGTGTTTTATGATTTCACCGCTTAACGCCATGCTTTTAAGCCCAAGTCTGATTTTTTCCAAATTCTCGATGTATACTCAAACCGGGAGTCTGGTAACTATGCGGTCGATTCGTACAAGTTACATTGGCCCCGTGCGAGGTTCTCGTACTTTTGTGGAAACGTTTTGTGGATGTGTCACGATTTCACCCCTTAATGCTATGTTTTTAAGCCCAAGTCTAATTTTTTACAAATTCTCAACGTATACTAAAGCCTGGAGTCCAATGACTATGCGGTCAGTTTGTACGAGTTACATTAGCCCCGTGCGAGGTGCTCGTACCTCTCACAAGACCGTTTTGTGTCTTTTTTACATTTTCACCCTTTGACGCCATGGTTTTAATACCGAGTATATTTTTTGGCAAAGTATCATCATATACTCAAATTGGGAGACGGGTGACTACGCGACCGGTTCGTACGAGTTCCTTTGATCCCGTTCCAGGTGCTCATACCTCTGTGGGAACATTTTGTGGATGTTTTATGATTTCACCCCTTAACTCTATTTTTTTCAGCCCAAGTCTATTTTTTTGTAAATTCTCGACATATACACAAACCGGGAGTCCGTTGACTATCTGATCGGTTCGTACGACTTACATTCACCCCATGCGAGGTGCTCGTACCTCTCACAAGACCATTTTGTGACTTTTTTTACAATTTCTCCCTTTGACGCCACATTTTTTATCCGAAGTCTAAGTTTGGGCAAATTCTCATCGTATACTCAAACTGGGAGTCCGGTGACTATGCGGTAGATCTGTACGACTTACATTGGCCCTGTGCGAGGTGGTCGTACCTCTTATGGAAACATTTTGTGGCAGTTTCACGATTTCACCCCTTAACGCTATGTTTTTAAGCCCAAATCTAATTTTTTGCAAATTCTCGGGTATACTCAAATCGGGAGTTCGGTGATTATGCGATCGGTTCGTAGGAGTTACATTGGCCCCGTTCGAGGTGCTCGTACCTCTCACAAGACCATTTTGCGTCTTTTTTACATTTTCACCCATTGACGCCCTATTTTTAATCCCAAGTCTAATTTTGGGCAAATTCTCATTGTATACTCAAATCGGGAATCCGATGACTACGCGGTCGGTTTATATGAGTTACATTGGTCCCGTACGAGGTGACCACACATCTTACGACACTGTTTTGTTATTATTTTACGTTTTCACCCCTTAACACCATATTTAAGGCCTAAGTCTAAATTTTGCAAATTCTTATCGTATACTCAGATCGAAAGGTCGGGGACTATGCTTTCAATTTGTACAAGTTACATTGATCCCGTGCGAGGTTCTCATGCCTCTTACGAAATCTTTTTGTCGATCTTTTACGCTCACCCCTTCACGCCATGTTTTTAGGCCCAAGTCTAAATTTTGGAAATTCTCATTTTATACTCCAAACAGGAGGGCGATGACTACGTGGTCGGTTCATACAAGTCACATTGATCTCGTACGAGGTGCTCATACCTCTTGGGGGAACGTTTTGCAGCTATTTTACGATTTCACCCCTTAACACAATGCTTTTAAGCCGAAGTTTAATTTTTTGAAAATTCCCCACGTATCCTCAAGTTAGGAGTTTGGTGACTATGCGATCGGTTCGTACGAGTTACATTGGCCCCGTGTGAGGTGCTCACACCTCTCACAAGACCGTTTGTGGATTTTTAAAATTTCACCCTTGACACCATCTTTTTAATCCCAAGTCTAATTTTTTGCAATTTCTCATCGTATACTCAAACAGAAAGCCGATTGCAATGCGGTCAGTTTGCACGATTTACAATGGTCCCGTACAAGGTGACCACACCTATTACGAGACCATTTTTCTATTATTTTACGTTTTCACCCCTTGAACGCCATATTTTAGTCCTAAGTTTAAATTTTCCAAATTCTCATCGTATACTCAAACTGGAAGGCCCGTGACTACGCGATCAATTCGTATGAGTTACATTGGTCCCGAGCGAGATGTTCATGCCTCTTATGAAACCATTTTGTGGCTCCTTTACACTCATCCCTTGACGCCATGTTTTTAGGCCCAAGTCTAAATTTTCGAAATTCTCTGGGTATACTCAAAATGGGAGGTCGATGACTACGTGGTCGGTTCGTAAGAGTTACATTGATCCCTTACGAGATGCTCGTACCTCTTGTGGAAACGTTTTGTGGTTGTTTTATCATTTCATCCCAAAAGGCTATGTTTTTAAGCCCATGTCTATTTTTTTGCAAATTCTCGACGTATACTCAAACTGGGAGTCCAGTGACTATGCGGTCAGTTCGTATGAGTTACATTGGCCTCGTGCGAAGTGCTCGCGCCTCTCACACGATCGTTTTGTTGATTTTTTACATTTTTTCCCTTAGATGACAAGTTTTTAATGCCAAGTCTAATTTTGCATTCTCTCATCGTGTACTGAAACTGGGAGGCCGGTGACTACGCGGTCGATTCGTACGAGTTACATTGGCCCCATGCGAGGTAATCGTACCTCTCACAAGATCGTTTTGTGGCATTTTTAAATTTTCACTCTTTGACGCCATGTTTTTAATCTCAAGTCTAATTTTTCGCAAATGCTAATCATATATTCAAGCCGGGAGTTCGGTGACTACACGATCGGTTTGTACGAGTTACATTGGCCCCGTGATAGGTCCTCATACCTCTTGCGTAAACAATTTTTTATTATTTTACGACTTCACCCCTCAAAGCTATGTTTTTAAGCCCGAGTCTAATTTTTCACAAATTCTTCACGTATACTCAAATCAGGAGTTCGGTGACTATACGATCGGTTCTTACGAGTTGCATTGTCCACGTGCGAGGTGCTCGTACCTCTCACAAGACCGTTTTGTGGCTTTTTTTTAATTTTCACCCTTTAACACCATCTTTTTAATCCCAAGTCAAATTTTTGTCAATGTCTCATCATATACTCAAACTAAAAGTCGGTGACTACACGGTCAGTTTGTACGAGTTACATTGGTCCCGTACAAGGTGACCACACCTCTTACGAGACCGTTTTTCTATTATTTTACGTTTTCACCCCTTGAACGGCATATTTTAGTCCTAAATCCAAATTTTTCAAATTCTCATCGCATACTCAAATCGGAAGGCCGGTGACTATGCGATCGATTCGTATGAGTTACATTGGTTCCGAGCGAGGTGCTGATGCCTCTTACGAAACCATTTTGTGTCTATTTTACACTCACCCCTTGACACCATGTTTTTAGGCCAAAGTCTAAATTTTAGAAATTCTCATGGTATACTCTAAACGGGAGGCCGATGACTACGTGGTCGGTTCATACGAGTTACATTGATCCCTTATGAGGTGCTCATACCTCTTGTGGAAACGTTTTGTGGTGGTTTTATGATTTCATCCCTAAACGCAGCCCATGTTTTTTTTTGCAAATTCTCGACATATACTCAAATCACGAGTCCGGTGACTATCCGCTCGGTTCGTACGAGTTTCATTGGCCCCGTGCGAGGTGCTCGCACCTCTCACAATATCATTTTGTGGATTTTTTACATTTTACCCTTTGACAACAAGTTTTTAATCCCAAGTCTAATTTTGCAAATTCTCATCGTATACTCAAACCGAGAGGCCGATGATTACGCAGTCGATTTGTACGAGTTACATTGTCCCCTTGCGAGTTGCCCGTACCTCTCACAAGACCGTTTTGTGGATTTTTTATATTTTCAACTTTTGACACCATGTTTTCCATCCCATGTCTAATTCTACGCAAATTCTCATCGTATACTCAAACTGGGAGTCAGGTGACTACACAGTAAGTCTGTACGAGTTAAATTGGCCCCGTGCAAGGTGCTCATACATCTTGTGGAAATGTTTTGTTACGGTTTTACGATTTTACCCCTTAATGCTATGTTTTTAAGCCCAAGTCTAAGTTTTTGCAAATTCTTGACCCATACTCAATTCGAGAGTCATGTGACTATGTGGTCGATTCGTACGAGTTACATTGGCCCCGTACGAGGTGTTCGTACCTCTCACAAGACCGTTTTGTGGTATTTTTACATTTTCACCCTTTGACGCCATGTTTTTAATCCCAAGTCTAATTTTTTGCAAATTCTAATCGTATATTCAAACCAAACGTTCGATGACTATGCGGTCGGGTTGTACGAGTTACATTGACCCCGTGAGAGGTGACCACACCTATTACGAGACCGTTTTTCTATTGTTTTACGTTTTCACCCCTTGAATGCCATATTTTAGTCGTAAGTCTAAATTTTCCAAATTCTCATCGTATACCCAAAGCAGAAGGTCGGTGACTACGCAATCAATTTGTAGAAGTTACATTGGTCCCCTGCGAGGTGCTCATGCCTCTTACGAAACAGTTTTGTGGTTTTTTTACACTCACCCCTTGATGCCATGTTTTTAGGCCCAATTCCAGATTTTTGAAATTCTTATTGTATACTCAAAATGGGTGGCCGATGACTACGTGGTCGATTGGTACGAGTTACATTGATCCCGTACAAGGTGCTCGTACTTCTTGTGGGAATGTTTTCGGGGTGTTTTACGATTTCACCCCTTAACGCCATGCTTTTAAGCCCAAGTCTAATTTTTTGCAAATTCTCGATTTATACTCAAACTGGGAGTCTGGTAACTATGCGGTCGGTTCATACGAGTTACAGTGGCCCCGCGCGAGGTTCTCTTTCCTCTTGTGGAAACGTTTTGTGGTTGTGTCACGATTTCACCCCTTAACGCTATGTTTTTAATCCCGAGACTATTTTTTTACAAATTCTCAATGTATACTCAAACCGGGAGTCCGGTGACTATGCGGTCAGTTCGTACGAGTAACATTGGCCCTGTGCGAGGTGCTCGTACCTCTCACAAGACCGTTTTGTGTCTTTTTTACATTTTCACCGTTTTACGCAATGTTTTTAATCCCAAGTCTAATTTTTCACAAATTCTCATCATATACTCAAATTGGGTGTCCGATGACTATGCAGTCGGTTTGTATGAGTTACATTGGCCCCGTGCGACGTGGTCGTACCTCTTATGGAAACGTTTTGTGGCAGTTTCATGATTTCACCCCTTAACGCTATGTTTTTAAGCCTAAGTCTAATTTTTTGAAAATTCTCGAGGTATAATCAAATCGGGAGTTCGGTGACTATGTGGTCAGTTCATACGAGTTACATTGGCCCCGTTCGAGGTGCTCGTACCTCTCAGAATACCATTTTGTGTCTTTTATACATTTTCACCCATTGACGCCCTGTTTTTAATCCCAAGTCTAATTTTGGGCAAATTCTAATTACATACTCAAATCGGGAGTCCGATGACTACGCGGTCGGTTTGTATGAGTTACATTGGTCCCGTACGAGGTGGCCACACGTCTTACGACACCGTTTTGCTATTATTTTACGTTTTCACCCCTTGACACCATATTTAAGGCCTAAGTCTAAATTTTACAAATTCTCCTCGTATACTCAAACCGTAAGGTCGGTAACTACGCTTTCAATTTGTACAAGTTACATTGGTCCCGTGCGAGGTTCTCATGCCTCTTACGAAATCATTTTGTCGATGTTTTACGCTCACCCCTTCACGCCATGTTTTTAGGCCCAAGTCTAAATTTTTGAAATTCTCAGTTTATACTCCAAACAGGAGGGCGATGACTATGTGGTCGGTTCATACGATTTACATTGATCCCGTACGAGGGCCTTATACCACTTGGGGAAACGTTTTGCGGCTGTTTGATGATTTCACCCCTTAATGGAATGATTTTAGGCCCAAGCCTAATTTTTTGAAAATTCTCGATGTATCCTCAAATCAGGAGTTCGGTGACTACGTGATCGCTTCATACGAGTTACATTGACCCCGTGTGAGGTGCTCATACCTCTCACAAGACCGTTTTGTGGCTTTTTTAAATTTTCACACTTTGACACCATCTTTTAAATCCCAAGTCTAATTTTTGGCAATTTCTCATCGTATACTCAAACCGAAAGTCGATGACTACGCGTCAGTTTGTACGAGTTACATTGGTCCCGTACAAGGTGACCACACCTCTTAAGAGAACGTTTTTCTATTGTTTTACGTTTTCACCGCTTTAACGCCATATTTTAGTCCTACGTTTAAATTTTCCGAATTCTCATCGTATACTCAAATCGGAAGGCCGGTGACTACGCGATCGATTCGTACGAGTTACATTGGTCCCGAGCGAGATGTTCATACCTATTACGAAACCATTTTGTGGTTGCTTTACACTCATCTCTTGATGCCATATTTTTAGGCCCAAGTCTAAATTTTAGAAATTCTCAAGGTATACTCAAAACGGGAGGCCGATGACTAAGTGGTCGGTTCGTACGAGTTACATTGATCCATTACGAGGTGTTCGTACCTCTTGTGGAAACATTTTGTGGTTGTTTTATGATTTCATCCCATAAGGCTATGTTTTTAAGCCCATGTCTATTTTTTAGCAAATTCTCGACGTATACTCAAATCGGGAGTCCGGTGACTATGCGGTCGGTTCGTACGTGTTACATTGGCCTCGTGCGAGGTGCTTGCGCCTCTCACAAGATCATTTTGTGGATTTTTTACATTTTTACCCTTCGATGACAAGTTTTTAATCCCAAGTCTAATTTTGAAATCTCTCATTGTATACTGAAACCGGGAGGCCAGTGACTACGCACTAAATTTGTACGAGTTACATTGGCCCCGTGCAAGGTGCCCGTACCTCTCACAAGATCATTTTGTCGCATTTTTACCCTTTGACGCCATGTTTTTAATCCCAAGTCTAATTTTTTGCAAAATCTAATTGTATATTCAAACCGGGAGTTCGGTGACTACGCGGTCGGTTTGTATGATATACACTCCTCTCGCGGAAATAATTTGTTGTTATCTTATGATTTCACCACTTAAAGCTATGTTTTTAAGCCCGAGCCTAATTTTTCGCAAATTCTCGACATATAGTCAAATCAGGAGTCCAGTGACTGTGCGATCGGTTCTTACGACTTACATTTGCCCCGTGCGAGGTGCTTGTACCTCTCACAAGATCATTTTGTGGCTTTTTTTAAATTTTCACCCTTTGACACCATCTTTCTAATCCCAAGTCTAATTTTTGGCAATTTCTCATCGTATACTCAAACCGAAAGTCAGTGACTACGCGGTCAGTTTGTATGAGTTACATTGATCCCGTACAAGGTGACCACACCTCTTACGAGACCATTTTCTATTATTTTACGTTTTCACCCCTTGAAAGCCATATTTTAGTCCTAAATCCAAATATTCCAAATTCTCATCTTATACTCAAACCGAAAGGTCGGTGACTACACGATCGATTCGTATGAGTTACATTTGTTCCGAGCGAGGTGCTCATGCCTCTTACGAAACCATTTTTGGTCTATTTTACACTCACCCCTTGATGCCATGTTTTTAGGCCCAAGTCTGAATTTTACAAATTCTCATGGTATACTCAAAATGTGAGGCCGATGACTACGTAGTCGGTTCGTATGAGTTACATTGGTCCCTTACGAGGTGCTCGTACCTCTTGTGGAAACGTTTTGTGGTTGTTTTCTGATTTCATCCCTAAACGCTATGTTTTTAAGCACACGTCTATTTTTTTTTTGCAAATTGTCGACGTATACTCAAACCGGGAGTCCGGTGACTATACGGTCGGTTCGTACGAGTTATATTGGCCCCGTGCGAGGTGTTCGCGCCTCTCATAAGATCATTTTGTGGATTTTTTACATTTTACCCTTTGACAACAAGTTTTTGATCCCAATTCTACTTTTGAAAATTCTCATCATATACTCAAACCGGGAGGCTGGTGACTACGCGGTCGATTCTTACAAGTTGCATTGTCCCCTTACGAGGTGCCCGTGCCTCTCACAAGACCTTTTTGTGGATTCTTTATATTTTCACCTTTTGACACCATGTTTTTCATCCCATGTCTAATTTTACGTAAATTCTCATCGTATACTAAAACTGGGAGTCCGGTGACTACATGATCAGTATGTACGAGTTACATTGGCCCCGTGCAAGGTGCTCGTACCTCTTGTGGAAATGTTTTGTTACTGTTTTACGATTTTACCCCTTAATGCTATGTTTTTAAGCCCAAGTCTAATTTTTTGCAAATTCTAGACGCATACTCAATTCGAGAGTCCTGTGACTATGTGGTCGATTCGTACGAGTTACATTGGCCCCGTACGAGGTGTTCGTACCTCTCACAAAACCGTTTTGTGGCTTTTTTAAATTTTCACCCTTTAACACCATGTTTTTAATCCCAAGTCTAATTTTTGGCAGATTCTCATCATATGCTCAAACCAAGAGCCAATGACTACGCAGTCAGTTTGTACGAGTTTCATTGGTCTCGTACGAGGTGACCACACCTATTACTAGACCGTTTCGCTATTATTTTATGTTTTCACCCCTTGAATGCCATATTTTAGTCCTGAGTCTAAATTTTCCAAATTCTCATCGTATACCCAAACCAGAAAGTCGGTGACTATGCAATCGATTTGTACGAGTTACATTGGTCCCGTGCGAGGTGATCATGCCTCTTACAAAATAGTTTTATGGTTGTTTTACACTCACCCCTTGACGCCATATTTTTAGGCCCAAGTCCAAATTTTAGAAATTCTTGTTATATACTCAAAATAGGAGGACGATGACTACATGGTCGATTTTTACGAGTTACATTGATCCCGTATAAGGTGCTCGTACTTCTTGTGGGAACGTTTTCTGGATTTTTTACGATTTCACCCCTTAACGACATGCTTTTAAGCCCAAGTCTAATTTTTTGCAAATGCTCGAAGTATACTCAAACCGGGAGTCTAGTAACTTTGTGGTCGGTTCGTACGAGTTACATTGGCCCCGTGCGACGTTCTCTTAACTTTTGGGGAAACGTTTTGTGGTTGTGTGACGATTTCACCCCTTAATGCCATGTTTTTAAGCACAAGTCTATTTTTTGCAAATTCTCAACGTATACTCAAACCGGGAGTCCGGTGACTATGCGATCGGTTCGTACGAGTTACATTGGCCCTGGTGAGGTGCTCGTACCTCTCACAAGACCATTTTGTGTCTTTTTACATTTCACCCTTTGACGTCGTGTTTTTAATTCCAAGTATAATTTTTGGCAAATTCTCATCGTATACTGAAAACAGGAGTCGGGTGACTACGCAATCGGTTCGTACACGTTCTAGTGATCCCGTGCAGGGTCCTCGTACCTCTTGTGGGAACGCTTTGTGGATGTTTTACGATTTCACCCCTTAACACTATGTTTTTAAGACCAAGTCTAATTTTTTGTAAATTCTCGACGTATACTCAAACCGGGTGTCCGTTGACTATCTGGTCACTTTGTACGAGTTACATTGGCCCGTGCGAGGTTCTCTCACCTCTCACTAGACCATTTTGTGGGTTTTTTACATTTTCACCCTTGACACCATATTTTTAATCCCAAGTCTAATTTTTCACAAATTATCATCATATACTCAAATTGTGAGTCCGATGACTATACAATCAGTTTCTATGAGTTACATTGGCCCCGTGCGAGGTGCTCGTACCTCTTATGGAAACATTTTGTGACAGTTTTACAATTTGACGCCTTAACACTATATTTTTAAGCCCAAGTATAATTTTTTGCAAATTCTCTATGTATAGTCAAACCGGGAGTTCGGTGACTATGCGGTCGGTTCGTACGAGTTACATTTGCCCTCTTTTTAATCCCAAGTCTAATTTTGGGCAAATTCTCATTATATACTCAAATCGGGAGTTCGATGACTATGCGATCGGTTTTATGAGTTACATTGGTCCCGTACAAGGTGACCACATCTCTTACGACACAGTTTTGTTATAATTTTATGTTTTCACCCCTTGACACCATATTTTAGGCCTAAGTCTAAATTTGGCAAATTCTCGTCATATACTCAAACCAGAAGGTCGGTGACTACGCTTTTAGTTTGAATAAGTTACATTGGGCACGTTCAAGGTTCTCATGCCTCTTACAAAATCGTTTTGTGGATGTTTTACACTCACCCCTTGACGCCATGTTTTTAGGCCCAAGCCTAAATTTTAGAAATTCTCATTTTATACTCCGAATAGGAGGGCAATGTCTACGTGGTCGGTTTATACGAGTTACATTGATCCCGTTTGAGGTGCTCATACCTCTTGCGGGAAATTTTTATGGTTGTTTGACGATTTCACCCCTTAACGCAATGCTTTCAAGCCCAAGTCTATTTTTTTGAAAATTCTCGACGTATCCTCAAACCGGGAGTCTAGTGACTATGCGATCGGTTCGTATGAGTTACATTGGCCCCGTGCGAGGTGCTCGTACCTCTCACAAGAATGATTTCTGGCATTTTTTCATTTTCACCCATTGACGCCGTATTTTTAATCCCAAGTCTAAATTTTGCAAATTCTCATCGTATACTCAAACCTAGAGGAAGGTGACTACGCGATCCGTTCGTACGAGTTATGTTGGACCTATATGGGGTGCTCGTACATGTTGTGGAAACGTTTAGTGTCTTTTTTATGATTTCACCCCTTAACGCTATGTTTTTAAGCCCAAGCCTAATGTTTTGCAAATTCTCGACGTATACTTAAACCAGGAGTCCGGTCACTATACGATCAATTCGTACGAGTTACATTGGCCCCAGGCGAGGTGCTCGTACATCTCACAAGTCCGTTTTGTGGATTTTTTATATTTTCACCCTTTGGCACCATGTTTTTAATCTTAATTCTATTTTTTGGCAAATTCTCATCATATACTCAAACCGGGAGTCCGGTGACTACGCCGCCAGTTTCTATGAGTTACATTTCCCCCGTACGAGGTGCTCGTACCTCTTGTGGAAACATTTTGAAGTTTTTTTTATGATTTCAACCCTAAACGCTACATTTTTAAGCCCAATTCTATTTTTTTTAAATTCTCGACTTATACTCAAATCGGTAGTCCGGTGACTATGCGGTCAGTTCGTATGAGTTATATTGGCCCCGTACGAGGTGCTCGTACCTCTCATAACATGATTTTATGGCTTTTTTTGTATTTTCACCCATTGACGCCATGTTTTTAAACCCAAATCTAATTTTTTGCAAATTCTCATTGTATACGCAAACCGGGAGTCCGATCATTACGCGGTCGATTTGTACGAGTTACATTAGTCCGGTATGAGGTGACCCCACCTCTTACGAGACCGTTTTGTTATTGTTTTATGTTTTCACCCCTTGACACCATATTTTATGCCTAAGTCTAAATTTTTTATATATTCATCGTATACTCAAACCAGAAGGTCGGTGACTATGCGGTCGATTCGTACGAGCTACATTGGTCCAGTGTGAACTTCTCATGCCTCTTATGAAATCATTTTGTAGTTGTTTTACACTCACCCCTTGACCCCATGTTTTTAGGCCCAAGTATAAATTTTAGAAATTCTCATTGTATACTCAAAACAGGAGGTCGATGACTATGTGGTCGGTTCTTATGAGTTACATTGATCCCTTACGAGGTGCTCGTACCTCTTGTGAGAATGTTTTGTGGCTGTTTTACGATTTCACGCCTTAACGCTATGCTTTTAAGCCCAAGTCTAATTTTTTGCAAATTCTTGACATATACTCAAATCGGGAGTTCAGTGACTATGCGGTCAGTTCATATGAGTTAGATTGGCCCCGTGCGAGGTGCTCGTACCTCCCACAAGACCGTTTGTGCCTTTTTTACATTTTCACACTTTGATGCCATGTTTTTAATCCCAAGTCTAATTTTACCAATTGTCATCGTATACTCAAAACGGGAAGCCGGTGACTACGCGGTCGATTCGTTTGAGTTACATTGGCCACGTGCGAGGTAATCATACTCTCACAAGACCGTTTTGTGGCTTTTTAATATTTTAAGGGTTTGATGCCATGTTTTAAATCCCAGGTCCAATTTTTCGCAGATTCTCATTGCAGACTCAAACTAGGAGTCCGGTGACTACGCGGTCAGTTTATACTAGTTACATTGGCCCTGTGTGAGGTGCTCATACCTCTTGTGGAAACATTTTGTGGTTGTTTTACAATTTTACCCCTTAACACTATAATTTTAAGCCTAAGTCTAATTTTTTGCATGTTCTCGATGCATACTCAATTCAGGAGTTCGGTGACTACGCAATCATTTCGTACGAGTTACATTGGCCCCGTGCGAGGTGCTCGTACCTTTCACAAGACTATTTTGTGGCTTTTTTAAACTTTCACCCCTTGACGTCATGTTTTTAATCCCAAGTCTAATTTTTTCCAAATTCTCATCGTATACTCAAACCAGGAGCCGGTGACTACGCAGTCGGTTTGTATGAGTTGCATTGGTCCCGTGCGAGGTGACCACACCGCTTAAGAGACCGTTTTGCTATTGTTTTGCATTTCCAACCCTTGAACCCCATATTTTAGTCCTTAGTCTAAATTTTCCAAATTCTCATCGTATACTCAAACCGGAAAGCCGGTGACTATGCGATCGATTTGTACGAGTTACATTGGTCTCGTGCGAGGTGCTCATGCCTCTTACGAAACAGTTTTGTGTCTGTTTTACACTCACCCCTTGACGCCATGTTTTTAGGCCCAAGTCCAAATTTCAGAAATTCTCATTGTATACTTAAAATGGGAGGCCGATGACTACGTGGTCGATTCGTACGAGTTAAATTGATACCATACGAGGTGCTCATACTTCTTGTGGGAACGTTTTGTTATTTTATGATTTCACCCCTTAACGCCATACTTTTAAGCCCAAGTCTAATTTTTTTCAAATTCTCGACGTATACTCGAACCGTGAGTTTGGTAACTATGTAGTCGGTTCGTACAGTTTACATTGGCCCCGTACAAGGTGATCTTACCTTTTGTGGAAACGTTTTGTGGCTATTTTATGATTTCACCCCTTAACGCTATGTTTTTAAGCCCAAGTCTCATTTTTTTTAAATTCTCAATGTATACTCAAACCAGGAGTCCGGTGACTATGGGGTCGGTTCGTACGACTTACATTGGCCCCGTGCGAGGTGCTCGTAACTCTCACAAGACCGTTTTGTAGCTTTTTTACATTTTCACCCTTTGACACCATGATTTTAATCCGAAGTCTAATTTTTGGGAAATTATCATCGTATACTCAAACCAGGAGTTCGATGACTACGCGATCGGTTCGTACGAGTTCCATTGATCCCGTGCGAGGTGATCGTACCTCTTGTGGGAATGTTTTGTGGATGTTTTACGATTTCACCCCTTAACACTATGGTTTTAAGCCCAAGTCTTATTTTTTTCAAATTCTCGATGTTTACTCAAACTGGGAGTCTGTTGACTATGTGGTCAGTTCGCACAAGTTACATTGGCCCCGTGCGACGTGCTCGTACCTCTCATAAGACCGTTTTGTGGTTTTTTACATTTTCACCCTTTGACGCCATGTTTTTAATCCCAAGTCTAATTTTTTGCAAATTCTCATCGTATACTCAAATCGGGAGTCTGATGATTATGTCGTCGGTTTGTACGACTTACATTTTCCCCGTGCGAGGGGCTCGTACCTCTAAGGGAAACGTTTTGTGACTGTTTTATGATTTCACCCCTTAACACTATGTTTTCAAGCCCAAGTCTAATTTTTTGCAAATTTTTGACGTATACATAAAACCGAGAGTCTGGTGACTATGCGATCGGTTCGTACGAGTTACATTCGCCCCGTGCGAGGTGTTCGTACCTCTCACAATACCGTTTTGTGTCTTTTTTACATTTTCAGCCAATTATGCCATGTTTTTAAATTCAAGTCTATTTTTTGGAAAATTCTCATCGTATACTCAAATTTGGAGTTCGGTGACAATGCGGTCAGTTTGTACGAGTTACATTGGTCCCGTACGAGGTGACCACACCTCTTACGAGACTATTATGCTGTTGTTTTACGTTTTCACCAATTGACACCATATTTTAGTCCTAAGTCTAAATTTTGCAAACTCTCATCATATACTCAAACCGAAAGGCCTGTGACTACGCGGTCAATTTTTACGAGTTACATCGGTCCCGTGTGTGGTGCTCATGCCTCTTACGTAACCGCTTTGTGGTTGTTTTACACTCACCCCTTCACACCATGTTTTTAGGACCAAGTCTAAATTTTAGAAATTCTCATTGTATATTCAAAATGGGAGGTCGATGACTATATGTTCGGTTCGTACGAGTTACATTCATCCCATACTAGGTGCTCATACCACTTATGGGAATGTCTTGTGGTTGTTTTACGATTTCATCCCTTAACGCTATTCTTTTACGCTCATGTCTAATTTTTTACAAATTCTCGAAGTATGCTCAAACCGGGTCTCTGATAACTACGCGGTCGATTCGTACGAGTTACATTAGCCCTAGGCGAGGTGCTCGTACCTCTTGTGGGAACGTTTTGTGGTTTTTTTATGATTTCACCCCTTAAGGCTATGTTTTTAAGCCCAAGTTTAATTTTTTGCAAATTCCCAACGTATACTCAAATCGGGAGTCCGACGACTATGCGGTCGATTCTCACAAGTTACATTGTCCCCGTGATAGGTTCTTGTGCCTCTCAGAAGACCGTTCGGTGGCTTTTCTACATTTTTACCCTTTGACGCCATGTTTTTAATTCCAATTCTTTTTTTTTTTGGCAAATTCTCATCATATACTCAAACTGGGAGTCCGGTGACTATGCGATCGGTTTGTACGAGTTCCATTTATCCCATAATAGGTGCTCGTACCTCTTGTGGGAACGTTTTGTTTATGTTTTATGATTTCAACCCTTAATGCAATGTTTTTAAGCCCAAGTCTAATTTTTTGCAAATTTTCAACATATACTCAAACCGGGAGTCCGGTGACTATGCGATCAGTTTGTACAAGTTACATTGGCCCCGTGCGAGATGCTCGTACTTCTCACAAGACTGTTTTGTGGTTTTTTACATTTTTACCCTTTGACGCCATGTTTTTAATCCCAGACCTAATTTTTCATAAATTCTCATCGTATACTCAAACCAGGAGTCTGGTGATCGATTTGTACGAGTTAAAATTGCCGCGTTCGAGGTGTTCGTTGCAAATTTTTGATGTATACTCAAACTGGGAGTCCGGTGATGACGCGGTCGGTTTGTACGAGTTACATTTGTATCGTGCGAGGTGCGCATGCCTCTTACGGGACTGTTTTGTTGTTGTTTTATGTTTTTACCCCTTGTTTCCATGGTTTTAAGCCCAACTCCAATTTTTTGCAAATTCGCATCGTATACTGAGACCGGGAGTCCAGTGACTATGTGGTCATTCGTACAAGTTACATTGGTACCGTGCAAGGTGCTCGTACCTCTTACGAGACCATTTTGTGGTTGTTTTATGTTTTCTCCCCATATTTTTTGTTATGTTTTGCAAATTCTCACCGATACTTAAACCGGGATGCCGGTGACTATGTGATCGGTTTGTACGAGTTACATTGGTCCCGTACAAGGTGCTCGTACCTCTTATGGAACCGTTTTGTGGTTGTTTTACATTTTCACCCATTGACCCTCTCTTTTTAAGCCCACGTCCATTTTTTGCAAATTCTCATCATATACTCAAAGCCAAAGACATGTGACAATGCGGTGGGATCGTGTGATTTACGTTGGTCCCGTGCAAGGTTCATGTTCCTCTTACGGGACTGTTTTGTGGTTGTTTTACATTTTCACCCCTTGATGACATGTTTTTAAGCCCAGTCTAATTTTTTGCAAATTATCTCCGTGTACTCAAATCGTGTGTCCGGTGACTATATGGTTGGTTCGTATGAGTAACATTGGTCCCATCCGAGGTCACGTTGCCTCTTACAGGACCGTTTTGTGGATGTTTTCTGTTTTCACCCTTTGGCAGCACGTTTTAAGTTTAAGACTAATCGATTACAAATTCTCATTTATACTCAAATCGAGAGTCCGGTGACTACGTGGTCAGTTCGTACGAGTCACATTGGTCCCGTACGAGGTGCTCATGCCTTTTAAGGTACCGTTTTGCTATTATTTTAAGTTTTCACCCCTTGACACCATGTTTTTAATCCCAAATCTATTTTTTTGCAAATTCTCACCATTTACTCAAACTGGGCATCAGCTAACTCTGCGATCGTCTCGTATGAGTTATATTAATCTCGTGTAACGTGCTCGTACCTCTTATGGGACCGTTTTGTGTCTGTTTTATGTTTTGAGCCCCTGATGCCATGTTTTTAAACCCCGGACTAATATTTTGCAAATTATTGTTGTTTACTTAAACCGGCAGTTTGGTGACTATGCGGTCAGTTCGTATGAGTTACATTAGTCCCGTGCGAGTTTCCCATGCCTCTTACTAAACCGTTTTGTGGTTGTTTCCCATTTTCATCCCTTAATGCCATTACTTAGGCCTAAGTCTAAATTTTGCAAATTCTCATAGCATACTCAAATGGGGAGCCCATCGACTACATCGTCGGTTCGTACGAGTTACATTGGTCCCATACGAGGTTCCCGCACCTCTTACGAGAGAATTTATTGATTATTTTACGTTTTCACCCCTTGACATCGTATTTTATGTCTAAGTCTAAATTCCACATATTCTTATCGTATACTCAAACCAGGAGGTGAGTGACTATTTGGTCAGTTTATATGAGTTACATTGGTCCCGTGCGAGGTACTCATACCTCTTAGGGGACCATTTGGGGTAGTTTTTCATTTTCACTCCTTGACGCCATGTTTTTAAGATGAAGTCTATTTATTTGCAAATTCTCATCGAATACTCAAACCGGGAGTTCGGTGACTATGTGGTCATTTCGTACGACTTACATTCGTCCCGTGCGAGGTGTTCATGCCTCGTATGGGAATGTTTTGTGGTTGTTTTATGTTTTCACTCCTTGATGCCATATTTTAGGCCTAAGTCTAAATTATATAAATTATCTCCTTATACTCAAACCGAGAGTTTGGTGACTACGCGATCAGTTCGTACGAGTTACATTGGTCCCGTGCGAGGTGCTCGTGCCTCTTACGAGACCATTTTGTGGATGTTTTACATTTTCACCCCATGATGCTATGTTTTTAAGCATAATTCTAACCGATTACAAATTCACGTCGTATACCCAAACGGGGAGTCAGGTGATGATGCCATCAGTTCATATGAGTTACATTGGTCCCGTGCGCGGTTACCACACCTCTAACGGGACCATTTTGTGATTGTTTTACATTTTCCCCCTTTCACACCATATTTTAGGACAACTTCTAAATTTTGTAAATTCTCATTGTATACTGAAACTGTAAGGTCAGTGACTATGTAGTCGTTTCGTACGAGTTCCATTAGTCCGGTGCAAGGTGCTCATTCCACTTACGGGACCATTTTGTGGTTATTTTATGCTCACCCCTTAACGCCATGTCTCTAGGCCCAAGTCAATTTTTAAAATACTCTTCGGTACTCAAACAGAGAGGTCAATAACTAAGTGATCGGTTCGTATGAGTTACGTTGTTCCCGTGCGAAGTATTTATACCTCTTATGGGTCCATTTATGGCTCTTTTACATTTTCACCCCTTAACGCCATGTTTTTAAGCCCAAGTGTATTTTTTGCAAATTCTCATCGTATACTCAAACTGGGAGTCCGGTGTCTGCGTGGTCGGTTTGTATGAGTTACATTGGTCCCGTGCGAGGTTCCCATGCCTTTTACGGGACCATTTTGTGGTTGTTTTATGTTTTCATCCCTTGACGCCATATTTTAGGCCTAAGTCTAAATTTTTGGAAATTCTCTTCGTATACTCAACTTGAGAGTTCGGTGACTATGCGATATGTTCGTACAAGTTACATTGGTCCCGTGCGAGGTGCTCGTGCCTCTTACGGGACCGTTTTGTGGCTATTTTATGTTTTCACCATTTGATGACATGTTTTAAGTGTAATTCTAACTGATTACAAATTCTCATTGTATACTCAAACAGGGAGTCCGATAACTACGCCATCGAATCATAAGAGTGACATTGGTCCTGTGCGAGGTACCTGCACCTCTTACGGGACCATTTTGTGATAGTTTTATGTTTTCACCCCTTAACATAGTATACTCAAATCGGAAGGTCGGTGACTACATTGTAGATTTGTACGAGTTGCATTGGTCTCGTGTGAGGTGCTCATTCCTCTTATGTGACCATTTTGTTATTATTTTATGCTCACCCCTTGACGCCATGTCTATAGGCCCAAGTCTAAATTTTGTAAATTCTCATCGATACTCAAACTGGGAGGTCGGTGACTATACGATTGGTTTATACGAGTTAAATTGGTCCCGTACGAGGGGCACATACCTCTTAGGGGTCCATTTGTGGTTGTTCTATATTTTCACCCCTTTACGCTTTATTTTTAAGCCATGTCCATTTTTTTGCAAATTGTCATCGTATATTCAAACTGGGAGTCCATTGACTATGCAGTCGGTTCGCACGAGTTACATCGGTCCCGTGTGAGGTGCCCGTGCATCTTACGGGACTGTTTTGTGGTTGTTCTACATTTTCAGCCTCGATGCCATGTTTTTAAGCACAAGTTTAATTTTTTGCAAATTGTCATCGTATACTCAAATTGGGAGTCCGATAAATACCTGGTCAGTTCGTACGAGTTACATTGGTCCCGTACGAGGTGCTCGTGCCTCTTACGGGACCATTTTGTGGTTGTTTTATGTGTTCACCCTTTGACGGCGTCTTTTTAAGCGTAAGTCTAACCGATTAAAAATTCTCCTTGTATACTCAAACGGGAAGTCTGGTGACTACATCATCGGTTCGTATGAGTAGCATTGGTCTTGTGCGAAAATCTCGTGCCTCTTACGGGACTGTTTTGTGGTTGTTTTATGTTTTCACCCCTTGACGCCATGTTTTTAATCCCAAGTCTATTTTTTATAAATTCTCATCTTATACTCAAGCCGGGAGACCGATGACTACACGATCGGTTTGTACAGTTACATTGGTCTCATTTGAGGTGCTCACGCCTCTTATGGGACCATTTGTGGTTGTTTTATGTTTTCACCCTTTGACTGCATGTTTTTTAGCATAAGTCTAACCGATTACAAATTCTCATTCTATACTCAAACAGGGAGTCCGTTGACTACGCCGTCGGTTCGTACGAGTTACATTCGTCCCATGCGAGGTGCTCGCTCCTAATACGAGACCATTTTTTGATTTTTTTACGTTTTCACCCCTTGATGCCATATTTTAGGCCGAAGACTCAGTTTTGCTAATTCTCATCGTATACTCAAACCGAAAGGCCGGTGACTGCACGGTCGATTTGTTCGAGTTACATTGGTCTCATGAAAACTGTTCGTATCTCTTATCGGACCATTTTGTGACTGTATTACTCTCACCCCCTTGACTCCATTTTTTTAGGCCCAAGTCTAAATATTTCAAATTGCAGTCGTATACTCAAACTGGGAGGTCGGTGACTACGCGGTCAGTTCATACGAGTTACATTGGTCTCTTACGAGGTGCAGGTACCTCTTACGGGAATGTTTTTGAACTGTTTTACATTTTCACCCCTTGACGCTATGCTTTTAAGCCCAAGTCCATTTTTTTGCAAATTCTCGTCGTATACTCAAACTGGGAGTCTGGTGACTACGCAGTCAGTTTATACGAGTTACATTGGTCCTGTGCGGCATTCTCGTTCCTCAAATGGGAATATTTTGTGGATGTTTTACATTTTCACCCCTTGACGCCATATTTTAGGCATAAGCCTAAATTTTTCCAATTCTCGTTGTATACTCAAACTAAGAGTTCAATGACTACATGATCGGTTCAGAAGAGCTACATTGGTCTCGTGCGAGGTGCTCGTGCCTCTTACTGGACCATTTCCTAGCTATTTAATGTTTTCACCCTTTGATGATATATTTTGAAGCGTAATTCTAACCGATTATAAATTCTCATCGTATACTCAAACTGAGCATTCGGTGACTACACGATCGGTTTGTACGAGTTACATTGGTCCCGTACGAGGTGCTCGTACCTCTTATGGGACCATTTTGTGGTTGTTTTGCATTTTCACCCCTTGGCGCTTTGTTTTTAAGCCCAAATACATTTTTTTGCAAATTCTCGTACTATACTCAAATCGGGAGTCCGGTGACTATGCGGTTGGTTCGTACGAGTTGCATTGCTCCCGTGTGAGGTTCTCGTGCCTCTTCTGGGACTGTTGTGTGTTTGTTTTACATTTTCACCCTTTAATGCCATATTTTTAAGCCCAAGTCAATTTTTTTACAAATTCTCATCGTATACGCAAGTCGGGAGTTCGATCACTACGTGGTCAGTTCATACGAGTTACATTTGTCCCGTATGAGGTTCCCGTGCCTCTTAGGAGACTGTTATGTGGCTATTTTATGTTTTCACACCTTGACGCCATATTTTAGGCCTAAGTTTATGTTTTTGCAAATTCAAATCCTCAAACCGGGAGTTCAGTGACTATGCGGTCGGTTCGTACGAGTTACATTATTCCCATGCGAGGTGTCCAAGCCTCTTACGGGACCGTTTGGTGGTTGTTTTATGTTTTCACCCCTTGACGCCATATTTTAGGCCTAAGTCTAAATTTTGCAAATTCTCTCCGTATACTCAAATTGAAAGTTTGGTTACTATGCAATCTATTCATACGAGTTACATTAGTCCCGCATGAGGTGCCCGTGACTCTTACGAGACCATTTTGTGGGTGTTTTACATTTTTGTCCTTTGACGACATGTTTTTAAGCATAATTTTAACCTATTAAAAATTCTCATCGTATACTCAAATGGGGAGTCCGATGACTACGCCATTGGTTCGTACCAGTTACATTGGTCTTGTGCGAGGTGCCCACACCTCTTACGTACCGTTTTGTGATTGTTTTATGTTTCACCGCTTGATAGCGTATTTTAGCGCTACCTATAAATTTTACAAACTCTCGTCATATACTTAAACTGAAAGGTCGGTGACTACGTAGTCGATTCATAGGAGTTACATTGGTCCCATGCGAGGTGATTGTGCCTCTTATGGGACCATATTGGGGTTGTTTTTTGCTCACCCCTTGGCACCATGTCTTTAGGCCCATGTCTAAATTTTATAAATTCTCGTCTACACTCAAACCGGGAGGTCGGTGGCTTCGCAGTCAGTTCCTATGAGTTACATTGGTCCCATTCGAGGTGCTCGTAGATCTTATGGAATTGTTTTGTAGCTGTTTTACATTTTCACCCCTTGACATTATGTTTTTAAGCCCATGTCCATTTTTTTTGCAAATTCTGATCGTATACTGAAACCGGGACAAAGTGACTACGCGGTCGATTCGTACGAGTTACATTGGTCCTGTGTGAGGTGACCGTGCATCTTACGGGACTGTTTTGTGTATGTTTTACATTTTCACCCCTTGATGTCATGTTTTTAAGCCCAAGTCTAATTCTTTGTAAATTCTCACCGTATACTTAAATCGGGACTATGGTGAGTACGTGGTCCATTTGTACAAGTAACATTGGCTTCGTACGAGGTGTTCTTGCCTCTGACAGTATCGTTTTGTGGATGTTTTATCTTTTCACCCTTTGAGAGCAAGTTTTAAGCGTAAGTCTTACGGATGACAAATTCTCCTCATATATTTAAATGGGGAGTCTGGTGACTACCCAGTCAATTCGTATGAGTTTCACTGGTCCCGTACGAGGTGCTCGTGCCTCTTAAGGGACGGGTTTGTTATTATTTTGTGTTTTCACCACTTGACGCCATGTTTTTAATCTCCAAGTCTATTTTTTGCAAATTCTGGCCGTATAGTCAAACTAGGAGTCCTTTGACTACGTGGTCAGTTCATATGAGTTATATTGGTCCCGCGTAAGGTGCTTGTACCTCTTATGGGACCGTTTTGTGGTTGTTTTACGTTTTCACCCACTGACACCATGTTATTAAGGCCAAGTCTTATTTTTTGTAAATTCTCGTCGTATACTCAAACCGGCAGTCCGATAACAATGCGGTCGGTTCGTACGAGTTATATTGGTCCCGTGCGAGGTGCACATGCCTCTTATGGGACCGTTTTGTGGTTGTTTTAAATTTTCACCCCTTGACACCATATTTTAGACCTAAGTCTAAATTTTGCAAGTTCTCATCATATACTCAAACGGGTGGCCCGTTGACTACGTCGTTGGTTCGTAAGTGTTACATTGGTCCCGTGCGAGGTGGCCTACCACTTACGAGATCGTTTATTGATTGTATTACATTTTCACCCTAGTGACGCCAGATTTTTGGCCTAAGTCTCAATCTTGCAAATTCTCATCGTATACTCAAATCGGACGGACGGTGACTATGTGATCAAATTCGTACGAGTTACATTGGTCCCGGCGAGGACCTCGTGCCTCTTACTGGACCGTTTTGTGGCTTTTTATGCTCACCCATTGACGCCATGTTTTTAAGCCCAAGTCTAAATTCTATAAATTCTTGTCATATATTCAAACTAGGAGGTTGGTAACTACATGGTCATTTCATATGAGTTACATTGGCCCTGTACAAGGTACTCGTACCTCTTATGGGACCGTTTATGGCAGTTTTACATTTTCACCCAATGACGCCATGTTTTAAAGACCAAATGATAAGAACCCAAAACTGTACAATTTATACCCCGAATAGACGTTCTCTAGTTGCTAATTCTCGACAATTTGGGTCTTATGCGCATAATTGTTCAATATGCAAGTTTAATTGCAGTTGTAGTGTCAATAGCTATATTTCGAGGCAACTTGCAGTAAAATAGAGCTAATTACCAATCCCGTAACCTTACCTGAGCCTAAGCCTAGCCTAAACCTACCCTAAGCCCTGTGTGTTTTGTTTGTGTCTTTTTATCAAATTTTAGATTTTTATTTTGAGTCATTTTTATTTTTAGGATTTATTTTAGATTTATTTAGTATTTTCTAGGTTTTATTTTATTTTATTACTATAAATTTGTTTTATTTTGATTTTTATTAGTTTTTAGTGTAGTCTTATTTTATTAGGATTAGTTTTTAGGAGTTTATTTTTAGTTTATTATAATTTATATTTTTTCGACTTTAATTTTCATTTTCATTCAGATTTTAAATTTTATTTCTTTTGTTTTATTTTAACTTTTATATAAGCTTAGGATTTTATTTTTTAGTTTTAATTTTTAAATTTTTAGTTTGTTTTATTTTTAGTTAGATTTTATTTCTTTAGTTTTAGTTTTATTAATTTTAATTGAGTTTTTATTATTTTAGGTGTCCAAATTAAACACACACACACATAACCTACCTTCCATTACACTTACATTAAACCCACTCATACCCAATACTTATCCTACACCTAACATACACACAATCCAAATCCCTTATCCCCACAATATCCCCTACACCCTCACCCACACAATACCACCAAAACCCATCTTCAACCTCCATCATCTTCCACCTCCCAACACTCCCTCTCTTCCAAACCTCCATTACAATGAAAACCAACACCTCTCTCTACTCACTCACCTCATCAAAAGCCCATCAGCTCCCCCAAACTCCATAAGCCGTTCAATCCAACTCGGACCCCCGGTCAGCTCCACGGCCGGACCTCCAACCCAAAAAATCAACCCTCAACCCCCACTGGTGACTCCCCACGCCATGACTCGTCAGTGCCGCAAAACCCACCTAGGCCGACGGCGCCCAGCACCCCGTTGAGACCAAATCCTGTTTAAACCCCCGGCGGCCTCCTGCCCTCATTCCGGCATGTCACCCACAGAAAACCGAGCCCTGGCATCCCATCCCCCTCACTGGCAGCCACGTCGACGGTACTGCTGACCCACCTCGCGACCTGCGATCCGACCCTCTTCCTTAGACCTCTACTTCTCCAACCCGAGCCTCCCCTACCCGAATCCTTCAACCCGAGTTCCATCATCCCCATGTGAGCTCCCAAGCTTACACGATTTTTTCCACCTCCATAAATCCCAAACCAAGTCAAAACCAAATACCCACATGCCAATTAAACCCATTTATCCCTATATTCCATTTTTCCCATAATAACCCCAACTAACCTCTTTTAACCTTTACCCTAATTACCCTCATAAACCAAATCTGTTTTTTATCACCATTACCTCATTTCCCCCACCTTCCCACATGATCTCACCATAACCACACGCTCCCATCGAATTCCTAAATTACCCCCACTTATATTTCAAAACCTCTTCCCATTTTATCCTACACCATGAACCTTCCAAACATACCCCCATGCTTCATGCATCTACTATAAAAGAAGACTCAAGACCCCATTTTGGGGAGCTTTTTGATCATCAAATAAAGAGAGAAAAGTAGAGAGTTAGGTAAAAATAATTGTAAATAGTTTTATTCTTATTTTTTTAGATATTTGTGAGTGATAAATGTGTGAAATTCAATTGAGTTGATTATTGTTGGATGTTCATATTTGATGGATTGTTCCTGATTTCAAGGAAATAAGAGTTCAATTTCACTTCAAGAGATTCGGTTTGATTGTTATCTTCTCTTCTCATTTATTTTATGCCTTTGATTATTAATTTGTCAAATCTTATACCATGTTAGGCTAAATCCCCTTTCAAGGGGTGGGGTAAAACCCTTATTTGATGTTATTTTATTTTAATTAGTTTAATTACTTGAAAAGTCCATTTGAATGTTAATTTCAATCCCTCACCCTTAAATTTACGCCTCGAGAGAGGGTAAATGATTTTCGAGAGAAAATCGAAATTCTAGTTATAATACCCATTTTAGATTCGAACTAGAGATATGGGTTTCTTAAGTGGGGTATTATAACTTGAATTTCAACTCTAAATTTATTTTCTAAGATTGACATAAATTTTAATTAATCGATCCTAGCGGGTGATTAATGAAAAGTACTGTAGATCTATTTTCTAGAGTTGTGGGGTGTCAAACTTAATTTCCGAAAAGGTTAGTATTAAAATTACATTTGCAACGGGAGTTGATTTGTAAGTTTGATATTAATTTGGGAGAATTCAATTAATTAAATTAATTAATTAGAATAACTAAAATTTGTGGTATAATCCCATTCCTGGATTGTTCTCACAATTATTTTCCACACTTTATATCTTATTTTAGTATTAGACTTTATTTTCCATTTTTGTCATTTTCTAGTTAGTTATTATCATATCACATTTAGTTTAGTTTAGTTTAAATCATCACCTCACTCAATTGTTTTAATATTTGAAAAAGTTTAAAAAAAGTAGAAAAGTGAAAAAGAACAAAAAGAAAATAAAAAGTGAATTACAATTGAATTTGTCCCTAGTTTACCCCCTTGGAAATGGATTGATACCCTTACTTACCTTTACGCTTGAGTTGATATTATTTTGTAGGTAATTCAAGGTTTCTATCAAATGGCGTCGTTGCCATTCTCGGGATCATGAAGCTTTGAGTGGATTTCATATTGTAGTTCATTTTTTTCTTTTTTCGCACTTTGTTATTTTTAGTACCATTTTTGCATTTTATTAGAAGGCTTGTATTACGATTATTTATCCTTGGCTTGTATTGCGGTGCTTAGAGAAACTTTTATTTTATTTTTCATTTTAAATATTGTAATAATTGAAGATAAGCTTGATTGGGAAACCGAACAAGGTAGAGAGAGGGCGTCCAAAGGCGAGGATTTAGAAGACTCTCTACCTTGGGTCAGTAGGACTCCCTGGGACGACTGAGATAGGCGTGATCTCCCCCCGGTCGACTCAAATTTTTCAGCACCCCACGGCCTAAAAACCATGGGAGGTACATTTCTTACACCCTCGCGCCTCTCCTGTTAGCGATTCAATTCTTTTGTGTTCTTTGTGTGCTATTACTTGATTTTATTCTCTCATTTATTTTCCAATGTTGTGATGAATTAAATTACTAAGTCCTACACCCGGTCACTCACGAGAAGGGATTTCATCACCCGACTCACTCACTTACCATTTGTGTGCTACCCTAGCCATCACTAAATTTAAAATCAATCAACTAGGTAGCCCACAAGGAGAAAAAATTTCAAAGGCGATCACTAAGCTAAATTCCGTGATTTTTATCGCCCGCGGATTTCATTAAAATTTGACTACCCCTTTCACCAAATTTAAAGTTAAAAATT
This sequence comes from Sambucus nigra, assembly GCA_949130495.1. Lineage (NCBI taxonomy): Eukaryota > Viridiplantae > Streptophyta > Magnoliopsida > Dipsacales > Adoxaceae > Sambucus > Sambucus nigra. The sequence continues at coordinate 381,500,784 of OX422224.1, forward strand.
GGTTATGTGCTAGTTAGGAAATTTTCTTGACTTGTGTGTGTCCAATTCCATTTTTCGGTAGTCGTTTTTAGTGAGTTCATCAAAATTCAGAGAGTCCATATTTTCCCCACCTTTTCTTCCAAAAAAATTCAAAAATATTTTCTTTCTTTCGTTTTAGAAAAATTAAAAAATATTTTCATCCTTTATTTTTCACAAAAATACAAAAATAATTTCTTTCTCTTATACAAAAATATTTTCTTTCTCTTATTTTTAAAAAATCCAAAAATATTATCTTTCTTTCCTTTTGAAAAAAAAATTAAAAACTCACAAAAAATATTTCCATCCACATGGCCGAAGAACGTCCTTTACGGGACTACTTTGGTAATTTTTCATTGCCACGCAACACGTGTGAGAGTGATCCCGAGCCGTCTCTTTATGAGATTTTTAGTGGTTTCACCTCTCTCACGGTACCGTCGATACTCTTGACCCGTCCATGCACTCACGTCCTACTCCATCGCCCTCGGTGTCAAGTGTCGACGTGTCTCATCCTTTGTTGTGCACCCACTGTTATTATGCCGATCACATGTTCCATGAGTGCCCTTACATTCCATAACCATTCAAAACCACCATGGAACATGTGTATCCATATGACACTATTTTGGAACCCACCTTGGCCCATTGTCATGATACACCTCATCCTGAGTTGTGTGAGTACCCGAGTTATTCGTGGAGGCCTGATCACCCTTCCACACAATACGAATCCCAACCCGATGTTGTGGATCCTCACACGTTCCAACAGTTGTCATGGCAACCTTGTGCACCCATTCACGATCAGTTCCCTCACTACGCACCCCACAATTATCAAACATTTGTCCATCCCGAAAGCGGTCCTTTCGTGTATGATGAACTTGGACCCACTCCACCCACTTCATTTGAGTATTATCCATACACTCATGATAGTAGCGAGTTGTGTCCACCGCCACCACCCGTCACTCCACCACCACCATCATCCTCCTCCTCTCTCGAAAGCCTGTTGCAAAAGTTCATACTTGAGCAAGAGCAAGCCACTCAAATTCAAACTCAAGCTCTCCAAAGTCTTGAACAAAGGTTAAATGAATTGGAGCGTGCGAGAGAGTCGGATATTCCCATGGATCCACCCATTATTTCACACGAGTGTGATGACGATGAGTCCTCTTGTGACACAGATTTTGAGTGTGACTAACCCTATCCTCCCGAGAATCTCGAAGTTGAGACCATTCCATGGTCCGGGCCCCAAGTAGACAATTGTGTTTACTTACCTTTAAATGGTGAGCCTGATCCAATCCCACCATGTCCACATGAACCCCCCTTTGAGGTCCCCACTCCCGAGATATACAAAAATGTGCCCGAGATTTTACCTTATGCCCCAATTGCATATGTCTATGACATGATCATATCTTTTAGGTTCGCTCCGTCTACAAGTGCTCACCATTTTTTTGAGATAGAATCCGTGATAGTTCCTAACTTTCCGGATATGGATCATGTTCCACCATGCATGGCTCCCTTTGAGCCTGATATTTTTAATGATTCATCTATCTTAGATCTTGGTGCCTCCTCTTACCCACCCACCACATCCAACGATACTCTTACGGAGAAGTTGATCACTCCATATTTAGAAACCACACTCCCTTGTGAGTACTACTTTACTCCTCCCAATGAGTGTGTGTCTCCCACGCTTGAGTTGGATCATATTCCTCCACCATTTACCCCACCCAACCCACCCATTGTCCTTTCTACCCCATCACCTGGTTTGGATCTTGATTTTGTACATTTCAAGTTTTCTTATACATTTTTTAGGTTCTCACCTAAAACCATTCCCCACCCATGAGAGTATTTGTGGTGCTACTCTCTACTTACGTGACACCGAGCTTGTTCCTCCTTGCACATCGCTTCCTTCCGGTGTTGATTTTTCTTCTCAATAGCTCCCTGTCATGTCACGGCGTGACCATTACCATCGCCCATTTATAGAATGGTCGTGTGATTTTTCTGGGGCCCATTCGATTCAACTTAGCAAACCATTTTTCCTCCCTCACCAACTTGATCCCCATTCTTATAAGGTCCTAGTCGCACTCACATTTCGGCTCAATAAGGCCCGTGATCGATGCTTAATCACCCAAGCCTTTTTCACCCTTTCCCTAATACCCACCCACCCATGGTCCACTGATGCTTTGCATCGTGTGATGCACTTTGACATACAAGTGCATTGACCATTTTAGCCTCTATCCAACAAAAATGACGCTTCAGTCTTGTTTGGAGGTGATTTTCATCACCCCAATTTTTCTTTCGCCCCGCGCTTTCATAGATCATATCTTTAGGGTGAAATCCCTTCGGTTTGGCTGAAGACATTAAACTTAGAGCTATCGGGAGGTAGCTCGCATTTCTGGTACTAGTCTCATACTGTTTGGGGGTGGTGTTTCACATCACCCTATGCTTTATCATGCTTATAGACTTGTACAAATTTTGTTATCCTATCACTTCTTATTCAGGTTTATTATTGGCGATATCTGTTCACTTCATTAGCGGTTGATTCTGGTAATCTCTTTCCTACTTTATGCTCTCAATTTTAAAAATCATTTTACTTAACATCGAGGACGAAGTTCCTTTTTGTTTAGGGGTCGGGAATTTTATCAAAATTGTACCTCTTTTGAAAATTTTTGACTTTTAAACTTGATTTTTAAAATTTCGTGCAATTTCTTTCATCTCAATCATTGATGTGAATTTTCAATCATCCATCTTTCAAAAGTCTAGGAATCAATCTAGAGAATATTTTTTTCTAAATAGCTTATGTAATACATAACAAGGCATTTTGCACCATGAATTTATAGACTCAACAAAATTTATGCACTTATCACGTCACTACGGTTTAGAGTTGAGGAGTACTAAAATTCTAAACATAACCTTAAGGATCACTAGTGGAGACTTTAGCTTGTGATATTCGTGCCTTTCAACCTTTTAGAGTGTTTTACGCAATCTCCAAGTCACAAGTTGATTCAACTTCGTTTGGGTCCACATTAAATTATTGTATGATCTCATTACTCTTCATTAAATTTTGGCTTGATCACTGAGAATGACATCTTTTTCAAGTTGTAAGAAATGCGTGTCTTGAAATTTTTCCCGAATACTAGATTTTCATCCATACACCTTCCACTTTTCCATATATCATCCCCATTACATTCCTATATTCACAACTATTCCCCTCACCATCCATATACATTCCCCACTCATTTCATATATCTTCCATCATTTCAAATAAAAGAGTGTGGATTCAAAATGTTAAATGTCTTCATTGTTGGTTTGAAAAGAGAGAGAAAAACAAAAAGAAAAAAAAATAGCAAAAATAGAAAATATAAATAAATAAAAAAAAAGAAAAAGAAGAAAAAGAAGAAGAAGAAAAATAGAAAAATAGCAAAAAAAAGAGAGAATGGAAAAGAAAGAGAGTTTGTAGTTACTAATAAAGACATTTGTGTCTAAAGTGTATACACTCTTCTATCGCATCCATCTTTCATCCATTTCACATCGCATATTCATCACTCATCCATCGCCATTCTATCTTATCCTACCACATATCCCATCTATCCCATTTCATTTCCCCATCAACCATAAACATTCATATTCTCCCCTAAGTGTTCGGGAAAAGGAAAGTCAACGTGGTGAATAACTCGACGTTCTCACTATAGTGATTAACATTCTTTCATGAGATCAGTTTCCTTCAAATTGTTCGTTCTTTCTTTTGTGACTGTGAGACATTTGAACTTGCTTACATTTATTCACCTCCTCACACACAAGAGCGATACACCTACCCTAATCTCGAGAGTTCGATTGAGAGAGTTATATCCCGTGAGATTTGAAGTTGAAGCATTGATTCCGAAGAGGCAATCTAGGAATTACTCTTATGATTACCGACCCGTCTTGACTGATTCATGTATTTCTGAGTATTTACTTAGCTTAATCTTTTTACACATTCTAGCTTGTATTTTTGAAATCATGTATCTCATGATGGATTGTGCGATTATTCTACGTCTAATAAGAGATTGAATGCCTTTAAATAAATCGTTTGCATATAAGAATTTTGTGGGTATATGCCCTGCAAACCCTCACGAGACACAACTCATCCTGTAGGGCAACCCATAGGTTTAAAGTCTTGTTGCACATGCTAAGTGCAATCGCAAGTCCCCGCGAAAGTTCTACACTTTTGGTTACTTATCTGTCTCTTTCTCTCTATCTTATTGCTCAAGGGCTAGCAATGCTCTATTTGGGGGTGGTGTGATAAGCACCCAAAACTGTACATTTTATAGCCCGAATAGACGTACATTAGTTGCTAATTCTATCCAATTTGGGTCTTATGCACTTAATTGTTCAATATGCAGGTTTAATTGCAGTTGTAGTGTCAAAATCTATATTTCGAGACAACTTGCAGTAAAATGGAGCTAGTTACCAACCCCGTAACCTTACCCGAGCCTAAGCCTAGCCTAAACCTACCCTAAACCCTTTGTGTGTTCTGTTTGTGTCTTTTTATCATTTTTTTGATTTTTAGTTTGAGTCATTTTTACTTTTAGTATTTATTTTAGATTTATTTAGTATTTTCTAGGTTTTATTTTATTTTATTACTATAATTTTATTTTATTTTGATTTTTATTAGTTTTTAGTGCAGTCTTATTTTTTTAGGATTAGTTTTTGGGAGTTTATTTTTAGTTTATTATATTTTATATTTTTAGGACTTTAATTTTCATTTTCATTTAGATTTTACATTTTATTTCTTTTATTTTATTTTAATTTTTATATAAGCTTGGGATTTTATTTTTTAGTTTTAATATTTTTATTTTTTGGTTTGTTTTATTTTTAGTTAGATTTTATTTTTTTTAGTTTTAGTTTTATTAATTTTAATTGAGTCTTTATTATTTTAGTTGTCCAAATTAAACACACACACACACACACATAACCTACATTACATTGCACTTAAAATAAACCCACTCATACCCAACACTTATCCTACACCTAACATACACACAATCCAGATCCCTTATCCCCCCACTATCCTCTACACCCTCACCCACATAATACCACCAAAACCCATCTTCAACCTCCATCATCTTCCACCTCCCAACACTCTCTCTCTTCCAAACCTCCATTACAATGAAAACCAAGACCTCTCTCTACTCTCTCACCTCACCGAAAACCCATCAGCTCCCCCAACCTCCATAACTCTTTCAATCCAAGTCGGGCCCCCGATCTGCTCCACGGACGGACCTCCAACCCAAAAAATCAACCCTCAACCCCCACTGGCGACTCCCCACGTCGTGACCCGTCAGTGCCGAAAATCCCACCTGCGCCGGCGGCGCCCAGCACCCCATCAAGACTCGATCCTGTCCAAGCCCTCGACGGCCTCCTGCCCTCATTCCGGCGCATCACCCACAGAAAACCGAGCCCTGGCATCCCATCCCCCTCACCGGTAGCAACACCGCCAACACTGCTGACCCACCTCGCAACCCGTGATCCGACCTCTTCCTTAGACCTCTACTTCTCCAACCCGAGCCTCCCCTACCCGAATCCTTCAACCCGTGTTCCATCATCCCCATGTGATCTCCCAAGCTTACACGATTTTTTCCACCTGCATGAATCCCAAACCAAGTCAAAACCAAATACCCACATGCCAATTAAACCCATTTACCCCTTTATTCCCTTTTTCCCATAATAACCCCAGCTAACCTCCTTTAACCTTTACCCAAATTACCCTCATAAACCAAATTTGTTTTTTTTATCACCATTACCTCATTTCCCCCGCCTTCCAACATGACCTCACCATAACCACGTGCTCCCATCTAATTCCTAAATTACCCCCACCTATATTCCAAAACCTCTCCTCATTTTATCCTACACCATGAACCTTCCAAAAATACCCGCATGCTCCATGCATCTACTATAAAAGAAGAATCGAGACCCCATTTGGGCAGGCTTTTTGATCATCAAATAGAGAGAGAAAAGTAGAGAGTTAGGTAAAAATAATTGTAAATAGTTTTATTCTTATTTTTTTAGATATTTGTGAGTGATAAATGTGTGAAATTCAATTGAGTTGATTATTGAGTTGATTTTTGTTGGATGCTCATATTAGATGGATTGTGCATGATTTCAAGGAAATAAGAGTTCAATTTCACTTCAAGAGATTGGGTTTGATTGTTCTCTTCTCTTCTCTTCTCATTTATTTTATGCCTTTGATTATTAATTTGTCAAATCTTATACCATGTTAGTCTAAATCCTCTTTCAAGGGGTGGGGTAAAACCCTTATTTGATGTTATTTTATTTTAATTAATTTAATTACTTCAAAAATCCATTTGAATGTTAATTTTAAACCCTCACCCTTAAATTTACGCATCGAGAGAGGGTAAATGATTTTCGAGAGAAAATCGAAATTTTAGTTATAATACCCATTTTATATTCGAACTAGAGATAGGGGTTTCTTAAGTGGGGTATTATAACTTGAATTTCAACTCTAAATTTATTTTCTAAGATTGACATAAATTTTAATTGATCGATCCTAGCGGGTGATTAATTAAAAGTAGTAAAAATCTATTTTCTAGAATTGTGGGGTGTTAAACTTAATTTTCTAAAAGGTTACTATTAAAATTACATTTGCAACGAGAGTTGATTTGTAAGTTTGATACTAATTTGGGAGAATTCAATTAATTAAATTAATTAATTAGAATAGCTAAAATTTGTGGTATAATCACATTCCTTGATTTTTCTCACAGTTATTTACCTCACTTTATCTCTTATTTTAGTATTAGACTTTATTTTCAATTTTAGTCATTTTCTAGTTAGTTATTATCATATCACATTTAGTTTAGTTTAGTTTAAATCATCAACTTACCCAGTTGTTTTTATATTTTAAAAAGCTAAAAAAAAGTAAAAAGGTGAAAAAGAACAAAAAGAAAATAAAAGGTGAATTACAATTGAATGGGTTCCCTTTGCTTTACCCCCTTGGAAGTGGATTGATACCCTTATTTACCGCTACACTTGAGTTGTTACATTTTGTAGGTATTTTAAGGTTTTGACTAACTTGGCTTTCAACAACGACACATACAAAAAGCCTAGGCAACCAAATGGCACCGTTGCTAGGGAGATGAAAAAGCCGAGTTATCACCAAGTCTATTTTTTTTACAAATTCTCATCGTACACTCAAACCAGGTGTCCAGTGACTACGTGAAGTTTTTATGAGTTACATTCGTCCCATGCGAGGTGCCCATGCCTCTTACGGGACCGTTTTATGGTGATTTTTATGTTTTCACCCCTTGATGCCATATTTGAGGCCTAAGGCTAAAATTTTCAAATTCTCTCCATATACTCAAATAGAGAGTTGGGTGACTACGTGACCTGTTGGTATGAGTTACATTGGTCCTGTACGAGGTGCCCGTACCTCTAATGGGACCATTTTGTGGTTGTTTTATGTTTTCACCATTTGACGACATGTTTTAAGTGTAATTTTAACCAATTACAAATTTACATCGTATACTCAAATGGGGAGTTTGGTGACCGCACCATCATTTCGTATGAGTTAAATTGGTACCGTGCGAGGTTCTCGCACCTCTTATGGCACCGTTTTGTAATTATTTTACGTTTTCACCCCTAGACACCGTATTTTAGGACTACGTTTAAATTTTGTAAATTCTCATCGTATACTAAAACTGAAAGGTTGGTGACTACGTAGTCAATTTATACGAGTTACATTGGTCCAGTGCGAGGTTCTCATGACTCTTATGGGACCATTTTTTGGTTATTTTATGTTCACCCATTGACGCCTTGTCTTTAGGCCCAAGTCTAAATTTTGTAAATTCTCATCGATACTCAAACCGGGAGGCCGGTAACTACGCAATCGGTTTGTACCAGTTACACTGCCCCCGTGCGAGGTCCTCTTGGATCTTACGGGACTATTTTGTGTCTGTTTTACATTTTCACCCATTGCTGCCATGTTTTTAAGCCCAAGTCATTTTTTTTGCAAATTCTCGTTGTATACTCAAATCGGGAGTACGGTGAGTGCGTGGTCAGTTCGTATGATTTACATTGGTCCCGTGCAATGTTCTCGTAGATCTTATGGGACCGTTTTGTGGATATTTTACATTTTCACTCCTTGACGCTACAATTTTATGCCCAAGTCCATTTTTTGCCACTTCTCATTATATAATACAACCGGGAGTCTCGTAACTACGCAGTTGATTCTTACGAGTTACATTGGTCCCGTGCGAAGTGCCCATGCCTCTTACGGGACTATTTTGTGGTTGTTTTACATTTTCACCCCTAGATGTCATGTTTTTAAGCACATGTCTATTTTTTTATCAAATCTCATCGTATACTCAAACCGGGTGTATGTGGTCAGCTCGTACGAGTTACATTGGTCTCGTTCGACGTGCTCGTGCCTTTTACAAGACCAATTTGTGGTTGTGTTATGTTCTCTCCCCTTGACGCCATATTATAGGCCTAACTGTAAATTTTGTAAATTCTCATTGATACTGAAATCGAGAGGCCGATGACTATGCGATCGGTTCGAACGAGTTACATTGGTCCCGTGCGAGGTGCTCGCACCTCTTATGGGACCTTTTTTTGGTTTTTTTACATTTTCATCCTTGATACTATATTTTTAAGTCCAAGTCCATTTTATTTGCAAATTCTCATTGTATGCTCATACCGGGAATCCGGTGATTACGCCGTCAGTTTGTACGAGTCACATTGGTCCCATGCAAGGTTCCTATGCCTCTTACGAGACTGTTTTGTGGTTGTTTTACATTTTCACCCCTTGATGCCATGATTTTAAGCCTAAGTCTAATTTTTGAAAATTCTCGTCGTGTACTCAAATCGGGAGTCTAGTGACTACGTGGTCGGTTTGTCCATGTAACATTGGCTTCGTGCGAGGTGTTCTTGCCTCTTACGGAACCATTTTGTGGATGTTTTATGCTTTCACCCTTTGACAGCATGTTTTAAGTGTAAGCCTAACCGATTACAAATTCTCATCGTATAGTCAAATGGGGAGTCACTACGCTGTCGATTCGTATGACTTTCACTGGTCCCGTCTGAGGTGCTCGACCCTCTTAAGTGACCGTTTTGTTATTATTTTATGTTTTCACCACTTGACGCCATGTTTTTAGTCTCAAGTCTATTTGTTTGCAAATTTTGGACGTTTAGTCAAACTAAGAGTCCTCTAACTACGCGGTTGGTTCGTATGAGTTACATTAGTCCCATGTAAGGTGATCATACCTCTTATGGGGCCGTTTTGTAGTTGTTTTACGTTTTCACCACCTCACGCCATGTTTTTAAGCCCGTCTTATTTTTTGTAAATTCTCCTCATATACTCAAATCGGCAGTCCAGTGAATATGCAGTCAGTTCTTACGAGTTATATTGGTCCTGTGCGAGGTGCTCATGCCTCTTACGGGACTGTTTGTGGATATTTTACATTTTTACCCCTTTCCACCATATGTTACGACTCAGTCTAAATTTTTCAAATTCTCATCATATACTCAAACGAGGAGCCCGGTGACTACGTTATCGGTTCATACGTGTTACATTGGTCCCGTGCGATGTGCCCACACCAATTACGATAGCATCTATTGATTATCTTACATTTTCACCCCTTGACGTCATATTTTTCGCCTAAGTCTAAATTTTACAAATTCTCGTCGTATACTCATATCGAAAGGCTAGTGACTTTGCGATCGATTCATACGAGTTACATTGGTCCCGTGCGAGCTCCTCATGCCTCTTACTGGACCATTTTGTGGTTGTTTTATGCTCACCTGTTGACACCATGCTTTCAGGCCCAAGCCTAAATTCTGTAATTTCTTGTCGTATACTCAAACCGGGAGGCCGGTGACTATGTGGTCGGTTTGTATGAGTTACATTCGAATTGCACGAGGTACTTGTACCTCTTACGGGAGAATATATGGTTGTTTTAAATTTTCACCCCTTGACACCGTGTTTTTAAGCCCAAGTCTATTATTTTGCAAATTTTCATCATATACTCAAATCGAGGGTCCGATGACTATGTGGTCGGTTCGTATGAGTTACATTGTTCCTGTGCGAGCTGCCCATGCCTCTTAGAGGACCATTTTGTGGTGGTTTTATGTTTTCACCCCTTGACGCCATAATTTAGGCCTAGTTCTAAATTTTGCAAATTCTCTCCGTATACTCAAACTTAGAGTTCGGTGTCTACGCTATTTGTTCCCATGTGTTGCATTAGTCCCGTGCGAGGTACCCGTGCCTCTAACAGGACCGTTTTGTGGTTGTTTATGTTTTCACCATTTGATGACATGTTTTTAAGCGTAATTCTAATCGAGTGAAAATTCACTTCGTATACTCAAACGGGGAGTTCGGTGACCACGCCATCGGTTCATACGAGTTACATTGGTACCGTGTGAGGTTCCCGCACCTCTTACCGGACCATTTTGTGATTGTTTTATATTTTCACCCATTGACAAAATATTTTAGGAGTATGTCTATATTTGCAAATTCCCATCGTATACTCAAACCGAAAGGTCGGTGACTATGTAGTCAGTTTGTACGAGTTACACTGGTCCCGTACGAGGTTCTCATGCCTCTTATGGGACCTTTTTGTGGTTATTTTATGCTCACCCCTTGATTCCATGTTTTTAAGACCAAGTCATTTTTTTTGCAAATTTTCATCGTATACTCAAACAGGGAGTTTGGTGACTACGTGGTCAGTTCGTACGAGTTACATTGGTCCCGTATGAGGTGATCATACCTCGTACGGTACCATTTTGTGGTTGTTTTATGTTTTCTCCCCTTGATGCCATATTCTAGGCCTACGTCTATATTTTGAAATTCACTCCATATACTCAAATCGAGAGTCCGGTGACTATGAGAGCAGTTCGTACGAGTTACATTGGTCCTGTAGGAGGTGTTGTTGCCTCTTACGGGATCGTTTTGTGGTTGTTTTATGTTTCACCCTTTGATGATAAGTTTTTAAGCGTAAGTCTAAGCGATTACAAATTCTCGTTATACACTCAAACGGGGAGTTCGGTGACTACGCCGTCAGTTCGTATGAGTTGGATTGGTCCCGTGCGAGGTTCTCGTGTCTCTTATGGAACCATTTGTGGTTGTCTTCTGTTTTCACCCCTTGACACAGTGTTTTTCATCCCAGGTCTATTTTTTGCAAATTCTCATCGTATACTCAAATCAAGAGTCCGATGACTACATGATCGGTTTTTACGGGTTACATTGGTCCCGTTTAAGGTGCTCAGGCCTCTTACGGGACCATTTTGTGGCTATTTTATTATTTCACCCTTTGACGGAATGTTTTTAAGCATAAGTCTAACCGATTACAAATTCTCATCGTATACTCTAACGGGAAGTCTGGTGACTACATTTCTCATTCGTATGAGTTACATTGGTCCTGTGCAAGGTGCCCGCACCTCTTATTAGACTGTTCTTCTATTGTTTTACATTTTCACCCCTTGATTCCATTTTTTAAGGCCCAAGTCTAAATTTTGCAAATTCTCATCGTATACTCAAATTGGGCGGTTGGTGATAACGTGATCAGTTTGTATGACTTAAATTGGTCCCGTGCGAACTACTCATACCTCTTATGGGACCGTTTTATGGCTATTTTACATTTTCACCCCTTGACACAATGTTTTTATGTCCAAGTCCATTTTTTTTACAAATTCTCTTCATATACAAAAATCGGGAGTCCAATGACAATGCGATCGGTTTGTACGAGTTACATTTGTCCCGTGCGAGGTTTCGGTTCCTTACACGGGACTATTTTGTGGTTGTTTTATGTTGTCACCCCTTGACACAATATTTTAGGCCAAAGTCTAAATTTTGCAAATTCTCGTTGTATACTCAAATTGAGAGTTCGGTGACTCTGCGATCGATTTGTGCGAGTTACATTGATCCCGTGCGAGTTGCTCGTGCCTCTTACGGGACCGTTTTGTGGCTATTTATGTTTTACCTTTTACGATATTTTTTTTAGAGTAATTCTAACCGATTAAAAATTATCATCGTATACTCAAACCGAGTGCCCTGTGACTACGCGATCGGTGCGTACGAGTTACATTGGTCCCGTGCGGGGTGCCCGTACCTCTTATGGGACCATGTTGTAGTTCTTTTGTATTTTTACCCCTTGAGGCTTTGTTTTTAAGCCCATGTCCAATTTTTTGCAAATTCTCGTTGTATACTCAAACCGGGAGTCCGAGGACTACCTGGTCTACTAGACCATTTTGTGGTTGTTTTATGTCTTCACCCCTTGACAAAATATTTAGGCCTAAGTCTAAATTTTTGCAAAATCTCGATGTATACTTAAATGGGGAGACGGGTGACTACGTTGTCAATTTGTATGACTTTCATTGGTCCAGTACGAGGTGCTCGTGCTTCTTACGGGACCTTTTTGTGGTTATTTTATGGTTTTTGCCCTTGACGCCATGTTTTTAATCCCAAGTCTAATTTTTTGCAAATTCTCGCCATATACTCAAACTGGGCATCCGCTGACTACGGGGTCGGTTCATATGAGTTACATAGGTCCTGTGTAAGGTGCCCATACCTTTTATCGGACCGTTTTGTGGCTATTTTACGTTTTCGCCTCCTGACGCCATGTTTTTCACCCCAAGTGTATTTTTTTGCAAATTCTCATCATATACTCAAACTGATCGTCCGATGATAATGCGGTCGGTTCGTATGAGTTACATTGGTCCTGTGCGAGGTTCCCATACCTCTTATGGGACCGTTTTGTGGTTGATTTACGTTTTCACCCCTTGACGCCATATTTTAGGCATAAGTCTAAATTTTGTAAATTCTTTCGTATACTCAAATGAGGATCCCGGTGACTATGTCGTTGGTTCATATGAGTTACATTGATCTCGTACGAGGTGCCCGCACCTCTTATATGACCTTTTTTTATTATTTTATGTTTTCACCCCTTGATGCCATATTTTGGGCCTAAGTCTCAATTTTGTTAATTCTCATCATATACTCAAATTGGAAAGTCGGTGACTGCACGGTTGATTCGTTCGACTTACATTGGTCTCGTGTGAGGTGCTCGTCCCTCTTATGGCAATGTTTTGTGGATTTTTTCCTCTCACCCCTTGACTCAATTTTTTAGGCCCAAGTCTAAATTTTGCAAATTCTCGTCGTATACTCAAAGAGGGAGTCGGTGACTACGCGGTCAGTTTATACGAGTTACATTGGTCCCGTCGAGGTGCCCGTTTTATGGTTGTTTTGTATTTTCACCCCCTGATGCAATGTTTTTCAGCCCAAGTCAATTTTTTTCAAATTCTTGTCATATACTCTAACTGGGAGTTCGATGACAACGCGGTCGGTTCGTATGAGTTACATTGGTCCCGCATGATGTTCTTATGCCTCTTACTCTACTGTTTTGTGGTTCTTTTATGTTTTCACCCCTTGTGCCTTTTACTCTACTGTTTTAGGCCTAAGTCTGAATTTTTACAAATTCTTGTCATATACTCAAGCTGGGAGTCCGGTGACTACGCAATCGGTTCGTATGAGTTACATTGGTCTCGTGCGAGGTGCTCTTGCCTCTTACAGGACCGTTTTCTGGTTGTTTTATGTTTTCACCCTTGGACGGCATCATTTTAAGCATAAGTCTAACAGATTACAAATTCTCATTTTATACTAAACCGGGGAGTTCGGTGATTACGTCATCATTTTGTATGAGTTGCATTGGTCCCATGGGACGTGCTCTTACGGGACTATTTTGTGGTTGTTTTATGTTTTCAATCCTTGACACCATGTTTCTAACCCCAAGTCTATTTTTTTTGCAAATTCTCATCGTATACTCAAACTGGGAGTCCGATGACTACGCAATCGGTTCGTACGAGTTACATTGGTCCTGTTTGAGGAGTTCATTCCTATTACAGGATTGTTTTGTGGTTGTTTTTTGTTTTCACCCTTTGACGGCATGTTTTTAAGCGTAAGTCTAACCGATTACAAATTCTCATTGTATACTCAAATGGGGAGTTCGGTGACAACGTCATCTGTTCGTACGAGTTATATTGGTCCCATACGAGCTGCTCACACTGCTTATGGGACCATTTTTCAATGTTTTACGTTTTCACCCTTGGATCCCATATTTTAGGCCTAAGTCTTAATTTTGCAAATTCTCATCAAATACTCAAACCGAAAGGCCGGTGACTGCACAGTCGATTCGTACGAGTTACATTTGTCTCGTGTGAGGTGCTCGTGCCTCTTACGGAACCATTTTGTGGTTGTTTTACTCTCACCCCTCGACTCCTTTTTTTAGGCCCAAGTCTAAATTTTGCAAATTCTCACCGTATACTTAAACTAGGAGTCTGGTGATTACGTGGTCAGTTTTTACGAGTTACATTCGTGCCGTGCGAGGTTCACGTACCTCTTATAGGACCATTTTGTGGTTGTCTTACGATTTCACACCTTGATGCTATGTTTTTAATCCCAAGTCCATTTTTTTCTATATTCTCATTGTATACTCAAACCGGGAGTCCGGTGACTACGCAGTGAGTTCGTACGAGTGACATGGGTCCCATGGGAAATTTTCTGGTTATTTTACGTTTTCACCCCTTGACGCCATATTTTAGGGCTAAGCCTAAATTTTTTGAAATCTCGTCGTAACTCAAACTGAAAGTTCGATGACTACGTGATCGATTAGTAGAAGTTACATTGCAACTGTGCGTGGTGCTCGTGCCCCTTACAGGATCGTTTTGTGGTTGTTTTATTTTTCACCCTTTGACGACATGTTTTTAAGCGTAATTCTAACCGTTTACAAATTCTCGCCGTATACTCAAATCGAGCATTCGGTGACTCCGCAATCGGTTCGTACGAGTTACATTGGTCCCGTGCGAGGTGTCCATATGGCTTACGGGACCGTTTTGTGGCTTTTTTGCATTTTCACCCCTTAGTGTTATGTTTTTCAGACCGGGTCCATTTTTTTGCAAATTCTCGTCGTATACTCAAATAGGGAGTCCGGTGACTACGCGGTCGGTTCGTATGATTTACCTTGTCTCGTGCCAGATGTATGTGCCTCTTACAAAACCGTGTTGTGGTTGTTTTATGTTTTGACCCATTGACGCCATATTTTAGGTCTAAGTCAAATTATTTGCTATTCTCGACGAGTAGATATTCTTAGTGGTGATGGATCATCCTTAAGGAGGATCTTCCAGCCATTTGTATTAAATATAGGAGGTAACCTCTTGGGGGTATTGAGTTCCCTCGACTCGATTCCTGTTCTATGTGAGTTTTTTTATGTGTTTCGTGAGATATCGGGATTGCCCCCTAGTAGAGAGATTTAGTTTGTCATTAAATTATCATCGAGCACACGGCCAACAGCTCGTGGATCGTATCGTATGGATTCGATGGATATGAGGGAGATACGGGATCAGATTGAACAGCTATTTGTGGCTTTTTGGCATTTTCACCCCTGAACGCTTTATTTTTAAGCCCAAGTCCAATTTTTTACAAATTCTCATCGTATACTCAAACCAAGAGTCTGGTGACTACACGATCATTTCATACGAGTTAAATTGGTCCCGTGCGAGGTTCTCATTATTCTTATGGAACTATTTTGTGGTTGTTTTACATTTTCACCCCTTAATGCCATGTTCTTAATCCAATATCAATTTTTTTGCAAATTCTCGTCGTATGTATTTTGGTAATCTCGAAGATTTCTTATGGTCTTTTCAAGGTCTATATAGTCGTGCTGTGTACACATCATTTTGTCCTTTGTTTTACTATTTTTTCCCTTATCTCTCTTGTGGTTAAAGGCTCTGGTATCCCTTATTTATGTGTTATGATTTCTCTCCCTAGCCACCTATGGGAAAGGGCATTCATACCCTTATGTCTTGTGGTTATTATTTACGAACCACTTCCATTGGCATCTTCATATATATAGCATGCGTAGGGTTTCATTTTTTTTAAGGTTTGAGAATTTATAAAATGCAGCAAACATTTACTTCTTTTTTTCTCATCTTCTCTTTATACTTGCTTCTGTTTCACCATTGTTGAGAGGGTATTTTGAGTGTTCAATTAGGGGTGGAAATTCAGGTTAGTCGTATTATTTTTTAGCCGTGTTGATTTTTATTTGATTATAAGTTTGGGTACTCTTAAATCTATATACGCTAATCATGTCATGTTCGGGCAATTTCGGGTTATTACCGTAAACGGGTTATCGTGTCAAAAATTGCCAGCTCTATGTTCAATTTTTGAAATTACTATTTTATATTCTCATGCACCTTCTGTGAGGTTGAGAGCTGTTGTGTGGGGTTTTCTCTAGGCTTGTTGATAGTTTCGGTGGTGTGTCGGTGGTTTTCTCTAGATGTTTATTTCTTTGTTTGTTTGTTGCCTTGGATCTTATTCGTTCATTTGGCTCAGCAATCTTGCTTTGGGCATTTACTGCCTTGGATCCCTTTTGCTGATTTGGTTCATCAATCTTTCTACTCAATCTGTCTATTAAAGCCTCTACAGTCTTGTTTTATGATATTTTCTTTCTCTCCCTGTTCTAGTATCTCTCTCTATCCCTCTCTCTGTATATATATATATATATATATATATATATATATATATATATATATATATATATATATATATATATTCTTGGGTATTGTTCTCTGTTTTAGATCTAAAACGCCTTTTGTTTCCAAGATTAAAAAGGCTCTAACTAAAATCAGCTTAGTTGTTTAAAATTACCTAAATCTAAAAGTTTTCTTTGATCCGTGTGTGTGTTTTTACAGATCTCAGTGTGTTAACTTTTGTGGTAACTCAGTGTGTTAACTTGTGTGGTAACTCGGTGTGTTATCTCGCATGTGTTTAACTGTTATTTCAGATATGTTTAAAATCATTGTCAATTTTTTCAAAACATATTAATTTAAGTTAAATCAAAATCTGAGTTAAGGGTGTTTAAATTGGTAAAATCTAGTGTGTGTTTGGCTTGTGAAAAAACCTGTTTCATTATAGTGTTTAGTAGTGTGGTTTTTATAATTGTTCCTGCTTTAACTCATTAATCATAACTTTTATTTTTTTATTAACTAAAATTAGATAAAACTTGGTGTGTTTTTAATCTTATTGTATAAACAAAATAATAATTTTATGTTCTGATTAAAATAAATCTTTTTCAATATATTTGTGTTGCACAACTTCACTAGTTTCCTATTATTGGGTGTGTAGTTCTGTGTGAGTTCCAATTGCTATTACCTAGGTGTTATTGGGTTGATTGATTGTCAATCAAGTCGGGTTGTATTTAGACTAGGCTAGGTGTACGGCTTGTATTTACTTAGTTTAAATTATTGTAAACCGGTGGACTGTAATCTTTAATCAGTAATTGGTAATAGTGTACTTGGGTGTGTGTTTCCCATTTCGGTGGTTCCTTGTTATCAAATACTATATCACATTCTGCTTTTCCTCACCCCATTCTAAATCTATTTATTTGATCAACATCATCTCAAATCTATATTTGGTTGTGTGTGTGTGTGTGTACAACAGTTTCAATCAAAGTTTTTAAATGGGTTTTATAATGTGTTAGAGTGTTATTTATTAACTAAAACACGTTAGGGTGTTTAGGTTATTACAAGTGGTATCACAACATCAAGATTCACTTCTTAAAAGTTTTTATTCAGCAAACCTCCCGAACTCTTTTGTTTTAAATCAATATTTTATTATGGGTGACTGTAACGGTTCTTCCGTACATCCTCCCATGTTGGATGGTGGCAACTTCTCTTATTGGAAAGTAAGAATGGTTTCACACCTTCAACAATTGGGAGATGAGGTATGGGATGTGACTGAAACTTGTTTTTATGTTCATACTCATTTATTTGGTGATGATGATGCTCAAACTTTTGTTAGAAAATCCCTTTCCAAATGGACTAAAGAGGAAAAGATAAATTCCCACTATAACAATAAAGGAAAAAATGTTATTTTCTAAGCGATGAAAGTAATTAAATTTAAAAAAATTTCAGCCTACACTTCATCGAAAGAGGCTTGGGACATTCTAATGACAACTCATGAAGGAGACTATAGGATTTAAAGAGCTAAGTCTCAAATGCTAATTAGAATGTATGATTATCTGTCTATGAAGGATAGTGATAAATTTGATGATTTTGACATTAACTTGCAAGTCATTATTAATCAGTCACATTCTAATGGTGTTGTTTATAGAGATTTAGAAATGTGTGATAGAATACATAGGTCATTCCTAAGAGTTTTGACTAATTTCCCATACTATAGGTGGTAATTTAGATAGTTATACCCTCATCTTTTGTGTAGTAAACTTAAACCATTTTAACTAAAAAACTCACTTGGAGATGAACATATAGGAAAAGTTCCTGCCCAAATCATGTTGAATTTTAGTTTTAATGTCAATAATCTTGTTTTTTCTCCTTCTTTTTCAAATATTGATGATTCTATCATTACTCTCGAGTCTTTGGACAAAGAAATCGATTTATTATTTAATCACTTCAAAAAATTTATCAAGTTTAGAAATAGTGTTACTTCAAGGGAAGATCAACCTAGTGAAACTCATAGGTCTTTTGATAAACTATTTGAGAAGAAAACAAATGATTTTATTAATCCTACCAAAGATATTAGTCATATTGAATGTAGGAAATGTTATAAGTTTGGTCACTATGCTAATAATTGTTTTACCAAATCTAAAGGAGAATCCTTAAGTAAAGCCTATATTTCTAGAACTTCGGATGATATTCCATATAGTCAAAATGATGAAGTGAATAAAAACATTATTGCTTTTGCGCCTTTTTGTGATATTAAGTCTGAGAACATCTTTTATAGATTATTTATTGCTTCTGATGATTATGATTTACATGTAGATAATTATAAGTAAGACTTTAAGAATTTGTGTCATGACTTACCTAATCATAATCACCGTACATACATGGCCTCATTATCTAATTTTGATAGTATTTTTTATGATGTTGATGAATATGAAAATGTAGACGATTCAATCATTTTATAAAGGTGCACGCGTATGAATTTAGAAGGGGGTGTGAGTAGTAATTCCATTGGCAATTGTAATACCCCGCACCTTTATGGATATTTAAATTTCATAAGTGGGCGTAATTTAGATATTTGAGGAATTTCCCTAAATAATAATTTTCGGAGTTTAGGAGGATTAGAGGATTTTCGATGAGTGTTACATTTACTTTTGGGATTAAGTAAATAAGTTGGATTATTTTAATTACATTTCGCAGTTGGGTAAAGCGATAGAGGTCAATATTTTAATTTGAAAACCCATATCGAGATGTGTTGGGTTTAATTAGTGAATTGCAGTTAAGTGACTTGAATGGAGATTTTGGGTGTGTGGTTGGTTTCGAAATGTATGAGATAGTCCGAATAGAGTATTCAAAAGTAGTGTTTAGGTTCTAGGGATTTTTGGACTAGTAGGGACTCGCAATTTAGTAAATGAGTCATTTTTTGGATTATAGGGGATAAACCCTTATTTCTCAATATATAAGGGAGGAGAGGGTAAGAGAAAAGAGGGAAAAGAAGAAGGTGAGAATGGATTAGAGAAAAGAGGAGAGAAAAGGGGATTTTCGACCAAACTCCGCGGGATTTGACATGATTTCGTCGGATTTTATCCACGAGGAAAGTGTTTACTTGCTTATTTCTTTTAAGAATAAATATCACATTATAGTTGGTAGTGATAAACTGTAAAGGTTTCCGGGATTGGTTTCGTGAATCAAAACAGGTTTTTTGAAAGTTTAATGAATAAATCCCGGATAATATCCAATTTGAGAAACTTAGGAATTAGTTAAAAATTGTTGTTGGTGATGGGTTCTAGGATGATTAGAACCCTTTTTATGTGTGTATTGAGGTTGGTTGAGGTTGGGAGAGAAGATAAAAAGGCTGGGGTTTGTTAATGGCCGAAACAAAGTCGTCGGAGAAGAAGCCCGGTTCGATCGATCGATTGACGGCCAAGGGTCGATCGATCGACCCTGTAGAAATTTTGACGGTTTCGGCTTGTTAAGTTTAAATGGGATAAATTCCAAAATTAAGGATTTTCATCATATTTAATTGAGAAAATAAATACCCAACTAAGGGGATTATTATCTAGCCATTTAAGGGAATTTATGGGGTCTAGGAGGGTGCAATAATTGTGTGGCACTAAAAGTATATTTTCGAGGAAAATAATAAATTGAGGAATTAGACATTTGGGGTTCGTAAAAATATAGTGGGGACCTCTAAATTATTATTTGAGCAAAATGTAAACCTTGGGTTCGTGGAAAATGGAATCTATGACTTATTTATTTACGGGTGTTCAGGATGAGCAATACTCGGGATAGTATTTCGACGGGCGATTATATAAATGATGACGCGTGTAGAAAATATAATTATATGCCGATCGTTGGTGAGTAAATCCTACGAGGCGACTAGGATGGAATTTGGGATATAGTCTAAAGATGATTGAGCGGTTATCTGATACGTTTATTGACAACTATTGTTATACGTAATTTAATACTTATGGGAATAATATAAGTCGATGATATATTTATGTAATTACTATAAATTGGTATATTCGGGAGTGTACATAAATCCTTAAAAGGGATTATAGTGCGAGTTATATTCTATGTAAGAGGGTTTAGTATTTTAAAGTGTGTAAATACTTATATACTATTACGAGTGGGAGAATTTGGGTTTGTCTATTGCTATGAGAGGTTTGCAAATATAGCCATATATACATTTGAGAAGCGATATAGATTATATATACGACGTTGTTATAGTATATATATAATATGATACGGAAATACATATATATCTGTGTGTGATTGGCATATTTGTATCTTCGCGGCTGATTCCATGGGATTTTCGGGTGTAGGGTGTGAACAGCTAGATTATATATTTTCAGTAGTGCCATCCAGGGAGGTTGCGCGATGTGGGTGAATCCCCTGGATTGAGGAGAAGTGAGAGCATATCCCCAAGTCATATCGTCCCATATATGGATGCGATATTGTTATCCCACTTTCAGGAGGGGATATGACCGCCTCTACCATTGTGTATTTTTACCATGACCATGAGAGAGTCTGGCTTAGCACCATAGTATAGTGAGTAAACCCAGATTTGGGTAGGCACTATGAGACTTCATCCTCGAGTTATAGGTCGGTGGGATGGTTATTATACTTATGATTATGATACGTATAATTCTACTTTTTGCGTATGGTATATGGCTTCTATATGAAGATGAGATATCATATAAAGTAAATATATGTATATAAAATGAAAAGACTGATAAGGTGTATTTCCCCTTCCAGTAGATTTATATCCGAATTTATATGACAATGAATTATAGGTTCTAGTAAGAACTATAAGAAAATGATTTATATCCAGATATATATATATATATATATATATATATATATATATATATATATATATATATATATATATATATATGCGCATTATCTATTGAGGGCCTAATGAATCCTGACGATCAACATCGTCATGTAGTAGTGTATCGAGGTGGTTCCTTGTTTGGATTTTGCTTCACGAGACACCCCACGCATGAACGTAGAGCAATGTTGGGAATGGGGAGAAGTTTAGCCCTTAGTACTCGGGAATGATGATTTTTAGATGATGGGTGATAGCGTTTAGTTAGGTGGGGTAGCTTAACTAGGTTGTTTAAAAGGTATGCGATAGGTGTGCACTATTAGAAGAGGGGTGAGGGGTATCTCATGGGAGTGCGATACAAATTTAAATATGAGATAAATTATATTTTTAAAATATAGCATTTATGCACTTGCTAAAATATTTTCAAAACTCGGGCTCTGACCCGTTTCTCTATTTTCCTCTCTTGATATATATGTATATATATTAGGTTTACAGACACAGGGACGCTTGGATAAAGATTCCTTCGAGTCAGACATTCGTTGCAGTAGTTGTGGATGCATGCAGATTTACTTTAGACGTTTCTATCCTTAGAATCTAGATAGAAGGAACTGTAGAAACATTCGGGTCGATAGCTGAATTGTATTTATATATTCTTTTATCGCCTTTCAGTACAACATTCGATTTAGTTGTAGTATGTTAAACCAAGTGTTCGGTTATTTATTTCATTTTAGTTTGTTAGATATAAACTATTTTTATTAGTTTATTTGAATTGTTTGCTTAAAAAGATTAGTTAAATAAAATTTTGACGCCACCCTAGTAGGTTATTAGTAAGTAAATTAGTTTTCGACAGTGATGCTTAGAATGAACCGTTTGAGACTCATGTTTTGATTTGGTATAGGATTGATCACCCGTCATTTTATTAGGCGGGGTGTCACAGATGGTATCAGAGCATCAAGTTCTAGTTTACTTAGGAATCTGTGCGAACGTACTACACTTTCAGCATTGCTCTTGATTTGATATAGAGCCATATGATCAGGATTGTTGATTCCTCTTGTGAGATTTCGTTCTCCCACTATTATATAAGATTATAGCAAATATTTTGAGCAATCGTTCAAGACTTTTAGTGTTGATCGATGAAGGGCGACCAAGGAAGGTAGTTTCGAGGGTAGCAGGAGGCGTGGCCCAGTTGGAGCTGTGAATTGAATTTGTGGATCAGGACCGTAGTTGAGGTCTCTCCCTTTGTGTAATTTTTTTGAATCACTGCAACGACTACTAAAGTATAGTACTTATAATTGTCCAAGTAACGCTATAGTATAGCGTGGTGTTAAACTTGAATTACCCAGTGAAGTTAAATTGGGAAAAGGTTCGAAAGGTCTTTGATAAGGGCCATTCGTTGAAGTTAAAGTTATACGGAGTCCATGTAACGTGATTCAACATAAATAGAAGGCTCAAAAGCTTTATCTTAGAGCAGGGTATGGAAATACCCATATGTGAAAATTCGAGGAAAAATTTTCACTCGTGGGAGGAATATTAAAACCGTGGGAATGGTGGTCACCATATTTGGGGGAGAAGGATGTTTTTCTCATAGAGGGATCTTACGGATGGTTTTAACCGAAAGTTCCTTTGGTTTATCAGAAAAGAAGACAATGTAGTTTCTACATTATTCACATAAGTATTGGTCAGAGGTCGGTAGTGAATAAAGAGTGATAGGTATAAGTGAACTTTATACCGAATTAAGGTAGGTACAATGAAGAGAGAGTCCTTCAGTGGAATGATGGGCTCACAAGTAAGTGTTGCTATCACTTATGGAAAATTTGAATTCGTGGAACCCCATTGGTGGACAACCACCTGGGGGAATTTATGGAAACATGGTTGTTAAGGTCGGTAGTGGAGTTTCCTTTTGACTAAAAAGTTAAGCGTAATTGTAAAGGGGATTATCAAGATCGAGGCGATAGAGTCTAAGATACTTATAACTTTAACATGGTCAGGGTGGTTGTGACAACCCGCTCACCAAAATAGGGGTGGCCAGCCTGATACTCCAATATAACAGGAATCATGGATGGAATCATTCTTAGGATCGCAACAAAATAAAAAGTACACAGGATAACCACCCATTATTTTAGAAAACGGGTTGACAAAAATTTTTGTTTTATAATTTAAAGAGAGCATTTAAACAACCCAATTTGAAAAGAAAGTAGAAACCCAGAAGAAATTATACTACATACACATTAAGTATACAATAAGGGACTGGATATGCTGTCAGTCAACAGACTCATACAAGAATATTAAACAAGTTTAGTAAAATAAATAATACGTTACATCAAACAATTACAAAAGCTTGGGTCTCACACTCAAGTAAATGACCCGATCATAGCTAGAGTACAAGGATGACGAAGTCTATACCAAGTATCCTGTAATACCCGCAAAGCATCACGGCCCGCTTAAATTCACCGGGTTTGGAAAGTCAGAACAGGCGTCCTTGCAGAGGAGCACCTGAGAGGAAACAATATGCATGCACAACAAGAAATATGAACAGGTCAGGGCCCGATTCTATATAATTACCAGATGAATAAAGAGTATAAGAGTTATGAATGGTAAATCATTACTAAAAGAAATAAGAATCTACCTACACAATTTAAAACGTAATCTAAGACATTTTAATTAATCAATAAATTTAATTAAGTTATGCAAGCGAATAAGAATAATTAACATTAAACTAAAAGATTCCATCATATACTCTGATTCATCTCATAGTTCCATTCCTTATTAGGAATTAAAATCATATTTATATGCACTTTGTGGGATTCCATTCCTTAACAGGAATATCATCATTATCATATGCTCTTTATGGCATTTATCATACATCAAGTCCCACTTGATTCAGAATGGTTATATTCTTATGCGGATAATGATTCTAAGACCGCCCCTATGAGTTTCCCCACTGGGCACGCCCCTAAATGACCATCATCTTCCAGGGGCCTATCAAACAAGGCAGCCTGGGCACCTATAACGTAAGACGTCGGAAAGAGGCAATATGCCTGCGGGAGAGTCAAGACCAAACCCGGAATCTCCTCACCAGCGCAGAAAACATAATATAATCGCGCATATGGACTAGGACTATATCCACCCTACATTCATTAGCCAGGGGGCATCACCAAGCGCGCAAACTTCCCTTATGATGTCATTTAGAGAGGTGTGTTTAAGTAATTTAGCATTTACCTTATTCATGATTTAGTAAATTGTCATTTACCATCATTATTACCATTACCATTTCCATTTCATTTTCATTTCCATTTTACACATGTATGGTTCATTTTATTCGAAACCATAGTCATTTACATTTTGTAAATACCTCATATTTTACCCGGAGCCGTACTTAATACATCTTAACATTGTAACCTCGACGAATAAATAAACTTTCAATTTATTCTCCCAAGATTCGTTGTGAAGTTATTATAAACCATCAAGACTAACTTAGCTCAATTTAGTTTATAAAGTCTCCCAAACATAACACTACAACTCCTAGTTTCATGATAATCAACTAGAACAAAAGAATGTCCTAACATCAATTGGCATATCCCCGGGAAAAAAAAAACATAACCCATTTCTAATCTAGGGTGCATAACTAACGCATCTAGGACTCTAGGAATTTTAGTTTACTTCATACAAGAAGGTTCCTAAGTCATAATCCTGAGAAAAAGGGTTAGAATTGAACTGAGAAAAATCACTCAAAATTGCAGGATTTTCGAATCGATTCAGAAAGGCGAATCGATTTGGACTATCCGAATTGATTCGGTCAGGAAATCTAACTTTTGACATAATTACTGAATCGATTCAGACAGGCCGAATCGATTCGGCCCATTCAGACCTGTAATTTTCCCCTTGGGCGAATCGATTCGGACAGGCCGAATCGATTTGGCCCTGGGAATTTGCCAAGAAGGGCTTTAAGGTTTATGAACCCTAATCTTCCCCAAACTCAATTTATTCCATTCTTATTCACTTCCAACCTTATTAATCTACCCCAAATAAACCTACATGATCATTAACTACTATAACCCAAAATTTCTTCAACCTAAACCATAATTTGGGCTCAAACATCATAAATTCCATTTTTGAACCATAAATGCAAATACACAACTATCACACAATTTACTCATCTTAAATCATATATTAGCAAGTAGAAAACTTGCCTTGAAGTTGCAAATCTCATATTTCTTTGTGGTAGATGCAAATCCAAGCTCCAATCTCCAATTTCTCTTATTTCTCCTCTTTTCTCTTCTTCTTCTCTCTCTCTCTCTCTCTCTAAGTTTGGTAACACACACAAATGAGAAATGAAATAAGGGGCAAGACTTAAAATCGTGGACTAAGTCTAAAGTCCCCAACATAAATGGTTAATACCACATTAAAATGACTCCTAAATACGCATTTTAGTTAAAACCAGTCAAAAGTTCCAGAAACCTAAAAATACAATATGACACTTATTTTGACTATCTCACGCCTGCTGGGACTACCTACACCCTCTAAACTGGTATCCGACAATCTGATGAATTATTTCCAGTTCCGATTTCATTTAAACCATAATGTCATTTAATACACATGACACTATAAAACATACAACATGATGATATTTACTTTCATATACAGTAAATATGCATCAATCTAGTAAATCTTAACTTTCAACTCATTCAATTAATATTTACTCCAGTTCCAACATTTTATTTAATTACTTTATACAGTAAATTAATATAAAATGAGTCTCATAAAAGCGGGGGTTGTTACCGTGGCCAGAGATGGGGGATGTTGCAATGTGGAGTGTACAACCACATGATTTGATCTTTCCCGTTAAGAGTTAAAGGACAAAAGTAGGGTGCCTAGATGGGGCATTGATTAGAGTAGTTCTTGATTCAGTTAGGACAAGTGCACCATGTTCGGGAACCAATTGGAGTGGTCAGGGTGATTGGAAAGAATGTTTTTATGAATTTCACCTCAGACGAATGAGGTATATTTTGTGTGGAAAGATTTAGTCACAGTAGTTTATTAACCCTAGATTTGTGTGTAATTTGAGCTTTCTGACGTTATCGGTATTATTATATAGTGTGTGTATATATATATATATATATATATATGTTTTTTCGCGGTAGCGGAGTTCTATTTTGAAATTGTATCTGGTTGTACTGCTCGTTCTGTATGTGTTATACGAGTATGTTACGATTATAAGAGTGATGTTATTGTATTATCGAAGAGATAGCAGGCTAATGATTGCAAGAATATCGTATCCGTAGTTCCATGGTGGAATAGGTTGTTGTTGCGATATCTCATCTGGATACAAATTGAGCTCACCTTTATTAAACGTTTAGATGGAACTTCAGTGAGTAGATGATTCATTATCGTGATTTAAGTGTGTGGTGACCTTATATATGTGATTTAATGTATGTAGGATTTATTGTTGAGCTGTGAGTTTAAGATTTTGGTTATTTGTGCAAAGGACTTAGTGTTAGTGCAAGCGCCTTGTGGTATGGCTCCATGAAATAAGTAGGATTTTTGGCCATATTTTGTTGGTATATGTGATGGGATTTTCCCAGTGGCATATTCGAAACTAACGGACATCCACGACCGATAAAGTTAAGCAGTAGTGTATAGGAGGGGTTCCTTATTTGGATTTTTCTTGCGAGACACTCCATGCATGAACTTTAACGATGTTGGGAGTGGAGAGATGTTATCGGATGCGAGGATGTTGGTTTTGATGATAAGTTGCCTAGTGTGAAGAAAACACTATAAACTGAGAGCCATGTCATGATTGGAGGCTTCTGGAGATAGAAGTGATGGAAAAGCCCTGAAATTATTTCTCTCACCACAAGTATGTGGGTGAGGTAAGGTACGAAAATCGATTCAAGTCTTATAGCCAGGCCCTAAGTTGAAGGAAAATTCTTAGGTAATATATTTTGGGTATGACATTCGTAACACTTTTGTAGAGAGTAGGCGCCCTGATTAGTTAGACTTTCCATTTGGTCGGGTTGGAAGGACATAGTGGTAGAAGAGCATTAGTAGGTTAGTGAGGTAGGATTTTAGAATGTCCCACTGCTGTGCCTTAGGCCGCTATATCTCGATGACCGACGATGAGAGTAAGTAGTGTAACGGTAGGGATCCTTGACTGGATTTCGCTTTGCAAGATATCCCACGCATGAAAACGAGCGAATGTAGGAAATTAAAATAAGTCTTGGACACTAGTGATATAGTTAGTATAGTACTCATTTTTGTGGGTGTAGGAAACACATCGATATTAGGACTATTGGGGAGTAAGGCCATTGAGTCATACGGTGCGATTGTAGGAAGAGTGTAATGAGTTAACCACGAGAAGATTGGTGAGTTAAACTTAAGGAGGAGTGGATTTCTAGGAATATGAAGAATCGGATCTTGAGAAGATGATTGAGAATACCCAGGTGTGAGCACCAAGCCAAGAAAGTAAGACCTATTTGTATAGGATGTTTATAATAGTTGTCCAGAGAGGCACGGGTTGAAGGGTGTATGGGCACCTTAGTAAGTTGATTGTACATACCACTAGAAATAGAAGGGGCATATCATATAGAACTGAATATTATAATTTAGGGAAGTTATGGGTTCGATTGAACGTCATTGGAGGCACGCGATAACCCAATGGTGTAGGTGCAACAAGAGTTAACACACCTAAGCTAAGCGATGAGACTGATGAGAATAGTCAAGCGCTAGTATAGTTTCCTTTTGAAGGAAATTCGAAGTCACGAGGTGAGTGAATGGATGCTTAAAGTGTCATCTTTCTGAGGGAATCGAGACGTTAGAGCTACGATTATAGGCTCATTATTTTTATATGCGTCTATAAAAACACTAGGTGCAATGTGATGTTAGAGTAACATTGTATCATATAGAGATTAATTAAGCTAGTGCGTTAGAATGTAAGCCTTGATATAGGTGGTTATCATGAACGAGTGTATGGTTGAGTGCCATTGGGTTAGTACTATTAGACTTTAGTGCACTAGGATGTAGTGTGATTTGTGATCCAAGGTTGTTAGTACCAGTCGTATCTGAATTTTGGGTACGAAATTCCGTTGTAAGGGGGGAGAATGTAATACCCCACACTTTTATGGATAACTAAATTTCATAAGTGGGCGTAATTTGGAGATTTGAGAAATTTCTCATAATAATAATTTTTTGTAGTTTATGAGGATTAGAGGATTTTCGATGTGTGTTACATTTACTTTTGGGATTAAGTAAATAAGTCGGATTATTTTAATTACATGTCACAATTGGGTAAAGCGACAAAGGACAATATTTTAATTAGAAAACTCGTATCGAGATGTGTTGGGTTTAATTAGTGAATTGCGGTTAAGTTACTCGGATGGAGATTTTAAGTGCGCAGTTGGTTTTGGAATGGCTGAGATAGTCAGATTAGAGTATCCGGAACTAGTGTTTAGGCTTCGGGGATTTTTGGACTAATAGGGACTCGCAATTGAGTAAAAGAGTCATTTTGGGGTTTATAAGGGATAAACCCTTATTTCTCTCTATATAAGGAATGAGAGGGTAAGAGAAAATAGAGAAACGAAGAAGGGAAGAAATGAAGAGAGAAAAGAGGAGGGAAAGGGGGATTTTCGACCAAACTCCGCAGGATTCGACTCGAGGTATTCGGATTTTATCCACGAGGCAAGTGTTTACTTGCTTATTTCTTTTAATCATAAATTTCATATTATAGTTTGTAGTGATAAACTGTAAAGATTTTAGGGATGGGTTTTCGTGAATCAAAACGGGTTTTCTGAAAGTTTAACGAATAAACCCCGAATAATATCCAACTTGAGAAACTTAGGAATTAGTTAAAACTTGTTGTTGGTGATGGGTTCTAGAATGATTAAAACCCTTTTTATGTGTGTATTTGAGGTTGGGAGAGAAGATAAAAAGCTTGGGGTTTGTTAGTGGCCGAAACAGAATCGTTGGATAAGAAGCCTAGTTCGATCGATCGATCGACGACCAAGGGTCGATCGATTGACCCTCAGAAATTTTGATAGTTTCAGCTTGTTATGTTTAAATGGGATAAATTCCCAAATTAAGGATTTCTAGACTATTTAATTCAGGAAATAAATACCCAACTAAGGGAATTAATATCTTGCCATTTGAGGGAATTTATGGGGGCTAGGAGGGTGAAATATTTGTGTGGCACTAAAAGTGTATTTTTGAGGAAAATAAATAAATTGAGGAAATAGACATTTGGGGTTCCTAAAAATAGAGTGGATATATGAGAAAAATATAAACCTTAGCTTCGTAGAAAATGGAATCTATGACTTATTTCTTTAGGGGTGTTCGCGACGAGTAATACTCGGGATAGTATTTCAGCAGGTGATTATATAAATAATGATGCATGTAGAAAATATAATTATGTGTCGATCGTGGTTGAGTAAATCCTACGAGGCGACTAGGATGGAATTAGGGATATAGGCTAAAGAAGATTGAGCGGTTATCCGATACGTCTATTGACGACTATTGTTATACCTAATGTGATACCTATCAAAAATAAAATAAGTCAATGGTATATTTATGTAATTACTATAAATTGGTATATTCGGGAGTATACATATATCCTTAAAAGGGATTATTGTGTGAGTTATATTTTAAGTAAGAGAATACTCATGGGTTTATTATTTTAAAGTGTGTAAATACTTATATACTATTACGAGTGGGAACATTTGGGTTTGCCTATCGCTATGAGAGATTTTCATTTATAGCCATATATATATTTGAGAAGCAATATAGATTATATATACGACGTTGTTATAGTATATATAATATGATATATATATATATATATATATATATATATATATATATATATATATATATATATATATATGTGTGTGTGTGTGTGTGTGTGTGTGTGTGTGTGTGTGTGATTGGTATATTTGTATCTTAGAGGCTGATTCCATGGGCTTTCCCAGGCGTAAGGTTGAAATAACCAGATTATATATTTTCTCTAGTGCGATCGAGGGAGGTTGTGCGATGTGGGTGAATCCCCTGGCTTGAGGAGCAGGGAGAGTATATCCACATGTCATATCATCCCGCATATGGGTGCGATATTGTTATCCCACTTTCAGGAGGAAATATGATCGCATCCACCGTTGTGTATTTTTACCATGACCATGAGAGAGTCTGGCTTGGTATCGTGGTATAGCGAGTAAACTCAGATTTAGATAAGCACTATGAGACTGCATCCTCGAGTTATAGGTCGGTGGAATGGTTATTATACTTGTGATTATGATAGGTATAATTATACTTGTTGCGTATAGTATATTGCTCGTATATGAAGATGAGATATCATATAAATTAAATATATGCATATAAAGTATATGAAAAGACGGATGTATATGAAAATGAATTATAGGTTCTACTAAGAACTATATATATAAAGAGAGAGAGAGAGAGAGAGAGAGAGAGAGAGAGAGAGAGAATTTGGCTCATGTGCACACTAAGTTTGCACATCATTTTTTTAAAATAGTAAAAAAATATTTTTGAGTTGATTTTTCCTGTGTGATATTTAAAGGTTTCAAGGACCCATATAAAAAAACAACTAAAAAAACTTTTTTTGCTATTTTTAAAAAATCGGTCAAACTTTCGTTACCTTTAAGCACTCTAAAACCTGCGAAAGTTGGACCGATTTTTTAAAAATAGCAAAAAAAGTTTTTTTAGCTTTTTTTTTTACACGGATCCGTTAAAATGTTTAAATATCACATAAAAAAATCAACTCAAAAATATTTTTTTTAATTGTTTAAAAAAATTTGTCTGCGCTAGTAGTGTGCAAACTTAATGTGCACAGGATCCTGCCAATATATGTGTGTGTGTGTGTGTGTGTGTGTGTGTGTGTGTGTTATACGCGTTATGTGTTGAGGGCCTAATGAATCCCAACGATCAACATTGACAGGTAGTAGTGTATCGGGGGGTTCCTTGTCTGGATTTTGCTTCGCGAGACACCACACGCACGAACGTAGAGCAATGTTGGGAATGGGGAGAAGTTTAGCCCTTACACTACAAAAAACAATAGCTTTTGAGACAGTGGCCTAACAGTCCCAAAAGATCATTTATCCGTCTCAAATATTTTTTATGACGCTATTTGGGACGGCTAGGGGGGGGCTTTTTGATAGGGGATTATAAATACTTTTTGTGACCCCATATCCGTCTCAAAAGAGTTTTTTGAGACAGGAACAGATCCGTCTCAAAAGGTCCTCATTTTATATGACCCTTTTGAGACGGAACAAATGCTGTCACAAAAGATTGTTTTTTAGACGGGAATTAATTTGTCTCAAAAGGTTACTATTTTAGAAGAGCGTTTTGGGACGACAACATAGTCGTCTTTAATATATTTTTGGGACAGTTTAACCATCCCAAAAGAGGTGAAGGGATCTTAAAATTTTTGCACCAATATTTTGTGGAGAATAAAATTTACCGCTAAAGTTTAATATAAAATTGAATTAAATTTGAAACAACACAAACAACGAATAATCAGAAAATGTAATACATAAGATGATTTTCAACCAACACAACGAATTATTGTCATTCAACCATAAATAGGGTTCTTACAACCATCTCCAAATATTCATCAAAATAAGAATTATAACACTAAGTTCAAATATTTGACTTGACAACAAAAATACATTAATGTATTAATACTCCAAACACGAAATGTCTTTATCAAAGTAATTCCGCAACATTGAAGCGTACGACCTCCAAAACCATTGATTAACATTTGCATGTTCTTCCAAAATTATCACCTGCACAAAACAAAAATAGTGTCAATTATGTCAGAATTAATACCCCTCTTCAAAAATACAATGTGAAAAATGAATCAATATAGTATATTCTCATCATAAACCATATAAATATCTAGCTACTACTATTTTTTTTTTAAATTCGGCAGAGTCTCCTTTGTTTATTCATGAAAACCACAGGCGGTCAACCTGTTTTAAACATTAAAATTCATTCTAAGAATGATATACACCAACCACAGATATTTTTAACCACCACCATAATAAATGATCACCGCCATAACAAATTTCCACCACCACCATTGAAAATTTAACTTTAAAAGAGAGAATTTTCCATTATATATAAATAACTATATGTACGAATTATATTGTTTTACCTAGTCGGACATAATCGTCGAGGTAGTGGAAGCATGATGAGGGGTAATACTTTGGAACAAACTTTGCATTTCACTTCGCATATTATTCTTCATCTGTAATAATGCTTGTTGGTTGTGAATCTCTAACTCTTCGAGCTCCTATCGATGTCGAGTCTCTCGGTCTTCAGCTTCTTTCTTTAACTGGTTAATTTCTTCCAATAGTAACCGAGATGAACATGCTTTTGTTGACGTTGGCCTAATACCTGCTCCCTTTAGTAAAGCATACCCATGCCCTCTATATCCTACTACATCAGTAAAAATCTTGTTTCACACTTGTAGGTGTTTGAAATAAAGAAACTTGAGCTCTTGAGTTGTGATGTGTATCCTGTGACTGGGATGTTAATTCAATAATTGGTTGAAGTTGTGGTTACATCTCTCTATTTCCATGGTCCCTTATGTTGTATTGCATGGAAGTAATTTGAGATGTCTTCTCTAAATCATTTCTCACTGGAGCTGTGAGCAGTTGCTTCTCGAGTAGTCTTTCCTCGACTATGAGGTCGGACATAGTCAACCAATGACGACGACGCCTCAATGTCATGGATCTGTATATTTGCATTTATAATAGTAAGAAGTCACATTTCGGTTATATATCACATTTCAACATCAGTTATAAAACTAGTAAACACAAAATATCAAATAAACACAGGATAAAGAAGGTCACTCAAAATATCAAATAAACATAGGATAAAGAAGGTCACACAAAATATCAAATTTTTGCAGCTTCTATGGAAATCAACGATGGAAGTTTTGCAGTTATTGTTGTTCAAAATATCAAATAAAGCATCATCGAGGATAAAGAAGGTCACACAAATTTTCACAATCATGTTTAAGGTTTCCAACACTACGGAGCATACCAGTAATGTAGTTTTTTGCTGCCTAGTTCAACTGCTGAATATGCACCTCAGAGCTTAATTTTCCTATTGCACATAATTTTCCTGTTACACATATACTACAGTAGTCCAATTCTTGGCTTGTTGAACCCTTTTTGGAGGTGTAAACAAAGAATAGTTTCTTGAAAATGGCTCCCCCCTACCATATGCAGCACATAAGGTGTTGTAACTAGTGCAGTAACCGAGACAGCTATACAAGGACTGATTGGGTGGGGACCCACATTACAGAATCGGGTACCAAATTGAACAAAACAATTGTGGGATTAAATGCATATTTATATAATATAGTGTTAATATAAACAGTACATGACATAATTAACAACATATTATTACTACACAAATTAGTCTGGTGATATGTGATAGAAAAGCATGCCAACATTTCTAACTTCACTAGAAGCATATTTATATATCAATAACAACTAGGAGATGGATTTATCTCCAACAACAACATTCCTAATTTCTCTCTAATGCTTCCAAGCTTACCGTCCTAGACATGGCCACCAAAATATTACCTTCAGTTCTATTTCCCCTATTGTTCAGAGGTTTATAAACTTCTTCAAACATGGTATTTTCATTCTACAATAGGTTCTCATACTGCATATACACATCATACACCAAAACATCAGGTGGTATAAGACAAATATCATTATTGAAAATTCATTTTAAGTTCCTTTGCTCTACGTGGACCTCTATTGAGCTCTTTGAAAGTGACTTAGCAAGGCTGCCTGACATTCAAATGATCCAAGTAGAGTTAAAGATACTAAACATGCAATTGAATAAAAATCATATAATGTCATAACTCAAATAAAAATTAATCTTGTTCTAACTACATCTTATACTAAGATCTTTCTCACCTTTCTATCTCCAGTTTTGACTTCAACTCATCAAGCTTAGACTTAATTTCCAAATCCACGTTTTCGTCAAGCAAAAATTAATAGCCGCAAATCAATTTTAGTGATAAAAAAGATGAAGTTTTAAGTTGAAATTTGAAATCTTATTTCGATAACTAGAGAAATAATTCTTCTATAATACTTGCTTATAAAATTGTATGGCTAGTGATTAATGTTATGTCAGTAAAATTACAAAAGTTTAAGAAGTAAGGGGATGTACTAAATTTCTTAATTACACTTGTTGTTTTGGCAAAAAAAAACATGTAAAGAAATCAACTCAATTCATCGGTCAAATTTTGATTTCATGATGAAGGCAGATTGGATTATAGTCCCTCATTTAAGAATTTCCTTGGTTTTCTCATTAACAAAGTGCCTAATTAACCAAATTTAGGTTTATCATCCAATTGATAATTGAATAACAAAGCAAATAAAGAAGCTATCTAATCCATATATAAAATTACAAGATATAACATAAGGAACTTTCACGTGATCTTCAACTGTGATGGATAACAATAAAATTCTGGTTAGTAGTGAAAAGTTGCTCTTTTAAGAAATGGAACAATAAAATTCAAGCCAAAACACAATTCTAAGCACACATGAGAATAAAAATAATGGTCCCTCATGATCTCATAAGTGTTTAAAAGAAAGGTAAAATGCAAGCATTTTGACTCCACATGAAGGTACTCTACTCTCTAATCCCAAACACCCACCGGAATTGGATCTCTGTTCTGTCTAGTATAATCGATTATGGAACTACACCTAACCCCAAAATTAGTATGTGGTTATCCCTTTGTTGATGGCAGGCTTGTCATTCATCATTATTTATCATTATTTTCACAGTAGCAGGGTTAAAAATTTCTACAATTCTACCTGTTATGTTGTCTTCAAAGCTATTGACTGAGATAGAAGTGGATGACAATGCTAAGAGAGAGCAGTTATTATACGGGATGCAAAATATGCCAATATCCTCACAAATTAAGAAGTTAAAGATTAGAATCGATATGATTGGAGCAGCTTGTGAGAGTGCTGAAAAGGTCATAGCTGATACCCGCAGGGCTTATTTTGGCACTCTGCAGGGGTCGACAACTGTTCCAACTTTAGACAAGGTTCAAGCTGCAAAAATTCAAGAACAAGAAAATTTACTTTGTAATGCTGTAAATCATGGCGAAGGTTTATGAATATCTGGAGACCAACACCAAATTACTTTTTCACTTCCAATGCATCTGCTAGATGTGCTAACTGTAGCTGACAATGCAGACTTTTATTTATTCATGTGGCATGTATATGAAGAGCACTCCTCTTCCATCATCAAACATTAATAATCAGGGAACTTTTTACGGCACACTTATGGAGCACAACTTATGGGAAGAGCAGCGGTGTCTCCTGGTGCTACCGGTTCTACTCCCTTTGATAATACGACGACATCTCCATTGCCCTATGAAAACTCACCTAGGTCTGGTACAAACATAATGAACACACCCTCTCCTCAGTAACAATCACAGCAGCAACAATAGTAGGAGCAGCACATTCAACAAAGGAATAAAATGATGCAGTTATCTCAGCATCAGCAACAAATTCTTGCTCAGTAGCAGTTTAGGCAATCTTCGATGATCGGACTTAGGCAGAACTAGCTGTCGCAGCTTCATGATTTGTAGAGTCAGGGTCAGCAAAAATTTCAACCGATAACTAAGAAGTTGACTTTTTCCCTTGTTTACGAATTAATCCACACTCTGAACTCAAAAAATTTTATTGGTGGGTATGCATGTGAAAGGATTTTTTTACCTACAAGCGTGTAATGCGGACATAGTTTTTCCTGCATGTGTATTACACTTGAGATTATGGAAAAAAAACTGGTGAACCAAGCAAACAATCAGCTCCTAATCATTCTTCTTGTCTAATCAAGTTCCTTCCAGTCATTTTGTTCCAAACCTATCTCTTTCTTCAATTGAAGAGGGTGAAATACCTCTTTTGAATCCTAACCAACACCTTCATATAATGGAAGAGGTTGAAACCCTACTCTGCACGCAGTTGATATACTAAATACTTCCAAATTCTCCGTGCCCAAAATTCATAAGAAAACCCTCATTATTTCCATAAAACTATGGCTCAACTCTAACAATCTTTCTCCCAGGCCTAAGTTGCCTTATAAGAAGAATTTTGATTGGAGTTCAAATAATCTTTTCGACAGTGAAATAAATGGGGATAGTGCTGAGTTGCTTGACATGACAGATGAATTCAAGTCATATTCTCTTGCACTTTCAAACAAATTTGATTGTTTAAGGAATATAAATGGAGGAGCCTAATCTGCAGAAGAAGGTAAAATCTAAAATAATGCCGGAGGTATCTCTTATTACCACTAGATCTGGAGGTAAAATCTATAGTTCAAAAACTTCTATTAAAAACATTTATCAATGATTAGAATGCACTTTTGGAATGTGAGGGACATCGGTACCAAGCCTACAGTTAATAGGACTCAAAAAGTTGATTAAAATCCATGATATCTCTGTTTCAGCAATAATAGAACCAAAAGTTAATGAGATTCAACTCTCAATCCTGGTGTATAAGTTCCAAACTTTCAATTTTTTCCTCATATCAGAGATAAAGAAAACATAACAACTATTGTCATTACCATTCCAAACATTTTCGATTAGCTAATCGTTGAAATTAAAGTACCTACTTCGCAGCCAATTAGGCGGTGAGAAAATGTGATGCCACATTTCATGTGCTACATAACAGCCACAAAAAATGTGATCGATATCATCTATGTTATGGCACGAATCACACTTCGCACTATTTGTGAGGCCCCTCACCCTTCTTTGCTTAACTAAGTTTAAAAAGGCATCATGTGTACCAATGTTAAAATTAGACTCATGATTTATGAACCTATCAATTTGTGATGTATGAAAGAGATTTGTTCTACAAAATGAATCCTTTCTTGTATCGCCCCCACTTACAATAGCCTACTGTATACCAATGATGTTATTAGTTTGAGGAAAACAATTATATGTTTACATTACATGAGCATGGCCCACATCTTTATGACATGGAGTATTAACGTTGAAAGTAGTGGCCCTATTCAAAGACTGTGCAGACTTAACATTGTTTCTACTAATCACCAAGTTAACTATTATTTGATGATCACATCATTTCTTTGTTATCATAATGTAAAATACTTTCTATAGGCAAAAACATACATCCCCTAGCACCGACGTAATATGTCAACAATGGCGCAAATACAAGACATGAAGCTATTACATACGTACACTCCAAACAGCACATGTGTGTGTGAGTGTGAGAAATTTTGCAGATATAAAGACAATGAGATGGAGAAATTTGGCAAAAAAATTGCAAATATAAAGACAATGACAGAGTTCAATGAAGTCGTATTCATGTAGAAATATGGCTTTTTATTTAACTCATCATCATGAGTACCAAAACAACAATGGAAATGGGGCGGTCGACTCTATCTATCTAAGAAATTGACCATCTTGGTAAAATCTAGGAAGCATCTTCGAGATCATTCACAAAACAAATTATAATACATTTGATATATTAATGTTATTGGGATGGGGGTTGTGGGGGTGGAAGAAAAAAGCAAGAAATTTATGTAATTAAATAGAATTAGTATGTTACTAAAGTATGACATTATACTTCCAATACCTTAAGGAAATAAGCCATCGGAAGAGTTTCTATGGGATACTTGAATCTGATACCTGCCATTAGTAGTTGCAATATGTTAATCAGCAAGCATTCAAAATAGGTACCAGGCTCCTTTCATATTGATATTTACTACGATGACAAGTTAAAAGGATAATTACACTAAAAACACATGCTCTATAAATACTTACTCAATATAAAAATATATTAAGTACATAGATTAATTCAAAATGGAGTAAAGAAAATCAAGTATCAAAGCACAGGACAAACAACAGGCAGGGTATGCACAAAATTCTGGGAAAGGCTCGATCGAGTCTTTTTTAATGCTTATTGGAATAGTATTTTTTAGGTCAATAAAGTAAATCATCTATACAAAATTAACTTGGATCACTCGCCTTTAATTATACAAAATTATCTATGTCAATACATGTATTCATCTAAAATAAAAATGATATGCAGGTCAGCAATATGATCATGAGCTTATGCAAACCATTACATTAAGAACATAATACTCTATTTTATATAATAGGTATTAACTAATCAAAATATTTATTGCAACACATAAACTTAAGTAAACACATAATAATTAAAATACTCAAGTGAATAAACAAATAATCATCATTGGTTGGGGTATTGCCTTAACTTAGGTCATAAAAACAAATATAAAAAAGAGTAAACCTTACTGAGATGTCTTCAAAACAAACCAGATTATATGAAGTGGTGGTATCGATGGTCCAGTGGTGCTCTGTACACAATTGACGTGAGTGAGCAGTGGTTCTCTACATTAATAGAAAAGTGATGGAACTTTAACACCAAGTTTTAAGAAGTTTGTCAATTTATATCATGCATATCTGATATAAATTCTATAATATCAGGTCAAAGGCCAAAATAATGTGTCAAAAAGTGGAGGGTTATCACCAAAATATCCAAGGCAGCATACAAAGGCAGTTATGATTAAATTAGTTGTCAATAAATACCTATTGAGCTCATGATGAGAATGAGGCATTATTCCTCTCCTTGTATAAAAGCTTCTCAAATGTGTTAATGGAACTCCTATATGATGTATTTGGAGATGGAACATCACGATAGTCTGGCCAAACAGATGAAATGGCCATTATGTATTTTGAGGTATCGCATTTAATTATAGTCAATCCCAAATAGCTATTTTCATGCTTCTATAAATAATTTCCGAGGAATTTTGGTTTTATGTATTGGAAAGCATTTAATTCCCTGCCTTTTTGAATGTGATGACCTTCCTTTACATTAATTTACATGTTGTATTACTTTACCTTACTTTACATAATTTTTTTTTTCTGGATCACAATGTTGATTTGAAAGTGGTTGTTGTATCTTGCAATGGTTGTGTTGGCGCTGATCTAGAAGTTTTATGTTGTGAGGAGGTTGATGTATTTGTAGCTTAATGATTTGAAGGTCTCATGGGAAGATATTGGGGGATTAAAAGATTTGAAGGTCTGCATACTTTAGTCTCATTTTGCTCCTGTATTTTTTTAATAGATCTCTGATATATTGAAATGTAAAAAAAGCTCCAGCAAGCTATTAAGCGGCCTTTAAAACACTCTGCTGCAATTTTAAGGCTGGGAGTATCACCTGACCGAGGGATACTGCAAGTTTTGTTTAGTAGAAGCTTTAGATCTCAACTTTTTCTTGAGCATTAATTAACTCAACTTCAACAATAGAACATTGACTTAGACGATCTTGATCCGAAGTCCAATTTTCATCAAACTTTTGGGGTGGTTTGGTGATAAAGTTTGTGGCATGTGAAGTCTTAATTGGACTCTTAAGTCAAATATCATCATTGCATTGTCCCTAGAGTTGGGATGTTTGTAAAAGTCCTTTCCAACAGCCACTTTACTGCCTACAGGTAAATTAGACGCATGTAGCGGTATTGGCAGCTAATTCTAGATAGGTAAAATGTTGTTCAAAATTCTTTTTAGCATGTGTGATCATAGCCAATGCAGCTATATCAGGTGAATTACAAGTGTCATATGGTAAAGATTAATGTTTGGAAATTTTAAAAAAAAGTTACATTTTAGAACTCTCATTCTCTAATTTTCCATACGAATTGTGTTTTATTTTTGTGTGTGTGTTACAGCCTGTGCATGGACATATTGTATTGATTTTTTGACATTTACAGATGTTTAGGTACCACAAATCTAAATACATATTTGGTGATGCTCAACTTTTCTCTATTAGATTGTGGCTTACACAATAAGATTTTTCACTTTGTCTTCATATGGTGACATCTCTTGGGTAAATGTGGAGCAAAACAATACGTGTGGTGAATGATAGACACATTCAAAGGAATTCTTTTATTTTTGTTAATTAAGTTTTGAACATATTTTGTATGCTACTTCTTTTTGACATTTTAACTTTCTCAGTGCTTTTGTTTTTTATAGTTTCAAAAGGGTGCTGAGGTCAGTCTTCCTGCTTGGATCTTATGGTTTGAATTTCGTTATTAGGTGTAATATGGAAGGAACTATACCCTTATTTATTCAGTTTGAAGTAGGTTTAGTTGAAGTTTGGGTTTTAAGTGTTAGATAGGAAGAGCCTATTTGTTAGTATCCTTTGTTTGTATACTAA
The DNA here is from genome assembly GCA_949130495.1 of Sambucus nigra. Lineage (NCBI taxonomy): Eukaryota > Viridiplantae > Streptophyta > Magnoliopsida > Dipsacales > Adoxaceae > Sambucus > Sambucus nigra. The sequence goes on from OX422224.1 coordinate 381,541,359, forward strand.
CTTCAAATTGTTTAAGTATGACAGCTATATAGATCAAGGGCTATAACAGCTATGACATCTATACATATCCAAGAGCTATATTTATATGCATAAATTGGATCCAATTTATGTTCTATATAGTTGTTCACATACTTATATATATATATATATATATATATAATCTTTTCTTGATATATCCAATTTATGTTCTATATAGCTAGCTGTTATGTAGTTATAGCATTATATATAAAATGCAGCCTTGAGCCATGAACAACTATGAAGTGTGAACAACCGTGAAAAGTTTGGAAGCGTGAACATCCTTTAGGCGTGAACAACTATGAATAACCATGAAGTGCTAACAACTTTAAGTTTCATCAAAACTCACGAGGGTAATAAAATACAGCGTTGATCCATGAATACCCATACTTTATCTTCTGTATATCACTATAAATGCAGCGTTGATCCATGTTAGACTGCGAGTTGAAGGCTATGGAGGGAAATTTTTGCGCTTCCACATATGATTGGAATTGCAGCGGTATTTACAGATCTTCAGAGAGGATGCAAGATATTCATAACACATGTAGGGAGAACAGGATTGATGCACGCCTGTGTGAAGAAGCTGCTCATGATCCGCTTATAACTTCAAAGTATTTCCTTATATAAACAATCTTTATCTGCGTTTACATAGAACTTTTCTTTGTACATTGTACAAATGTTAACTTCAGTAATTTTTATTTGATCATAATGATGTTTGCTTACTTTTGTATATATGCATTTTTCCTTTTGTAATTTGTTCTTAATTTTAAATTTTGACTTCAACTATATCTGTACGCTCTTTTTTTTTATTGAGATCTATTTAATTCATGGACTTCAACTATATCTATATGCTCATATTTTTTTTTCACTGAGGCAAAACACTCCACATTTTGAGTTCTCTCAAGTGTAGAGCGATCCGACAAAGGCCATGGGGAGCTCGAGTCTGCGAGGGCTTCTGATGAGGTGTCCAAACACCGTCTCAGCCCCTAACACCATCAGCGAGTCACTTCAAACACCGTCTCAATTAGTTTGAAAGATATCTAAGTTGTTCATTAGCTAACCTCCACTTAAGGCCATCATATTCACGTGTTTATGTTTTTCACGAATTGATTTAATTGATTATTAATGTATTAGTAATATAGGAGTATTTTTTATTTCTTAAACACAATGGATATTACTATAAACAAAGAAAACTTTGGCTAAATTTTATTTATTTATTGATACATTGGTTGATGTTTATACCCGGTCCAACATATAAAATATTTATACATTTGTGTTGTAAAAAATGTTTTACTTAAATTCACCTGATTCTATACATTGGTTGATGTTTATATTATACACGACTTTATGCTTTTCAAAATTATCAGCGTGCCTTCAGGAACGGGCATACCCTATATATATATATATATATATATATATATATATATATATATATATATATATATATATATATATATATATATATTAACAACATGTATATATTCAACACAAGTTCCTCCTGAAATACTTCACAACGATCGATTTTTTCCTTACTTTAAAGTAACTTAATGCAACTAGTTTTGAATTTGATAATTTCAATTATATTAAAATAGATAGACATTCACGTATCATATTTATGTCAGGATTGTGTTGGGGCAATTGATGGCACCCATGTTCGTGTCAAAGTGGCTGAGAGGGAAGCAGCTAGGTATCATGGGAGAAAGGATTTTCCAACAAAAAATGTGTTGGCTGCGTGTACATTTGATTTAAAATTTACCTACGTAATACCCGGGTGGGAAGGAACTGCTTCCGACTCTAGGATTATTAAAAATGGACTTACAAGAGAAGATAAATTGAAAATACCTAATGGCAAATACTATCTTGTCGATGCGGGGTTCATAAATAGGTCACCTTTTAGAGGTGTTCATTACCTCTTAAAAGAATACTCCACTCGAGAACCTGAGAATACTCGAGAGTTATATAACCTCGTCATGCATCACTACGTAATGCAATTGAATGAGCATTTGGGGTATTGAATAGGCGATTTCCAGTTATAAGAAGTAGATCCGAATCATTCTTTTGAATTCACACACAATCTGGAATTATTCTAGCATTGGATTCTGCATAATTACCTAATGGAGGCAGACCCAAATGAAGCTATTTTAAAAGCAGTTGATGAAGAGCTTGAAAATGAAGACCCAGATGAAGACGATGAAGTTGGCCCTCCATGGGATGGGGTTGAGGATGCCGCATGAGGAGAATATATAAGAAATTGCATAGCGACTAATATGTGGAATGATTATGTGTTGTGATTCCAAGTTCTCGTACATTTGAATCAATTAAAAATTGAATTATCATAAGCATTGGAGAGTTTCATTTGATATAAATATTGTTATTTAATTTTTATGTTAATGTTTTTATCGTAGAAGATGTTGGTGCGTAATGACTAATATTTATGCTTTTGTATAGATACTAACAATGAGCCAGAAAATAAAAGATGATGGTGCAAAAAAAAATCATTTGTCTTGGACGTCTCAAATGGATGATATGTTCATTGAATCAATGCTTCACCAGGAACATGAAGGAAATAGGATTGACGGAAGATTCACAACTACAGCTTACAATAATATGTTGAGCGAGATGCATGCAAATATTCCTAACATTGAGCTTACAAAGGAGCATTTAAAAAATCGACTAAAAACTCTAAGAGAGCATTTCAATAAATGCTATGATTTGTTTAAAAATTTGAGCGGTTTTGCCTAGAGTCCGATAACTAAAATGTGCAGTGCTGAGCCTGAAGTTTGGGAAATTTTAGTCCAAGTAAGCATTCCAAATTAAGTTTAAGTAAAATATTTTGGTAGCTATAGTATATTAATTGTTAATTATTTTTTTTATGATAGGCGAAACCTAAAGCGAAAAAATAGATGACAAAACCTGTCAACAACTATGATAAGTTGCAGAGCTATATGCCAATAATTGATCCACGGGTGACGGCATTGAGACAGCTAAGGAAAAAAAGCGTCGTTGGGATAGGTCTATTGATGAGAGTGAGAGTATTACCATTTATGATATTGATTTGGATGATGATATTATTCTAGAAAGTTTTGGTAGTGATTCATCTGACGGGGGGGGACGTGATGCTCAATCAAATACATAATCAACGTGATGACACAACAACATCAAAGGGGAAAAAAAGAAGACTTCGCACAATAAAGATGAAAATAATTTTTTGAAGAGTGCCCTTCATAATGTGTCCCATACAATTCGAGAGGGAAATACAGTTATTAAAGAATCCAGCCCATGTGTTTATTCGGAGTCAGAAATTTTTGAGGAGTTGGTGGCTATTGGAGTACATTCACATGTTATCGATGATTCATATCTTTTTCTATCACAAAATCCCAACAAAGCAAGGATAGTGCTCGGTTGTCCTTTCGAGAGACGCTTGACAATTTTGGAGAAAATGATGGTGACTACTCGTGCTCCGTGATGCATTATGAAGTTTATGTTTTGGAGATATCTTATTTTATGAATAATTTAGTGCCATTTTTTGGACTATATGTTTAAGACTTATTATTATGGTTTGAGACTTTTTATTATAATTTTTTTTATCAAGACTTATAATCTATTATTGTGTTGGTTTGCATGATGAATTAATATGTTATTATTTTCTTTAAAATGTTATAACGTACTTTGTTAGTTATAAGGGTATAAATGTGTTTTTCCTTTTTTTTCCTTTCCTTACTTTTCAACTCACAAACAAGGAGGAAATAAAGTCATGTTCCTTTCCTTTATTTTCTCTTCTCTCCTAATAAAACTTTTCTTTCTTTTCTTTTCTCTCCGAAACTAGCAAACGAGGCCTTAAGACCCTCAAACTCAAGTCTATCCACATGTTAATTACTTTTAACCCGCTTCCTCACATTTTTTCTTTATCTCACACCGTATTTTCTCCCTCCGCCTATTCCTTTTCTTAATAATTGATTTTTCACTTTCTCTTCCTCATAACTCTTCACATCCCAAGGCATTTTTCGGTGAAGCAAACTCTTTAAAATCCCAAGATCCAAACCATTATCCTTGAAGAAGCTATCGAATACAATGAGAGAGATCAAGGTCCAGAAGTTGGGCGTCAACATCACAGTGGGAGAAAATGGAGCTCGTTCGACTTGCGCCGCCAAGGTTTTGGAACAACAGAGCGGTCAAACCCCTATTTTTTCAATGGTTGTGTGTACTTCTACGTGATCTTCCATTTTCTTAAGGTCGACAAGTATGTCGAGCATGTTGGTGTTGGTGACCCGGTATATCTTTTCGTTGTTCATGAGTACCTCGTTGCCGAGGTGTTGGATCTTGCTAGCAACACATCTAGAGACAACAAGAAAAATAGAATAGTACCTAGGGACATACGATTGGCCGTGAGGAATTATGAATAGCCAAGCAAATTATTAGGGATTGTTGCAATTACAAATGAAGGTGTTTTGTCGAATATTCTTCAGAATATTTTGCCTAAGAAAGTAGGGAAAGGCAAAGGAGAAATTGGTTCCACTTCTAAGGAATTTTAGTCCAAGCTATGCAGTAAACATGTGGTGGGTGTCCCTTTCTAATATCGTAGACTTTGGATGTTTAGAGAATCGATTAGTTCTTTGATAGGTGACATGTTGAAGAAATGTCCCAATGAGTATTTTAGTTTGTTTACTGAAATTTATTTGAAATTATTTATATATTAAACAACTTAATATTCACCTTAGAGATTTATATAAAATTTCATGTATTTATTTTTAGTCCACAATGTTGAATTTAATGTAGGATTACTCATATGTTGGGTTACTGGGTTTTTTTGGGGGTGTTATAGTTAGAGATTTTTGTTAGGTGTTTAAGTAACTAATGTTTAACGGTTTGAATTTAAACATAAAATTGAACTTGAAAACGTTACTAATTTTTTTATTGATTTACGAGTTCTGCACAAAGGACATCCATCTCTTTAGTCGTCGAAGGGGTTCATAAATCCGTTGTTTCACAATCATCTAACCCGTGCATCACACGATTTTACACCTAGTGTACATTTATTTTGGACTGCTATATAGCACCCTAAGTTTTTTCATAATTAAACTAGTACTTTTAAAATGTTATTTGTAAAAAAATTCGAGGCACTCATTTAAATTAAGAAGTTCCCTATCCATTTCTTTACAAATATGCCATAAAATTCAGGGAAATTTACAATTAGGTCCCTTGTTGACAATTTTTTAAAAATTTAAGGACAATTTACTATTATGTCCACTTGTTATGACACTAGCTTGGACTACTACAAGAAGAGAGTTAGTGGACCTAAGTGTTTAATACTTGTCAAAATTCTTTTAGTGTTTAAGATTTATTTGCGAGAGACCTAAGAGTATTTTCGCCTCAAATTTATTGTATTTTTTTTCTTTGGGGAAGGGGTACATGTTGTGTCGAACCGTTAATACAAATAAAATGTCGATCATATGTGTGAGTAGGTACTAAGGCCCAATTTGGTACACAATTAACTAGGATAAAATTTGATTCCTTGAGAACAATTTTGGTATGTGTGAAATTACTACGTTGGGCACAATGTTAAGTTGCATAAAAATGTGATTCCAATGGAATGAGATTATGTTATCCATGGGAAAGTGAGTAGAATAGAGATTAATCTAATATAGGTGAAATTCTTACTTTTCCCATTAAGCTCCTTACAAATAATTTTTTTAAATGAAAACACCTTAGATAAAGGGGCGGAACTAGGATAGGGGTTGTTCGGGCAGTAACTCGGGTCAAGATGATGGAAATTTAATTTAATAGTGTAAACTCAACCCAAAATAATTGCCTAGCCCATCCCAAAATATTAACCCATTTAACCTTATGCATGCAGCGTTTTTTTATTCAAATAAAGGAGCCCACCAACTTACCACCCTCTTAATTAAAAAACATATTATTTTTTCAAAGTTCAAACAAAGGAGAGAAATAATACCATAACGCCTATTTCTCTCTGCTCAACCAAAAAAAATATGCTTCTAACTTTCTTGGTGAGACAACACCACAATGGGGAGTGATGCCGAAAAATCATCAGCGTGATGGTAATCCACCATGTCCAACTTTATCATATAATATACTCATATATCATAATTTTTGGAATGAAGTTTAAAAAGCCCTAATTTGTGTAAAACCTAAATTTTAATAGTGATATTAATTGCTGATTAAAGAATCAATTATATTAAACCCATTATCAAGGTCTGTTAAATTTATAACCCTACTTTTTATTCCATAATAACTCATATATTAGTATTATAGGCTTGCTTATATAGGTGTGATTTTATAAGTAATTCCTAAAATAATGTAATTTTATAATATTAATTCTTAGGTATTTAAAGAATCGTTAATTAAAATAAGTTTCATTATTTTTTAAGTAATCATTTGGTAAATACTAAAAAAATAACCTAAGAAAATCGACACCCGGGCTCCGGCCCCCGAACTCCCGCAAATCGATATTAAGTTAGGCCAGTCGGGTGTAAAATCTTGGCTCCGCTACTGGCATAAACATATTAAGTTATAAGACTACCTTTAAAATCTAAATATTTATTTCGTGAAGACAATTTAGGTATGTTAAGTTATAAAAATATTATTTTAGACATTTATTTCTACTCATATACTAAAATTTGATTAACTTACTCTACAAGACACACATATCTAAGACTGATACTTTTTTTGTACAAAAAAACATATTTGGGTTCATACATGCATAAACCATGAATAATATAATTATGTTTTACAACATGTCCAAAATAGATCAATTTAATATATATATATATATATATGTGTGCGGGGGGGGGGGGGGGGGGGGGGGGGGGAGGGGGGGTAATAATATTGTTAAAAATTATTATTGGTATATATTGCACGGGTAAATATAGACAGACCCGAGATTCAGACATATTTTGAGATACGCGCTTTTCCTATCTTCATTGATTAGTGTCTGAGGTCCACTCATTATTATTCAAATAACTAACTAATGCAGACACGACGCATCAATATTTCTACCAAAATGTGTTTGAATCATGTGTCGATCTAGAATTATTCATATTTTACATACCCATGTCACTTTCCATGCATTAAACAAACTTGAAATTTTGATTTCTAATAGGAATACATTGGTCAACCAACAGGACAAATGGATTTAGAATTTTAATAAAATGTTTCTTGGGAATCATTTTCACTATAGTCATAATTCACCTAAAATATTATTGTGTACAAAATGAGGAGACTGTATTTTAATGCTTCGTAAGAACGTCGAACTGTAACATTACGGTTGCTTTGTTTGTTTGTAATTTATCACTGTATTGTAGAATTAACGACAGAGGTTCTGATTTGTGTATTCCAAATTCCAGTTAAAGTTGTAGTTAATATGGTAAAAGGAAAATTGAATGAAAATCGTCAAACTCTATATAACAGGTTATTCTGATTGGTAAGATATGCCTGTGGGTCGGGTTGGTTCGGTTTCACTACAGAACTAGAACCATAACCATAACCATAATCATAACCGAAGTTTTTCGGTTCCATTGTTTTAGAACAAGAACTAAACCAAACCATCGGTTCTCGGTTTGGTTTGGGTCAATTCACAGTTCTAGTTTGTGGTTCTGGTTCGCGGTTCTGTGTTATTTTTGCAATTAATAATAGTTCGCTTAAATCATTTTCTAATAAGTAAAAAAAGTAGACAAATATTAATTATCCATGGTCAATACATGTTAACCAAATCATCAAATATTAATTATCCATGGTCATTGCAATTAATTTTCTCAATGGCAAATATTAATTTTCACAACATTTTCTCTCACCTAATTGTGCATTTTTTGGTACACATTGTGGATTGAAAAAATGAAAAACTAGACTTTTACATCTCCCATTGGAGATGGCCTTAGTGTCAATGAGCCTACAGTTCTCATCATTTGAGGTTGGGGTACACCAATATTCGTATTAGTTAGTTAGGTTCCAAAACTAATAGGAAACATTAGTTTACCCACTTTTTCTGCACAAAAGACCGTCCCACCCTTAAATACATTAATACACATTATTATTTTTATGCAATATACATTTTCAATTCTTTTTAAATAATAAAATATTTTTTCCTATAAATAACGTAGTCTTTTTTTTTTACAAAACGTTGTGTTAAGTTCATTTTTTTAAAGATACAAAACTGTATTTTTTTAAAGTACGTTATTTATTAGAAATGTACGTTATTTTTTTTAAAACAAACAGAATTAAATAGAAACTCTTTTTAAACAACATTATTGTAAAAATATGTGTGTCAAATAAAAAATTACACATTATGGGACTAATTGCTTAGCTCGCTGCCAACCAGTGAGATACATAGTGTGACACCCCTCTTAATAAAATAAGAGGTGACCATCCCGATACTCCAATAATTACAGGAATCATAGATGATCCATTCTTAACATCACTATCATGAAAATAATAATACAAGGTAACCACCAATTATTTTAGAAAACGGATGTCAAATTAATTTGTAAGTTTAAAGAAAACCATCTAGACAATCCAATTTGAAATGATGGTGGGTATAAAATAGAGATAGATAACAGTTACAATCATTCACAACACAATAACCGAATAAGCTTTCGGTTAACAGACCAACAAAAGAAATTACACCGAGTATTAAAAATAAATATCATAGTATATAAGAAAGTACAAAACTTGGGCAACACACCCGAATAATTAGACTGATCATAACTAGAGTACACAAAAGGTAGAGGCGTCTATAACAGATATCCTACAACGTTCGCAAAAATGTTATAGCTCCTGGACACTTGGATGGAATGGTCAACACGGGCATCCTTGCGGCGGAGCACCTGGACGTAAAAGAGATCCATACAAGACAAAGATATATAAATGGATCAGGGCCTGGTTTTATATGATATACATGTGTATAAAATATATGATAGTTATGAATATATAACAACATGAACAAGCCTATCTCTCTCTTCATATTAAGAATAATCATCACATGTCAGCTAAATGCACAACCAAGCGCAATATCTTATATGGTGTTAACTATGCATTAATGCACGAGAAGTAATTCAATTTCAACTTGCAAAGCTTACAATTCAGTTTTTCACAATATGACTTCACGGGTCCATTTTCTCATTAGGAAACTCATTTGAAACAGTTGATTTATAAAATGATTTAGCCATTTATAAAAATACCACTTTCATGAGAATAGTTATAATCACAACGTAACGAATCTAAGACCATCCTTCTGGGAGTCACCCCATTGGATGCGCCCCTAAATAGCTATCATCTTCCAGGGCCTATCAACAAGACAACATGGGCATCCTAAATCGCGTCGCGTGGGAAGCAGCCATATACCTTCGATAGTGAGTCATAACCATACCTGGAATTACCTCACTTCGAATGAAATAACATCACAATATAACAACCAGTCCTATGGCCGAGGACTATATTCACCCTGCATTCACTAGCTTGGGGACTGCACCTCATTCGTGTAACTTCCCTTATGATAGCATTTAGGGAGGTATGTATATGCAAATCAATATTCACAAGATATGATAATTAAAAATGTACATTACATTATTTCCGGAGCCATAAGTGTTTAACAACGTAAAACGCAACAATCAATTTTCTTCCTATTAGTCTCCAAGAATTAACGACAACCATATAAGCCATAAAGTATAATATTACCTCATCCCAATTCTAAAAGTCCACAATTATATAACCCTACTTCGCCCTAGTCCTAGACTAGGTCACTATATGAAAAGGACTTTTACCTTCTTCTAACAACTAATTTATTAATTCCTGACCTAAGCCCGAACACTCAAATTCTAACCTAGGTTCTCAATTCCCTTAATACTAGACTCTAGTACTCTAGTTTTACTTCATGCAAGAAGGTTCCTAGGTCTAAACCTCAAAATAAATGAGATAAGGAAAACTAAAGTTTTCGGGTGAAAAATAGGGGGCCGATCGACCCCCGGTCGACCGCTCTTCTATGGTTTTTCCGTATAAGAAATGCATTAATCCTAATCCTAAAGCCCGGTTGACCGGACATGAGACCGCGATCGACCGGGCACTGGACCGCGATCGACAGGCCTCACCAGTTCTCACGGACAACTCCTAATTAAATAAGCCAAACCCAAACCTCTAACCCTAATTTCTTCCCATCTCACAACCCCGTCAAATAACAATATTACCACAACATTTCTACACAACAATAAACCAATATAGTCAACTCAACTCTTACAAACAACAAGATCTAAGGGTTAAACATCAAGATTTCTAACAACCCACAATTTGTTCAATTCTTCCAAATGTACAACTACCACTACAATTTATCAACATTAAATCATACACTTGCAAGTTAGCAACATGCCTTAGGGTTGTAGTCTCGGATTATCTTCTGTTAGCAATGAATCCCAAGCTCAAATCTTCAATTCACTTCCTTTCTCTCACTTTTCTCCCAATTTCTCTCTCTCTCTCTTAGGTTTAGAAACCTAAAATGAGATATAAATGAATTTCCAAGACTGAAATACCCAATTGCATTAAGTATACTAATTAAATGCCACTACACAATTAAAATGACTCGTAACCATATAATTAAGTCATAATAGGTCAAAAGTACTCAGAACCCAAAAATACAACATGGTACTCATTTTGACTATCTCAACCATTTCCGGACTAATCGCGCCCTCTAAATTGGCTTCCCGGGGAACATAAACTATTTCATGTTCCAACATCATTTTAATTTATCAATAATGATTTAATTGGAATATAAGTCATACTCGTCGCTTAAAGCACAACGACGCAATTAAAACACGGTATGATGTTATTTACATTCACTTAACAATAAATATGCAAAACTCAGTAAACATTATCTCTTAAATCACTTAAAATAATATTTACTCCAACTTCCATTATTTTATATAATTAACCCGCATGACAAATTAATTTAAAAAAATTACTCCAAAATAAGGGGTATTACAAACTCCCCCCCCCCCCCCTCTATGAGGGAATTTTTCCCTCAAATTCAGGCGTACCTTGTAAAAAGATGTGTGGATATTTCTATCGAATAATGCCCTCAAGATCCCATGTCGATTCCTCGGGATTGTGATGTCTCCATTAGACATGGGATAAGCTACGGGGACTATCTTTGCAATAACGGGAAAAGGGCGTACATAGAGAGGCGCAAGTTTGTATTTCTTCCCAAATCACGTTATAACCTTCATTGGTGAAACACGTACCAAAACTTGGTCTCCTACCTCCAATTCAACATCCCTTATATTCGCATCGGCATATCTCTTTTGACGGTTTTGAGCGATTCAGATGCGGTTGTGAACAAGCTCAATCTTCGGAGAGGTGTCTTGGATCACTTCAGGTCCAAGGATCTTAGTATACCCTACTTCCAACCAACAAGTAGGTGATCTACCTGTCCGGCCATATAATGCTTCATAAGGTTCCATACCTATTATGAAATGGTACGGATTATTATAATCAAATTCGATAAAGGGAAGGTATTGATCCCATCCTCCTTTCAAGTCAAGTACACACATTCTAAGATGTCCTCCAACATCTGGTTGACTATATCCATCTGTCCATCCATTTACGGGTGGTAGGAGGTACTGAACTTCAATTCGGTTCCCATTGCTTCTTGGAAACTTTGCCAAAAGTGGGACACAAAAATCTTGTCTCGATCAGAGACTATGTAGATGGGCACCCCATGGAGTCTCTCAACCTCTGCAATGAATAGTCGGGCATAATGAGTCGTATTGTAATACGTACATACTGGTAAGAAATGTGCTGACTTGGTCACACGATCGACGATAACCCAAATGGAATCATGACCGCTTTATGATGTTGGAAATCCCGTGATGAAATCCATCGAGATACTCTCCCACTTCCATACCGATATTTTTAAAGGCTGTAGTAATGCCGTTGGTTATAGATGGTATACTTTCACCAATTGATAAGTAGTACATTGGGAAACAAATTCAAAAATGTCCCGTTTCATACCCACCCACCAATATTGACGGCGCATGTCTTGGTACGTTTTGTCTCCACTAGGATGTACTGAAAATATGGACCCATGAGATTCAATCATAACGGAATGTCTCAAATCTCCCTCATTCGGGACAATAAGTCTCCCGTGGAAACATAACCCACCTTTTGAACTTATAGAGTAGGATTTCTCTCCCTCGGTTAACAACTGGCGTATACGGTCCTGGCAATCTTTGTGCCTTCCTTGAGCTTCCATAACTCTCGTCACAATCGCAGGTGTAACGATCAATACTGACATAAACGCCCTCGATACCGCATCCTCCTAGTTAAGTTCATTCCATTTAGCCTTCCATACCTTCGCTAACTCCCCCTCGAGTTTTCAACTCAGCAAATCCGCTACCACATTAGCCTTACCCGGGTGATAATGAATATCAAATTGATAGTCTTTCACAAACTCCAACCATCTACGTTGTTGCATATTCAAATCCTTCTATGAGAATAAATATTTCAACAATTTGTGGTCTGTGAAAAGAATAAAATTCTCACCCAGGAGATAATGTCTCCATATTTTCAAGGCGAACACTACTGCAGCAAGCTCCAGATCATGTACGGGGTAATTTTTCTCATGGGGCTTTAGCTTGCAAGAAGCATAAGTAATATCCCGATGCTCTTGTTGCAATACACCTCCCAATCCTTGCGGAGACGTGTCAGTAAAGACTAAATAGTCTACCCCCGGCCTTGGTAATGCGAGTGATGGAGCAGAAGTCAACTTATCCTTCAACTCATCGAAAGATAGCTGACAAGAATCATCCCAAATAAACTTCACTCCTTTCCAAGTTAGATTTATCAAAGGGCTAGCAATCTTAGAAAAGAAATAATGAAACGGCAATAATATCCAGCCAAACCCAAAAAACTACGAATCTCTGTGGGCATCGTGGGCTGACCCCATTGCCTCACCGTGACAATTTTACTCGGATCTATCAAAATGCCCTCAGAGGTCACAATGTGACCCAAAAATAGCACCTCCTGTAACCAGAAACCACACTTCTCGAACTTAGAATACAGTTAATGATCCCATAACGTTTGCAGGACCGATCGTAGATTTTTAGCATGATCAACTTCAGTCTGAGAATAGACTAAGATGTCATCTATAAACACTATGACAAACTGTTCCAGGAAGTCCTAAAACACTCTATTTATATGGTCCATAAATACAGGAGGAGTATTGGTTAGCTCGAAAGTCATGACCAAAAACTCGTAGGACCCATATCTAGTTAAGAATGTAGTCTTTAACAAGTCATGTTATCGAATTCGTAGCTCATGATACCCAGTCCTCAAATCTATCTTAGAGAAGTACGACGCTCCCCTTAATTGATCAAACAAATCATCGATCTGAGGTAACGGATATTTGTTCCTGACGGTAACCTTATTCAATTCCCGATAATCAGCACATAACCGAAGGGAACCATCTCTCTTCTTCATAAACAACACATGATCACCTCACGGTGACGTGATATGCTGAATAAACCATTGCTCTAACAATTTCAGAATTTAATCCCTTAGTTCCCTCATTTCCATAGGAGCCATACGGTATGGAGCTCTAGCAATCGGCCGAGTTCTCAGTGTTAAATCAATCACAAACTCGATCTCACGACTTGGAGTTAAACCCAAAATCTCCTAAAAAACATCCTCAAAGTCTCTAACTACAGGAATTGAATCTAAGGAAATGATTATATCACGTGAACTCTCCTCCGCAATAAAATATACATTCGTGCTTGAACCTCCCTCTGAAAGAGGCATAGACACTAGAAATATTTCTTGCCCCTGAATGGCAAAGACTACTCCTCCCATAATAATTTACCATAGCACTGTATTTCACTAGCCAATCCATACCCAAAATAACATCATACCCGACCATATTCCGGACGAATAAATCGGCCTCAAAACATAAATTACAGAGGTATATTCCTACCTTTTTACAAATAAAGAATATGAGCGAACCATCACCCATGAAAGATTCCACACTAGTAAAGGTACTCTCCGTGAACTTATTCAACTCCACCGATTGTGAAAAATGTCTAGTAACAAATGAGTGCGTTATGCCCGTATCAAATAATACATTACCCATATACCCTTGGATGGGAAACTTACCCTCAATAGTTGGTGGTGCAGGCCGAGCTGGAGGGAGTAAAGCATCCTGAATATGATAAACACGCCCATATTGAAGTTTCCCCTGTTGTGGAGGGACGGCTAGAATAGGAATTGGTGGTGGTAGATGCGCCTGCTGATGCTGTGGACCCCTAGATAACTGTCCCCAATCAACTATGGACAAGTTTCCTAAAGTGGCCCGATTCCCCACGCTGAAAGCAGCGTCCTTCCATATTCTCCGGATAATGGCCCCAATTATTATTTCAAAACTGCCCCATGCCTTGGCCTGGATGGTCTCGACCCCCATTATTACCTCGGCATGATTGGCCTTGCTGTCCCACCTCCTGCTGTTGCTACTGGGCACCCTGACCGTGCCTACAACTCCCTCCACCAAAATTAAAACCCCCAAAATGTTGTCTCTTCGATGAATCCGCCTGTTGGGTGTCCTTCTCTTTCTTCTTACTTCCTAACGGTTGTGATGAGGGTAGTGCCCCACCGTCACCATTACCTCTTTGTTTACTAGCTTAGTCTGAAATCGAAATCTTCTTTATCCCTTGCACATGCAGACAGTGATCTTGGAAATGAAGCAATGCTGCATTCATCAAGTCACCAAATGTTTGTAAAGATGGATTTCCCAATAAATGTTGTCTTATTCTCCAATGTAAACCTCCAATAAACTTCGATATCCCCCTTTCCTCCGAAATTACTTCATCCGACAGAAATCTTGCTAGACAAGTGAATTCCTTTTCATACTCTGCAACTGAACGTTCTCCTTGTACCACATCTTGGAGTTTCCTCCTCGTCTTCTTTTGGAATGCGGGAGGAAAATACTTTCGGTCAAACAAAACCCAAATGTCCAATATAGACATGGTATCCCTCTACCCCGGTGTGGTCACCGACTCCCACCAGTGTACAGCTTCCCCTACTAGTTTGAAAGTGGCAAGGATCTGCCTCCGTTCTCCACTACACTCTTCCATTTAGAGATGACATTGCATATCTTTCTTCCACTGGTTTGCAACTATCACATCAGAACCACCCTGAAAATTTGGCGGGTGACCCTCAAGAAATATTCTCTAACTCTCTTCCACGGGGAAGGTCCCGTATGGGCTTGCACCTCCGGTACTATCGGTTGTTGGGCTTGAGGAAACTGTTGGATCATAGCAGTCATTGCAGCATTGACTGCCTTGGCCACAATGTCATCCACCTCTACGGCACTAATCGTTCCTTATTACGGTAGGGGTTCTACATTAGCTTCTACAACTCGATTTCTCTTAGTTATACGACCTATTCTAGGCGTCATCTGAGATGAAGAAGAAACTGAATCAGAATACAATTTAAAACAATTTATCTCTTCAGAAGATCACAAGAATACACAAACAAAATAGTCCTAACAATAGAGCTCTATATCAAAGAACGCTATGGTAGAAAGTGATAAGTCTGCATAGGTCGCAAGGACTCTAAAACGTGATGCTCTGATACCATCTATGATACCCCGCTTATTAAAATAAGAGGTGTCCATCCCATTACTTCTATAATTACAGGAATCATAGATGGTCCATTCTTAGCATCACTGTTGTGAAAATAATAATACGAGGTAACCACCAATTATTTTAGAAAACGGATGTCAAATTAATTTGTAAGTGTAAAGAAAACCATGTAGACAATCCAATTTGAAACGATGGTGGATATAAAATAAAGATATATAACAGTTACAATCATTCACAACATAATAACCAAATAAGTTGTCGATTAACAAACCATTACAAGAGGTTACACTGAGTATTAAAAATAAATATCATAGTATATAAGCAAGTACAAATGTTTGGGAAATACGCCCGAATGTTTTGACTGATCATAACTAGAGTACACAAAAGGAAGAGGCGTCTATAACAAATATCCTACAACATCCTCAAAAATGTTATAGCTCCTGGACACTTAGATGGAAGGGTCAACACGGGCGTCCTTGCGGTGGAGCACCTGGAAGTAAAAGAGATCCATACAAGACAAAGAGATATAAACGGGCCAGGGCCCGGTTTGATATGATATACATGTGAATAAAATGTATGAAAATTACGAATATATAACAACATGAACAAGTCTATATCGCTCTTCATATTAAGAATAACCCTCACCTCTCAGCTAATTGCACGACCAAGCGCAATATCATATATGGTGTTAACTATGCATTAATGCAAGAGAAGTAATTCAATTTCAACTTACTATGCTTACAATTAAGTTTTTCACAATATGACTTCACGGGTCCATTTTCTCATTCGGAAACTCATTTGAAATAGTTGATTTATAAAATGCTTTAGCCATTTATAAAAATACCACTTTCGTGAGAATAGTTATAATCACAACGTAACGATTCTAAGACCATCCTTTCAGGAGTCACCCCATTGGATGCGCACCTAAATAGCTATCATCTTCCAGGGCCTATCACCAAGACAACCTGGGCATCCTAAATCGCGTCACATGGGAAGCGGATATATGCCTTCGACCGTGAGTCTTAACCATACCCTGAATTACCTATCTTCGAATGAAATAACATCACAATATAACAACCGGTCCTATGGCCGAGGACTATATTCACCCTGCATTCACTAGCCAAGGGACTTCACCTCATTCGCATAACTTCCATTATGATATAATTTAGAGAGGTATGTATATGCAAATCAATATTCACAAGATATGACAATTAAAAATACACATTACATTATGTCCGGAGCCATAAGTGTTGAACAATGTAAAACGCAAAAATCAATTTTCTTCTTATTAGTCTCCAAGAATTAACGACAACCCTATAAGCCATCAAGTATAATATTACCTCATCCCAATTCTAAAAGTCCACAATTATATAACCCTACTTCCCCCTAGTCCTAGACTAGGTCACTATATGAAAAGGACTCTTACCTTCTTCTAACAACTAATTTATTAATTCCCGACCTAAGCCCAAACACTTAAATTCTAACCTAGGTTCCCGATTCCCTTAATAATTGACTCTAGTACTCTAGTTTGACTTCATGAAAGAACGTTCCTAGGTCTAAACCTCAAAATAAATGAGCTAAGGAAAACTAAAGTTTTCGGGTGAAAAATAGGGGACCGATCGACCGGCCCCTGACCCCCGATCGAACGCGCTTTTAAGGTTTTTCCTTATAAGAAATACAGTAAGCCTAATCCTGAATCCCGGTCGACTGTTCATGAGACCGTGGTCGATCGCGCTTTTTAAATATGCCTATCGAGAGAAGCAGTGCACTTTTCTCTTTAGGCACGGTCGACTGGCCTCACTAGTTCTCACGGCCAACCCCTAATTTTAACAAGCCAAACCCAGACCTCTAAACCTAATTTCTTCCTATCTCACAACCCCATCAACTAACAATATTACCACAACATTTCTATGCATCAATAAACCAATATAGTGAACTCAACTCTTACCAACAACAAGATCTAAGGGTTAAACACCAAGATTTCTCACAACCCATAATTTGTTCAATTCTTCCAAATGTATAACTATCAGTACAATTTATCCACATTAAATCATACACTTGCAAGTTAGAAACTTGCCTTAGGGTTGTAGTCTCGGATTATCTTCCGGTAGCAACGAATCCCAAGCTCAAATTTTCAATTCTCTTCCTTTCTCTCCTTTTTCTCCCAAGTTCTCTCTCTCTTTCTCTCTCTCTCTCTCTCTCTCTCTCTCTAACTCTCTTAGGTTTAGAAACCTAAAATGAGATATAAATGAATTTGCAAGACTAAAATACCCAGTTGCATTAAGTCTACTCGTTAAATGCCACTACACAATAAAAATGACTCATAATAATATAATTAAGTCATAATTGGTCAAAAGTACTCGGAACCCAAAAATACAACATGGTACTCATTTTGACTATCTCAACCATTTCCGAACTAATCGCGCCCTCTAAATTGGCATCCTAGATAACATAAACTATTTCATGTTCTAACATCATTTTAATTTATCAATAATGATTTAATTGGAATACAAGCCCTACCCGTCGCTTAAAGTACAATGACGCAATTAAAACACAGTATGATGCTATTTACATTCACTTAAAAGTAAATATGCAAAACTCAGTAAACATTATCTGTTAAATCACTTAAAATAATATTTACTCCAACTTCCTTTATTTTATATAATTAACCCGCATGGCAAATTAATATAAAAATAATTACTCAGAAATAAGGGGTATTACACATAGTTAGTTGCACGTCTGGGCCAAAGAAAGACTGATATTTCACCTAGACACCCATTAAAAATGGTACTAGGTGGGTTAACCAAAGCAAACTGCTAATTATCCATACTAAGATGAAGGATCACATGTGTTGGGGAAATCAAAGCAAACTGATAATTTCCCGACCCAATTTCAATTTATCTCCCCAAAAGTTGTAAACACATCAGTGAGTTTCACTACAGAAATATTTTTTTTGCTTTATATGAATTCTGAATTAAATTAACTAAGAACAAAAGGTAAATACTTAATAAAATTATAAATCTTAAGTCACATCTTAATTAACAGTGGGTAAAATGCGCAACAACATAATTTTTTTTAAACACCTCTATATCAGCCTTTCAAATGAAATCTACCCTTATGATACTTTATTAGCAGCAGTAGCATCCTTATGAAATCTACCCTTATGATACTTTATTAGCAGCCTGTCATAAATAACGTTAGCAGCACGTCTGGTCCAAGAATTACTGAATGTTGTAAATAACGTTAGAAATCGTACTAGGTGGGTCTACAATACTAAAACAGCATTCAATGAAGAGCAGTGCTATTCGACACTAAATTGATTCGCTATAGGATTAATGCGAGATAAAATGCGCAATATACATCATTTTTGGCGATATATACCAAACAGTCCCTCGAATATTTTTGCATATATATTTAGTTCAAGCGTTTTTATTTTACTTCAAAAAGTCCTTCACCATGCGGATGATGCGGATCTTTAAAAATAAGAGAATATCAGTTAAATGGGTGTTTGCGGGACTTTTGGTACAAAATAAAAGACTTAGACTAAATGTGTATGAAAAAATGTTTGAGAAACTTTTTGGTATTTGTTCCTATTTTTTTTTTGCACCTAATACAAATACAATCTAAATAAAAATGACATCGTATGACACAATTTTTTTTACCACACATGAATTAATTAAAACACAACACCATCTGATACAAACAAAACTTGACACAACAAGCAACAACACAAAATCTTTTTTTCAACTTAACTTGAACACGATGCAAATAAAAGCGACATGACATGACATAATTTTGTTTATCACATGACAAATTTAAAATGGGAAGTCACACGACACAAAATTTTATATTTTAACCTAACGCGAATATGACCCAAATTACACATGACACTAGTTGACCAATTTAACTGTTAATTCACCCACTTTTTCAACACAAAAGACTGACATACCCTTAAATACATTAATACACATTATTAGTTTTATACATTATTGTTTTACAATTTTTTTAAACAATAACATATTTTTTCTTACAAATAACGTACTCTTTTTTTTACAAGAAACTATTTTATGATCATTTTTTTAAAGATAAAAAAACGTATTTTTTAAATGTACGTTATTTATTAAAAATATAAGTTAAATTTTTTTAAAAAAAATTATATAGAATCTGTTTTTCATCAACACTATTGCAAAAAATTGTTTTTCAAATTAAAAATGAGCGTAAAACAATTTTTTGTAAATAAAAGAGTACTTTATTTATAAGAAAAACTATGTTATCTTTTTTAAGTACAAAAAATTATCATTAAAAAAAACAAAAAACTGATTTTAACTGGTTTATGTACAAAAAAAAAATTAATTGAAAATAATTAAAAGACTATTTTTTTAACAAAACACTGTTTTTCTATAAATAAAAATATTTTTTAACTGAAAACATTTTTTTATATATAAAAAATAGTTGTTTTTTCAATACTCTATTTGTCTTAATTGAAAGTGTAGATATTATTTTTGTTTTAAACAAGGATGGAAGAATTGAAAAAGGGAAGTCATAAAATTGAAAATAAGCAGTCGATTTGGTTTCGTTAGCGCCCATTCGGTAAGGACGCCATTACTCCTCAATCAACAAGGAGTTATCACTCTCTATTGTAGACTCCCTTAGCTCAAAGAATTTGATCATTCTGTATCCCTCTAGGTCGACAAGAGCTTCACATGCCAAAGCTAATTCGGTCCAGATTTTACGCCTAAAACCATCAATGGAAGCAAGAGATCCATACTTCTGAAAAGCACCATCAACATTAATTTTCAAACGGCGAAAAGATGGAGGGGACCACTGGTCCATAGTAGGGGATTCAGCCACGTTTACATTTGAGGATAAAACAGATAGAGAAGCCTTGAAGTCCTTCATGTCCTTCAAATTGTTAAAAACAATTCTCTCAATAGGAGTCCAGCTTCTATTGAAAATAAAGTTATGTTTTCTCTTCCATAGATGCCAACATATGAGAGCAATGGAACTAAGATTTTGTATTATGTTATTGTCTTGGGAGTCAGACAACATCTATTTCACCCATAATTCCAAGTTGTTGCACCAAATCCACACTCCTTTTGTATGTTTGCATCTGAGTAGAATATGTTCAACACTCTCCTTTTCGTTACCCCAAATGGAGCATAATGGTGAATCTCTACACTTCCTTAAAAAGTTATGTGTGAAAATATGATATATTGGAGCAAAAAATAATATATGGAACTTGTTGAAACAAAAAAGACCATGGGACCTATTGGAAAACATACATAGTAAACGGGGCCAATTGGTAAAAGTATCCCCCAAAAATTAATAAATCACAGAATTTCTTGTGTTGCCGTATCCATCGATATCAGTAATTATAGTATATAACTAAAATTGAGAGTGGAACCTAGTGTTGACATTTGTGGAACCCACACGACGACACATGTACACTTCATAAATGTTTTAATTATTTTACTTTGTCCCAGAATTTGAAGAGGCCCTATTTATTTGACTTCATGACTCTTTATCTCATTACCTTTGAAATTAAGTTATTTACATCCTCTTTTCGGTTCCTCTACAATCCCCCAAAATAGCCAATTAATTCAGCCCTAATACATGCATCTCTCTATATTCCACTTTCCAACTGCCACATATATAAGGAGGCGATTTGTTTTTTTAGAATCTAAAAAACTTGTGCCTTTTGAGTGAAACTATGTAATTGATGTGACTCTAAATGTGTCTCTAGTGCATGTAAATACAACTCAAGGGTAAGTCGATCGCGTATGTAATAATCCGAGCAGGTCAGGTATCGAACATAAGGACTAAGGTGAAGACCCATGGCGACTACTAAGGAATATGTATAAAACCTAATTAACAACTAAAGATAAGGAAAATAAAGGGTGATGATGTTATAGAAAAATACAATTCACTAATATGACCTAATTAATGAATGCAAATTAACTAAGCATGCAAGAAGGAAAAACTTTTGATTTTAAACTACGTGAGAAAAGTGGGATTGGAATACACTCCCCTGAACCATAGGCAATTATGATGGATGCAAAACTTTTAAGAATCAAATTTATAATTGAGATAACAACTTAAATTCATCTAAGTACTATATATATGAAAATTTTACTCCGCACAATAAATAGTCAAAAATAAATCTAAAGCAAATGACAAAGTTATCAACATGCGTATCGCACTCTTAAAAACACCGGTCACCTACTGTAAACGAAGTTAAAATGATTAAAATACTCATACTAACAAAGTATCAAGACTATAACATTTTATTTTATTCAGTCATGTTTTATATCTATCCATAATACCTACGTTAGGTTCATGTATCCCAACCCTCTAAAAATCCAGCAGAACATGAAAAATCTATTACTACGCATGAATTTTACATTGCATGTAAATATTATGGCGTATAGATTGAAAGAACACGTGTATTTAATCATTATTACAGAGGAAATAACAATTGTAACCTAGAAAGCATTGATCTCGAAAGAAAATGAAAGAATAACGACTTATATTCATGAGTAGTGTGCAAACTAATGCCAAAATAATAATCTCTTGATGTTCTTCTTGACTTCTATCTTCCTTGCCTCTCAAGCTCTCTAAAATTAGCATAAAAATTATCTAACTAATGTATAATTTCAAACTACAAAACTTTCATACTTTTTTAGAAGTCTTTGAAACCAACTAAAACTCTCATTAAGAATAGGATAAGTGACAAATTTTGGAATCAGGTCTTCCGAACTAGTTCGCTTGGTGAATTGATTACAAATTTTCCTTTGGATTTCTCTCATCTTCACACGCTCGTAACTTCTCAGTCGTAGCTCAAAATTAGTGTCATTTCTTCCAGTGTGCTTGTGGAGTCATAGCACGAGCTTATATGAGTATTGCACTTACCTGTCACAAGTCGATCATAGTGTTTTCATCTCAATTTTTTTAAGATGAACCAAATGTGAAAAATTGGATAAAAATTTGTGCTTGCAAGAACCATTTCCAGGATTTAAATCATTTTTCAGAAAAAAAATATTGTATATTAAGGAATGGAAAGGGGCTACGAAAGACAAATGTCTTGGCACTAAAAGCTATCATTTGTAATGAAAATAGCCTAAAAATATTAGACGAACATAAAAACACAAGTGTAAGAGGAATTTTTTTGAACATTGATGCTTCGCTAAAAATGAACATTAATTTCTTCAAAAATAATTGAGAATATTCCAAGTTATGTGAGAATTTGAGGGAGTTAAGTCGTAGATCAATGGGTTTGAACATACTATATAAATCTTGGAAAAACGTTACATAGTTTTGGGCGTCATTGGTACGGTCTTGATTTGTTGATTAGGTTAAGTCCATTTCACATGAGTTCATAATCTTTTACACCTAAGGTAGACTTTGAGATCATTCATTAGTGGTGTCCCAATCCTTTATGCATATGTGTTGTGTTTGTCTATGTTGATTAACTTATGGAATATGTTCACACCCCTACATTCCATTTCCATGATTCAAGTATTTTTATGTTAGTTCATGTTGTGTGTGTTTTTATAAAATTATATACTTGAGAAATTTTGAAAAAATAAAAAAATTCAAAAATAGTTGGTGAATTTAAGCCTTTGAGATTATCATTGCATGTGCATTATTTATATATTTTGTGATGATATTTCCTTCGTATTACGAAATAAAAATGGGAGAACAAACTAAGGGGGAAACTTAACGATTTTGATTTATGGGAGAGAACTTAATTATGAGTTTTATTTATATTTTAAACTCTATGTGCGTCATGGTATTTTTATTTGCTTCATGTGTGTAGATACCTTATGTGGAAATCAAGAGACACCGGATAAAATCAAAGAAGCCCAAGGGAAGTACAAGAAGATAAAGAATCTGATGATATTCCATTTCTAGGGTTGGGAATGGTATTAAGTTATTTTTGTCATTCATGGGGTATTTTATGTAATTTGGATTTTAGTAAGGTATGTATAGTTTTGTACCGGAGTAGCCAAAGGGGGAGATTCATAAGAGTAATTTTTTTGGAATTGCTCGTAGTTTAGAACTTTTGTACTTCAGGTTATTTTTTCATATCCCGTTATGAACATCTCGTATCATCACGAAAAATCGGCTCCAACATTCAATACTTTCCTACATCCCGCAAAGGTATAAAACAATTGGTGTTTAAAATTATTTGTAAGATTTATTTGGGATGTTTATTTTTTATTTAAACCGAGGCTAAATTTTTTAAAGTTTTAAAAAAGTTAAATTTTTAACCTCATTCAAATGAGATTGCTATCTCGTTCGAATGAAGATCACTTTTTATTATAAGGGTCGTTTGATTTTATATGAAACGAGCATCCAATAAGGGTGTTCTGTTTGAATTCGTTAGAAGCTCGTTAGAAGCAGGTTCAAATAAGATTGGAGTCTCGTTCAAACAAACTATGTTGTCATTAAAATGAAATTCCTTTATCATTCGAATGGCTTCTATTTTCATCTGAACTAATTTGTCGCATCGAATTTTGTGCATGACCTATAAATATCTATTTCGTCTCCATATTTCAAGGGACTTTTACCAAAATGATTTCTTCATATTAGTTGCAAAAGTTTTCAACATTTTGGGTTTACAAAACACTTTTGATTAACGAAAACATCCCCAGATATATTTTATGAATCATTTTGAACCTTACTTGAGTTATACTTATTGTTGAAAGATCATTTCTACGAGTGACTTGTGAACCCGAAAGGATCATGGTTGAAGACTGAAAGTTGAAGGCTGATCGATGGATACCGAGGGTGGATCGCCATCTATGACCTACTGAGGATCGAGTGGTATTCTTTAGAGATTTTGTGAAGACTATGTGTTATACTTGTGAAGTCATATTAAGTAGTATTGTAAGTTGACTGTCTTATAAAGTTTCTAAAGTGTTGATATAAAAGATTTTGCCCTGAAAAATGGATTTTTCCTCAGTTTTCGTGTGATTCCAAAAATTATTTATCTGACTTACCACTTAGATGCATGTCTTAGGATAATAAGAAAAAATTATATTTGTGTGTTTTGAGGCATTTAATTAAAAAAAATATTCCATTAAGATCCCGCGCCACTCTTATAAGTGGTATCAGAACATTCCACTCTAACAAGTAATATAAGAGCATTCCACTCTAATAATATATTATATATGTGTATGTGTGCACATATATGGGAACCAATTCTGACGTGTTCCCTACGCTCTCTTATCTCCATCAAAATACCATATACACAATACAAACATGGGCCATGTTGTGTTTGAGAGCGAGATTGAATGGCAGAAAATAAGGAGGAAGGCAAAGGAATAAAACAGAGAGGAATTATTCTACATGAAAGAAACACATTTTAGCTCACTCTATGGTAGTTTTGAGGATTAGTGTAGGGTTTATTTTTATTTTTATTATATTTTAAGAGAGAGTGAGCACAATATTTTACGAGAATCAAAAGTGAGTTAGTGATAATTTTCAAAATAGGGTGTGAGAGTATCGTATGTTATTCTCATTTTTTTTATTATAAACTCATGTTTGGTTTAGGATTATATTGAAGTGAGAGTTTTTTTGTTCAAGGAGACTTGGGTTAATTTCTCTTATCTTTTATGTTACGATTTTGCCTTTTAATGGTGTTGTTCTTACATTTTGTATGTAAAAACACCCCAATGATAGTATAAATTCCTCATTCTAGGAGTGCGATGTGACCTTTAGCTTAATTATTTATTTATTTATTATTCCCCTACGAATATTAATATTAAAATTTTACAATTTATATTTATGCCACAAGAGAGAGTGAATTATTTAAAAGAGAAAATAGAAAATTCAGATTATAATATTTATTTATTAATTAAACTAGAGTTATTTAGTTTTTAAATAATATTATAGCTTGAATTTCTCAACTCTAAAGCTTAATTTTTAATGGTTAAAATACTTTTAATAAATTTTTCCTAGAGGGTGATTTATTAGAAAATGTTTAAATCTTATTTTTAATGAGTTTGTGATATTTTAAACATTAATCCTTAAAAGGAATATGTTCAACTTCACATTTGTAATGAGAGTTGATTTGTGGATTTAAATATGTCTTGGGGTATTTGAAATAGATAATCTAATTAAGAAAAATAAATAGGCTAAGTGGTGAATTCTAATCACCTAAAGTATCTCATATTCGTTTACTCCTGATATCTATCTCATTTTATTTATTTATTTATTTATTAGTTTAGTTTTAATTTCAGCTAATTAGATAAATATCTCTTGACGAAATTGATTTAGAAATCATACTAGTCTTCATTTATTCCTTTCCATATTAAGAAGTTCGATTGATACCCTTACTTGCCACTATACATCTTTTTGGTGTAGTTTGTAGGTTCAAGAGATTTTTATTTAAAGGGACTATTCTACGACGACACAAAAAAATCCTGTCATAGTTCCACCCCAACCCCAATTTGTGGTGTTTTACTCGGTTCATTAATAATAAAACAATACATATTTTACATACTACCCTTCTACACATCCGAGCTTGCCTAAAGTTCAACACCTTGCTAATAGTGATCACCTAACAATTATAACAAATTATGTCTTTGTTGGTGCATTCGGGTCTACTCATATTCTAAACCTTCAACGAATCTACCCTCTGTCCTACAGATAGATTATCCCCCTCGAAAGCCATGTCTTATAGTTGTACACACATCATATTAGAACTCGTGAACAACCGAACAACGTAATCTTTGATCTCGTGGCTAGACAATTACGTAGGCGGAATACTGAGTCCTTGTAAGCACAAGCCTCGGCAATATGTCTCATGATATATAATCCCAATCGAGATGTGCCCATCTTTCAGCCCTCATCAATTATCCCTTTCTACTACAAACAATATATATAACTATCTCAAAGTCGCGATTTCTCATGCCCACCCAAACAAATACTGAAAGATATACATACTACACATAACCGAACGACATAAGCTTTGATCTCATGGCTACACGAGTACGTATACATTGGAGCAATACCTAGGCCTTCTCGTGAGCACAAGCCTAGATAATATATCTCTCGATATGTTGTCACAATAGAGATGCATCTATCTCTCATATTATCTTTCTATCTCTCCTCAAACCTCGAACGAGATATCAAACTTGCTCAAAACGCTACTTCTCGCTCCCAAATTTACATGGACATTAGCAGTTACATGTTTCCCTAGCCGAGATTTCTCATAAATTTACGTAAATATTATGAACCACCTGTCATTCATGTCGAGCTTTCTAGTACATTTATACATGTACTATCGGCCACCCGTTAACCTCAATACAGAGTCATACACAATAACCATTGTATATTCATATTGTTTTAAGTGGTGTTCATACATCGCTCACTAATACTGTTTTCATACCTAAACACTTATCTACGTTTTAAGGCATCCTCAAATTAAGTTCTTTAAACAAGTTCTGAAAAACTAAAAAGTAATCAAATAATGTAAAGAGGGATAATAAACATATAATTAAGGAAGAATAAATAATAAGTGGGGTGCCTAACACCTTCCTCACTTGTAATCCAATTCATGAACCAACAAAACAAGAATCTATGGACCGATCGTATACTTAAGCCTGCATTAGGATTAGCCCGAGTGGGTTAACCCAAACCTATAATTTCTTTTTATATAAAACAAAATGATGAGTTTGAATAACCAACAAACCCCTCTCACAAATATACACACTTAGGCTCAGGCTTAAAAGCAGGGGCATGCACCAAAAACTGGATATGGTGTCGAACATCTTCTAGGTATAAATCATCGACCCACATCGAACCGATAACCCGACCCGGGGGAGAGAGGGGGAATGGGAGATAAGCACTCCCGTATCTACCACTACACAAGTTCTCCCCCTCCCAATCCAGGGACAGCGCCACTTGAGGACCACAACACAACACACCCTTCCTCACTATAAAAATAAATGTAATATATTAGAAGCTCTTGAAATTCGGTGTTAAAAATGTAAGAATATACAAGATCAAAAACGTAAATCACTAATAAATTTGGACGACAATTTTTTTATTCCACTTAAAATATTGGACTTTAAAGAAACACAACTAGTTACAGAGTAATTACTATTTATTTCATCATTTACATATAAAATATGTTATTGGTATCTGTGACTTATTTAGATGAATCTAGACATTGGGTTAACCGAATACTTTTAATTAATGCTTAACCTGTCAAAATGGCACACGACACATAGTTATAAGTTAATGGGTTGACATAGTTTCGGGTCATATCAGTGCCAACTGATAAGACATGATAGTTAATGGGTTGGGTGATTGTTGAACCTATTCACCCATTAATACCCTTTAAGATCCATTAAGTTTTGTAAATACGAAATATTGTTGGATAATTGATTAGGCATAAATTCTTCACATTTATCCCATTAATTTTGGTATTTTTATGATCCCGTGCGGTGTAAATAGCTTGGATTTATCTCATATCTATGATACTAACCCTTTTTCTCAAGTATTTCATATTTTGTGTATCTCTTATGTGTTTTACAGATATTTCATGCAAGGAAGATGGAAAAGAGAACTCAAAACAGTGAAAGAAACCAAGAATCGGGGAGTTGAAGGGTATTTTCGTAATTTTTCAGCCTTAATCCGGAGGTGGGTACAATTGGAAAGTTGAATAGCTTTCAATTACAAGAACATTGGAAAAAACAGCACCTCAATCCGAGTTACGATGAAGAAGTTATGCCCATTTGAAATTGCGAAGAAATCCAAGAAAAAAGCTGTCAGACCCGAACCGAACCGAAGCTGAGAAAAAGAACCGGTCCGCCCATTTGTCACGCACCAGGTCCGTTACGAAATTAGGCACTCTCTAGATTCGTTAAAAAATTAGTCACGCTTTCTAAGTGTGACAAATTGACAGATACGGGATTTTTATTTTGTGCTTATCTTTTAGCCAAAAGAGTTTTATGTTTTGGGGACTCTTCTAAACGACCTCTAGCCTATATATTTAGTCATTAGGACTCTTTTTATTCAGATTTCATTGATGTAAAATCTCCATAACATGTAGGAACATCTAGGAGAAAGATTCACATATTTTGCACCATTAATTCATGAGCTTTTCGAGTTTTCTTCAATCTTTGATTTCTTCTTACATGTTCTTATTCTTCAATCGTGGTAACTTTAATTTCCAACACTTTTATTATTATTCACCATGTTAGGCTAGGTTTTTAAAGGTTGAGATGCATGAACCCAGCCTGATGTGTTAGTGCGTGCGTATAAAATTAATCCGCTGAATTTAGTGATTGATTATGACCGTATTGCGTAGTTACGCAACAATTGTTGATCTTTATATCTCGTTTGCCTCTAGGTACTCGTGATGATTTAGAGTGCAATTTGAGTGCTACTATCGCGATACTGATTTACTCATCCTCAGATTAAGTATGACGCGGGCTTAAACCTCGTATATGTAATGCTTGGGAGTACTAAATTCCGGGTCAAATTAATCAGTTAAATTTACGATTAGTTTTATACCATCAATACTCTAGGGTTGGAGGATTGTGTCTCTACCTTAATTTTTCCAATTAGTTTTAGTTAACTTCTTTATGTTTCCCTTTTTCCTTTCTCACTCAATCATCATCTTTTACACTTTATTTTTTGAAATAATAAATCAATTAAAATCTATCAAACATTCCCTGTGGATTCGATACCCAAACTCGCCACTATACTCCGCAAGAGTGTAGTTAAAGTTTAGGTTTTTTTTTGTATTGCGGTTGGAAGCCGACAACAACGACTAGCGTATTTACACGGACGCTCGATTTTCACCACGATCAAAATGGCGCCGTTGTCGGGGAGTGTTTTGTTATAGATTATAATTGATTTACTATTTCGCAATATATTTTTTTCTTTCTTTAAATTTTTTTTTTTTTGCAGGCTTGCACAATTGAGCGCCAAGAAACGTTGAATCCTTATCCGCACACCTCTTTAACTGGATTGTCCGTTTACAAACTATTCGGTAATCATGTTTTTTTATAGTGAGTTCGGTAATTATAATAGTTCATAAGGGAATAGTTTTCAATCTTTTTATTTTCAAGAATCTCCGCCTCGACCTATTAAAATATGTGAGTGGCTTTTAATTCATGAATATGAAAGGCTTGAAAACAAATATCGGGAAAAAAAACGTTTTTGGGAGAAAGAGTTGGATGCATTATTCGAATCCAATGACGATTTTTCTTCCGACGTTATAGAGCCAATGAATCCTACTTTGGAAGAAATAATGCCTTTTCTAATCAAACAAGTACTCGATTTTCTTTCCACCCAAAGTGCAATGGATGTTGGACTTGTTACAAAAATACTCTCATTTTGCGATGAGATGCGTTCTGATTTGGAAAACAAAGAAGAGGTTGAGACTTGTGTGTCACCTCAAATTTTTGAAGAACATCTCATTGAAAGTGAGTCTTGCTCCCTTGAAATTCAATCTCCGAGTGATGATGAATCACTTGAGATTGAGTTTATTTTATCACCATTTTCGTTCACCGTTATTGAACCATTAGAAGTACCGCTAGATTCCTATGAGTCGGTTGAAAATTTTGAAACGTTTACACCTTTTACCAACAAAGACACTTTGCTAGAATTATTTTCTAATATGGACTCTTCCTTTTTGTGTGCCCCTCTCCCCATACTACTTGAAAAAGATTTTGGAGGTGATTATATTTTTCTTGGATCTCAATTGTACTTGTCCCACGTAACATCCAAACCCCCCATCATTCCGTTAAAATTTTCAATTGGCGATGGTTCATTTTTTCCATCTCACACATGACTTCCGTTGGTCAAACGGAATTATATTTTTTTAGGAGACATGCATTCTAGTGAGGGTACACCATTAATCCCTCAAAGTCATATTGTATTTTGGGTGGACCCTCAAATTTTTCGACTTCTAGTATATAACTTATTAGAATTTGAAAATCGTAGGTTGTACAACAGTTAACTTTTTTTTTTTAGTTTAGAATTCTTGTTATTCTTTTTGCTATGCTTGGTTCTAACATGTTTTGTAGATTCAATGGACTCACATTCATCGGGGATAGCTCCATTTTGGGTAATATCTTTCTTTTCCTCTCTTTATGTTGTGTTCTTGATTCGCATTGAGGACAATGCAACATTTAAGTTAGGGGGTGTGGGATATTCTTCCCATTTATTGTTTAGATTCATTGATTCGATCACATGTTCTTTCCAAGAGTGTTTTTTTTAGAAAAAAAAATTGAAAAATTTTGAAAAAAGCCAAAAATATTTTTCTTCAAAATAAATAAAGATTGGAATTTAAAAGCTTCAAAAATGTCACAAATATTTTGTCTCAAGTTGTAAAAATCAAATGCACAAAGCCGAAATTGACCAAAGATGGAAATTGTGCGAAAATTGACAACTTTACAAATAAGTGTGGAGATTAACAAAACCCGGTGAGATTTCGAGCCTATCGATCTTTTTGAGTTTTTAAATCGATCCGAGTTAATGATTAACTCAAAGTTCATTTCAGCGTTTTAAATATTCGTTGATGATCTCTATTTTATTGTTTTGATCGGTTATGAGAAATGGAATGTTGCCTCGAAAAGCGTGCTACAAATCTCTAAATTAAATTAATCTCAAGACGCATATGGTAAAGCAACTCACATTTGGACAATGACGTAGGCCATCATTTGTTACCCAAAAATATTGGCCACAAAAAGTTGTGAAAACTCATCCCTTTTGTAACCTAAATTTGAGCAGAATAATTTTTTCCTTCGTTTGACAACCCGAAAAATCCAAATAGCCCGGAATTGTGAAAAATGGAAAAAGTCAGAATTTAAGTTCGGAAAGTGTAACAAAAAGGGGAAAGAAAAAAATAGAAGAATGCTCAATAAAAAATAGTAAGAAAAGAAAACTGTAAAAAAAATAGAAAAAGAAGAGAAAATGAGTAATAGCCCGAAAAAGCACTAACGGACATCATAAGAAAATTTTCCAATTCCGAAGTTCCCAACCTTACCCATATTATCCAATACACCTTTAACCCGAAAAAGTCCTAACTGGGTCCAAATTGCGAAATTGGTTACCGCATGGAGAGTTAAAATACAAAAAAATAATGCAAGAGATTACATGGCGTGAAAAAGAGATGATGTTTCCCGTTTCCCTATGATCGTATTCCGATGAAGAGATATTTTCACCCAAAAATTTCCATCTTTCAATTTGTGTGCGTGACTTTGCGTCCATTATATTTACTCTTTATAAATCACGCATACCGAGATTATAGCCACATTCCGAGAGATTCGTTTGAGAGAGCATCCCGTGAGCATTTGAATCAAAACAAGTTTTCGAAAAGTAACGTAATGATCAATCGGTGGAAGTTAACGGTTCAATTTTTGGATTTGCACACACACACTTTGACTTGAGACTCCTAAATAATATTTTAAGGTGACCATTTTTGGAGAGTTTAAATTGTACAATTTTTAAGTATTTTGAATTTTCTTTGAGTCAACAAAGAATTTTGTGGGTATATTCACTGCAAACCCTCACGAGACACCACTCGTCCTACTAGGGTAACCTAGAGGTTTAAAGGCTTGTTGCATGCGCTAAATGAAATCGCTTGCCCGCGAAAGAGGTATTCTATCCCAATAAAATTTTTGAAGGTTCCTTAACTCATACTCTCATTATTTTACGTTGCTCGGGACGCGCAAAGTTCTAAGTTAGGGGGGTTTGATTAGGCATAAATTCTTCACATTTATCAGATTAATTTCGATATTTTTATGATCCCGTGCGGTGTAAATAGCTTGGATTTATCTCATATCTATGATACTAACCCTTTTTCTCAAGTATTTCGTATTTTGTGTATCTCTTATGTGTTCTACAGATATTTCATGCAAGAAAGATGGAAAAGAGAACTCAAAACAATGAAAGAAACCAAGAATCGGGGAGTTGAAGGGTATTTTCATAATTTTTAAGCCTTAATCCGGAGGTGGGGACAATTGAAAAGTTGAATATCTTTCAATTACAAGAATACTGAAAAAAATGGCACCTCAATCCGAGTTACGGTGAAGAAGTTATGCCCATTTACAGTTGAGAAGAAATCTAAGAAAAAGGCTGTCAGACCCGAACCGAACCGAAGCTGAGAAAAAAACCGGTCCGCCATTTGTCACGCACAAGGTCCGTTACGAAATTAGTCACGCTCTAGATCCGTTACAAAATTAGTCACGCTTTCTAAGTGTGACAAATTGACAGATACGGGATTTTTATTTTGTGCTTATTGTTTAGCCAAAAGAGTTTTATGTTTTGGGGACTCTTCTAAACGACCTCTAGCCTATATATTTAGTCATTAGGACTCTTTTTATTCAGATTTCATTGATGTAAAATCTCCATAACAAGTAGGAACATCTAGGAGAAAGATTCACATATTTTGCACCATTAATTCAATAGCTTTTCGAGTTTTTCTTCAATCTTTGATTTCTTCTTACATGTTCTTATTCTTCAATTGTGGTAACTTTAATTTCCAACACTTTTATTATTATTCACCATGTTAGGATAGGTTTTTAAAGGTTGGGATGCATGAACCCAGCCTGATGTGTTAGTGCGTGCGTATAAAATTAATCCGCTGAATTTAGTGATTGATTATGACCGTATTGCGTAGTTACACAACAATTGTAGATCTTTATATCTTGTTTGCTTCTGGGTACTTGTGATGATTTAGAGTGCAATTCGAGTGCTACTATCGCGATACTGATTTACTCATCCTTAGATTAAGTATGACGCGGGCTTGAACCTCGTATACGTAATGCTTGGGAGTACTAAATTCTGGGTCAAATTAATCAGTTAAATTTACGATTAGTTTTATACCATCAATACTCTAGGGTTGGAGGATTGTGTCTCTACCTTAATTTTTCCAATTAGTTTTAGTTAACTTCTTTATGTTTCCCTTTTTCCTTTCTCACTCAATCATCATCTTTTACACTTTATTTTTTGAAATAATAAATCAATTAAAATCTATCAAACATTCCCTATGGATTCGATACCCAAACTCGCCACTATACTCCGCAAGAGTGTAGTTAAAGTTTAGGTTTTTTTTGTATCGCGGTTGGAAGCTGACAACAACGACTAGCGTATTTACACGGACGCTCGATTTTCACCACGATCAATAATACAAATACTTTATGTAGCTTAATGTCAATTTATTCATAGTTAATATTACATAAGGAGAGTCTTAGTAATGTAATGAATAATTGGGTTAGATCGTGTTTAATATTGGGATAATTTATCAACTCATATACGATTTAAAATTATTTGTTATCTTAATGGGTAATAATACGCAAATGCGACCCGACAGCTTAAGTTAACGGGTCGAGTATTAATATGATTTTTCCACACGATAAAAAATTCATCCATTTAGACCCGAACATGAAAAAAATGAATCAAACACGAGTCGACACGGCCCATTGTTAGTTTTAATCAACACCGTAAAGTGCATCTTGATATGCCCTGAATGTACCCCCTCGTCCAACCTCGGTCATGGAGATGGCCGATATTGGAGGGACCTTGGATTCATCAACTAGCAGTCTCATCCTAGGAAAGGTCGGCCACGGCCGACGTTGCTAGCTACCTCGGTAGGTGAGGTCACCATGATCCAGAGGCGGTTATTCACCTGGCCTTCCAAGAATTGCAACCTCGGCTCGGATGATGAAGAGGTTACCATCATCAACATCAGCCTCGGCTAGGGATCGGCAGACATTCCTGCTTTTCCACCACTACCTCGGACAAGGCCGACATTATAGATCAACATGCCTTACCTCGGCTCTCACGCTGAGCTAAGGTCACCACCTCGTCCTCTTCCAGGCCAAGGTTGTGACCAGTCACAAGTGGCCGAGCTCTTATAAGCATATGTGGGGCTAGGAACACGTGTACACAATCAGTTATAACCAAATCATTCCCCTTACGTGAGGAAATATTTCATCATCATTCTCTACATGTGACAGTGACAGATGTCTTCATCCGAGTGGCTTGATCAACACACACATGCTCATTGCATGCATGGGGGGTGAATTACACCCCTCGGGTAATATTCATAGTTGTCTTCTCCTTCTTGGAGAGTGATCCGAAATGGGCAACCCTAGCTGAAACTCTATCTAAATATACAAGAGAGAGAGAGAGAGAGAGAGAGCTTGAGCGTTTGTATCTATGGACATTAGAGCCCTCATATAGTGATATTAATCACACACATGCACAGTGGACGTAGGCCTGATTAGCTGAACCACTTATATTCCGGTGCGAATCTTCTTATCCTCACCTCCTTCTACTATATACCTTTATACTACCATTGTTAACACCGAATTGAGCTTACTAACACCTCAAAGGGTGGTGATGTTTCCAGCATCATCATTTTGGCACCGTCTGTGGGAACGAGAAGTTGTCTCTTCCTCTTTATTCACCTAACCTCACCGGAGACTCTTGTGGTGAACCAGGCCTCCCCCCTTTCTCGGAGCTGTTTCAGAATTAAAAGAGGTCCTGTAAGGTATTAAGCTCATTTACTACACTAGCTCTTTTGTGTTAACACATGGAACCGAAATTACCACCACCTCTTCCGCCGCCTGGTGCGGGAGGGCCTAGCTCCATCCAGGCACCGCCCCAATCCGAAACGGCGGAAGTTGACACAACCTTGAGGTCTTTAGCTGCGATGCAACAAGCAATGCAAGAGAAATTTGCACAGCTCAACCAAAATATGATGAGGCCACCTAGAGTCTCACCGGAAATGATCACCCCAACGGATGTTCAGCCCCATCCTGATGCAAGGGGACCACCCCAGACATCGCGGAGAGACCAATCTACCCCACAACGGAGGAGGGACGTTACTGACTCTAGGCGCTTGCGCCTGGGGAGGCAAGGAAACCCTTGCCCAGTGGATCAGTATGATGATCTAGAGGCGGAAGACATCCCAGAAGACTGTTGGGAGCCATATGAAGTTTTGAACAACACAGTTCGTCCTGCCAACCGGAGCTAAGGTTGTGGAGGCTGAAGGGGTGACGAAGCCCAACAACGAGGATCAGCTTTTGATCGACTGAGTAAAGGATCGGCTTTTGAAAGGCTAGGCCCAGGAAATGACATAAGATAAAGGTTATCAAAGTCAAGAAGTGCAGCTGGCTCACAAAGGGAAGAGGGTCAACGTTGGCCTTATCAAGGCCGACCCCATGCAGGAAGAGGTAGAGACCAGGAAGAGGTCAATAGCCGACGTTGTGCTGTGGCTGGGGAACCCTCAGTCCACCCCTTGGACGTGGCTGGGGACAACCTCATCTAGGCTGATGTTACAAGACCGTGGAATGACTTTATTCAACGTTTTGAAGAAAAGATAGGAGACCTCATCAAATGCCGAGACCCATTGCAAAGAGGTTTCTCAGAAGGCTCCCCCTTTGTGGGTAGGATAGTAAAATTTCCAAACCCCGCTAAGTTCAAACTATCCGTGGTCTCTCCCAGGTATGACGATAGCACCAACCCTGGACATCATATGGAGATATATCAGTCGACGATGTACATCTATTCGATACCAGATGAGATGAAGTGTCATGCCTTCTCCGGGACTTTGATAGGAGCAGCGCACATCTGGTTCACTTCTCTTCCAAAGAATTCAAGTGAGAACTTCAAGGGCTTGGCTGGACGATTCATTCACAACTTCTTCTTTGGG
Organism: Sambucus nigra; assembly: GCA_949130495.1. Classification (NCBI taxonomy): domain Eukaryota; kingdom Viridiplantae; phylum Streptophyta; class Magnoliopsida; order Dipsacales; family Adoxaceae; genus Sambucus; species Sambucus nigra. The sequence continues at coordinate 381,577,689 of OX422224.1, forward strand.
GTAAGACCTCAAAAAAAGACCACCCATCTATTGTATGTCAAGCAGGGGAAGAACGAGTGCCTAAGAGACTACATCGCCAGGTTCAATAAAGAAAAACTTGAGGTTGAGGATTCCGAAGAGAATATAGCTATGACCTCCCTCATAGGAGGTCTCCAAAAAGGGAAATTGTTATGGAAACTTGCAGAACATCTTCCCAGGTCCATGGCAGAGCTATTGGCTACAGCAGGAAAGGTTATGAATACCGAAGAGGCCATGGCCGCAAAATATGAGGACGAGAACGGCGGTAGCAGTGGGAAGTTCCAAAGAAAAAAGGACGGAAAGAAGAGACCAACTGATGACAAGTTTTCACATTATACCCTTCTTACGGTGATCTGCGAGCATATCCTCAATGAGATAAAAAAAAAATGACAGGTCTCTAAGATGGCTGGAGAAACTGAAGTCTCATCCGCATAAGAGGAACAAGAACCTGGGGTCCGAGTTCCACCAAGACCATGGCCATGTTATAGACAAGTGCTTCGCCTTGAAGGATGAGATTGAAAAGATGTTAAAATCTGGAAAGCTGAGGAAATATGTTGATTGTAAGGCTCCTAGAAGCGACAGAGATGACCCTAAAAAGAAGAGAAACGACAGATATCGTGATAATATCCGAGCAATAAGATATGATGATTCAAATGGAGATGATGAAGATGATCCGGACCTCCCGCCAAAAGATGACAACACCCCAATGAAGAGGGTTGGTATGATCTCCCTTGGTGTTAACACCATATGCGAAGGACTTATAGGGGGTGGCTCTGAAATGGATGACAGAAAAGCTCATGTGGTAGAGGCCAAATCAATGGCCAAACTTAAAGTCGTAAACCTAACATCTTCTCATACTATGCAGAAGAGAAATAAGGTAGACACGGATACTCTCATGGTTGGATTCTCCCGACCCGACTTTAAAGGCATCCTAGCTCCACATGATGACCCTTTGGTGATCACAACAAGAGTTCATTACTCCTATGAAAGCGCAAGGTTTATTACTCCTATGCGGGACTTACTTAGGACATATAGTTTTTTTAATTTCGTAACTTCTCTATATTATTTCAATACTAAACACTTGTCTTGCAACTATGAACACTTGGGTTCATATCTATCTAAACCCTAAAGGGATCGATCATGCTCAGTTTAGCCACACCATTCGGGATGAAGGATACAATAAGCTATGTAAAAAAATTTGGGATTTCGATCGAGAATGGTCAATTACGACCCCGTCATCAAACATCACTTACTGACATATCAATTGATAGGTGAAGAGCAAGCCACGAAGCAAGCTTAACGATTTGCAAAGGAAGAGGAAGACGTAAGTGGGATGAGAATCTTAAGAAGATGATAGATTTTTACATAAATAAACTCTTAAGGAGAATGCTAGAGGACATTTTAAATTTAAATGGTATTATGGAAACTTAATTGGAGGATTTGTTGTGTGTAAAAGAGGATGATTCCAGTCCTCGAGTAGATTTATATATTGAAATACCAAAGTATGAGTTAGGAGATTTGGTTAGTAAAAAATGTAGAAATAGACAATTTCAAATATCAAATACTCATGTCAGGAATCCATTTGATGTCTTATGCGACATTGTGTGACACCCCACCTAATAAAATATCGGACGATCAAGCCTGTACCAAATTAAAACAGGAGTCTCATTTGGTTCATTCTCAACATCACTGTCGAAAAAAAAATTAATTACTAATAACCTATTAGGCTGGCATCAAAATTTTATTTAACTAATCCTTTAATCAAACCATTCAAATAAAACATTCACATAGTTTATATATATAAAGCTAAAATGAAATAAAATAACCGAACACTCGGTTTAACATAATACAATCAAAACGAATGCCGCACTAAAAAGCGGTAAAAGAATAAACAAATACAGTTGGGCTATCGTCCTGAATGTTTCTAAAATACCTCCTATCTATATTACAAGGATAGAAACTTCTACAATAAACATACATGCATCCACAGCTGCTGGAGCGAACATCTGACTCGAAAGAATCTACATTCAGGCGTCCCTATATATATTTATATATATAGCAAGAGAGGGAAAATATAGAAATGGGTCAGAGCCCGAGTTGTGAAAATATTTTTTTGCAAGTGCGTAACTGCAATATTTTAAAATATGTTTTATCTCATATTTAAATTGGTATCGCACTCCCATAAGATACCCCTCGCCCCTCTCCTAATAGTGTGAACCAATCTCATACCTTTGACATCCTAGTTAAGCTACCATGCCCAACTAAATGATACCACCCATCCTCTAAAACCTCATAAACCCAAGTACTAAGGGCAAAACTTCTCCTCATTCCCAACACTGTGCTACGTTCGTGCGTGGGGTGTCTTGCAAAGCAAATCTAAACAAGGAACCCACCCGATACACTACTACCTGACAATGTTGATCGTCGAGATCCATTAGGCCCTCAGCACATAACGTATATATAAAATCATATATATAAATATAATTCTCGCTTTAATATAGAAATCACATTTTAAGTTCGAATAAAATCTTCCGGAATGAGAATAGATCCTTATTCATTTTACTCTTTACACTAGATAAAAATATATGATATCTTTCCCTCATTTACAGGTAATATATTATACACAACAAGTATAATAACCATCCCACAGAGTCATAACTCGAGGATGCAGTCTCATAGTGCCTATCTGAATTCGGGTTTACTCACTATACCATGGTACCAAACCAGACTCTCTCATGGTCATGGTAATAAACACACAATGGTGGAGGTGGTTATGTTTTCTCTGCAAGTGGAGTACACACATTGCACTCGAATGCGGGACGAGATGACCTGGGGATATACTCTCCCTACTCCTCAAGGAAAGGGATTCACCCACATCGCGCAACCTCCCCGGATCGCACTTGAGAAAATATATAATCTGGTTGTTCCAACTCTACGCCAAAGGAAAGCCCGTGGAACCAGCCTCTAAGGTACAAACATATCAATCGTACACAAATATATTTATACGTATCATATTATATTATATATACTGTAATTACATCGCATATATAATCTACATCGCTTCTCCAAATAAAAATGGCTATTATTGCCAATCTCATATAGCAAGATTCAATAACCCCAAAAATTTCCATTCGTAATAATTTAATAAGTATACTCTCAACTCATTTTAATCCCATAGGTATCGCGTTACCAATAATCCTAGTAATCAACCGACACTAGATAGACTCTCATGTAACTCTAGCTCATATCCTCAATTTCCATCCTATCTGCATCCTAGGATTGACTTGTAACATATAGGCGGCATATGAATAGTTTTCGACCCGCATAGTATATACATAATCGTCGTCCGAAATATTACCCCGAGTATTACTCGTCCCGAACACCTTAGTAGGACCTTGGATTTTTCCTTTAACTAACCCAAGGTATATCCCTCATTCCAAATAGAATTTAGAGGTCCTCATAATACATTTAAGAACCCCAGATATCTAATTCCTCAATTTATTTATTTTCCTCAAAAATATAGTTCGGGATACACACCCCTTTTACCCCTTCCTAACCCCACTTAACTCCCTTAAATGGCTATGAATAATTTCCCTTAATTAGGTACGTATATCCTCAAATGAACAAGATAAAAACCATTTATTTGGTAATTCATCCTATTTAAATAACATTAGCCGAAATTTCCAAAAATCCTGAAGGGTCGATCGACGGACCCTTGGCTATCGATTGATCGATCGATCTGGACAGCTTCTTCTCCGAGAAGCTGTTTCGGCCATTAAAGCTTCCTCCAAGATTTTATCTCCTCTACTATCATTATCAAACCTCAATCAAAAACATATACACACATAAAAGGGTTCTAATCATCCTAGAACCCAAATCCAACAACTAATTTCAAATGATTTCTAAATTTCTCGAATTTATTATTTTTCATGGTTTATCCGTTAATCTTTCGAAAAACCCATTTTGATTCATGAAAACCCATCCCAAAATTTGTGGTTTATTTCTACCAACTATAATATGAGATTTATGCTTGGAAAGAAATAAGCAAGTAAACACTTGCCTCGTGGATAAAATACGACGACCTCGAGTCGAATCCCGCAGAGTTTGGCCCGAAAATCCTTTTTTCCCTCCCTCTTCTCTTTCCTATCTTCTCTTTCTCTCTTTTCTTTCCTTCTCCCCCTATATCGTGTCTTTTATAGGAGAGAAAAGGGTTTATCCCTTATTAAACCCAAAAATGACTCGTTTACTCAATTACGAGTCCCTATTAGTCCGAAAATTCCTGGAACCCAAACACTACTCTCGGATACTCTATTCTGACTAACATGTCCATTCCGAAGCCAACCGCACACTCAAAATCTCCATCTGAGTCCCTTAACTACGATTTTCTAATTAAACCCACACGTCTCAATATGGGTTTTCCAGTTAAAATACTATCCTATGTCGCTTAACCCAACTGCGATATGTAATTAAAATAATCCAACTCATTTATTTAGTCTAAAAAGTAAATGTAACATACACCGATAATAATCAAATGTTCATAAATCCCAAAATTACTATTCATAGAATTTTCCCTAATCACCAATTTTTGCCCACTTATGAAATTTAATTGTCCATAAAAGTATGGGGTATTACATACCCACCACCCCTTACAACGGAATTTCACCTCGAAATTCAAATGCGACCGATACTAACCTAGGATCGCGAATCACTCCACATCCTAACGCATAAAACTGGAAGGGTACTAATGAATGGTACTCAACCATACACTCGTTCAGTACTCTACTACTGGCTTATCTAGATCTCCATAATCTATCAGGTTACCTCGGTCGTAAGGTTGAATCTAAAGTCACATCGCGCCTGGTGCTTCTATAGCCGCATCTAAGGGAAGCGGGCCTATGCTTGCTGCTCTACTCTAAGAGTTCATTCGCTTACCACGTGATTATGAATTTCCCTCAAAAGGAAAACTACACTAGCACTTGACTATTCTCGTCAGTCTTCTCACTTCTCTCACTTGTGCTAACTCTTATTGCACCTATACAGTTGGATTATCGCGTACCACCTACGACGTTCCATCACGCAAAGTTATATCTCACTTATAACTACCTCACAGCATATTCTTCATCTTTATATACTACGCCCCTTCTATTTCAGGTGGTATATAAAACCAACTTACCATGGTGCCCATACACCTTTTTGACTCGTGCTTATCTGAACCACCATTGTAAACGTCACACATGTAACAAACGTAACACTCTCTCTAAAAATGGGCCTCACTTCCTTATCCTGGTACTAACACATTGGTTTTCCTAACCCGAAAATTTCTAAACTTCAATCCTTCCTATACCTGGAAATTCAATCCTTCTTAAGGTTAACCCACCAATCTTCTAGTGGTTAACTCACAACTAACTCCTCATATCGGCGCCACTAGTCCTACTGGCCTTACTTCCTAATAACCCTAAGATTGATGTGTTTCCTACACAAAAAAAAAATCAATACTATCCTAACTATATCCCTAGTGCCCAAGACCTCTCTCAACTTCCGATAGTTGCTCGGTTTCATGCGTGGGACGCCTCGCAAAGCAAAATCAAGACAAGGAACCCTCTCGTTACACTATTTCCTTGTGTCGTCGGTCATCGAGATATAATGGCCTAAGGCACATCATTAGGATTTTCTAAATCCTACCTCGCTAACCTAATAACGCTCCTCTATCACTATGTCCTTCCATCTTAGTGAAATGGAAAGTCCAACTAATCGGGGGGCCTATTCTCTGCAAACGTGTTACAAACATCACACCCAAAACATATTACCTCTAATTTTTCCTTCTATTCAAGACCCAACTATAAGCCTTAATCAATTTTCTTTTACCTTGCCTCACCCACATACTTGCGGTGAGAGAACCATTTCAGTGCTTCTACATAGCACTTATATTTCCATAAGCATACCATCATCATACGGCTCTTAGTCTATAGTGTTTTCTCCACACTAAGTGACTTATCATCAAAACCAATATCCTTGCATCCCATAACACCTCTCCACTCCCTATGTCGTTAAGGTTCATGCATGGAGCGTCTCGCAAGAGAAATCCAGACAAAGAACCCATCCTATACACTATTACTTAGCTTTGTCGGTCGTGGAGGTCCTTTAGCTTCAAATATGCAATCGGGAAAATCCTACCCCACATATTAACCAAATGTGGTCAGAACTCCAACTTCTTTCTAGGATCCACACCACCAAGTGCTCGTACTAACACTAAGTCCCTAGTGCAAACAATAATGAGCTTAACCTCACAGCTCAACGATAAATCTTGCATACTTTAATCACATAAATTAGGTCGCCACACACTCAAAGCATGATAATGAAATAATATTCCCATAATAAAAGAGAACTCAACCTGTATGCAGATGAGATATCGCATCAATAACCTGTTCTACTCTGGAACCGCGGATACGATAGTCTTGCAATAAATAGTCTGATATTGCTCCGATAACACAATAACATTACTCTAATAATAGTAGCATACTCGTATAACACATACAAAAAGAGTAGTACAAACAAGATACAAATTTGAAATATAACCCTGCTACCAAGAAAGAACATATAGATATAGACTATATAATGTTATTGATACCTCCATAAACCTCAAATTACACACACGAATCTAGGGTTACCGAAGTACAACGACTTTATCTGGCCACGCAAAGTACACCTCCTTCGTTCAAGGTGAAACTCATAGCAACAACTTCACCAATCCCCCTAGCTATTACTAATGGTTCCCGAACATGGTACACTTTCCCTAACTGATTCAACAAACTACTTTAATCAATTCCCCATCTCGTCACTCCATTCTTGTCCTTCAACTCCTACCGGGTAAGGACTAACCGCGTGGTTCTAAGCTCCATATTGCAACATTTCCCCATCTCTGGACACCCTGACCATGTTTAGGTTATCAGTATCTAGGATTCTATAACCTCGATCCAGAAAATCGCCTTCATAACTCCCTTAACTTCTTTGTTAAAAGAAAACTCCACCACCGACCTCAACAACCCTGTTTTAATGAATTCCCCGGGTGGATGTCCACCAATGGGGTTCCATGGATACAAATTCTCCAGAAGTGTTAGCAACACTTATCCAGTGAGACTATCATTCCTCATAAGGACTCTCTCTTAGTTGTACCTACCTTAATTCGGTACAAAGTTCACTTATCCCTATAACTCTTTATTCACTGTCGGCCTCTGACCGATCCTTATGTGAATAATCTAAAAGCTTCATTCTCTTCCTTCCTAATCAACCAAAGTAATTTGCGGTTAAAACCGTCTGTGAGATTTCTCTATGAGCAAAACATCCGTCTTCCCACCCCTCCCCGAATATGGTGACCACCGTTCCCACAATTCCAATATTTCTCCCAAGATTTAAAAATTGTCCTTAATTTTCACATAGGGGTATTTCCTACCCTACTCTAAGCCAAAGCTCCCGGGTCTTCTATTTTTTCTGAATCTCGTTACACTTTCTTCGTATAACTTAACTTCAATGTATAGTCCTTATCAAAGACTTTCTCAAACCTTTTCCCAATTTAACTCCAATGGGCAATTCACTTTAGCACCACTCTCTACTATAGCGGTACTTGGATAATTATAACGACTATACTTTAGTAGTCGTTACAACAACCGTCTGGAAAATGCCACAAGAAGAGTGACCTCTACTGCGGTCCTGGTCTCTAACTTCGGTTAACAACTCCCACTAAGCCCCGCCTCCTGCTGCCCTCCTAACGGCCTTTCTTGATCGCCCTTCCTCGAGCAACACACGAGTCTCGAACGAGCGCATAAAAGATTTACTATAATCTTATATAATGGCAGGAGGATGAAATCTCACAAGAGGAATCAACAATCCTAATCCTCAGGCTCTATATCAAATTGAGAGCAACGCTGAAAGTGTAGTACATCTGTACAGATTCCTAAGGACACTAGAACCTGATACTCTGATACCATCTCTGACACTCCACCTAATAAAATACCGAGCGATCAATCCTGTACCAAATTAAAACAGGAGTCTCATATGGTTCATTCTCAGCATCACTGTCGAAAACTAAATTATTACTAATAACCTATTAGGCTGGCGTCAAAATTTTATATAACTAATCTTTTTAATCAAACCATTCAAATAAAACATTCACACAGTTTATATATATAAAGCTTAAATGAAATAAAATAATCGAACACTCGGTTTAACATAATATAATAAAAACTAATGTCGCACTAAAAGGCGGTAAAAGAATAAATAAATATAGTTGGGCTATCGGCCCAAATGTTTCTACAATACCTTTAATCTAGACTATAAGGATAGAATCGTCTACAGTAAACATGCATGCATCCACAGCTGCTGCAGCGAACGTCTGACTCGATAGAATCTTCATCCAGGTGTCCCTGTGTCTGGACACCTAATATATATATATATAAACGGGTTAGAGCCCGAGTTGTGAAAATATATTTTTTTCAAGTGCATAAATGCAATATTTTAAAATATGTTTTATCTCATATTTAAATTGGTATCGCACTCCCATGAGATAACCCTCACCCCTATTCTAATAGTGCGCACCTATCGCATACCTTTGACTAAGGGTGTTCAAAAAACAAAATGGACCTGTGGACCAAACCGGACCGCCCTAATTTTACAGGTTTTTTTTAATCGGTTCGGTCCGGTTTTTTTTTACAAACCTCTCTAATCGGTCCTGTCCTCGATCCCCTTTATTAAATACCCGATTTGGACTGGCCCAGATCGGTTACTATATATATATATATGTGTGTGTGTGTGTGTAAAGAAAATACTCTAACTTAGAAATATAAGGGTACGCTCGTCATTATTAAGAAAGCAACATAGAAAAACCCTACTAGAAGACGCACACACACAACAAACAAAGTATAATACAGAAACCAAAACAATTCCTTCCCACCCAAACCCAAACGGCCAAAGTCCAAACCCATTATACAATGTCGCTCCGACGTTCTCGTCACACAGAAAAGCCGCTCCGATGCTCCCTCATCTTCTCTTCCCTCTCTGATCTTCTCTATGAGTAATGTCCCGTGCACACCAATATCAACGTCGCACACTAGCGCCGCTCATATCTTCTGCCACTCATCGGATTTCGGGTTCTAAGTCTACGATATTCTTTTTTACTCTCAGATCGGGTAGAGTTTATCTTGTGCCTTCCTTTCCTACCATTTGGGCCATGCGAAGAAACAACCACTACAGAGGTAATCTTTTTTTCTCATATTCAAATACCAATACATATGTTAGTTTCCCAAAAAAAAATCTCAGATAGATTAGTTTCTCTGCAATAAGATGTTTGTTTCTTAGCAGCAACTTTTTCTCCTAAAATGGTAATGTTTGAATGAGTTTGCAAAGCACACTCCAATGTTATATGAGCACCCCTAATTTTTGTTGTTAACAGCAAAAATAATAATTATTTTGCACTTAACATAGGTTGCACAATTTCTTAAGGGAGTTTTAATTTTAAAATAATTATTTTAATAAGATTAGAACCGACAAGTTAGACCGGACCGACCCTACAAAACATCGGACTAACTAGGCCCGAAAGACCAGTACAATTGGTCCGATGTTGGTGCCTTTTTTTAGGACCCATTTAATCAGTCCGATCCGTAAAAATCCTAAAAACCGGATCGAACTCGACTGTGAAAGCCCCCACCTTTGACATCCTAGTTAAGTTACCCTGCCCAACTATACGATACCACCCATCCTCTAAAATCTCATAAACCCAAGTACTAAGGGATAAACTTCTCCCCATTCCTAACACTCTACGTTCGTGCATGGGGTGTCTTGCGAAGCGAAATCCAAACAAGGAACCCCCCGATACACTACTACCTGAAAATATTGATCATCAAGATCCATTAGTCCCTCAACACATAACGTATATATAAACTTGAAGAGTGTGCATTTGTGAAAACCAAGAAATTATTTAATTAAACTCAATTTTTCAATTAAAATCTAAAACATGCATCTAGGTGTGATCGAAGATGATATAATCATGCAAGAACATTCAAACACACAAATGAGGAAAAATCCCTCAAAGGGGCAAAACCTTTTTTATTTTCACTATAATTTGTAATGAACGGATTGCACGGATTACAATGAAAATAAGAGTGACATAAGAAATACCCTCAAGTGTCAGTTCCGATGTCATCGACTGGAATCTCCCGTAAGAACTCTATATGGGAGGCAATGGAAAAGAGATGGCTTCTCCACAAGTTACTCCAGATGAGTAAAAACGATCCTCTTGAAGGTTTAAAGATTCACAAACATATATGGCAGTGTTTATGTGAATAAAGAAGGCATAAAATCTTAAAACAAGAAGTTTATTTTCTGTGCTATAAAACGCAGAAATCGTTGCGAAAAAGACTTGGAAAATGTGCAGAAAGTGACTAGATATTTTTACGAAAATCAAGGCGGCAGCATCGCTCGAACGAATGCACGTGTCGCTCGAACGAGATTGCGCGACATCCTATGTCGCTTGAACGATGGAGAGATGTCATTCGAATGAGATTTCGCGAGCTCGTTCACCAAGGCAAGTTCGCTTCTACACTTTATGCTTTTGATAAAAACGAATCAGACTTCGAAAAAATATGTTCTAAAAAAATTCCTAAATATTTATGCAAATATAAACAACTCCAATAAATAATTTTACCAATTACGCGGAGTGGGGTAGTGGGAATGAGTGGAGCAGCACGTCGCATGAAGCATGATGCATGTGTGAAGATGGTGAATGCATGGATTCAGATCAAGGCCGTCGTGGATGATCCTTTTGACGTGCCGAATGTAGCGGTATCATACATACATACTGTGATCTAGGACAAATAGAAAATTCCTAAATTCTACCCCGGACATTTATAAAATCATGTCCTTAGAAATCCCCCCCTATGTCTATGCTGGTACATACATTAAAAAATCTAAATTATGCTATCTCCATAAAACAAATGACTTATAAGATAATATCCTCATTAAACCCTCAAACTGAGAATAGTAAATGACATTTCGTCAATCAAACTTCAACATCTTCAGCATCAACTTTTCAAAAACTCTCAAAGCTTTTCTCATCAGGGTGTGCAATCCAATAATCATCAATTTTGTACCTACACACATGAGATAAAGTAGATACCCATGACATGCAACAGTTTGAAATATAATGATATGCAAAAATTGAATCAATTAAGCTTTAGTAAATCATTGATAAATCAATAAAAAAATTCCCCCCCCCCCCCCCCCCCCATAATTCATTCTCCCCCTTTCTATGATTTCCCCCAATAGACAAAAATGAGAAGCATAAATAAATACAGATGGAGGTTATCACAAAGAATAAACTTTCTATTTTCGAATTTTTCAAAAATTTTCACACAAAATATACAACAAAGAATCACACCATGAAAGAACATAAAAACAACCAAGTCAATGATAGCGTAAATGTAGGGGTGTGATCAAATTCGATAGGAAAATCAATGCATACAAACATGACATATTTGCACGATGAATTTTGGATACTCCTAACGAATGAACTCAACATCTTCCTTAGGTGTAAAAAGATGGAAATATGAGAAATTGACTCAATCAAATCAGCAAATCAAAGCTCAAAGTGATTTCCACACCAATAACGTCCAAAACTATTTAATCATTTTTTAGGACTTTAAAGGAAGTGCAAACTCGTTTAAATTCTCCAACCAAACTCCCTCAGATTTATATTTTGAATAAAGGTGATCTAAATTCTCAAACATTCGAGAATTGATGGTGAAACCTAATGGGCCATATTTGGCATGAATTTCTTTTTATTGCCTTTAATTTTTTTCCTGATCTTTTAACCTCTTTGGACCCCAGATAATTAAAATTCCTCAATTTTTTAGGTCTGATTTAACGGTGGCTTAATCACAAAGGATAAATAAGAACCTTTTGTAACCCTTCACCGTTTTAAAATACCACACAGTCTCACAAAACAATTTTTTACATGCATTCCAATCTTGCCAAGTTTTATCGCATATGGTTCGTTGTATAGGCAAAATTGAGATTGAAACACTCAAGACAATATGTGATAGACAAGTACAATAATCAAATAAAGTCGTGAATACGTTCAATAAAGGAGATAAGGAGCCAAACATGTAGAAAGACATCTCTAATCACATCTCAAAGACTCCAAACAATGTAAAGCACATCGATGCAATGATGTAGCGTCTCAAATCACTATCAAACAGTCATGTGGATAAATGGAATGAAAGTTGTAACTTGGCTATCTTAAATGGCCGCCCATAAAAGGTGCAAACAAAATACAAAAATCTTTTTGTGATTTTCTAAAAATTTTTAAAAAAAATCTTTTTGGATTTTTCAAAAAAATAAAAAAAAGCAAAAATAAAAATACAAATGATACAAACTAGCAATAAGAATCATATGATATGATCATGACAATGCATCCTATCCTAGACAAAGACCGTCCCTCAGTCAACTGTGCAAATCTCTAAAGTCTTCCTAAGACCCTCAAATCTAAGGGCATCTAAAGGTTTCGTGAAAATATCGGCTAACTGAAGGTCGGTGGGAACGAAACTCAGGGATACGACTTTCTCCTCAACTAACTTTCGTATAAAGTGCTCGCGTATCCTGATGTGATTTGTGAGAGAATGTTGAACTAGATTGCGGGATATGTGTATCGCGCTCGTGTTATCACAGGAGATAGTCATGGTGTCCTGTGAAATCCCATAATCCTCCAACATTTGTTTCATCCACAAAAGTTGTGTGCAACAACTTTTTTTCGGCGATGTACTCATCCTCCGCAGTGGATAAAGAGATGGAGTTTTTCTTCTTACTCAGCCAGGGGACAAGAGCAGAACCAAAGTAGAAATACCCACCATCTATATCCCCAGCCCAATCGACATTCGAATAGGCGGACAAACGGTCATTGGTATCAAAAGAATACCAAATATCGTAGGAGAGAGTTCCACCAATGTATTTGATAGTACGTTTTAGAGCGAGTAAGTGTGATTCTTTCGGGGAGGCCTGATATCGCGCATAGACTCCAACACTAAAGGCTATATCAGGATGACTGGCAGTTAAGCAGAGAACACTACCTATCATACTTCGATACAAGGTTTGCTCTATGTCCTTACGTGAAGTGTCCTTACTAAGCTTGATAAAAGTAGTCATAGGTGTATGTTCATGCTTAGCGGAGTCTAAACCAAATTTCTTCACGATATCTCTAGCATACTTGGATTGGGAGATGAACATACCATCCTCTAGCTGACGAACCTGGAAACCAAGGAAGAAAGTAAGCTCACCTACCATACTCATCTCAAAATCACTTTTCATTTCCTCCTCAAAGTGGTGAGCATGTTGGGAGCACGTGGATCCAAAGACTATGTCATCCACATAGACATGGGCAACCAAAATAGCACCGTCATCTCTCCTAACGAACAACGTGATATCAACTCCTCCTATCTTGAAGCCATGGGCTAAGAGATAATAAGTAAGCCTCTCGTACCAAGCACGAGGTGATTGATTCAAACCATAAAAGGCTTTCCTCAGATAGTAGATGTGCTCCAAGTTCTTAGGGTCTTCAAACCCTTTTAGTTGTTCCACGTAAACCTCCTCCTGTAGAATGCCATTTATAAAGGCACTCCTGACATCCATTTAATATAACTTGAAGCGCAGATGATATGCGATGGCCAGTAGAAAGAGGACGGACTCAAGCCTCGTAATAGGAGCAAATGTCTCCCCAAAGTTTATACCCTCGATCTGTGTGTAGCCTTGAGCGACCAACCTAGACTTGTTTCTAATTATGGTACCATTTTTATCCATTTTATTCTTCAAAATCCACCTGGTACCTATCGCATTAGTCTCACTAGGTCGAGGGACAAGTTCCCAGATATTGTTCTTTTTAAACTGAAGCAACTCATCTTGCATATCAGATATCCACTGTTCATCCTTGAGTTCTTCTTTGTTATTCTTGGGTTCGACTTTAGATTTGTAACAGACATGGCTAACAACATTCTTTATCTGAGCACGAGTCTTGACCCCTAAAGTGGGATCTCCAATAATAGCGGAAGGATCGTGACTCTTGCGAACCCAAGAAGGTGTGTCCCCTAGAATAGGAGTAGGGCCCACCCTGGGTGTAGGAGACACAGTGGGATCATCATAAAGGAGTGTGTCATCCTCACTCAAATGGGTGGAGTCAGCAAACGTTGAAGGTTCGTTATCTTGTACAGTAACATTTATTGACTCCATCACCTTAGATCACTTCAGGTTAAAAACCCGGTATGCTCTACTATGTGATGAATATTCGAGCAATATTTCCTCATCTCTTCGGGAGTCCAACTTTCCTAATTTCTCTCTATCCCGTAGGATGTAGCATTTACTCCCCAAAATATAGAAATATGCAAGGTTGGGCTTCTTTTCAATCCATAATTCATAAGGTGTTTTAAGTGTGTGTGGACGAAGGTAAACCCTATTCACCATATGGCATGTAATAGACACTACCTCTGCCCAAAATCTCCTAGAAACTTTACAACTTACAAGCATAGATCTAGCCATTTCCTGAATCATCATGTTCTTTCTCTCAACAATCCCATTTTGCTGAGGAGTCTTCAGAGCAAAAAACTCGTGTTGGATTTTAGGTTATCACAGCAAAGATTTACTTTTTACTCGATAAATTCATTGTCGTTGTCACTACGCTATCTATTAATAGTGACTCCATGTTGGTTATGTAGGATACGTTAATTAGTCGTTAAAAACTCTACAGCATCGGATTTCTCTCTCAGAAAACCTACAATTAAATATCTGGAGAAATCATCTACCATCACTAGGATGTACCTCTTACCACCCAGACTCTCAGTATGAGTATGACCCATAATATCCATGCATATAAACTCAAGTACTCATGAAGTGGTAATGGAATTCAACTTCTTGTGAGGTCTACAGAACTGACAGGGTCCACAAACCGTGGAAGTTGGCTTTCCTAGTATTAGTATTAATAAGCCACGTTCTAGGTCCTTTATAGCTAAGCGCGTCAAATATCTAACATTCACGTGACCTAGACGTTGGTGCCAGAGATCCATAAGAGTGATCGTGGCGTTGTTGCAGATAAGTGAGTACTTGGGCACAGTCCCATAGCAATTATCCTCTGTCCTCACCCCTTGAATTAAAAGTTTATCCGATTGATTATAGATATTGCACGCGTCCCGATCAAACTTTATGACAAAGTCAGTGTCGCACAGCTGGCTAATGCTGAGAAGGTTTGCTTTCAAACCTTTGAAGTACAAAACATTCTCTAACTTAGGAAATACTAGTAACTTTACTGTACCTCATCCTACGATGCTAGACTCGCTCCCGTCTCCAAAGTTGACTCTACCTTCGTTATAATCCTCTAGGTAGGTAAAAAATGAGACATCACTGGTCATATGTCTGGAGCACCCACTATCAAAATACCACTGTGAGGTATTATATGCTTTGAGAGCGATATGAACAACAAGGGCCTTTTTGTCTTTCTTAGGTGCCCAAGAAGTGGTAGCCTTTTATTTACCCTTATTATTGTTTGTTTTAGCCGGAATGCGGGAAGTATTCACTAACGACAAAGACATCCGTCTGAATTCCTCCATCAAACTCTGTGATGTGGTGGCTAAAAACTCAACACACTCTCTCAGACTGGAAAAATCATCAATACGATGTGGTGGAGCAGTAGTACGTTGTGCCCGACCCAAACTATAGCAAAACTCCCTGAGGTGGCCTTTTCTTTTGTAGTATGTACAAAAAAACATAGTCTTAGTCAGACATTGGTTTGCTTTTCTAGGTTAAACTCTCCTTCATGGTTTTTGACGATGGCCATATGGAGTTGTAGTAAACTCAGGAACTGGTCCAGGTGCTATTTGGGATGTGAGAGCACCATCAAAACCTATTCCCTTCCTATCACCAAAACCTAAATCAGGATCGAGGATCATCTTTCCCATATTTCCAGATCTGTCCTCAATTTGGACCTTGACTTCCCATGCTCTCTCAAGATCATGAGTAAGCTGGGATACAAGGGCTTCAAGTTTTTTTCGCGTCTCCAGGGAGGAATGGAGCACACTCGTAAGACTAGCCACTTGATTAGTTAAGTCCCCTTTCTCTTTCTCAAAACACTTCTCTCTCTCTCTCTCCAAATGGTCTCTCTCTTTCTCTAAACAGAATTTCTCTCTTAACACAGACAGACTCTCTCTCTCTCTCTCTCTCTCTCTCTCAAGGTAGTGCAGGTGGAGGACTCTCTCTCTCTCGCTTCTTCTAAATCTTCCTCTAAAGCGGTGATCCTAAGAACTAACACTTTGTTACGCTTTTTGGTTTTAAATGACTCAGTATATAACTCAATGTAGGCGTGTTGAAGGTTACTCTTTCTCTCACTTGCGGTATCCTCCCCCTCACTCACATCGTTCTCACTGTCGAGGTGTCCCTGTGAAGTAGCATCCTCCTCGTCGTGAGGAGCACTATAGGTACTCGCATGACTAGCCATGAATGTGGTAAAGCTACACTTATACGGTTACTCATCTCCAGAGTCCACCGAATCGACCTCACTGTCGTCACTAAGGGTAGCATTAAGGACAGCTTTGCGCTTTTCTTTGGCAAGTCTGTTCAACCTAGTAGCACATTCAAAAGCTCTATGGCCCTTACCGCCGCACTCATAACATCTCTCACCGTCTTTTGTTAGGAGGGTCTTTAAAATCTTTTTTATTTTTCTTTTCAAACTTATTTTTCTCAAAATTCTTTTTATCTTTGTAATTTCCATTTTTCTTGAATTTGAGAATTTTCTTCAAATATTTAGAAAATAGTGCCAAATCATCTAAATCAAGGTCACACTCGAAATCAGACATTTCTATCTCCCTTTTTCTAGATGACTCAACTCTCTTTCTTTTCGACCCCTCACTCTTCCTATCCTGGGCATTAAGTGCAATTCCCTTATCTTTTGGTTTGACAGATTTAGGAAGCATATCAATTTCATACGTTTGTAAGTCTCCGACAAGTTCCTCTAATTTAAGCGTGTTTAAATTACCCATATAATTTAGCACAGTGACTTTAGGGATAAAACGCTTTGGCTGTGATCTTAGAATCTTTTTAACAACTCTATCATCAGGAATGTGTTCACTAAGATTAAAGCTAGTGTTTACAATATAATATAACCTAGCATAAAATTCATCAAAACATTCAGTATCAAGCATGGTGATAGTTTCAAATTGAGTTGTTAAGTTTTGTAGTTTTGATTCTTTCACATCATTAGTTCCTTCATGGGTAAGTTGTATGACATCCCATGCCTCTTTTGACATGGTACATGTCATTATTCGTCGGAACTCGTCAGGTGTGACAGATCCAGAAATAGCACTTAAACCCTTAGAGTTAAAAGATGGCCATTTAAATTCTTCTTCAATCCATCCAGTCACAGATTTTAAATTAGTCACATTATCAACAGTGACAGAGGGAGGTGTCTACCATCTTTCAACCAAAATCCAAACTCTTTCATCAATGGCTTTTAAAGAAGATTTCATGCGGGCTTTCCAGTAAGCATAATTTGTCCCATAAAAAACTGACATTTTATTATAATTTCTCCATATTGAACACGCCCTTTTTCATAAATCATTTTTTTCAGAAAATTGATATCTTAGAAAAATTTTGCAGAAAATCACTCGGTATAATTGTGTAATTAGCTCTGATACCAATTTGAAGAGTGCGCGTTTGTTCAAACCAAGAAATTATTTAATTAAATTCATTTTTCAAATAAAATCTAAAACATGCATCTAGGTGTGATTGAAGATGACATAATCATGCAAGAACATTAAAACACACAAATGAGGAAAAATCCCCCAAAGGGGTAAAACCTTTTTTATTTTCACTGTAATTTGTAATGAACGGATTACACAGATTACAATGAAAATAAGAGTGACATATGAAATACCCTCAGGTGTCATTTTCGATGTCTTCGGCTGGAATCTCCCACAAAAACTCCAGATGGGCAGCAATGGAAAAGAGACGGCTTCTCCAGAAGTTACTCTAGATGAGTAAAAACGATCCTCTTGAAGGTTTAAAGATTCACATAAATATATGGGAGTGTTTATGTGAATAAAGAAGGCATAAAACCTTAAAACATAAAGAATGTTTTATGGTTTGTAAAATGCGAAAATCGTATGCAAAAAAGACTTGGAAAACATGCAAAAAGTGACCAGATATTTATACAAAATTCGAGGCGGCGACATCGCTCGAACCAGATCGCGTGACATCCTATGTCGCTTAAACTACAAAGAGATGTCGTTCAAACGAGATCTCGCGAGCTGGTCGACCGAGGCAAGTCTGCTTCTACAGTTAGAATTTTTTTTGCTTTTGATAAAAATGAATCAGACTTCGAAAAAATATTTTATAAAAAAAATCCGAAATATTTATGCAAATATAAACAAGTCCAATAAATCATTTTGCCAATTACGCGAAGTGGAATAGTGGGAACAAGTTGAGCAACACGTCGCATTAAGCATAATGCACGTGTGAAGATGGTGGATACATGGATTCGGATCAATGTCGTCGTGGATGATCGTGTTCACGTGCTAAATGTAGCGGTATCAGACATACATACTATGATCTAGATCAAATAGAAAATTTCTAGATTCTACCTTGGACATTTATAAAATCATATCCTTACAAAACTCATATATATAAATATCATTCTCTCTTTAATATAGAAATCACAATTTAATTCCGAATAAAATCTCCCGGAATGAGAATGGATCCTTATTCATTTTACTCTTTACACTAGATAAAAATATAGGATATCTTAACCTCATGTACAGACAATATACTATACACAACAAGTATAATAACCATCCCACAAAGCTATAACTCGAGGATGAAGTCTCATAGTGCCTATCTGAATCCGAGTTTACTCACTATACAACGGTACCAAACCAGACTCTCTCATGGTCATGATAATAAACACACAATGGTGGAGGCGGTCATGTTCCTTCTGCAAGTGGAGTACACACATCGCACTCGAACACGGGATGAGATGACCTGGGGCTATACTCTCCCTGATCTGCAAGCCAGGGGATTCACCCACATCGCGCAACCTCCCCAGATCGCACTAGAGAAAATGTATAATCTGGTTGTTCCAACCCTACACCAAAGAAAAGCCCGTGGAACCAGCCTCTAAGGTACAAACATGTCAATCACACACAGATATATTTATACGTATCATATTATATTATATATATTGTAATCCCATCATATATATAATCTACATCGCTTCTCCAAATAAATATGGCTATTAGTGCCAATCTCATATAGCAATAGTTAATAACCCTGAATATTTCCATTCGTAATAATTTAATAAGTACACTCTCAACTTATTTGAATCCTATTGGTATCGCGTTACCTACAATCCTAGTCGTCAACCGACACCAAATAGCCTCTCAAGTAACTCTAGCTCATATTCTCAATTTCCATCCAATCCGCATCCGAGGATTGACTATTAACATATAGGCGTCATTAGAATAGTTTTCGACAGGCATAGTATATACATAATCTCCCTCCGAAATATTACCCCGAGTGTTACTCATCCCGAACACCTTAGTAGGCACTTGGATTTTGCCTTTAACTAACCCAAGGTATACATCTCATTGCAAATATAATTTAGAGGTCCTCATACTACATTTAGGTTTAGCGACACACCCTTTTTACCCCTTCCTAACCCCACTTAACTCCCTCAAATGGCTAGGAATAATTTCCCTTAATTGGGTATGTATATCCTCAAATGAACAAGCTAAAAACCATTTATTTGAGAATTTATCCCATTTAAACAACACTAGCCGAAATTGCCAAAAATCCTGAAGGGTCGATCGATTTACCCTTGGCCATCGATCGATCGATCCGGATAGCTTCTTCTTCGAGAAGCTTCTTCATCCATTAAAGTTTCCTCCAAGATTTTATCTCCTCTCATATCATTCTCCAACATCAATCAACAACATATACACACATAAAAGGGTTCTAATCATCCTAGAACCCAAATCCAACAACTAATTTCAAATGATTTCTAAATTTTTTGAATTTATTATTTTCCATGGTTTATCCGTTAATCTTCCTAAAAATCCCATTTTGATTCACGAAGACCCATCTCGAACATCTTTGTGGTTTATTTCTAATAAATATAATATGAGATTTATGTTGGAAAGAAATAAGAAAGTAAACACTTGCCTCGTGGATAAAATTCGACGACCTCGAGTCAAATCCCGCGGAGTTTGGCCCGAAAATCCTTTTTCTCCTCCATCTCCTCCTCCCTCTCTTCTCTTTCTCTCTTTTCTTTCCTTCTCGCCCTCTCTCGTGTCTTTTATAGGAGAGAAAAGGGTTTATCCCTTATTAAACCCAAAAATGACTCAATTACGAGTCCCTATTAGTCCAAAAATTCCCGAAACCCAAACACTACTCCCGGATACTCTATTTTGACTAACTCGGCCATTTCGAAGCCAACCGCACACTCGAAATCTCCATCCGATTCACTTAACTACGATTTTCTAATTAAACTCAACACATCTCAGTAAGGGTTTTTCAATTAAAATATTATCCTCTGTCTCTTTACCCAACTACGATATGTAATTAAAATAATCCAACTCATTTACTTAGTCTCAAAAGTAAATATAACACACACCGATAATAATTAAATGTTCAGAAATCCCAAAATTACTATTCACAGAATTTTCCCTAATCTCCAAATTTCGCCCACTTATGAAATTTAATTGTCCATAAAAGTACGGGGTATTACACATTGAAGATTCAACAAGTTTCATTCAAGATGTGGAGTTTGGAAATTAAAAAAAAAAAAAAGAGTAACCAAACATGCTAAAGTGGACACTTTTCCTTACCTTACTGAAGAGGATAAATCAGATCTTAAATATAATTTAAGGCCTTCTGCTCCTCGTTCAAGACGTAAATTTTTGTATTTTTTTTTCTTTAGCGCTTGTAAGAGCCACTAGGAGATGTTTTTTCTCCTATTTTTTTTATAAATAAACATTTCATTCTTGCAAAAAAAAAATCGTGTTTCTTATTGGGACAATAAATCAACTCATATACGATTCAAACTTATTTATTATTTTAACGGGTAATAACACGTGAACCGACACGATATCTTATGTTAATGAGTCAGGTTTTAGTATTATTTTTTCACATGATAAAATATTCATCCGTTTGGATACGAATCATATAAAACTTGATTATGAAAACAAATAAAATGAACACGAATCAACATGACCCGTTGACAGCTCTAATTAATACCATAAGGTCATCTCCAATGGTAGATGTAGATGTGTAAATCTACATTGTTTAGTCTCATAATGGGTAGAAGAAAATGCATTTTAGAGTGAGAAAATGTAACGAGAGTGTAAGTTTACAGTGTCGCTACACAAAGTGTAAACGCAGCTCCCACAGCTGGATGGGCGACTATTAGCCGTCCAGACTATGGGATGGACCCAAGCCATCCGTCCACTGAAAAACGTCGCTAATGCCGTTTAACACAAGGTTAAACTGTATAAGCAACTCCGAATGTTTGTTGGAGAAACCCTTTTCTTTTGAAAATAAAAATTATAAACAAGATGTGTTTACAAAGAAACTTATGTACGAGAGTAATTAAGATTGTGTAATCAGTTTTTAAAACTAAGGCAGTTTCAAAAAAAATTCAGCACACTTATAGAATGAGATGAGTAGATGAAGATAATCAACACAATGATTTTAACGTGGTAAAACCTCTCCCAACAGAGGAAACATCCACGGTGACTTCTAAGTCACAAAAGCAAAAATTCACTAATAACAAAAATTAGTTACAAACTATACAACATGCAAGCACACAAATCAACCTATTCTAAGTTTAGGAATATACCCCACTTGGTGTCCTTCTAACTTCTCATAGATCTGATTTGTTGATTATGTTCTTCAGTTTGCTAACTTCCTTTTGCTTTAGCTTCTTTACGTTGACTCAATGATTTCAGATCTTAAACACAACACTTCCAGTGTAGTAGTGTGTTAAGTGTTTGTGTAGTGATTCCTACCAACATGCATGAACTCACACACACTTAGATTTACAAACAGTCCTAGTAAATTACATATAAAGTCTATATGCAGTGATTTTAATTTATTTCTTTCTCACAGAACTCAAATCCTTTTGACCTTTAAAGATAACCCAGATTCCACGGAGATCTTGCTTCAGAAATCGATCAAGACCTTAATCAATCTCTTTTGAAAACATTTATGAGATTGAAAACCCTCCAAGTGAGAATCCAACTAGGTCAGGATTAAGTTTCGTAAGAAAAGAAACCAGAAAACATTTTAAAAACCAAATCAGTAAGATTTTCTTAAATCAAGTATAAAAAATGCAGATGTAGTGAAAATGTAACATATAGTATGTAGATCTAACGTTTCTATGAAAGAGAAACTAGATCTTCACACAAATGTTTAAGTTGTGTACAAGATCTAAAGATCAAGAGGTTACAGCAACACAAGAACAAACCACTCTCTCGAACAAACACTCAAGGTTGTGTTTGGGATTGAATGTACGAAGGTTTGTTTCTGAGAAGATGAACTGTTTAGGGTTAGGGTTAGGGTTTGGCTAACAGGTTTCCCTTTCTCTCTCTTCTCTCTTTTCTTTTCTCTCTTCTCTCTTATTTTTTTCTCTCAGAAAGACGAATGCCCAAAAGTTCTCTAAGGCTGAGAAGAGGAGGGTATATATAGGGCTTAGGGAAGGTTCTGGATATTCAAGGGAAATCAAGGGCTGTGATAAAGTCTTGCAAGGTTTGACTTGATCCAAAGGTTATAAAACAGCGGTGGATTAAAACAATTCTGATTGGTTCATATGGATAGCACCGGGATTAACCAAGAACACATGCAGACCCTTGATTAGGAATGATCCAACGTTCACCAGACATCCATCCATCCCTCTCACATAACAAACACAAATTCATTCACCCGGAGGATGACAAGTGTTGGCCTTTGAGTGGCTCTCACACGCGCATCAAAATAATTACAAAACATCACCCTGAAGTCTCTAGCGCTTTGAGATCGTACCCAACCAAACATTTTAGTGAAAAATGAAGTTTCTATAATAGAATATTAACCCCACAAATTATATTAACCCATTTTATTAATAAAAACCTTTATTAAAAAATGTTTAAAAAATGTTTTAAAAGGTTTAAAAATTCCCAAAAAATTATTAAAGCTCCAATTCAAGGGGAATTAACCACACACTCAATTTTAAGCAATATGAACACATGTATGCACTTCTAATTGTGTGTAGTGTGATTCATTTTATATCATCATGGATCATTGAAGAGGATTAGAGAGATAAGTTATGAGGCTTTTTGGTTTCTAGGATGGACTACCAATTTTGTCAATATTTCCAAATTAGTTGAGCACTTATACAATGTATACTTAAGCAAGTCAAAGGTATAAGGTGCTTCAATCTCCCCCTTTGGAAATGTGAGACAAAATCTCCTTTGAGTTAGCTTAAAACTCGTAGGGAACCAAAAAAAATAAAACCTAGTCCTATACAAAAGATACTATCTACCCAATTCCTAGAAAGTCAAAAATTACATAACTCAACTATTTACAAATTTTTACACTAGAAATGGTAGATAATCAGTAGAAGAGATTCCTGCAAATATGCACACTAAGATCAAGCAGTTTAGATGAAATGTGAAGAAAAAAATGAACTCATAAAACTCAAATTTCTCCCCCATTTTGTCTCAGATGGACAAAGGGTAAAACTTAAAGTCTTGAGAGTTTAATCAGCGCATACCATGCCTATAGAATTATGCAAATACAGAAATCTATTATAGTCTAAAGGTTTAGTGAACATGTCTGCAAGTTGCAGATCAGTAGGCAGGTAATGAATTTCTAATTCCTTAGTTTCAACAAGTTCGCGAATAAAATGATGTCTTATTTTAATATGCTTAGTTCGCGAGTGTTGAACTGGGTTTTTAGATATGTTAATGGTGCTTTGATTGTCACAATACAATTTTAATTGATCTTCTTTAATCCCATAATCGCTTAACATCTGTTTGATCCATAACAATTGAGCACAACAACTTCCTGCTGCTATATATTCGGACTCAGCCGTAGATAATGATGTGCAATTCTGTTTTTTGCTACTCCAACCAACTAAATTATTGCCGACATAATAACAGGCACCTGAAGTACTTTTACTATCATCAGTACAACCGGCCCAATCAGCATCAGTATACCCTATGATGGTGCTACAGGTATCCTTAGTGTACCTAAGTCCAAGATTAAGAGTGCCTTTTATGTAATTTATTATACGCTTTACACTCGATAAATGGCTCTCTTTAGGGTTATTCTGGTAACGAGCACACAGACATACAACATACATTATGTCTGGTCATGAGGTAGTTAGATAGAGTAGGCTACCAATTATACTACGATAGAGTGTGGAATCAACTGACTTTCCAGTTTCATCTTTACATAATTTAACAGTAGTACTCATAGGCGTTTTGGCGACTTTAGCATTATCTAAACCAAATTTCTTAACAAGGTCTAAGGCATACTTGGTTTGAGAGACAAAAAGTCCATCAGAATTCTGTTTCACTTGAAATCCTAAGAAAAGTTGTAGCTCCCCCATAAGGGACATGTGAAATTCCTTATGCATACTAGCAGAAAAGGATTTAACTTCAGATGGTGAAGTAGACCCAAAGATGATGTCGTCTACATAGACTTGGGCTATAATAATATTATTGTTAAAATGTTTGACAAAGAGAGTCTGGTCATTTCCTCCTCTCTTAAAACCCTTATCCAACAAAAAGTTGGAAAGGCGTTCATACCAAGCTCTCGGAGCTTGTTTTAAGCCATACAAAGCCTTTTTTAGACGAAAGACGTGATTAGGGTATTTAGGATCAATGAACCCTTTGGGTTGTTCTACATATGTCTCTTCGGACAGAATTCCATTTAGGAAGGCAGATTTGACGTCCATTTGATAAAGTGTGAATTTTAAGTAACACGCTATGGCGAAAAGAAGTCGAACAGATTCAAGACGAGTGAGAGGGGAAAATGTCTCGCTGAAATCTATCCCTTCTATTTGAGAGTAGCCTTGAGGAACTAGTCTAGCTTTGTTTCTAAGGATTACCCCATTTTCATCAGATTTGTTCTTAAAAATCCAACGTGTTCCAATAACATTTTTATTTTGAGGCCGAGGTACAAGATACCAGACATCGTGAATGACAAATTGTAAAAGTTCTTCCTACATAGCAGAAATCCAGTGTGTGTCATTCAATGCTTCATTAACATTTTTCGGTTCCACAAGGGAGACAAAACATGCATAATTAGCATAATTTCTTAACTAGGATCTAGTACGAACTGGCTCATTAAGATTACTGACCACGTTGTCAATGGGATGATCTTTAGATACCCATCCAGGTACTTCTAGATTCTCAACAGGTAATGAGTCATCTATTTCTGGTGAATCGGTTTTGAAATCATTTTCAGATTCAACCACAATAGGTGATTTAGATATCTTATTTTCGACAATAGTGTCACTTACAATTACGTTTATTGATTCCATAAGAGCCTTAGTACGCAGATTGTTTATACGATAAGCACGACTGTTTGGAGAGTATCCTAAGAAGATGTCTTTATCACCACGAGTTTCGAATTTAGACAGATGTTCTCTATCTTTACAGACATAACACTGACTTCCAAAGGTTCTTAGATATTTCAGATTAGACTTCTTACCGTACCACAACTCATAAGGGGTTTGTTTAGAGTTTTTCCTAAGATAGACCCTATTAGTGATGTGACATGCAGTTCTAATAGATTCTACCCAGAAGTACTTAGGTAGGGATTTGGCATGCAACATGACACGTGCCATCTCTTGAAGAGTTCGGGTTTTCCTTTCAACAATGCCATTCTGCTGAGGAGTTTTAGGGGCACTAAATTCATGTTTATAATCGTTGTAGTCACAATATTCAACTATTCCTGTGCCTATGAACTCTCCCACTCTATCACTACGAATGCGATTGACTTGTGTGTCCTTCTCATTTTCAATTCTTAGAAGAATTTTCAAAAAATTCTGAAACGTGTCAGATTTATGTTTTAAGAAGGCAACCCAAGTGAATCGTGTGAAATCATCAACCATGACAAGGATATAACTGTGTCCACAAAGACTAACAGTTCTAGAGGGACCAATAAGGTCCATATGGATGAGATCTAAAGGTCTAGAGGTGAGAATGTCTTTAACCTTTTTATGCGAAGTCTTAACTATTTTTCCTTCCTGGCAATGACCACAGACAACACTTGAAATAGGTTTAATTTTAGGAATTCCTCTAACAATCTCTTGACTAGACAATCTTCCAAGGATATCATAACTTAAGTGACCCATACGATTATGCCAGATCTCATTGTCATCCATTCTGACAATGTTACAGGTTTCAGAACTAGTCTTGACAGTATAACAATTGTCAGGTGTTCTAAATCCTGTAATAATGCATTCACCTTTATCATTTAGAATTTTACAATTGTTCTTTGAAAAGGTGACTGTATGGTCAGAGTCACAAAATTGTGATATACTTAGGAGGTTGGCTTTAAGGCCTTTAACTAATAGAACATTTTTTAGAACAGGCATTCCTTCTTCTTTTAGGGTTCCTTTACCTATGATCTGAGATGAAACACCATCACCAAAAACTACTTTCCCACCAGCAAATCTGGTTTTGTTTAAAAGTTTGGTTTCATCTCCTGTCATATGTTTGGAACATCCTGAATCTAAATACCAACTAGATGAAGTGTGTTCAGCTTTTAAGGCAGTGATAACAATGTTACACTTCATTTGGGGTAAAAGATCATCTTTTCTAACCCAAATAGCTCTAGTTTTAATTTTGCGCAAGTTTTCTCTCATTTGATAAAATTTTTGAGACACAGCTTTTTGTCGAAAAACATTTGGAGCAGCAAACTGATTATTGTAAAAAATTTGAGCTTTTGGTTTAGGGAAGTTTCTGGGAGCCTTTCTCTTAAATGAACTCTTAGTTTTGGTCTTTATATTTCTGTAGTTAGAGTTATTATCAGGTTGTCTTGGAAGGACATAATTGTTTCGACTTTGCCTATAATAGTTAAAGTTCTTGTAGACAGAAGTGTTGTAAACAGGGGTATTTAGACGCCTAGCATAACAACCTTCAAAGGAATGACCATAAATGTCACAGTAGGAGCAATATTGATTGCTTGATGGATGAATTTCCTTAAGAAAACTTCTAAAGATAGGTTTGACAGCATTCTGTTCAGAAGTGTTATTCCTAGGAGGTATGGTCTTATAGGTAGAATCAGCCTTTCTGATCAAAGTACAGACGTATTTAGTCTTAAGTGCAGTGTCAGCCTTAGAAGTACTAGACTCTCCAATGTCTTTCTGTTGTTGCTTTTGATCAAATTCATTTTTAATCAAATGAAAGTCTGGACATGTTTCAATTGGTCTTTTTCCCCCAGACACAAACTTAATAGGTTCAAGTTTTGTTGTTTGAGATTTGTTCTTAGGGCAAAATCCAATACCGGTTCTATCATCAGAATTGGTCTTGGAGTCAACAACAAAGTCAGTAAAGCAATTTGAATTGTTTTCAAACATAGAAAACTTTTTGAAAACAGTAGCTGTCTTTGTTTTTGCTTCCTCCAGTTCTAATAATGTTCCCTTGTATTTCATTTCCAGAGTTTCATTAATTTTAGTCAAATCTTTTAATTTTTGATCAAAAGTTTTAATTTCAGATTGATGAGTCAGACACTGGTTAGTGTACTCTTCAGCATTCAACTTCAGTATAAGACATAGATCATCTAATTTCTTAGTCAGGTCTCTAACAGTTTTCTCCAATCTGGTGCCTTTTTTAAGAGTTTTAGCATACAAAGTATGGATATCAGGGAGGTCATATGTGTCTGAGTCGCTAGGTGAAGTGTGTGTAGTGGCTCCTAATGATTCAGTTTTAGTACTCACGCACCCATTTGCATCGTCATTATCGAGATCACTTTGACTCACACACACGGAGCTAGAACTAGCAACATTTTCAGATAGTAAGGCATCTAGGCCAGTCAAAATAGTATTCACACAAGCAAGAGTAGGAGCATCATTATCACACACAGGCATATCATCATTGTAAATGATCTTAGCATAAAAGGACATGCAAGGGTCAAGTACATTAGATGACTCAAGTTCCTCTTCATCAGAGTCACTTGAATCATTCCAAGTTTTACAGACATTGGCTCTATTGTGTGTGTTGGCTTTATTTAGATTAACTCTGCAGTCGTGAGCAATGTGACCTAGTTTCCCACATCTAAAACATTCAATCTTTTTAAGGTCTCTAGTGGGTCTGGAATTGTTGTCTTTATGATGTTTGTCAAGACCTCTCTCATGAGGTTTGGGATTAGACAGAGTAGGATAATTAGGCTTGCCTTGTTTAGTTGCCTGTTTGTTTCGAAATTTGACAATTTTCTTAAATTTTTTAGACATTAAGGCAATCTGATTATCTAGTTTGTCTATATCACACTCCTCATCAGAGTCAGAGTTGGTCAAATTGGACTCTAGTTTGGGTATCTTAGAGGCAAAACTCAAGTTAGAGTTGGGCTGTTTTCTTTGAGAATGGTTTAATTGTTTCTTAAAGTCTAATTCCATTTCCACGGTCCTAAGTTTTCTACTGAGTAACTCAGGGGTAAGGTTTTGATCATTCATTTCCTCAATAGCATACCTCTTACTGTCAAACTTTTGTGGTAATGACCTTAGAATTTTAGAGACAATTTCATTCCTATCATAAGTTATACCATTAGCATGCAACTTAGTAACTATATCAGTTAAGTTCATGTAAAAATCATTAAAAGATTAAGAATCAGTCATGATCAAAGAGTTGTACTGCTGGATAAGCATTTGAGTTTTAGCAGCTTTAACTCTTGAGTCTCCTACATGGGCAGTGATTAATGTGTCCCAAGCTTCCTTAGAAGTGGCACAAGATGAGATTCGTTTGAACTCATACTCATTAATAGACATAAAAATGGCATTCTTGCCTTTATTGTTATTTCGAGAAATGGTTTTCTCTTCTTGGGTAAATTCACTTAAGATTTTCTTTACCCTCTCATCACTTCCTTCAGTGGTTGGTTTAGTAGGATAAGTGTATCCATTTTCGATAATGTCCCAGACATCATCTCCTAAAGTCCCTTGGATGAAGGCAACCATTCTTACTTTCCAGTAAGCAAAGTTGTTTCCATCAAAGAGTGGAGGTCTGGACAGATTACCAAACCTTTCATTCTTCTCATCCATAGTTAGATTTTTCAGAAAACGATTTCAGAAACACAAGATCTTTTGAAATAAAAGTTAACAGGGCTCTGATACCAATTCAAAAACGTCGCTAATGTCGTTTAACACAAGGTTAAACTGTATAAGAAACTCCGAATGTTTGTTGGAGAAACCCTTTTCTTTTGAAAATAAAAATTATAAACAAGATGTGTTTACAAAGAAACTTATGTACGAGAGTAATTAAGATTGTGTAATCAGTTTTTAAAACTAAAGAAGTTTCAAAAAAAATTCAGCACACTTATAGAATGAGATGAGTAGATGAAGATAATCAACACAATGATTTTAACTTGGTAAAACCTCTCCCAACAGAGGAAACATCCACGGTGACTTCTAAGTCACAAAAGCAAAAATCCACTAATAACAAAAATTAGTTACAAACTATACAACATGCAAGCACACAAATCAACCTATTCTAAGTTTAGGAATATACCCCACTTGGTGTCCTTCTAACTTCTCATAGATCTAATTTGTTGATGATGTTCTTCAGTTTGCTAACTTCCTTTGCTTTAGCTTCTTTACGTTGACTCAATGATTTCAGATCTTAAACACAACACTTCCAGTGTAGTAGTGTGTTAAGTGTTTGTGTAGTGATTCCTACTAACATGCATGAACTCACACACACTTAGATTTACAAACAGTCCTAGTAAATTACATATAAAGTCTATATGCAGTGATTTTAATTTATTTCTTTCTCACAGAACTCAAATCCTTTTGACCTTTAAAGATAACCCAGATTCCACGGAGATCTTGCTTCAGAAATCGGTCAAGACCTTAATCAATATCTTTTGAAAACATTTATGAGATTGAAACCCCTCCAAGTGCGAATCCAACTAGGTCAGGATTAAGTTTCGTAAGAAAAGAAACCAGAAAACATTTTAAAAACCAAATCAGTAAGATTTTCTTAAATCAAGTATAAAAAATGCAGATCTAGTGAAAATGTAACATATAGTATGTAGATCTAACGTTTCTATGAAAGAGAAACTAGATCTTCACACAAATGTTTAAGTTGTGTACAAGATCTAAAGATCAAGAGGTTACAGCAACACAAGAACAAACCACTCTCTCTCACAAACACTCAAGGTTGTGTTTGGGATTGAATGTACGAAGGTTTGTTTCTGAGATGATGAACTGTTTAGGGTTAGGGTTAGGGTTTGGCTAACAGGTTTCCCTTTCTCTCTCTTCTCTCTTTTCTTTTCTCTCTTCTCTCTTATTTTTTTCTCTCAGAAAGACGAATGCCCAAAAGTTCTCTAAGGCTGAGAAGAGGAGGGTATATATAGGGCTTAGGGAAGGTTCTGGATATTCGAGGGAAATAAAGGGCTGTGATCAAGTCTTGCAAGGTTTGACTTGATCCAAAGGTTATAAAACAGCGGTGGATTAAAACAATTTTGATTGGTTCATATGGATAGCACCGGGATTAACCAAGAACACATGCAGACCCTTGATTAGGAATGATCCAACGTTCACCAGACATCCATCCAGCCCTCTCACATAACAAACACAAATTCATTCACCCGGAGGATGACAAGTGTTGGCCTGTGAGTGGCTCTCACACGCGCATCAAAATAATTACAAAACATCACCCTGAAGTCTCTAGCACTTTGAGATCATACCCAACCAAACATTTTAGTGAAAAATGAAGTTTTTATAATAGAATATTAACACAACAAATTATATTAACCCATTTTATTAATAAAAACCTTTATTAAAAAATGTTTAAAAAGGTTTAAAAATTATTTAAAAATTCCCAAAAAATTATTAAAGCTCCAATTCAAGGGGAATTAACCACACACTCAATTTTAAGCAATATGAACACATGTATGCACTTCTAATTGTGTGTAGTGTGATTCATTTTATATCATCATGGATCATTGAAGAGGATTAGAGAGATAAGTTCTGAGGCTTTTTGGTTTCTAGGATGGATTACCAATTTTGTAAATATTTCCAAATTAGTTGAGCACTTATACAATGTAGACTTAAGCAAGTCAAAGGTATAAGGTGCTTCATCCACCATTATAAATAACAAAAAAATGTGTAAAAGTTAACTTGTCCCACTGTGTGTAAAAAAATGTGTAAAAAAAATCTATACACCCTTGGACGGATAATAGTTACCTGTCCAAGGTGGGGCCTATCCCTTGCATTGTCAAAATTAGCTTGCCCCAGTGTAAACAACTTACAAAATGTTGTATAAAAAATGTAACTTTACATTTTCTAAGCTCGTCCCACTAGAGATAGCCTAAAGAGCATATCGAAGATGCTATAAGAATGATCCCTACGTAAATCTTTCATTATTTAGATTATTAGTGCACTTCCTCGCCCTCTAGGTGAGTAGCTTCTTCTCTTTGCTTGGTTGGTGGTTAACTAAGTTGTCTTTCGCTTTGCCTTTCATATAGTGTGAAATCGTGATCCCAGTTCTTCCCCTTTATCTATTAGTACGAGCTCTACCTCGTTTGGAGGACGAGCTGCTAGCCCCCGAGCAAAGCAATAGAAGAAGGCCAGACCAACCGTTCCCTAGTCCAATATGTGATGTGAGTAATAAAGTGGAAGATTGCTTTTGGGCACAGAGAATATTTGGTAGACAAGACTAATATGTGAATTCCTATACTAAATTCAATCAAACCAATTTCTTTTTTCCAAAAAAAACTTTTATTATATTAGAAATATTTTTATAAGAAGGCTTGAATCCGCATTTAGGGAATTGAAGATTCAATTGAAATTTTCTCAACAAAAGGTCAAGTGTGAAGATGAATAAAACAGGAGGAAGAAAATAATGAAGGTTTTGGGGATGAAGGCCAAATCAAACAAAGACCAGAATGATTTTGGTTCTATTCTAATTTGATCATCTTGTATTGGTAGTTGAGGTCTTGCTCCGTGGATAGCTGCTCGCCCTCACAAGTTAGAAGCTAATTTTGAGTTTTGTTTAGTGAAAATCTGAGATGATAGATAATAAGTAACAACACCATAAGACATTTAATGGAACACAACATGAAATAATAAGTTATTAGTTTTGAGTTCTGCTACACCGACACAGTTTTGCGACACATTTGGTGCGACACAGTGACGTGTCGCATCGATATTGGCTAGTGCCGCTGGCGCGGACCCACAATCATAAGACAATAGCCAATACCGGTGTGACACGTTACTGTGCCGCACCATTCTGTGTCAATAATCTGTGTCAATCTAACATTACTGATTAGTTTTAAGTCTACAGTTTACCTCAACATGATTAACTTTTTAGCTTAACAGTTGGGAGGTTGAAAATTTTGATACACCCAATTAAATCAATTTATACCCATTAAAATATTGTTTTTTGGCCAAAGTCCTATTTCCAATGTATTGACATTGTGTCTATAGTCATTTTTCTCCTTCTAACATTCAAATCGTGTACAACTTTTTGTGGAACTATCTACAAAGATTGTTGGGAGTGCTCCCTAAGAGCATCCACAATAGGGATGCTAGAAGCCAAAGAAATTTGTAAGTTTACTAATTAAGAGGTCTCGAGTGGTGGATAGAAGTGAACAAATTTTGCAGAAGGATTTGTAGTGGTTCTCTAAAGTTGCAAATCAGATGGAGAATTTGTAGAGGGTTCCTACGAGCTTCTGAAGTTCTTAGGAATTCGTACGAACTTTTAAAGTTCGCATAAAATATAAATAATTATTTTTAATGGGTATTTGAGTTCTTACGAACAACATTTGTTCGTAAGAATTCCTACGAACAAATGTTGTTCGTAAGAAATATGTTTAATATTTTCTACGAACAACATTTGTTCGTAGAAAGTTGTTTATTCTGCCTTCATACACCATTGTAAAGTTTGGTCCTCAGATCAGGTAAAACACCTTTTTGAGTTTGTAAATATGCCTTTTGTTGAGGCTCCCCATTGTGGATGCTCTAAAAAAAGTTACAAAACAAGATACATTCAAATCATGTAAGACTTTTTGTGGAACTAAATACCCCATTAAAATCCTATTAAACTATCCTAAAGCATTTTTGGGAACATATCTTTGATACATTTTATTATATTTAAAATATTTGTAACTTTGGGAATTGATCATTATCTATTGTGAACGAAATATGTTTATTCTGGGTCTGTTGAGATGAAACGGTAGATCTATTAGACCTCCTCTGGAATCACTAAAGCCCCTTAAAAGTACCCTAATATCTCACTTATTTCTTTATTTAGCCAGTTAACGAACCCCACCCTTTCACCATTTTCCTTCCTTTGCATAGTCGAAACCCCTTTTCCAAATAATAATATGTATCTCATCTTAGCTCATACAATTGACCAATTTACGTTTATTAACATCATTACAACGAGAAAAAAAAGTAATACATGTAGAAGCTGCCCTTTTTTTATCGGATTAGTTTCATACATTGAAACACT
Organism: Sambucus nigra; assembly: GCA_949130495.1. Taxonomy (NCBI): domain Eukaryota; kingdom Viridiplantae; phylum Streptophyta; class Magnoliopsida; order Dipsacales; family Adoxaceae; genus Sambucus; species Sambucus nigra. The sequence goes on from OX422224.1 coordinate 381,611,438, forward strand.
TTTTCAGGTTCCATGCATATGAAGTTCTCCAAAATCATATACACAGTAAAAAGAAAAGTAACACAAGTAGAAAAGAGGAACTAAACAACCCTCAAATACAAGTATCCACCATAAAAATTGTTGGAAAATTGGACTTAAATGGGTATTATAAAGCTGTCCAGATTTTTCTGGACAGATTTTTGAGCAACTTTGAGCTCAAATTTAGGTGGGACCCACACTACGGAAATTGTGGAACCATATACGAACGCGTTTACCTCCGCAAGGAGATTAACGTACTATATTCATATGTCCAATTTCAATAAGTTATGAATGATAATTATGTCCCCAAAATGACTCACAAAGCAATGAAAGTTAATGAATTGGGTGTGTTTTTACTCTTGTCCCACATTGGAAGAGTAGTGGAATTTTGATGAGTTAATAACACCCCAAGTATGGACTAAGGCTTGGATGCCTTGGGGGTATCCCAACTCTTTGAAGGAGAGATGACCTAAGCTATGCTCAGGTTGACTTTCGGTCAAAAGTCCACACGCGCGCGCGTTCGTCCAGCTCGACTCGTCTCGGGCTCCGGCTCGGGCTCCGGCTTGTAAAAATCTCCTACGTTTTTGGGCCAAATTTATTTAACTTTCTGGGCTTTAATTATTAATTAATTACGAAATTAATTAATTAATTAATAAACTGTTGGTAGTTATTGCCAACAGTCAACAGTTAATTCGTTTAACTGTTTTTGACAGTTGTGCCAACCGTCAATTACTTTGCTATAAATACAGATGCCTCCCTCCATTTTTGAATAATGAAATTTTCCCTCCTCCAGAATTGCTGTCATTTTTGTCCCAGAAAATTCCTGTCATATCTGTTCCGAAATTTCTTTCTTCAGCATAACATATGTTGTAGTGTTGTTGAGTAAAGGCCACAGAATTTGAGTTCGTTGAAATTAATTATTGTTGTGCTACATAATTAATTGGGGAAATCCGTTCTATCTTGGGAGACAATATTCATCAACCTCGGAGCACATTGGAGGGAATAAACTGTCTTAAGGAAACTGTTCATAACAGGGCTCGGATTTATCTTTAATTCTTTTATTATTTCTGCAAATTCAAGTAAGTTTTTCATTTATGTAATTCTGTTTTAATTCTGTCATTATATTAAATTCATAATTCTGTACAATTGTTATTTATAAATAGTAGACATAACAATCTTAAGACAATTTATTCAAGTTCTACTGTTTTTAGTGTACATAATTGTTTTTTATTACAGAAATTTATTTGTTGAAAATAAATCTATTTTGACAGAATAAAATAAATTAATTTACTGCTTTATTGTAGAAATTATTAAAACAGTTTTGATATAGAAATTAATTTTTATACTGTTTTTATATTCTGTTTTAGAAAATACAATTTTATTTGTGTACTCTTGTTAAAATCTGTTTATCTAAATTTTTTTTAATCTTAAATTATAAGTCTGTTTTGTACGGAATTCTTTTTATTATTAAAAATTAGTGTGACACAGATTTTAAAAATTTGTATTCTGTTTTGTACGGAATTCTGTTTATATTATACTTTAATTCTGAATTATTATTTGAATTCTTTTTTAATTCATTTATTGTGAATTATATTTGGAGGAAATTGGTGCACAGAATTTTGTATTCTGTTTTGATTAATTCATTATATATGAATTTTATCATTGATAAAAATTCTGTTTTTGTAACATAAATGGAATCACAAAGTACGAACACTACTCCTACGAAACTGATTGTCACCAACACAAATGTGAGTGCACCCGTATCTATGCCACACGGAGAGAAACCAAAAAAGTTCATTGGGGCTGACTTCAAACGTTGGCAAGGACAAATGTACTTCTATCTCACTACCTGCCAACTGGGCAGGTTTGTATATGAAGATTGCCCCTCTATTCAAGAGGGAGATGGCGCTGAAAAGGTTGCTGCTGTCGATGCTTGGAAGCACACGGACTACCTATGCCGAAATTATATTTTGGCCTACTTGGACAAGACTTTGTACCATGTCTATTGCACTATCAAAACTTCCAAGGAAATATGGAATTCTTTGGAAAAGAAGTATAAAACTGAAGATGCTGGGATGAAGAAATTTATCGTTGGGCGTTTTCTGGACTTCAAAATGGTTGATTCTAAATCTGTCATCTCGCAAGTGCAAGAATTCCAAGTGATCCTCCACGACATTCATGATGAAGGAATATCAATTAGTGAAACTTTCCAAGTTGCTGCAATTGTTGAAAATTTTACACCTTCTTGGACTTTGTTCAAAAATCATCTCAAGCACAAGCGTAAGGAGATGAATGTGGAGGAGTTGGTAGTCCGGCTAAGAATCGAAGAAGACAACCGTGAGTCTCAAAAGAAAAGTGGGAAGAATCCGATGGAAACAAAGGTCCATGTCGTTGAATGTCCTAAACAGAACAAAAGAAAGTATGATGGGGAAGGCACTTCCAAACATAACAAGAAAAAGTTCAAAGGAAAATGCTACAATTGTGGTAAACCGGGACACCGCTCAAGTGAGTGTCGTAAGCCTAAGAAGCAAAATAAAAATAACTCTCAAGCAAATGTGACTGAGGGTGAGAATATCACCAATGATTTGGCAGATATGAATCTTTATGCCGTTGTCTCTGAATGTAACTTGGTTGGGAATACCAAGGAATGGTGGGTGGACACTGGAGCCACACGACACATTTGTGCAAACAAATGGATGTTCTCCACCTATAAGCCTTTGGAAAATGAGGAGAACCTTTTTATGGGAAATTCTTCCACTTCTAAGGTGGTGGGACAAGGAAAGATTGCTTCGAAAATGACTTCTGGAAAGGAACTTACTCTCAACAATGTTCTTCATGTGCCTGATATCCGAAAGAATCTGGTTTCTGGATCTCTCCTTACTAAGAATGGTTTCAAGCTTGTGTTTGTGTCTGATCGCTTTGTGTTGTCTAAAAATGACATGTATGTAGGAAAGGGCTACCTAAATGAGGGGCTCTTTAAACTGAATGTTCTTACTATAACCCCTAAAACATCTGTTTCAATGAATGAAGTTGCTAGTTCTTCTTACTTGATTGAGTCATCTAATATTTGGCATGCTAGATTGGGACATGTTAGTTTTGATACATTGCGTAGATTAATTAACTTGGAATTTTTGCCAAAATTCAATATTGATAAAAATCATAAATGTGAAATTTGTGTAGAATCTAAATTAGCTAGATTACCTTTCCATTCTATTGAAAGGATAACTGAACCTTTAGATTTAATTCACACCGATATTTAGGATTTAAAATTTGTTCAAACTAGAGGTGGGAAAAAGTATTTTATTACTTTTATTGACGATTGCACAAAATATTGCTATGTATATTTGTTACATAGTAAATATGAGGCTATTAATGCATTTAAACAATATAAAAATGAAGTTGAGAATCAATTAAGCAAAACGATAAAGGCTATTAGAAGTGATAGAGGAGGTGAATATGAATATCCATTTGAGGAATTTTGTTTCTGAAAATGGGATTATTCATCAAACAACCGCTCCTTATTCTCCTCAATCGAATGGTGTTGCTGAACGCAAAAACCGTACTTTGAAAGAAATGATGAACTCAATGTTATTAAGTTCAGGAGCTCCACAAAATTTATGGGGGGAAGCCTTACTTTCTGCTAATTACATTCTCAATAAAGTACCTCACAAAAAGACTCACAAGATACCTTATGAATTATGGAAAGGTCGAAGACCTTCCTATAAATATTTATGAGTGTGGGGGTGCTTAGCCAAAGTGATGGTTCCTAAACCTAAAAAGGTAAGAATAGGGCCAAAAACCGTGGATTGTGTATTCATCGGTTATGCTACTAATAGCAGTGCATATCGATTTCTAGTTTGTAAATCTGAGATTTCGGACATTCATGTAAATACGGTTATTGGATCGAGGGATGCGTCATTTTTTGAAAATGAATTTCCGTATAACATGACCCGAGAATCTGGTCCTTCTAAAAGGACAAATCAAGCTACTACAAGTGGTACTCATCAACCTATTGAATCAATAGAGGATGAACCAAGACGTAGTAAAAGAGCAAAAACCTCGACTTCTTTCGGTCCAGATTTTCTAACATATTTGTTAGAAAATGAACCTCAATCGTATAAAGAAGCTATATCCTTACCCGATGCATCCAATTGGAAAGAAGCAATTAATAGTGAAATTGAATCCATATTACAAAATCATACATGGGAACTAGTGGATCTTCCACCAGGTTCAAAACCGTTAGGTTATAAATGGATCTTCGAAAAGAAATTGAAGGCCGATGGATCAATTGATAAATATAAAGCTAGACTTGTATCTAAAGGCTATAGGCAAAAGGAAGGGTTGGATTACTTCGACACATATTCACCGGTAACAAGAATAACGTCCATTCGGATGTTAATAGCAATAACTGCTATTAATGGACTTGAAATACATCAAATGGATGTAAAAACTGCATTCTTAAACGATGAACTAGATGAGGAAATTTATATGGAGCAACCTGAAGGGTTAAAAGCTCCCGGACAAGAAGGAAAAGTATGTAAGCTTGTTAAATCACTATATGGATTAAAACAAGCACCTAAACAATGGCATGAAAAATTTGATAATGCAATGTTATCAAATGGTTTCAAAATTAATGAATGCGATAAATGTGTTTACTTTAAATACATTCATAATGGATATGTCATTGTATGCCTCTATGTTGATGATATCACTACAAGAAAAATGAATATTAGGGACGGGAGTATTAGGGACGGCCGTGTCATTTTGTCCCTAATTCTATACCAAAAGGGACGGTTTTAATTACCGTCCCTTTTGATAGTAACAAAAGGGACGGTTTTTAAAAAATCGTCCCTTTTAGTATTTATCAAAAGGGACGGTAATTAAAACCGTGCCTTAAAGTATAGACGAATTTTAGCGCTAATTTTTTTCGCGTTAATATAAGAGACGGATTTTAAAAATCGTCCCTTTTGCTATACCAAAAGGGACGGATTTTTACAGCCGTCCCTTTTGGTATACCAAAAGGGACGGTTTTAAAATCTGTCCCTTTTATTATATCTCAAAATTTTAGACTTTGGACAAACAAATATAAGGGACGGTTATTAAAATCCGTCCCTTTTGCTATACCAAAAGGGACGGTTACTAAAATCTGTCCCATTTGCTATAGCAAAAGGGACGGATTGTAATAACCGTCCCTTTTGGTATAGCAAAAGGGACGGATTATAATAACCGCTCTTTATATTTATTTGGCAAAAAATAAAAAATCAATGTATAAGGACGGATTTAACCGTCCCTTTTCATCAAACACACTTTAATTTTTATTTTCCCACAAAATTTTTTCCCCATTCCCCCGCTTTCTCTCTCTTTCAGCCCGACTCGTCGCTCGTTCTCTCTCTCTGCTCTCTCTCAGATCTCGCTCCCCCATTCACCCTCTTTCTCTCTCTCTCCGCCGGACTCAGAGCTCTCGCGCTCTCTCTTCGTCTGCTTGATCTCTTTCTCTTCTTCAGAGCTCGCTCCCTCTGCCCTAGCCCACCCCTTCTCCGCTCCACCTCAGCTCTGCCCTAGCCCATCCCTGCTCCGCCTCATCTCTTCCCTAGCTACCGCTCCTGTCCCAGTCTCTCCCCCGGTAAATTTTATTCCTTTTCTCCATTAATTTATCTAGGTTCATTAATACATGTATATACAGATTATATAAGATTATATATATTTTTACAAAGTATATACAGTATATATATACATAATTTATATGATTAGAATCTAGGATAATAGGTGTTGGTTGATTTTTTTATTAGAATTTGGGATAATAGGTGTTGGTTGATTTTATGATTAGAAATTCCACTTGTAATTTGGGATAATAGGTGTTGGTTGATTCAATGGCTGATGGAATGAAGTTGATGGCGGGTGCGTTTAGGACTGTTATAAAGGTATTCTCAGTCAATTTCATGATTGAAAAATGGACAGAGATGAACAGTATTTATTAGAAAAAGAAACATAAAAGAAAAATATAAATTGTTATAATGCTCTGGGTATGTTTTCATCTTTATAGTTTTTGTTTATTTGATGATTGGAGTTTGGGATATCAGGTATTTTAAAGAGCATGGTTGACCATCTTAAACAATCTTTGAGATGCCTCCTAAGGATTACACCAATATGTAAAATCTAATTGATAGTCTTCAGGTATGTTTTCTCATTTGTACATTACAAATTGGTTGTTGATAAATTATAGGAAATGAATTCCTTATTTGTGTTTGTGGTGTGATTCAATCTTTTTCATTTTTATTTTGTCTAGGTATATATATTTAGATGACGTCTTCGAGGACCACATTGGCGTAAAGTTTTTTTTTGTCTAGGTATATATTTTTATTTTGTCTAGGCATACTCATCTCTTTCTCCCCGTTTTTTTGAACGCACGATGCTATATACGGGGTTTTCGGGTTAAAATGAAATATCATGATGCAAAAATTAGTTTAACCTCAAAATTTGTGTGTTTTCTTTGTAGAAGAGAATAGTAATCCCAGCTCTGGATTCAGTTCTATAAATGGTTTAGATGTTTAAGATACTACAATTTTTTAATGTTGTTTCAAGTTCACACTTTCTAGCGCTATATCAAGATATTAGGTGTGTGTGCCCCTTTTGAACAAACTCTGGTTCTCTTCCTTTGGTTTTGAATTTATTTTTTTAGTTCTGTCATGTTTTTAATTGAACATAACTGTTTGCATAAAATTCATTATTTTTTCACTGTCATAGGATACATTGACCTTGGGGTCGAACTACTATCAAACATAATCTGAAATTGCATCGCTGTTAGCATATGGAAGGTTCTGATTGGCGTTGGGTGTAACAACATATCCAGGTAATGGATAGACCTATGATGAACTTTATTTTAAGGTTAAATATGCATTGATTCAATTTTTTAATTATTTTGGGTTTGGATCCTATTTATGTCTAAACCCCGTAATTTTATTTCTTTTGTGCCCCCTTATCGCTTGGGTATTGTTGGCGCATTTGTTTCTTGTCACTTCCAGTTGTGGGGCGGGGGGGGGGGGGGGGGGAGTACATAACTTTTGAACAAAGAATAGTTAGGGTGAACACTAGAAAAAGAAGGCATTATCCAATGGATTGCCACTTTCTAGGTTTAAGGTGTATCAATTTCTCTGCAATGGTCCACATTAAACTAATTGGTAACCATTTGTTTATTAGCTTAAAGATATTCTTGATTAGTCTAAATATAAAACATCTCACCGAACGGTTAAAACGTAAAACAAACCCAAAACGGTCCCGTAAGAGTCACGAACACCTCGCACGGGACCAATGTGACTCGTACGAACAGACGGCGTAGTCCCGCGGCTCACGGATGGAGTGTACGACGTAAAGTTACAAAAAATTAGACTTAAGGATAAAAACATGCCATCGAAGGGTGAAAACGTAAAACAGCCTTAAAACGGTCCCATGAGAGTCACGAACACCTCGCACGGGACCAATGTGACTCTTACGAACAGACGATGTAGTCCCGCGTCTCCCAGTTGGAGTGTACGACATAATTTTGCAAAAAAATAAACTTAATCATAAAAACATGCCATCGAAGGGTAAAAATGTAAAACAGCCTTAAAACGGTCCCGTAAGAGTCACGAACACCTCGCACGGTACCAATGTGACTCGTAGGAACCGATGGCGTAGTCACGGGGCTCCCGGTTTGGGTGTACGACATAAATTTGTAAAAAAATAGACTTGAACATAAAACCATGCATCGAAGGGTGATAATGTAAAACAGTCACAAAATGGTCCCTTAAGAGTCACGAACACCTCGCACGGGACCAATGTGACTTGTAGGAGAAGACGGCGTAGTGCCTAGGCGCCCGGTTGGATTGTACGATATAAATTTGCAAAACGTTAGACTTAAGCACCAAAACTTGCCATCGAAGGGTGAAAACGTAAAACAAATAGAAAACGGTCCCGTAAGAGTCACGGCCACCTCGCACGGGACCAATGTGACTCGTAGGAATCGATCGCGTAGTCACGGGGCTCCCGATTTGAGTCTATGACGTAAATTTGCAAAAAATAAACTTAAAGCATAATAACATGTCATCGAAGGGTTAAAACGTAAAACAAACCCAAAATGGTCCCGTAAGAGTCACGAACACCTCGCACGGGACCAATGTGACTCGTAGGAACCGATCGCGTTGAGACGGGACTCCCGGTTTGAGTGTACTACGTAAATTTGTAAAACATTAGACTTAAGCATAAAAGCATGCCATAGAAGGGTGAAAACGTAAAACAGCCTTGAAACGGTCCTGTAAGAGTCATGAGCACCTCACACGGGACCAATGTGACTCGTAGGAACACATGGCGTAGTCCCGAGGCTCCCGGTTGGAGTGTATGACATAAATTTACTAAAAAATAAACTTAAGCATAAAAACATGCCATCGAAGTGTGAAAAAGTAAAACAACCTTAAAACGGTCCCGTAAGAGTCACGAACACCTCGTGCATGACCAATGTGACTCGTAGGCACCGATCGCGTAGGCACGGGACTCACGGGTTGAGTGTACAATGTAAAGTTACAAAAAATTAGACTTAAGCATAAAAACATGCCATCGAAAGGTGAAAACACAAAACAGCCTTAAAACGGTCCGGTAAGAGTCACGAACACCTCGTACGGGACCAATGTGACTCGTAGGAACAGACGGCGTAGTCCCGAGGCTCCCGGTTGGAGTGTACGATGTAAATTTGCAAAAAAATAAAGTTTAGCATAAAAACATGCCATCGAAGGGTGAAAATGTAAAACAGTCTTAAAATGGTCCCGTAAGAGTTATGAACACCTCGTACGGGACCAATGTGACTCGTAGGAACAAACGATGTAGTCACCGGGCTCCCGATTGGAGTATACGACGTAAATTTGCAAAAAATAGACTTAAAAGTATAAAAACATGCCATCGAAGGGTGAAAACGTAAAACAGCCTTAAAACGGTCCCGTAAGAGTTACGAACACCTTGCACGGGACCAATGTGACTCGTAGGAACTGACCGCGTAGACACAGGACTCCCGGTTTGAGTGTACGACATAAATTTGTAAAAAATTAGACTTAAGAAAAAAAACATGCCATCAAAGGGTGAAAACATAAAACAACCTTAAAACGGTCCCGTAAGAGTCACGAATACCTTGTACGGGACCAATGTGACTCGTAGGAACCGACCGCATTGTCACGGGGCTCCCTATTGGAGTGTACGACGTAAATTTGCAAAAAGCTAAACTTAAGCATAAAAACATGCCATCGAAGGGTTAAAATGTAAAATAAACCCAAAATGGTCCCATAAGAGTCACGAACACCTCGAACGGGACCAATGTGACTCGTAGGAACCGATCGCGTAGTCACGGGACTCCCAGTTTGAGTTTACGATGTAAATTTGCAAAAAAATAGACTTAAGCATAAAAGCATGCCATCGAAGGGTGAAAATGTAAAATAGCCTTAAAACAGTCCCGTACGAGTCACGAACACCTCGCACGGGACATATGTGATTCATAGGAACAGACGGCGTAGTCCGGAGGCTCCCAGTTGGAGTGTATGACGTAAATCTGCAAAAAAATAAACTTAAGCATAAAAACATGCCATCGAAGGGTGAAAATGGAAAGCAGCCTTAAAACGGTCCCTTAAGAGTTACGAACACCTCGTACGGGACCAATGTGACTTGTAGGAACAGACGGCGTAGTCACAGGGCTCCCGGTTGGAGTGTACGACGTAAATTTGCAAAAAAATAGACTTAAAGTATAAAAACATGCCATCGAAGGGTGAAAATGTAAAACCGCCTTAAAACGGTCCCGTAAGAGTCACGAACACCTAGCACGGGACCAATGTGGCTCGTAGGAACCGACCACGTAGACATGGGTCTCCCGGTTGGAGTGTACGACGTAAATTTGCAAAAAAATAGACTTAAGCATAAAAACATGCCATCGAAAGGTGAAAACCTAAAAGAGCCTTAAAACGGTCCCGTAAGAGTCACGAACACTTCGTACGGGACCAATGTGACCCGTAGGAACTGACCGCGTAGTCACGGGGCTCCCGGTTGTTGTGTACGACATAAATTTGCAAAAAAATAAACTTATGCTTAAAAACTTATCATCGAAGGGTGAAAATGTAAAACAGCCACAAAACGGTCCCGTAAGAGTCACGAACACCTTGCACGGGACCAATGTGACTCGTAGTAATAGACGGCGTAGTCCCGAGGCTCCCGGTTGGAGTGTACGATATAAATTTGCAAAAAAATAGGCTTAAGCATAAAAATTTGCCATCGAAGGGTGAAAATGTAAAACAGCCTTAAAACGGTCCCGTAAGAGTTACGAACACCTCGTACAGAACCAATGTGACTCGTAGGAACAGACGGCGTAGGCACGGGGCTCCTGGTTGGAGTGTACGACTTAAATTTGCATAAAAATAGACTTAAAGTATAAAAACATGCCATCGAAGGGTGAAAACCTAAAACAACCTTAAAATGGTCCCCATAAGAGTCACAAACACCGCGTACAGGACCAATGTGACTCGTAGGAACCGATCGCGTAGTCACGGAGCTCCCGGTTGGAGTGTACGACTTAAATTCGCAAAAAAATAAAATTAAGGATAAAAACATGCCATCGAAGGTTGAAAATTCAAAACAGCCTTAAAACAGTCCCGTAAGAGTCACGAACACCTCGCACGGGACCAATGTGACTCGTAGGAACAGACGGCGTAATCCCCCGACTCTCCATTGGAGTGTACGACGTAAATTTGGAAAAAAATAAACTTGAGCATAAAAACATGCCTTTGAAGGGTGAAAATGCAAAACAGCCTTAAAACGGTTCCGTAAAAGTCACGAACACCTCGTACGGGACCAATGTGACTCGTAGGAACCGATCGCGTAGTCACGGGGTTCCCAGTTGGAGTGTACGACGTAAATTTGCAATAAAATAAACTTAAGCATAAAAACATGCCATCGAAGGGTGAAAATGTAAAACAGCCTTAAAACGATCCCGTAAGAGTTACGAACACCTCGTACGGGACCAATGTGACTTGTAGGAACAAACGGCGTAGTCACGGGGCTCCCGGTTGGACTGTACGACGTAAATTTACAAAAAAATAGACCTAAAGTATAAAAACATGCCATCGAAGGGTGAAAACGTAAAACCGCCTTAAAACGGTCCCGTAAGAGTCACGAACACCTAGCACGGGACCAATGTGAATCCTAGGGACCGACCGCGTAGACACGGGACTCCCAGTTGGACTGACTACGTATATTTGCAAAAAATTAGACTTAAGCATAAAAACATGCCATCGAAAGGTGAAAACCTAAAAGAGCCTAAAAACGGTCCCGTAAGAGTCACAAAAACTTCGTACGGGACCAATGTGACCCGTAGGAACCGACCGCGTAGTCACGGGGCTCCCGGTTGGAGTGTACGACGTAAATTTGCAAAAAAATAAACTTATGCATAAAAACTTGTCATCGAAGGGTGAAAATGTAAAACAGCCACAAAACGGTCCCGTAAGAGTCACGAACACCTCGCACGGGACCAATGTGACTCGTAGTAATAGGCGGCGTAGTCCCGAGGCTCCCGGTTGGAGTGTACGACATAAATTTCCAAAAAAATAGACTTAAGTATAAAAACTTGCCATCGAAGGGTGAAAAAGTAAAACAACCTTAAAACGGTCCCGTAAGAGTAACGAACACCTCGTACAGAACCAATGTGACTTGTAGGAACAGACGGCGTAGCCACGGGGCTCCCGGTTGGAGTGTACGACTTAAATTTGCAAAAAAATAGACTTAAAGTATAAAAACATGCCATCGAAGGGTGAAAACCTAAAACAACCTTAAAACGGTCCCGTAAGAGTCGCAAACACCTCGTACGGGACCAATGTGACTCGTAGGGACCGATCGCATAGTCACGGAGCTCCCGGTTGGAGTGTACGACTTAAATTCTCAAAAAAATAAAATTAAGCATAAAAACATGCCATCGAAGGGTGAAAATGCAAAACAGCCTTAAAACGGTCCCGTAAGAGTCACGAACACCTCGCACGGGACCAATGTGACTCGTAGGAAGAGACGGCGTAGTCCCGCAGCTCCCGATTGGAGTGTTTGACGTAAATTTGCAAAAAAATAAACTTGAGCATAAAAACATGCCTTTGAAGGGTGAAAATGCGAAACAGCCTTAAAACGGTCCCGTAAAAGTCACGAACACCTCGTACGGGACCAATGTGACTCGTAGGAACCGATCGCGTAGTCACGAGGCTCCCAGTTGGAGTGTACGACGTAAATTTGCAAAAAAATAAACTTAAGCCTAAAAACATGCCATCGAAGGGTGAAAATGTAAAACAGCCTTAAAACGGTCCCGTAAGAGTTACGAACACCTCGTACGGGACCAATGTGACTTGTAGCAACAGACGGCGTAGTCACGGAGCTCCCGGTTAGAGTGTACGACGTAAATTTGCAAAAAATAGACTTAAAGTATAAAAACATGCCATCGAAGGGTGAAAACGTAAAATCTCCTTAAAACGGTCCCGTAAGAGTCACGAACACCTAGCACGGGACCAATGTGACTCGTAGGAACCGACCGCGTAGACACGGGACTCCCGGTGTGAGTGTACGATGTAAATTTGCAAAAAATTAGACTTAAGCATAAAAACATGCCATCGAAAGGTGAAAACCTAAAAGAGCAATAAAACGGTCCCGTAAGAGTCACGAACACTTCGTACGGGACCAATGTGGCCCGTAGGAACCGACCGCGTAGTCACGGGGCTCCCGGTTGTTGTGTACGACGTAAATTTGCAAAAAAATAAACTTATGCATAAAAACTTGTTATCGAAGGGTGAAAATGTAAAACAGCCACAAAACGGTCCCGTAAGAGTCACGAACACCTAGAACGGGAGCAATATGACTCATAGTAATAGACGGCGTAGTCCCGAGGCTCCCGGTTGGAGTGTACGACATAAATTTGCAAAAAAATAGACTTAAGCATAAAAACTTTCCATCGAAGGGTGAAAAAGTAAAACAACCTTAAAACGGTCCCGTAAGAGTAACGAACACCTCATACAGAACCAATGTGACTTGTAGGAACAGACGGCGTAGCCACGGGGCTCCCGGTTGGAGTGCACGACTTAAATTTGCAAAAAAATAGACTTAAAGTATAAAAACATGCCATCGAAGGGTGAAAACCTAAAACAACCTTAAAACGGTCCCGTAAGAGTCACAAACACCTCGTACGGGACCAATGTGACTCGTAGGGACCGATCGCGTAGTCACGGAGCTCCCGGTTGGAGTGTACGACTTAAATTCGCAAAAAAATAAAATTAAGCATAAAAACATGCCATCGAAGGGTGAAAATGCAAAACAGCCTTAAAACGGTCCCGTAAGAGTCACGAACACCTCGCACGGGACCAATGTGACTCGTAGGAAGAGACGACGTTGTCCCGCAGCTCCCGATTGGAGTGTACGACGTAAATTTGTAAAAAAATAAACTTGAGCAGAAAAACATGTCTTTGAATGGTGAAAATGCAAAATAGCCTTAAAACGGTCCCGTAAGAGTCACGAACACCTCGCACGGGACCAATGTGACTCGTAGAAACCGATCTCGTAGTCACGGGGCTCCCAGTTGGAGTGTACGACGTAAATTTGCAAAAAAATAAACTTAAGCCTAAAAACATGCCATCGAAGGGTGAAAATGTAAAACATCCATAAAACGGTCCCATAAGAGTTACGAACACCTCGTATGGGACCAATGTGACTTGTAGCAACAGACGACGTAGTGACGGGGCTCCCGGTTGGAGTGTACGACGTAAATTTGCAAAAAATAGACTTAAAGTATAAAAACATGCCATCGAAGGGTGAAAACGTAAAATCGCCTTAAAACGGTCCCGTAAGAGTCACGAACACCTAGCACGGGACCAATGTGACTCGTAGGAACCGACCGCGTAGACACGGGACTCCCGGTTGGAGTGTACGACGTAAATTTGCAAAAAAATAAACTTAAGCATAAAAACATGCCATCGAAGGGTGAAAATGTATAACAGCCTTAAAACGGTCCCGTAAGTGTCGTGAACACATCGCACGGGACCAATGTGACTCGTTGGAACAGACGACGTAGTCTCGAGGCTCCCGGTTGGAGTGTACAACATAAATTTGTAACAAAATAAACTTGAGCATCAAAACATGTCATCGAAGGGTGAAAATGCAAAACAGCCTTAAAACGGTCCCGTAAGAGTCACGAACACCTATCACGGGACCAATGTGACTCGTAGGAACCGACCGCGTAGACACGGGACTCCCAGTTGGAGTGTACGACGTAAATTTGCAAAAAAATAAACTTAAGCATAAAAACATGCCATTGAAGGGTGAAAATGTATAAGAGCCTTAAAACGGTCCCGTAAGAGTCATGAACACATCGCACGGGACCAATGTGACTCGTAGGAACCGACGGCCTAGTCCCGAGGCTCCCGGTTGGAGTGTACGACGTAAATTTGCAAAAAAATAAACTTGAGCATAAAAACATGCCATCGAAGGGTGAAAATGCAAAATAGCCTTAAAACGGTCCCGTAAGAGTCACGAACACCTCGCACGGGACCAATGTGACTCGTAGGAAGAAACGGCGTAGTCCCGCGGCTCTCGGTTGGAGTGTACGACGTAAATTTGTAAAAAAATAAACTTGAGCATAAAAACATGCCATCAAAGGGTGAAAATGCAAAACAGCCTTAAAACGGTCCCGTAAGAGTCACGAACACCTCACACGGGACCAATCTGACTCGTAGGAACAGACGACCTAGTCCCGAGGCTCTCGGTTGGAGTGTACGACGTAAATTTACAAAAAAATAAACTTGAGCATAAAAACATGCCATCGAAGGGTAAAAATGTAAAACAACCACAAAACGGTCCCGTAAGAGTCACGAACACCTCGCACGGGACCAATGTGACTCATAGGAACAGACGGCGTAGTCCCGAGGCTCCCGGTTGGAGCGTACGACTTAAATTTGCAAAAAAATAGACTTAAAGTATAAAAACATGCCATCGAAGGGTTAAAACGTAAAACAACCTTAAAACGGCCCCGTAAGACTCACGAACACCTCGCACGGAACCAATGTGACTCGTAGGAACCGACCGCGTTGAGACGGGACTCCCGGTTTGAGTGTACGACGTAAATTTACAAAACATTAGACTTAAGCATAAAATCATACTAAAAATGAGAAACATGCCCCCCCCCCCCCCCCCAAAGGCTAAAACCAGTGTCTTCAATCAGTAAAACCTTACCCAAACAGTCCTTATACAATCTTTATCTTTTTCCAACCATACTAAAAATGAGAAACATATCCAAATCATATATGAATCAAGTAATTATCAGAAAAGATATGGAGCAATAAGGGGAAAGAAATTTACCAACGCATTAGGTTGCCTTTTGCTTATTCATTCCACATCAACATGGCAAACATTTGATAAGTCGTGTAATTCAGCATCCTATAGTAGTAAAACAAAGTAAGCCCGCGTTTGAATGTTCCTCTTTCCCTTTGCTTTATTAGCATGACCTGACAGTGTTATTTACTGACTGCATCGGATATTGTGGAGCTCCCGTAGACTGGAACGTGGCTTGAAACCCTCTGTCCAGCCACAGCTTCACCATTCAATTGAGGAACGACACTGGAAATGACAAAATTATCCTAAACGGATAACCAAATAATAGTAAAAAGTATAAACTAACAGCAATGAAGACAATGGAAGAAAAAAGTGTAAACAAACAGTAATGGGGCCAATGGTTATAACATGTTATTGGTACATAAAGTCACCACCTTGATGCTTAATGATCACAAAGCACAACTCCTTACGAAAAGAAAAATGTAGAAATATGGTGTACCATACAGCAGCATGATGGTTCAATAAACCATTTATGTAATTAGATTACGTAAAACTCACATCACACGATCGAATCTTGACTATTAAAGACTAAAGAATAGAAGGCCCGATGGACTTTGTTAACAAATCTGCAATTTCTTCTGAGGAAGAAATAAAATATTTATTAATGAAACCTGACCGAAGATTTTTTCAAATGAAGTGAATAACTACCTCTATATATTTCTCCTCTCATGAATTACTGAGTTAGATGCAAGCATAATAGCTAATTTTATTATCATAACAAAACTATAATGATCTTTTCTCCATAAAGCCTAATTCAATCAGTATCTATACAACCATAGAAAGTTACATGTATACCTTGAGCCATAGAGCGGTATTCAGCTTCAGCTTCAGCTGAGGATCTAAAGACACTGAGATTTGATAGAGCCACAAAGAATAGACAGAGATTAGCTTACTGAAACAACTTAACTGATAATCACAAATGAGCATAACTTTATTAGACAGAAGTATAAACTAAAAGGCATAAGTATTAGGCAAACGTATCAAACATAGATGCAAGAAAACTTAATATAGTTTTGAGTTATTTAACAATAAACCAATAGGTCCAAATATTAACTTTGAAACAGAGCAATACGCGGGCTTATAAATGAAGTTTAAGTTATCATAGAAAGAGTCTCTACTTCCAAAAGGAGCCTCAATGTCGAAAAGAACTGCAACATCAGTATGCTTAAGAAGGGAGTTACATCGATTACTGTAAGGCTAATTCAGCAGCAGACTAATGACTATAAAATTCCTTAATTCACAAGTAGATTACTTTGGCTAATTCAGCACCAGACTACTTCGGCAGTGTAATTAGCATATATCCAGCAGTAGCTAGAGTTCAAGCATACCTTTCTTGAAAACTCATCAATTTGAGATTGAAAATGCTGAAGCGATTCATTGAAAATGCTGAAGCAATGGCGGTGCAAGATTGAAAATGCTGAAGCGATTCATGATTAACAGCAGAATGCATGTCTGTGCATTGGGTATAACTTTTTATGAAATTACTTTACCCCTGTAGTGGCCACCCCGAGTTACAGCATGAACTTCAGATACCTCAACGACCCAAACGCTGGTTTCATTTGACTTTTTATTGTAAACCACAAGGGTAGATTGCTTGAGAGGAAGCTTAGTTGGGATAATGGGTGCAACTTATTTCGTGGCAGCAGTGATGGTTGGAAAGGAGGGAAAAAATAGGCATCTGCCAGTGTAACCACATGTTTATCTTCTTCTACCAAAACCACCTTCACAAACCGCATACTATCTGGTTTGGTGTTGGTGTTGGGATCGGCAGAAGCCTGTCGGGGAAGAGGCGTCATTTCTTGAGAAGCTGAGGCCATGGCAAGGGATTCGTGAGCTCACTTTAATGAAAAATTTAATTGGAGAAAATAAACATTTGAATGTGTTTCCTATTTTCTTGTTTTGCAGGGATCCCCCATATATGCCTTCAATACAACTGCTAACATGTAAAATAAGAATTTCTACAATAATGTCTCACTCAATAAAAAAGACGCTTTATCTATCTAATTATCGAGGAATTATGTGCCTCTTTAGTTGGATTTACCCTTTTGGATATGCAGTTTGAGACTATCTGCTATACCTTTCTTTCTAATTCGCAAGTATTTACTATTTGTAAAGCTAAAAATCAGAGCACGACACCATTAAATTTAGTCCTCTCATTATCAGCTTTATCACAGATGGTGGAGAATATATTGCTAGGAATCAAACTTCCAGGGACGTCCCTAAATCATTCTGGAACACTACAAAATGTATTTTTGCAAAATCCTAAGGGTAGTGAATGAAACTTACACTAAATAATAGATCATAAACTCATTCTATGAAAGGGGAAAAATAAATAAATAAAATGATACCGACTCACCTTTAGAGTGAATAAACCAAAGAGATTCGATCTGTGTGGAATTTTTTCCTCTAATAACGACTTTGTGATGTCAAGATTGTTGATGAAGAGCTCGTACAAACCTATGCCGAACACCAACATGAAAATTTAACAGTTGAATAGTCCTACAACTGGCATTTAAATAACATTTTAGGTCTAGTCAGCATAGCTACTCAGTTGCATCTTGATCTCTCTCTCTCTATCCCTTAGCACGTGTTTATAAGCAATTAAATTCGACAACAAACATTGATCTACTATTGTTATACCCTTGACACGTGTTTATAAGCAGTTAAATTCATTTTTTAGAGTATTGGGTTGAATATTCCTAATTATCATTCTTTTTTCTTTCGTTGATTTGTAGATATGCAATAGGTATACGTTCGGTTTGATTCATTTTGCGATTGTGTCGAGTGGAACTACAGGTAAAGATCAATTTTAATCTGTTTAAATGTTTGCTTGGGATTTACAAAATTGAATTTATTTCTCTATTCATGAACAGGGGATTCCCGAATTTGTTGCATTTTGTACCTCGGATTTAATCGCAAGTGGGGTGGGGTGGGGGGCAGCAGCAGCAGGTAGGAGGTGGGGGTGGGGGGCAGCCGCAGTAGCTTGGGGGTGGGGGTGGGGGCAGCAGCAGCAGCTAGGGGGTGTGGTGGGGGGGGGGGGGGAAGGGTGGCCGGCACCAGTAGTAGGTAGGGGGTGGGGGCAGCAGCAAGTGGGGTGGGGGGCAGCAGTAGGTGTGGGGGGAGGGGGGAAGGAGGGGCAGCAGCAAGTGGGGTGGGGTGCAGCAGTAGGTGTGGGGGGGGGGGGGGAGCAGGTAGGGGGTGATGCGCGGGGGATGAGTGGTGACAGATTGGGGTGGCAGGAGAGGGGGTGATAGGTGGGGGGGAGCAGGTAGGGGGTGATGCGCGGGGGATGAGGGGTGGCAGGAGAGGGGGTGATAGGTGGGGGTGGGGGTGGGGGTGATATATATATTTATTTTTTTAAGATGTTTTTCATTGAAGCTTTTGTTAGTCGATTTTTTTTTTATATTATTGGATTTGTTGTTATCCCTTGAGAAGGGTGGATAGTCCAATAAACAAAGGAGGTTCTGCCCAATTTTTTTAAAACTTTGACACTTTGTTTTTTTAGACGCAATGAGAATTTATTTGATGAATATTGTATATTTCATATTATATGTGAGTTTGTTTGATGGATTTAGATTATTTGAATGTTGTTGAACTATTTGTTGTTTGTTAAGTAGGGTGAATAGTTTATAAATAAAGGAGATTTTGGTCAATTGTTATAAATTACTCTTTTTTTTCCGTTTTGCAATTACACATTTCGAAAATTTTCACCATTTTGTAATTACATGTTTTCAAAATTTTCGCCGTGTCTTCAGGCACGGGCATTCCGCTAGTACTATTATAAACTATACTATATGCATATTTAGACTTTTATGTTTAAACATTATTTGAATACTGATATCTTTTTTGTTTTGTTTCTTATATTGTTTTGCAGGATAACATTTTAGGGGGATATTTTATTCATGTGGAACACATGAACGAAGCAATGGTTTGTGACAGGTAAATTTATTATTTATTATTGTTGTTAATATGCGAGATTGTTGTTTTATTTTTTTTACTGGGCGTGCGGGCTTTTGTGTTGATTAAACAGGATGGTTTTCATGTATAAACAAAGGAGACTCTGTCGAATTTTTTTAAAAATTGTAATGAATTGTTGATTTGGGAGATTTTTTAATTTTTTTTTTGCCGTGCGGGGTTTTGTATTCATTAAACAGGTTGGTTTTCATGTATAAACAAAGGAGACTTTGTCGAATTTTTTTAAAAATTGTAAAGAATCGTTAATATATTTGGATATTTTATTTTACTATAATATTATTTTGATAAAATGATTATTTATTGATTGCAGGTTGTGCATAAGAAGTTGAAGATATGGGATTTTGAGTGTGTCTACTATATGCGACACTAAGAGAAGTTTTTGAAGCGTGACAACCGTATTTATCATCTTAATTTAGGGATGATATTTTTTTGACAATTGTATATCTTTTTAGTTAGTATGATTTTGTACTCATTTAAATATTTCGACTTGAATGTAGTTTAATGGAAGAAATTGTTATTGAATACGTGCTTTAATGAATGTGGTTGATATATTGTGTTTTTGATTGGATGATTTGATTTATAATGCATATTAGACGTCAATTATTATTCCAACATACAACATATAATAATATAACTATTTATGATAATTTTTTATTTATTAATTGGGATGGTTATAAACCGTCCCTAATACTTATTTGTACTAATTGAGAATACCTTTTGGGACGGTTTTTACCGTCCCTAATACCCATTTCAGCATCAATTGAAATTACCTTTAAGGACGGTTTTTACCGTCCCTAATTGGGTTGCTAGAATCTCAGTAGTATTAGGGACGGTTTATCTGTCCCTAATACTATTGGCGGGAGTGGGGATTTTTTCGCGGGAACACCATTTGGGACGGTAAAATCCGTCCCTAATGTCAAATGCAGAGCGTCCATGAATTAAAATTTAGGACGGTAAAATCCGTCCCTAAAATATTTAGGACGCCTAGTATAAGGGACGGATTTTTGCCGTTACAAAAACCGTCCCTAATACTATTTAGGGACGGTTTTTGTACTTTTAGGGACGGTTTTTTACCGTCCCTAATACTCATTTTTCTTGTAGTGTGCTTAGCATGGGTAGTAATTTGGAAATTGTCAAAACTACAAAACAAATGTTGAGTAGTAGATTTGACATGAAAGATATGGGAATCGCCGATGTTATATTAGGAATTAAAATTTCTAGAACATCGGATGGACTTATATTATCTCAATCTCATTACATTGAGAAAGTACTTGAAAAATTCAAGAAGTGTGATATTAGTCCTACCAAGACACCTGTAGATGTAAATTTACATCTAGCAAGAAATAATGGTAAAAGCATATCTCAATTAGAATATTCTCGTATTATCGGCAGTATAATGTATATCATGAACTGTACGCGACCGGACATAACATACTCAATAAGTAAGCTAAGTCGATTTACGAGTAATCCAGGAAGAGATCACTGGAAAGCTATATTGAGAGTTTTGGGTTATTTAAAATATACTCAAAACTATGGATTGCATTACTCAAAATATCCAGCGGTTCTTGAAGGACATTGCGATGCAAATTGGATATCTGATACAAAAGACTCTAAGTCTACGAGTGGGTATGTGTTTACCCTCGGAGGTGCAGCCGTATCTTGGAAATCCTCAAAACAAACGTGCATTGCTAGATCGACAATGGAATCTGAATTCATTGCACTAGACAAAGCTGGAGAAGAAGCGGAATGGCTTCGAAATTTCTTAGAGGATGTTCCAAATTGGTCTAAACCTGTGCCCGCAATATGTATACATTGCGATAGCCAATCAGCGATTGGAAGGGCACAAAATCACGTGTATAACGGAAAGTCACGACATATTCGTCGTAGACACAATACCGTTAGACAACTTCTCTCAAACGGAATTATCTCAATTGACTATGTAAAGTCAAAAGATAATATATCGGATCCACTAACGAAAGGTTTAAACCGAGAGCAAGTTGAAAGATCATCGAGAGGAATGGGTCTAAAGCCTATAAATAAATAAGAATCAATATAGTGGCAACCCAACCTAGCTGACTGGAGATCCCAAGATCTAGGTTCAATGGGCAAACCGAACTACGTTGTATTCAGTAAGCACTGGAGGATATATCATCCTATCCATTCCAAAGATGAGACAGTGCATATCTGCCGCGAAATTAGGATAAGTTATGCTTTTAATGACATCTATATCTTAGTACGTCTAAGTGGGGTATTGCAGAATACTCTTTATGGAAGTCACCTACGTAAGTAAGAAGGGGGCCACTTCTATGAGAATAATGAAAGGCATATTCTCTAAAATACTTGCGGAACCAAGTGGTGTTCACGGCCAAAATGAACACAAATGTGAGAACCAACTGTGTTGAAGAATTGTTGTGTGAATACTGTTGTCTAGGTTTACAAAAACGGTTGACAGTTCAAGGACGTGAAGTCTACTGATTAACCAAGTAAATCCGATAGTATATCACTAAGGAAAGTTCAAGGACACTAGGCTACTTCTCCCGATGCAAAAAGTCTTCAGTTTTACTCAATTGTGTCTGCATCTGCATCAGCATCTGTTTTGTTTTATTTATAGCGATATATCATTCATGTGGGGGATTGTTGGAAAATTGGACTTAAATGGGTATTATAAAGCTGTCCAGATTTTTCTGGACAGATTTTTGAGCAACTTTGAGCTCAAATTTAGGTGGGACCCACACTACGGAAATTGTGGGACCATATACGAACGCGTTCACCTCCGCAAGGAGATTAACGTAGTATATTCATATGTCCAATTTCAATAAGTTATGAATGATAATTATGTCCCCAAAGTGACTCACAAAGCAATGAAAGTTAATGAATTGGGTGTGTTTTTACTCTTGTCCCACATTAGAAGAGTAGTGGAATTTTGATGAGTTAATAACACCCCAAGTATGGACTAAGGCTTGGATCCCTTGGGGGTATCCCAACTCTTTGAAGGGGAGATGACCTAAGCTATGCACGGGTTGACTTTCGGTCAAAAGTCCACACGCGCGCGTCCGGCTCGGCTCGGCTCGGTTCGGTTCGGGCTTGGGCTTGGGCTTGGGAAAATCTCCTACGTTTTTGGGTCGAATTTATTTAACTTTCTGGGCTTTAAGTATTAATTAATTACGAAATTAATTAATAAACTGTTGGCAGTTATTGCCAACAGTTAATTCGTTTAACTGTTTTTGACAGTTGTGCCAACCGTCAATTACTTTGCTATAAATACAGATGCCTCCCTCCGTTTTTGAATAATGAAATTTTCCCTCCTCCAGAATTGCTGTCGTTTTTGTCCCAGAAAATTCCTGTCATATCTGTTCCGAAATTTCTTTCTTCTGCATAACATATGTTGTAGTGTTGTTGAGTAAAGGCCACAGAATTTGAGTTCGTTGAAATTAATTATTGTTGTGCTACATAATTAATTGGAAAAATCCGTTCTATCTTGGGAGACAATATTCATCAACCTCGGAGCACATTGGAGGGAATAAATTGTCTTAAGGAACCTGTTCATAACAGGGCTCGGATTTATATTTAATTCTTTTATTATTTCTGCAAATTCAAGTAAGTGTTTCATTTATGTAATTCTGTTTTAATTCTGTCATTATATTAAATTCATAATTCTATGCAATTACTATTTATAAATAACAAAAATTTCACAAAGAATACACGAATGAAGCAATACAAATGTGTACACATATAATAGTCACCAATAACGCCAGGAGAGAGAATTTGAAGCTGGTTGTTGAAGCTATTGAGCCGCTGAGAGCTGAGCCATTAAAGCCAACATTCTCTCTCTATACACACCCTAGTCCGGTGCTCCCGTCCACGGCTTCGGCTTCAAACTCCCCAAGCTTAGAACAAAGTCGCTCTTCGACATCCTCGGCTACACGTAGTGGATCCCATATTCGCATAAGCTCCATCTTCATTTTTTGTTTTCTCTCTAAACTGTTGTTTAATTCTCATTTTTTTTCTGAAGCTCCAACTCTATGCTTTGGGCCACATTTAAAACAAGTTTTGCAATACAAAACATTGTAAAAGCTTTGTTTGTGGCATACTACATATCGTTTGTTAATAGGGTTTTATGAGGAAACAATGGGCTTGCAAAGACAGAATCGGTTGCTTGTATTTTAGGGTTACACTTATAATTATTTTTCAATTATTTGAAAAGATACTAATCGGTTGATTTCTTCATCACACGTCAAATCTTCTGACTTATATAGACGACTCTACGCATTAGTTTTAGGCCAAATCTGAACAGACCCCAAAATGTCACTTTTTTTTTTAATTATTATAGCAGACCTGCATACAGGAGTAAACTCCTCAGAAGCAGTAGCTAACTTAGCAGTTGGCAGCACGTCTGGTCCAAGAAAGACGGATATTCCACGTAGAAACTAGCTGTTGAATGTCATAAATAACGTTAACGTAGAAACCAGCTGTTGAATGTCATAAATAATGTTAGAAATCGTACTAGGTAGGTCTGCATTACCGAAACAGTACTATTAAAGGGTAGTGCTAGAAGACACCAAAACGATTTCAATTTATCTCCACAAAACTTATAAAAATCTGGGTGAGCTTGAATTCTTAATTAAATTATATAAGAATAAAAGATAAATACTCAATAAATTTATAAATTTCAAGTCATGTCTTATTTTTTTACCTAATTAACACGGGACAAAATGCACAACCATAAATGTTATTTTCCGCCAAACACAATTAGAATGCAAATAAAAACAGCATTATCCGACTCGATTTTTTTTATCACACATGAATTAATTAAAACACGGCACCACCTAACACAAATAAAACATGATACAACACGCAACATTAATAAATCTTTTTTTCAACTTAATTTGAACACGACACAAATAAAAGCGGAATGACACGGCACAATTTTTTTTTATCACACGACTAATTTGAAGTGGGAAGTCACACGACAAAAAAAATTATTTTCTAACCTAACACGAATATGACCCAAATTACACATGAAACTACATTATATCTAAATTTATTCGCATTCGAAATTTTTTTTGCGTTCGAAATTTGTTCACCTTTTTTTCCGGCTTACACCAATAGTTTATTTCACTTTACAATAAATGGGCATTTTTTAGGGTCTAGTAGTTCTCATTATTTTGAGCTTGGGTCCAATTGTTTTCGTATTAGTTGTTTGGGGCATTAGTGAAAATAACTAAAATGAATATTTACATAAAGTTCATGTCATATCTAATGTTAATTAAATTGTATTAGGTGAGGCATGACACATTTTTTTTATCGTTATATCCACAATTGTATTATATCATATATTATGATTAGGGAATAATCTATCGTTATACCCACAGTTGTATTATTTGGCCTGATTCAAATGATTGAGAGCCTAATTATTGCTATCATACGGAATGTCTGTGAATTACTTAACACAATTACTTTTGTTTCTAGTTATGTGAATTTATTGTCTCCAATTATTTGGATTAATTTGTTATATGTATGACTGTTGCCCTAAAGCCTCTAAACGGATAATTATGGGTTATTTGTTTAAAAACCATTCATAGCCACCTATTCTAGCCATGATATTTCTAGTTGTAGCCATATCATCATACATTATTGTGCTTTGACTATTGAATATCATTTCTTATGATAACACTAATATTACTAAACTCTAATTTTGTTTTACAAAATGTATAGAATGAGAATTATCTACTAGGCAATTTCGCTTATTCTTTATAAATTCCAGATAGACCCAAAGCGTAAGAAATACAACGTTCTCCCTGACCCCGCATAATTTAATGCATCATCTCGTGTATCTCCAGCCATCATATACTTATGGAAATTCAGTAGTAGTTCTGGCGAACCCGTCATAATTTCATATATCACCTTTAAGCTGATGTAGCCCGATGTTGTATTTATTTCGTTTTCTTTTTCCTTCTTATGTAATGTGGAAACAATATTACTACACAGTATACGTGTAAAGAATAAAGTGCCTTATCACTGTACTTAGTCGATGTAATGTAATAAACTTTGTAAAAGCCGCGAGGCATGATCTAGGCGTAGAGGTCGAGCTTCAAACCTTAGGAGCCTAGGCATGCCTAGGCGTAAAAAGGTGTTTTTTATTTTTGTATTATTTTAATTATTCTAAGGCTAATAATATAGTAAAATAATACATACCTTGAATTTTTAAAATATATTCGTATGTTTGGTATCCATTTTTCTCATATTCATGCTCCATAATCAATATATAAAATATATTTTCATTGTTTTTGATAAGATATTGATCCGATTTGTAAAAAAAAAGTCTTCAAATGGCGATATCATTTTACCAAGGCATATTTGTTTTTAAAAAGTGAGTCTTAAGTCTTTTTCCAAGAATAAGGCATAGGCGATGCGTTTCTCTCAAACCTCAAGCCTAGGCGTGTCTTTTAGAATACCATATGTAATACAACTTTTATTATCATATTTATGTGTGTATTTCAATCTTTTTCTTATTTGCCAAACTGTTAATCACCCTAAAAACCCGGGATGTGACAACATGGCATCAGAGAGAGCGAAAGGTTTATTACTCCGATTGCAGGACTTACTTAGGACATATAGTTATTTTAATTTCTTAACTTCTTTATATTATTTCGATACTAAACACTTGTCTTGCAACTATGAACACTTAGGTTCAAATCTATCTGAAACCTAAAGGGATCAATCAAGCTTAGTTTAGCTATGCCATTCGGGATGAAGGATGAAATAAGTTATGTAAAAAAAATCGGGATATCTACCGGGAATGGTCAATTGCGACCCCTGACATTAAACATCACTTAATGACATATCGATTAATAGGTGAAGAGCAAGCCACGAAGCAAGCTCGTCGATTTGTGAAGGAAGAAGAAGACGCAATTGGGATGAGATACTTAAGAAGATAATAGATTTGTATATAAATAAACTCTTAAGGAGCACGCTACAGGACATTCCCAATTTAAATGGTATTATGGCAACTTAATTGGAGGATTCGTTGTGTGAAGAAGAGGATGATTCCAGTCCTCGAGTAAATTTATATGTTGAAATACCAAAGTATGAGTTAGGAGATTCGGTTGGTAAAAAATGTGGAAATAAACAATTTCAAATATCAAATACTCAAGTCAGTTTGATGTCTTAGGTGACATTAAAGATTCAACAAGTTTTATTCAAGATGTGGAGTTAGGCACTAAACAAAAGAGAGTAACCAAACATGCTAAAGTGTATACTTTTCCTTACCTCACTGAAGAGGATAAATCGACTCTAAAATATAATTTAAGGCCTTCTGCTTCTCGTTCAAGACGTAAATTTTAGTAATGTTTTATTTTCTTTAGCGCTTGTAAGAGCCACTAGGAGATGCTTTTTCTTCTAATTGTTTTATAACTAAACATTTTGTTGTTGCAAACAAAAAAAATCGTGTTTATTATTGGGCGAATAAATCAACTCATATACGATTCAAACTTATTTATTATTTTAATGGTAATAATGCGTGAACCAACATGATATCTTAAGTTAATCAGTCAGGTTTTAATATTATTTTTTCACATAATAAAATATTCATCCATTTTGATACGAATCCTATCAAGATTGAACATGAAAAAAAGATTAACACGAATTGACCTGACCCGTTGTCAACTCTAATTGATACCATAAGGTCATCTCCAATGGGAGATGTGGATGTGTAAATCTACATTGTTTTGTCTCACAATGGGTAGAAGAAAATGAATTTTCAACAGAGAGAAAATGTAACAGGAGTGTAAGTTTACATTGTCGCTACACAATATGTAAACGCGGGTCCCACAGTTGGATCGGCGACTATTAGTCGTCCAGACTGTGGGACGGACCAAAGTCGTCCGTCCACCATTCTAAATAATTAAAAAATGTGTAAAAGTTAGCTTGTCCCACTGTGTAAAAAAATTTTGTATACCCTTGGATGGATGACAGTTACCCGTCCAATGTGTGGGCCCCATCCCTTGCCACGTCAAAATTAACTTGTCCCAGTGTGTAAACAACTTACAAAATATAGTCTAAAAAATGTAACTTTACATTTACTTAGCTCACCCCACTAGAGGTGGCCTAAAGAGCATTTCGAAGATGCTACAAGAATGTTCCTTATGTAATCTTTCACTTTATAGATTATTAGTGTACTCGGTAGAAGATTACTTTTGGGCACAGAGTATTTGGTAGACGAGACTAATATGTTAATTATTATACTAAATACAATCAAACCGTTTTTTTCCAAAGCAAAAAAGGTTTTATTATATTTGTAATATTTTTATAAGAAGGCTTGAATGCAGATTAAGGGAATTGAAGATTCAATTGAAATTTTCTCAACAAAATGTCAAGTGTAAAGAGGAATAAAAGAGGAGGAAGAAAATAATGAAGGTTTTGTGGATGAAGGCCAAATAAAAGAAAGACCAGAATGATTTTGGTTCTATCCTAATTTGATCATCTTGCATCGGTAGTTGAGGTCTTGCTACATGGATAGCTGCTCGCCCTCACAAGTAAGAAGCTAATTTTGAGTTTTGTTTAGTGACAATATGAGATGATAGAAAATAAGTAACAACAACATAAGGCAATCAAGGAAACACAACATGAAATCATAAGTTATTAGTTTTAGGTGTACAATTTACCTCAACATGATTAACTTTTTAACATAATAGTTGGGAGGTTGAAAATTTTTATACACCCGATTAAATCAATTTATACCCATTAAAATATTTTTTTTATTTTCCAAAGTCCTATTTCAAATGTAAATTCTGGTTCTCATCCCATGTCTATTTTTTTGAATTAAGTCCCATTGTTTTAGTCAAGATGAACATAACTGCTTTCTTGGGTAGGAAACGTGGGTTGTAATGACATTGTGTAGTCATTTTTGTCTTTCTAACATTCAAATCGTGTAAGACTTTTTGTGGAACTATCTACAAAGATTGTTGGGAATGCTCCCTAATAAAAGTAACAAAATGGGACTAAACACCTGTTTCCCCCCCCCCCCCCCCCCCCCCCCCCCCCCCATTAAAATCCTATTAAACTATCCTAAAGCATTTTTGGGAGCGAATCTTTGATACGTTTTATTATATTTATAATATTTGTAACTTTGGGAATTGATCATTATCTATTGGGAACCAAAAATGTTTTATTCTGGGTCTGTTGAGATGAAACAGTAGATCTAGTAGACCTCTAGTGGAATCACTAAAGCCCCTTAAAACTACCCTAATATCGCACTTATTTCTTTAGTTAACCACTTAACGAACCTCGCCCTTTCACCATTTTGCTTCCTTTGCATGGTCAAAACCCCTTTTCCAAATAATAATATGTCATCTTAGCTCATACAGTTGATCAATTTACGTTTATTAACATCATTGCAAGAAGATAAAAAAGTAATACTTGTAGAAGCTGCCCTTTTTTTATCGGATTACTTTTATACATTGAAACACTTTTTCAGGTTCCATGCATATGAAGTTCTCCAAAATCATATACGCAGTAAAAATAAAAGTAACACAAATAGAAAAGAGGAACTAAACTACCCTCAAATAGAAAGAATACACTAATGAATCAATGTAAATATGTGTACACATAAATAGTCACCAATAACGTTAGGAGAGGGAATTTGAAGCCGATTGTAGAAGTTGTTGAGCCGCTGAGAGCTGAGCCATTAAGGACAAGATTCTCTCTCTATACACCCTAGGCCGTTGCACGGCTTTGGCTTCAAACTCTCCAAGCCGAGAACAAAGCCGCTATTCGGCTTCCTCGGCTACACGTAGCAGATCCCATGTTCACATAAGCTCCCTCTTCATTTTTTCTTCTCTCTTTAAATCCTGGTTTTTCTGGCTAAGCTCCAACTCTCTGCTTTGGGCCGTTTTTAAAACAAGTTTTTGCAATACAAAAGATTGCAAAAGCTTTGTTTGTGGCTTACTACATATCGTTATTTGATAGGGTTTTATAAGGAAACAATGGGCTTGCAAAGATCCTAATCGGTTGCTTTTATTTTTGACTTACACTCTTAATTATTTTTCAATTATTTAAAAAATAATATACAGTTGATTCTTCATCACACTTATTTTGACCCCAAAATGCTAATTAAATCATTATATATTTTTAAACACGTCTGTATCAGCCTTTCAAATTATATCTACCCTTGCGATACTTTATTATTATTATTATTGGTATTGTCAGTTAGATTGTACACAACTCAGACCTGCATAAAGCAGTAAACTCCTCAAAAGCAGTAGCTATCCTCAAGCCAATAAAATTCATAAATTTACAAATGGAAAGGTCTTTAATGGTGAGTAGCAATTGACAAATTTTGTTTAATAATTTGCATAGATTCTTTAAATTTACAGAACGCGTGGAAAATTTGTAAAGGGTTCTTAGGAATTTTTGAAGTTGGTAGAAATTCTACGAACTTCAGTTGTTCATAGAAAGCATAAATAATTATATTTAATGGATATTTGGGTTCCTACGAATAACATTTGTTCGTAACTACGAACAAATGTTGTTCGTAGGAAGTGAAATTATTTTTTTCAACAAACAACTGATGTTCGTTAGAAGTCTGAATACAAATCTTTACTCTTCACCAGTGTAGTATTTTACTCTAAGAAAAGTTAAAACCTTATTTTGAATTTGTAAACTAACCTTTCAAGAGCATCCACCGTTGTGGATGCTCTAAATAACGTTAACGTTTAAAATCGTACTAGGTGGGATCTACATTACCGAAAGAGCACTCATTCAAGAGCAGTGCTAGTCGACAACACCAAACCGATTTCAATTGAGGTTGGTCGTGCTCTTACCTAACAAAGTTTTCTCAATCCAAATCGAAACCAGATTGCACCTCATTTGTTTAATTAACTATATTTTCATAAAATAAAAAATAAACTGTATTTTTATAAAACCAAAATTGTGTTTTTGTATAAAAAAACTGTGTTTTTATAAAAATAATAATAATAAAGAAACACGAACATGACTAAATTAAATCGGTTTTATGTTCTATCTAATGTCAATTAAATTTTGTTAAATAAGACAGGATAAGATTTTTTATTTATTTTTTGATAAATTCAGTTTTAATAGAAAAAAATAACCTGCGAATTTGATGTCTTAGATTCGCAATTGATTAGTGTGGTTGGTGCGGACCAAATTTACTAAATGATGTATGTCCGAAAATGTAGGTTCGCTCGAGCGACACTAATCAATCGTGAATCTAAAATATTAGAATTAAAACAAATAATTTTTTAAAACAAAAAAAAACTATGTTTACTATTAAAAAGTATCTCGCGACAAAAAAAAACTATGTTCCAAAAGGTCACTCATCACATATATACATGCAAAGTGTGCCGCTGACGCGACCTTTTAAAAATAAGAGAATATTGATTATATTAGTGTTTTAAGACTTTTTCGAATAAAATTAAAATGATTGAACTAAATGTATATTAAAAAATGTTTGAGGTGCTTTTTGGTAATTAATCCTTTAAATATAAATTTATTGTAAAGTTTATTTAATTTTAAAATAAATCATAACTCTAATTATTTATTAATCTTTTGTTAAATTTAAAAAAAATTAAGAGAATATCTTTTAATTTTTGTTCAAAATAAATAACAAGTATAGAGATATAATGAATTATTTTTTAAAAATAAATTAAGGGTCAAGATTGGTTTTAATGAAATTAAGAGCCCGGATGTAATTGGGTATGGGATCGGTAGACTCCCTTTCGGGGAGTCTATCATTTTTCATTGCAATTTATCTCCAAAAAAGTTAAAAGGAAAATTCTATATGTTCCGCCTCTCCAATCGCCTGGAAACCGCATTCACTCTATTTTTTTTAATAATAAGTTTCTTATTCTTTTGTGCTTAAGAATTGATTGAAAAGAAATTTTTTAGATAAAAAAAAGCAGTTTCCTATTAATGGAAAAAAAATTTATTGAAAGTAAACAGTTTTTTATTAAAATTAAAAAAATATTTTATTCATAAATAAAAAAATCTAGCCATATTTTTTAAATATCATGATTTATTGATTAGTGCCGCTAGCGCGTACTCACATTACCGGACCCACATTATTTGTTGAATCTGGATCCCATAATGTGGAAATTAATCAATCGTGAATCTAATACATAAAAATAAATAGATATTTTTTATTAAAATAAAAAAATATTTTATTTATTAAAAAAAACTGTTTTATAGTTTTTTATCAGTAAACATAGTTTTTTTATTTATGAAAAATATATATTTTTTTATTTCAATTAAAAGATGTTTAATTTTAATAAAAAAACTGTTTAATTTTAATAATTTTTTATATTAATAAGAAAACTGTATTTTTATATATAAAAAACTGCTTTTATATCAACAAAAGAATAGAAAACATATAATAAAAGAAAAGAAAAATGTGATCGATAGGCGGGTTAATAGGTGTTATGCCTAGAATCACTCAAGTTATAAACACATGGCTGCGTTTCACTATAGAAACAAAATTTTTAGCTTGATATGAATTCTTAATTAAATTAACTAAGAATAAAGTATAAATAATTAATAAAATTATAAATCTTAAGTCACATCTTACTTTTTTTACCTAATTAACATGAGACAAAATGAGCAAGGACATAATTTTTTTTCCACCTAACACAATTACAATCCAAATAAAGAGTATGATACGATACATTTTTTTTACCACACACGAATTAATTAAACCACAACACCACACAAGACAAATAACACATGATATAACACGCAACAACACAAAATCTTTTTTTTCAACCCAACTTGATCTCGACGCAAATAAAAGCGATATGACACAACACAATTTCTTATATCAAACAACTAATTTAAAATGGGAAGTTACACGACACAAAATTTTATTTTTTAACCTGACACGAATATGACCCAAATTACACATGAAACTATATTGCGTCTAAATTTATTCGTATTCAAAAAAAAATTCGCCTTCGGAATTTTTTTTCCAGCTTACACCAGTAGTTTATTTCACTTTACAATAAATGGGCATTTACTGTTTAGGATCTAGTAGTTTTCATTATTTTGAGCTTTGGTCCAATTGTTTTCGTATTAGCTGTTTGGGGCATTATTGAAAATAACTAAAATGAATATTTACATAAAGTTCATGTCATATCGAATGTTAATTAAATTGTATTAGGTAAGGCATGGCACAAGATTTTTTTATCACACACGATATCAAATCA
The DNA here is from genome assembly GCA_949130495.1 of Sambucus nigra. Taxonomy (NCBI): domain Eukaryota; kingdom Viridiplantae; phylum Streptophyta; class Magnoliopsida; order Dipsacales; family Adoxaceae; genus Sambucus; species Sambucus nigra. The sequence continues at coordinate 381,644,062 of OX422224.1, forward strand.
TTTTTTTAAAATTTGATTGTTTTAAAAACATATTTTGTTTTTAAAAGTTGTTTTTAAAAAATAGCTTATACATTTTAGGGCCTAAAATAATATCAATTATGGATATACGACAATAAACATTTGGTTTTCATTTTTAGTCCCTATTTTCAAATTATCGATTGTGTAATTTAGTATCTATGAGCCAATAGTTCTCATTATTTGAGGTTGGGGTACACTAATATTCGTATTAGTTGGTTGGGGTCCAAAACTAATAGGAAACACTAGTTGACTAATTTGATTGTTAGTTGACCTGTTTTTTCAACACAAAAGACTGTCACCCTTAAATACATTAATACACATTATTTTTTTATACGTTATAAATTTTAAATTCTTTTTCAACAATAAAATAATTTTTCTTATAAATAACGTACTCTTTTTTTTTTACAAAAAGTGGTGTCAAGTTCATTTTTTTAAAGATACAAAACTGTATGTTTTTTAAAGTGCGTTAATTATTAGAAATAAAAATTAATTTTTTTACAACAAACAGAATTATATAGAAACTGTTTTTAAACAACATTATTGTAAAAAACTATTTGTCAAATTAAAAAAATACACATTATTTTTATACATTATACGCATTCTGGTAGCTATGGAATAACTATGGAATAACTTAACACAGTTAGCTGCATGTCTAGCCCAAGAAAGACTGATATTTCACGTAGAAACCAATTAGAAATCGTACTAGGTGGGTCAATAAAAGCAAACCGATAATTAGCCATACCAATTTCAATTTATCTCCACAAAAGTTATAAACACCTCGGTGAGTTTCAGAGACAGTTTCATGCTTGTCAGTCCATTGTTTCCTTGTCTTTTCCTGTATCTTTATTTTTAGGTTTATGAGATGGGATTTAGGCATCATACGACTTAGGCATTTCACTGTTGGATTTGTCCCGGAATAGTCAAAGGGGGAGATTTGTAAGCACAAAATTTCCAATCGAGTCCATTCTTTAGTTTTGTCTTATTCTCGGAACAAAAGATGTTTGAGTCATATGTCGTTTTTTATTGTCACGATCCCACACAGACTATGACATGTTGAAGTTTAATTGAAGACGTTGCGACAAAGATTCAAGATATTTATTAAGCCGAAGTTTAATTGGTTCAAGTTTAGTCGTATTCAAAGTTTAATTGATGTTCGAGATCACTCGGGTATGAATGCGCAATTTTAATGAGACTCGAGATTTATTTTAAAATGATTAAGGATGCAATTGTAATTACAAAAATGATTTTAAAATGTTTTATAAGTGTTTGAAAAGGTTTACACTTTGTTTTAATCTGATGAGGATGGATTAGAGTTGTATTTAAGTGGAACTCTTTCTTAAGAGTTGGTTTTAAATCAAACTTTAATTCGCTGGTCGCTCAAACCACTTGACCAGTCGTTCGAGCGAGATGCTCTATCATTCAAGTGACATTGCTATCTTATTTGAGTGACAGGTCAGTGTCGCTTGAACGACACGTCGCCTAAAAAAAGTACTTAATGTGTGTTTTCCATAAGATTTTGTAAGTGTGCATTCTGCAAACATAAGTATTCGTCTAAAACATATATGCACACAAGTTTTCTAAGGTTTTCAAAAGTAAATACATCCTTAGAGTTTCAAAGATCCGAGTTATCATTAATATATGCTATAGTGATCTTTGTAGAACTAAGAAGAGTTGCTCTACACTTGAACATTAATGGTTTTGCGATGAAGATTCAGTGGAGTCCGGTTTCAACATCGTAGACGTTATAAGCCATATCGGTGGATATCGAGACATACGTGAACTCGTGTGTTGTTGACAGGTATCGTGGAAGAAGGTTACTTTCCATGTGGGCACTGTGAGAAGAGTGGTCAAAGATCAGAGGAGCCTCAAGTCTCATGGGTGGATCGAGTCATTGAGTAAGACTACTGTTTGTACCTTTATAAGAACATTATCACAGTGATTATCTCTGGCTTGGGTTGTCTGAGATTTTTCCCGTTGTGGTTTACCTCTTACGTTCGGCGTTGTGAGTATTCTTTACTTTATTTTACTTTCTTTAATCAATAGATGGATGTTTAGGATTAATTAAGATAAAATTTGGTTAAGTTAAAATTGTTCACAACTTGGTAGGAATTAAAAAAATGGAAAAAGATTTTTCGTAAAATAGAAATTGTTTTGTCATCGTTATAACACTTTCTGCATAAAGAAATTATAAGGGACCATCAAATTGGTATGAGAGATAAAAACATAATTTTATTATGTTTGATCCCGTGCGTGTTTTGAGATGGATTTTGGAGGTTATGAAAGTTTTCGTTCTCTTTTTTTTATGGCACATATCATGCTTATTGGAAAATGCGAATGAGAAGTGCTTTAAAATCTATTGATGAGCGTGTGTGGTTTGCATTTGAAAAGGGTTGGACACCACCAGTCACACGAGAGGGTGCGGTCACTAGTTTGAAACCCGTTAAGTCATGGACTGATGCTGAACATAGGCTTGCATTGTACAACTCTAAAGGTTTGCACGTAATTTCCTCACATGTCACACCTGAAGAGTATAATAGAATCATGAATTGTGAAACTTCAAAAGAGGCTTGGGATACATTTGTACTTACTCACGAGGGCTCTAGAACGGTTAGGGCATCTAAGTTACAAAACTTCACTACACAGTTTGAGACGATTAAGATGTAGATAGTGAGTCGTTTGATGAGTTTTACGCTAGGTTGTCTAATATTGTCAACTCGTCGTTTAACTTAGGAGGAGGATTCCCGACAACCACGTCATAAAGAAAATTTTAAGATCTTTGCCGAGTAGGTTTTATGCAAAATTGACTGTTTTAAACTCCTTAGGAATGCTTGATTCGACGAAAGTTAAAGAGATTGTACGTGACTTACAAAACTATGAACTTGATATGTTTACCTCTAAGCAAGTGCCAAATAAAGAAAAAGGCATTTCTTTGAAAGACCGGAAGGAGGAAACAAAAGATTTGGATTCCGATTCCGATTTTGAGGATGTCGCCTTGTTGGCTAAGAAGTTCAAAAAAATTCTTAAGTTTCAAAAGAAATCGAAAGATGCCAAAAAGTTTGAGAAAATCAAGAACAACACGGTTGAGTCCACTCCTAAAGATAAAAGTGACAAAATTAATAGGGTTGAGTCGGATAGGTGTTTTGGGTGTGAGGGGTATGGTCACAAAGTCGTCGAGTGTCCCACTATACTTAAGAAGGAGGAAAATAAATTGATAGCTTATCATGCCACCTTAAGTGACAGTGATATGGAAGAGGGAGAGAGTTCCCCCAATGAGAGCAAGTTTGTTGCTTTCTTGGCATGTCATGTGAGAGACAATGATAAATCTTCCCCCGAAGATACTCATGTGCATAACACTTCCTAGGATGTTGAGAGTGCATCTCGAGTGTGTGAGGGTGACGAGAATGAGGAGGATGAGATCGATGTAGGTGAGTTCCAAGTTTCATTTAGAGAGATATACGAAGAAATGGTGAAAGTGAAAAAGGATAACTCTAAATTGCAAGCTAGGTTGAATGATCGTGCCGTAGAAAATAATGATGCTCTGATTGAGGATCTTAGGGCATAAGAGAAGAAGCTTAGGGAGAAGCCAGAGTACGTTGAAAAAGAGAGAGATAATTTTCGTGGATTGATGGAGACTTTGAAAAAGAAGTTGATAGAGTTTGAGGAGTCTAAGAGTGTACTTGAGTTTAGGATTCGTGAGCTATAGGAGAAGTTGAAAGACTTGAGTAAGGTTATGTTTGACTTGGAATCTAGGTCAAAAAAGTTGGATAAGATGTTAGGCACCGTCCAAGTCAAAAGTGATAGGTTTGGTATAGGCTATGATGATAGAGTTGTTCCCATTGCCAAAGTCAATACCAACCGTATGAGATAGCCCACTAGGAACATAGGGAGAGGTCGACATTTTGGTAATCATTCCCGTCATCTTTACACTTGTTCCCATTGCGGTAGGCAAGGTCACGTTAGACGTTTTTTCTATGACCTTAGGAATGCTCATAGGAAGTTTAGGAATAAAGCCATTTCGATTCCCAAAACCCCCACCAGTTATGTTACACCTACTAAGGTTAGAAAATTGAACTTAATGGCTTTAGGACTAAAACTTCATGGTTCTCATTTGGTTGAACTTGATTCTTCCCATGCTAAATCTAAAGGATGATTGTGTTACCATGTTTGTCACACGCTAGTCTTTACGTCATGATTTATATCTTGCTAGTTTTATGACATTTTTATTATACTTTTTATTTATCGAGTCTTATTTGAAAAATACAAAAAGATTTTTGGTTTATAATATTTTTGGAAAATACAAAAAGATTTTCTATTTGTTTCATCTTTGAGTTTACATGTTTGATGTGGCATATTGGTGTGCTTGGACCCCTTCCTTTCATTATCCATGTGGCTAGGACTGCATATCTTCCTCGATTATTTTTGTAGATACCTTACAGATGGAGTCAGAACTTAGGTATGTATGCTTATCTTCTACAATATTATTAAGAACAAAGTTGTTTATATCATCAACCACATCGTTATTTGGTGTAGAATTGCTGATGATCTGAAGTACTCTTCGTTCTTAATGTTTTCAACCAATTTCTTTCGACAATTGCTGATTGGATTATTGATGGGCTGAATTCGTAGATCATTGGAAATTTTAATCCATATTTTATGCAACTCGTCTTTAAAAGAACTCGAGGATATTATCCCTTCTCCTATTCCAAGAACCCAATCTGAAAATTCAGATGTGTCTTGTATTCACATGTTTTGTTTAAGAACAAAGATTTGACACATTTTCCAAATTGGTGACTTAGTTACTGAAGCTCAAATGATATCATGTTTTGTTCCTCTCTAGATAATTGGTAAGTTTTGGATGAAATCTCCTCAAAGAAGGGCAGTTTTGCTGCCAAAATTTTTATCATTACAATTTGGATCATCAATGCGAAGGATATTGCGTAGTACTCTATCAACTGCTTTAAATGTATGACGATGATCCATTGGAGCTTCATCCCAAAAAATTAGTGAACATTTATGGATGATTTCAGAGAGGTTAGTGCATTTTCGTATGTCACATGTGGACAATTCAGATATGTCATTAGAGATTGTAAAACAAGAATGCGCGGTTCTTCCGCCTGGTAGCAATAATGTCGTTATCCTAAAAGATGATATAACAAGAACAATCTTACCTTCCAATCTTAATAAAGCAATGATAGTCTTGCGTATACAAGTTTTTCTAGTTCCTCCCGCCCCATAAACGAAATGCAATCCTTCATTTTGCTCATTAACTGAATCAATGACATTGTTATATACTAATAACTGATATTTATTTAATCTGAAACAATTTTTTTGGTGTTTTAAAGCCATTTCATCAATATTGTATGATGTGTCCTCACGAATCAATCGATTTCCCGTATTCCTTAACAAAGAATCATCGGGATTTATTCAAACTTCTGTGAAGGCTTAGGAAATTTGTTACGATGCATCATTTGTTCAATTTCGTACTTCTTTGTTACGATGCACCATTTGTTCAATTTCATAGATGAGAATCAGTCAAGAGCAATTCTGGAAATTGGTTTTTTCCTCTACATGTATAGAACATCTTCAGACAGAATATTCCAATTTTTTCCAGTACATGTATAAAACATCTAAATGTCATAAATATGGCATAATTTATTTGTGTGATAGTCAGTATGGCACTGGGAATATGTTGGCTCATATGAATAGTTGTATTAAAAATGAAGCCACAAACATTGGAAACTTATTATTTCCCAAACTAAAGGTTCTGTGTCATTGAAATCTTCCACATTTTATATAGAGGTGTTTTATGACTTGCTATTTTAAGCAATTATCAAGCATAACTGGCCCTTTAATTTTGTCGAGTATGAGGATCTTAGGGCCATTTTTAAATATATTTTTGAGAATATCAAGATTCCCTCTAGAAATACAGCTAAGGCAAGAGTGTTGAAAATGTTTAAAAAAGAGAAAATAAAACTTCAAGCTTAACTAAATTCAATTTCTAGGATAATTTTTTTAACTTCTGATCTATGAACATTCGTGCGATGGGTACCTGACCTGTACAGCTCACTTTGTTGATAGAAATTGGAAGTTAAACAAATGAACACTGAATTTTTCTCTTACGAATCCTCCACACACATGTGTTGCTTTATCAAAAAACATTTATACACTACTGAGTGAGTGGGAGATTGAAAAAAAATTATTCTTCATCACGTTAGATAATGCTTCAAGTAACACTGCTATTATCTATATTTTAATATGTTAGTTGAATCTAAAGGATGCCCTTGTAACTAATGGCGGGTTCTTTTAAATTCATTATTGTGCACATATTTTGAACCTTACAATCTAAGATGAACTCAAAGAAATTGATGAGGTTGTGATTAAAGTTAGGGAGAGTATGAAATACATTAAAGGTTAATCCTAAAGAAAATATAAATTTTATGATTGTGTTTCTCACGTGTCATTGAAAAGTAGTAGAGGGTTGTGATGTGATGTTCCGACTTGATGGAACTCAACATATCTAATGCTTGAAAGTGTGATTTTTAATCATCGTGCTTTCATCCATTTACATTTGAATGATTCCAACTATAAACAATGTCCTTCTTCAGAAAAATTGGATAGAATAAAAAAAACTTACTAACTTTCTGAGTTTGTTCAATGAAGTAACATGATTATTTTCTAGAACTAAATATCTAACTGCCAACTTATTCTTCCCTCAAGTTTTTGTCAATCAACTTAAGATTAAAGAAGAAATGGAAGGGACATATATTTTTTTTACGTAGAATGGGAGTGCAAATGAACTTAAAATTTACGAAATATTGGGCTAAATATAGTATTATTCTTGCTATTGCTATCACATTGGACTCGCGGTTCAAAATTCAATTTGTGGAGTTCACATATACGAGGTTAAATGGTACCGATTCTCATGAGTTTAGCCATGTGCACGACACTTTATTTGATCTGTTTGACATATATAGTATGAATTACTTGCATATTGTAAGTTCAAATAACTCTGATTTTGATACTTTTCATCCATCCAATAATGCCTCTGGGGATTCTATATTTCATGTACGTATTTCCATTTAATGCATTTTCGTACTTCATATGTTATTTTGATGCTACATAGGTCATTTTTTATACTTCATGGGCTGTTTATTTTGATCTAACTCATAATATTTCAAACTTTTATGTTACAATGCATGATTTGTTCAATTTCGTAGCTGAGAATCAGTTAAGAGCAATTCTGGAATTTGGTTTTTTTCCTCTACATGTATAGAACATCTTCAGAATGAATATTCCAATTTTGTTCCCAAATATCTAATGGATCATCTACCTCGCAAAAAATGATCACTATAACAAATAATTAGCATAGTTGATTACCGAATGACCAGTTTGAAGCACGAGACAGTGCATCATGCCATTCTTTATCTTCATCTAATAGACTTAATCTATACCATATTGCCTCGAATGCTGGATAAGTAAGACCCTTTACTATTCTTATTTCTTCATAGTTACGGGGTCCCGATAAAATGTTAAGTAGCATTCACAAGTAAAATCTCTCTCGGGACCATGGATGTGCATAGACGATCCTACCTATGCAATCTTGTCTTTCTATTTTTTTTGCACTTTTTGTATTATGATTGTCATATCCATTTTGTTCAGAATTCAACATATGTAAGTTCACGAGAATCAGGATTTCAAGATCATCCTCATCCATTATGTGGGCATTATCTTTTTGCATCAATCCAATTTAAACATTGTCTAATCTTTCTGAATCCCTAAATGGTACATGTTGCTCAGCTGGTAAGTGCTATGTTAAGCTCTCGACTAATATGCTATAGTGTTGAATATCAAAATTAAAAATATTCCAAGAAGACTTACAGGCAGATACATAACTATAGTCAAGAAATGATTTAATCTCATCTTTATGTTTAAAATCAACCTATCCGTTTTGTCATTCGGAACAACATTTTCTTGTAGCACAACCCTTGCTTTGTCAACACCGATTTTGATATACTTAAAGAGATACTTAATAGCTCTAAATTTAGTATATAGCTCAACATTAATATGTGTGTCGTATGTAATAATCATCTATTATCGATTTTAATACCATTTTTTTCAACAACCCCATCATCTATCCTTCTGTAAATAGAGAATCCTTTTTCATCTAAAGAGGTGCCATTTGGGAATGGCTTAGGAATTTTTTTGGAACAAATTGCTTTGGACATACACGGTGAGTTATGATTTTCTTCACCACATGGCCCGTTTATCATTAATTATTAGACAACTTTGAAGCCAATAAGATCTACTTCTTTATTTGGTAATTCAACCAAAATAATTGCATCTATTTGGGCTAATATTCGAGGTTTATTGTCAAGATGCAGGAATAATATGATATAAGCATAGGTCACTACTCTTTTTTGAATTCAATTGTGTATACATCTTTAAGGAAAAGAAAAAGAAATGAAATTACATTGTGTTGTAATTTTGTTAGGAACAAAAATGAAAGAAAATGTACTTACTTGTTGAAATAATGCCAAATGGCTTTCCTTATTTTATATCATTCATGAAATGGTCAATCTTTATTTTGAAGTATCTTGCGACAATGTTTGGTCTTTCATCAGGTTGTTTTCCAGGAATTAGTGATAAAAAATTGCTAATTTCTGACCACCTAGGGTTCGCTGTGAAAGTGATGAAGAGGTATGGGTTACCAAACCATCTACAAATTTCCATAGTATCCTAAAATCTTCGAGCCATATTTCTTGGGCCTCCTGTGAAAGTAGATGGGAGAACAATGTGTTTACCAACGGATGCAGATGTTATGTCGCCTCTTAAGACTGCATCTTTAAGACCTTTGTAAAGATTTGATAACAATTGAGATTGGTTTAGATGCATCTATCGAAGCCTCTCTTCCTCTATACATGTGTATACATTAATAACGTATTGTTGAAATTAACGGCCAAAAAGTTGTAACACATTTGATTCGTTGGATCTTCATTATATCTTGTAGGAGTAAAACTCCACCATGGCTACGCATTCTCTCTTCGTATAATGATGACCAATATTATTTACGTATCAAATGTCTTTGTTCTATCCATTTTGTCCATATGGAAAAATTATTGGATATTACATAGACATAAAGGAAGAATGTAGCTCTCTTATACATTGCAAATTGTTACCCTTATAATTAATGACAATGTCACGCATGTAATTAGTATCCAACATATCCCCGGTTATAAACCTAGTAACCCCAGAGGCTTGTGGTAAATTGTATGTTGGGGGCTTAGAACGCCTTGTACCCAATAACCTTAGGCAAATGTATGCAAAATTATATTATTTGAAACGATCACTGGCCATTCTAAACACTTTTGCTAGTTTATTTATATCATCAAACATTTTACGAGTCTGTTTATAATGACGGGGTCAATGTTATTGATACTATTTGATGATCATATAGTTGATATACGATTTGAGACCTCCGATTTAGTGTTGTTGATGTACAAATGGAAAAATTTTGGACTCTCTCCCCCAATCGATAGTAATGACCTAATTTTGTAATGATTTAGTCCGCTTTTTTGATATACGTATAGTCCATGACCTTTATTGAAACTATTATCTACTTTTCCTCTGACGGACGTGAAGGCAAACATTAAGTTGTATGCACGAATGTTAGTCTTAAATTTGGTAGAGCACACACCTCCATTACATGATAGCAAAACAATAAGGAATGTAGGTGGCTCCTTGGTCAGTGGTAGTCCAATTTTCCATTCTTGACAGTAAAGGGAGAATTTAGGAAATGTTTTTTGCTTATTTTTTTCCAGTATGTACTTCGTACCACATAACGGCAGAATAAATGTTACATTTCTTTGAAGGAGGCCTAAACGTCCAGGAAACGGAATTCGTACCTATAATGTATTATTAAAAGTAATGAATAAAGTAAAAAAAATTAATTAGTTGTATCATTCTAAGTTAAAAAAATTTAGTGCTTTATATAGTCTTACTATTATTGCATGCAATTGTTGCTAGAGGTTTATGATGGTCATTAGAGCTATATCATCATTGATTACCAGTTGTAATGCATATAGTTTTTATTATATAAAAATGATAAGATCCTCTAAAAGTTACAACAGTTTTATTTTACAAATTTAGTAAGTTACATCCTCTTACTATTCTTCCATGCGGTTCATGGGAGAATATTTTGATGGGCAGTAGATGTAGATCCTTTATGATTACCTGTTGTAACGAACACAATCACTTATTGTATACATATAGATATTAGTAAAATCAGCTATAATTTTTTTAAGAGTGTGAAGTTGTTTTTAAATATTACAAATCATACTGTCCAAATTTATTTTAGTATTCATAATAGGTCAGTTGATTAAGATGGTTGATTAAGTAGCGTTTTCCACGGCATGTGTTTCCCACTCTAATGTGTATCAACAATATATGCTTACAGGTGTATAAACTTCCCAATTATCTATTGAAGTATTAATGGTAATATAACCATCAGCGTTAACATTTGATCTTGAAGAAATGGGTGTCATGTGTGTTCTTATCGTTGGAGATACAGTAACATTTAATCCAGTATGTGAGATGTCCATCATATAGTTGTGCTCAAATGCGATGTAGTAGAAGAAGAAATGTTTATGGGGGGTGTTTCTTTCTTGATGATATGGTGAATAACGCAGGAGTCACCTATGCATTCTAGCCACTCTACATCTTTCTTTGTATTCCATATACGCATAAAATATGGATAAATTTAATAGAATTATGAAAATTAAAATGATTAAATGTTTAACATTTTTTGAATACATATATTTGTTCATTTCTTGTCAATAACAATTTATACATGTTGTATGTATGGGAATATAACAAACAAATTACATAAGTAATGCACCCACTCACATGAATTAAACAATGTATGCATTATAACCATAATATAAGTAAACCATGATACAACAATGTAAGGAGAAAAATCGCTTATTATTAAATAAATGTGTATTACATTGGTTGCGTAACAAATCATAGTAGCATTACAAGACCCTTCTCGACAGACCATATAGATATTGAATAAAATTTATTAAGAAATGGAAAACAAACAAAAATATTTAAGACAAGTAATACACATAGTTATTTCTAAAGACAAGAAATGGATCCAAAGTTAATATCTAAAAAGAAATCTAAGAAGATGATGATTCCTTCGAGGGATCCTCTTCGTATGAAGGATATAAGATTGGACTTGCAAATGATTGGTCATAATCAACATACTAAAAATTTTGAACATAATTGAAGGAATGATTAGAGTTTTACGGATCCATGATTGGCTCTTCATCATGAGAAATAATAACGTGCACAACGTCTGTTTCATCCTCGGAATTGGGGTCCAGATTGATGAAATTTGGGGGAATAAGATGTTGAACTTCAAGGTTCACATTAGTTGAGGAATGAAGATTGTGGAATAGGGAATTACATGTAGTTGATTTTTCTTTGTCAACATTTGGATAGTTAACGACATTTCCTTCTTTAATGTAAGTTTTCATCATAGAAGTACTCTCCAAGGCCTTCAGTATAGAAGAAGTTTTATCCATTCTTGATCTTTCTACCATGTTTTTCGATTCAAAGATGGCTGACTCAAAATTGCGAGATTGACGACGTGACAAACATCTTTTCCTCCGAGGGCTTGGGTGTAACACCCCATAAATTCAAGGACCTTTAATTAAATTATATTTGGGAGAAAAAAAATTATTTTATTGAAAGGAATTAAATTCATGATTTGGAAATTTTTTAAATTTGAGGAATTTACTAATTTGGCGATTTGAGGATTAATTATTTGGACTATTTTGTGTCACATTTTGTGGTCAAAATTTTGGATACTTCCATAAATTAATTCGGATGGCAATTCAGAGTGCACATTTGTGTCCGAATGGGTCGAAATAGTTGGAAAAGAGTGTCCATAAGTATAATACGGGTTTCGAGACTTTTCTAGACACATTTGAGCTGCCAAATAAGTGTTTGGGCACTTTTTATAAAGCCCACAAGCCAAAAAAGGGGATTGAGTTATTACACCCTAAAAGTGAGAGGGTGTGGCATTCATATTACATTTTTAGAAAAACCCTTTTTAGAGAGAGAAAGTGGGTGCAAGTGGGAGAAACCATGGGAGCCAAAGATCAAGAACACGAGAGGATGACATTCATCAACCCATCATCTTCATCAAAGATTCCGATTCTACGAACCCTAAGGCAAGTGGTTTAACTTTCTTTTAAATTAATTTCATATTTCTATTCATCTCATAGTGGGTGTGATAATATGATCTTGTTTTGGGTTAGTTGACATGTAAATTGGGTTTTGATGGGTAGGATTGAATTGTAGAACAATTTCTTGAATTTGAAGAACTGTATGAAATTTGGTAAATTAAACCGTCATTTTATAAACTATTTTTCGAAGTTTTGGTTACGAAAATGACCATTATGTTCGTGGTGCCTCGTAAAAAATCACATTTTCTACATTTTGTTCTTTGATGCGTTTTCTCCCAAAACAGCTCCAAAATGCCTTAAAACGACATTTCAAAAATCTAGGCAGATTTGTGGGACAAATATTTAAGAAATGTTATTTTTAGTTGTTATTCCATTGTAGTTCGCCTAGATTGATTGATTGTGGTTGTTGTTATATAATAAGGAAATTGGGCCTAAAGTGTAGATTAGGTTTACATAAAGCGAGACAAGTAAGTATTGGGATAATTGAGAAACTAATCCATCCGGGAATTAAGTTTGAAATTGAGCAAATGGAAAATATTAGATTAATAATTGTGCAAAATTTATTGAGGAAAATTTTGAATAATAAATTCAGATATTCTATTTTCTATCCAAGCGAGTGAGTCGGGGTATATTAGGTGAGTGACCCGAGGTTAGTTAATTAATGCGTGATTAATTCGAATGAGTCGGGATATTGACTCAGGTGAATTTTGGAGTAGTGCCACGAGTGTTGAAGCACGGGTTTGGTTTAGATAATTTATTATAGGGTTATATAATAAATTATGGGATATCAAAATATAAAAAGGTTGTTAACCTTAATATGTGGTATTTGAGGAATAAATTCTATATGATGAGATTTCGGGCTAATGATGTATATCCGGATGATTTTAATTGGGTGACATAACTTGAGTGATAAATATATAATTGCGGGAATTATTTTAATATCAACTCGGTATATAGACCTGGGAATGTTAGGCTAGTGTTACGGTACTTGTGCACGGTTAGCCTGGATTTAATATATATGAATATTTATAGGGAAGCATACCCACTCTAGTGCTATCTTGGAAAGTTGTGCAATGTGGGTGAATCCCCTGGCTAGAGAAAGCAGGGTGAGTATAGTCCCCAGGTCATAGTGTTCGGATTATGGAATGAGGCGCTTTGGGTATGATTCGGTCTCATTACCTTGGGAAATTATGAAAGCCTCCAATGTATTTATTCTACTGATTCGGTGAGCACACCACGTCAGGGTTGCGGATGGAAGAGTATACCCGAGGGTGATAGCATTTAGAGAGCATATGATGGGAGCCTACTCAGGAGCATGGTTATATCTATGACATGTGTGTGAATGTTGTAATATGATGATAAGTATATATGGTGTAGATTTATATACGGGTCAATACATGATGTGATTTGTATTAATTATATAACTTGTGAGATTGCTATATAGTATCAAATGAGAAATGATTTAAATAAGTTAGTGTGGTTTATAACTTATAAAACTTTTACTAAACTCTCTCGGGATAGAGTAGTGGGAAAGGTAAGCTACGTGTATATATATGACAAAACTAGTTACAGGATAGATAGCTAGATGGGTCATATGTAGGTCTATTAGGTGTGCACATTAGTTGATGAGTGAGGTGGTTCTCAAGAGATTGTGCGACACTAACTTCAATATGAATAGTATTCATGCATTTTAATTTACTGCAATTAAATTCACCTGCTAAATATTTTCAAAATATTTTGGGTTCTAACCCTTTCTAAAAAATATTTCCCAAAACCTTTTAGGTATCCAGTCACAGGGATGCCAAAATTGTTCTATTCGAGGGTTACGCAGCTATGGTATAGGTGGATGTTGCAGGATTTTGACTTATCCGCTTCAGTCATTTAATTCCTAGAGTAGGATGTAGTCAGTATTTCCTTTGGGCATGTCACTGTAGTTATCCTCTTCAGTCATTTTATTATTCTTGTGGTGTATATTTTTGTAATTTGGGTTTTGTAGCCACTGGTTTTCTCGGCAAGGATTTTTAAATAATCATTTTGAGTAGTGTTTGATTTAGTTGTTGAGTGTATGATTTATTATATATATATATATATATATATATATATATATATATATATATATATATATATATATATATATATATATATATATATTCTTTCACATGTTATTAGTGAGGTTTAATAAAAAGATAAAATTTGACACCATGTCTTTTGAATATTAGGTGGTTAGCAGGTTTAAAAAGTTTTCGATAGTAATGCTAAGAATGAAATAGATGATATTCCTGTTTAATTTGATATAGGACTTATCAACCGTTATTATATTAGGCGGGGTATCACATATGGTATCAAAGCATCAGGTTCTAATGTCTTTAGGGTCTGTGCAGCTTTTCACGTTCCAGTGTAGTGTTCTTTGATATAGAGCCTTGTTATAAGATTTTTATATTCCTTATCTTATGCGACTTATGTTCTCCTTCCATATGATATAGTTCAAGTGATTCATATAAAATTTTGTTTGAGAGTGGCAGATCGAACATTATAAAATAACAAGTGTGGGACGTTAGAAGAATTGCAGGAGGGAGAACTCATCAGAAGCCATAGAGTATTCTATAAACAGTGATGCGGTAGGAGTCATCATATTGTTCGAACAATTGAAGTCGAAGTAATTTTTGGGGCGCAGTAGTTACCCCAAGAGTCGTCGGGAAGGACAATGGTGCAAGGTTAAAACTCTAAGTGTAGACGACAAGGGGTAAAGGACAAAGAAGATTTTGTTTTAGAAGAAAATCCACTAGAATTCGAGGGAGGTGCGAAAAGGTGATTTACCAATGGATAGAGAACATCCAATTGGGATCACATGTGGGAGAGTTTGCTAACAATCAAGTAAAAATTCCTGGCAAAGAAGTTTTCTTTTAGGAGCAGTATGGGGTGATAGGAGCCAGTCACAACATCCATAGGGAGATACCGCGAATGATAAGGAATTTAGTGTGTGGAGCATTACGAATCCTCTCACTAGAGGATAAATAGAGAAGCGAGGGAAATTTTAATAACTTTCCAAAAAGGGTCACATAGTGGCCGAAGGGTAAGGAAAGTTGATGGAATTCACAAACTTCGTAATCGATGAGAAGGATACGAAGAAACAAGTAGAGTTACAAGTTGATAATAGAACTGGGAGTAGAAAG
This sequence comes from Sambucus nigra, assembly GCA_949130495.1. NCBI lineage: Eukaryota > Viridiplantae > Streptophyta > Magnoliopsida > Dipsacales > Adoxaceae > Sambucus > Sambucus nigra. The sequence goes on from OX422224.1 coordinate 381,659,504, forward strand.
TACAAGAATGGATAGGAGATTCGCCTAGAATGAGAGGTGTCATTGTCGTTAAGGTTGTACATTTACATATTGTTGTCAATGTTCGCACGAGAATGGAGCTAAGGGAGTTGGAGAATCTATCATAGGAGTAAGATTGTATTTTTAGTGCAAGTAAGTTTCCAAGGCAAGGAATAACCAGTAGGGACCCTTATTAATGATTGATATTAATATAATTTCTACCAACTAACGGTGGATTCGGTTAGGTCCGTCAAGGCCATCAATAAGTCTATGGGATCAATGGATTCAAAGGGACATTTAGGGTACCAATTAGGGTCAAGGCTACCAGGCCAGTGAGAAGGACAACCCCGACATGGCCGGTGGGTCCACAGAGAGGGGAATGATATAGAGAGGTGTCTTATGTGTAAAAGAGTACAAACACATGGGTGGATCGTATCCATAGCGAGGCAGGGGGCAGGAATGGGATGTATAGGAAGGGCATCAGTAGAAAAGTTTTTGGTTTAGTTAGGACGAGGATGTTATGTCTATTAACCATTGATCAGGCAGTGTTTTGGGAAACTCAAACTATGAGTTTTATTTCGAGATGATTAGGGCTTCTTTGTCTGATGCGAGCGGGTCACAATAATGTATTAATACTAGGTTTATGTGAGAAACATACTTAGTGGAGGTATTGTTAATATCAATAGTGTGTATTTTTACCATGGAGTAGCGGGGCACTCTTCAGTTCCACCTGAAAGGAACGGGTGGGTACATTGAGATGATATATTGTTCTAAGTATTAGCTCGTTTGAGAGGTAGTATTCTAGGAATGGTTTTTATCATGGTTACAGACAGATTCGCAATGGTGGGTGATTATAGCAAGGTTATTGTGTTCATTGTCCTAAGGTAGGAGGTATGTTTGTGTGATGTCCCACGAAAGAAGGTTGAGCTCGCGACGATACTTTGTTAAGTAGACTTCAAAGACTACATTTTTCTAGTTATATTAGATCCCGGTGTTTAGGAATTTTACTGATGAAATTTAGGTTATGTTGGGTTGCCGTGGAGCGGAGAGATTTAGCTCGTTATTAATATTTAGCACTAAAGACTTAGTGATAGTGAGAGTGCAGTAAGATATGACTCCTTTAGAGATGCGGGAGCCCATGATTAGACTTATGGATATAGGGATGAGGTTTAAGTGTCCTGTTTGTATGCTTTACTTTTACAAAAATTGAGGACCAGTAATGCTGAGAAATAATGGACTTTGTTGGGAGGTAATACACGCATAAGCCTTAATGTCGAAAGTGGGAAGACATCATTCGAGTCTAGGTCATCGGATTTAATGATAATTAGTGAACGTGTGGATAAAATACGTTGAGTAGAGAGATACTAAGGGATAGGGATAGTAGATTCGAGAAATGTTGCGAAAGAAACACTGCAAAGTTTTGCACCACAAGTTTATGGGTGGGGTAACATCGGGAGGAGATTGGATGGTAATTAGTAAGGTCATCGAAAATATTTGGAGGATATAGCCATGTCGAATATGCGAGAGCAAAAATTGAGATAAATTTTTTACGTATGTGATGATTGGAGGTTTGTGCAAATATGCATGGAATATAGGGTGTATGGGCACCCTGGAAGGAACCAGAGTCTACATTGTGTAGATACTTAGCAGATTCGGGGAGAAGATGCAAAGGCGAGGATTTTGGGTATATTCCAGAGGAATGGGAATAGGATGTTCCTAAGATTATGAAATGTTGAGCATGGGTGTGTTTGGAAATGACATTGAGTGCGTCACAACCTATGATTTGTTACCACTAGGATTCATAAGTGAGATGGATATTGGTGGATGTGTTAACCAAAATAGCCATAGTGTATATATTTGAGTATCTTGGGATAGTGGGGTTATTTGGTGTTAACCACAATAAAGTGGAAGGTATACTAAGAGGATGGTTGCATTATATAAGATATTTCTACTTTCAAGAATTATGGGAGTAACATGGATGTTTTTCTAAGTTTCAAACTGATGAGCTATAGTTTGGGGCTATAGTGGGTAGTTATAGTAAGATTGGGTGTTTGCGGTACCAAGGTATGAATTATCTTTGCAAGGTTTCAGCTGAGATAAGATCTAGCATATGTATATGTGTGTATTTGACTACGATAAATATCATTTGTTTGCTATTCAAAATTTATCAAAGATTTTCACTATGAATAAATTATTTATACATATTTCCTTTATGAGTTGATATGAAGATTGGAAATTAATATATTTTTGCAATTCAAAATGTTCTTAAGATTATTAATCTTTTAAAATTATATATACTATGACACCCAACCTAATAAAATACGTGTAATCATTCCTATATCAAATTTAACAAGAATCTGATTTGGTTCATTCTTAGCATCACTGTCGAAAACTTTTTAAAACTTATTAACCACCTAGTATTAAAAAAGAAACGGTGCCAAATTTTATCTTTCTATCAAATAAAAGCAATAACATGCGGATGAATATAATTTAAACCATTCACAATCACTGATTCAAACAATTGAAAATGATTAGAAATAATCTTTGTCGAAAAAACCACCGGCTACAAAATCCAAATCCAAAAAATATAAACCACCATAATAATAAACTTAGTACATCATCCGACTGAAACAAATGAAATAACTAGGGAGACATGCCCAAATGAAATACTGACTGCATCTTAGTCTAGTAATGACCTAATTAAAGCAGCCAAGTCTAAATCCTGCAACGTCCATAGATGCCGCAGCTGTGTAACCCTGGAATAGAAACAAGTCTGGTGTCTTTGTGGCTGGACACCTAAAAGGTTTTGAAAATATTTTATAGAAAGGGTTAGAACCCTAAACATTTTGAAAATATTTAGCAAGTGATTAAATTGCAGAAATTAAAATCCATGAATGCTCTTCATAATTAAGCTAGTGTCGGACTCCCTTGAGGACTTACTCACCACTTAACTAGTCTGCACACCTGACGCTTTTCTTCATAACCCACCTAGTCATCTACCTCGTAACTAGTGCTTGTTATAACTCCTTCCTAACACATTATTCTAGCCCGAGTATGTTTAATATATGATTCATGAGTTATTTATCACATCAACTTTGCTAATCACTTTCCATTTAAATCCATATAACATTCTCATTAGTTATATATAATAATACAGTTCATTTCATGTATTTTACCGTATATAATTATCTGAAAAACATATATCTATCATCATATTATAATATTCACTCACATGCCGCAAATATATAACCATCCTCCCGAGTAAACACTCACTGGATGTTCTCTACAATGTTATCAATCCAGGTAGACTCGTAGTTTCATTTGCCCAAAACAGACCCCAATTATAGTAATATATAAATATTTATTTACATATATACTATCAATCCATCCCGTATCCTAATTTCATCCAAAATTTCCATTCAAATCCGTTCATATATATTTTTGAGTGTTGTTCATCCTAAACACACCTAAATCCATACCCCGAATTTATTTATATACAATTCCAAGGTGAAAATAATGTTCTTTAATATTTCTTAGAGTCACACACTCATCTATGGACATCCCTAAACTATCCAGATTTGATTTCTCACAAAGGATTTTGGTTTCAGACACCCTTTCATAATAAAATCATTACTACTTCAAAAATAAATAAAAAAAATATGATATTGACACCTATGCGATCATAATGAAAAGATCTACAAATTTTATTTTTGACAAATAGGTAAATTGGACAGGTTCGCTGGACTACATAACATCTTCTTCTCTAGCTCATTTTTCTCCATTTTTAACCCTAAAATCTCCATGGATTTAACCCAAATGACACCCCACATTTATTACATCTATAAATAGGTTCTAACACCAATATATATCATCAATAATCACTGATTCTCATTAAAACTTCTAGGGTTCATGAATTGGGTTTTTTTCTCAAAATTTCTTGAATCACAAATTCAATTTGATTCAATAATACAAATTCAACAACAATTCCAACTAGCTTTCGATTCTAACATCATATGATAGTATTCTCGCATTAATTAAACATCAATCTCACCTTTAATGCTTAAATCCCCCCAAACCCAACTTTAACACGTGTCACCCTTCGAAAATGAATTCTCAATCACACCCACTATGATATGAATTGAAATACTGCAATTTATATTGAAAGGAAGTTTAATCACTTTCTTGGATAAATTCATAGTGTCTGGCCTCCTTTGTTATAGAAGTATATTTGACGAAGAACACGTTAATATCTTCTTGGTTTGGCTCCCAAGGGTTCTCCAATTTCCTCCCTCTTCTCTCCTCTATATAATTAGGTTTTCTAAAATGAGTTGTGGTTGCCGCACCCTCTCACTTTTAGGGTTAATAAGTCAATTCCATTTTTAAACTTGTGGGCTTAATTAAAATGGCCCAAACACTCTCATGTGGGCTTGGTTATGCCTAAAAATGTCACGAGACCCGTTGACCACTCCCCGGTACTCTTTTCCCACTATCTTAGCCTATATGGAATCAACAGTGCACTTAGAATTATCATCCGAATTATTTTATAATATTCTTTAATTTTTTACCTAAAAAATACAACACTAAAATAATCCGAATAATTAAATCCCAATTCACCAAATTAAATAAATCCTTTAATTTTAATAAATTCTCCAAATCATAAATTAAATTTCTCCCAAATAAAATAAGTTATATTTCTCCCAAAAATAATTAAATTAAAAGTTCTCAAATTACGTAGAATAATTATCATTAAATCGGATGTCCTGGCATCCAATGACGTTTCTTCACTCCTGACATTTATTAAAGATTATGTGTATAACATCTCACAACAAAGCCCAAAAGAGCTTTTTCCAATTCACTATTTCTCAGCATTTTCGGTCCTCGATTTTCCTAGAATCCAAGGCATATACCTGGGATACTCAAACACTATCCCAATACTCACAAGTCTAATCATTGACTCCCGAGTCTCTCAAGGAGTCATATACTACTGTGCTCTCACTAAGAGTAAGTCCTCAGTGCTAATTTTAATAACAAGCTAAATCTCTCTGCTTCACGATAACCTGACATACCTTAATCTCATCAGTAAGAGTCCCTACGCACCAGGATTCAATATAACTAGATAATTGTACTATCTGAATTATACTTTACAAAATAACGCTGTGAGATCAACCCTCATTCAGGTGAGACATCAAAAAAATAATATACATCCTTCCCTGGAACAATGAACACGATAATCTTGCGATAACCTCCCACCATCGCTAACCAGCCCGTGCTCAGGATAAAATCATAAGTGCATAATCACCTCTCATCATGGGATTACCTAGAAAAATATTCTCTCTTGTTGTCCACACCTTATCTCCTAAAGGTGAAATTAAAGAGCGCACCGCTACTCAACGGTAAATATTTACAATTATAATACTATTAATGATACCTCTACCAAACCCGTTTCACATGTAAATTTAGTACTAACAAACTACTGTGACTCACTCGTGTGACGCAAAATAGACCCCTATCACTCTGGGGTTAAACTCGTAGTTTCATTTGCCAAAAACAGACCCCAATTATAGTGATATATAATTATTTATTTACATATATACTATCAATCCATCCCGTATCCTAATTTCATCCGAAATTTCCATTCGAATCCGTTCATATATATTTTTTAGTCTTGTTCATCCTAAACACACCTAAATCCATACCCCGAGTTTATTTATATATGATTCCAAGGTGAAAATAATGCTCCTTAATATTTCTTAGAGTCATACACTCATCTATGGACATCCCTAAACTATCCGAATTTGATTTCTCACAAAGAATTTCGGTTTCAGACACCCTTTCATAATAAAATCATTACTACTTCAAAAAATAAATAAAAAAATATGATATTGACACCCATGTGATCGTAATGAAAAGATCTAGAAATTTTATTTTTGACAAATAGGTAAATTGGACCAGTTCGCTAGACTGCATACCATCTTCTTCTCTAGCTCATTTTTCTTCATTTTTAACCCGAAAATCTCCATGGATTTAACCCAAACATCAACCTAAATGATTCCCAACATTTATTACATCTATAAATAGGTTCTAACACCAATATATATCATGAATATCACTGATTCTCATTAAAACATCTAGGGTTCATGAATTGGGTTTTTTTCTCAAAATTTCTTTGAATAAAAAATTCAATTCGATTCAATAATCCAAATTCAACAACAATTCCAACTAGGTTTCGATTCTAACATCATATGATAGTATTCTCGCATTAATTAAACATCAATCTCACCTTTAATGCTTAAATCCCCCAAAACCCAACTTTCACATGTGTCACCCTCCCAAAATGAATTCTCAATCACACCCACTATGATATGAATTGAAATACTGCAATTTAGATTGAAAGCAAGTTTAACCACTTTCTTGGATAAATTCATAGTGTCTGATCTCCTTTGTTACAGACGTATATTTGACGAAGAACACGTTAATATCTTCTTAGTTTGGCTCCCAAGGGTTCTCCAATTTTCTCCCTCTTCTCTCCTCTATATAATTAGGTTTTCTAAAATGAGTTGTGGTTGCTGCACCGTCTCACTTTTAGGGTTTAATAAGTCAATCCCATTTTTAAACTTGTGGGCTTAATTAAAATGGCCCAAACACTCTCATGTGGGGTTGGTTATGCCTAAAAATGTCACGAGACTCATTGACCACTCCTCGGTACTCTTTTCCTACTATCTCAGCCTATATGGAATCAAACCTGCACTTAGAATTATCATCCGAATTATTTTATAATATTCTTTAATTTTTTACCTAAAAAATACAACACTAAAATAATCCGAATAATTAAATCTCAATTCACCAAATTAAATAAATCCTCTAATTTTAATAAATTCTCCAAATCATAAATTTAATTTCTTCCAAATAAAATAAGTTATATTTCTCCCAAAAATAATTAAATTAAAATTCCTCAAAATTACGGGGTGTTACATATACATATTTCTTTAAGAACTACTGTTGCTTGGTTGATGTATACGAATGTAGGGTATTACGAAAAAGGAGGAAATGGGTTATGAATATATTCTTTATTCTTAACTTTCTACCAATCTAATTAGAGGAATGGAACCTACATCAATACACGTAAGTATTTCAATTAAAAAAATTGGTAATATGAGAGAGTGTATGTGAGGAATGGTATATAACATTTGTTCGCTATTCTAAATTTATCAAAGATTTTCACTAGTTGCAAATTATCTATACATATTTCCTTTATGAGTTGATATGATGTATTGAAATTAATATATTTTTGTAATTCAAAATCTTCATAAGACCATTATACCAATAAAATTATATATACATATTTCTTTCAGAAGCTACTATTTTGCCAGGTCAACTACAAATACAGTTAATAAATATTCCCTTAATGTCATTTATTTAATGAATAATAGTAGTTAAGTAATGTGACAAATAATAGAACAAATTTGTTTATTTAAATAAAACATCATGTTGCAATTCTAAATATGATATATCCCAAATGAAAAAAAAAATGAAAGAAAAATGCAATACCACTTTATGATGAAATGCGAAATTGAGTTACAAAGCTAATACATATTTCTTTTATGCTTTGAAATTAATACATAATAGTACTTAAATAATGTAATGAATTAAAAAATAATATATATATATCATGATTCATCAATTACATCAGTTCATAAGTCCAATTCAGTCATTAAATCAAACATAAATCTACTGTATATTAAACTGGACCATGAACACCTTAAAATGTAAAGAAAAAGCATCATAATCAATTTTATTTATTCAAAAAACCAAATAAACTAACATAACAACAAATATCGTGTGGGTCAAATATTACTTAAAATGGATATTACAAACCATGTTTTCATAATTCTATAATTAGGTATCTATTTCATGTATGCAGTACACGAATGAATGATATAGAGATTACCTTTGAACTGAGAGTTTGAAATGTCAATTGAAACAACTTCTTGGAACAAAACAACTTATGATAAAAGTTAGTGAACATGGATATGAACAAAAAAAATAGGAGATTCAAAAAAATCATAGTAGAAATCAAAACTATAAGGCAGTAGATTATGTACTTTTGAGAAAACGGAAATGTGAGCATGACTTTTTTGCCACATATTTCATGGTTTATATAAAACCATTTGAGGAGGTGAAATGGGCAATAAATGGATTGAAAATAGGAATCCATAAGAATTACGGTCTTTGCCTTTATGAAGGGAAGATGAAGATGTGGGGATGATTTGGATTAGAGAAAGAGAGAGATGGTTTGGCTTAGACAAACGATTAATGGGTGTGGGAATTGAGAGGAGAGAGGACACAATTTTAGATAGACAAATCGTTGAGGCCTTTGGAAATTAGAAGAGACAGAGGTGAACCAATGACTTGGGAGCTATTTCAATTGAGTCTTCAATAAAGAAAAGGACCGTGTCATCTTATACTGATGTTGGACTTCGATTATATATATATATATATATATATATATATATATATATATATATATATATATATAGAGAGAGAGAGAGAGAGAGAGAGAGAGATTTTTATTTTACATATATTCATATATTGGGTCAGCAATCCCATTTTTTTAGGAATATTCGACTTTGATTCTTCAAGAATATCCTTAAATAAAGGAATATAATTTTCTCGAAACTTTAGGCCTTTGGGGCTCATGCTCACCTATTTCCATCAGCTTGGAATTTCCTCACTATTCATGGTAGCACTTCAACACTTACTTCGAATCACATTCTCACCCCTAAAACATCAAAATCTCATTTTCACCCAAGCTACAAAGTTGTGAGTCTTTTAAAGACCTTTCGATAAAGCAATGACATGACCCCAATGGACATTCAAATGATTTTATAAAAAGAATTTAGTACAGTTGTATCGATTGTGTCATGTCGTGACATATCTGATTAGCTTTTTCGTTTCAAATCATTTTCATCCAAACTCGCGGTACACCGAAAAACATAAAAAAAATAATAATATAAACAAATTTATCAAAAAAAAAATATAAATTTGATGAAATTATAATTTTATCATTTTTAGTACCCATTTCTCGATTATTAGGCACTAAACATTAAACTTTGTCATTTTAATGCCCATTTCAATTCTAATTTGAACGAAACTTTCGGGGGCTATAAAATGATATAATAAACATATTTACAATAAATTTGAGTCCCAAAATGCATTAAGAATGCAAAATTATTGCTTTGCCCTTTTATATCACAAATTTGTCATTTTAAATCCATTTTAATTCAAACTTTGCAAAAGCTTTAAAATACTAAAATAAACTTAATAAACTTACTTACACTTATAATATGAGCCTAACAAAGTATACATTAAGTCTTTATAAGTAAAAAATATTGGTTTATTAAAATCCTCCAAACCTAAACTTTGCTAGTCCTCGAGCAAAGATTAAATTAAAAATAAATTTCTAACTCACTTTCGTAGGAATCATGACTACACTTACCAAATGCAACAAGGATTTAAACCTCTAAGTTACCCTAGTGGATTAGTTATAGTCTGTTAAGGTCTTGTAGTGAATATACCCATAAAATTCATTTGTGGTTCTTAAAATTTCTATGAAAATTTACCTTTTTTACAAATGCACACAAGAGTCACTAATGACATCAATAGATGAAATATGCGTAAACGATGGTATACATTTCACATCCAAATCTTAAAAATAACAACATTAATAGGAATATTTATTTCAAACAATTCTTAAGTGCATGTGTGTTATTAGACAAACTCAATCTCAAACATAAAAGCTTTTGTTATCCAAATTATTTTCAAAACTACGGTTTGACTTCAATTCTCACCAGAACTACTAACAAATAAAATTACTCAGATTATGTGTAATGTTTATCACTCTTGCTATGCATGCATTATATGGTAAATTTATTCGAATTAAAACACCACACACATATCTATATGTGAAATGTGGATAGATGAAAGAATAATAATATCTTTAATGGAATGTCTCCCACTAAAAGAGTGAAATATCGTGGATAACTCCCGACTTTACCTCTATTCAATTACATCAGGTATTTATTAAGGTTGTAATTTTAGGCTAGGGTGATAGGTTGAGAAATTAAAGACAATTAATATTCAAGCTTTTAAACATGGGTTGAGATTGTATTAATACATCGGGTGCTTTGAACTTAACTTACTGTTTTAGCATTCTCATATTTTTCTTCGCATAATGCCACAAGATTTTTTTAGTATTTTCATTGCACATCGATAAATTTTATTCACTTTTGGTATCTCAAACATAAGTTTAAACAAGGGTAAGGGATACATATATATGTTATATTTAGAGATTGGAGTAGGATAGGTATATTTTTCTAACGAAAAAAAGGCTTATATAATTATGCTCAATGGGATGAATAACAAATTTTTTTCAAAGGATAGGCCAAGGATTTAATATAGGATGTCAAAGACGGCCTAAATCATTTCCTACGTCCATTAGTTCATCCTATAATGTATTTCAAGAGTTTTAAATTGGTAAATCTTGAACAATCTCTTTTAGTGTTCAACCAATCAAAGAATAATGAGATTAACAAAGAATTACGTTTAAAAAAAAGGAAAAGTGAACGTGTATAACCCTCACAAAGATGAATGTCTTTAAATTCATGGGGGTTAGTAAGTCTCCACTTTTTTTTTATCAAATTTTCCTCATTATTTCTACTTATTCATTCAAGTCTAATCAAGGGTTGTCTTATCGTGCTCAAATGTTTGAGAATAGAAATTCATGGAATTTTTAAGAGTTAAGATAATAATCAAACTTTGGAATGCCGTGCATTGCATAATACTAACATACAATTTATACCCGAATGAATCATCGCCTCATGCATTAGCAAAGAGAAAATTAATATATCATTGAAAACACCCATATTTTTTTTTTCTATTTTTATTATATAAAGAAAATATATATTTTTTTATTTAGTATTTTTTTAAAAAATTTAATTTTTTATCCAGGATTTCTCTAATGTAGTGCATATAGTGCCACATTACTAAGAGAAAAAAGTTCGACTGCATTAACCTAAAACCTAAAACCTAAAACTTACATTGTCCTCAATGTAGTCATAATTGGACATAGATAATAAAAGTGAAGCATAAAGAGTTTGGGATGTCACATTTAGGATTAAAAGCATTGGTTATGATTTACATTCACTTATGGCTAGAAGACAAACAAGAAAAATAAAAACAGAATAATAAAGCGATAAAAAAATGAAATGCATCAGTTAGACTTAAAGGCTAATCTTTCCTAATAGGGTTAATTGTTTTCTCTAAAATGTGTTTACATATTTGATATCTATACTTTCCCACTAGTTTGAGGATGATATTCCCTTCCAACTTTATGAATTAGACTGTATTTCTTTACTAGGCTCTCAAATGGCCTATTAAAAAAGTGTTTTCATCCACATATAATGGCACATGGTGTACTAAAACGTGTAATGATAAAGTCTTTAAAAATCATAGCATCACTCTGTGGTCATTGGTTTTGCACGTTATGGTTTCCACCCATTTTGACATGTAATCCACTACGATTAAAATGTAGAGGTATCCAGATGAACCAGAAAACGACTCCACAAAATCAATACGCCACATGTCAAAAATCTCAATAATTAATATAGGATTAAGGGCCATCATATTTCTATGAGTCAAACTACTTAATTTTTAAAATCTTTCATAAGATACACAATAGGTATCTGAATCACGAAAAAAGGAGGGCCAATGAAATCCACATTATAAAATTTTTACAACGGTATTCCTTGAAATAAAGTGTCCTCCACGCAGTTGATCGTGTAAAAATGAGAGGAAACTTAGTTACTTTCGGGACCATATTTTCTAATGACTTGATCAGAGCAATATTTTAATAATTAAGGGTCATATAAATAAAAGAACTTCACCTCAACCAAGAATTCAGACTTATCTTGTTTGGACCAATGTGTATGCATTTCTCTCATAACAACATAATTCATTGTGTCAGCATACCAAGGTGATTGAGAAACATGCATAAGTTTCTCATTGGTTAATGTCTTGGTCATGGGCATGGACGCATCCTTAAACTCTACAATAAGCCTAGATAAGTGGTCTACTACAACATTGAAAGCGCGGGTTAAACATATTCACTTGTATCTTAGGTCAACACACATAAAGATCAAAATTTTAGCCAATTTTTATCTTCATTAGATTTATGTGACATACAAGATAGAGTCCAAAACTAAAATATGCCAAACCAAAAGCAAACCAAACAGAAGAAGAGTTGAGGAAAAATCGCTTTCATAAATCTTTTAATTTAGCAATGTTTAAGAATTTGACAGACGCGAATCGACTTTTAGACTACTTAATTATCCATTAATTATAAGGCAGTGTACATCTTCAAATCTTCAACATAAGGTGATGCAACCTAACAACACCCACGAGAAGCAGCTATTCTCTCGGTATCCAATGATCAACCTTAAGATTACAGAATCCTTATTCTTCAGTCGTAGAGAAACCTCTACAAGGGTTTGACTAAATCAACAATTCATTCTATGGATGAGTGATTTGGAAACCAAAATGTTGTTTTAAAGAAATAAAAAATGGGAAAACTTTTCGACTTGGTATATAATTTATTTTTGCTAAAGGTCTTATGAAAAACAGTCCAAAAGGGTCCTATTTATAGAAAAACATTTTTTGAGGCAATAGAGTTTCTTCAAATGAAATTGCCATTTTTTTCAAATAAAATCCCAGTTTCTTTCTAACAATATCCACATGTGTTCGAATGAATTGCCTAGTTCATTCCAATAAGCTTCCAACGGACTTTCAATGGGGTAGCTCAGTCAAATAAAGATACCCCATTTGAAGCTGATTAGAAGTTCATTCCATCAAACTAAGGACTTCGTTTCAACGAGGCAAACCTCATTCTAACAAGAACATGTTCTCATTCTACTAAGAATCCCAATTCATTCTAACGAATTGAAAAAAAAACAAAAAAAATTCTTTTTGAAAATCCTTTTATAAAAAAGCCCTTGAATTAAAAAATACAACCCAAAATAATTTTGAATAAGTTTGACCAAAAACCTAAATGGCATATACCTCCAAAAAGTGTCGTGATGATTACAGTGGCTCGAACTTCAAAATGTTATTCGGTCACTAACTTTTCTTCAATGAACATGGAAGCATATGCGGATGTAGTATTTGGTTTGTAGCGGAATATGCCAAAATATCTATATTATGAGAAATTATATAATATTTCTCTCACAAATTTCCCCCTTTGGCTACTCCATTACAAAAAAAATTGAGCCAAATTAAAATCCCTAAGATAATTTTCTACTATTGCCCTCGTAAACCCAAAATGGAATAACATTTTAGAGTTTGTCTTGAACTGAAATTCTTCAAATTGTGTCATCCCTGAGATCATCAACAAAGAGGAAGAAACCTATACACATAAAACTAAATAATACCGTGACAAATATGAGAGATTAAAGTAAATAAAAACTCCCCGTCAATTTGTTTACTCCCTTTTTGTCCATAATAGACAAAGGGTAATAATCTAGGCATGAAATGCTAGAATCACCCAAATCCAACTAAAATAACATCACAAAGATAATCCAATAAGCACATGCGATGAATTTTAAAAAGGCTACCAACTATTTTTTAAAATTTTCATTTTTTTCAAGTATGAAAAGTATATGAGTATAAAATGTACGTATATACATAAATACATAACACCATGGAATAGCACTAAAATATATGAATCACGAAAGTTAAATGTAAATATGAGAACAAGTTCCATGGAAAAATCAACATAGGCATTCATAACAATGGCACACGAAGTCAATGAGATACTTCTAAATAGAGAAATTAATTTTAACCTTGAGTGTAAGAATCTTGAACAAAATGAAATTGAATTGACTTATATAACATGCCTTGAAATTAAATGCTTCTCAAAATAATAGATACAAACTATTTAATTTTTTTCAATATTGCCCGTCGTGCAAACCCATTGATCTTGTACTTTATAACACCCTCAAAATTTCACATATTTAAGAATTCACTCTCAAAATTTTGAACATATCATAATGCTCATGTGTAGAGAAGCATAAATGAAAAAATAGCCTTGGCAGTTTTTATGTGCTTTTAACCTTTTAGGATTTTTTTACAAATGGTGGCTTATAACACAAAGAGAATTTTCTGTTTCGTAGCCCCTTTCCATGACTAAATATAAATGAAACAAAATCCGAGAAATGGTTCTTACAAGAACAACTTATCTCTACTACATTTGATTCGTTATTAAACACTATTGAGACGAGAACACCGTATTCGACAAATGACAAGTAAGTACAATGTTCAAAAAGTCCATGCATTTGTTCAATCAATGTGATGACATGTCTAGCATGAAGAAAGCAATCATCACTAAACAACAAAATGCTAGCCACACATTATTAAGCACACTAAAGAGTCTAAGCCATGTATCAAAATACCATGAAAAGTCATATCAATGGATGGAATGTAGGTGTTATTTCAACATCTTAAATGCACATCCATATATGGTGAAAAACCAAAATATGTAAAATAATCTTTTTTGTTTTTTCAAAATTAAAAAAACAAATCTTTTTTAACTTTTTCAAACTTCATCTTAGAAGCCGAAAATCTTTTCGGGTTTTTCAAGATTTTTCAATAAAAACAAATATATAAATACAATAAAGCAATAGGGACAAAAAAATAGCAACATGATAATTACCAAATACTATATAAAATTCTTGACCTCAATCATTAGTCCTGGAGGTGTTCTAAAAAGAAGTAGGCATCCTTAAAATTCCACCATCAAACTTTGAAAAGTCTTGACTAAAAAATCTAGTGATGTCAAAAACTAGAAAAATATCTATTATCGTGTGTGGTTGCATGTGGAGTAACATGTGTGGGAGCCTGTGGGAACACATGTGTGAACTTGTGTGGGAGCATGTCGGGGAACATGTGTATGGGAAACTCTACTTAGCTTAAAAAAAATTCCTAAAGGTGTCCTTTTTATTTGCAATGGGAATAAACATAGACATGTTTAGGTATACCTTAGTTAAGACATTTAGGTTAGCTCTCCTTGGTAGGTTAGATCTCCATAGTGGGTTAGGTTGAGTCCCATAATGATTCATCATAAACTCGAGAACCGGTTTAGGTGAGACATTGGAAGTGGATACACCATCGTAACCTATTCCGTGCCTCTCGTTGAAACCTAATGTAGGATCGGGGAACATATGTCCAACCTTCTTATATGTGTCCTCTATAATGACCATGACCTCCTAGGAACGTTTGAGAACTTTCTTAAGTTGGGAAACATGGGTATCAAGTTCCTTACGAGTCTTCAATGAAGCTTGAAGTTCTCTTATAAGACTAGTCACGATGTTGGTTAAATCATCCTTTTTCCCTACCAACCATAATCGATTGCTCACATAAAGAAACTTAAAAATTCTCGAATTGAATCAACAGCGCATCACTCTCTCAAAAATTTTACCACCTTCTCTAAATCAAACACCCTAAGAGTCAAACACCTATTTTTCCTTTTGGTTCTCAATGACCCTTTGTAATGTTCATCGTAGGCATGTGTAACACCCCATATTTTTAAATAATTATGGATTTAATTATTTTTGGTATCTTAAATTAAACGTGTGACGTTATTTAATTAAAATCAAATATTGCATATTTAATAGATATTAATTTGTGGAAATAAGATTAATACTTTTATGGTAAATTTACTAAATGTGTTTATAGTAAATAAAATATGGTAAATTATTAGTACGTCGTAGTGAGTGAGAGTGACGGGATTTTAAACGGTATCTCAAACGGGGCTTATGAGTAGATTATTTTAATATTGAGACAGGAAATATATGTAGAGTTACGCGGATGGTGATTTCGAGCTCATGGTTGTCTCTGGATATGTTGAAATCGTAAAAAAACAAGTACTCGAGGGTAGTAAATGGGTTTCGGGGACTTTTTAAACTAGTTTCGACTCATGTAGGGGCATTTGAGTCATTTTAAATTATCATGATAATCTAATTTCTGGATTAGTGGGTTAAAATATAAAGCTTAGGTCTCTGAGGCAACCATATCGTTATTTCTAATCCCTAAGAGAGAAGGAAGAGGGGTGAAAGAAGAGAAATCAAGGGAGAAAGTAAGAGGAGGCCATTTCGGGAAGGATTCAAAAGCGATCCATCATCTAAAATGGAAACCAGACCCTACGAATATCTAGAGTAAATTAATTAACTTTCTTTAAATTAAATTGAGTTGATTCATGTTCATATCATGGTAGGTGTAGAACAAAACTATTTTGGGGTGAGGGTTTGAATGTAAATGGGATTTCGGGTTAAATAAATATCATAAATAGTGGTTTATATTGATGTATGATGTTATTGAACGAATTCCATCTTATAACAAGAAGATCTTGAAGGATATTTATTGGTTTGATCATAGGTAATTGGGTTGTTGAATTGAAACTAGGTTAAATTGAGGTGTTCATAATTAAGACTCTTACGGATTAATTTGATGATTGATGATTAAATTCTTTGAATTAAGATGATTGATGGGTGTTAAAGTAATGTAAAAGATGTCCCTTTATTATTTATATTGAATGGGTAGTGTAGCAAAAAATGATTTAGATGGCTATTGGGATTGAAATTGGGGAAGAACATAGGTTGGAGTTTGCTGAATCAAAACTGCATCGTTTTGACTGACAGAAAGAACTAGTTTGCCCCTAGCCGAACCGATTCAGTTTAACTGCTTGTGAAAATATTGATCGTAGATCTTTTCGTTACGATCATGTGGGCTCTGACATCATATTTTTTTTATTTTTTGTAGTAAGTTATGAATTTTGTACGAAAGGGTGTCCGAGATCGAAATCCTTAGTCAGAAATTAAATCAAGGTATCAAATTGTTTATGAACTATATAAGGACTTCATGAATCACAATAGACCTATTTCAAGGCATATGTTTAGTCGTAGTGATGGAAAAATTAGACTAGGGCCTATGAGATTTAAACGAGTATATTAAGAACTAGGAATTTAGAACGGGTTATGGGAAGTGTAGTTGATAACCCATAATTTGTACAAGTAGGTTAATGATGTACCTCGTGCCAAGTAGGATTAATAATGATTACCAAAAACTGTTCAGTTCATTCTAAGTTATCAGAATCCTCACGTCTTTTTCATAATAAACACAAAGAGCCCCCAATTTTCCAAAGCATTTTTTGAACAACACCTTGACTCCGAGGAACTCAAGCTCCCCGACCAACTCAGGCGCTCCGAGAAACAAGTGCTCTCCGAGGAACTCTATTTTACCGAGAAACTCATGTATGCCGAGCTACTTAGGTGGTTCGAGAAGCTTAGGCGGTCCGAGCTGCATCTCGTACAGAGCATTCATATCTGGATAATTAAGAGGATGACTACGCATTAAATGCTCATTATTATCACACAGACGCACACGCCTATTGGATAGCTATGTATTATTCTTTCATTTGTACCGCCTCAAGGATATAAATACATTATAACCTCCTCATTATCAAGGGACTCGAAATTTCTTGGTAAACCCATTATCGAGAATTCTGCAAACAGTCAACAATAACACAAATAGTGGACGTAGGCCATTCTTTCAAGGCTAAACCACTTTAAAAAAATTTTGTCTTGTTTATTTTTATCTGTGATTAAAGAATTAGGTCAAATCTAGTTTTTTACATCAACAAATTGGCTCCATCTGTGGGAAATGACTATAATTATCGTTTTTCACCAAAATAATTTATCACCAATGGTTGATCATCCTGAATCCAGCAATCGAAATGCTGGAATTTCTCTGAAATCATCTACTTCTCCAAGTGTCCAAGATCTGGCTGGAATAATGGCTAATTTGGCTCAGGGCTAGACCGTCATGCAAGAAACCATGCGATAACTCATGCAAACTATCCATGGTGGAGCACCCGCCCAGTCAAGACAACGAAGCATTCAGAGAAATACCCGATTGCCTTCTTCATGAACTAGACGAACGTCACTCCTAGAAGAATCTCATTCGTGACGCACCAATTCATATCGCATTGAGAGATCCAATGATATTTCTTATCATCCTGGAAGGACTTCCTCGGTACGATCTACAAACACTCAACAAAATGTCACTCTATCTCTACAAAGAACCCGTGCTCTTGAAAGATTGAGTAGAGTCTCTCCCTTTGATCATTTGGGTCCTAGGAGGAATAAAAGTCCCCCTAGGATGGTGTCGAGGAACTCTCAATGATCCTCTGATTTAAAGGAAGGTTCTTCCCAATCCCGACCAGCTGCTTGTCGTGAAAGATCCCAAGAGGCAAATTCAACACGATCAGTTGCTCGGACCAATAGGCACGAGGAGGGAAATGATTCATGGAAGGGATCTATTCAGAGGTTGAAAAATAGACTAGGGGAAATGGCTAAGGCCAAGAATCCTCTACAAAGAAGTTTTTTCCAAGGGACACCTTTTATCCAGGCAATTGTGGATTTTCCCACAGCATCAAAGTTCAAAGCACCTGTTGTGACTCCTAAATATGATGGAAAAACTGACCATGTCCTTCATATAGAACAATACCAAGCTGCTACCGATATCTATGTCGTGCCAGAAGAGATGAGATGCAGGGAATTTTCAGGAACTCTCACTGGATCTGCTCAGATATGGTACAACAATCTTCCTCGAGGAAAGATTGCAACTTTCTTTCAACTGGCCGAGCACTTTATTGGAAACTTATGTTTTGGAGCAAAACCAGTTAAACGAGTAGCACACTTGTTAAGTGTTACACAAAAATCAGGTGAGAGTACCAGGGATTATATTACTCGTTTCAATAATGAGAAGCTCAAAGTTATTGATTACGAAGAAAAGACAGCAATTACTGCTCTAATGAGTGGATTATTGCCAAATAAACTGTACTGCACTCTAGCCAAAGATCCACCCACAACCATGGCAGAGCTAATGGCGAAGGCAACTAAAATTATGAACGCCGAGGAAGCTATGGATGCGAAGAAGAGTATGGATCCCAAAGAGACCAAAATTGAGGGTGATAAGGCTGAGAAGAAAGAGCATAAGAATAATGGTGGTAACAAGCAGTTAAAAGCAAAGCAAGCATTGGAACAGTTGAGGAAATTTGGAAACTATACTCCTTTGAAGTTAGACATAAACCACATTTTGGAAGAAATCAAGAACAGCGAGGAGTTAAACTGGCCATAGAAAATGAAGACAGATCCTGACAAGAGGAATAAGGCTAAATATTACGAGTTCCATAAAGACCATGGTCACACGACCAAAAATTGCATAGCTCTTCAGAATGAAATTGAAGCACTCATCAGACGAGGAAAACTAGCCAAGTATGTTGATCGCAAAAATAAAGGAAAGAACAATGACCGAGCGAGATAGAGATCTAGATCTCCTCATCGAGCAAAAGATGACAAGAAAAGAGATCATGAGGATGATCCAGAAGACGACCCCGATCTCCCTAAAAGACCAGGGCAACCATAACGTGAGGTATTTTTAATTCGTTTGGGATCATTTGATTGTAATGTTATTACATGTGGAGATGCAGGAGTTGGAAACCTTACAGCAGAGAGGAAAGCTTACCTCAATGAGGCTCAAGCTTGTTCATATATTCAGTGAATCAATATAGCTAAAGATGACCGCTCGAGGAAGGTAAACAAAGAAAAACTGGTCATTGGTTTCTCCAAGAACGACCTCGCACGTGTGCTATATCCTCATGATGATCCATTGGTGATCAAAATGAGGATGAAGGAAGTAATGATCTCAAGAGTACTGGTGGATAATGGTAGCTTGGTGGATATTATGTTCTACTCATTCTTTGATAGCATAAATTTAAAGTTGTCTCAGTTGGAGCCTTATCATAGGCCCCTCCTCAATTTTACTGGCGAGAAAGTTTTTCCACTTGGGATGATCAAGTTGGATATGTTCATCGGTACATGGCCTGCTTGTCGAACAGAAAGAGTGTGATTTTTTATGATGGATAAGAATCTTCAATCAGCTTATAATATCATCATCGAAAAGGTAGGATTGAAGAAGTTCGAAGCAGTACTATTTACTGTACATCAATGCCTAAAATTTCCAGCTAACTTTGGAGTAGGAATTGTAAAGGGCGACCAAAAAGTAGCTTAGTAATGATACTATTCATCTGTCGAGCAAGAAGACCGTGAAGAATCCAGAAAGAAGACTACTACTTATCAGGTTGATGAGATAGTAGACGCAGAGATTGAGACTTTAGACCCAAGAGATGAGTCTCAACTCGTTAAGGGTCAGGTCATGGAGGCAACTGAAAATATTGTTCTGGTCGACGAGCATCCAGAACGAACAACTCAAAATGGTACTTTACTAGATGTGTCAATAAAATAAGAGCTGATAGCGTTTCTAAGAAGTAGAAAACAAACTTTTGCATGGAGCCACTAAGACATGCTAGGGATAGACCCAAATTTCCTATGTCACGAGCTTAATGTGAATAAGGAGATCAAGCGAGTAAAACAAAGAAGAAGAGTGTTCAGCCCCGAAAAGAACCAAGATATAAAAGAAGAAGTCGAGAAGCTCGAAAAAGCCTATTTTATTGAGGATGTCAAATATCCTGATTGACTAGCTAATGTGGTGATGGTGAAGAAGAAAAATAACAAATGGAGGATGTGTGTAGACTTTACCGATATCAATAAGGCATGCCCAAAGGATCATTTTCCTCTGCCCCGAATCGATCAACTAGTGGATGCTACCTCGGGGCATGAATTGCTGGGTTTTATGGATGCTTACTCTGGTTACAATCAGATTAAGATGAAGTCTGAGGACAAGGAGAGTACCTCTTTTATTACCCGTAAGGGAACTTATTGTTATAATGTTATGCCTTTTGGATTGAAAAATGCAGGTGCAACATATCAGCTGCTGATGAACAGGGTGTTTGCAGAGTAAATCAGTTACAACATTGAAGTTTATGTTGACGATATGCTGACGAAGAGCAAGAAAGCTGCTGATCATCTAATTGACTTAGGCCAAACCTTTAATCAACTAGATAAATATCAAATGAAGTTGAACCCTACTAAATTCATATTCGGAGTACGAGAAGGCATGTTCCTCGGGTATATTGTCAACCAACAAGGAATTAAAGCAAACCCTGAAAAGATCAAGGCTCTATTGGAATTACGATCTCCAATGACGAAGAAGGAAGTGCAAAGTCTCACAGGGCGAGTTGTAACACTTAATAGATTTGTATCACGAGCAACTGATAGATGCCTCCTATTCTTCAAAACACTCCGAAAAACGTTTGAATGGAATGATGAATGCGAGAAGGCCTTTCAAGAGTTGAAGAAATACTTGCGAGCACATCCATTGTTGTCCATGCCAGTGATGGGAGAAAGATTGTACTTGTATCTGGCAGTTTCGGAGAATGCAGTTAGCTCGACATTGATAAGAATGGAGGATGGAGTGTAAAAACCAATTTATTACACTAACAAGGCCTTCCGAGGAGCAGAGATCAGATATCAGAGACTAGAAGAGTTGGCACTAGCGTTGATTGAAGTGAGTAGAAGAATGAGGACATACTTCCAAGCTCATACCATAGTTGTGTATATAGATATGCCGTTGAGGCAAGCTCTTCATAAACTATAGAAATTAGGGAGATTGATGTACTGGGTAGTAGAACTTGGTGAATATGACATAGTTTATGAGCCTAGATAATCGCTTAAAGGGCAAGCAGTAGCAGATTTCATCGTAGAATTCACTTATCCTGACACCTCCGAGGAGCAAAAGCTGAATACCAACCAATTTGTGGATGTTACAGGATCATCAAATTTAAACTCCGGCCAACTTAAGTAAGTTGACGATCAAGAGGAGATGGTCGACGAACAACAAGAAGTGATAAGGGAGGATATAAAGAACCAACAAATATTCCACCGAGGAACTTTATCCGATAAAAAATTAAGAATGAAGTACCTATATGGAATCTGTATGTGGATGGCTCATCTTGTAGTACATGCTATGGGGCAGGGATTATTTTAAATAGCCCGGATGAAATCAATGTGGACTATGCTCTGCGCTTTCAATTCAAGGCTTCTAATAATGAGGCTGAATATGAAGCTATGATTGCAGGTCTTAGTTTAACAAAAACCATGGGGGCAGTGCAGGTCATTGTATTCAGTGACTCACAGTTGATCGTAAATGAAATGCTGGGAGTGTACGCAACAAAGGGAGAATTAATGATCAAGTATTATGCGAAAGCAATGGAGATTGTATAGAGCTTTAATGCAGTACAATTAATTAGAGCACCAAGATTAGAGAATGCACGAGCAGATACTTTAGCTCGATTAGCCTCAGCCACAAGCACCGAGCTACGAAGAACAATCCCAATAGAAATTTTGGATAGCAGGAGCATCGACGAAGATCTGATGATGAACTTTATTACCCTTGATTTAGTACCATCTTGGATGGATCCCATCAGGGCATATATTGAAGAAAGGGTTTTGCCAACTGATAAACTCACAGCCAAGAAACTAAAGTTTAAAGTTGCTCGTTATGTAGTGAATAATGGTATTCTATATAGACGAGGAATTATAGCAGGTTTGCACAGATGTGTTCATCCCTTCGAGGTGAAAGACTTTATTGAAGAGGTCCATGAAGGGTCCTGTGGAGCCCATGTAGCTGGTCGGACGCTTTTGCAAAGAATAATGATGCAAGGATACTACAGGCTAACAATGAGGGTTGATTGTATATCATATGCCAAAAAATGTGATAAATGTCAACGCTTCTCCTCTATCCGAAGAACTCCCCAAGCATTGTTAACACCCATTACTTCCCCTTGGCCATTTTCCATGAGGGGAATTGACTTGGTCGGGCCACTTCCAATGACCAGGGGAAAATTTAAATATCTCGTGGTCGCGATGGATTACTTTACTAAGTGGGTGGAAGCTGAGCCCCTTATTGATATGACATATGACAAGGTGTATCAATTTATATTGAAGAACATCATTTGTAGATATGGCCTTCCTCATGCATTCATCACAGACCATGGAACTCAATTTGATAATGAGGAGTTCGCTGCATATTGTCATCAGTTAAACATATTGAAAACCCACTCTACACCAGGCCATCCCCAGACCAATGGACAAACGGAGGTGACAAACCAAATTCTACTGAATGGTTTGAAGAAAAGACTAGATGATGCGAAGGCAAATTGGATCAACGAGCTACATTCAGTGCTATGAGCTTATCGTACTACACCATGAGCAGCAATAGGAGAATCTCCATACATGGTGGCATTTGGAAGCGAAGATGTTATACCTGCCGAGCTGGGCCTCCGCACACAGAGAGTGTTGAATTTTAATTCTCTTATCAGTGACTTCATGAGAATATTAAACTTGGATATGCTCGAGGAAGTTAGAGAAGAAGCAGTAATCAGGAATGTTGCATACCAACAACGAACAACTTTGTTTTACAACAAGAGGGTAAAAAAGTGTGATTTGAAGGAAGGAGACTACGTGCTAAAGAAAGTAATTCAAAAGCTCAATAAATTGGAAGCTAATTGGCATGGACCCTACAGAGTAACATAAGTTGTTTGTCCAGGAACCTACAGGATTGAAACCTTGGAGGGGGAAGAATTTAAGAATGCATGAATGCAGAACATCTACGCAAGTATTATCAGTAGTTGGGATTCCTAT
The DNA here is from genome assembly GCA_949130495.1 of Sambucus nigra. Taxonomy (NCBI): domain Eukaryota; kingdom Viridiplantae; phylum Streptophyta; class Magnoliopsida; order Dipsacales; family Adoxaceae; genus Sambucus; species Sambucus nigra. Next base: position 381,683,209 of record OX422224.1, read on the forward strand.
GTAATTAAAGTTTTCTTTAGTATGAATAAAATGTTGAAATTTTTATCCAATTCTCTCCTTTTGATGAATTTTTTTTGGAGTATTAGTGCTACACACTATGCATCAAGTTCAGAACAAAAATCAACCAACCCTACGGTTGGTCGGTAAAATAAACCCCCCAACTACGATTGGTCGGTCCACCAACTACGGTTTGTCGGTAAAATAAAACCCCCAACTACGGTTGGTCGGTAAAATAAAACCCCCCAACTACGGTTAGTCGGTCCACCAACTATGGTTGGTGGGTAAAATAAAATCCCCCAACTACGGTTGGTCGGTCCACCAACTACGGTTGGTCGGTAAAATCAAATCCCCCAACTATGGTTGGTCGGTCCACCAACTACGGTTGGTCGGTAAAATAAAATCCCCCAACTATGGTTGGTCGTTAGAATAAAATCCACCAACCACGGTTGGCCGTTAGAATAAAATCCACCAACTACGGTTGGTTGGGAATAAAAATTCACCAACTCCGGTTGGTCGAAAACAATTGTTTAAGCAATATCATGGGATGGAAGTCGTTTCATGGCTTATAATTAAAAAGTGATTAGTCACTATAATAAAAAAATAAAATAGAATTTCTTTACTTATGACATATCAAATTACCACCAACTCTAAGTTGGTCGGGAAAAAAAATATCGCCAACTCCAGTTGATCGTCAAATAATTATCACAAACTCAGAATGGTCAACAATAAATTTTCACCAACTCCAGTTGGTCGGCAATTTAAAATAACACAGTAAATTTTTGTTTTCTTATAAGATATACATACACATTCATCAGAGAATAAAATAGATATTTTATAAAGTAATGACAAAAGACAAATGATGTGAGAAATGTATTTCATTACCAAAACTTTTCATTCAAATCGAAAAGGATTACATATACTGTGGAAAGTAGAAATCATTACATAAAAATCCTATTCTATTGGATTTTTCCCTTCTGCCTTTGAAACAGGCTCTACTCCAGCAGGAGGATCATCTAAGGCGTAAGGAGAATTTATGAAGTTCAGATCTCTAAGCATCCTGACATTCATTAATGATGATCGATCAAGTAGGTGCTCCGGACGAGATATGTCAAAATTAGAATGGCGGCTGTAATCGCCGAAGTACTTTGAGATCAGGCACTGAGGAATTTCCCGAACAGGAATCCAACTCATATCAATCTTGAAAGGAGGCACTGGAAAATCAAGAAATCGAGGATCATAATAATTCCATATATAGTTGCCCTGCTCCAACTGTATCACACATAGTGCATTTAGACATCCTTGCTTATATCCCTCGTTATTTGATTACTGGATCCGATCATCGAGATGATAAAGAGCTTCATTGTATCCAGCCATCCAAAATTACCTGGGCTATTTGTGAAACTGGTAAGTTAGCCTCTCCAGTTGATCATGGAGGTTCTCAACTAGAAGATCTTTATTTTCAAAGGCAGAGTTTTGTGTGGAGATTTGATCGCTAGGTTCATAATCTTCTTAGACATATCTGACAAAGCCTAATTCTTTGCCACCAACTCGAATGCTTGATTCTCTAAAGCTGCTTAAGTTTTTGCCTCTTCAATAGTAACCCGAGCAAGCCTTGATCGTCCTTGAGAAGCTCTTGATCGTTCGCGAGCAGAAGTAGTCCTTTTTAAGGTTTCCAATTCATCTCTCAAATTGGAATTTTTAACCTCCATAAACGAGAAACCTTCATCGCTAACAGGGACCAAGGCTCCTGAAGAAGATGTTGTAGATTTCAATTGAGATATCTCTTGTGACAACCCGAATATAATTTTGATAAATTATATTTAAATCATGTTTATATTATGTGATATGAATAGTTTATTATTATTATATCTAATATTAAGTGCTTATGTTTAGTCTAATCCTACTTTCATAAATCATGAAATGTCGAGTTATGTACAAACACAAGATTTGGTTATTTTCAATAGAAATGTTCTTGTTTAAGATAAGTTTTTACCAATGTAACATTACAATTGACTTGAGGTGAAAAATACATAGTTGTAGACATGTGAGTTAGGGTCGTAACACAACAAACGGTGCATCAAACGGATGCTCTAGGAACAAGTTAGGTCGAAATTACGAGAAGGGGCAAATATGTCAATTCCCTTAAGTGGTAAATTGTCTTTTATTAAGACAAATGGTTTAATTTGATTGGTTGTATTGGGAGGAAGCCTTGGCCGACCTTATAACCTTAAAATATCCTTATCCTTCAGCCAAAACCAGCCATGAAAGGGTTTTAAGCTTAGGGAAAGAGAATGTAGAAGTTAAGGAAGAAAAGTAAGGAGAAATAGTGTAGAAAAATCCGTAGAAATTACGTAAAAAGACCTGAAGGTAATCCTAATTGTAATTCTTGTTATTCATCTTATATTACTGATTTATATGATATAAATCATCACAAGTTTACGAAAGTTTCATCCCTTTATATATATGTATGGTTAGATGCAAGCTTATGTTAAGTTGAGTGTAGAAACCATTAAAATTGCTTTGTGTTGAAACTCCTTGTATTCAAATCTGCATATCTCTTTGTGTGATTACTGGAATTGATAAATTCTAATTCGAAATGAAATTAGACTCATATATTCATATAATATCTGAAAATTAGAATTTATCTCCTTGTGGTTAGTCCGTAATGATGATTTCAAGTTGGTACATATTTGCTGTTTGTATACTTGATTTTGGTATGCCCTGAGTTTGGTCAAGATTTTGAGATAGCAAATGAAGTCCAAATATTATGAAACTTTAATTCTGTACTATTCAGTATGTCTACTGAAAGTGATCATGGAAAGTTATATTGTATAAAAATTATGAAAATTCTGGGAATTCGAAGGATTAATAGAGGAGCTTGTAGGGCAGATTTCTTGTGTTGTAGAGAAATGGTCTTGACCTAGGAAGCTTGAAAAATTACACCGTCACTTGTAATGGATAGTATATTCATATATATTTTCATGTTGATAAGGTTGGACCCATGAATTTATACAATTTAGAAATATAGGATGGTTAAGTATGTATGACAATAATTTCAGGCCATATTGGATACCCCTGAAATGAATGTTTGTATTTCGTCCTTACAAAGGGTACTTTGAGTACGTGTTTCATGTGTATATACATTGAGAAGTATAATTTCATGTTTACTTTACTTTGGTTATAAATTCCTTATGAGGTATTTCCTATGGTTGAATGTTCATAACTTTATCAACATGTATATCATTGTTGTGCCTTTACCTATGTTTTATGGAATGTGACTTAATTGGAATTATATTGTTGATGTATAGTCATGGAAAGGTACATAATTATGTTAGGATAATATTTATTATTGAGGTTTAGTAATGATCTAGTTGGATTGATAGGTGTAAGGTCTAATAAACCCAGTTCAGCTCCACCAGAAGGAAACCTGAATACGTAGTTGACAACCCAAGGTGAGTGTACTCACTGGAATGATGTATTTGTATATTGTTACAAATGTGATCACGATGTTATGAATCTAAAATTTTTCATTTATGTTTAATGAAATGAGGGGTTACTCCTCGACCAGGAATGGGGGAGATTTGTTTATTAATGACAAGGGGTTACTCCTCGACCAGGAATGGGGGAGAATTGTCTATTTAGACAGGATATGTGAATCATGATTCGGAAAAGTTGGTCAATCATTATGAATGAGACGGATAAGTTAATACATAAGTATATGGACATGATTTATTGCATTTAAATTCATGCAGTAGTTTAGTAGTGATGCATTCACTGGGCTATTTTGCTCATGGTTCCTATGTTCACATTTTTCAGGTAACGCGATGTCACTACCAAATCTAGGAGGTTGGGTTGGGTTAGCCAGGAATGGGAGAAACTATGATTTTGTGTAAATGTAAATGATGTAATTAAGTTAGCTTATCCTTCAATAAAGTTTTTATGGGCATGATTACTCTGATGTTGTAAAAAGGTTTTCAGTTATATGAATTTACAATGATGACTCTAAAATCAAAACTCGTGATTATGGTTTGGTTAGATTAATTATGGATTGACTCACTTTGACTTTCAAACTTAATTATAAGTAACTAGGTTGGGGTGTGTCAGCTTTTGGTATCAGAGCCTAGGATTTAGAGGTTCTGGAGTGAGAAGAGTCTAGATTTGGCAGTGAATGTTAAAAAAAAATATTTTTATTTGATTCATTTCAGGTATAAAAGAATGTATATATGGTAGGAAAAATATTAATGAGAGAATATGTATATATGTATGTTGTTATATCTTTGATTCATTTCAGGTATAAAAGAATGGAAGGAGGGAATGTTAATGAGAGAATAGAAGACGAGGCTTCAAATATGGCAGTGGAAGCAGAGGTTGAACAACCTGTTCATGGATATTTAGAACCTGACCCGGAACAATTGACAGACATGCAAAAAATGGCACGTGCTATGACTTTAATGGAAGAGCAGCAGGCTAGATTTATGGCTCATATGGAAGCACAACAGGCCAGGCAACTGGAGGCACAAGCATTGGCCAGGGCTCAGGAGGTTATACACCGGGAAGAAAGGAGTACTTCACATGAGAAATTTATTAAAATGAATCCACCCCCATTTGAAGGAGCAGTTGATCCAGCAGAGGCAGAAGTCTGGGTTAAAGAGATTGAAATTATTTTTGGTGTAATGAGAATGCCTGAAAATCAACGAGTGACCTTGGCGACGTATATGCTGAAAGGAGAAGCTAAGTATTGGTGGGATGCCACAAAACATTTGTTGATTACTCCAGGAGGTGAGAATCTGATCTCATGGGATGCTTTTGTCAAAGCTTTGTATGATAAGTATTTTCCCCCAATGTATCAAAAATAAAAGGAGAAGAAATATTTCATGTTGAATCAAGGGAGTATGACAGTTAGAGAATACGAAGCTAAACTTACAGCTTTATCTCGGTTTGCTTCGAGGTTTATACGGAATGAGGGAGATATGTGCAGCCGATTTCTCGATGGGCTTGAGTTAGTCATTAAATATAGATTGTTGGTTTTAGAGACTTCTAACTATTCCTCCTTGGTGAATAAAGCCATGCTAGTAGAAAGGGACATGAATGAAGCTAGAGGGAATCGAGAGAGAGGTGTAAAGAGAAGCAGATTTGATCCAAATTATCAAAAGAGTAGTCATACAGAATATTCGAGGTTTGGAGGGAAGAAATTCCAACAGGGTAGAGGTGGAAGTAGTCTGCAAAGGGGTGAAGCTAGTGATGGAAGAGGTTCAGGAGTTTCAGCACAAGGAGATCCGAATGTTTGTTTGTTTTGTGGGGCATCAGGTCATATAAAGAGAAATTGCCCAAAGTTACTGAATATAGAATGTTTTAACTGCCACCAGAAGGGTCATTTGAGAAAGAATTGTCCTATGTTAGCGAGAACAGTTTCAGTCAGTAGTGTGGGGCCTCATAAAGGATCTTCTCCAGGGAGTGACACCAGGGGGAGAGGTATAGAACAAGTAACTGGATCGAGGGCAGGAGGAAGAGTGTTTGCGATGACGCTACAAGATGCCCATGCTACACCTGAAGTGGTTACAGGTAAACTCTCTATTGCGAACAAAGATTTATATGCAATCATTGATTCTGGATCTACGCATTCATTTGTGGCATTAGATATTGTTTCATATTTGGGTAGACCATGTTCATTCCTCAATTGTGCCTTATATATTTCTACCCCAATGGAAAGTGTAATTCTAGTTGAGCACGTTTATAAAGATTGTGTCTTACGAATGGGTGAGAGAGATTTTTATGTTGACTTGATACCGTTGGCCATTCGGGATTTTGATATTATACTGGGGATGGATTCGTTATCATCGTATCATGCTTCCATTGATTGTTTTCGAAAGGAAGTTACATTTCATCTTCCAGGTGAACCTGAGTTTCAGTTTACAGGAGAAAGGAATGTTGTCCCTAATTGTCTTATCTCAGCCATTAAGAGTAGAAAGTTATTGAGTAAAGGTTGTACAGGGTATTTAGCTTATGTTGTTGATGTTAGTAAGGAAACACTTAAAGTTGAAGATATACCAGTGGTTAGAGAATTTTCTGATGTCTTCCCAGAAGAATTGCCAGGATTGCCACCCGATAGGGAAGTAGAGTTTTCTATTGAATTAGTTCCAGGTACTGGTCCAATTTCTCTTGCTCCATATAGAATGGCACCAGCGAAGTTGAAAGAATTAAAAGTGTAATTACAAGATCTGATAAGCAGAGGTTTCATTAGGCCTAGTGTTTCTCCATGGGGAGCACCGGTGTAATTTCTGAAAAAGAAAGATGGGACAATGCGATTATGTATTGATTATCAGCAACTGAATAAGGTGACCATTAGAAACAAGTACCCTCTACCTCGTATCGATGACTTATTTGACCAATTACAGGGGGCCACAGTATTTTCAAAGATTGATTTGAGATCGGGTTACCACTAACTGAAAGTGAAGGATAGCGATATTTCCAAAACAGCTTTTCGGACTCGATATGGGAACTATGAGTTTTTGGTGATGCCATTTGGATTAACTAATGCTCCAGTGGTTTTTATGGATTTGATGAATCGGGTATTCCACCCTTTTATTGATTCATTTGTGATTGTATTCATAGATGATGTGTTGATTTACTCACGTAGCATGGAGGAACATGAGAAACATTTGAGACTTGTATTGCAGATTTTGAGAGAGAAGAAATTGTTTGCTAAATTCAGCAAGTGTGAGTTTTGGTTGAATGAAATTGTGTTTTTAGGGCACGTTGTCTCGGGAAATGGGATATATGTTGATCCAAAGAAGGTGGAAGCAATTGTTGAATGGGAGAGTCCTAAGAATGTGACAGAAATTAGGAGTTTCCTAGGATTGGCAGGTTACTATCGCAGATTCATTAAGGGATTTTCAGCAATAGCATTACCATTGACAAAGTTGACCTGTAAAGAAGTGAAGTTTGTGTGGGATGAAGAATGCGAAAGGAGTTTTAAAGAATTAAAGAAGCGGTTGGTTTCAGCCTCTATACTTGCTATTCCATGTGGGAATGAGTCTTTTGTGATTTATACAGACGCTTCATTTTAGGGGTTAGGATGTGTTCTTATGCAGAATGGGAAGGTAATAGCATATGCTTCCAGACAATTAAAGACGCATGAAAGAAACTACCCTACACATGATCTGGAGCTAGCAGCCATTGTTTTTGCTTTAAAGTTGTGGAGACATTACTTGTATCGAGAAACTTGTGAGATATTTACAGATCATCAAAGTTTGAAATACTTATTTACACAGAAAGAACTGAATTTGAGACAAAGGCGTTGGATAGAGCTGATTAAAGACTATGACTGTACCATTCATCATCATCCTGGGAAGGCCAATGTGGTAGCAGATGCTTTGAGTCGGAAATCATCCGGAATTCTTGGTTGCATACGGTGTGCCCGTGTTGGAAATATTCTTGACTTGGCATCGATGGGGATTGAATTGAAGTTTTCAAAAAGCGAAGAATTATTAGCACATGTCCCAGTGAGACCTCTATTGGCAGAATGCATACGAAATTTGCAGACCAGTGATCCATTCCTCGAGAAGAATAAATAAGATGTCCTGGATGGTAAAGAGAGTGATTTTGAAATTAAGAATGATGAATCGTTGTGTTATAAAAATAGGATTTGTGTACCTAATGATCCACCCTTAAAGAAAGATATATTAGAAGAGGCACATAGTTCTATTTACTCTATGCATCCGGGAGGTACCAAAATGTACAGAGATTTGAAAGAATATTACTGGTGGAACAATATGAAACGTGAGATTGCAGAGTTCGTAGCTAAATGTTTAGTATGCCAGCAAGTGAAAGCAGAGCATCATAAGCCGGTAGGATTATTGCAGTCTTTGCCTATTCCAGAATGGAAGTGGGAGCATATAACGATGGACTTTTTTACAGGATTACCCCGATCACCAAAGGGGCCTGATTCTATTTGGGTGATTGTAGACCAATTGACGAAGTCCACTCATTTTCTCCCAGTTAAGACCACCTACACTGTTGACAAGTATGCACGTATGTACGTTGATGAGATTATCCGTTTACATGGGGCACCGGTGTCAATTGTATCAGATAGAGATCCAACATTGACTTCCAAGTTTTGGCCTCATCTATAGAATGGCATGGGCACAAGTTTGAAGTTCAGCACTGCATTTCATCCACAAACTGATGGGCAATCAGAAAGGACGATCCAAATATTAGAAGACATGTTACGAGCTTGTGTGTTTGACTTCAAGGGTAGTTGGGATGATCATCTTCCACTGCTGGAATTTTCGTATAATAATAGTTATCAGTCCACCATTGGTATGGCTCCTTATGAAGCTTTATATGGGAGGAGATGTAGGACGCCTTTGTGTTGTGATGAAGTAGGTGAAAGAAAAAATTTTCTTCCGGAATTGATAGATATGACAACTGAAAAGATCAAAATGATTCGGGAACGGATAAAGATAGCGCAAAGCAGGCAGAAATTTTATGCAGATAAGTGGAAGCATCCATTGGAATTTCAGAAGGGAGATTTTGCATTCCTGCGTATTTCACCGTGGAAAGGCGTTATGAGATTTGGCAAAAAGGGGAAACTAAGTACAAGATACATTGGACCATATAAAGTGTTGGAAAGAATTAGGACCCTGGCTTATAGATTAGCATTACCTCCAGATTTATCCTGTTTACATGATGTGTTTCATGTATCGATGCTTCATAAGTATTTGGCGGATCCATCTCATCAGTTGAAAACTCAACCAATTGAACTGAAGGAAGACTTGTTGTACATCGAGGAACCATTGGAAATTATTGATCGTAAGGAGCAGGTATTGAGGAATAAAGTTATTCACTTAGTCAAGGTTATGTGGATGAGCCATGGAGTTAAAGAAGAAACTTGGGAAACGGAGGATAGCATGAGGAAACAGTATCCCCATTTGTTTGGTAAGTGACCTTTATATTAAATTTCGGGACAAAATTTTCTAAGGGGGGGAAGTTGTGACAAATCGAATATAATTTTGATAAATTATATTTAAATCATGTTTATATTATGTGATATGAATAATGTATTATTAGTATATCTAATATTAACTTCTTATGTTTAGTCTAATCCTACTTTCATAAATCATGAAATGTCGAGTTATGTACGAACACAAGATTTGGTTATTTTCGATAGAAATGTTCCTGTTTAAGACGAGTTTTTACCATTGTAACATTACAATTGACTTGAGGTGAAAACTACATAGTTGTAGACATGTGAGTTAGGGTCGTAACAGAACAAACGGTGCATCAAACGGATGCTCTAGGAAGAAGTTAATTCGAAATTACGAGAAGGGGCAAATATGTCAATTCCCTTAAGTGGTAAATTGTCTTTTATTAAACCAAATGGTGTAATTTGATTGGTTGGCTTGGGAGGAAGCCTTTATACCCTTGAAATATCCTTATCCTTCAGCCAAAACCAGCCATGAAAGGGTTTTAAGCTTAGGTAAAGAGAAAGTAGAAGTTAAGGAAGAAAAGTAAGGAGAAATAGTGTAGAAAAATCCGTAGAAATTACGTAAAAAGCCCTGAAGGTAATACTAATTGTAATTCTTGTTTTTCATCTTATATTACTGATTTATATGATATAAATAATCATAAGTTTACGAAAGTTTCAGCCCTTTATATATATGTATGGTTAGATGCAAGCTTATGTTAAGTTGAGTGTAGAAACCCTTAAAATTGCTTTGTGTTGAAACCCCTTGTATTCAAATCTGCATATTTCTTTGTGTGATTACTGGAATTGAGAAATTCCAATTGGGAATGAAAGTAGACTCAAATTTTGATATAATATATTAAAATTAGAATTTATCTCCTTGTGGTTAGTCCGTAATGATGATTTCAAGTTGGTACATAGTTGCTATTTGTAGACTTGATTTCGGTATGCCCTAAGTTTGGTCAAGGTTTTGAGATAGTAAATGAAGTCCAAATATTATGAAACTTTAATTATGTACTATTCAGTATGTCTACTGAAAGTGTGTTGAAAATCATGGAAGGTTATACTGTATAAAAATTATGAAAATTCTGGGAATTCAAAGGATCAATAGAGGAGCTTGTAGGGCAGATTTCTTGTGTTGTAGAGAAATGGTCATAACTTGACCTAGGAAGCCTGAAAAATTACACCGTCACTTGTAATGGATAGTATATTCATATATATTTTCATGTTGATAAGGTTGGACCCCTGAATTTATACAATTTAGAAATATCGGATGGTTAAGTATGTATGACAATAATTTCAGGCCATACTGGATACCCCTGAAATGAATGTTTGTATTTCGTCCTTACAAAGGGTACTTTGAGTACATGTTTCATGTGTATATACATTGAGAAGTATAATTTCATGTTTACTTTACTTTGGTTATAAATTCCTTATGAGTTATTTCCTACGGTTGAATGTTCATAACTTTATCAACATGTATATCATTGTTTTGCCTTTACCTATGTTTTATGGAATGTGACTTAATTGGAATTATATTGTTGATGTATAGTCATGGAAAGTTACATAATTATGTTAGGATAATATTTATTATTGAGGTTCAGTACTGATCTAGTTGGATTGACAGGTGTAAGGTCTAATAAACCCAGTTCAGCTCCACCAGAAGGAAACTTGAATACGTAGTTGACAACCCAAGGTGAGTGTACTCACTGGAATGATGTATTTGTATACTGTTACAAATGTGATCATAATGTTATGAATCTAAAATTGTTCATTTCGGTTTACCGAAATGAGGGGTTACTCCTCGACCAGGAATGGGGGATATTTGTCTATTAATGACAAGGGGTTACTCCTCGACCAGGAATGGGGGAGAATTGTCTATTTAGACAGGATATGTGAATCATGATTCGGAAAAGTTGGTCAATAATTATGAATGAGCCTGATAAGTTAATACATAAGTATATGGACATGATTTATTACATTTAAATTCATGCAGTAGTTTAGTAGTGATGCATTCACTGGGCTATTTTGCTCATGGTTCCTATGTTCACATTTTTCAGGTAACGCGATGTCACTGCCAAATCTAGGAGGTTGGGTTGGGTTAGCCAGGAATGGGAGAAACTATGATTTTTTGTAAATGTAAATGATGTTATTAAGTTAACTTATCCTTCAAGAAAGTTTTTATGGGCATTATTACTCTGATGTTGTAAAAAGGTTTTCAGTTATATGAATTTACAATGATGACTCTGAAATCAAAACTCATGATTATGGTTTGGTTAGATTAATTATGGTTTGACTCACTTTTACTTTCAAACTTAATTATAAGTAACTGGGTTGGGGTGTGTCATCTCTTCTCTCAGAACATTGTTTTCCTGCTCCAACAGCTTCGCGATTTGCCTATGCTCCTCGATCTCAACCCTTAGAATTTTCTCTTTCTTCTCGTAAGCAGCAATGAACTTATCATATCCTTTATCAACATTGAGCTACTGATATTTTTTCTCATATCCCTGATGTAAAAGGGCAGAAGATTCTTTGTATTGTTGTTGGAGTTCCCTGATGATTCCTTGAAGGACCTCAATCATCTCATAGTATGCCACATTATTGGCAATAGCTCGGTCAAGCAGGCATTTCAAATACTGATATGCTTTAACTGCTTGTTTAGAATAATTTGGACCAAGGATGTCAACAATTTGAGCCTCGTGTAGATCTGCATGGCCAGCCTTGAAGTAGTCATTATATTTTTTCATCAGTTCAGTATCGTGAGCTGACAAGAGATCCATTCTAGCCATAAACTAGTAAAGAAAAGAGACAGAAAGAATCAATGAAGATGCAAACAGAGAAAGTAGAAGAAAAAGTCAATATGAATAGACGCAAGTTCGAATTGTATTATATCACAAAGAGAAGTACATATCCCAGAATTACATTTAACAAAAAAGCAAAGAGAAAGGTCCGAACAACTCTACACCTTCTCCTTGCTTCCTAAGACTTCCTCCGGAGGCTTGGAAGAAGAGGTAGGTTACTCGGGGGGCATAGAAATTTGCTCAGAAGATATTGGCAGTTCCTCGACTGAAGTATTGGTGGGATGGAGTTGCTCATAGAAAGTTTGAACAACTGGAACAGGAGGGATCTGATCTCCAATCATCAAGGATGATTCCTCAGAGGCAGCTTCGTCCTCTTCTTCTTCTCCAGGAGAGGGAGGAGGACCATGAAAATGTCGCTGGAACAAGTCTGAAGTCTCGGCGACCTTTAGCTCCTGCAGAGCTGCAACCCATCCATCTCTGAAGTATTTAACAATAGCGAATTCCATCTGAGAGGACATGGAATCTAGGACTTTGTTCCATCCCTTATCCCAGCCAGTGCTAAAGGGATTTTTAACTGCAAGTTTTCTCTTTTCATTCTCCGAGAAAATCCTCTCAGTATGAAGTTCCTCGGCAGCCTTCATCTTCCCTTCTATCTCCTTCCTTTGACGATCAACATCATGAAGTCTAACAACTTCTTCTTCAATTTTCTTAAGCTTGTTCTCAAGCTCTTAAGTGTCCTTGAGCTTCTCCTCAAGATCATTATTTTTCTTCTCAAATTATTTAACTTTCCTCTCCAACTCCTGGAAGGCCTCCACAACTCGGTCTTTTTCTTGCTCGATGGACTTGAGTCGTATCTCACAGGCCTCCTTATCTTCGTCGTATTTTTGACGAGAATCCTTTAAGGACTGAGTCATTCCTACAAAATCTTCCTCCACACCACCCGAGGAGATCGAAGCTTTAATAGCTTCATCCTTTTTCAGAATAGTGTTGAAGCAGGTTACCAATTGGAAAAAGAAAATAATTGTAAGTCAGTCCAGGGACATAACATTAAAAAATAAAATTTTAGATTAGTAATACTTACCGAGGCAATATGTTGATCTGCCAAGGTGGTAACCCTATCTCAAGAAAGAATGTCCTCAACACCTTGGATCTCAGGAATAATCCAAGACTTCACCGAGCTCATAGCAGAGCTTAAAGGAACAAAGGTGGGAATACCACCTTCAACATTTAAAGACTGAGAGACTTATTCAACTGGTCTCTCAAGAGAGATTTTCTGTAACCTCCTCACAGGAGCAGGAACATTCTCAACCAAGGATGTTTTCTTGGTCGGTGATATAACGATAACCTCGCTTGGAGGAGAAATAACTACAACCTTGCTCGGAGCCACAGGGGGCCTCTCGACAATCTTCTTAGCAACAGCAGGAGGGGATGCATCAATATTTCTCGTCCCTTCTTCTGGGACATTTGGCTTATTTTTCTTTGCCTCTCCAGCAGTAGAGGCAGACTTATTAAAGAAGGCAGGAGATCTTCTTCTCTTCATTCTGTCACTCAGAGTAATATTTGATTCAAGGGAGGAACCTTTAGAAGCTGGTATTAGGTCGATGTCACCTACCACTGGACGAGCAGTAAAAGACGAAGTGTAGCTCTTGTACTGCAACAAGTACGAGGCTGATCTGATATATTCGTCAACAACGGTTTGGTGCAAACTCCAGATAAGTTTCAAGTGCTTCAAATTGACATCAGTTTCATTGGGGGATTTTCTTTTTCTATCAACATCAAATAAACAAAAATTAAAATGTCAATGACCCTGATACACACCATCTCCATTTAATGGAGCATGTTGCCAATTTTTCATAACAACCCCATGCTCGAAGTAATCCTTGTTGGCATCTGGGAGATTGACAAATAAAGACCTATTTAAAAACCTAGTTTTTAAGTAAAAAGTACTATCACTAACGACCCATCTGTAACAGAACATTATCTCTAGAATCCCTAAACGGGTTTCATGAATCTGATTTAACCTATGGACTCCATTAACTATTCTCCAGGTATTGGGAGCTATTTTTACAGGAACAACGTCAAAATATTGACAGAATTCCAAACACAAGGGATTTTGAGGAAAAGAAAAGCCATATTCGGCCACAAAGAGACTGGGGAACCAATGTCCCTCAGCCAAAGAAAAATAGTCTGATGGTTCAGAAAGTTCTTCCAACATGACCCATGAAGGAATAGAAAAATCAGAGCGAAATTTATCAAGCGACTCAACAAGATAAACCATGATGAGCAAAGAAAATAAAAGCGAAGGAAGAAGATATTACAGAAAAAGGGTGGATCAGTTGACAACGAACAATGGAAGAAATGAACGCACAAGATAGAGAAGAAGTAAAGAAGTTATAAGATGCAGATTTGAAAAAAGTAAAAGACAATCGAATTTTCTGAAGCGTTTAAATACTTTACCTCAGGAATAGAGAAAAACAATGATTACCAGGATGGACGATTGCGTATCCGGCGGCTAAAAAGAAGAAAAGGGCACAAAAAACGAAGCGGTTATGGAAATTCAAAATATTTATAAAGACTGATATTATGCATTTATAAAGGAGTTGTATACAACGAATGCTTTCCTAGAAACCATACAAACCGAAAATCTAGGAAGCATAATGTTCCATATTTTTCTTCAACATCAAACTACAAAACATTGGGGGCTTCTGTTGGTACCAAATTTATTTTTCTGAAGTGGGGGCTTCTGTTGGTACCAAACTACGAAACATTGACGTGGGGGATTTTGTGGGGGCTTCTGTTGGTCCACATGAGAAAAATAAATTTGGTACCGAGCAACATAAGCCCCCACATAAGCCCCCACGCGTGGATGTAGTTTGGTACCACAGAAATATGTGGGGGCTTCTGTTGAAGAAACATTGACGTGGACCAACACGTGGGGGCTTCTGTTGGTACCAAACTACGAAACATTGGGGGCTTATGTGGAGACACGTGTCAATCTACATGGCACTCACAAGCATTTTTTGAACAACACCTTGACTCCGAGGAACTTAACCTCCCCGACAAACTCAGGCGCTCTGAGCAATAAGTTCTCTCCGAGGAACTCTATTGTACCGAGCAACACATGTATACCGAGCTACTTAGGCGGTCCGAGCAGCTTAGGCGGTCCGAGCTGCATCTCGTACAGATCATTCATATCCGGATAATTAAGAGGATGACTACGCATTAAATGCTCATTATTATCACACAGACGCACACGCCTATTGGACAACTATGTATTATTCTTTCATTTGTACCACCTCAAGGCAATAAATACATTGTAATCTCCTCATGAGTAGGGGACTCAGAATTTCTTGGTAAACCCATTATCGAGAATTCTACAAACAGTCAGCAATAACACAAATAGTGGACGTAGGCCATTCTTTCAAGGCTTATCCACTTTAAAAATCTTTTGTCTTATTTATTTTTATCTGTGATTAAAGAATTAGGTCAAATTTAGTTTTTTACATCAACACTTGCCAACCATGTTGGTCGCTAAAAAGCCTAATCGGGTGGATGACCTATTAATCAGGTGCATTCTTGTCATCATCCACAGTAATCCACCACATCCAACTTTACTATATGATATGCTCATATTTCACTACTTTGTGAATGATGTTTAAAAAGACCTAATTTGCGTAAAACCTAAATTTTAAATCCTAATTTTGTGTTTTTCATTGATCACAGTGCTGTTGATTGCTGATTGAAGAATCAATTAATATTAAACCCATCATCAAGGTATATTAATTTTAAAACCCTACTTTTTATTCCATAGTAACTCATATATTAGTATTATAGGCTTGCTTATAGAGGTGTATTTTATAATTAATGCCTAAAATACAGTAATTTTATAATATTAATTATTAGGTATTTATAGAATCGTTAATTATAATTATTTTTGTTATTTTTTAAGTAATCATTTGGTAAATACTCAAAAATAACCTAAGAAGATCAGCACCCGAGCTCTACCCCCCTAATCCCCGCAAATCGATATTAAGTTAGGCTAGCCGGGTGTAAAATCATGGCTCCGCCACTTGCATAGACATATGAAGTTATAAGACTGCCCTTAAAATCTAAATATTATTTTGTGAATACAATTATGTTATGTTGGTTATATTGGATTTAAAGTTATAAAGATATTATTTAGGCATTTATATCTACTGAGATACTAAATTTTTATTAACTTACTCTACAATACACACATATCTAAGACTAATATTTTTTGTACAAAAAAAAACATATTTGGGTCCATATATATATAAACCATGAACCGTATAATTGTGTTTTATAACATGTCCAAAATAGATCAATTTAATATATATATATATATATATATATACACGTGTGTGTGTGAATTAATAAAATTGTTAAAAATTATTGTTGGCATATATGGTACGGGTAATTTAAGACAGACACGAGATTCAGACATATTTTGAGAGACACGCTTTTCCTGTCATCATTGGTTAGTGTCTAAGGTCCACTCATTGTTATTCAAAAAACCAACTAATGCAGACAGGATTCATCAATGTTTCCACCAAAATGTGTTTAAAGCCTATGTCGATCTAGAAATATTCATACTGTACATACCCATGTCAATTTCCATGCATTAAACAAACTTGAAATTTTGAGTTATAATAGTAATACATCGGTTAACCAATAAGACAAATGGGTTTAGAATTTTAATAAAATGTTTCTTGGCAATTACTTTCACTATAGTCACAATTCACAAAAAACAATTATCGTGTACCAAACGGGGAGACTGTATTTAAATGGTATTAAGTACGTTGAACAGTAACATTACGGTTGCTTTGTTTGTTAGTAATTTATCATTGTATTGTATAATTAATGATAGAGGTTCGAATTTGTGTAATCCAAATCCAGTTTTAGTTGTAGTTAATATGGAAAAGGAAGATTGAATGAAAACTGTTAAACTCTATATAACAGGTTATTCTGATCGGTAAAATATGCACGTGGGTCGGGTTGGTTCGGTTTCACTATGGAACTAGAACCATAACCGAAGTTTGTCGATTCCATGGTTTTAGAACTATAACCAAATCGATTCTTGGTTTTGTTTGGGTCGGTTCAAGATTCTGGTTTGTGGTTCTGGTTCACGGTTTTGATTCACAATTTTGAATTAGTTTTGCAATTAATAATAGTTCTCTCAAATTATTTCCTAGTAAATAAAAAAATAAAAGTTGAGAAATATTAATTATCCGTGGTCACTACATCTTAACTAAATCATTAAATATTGATTTGCTTTAATTTTCTCAACGAATATGTTTCACTCAAATAATTCATTTAAAAAAATATCACGCGCACGCACACAATTTGACAAAAACTAATTATCTAATTTCATTACATCATAACTAAAATATCAAATATAAATAAAAATAGAATATTTTTTCAAGTAGCACAATATTATAAAGTATTCAAGGAACTATTCAGGTTGATTCTCATTTTTGTTCTTAGGGTTGGTTGTCTGGTTCGGTTTTTTGGTTTGTATCCAAGGTTTCGATTCTCGATTTGGTCCAGGTAGAAAATTAAGAACCGAGCCGAACACTTCGGTTCTCAATATTTTATTAACCAAAACCAACCCATGGAGAAAGAAAATGAAACCAACTCAACTCACGAAGGTCGGTTTGGTTTGGTTTTACGAGTTTATTGGTTCCGCTGCACACCCCCAAATATGTATAACAATATATCCTATCATTTATATTCTAATAAATGAATTTGTGGACGCAAAATTTCTAAATAGCATTTGGAAAGTTTTTTATTGAGAAATGTTTCTCAAACCATTTGTGATGCTTTTACTAGGGCTAAAATAATCCATTAGCCAAAAGAAAATTAATGATTTTTTTAAGAATATGTTCTAAAAATAATATTTGTACGTTTTTATAACTGTTTTAAATTTTTTTAAATTGTTTGAAAAATTTTGTTATGTAATTTTAATGATATTTATATTGGGTTTAATTAAATTAAAACGGGAAATTAATTCGGGTTAAAAGAAACATTAATTAGCGAGACAAGAGTTAGTAATTATTTATATTGAATATTCCTCATTGAATGAGTAATAAATTAATAAGAAAGCGTTGTGATTGTCATGACTGAGAAATACGAAACATACAGTAATTTTTTCGGGATAAGCTTATCAGTCGTGTCGGGACTTAATTTTATGAGATAAAAGGTAATTTATTTATAGGTCATCCAAATGGTCATTTTGAGTGCGCCAATGTGTCCGATAGGGTTGAAATAGTTCTCAAAGAAGGTGGTCTCGGTATCAGAAGTTTGAGAGACATCAACAAAGCTATGGCTATGAAGCTTTGGTGTAAATTCAGGTCCACTGAATAACTGTGGTCCAATTTCATCAAGGAAAAGTACTATCGAAAAAACCATCCTTTATCAGTGACTCCAAAATCATTCGCAAACACTTGGGGAAGGATGAGTTGCATTAGAGACACTGCTGAAGCCCATATGAAGTGGAATTTAAGTCTGGGAGACATTGATTTTACTTAGGACACTTGGTTGGACTCTGGGCCAATTGGTGACTTCTTTAATATTCCCAGGAATACTAAAGTTAATGAGTTTTGGAAAGAAGATAGATCATGGGATTATGACAAGTTACATCAATTTCTGCCAATTCAGTTAGTTAACCAAATTAAGGAGACTCCAATTTGGAATGATGACAAAGATGAGTTGGTGAGGATTGCATCTCATTCAGGTGTTTTTTCATTCTCTTCGTCTTGGGAATCGGTTAGAATGCCTAGTTATCAAATGTTTTCTTCCAAATTTATTTGGGATTCTTGTATCCCCCTAAAAATGTCGGTGCTAGTATGGAAAATTCTCAAAGGTATTTTGCCTATAGATGAAAATGTTAAAAAAGTTGGAATTAGAGTCCCTTATAAATGCTCTTGCTGCACAGTTCATCAGGAAGAATCAACTGAACACCTCTTTTCTTCGAGTCAAACAACTATAAAGGTGTGGAATTTCTTTAACTCTAAATATGGGATAATTAGTCAGCAGGGTTCTATAAGACAGAGATTGATTGCTTGGTGGTTGTTTTCAAACTCTTTTTTAATGTCAATTTTTAAATTAATTCTAGTTTTGATTTGCTGGTTTATATGGATTCAGAGAAATAGAGCCATATTTGATAATTCTTCTATGTTCATTAATACCATCATCCACAATATTCAGGTTACTTCTGAAATTTATTTTAATGGTCCAAAAATTCCTAAAAACAAATTCATATTCGTGAACTAGAATCTTCCTCCTAAAGGAGTTTTGAAGTTGAATGTTGATGGTAGTTCTCTAGGCAATCTTGGCAAAAGTGGTGTCGGTGGTATTCTCCGAAATCACAGAGGTGGAGTTTTATGACTTTTCGATAAATATTTAGGTGTCTCTTCAAGTTTAGAAGCTGTGGCTTCTGCCCTTATCCAAGGCCTTACCCTCTATCAAGATCTTAAAGATTAAGATCTCATTATTGAATCTGATTTAAAGGATTTAATAAAATCTCTTCACAACAAGTCCTCATGTCCATGAAAAATAAAAACCCAAGTGATGCAAATTTTATATCTAGCCTCTAATATCCAGTGCAAATTCTTTCATATTCACAGAGAGGCAAATTTTGCAGCAGATTTCTTGTCCAAGATGGGAAGTTCTCAAAAAAAGTCTTTTATGTTTTATAAGATAGAACCCCTTCCTAATTATTTTAAAGGTATCTTAAGATTAGATAAGATGCTTATTCCTTTCATTAGATATGTTTCTTAAAGTGGTTCTAGTTTGTAAGCCATGGTGAGGTCTATTATCACCCCTATTTTTAAATAAATCTCTATTCATAAAAAAAGGGTTAAAATAATTCAAAAAGTGTACTCGGGGATTTAAATAGGGTCCCGGGGCATTTCTAGGTCAAACTGGCACCCCAAAGGAATATTTTGGTCTTTTGAATTTTTGGGGGAAAAGAGAGCTACGAAAATTGGAGACTTATATCATTAGTTAAGTAAAAGATATCGGGTCGAAGTTATAAAATATACACAGATGCCAATAGAGAAGGAAGATGAGGAGTTTCAAGGCCATCCCACACCATTTTGCAACATAACTAGTACCGAAGAATAGATCGAAAGGAAAAGAAACCAACCACACCATAATTCCGCAGAAAAATTAGACTTTCGAATTGAGGAAAGTATTTATCATGCTAATTTTGAGCATAAATAAAATCCATGTTAGTGTAGGATGAATAATCTCTTGAAATTATGGATATTGGCTTTAATTTGGAAGGTTTAAATTCATGTTATGGGAAGGAATCATGATAGGTCACATCCCTCTGTGCATGGAGAATGAATTTGATGAATTAGTGTTGTCAACATGTGAACAAAATAAGGTTGTTGACCAAAAATGATAATCTAGGGTTTTAGGATTTATTGTTGAATTAATTCGATTTGAAGGTGTCTGTTGATGATTTAACAATTCTATTATGTTAAAAATCATTTATTCCTCTTATTGTGATGTTGGGTACATTTGGTTGGGAGTTTACGATTGCATAATTGTGGTTTAGAGGATTGAAAATGGTGAAACCCCCTAACAGTTAAAGAAAGAAGACGATACATGTTACAACGAATCGATTCCGTTTCCTAGAATTGGACAATTTCCCCCCTTTTTGCTTAGAACAAATGGGAAATGATTGGGTTAACTTTTGAAGTAATTTTAAAACATAATGGGAGATATTTTAATTACTAGTAGGCTAATGTTGGGATTCGAACTTATTCACATAAGGAGAATTTAAGGCTAAGTCCAACTAGGCATAACTGGGTAATAAAATCTAATTCAGTGAATACTATCATGTCACGGGGAATCGGGAGGACACGTGACTTGGACCAGTAGGGTATGAGTGAGATAACTATTGAAATAGTTTCAAAGTTATTTGATGATTCTAGGGTAGGGGAAATACTTTAGAATGTATGATAAGAGGTAAAATGGTAAATGGATAATGCGTAGGATATTCAAGAGTTGTATGCTACGTACGGGATTTATTACCGATTACATGTATACCTACACTAAATAAACATATATATGGGTGGTTTGAATACCTATTGTTATATTTATTATGTGTAAATATACCTAGGCTACTTGCTATCGCGATAGGGTGTGTGTCATGGACAATCTTATCCCGATGAACCCATTGGGGGGGGATTTTGACTTGCACCTAAAAACATAGAACTTTGGGATTGAGCACCACTTTTGTGAATAAGGGTGTGACAATTCATTTTGGTGTGCTAGGTGCATGCATCACCAAAAGGCTTAGAACTATGTTCGCCTCCAATTTGTGTGAATTTTGAATGTATGGTTCAAGAGTGATTCTGAACCCGATGTCCTTGATTTAGTACGTGATGTACCAGGACTTGATAGCAGAGTATGACCACATCGTAGGTCTCTACCTTGGGATACCGTATTCGTATATATTATAAGTGTGGTGTGTATATATATACGCGTGATTTAATCTACTACGAGTGCACTAGTTGATGAATTAGACAATGATATTTACAATAATCAAATTTTGTGGGAAATTAATAATTAATTGGCAATTTTCATGGATAACTGATCTTGGAAATTTAATAACGTATTGTATGGGCCATATAGGTGGGCACAATATATTAATATATGGGACAAGACTTGGTTGGAAGTAATTAGGCGGGATAGCATAACTAGGACGGTTTAGGAGTATACGTTAAGTGTGTACAGTGGTTGAGAGTTGAGGATATCAAGTGAGGGCACGTGGAATTAACATGTATACGACATCTGCTCTTACCGTGTTTTAAATAATTGCTAAAATTTTACAAACTGTTTTACTTGGGCACTGGCCCGCTTAAAATCCATTTTCTTAAAAATGTTTTTGGTGCCCAGCCACAGGGATGCTAGACTTAGGAGTTCCTTCATTTGACGTGCGGCACCTGCTGTGGAAGCTGTAGGATCTTGGTGGTAGATGCCTCCACATTTATTCGATCCCATTTAAAACTTATTTATCTCAGTCGGGCACATCGCCCATCTCTAGCTAGTGATTATTTTCAGAGACTTGAACATTTATTTTATTTCCAATATTGACCTTGGTTTTTATTATGGATGGTTGTATTAGTATTTTTCCTCTAGAGTGTTATTGCAAACATATTTATTCATATCATTATATTATCATTCATTCCTATGTGTATGGAAATGGTGAATGTGATTTATTAGTTTAACTTATTGTCTATTAATAAAAAGATTAAAATTTTAACACCGGACTATTAAGTTATTAGTAAACCAAATTGGATTTCAATTGCGATGCTAAGAATAACACCATTAATTAATTTTGTTTAATTTAATAATGGACTGATCACCCAGGATTGGAATAGAAGGGTTGTAAAAGATGGTATCAGAGCATCAGGTTTTAGTGTCCATAGGATCTGTACGAACTTTTTACGTTTCCAACATAGTGTTTTTTAATATAGAGCCCTACTATTAGGATTGTTCTATTCATGATTACACATTTAATTCTTTATCTTTTTTAAGATATTGAACTGTGGAATAATAGAAAAATCTTTTTCGTTTTAGATGACTCCTCGACATGCACCACGAGCTACCCCAGATGCACCGCCCGAGCCATATCCAGCTCAGGCACCGGGGACCATGAATGCTGTTGAAGCTGCCGCTATAGTTGCATAGGTGATTAATGTGGCCTGGAATACCTTTGCTTAGTAGGAACCACATGTTCCACCCCAGCCGCAAGTTCTGGCTCCAGATCATGCACACTTGTTTCTTTCTACCTGGGAGCGAGTCATGGATGCCTTTCAGAAGGTTCATCCTCTTGAGATTCAGCGGAGCGCCGATGTAGTTGCGACCTACCAATAAAAGGAGGACATCCATATGCATTTGAGGATGTGTGAGTGAACTGATGTACAAAGGCGGATTCTATCTACCTTTGCGCTAGTGGGGGTAGCCTTACTATGGTGGCAGTTCGTTACCCCTGCACAAGAGAGAATTTAGGAGTTCTGGGAGCGGTTCGATCGCAAATACTTCCCATCCATCGTAATGACTGAGATAAGGCAGAAATTCCAAGATGTTTCCCAGGAAGGGAGGACTATATAGGAGTATGAGGAGGAATTTACTACGCTGGCAAAACTTTATTCCCGAAGAGGTAAGTACGAAAGAGAAAAGGATACAATTGTTTATGGATGGTCTTACTTAGAAGATCAGACATAACTTATTTGGTAATCCCTCTTTGAAAACTTATGCGAATGTGTTTAATGCCGTTCTATCGCACTTTTAGGAACATCGCTTCCATATTAAGGGAAGAAAATTCTTAGGAGAGTCTAATTATCAGGGCAGGACATGGGGTAGTAGTACTAGTGGGGCACAATCGACTCAGAGTCATCAAGGTAGAGTGAGAAGGGTTCCCATCAGGGGGATGCTACTAAGAAATTTCGTAAGGATATTACAGGTAGGGATAGGGTGGATTTGGGCATAGCCATCAGTGTTAGCAGAGCCAACAACAATTTTAGCAAGGCTAGCAGGGCCAAGGGAGAGGTGGTGTTGGCCAACAGGATTGAGACCAGCATGGCTAGAGGGGAGGAAATTTCACAGGTAAGTTTTTCATATGTGGCAAGAATGGCCATAAGAATTAGGATTACTCTAATAAGGGCAAAGGTCAGTAGTTGTAGGGGGCTTATTAGGAGCCCCAGAGGCCTATTTTCCCCACTGACCTCCCAGCACACGTGCCAACATTTCCTATAGCACCACTCGTCCTAGAAGCCCGACCTCAGTAGGGGAAGTTACTATAAGGGTGTGTATATAATGTCCAACAGGACGCCGTTACACAGGCTCCACCTATAATTGAGGGCAAATTTCTTATACATGGGACTTCGAGGCACATTTGATTTTACACTAGGGCTCCACACTCGTTTATAGCCACTATATTTTCATGAGCTACGGGGTTATGAGACACGGCCACATGTGTATACTCACTAATGGGTAGCGAGACACTAATCATCTTTATTTTTTCGGGTGTGTGAATATAAATAGTGGGAGACTCGTTTTGCCCGTCGGGAGTATTGTGTTAGACATGTCGGAGTATGATTCCATTATTAGCATGGATTGACTAGCAGTGTATAGGTCCATGATTGATTGTTATAGTAGGAGCACAGCTTTTACGATTCCTAGCTAGGAGATGTTCTTAGTGGCGATGCCTCGTTCCGAAGGAGAATCGTCCACTCACTTATATTATATAAAGGAGGAGACCATTGAGGGTGTAGTTATTTCATTAGATTAGATCTCATTTGTGTGTGAGTTCGTAAACTTTTTTCAGGATATACCAGGATTATTTTCTAGAAGATAGATTGAGTTTTTCATTGATTTAGCGCTGGGCACTCGGCCGATAGCTTGGGCACCTTATCGTATAGCTCCGATGGAGATGAGGGAGTTATAGGATCAAATTGAGCAGTTATTGGGGCATGGCTTTATCCGTCGAAGTACTTCACCTTGTGATGCCCTAGTGTTGTTTATGAAGAAAAGTGATGTTTTTTATGACTTTGTGTGGATTATCGCGAGTTGAATAAAATCACAATACGGAATAAGTATCTATTTCCTAGAATTGATGAATTATTTGACCAGTTGAGACGATATGCCTACTTCTTTAAGATAGACTTGAGGTCTGGACATCACCAGTTGTGCATTCAGGAGAAGGATGTATGTAAGACTGCCTTTTCTGACAAGATATGGGTCTTACGAGTTTCAGGTTATGCCATTTTGGCTAACCAACGTGCCAGTTGTATTTATGGACTTGATTAATAGGGTGTTCAAAGAATTCTTGGATCAGTTTGTCATTATCTTTATTGATGATATCCTAGTTCTTCTCAGACTGAGGAGGAGCACGCCGAACATCTGCCTAGTGTTTTACAGACATTGCGCGAACACTAATTGTACGCTAAGTGGGAGAAATGTGGGTTTTGGGTGCATGAGGTACATTTTTTGGGTCATATCATATCTGCCACGAGGATATCAGTGGATTCTAGTAATGTGTCAGCGGTGAGGGAGTGGGGACAATCCATGACACTGATAGAGGTGCGCAGTTTCTTGGTGGTAGCCAGGTACTACAGAATATTTATTTGGGTATTTTTTAAAATTTCGGGTGCGTTGACGAACTTGACCCACAAAGGGGTACCGTTTACCTTAGATTACGCTTGTCAGTTGTCATCTGATGAGCTGAAGGAAAAGTTAACTTCAACACCCGTACTGGCACTTCCAAGGGAAGGAGTAAAATATCTTATTTTCACAGACGGGTACCTACATGGACTTAGGCGTTTACTAGAGCAAGAGGACTATGCTATGGCTTATGGTTCCAACAAGCTTAATCCAAATGAGGGGGATTACCCCACCCATGACTTGGAGTTAGCGTCAGTCGTGTTTGCGCTATACATTCCAAGACACTGCCTTTTCGGGGAGAGATTTTTCCTATTCAAAGATCATAAGGCACTATAGTATTTGTTCACTCAAAGAGAGTTGACTTTGCGTCAGCGTTTGTGGCTAGAATTTGTGAAAGATTATCAGTTTGACATCTAGTATCACCTGGGGATGGATAATATAGTGCCAAATACATTGAGGCGAAGGCTAGTAGGGGATCTAACTGAAGTTTGGAAGGCAAAATGGAAGGAGCTAGGACATCAGGATTCAATTGCTAGAACATTTATATCAGTTATGACCGTTACCCCCAGATTGTCATGAGTGTGGTACAGGACCAGGAAGCGGATTCATTTTGTTATGATCGAATCGAATAACTTTTAACTGGGGGAGTGGATTCCTACTCCATGAGTTTAAATGGAGGCTTAGGCTTTAATGGGAGACTAATTATCTTAGAGGGGGAGGACATGGGACATGCGGTGATTACAGAGTCTCATGGGTCACGATTTGCGATACATCCTAGAGGGTATAAGATGTACCAAGATATGAGATGGTAATATTGGTGGAGTGGGATGAATATAGACATTGCATAGTTTGTCTCGAGGTGTACCACTTGTCAGCTGGTGAAGGTGGACCATCACAACCCAATAGGGGTTCTATAGCCGTTAGAGAGTCTGATGCAGAAATGGGAAAGCATTTCCATGAATTTTATTGCTAGGTTGCCTCACAGTGGGGCCATGATTCCATTTGGGTGATAGTGGATGGATTAACCATGGTAGCTCCCTTTCTACCAGTCCGGACGAATTATACTATAGGACAGTATGCTGATTATCATCGCTGAGATAGTAAGATTGCATGTGATGCCACTCGATATTGTGTCTGATAGGGACAAGATTTTTATGTCTCAATTTTAGGAAAGTTTTCAGGAGGTCATGGGTACCGAGTTACGATTGAGTATAACCTATCACCCTCAGACGAATGGGCAGACAGAGAGGATGAATCATATGTTGGAAGATATGCTACGGATGTGTATCGTTGATTTTAGAGGGGGTTGGGAGCAGTATCTTCCACTGGTGGAGTTTTCAGATAATAACTATTATAAGTTTACTATTGGCATGGAACCACTTGAGGCATTGTACGGTAGACCTTATTGTTCACCCGCTTGTTAGTTAGAGGTGGGGGACAGCAAGCTACTTAGACCAGAGTTAATTCAGGATACTTTAGCCAAAATTGAGTTGATTCAGAGTCATATACTGATAGACCAGGACAGACAAAAGAGTTATGACGATTCCAAGAGGTTCTTCCTGGAGTTTAATGTGGGAGACTATATGCTACTATGTGTATCTCCTATGAAAGGGATAATGAGGATTGGGAAGAAAGGGAAGTTAGCACCAAGGTATATGGGGCCATTCCCTATCATTGAAGGGATTGGTCCAGTGCCATATAGACTAGGGTTGCCGGAGCACTTGCATTAGATTCATGATGTATTCCACCTTTCTTCATTGAGGTGGTATCTCCTCGATGAGTTAGGTCACACTCACATTTCTTTTGAGGAGATTGATTTGCAATCTGATATTTCGTACGTGGAGAATCCAGTTGCTATCCTAGATAGTAATGACAGGAGATTGAGGTCGACGATAATTGAACTTGTATGTGTTTAGTAGGGGCATCATAATGCCAACGAGTCTACTTGGGAGCGTGAAGATGAGATGCTCGCAAAATATAGAGAGTTATTTCCACCATGTATTTTTTCCTGAATTTCGGGACAAAATTCTATGATTAGGGGGGAGTATGTAATACCCTGTAATTTTAATGATTTTTATATTGGGATTAATTAAATTAAAACAGGAAATTAATCCCGATTAAAATAAGTATTAATTAGCGAGACAAGGGTTAATATTTATTCATATTTAATATTACTTGGTGAATGAGTAATAAATTAATAAGAAAGTATTACGATTGTTGTGAGTGAGAAATACGACAATTACAGTAATTTTATCGGGACGCGCGTGTTAGTCGTGTCGGGACTTAATTTTATAAGATAAAAGATAATTTATTTATGGGTCATCCAAATGGTCATTTTTTAGTGTGCCAATGTGTCTAAAAGGATTGAAATAGTTTGAAAAGTGTAATATGGGGTTTAAATTGGGTTCCGATGAATTTTTAGGCCAAACCGGCACACCGAATGGGTATTTTGGTCTTTTAATTTTTTGGAGAAAATAGACCTACGAAAATTGGAGAGTTATAACATCAGTTAAGTAAATGTAATTAGGGTAGAAGTTACAAAACATACACAAATGCCATTAGGGAAGGAACAGGAGGAGTTTCAAGGCCATCGCACACCGATTTGCAACACAGCCACCATCGAAGCGTACATTAAGAGGAAAGGAAATCAATAACACCACAATTATGCAAAAAAAAATCAGACATTTGAATTGATGCAAGTATTTATCTTGCTAATTTTAAGCATATATACCATCCATGTTAGTGTAGGATGAATAGCCTCTTAAAATTATGGATATTGGCTTTAATTTGGAAGGTTTAATTCATGTTTTGGGTAGGAATCATGATAGGTTAAATCCCTTTATCAATGGAGAATGAATTTGATGAATTAATGTTATAAACATGTGAATAAAATTGGGTTCTTAATGGACTTCTTGAACAAAAAAGACAATCTAGGGTTTTAGGATTTATTGTTTCGTTAATTCAATTTAAAGGTGTCCCTTGATGATTTAATGATTCTGTTACGTTAATAATAATTTATTCCTGTTACTATGATGTTGGGTACATTTGGTTGGGAGTTTAGGATTATATAATTGTGGTTTAGAGGATTGAAAATGGTGAAATCCCGTAATGACTAAATAAAGAAGACGATACATGTTATCGCGAATTGATTTCGCTCCTTGGAATAATCGATTTGGAATACGAATCGATTCGAAAGAAGGCCAAATCAATTTCATTTCCTAGAATTGGACAATTTTCCCCCTTTTTTCTTAGAGCAAATGGGAAACGATTGGGTTAACTTTTTAAGTAATTTCAAAACATAATGGGAGATTTTTAAATTACCAGTAGGCTAATGTCAGGATTCGAACTTAGTCACATAAGGAGAATTGAAGGCTAAGTCTAACTAGGCATAATTGGGTAATAAAACCTAATTCAGTGAATACTATCGTGTCACGGGGAATCGGGAGGACACATGACTTGGACCAGTAAGGTATGAGTGAGATAACTATTGAAATATTTTCAAAGGTATTTGATGATTTTAGGGTAGGGGAAATACTCTACAATGTATGATAAGAGGTAAAATGGTAAATGGATAATGCGTAGGATATTCAAGAGTTGTATGCTATGTACGGGATTTATTACTGATTACATGTATGCCTACACTAAATATACATATTGTAGAGGGGGATTGAAGGTAATCTTGACATTAGGTACAAATCCCCAGTTAGCAACATTGTTTGAGATTATGCAACCGAGGTAGCTCAAGCGTGCCAACTCAGCAAGGTAGCTCGGCGTGGCAGCTCATATTTTAGCTTATTGTATTAGTCATATTGTATCTTTGATTATATTGACTGTAAGCTATAACGGTTGTAATGAAGTAACGATAATAACAAAAGAGTTTGTATGAGGTCAAACGGTACTTGCGAGAGACCAGGCTTGGCAGGGCTTGGGAGAGCTTTCATGCTCTATCGAATGACCTCACCGTGGGAACTTTAGAGGGACTTGGTTTGGAGGATTGAGAAGTAAGGCACCGTTGGGTCTTGTCCTAACCATCTTAGATACACCTGGTAAAACACCGAAGGACCATGACCATGGAACCTCAGGCGGAGCAGCTTGAAGTTCCATTGGGCATTGAGTTATGAACCAAGTAGCCCTCTACTTAATGTCACATCTACTGTAGGTGATGTCACTAGCCAGCTAAACAATGTCAGACCTACACTTGTGTAAACCACCGTGGTATTTGGGGCTGTCAGGCAGTTGGTGAGCCACCTCAGCGACAACAGCCCCCTGACACACAGTGGTTAGGCAAAAGGCATGTATTGGCATTTAATATTTATGACGTGGAGACAACTAGTGCATCAGGCATTTAATGTTGTGACATAAAGTATGAGGGATGCATTTTCATAGTTTTAATGACTGAGTTGCCTCGGGGGTGGTGTGAAGGGATATTTAAGGACCCCAACCACCTTTGAGGAAAGGGAGAGACTTTTGGAGAGTTTAGAAGTTATTGCAAAACTAGAGAGTTTACTCACTCACCATTGTCATTTATTATAAATCTTTTAATACTTGACAGAGATTCTTAAGGGTGTTTGGTGTGTTTCTGCCTGCCTGCTAAGGTGTATCTAGGGTGACTACTTCTCTCTCCCTCTAGCTAAGCCATTTCTAAAGTTCATTATCATTCCCTGAGTTATACACGAGAGACTTTGTGAGTTTAACCAGAGTCTATCTTCATTGGGCTCGTGTTTATGTGTTCTATCATTAATCCCAAGCTTTGGCCAACTAACTTGTCATTACCGTACTCAATAGGGGTTACGCCTCCATATATAATCTAAAGTACCCTTCTACATTTGGCGACTCCGCTGGGGAGGCATCCTTCTAGATAAGGAGTATGGCACAAGATAATGCTACTTGGAGACTCAATTTCGATGACATTCAGTATAATGAAGAACAGGCTGCGAGAGAGCAAGAGGCCCTAGGAGATGGGGCTCCTCGAGTAGAGGTACCTCTGGCGCCAGCAACGATAGGCATCCCAAGGGTTGCCCAACCTCCTGTGATCACGGGGTTGGGACCCGCCCAGATTTCCCTCCTCATGAGAAAGTTTCACGAGTTCTTGCAACCTCTGGTGGCTTCAACTATGCTGGGAGGGTTATAGGCTAATGCTTTCGTAACACCAGGAATAGCCCCAACGGTCCCACCAGGGGCAGGTGTTACAGGAGCGGTCCCAACAAGTGTACCCTCTGTTGGGAATCCAGCTGTGGGTACCTCAGGAGTTTCAACGGCACCACCGGTAACGTTAGTGTCGATTACAACGAGCGGTCGGCTCTCTGCCCCATCGCTGGTGGCCCCGGTAGCCTCTCCCATGGAAGAAATGAGAAAAGAGATGCAGAAGGAGATGATGAAGTTCATGAAGGCTTCCTCGCAGGCTGTGGGCGAGGTGGCTTCGATGTACGATGACTTTCGAACACCTTACCCCTAGGAATACAACGAAGAACCCTACCCGAAGGACTATATTCCCCCTACCTTTGAAAAATACTCAGGGAAGGGTGGGAACCCGAAGGAACACATTAAGCATTTCGTTGAACACTTGGGAGAGCACTGCAATGGTAAAAAGCTTAGACTAAGGGAGTTCTCCAAATCCCTAACTGATAAAGCATACACTTGGTACTCTCTTCTACCTCCCAATAGCGTCTCTACGTGGGAGGACATGCATGTTTTGTTCGTCCGAAAGTTCTTCTTGGCAGAAGATGAGTTCACCCTAACCCAACTTGGAAGGGAGAGGCAAAGGCCAGGAGAAGAGGTAGTGGCCTATATTCGAAGGTTTAGGGAAAGGTCCCTCGATGTAAGGGAAGAAGCTAAGGAGGCCAGGTTACTACAGATTTGTGCTGAGGGATTACTTCCTGAGTATATCTGTCACCTAATCAATGAGACACGCGAGGGAACATTTTTAGCATTCTTAAAATCCGCAAGAAATATCTCCTTGGTGGTGCGACCTAGCCCGGTAGTAGCTCCCATGGTGTTCAGACAGCCGATACAACCCATTGGAGGAAGGTCTTAGGCCCCACGGGTGGGATATATCGAGAGGGAAGATGGGGGGAAGGCCCAGAGGAAGGACAATAAAAGAAAGTTCGGAAGAGATAGAGAAGACCCGCCACCGCTACCTTGTACTATGGAGGAGGCTGTGAGTTGCTATAACGCAATGGTCCAAGGTGAAACGTTTTATGAACCAAAAGGTGTTCCGACGGAAGAGCCCGACGCAACAACTAGGGCTGACCCCAAATATTGTCAGGTTCATCGAAAGGTCCAGCATCCAACAGAAAGCTTCTTCACGCTGCGAAGGATCATCGACAAGTACATGAAGGCGGGGACATTGCAAATTCCCCCAGAGAACGTTAACAATAACCCACTCCCGGTGCATGGGGCCAATCTGGTAATGGCCTATGATAAGGAAGCAAAATGGGACGGGGGAAAGGCAACGATGAAGGAGTTCGATGAAGCACTGGAGCATTGCACTAGGGGAATGGCTAACATAGTTCTAGCTTATGATGAAGCAAGTGCTAGGGATGTAGAATACGCCTACAGCGTGGAGGGTGAGGAAACGGACCCAGTTGTAGAATATAGCGCAGTTTCAAAATCTCCAAAGTTCACTTGGTTCTTCGACCAAGTGGGAATCCCAAAAGAGAGCAGAATGGAGATAACTCAGGCGATCTTAGATATTGCAAGGAGAAATGCAGTCCCCTCGATAAGATGGAGGGGACCCATGGCTAGGCTGGTAAAGAAGTTCCTATCAGAGGTAACGTTCAGCGATGCGGATAGAGCTGTAAGGTTCCCCCATAATAGGCCTCTGTATGTAACCGCCAGTGTTAACGGGGTCAGCTTTGCAAGGACTCTTATGGATGGGGGTGCTTCCATCAACATTATGCCAATCAACTCCTTCCACGCGGCCAATATTCCTGAAAAAAGGTTGGTTCCCATGCCCTTGGTAATCTCGGGCTACTATAATCAATCTTCCAAATCCATCGGGTATGTAAACGTGGGGATAGTAATGGGAAATCTAAGTTCCCATATCAATTTCCATGTAATAGAAAGCGCAACTTCCTATCATTTGTTAATAGGAAGAGTATGGATGCACAACCAAGGGTTAGTTCCCTCAACGTACCATCAGTGTGCTAAGGCGAATATCAAGGGGACAAAAGTGACTATTAGGGAAACTAAGAGGCCTTTCGCTATCGAAGAAGCACACTTGGTGGATGAAGCCTTTTATACAGAGCTCGAAGAGGACGTGCGGGTTCTAACAAGAAGAATGGAGGAAGCATGGGTCCCCTCGATTAGAGAAAGAATGGGACCTTTAAATCAGAGTGGCGAAGGGGGGAGGATCGAGGAAACATATCGGGCGGTCCCTCGACCCCAGAACATCTCGAAGCATCTCAAAGAAAAGATGAGGCCTAGGACAGACCCAGGCGACCATGAGGTCTAACGACAAAGCGTGTTAAGTCATTTTTCAGGGGAAAGAATCGCAGAGGTGTCCAGAGAAAGGAAGAGAAAGGCCGTAGCAACAGCTACCAGCAGGAAATGCAAGAAAATTGTCACTAAAGAGGGAAAAGTGGTGTACCGCTTATAATGGTGTGAACGGGCAGCCGAAAAAGCTAACAATGAGGTTGAACCGATATATGAGTGTTTTTTAGTAGATCAACGGAGGCAGTGTATGGTGATAGACAACTCCAACATACAAGAGTTCATAGAAGATGTCGCCGAAGAACCAGACTACATGACGGACCAACCAAGGCCCCAGGCACAAGAGTTGGAGCAGCTAAACTTGGAAAGAGATGGAGAAGATCCAAGGCCTATCTTTATCTCGAAAGATCTTGGTAAGGAGAAACGAGAAGCCTTGGTTGACCTGATTCGGGAATTCATAGATGTTTTCGCATGGAAGTACACTGAAATGGAAGGGCTGGATGAGGAAGTGAGCTGCCACAAGTTGAACGTGATGCCTTCGGCTATTCCGGTGAAGCAGGCAACAAGAACTTACAAGCCAGAAATAGATTTAAAGATTAAAGAAGAGGTCCAACGCTTATTGGCAGCAGGATTTATCAAGCCCATACAACATCCCCTCTGGTTATCCAGTATTGTGACAGTGGGGAAGAAAGACAAAAAACAAATAATGATCTGCGTGGACTTTAGAGACTTGAATAGGGCTTGCCCCAAGGATGAGTTTCCCCTACCCTCCATCGACAGTTTGATAGATGCCACGGCTGGTCATGAGATGTATAGCTTCATGGATGGATATGTGGGATACAACCAGATCAAGATGGACCCCTCCGACGCAGAGAAAACAACATTCAGACGCCGTTGGGCAACTTCATGTACAAAGTAATGCCGTTTGGACTCAAGAACGCCTGGGCTATGTACCAAAGAACAATGATGGACATTTTTCATGACTTCTTCCACAAATTTGTGAAATTCTACGTAGACGACTTGGTCATCAAATCAAAGAAGGAGGAGTCCCATCTGAACAACTTAAGGAAGGTGTTTGCTTGGTGCAGGAGGTATAAGTTAAGGATGAACCCGTTAAAGTGTGTCTTCGGAGTAACAAGTGGTAAGTTCTTAGGCTTCATGGTTAATCAACAAGGGGTACAGATGGACCAGGATAAACAGCGGGCCATCTTGGAGATTCCATGCCCAAGAACGGCGAAGGAGCTAAAAAGTTTCCTCGGTAAAGTCTCCTAACTTAGGAGATTTATGACTGGATTGGCCGAAATAACACACCCACTGATTTGGCTGCTACGAAGGAACACGAAATTCAAATGGGAAGAGGCTCACCAGAAGTCCCTTGTTGGGTTGAAGAAGCTGCTCGTATCACCACAAACCATGGTTCCTCCCCAGGCGGGAGCTCCGTTGCAGCTATACCTTACATCCACCACGAGGTCCGTTGGAGCTCTGCTGGCACAAGAAGTAAACGGGCAAGAACGGCTGGTTTACTACCTCAGTAGAATTATACATGGGCCAGAAACTAGATATACTAGCTTAGAAAGGCATTATTTAGCCTTGGTCTTTGTAGCACAAAAACTTAGGCATTATATGTTGTCTTTTACCATTCATATTGTAACTAGATGCGACCCAATTAGGTATTTGCTCGCAAAGACTATATTGATTGGCAGGGCAGCTAGATGGTTCCTTATTCTCTATGAATATGACTTAAAATGTGTGGTCCCTCGCACAATCAAAATCCAGGCGTATGCCGACCTATTGGCCATCTTCCCTTCAGGAACCTTCGAGCCATCTAGGGAAGACATTCCAGGAAATGATTTATAGGCCAATTACCTGGATGCAACCGAGGAGGAATCGACGATGCAGTTCGATGGATCTTCAGCAGAAAAGAAGGGAGGAGCATGGTTTATTCTTTCAAAAGGGATGGAAGAGATTTGCCTTTCCTACAAACTAGATTTCCCTTGCTCTAATAACGAGGAAGAATACGAGGCGTTGGTACTAGGGCTTCTACAGGCTCTTCGGAGGGGAATTCGTTCACTCTGCATTAAGGGTGACTCGAACTTAGTAATTCAGCAGGTAAATGGAGAATATGCGTTGAAACACATGAGCCTGACGCCCTATAGAATAATCATTCAAAGGATCCTTAACCAGTTCCATCGGACCAAGATCAGGAGACATCCCAGAATGATGAACCGCCATCCGGACGCCTATGCCACTATTGCCCAGAAGATGATAATGAAAACTAATGAGACTACAGTTGTGATCCAACGAAGAACAGCTCCTTCGGTAGTAAGGAAGAGGTGGGCTGGAGAAGAGATATTAAGAAGCAACTGGAGTCTGGGGAGGGGGTGATGCGGCTAGGAGAGTTGGCCCAATATTTTACACGCCAGGGAAATCTCTATTTTAGAAATACAGGAGGACGGTTGTCAAGATGCGTCAGCCCAGAGGAGGCTGAGCAAAATATTGAGGAAAACGCATGAGGAGCACTGCGAAACGACTGAGATACCTCTATATAGGAGAATTCAAAGGGAGGGGTATTTCTGGCCTAGAATGAAGCAAGATGAGGTAGAGCTACAACGGAAATGCAACAAGTGTCAGCTATTCTTCGAAGCAACTGAGTGCCATTTTATTGAAGCTCAAACGGACTGGAGGCAGCCCTACATCGACTTCATTCAGGAAGGGGTTGTCCCAATGGAGAAAATAGATGCAATGGGTCTGAGACGAAGGGCTCCAAGGTTCTAAGTCCAGGAGGGGCAACTTTATCGAAAGGGGTACTTTAACAGGCCCTTGCGATGTGTCACGAGGGAAGAAGCATTGGAGGTCCTCAAACAAGCGCACGATCCAGCACATATAGGAGGAGCCAAGCTGTATGATCAGTTGATGACATTGGGGTATTATTGGCCAACAATGGAGAAAGACTCTGCGGAGTTTGTTCAAAAATGCAAGGCTTGCCAACTCCATGGGAATATGATCCATGCCTGATCGGTAGACTTGCACTCTGTGTCAACCCCCTATCCAATTCATACTTGGGCATTCAACCTAGTGGGGGCAATACACCCCTCTTCGAGAGGCAAAATATGGATACTAGTAGCAACGGAATGTTTCATAAAATGGGTCGAGGCAATACCACTCAAACGGGAAACGGTTGGGGTGGTGAGCAACTTCATCAGAGAATACATCATTTGCCGTTTTGGGATCCCAAAAGTAATTCTCTGGGATAATGGGACCCCCTTCGTCAATTCTGAAGTAACAATGCTCACGGACAAGTACTCCATTGTTCATCACACTTCAACAGTGGCATACCCAAAGGGAAATGGTCAGGCCGAAGAAACTAACAAAACCCTGATTAATATCTTCACCAAAATGATGGAAGACTTTCCAGGGGCGTGGGATGACAAGATACCAGCTGTCTTGTGGGCCTATCGAACAACCAAGCAAAAACCCACAGGATACACGTCGTTCTCTCTTGTTTATGGGGCTGAGGCAATCCTCTCAATAGAATTGGAAGTCCCATCTGCTCGTTATGCCTTGAGAAGTAGCATGCTCCCTCATAGTAGACATGTACAGCTGGAAGCATTGGATGAACACAGAGATAACTCGATGCAACACTTTCAAATATATACAAAACAACTCTCCAGGGCATATGATAACTTGGTGAGACTAAGGAAGTTCGTGGAAGGAGACCCTGTATTGAAAGTGGCAGTGAAGCACATCAGGAGACTTCCTCTACCAAAGTTCGCAGCCAACTGGGAGGGACCTTTCGTTGTGAAGGAAGCTCATGACTCAGGTTATTGCTTAATTTCGAAGTTAGAAGAAAATAATACATTTAAGATTAACAATAAGTGGCTGAAGGTTTATCATGTGTAAACAACCAAGTTTGAACTGATGTTATGACTAGCTATCGTTATAAATATACAAGTTTTGGGTGACATTTTTTTAGCATAATGGAAGAATTGCAGAAATACAAAACTCTATAGCACACAACAACAGTCACAGCACGCGAAGGGATTGAAAAGTATATGTTCTTCATTCATAAACAATAGAGCATTACAAAATTTCTTTTGGGAGCTATTGCCCAAGAATTACATAGAAAAAAGCAGTAAAGGATCTGTATACAAGAAGTAACTAGTCTAAAAGAAAAGATAATAGAAACCTCCAGCCTCATTTGCACTTGTGTACGTTCGATCAGGAGTCTCTCACGCTTCAGTTTGACCAGGCACAAATCTTCTTCAGCATCTTTTAGCTCTTGATCCACTACTTCCAAAAGGGTTTCCAATGCGACCAACCTAGCTTCCTCAGCTTCCTGGTCCTCCTGGTGCTTTCGTAACACTTCCCTCTGGCTGATCAGTTGCTAGTTCTTCAAAGTCTTCAGATACGTTACAAGCTAGTCAAAACGGAAACCATCACGTCCCAACCCCTTCAGAAAATCTAGAAATTGGTTAAGAAGGGATCTGGTAACACTTGCAGTAGGGGTACTGGCAATTTCAGCAACAACGATCGGCATGCCTTGCAGTCTGTGACTCATCACATGAATATTGGAGCGCAGGAAATCTGGTGTGAAGTCTCAGGGTGGCGATTCACCAGTTGATCAATCACCAAGCGATGGTTTATAGGCATTTGAGGAGACTACCGAAGCACCATCAAGCAGAACACATGAGGAGCCAGATCGGAAAGAGGCCGTTCACACCCAGACTCGCTCTCGGCTGCAACACCAGCGTAGAACCTTGATCATCATGAATAGAATTTTTCGAAACATCAGGTTCTCGGAAGGGCGAGCCTACAGGTGAGAGAACTGGGGGCGAATTTTCCCGAGCAACCTGAAAAGAAGTATCCCACATGATGAAATTATGAATAAAAACTTAACAAGTGTTTTCGTTGTTAAGTCACCGTTATAAGGTGGAGTTAATGGAAAAAATCTTAACAAGCGCTTTCGTCGTTAAGTCACCGTTATAAGGTGGAGTTTTTGAAAAAACTTAACAAGTGTTTTCGTTGTTAAGTCACCGTTATAAGGTGGAGTTTATGAAACACTTAACAAGTGTTTTCGTTGTTAAGTCACCGTTATAAGGTGAAGTTTATGAACAAAACTTAACAAGTGTTTTCATTGTTAAGTCACCGTTATAAGGTGGAGTTTATGGGAAAAAATCTTAACAAGCGCTTTCGTTGTTAAGTCACCGTTATAAGGTGGAGTTTATGAAAAAAAAACTTAACAAGTGTTTTCGTTGTTAAGTCACCGTTATAAGGTGGAGTTTATGAAAAAAACTTAACAAGTGTTTTCATTGTTAAGTCATCGTTATAAGGTGAAGTTTAAGAAAAATCTTATGAAAAATCATAAGATGGAGATTATGGAAAATCGTAACAAAAGTTAGCAAGAAAAATATACCTCAGTCACAACGGGAGCATATGAGGCAGCCACTGGGACAAGAACCGTTGGGGGAGAGATTGCTACCCCAGAAGCCATAACGGGGTCCCTGGACGTAGAAGCCTCCACATTTGGCAAAACTCTTGGCAAAACTCTATCGCCCGTATAGGGCACAAGGGCCAGCATACGGGGTTCATCATGCGAAGACACTGAGCCCTCAAACAAAGCCACATCAGGAGGGGGTGTAAACGCACCAACCTGGGTCCTCACTACAGGAGTTGGTGCAAGATCAGGAGAAAACTTTGCACAAAGCCAAGTGTTAGAAAAGAAGAATGGGCACAGAAAATATGAAGAAATACTCCTACGTGATACTTACCTCAGTTATGATACTAAAAAGAGGAATGGAAGTCAGGGGTCTCATCAGCGTCGTCGGAAAAAGTACGCTTGCCAACAACGAAGATATTTCAACCTGGGGTACCTGAAACATATAAGAATTCAGCAAGCCAAATAAGAAAGGAGTGGGACCAAAAAGACTACAACAAATATACTATAGAGGAAATCATACCTCGGGCTCACTCTCCCCAACAAGAACAACGGGGAGAGGAACCTCAGGTGAGGCCTGTAGATTAAAAGGGGCCGAGGGTGTTATCTCGGATTGTGTTATTTCGGGTGGTGTTACCACTTTAGGCGAGGAATCACCTCCCCCAATGACCTCCCTTACACGTTGACTGCCAACACGTCGAGAATAGGTAAGCCCCGTCATGAGAGAACGGGGAGGAGTCACATCGGTACGAGGTGCACCGAAGTGTCCCCACACAAAAGGGCTTACGGGAGGGCTAGAGTGGTCTGTTCTTTCTATTTTAACTCCCTGCACCACAGTTGTCAAAAAAAAAAGAAGGAAAATATATGTATAAGTAAAGACAGTCCTCCTTAAGCAAAAGGGATATAATAACTAAATCAGGCATACATACCTCCGATTCAGAAGGATAATGAGAAGGCACGACCACGGGCGAAGAAGGAGGAGTAACAGCAACAGAAGGGGCAGGAGTGGAATGCACCTCAGGAGTCCGTTTCTTCTGGGACTTGGTGCCCAGAGTCTTCTTCCTTGATCCTGCTGCGCCAGTACTGACCCCTTGAGGAACCCTGGAGCTCTTCCTCCTTCTGACCATTGGCTCTGAAGGATCCACCACCACCATGGGGAAAGCAATAGAGGAAGGGACAACGACTGCATGCCGTTGATACTCGGCATTTATTCGGTCTAGTTCTGCTTGGGCCTCCCTCCTTACACGCTCAGCCATCTCAGCAGGCATGGGAGGTGGAACCGAGTCTATGGGAAGAGACGCCACGGGAGTTTGGGGCTTCTGGGACTTCGGCATGGATGACCCACTCTTGGCCATTTTTGCCCTCTTGACAGGTGGTGGAGAAGCCCCCTCGTGGGTAGTAGCTGCAGTAGAGGGGGCAGCCTTCTTTGGAACAGCAGGAGTCCTCGATTTTGGCGTTGCAACTAGTACCATGGGGAAAAATGGAGGAAGCTCGGTAGGAGGTGCTTTGTGGGTTGAACTTAGGGGGAATTCTATCCCAAGCACAGAGTTGCCTTTTAGCCCCAACTCTAGGGCAGAAAATGAAGAAACGGGAGGGTATACCGGCTCTCCCTCAATGAACATAGCAATTTCAGCCAATACTTGGTGGAAAACAAAGGGGTCACATCCCCATGTCTAGTAATAGTTGGAATGGTGACACGCCCAGCCATTGTTGAACATATCCCCCACGCAGCAGTTGAAGAAAACAAGGAGCATGCCTCGCCAAAGGATACCTTGGGGTTTAACGACTGAAACACTGGACGTGGCACCCCCTGGTCAAACCCAAACTGACGGCTGCATCGGTTGGGATTATAATGCTCGCTCGTGTATCCCCACTCGGTGTAGGAGGGCAGATGTCCAGGAGAAAGCAGAAGAACCACGACAAGCGAGGGATCCTCAATGTCGGGAGAAGGGTCCTGTATCAATCTGGCATCATGATGAAAAAATTCACAAGTGTGAAAAAAAGCCTCTTCCTGATAGGGCCTCATAACGAAATTCTCGAAACGGTCAATCACAAATCAACTCCTTTAGGCTTTGTCTCTTATGATAAATTAAAGACTGAGGAGGCAAAATTGTTTCACCCGAAGGAGGACTGTTGGGCTTGGCCGCTACGGCAGGAAAGCGGAAGTAGAGAAATCTGGTCAGAAGAACGCTGTTGGCAAAATTGGCTAAGTTATAACGACCAATAGAGCGTTCCATGTCAAATAAAGCCCTATCCAACCAGGTGTACAGGGATCCCAAGGCAATTGCTGCCAGGGGAAGCTTTATGCCTCGAGCTAAGCGAAGGGACAGGTTAATAAGGTCTCTTCGGGGCTCGTCTTTGGGCTTTCCCGTCAAAAGGAAACGGGATATAATTACAAGAATGTAAGCGGGAAGCTCCAACGGAGTACCTTGACCAGGGGAATTTGATGAAGAACTTCCTTCACTAGAACTCTTTAAGAAATAATTGATCAAGGGAGAAAAAGTAGATTTGTTAGAAGAACCGATGCAACTTCGGCATATGCGATCCAACTCCAAACGATCTGTAGTCTCTTGAGCATCAAGATCCTCATCGGTGTAAGGCTCATGGCCTGTTGCATCGAGGCCCATGAGCTCACACGCGTCCTCCAGAGTTATGGTAAACTCACCCCACGCAGCGATGAACGTATGAGTATCCACGTTCCATCGAGAGACCAGGACAGGAAGGGCAGCATTGTTCTTTAATAGAGTAAACTCACCAAACCATCTAACCCGTTGCAGCCCGATCTTAGTAAGGACATCAGCATAGGAACTCTGCATGTGAGAGTTCCAGGCAGCAAAGTGCGCGGGGGATCCCCCGGGTGCTTCGAAATCAATATGGGACCATGGAAAGTCCCCTCGCTCCAAGAGAAATCTGAGAGTTCCTTCTAGGGGCAGAAATCCCCACTTAGACAATTCTTCGTCCTCATCACCCAACAGTAGGGCGTCAAACTTGGAAGAAAAACACACAGCCTTACAGGCAACAGCAAAGCCATCACCCTCCCCAAAAATGGGAGAGCGACGGTAAAACCTCAGCTATTCCTGGTGAGCAGCACCCAGGGCGGAGGCAGCAGTGGTGGTGGCAGACGGAACACTGGTGGCAGACACGGTGGGGTTGCTTGAAGACGCCATGGCAAATAATAAAACCGTCACAGAGAAAGCTTCGAGACAAAAAAGGATTGAGAGCGAGAATGGAGAAGCACGATCACAAGTGGTGGTATGGAAGATGAAGAATAAAGCTCTTGCAACAATGGAGTCTCTCTCTCTCTTTCTAAAAAAGAAACGCCAGTCTGAAGAAGATAATAACGGAGTAAGAAAAAACAAAGGAGAAGGTTCAAAGTATTTTGAATATGGCTGTTTGAAAATCTCGAGTTTTGGCGTTTATATTTCCTAACCCTCGCACGTGCACGACCGCTTATAATCATTTCACATGAACACGTGACACCTTGGGAAGTGCTTTGATAGTTGAGAGGACTGCGCCACCTCATTAATGAAGTGACGTCTGGGGAACACTAATAGTTGCCTTCCTATACAAGCTTGAGTTTTGGCGCCAATAAAATTTCTTGTCAAACTTATCCCTTAAAGACCCAACGAATAAGATGTCCCAACGGTTCTACATAAAGGAAAAAGGCCTGAATATTTTCACACAAAGAAAGGTCCATCGGTTTGAGACATTTCGTGTAGACATTTCTTGTTCCAACAAATCCCTCCAAGAGGGGGCAAATGTAGAGGGGGCTTGAAGGTAATCTTGACATTAGGAATAAATCCCCAGTTAGCAACAGTGTTTGAGATTATGCAATCGAGGTAGCTCAAGCGTGGCAACTCAGCAATGTAACTCGGCGTGGCAACTCATATTTTAGCTTGTTGTATTAGTCATATTGTATCATTGTTTATATTGACTGTAAGCTATAACAGTTGTAATGACGTAACGATAATAAAAAAAGAGTTTGTGTGAGATCCAACGGTACTTGCGAGAGACCAGGCTTGGCAGGGCCTGGGAGAGCTTTCATGCTCTATCGAATGACCTCACCGTGGGAACTTTAGAGGGACATGGTTTGGAGGATTGAGAAGTAAGGCACCGTTGGGGCTTGTCCTGTCCATCTTAGATACACCTGGTAAAATAGCGAAGGACCATGACCGTGGAACCTCAAGCGGAGCAGCTTGAAGTTCCATCGGTCATTGAGTTATGGACCAAGTAGCCCTCTACTTAATGTCACATCTACTGTAGGTGATGTCACTAGCCAGCTAAACAATGTCAGACCTACACTTGAGTAAACCACAGTGGTATTTGGAGCCGTCAGGCAATTGGTGAGCCACCTCTGCGACAACAACCCCCTGACACACAGTGGTTAGGCAAAAGGCATGTCTTGGCATTTAATTTTTTGACGTGGAGACAACTAGTGCATCAGGCATTTAATGTTGTGACATAAAGTATGAGGGATGTCTTTTCATAGTTTTAATGACTGAGTTGCCTCGGGGGTGGTGTGGAGGGCTATTTAAGGATCCCAACCACCTTTGAGGAAAGGGAGAGACTTTTGGAGAGTTCAGAAGTTATTACAAAACCAGAGAGGTTACTCACTCACCATTGTCATTTATTATAAAGCTTTTAATACTTGGCAGAGATTCTTCAGGGTGTTTGGTGTGTTTCTACCTGCCTGCTAAGGTGTATCTAGGGTGCTTACTTCTCTCTCCCTCTAGCTAAGCCATTTCTAAAGTTCATTATCATTCCCTGAGTTATACACGAGAGACTTTGTGAGTTTAAGCTGAGTCTATCTTCATTGGGCTCGTGTTTATGTGTTCTGTCATTAATCCAAAGCTTTGGCCAACTAACTTGTCATTACCATACTCAATAGGGGTTACGCCTCCATATATAATCTAAAGTACCCTCCTACACATATATATGGTTGGTGTGAATACCTATTGTCATATTTGTTATGCGTAAACATACCTAGGCTACTTGCTATCGCGATAGGGTGTGTGTCTTGGACAATCTTATCCCGATGAGCCCATTGGGTGGGATCTTGACTTGTACCTCAGAACATAGAACTTTGGGATTGAGAACCACTTGTGTGAATAAGGGTGTGGCCATAATTTGGGTGTGCTAGGTGTGTGCATTGCCGAAAGGCTTAGAACGATGTTCGCCTCCAATTTGTGTGAATTGTGAATATATGGTTTGAGAGTGATTCCGAAACCGGTGTCCTTTATTTACTACATGATGCACCAGGAATTGATAGCAAAGTATGCTCGTATTGCAGGTCTCTACCTCCGAATTTCGTATTGGTATATATTATAAGTGTCGTGTATATATATGCATGATTTACTCTACTACGAGTGCACTAGTTGATGAGATAGATAGTGATATTTAAAATAATATAATTATGTGGGAACATAATAGTTAATTGGCAATTTTCATGAACAACTGATCTTAGAAATTTAATGACGTATTCTATGGTCCATATAGGTGGGCACAATAAATTAATATATGGATCGAGACTTGGTTTGAACTAGTTGGGAACTAGGACGGTTTATGAGTATACGTTAGGTGTGCAAAGTGGTTGAGAGGTGAGGATCTCAAGTGAGGGCATGTAGAATTAACATGTATATAATAACTACTCTTACTGCATTTGAAATACTTTATAAACTTTTTCAAACTATTATACTTGGGGGCTCTGACCCATTTCAAATCCATTTTTATAAAAACATTTTAGGTGCCTAGCCACAGGGATGCCAGGCATAGGAGTTCCCTTATTTGGTGCACTGCAGCTACTGTGGAAGTTGCAGAATCTCGGTGATAGATGCCTCCACATTTATCCATTCTTATTTAGCACTTATATGTCTTGGTTGAGCATGTCTCCCATCTCTAGCCAGTGATTATTTTTAGAGACTTTCACTTTTATTTTATTCCCAATATTGACCGCGGATTTTTATTATGCATAGTTGTATTACAATTTTTCATCTGGAGTGTTTTTCCTGACATATTTATTCATCTTGTTATTTTATCATTCATTACTATGAATATGGAAATGGTGCATGCGATCTATTATTTTAACTTATTGCTTTTATGGAAATTCTTACTTTTCGTATTAAAATCCTTACAATTTTTTTTTGAAATGTAATCGCCATATATACCGGGCGAATCTAGGATAGGGTTTGGTCGGGCAGTAGCCTAGGTCAAGCTGAGGGAAATTTAATTCAATAGTGTAAACTCAATAAAAATTAATTTCCTAGACCATCCTAAAATATTAGCCCATTTGACCTTATGCAATCAACTTTTTTATTCAAATAAAGGACCCCAGCCACTTACCACTCTCTCAATTAAAAAAACTTATTGTTTATTAAAATAACAAACTAAGGAGAGAAACAATACTATCATGCCTATTTCTCTCCGCTCAACCAAAAAATATATGCTTCCAAACTTTTTGGGTGAGACGACATCATAGTGAGAAGTAATGCCGAAAACATCTTCAGCGTGACGGTAAACCGCCACATCCAACTTTATCGATATAACCTACTCATATTTCATTATTTTTTTAATGATGCTTAAAAAGCCCTAATTTGTGTAAAACCTAAATTTTAAATCCTAATTTTGTGCTTCTCATTTATCATAGCGTTATTGATTATTGATTGGAGAATCAATTAATATTAAGCACATCATCAAGGTATGTTAATTTTCAAACCCTACTTTTTATTCCATAATAACTCATATATTAGTATTATAGGCTTCCTCATAGAGGTGTGATTTTATAATTAATACCTAAAATATTTTAATTTTATGATATTCATTATTATGTACTTATAGAATCTTTAATTAATTTTATTTTCATTGTTTTTTAAGTAGTTATTTGGTAAATAGTCAAAAATAACCTAAACGAATAGCACCCGGGCTCCGACCCACGAACTTTCGCAAATCGATATTATGTTAGGCCATCCGAGTGTAAAATCATGGCTCCACCACTTGCATAGACATATTAAGTTATAAACTACCCTTAAAATCTAATTATTTATTTTTTATGACAATTTTGTTACGTTGGTTGTATTGGATTT
The DNA here is from genome assembly GCA_949130495.1 of Sambucus nigra. Classification (NCBI taxonomy): domain Eukaryota; kingdom Viridiplantae; phylum Streptophyta; class Magnoliopsida; order Dipsacales; family Adoxaceae; genus Sambucus; species Sambucus nigra. Next base: position 381,728,119 of record OX422224.1, read on the forward strand.
AAAGTTATAAAAAAATATTTAGGCTTTTATTTCTACTCATATTCTAAAATTTTATTAACTTACTCTACAACACACACATAACCAAGACTAATATTTTTATTACAAAAAAAAATATTTGGGTTCATACATGTATTTACCATGAACCATATAACAACTGTGTTTTATAACATCTCCAAAATTGATCAATTATATATATATATATATGTGTGTGTGTGTGTGTGTGTGTGTGTGTGTGTGTGTGTGTGTGTATTAATAAAATTGTTAAAAATTATTGTTGGTATATATTGTACGGGCAATTCTAGACATACACGAGGTTCAGATATACTTTAAGTGACACACTTTTTCCTGTCTTCATTGGTTAGTGATTGAGGTCCACTCATTATTATTCAAAGAACGAACTAATGCAGACACGATGCATAAATGTTTCTATCAAAATGTGTTTGAAGCCTTTGTCGATGTAGAATTATTCATATTATGCATACCCATGTCACTTTCCATGCATTAAACAAACTTGAACTTTTGATTTCTAATAGTAATACATTTGTCAACCAATAGGAAAATTGGATTTACAATTTTAATAAAATGTTTATTGGCAATAAAAAATATTCATAATTCATAAAAAATATTATCATGTACCAAACGAGGAGACTGTATTTTAATTGTTCTTAAGAATGTCAAATTGTAACATTATAGTTCATTTGTTTGTTAGTAATTTTTCACTTTAGTATACAATAGCGTTAAAGGTTCTAATTTGTCTAATCCAAATTTTGTTATAGTTGCAGTTAATATATTAAAAGGAAAATTGATTGAAAACGACCAAACTTTATATAACAGTTTATTTTGATTGGTAATATATATATACATATATATATATATATATATATATATATATATATATATATATATATATATATATATGGGTGCACATGGATCGGGTTGGTTCGGTTTCACTACAGAACCAAAATCATAATCGATGTTCTTCGGTTCCATGGTTTTAGAAATAGAACTAAATCGAACCAAACCGAACCATCGGTTCACGATTTAGTTTGGGTCGGTTCATTGTTCTGGTTCGCGGTTCTGGTTCATAGTTTTACATTATTTTGGCAATTAATAATAGTTCATTCAAATAAATTTCAAAAAAAAATAAAAAATTAAAAGTCGACAAATTTTAATTATCCATGGTCATTACATCTTAAACAAATCATCAAATATTAACCTTCTTTAATAAAATATCAGGCACACACACAATTTGACAAAAACTAATTATCCAATTTCATTACATCATAACTAAAATATCAAATATAAATATAAATAGAAGAATTTTTTTAAAGTAGCACTATTGATCCGGAACATAAATTATAAAGTATTCAAAGAACTATTCCGATTAGTTCTTAGGGCCGGTTCTCTGGTTCAGTTCTTCGATTTGGTTCCATGGGCTCAGTTCTTGGTTTGGTTCAGGTACACTTCGAATAACCCCTCCTTTTTTTATAGAAAAAACCCTTCAATAAATTTATGAGTGGTGTTGAAGGCACCACCCTAAACTATGTACGATCAACACCGACACTTCATTTCCTAAGTTTTGTCGAACGTGGGGTTCCTATCACAAACAAGTGACATAGAAATGTCATGTGAGTTGTTTATTCTCTCTTCCACCATTTAAAAGATTATTGGTGCTGGTGCACCGGTATATCTTTATGTCGTTCTGGAGTATCTCGTTACTGACGTGTTGGAGCTTGCTGGGAATGCAATTAGAGACAACAACAGAGACAGAATAATGTGGAGGCACATACAACTGGCTGCGAGAAATGATTAAGAGATAAGCAAATTATTAAGGCTTGTTACAATTGAAAATGGAGGTGTTTTGCTTAATGTTCTTCAAAATCTTTTGCCCAAAAAAATAGGCAAAGGCAAAGGAGAGATTGGTTTTTCTTCTCACGAATTTTAGGCGTGGTTATGCAGTAAATATGTGTGTAGAGAATCAATTAGTTCTTTAGTAGGTAATGTGCTTGAAGAAATGTCCCAGTTAGTGTTTTACTTTATTTGCTGAAATTTATTTTGAAATTGATTAGATATTAAACAACTTCATATTACACTCTAGATTTATATTAAATTTCATGCATTTATTTTTAGTCTACAATGTTGAATTTAATGTGGAATTACTCATATGTTGGGTTAGTGTTTTTTTCGGGGGTTTTAGTTTGAATTTTGTGTTAGGTGTTTTAGTAACTAATGTTTAACGGTTTGAATCTAGACTTGAACTTGAACTTGAACAAGTTACTACTTTTTTTATCGATTCACAAGTTCTGCACAAAGGACATCCATAAGATCTCATTAGTTGTCGAATGGGTACATTAATAGGTTGTTTCACAATCATCTAAAGCATGCATCGCGCGAGTTTACACCTAATGTACACTTATTCTGCACTGCTATATAGCACGTTGAGTTTTTGTAATTAAAACTAAATTGTTATTTGTCCAAAAAAGTCAAGGGACTCATTTAAATTAAGAGCTTCTCTCTCCAATTTTATACAAAGGTGCCATAAACTATAGGGCAATTTAAAATTAGGTCCCTTGTTGATAATTTTTAAACATTTAAGGAAAATTTACTATTAGGTCCACTTGTTATGACACTAGCGTGGACTTCTACAAAAAGAGAATTAGTGGGACTAAGTGTTTCAAATTTTTCAAAATTCTTTTAGTGTTTCAAATTTGTTTGCAAGGAACCTAAGAATATTTTTACCTAATATTTATTATATATTTTGTTTGGGGGGGGGGGGGGGGGGGGGGAGAGGACTGTAGCAATCCCCATTTTCTCGCGTAAAGGTTGGCCATGTTCAATACGCCGAAGATGGGGCTCATCAACAATTTATATCGTGCTCAACACTGAAGGAATACAAAGTTCTTTATTTTATATAAAAAATCAAAAATGAATAAAAAGAGCTGAATAAAGTAGATTTAATACATGAATAATAAAAATTGAATCATCATACAATGTCCATAATGTAAAGCTAAGTACAATTACTATAAATAAACACTTGGGCTTATGCCCATACAAATCCTAGTATGAAATAAATTGACAAAATACTGATATACAACCTCTACAAGAATCAATGGAGTGAAATCCAATACGTCCAATGCATTGCAAGTCTGATCCAACGTCAGTCCTGCTATCCGTGTCATTAAAAATACCTGGGGGGAAAACATTTATAATTTGGGTCAGAGCCCTAGAGATGCAAGGATTCTTACTACTAAATCTGTATATTGTTACTAACTCATACATCAAATCTCTCCATCGACGCTCACCTGTAATGAGTACCTCACCTCTCATCGAGAAGAAGTTATACCCGTATGCCAAAAAAAAGACAGTTGTAACATTCATTATTTGATCTGTCATGTAAAGAATAAGTCATCTAGCTATGCGTTAACTAAAAGTGGGTACTTATGTCTAACACCCCAATCCCCGAAAAGATTTCCTAATATTGATTACACAATTAGTAATAAATTTAGTGCATATTCTTACGTCAGAATATTCCATAACCCTTGGCTGTCTCTTTAGACCATTTAATGATTTAATTCATATTCCTTATCGTCAACGCCGTTAGATTATAAGTTTCATTCTCTTAGAATACCAAATTATAATTCTCAATAATAATTGGCAACCCCATTATTCATTCTCTTTAATTTTTGTCTACTTTCTTAGACTACTGAATTATTATTCTCATTAATAATTTGTCTATTCCATTATTCATTAGGACTCATCTTCGTCCTTAATTATCCACACCATTTTATCAACCCAGCATTATTCTCACTAAGCATTGCTTACATCTTTAGACTAAAAGGGAACATTCCCATATTAGGCACACCACAATGTATATATATATATATGTTCGTATATATATGCGCGACACACAGAGGCATCTATTATTGGTGTCTAGCTCATACTCTATCGACAAGTCTGAAGGAATCTCTTATACTAAGCGGACATCCCAAAACACACATAAGTTGGGGGCGGTCTCTACGCAGGATACCCGTTCACGGCCCATATCCAAAGGTGACACAGGCTGGGTCAGCGTCAACACCTACCTCCTCATAGGTGGTGCCTCCACGTAGTACCTATATGACCTAAACAATCGCCAAGCCCACCTATGCCCGTGTGTGGCACTCAATTTGAACACATGAACCCCCAAGATGATAGGGCAGTCCACGAACATTGGTATGTCCACACAAAATAATATGATACATATTATTATCCAATATGTGTAAGCAGTTACTCTATAACTAGTTAAATTTCAGGAAAATCTCAATCCATATAGAATATAACCTTCCTGGCTTAAATATATCATCTTATCCAATTATTCCATAACTCATTTTAAGCCGTTATCCTACGACTGTTTCCTGATTAAATATTAAGTCCCACACATTGCCTTTTAGACTTAAATCACATTTGCTGCATAATTTATTTCTCTTTAAATATATAGGTACAGTTATTCCCAACTAACCTTTCCAAAACATTATGGGTATAGTTATTCCCAAACTAGCCTTTCCAACACAATTAATAATTTTAGCATGTTGTCATCTTTACGCAGACTTAAATCATTCTAAATTATTAAAAATCATAAGCTTCTTATTACCTTTCCATTAAGGTTTATATGTAAATAAATAAGAAGTCAACTAACGTGAAGAAGGGTTATGTACATTAATAAGAAATCATATAATATAAATAAGTCGTCTCACCCAACCTACAATCACAACCGTTGTTAACAATTTAGTCTTAGACCATTAGGCTTAGGATACATTTACATTTAGTATTCCTACACGATAAAGATTTGAGGGAGTTACCCACTAATTATATTCTCAAGCGTTCGACTTATCTCCAATAAGTATTCCTCTTTATTTAAACTCACCCCAGATCAATTATAATAGTACTATTGTATCTTTTAGGGTCTTATCCTATATGTGCCCCTACCAACATTTCCAAATAATCTAGGCATATCCTTGCCTTTTAATATATTTATTTCACATTACGTTATTCAAGAGTTCTACATAAATCATTTCCTGTTTATAGTTACTTGTATTTTAAGTCATCATGCATGCACCACAATAACATCAACCTATCCTGGTTTAACGATTTATATAAGTTAATAACATTATCATTAATATCTTGGAATAAGTCTCTATCCCTCACTTGGACAAAAATGGTCTTGCACACCCTTTCGTAGAAAAATCATAACTAATTAAAAAAAATCAGAAAAATACGCGGTCGGTGCCCACGTGATAGTAATGAAAAAATCTAGAAGCCAGTATTTCGAATCGATTAAGTAGGAGGCCAAATTGATTCGGTTTTCCCAATAAGACGAGACCAGGTCATTCCATGATGGGATTTTTCCAGAAATTTCTGAGTCTATCAAACATTATTCTAATCATTCAATAACCTCAAATAAGATATGGGTATATTTTCTAACATGAAATGGAAATATTTTAACATGAATTGTTCTCTAAATCATCCTTAAACATCAACAATTAAATCAAGAATTTTCAAGAAACTTAGAAGATACAAGTCTCATCTCATCTTCAACCTTAAGAAATATTTTTTTTCCAGATTTGTTTAAAGGGTTCTACCGTATGTTCCTTACAATAAATATCCAATTTAAATCACATGAATACAAATTTAACATGCGGTTTTATGGGTCTAAGCATGGATCATACGATTATTATCAGTTTTTACACAATTTCAAACATTTTTAAATATGTAGTCCCAACACATGATTAAACCTTATTCTAAGCATGGTATCAACATTAATATAAGATTAGTAAAGTTTGAATAATAATGGTAAGAGAATCATTACCTGAGATTTGGTAAAGGAACCTCTTTTCCTCCTCCCAGGGTGTCCTTCCTCCTCCTCTTGGGTGGTTATGTCTAGGGTTCTTCGATGTAACTCCCAAATGAGTGGGTTTACTCTAATTATATGATGTTAGTCTTTAATTGTCAAGTTGGGCTCTAGGCCCCAACTTTGGACCCCCAACTGAGTCCAAATACATAATTTAATTAGCCCGATAACTACTCAACTCATATATATATATATATATACCCTGGGACCATTCTTAAGGGTCTAAAATGCTCCAATGAGCCTGTAATACCTCTTCAAGTGTGTCCCAAATATTTTTATCCAAAAAGCATATTTCAATTATGACGCGACACATGTAAATACTTTTTATTAAGAATAAAATACTTTTTGATTTATTCCAAATCATTAAAGTCCAACTCAAAATTTATAAATGATACTGAGTCTAATTACTCACAATGTTAATTAATTAATTTCACAGAATTGGATCAATCCCTATTAAATTTTCATTTATTCCAAAAATATACAGGGTATTACAGGGGGTACATGTTGTGTCGAATCATGGATACAAATAAAATTTCGATCATGTGTGTGTGTAGGAACTAAGGCCCAATTTGGTACATGATAAACTAGGCTAGAATTTGATCCCTTGAGAACAATTCCGGCATGTGTGAAATTACTACGTTGGGTGCGATGTTAAGTTCCATATAAATGTGATTCTAATGGAATGATAGTATGTTCTCCATGGGAAACCGAGTAGAATAAAATTGAATTAAATATAAGTGAAATTCTTACTTTTCCCATTAAAGTCCTAAAAAATAATTTTTTGAAATGAAAACACCATAGATACAAGGGAGTATCTAGGACAGGGCTTGGTCGGGCAGTAGCCCGGGTCAAGCTGAGGGAAATTTAATTTAATAATGTAAACTCAATCCAAAATAATTGCCTAGCCCATCCCAAAATTTTATCCCATTTAACCTTATGCGAGCAACGTTTTTATTCAAATAAAGGAGCCCACCCATGTAATACCCCATAATTTTCTAGAATAAATAATAAAACGATATTTTTTGGAATATAATAAAAATTTGCGGAAATTGGACTAAATCAATCAAATCAATTTATTAATTGCGAATATTTAATTCGTTGTTATGTCATAATAATGTGTGGTTGATTTTGTATATTAACGTTTATAAAAATTGCATGTGTCGTTGAAAATGCATAAATGATGCGTGACACAATGAAAAGTATATAATGTTGGAATAAAGTAACGGGGATAGATTTAGGGGGGTATACGGGGTCTTTTAGGTGTTTTAAACATGTAAAAAGGTCACGGGGAATATATATATATAACTTGGGAAACTTTTGGGCAAGTATGGGTATTATTTCGGGCCCATTTCAAGGTTCAAAGTTTGGGATTTTAATCGAACTCGGAATTTGCGATTAATATATTTTTAAAGGAAAGATAAACAACTCCCCACTACTGATCACCAAACTAAACATACCTATTACACCTAGAAAAAAGAGAGGCAGAACCAAAAGGGTGAAAAGTCAAGGAATTAAAGGGGCATTCAGGAGATTTTCTTCCACTATGTATTAAGGCAAGAATTTTTTTGCTTAATTTAATTTTCAATTTTCTTCTTGATGCATTATATTGGCCCTATATGAATTCTAGGTTTCAGGTTGGATTTGGGTGAATAATATTAGGAATTAAACTCATGCATGTAGAGGATTAATTGTAACATTAGTCGTAATCCAAAAATCTAGAAATTGATTCATCGAATTTGATGGTAGAAACCTTAGGGTTCTTGATGTGAAATTTGGGAAATCTTGCAAGTCATATGTATGACACTTAATACTTGTTTATCATCTGTAGATTTATGACTCTAATTACATGTTTATGCCACTGTGACACCCCGCCTAATTAAATATCGGATGATCAGTCTTTTATTAAATTAAATTAGAATATCAAGCTGGTTCATTCTCAGCATCACCGTCGAAAAAAAATTCTTCATTAATTCACCTAATAATTAATTAAGCTAGTGTCAAAAACTTTTACAATTTTAATTAAATTAACACCATTACATGATAAGGAACAATAGTAAGAAACATCACAACACACCTGAACTAAATATAATAAGAATAAATGTCACTAAAATAACTCTCTAGTTAAAATGTTTCACTACCATCAATTATTTCTAATATCAACAGTACTGACATAATTAATTACAATATCTGGAATGAGAATGAAATAACTAGAATCCTGGGCAACATGCTTTAAATGAAAGTAGACACTATAGATGTCTAATTCAACAGAATGGAAGCTTCTAAGAAAAATCTACCTCTCCAGCAATTGTAAACCGTCGAGATATCCATATACCATGCCAGCATACATGATACTGGATACCTAATGTACAAGATACAATAGAGAAGAGAATATGCAAGGAAACGGGTCAGAGCCTGATTATAAAAGATTTTAAAAATTGCAAGTGCTCGACAAGTGTAATTAAGAAGGTATTATGTACATGTTAGTTCTCGGCTCTCACTTGAGAATTTTCACCTCTCATCTATTGTGAACGCTTAACGTAGTTATTACCTCCATAAATAAGCTTCTCAATTATTATTCTTAACGCTTCTCATTTTCCCATATTTCCCACACAATACTTATATTAATTAAAATTGGTCATTTTTCTTTAAGTTGAACAAGGCTTTCACAGATTTAAGATTGAGTATTTTCTTACTTAGTTCAATCATATCTCACAATTCATTTGTATCTACAATTTCACACAATATATTACCTCATAGTATATATGTTAATCTACAAATTTCACACAGTAGATTACATCACAGTATATATATATATATATATATATATATATATATATATATATATATATATATATATATATATATATATCACATTATTATATATACTAATACGACACCTCCCAGACACACCTGCGGTGCATGAAAACTCTGTTATCATGTCCTGATACATCTCTCATTGTATAAAGGACTATTGGTTTGGCGTCTCTCACAAATTATAAATAACATGACACACATATTGGAGGCGAGAATACTCCGCATCCAAATGGGTCACGCACATACCTACATTCCCATTCAACCGTCGATACTATTATTCACACTCATAGAATTTGTCCAAGGTCCTATAATCCCCCCAAATGGGCGCATCAGGATAAGATCGTCCACAACGCAAAACCTCCAACCATATAGCAAGCAGCGTAGGTATGTCATATGCACAATAAATAATAATATAGGTATTCACACCACGTATATATTATAACAATAGGGCACACGCACAACCCATATAAATATTTCCATATGTACCATATTTATCTCTAATATCCTATGTATTTACAGATTATGACTTTATTTCTCAAATTATATTCTCGAGCTTCTCTCATCACTATAAGGGTAATAATTTATTTCTCATATGTATTCAGTAGGTAATCACTCACATCCTATAAGTCCATGTCATCACAATACCCTAATTTTTATGAATTAAAATCATCTTCAATTAGGTTTATTTCTCTATAATCCTTAATTCAATCTTAACCCTTTTTATTTCACATACTAGGGTTAGTCCCACATAAGCCTAAGGTTATTCCGATAATAATAACTCCTTTATTACTGGTCCTAACCTTAAAGCATCGTTTATTCAATTTAAATCCCAATATATATATTTTTCCACTCTAACGAATTAATTCACACCCGTTAATTTCTCCCATTCCATCCCATACAAAATAATATTTTTCGGGTCTTAAGTACACCATACTGGCCTTCTTTAAGTCCCAATTTGTTCAATTAATCATCGCCAAATATTTCTCAAAGTTGGGATTTTAAAAAAATAAGTCACATTTACAATGAAAGTCGATCGGGAGACTAATGTTGGTCAATTGATCGATCGACAATCTTGAGCTGATCGACCAGATATTGGCCCAGATTTTGCATATGTTTACCTAAGGGTTATAACATTTTTCATCCTCAAAACCTCTATTATATGATCCCAAACTCCATATCATTCACCTCAAATAATATAAAAAGATATATAAATGGTCTATAATAATCATACAACCTAAACTCATCAAGAAGTTGAATTAAAGCATATGATTTCCCTTAAAACAAATAAATATCATATTTGATCACTTCTCCAAAAACCACTTATAATTCTCATATTTTCTTCACCAAATGATTCCAAATTTCGTGGATTATAATATATATTCAAAAATATATTAATCCTACATATTATTCATTTCAAGGAATCAATTTTAGAATCACCATACTTGATATATGAATTAAGAAACTTTTCTGAATTTTCTAAACAACCTAGCATGGACATTATACATGCTAAGTTTGTAAAGGTTAAATCACTTGCCTTTACATTGTAGGTCTAAACCATTGAAAGAGAATTATAGCCTCCACAAATTTTCTTCATAAATCTTCACTCCAAGTGTGTCCATCCCGGTTGTCATTCGTTCCGAGGGGAAGGGGAGGATCCCCCGAGGAAGAACTGCGTCAGGATCTCGCACCCTTCTCCTTGAAATGGGGCTTTGACCGTTGTCTGTGTGGGGTGAAGGAAAAGAGATAGAGTTGCCAGCCTATTTTTCTCAAAATTGGCAAAAGAATATGTTGCTACTTCGAGAAAGTGACATCAAGAACAAACTGATGCATACAAAACCAATAGATCAGAGGTCCGAGGGATAAGTTAAGAAATGGGAAGGTGTTAGGTACCCATATCGCCCTTTCAGTCTCTCATCGACAAATGTTAATATTTTTCTTTATCCCCGTGAAGTGTGCGTATGCTCTTATACAATGGAGGTTGGAATCGTTCGACCCATACCATGGAAAAGATAGGGTGAGGTCATCCACTGGAATATTCCCAAAATAATAACAAATGTTGAAGATAGAATATGAGCGTTCATCGAGATATTGATCGTTATTGGGAAATGACAATATATGTGGGATGAGACGCAAACAAGAATATTATATGTATAGGTACAAAAATGTGGAATTTTGAGGATTTTAAAAAATAAGAGAAATTGGAAGATTGAAAAGTTGGACTCGAGTATCGAATTTTACTCCGAGATGCCTACGTAGCCTATAAAGGCATCATAGTCCACGTAATTCAAATGTAGAATAGGGGTGGGGTTATCCCATAGATTCGAATGGAATTTTATTAGGTGTGTGCGTGTAGAAAATGTATTTTTGGTTTTGAAAAAGTGTGGTGGATAATACCATTCAGAATTTACGGGTGTAACCCTCTTTTATTTGTTTTTTTTTATGCAAAATGAAGTATGTGAAATATACAAATAAAAATGTAGCTGTTAACGTATATGAACTAAAGTGAAACTAGATTATTAATCTATTGTATTTTATGCAAAAATAAGATATTTTAAAAGAGAACGAGAAGGAAATGGACCTTCTTTGGAGCTTGAGCTTGGATCTTGGAAGAACTCCATTAGATTTTGATGAGAGATAAGGATATTTTCCAAATTGGATGTGAAAAGGATGGGTATTTAGGCTTGAATGGAACTTCTCCTATGGAACTTCGCTGACTTCGAGAAAATGTTGCTCAGGTCACTGATGCTGATTAGTTTGTTGTATGTCTTGGGAATGAGGTCATGGACCTTATTTATAGGGAAAAAGGGAGGTGCTGATTGACCCACCTTAGGAGATGCCTATCAATAGGTCACCCTTTACACTGTGTCGAGAGGCAGGGTTCAGGACCTGCCAATTGGTAGTCTCGTGCGTACTTTTTTAGAAAAATAACTATAGCACACAAATCATTGATCCGAATCATGCACAGGGCATACCGTTAGAAATGTATTTCAGAGACCTTCGAGATTCCTTTGGACCGCTCCCAGGTTTAGGAGTTGACTTTGTGTCAAATATGGCTCAAAAGCGCACATCGATCCTTTGGACGGGAGATTATCGGATGCAAACGGATCGTTCATCCTTATGGTAAGTCAGAATCGCGCACGAGGTGGATTGTTGGAAAGGTTAGGAGATTTAATTCGACATTTCGAAGAGTTTTTCTTGGTTTGGAAAGTTTACCTTGGTCAAATGGGGCCCGAAAGCATCCAGTGTCCTCTCAAAGTAAAAAGAATCATTCGTCCATACCATATGTTAGAATCACACAAGGGGTGGATCGTTAGAAAGGGTATTCATTGACCTTCATAGATTCATTCAGTCTCATTCGAGCTGAAGAGTTAACTTTGGTCATATGGAGTCCGGGAGTGCCTAGTGGCCTTCGGATTGATTTTTGGTGGAAAACTGATCATTTGTCCAAATGATTATGTTGTTTCATGCATGGGTCAGACCGTTGGAAAGGGGTTTCAGTGCCCCTTAAACGTTCAAAGAGACTTCATTCTGACAGTGGAGTTGATTGAGGTCAATTCGGGGCCCGTGAGCACCCGATGTCCTCTAAATCAATTTTTGGTAGTGAAATGATTTGTTCGTCAGGAGCATTATGCCAATTCATGCATGGGGTGGACCACTGAAAAGGGTATTTGGAGACCTTTGAAGATTCAAAGAGATTTCGCTCTGATGGTGGAGTTGATTGGGGTCAATTCGGGGCCCGAGAGCGTCCGATGGCCTCTGAATCAGTTTTCGGTAGTGAAATGGTTCATTCGTCTGAATTGTTATGATGATTTGTACATGGGGTATACTGTTGGAAAGGGTATTTGGATCCCTTCAAATATTCAAAGATCTTTCGCTCTGACAAAAGAGTTGGCAGGAGTCAAGTGGGGCTCGAGGGCTCCCAATGGTCTTTAGATCGGTACTCGGAGTGCGACCTAATTTTTTGGTGGAAAGGGGAAGTACTACGAGTCTAAGGAGATATTTAGGGGGTCCTAGAATGTGGTGTCTATAGAGACGCTTGATGGGTGAGCTTGGAACAAGTGATGGCCATCTAATAGACACAACATGATGGAGGGAGGTCAGTTATGCGGACCTAAGGGATGTGCATGACCGATTTAGAGTCTCGTCATCAATTATAACCTATAAATGGGGACGACCGAGGACCGATGTCAATTCTAACCTAACTATGATGACGATCAAAGATCGAGGTCAATTATGACCTAGAAGAGGTGACGACCGAGGATCGAGGTTAATTCTGACCAACCTAAGGTGATGATCCAAAACTGAGGTCAATTCAAAACTAAAATAGGTGACGATCGAGGACCAAGGTCAATTCTAACCTAACTAAGGTGAGGATCCAAGATCGAGGTCAGTTTTAACCTAGAATAGGTGACGATCTTGGATCAAAGTCAATTATGACCTAATTGAGGTGACGATCTAAGACCGAGATCAATTATGACCTAAAAGAGGTGATGGTCGAGGACCGAGGTAAGTTTGAAGGGAATAATGGTGACTATCCAAGACTGAGGTTAATTCTGACTTGAAAGAGGTGATGACTGAGGACCGAGGTCAATTCTGACCTAAAAGAGATAATGACCGAGAACCGAGGACAATTGTAACCTAACTAAGGTGACGATCCAAGACCGAGGTCAATTCTGACCTAAGAGGTGATGACCGAGGATGAAAGTCAATTTTGACCTAAATGAGGTGAAGATCTAAGGCCAAGGTCAATTCTGACCTAAAAGAGGTGATGACCGAGGAATGAGGTCAATTTTGGACTAACTAAGTGACAATCTAAGACTGAGGTCAATTTTGACCTAAGAGGTGATGACTAATGATCGAGGTCAATTCTGACCTAACTAAGGTGACGATCTAAGGCCGAGGACAATTTTGACCTAAGAGGTGACGATCGACGACCGAGGTCAATTCTGACCTAACGGAGGTGACGATCTAAGACCGAGGTCAAATATGACCTAAAAGAGGTGACGAGCGAGGACTAAGGTCAATTCTGACCTAACTAAGGTGACAATCCAAGACCGAGGTCAATTTCGACCTAAGAGATGTGATGATGGAGGACTGAGGTCAATTCTGACCTAGCTAAGGTAGTAATCCAAGATCGAAGCCAATTCTGACCTAAGAGAGGTGATGATCGAGGACCGAGGACCGAGGTCAATTCTAACCTAACTAAGGTGACGATCCAAGACCGAGGCCAATTTCAACCTAAGAGAGGTGTACTTTTATTCAAGAAATTTAGGGACTCCATTGGGGATAAAGATTGGATTTTAGGTTTCACTGGGGAATGGTGAATGATCCGAGGATTTTGTTGCTGGGGAAAATTTAAGAGTGTCTTTTGGTGACATTATGGGGGAGAATAATTCTCTAGAATTCCACTGGTTGTGTAAAAAATGTTTTATTTGGTGAACAAGGTGATAGAATGGATTTGACAATTTTAGGAATTTTTCGAGAATTTTTTATATTTTTTCGAACTTTTTATACACAATTTTAAAGGGTGTGCCAAACGGAATGGATAAAGGTGTGCCAATCGGCATTGGCAGGGTCTTTGGGGGAGCCTCGAACAGGTGAAAGGATAAGTGTCGATCGGTGGGTGGAGGGGCTGTCGATCGGCATGACCCTTAGCCTCCTATAAAAAGGGGCCTCATTTGCACAGCTTTCTGACTTATTTTCTTCTGCTATAAACCAATAAAAATCATCCTAACGTTCGAAATGGCTCACTTCTCAAGTAGTACAACCAATATGGCATTGATTAATGTTGATGATTGGATGGGGTTGGAGTAGAGGGCTAGGGTGCCTCTTGAATTGGGTAGCGAGAACTCTTTCGACTCGTTTGAGCTGGTGACAGATGATCAGACTCTTCTGCGTGAGCCTTCGCATCATTGCTCTTCAAGGTTGGTGAATCGTGATGCCCATAGCTGATACCATAGAGGGAGGCGTTATTGTCTACCCTAAGTTAGTCCGGGCTTATCCCTCTATGGAGCGTCTGCGATAATCCAGTTAGGAAGGGGAGGTTTGGGGAGCCCAGGATACAAGTGATAATGGTGCTGGTTCCTCTGGCAGTTGTGGGTAGGTCTTTGGGAAGCTTCTTGTAATAGGTGTAATTTTGTGCTTTGTGGGAATAATTGGGGGATGATTTTTAGGAGTAGTGGGGCTTGTTATCATCTATTTTTTTGGTAGGTTTAGTATTATCCAGGGAAGTCATTTGACTCCTTCTGCCGACGTAATCGTACGAAAATTTTAGATAATGAAATAAAAATGTTTTTGATCTTTTAGTTGCCCCTTGATGACTTTTTGTTTTTTGAATTATCTGTACTTATTACTAAGGCACACATAATCATGTTGTTCATGTATATATTAAAATCAACTGTCGTTCTCGAGGATTAGAAAATAATAGCATTTTGGGAAAAAGAAGGTGGGTTGTGCTCATGTGAAGCGAATAAGCTGCCTACGTACCTCTGAGGGTTTTGAAAAAATTTGAAATTATATTTTTGAAAATGCTCTTTAGAGGATTAGGCCCACGTAGTTCTGGGTAGAGGGAAAATAAGAGTTTTTTTAAAAATAAAAGTGGATGAGAAGAGTCGTAGTGCACTGAGATTTTGGACTAAGGGTAGAATTTCTTGAGACGGTCGAGGTTGACTGGATGCTCCATTTTGTCTTCATCGAGGTTGGTGAGCACAGCGACACCGCCCTACAGGATCTTCTTTACAATGTATGGGCTGATCCAATTGTGCTTAAATTTCCCTATGGGGTCCCATATGGTCTCTATTATTTCTTTGAGGGTTGGAATTCCATTTTCGAACACCGCGGTCCTTGAATATCTTATTGAATGATCGCGCTATACGGTGATGGTACCCTTGTATGTGATAGAGAGCTTTTAATATCCTTTCGTCTAAGAGGGACAGCTCGTCAAGATGGCTTTGGTACCATTCTTCTTTACTGACCTTGTTTTCAAGCATGATGCACAGTGTTGAAACCAAATTTAGTCTGCTGACATGGATCAATAAAGTGAAGACACATGGCAGTCTACGTGGCAACAACAAACACTTCCGAGGAACTCACACGCTCCGAGGAACCATACTACAATGAGGAACACTGTTTCCCCGAGGAACTCATACGCTCCGAGGAACGAGAACTCTCCGAGGAACTCTTAAGCATCGAGAAGCTGAGGCGATCCGAACAACTCAGGCGGTCCGAGCTGCACGTCGAACAAAGCATTAATAGCGGGATAACCAACAGTTTGATTGTTCATTAAATGCTTATCATTCAGACGCATACGCTTAAGGAGCATTGAATGTATCACCCTTTCATATGTACATCATTTAATGTATTACCCTTTCACATTACAGCCCCAGGGCTATAAAAACATTATACAATCCTTATTGTAAAGGGATCGGAATTTCTTGATAGAACTTGTAATCGAGAATTCCCAAACATTCATCAATAACATAATAGTGAACATAGGCCATTTTTATAAGGCTGAATCACTTTAAAATTCTTTGTCTCATTTAGTTATCTGTGATTGAATAATTAGAGTGATCTAATTTTTTACATCAACAAATTGGCGCCGTATATGGGAAACGACTGGTAATATCGTTTTTCATAAAAAAATAATTCATCATAAATGGCTGATATTCCAGAATCAAGCAATCGAAACGCTGGAAGCCCTCCAAATCCATCTGTTCCACCAAGTATTCCAGATCTGGCTGGAATGATGACAAATGTGGCTCAGGGCCAGACCGTCATGCAAAAAACTATGCATCAACTCATACAAACCCTCCATGGAGGTGCACTAACCCATTCAAGACCACGAAGTATTCAAAGAAATACCCGTGCATCTTCTTCGCGTACTAGGCGTACCAATTCATATCGCAATGAGGAGTCTGAAGATTTTTCTTATCAACCTGGACGAACTTCGTCAGTGTGAGCCACACATACTGAACACTGTATCACTCTCTCCCCAGAAAGGGCTAGTGCACTAGAAAGATTAAGTAGAGTATCTCCTTTCGATCGATTAGGTCCTAGGAGGAGCAAAAGTCCTCCTAGATCCCCATTGAGGAGTTTTCGACGACCATCAGACTTAAGGGAAGGATCTGCCCAGTCGCCACCAGTTGCACGTCAAGATAGATCCCAAGAAGCCACATCAACGAGATCAGTTGCTCGAACCAACAGGCCCGAGGAATGAATTGATGCATGGAAAGGCTCTATTCAAAGGCTGGAGGATAGATTGGGAGAAATGGTTAAAGCTAAGAACCCTCTACAACGAACCTTTGTTCGAGGAACACCTTTTTTCCAGGCTATTGTAGATTTTCCAACACCAACAAAGTTCAAAGCACCTGTTGTGACACCTAAATATGATGGAAAGACAGACCCTGTCCTTCATATAGAACAATACCAAGCTGCAGCCGACATCTATGCTGTTCCAGATGAGATGAGATGCAGAGCATTCTCGGGAACTCTTACCGGATCTGCTCAAATATGGTATAATAATCTTCATCGGGGTAAGATTTTAACCTTTCTTCAACTGGCCGAGTTATTCATTGGGAATTTCTGTTTTGGGGCAAAGCCAGTTAAACGAGTAGCACATCTGTTAAGTGTTAGACAAAAGGCTGCTGAGAGTACCAGAGATTATATAACTCATTTTAATAACAAGAAACTTGAAGTTATTGATTATGAGGAAAAGACAACGATTACTGCTTTGATGAGTGGACTACTACCCAACAAGTTGTACTACACTTTGGCCAAAGATCCACCGTGAACCATGTCAGACTTGATGGGAAAAGCGTCCAATATTATGAATGCGAAGAAGAATATGGATGCCAAAGAAACCAAAGTGGAAGGTGATAAAGCTAAGAAGAAAGAGCTTAAGAATAATGGTAACGACAAACATTCAAAAAATAGGTCGGTATGGGACGTGATGAAGAAATATGATAATTATACTCCTTTGAAGAAGGATATCAACAATGTTCTAGAAGAAATCAAGAATAATGAGGAACTAAACTGGCCAGAGAAAATGAAGGCAGACCCTGACAAGAGGAATAAGGCAAAGTATTGCGAGTTCTATAAAGATCATGGTCATATGATAAAAAACTGCATAGCTCTTTAGAATGAGATTGAAACGCTCATCAGACGAGGAAAACTGTCAAAGTATGTTGATCATGGAAGCGAAAGAAGAAACAATGACCGAACAAGAGAGAGGTCTATATCTCCTCGTCGAGCAGAGGAGAACAAGAAGAGAAACCATGAAGTTGATCCTGAGGATGACCCCGATCTTCCCAAGAGACCAAGGCAACCAGAACGAGAGGTATTTTCAATACGCTTTGGGTCATTTGACTGTAACGTTATAACAGGTGGAGATGCAGGAGGAGGAGATCTTACTGCAGAGAGAAAAGCTTACCTCGGTGAGGCTCAAGCTTGCTCGTACATTCAGCGAATAAATCTAGCTGAAGAGGATCGCCCGAGAAAGGTGAATAAAGAGAAATTGGTCATTGGTTTCTCAAAGAATGACCTTGCAGGTATTCTATATCCTCGTGATAACCCACTGGTGATCAAGATGAGAATGAAGGAAGTAATGATTTCAAGAGTACAGGTAGACAATGGTAGCTCGACAGACATCATGTTCTACTCGTGCTTCGATAGTTTAAATCTAAAACTATCTCAATTGGAGTCTTATCATAGACCCCTCGTCGGTTTTGCTGGAGAGAAAGTATTTCCACTTGGGACGATCAAGTTGGATATATTCATTGGTACGTGGCCTTCTTGTCGAACAGAAAGAATACGCTTCATCGTGATGGATAAGAATGTTCAATCATCATACAATATCATCATGGGAAGAGTAGGATTGAAGAAGTTCGAGGCTATACCATCTATGGTGCATTAGTACCTAAAATTTCCAACAAATTTTGGAGTAGGAGTTGTGAAAGGTGACCAGAAAGTAGCTCGGGAATGCTATTATTCATCCGTCGAGTAAGAGGAACTGGAGAAATCAAGGAAAAAGACTACTACTTATCAAGTGGAAGAAGAGGCAGAAATTGAAACATTGGATCCTAGAGATGTGTCATAACTCGTGAAGGGTCAAGTGATGGAAGCTACTGAAAACATCATTCTGGACGATGAGCACCCTGAACGAACTACTCAAATAGGTTCGTCGTTGGAAACCTCATTAAAACAGGAATTGATAACTTTCCATAGAAGCAGAAAGCAAACTTTTGCGTGGAGTCATGAGGATATGCCAGGAATAGATCCAAATTTCTTATGTCACGAACTCAATGTGAATAAGAAGATTAAGCACGTAAAGCAGAGAAGAAGAGTATTCAGTCCCGAGAAGAATCAAGCTATACAGGAGGAAGTCGAAAAGCTCTAGAAGGATTGTTTTATTGAAGTTGCTAAATATCCAGACTTGTTAGCCAATGTGGTGATGGTAAAGAAGAAGAACAAAAAATGGAGGATGTGTGTGGACTTCACCGACCTCAACCAAGCATGCCCAAAGAATCACTTTCCACTGCCCCGAATTGATCAACTAGTCGATGCTACCTCGGGACACGAGCTGCTAAGATTCATGGATGCTTATTCTGTCTACAATCAGATTAAAATGAAACTTGAAGATAGGGAGAGTACTTCTTTCATTACCCCTAGGGGGACTTATTATTATAATGTTATGCCTTTTGGTTTGAAAAATGCAGGTGCGACATATCAGCGGCTGATGAACAAGGTTTTTGCTGAACAAATCAGTTACAATATGGAAGTCTATGCTGACGATATGCTGACAAAAAGCAAGAAAGCTGTCGACCATCAAGTTGACTTAAGTCAAACTTTTGATCAACTGGATAAATATCAAATGATGCTGAACCCGATGAAGTGCATATTTGGAGTACGAGAAGGCATGTTTCTCGGATACATCGTTAATCAACGAGGCATTGAAGCAAATCCTGAAAAGATCAAAGCTCTATTAGGGCTGCGATCTCCAACGATGAAGAAGGAAGTACAGAGTCTCACAGGACGAGTAGAAGCACTCAACAGATTTGTATCACGAGCAACTGACAGATGTCTCCTATTCTTCAAGACACTCCGAAAGACTTTTGAGTGGAATGATGAATGTGAGAAGGCTTTTCAAGACTTGAAGAAATACTTGGGAGCACCTCCACTATTGTCCAGGCCAGTGATGGGAGAAAAATTGTACTTATATCTAGCAGTGTCGGAGAATGCAGTTAGCTCGGCATTGATCAGAGTGGAGAATGGAGTGCAGAAGCCAATTTATTATACGAGTAAGGACTTCCGAGGAGAAGAGATCAGATATCCAAGTCTAGAAAAGTTAGCACTGGCATTGATTGAAGCAAGTAGGATAATGAGGCCATACTTCCAGGCTCATACCATAGTCGTATATACTGATATGCCATTGAGGCATGCCCTTCATAAACTAGAAAAATCAGGGAGATTGATGTACTAGGCAATAGAGCTCGGTGAATATGATATAGTGTATGAACCCAGATCATCGCTAAAAGGGCAGGCTGTAGAAGATTTCATAGCAGAGTTCACATATCCTGATACCCCCAAGGAGTAAAAGTTGCTCGCCGATCAACCTGTGGATGTTAGAGGATCAACAAACACAAGCTCAGACCAACTCCGGTTGGTAAAAGGGCAAGTGGATGTTACAAGATCATCAAATTCCATCTCAGACCAATTCCGATTGGTAAAAGAGCAAGGAGAGATGATCGACGAAGAGCAAGAAATATCTGGGGAGGATGAAAGGAAGCAACAAATATTTCACCGAGGAACTCTGACTGATCAGAAATTTGAAGATGAGTTACTTATACGGAGGTTATATGTAGATGGCTCATCTTGCACAATGGGCAGTGGGGCAGGGATAGTTTTGAGCACTCCGGACGAGGTCGACATGGAATACGCCCTACGTTTCCAATTCAAAGCTTCCAACAATGAGGCTGAGTATGAGGCCATGATTGCAGGACTTAATTTAGCGAAAATTATGGAGGCGCAGCATGTTATTGTTTTCAGTGATTCTCAATTAATTGTAAATCAAATGCTGGGAGTATATGTAGTTAGAGAAGAATTAATGATCAGATATCATGCAAAGGAAAAGGAGCTGGTGTCAGAATTTGCCGCTATTCAGCTGTGCAGAATACCAAGAATGGAGAATGCGAGAGCAGACACCCTAGCTCGACTAGCATCAACTATTCGCACCGAGCTATGACGAACAATCCCAATTGAAATGTTGGCTGGTCGGAGTATAGATCAAGATCTGACGATGAACTTTATTACCCTTGATTTAGGACCATCTTGGATGGATCCCATCAGGGCATATATTGAAGAGGGAGAATTACCAATTCACAAGCTCGCAGCCGAGAAATTGAAATTTAAAGCTGCTCGGTATGTATTAACTAACGGTATTCTGTATAGACGAGGAATTATGGCAGGTTTGCAGAGATGTGTACATCCCTCCGAGGTGAAAGATTTGATTGAAGAGATCCATGAAGGGTCCTATGGAGCACATGTAGAAGGTCGGACGCTTTTACAAAGGGTGATGACACAGGGATACTACTGGCCGACGATGACGGCTGATTGTATAGCCTATGCAAATAAATATGACAAGTGCTAATGTTTTTCCTCCATCCGAAGAACTCCAAAAGCATTGTTGACACCAATAACTTCCCCTTGGCCATTTGCCATATGGGGAATTGATTTGGTTGGGCCACTGCCAACGACCAGAGGAAGGTTCAAATACCTCGTCGTCATAGTGGATTATTTTACTAAGTGGGTAGAAGCTGAGCTACTCATTGATATAACGTACGAGAAGGTGTAACAATTTGTTTGGAAGAACATCATTTGTCGATATGGTCTTCCTCATGCTTTCATCACTGATCATGGAACACAATTTGATAACGAGGAGTTCGCTGCCTATTGCCATGAGTCAAACATTTTGAAGGTCCACTCAGCACCAGTCCATCCTCAAAGCAATGGACAAACTGAAGTGACAAATAGAACGCTGCTAAATGGTTTGAAGAAAAGATTAGATGATGCAAAAGCAAACTGGATCAACGAGTTACAATCAGTACTTTGGGCTTACCGAACTACTCCCCGAGTAGCAACTGGAGAATCACCATACATGCTGGCATTTGGAAGTGAAGCTGTTATACCTATCGAGTTGGGCCTCCAAACACACAGGGTACTGAATTTCAATTCCCCTGTCAGCGAATTAATGAGAAGATTGGATTTAGACATGCTCGAGGAAGTTAGAGAAGAAGAAGCCATTAGAAATGCTACTTACCAGCAGCGAACAGTTTTGTTCTAAAACAAAAGGGTGAAGAAGTGCGACCTGAAAGAAGGAGATTATGTGCTGAAGAAAGTCATTCAAAATCACTATAAGCTGGAGGCAAACTGACATGGACCATACCGAGTTACAGAAGTTGTTCGGCCAGGAACTTACCGTTTAACAACTCTATAAGGGGAGGAGTTTAAAAATGCATAGAACGCAGAGCACCTGCGCAAATATTATCAGTGATGAATAAAATGAAGATATTCAACCGAATTCTTTCTTTTTACTGAAAGTTTTTCGGGGAATACTAGTGCTACACACTACTCGACAAAGCTCAGGCTACTCGGAAAAGCTCAGGCTACTCAAATGTTTTTCTTGAAAATGCCAACTAAGGTTGGTCGAGAAACCTATATTCCTCCGGGAAGTAAAGCTACCAATATTCCTCCGGGAAGTAAAGCTACCAATATTCCTCCGGTATTCCTTCGAGAAGTAAAGCTACCTATATTCCTCCGGGAAGTAAAGCTACTTGTATTCCTCCGGGAAGTAAAGCTACTTGTATTCCTCTGGGAAGTAAAGTTTGTATTCCTAAGGGAAATAAAATTATATGTTTCTTGTGAAATAAAAGTATTCCTAAAAATGCCAACTTATGTCGGTTAGGAAGTAAATATATTCTCGAAAATACCAACCTGAGTTGGTCGGGAGGTAAAATTATTTCAAAAAGACTAACTATGGCTGATCGGGGATAGAAACCCACCAACTGTAGTTGGTCGACAAGCAAAATTTACCGACCTTGGTTGGTCGAAAACATTTAAGAGAAAAATCTACCAACTATGGCTGGTTGGGGATAAAAACCCACTAACTGTAGTTGGCCGAGAATTTAAAGTGATCAAGCAATATTTTTGATACTCGTAACTTTTTAATTATTACGGAGTTGATCGACAAACTACACAATATTGTTATATTTTTATCAGATACACATGCACAAATATAAAGTGTTTTACAAGACAATAGCAATTAAGATTGCGAACAGAAATGAAAGTCTTTCATTAAATCCAAAACAAATTACATTGATTATGAAATAAAAGTTACATTAATATGGAAAGGTATACTAACTATTACATAAAAATTCCTACTCTACTGGTTTTTTCCCTTCTGCTTTTGACACAGGTTCCTCGCCAGCAGCGGATCGTTTAAAGCCAGGGGATAATTTATAAAGTTGAGATCCTTTAACATCCTAATTTTTATCATGGATGGTCGATCTAAAAGGTGCTCAGGACAAGATACTTCAACAATTGAATGGAGATTATAGTCACCGAGATATTTGGAAATCAAGCTCTGAGGAATGGCCCGAGCAGGGATCCAACTCATGTCCAGTTTGAAAGGTGGCACGGGTAAGTCGAGCATCCCAGGTCATGATAGTCCCACATGTAATGACCCTGTTCGAGTTGCAACACACCTAAGGCATTCAACCAGCCTTGCTTGTAGCCCTCATTATTGGCATTCTGGATACAATCGTCCAAGTGAAAGAGAGCTTCATTGTATCCAGCCATCTAGAACTCCCTGGGCTATTTATGGAATTGATATGTTAATCTATCCAGCTGCTCGTGGAGATTTTTGATGAAGATCTCTTTATTCTCCAAGGTAGACTTTTGAGTGGAGATCTTCTCTTCCAGGTCCCTGATCTTCTTTGACATTTCAGCTAAAGCCTGGTTCTTTGCCATTAATTGGAAGGCCTGGTTTTCTAAGGCAGACTGAGTCCTCTGTTCCTCGATAGGAATACGAGCTGCTCTTGCTCGTCCTCGAGAAGAAGAAGAAAGGAGAGACCTTTTCAAGGTTTCCAACTCGTCCCTCAAGTTGGCGTTCTCGACCTCCAAGAACGAGAATCCCTCATCAGTCATTAGGATTAAGGCTTTTGAAGTGGAAGCTGCAGACTTCAATTGTGATAACTCCCTTTGCAAGTTGTTATTTTCTTGCTCCAGCAACTCGGCTATTTGTCTGCATTCCTCGACTTCGCCCCTCAGAGTTCTCTCCCTCACCTCGTAGCTAGCAAAGCGCTTCTCGTACCCCTTGTCAGCATTGAGTTGTTGATACTTCTTTTCGTACCCCTCATGCAACAGGGCAGTGGATTCTTTGTATTGTAGCTGAAGGTCTTCGAGGGTGACTTGGAGATCCTCGATCATATCATAATAGGCCACATTATTGGCCACTGCTCGATCAAGGAGACACTTCAGATATTGATATGCTTCAACTTCCTGTTCTGAAGCATCTTGGCCGAGGATGTCGACGACTTGTGCTGCACTCAGGTCTGTGTGACCAGCCTTAAAGTATTCATTACATTGTCGCAGCAACTTTGTATCATGGGCAGATAGTAATTCCATCCTGGCCAGAAACTAACAGAGAAAGAAAGAGCAATCATCAATAAGAAGTACAAGCAGAGTATGAATAGAAGATAGACAACAGTCTGTAAAAATTCCATGTTTTATTAGATCATAAAGTTCAGAATTACAAGTTCTGGGTTACATTTGATAAAAGAAAAATAAAATGTAAAGATAAACCCGAACAACTCTACACCTTTTCCTTATCTCCCAAAACCTTCTCGGGAGGCTGGGACGAGGAAGTAGGTTGCTCGGAGGGAATGGATAGTTGCTCGGGGAGCACTGGAAATTGCTCGGAGGAAGTAAAAATTTGCTGAAGTTCCTCGATAGTAGGCTGAATGGCTGAGGGATGATCTCCCATCACCATAGAAGACTCTTCAGAGGAAGCTTCGTCCTCTTCTAAGTCTTCAGGATTTGGAGGGGGACCAGGGATGTGTTACTGAAAGAGCTCAGAATTTTCATCCACTATCAGCTCCTGTAAAGAAGCAACCCATCCATCCCTAAAGTACTTTAGACTTCCATAGTCCATTTGCAACACCATGGCAGCCAACCCCTTGTTCCACCCCTTGTCCCAGCCAGCACTGAAGGACTTCTTCACAACCATTTTCCTTTTCAATTTTTTCAAGGAAAGCTTCTCGGACAGCAGGTCATCATTAGCTTTCAGTTTTTTCTCAGCCTCCTCCTTCTGCCGATTTACCTCCCGAAGTTGAGACAACTCCTCTTCAGCAATCCAGAGCTTATCCTCAAGCTCCCCAGTAGTTTTGAGCTTCTCGTCGGGCTCTTTATTTTTCCCTTCTAATTCCTTTATTCTCTTCTCCAACTCCTTGGAGACATCAACAACTCAAGCTTTCTCCTGCTCGGTGGAGGAAAGTTTCTTCTCCCAAAAAGCCTTATCAGTAGCATATGTCTGGCGAGAATCGTCCAAAGACTTGATAGCTTCTTCTAGAGCTCCCTCCACACTGGACGAGGAGCATGAAGCTTTAATTGCTTCATCCTTCTTCAGAATTATATTAAAGAAGCTCATCAACTGTGAAAGTAAAAAGAAAGAAAGTCAGAAACAGAAATAACAAAGGAAAAATGAAAAGCTCAAAGTAGGAAGACTTACAAAAGCAAGGTGGCGAGCAGCTAACGAAGTGACCATGTCCCGAGTAAGGTTTTCTTCAGTACCTTGGACCTCGGGAATGATCCAGGACTTTACCGAGCTCATGGTAGAGCTTGGGGGAATAAAAGTTGGAACCCCAGTACCAGTAGTTGGGGGCTGAGTGACGGTGTCAGCGAAATTGACCGAGGAGCTCTTCTTCAGCCTCTTGAGGGGAACAGGAACAGATTCAACCAATGAAGAACCCTTGGTTCGTGATATTACAATCACCTTTCCAGGAGCAACAGACCTACTCGGAGCCACTACGGACTTCTCGGCAACCTTCACAACAGCAGCCGAGGAAGGTGCATCATTCTTCTTTATCCCCTCCCCTGGGACATCAACTTTACTTCTTTTTGCCTCTCCAGAACCAGAGGCAGACCTTTAGAAGAGAGTGGGAGGCCTTCTCTTCTTCATTCTTTCACTCAAAGGTATGTGAGATTCAGGCGAGGAGCTGGTACTGGCTCCGATTCACTTATTACTAGACGAGCAGTAAAAGAGGTGGTGTATCTCTTGTATTGCAGCAGATATGAAGCTAACCTAATATGCTCATCGGCAACATATTGATGCAGACTCCAGATAAGTTTCAAGTGCCTTATATTAACATCTGCTTCTTTTGGGCACTTTCTTTTGCTATCAACTGCAAATAAATAAACATTGCCATCAGTGACACATTTTATCAAACATAAAGGAAGCATAATTTCAAAATAAATAAAATGAAATAAGAATAACCTATCCCATTGCCCCTGATAAACTTCATCTCCTGATAAAGGAGCATGTTGCCAATTTTTTATGACAACCCCGTGCTCAAAATAATCCCTATTGGCATCAGGGAGATTGACTACTAAGGCCCTATTTAACATTCTAGTTTTTAAATAAAAGGTGTTATCACCAACTGCCCATCTATAGCAAAACATGATTTCTGGAATCCCTATACGAGTTCCATGGATTTGATTTAACCTATGCACCCCATTAACTATTCTCCATGTGTTGGGGGCTATTCTTGCTGGAACAACGTCAAAGTATTGACAAAATTCCAGACATAAGGGATTGGGTGGAAAAGAAAATCCACACTCAGAAATAAAAAGACTGGGGAACCAATGTCCCTCAGCCAAACGGAAATAATCATAAGGCTCAGAAAGCTCTTCCAGAACAACCCAGGAGGGAATAGAAAAATCAGAGCGAAACTTATCAAGAGATTCAACAGGGTAAACCATGATGAATAAAAGAAATGAAGAAGAAGGAAGAAAATCTTACAGAAAAAAGAGTGGATCTGATGACAACGGACGATGGAAGAGATGAATACACAAGAGAGAAAGAGACGATGGAAAACTCGAAAATACAAATTTGAAAAGGTAGAAGACGATGGGAGTGTCTGTGAAGTTTAAATACCTTGCCTTGGGAAATGGTAAAGTAATGATTACAAAAAGAAACAATTACGCTACCGGCGACTAGGGAAACAAAAAGGGCGCGGCAATCGAAGTGAGAAGAAATGATTACGCTATCGGCGGCTAAAAGGACAAAAAGTACGCAGAGATCGAGGCGATTGTGAAAATTCAAAAAAGCCTGATTCTACGAATTTGGAAAGAGAAATAAATACAAAGGAAACACTCCTAAAAATTAGGAAGAACTATTTAAATCTATCATATATCGAGAAACAATGTTCCATAATCCTTAAAATTTGAACTATGAAATATTGGGGGCTTCTGTTGATACCAAATTTAGTCTGCTGACATGGATCAATAAAGTGAAGACACGTGGCAGTCTACGTGGCAACAACAAACACTTATAAGGAACTCACACGCTCCGAGGAACCATACTACAACGAGGAACACTGTGTCCCCGAGGAACTCATACGCTCCGAGGAACGAGAACTCTCCGAGGAACTCTTGAGCACCGAGAAGCTTAGGCGGTCCGAAAAACTCAGGCGATCCGAGCTGCACCTCGAATAAAGCATTAATAGCAGGATAACCAACAGTTTGACTATTCATTAAATGCTTATCATTCAGACGCATATGCTTAAGGAGCATTGAATGTATCACCCTTTCATATGTACATCATTTAATGTATTACCCTTTCACATTACAGCCCCAGGGCTATAAATACATTGTACAATCCTCATTGTAAAGGGACCAAAATTTCATGATAGAACTTGTAATCGAGAATTCCCAAACACTCATCAATAACATAATAGTGGACGTAGGCCATTTTTATAAGGCTGAACCACTTTAAAATTCTTTGTCTCATTTATTTATCTGTGATTGAATAATTAGAGTGATCTAATTTTTTACATCAACACACGGTGAGGGTATTTTCATCTCCATAGGTAGGACTGCCTCCATGATGTAGACTAGAGAGTAAGGCGTAACCCCAGTAGAGGTTCAAACTGAAGTGCGATATCCTCAGAGGGCGTAAGGGATCCTGTCGGCCCAATCACGATAACTCTCGGTCATCTTTCTACGAATGGCTTTGAGATTATTATTAACTGCTTCGAATGCTCCATTAATTTGGGGTCAGTATTGAGAGGATTTATGTCTTTAAATCCTATACTCATCGACAAATTCTATAACCTCCACCTCAAAATGTAACCCATTATTTGATACCAACTCGTATGGGACCCCATACCGACAGATTATGTTTTTTTAGATGAATTTGGCTACATTCTTGGCATTCAGAACTGCATATGACTCGACTTTGACCCATTTAGTTAAATAGTCAATAGCGACTAGGATGAACTCATGCCCATTGTATTCATTTGACGTAAATTTCCCTATAATGTCGATGCCCCATGTGGAAAACATCCAGGGAGAAGTCATATTGTACAATTCTCGCGGAAGCAGATGCTATAGGTTAGAGAACGGTTAGCATTTAAGACATCTTCGAACCTAGGTTTTGCAGTCCTGAACCATGGTAGTTCAATAGTATCGTTATCAAATGATCTTTTTGGTGAGAATATGGCCATTCACGTGAGGTTCACATTCCCCGCTATAGATTTTCTACATCATTGTTTCAATGTCATCCCCAACAATGTAATGTAAATGGGTTCCTTCGAAGTTTTTCTTAAACAGTGTTTTATCATAGATAATGTACTAGGCAACCAGTCTGCGAAGAGTTGATCGGTCCTTTTTATCATCTCCTTGGGTATACCTACCTTGTTTAAGTCGGTGCCAAATATCATACTACCTATAGTCAGCTATTTTGAGTTCTTCCTGCGTATCGAACTCGATGTGGTAGCAGTGGGTTTGTTTATGTTGTTTCTGTACAAGGAAGGGGGATATGGTTATTCCTTCAGGCATTTCAGTTATGGAGGCTAAGGTGGAAAGGGAATGAGTTAGGTTATTCTTTGCTTGGGTCAGGTAGTGGAAGGTAATATCTTATAATTGGGAAGCCAATTCTTCAAGGTGAGCATGAAAGGGTAAGAGTTTCTCATCCTTGACTTTCCATTTACTGAGTAGTTAACTGATGATGAGGGATGAATCCCTATAGACATTGAGGTATCGGATTCCCTTCTTGAGGGAAAATTTGAGGCCTACCGTGCACACCTCGTATTCAGTCATGTTGTTGGTGGAGAGGAAATCCAATTTGATGGAAATGGGAGTGTGGGAGTCATTAGGGGCAATTAGGAGGATTCCAATGCCATATCAATTTTTATTGACAGCGTCGTCAAACAACATTTTCCATTAAAGATCTTCTTAGTAGGCACAAAGGATGTTCTCATCTGGGAACTCGACGACCTAGACATCATCTTCTTCCATAGGGTAGTCAGCAAGGTAGTTAGAGATGGCTCTTCCTTTGATGGATTTCTATGTTACATAGGTGATATCAAACTCGGCTAGAAGCATCAACCAATGGTCCATTCAGTCGGATAGGGCGAGCTTCTTGAGTAGTACTTGATAGGATCCATTCGGGATACGAGTCTGATGGGGAAGGCGAGCATATAGTTCCGTAACTTTTGGGTAACCCAGACAAGAGCGAAACATGGTTTTCCCAAGGAGGTTTATTTAACTTCATAATTGACCAATTTTCAATTGGCATAGTATATGTCTTTATCTTTATGGGTTTCTTTAACGCATTGAGCTAACAGAGCCCCAGCTATAATATCGATCACAATTAGGTATAGGAGTAAGGGAATACCAGGCTGTGGTGGTATGAGCACCGGAGGTCGGGTTAGGTATTTCTTAATTCGATCGAAGGCTTCTTTGCAATATTCATTCCAGACTTTGGTTTAATCTTTCGAATGAGTTTGAAGATAGGTTCACAAATGAAAGTCAATTGGCTGATGAAACGACTGATGTACTATAATTTCCCAAGGAATCCTCAGACTTCTTTCTCCGTTCGGGGAGGTGGCATCTCAAGTATGTCTTTCATCTTAGCAAGATCTGCTTCTATCCATTTTTCACTAACCATGAATCCCAATAGTTTCCTTTTAGTATTGCAAAAGACATATTTTTGTGGGTTAAACCGCATTTGGTATTGTTGCAGTCATTCAAAGAATTTTTGGAGAGTAGGAACATGACCTTCTTTTTCCTGGACTTGATAATCATGTCGTCTACATAGACCTTGACTTCCTTGTGTATCAGATCATGAAGAATATATATGGCAACCCTATGGTAGGTATACCCTGCGTTCATTAGACCAAATGGTATGACAGTGTAGCAAAAGGTTCCCCATGGGTCATGAATGTGGTTTTCTCTTAACGATTAGGGTGCATCTTGACCTAGCTATATCCAAAAAAATCTTCAATGAATGTCTTTAGAGCGTGATCGGAAGAGTTTTCCACCATCATATCAATGTTGGGTAGTGGGTAATCATCCTTCGAAGAGGCCTTATTCAACTCTCGGTAGTTGACACACATGCAGATCTTTCATTCTAATTTCGGCATGAGTACCATATTGGCTAGCCATGTAGGATATTCAATTACTCGAATGAAACCCACGTTCAATTGCGTGATTACTTATTCCTTTACTTTGAGTGACCATTCAGTGCAAAGCTTTTATAGCTTCTGTTTGACTGGTTTACATTCTGGGAGAGTTGGTATCTGATGTTATGCTATCTCAGGGTTAATATTGGGCATATCATCATAAGACCGTGTGAAGACATCCCCGAATTCATTCAGTAACTCTTCGAGTTGCGTGTACTCATACTCATCAAGGGTGGCCCTATCCTAATCTCACGTATATGGCTACTAAAATCGCGATTAATGACAATAGTTTCATCTTTATTAACTTGAACGTGACTATGTTGTTTGTTATTAACCTTATTTAGATCAATTAAGAATTATTCATTTGCAAATTCATAATCATCAAAATTTTGATTAGAATCAAGAAAATTAATGTAAGGCATAACAAGATACTCAAAATATTCATTTATTTCATTGATAGGAAAAATATTATTAAAAAACTCATCAATGGAGGTCTCGATTACAATAGGGTGATAGGAAATAACTAAAGGGGAAAGGGGATAAACATCAGGGTTAGGTTGAATATATGCAGGTTGCACAAGTGCAACATGCTAGTTGAGAAGAGGTATATCAACATCTTTGATGAGGTAGGATGAATCAGATGATGTAGTCCCTGAGTGGATCATGCAGAGTGCCCGCCCCAGTATGTACAAGTTAAAAGAATCCTAGGTATTGTCGTCATCAGAATCCCTGGTATCATCTACGGTCTCCTTAGTGAGTGGTTGTACACAGTGCTGGGAACTTTCGGCCCCCTAGTTGTTGTCTTAAAAAAAGATCTCCATTCGTGGTTTCATCTTCTTATCTATAGGGTTACACCAAGGTTCATGGAAGCCGTAGAAAAGGAAATCTTCACCCTCTATAATCAATCTTCCATTTTGGGAATCTCTCGAGATAGTTTTGGCACATTCTAACTTTCTCTTCAGTCTAGGATGAGGGATCAATCTAAGTTCTTCTTCTAATGGTTGATATCCTAAGCCACAGGGAGGAAAGTCCTCCTTCAACACAATAAGTTTAGTTACCCCTTGTTGTCTTTTACCTAGACCCAGTCCGGGCATGAAGTGCATGTTTTTCAACGTTTGGATTGAATTGACGTTTCCATCAGGATCATATTATGGACAAACCCTATCATTAAAGTCGTCCCATGCTGGGAGTAGGAGTGGTTCGACTTGGAAGCCTGATACCATCATATTGTTCACCCCGTGTTATATATCAAGTACCAAATTATTGGTGCTAGCATTCTCGGTGTTGTCATTATCTCCCAAGATGGTGATAACTTGACCATTGCTAAAGAACTTCAATCTATGATGAAGGGAATAAGACACCCTTTTGATGATGTCGAGCCACGATCGTTCGAGAAGAACATTGAAACAGGTTGGGATGTTAATGACTTGGAATTATATAACATGATTTATAAGTCTAACCCCTATTTCAAGCTTGATAGATCCCATTACTTATTGATTGGTATTGTCATAGGCACATACGACAGTGGAGGTTAGATCAAGTTCACTAACTTTTAATCCCGTACAGTTGAGGAATCTTAGTGGGCACACATTCATAGCTGATCCGTTATCGATGAGAGATAGGGGGACAATTTTCCCCATAACTTCAACAGAGATAATGAGATCATGAATGTGGTTGGGACTAATCTTAGGGATTTCCTCTTCGGAGAAGGAGAGCATTGGAGTAGAGGTCAGGGATCCAACTAGGTTCATTACTTCTTTTGGTGTGGTTGAGGGAGGAATTGTGGGTCTTGTGCGTAGCTTGATTAAGGCATTTTGGTGTAGTTGGGAAGACATGAAAAGTCCCCATAGAGTGATGTTAGTTTGAGTCTTCTTTAGTTGATCGAGGACCTTCCTTTCTTCGAGAGTCATTTCTGTCATAGGGAGATTCTCAACACCTTTCCCTTTATCGCTTGCTAATCATTGTAAGTTTGGATTCTGGTAATGTCTCCCAGACCTGGTCATGTGGTTCACAAAAGAGGGGGAAAATAGAAACCCTATTTATTCATCGATATCGGGTTGCTCAGCTACCTGGTTGATCTCTCATAGTAGATCCTCAAATGATATCACTCTGCATAGGTTGGCTATCAGACTAGTCTTTCCCGAATCTGGCTCTTCATCTAAATCTTTAAAATTGTCTCCCCATCTGGTGGCAACGATATTGTCTTTCCATGAAAAATCAATACACTCTATAAATTCTATGGCTTCTTCGTATAATTCTTCCAATTCGATAGGGAAACGCAAGACTGAAGGGACTAAGTGCCCTTGTAATTTCAAAGTGCCGAGCAACTCGGATATGCTACAAATTGAAAAATCCCGGAGGGACATGTGCCCACGAAACAAAGCCATACGCGCAAATGAACGTACGTTGATTTCAAGAAAGTTCTTCTGATAACATATATATAATAAAATCAAGAAAAACTTTATTATCTAACTAATCATATTTTAATACTTGTGGAAATTAAATCAATTAAATCTGATTTAATCTAAAGCCATATTAATAACAATCTAATTTATTACGCTACAATCCAATATATCACATATGATTAATTATTGTAACTCAAGTAATTAAATCATGTAAAAAATTTAATTCTAAATCATACATAGAATAATATGAGGAAAAGAAGATTAACAAGTATGATTTTTTTACCTCGTAAAAACTCAAACTAGGGAAAACATCCACAATTACCTCTACGCCACAATCCAAAAATCCACTAAAATAAAGATTCAAGTTACAACACTTAAGCAAATACACAAAGATCCTAACCTAAGTTCAGAATACACCTAATGGAGATTCTCCACTCTAAAGGTTTTCGGACTAGAACTTGATCTTTTCTTTGTTGCTGCTTTGCTTTTTCCTTGATCTCCTTTTTAGCGAATTCCAACTCAGTCAAAACTAATCTCTCAACAACATACTAGTTGTGTAAAACGTACAAGTGAATATGTTCTAAATGCAATCCATACAAGAACTTCCAAATCTCAAGCATATAAGTTTTCTACAAAAACTTAACAAAAATGCATTTGTAATCAAGCAAATAAGTTTTCTATAATAACATTAGAAAAATATATTTACAATTAACAATCAATTAAGTTTTCTACTAAAACTTACAAAATAAATTTTCAGTCATAAATCTTGTAAACATTCTTTCTAATCACTATGTAATAACACTCATATGAACACAAACATAAAATAATCACTCTAACATGTGTTCTCAATCTCTTAAAAATATATTTTTAATTTTATGAGGAAAGTGTTTTACAAATTATTTTACAAATATGAGACAACAGATCTTCCAAAAAATTCAATAAACATGCAAGATCCGGAGAAATTTTGATTTAAATATCATATGGCATCTAACACAAAATCAGAATATTTAGATCATACAAATATTCAATAAAATTCGGATCTAAAAATCTAAGGAATTCTAGTTTTTGTAAAGAATTATTTCACCATGAAAGCACATAAATCCTCTCTACAATAACACAATATTTCAATCTCTAAAGTGATGAGATGATGTGTAAGATCATTGAGAATTTAAAAACAAAAATAAAAACAAAAAAGAGATGAAGTAGAAATAACATAATGTGTGAAAAATAACATTCAATCTCTCTCTTAGATATTCTCTCTAATTCTCTATATTTTTCTCTCTACAAAATTCTAACCCTCTTTTGTGTTTCTCACTCTAGAAAATATGTTCTGAAAAAGTCTAACACAAATGAACTCTCTAATGATGTTTATATAGGTGAGAAAATAATATTCTAGAAACACTTAAATCAAGGATTCGGATTAAAAGTTATTAATCTAAGGCTGAGATTAATTCGACACTACACCAAAACTAGCGATTGGTCATGGCCAAAATCCCTGACCAAGATTGTTGGTCGCGGACTTGGGACGTGACCATTTTGAGCATGACAAATTTCATGGGTCGCGGTGTAATACCCTGTAATTTTACTGATTTTATTTAAGGGGGTTAATTAAATTAAATGGGAATTTATTGGAAATTAATCCGAATTTAAATACTAGCGAGACGTGAGTTGGTATTTGATTATGATGATAATATTTAATATTACTGAGTATATATGGTAATATATGACTATTGAATTTATTAAAATTATCGCGAGTCATAAATACGACAATTCGGGAAATTTAGTTTGGATGCGCATGTTAGTCACGTCGAGAATTAATTTAATTAGATTAAAAAGTAAATTATAATTTTATCATCTGTATAGTCATTTTGAGTGCGCCAATGTGTCCAGAGGGGTCGAGATAGTCAGAAAACACTAGCCGGGAGTTTAGTTTTGGCCCCGGGGCATTTTTAGGCCAAACCGGCAACCTGGGAGGGTAATTTAGTCACTTTAAATTTTAAGGAAATTAGACCCACGAATTCTAGGGTTTATTTAATTTTTATTGTGAAGGCCATTAGGGACATTATCAGCTAAAAATTAAGAAGTGGGCTACGTGCGATAGAGCAGAGGTTACAAGCTATAACCACCACCCACAACCACCACTTTCGACGGAATTGTGACCGGAGAGAAGGAAAGAACCAGCCTTTGACTCCACCAGCAGATCTGAAAATCAATCCAAAGACAAGTGATTTGATTTCATTAATTTCTAGTGAATAATTCTTCCATGCTAGTGTAGGACTTGTTAATATCCTTGAAAGATGATGAAAACTCATGAAATTTGGAGTAGAACCCTAAATCTTGGTTAAGAATTGCATGTAGATTAGTTCTAGATGAAATTCAGTAACCAAAACATAACCCTTGATGAACTAAAAACAGATTTAAGAAGAGAAATATTATGGTTCTTGAAGAAAATAGAAAACTGGGGTCCAAGTAAGACAAATTGTTGATGGTTTAAAGATTTTGGGACGTTAAAAATCATGTATTTAGATTGTATAATGACCCTATGTACTTATAATAGGATTTCACCTCACGTAATGAAGTTTTGGGACAAATATGGGACTGAAAAATGAAGAAATCCGTAGCCTCACCTGCTATGATCGATCGATCGACATTCACAGGTCGATCGATCGACCATCGATCGATCGACAATCAGGATCGATCGATCGATCCCCCGAGAAATGGTGATTTTTCCGTTTTTGATTTTTTAAATATTTCCAGCCATCGAATATCATAGTTGGGGATCATGTGAATACATTAGGACTTGATGAAGACCAGTAGGGACATATATGTGGAAACCGGAATATATTAGAATTAGGTGGGGTTGTCGAATTAAATTCTCGAGTGTCTGACGAGTAATTGTCTATGTTAAGATGTGAGAACATGATTTAAATCCTTAGGAGTAAGAAGTTAGGATTTGGGACATAAATAAGGAGTTAATTGTGCTGAAATAATATGTGAGAATAGTAGGAGATGTAGTAACCTATTTGGTTAGATTTAAGTAGTCGAAACTATATGACGTGAGACGAATCGGTGGATTATATTATATATTATTTGGAAGTATGAAAATTTACTAATTGGAGTAACGGTATAGGGATTGAGAACATACCTTTAAAGATATTATAAGTTATCTAAGTTGTGTGAATTCTTAGTAAATGGATTATTATGTGTATAACATACCTACCATACTTACTATCATGGGAGGTCGGCTTTCGGAATAGGGCCATCTAATCTTTGTGTGCCTATGGGGGAATTTAGATTGATACCTTAAGGGAATAGGGCCGTGAAAGACTTATTTGTGAGTTAATAAGTCAGCTGACCATGGGAGCGTAGGTATGTGCATGAACCATGGGTATGTGAACTATGTTCACCCCCAATATGTGTGATTTTACTTATTGAAATGGTTCCTGAGAGATTCGAAACTCGTAGTCCTTGTGTACGTGATGTACCGAGATTCAATAGTACAGTATGTGTGCACCGCAACTTAGCCTAGGGGTTCCCTAATTGTATATTTATGTTGAGATTAATATACTTGTAATTATAACAGTTTTTTTGTTAAAGTGAATGTGAATACTTGGGACATTTTGAGAAGGATTAAAAATGAGAATTTCCTATAATAATTATTATAAATTAATCAGGGAAATCAAAAGGTGAGATACACGCAGGTTATGTTAGAATGTCTTGAATAAACCCCTATCTTAGAATGTGAGGACATGAAGTGGTACAGACTAGATACTTAACGGCATAACTAGGACGGGATATGGATATACGTTAGGCATGCACACTAGCTGAGAGGTGAGAAACTCATGTGAGAGCACATAACTAACATGTATTTAATCTGTACTGTTTAATGCAATTAAACACTTCCTATATTTTAAACCATTTTCACATCGGGCTCTGACCCGTTTTCTTTCAAATCTATTTTTCTTGAAAAGCCTTTTAGGTGCCCATCCACAGGGACGCCAAGCATATGATTTCCATTTCAGTGACGTGCTGTAGCGGCTGTGGAAGTTATAGGACCTCGATAGGACACACATCCACATTCTATATTGATTCTATTTCAGATTTGTTCATCTATTAGGGCATGTCACCCTTTTCTTTTAGAGACAACTTTATCATACTTTCAGTTTCTTTTCAGTTTTGGAGTAAATTAATTAATTACAAACCTTGTATTTGGCTTTATTCAGTATTTGGATTATTCAGAGGAGTGTTACTCCAGGATCATTTATTATTCCATTATTATTTTGTTGTGACTATGATGTGATTGTGCTATCATTAGCTAATAATTTAATTGGTTACATGTTAATTTAATTTAATAAAATTTGGCATCTCTCTTTTTAAATATTAGGTGGCTAGTAAAAAAATTAAATGTTTTTCAATAGTGATGCTAAGACTGAACCTACTTGGTATTCTGAATTAATTTCATAAACGAGTAGCTACTCGGTATTTAATTAGTCGGGGTGTCACATGTGGTATCAGAGCATCAGGTTCTAGTATCCTTAGGATTTGTACGGCTTGTTATGTTTCCAAATAGCGTCCTTTGATATAGAGCCCTTTATTTTAGGATTTGTTGTACTCTTTAATATGACTTGCGCTCTTCAGCTATTTTGAGATATTAACTATGGACTTATAAGACTCCTCTCTCATTTCAGATGCCTCCACGACGTGCACAGAATGTTCTCAGGGGTGCCCAGCCTCAGCTACAGCCTGCACCAGTTTAGGGTTCTATGAATGCTGCAAAAGTTGTCGCCATTATAGCTCAGGCGGTAAATAACGCTTTAGTAGTTGTGCAACAGGAACCAGCTCAGGCACTTATGGTAGCCCCAGTTCATTATCATGCATTCTCGTCTACTTCGGAACGTGTCCATGATGCCTTTTCGAAGGAACTCCCTCCGGAGTTCGCTGGTAGCTCCGACATCATGGTGTCTAGTCAGTGGCAAAAGGACATCCAAAGGAACTTAAGGTTGTACAAGTGTATGGATGTACAAAGGCAGATACTGGATACTTTTAAGCTGGTAGGGTAAGCGTTGCAATGGTGGGAGTCTATTACCATCCCGTAGGAGAGAGATGTTCTTTCCATTCAGGAGTTCTGGGTGCAGTTTGACTGTAAGTATTTTCCCTCAACAGTTCAGACCGAGATGAGGCAAAAACTGAGGAACTTTAAGAAAAAGGGGAGGACAATAGCTGAGTATGAGTCCGAGTTCATAAATATTTTGGAAATTGTTCCCGATGTGATTCTGACTGAAGATAAGAGTATCCAGAAGTTCATGGATGGGTTGACATGGAGGATTCGTCAGCATTTGATAGGTAATCTCTCGTTGGCCACTTATTCTGATGTGGTCAATGCAGCATTGCTTTACTGCCAGGACCATCTCTTTCACTTGTCAGAGGTTAAGCGAGCAGGAGAGTCCAATCATCAAGGCAGGATCGGGGGAAATGATGCCAGCGGGGCACAATCAGCTTAGGGTCAGCACAACCAGAGTGATTAGAGTTCCCAGTAGGGGGATTCTAAGAGATTTAGGTGTGGAGGTTTTAGAAATGGTCAGGGAGGTTTTTAGCATGGCCATGAGGGTCAGCATGGCCATCAGGGCCAGCACGGCCAACAACAGTAGTTCCAACAAGGACAACATGGTCAGGGTAGGAATGGTAACAGCCATCAGGGCCGTGGGCAATAGGGACAGAGAGGGGGAAACTTTGTGGGGAAATGTTTTATTTGAGGTAATATTGGCCACAAATTCCAGGAGTGTCTTGAAAGGGGCAGGGCCCCACAGCAGTAGTAGCAGGGTGCTCAACATGAGCCCCAGAGACCTATGTTTCCTGCCACCCTCCCAGCACCACCATAGATGCCAGCTTTACCACCCATCCCAGCAGGGGCAGCTTCAGTACGGTACGGACGAGTTTATCAGCTCCAGCAGGCCGTAGTCCCATAGGATCCACCTGCTATTGAGGGTATGTTTTCTATTCAGGGGACCATGGGGCACATTTTATAACATGGGGGCCACACACTATTTCATTACCATGATATTTACACGCACTACAGGGTTGTTAGATACCGCGGAGGGCACTGTTACTTGCGTAGATTCACTGTTGAGTAGGGGTTCTGTGATTTCCCTTATATGTAGAGGTGTGGGTGTAGATATCCGGAGGTTTACTTTACCTGTTGATATGTTAGTGTTAGATATGACCATGTACGATGCGATCATTGGTATGGATTGGCTAGTTGCGTATCGAGCCATGATTGATTGTTTCAGTAGCAGTATTATTTTTTCCATACTCGGGCAGGAGATGTTCCTAGTGGCGATGCCTCGTCCCGAGGGATGATCGTCCACTCACTTCTACTATATAGAGGACGAGACCTCTAAGGGGGTGGTAATACCACTCAATTCAATTCTAGTTGTTAGGGAGTTTGCTGATGTATTCCAGGATATTCCGGGACTACCTCCTAGTAGAGAGATAGACTTTGTTATCGATTTGGCATCGGGCACTCGGCCAATAGCCCGCGAACCTTACCGTATGGATCCACCAGAGATGAGGGAGCTACGGGACCAGATAGAGTAGCTGTTGGGTCAGGGGTTTATCTGTAGGAGTACTTCATCGCGGGGTGCCCCTGTGTTGTTCGTTAAGAAGATGGATGGATCTTTGAGGTTGTGTGTAGATTATCGGGAGTTGAATAAAGTCACGATACGGAACAAGTATCCACTGCCCTGAATCGATGACTTATTCGACCAGTTGAGAGGATCTTTCTTCTTCTCAAAGATTGACTTAAGATCAGGAAACCGTCACTTGCGTATCAGGGAGCAGAACGTATTAAAGACTACCTTCTTGACGAGATATGGTTCCTACGAGTTCAGGGTTTTGCCTTTTGGCCTAACCAACGCCCCAACCATGTTTATGGACTTGATGAATAGAGTATTCAGAGACTTTCTAGACCAGTTCATCATCGTCTTCATTGATGACATACTGGTTTACTCCCAGACAGAGGAGGAACATGACGAGAACTTGAGGCAGGTTTTACAGACACTGCATCAAGCCGAGTTAAATGCAAAATATGAGAAGTGTGGGTTTTGGATGAAGGAAGTTCTATTTTGGGACATATCATTTCTGACTGGGGGATATCTATTGATCTAGGGAAGGTATCAGCGGTGAGGGAGTGGGGTTAGCCCACGACACCGACTGAGATACGTAGTTTCTTGGACCTAGCAGGATACTACAGGAGGTTTATTCGACGGTTCTCAAAGATAGCGGGTCCTTTGATGCATCTAACTCGCAAAGGTGTGCCATTTATCTGGAGCGATACCTACCAGTTGGCATTCGATGAGTTGAAGGACAAGTTGACCTCATCACCAGTGTTAGCATTGCCCATGCCGGGAGTTGAGAATTTAGTATACACCGATGCGTCCTTACTAGGACTTGGGGGTGTACTACCATTACAAAAAAAACTGCCTTTTACTACGGTGCTCCAGCCGTCTCAAAAAGTCCTCTGGCCGTCTCAAAAGCCTTTTGTGATGCCTTTTGAGATGGAAAAGGGGTGTAGTATTAGACCACCATTTTAAAAGCTAAGTTTTTTTTATACGGGAAATACGTCGTCTCAAAAGGTCACTTCTTATAGGACCCTTTTGAGATGGAGAAAAAACCGTATTTTAAAGTTATTTTTAGAGGCGCCAATAAACGTCCCAAAAGAGTTTTTGATACAATAACTTAGCCGTCTCAAAAAGTCCTCATTTATGGAATCCTTTTGAGACGGCAAAGACGTCGTCTTTAATAATTTTTGCGCCAAAATTAAAATTTCATCCATTCCGTAATATTCTCAATATACTTTTAAGCAAAAACTCTTAAAAACAATATATAACATATTTGACATCCCATTTCAACAAATATAACACATAATCTTTCATTCAACTCAAATTATAATCCATACAAAGATAAAATAGACAATTTCAACATTGTGACCATCACACTATATATCTATACAAAATTTCACTTGTCTCATTAGAATAAATACATAAAAACCAATGTATTCCTAACATAAACTAATGCAAGTAAACTTGCAATCTTGACCCAAATGATCTCCATCAAAACGTGTCTTGCCTTGTCCATAAAAGATTTCGATCTTCTATAAAATTTATTCAGTGTTAGTTACCGTAAACAAAGAAGTAATCTTTATTTAATAACTCCTATTGATGACAATCTTTAAAAAAATTATCAAATTTCTATATCTTCGTTTTATTTACTTTTAAACACTTACTATTTTAAAAAAAATCGACAGTCTCCTTTGTTTATTCATGAAAACCAACCTGTTTAAACATAAAAATTAACTCAAAAACAACTATAGAAACATCCACAACATTGTAAACAACTAAGAGCGAAATAACCACTAACATATATCCTACCTAATACTCCACCAAACTAAATATCTCTACAAAATTTAACTTATCTCATTAGAATACATACTCACAATCTTGAAGCAAACAATCTCCATCAAAATGTGTCTTGCCTTGCCCACAAAATATTTCGACTTGCAATAAAATTTATTGTGTGTAAGTTACCATAAACAAAGAAGTAATCTTTTTTAATAACTCCTATTGATAACAATCTTTAAAAACTTATCAAATTTGTATATCTTTGTTT
Organism: Sambucus nigra; assembly: GCA_949130495.1. Taxonomy (NCBI): domain Eukaryota; kingdom Viridiplantae; phylum Streptophyta; class Magnoliopsida; order Dipsacales; family Adoxaceae; genus Sambucus; species Sambucus nigra. The sequence goes on from OX422224.1 coordinate 381,769,623, forward strand.
TATTTACTTTTAAACACTTAATATTTTTAAAAAAATTCGGCAGAGTCTCCTTTGTTTATTCATGAAAACCAACCTGTTTAAACATAAAAATTAACTCAAAAACAACTATAGAAATAGCCACACCATTGTAAACAACTAAGAGCGAAATATTATATCAAACGAGTGTGATAAAAAAAGTGCATTGCTAACATATGATATACCTGCGGGCTCCTCAACATCTAAAGTTGAGTCATTGTATGAAGGATCAACATTTTCTCGTAGATAATTAATTTGCACGATATATTGGGTTTGTTGGCATGTAGGGCTCTGAAATAAAGAAACATGAACCCTTGAGTTACGATGTGACGTGTCTGACTGGGGTGCCACTAGGGTCGTTTGTTGGGGTTGCAACACCTCACTCGAGTCAGATATCACACATATTCAATCGACGCCGACGCTTCGTTGTCATGGATCTGCATATGTACGTAATAGGTGTAATAAGACACGAACATAACCGATGTGAATAGTAAGCCATAAAACTCACTAAAGTTATATTTTAATCAACGGAAACACATAATTAAGACATATTTTAAAGTTACCTCTCGTGGTAAGCAGCCGCACCACCTATAATATATAGTTTATTCATATCGTATAGTTTGTTCATTCATAGTCAGTATTGCATGAATTATTGTATTTTTGTAATGAAAATAAAGCTCCAACTTTATTTTAGGCTATGCAGGGTTATTAATCTGTTACATTTTCGATAACTTATCCAAGGGAGAACATATACATGGGGTAAGAGTTGGTGTTTTCATGGCTTTGTAATTGCTATTGAAAACTATCACCTAGGTGCTTGAAAAAATGTCAAAGTGAACATTTTAGTTATATGCACTCATCCTGTTTCAGAAAATGCCCAAATGCAATTAGAATATTTCTCCCTCTAGAAAATTTATATACAAAGCGTTTGCAGTATTAGAAAATATGTGCAATCATGTATTTGTGTGGACTATGTTATTTGGGATATATCATCATAGATTTTGGATTATTCATTCCTACCTACTGTATTTCTTCCTACATGCATTTGTGTGGACTAAGTTATTTGGACTTTGCTTCATTGGTTTATAGATACTGTATTCCTAACTATTGTTAGTGAAGTGCATTATTCGGTTGTATATGGGGTATTGTTCAGAATAGAATAATTTCTTAGTGCCATATTGATTCCCTAAAACAATATGTGATATTGTTATTGTTCTTATTATTCTTTATTTTTTATCTTTCAGTTACACAGTACCGAGACGATGAAGAGATGAATAACCACTGTGGTAATTGGTTATGATATAAGAACTTAATAATATTGTTTTTTCATTAAAACTGCGATTATGACTCTTCATTTCCTTATACAGGACATAATACGGTCAGAGCTTAATGCAAAATTTTATTCCAAAGAGCTGGACTTGGAAGTAGTCGTTATAGGGGTTGAAATCTAAGGTAAGCATTACGCAGGCCTATACAATGTTGTGAAAAAATATTCGGATCCCAACCAATCAGAGTAAGTCCCATAGAGACACCGGTGAGGAAACAAAATACTCGCTTGGGTGTTTTTAACTAATTTTTCTTTGTTTTAAGTATTTCCATCTTTACATATCAACAACCATACAATGCTTTAAGTTACGACTCAAGTTTTGATGGTTTCAATTATTGATGTTTTAGTGTTCTTCTAGATCATTTGGTATTCTAACAAAGTTTGAGTAAATCATCTCGCACTAGGCTCATGGATAATTAGTATTTCATGATTCTTTGTCCATTTTATGCTATTTTAAAATACCACTTCCCTATTTTATTATTCTTTAGTCCTTTTAAGGTCTTGATTTAGAATTTTTTAGCCCTATTTACCATATACAACTTCATATATAAGCTGCATATATATGCAATCTACATCATATATATGCAATCTACATCATATATATGCAGTTAGTCTGTTCTGTTCTCTCACTCTCTGTTTGGGTCCCAATTTTGGTTGGTGGTCGTTGATCATTAGAGGTTATTGGTACTCTCTTATTTGTAGATCATTACGCATTTACATGTTTGCATCACACATTTATTATGTCCTGGTCATTAAGATTACTGAATATGTTTATATTATGGAGCCACCAAACTAAGCCACTGCGTAAAATAATTTGTTTTGGAGAGGCTGGAAAACACAAGCAATCATGTAAATTTCTACGATATCAAGCATTTGTATCTCCAAGCCCTCTTCAACAATGCCGTTTGTCAAATCCCAAAAGTCGAATGCATACTTCAAGAGGTATCAGGTTAAGTTCAAGAGAAGAAGATAAGGGAAGAATGATTATAGGTCCAGGTTAAGTTCAAGAACAAGTACCGCTTTGTTGTCCGCTTTATAAATAAGGATATTAATGCATAAATAGTATGTGCCAGCATTGCTAGCGATATGGTTCTTGCTTCAGCATATGCACATGAGCTACCTCAATACGGGCTTGAAGTAGGTCTCGCCAATTATGCAGAATCTTATTGTACTGGACTTCTCTTGGCCCGCCGTGTCTTAAAAACACTTGGGATGGATGATGAATACAAAGGAAATGTGGAGGCACCTACGGAGGATTTCTCAGTTGAAACAGTAGAGAGCAGAAGGCCATTCTGCGATCTCCTTGATGTTGGGCTTATTAGAGCAACAACTGGAAACCGTATTTTTGGTGCTCTTAACCCCCTTAAGGGAGCATTGGACAGTGATTTGGATATTCCTCAAAGTGACGAGATTTGCTTGATGCTGAAAGTAATGGATAGTGGATATTATTTTATTATTATAGATCTTCAGATTGTTAAAAGAAGAACATTTTGTAATAGAGTTATGGAAATTAAATTTGCAATGATATTGTGATTTTAGTTAAAATATTATTGATGATTAGTACATCAATTTTTTTAGTTTGTCATATTATCTGTAATTGTTTTCAATGTACTATTCTTTAGATTGATTAATGAAAATATTTTACCTTTTCTTTCCACTATCCACGACACACGTGCATACATATATATGCATATGCCTATATATGCATACATATATATGCATATGCCAATAAATGCACTGCAAATATATGCATGCATATATATGCAGTGCATATATATGCATATATATGCAGATGTGAAGTTACATCAATGTCATGTAACTTCTCCCATATAGAAATACAATTTAAAACTTCATATTATTTGGTTATTTGAATTGTCTGATGCATTACTGTAATCATATATATCGTTTTAGAGTAGCGTGTACATTCCATACATTTACATTGTCTTTTGTGATGGTATTATATTTATTGGATTGGATTACGATGTACATGGATGGCTTGGGTAATATACGGTGAATCAAACCTTATGGTGTATGTATGTTATTGATACATTAATTTGGTTGGATAAGACTTTGTGATGAATTGTTAAGTTGGCCCTAATAGTTGTTTTTTAATAATTTTATATTTAGAAATTAAAAAAAAATTGCCTAGCCAACTATGCGCCAGGCAGGCTCCTGCCACCAGGTAACACTCTTGGAACATTGTTGTGATTATAATTGAGAGACAGATCTACAGCTGCACATTGCAGATCAATCAAGGTGAAAAATATCTAAATCAAATTCTTAAATCCGATGAAATGATACTTATTATTCACTAGAAATACAACAATTTAAGTCACTTAGTGGAAGAAATTATCATGGTACATGTACTATATTGGTGATTTACCTCATCTACAGGACTAAAGTGTGGGTGATTGTAACATTTGGAACATGCTTATTTTAGGTTTTTACCATATTAAGACGTAACATTTTCTTATCCTAAATTGATCATTCAGTAAGAAAAGACACCTCTTTTTAATGTTTTTATATTGGGGGGTTGGGGGTGTGAGTGGGGGTGAGGATGTACTAGTACTACTAGTGTATGATTTGGCCAAGCACTTCCAAAAGTTCTTAAATAACGAACTGTAATAAAATGATGAAGGACATTAATACAACTACTTCAAAATGAGGAATTACATTGGGATGATTAGATATAAAATTTCTACATTTAGTATAAAAGAGACATATGTCATTTTTTGTGTAGCCTCTTGAATTTAAAGGTATAAGGATTGACAGGGGCACAACCTGAATTTTCAGTCTAGGGGGGAAATTCTGTTATTATCAAAATAAATGGAGATAAAGTAATGAAAATTTTATGATTTATCAAGAGACATGGATTAAAGACCATTATATGGAAGTTTATTGAAATTATATCAAAAGTTTTCCAAACAGTTCATTTAACTTATTCATTTGTTTAATAAATGTGCTTGAATTCATTTTGGTGTAGCCCAAAAACATATTAAACCCCAAAGCATTTTTAAATTGTAACAGGGAATCTCTGTCTTCAATAGATAGGCATCAAATCACTAAAGGAAAATTCGTCATAAGGATACCTAGTCACTTAAATAACCTTTAGTGACTTCCTACAGGCACAAACTACGGTACATTCATCATGAGGGTTCAGTAGGTGGGCACCAAGGAAAATGTGTAAGGCCTGAAAGAAAGGTTCTATGTGGCTAATCTTTGGTCTCAGTCCTTGACCAAACAAAGAATCAATTTAAGTGCTCTCTATGTTTTGTTTGGTAGTCAAGCTTGAATATTTGATATAACAACTTGGTTTATACGCACAATGCATTGTTCACATATCATGTTAGTATAAGTTAGGAGAATTCTTTCCCTTCCTCGTTTATATTCACAACAAATGAACATCAAAAACAATCTAACAGAAAGGGATATGATGGATCTTGGATTTATGGAATTCAACTGCTAGTTGCGATCTCAATAGATGGGGAGTGTTTGTTTATTTCTTTAGTCTCTAGTGTTATTATTTTGGTGTCGAGTTTTACCCATGGATTACCTAATCCTCATATGAAATGTTTGGAGTGGGACTGCATTCAAGCAATGCACACTTTATTGTGGAAAATGGAAGAGAAATTATTTCAGCTAAGTGACACTCCTCGTCCACTGCCACACAATCTACATTATTTCAGCTAAATGAAAAATTATTTCATTCATTGTGAATTCCTTCTCTTGATTCACTGCATTTTCATTATTTTTCTCTCCCATATAATCTACCGCTATTTAATCCTTTATCTTAGGAATTTAATCATCTATGGGCTATTGACTCCCTTCTGTCCAAAGTGACTCTGAAGTGGATTTTCAACACGTTCGCTATATCTGGGAATTTTACTCCCAAGTTGACTGATACGTTTTAACAAGATGGAGTCCTATATATATGTGTTACACTAGTCAAACTTTGGGGGACTACGCCCTAATTTTTTTCCAGGCACAAACTTGATCAAAGGTAAAAAAAAATGTTGGATTTTAGCCTAATTACCCTCTTAAGAGGGCTGACCCCTGTTCGCTGAAATATTAGCATGTGTTTGAGGGTTGTATGTTTTAAATTTACATGGACTACTTCTCATTTGAATAAATGATCTCTAGTATGTGTCTTTCTCGTTGGGATTAGAAAAAGTTCATATTTTTACTAAGGAGCAAACATTAGATTACTAATTTGTGGTTTCAAATGTTGTGCATACACTTGTTTGGGCCTCCTCCTTACTTCAAAATAAGTTGTTCTAAAATCATAAACAAAGCAACAATGACGTTAACGAGAAACGCTCCAACTGGGATAGAACGATGCACCTTTTGGGCAAATTTAGGTGTCTCGCTGTCACTGTTTTATCCAGCCACCAGCAGCTAGCTATAAGAGGAATTGATTGACCCTGAAACTTGCATAGGGACGTGATGCAATTCGTTCAGTCAATATGGAATCTCGCAATTGACTCCCATCCCTCTCTGGTTACCGCCCCCACCTCAATAACTATTGTTATCCCAGATACCCTCCTCTTCATCGCGGAGACAAACAACCTGTGAAGGAGGACACACCATCCCATCTCGCATTTCATCACCGTTCTTCCGTGCTCATCTCAGTCTCGACTTGCAGCGGTATTCTCCCACTCACAGCGATCGTCCCTGATCCCAACCAGCTTGCAGCTTCACTCCCTACGCCTCCAACCAAACTGAACCAGCCCAAAACATCTGACATTCACTTTCACTTCATCGAAGGTCATGTCCCCATTAAGTTGGTTCATATACCTTTGGGCACCCATTATGCTCTTACCTCCCCCATTGGCTTGCACGACATTGATAGAGACTACCGGCAGGAGGTTCACGAGTAGTGTCCCTCATTCTTTCTAGTACCTATACAGTTTGGGCAGTTTTGCCGAAGGCGAATATATAAATTTAACCGACATGTTTGTCTATGACGATTTGTGACTACTTTCGAGTCTTTGAGCCCAAAGGTCTCCACCCTCGGCTCTGTTGAGATGCGACACTACAACCACACATGTGGTACATGTCTGACACTTCTTTGACATGTCCATAATTTAATAAAATAATTCTTAATTTTAAATACTCAATTGACACTTCTTAGGAACTCATGGACTTGAGAATGAGAAGATCGAAAATCCAACTGAGTTTCTCTTTAACATGACATAAAATCATATCTACATATCACACTACATATTATATTATTACAAAAGTAACACACAGATACAAAACAAGACTAAAGAAAGTATACTAAAAAGTGGTGAAATTATCATTGTTTTGTTGGTATAATTATATACACTATTTGTACATATAAATTGCATATTCACTGATATACATTGAGTGACGAGGCTAAGTGTAGACTAAGTGATGCCATAGCTTCTCCTAAGAGTGAAAATTTTCTCAAGTCTTGTTGTAAATAAGAGATTCATTTTGAAATATAATACATTGGTATCCCTTTCTTTTATGTAATTTAACATAACATCTCAAAATTATAATTTAAATAGGCCTTATGATGTGAACTGGAGGACTTAGAGGCATAATCAAAATGTTTGTCTTCTCCTCTCTTATAAATTTCCCCTATTATTTTACCTTTTTTAGTTACAATAGATTAGTAGAGTAGGTGAAACTATAGTTATTATGTATTAAGGAAAGTTCTCAAGTATTTCACCCTCTAATCTCATAAGAAATAAGGATATTTAAAGAATGCTCCCTTCCCTCACCACCATAACTACTGTAGCCCCGTTTGGAATGAGGCATTCAATTAATAGATATTGAGAGTTTTCTCTTTGTGAGTATATTTTAGTAACACCATTGATATCATTTGCGTCATTTGGCATTAGATCCCTAATTATTCGATTCACTACACACCCTATCTATCGTGATCTGGGGTCACACGACCCGAAATATGGTTTGTTCTTGATTCCACTCTTAAAAAATGGCATTCTAAAATTTAACACGGACTACTTTAGTAGTTACAAGGAAACTTTTGACTTCCATAATAGAATATATGGCAAGATACGAGGCTTATATATGCATAATTCTTTACATATGTTACTTATATTTTATACAGTATCAAGATTATCCACGGCATATATTCTTAGGAATATTTCTATATTGGTGGAGTACATGAATCTTGACAACATACATGATTATAATACTAAAAGAACACAACAAGGGTTTAAAGTGAAGTTTGAAGTAGTGGACCAACTCTGCATACCTCCATCGTAACTCTTACTGGATAAGATACGTACCCTATCCAGACACCATACGGACCAATGATCCAAGTAGCATTTCTTAGTGATTCTTCACTTTAAATCATAAACAATCCAACAATCATGCCAACTACCAAGGAGGAACACTCCAGCATCGCCCATCTAAACTCGAGTCTCACTTTCACTGTTCTGTCCACTTAGCAGTCCCTGATTTTCAGTCTGCCTCCACGGTTGCATGAGATGTGCCGCCTGTGCCCTGCATATCAGGCACCACTACATAGGGTAATCCCATCCCTCTTTGGTTATCGCTACCCACCTCAGCCCTCACCCCACATCCACACCTCAAATGTCCTCCTATTCTTTCTGAGAGCAATAAACTCGTATAGGAAGACGCACAATCCTATCTCGCATTTCGTCACCATTTAGTCCTTCTCGTTTCAACCCCTGTCTCGCGGCGGCCCTCCTCCAGGTGTCACCGTAGGTACCCTCCTCGTCTTGATCTTTCCTTTTTTAAAATTTATTTTTAATTTTATCTTTTTTGTTTTACAACTTGAAACTCACACATTTTAGGACACGACACGTTTCAGATACTCGATACTCTGTGGTACATGTCTGGCACTGCTTTGACATGCCCATAATTTAATAAATAGATTCTTAATTTTAGATACTCAATTGACACTTCTTAGAAACTCAGGAATTTGAGAATGACGACGCAAATCCATCTAAGATTTTCTTTAGCATACCACTGAAATATACATATCGAGAAATTATACTATAGGTTATATTAATACAAAAGAAATGCAACTACAAAACTAAACTATAGAATGTCTACTAAAAGCTGATAAAAATTTCATAATTTTGTTGGTATAAACATGTACATTATTAATACATATAAATTGTGTATTCAAAAATATACACGCAGTGCTGAAACTAAGTATAGCTATTAATGGCCACAATAGATTGTTGTATGTTCACTATTGGGAGATTGCTCTACAGAAATCATTACACCTATAGCTAAAGCTACATGAGTCAATTACATTCCCTCTAAAATATATAAACTTCACATTTAGGACTCAATCATGATGGACTAATTAAAAAGGTACCTTTCCCTACAAAATTATAAGCCTTCACCTTAATAAAGGCAGAAGTCAATTAGGCCTTTAAAATAATCTATATAGGTCTTTAGAGCATGCAAAAGTTCTTCTGCAGCGTGCGCAATTGAGCGCGATTTGATGCAATTGAACGTAAAAGTGCGTAACAAGGGTGCAATTCTGCTTTACTAAGGACAACCAACCTATAAACTCTTGCTGGTGTTGCGCACGTGTTGAAATTTTTTCATTGTTTATAGGTCCTCACAATGAAAATTTGTATTCATATCCCCCCCCCCCCCCGAGGATACTTGATACTCACAGGTTGTATATCTCATTTGTTCGAAAAGATTAAATATTCATGGGGTAAGTGTGTTTTTATATTCCAATTTAAATCATATGTATTATTTTGGTTTCAAATGTATAAAAGTTTTTTATATTATTTGAATTTGAGTTTTTGTATTAATTTACTATTTTAGGTATTTCTTTAATATACGGTGGAATTATAAACCATTCTGAGTATTTCTTAACATGTATTTTGCATGTTTTGTTGGGGACCAAAATTTTTGCGGTTTTGAAAATTTTTTGATGTGCCTTCAGGCATAGGCCTTCCGCTACTATATATATATATATACACATCGTGTCTTTGCGGTGGTATGTCATGTTTTTTCTATGTTTGTTATGTCGGCGTGTCCGTGTCCGTGTCGTGTCGGACACGACACCCGTATCTGTGTTCGTGGTTCATATTCCCATGAGATATACTTGGATAACATGTTCGATTTTTTCAATGGTTATACATGTTTAAATTAATTGGGTTTGTTACATATATCGCAAAATAAAATCATAATCGAATAGTAAATCAAATTAGTGGCATAAAATACTTCCAAAGGACATGAAATAATTAACACAAACAAACATATCAATAATTTAAATAAAATTCATATAAACAAGTATACATATTTTCTCATAAATTAATCCTAAACTATACTACAACAACCAATTGACAATCCGGGTTTTTAATTGGCTCACCCTCAACCTCGTAACACCACTACAAATAAATCCAGTATAAAAACTAATGATATTAATCAATAACCAATAATTAAAATTCCCTTTTATCCGTATCAATTCAGAGATACTATAGCTTGAATGTGATTAGCTTAGTCAATCACATTGTCTTCCTACATTCAAAAATCATATTACAAATTTTAAGGTCAATCATGTATCACTGATTGCAGCAGTTGAAACACAGATAGAATAAACTAAATCCCAACTATCAAACACAGATTCGAAATAAAATTGTTGAAACCAATAGCATATCCACTAATTCAAAATATCTCATAAATTAGTAATTGGTCCACTGCTTAAAAATACTCTTCAGTCCTATACAATCTTCCAACCAATTCAATTACGAACATAAACCCTTTAACATGTAAGAATGGAATAAAATATAAAAATAATTAAGAGAGAAGAAATAATGCTACCTACTCAACTTCACCAGCTGCGATTGCGATGGAGAGGTCTGTTGCTAGGGCTAGGGAGGGTGTGCTATGGAGGGAAGAAGGAGAAGAACGGGCTTAGGGTGGGCGGGTCTTAGAAAAGACGATGGAGTTGGGGGTTTCTGTTGGTCTTCTTTTGGTTTATTTTTTTATTTTCTTAAACTTTGCTAATAGAATAAGCGGGAGACTAAAATTCACTTAAGGGGGGAATCCAAAATTTCCAGCCGTCTCATAAGGTATACTTTTTTAGATGGCAATTAATTTTCTGTCTCTTTTAATAGTATCTTCTGAGACGGGTAATAAAAACGGTCTTAAAAAGAGTAGTTTTTAAGACGGGTAATTTTTGCCATCTCAGAAAGTGAGTTTTAGAGACCTAATTTTTTTCCGTCTCAAAAGCCTTCGTAGTACAAAGCAATTTTTTTTGTAGTGTACAACAGGAGAGTCAGGCTATTGTGTATGCTTCCCGTAATCTTAAGCCTCACGAGAATAATAACCCACCCATGACTTGGAGTTAGCGGCAGTCGTATTTGATCTTCGGATTTGGAGACATTATCTACTGGGTAAGAAAATCCGTTTATTCTCGGACCACAAGTACCTATAATACCTCTTCATGCAGAAGGAACTAAATATGCATTAACGTAGGTGGCTTGAGTTCGTGAAGGATTATCAGTTCGATATCCAATATCACCCAGGAAAAGCTAATGTGGTAGTAGACGCGTTGAGCCGTAGGCCAGTAGGTGAGGTGGCCGAAGTGTGGAAAGAAAAGTAGGAGTTAGGACACCAGGATGCTGTGACCCGATCATTCATGTCTGTGATAACTGTTATGCCCCAGATCGTTATGAGAGTGATACAAACCCATGCAAAGGACTCGTTCGGTCAAGAGAAGATAGTTCGATTACTAGCAGAGGGGGCCGAGTCTTATACTATTAGTTCAGACGGGGGCTTATGCTCCAATGGGAGACTAGGCGTTCCTAAGGGGGAAGACTTGCGACACGAGGTAATGACAGAGTCACACGGTTTGTGGTTTGCGGTACATCTTGGAGGGGATAAGACGTACCAGGATATGAGGCGATAGTACTGGGGGAGAGGGATGAAGAGAGATATTGCTAAGTTCGTTTCTAAGTGTGCCACTTGTCAGCTCGTAAAGGTGGGCCATTAGTGATCGACCGGACTTTTACAGCCATTAGAGGTTCCCATGTGTAAATGGGAGAGAATTTCCGTGGACTTCATCATGGGGTTACCTACATCACAGAGGAGTTATGACTCCATATGGGTAATCGTGGATCGGTTGACCAAAGTTGCTCATTTTTTGCCAGCCAGGACATACTACACTATAGGACAGTATGCCCAGATTTTTATAACAGAGATAGTGAAATAGCACGGGGTGCCTCTCAATATCGTGTCTGACTGAGACAAGATATTTGTTTCATGATTTTGGGAGAGCTTCCAAGAAGTCATGGGTACGGAGTTGCGGCTGAATACAACATATCACCCGCAGATAGATGGGCAGATCGAGCGGACGATTCACATGTTGGAAGATATGTTGCGTATGTGCATCCTAGACTTTGGCGATGGTTGGGAGCAATATCTTCCACTAGTGGAGTTTGCATATAATAACTCCTACCAGTTCACTATTGCCATGGCTCCATTCGAGGCGTTGTACGGTAGACCTTGTCGTTCCCCAGCATGTTGGCTAGAGGTGGGGTATAACAAACGCCTTGGGCGAGAGATGATTCAGGATACTTTGACAAGCATAAAGATGATACGAAGCCAAATTCGGGTAGCTTAGGACCGACATAAGAGTTATGCCTATGTCAAGTAGTTCTTCATAGAATTCAAGGTGGGGACCAGGTGCTGCTCAGAGTATCTCCTATGAAGGGGATTATGCGTTTCAGGAAGAAAGGGAAATTGGCACCTAGATATGTGGGGACATTTCCTATCATGTAGCGAACTCGGCCAGTTGCGTATAGACTTGGGTTACCGGATCACTTGCATAGGATCCATGACGTGTTCCCTATTTCCTCACTAAGGAGATATCTTAGGGATTATTTGACCCATATCCACATTGCTATAGAGGACATCGATCTACATCCTGATAGTTCCTATGAGGAGGGACCGGTTGCTATTCTGGACCACAATGAGAGGAAACTGAAGTCGGAGATAGTACCATTAGTACGTGTTCAGTGGCAGCATCAGAGTATCGAGGAGTCTACCTGGGAGTGCGAGGAGGACATGCGCGAGCGTTATCTAGAGTTATTTTTTCCATATATACTTTATCTTCTGAATTTCGGGACAAAATTATCTTATTAGGGTGGAAGTATGTAATACCTCATAATTTTACTGATTTTATTTAATAGAATTAATTAAATTAAATGGGAATTAATTGGAAATTAATCCAGATTTAAATACTAGCGAGACGTGAGTTCGTATTTGATTATGATGATAATATTGAATATTACTGATTATATATAATAATATATGACTATTGAATTTATTAATATTGCCACGAGTCATAAATACGATAATTTGGAAAATTTAGTTTGGACATGCGGGTCAGTCGCATCGGGAATCAATTTAATTATATTAAAAAGTAAATTATAATTTTATCATCCGTATAGTCATTTTAAGTGAGCCAACGTGTCCGGAGGGGTCGATATAGTCAGAAAACACTAGCCAGGCGTTTAGTTTGGGTCTCGGGGCATTTTTAGGCCAAACCGATAACCTGGGAGGGTATTTTAGTCACTTTAAATTTTAAGGAAATTTGACCCACGAATTTTAGGGTTTATTTAATTGTTATTGTGAAGTCCATTAGGGCCATTATCAGCCAAAAAGTAATAAGTGGGATACGTGAGACAGAGGAGAGGTTATAGGAGGGTTACAAGCCATAATCACCACCCACCACCACCAATTTCGACGGAATTGTGACCGGAGAGAAGGAAAGAACCAACCTTTGACACCACCAGCAGATCTGAAAATCAATCCAAAGGCAAGTGATTTGATTTCATTAAATTTCAACGAATAATTCTTCCATGTTAATGTAGGATTTGTTAATAGCCTTGAAAGATGATGATAACTCATGAAATTTGGAGTAAAACCCTAAATCTTGGTTAGGAATTGCATGTAGATTAGTTCTGAAGGAAATTCAGTAACCAAAACATAACCCTTAATGAACTAAAAACGGATTTAAGATGATATATATTATGGTTCTTGAAGAAAATAGAAAACTAGAGTTTTTATGAAGATTTGATCCAAGTAAGACTAATTGTTAATGGTTTAAAGATTTTGGGACGTTAAAAATCATGTATTTAGATTGTATAATGACCCTATGTACTTATAATAGGATTTCACCTCACATAATGAAGTTTTGGAATAAATATGGGACTGAAAAATGTAGAAGTCCATAGCCTCACCTGGTATGATCAATCGATCAACATTCATAGGTCAATCGATCGATCGACGATCTGGATCGATCGATCGATCCCCCCCAAAATGGTGATTTTTCCCTTTTTGATTTTTTAAATATTTCCAGCCATTGAATGTCGTAGTTGGGGATCATGTGAATACATTAGGACTTGATGAAGACTAGTAGGGGCTTATATTTAGAAACCATAATATATTAGAATTGGGTGGGGTTGTCGCATTAAATTCTCGAGTGTCTGACGAGTAATTGTCTATGTTAAGATGTGAGAACATGATTTAAATCCTTAGGAGTAATAAGTTAGGATTTGGGACATAAATAAGGAGTTAAGAGTACTGACATAATATGTGAGAATAGTAGGAGACATAGTAACCTCTTTGGTTAGATTTAAGTACTCGAAACTATACGACGTGAGACATATTGGTGGATTATATTATATATTATCCGAAAGTATGAATATGTACTAATTGGAGTAACGGTATAGGGAGTGAGAACATACCTTTAAAAATATTTTACGTTATCTAAGTTGTGTTAATGCTTAGTATATGGATTATTATGTGTATGAGATACCTACCATACTTGATATCATGGGAGGTCGATGTTCGGAATAGGGCCATCTAATCTTTGTGTGCCTACGAGGGGATTTAGATTGGTACCTTAAGGACATAGGGCTGTGAATGACTTATTTGTGAGTTAATAAGTCAGCTGACCATGGGAGTGTAGGTGTGGGGGCACGTGGTGAGCACCCCGGTTAACATGGCTAGCAACAGACGCTCCAACAAGATAGGGACCACTAGAGTCCTTGATAAACTAGAAGACCAAGGAGCAGTATCTGATTGGAATCAAACTCCACGAAGACATGACTCATCCATATTTCTTACTCATCCATATTTGTAACCCTAATGTAACCCCTAACTCTATATATAGGGGACACCCCCCATTGTGAAAGGGGGCTTAGAAGCTAGAGAAACACTCTCATGTAAAACTCTCTCATCATTCTAATGGAATACTACAGCAGCCCCATGGACATTGGTCATTCATGGTCGAACCACGTAAATCCTTTTCTCTCTCATGTTTGTTTTTCTGCTTGTATGGCGATGAATTGGCACCCTCCTACGAGTGATATTTTTTTCACCTACAATTGGCGTCGTCTGTGGGAAACGACACAAAAAGTCTTTCCTTCTTGTTGATGAGATGAGGATTTACGTTGCAACGCAATGGTTTACACGCACAAAACCTCATCAAAAGCTAAGTTTTCTTATTTAATCTGGGCATAGGCAGTTATATGTTTCATATATAATTATTTTTTTTGAACAAATATCGTTTCATTGATACATGATTTTGCGTACAGTTAAATTCCCTATTCAATCTTTATCTGCTAATATGCACAACGGTGCTAATTCTAAGCACTTTTCATTGTTTATTTATGATGGATTTAATTATTAGAGGTTTATAACGACTCCCTAAATATTTGGAGTTCTTGGAAAAAACTCTGGGTCAAACACGATGGTTTTCTGGGTTACATCACATGACTCCCATATTTACAGTTGCTTTGGCATGGGACAGATAGAGAAAATCCGTCCTTTCTCATCAGATCATTGACATCACCTTTATGAGTACATCTGACGACTTTCTTTCAGCAAGATATTTTTTCAACAAGTATACATGTGCACAGCATAATCGCGCCGAGAATCTCCATCCCCGCGCGCTTTAAAATCACGAAGAGATTTATGATCTTTCCTGTCAACTCTTCGATCATCTCTAGCATATAGCTTTGGGAACTTTTGACCCACCTATCTAAACCCCTCAGTGGATTCACACCTTAGCATGAAATAATCATTTCGCTGGCGGAGCGCCAATATCAGCATCTTCACCTATTCGCCGGTTGAAGAGAGCTGGAGATGTTGGGTCCTTGTTAGAAGACCTCAGAAAAATCATCTAGCACCAGCGAACATTAACGATATCACCTTCGGTTGTTCTCCGACCTGCGACCTTCCTGGTCGATCAACCCCTATGGTCGGCGACCTGTTTACAACCATAATCGTTGGTCGACCAGGGAGCATAAGTAACGAGCTCGGTGGATAGAGCATCTCGACCAGAGAGCATCAGCTACGAGCTCGGTGGATGGAGCACCACAGCTACGAGCTCGATGAACAGAGCGCCACAATGACGAGATCGGCGAGCAGTGCCACTGGGTAAAACTTCTTGTCGACGGCGAGCACTCCTGGGGCATTGACGAGCACCAACGAGTCTTCAGCCTCAACTAGCAGTGTCCGGTAATCTCTCAAGTAACCTCCGATCTACTATGAACACAACCCCCTGCTGGTCGACATCTGGAGACATTGGGCGTATCCCATACGACCTGGGTATATATCAATCCGAATGGATATTTCAGAAGTGAAACCCACGAACAGGGCCAAGACAATATATGATTCCTTTATCTTTTCTTTTTGTGGAAAACAAATTTGAGAATTGACCCTCATACTTTATACTTTACAAATTTATGTGAAAATAAATTTTTGAAACCAAACTTGTATTTGGACTTCAAATAATTTTACAAAAATTCTCAGTTGATCCTTGTCTTACACTTGGAGTATATTTGACTAAATTTTTGCAGTGCTCGGTTCTCTCTAAAAATAAAATGATTTTAAGGGACCGTGTGATTTCATTACAACGATTTTAGTTGGCACTTTATATGCGACCTTATTACAAATTATTTTTCTCACACAAATAAGTGAGGCGCAGTTATATTGCACTCATGTCATTTATTCGAACATTTTAATTTTCAATATTCTCATCCAGAACAATATAATCTCACCAGAATAAGATTATTGGTTATGTGACTCAGCCCCGACGGATGCTCGGGCACGGTTATCTTATTGGGTCATTTATTACATTCATACGTTACTATGGATTTTTTCCCCGACAAATGGCCGAGCGGATGCATATATTATATACTTTATTGAACATATCAATTTCATGATAACTTATATTTTGATTTAACCTCAACAGATAGTCGGGGAATTTACTAACTTCCACGGGTACAAGATTCAGTCCCGACGGATGCTCGAA
The DNA here is from genome assembly GCA_949130495.1 of Sambucus nigra. NCBI lineage: Eukaryota > Viridiplantae > Streptophyta > Magnoliopsida > Dipsacales > Adoxaceae > Sambucus > Sambucus nigra. Next base: position 381,786,278 of record OX422224.1, read on the forward strand.
AACAATCTTATGTCCTTGGAAATCTCATCGATGTTTCGACAGATTCTCGAGCACGAATTGTTCGCTATATCTACTCGGTATTCTATAATTTTACCCCGGCAGATTATCCAGACACCCTTCATTTTATTAATGCTCCGACGAATAGTCGAGCACACTTTAGACCAAAACAAATGCTCGGGTAAAATTATTATTACTCCGACTAAATCTCAGATTCTATGATTCATAACCTGAAGGAGGGTCAGGCACATTCAAGATTCAACTCGGTAGATGATCAGCAAAATATTTCTATATATTTAGTCCCGAAGGTATTTTTCGCGCATGTCACACTTTATCCCCAATGGATGGTTGGTTAGAATAATTCTTATATTTAGCACAACCCCAGTTGATGGATACGCACATGTATTTGTGCATTGTTCATTTCTACCTCATAATATTTTGTTTACTCACAAATTATACTTACGATTTTTATCATCAGAAATTTGTTAGCAGGGGGCTATATATACTGCATACTTCATAATTGTCACTACACAAATTTTCTGTGAAAATAATTTTTTGAAACCAACTTAATATTAAGTATTTTCTTAGAGCTATTTGCAGAAATTCCAAATTAACTCCTACGTCATTCATCTGGACATATTTGATAAATTTTGCATCTGGATATATTTGATAACTTTTGTCCACATAAATGTTGGGGCGCACTTACCGAGCACTCATGTCATTTATTCGGTCATTTAATTTTCAATATTGTCGTCTAGATATTATTGGTTATACCAATGGATGGTCGGTGTAATATCTTTACTAATACTTAGCGTAGCCCCGATGGATTCTCAGGCACGACCATCCTCATGAGATTTTATCATGAAAATTATGGGATCATTCATGTCATTCATTTAATACCAAGGTTCTAAAAAAGGCGGGGCGTGATTGAGGCGTGGAGGCCAAGCCTTAAGCCTTAGAAGCCTTGGCGGGCCTAGGCGTAAAAAGGCGTTTAGGCCTTCTTAATATATTTTAATATTTTTTAACCATAACAAGCCTATTAAAATACAAAAATTGCACCTATCATAAAAATATGTCTGAATATATGCAAATTAAAATACTATTTGATTATTTTGGATGAGATAATGGTCCGATTTGTAAATAAATTCTTTAAAAGGCGACATCGTTTCACTACAGCATTGTTGTTTTTAGAAAAAAGTGTGCCTTAAGGGGTTACCAAGAATAAGGTGTGAAAAGCGTAAGGCGAGGCGTTTCTCCCAAGCCTTAAGCCTAGGTGGGTTTTTTAGAACAGTGTTTAATACTATGAATATTTTCCTCGACACATGCTCGAATAGATGCACATCATATTCCATGATAATTCTATTTGAATTAGCCTCGACAAATGGTCGAGCAACTTATTAACTTCTATAGGTATAAGATTCAGTCCCGACGAATGCTCGGCCACAATTTTAAGCTCTTGGAAGTCTTATTAATGCATCGATAGATGTTTGAGCACGGATCGCTCTCTATATCTACTCGGACATGTACAACCTTTCCCTGGCAGACGACCCAGGCACCACTTATTTCATTAGTGCTCCGACGGATGGTCGAGAATGTTACACCACCTTGAACCCAACAAATTCATGTGCAACATTATTTGTGATAACCGATGGATGCTCAAACGTTGATATTTATTCAATTTCAGTATTGATTATCTGGCTCTATGATTCTTGACCCGAAGGACGATCAGGCATATTCAAGGTTCATCCCAGCAAATGATCGGCAAAATATTTCTATATATTGAGTCCCAAAGATATTTTCCACACATGTCACATTTTATCCCCAACAAATGGTTAGTCGGGATAATTCTTGTATTCAGTCCCAACAGATGGTTGGCACAGTCGATTAATGATGGACATTGCATTTATTGGAAAGTTAGTTTTCACTAACACTATAGGATCATTCGTAATACTTGCTCGGTCCTTTTTTCCTCGAAAGATGCTCAAGCATGGATCACCCACAATATCTACCAGATCCTCTATAGTTTTTTGCCTCGATAGGCATCCAGGCATCATTTATCTTACAAATGCTCCGGCAGACGCTCGAGCATGGATCGTTCGCGACATCTACTAGGTCCTTTGTAAATTTTGCCTCGACGGACCCTCAACTTCGATGGATTGTTGACATTGTGTAATCACGTCTCAATCTCCAATAAAAAGTTTGGCAATACAGTTCTTATGTAATTCAACCTCATCAAATGAAAAGTTGGGCGATCTGTACAACAAAGATCCAATAACACATAAAGCAGCATGAAAAGCAACAATCAACTATGTTTATAAACAAGGACGAATCCAACCTGTAAGAAGTCACATATCTAGCAAAATCGCAGTCAACGAGCAAAACATGTTGATAACAACATTATACCACCCTGAATGTATGGAGCAACATCGTCAGATAACCCTCGATGATCGACGATCACCAAGCAATGAATTAACGCATCATCAACACTAATATATCCACTCCAAAGGAACAACGTTTCTTAAACTCCGTATCAGATCAACACCTTTCTGCACAAGGACGCTTTGAACTCATATCAATTTCTTTAGGTGCACTAGCTATATGGAGTCTTCCATAGCCTCCTGGAACCACTATGAATGGTCGAGGAGAAAGTGTTCCCCGAGGAATAATACATTACGTGGAGCTATATGAACAGGATAATCCTTAATTATATCCAGCTCAACGAGCGATCAACATGATACTCTTCAACACAATAAAGCCCCGAGGAACGATCTGGCACGCTTATCATCTCGGATATATAGATAAGATAAATCGATAGACGATCGGGAAGTCTTCTCTTCACAGCCCGATTAGGGGCTCTATGGCAACGATGACACGTTAATAAATTCACTACTACATTTAAAGAAAAATAGAAGAGGTCAACTCAGGATGGATGCAAACATGGTTAACACCGGAATCAGTCTCTTAAATGATGACCAAGTCTAAGCTTGATTTAATTACAACAGCCTTCTTGCTTGTTCCCATTAAATTAAGTACGTCCACAGGCTATTGTCATCACCAAACACAAATGGCCTCACGAGTTGCCTCGACAACAATAAAAGCCCTACGGGAGATCCCTAGGAAAAAAACCAACTCAGGTTAGTCGCCAACTATGTTGGTCGGTTAAAATCTTGAACGGGTGGATGACCCTTAAACCAGGTGCATTTATTCCATAGCCTTTTAGGCCTAAGGAAGTGTTACAGCACAACCTAAAAGGTAAAATAGGCGGATATTTACATGCGAGGCATTAGGAAATGGAAAAATGCAAACGTAATTGGTATTACATTGACTTACCGGAAAATCCTAGGTACAATAAGCATAAGCTTCTGGTCGGCCTCTCTAATTGGACCATATGAAAAACCTAAGGCAGGATCTTTCCCCTACTTGGTACATGCTCGAGAAAGGCTCGACGCATAGGCTTCTAGTCAGCCTCTCCAATTGGACCATATGAAAAGCCTAAGGTAGGGTCTTACCCCCTATTAGGTACATGCTCGAGCAAGGATCGACGCATAGGATTTTGGTCGGCCTCCCCAGTTGGACCATATAAAAATCCTAGTACAGGATCTTACCCCGACTAGGTACATGCTTGAGAAAATATCAACACATAGGCCTGTGGTCGGCCTGAACAAATGGACCATACAAGATCAAAATATAGGAAGATGTCCTACTCTTGAGGCACGCTCGAGAAAGCCTCAATAAATTTTTTTAAACAGGCCTGTGGTCAGCCTCACGAATTGGGCCATGCAATAAAATAGAACAATGAACTACGTTCGACCAGATCCCATGAGGGTACGTAGGCATCTCGACACTCTCGAGTCCAGTTTCCATATCAATTGAACGACAGCTCAAAGAATGCCAGTCCAGTTCACATCAACAACTGCATACGTTTAAAGAGATTATGGACCAACACCCATCTCATCTCAGAATCAACTCAACTGAACTGCGACCTATGGGGATATTGTGGGGGAAATAAATATACCTACATAATAGCATGACACGTGGAGAGCACCCCGATCAAGATGGCGAGAAACAGACGCTCCAATAAGATAGGGACGACTAGAGTCCTTGATAAACTAGAAGATCGAGGAGCAATATCTGATTGGAATTAAACTCCATGAAGATATGACTCATCCATATTTGTTACTCATCCATATTTGTAACTCTAATGTAACCCCTTACTCCATATAAAGGGGACACCCCCCATTGTGAAAGGGGTCTTAGAATCTAGGGAAACACTCTCATGTAAAACTCTCTCATCATTATAATGGAACACTGCAGCAACCCCGTGGACGTAGGCCATTCATGGTCGAACTACATAAATCCTTGTCCCTATCATGTTTTTTTTATGCTTGTATCGTGATGAACTGGCACCCTCCTACGGGTGAAATTTTTTGCACCTACAGTAGGTATGTTCGTGACCCATGGGTATGTGAACTATGTTCGCCTCCAATATGTGTAATTTTGCTTATTGAAACGGTTCCTGAGGGATTCGAAACTCGTAGTTCTTATGTACGTGATGTACCGGGATTCGATAGCAGAGTATGTGTGCACCGCAGCTTAGCCTAGGGGTGCCCTAATTGTATATTTATGTTAAGATTAATATACGTGTAATTATAACGGATTCTTTGTTAAAGTGAATGTGAATACTTGAGACATTTTGAGAAGGATTAAAAATGAGAATTTCCTATAATAATTATTATAAATTAATCTGGGAAATAAAAAGGTGAGATACATGCAGGTTATGTTAGAATGCCTTGAATAAACCCCTATATTAGAATGTGAGGACAGGAAGTGGTATAGACTAGATAGTTAATGACATAACTAGGACGGGATACGGATATACGTTAGGCGTGCACACTAGCTGAGAGGTGAGAAACTCATGTGAGACCACACAACTAACATGTATTTAATATTCAGTGTTTAATGCAATTAAACATTTGCTATATTTTAAACTGTTTTCACATCGGGCTCTGACCCGTTTGCTTTCAAATCTATTTTTCTTGAAAAACCTTTTAGGTGCCTAGCCACAGGGACTCCAAGCATAGGAGTTCCATTTCAGTGACGTGTTATAGTTGTTGTGGAAGTTACAGGACCTTGATAAAAGAAGGCTACACATTCTACATTGATTCTATTTCGGATTTGTTCATCTGTTAGGGCATGTCGCCCTTTTCTTTTAGAGACAGCTTTGTCATACTTTCAGTTCTTTTCAGTTTTGGAGTAAATTAAATAATTATAGAACTTGTATTTGGCTTTATTAAATATTTGGATTATTCAGAGGAGTGTTACTCCAGGCTCATTTATTATTCCATTACTATTTTTTTGTGACTATGATGTGATTGTGATATCATAAGCTAATAATTTAATTGGTTACATGTTAATTTAATTCAATAAAATTTGGCATCTCTCTTTTTAAATATTAGGTGGCTAGTAATAAAATTAAATGTTTTCCGATAGTGATGCTAAGACTGAACCACCTTCATATTCTAATTTAATTTCATAAAGAAGTAGCTACACGATATTTAATTACTCGGGGTGTCACATGCGGCACAAGTCTGTGACCGAAAAATGGTCACGGCGCAGAGGGGGTGCCGACAGATGGTCGCGGAATTGGGCTGTGACCCATGCCGTGATGGGTTGCGTCCCTCCTCCGTGACCCACGATCGTGACAAATTAGCCGCGGCCAAAGTCTGCGACCCCCAACCATGACAAAAAAAATGAAAAAAATGGTCGCGGCCTAAGTTCGAGACCCAAAATCATGAAAAATTGGTCGCAGACTTTGGCCGGGACCCATAACCATGAAAAAAAAGAAAAAAAATGGTCGCGGCCCAAGTCTGTGACACCCAACCGTGACCAAAAATGGTCGCGGCTAAAGTCTGTGACCGACACCGCGATGAAAAAAATGGTCGCGGACTTTGGCCGCGACCATTTTTATGCATGACGAAAAAAATAAAAATGATCATGGACAAAGTCCATGACCATGTTTAACTATAATTTAAAAAAATATATATATTTTTGGTCCAATCCTAAAATTGAGGGTCCTGTGAGTGCACCGTCGGTTGCTACGTGTAACGTTGGATGCGTACGAGGTGTTACAAATATTTATTATTGACAAAACAATAAAAAAAATCACAAATTGCGAATCGAGAATGTTGTTAATAAACTAATATATATATATATATATATATACAAACTTAAAAATATTACACGTCGTAATAATTCATAGACAAAAAAAATTAGGCAGAGTTTCCTCTATTTTCGGGACATTCCAAACCCTATAAATGTAAAACCTGCTTATTATAAAGCCCGCACGGCCATAAAATTCAACAATCAAATTATAAAAGTCCTCACAGCCATAAAACTAAATAATAAAAGCACGCACGACTGTAACACATAAAAAACATAATCCGAAATGTCCACAACATATAAACAATCTTCATGTTGTAAACCATTGCCAACTTCATTTGTTCCACGTGCAAAAATCCTACAAATGATAGGATACAAAAAAAAAATGATATTAGTAACCAAGTAGTTCTAAAAAAAAATAATCACACTGAAAAATTGCATATATGAGTTAAAATTATCAACATATCAATCTTTTTATGCCTAAGTCAAGAAATATACAAATCATCATTGTGTTCACAAATCACGGGTCCCGTAATCGCGCGGCCAGTTCCTACGAGTTACATTGGTCCCGTGCGAGGTGTTGGTGCCACTCACGAGGACGTTCGGGGGCTATTTCGGATTTTCACCCATAACGCCATGTTTTTCAGCCTAAGTCTCAAAATATGCAAATTATCATCGTAATCTCAAATTGGGGATACCGTGATTACGCCATCAGTTTATACGAGTTACATTGGTCCCGTGAGAAGAGTTGGTGGCACTCACAGGGCCGTTCGGGGGATTTTGGTCTTTTCACCCATTAATGCCATGTTTTTAAGCCTATGTATAGAAATATACAAATTATCAACACCTCCCAAGGGGTCGTTCGGGGCCGTTCGGGGCCTGTTTTTCAATTATTGTCGTATTCTCAAATCGAGAGTCCCGTGATTGAACGATCAGTTCCTATGAGTTACATTGGTCCCGTGGGAGGTGTTGGTGCCTCCCATGGGACCGTTCGGGGGAGGTTTTGGGTTTTCCCCCCAGTAACGCCATATTTTGCTTAAGTCAAGAAATATGAAAATTATCATCGTGTTCTCAAACCCGGGGTTGTGTGATCGCGCGATTAGTTCTTACGAGTTACATTGGTCCCGTGGGAGGTGTTGGTGCCTCCCACAGGGCCGTTCAGGGGATGTTTTGATTTTTCACCCTCTAATGCAATGCTTTTAAGCCTAAGTCCTGATATTTTTCAATTATCACCATATTCTCTAATCGAGAGTCCCGTGATCGCGTGCTCAGTTCCTACGAGTTGCATTGGTCCCATGGGAGGTTTTGGTGCCTCCTACGGGGCCGTTCAGGGGCATTTTCGGGTTTTCCCCCACTAATGCCATGTTTTGCCTAAGTCTAGAAATGTGTAAATTATCGTCGTGTTCTCAAAATTAGGGTCTTGTGATTGCGCTGTAAGTTCCTACGAGTTTCATTGTTCCCGTGGGAGGTGTTGGTGCCACTCACGCGGGCAATCGGGGATTTTTTATTTGTCACCCACTAACGCCATGTCTTTAAGCCTAAGTACAGAAATATGCAAATTATCATCGTATTCTCAAATTAGGGGTCCTGTGATCGCGTGGTCAGTTCCTACGAGTTACATTGGTCCCGTGGGAGGTGTTGGTGCCACCCACGGGGTCGTTCGGGGTTTTCACCTGCTAACACCATGTTTTCAAGCCCAAGTCTAGAAATATTCAAATTACCGTAGTATTATCCAATCGGAAGTCCCATGGCTGCGCGGTCAGTTCCTATGATTTACATTGGTCCCGTGGGAGCTGTTGGTGCCTCCCGTGGGGCCGTTCGGGGCCTGTTTCGAGTTTTCCCACCCAATAACACCATGTTTTGCCTAAGTATAGAAATATGGAAATTATCATCGTGTTCTCGAATAGGGGGTCCCATGATTTCACGATCAGTTCCTACGAGTTACATTGGTTCCGTACGAGGTACTGGTGCCACTCACAAGGCCATTCGGTGGCTGTTTCATCTTTTCACCCACTAACACCATGTTCTTAAGCGTAAGTTTAGATATATGAAAATTATCATCGTAGTCTCAAACCGGGGGTCCCGTGATCGCGTGGTCTGTTCCTACGAGTTACATTAATCCCTTGCGAGGTGTTGGTGCCACTCACGCGGTCCTTCGAGCGTTGGTTCGGCTTTTGACCCACTAATGCCATGTTTTAAAGCCCAAGTCTAAAAATATTCAAATTACCGCCGTGTTCTCAAACTGGGAGTCCCGTGATCGCGTGGTCAATACCTATGAGTTACATTGGTCCCGTGGGAGGTGTTGGTGCCTCCCACGGGGTCGTTCAAGGGCTATTTTGAGTTTTCACCCTCTAATGTCATGTTTTTAATCCTAAGTCCTGATATTTTTTAATTATTGTCGTATACTCAAACCGGGAGTCCCATGATCACACGATCAGTTCTTACGAGTTACACTTGTCCCGTGCGAGGCGATGGTGCCTCTCACTGGGCCGTTCGGGGGCTTTTTCGTCTTTTCACCCACCAACACCATGTTTTTAAGCCTAAGTTTAGAAATATGCAAATTATCATGGTATTCTCAAACTGGGGGTCCCGTGATCGCGCTGTCAGTTCCTACGAGTTATATTGGTCCCGTCCGAGGTGTTGGTACAACTCACGGGGTAGTTCGGGGGCTGTTTCGGCATGTCACTCACTAACGCCATGTTTTTAAGGCTAAGTCTAGAAATATGTAAATTATCATCGTATTCTCAAACTAGGAGTCTCGTAGCTGCGCGATTAGTTTCTACGAGTTACATTGGTCCCGTGGGAGGTGTTGGTGCCTCCCACGGGGCCGTTCGGGGGCTGTTTTTCATTTTCACCCTCTAATGTCATATTTTTAAGCCTAAGTCCTAATATTTTTCAATTATCATCATATTCTCAAACCGGGAGAGCCATGATCACGTGGTCAGTTCCTACGAGTTACATTGTCCCGTGGGAGGTGTCGGTGCCTCCCATGGGGCCGTTTTGGGGCTATTTTGGGTTTTCACCCTCCAACACCATGTTTTTAAGTCTAAGTCTTAATATTTTTCAATTATTGTCGTATTCTCAAATCGAGAGTCCCGTGATCGCGCGATCAGTTCCTATGAGTTACATTGGTCCCCTGGGAGGTGTTGGTGCCTCCCATGGGGCCATTCGGGGGCTGTTTCAGGTTTTCCCCCACTAACACCATGTTTTACCTAAGTCTAGAAATATTCAAATTATTATCGTGTTCTCAAACTGGGGGTCCTGTGATCGCGCGGTCAGTTCCTATGAGTTACATTGGTACCGTGTGAGGTGTTGGTGCATCCCATGGGGCCGTTCGGTGGCTGTTTTTATTTTTTTCCCTCTAATGCCTTGTTTTAAAGCCTAAGTCCCGATATTTTTCAATTATCATCATATACTCAAATCGGGAGTCCCATGATCGCGCGCTCAGTTCTTACGATTTACATGGGTCCCATGAGAGGTTTTGGTGCATCCCACGTGCCTGTTCGGGCGCTGTTTCGGGTTTTCCCCACTAACTCCATGTTTTGCCTAAGTCTATAAATATGGAAATTATTGTCGTATTCTCAAAATGGTGGTCCCATGATTGCGCCGTCAGTTCCAACGAGTTACATTGGTCCCATGCGAGGGGTTGGGGCCACTCACGGGGTCGATCGGGGATTTTTGGCTTGTCACCCACTAACGCCAAGTTTTTAAGCCTAAGTATAGAAATATGAAAATTATCGTCATATTCTCAAATTGGGGGTCCCTTTATCACGCGGTCAGTTCCTACGAGTTACATTGGTCCCGTGGGAGGTGTTGGTACCACCCACGGGGCCGTTCGGGGGATGTTTTGGGTTTTCACCCGCTAACCCCATGTTTTTAAGCCCAATTCTAGAAATATTTAAATTATCGTAGTATTCTTAAATCGGCAGTCCCATGGCCGCACAGTCAGTTCCTATGAGTTACATTGGTCCCAAGGAAGGTGTTGGTGCCTCCCCCGGGGCCGTTCGGGGGATATTTTGAGTTTCCCCCCATTAACACCATATTTTTCCAAGGTCTGGAAATATGGAAATTATAATCGTGTTCTCAAATGGGGGGGGGGTCCCGTGATCACACAATCAGTTCCTACTAGTAACATTAGTTCGGTGCGAGGTCTTAGTGCCACTCACGGGTCCGTTCGAGGGCTATATCGTCTTTTCACCCACTAACACCATGTTTTTAAGCCTAAGTTTAGAAATATGCAAATCATCATCCTATTCTCAAACCGAGGGTCCCGTGATCACGCGGTCAGTTCCTACGAGTTACATTAATCCCGTGCGAGGTGTTGGTGCCACTCACGCAACCGTTCGGGGGCTGTTTCGGCTTTTCAGCCACTCACGCCATGTTTTTAAGCCCAAGTCTAGATATATTCAAAGTACTGCCATATTCTCATACCGGGAGTCCCGTGATCGCGTGGTCAGTTCCTACGAGTTACATTGGTCCCGTGGAACGTGTTGGTGCCTCCCACATGGCCATTCAGGGGTTGTTTTGGGTTTTTCCCCACTAATGCCATGTTTTGCCTAAGCCTAGAAATATGCAAATTATCATCGTATTCTCAAACTGGGGGTCCTGTGATCGCGCTGTCAGTTTCGACGACTTACATTGGTCCCGTTCGAGGTGTTGGTGCAACTCACGGGGCCATTTGGGGGCTATTTCGTCTTGTCACCCACTAACGCCACGTTTTTAAGTCTAAGGGTAGAAATATGCAAATTACCATCGTATTCTCAAACTTGGAGTCCCGTAGCTGCGCGGTTAGTTACTACGAGTTACATTCGTCCCGTGGGTGGTGTTGGTGCCTCCCATGGGGCCGTTCAGGGGTTGTTTTGGGTTTTCACCCTCTGCCATGTTTTTAAGGCTAAGTCCTGATATTTTTCAATTATCATCGTATTCTCAAATCGGGAGTCCCATGATCGCGCGGTCAGTTTATACGAGTTACATTGGTCCCGTGGGAGGTGTTGGCGCCTCCCACGAGGCCGTTCGGGGGTTGTTTTGGGCTTTCTCAAACTGGGGGTCCCATGATCGCGCGATTAGTTCCTACGAGTTACATTTGTCCTGTGCGAGGTGTTGGTGCCACTCATGGGGCCATTCAGGGGTTCTTTCGGCTTTTTACTCACTAACGCCATGTTTTTAAGTCTAAGTCTAGAAATATGAAAATTATCATTGTATACTCAAACCAATCATCTCCCGGCTGCGTGGTCAGTTCCTACGAGTTTCATTGCTCCCGTGGGAGGTGTTGGTGCCACCCACCAAGCCGTTCGGGGGCTGTTTTGGGTTCTCACCCGCTAACCCCGTGTTTTTAAGCCCAAGTCTAGAAATAATCAAATTACAATCGTATTCTCAAACCGGGAGTCCCGTGGATCGACGGTCAGTTCCTACCAGTTACATTGGTCCTGTGGGAGGTGTTGGTGCCTCCCACGGGATCGTTCGAGGGTTATTTTGGGTTTTTACGATCTAATGCCATGTTTTTAATCCTAAGTCTTGATATTTTTTAATTATCATCATATTCTCAAATCGAGAGTCTCGTGATCGCGTGGTCAATACCTATGAGTTACATTGGTCCCGTGGGGGTGTTGGTGCCTCCCACGGGGTCGTTCAAGGGCTATTTTGAGTTTTCACCCTCTAATGTCATGTTTTTAATCCTAAGTCCTGATATTTTTCAATTATCGTCGTATTCTCAAACTGGGAGTCCCATGATCAAACGATCAGTTCTTACGAGTTACATTGGTCCCGTGCAAGGTGATGGTGCCTCTCACTGGGCCGTTCGGGGGTTTTTTCATCTTTTCACCCACCAACACCATGTTTTTAAGCCAAAGTTTTGAAATATGCAAATTATCATGGTATTCTCAAACCGGGGGTCCAGTGATCGCGCTGTCAGTTCCTACGAGTTATATTGGTCCCGTCCGAGGTGTTGGTACAACTCATGGGGTAGTTCGGGGGCTGTTTCGGCATGTCACCCACTAACGCCATATTTTTAAGGCTATGTCTAGAAATATGTAAATTATCATCGTATTCTCAAACTAGGAGTCTTGTAGCTGTGCGGTTAGTTTCTACGAGTTACATTGGTCCCGTGGGAGGTGTTGGTGCCTCCCACGGGGCCGTTCGCGGGCTGTTTTTCATTTTCACCCACTAATGTCATATTTTTAAGCCTACGTCCTAATATTTTTCAATTATCATCATATCCTCAAACCGGGAGAGCCATGATCACGTGGTCAGTTCCTACGAGTTACATTGTCCCGTGGGAGGTGTTGGTGCCTCCCATGGGGCCGTTTTGGGGCTATTTTGGGTTTTCACCCTCTAACACCATGTTTTTAAGTCTAAGTCTTGATATTTTTCAATTATCATCGTATTCTCAAATCGAGAGTCTCGTGATCGCGCGATCAGTTCCTATGAGTTACATTGGTCCTGTGGGTGGTGTTGGTGCCTCCCATGGGGCCGTTCGGGGGCTGTTTCAGGTTTTCCCCCACTAACGCCATGTTTTACCTAAGTCTAGAAATATTAAAATTATTATCGTGTTCTCAAACTGGGGGTCCTGTGATCGCGCGGTCAGTTCCTATGAGTTACATTGGTACCGTGTGAGGTGTTGGTGCATCCCATGGGGCCGTTCGGTGGCTATTTTCATTTTTTTCCCTCTAATGCCTTGTTTTAAAGCCTAAGTCCTGATATTTTTCAATTATCATCATATTCTCAAATCGGGAGTCCCATGATCGCGCGCTTAGTTCTTACGATTTACATGGGTCCCATGGGAGGTTTTGGTGCATCCCAATGGCCCGTTCGGGGGCTGTTTCGGGTTTTCCCCACTAACTCCATGTTTTGCCTAAGTCTATAAATATACAAATTATTTTTGTATTCTCAAAATGGTGGTCCCATGATTGCGTCGTCAGTTCCAACGAGTTACATTGGTCCCATGCGAGGTGTTGGGGCCACTCACGGGGTCGATCGGGGATTTTTGGCTTGTCACCCACTAACGCCAAGTTTTTAAGCCTAAGTATAGAAATATGCAAATTATCGTCGTATTCTCAAATTGGTGGTCCCGTGATCACGCGGTCAGTTCCTACGAGTTACATTGGTCCCGTGGGAGGTGTTGGTACCACCCACGGGGCCGTTCGGGGGATGTTTTGGCTTTTCACCTGCTAACCCCATGTTTTTAAGCCCAATTCTAGAAATATTTAAATTATCGTAGTATTCTTAAATCGGCAGTCCATGGCCACACGATCAGTTCCTATGAGTTACATTGGTCCCAAGGAAGGTGTTGGTGCCTCCCCCGGGGCCGTTCGGGGGCTATTTTGAGTTTCCCCCCACTAACACCATATTTTTCCAAGGTCTAGAAATATGGAAATTATAATCGTGTTCTCAAACGGGGGGGGGGGGGGGGTCCCGTGATCACACGATCAGTTCCTACTAGTAACATTAGTCCGGTGCGAGGTGTTAGTGCCACTCACGGGTCCGTTCAAGAGCAATATCGTCTTTTCACCCACTAACACCATGTTTTTAAGCCTAAGTCTAGAAATATGCAAATCATCGTCCTATTCTCAAACCCAGGGTCCCGTGATCGCGCGGTCAGTTCCTACGAGTTACATTAATCCCGTGCGAGGTGTTGGTGCCACTCACGCAACCGTTCGGGGGCTGTTTCGGCTTTTCAGCCACTCACGCCATGTTTTTAAGCCCAAGTCTAGAAATATTCAAAGTACTACCATATTCACAAACCGGGAGTCCCGTGATCGCGTGGTCAGTTCCTACGAGTTACATTGGTCCCGAGGTACGTGTTGGTGCCTCCCACATGGCCGTTTAGGGGCTGTTTTGGGTTTTCCCGCACTAATGCCATGTTTTGCCTAAGTCTAGAAATATACAAATTATCATCGTATTCTCAAACTGGGGGTCCTGTGATCGCGCTGTCTGTTTCGACGACTTACATTGTTCCCGTCCGAGGTGTTGGTGCAACTCACGGGTCCGTTTGGGGGCTATTTCGTCTTGTCACCCACTAACGCCACGTTTTTAAGTCTAAGGCTAGAAATATGCAAATTACCATCGTATGCTCAAACTTGGAGTCCCGTAGCTGCGCGGTTAGTTACTACGAGTTACATTGGTCCCGTGGGTGGTGTTGGTGCCTCCCATGGGGCCGTTCAGGGGTTGTTTTGGGTTTTCACCCTCTGCCATATTTTTAAGGCTAAGTCCTGATATTTTTCAATTATCATCGTATTCTCAAATCGGGAGTCCCATGATCGCGCGGTCAGTTTCTACGAGTTACATTGGTCCCGTGGGAGGTGTTGGTGCCACCCACGAGGCCGTTCGGGGGCTGTTTTGGGTTCTCACCCGCTAACCCCGTGTTTTTAAGCCCAAGTATAGAAATAATCAAATTACAATCGTATTCTCAAACCGGGAGTCCCGTGATTCGGCGGTCAGTTCCTACCAGTTACATTGGTCCTGTGGACGGTGTTGGTGCCTCCCACGGGATTGTTCGAGGGTTGTTTTGGTTTTTACGATCTAATGCCATGTTTTTAATCCTAAGTCTTGATATTTTTAAATTATCATCATATTCTCAAATCGAGAGTCCCGTGATCGCGTGGTCAATACCTATGAGTTACATTGGTCCCGTGGGAGGTGTTGGTGCCTCCCACGGGGTCGTTCAAGGGCTATTTTGAGTTTTCACCCTCTAATGTCATGTTTTTAATCCTAAGTCCTGATATTTTTCAATTATCGTCGTATTCTCAAACCGGGAGTCCCATAATCACACGATCAGTTCTTACGAGTTACATTTGTCCCGTGCGAGGTGATGGTGCCTCTCACTGGGCCGTTCGGGGGCTTTTTCGTCATTTCACCCACCAACACCATGGTTTTAAGCCTAAGTTTAGAAATATGCAAATTATCATGGTATTCTCAAACTGGGGGTCCCGTGATCGCGCTGTCAGTTCCTATGAGTTATATTGGTCCCGTCCGAGGTGTTGCTACAACTCACGGGCTAGTTCGGGGGCTGTTTCGGCATGTCACCCACTAACGCCATGTTTTTAAGGCTAAGTCTAGAAATATGTAAATTATCATCGTATTCTCAAACTAGGAGTCTCGTAGCTGCGCGGTTAGTTTCTACGAGTTACATTGGTCCCGTGGGAGGTGTTGGTGCCTCCCACGGGGCCGTTCGGAGGCTGTTTTTCATTTTCACCCTCTAATGTCATATTTTTAAGCCTAAGTCCTAATATTTTTCAATTATCATCATATTCTCAAACCGGGAGAGCCATGATCACGTGGTCAGTTCCTACGAGTTGCATTGTCCCGTGGGAGGTGTTGGTGCCTCCCATGGGGCCGTTTTGGGGCTATTTTGGGTTTTCACCCTCTAACACCATGTTTTTAAGTCTAAGTCTTGATATTTTTCAATTATCATCGTATTCTCAAATCGAGAGTCCCGTGATCGCGCGATCAGTTCCTACGAGTTACAGTGGTCCCGTGGGAGGTGTTGGTGCCTCCCATGGGGCCATTTCGGGGTTGTTTCAGGTTTTTCCCCACAAACGCCATGTTTTAACTAAGTCTAGAAATATTCAAATTATTATCGTGTTCTCAAACTGGGGGTCCTGTGATCGCGCGGTCAGTTCCTATGAGTTACATTGGTACCGTGTGAGGTGTTGGTGCATCCCATGGGGCCGTTCGATGGCTGTTTTTATTTTTTTCCCTCTAATGCCTTGTTTTTAAGCCTAAGTCCTGATATTTTTCAATTATCATCATATTCTCAAATCGGGAGTCCCATGATCGCGCGCTCAGTTCTTACGATTTACATGGGTCCCATGGGAGGTTTTGGTGCATCCCACGGGCCCGTTCGGGGGCTGTTTCGGGTTTTCCCCACTAACTCCATATTTTGCCTAAGTCTTTAAATATGCCAATTATTGTCGTATTCTCAAAATGGTGGTCCCATGATTGCGCCGTCAGTTCCAACGAGTTACATTGGTCCCATGCAAGGTGTTGTGGCCACTAACGGGGTCGATCGGGGATTTTTGGCTTATCACCCACTAAAGCCAAGTTTTTAAGCCTAAGTATAGAAATATGCAAATTATCGTCGTATTCTCAAATTGGGGGTCCCGTGATCGCGCGGTCAGTTCCCACGAGTTACATTGGTCCCGTGGGAGGTGTTGGTACCACCCACGTTCGGGGGATGTTTTGGGTTTTCACCCGCTAACCCCATGTTTTTAAGCCCAATTCTAGAAAAATTTAAATTATCGTAGTATTCTTAAATCGGTAGTCCCATGGCCGCACGGTCAGTTCCCATGAGTTACATTGGTCCCAAGGAAGGTGTTGGGGCCTCCCCCGGGGCCGTTCGGGGGCTATTTTGAGTTTCCCCCACTAATACCATATTTTTCCAAGGTCTATAAATATGGAAATTATAATCGTGTTCTCAAACGGGGGGGGGGGGGGGTCCCGTGATCACGTGATCAGTTCCTACTAGTAACATTAGTCCGGTGCGAGGTGTTAGTGCCACTCACGGGTCCGTTCGAGGGCTATATCGTCTTTTCACCCACTAACACCATGTTTTTAAGCCTAAGTCTAGAAATATGCAAATCATCGTCCTATTCTCAAACCCAGGGTCCCGTGATCGCGCGGTCTGTTCCTACGAGTTACATTAATCCCGTGCGAGGTGTTGGTGCCACTCACGCAACCGTTCGTGGGCTGTTTCGGCTTTTCAGCCACTAACGCCATGTTTTTAAGCCCAAGTCTAGAAATATTCAAAGTACTGCCATATTCTCAAACCGGGAGTCCCGTGATCGCGTGGTCAGTTCCTACGAGTTACATTGGTCCCGTGGAACGTGTTGGTGCCTCCCACATGGCCGTTCAGGGGCTGTTTTGGGTCTTCCCCCACTAATGCCATGTTTTTCCTAAGTCTAGAAATATGCAAATTATCATCATATTCTCAAACTGGGGGACCTGTGATCGCGCTGTCAGTTTCGACGACTTACATT
This sequence comes from Sambucus nigra, assembly GCA_949130495.1. Classification (NCBI taxonomy): domain Eukaryota; kingdom Viridiplantae; phylum Streptophyta; class Magnoliopsida; order Dipsacales; family Adoxaceae; genus Sambucus; species Sambucus nigra. The sequence goes on from OX422224.1 coordinate 381,803,407, forward strand.
GGTCCCGTCCGAGGTGTTGGTGCAACTCACGGGGCCGTTTGGGGGCTATTTCATCTTGTCACCCACTAACGCCACGTTTTTAAGTCTAAGGCTAGAAATATGCAAATTACCATCGTATTCTCAAACTTGGAGTCCCGTAGCTGCGCGGTTAGTTACTACGAGTTACATTGGTCCCGTGGGTGGTTTTGGTGCCTCCCATGGGGCCGTTCAGGGGTCGTTTTGGGTTTTCACCCTCTGTCATGTTTTTAAGGCTAAGTCCTGATATTTTTCAATTATCATCATATTCTCAAATCGGGAGTCCCATGATCGCGCGGTCAGTTTCTACGAGTTACATTGGTCCCGTGGGAGGTGTTGGTACCTCCCACGAGGCCGTTCGGGGGCGGTTTTTGGCTTTCCCCCACTAAGGCCATGTTTTGGCTAAGTCTAGAAATATGAAAATTATTATCGTATTCTCAAACTGGGGGTCCCATGATCGCGCGATTAGTTCTTACGAGTTACATTGGTCCTGTGCGAGGTGTTTGTGCCACTCACAGGGCCATTCAGGGGTTGTTTCGGCTTTTTACTCACTAACGCCATGTTTTTAAGTCTAAGTCTAGAAATATGAAAATTATCATCGTATACTCAAACCAATTATCTCGTGGCTGCGTGGTCAGTTCCTACGAGTTTCATTGCTCTCGTGGGAGGTGTTGGTGCCACCCACGTGGCCGTTCGGGGGCTGTTTTGGGTTCTCACCCGCTAACCCCGTGTTTTTAAGCCCAAGTCTAGAAATATTCAAATTCCCATCGTATTCTCAAACCGGGAGTCCCGTGGTTTGGCGGTCAGTTCCTACCAGTTACATTGGTCCTGTGGGAGGTGTTGGTGCCTCCCACGGGATCGTTCGAGGGTTGTTTTGGGTTTTTACGCTCTAATGCCATGTTTTTAATCCTAAGTCTTGATATTTTTTAATTATCATCCTATTCTCAAATCGAGAGTCCCGTGATCGCGTGGTCAATACCTATGAGTTACATTGGTCCCGTGGGAGGTGTTGGTGCCTCCCACGGGGTCGTTCAAGGGCTATTTTGAGTTTTCACCCTCTAATATCATGTTTTTAATCCAAAGTCCTGATATTTTTCAATTATCGTCGTATTCTCAAACCGGGAGTCCCATGATCACACGATCAGTTCTTACGAGTTACATTTGTCCCGTGCGAGGTGATGGTGCCTCTCACTGGGCCGTTCGGGGGCTTTTTCGTCTTTTCACCCACCAACACCATGTTTTTAAGCCTAAGTTTAGAAATATGCAAATTATCATGGTATTCTCAAACTGGGGGTCCCGTGATCGCGCTGTCAGTTCCTACGAGTTATATTGGTCCCGTCCGAGGTGTTGGTACAACTCACGGGGTAGTTCGGGGGCTGTTTCGGCATGTCACCCACTAACGCCATGTTTTTATGGCTAAGGCTAGAAATATGTAAATTATCATCGTATTCTCAAACTAGGAGTCTCGTATTCTCAAACTAAGTCTAGAAATATGCAAATTATCGTCGTGTTCTCAAACCGGGGGTCATGTGACCGCGTGGTAAGTTCCTACGAGTTACATTGGTCCTGTGGGAGGTGTTGGTGCCTCTCACGGGGCCGTTCGGGGACTGTGTCGGGTTTTCCCAACTAACGCCATGTTTTACCTAAGTCTAGAAATATGAAAATTATCATCGTGTTCTCAAAATGGGGGTAACGTGATTGCAATGTCAGTTCCTATGAGTTACATTGGTCCCGTGCAAGGGGTTGGTGGCACTTACAGGGCCGTTCGGGGGATTTTCTTCTTTTCACCCACTAACGCCATGTTTTAAGCCTAAATCAAGAAAAATCCAAATTAACATCGTATTCTCAAACTGGGGGTCCCGTAATCAAGCGGTCATTTTCTACAAATTACATTGGTCCCGCGGGAGGTGTTGGTGCCACCCACAGGGCCGTTCGAGGGATGTTTCGGGTTTTCACCCGCTAACGCCATGTTTTTAATCCCAAGTCCAGAAATATTCATATTACCATCGTATTCTCAAATTGGGAGTCCCGTGGCTATGCGGTCAGTTCCTACGAGTTACATTTGTCCCGTGGGAGGTGTTGGTGGCTCCCACAGGGCCATTTGGGGGTTGTTTTTGGTTTTCACCCTCTAATGCCATGTTTTTAAGCCTAAGTCTTGATATTTTTCAATTATCATCGTATTCTCAAACCATGAGTCCCGTGATCGCACGATTAGTTCCTACTAGTTACATTCGTCCCGTGGGAGGTGTTGGTGCCTCCCACAGGGCCGTTCGGGGACTGTTTCGGGTTTTGTCCCACTAACACCATATTTTGCCTAAGTCTAGAAATATGAAAATTATCATTGTGTTCTCAAACCGGGGGTCCCGGGATTACGTGGTCAGTTCCTACGAGTTACATTGGTCCCGTGGGAGGTGTTGGTGACTCCCACGGGGCCATTCGGGGGCTGTTTTGATTTTCCACCCTCTAATGCCATGTTTTTAAGCCTAAGTCCTGATATTTTTCAATTATCGTTGTTTTCTCAAACTGCGAGTCCCGTGATTGCGCGTTCAATTCTTACGAGTTACATTTGTCCCGTGGAAGGTTTTGGTGCCTCCCACGGGGCCATTTGGGGGATATTTCGAATTTTCCCCCACTAACGCCATGTTTTGCCAAAGTCTAGAAATATGCAAATTATCGTCGTGTTCTCAAAATGGTGGTACCATAATTGCGCCATCAGTTCCTGCGAGTTACATTGGTCCCGTGCGAGGTGGTGGTGCCACTCATAGGGACGTTCGGGGGATTTTCTGCTTTTCACACACTAACGCCATGTTTTTAAGCCTAAGTCTAGAAATATGCAAATTATCGTTGTATTCTCAAACCGGGGGTCCCGTGATCGCGCCGTTAGTTCCTACGAGTTACGTTGGTCCCGTGGGAGGTCTTGGTGCCACCCACAGGGTCATTCGGGGGATGTTTCGATTTTTCACCCGCTAACGCCAGGTTTTTAAGCCCAAGTCTAGAAATATTCAAATTACCGTCGTATTCTCAAATCGGGAGTCTCATGGGTGCGCGGTCAGTTTCTAAGAGTTACATTGGTCCCGTGGGAGGTGTTGGTGCCTCCCACGGGGCCGTTTGGGGGCTGTTTTGGGTTTTGACCCTCTAACGCCATGTTTTTAAGCCTAAGTCTTGATATTTTTCAATTATCGTCATATTCTCAAACCGAGAGTCCCGTGATCGCGCGATTAGTTCCTACTAGTTACATTGGTCCCGTGGGAGGTGTTGGTGCCTCCCACGGGGCCGTTCGGAGGCTGTTTCGGGTTTTACCCCACTAACGCCATATTTTTCCTAAGTCTAGAAATATGCAAATTATCATTGTGTTCTCAAACTGGGGGTCCTGTGATCGCGCTGTCAGTTCCTACGAGTTACATTGGTCCCGTGGGAGGTGTTGGTGCCTCTTATGGGGCCGTTCGGGCGCTGTTTGGATTTTTCACCCTCTAATGCCATGTTATTAAACCTAAGTCCTGATATTTTTAAATTATCATTGTATTCTCAAACCGGGAGTCTCATGATTACGCGTTCAGTTCCTACGAGTTACATTGGTCCCGTGGAAGGTTTTGGCACCTCCAAGGGGTCGTTCGGGGGCTGTTTTGAATTTTCCCCCACTAACGCCATGCTTTGCCTAAGTCTAGAAATATGCAAATTATCATCGTGTTCTCAAAATGGGGGTCCCATGATTGCGCCGCCAATTCCTACGAGTTACATTGGTCCCGTACGAGGTATTGGTGCCACCCACGGGGCCGTTCGAGGGATGTTTTGGGTTTTCACCCTCTAACACCGTGTTTTTTAGCCCAAGTGTTGATATTTTTCAATTATCATCATATTCTCAAACTGGGAGTCCCGTGATCGCGTGATTAGTTCCTACAAGTTACATTGGTCCCGTTGGAAGTGTTGGTGCCTCCCACGGGGCCGTTTGGGGGTTGTTTCGGGTTTTTTCCACTAACGTAATGTTTTGCCTAAGTCTTTAAATATGTAAATTATAGTCCTATTCTCAAAATAAGGGTCACGTGATTGCGCCGTCAGTTCCTACGAGTTACATTGGTCCCGTGCGAGGTGTTGGTGCCACTCACAGGGTCGATCGGGGATTTTTGGCCTGTCACCCGCTAACGCCATGTTTTTAAGCCTAAGTATAGAAATATGAAAATTATCATTTTATTCTCAAATTGGGGGTCCCGTGATCGCGCGGTTAGTTTCTACGAGTTACATTGGTCCCGTGGGAGGTGTTGGTGCCACCCACGGGACCGTTCGGGGGATGTTTTAGGTTTTCACCCGCTGACGCCATGTTTTTAAGCCCAAGTCTAGAAATATTCATATTACCGTAGTATTGTCAAATCAGGAGTCCCGTGGCTACGCGGTCGGTTCCTATGATTTACATTGGTCCCGTGGGAGGTGTTGGTGGCTCCCACGGGGCAGTTTGGGGGTTGTTTTGGGTTTTCACCCTCTAACGCCATGTTTTTAAGCCCAAATCTTGATATTTTTCAATTATCATTGTATTCTCAAATGGAGAGTCCCGTGATCGCGCGATTAGTTCCTACTACTTACATTGGTCCCGTGGGAGTTGTTGGTGCCTCCCACGGGGCCGTTCAGGGGTTGTTTCGTGTTTTGCCCCACTAACGCCATATTTTGCCTAAGTTTAGAAATATGCAAATTATCGTTGTGTTCTCAAACTAGGGTCCCGTGATCGCGCGGTCGGTTCCTACGAGTTACAATGGTCCTGTGGGAGGTGTTGGTTCCTCCCACGAGGCCGTTCGGGGGCTGTTTTGATTTTTCACCCTCTAGTGCCATGTTTTTAAGCCTAAGTCCTGATATTTTTCAATTATCATTCTCAAACCAGGAGTCCCGTGATTGCGCGTTCAGTTCCTACGAGTTACACTGGTCCCGTGGAAGGTTTTGGTGCCTCCCACGGAGCCTTTCGGGGGATGTTTTGAATTTTCCCCCACCAACGCCATGTTTTTAACCCTAATTCCTTACATTTCCAAATTATCCTCGTATTCTCAAATCAGGGGTTCCGTCAATGCCCGATTAGTTCCTACGAGTTACATTTGTCCCGTGCGAGGTGTTGGTGCCTCTCACGGGGTCGTTCGGGTGATGTTTGTGTTTTTCGACCTCTAACGCTATGTTTTTAAGCCCAAGCCTAAGTCCTGATGTTTTTCGCCCTCTAACGCTAGGATCAAGGTATATATATCTTCTATATATAGCTACAGCTGCTATATATAGCCATTTATAGATGCTATTTATGGCTATATATAGGTGCTATGGCCTTATATTGCTGTTATATATGGCCATATATAATTGCTATATATGGACTTATATAGCTACTATATATGCCCATATAAAGCTGCTGCAGCCGTTGTAGATTTTATTTTGTGTAGATTTTTTATTTTCACAAAATCTAAGTGACTTCAACTATACTTGGATCAATTGAAATTCATAGTTATACTTGGAGAAAATCATAGTTATACTTGGATCAATTCAAAGTTCATGTATCAATAGCATATCAGTTAATTAATGCACCTGTTAGCCTTAATCATTACCATATCAGTTAATGCCATATCAGATCAATACCATATCAGTTAATGCGATATCATGAAATTAATGCAGCTATCTCAAGTAAGTATCATCTGTAGCATATAGCATGTCAATGTACCAGTAGTATAATTACCAATTATAGAATATCAGTTATACAAGCTATAGTAGTATAATTACCAGTGAAATAAGGTCTAACTGCTATAGCAGCTATAATTATGATTTATAACAGCTATCAATAATCACATTTCAATATTATGAACTTAAAATTTTCAATATTACTAGGTATAGAAGCTATATCAGCTATAGATCAGTAGTATAAGTAGCACTATAAGGTGCAAATCACTAGTATATCAATATAAGTAACAAATCGAAATAAATAATAACATTTCAATTAGTAGCAGATCAGTACAAGTAGTAACTATAATTAATTAGAAGCTATAGTAGATCACATTTCAATAGAATCAGTGTAAGTAGCAGTTATAAATAAGTAGAAGATTACATTTCAATCTAAGTAGCTGCTATAATTACTATCTAGACTAGTATAAGTAGAAGATCAGTGGTATATCAACATAAGTAGCAAACCAATAATGATAATATTTCCTAAAAATAAAAATACCCTTTCAATAAGATTTCCTAAAAATAAAAATATATAACTACGTGAGTAGGTACCACATGTCCGTTCTCATCCTAAATAAAAACATGACACCCATGCGTTTACCACTCCAGGTGATACTATTTCTCCTCGAAATTGAAATGGAAACTTCTCATTTCTAAATGCGATATGTCTCCATCTGCCTCTATTCTCATAAGAATAATAATAGAATCCCCTAAAGGAGTCCACCGATCCATTACCCAATTTCATCCCCACCCTTGATTGCATTACCCAATTTCATCCTAACCGTTAATCTATTTTTAAAAAACAATACATTATATCTCTACACTTATTATTTATTTTATACAAAAATTAAAAGATATTCTCTTATCAATGTATTCTCATGTCGGGAGTCCCGTGATAACGCGGTCAATTCTTAGGAGTTACATTGGTCCCGTACGAGGTGTCGATGCCTCTCAGGGGGCTGTTTCAGGTTTTCGCACTCTGATACCAAGTTTTAAGCCTAAGTCTACATATATTCAAATTATCGCCATATTCTTAAATCGGGAGTCCCGTGACCACGCGGTCAGTTCCTATGAGTTACATTGGTCCCGTGCAAAGGTTTCTCATGTATGTCTTCAATCCTTCAGCAACCCGAGATAGAACCCTATTCTTGGAACCGTCAGGAAATGAGAAATGCTTGCAAAGTTGGTCATGTATGTCATCTTTGATAGATTGATCAACAAGGTTCCAATTGTCTTGTCCACCGACTCCCACGTTTATTTTTCACATGAAAAAACACCGGGATTTAAAGTTCACCACATCATTCCTATCCCCCGTCGGGTTATTCTCGAGAAGGGAAAACCCAATAGGCTTCTTTTCATTTGAGCAGGAGGCATCGGGACTGCTGGATGGGGGCATTAAAGCAACATGAGTGCTGGATTGGGGTGTAAGAGCACTTGGAGTTGGACTTGGTGAGGAGTGAACCATTGGTGGAGTTATGAATTGCTCAGCCATCGGTGTTGATGATTCGGGTTCTGCACGAGATGGTGAACCTCATTATGGTGTCACCTCGGCACTTGGTACCCTTGGGTTGTTTCCTCTCAACATTATCTACAAAAATGAAAAACTATAACTGACTAAATAATTATAATAGTATGAAATTATAACTAATTAATCAAGCTTACGACTATATATATATATATATAGATAGATAGATAGATAGATAGATACCTTTTCAGAGTAAGACTTTGGAATAAGTTCAATGTGTCTGATCTCCATCCATTCGGTATAAGTTTTTAAGAAGCTATGAATTTTTGCGCGTGGACAACTAGGAGGAAGGGTATCTATGATTGATGTGTAGATATCCGTGACATGAACTCGGAATCCCATATTTCTCAACTTGTTGGCAAGATTCAACTTTACGTGCATGTGGCGCAAGACATCGCGGTCTATGTCAATGCTCTCTGTACGCAGATCAACTCCACGATTTACAAGGTAGTTAAATTGTTCGATCTTTTTATTTCCATACCTATAAATAGGAGTACCCTCTATATGATGCACACTAATAAAGGAGTTATGTGTGCGGTATAATTGCAACCTCTCGCACTCTTGTTGACAGTAATTATCATCGTGCCTCATTTTTCCTGAGAAAAGGATACGAGGGCGTGAATACGAGTCCTACTATTAAGGTTTGGATTTAAAAGTTATGAGAGTTAAAAAGTATATGTGAAATCCCAACAACAACCCGCCGTAATTGTTTATAGCATATTTTATTAGGGTTTATTATGAAAGAGTTAAACAGAAACACACATTGTACTTACACACATATTGTAGTACTTACACACATATTGTAGAGCAAAAAATCATGACATGCATGTAACTCCTAATATAATATGGTGGCACGTATATAACCACCAATAAAATCACGACAAGGTGGATGTAAATTTTTTTACTCATTAAAAATCCACTTAATTATTTTTTCTCAAAAAAAAAATACACACACATACAATCTAGGTTTATTGGCATAATCTATACAAACATACGCATACAATCTAGGGTTTATTGACATAATATATACATACACACACATACTAGTTAGGGTTTACTGAACCCTAATTTTTTTTTGACATAAATCTATTCATACACACACATACAATCTATACATACACACACATACAATATAGGGTTTATTGGCAAAAAAATAATTTATTTGTTCATATTTACACACATAAACACACATAAATCTATACATACACACACTTATAAACAAAAATCTATACATACACGCACACACACATATATAGAAACGTAAATCTACACATACATACACAGATATTAGGGCTTTAGATAGAAATCACGAAATCCAACTGAAATCAAAATGAATCAATATATACCAGGGGTTAATCCAAATGCAAACCAACTAAAATCTCTTAACCCTTGCAAATCCAACTGAAATCCAACTCCAAAATCGCACGACCTGAAATGAGAAGCAGCGGCTTACTCGAACTGAAAAGGTTACAATGGGCAGGTCTTTTTTTTGTTTTAAGACCTGAAACTAGTCATGGCCTAGAGTCGTGATCCCATGCGCGTGACCATCAAAACCAAAATAAGGCACAGCTGGTTCTTTGCCCGGTCACGGCATACAGCCATGACCCACCATGCGCGACCCTTTTACATTCTTGAATAAGGTGTGGTCATGGCCCATAGTCGTGACCCATACCAAGATATGGTAACGGCCCAAAGTTGTGACCCTTAATCTGTGATACGCGACTCTTTTTCATCCACCCTAGTGCTTGAATGAGGTATGGTCACGGCCCTAAGCCGTGACCCAAAATATGGGTACTCACTTATTTGTCATGCCATGGGTCACGAACTTTGGTCGTGACCCATCCGCGACCAAGCTTGGAGGGAATTTTGGCGCTAGTTTGGCACCAAGATGGTCACGACCTGGTTACGGCCCAAGTTCGTGACCCACGGTGGTCACGGATTTTGTCAGTGACCACTTCCAGGGCATCGATAATTTAGTGTGGTAATAAATATGGTCACGCCAAATATTGAGTGGGTCCACTACACCAAAAATAGGAATCTGGCATGGTTTAAAACTGTGCCAGATCAAATATGGCACGGTTTTGAACTGTGCCAGAAATAGGTGTTCCAAAATGGCCATTTTTTTCTGGAACAGCTCAAAACTGTGCCAGATTTGACCAAACAGGAACACTTCTAGCACACTTTTAAACCGTGCCAGAATTTGATATTTCTGGCACATTTTTGGCACAGTTTTTAACTGTGCCAGATTCAACATAGTTTAAAAAAAATTGGCACAGCTCAAAACCGTGCCAAAATATGATACACTTTTGCCACTGTTTTGAACTCTGCCAAATTTTTTTATAAAAAGAAAAAAAAATTAATTATTTGAAAGCACAAAAATTCACAAATTAAAAATATTGCAGGTTGCTGATAAACTAATGTACATAAAAACTTCAAAATATTACAAGTATTTAATAGTTCACAGGGCAAAAAAAATTGGGCAGAGTTCCCTCTATTTTCAGGACATTCCAAAATCTACTAATACAAAACCTGCCTAAATTACAAAAGCCCGCACGGCCATAAAAGTTAACAATAAAACTATAAAAGCCCGCACGGCCATAACACAAAAAAATAGAATCATGAATAAACCCCTTGTTGTAAACCGTTGAGTTCTCTATGTGTTCCACGTGAATAAATACCAACGATAAACTTTTATCCTGCAAAAAAAATAGGATACAAAAAAGGTACGATATTAGTAAACCAATAATTTACAAAAAAAAAAAATTTACTCAAACATTAAAATTACATATTGGAGTGAAAATTATCATCATATTCTCAAATCGGGAGACCCGGGACTACGCGGTCAGTTCCTACAAGTTACATTGGTCCCGTACGAGGTGTTCGTGCCTCTTACGGGATCGTTTGGAGGCTGGTTTGGGTTTTCACCCTTCAACGGCTTATTTTTAAGTCTAAGTGTTGATTTTTCCAAATTATCGTCATATTCACAAACCGGGAGACCCGAGACTACGCGATCAGTTCCTACAAGTTACATTGGTCCCGTGCGAGGTGTTCGTGCCTCTTACGGGGACCTTTGGGAGCTGGTTTGGATTTTCACCCTTTAACAGCTTATTTTTAAGTCTAAGTGTTGATTTTTGCAAATTATCGTCATATTCACAAACCGGGAGACCCGAGACTACACAGTCAGTTCCTACAAGTTACATTGGTCTTGTGCGAGGTGTTCGTACCTCTTACGGGGTCGTTTGGGGGCTGATTTGGGTTTTCACCCTTTAACGGCTTATTTTTAAGTTTAAGTGTTGATTTTTGTAAATTATCAACATATTCTCAAATCAAGAGACTCGGGACTACGCGGTTAGTTCCTACAAGTTACATTAGTCCCGTGCGAGGTGTTCATGCCTCTTACGGGGTCGTTTGGGGGCTGGTTTGGATTTTCACCCTTTAACGGCTTGCTTTTATGACTAAGTGTTATTTTTGAAAATTATCATCATATTCTCAAATCGGGAGACCCAGGACTACGCGGTCAGTTCCTACAAGTTATATTGGTCCCGTGTGAGGTGTTCGTGCCTCCTACGGGGTCGTTTGGGGGCTGGTTTGGGTTTTTACCCTTTAACGGCTTATTTTTAAGTCTAAGTGTTGATTTTTGCAAATTATCATCATATTATCAAACCGGGAGACCCGGGACTACGCGGTCAGTTCCTACAAGTTACATTGGTCACGTGCGAGGTGTTCGTGCCTCTTACGGGGTGATTTGGGGCTGGTTTGGGTTTTCACCCTTTAACGGCTCGTTTTTAAGTCTAAGTGTTGATTTTTACAGATTATTGTCATATTCACAAATCGGGAGACCTAAGACTACGCGATCAGTTCCTACAAGTAACATTGGTCTCGTACGAGGTGTTCGTGCCTCCTACGGGGTCGTTTTGGGTACTGGTTTGGTTTTTCACCCTTTAATGGCTTGTTTTTAAGTTTAAGTGTTGATTTTTGCAAATTATCGTCATATTCTCAAACTGGGAGACCCTGGACAACGCGGTCAGTTCCTACAAGTTACATTGGTCCAGTGCGAGGTGTTCGTGCCTCTTACGGGGTCGTTTGGGGGCTGGTTTGGATTTTCACCCTTTAACGGCTTGTTTTTAAGTCTAAGTGTTATTTTTGTAAATTATCATCATATTCTCAAACCGAGAGACTCGGGACTATGCGGTCAGTTCCTACAAGTTACATTGGTCCCGTGCGAGGTGTTCATGCCTCCTACGAGGTCGTTTGGGGGATGGTTTGGGTTTTCATCGTTTAACGACTTGTTTTTAAGTCTAAGTGTTGATTTTTGCAAATTATTGTCATATTCACAAAACGGGATATTCGGGACTACGCGATCAGTTCCTACAAGTTACATTGGTCCCGTGCGAGGTGTTCGTGCCTCTTACGAGGTCGTTTGGCGGTTGGTTTGGGTTTTTACTCTATAACGGCTTAGTTTTAAGTCTAAGTGTTGAATTTTGCAAATTATCGTCATATTCACAAATCAGGAGATCCAAGACTACGCGATTAGTTCCTACAAGTTATATTGGTGCCATGCGAGATGTTCGTGCCTCTTATGGCGTCGTTTGGGGGCTCATTTGGGTTTTCACCCTTTAATGGCTTATTTTAAAGTTTAAGTGTTGGTTTTAGTGAATTATGGTCATATTCTCAAACCAATACACTCGGGACTACGCGGTCAGTTCCTACAAGTTACATTGGTCCCGTGCGAGGTGTTCGTGCCTCCTACGGGCTCGTTTGGGGGCTGGTTTGGGTTTTCACCCTTTAACGGCTTGTTTTTAAGTTTAAGTGTTGATTTTTGCAAATTATCATCATATTCACAAACCGAGAGATCCGGGACTACGCGATTAGTTTCTACAAGTTACATTGGTCCCGTTCGAGGTGTTAGTGCCTCGTACGGGGTCGTTTTGGGGATGGTTTGGGTTTTCATCCTTGAACGGCTTATTTTTAAGTCTAAGTGTTGATTTTTTCAAATTATTGTCATATTCACAAATTGGGAGACCCGAGACTAAGCGATTAGTTCCCACAAGTTACATTCGTCACGTGCGAGGTGTTTGTGCCTCCTACGGGGTCGTTTGGGGGCTAGTTTGGGTTTTCACCCTTTAACGACTTATTTTTAAGTTTAAGTGTTGATTTTTGTAAATTATCGTCATATTCTCAAACCAAGAGACCCCGAACTACGCGGTCAGTTCCTACAAGTTACATTGGTCTTGTACGAGGTGTTCGTGCCTCCTACGGGGTCGTTTTGGAGGCTGGTTTGGGTTTCTCCCTTTAACGGCTTCTTTTTAAGTTTAATTGTTGATTTTTGCAAATTATCGTCATATTCTCAAACCAAGGGACTCGGGACTACGCGGTCAGTTCCTACAAGTTAAATTGGTCCCGTGCGAGGTGTTCGTGCCTCTTACGGGGTCGTTTGGGGGCTGGTTTGGATGTTCACCCTTTAACGGCTTGTTTTTAAGTCTAAGTGTTATTTTCGCAAATTATCATCATATTCTCAAATCGAGAGACCCCGGACTACGCGGTTAGTTCCTACAAGTTACATTGGTCCCGTGTGAGGTGTTCGTCCCTCCTACGGGGTCGTTTGGGGGCTAGTTTGGGTTTTCACCCTTTAATGGCTTTTTTTTAAGTTTAAGTGTTGATTTTTGCAAATTATCATCATATTCACAAACCGAGAGATCCGGGACTACGCGATCAGTTCCTACAAGTTACATTGGTCCCGTTCGAGGTGTTAGTGCCTCGTACGGGGTCGTTTTGGGGCTGGTTTGGGTTTTCATCCTTTAACGGCTTATTTTTAAGTCTAAGTGTTGATTTTTTCAAATTATTGTCATATTCACAAATTAGGAGACCCGAGACTATGCCATTAGTTCCTACAAGTTACATTGGTCACGTGCGAGGTGTTCGTGCCTCCTACGGGGTCGTTTGGGGGCTAGTTTTTGTTTTCACCCTTTAACGGCTTATTTTTAAGTTCAAGTGTTGATTTTTGTAAATTATCGTCATATTCTCAAACCAAGAGACCCCGAACTATGCGGTCAGTTCCTACAAGTTACATTGGTCTTGTACGAGGTGTTCGTGCCTCCTACGGGGTCGTTTTGGAGGCTGGTTTGGGTTTCTCCCTTTAACGGCTTCTTTTTAAGTTTAAGTGTTGATTTTTATAAATTATCGTCATATTCTCAAACCAAGGGATTCGGGACTACGCGGTCAGTTCCTACAAGTTAAATTGGTCCCGTGCGAGGTGTTCGTGCCTCTTACGGGGTCGTTTGGGGGCTGGTTTGGATTTTCACCCTTTAACGGCTTGTTTTTAAGTCTAAGTGTTATTTTTGCAAATTATCATCATATTCTCAAATCGAGAGACCCCGGACTACGCGGTCAGTTCCTACAAGTTACATTGGTCCCGTGTGAGGTGTTCGTCCCTCCTACGGGGTCGTTTGGGGGCTAGTTTGGGTTTTCACCCTTTAACGGCTTGTTTTTAAGTTTAAGTGTTGATTTTTGTAAATTATCATCATATTCACAAACCGAGAGATCCGGGACTACGCGATCAGTTCCTCAAGATACATTGGTCCCATGCGAGGTGTTTGTGCATCGTACGGAGTCGTTTTGGGGCTGGTTTGGGTTTTCATCCTTTAACGGCTTATTTTTAAGTCTAAGTGTTGATTTTTGCAAATTATCATCATATTCACAAATCCAGAGACCCGAGACTATGCCATTAGTTCCTACAAGTTACATTGGTCACGTGCGAGGTGTTCGTGCCTCCTACGGGGTCGTTTGGGGGCTAGTTTTGGTTTTCACCCTTTAACGGCTTATTTTTAAGTTCAAGTGTTGATTTTTGTAAATTATCGTCATATTCTCAAACCAAGAGACCCCGGACTACGCGGTCAGTTCCTACAAGTTACATTGGTCCTGTACGAGGTGTTCGTGCCTCCTACGGGGTCGTTTTGGGGGCTGGTTTGGGTTTTCACCCTTTAACGGCTTGTTTTCAAGCCTAATTTATATGTTTTGAAATTATCGTAATCTTCAACGATTTTTATCACCTATGTACTCTCTAAATTTTTTAAGGATGTGGCCTACTCATTCAACGAGGATTTGGAAGAAGAAAATAGCCGACTAGAGACGTTGAAATTAAGATTATTAAAGAAAGATGAAGATATGTAAAAGTGTGATGGGATTTTTCGAGGACTGAACAAGAGATTGAACACAAATCTATAGGAATAGCAGTAGTTGTATGCATATATGCAGTAGCATATATGCACGCAGCAGCGTATATGCAACATATATGCATACAATTGCATATATGCAGTAGCATAAATGCACGCAGCAACATATATGTTGCCTATATGCTCACAATAGCATATTTGTTGCATATATACAACATATTGAATGGGAGAACAATTACTTAAATACCTGAGTTTCTGCTTCCCAATCTTGGGCCTTGGTCTCGATGCGCGAAGAAGAGGCGGATCATAAACGTAATTTCTCTGATCATCATAAAGAAGAACTGACCTTGATGAAGATCAAAAACCATGTTTACAATAAAACCTGTTGAAAACAAGGATAAAAAGCAAGTCACCAATATTAATCATAAAAATATATACATACACACAAATTTTAATGGATGAATATTAATTAGTAAAGATAAAATTGAAAGAGAGGTATGTAATAATATTTTAAAGAAAAACAAACAACGGCATCATAGGACAAACACCTGTACTCATATTAGTAGCTTCAAAGAATAGGTTAATAAATGATGGGTTTAGAAAAGCACGATTGATCTCAATCATGAGACAAACTTTTACCTGACGGACTAACTCCTCTGGAAATTAACTCAAGCAAGTATTTCTTCTCACACTTTCTCCTCTCTTTTATATTCACTTGTGTGCCTTCAAATTTCCAACAGAGGTTAGATATGAGCAGGAAGTAGAATATGAAAAACTCCAAACTAAATGCTCACATTGCGAAATTTTAAGACATTTGGTTATTAACTATAAAGTGGATAGAAGAATTCAATTGGATGGAGTTTACATGAAGAAACAAACATATCCACGAGATAAATAAAATACTTCAAGAATATCAAGAACTAAGAGTAGAGGTAGATCTTAAGTCAAGTAAGTTTATGTTCCTAAATACGTTAATCATTCAAATTTGGAAGGCATTTCTGGTACTAAACATTTAGTTAAATGGAGTAAATATATAAGAAGTAGTCCAACCTGAAGAGGTAAAACATATTGCTATTATCCCAATCCTTAATGATGAACCACCTCCTGCATTAGTAGATATGCAACTGAATCTCAACATTTTTAAGAACAGTCCTTGGGAATCATTTATGGAAGAAGAGGAGAATGATAAATCTGTTAATGAAGAATATAGTAAAGGAAGGTTTGTGGATTACGAACTGGAGAAAGAAATGCAATCTGCATATATATTGCTGAACTATATTGCAGTCATATATATGCAATCTGCATATATATGCAGTGCATATATATGAAGTATATATGCAATCTGCTTATATATGCATATATATGCAATTTGTGGCCTACACTGCACACACAATGCATATATATGCAATATGCATATATATTCAATATGCATATATATGCAGTGCATATATATGCACATTGCATATATATGCGCAGATTGCATATATATGCGCAGATTGCATATATATGCATATATATGCAATTTGTGGATAATCAAACATCCCTCGAGGTCCACTGCCCCATGAATCAAGGTAGGCAGCAACGAGACGGGATCCCACTCCCCAAGAACAAAAAAGGAGTTACAGTGATTGATCGGACAGATAAATTGACCCTCATTCTGAGCTGCACACTGCCTCGCATTCCGAGTTACACTGCACACTGCCTCATTCGGACAGATCAATTGACCCTCATTCCGACAGATCAATTGACCCTCATTCCGAGTTACACTGCACACTGCCTCGCAAATTGCATATATATGCATATGCATATATATGGCATTGCATATATATGACTGCATATATATGCATATGCATATATATGACTGCATATATACGCAACATATATATGACTACATATATATGCATATGCATATATATTACATATGACTACATATATATGCATTCTGCATATGCATATATATGCATGTAAATTACACTTTGTCCATGAAAATTTATATCCATGCAACACTATAACTTTTCTTTTTCCGATGCGCATTTGTCTCAAATTAGACAGGGCATGACTTGAATAACATAACTGCTTCTATGTACTATTATAGAGATAATATGTTTTCTCAATGGTTGCCCTACAGTTTGACGCACACACACAAACACGCGCACACACGCCCCCTGCCCGTCCCCTCCCCCTTTTCCCACTCACACACGCGCACACAAACACACGCACATACACACGCACACACTCGCACTACATATATGCATATGAAGATTGCGTATATGCATATGAAGATTGCATATATGCATACCTGCCCCCTCCCCTCCCCTCTTCCTCACTCACACGCACACATGCACACACAAATACACACACACACACACACACATGCTCCCTCTTCCCGTCCCCTCCCCCTTCCCCACTCACACGCACACACACAAACACGCACACACGCGCCCCCTGCCCATCCCCTGCCCCCTTTCCCACTCACACACGCGCACACAAACACACGCACACACTCGCACTACATATGCTCATATGCATATATGCAGATTGCATATATGCATACCTGCCCCGTCCCTTCCCCCCTTCCCCACTCACACACGCACACACGCACACACAAACACACACACGCACACATGCACCCCCTGCCCGTCCCCTCCCCCCTTCCCCACTCACACACGCACACACGCGGACACAAACACACACACAAACATGCACACATGCGCCCCTGCTCGTCCCCTCCCCCTACCGCACTCACACACGCACACACGCGCACACAAACACACGCATAAACATGCACACACGCGCACTACATATATGTACTGGCATATAAGCATATGCATTTATGCACTGCATATATGCATACACGCAAACACGCGCACATGTACACATGCACACACATGCCCCCTGCCCCGTCCCCTCCCCATTCCCCATTCACACACGCGCACACAAACACACGCACACACACATGCACACACGCGCCCCTTCCCTTCCCCTCCCCCCTTCCCCACTCACACGCACACACGTGCACACGCGCACACACACTCACGCACACATGCGCCCCCTGCCCATCCCCTCCCCTTTCCCACTCATACACGCATACACGCGCGCACACACAAACACACACACACACGCACTGCATATATGCACTCGCACATATGCATATGCAATTATTCAAATAGTTTATTTTTGTTAATATTGTTATTTGTTTTATTTGTAGACCAAATATGATAGGATCAAACTCAAAACTGTATTTTTGTATAAAAGAGGTAATCCAATTGGATTCGGCTGAATCAATCTCGAATTTAGACAATTTTGATGTGATTGTATATTTCATTTTACTGATTGTATATTTACTTATGTGACTGTATCTTTGTTTGAGAAACTGATTAATTATGTTTATTGTTTGTCAAATCGTACAAAAAACCGAGAGGGGGAGAGTGATCATGGATAGAGGTGGGAAGAAGGATGGGAAGACATCAGTAATAGCACCTAATCCAGAAGCACCATGGCACAAACATTTTTAGGAAGTCCCACATATTCTCCTTTCCCTGCCTTCTAGCTCCCATCTCCGAATTTGGTATTTTTTTTTAATTTGTTGTTACCGGCCTTAAATAGGGTGGACAGTCCAATAAACAAAGGGGATTATGCCCAATTTTTTTTTAAAAATTGACACTTTGTTTTATTGAGACACAGTTAATTTGATTGGTGAATATTGTATATTTCATTTTATATATGAATTTGTTTGAAGAGTTTAGACAATTTGGATGTTGGACTATTTGTTATTTGTTAAGCAGGGTGAATAGTTCCATACACAAATGAGATTATGCCCAATTTTTTTTAAAAATTTGACACTCTGTTTTTTTTAGACAATGTGAATTCGATGGATGAATATTGTATATTTCATATTATATGTGAATATATTTGATGAATCTGGACTATTTGAATGTTATTGGACTATTTGACATTGTTTTGAAATTACACTTCGAAATTTTTGCTTTTCGCTATTACGTACTTTGAAAAATTATCGTCGTTTCGCGATTACGTACTTTGGAAAATTTCGTCGTGCCTTCAGGCACGGGCATACGATAATGTGTGTGTGTGTGTGTGTGTGTATATATATATATATATATATATATATATTTATATAATATAGTAGTCCCGAATAACAACAATGACATTAGGAACCAACAAATGAAAGCAACAAGAATCATAGTAGATATAAATCTTACTGTAAAATCAGGACAACTTATGTAATATATATAGGTTTAATCAATTGTCACTACCAAGTTAATATATATGTATAAACTCCAATAAGTAATTCCCTAAAATTTACTAAATTGATTCATTAAATCAGCAAATATTTGGTTCTTGGTGAGGTGAATTTGAGTTAATGCCTGGTGAGACGAGGAATAAGCTTAGGGTCAAATCAAGGTGTAAGCCTCAATTTGAAAAAACAACAAAAATATTAAAAGGAGACAAATTTTGTCAAGGAGGTCAACATACATTGACCTCAATTTCCTAATTAGGTCAACATACATTGACCCTAGAGACAGGTCTATTGCCCAAGCAAGGTTGACAGTTGTTCACCTTAATTGTCGAGGAGGGGGAAATTATGTATGTAATAAAGTTAAATAGAAAACTAAAATATATCATCCCCATTTTCAGAATGAAAGTGAAATTATTAAAATGTATAACAAGATTAAAATTGAACATTGCTTCAGATGCACTGAAAATCACATTTCTTGTTTTTCCACATGGATATAAAAAAATGAAAAAATCATAGTCTTCATGGGTGCCATTTAGAGTCCAAAGCGAATACAGAGTGGACGTAAGAAACCATAGTAAACACACCGTAATTAACTCACTAGAATGCACAAAAAATAATAATCATAATCAAAAGCCAAAGCCAAAGCAATTTCTCAAATATTATATGCCAAAATTAAAGTAACGTAGAATGATTATTACGATTGACCTTATTTATAGCCTAACTAACCACAGTCCTAAATCTAATAAATTATTACAATGTCAAACCTAGATAAACTAAAACACAATTAAATATCAACCCTAATCTAAATCTATTAATCTCCTATTCACATCAGAAAGACTTAAATCTGATTCGACTACAACATAGATACGAGTTTACTCAAAAGATATTTCTTCTATTCATCCCAGCAATGAGGTATTAATAACCCATGAAAATCGAAAGAAGAATGTTCTTATACTTTCTATCTTTATTCTTTTTCTTTTGTGACAACTCAGGATATTTAGGAAGGGGAAAAACTTACAGCCATTGATGAACCAAGTTGAACAACACCATGAGTAAGAACAGGGATGACTGCGAGTGTCTGCAACCAAGAATAAATGTGTCGTGAACAAGCGAAAAACCCATACTGGGCTGGAAATAGTTAGAAAACAATCAAACCTGTACGCCAACTGAAAATTGGTGACACGCGAATTTGCTTCAGCGTGAGAGAGAAAGAGAGAGAATAGGGAACCAGATATTGAGAGAGGGAAGAGAGTGGGAGCCTCAAAAAATTAAAGGGGTTAATTTTTTTAAGGTATTTATATTTTAATGAAGTGTTCTTAATTTTGTCACACTTTTAAACAGTGACAAATTTTGGCTCGGTTATAAAGTGTGCCAGATTGTTATTAAACCGTGCCAGATTTTGGCACAGTTTTAAGCTGTGCCAGATTTTTAATATCGATGTGTGACAAATTGTTGTTTTTTGTGTAGTGATCTCGGTCGGAGTCTACGCCCAGATAGTGGCGGACTTGGACCATGACCCACTGGGCGTGACCATTCGCAGGATTTGGTGTAGTGCGAGTTAAAACTAATTAACAGATTTTAGCAATTTAAGTCGGTTGTGAAAACCTAAAACCATTCTCTTGAAAACCATTCTGGTATAGGGTTTTAGTTTAACAAACTTAAATGCTTATAATCCTCAAAGATTTCTATTGGTTTTGCGTGAACAAAGATTCAACACTCAAATAATGACAGGTGGCGTGCAATCTAAAATACACCAATGTGATGTAAAGAATATCTGGCAGTTAAAAGGCGTAACCATAAAGCTCTCAATCCAATATAAAGAAACAAGTATTATTCAATCTTAGAGTACTCCTAACATGTCCTCGTCGAACAAATCAAGTTGAAGGAAACTAAATTGAACTCCTGAGGTCAAGAGGTCATGTCTGTGGTACAGCCGAACTGGTATGAGTCCTAAAGTAAATGGACCATAAGGTAAATCTCGGTGAGGAGAAATATGAGTCCTAAGGTAAAAAGATAAGAGGTTAAAGGCTTAACAGTAAAAGGATGAAATCTTAAAGGGGCCATACCAGGTCTTATTCGGTCAAAACACCTCCTAGTGGGATAAAACAAATCAGACCGTCTTTGGCCAAGCAGGTACAATTCGGAATTATAAAGAAACAAAAAGTTTATAAGGAATTAAACCTATATCTAGTGTTAGGTATGATTCGTCAAATGGAATCAAGTAGCATGTACACTTAATAGGTAAAATCCCTAGAAGAAACCAATTCGCACAGGCAAGTGATGTCACTTAAAAGTGACGAAATCAGCTAAGAACCCATAATATCTTATAACAACTGATGGCCAAAAATCTACTAAGATAATAGGGATTAAACCTAAGGCTACAGATATGGCATGGAGCCTAATACTGCTAGGCGATCAACTTCGGTGAGGTCTAAATGTACCCACCAAACTTACGGGGTCAAATCAAAAGGAGGTGATTTCGACCAAATAAAAATAAACAGTTTTATAAAAAAAAAGTTTTTTTAAAACATTCATATAATTTTCAATATAGTTCCAAAAATTATTTTATTTAAAATGAGAAATTAATTTTTAGAAAAAAAAATTAATTCAAATTTTATTTTTTTAAAAATTTATTAGACACACTCAATAATACCAAACAATATGAACCAATAAGTGCATGAGTGTCTAATGTGTCAAGTGCAAATGTGCATCACACGTGAATACCTTTACTCAGGTATGTCATTGAGTAGAGTCGAGGTATGCTGAGTGGTCAAGTAACATTGCATGATGTACCAAAGAGAAGGCTCGTACTAAAAAATATGTTTTGACACAATATCCAAATTAGTTGAAACGCCTAAATAATGTAGACTTAAGTAAGTAAAATATCTAGGGTGTTTCATAACTATCACCAGTCTGTCAAAACAAATCTGCCATGATCTGGATCAGGTTATCAAAACTGACGTCGTTGGTTGGCACTACCCAGTTGTCTGACTCTCAGCCCATTTTTGAGCTTCTAAGAATAATCCACTGAATCTCTAAGAGTCGATGGTCATCTGGGAGGGAAATTTTACCCAAACTCTAGGAGTTGGTTTAGCACTTCTGACAATTCCATGCCTTTACCTTTAAAACGGGTACGGATAGTGATCCATGATCTGGTGAGGAGTGATAAGGTTTGATGGGCAAGGTTGGTAGGGTGTAAGAGGAAATATCGGCATGTTTGGAGAGGCTTAGGAGAGTATATGGGTATGACTGGTGATTTACTTAGCATGATTTGGGTAGATGGGTCAAGTTCTGAGTCTTCTTTTCGAAAGATCGTATTTGCATGATTTGGTAGTGGATTATGGGTAGTGTTTAATTTAGGATTAACTGGTGGAGTGATGATATCCCGGTCAATCAGGCTTTCGATCGTGTTTCAGAGATGGAAACATTGGTCAGTGTTATGGCCAGCAGTTTGGTGATAGTCACAATGGGCATTAGGTTTGAAGTTTTTTAGAAGTGGATTTAACGAGGGTCTAATGCTTTGATTACGTTTCGGTTCAAGAGATCGTGGTAGACTTTGGAGAGAGGAGCATGAAACTAAGTATATTCCTTTTGGATTGGGTTTGGGCGAATTTTTGGTGCCCACGAAGCGAAAAGCTGAGAGATATTATTAATAAGAGAGTCTGGGGTACTAGAAGGCTTTTCAAACTTTATAGGAGAAAACTGTCTAGAGATTTTCTTCGATTCAACTTCTATCTTAGCAAGACGTTCTTCGATTTCTACCCTTTCTTCTCGGAGGGCTCGAAAGTGAGGGTAATATTGTCCTCCCATTGTTGCTCGGACATGAGGTAGGAAGTTCTTCTTCACAATGCGAACTTGTTCTTCTTCGAAAGGCCAATTAATCATGGTAGCTTCTTTTTCTTTCCATCTTGCTATGAAGTTACTGACTGATCCTCTAGGTTTCTGTTTAAGTAACTCTAAGTCACGACGGGTAACCTCTAGCTCCTCGTTGTACTTGTACTGTGACATGAACTCACAGGCAATGTCTTCCCAACTACGAATTATGGATTCTTCAAGGGATAGGAACCAACGAAGGGCACTATCTTTCAAAGTATATTGGAACATCTGAGCCATTATTTATTCGAAAACCCTTAGGAGAGTCATGACTCAGTGATAGTTACGGAGATGAAAAATTGGGGGTTCACTGCCTCCAAACTTCTAGATATTGGGCATATTTAATTTTTCTGGTAACGTTGCTTTAAGATAGGGATAGATGTTGGTGCAGTCCATGTAGATCCCAGAGATTCTGACCTAGTTAAATTTTTTTGTTAGCATACTGAGGTATTCCTTGACCTTATTTTGTTCTTCCTCTTTCGGATAAATTGTTATGGGTAAATTATCCCCGGTCTGAGCAAGGTTTGGCATAGGAAGCAAGGCTGGTGGTAGACCATTAGAAGGAGGAGCACGCAGGGCAGGATGGTAATATTCAAGAACCCAGATAGGCTCGGGTGCAGGCGTACCCATGGCACGAGGGAAAATGACCTCAGGATATTTGCAGATAGCGACCCATTTTCTTTGCATCTCATGAACCTCAGTTTGAAGGTTGTCAATTTTGGTAGTGAGTTGAGCCAGAACTGTTAACAAATTTGATTGTACATTCGGCACCAGATTCGTGCCCTCTAAGGAAGGTGGGTGCGTCTCAGACTCGAAGGAATTTAGGGGTCTGACAGAACTTTGGGGTGGTTCGACTGAAGATCGAAGCTAATAGGGAGCCAAGACAAGGGTATGTGATCGACCAGAGAATGAGAAAAATTGGAATTTATTTTTGGAAAAGAAAAAAAGGGAGACTTGTTATTTTTGGAAAAGGAGGAAATATTTTTGGTATTTTTGATGAAAAGAGGGAGAAATGTTTTTGGCCATTTTTTTGGAAAAAAAAGAGGAAAAGACTAGAGACGGGTCTCAGCGTGATTGTTATGTTTATTAGGTTCTCAGTTGTATTAAGTTCACCTAAATGTAAAATGAAATGTAGGATGGGACCCGAGCCTAGAAAAATTGGGTTTGCAACATATGTAAAGTTATGGTTGGACTTGTAACCAGGCTCACGGGTAGGTTCCCATTTTGAAAATTGCACAAAAATTTGGGCGACAGGTCGACCCAAAATTTTGGCAGAGTTTCGGGTCGAAACCCGCAATCTAACATGTGTGTCCTAGGCTTGACACCTATATGCGGGTATGGAGCTGGTTGGGTGAATTGGACAGGTTTCCCCATTTGGTGTGACATCCATGATATACATCTTCTTTTGAAGGCAATCGGTACGTGTGGACAAGTTTTTGATATACCTAAGTGTACGTGAATTGCCTCACTATATACCTCGTGGGGACGGTACGTAAGAGAGTAAATTCAATACACTCGATGTACGTGAACGAGTTCCCTGCGATATACCTCTCGTCATGACTTCGATCAAGTAGTAGGATGTGGGGGAATCGTTCAATAGACGTTGAAGGTACTTGGACAATGGAAGGTGAAAGTCATATCACTTAGGCTGACTACGAACTGCCGAACTAGCACCCATCGCATGGTGACTCTCCAGTTGCGAGATAAAATTTGGTCAATAAGAATGCTCTTTGATGATGTCGTGTGAATCATGCATGATTCTTTTATTAGTATCTTATGGAGAGAGTATATTTCTCTTGATCATGCCAAACAGGCAGCAAAGTACAAGTACCAACAGTAAAGCCATACCAAGCATGGATAAGCGATGTGTGAGTGATGTGTAACTATTTGCAAGTGAGTGTGTGATAACTGAGTATGGATATATACAAGTGGAGGTGTGTGTTGGTGATACCTAGGCATGGATTTCTAAGTGATGTGTGCAACATGTGGATATATGTGATCCTAGGTGCACATGGTGTGAAGTGTACATGGAGAGTCTTTTATAAGTGTGTGAATAGTAGCATAAGCATGAGCTACATATGAATAATAAAGGGGAACATGCAAATAAAGGAATATTTAAGAAAATAAAACACCCATGTAAATAGAGACTTTCCATCTTAAAAAAAATAATCCCATGCGAAGTCGCCACAGTGGCCATCCTAGGCGGCGCGACGTTCATTTCAAGGGGAAGGGGAGGATCCCCCGAGGAAGAACTGCATCGCGATCTCGCACCCTTCTCTTTTAAAAGGGGCTTCGACCATCATCTATGTGGGGTGAATGTAAAGAGATAGAGTCGCCAGCCTATTTTGCTCAAAACAGGCAAAAGAATATGTTGCCACTTCGAGAGACTGACATCAAGGACAAACTGATGCATACGAAACCAATAAATCGGAGGTCCGGGGGATAAGTTATGGAATGGGAAGGTGTTAGGCACCCACATCTCCCTTACGGTCTCTCATCGAAAAATGTTAATATTTTTTTTATCCCCGTGAAGTGTGTGTATGTGCTTATACAATGGAGATTGGAATTGTTCAACCCATACCATGGAAAAGATAGGGTGAGGTTATCCACTAAAATATTCCCAAAATAATAACAAATGTAGAAGATAGAATATGAGCATTCATTGAGATATTGATTATTATTGGGAAACGACAATATATGTGGGATGAGACGCGAACAAGCATATTATATGTATTTGTACAAAAATGGGGGATTTTGTGGATTTTAAAAAATAAGAGAAACTGGAAAATTGAAAAGTTGGACTCGAGTCTCAGATTTTAATCCGAGACACCGACGTAGCTTATAAAATCATCAACGTCCACATAGTTCAAATGTAGAATAGGGATGGGCTTTATCCCATAGATTCGAATGGAATTTTTTTAGGTGTGTGCATGTAGAAAATGTATTTTTGGTTTTGAAAAAGTGTGGTGGATAATTCCGTTCGGAATTTACGGGTGTAACCCTATTTTATTTTATTTTTGGATTTTTTTTTTGAAATATGAAGTATATGAAATATACTAATAAAAACGTTGATGTTAATGTGTATGAACTAAAGTGAAACTAGATTATGAATCTAATGTAGTTTATGCAAAAAAAAAGATTTTAAAAGAGAGGGAGAACGAAATAGACCTTCCTTGGAGCTTGATCTTGGATCTTGGATGAAATCCTTTGAATGTTGATGGATATTGATGAGAGGTAATGATATTTTCTAAATTGGGTGTGAAAAGGATGGGTATTTAGGCTCGAATGGAACTTCGCTGACTTCGAGAGAATGTTGTTGAGATCACTGATGATGATTTTTTTTTTCTGTCTTGGGAATGATGTCATGGACCATATTTATAGGGAAAAGGGGGGTGCCAATCGGCCTACCCCAGGGGTTGCCAATCAGTAGACAACCTTGACACTGTGACAATAGGCAGGATTCTGGACCTGCCAATTGGATGCCCCCTTGCGGACTTTTTTGGAAAAATGACTATAGATCACAAGCCGTTAATTCGAATCCCTCATGGGGCATACTATTAGAAAGGTATTTTAAAGACCTTTGAGAGTCCTTTAAACCAGTCCCGGGTCCGAGAGTTAACTTTGGGTCAAATGTGTCTCAAAAGTGAATGTCAATCCTTTTGACGGGAGATCATCGGATGCAAATGGATCGTTTGTCCGTATGGTAAGTCAGAATCGCCCATGGGGGTGGACCCTTTGAAAGGTTAGGAGATTTACTTCAACATTCCAAAGAGTTTCATGTGGTTCAGAAAGTTTACATTAGTCAAACGGGGCCCGGAAGCATCTGGTGACCTCTCGGAGTAAAATTGATCATTCGTCTGTATTGTAGGTCAGAATCGCTCATGGGATGGATCATTAGAAAGGGTATTTATATTCATTTAATCTCCTTCGAGCTGAAGAGAGTTTGGTCAAATGTATTCCGGGAGCGCTCGATGGCCTCCGAATTGATTTTCGTGGGAAAACCGATCATTCGTCTAAACGGTTATGTTCTTTCATGCACAAGTTAGACAATTGCAAAGGGGTTTTAGTTCCCTTCTAATATTCAAAGAGACTTCATTCTGACTGTGGAGTTGATTGTCGTCAATTCGGGCCCGTGAGCACCAGATGGTCGCCTCTGAATTAGTTTTTGATAGCGAAATGGTTTGTTCGTATGAATCGTTATGCCGATTCACCACAGGGCAGACCGTTGGAAAGAGTATTTGGAGCCCTTCTAAGATTCAAAGAGGTTTCTCTCTAACGGTGGAGTTGATTGGGGTCAATTCGGGGCCCGAAACCTCCCAATAGCCTTTGGATTAGTTTTCGATAGTGAAATGGTTTGTTCATCCGAACTATTATTTCGATTCATGCATGGGGTATACTATTGGCAAGGGTATTCGGAGACATTCAAAGATTCATAGATCTTTTTCTCTGACAAAATATCTGACTTGAGTCAAGTTGGGGTCGGGGCGCCCTATGGCCTCTAGATCAGTACTCGGAGTGAGACCTAAGTTTATGGTGGAAAGGAGAAATTCTAGGAGTTTAAGGATAGACTTAAGTCATCCTATAATGTGGTGTCTACATTAGGTTTGTTCTTGCACAAATTCTTGAGATCCTCCCCTTAGGCTCTTGAAATTCTTTCTCCATTCTCTCCATTTTCTATCTAACTCTCCATATAATTTTCTTAACCTTTGGGTTTATGGAAATGACTATTCCCCAAGCCCAACCTTTTATTTTAAACGTGAAATCCCATTTTTCTCTTTTCACCTACCATTAAGAAGACCAAAAGTCACCTAAATAAGTCTTTCAA
Source organism: Sambucus nigra (assembly GCA_949130495.1). Taxonomy (NCBI): domain Eukaryota; kingdom Viridiplantae; phylum Streptophyta; class Magnoliopsida; order Dipsacales; family Adoxaceae; genus Sambucus; species Sambucus nigra. The sequence goes on from OX422224.1 coordinate 381,830,754, forward strand.
AAAATCCCAAAACCCGAATATAACCCCCGAGTACTCAATTTGGACTATTTAAACACTGTCGGACACTTTGGCGCAATCAAAATGGTCACTCGGATGACATAAAAATTTCTTATTTATCATTCCATTTGACTATAGTCCCGACACGACTAACACGCGCGTCCCAACTTAATTACCAAAATTGTCGTATTCATCACTCATAACAATTTTATAAAAATCACTGCCATTTGTAAAGTCATAATCATATATATTACTTTTATTCACAAGTAATATTCAACACAATTCAAATATTACTTTATTCCCGAGTAATATTAAATTCGGATTAATTTTCAATTATCTCATAATTAACTCTAATTAATCCCATTTTAAAAGTCGTCATAAATATGGCGTGTTATAACCACATAATATGATCTACACTCAATAGTTCTTGTAGAATAAATATGGGATTAAAGATCTTGAATCCTCTTATGAAATTCGAGAAATTTGGAACCAAAATTTATGTGCACTACACCAATAAGGCTAAATTGTCACATTTGAGCTGACTAGCCTTGTCACGGTCAATGACCATGACAACGTTATAATATTGTCACGTTCAAAGACCTTGATAGGTCCGTGACAATTATTTTGACTAAAAACCCTAATCCCTCTTTTTTCCACAATGTTTTCATTTGTCTATCTCTTTGCGCGATGCTTCTCTCTCTCTCTCTCTCTCTCTCTCTCTCTCTACATTTCACATCATTTTTTTCTCTCACTGTCTTTCCTTTGTATATGTATGTGTGGGTGTATGTGCATTATGAGTGTAAGGGAACTATGGGGGTGTGTGTGTAGGTGAGTGTGGGGTGGTCTGCGTGTGTGTTAGTGTAGGTGTGTTGGTGTGGGGGCATGGGTGTGTGTTGGTGTGGGGGTAGGGGAGGTGAGGAGGGAGTGGGAGTGGGGGTATGTGTAGATGTGTGTGGGGGGGGGGGTGGGGGAGGGGCAGTGTGTGTAGGTATGTAGGAGGTGGGTCGGTGTGAATTAGTTTGTGTCATTATGTGTGTGTGTGTGTGTGTGTGTGTGTCTGTGTGTGTATTAGCATGTGTGATATTGAATTTGAATTTGAATTAGATGATTCGATGTGTCACAGACTTATAACATGAATTGCATTTGTATAGATATTGAATTTGAATTGAATTGAAATTGAACGAAATTGAAATTGAAATTGAAATTCAATTTCAATTGAATTGAATTGATATAAATTGGTAAATTAAAATTGAATTTGAATTGGTATTTTTGGTGTCAAAAAATCTGGGATGTGTGGGGTGTCCATGTACCACAATGCATGTACAATAATAAATAAAAGAGAGCCAAATATTTACGTGGTTCGACCCTGAATGGACTATGTCCACGGAGCTACTGTTGTGTTTCATTATGATAATGAGAGAGTTTACATGAGAGAGTTTCTCTAGCCTTCTGATCCCCCTTTCACAATGGGGGTGTCACCTTTATATAGAGTTAGGGGTTACATTAGGGTTACAAAAATGGATGGGTCCTATCTTCGTGGAGTTTTATTTGAATTAGATACTGATCCTTGATCTTCTAGTTTATCAAGGACTCTAGTCGTTCCTATCTTGTTGGAGCGTTTATTGCTCGCCATCTTGATCGGGGTGCGCTCACCACGTGTCACGCTATTAGGTAGGCATATTTTCCCCCACAGTATTCATATTGGTGTAAATTGGTATAAATTGAATTTGAATTTGAATTGGTATTGATACTGGTATAAATTGAAATTGAATTTGAATTAGTAGTGAAATTGGTATATATTAGTATAAATTGGTATAAGTTTTTGTTCTTATGCGTACTTTAAATTAAATGACACATATTTTAAATTACATTATTAAATGAAGCATACTTTAAATTACATATAGTGCGCATAGATACTAGACTTCTAGTTCTTATGCGTGCGCATTCAATAGCCTTTATACCCGATCGAGAGTCATTACCACTGTAATGAGATCTCTCGAATTGTCTTGTTTGGATAGTTTAGGACTGCATAGTTTCTATATAATAATATTCTGAGTGGATTAAACTTGTTACTTTTGGCAGAAGTTCTGCTGTCGTATCTTAATGTTCTCTGGGTACATAATAGATGATGTCATGTTAAGTGTTATTTCAATTGATAAATTGAAATAACATTCACACTTGCGAATCTATGTTGTGTACTTATAGAACTATGGGGATATGCTACCGAATTTTTCTCAAATTGGAATAATCTGCATGAGTTGTGAAGTATATTATGAAAATATGCAGTCCTGAATGGGATAGGACCACTCACCTTTTAGAGGAGATGGAGGAAATATGAATTAATATTATAATTGAATTAGAATTTTTATTTCAATTTCAAAGTAAAATTGAATTTTAATTTTAATTTGAATGTACAAATAAATTTACATTAAGTAAACTTCTTATATAATACTTGATCCGGGGGGTGCATGCTTGCATGAATTCTCATTTGAATACACAACACAATGGTTATGTAACATTTATAAATAATTTAAATTTAATATAGTGGGCATAGAAACTAGCCATATAGTTCTTATGTGTACGCATTCAATTGGTTAATGTTTATACTAATGGGAACTAAATGTTCACACTTTTGTTTATACTAATCCATGAATATACATTTATTACCCATAATAGGTGATTGTTTATAGTAGTTGTAATGGGATATCCTAAATTCAAATAGTGGATGGGTGAGATAAATAGATTAAGGGACGTGTTCTGCAAAGGTGCTAATGAATTTGTGAAATACGCAAAGAGATGTCATAATGATGATGAGTTTTCGTGTCCGTGTCTGTGTTCTAAGTGTAAGAATTGTAAGGTGTTTGAGTGGAAAATAGTTGAGCTACATTTGTTAAGATGGGGTATACAAGATAGTTATCGAATTTGGTTTTTTCACAAGGAATCGAAAGCTCCTTTTGTCCCCGAGCAACCTTCACAACAACCTTCAAAAAGTAGGATAGATGTACAAGGGGAGGATGACAATGTAGATCATAATGTGCTAGAGTATTTAGTTGATGATGCATGTGGAGTTCATGAAGTGTAAGAGAATGAGGTCACTGACGATGTACAAGGTTCTGGTGCTCATGAAGATATCGGGATAAACCTAGATGATGACTACCCAAGTTTAAAATCTAAGGTGACCCATCCGTTCTACTCTGGATGTGAGAAATATTAAATAACTTTAAATGATATGGTTGGTTTGCATTGTTTGAAGACCCAATATGGTTTGTTTGACAATAGCGTGACAGTAATTTTGAATTAGGTGAAGGGATTGCTACCGAAGCAGAATACACTTCCAAACAGCTATCCCACTATGAAAAATAATTTGAAAGGTTTGGGAATAAAGTATAAACCAATTCATGCTTGTGTGTATGACTGCATAGTATACCGAAAGGAGTATGAAAATCTTGATCGGTGTCCGGTAGGCAATGAACCAAGATATGTCCAATCTATTGGCAGGGAAGGTACAAGCTCAAAAATTCCTTAAAAAGTGGTGAAATATTTTCTCGTTGGTTCTAGATTAAATTGGGTTTTCACAGTACCATGGATAACGGAGGCCATGATTTGTCATCCTAGGGAAGAAGCAGGGGATAATATTATGCTTCATCCTATTATTTCTACAGCTTGGAAGAGGTTGAGTTTTGAGTATTCCGATTTTATTCGAGAATATTGTAACATTCGTTTGGCAATATCAACAGATGGTTTCAATCCATTTGGAAATCTAAGAACCAATCAGTGTTTATGGCCAGTGATCCTATCATAACCTAACCTCCCTCCTTCACAGTGTATGAGACCTGAATTTTCGATGTTGTCTTTATTGATACCTGGGCAAAAGGCACCAACTAAGGACATCGATGTTTACCTAGCTCCTTTGGTACAAGAATTAAATGAGTTGTGGTGAGAGGGTGTGCAAGCAGTTGAATCTTTTAGAAAAGAAAAGTTTACGCTAAAAGTTATGTTGATGTGGGCAATTCATGATTTTCCAACTTATGGGACATTATCCGGTTGTGTATAACATGGTTATTTAGGGTGTCCTATTTGTGGAGAGGAGACTGAATCTCTTTGTCTCCTGCTAGATCAAAAAATGTATACCATTTCCATAGGTGTTTTTTAACCCCCACCCCCTGCTCATAGTCTAAGATTTTAGAAAGGTTTCATTTTTTTACGGGACAGGGTTGAACATAGTCTACCATTGAGAAAACTTTCAGGCTCATAAATTGAAAGTAAATCTTTTCATTATAGCCCTAATATGCCAGGTAAAAATCCTAAATTTAAGAATGTCAAGCATAAGAAGACACCAATTGGGAATGAAACTGAGACAAGAAAGGCATGGTCTAGGAGGTCAATTTTATTTGATTTACCTGATTAGAAGAATAACTTGGTGCACCATGTATTGGATGTGATGCACATAGAAAATAACATCGCTGAACATATTGTGGGCACCTACCATGGGGGGAGTCATTTGAAGGATGGAAAAAATGGACAAAAAGACCTAGAGTATTGAAACTTAAGCCACAACTATGGTTAAAAGAAGATAGTAGGGGAAGGACAATAATTCCCCCTAATACGTTTACTTTAACGAGTGAGGAAAGGAAGGTGCTTTTAGACACAATATATAATTTGAAGGTTCCATCTAATTTTAGTCCAACTTAAAAAGGATTGTTAATTATGCTACCCATGATTTGAATAAGTGTAAGTCCCACGATTGGAATGTGACCATGCAATTGGTTCCCTTATTGTTTAAGAATTGTTTCTCCAAGCATAAGGATTTGTAGAGGGCTATTATGCAAAATTAGTACTTGCTTATCACTTTTATGTGAGAAGGTAGTCAATCGAGATCACATAGTGGCCGCTAAATTCGTGTGAACGAAGAGATTTGTGTGTTGGAGAAGTATTTTCACCAATCTTTCTTTGACATAAGTTTTCACTTATTAGTACACCTATGCGATGAGGCACTTCTTTTCGGCCTAGTTAGATATCAGTGAATATATCCATTTGAAAGATTGATGAAAGTTTTCAAAAATTACGTCAAGAATACACGATACATTGTAAGATCAATTACAGAGGAATACATCACCGTGGAGTCATCAATCTACACTCGGGAATATATGACTGACTCAACCGGCGTGGATGACATTGATGATTTCGTCAATGAGAGTGGTTATGAGATGGGAAAATGAGTTAAATTAACAAGTTTGCAACATGAACAAATAGCTCGTTATCTATTTGACACGCATGAAGATGTCAAAGAATTGAAAAAGTAAGTTTAAATTATTTTAACTTTTACATTATTTTAATATTTATACATGATTAATTTTGTAATACGTTCGTCATAACCTATGCAAAAAATATGATTCCTATGAGAACAATAAAAGTTGAAAAACAATGGCACAATCAGATAGTGAATTTATGATGTGGTTGTCAGAAATGGTAATTATAATGAAAATGCGAATTATTAAATGTCACATTAAATGAAAGCTATACAACTAATCCAATTAATTTATCTATATTCTTAGATCTTAAAGACAGGTGATGTGACATCAAGGCTTGCTTGTCTAGCCATTGGACCCTTGTTCATTTCACAAGAGTACAAAAAGTATCGATTGAACATTTACGTATTCCGTATAAGAGTTTATAAGGAAAATATAAATGAACAGAACTCAGGCATTTCATACAAAGATCTTACTTTCTTTCGAGCGAGTGCGAAAGATAAAAATCTTATTGAAGCTGAAATGAGTTATTGTGGTGTAATTCTAATATATTAGAATTGGACTATGTAATCTTCAATGAGGTTGTATTTTACTATGATTGGGTAAGAGTTGAGGATAAAAATTCATGTAAAGTTGATCCTGCCACCAATTTGATCATGGTTGACTTGTCCAACTTGAAGAGAAATGAACATGCGAGTGATGAGCCATTTGTTTGTGATTTTTAAAAGGTCAAGCAAGTGTTTTACTCTGAGTATATCAATAATGAGTTATGGTCAATTGTCCTACGTGAGCCAAAGCATCAATATAGTAGTGTGGATGACTTGGCTTCTCCTACCAAATATCAAATCATTTTTTATGATAACCCAAATTTGAAATGATTTTTAGATATGTAATAAGTATTCCAATTATTTGTAATGAACAGTGGTTGTATTATTCTAGTGCTTTATTATTATCGAACGACAATTTAATGTTTTTGATTCATTTGTACTTGATTATTTTAATGATTGTAATAACTATTGGGTGTATTATTCTAGTTCTTTGTTATTATCGGATTCGAATCAAAATTGGTTTTATGGTTAGTGAATATGTTAATTAGGACTTTAATAAATTTAAGCATCAATTCAAAGTCTATGACCCGAGAGTGTGTTCAGGGGATGGGGGCAGTGTGCGTGTGTGTAAATTGAATTTGGTATTTGGTATTGGTATTGGTATAAACTGAAATTTATATAAATTGGTATAAATTGAAATTGATATCGTAGTTATTATTAGATTTGAGCATGAATTAAAACTCCATATACATGTTTGTCCTAATAATAACATTTTTTGTAGAAAATGCCTTCATCTTAGAGCGGTAGCAGAGGCGACGAAGGCTCCTCGGCCAATAGGCCCCCAAACTGGGGAATATTGGGGTATGTCGTTGAGAATAAGACGAAATTTTTTACTAGATCGCTAGAGTTACAGAAGGCGATCAAGGGCCCAGGGTACACTGATTGGAGGTCCATGCCTAATGACCTCAAGATTAACATCTGGGGGGCACTACAGGTAGTGTATTTATATTTATATTTATATTTACAAGTAACTAACACTTAATTTCTTTTTGGTTTGTATTTGTTTGACATGAACAATTCGTCAGGCCACCATATGTCCACGACTCCACATTGGAACAATTGAGGAATTAATATAAGACGTGGAGGAAGAATATGCGGGCATGGTACTTTGGGAAGACCCGAGAATCCATTATGAGTATATGGGATGCTATCCCCCCGAAGGATCCAATCACAGTGGTACAGTGGAAAAAGTTTGTCAACAGTGAGATTGATGAGCATCAATTGGAATCTCATCAAATAGGGAGGGAGACCGGGCAAAAAAGTGGACATGCACTACTCCGGACGGACATTTTACACCGAGGTGGAGCACAAGATGGTAAGTTTTAATTTTTCTTTAATTTTAGTTTTATGTTATTCTAATTTAGAATTACTTTTCATTACTTACTAATTATGTATAATTTATTTCATGAGATGGGGAGTGACCCTGGGGTAGGTCACATAGGCTCGAGGCCTATGTGGCAATTCAAACGAAGAATGGCAAGGACAAGGAGGTGGCCCCGAGCACCGTAACCACGATTATAAGTTATAACTCCTTAATTTTTTTAATTAAGTTATAATTTTTTTATTCACTTAATTAACTAATCATGTACTTTTTGTCATTTTAGGAAAAGCCTCGGGAAGTGCATGAGTTACAGTCTCATGCCGACAAAGCATCTTTGGCTACGGACGCATTCATCCATGTGCTCGGGATGAATCACAAGGAGAGGACTCTGAGGGTGAGCTCATGGGTGGGGAACTTGAGGATCATCATGATGGAGATGAGAAATACCAGGTTGGCACATAAGGTGGATACCCATGATGATAAGCTATCAAGGTTGGAGGCGACAATCCTAGATATGTACGCCTTCATGAAGCATCCGTTGGGGAAAGGTAAAGAGAAGGATAAGGGGAATGGGGAGGATAAGGAAATGAAGTAAGAGGTAGATGAGGACGTGCCTACTTTATCACTAATACGCATGGACTCACCGCCATATGATCCATTTCCCATATTGACTCCTGTCGAGCGGCATGTGTTAACAATCAATTGAAAGAGGGAGTTTATACTCGACATATATTATGGGAAGCAGATAGCGATGGGGTTGAGGGACACATCCGTCCTCCTGGGTAAGTTTGTTCATGGGCGTACCCTCCAATAAATTGAGGCAAGGGTTCTCGTCATGCATGTGGTGACCATAAAGGAGAACTCGCCTTTGTGGTTGCGCGAACAATGCGACATTCAGAGAATTGATGGGGTTCTCAATGGATATATCATGTGGCCTTCCTTCCTCCTCCAACTTTCTCAAGACCTTGTGGCCTGACATTATTTCTATAAAAATTTTTAGATATTGGATATTTGTTTATTTTTATTTTATTTATTGGTTGGAATATGGATATTTGTATTTCTATTTTATTTGGATATGGATTATATATTCCATTATTTGGTACATGTTGATTTGGTACATTATTTCTATTTTATTTGGATATATACTGTTTCGATACGTATAATTTTCCTATAATAGGTACCAATATACTACTGGGCAGTGCTAGTGGCCATACTGCCCAGTAGTTTTTTTTAAATTCACGATAAAAAATAATGACAAGTCCATGAAAATGAAACTTGACACAAAATTTTATCGTGACAATTGTTTTACCTTTGTCAAGATCTCGTCACGGTCTTTGACTGTGAAAAAACTTGTCAATGTCAAAGGCCATGACAAGTCTATTGAACTTGTCACGGTGTTTGACCATGACAAGTTTATGATAAAGGATGTTATCACCCCAAGATTTGTCACGGTTTTAGACCTTGACAAGTTGGTTGTTTTGGTGTAGTTGTAGTAATGTGTATTAAAGGGTTATAAGATGTATAACGAAGTATTAAGTATCCATTTATGTGTTTATGTAAAAGAAATTACGATTGGATTAAAACATGGTAACAAAAGGAAAGAGTTCATATAAATAAATTATGAAATCTGGTAAGACGTGGCATTTTGATTCGATTCGGCCTTAGTCTGAATTGATTCAACAGGGCTAATCGATTCGTCCAAGAAATCGAATTGATTTGGTCCTGCTGATAGGGTGAGTCAGGACCAGAATTTGATGTTGTATATTTTTAGAACCCCGTACGAGTTGGTGGGATGATGTTTGGGACAACGAGGAATCTATTAAAAATTTCAATGTGGCCCACATATTTATTGAAATATTATATTTAACTAGAAGGTTAATTATTTGTTAAGGAAATTGGAATTAATAATTAACTAGATGGTCAATTATTAATTAATGAATAAGTATGGGTAACATGTGGGACATTTGGGTCATTATAGAGTAGTTACTTATGCATATTATATGGGAATAATAATATGTACTTACGTGTGTATGTGTGGACATACCAATGTTCGTGGACGGTCCTATCGACTTGGGATTTCTTGTGTTTGGACTGCATAATAGATGTCGGCACAGGTGGGCTAGATGATGTGTAGGTAATTTAGTTAGTACGTAGTAGGGCTATCTATGAGAGGTAGATGTTGATGCTAGGAGCCTTTTGTAATACCCCATATTTTTGAAAGATTTTATTTTAATTATGTGATTATTTAATTTAACTAGGAAACTTTATAATTAATCCGAATTTAGGTAAATAATTTGTAGCGTGATGAGAGTTAGTATTTTGTGGTGATAATTATTTTGAAGATTACTTAGTGAGTAAACAAATATATAATGAGAATATTATATAATTGTTCTGAGTGAAAAATACTAGTAGACTTAGTTGAGACGCGTATGTGAGCCGTGTCGGGACTTAAATGAGGAATTTAAAATGTAAGTTTATTTTTGGTTATTTTGATGGCCATTTTGAGTACGCCAGTGTGTCCGTAAGGTTCAAAATATTCTGAAAAGTAAACTCGAGAGTTTAGGTTGCAGTTCGGGGAAACTTTAGGCCAACCCGACACCTTAGAGGGGTATTTTTGTATTTTGAAAAATTGGGACTAATTAATGGCCAAAAATTGGAGAAATATATTTGCATGTACATGGGAGAGTTAGGGTAAATAACTGGTAAACCCAAGAGAGATTCCAAGAGGAAGAAGGAGAAGAGGTTCCTAGGAGTTACAAGGCCAACCCCAGTCACCTTTCACTAAAAGCATCATCAACGTGTACATCGGGAAGAGGAGAATGCATCTCTACTAGTTTCAAGAGACAAATTAGACCTTCATGAAAAAGTCAAGTGTTTATCTTCCTTCATTTAGAGCATATAATGTCCATGTTAGATTAGCTGATGATTTATTCATGTTATAATCATGTTTGGGACTTAAATTGGGTATTAATCCATGATTGTGGTATAGGTTTTGCATGTAGTTGAATAACCACATATTAGGGATAATAAATCTGGGTTTTATACGTTGAAATCACGAATTTAAATCTGGGATTAACTGTGATTAATGGTGATTATATAAATTTAGGGCTTTTTCAAGATTTGAGGAATTAATCTGAATTCGTGTTATAACTTTGAAGGATTTGATGTTAAAAACATACTGGAAAGCATTCTACTGCTAGGGAGTATAGTTTAGAATCATTGGATTTTAGATAGGATAAGTTTTGGGTGATGAAAAAAGTTGGAAAAATGCAGATTTTATGGACAGGGTTGACCTGCGAAATTCTCGTTCGAACGACCTCATTCGAACAAGCTTCTAAGAAAAATTCAGGCCCTAGTTCGTTCGAAGTTTTGTTCGAACGAGATTTTTGCCAGCTTCTAACGAGATTTTAGAAGTTCAATTTTTTTCTAGGACAACTTAAAACCTCACAAGGTTTATTCGAGTGAGAGAGAATGACATACGCTATTCTTGAGTGACTTCATTACATAAACTAGTGATGAGATGATTGTGTAATTACTAAGGGAATATGTTGGAATAAGAGGTCCTTGTGGAATATTTACGATAAAGAGATTAACAGTATCGATAGAGTAACAGGGGTATTAGAGATAATCATACTACGTATAAATTTGGGGATTTGGGTTGTGTGAATACCTAATGATTATTATAGGCTATGTATGTAACCATTGATTGAATTGTTTTGTTTATAACGTACCTACGATGCCTGCTATTGGGTGGGAGTTGCGTGTTTTGGATGATCATATCTTGAGGAGACTTTGGGGGGATTTTGATTCGTATTTCTAGAACATATAACCTAGGTACCAGCTATTAGTGAGAATGATAATGTTGACGGTCATATCGGTGCGTACGTATGTGTGTAACCCATGGGCTTGGAACTATGTTCGCCTCCAATATGTACGCTTCTTTAGGGTTCGCTAGAGATTGAACCTATAGTCCTTTATGCAATGAGCGATGCATCGGGACATGATTGTAGAGTATGCATTGGACCAAGGGAGCCTTAACCCATGGGTGATGAAATAGTATATATATAGAGAGAGAGATAAATATATGTATACATGTTACTTATTTTATTGTGCGTGTTTAGTAGATATGGAATACGATATTTAAAAATATTCTTAGTGAGAAAAATAATACCAATGATAACAACGGTTGTGTATATGATTAACTATCCTTAAACATATGGTAATATGAGATACGGGTGATATGGGTGAACACATGACATTATTGGTGTGATAATAGTCATCTTCGGGCTAGTTAGGCAGGGTAACATGACTTGGATGGGTTAAATCTACGCGTTAGATGTGCACAATATATGAGAGGTGAGTATCTCGAGTGAGAGTACGAAAATCTAACATGTACACAATATGTGTTATTGTTTTCATTTAAGCACTTGCTGATTTTTAAATTGTTTTCAACTCGAGCTCTGACCCATTTATTGCAAATCTCTTTTCTTTTGTCAAATTATTTTAGGTGCCTAGCTCTAGGGACACCAACTATAGGAGTTCCATTCATTTGACGAGCTGTAGAAGTTGTGGAAGATATAAGACTTGGTAGTAGATGCCTCCATGATTTTCGTTTCTTCATCTTGAGTTATCTACTTCAGTTAGGGCACGTTGGCCCTTTTAATTATTCAGACAGTCAGAGATTGCGGATTTATTTATTTACTCCTTTCAGATGTTTGTTTATTTTGTTGGACTATTGTATTTGGTATTGAGGCTAGAAGTGTTTACTCCAATCACATTAATTATTCCAGTCATCTCATTTCTTATGAGATTAGTTTGAACAATGTATGTTTAATAATTGGGTAATTTGATTTTATGTTAATTATATGATAAAATTTTTGACATCAACCTTTTCAAATATTAGGTGGTTAGTGTTATTAATAAGCTTTCGACAGTGATTCGTTTTTTGAACCAACTAGATATTCTGATTTAATTTGATAAAGGACTGATCACCCAATATTTAATTAGGCGGGGTGTCACAGGTGGTATCAGAGCATCTGGTTCTAGAGTCCTTAGGGTCTGTGCGGCGTATTATGCTTCCAGCGTAGCTTTCTTTGATATAGAGCCCTATATTTAGGATTGTTATATTCATTACTTACGCATTTTATGTCTTCAGTTATTTAAGATATTATTGTCGTCTTATAAAGCTTCTATCTCATTTCAGCCTCCCAAACGTGCACAGCGTGCTCCTAGGGATACCCAGCCCGACCCAGGGTACGATGAATTCTACAAAGGTTGACACTATCATAGCGCAAGCGATAAATGTATATTTGGCCGTGGTATAACAGGACCAACCTCAGGCACCGGTGGTGTCCCCCGCACCAGTTCACGCATTCCCTTCTGCTTGTTAGCGAGTTAGAGATGCCTTCCATAAGGGACACCCTCTGAAGTTCATAGGAAGTTCAGTTATTGTGGTAGCGAGCCAGTGGAAAAGGGAGATTCAGTGGCACTTGAGGATGTATGAGTGTAATAAGGCTCAGAGGCAGATACTAGCTACTTTTAGGCAAGTGGGAGCATCACTCTAGTGGTGGAAGTCTATTACCACTGTTGAGGAGAGAGATAGCATGATGATCCAGGACTTCTGGGTGAGGTTCGATCGTAAATATTTCCCGTACACCGTTCAGACTGAGATGAGGCAGAAATTACTGGATCTCACCGAAGAGGGGAAGACCATTGCGGAGTAAAAGGAAGAGTTTATGAGATTTATTAACCTGGTGCCAGATGAGGTACCTACGGAGGGGAAGAAAATTCAGATATTTACGAACGGTTTGACGTGGAGGATTCATCAGCACCTTTTGGGTAATCTTTCGTTGGGTACATATATGGATGTACTTAACTCTTCCCTAATACACTTCAAGTATCACCGATTTAATCAGAATGGAAAAAATGAGTGGTGGAGTCCACCAGCAGGGAATAACATGAGGTAATGGTTCCAGTGGAGCACAACCAGCTCAGGGTCAGCAGAGAGAGTGCGAGCAGAGTTCCCAGCAAAGCGACTCTGCCAAGAGGTTCAAACAAGTGACTAAAGGTAGGGACAAGGGGTTCAGAAAGGGGCAGCAACGCTTTCAGCAGGGCCAATAGGACCAAGGGAGGGGTGGTTAGGCCATTAGGGACGAAGACAGGAGGGGCGTAGGGGAGGACACTTTCTAGGGAGATGGTTCTATTGTGTCAACACTGGCCAAAAACAACAGGATTTTCCTCAGAAATATAGAGCCTCACACTAGTAGCAAGGGGCTCATCAGGAGCCCCAGCGACCGAAATTTCTAGTCGCCCTCCCAGCACCACCGAAGATACCATCTTTGACAGTCGTTCCAGCAGTTTCGATCCAGTAGGGATAGGTGAGTTATGGGCGTGTCTACAATGTCCACCAAGACACAATTAGCCAGGCTCCACCCGTGGTTGAGGGTATATTTTCTATCCAAGGGGCTTTAGGGTTGATATCATTTGATACGAGGGGGTGTCACATAGTTTAAATTCCACTAGTTTTACACGCGCCATAGGGTTATTAGACATGGAAGAGAGTACAGTTATTAGTGTAGACTCACCACTGGGCTATGGGTCATTGATATTCTTTATATATTGGGGAGTGGGCATATAGATTGGGACATTAATCTTAGCGGTCGACATGCTTATCTTAGATATGCACGAGTATGATGCTATAATCGGGATGGATTGGTTGCTTATGTATAGAGCAATGATTGACTGATATAGTCGTAGTATTGTGTTCTCCATACCAGGTCAGGAGATGTTTTTGGAGGCGATGCCTCATCCTGAGGGAGGTTTATAAATCTATTTATATTATATAGAGGAGGAGACCTATAAAGGGATAGTGATACCACTTGATTCAATTTCGGTTATTCATGAGTTAGCTGATGTATTTCAGGGTATACCAGGGCTATGACCTAGCATAGAGATAGAGTTTGTGATAGATTTAGTGCCCGTAACATGACCAATAGTCTGTACACCTTACCGTATGGCTCCGACGGAGATGAGTGAGCTAAGGGATCAGATCGAGAAGTTTTAGGGATAGGGCTTCATCCGTAGGAGTACCTGTTCTTGGGGTACTCCCATATTGTTCATAAAGAAGAGATACGGGTCACAACAGTTGTGGGTTAACTACCAAAAGTTGAATAAGGTCAGTATATGCAATGAGTATTCGTTTCCCTGAATTGATAACCTATTCGACTAGTTGAGGGGTGCTGCCTACTTCTCGAATCTTGACTTGATTTCGGGATAAAATAAGTTACGTATCAGAAAGGAGGACGTGCCTAAGACTTCCTTCTTAACGCGATGTGGTTCTTATGAGTTCAGGGTTATGTCATTTGGGCTAACCAACGCATTGGTCGTATTCATGGACTTGATAAACACGGTTCTAAGGGAGTTCTTAAATCAGTTGGTCATTGCCTTCATTAATGACATCCTGATTTATTCCTAGACTGAGGAGGAGCATGTCGAGCATTTGAGGCTAGTTTTGCAAACACTACGTGAGGACGAGTTGTATGCGAAAATTGAGAAGTGTGGATTCTAGTTGAGAGAGGTTCAGTTTTGGGGGCACATTATTTCTGAACAAGGGGTATCTGTAGATCTGGGGAAGGTGTCAGTGCTGAGGAGTGGGGACAGCCGAAGACGCTGATAGAGATACGTAGTTTCTTGGGGTTGGATGTATACTACAGGTAATTTACTTGGGGATTCTCGAAAATAGCGGGTTTGATGAAAAATTTGACTCTCAAAGGGGTTCCATTTATATGGGATGATGCTTGTGAGTTGGCTTTTGATGAGATGAAGGACAAGCTGACTTCAGCACTAGTTCTAGCATTACCCAGGCCGGGGTGGAATACCTGATGTATACTGATGCATCCTTACTAGGACTTGGGGGTGTGCTTTAGAAGGAGGAAAAGGGTATAGCTTATGATTCCTGTAAGCTTAAGCCTCACGAGAGGAGTTACCCCACCCACGACTTGGAGTTAGCATCAGTAGTATTTGTACTTCGGGTATGTAGACATTATCTCTTGGAGGATAAATTTTACCTATTCACAGATCACAAGTCACTGCAGTACCAATACGCGCAGCGGGAGTTGAATATGCGTCAGCGAAGGTGGTTTGAATTTGTGAAGGACTATCAGTTCAACATCCATTATCACCAGAGGAAGTCTAACATGGTAGCAGACGCATTGAGCCGTAAGCCAGGAGGTGAGGTGGCCGATGTGTGGAAGGAAAAATGAAAGGAACTGGTACAAATGGAAGCGGTTGCCCGCTCATTCATGTCAGTGATGACATAAACACTCGAGATCGTTACTAGGGTGATACAGTGTAACACCCCGCATTTTTATTAATTAATTGGAATATTCGAGAAAAATAATTTCTTTGAATTTAATATTTTTTTATTGGCTAAAAATGTTGGTTATGATTTTAGAAGAATAAAACTTCAAGCGGAATTGAAATCGGAGTTAAAATGGATTTTATATGATTTTTGGAAATAATTGTCCCTTATAATTTTTCAGGCAAAAATGTCAGTTTTCGGAGGCGATCGATCGATCGATGCCTGGGGGTCGATCGATCGACCCTCCCCGAAAATGTGTGCAGCAAGCTTGTTTTGGGTATTCGTGTAGGATTAGGACTCCTAATCACTTTATAACCTTGTTAATCCATAGGGATATTTCTCATAATCACTTTTTCTCTAGTTTTTCACCATAGAACACTTCCAAATATTTTTTCTCTCCACCATAATCATCAACCTCCAACATAATCAAGTTTTTGTCACTAGTTTTGGGAGCCTTAATTGGGGTTTAATCAAGTTTGTTCAAGAACACTCTTTTGCTAATTTTTCGCAAGGAATCCAATCATCAACCCAGATATTTGATTCTGAAATCACAGGCAAGGATACTCTATTCTTTTCCTTTAGTATTATGAATTTTAAGTTTCGCGTAAACATTTAATTACATGTTTCCTTAAAATAAAGTAGTGACTTAATTAGGAAAAGTGGAAACTAATTATGGGGTTGTTTTTATTAAATCTTTTAATCTGAATATATTTATAACCCTTGGGTACGTAGGATTAATGAGTGGATTTCGGGTTTTATTGGTGTAGGTTGCATGTAGAAAAACCCTAGTTTTAAAATAAATAATTTTTTGGTGCGTATAACTCATGTAATACATGTAGAGATAATAAAATTTGATTTTGGATGAATATATGATGAAAACTTGGTATATTTAATTTAAAATAATTAAATGAGATTAATTGGGTATTGTTGACGAGGTGATAATTAAATTAAGATTTAATTGAATTGGACTATCATGCGCAGTTTTATACGTTGATTAATTATGCGTGGTTGTGTGACTTTTTTTTATTATTATATTGCCTTGTGAAGACGAGTTGTTGGGTAATTTTTCTATCCCTACACTTTAAGATTCCTTCTGGGTATGGGACTAGTGGGTAAGCCTTTTAAGGATTTACGCGTTCTAGGTATGGGACTAGTGAGGGTAGATTATTGAGTTTTTATCATCTTGAGGGTGGGCAAATTTTACTGCTGTATCGTCGTTATGCTAGTCTAGGTACGATACTAGGTCGAGATTTATGTTAGAAAATCCTCATATACATAGGTTAGGACGTATTGACAACTTGGGCACCCTTAGGTATGGGACTAAGGGGTATTTTAAGGATCTCACATCGATTAAAAGGGTGGGGTAATTTATAAATTGTCAAATTGCGAAATGGAGAATTAATGCCTAAGATAAAACGGGTATTAAAATTTATGGGTATAAAAACGGGTATTAAAAACGGGTATAAAAACGGGTATTAAAAACGCATATAAAAACGGGTATTAAAAACGGGTATTAAAACGGGTATTAAAATTTATGGCGACATAAAAACGGGTATCAGAGGACGATTTATGTCGTGTCGTGTGTGGAACCTTGTCATGTGTCGGGGCCGATAGTTTAAATGGGTCAGAGGATGATTGACAAGGGAAAGTGTGGAACTTTAATAAAAATTGAGAACAATAATAAAAGTCGGTTAATTTAACTAAATTAACATCGTGGGACTTTGGAATTTAAAACCATATTGGTGTGCCATTATAAATGGGGATGTCTGCGGGTAGTTAGTGATATATATCTATCGCGTTTAATTATTTCCTTTAATTAAAAATATTCTATTGTGATATTTATTGCGTTTAATGCTACTATCTGGATTCAAGGATCCTATTTGAGGAGAGTAATATGTATTCTTACTCAGGGCTTTGGCTCTGACCCATGCGTTGACTAATCTTTTTTCAGGATTTGATTTGGAGAAGCTGCATAAGTTTATCGGAGTTATCATTGGAGGTACAGCTGGAGTTATTTATTTTATGGCATAGTTTAGTTAGACTTCTTTTTCAGTCATATTATTAGACTTCATTGGAGTTTTATTGGGCCATTCGGTTCCAAAGTTGTTTAGAGGATTTCTTTTAGGATTATTTCAGATTTATTTAATCATTATTGGAGAATGGATTTTTGGAGTTAGCATGTGATGGATCTTTTATCGCTTAGCTGTTCATGATCATTTGAGATTGATTCAATTATTTATCATATGGACTGATTTATTTATGTCTCATATCTATCTCATGCTAAGAATGGTATTTATTTAGTTCACGCCTGGCATAGTTCGTCGGCGGTGGCTGGCCACCCCGTCTGTCCGATTTTGCGGGGTGTGATAGATGGTATCAGAGCCTGGTCTTAGATCTCATAGGTTATGAGTCTGTTTTAGCTTCCATGTTGCTTATCTTTGATTTGGTTTAATGATTTGTACTCTTAGTCATTCCGAGTCTTATGTTGTTTTGTTCCTATCTTTTCAGATGGTGAACACAAGGAGAGCTGTAAATAATAGTGAGGAGTATGTTTCTGGTCCTGCAACTTAGGAAAGGTGGCATCAGATTACTTTGGAGGTCGAGGAGTTAGAAGCTATCATTCGTGAGGCCACAACGACCGATCTCGAGATGGGGAGACAGAGAGGGGCGACTTTAGAGGCATAGCAGCAGCGGGGTGTCTCATCTTGGGATAGGGTGAGAATCAATTTTTTTTAATGGAAATCCTCCTACCTTTGGAGGGGGATCTGACCCAATGGTTTCTCACCAGTGGAGGAGAGATATGGAGAGGCATTTGAGGATGGTGGACTGCAAGGATGTGCAGAAGCAGATGTTAGCAACATTTAAGGTGACAGGGGATGCGTTGCAATGGTGGGAGAGTTCCACCGCATCATAGGGGAGAAATTAGTTGGGATATGCAGATTTTCTGATCAAGTTCAATAATAAGTACTTTCCCTATGCAATTAGGAACGCAAAGAAGAGAGAATTTATGGACTTGGAGCAAGGTTCAAAGTCGATTGTCGAGTATGAACAAGAGTTCACCAATTTTACTATGTTTGTACCAGAAGATGTTAGGACTGAGATTAAAAAGATTTAGTGTTTCATTACGGGATTGTGTTGGTCAATTAGGAAGTTGGTATTGGGTAATCTGACATACACTACTTATGCTCAGGTAATGGATGTCGCAATGTTGTTGTGGCAAGAAAAGGCCAGTTATTAAAAGAAGTTGGTAAAGAGACACGAGTCTAATGGACATGCAGGTGAGAATAAAGGTCTCAATGATCAAACATGGAAGATGTAGAGGACCAATCAGGAACAACAAGGTCAAGGAGAGGAGCAATCCAATACTAGGCATTTCGGACTTTTTAGGGGTGAATGCTTTGTATGTGGAAAAGTAGGACATCCAGCGACAAGGTGCTATAAGAGAGCGGGCCAATAAAACCAAGGAGAACCAGCCCAACAAAGTCAAGGTACGCAAGGACAACAAGGGCAAGGAGTTCAGGGGAAGCTAGGACAGAGGCCTCCAGTCTTAGCAGGAGCTAGCGTTCAGGGAACGCCAGCAGCACCGGCAGCGTCAGGTGCGCAGGAGGTGGTCATTGCACCAACCAATCTCACTTATGGGAGGTGCTATGTACCTCAGGTTCAGTCGGAGCAGGATAGATTGCGTGGATAGTGGCGTATCGCAGTACCTAATACCTTCTTAGATACTTATATATATTATTTTGTTGCTCGTGGAGTTGATGCGTGTAGAATTAGGTGTATGGGAGCCTAATTATGTTATTCTACGGGTAGGCATATGTGAGCCATATTTTCTTTTGCGAGATTTTTGCATTGATGAGTATGCTTTGTCTAATTTCGAGGATGAAATTCTTTGCTAGTGGGGAAGTATGTAACACCCCGTGTTTTTATTAATTATTTTAATTAATTAATTGGAATATTTGAGATTTTTTTAATTTAATGATTTTTATTGGCTAATTATGTTGGTTATGATTTTAGAAGAATAAAACTTCAAGCGGAATTGAAATAGGAGTTAAAATGGATTTTATATGATTTTTGGAAATAATTGTCACTTATAATTTTTTAGGCAAAACTGTCAGCTTTCGGAGGCGATCGATCGATCGATGCCTGGGGGTCGATCGAACGACCCTCCTAAAAAACGTGTTGAATAAGCCTATTTCGGGTATTTGTGTAGGATTAGGACTCCTAATCACATTATAACTTTGTTAATCCGTAGGGGTACTTCTCATAATCACTTTTTCTCTAGTTTTTCACCATAGAACACTTCAAAATATTTTTCCTCTCCACCATAATCATCAACCTCCAACATAATCAAGTGTTTGTGACAAGTTTTGGGAGGCTTGATTAGGGTTTAATCAAGTTTGTTCAAGAACACTCTTTTGCTAATTTTTCCCAAGTAATCCAATCGTCAACCCAAATATTTGATTATGAAATCACAGGCATGAATACTCTATTTTTTTTCCTTTAGTATTATGCGTTTTAAGTTTCGCGTAAACATTTAATTACATGTTTTCTTAAAATAAAGAAGTGACTTAACTAGGAAAAGTGGAAACTAATTATGGGGTTGTTTTTATTAAATTTTTTAATCTGAATAATATTCATAACCCTTGGGTACGTAGGATTGATGAGTGGATTTTGGGTTTTATTGGTGTAGATTGCATATAGAAAAACCCTGGTTTTAAAATAAATAATTTTTGGGTGCGTATAACTCATGTAATACATGTAGAGATAATAAAATTTGGTTTTTGATGAATATATGATGAAAGCTTGGTACATTTAATTTAAAATAAATAAATGGGATTAATTGGGTAATGTTGATGAGGTGATAATTAAATTAAAATTTAATTGAATTGGACTATCATGCATAGTTTTATACGTTGATTAATTATGCGTTGTTGTGTGACTTTTTGGTATTATTATATTACCTTGTAACGACAGGTTGTTGGATAATTTTGATCACCCTACACTTTAGGATGCCTTCTAGGTATGGGACCAGTGGCTAAGCCTTTTAATGATTTATGCGTTCTAGGTATGGGACTAGTGAGGGTAGATTATTGCATTTTTATCATCTTGAGGGTGGGTTGATTTTTATTACTGTATCATCGTTTTGCTAGTCTAGGTATTATACTAGGTCGAGATTTATGCTAGAAAATCCTCCTATACATAGGTTAGGACGTATTGAAAACTTGGGTACCCTTAGGTATGGGACTAAGGGGCATTTTCAGGATCTCACCTCGATTAAAAGTGTGGGTTAATTAATAAATCGTGAAATTGAGAAATTGAGAATTAATGCCTAAGATAAAAACGGGTATTAAAATTTGTGGTGACATAATGTGTCGGGGACGACAGTTTAAAGGGGTCAGAGGACGATTTATGTCGTGTCGTGTGTGGAACCTTGTCATGTGTCGGGGCCGACAGTTTAAACGGGTCAGAGGACGATTGATAAGGGGAAGTGTGGCACTTTAATAAAAAGTGAAAACAATAATAAAAGTTGGTTAATTTAATTAAATTAAAATCGTGGGACTTGGGAATTGAAAACCATATTGGTGTGCCATTATAAATGGGAATTTTTGCGGGTAGTTAGTGATTTATATCAATCGCGTTTAATTATTCAGTTTAATTTAAAATATTGTCATGTGATATTTATTGCGTATAATGCTACTGTCTGGATTCAATGATCCTATTTAAGGAGATTGATGTGTATTCTTGCTCAGGGCTTTGGCTCTGACCCATCATTGACTAATATTTTTCACGATTTGATTTGGAGAAGCTACATAAGTTTATCGGAGTTATCATTGGAGGTGCAATTGGAGTTATTTATTTTATGGCATAGTTTAGTTAGAATTGCTTTTCCAGTCGTATTATGAGACTTCACTGGAGTTTTATTGGGCCATTCAGTTCCAAAGTTGTTTAGAGGATTTCTTTTGAGATTATTTCAGATTTATTTAATCATTATTGGAGAATGGATTTTTGGAGTTAGCGTGTGATGGATCTATTATCACTTAGTTGTTCATGATAATTCGAGATTGATTCAATTATTTGTCTTATGGACTGATTTATTTATGTCTCATATATGTCTCATGCTGAGAATGGTATTTATTTAGTCCACGTCTGGTATAGTTCGGCGGCGGTGGCTGGCCACCTCGTCGATCGAATTTTGAGGGGTGTGACATACAGACTCAAGCAGTAGAATTGTTCTATCAATATCGGATAGTACAGCTTCTTGCCAAGGGGGAAGAGTCATATTCTATGAGCTCAGATGGGGGATTATGCTTCAATAGCAGACTAGTAGTTCCAGAAGAGGAGGAGTTATGACATGCGATGATGGCAGAGCCGCATGGTTCATGATTTGTGGTACATCCCAGAAGGGATAAGATGTACTAGGATATGAGGTGACAGTATTGGTGGAGTGGAATGAAGAAGGACATCACCGAATTTGTTTCGAAATGTTCCACTTGTCAGCTGGTAAAAGTGAACCATCCGAGACCACCAAGGCGCTTACAACCATTAGTGCTCACTATGTGGAAATGGGAGAGCATTTCTATGGATTTCATCACAAGGCTGCCTACATTGAAGAGGTATCACGATTCCATATAGGTGATTGTGCATCGATTGACCAAGGTAGATCACTTTCAGCTAGTCCAGACCCACTATACTACGGGGCAATATGCTCAAATCTTCATTGTCGAGATAATGAGGCTCCATGGGGTGCCCATTGATATTGTGCTCGATCGGGACAAGACTTTTGTGTCCAGATTTTTGGAGATCTTCCAAGAGGCCATAAGTACGGAGTTACGATTAAGTTTGACCTATCACCTGCAAATTGATGGGTAGATCGAATGAAGAAATGAGATGTTAGAGGATATGTTGCGGATGTGTATCCTCGATTTTAGCGGGGTAGGGGAGAAATATCTTCCATTGGTGTAGTTTGCGTATAATAACTCCTACCAGTTTACTATTAGCATGGATCCATTCAAGGCATTATAATGTAGGCCTTATCTCTCTCTAACATGTTGGCTAGAGCTCAGGGACAACAAGCCACTTTGGCCAAGGTGATTCATGATACTTCGAACAGGATTGGCTTGATTTGGAGACGTATTCGGGTTGCTCAGGATAGATAAAAGAGCTACGCCGATGCCAAGAGGTTCTTCAGGGAGTTCAATGTGGGGGACGAGGTGTTGTTATGAGTATCTCCAATGAAGGGGGTAATGCAGTTTGGGAAGAAATGGAAGTTGGCACCGAGATACATAGGGACATTCCCTATTATTGAGTGGATTGGGCCAGTAGCTTATAGACTTGGGTTACCAGAGCACTTAGGATGCATGGCGTGTTCCATATTTCTTCATCGAGGAGATATCTTCGGGATAACATGGACGACTCTTATATTGCTTTAGAGGAGATTGAAGTACAGCCCGATAGTTCATACGAGGAGGGGCCAATGGCCATCTTAGACCGTAGCGAGAGGAAATTGAGGTCAAAGGTAGTGCCATTAATACGTGTTCAGTGATGGAAACACAATGTTGAGGAGTCTACCTTGGAGCGTGACGATGAGATGCGCGACAAATACCCAGAGTAGCTCCTACTAGATATACTGTCATTTTTACTCTTTTCCGAATTTCAGGATAAAATTCTGTTATTAGGGGGGAAGTATGTAATACCCCATATTTTTTAAAGGTTTTATTTTATTTATGGGATTAATTAATTTAACTGGGAAACTTTATAATTAATCCTAATTTAAGTAAAAAATTACTAGCGTGATGAGAAATAGTATTTATTGGTGAGAATTATGTTGAAGATTACTTAGTGAGTAAAGTAATATATAATGAGAATATTATATAATTGTCGTGAGTGAAAAATACAGCAGTTATAGTACATTTATAAAGGACACACGTGTGAGTCATATCGGGACTTAAATGAGGAATTTAAAATGTAATTTTATTTTCGGTTATTCTCATGTCCATTTGGAGTCCCCAATGTGTCCAGAAAGGTCAAAATCATCAGAAAAGTCTATTCGGCGATTTAGTTTGGAGTTCGGGACAACATTAGGCAAACCCGACACCCCGGAGGGGTATTTTTGTCTTTTGAAAAATTGGGATTAATTAATGGACGAAAATTAGAGAAATATATCTCCATGTACATGGTGCAATTAGGGTAAATAACTTGTAAACCCAAGAAAGAGTCCAAGAGGAAGAAGTAGAAGAGGTTCCTAGGAGTTTCAAGGCCAAATCGAGTCACCTTTCACCAAAAACATCATCAACGTGTAGATTGGGAAGAGGACACGCATCTATACCAGTTTTAAGCGACGAATTAGTCTTTCGTGAAAAAGGCGAGTGTTCTTATTGCTTCATTTAGAGCATATAATGTCCATGTTAAATTAGTTGATGATTTCTTCATGATATTATGAAATTTGGGATTGAAATTGGGTATTAATCCATGATTGTGGTATAGGTTCTGCATGTAGTTGAATAACCATACATTGGAGATAAGAAATATGTGTTTTATATGTTGAGATCACGAATTTAAATCTGGTTTTAATTGTGATTAATGATGATTATATGAATTTAGGGCTTTTTGAAGATTTAAGGAATTAATCTGAATTCATGTTATAACTTTGAAGGATCTGATGTTAAAAACGTGTTGGAAAGCATTCTACTACTAGAGAGTATAGTTTAGAATCATTTGATTTGAGTTAGGATAAGTTTTGGGTGATGAAAAACTTGGAAAAATGCAGTGTTTAGAGGACAGGGATGACCTGCGAAATTCTCGTTCGAATGACCGAAGCCCTTCGAATGACCTGAGTCCTTCAAATGACCTATGCAATGAGAATTCATAGTAGGTTTGTTCGAATGCCCTTGTTCAAATGAGCTTCTAATAAAGATTTAGGCCCTAGTTCATTCAAAGTTTCGTTCAAACGAGATTTTTCCCAGCTTCTAAAGAGATTTCTAAAGTTCAAATTTTTTTGCCTGGACAAGTTAAAACCATATAAGGTTGATTCGAGTGAGAGAGAATGGCCTACGTTATTCTTGAGTGACTTCATTACATAGACTAATGGTGAGATGATTCTGTAACAACTAAGGGAATATGTCGGAATAAGAGGGCCTTATGGAATATTTACGATAGAGAGATTAATAGTACAAATCGAGCAACGTGAGTATTAGAGATAACAATACTAAGATATAATTTGGGTATTTTGGTTATGTAAATACCTAATGATTATTATAGGTTATATTTGTACCTATTGATTAAATTATTGTGTGTATAACATACCTATGCTTCTTGCTATTGGGTGGAGGTTTCGCATTGTGGACGACCATATCTTGAGGATCCTTCAGGGGGATTTTGATTCATATCACTAAAACATAGAACCTAGGTACGGGATATCAATGAGAATGATAGTGTTGATGGTCATATGGGTGCATAGGTATGTGCGTAACCCATGGGCTCGAAATTGTGTTTGCCTCCAATATGTGTGTTTATTTGATGGTTCATGAGAGATTGAACCTAGAGTCCTTATTGCAACGAGCGATGCACCAGGACATGATTGCAGAGTATGCATTGCACCAAGGGGTACTAACCCAGAGGTGTTGAAATACTATGTATAGAGAGAGAGTTAAATATATGTATACTTGTTACTTATTCTACTGCACGTGTTTAGTAGTTATCGAATGCCATATTAAAAATATTCTTAGTGAGAAAAAGAATACCAATGAGAATAACGGTTGTGTATATAATTACATATCCTTAAACATATGGTAATACGAGATACGGTTGATATGGGTAAACACATGACATTATTGGTGTGATAATAGTCATCTTTTGGCTATTTAGACGGGTTAACATGACTTGGATGGGTTAAATATACGCGTTAAATGTGCACAGCATATGAGAGGTGAGTATCTCGAGAGAGAGAGTACAAAAATCTAATATGTACACAATATGTGCTATTATTTTCATTTAAGCACTTGCTAATTTTTAAACTGGCTCAACTCGAACTCCGACCCGTTTATTGTAAATCTCTTTTCTTTTGTCAAATTATTTTAGGTTCCCAGCCATAGGGACACCAAGTATAGGATTTCCATTCATTTAACAAGCTGTAGTTGTTGTGGAAGTTACAAGACTTGGTAGTAGACACCTCCATGACTTTGGTTTCTTCTTCTTGAGTTATCTACTTCAGTTAGGGCATGTTGACCCTTTTAATTATTCTGATAGTCAGATATTGTGGATTTATTTAATTACTCCTTTCAGATGTTGGTTTATTTTGTTGGATTATTGTATTTGGTAATGAGGCTGGAAGTGTTTACTCGAGTCACATTAATTATTCCAGTCATTCATTTCTTATGAGATTAGTTTGAACAGTGTATGTTTAATAATTGGGTAATTTGATTTTATATTGATTAAAAGATAAAAAATTTCACATCAACCTTTTTAAATATTAGGTTCTTAGTGTTAATAAGAAGTTTTCTCTAGTGATGCATATTCTGAACCAACTAGATATTATGATTTCATTTAATAAAGGACTGATTACCCGATATTTAACTAGGTGGGGTGTCACACCTTTGTCACCACTAGGTATGGCCATGAACTAGTATACAGTGTAGGGACCACCCCAACTTATGTCTGTTTTGTGGTGTCCACTTTGGATAAGAGATTTCTCTGAACCTGTCGATAGAATACGAATGAGACACCAACGGTAGATGCCTTTATGTCCCATGTAAATGCAAGGTACATGACTTTGTGTTCCATATAAATTCAAGAAGTTATATAAAAATTACCTGGATTAAATAAGATGTATTAAATTTTCTAAGAAAGTAGACATGTATCACAGACTTTTACCATGTTGTGCAGAATAGATGTTTATGCCATTTTTATAAGAAATATAAGACCGGGACACCTTGGTATTGGGTAGTTAAACATAGTCAACTATTTCTTAAAAAGTGGGCATAATTATCCAGTAAATATTAATCTCGCGTGGTGGTCGTACATATTTTTTGGGACTTTTTGGGATGCGGGTAATATCTCACATAGCTAAGGGGTGAGATGTTAACCTCATGCGAGTGATGATGGGAAATATTTATTTCACATCAACTTTATTCATTGCATTTTCAATTGATTAAGTTAATTATTGTACATCTAGGGATCTAACCCAAATTTAAATATTTTCTCCCCTCAGGTGCTCCTAGACAAGAATACCGGGATTGTTGTTGTATTAGTTTTGCAATCTCTTTTGCTTATCAGATCTTCATTGACTTTAGTATAGGTTCTTTTTAGCTATAGTTACTTATGTCATTTGATACATTTGTATAGGAATAAGCCCGATATTTATTTATGTCATGTTAGGTTGAGATGTTTACTTTTATCTCAAACTTGTTATAAATTTCATGTTGTTTTGGACTTATTTATCTGTAACACCCTGTGTTTTTATTAATTAATTTAATTAATTAATTGGCATAATTCAAAAAAATAAAATTTGGATTTAATAATTTTTATTAGATAAATATGTTGGTTATGATTTTAAAAGAATAAAACTTCAAACGGGATTGAAATCGGAATTAAAATGGATTTTTAATTAAGTTTTTAATTACTTTTACCTTATAGGCATTTTGTGGGGGAACTGCCTACCGACCTGGTCGGTCGATCGATCGATGCCTGGTGAGAATTATTTTTACCTTATAGGCATTTTGTAATATAATGCCTACCGACCTGGTCGATCGATCGATCGCACAAAAGACCAGGATCGAAGAGAGAAAGAGGCATTATATTACAAAATGTTATAGATGTTTGTCCAACAAAAGTAAAGTACAAAAATGTGATACATGAAGAGGGTATTGGCTACAAACAGCCACCCTATTGAGCAGCATGAGAGGGCAGGGCCTTAACATCGATAAGAGGAGTCTCCTCAGTAACCAAGACAGGATGATCTTCGGAAGTTCCGGTGCCTTCAACGTTCACGTGAAACTCCACATGGGCCAGAGCCTCAGCAATCAGTGGGTCGTGCAATTGAACTGCCTCAAGAGAGGGACGAACTGAAGAGACGGCGTTAGAAAACTTAAGGAAAATCCACCGACATGCCGTCCCGATTCCCCTCTCTAAGTACTCAAGATTGAAGCCTTAAAACTCGTCTGAGAGTTTGTAGGCCTCCACAGCATCGGCCTTGGCCTTCTTCACTGCCTCGGCTAGCTCGCTTTTGAACTGGGCGTTCATGGCTTCTTCCTTTGCCTTTAAGAGGTCATCCCTAGCCTTCAGAATTCCATCATGCTGCTTCATCAGCATATCAAGGACCCTTGCATGTTCGGTCCTTGCACTCTCCAACTCGGCCTTTGTAGTCTCAAGCTCGGTCTTCAGATCAGCCTCGTGTTGGATGGCTCTCTCAACTTCATAGAACTTCTGTTGGTTCTCGACCATCCACTTGGTAGCTTATGTAAGGTCACAAACAAACTGCACAGAATAAGGCATATGTTAAGGATCCGATAGAACAGTTGATGAAAAGTTAACTGAGGAAATGAAGTAAAAACAAATACCTAGGCTAGGGTATGCAGACCACAATCGTACACCTTTGCCGAGGGAATCTTGGATAGAAAGTCGTAATCAGCAGTTAAGGGAGCAGAGATCATAGAAGCTTTGATTTCCCTCAGATTGTCTATGAGGGAAGAGGGTTCAGCCTTCAAAAATGTCAAATTTTAAGACCAATAGGCCCCCATACTGGATGAGGAGTCGGTCCCCTCAGACATCTCCACCCTCGCGTCATCCTTTTATCCGTCCGAGGGTCAATAGACACTTCTGGTTCCTTTCTTTTACAACTATCAGCAGTCGGCTCAACATGTGTCGACCCCACGGCCTTGGTATTCCTCGGAGGCTGTTGAGGCTCCTTTCCCTTTTTCTTTCCCAAACCAGACAGTAAGCTTGGGGTAGTCATTTCCCAAAGTTGGTCAGAGATATTTACAGGATGAACTGAAAAGGAGATGACATATCAGAAAGATACAGACAAAGATGAAACACTGGGAAAAAATTAAAGATTGAGCAAAAAACTACTCACATAGTTCTGTCAAGAGTCCGACCCTCAGACCACCCTCTTTGAGTAAGCGAGGGGTCATCAAATCTTTAAATTTTATAAGTCCACTCTATTTTCCTCACTCTCTTAGATAGTCAACGATGACCCTCTCCTTCAAATTAAGTCCGGGGTCTGACCTAGCCTTCATAGAAGGGTTAGACCATCTCCTTGGGACTCTCGAATCGTCGTCCAAAGGATGAACCCCGTCGACGAATTCTCAATCCCCGAAAATGAAGAAAAATCTATTTTTCCAATCATGGTTAGAGGTTTGTGCCACGTGGATAATTTTTTTATCAGACTTCCTCGCCCCCTGATGATAGTACCCAGGCTGTTTGGATGAGGAGGTGATATTCTAATTGGCTAAGAACACATCGGCCGAAGGCTGATCGATAAATGAATTCTTCCAAAGTGAGATGTAGCCAAGAATAGTCCTCCATGAGTTGGGGGAAGTTGAGAAGGGGAAACCCCAAGGGCAGACAAGATATTGACTATGGAAGGGTGTAGAGGGAGCATAACACCGACCCTTAACATCTGCTCATAGACAGCGATCTTTCCCTTGTCACCCTCGAAGACTTTCTTAGATTCAGTAGGAACCCTCATACTTATGTTGGGTTATATGCCAAAAATATGCCTCCATACTAAGAGATCACGGTCTTTGACTGACGATATATAAGTGGAAGCAGTTGAAGTGTCAACTTGACTATCATCACCATCAGAAGAACCCTCATTGTCTCCCTTATCTATCTCGTCCCCAGATCCCCTAACCATTGGAGGACCATCGGGAAAGGCTACTTGAAATTCAATGGGGGAAAGTGCTATTACGGGGACATCCTCAGAAGGTGATGTGACCTCGACCTGTCGGCCTGGGCTGAGAGTGGATGTCTCTCCCCTCCCAGAACGGCCAGCACCTGTCGGTGACGATGCCCTCTGATCCATTTCTCCCTCACACGATTGACTCTCGGTTGGACGATAAGACGACCCACAGGACTCAAAGGGGTACGATAATAGCTAATGGAATGGGAAAAATGGGTTTTACCCAATTAGGATCGGCCCCTCATCTTTTCTCCTCCTCATCCTCTATCCGTCTAATCTCTACGAATAACTTCTCTCTCAGGGATGGGAATTCCTTGGCTAAATCATAAAGCCTCCTAAGCATTAAAGAGAAGACCCTACTCTTAAAAGAATTTGGCTAAGCTAACTATAAACAGTCTAACAGTTAACTGAGATGGACTTTTGGATTAAAACCAAAGAAAGAAAGGGTTTCGATCAAGAACACTCAAGAACAAATCGCCGGAGAAGAACGCCAAAAGTTTATGAAATAGCCAAAGAAAAATCCAAGTCCTACAGGCCTAAAACAATAAAGCAAACAACAATGGAAGATAAAGAGGGCACTAGGGCAGAGGGATTACCTGAGAAAGAACAACGAGACTGCCAAAGCTCGAAATGTTGAAGTTGTAGAAATGGTGGTTTGAGTCTGTTGAAAAACTATAGAGAAATCTTGGGCGCGAAGAAGAAGAAGAAGAAGAAGAAGAAAATGATTGTTTCAAAATCCTTTAAATACCTTATTATAAGTGGGCCCAATAATCAATGCAAGGCACAGCCCATAAAAAGGGGCATCATTAGGGCACAAAGTCCCAGGCCAAGTGTGCAGCCTCCATGCCTAGGAAATTGGAACGATAGTGGATATCTGCCTAGGTGTCACATCAGCTTGACTGGTGTCACTCACCAAACTGATCATATACTTATATCCAAAACAACACTATACCCCAGCCATCTTTAAAAAATCGATGGCTAAGGGATGGTGGGTGATTGATATACCCATATAACCCTCGGCCAGGCCGAGGGTGTCCTCCATATGGACGAGGCCAGGATGATCTCTCAACAAATGTCATACGACCCTTCAAGGGGCCGACCCCTCATCATTTCCCCGAGGATCATACGAGGGTACGACCCCTCATCATTAGGCCTAAACGACCCTTCAAGGGGCCGACCCCTCATCATGGCCCAAACGATCGTACGAGGGTGTCATGTAGGAACTTTGCCCTCGACCTCGTATCATCAGCCGAGGGTGTCATCATCACAGCGCGTGATTTGGGAGATGCGTGGAACAGTGCGCGTGGAACTCATATGGTACATGGAAGACCGTTATAACAATATCGTCCCCTCGCGTGAAGGAATATTATGTCATCATTAACCATAAGTGGCGCCTCCAGGACAGCAGGGAATTGGCTAGATCATAACTCACATGCACCATGCATGCTTGGGGGGTACACTACACCCTCCAAAACCTATATATACTTGTCACCTACAAACCTACAAAGGGATCGATAATTGTAACCCTAGCTAAAACTCTATTTATACACACAGTAGAGAGAGAGAGAGTGAGCTTATGCGCATTGTATCCAAGGCCATTAGTGCCCATACTTAGTGGATCACACACACAGTGGATGTAGGCCATATTGGCTGAACCACTATACATTATTGTCTTATTCCTCTTATACTCGCCCCCTTCTATACACCTACACACATATACATCTATGTCTACCATTGTTATTATTATTTGAGCTCATCATCATTTATCTAGTGGTGCTGAATCTTAGGATCATCAGTGTAAACTCAATCCACATAATTATCTAAGCCATCCTAAAATATTAGCCCATTTAACCTTAAACAAGCAGGGTTTTTATTCAAATAAAGAAGCCCACCCACTTACTAGTCTCTCAGTTAAAAATCTTAATGCTTATTTAAAGTTCAAACAAAGGAGAGAAACAATACCATCACGCCTATTTCTCTTCGTTCAACCAAAAAAAAAGCTTCCAACTTTCTTGGTGAGACGACACCGTAGTGAGAAGTTATGCTGAAAAAATCGCCAGCATGACGATAATCCACCACATCGCCAGCATGACGATAAGCCGTCATTTGTGTAAACCCTATGTTTTAAATTCTTTTTTTTTTCATTTATCATAGTGCTATTGATTGTTGATTTAAGAATCAATTATTATTAAACCCATCATCAAGCTGTGTTAATTTCAAAATCCTACCCTTTATTCCATAATAGCTCGTATATTAGTATTATAAGCTTGCTTATAGAGTTATGACTTTATAATTAATGCCTGAAATATTGTAATTTTATAATATTAATTGTTAGGTAAATCGTATTAAGTTAGGCCGGTCGAGTGTAAAATCATGGATCAAACACTTGCACAGACATATTAAGTTACAAAACTTCCCTTAAAATCTAAATATTTTTTTTGGGAAGACAATTTTGTTATGTTTCTTGTATTGGATTTGAATTTGTAAAAAAATTATTTTGACATTTATTTCTAATCATATACTAAAATTTGATTAACTTCCTCTACAATACACACATATCTAAGACTATTTTTTTACAAAAAAAAAATGTATTTGGGTTCATATATGTGTAAACCATGAACCGTATAATTGTGTTTTATAACATGTCCAAAATAGATCAATTTACTCTCTCTCTCTCTCTCTCTCTCTCTCTATATATATATATATATATATATATATATATGTGTGTGTGTGTGTGTTAAGAAAATTGATAAAAATTATTCTTGGTATATATTGTATGGGTAATTCTAGATAGACACGAGATTCAGACATATTTTGAGAGATGCACTTTTCTTGTCGTCATTGGTTAGTGTTTGAGGTCCACTCATTATTTTTTAAAGAACCAACTAGTGAAGACACAATACATCAATTTGTCTACCAAAATGTGTTTGAAGCCCGTGTCAATATAGAATTACTCATACTCTACATATCCATGTCACTTTCCATGCATTAAACAAACTTGAAATTTTGATTTCTAATAGTAATACATCAATCAACCAATAGGATAAATGGATTTATAATTTTGGTGAAATGTTTCTTGGCAATCACTTTCACTATAATAATAATTTACCTAAAATATTATCATGTGCCAAACAGGGCAACTATATTTTAATGGTTCTTCAGAACACGGAATTGTAACATTACAATTGCTTTGTTTGTTAGTAATTTATCACTATATTGTACAATTAACGTTAGAGGTTCTGATTTTTGTAATAGAAATTCAGTTATAGTTGTATTTAATATGGTAAAGGGAAAATTGAATGAAAACCATCAAACTCTATATAACAGGTTATTCTGATTGGTAAGATATAATAGGTGTGCACATGGGTCGAGTTAGTTCGGTTATATTACGAAATAAGAACCATAACCAAATCGGTCTGTTCCGTGGTTTTAAAACCTTAACTGAACCAATACCCTAGCAGAATCGAATTATCGATTCTCAATTTGTTCGGGTTGGTTCACGGTTCTGGTTCGTGGTCCTAGTTCGCAATTTTGTTTCACAGTTTTGCATTATTTTTGCAATTAATAATAGATCGCTCAAATCATTTTCTAATAAATAAATAAAAGTTGACAAATATTATTTCTCCGTGGTCATTACATCTTAACCAAATCATCAAATACTAACCTGCTTTAATTTTCTAAATGAATATGTTTCTCTCAAATAATTCATTTAAAAAAAATATCACGCGCAAACAGACAATTTGACAAAAGTCTAATTATGTAATTTCATCACATAGCAACTCAAATATAAATAAAAATAGAAGCACTTTTCAAGTAGAACTATAGATATCCAACATAAATTATAAAGTATTTAAGCAACTATTCCGATTGGTTCTCCGATTAGTTCTTAGGGTCTGTTTTATGGTTCGGTTCTTCGATTTGGTTTCATGGGATCGGTTCTCGGTTTGATTCGGGAATAAAATCGAGAATAGATTCGAACACTTCGGTTCTCAATTTTTTAGAACCAGAACCAACCCAACCCATGAAGCTCAGTTTGGTTTGGTTCTTCAGGTTGATCGGTTCCGATGCACATCCCGATATATATATATATATATATATATATATATATATATATATATATATATATATATATAACAATAAACTCTATCAGTTGTATTTTAATAAATGAATTTGTGGACGTTAAATTGCTAAATAGCATTTAGAACGTTTTTTATTTAGAAATTTCACTCAAACCATTTGTGGTGCTTTTACTAGGGATAAAAGAATCCATTAACCAAAAGAGAATTAAATATTTCTCTTTCTATGTACCATGCCTACAAAAAATTGTAGGAAAAAATAAGGACTTAGGGATGGACAATGAAATGATGATGTTATATATACATAAACTAAATATGAGCTAATGGATGGTAGTATGAGTAAAACTATTGATAATAGTCATTTCTACAATAATTGTGTTGATTTTAGCAGTGACAATTTTAAGAGTTGACCATCATTTAAACAAACAAAAAATAACACCACCTATTTACACAAACTCGAAACAACCCAAATAGCAAAAAGTCTTTAATCTCGAAAAATAAGTCATATTTACATAAGCTATTTTATAATTAATTGTACCAGAATATTTTTTTCTCAATAGATCATATATATATAATGTAACAACTCCCATTTTTTCACGTAAAGGCTATCCAGGCACTGTACGCCGAAGATGGGGTTTATTTGTCAATTAATAACTTTCTTAGCACCAACATAATAATAATCATATATTAAGGCCCATAATTAAGGTTCAATGAATATTTCCATAACAATATATAAATCAAAACCAACACCAGGTGTATAATAGATATAACATGAAAATAAGTATCTCAGCCCAACATAATGAAAATAAGTAAATCTCGAGCTTATGCCAATAAAAATGTCTGAAATAAAATAAGTAACTTTAGTTGAAAATCACCTAAGCTTGATTCAATGAATCTGAAAGCCCGATAAGCAAAAGAGATCGCAAGGCTAATACAACAATAGCTTCGCCATCCCTGTCTAGGAGGAACCTAGGCGGGGGAATATTTAAATTTGGGTCAGAGCCGTAGATGTGCAAGAATTAACTTAATCAATTTAAAATGCAATGAATAAATTTGAGGCAAAATAAATATTCCCCATCGTCACTCACATGCCATTAACATCTCACCCTTTAACTAAGTGTGATATTATCCGCATCCCAATAAGTCCCAAAATAATATATGCGACAGCATACCAATTTAATATTCAAGTGGATTAACTATAATCAATTATGAAAATGAAGATGACTACATTCAATTATCAAATCCTAAGGTAATCTAGTCTTATATCTATATCATGAAAGTGGCCAAAACATCTATTATGCACAATATAATACAATCTTATGCAAATTAATTAATCACATTTAAATTTGGGTGATTTATAAATAAATATATATATATATATTGTTGATACCAAATTTAGTCTGATGACGTGGATCAGTCATATGAAGACACGTGGCAACTTATGTGGCAAATACGAATACTTTCAACAAGGAGTATACTTAAGAGCTCCGAGCTAACGAGCAACTTAAGCGGTTCGATCTACTTAAGCCTACCGAGCAACTTAAGCGGTCCAAGCTACTTAGCATGCAGAACATCCACATCAAGAAAACGAAAAGGAAACTACGCATTAAATGCGCATTATTATCGTATAGATGTGTATGTCTGCTAGATAACAGTGCATTATCTTTTCATATGTACACCCTCAAGGCTATAAATACATTGTAACCTCCTCATAAGAAGGGGACTTTGGATCTCTTGGTAAACCTATTATCGAGATTCAAGGCAAATAGTTAGCAATACAAAACAGTGGACGTAGGCCATTTTCGTAAGGCTGAACCACTTTAAAAATAATTTGTCTTATTTATCTGTGATTGACTAATTAGATATAATCTAGTTTTTTACATCAATAGATTAGCACTGTTCGTGGGAAACGACTATACTTAGCGTTTTTTACCAAACAACTCATCATCTATGGCTGAAATTCTAGAATCCAGTGATCGAAACACTGGGCTCCCTCCAAACCCCTCTACTCCACCAAATATTCAAGATCTGGCTAGCATAATGGCTAATTTAGCCCAAGGGCAAATGACCATGCAAGAAACCATGCGTCAACTTATACAAGCTGTTCGAGGTGGAGTACCGGATCAATCAGGACAACAAAATGCTCAGAGAAATACCCATATGCCATCTTCAATAACTAGACGAATGCTATTCCCAAAAGTCTCTCAATCTAGACAAACTGACTCATATCGTACTGAGAGATCTAATGATCCTTCGTATCAAATCGGTCGGACCTCATCATACCAGCTACAGATTCTGAACGGAAGGTCACTCTAACTCCAGAAAGGACTAGTGCTCTAGAAAGGTTGAGTAGAGTCTCTCCTTTTGATAGCTTGGGCCCTAGGAGGAATAGAAGTCCTCCTAGGATTGCGTTGAGGAACTCTCAACGACCATCAGACCTAAGGGAAGGTTCTGCCCAATCACGCCCAACAGCCCGTAATGAAAGGTCCCAAGAGGAAAACTCAACGCGATCAGTCGCTCGAACAAATAAGCCTGAGGTGGGGAATGATGCATGGAAAGGCTCTATTCAAAGGTTGGAAGATAGGTTAGGGTAAATGGATAAGGCCAAGAATCCCTACAAAGAACTTTTGCACAAGGGACACCATTCGTGCAAGAAATTATGGATTTTCCCACACCATCAAAATTCAAAGCTCCTATGGTGACACCTAAATATGATGGAAAAACTGATCCTGTCCTTCATATAAAACAATACCAAGTTGCTGCCGATATTTATGCGATTCCAGACGAGATGAGATGTAGGGAATTTTTAGGAACTCTCATCGGGTCAGCTCAGATATGGTACAACAACCTTCCTCGGGGGATGATTGCGACTTTCCTTCAACTGGCAGAGCTTTTCATAGAGAATTTTGGTTTTGGAGCGAAACCAGTTAAACAAGCATCGCACTTAATGAGTGTTAAACAGAAGATAGACGAAAGTACCAGGGACTATATTACTCGTTTCAATAATGAGAAACTTGAGGTAATTGATTACGAGGAGAAGACAGCAATTACTACTTTGATGAGTGGACTATTACTAGACAAGTTGTACTATACTTGGGCCAAAGATCCACCTAGGACCATGGCAGAACTGATGGTAAAGGCAGCTAAAATCATGAATGCTGAGGAATCCATGGTTGCGAAGAAGAATACAGACACTAAGAAGACTAAGGTTGAGGCTGGTAAAATCGGAAAGAAGAATCAGAAGAATAATGGTGGAAACAGGCAGTCAAAACGTAAGCAAGTGATAAAGCAGATGAGGAAGTATGAAAATTATACTCCCTTGAGGGTAGACATAAACCACATTCTGAAAGAGATCAAGAATAGCGAGGAGCTAACCTAGCCAGAGCAAATGAAGGCAGATCCTGACAAAAGGGACAAGTGTAACTACTGTGAATTCCACAAAGATCATGGCCACATGACCAAACGTTGCATAGCTCTTCAGAATGCAATTGAAGCACTCATTAGGCAAGGAAAACTAATTAAATATGTTGATCACCAAAATAGTTGAAAAATCAGTAATAGAGGAAAGCAAAGATCTAAATCTCCTCGTCGAGCAAAAGAAGGCAAGAAGAGAGATCACGAAGATGATCCAAAAGATGATCCCAATCTCCCCAAAAGACCAAGACAGCCATAACGAGAGGTATTTTTAATCCATTTTGGATCATTTGAATGTAATGTCATTTCAGGTGGAGATGTAGGAGGTGGAGATCTGACTGCGGAGAGAAAAGCTTACCTCAATGAGGCCCAAGCTTGCTCTTACATATAGCGAATAAACTTGGTTGAAGATGATTGCCCGAGGAAGGTGAATAGGGACAAATTGGTCATCGGCTATTCTAAAAATGACCTGGAAGGTGTACTATATCCTCATGATGACCCATTTGTGATCAAGATGAGAATGAAGGAAGTGGCGATTTCACGGGTACTGGTGGATAATGGTAGCTCTGCATACATCATGTTGTACACATGCTTTGACAGTTTGAATTTAAAGTTAGCCCAGTTGGAGCCATATCACAGGCCTCTCCTCGATTTTACTGGCGAAAGGTTTTTCCACTTGGGACGATCAAGTTGGACATGCTTATTGGTACACGGCCTGCTTGCCGAACAGAAAGAGTACGTTTTTTTATGATGGATAAAAACATCCAATCATCCTACAACATCATCATGGGAAGGGTAGGTCTGAAGAAGTTCGAGGCAGTACCATCTACCATACATCAATGTTTAAAATTCCCAACCAACTTTGGAGTGGGAGTTGTGAAAGGCGACTAGAAAATAGCTCGGGAATGCTACTATTCGTCTGCCGAATAGGAGGAATGAGAAGAATCTAGGAATAAGACTACTACATACCAAGTGGATGAAACATAAGATGTAGAGACTGAAACATTAGATCCTAGAGACGAGTCTTAGCTCGTGAAGGGCCAGGTCATGGAAGCTACCAAAAATATCATTCTGGACGACGAACACCCAGAACGAACAACCCAAATTGGTACGTCATTGGATGTATAATTAAAACAAGAACTGGTAGCATTTCTAAGGTGCAGAAAATAGACCTTTGCATGGAGTCATGAAGACATGCCAGGGATAGATCCAAGTTTCCTGTGCCACAAGCTCAACGTGAAGAAGGAGGTCAAGCGAGTGAAGAGGCGAAGAAAGGTGTTCAACCCTGAAAAGAATCAAGCTATACAGGAAGAAGTTAAGAAACTACAGAAAGAATTTTTTATTAAGGATGTCAAGTATCCTGATTGGCTAGAAAATGTGATGATGGTAAAGAAGAAAAATAATAATGAAGGATGTGTGTAGACTTCACTGATCTTAATAAGGCATGCCCAAAGGATCATTTTTGTTTGCCTCAAATCGATCAGCTGGTGGATGCTGCCTCGGTGCATGAATTTTTGAGTTTCATGGATGCTTACTCTTGCTACAACCAGATTAAAATAAAACCTGAGGATAGGGAAAGTACCTCATTTATCACCTCAAGGGTAACTTATTTCTATAATGTTATGCCTTTCGGCCTTAATAATGTAGGGGCAACATATCAGCGGCTGATGAATAAGGTGTTTGCAGAGAAAATCAGTCATAACATGGAGGTTTATATCGATGATATGTTAAGGAAAAGCAAGAAAGTTGTTGATCATTTAGTTGACCTAGGTCAAACTTTTGATCAATTAGAGAAATATCAAATGAAGTTGAATCCCACCAAATGCATATTTGGAGTACGAGAAGGTATGTTTCTCGCGTATATTGTTAACCAATGAGGTATCGAGGCGAACCCTGAGAAAATTAAGTCCCTATTGGAGATACGATCTCCATCTACGAATAAGGAGGTGAAAAGTCTCACAGGGCGAGTTGCAACACTTAACAGATTTGTGTCATGAGCAACAGACAGATGCCTCCCATTCTTCAAAACACTTTGAAAAACTTTTGAGCGGAATGATGAATGCGAGGAGGCCTTTCAAGAGTTGAAGAAATATCTGAGGAAATCTTCATTGTTATCTGGACCAGTGATGGGAGAAAGTCTATAATTGTATTTGGCGGTTTCAGATAACGCAGTTAGCTCAGAATTAATAAGGGTGGAGGATGGAGTGCAAAAACCAGTCTATTACACCAGCAAGGCCTTCTGAGGAGTAGAGATCAGATATCCAAGACTGGAGAAGTTAGCACTAGCACAAATCGAAGCAATCAAAAGGATGAGGACATACTTCCAAGCCCATACTATAGTAGTGTATACTGATATTCCACTAAGATAAGATCTGCACAAATCGGAGAAATCGATAAGATTGATGTAGTGGGCAGTAGAACTTAGTGAATATTACATAGTTTATGAGACTAGGTTGTCACTTAAGGGACAGTAAGTAGCAGATTTTATCGCAGAGTTTACTCACTTTGACACATCCGAAGAGTAGAAGTTTAATACAGACCAACCCGTAGATGTTACGGGATCATCGAAGATAGCACCCGACCAACTTCCATCCGTGGATAAGCAAGAGAAAATAATCAACGAGCATCGAGAAGTGTCGGGGGAAGACAAAAGGAAGTATCAAATATTCAACCAAGGAACTCTATCAGACCAAGAGTTTGATAATGAAGTACTTGTATGGAACCTATATGTGGATGGCTCTTCGTGCGCCACGGGCAGTGGAGCGGAAATAGCTTTAAACAGTCCTAATGAAATTCATATGGAGTATGCTCTACTTTTCAATTTAAGGCTTCCAATAATGAGGCTGAATATGAGGCTATGATCGTGGGTCTAAATCTGTCCAAAAGCATGAAGGCAGAGTAGGTTATTATATTCAGTGATTCACAATTAATCGTAAATCTAATTCTCAGAGTGTATGCAGCAAAGGGAGAAATAATGGTCAAGTATCATGAAAAAGCTATGGAGGTTATCTCGACTTTTATAGAAGTTCAGTTGATCAGAATACCGAGACTAGAGAATGCAAGAGTCGACGCCCTAGCTCGGCTAGCATCAGCAACATACACCAAGCTACGAAGAACAATCCGAATAGAAATCCTGGTAGATCTGAGCGTGGATAAAGATTTGATGATGAAATTCATTTTCCTTGACTTGGGACCATCCAGGATGGATCCCATCAGGGCCTATATTAAATAAGGGGCTGTGCCACCTGATAAACTCACAGCCAAGAAACTGAAGTTTAAAGAAGCTCGTTACGTATTGACCAGTGGCATTTTGTATAGAAGAGGTGTTATAGCAGGACTACAAAGAGATGTCCATTCCTCTGAAGTTAAAGACTTGATTGGAGAGGTTTATTAAGGGTACTGCGGAGCCCATGTAGCAGGTCGGACGCTTTTGCAAAGGATAACAACACAGGGGTATTACAGGCCAACGATGAGAGTTGATTGTGCAACTTATGATAAGAAATGCGATAAATGCCAACATTTATCTTCCATTCGAAGAACTCCCCAAGCATTGTTAACACCCATCACATCCCCTTGGCCATTCTCCATGTGGAGGATAGACTTGGTCAGGCCACTTCTAACGACCAAAGGAAGATTCAAATACCTAGTGGTTGTTGTGGATTATTTTACCAAATGGGTGGAAGATGAACCTCTCATTGATATGACATATGATAAGGTCTATCAATTTATTTGAAAGAGTATTATTTGCAGATATAGTCTCCCACATGCATTCATTACTGACCATGGAACCCAATTTGAGAACGAGGAATTCACTGCATATTGTCATCAATCCAATGTACAGAAGATCCACTCCATGCTAGGCCATCCCCAGAGCAATGGGCAAACTGAAGTGACGAACAGAACCCTACTGAATGGTTTGAAAAAATAACTGGATGATGCGAAGGGAAATTGGATTAACGAGCTACACTCTGTGTTGTGGTCTTATCGCACTACACAACGAACAGTAACTGGGGAGTCTCTATACATGTTGACATTTGGGAGTGAGGATGTCATACCTACTGAATTGGGTCTACCCACAGATAGGGTGCTTAATTTCAATTCTCTTGTAAACGACTTGATGAGACGATTAGACCTGGATATGCTCGAAGAAGTTAGGGAAGAAGCATCAATCAGGAATGCAGTATACCAACAACGAACATCCTTGTTCTATAAAAAAAAGAGTGAAGAAGTGCGATCTGAAAGAGGGGGACTATGTGCTGAAGAAAGTGATCCAAAAGCATAACAAACTGGAGGCCAACTGGCATGGACCTTACAGAGTAACTGAAGTTGTTCGTCCAGGGACATACAGAATTGAAACTTTAGATGGAGAAGAATTCAAGAACGCATGGAATGCAGAGCATCTGTGCAAGTACTATCAGTAATTAAAATCCATTGTAACACATTGCTTTCGATATGAATAAAGTGATGTTTCACCCATATTTCTTTCTTTGTTGAATTTTTTTCGGAATATTAGTTCTACACACTACACAAACACAAATTCCGAGTAGCGACCACCAACTTCGATCGGTCGGTAATTCATTAACCAGTAACTCCAGTTGGTCGGTAATTCATTAACCACTAACTTTGGTTGGTCGGCAATTCATTAACCACCAACTCCGATTAGTCAGTAATTCATTAACCACCAATTTCGATTGGTTGATAATTCATTAACCACCAACTCCGGTTGGTCGGTAATTCATTAACCACCAACTCCGGTTGGTCGGCAATTCATTAACCACTAACTCCAGTTCGTCAGTAATTCAATAACCACCAACTCTGGTTGGTCGGCAAACTAGGCAAGAAGATGGATGAACTCCCGGGGCATCCACTGTCTACGCAACAAGGTAATCCTGAAGAGATTACTACAACTAAGCAGGAACATGGGATGAAAATCATTCCATTGCTTAGGCCCAAAGAGTGACAAGTCACTATAATCAGACAACAAATGGGACAAGTTCCATTATCTAAAAATGAAGGAGGATATATCTATATATATATATATATATATATATATATATATATATTCACTAATGAATAATGAGGACATTCTATAAAATATTTCCAAGAAAATGAAATTATAAAAGAAACTAAATCTTTCTTTATTAAAACCAAGAAGTTTACATACAATATGAAATTGGTTTCATTACAAATGTCTTATTCTATGGGTTTCTTTCCCTCTGCTTTTGACACAGGTTCCACCCCAGCTGGAGGATCATCTAATGCATAAGGAGAGTTTATAAAGTTCATGTCTCACCGCATTTTAACATTAATTATGGATGGTCGTCAAGCAAGTGCTTTAGACGAGATATCTCAAAGTTTGAATGAAGACTATAATCACCAAGATACTTGGAGATCAAAATCCGAGGAATGGCAATGGCTGGAATCTAACTAAGGTCAAGTTTGAAGAGAGGCATAGGTAAATTAAGAACTCCAGGTTCATAATAATCCTACAAGAAATGACCTTGCTCCAGTTTCAGAACACATAAGGCATTCAACCACCCCTGCTTATATCCTTTATTATTCGACTACTGCAAACGAGCATCTAGATGATACAGAGCTTCATTATACCCATCCATCCAAAATTCCCTAGACTGCTTGTGAAATTGATAAGTCAATCTCTCAAGTTGCTCGTGGAGATTTTTCAATAGAATTTCTTTACTTTCCAGTGCAGAACTCTGATTGGATAGTTGGTCGGTGAAACTCTGAATCTTCTTATATTTTTTTGCCAAAGCCTGATTCTTCGCCATCAGTTGAACGGCTTAATTTTCTAAGGCCAATTGAGTTCTTATCTCATCAATAGTAACCCGACCAGCCCTTGCTCGTCCACGAGAAGAAGATCTTGCTCTACCACAAGAAGATGTGGAAAGTCTAGTTCATTTCAAAGTATCTAACTCATCCCGTAAGTTAGCATTTTCTATTTCTAAAAAGGAAAAACCATCATCACTAATTAGTACCAAGGCTCTCGAAGAAGAAGAGGAAACAGATTTGAGCTATTTTATTTCCTCCTGCAACACGATATTCTCTTGCTCTAGCATCTTGGCAATATGTCTATGCTCTTCAATCTCAAGCTTTAACACACTTTCTCTTGAGCTGAAATGTATCTGTCATATCCCTTGTCAGCACTCAGTTGTTGGTACTTTTTCTCATAATCTCCATGCAAAAGTGTAGTGGATTCTTTGTACTACTGCTGACGTTCTTCGATCGTTCTTTAAAGATCTTCAACCATTTCGTAATAAGCCACAATGTTGGCTATAGCATAAGCAATTAGGTACTTCAAGTACTGGTAAGCATCAATGTTTCATTCAGAGGCACCTGATCCGAGTATGTTAATTATTTGGGCCTCAGTAAAGTCTACATGACCAACTTTGAAATAGTCATTGCACTTCTTCATCAACTCGGTATCATTAGTTGATAAGAGTTCCATCCTGGCCACAAACTAGAAAAGAGAAAATGAAAAATAAAATCAACAATGATGCGAACAGAGCAAGTAAGAGAGAAATTCCACACGAACAACAAAAGTTCATTTTTTATTCATCAAAACAAAGGAAAACACTGTTCGGGGTTACATCCAAAAAAAATAATGCGATAAAAGACCCGAACAACTTTACACCTTCTCCTATTTCCTACGACTTCTTCAGATGGTTTGGATGAAAGGGTTGGTTGGTCGGAGAGCAATGGCAGTTGCTCGCCAGATGTGCCAGCTTATTTTGACTTTCTCGGAGGGTTGAACAATAGCAACAACATGGACCTGTTCTCCTATCATCATAGAAGACTCATCTGATGCATCTTCATTTTCTTCTTCTTCTCCAAGAGAGGGAGGAAGGCCATGAGTATGCTCCTAGAACAACTCATAATTTTTAGCAACCTTTAATTTTTTCAAAGCTGCTATCCATACATCCCTAAAATATTTAACACTGGCATACTCCATTTAAGAAGACATAACAGCCAGGCCCTTATTCCAACCCTTGTCCCAACCAGCACTAAAATATTTTTTAACAGCAACTTTCCTTTTTGCTCTCTCTAAGGAAGTCCTTTCCCTAAGTATCTCTTCAACAGACTTCAGTTTTTCTTCTACCTCTATTTTACGTCGCTCAGCATCTTGAAGCTTAGAAATATTTTTCTCAGCAGGTTTAAGCTTGACTTCAAGCTCCTCTTTACGTTGTTCATCATCCTTAAATTTCTTCTCCAACTCCTTGGAGGAAATCACAGATTGATCTCGATTTAGTTCAACAAACTTAAATTGTTTCTCCCATGCATTTTTGTCTTCCTCATACTTCTGACGAGATTCCTTCAGAGATCGAGTTAATCCATCAAAATCTTCTTCCATTCCACTCGAAAAAGTGGAAGCCCTGATGGCTTCATCTTTCTTCAAAATACTATTGAAACACATCACGAGCTGAAAAAAGAAAGAAGTTTAATTCAACATATGAATATAGTAATAGAAGATAAAGGACTCCGGCTAACAATACTTATTGACGTAATATGTTGAGCAGCCAAAGTAATAATTCTCTCACGAGAAAAGGTATCTTCTATGCCTTAGAATTCTGGGATAGTCCAAGATATGATAAAACCCATGGAAGAGCTCGGAGGAATAAGAGCTGGAACATTTGAAGGTTAAGAGATAGGGTCAACAGGTCTCTCAGTAGGACTTCTCTTTAATCTCCTTAGAGGAGCAGGAGCACTTTCAATTGAAGGTGTTGTCTCTATTTGTGAAACGACAACAGTTTCACTCGAATGTGTTGTCTCTTTTGGAGGCACAGGGGGCTTCTTGCCAATTTCCTTAGTAGCAGTAGAGGGGGTACATCTATATTCTTTGTCCCCTCATCTGGGAAATCTTGTTTGTTCTTCTTTGCCTCTTCAGTGGCAAAGTAAGACTTATCAAAAAATG
The DNA here is from genome assembly GCA_949130495.1 of Sambucus nigra. Classification (NCBI taxonomy): domain Eukaryota; kingdom Viridiplantae; phylum Streptophyta; class Magnoliopsida; order Dipsacales; family Adoxaceae; genus Sambucus; species Sambucus nigra. The sequence continues at coordinate 381,875,602 of OX422224.1, forward strand.
CGGGAGCTTTCCTCTTCTTCATCAGATCAGTAATAGGAGTACTTAAATCAGAAGAAGATCCTTCCACACTAGTTTCAGAAGTTGGTATACGATCAAGATCAACCACCACAAGACGAGCAATGAAAGATGAAGCGGAGCTTCTGTATCTCAACAAATATGAAGCGTACCTCACGTGCTTTCCACTGATCGACTGATGCAAGACCTAGATAAGTTGTAAATGTTTTATGTTAACATCGGTCTCTTTTGGAGGCTTCCTTTTACTGTCAACTGTAACAAACAAAATTAATGTCAGTGATGCATTTCATCAAATACAAAGAAAACAAGATTTCAAAAATAAAAACAACATATCCCATTGCCATAAGGAGGATATCTGGGACCTTGGTACACATCATTTCCATTTAATGGAGGTTGTTGCCAATTTTTCATCACAGCCCCATGATCAAAATAGTCCCTATTGGCGTCGAGAAGATTGACAACTAAAGCTCTATTTGAAAACCTAGTTTTTAAATAGAAAGTAGTGTCGCTTGTAACCCATCTATAACAATACATAATTTTTGGAATTCCTAAACGAGTTCCACGAAGTTTATTCAACCTATATACGCCATTAACTACCCTCCATGTATTTGGAGCTACTCTTGCAGGTAAAATATTGAAATATTGGCAAAACTCCAAACATAGAGTATTTGGAGGGAAAGAAAAGCCACATTCAGCTATAAAAAGAGTTGGGAACTAGTGTCCCTCAGCTAAAGAAAATAAATCAGAAGGATAAGGAAGTTCTTCCAAAATAACCCACGAAGGGATTGAAAAATCAGACCGAAATTTATCCAACGATTCAACAAGATAAACCTTGGTGAATAAAATAAATAAAGAAGAAAGAAGAAAATCTTACAGAATAAAAAGAGATCAGTTAACAATGAATGATGAAAATAATGAAGTCACAAGATAGAGAGAAAATGAAGAGTTCGGAGATACAGATTTGAAAAGTAGAAGACGATAGGATTTTGTCGCACTTAAATACTTTACCTCGGGAATAGAAAAAAGTAATGATTACAAGGAAAGACGTTTGCATTTCCGGCATCTAAAAGAGCAAAAGGGCACAAATATCAAAGTGATCGTGAAAATTCAAAATATTTATGAAGCATGATATTATGTGCTAAAAAGGAATTAAAGTATTCTCCTAAATCTTTGAAAACCAGTAATCCGAACAGTTTTCAAGAAAAATGTTCCACACTCTTCCTCAACCTCAAACTGTGAAACATTGGGGGCTTCTATTGATACCAAATTTTGTTTGCTGACATGGACCAATCATATGAAGACATGTGTAAACTTACGTGGCAAATATGAATACTTTCAACGAGCAGTATACTTAAGCGCTCCGAGATACCGAGCAACTTAAGCGGTCCGAGGTACTTAAGCCTACCGAAAAACTTAAGCGGTTCGAGCTACTTAACATGCAGAGCATCCACATCAAGAAAACCAAAAGGCAACTACGCATTAAATTCCCATTATTATCGTACAGATGTATATGTCTGCTAGATAACAGTGCATTATCTTTTCATATGTACACCCTCAAGGCTATAAATACATTGTAACCTCCTCATAAGAAGGGGAATTTGGATCTCTTGGTGAACCTATTATCGAGATTCAAGGCAAACAGTCAGCAATACAAAATAGTGGACGTAGGCCATTTTCATAAGGCTGAACCACTTTAAAAATCCTTTGTCTTATTTATCTGTGATTGACTAATTAGATATAATCTAGTTTTTGACATCAACATATATATATATATATATATATATATATATATATATATATATATATATATATATATATATATGTGTGTGTGTGTGTGTGTGTGTGTGTGTGTGTGTTCATGTGTGTGTGTGTGTACCATCTTATATGCGACATGCAAAGGCATTTACCGTTGGTGTCTCGTTCATGCTCTATCGACAAGTCCGGGGAAATATCTTATCCTAAGCGGACATCACAAAACACACATAAGTTGAGGTGTTCCCTACGCAGTATACCAATTAACGGCTCATACCTAGCGGTGACAAAGGCTCCCAGCATCAACACCTACCTCCCGTAGATTGACCTACTACGTAGTACCTAAATGACCTACACATTGTTTAGACCACTTGTGTCGACGTACTCTAAGCGGTCCGAACGCATGTGTTTGTGAAAGCTAGATGTGATATTGATTGAATGTGGATTCTAAAATTCCAATTCAAATATTATTTAATCAATTGTCAATTTTGAAGCCAAATTAAATTAAAGCCTAAAATAAATATCTAGATGGGTAAATCAAACCATCACAAATAATTTGCTGACACGCATATTTCGGAAAAATAAATAAAGGTAAAACTCTTTTATCTCACTATAAAAAGTAAATTGCAACTTACATACACAATGAAATCTGCAATGAATATCCCTAGACACTCACATAGACATGTAGACTAGAGTCAGCAATGGATCAATCGTAGCAACCCACAAGAACACGCAACTCTGAATCAGCTAGGAACACCCATGAGTACTCCCAATGACACGCATTATTTAGCCATAGATTTACCCTCTCTACAAGAGAGACTTGAACAAGATCGTATCTTGGGTTCCAAAATAATTCACTAAACTATTGGGATTTTGTTGAATTGAAAAATAAAGTTTTAAACCCTAAATAAAGAAGACAAAATCGTTGTGTAGTTTGCATTTTTTGTAGACTGGAAAAACTTAGGTCTTCTTAACGAAAAATGACTCATTTAATACGCTACTTATAAAAAAAAATTGAGCTGGTGCGTCGCTCGAACGAAAATAGGAAGGATCTCGAATGAGATGAGTTGTCGCTCGAACAAGGACATCACGCGACATTGAATTGTTGCTTGAACGACAATGTCTTGTTGCTCGAATGACCAGAAGTCAAATCTCTTTTTATAAAACTCCGCCTCAACACTTCGAAAAAATTATTTTGACGAAAAACAATGCCTCAGGTGTTTAAAAATAGTTTAGAAAAATTATCCCAATGTTGATATTTGGATACAACTTGATGCATGATTGAACTTGAACTTTTCTTCAACGTTCGTAGCAGTATATGACATATTGTAATGTAAATAGGACTATGTAGTACACACTAAAAACATCTGAATTATCAAATCAAATGTCCTATATAAATCTAATACCCTCCCATGAACCCAAAACTGAAAAGGTACTAAAAATGTATGTCTTCAAACTTACTTCAAAAAAATTTGACATCTTCAAATTGCGAACGTTTCTTTATCATCATCAGGGTGTACAAAACATTGGTCTTCAACTTTTGTTCCTACACACATGAGACGAGAAACATATAACTTTGTGACATATCGAGTTTGAAATGAGATAAACATAAATCTAAACTAAGATTAAATATCAAATCTCCCCTATAGAACTCCCCCATTAAATCATAATTCGTTCTCCCCCTTTTTATTTGTTTCTAAATGGACAAGGAAAAGAATAAATAAAAATAATCATGGAGTGTCACGACAAGCAAAGCAAACAACTACAATCATCAAGGATAAACTTGAAAGCATTCACCAACTATTTTTTATTTTTTATTTTTTCAAAAAAAAATAATTTACAAAAAGAACATCACACACCATGAATTTATACTAAGATAACCAAATCGTGGAAATGGAATGAATGGATGTGAACATATTCGATAGGTAAATCAACTCAAACACACATAACAACTTTGCACGATGAATATGGATATTCCTAACGAATGAACTTCAAAATCATCCTTAGGTGTGAAAATTGTTGAATTCAAATGACATCGACTTAATTAAATCAACAAATCAAAGTCTAAAATGATTTCCACACCAATAACGTCTAAAATTATGTAACATTTTTTCAAGACTTTATCAGAACGTGAAAACCCGTTGATTTACTTCCATCCAAACTCCCTCGAGTATATATTTGTTTTCCAAACTCTTTTGAGGTTTTTATTTCTTTTTTCAAATTCAAAAAATTCTATTGGCACCATTTTTGGCATATGATTATTTTTATTGCCTTATTTTTTTCTTGGCCTCTTTTAAATGGTGGCTTTCACGACGAGTTAATTTTTTACTCTCGCAGCCCTTTCCTGTGTTCACTCATCATTTTTTCACATTAAAAAAATCCCTCGCGGGCAACGGTTCTTACATGCACAACTTTTTTTGTCAAATTTTATTGCATTTGGTTCGTTTTAAAGATATGATTGAAATGAAAACACTTCGACCAAAATGTGATAGACAAGTACAATTATCAAACAAATCCATGTTGTATGCATTAAAGAAAATCATTAGTCAAGCATGAAGAAAGTAATCTCCAATATCATCTTAATGACTCCAAACATTATAAAGCTCATGGATGAAATGATGTATCATTTCAAAATACTATCGAATAGTCACATGGATATGGAATGATGTTATGACTTGGTCATCCTAAATGACCATACTTAAATGGTGCAAACAAAATACAAAACTCTTTTTGTCTTTTTCCAAAAATTTTATCAAAATAAAATCATTTTGGCTTTTTCAATTTTTTTCCCGAAAAAAGGAAAATCTTTTTGTATTTTTCCAAAAAAAAAAATTAGGAAACTTAAATCTTTTTGAGTTTTTGAAAAATATATCAAAAATGGAAAATATAAATACATATGTGGTACACACTAGTAATAGGCATAAAATATAATCATAAAAATCATCATATGCTAGCAAACAAGTCTAAACCTCAACCGTTAGGTGCGGTGGAGTTTTCCAAAGGTGGTGTCATCCTATGAAAACATCTATCAAGTCATGTGAATCTTGACCAAAAACTTTACTTGCTACCTAATACGTACAAGCTTTCTCACCTAATCATCCGGAGCATCATGTGTGGGTTCATATGTGGAAACATGTGGCAAAACTCTATATGACACACTACCAAAATTAAAGAAAAATTCCCTCAAGTGTCCGCTCTTCTTTTAATGGGTGCAAATATACACAGGCCTAGGAACACCTCTCCTAAATCATCTAGGATGCACTCGCCTATCTGTAATGGGACGCCTAGGTAGGTTGGGTCGAGAGCCAAATGGATCAATCACAAAATTGGGAACCATCTCGGGTTCAATGTGGGAATTAGACGCATCATCATGACCTATTCCTAATCTCTCAACATTACCCAAAGAGAGACCGAGGAGTATATTTCCAACCATCTTAGATGTATCCTCTATAGGGACCTTTACCTCTCGGGCTCATTTGAGATCTAACTCTAATTGGACAACACGAGATTAAAGTTCACTCTTTTCCTGACCTACGACGATCAACTGCTCAATCAAAGTAATCTTCACCTTCTCGAGTTGACTCGTTGACGCCTCAAATCCCCTTAAACTCTCAATCTCCCTCTCCAAATCTATCACCCTAAGACCTAAATCCTTATTCAACTTCTTAATCTTTAAGGAGTCAGCATATAAATCTGTAAATGCAATTTGGAGCTCACTTTCACCTTCACTAGCGTTCTCACTCTCACAATCACTAGAAACACTCAAATCATCCTCGGGGGTCTCACGTGCATAAGTATCCTCATATTCATGGGACAAATTAAGTGTGCTCATGTGACTAGATAAAAAGGCAACACATATCCCATGTGAATATTCATCCTCGGAATCCTTCACTTCTTCCTCACTATTACTAAGAGTGGTTAGCATGGCAGTCTTTTTTCCCTTTCTCTTTAGCCTAGTTAGAGACTCAAACGCCTTCAGCCCCTTACCCTCACATTCAAAACATCTATCTTCTTCCTCACCCTCTTTATCTTTATCTTTGTCACCTCTCTCTTTGGCCTCATCTTTCTTTTTATTTTTCACAAAAATCTTTTATTGGAAGAATTTTCTTTGGAAATTTTGAGAAACATTTTAAAATTTTAGCAAGCATTGCCATATCAATATCAAACTCGCCCTCAAACTCGGAATCACAAACTCTCACTATCTTTTTCTGATTTCTCTTGGACACTTACTTTCATTTCCTAGACTGGGATCTAAGTGATATCCCTCTATCCTTAGGCTTGATAGTGTCAGGAAATATGTCAATTTCTTATGTCTGGAGATCTCCTAGTAGCTCTTCTAACTTGAGATTTCTCAAATTACCTAAGAAATTCAAAATAGTAACTTTTTGGATAAAATGTTTAGGCAACGATCTCAAAATCTTTTTAACCATTTGTGCATCAGGAATGTGCTCACCAAGATTGAAACTAATGTTGATAATGTCAAACAAACGTGCATAAAAATCATAAAAACACTCAAATTCAAGCATGGTAATTATTTCAAATTGAGTAGTTAAATTTTGAAATTTTGACTCTTTGACCTCATTTGTGCCTTCATGGGTATGTTGTAAAATGTACCACGCTTCTTTTGACGTAGTGCACATCATAATACGCCAAAACTCGTCATGAGTGACGGATCCAGAAATTGCACTTAGCCCTCAAGAATTAAAAGTACTCCATTTAAATTCGTCCACAGTCCAGTCTGTCACAGGCTTAAGATTGGTAACATTAGTAGCGGTGACAGTGGGAGGAGTTCGCACTCTTTCACAAACAACACATACTCGCTCATCGATGACTTTTAATTGATATTTCATACGAGATTTTCAATAGGCATAATTAGACCCGTCAAAAATTGACGACCTATTATATAAGTTTTCATTCGGAAACATTGCGAAAAAATTTCAAATATATATTTTTTCAAAAAACTTAGTATCACAAAAATTTGAGGAAAATAGGACCATTCGATAAATTAGAGAAACCCGCTCTGACACCAATTTCCGAAAGCTAGATGTGATATTGATTAAATATGGGTTCGCAAATTCCAATTCAAATCATATTTAATCAATAGTCAATTTTTAAGCCAAATTAAATTAAAACCTAAAACAAACATCTAGGTGGGTAAATCAAACCATCACAAATAATTTGCTGACACCCAGATTTCAAGAAAAAAAAACAAAAGAGAAAACCTTCTTATTTCACTATGCAAAGTAAACCGCAAGTTGCACACAACGAAATCTGTAATGAATATCCGCAAACATTCACATAGACACATAGCCTACAGTTAGTAATGGATCAATCATAGCAACCTATAATAACACGCAACTCTGAATCATCCAGGAACACCCACGAGTACTCCTGATGACACGCAGTCTTTAGTCATAAATTTACCATCTCTATATAAGAAACTTGAATAAGATCATATCTTGGGTTCCAAAATAATTCACTAAACTATTTGGAATTTTGTGAATTGAAAACCAAAGTTTTAAACCCTAAATGAAGAAAACAAAATCGTTCTGCAGCTTGTACTTTTCATAGACTAGAAAAACTCAGGTCTTCTTAACAAAAAAATGACTCATTTAACACACTGTTTATAAAAAACTTGAGTCGGTGCATCGCTCGAATGAAAATAGTATGTCGCTCGAACGAGATGAGTTGTTGGTCGAACGAGGACATCGAGCGACATTGCATTGTCGCTTGAACGACACTGTCTCGTCGCTCGAACGACCAAAACATCAAATCTCTTTTTTGTAAAACTCCGTCCCAACACTTCAAAAAAATTCTTTTAATGAACAACACCTCAGGTGTTAAAAAACAATTTAGAAAAATTATCCCACACTTTAACTGAACCGTTAAGGGAATTAAATACAACCTTACGAAAATCTATCTCGCTGAGTCTTTTCTGTTGAAGAATATTGATATTCGGATCCATCGTGATGCGTGATTGAACTTGAACTTTTCTTCGATGGTTGTAGCGGTATACGACATAATATAATGTAAATAGGACTATTTAATATATGTCCTTACATCATGAAACCCCAAGTCGATAGGACCGTCACAAAAATTGGTATGTCCACACATATACACATAAGTACATATTATTTATCGCCATATAATATATATAGGAAACTACTCTATAATTACCTAAATGTCCCACGTCATATCCGTATATGTTCATCAATTAATAATTGACCATCTAGTTAATTATTCATTCTATTTTCTTAACAATTATTTAACCGTCTAGTTAAATATAATATTTCAACTAATATGAGCGTCATATTTACATTTTTTTTATAAGTTTCTCGTTACCCCAAACATCATCCCACCAACTCGTATGGGGCTCTAAAAATATTCAGCATTAAATCATGGCCCAAACTTAACCTAACAACAGGACCGAATAGATTCGGTTTCTTCGCCAAATACATTCGCCCTGCCGAATCGATACAGACGAAGGTTGAATCGATTTGAAATTCCACTGCTTCCAAGTTCTTCGGTTTTCTAATATGGGTTCCCTTTATTCAATCACAAATTCTCTTCTAATGGTTCATTCAATTGATTAATCACATAAGTAAATCTCTACCACTTCGTTTCCCATCTTAGGATCATTAATTTCATGTCTTTAACATCGATTCTTTCCCCAAATATCCCAAAATTCATGAATGCACTTAAAGGAATCTTCTAAAATCTCCACAATATGTAATTCAATTTATGGGCATATAATATGAAATTGATATCAAAATGTGCTAGTCATAAATTTTGGATAAAGTCCTCTACATAATATTCCAAGATCTCCCAATTTCATCTCAATAACCCTAAGGTTTCCATCATCAAGTTTCAAGAATCAATTTCCAAGATTTATGGGTTACAACCTATGTTAGAATTAATACTCTACCTACATGAGATTAATTCCTAACATTTATTCATCAAAATACAACCTAAAACCAAGAATTCACATGAGGACATTATAATGCATCAAGAAGTACATTGTAAATTAAATAGATCAAGAGAATCCTTGCCTGGATATACGGGGAATGAAATCTCCATTTAATTTCTTTAATTCTCCTTTGAATTCCTCTCAATTTCTTGATGTGGATCATTCCTCTCTCTCACTCCCTCTGTGTAGTGTGGCTAGGGTTCTTAAAAGTAACCTTTTGGAAGTGATGAATTCCTAAATCCCGAGTTGGCTTATAATCTCAAATTTTGGACACCCAAATGGACCCGAATCCATACCCAGACTAGCCCAAAAGTTTTTCAACTTATCTACCTATACCCCGGGGCCATTTCTAAAGGTTTAAAATGCCTAAACAAGCCAATAAATCCTCCCAAAATGCGTCCCAATTATTTATGTTTCACTTAGATGTTTTTATTGTATTTAAACGACACGCACCCATAATTTTATTTACGTGTGATTTATTTTTCACTTGTGAACTCGTTATGCCAAATCGAGTCTTTTATTTATATAATAATGAATAAATATTTATTTTCAACTTAAATTTTTTTTACCCATTTAATTTAAATCTACCCGATTTAATTTATTCCCAAACTAAATCCGAAATTATTATATCTATTTACGTCGAAATGTTTTATTATGAAAATACAGGGTATTACATTCTCCTTCTTTTATAACATAAGCTAAGCCTTAACCTTATATTTTAATCCGCGTTATTACCCAAGTTTTACTCCTAATTAGTCCATACCTATATCCCATGAGATAAAGGCTCACCCATGCCTATCATAACATCACGGTAGTGTCCATATATTCCACATCATATGTATTCACACGCTTCATTAACAAATATTAATGACACATATACATCCAATTGGTACCATTCATACCAAGTATATCCATACATCGACTATATCACAACATATATACATGAAAAAAAATCATCTCAGTATTCGACTTCCCTCAACTCCCGACTTTTTCCAATTTCGTGTGTGGGACGTCTCGCAAGCGAAATCCAAACAAGGAACTTTCCTAATACACTGCAGTGCGGTTTACTCAGTTATTGAGATCCATCAACCCAAGACTAAAAATAAAACAAAAATTAAAATAAATGTGTTCAATAACCATGTAAATTCTAATGTGTGCCCATATCCAACTGAGGTCTCATCTCGCCTAAGGGATACACTGAATCTCGATAAATTTCCAATGTGATAATGCCCAGAACAATAACCAAAATGTCCAAAAGTACAACATTTCTCAACCCCTGACATTTGCAACTTTCGTTCATGGGATGTCTCACGAGAGAAATATAAACAAGGAACCCTCCGGATACACCACTACATAGCTTTGTCAGATGGTGAAATCTGTCAGTCCAGCACCCACATTTATAATGTGCTTAATTAATTTATAAGGCTCCCCAAACCCTCTCATCGTCCATTTAATCATATTTAGACTCAAGGTGTCACAATTCCTTTAGTATTTTCCATAGAGATAATGAACATTATTGCCAACTAGTCACATTACATTCAACTATTATCTTTAAATGGTCTCTTAAAATCAAATCAAACCCTCTGGTCTTCTTGCCAACTTATCCCTAGGACATTATCGTAATCTGATGTTATTTGAGAAAATAAGTTCTCATCAACTCTAAGATCTCCTAAAGTCAACTCTTATACTCTCATACACGAGGCACTATAGGTGCTTGTCCCTCAACTAGCGGGTGAAACAACGTAAAGCTCTTAAATTGAACGGAGTCTACCATCCTCAATGTACAAACAAGATAGTATTTACTACAGATTACTGTGCACTAATACTAAAATAGGCATGTCTTAGGAATAAAGTAATTTGGGATCATACCATCGTTGTTTATGCTGGCGTTGGCCCCTCTCCTGATGTGACGTTACACACGTATTTGTACTATAGTTACGGCTGTTCTCCCTGAGGTGTAGTTGGTAACACTGGTACGGCTAGTTCTACCAACACTAGTTAGACCTATAGTGGTTGACACCCCCTGAGGTCCCCGATCCCTTCGCTATCCCCTACCTCATGTGCTGCCTAATTACCTTAAGGGCAATCCCTAGCGAGATGTCCCTTCTCCCTACAAACATAACAATTGCCCTGAAATTGTTGCTTGTCTGGTTGTAGCCCCTGTTGGCCCTGATCTTGCTACTCTTTGCCCTAATGGCCTCGTTGTTGTTAGCCCTCTTGGACTTAGCCCCTACGGCCTTGTCCGTTCCCATCATTTGAACCCCTAGACCTCTTATGTTACTTTGAAGGTTGAGTACCCCAAAGTTGTTGGGCTTCCTAGATGTTACTCCCATTTACCTTAACCTTCTAGTTAGAAGTACAGGAGTCGTGTGTCTTTTCCCCTTTATTTTTCTGAAATGCCCTATGATCCTGAAAATGCAGTAAGGCAGCATTCACTACCTAGTTATATGTAGTGAAAGTCGAATTCCCCAATAGTGACTGTCCGATCTGCCTAACATAAATTTCCCCATATTTGTCTGCTCTATACTCCCATCCTCCTTAGCAAAATAGGAAAGATAAGTAAACTCTTCCTCTTATTCTCCCACAGTGCGACTCCCTTGCTTGAGATCCACGAACTTCTTTTGAATTTTTGATTGGTTTGCCTGAGGAAAGTATTTCCCCTAAAATTTCTCAAAACATTCATCTATGGTCAACCTATCTCCCTCTACTTCCTAAGTGACAGACTCCTACCACCGAAGTGATATTCCTACAAGTCGAAATAAGGCCAACATCTGCCTTTGAACTGGCATATACTCTACCATACAGAAATGTCACTGAATATCTCTCTTACACCTACTCACCACATTTAAATATATGAAATGCCAACACACTCCAGTGGTTAAGCCTTATTTAAGGCCTCCCTAGCTCTGTCCCAAAGTAATCCAAGTGTCTAAATCAGTAGAACCAACTATTGTGGTAGTAGTGGTTGCTGCTGAGGCTATAGTGGTTGAAAATGCCTTCACATATTTGCCATTGCGGTCGACACTAACTGAGCCACGATAGTTTCAACCTCTGTCACTCCAACCATAGGTGGGTCTAGTGGTAGCTGCTATTGTGGCTCCTACTAAGCCCCCTCCTCTGTAGCTAGTGAGATGCAACGTCTTGGCCTACCTCTCCTACCGTTTTCCATCTAAAAGAAAATGAGATTCGTATTAGTAAGTTATTGTAAAGAAGACAATGGTTCCTAAACATAGGGATCTATGCATCAAATAATGCAATGCATAAAATAATGAGATCAAACATAGATCCTAAGGACACTATAACCATGCTCTGATACCAACTATAATAAATCCCATTTTCTCATGTAAAGGCAGGCAAGGCACGATATGCCGAAGATAGGGCTTGTTTTTCAATTAATTCCATTCTTGGCACAAACACAGTAATAATCATATATTAAGGCCCATTCTTAAGGTTCAATGAATACTTTCATAACAATAAATAAATCCATTCCATCACTAAGTGTATAATAGATCTGGCGTGAAAAAAAGTATCTCAACCCAATATAATGTAAATAAATAAATCTCAAGATCATGCCCATACAAATGTCTCAAATAAAATAAGTAACTATAGCTTAAAAGAACCTAAGTTAGAGTTAATGAATCTGAAAGCCCGATATGCAAAAGAGAACTCAAGGCTGATACAGCACAATCCCTCTTTCCATGTCTAGGAACAACCTGGGGGGAAATATTTAAATTTGGGCCAAAGCCCTATATGTGCAATAATTAACTTAATAAATTTAAAATGCAATAAATACAGTTGATGCAAAATATATATTCCTCGTCTTCACTCACATGTGATTAACATCTCACCCCTCAACTAAGTGCGATATAATCTGCATCCCAACAAGTCCCAAAATAATATATGTGACAGCGTGCCAATTTAATATTCAAGTGGATTAACTATCATTAATTATTAAAAAGAAGTTGACTACATTCAATCACCAAGTCTTATATATATATATATATATATATATATATATATATATATATATATATATATATATATATATTTCATGAAAGTGGACAAAACAACTATTATGCATAGTATAATAAGGGTCTGCAGTTTATGTCTATAATCATAGACAATTAAATTAATCACATTAAAATTCGGGTGAAATGCACACACACACACACAAAAACAAATGTGTGTGTGTCTGCCCTTTCATATATGCGACATGCAAAGGAATCTACCATTGGTTTCTCATTCATATTCTATTGACAAATTAGGAGGAATCTTTTGTCCAAAGCGGACACCACAAACACACATAAGTTAAGGAGGTCCCTACGCAGTAAACCAGTTCACGGCCCTTACCTAGCCGTGAAAAAGGCTCCCAAAATCAACACCTACCCCTTATATATAGTGATACTACGTAGTACCTAAATGACTAATACATTGTCTAGCCCACGTATGCTGACATGTGTTATGGAGTCCCGTTGCACGAAACCCCAAGCTAATAGGCCCCTCCATGATCATTGGTATATCCACACATATACACATAAGTAATATTATTTCTCCTCATATAATATGAATAGGTAACTACTCTATAAATACCTAAATGTCCCACATGATATCCACGAACGTTCATCAGTTCGTAATTGACAATCTAGTAATTATTAATATTGATTCCTTAATAATTATTTAACCATATAGTTTAATATAATATTTCAATTAATATGAGGGTCTTCTTTTCATTTTTTTATAAGTTCCTCGTTACCCCAAACATCATCCCAACAACTCATATGCATTCAGCATTAAATCCTGGCCCAAACTTACCCTAATAGAAGGATCGAATCAATTCGGTTTCTTGGACAAATCGATTCACCCAGCAGAATTGGTTCAGACCAAGGCCTAATGGATTAGAAATTCCATTTCTTCCCAGTTCTTCTGTTTTCTAATTCGGGTTCTCTTTATTCAATCAAAAAATCTCTTCTAATAGTCCATTTAATTGATTAATATCAGAATGTTAAGGTCATAAATGTGTGATAAAATCCTCTACATAAGATTCCAAGATCTCCAATTTCATCTCAAGAAACCTAAGGTTTCTATCATCAAGTTTCAAGAATCAATTTCCTCGATTTCTGGGTTACAACCATTGTTATAATTAATCCTCTACCTACATGAGATTAACTCCTAACATTTATTCACCAAAATCCAACCTCAAACCCAAAAATCACATGAGGACATTATAATTCATCAAGAAGTACATTGGAAATTGAATAGAGCAAGAGAATTTTTGCTTGGATATACGAGGAATGAAATTTCCTTTGAATTTCTTGAATTCTCCTTTGAATTCCTCTTAATTTATTGATATGGCTTCTTCCTCTTTCTCTCCCCCTATCTGTGGTGTGGCTAGGGTTATAAGAAGTAGCCTCTTGGAAGTTAATTAACTTCTTAAATTAAAGTGATATATTCCTAAATCCCGAGTGAGGATAAAATCCCAAATTTTAGACCCCTAAATGGGCCAGAACAAGCCTAAAAGTTTCTCAACTTATATACCTATACCCCAGGGCCATTTGTAAAGGTTTAAATGCCTAAACGAGCCCATAAAGCCTCCAAAAATGCTTCCCAATTGTTTATATTTCACTTAGATGTTTTTATTGTATTTAAACAACACGCTCCCATAAATTTATTAATGTGTGATTTATTTTTCACTGGTGAACTCATTATGCCAAATTGAGTCTTGTATTTATATAATCATGAATAAATATTTATGTTCAATTAACTTGTTTTGCCTATTTAATTTAAATCTATCTGATTTAATATATTCCCCAAATAAATCCAAAATTATTAAATTTATTTATTCCGATATATTTTATTATGAAAATACGGGGTATTACATTCTCCTGCCCTAATACGGGGATATATTTTATTATTTAACTGTATATTTTAATCCGCATTATTACCCAAGTTTTACACCCAATTAGTAAATACCTATATCCCATGAGATAAAAGGAAAGGCTCACGCATGCCTATCATAACATTGTTGGTGTGTCCATATATTCCACATCATATGTACACACACGCATCATTAACAAAGATGAATGACACATATACATCCAATTGGTACCATTCATACCAAGCATATCCATACATCAAGTATACCACCACATATGTACATGTAAAAAGAAGATAATCATACTTGTATCCGACTTCCCTCAACTCCCGACTTTTACCAATTTTATGCATGGGACATCTTGTAAATGAAATCCAAACAAAGAACCCTCCCAATACACTACTGTGCAGCTTAGTCAGTTATTGAGATCCATCGGCCCAAGACTAAAAAGAAAATAAAAATAAAAATATATGTGTACAGTAATCATGTAACTTATAATTTTTTCCCATTTCCAATTGAGGTCTCATCTCACTTAACGGATACACTAAATCCCGATAAATTTCCAATGTGATAATGCCCAGAACAATAACTAAAATGTTCTAGTATCCAACATCTCTCAACCCCCGACATTTGCTACTTTCATGAATGGGATGACAAGTGAGCAAAATCCAAGACCCACAGCTTTGTTGGTTGCTGAGATATGTCGGTCGCTAAGATCTGTCGATCCAAGACCCTCGGCCATAATATTCTTAATTTATTTATAAGGTTCCCAAAACCCTATCTTCGTCCATTGAATCATATTTAGACTCAATGTGTCATAATTCTTTTAGTATTTTCTACAGAGACAATGAACATTAATGCCAACTAGTCACACTACATTCGACTATTATCTTTAAATGGTCTCGTAAATCAAAGCAAACCCGTTGGTCTTGTTGCCAACTCATCCCTAGGATACTATCGTAATCTGACATTATTTGATTTTTCCTAACTCTAAGACCTCCTACGGTGAACTTTTATACTCCTATACATGAGGCACTATATGTGCCTGAAACTTAACTCACAGGTGAAACAACGTAAAGTGCTTAGATAAAATGGAGTCTTACCTCCTTAATGTACAAATGAGATAATATTTACTAAGGAGTAATGTGCATTAGTACTAAACTAAGCATGTCTTATGAAATAAAGGAATTTGGGATCATACCATCACTTTCCAAGCTAGTGTTGGTCCCTCTCTTGGTGCGACGTGATACACCCATACTGCAGTTGTAGTTGTTATCCCTGAAGGGAGCTAGTAGCGCTGGTACGACTATTACTACTGCCACTGGATGGACCTGTAGTGATTAACACCCCCTGAGGTGCCCGATGCCATCATTTTCCCCTACCTCCTGTGCTACCCGATTCCTCTGAGGGCTGAGGGCACTCCCTGATGAGATGTCCCTTTTCCCTATAAATATAACAATTTCCCTAAAACTGATTCCTATCAAGAAATAGCCCATATTTTCCCTTATCTTGCTGCCTTTGGCTCCAGTGGCCTCTCTATTGTTGGACCTATGGGAACTGTCCTTGTCAACCTTCTATGTTCCAATCATTGTAATCCCAAGATCTCTTTTGCTGCTCTGAAGGTTGAGGGCCCCAAAGTTATTGGGTCTCCTGGTTATTACTCTTATTCACCTTACCCTACCGTTTGGACATATGGAGTGGTGCCTCTTCTCCCCCTTATTTTTTGGAATGTCTTATGATCCTAGAAATGCAGTAAGGCAACATTAACTATCTGGTTATATATAGTGAAAGTCGAATTCCTCAATAGTGACTGTTTGATGTGCTAGGATGTACCTGACACAAACTTCCCCATCATCCTCTGCTCTGTACTCACATCCTCCTTAGCAAAATAGGAAGAGAAATAAACTCTTCCTCATATTCTTCCACATTGCAACTCCCTTGCTTGACATCCATGAACTTCTTTTGCATTTCTGATTGTATCGTCTGAGGAAACTACTTCCCCTCAAATTTCTCCCAAAATTAATCTATGCTCAACCTATCCCTCTCTACTTCCTAAGTGACATACTCATATAACTGAAGTGTTTCTCCTATAAGTCAAAATGAGGCCAACATCTTCTTCTGAACTTACATACACTCTACCATCTGTAAGTGTCGCTGAATATCTCTCTTCCACCTACTCGCCATTAAACTACTTGAACTGGTAGCAAAATCTAGTGGCTGGCCATAGTTAAGGCCTCTCTAGCTCTGTCCCAAAGTAATCGAAGTGTCTGAACCAGTAGCTGAGGATGCAGTGGTGGAAAATGCTTTATTATAGCTGCCATTACGGTGGACACTACTAGTTAGGCATAAATTCTTCGTATTTATTTCTATACTTTAGAGGATTTATCATCTTATTGAGTGTAAATTGAGTTGATATGTCTCATATTATTACTACTAACCTTTTCTATGTAGTGCATCGAGTTTTGGGTATTTATCGTACATTTTGTAGGCATTTTACACCATTAAAGAAATGGGAAAAACTCAAACTCAAGAACGATACAAGTGAAGGAAAGTTAAGGGTAAGATAATAATTTTACACCAGGAATTCGAAGATGGAACCTAAAGGAAAGTTAAAGAAATCAAGTCCACAAGTATGTAGGAAGAAACAGTATCCAAATTCGAGCCCCGGTTGGAAGTTATAAAGCTTCAAAGTTGAGAGGAAATCAAGGAGAAAAAAGAAGCAAAATAGAAAAACAACGAATCGAATCGATGAAACCAGCACCAAACTGGTTGGTCACACCGTTAGCAGGGAATCGAACTTATGAAACCATAACCGAGACGGTTCGACACACTATCAAAACCAAGCATAATCGATGAATAAGAAGTAAAAACGGTTCGGTAGGATGGAAAAGTATAATCAATTCGCCCAAAAGTAGAATCGGTTTGCCTGGATGAAATCTGCATTTTTATTTCTTAAAATTAGAGTTGTGCATAGTGCAAGCACTTACAGTAACATGATGTATTTATTTTTTTATCATACCAAACATTAGAGAGCTTCTTTTTTGTTAGTTTTGAGAGGATTTTGAAGCCAAGAAGTGTAGGATTCTTATTATTCAATAATTTCTTCCTTATTTTGGATTAATTCAAGGTTTTTATTCATTCCAAGTAATCTTTTCTTTATGGCTTTCAATTTCTTTCATATTTGCTGTAGGTAATTCATTATTCTAAGTTAAAATCCTTCCTTGCATGTTCAATTTTACTTTTCACGCAATTATGATTTCATGCACCATTGATTTCTTGTTTAAACATAGTTTCATAATGTCCAGCTAGATTTCTAAGGGTTGGGATATATGAACCCAACCTGATGTGGTTTGCATGGAGATAAAGGTGATTATCTGAATTAAGTAAATAATTGAATCATGTTGGTTAGTTGTTACTACCGTCGTAGGAATTTTAACCTCGTTTGCCGTAGGTAACCGGGGTGTTTAAGAGTGCGATTCGCGTGTCAACTATACCGACACCACTTTATTTCTATTCTTGATTATGTATGATGTAGTATTGTACGCTCATTTATGTAATGCTTGAAATTTATAAAGTCTAGATTGGATCATTATCTAATTCACGATTACTTTTATATCTCGTAAACATACTAGGGTTCGAGGGATTGTGGTCTAACCTATTCTTCTCATTCATACTTAGCTAGACATAGTTAGTTTATTCCTGCATACGTAGCTTAATTCTTAGTGTAATTAATTTTCATTTAGTTAGTAGATAAAACTCAAAATGAATCATCTTTTCGTTCTTTTTCTAGAGTCAACCTTAGGATTTGTCGTCTTACCTATCAACGTTATGTTCTGTGTCCTATTTCCTTGAGGTTTTGACCCCATCTTACCGGGTTTATTATTGACATAATCGGTTTGCACTTGAACCGTAATTAGCACCCATTAGATACACATTTTTAGTTGCATCATTTTTTTGGCTCCGTTGTTGGGTATTTAGGTAGACTTTTAGGCTAGGTCGATTTAAAAAGCAAGAAAAATAAAAAAAAAATCCAAAATCCAACAAAATTTCAAAAAAAAACAAAAACAAAAACAAAATATAGCATCTCTCAAAGTCCTTTCATGCAAAATCCATAACAAACTCCTCAATCAACTCCCACCCGCATTCACGAAAATCCAATAGTTGAGTACAACCCCCTAGTCAACACACTCCTAATGCTCCATAATTTTGGGTTCCACCGCCTAACTCTATCAACAGTCACACATTGAGTCACACTCTGAGTGTGTCAAGTGAGTAATTTAAATCAATTAGAGAGAGATCCATGTCGGAACAGGCTAGTTTTAGTACGAGTGAGGGTGAGATGTCATATCGTCTCGTGAGATAACTCCTTTATCCTGAGAGAATTATCACCCACGGATTCATTCTGCTCTCGTACAATGTAGGACAGTTCCATTTTCGTAATGGGATGATACAAATTCTTCCCACATTTCAAGGGTTGGATTCGAAAAAGCCTTATCTCAACATTCGTGAGTTCAAAGAGGCATGCGACGCATTTAGCGATTAAGATTGCACACAAGATGTCGTTCGCCTCAAACTTTTTCCTTTTTCTTTAAGGGATAAAGCTAAGACCTGGCTTTAGTCGTTATAACCAAACTCAATTGGATCATGTAGGGAAATAAAATCCAAATTTCTCTTAAAGTTATCTCCCTAACATCGAACAAATTCCATCCAAGATCAAATTTAAATATTCTGACAACAAAAAAATGAGTCATTTGATCGATGTTACGAATGTTTCAACAAACTAGTTAGTACATGCCTACATCATGGTTTTGAGAAGTATCATCTCATATCTTTCTTTCACCACTGGGATAAGAATATGTTCTATAAAACTCGTTGAGGCAATGTGCCAGAGACCATTTTGGGAATTAGATGAACACGATGCAGATGCCCACCTTAAGTTTATCGTCGAGACGACTCAAGCATGGGACACATCTGATCCTAACACCCAAAATTGAGTTCCATAAACTCCCATCGTTCCTTTAGTGCCCGGTTCTTTATCATGTGGGAGACGTTATCAGATCAAGGTTAAAGGAACCAACCATTTCCACACGAGAAATGAAATAGAAGGTGTGTGAGAATTGTGAGGCGTACCATTCAACGAAGGAATGCTCGACGATACCCACCTGCAAAAGTAATGATATATGAGCAACTGGAGGTGATAGGAGGATTTGAGAGTAATTTAAATGCCCCGTATGGTAGTTCTTACACTCCTTCATGGAAGAACCATCATGGTTTTAGCTACAGGCAACAACATGTTGTGTTGAATCCTAATTTACATGTTTCCCCTCCTCCACCACCGCCTACGCATTTTCAACAAGCTTCATATATGCAAGCACATATGCAAGAACCATGTCCCTCACCATATATCACCCCACCATGAAGCAATCGAGAGGATTCTATACACCAATTCATCCAGTCCTAAAATGCAATCAATGCTAAGTATGATAGCATGTTTACTGAAATGAATACGAATATGTCTAGGTTGTAATCATCTTTAAGTATCTAAGAGAAGGGTAAGTTTTCGTACCAAGGTTAAAGACCTCCTCAAGGATAAACTAGTGTTAGCTCTACTTCAAATGAACATCAAGAGCGATGTCAAGTCGTTACCACTCTACGTAGTGGGCGAGTTATTGATTTATCACCTCCCCCACACGACACACATAAAGACAAGGAGGTTTCTCCCAGAAAGAAAGAGGCTAAAGGTGCCTCTTGAAGGAGAGTGAGAATGATGACACCAGTGAGCCTGAAGTCATAGTGAAACCACCCACCACGCATCGTTCCCTCAACAGTTGGTTCCTCCATAAAAAGCAATCCCCCGTAATGATGTGCTAGATATCTTTAGCCAAGTCAAGCTTAATTTACCTTTTCTCAATGCTATATAGAAAATTCCTACTTATGCTAAATTCATTAAGGACTTATTGACGGTGAAGAGAAGGCTAAAGGTGAAAAATAACGTCTTTCTAGCACAAATTATGAGCTCCGTTCTACTTAATGACCTCCCAGCAAAATTTAAAGATCCAGATGCACCTACCATTTTGTGCATCATTGGGGAGAATCGAATATAAAGGTCTTACATGATTTAGGGGTGAGTCTCAATATTCTTCCCTACTCCATATATAGGCAACTCGATTTAGGGAACCTCAAGCCCATGAAAATCACTCTCCAACTCGTGAATCGTACCATGAAGATACCATGATGCATTGTTAAAGACTTGATAGTCCAAGTTGACACTTTTTACTTCCCAGTAGATTTTATCATTTGGGACATGAAACCCTCCATTACCTCAAGTAAGCATGTTCCTGTCATTCTTGGCTGCCCATTCTTAGCTACGGCTAATGCCCTGATTAACACTCGAAATGGGAAAATTCAACTCACTTTTGGGAACATGACCTTAGAAATAAATATCTTCAATATCGCGAGTCAAGTGGGTGATGAGCATGATTTTCACTCAGTGGATGTTATTGAACGTAGAGGAAAATTTTAGTGGGGAGGCCTTAGGAGCATGCCTTATTTTGAGTGGTGAGAGTGACGGGATGTACACCAATTTTAAGAGAGAGGTACGAGAATGGAGAGATGCATTAGATGAGAGAGCGTCATATGAGGACGTGAGAGATGTGAGTTGGGTTTCTAGATTCGAGGAATTACCACAAGCGAGTCGCACACGGTTCCTTTTGATGAAAAATTTCCTACCCTTGAATTAAAGAAACTACCCTCCAACGTTAAATATGCTTATTTAGGAGAGGATGAGACATTTCCTATCGTTGTCTCCTCTAGCCTAGATAAAGAGCAAGAGTAAACTGTTAGTGATATTGAGGAAGCACCAAAGGGCTTTTGGTTGGTGCATGGCGAATTTAAAATGTATAAGTCCTTTGATTTTTACCCATAAAATCCACCTCGAGGAGGACGTGATGCCCTCGAGGGAAATGAAAAGGCGATTGAACCCCACCATGAAAGAGGTAGTACGAGTGGAAATCATTAGGTTATTAGACGCAGAGATCATTGACCCAATCTCGGATAACAAATGGGTGAGTCCAATCCAAGTCATCCCGAAGAAGTTGGGAATGAAAGTGGTAGATAATGTCAAGGGTGGGTTAATTCCCTAACGTAATTGATTATCGAAAACTCAAGGAGAGCACTAGGAAAGATCATTTCCCCTTACCATTCATCGACCAAATGCTAGAGAGAGTAGCAGGACACCCATATTATTTCTTCCTTGATGGTTATTCCGGATATAACCAAATAGAGGTATATGTTCTTGATCAAGATAAGACAACTTTCACATGTCCCTTTGGCACGTTTGCCTACAAATGTATACCATTTGTATTATGTAATGTGCCTGCGACCTTTGAAAAGGTTCATGCTCAGTCTCTTTAGAGACATGGTTTAAATAAGCCTTGAGGTATTTATGGATGACTTTAGCATTTTTGGCCCCTCTTTTGACCTTTGTCTTGCAAATCTGGAAAAAGTACTTGACCAATGTGGGGAAAAGAACTTGGTTTTAAATTGGGAAAAAACCATTCCATGGTAGCCGAAGGAATAGTTCTTGTCCAAATTGTGTCGTCCAAAGGAATTGAAGTCGATAGGGCAAAAATAGATGTCATAGCCTAGCTTCTCCCACCTAAATCACTAAAGGATGTGCGTTCCTTCTTGGGCCCCACCGGCTTTTATAAAAGGTTCATTAATGATTTTAGTGCCATTTCTTGACCCTTGATCAACCTTCTTATGAAAGATGCTCCCTTTTAGTGGAATGAAGCATGCCAAAGTGATTTTTACAAATTGAAAAGCATACTTGTTTCTGCCCCCGTTATGCAAGCTCTGGATTCGTTCCTTCCATTCAAGATTATGTGTGATGCAAGTGATTACATATCGGGGCTGTTTTGGGCCAAAAAGACAAAAAGGCTTATGTCATCTATTAGGCTAGATGGACTCTAATCGGACCATAACTCAATTACTCCACCACGGAGAAAAAATTGCTAGCTATATTTTTTGCCCTAGCTAAATTTCGCTCCTACCTCATCGATTAGTCGATCACATGCTTTACCGACCACGCGGTGCTTAAATATATTCATTCCAAGAAGAATGATAAGTCGCACTTCATAAGGTGGATCCTACTCTTACAAGAGTTCAATCTCTCTATAAAAGATAATAAAGGAGTATAATACGTCGTAGTTGACCATTTTTCACGGCTTTCATCCAACGTGCCTAGTGATCCCATACCTATAGATGAATATTTTTCAGATAAGCAATTATTTGCCACTTCTTCTCTTCCCTGGTTTTTGGACATAGTTAATTATCTTTTTCACGGGAGTCTTCCCTCCCGATTGGACATAGCAAGAGAAGAAGAAGTATATTACTTGGTCACACATGTTTTTCTATGACAATCCATTTCTATTTAAATATTGTGCAGACCAAATCATCCGACGTTGTGTACCGGATGACGGGATTCCAAGTGCCATCCACTTTTGTCATACGAAAGCATGTGGATTCCATTTTTCAACGAAAAAGACGGTCGCTAAGATTCTCCAAAGCGGTCTTTATTGGCCCATAATTTTCCAAGATGCAAACGCTTATTGTAAATCATGCAATAGATGTAAAAGAATGAGAGCCATTACCCGTCGAGACATGATGCCATTGACCCTCATAATCTTTATTGAGATATTTGATTATTGGGGTATTGACTTCATGGGCCCTTTCCCTCCCTCCTTTAGCTTCTTATACATCCTTATTGCGATAGATTATGTGTCAAAATAGGTAGAGGCCATAGCTACCAAAACTAATGATAACAAGGTGGTGATTAAGTTCTTACAAGAACACATACTCTCACGCTTCGGTGCTCCGAAATAAATTATTAATAATGGTAAGCACTTTTGTAATCGATCGTTTAAAAACTTATGAGAAATTATGGAGTCGTTCACAAGGTTGGGACGACTTATCACCCCAAACGAGTGGGCAAGCCGAGATAGAAAATCACGAAATCAAGAACATTCTTGAAAAAATCATTGATCCTAACCGAAAAGATTGGTACCTTCTATTGAACGATGCGCTACGAGCTTATTGAACCTCATACAAGAACCCTCTTGGGATGTCCTCATTTCTCTTTGTCTATGGCAAACCTTTCCATCTCACCGTGGAGTTAGAACACAAAGGTTATTGGCCAATTAAGAGGTTGAACTATAATTTAGACAAAGCCGGTGAAGCTCATTTAATGAGTTGGAAGATATGCACAACGATGCATATGAGAATGCCAAGATATCCCAAGAGAGGATGAAACTCGAACATGATAAAATCATCCGACGCAAAGAGTTTCATTCGGAGAAAAAAGTGTTTTTATACAACTCTCGTATCCAATTGTTTCCCGATAAATTACTTTTGAAGTGAACAAGCCCATTCGTCGTTAAGGAAGTGTTCCCCCACGATGTCGTTGAATTGGAAGATCCAAAGGGGGGAGACACATCCAAAGTTAATGGAAAATGCCTAAAGCCGTACTTAGAGGCATGTGTTGAAGAAGCTGACCCCATTTGGTTGTCGGACCCCGTTTATAGGGTAATTGAGAACGAATTGAGAGGTCCTCACACCCCCGACACGTATGGAGTGATACTTGTGTACATTAGTTAGTTTTAGGTTAGGGTCATTATAGGTCCGTAGGATTTGAGTTGTTGGAGAGAGATTCATGAGTGATCGACATTTTTCGGGCTCATATGCGAGTGGGAAAATTTTGGGAGAATCCCAGAACAAAATAAATATGAGAGTTTCAAACTTGTTTATTTAAGGAAGTAAAATTTAGGTGAAGAAAATAGTGGATCGAATCGGTTCGCTAATAAGTTTGAATAAAAAATTAATAAATGGCAAACTGGTTCGCCCCATAATTGAACCGGTTCGATTTTTTAGATATTTATTCGATTCAACCAATGGTTCAACCCCCTTCTCTTCCCCAATCCATTCCCCTCCCTCCATTTTCCACCCTTTTATACACTTTTCCCTCCATTATTAATCCCCTTTTTCCTCCAAAATCATTTCCCTCCAAATTCCCCCCCCCCCCCCCCCTACAACGCACCTCCCCTATAAAAACACATTTCCCCTTCACTATTTTCACACTCTAATTTTCTCCCTCTTACTCTAAAAATTTTTTAGCACTCCCAACCCGTTTCCAAATGGCCAACAAACAGCGCCCCACCAAGTACAACAGCACCGAAATTTTGCCCGACGATGATGGTGAATTCTGCTACCGTCAAGAGCGACGATGGTACAATAATTTATTTTCCACCTCCTTCATGATGCATATCGAGAGGCAGGTCAATTGGGACCAAATTCCCCAATCAGTCACTATGTTATTCCAGTCCCGTGGGTGGTACCAATTCTTTCAATAACTTGTGCCTGTGGTGTTGGAAGAGGAGGTTCGCATGTTCTATGACACACCCATCTGCACGGGCGAGTTCATAGCCCAAGCGTATGTGGATAAAAACCCCATCCCATTTTCTCTCAAGATTGTGATCCAAAAGATATGTACTAAAGAAGTCCCAACCCCATCCCATTTTGGTTACCCCACCGCGGACCGTCCGGTCGGGAAACATACTTGTATCGGGCGCATCACCCACTGTACCATATGGGATTCTAACACTTTCCCCATGGGGATCCTCAATGAACTATCCCGAGTCACCTTCCTCGTCATTTACGGGTGTATTTTACAAACATCCAATGACCTAGCGATCCGACTTCGCCAAGATAACTTTTTATACCACCTTCTTGATGCGGGCACCCATGTCCACCTCGCTCGCACATTCTACGCCGACATACTCAATGCCTCCATGGACCGCAAGGGCAAGGCTTCCCACCCTTATCCCCGTCTCGTCACATTTTTTCTCAAAGACTCGAGAATTGTGCCCCCACGCGTCGTCCCCCACATCCCGAAACCCATTGGAGGGGAGTCGCGAACAAGGAGTGCTAGGCAATTGCGATTTGTCCAACAACCACTGGAGAACGGGGGAAAGGATGTTGATATGGGAGACGAAGAGGAGCCCAGGGAGGAGGAATACGATGAGGAGGAGGAGGAGGAGGACTACAAGTCGATCAGAGCGGACATCACTCGTCACATTAAGAACTTGGAGACGAGCTTCAATAATTTTGTAAGGGACTATAGGGCGGACGAAGAGGCATACCAACGCAACACTATCATGATGGTCCGCCTTCAAGTGGAAATGTACAAGGTCCAAGAAAGTGAGGGGGTGCCACCCCCCACTTACTTCTATGAGCCCTATGATCCCGACGCACCCGACCCCTCTCACCCACCACCACAATAAGCCCTGCTTTGTTTCTGATGTTGCTGTCTTGGTTTTCTTTATGTAGTTGGTTGTTTGTTTTGGAATTTTATTGATTTGTCACAATGAGCTATGTATCTCTCCTTCAAGCTCTTGTAAGCCTTGTTTAGTAATACAAAAAAAATTGCATTTTGCCTTTGTGTTTTTTATGCACTTTCCTTTATTTTATATTTTAGTCCTTTTGCATAGGGACTTTGTAAAAGTCTAAATCAAGGGGGTACGCATGCACTTGAAAAAATTTCACAAAGTCCAAAATGCCCAAAATTTTCAAAAAAAAAAAATAGAAAATCCTCAAAATCACCAAAAAAAAATTGAAAATTTTCGAAAAAGTCAAACATATTTTTCTTCAAAATAAAGAAAAATTGGAATTTAAAATTTTCAAAAATGTCACAAAAATTTTGTTTGAAGTCTCAAATTGTAAGGCTTCCAAATGCACTTAAGCTAAAATTGACTAAAGATGGAAATTGAGCGAAAACTGACGACTTAACGAATAAATGTGGAGATTAACCAATCCGGTGAGATTTTGAGCTTATCACTTTTTGTGAGCAATTGAATTAATCCGAGTTAATAGTTAACTCAAAGTTCTTTTCAAAAGTTAAATAAGTCGTTAAAGATCTCAATACCTTTGTTTCGAACGGTTATGGGAAACATGTGAGATGTTGTCTTGAAAAGCACACTAAAATATCTCTAAACTAAATCAATCTCGAGACGCATATGGTGATGTAATTAATAATTCGGATGATGAAGTTAGACCATCGTTTGTTTACCAAAAAATATTAGCCATAAAAAGTTATGAAAATTTTTCCCTTTTACTAACCTAACTTGAGCCTAATAAAATTTTCCTTTTCGTTTGATAACCCGAAAAACCCATTTGGCCTGGAATTGTGAAAACTGGAAATTTCATCAATAAAGTCTAAAAAGTGCATAAAAATGGGGTAAGAAAAATAGAAGCAAAAAATTGCAAGAAAAGAAAAATGTGAAAACTAGAAAAAAAATGGAAAATGGAAAGAAAAAGAGCAAAAGCTTGAAAAAGCACTAACGAACATCACAGGAATATTTTTCAATTCCAACTTTTCCAACCAATCCCAATTTTACCCAATACACCTTAAAACCCAATAAGTCATAACTGAGTCCGAATTGAAAAATTAATTATCGCATGAAGTGCTAACATGCGAAAAGATAATAAGAGAGATTAATTGGTGTGAATAAGAAGAGGTGTTTCCCGTTTTCCAATAACTGTATTCCGATGAAGATATCTTTTCTCCATAAAAATTTCGTCTTTCAAATTGTGTGTGTGAATTTGTGTTCCACTATATTTACTCTTATAAATCACGCACATTGAGCGAAATAGCCACAATCCGAGTGATTCATTTGTGAGAGCATCCCATGAGAATTGAATCAAAATGTATTTTCGAAAAAGTAACGTAATGATCAATCGGTGGAAGTTAGCGGTTTAATTTTTGGCTTCGCACACACACACTACGAATTGAGACTTGTGAATATAAATTTATGGTGAATATTTTTAGCAATGTTTAAATTGTACATTTTTTAATATTTTGAATTTTTCTTTGAGTCAAAAAATGAATTTTGTGGGTATATTCACTACAAATCCTCACGAGACACAACTCGTCCTACTAGGGTAACTGATAAGCACCCAAAACTGTACAATTTATATCCCGAATAGATGTACTTTTGCTGCTAATTATCGGCAATATGGGTCTTATACGCTTAAATGCTTGTCATGCAGGCTTAACTGCAGTTGCGGTATCAAAAGCTACATTTAGAGGCCAATTATAGTTAGAATGGAGCTAATACCCTTGTCTCGTACCCTAGCCTACCCTAAACTTATCCCTAAACCGTCACCCAAGCCCCGTGTGTGTTGGTTTGATTCCTTTTTAATTTATTTTAATTTTTTTAGATTTTTATTTAGTGTCGTTTTATTTTTTAGATTTTATTTTAGAACTATTTAGAATTTGTAGGTTTTATTTACTATTTTTATATATTATTTTTATTTTATCTTTATTTTTTATTAGTTTTATTTTAGTAGAATTAGTTTTTTTTTAAAATTCATTTATTTTTAGATTTATTAGATTTTATTTTTTTAGGCTTTTAGTTTTTAGTCTTATAGATTTCTATTTTTATTTTTATTTCTTTTTAGATTTATCATTTTTATTTCCGTGTCTTTAATTTTATAGGATTTATATTTTTAAATAGTTATTGTTTAATTTTTTTACTTAATAGTTTTAGTTTTTATTTTAGTTGTGTTTAGTTTTTTTTTAGAGTTTGTTTAGTGTGTCGTGTCGTGTCTATTTTATTTTACTTTTTATTTTTTTAGTTTAGTTTAATTTTTAATTTAGATTAATTTTAATTTTAGTTTTAGTTTATATTTTTTAGGGGGTCTTAATTAAACACACACAACCCTTATTACACACACAGACACCCTACTTCTATTCACTCTCACCTTAACTCTCATATACCTCAAACACTCACCCAAACTCTTCCTCACCCACACCCAACTCCCCTACACCCTACCACACCACATCCCCCCTACTTCATCTTCTTCCCAACAACCCAACTTTCTCTCTCCACTCTCACAAAACCACCATTAGCATACAACATACCTCCATCCTTTCTCACCATTAATAACCCCGGTGCCAATCCAACCCGAGCCCTACCCTTCTCAACCCAGAAACCCGACGCTTGAACCAACCCTCCAAATCCCTGCGAACCACCCGCCTCTGGCGGGCTGTCAACCCCGTCACCTGTGCCGGAGATAACCCCGTCGCACCTCCTCCCGACCTCTGGCGGGCTGCCCTGCAGAACCTGATCCGCCCCCCTCTCTCTCCACCCGATCCCTGCCCTGCAGAACCCGATCCGACCCTCGTCACAGCCCCTACCCCGGCGGCGATCCGACCCACACCTCCGGCGGTACTGCAGTTCCACCCGAGTGCCATGTACGAACCATTCCATAGCCACTACCAAACCCTTTACCCAAAGCCATTTTAACCCATGAGCCATCTTCCATGAATTCCACCTGCCAACCAAAGCCAAACAAACCAAAGAACAAACAAATGCCACATGTGTTTAAAACCTTTTTTACCCCATTTACCCATTATACCCCCCCAACAAACCTTTTACACCTTTTCCAAAAATACCCATAAACCATATCAGATTTTTATATCCTCTCACCTCACTACCCACATAACCTCACCCAAATCACATGCACACTTATACCAATTACCCTATATACCCCTAGCTCCATGCCTTGTATAAAAGGAAGATGAAGACCCCATTTATAAAAAAAAAGGCTTTTGGAGAGAAGAAGAATAGATAGAGAAAATTGTAAAGAGAGTTAGAGTTTTTGAGTTAATTTTTTTAGAGAGAAATTTTTGTTAGAGTGTGTAACTATTAAAAAAATTGTTGAAGAATTGAAGTCTAGTGCTATTTCAAGAGGAATTTTGGTTTGATCATCTCTTCCTTAATTTTCATTACATGCTTTTAATTGTTTCTAATTTTTATTGGATGATGATAATGGAGGGGTAATCACCCCATTCAAGGGGGTGATTGAAACCCTCATGAATCCAAATCAAATTAGTTGTTAATTTTAATTTTGATAATTTCCTTTGAGTTGTATATTTGATCCCCACTTTATTTTCACATTGAGAAATGGAAAATCAACCTTGAGAAAGGTATGAAAATTTAATTAATGTTTGATCAATTGATTTAAGCTGGAGATAGACCTATCATTTGATTTTAATATTAATCTAATTTTCATCTACTCTTGATTTCATTAATTTCTTTCAATTTAAAATTACTTGGACAAATTATTCCTAGGGGATAATTTGTTTGATTAATTTTAATTCAATTAGAGTAGTGCTTGTGGGAATTAAATTTGCTTTTCTAAAAGAGTATTTAATTAATTCACTAGTTTAATGAGAATTAGCTTTTGAATTAATTAAATATTTTGGAAATTGATGAAATTAAAATAATGCAAGTTTAGTTGATTTGGGGAATTGAGGGTGGATTTCTCTTCCCTTGAATATTTCTCTCATTTAATTACACTCTCACTCATTTCCATCACTCACTAGTATTTTTGTCACACTTTATTTTAGTTTGATTACTCTTATTTTTGTTGTTAGTTTTATTCATATTCACTCATCCTCAAAATTGGTTTTAATATTGAAAAAGTAAAAAAAAATAGAAAAAGTAAAAAAGCACAAAAAGAAAATAAAAGTGAATTTACAATTGTTCCCCTCACGTTACTCCCTTGATTTGGATTGATTCCCTTATTTACTGCTATGCTTGAGTTGTTATATTTGTAGGTAATTTGAGGATTTTGATTAAATGAGCTTTTCAAGAAACGGCGAAAAAATACACGCAAAAGTCTTTTCTATCAGTAACTTAGGGGTTTAAAGGTTTGTTAGATACGCTAAATGCAATCGCTTACCCGCGAAAGAGGTATTCTATACCAATAACATGTTTATTGAGTGTTGAATCATGCTTTGATTCTTTCACATTGCTCGGGGCGATCAAAGTTCTAAGTTAGGGGGGTTTGATTAGGCATAAATTCTTCATATTTATCCTTTTAATTTATAGTTTTTATCATCTTATGGAGTTTAAATCGAGTTAATTTGTCTCATATTATTGCTACCAACTTTTTCTATATAGTGCATCGAGTTTCGTGTATTTTTCATACATTTTGCAAGTATTTTACACCATTGAAGAAAAGGGAAAACTCAAACTCAAGAAAGATACAAGTTAAGGAAAGTCAAAGGCAAAACAATAATTTTGCATCCGGAATTCATACATGGAACCTAAAGGAAAGTTAAAGACCTCGAGTCTACAAGCATGTAGAGAGAAACAATATCCAAATTCGAGCCACGATTATGAATTTATGAAGCTTCAAAGTTGAGAAAAAATCAAGGAGAAGAAGGAAGAAAAATAGAAAAGCAGTGAACTGAACCGATGAAACCAGCACCGAACCGATTCGCCACACCATCAACAGCGAATCGAACCGATGAAATCATAACCGGACCGGTTCGACACACTGTCAAAACCAGACTGAACCAATGAATAAGAATAGAACCGATTCAGTAGACTCGAAAAGTATAACCGGTTTGCTCAAAAGTAGAATCGATTCACTGGACGAAATCTGCATTTTTTATTTCTTAAAATTAGAGTTGTTCATGCTACAAACACTTAAAATAACATGATGTATTTATTCTTTTATCATACCAAACATTAGAGAGCTTTCTTTTTGTTAGTTTTGAGAGGATTTTAAAGCCAAAAAGTGTAGGATTCATATTGTTCAATAATTTCTTCCTCAATTTGGATTAATTCAACGTTTTTATTCATTCCAAGTAATATTTTCTTTATGGATTTCAATTACTTTCATATTTTTCATAGGTATATTCTAAGTTAAAATCCTTCCTTGCATGTTCAATTTTACTTTGCACGCAATTATGATTTCATGAACCATAGATTTATTGTTTAAACATAGTTATATAATGTTCGGCTAGATTTCTAAGGGTTGGGAAGTGGTTTGCATGGAGATAAAGGTGATTATCTGAATTAAGTAAATGATTGAATAGTGTTGGTTAGTTGTTACTACCGTTGTAGAACTTTTAACCTCGTTTTCCCTATGTAACCAGGGTATTTAAGAGTGCGGCGCATGTCAGCTATACCGACACCGCTTTATTATTATTGATTATGTATGATGCGGGCTTGTACCCTCATATATATAATATTTGAAATTTATAAAGTCTGGATTTGATCAATTATTTAATTCACGATTGCTTTTATATCTGGTAAACATACTACGGTTCGGGGTATTGTAGTCCAACCTATTCTTCTCATTCATATTTAGTGAGTTACAATTAGTTTATTCATACGTACGTAGCTTAATTCTTAGTTTAATTAATTTGCATTTAGTTAGTAGATATAAAACTCAAAATTAATCGTCTTTTAGCTCTTTTTCTAGAGTCAACCTTAGGATTTGTCGTCCTACCTATCGTCATCGCGTTTTGTGTCCTATTTCCCTGAGGATTCGACCTCGCCTTACCGAGTTTATTACTTACACGACCGGTTTGCACTTGAACAGTAATTAACACGCACTAGAGAGACATTTTCGATCGCATCAACTACCTAAGCCACGATAGTAGCAATCTCTGTCTATCCAACCATAGGTGGGGCTCGTGGTGGCTGCTGTTGCTGCTCCTGTTGAGCCCCCTCCTCTGTAGCTGGCGTGGTGGCACGTCTTGGCCTGCCTCTCCTACAGATTCCCATCTGAAAGCAAATGAGAATCGTATTAGTAACTAATCGTAAAGAATACAATGGTTCCTAAACATAGGGCTATATGGATAAAAGAACGCAATGCAAAATGTATCTAGCTCAAACACAGAATCTAAGGACACTAGAATCGTGCTCTAATACCAACTGTAACAACTCTCATTTTCTCACGTAAAGGCTGGTCAAACACGATACGCCAAAGATGGGGCTTGTTTGTCAGTTAATACCATTCTTAGCACCAACATAATAATCATATATTAAGGCCCATAATTAAGGTTCAATGAATATTTCCATAACAATATATAAGTCTAAAACCAACACCAAGCGTATAATAGATATGACATGAAAAGAAGTATCTTAACCCAACATAATGTCAATAAATAAATCTCGGGGTTATGCCCATTCAAATGTCTAAAATAAAATAAGTAACTATAGCTGAAAAAAACCTAAGCTAGAGTCAATGAATCTGAAAGCCCGATAAGCAAAAGAGATCGCAACATTGATACGACAATAGTCCCGCTATCGCAGTCTAGGAGCAACCTAAGGGGAAAAATATTTAAATTTGGGTCAGAGCCCTAGATGTGCAAGAATTAAAATAATCAATTTAAAATGCAATAAATATAGTTGATGAAAATAAAAAGTCCCCATCATCACTCACATGTGATTAACATATCTCCCCTCAACTAAGTGCAATATTATCTGTATCCCAACAAGTCCAAAAATAATATATGTGTCAGCATGCCAATTTATTATTCAAGTGAATTAACTATCGCCAATTATTAAAACAAAGATGAATACATTCAATTACCAAATCCTAAGGTAACCCACTCTTATATATATATCATGAAAGTGGCCTAAACATTTATTATACACGGCATAATAAGGGTCTTCAATTTATGTCTACAATCTTAGGCAATTTAATTAATCACATTTAAATTCGGGTGAAATATATACATGTCCTTTCATATATGCGACACGCAAAGGAATCTACCATTGGTGTCTCATTCGTGTTTTCCCGGTAAGCCCAGAGGAATCTTTTATCCAAAGAGAACACCACAAAATACACATAAGTAGGGCACTCCCTACGCAGCATATCAGTTCACAACCCGTACCTAGCAGTGACAAAGGCTCCCATCAATAACACCTACCTCTCGCCGATGGCGCTACTACGTAGTGTCGTCTAGACCACTTATGACGAGGTGTGCTACACAGTCCGAATGCAAGATATCCCAAGCCGATAGGGTCATCCATGAACATTGGTATGTCCACACAGATACACATAAGTACATATTATTTATCCCCATATAATATGCATAGATAACTACTCTATAATTACCTAAATATCCCACATTTTATCCATAAATGTTCATTATTAATAATTGACATTATTAATTCCATTTCCTTAACAATTATTTAACCATTTCCTTAACAATTATTTAACCATCTAGTTAAATACAATATTTTAATTAATATGAGGGTCATATTTATAATTTTTTATAAGTTCATCATTACCCCAAACATCGTCCCACCAACTCGTACGGGGTTTTAAAATATTCAACATTAAATCCTAGCCCAAACGTACCCTATTAGCAGGACCGAATCGATTTGGTTTCTTGGTCGACTCGATTCGCCAAGCCGAATCGATTTGGACCCATGCTGAATCGATTCAAAATTCCACTACTTCCCAGTTTCTCTATTTTCTAATACGAGTTCTCTTTATTGAATCACGGATTCTCTTCTAATTGTTCATTCAATTGATTAATCACATAATTAAATCTCTACCACTTATTTATCCATCTTACGATCATTAATGTCATGTTTTTAACATCGATTCCTTCCCCAAATATCCCAAAATTCATGAATGTACGTAAAGGAACCTAATCCATATTTATTCTGCAATCTCCACAACATTTAATTCAATTTATGAGCATATAACATGAAATTTATATCATAATGTGAAGGCCATAAATGTGTGATAAAGTCCTCTATATAAGATTCTTAAATCTCCCAATTTCATCTCAAGAGACCTAAGATTTCTATCATCAAGTTTCAAGAATCGATTTTCTAGATTTCTAGGTTACAACCTATGTTACAATTAATCCTTTACCTACATGAGATTAATTCCTAACATTTATTCACCAAAATCCAGCCTAAAACCTAAAAATCACATGAGGACATTATAATACATCAAGAAGTACATTGAAAATTAAATAGAGCAAGAGAATTCTCGCCTGGATATACAGGGAATGAAATCTCCTTAGAATTTCTTGATTCTCCTTTGAGTTCCTCCAATTTCTTGACATGGCTTCTTCCACTCTCTCTCTCTCTCTCTCTATCCCTCTGTATGGTTTGGCTAGGGTTCTAAGAAGTAACCTCTTGGAAGTCAACTAACTTCTTAAATTAAAGTGATAAATTCTCAAATCCCGAGTTGGGTTAAAATTCCAAATTTTGGACCCTCAAATGGGCCTGAATCCATACCCAGGCTAGCCCAAAAGTTTTCTAACTTATACATCAATACCCCTAGGTCATTTCTAAAGGTTTAAAATGCGTAAACGAGCCCATGGAGCCTCCCAAAACGCGTTTCAATTAGACGACACGGGCCCATATAATTATTAACGTGTAATTTATTTTTTCACTAGTGAAATTGAGTCTTCTATTTATTTAATCATGAATAAATATTTATTTTCAATTTAATTTTTTTTACCCATAAAATTTAAATCTATCTTATTTAATTTATTCCCAAAATAAATTCAAAATTATTAAATTTAGTTATGTCAAAATATTTTATTATGAAAATGCGATGTTTTACCGTGAATATCCAATATATTTTAGAAATAGGACTTATTGGAGCAATTTTTTTGTGGAGTGGCTATACCCACTCCCAACAAGTCTTCCCCCACTCCATTTTTGTACCAAATGAGTATTGTACCCTTACATTTAAAAAATCTAAATGTTCACTTTTTTATCTCCAACTAAAATAAATGCATTTGAAAAAAGCTGAATATTTGTATTTCCATTAAGAAAATTATTTTTTTTATAAAAAACTTGTTGTTAATAAGAATCTGTTTTAATTTTTTTTTAAACTTTTCATAACCGTTTTAAAAAAAAACATTTAAATTGTTTAAATAAAATTTTCACGTGTTTTTTTAATTAAAAATCTATTTATAAGACATAAAAATTGTTTATATAAAATAAAAACGATTTTTTCAAAATAATACCTTTAAGTACATAATTTGGGTGGAAAATAGTTTGCAAAGTTGTTTTATGTACATAAAGGTACTATTTTGTAACAAAATTTTTTATTTTATGTAAAACATTTTTTTATGTTTTACAATAAAACAATCATATAACGAAATTTTTAAAACAATTTAAATGTTCTTCTAAAACACATGAAAAGTTAAAAAAGATATTTTTAAAACTGATTCTTATTAAAAACAGTTGTTTGTAAAATAATCTATTAAAAATATAAATTTTTAGTTACTTTTCAAATATATTTGTTTCAGTTGAAAACAAAAAAGTAAATATTTAGATTTGTAAACGTAAAATTAAAGTTCTCATTTGGTACGGAAATGAAGTTTTGCCGTCACTAGTTCGACGTCACCCTTTTTGTTTTTATGGAAAAAATCTTTCTACAATTTTCGAGTGGTGTCGAAGGCACCACCGTAAACCTATGTACGATCAACACCGAAACTTCCTGCCTAAGTTTTGCCGAATGTGGGGTTCACTTCACTTTGCAACCCTATGTGATCGCAATCTATGTGAGTTGTCATTTCGGTCATAAAACTTTTCACATTTCTCTTTATCTCAACCAAACTCCTACGTGCATAAAAATTTGTTTAAGGTTCCATACCCAAACCAATTCTTTAAAATCATATACACAAGAAAAAAACTTTACTAAATCACGTACACAATATAAGCCTCAGTTACATCTATTCAGCATAAAAACTTTACAAGCTACAAACTCGAACAAAAAAATATGTATAAGAAACAGTCACATAAGAAAAAGACATTGAAATGAAAGACGGTTCTTTTGATGTCATTGTTGATAGCTATGGTACTTACGGCAAAATTTGTCAGTGTCACCTCCACAATCAATATATTATATATTGTAACAGTTGATTAAATGAATGTGAATTCGATCCGTAATTACATTCATTATATTTCAATAGTTCATATACTTACGTTAATTTTAATAATTAAAATGTACTATAAGTAAAAACTTTAAGTTTTTTCTGTAAACAAAATTTTAAATTTTTTTTACAACTTAAAACTTTATTTATTTACATATATATTTTATAATTGTTCGTGTCATTTGATTTCTTTTTAATATATATATATATATATATATATATATATATATATATATATATATATATATATACTTCGAGTGTTCTATTATTTTATGTAAATACAATATAATGTATATGCTTCATAATATATTAGTGACTATATGTGTGTGTCATAGATTTTTTTCTTAATCTTTTAGAATTATTTGTTTATTTGAGTCTTTTTATATTTTTTTATATGTTTTTATTTTAGTTTAATATTTTAGCTTTATTTTGTGCGTGTTGTAAATTTTTCTTGTGAATTGTTAAAAACACAAGTAATCATTATGTATATTTTAAACTATTTATGAAAACCAAAGGCTATTTTGAAATTTGCACAGAAAAATGATTAAATGTTTTTTAAATAATTATAAATGTTCAGATCTCGTATTAACTCCTCGGTATTACTTGCTACTCCTATCATATTATAAGTATAATTATCATATAACCCGTGCAATGCACGAGCGATATATAATAAACAAATATAAATATAATTGAAAACTTATAATATACAATAAATTCAATGTCTTAAGTTTAAGTTATTATACTCATACTCAATTTTTAATATATTGCATGGTTAAAATAATCTAAAAAAAATCATATTTTTTTATGCAACTAAAAAAATATGACACAAGCTTTGCTCAATGTTTTAAAGTTAAGTGGTCAATCATTATTATACCAAATATAGAAAATTCATTATAAATATAATATATTTTGTAACGAAATAACTTTTAAAGATAAATCTAGAAAAATAACAAATATCACAAGAATAAATTATTTTAAACGAGACAAATCGATAAATAACTCTTTAATATATATGTAGAAATTTAATCTATAGTGGATCTAGTTTTGGAATATTTTTACTTTCAACTAAAAAAATGGGGAAAAATGAAAAATTTTATATGTAAAAACTACATTTCTACTTTTAAAAGCATATTTCATATATGTAAAAATTTATCTTACAATTTGTCTTTATAAATTTTATACTCGCCCAAGAACTCTATCAACTTGTCTTTATAAAGTCTCCATTTTCTATTATTTGTATGTTTTGTACCCATCCAATTTCGTATATTGAATGAAAGTTCTCATCTGAGATTCGAGCTTCGATTATCGAGGTATAACCTGTAAGTTTTATGTGAAAGTTTATATTCTATAATCATTAGAATAATAGTATGGACAAAGTTACTTTTTTTTTACCGTTTGCTCTCTTCTCATCTAATTAGACATGTTTTCACATATATATATATATAGGAGAGAAAAAAAGTTTGAAAAATAAAAGTGATAGAATGATATGCTTAAGTATACCATCAAGAAAGTTTTTTTAATAAAACTTTTTTTTATAAAAAAAATTTTAATGTTAATAAAATTTTAAATTCTTAATGTTATTGTAGATAAAGTTATTTTTTTATAATGAAAACTGTTTTTATTATAAAACATTCATTTTAAAAAAAAAAAATTGTAATATTATTATTTTTTAAATCTTTTTCACTATTTTAAGAAAATAATTTTTTACTTTGATAAATGTTGAATTTGTTTTTAAATAATGTTATTGTAGATAAAAAAAACATTAAGAATTATTTTTAATGATACAACGTTATGTTATTATTATAAAACTTCGTTTTTATTACAAAACTTAATTTTCAAAATATTTTTTTAATAAAATAGTTTTTAATATTAACAGTAAATATTTTTTGTAATAAAATAATTATTATTAAAATTTTATTAACTCTTTTAATATTAGTGTATTAGAGGTATAATAAAAAATTAGAGATATATTTTTTCCAGCGAAGATTATTCGCTGTTGACCAGGTGGAATTTTCTTCCTTATCTTGGATTTTGGACCTCACGTTGTTAATCGTATCGGAACTCTCCACGTCAGATTCTGATTCGGTTTTGCCGGTCAATGTTTTCTCGAAGATCTGCATCTATAATCCCAACAAAACTGTCGTAATAAAAAGAAAGGCCGTCTTTTTATTTATACAGCTGGGATTCTCAACTCCCTTAAGCAATGGGAGGGGCACATTAGGGAATTCCATTGAAAATTGGAATAAATAGAGTCAGGGTAACGAATCTAGTCAGGGGACAGTGCGTTTGAATTTAGCAATCGTGAACCTTCTTTAGAATAGAACCTGTTAGCCTCCTTGCCCAATCATCAAGAATTGAACCGCTATAAGTCTTAAGATAATTATTAAATGGTATTTATTATAATTAAAATCTCTAATATTATTATATTAGAGTTATAATATAGATATAGATTTGAATGATGACAATTTTATATTAGCACGATACAAACTTAAATGATCAGTGTTGACCATCATTGAAACAAATAATAATATAACGCCACCTATCGACACGAACTCGAACTAACAAAATCACAATACACACGTAAATTCCCTCTCTAACAAAAAGCATTTGATCTCGACAAATAAAACATATTTACATAAGATATTTCCTAATTAATGATAATAAAATAAAATTTTCTCAATAGATTATATTTATACATATAGTGTATATTCACTACGGCCCAGTTTAGTTGCGTAAATTGTTTGATTATGTAAATTGTTCCATTGTGAATTAGTGAATTATAAATGAGTGAATTTGAAATGAGTTAAATCCAATTTTACAGAACGTTTGGTAATTTGAAATTGATATTAAGGTTCTATGAAAAAAATATAAAAACAAATCAAGAGAGAGAGGAGGAGGGGGAGGGAAAGAGAGAGGGAGAGGGGGAGGGGAAGAGGAAGGGGGAGAGGGGACATGCACTTAATGTGACTCCTATTTCAAATGGATTCATGTCATATTTTTTGTGAA
The DNA here is from genome assembly GCA_949130495.1 of Sambucus nigra. NCBI lineage: Eukaryota > Viridiplantae > Streptophyta > Magnoliopsida > Dipsacales > Adoxaceae > Sambucus > Sambucus nigra. Next base: position 381,914,986 of record OX422224.1, read on the forward strand.
ATGATTCAATTTCAGATTTTGCACATGAGCTAATGAGCTAAAATGAAACAATTAATGAATCATTTTATTAATGAAATCAAACACAATTAATTAGTCAATTTGTAAATGGGGCAATTTATTAATGATTCAATTTACAATTTTGGGACAACCAAACAGGGCCTACATGTTTCAAAATAAAACCTATTGAAGCGAAAAAAAAAAATCTTGGGACCTCTTGAACAAAAAAAAAATATCTTCCAACTTACTGAATCAGATGCTTAATAAACAGGACTAAATGGTGAAAAAAATTCTTGGATAAATCTATGGATCACCAAAATTACTAGTGGGCACCAATACGTGCTTTAAAATAATTATATATTATATTTAAAAATATTGTACAGTGATGCCGAATTATAAATTTTGATAGTATTTGTAGCAACTCACTAAACGTATGTATGAACACCTAACCTTCCTTTCCTAACTAAATTTTGATAGTTACGCTCTTGTGACACAAAAATGCCATGTGAGTGGTCTTTTCACTCTTCCAGCATTTGAAAGGTCATAGAACTGTTGACAAGTTGTTTTTATACGTGATAAATAGAAATTGAACAGATAAAGCAATTGATAAACTTGTTAATTTATTAGCAATTCTCTTTAACTCAATCAAACTTCAACTTACTTAAAAAATTGTTTCAGGTTCCATACCCAAACCAATTCTTCAAAATCATATACACAAGGAAAAAACTCTAGTAAATCACATGCACAATATAAGCCTCAGTTACATCTATTGAGCATAAAAACTTTACAAGCTACAAAATCAAACAAATACATATGTATAAGAAACAGTCACATAAGAGAAAGACATGGAAATGAAAAAAGGGTTATTTTGATGACATTGTTGATACCTATGGTGTTCATGGCAAAATTTATCACCTCCACAGCTAATTCGGTTGATAACAATAGTAAAATGTATAAACACCGACATTCTCCTCAACGTTGATAGTTCCCATAGTGAACGCATGGGTAGAAGGGAACTATCAGCGTTGCGGATAACGTCGGCGATTCATCTTCATTTTTTTTCTCTCTAAACTCCTGTTCAATTCCCTCTTGAGATCCTCGTTTCTCTTCTTCGGCTGGTCATTTTTGAACACCCAAGTTTTTGCAATGCAAAAGATTGCAAAAACTTTATTTTGAATCGTAGAAGATATTTTTGTTTGTGGTTTCACAATTGATGATGTTTTATACGCCAACAAAGGGTATGTCCATGTTCAATGTATCTATGGACTTGCAAAGGTATCGGTTGCTTGTTGATTTGTGTTATATTTTTAACTACTTTTCAATTATTTTAAGAGAAAGAAAGAGCCACCAAACTTATGATGCGAAAGCTGCGACATCGTTAATAAATCCAACTCAACCTCTTTTCAACCGTACAAATTTATTTCTCCCAAGATTTCTGTCCACATAACAAAAAAAAACAGCCTGTCTATTGTAAAAAGCTGTTTCCGTAAAAAACTGCATTTTTTTTAAGGATAACGCTGTTCCGTCTCCGACAAAATTCTCTTCCACTTCAAAATTTTTATATACTACTACCCTCTTGCCCAATAACTCATTCTAAACGGTTGAAACCCACTAAACCCATCACATATATATAACCAATATATCCCCATACCGCCCTAAATTCTAGTGAGTGCAAATTAAACACTTCTTTCAAGCCACTTCTTACATATTTTATTTTATAATGTACTTTGTAAAAGGCAACTTTTTATCTTCTTTATATTTTATAAAACAGTTTTTTTCTATTTATAAAAAAGACGCATTCACATTTAGATCCTATTAGACTTTCTTTTATACATTTTAGTCACACTAAGTTTTTTCTTTACGTATAAGTCCTACTCCTAATTTTTTGAAACTTCTTTTTCACAATTTTACCCCTTTAAAACCAACCATCCGTAACTTCCTCGAGGAAGTTACATAGGTGGTTAAACTTTTTTTTTAATCTTCAAATTAACATAATTTTTTATTCACAATTTCGTTTTTTGCAAAATTACTATTTTTGAAATCTACTCGATAAGATCTATCAAACAAGAGCCATGAACGCTATAAAATTCCAAAGAAAAAAATTTACACAGACAGTAAACTTAACTGTATGCACTAGAATATGAAATAGTTTTATATAGGTGACATTTTCACAAATAGACAGTAACATTTACTGTGGTAATATATATATATATATATATATATATATATATATATATATATATATATATATATATATATATATATATATATATATATATATATATATATATCCGGTCGATCAAAACCCTCTTTTTTCAAAATTACCTTATATTTAAAGGTTCACGCTAGCAGTATCCAATCCTTACCACCATTGTTGGAGCTTCAACGACCTTCGTCAGAGCTCCGATTTCGGGTGGATAAGGGTGGCATGTAGTGCCGCTGGCACAGACCTTTGAAAATAAGAGACTTTTGAATAAATGGATTTTGGATCCACCAAAGTATCATGGAGTGCCGCTGGCGCGGAACTCTGAAAATAAGATTGGATAATTGGGATCGGGATCCGCTGGAGCGCCGCTTTGGGGTGACTAGGGGTGGCATTAGGTGCCGTTGGCGCAAAACCTTAAAAATAGAAGCATATATATATATATATATATATATATATATATATATATATATATATATAATGTGATAACACAGTAAATGCTATTGTTTGTACAAATGTCATAGATATTAAATTTTATTGTATATACCAGAAAATGAAATAGTTTTATATATGTGATATTTTCACAAATAATAACACTTACTGTGTTAATATATTTATAAAATAGTTTTATATATATAACATTTTCATAAATACTAACATTTACTGAGTTAATATTACACAATATATATATATATATATATATATATATATACACACACACACGGTAGATCCAAACCTCTTTTTTTCGAAATTACCATATTTTTAAAGGTTTACGCTAGCGATATTCAATCCCCACCGCTACCCACCCCCATTGTCGGAGCTTCAACGACTTTCATCAGAGCTGTGATTTGGGTGGGTAGTAGAAAAATAGGGTGCCGTTGACGGGGACCTCTGAAATTAAGAGAATATTAGATAAATGGGGTTTGGATGCACTGGAGCTCCAATTTGGGGTTAGTAGGGGTGGCATTGGGTTATGTTTATATCTATAACATTTTCACAAACAGTAACATTTACTGTGTTATAACACTATATATATATATATATATATATATATATATATATATATATATATATATATATATATATATAATAAAGTAAGAAACTTATGTATGTCATAAGCTTTAAGTATGATGTCATCAAGATTAATTGTTTTTGAACTTCCTATTTTACCCCTCAAGTCTTTGATTTCCCCCTCTTTTTAACACACTACAATTTATTCCTCCTCTACTTTTAAAATTCAAACACAAGGGTAGAAAAGTATTTTACTTCCAATGATCGTCTACGTTAACCTCATTATCCAAACGGCCCCGTGTTATTATTTTTCTCCCTTTCACTTTACCCTCTCCACCCCTCTCTCCCCAGCGATCTCCAGCTTTGGAAAAATAAAATCATCTACACCGTGATTTGTGATTCGCTCTTGAAAGAGGTACGATCTCCGGATCACCGGTTTTGTCCACAACGATCTCCGATTCTGTCCACTATACACAACATTCGATCTCTGGAGATCGAATGAGATCTCCCAACGATCTCTGGATCTCTTGACAGAGGTACGATCTCAGGTAACAATTTTAATTTACATCTTATATTTTTCGTGGGTTAACACTCAACCGATCTCTGTTGTCGGATCTTAGCCAGTGTTCAGATTCAACCTCAGCTCTTGATTCCCTCGATGCCTCTTTATCTCCTCTCACCACTGAGTACATGAACGAGACGACGCGTTGCTAAATGGAGCTGAACTTAAACTCCCTGTGAACCGAGATGGGGGAGTTGACTCGGTTGTTTTGGATCTGGTTGAATCGGTGAGTTTGAAGGATGATAGTTGTATATCATTTTACTTATTAAGGGATTGTAACCATTTTGAACTGATTAGTGATACATAGGCGATTGGTGATTCATATACCCATTTCATTTACATCTCAGGTTTTTTATTATTATTCATATTGCTCAAGATTTTTTCGTTTTTAGCATCTCCATTACCTAGGGTTTTAATTATATTTTCAGATTTATGTTTTGTTTTGTTTTTGCATTGTTCACTGCTTCTACTTTTTTTTTGTCCAAAACATTATTGTCGAACTGTTTCTAATTTTCACTGAACCGTATACATACTCACTGTCCCTAATACGAGTGTTTTGATAATATTTGGTTCTCTCATTTGAAAAAGAGAGCGTGTTCGTAAATGAGTTGAACTAAAGATATTGAGTGCGCTCAGATTGGGTTAAATTCACTTTGAAGGAATTTAATCCCACTTTGCAACATCAAGTAATTAGTCCTAAATTAAATAGTTGATGACTACTATTTTTTATTATTATTTACTCCTTTAAATCTACTTCGTGTTCTCTATTTTAAGTCTGTCCATTAGACGCTAATGTACTTTGAAAATTTTTGGCGTGCTGTGTCTCTCGACTATGTTCTGTTTTTTATATTCATATTGTTCATATTCATATTAAAAAATTTTAATATGAACAATATGAATATGAATATGAATATGAATATGAGTATGAGTATGAATATGAGTATGAGTATGAGTATGAGTATGAGTATGAGTATGAGTATGAATATGAGTATGAGTATGAGTATGAGTATGAGTATGAACAATATGAATATGAATGAGTTTGAGTATTACAGAATATGAATATGAACAATATGAATATGAAAAACAAAACATAGTCGAGAGACACATCATGTCAAAAAATTTCAAAGTAATACTCATACTCATTCATATTCATACTCATACTGATACTCATATTCATATTGTTCATATTCAAATTTTCTAATTTATTTTTGTTAATTTTACTTGGAGTGTATATTTTGACTGACATTTTGTGTTAATTCCCGCGGTCCAACTTCACTGTTTTGAGTTTTTGGAGTATGTATACTTATTATGTGGTCATTAATTCTATTTCGTATATACTATTATTCTTTTTTTATTTTCTACCTAACTGTAAATATGTCGTTATGCAATTTTTCAACTGCTGAAGAAGCATAGTTTTGGGTATATATAAAGATTTGTTCTTATATATGTCACACTCTTAAGGTAAAGACTATACATAGTTAATGGGAAACATAATGTCCACACTTCACATTGGTTTTAGATTATGCTACTCGAAACATGTTTTTCGTTTTCCAGCCTTACATTTCTATTGTAATGGTAATCAATTTTTGTTTACAAGTTAAAAATGTATCTTGAATTTAGTTTTTGAATTTGTTATTAAGCTTTCAAAATTATGTTTGCTCATGTATTCAATTGCAGAGTCATTTGAAAAGTGACCCTCCATGATTTACGTTAAGGTGATCTTCCCGTCATTCAATATTTCAGTCTCCCAACTCACCATTAGCAGTAGCTGGACAGGTTTAAAACCCCAAAGTGGGACTGCCTAATGGATGCCATCAAATACAAGATGATCGTTGAGAAGAAATGGGATAATATTTGCCAGTTGAAGGTGAAGAACGCTTCTGATCAGAGATTGAGACACTCATGATGAAATTTAATAGCTCTCTTTCCCGCTGGTATATCTCTCCCTCCCTCTAATATAATTTGTACTCTTTTTCAGATCTTTCTTTTTGATTTTGATAATCTATTATATGTTTTATTTGTTAGGTCATTTTCGTCCCCAAATTCCAATATTGTTTCCTGGTGTGCTTATATTTGGGGTCTAATCGTAAGTTTTGTTAGTGTGAATTTTTAAAATTTTAGTGAATGTATCAAGCCTAGAATTTATATATGTTATGATTTCCAACCCCGGAACTGAAAATGAGATCTATAAGGATGATATATTCTATGATGTCCAAGTATTAAAAAACTCGATAAAATGTTAAAGTGTATAAATTTTTTGATTGGTATTGAACATTAAATATAATTGTATTGTATACATGACATCGGTGAAACATTATCAACGTGCCAAAATTAGTATCATAGGCTTTATCTGGGTTGATTTTGTGTTGAAACATCTTAGTCGCTATTTTAAGCTTCACAGGGAGAAGTTTATGGGCTACCAGTATCTTCTCTACATAGTATACTTGAGGCAAAATATTTATCACTACTTTGTTGTTCTTCAGTTGTTCTTTTTGCACTAATAAATTTCTAGGTATTGTTAATTTTATACCAAATAAAATTAAAGATAAGAAGATATGAGTCATCCATAAATGCCAAAAAAAATTGGAGATGCGAAATTACCATCTTGGCCTACCCCGTTGATCCTCCGAAGCCAAAGACATGGCATAAGGTTGACATTAACACAGTGGAAAAGTTCCAAGCATTACGTCAATAAGAGCATAAGTACTTTGATGACATGGTTCAACAATGCAAGGATGTTGGTGATACATTGGTCATCTTTCAATGGGGGGTCGGTGATGACACCATTTGTTCTCAACCCCAAAATTGAGAGCCCCATGACTCCTCACTGAAGGCTATCACCAAGATACTACTAGGAGTTACCATTATTGATATGTTTAGTTGATTAAAATTATTTCTTGACAAATTATAGGTTGATTAATTATATTGTTCTTTGATTTTATAATGAGTTATATTCTACTTTGATTGTTATTATAATAATTCACTTATGATTATTATTTATCCGAAACAGAGCTGTATGAAGGAACGATTGCGTGACTGACATTAAACTCAAGTATCTCCGCACTATAGTTTTCTACTGTATCAGGCTTCAATAAACCAATTAGTTATTGCATTCGAGGAGAATGGGGGAGATATATATAGGATGCTTCTTATTGCCTTCAAGGAGACTCAGAATGGGATAGATCAGTTATGAAGTATTTGGAGCAGAAAAATGCGAGTATGATCACAAGACTTTAGTGGACTTATACAAGGAAGAGGATAGAGTACAACCTGCTATAACTGGAGTGATAGTTTTCACTTCTACTCCAGACGATGTATCAAACAAGGGCCTACCCCAATTGATGCTATAACAAGGCAAATTTCAACTGCTTATGGCCCATGTGCGAACAACGAGGACTATCATTTCTTATTATAGAAGGCCATGTTTGACATTCACCTCCAAGAAGTTGTGGCCATGGAGTCGTAAAGCCTAATTGTGGAAATCCCACTAGAGGAAAGAATCCCCATCATTCCGGATTCGTTAGTCTCTTCTAGAAACTACTACTACATTTTAGTAGTGAGCAGTTTTTATACAAGCTTTTATTCTTATCTTTCATAGCCTTTAATTTTTATTTATTTGGAAAACAAACTTCTGCCAGAAATACAAACTTCTACCATCTGTCATGATCTTGGAGATATCTCGAATGGAATTCTGAATTTTGAACAAAAAAGGTACATAGGAGCACAAACATTAAGACAATTTTACAATAAAGGTGCATAGTCTAATATAACTGTATGCAGGCCTGATTTAGAAATATTAAATTGTCCTGATATAACTTTAATATTTCCAAATACTAAATTTCTAAATCAGTCTTATATAGCTGTATGCATACACTAAGCAGTCTGCATGTTTTAGTTAAATCAGTCTGCATACAGTTATTTTAGTATGCATATTTTGTTAATGAAACTGTATGAATATTTTACTGTTATAATTTCATTTGATGTCTCTTTTTTCATTCTAACGCTGCATCAGACCTTTCGAAGGTGCATATTAGAGATGTTATTTGCCGATAAAACCATTTGTAGCAATTTTATACACACCCAGTGGAATTGGCAGCAACTACCGTGTAGTCGAAACTCAAACTGGTAATTGTAGCACCTAGATCTTATGCTTGCGTTGAGGTCTCTCTGTCTGCAGACCAAATCATCCAACGGATTGAAGCCACACATAAGTCAATCAACAATAGTGAAGGTGAACTCTTTTCCCTCCAGTCATTGCAGTTCAGTGTTATGACAAAGGTTGATCTAAGATTGTTATCAGATTGAATCCACTAGAAGACATTGCATTTCAGTCATTGCAGTTAAGTCATTGCAGGTATGTACTCCATCTCTAATTTCCCCCTTTTTTGTATAATTATTTTTTATTTAGTTTGTGAGGTTGTGTTGTGTGGTGGTGAGATTTAGGCATTTCCTTCCACTTTCATTAATAATTTCTATTATGTATATCCATACAGTTATATCATTGGCCAAACTTTAATTTTTTTTTAATGACCATTAAATAGAAACATAAAGTTTGAAATTTTTTTAGGCTGCTTATTGTCTTTTTTTCCAGAATTTCAGGAGAACGTGGAGGTTACCTTTATGGACGAGGAACCATGGATAGCGATGATTTGTTATATCTCAAGGAGCAAATGGAAGCTAAGGAGGATACATAACATCTTCTACGCCGCATTGAGAAATAGGCATTTGTTGTATTTAAAAATGCTGCAAGTATAGCTGATTCTTTGCCAGTATTAGTTTCGTTTCCACTTCATGTTGAGCCCGTGACACTGGTAGATGTTGACGAGGAAGAGGTCGAGGTTGGTGTTCAAACATTGGAGGATGTGTACTACTCCAAGCTTTGGGAATTTGGGTGGACATCAATTATGAATTTTAAAAAACTTGGGTTGACATCAATTTGTTTTTCACATTTGTAAATTTTAAAGCTTTGTAAGATATTATAAAGATTTTACTATTTGCTATTTTCCCTATGATACTTAATGGAGTATTATTTACAAGTTAAATTTTAAATCTTTTGTAAGATATTATAAAGATTTTACTATTTGTTATTTCCACTATGATGCTTAATGGAGTATTCTTTATAATTGTTCTTAAAATTCATAACCAATGTAAGTTTTTTATTCAAGTTGTGAGGAGTACTAATAATATAGAGGAGTCTAATTCTTATTTGGATTATGAAATTTCAAGAATATCATTATCATGATTACTTAATTGTGTTTGGTACGTATTACTTAAAGGTAATTTAAAGAACTAAATATGGTTACACATTTACTTAATATGGTTAGTACTCAGGTACATCTTTGATAGGGTATATTACATCTTTTGCAGATTACATCTTTAACGGGGTATATTAAAGATGTAATCTCATTTTGACTGATTTTTACATCTGTTCATTTTAAGCCGCAACCACAAGCCACAACAGGGTATATCCTATACAATAACGTAATTTGTAATTGATTTAGAACACTTGCAATAATGTAATTTGAAATTTTGGGTTTAAATCCACAACTACAGGCCACAGAGGTATACAATGATTTTTCAAAGGTATTCACTAACATTTACAATGTGATTTTTCAAAGGTATTCTCTAACATATCTATTTTTAGTGTTCATTTGCAGGCCGGATGGTTTGGATATGTTGCTTCTAGAGGTTCAATTAAGTGATAGTGAGCTCAAACAGTGGTAACCATGGCAGCCATAGAGATGTATAAGTGTATAAGTATGTAAGTGTATAGAAGGGGATGAGTATAAGAGGGAATAAGACAATGATGTATAGTGGTTCAGCCAATTTGGCCTACATCCACTGTGAGTGTGTGATCCACTAAGTATGGGCACTAATGGCCTTGGATACAATGCACATAACCCTCTCACTCTCTCTCCACTGTTTGTGTACAAGCAGAGTGTTAGCTAGGGCTACTGTTCATGGATCGATCCCCTGTAGGGTTAGGGGTGACAAGTATATATAGGTCTTGGGGGGTGTAGTGTACCCCCCAGGTAAGCATGGTGCATGTGAATAATGATCTAGCCAATCCCCTATTGACACCTGTAGATGCCAAATGATGACATAATATTCCCTCACGTGAGGGGGTGATTCGGTTGTAACGGTCTTCCACGTGTCATATGAGCCTCACGCGCACTGTTCCACGCGTCTCCCAAACCACGCGCTGTCATGATGTCACCCTCGGCCTATGAGCCGAGGCCGAGGGCAAAGTTTCTTCCGGCAGTGAGTCTGGCTTGATTATGTCCTCGTACTGTCGTACCCTCGTAGGGTCGGCCGGAGCCTGGTGAAGGGTCGGCCCCTCGTAGGGTCGTCTGGAGCCTGGTGAAGGGTCGGCCCCTCGTAGGGTCGTCTGGGTCTGGTGAAGGCCAGTTGGGTCCTGGTGGGGGGTCGGCCCCTCTTAGGGTCGTCCGTTGTGGAGGCGACCCTCCTAGAATATAAACGGGTATATCAATCACCCCCCAGCCCTTAGCCATAGATGCTGTTGAGATGGCTGAGGGATAGTGTTTTAAATGAGATGCAGGTATGATCAGTTAGGTGAGTGACACCTGGTTAGGTACTCATTGTTGTTCCAGTTTCCAAGGCATGACGGCTGCACACTGCGCTTGGGTCCTTGCACCCTAATGATGCCTTCCTCGTGGGCTGTGTCCTGCCTTGGTCAATGGGCCCACTCATTGCTAAGGTATTTAAGGTATTTTCAAACCCTTTCTCTTCCTTCTTCTTCTTCGCGCCTAAGCATTCTCTCTCTCTAGAATTTTCAGCCTACATCGCCACTTGCAGCCTTCGATTCTTCCAGGCCTAGCAGCGTTCTTATTCTCTCCTCATCAGGTAACCTCTTTCATCCAGTGCTCTCTTTTTCTTTCATTTTCGTTCGTTTTTTAGGCTCGTAGGCAGCCATTTTCCTTAAGTTGTGCCATAACCTTTTCCGGTGTATTTTCCGGTGTCTTCTCCGGTAACTGGCTCTTGGATGTTCTTGAGTGTTCTTGAGTGAAAACCTTTTGAGTTCTTTGTTTAATCCAAAAGTCAAATCTGGTCCACTCCCCACTTGTTTGTAGTTAAATTACCCAAGTCTAGTATAATTTCTTTAAGTGTTGGGTCTTCCCCTTAATGCTTAGGAGGCTTTACAACCTGGTGTCTGAATTCCCGTCCCTGAGAGAGAAACTATTTACCGAGATCAGACGAATAGAGGAAGAGGAAGAGAGGAGACGAGGGGCCGACCCTAATTGGGTACGACCCATTTTTCCCATTCCTCTTGCCACCATTAGACCATCTGAACCCTCTGAGTCTTGTGGGTCGTCGTCTCGTCCGGCCGAGACACCCAACCTAAGTGAGATGGACGAGAGAACCTCCTCTCCAACTGGTGCTGGAACTTCTGGTAGAAGGGACTCTCCTGACCTTAGCCCTCCCCGAGAGGCCGAGGGTACGATCCCCTCTGAGGCTGTCCCTGTGACAACCCTATCCCCCAACGCCTTCCAAGTAGCATTTCCTCAGGGTCCTCCTGCAGGTGATGAGGGGGATGAGGACGATGATACAGATGATGAGGTTGATACCTCCCATGCCTCGTCTTTTATCTCCTCTGTCAGGGATAGGGATCTTCTGATATGGAGGCATATTTACGGAGTGCCACCTGGGGTGACTATGAGGGTTCCCTCCGAGGACGAGAGGGTCTTTGAGGGTGAAGAGGGAGAAGTTGCAGTCTACGAGCAAATGTTCAAAGTAGGTGTCAGACTTCCCTTTCACCCTGCCATTATAGATATTCTGTCGGCTCTGGGCGTCTCCCCCTCGCAACTTCCACCCAATTCTTGGAGGACGATTCTGGGGTACATCTCTCTGTGGAAAAACGCTTTCACTGACGAGCCCTCGTCCGACGTGTTCTTGGCCTGCTACAATATCACCTCTTCATCTAAACAGCCCGGATACTATCATCTGGGAGCGAGAAGGTCTGAGAAGAAGCTGCTCCACGTGGCTCAAACTTCCAATCATGATTGGAAAAAAAGGTTCTTCTTCATATCTGGGGCATGGGAGAGCTCCACCGAGGCGTCCCCTTCTGCCGATGCTCCGAGGGTTCCTAACAGATGGTCTAACCCTTCCATGAAAGCTAGGTCAGACCCCGGACTTAGCTTGGAGGAGAGGGATATTGTTGAGTATCTGAGGGGACGAGGGAGAGAGGGTGAGATCCCAAAGTTCGAAGATTTGATGACCCCTCGCTTCCTTAAAGAAGCTGGTCTGAGGGTCGGCCCTCTGACAGAACTATGTGAGTTATACTGAACATTTTCCCATCTTTACTTATTTTTGAAGTGTTCTCTCTTTATCTCTGAACTTTTCTGATTCATCGTACCCTTTTCAGGTCGTCCTGCAGGCGTGTCAGATTATCTCTGGGATATGACTGCTCCAAGCCTTCTTGCTGGTCTGTCAAAGAAGAAGGGGAAGGAGCCTCAGCAAGCTCCTAAGAAGACAAGGGCCTCAGGGCCGACAGTTGTTGAGCCGACAGCTGTTAGTCACAAAAGGAAGGAGCCTGAGGCTCCTGTCGAGCCTCGTCCTGACCCTAAGACGAGGGACAGGGCCGAGGCCTCTGAAGGAGCAACCTCTTCACCAAGCATGGGGGCCTTCTGGTCTCAAAATCTGTCCCATCTGAGGGCCGACCCCTCATCTCTTATCGCCAACCTGAGGGCAGCAAAGGCCTCTATGTTCTCTGCACCGTCGGCCTCCGACTTCGAGTTCTTGGCGCAGATGCCTCCAGCCAAAGTGTATGACTACGGTCTGCACTCCCTTGCTCAGGTATTGGTCCTGACCTTTAATTTCATTGTGTTTCCTCGGCTCCCCTTGACGCATCTTCATTTTTCTTGCAGTCTGTCTGTGCCTTCACCTCTGCCACCAAGTGGATGGCCGAGAATCAACAGAAATTCCATGAAGCTGAGAGGGCCATCCAACAAGAGGCTGACCTACGGACAGAGCTGGGCACTGCGAGGGCCGAGCTGGAGAGCACAAGGGCTGAGCATGCTAGAGTCCTTGATGAGCTGACGAGGCAGCATGATGCCGATATGCAGGCCAAGGACTTGTTGATCAAGGACAAGGATGAGGCTCTGATCAACCTGGAGGCCCGTCATAAGACTGATCTGGAGGCAGCCATCAAGAAAGCTGAGGCTGACGCTGTGGAGGCATACAAGATTTCAGACGAATTTCAGGGCTTCGGCCTTGAATATCTTGAAAGGGGGATTAGGACGGCCTGTCGGTGGGTAGTCCTCAGATTTGGCGATGTCGTCTCCTCTGTTCGTCCATCATTGGAGGGTGTTCAACTGGACGACCCCCTAATTGCCGAGGCCCTCAATCAGGTGGAGGCCCAAGCCCAGATCGAGGGGGTTGGCACATCTGAAGATGATCCGGTGCTGGTAACTGAGGAGACCATTCCCATTGATGTTGAGGCCCTGCCCTCTGATGTCGTCCCCTAGGGTGGCTGCCTGTAGCCCATACCCTTGTTTTTGTATTTTTGTTCTGTATATTGTAAAACACTTGATGCTTTATATTAATACCATCGTCTCTTCCTTTCACAACTGTCTCCCATATTTAATTCTGTTATGGTTTGTTCCTTGCAAATTTGCTTCTTCGTTGATGATGATGATACTAACCCTTCCCTCGTCTTTTTGAGGACCAATGTGGGGTCGTCCCCTCATCAGGCCTCATTATAGCCGAGGGTTCAAATGATCAAATTAATGATTTTTAAATAAAGTCTACCCTCATCTTTCTTGAGAACAGTGGTGGGGTCGTCCCCTCCACTGGTCCTCATTATAGCCGAGGGTTCAATGAACCAAATTAATGATTTTTATGTAGTCTACCCTCGTCTTTCTTGAGGACAGTGGTGGGGTCGTCCCCTCCACTGGTCCCCATTATAGCCGAGGGATCAACTTTCCAATTTAATGGTTTTTAAAGTCTTCCCTCGTCTTTCTTGAGGACAGTGGTGGGGTCGTCCCCTCCACTGGTCCCCATTATAGCCGAGGGATCAACTTTCCAATTTAATGGATTTTAAAGTCTTCCCTCGTCTTCTTGAGGACAGTGGTGGGGTCGTCCCCTCCACTGGTCCCCATTATAGCCGAGGGATCAACTTTCCAATTTAATGGATTTTGAAGTCTTCCCTCGTCTTTCTTGAGGACAGTGGTGGGGTCGTCCCCTCCACTGGTCCCCATTATAGCCGAGGGATCAACTTTCCAATTTAATGGATTTTAAAGTCTTCCCTCGTCTTTCTTGAGGACTGTGGTGGGGTCGTCCCCTCCACTGGTCCCCATTATAGCCGAGGGATCAACTTTCCAATTTAATGGTTTTTAAAGTCTTCCCTCGTCTTTCTTGAGGACAGTGGTGGGGTCGTCCCCTCCACTGGTCCCCATTATAGCCGAGGGATCAACTTTCCAATTTAATGGATTTTGAAGTCTTCCCTCGTCTTGTTGAGGACAGTGGTGGGGTCGTCCCCTCCACTGGTCCCCATTATAGCCGAGGGATCAACTTTCCAATTTAATGGATTTTGAAGTCTTCCCTCGTCTTTCTTGAGGACTGTGGTGGGGTCGTCCCCTCCACTGGTCCCCATTATAGCCGAGGGATCAACTTTCCAATTTAATGGATTTTGAAGTCTTCCCTCGTCTTTCTTGAGGACTGTGGTGGGGTCGTCCCCTCCACTGGTCCCCATTATAGCCGAGGGATCAACTTTCCAATTTAATGGATTTTGAAGTCTTCCCTCGTCTTTCTTGAGGACAGTGGTGGGGTCGTCCCCTCCACTGGTCCCCATTATAGCCGAGGGATCAACTTCTTTGCATGTATACTAGAACTGATAACCACTGGATGAGGGAAACACTGATACTTCTCATTAATCTTCAATGTGTTCTGTCGAAACAATGCTTATTACAACTATGGCTTATCAAGACCTTACAACACTACTGGTAGTATTTTTTCAAATGATCTGCATTCCAGGGGTTTGAGAAAGGTTCCCCCTCCAGGTTCTCTAGCCTGTAGGTCCCCGGGACAACTTCATCGATGACCCTATATGGGCCATGCCAATTAGGATGGAGCTTGTTGGGTTTCTGCCAAGTCTTTTTAAGAACCAAGTCTCCCACTGCGATAGGCCTCTGTTTCACCCTTTGGCTGTAAAACTTTGCGGTCCTCTGCTGGTAGGAAGCTTGCCTTATCTCAGCATCCTCCCTTCTTTCCTCAATCAGGTCTAGGTCAAGTCTTCTCTCTTCCATATTCCCCTGGGGATCATACATTTGGACCCTATGAGTAGGAAACTCCACTTCGGTGGGGATGACTGCTTCTGATCCATAAGCTAACATGAATGGGGTCTCCCCGGTAGGGGTCCTTACTGTCGTCCTGTATGCCCACAATACTGCATATAACTCCTCGACCCATCTTCCTTTTGCCTCCTCAAGCCTCTTCTTAATCCCATCTAGGATTGTCCTGTTCGTAACTTCGGTTTGCCCATTGGCCTGAGGTCGGCCTGGGGTGGAGAAAAATTGTTTGATACTTACCCTCTCACAGTACTTCTGTAAAGAGGCATTCTTGAACTGGGTCCCGTTATCCGAGATGAGGGTGTTGGGTAGACCATATCTGCATATCACATTCTTCCAGATGAACTGGAAGGTCTTCTGCTCCGTGATCGTGACCATCGGCTCGGCCTCTACCCATTTTGAAAAGTAGTCAATTGCTACGATGAGGAACCGATAGTTATTGACTGCTCTCGGTAAGGGTCCTATCAGATCAATCCCCCATATTGCGAACGGCCATGGGGATGCAATGGAGGTGAGAGGCTGGTGAGGTTGATGAGGGATAGTAGCAAATCTTTGGCATTTATCACACTTTTTAACATATGCGGCAGCATCTTTCCCCAAGGTCGGCCACCAGTAGCCTTGGGTGATCACCCTCTTTGCCGAGGATCTACCCCCAATATGGCTTGAGCACGACCCTTCATGCACGTCTTGCAAAATGGAAGGGACCTCTGAGGGATGCACACACCTAAGTAAGGGGAGCAGAAACCCCTTTTTGTACAGCGTGTCTCCGATGACAGCGAACTTTGCAGCCCTGTATCTCAGCTTCTTCCTCTCTTGGCTTGCTTCTGGCATCTCTCCCCCTCTAATGTATCTGATCAGGGGGTCCATCCATGAAGGTTCTTGAGAAACATTCATGCAAACACCAAGTGTTCCCCCGACGTCTTCGATAGTTGGTCGAAGCAAGATTTCTACCGGGACTGTCCTCCTTATGTCTGTCCTAGTAGCTGAGGCCAACCTTGCAAGGGCGTCAGCACGGCCATTGTCGAGCCTAGGTATCCTCTTGAATTTCACTTCTTTGAAGTTTTTCAGCAATGACCTCACCTTATCAAGATACCTAGCCATCCTCTCGTCTTTGGCCTCATAGGCTCCTAGTATCTGATTCACCACCAGCCTTGAATCACTGTGAACCAAAATTTGGCTGACACTAAGGGATTTGGCTAAGGAGAGGCCAGCTATCAAGGCCTCATACTCAGCCTCATTGTTGGAGGCTTTGAAATTGAACCTCAGGGCGTACTCGACGTCTGTGCCATCGGGTGCTGATAGTATCAGTCCAGCACCACTTCCGCTATCACAGGAGGACCCGTCAACGAAGAGGCTCCACGGAGTCTTTCCTTCAGAAAAATTTCCCTCAGAGAGGGACCCCTGTCTAAAGATGTATCTTCCCTCTTCGTTTTCAGTCACTTTCCTTCTAGCGGTGCTCGTCTCAGCCATTTCTGCAGGTGTGTCTGCGGGTCTGTCTTCTGTATCTGCCTTCCCGAGGGTCTCACCCTCGGCCTCATCTTCTTCCCATGTGAACTCAGCCACGAAGTCTGCCAAGGCTTGCCCCTTAATGGCTGTCTTAGGCTGATACACAATGTCAAACTCCCCCAGCTCTATAGCCCAGGTCATTAGCCTTCCTGATTTTTCAGGCTTGTGTAGGACCTGCCTAAGAGGAGAGTCAGTAAGGATGACCATAGTATGGGACTGGAAGTACGGTTTCATCTTCCTTGAGGCATGAATCAAGGCATAGGCCAACTTCTCCATCCTCGGGTATCTCTGCTCTGCCCCCTGGAGTGCCTTGCTGTTGAAATATACGGGCTTCTGTATCCCATCTTCGTCTCTTACGATTGCTGCACTGATAGCGGATTCTGAGACAGCAAGGTACACGTACAGTCGTTCACCCTGCACGGGTCGTGACAGCAGCAAGGGAGACCCTAAGTATGATTTCAGCTGCTTGAAAGCCTCATCACACTCTTCGCTCCATTCAAAAGCTTTCCTGAGGATCTTGAAGAATGGTAGACACCTGTCTGTAGCCCTTGACACAAATCTGTTCAAGGCAGCCACTCTCCCTGTGAGCCTCTGAACGTCTTTAATGGACTTGGGGGTCTTCATCTCAATAAGGGCCTTTATCTTTTCAGGATTGGCCTCGATGCCTCTTTGATTGACAATGAACCCCAAGAACTTCCCCGCTCCGACCCCGAAGACACACTTGGCCGGATTGAGCTTCATTTTGTATTTGTCCATTGTATTAAAGGTCCTTTCCAGGTCTGCTACATGATCCTCTGCCTTCAGACTCTTAGTCAGCATGTCATCTACGTAAACCTCCATAGACTTACCAATTTGGTCTTCAAACATTTTGTTTACGAGGCGCTGGTACGTTGCCCCCGCATTTTTTAGGCCAAAGGGCATGACCTTGTAACAGTATGTCCCCTTGTCAGTGATGAAGGCGGTCCTCTCCGAGTCCTCAGGGTTCATGAAAATCTGGTTATACCCTGAGTAGGCATCCATGAAACTCATGAGCTCATGGCCTGCGGTAGCGTCTACCATCTGGTCGATGCGGGGGAGAGGGAAGCTGTCTTTGGGACAATGCTTGTTGAGGTCTGTGAAGTCCACGCACATTCTCCACTTGCCGTTGGCCTTTGGGACGATGACTGCATTGGACAGCCACTCAGGGTAGATGACCTCTCTGATAAATTCAGCGTCTTCTAATTTTTTAACCTCATCCCTGATGACCTCATACTTTTCTCTAGAGTAAATCCTCCTCTTCTGCTTTACCGGCTTCACTCCCTCTACCACATTGAGTTTGTGGCACATGATTTCAGGGTCGATCCCTGGCATATCTACATGACTCCACGCGAAGACGCTTCGCCTTCTCCTCAACAGTTTGATGAGGTCTTCCTTGATACTGGGCTTCAGAGATTTGCCAACTTGGACGGTTTTTCCCGGGTCATCCTCATCGAGGGTGATGGGTTCTACCTCCTCAGCGGCCTCTCCTTTTTTGAGCTTCGTCTCGTCCCTGGGGTCTAGGGTATCAATGTTGTAAGTGGCTGTAGCCCTCTTGTGTGCCTCCCTTTCTTCAGCGGAGTTGTAGTAGCACTCTCTCGCTGTCGTCTGGTCTCCCTGAACTTCCCCCACCCCATAAGGGGTAGGGAACTTAACCATCTGGTGGACCGTGGACGGCACAGCTTCAAACCCCTTGAGGGCCACACGTCCCAGTATGATGTTGTATGCCGAAAACACATGCTCATCCAGCACAAAGAAACTGACCCTCTTGGTGAGCCATCTCGGCCACTCGTCCCCCATCCTGACATCAGCCTCATATATTCCTAGGGGGTGAACCTTCTCCCCACTGAACCCAATCAATGGATGATGGTAGGGGACAAGTCTGGCACGACTGAGGCCCAAGGCCTTGAAGCATGGCCAGAACATCACATCTGCGGATGAGCCCCCATCCACCAGGATCCTCGGCACTTCGCACCCGTGCACCCTGGTGGTGATGACGAGAGGGTCATCATGCGGGGCCAATAGGCCCTTGAAGTCCATTCTTGAAAATCCCACAATCAAAGTGTCCATATCAACCTTCTTCCTTTTTTCTAACTTGACCTCTAGGGAGGTCGAGTGCACCGTCTTCGTCACTGCCTTAGCCTCAGCGACATGGGCCTTCCTGTCGGCGACCTCAGACCCTCCTCCTGCAAGTCCCCCGGAGATCATTCCCACCCCAAGCGAGATCATATTGAGCCTCTTGACAGGGCCTTGGTCGTCTCTCGGCGGGAGGTCAGGGTCGTCCTCATCATCAGAGGGGTCGTCCCCTCTTTTTTGAGGACCGTCTCTGCAGGCATCGACTCGCTTCTTTCTGGGGTCGTCCCCTCGGCCCCTCTTGAAGTCGGCTTTGTCGACGTACTTTCTGAGCTTCCCTTCCTTCAGCATCTTCTCAATCTCATCTTTCAGAGCAAAGCATTTGTCTGTTACGTGGCCGTGGTCTTGGTGAAATTCACACCACAGGTTCCTATTTCTCTTGCCGGGGGCTGCCCTCAGCTTCTCAGGCCACTTCAGTGTCCGGTCACTCTTTATCTCATTGAGGATCTGTTCACAGCTGACCGTCAGAGGGGTGTACCCCGCGAACTTATCATCCATGGTCCTCTTCTTCCCCTCTTTGTTCTTCTTGGGGTATTTATTCCCACTTGCACCTCCTTTTTCGTCTTCATGTTTTGCGGCCATCGCCTCTTCGGCGTTCATCACCTTCCCTGCTGTTGACAACAGCTCAGCCATCGTCCTCGGAGGGTCTTCGGCAAGCTTCCATAATAGCTTCCCCTTCTGGAGCCCTCCAATCAGGGCTGTCATAGCTATGCTCTCCTCATAGTCTTCCACCTCCAGCTTCTCTTTATTGAATCTGGCTATGTAGTCTCTCAGAGTCTCGTTCTTTCCCTGCTTAACATAGAGCAGGTGTGTGGTCTTCTTCTGTGGCCTCACCCCAAAGCAGAAATTATGGATGAACAAGTCTGCCAACTGCTTAAAGTTTCCAATAGAATTTTTTGGAAGAGACGTGTACCACACATGCGCAGCCCCTGTCAAGGTACCAGAGAAGGCACGACACCTCATCTCATCTGAGATAGAGTATATGTCTGCCGCCGACTGATACATTTCCACGTGGTGGACAGGGTTGGTGCTCCCATCGTATCTTGGGGTGACCACGGGAGGCTTGAACTTCGATGGCGTGGGGAAGTTGACTATCTTTGCCACAAAGGGTGAGCCCATGGTGTATCCCCTCTGAAGAGGGTCCCGGCTCTTCAGTATGTCGCCAATCTTATCCTCTAACCTCTGGATTGAGTCATTCCAGGGCCTCACAGGGTCGGCCTGGCCGATGTTATCCCCTGCTGCCTCTCGGAGGTGGATGGAGGGCTCCGCTACGGCAGGCCTGTGTCGGCTATTTACTTCCCTTTGGCCGTCATCCCGTCTTTGGGGTCGGCCTTCTGCTTCTTTCCTAGATCTCGCTGCGCTTCTCGACTTGGACAACTTGTCTCGCAGGTCATTCACTGGGCCCAGCCTCTCGAAGGCCGACCCCCTGCTCAGGCGGTCAAAAGCAGAGCCTCTTGGGCGATCATCAGGGTTTGGTCTCCCGCACTTTCCTCTACTGTCCTGGAGGGGTCGTACTGTATTGTTGGAGACCTCATATGGCTCCCAGCATTCTACTGGAGCCTCTTCTTCCTCCAGATCATCATACCTGTCCTCGGGGCAAGGGTTTCCTTGCCTCCCCAGGCGTAAACGCCGGGGGTCAGCAACATCCCTACGCCGCTGAGGGGGTGGCAGGTCTTTATGTGGTGCCTGGGGTGGTCCCCTGGCCTCATGATGTCCTGGAGCTGCTGCCGGAGTAATCATCTCAGGTGAGACCCCTGGTGGTCTCAGTATATTCTGACTTAGAGCTGTAAACTGCTCCTGCATCATCCGCTGGCTGGCTGCCAGAGACTTTAGGGCTGCTGCCACATCAGCCATCTCAGACTGAGGTGGTGGCTGACTGGAACTGGGTCTTCCCCCATCATCCGGCGGGGGAAGTGGTGGCGGTGGCATCTCAGGTGCCATGTGCTTGAGCTATGAAGAGCTGAACTGAAGAAAATACTGGTTAGCTTGGGAACCTTAGTAGGTCTCTTTCAATGGTGAAACACCTCCTCTCAGGGGGAGTGTTGGTTCACCACCAGAGTGCCCAGTGAGGTCAAGCTGTACAAAGGAAGAGATGTCTTCTCGTTCCCACAGACGGCGCCAAACTGATGATGCTGAGATTCAGCACCACCAGATAAGTGATAGTGAGCTCAAACAGTGGTAACCATGGCAGCCATAGAGATGTATAAGTGTATAAGTATGTAAGTGTATAGAAGGGGATGAGTATAAGAGGGAATAAGACAATGATGTATAGTGGTTCAGCCAATTTGGCCTACATCCACTGTGAGTGTGTGATCCACTAAGTATGGGCACTAATGGCCTTGGATACAATGCACATAACCCTCTCACTCTCTCTCCACTGTTTGTGTACAAGCAGAGTGTTAGCTAGGGCTACTGTTCATGGATCGATCCCCTGTAGGGTTAGGGGTGACAAGTATATATAGGTCTTGGGGGGTGTAGTGTACCCCCCAGGTAAGCATGGTGCATGTGAATAATGATCTAGCCAATCCCCTATTGACACCTGTAGATGCCAAATGATGACATAATATTCCCTCACGTGAGGGGGTGATTCGGTTGTAACGGTCTTCCACGTGTCATATGAGCCTCACGCGCACTGTTCCACGCGTCTCCCAAACCACGCGCTGTCATGATGTCACCCTCGGCCTATGAGCCGAGGCCGAGGGCAAAGTTTCTTCCGGCAGTGAGTCTGGCTTGATTATGTCCTCGTACTGTCGTACCCTCGTAGGGTCGGCCGGAGCCTGGTGAGGGGTCGGCCCCTCGTAGGGTCGTCTGGAGCCTGGTGAAGGGTCGGCCCCTCGTAGGGTCGTCTGGAGCCTGGTGAAGGGTCGGCCCCTCGTAGGGTCGTCTGGGTCTGGTGAAGGCCAGTTGGGTCCTGGTGGGGGGTCGGCCCCTCTTAGGGTCGTCCGTTGTGGAGGCGACCCTCCTAGAATATAAACGGGTATATCAATGTGATTTTTCAAAGGTATTCTCTAACATATCTATTTTTAGTGTTCATTTGCAGGCCGGATGGTTTGGATATGTTGCTTCTAGAGGTTCAATTAAGAAGGATCTTATTACGTGTACACTATATACTGCGACTATCACTACTACACTCTATACCCGGTATATTATGTTTTTGGTGTTACAGCTCTAACATTCTGGCATTGACACTTACTATTTTTTGGTGTTCGAATGCTCTTATTCGATAATGAATAAACATGACTTTTGTTACTTATGTTGTGGAGCATGCCCTATATTCTATAAAAATGATGTTCTTTATACAAGTTCGAAGGCTAATTCTCTATCTTTATTGATGTATTGATGTTCTTTCACCATTAGGTGATTAAAATCAATGATGTTAGTGAGTTAAATCGATGATGTTTACACGAGTTTACACTTATAATATATAAAATATTTATTATTTAGATTATACATGACTTAGTAGATTTCAAAATTATCAGCGTGCCTTCAGGCACGGGTATACCCTAGTATATATATATATATATATATACGGTGGATCCAAACCTCTTTTTTATGATAATGTCTTATTTTTAATGGCCCGCGCTAGCAGTATCTAATCCCGACCACCACCAAGCCCAATTGTCGAAGCTCCAACAACCTTTATCAGAGTTCTGATTTGGGGTGAAATGGAGTGTCGCTGGTGCGGCCCTTAGAAAATAAGAGAATATTGGATAAATGAGGTTTGAATTCACCGGAGCTCCAGTTTGGGGTGAGTAGGGGTAGCATTGGGTTAGGTTTATATCTGTAATATTTTCACAAATAATAAATGTTACCGTTTGTGAAAATGTTATATCGGCATCCCATGCCACCTCAAATCAAAGCTCTGATGAATGTTGTTGGAGCTCCGACAAAGGGGGTGGGTGGTGGTGAGGATTGTATGTCGCTAGCGCGGACCGTTAAAAACAAGATAATGTTAGAAAAAAGTGGTTTGGATATATATATATATATATATATATATATATATATATATAATAAAGTATAAAACTTATGTATGTCACAAGTTTGGCTAATAATGTCATCTAGATAATTTATTTTGCACTACCTATTTTACCCCTCTATCATTTGAGTTCCCCCTCTTTTTTTTCTCTAATATCTTTTTCACTTTAATTCAAACACAAGGATATTTTGATAAACACACATCAAATCCATTTCAAACCTTTCTCTCTCTCTCTCACACGAACAAGCACAAGGCACCAAACCAAATCCTCCTAATTTTAGATTGCAAAATTCTTTATCCCGCCCAAATTCTCAGTCTACCTCGAGCCACTAAATATCTCACCCGCCCACTCTTAGACAGTGAAAAAAGCAAGCACGCTTCTCTCTCTATCTCAATTCTCCACAACCTCCCTCACAAAACCAACACTTCTCTCTCTCTCAGTTATGTACGCTCGATTTGGTGGCTGTGTTATCAGCAGATCTGAAACCGTGTTGAAGAAAATATATGTCGGTTTGTTCATTTGTTTAGATCTGAAACCGTGTTGAAGAAAATATGTGGGTTTGTTCCGGCAGTGAGCCTTGGTCGCCGATCTGACGATCCCCTATGGTATTTCCTCTTCCCCTACCCGTTTTCCTTTTTTTTATTTGGTATGAAGATAAGAAAAGAGAAGATGGTTACCTTTGTTTATTTGTTCAGTTAATGTGGGGATACAATACAATACGGAAAAAGGAAAACGGGTTTAAAGAACTGAATGGAGAAAGAAATTGTTTCTGAGGTGTCTGAAGAAGTATCTGAGATGTATAGTTTGAGTGAGAGTTTTTCTACTAATACGGTCACAGACAAGAAAGATGATGACGGTGAAGTTACCCAGAGGATCCGGAGATCTCCGGTGAAAAAAGGGCCAAACTCCGGTGAAATCACCGCCGAAAATGGGAATGGGAATGAAAGAATTAAAAAATCTACAGCGAGGAGAGGGGGAGGTCGAGATCGAATCCGGGTTAGGTAATGACCATCCCGAAATGGGTTATCGGGTCCCGGAAGGATAACGGCGAGGGTCCAGTAAGGAGGTCGAGGTCGTCGATGACACTTGGCGAGTTAGGACCACGACGAGATATGAGGTATAAAAGTCCGATGACAACAAAAGAGATGCTGATTGGAGATCAATTGGGGTTTTAATGATGAAATATGTGGTGGAGATCAATTGGGATGACATGAGAGAAGCCATCCCAGCCTTCATGACGCTGATTTTGATGCCGTTGACTTACTCCATTTCCTATGGTTTGATTGGTGGGAATGGGACTTACGTGGTTCTGCATCTATGGGACTGGGTTCAGGGACTACTCAAAAAATTTGGCATAATTAAGGGGGAAGGGAATAATACTGAAGTTGTTGGGGTCGATGGCGCAAATGGGCAGGCAGTTGAGGATGCAAGTAGAAAGACACTTCAAGTTTAGCTTTTTTGGCAAAAGCTTAGGATCTGTATGCGTTCCTAGCTTTTTCATTTCTTAAATTTTCAATTTTTCGAAGTACAAAAGTTTGGAGAAATAGGAAATATAAAGCGTACATAGTTGAATTTCCGTTGCTATTTATTTTTATGGATTCAATTATATATCATTTTATAATTAGTTGAAGGTGGTGCTTTTTAAAATTACTAGTCATTTTACTAATTACAAGGACATACATATTAATTTTTTTGGGACCTAAAATAAAAGATAAAATGTTATAGGACTAAAAATTAATCAATTTAAAAAATTTGGACCATCAATTAAATATCTAATTTACTTTTTTAATAGGCAAAAAAATAAAGATCCAGGACCCAAACCTCAATTGCTGTAACCGAGAGTGAAATTTTTTACCCGTCTTTAAATTGGGGCTTGATGTCAGAGCTCCAAAAAGCAACCAGAAATATCTCAAAGGACCTCATAAGCGTCGTCGTTAAAAAACTTAACCCCGTCACCTTTCAAGTCTCCGTGAGTTCCGAGCTGAGAAGGTAGTTTTGGCTTTGTCTATATTTTCTGATACGAGAGTGGAAGTTGGCCCCGATTTGATTTGATATTATGTTCTGTTTTTTCTAGATCTGATCAATGTGCTAACTGTTTTGATTTTAAATATACAATACCCATTTGTATGATCATAAATGAAAAATTAGTAGCACATTTTGTTGAAACAATACTATAACTTAACTTGATTTTGTATTGAAATGGTGAGTTGAATCAAAATTTGCCTTTGTTCCATCCTTTTTTGTTTAGATTAGTTGTTGTTCCATCTTTTTTGTTTAGATTTTTTGTTGTTCTAATTTTAAAGATTTGTTGTTGTATATGAATTATTTTAGTCTAGATCAAGTAATTGTTTATTTCAGAGTTGTTAATGAACCTAATTTTATGCTTTCAATTTTTCTGGTTCGTGAACGAACCTAAATTTCGTTATTTTTTGGTAAATACACCTAAAAAAATCGACTCGGGGAGTTCATCTTACTGATAAGGTGCGTTGGTAGCAGCAGGAGTTGAGTTGTCTTTCCTCTAAATAATTTTTTTTCCATTTTTTATTTGGTAATATAATAATATTTTATACCGTTTGTTCATATTTGTGTTGATATTTCTATGAGAATAAATACAGCATTTAATTGGTTTTAGATCAAGTGTAAAGCTATAATATTTTGTAACTTTTTTTGAATAGTGTACAATTGTTTTTTACCCCTTAAGCATGGTGGATAGTCCAATAAACAAATGAGACTTTGTCCATTTATTTTAAATGACATTTTGTTAACTTGATTCACAATGCGAGTTTATTTGATGAATTTAGACTATTTGAATTTTGTTGGACAATTTGTTATTCCTTAAGCAAGGTGAATAGTCCCATAACAAAGGAAATATCATGACAATTTTTTTAAAACAACATTTTATTTTGTTGGGGAACGAAATTGTTTCCTTTTTGTAATTTGTACTTCGATAATTTTTGTCATTTTACGATTATTAGCGTGCCTTCAGGCACGAGCATACCCTAGTATATATATATATATATATATATATATATATATGATCCTATTTTTAAGGTTCTGCGCCATCGGCACATAATGCCACCCCTACTCACCCAAATCGGCGCTACAGAGGATCCCGATCCCATTTATCCAATCTTATTTTTAAAGGTCCGCGCCAGCGCACTCCATGATACTTCGGTAGATCCAAAACCCATTTATTCAAAAGTCTCTTATTTTCAAAGATTCGTGCCAGCGACACCACATGCCACCCTTACCCGCCGCAAATCGGAGCTCTGAAGATGGTCGGTGAAGATCAAACAATGGTGGTAAGGATTGGATGCCGCTAGCGCAAACCTTTAAATATAAGGTAATTTTTAAAAAAAAGGTTTGAATCCACCATATATATATATATATATATATATATATATACACTATGTAATATTACCACAGTAAATGTTACTGTCTGGTTGTAAAAATGTCACATATATAAAACTATTTCATATTCTAGTGCATATAGTAAAGTTTACTGTTTGTGTAATTTTTTTTCTTTGGAATTTTATAGCCTTCATGGATCTTGTTTGATAGATCTCGTCGAGCAGATATCAAAAATAGTAATTTTACGAAAAACGGATTTATGAATCAAAAGTTATGATCATTTAAAGATTAAAAAAAAAAATCCAACCACTTATGTAACTTCCTAAGAGCATCCACAATGGTGTAATGTATGGACAAAGAAATAGGTGAAAATACAAACTGTGTGACTCGCACTGGTGGAAGAAAGATAACAAATTTGGTAGACGAAATGGTAAGGAATTTGCAAAGTTACTGAACGCATACAAATTCAGTAAGACTTCATACGAACTTCTGTTGTTCGTAGAAAATTCCTACGAACTTCTGAAGTTCGTAGGAAATATAAATACTCATTTTTATTATATATTTGAATTCCTACGAACAAATATTGTCCGCAAGAAATAGCATTTCATTTCCTACGAACAAGAGTTGTTCGTAGGAACCACATTTACAAATTCTCTTATCACTCACCACTGTGAGTCTGACGGGTGATTAAATGCTAAATCAACTTTTTAGTTTGCAAACTTACCATTCGTTCATCACCACCAGTACGGTTGCTCTAAAGGAAGTTGTGGATGATTAGTTATAAAATGGTAAAATTGTGAAAAAATTCCCTAAAAAGTTGGAATAGGACTTATATAATTGTTGAAAAGTCAATAGGACTTACATGAATGTTGACCCGATAAATATGACTTAAATTTAATTATCTCTATAAAAAACTATTTTTTTATTTTTTTTAAAAACAGTTTTTATGAAATAAAAAATTAATATAAAAAACAGATTATTATGAAAGTATAGTTTTTATGCTCTTTTTAATTTAAAAAAAAACTGTCTTAAGTTTTTCATTATTTGAAAAAAATGTTTTCTTATTTTTATAAAACAATTAAATTTTTTTAATAATGATTGAGAGTAATTGTTTGGGCATTGTAAAACTATAATTTGTTTAAAATTAGAAATAACCCCCAAAAAAATCGCCTCGGGGCGGGAGCCCCCGAACCCCCGACAACACTCGAAACTTTCGCATATGTAATTTCCAACCAATTTCGCGCCGATCGGACTAAAATCCTGGATCCGCCACTGCCTTGGTGAATGCATGGGTAGAAGAGAACTATCGGCGTTGAGGATAAAGTCGGCGATCCATCTTCATTTTTTCTTCTCTCTCTAAACTCTTGTTCAAATCCCTCTTCAAATCCTAGTTTCTCTTCTTCAGCCCCAACTCCATGTTTTGGGTCATTTTTGAACACCCAAGTTTCTGCAATGTAAAAGATTGCAAAAACTTTATTTTTAATCCTAGAAGATATTTTTGTTTGTGGTTTCACTTGATATTCAATGTATATCTATGGACTTGCAAAGTTATAAATCGGTTGCTTGTTGATTTGGGTTATACTTTTAACTACTTTTCAATTATATTAAGAGAAAGAGCCACCAACCTTATGATGCGAAAGCTGCGACATCGTTAATAAATCCAACTCAAACTCTTTTCAATCCTACAAATTTATTTCTCCCAAAATTTCTCTCCACATAACAAAAAAAAACAGCCTGTCTATTGTAAAAAGCTGTTTTCGTAAAAAACTGTATTTTTTTAAGGATAGCGCTGTTCCAATAAAATTTTCTTCCACTTCAAAATTTTTATATACTGATTTTAAGGACAGTACTACCCTCTTGCCCAATAACTCATTCTGAAACGGTTGAAACCCACTAAACCCATCACATATAACCAATATATCCCCATACCGCCCTATATTCTAGTGAGTACAAATTAAACACTTCTTTCAAGCCACTTCTTACATATTTTATTTTATAATGTACTTTGTAAAAGGCAACTTTTTATCTTCTTTATATTTTATAAAACTGTTTTTTTCTATTTATAAAAAAACTAACTTTTTATTTTTTTTAAAACAGTTTTTTATGAAATAAAAAATTAATATAAAAAACAGATTATTATGAAAATATAGTTTTTATGCTCTTTTTAATTTAAAAAGAAACTGTCTGAAGTTTTTCATTATTTGAAAAAAATGTTTTTTTTATTTTTTATAAAACAATGA
Source organism: Sambucus nigra (assembly GCA_949130495.1). Classification (NCBI taxonomy): domain Eukaryota; kingdom Viridiplantae; phylum Streptophyta; class Magnoliopsida; order Dipsacales; family Adoxaceae; genus Sambucus; species Sambucus nigra. The sequence continues at coordinate 381,943,287 of OX422224.1, forward strand.
AAATTTAAAATTTTACTTTTAAAAACTGTCATTTTAGGAAAAATACTTTTTAAGCCTTTTAAAATTCAACCTATTCGAGTTTTTATTCTTAGAAAACAAATAAAGAGTTATTTTATAACTGAGATAGATTTTTTTATATAATAACACACATTTAGAAAGAAAACCAAATGCCTCATCTTCTTTCAAAGAATCCATTGTGATTAATGTTGGAAACAGCTGTCTTTGGCAGCTGTTATAAGAGGTGCAAAAACTTGGAAAGTGCCTTTGGCACAAGTCCCACATCGGTGGGAGAGATAAAATGTGTTGTGTATATTTACAATTTTTTGGGAACAAAGGTTCAGTCCTTTGGGCATTCAATGTTTTGTGGGTATGTGGGGCAGACCCAATGGGCCAAGTCACACGCGCGCCGCCGCCGTCCGTCGGGCCTGGCCCGTGCCCGGGTCCGGGTCTTGGGCTCAATAAGAAATAATTTTTTGGACAAATAAATTAACGATTTTGGGTTTTAAAAATTAATTTTTTAACGGTAATTAATTCTGAAAAAAAACGTGGGCCTTTAACTGATTGAATTGTTCCACCCACGTTTCAAGTTTTCTCTCCACGTTTTAGCGCACTAACAGTAATTTCTTTTTGCATAAAAAGAATTTGAGACCTCCGTTTTCAATACCGTTTTCAACACAGAATTTCTTCTACAGTTCTGGAAAAAAAAAATTCCCTTCTCCCACAATAATTTTTTTTCCCCAGAATAATTAATCTCGTTCGTTGTACAGATTAATTATATTATTTAGAATCGAGCAATTAATACAGAATGGGTGTACACAGACCGAATTGATTCTTGTGCTTTATCAAATCCGTATTTTAATTTTGGAGGCTGTTTTATCCTGGGGGTGGCGGGACTTCGAGACTGTCAGCACACTTTGGGCAGAGCCGCGAAATACCTTAAAGAGAGCGACATTGTCCGCGACTCAGCCGTGTTCTTGACTGTCCAGTTCGGAATTTCTTATACTTTTCTGCCCTAAATTTATTTGCTCCAAAATTGAGTAATTTCGTTCCTAATTTTAATTCTGCATTTAATTGTTTATTACTACAACAACAGTTAATGAAAGTACAATGGTTCAAAACCAAATGCCTCAAACCCCCTCTAAAGAATCCCTCCCTTGTGGTTTGCCTACTGTCAATGCATTTATCCCTGAGCGTTCAGCTCAAACAGTAAAGACTCTCGCCCTTGTGGCATCCCGCCTAAGGCCGACGTCTGTCGCAGTTCGTCTATGGTGACCGGATCATATGGTAATCTGCTAACTGGAGCAGAGTCATCTCCACGTGTAATTAATCAAGGAAAAGATGCAAAATCAGTTGAAACTTACATGGGAAAAGCTGGATCCCATCCTACAATATCGGCTGGTAACATATCAAATCAGGAGGTTCAAATTTCAACTAAAATAGGTAACTTGAGAAATAATACATGTGACATTCCACATGTGGTCAATTCAAAAGAAATTTCTTCTCTTAGAGTTGATGTTGATAGTAATAAGGCCGAAAACTTTTGCAGTGAAAACTCTTTAAGTCAATTTCCAACGCTCCAGGTAGAATCCATTTTTTGGCCAAAAATGGTATAAACATTGGAAATGATATATCAATGGATGAAGAAACATTCGAAAAAAACGGAAAAATTGATGGTAGAACGGGAAAGAATTATAATTCACAATTTGACGAGTCAAATTCTGAAGATGATATGCCCCCTCTAGAGGATATTCCAAATTTAATCAGTCCTGGAGTTAATTTTTATGTCGATCTCCCCAAACTTGATTTACGAATGAGTCCTAACTCCGCCAAAAAGCTAGAGCTTTTATTGAATATTCGATTATTAAAAAAGGTGGAAATATACATTCTCAAACTCTTATTAGCAATTCATTTGATGTCCTAAACAATTTTGAAGATGATTTAGTGGACAGAAATTCGTAAAAGCGAAGAAACCGACCTTAACTCGTGAGGAGAAATCGACGCCTAAATATAATTTAAGGTCCTCCTTTTCTCGTTCAAGATCTCGTAAATTTTAGTCTTATTTATTTTTCCTTTAGCGCTTGTAAGAGCCACTAGGAGAGGCTTTTTCTCCTATTTAGCTATTAATAAAACTTCTCTTTTGAAAAAAAAAAATTAAATACGCAGTCTTTTTTCTAAAATAAAAAAAAAATGTTAAGAATCCACAATTTTAACATATTTCAATTTTTTTAGACTTTTTCAATTTTTTTCCCTAAAAAATGGGGGTGTATTACAAAACCGATCATTTTGCGCTTTCCCCTACTTTATGCCCGGTTTTGTAATAGACCTATGTAACAACCCCTATTTTCTCATGTAAAGGCTGACCAGACACGATACGCCGAAGATAGGGTTTGCATGTCAATTAATATCATTCTTAGCACAATTGCAAATATCAAATAATTATTATTTAAGACCCACATTTGAAATGTCACGAATATATCCACAATAAATAAATAGGTCAAAACCACCACAAATGAAATAATAAATCCAGTCAGTGTAATAGAAATCTCAATCAACATAAAGTAAAAAAGTCTCGGGCTTATGCCCTTACAATTGATCCAAATAAATAAATAGCTACGACAGAAAAATCACTAGTGCTAGAATCGACCGATCTCCTGTCTAGGAGCACCTGGGAGGGGGGGAGGGGGGGGAGGGGCATTTAAATTTGGTTCAGAGCCTAAGGTGTGCAGGAATTAACTTAAATAATTTATGATGTAATAATACAGTCGATGCAAGATAAATATTCTCCCTTTGTCACTCACATGCGTCTAACACCTCACCCCTCATCCAAGTGCAATACCATTCGCATCCCAATACATCCCAAGTAATGATTACGACATCGTCTCAAAGTTATAAAAATGGATCTATCAACAATTAAATATTTAAATGTAATCACTATATTTAATTGTCAACACCCATTTATCCGACTCTCATAAGTTTCACATATAAGGCATGAACATCTATTATGCATTACAAGGTCCAAATATAATTATTGTCCACATTCTTAGACAATTAAATTTATTTTATTCAAGTCCGGATAATTATTCATATTTGACATTTCATATATTTGACACACAAAGGCATCTACCATTGGTGTCTAATTCGTACTCTATCGAAAAGTCCGGAGGAATCTCTTATCCTAAGCGGATATCACAAAATACACATAAATTGGGGGCAATCCCTACTCTGGATACTTGTTCACGGTCCATACCTAGCGATGATACAAGCTGGGTCAGCGACAACACCCACCCACTAAGAGAAAAATACCTTTTTACGACGATTTTAGAATTTAATGTTATGAGCTTTTTCATTAAACCGTCATAATAAATAATATTATTTCACAATTATGACCCTTTTTGCATTTAAATAAATAATTATGACATTCGTATACTTATTAGGTCATATTAATATGACATTTTTTTACTGTAGTATTTTAAGTGTCATATAATATATTTATTTGTTATGACACTTTTGTATGTATGATAATATTAACTCTAATTTATAAAATTAATAATTTTTTTTATTAAATTTATGTAATTATTTAGGGGAATATAACAAATAGTCGCTCGAACTTTTTTTAATATACATTTAGTCCAAGCCTTTTTATTTTGCACTAAAAAGTCCTTCACCATGCCAAAAAGGCTTTACCATGCCGCTGGCGCAGTCCTTTAAAGATAATAGAATAAGAGACTTTTTAGTACAAAATAAAAGGCTTGGACTAAATGTGTATTAAAAAATATTTGAAGGACTTTTTGTTATTTGATCCAATTATTTTATGACAGATTTCAATAGAAAAATAGAGCGGGAAACTACCCACGCTTATCTTCTACGATAAAAATGGAGCCACAATCCCTTTAACTTCTCATCTTCAACCTAGGGTACAAAGAGCAACAATGGAGCTACAGCAGAGCAATAAAAAAAAGGGACAAACCCCTCGGTATCTAGTAAAGCATGTTATTCACGGAGAAAGAAGAAATTGCTGAGTGATTTGATGCATAATTTTCTTCAATTTCTGGCTATACTCTCTACGATTTTCTTCTTTTTGAATTTTGAATCAGAGGTTGTTCACACAGGTACATATCTAAGTAAACTATACTCGTGCGATTGTGTTTCAAGATTCAAGGTAGAGTATAATTTTGAAACAACTAGAAGGGAGAGATAAGATTAAGATTCAAGTTCACGCAGGTACGGCGTCTATTTTTATGTAAATTTTTTTCTTTTTTTTTAGAAATTTGGTTGGAAATAATTTTATTAGTTAGAAATAAATTTTTTATTGCTGGAAATACTTTATTATTGCTTGAAATCATTTTTCTATTGCTGAAAATCTTCTTTTTATTGTCGAATATGATTTCTATTTGTGGGAAATAGTTTTTTATTTGCTATAAATCATTTTTTATATGCCTGCAATAATTTACATTGTTGGGAATCATTTTTTATTGGTGGAAATAAAAAAGACACGCATCCCGATTAGGGGTGGCAAATTGTCACACCACCCGATAACACGTCATAACCCACATGACTTTTTAGCGAGTTTGGGTGAAGCCTTAACCATAATAGGCGGACCCGCTAAACATGATAACTTAACAAATCGGGTTTGGGTTTACCATTTAGTGTAAATGCACGACACGACTCATTAAGGTACGCGCTGAATACGATCCAAACACGACACGAACTTGATAAGACACGACACGGTACACACGAAGGACTTAACGAGTCAGGTTTGGGTATAGATGATTTTGACACGAACTCGGTTTGACCCGACACGAAATTGACACGACAAGACACAATCCATTGCAACCCCTAATCCTGTTGCTGAAATTAATGACACGACACGACCCATTGCCACCCCTAATATCGATTACGAAATTAATCATTTTTTATATGCTGGAAATAATTTATATTACTTCAAGGTTGCACTGTATGTTTTTCGGTTCATTCCCTATATAGCGTGCGTGTAGGGGGTGGTTTACAAAATCTTTACAAATTTTGTCCGTTCAAAATTTGTAATTCAAACATCGAATTACAAAATTTGGATTACAAATTCTCATCTTGATGAATATAAATCCCCTCAATCTGCCCATCTCACTGTCATTAATGTCTCCACTCACGTTAGCTTGAAGAATTTGTTTTACCTTTTTCCTATCTCGAGAATTAATTAAATACAGAGGTAGGTAAGTGTTGTTGTTGCTAATGTTGTTACAATTATGTTTTTCTTGAAATTTAATAATTTGATTCCATTACAATCCCTAACAAAATTTATCATACTATGTGGTTGAATTGTTAGTTGTTTCTTCTCGCGAGAGTGCTCGTTGTCGCAACTTGATTGAGGACTCACAGTGGTCGGATTTATTATTTCTCAAGTTTATTGAGGTAATTTTGAATTATCATCTGTTACTCATATTTATTTTTAGGTAACAATATACACTTCTATTTCCTACTCGTCAATAGCCCCGCGTGATGCCTGTCAACTTGTAACTTTGTTCTACAATACGATACAGTTAACTTTATAATGTACTAGTGTTCGGCTTTTTGTAAAAATAATATACTTCTACCTGATGACATTATATAAGTTCATGATATACATTTAAAATAGTTTGGACCCTTTCAAAGTAGTAAAATTTTCATATACTTTGTATTTAGATTTTTTTTACAATGTCATTCTATAATTTCAATTTTTTACACTGAAATTGCAAATTACAAAAAGTCTTGCCAAAAAAAGAATCAACATTAAATTTATATAAAATAATTCATCTATGTACGAATAGTGAGGCAATTAAAAATACCAAATTAATCCTTAGACACAAATTAATTTTAGGGAGGAATAGAGTATGACATTAATCATAAAAAATTTCAATGTATACAATTCTATAATTGGACTTGAATGACGATGAGTGTTGTTTTCAAATATATAATAACAGAATTTTAAGAATAATAATATAAAAGTAAATGTACCCCAAACATCTTGAACACCATTATTTTTTTTCTCTCTATATGTATGGAGCGTGAGGGAGACTCTTTGTTTGATGTTAATTTTTCATCATCTAATCCACAACTTAACTTTCAACTCATGAATGAGAAAAGAAACTTTATAGATTTTAACTCTTAATAGATTACTTTTAAGGTAAATTTGCAAATATTAAAACATATGAGCTATTATCTCGATCGAGTTAAAGTTCTTCAACTATCAATTATGTTTGGGATACTTATTTTTTATCAAAGTAATAGTTCAATGGTTTGTTTGAAAATTTGCAATTTACCCTTTACTTGTAACTTCAACCCCTGACAGAGATATACGAAAGAGGAGCTTCCATTTCACTTTGGGTTCTCCCCCTCCTTTGTGTGTAGTTATATGATTCACTACTAGAAAAATATCTTTTTACGACGATTTTAGAATTTAATGTTATGACCTTTTTCATTAAACCGTCATAATAAATAATATTATTTCACAATTATGACCCTTTTTGCATTTAAATAAATAATTATGACATGCGTATACTTATTAGGTCATATTAATATGACATTTTCTTACCGCAGTATTTTAAGTGTCATATAATATATTTATTTGTTATGACACTTTTGTATGTATGATAATATTAACTCTAATTTATAAAATTAATAATTTTTTTTTAAATTTATATAATTATTTAGGGGCATATAACAAATAGTCCCTCGAACTTTTTTTAATATACATTTAGTCCAAGCCTTTTTATTTTGCACTATAAAGTCCTTCACCATGACAAAAAGGCTTTACCATGCCGCTGGCGCAGTCCTTTAAAGATAAGAGAATAAGAGACTTTTTAGTACAAAATAAAAGGCTTGGACTAAATGTGTATTAAAAAATATTTGAGGGACTTTTTGTTATTTGATCCAATTATTTTATAACAGATTTCAATAGAAAAATAGAGCGGGAAACTACCCACGCTTATCTTCTACGATAAAAATGGAGCCACAATCCCTTCAACTTCTCATCTTCAACCTAGGGTACAAAGAGCAACAATGGAGCTACAGCGGAGCAATAAAAAAAAGGGAAAAACCCCTCGGTATCTAGTAAAGCCTGTTATTCACGAAAAAAGATGAAATTGCTGAGTGATTTGATGCACGATTTTCTTCAATTTTTGGCTATACTCTCTACGATTTTCTTCTTTTTGAATCTTGAATCAGAGGTTGTTCACACAGGTACATATCTAAGTAAACTATACTCGTGCGATTGTGTTTCAAGCTTTAAGGCAGAGTATAATTTTGAAACAACTAGAAGGGAGAGATAAGATTAAGATTCAAGTTCACGCAGGTACGGCGTCTATTTTTATGTAAATTTTTTTCTTTTTTTTTTTAGAAATTTGGTTGGAAATAATTTTATTAGTTAGAAATAAATTTTTTATTGCTGGAAATACTTTATTATTGCTGGAAATCATTTTTCTATTGCTGAAAATCTTCTTTTTATCGTCGAAAATGATTTCTATTTGTGGAAAATAGTTTTTTATTTGCTATAAATCATTTTTTATATGCCTGCAATAATTTATATTGTTGGGATTCATTTTTTATTAGTGGAAATAAAAAAGACACGCATCCCGATTAGGGGTGGAAAATTGTCACACCACCCGATAACACGTCATGACCCACAATTGTTGCTTTTAGATTTTCTCGAATGATAGTGGAGGAGTGGTTTACCCCAACTTAAAAATTAATTAATGACTATTCCCGAGTTGGGCTTAAAACCCAACTTTTGGACCCCCAAATGGACCCGAATCCATAACCCAACTAGCCCAAAAGTTTCTCAACCTATATACTATTGACCCGAGACTATTTTTGAAGGTCTAAAATATCTAAATGAGCCCTTATATGGCCCGAAATATGTTTCGAATTATTTATGTCAATATTGGTCACTATTAAATTGTGTCACACATTAATTATATATTTTTTTTACATTACATGTGAATGCTATATCCATGCACATAAAAATTAGTCATACACAAATATAACTAAATAACAAATTTCAACATGCAATTTTAGATAAAATTTTAATTAGTCTAATTTTAGCAAATAATTATTTGTTCCAAAAATATTATTTCATTATTTATTTTTGAAGAAAAATATGGGGTATTACTTTCTCCCCCCAATAACGGGATTCCATCTTGAGGATTAAGAAAAGTACGTACTTAGATTGAAGACTTCGGGATACTTTGTGCATATGTCGTCCTCCCTTTCCCAAGTCGACCCGTCCTCCCGTTGGTGTCCTCACTGCACCCGAACTAAAGGAACAATCTTGGCTCGAAGTCGACGCTCCTGTTGATCCAGAATGGCTATTGGTCTCTCCTCATAAGTAGCGTCTGGTTGGCGCTCTATCTCATCGATGTCAATATGATGGTAAGCCACCTCATCTCTAAGGAACCTCTGCAGTGAAGATATGTGAAAAATATCGTGCATCCTCTGCAAGTGATCCGGTAATACCAACCGGTATGCTACAGTCCTAATCCTTTCCAGAATAGTGAATGGTCCCATGTATCGAGGAGTCAAATTTACTTTATTCCCAAATCTCATCAACACCTTCATGGGAGACACTTTAATCAATACCTGATCTCTACATCGAAGTTTAAGTGTCTTTGGTCCGCATCCACATAGCTCTTTTGCCTATCTTTGGCAATTTGTCTCCTGGCCCAAGTCATCTATACCTTCTCTGAGGTGTCCTGAAGGAAATCTGGCCCAAATAACTTGTTCTCCCATTCCTCCAACAAACATGAGGGTGAATGTCAAGGTCTCCCGTAGAGTGACTCAAACGGTTCCATCCCTATCGTGAACTGCTAGTTGTTATTGTAGGCAAACTCCACCAAGGGAAAATACTGCTCCCAGCTCCCCTTAAAATCGAAAATGCACATCCACAATATGTCCTCCAGCATCAGGTTCACTTTCTTCGTCCGACCGTCGGTCTGAGGATGATATAACATGCTCAATCTTAACTCTGCCCCCAAGGCCTGCTGAAAGATCCTCCAAAAGTGGGACACAAACGTTCTGTCCCAGTCTGATACTATGTTGAGCAAAACTCCATACAGCTTAACAATCTCTGTAAGGAAGAGTCTGGCGTACTTCTCGGAGCTATAATCTGTCTGGATAGGAAAAAAATGAGACACCTTTGTCAATCTATCGATAATAACCTCTATCGAATCATGACTCCTCTGCGAAGTAGGTAGCCCAATGATGAAGTCCATGGAGATGCCTTCCCATTTCCACACTGGGATCTTTAAAAGATGTAAAACACCTGCATAACGTTGGTGATCCACCTTCACCAGCTCACAGTTAGCACATCTGGACACAAACTCAACTATATTAATTTTCATCCGGGCACACCAATACTGACGACGCATGTCATGGTACATCTTATCCCCTCTGGGATGTACCGTAAAAAGTGAACTGTGAGCCTCCAACATGATGGCTTGCCTCAACTGTAATACCCCGTATTTTGATGGATTTTTTATGAGATTTATTAAATGAAATTGCTTTTAATTAGGGGATTAATTAAATTAATTTAGGATAATTAATTGGAAATTAATCCGGATTTAAATACTAGCAAGACGAGAGTTGGTATTTGATTATGAAAATAATGTTGAATATCACTAAATGATTATGGTAACATGTGATTATTGAAATTATTAAAATTGTCGCGAGTCATGATTACGACAATTCGGAAAATTTAGTTAGGACGCGCGTGTCAATCGCGTCAGGAATCAATTTAATTGAATTTAAAAGTATATTATAATTTTATCACCCGCGTGGTCATTTTGAGTGCGTCAGTGCGTCCGGAAGGATCGAAATAGTCAGAAAACACTAGCCAGGGGTTTTGTTTGGATCCCGGGGCACTTTTAGGCCAAACCGGCAACCCGGGAGGGTATTTTAGTCATTTTAAATTTTAAGAGATTTTGACCCACAAATTTTAGGCTTTATTTATCAGTTAATATTAGGGCTATTAGGGCCATTATTTGTCAAAAAGAAAGGAGTGGGCAACGTGAGAAAGAGGAGAAGTTACAAAGAGGGTTTCCAAGCCATAACCACCGCCCACCGGATTTGTCACTGGAGAGAGGAGGAGAGCCAACCATTAACATCGCCAATGGATCAGAACATAAATTCCAAGGCAAGTGATTTTATTTCATTAAGTTTTAGCGAATAATTCATCCATGCTAGAGTTGGATTTGATGATAGCCTTGAATAATGATGAAAACTCATGAAATTTGGAGAAGAAACCTAAATCTTGGATAGGATTTGCATGTAGATTAGTTCTGAAAGTAATTCAGTAACCAAATCATAACTTTAGATGAATTAAAAACAAATTTAAGAAGAGAAATATTATGGATCTCGAAGAAAATAGAAAAATAAGGTTTTTAGGTTATTATGGAGATTTAATCCAAGAAAGGCTAATTGTTAATGATTTAAAAGTTTTGGAACATTAAGAATCATGTAATTAGGTTGTATAATGACCCCATATACTTGTATTAGAGTTTCACATCATGTAATGAAGTTTTGGGACAAATCTGGGACTGGAAAACGAAGAAACCTGCTTGATCGATCTGCTTGATAGATCGATCGATCTGCTTGATAGATCGATCGACATTCATAGGTCGATCGATCGATGACCAGGCTAGATCGATCGATCTCCCCAGAAATGGTGACTTTTTCCCCTATTTAATTTTAAGTGTTTCCAGCCATTGAATGTTGTAGTTGGGTATTATGTGAATGCATTAGGATTTGAAGGAGACCAGTAGGAATATATATTTGAACCCGGAATATATTAGAATTGGGTTGGAATGTAGCGCTGAATTTTTGAGTGTCCGAAGAGTAATTTTCTAATTTATGATGTGAGAACGTGATTTAAATTCATAGGAGTGGGAATTTAGGATTTGGTACATAAATAAGGAGTTAAGAGTACATAATTTATGTGTGGGAAAGTTAGGAGACTCAGTAACCTCTTCGGTTAGGTTTAAGTACTCGAAATTTTACGATGTGAGACGTATCGGCGAAAAATAATATATATATATATATATATATATATATATATATATATATCACCCGGAATAATTGTAGCGTATGAATTAGACTAATGGTATAAGGATGAGAATATACCTTTAATAATTTAACAAGTTATCTAAGTTGTGTGAATTCTTAGTATATAAATTATTGTGTGTATGACATACCTACCATACTTGATATCACGGGAGGTTGGCTTTTGAAATAGGGCCATCAAATCTTTGTATGCCTACGGGGGGGATTTAGATTGGTACCTTAAGGACATAGGGTTGTGAATAACTTATTTTGAGTTAATAAGTCAGCTGACCATGGGAGCGTAGGTATGTGCGTGACCCAAGGGTATGTGAAATATTTTGCCCTCCAATATGTGTGATTTTGTTTATATAAACGGTTCCTGAGAGATTCGGAACACGTAGTCCTTATGTACGTGATGTACCTGGATTCGATAGCAGAGTATGTGTGCACTACAGCTTAGCCTAAGGGTGCCCGATTTGTATATTTGTGCTGAGAATAATATACTTGTTATTATAACGAACTCTTTGTTAAAGTGTGAATATAAATTATTGTGACATTTTAAATGAGATTTAAAATGAGAATTTTCTATCGTAATTGTTATAAATCAATCTTATCAGTGAATAGGTGAGTGACACGCATGATATGTTAGAACGCTATGAATAGACTCCTATATTATAATGTGAGAACAGGAAGTGGTACATACTAGTTAGTTAACTGCATAACTAGGACGGATTAAGAATATACGTTAGGCGTGCACACTAGTTGAGGGGTGAGGAACTCATGTGAGAGCATGTAACAAACATGTATATATTATTCATTGTTTAATGCAATTAAACACTTGCTATTTTTAAACTGTTTTCACCTCGGGCTCTGACCCGTTTTCTTTCAAATCTATTTTTTTGTAAAACCTTTTAGGTGCCAAGCCACAGGAACTCCAAGCATAGGAGTTCCATCCCATTGATGTGCTGTAGCTGCTTTGGAAGTTACAGGATCTCGGCAGTAGACACCTCCACACTTTGCATTTGATTCTATTTCTGGGTCATTCATCTGTTAGGGCATGTTGCCCCTTTCCATTTAAAGATAGCTTTCTCATACTTTCAGTTTCAGTTCAGTTTTGGAATTATTTAATTATTCAGACTTTGTATTGGGTTTTTATTTAGTGTTTGGATTATTCAAGGGAGTGTTACTCCAGACTCATTTATTATTCCATAAATATTTCCATGGTGATTGTGATGTGGATGTGGTGTAGTTAGCTTATAATTAAATTAGTTGCATGTTAATTTAATTTAATAAAATTTGGCAACTCACTTTTTAAATATTAGGTGGCTAGTAATTGTTTAATAATGTTTTCGATGGTGATGCTATGAACTGAACCAACTTGACATTTTGTATTAATTTGAATAAAGGAGTAGCTAGCCGATATTTAATTAGTCGGGGTGTCACATCAACTCCTCATCATTCGGAACAACTAGTCTCCCTTGGAATCGCGAACCACCATCTGACCCATTGGAAAAGTGCTCCTCCCCCTGGGCTAGCAAATTTCTCACCCTCTCCTGGAAAAGATGATATCTCTCCAGGGCCTTCACCACCCGAATAATGATCTCGACGGTGATGGTGAGAAATGACATAAATGCTCGGGTTAGGTCATAGTCCCCACGAAATAACTTCCACACAGTCGCTAATTTTGACTTCCACTTACGGCTCAACGCATCGGCCACGACATTCTCCTTCTCCGGGTGGTATCGAATGTCGAACTGATAATCTTTCACAAACTCTAGCCACCTCCTCTGTCGCATGTTAGTACTATAGGCATTTGTGGTATGTGTAAAGATGAAATTTCTCCCCCAAGAGATAGTGTCTCCACACTCGCAAGGCAAAAACCACGACTGCTAACTCCAAGTCGTTGGTGGGGTAATGTCCCTCATAAGGCTTAAGCTTTCAGGAAGTGTAAGCTATTGGCCTCTCCTCGTGCATCAAAACCCCACCAAGTCCCCTTAGGGAAGAATCTGTATAGAATTTGTAATCAATCCCTGCCCGAGGCAACCCCAAAATCGGTGTTGTAGTCAATCTAGTCTTCATCTCCTTAAATGCCTGTTGGCCCGCATCTTTCCACACAAACGGTACTCTCTTCCTCGTCAAATTCGTTAAGGTCTCGGCTATCTTGGAGAACCCCTAAATTAATTGATGATAATATCGTCCAGTTCCAAGAACCTGCGCACCTCGGTGGGTGTAGTGGGATGTCCCCACTCCATCATGATGGAAACTTTCCCTGAGTTCACAGATATCCCCCGCTAGGACACAATGTGGCCCAAGAACTGTACCTCTCTCAACCAAACCCCACATTTCTCAAACTTTGCATACAACTGATGATCCCAAAGTGTCTGTAAGACCAGTCATAGTTGCTCTGCGTGCTCCTCTATAGTCCATGAATAAATCAAGATATCGTCTACAAACACGATAACAAACCGATCCAATAATCCCTGAACACTGGATTCATCAAGTCCATAAATACTGCCTAGGTATTGGTTAGCCCAAATGGCATCATCAAAAACTCATACGATCCATATCTAGTAAGAAAGGGCGTCTTTGAGATGTCCTGCTCCCTAACTCTCAATTGGTGGTACCCCGACCTCAAATCAATCTTTGAAAAATATGCAACATCTCTTAACTGGTCAAATAAATAATCTATACGTGGCAACGGGTATTTATTCTGAATAGTGACTTTATTAAAATCTCGGTAGTTGACACAAAGACGTGAAGATCTATCGCTCTTCTTGACGAATAACACTGGAGCACCCCAGGGTGAAGTACTCATCCTGATAAACTCCTGCCCCAATAACTGCTCAATCTTCTCTCGTATCTCCCTCATCTCCAATGGAGCCATCCAATACGGAGTACGAGCAATAGGTCTCGTTCACCAGAACACGTCGATCACGAAGTCAATATCCCGACTAGGTGGTACCCCGGAATTTGCCCAAAAAATTTAAAAACTCACTCACTACTGGGATGGAATCTAGCATCACCACAACCTTCGAAGAAGTGTCCTCTTCGATGTAATATAAATGCATGCTCGACCCACCCCCATGGTGAGGCATCACAATTAGGTATATCTCCTACCCCATAATGGAGAAGAAGATGGACCTCCCATAGTAATCCACACATTCTCTATACGTAGCAATCCAGTCCATCCCTAAAATGACGTCGTACTCGTGCATGCCAAGTACTAATAAATCAACTACAAAGGTGAGTCAACCTATCTCAATATCGATACCTCGGCATATTGACCGTATGGGTGCCACTCTATCCACTGGTGAGTCTATATTTAAAATAATATTTGATGCAAAATCTTCCATACCCATCTCCCGTTTTAACAAAAGAATGAGACCGTATCGAAAAGAATGTGACCAACATGGACAAAAATGTCAAAACTTACCCTAGATTGCCTACTATAGTGCTAGCCCATCTTGTACTGCAACATGATAGACCCGCCCATACTACAGTGGTTGTTTTCCCTGAGGTGGGGCAATGGGTGTTGGAGCGACTGGTGTTGGGGCTTCTTGGGCCGAAATATGTGGGCGTTATGCCTGTGGTGCCTATTGTCCTCTATAACCTCCCTGACCCTAGGCTGTCTGATCTCCTCGAGGATAATTTTTCGAAGTGTTCCCCCTCCCACGATATGAATAACAGTTCCCCTGAAAAGGGCCCCACTCAAACTGTCGGCCCTGCTGGCCTCTACCCTGTTGTCCCTGGCCCTAGTGGCCTTTGTACTGCTGGCCCTGTTGGCCTCTATACTGCTAGCCCCGATGGCCCTGTCCCATCTGTCCCTGGCCCTACCTCTGTCGGTCATGTGCACCTCTAAACTTGTTATTCTAATTAGTGGATGATGGGGTGCCCCTGTGCTGCTGGGCCCCAGAATCACTTCCCCCACTCACTTTTTCTTGTTGGCTTGATGACTCTTCTCTATGACATTTCTCCCCCTTGCTTTTCAAAAATTCCATGTGATCCTGGAAATGGAGTAGTGAAGCATTAACCAATTGGTTATACATCTTGAAGGATTGATTCCCTAGAAGAGCCTTCCTGATGTGACATGCGGATCCAACAATAAACTTATCCATTATAAGGACATAATTTTATAAATATTCGGGGTAGAATCTAGGAATTTTCTATTTTCCTTAGATCATAGTATGTATGTCTAATACCGCTACATTCGACACGTCAACACAATCATCCACGATGGATTTGATCTGAATCCATGCATCCATCACCTTCACACGTGCATCATGATACATGTGACGTGCTGCTCAACTCATTCCCACTACTCCACTACGCAATATTGGTAAAATCATTTATTAGAGTTGTTTATATTTGCATATATATTTGGGAATTTTTTAGAAAATATTTTTTGAAGTCTGAAATGTTTTTTATCGAAAGCAAAATTTTTTCTAAGGGTAAAAGCGGAGTGCCTCGGTCGACGAGCTCATTTAAACAAGTTCACATTGACGTTTGAGCGAGATAAGCATATTGTGTAATGTTATTTAAACGACATGGGTCCTTCGTTCGAGCGAGATGCCTATCTCGTTCGAGCGTCGTCGCCACCTCAATTTTCGAATAAATATTTGGTTCCATTCTACACGTTTTCCAAGTCTTTTTCACACACGATTTCTATGATTAACAGCCCAGAAAACAGACTTCACTTTTTAAGGCTTCATGCCTTCTTTATTCACATAAACACTCCCATCTAAGTATGGGAATAATTAAACCTTCAAGAGGATTATTTTTACTCATCTAGAGTATTTGGTGGAGAAGACGCCTTCTTCTTCATTCCTGCCCACCTGGAGTTCTTGCGGGAGATTCCAGTCGACGACATCGGAACCGACACTTGAGGGTATTTCGTATGTCACTCTTATTTCATTGTAATCCATGTAACTGTTTCTTGTAAATTATAGTGAAAATAAAAAGGTTTTGCCCCTTTGGGGGATTTTTACTCACTTATGTGTTTGAATGTTCTTCCATGATCATATTGATTTCAATCACACCTAGATGCATGATTTTAGGATTTAAATGAAAAAACTGAATTTCATTACATAATTTCCTTATTTGAATGCAAGCTCACTATTCAAATTGGTATCAGAGCCAATTACACAATTATACCGTGTAATTTTCCACAAAATTTTTCTAAGATATCAATTTTCTGAAAAATTGATTTTTGAAAAAGGGCGTGTTCAATATGGAGAAATTATATAATAAAATGCCAGTTTTTTACGGGACAAATTATGTTTACTGGAAAGCTCGCATGAAATCTGCTTTAAAATCCATTGATGAAAGAGTTTGGATTTTAGTTGAAAGAGGGTGGACACCTCCCTCCATCACTGTTGATAACGTGACTAATTTAAAATCTGACTGCATGGACTGAAAAAGAATTTAAATGGTCATCTTTTAATTCTAAGGGTTTAAGTGTTATTTCTGAATCCATCACACCTGACGAGTTTCGGCGAATAATGACGTGCACCACGTCAAAAGAGTCATGGGATGTTTTACAACTTACCCATGAAGGAACTAATGTTGTGAAAGAATCAAAACTGCAAAATTTAACAATTCAATTTGAATCCATCACCATGCTTGAGACTGAATGTTTTGATGAATTTTATGCTAGGTTATTTGATACTATAAACACTAGCTTTAATCTTGGTGAACACATTCCTAATGCTAGAGTTGTTAAAACGATTCTTAGATCACTGCCTAAGCATTTTATTACTAAAGTCAATGTGCTAAATTCTGTGGGTAATTTAAACAGGCTTAAATTGGAGGAACTTATAGGAGACTTACAAACGTATAAAATTGATATGTTTCCTGAATCTGTCAAGCCTAAAGATAAGGGAATTTCACTTAATACCCAGGATAGAAAGAGTGAGGGGTCGGCAAGAAATAGAGTAGACTCATCTAGAAAATGGGAGATAGAAATGTATGATTATGAGTGTGACCTTGATTTAGATGACTTGGCTTTGTTTGCTAAAAATGTCAAGAAAATGCTCAATTTCAAGAAAAATGGAAATTTCAAAGATAAAAATAATTTTGAGAAAAATAAGGTTGAAAAGAAAAATGAAAAAGCTTTTAAAGACCCTCTTAAGAAAGATTATAAGAAATGCTATGAGTGTGACGATAAGGGTCATAGAGCATTTGAATGTGCTACTAGGCTGGACAGACTTGCCAAAGAAAAGGGGCAAAGTTGTCCTTAATGCTACCCTTAGTGACGATAGTGAGGTCGAGTTGGTGGACTCCGGAGACGAGTCACCGCATGAGTGTAACTTCATCGCATTTATGGCTAGTCATTGAGTGCTTCTAGTGCTCCTCATGATGATGATGACGCTACTTCACAGGGATGCCTCGATAGTGAGAACGATGTGAGTGAGGGGGATGATGATGCAAGTGAGAGTGATAGTAATCTTCAACGCACCTACGCCGAGTTATATAATGAGTCATTTAAATAAAAAAGCGTAACAAAGCGTTAGTTCTTAGGATCACCGCATTAGAGGAAGATTTAGAATAAGAGAGATAAAGAGAGACCTCCACATGCACTACCTTGAGAGAGAGAGAGAGTCTGCCTGTGTTGAGAGAGAAAGTCAGTTTAGAGAAAGAGAAAGACTGTTTGGAGAGAGAGACAGAGAAGTGTTTTGAGAAAAAGAAAGAGGACTTGACTAAACAAGTGGCTAGTTTTACGAATGAGCTCCATTACTCCATGGAGACTCGAAAGAAACTTGAAGCCCTTGTAGTCCAGCTTACTCATGATCTTGAGAGAGCCCGGGAAGTCAAGGTTCAAATCGAGAACAGATCTGGAAATATGGGAAAGATGCTCCTCGGTCCCGCTTTAGGTTTTGGTGATAGGCAGGGAATAGGTTTTGGTGGTGCTTCCACGTCCCAAATTGCACCTGGACCAGTTCCTAAGTTTACTACGACTCCATATGGCCATCGTCAAAAACCACGAAAGAGAGTTAGACCAAGAAAAGTAAACCAAGGTCCACCTAAGACTATGTTCTTTTGTACGTATTGCAAAAGAAAAGGTCACCTCAAGGAGTTTTGTTATAGTTTGGGTCGAACATGACGTACTATTGCTCCACCACATCGTACTGATGATTTTACCAGTCTAAGAGAGCGTGTTTAGTTTTTAGCTGCCACATCATAAATTTTGATGGAGGAATTCCGACGGATGTCTTTGCCGTCAGTGAATGCTTCCCGCATCCCTGCTAAAATCAACAACAAGCGTAAACAAAAGGTTATAACTTCTTGAGTACCTAAGAAAGATGAAAAGGCCCTTATTGTTCATGTCGCTCTCAAAGCACATAATACCTCATAGTGGTATTTTGATAGTGGGTGCTCCAGACATATGACAGGTGATGTCTCATTTTTTACCTACCTAGAGGAGTATAAGGAAGGTAGAGTCACCTTTGGAGATGGGAGAAAGTCTAGCATCATAGGACAAGGTACAATAGAGTTACTAGGATTTCCTAAGATAGAGAATGTTTTGTACGTCAAAGATTTGAAAGCAAACCTTCTCAGCATTAGCCAGCTGTGCGATGCTGACTTTGTCGTAAAGTTTGATCGGGATGCATGTAATGTCTATAATCAAGTCGATAAACTTTTAGTGAAAAGGGTGAGGACAGAGGATAATTTCAATGGGACTGTGCCCAAGTCCTCACTTGTCTGCAACAGCGCCATGATCAATCCTATGGATCTGTGGCACCAATGTCTAGGTCACGTGAACATTAGAGATTTGATGCACTTAGCTAAAAAAGAATTAGTACGTGGCTTACTAACACTAGGAAAGATAACTTCCACGGTTTGTGGACCCTGTTAGTTGGGAAAGAAAATCCGTAGCCCCCACAGGAAGTTGAATTCCATTACCACTTCACGAGTACTTGAGTTGATACACATGGATCTTATGGGTCCTACTCATACTGAGAGTTTGGGTGGTAAGAGGTACATCCTAGTGATGGTAGATGAATTCTCCAGATATTCTATTGTAGGTTCTCTGAGAGAGAAATTCGATGCTGTAGAGTTTTTAACGACCAAGTGTCGTGTCCTGCAAAATCAACACGGAGTCACTATCAACAGGATACGTAGTGACAACGGCACAGAATTTAAGGAAGCAAAGGTATATCTATACTCTGATAGCCTTGGGATTAAACATGAGTTTTTGGTCATAAGGACTCCTTAGTAAAATGGGATTTTTATGAGGAAGAATCGAACGATTAAGGAAATGGCTAGATCTGTGCTTTTGGGTCGTAAGATTGCTAGGAGACTTTGGGCAGAGTCGGTGTCTACTACGTGCCACACAGTGAATAGGGTTTACCTGCATCCACACATACTTAAGACGCCTTATGACTTGTGGACTGGCAAGAAACCCAACCTTGCATATTTCTATGTCTTTAGGAGTAAATGATACATCCTACGGGATAGAGAGAAATTAGGAAAGTTTGACTCCCAGAGCGACGAGGGAATATTGATAGAACATTCATCAAATAGTAGAGCTTACCGGGTCTTTAACTTGAAGAGCTTTAAGGTTATGGAATCAATAAATGTCACCATGAAAGATGACGAACCTCCGATGTTTATTGATCCTAGCCTTTAGTGTCAGGATGAGGACTTTTTTGGCAGCGATTTACTTGTCCCTCACCGACACCCTATGGACCCTACTCATGTGTTAGGGGACACACTTGCTTGGGTTCATAAGAGTCATGACCCTGCCTCCATTGTAGGTGATCCCACCTTAGGGGTCAAGACTCGTGATCAACTAGAGAACATTGTTAGTCATTTTTGCTACACGTCCACAGTCGAGCCCAAAAATCACAAAGAAGCACTCAAGGATGAATAATGGATATCTGCTATGCAGGATGAGTTACGTCAGTTTAAAAAGAACAATATCTGGGAACTTGTCCCCCGACCTAGTGAGACTAATGTGATAGGTACTAGGTGGATTTTTAAGAATAAATGGATGAAAATGGTACCATAATCAGAAACAAGGCTAGGCTGGTCGCTCAAGTTTACACATAGATAGATGGTGTAGACTTTTGGAAGACATTTTCTCCTGTTGCGAGGATTAAGTACGTCCGTTTACTACTCGCCATCGCATGTCATCTGCGCTTCAAGCTATATCAGATGGATGTCAAGAGTGCCTTTCTAAATGGCATTCTATAGGAGGAGGTTTACCCGGAACAACCAAAAGGGTTTGAAGACCCTAACCACCTAGAGCACGTCTACTATCTGAGGAAAGCCTTGTATGGTTTGAAAAAATCACTCCATGCTTGGTACAAGAGGCTTACTTCCTATCTCATAGACCGTGACTTTAAGAGAGGGGGAGTTGATATGACGTTATTCGTCAGGAGAGATGACGGTGACATTTTAGTTGCCCAAGTCTATGTGGACGACATAGTCTTTGGATCCACATGCTCCCAGCATGCTCACCACTTTGAGGAGGAGATGAAAAGTGAGTTTGAGATTAGCATGGTAGGTGAGATTACTTTCTTCTTTGGTCTCTAGGTTCGTCAACTAGAGGATCGGATGTTCATCTCCCATTCCAAGTATGCTAGAGACCAAGTGAAGAAATTTGGTTTAGACTCCGCTAAGCATGCACGTACACCTATGACTACTTCTATCAAGCTTAGTAAGGACACTTTAGGCACGGACATAGAGCAAACCTTGTATCGAAGTATGATAGGTAGTCTTCTCTACTTGACTGCCAGTCGTATCGACATTGCCTTTAGTGTTGGAATCTGTGCGCGATATCCGGCGTCCCCGAAAGAGTCACACTACTCGCTCTAAAATGTATTATCAAATACGTGAGTGTGACTCTCTCCTACGATATTTGGTATTTCTTTGATACCGATGACCATTTGTCCGCCTATTCGGATGCCGATTGGGCCGGGGATGTAGATGGTTATAGGAACACTTCCGGTGGGTGTTTCTACTTTTGTTCTGCTCTTGTCTCCTGGATGAGCAATAAGTAAAACTCCATCTCTTTGTCCACTGCGGAGGCTGAGTATATCATCGCCGGGAGTTGTTGCACGTAACTCTTATGGATGAAGCAAATGCTGGAGGATTATGGGATATCACAGTACACCAAGACCATCTCCTGTGATAACACGAGCGCGATACACATATCCCATAATCCAGTCCAGCATTTGCGCACAAAGCACATCAGGATATGTGAGCACTTTATACGACAGTGTGACACCCCGACTAATTAAATACCGGGTAGCTACTCCTTTATTAAATTAATTCAAAATGCCAAGTTGGCTCAGTTAATAGCATCACTGTCGAAAACATTTTTTTTATTACTAACCACCTAGTATTTAAAAATTAAGTGCCAAATTTTATTTAAAGTCTGATTAACATGCAACAAGTGTAATAAAGAATAATAACACCATTCACCACAATGAAGTAAATAGAATAACCATCACATAAAGTAAATAAAGTCTGGAGGAAAACTCCTCACTACAAATCCCACAACTGAAATAAATAACCGAATACTAAAACAATACATGCCAAAGTCTGAAAACTGTAATGGAAATGTAACTCTAATAGAAATGGGCAACATGCCCTACAACTGATGGATAATGAATCTGGAATCCAAGTGAAAGAAGCGTTTACAAGCAAATCCCTGTAGCTCCCACAAACAGCTACAGCTCGTCATCTGAATGAGTATCCTATGCATGGTGTCCTTGTGGCTGGGCACCTAAAATGGTTTTACAAGAAAAGTAGATTTGAAAGAAAACGGGTCAGAGCCCGAATGTGGAGTTATATTTTAAAAACCTGCAAGTGCTTTAAAAACATTTAAAACATTAAATGCAAAGTACATGTTAGGACGTGCACTCACATGATATTCTCACCTCTCGTCTAATTGTGCACTCCTAACGTAAGTACCCATCTACAACGATACAAACCACTAGCTAAGTGACATCATCTCTAGCTAGACTATCATAGGTCCTACCCATATTACTCGGTTCTATTAACATTATAACGCTCGTAATTAAGTAGGGGTTTAACGTAAACTCAGATGCTCAATATGCAATATATATATCACTATCAGTTAACTCGTTATATTTCTCGAAACAATACCGTAATTATATTCACAACATTAACATGAAGATTCCCATTAATTTAGTGTATATTATTCACATCATAAATATACAATATAAGCACCCCGAGAACTAAGCTGCGGTGCACACATACTCTGCTATCCATCCCGGTACATCACGTACATAAGGATTACATATTCCGAATCTCTCAGGAATAGTTCACAGATAACAACATCACAAGTAATGGAGGCGAACACAGTCACATCACATGGGTCATGCACATACCTACGCTCCCACGATCAGCGGACTTATTAATATCCCAATAAGTCTTTCTATGACCTATGTTCATCAAGGTAACCAGTCTAAATCCGGGCAACACAAGGATTAGAGGGCCCTAAGCGAACGCAAACCTCCCGTGATAGCAAGTATGGTAGGTATGTCATACACATAATTTATATACCAATACTAAGTAAACACACGTCTTAGTAATCCCGTAGTTTAATCGTAGTACATATCGCATTCTCGTACCAATTTATAATTATCACAATTTATACTATTCCGGTTTATAATCATACGCGCCATAATTTACTCACGTCGTAGTAGACACTAACGTCTCAACCCAAACCGTCCATTTAATATAACTCTCGTATATAATTTCCTTTTCATAAATACCCAAAAGTCCCAATTCTATCATTACATCATCATCGGAATGTTATCTATATCCTCGAACAAGTTCACGGGACTCCAAAAATCAAAACAGTCCAAAAAGGTCCAAACTGTCAACTCGTTAAAAGTCTCGTTCGAACGAGGCTGTTCGAACGAGATTCCACTGTCGGCTCGTTAGAAGTCTCATTCGAACGAGATCCAGTTCGTTCGAACGAACTGTACCTTCTAACGAGATATCGTTCGAACGAAGTTATCGAACGAGGCTACCTTTCGTTAGAACGACGGTCAATTCGTTAGAATCTCGTTCGAACGACCTGGGCAGGGGCTTCTAACGACCTACCAGATTCGTCCCAGATTTGTCTAATCTCGTTTTTCACCATTCTTACTCCTCAAATCTCTTCTAAACTAAGTCCCAACAATCGTTTTAAGGTCTCTAAACAATCCTAAACATATTATAATCACGTCCTAACACGTCTTGAAGGATTAATCCATCCTAACATTAACCAAATTTACAAATCTCTACACTTTTTCCCAATTTTTTAAGAACATGAACCCTAACTTTTTGAATCATGAATTATCCCAATATAATTCCGTTTTAATTTCTTCCAATCACAAATATTATGGGAATACTCATCTACCTATCATTCTACATGCAATTCTCCTCAAGATTTCAAGTTCTAAGTTCCAAACTACATGGGTTTTCATATTTCACCAAGAACAAATATAAAATTTGAATTATTTAACATGGAAAGAACATTCTCTGAAATTAAATGGAATAAAGTCACTTGCCTTGATTCGATTTCTGATTTTGGTGTTGGTTTGGTGAAGATTTCTGCAGAATTTCTTCTCTTCTCCAAGCTTCTTCTCCAATGGTGGCTTAAGGTGGCTAGGGTTTTCTTTGGGAAAGTTGGAAACCTAAATGATAACCTCCGTAGCTTAAAGGGTTAATATGGATTGGTTAGTGGGCTTAGTGGGTTAAATCCACATCAGATTAAAACTCCAAATTTTCGTCACTTTTAATTCCTCAAAATACAAAATTATCAAAATACCCTTTATGTTGCCGGTATGGCCTAAAAATACCCCGGGACCCAAACTACACCCC
Source organism: Sambucus nigra (assembly GCA_949130495.1). NCBI lineage: Eukaryota > Viridiplantae > Streptophyta > Magnoliopsida > Dipsacales > Adoxaceae > Sambucus > Sambucus nigra. Next base: position 381,967,191 of record OX422224.1, read on the forward strand.
CGGCTAGTGTTTTCTGACTATCTCGACCCTTTCGAACGCGTTGGCGCACTCAAAACGACCATACGGATAATAGAAATAAAAACCACTTTTATAATTAAAATAATATACCATGACGCGGCGGTCACACGCGTCTCAACAAAATTTCTAAAATGCCGTATATAAATCTCACGACAAATTTCATAATTCCAAATTCATATAAAACATGTATGCACATAATCAAATACCAACTCGCATCTCGTTAGTATTTTTAACCCGGATTAATTTCCAATTAATACGCATTTAATTAATTAATCCCAAAAATAAATATAGCCAAAAGTACGGGGTATTACAGACAGTTAGTTGAGGAGAAAGTCGTATCCCGAAGTTTTGTTCCCACGGACCTTCAGTTAGTCGATATTTTCATGCAACCTTTAGATGCCCTTAGATTAGAGAGTCTTAGGAAGTCTTTAAGGATCTGCATAGTTGATGGAGTGGAAAACCGAGCATCCGTGTAATACGCTAGTCGTTGTTATCGGCTTCCAACCTCAATACAAAAAAAACCTAAACTTTTAACTACACTTTTATGGAGTATAGTAGTAAGTCTGGGTATCGAATCCACAGGGAATGTTTTATAGAATTTAATTGATTTATTACTTCTAAAATAAAAATGAAAAAGATGATGATTGGGAAAATTTCTATTAAAAAATTACTTAAGAAAAACAAACTGAAAAGTGCAAAAGAAATTAGATCTGACAAATGGGAGAAAATAGGGTAGGGTACAATCCCTCAATCCTTAACAAATTACCCTTTAGAATACTAGAATTATAAATCAAAATTCTTGATTAAATCCAGTCCTTATCATCACTAAGCATTACATATATGAGGGTCAAGCCCGCATCATATGAAATCAAAGATCAATATAAAGCGATGAACGACAAATTATACATACAAAGCATTCTTAAACATCCCAAGTACCTAGGGCAAGAGAGATTAAAAGATATGACAATGCATATATGATTTTCATTCACGATTCAACCAATATTTTCATTTATTTTCTAATTTTCCATACAAATAATTTGTATTAGGATTGAGTTCATGTACCCCAACCCTTGGGAATTTAGCTAAACATGATTTGATTAAAGAACAAATTCATACACAAAATTATGGATCTACAAAACATGGTAAATAATTTGCAAGTAATAAAATAAGAGAATGGAAAGAGTTTACTTGAATTCAGCAATAAGGAATTGAGATTCAGAATACAAACTAGGGTTCATACAACTCTTGAAGGAATAGAAAATTTGCTCTCAAAATCTAACCCTAAAATTCAATCTAGCACTTCTAACCTACTCCTAACCTAGCCTCTCTCTAGTAACTCCCCTTCAAATGATGTAGGTCATGGGCTTTTATAGCACAAAATCTCGAAATTGACAACCAATAGTGCTTGTGGAACAAGTTTTCCAAGAGTTGCACTGCATTAAATGCATAATTAATGACAGAAATCCGCACATCCAGACTCTTCATTATCCCGCAACTTCAAAACATCGTAACTTCTTCACCGTAGCTCGGATTGAGGTGCCGTTTTTTCCAGTATTCTTGTAATTTAGAGATCTTCAACTTTATAGTTGGCCCCACCTTCGGACTAAGGCTGAAAAATTACGAAAATGCCCTTCAACCCTCCATTTCTTGGTTTCTTTCATTGTTTTGAGTTCTCCTTCGCACTAACTTGCGTGAAATACCTGTAAAACACATGAGAAATACACAAAACACGAAATACTTGACAAAATGGGTTAGTAGCATAAATAAGAGACAAATTCAAGCTAAATACACTGCACGGGATCATAAAAATACCGCAATTAAGGGGATAAATGTGAAGAATATATGCCTAATCACACCCCCTAACTTAGAACTTTGCGCGTCCCGAGCAATGTATATGAATCCTAACCAAAATTCTACTCTTGAAAATTCCTTTATTAAAATAAAATTCCACTTTCGCAGGCACGCGATTGCATTTAGCGTATGCAACAAGCCTTTAAACCCCTAGGTTACCCTAGTAGGACGAGTTTTGTCTCGTGAGGGTTTGCAGAGAATTTACCCACAAAATTCTTTATTGACTCAAATAAATATCAAAATACTTAAAACTTGTACAATTTAAAATTTTCGAAAAATAATCACCATCAACTCATATTCAACTGTCTCAAACCATAGTGTGTGTGTGTAAAGCCAAAAATTAAACCTCAAATTTCCACCGTTTGAGCATTACGTTACTTTTCGAAAATTCGTTTTGATTCAAATTCTTACGGATTGCACTCACAAACGAATCACTCGGATTGTGGCTATTTTCTCTCGGTATGCATGATATAAAGAGTAAATATAATGGACACAAATTCATGCATACAAAATTGAAAAGAAGGAAATTTATGGTGAAAAGATCTCATCATCGGATTACAATTATTAGGAAATGGGAACATCACCTCTAATTCACACCATTTAATCTCTCATATTATCTTTTCATGTCTTAGCTCTCCACGCAGTAATTAATTTTGCAATTTGGACTCGGTTAGGACTTTTTCGGTCATAAAGTGTAAAGGGTAAAAATGAGAATACATGGGCTATTCGGAATTGGAAAATTTCCTTATGATGTCCATTAGTGCTTTTTTTTCGGGCATTTGCTCATTTTTCTCTTTCTTTTTTCTATTTTTTTTTTTAGCATTTTTTTTCTATTTTTCTCTTGCCCCTTTTTATTACACAATTTGGACTTACTTGACGAATTTTTTCAATTTTCACAATTCCAGGCCATTTGGGTTTTTTGGGTTATCAAACGAAAGGATAAATTTTATTTGGCTCAACTTGGGTTGCAAAGGGATAATTTTTCACAACATTTTTATGGCTAATATTTTTGGGTAACAAACGATTGCCTACTTCATTGTCCAAATTGCTAATCACATTACCATATGCATCTCGAGATTAATTAAGTTCAGAGATATATTTAGCACGAATTTCGAGACAACATTTCACACATTTCCCATAACCGATCAAAACAAAGGATTGAGATCATCAACGACTTATTAAAACGCTGAAAAGAACTTTGAGTTAATCATAAACTCGGATTGATTTAAAAACTCATAAAAATTTGAAAGGCTTGAAATCTCACCGGGTTTGATCAATCTCCACACTTATTCGTAAAGTCGTCAATTTTCTTTCAATTTCCATCTTCGGTCATTTTGGCTTAGTGCATTATGAATTTTACAATTTGAGACTTTAAATAGAATAAAGGTGATATTTTTGAAAAATTTAAATTCCAATTTTTATTTATTTTGAACAAAAATATTTTTGGCTTTTTTTTTTTTTTTTAAACACACTTGGAAAGAACATGTGATCGAATCAATGAATCTAAACAATAAATGGGAAGAATATCCCACACCCCCTAACTTAAATGTTGCATTGTCCTCAATGCAAATCAAGAACACAACATAAAGAGAGGAAAAGAAAGATATTACCCAAATGGAGCGATCCCTGATGAGTACGAGTCCATTGAATCTACAAAACACGTTAGAACCAAGCATAGCAAAAAATAATAACAAAAACTTTAACTATCAAAACTAGACTATAATAAAAAAGAAAAAACTAATTATTTACAACCTACAATTTGAACGGCTAATAAATCATACACTAGAAGTCGAAAAATTTGAGGGTCCACCCAAAATACAATTTGACTTTGAGGGATTAATGGTGTGCCCTCACTAGGATGCATGCCTCCCGAAAAATAAGAATTCCGTTTGAAAAACGGAAGGCATGTGTGAGATGGAGAAAATGAACCATCACCAATTAAAAAATTTAACGGGATGATGGGGGGTTTGGGTGGTAGGTGGGACAAGTACAATTGAGATCCAAGAAAAATATAATCACCTCCCAAAGATTTTTCAAGTAGTATGGGGAGAGGGGCACACAAAAAGGAACATTCCATATTAGAAAACAATTCTAGCAAAGTGTCTTTGTCGGTAAAAGGTGTAAACGTTTCCGAATTTTCAACCGACTCATAGGAATCTAGCGGTACTTCTAATGGTTCAATAACCGTGAACGAAAATGGTGATGAAATAAACTCAATCTCAAGTGATTCATCATCACTTGGAGATTGAATTTCAAGGGAGTAAGACTCACTTTCAATGATATGTTCTTCAAAAATTTGAGGTGACACACAAGTCTCAACCTCCTCTTTGTTTTCCAAAATAGAACGCACATCATCGCAAAGTGTGACCATTTCCTTCACAAGACCATAATCGATATTCTTTGTGCTTTGGGTGGAAAGAAAATCCAGTACTCTTTTGGTTAGAAAAAGCGTGTATTCTTCCAAAGTAGGATCCCTTGGCTCTAGAACCTCGGATTCCTCTTTTGGTTGAAAACCTTTTATAGTTTCACAAATATTGGAGAAAAAATCTTCATTGGATTCCCCAAAATGATTTTTTTTTCGATATTCGTTTTCAAGCTTTTCATACGCAAGATTTAGAAAGGCCTCACCCATGGTAATAGGTCGAGGCACAGATTCTTGAGAATAATTAATATAAATTTCTCTCCTATATTCATTTGCAAGCCTTTCACACTCCAGAGTTAGAACGGCCTCACCAATGGTAATAGGTCGAGCCGCGGAGTCTTGAGAATAAAAAGTTTGAAAACGATTACCATATGAACCATTATAATTACCGAACTCACCATGAAAAGACATTATTACCGAATAGTATGTAAATGGAAATTTGAGTACAAAGGTGTGCGGTTGAGGATTCTACGTTTCTTGGCGCTCAATTGTGCAAGGCTACAAAAAAGGTAAAAAAAATCCAAAGAAAAAAATCTTTCGAAATAGTAAATCAATTATAATCTATAACAAAACATTCCCCGGCAACGGCGCCATTTTGATGGAGTGGAAAAAAGAGCGTCCGTGTAATACGCTAGTCGTTGTTATCGGCTTCCAACCTCAATACAAAAAAAACCTAAACTTTTAACTACACTTTTATGGAGTATAGTAGTAAGTCTGGGTATCGAATCCACAGGGAATGTTTTATAGAATTTAATTGATTTATTACTTCTAAAATAAAAATGAAAAAGATGATGATTGGGAAAATTTCTATTAAAAAATTACTTAAGAAAAACAAACTGAAAAGTGCAAAAGAAATTAGATCTGACAAATGGGAGAAAATAGGGTAGGGTACAATCCCTCAATCCTTAACAAATTACCCTTTAGAATACTAGAATTATAAATCAAAATTCTTGATTAAATCCAGTCCTTATCATCACTAAGCATTACATATATGAGGGTCAAGCCCGCATCATATGAAATCAAAGATCAATATAAAGCGATGAACGACAAATTATACATACAAAGCATTCTTAAACATCCCAAGTACCTAGGGCAAGAGAGATTAAAAGATATGACAATGCATATATGATTTTCATTCACGATTCAACCAATATTTTCATTTATTTTCTAATTTTCCATACAAATAATTTGTATTAGGATTGAGTTCATGTACCCCAACCCTTGGGAATTTAGCTAAACATGATTTGATTAAAGAACAAATTCATACACAAAATTATGGATCTACAAAACATGGTAAATAATTTGCAAGTAATAAAATAAGAGAATGGAAAGAGTTTACTTGAATTCAGCAACAAGGAATTGAGATTCAGAATACAAACTAGGGTTCATACAACTCTTGAAGGAATAGAAAATTTGCTCTCAAAATCTAACCCTAAAATTCAATCTAGCACTTCTAACCTACTCCTAACCTAGCCTCTCTCTAGTAACTCCCCTTCAAATGATGTAGGTCATGGGCTTTTATAGCACAAAATCTCGAAATTGACAACCAATAGTGCTTGTGGAACAAGTTTTCCAAGAGTTGCACTGCATTAAATGCATAATTAATGACAGAAATCCGCACATCCAGACTCTTCATTATCCCGCAACTTCAAAACATCGTAACTTCTTCACCGTAGCTCGGATTGAGGTTCCGTTTTTTCCAGTATTCTTGTAATTTAGAGCTCTTCAACTTTATAGTTGGCCCCACCTTCGGACTAAGGCTGAAAAATTACGAAAATGCCCTTCAACCCTCCATTTCTTGGTTTCTTTCATTGTTTTGAGTTCTCCTTCGCACTAACTTGCGTGAAATACCTGTAAAACACATGAGAAATACACAAAACACGAAATAATTGACAAAATGAGTTAGTAGCATAAATAAGAGACAAATTCAAGCTAAATACACTGCACGGGATCATAAAAATACCGCAATTAAGGGGATAAATGTGAAGAATATATGCCTAATCAATAGTTGATTGAGGGATGGTCTTTATATAGGATAGGATGCTTTATCATGTTTATATCATGTGATTCCTATTGCTAGTTTGTATCATCTGTATTATTATTTTTTTTCTTTTTCTTTTTTTTGATAAAATCCAAAAAGATTTTCTTTTTATAAAAATTTTAGAAAACCTCAAAAAGATTTTTGTATTTTGTTTACACCTTTTATGGATGAGAATTTAAGATAGCCGAGCCACAAATTTCATTACATTTGTCCATGTGACTATTTGATAGTGATTTGAGAAGCTACATCATTACATCCATGTGCTTTACATTGTTTGGAGTCTTTGAGATGTGATTAGTGATATCTTTCTACATGTATGGCTCCTTATCTCCTTTATTGAACACATGCATGGTTTTATTTGATAATTATACTTGTCTATCACATATTGTCTTAAGTGTTTCCATCTCAATTCTGTCTATACAACGAACCATATGCGATAAAACTTAACAAGATTGGAATGCATGTAAAAAAATTATTTGGTGAGATTGTGTGGTATTTTAAAACGGTGAAGGGATACGAAAGGTTCTAATCTATCCTTTGCGATTAAGCCACCGTTACATCGGACCTAAAAAATTGAGGAATTTTATTATCCGGGGTTCAAAGAGATTTAAAAGAGCTCCAAAAAAATTAATGGCAATAAAAAGAAATTCATTCCATATATGGTCCATTAGGTTTCACCATCAATTCTTCAAAGTTTGAGAATTTAGATCACCTCTATTCAAAATATAAATCTGAGAAAGTTTGTTTGGAGAATTTAAACGGGTTTGCACTTCCTTGAAAGTCCTGAAAAAGCATTAAATCGTTTTCGACGTTATTGGTGTGGAAATCACTTTGAGCTTTGATTTGCTGATTTGATTGAGTCAATGTCTCATATTTCCATTCTTTTTACACCTAAGGAAGATGTTGAGTTTACTCGTTAGGAGTATCCGATATTCATCGTGCACATATGTTATGTTTGTATGCATTGATTTTCCTATCGAATTTTTTCACACCCCTACATTTACGCTATCATCGACTTGGTTGTTTTTGTGTTTGTTCATGGTGTGATCCTTTGTTGTATATTTTGTGTGAAAATTTTTTAAAAATTCAAAAATAGAAAGTTTACTACCTTGTGATATTCCCCATTTATATTGATTTTCACTTCTCATAACTCTCTATTTTTGGGACATCATAAAATTGGGGAGAAGAATTATGGGGGAGAATTGTTTGGTGTTTGGTTTATTTATCAATGATTTGATTAAGCTTAATTGATCTTCGATTTTCGCATATCATTATATTTCAAACTTTTTCTTGTCACGGGTATCTGCTTTTTCTCATGTGTGTAGGTACAAAATTGATAATTACTGGATTGCACACCCTGATGAGAAAAGCTTTGGGAGTTTCTGAAGAGCTGAAGATTTGAAGATGTTGAAGTTTGATTGATGACATATCATTTAGTATTCTCAGTTTGAGGGTTTAATGGAGATATTATCTTGTATGTCATTTGTTTTTTTGGAGATTGCATAATTCAGATTTTTTATGTTTGTACTGGCATAGATATAGGGGGAGATTTGTAAGGACAAAATTTTATAAATGTCCGAGATAGAATTTAGGAATTTTCTATTTTCTCTATATCATAGTATGTATGTTTGATACCGCTACATTCGGCACGTCAACACGATCATCCACGATGGCTTTAATCTGAATCCATGCATCCATCATCTTCATACGTGCATCACGCTACATGCGACATGCTTCTTAACTCATTCCCATTACTCCACTACGCAATATTGGTAAAATGATTTATTGGAGTTGTTTATATTTCCATAAATATTTGGGAATTTTTTAGAAAATATTTTTTGAAGTCTGAAATGTTTTTTTTATCAAAAGCATAAAATTTTCGATGTGTAGAAGCGGAGTGCCTCGGTCGACGAGCTCGTTCAAACGATTTCACACTGTCATTTGAGTGAGATAAGCATCTCGCGCGATGTCGTTTAAACGACATGTGTCCTTCGTTCGAGCGAGATGCCTATCACGTTTGAGCGATGTCGTCGCCTCTATTTTCTTATAAATATGTGGTTTTATTCTACACATTTTCCAAGTCTTTTTCACACACGATTTCTGCAATTAACAACCCAGAAAACAGACTTCACTTTTTAAGGTTTCATGCCTTCTTTATTCACATAAACACTCCCATGTATGTATATGAATCATTGAACCTTAAAGAGGATTGTTTTTACTCATATAGAGTATTTTGTGGAGAAGTCATCTTCTTCTTCATTGCTTCCCACCTGGAGTTCTTGCGGGAGATTCCATCCGACGACATCGGAACCGACACCTGAGGGTATTTTATATGTCCCTCTATTTTTTATTGTAATCCGTGTAACCGTTTCTTACAAATTATGGTGAAAATAAAAAGGTTTGGCCCCTTTGGGGGATTTTTCATCACTTTTGTGTTTGAATATTCTTCCATGATCATATTGATTTCAATCACACCTAGATGCATGATTTTAGGATATAACTGAAAAAATTAAATTTGATTAAAAATTTCCTTATTTGAATGCAAGCGCACTCTTCATCCATCCACATCTACTCAGTACGAACATCCTCCCTAGAAAAGTACGAGAGGGCGGTGAACTCCTCCTCATACTCGGCCACAGTACGCCCCTCCTATTATAGCCCCGTGAACATGGTCCTCATCTCAAACTGCATGACTAGGTTAAAGAATTTCTCCTAAAACCTCTCCCCAAACTGATCAATAGTGAGGATGTCCCTCTCTGCAATAGTCGTAACTGCCTCCCACCACTGAAGAGCGTCTCCCATAAATCTAAACGAAGCTAGCATCTTCTTCTGAATCGGTGTGAACTCAACCATCCATAAGTTCCTCTCAATGTCCTTCTTCCACTTATTTGCCACTATTATATCAGAACCTCTTATGAACTCTGGAGTCTGGCCCTTAACAAAGGCCTCCTTTGCTCTGTCCCACATGTCACCTGGTGCCTAGGCTGGTATAGCCACATGTTGTTGTGGTGGTGGTGGTTGCTAAGGTTCCCGTGGTGGTGGAAAGTGATGGAGCATGGCTACTATATTCGTACAGACCGCCTGAGACACGATGGTGGGTATCTCAGTGTGGGTAATTAACTGTGGGTCTGGTAGGGCCTGTAGTGACTTCGAGTGAGCCTCATCCTCGTCAAGTGGAACTACTAGCCTCGGTTTGCCCCTCTGTCTATTTTCCATCTGAAATAAAGAATATAATGAACCCTAAGTAAAGGTTCTACATATCAAAGAACACAACGTAGAACGTAATGAGCACAACATAGATCCTAAGGACACTTGAACCCGTGATCTAATACCAACTGTAATAACCCCTTTTTTCTCACATAAAGGTTGACCAAGCCTGATACGCCGAAGATAAGTCTTGCTTGTCAAGTAATATCATTCTTAGAATAATCGTAAATATAAGATAATTATTATTTAGGGCCCGCATTTGAAATGTCACGAATATATCCACAATAAATATATAGGTCCAAACCATTATGAATTAAATAATAATCCAATCAGTGTAATAGAAATCTCAACCAACATAAAGTAAAGAAGTCTCGGGCTTATGCCCTTACAATTGACCCAAATAAATAGATAGCCAAGGTAGGAAAAACACCTATGCTAGAATCGACTAATCTGAAATCTGAAGAGCAAGTGAATCCGCAAGATTGCAATAGTAAATCCATCTATCCCTGTCTAGGAGCACCTTGGGGGCGGACATTTAAATTTGGGTCAGAGCCCAAGGTGTGCAGGAATTAACTTAATTAGTTTATGATGCAATAATACAGTTGATGCAAGATAAATATTCCCCCTTCGTCACCCACATGCGTCTAACACCTCACCCCCATCTAAGTACGATATTATTCCCATCACTATGTCCCAACTAATGATGACGACATCGTCTCAAATTTATAAAAATGGATCTATCAATAATCAAATATTTAAATGTAATCAGTACATTTAATTGTCAACACCCATTTATCCCAATCTCATAAGTTTCACATATCAGGCATAAACATCTATTATGCATTATAGGGTCCAAATATAATTATTGTCTACATTCTTAGACAATTAAATTTATTTTATTCAAGTCCAGATAATTATTCATATATGTCCTTTCATATATGTAACATACAAAGGCATCTACCTTTGGCGTCTAATTCGTACTCTATTGGTAAGTCCAAAGGAATCTCTTATCCTAAGCGGACACCATAAAATACACATAAATTAGGGGTGATCCCTACGCACGATACTTATTCACGACCCATACCTAGAAGTGACATAAGATGGGTCAGCGACAACACTCACCTCTCATAGATGGAGCCTCTAGGTAGTACTTATATGACTTACACAACGTCAAGTCTACCTGTGTTGACGTGGGGTACCCGATCCGAACGCATGAACTCCCAAGCAGATAGGAAAGTCCACGAATAACGGTATGTCCACACAAATACATAACATTACATATTATTATCTCATGTAATATGTATAGGTAATTACTCCGTAATTACCATAAAAATTCCAACTAAAGTCCACAATATTTTTCATTTATTAATAATTTACCACCTAATAAATTATTAATTCCATTCCATAATATAATTACGTAACCAACTAGTTAATTGTAATTATTACCAATTAAATGTGGGTATATAAATGTTTTTAACAATTTCTCACGTTAAGTTCCATATACAGTAAACCAACCCAGCCAAAACCAGTAAAGCAAATCAAATCCAGGATGGAACGAAAAGCCAAAAACCCCATCACGTCGCTCAAACGAGAGAGTGGCTCATTCGCGCGACATGACATGTCGCTCGAACGACCCAGGGTGTCATTTGAGCGACCTGACGTCTTCAACCTCACGATGGTTCACCAATTCTTCTTTCAAGATTCAATTTCCAACCCAGAAAAGATTAATACGAAACCTAGAAAATGCTTATACATAAACCAACTTCTACATCCAAAAATCAACCCAAAATCCATGTATTTAAACCCAAAATTTTATATTTGTTCAAGGCTTACACGATTGAGATGTTTTCCAATTTCCAACCATTATTTAATTCACAATAAAGGGCATTTGTCATGGAATCTACATCAAATTTCAATCCACAAATTTACAGAGACATCATCTACATTAATTGGTTAAATATACCAAATTTAACTATTAAACCCCTACGGATTCTACCGTCAATTTTCAAATTTACGATACCTAAATTTCTAGGATAATTTCTACATTAAATTCAGTCCTCTACATGCATTTTTGATTCCTCAAATCAACCATATTCAAACCTAAATCCTAGAAATTTAAGATACAATTATGATGCAACAGGAAATATATAGAAAACATAAACTAAGTAAGAGAATTCTTTCCTTAATGATACGTAGAAGTAAGTCTCTTTATATTCCCTTGATTTTTCCTTGGCTCCTTGCTCTTTTCTTCTCTCTTGCCCATTCTCCTATTCTCTCTTGTTAACTATTATTTTTAGGTTTTCTGGACTGATAGTGGGAGAGTGGTTTACCACAAATTAAACACTCATTAATGAATAATCCCGAGTTGGTCTTAAAACCCAACTTTTGGACCTCCAAATAGACCCGAATCCATAACCCAACTAGCCTAAAAGTTTCCAACCTATATACTATTGACCTGGGACTATTTTTGATGGTCTAAAGCATCTAAACGAGCCCATATATGTCCCGAATTATTTATGTCAATATTGGGTACTATTAAATGTTCTCACACATAAATTATGTATTTTTTTACATTACATGTGAATGCTATATACATGCCTATAAACATTAGTCATACACAAATATAACTAAATAACAAATTCCAGCTGTGCAATTTTTAAATAAAAGTTTAATTAATTCCAATTTCGATAAATATTTATTTATTCCAAAAACATTATTTCATTTTTTATTTTAGAAGAAAAATATGGGGTATTACAAACTAGACCTAACGAAATAAGAAACGACACGATAACATGACACAAATCGATACAAAGGTTTTATAGTAGTAAAACCTTCACCCGTTGAAATCCGTTAATATCCCCCCCTTTATGTCCCCCCTTCACCCATTAATATCCTTTAATACCAATTAATGGTAGTAAATAGGAAATATTATTGGGATTCCTAAGATTTTATGTAGATTAATGTTAATTTAACAACAAAAAATTACTAAATGATAGATTTAGTATTGTTGATGAATTAATAACTTTAACTTTTTTTTAGTAGTGGCTTAATGTGTCGACTTGTATATGATTTAAAATAATTCATTATCTTAATGGGTAATAACGGGTAAATATGACACGTTAAGGTAACGAGTTGCGTTTGAATATGACGTTTTCACATGAAAAAGGTACTCATTTTAGGAACCCAAAAATATCCGAACATGAAACAAACCAACACTAACACGACATGACCCATTGCCAATTCTAAATAGACACCATTTTAAAAAAAAATCAATACATCCCCATTTTTTTAAAACACTGAAAAAGTCGACAAAAAAAATTTGAAATATATCCAAAGACATTGTGTTTTTAACATTTTTTATATTAGAAAAAGACTGCGTGTTTTTAATTGTTTTTTTTTATTTTTTTCTAAATGTATGATCACATTTATCCCCTTAATTTCGGTAATTCTACGATCTTGAGCGGTGTAAATTGATTGGATTTATTTCATATTCGTTCTACTAACCCTTTTTTGTGAGTATTTATTATTTTCTATATTTCTCGTGTGTTTTACAGGTATTTCATGCAAGTTAGTGCGAGAGAGAACTCGAAACAGTGAAAGAAATCAAGAAAAAGGGAGTTGAGGGGAATTTTTGTAATTCTTCATTCTTATTCCAGGGTGGGGCCAATTATAAAGCTAAATATCTTGAAATCACAAAAATACTGAAAAAAACGACACCCCATTCAGAGCTACGGTGAAGAAGTTATGGTCATTTGAAGTTGAGAAAGAAATCCAAAGAACAGAGAAGAAACAAGCCAAGGCAACACTTTAAAAGCGAACCGGTTCGAGTCCTAGGCAAATCGGTTTCGCATTTAGTCATGCTCAAGATCTGTGACAACATTAGTCACGCTTTGGAAGCGTGACAAATTACCGAAAGCGGGATTTTTATTTTGACCATTTTCTTTAGCTTAGAGTTGTATGGGTTTAGGACTCTTGTAAAAATGGGTTCATTAAGTTGTAAACAAACATAAGTCATATATAACTTTGATTTAACCTACTTTTGAGACGATCTTGAACGCAAAAACCCTACGATTAATCTTCTTCAATAATTATTCATGTTTTACATTGATGTCAAGGGTTTTTCATCATTCCAAGTATAGTTTCATTACCGCTTTCAATTTATCTTTTCTTTTTGGTTTGTAATTCATTGTTTTCCTGCTAGAAGTCTTTTTCACATATTTGATTGCACTTTTCACATAAGAATGATTTTATTAAACGTAGATATCATGTTTAGTCATAGTTACACCATGTCAAGCTAAATTTCTAAAGGATTGGGGTACATGAACCCACCCTAGGTAATGAGTTGGGTATAGAAATGAATAAAATTATGGAGACAATTTGAAGGTTTGGTACTTTTTCAGAACACGTATTGTAGATATCTTAACCTCGTTTTCCCCAAGTAATCGTGGTATATGAGGGTATGGGTGTCGGCAATCTAATCATTCAAGTTAAATTTATCATTGATTTAATTATCGTGCGGAGTTAAATCCTCATATAGTTAATGCTTTGAGAAGATTTAACGTTTCCTTCGAATTATTAATATAATTTTTTAACCCTTTGTATCCAACGACTTTACCAACGGTGCGGGGGAGTGTATCCTAACTCTATTTTCTCACATATATTTAAAGTTTAATTTAGTTCTTCTTGCATACATAGTTTAGTTATTAATTTAATTTAAATTGCATTAGTTGATTGATAAAGTCACAATCCACCATCCTTTTATTCCTTCTCTTTGTCATTAGTAGGACTAATCGGTTATCATATTCGTCGTCATGATCATTCGTCCTATTCCCTGAGTTCGACATCCGATTTATTGGATTTATACTTAAGCGATCGATTTACACTTGAGTCAATAGAAGCACACACTAGAAATACTTTTAAAGTTACGCCAAGTTTTTGGCACCATTGCTGGGGACTAGGTAGACTTTTAGGTTATGTCGATTTATCCAAAATTTGACTCTAATTCTTTAAAAAATCATAAAATAAAAAATTCAAAAAAAATCAGAAAAATAAAAAGTGAAAAAATAAATCACCTCTCAAATCCTTTCATGCAAAATCCGCAACAAACTCCTCAATCTACTCCCACCCGCATTCACGAAAATCCCATAGCAGAATACGATTTCGATAGTCCACAAACTTCTAACTCTTTGTAATTTCGGGTTCCACCACTGATCAATTCGTGAAAGGTGTGTTCGTGTAAGGACATAATTGTTGTTTTCGTTTCACCGCGATAATACAAAAACCTAAATTACAACTACACTTGCGATATAAGTATAGCAGTAAGTCGGGTATCGAAAATCCACAAAGACGAGTTGCTAGAATTTATAGGATTTAATACTCCTAAATAAAAGTCTAAAAGATAAATTACAAACTAAAAAGAAAAGATCCACAAAAGGGAAATGATTAATCTAGGCGAGTGTATTGAAAATAGATTAACAAAGGGAGTAAAACTATAGGTTGCGTCGAATATCCCTCACCCGAGTTAATTAGTATAAAAAATCACATGGGTCGACGAGTTATTAAGACTGCGTCTCATTTCGACAGTTAATTGAACCAAGGGTTATCACGCCCCTAAATCCGCATAAAATCCTAATAGGATTTTGGCGTCAACAAATATCCCAAAAATTACGCACGCAAGGTCATAAGCACGGGACATACATGATATGCCCCGTCAAATCCCCTAGGCGTAATAACTAGGACAACGCATCCGAAATAGACCCATAAATACCATCACCAAAGAAAATCAACACGTCAGCCCGAGTGAGTTGCATTCAAACACAACCTAGACTAATTTAGCTAGAAAGCATGATAAAAACGCGATAAAGAAACGCGGTAAATAAACGCAATAAACCTACACTAGAAAGTAAGTAAACAAAGCATGTACACCTAATTATCAAAGCATGTAATTATAATTAATCAAAGCAATAACTAAGGAAAAACAACTATATTAATGGAGAGGGAAGATGAAACGTGCAACTTATAACCCAATTGGGTGTCAAACCAAGAAGAATTAAAGAAGGACTCTCCAAAACCGTCAAACCCTAAGATAAAACTAACCTAAAATGAATTATTTGAATGTATATCTGATATAGAAACCAAAATTGGTTTATATAGGAAGTTACAAAAGAAATAAAGGAAAAAGAAAACAAAACGAAAAGATCTCAAAATATCTGGTAAACGCGGTCAATCGCGCCCTTGGCTTGAAGCACACTATCTCCTTTCCACGGAAAAGCTTAAAACTTCGGTCGACTAGGCTTTGAACCGCGATCGATCGGCACTCTGCTTTCTGCAATCTGATAGAAAGAATTTTTGCGTTTATCTTTTTCTTTTGTCGTTTCTTGAAAAGACCTTCTAATCAAAACCTCACATACCTTCAAAATATAATAAACTCAAGCATATCGGTAAGTAAGGATGTCAATCCACTTTCTAGGGAGTAAAGCAAATGGAACAAATTCACATGTAATTCACTTTTTATTTTCTTTTTGTACTTTTTCACTTTTTCTAATTTTTTTTTAGCTTTTTCAATATTAAAACAATAGGGTGAGGTGAGGTCTAAACTAAACTAAACTAAAATAAAGATCTAAACAACTAACTAAAAAGTGACTAAAATGAAAAAAAAAGTTTAACACTAAAATAAAAGATAAAGTGAGGTAAATAATTTTGAGAACAATCAAGGAGTGGGATTACACCACAAATTTTAGTTATTCTAATTAATTAATTTAATTATTTGAATGCTCCCAAATTAATATCAAAATTACAAACCAACTCTCGTTGCAAGTGTAATTATAATATTAATCTTTTAGAAAATTAAGTTTAACACCCCACAACTCTAGAAAAATAGATCTACACTCCTTTTAATTAATCACCCGCTAGGATCGATCAATTAGAATTTATGTCAATCTTATAAAATAAATTTAGAGTTGAAATTCAAGTGATAATACCCCACTTAAGAAACCCCTATCTCTAGTTCGAATCTAAAATGGGTATTATCACTAGAATTTTGATTTTCTCTCGAAAATCATTTACCCTCTCTCGAGGCGTAAATCTAAGGGTGAGGGATCAAATTTAACATTCAAAGAAAAATTTCAAGTAATCAAACTAATTAAACTAAAATAATATCAAATAAGGGTTTCACCCCACCCCTTGAAAGGGGTTTAGCCTAACATGGTATGAAATATGACAAACTAATATTCAAAGACATAAAATAATAAAAGAAGGGAAGAGAACAATCAAACCAAATCTCTTTGATTAAGTTGAACTCCAATCATTGAAATTGAAGCATACACCTCTTAATTGATCATACAAATGATTTGAAATTAAAATCAACACTCAATTAAATCTCAATCAATATTTAACCTCACAAATGTCTAAAAAAAGAATAAAACAAAACTATTTACAAATGGTGTTTTTCAAATTTATTTTCTAAACTACACTCTCTCTCTAGAATTTTCTTCCTATCTCTATGCTCTTTTCCTCCCCTTTCATATGGGGTCTTCTTCTTCAATTTATAGTAGGCATGGAGCATGGGGGATAAGGGTATATTGGACATTAGTGTGAATGTGGGAATGGTGAGAGCACATGTGCATGGGGGAGATGTGTTGGGGGTATTTTGGGTAAATGGGTATAAGAGGTTTAGACATGTGGGTTAAATGGCTTTGGGTTTATTTTGGTTTTGTTGGGCATTTGGTTATATATTTGGCAGGTCACGTTTTTTTGGTTTGGAGAATGGGTGAAATGGGTCTTTGGGTTTTTGAATGGAGGTTGGCTTTAATGGTTTTTTGTGTAAGTGGTTTTGGGTTTGGATAATAAAACTAAAAATAAAATAAAATAAAACTAAAACTAAAACTAAAACTAAAAACTAATAGAATAAAAATCAAAATACTAAATAAAAAGAAATATAAAAATTAGAAAATAAATCCGAAATAAATCTAAAATAAATTCTAAAAATAAAAATGATTCAAAACTAAAAATATAAAAAATAATAAAATGACACAAATAAAACACACACTGGCTTGGGGTAAGTTTGGACTAGATTTAGGCTCGGGTTAGGGTATGGGAGAGAGAATTAGTTCCATAAAACACACAATTGCCTTGAAATACGCATTTGAACACCACAACGTGCATTTAAGCCTGCATATTGAACAATTAAGAACATAAGACCCATATTACCGAGAATTAGCAACTAAAGTACGCTATTTGGGGTATAAATTGTACAGTTTTGGGTGCTTATCACAATCCTTTGGTCCATGAAGAGGGGGAAAAGGTTGCAAATGGAAATGGCCATAACTTCATCGTCCGGACTCAGAATCGTGCACCGTTTGCGGCCACGCGAAGCTTGTTCAACGAACTACGCATCCGTGGAAATTACATGAGATGAAGATGAAATGTGAATTAACTAAAATTCCCTTGAAGTAGCGTCTGACGACGAAACTTCATCGGAATGCAACGAATCCTCACTTTTAGCATTCCAATACCCACAAAAGCATGATTAACCACTGAAAATCATGTATATATCAAAATCCAAGGTTGTCTGGTTAATGAGAATAAATATAGGCATTAAGGATAGTAAAAGCACTAGAATTCATAAAGATAATGGGCGGAAATATGTAATATTTGATACGAATCACACCCCCTAACTTAAACATCCCTAGTCCCTAGAGATGAAACAAACAAAACCAGTCCACAGAAGGTAGTACAAGACGTATATATGCATCGGAATATAAATGCCACTTTTGTAGGGAGCACGATTGCATTTAGCATATGCAATAAGTCGTTAAACCCCTAGGTTACCCTAGTGGACTAGTGTCGTCTCATGAGGGTTTTCAGGAATGAAACCCACAAACATCATATGGTTTCCTCAAAATATGCCCAAACCAACATGCGACAAGCCCAATAATAGCGAACAAGATTTCATACACATTATTAACAAAGTGAATGAATTCAAACAAAAGTCCAAATCATTAACATTATAGAATGCACCTCATAGAATTGAAACCTTAAAATGTGGGAGGGGAGCGAGCACATACGAAGTGTGATTTGGAAAAAACTTATATAAACCGAATAATAAATAAAGCAGGCATATATTCAATCTTCATGGGCATTACACTCATCGAGTGAATTCACTCAAAACAGCGAGGTAACACATGAAACATGCGGGCATAATGAGTAAATGTAAATGGAAACTAGGCCGCACACATGTAACAAATGAAGAACACTATATATAAACTGAAAAATTGCAATCTCAATGAAAGATACCACACATTAAAAGAGGCGAAATGTATTTTCACAGATTATCAAAACTATTTTAACCTTTTAATTACATCAACCTAAAATCACATAGGACTTTAATAGGGTTATGATGTAGGCTAGTCTAGGGTACGAAATGAAGGATACGTATGTACGGGTTCAAAGTGTTCGGGATGAAAAATCGGGATAATGGGAAAATGCGAGTAATATCAAATTTGGAAAACGAGTTCCAAATGAGCATTAGATATATCATTGGGGAGAGTAATCAAAGCTTATTGAACAATATACACAACATTTACAACTTTCTCTTTCTTTTCTTTTATTCCTTTTCTCATGTTTTCTTTTGTATTCTTTTTCTTTTTTCTTTCTCTTTTTCACTACTTTCTTCTTTACTTTTCAAACTCTCACATGCCTAAATTGCAACCAACATCACAACAACAACATTCAATCCCAAGTAACATTCCAAACAAAGGTATGGAAGGTGTATGTATGGTGTATAACTCCAATTCAGAGTTGGTTAAGGGATTTGGGTAATGAAATGAAAGGCTAATATTTAAGCTCAAAGGGGTTAACGAGGGTAAACATATAAGGTGAGGATAAGGTCAATATGGGTGATATAACAAAGATGGGCTATGATCATTTCCAAAAGTTTACGCAATTTTTTAGTCAAAACAATATATGAAAATCATGATCAAGTCATACATTTCATATATGAACTCAATTAATGAACAATCAAATGAAAGAATAGAGAGATTACCAATGAATTCAATGTTTTCAAAGAGGAAAGAATAGTGCATAACACTCACAAACAAAAAAAGGTACAAATTTTACTCGGTGTAAGTATATACAATGCAACAAAAGATTACCGAGTTATAAAAATCTTAAACCAAATCAATAAAGCAAGAAAAGTGCATGTGCTCATGGGATAAAGTTTAATTCATGAAGTTATTCACAATGTCAATAATTAAGACGAAAGTCTAATAACTTCTAAAATTGAGAACATGCATCATTGAGTTGTCTATTGGATCGGGCATTTATTAAAATTTATCATCGGAAACAAAGGCAAAAAGCCCAATAAAGGTGAAAAAAGAAAGAAAATCTTTTTGAATTTTTTAAATTTTTCTAAGAAAAGCCTACTAAGTGACTAACATATGAGCAAAAACATGGACTAAATAAATAAATGGATAGAATATCCCACACCCCCTAACTTAAAACCTGACATTGTCCTCAATGTGAATTAAGAACCACGTTAAAGAGAGGAAAAGAGCGATATTACCAAAAATTGGAGCGATCCCCATAAGAACAAGTCCAAAGAATCTATAAACAAATTAGTACCGCGCATAGAAAAAATAAATAACAAAAAGTTAACTAATTACATTAGACTAAATTAAAAAGGAAAGAAAAAAAACAAAAAGAAAGAAAGAATAAAAAGCTAACTATATACAACCTACTATTTAGGCTTCACACTAACTGTACACTAGAAGTCTAAATAGCTAAGGGTCCACCGCAAAAATGATTTGACTTTGGAGGATAACCGGTGTACCCTCACTCTCAAGCATGCCTTACGAAAAATATGGATTCCATTTGAACAATGGAAGGCATGTGTAAGGAGAAAGAAAGGAACCACCGCCAATTAAAAGTTTTGGAGGGACGATGGGGGATTTGGATTGAACGGGTGATAAAAACATATGGGGATTGAGAAAAGCAGAATATCCTCCCAATGATTTTAAAATTGGAATGGGAGGTGGCGCACACGAAGGCAAAGATGCAATCGTGGAAGGTGACTCGAGCAAGTACTCCTCATCGGCGAAAAGGTTTAAAACATTAAAGTTTGAAATCGAATCATCGAGTACTTGTGACGGTGTGATAACGTAAAATGAAAATGGGGAGGAAAGAAATTCAAAATCATGAGATGAATCGTCATTGCATGAAGATTGAGTTTCGAATGAAATAAGATCATTTTAAATGAAATGTTCTTCTTTGGGGGCCAAAGAAGAAATCATTTAATTGCAAATAGATATTACATCATTTTCATCCGCACTTTCAATATCTATTACGGAATGGGGAAAGTCGACAATGATTTTATCCAAAGTAGGCACAAAGTCCTCATTTGGTTTAAAACATTTCTCGACTTCGAAAGTCTCGAAAGAAAAATTATCGTCGGATTCAAATAATAAATCCAATTCATGTTCCCAACAATGATTTTCTTCCCGATAACGATTTTCAATTTTCTCATTTTCAAGCATACGCAAGCCCTCACCAAATGTCATAGGTCGAAGTGCGAATACTTGAAAATGGAAACTTTGAAAATTACCATCGGACTTAAATTGAAACTCATTATTATAGGAATTTTGAAAACTATTGCAATTCGTTTCAAAATTCATATTATAAGGAGGTAAAGACCCAAAATCATTATCATCATCATCATCAAAATACACGCACTCCAAAGCTTGACTTTTGTAATACTCGCCCAAAGTCATTTAGATGTTGCAATTTTTTGGGATTCTAACTATTGACCAAAAGTCAAAGGTTTGCAAGAATTTTGAGAATTATCATAATGATTACCAAAAGAATTGTAATAAGAAATGCTTACCCCAAAAATGGTTCAAAGTGGTGAATTCCACAAAGTAGATGCACGCGGTAAATTCAGGCATTTCTAAGTGCTCAAATGTAGAAGTCCTACACAAAGGTTATCCCAAAAAATACAAATAGAAAGAAAATACTACGAAATACTAAATCAAATAAAGTCGAAAACAAACTCATCCCCGGCAACGGCGCCATTTTGATTAGCGTGTGAAAGGTGTGTTCGTGCAAGGACACAATCGTTGCTTTCGTTTCACCGCGATAATACAAAAACCTAAATTACAACTACACTTGCGATACAAGTATAGCGATAAGTCGGGTATCGAAAATCCACAGAGACGAGTTGCTAAAATTTATAGGATTTAATACTCCTAAATAAAAGTGTAAAAGATAAATTACAAACTAAAAAGGAAAAGATGCACAAAAAGGGAAATGATTAATCTAGGCGAGTGTATTGAAACTAGATTAACAAAGCGAGTAAAACTATAGGTTGCATCGAATATTCCTCACCCGAGTTAATTAGTATAAAATGGTCACACGGGTCGACAAGTTCTTAAGACTGCGTCTCGTTTCGATAGTTAATTGAACCAAGGGTTGTCACGCCCCTAAATCCACATAAAAGCCTAATACGATTTTGTCGTCAACAAATACCTCGGAAATTACGCACGCAAGGTTGTAAGCACGGGACATACATGATATGCTCCGTCAAATCCCCTAGGCGTAATAACTAGGAAAACGCACCCAAAATAGATCCGTAAACACTATCACCAAAGTAAAGCAACACGTCAACCCGAGTGAGTTCCATTCAAACATAACCTAGACTAATTTAGTTAGAAAGCATGATAAAAACACGATAAAGAAACGCAATAAACCTACACTAGAAAGCAAGTAAACAAAGCATGTAAACCTAATTATCAAAGAATATAATTATAATTAATCAAAGTAAGAATTAAGGAAAAATAACTATATTAATGGAGAGGGAAGATGAATAGTACAACTTACAACCCAATTGGGTGTCAAACCAAGAAGAATTGAAGAAGAACTCTCCAAAACCCTCAAACCCTAAGCTAAAACTAACCTAAAATGAATTATTTGAATGTTTATCTGATATAAAAACCAAAATTTGTTTATATAGTAAGTTACAAAAGAAATAAAGGAAAAAGAAAAGAAAGGGAAAAGATCTCAAAATATCTGGTAAGCGCGGTCGATCGTGGCCAGGGGGTCGGTCGACCGCGCCCTTGGCTTGAAGCACACTGTCTCCTTTCTATAACAAAACTCAAAACCGCGATCGACCGGGCCTTGAACCGTGGTCAACCGGCTCTGTGGTTTCTTCAATCCTTTGGTTCATGAAGAGGGGGGAAAGGTTGCAAATGGAAACGCCCATAACTTCATCGTCCGGACTCGGAATCGCACATCGTTTGTGGCCACGCGAAGATTGTTCATTGAACTATGCATCCGTGGAAATTACATGAGTAGAAGATGAAATGTGAATTGAATAAAATGCCCTTGAAGTAGAGTGAGGCGATAGAACTTCTCCGAAATGCAACAAATCCTCACTTTTAGCGTTCCAATACCTACTAAAGCACAATTGACCCCTGCAAAGCATGTATATATCCAAATCCAAGGTTGTATGGCTAATGAGCATAAATATAGGCATCAAGGTTCATAAAAGCACTAGAATTCATAAAGATAACGGGCGGAAATATGGAATTACGAGTCAACCACCTACACCACCCAATTCCATTATGAGTCACACGTTTAGGGAACCGAGTGAGGATACTGAGTCATTGGGAGATAGAGCGATGTCGAAGCACGTTAGTTATGGTACGGGTGAGGGTGAGATAACGTATCATCCCATGAGATACCTTTTATATCCCGAGCAAAATGTCACTCCATGGTGCATTCTACTTCCGTACAACGTGGGACAGTTTCACTTTCGAAATGGGATGTTACAGATTCTTCCCGCCTTTCACGATTTTGATTAGGAGAAATCTTACCTCCACATCCGTGAGTTCAAAGAGGCATGCGATAAGTTTAGCGATCAAGCTTGCACTCAAGATGTCTTTTGCCTCAAATGTTTTCCTTTCTCTTTGAAGGATAAAGTTAAGACCTGGCTATGGTCTTTATTTGCGAACTCAATTGGGTCGTGGAAGGATCTACAAGACAAGTTTCTTTTGAAATTCTTCCCCCCAGCATCGAACGAATTCCATCAAAACTCAAATTTAAACATTTCAACAACTAGAAAATGATCCGTTTGATCGGTGTTGGGAACGTTTCCACGAGTTAGTCAACACATTCCCACATCATGGTTTTAAGAATTATCGCCTTATCTCTCCCTTACACAAGGGCAAAGTATATCTTGCAAATAACTCGTTGAGACTATGTGTTGGAGAATTTTTTGGGTTAAACGATAACGATGTAGAGGCCCATCTTACATATGTCGCGGAGACTACTCAAGCATGGGACACATCCAATCCTAATGCCCAAACCCGGGCACGATAAATGTCCATGACTCCTTCTGCGTCCGAACTCTATCAATTGGACAAGGAAATCGAGTGGAAACTTTGAATAAGACAATTTAAAAAATAATTAGAAGACGTAGTCGAATCACGGGCAAGAGAAACACTAGATCCAACTGAGCACTAAGAGAGAGGGTGTGTGCAATATGTGAGGCGAGACATTTAATAGAGGGATGCCCGACGATACATGCCTACAAAGTTATGCTTCAAGATTAAGTGGGAGCGGTAGGAGATGTTAAGGATAATTTTAATGCTCCTCACGGGAATTCTTACAACCCTTCATGGAGGAACCATCCTGGGTTTAACTATGGAAAATAACACGATGCGTTGAATCCTAATTCACACATTGACCCTCCTCCACCACTGCCTTCGCATGTACCACAAGCCCCACGTATGCAAGCACCACCTTCTACTCCGTATATCACCCCACCGAGGAGAAATATCGAGGATACTTTCAATCAATTCATACAATCTCACAATGAAACCAATGCTCAAAAGGACCGAAAGTTTTTCAACATAAACGTGAACATTTCAAAGTTGTAATCTTCTCTAAGTATCCAAGAGAAGGGAAAATTTATGGCCCAAGGTTAACCTAGTGCGAGTTACACTTTCGATGCTAATCAAGTGCAGTGTAGCGCGGTAACCACTCTACATAGTGGAAGAGTTGTTGACTTATCACCTCCTCCACCAACGAGAAAAATGGAAAGGAGATTTCGCCCAATATAAAAGAGGCCGAAGATGTCCCATTGAGAAAGAGTGGTAATGATAACACAGTCAGACCTGAGGTGGTTGTGAAACCTCCTATTGTTGCTCCATGCCCTCAATGGCTAGTACCCCACTCCAAGGAGACCTCTCGTGATGATGTGTTAGATGTTCTTAAGAAAGTAAAGATCAATTTACCTTTTCTCGAGACCATAAAGCAAATTCCTGCGTACACTAAATTTCTTAAGGACTTACTCACTATGAAATGCAGGCTAAAGGTAAAGAAAAATGTGTTTTTAACACATAACGTCTGTTCCGTACCGTTAAGCGACCTTCCACCAAAATTTAAAGATCCAGGTGCACTGACCATTACGTGCATCATGGGGAAGAATTGAATTAATAATAGATTTAGGGTTGAGTGTTAACATTCTTTCGTATTCCATCTATAAGCAATTAGACTTGGGGGACCTTAAGCCCGCAACGATGATTCTCCAACTCGCAGATCATTTCGTAAAGATACTCGGGGGGTGGGTCATTGATGACGTGATTTCCCAAGTTGACACTTTATACTTTCAGTTGGATTTTGTCATCTGGGACAAGGAGGCCTCAGCTTTACCGAGTAATCGTGTTCCCGTCATCCTTGGTCACCCATTCTTAGCAACGGATAATGCACTTATTAATACACGCAATGGGCAAATGCAACTCACGCTTGGGAACATGACTCTTGAAACAAATATCTTCAACTTCACCAAGACTGAGGGTGATGAGGGTGGATCGCGAGAGACGGATCTTATGGAAGAAACAGTACACGAGCACGAGAGTAATCACATAAGAGAGCAGTTAGGGGTATGACGTGTTACATAAGGTGAGATCGATAATTCTAAAGTTGAGCTAAGAAGACATATTTAGTAACTGATTTAGAGAGCGAGAGAGATCACATAGTTGAGTACGACAGATCAAATTTAGAGATTGAGCGAGTGAGAGGACTTAAAAAGTAAGCAAGAGAGCAAGGAAGGACATATAAGCTTAAAAGATTGTGAAAAAGAATTCGGGCTGCTGGATGAGAGCCTCCCTGTCGAAGTCCAATAACTATTGGACTCATGTAGTCACGTCGAAGAGAGTGCAAGGAAAGATAGGATAAATGAGGTCCTTCTACGTGACCATCCACCCATGCCACTTGAGTGCTCGGATGTGATCGAGCAGAGGACTCGAGTCTCGATCGATTTAGAGCCCGACCCATGCATTACATAAGTCAAGGGAGATCTAGGTTTAGCATGTCCTTCCAATTTTCATCGAGATTTCTCTCTAAGTTGGGAGAAGTATGTTGCGACTCAAAATGGAACTACAAGGATCTTATTAACCCCAGTCATCACGAGCCTCAAGGTGTCCCCCTTATCTACGGGGTTGGTCCCAACTTTTTTAGACTATTGGTTTATGATGTGTGGACGGGGGAGACGAGGAGAGCATCAAACCCCATATAGGGGTCAAATGAGTTTTTAGTGCAGAGAGAGAGGTAGTCACACCCCTAATGCATATGGGTTATTTTTTTTTTAGTCGTGCGTTGGAGTTATATATTGCCTTTTTGCATTTTAAATATTTGCTTATTTTATTTGTCGTACTTATTATTTTTTCATCTTTAACTTTTAGTCCTTTTGATTAAGGACAATGCAGAAGTATAAGTTGTGGGGGGCGGGGGGGTGATAAGTGCATCTTTTAAAAATTTCACAAATTTATAAAATGACAAAAAAATAGAAATTTTCAAAAAAATTGAAAATTTTCAAAAAGCGAAAAATATTTGTCTTCAAACTAAATAAAAATTAGAAATTAAATTTTTTGAAAATATCACTATTTTTTTTATAAAGTCTCAAATTGTAAAAGTTCCAAATGCACAAAGCCAAAATTGACCAAAGATGAAAATTGTGCGAAAATTAATGGCTTTGCGAATATGTGTGGAGATTAATTAACCCGGTGAGATTTTGAGCCTTTCTTTTTTTGTGAGTAATTAAATTAATCCGAGTTAATGGTTCACTCGACGTTCAATTCAGCGTTTAAATAAGCCGTTGAAGATCTTTATTCCTTTGTTTTGATCGATTGTGGGAAATGAGCGAGATGTTGTCCTGAAAATAAGAAAAATATCTCTAAACTAAATTAATATCGATACGCATATGGTAAAAGAATTAGTAATTCGGATAAATGAAGTTAGGCCATCGTTTGTTTACCCAAAAATATGAGCCATAAAAAGTTGTGAAAAATAATACCCTTTTGCAAGCCCAATTGAGCCGAATAAAATTCCCAATTTCGTTTCATTAACCCGGGAAAAAACCTAATTGGCTCGGAATTGAGAAAATTGAACATTCATCAATTACGTCCGAAAAGTGCATAAAAAGGGGCAAGAAAAAATAAGAGAAAAATGCTCAACAAAAATAGCAAGAAAAGAAAATTGTGAAAAATAGAAAAAAAAAATGAAAAAGAAGAGAAAATGAGCAAAAGCCCAAAAAAGCCCAAATTGAAATCATAAGGACATTTTTCAATTTTGAAGTTCCTAACCATTCCTAATTTTAACCAAATATACCTCAAAACCCGAGAAAGTTCTAACCGAGTCCGAATTGCGAAATCAATTATCGCGTGGAGAGCTAATAATACAAAAGGATAAGAAGAGAAATTAATTAGTGTGAAAAAGAGGCGATGTCTCCCGTTTTCCATTGACCATATTCCGATGAAGAGATATTTTCGCCATAAAAATTCCGTCTTTCAAATTGTGTGCATGACCCTGTCTCCATTATATTTACTCTTATGAATCACGCATACCTAAAGAATTAGCCACATCCCGAGTGATTCGTTTGTGAGTGTATCCGTGAGAATTAAATGAAGACGAATTTTAGAAAAGTAATGTAATAATCAATTGGTAGAAATTAGAGGTTAAATTTTTGGCTTTGCACACATACAACAAATTGAGACTATTGAATATAAATTTACGGTGACTATTTTGAGGAGTTTAAATTATGCAATTTTTAGGTATTTTGAGCTTTCTTTGAGTCGAAAACTAAATTTTTCCGGTATATTCACCACAAACCCTCACAAGACACCACTCGTCCAACTAGGGTAACATAGGGGGTTTAACGGCTTGTTACTTATGCTAAATCCAATCGCTTGCCCGTAAAAAAGGTATTATATCCCAATTAAGTTTTTAAGGGTTTAACTCGTACTCTTATGCTTTTACATTTCTCGGGACGCACAACGTTCTAAGTTAGAGGGATTTGATTAGGCATAAATTCTTCACACTCATCCCCTTAATTTTGGTCTTTTATGGTCTCGTTCGGTATTAATAGACTAAATTTATCTCATATTCATGCTACTAACCCTTTTTGGTGAGTATATATTGTTTTGTGTATTTCTCGTGTGTTTTACAAGCATTTCATGCAAGTTAGTGCGAGAGAGAACTTGAAACAGTGAAAAAAACAAAGAAAAAGGGAGTTGAAGGGCATTTTCATAATTTTGTAGCCTTGGCCTATAAAGTTGAAGATCATGAAATCACAAGAATACTAGAAAAAATGGCACCCCATTCTGAGCTACGGTGAAGAAGTTATAGACGTTTGAAGTTGAGAAAGGAATCCAAAGAAAAGAGAAGAAATAAGCCAAGGCAACACTCGAAAAGCAAATCGGTTCGGGGCCTGGGCAAACAGGTTCGTCCCTTAGTCACGCTCCAGATCCGTGACAAAATTAGTCACGCTTTAGAGGCATGAAAATTTATCAAAAGCGGATTTTTAATTTTGGCACTTTTTTTTAGCCTAGAGTTGTATGGGTGTAGGACACTTGTAAAAATGAGTTCATTAAGTTATAAACTAGAATAAGTCATATCTAACTTTGCTTTAACCTAGTTTTGAGAGGATCTTGAAGGCAATAACCCTAGGATTAATCTTCTTCAATAATTGTTCATCCTTTACTTTGATTTCAAAGGTTTTTCAATAATCAAAATATAGTTTCATTACCGCTTTCAATTTCTCTCTTCTTTTTGGTTTGTAATTCATTATTTCCTTGCTAGAAGTATTTTTCACATGTTTGATTACACTTTTCACGTAAGAATGGTGCAATGTAGATATCATGTTTAGTCGTAGTTATACCATGTCATGCTAGATTTCTAAAGGGTTGGGGTACATGAACCCAACCTAGGTAATGAGTTAGGTATAAAAGCGAATAAAATTATGGAGATAATTTGAAGGTTTGGTATTTTATCGAAACATGTATTGTAGATATATTAACCTCGTTTGCCGCAGGTAATTGTGGTATTTGAGAGTATAATATGGGTGTCGGCAATCTAATCATTCACGTTAAATTTAGCATGGATTAATTATCGCGTGGAGTTAAATCCTCATATAGTTAATGCTTTGAGAAGATTTGATGTTTTCTTCAAGTTATTAATATAATTTTAGAACCTTTTGTATCCAACGACTTTACCAATGGTGAGGGGGAGTGTATCCTAACTCTATTTTCTCCCATAGATTTAAACTTTAATTTAGTTGTTCTTGCATAAGTAGTTTAGTTATTAATTTAATTCACATTGCATTAGTTGATAAATAAAGTCACAATTCATCATGTTTTTCTTCTTTCTCTTAGTCACTAGTAGGACTAATCGGTTATCATATTCGTCGTCACGAGCATTCATCCTATTCTCTGAGTTCGACCCCCAGTTTATCGGATTTATACTTAAGCGACCGACTTATATTTGAGTCGATGGAAGCACGCACTAGAAACACTTTTAAAGTCGCATCAAGTTTTTGGCGCCGTTGTCAGGGACTTACGTAGACTTTTAGGTTACGTCGATTTAATCCAAATTTTGACTGTAATTCTTAAAAAAAACATAAAATCAAAAATTCAAAAAAAAAATCAGAAAAATAAAAAGCAAGAAAGTACAACACCTCTCAAATCCTTTCTTGCAAAATCCGCAACAAACTCCTCAATCTACTCCCACCCGCATTCACGAAAATCCTGTAGGAGAATACAATCCCGATAGTCCACACACTCCTATCGCTCCACAATTTTGCGTTCCACCTTCTACACCACCCAATTCCATTACGAGTCACACTTTTAGGGCACCGAGTGAGGACACCGAGGAGAGAGCTTTTATTTCCCGAGCGAACTGTCACTCTAGGATGCATTCTACTTTCGTACAATGTGGGACATTATCACTTTCTAAATGGGATGATTCAGATTCTTCCCACCTTTCACGGTTTGGATTCGGAGAAACCTTACCTCCACATCCATGAGTTCGAAGAGGCGTGCGATACGTTTAGCGATCAAGTTTGCACTCAAGAAGTCGTTCGCCTCAATCTTTTTGCTTTCTCTTTGAAAGATAAAGCTAAGAGAAAGTTGAATTTCAAAATTGCGTCATTTCTAAAAATAATAACTCAAAAACGTTGAATTTTAAAAAGTTTAAAAAGGGTTTTCTTTGTCTAAAAAAGGTTTTTAAAAGTTAAATTTTGATTTTAATTGTTTTATAAAAAATATAATACTATTTTATCAAATAATGAAAAACTTAAGAAGGTTTTTTTAATTTTATTTTTTTATAAAAAAAACTATATTTCTTCCAATAAATTGTTTTTTATATTAATTTCTTTTTTTATATAAAAAAAAGTTTTAGAAAAATAAAAAGTGAATTTTTTATAAATAAAAAGATTTATAAAATAAAATAAAGGATAAAAAGTTTTTATTTACCAAAGTAAAATATGAAATAAAAATATAAAAGAAGTGGCTTGAAAGTATTTAATTTGCACATATAGTATTGCATTGGATTATAAGATGATATGGGGATATATTTGTTATGAGTGGTTCTAATATGACTGAATTTTTGACATAAGTTTTTGGAACAAACGGACATGAGAGTTAGTTATTGGTTGGTTTTTAGGTCCCACTGGCATGGATCCCAAAAACTAACCAAGAACAAACTGCCATGTCAGTTTGTTCCAAAACATTATGTCAAAAATTCGGTAACAATAGCATTTTTGATTGGTTATACGTGATGGGATTAGTGGTTTTAGGATGGTCTAGTTGGTAAGAGGAGAGTCCTGTCCTTGAATCAGTATAGAAAAACTTTGGAGCACGAGAGATTTTTAGTGGAGCGCGAATAGCGTTATCCTTTTTTAAGACTATTTTTATTTTGTTAAAAATAGTTTCTTTTTTAAAAACTACTTTTTTCGTTAAAATTTGTTTTCTTAAAAAACTGTTTTTCTACAAAACTTATTTTTGGTTAAAACTCTCGCTTTTTTTTTTATCATTTTTTTTGGTTAAAAGTTGCTTTTTATTTTTATCTTTGTTAAAGATAATTTTAAAATAGTTAAAAAAAGACACTTTTCAATGAAAAAATTTTAAAAAAAAAATAGTTAAAAGGGACAATTTTAAAAGTGTTAAAAATATTTTTTAATATTGTATAGTTTCAAGACGGTAAAAACTGTATAACTTTATATTTAAGACGAACTGCACATTTTTTTTCTTTTTATAATTATACAATTTTTACCGTCTTAAAATTGAACAATTTTTAATGCCAGTTTTAGTAAAAAAAATATTTTAAACACAAACACTTTTTAGCCAAAAACAAAATTTGTAAAAAGATATTTTTTTTAAGAAAACAAATTTTAACACACAAAAAAAAACGGTTTTTATAAACGAAACTATTTTTAATAAAATTAAAATAGTTTAAAAAAAAGGGTCAATTATTAAATAGTCCCTACTATAAATATATATTTTTTAAAAAAGACACATATTTTTAGTTTAACCCATTTAGTCCCTCAAGCACTCAATATCCTCTTATTTTTAGAGGTCCGCGCCAGCGGCACTCCCTCTCCAAAATATGTGGCAAAGGACTTTTTGAGGCAAAATAAAAAAGTTTGGACTAAATGGGTATTAAAAAATGTCCGAGGGACTATTTGGTATATGTCCCTAAAAAAATGGATTTTTTACAAAAGACTTGTTGTTTTTATTTTATTTTTTATATGTAGAGAAGCCTTTTGGGGGACATTGGTTTATAGGGTTGAAATGGCAAAATAGGGGTGGAAGCGGTACGAGTTTTTACCGTATCGTACCGTTTTGGTCCGAAAAAAATGGTTTTGGTTTCATATATTAAAATACCAGTAACCGGTCTTATCGAAACCAAAATTACCGCAAAAAGGTGGGTTGGTTTTGGTTTTAATATTTAAAAAACCGATTTACCGAAATTATTGTACCGAATTTATCAAAACTAGAAAAAACCGTACCGAAATTACCGTACCGTACCGTACCGAATTTATCGAAACCAGGAAAAACCATATCGAAATTATCGCACCGTACCGAATTTACCAAAATTACCGTACTGAATTTACCGAAACCAGAAAGAAGTTGGTTGGTTTTGTTTTTAGCTTTTTGGGGCTTTTAGTGATGTTTACTAAAACCAGAAAAAATCGAAACCAGAAACCAGAAACTAGAAAAAACCAGAATTTACCGATATTAGAAAAAACCAAAAGAAACCAGAATTTACCGAAACCAGAAAAAACCGAAATTAACGAAAAAACCGAAATACCGGCCGATTTGATTTTGGTATTGATTTTGGTGTACCGGGTGGTAAACTGGTACGATTTGATTTTACCATTGTTGATACCAAATTTAATCTACTGACGTGGACCAATCATACGAAGACACGTGGCTATCTACATGGCAACGACAAGCACTTCCGAGATGATCACACGCTCCGAGGAACCATGTTACTCCGAGGAACTCATACGTTCCGAGGAATAGATCTCACCGAGGAACTCATATGCTCCGAGGAACAGACCTTTCCGAGGAACTCATACGCTCCGAGGAACAGACCTCACCGAGGAACTCTTGAATACCAGGAAGCTCAGGCGGTCCGAACAACTCAGACGGTCCGAGCTGCATCTCGAACAAAGCATTAATAGCTGGATAACCAACAGTTCAACTGGTTCATTAAATGCTTATCATTGACGCACACGTTTAAAGGGCATTAAATGTATTACCCTTTCATATGTATATCATTTAATGTATCACCCTTTCAGATGACAGCCTCAAGGCTATAAATACGTTGTACAATCCTCATTATAGAGGGATCTGAATCCTGAAGCCAAACTCTGGATCCAGAACGGAATTTCTTGTAATCGAGAATTCCCAAACAATCAGCAATAAAATAACAGTGGACGTAGGCCATTCTTATAGGACTGAACCACTTTAAAATTTTTTATCTCATTTATTTATCTGTGATTGAATTATTAGAGTGATCTAATTTTTTACATCAACAGATTGACGCCGTCTGTGGGAAACGACTGGTAATATTGTTTTTCATAAAAATCAATCCAATACCAATGGCTGAAGTGCCGGAATCCAGCAATCGAAACACCGGAACCCCTCCAAATCCATCTGCACCACCAATTATTCCAGATCTAACCGGAATAATGGCAAATCTGGCTCAGGGCCAGACCGCCACGCAAGAAACAATGCGACAACTCATCCAAACCCTCCCTGGCGGTGCGCCAGCCCATTCCGGATCACGAAACATCCAAAGAAATACCTGTGCGCCTTCTTCGCGTACTATGCGTGCTAATTCATATCGCAATGAGGAATCTGAAGATTTTTCTTATCAACCAGGACAAACTTCGTCAATGGGAGCCACAGATACTGAACAACGTGTCACCCTCTCCCCAGAAAGGGCCAGTGCATTGGAAAGATTAAGTAGGGCCTCTCCTTTTGATCGATTAGGCCCCAGGAGGAATAAAAGTCCTCTTAATGCAGTGTCGAGGA
Organism: Sambucus nigra; assembly: GCA_949130495.1. Lineage (NCBI taxonomy): Eukaryota > Viridiplantae > Streptophyta > Magnoliopsida > Dipsacales > Adoxaceae > Sambucus > Sambucus nigra. The sequence goes on from OX422224.1 coordinate 382,000,600, forward strand.
GCTTTCGACGACCATCAGATTTAAGGGAAGGATCTGCCCAGTCGCGACCAGCCACTCATCAAGATGGATCCGATGACCGACCAGCTGCTCGTCGAGATAAATCCCAGGAAGCCACTTCAACGCGATCAGGTGCTCGAACCAATAGGCCCGAGGAAGAGAATGATGCATGGAAAGGATCTATTCAAAGGCTGGAGGATAGATTAAGGGAAATAGCTAAGGCCAAGAACCCTCTACGATGAACCTTTGTTCGAGGGACACCTTTTGTCCAGGATATTGTCGATTTTCCAACACCATCAAAGTTCAAAGCACCTATTGTGACTCCCAAGTATGATGGGAAAACTGACCATGTCCTTCATATAGAACAATATCAAGCGGCTGCCGACATCTATGTTGTCCCGAACGAGATGGGATGCAGGCCATTCTCGGGAACTCTTATCGGATCTGCTCAGATATGGTATGATAATCTTCCTCGGGGTAAGATTTTAACTTTTCTTCAACTGGCCGAGTTGTTCATTGGGAATTTCTGCTTTGGAGCAAAACCAGTTAAACGTGTAGCACATTTGTTAAGTGTTAGACAAAAGGCTGGTGAGAGTATCAGAGATTATATAACTCGTTTTAATAATGAGAAACTCGAAGTCATTGATTACGAGGAGAAGACAGCTATTATCGCTTTGATGAGTGGACTGCTGCCGAACAAGTTGTACAACACTTTGGCCAAAGATCCACCTCGAACCATGTCGGACCTGATGGGAAAAGCGTATAAAATTATGAATGCCGAGGAGGCTATGTCTGCGAAGAATAATATGGACACCAAAGAAACCAAGGTGGAAGGTGATAAAGCTAAGAAGAAAGAGCATAAGAACAATGGTGGTGACAAACATTCCAAAAATAGGTCGTCATGGGAAGTCTTGAGGAAATTTGATAATTACACGCCTTTGAAGGCGAATATCAACCACGTCCTGGAAGAAATTAAGAACATCGAGGAGCTAAACTGGACAAAGAAAATGAAGTCAGACCCTGACACGAGGAATAGGGAAAAATATTGCGAGTTCCACAAGGATCATGGCCATATGACCAAAAATTGCATAGCTCTTCAGAACGAGATTGAAACCCTCATCAGACGAGGAAAGCTATCAAAGTATGTTGATCGGGGAGGCGAAAGAAGAAACAACGACCGAATTAGAGAGAGGTCTAGATCTCCTAGTCGAGTAAAGGAGAACAAGAAGAGAAACCACGAAGTTGATCCAAATGATGACCCCGACCTTCCCAAGAAACCAAGGCATCCAGAACGAGAGGTATTTTTAATACGCTTTGGGTCATTTGATTGTAATGTTATTACAGGAGGAGATGCAGGAGGAGGAGACCTTACTGCAGAGAGAAAAGTTACCTCGGAGAGGCTCAAGCTTGATCGTACATTCAGCGAATAAATTTAGCTGAGGCGGATCGCTCGAGAAAGGTGAACAAAGAAAAATTGGTCATTGGGTTTTCAAAAAATGATCTTGCAGGAGTTTTGTATCCTCATGACGACCCACTGGTGATCAAAATGAGAATGAAGGAGGTAATGATTTCAAGAGTGTTGGTCGACAATGGTAGCGTGATAGACATCATGTTCTACTCGTTCGTTGATAGTTTAAATCTAAAGCTATCTCAACTGGAACCTTACCACAGACCCCTCATCAGTTTTACTGGTGAGAAAGTATTTCCACTTGGGACGATCAAGTTGGATATATTTATTGGTACATGGCCTGCTGGTCGGACAGAAAGAATACGTTTCTTCGTGATGGATAAGAATGTCCAATCATCATACAATATCATCATGGGAAGAGTAGGATTAAAGAAGTTTGAGGTTGTACCATCTACAGTGCATCAGTGCATAAAATTTCCAAAAAACTTTGGAGTAGGAGTTGTGAAAGGTGATCAGAAAGTAGCTCGGGAATGCTATTATTCATCCGCCGAGCAAGAAGAGATGGAGGAATCAAAGAAAAAGACTACTACTTATCAAGTGGATAAAGGTACAGAAATTGAAACCTTGGATCCTCGGGATGAGTCGCAACTCGTGAAGGGTCAAGTGGTGGAAGCTACTGAAAATATCATTCTGGACGATGAACACCCTGAGCGAACTACTAAGATAGGTTCATCGTTGGAAACCTCATTAAAACATGAATTGATAACTTTCCTTAGAAGAAGAAGACAAACTTTTGCGTGGAGTCATGAAGATATGCCTGGGATAGACCCAAACTTCTTATGTCACGAGCTCAATGTGAATAAGGAGATCAAGCCTGTGAAGCAGAGAAGGAGAGTATTCAGTCCCAATAAAAATCAAGCTATACAAGAAGAAGTCGAGAAGCTCCAGAAAGCTCATTTCATTGAAGATGTTAAATATCCAGATTGGTTAGCCAATGTGGTGATGGTAAAGAAGAAGAACAACAAGTGGAGGATGTGTGTAGATTTCACAGACCTGAACAAAGCATGCCCAAAAGATCATTTTCCATTGCCCCGAATTGATCAACTGGTGGATGCTACCTCGGGACACGAGTTGTTAAGCTTCATGGATGCTTATTCCGGTTATAATCAGATCAAAATGAAACCTGAAGACAGGGAGAGTACTTCTTTCATTACCCCTAGGGGAACTTATTGTTATAATGTTATGCCTTTTGGTTTGAAAAATGCAGGTGTGACATATCAGAGGCTGATGAATAAAGTCTTTGCTGAACAAATCAGTGACAATATGGAAGTCTATGTTGACGATATGCTGACAAAAAGCAAGAAAGCTGCTGATCATCTAATTGACTTAAGTCAAACTTTTGATCAACTAGATAAATATCAAATGAAGCTGAACCCGACGAAGTGCATATTTGGAGTACGAGAAGGCATGTTCCTCGGGTACATTGTTAATCAACGAGGCATTGAAGAAAATCCTGAAAAGATCAAAGCTCTATTAGGGATGTGATCTCCAACATCGAAGAAGGAAGTACAGAGTCTCACAGGACGAGTAGCAACACTCAATAGATTTGTGTCACGAGCAACTGATAGATGTCTCCCATTCTTCAAGACACTCAGAAAGACTTTTGAGTGGAATGATGAATGCGAGAAGGCTTTTCAAGACTTGAAGAAATACTTGGGAGCACCTCCATTGTTGTCTAGGCCGGTGATGGGAGAAAAATTGTATTTATACCTTGAAGTATCCGAGAATGTTGTTAGCTCGGCATTGATCAGAGTGGAGAATGGATTACAAAAGCCAATTTACTACACAAGTAAGGCCTTCCGAGGAGCAGAGATCAGATATCCAAGGCTGGAAAAATTGGCACTGGCGCTGATTGAGGCGAGTAGAAGGATGAGGCCATACTTCCAAGCTCATACGATAGTAGTGTATACCGATATGCCATTGAGACAAGCCCTTCACAAACCAGAAAAATCAGGGAGATTGATGTACTGGGCAGTAGAGCTTGGCGAATATGATATAATTTATGAACCTGGATCATCACTAAAAGGGCAGGCTGTAGCAGATTTCATAGCGTAGTTCACCTATCCTAGTACCCCCGAGGAGCAAAAGTTGCTCACTGATCAACCTGTGGATGTTACAGGATCAACAAACACAAGCCCAGACCAATTCCGATTGGTAAAAGGGTGTGTGGACGTTACAAGATGTGATGAAGAGATAGTTGGGAGGACTCCGGATGAGGATCAAGAGTTGCTCGCTGATCAACCTGTGGATGTTACAGGGTCAACAAACACTGGCTCAGACTAACTCCGGTTGGTAAAAGGGCAAGTGGATGTTACAGGATCATTAAATTCGAGCTCAAACCAACCGCGGTTGGTAAAAGGGAAAGAAAAGATGATCGAAGAGGAGCGAGAAAAATCCGGGGAGGATGAAAGGAAGCAGCAAATATTTCACCGAGGAACTCTGACTGATCAGAAGTTTGAAGACGAGTTACATATATGGAGGCTATATTTAGATGGCTCATCTTGCACAACAGGATGTGGCACGGGGATAGTTTTGAGCACTCCGGACGAGGTCGACATGGAATACGCCTTGCGTTTCCAATTCAAAGCTTCCAACAATGAGGCTGAGTATGAGGCGATGATTGCAGGACTTCGCTTGGCAAAAATTATGGACGCGCAGCAGGTTATCGTTTTCAGTGATTCTCAATTGATCGTAAATCAAATAATGGGAGTATATGCAGTTAAAGGAGAATTAATGATCAAGTATCATGCAAAGGCAAAGGAGCTGGTGTCAGAATTTACCGCTATTCAGCTGCTCAGAATACCAAGAGTGGAAAATGTGAGAGAAGACGCCCTAGCTCGACTAGCATCAGCTACTCGCACCGAGCTACGACGAACAATCCCAATTGAAGTGTTGGCTGGTCGGAGCATAGATGAAGACATAACGATGAACTTTATTACCCTTGATTTAGGACCATCCTGGATAGATCCCATCAGGGCATATAACGAGGATGGAGAATTGCCAATTGATAAGATCGCAGCTAAGAAGTTGAAGTTTAAAGCTGCTCAGTATGTATTAACTAATGGTGTTTTATATAGATGAGGAATTATGGCAGGTTTGTAAAGGTGTGTGCATCCCACCGAGGTGAAAGATTTGATTGAAGAGGTCCATGAAGGGTCTTGTGGAGCCCATATAGCAGGTCAGACGCTTTTACAGAGGGTGATGACGCAGGGATATTACTAGTCGATGATGAGGGTTGATTGTATAGAATATGCCAAGAAGTGTGACAAGTGCCAACGCTTTTCCTCCATCCGAAGAACTCCACAAGCATTATTGACACCCATAACTTCCCCTTGGCCATTTGCCATGTGGGGAATTGACCTGGTAGGACCACTGCCAACGACCCGAGGAAGGTTCAAGTACCTCGTTATCGTAGTGGATTATTTTACTAAGTGGGTAGAAGCTGAGCCACTCATTGAGATGACGTATGAGAAGGTATACCAATTTATTTGGAAGATCATCATTTGCCGATATGGTCTCCCTCATGCCTTCATCACGGACCATGGAACACAATTTGATAACGAGGAGTTTGCCGCCTATTGTCATCAGTCAAACATTTTGAAGGTTCATTCAGCACCAGGCCACCCTCAGAGCAATGGACAAACTGAAGTGACAAATAGAACGATGTTGAATGGGTTGAAGAAACGATTGGATGATGCAAAAGCAAACTGGATAAATGAGCTACAATCAGTACTTTGGGCTTACCGAACTACTCCCCGAGTAGCCACTGGAGAATCACCATACATGCTGGCGTTTGGAAGTGAAGCTGTCATACCTGCCGAGTTGGGTCTCCCAAAACACAGGGTATTGAATTTCAATTCCCCAGTCAGCGATCTAATGAGAAGACTGGATTTAAACATGCTCGAGGAAGTCAGAGAAGAAGCAACCATTAGAAATGCTGCTTACCAGCAGTGAACAACTTTGTTTTACAACAAGAGAGTGAAGAAGTGCGACCTGAAAGAAGGAGACTATGTGCTGAAGAAAGTAATTCAAAAGCATAAAAAACTGGAGGCAAACTGGCATGGACCATACCGAGTTACAGAAGTTGTTCGACCAGGAACTTATCGAATAGCAACTCTAGAAGGCGAGGAGTTTAAGAATGCATGGAACGCAGAGCACCTGCGCAAGTATTATCAGTAATATATATGTAACGCAGCTCCATCAGTATGAATAAAATAAAAGTATTTTGCAAGTTTTTCTGTTTATTGAAAAAATTTCGGGGAATACTAGTGCTATGCACTACTCGGCAAAGCTCGGCAGACTACTCAAGAAAATATTCTAAACTGTACTAACATAGTTGGTCGACGAGGAGAAAATATTCCAAACTGTACCACCATAGTTGGTCGACGAGGAGAAAATATTCCAAACTGTACCAACATAGTTGGTCGACGAGGAGAAAATATTCCAAACTGTACCAACATAGTTGGTCGACGAGGAAAAAATATTCCAAACTGTACCAACATAGTTGGTCGACGAGGAGAAAATATTCCAAACTGTACCAACATAGTTGGTCGACGAGAAGAAAATATTGACTTTGGTTGGTCAGACACATTTTATGAAAAAAACAAAAATTTACCAAGTATGGTTAGTCGGGGATAAACTCTCACTAACTATAATTGGTCGACGAGCACAATTTAACAACCTTGGTTGGTTGGAAATTTTTTAAACATTTTTATACTCATTTATTAAGTGATTGAGCAACATTACTGATACTTGTAACTTTCTTACTAAGTTGGTCGATGAACAACACAATATTATTATCTTTTTAACAGATATGCAAAATGTTTGATATTTACAAGACAATGGCAATTAAGATTTGCAAGCAAAAATGAAAGTCTTTCATTGTATTCAAAATAAATTACAAGTTACATTGATAATAAAATGAAGGTTACATTTACATGTATACTAACTGTTACATTCAAAATTTCCTATTCTATTGGTCTCTTCCCCTCAGCTTTCGATACAGGTTCCTCGCCAGCAGGCGGATCATTTAAAGACTGAGGAGAATTGATGAAGTTCAAATCTTTCAGCGTCCTGACGTTCATCACAGAAGGTCGATCTAATAGATGCTCGGGACGAGATACCTCGATCTGGGAGTGAAGATTGAAGTCATCGAGATACTTTGAAATTAGGCTCCGAGGAATGGCGCGAGTTGGGATCCATTCCATCCAAATTGAACGGTGGCACAGGCAAGTCGAGTAACCCGGGATCATAGTAGTCCCATAGATAATAACCCTGTTCGAGCTTCAACAAACATAAGGCATTCAACCAGCCTTGTTTGTAGCCCTCATTGTTGGCATTCTGGATACGATCATCCAAATGGAATAATGCTTCGTTGTATCCAGCCATCCAGAACTCCCTGGGCTGTTTGCGGAACTGATATGTTAGCCGTTCTAGCTGCTCGTGGAGGTTCTTGATAAAAATCTTCTTATTCTCCAAGACTGATTTCTGCGTAGAGATCTGTTTCTCCAAGTCCCTTATTTTCTTTGACATCTCAGACAACGCCTGGTTCTTAGCCATTAATTGGAAAGCTTGGTTCTCTAAGGCAGATGCTGTCCTCTGTTCCTCGATAAGCACCCGAGCTTCTCTTCCTCGTCCCCGAGTATCTCTTGCTCATCCTCGAGGAGATGTAGAAGGACCCGACCTTTTCAAGGTGTCCAACTCTTGCCTTAATTTGGCATTCTCAACCTCTAAAAATGAAAATCCCTCGTCAGTCACTGGGATTATAGTTGTTGAATAAGAGGCTGCAGTCTTCAACTGTGCTAGCTCTTTCTACAAATTATTATTCTCTTGCTCCAACAGCTCGGCAGTCTGTCTACATGATTCAACTTCACCCCTTAAGGTTCTCTCCCTGACATCGTATCCAGCAAGAAGCTTTTCGTATCCCTTGTCAGCCATGATCAGCTTGTACTTCTTTTCATATCCTTCATGCAACAGGGCAGTGGATTCTTTATATTGGAGCTGAAGGTCTTCAAGGGTGCCTTGGAGATCTTCGATCATTTTGTAGTAAGCCACATTATTGGCCCCCGCTCGATCAAGCAGACATTTCAGGTACTGATATGCTTCCACTGCCTGCTCTGAAGCATCCTGGCCGAGAATGTCAGCAATTTGTGCAACACTCAGGTCTGTGTGACCAGCTTTGAAGTACTCATTACATTGTTGCAGCAACTTCGTATCATGGGCAGATAATAAATCCATCCTGTCCAGAAAATAGCAGAGAAAGAAAGACAATCATCAATAAGAAGATCAAGATAGAGTACAAACAGAAAATAGACAACATTATGCAAAAAGAACTCAAGTTTTATTAGATCATGAAATTTGGAGTTACAAATTCTGGGTTACATTTGATAAAAAGGAAAATATAAAGATAGTCCCGAATAGCACTACACCTTCTCCTTATCTCCCAAAACCTTCTTGAGAGGTTGGGAAGAAGAAGCAGGTTGCTCGGAAGGAACTTCGGGTTGTTTGGAGAGCACCAGCTGCTGATCAGATTAAGAGACGACTTGCTTGGCAGCAGACTGGATGGCTGGGGGGTGATCTCCCATCACCATTGAAGACTCCTCAGAGGTAGTTTCGTCCTCTTCTAATTCTTCTGGAGTGGGAGGAGGACCAGGGATGTGTCTCTGGAAGAGCTCGGATGACTCATCGACCTTCAATTCCTAAAGGGCAGCAACCCATCCATCCCTAAAATATTTTAAACTGCCATAGTCCACTTGAGAGACCATGGAAGCACACCCCTTATCCCAACCTTTGTCCCAGCCAGAGCGGAAGGACTTCTTCACGGCATCTTTCCTTTTGGCCTTCTCCAAGGCAAGCTTCTCGGATAACAAAACATCAGCAGCTTTCAGTTTTTGTTCAGCTTCCTCCTTCTGCCGAGTTACTTCCTGGAGTTGGACCAACCTCTCCTTAGCAGCCTTGAGTTTATTTTCAAATTCCCCAACAGTCTTGAGCTTCACATCGAGCTCTTTATTAGCCTTCTCCAAGGCATTCACCTTCCTCTCCAAATCCCTAGAGGCCTCAGCAACCCGAGTTTTCTCCTGCTTGGAGGATGTAAGTTTATTCTCCCAGACTGCCTTATCAGTAGCGTACCTCTGGCGAGATTCCTCCAAGGACTTGGTAGCTTCTTCCAGAGCTCCCTCCACACTGGACGAGGAACACGAAGCTTTGATTGCTTCATCTTTCTTAAGGATTATGTTGAAGCAGCTCGTCAACTATAAACAGAAAAAGAAAGTAAAGTCAGAAACAAATATGAGAAATAACAAAGGAAAATATGAAAAGTTCAAAGTGAAGGTACTTACTGAAGCAAAATGACGAGCAGCCAAAGAAGTAACCATATCCCGAGTAAGGTTATCTTCATTACCTTGCACCTCGGGAATGGTCAAGGACTTTGCCGAGCTCACGTCAGAGATCGGGGGAACAGATGTGGGAACCCCAGTCCCAGCAGCAGGGGGCTGCATGGTGGTGTCAGCCAAATTGACCGAGGAGCTTTTCTTCAGCCTCCTCGGGGGAACAGGTACAGCCAAGGAAGAATCCTTTGTCGGTGATATCACAATCACCTCTCCAGGAGCAGTAGGCTTGCTCGGAGCAACTGCGGGCTTCTCGGCAGTGTTTGCAGGAGCAACTGGAGGATCTGCAGTAGTTTTCTTTGTCCCCTCCTTTGGGACCTCAATCCTACTCCTTTTTGCCTCCCCAGAACCGGAAGCAGACTTCTCAAACAGGGTAGGAGGTATTCTTTTCTTCATCTTTTCGCTCAAAGGAACGTGAGATTGTGGTGAAGAACTTACAGAGGCTGGTACTGGCTCTGCTTCACTGATCACTGGATGAGCAGTGAAGGAAGTTGTATAGCTCTTGTATTGGAGCAGATAGGAGGCTGATCGAATGTGCTCGTCAGCAACCCTTCGATGCAGACCCCAGATAAGTCCCAAATGCCTTATATTGACATCTGTTTCTTTTGGGCACTTTCTCTTGCTATCAACTGCAAATAAACAAACATTGTTATGAGTGACACATTTTATCAAACACAAAACAAACATGATTTCAAAATAAAAAAAATAAAATAAAAATAACCTATCCCGTTGCCATAAGGAGGACATCTGGGACCCTGGTAAACCTCATCTCCAGTTAAAGGAGGGTGTTGCCAATTTTTTACAATAACCCCATGTTCAAAATAATCCCTATTGGCATCAGGGAGATTGACTATTAGAGCTCTATTTATAAACCTAGTTTTTAAATAATAAATATTATCATTAACTGCCCATCTATAGCAGTACATGATTTCTGGAATTCCTATACGAGTTCCATGCACTTGATTTAATTTATGCACCCCATTAACTATTCTCCATGTGTTGGGGGCTATTCGTGCAGGAACAACATCAAAATACTGACAGAATTCCAGACACAGAGAATTTGTTGGAAAAGAAAATCCACACTCAGCAAAAAAGAGACTGGGGAACCAATGTCCCTCAGCCAAATTGAAATAATTAGAAGGCTCAAAAAGCTCTTCCAAGACAACCCAAGAAGGAATGGAGAAATCAGAACGAAATTTCTAAAGAGACTCAACAGGATAAACCATGATGATGAATTAAAAGAAATGAAGAAGAAGAAGAAGGAAGAAGATCTTACAGAAAAAAGACTAAAGTTGTTGACAATGAACAACGGAAGAGACGAACGCACAAGAGAGTAGAAGACAATGAAAAACTCGAAGACGAAAATTTGAAAAGATAGAAGACAATGGGAGTTTCTGTGAAGTTTAAATACTTTACCTTGGGAACTGGCTAAGTAATGATTACAAAAAGGATGATTACATTACCGGCGGCTAAAAAGATGAAAAGTGGCGCGGGAATCAAAGCGGCGACAGCGGCTAAAAAGACGAAAAGCGACGCGGGAGCCGAAGCAAGCATAAAAGTCCAAAAAAGCATGATTCTACGAATTTGGAAGGAAAAAATAAATACAAGGGAAATGCTCCTAAAAATCAGGAAGACTATTTAAAGCTACCATATTCCGAGAAAAAAAAAATGTTCCATACTCCTCAAATTTTGAACTATGAAACATTGGGGGCTTCTGTTGATACAAAATTTAATCTACTGATGTGGACCAATCATACGAAGACATGTGTCTATCTACATGGCAACGACAAGCACTTCCGAGATGATCACACGCTCCGAGAAACCATGTTACTCCGAGGAACTCATACGTTCCGAGGAACAGATCTCACCGAGGAACTCATATGCTCCGAGGAACAGACCTTTCCGAGGAACTCATATGCTCCGAGGAACAGACCTCACCGAGGAACTCTTGAATACCAGAAAGCTCAGGCAGTTCGAACAACTCAGGCGGTCCGAGCTGCATCTCGAACAAAGCATTAATAGATGGATAACCAACAGTTCAACTGATTCATTAAATGCTTATCATTGACGCATACGTTTAAAGGGCATTAAATGTATTACCCTTTCATATGTATATCATTTAATGTATCACCCTTTCAGATGACAGCCTCAAGGCTATAAATACGTTGTACAATCCTCATTATAGAGGGATCTGAATCCTGAATCCAAACTCTGGATCCAGAACGGAATTTCTTGTAATCGAGAATTCCCAAATAATCATCAATAAAATAACAGTGGACGTAGGCCATTCTTATAAGGCTGAACCACTTTAAAATCTTTTGTCTCATTTATTTATCTGTGATTGAATTATTAGAGTGATCTAATTTTTTACATCAACAACCATCTAAAGTTTAGTTTTGGTATTGGTAACTACTATTTACCGACCGAACCGTATCGCTTACACCCCTATGGAAAAACAAGAGGATGAGTTGAATTTATTAATGATGTGTTGTCCACATCATTAAGTTCTGTTTTTAAATAAAAAACTTGGGTCGATTTCGTCTCTCTTATTTTGCAAAGTAATATACTGTTGATTTCATCATAACATGTGATATCTTTTGACTTATTTAGACGACCCTTGCATCGGTTTTGGGCCATGCTTTTTTATGTAGGATAAGTGTAATAAGTTTTTTTTACTTAATTTGTAGCCCAATTACCCCCAAGAGCATACCACCGTTGGTAACAAAGGCAATCTCAAAATATTTTTTGAAAGTATACTTTTGGCGTAGGTTCGATTCATGCTGATCGCGATTGCGAGTCCTTGAATTATATTGGTCCAGCACTGTGAGGTCGGGGAGACATGGCAAGTGAGTTTGTTAACCAACAACATTCCCGAAGTGGCACCGGTCAGAGAAATTCTCACGCTAATAAAAAAAATTGTACCTCAATTATATTATAATGTTATATTGTATTTAAAATGGGGAGATATTCTTCGACGGGTGCACTTAACGGGTTTGAAAAAATGAATAATTTTTTTTTAAATGGTAAAAAAAATGAAATGATCTTTTTTGGTCCTTTAAGTGCAATCGTCGGAGATCCTTCTCCATCTAAAGTGTAAATGAAAATTAATTGGATTCCTCTCAAATTAAGAGTCCATCTTCAACTTTTACATATAATAAGGATAAACTCAATCAGATGCCAATATCAACCATTGTTCATTATCATGGAAATTTGTTCGTTGATTATACTCAAAATGAACTCTTAATTTAGGACAAATGAGTCAAAATATTACTCACTAGCTTTAAGCCCACGCAATGTGCGGGCGAGGCATAATGTGTGAAGCATAGAAAAAAAATTCTCTCAAATTTTCTAACAAAAATATCCTTCTTACTAGCATCTGCTTCAAAGCGTAATTTTTTAATTAAAAATACAACTTGTATTTATTTAATTACAACTTGTAGTGATATAAAATATTTTAATAAAAAAAAATCATTTTGAAAAAACATTACAACAATAGAATGCATTATGTAGTATATGTATTTCTAATACTCAGTTATTAAATAACTACAAATTCAATTATAAATCGGACAAAACATAATGGGATAAAATTATAACAACTAATATTTTTAAAAATATTAAAACGATCAAATCTAATTTTTATTCACAAAACATAATGGGGTAAAATTATAACAACTAATATTTTTAAAAATATTAAAACAATCAATTCTAATTTTTATTCACAAAACATAATGGGGTAGAATTATAACAACTAATATTTTTATAAATTAGTAAAACGATCAAATTTTATTTTTATTCCATTTGTCTTACTTAAATCCCATTATTCAAAAAATAAAGAGGGTTACTTTTAAATAAACATGGCCATATTTATTTCAATATTTTTTTATTGATTTTATCGACTTAGAGAGAGGGAGAAGGAGAGGGAGAGATAAGGGTGGGATTTCTACAAAATGAAGATGAATGGGTACCAAGTCTATCCTCTAAAGGAGTTTCACATTAAGAGATCATGTACAACTTTTTATAAAATATATATATAAGATATAAAATACCTTATAAATTAGAGTCATGTAAAATTATCAGATGTATATATATATATATATATATATATATATCACTGTTCTAAAAAACTCGCCTAGGCTCCACCTAGGCTTGAGGCTTGGGAGAAACGTCCCGCCTTACGCTTTTCACGCCTTATTCTTGGTAAAACCCTTAAGGCGCACTTTTTTCTAAAAACAAGAGTGCTTTAGTGAAACGATATCGCCTTTTAAAGAATTTTTTTACAAACCGAACCATTATCTCATCTAAGATAATCAAATAGTATTTTAATTTGCATATATTCAGACATATTTTTATGATATGTATAATTTTAGTATTTTAATAGCCTTGTTATGGTTTAAAAATATCAAAATATATTAAGAAGGCCTGAACGCCTTTTCACACCTTATTACGCCTAAGGCCCGCCTAGGCTTCTAAGACTTAAGGCTTGACCTCCACGCCTCGATCATGCCCCCGCATTTTTTAGAACCTTGATATATATATATATATATATATATATATATGTTGGAAAATTGGACTTGAAATGGGTTTTAGAAAGCTGTCCAAAATTTTCTGGACAGAATTTTGAGCAACTTTGAGCTCAAATTTAGGTGGGACCCACACTATGAAATCGTGAGACCATATACGAACGCGTTCACCTCCGCAAGGAGATTAACGTAGTATATTCATACGTCTAATTTTAATAAGTTATGAATGATAAATATGTCCCCAAAATGAGTGTAATACCCCGTATTTTTATGCTATATTAATTTGGGGATTTATTAAATTTAATGTGAGTTAATTATTTAATAAAAATCCAAAAATTAATTATGTTATAATTATTAACGTGACGAGAGTTAGTAATTATGGGAAATTTGTTGAATATTACTAATGAGCAAAGTAATATATATTATATTGGTTATATTGAATGTCATGAGTGAACTAAATGACAATTTAGAAAATTTAATTTGGAACGTGCTCGTGTCGCGTCGGGACTAATTTTGTTAAATAAAAAGTGAATATTTTATAAGTTGTTCGTATGGTCATTTTGAGTGCGCCAACGCGTCCGGAAGGGTCGAGATAGTCAGAAAAGTATACCCGGGGGTGTATTTTGGGTCTCGGGGCGTTTTTAGGCCTAATTAGTACCCCGAGAGGGCATTTTGGTCATTTTACATAACCACCACCACCGCGTAGATCGTGCAACGGGCTACGCAACCACACCAAAATCATCTGCAAATTAGAACGTCAAAAATCCTAGGCAAGTATTTATCTTGCGTATTTTCGTTAGTGCAATCTTCATATTAGTTTAGGAATGATTAGGGATGAAAAATATGGAAGAAAATCCAATTTGTGTTAGGAAAATCCATGTAGTATTGATTTATATGAAAATTCTGGAATCCTTCCCATGTAGAGGAATATAACCCACGAAATTTTGATGATATATTAGAAGGAAATTCTGGTAAAAACAGATTAGAACCATGATTAAGAAAAACTCTAGGGTTCTTGATGATTAGATGAGATTTTGGGTTAATTATCCATGTTTAATGTTAGATATACACATGCTTTACGTTGAAAACATCTGGTATATTGATATAATGTTAGTAGTAGGATTTTTGGGACGTTTAGAATGGAAAAACATGCTTTTGGATGAAGAAAATTGGTAGAACCCGTAACTGCAATTCTGCAGATTTCGCAGACCTGCTTGATCGATCGATCGAGCCTAGAGCTTCGATCGATCGAAGGTTCGATCGATCGATCCCCAGACCTCGATCGATCGACCCCTCCGGACAGACTCCTATTTCCCTTGTTTAATTAGTTAAATTATATTTATCGTGAAATAATTCTTGGGTATTCTTAATGAAATGTATTGGGAGATAGGAAGGACCAGTAGGACATATGAATAAGTGTTGGGAACTTTATTATAAGACGAGAATTTTATTTTTGAGATAATTATATAATGAACGATGAAACTACGAAATTTAAGTGAGAGATTACGACAAATAGCTACGATAGTGAATAGAGGTATACCTATTGCATTTTCTACTTGGAAGGATAGAGTCCACTAGTGTCACGTAATAAGTGAGAAAATCCTTCGAGTTAAGGTTAGAGATGAAACCTTATACGTAATATTAATAATGTGAAAATTAAGGATAATTATCGTAATTATGGGTGATGAGAGAAACCTATATTGATATAATGATAAGTGGTATATTTATATGGTTGTGTATGCATATATTATATACGTGTGAAAAATGTACCCGCGCTACTTGCTATCCCTGAGGTTACCGCGCCGGGACAGTCTTATCTCGATGGGACCTTTATGGGGGATATTGACTTGTACCCTAGAAGATAGATATCCTTGGTACAGGCTATCGGACCGATAGTTCAGACGGTCCTAAGAGACGTGAGGGTATGTACTGACCTCTTAGAGACTTGGAATCTATGCTTCGCCTCAATCTTGTTTTGTGTATATATGTTATTACAGTTCGAGAGTGATTCCGAACTTGTATACCCCTTAGTGTGAGAGATACGGGAATCGGATAGCAGAGTATGCCCGCACCATAGTTTGTATGTTGGTGCTGTTAGGATATGTATATATTATTCGAGTGCTTAATATATATATCTGAATTGGGGAAATGAAACTGTTGCTGTAACGTAGTAAGTGAGAAATAATTCTGGACTATAAATTATAAATACTTGTTTTGAGAAAGTATAATATGTCACTGGAAAACTTTATTGATTTTATAAAGTTAAAATGGAGAACTTTTGTTACTAATTGGAACATCTTTTTTTAAATGGAATCGTTGAATTGTCAATCTTACGAGTAATCTAAGATAAGTTAAATCATTTGGGAAGACTAGTGCGATAAATGATAAGACAAACCGATGGGAAGGTTAGTGCGATAGGTGTGCACATTAGAAGAGAGGTGAGATTTTCGCAAGAGAGTGTCGCACTAATATGTTGTTGCATTGGCCTGTATCAATTTAAATACTTGCTAAACGTATTTTAAATCAAACACACTTTCGGGCTCTGACCCATTTCTTTTTCTCTTTTTCTCTCTTGTATATATATGTATGTATTACAGGTGCCCAGCCACAGGGGCGACTTGCTTAGGATCTCTTGGCAGGAACGCGCTGCAGCTTAGGTGGGAGTTGCAGGTCACTTGCATAGACGACTTCCTTTATTGACTCCAGTTCTAGCATTCTCATCTATTGGGCATGTGTCGCCCTTTCCATTATTTCATTATTATTGGGACATTTGTATTCCAGTTATTTCCAGTATTGTTACTATGGGATTTATTCAGTTTGGTTATGTGATTTTAGATTTCGTATGTTAACATTCGATTGACGAATGTATTCTATTAATTGGTTTATGCTGCAGAATTTAAGGTGGTATGATTCTTACTTATTGAATGTTGTTAATAAATAAATAAATCTTTTTCTTTATATAAAATTTGGAAAGTTATGTATGAAAATGTTTTGACACATTGCTTAATTATTTAGGGTGTTAAATTGGAAAATTTATTTTTATCGACAGTGATGCTGAGAATGATCCAACTGTTCACCTTGATTTAATTTAATAAAGGAGTGATCGCCCGGTATTTAATTAGGCGGGGTGTCACAGGTGGTATCAGAGCATCAGGTTCTAGTGGCCATAGGATCTGTACGGCTTATTTCGCTTTCAGCTTAACGTTATTGCTATAGAGCCCTATTTTTAGGATTGTTGTATTCTTACTTTTACGTTTAAGTCTTCAGCTATTTGAGATTTGATAATAACTATAGACTAAAAAACTTGTTCACGTTTCAGATGCCTCCGAGACGTGCTCCGAAGGATAGGCGTGCCCAGGCCGAGTAGCCAACAGCTCCGGCACAGGGTACTATAAATGCAAACGAGGTAGCCGCCATTGTTTCTCAGGCGGTGAATGCCGCACTAGCGGTGGTTCAGCAGGCTCCACCCCAGGTTCAGGCAGTGGCGCCAGCACCAGCACAGCTTCCATCTGCATGGGAGAGGGTTCGGGATGCTTTTCAGAAAACGCATCCCCTTGAGTTCTCTGGTATCTCCGATATTGTCACAGTTAGCCAATGGAAGAAAGACATCCAGTGGTATCTCCGTATGTATGAGTGCACTGACGTGCAAAATCAGTTATTGGCTTCCTTTAAGCTGGTGGGAGCCGCTTTACAGTGGTGGGAGTCCACTACCACTTTGGAGGAGAGGGACACGATCCTTATTCAGTTGTTCTGGGAGCGGTTTGACCGCAAGTATTTTCCACCCGCCGTGCAGATGGAGATGAGGCGGAAATTACTGAATCTCAAGCAGGAGAGTCTTACTGTAGCCGAGTATGATGAGGAGTTCACGAGACTTCTCACCATTGTGCCAGATGAGGCACCTACTGAGAGCAAGAAGGTTATACTGTTTGTCGACGGGTTAGCTTGGAGGATCCGTCAGCACCTTATTGGGAATTTATCCCTGAGTACTTTCACTGATGTACTCATTGCCGCATTCCTACATTGCCAGGATCACCGCTTCCATCTGCAGGGAAGCAAGAGATCAGGAGAGTCCAGCCAGCAGGGCTGGACCGGGGGTAATAGTGCCGGTGGGGCACCATCTCATGGACAAACTCGTCAGCATGAGCAGAGTTCCCATCAGGGGGACCCTGCTAAGAGATTCCGTTCAGGTGATTCTAGGAAGGGATATGGGGGCTATAGGCAGGGACAGCAGGGCCAGCCTAATCATCAGGTCCAGAAGGGCCAACACCGACAGCAGGGACAATAGCAGGGCCAGTGGCGGGGAGGTAACGGCCAGCAGGGCCGTGGTCAACAGGGACAGAGGGGAGGAAACTTCAGATGCCGATGTTTTGGGTGCGATAAACATGGCCATAGGCGTCAGGATTGCCCAGAGGGCGATAGGGACCCACAGCAGCAGGGAGCCCGTAATGAGCCACAGAGACCACTTTTTCCATCTTCCCTCCCAGCTCCAGCCCAGGTGCCAGCCCTACCAGCCATTTCAGCAGCTCCAGTGCAGCAGGGGCAATTACAGTATGGACGTGTCTATAACGTCCACCAGGCAGCAGCTCCACAGGCACCACCTGCGATTGAGGGTATGTTTCCTATCCATGGTACTATGGGTCAGGTTTTGTTTGATACGGGGGCAACGCATTGTTTTATAGCTACACATTTTGCGAAGGCCTTAGGGTTGTTAGCCACAGCAGAGAGCACAGTGACGTGTGTGGACTCACCACTGGGGAGTGGGTCACTTATTTTCTTTATATGCCGGGGAGTGGGGGTAGAGATTGGTAGCTTGGTATTACCTGCAGACATTTAGTCTTAGACATGCACGAGCATGATGTGATTATTGGTATGGATTGGCTCGCAGCTTATAGAGCCATGATTGATTGCTTCGGTGGGAGCATTGTTTTTGCCATTCCGGGGCAAGAGATGTTTGTAGTGGTGACGCCTCACCCAGAGGGAGGTTCGACCGCTCATTTGTATTACATTGAGGAGGATACCTCTAAGGAGGTTGTGATTCCCTTGGATTCGATCCCAGTTGTCAGGGAGTATTCCGATGTGTTTCAGGAGATACCAGGCCTACCCCCCAGTCGTGAGATAGACTTTGTCATAGATTTATTGCCAGATACGAGACCTATAGCACGCGCACTGTACCGTATGGCTCCGGCAGAGATACGAGAGCTACGAGATCAGATAGAGCAGCTGTTAGGTCAGGGCTTCATTCGTAGGAGTACCTCACCTTGGGGCGCTCCAGTATTGTTTGTAAAGAAGAGAGATGGTTCAATGAGATTGTGTGTGGACTACCGGGAGTTGAACAAGGTCACGATACAAAATAAGTATCCGTTGCCTCGAATCGATGATCTGTTCGACCAGCTGAGGGGAGCAACTTTCTTTTCGATGATAGATCTGAGGTCGGGGTACCATCAGCTACGTATTAGGGAGCAGGATGTTTCGAAGACTGCTTTCTTGACGAGATATGGGTCCTATGAGTTTAGGGTGATGCCATTCGGACTCACAAATGCTCCAGCCGTCTTCATGGACTTGATGAACCGAGTATTCAGAGAGTTCTTGGATCAGTTTGTCATCGTCTTCATATATGACATCTTGATATATTCACACTCCGAGGAGGAGCATGCCGAGCACTTGAGGCAGGTCCTTCAGACTCTATGAGAGCATCAGTTGTATGCTAAGTACGAGAAGTGTGGATTCTGGTTGCGAGAAGTACAGTTCTTGGGGCATGTTGTTTCTGAGCAGGGGATTGCAGTTGACCCGAGCAAAGTGTCAGCGGTGAGGGAGTGGGGATAGCCCACGACACCGACGGAAGTGCGTAGTTTCTTGGGGTTAGCCGGATACTACAGGAGATTCATTCGGGGATTCTCCAAAATAGCGGGTCCATTGACGAATCTGACTCGCAATGGAGTACCATATGTTTGGGATGATGCTTGTCAATTAGCTTTTGACGAGCTGAAAGACAAGCTTACTTCGGCACCAGTCCTTACTTTATCGAAACCGGGTGTGGAGTACCTGGTTTACACCGATGCGTCTTTATGGGGACTTGGAGGAGTACTCCAGTAGGAGGAGAAGGCTATAGCTTTTGCTTCCCGCAAGCTTAAGCCACATGAGAAGAATTACCCCACCCACGACCTGGAGCTAGCAGCGGTCGTCTTTGCATTAAGGATATGGAGGCAGTATTTACTGGGGGAGAAATTCCGTTTGTTCACAGACCACAAGTCATTACAGTACCTATTCACTCTACGAGAGCTGAATATGCGTCAGCGCAGATGGCTAGAGTTTGTGAAGGACTACCAGTTCAACATACAGTACCATCCGGGGAAGGCCAACGTAGTTGCTGATGCGCTGAGCAGTAGACCGGTAGACGATGTAGCGGACGTCTGGAAAGCAAAGTGGAAGGAATTGGGTCACCAGGACGCAGTAGCCCGTTCTTTCATATCCGTTATGTGAGTCACACCCGAGATTATTACGAGGGTGATATAGGCACAGACCACAGACCCGTTTTGTCAGGAGCAGATTGTGCGACTTCTAACCGAGGGTGCTGAGTCCTATTCTATTAGTTGTGATGGAGGTTTGCGGTTTAATGGGAGATTGGTGGTTCCAGAAGGAGTAGAGTTACGTCATAAAGTGATGACTCATTCTCATGGGTCCCGATTTGCAGTACATCCGAGAGGCGATAAGATGTACCAGGACATGAGGCGACAATACCGGTGGAGTGGGATGAAGAAGGAAATTGCTGAGTTTGTGTCCAAGTGTTCTACCTGCCAACTGGTAAAAGTGGACCACCATAAACCGTCAGGATTGCTTCAGCCATTGGAAGTACCCGCGTGGAAGTGGGAGAATATTTCCATGGATTTTATTACAGGGTTGCCTACATCACAGCGGGGCCACGATTCTATCTGGGTGATTGTAGACCGTTTGACCAAGGTATCTCATTTTCTGCGAGTGCGGATAGATTATACTACGGATCAGTATGCTCAGTTGTTCATCGCTGAGATTGTCAGATTACATGGGGTGCCCCTGAATATTGTGTCAGATAGAGACAAGATTTTTGTGTCACGTTTCTGGGAAAGCTTTCAGGAGGCTATGGGTACTGAGTTGAGGCTGAGTTCAGCTTATCACCCACAGACAGATGGACAAACAAAGCGTACTAATCAGATGTTAGAGGGTATGCTACGCATGTGTGTTCTCAATTTTGGAGGAGGTTGGAAGCCACATCTTCCACTGGTAGAGTTTGCTTATAATAACTCCTATCAGTTCACGATTGGCATGGCTCCATTTGAGGCTTTGTATGGCAGGCCTTGTCGTTCTCCAACTTGTTGGCTCGAGGTGGGGGATAACAAGTTTCTAGGACCATAAGTGATTCAGGAGACCTCCGCGAGGATTGAGATGATCATGAGTCGTATTTGGGTAGCCCAGGACAGGCAGAAGAGCTACGCCGATGCGAAACGGTTCTTCCGGGAGTTTAGTGTGGGGGATCAAGTGTTATTGCGTGTATCTCCTATGAAGGGGGTGATGAGGTTTGGGAATAAGGGGAAGTTGGCTCCGAGGTATGTGGGACCATTTCCCATCATCGAGAGGATTGGGCCGGTTGCATACAGGTTGGGATTGCCAGAACATTTACATCGCATCCACGATGTATTCCACATCTCGTCGTTGAGACGATATCTTCGGGATGATATGGCCCATACTCACATTTCGATAGATGAGATCGACTTACAACCTGATAGCTCTTACGAGGAGAGACCGGTGGCTATCTTAGACTATAGTGAGAGGAGATTGAGGTCGAAAATAGTTCCACTTGTGCGGGTCCAGTGGGAGCATCATAATGTGGAGGAATCCACTTGGGAGCGCGAGGCAGATATGCACGAAAGATATCCAGAGTTGTTTTTACCGGGTATGCCTTATTTTCTGAATTTCAGGACGAAATTCCGTTATTAGGGGGGAAGTATGTAATACCCCATATTTTTATGCTATATTAATTTGGGGATTTATTAAATTTAATGTGAGTTAATTATTTAATAAAAATCCAAAAATTAATTATGTTATAATTATTAACGTGACGAGAGTTAGTAATTATGGGAAATTTGTTGAATATTACTAATGAGCAAAGTAATATATATTATATTGGTTATATTGAATGTTATGAGTGAACTAAATGACAATTTCGGAAATTTAAGTCGGAACGTGCTCGTGTCGCGTCGGGACTAATTTTGTTAAATAAAAAGTGAATATTTTATAAGTTGTTTGTATGGTCATTTTGAGTGCGCCAACGCGTCCGGAAGGGTCGAGATAGTCAGAAAAATATACCCGGGGGTGTAGTTTGGGTCTCGGGGCGTTTTTAGACCTAATTAGTACCCCGGGAGGGCATTTTAGTCATTTTACATAATTGGGTAATTAAACCCACGAAATTCAGTAGCCTATATCATCCATTTAGGTTAGTCACCTAGGGTTAGAAACTCAAAACACAAGTGACGGCCATTGGAGAAGAGAGGAGAGAGCTTCAATGCAATCCAAGGCCCCAAAAGTCATCCGTTTGCACCACAACCACCACCACCGCGTAGATCGCGCAACGGGCTATGCAACCACACCAAAATCATCTGCAAATCAGAACGTCAAAAATCCCAGGCAAGTATTTATCTTGCGTATTTTCGTTAGTGCAATCTTTATATTAGTTTAGGAATGATTAGGGGTGAAAAATATGGAAGAAAATCCAATTTGTGTTAGGAAAATCCATGTAGTATTGATTTATATGAAAATTCTGGAATCCTTGCCATGTAAAGGAATATAACCCACGAAATTTTGATGATATATTAGAAGGAAATTCTGGTAAAAACAGATTAGAACCATGATTAAGAAAAACTCTAGGGTTCTTGATGATTAGATGAGATTTTGGGTTAATTATCCATGTTTAATGTTAGATATACACATGCTTTACGTTGAAAACATCCGGTATATTGATATAATGTTAGTAGTAGGATTTTTGGGACGTTTAGAATGGAAAAACATGGTTTTGGATGAAGAAAATTGCTAGAACCCGCAACTGCTATTCTGCAGATTTCGCAGACCTGCTTGATCGATCGATCGAGCCTAGAGCTTCGATCGATCGAGCCCCAGACCTCGATCGATCGACCCCTCCTGGCAGACTCCTATTTCCCTTGTTTAATTAGTTAAATTATATTTATCGTGAAATAATTCTTGGGTATTCTCAATGAAATATATTGGGAGATAGGAAGGACCAGTAGGACATATGAATAAGTGTTGGGAACTTTATTATAAGACGAGAATTTTATTTTTGAGATAATTATATAATGAACGATGAAACTACGTAATTCAAGTGAGAGATTACGGCAAATAGCTACGATAGTGAATGGAGGTATATCCACTGAATTTTCTACTTGGAAGGATAGAGTCCACTAGTGTCATGTAATAAGTGAGAAAATCCTTCGAGTTAAGGTTAGAGATGAAACCTTATACGTAATACTAATAATGTGAAAATTAAGGATAATTATCGTAATTATGGGTGATGAGAGAAACCTATATTGATATAATGATAAGTGGTATATTTATATGGTTGTGTATGCATATATTATATACGTGTGAAAAACGTACCCGCGCTACTTGCTATCACTGAGGTTATCGCGCCGGGACAGTCTTATCTCGATGGGAACTTCATGGGGGATATTGACTTGTACCCTAGAAGATAGATATCCTTGGTACAAGCTATCGAACCGATGGTTCAGACGGTCCTAAGAGACGTGAGGGTATGTACTGACCTCTTAGAGACTTGGAATCTATGCTTCGCCTCAATCTTGTTTTGTGTATATATGTTATTACAGTTCGAGAGTGATTCCAAACTTGTATATCCCTTAGTGTGAGCGATACGGGAATCGGATAGCAGAGTATGCCTGCACCATAGTTTGTATGTTGGTGCTGTTAGGATATATATATATTATTCGAGTGCTTAATATATATATCTGAATTGTGGAAATTAAACTGTTGCTGTAACGTAGTAAGTGAGAAATAATTCTGGACTATAAATTATAAATACTTGTTTTGAGAAAGTATAATATGTCACTGGAAAACTTTATTGATTTTATAAAGTTAAAATGGAGAACTTTGGTTACTAATTGGAACATCTTTTTTTAAATGGAATCGCTGAATTGTCAATCTTACGAGTAATCTAAGATAAGTTAAATCATTTGGGAAGACTAGTGCGATAAATGATAAGACAAACCGATGGGAAGGTTAGTGCGATAGGTGTGCACATTAGAAGAGAGGTGAGATTTTCTCAAGAGAGTGTCGAACTAATATGTTGTTGTATTGGCCTGTATCAATTTAAATACTTGCTAAACGTATTTTAAATCAAACACACTTTCGGGCTCTGACCCGTTTCTTTTTCTCTTTCTCTCTCTTGTATATATATGTATGTATTACAGGTGCCCAGCCACAGGGGCGACTTGCATAGGATCTCTTGGCAGGAACGCGCTGCAGCTTAGGTGGGAGTTGCAGGTCACTTGCGTAGATGGCTTCCTTTATTGACTCCACTTCTAGCATTCTCATCTATTGGGCATGTGTCGCCCTTTCCATTATTTCATTATTATTGGGACATTTGTATTCCAGTTATTTCCAGTATTGTTACTATGGGATTTTTTCAGTTTGGTTATGTGATTTTAGATTTCGTATGTTGACATTCGATTGACGAATGTATTCTATTAATTGGTTTATGTTGCAGAATTTAATGTGGTATGATTCTTACTTATTGAATGTTGTTAATAAATAAATAAATCTTTTTCTTTAAATAAAATTTGGAAAGTTATGTATGAAAATGTTTTGACACATTGCTTAATTATTTAGGGTGTTAAATTGGAAAATTTATTTTTATCGACAGTGATGCTGAGAATGAACCAACTATTCACCTTGATTTAATTTAATAAAGGAGTGATCGCTCGGTATTTAATTAGGCGGGGTGTCACAGTGAGTCACAAAGTAATGAAAGTTAATGAATTGGGTGTGTTTTAACTCTTGTCCCACATTGGAAGAGTAGTGGAAATTTGATGAGTTAATAACACCCCAAGTATGGACTAAGACTTGGATGCCTTGGGGTATCCCAACTCTTTGAAGTGGAGATGACCTAAGCTATGCACGGGTTGACTTTCGGTCAAAAGTCCACACGCGCGCACGCGCGTCCGACCGGCCGGCAGGCTCGGCTCGGCTCGGCCTCGGGCTTGGGCTTATAAAAATCTCCTACATTTTTGGGCCGAATTTATTTAACTTTCTGGGCTTTAATTATTAATTCATTACGAAAATAATTAATTAATTAATAAACTGTTGGCAGTTATTGCCAACAGTCAACAGTTAATTCGTTTAACTGTTTTGATAGTTATTTGCCAACCGTCAACTACTTTGCTATAAATACAGATGCCTCCCTCCATTTTTAAAACAATGAAAAATTTCCCTCCTCCAGAATTGCTTCCATTTTTCTTCTAGAAATTTCATGTCATATCCTTTTCTGAAAATTCTTTTTCTGCATAGCATCTGTTGCATTGTTGTAATTAATTATTGTCATGCTACATAATTAATTGAAAAATCCGTTCTATTTTGGGAGACAATATTCATCAACCTCGGAGCACATTGGAGGGAATAAATTGTCTTAAGAAAACTGTTCATAACAGGGCTCAGATTTATCTTTAATTCTTTTATTATTTCTGCAAATTCAAGTAAGTGTTTTATTTCTGTAATTCTGTTTAAATTCTGTAATTAATTAATAATTCATAATTATGTACAATTGTTATTTATAAATAGTAGACATAACAATCTTAAGACAATTTATTAAGTTCTACTATTTTTTAGTGTACAAAATTTTTTTTTATTACTGTTGATGCCAAATTTAGTCTGCTGACATGGCTCAATAAAGTGAAGACACGTGGCAACAACAAACACTTCCGAGGAACTCACACGCTCCGAGGAACCATACTACAACGAGGAACACTGCTTCCTCGAGAAACTCAGATGCTCCGAGGAACAAGAACTCTCCGAGGAAGAAGAACTCTCCGAGGAACTCTTGAGTACTGAGAAGCTTAGGCGGTCCGAGAAACTCAGGCGGTCCGAGCTGCACCTCGAATAAAGCATTAATAGCTGGATAATCAATAATTTGACTGTTCATTAAATGCGTATCATTCAGACGCATACGCGAAAAGGGCATTGAATGTATTACCCTTTCATATGTACATCATTTAATGTATTACCCTTTCACATTACAGCCTCAGGGCTATAAATACATTGTACAACCCTCATTGTAAAGGGACCGGAATTTCTTGATAGAACTTGTAATCGAGAATTCCCAAACACTCAGCAATAACATAACACTGGACGTAGGCCATTCTTATAAGGCTGATCAACTTTAAAAATTCTTTATCTCATTTATTTATCTGTGATTGAATAATTAGATATGATCTAATTTTTTACATCAACAGATTGGCGCCGTCTGTGGGAACGACTGGTAATATCGTTTTTCACCAAAAATAATCCATTACAAATGGCTGATATTCCAGAATCTAGCAATCGAAACGCTGGAACCCCTCCAAATCCATCTGCTCCGCCTAATATTCCAGATCTGGCTGGAATAATGACGAAATCTGGCTCAGGGCCAGACCTCCATGCAAGAAACAATGCGACAACTCATCCAAACACTCCATGGCGGTGCACCAACCCATTCAGGAATACGAAGCATTCAAAGAAATACCCGTGCACCATCCTCGCGTACTAGGCGTACCAATTCATATCGTAATGAGGAGTCTGAAGATTTTTCTTATCAACCTGGACGAACTTCGTCAGTGCGAGCCACAGATACTTAACAACGTATCACTCTTTCTCCAGAAAGGACTAGTGCGCTAGAGAGGTTAAGAAGGGTATCACCTTTTGATCGATTAGGACTTAGAAGGAGTAGAAGTCCTCCTAAAGTTGTATCGAGGAGTTTTCGACGACCATCAGATTTAAGGGAAGGATCTGCCCAGTCGCGACCAGCTGCTCGTCAAGATAGATCCCATGAGCGACTAGCTGCTCGTCAAGATAGATCTCAGGAAGCCACATCAACGCGATCAGCTGCTCGAACCAATAGGCCCGAGGAAGGGAATGATGCATGGAAAGGCTCCATTCAGAGGCTGGAGGATAGATTAGGGGAAATGGCTAATGCCAAGAACCCTCTACAACAAACCTTTGTTCGAGGAACACCTTTTGTCCAGTACATTGTAGATTTTCCAACACCATCAAAGTTCAAAGCACTTGTTGTGACCCCCAAATATGATGGAAAGACTGATCTTGTCCTTCATATAGAACAATACCAAGCTGCAGCTGACATCTATGCTGTTCCAGATGAGATGAGATGCAGGGAATTCTCGAGAACTCTTACCGGATATGCTCAAATATGGTATAATAATCTTCCTCGGGTAGGATCTTAACTTTTCTTCAACTGGCCGAGTTATTCATTGGGAATTTCTATTTTGGGGCAAAGCCAGTTAAACGAGTATCACACTTGTTAAGTGTTAGACAAAAAGCTGGTGAGAGTACCAGAGATTATATAACTCGTTTCAATACCGAGAAACTCGAAGTCATTGATTATGAGGAGAAGACAACGATTACTACTTTGATGAGTGGATTATTTCCCAACAAGTTGTACTACACTTTGGCCAAAGATCCACCTCGAACCATGTCAGACCTGATGGGAAAAGCATTCAAGATTTTGAATGCCGAGGAGGCTATGGCTGCGAAGAAGAATATGGATGCCAAAGAAACCAAGGTGGAAGGTGATAAAGCTAAGAAGAAAGAGCATAAGAACAATGGTAATGACAAACATTCAAAAACATTCAAAAACATTCAAGATTATGAATGACAAACATTCAGCAATAACATAATAGTGGACGTAGGCCATTCTTATAAGGATGAACCACTTTAAAAATTCTGTCTCATTTATTTATCTATGATTGAATAATTAGATATGATCTAATTTTTTACATCAACAATTACAGAAATTTATTTGTTGAAAATAAATCTGTTTTGACAGAATAAAAATCAATTAATTTACTGCTTTATTGTAGAAATTAGTAAAACAGTTTTGATATAGAAATTAATTTCTATACTGTTTTTATATTCTGTTTTAGAAAATAAAATTTTATTTGTGTATTCTTGTTAAAATCTGTTTATGTAAAATTTTTAATCTTTAAATTATAATTCTGTTTTGTACAGAATTCTTTTTATTTTTAAAAATTAGTGTGACACATATTTTATATTTAAATCTGTTTTGTACGAAATTCTGTTTATATTATAGTTTAATTCTGAATTTTATTTGGAAATCTTTTGGAATTCATTTATTGTGAATTATATTTGGAGGAAATTGGTGCACAGAATTTTGTATTCTGTTTTGATTAATTCATTATATATGAATTTTATCATTGATAAAAATTCTGTTTTTGTAACAGAAACGGAATCACAAAGTACGAATACTACTCCTACGAAACTGATTGTCACCAACACAAATGTGACTGCACCCGTACCTATGCCACACGGGGAAAAACCGAAAAAGTTCATTGGGGCTGACTTCAAACGTTGGCAAGGACAAATGTACTTCTATCTCACTACCTGCCAACTGGGCAGGTTTGTATATGAAGATTGCCCCTCTATTCAAGAGGGAGATGACGCTAAAAAGGTTGTTGCTGTCGATGCTTGGAAGCATTCGGACTACCTATGCTGAAATTATATTTTGGCCTACTTGGACAAGACTCTGTATCATGTCTACTGTACTATCAAGGCATCAAAAGAATTATGGAATTCTTTGGAAATGAAGTATAAAACTGAAGATGCTGGGATGAAGAAATTTATCATTGGGCGTTTTCTGGACTTCAAAATGGATGATTCTAAATCTGTGACCTTGTAAGTGCAAGAATTCTAAGTGATCCTCCACGACATTCATGCTGAAGGAATGTCAATTAGTGAAACTTTCCAAGTTGCTGCAATTGTAGAAAAGTTACCACCATCTTGGACTTTGTTCAAAAACTATCTCAAGCTCAAGCGTAAGGAGATGAATGTGGAGGAGTTCGTGGTCCAGCTAAGAATCAAAGAAGACAACCGTGAGTCTCAAAAGAAAAGTGGGAAGAATCCGATGGAAACAAAGGTCCATGTCGTTGAAGGTCCTAAGAAGAACAAACGAAAGTATGATGGGGAAGGCACTTCCAAACATAATAAGAAAAAGTTCAAAGGTAAATGCTATAATTGTGGTAAACCTGGACACCGCTCAAGCGAGTGTCGTAAGCCAAAGAAGCAAAATCAAAACAATCCTCAATCAAATATAACTGAGGGTGTGAATATCGTCAATGATTTGGCGGATATGAATCTTTCTACCCTGGTCTCTGAATGCAACTTGGTTGGAAATACCAAGGAATTGTGGGTGGATACTGGAGCCACACGACTCATTTGTGCAAAAAAATGGATGTTCACCACATATAAGCCTTTGGAAAATGAAGAAAACCTCTTTATGGGAAATTCTTCCACTTCGAAGGTGGTGGGACAAGGAAAGATAACTCTGAAAATGACTTCTGGAAAGGAACTTACTCTCAACAATGTTCTTCACGTGCCTGATATCCGAAAGAATCTGATTTCTGGATCTCTCCTTACTAAAAATGGTTTCAAGCTTGTGTTTGTGTCTGATCGCTTTGTGTTGTCTAAAAATGACATGTATGTAGGAAAGGGCTACCTAAATGAGGGGCTCTTTAAACTCAATGTTCTTACTGTAACCTCAAAAACATATGTTTCAATGAATGAAATTGATAGTTCTTCTTACTTGATTGAGTCATCTAATATTTGGCATGCTAGATTGGGACATGTTAATTTTGATACATTACGTAGATTAATTACTTGGAATTTTTGCCAAAATTTAATATTGATAAAAATCATAAATGTGAAATTTGTGTGGAATCTAAATTAACTAGATTACCTTTCCATTCTATTGAAAGGATAACTGAACCTTTAGATTTAATTCACACCGATATTTTTGATTTAAAATTTGTTCAAACTAGAGGTGGGAAAAAGTATTTTATTACTTTTATTGACGATTGCACAAAATATTGCTATGTATATTTGTTACATAGTAAAGATGAGGCTATTAATGCATTTAAACAATATAAGAATGAAGTTGAGAATCAATTAAGCAAAACGATAAAGGCTATTAAAAGTGATAGAGGAGGTGAATATGAATATCCATTTGAGGAATTTTGTTCTGAAAATGGGATTATTCATCAAACAACCGCTCCTTATTCTCCTCAATCAAATGGTGTTGCTGAACGCAAAAACCGTACTTTGAAAGAAATGATGAACTCAATGTTATTAAGTTCAGGAGCTCCACAAAAATTTTGAGGGGAAGCCTTACTTTCTGCTAATTACATTCTCAATAAAGTACCTCACAAAAAGACTCACAAGACACCTTATGAATTATGGAAAGGTCGAAGACCTTCCTATAAATATTTACGAGTGTGGGGGTGCTTAGCCAAAGTGATGGTTCCTAAACCTAAAAAGGTAAGAATAGGGCCAAAAACCGTGGATTGTGTATTCATCTGTTATGCTACTAATAGCAGTGCCTATCGATTTCTAGTTTGTAAATATGAGATTTCGGACATTCATGTAAATACGGTTATTGAATCGAGGGATGCTTAATTTTTTGAAAATGAATTCCCGTATAACATGACCCGAGAATCTGGTCCGTCTAAAACGACAAATCAAGCTACTACAAGTGGTACTCATCAACCTATTGAATCAATAGAGGATGAACCAAGACGTAGTAAAAGAGAAAAAACCTCTACTTCTTTCGGTCCGAATTTTCTAACATATTTGTTAGAAAATGAACCTCAATCGTATAAAGAAGCTATATCCTTACCCGATGCTTCCAATTGGAAAGAAGCAATTAATAGTGAAATTGAATCCATATTACAAAATTATACATGGGAACTAGTGGATCTTCCACCAGGTTCAAAACCGTTAGGTTATAAATGGATCTTTAAAAAGAAATTGAAGGCCGATGGATCAATTGATAAATATAAAGCTAGACTTGTAGTTAAAGGCTATAGGCAAAAGGAAGGGTTGGATTACTTCGACACATATTCACCGGTAACAAGAATAACGTCCATTCGGATGTTAATAGAAATATCTGTTATTAATGGACTTGAAATACATCAAATGGATGTAAAAACTGCATTCTTAAACGGTGAACTAGACGAGGAAATTTATATGGAGCAACCTGAAGGGTTCAAAGCTCTCGGACAAGAAGGAAAAGTATGTAAGCTTGTTAAATCACTATATGGATTAAAACAAGCACCTAAGCAATGGCATGAAAAATTTGATAATGCAATGTTATCAAATGGTTTCAAAATTAATGAATGCGATAAATGTGTTTACTTTAAATACATTCATAATGGATATGTCATTGTATGCCTCTATGTTGATGATATGCTTATCATGGGTAGTAACCTGGAAATTGTCAAAACTACAAAACAAATGTTGAGTAGTAGATTTGACATGAAATATATTGGAATCGCCGATGTTATATTAGGAATTAAAATTTCTAGAACATCGGATGGACTTATATTATCCCAATCTCATTACATAGATAAAGTACTTGAAAAATTCAAGAAGTATGATATTAGTCCTACCAAGAAACCTGTAGATGTAAATTTACATCTTGCAAGAAATAATGGTGAAAGCATATCTCAACTAGAATATTCTCGTATTATCGGCAGCTTAATGTATATCATGAACTGAACGAGACCGGACATAGCATACTCAATAAGTAAGCTAAGTCGATTTACGAGTAATCCAGGAAGAGATAATTGGAAAGCTATATTGAGAGTTTTGGGTTATTTAAAATATACTCAAAACTATGGACTGCGCTACTCAAAATATCCAACTGTTCTTGAAGGACATTGCGATGCAAATTGGATATCTGATACAAAAGACTCTAAGTCTACGAGTGGGTATGTGTTTACCCTCGGAGGTGCAGTCGTATCTTGGAAATCCTCAAAGCAAACGTGCATTGCTAGATCGACAATGGAATCTGAATTCATTGCACTAGACAAAGCTGGAGAAGAAGCTGAATGGCTTCGAAATTTCTTAGAGGATGTTCCAAATTGGTTTAAACCTGTGCCCGCAATATGTATACATTTCGATAGCCAATCAGCGATTGGAAGGGCACAAAATCACATGTATAACGGAAAGTCACGACATATTCGTCGTCGACACAATACCGTTAGACAACTTCTCTCAAATGGAATTATCTCAATTGACTATGTAAAGTCAAAAGATAATATATCGGATCCACTAACGAAAGGTTTAAACCGAGAGCAAGTTGAAAGATCATCGAGAGGAATGTGTCTAAAGCCTATAAATAAATAAGAATCAATATAGTGGCAACCCAACCTAGCTGACTGGAGATCCCAAGATCTAGGTTCAATGGGCAAACCGAACTACGTTGTATTCAGTAAGCACTGGAGGATATTTAATCCTATCCATTCCAAAGATGAGACAGTGCATATCTGCCGCGAAATTAGGATAAGTTATGCTTTTAATGACATATATATCTTAGTACGTCTAAGTGGGGTATTGTAGAATACTCTTTATGGAAGTCACCTACGTGAGTAAGAAGGGAGCCACTTGTATGAGAATAATGAAAGGTATATTCTCTAAAATACTTGCGGAACTAAGTGGTGTTCACGGCCAAAATGAACACAAACGTGAGAACCAACTGTGTTGAAGAATTGTTGTGTGAATACTGTTGTCTAGGTTTACAAAAACGGTTGACGGTTCAAGGACGTGAAGTCTACTGATTAACCAAGTAAATTCGATAGTATATCACTAAGGAAAGTTCAAGGCCACTAGGCTACTTCTCTCGATGCAATAAGTCTTCAGTTTTACTCAACTTGTGTCTGCATCTGCATTAGCATCTGTTTGGTTTTATTTATAGCGATATATCATTCATATGGGGGATTGTTGGAAAATTGGACTTGAAATGGGTTTTAGAAAGCTGTCCAGAATTTTCTGGACAGAATTTTGAACAACTTTGAGCTCAAATTTAGGTGGGACCCACACTATGAAAATCGTGGGACCATATATGAATGCGTTCACCTCCGCAAGGAGATTAACGTAGTATATTCAAACGTCCAATTTTAATAAGTTATGAATGATAAATATGTCCCCAAAGTGAGTCACAAAGTAATGAAAGTTAATGAATTGGGTGTGTTTTAACTCTTGTCCCACATTGGAAGAGTAGTGGAAATTTGATGAGTTAATAACACCCCAAGTATGGACTAAGGCTTGGATGCCTTGGGGTATCCCAACTCTTTGAAGGGGAGATGACCTAAGCTATGCACGGGTTGACTTTCGGTCAAAAGTCCACACTCGCGCGCGCGTCCGGCCGGCCGGCCGGCTCGGCTCGGGCTTATAAAAATCTCCTACATTTTTTGGCCTAATTTATTTAACTTTCTGGGCTTTAATTATTAATTAATTACGAAATTAATTAATTAGTTAATAAACTGTTGGCAGTTATTGCCAACAGTTAATTCATTTAACTGTTTTGACAGTTATTTGCCAACCGTCACCTACTTTGCTATAAATACAGATGCCTCCCTCCGTTTTTAAAACAATGAAAAATTTCCCTCCTCTAGAATTGCTGTCATTTTTCTTCCAGAAATTTCCTGTCATATCCTTTTCAGAAAATTCTTTTTCTGTATAGCATTTGTTGCATTGTTGTTGAGTATGAGACACAGAATTTGAGTTCGTTGTAATTAATTATTGTCGTGCTACATAATTAATTGGAAAATCCGTTCTATCTTGGGAGACAATATTCATCAACCTCAGAGTACATTGGAGGGAATAAATTGTCTTAAGGAAACTGTTCATAACAGGGCTCAGATTTATCTTTAATTCTTTTATTATTTCTGCAAATTCAAGTAAGTGTTTTATTTCTGTAATTCTGTTTAAATTCTGTAATTAATTAATAATTCATAATTCTGTACAATTGTTATTTATAAATAGTACACGTAACAATATATATATATATACACACACACACACATTAAGAAACTATACACACATATTTCTATTTAAAAATATTGTGCACAATCATGCTAATAGTTTTGAACAACCTTACAAAAAAAAGTCACTCAAAATAGTAGCAGTGCCACTTGAAAGGTCGATGTTGGCACGACTAATTTTAACAAACATCAAAAATTCGAAAACACAACACAATGAAGAAAATAATTATTAAAAAGTTAAAATTCTATGAGTTCACAATTCAGAAGTTCTTGTTATTGTGTTTATGAGTTGTGCACAAATCGATCCAGGATGGATAACGCACCATATAAAAAATAGTTAGTGTTTCTATTTAACAGTTCTAAACATTAAAAGTTCACATGTATGATGTCATCTCATATAAAAGACATCATCATCTTTGAAGAAATTCTTAAAAAATGAGTATCATGTAGAGTGAAGACCTCATCACCGCTAAAGCTAGAATGAATATGGTATCAGGTAGAGTGGATAATGAATGCAGTGAATAAAAGATATTTGGATGTTGATAATTACAAATTATTTGACACAAGTATCAAAAGCTACATACCATAGATCAAACCTACATTATCTTAGTCCAAAATGATATGGAAACACCTGCTATCGAAAAGTGACGAAAAAACTGGAAAAAAATAATCCTTCAAACCAAATTCCCTCAGCCTTTTGGATGAGGATCATATACATTTCTAGCTGGATGCATGTGGGAATAAACAAAGTTCTCCTTCCTGTCAGAAAACAAATAGGGAAGTTTCAGTTATCATTCGTATATATATATATATATATATATATATATATATATAATAAAGGAGGAGGGCTTTTTTTGTCTAGACAAACTAACGATTCATATTACATCTTGAGAGATTTGGTGTTTATCAACTAGCGGCTGAGATTTAATGTTGGTAAGGATACAAGATGAGGAGGAGGAGATAAACTCAACGCTTGAAAAAAGACTACTGTGTAGAGTCTCTGCACACAGACAGAGCACAAGGCTCGAGGTGCAGATAAACTTGACTCAATCTCTTCACGCAACCTTCTTTACAGATCTCTTCAATGTACACAGATCTTCACTCAACCTTCTTCACATGACATCAAAACTTCTTCAACTGTCTACGGTATTGTGTATAATTTTAAAGGTTAAGAGTTGCACACAAATTCAAGCTCTGTCTACGGTATTGTAAGGGTTCATTTTATTTTCTATAATCTCTCTCTATCTCTAAATTCCTTTAATTCATGTACCTTCTAAACCCTTTTTCAAAGCTGCAAAAATGGAGCAGAGGTGTGATGTTTTTGAGTTTCGAGTTTCAGTTTCTGTAAACACCACATCTGCGAAAATGGAGCAGAGGTGATGCTTTTGTGTATGTAAGCATCACATCTTTGCCCAAAGACAGAGCCAGAGCCAGAGCCTACGGAGTGCGTAGACTTTATTTGAGAGAGAGACTCATTGTTGGATTTTTTGGTTCTGCGATCTCTAGATCTACTCCGGTTGGGTAACAGATCTGCACCGGTTGGGGTAAGGTATACTCAATTAATTATGGAGGGTAACGAAATCAACGACTGTTACCGATGTTAGATCGCAGTTGAAGAAATTTGCTTATCTACACGGATTCTCACGGCCTTTAACACAAGTTCTCTGTTTTGGTTTGGTTTTGGTTTGTGGTGACTAAAACGAAAACTCACCTACAGGCCATGAATTTCTCTTTTTTGGTTGTTTCAAAGTTGAATGTTTTTGTATTTATTTTTATCCGAGTACTTCTCTTCTTGGCAAAGGTAGATGGTGGACGCAACCAAGAAAAACTAAGGTATCTGGTTAGTATTGTTTTTCTCTTTCCTCAATTTTCTCACATTCATGGAGGCCATGATGAAAGAATTGACGCTTCCACTGTAACTGCAAGTGTTGTTTATTTTGTACGAGTGTTCTTAGAGCAACCCTTACGGGTGGTTGAGGTGGGTCGGGTTAGGGTTGGTGGTTAAGGTGTGTCGGGTTGGGGATGGTCCGAGTTGTCTATGGTCGCAGTGACGGGTTTAGAGTGTAAAAAAACGAGTTGGAGATGGATGAGCGGTGGTTGAGGTGTGATGCTGGGTTCGGGTTGGAGGTGTTTGTAGGCGGATTTGTAATTTTTTTGTCATGTTTTGAATGTTGTGTATTTTCACTAACAACCCTCACTATTTGAGGAGTTAGTTATTTTGGGCTAGAGATTCTTTCATAGTATCTGATTTCATTTCTCTCTCTCTTGGTTTATGATGATGACTCAAGCTTTGCAAGAACACGGCACATGTAGTTGATAATTTCAATGTTTTCTTTGGAATTTGTTAATTTTATATGGACTCTTTAGATTTGGTTTGATAATCTCACTGTCATATGAACACATGTTCTTTTTTATCATCTTCAGTTTTTGTTTTGAGTTTAAAAGAAAGGTACTGTTGTGTTTTGGTTGGGTTAAAAATTATTAGTTCATTGGTGGTTTTTATTTTTTAGCTAGGTCAATTGTAATTATATACATTCTTGATTTTTGGTCATATCTTGGTGTGAACCAGCTAGGGTCATATGAACAAATTCTTGGTTTTTAATTGGAAATTAATTATAACTACATTACACAATTCAAATTGGAAAATAAACATTTTAATTTTATTTTTATACTAAAAACACAAAATATTTAAAAAAAAATGAACCTGACCCAAATACAATACGAAACGACACGATATGAAATAATAACTTTTATCAATCACGAACATTGTGCATGTAAAAGCGGTACAACGCATAATGTGACAGTCCATATAAGAAAAGAGCTTTTTATGGCATGTCTAACTCAACAAAAAAAATCTGTTAATATAAATAAAATAGTTTTTTGAAGTTATTAATTAATATTTTAATTAAAAAAAAAATTATTTATAAAAAGTTATTTTTTAAAATTTTAATTAAAAAATATGTATAATTTGATGTCTTAGATTTGCGATTGATTAGTGTCGCTGGCGCGGATCCATATTGATTAAATGATGTGGGTTCGCGTTAGCTGTACTAATCAATCGTGAATTTAAGACATCAAATCAAACAGTTTTTTTTATTAAAATTAAAAAAAATAATTTTTTTATAAATAAAAAAATAGTGTTTACTATTAAAAATGTTGTTATAATTAAAAAATTATTTATAATTTTTTTTAATTAAAAAATTATTTATCTAAACTATTTTTTAATATTTTTTTTCTCAGTTGGACGTGCCACATAAGCTTATCTTTTGTTGAGTTAGACATATCATACGAGGAACTTTTCTTACATGGATTGTCCCGTGTAGGTGGGTTTGGAAACTGGGTCCATTTAGTAGGACTCTCTATTATTATTCGAATTTTTTTACCAAAATAAATACAACCCTGTATGAAATATTATTTTTTATCCATCTTGAACTCAATCCAAGTAAAAGGGTCACAATACAAAATGTTTTTTAAACAAAAATGAATCTGACTAAAAAAACACGACACAATACGACACCACCTGAAATAGTATTTTCTTTTATCAATTATGATCACTAACCAGTTAAAAGCGGCACAA
The DNA here is from genome assembly GCA_949130495.1 of Sambucus nigra. Taxonomy (NCBI): domain Eukaryota; kingdom Viridiplantae; phylum Streptophyta; class Magnoliopsida; order Dipsacales; family Adoxaceae; genus Sambucus; species Sambucus nigra. The sequence goes on from OX422224.1 coordinate 382,037,649, forward strand.
TAGAAAATATTTTATATAAATAAAAAAAGAACACGACCAAATTAATCATGAGACAACATGAAATATTTTTTTTACCTATCATGAACACGCCCCAAGTAAAAATGACACAACACAATTTATTTGTTTTATCAATCACGAACACTACTCAAGTAAAAGTGACACAACACAAAAATATGTCTTTAGAACATGGCACGTTTGTGAAGTAAATTTCGACATAAATACATTTTTAGAAATGTCAATTTCGAATCAATGTGATAATATTCGTTTCATGTATAAAATTATCAAATACTCTTTAATGATTAAAACTAATAAATTTGAGGAATAATAAATTATTAAAATAATTTCACCGTGCCATCGGCACGGGTACACCCTAGTATATATATATATATATATATGACCTTCATATAAGAGACAACCCATTCAAGTGCTTCAATTTACGTATCTGAAGATGAGAGCAAATGAAAAACTGGAGTTATAGCATATAAAGTAGCGGAGGTTCCATAGAATGAATATTTATTTTCAAAACCCTGAAAAGTATGTTCTCCAATAATCCATATCTGGACATCTTCATTGAATAATTTACCTGCATAATAGAATTTATTATCAGAAAAAAAGGTTTTCAAGTGAAAAATAGTTTAGAGAAAAATACCTTATGAGTTCCATTTCTAGAAGATTTCGGGAAAGAGGAGAAACAACTATAGTGGTTTTCGATTTTATGAGAGACGAACCAAACTGAACCATCGGTTCTCGGTTTGGTTTGGGTTGGTTCACAATTCTGGTTCGTGGTCCTGGTTCGCCGTTCTAGTTTACAGTTTTGCATTATTTTTGCAATTAATAATAGTTCACTCAAATCATTTTCTAATAAATAAGAATAATAAAAGTTGATAAATATTAATTAACGATGGTCATTACATATTAACTAAATCATCAAATATTAACCTACTTTAACTCTCTCAATGAATATGTTTCTCACAAATAATTCATTTAAAAAGATATCACGCACACACACACTATTTGACAAAAGACTTATTATTTAATTTCATTATGTCATAACTAAAATAACAAATATAAATTAAAATAGAAGCATTTTCCAAGTAGCACTATAGATACCGAACGTAAATTATAAAGAATTCAAGCAACTATTCCGGTTGGTTCTCAAGTTGGTTCTCTAGTTCGGTTCTTCGGTTTGGTTCCATGGGTTCGATTTGGTTTAAGAATAAAATCAAGAACCGAACCGAACCAAACATTTCGGTTCTCAAATTTTTAGAACGAGAGCCAACTCAACCCACGGAAGTCGGTTTGCTTTGGTTCTTTGATCAGGCTAGATGCGCACGCCTATATATATATACCATGTCAGTTATATTCTAATAAATGAATTTGTGGGCGTTGAATTGCGAAATAGTATTTGGAAGTTTTTTTATTGAGAAATTTTACTCAAACCATTTGTGATGCTTTTACTAAGGCTAAAAGAATCCATTAACCAAAAGAAAATTAAATATATCTCTTTCTATGTACATTGCCTGCAAAAAATTGTAGGAAAAAATATGGACTTAGGGCTCGACAATGACATGATGATGTAATATATACATAAATTAAATATAAGTTTAAGGCAGGTAAGTTGTATGAGTAAAACTATTGATAATAGGCCATTTCTACAATAATTGTGTTGATTTGAATGGTGACAATATTAAGAGTTGACCATCATTGAAACAAATAAAAAATAACACCGCATACTTACACAAACTTGAAACAACAAAAATAGCAAAAAGACTTTAATCTCGACAAATAAGTTATATTTACGTAAGATATTTTTTAATTAATTCTATAAAAATAGTTTTTCTCAATACATACATACATATATATATACATATATATATATATATATACATATATATATATATATATATATATATATATATATATATATATATATATATATATATATATATATATATATATATATATATATATATATATATAAAGATGGAAAATAAGCGCTAAGAATTGAAAACTTGGAAATATTTTCCATAGATAACATTTGTTGGTGTTGTTTGATTGCATTTATTTTTCAGGTGGAAAATGTTCTATTTTCTATCTTTTATGTGTTTGATTCCCAATATTTTCCATGAAAAAAAGTAGAACGAATATATAAAAAACAGAAAATGAATAAAAATAACAAAAAAAATTAAAAAACAACACAAAAAATGAATAAAAATTCAAAAAATAAAAAATACCGAAAATGAATAAAAAAACTAGAAAATAAATATTAACTCCCAAAAGTATTGTAAAAAAACAACTAGAAAAAATGTATTAAGAGTACTAAGAAAAATAAAAAATGAATAAAAACCAAATCCACCAAGCCCCCACTCCAACCCCTAACTGTTTCGTCCCCCCTATGGCTAGGTTTGTTCTTTTTTTTCTTCTAATTCTCCTATTTTCTTAATTTTTTCTAATATTTGGATTTTTATTTGTTTTCTAGGGTATTTATTCATTTCCATTTTTTGTTTTTTTTAATACTTTTGATTTTCGTTTATTTTTTACATAATTGATAATTTTTTGACTTTTTAATAAATTTCTGGATTTTTTTTTATAATTAATTCAGGGGATAATATTTATTTTATACTTTTTATTCATTTATGCATTTTTTTCATTTTTTTTATTGATTTCTCTATTTTTTTATTTCCCGAGTTATTTATTTATTTTTTTTGTTTTTTTTAAATTAATTCTAGGACTAATATTTATTTTGTGTATTTTTTTCATAATTTTATTTATTTATTTTTGTTTTTTAATTTTATGAGCGTATTTTTAATTTTCTATTTTTTATTTTCTTAATTAATAAGTTTCTTACTTTTTAATAAATTTATAGGTGTTTTTTTAAATTAATTTTGGGGTTAATATTTATTTTCTTTTTTATCCACTTTCTGGATTTTTTTTTCATTTTTTGGGTGGTTTTATTCACTTTCTATAATTTTTTTCATTATGTTTGGGTTTTTATTCACTTTCTAGATTTTTTTCATTATTTTAGGATTTTTGATTCATTTTTTGGATTTATTTTTTTTATTTTTGGGGTTTTATTCACTTTATGTATATTTTTCATTATTTTTGGGGTTTTATTCACTTTCTGTATTTTTTTCATTATTTTTGAGTTTTTATTCACTTTTTGGAGTTTTTCCCCATTATTTTGGGGGTTTTATCCATTTTCTGGATTGTTTTGAATACTTTTGGTGCTTTATTGACTTTTTGTATTGTTTTCATTATTTTTGGGTTTTCATTCACTTTCTGGATTTTTCTCATTATTTTTGGGTTTTTATTCACTTTCGGGATTTTTCTCATTATTTTTGGGTTTTTATTCATTTTTTGGATTTTTTCATTAATTTTGGATTTTTATTCACTTTATGTTTTTTTTCCTTTAATTTTTGGGTTTATTCACTTTCTATATTTTTTTCATTATTTTGGGGTTTTTGTTCACTTTTTGGATTTTTTAAAATTATTTTTGGATTTTTATTCATTTTCTAAATTTTTTTCATTATTTTGGGGTTTTTATTCACCTTCTTGATTTTTTTCATTATTTTTGGGTTTTTATTCACTTTCTGTATTTTTTCATTATTTTTTGGGTTTTATTCACTTTCTGAATTTTTTTCTATATTTTCTAGTCTTTTTATCAATTTTTTGGGTGTGACAATTCTTTTCCACAATTTGAGTGTAAATGTGATACAAACAGGAAATATGAGAAAATGTGGTGAGAGAAATGGGTCTCCATATGTATGTTGGAGGAGAGATATGAAATACCCCTAAGTTTTGCCGAACATGGGTTCCTATCACAATCTAGTGACACAGAAATGCCATGCGGGTTGCCTTTTCTCTCGTCCGCCATTTGAAAGGTCACAAAACTGTTGGCATGTTTTTCTTATACGTGCTAAACAGAAATTGAACAGATCAAGCAATTGATAAACTTGTTAATTTTTTAACATTTCTCTTTATCTCAACCAAACTCCAACTTACATAAAAATTTGTTTCAGGTTCCATACCCAAACTAATTCTTCAAAATCATATACACACGGAAAAAACATTACAAAATCACATACACAATATAAACCTCAGTTACATATATTCAGCATAAAAACGTTACAAGGTACAAAATCAGACAGATAAATATGTATAAGAAACTCACATAAGGTTGTTTTGATGACATTGTTGGTAGCTATGGTGTTTATGGCCACATTTGTCACCTCGACAGCCAATTCGGTTGTCAACAATCGTAAAATGTATGGACGGCGACATTCTCCTCAACGTTGATAGTTCCCTTGGTGAATGCATGGGGTAGATTTGGCTTCAGACATAACACCGATGGAACTATCAACGTTTAGGATAACGTCGGCGTTTCATCTTCATTTTTTCTTCTCTCTCTGACTCTTATTCAATTCCCTCTTGAGATCCTCATTTCTCTTCTTCAGATCCATCTCCATGTTTTGGATCATCTTTGAACACTCAAGTTTTTGCAATACAAAACGTTGCAAAAACTTTATTTTGAATCGTAGATGATATTTTTGTTTGTGGTTTCACAATCGTGAATTGATGATGTTTTATAGGTCAACAAAGGGTATGTCCATCTTCAATGTATCCACGGACTTGCAAGCAAAGATACAAATCGGTTGCTTGTTGATTGGGTTTAACTACTTTTCAATTATTTTGAGAGAGAGAGCGACCAAACATGATGTGGAAGCTGCCGATCATTACTAAATCCAACTCATCCTCTTATTTTACGTTTTCCTCCAAGACTTCTCTCCACATACACAAATCAAGATCAGCACGTCTATTGAAAAAAACGGTTTTCTTAAAAAACTTTTTTTTAATCAAATGTCAAAAAGACCCTCAAACATTTATTAATACATATTTAGTCAAAGTCTTTTATTTTGTACCAAAAAGTTTCTTATTCTCTTATCTTTAAAGGGCCGCGAGGCATGGTAAAGCCTTTTAAGCAAGGGGAAGGATTTGTTAGTGCAAAATAAAAATGTGTGAACTATACATGTATTAAAAGAAGTTCAAGAGACTATTTGGTATACACCCTTTTTTATTATGTTAAAAATAGTTTCTTTTTTAAAAACTGCTTTTTTGTTAAAATTTGTTTTTCTTAAAAAAGTGTTTTCTTGACAAATTTTATTTTTGGTTGAAAACTGTTTTTTTGTATATCAGTTTTTTTGGTTAAATACTGCTTTTTTTTATTTTTATCTTTGTTAAAGATAATTTTAAAATAGTTAAAAGAAACACTTTTCAATGAGAAAATAAAAATACAATAGTTAAAAAAGAAAGTTTTAAAAGTGTTAAAAAGATTTTTTTTTAATAAAAACAGTTTTAAAAATTGTACAGTTTTAAAAATTATACGGTAAAAACTGTATAACTTTTTATTTTAGAATAGTTGTACATTTTTTTCTTTTTATAGTTATACATTTTTTACCGTATTAAAACTGTACAGTTTTTTAAACTGTTTTTATTAAAAAAATATTTGTAAACTCTTTTAAAATTGTCCCTTTTGACTATTTTATTTTTATTTTTAATTGAAAAGTATCTTTTTAAAAGGAAAAAAATAGCTTTTAACCAAACAAAACTGATATATAAAACAAACAGTTTTTAACCCAAAATAAAAATTGTAAAATAGCACTTTTTTTAAGAAAACAGTTTTTTAAGAAAGCAAATTTTAACCAAAAATTTTTTATAAAAAAAAGAAACTATTTTTATTAAAATAAAAATAGTTTTAACAATTTTAAAAAACAGTTTTTTACAATAGACATGCCGTTTTTTTTATGTGGACATATGGCAAAACAAGAGGATAAGCTAGATTTATTAATGATGTGATGTCCACATCATTAAGTTTGGTTTTTAAACCAAAACTTGGGTCTCTCTAGTGTCTCTTATATGAAAAGTAATATACTGTTGATTTCGTCATCACATGTGATATCTTTTGACTTATTTAGACGATCATCGCATCGGTTTTGGGTCGCGCTCTTTTATGTAGGGTAAGTGTACCAAGTTATTTTTACTTAATTTGAAGCCAAATTACCCCAAGAGCATACCAGCGTTGGTAACATAGGCAATCTCAAAAGTTTTTTTGAAAGGAGACATTTGTCGTAGGTTTGATTCCTGCTGATCGCGATTGTGAGTCCTTGAATTATATTGGTCCAGCACTGTGGGGTTTTTATAAATTATTAAAACGATCAAATTTTATTTTTACTCCATTTGTCTTACTTAAATCCCATTATGCAAAAATAAATGGGGCTACTTTTAAAATAATTGTGGCCATATTTATTTTAATATTTTTACTACTTTTATGGACTTAGAGAGAGGTAGAGGTAGAGGTAGAGAGAGAGAGAGAGAGAGAGATAAGGGCGTAATTTCTTCAAAATGAAGATGAATGGATAAAAAATGTAGGAAGAGAGAGAGAATAAGAGCCAACTCTATCCTCTAAGGGAGTTTCAGGTAGAGCTTTTTATAATGTATATAAGATATAAAATGCCTTATAAATTAGGGTCATATAAAATTGACACTTATATATTAAAAATATATATATACACTAAGAAACTATACATACAAATTTCTATTTAAAAATATCATGCACAACCACTCTAATAATTTTCAACAACCTTACATAAAAAGTCACTCAAAATAGTGATATGGCAGCACCACGTGAAAGGTTCATGTTGGCACGAATAATTTTATTTAACATAAAAAATTCGAATACACTATATAATTAAAAAAAATATTAAAAAGTTAAAATTCTATGAGTTCACAATTCAAAAGTTCATGTTATTGTGTTTATGAGGTGTGCGCAAATCTATCCGGGATGGATAACGCACCATATAAAAAATTATTTGTGTTTCTATTTAACAATTCTAGACATTATAAGTTCACATGTATGATGTGATCTCATATTAAAGACATCACCATCTTTGAAGAAATTCTTAAAAAAGAGTATCATCGAGAGTGAAGACATCATCATGCTAAAGCTAGAATGAATATGGTAACATGTAGAGTGGATGAGGAATGCAGTGAAAAGAAGATATTTGGATGTTGATAATTACAAATTAATTGACACAAGTATCAAAAGGTACGTACAATAGATCAAACTTAGATTATCTCAGTCCAAAATGATATGGAAACACTTGCTATTGAAAGGTGACGAAAAAACTGGAAAAAAAAAACAATCTTCCAAACCCAATTCCCTCAGCCTTTGGATGAGGATCATATACACTTCTAGCTGGATGCACGTGGGAATAAACAAAGTTCTCCTTCCTATTAGAAAACAGATAGGGAAGTTTCAGGTGTCATTCGTATAAATATATATGATCTTCATATAAGAGAAAATCCATTCAAGTACTTCAATTTACATACCTGAAGATGAGAACGCATGAAAAACTGGAGTTATAGCATATAAAGTAGCGGAGGTCCCATAGAAAGAATCCTTATTTTCAAAACCCTGACAAGTAAGTGCTCCAATAATCCAACTCTGGACATCTTCATCGAATAATTTACCTCCGTAATAGAATTTATTATTAGAAAAAGAAAGGTTTTCAAGTGAAAAATAGTTTAGAGAAAAATACCTCATGAATTCCATTTGTAGAAGACTTCGGGAAAGAGGAGAAACAACTGTAGTGATGGACGGGAGAGCAGATGGGATGAATGGAAATAAAAGGAGATGAGAGAAGGGTAACATGGGGTTGGTTTGATAAGAAACAGAGGAGTCTCGTAGAAGGAAGTGAATACGCGGTTCACTTTTTAAGGGAAAGAAAATGAGTAAAATGAGTTTGATGAAAAACGAGAAGGGTATGAAGAGTTGGACGTGAGTTAAATTAGAATCTAATTGAAATGAAATGACACGTGGATGCTTAGATGATTATATAAACATAATGTTGTATCGCTTTTATAATAGAAAATAGACTAGTTGACAACCTCGTATGATGCATGGGCTCCTTCTAAATTTGTATATACGCCTCATTAATTTTTTTAATCCGTTACACTGTGCATGTTGATGGCGAAGTTAAATAAGACACGCATGTCACAAAAATCAAAATTAGATATAATCACATTAATATTTTGGTATTCTCCCAGAATTGAAGCTTAAAAAGCTAAAAAAATCATTATCAAAGTGTTGTCTCCAATTGAGAATTTTTTTGTTGTTTCCCATCAAGTACCTTTTTTTATAAAATAATTAAGGCGTGTTAAAAAACCTCAATTTGACACCTTGAAATTTGTATTGAAATATTTTCACTTTAAATTTGAAAAAGTTTGAAGTGAACATATTGTAAATGCAAAGCACGTACATCCCTGTAGTGGTCTGCACACTTTGCTTTACTACAAACGATTCACAAGGGAGCTAGATTGGGTCTCTCAATCGTTATCTAATACATATATATATATGAGCGTATATATTACAGTAATATATCACATACTTGAAATAAATAGTTAAATTACATCTAGGGACAGTGATAGTCATCTAAATTATTTTTACTAAAAAGACATCAAATTCAATGGCATGGCCATTTTTCTATTACAAAAAAATCCGAATAATGTGAAACTCAAATGGAAATAAACGTACGCACATAAATAAAGGTTGGATGTAAAAGATAGGTGTATTATTTTGTAACAACCTGCCTAACTAAATATCGGGTGATCAGTCATTTATTTAATTAAATCAGAATATCCAATTGGTTCATTCTCAGCATCACTGTCGAAAATAATTTCGTTATTAATCACCTAATAGTTAATTAAGCTAAGTGTTAAAAGCTTTTTCCATTTTTAATTTAATTAAAACCATTCCACGACACGGAATATAATGTGTAACAACACATCACAACTGAATTAACTATAACAAGAATAAATGTGACTGGAATAACTCTCCAGTTAAATTATAACTTTTACACTAAACAAACTAATATCCACAATGCTTGCATAAATAATTACAACCTCTAGAATCCTGGGCGACATGCCCTAAATGAAGTAGACGCTACAGATGTGTGAATCAATAAAAAGGAAGCGTCTAAACAAAATCCGCATCTCTTCTAGTAGCTAAAATCTCTTGGAACATCCATAATCTATGCTGGGCATCCCCGCTGCTGGATACCTGATGTACAAGATATAGTAGAGAAGAGAATATGCAAGGAAACGGGTCAAAGTCCGATTGTAAAAGATTTTAAAAATAGCAAGTGCTTAACAATTACAATTAAGCATTTATTATGTACATGTTAGTTTCTCGGGCCCTCTCTCTTGATAATTATCACCTCTCAACTAGAGTGCACACTTATCGTATCTTATTATCTTCCTAGTTAAGGTTCCCTCCTAACTAGTTTTCACAACATAATTCTAACCCATATCATAAACCCGTATGTCCCATACCATACGTAATATAATTATTCATATTCATTTCTCTTTAATATGAACTAGTCTTATTACAAACTTGGAATTTAGTGTTCACTTACTTAATTCAATTCAGATTTTATTATTTACTTATATCTATAACATTACACATTAGATTAAACCACACTTTATATTTTTAATCTACAATTTCACACAGAAGATTACATCTCTATATCTACAATGTCACACAGTAAATTATATCACAGTTTATATATATAGTATCACACTAATTATATATATACTAATACGGCACCTCCCCAGTCACAGCTGCGGTGCATGCATACTCTGCAATCATGTCCTGATATATAATGTCACTATATAGAGGACTATTGATTCGGCGTCTCTCACGAATCATATCATAACACAAATATATTAGAGGAGAGCATACTCCCTATATACATCGATAGCACGTGTCCAAGGTCATATGCTCAGGGTACGAATCTAAAATCCCTCCCAATTGGGCACAGAAGGATAAGACTGTCCACAACACGAAACCTCCACCCCGATAGCAAGCAGCGTAGGTATGTCATACATACAAATAATATTATAGTTATTCATCACACCTATATAAATATAACATCTATAAGGAATTCACAGAACCATATGATAATTCCCATACGTAGTATTTTTATCTATCAGATCCTACGTATTAAAGATTATGACTTTACTTCTTTATTTTATATTCCCGAGCCTCACTCATTACTCAAAGATTAAATAAGTATCCCTTAATCTAATTCAGTAGGTAAATGTCTACACCTTAATTATTCATGTCATCACAACTTCCGAAATTCTATTAATTAAACTCATCATTAATTAGGTTTAATTCCCGATACCCCTTAATTCATTCTTAACCCTTCATTCTATCTCTTAGGGTTAATCCCAACTATTCCTAAGGTTGTACCGACAATTAATACCTCTCTTACTACTGAACCCAACCTTAAATTATCATTTATCCAATTTATATCCCAAGTAACATAAGTCTCAATAATACCTCATTTAATTAACACATTAATTTCCCCTCATTCAAAAATCCCAAAAATAATATTTTTCGGGTCTTACCTATAGCCTACTGCCCTTCCCTAAGTCTCATTATGTTCAAATAATAATAAAAAAAACATTCCTAAAAGTTTTGGGATTAAATCAATAATTAAAAAGAAACAACTTCATCTTTTTTGGGGAGGTCGATCGATCGATGGTCCTGGGTCAATCGATCGATCACCCAGATATTAGCCCAGATTCTGCAATCTATATTCTATGAGTTTCACATCTTTTAATCAATCAAACCTCTATTTGAACGTCCCAAACTTCTTATAATCCATACCACATGATATAACCACATATGTAAATGATTCCTATTGATCTAAACAACCTAGAGTCATCAAGAATTTTGGATTTAAAACATATTATTTCGAGAAAAACTCATATTTATATTTATCCACGATCATCATATAAACTCCAATTTTTCTTCACCAAATGATTCCCAATTTAATCTAATGATATTCATATCATATACCATCATATATGGATAATTTCTAACGTGTCCAAAATCATTTAAACATCAATAACATGAATTAATTTACTCAAATTCCATTTTATTCTTAAGAACTCTAATTTTTGACTTTATCATCAATAAGAGTGTAAATCCCAGATTTCTTCACAAGATAATATAAAATTCATGGATTTTATTCTATAATCAAAAGAGATCACTCCTAGATAATATCCATTTCAAATATCCATTTAAAATTATCGCAAATTTATCTTTGTTCATGCAACTTTTCAGAATACCTAACTATCCTAACATGGACAATATATAAGCTAAGATTTGCAATAATTAATCACTTTCCTTTAGATTGTAGGTCTGATCCGTTGGGGATGATACTTTACTGGTGGTCCTCTCTTTTTCCGGCCAACGTCTGGCTGTGGTGGTGGTGGCTCTTGGTGGTGCAAGGTGGTTGTCCTTTAGTTTCCTAGAAAAGTCTCTTCTTCGCCCATAGAAAGTCTCTCAATCTCCCTTAAACCTTTTCCTCGTATTTTTGGTGAATGAACCTAAGCTCTCTAATTTCTTTACTTATAAAATAAACTCAGATTTTCGTAGTTCCTATTCACCTCCCTTATAAAATGATCGAAATACCCCTCTTTGGTGTCCTTTCAGTTCTAAAGTGCCCCGAGACCCAAATCAAACACCTAAGTAGACTTTTTTGACTATTTGAACCCTTCCGGACACCTTGGCGCAATCAAAACGACCATTCGGATGACATAAAAATAATTCACTTTTATTTCATTACATAATAATCTCAACACGACTCAAATGCGCGTCCCGACTTAATTACCATAATTGTCATACACATAATTCGCGATAATTTTATAAAGTCATAATCAATTGTAATGTCATAATAATATATATTACTTTAATCACAAATTAATATTCAACATATATCACATATTACTTTATTCTCGAGTAATATTAAAATTCGAATTAATTTCCAATTATATCACAATTAATACTAATTAATTCCATTTTAAAAGTCATTAAAAATACGGGGTGTTACATACTTCCCCCCTTACAACATAATTTCATCCCAAAATTCGTAAAACAAAAGTATAGCAGGCAAGAACAAATTCTGGATAAGCATTGCGCATCACATACTTGCGCTCTCAAGTAGACTACTCTGTACCGTCCTAAGAGTACGCTATCGAATACCCCCAATAATGAACACCTCATTTATGATCATTTTAACCCCAGGTTAACCTATCACGTAGGTTCTTGTCCAAGCCTTATAGTTTAAGTTTCACTACTTATACTTTATTCTAGATATTCACTATCTAACCTTCTACTATATGCACTTAAATAAATTAATCGTTATTTAGATAAATACCATCTCGTCTTGCAATTATAATACACAAGTAGGTTAATTGTGTAGTATATATTTTACACACAATATATACTATAAGTTTCAAATCATCTCCACTATTCGCAATAGTTCCTAGTTCCTCACTTTTATCCCACAAGTAGGAGAAACAATAAGACTTACTGTGCCATACTTCAACTGGCACCATACCCAACCATAAACTTATAAGAGTTATAGTACACTAACTTCACTAGTGAAACGTACGTCTATCGTCATCCCTTAAGATTCAAGGGTACAAACATAATTTATCTTCCAATATCAGATTTATCGGCTTAATCTGCCCATTATTCTGCGGATGATAGATCATACCCAATCACAACTCGGTACCCATGCCTCGTGAAAATTCTTCCAAAATCGGAGGACAAAATCTCATCCTAATTGGACACAATATTAAATGGTACCCTATGTAACCTCACTATCTCGGTTATATTAATATCAAAGCATATTGTCTCGTAGTATGATCAACCCTAACTGGCATAATTTGATCTACTTCAGTCAACTGATCCACTATCACCTATATAGGATCGTAACCATCTTCGCGATACAATCCTTACGAATACTCTCCCAATACTACTTAGAAGTCCCTAACGGTTGGTGAAACCTCTGCTGGTTTCGAATGGTCCACCCTAATTCCAACAGACAGGTGGCCTGCTATAAGAGGAATCTAGCCAAACATCTCTTCATTTAAATCCTATTACCATAGTCATTTATATCCTAATACATTTGTTATTCTAGCGACTATATCTCTAATCATCATAAATGACCAGACATTCAAGTCCCGATATCTAAACCACTATATTTATTTTCCTTATCCCATATCTCCAAAATGGGAACAATGCCAGTTTCAATTTTCTAGGGCGCCCATACACCCTATATTTCTCGCATTGTTTCATAAATAATATATACTCTTCTTAAATCAATTTTCACTCACTTGGCATACTGATATGGTAGGGGTGCACTCAATCACCCCACTAGTCATAACTTAATCACTCTGAAAGTGGCATCATTATTTTATTCATAATGTTACTAGGACTAAGCGACTCTTAAGTCAAAATAGAATTATCAACTCTAAATTTATGTTTGTATATTTAAAATGACTAAGGTACGAACTTATGTACTATCGACCAAACTTCTATCCCACTCCCGACGTTCGCTAGTTTCATGCATGGGATGTCTCGCAAAGAAAAATCCAAACAAGGAACCCCCCCCGACACACTACTACTTAACATAGTCGGTCATCGAGATCCGTAATGGCCCTCAGTCCATAATCTGTACATTCCCATAATTTATGTATGTTGACATAAAATTGTACTAGTCCATGTTTATATATCCTTAAAAAATAACACAAAACATGTTGCTCTCACTATCCCAAATTCTCGGCGCTATTCATAATAACCTATTTGTCGTTGTTTGAAAAAAATATAATATATCCTGAGTCAAAACAGTAAAATAAATTTCTACTCACACATATAACTAGACAACATTTTTACTAAGGTCTATGATATCATGAAATATAGGCCCAACCCTATTTCAGTTGGCGCTCAACAAAATTAATTTTACTCTCCCCGGAGTATCCAGTGTGATATTCTTATCACTCAATCTACTATCGTTTAAACATTTGGTAATTTATCACTACATATTACCATAAAAATATCTATCATGCTAACTTAAAGCAATAGAAAATTATAATAACAAAAAATACTCTTAGGACCCACTCGGTTCACTCACGTACGATACCAAAATGTCCCGCTATCAACGAGAAAAACTTTTGTAACCAGACTGCTAAAATTATCATTTCCACTAACCTCGACTCTCATGTGAATTTAGGGTTTTCAATTTATATATGTTTGTTGTGACACACCATGTCACTAGAATTAATCCTTTATTCACAAGGTTGAAATAAAACTTCAGTAGTCTCTCCTGATCACGTAGGGTCCTTACATGCATCTCTCACGGTCAAAACAACCCACGATCACTTGCACCCGTTATACGTCTAAGTTTTCATACTATAGTTGTACCCACCCGTTGTGGACAAATTATTCACTCATATGGTTTACACACTCATTATTGAAATGTTGGAACAGCATATCTAGGCCTCAATTATGGTCTTACCGATCTCTCTTTTTTTCTTCTTGGACCCCGGTGACCTTGAAATATGGTATGCTACAATTACCGAGGACTCCACTGGTCCTAATTAAACCAACCACACTTGGGTCGTAAATTTCCCGGGTCTAATTCTCTTGACCCAATTCCTCCCCTCTCAATCCTCCAGTTGTTATGCCTAAATGGTATGGTTTACTATTCTTAAAATTTATCGGTCTCACTACTCAATCTGGACATATTTAACACTTAGTAGTCTCTCTCTCTACACATAGGGTACTTTCCCATACTATTTCCTTGTTACTGACCATTTGAACGCCCTTCTCTTGGACCTATCAATCTGAACTCCCAATTACTATTCTTATTATTCCTTTGGCTCAACGGGTCCTGTGGGATACATTGTCGACTACACTAGTCTTAGTTGATTTCATCTCACTAAGTAGGGGTTTAATCATGTCACTTTAAATGGGTACCCTAATGGGTACACCTTTTGGTAATGTTTCATTAACAATATTGAATTCAATCTTGCCCTTCGACTAGGTTTCCTAACCCTTCTAGTTCCCCTTCATTTGGAAGTATCATCTAATTTCTTGGTGACGTTAATCCTAGTCGTCTTCATCAGATTTCCACTCACACTAGAGTATTTCACTCACGAGTCCTTTCACATGATGAAATCTATTTATCTTCTATGTACCCCATTCTTACTAGGGTAAGGAGTTTGTTAAACAAGTTACTTCTCTCTTTCTTTCCCATAGGAGATCAGTTTCAAAATTCCATTCATATCCTGATTAAAACATCAAATGAACGATTTCATTATAAAACCATAACTAAAATTCTTATTCCAACTTCACACATGTTCTTTATATGTGATGTCTAACTCTGATCACTTAAGTTTCTTCCTCCTAAAAAGAAATTTACTATAAATTTTCAAATCCTGGGTGTTACTACAGTTCACCCTTCACAATTTTCTTTGAATTTATTCCTTCACAAGAGTCCTTTCGACTCCCTCACCTTTCACATACAGTGTTGGGTGAGTTAAGAACGTCACAACCATGAACTATGATGGCTTCTATCTCCAATACCATTTTCCAAAATACTCTATATCTTTGGCTGACTCCTCCTCCTGTTGTCCTTCTAACGGCTCTTGCTAGTCCTCCTAATGTGTTTGGCGCACGATGCCCGACCGAACTCGTATAAGAATTACATCTCACATACTTCATGATAGGAGAATGCAAGTCGAAATATGCAGAAGAATTCAACATCCTAACAATAGGGCTCTACATTAAAGAACGCTACGCTGAAACCTAGTAAGCTGTACAGATCCTAAAGACACTAGAACCTGATACTCTGATACTACCTTTAACAACCGACCTAATTAAATATCGGGTGATCAATACTTTATTTAATTAAATTAGAATATCCAGTTGGTTCATTCCTAGCATCACTATCGAAAACAATTTCTTTATTAATCACCTAATAGTTAATTAAGCTAAGTGTTAAAACCTTTTTCCATTTTTAATTTAATTAAAACAATTCCACGACGCGGAATATAATATGCAATAACACATCACAACTGAATTAACTATAACAAGAATAAATGTGACGAGAATAACTCTCCAGTTCAATTATAACTTTTACACTAAATAAAACTGATATCCACAATGCTTACATAAATAATTACAACCTCTAGAATCTTGGGCGACATGCCCCAAATGAAGTACACTCTACAGATGTGTGAATAAACAGAAAGGAAGTGTCTAAACAAATCCTCATCTCTTCTAGTAGCTATAATCTCCCGGAACATCCATAATCTATGCTAGGCATCCCTGCTGCTGGATACCTGATGTACAAGATATAGTAGAGAAGAGAATATGCAAGGAAACGGGGCAGAGCCTGATTGTAAAAGATTTTTAAAATAGCAAGTGCTTAACAATTATAATTAAGCATTTATTATGTACATGTTAGTTTCTCAGGATCTCTCTCTTGAGAATTCTCACCTCTCATCTAGAGTGCACACCTATCGTATCTTATTATCTTCCTAGTTAAGGTTCCCTCCTAACTAGTTTTCACAACATAATTCTAACCCATATCATAAACCTGTATGTCCCATACCATACGTAATATAATTATTCATACTCATTTCTCTTTAATATGAACTAGTCTTATTACAACCTTGGAATTTAGTGTTCACTTACTTAATTCAATTCAGATTTCATTATTTACTTCTATCTACAACATTATACAGTAGATTAAATCACACTTTATATTTTTAATCTACAATTTCACACAGAATATTACATCTCTATATCTACAATGTCACACAGTAAATTACATCACATTTTATATATATAATACCACACTAATTATATATATATTATTACGTTACCTCCCCAGTCACAGCTGCGGCGCATGCTTACTCTGTTATCACGTCCCAATACATAATGTCACTGTATAGAGGACTATTGATTCGACATCTCTCACGAATCATATCATTACATAAATATATTGGAGGCGAGAATACTCCCCAGCCAAATGGGTAACGCACATATCTACGCTCCCATTCAACCGTCGAAACTATCGTATACACCGATAGCTCGTGTCCAAGGTCATATGCTCAGGGTACGAATCTAAAATCCCTCCCAATTGGGCACACAAGGATAAGACTGTCCACAACGCGAAACCTCCACCCCGATAGCAAGCAGTGTAGGTATGTCATACATACAAATAATATTATAGGTATTCATCACACCTATATAAATATAACATCTATAAGGAATTCACAGAACCATATGATAATTCCCATATGTAGTATTTTTATCTATCAGATCCTACGTATTAAAGATTATGACTTTACTTCTTTATTTTATATTCCCGAGCCTCACTCATTACTCAAAGATTAAATAAGTATCCCTTAATCTAATTCAGTAGGTAAATGTCTACACCTTAATTATTCATGTCATCACAACTTCCGAAATTCTATTAATTAAACTCATCATTAATTAGGTTTAATTCCCGATAACCCTTAATTCATTCTTAACCCTTCATTATATCTCTTAAGGTTAATCCCACTTATTCCTAAGATTATACCTGTAATTAATAACTCTCTTACTTATGGTCCCAACCTTAAATTATCATTTATCCAATTTATATCCCAAGGAACATAAGTCTCGATAATAACTCATTTAATTAACACTCGTTAATTTCCCCTCATTCAAAAATCCCAAAAATAAGATTTTTTGGCTCTTACCTATGGCCTACTACCCTTCCCTAAGTCTCATTATGTTCAAATAATAATCACAAAAGATTCCTAAAAGTTTTGAGATTAAATCAAGAATTAAAAAGAAACAACTTCATACTTTCTGGGGAGGACAATCGATCGATGGTCCCGGGTCGATCGATCGATCACCAAGATATTAGCCCAGATTCTGCAATCTTTATTCTACGAGTTTCACATCTTTTAGTCAATCAAACCTCTATTTTAACTTCCCAAACTTCTTATAATCCATACCACATGATATATCCACATATGTAAATGATTTCTACTAATCTAAACAACTTAGAGTCATCAAGAAGTTGGGATTTAAAACAAATTATTTCCAGAAAAAACTCATTTGTATATTTATCCATGATCATCATATAAACTCCAATTTTTCTTCACCAAATGATTCCCAATTTAATCTCATGATATTCAGATCACATACCATCATATATGGATAAGTTCTAACGTATCCAAAATCATTTAAACGTCAGTAACATGAATCAAGTTACTTAATTTCCATTTTATTCTTAAGAACTCTAATTTTTGACTTTATCATCAATAAGAGTGTAAATCCCAGATTTCTTCACAAGATAATATAAAATTCATGGAGTTTATTCTATAATCAAAAGAGATCACTCCTAGATAAAATCCATTTCAAAGATCCATTTACAATTATCATGAATTTATCTATGTTCATGTAACTTTTCAGAATTCCTAACTATCCTAACATGGACAATATATAAGCTAAGATTTACAATAATTAATCACTTGCCTTTAGATTGTTGGTCTGATCCATTGGGTATGAAACTTTACTGGTGGTCCTCTCTTTTTTCGGCCAACTTCTGGTTGTGGTGGTGGTGGCTCATGGTGGTGCAAGGTGGTTGCCCTTTGGTTTCCTAGAAAAGTCTCTTCTTCTCCCATAGAAAGTCTCTCAATATCCCTTAAATCTTTTTCTCGTATTTTGGGTGAATGAACCTAGGCTCTCTAATTTCTTTACTTATAAAATAAAGTCAGATTTACGTAGTTACTATTCACCTCCCTTATAAAATGATCGAAATACCCTTCCGGGGTGTCCTTTCGGTTCTAAAGTTCCCTGAGACCCAAATCAAACACTTAAGTAGACATTTTTTACTATTTGAACCCTTCCGAACACTTTGGTGCAGTCAAAATGACCATTTGGATAACATAAAAATAATTCACTTTTATTTCATTACATAATAATCCCGACACGACTCAAATGCGCTTCCCGACTTAATTACCATAATTGTCGTACACATAATTCGCTATAATTTTATGACGTCATAATCAATTGCAATTCATAATCATATATATTACTTTAATCACTAAGTAATATTCAACACAAATCACATATTACTTTATTCTCGAGTAATATTAAAATCGGGATTAATTTCTAATTATATCACAATTAATTCTAATTAATCCAATTATTAAAGCCATTAAAAATACGGGGTATTACATATTTACAAAGAACATACCGACAATGAAGTTTTTTTGAGAAGCCCATGTGATGTAAACAGTTGGACCGCCCCGTGGGACTTACCAACCCACGGCACCGCCAACTACATGTGTAGTCTGTGCCATGGAGCTCTGTAGATGAAGAGAAGCTACTACCACCACTACCACAAATATTTCCATATTCAAAACTCTACTACCCATCATTTTGTGTTCTTTAGTCTTGCTGACCGCCCCCGCACTTTCTTCACCCAAAATCTACCTCCTCCTCTTTCTATTTCTCTCTCCTCTCTCTCTCTCTCTCTATATATATATATATATATATATATATATATATATAGTCTGGGTAACTGAACTATTGATTTTCTTTTCTCAAGCACCTCATGGACATATTCAGATTTAATGCCAGAAATAAAGGGTCACTCTGTAATTAAACTACTCCAAACACTAAATGGAAACAAGAGATGGATCGCTTGGTTTTGGTTTGGAATTTTTAATGAACGGTCACATCAATGACGTGGAGGGAGAGATGAAGAAGGAAAGTATGAAAATAAGTGCAATCAATGGTGTTGCCACATGGAAAACTTTAAAGTGGAGACACCGTTTTATATATTGGATATTAGATTACATTACCCTGGTTTAGATCTGCATTCTGTAAATTTTTCGTACTTTATAAAAAAAATCAATGTGGCAATCCTAATATTTATTTATTATTGTTCATATCTCACATATTTTAAAAAATTATTCTTAATTATACCCAATTATTTTTTAAAATAAAATTTATAGTTTATAAATATGATTAACTAGAAAAAAAATATGGGCGTCATTATAAAAAAAGGGGTTTATGTTGGTTTCTCTAAAAAATGTCATGCATTTTTTTTATAAAACCCATTTTAAAGGTTTAAATGAGGCCTTCAAAATCTCTAGGTCAGCCCCAAAGTGACGTAACAAAACTTCTCGCCATAATGAAACACTTAAAATAATACCATAAAGGCCCAACCATCAATAATTTCAACATATCCTCTCAAAAGACACTTCATGTAGGTTTGAGTCTTGATGTACAAAAACTAAATGACGTAGCATTTGAGCCCTCTTCATTCCCCAACTACCCATTAATTTTTCTTAATGACATACTTGCCTCCAAATTATTCACCTACATCAACAATCAAATTTAAATTTTCAAGTGGTTGTTTTTAATAAGTGAAAAGATTCTTTCGGGGGCTTATTTTGAATTTGGAAATGATTTGTTAGGTTGAGGTGCAACGTGATGTATCACTTCACTTTTTTATTATTGTTTGAGATGGTAGTTAAAGTATGGTTTAGAAATGGGTCTGATAAAGCATATGCGTGAACAACTCTAAAGATTTATGCATTGTATATATATATATATTAGGTATTGTGTACAACTATAATAGTGGAAAATAACTTGTTTCCACACGTTATCGCCTAAAACTTGTATACTGAATATAAGGAAACAACATATATGAGATGTAAGTTACTGATATACTAAAATGAAGAAAATAGTAGACAGAACGAGAATAAGAATCAAATTTAGGTGGTTCAAATAAAAAATAGATGCCTACGTCCACATATTTAGTGTTTGTTGTATTGACTTACTAGGAAAAAACCATGGTTGATCACAATAGTAAATGTCTCAAGTTCTCTCTAGGAATGAACAACATAATAGTAAGGAAAATATCTTGGATCCCCCAAATGTGTGTGTGTGTGTGTGTGCTATTTATAGGCTATTAGAAGATAGAGGAAATAGAGTTTCACGTGCCTTGCCTTTATAAGGTAGGAAAGTACACACCTTACATATAAGGTAAGAGAATAATCAGGAAGTTAGTCATTGGCACATGGGGGGAATAATTGCATATCTCCCCCCAAGTGTGTACAATGTCGATGTCATCCCCTCATGTAGTACATGCTTGTTATAATTGAGCTAATTAACAGTGTTAGTTGATTGCTAACTAACAAGGTTAAATGACCCATCAGGTTTGGCTGAATCGACCTCATTCTGGGATCGAGCAGGTTATTAGATGGGCTGACCTCATTGCTGCTGATATATAAGTCTAGGTGTCGTCTTTTGATTGGCCCATGACTCATCCTATATTTATAGTTTAAAAATAGCCCCCAAGACTTTTCTCACGATTACAGCTTGTCACAGGTTGCATGAAATGTTATGTATTTTGGTTTGATGCTAGGCATATTAAGTGAGTGAAGTTTTAACTTTAAGATGTCATTGACTCTTGCTCTCATCGGATTATGAAGATCTTGTTGGCTCGGGATCATCGGGGTCCGAGCACATTGACTTGTGGGATTTTTTTTTAAATTTCTTACCCGAGAGCTTGCCATATGACAGGCACCGGCATGCATCTGGGGTAGTGTGCATGTTGTTCCAAGGCATTAGTTGTCCTTCAAAGGCATGATGTCACTAATTTTTTCAAAAATGCAATCTCTATCGCATCTAAAGTATAACCCTTTGAAAGAGAAAAACTTCCCCTAACCAAACTCCTTTATATCCCGTCTAAACTCTTCATGTTTTCTACCACTTTCGACCATTTCGTTACCTGAAAAACTTCAAATCAGCGGTATGTTCTCTTTTCAACTGTTCGTAGTCTATTTTGAGCAATTTTTGGAGTCATCTTTTGCAATTTTTGGTTTTAGGTATGCTTTTCCCTAATCCTCTAGTCTTCTAGGGTTCTTCTGTAAATTTTTCCTTTTTCTGTTGCGATTTTGTGTTGTTTTTGCTTATTGTTGTTGGTTTGACTGTTGATTAACGTTTGGTTAGAGAATCACACATTTTAGGTAGACATTAGTTTAATGGCCTAGAGTTTCATAGTTTTGGTTTTTTCTAGGTATTTTGGGTTTCTCTTGCCCAAATCCTTTGTTTTGAAATCAAATAGCCCCCAATCCAAAGATTACTTACCCCTTTTTGAGTGAAACTTCCTAGATCTATGTGGTGTTTGCTCACATTAAGGAGTTAGATAAGATTTTTTTTATGTTCTTAAGGAGAGGTTCTTAATTCCCTTTCAGACTGTGTTGTCCTGAGTACAAACCATCTCATCCTAAGTTTATCTAAAAAATTCCATCGTCTGTTAGGTCATCTTCTTAACCCCTAATTGTATAATTCAATAGGTCTATGTTGTTAGGATTTACTAGCTTTGGCGGTGCCAATCATCAATCAGGTGGCACACATTTCACAGACGCAAACTTCAATGTGTCTATAAGTGAACTTGTGTCATGAGCCCGACCCAAAATTTGCAGGGAATGAGTGTCTTGACATGACACCAAGGCAACAAATATTATTGTTTAAACTATTTCTTGTAATAGAATGCAACATAAATACAATCACATGGTTATGAATCCTAAAATACTTAAAATGAAGGAATTACGTCGTCAGAGCTTTCTAAAGGAAACTTCATTTATATATTAAAAGTAACAATGAGTTACAACTTAAGACAAAATTTAAAACTTATTACAAGAGAGTCAAACATCTCTGAATGATAAAACAAACATTTTATTTAAAGTAGCGAAAAGAGCTATAAAAGTTGAATCTTCAACATAGTCCTTTTACGTCCCCTTCACGAGCTTACTAATTTCCTGAAAAATGATTATTTTTACAACATTAGCTGAAAGCCGAATGAGATTCAATCTGCAGACATTCCAGGGTTTTTTAGAAAATTGATAACTATTCAATGTTGAACAGAAGGCATATACATATATGGACATGAATTTATAGTAATGTATATAAACTAACTGACATTATATATTTTAAGAATAAATAGTGAAGAACATAACAGATAAAATAATTGAGCAATATGTCAATTATTTAATTTTACTTTAATGGCCATGTACGCTCTAATACCCAGATGGATAGTTAGTGTTACCAAATGTTTCCACCCGGTAACAACACAGACGAAAAATCATGATCTCTGGAACAACGCCTTATTTAGAGCACACCAGCGATAAACCAGCTGGGAAGGTACCACCAAAATATTTCCACCCAATAGTCAAGGCCAACATAGTAACAGAGTTTCCATAGGCCGAATCAATAATTTCAAAATTCAAGTTATATGTATTTATTGAGAGATATACACATATAACAAACGACAGAATCCTCGGTATCATATGTATTTTAAGAATAAAAGCATTTCACAAAATATATATAGTTTGCATAATATCATATAATCAACATACACTGGGAATGTCATAGTTTACTCACCTAAAACAGAAGTACGAAGTTACAGATATTGAGTCTTGGATCACTTCGTTAAGATTAAACGTCTTCTTAAGCTTATTGAACCCCTTCTTAAGATATCACTCTTTCTTATTGTAGTTATCAAGGAAATGGTATGAGTTTAAATGATCCTAAAGGTTGTATTTATAGTTTCCCAAAAATATCACGTCGCTGACACGTGTCTAGATGACCAAACTTTTATAACGGTGAGTCATCATTGACGTGTCGCGTAACGGAGGTGTTTTGTAGTCTTATTTCACTGAGCTGCGACACGTGTTTTGGCTTTAGCTATATCGACGACACGTGTAAGCATGAGGTGTCAATTAAGGGTATAAGGATAATTTTACACATGAAGGGTATTTTGGTAATTTCACACTATATATTTTCAATATTTCGTAAAGGTCCCTGGAAATATTTTATTTACAAAAAGATCCTTTTTTATTTTTTATTTTGGTCCCTAAAACTTTCTTAATTAAAACTAAGTACCTAAAGTTTCATAAAATTATATTTTCTACCCCAAAACTTATCATTTATCTTAGGATGTGCATTAAAGCTTCAATTTGACCCATTTTATAGTTGATTCTTCGAATTTAAAAATGCGCTTCATTATATTAAGAACAAAAAATTTCACCTTTGTAATAATACAAAATTTATCATGATATACTCGTATATACCCTCGGCCATGCCGAGGGTGCCCTGCGCCTCATCAGGCCCAGACGACCCTTCAAGGGCTGACCCTTCATCAGTCTCGGACGACCCTTCGAGGGGCCGAACCTTCATCAGGCTCCAGACGACCCTTCAAGGGGCCGACCCTTCATCAGGCCCGGACGACCCTCCAAGGGGCCGACCCTTCATCAGGCTCCAGACGACCTTTCAAGGGGCCGACCCTTCACCAGGCCCGAAAGACCCTCCAATGGGCTGACAGTACGAGGCCTAAATTGGGCCTGAGTCACTATCAGAAGGAACTTTGCCCTCAGCCTCGTGTTACAGGCCGAGGGTGACGTCATCATAACGCGTGGTTTGGGAGACGCGTGTAACAGTGCACGTGAGGCTCACAAGACACATGGAAGACCGTTACAACTGAATCACCCCCTCACGTGAGGGAATATTATGTCATCATTTAGCATATACAGGTGTCTGCAGGAGATCGGCTAAACCATCATTCACAAGCACCATGCATACTTGGGTGGTATACTACATACCCCAAGACCTATATATACTTGTCACCTACAACCCTATAGAGGGAGGAAGGGATGATCGATCAACTGTAACCCTAACAAAAACCTCTACTTATACACATAGTAGAGAGAGAAAGTGAGCTTATGTGCATTGTATCCAAGGCTATTAGTGCCCATACTTAGTGGATCACACAATCACAGTGGATGTAGGCCTCATTGGCTGAACCACTATACATCAGTCTTATTTCTCTTATACTCATCTCCTTCTACACACTTACACACTTATAAACTTACATCTCAATGGTTGCCATGGTTACTACTGTTTGAGCTCATCATCACTTATCCGGTGGTGCTAGATTTCAACATCATCAGTTTGGCGCCGTCTGTGGGAACGAGAAGACATCTCTTCCCTTGAACAGCTTGACCTCACTGGGCACTTTGGTGGTGAGCCAGCTCTCCCCCTGAGAGGAAATGTTTCACCATTGAAAAAGACCCACTAAGGTTCTCAAGCTCACCAGTCTTTTCTTCAGTTCAACTTTTCATAGCTCAAACACATGGCACCAGAGATGCCAACACCACTACTCCCTCCACCGGATGATGGAGGAGGACCTAGTTCCAGTCAGCCACTACCTCAGTCTGAGATGGCTGATGTGGCGGCAGCCTTGAAGTCTCTGGCAGCAAGCCAGTGGATCATACAGGAGCAGTTCAGAGCTCTGATCCAGAACATACTAAGACCACCAGGGGTTTCACCTAAGATGATTACTCCGGCAGCAGCTCCAGGACAACATGAAGCCAGGGGACCACCCCAGGCACCATGCAAAGACCTGCCACCCTCTCAGCGGCATAGGGATGTTGCTGACCCCTAGCGTCTATGCTTGGGGAGGCAAGGAAACCCTTGCCCTGAAGACAGGTATGATGATCTGGAGGGGAAAGAGGCCCCTATAGAATGCTGGGAACCATATGAGGTCTCCAACAATACTGTACGACCTCTCTAGGAAAGTAGAGGAAAGTGTTGGAGACCAAATCCTGATGATCGCCCGAGAGGCTCTGCTTTTGATCGCTTGAGCAGAGGGTCAGCCTTTGAGAGGCTGGGCCCAGTAAATGACCTGCGGAAAAAATTGTCCAGATCAAGGAGTGTTGCGAGATCTAGGAGGGAGGCAGCAGATGGCCGACCCCACGGGGGCTGACCCCTAGGACGGGATGACGGTCAGGGGAAAGTAAACAGCCGACACAGGCCTACCGCAGCAGAACCCTCCATCCACCTTAAAGAGGCGGTAGGGGATAACCTCGGCCATGTCGACCCTATGAGGCCCTGGAATGACTCGATCCAGCGACTAGAGGATAAGATCGGTGATATACTGAAGAGTCGGGACCCTCTTCAGAGAGGATACTCCATAGGCTCACCCTTTGTGGTGAAGATAGTCAGCTTTCCTACGCCATCAAAGTTCAAGCCACCTACAGTCACCCCAAGATATGACGGGAGTACCAACCCTCTCCACCATAATGAGATGTATCAATCAGCAACAGACATATACTCTATCTCAGATGAGATGAGGTGTCGTGACTTCTCTAGTACCCTGGCTGGGGCTAAACATGTCTGGTACACATCTCTCCCAAAAAACTCCATTGAAAACTTTAAGCAGTTAGCCGACCGGTTCATCCACAATTTCTACTTCGGGATGAGGCCACAGAAGAAGACCACCCACCTGTTCTATGGTAAGCAGGGGAAGAATGAGAGTCTGAGGGACTACATATCCAGATTCAATAAAGAGAAGCTGGAGGTGGAAGACTATGAGGAGAGCATAGCTATGACAGCCTTGATTGGAGGACTCCAAAAGGGGAAGCTGTTATGGAAGCTTGCTGAAGACCCTCTGAGGACGATGGCCGCAAAATACGAAGACGAAAAAGGAGGCGCTAGTGGGGGTAAATACCCTAAGAAGAACAAAGAGAGGAAGAAGAGGTCTACGGACGACAAGTTCACTGGTTACACCCCTCTAACGGTCATCTGTGAACAGATTCTCAATGAGATAAAGAGTGAACGATCTCTGAAATGGGCTGAGAAGTTGAGGGCAGCCCCCAACAAGAGGAATAAGAACCTGTGTTGTGAATTTCACCAAGACCATGGCCACATGATAGACAAATGTTTCGCTCTGAAAGATGAGATTTTGAAGATACTGAAAGAAGGGAAGCTCAAAAAGTACGTCGACAGAGGTGCCTTCAAGAAGGACCGAGGGGACGACCCCAGGAAAAAGCGAGGTGATGCATGTAGAGAAGGTCCTCAAAAAAGAGGGGACGACCCTTCTGATGATGAGGACGACCCTGACCTCCCGCCGAGAGATGACCAAGGCCCTGTAAAGAGGCTTAATATAATCTCTCTTGGAGTGGGAATGATCTCCGGGGGTCTAGCAGGAGGAGGGTCTAAGGTCGCTGACAGGAAGGCCCATGTGGCTGAGGCCAAGGCAGTGACGAAGACGGTACACTCAACCTCTCTGGAGGTCATGTTAGAAAAGAGGAAGAAGGTCGATATGGACACTCTGATAGTGGGGTTCTCGAGAATGGACTTTAAAGGCCTCCTAGCCCCACACGATGACCGACTCGTCTTCACAAATAGGGTGCACGGGTGTGAGGTGCCGAGGATATTGGTCGACGGGGGCAGTTTTGCAGATGTAATGTTTTGTCCGTGCTTCAAAGCCTTGGGTCTCAGCCGTGCTAGACTCATCCCGTACCATCATCCATTGATTGGGTTCAGTGGGGAAAAGGTTCATCCCCTTGGAGTGTATGAGGCCGATGTCAGGATGGGGGACGAGTGGCCGAGATGACTTACCAAGAAGGTCAGTTTCTTTGTGATGGATGAACATGTGTTTTCGGCCTACAACATCATACTGGGGCGTGTGGCCCTCAAGGGGTTTGATGCTTTTCCATCTACGGTCCATCAGATGATTAAATTTCCTACCCCTTACGAGGTGGGGGAAGTTCAGGGAGACCAGACGATAGCGCGAGAATGTTACTACAACTCCGCTGAAGAAAGAGAGGCACACAAGAGGGCTACAACCACTTACAATATTGATACCCTGGACCCCAGGGATAAGATGAAGCTAAAGAAAGGAGAGGCCGTGGAAGAGGTAGAATCCATCATCCTCGATGAGGATGACCCAAAAAAAACCGTCCAAGTCGGCAAGTCTCTGAAGCCCAATATCAAGGAAGACCTCATTAAACTGGTGAGGAGAAGACGAAGCGTCTTTGCGTGGAGTCATGAAGATATGCTGGGGATTGACCCTGAAATCATGTGCTAGAAGCTCAATGTCGTAGAGGGAGCAAAGACGGTAAAGTAGAAGAGGAGAATTTACTCTAGAGAAAAGTATGAGGTCACAAGGGATGAGGTCAAAAAATTAGAAGACGCTGAATTTATCAGAGAGGTCATCTACCCTGAATGGCTGTCCAATGCAGTCATTGTCCCAAAGGCCAACGGGAAGTGGAGGATGTGTGTGGACTTCACCGACCTCAACAAACATTATCCCAAAGACAGCTTCCCTCTCCCCCGCATTGACCAGATGGTAGACGCTATCGCAGGCCATAAGCTCATGAGATTTATGGATGCCTATTCAGGGTACAACAGATCTTTATGAACCCTGAAGACTCGAAGAAGACAACCTTCATTACGGACAAGGGGATATACTGTTATAAGGTCATGCCCTTTGGCCTAAAAATTACAGGGGCAACGTATCAACGCCTTATAAATAAAATGTTTGAAGACCAAATTGGGAAGTCTTTGGAGGTCTATGTAGATGACATGCTGACTAAGAGTTTGAAGGCAGAGGATCATGTGGCAGACCTTGAGAGGACCTTTAATACGATGGTCAAATACCAGATGAAGCTCAACCTGTCCAAATGTGTCTTCGGGGTCGGAGCAGGGAAGTTCTTGGGGTTCATTGTCAACCAAAGAGGCATCGAGGCCAATCCTGAAAAGATTAAGTCCCTTATTGAGATGAAGACCCCCAAGTCCATTAAAGACGTTTAGAGACTCACAGGGAGAGTTGCTTCCTTGAACAGGTTCGTGTCTAAAGCCACAGACAGGTGTCTACCATTCTTCAAAATTCTTAGAAAAGCCTTTGTATGGAGTGAAGAGTGTGATGAGGCCTTCAAGGAGTTAAAATCATACCTGGGGTATCCCTTGCTATTGTCACGGCCCGTGCAGGGTGAACGACTTTATGTGTACCTCGCCGTCTCAGAGTCTGCCATCAGTGCTTCCATTCTGAGAGACGAAGACGGAGTACAAAAGCCTGTGTATTTTAACAGCAAGGCACTCCAGGGGGCAAAGAAAAGATATCCAAGGATGGAGAAGTTGGCCTATGCCCTGATCCATGCATCGAGAAAGATGAAGCCATACTTCCAGTCCCATACAATGGTCATCCTCACCGACTCTCCCCTTAGGCAGGTTTCGCACAAGATTGAAAAATCAGGGAGGTTAATGGCCTAGGCTATAGAGCTGGGGGAGTTTGACATAGTGTATCAGCCTAGGATGGCCATTAAGGGGCAAGCATTAGCAGATTTTGTGGCCGAGTTTACTTGGGAAGATGACGAGGCCGAGGGAGAGATCCTCGGGAAGATAGATACCCGATAAGGTGAGCTCACCGACACACCTGTAGACAAGGCTGAGACAAGCACCGCTAAAAGGAAAGTGGTTGGGAACGAAGAGGGAAGATATCTCTTTAGACAGGGGTCACTCACCGAGGGAAGTTTCTCAGAAGAACATGTCGTGTGGAGTCTCTTCGTTAACGGGTCCTCTTGAGAAAGCGGGAGTGGAGCTGGATTATTAGTATCAGCACCCGACGACACAGACATTGAGTATGCCCTAAGTTTCAACTTTAAGGCCTCCAACAACGAGGTCGAATATGAGGCCTTGATAGCAGGCCTCTCCTTGGCCAGTTCTCTTAGTGTCGGCCAGATTTTGGTTCATAGTGATTCGAGGCTAGTAGTGAATCAGATACTAGGAGCCTACGAGGCCAAGGACGAGAGGATGGCTAGGTACCTTGAAAATGTGCCATCATTACTGAAGAGCTTCAGAGAATTAAGATTAAAGAGGATACCTAGGATCGATAATGGTCTAGTTGACGCCCTTGCTAGGTTGGCCTGGCAACTAGGACAGACATTAGGAGGATAGTCCCAGTGGAAATTTTGCTTCGGCCAACTATTGAAGACGTTGAGGGAACACTTAGCAATTGCCTGAATATTTCTCAGGAAGCTTCGTGGATGGAACCTCTGATCAGATACATTAAAGGGGGAGAGATGCCAGAAGAAAGGGAAGAAAGGAAGAAGCTGAGGTACAGGGCTGCAAAATTCACTGTCATCGGAGACACTTTGTACAAAAAGGGGTTTTTCTCCCCTTACTTAGGTGTGTGAATCCCTCAGAAGTCCCTTCCATTTTTCAAGATGTGCATGAAGGATCGTGCTCAAGCCACATTGGGGGTAGATCCTTAGCGAAGAGGGTGATCACCCAAGGTTACTGGTGGCCAACCTTGGGGAAAGATGCCGCGGCATATGTAAAAAATTATGATAAATGCCAGAGATTTTCCACCATCCCTCACCAACCCCATCAGCCTCTTACCTCCATTATATCCCCATGGCCATTTTCAGTGTGGGGGATCGACCTAGTAGGACCCTTACCAAGGGCAGTCAATAACTATCGGTTCCTCATGTAGCGATTGACTATTTCTCAAAATGGGTGGAGGTCGAACCGATGGTCACGATTACAGAGAAGAAGACCTTCCAGTTCATCTGGAAAAATATTATATGTAGATATGGTCTCCCTAACACCCTCATCTCGGATAACGGGACTCAATTAAAAAATACATCTCTAGAGAAGTACTGTGAAAGGGTGAGTATCAAACACTTCTTCTCTACCCCAGGCCGACCTCAGGCCAATGGGCAAACGGAAGTTACGAATAGGACAATCCTAGGTGGAATAAAGAAAAGGCTTGAGGAAGCGAAAGGGAGATGGGTTGAAGATTTATATGCCGTGCTGTGGGCATACAGGACGACAGTGAGGACCTCTACCGGAGAGACCCCATTCATGCTAGCTTATGGCTCAGAAGCTGTCATCCCCACCGAGATTGGGTTTCCTAATCATAGGGTCCAAATGTATGACCCCCAGAGAAATACGGAAGAGAGGAGACTTGACTTAGACCTGATTGAGGAAAGGAGGGAAGACGTCGAGATAAGGCAGGTCGCCTACCAGCAGAGGACCGCAAGGTTTTACAATCAGAGAGTTAAGTAGAGACTAATTGCAGTAGCAGACTTGGTCCTTAAAAAGACTTGGCAAAAGCCCAACAAGATCCATCCTAATTGGCATGGCCCATATAGGGTCATTGATGAAGTCTTCCCTGGGACCTATAGACTAGAAAACCTAGAGGGAGAACCCTTTTCCAACCCCTGGAATGCAGATCATTTGAAAAAATACTATCAGTAGTGTTGTAATAGGAGTTGATCCAACAGAACACTTGGAAAATTAATGAGAAATATCAGTGTTTCCCCTCATCTTGTGTTTATCAGTTCTAGTACGCATGAAAACATCTTCAGAGAACGACCCTCGGCTATAATGAGGTCACATGGAGGGGACGACCCCACCATGGTCCTCAAGAAAGATGAGGGAAAACTTTGTTTAAAACCATTAATTTGGTGATTAAAACCCTCAGCTATAATGAGGTCGCATGGAGGGGATGACCCCACCATGGTCCTCAAGAAAGACGGGGGAAAACTTTGTTTAAAATCATTAATTTGGTGATTATAACCGTCGGCTATAATGAGGTCGCATGGAGGGGACGACCCCACCATGGTCCTCAAGAAAGACGACGAAAAACTTTGTTTAAAACCATTAATTTGGTGATTATAACCCTCGACTATAATGAGGTCTCATGGAGGGGACGACCCCACCATGGTCCTTAAGAAAGACGAGGGAGGGGTTAGTGATGATATAAAAAATTCACAATGCAAATCATACAAAAGACAAATATGGAAAACAACAAGAGAGATGGTGTTATAAATGAAATATTACAAAGTGTTCTACAAAGTAGAGTACAAAAATATTGATTACACTAAGTGGGTATAGGCTACAGACAACCACCATATGGAGCAACATCAGAGGGCAGGGCCTCAACATCAATAAGAGAGGTCTCCTCAATGACCACGACTGGCTGGTCTTCAGGCGTGATGACACCCTCGACGTGCACCTGGGATTCCACCTGGGTTAGAGCCTCGACAATCAAGGGGTCGTCCAGATGAACTGCCTCCAGAGAGGGACAGACTGAAGAGACGACATCGCCGAATTTTAGGACAACCCACCGACAGGCCGTCCTGATCCCTCTCTCTAAGTACTCAAGACCGAAGACTTGGAACTCGTTTGAGAGTTTATAGGACTCCACAGGATTGGCCCCTGCCTTCCTCACTGCCTCAGATAGATCATCCTTGAACTGAGTCCCTAGGTTGGTCAAGGCTTCATCCTTCTCCTTAATGAGTAAGTCTTTGGCCTTCAGGTCCTCGTCGTGCTGCCTCGTCAGCTCGTCCAGAATCCTTGCATGTTCAGTTCTGGCACTCTTTAGCTCAGCCCTTGCAGTCTCTAAGTCAGTCTATAGATCGGCCTCATGTTGGACGGCCCTCTCAACCTCATGGAATTTCTCCTGATTCTCCGCCATCCACTTGGTGGCCGAGGTAAAATCACAAACAGACTGCATAAGAAAAAGAACTTGTTAAGAGGTCGAGGAAATAGTTCGTGAAAGAATGCAGTTAAGGGAATGAAGCAAGACAAGTACCTAAGCCAGGGCGTGCAGACCGTAGTCATACACCTTTGCCGGAGGCATCTTAGATAAGAATTCGTAGTCGACAGTCGAGGGAGAAGAAAACATTGATGCCTGGGCCACCCTCAAGTTCGCGAGAAGTGATGGTGGCTCGGCCTTCAGAAGTGCCAAGTTCTGGGACTAGAAGTCCCCCATGCTAGAAGAGGAGGCGGTTCCCTCAGACGCCTCAACCCTTGCCCTTGTCCGTGATCCTGACCGAGGGTCTACGGGGACCTCGGGCTCTTTCCTCTTCTGTCTGTCGACGGTCGGCTCAGCAGGTGTCGGCCCTGTGGTATGCGTCTTCCTCGGAGCTTGCTGAGGCTCCTTGCCTTTATTCTTTGCCAAGACTGATAACAAACTGGGAGCAGTCATTTCCCAAAGATAGTCCGATATACCAGCAGGACGACCTGAAAGGAGGACAACGCGTTAGAAAAATACAGAGGCAAAGATGAAACACTTGAAAAAAGTAAAGAATGGAAAAAATAATATAACTCACAAAGTTCTGTCAGGGGGCCGACCCTCAGACCAGCTTCCTTGAGGAACCAAGTTCACTCCCTCTCCCTCGTCCTCTCAGATATTCAACTAGGTCTTTCTCTTCCAGACTAAGTTCGGGGTCAGACCTAGCCTTCATTGAAGGGTTAGACCATCTTATGGGGACCCTCGGACCATCAGCTACAGGTTATGCCTCGACAGAGAACTCTCACTCTCCGGAGACAAAGAAGAATCTCTTCTTCCAATCGTGGTTGGAGGTTTGTGCCACGTGGAGAAGTTTTTTGTCAGACCTCCTCGCTCCCAGGTGATAGTACCCAGGCTGTTTGGATGAGGAGGTGATATTGTAACAGGCCAAGAATACGTCGGCCGAGGGCTCATCAGTGAAAGAGTTTTTCCAGAAGGAGACATAACCAAGGATCGTCCTCCAAGAGTTGGGAGGAAGTTGAGAGGGGGAAACGCTGAGGGCTGATAAAATATCTACAACAGCAGGATGTAAAGGGAGTCTGACACCTACCTTGAACATCTATTCATACACTACTATCTCTCCCTCTTCACCCTCAAAGACCCTCTCGTCCTCCGAGGGAACCCTCATTGATATGGTGGGAGGAACACCATATGCATGCCTCCATTGAAGAAGGTCACGATCCCTGATCGAGGAAATATAAGACGAGGCGTGAGATGTGTCAACTGGGTCATCTGAGTCCTCATCATCCTCAGTCCCCTCACCCTCGGCCTCGACCTCATCACCTATCAGAGGCTCTTGGGGAAAAGCCATATGGAAGGCATGTGGAGATAGAGTTATCACAGGGACAGCCTCGGAAGTAACCATACCCTCGGCCTGTCATCCTGGGCTTAGGTCAGACGCCTCTCCTCTCCCAGAAGGTACAACGCCAATTGGCGACGACGCTCTCTCATCCATCTCTCCTGAATAACTCTCGGCTGGACGACAAGATGACCCACAAGACTCAGACGACTCAAATGGTTTTATTATGTCTAGAGGAATGGGAAAGATGGGTCGTACCCAATTAGGGTCAGCCCCTCGTCTCCTCTCCTCCCCTTCCTCTATTCGTCTGATCTCAACAAATAACTTCTCTCTCAGGGAAGGGAACTCCTCGGCTAAATTCTAAATCCTCCTAAGAATTAAGGGGGAGACCCTACACTTGGAAGAATTTGGGTAACCTAACTACAAACAAGCTTGAAGTTGACCAGGGTGGACTTTTCGATCAAAACCAAAAATTAAAGGTTTTTGGTCAAGAACACTCAAGAAAGGGAAGAACTCAACTCGCCGGAAAAGGTACCAGAAAACAGAAGGAAGCCCTAGAAATGCTACAAGAGGGTGTCAGACCCAATACATGAAATTAAATTGAAGATTAAAAAGGGAGTTTATGGCAGAGAAGAGTACCTGAAGATAAAAGCAAAGGCTGAATGAAGCGTGGCACATAAAGGTTGTAGAATTGGCTATGGAAACTGTTGAGAGGCTAGAGAGAGAGAGTTCAGGCGCGAAGAAGAAGAAGAGAGAGAAACTTCAAAAAATTATTTAAATACTTTGCCAATGAATGGGCCCACTAACCAATACAGAGCACGGCCCACGAGGAGGGCATCATTAGGGCGCAAAGCCCCAGACAGTGTGCAGCCACCACGCCTTGAAAACTGGAACGACATTGGATAAAACTTTGACAGGCGTCACATCAGTTTGACAGGTGTCACTCATCAAACAGACCATACACTTAGTCTCAAAAGCAGCATTATCCCTCAACCATCTCAGCATCATTTATGGCTAAGGGCCGGGGGGTGATTGATATACCCATATATACCCTCGACCATGTCGAGGGTGCCCTGCGCCTCATCAGGCCCAGACGACCCTTCAAGGGGCCGACCCTTCGAGGGGCCGACCCTTCATCAGGCTCCAGATGACCCTTCAAGGGGCTGACCCTTCATCAGGCCCAGACGACCCTCTAAGGGGCCGACCCTTCATCAGGCTCCAGACGACCCTTCATTAGGGTCGGACGACCCTCCGAGGGGCCGACAGTACGAGGCCTAAATTGGGCCTGACTCACTATCAGAAGGAACTTTGCCCTTGTCCTCGTGTTACAGGCCGAGGGTGACGTCATCACAGCGCGTGGTTTGGGAGACGCGTGTAACAGTGCGCATAAGGCTCACAAGACACATGGAAGACCGTTACAATTTAATCATCCCCTCACGTGAGGGAATATTATTTCATCATTTGGCATCTACAGGTGTCTGCAGGAGATTGGCTAAACCATCATTCACATGCACCATGCATACTTGGGGGGTATACTACACACCCCAAGACCTATATATATTTGTCACCTACAACCCTACAGAGGGAGGAAGGGATAATCGATCAACTGTAACCCTAACAAAAACCTCTTCTTATACACACAGTAGAGAGAGAAAGTGAGCTTATGTGCATTGTATCCAAGGCCATTAGTGCCCATACTTAGTGGATCGCACACTCACAGTGGATATAGGCCTCATTGGCTGAACCACTATACATCAGTCTTATTCCTCTTATACTCATCTCCTTCTACATACTTACAAACTTATACACTTACATCTCAATGGCTGCCATGGTTACTACAGTTTGAGCTCATCATCACTTATCCGGTGGTGCTAGATTTCAGCATCATCATATCATATAATAAGTGACACGAAATTGTAAAAAAAGTTTATATATGAACATATAAAAGTGGGGCCATTACATCATACCCTCCTTATAAAAAGTTTGGTACCCAAACTTGACTTACATTAATTTTCAAATAGGTATGGATATCGCTCCTTTATTTCATCTTCCCGCTCCCATGTTTCTTCTTCAATAGAACGATTACACCATAATACTTGGACCAGTGAAATTACCTTGGTTCATAATATTTGATCTTTATGGTTCAAAATTTCTACTGGATGCTCAATGTATGTCAAATCTTCTCTAACTTGAAGAGGCTTATGACTTAAGATACGTGTCGAATATGGGACATATTTATTTATCATT
The DNA here is from genome assembly GCA_949130495.1 of Sambucus nigra. Classification (NCBI taxonomy): domain Eukaryota; kingdom Viridiplantae; phylum Streptophyta; class Magnoliopsida; order Dipsacales; family Adoxaceae; genus Sambucus; species Sambucus nigra. The sequence continues at coordinate 382,073,547 of OX422224.1, forward strand.
AACACATGAAACATTTTATGCGCACTAGAGAGTTCAGGGGGTAAAGCTATTCTATATGCAACAACTCCTATCCTTTTAATGATTTCAAAAGGTCCTATGTATTTTGGACTCAACTTCCCTTTCTTCCCAAATCGGATTACTCTCTTTGCTGGTGATACTCGCAAGAACACATAATATCCTTTTTGGAATTCTAACTATCAATGTCGATTGTCGACATAAATCTTTTGATGATTTTGAGTGATTCAAAGTCGATCTTGTATCGATTTCACTTTCTCTGTTGTGATCTGAATCAATTCTAGTCCCAACAATTTTCTTTCTCCAACTTTCACCCAACATGCAGGGGAACGACACCTTCTACCATAGAGTGCCTCATACGAGGCCATTTGAACACTCGCTTGATAACTATTATTTTACGCAAATTCCACTAACGATAAATGATCATCATAATTCCCCTTCAGATCAAGTACACATTCCCTAAGTATATCCTTTAATGTTTTAATGGTTCTCTCAAATTATCCATCTGTTTGAGGATGAAAAATGGTGCTGAAATTCAATTGTGTTCCCATGGTTGCTTGTAGGCTTTTCCAAAAGCGAGACACAAATCTAGGGTCACGATCAGAAATAATTGAAATTGGGGTTTCATGAAGCTTAATAATTTCCCGTATATATAACTTAGCTAATTTTTCTAAAGAATGGGTAATCTTAATGGTAAGAAAATGAGAAGATTTAGTTAGCCTATCAATTACTACCCTAATAGAATCATTACCATTTGAAATCCTTGGTAAACCTATCACAAAATCCATAGTAATATGTTCCCATTTCCACTGAGGGATAGGTAGGGGTTGTAGTAATCCTAATGGTTTCTGATGTTCATCTTTTACTTGTTGACAAACCAAACACTGAGATACATATTTGGCTATCTCCCTTTTTATATTATTCCACCAAAACACGTCTCAAATATCCCTATACATCTTTATAGATCTGGGATGAAATGTGAATCTCGAGTAATGAATTTCCTCCAAAAATCTCCTCTTTAGTTGGGCATCGCATGGCACACACACTCTATTTTCAAACCTCAATATATCATCTCGTATCACAAATTCATTCCTCTTCCCTTCAACAACGTCTTCTATAATCTTCTTAAGTTTTGGGTCATTTACTTGTGCAGTTTTGATAATTTGCATAAACATGTGTTGCACTTGTAAGTTTGTGATTATTCCTCCTTTGATATAAATACGTACATTTATTTCCATACTTATTAAATACTTCAATAGATCTTCCTGACTTGTAATAAGACATGCTAAATTTGGTGTAGACTTCCTACTTAAAGCATCAACTACTATATTATCTTTCCCCGGGTGATAATGAATACTTAAAGCATAATACTTCATTGATTCTAGCCACCTCCTTTGTCTCATGTTTAATTATTTTTGGGTAAAGATATATTTCAAGCTCTTATGATCAGTATAAATCTCACAAGTCTCATCATACAAATAATGTCTCCAAATCTTAAGGGTAAAAATTACAGCTGCTTATTCTAGGTCATGGGTTGGATAATTTTTCTCATGTGGTTTTAACTGTCTCAAGGCATAAGCTACTACTTTTCCATTTTACATTAGCACAAATCCCGAACCATTTTTAGAAGCATCATTATAAATCACAAATCCCCCCGTCCTGAAAGGAATAGTCAAAATTGGGGGAATTACTAATCGATTCTTAAGTTCTTGAAAACTATTCTCAACTTCCTCAGACCATTCATATTTCACCTTATTTTAGGATAATCTAGATAGAGGTTTGGAAATACTAGAAAATCCTTCAACGAATCTTCGATAATAACCTATTAATCCAAGAAAACTACGAATCTTCGTCACATTAGTTGGTCTAGGCCAACCTAGTATAGCCTCGATCTTTTGAGGGTCAACCGACACTCCCTCCATGGAAATAACATGTCCTAGAAAAGAGACGCTAGGTAACCAAAACTCACACTTCTTTAATTTTGCATATAATTTCTCCCTCCTAAGGATTTGTAACACTGTCTGTAAATGCTTTTCGTGTTCTTTAATACTTTTGGAATAAGTAAGGATGTCATCAATGTAAACAATCACACACCGATCCAAATATTTCTTAAACACTCTATTCATCATATCCATAAAAGCGGCTACTGAATTAGTTAATCCAAATGGCATCACAAGAAATTTATAGTGACCATATCTAGTACGAAAAGCAGATTTTGAAATATCATCTTCTTTAATCTTCAATTGGTGATAGCCTGATCTAAGGTCAATCTTAGAAAATACTTGTGCACCATGCAGTTGGTCAAAAAAATCATCAATACGAGTTAGCGGGTATTTATTCTTAATGGTCACCCTTTTTAGTTCACAATAATCTATACATAATCTCATTATCTCATCCTTCTCTTTAACAAATAACACTGGAGCACCCCAAGGGGATACACTTGGTCTAATAAAACCCTTGTCTAACAGATCTCGTAATTTAACTTTTAATTCCCTTAATTCTAAAGGTGCCATACGACAAGGTGGTTTCGAGATTGGTATAGTCCCAGGAATAAGGTCAATCGTAAACTTTATTTCTCTACTAGGAGGAAGAATAGGTAAATCATTTGGAAAATGTTTAGCGATAAGAATACCTTCTAAACTAGGATCTTTTGTTTGCAAATCAATAATACTTTAAAGGAATCCTTGAAACCCCTTCTAAAGAAAACTACAAGCTTGAATTGTAGAGATAATACACATGGGAGATAGGATGTCAGTTCCTTCAAAACTGAACTCTTGTTGGTTAGGAAATTGAAAAGTAACTCTCTTCCCAAAACAATCTACCTTAGCATGATGCGATGCTAACCAATCCATCCCTAAAATGACTTCAAAATCTCTTATGTCTAAAACTATCAAATTAGCGAATAGTTTATGACTACTAACATCTATAGGGCAAGACTTATATACCATTGTTCTCGTTAATAACTCACCCGAAGGAGTAGAAATGTGTATGCTATAATTCAAGGGTTCAGGTATATTAGAAAAACGGTTAACAAAACGTACAGACACAAATGAAAGGGTAGAACCAGGATCTATTAAAACTTGAAAAGGTTGGGCACATATGGAAAGTGTACCTGACACTACTGCGTTAGAAGCTTGGGTATCAGAAAGTGAAAAAACTCTACCATATCTGACTTGGCCCCTCTTTTCACCTAAAGGCTATGTAATACCCCGTATTTTTACGGCTTTTAAATTTAGGGTTTATTAAATTTAATTGAGATAAATTAATTTAATACTAATCCAAAAATTTGTTTTAAATGTTACTAGCATGACGAGAGTTAGTAATTGTTGGAAAATTGTTGATTTGTTAAATATTACTTATTGAGTAGAGTAATATGTAGGATTGAATTTATTAAAATTATCACAAGGGATTAATATGACAATTATGGAAATTAAGTCAGGACACGCCTGTGTCGTCTCGGGACTAAATTATTATTATTAAAAGTGAATAAATTATAAGTAACTCGTATGGTCATTTAGAGTGCGCCAATGTATCCGTAAGGGTTGAGATAGTCAAAATAATGTACCCGGGGATTTAGTTTGGGTTTCGATGCATTTTTAGACGTAATTAGCATCCCGGGAGGGTATTATAGACATTTAACATTTTTGGGTAATTAAACCCACGAAATTCCTAAGAATAAATCAGCCTTTCTGAGTTGTCTTCTAGGTTTAGAAATCAGAGAATCAAAGAACGTCGATTAGAGAATGGTTGGACAACTTTCCAAGCAAATTAAGGCCAATGACTCGACCGTCTACACCGCCACCACCACCACCACCAAAGCATAGATCGCGCGACGAGGAATGCAACCATACCTCTTTCGTCCTCAAATCAGAAACTCAAATTCTAGGCAAGTATCTATCTGGCTTTATTTGTAGTTAATGTCTGAATCATGTTAGTCTAGGGTTGTTTAGAACTTGTTTCATGAAAGAAAGTATGGTTTTGAGACTTAAAATCACATGTCATAGAAGAAGTAATCATATTCTGGATATCTAAATTGCATGTAGAGGATAAACCAAGAATTTGTATGGATTTAGAAGTAGGAAATCTAGAAAAGAATGGGAAGAATTGAAAGAAAAATTAGCGTTCTTGAAGTTTAGGAAAATTTTTACCCATTAAATTGTTGTAATTGATGAACTAGGACATATCTTACGTAGAAAATCATGTGTTTAGGTATATAGTACTTGTAGTACCGTTGGTTGGGAGTTTGGGAATGATATATGGAAATTTGGTTGAGGTTGGAGAGGCAAAACCCATAACCGGGTTAATGCAGTTTTCGTCATAACTGCTTGATCGATCGATCAACCTAAGAACATCGATCGATCGATCATAGATCGATCGACCCCATTTCCTCGATCGATCTACCACTCCTGGAAAACTGCATTTTCCCCTTATGTTGGCTTAATCCGATTAAAATGCATAGTAAGCCTTGATTATTATTGTTAGAGCATAATGGGATATAAATAGGACCAGTAGGGTCTAAGTATACTCCGTTGAGTGAGAACTTAATGTAAGATGAAATTAAGGGTTAACGAGGAGTTATTCTTACATATGAAGTCATGCCTACGTTTAATAAAAGGTCGAGACTTGTAAGGAAGTTAGTCTAGAAGGTAAGTGAGAGTGCCTATTGAAATTATACTCAGGGAGATAGGATACTTCGAGAGACGAGAAGTAGGTATGGATTAACTTATATATGTGAATAAAAGTGACAAATCCATTATGCGAGATAACCAAGTAAAAATGTGATAAGAGCGGATAATTATAATTATGGGTTGTGAGCGCACCTAATTTAGAAATGTGAATATTTATATAAATGAATGTGTGATTGTGCATATTATATATCTGTGTAAAAATTATACCCGGACTACTTGCTATCACGGGGATTTTCGCCCCGGGACGGTCTTATCTCGATTGGACCTTTATGAGGGATATTGACTCGTACCCTAGAAGATAGTATCCTCGATGCAGGCTATCCGAAAATGATAGTCAGATGTTCTAAGTGACGTGAGGGTATGTACTGACCTCTTAGGACCTGGAACTATGCTTCGCCTCCATTTGTTTGTGTATTGTGTTAATACTATTCGAGAGTGATTCCGGACTAGTATTTTCCTTAGTTTGTGTGATACGGGGACTTGATAGCAGAGTATGCCAGCACCATAGGTTTTATGTGGGGTACCGTTAGTATATATATTATATGCGTGACTAATATATACATGTATATCTATATGGAAACTTTCTACTGTGCATATAAGTAGATAAGTAATGAATAAATGCTTCAATTTTATTATGAGCGCTCGAGAACTTTATAAGGGAAATGAGTTGTTCTAAATAACGTAAAAATCTTGAAGAGAATGATTACCTAAGGTAAATATCATAACCTCGCTTGTCACCTGATAAAACCTTACGGAATAAGTTATAGAAACTTATGAGATTTATTAGTACGGTAGGCGTGCACACAAACAACCCTTGACCCTCTGACAACCTCCCTCCGCGAGCTGCCCTTGAGCCAACATCCACCAACCAAACCCGCTGGCGACCTTCCCTGTTGCCCGAGACCCATGGAGATGCCCCACCAGTGGAACCCGACCTCTACCAGTCGGCATTACCAAGCCTCGTCGTCATTCCACCTCCAAACCAACCTCATTCCGGCGATCTGCTTCCCCACCGGGGCTGCTTTCCCTCCGAACCTACCTGGAGCGGAATCGACACCTTCCGACCCGCCTTCCAACCAACTCGGAACCCCAAGCCAAAAACTCGAAAGCCACAGCCCAAAACCCATTCCATTCTTCCCCCAAACCTCACACGATTTCTCCACATCTGCCAAAGCCAACTAAAAACCAAATGACCACATATTTAAAATACCCCTTTTTAACCCAGCTACCACTTCTACCCCAATTTCCAAAGCTACCCCTTCTACCCCAATTTCCAAAGCTACCCCTTTAACCATATCAGATTTTATTCCCAAATCCCCTCACCCACATGACCTCAACACACTCACACCTCATGCTCCTCTCACCATTTCCATGCACACTCATGTCCATTCCCAAAAATACCCCCATGCTCCATGTGCCCATTATAAATGGAGATGAAGACCATTATGATAGGGATCTTCAATTTAGTTTTAAGCTTTGTGTGATAAAATTATCTCTGCCCCTCTATGTTGAGTATTTGCATTTTTAGCAAATACCTCAATATAGAGGTGTATAGTGAAACTTATCTCTAGGATAAATTCAACCCCACCCCTCTATAATGACTTTTTGCATTTTTAGCAATTATATCAAAATAGATTGATATAGTTGAATTTATCCCTTATGGGAGGTAAATTCTAACCCATTCCTTTATGTTTCGATTTTACATTTTTAGCAATTATATCAATATAAAGTAATGATCTAGAATTTATTTCTTTGGATGAGTTCTAATGTACAATTTTATAATGTTAGGATTTGCATTTTTAGCAAATCTCTTTTATTATTTAATTGTCCAATATGAATTCATCCACTATCCTTTTTATTTTTATTCTGTAGTTTTTTAGTTTAGATTTAAATAAGAGCATTTAGAGAGGAATTTGTAGAGAGTATTGTAGAGAGAGAAACATTTTTTTAGTGTAGGTTTTAAATTAGAATTTTTATTTTATTTTATTTTAGATAATGAGGGAAAAATAAATTGTTGTGAGAATTAATTTGAGTGAAATATTTGATGTAATTTTGTTTGGATCATTCAAATTGAGGGATGTTGATTTCAACTCATGAATTGAAGTTCAATTAAGCATCAAGAGATTGGGTTTGATTGTTCTCTTATCTTCTCATTTATTTTATTCCTTTGATTATTAATTTGTCAAATCTTATACCATGTTAGGCTAAAACCCCTTTCAAGGGGTGGGGGGAAACCCTTATTTAATGTTATTTTAGTTTAATTAGTTTTATTACTTGAAAATTCCCTTTGAATGTTAATTTTGATCCCCCAGCCTTAAATTTATGCCTCGAGAGAGGGTAAATGATTTTTGAGAGAAAATCAAAATTCTAGTTATAATACCCATTTTAGATTCGAACTAGAGATAGGGGTTTCTTAAGTGGGGAATTATAACTTGAATTTCAACTCTAAATTTATTTTCTAAGATTGACATAAATTTTAATTGATCGATCCTAGCGAGTGATTAATTAAAAGGAGTGTGGATCTATTTTCTAGAGTTGTGGGGGTGTTAAACTTAATTTTCTAAAAGGTTACTATTAAAATTACATTTACAACGAGAGTTGATTTGAAATTCTGATATTAATTTGGGAGAATTTAATTAATTAAATTAATTAGTTAGAAAAGCTAAAATTTGTGGTGTAATCCCATTCCTTGATTGTTCTCACAATTATTTACCTCACTTTATCTCTTATTTTAGTGTTAGACTTTATTTTTCACTTTTAGTCACTTTCTAGTTAGTTGTTTTCATCTCACAATTTAGTTTAGTTTAAATCATCACCTCACCCAATTGTGTTAATATTTGAAAAAGATAAAAAAAATAGAAAAAGAAAAAGCACAAAAATAAAATAAAAATTTAACTACATTTGAGTTTGTCTCAATCTTACCCCCTTAATGTGGATTGATACCCTTACTTACCCCTACACTTGAGTTTATTATATTTTGTAGGTATTTGAGGATTTTGATTAGAGGATCTTTTCAAGCAATGACGAATTATACACCGAAAAGTCATTTCTATTAGGAAAAACGTTATAATAGACTTGGGATGATTAGTTGAGCGGGGTACAATAACTAGGATGGGTTAATTAGATACGTTAGGCGTGCACACTAGATGAGAGGTGAGAAATTCAAGTGAGAGAGCACAAACCTAACATGGATATTATATTTGCAAATTCTTGCATGTAATCACTTGCTAAATTTTTAAAGTTGTTTTACTCGGGCTCTGACCTGTTTTCTCCAAATCTCTTTTCTTTGTAAAAATCATTTTTAGGTGCCCACCCACAGAGAGGGCTAGTTTAGGAGTTCACTCTCATTTGTCATTGATGTAGTTGCTGTGGTCGATTGTAGGATTTACTTGGTAGACGCCTCCATTCCTTTCAACTCCGATGCATCCATTATTTTATCTCAGTCGGGCATATCACCCTTATTCCATTAGTAGTTGTTTGCAGAGATATTGTACTTTCTTTACTATTCATTTGAGGATTTAATTATTACATGGATTAATGTATTAGAATTTTAGATTGGGGTGTTTACTCCTTTCATGTTTTATTTGATTAAGTATTTCATTAATTGTGGTTTTAATTTATTTAGTATGGTGGATGTGACATTTAATTGTTTGATTATTTAAATTGTTTTAAATCTTTACTTGTCTAAAAGCGGAAATAAATATAAAGAAAATTTTGACATCATCTTTTCAAACACTAGGTGATTAGTAAATAAATAAAAGTTTTCGACAGTGATGCTAAGAATGAAACAACTGTATATTCCGTTTTAATTTAATAAAGGCCTGATCACCCGGTATTTAATTAAGCATGGTGCTACAGATGGTATCAGAGCATCAGGTTCTAGTGTCTTTAGGATCTGTGCGGCTTATTACATTTTAGCGTAGCATTTTTTGATATAGATACCTATTACAAGATTGTTGTATTCCTCTTTGGACGTATATTTATGTTCTCCTGCTACTAAGTATAATTGATACGAATCATATGAGATCTCAATTGGGTTTCATTAACCAAACAATATAGGATGACCAATGAGGGTTGTTAGAAGGACTGCAGGAGGGGAGGCTTAGAAAAATCCATAAAGTCTACCAGAAATAGCGAGAGTAATAGAAGTCACCATGAGTATTTCTCAGGCGGATGACTAGGGGATAATCACTCAAGAGTAGTAGCATCCCCAAGAACAATAGCATATAATAGTAGAGAAAATTCAGACTCACCCAGCGTAGTCGACAGGGGGATGTCGTAGGAGCTCTCTTGAAGAGCCACCTACAACGATTCGAGTAAAAGAGGAAGTGTGATGGACCAATAGAAGGAGATAACCCAAAGGCAGTTGCGTATAGTGAGGTGCAAATGCACCCATGGTTTAAATTTTGGTATAATGTTTTGCTCGTAGGAGCAAGGTTTCCATAATAGGAGATAGTCACCATATATAAGGAAGCAGATAAGGAATTAATCGAGAAATTTTAGGCACAATCTAACCAAAAGTTCTTTCATCAGCTGCTCAAACGGAGGTGCGAAGGAAGTTTATGGAATTTTTACAAGGGGGATAACAGAGGTTGATTGTGATGAAAATTTTATTTATGTGAGTGAACTTCATACCTGGGGAGATAGGTACTAGAGAGGAAGGTTCTGAAAAGTGATGGTTGGACGACTTATACACATGGTATCTATGATGAACTTTTACAAATTTATATCAACGCTCCCATGGAAATGACACAAAGAGATGTCCTATATGTGGATTGTAGGGTCACATCTATCGACCTTGTCCACAACGAGTTAGGGGACAGGAGCAGGATGTCCAGCAAGGCAATAGTTGTGAAAGTTTTTTTGATCGGTATGGATGAGAGTGTTATGTACATAAAGCATTTGGACCTCTAGCGCTATTGAGAATTAAAAGTGTGAGTTATATCCTAGGGCAAATGGGGTATATTTGTGTGACACTAGCGAGTCACAATATTTTGTTAGCACTAAATTCGCGCATGGAACGGGTTTAGTGGGTGTATTGTTAGTATTACTATTGTGTGCCCATATTTGTACTATTTAATACGGGGATTTTGGTCCCATTTATAGGAAGGTGAGTATAATCGCTGAGTTGATATATTTTAGTGGGTTATCTTTTTTCGAGAGATGATATTCGAGTATGATGTTGTCATGGGTATGTGTTGGATAGCGATGGGATAAGCGATGGTGGACTGTTACATCAAAGATATCATGTTCTCTATTCCAAGGCAGGATATGTTGATTAACAATGTGTCAACTAGAAGAATGTTGACCTTGCATTTATATTACATCATGGAGGTGACTTCGGAGGTTATAATTATCTTTATATATTTGATCCCAGGGTGTAAGGACTGTACTAATCTGATTCGGGGATATTAAGTTAACTGTTGAACGGAGAAATTTAGCTCATTATTGACCTGGCACCGAAAAACCAATGATAGTGAGGGAATCGTGTTGTATAACTCCTTTAGTGATGTGGGAGTGGAGGATTAGACTTGTACATCTGGGGCTAGAATTTTGGATGTTCTGCCCATGTGTGTGTATGAACTACAGATCTCAATGATCGAAAATTCTACCTAGTAGTGTATCGGGGGTTCCTTGTTTGAATTTTGCTCGCGAGACATCCCACGAATGAATCCCAATGAATATCAGGAGTCAAGAGATGTATTGGTCACTAGGGCATGAGTATATCATTTTAAATTATTACACGTGTATATGGGTGAAGCATGACCTAAGACTTATTCTATGATATAAGACCGGTGAGTTGAGTAATGTTGTGCATGGGAGGCAATGGGGAAAAACTTTTTGCACCACTAGTTGATGGGTGGGGCAGTCTTGAGTGGAATTAAATAATTTTAATAAAATAACTAAGGTTAGCCATTGTTTAAAGCCACACTGAGAATGCGGGGTTGGATTTGAGATAAGTATGTTATATGTGGAACGTAGAAATGATTGTGCAGTTGTGAACGAGACAGAGGCTTAGGAAGATGTTGTAAATGTGTATGTGGAACAACAAAAAAAAAACAAGTGGAAATGTAGGAGAGGCTAAACTTCATTGGAGGAAAGGAGATAGTATGACTGTGTGTATGTCAGAAGAAAACTTTCACAACTGAGGTGATTCTAAAGACGTGGGAATCAAATGCAAAAGGTATCCTTTGACAAAGGAGAACCCCATAACTTTTGGAGGAGGAACGAAGTCTCACCTAGTCGAATACATAGAGTGGTCCGCGCATATATAGGTTGTTAATAATTTTAATAGACAGAAACAGGGCCTAGGAAATGTATAATTTTGGAGTAAATGCACGGGCCATAATTTTTGTATATCCCAGAATAACGGGAGTAAGATGTTACACATAATGTGAAATGTTGAATGTGATGATATCGAGTTGAGTGAGACATAGTGAAGTTGTTTGCAAGTCCACCACTTGTAAAAGGAAGAGGTTGATTTGATACTACCGACCCGAAAGTGGGGATAGATTGATGATTCTAGGGACAATGGGTATGAAAATTGATAAATTCCATTATTGGGTTATAAAAATCATGGGGTGGGCAACACATTCTTTGGGTTGTGAAGTGGATTGTCCAGGAATAAATTTTGTTTGGGGTATGTTATATTGCCGAACAGTGTGCCCAACAAGTTATTAAAGAAAATAAATGAATTGGCATAAGGAGACACCCAATACTATCGTAAATCAGGACGAGACTCTTAAGTCCCACCTTAAATAGGGAGTATCAGGTGGCAAAGGGGGCAGGGTTGAGCCTTTAGATATGTGTGTCAACCATAGGTGGATGTATAGTAGGGAGAAGTGATACATAATGTGGCAGAACGTGAGAATGCATGTCTTGGACTTTTGGGAGCATTTGGGAATGTTAATTACAAAAGGTAGGGCTACATGTGATTACCTGTAGCGGGGTATAAATTGCTAAGTAACTTCTGAGGCTTAATATGGAGAAAATTTTTCGCTTACCCTTTGAATAGTTGAAAAAGGGTAAATAACAGGTTTCTCGGATCTGAAATGATTCGTGATCTACATCCTTTCCATAGTGAGAGTACTTTAATGGGAACCAAAGTTTTAAGGCCTGACATGAGTAAGCAGGGAGGTACAACAATGAGTGAAATTGATACCTATAGAAGTGAGGTCCTTTCTAACTAGATATGATAGAGCCAGTATGGTATAGGCAGGGATGGAAACTCGGGCTAGTCGTGTCATTTTCAGGGTCATGTTCGGATTATTACCATAAACATGTTATCATGCCAATAATTGCCATCAATATGTATAGGTTCGTGTTTTGAGACATTATCATCGAATACACGATAGTTTTGCGTCTCATTATATAATTGAGACATTAAGTATAAGTAAATATATTGGCATGTAACGCCTTGAATGAATTTGTCGCTAATCGTGGGTTGTAGTAAGTAGACCTTCAGTTGAAATGGTACCATTACTATAGGTATAGTGGAAATACCAATATATCATTACGAGTAAATATAGAACACATTTGAACGGTGTATAAAAATCTGAGGTAATATTATGGGGCATTATAATGCCAACGAGTCTATTTGGGAGCATGAAGATGAGATGCGCAACAATATCCAGAGCTATCTATACCAATTATTTTTTCGAATTTCAGGACGGAATTCCATTCTTAGGGGGGAAGTATATAACACACTGTAATTTTATTGATTTTTATAATTAGGATTAATTTGGATTAATTAAATTATATTTAGAAAATTAATTCGAATTTAAATAAATATTTATTAGCGAGATAAGGGTTAATATTTATTTATATTGAATATTACATAGTGAATGCGTAATGATAATTATATGAGAGGATTAAAATTGTCGTGAGTGAAAAATACGGCAATTATGATAAATTTAGTTGGAACGCGCGTGTCAGTCGTGTCAGGGCTTAAATTGGTAATTAAAATATAATTTCATTCTTAGAATTCCATATGGTCATTTTGAGTGCGCCAGTGTGTCTGGAGGGGTCAAAATTGAGTACCTAGGGGTTATGTTCGGGTCTCGAGGGGCTTTTGAGATTAATCGACACTTATTTAGGTGACTTTTGAGCTTCTTAATGGTAATTGAAAAGCCAAAAAAGGTATTATACTTATAAAATGAAAGGTTTGGGCTTAGGGAAAAGTCATTTTCACAAAACCAAAGGTTAGGAGAGTTATACAAATTGTTAGAGAGAAAGTAAAGAAAATTGAGAAGGAATTTCAAGAGTCTAAGGGGCGATTTAAAGAATTTATGCAAGAACATTCTTGGGGTGAAGATTTGGGAAGAAAATTCTTAGAGGTGTAAAAATATCATCATCAAAGTGTAGATCAAAGAGAGGATACCGCAACCATATATTTCTTCTTCAACGGATCAGACCTACATTAAAAGGCAAGTGGTTATCATTCTGAGTTTTAGTTGAATAGCGTATCCATGTTAGAATAGGATGTTTACAACTTTAGATTTCATGAAAGTTTATGATAAATTTGAGGAATTGAAAATTATATTCTTGGGAGAATTGATTCTATTATATAATTATTATGATAGAAGATGAATATTGATGAATTTTTAACAATTAAAATTGGGAGAAATATGGGTTTTACATGTGTTCATGATGCTAAATGGTAAAATATTATTTTAGAGAACAACCAAGAATTGATCTAATTTATTTGAGGTTATTTGATGAACTGATGAATACCAAAAGGTTGGAAATCAAGTATATAGGTAGGGATGATGCTTGGTAGGTCTGGGTTGGAGTATGGAATTATTTAATGAAGGTTTTGATTTAAGATAACATCATTTGGGATTTTAGAACTCGTGATTAGAATTTTAGAGTTTATTTTTGATTTTTAAGTATTAGAAAAGCATGTGATTAAATTGGAGATTTAACTATCTAACTAGAAACGAAGTGAACTCGTACGAATTCGAAAGTTAAACGCATGAAAAATCATTTTAGAAAAAGGATGAACATTATGTGATAATTTTAGGACTGTTTTAAGGGAAATTAGTAGCATGCCCTCGTGTTCTTGTATAAAACCATATTATAAACAATTTTGTATTTTTAAGTTTTTTCAAAATCGGATCAGAAAAGCCTCAAATTATAATTTTATATTTCTATGCAGAATGTAACTTTATCGAGAAAAAGGATTATCCGAGCTTGTTATAATGATTTTAGGTTTTGGACCAATAAGTATGGGTTGAAGGAAGCTACTGAAATAATTCATTAAATTATTTATATCCTTTTGGTTAACAAGAGATGTTAGGAATAATGGGAAATTGGAATAAAATGTGAATTATTAGTTTATGGTATAAACTTGAAATACACTTTATATATGTATATGATGAGTGTATGCATATATTATGTAGATTGCGATATTATGTGTTTCTATCTGGGTGAGGTTTAGCATCGTGGACGGTCTTATCCTAATGAGCCCATTGGGGGGATTTTAGACTTGTACCCAGAACACAGGACCTTGGATATGTGCTATCTGAGAGTATGATAGTTTCGACGGTTGAATGGGAGCATAGGTATGTGCGTGACCCATTTGGCTGGGGACTATGTTCGCCTCCAATATATGTGATTTATAATTATAGTTCATGAGAGATACTGAACCAATGGTCCTTTATTTAGTACGTGATGTATTGGGACATAATAGCAGAGTATTCATGCGTCAGGAGGTCTCAGCCTAAGGGTGCAGTAGTATTATATATATATATATATATATATATATATATATATATGTTGATGACTTGTTCTAATGTGTGTGTATAGTAGCAGAGAAAGATAATAATAGTTTCAAGATAGACTTACAGAAAGCTTACGACCAATTGGAATGGCCTTTTATTCGTTGGGTTCTCACTGAACATGGATTTTCAAAAAAATGGATACAATTTATTATGACCTACATATCCACACCCTCATATCAAACCTTACATAATGGTCACCTTGGTGAATAGTTTTTCCCCACCCGTGATCTTCGCCAAGGGGACCCTCTCTCACCTTATTTGTTTATTCTCTCCTTAGATGTGTTAATCCGTACTGTTGATCACGAGTACACTAAGCATCGTATGACTTCCCTTCGCACATCCAGGTTAGGTCCACGTGTTCTAGCATTATCTTTTACCGATGACTGTATGTTCTTTCTGCAGCCCACTCCTCCTACCCTACACAGATTTACATGTATACTTGCCCAGTTTCAGACCCTTTCTAGACAAACCATTAATTATGCCAAATGTTCTCTGTATTTTGGACATTCCACTTCACATGCTACTCGCCATAAAGCTATCCAGAAATTTCATATTTCTCGTTATCAGGGACATGACAAATATTTGGGCCTTCCCTTGCTTATTGGGTGGGTTACGCGTCAGCTTTTTCAGGAAACTATTGTTCTGCTTGACAGTCAGCTCCATGTGTGGTATATTAATTTCTTGTCATCTACGGGCCATGTTACGCTCATCAACGTTGTCTGCACATCCCCGTCGTCGTATTACATGTCCACATATACACTTCCAAAGACGATTCTTAGTTCACTCACTCAAAAAATTAAATCCTTCTTCTGGAATGCAACACCTCTGGCCCATAAAATGCCTAATCTTCGCTGGTCAACGATAACTCTCCCCCTAGAGCTGGGGGGGGTCTAGGAATCAAGCACCTTCATACTTTAAATGATTCCTTTCTGCCCAAGCTCTTGTGGAAATTCTTTACTCAACCAAAGAATTTGTCGACTCGCACCATTTCTCAAAAATATTTTCCACAAACTACTCTCTTAACAGCTACCAGGAAGTCTCCTTGCTCTTGGTTCTAGACCAAGGTTTTAAATCCGTTGCATATTTTTCAACAAGGACTCAAATGACGAGTGAGACATGGATAAATTTCCTTTGGTCTTCATATTTGGGTTTTTAATGAAAGTTTGGAAACGTTATTTTGCACATTCAGGGCACGGTTCTTGCTCAGCCACTCATCCTTTATTATTAACTCCAAGTTGGACTTTTCCCGACTGACTCGTTGGCTGCCTACTGAATTTCTCCCACACATCCAGACCATATTCATTCCTCCAGGCCAGAAGGCGGACGAACCTTACTAGTGGCCGAATTATAGAGGGGTCTATTTTATTCTCTCCACATACTGCTAGTTGCGCACGTCAACCCATATCCAATATAGCCCAGCCCTGCCATGGATTTGGCTATGGAAGAGTCCCCTTCCTCATAAGTTACATTTGTTTCTCTGGATTTTACGGCATGATGCTCTCCCATCAGCAGATCGGCTTTGTTACTATCGTCGTTTGCCCTCGCCGTTTTGTTCCCTTTGCGGCCTTCACGACATTAATACTCACATTTTTACGACTTGCCCTACATTTTACCAATTCCACAGTCACGAGTTTGACTTGGACCTTTCTATTGTCCCTCTCTTGCGTTGGTTAAATGAGTTTCCTTATCCTCCCTCTATCAACTTACATATGCTCCGACTTTTATTTGACCACCGAACTCTTTGGCTGTTCAGGAATGAGGCCATTTTTTGTTACCAGTCTGTCCTACACTAACCCATACTCCACTCGGTATTTTAATAAACATCGCAATACTTATGGGCATGTAAGTCCTCTGTTCAAATAACAGTCCCTAAGATTATGAATTTTGTCATTGCATGGACCAAACCTTCCCCTGACTTCATAAAATGCAACACTGATGGGGCTAAAAACCACGACACGGGCCGTACGGCAATGGGTATCATACTCTGTAACCATCCCGGCCACTTTCTAGCTGCCATTTCTCATAACATTAGCTATGCGTCCTCGGTCCTTGCTGAGATTTGGGCTATTAAACTCGGTTTAGACCTATCTTCTTATATGGGGTTTAAAAGTATTGAACTTGAAACCGACTGCCAAATTATCTAATATATGATCCTCACAAATACAGTGCAAGTTTCCAGCTCATAGGAACCTGATCCAAGTAGTGAAGAATGGATTCCATAGGTTTTTGCATGTTACCTTGTCTCTTTGCTTTTGAGAAGCTAACCGGTGTGTTGATGCCTAGCGGTTGTTGCGGTGGGACACCCAGTTTTCCTTTGTATCTATACTTCCCTCCCATTTTTTTAGCACTCTTGTACAATGTGACAGGTTGGGTGGATGTTCTAGTTGATTTACTATTCGGGACATTTCCTATAAAATAACTTTGTTTTAATAAAGCTTCTCTTTTTGGTTTGGCAAAAAAAAAAGATAATAATAATAATTAAGGAAACTCTAAATATTTTTATTTGATTCAGTATATCATTAATTATGGTGTTGATTTATTTTATATGGTGGATGTGACATTTAATTGTTAAATTGTTTAAATGTTTACTTGTTTAAAAGAGAAAATAAAAATAAAGAAATAAAGAAAGAAAATTTTGACATAAACTTTTCAAATACTAGGTGATTAATAAATAAATAAAGGTTTTTGACAGTGATGCTAAGAATGAACCAAGTGTATATTCTGTTTTAATTTAATAAAGGTCTGATCACCGATATTTAATAAAACGGGGTGTTACATAGCCAAGCTTCAAAGATATATCATGCTGAGTTTTGGAGCACGTTTCACATCTTCACATCGGATTTCCAAGATTCTCCCAGGTATGGATACATAATGGTTTATGGACTCTCGGTAAATTTTTTTAAGGATGTTATTTTATTTCAATCAAATTTTAAAATGTTTTTAAATTGAGTTTTTGAGTTATTTCGTGTTTAAAGTCGTATGAACATTCCCTTGTTTTCATCTGGTTCAAACAACCTAAAGGCTTGTTCAAACATCATATTTATGTCATTCAAACGAGGTGGTCTTCTCATTTAATAAGATGGTCATTTCGTTCAAACAATAATCTTGCTTCGTTCGACCGACACACAGCTTCAAAATTATTATTTAAGTCATCTTTTGCTCAAAAAAATGAGTGTGCAGAATATACAGAACTGAAAAAAACCTATACATTTTTTGCAATTCTTTACCAAAGATTTTCAAAGCTAAATACCTCATTCATTGTGTGGACATCCCCGATTCACTCCGCGGGCGGGCTCTCGAAGGGAAGAATCCTCGGGTCCCGCGCATCCCTTTCGGGAGCATTTCGGCCGGCATCGTTTGAGATGTGGTGTAAAAATGTAGAGAGATTCAGAGTCACCAGACTGTTTTAATCAAAACAGACAAAAGAAAAAGGGGAAGCCATCCCTAAGGATGGCATCCAAAGACATAGTGGTGCATGCGAAACCAAAATGATTTGAGAAGGGTTCGGAGGCTTAGTTACGAAATGGGAAGGTGTTAGGAACCCATTCCGCCCTTTCGGTCTCTCATGGATATTTGCTATTTTCCTTTATATTCCCCCCCCCTCCCCCCGTGATATGTGTGCATGTGTATATATATAATGGAGGTATGAATCCTCAACTTGTATCATGGAAAAGATAAAGCGAGTCATCCGTAGGAAGATATAAGAATAGTATTAGAAAAAATAAGATTTACGCGATTAACCCTACATTGGTCGTTATAATGGAACGATAACGCATATGGAGTAATATGTTACAAATATATAGAATATAAGAAGATTAGATTTAGAGAATTATAGAAAGTAAGAGAAAAAGTGAGAAAAAGGACTCGAGTCTCGGGTTTTACCCCAAGACGCCTACGTAGCCTATAAAGGCATCAAAGTCCACGTAGTTCGCATACAAAATGAGGGGTGGGGTTTATCCCATAAATCCAAATGGGGAATCTCTTATTTGTGAGTGTGTGTGTGTGTGTGTGTGTGTGTAGAAAAAATGTTTTAGTGGTGAGAAAAGTGTGAGAAAAGTATGAGAATCCCTATTTGGAATTTATGAGTAACCCCTATTTTTCTTGTTTTGGGGGGTTTTTATTTATATGAAAATAAGAGATGTGAAATAATACAAAATAAAAAGTATATTAGGATGTGTGGGATGAGATAATAAGAGTGCTAAGTAAGAAAACAAGTTATTGAGAATTTAAGAGAATTTAAGAGAGAGTAGAGGAAGTTGGATCTTCTTGAAGATCTTGAGCTTGATCTTGAATGTTAGAGAGCAGCCCTTGCACTTGGATGATGGTGGAGAGTGGTTAATTAACCATGATTGATGAAAAGGATGATGAAAAGTGGAGGTAAAAAAGGGATTTGGAAGTTGAAATCACACTGCCTTCGAGAGAGGTTTCTGGGATTCGTTGAGAGTGAATTTTATCAGATCTGGGCTCCCCTTGCAAATGAGGGGAAGGCCTCCTTTTATAGGCTTATGTCACTACCGATCGTCATAGACTTGTTCCTGCCTATCAGCAGGTGCCGATAGGTAGGGTCTGGAACCTACCATTTGGTAGTGTGTTTCAAGCCTTTTCGGAAAATCGACTGCAGAGGGCAAACCGTTGGTCAGAATCACGCACGGGATAGACTGTAATTTAGAGACCTTTGAAAGTACTTGGATCACTCCCGGGTTTGGGAGTTTACTTTGGGCTAAATATGGCTCGGAAGCATTTATCGGTCCATTGGATGGGGAATCGCTCGGACGTAAACGGATCCTTCATCCGGATGGTAAGTCTGAATTACGCATGGGGCAGACCGTTGGAAAGGTTAGGAGATGTACTTCAACATTCCAAAGAGTTTGACCCAATTTGGGGAGTTGACTTTGGTCAACCGGGCCCTGGAAGCATTCGGTGACCTCTCGGAGTCAAACGGGTCGTTCGTCTGCATGGTAAATCAGAATCGCACACGGGATGGACCATTGGAAAGGGGATTCAGTGCCCTTTAAATATTCATTCAGCCTCAGTTGAGCTGAAGAGTTGACTTAGGTCAAATAGTGTCCGGGAGCTCCCGGTGGCCTCTAGGTCAAGTTTCGGACGTAAACGGATCGTTCATTCGCATGGTAAGTCAGAATCGGGCACGAGGTAGACCATTGGAAAGGGTACTCAGTTCCCTTCTAAGATTCATTCAATCTCGATCGAGATGAAGAGTTTTACTTTTTGATCAAACTGAGTCGGGGAGTGCTCGATGGCTTCCAGGTCAGTACTCGGGACATGACCTGGGTTTATGGTGATGAAGGGAGGTACTAGGGACCTAAGGAGAGTTAGGGGTAATAGAATGGGGTGTCTACAAAGCCCCTCAATGGGAGAGTTTGGAAAAAATGATGACCGTCGAATAGACACCACATGATGCTTTTGAGGGAGTGTGACCGATCCATAGGGTCAAGGCCGATTCTGAGGACCTAAGGAGTATGTTGGGGATGATCAATTCTACGGGTCAAAGCCTGAATCTTCGGGCTTAGGGTAAAGGTCTAATAACCGAGGTCAATTTTGACCTAAGAGTGATGACGATCGAGGATCGGGGTCAATTCTGACCCAACTCAGGTGACGATCCAAGACCGAGGTCAATTCTGACCTAAAGAGTGGTGACGACCGAGGACCGGGGTCAATTCTGACCCAACTCAGGTGACGATCCAAGACCAAGGTTAATTCTGACCTAAAGAGTGGTGACGGTCGAGGACCGGGGTCAATTGTGACCCAACTTAGGTGACGATCCAAGACCGAGGTCAATTCTGACCTAAGAGTGGTGACGATCGAGGACCGGGGTCGATTCTGACCCAACTCAGGTGATGATCCAAGACCGAGGTCAACTTTGACCTAAAGAGTGGTGACGACCGAGGACCGGGATCAATTCTGACCCAACTCAGGTGACGATCCAAGATCGAGGTCAATTCTGACCTAAAGAGTGATGACGATCGAGGACCCGGTCCAATTTTGACCCAACTTAGGTGACGATCCAAGACCGAGGTCAATTCTAACCTAAGAGTGGTGACGACCGAGGACGGGGTCAATTCTGACCCAACTCAGGTGACGATCCAAGACCGAGGTCAATTCTGACCTAAAGAGTGGTGACGACAGAGGACCGGGGTCAATTCTGACCCAACTCAGGTGACGATCCAAGACCGAGGTTAATTTTGACCTAAAGAGTGATGATGAATGAGGACCGGGGTCAATTCTGACACAACTTAGGTGAGGATCCAAGACCGAGGTCAATTCTAACCTAAAAGTGGTGACGACCGAGGATCGGGGTCAATTCTGACCCAAATCAAGTGACTATCCAAGACCGAGGTCAATTCTAACCTAAAAGTGGTGACGACCGAGGATCGGGGTCAATTCTGACCCAACTCAGGTGACGATCCAAGACCGAGGTCAATTCTGACCTAAAGAGTGGATGAAGATTGGATTTTGATTTTGTTGGGGAAAGTTCTTTATGATTTTGATTTGAGCTGGGGAGCTGATAGCTGGGGAAGCTTTTGTTCCATTAGGAGACCCCGCCGGGGGGGAACAACCTATTTTGAGTGTTGTAAGAGAATTCCGCTGGGGAAGTGATCAGGTGATCCTTAGAGATCCTACGGAGCTTTGTTGGGAGGAGATTCACTAAGTTTGGATGATTTCGCTGGGGAAGAGAGGTTCCGATTGAGGGAACGCGATGGTGAAAAGGCTTTAAATCCTTCCTGGTATTTTTAGGAATTTTCTAACGATTTTTTAGGTCTTTCTGGTATTTTTTGGGAATTTTTGTACGAAATTTTTGGGGGGTGTCGGTCGGCATAGTATGAAGGGTTCCATTAGGCAGTGGCATGGACTTTTGGTCTACCTCGAGAAGGAAAGGGGTCAGTGCCGATCGGTATGGTAGGCGGAGGTGTAGATCGGCATGGCGCTTGACATCCTATATAAAGGGGGAGAATCCCCTCATTTTTTCACAGCTTCTTTTCCTTCTCTCTCTCTGCGATTCTTCTGCAAATTGTTCTAGTATTCCGATCTTCAAGAAATGGCCACTTTTGTGAGCACTGCAGTCCACCGGGAGTGGTTGACCGTTGATGATTGGGTGAATGTGGAGTGGAGGGCTAGGGCGCCTCTTGCTTTGGGGAGTGAGAACTCCTTTGATGCGTTTGATCCTACTGCGGATGAGTGGACCTTACTGCGGGAGCCATCACGTCATCGCTCTTCAGGAGTGAGTCCCAACGGTTATGTAAGCAACCCAACCTTTGGCATTCCTTTCTTTTTGGTGATTTTTCTTCTTTTCTTTACTTTTGATGAGACCTTTATTTTTGCCAGTCTGATATTTCTTTGAAGAATATGCGTGCCCGCGGGACAACGGGGCTTAGGGATGTTTGGGAGCATCTCCCACCTGTGGTGTGTTGGATGGTATCGTCTGTGGGTTTTGGGCGGTTGGCATCAGTGCTGGATGAGACGCCTCGTTCGACAGCGATCCTGTGCGCTTTGGGAGAGAGGTGGTGGGATATTACCCACACCTTCCATTTCGGCTTCGGGGAGATGACTGTGACTCCCATAGACGTGCAGTAGCTACTGGGGATGAATTGTGATGGAGAGCAGATAGAGGTGGATCTCTCTTTACGGGTGAGGCCGGAGGCAGTGCGTGCGGCACTTGGTGACGTAGGGAGGATAGTTTCCGGGGATTCCATCCGACTGTCCTTGCTGAAGGATGTTCTGCTGAGAAGGGTGATTGATGTGGAAGGCGAGCTGCAAGTGAGGTAGATGGACCAGTTATTTATTTTGCTGGTTTTTAGGAGGTTTCATGGTGGCGTCGAGCGGCGACGTCATCCATTTGTGGTTTTTTCTGAACCTGAGGATGTTTTCTAACATCCCCTTATATGATTGGGGGAGTCTGACTTTAGCGACCCTTTACTCTTCTCTGTATGCATTTAGTCGTTGCTGCCGATAGACCTTTATTGGGGCCACGTACCTTCTTGAGGTATTTTTGGTTTACACATTTCTTTTCATGCATCCGCATTTTCATTTCATGCATTCGCATTTTCCTTTCATGCATTCGCATTTTCCTTATGCGAATTTTTTTTTTGTGAATTCAGACGTGGTTCTATGAGGTGATTGGGTGCAATACCCTGCTGATTGCCTTGAAGGACGACGCTGTTGGGGACTTCTGTCGCTTGTATCGATGGCATAAGTCCAATCGACAGTCGAAGGGATCTCTCTCCCTGGATGCGGTGCGTCAGGTCTTGAATGACCTAACTAGTGGTAGGGTAAGACTCTTTCCATTTCAGTCTTAGCTTTTGCACCTTTTTATCTTCTATTAATTTATGCTTTCTTGAAGATTTTCAGGTGATCTTTTATCCCTGGGGGACAGCCATTCCAGATGCGGGGGTAACCGGGGTGAACGCGCAGATGAAGCGTTTGCTGGAGCATGAGTTTGTCCATTTTTGGTATCTCGAGGAGCGGGTGGTTCACCAGATTGCTGAGGAGGAGGTGGTGGTTCCACCTGCGCAGCCTCATACGTCTATGAGGCGGGAGCGACTGCTGTTAGAGGATGAGAGGATCGCGGTTACGATTGGAGAGTCTTATTTGCTATACACCGATACGGTTGCGCCGTATGACTATATGGACTTTTTGATGAGCTGCTTGATGGCGCCCAGCATATATGATGCCCTGCCTTTCCTTTCGGTAAGTTCGAGTCGGGCGGTGGGATCTTCCCACAGTGGCGGTGGTCCGTCAGCATCTTTGACGGAGATGACTTTCGAGGTTCCTTTTGTGCGGCTGCATATCCCTTCGTACAAAATTCGGCGGGCTGATGGAGGGATGGTGCTTATGCTGCACCGTCTTCATTCTTTGGATCCGGAGGAGTTGGGCTTGACAGATGAGGTCCTTCGACCTGCGGTATACCTTTCTGTTCCTCTCTTTCTTTCTTTTTTATTTTGGTTATCTCTGCCTTGATACTGATTTCACTTTTCCTTGCAGCAAGTCCGGGTGTCGACCACTTGGCTAAGGGACATCAGAGACTGGATATCTTCGACGACTGCCCATATTTAGGATGTGGTTCGTGTTCCTTATTAGTTCGTGCCGTCTACTTCGTTCGGAGAGGACTCTGGCTCAGGTAGTGGTGGTGCGTCATCTCGCCGTAGGGGGAAGATTTCACGTCGCAGAGGTGGAAGCTCTTAGTGAGAGAGAGAGAGAGAGAGAGAGAGAGAATGTGGGTTCGGGCTGAGTCTCATTGTTTTTTGCTTTTTCTTTTTATTTCCTGGAAAAATGATGTAACACAGAAAATAGATATATGTAATGCAATGGAGTTTTTTGATTATCTTTTATGTATGATGAATGAATGCATGCACATGTGCTTTTTACTTTGCTCTTGAGCCCATAAAAGGAGTATTTTTAGAATTTTTTGAAGGGAAGTTTTTTTTATTAAAAGGGATTTTGAAATACTGTTGAGAATATCAATTTATTTTTATTGAGTTTTCTGATTTGACAAAAGAGGAAAAAAGGAAATTTCGAAAATGGGGGATTGCCAATCGGCAAAAACCCTGACCTGCCTATCGGCAGTTCAGTCCAATCCCAGCAATTCAAAGCCTTAAATGGTACCCTCCTCAGCCTTTGGTACCTTGTGTGGTAGGGTTCCCTCCGATTTTTGCAGGAATTATGTCTCTTGTGAGGGTTCTCAAGTATAAAAGGGGGTAAGGGTGGAGTGTTTTCATCACACCTTTTGCATTTTCACCTACTTGCCCATTATTTCTTAGCCTTGCAAGATGGCTCTCCCTGGTAACATTGAGTTTGTCAACTACCTCGAAGCCTTGGAAGCAATGCGCTCTTATAATATCGACTATGATGCTTTCAACATGCGTCGAGTCTCCTTGTGGAGCAATCGGCCTCTTGAGTGGAACGTGCTGACGGTGGCGGTACAATTTTGGTACCCTGAAGACCATGTATTCCACTTTGGGTTAGAAGAAGTTTGTCCTACCTACGAGGAGTTTTCTGCCATGCTAGGTGTAAACCCTAGTGTTGCTGCGGCTTTGCCCGAATTTTCCCGCTCTCCCAAGGATTTGTTGATCGGGCTTCTTTATATTTCTCCTTCGGCGGCCACATCATTGTTTATTGGAGGAATGATCTCCCTCCCGGCGGTGCTGCAGTCCGTGCATTTACGGGAAGTATGTGATGTTGGCTATGCTGGAGCCATTATTCTGGGTCCGGTTTCAAAATTATTGCTGGTGACTAGAGAACTGCTGGTGGACCCGCAACTTGCAGCCATTACTTCATGGATGTGATATTGTCGCAATCCTATGGTGGTGATACTGGCGGAGACCCTAAATTGCTTGGATTCCTGGAGAGATGGTCGTTCAGACTTTTTGAGGGGTAGCCCCGTGATGCTGTTCATGTGGTTATCTGAAAGATTCCTCCTGGCGACTCCTCCAGAATATCCCTTGTCGGCCGTACCCAACTTCTTTTCATGCTACTTCATTCGCGTTGGCCTGTATATTGAGAACTGGGAGCATTGGTTTGTGGAGCATGGGTCTCGTGGGCTCTATTGTTCAGTGCCTTGGTAGGGGCAGTTGCAGCCCGTTCTGGAGCTAGGAGAGTATTCATATGTGCGGTTGGTTGGTCTCAGACAGACCTCTTTTTATTTCCCTTGGTGACTTTTGTGCCAATTTGGCTGGGCACAGGTCGTGCCACCACGGATCTCAAATTTCTTTCCGGTAGAGGATTTGACTGAGCGCCTGCGTCTGTTGCTTAGATCTCTGTGGGAAAATCGACGTCCATCGACCCGTCCCTCCCAGTCTGTCGGGAAAGTTTGGCATGTCCCCAAATATTATATGAAGTGGTTGTGGAGGAAACTAGTCAGCAAGATGTTGGCAGTGGAGACTGGCCAAAGATGGTTTATTTTATCTAACTCCATGGAAACGGGTGTTGTGGTCTTTTCGAAGATGGTTCAGGCTCATCAATCTATGGAAGGTTTACGGCACTCTATTCAGCCAGGGGAAACTTGGGGACCTCCGGATGTAGATGATGAGGGTGTAGGCTCCTCTGGTAGCTGTGGGTAGGACTCCTGGGGAGTTTATTTGTGTAATATATGTGGGGATTTTATTTGGATTTTTATAGTAGTAGGGGGAAGGGAGTTATCCGTTCCTTTTTCTTATGTAATCCGTGCTGAATTTACTTATTAATGAAATAAACAAGTTTCTGATCATCCCGCTGTGCCTTTCGATGGATTTTGTAATTTTGAATTATCCATACCGATCGCCAAGGCATACATAATCCTTTTGTTCAAGTATTCTTTAGAATGAACCTCCATTCTCGGAGGTAAGAAAAGAATGGTATTTTGTGAAAAAGAAAAGGGTCGCACTCATCTGAGGCACATGAGCTGCCTACGTACCTCTAGGGTTTTTGAAAAGGTTCTTATCCGTTTGAAAATAGTTTTTATAGAGGATCAGGCCTATGTAGTTCTGGGTAGAGGTAAATGAAGAGTTTTTTTTTAGAATAGAAGGCGGACGAGAAGAGTCGTAGCGCGCCGAGATTTAGGACTAGGGGTAGAATTTCTTGAGACGGTCCAGATTGACTGGACGAGCCATCTCTTCCCCATCTAGGTCAGTGATTATGGCGGCACCGCGGGATATGATTTTCTTCACAATGTAGGGGCCTCTCTAATTGTGCTTGAATTTCCCGCTAGGGTCCCATATGGGTTCTATTATCTCTTTGAGGGCTAAATCCCCCTCCCGGACACCTCGGTCCTTGACTCTCTTATTGAATGATCGTGTTATTCGACGATGGTACCCCTGTATTTGGTAAATATCTTTTAATCTTCTTTCATCTAGGAGGGTTATCTCATTAAGACTGCTTTGGCACCAGTGTTCTTCACTAACTTTGCTTTCGAGCATAACGCGTAGCGAGGGTATTTCCAGCTCCACAGGTAGGACTGCTTCCATGCCGTAGACCAGGGAGTAAGGGGTAGCCCCATTAGAGGTTCGGATTGATGTTCGATAGCCCCAGAGTGCGTACGGGATCCTATCGGCCCAATCCCTACAACTTTCGGTCATCTTGCTGCTGATGGCTTTGAGGTTCTTATTGGCGGCTTCAACTGCACCATTGGTCTGAGGTTGGTAGGGAGAGGATTTGTGTCTCTGAATCCCATACTCGTTGACTACTTCTGTGACTTCTGCTTCTCAATTCAACCCATTATCTGACACTAGGTTATGTGGGACCCCATATCGGCAGATGATATTCTTCTTGAGGAATTTGGCCACTTTCTTGGCGTTCAACACTTCGTATGATTCAGCTTCGACCCATTTGGTGATGTAATTAATGGCGACCAGGATGAACTCATGTCCGTTTGAATCCTTTGGTGTAACCTTCCCTATGCTGTCGATACCCCAGGTGGAGAACGGCCAGGGAGAGGTCATATTGTATAGCTCTCGCAGAGGTAGGTGTTAAAGATTAGAGGATTATTGGCATTTTAGGCACCTCCGGACATAGGCGGTGCAATCCTAGGTCATGGTGGTCCAGCAGTAGCCCTGTCGGATGATCTTCTTGGCAAGCATGTGACCATTCATGTGGGGTCCTCATTCACCGCTCTGGATTATTTGCATTATCTTCTCTATCTCAGCCCCTGCGATGCAGTGTAGATGAGTTCCATCGAAGTTCCTCTTGAGTAGGGTTATATGACAGATGATATACTGGGCGTCCAGTCTTCGGAGGATTATTTGATCTTTCCTATTGAACCCTTAGGATACCTACCATGTTTGAGGAGGTACCAGATATCATAGAACCAACAATCGGCTAATTCGGGATCTTCAGTAGAGACAAGATCAATATGGTAGCAATGGGTCGGTTTGTCTTGCTTTTCAACTAGGAAGGGGGTCATCGTTATTCCTTTGGGCATGTCGACCATGGAGTCCAAGGTGGCGATAGCATCGGCTAGGTTATTCTTTGCTCGGGTAAGGTAATGGAAGGTGATATCTTGGAATTGGGAGGCTAATTCTTCTAATTAGGCATGAAAGGGTTGGAGCTTTTCGTCCTTGACTTTCCACTTTCTGAGCACTTGACCGATGATAAGGGCGGAGTCCCCGTAGACATCAAAGTATTGAATACCTTTCTCAAGAGCAACCTTAAGGCCCACTGTGCATGCCTCATATTCCATCATGTTGTTGGTGCAAGGGAAATCCAATTTAATGTTGATGGGAGTGTGGGAGTCATCTGGGGCGATCAGAAGTATCCCGATACCATATCCCTTTTTATTGGTAGCAGCGTCAAAGAACATTTTCCATCGAAGGAGGTCTTGAGCGGTGCAGAGGATATTTTCATTTGTGAATTCGGAGATCCGAACATCTACTTCTTCTACAGAGTAATCGGCGAGGTAGTCAGAGATGGATCTTCCTTTAACAGCTTTTCGTGTGACGTACACGATATCGAACTCAGTTAGGGGCATCAACCATCGTGCCATTCGACTAGATAAGGAGGGTTTCTCAAGTAGGTATTTGATTGGGTCCAATCGGGATACAAGTTTGATGGGGAAGGCGAGCATGTAGTGTCGCGACTTTTGGGTAACCCAGACAAGTGTGACACATGCCTTTTCCAAAGCAGTGTAGTTGACTTCGTACCCAGCCAACTTGCGACTGGAATAATAGATGGCTTTTTCTTTACGGGAGTCCTCAAGGTATTGGGCTAGCAAAGCCCTAGATGCAATGTCGGTTATGGTTAGGTGTAGGAGCAAAAAGAGACCAGATTGTGGTGGCATGAGCACTGGAGGTTGGGTCAGATATTATTTGATTCGGTTAAAAGCTTCTTAGCAGGCCTCTTCCAAACCTTGGTAGAATCCTTTCGGAGGAGTTTGAAGATCGATTCATAGATGGAGGTTAGCTGGTTGATGAACCGACTGATATATTGCGATTTCCCAAGAAAACCTCGGACTTCTTTCTCTATTCGGGGTGGTGTCATCTCAAGTATGGCCTTCATCTTTGCAGGATCTGCTTCTATCCCCTTTTCACTGACCATGAATCCCAAGAGTTTTCTCTTTGTAACGCCGAAGACACACTTCAGTAGATTAAGCCGCATCTGATACCGTCACAATCGTTCGAAGAACTTCCGGAGAGCGGGAACATGACCTTCTCTTGTTTTGGACTTGATAATCATATCATGCACATAAACCTCGACCTCTTTGTGAATCAGATCGTGCAGGATGGTTGTGGCAGCCCTTTGGTAGGTAGCCCCAGCGTTCTTGAGACCGAATGGCATAACGGTGTAGCAAAAGGTTCCCCATGGGGTGATAAACGCGGTTCTTTCTTGGTGGTCTGTGTGCATCTTAATTTGGTTGTATCCGACAAACCTGTCGACGAATGACTTAAGAGCATGACTGGCTGTGTTATCCACGATCATGTCGATATTGGGTAGCGGATAATCATCCGTTGGAGAAGCTTTGTTTAAATCTCGGTAATACACACACATTCGAACCTTCCCTCCTGATTTTGGCATGGGTACAATGTTGGCTAGCCATGTGGGATATTTGATCACCCGAATGAAACCCACGTTCAACTGTTTGACCACCTCTTCTTTGACCTTGAGTGACCATTCGGTGCAGATTTTTCTCAATTTTTGTTTGACCGGCTTGTAATCTGGGAGAGTGGGGATCTCGTGCTGAGCTATTTCAGGATCAATGTCGGGCATATCATCATAGTACCATGCAAAGACATCCACGAACTCCTTCAGCAATTCTTCAAGTTGTGCACGCTCATGCTCGTCAAGGGTGGACCCTATCCTAATATCGCGCAGTTAGCTACT
The DNA here is from genome assembly GCA_949130495.1 of Sambucus nigra. NCBI lineage: Eukaryota > Viridiplantae > Streptophyta > Magnoliopsida > Dipsacales > Adoxaceae > Sambucus > Sambucus nigra. Next base: position 382,102,834 of record OX422224.1, read on the forward strand.
AGAACCGAGATTAATAACAACAGTCTCTTCTTCATTAACTTGAACGCAATTATGTTATTTATTATTAACCTTATTTAGATCAGTTAAGAACTATTCATTTGCAAAATCATCATCATGAAAAGTTTGACTAGAATTCAAGCAGTTAATGTAAGGCACAATAAGATACTCAAAATCTTCATTTATTTCATTGATAGGAAAAACAACATTGAGAACCTCGTTAAAAGAGGTCTCGATTACATTTGAATAAGGATAGACAGTAGAAGAATAAATAGGGTAAACATTGGGGTTAGGGGGATTTCAAGAGGTAGAACTGGCGCAACATGCCAGTTGAGGAGAGGTGTATCAGCAGCTTTAATCCGATGGGATGGATCCATTAATGTAGTGCCTGAATGGACCATACAGAGGGTCAGCCCTAGTTCCTGTAAGTTGAAGGAATCTTTGGAATCACTTTCCTCAGTCTCTTCGGTATCTTTGATGAGCGGTTTTACGCGGTATGGGAAACTTTTGGCCCATGGGTAGCTATCTTGGAAAAAGATCTCCATTCCTGGCCTTATCTTCTTGTCTGTGTGGTCATACCATGGTTCTGGAAAACCGCAAAAGGGTATGTCTTCACCTTCTTTGATGAATCGTCCATTCAAGGAGTCTCCTGAGATAGTCGGGATGTAGTCTAATCTTCTCTTTGGTCGAGACTAGTGGATCATTCTGAGCTCTCGTTCTGATGGTTGATACCCCAAGTCGCATGGAGGGAAATCTTTCTTCAGTTCGATGGGCTGAAGTATCCCTTGCTGCCTTTGCCCTAACCCCAGTCCGGGCATGAAGTGAATGTTTTTGAACATCTGAATTAAATTGACATTGCCATGAGGGTCATATTCTGGACAACCCTTTCTTTGAAACCGGCCCCTACTGAGAGTAGGAGTGGCTTAACTCGAAATCCTGATAGGAGCATATCATTTGACCCGTGTTGTATCTCAAGGATTGGACTACTAGTGCTTGCACCCTCGACATTTTTGTCGTCGTCCAAAATGGTGATGACTCCCTCGTCGGTGAAGAACTTTAATTTATGATGGAGTGAGGAAGACACACCCTTGATATTGTGGAGCCAGGGGCGTCCGAGCAACATGTTGAAACAAGCTGGGATGTCTATGACTTGGAATTCAACGACGGTGTTTATAGGGTCAACCCCTATTGTAAGTTTTATGGATCCCATCACCTCACGACGGGTATTATCGTAGGCACGTACAACGGTGAAGGTTGGAGCGAGGTCTCTTTCTTTCAGACCTAAACATTTAAAGGTTCTCAGAGGTCAAACGTTCAAGGCAGATCCAATATCGACAAGGGAGAGTGGCATGACCTTTCCCATAACTTCGATGGAGTTGAGTGCATGATTGTGATTTGGGCCAAATCTGGGGATTTCTTCTTCAGAAAATGATAGCATTTGGGTAGAGGTCAAGGATTCGACCAGATTTATCGCTTCTTCTTGTGAGGTAGAGGGAGGAACTATGGGTCCATTGAGCAATTTGACTAAGGCATTTTTGTGCAGAAGGGAAGACATGAAAAGTCCCCATAGAGTGATGTTAGCTTGATTTTTCTTCAGTTGATCGAGGATCTTGCTCTCCTCAGTGGTCATCTCTGGCATAGGAAGGTTTTCAACGCCCTTACCCTTGTTGTTTGCTAGTAGTGAGTTTGGAACCTGGTAATGTCTCCCTGATCTGGTCATGTGATTTACTGAAGAAGGAAAGAACATGAATCCCATTTCCTTGTCAATCTCAGGTTGTTCTGAAACCCTATCTATTTCTCTGAGCAGTTCTTCAAATGATATTATCCCACATATGTCTCCTGTTTGGCCAGTTCTTCCTGAAGTTTTTTTTTCATTCAAATTTTTGAATTCTTCCCCCCATCCGGTGGTAACAATTTTATCTTTCCATGTAAATTCGATGCATTCCACAACTTCAACATCTTCTTCATACAGGTCCTCCCACTCTGTGGGGATATGTGTGATTGAAGGGACTAAGCACCCTTGTAACTTCAAAGTGTCAAGTAACCCGGTGATACTAGAAATGTTGTTAGTTTTCCTGAATAATTCTGCCATAATCTGGACAACATCAACTACGTTGACTTCATTTGTTGGTACCACCCACTTGTCTGAATCTCGAGCCCACTTTCGTGCTTCCAAGAATAGTGTGCTGAACTTCTAGCAATCGATGACCATCTGTGAGGGCAATTTCAGCCCGAACTCTAGGAGTTGGTTCAACACCTCTGATAATTCCATATTTCTATTTTTAGAATGGGTACGAACAGCGATGCATGCCCTGGTGAGGAGTGACATTGCCTGATTAGCGAGGCTAGTAGGGTGTAGGAGGAAATATGGGCAAATTTGAAGAGGTTTAGGAGAGTATATGGGTGTGATTTGAGTTGAGGGATCGAAATCTGGGTTTTCTTCCAAGAAGATGGCATTGGTGTGATTTGGAAGTGGATTGTGAGTAGTGTTTGGCTTAGGATTGGCTGGTGGGGCGATGGTACCCCGGTCAATGAGATCTTGGATTATTTTTCGAAGGTGAAAGCATTGGTCGGTGGTATGGCCAGTAGTTTGGTGAAAGTCGTAATGAGCATCGGCCTTGAAGTTTCTTAGGAGTGGATTTGGCAATGGACGTGGATCCAAGGGTTTGATGAGGTTTCGCCTTAACAAGGCTTGGTAAACTTTGGAGAGGGGAGCATGGAGCTCAGTGTATTCCCTTCGGACGGGGGCAAGGCGGCTTTCTGGTGCCCATGATGTTGTTGGTTGAGAGATTTTGTTGATGGTTGAGACTGCAGCACTGGCAGGCTTATCATACTTTGTAGGGGTGAACTGTCCGGACACCTTCTTCGGCTCAACCTCTGTTTTAATGAGGCTTTCCTCTATTTCCACTCCAGCCTCTTTGAGAGTTCGAAAGTGGGGATAGTATTGTCCTCCCATCATCGCTCGGAGATGGGGCAAGAAGTTCTTTTTCACTATTCTAACCTGTTCTTCTTTGGATGGCCGATTAGTCATGGTAGCTGCTCGCTCCCTCCATCGGGTTATGAAGTTACTGACTGGTTTACCTGGATTCTGTTTGAGCACTCTAAATCACGATGGGTGACCTCAAGCTCTTCGTTGTATTTATATTGCAACATGAATTCTCGGGCTACATCCTCCCAGCTACGGATTCTGAATTCCTCAAGAGAAAAAAACCATTGGAGGGCGCTATCCTTCAAAGTTTGCTGAAACAATTTGGCCATAACTTCTTCACAAGCCCCTAGTAGAGTCATGGAATGATGATAATTTCGAGGGTCCACTCCCTCTGAACTTCTCGAGCAATCTTGCTTTAGGATAAGGAGACATGTGGGTGTAGTCCATGTAATTCCCAGAGATACTGACTTGGTCAAACTACTTGGTGAGCATCTTGAGATCCTCTTTGACTTTATTCAATTCCTCCTCTTTTGGATCAGCGACCATAGGCAGGTTAGCCACAGGCTGGGCAATGTTTGGCATTGAAAGTTGGGCAGGCGGTGGCCCATTGGTAGGAGGGGCACGTGGAGCGTGCTGATATTCTTCCCGAACCTGGATAGGCTCGGGTGGACCCATAGCACGAGGGAATAGCCCCTCGGGCTCTTTAGGAATTGGAACCTGGTTTCCTTGCATTTCTCGGACCTCAGTTTGGAGGTTGTCAATCTTGGACACGAGCTGAGCTAGGACTATCGTCAAATCTAGCTGTATGACTGGTACTTACTCTGTATTCTCCATGGAAAGCGGATGGATTCCAGACTCGGAAAAAGTAGTAGAGGAATGGTCGAGACTCCGGGGTGATTTGACTGAAGACCGAAGCCAATAGGGAGCCAGGCCAAGGGCTTGCAATTGACCTGAGAAGGCGTAGGATGAGATTTATTTTTGAGAAAAAGGGGAGAAACTATTTTTGGATTTTTGATAAATAAGGGAGAAATTTTTTTGATAAAGAAAGGAGAAATGTTTTTGGAGACGGAACTCAGCAAGATTATTATGATTATTATGTTCTCACTTGTATTTAATTCTCCTAAATGCAATGCCGGATGAGACCCGAGCCTGGAAAAGTGGGGTTTTAATATATGCAAAGATACGGTTTGGACTTGTAACCAGGCTCACGGACAGGGTCCCATTTTTTAAAAAATACACGAAAATTGGGCAGCAGGCCGACCTGGAATTTCGGCAGAGTTTCGGGTTGAAACCGACAATCTAAAGTGCGTGTCATAGGTTTGACACCTATATGCGGGTATGCAGTTGGTTAGGTTAATCGGCATGGGTTCCCCCCTTTGGCGTGACTTCCACGATATACTTCTTGCTCTTGCGGGCATTCGGTATGTGTGGACAAGCCATTTGATATACCTGAGTGTACGTGAATTGCCTCACCATATACCTCGTGGGGACGATACGTGTGAGAGAGAATTCGATATACTCGGCGTATGTGAACGAATTCCTTACGATATACCTCCCTTCATGACTTCAGTCAAGCAGTACGATGCGGGGGAACCGTTAGATATACGTCGAAGTTACTTGGCCAATGGAAGGAGACAGTCATATCGCTTAGGCTAACTGCGACCTGTCGGACCAACGCCCATCACGAAGTGACCCTCCAGTTACTGGGTAAAATTTGGTCAATAATAATGCTCTTTGGTGATGTCGTGTGAATCATGCATGATTCTCTTATTAGTATCTTATGATGAGAATGCCTTTCTTGATTATGCCAAATAGGGATCAAAGTACAAGTACCCAAGGTACACCAAGTATGGATAGGTGATGCGTACAACATGCGTATATATGTGATCCGAGGTGCACATGGTGCGAAGTGTACATGGAGAAATTTCTACAAGTGTGTGAACATAAGCATAAGCATGGGATACACATGGAAAAGGGGAACATGCAGATATAGGGGGAAACATAAACAAATATAGTATCCACGCAAATAGAGTCAAGCCCTCCATATATAAAACACAATACATATCCCCAGCAGAGTCACCACTGTGGCCATCCCCGATCCTCGTCGCGGGCGTGCGCACGAAGGGAAGGATCCTGGGGTCCCGCGCATCCCTCTTGGGAGCGCTTCGACAGGCGTCGTTTGAGATGTGGTGTAAAAATGTAGAGAGATTCAGAGTCGCCAGTCTATTTTACTCAAAACAGACAAAAGAAAAAGGGGAAGCCATCCCGAAGGATGGCATCTAAAGACATACTGGTGCATGCGAAACCAAAATGATTCGATAAGGGTTCGGAGGCTTAGTTGTGAAATGGGAATGTGTTAGTCACCCATTCCGCCCTTTCGGTCTCTCATGGATATTTGCTATTTTCCTTTATATTCCCCCCCCCCCCCCCCGGTGATATGTGTGCATGTGTATATATATAATGGAGGTAGGAATCCTCGACTTGTATCATGGAAAAGATAAAGTGAGTCATCCGTAGGAAGATATAAGAATAGTATTAGAAAAATAAGATTTACGCGATTACCCCTACGTTGGTCGTTATAATGGAAAAATAACGCATATGGAGTAATACGTGACAAATATATAGAATATAAGAAGATTAGATTTAAAGAAATATAGAAAGTAAGAGAAAAAGTGAGAAAAAGGACTCGACTCTCGGGTTTTACCCCGAGACGCCTACGTAACCTATAAAGGCATCAAAGTCCACGTAGTTCACATACAAAACGAGGGGTGGGGTTTATCCCATAAATCCAAATGGGGAATCTCTTATTTGTGTGTGTGTGTGTAGAAAAAGTGTTTTAGTGGTGAGAAAAGTATGACAATCCCTATTTGGAATTTATGAGTAAACCCTCTTTTTCTTTTTTTGGGGTTTTTTATTTATATGAAAATAAGAGATGTGCAATAATACTAAATAAAAAGTATATTAGGATGTGTGGGATGAGATAATAAGAGTGCTAAGTAAGAAAACGAGTTATTAAGAATTTAAGAGAATTTAAGAGAGAGTAGAGGATTTGGACCTTGAGATTGATCTTGAATGTTGGAGAGAAGCCCTTGCACTTGGATGATGATGGAGAGTGGTTAATTCACCAAGTTTGATGAAAAGGATTATAAAAAGTGGAGGTAAAAAAGGGATTTGGAAGTTGCAATCACGCTGCCTTCGAGAGAGGTTTCTTGGATTCGTTGAGAGTGAATTTTATCCGATCTGGGCTCCCCTTGCAAATGAGGGGAAGGCCTTCTTTTATAGGCTTAGGTCATTGCCGATCGGCATAGACCTGTTCCTGCCTATCGGTAGGTACCGATAGGCAGGGTCTGGAAACTGCCATTTGGTAGTGTGTTTCAGGCCTTTTCGGAAAATTGGTTGCCGAGGGCAAACCGTTGGTCAGAATTGTGCACGGGATAGACCATTGGAAAGGTAATTCAGAGACCTTTGAAAGTACTTGGACCACTCCTGGGTTCGGGAGTTGACTTTGGGTCAAATATGGCTCATAAGCGTTTGTCGGTCCATTGGACGGGGAATCACTCGAACGCAGACGAATTGTTCGTCCGCATGGTAAGTCCGAATTGTGCGTGGGGTAGACCGTTGGAAAGGTTAGGAGATTTACTTCGAAATTACAAAGAGTTTGACCTGGTTTGGGGAGTTGACTTTAGTCAACCAGGCCCTGTAAGCGTTCGGTGACCTCTCGGAGTCAAACGGTTGTTCGTCTGCATGGTAAGTCAGAATCGCGCACGGGATGGACCATTGGAAAGGGGATTTAGTGCCCTTTGAAGATTCATTTAGCCTCGATTGATATGAAGAGTTGACTTAGGTCAAATAGGGCTCGGGAGCACTCGGTGGCCTCTGGGTTAAGTTTCGGACGTAAACGGATCGTTCGTCCACATGGTAACTCAGAATCGCGCACGGGGTGGATCGTTGGAAAGGTTATTCAGTGCCCTTTACAGATTCATTCAATCTCGTTTGAGATAAAGAGTTTGAATTTTTGGTCAAACTGAGTCGGGGTGTGCCCGATGGCTTCCAGGTTAGTACTCGGGACATGACCTGGGTTTATGGTGATGAAGGGAGGTACTAGGGACCTAAGGAGAGTTAGGGGGTAACAGAATGTGGTGTCTACACATTGTTTACAAGATCCAAGTTTACATAATCATATGTAATAGAGATCTTGTGTTTGCTCCATTGTTTATGACATGTTTATCTCATTCTATTATATTTTCTTCTTTTATTGAGTCTTATAGAAGAAATAAAAAAAAAAATTGGTTTTATACATTTTTGTAAATAAAAAAAGATTTTTAGTTTTATATATTTTTGAAAATACAACAAGATTTTGTTTTTGGTCAAAAAATATTTTTGAAAAACACAAAAAGATTTTTGGTTTTTGTTCCATGAGTTTACACTTGATATGACATATTGGTCTTCTCGAACCCCCTTCATTCCATATATCCACATGGCTAGGATATTTGGTCATGATTTTGGATGCATAGATTGATCTTAACCATTTATTTAATGGGGTTATTTCGAAGTTGATTTTCATTTTGATTCGACCATGCATATGCCATCGCAGACATGCATGAATTTATTTGAATGTTTGATTTCTCATGCACATTTGAGTTTGGTGAGATGCTCCCCTCTTAATTTTGTCATCTACGCACATATTTGACTTAGGGGGAGTTGTGAATGTAAGAGAGTTTCTCGTGAGTACTTTTATTGCATTTTGAAAAAAGGATGAGTGTGTACGGGAAAGGGCTGCGAGAGGCATGTGAACTCGTCGTGAAAGCCACCGTTTAAAAGAGCCCAAGAGAAAATTAAGGCCATAAAAAGAAATTTATACCAAAAAGGGGGGAATAGTAAATCTCAAAAAGAGAAATTAGAACCTCAATAGAAAATAATTATCAATTATGAGGGTGTTTGGTTGAAAAAATACAATGGGTTTTCACAACAAGTCCTATGTTGAAAAAGTCATGTCACGACACTATTGTTTGGTAAAATCGTTAAAATTCTATACTTGTGTGTGTGATGTTTGTTTAGTTCATTAAGTTGAAAGTTTAATTGTCACATATGGCTAAATCGTAGTTTGATGATATTTAGTGGTTAATCATAGATTTTTGAACGTATCTTTGTGTTTAAATTATGATTCATTGGTGTTAGTAACACCCATTCATTCCTTTCAATGTTTAGGCACATTGATATTATGTTAATGTGTAACTCATATTTTTTTTTTGAGTCAGTTTTCTTACTATTTTCATATTGTCAGATGTTTATATCAGTTATTCATATTTTTGGGTAGGTTTTACACTATTTCTGGGATATTATTAAGATTTTTTTAAGTCGTTATAATGACTTATGTCTGGCATTTGAACAACTTCTACACGTCATTCGATTTGTGGTTGTAACAAGCTTCGCATGAGCTACAATTGACGTACAATGTTTGGTAGTTAGATGGTCATTTGGTTGGACCCTTTGAACGAGCTTCGAATGAAGGGGATACTATTTCTTATTGTTTGTAGCGAGATGTCACATGGTTCGAAAAACATCATTATAATGTTTGAACGACTTCCCTGCATCATTCAAACGACCTGGTTTATAGAAAATTATTTTTTGATCTATTTTAGTACCCGCTTGATGCATATTATTCTGATATACTTATGTGGTACTTCTGGGTTGATTGAGGACAATTTATATACATTTGATTTGATTATTTCACTGCATTATTGGATGAGAGGTTGTTTAGTCACATCATTTTATATTAATGATTTATCCATGTGACTGTTTCCTAGCTATAATTTGACGTATTCTTATTTTTATTTACTAGTTACTCATGTTTATCTAGATATGCTTTTCATGTTATATTCATGCTAGATATATGTGCATATGTTTACTTGTTCCACTAGTTGTCTATTCGAGACAAAGATGGGGAGAGATAGATATGTGATGAAGAGGGAGATTTCACTAGTATTTTCAAATTGGTATCATATTGTTTGTATATCATTTGTCCCTCCATACTTCACGTGGTATTTGTTTGTTTCGTTTGTTTAGTGATTCGTAAGATGTTCGAGATTTTGCAACTACATCACTTTCAGACAGTTCATGCTTATCGGTCTGACATATACTACTCTGTGTCCTGTACTTTTCTTTTTGGGCTTATGGGATGGAATTTAGGTCATTCGTCTTGACGGCCCAACTTATGCATTTCATTTTTTTGGTTTTGTCTCTGAATAGCCAAAGGGGGAGATTTCTAAGGACCAATTTCCAAATAGTGTCAATTTGTATGCATTTGCATTATTTCGAACAAAAACCACTTTGAGTCATAGGATAGACATAGTGTTGAAGATGTAGATTTTACTGCTCATAGATTTTACTTGTCATGATTCCCATTAAGCCTATGACATTGTGTTGAAGACATAGCAGCCAAGCTTCAAAGATAGATCATGCCGAGTTTTGGTGCATGTTTCACGTCCTCACATTGGATATTCGATATTCTCTCAGGTATGGATACATAATGGTTTATGGAATCTCAGTAAATGTTTCTAACGATGTTATTTTATTTAAATAATATTTTAAAATGATTTTTCTGAGTTATTTTGTGCTTAGAGTCGTATGAATATTGTCTTATTCTCATCTGGTTAAAATTACCTAAAGGCTCATTCAAACGGCATGTTTTTGTCGTTCAAATGATGTGGTCTTCTCATTCTAACGAGATGGGGATTTCGTTCGAACGACGCACTACCTCAAAATTATCATTTAAGGCGTCTTTCGCTCAAAAAAATGAGTGTGCAGAATATACAGAACTAAATAAGAGCTATATGTTTTATGTAATTTTTTACCAAAGCTTTTCAAAGATAAATACATCCTTCCTTGTTTATAATATCCGAGTATACATAACCATATGTCATAGAGATCTTGTGTTTGCACCATTGTTTGATTATTTATCATTCGAAGAACTGGTTTCCGGCGGTGGACTCCGTACATGTTGATCGATGGTTGTTGAGTCAGTATTAGAGGATACCATGGTACACGTGGACATGTGTGTTGTGATCCATGCATAGATGGACTCCTACGTTGCACTGTGGAGGAGAGGTTGAAGAGAAGAAGAGGCTTCAATACTTGTGGGTGTTGAGTCGTTAAGTAAGACTATAATTCTTCCTTTGTAATTATTGTATCATAGTGATTGTCTGGCCTAGACCGTCTGAGGTTTTTTCCCCTAGTGGTTTCGTCATACATCGACATGTTTGTTATCTTTCATTACTTTATCTTTCTTGATCTCACATAGATTCATGTTTAGGATTAAGAAGATAAAAGTGGCTTAATTGAAATTGGTTCACAAAATTGGTGCATAATAAAATTGGAAAAAGTTTAAAAAAAAATTATTTTCGCCTAAAGTACACACACATTGAGGGACCCCCACTTTCACATATCCTAAGACCATAAATTTGTGCCCCTCATTACCATTCCAAATCACCAAGCTTCAACCCAAAGCTTGAGTTTTCCTACTTTCCTTCACTCATTTCCATCCATGTGAGATTAAAACCCAAATTTGTATTCCAACCAAAGTTTCATTGAAGTAATGTTTCAAACCCCAAACCCATTATATCCGTGTTCCAAATCAAAGCCCGTGAGTTCCAAAATAAACCCATTTCATCCAAGTTGCCCACCCAAACTCAGTAAAAACATGTTCTTGATAATCCGAGAAAGGATGAATTTCTGGTGAGAGAAAGTTCCATTGACCTTACAAGATTTCTTTTAATCAACAAACCCATCACAATCCAGAAATTCATTTATGTTTCAAAGTGATTTAAATAGAAAATTACTCTTTAACCAATATACCCACTTGTTCATGGAGACTAAAACACAAATCTCCCAAGACAAATATACATACCCAAATCCCACTTGTGATTCAAAGTGATTTAAACTCAAAATCTCTCACTTACCAAGTTACCCCAAAACAACATATGTGCTTAGAGATTAAAACGAAAATCTCCTAAGACATTGATCCAAACCCATTCACCCCTTGAGATATATACATGGGATTACATGCTTCTTTACTTTTATGTAAAATAAGTCCACCTCACCTTGTTATAGTATAGTATTTGATTTATGCGTTGGTTACCAATATTGTATAGTTGATTTCGGGAAAACTTCATTGTATCTTCACGACCGATAGTGTCATTATTGCGGGTAGTAGATGTGGTTAAAGTACTTAGAGTGTTGTATGGGTACCTCTTAGGCAAGAACAAATGTATCATATTATTGGTTGTGGTTTTGCAAGGTGTTATTCCTTGGAGGTTTTGGTTCCATCATAAGTGAATCGGAGATAGTGAAGTTCTCAAGTACCGTCTCGAATAGGGACGTAGGCAAGGATGAACCATATGAAAAACTCAGTTTGCAAAGTTCTTTAAACCCTCTCTCCTCCCTTACTATATTAACATTCATTCTTTACTTTAAATTTCTTAATGCTTATATTTCTTGAATGTGAATGTGAATGTGAATGTGAATGTGAATGTGAATATGAAAGAATCCAAGACAAAATTAGAGTAGTCATTTTATTAACAAACCAAGAAAAGCCTTTTTACTAAGTTTCAAAGTTTATAAAATGACAATAAAAATAAAGAAAGAAATCCTTATTTGTATAAAGTTGAAAAAATGTCATTATCCTAATTCACCCACCCACCCCTCCCCCACCCCCAACATTCGGATAAATTTCAAGCCAGTAATTGGTATCAGAGCTTAGCTCATAGATACTTGTTTTGAAAAAGTATATTTTTAGTTTAAAGGTCACATCTAAAAAGGGAATTTTTAGAAAAATGATATTTGTCTAGTTTTTGGAAAATGATGGATCTTGTTTGACAAATAAAAATGGAGGACTTTTTAGAAGAAAATATATTGAGAGATTGATGTGAAAAAGAAGAATGAGAAAGTTACTATATTTGAAAAGGTTGTGTTTAAAAGACAAAGTACCCTTGATTCAAAGCAAAGGTATTTTGAAGTGAAATGGGTCTTGAAAAATGATTCTTTAAAGAAAAAAAAATATGAAAATATGTATTAGAAGGATAATGTTGTAAGGAAGAATGAATAGGTTCCTTCTTTTGAAAATATTTTTGTGAAAAGAGGAGAAAAGTGTTTAAGAGTGAAAATTGATTTTGAAGAATGCATTTGAAAAAATTGTTGTCAATGATATACATAAGTATAGGCTTGTCCAGGTGGCACCCATGTATATAAACACATCATAATCTCGTCTCACAAGCCAAGCCAGTCTTCTCACCCATACCTGATATGTACAAGTATAGTATTGTCTATACAACACTTTTGTAGCCTTCAAGAGATAATGTCCTCGTCCCATACTAGTAAAAAAGTGACGAACTTAGATGACACCCATATTACAAGGCATTAGAGGTATAGGGATGGGTGTGTCAGTCATACACAAACATCCTATCTAGTTTCTTCTTTCATCATGGAGTAGATCACTACATACTCTTGGTAAGGCCGATACCTCCAGTATCACCCTGGACGATACCTCCTGCAAATATGTTCTTCCAAGCGTGTAAACCACGACAGGGGCGGCATTTCAGTTATACTAACAGAATACCTTTATTTTATATCAACCACCCCACATGAGGAAATATTCACTATGATGACCTTGCTTTATGTATAAAAAGATGTCACTCTCTCATAGGTCACGACCTTAGCTGGGCATAGGACACATGCTGGGGGTGACACTACGCACCACAAACCTATATAAGGCAGACTATGTCTTCTTCATTTAGATAAAATTCCATAAACCCTACTGTTACTCTTTTAAACTTGATCTAAAAAGAACACCCCCAAATCCATCCAAAGAAGTTCATTATGGCCTAAGGAGAAAAGAGATTGTTGATCTCTATCGTATCCTCCTTAGAAAGGAGGTTCAATGTGGAATTAAGGAAGCGACGTATGAGGAGAAGCAAATCTGAAACTATGGAAAATAATATGAGATGACAAACACATCATACCGACTAGGTAAAACTCTTCCTCATACTTACTAAGGTAGAAGTCTCCAATATACTCCTCAGAGTCAGCACAAGAATAGTACTTTCATGAGGATTAACAAGGGTTTACTATTTGATCACCTCTGTCCAAAAGGGCATTATAGTCGAGATATTATTTCGAATAGCATATGTAGGACAATGATCATTAGTCATCTCGGCTAAGCTTGCCTAAGGCACCATCAAGAACAAAAAGAATGCATAGAGGTATATAATGTGTAAAGGGATCCAAACAAAGGATCCACATCAAGAGTCATCTATGAGGTAGAAGGTTCATGTGATAATGTGGTTGAAGGCAAGAAACCTTAGAACAGCTTGATCCAAAGGTTGGTGGACAAGATTGTCTACCACAATAAAAATCGAGCCCTGGTCACAAGAAATATGTGAACTTTTCTCCTTCTATACCAAGTATTATCAACTATTCGACACCTAGAAAGTTCAAACCACTAGTGGTGAAACCTATTTATGATGGGACCACCAATCCTGCTCATCACATAAAAATGTACTAGTCAGTGGCCGATATCTACTCCACTCCAAATGAGATGACATGCCGGGCATTTTTTTGCACTCTCATTGGTGCTTCCCATGTATGGTATACCGGTATATCGAGAGGATGGATAACAAATTTTAAACAGTTGGCTAAATATTTATCCACAACTTTTATTTCGATATGAAACTCGCCAAGAGCATGACTCGCCTGTTGAACTTAAGGTGGGGGACGAATGAGTCATTGAGAGATTTCATATCTCGGTTCAACAAGAAAAAGTTGGAAGTTGAGGATTAAAAAGAATGCTTTGCGATGACAACCCTCATTAGTGGGCTCCAAATGGGAAAACTCTGTAGGAACATTTTTAAATATCCTCCAAAATCTATGAAAAAAATTCTAGATAAGGCCGAGAGAATCATGTATGAGCAAGAGGTCATGATGGCCAACAGAGGAGACCAAAAGGAGTTAGGCAGAAGGAAATCTAGGCAAAATTAAAATAAAAATAGGGAAAAAATGGGAAAAAGAAGTCAAATGATGACAATTATGCAAAGTACACCCCACTTACTCTTAGTCTCGATCTCATTTAAAAAAAGATTAATGACGATAAAGAACTTAAATGGTCTGAGAAACTGAGGGGACCTTCCCATAAAAGAGATAATGGAAAGGGGTGTGAGTTCCACCTGCATCACGACCCTGTAATAGATAAATATGTTGGGGAGTAAATTGTGCTTAGAACATAACATTACAAATGTGGTGATTGAATCAGACTCTCTATTTGTGATGAATTTGATCAACAAAAATTGGAGACCACCATGGCAACTTGTAGATTGTGTTGAAGAGATCAAGGAGAACTTAAAGAAGCTCAATTTCAGACTGTCCCATTGTTGCAGAGAATATAACATTGTAACAGATGCCTTAGCAAACCATGGGATCAATCTTCCTTCGCTATCAGTCTATCATCATTTCTGTGATATTCCTTCTATGGTTAGAGGGGTTGTGAAGCTAGATAAAATGGGATTCCAATACATTAGGAAATTGTCAAAGTCCATATAGTCTTGCAATTGGTCTATCATAATGCTCCAAGTTTATCAGCTTTGTCTTGTTATGTGTAAGTTCACTTTGTTTTTTGAGGATTTAATCCTTCCATTAATAAAATTCTATCTGGGGGCTCTGTACCTCTTTCAAAAAAAAAGTTATGCTCTAAAAGACAAGATTTAGAAATTGTTGTTACAGGGGAAGCTGCGAAACTATGTCGACAAAGGTGGAAATCGAGATGATAGAAGGAAAATATACTTCTCATCAAGGGGAGGTTGTACAAAGAAGAAAGAATTACAAGTGAATCGAAAAGAAAATGAGTCAGGTGACGATGAGCAGGACGACACAGATCTCCCAGAAAAGCCTGGAGAAGTTGAAGGTAATCTCCGCATGATTTTGGTTTGACATTAAATTGATCTAAGAAGGAATAACAGGTAGAGGAAGAAATCCAGTCGACAGAAAGTCCTATATTGTTGAAGATAAGGTTTCTCTAAAGAGAAGAAAATTTAACCTAACAATATCTAAAGGAAAACAAGACAAGCTGAAGAAAGTGGACATTGATAGTCTCGTAGTTGGGTACTCCAAGATCGATTTCAATAGGATCCTTGTCGCCCATGACGACCCAATCGTCGTCACCACATGAGTTCATGACTAAAATGTGTCTCGTATCCTGGTTCATGGGGGAAGCTCAGTTGATTTTATGTTATGGGACTTCTTTAAAGGTTTAAAACTCAGTAAAAAAGACGTGTCACATATCATCATCCACTTATTGGATTTATCGGGGAGAAGGTTCACCTGTTGGGAATGTTTGAAATGGATGTCTACATGGTTACCTAACCGTTATGCTTGAGAAGAAGAATAAATTTTTCATGATGGACAAGAATGTATTTTTGGTCTTCAAAATCATCTTAACGATAGTAAACCTAAAAGAGTTTGAAGTCGTGCCTTCCATTGTACATCAGATGATGAAATTTTAAACTCTTAATGGAGTAAGGGAAGTCAATGGTGATCAAGTGGAATCATGCAAGTGCTATTTGACCTTGTTTGATAAGATTGAAGCCCATAAGAGGAAAACCACCTCTTACAATATTAATACCCTTCACCCAAGAGATGAACAGAAGTTGAAAAAGGCAGTCTGTAGAAGAGGTATAATCCGTCGTCCATAATGAGGACGAAAAGGAAAACACCATCAAAATGTGTAAGGACATTTTTGTCCGTTATCAATTTGTATGTCGTACGCCGTTACACCGTTGAAGAAACTCAAGATCGCATCTACATCAACGAATCCGAATATCAAAGTGTCTTCAACATCAAAACCTCTGCGAGAGTGAACTTGGTAAAGTTTTGTTTTTGAGTTCCTTATGCTTCATACTTAGTATTGGGAAATTTTTATAAAATGTTTTTATAAAAAATAAGAAATAATTTTTTTCACTCAAAAAGAGGCTTTTAAAAGTTTTTAATTTTTCTGGTTTACCGGATCGGTCCGCCCATATTTTAAACGAATTGATCCACCCCCGGACCGGTCCGCCTACCTACCGGACCGATCCGCTTTGCACCAGTATACCACGGAATGATTGCAAATCGAAGAAGCCTATTTTGAAAACGAACCGATCCGAGGTCGTACCGATCCGCCTCCATACCGGACTGGTCCGCCTGGGATAAACTCGATCAGATCCGTGAGATAGTTTTTCACCTATTCATATTTCCTATAAATATACCTATTTCGGTGGTGTATTATTCAAGTCGTTCAGAAAACGCTTCTAAGAGTACAAACACAACAAGTCTTCGTTTTTTGATGTGCCAAACATCTTTTTGATTCACACACAAAAATCCCAATTACTTTTGTGAATCTTTTGGAACCCTAAAACACAAGCTTTTTACTGTTCAACCTTTGTGGGGAGATCTTTACAACCGAGGGCTGCGTGTCATTTCTGAGGGAGTCTCTACAAAGTGTTATGGTTGCATGTCATTGAGGAGAGCTGCGGTTCTTCCTTTGTTGTTTGGGCTACGAGTCCTTGGAGGGTGTTGCGTGTATTCTCTTGCTGAGTTCAAGACTGCGTGTCTTTGTGGGTTGGTTGTGCGTTGATCCATTGTAGATTTCTCTATGTAATTTTAAGTTGCGACTTGTATATTCATAGTTAAATAAAGGTTTTTTCCTGAAATCTGTGTCTCAGCATATTTTTGTGTCACATGCTTTATTTATTTATGGGTTGACAAACGCACCTTAGATGCATGTTTAGGGACTCTAATTAAATAAGGGGTTCTTGGAAACTTGCGAATTTAATTTAATCAATTATCACACAGTCGCACTTTTTCAGGCTTGTCCTTGAACATTTCTTGAAGAAAGAACTTATTAAATTACTACGAAAAAGGTAGAGCATCTTTGCATAGAGTCACAATGACATGCTGAGAATTAACCCTAATATCATATGTCACAAACTTGATCTTAATGACAATATAAAACAGGTGAAGCAAAGAAGATGGACTTTTTCTTGGGATAGATATGAAGAAATCCAAGAAGAAGTTAAAAAGATTTAGATAACAGACTTCATCAAGGAAGTCCAATACCTAGAGTGGCTATCAAATGGAGGATGTGTAAAGACTTTATATATCTCAATAAGACGTGTTCCAAAGACAGTTCCCATTGCCTAGAATTGATCATATGGAGGATGTCATGATCGGACATGAACTCATGAGCTTCATGGATGCCTATTTAGTCTATAACCAGATCTCGATGTTCGAAGAAGATGTCGATAAGACTTCTTTCATCATAGATAAATGGACCTACTCTTATAAATCATGTTTTTCTTCCTAAAAAATGCCGGTGCCAATTATCATAGACTTGTCAACAAAATATTTAAAGATCATATTGGCAAGACGATGGAGGTGTGAAATGGAGAAATGATTACAAAAATTTGGAAGGCCGATAATAATGTAAAGGATTTGGAAAGAACTTTTGACACCATGGACCACTACAAGTGAAGTTAAATCCAACTAAGTGTGTCTTCGGTGTTAGCATTGGAAACGTTTTAGGGTTCATAGTCAATCAAAGGGACATTGAGGCCAACCCAACCAAGATAAATCCATTGATTGACATGAAAACCCTAAAAAATATTGGTGACATTCAAACATTAACAGACAGAGTCGCGTTACTTAATAGGTTAGACTCTTAAATGACCGATAAATTCCTACATTTAACAACTTAGGAAAGGCTTTGTTTGGGATGAATAATTTGAAAGAGAGATTAAGTAACTGAAATCCTATTTAGGATCACTGATGATTTTGTCTCAGCCCATTAAAGGAGAGATACTGTATGTATACTTGGCTGTCTTGGAATCGAAAATCAGTGCAACGATCGTCTGAGATGACAATGGGACCCAGAAGCCAGTATATTATAAAAGTAAATAATTACAATGGTCCAGGATGAGATATCCAAAGATGAAAAAACTTGTATATGCCTTGATACATGTGTCAAGAAAAATGAATTCGTACTTTCAAGCTCATACGATGGTAGTAATCACCAACACACCTCTCTGATAACTCATTCACAAACATAAGAAATTGATAAGGCTAATAGCTTAGTAGGTTAAGTTGGGTGAGTTTAATATCATCTATCAGCCAAGAAACATAATCCAGTGGAAGGTTTTGGCAAATTTTATGGTAAAGTTCACTTGGGAATCAACTGATGAGACAAAAGTGGAAATACAAGTTCATAATCCCGAACAAGATGAAATCTCAAAATGAATTGTAAAGGTCGTTGAACCCGACAGGCCAATAAGTGTTCCAGAATTAGATTTACTGCTAAAAAATGGTGTCCTTGCTGAAGGCCCATTCTCATCGGATAGGCGTGTGTAGAGTTTGTTTGTTTATGGCTCCTGTTGTGCAGCTAATAGTGGGGTTGGGCTGATTTTGTCAGCCCAAGACGAGATTAGTATCGAGTATGGACTAAGGTTCAATTTCAAGGCGTCCAATAATATAAGGCCTTACTAATAGGACTTGTGCTCATAAAACTGCTAGGTGTTGGCTAATTTATTTCCCATAGCGATCCACAATTGGTAGTGAATCGGGTACTGGGAATGTATGAGGTGAAAGCTGAGAAAATTCCAAAATACCTACAAAGAAAAACATGACACTAGAAAGTTTTCAAGGGGTAATAGTAAAGAGAATTTTGAGAAATGGGATTGGAAAAGCGGATGCCCTTGCAAGGTGTGCCTTAAATACAAAAATCGAGATTCAAAGAACCATTCCGGTCGAGATCCTCCCGGAGCCGAGCATCGATCGTGAGGAGGCTGAGTAGACAAAATATTTAACTTGAACTTGGGACCATCTTGAATGGACTTAATTATTGAGTACTTGAGGGGTGAAAAGCTTCCAGAGGGTAATGACTAAAGAAGAAAGGTACGCTACTGAGATGCTAAATTCACCATCATAGGTAATGTTATGTACAAACGGGTTATACTCTCCCACTATTGAGGTTTGTACATCCGACGGAAGTAAGTTATATGCTCAAAGATATTCGTGAGGGGAGCTACACGAGCCATATTAGAGGAAGGTCACTAGAAAATATAATTGTAACATAAGTCTACGATTGGCCAAACTTAGTTAAGGATGTAGTCAAACATGTTCTTAAATGCGATAAGTGTCAACACATTGCCAACATATCTCATCACCCATTTTTTCTATCATGATCCCAAGACACTTTGCAATACGGGGGGCCGATCTGGTGGACCCACTACCGAGGGATAAAGGGATCTTTCATTTCCTTAACATTGATATTTACTGTTTTTAAAATGGAAAGGGGCCGAGGCTATGGTAACTATCCCTAAAAAAAACTGTTTTAGATTCATTTGGAGAAATATCATCTATTGATATGGAGTCCTACATTCTGATATCAGATATGGAAAAAAATTCAAGAATAAGTCCTTGTTTGCCTACTATGGTAGGGTCGACATAAAGCAGTTCTTCTCGACACTAGACCAACCTCAAGCAAATGGGTTAATCAAGGTGACCATTTGGATGAGACTGGATAGAATAAATAAAAAGTTTAGAGATGTTAAGGGAAAATGGGTCAATGAGCTTCATAGTGTCTTATGGTTGTATCGGACCAATAAAAGGATATTGGCAGGACAAATACATTTTATGCTAGCATATGGGTCAGAGGTAGTCATCCTAACTAAAATCAGGTTGCCAAGTCATAGAGTCCAGACATACGATCTGAAGTAGAATTTAAAATAGATGAGACTTTATTTATAGTTTATTGAAGAGCACCAAGAAGACATGAAAATACGACAATCGGCCTATCAACAGAGAGCCATAAATTTCTACAACAAAAGAGTCAAAGCTCATATAATTAAAGTTGGTGATCTTGTACTAAAAAATGTGATATAGAAAGCTAACAAAGTCCATTCAAATTGACATGGGCCTTACAAAGTCACAGATTAAGTATTTTCAAGTACGCATAATCCCTAAATTTTGGAAGGAGATCCATTCAAAAATCTATGGAATGCTAATCATATGAAGAAATATTATCATTGAGATTATTTAATTGCTTCAGAGCACTTCCATCAAATGCAATTGAATTTTATTTCAAGAAATAGGAATGAAATGAATTGTTGTCTCATATTGTGAAAATTTGATATCTAGTTATTATATACTCATGAGAACTCTCTTTCAGTGGTATGAGAATGCATGAAATCTCGTCTCCTAAGCATGTCTCAATATAAACATTGACAGGTGGAAAATTAACTTCCTTATTTTTTTGTGACACTTAACATCATTATTTTATGGTGAAGAAAAAATTAAATATCTATCTTGTCGGTATGAGAATGCTTGGAATCTTATATCCTAGCCATGTCTCAGTATAAACCTTGATACGTGGGAAAATTAAAACCATTATATTATGGTGAAATTTAACATCATTATGTTATGGTAACACTTCACATCATTATTTTATGGTGAAAGAAAAAATAAATATCTCTCTCGGCAATACGAGAGATCTTATTGTCTCATATTCTAGGCATATCTCAATACAAACCTCAAGAGGTGTCTCTCTTTCGTCGGTAAGAGAGTGCCTGGAGTATCGTCTCCTAACCATGTCTCAATACAGACCCCAAGAGGTGGGACATTTAACATCATCATTTTGTGGTGTCATTAACATTTCTTTTATGCTGACAGAGAAATGAAATCTCTCTCTCGTTGGTATGAGAGTGCTTAGGGTCTCATTTCCTAGGCATGTTTCAATACAAACCCCGATAGGTGGGTAACTTAACAACATTATTTTATGTTAACAATTAAAATCATTATTTTATGGTGAAATAAAAATGAAATCTCTTTCTCGATGGTACGAGATTGCTTAGAGTCTCATCTCCCAGACATGTCTCAATACAGGCCCTGAGAGGTGGAACACTTAACATAATTATTTTATGGTGACACTTAACATCATTATTTTATGGTGAAAGAAATATTAAATCTATCTCTCGGTGGTACAAGAGTAATTGGAGTCTCGCCTCATAGGCATGTCTTAATACATACCCCTAGAGGTCAGAAAATTAACGTCATTATTTCATAGAGACACTTAACATCATTGTTCTATGGTGAAAATGAAACATCATTGTTATATGGTGAGTAACATAACAAAAAACTACAACTATGTAGGCACAATGCTGAAAATAAGGCAGAATAAATCACTATCATTCACAAAAGTATATGAAAATAAACCAAAAAAGGGGAATAAAGAGTTATTAAAATTCCAAAATATGGAATGATATGAATGTTTATTTAAAACAAGTTAGGCATCAGATACCACATACGGTATCCCAAAAATATCATAAATGGAACAAGTCATGTCTCGACCGCCAATTCACCAGCAATGGTAGCTTTCGGGACAGTCGACTCCTCTTTAATTATGGTGGGCCCTTGATCACCAACCTGATTTTCTTCTTCAGCAATTTTATTTGTCTTGTCCCCTCTAGCCTCAGCCTCAATGGTCCCTTCATTGATACCCTCAATCTAAATCTCCTCTAGAGCAATAATGGTTTCAGGATCCGAGAAAATCAAAGAGTTGAGAGTATCGTCCACTTCAGGGTATCTCGTGGCAAGGTCGGGAAATAAGGTAACCACTCCTTGACACGTAGCCCTGGATCCCTTCTCTAGGTATTGAATGGTGTACCCAACAAACTCATCAGACTCTTTAAATGGGCCCATCACTGCCTCATAATTGGTCTTTAAAAGATCCTTATCAGCCTCCTCTCGGGGCTTCAGAGCTTCTTTGTGATCGTCATTCAATGCAAAAAGATGAACCATGTATCGGTCTTAAATCCTAATTAACTCCTATTCATGAGAGGTTTTTTCATCAACCATCTAGTTTTTTATATTGACCATCTTCTACTCAGCCTGCTCAGCTAGTCTGATCTTTTGCTCGCTCTCAACCACACATTGATGAAGGTCCTATAGCAAAATGACAAAGACTATAGTAAGGAAGATAGGAGAAACTAAAGTAAGTACGCGACAAGACAAAACTTTCTAAAATATATGAAGTAAAATTATTACTTGAGTGACCCTATGAAGAGACAAGCTGGAAACTCTGGTAGTGCTCTCAGCATCAAAGAACTGGCTGTCGCAAGAAGGAATCACTTATGAGATAACTTTCTCAGTCTTTGCTTGGATCTCGAAAAGAGACTCATGATTTAAATTAAACTGAGAAAGATGCATGATGGTCGACGTGTCATTAGGAATGGTAACACTAAGGGTAGGAGTTTATCTTAATTTTTTTTATTCTCTTTTGATATTAGGGGATGATCCCTGAACCTATTGGCCTCCTTCCTTTTTTATAAGCCCTCTATTGTATTTGGGCCAAGATGGGGACCGATCAATGGTGGATTATGAGGAAGATTTCACTCGTTTAGATAATTTTGTGTCAGATGACGTGAACACCAAAGTAAAGAAGAAGAGAAGGTTCATGGATGGGCTAGCCTGGAGGATCAGGAGGCATTTACTTAGCAACCCAACATTACAGACTTATACATATGTTGTTAATTCTACTTTTTTGCACGGCCAAGACCACCGCTTCCACTTGAAGGGAAGTAAGAGAGTGGATGAGACAAGCCAATCAGGTAAGATAGGAGGGTTAGTGACAGTGGGGAACCTCAATAGTAGGTGGAGAGACAGTAGGGGAAGGATTCCTGACAGGGGGATCAGGCCAAGAGATTCAGGACAAGAGGTTATCGATCGAAGGGTTAAAGTTTTAGATAGGGCCAGTAGGGTTTTAACTTGTAATGGGAGGTTCTCCAGGGTCGTTGGGGCCAAGGGAACAACGAGGGAGGCCAACGTGGCAGGGGCCACTAGTTCCAGTATCAGGGGTAGCCTCGTTAGGGCTAGCAAGGCTAGAGGTAGGGGAACTTTCATGGGCATTGCTTCATTTATGGACATACATGTCATATGAATAAAGAGTGTCCATGGAGATATAGGGGTCCGTAACAGGCGTAGATAACTGTAGCAGCACCAGCTCCACTAGCCCCACAGCCACAGGGACAGATGCATTACGGGTGTGTGTATAACTTCTGGGACATACCCATACCACTAGTACCCCAGGCGCCACCAGCAGTCGAGGTTATATTTCCTATTCATGGGCATGAGGGTAGGATTATTTTTTATACGGGGTGTTGCATTCATTTATTGCAACTGGATTTGCACGAGCAGTCGATATTTTAGAGATAACCTCATTCACCTTATATGTGTAGAGACATTGTTGGGTAGTGGATTACTTATTCACTCGATATGTAGAAGGGTGGACATCGTTATTGGGAGATTGAGCTTATCATCATACCTTCTTGTGTTAGATATGCAGGGGTCTGATGTCATTATAAGCATGGATTGGTTGGCATGTTACGAAGCGACGGTAGACTGTTACGAGAGGACCATGGTGTTCTACATTCTCGGGTAGGAGATGTACTTAGTGGCAATGCCTCTTCTTGATGGAAGGTCACTCACCCACTTATATTATATTGTGGAGGAGACCTCACAGGAGGTAGTTATCCCGTTAGACTCGATTCCAATTATGAGAGATTTTGAGGATGTATTTCAGGAGATACCAAGATTGCCACCTAGTCGGATACGAGACCGGTTGTCTGATCACCGTATCGCATAGCCCCTTCAGAGATGTTGTAGTTGTGGGAGCAGATTCAGAAAATTTTAGGTCAAGGTTTTATTCAGCGAAGTACATCATCGTGGGGCGCACCGGTGTTATTCGGGAAGAAGAGGGATGGTTTTCTTCGCTTATGTGTGGACTACAAGGAGCTGAATAAGGTCATGATACAAAATAAGTAATTATTATCGATGATCAATGACCTGTTTGAGCAGTTAAGAGGAGCTACATAATTATCCAAGATTGATTTCAGATCGGGATATCACAAATTTCGCATTCGAGAGGAGGATGCTCCTAAGACATCTTTTTTATCACGGTACGGATTGTACGAGCGCAGGGTGGTTCCGTTTGGGCTCACCAATGCGCCATCAGTGTTCATGGATCTCATGAGCATGGTATTCAGGGAGTTTTTGTTCCAATTTGTGATCGTGTTCATGGACAACACCCTTGTTTACTCTTGCACTGAGGAGGACAACGCAGAGCATCTGCGTAAGGTTCTAAAAACACTTCGAGATCACCAGTTGTATGCCAAATTTGAGAAGTGTGTGTTTTGGCTATGGGAGGTACAATTTTTAGGCCATATCATGTCTAATAGGGGTATTATTGTTGATTAAGGTAAGTATCAATGGTGAGAGAGTGTGGGCAGCTCACGACACCGACAGAGATTCATAACTTTTTGGGGTTGGCCAGCTATTATCGTTATTTCATTAAGGGGTTCTCAAAGATTACGTGTTCGTTGAAAAATCTGACTCGCAATGGGGTACCATTTGTGAGGATTAATCACTATCAATTAGCCTTCGATTATCCAAAGGACAAGTTGACATCAACACCTATACTCGCATTGCCTAAGAGAGGGGTGGAGTATCGGGTTTACACGGATGCATCCTTGCAGGGACTTGGTGGTGTATTGCAATAGGAGGGGAGGGCTATAGCTTATGAATATCTTTAGATTAAGACCTATTTCAAGAATTACCCCACACACGACCTTGAGTTTGTAGCAGTTGTGTTTGCTTTGAGGATATGGAGACACTATCTTTTGGGGGATAAGTTTACGTTATTCACGGACCACAAATCAATTGAGTATCGCTTCACTAAAAAGTATATGAATATGAGACATAGGAGGTGGCTTGAGTTCATGAAAGACTACCAGTTTGACATTCGGGTTAATCCTAGTAAGACTAATGTGGCGATAGACGCGTTGGGCCAATGACCTACGGGGGAGTTAGTGGAGGTATGGAAGGCAAAATGGAAGGATCTTCGACATAATGATAGGATCTTTATAGCATGCATGTTAGTTATAACTATCACTCTCGAGATTGTTATGAGGGTAGTGAAAGCACAGGAGAAGGGTCAGTTCTGTCAGGATAATGTACGCCATTTATTAGCTGAGGGTACAGAGTCTTACTCGATCAGTTCACAGGGAGGCCTACGTTTTAATGGGAGTCTTATAGTGTCAGAGAATAAGGCCTTGAGGATGAGATTATGATAGAGTCCCACATTTTGAGGTTTGAGGTACATCTCGCTGGAGATAAGATGTACCATGACATGAGGAGACAATATTGGTGGGCAGGGACGAAGCGGGACATAATAGTGTTCGTCTTGAAGTGTGTTACCTATGAATTAGTTAAGGTAGACCACCATAGGCCTTCAGGGATGCTACAACCACTAGAGATTCCCGTGTGGAAGTGGGAGAGTATTTTGATTGATTTTATTACATGCCTACCGACGTCACTGAGGGGTCACGACTCCATTTGGGTGATAGTGGATCTACAGACCAAGGTAGCCCATTTCTTTTTAGTTTGTACCGATTTTGAGATGATGCAGTATATACAGCTATTTATTGCGGAGATAGTTAAGCTGCATGGGGTACCGGTTAACATCATGTCTGATAGAGACAAGATCTCTGTATCTCATTTTTGGCAAAGTTTTCAAGGGTCCATAGGCACTAACTTGCGGTTGAGCACTGCATATCATTCGGAGATAAACAGATAGACTGAGAGGCTCAATCAGATGCTTGAGGATATGTTGACGATGTGTATACTTGATTTCAGAGGTGATAGGAGAGATACCTTCTGATGATGCCAAAAATGGTATCACCAGGTCAAGATGTATATGAGCTCAAACTAGACAACAATAGTGTACAGAAGATATAATGTATAGACAGAAGGAGATGAGGAAAAGAAGAAGATGATGTCAAATATAAGTGGATCGGTCAGAGCCCACGTCCACTGTGTAGGTGAGTGATCTTCACTATCCAATAAGGGCTCTAATGGCCTGTGTTACAATGCAATCACTTCACTTTCTCTCTCTACTGTAAATGTACCAGATTTTTGCTAGGGTTTTTAATATTATGATACCTTTATAAGGTAGAAGAAGACATGTATATATAGTGCTTGGGGGGGTGTAGTGTACCCCCCAATCATGTCATGAGCATGTGTGTGGTGATCAAACCAATCTTTTATGGAAACCTGGTTGTGCCACATGAAGATAATGATGACCAAATATTCCCTCACGTGAGGGGAATGAGTTACTTATAATGTTTTAGTCCACGTGTTCCAAGTCTCCCATGTGCTTGCATATGCTCGAACCTGTGATGTCATCCACTGGAACCTCATCCCAGTCGAGTACAATATTGGTAAGTCCGAGAGTTTAGTTATTCTGCCAATTATAAGTATGACCTCGGCCATGTAGATGAGCCGAGGTTGTATATTGGGGCCTGGTTGCACTGTCGGTTAGAGCAGAGTATGAGAGTGACCATGGTTGAGCCCATGAGGTATTGCCAACCTCAGCTGCGAATCAGCTGAGATTGATCATTGATGGCCGACCTTGTGAAAGATGAACTTTCTGATGGTTGTTGTGATATTTTTGATGACTCGACCCTTAGGTTGGCCGAGGTTATTGACCCGGGTACACTTTAGGCATATCAATCACCCCCTAGCCTTTAGTCTTCTATTTGAGTAGATGGTTAAGGGGTATATAGTTCAGGCAGGTGGAGGGACGTTTTCTCACCTTGGGATGTGGAGTTATATATTGGACACATATCACCCTTTGAAGTGGATTGCGTCTGCCCCAAGATAATAATGACCTAACGTCGCCTCTTTAGGGTTTCTAGTTTCAATGATGAGGGCCTTGATATTCGTTCCTCATCATTACAATGGTATATAAACCATTTCGCCCTTTCATTTCTCTTTTTTCTTCTTCAGTTTTCTCGCTTAGAGCCCTTTCTACAACTTTCTCCTCAAAAACCTCCATAGGTCTGCTACGATTCAAGGTTCCTTACTCTTAATCTCTTCTTCCCTCAATCAAACTCAGTCGGGTATTGTTCTTCAACCTTTCCTTTTTCATTCTGGGCATTAATTTACACTTTTGATTTTTTGGTGAGCTTTTCCTTTTTCCGATGAGGTTTTTCGCCACTAGTGGGTGGTTATAAGGTTAGGTTTGTAGTGGTTAAGTGACTTTGGAACCATACCAGGCCACTCTACGGATGTTTTTGCCAAAGACTCCCACTTTTTAGGATTTTCGGTGACCCTCCGATCATCTTCTCCGGTGACCCAATCTTTGACTGTTTTTGGTGTTCTTGGTGAAAACCTTTTGGATTCCAAGTTTTGATCTTTAGTTTGGGTAGTATAAGTTGTTTACTAGTTTTCCTTTTTAGCTCAAACTCTCTAAGTGTATCATCGTCTATCGAATGCTACGACCCATGTATAAAATTTCTTAAGAGTTTCCAACTCTGTGTTAGGAGTGTTTCAATAAGATCAGACAACTAGAGTTAGCCCAAGCTGAGGCTCGTGAGGCCAAGGCTTTTCCCTTCAGGATAATTTATCCTCTACCATTAGCTATCATATACCTTGAACCGGCCAAGGTTTATGATCCCATATCTGAGTACGATGCTTGAGACCCTATGTCAACATCTGAAGCGGTCGAGTCCGTAGACTCATTCCAAGAGGCTATGGATTTCTCTCCTAGGCAAAGTGGAGTTTCTGAGGATGAAGAGGTTTCAGATCGTGACTCATCCCACAGAGATGCTATCACTTCACGTAGATCTCCTTCCATATAAATATTGGGTCCCAACATATCTTATCCTCCTCCCTTTGAGCATGTTTCTCTATTAGGGTATACTGGTGTAGAGTTTGCATAGAGATTCCCTAGTGGTGTCCCCACTGAGGTTCGGGATGAGGTTGTTAAGAAATATGATGATAAAGGAAGTGAACTCGATACCTCTGTAGTTGCGGGGTACGAGAGTACCATAAATGAGTACGATCTTTTAGTCTTCAGATACCTATATTCCATTGATTCCTCGATCATCTTGAGGAAACCTCTGAAGGACGAAAGGGCCTTCGATGACCGGGAGGGTGAAATTTGCGTCTATGAGCAGATGTTCAAGTTAGGTTTTCATCTTCCCATCCACCCAAATATCATAGCCATACTCTCTTACATAAACCTTCCCCCTTCCCAACTGTCCCCAAATTCTTGTAGGGTTATGATTGGGGCTATCGTCCTTCGGAAGGATGTTCACCGTACAAACTTTCTAGTTAGAGTTTTACTACTTCCTACATTCCCTCGTCTGCCAAAAATCACCCTGTCTACTACCACTTCGTATATAGGGAATCTAAGAAGAAGATTCTCTTGGTTACCTAAACTTCCAACCATAATTGGAAACCTCGATATTTCTTTGTTTATGGGGCCTGGGAGTTTGGCCCAGACAAGGGTTGTGGAATATCGGTTCCAAGGACCCCTCTGAAATGGGCTAAAGTCTCCTATGCAGCTAAAGCTAACACTGGCCTTAGCCGGGATAACTACAAGAATATAGAGGACCTTCAAAACTAAGGCGTGAATGGTCGTCTTATTAAGTATGAACATTTAATGGCCCCCTATTACCTTTCTGAAACAGGTTTGGGGGTGGTCCTCTGGAAGAACTTCGTAAGTTTCCAAATTTTTCATACCAAGTAATGTATCATACTTTTTATCTGTCTGACTTGCTAACTCAGAGACTTATCTTTCTGCAGAGCGACCAGCAGGCATTTTTGACGACTTTTGGGAGATGTCGGCCCCCATCCTTACAAAGCTTATGGAGAAACGTGGTGGTAAGAATGTACCCCCTCCTTCCCAAACAAAAAAGAGATTCGAAACCTCTAAGGCTGATGCTACAAAGAAGAGGAAGGCTCCCACTGACCCGGCTCATACGAGGCCAAGCAAGACTCCCGCCAAGAACCATGCCATACCTATTTTTATCGACGATGCTTTGGCTGCCCGTCTATCGTAGCTCAAAATAGGAGACATCATCATTCCTGCAAGTTGTCGATGCTATTATCACCATCATGACTGTGGAAGACAAACGTTTTCTCCAAGCATTAGATGTCCCTCTATTAGCCTAGTTTACCCTCCACAGGGCAGTTCAGGTATCAAAAATTTTCTTCTGTGTTGTCTTTACTCTTTAAAAGTTATTATTCATATGTTTGATCTTACTCTGCAGAGTGTGGTGTCTCTTCACCGATTACTTGACTAGACCTTGAAGAGGTTGCCCCTTATACAAAAGGGCAAAGATGCTGAGAAAATCGAGGGAGATCTGAAGGCTGAGGTGGAGAGGTTAAAAGGGGATCTGAAAGATAAAGACAGAGAGATCACTCAACTGAAGGAAGATCATAATAAGTCCCTGAAGGCAAAGGATCAGAGTCTTCAATCAAAGGTCGATGCTGCTGTCAAGGTTGCTTTGGCCAATGCTATTGATTAACTACAAGATACGCAAACACAACTTAGTGAGGATAAACTCAGTTTGAACTCACAAATTTCTCGTGTATAACTCAAAAGATAATAATGAACTCGAAAGTAACTGATTTCGAGGGAGCCGAACACCCCAACCACCATTAACGATCTCCGTAAAGTATTAAAAACTTTGCAATAAATGACAATGGTGGGTGATTAAACTCTCTGGTTCGTAATAAATTTCTCTCTGATGTATATTCTCTCTAGTAATAACTTCTGAACTCTCAAAAATGAACATCCTATCCCCAGGGGTGGTTGGGGTTCTTAAATAGCCCCCCCCCCCCCCCCACACACACACACACTACCCCTGAGGCAACTCAGTCATTAATGCCTGTGAAAGACATCCATCATACTTTATGTCACAAACATTAAATACCTGATGCACTAGTTATCTCCACATCATAAACATAAAATGCCTAGACATGCCTTTTGCCTAACCACTGTGTGTCAGGTGGTTGTCATCACAGAGGTGGCTCACCAACTGTCTGACAGCCCCAAATACCATGGTGGTTTACTCAAGTGTAGATTTGATATTGTCCAGCTGGCTAGTGACATCACCAACAGTAGATGTGACATTAAGTAGAGGGTTATTTGGTCCATAACTCAATGCCCGATGGAACCCAAGGCTTCTCTGCCCATGGTTTGGTGTTTTACCAGGTGTATCTAAGATGTTCAGGACAAGCCCCAATGGTGCCTCACTTCTCAATCCTCCAAACCAAGTCCCTCTGAAGTTCCCACGATGAGGTCGTTCGATAGAACATGAAATCTCTCCTAGGCCCTGCTAATCTTGGTCTTTCGTGAGTACCATTCGACCTCACACTAAAAAATCATTATACTTATTACAACTCATGGTAAATGTAAATAAAGAGATACAATAAGGCTAAGTAAAAAAATACAACTAAAGGATCAGCTCTCTCGGTCAACTTCTTCATTGGGTATCCCTCTGGGCTACCACGCTGACCAACCTCACTTGAGCTACATCACTACCTTACTGAGCTGCATGACTTTGAGCTGCAACACTGCCTTACTTAGCTGCATCGTATTAAGCTATCTAACTGAGCTCCATCGCTTTAAGCTGCAACGCTGCCTTAATCCCAAATACTGTTGTTAATGGGGAAATTATCTCTAAACTCAAGATTACCTTCAAGCCCCCTCTACAATGTTTATCCTCAGAATTTCACCAAGTAAATGATGTTAAATGTTCAAGGTCACCAAATTATGGTTTTTATCCTCAAAATTTCAGCAAACTAATGATGTTAAAGGTCTGAGGTCACCAAATTATGGTGTTTATCCTCATAATTTCACCAAGTAAATGATGTTAATTGTCTGAGGTCACTAAATTATGATGTTTATCCTCATAATTTCACCAAATAAATGATGTTAAAGGTCTGAGGTCATCAAATTATGATATTTATCCTCGTAATTTCACCAAATATTTTGATGTTAATGGTCCGAGGTCACCAAATTATGGTGTTTATCCTCATAATTTCACCAAGTAAATGATGGTAAATGTTCGAGGTCACCAAATTATGATGTTCTTCTCATACATTCACCAAATAAATGATGTTAAAGGTCTATGATCACCAAATTATGGTGTTTATCCTCATAATTTCACCAGATAAATGATGTTAAAATACATACACTAATACGAAGATGTTGACAACACTGATATTTCTCTATGATATTTACTTCTTCATAAGTTGATACATGGATTACGGGAAAATAATGCAACTACAACATCATAAGTAATATTTCTTCAAATAGTCGGCATTCTATGGGTTTGAGAAGGGCTCTCCTTCTAAATTTTCTAATCGGTATGTGCCTGGGACGAATTCATCAGTTACCCTGTAGGGGCCATGCCTATTTGGATGGAGCTTATTGGGATTTTTCCATGTCTTCTTCAAAACCAGGTCTCCCATGACTATCGGCCTCTTTTTCATCCTTTGATTATATAATTTGGCAGTCCTCTACTGGTAGGCTACTTGCCTAACCTCGGCATCTTATCTTCTTTCTTCAATCAAATCAAGATCAATTCTTCTTTCCATAGCATTTCCCTGAGGGTCATACATCTGAACTCTATGAGTAGGAAGGCCAATCTCGGTAGGGATGACAGCCTCTGAGTCGTAGGCCAATATGAATGAGGTCTCCCCTGTAGGAGCCTTGACTGTCGTCCTGTAGGCCCATAGCACAACATATACTTCTTCAATCCATCCTCCATTTGCCTCTTCTAGCTTCTTTTTAATCCCATCAAGTATTGTCCTATTTGTCACCTCTATCTGCCCATTTTCCTGGGGTTGGCCGGGAGAGGAGAAGAATTGTTTGATTCCAACTCTTCATAATATTTCTCTAAAGAGGCATTCTTAAACTGCATCACATCGTATGAGATTAGGGTATTTGGGAGGCGAAAAAAGAGATTATGTTTTTCTAGATAAACTGAAATGTCTTTTGTTTTATGATGGTGATCATTGGCTCAACCTCTACCCACTTCAAAAAGTAATCTATCACAATAATTAAGTACCGATAGTTATTCACAGCTCTTGTCAAGGGTCCTACCAAATCGATTCCCCATACTTCATATAGCTAGGGAGATGTGATGGAGGTCAGAGGTTGATGAGGCTGATGGGGAATGGTAGCAAACCTCTGGCACTTGCCACATTTCTTTACATATGTTATGTCATTTTTTGCCAGGGTCGGCCACCAGTACCCAGAGTTATAATACTTTTGGCTAATGATCTTCCTCTAATATGGCTAAAGCAGGAACCCTAATGTATATCTTTTAGGATATTCGGCACCTCAGATGGAGGAACGCATCTGAGAAAAGGGACCCTTTTTTTGTACAAGGTGTCTCCTATAATGGAAAATTTGGCAGCTCTGTACATCAGCTTTCTTCTCTCGGCTTTTGATGAGGGTAGCTCCCCCTCTCTGATGTATCTGATAAGAGGATCCATCCATGAAGCTTCCGTGCGTAGATTTAGACAAGGCATGAATGTGTTATCTTCCTCTTCAATAGATGGCCGAAGAAAGACCTCTACTGGTACTATTCTTCTAATGTCGGTTTTTGTACCTGAGGCCAACCTCACGAGTGCGTTATCTTGGTCATTGTCTAGCCGAGGTATTCTCTCCAGCTTTACCTCCTTGAAACTTTCCAACATCTATCCTACTTTTTTAAATATTTATCCATTCTCTTGTCCTTGGCTTCATATACTCCTAAGATTTGATTTACCACTAGTCTTGAGTCACTATTGACTAGGAGTTAGTCGATATTAAGAGCTTGGGCTAGAGAGAGACCTGCTACTAAAGCTTCATATTCAGACTCATTGTTGGAGTCATTGAAATTAAACCTCAGAGCGTACTCTATATCTGTGCCATCTAGCGCTGACACTATTACTCGGGTACCACTTCCATTTTGGCAGGACGACCCATCAATGAAGAGTCTCCATACATCATCGACCTTAAAAAAGTTTCCCTCTGTCAGGGATCCTTATTTAAAGAGATACCTTCCTTCTTCATTCTCGGTTGTCTTTCCTCTACTATGCTTATCTCGAGGTCATACATGGAAGATCCAACACTTCTTTTTGGATGGCTTTCTGCAATCTCACATTTTTATTTTTCAACCTTGACCTCGTCCCAAGTGAAATCGGCCAAAAAATTAGCTAGTTCCTGCCCTTTGATTTTCGCCCTTGGCTGGTAGACAATGTCAAATTATCCCAGATCAATTACCCAAGCCATTAGCCTCCCTAATTTTTTGAGTTTGTGGATGACATGTCTGAGCGGTGAGTCATTAAGGATGACTATGGAGTGATCTTGGAAGTACGATTTTATATTTATAGAAGCATGAATCAAAGAACAAGCCAACTTCTCCATCCTAGGATATCTCTGCTCAGAACCTTAGAGGGCTTTGCTGTTGAAATATACTGGTTTCTTTATCCCATCATCTTCTCTTACTATAGCAGCGCTAATTACCGACTCTGAGGTGGCTATTTACATACACAATTGTTCTCCTTGGACTGGTCGGGATATAAGTAAGGGGGAGTTGAGGTAGGACTTAAGCTCTTTAAAAGCTTTATCACATTCCTCATTCCATTTAAAATCTTTTCTGAGGATTTTAAAAAATGGAAGATATTTATCAGTAGCTCTAGAAACAAACTTATTGAGGGGATCCACTCGTCCAGTAAGTCTATGAACATCTTTGATAGTCTCAGGTTTCTTTATTTCCATTAAAGATTTTATCTTCTCTCGATTAGCCTCTATTCCCCTTCGATTGACAATGAAGCCTAAAAACTTTCCAGCTCCAACCCCAAAGATGCATTTGGCAGGGTTGAGCGTCATCCTATACTTATATATGGTATCAAATGTCTCTTCAAGATCGGCCACATGAGTGTCACCCTTCAGACTCTTTGTCTACATGTTGTCCATATAGACCTCCATGGACTTTCTAACTTGATCTTCAAACATTTTATTCATTAGACGCTGATATGTAGCCCCAATATTCTTCAAGCCGAAGGGCATCACTTTGTAGCAATACTTACCCTTGTCTGTCATGAAGGTTGTCTTCTCTGAGTCAGCCGGGTCCATAAAGATTTGGTTATATCCAGAATATGCATCCATAAAGCTCATTAGCTCATGACCTGTTGTGGTGTCAATGATCTGATCAATACGTGGAAGAGTAAAGTTGTCTTTAGGATAAGACTTATTCATATCGATGAAGTCCACGCTCATCCTCCACTTCCCATTGGCTTTTGGCACTATGCCAGCATTGGATAGCCATTTTGGGTAGATGATTTCTCTAATGAACTCGGCTTCTTCAAGATTCTTCACCTCGTCTCTGATAACATCATACTTTTCACAGGATTAAATCCTTCTCCTCTGCTTAATAGGCTTAGCATCGTCTACCACACTAAGTTTATGACACATGATCTTAGGGTCAATACCTGGCATGTCTGCATAACTCCAGGCAAAGATGCTTTGTCTTCTCTTTAGTAGCTTGATCAGCTCTCCTTTGATATCAGGCTTTAGGGTTTTGTCAACCTGGATGGGTTTTTTCGGCTCATCCTCATTAAGGACGATGGATTCTACCTCTTTCACGGCCTCTCCCTTTTTGAGCTTTGTCTCATCTCTCAGATCAAGAGTGTCAATGCTGTAGGTAGTGATTTCTTTTTTGTATGACTCTCTTTCCTGAGTAGAGTTGAATTAGCATTCATGTGCCAAAGTTTGGTCACCGCGAACTTCCCATACTCTATAAGGAGTCAGGAATTTTATCATCTGGTGGACTATTGAAGGCACGTCCTCAAACTCTTTCAGGGGCACTCGTCCAAGTATGAGGTTGTATGCTGAGAAGGCATTCTCATTCATGACAAAAAAGTTGATTTTTCTAGTTAGCCATCTTGGCCATTCATCCCCCATTATTATATCCATCTCATACATCCCCAATAGGTGAACTTTCTCTCCCTAAAATCGATCAGTGGATGGTGGTAAGGGATGAGCCTTTTTCGTCTAAGTCCCAACGCCTTAAAATAAGGCCAGAACATGACATCTGTCGAGCTTCCCTCATCAACTAAGATCCTCGACACCTCACACCCATGAACTTTAGTTGTGATGATTAGGGGGCCATTATGTGGGGCTAGGATACCCTTAAAATCTAGTCTTTAGAAGCCGACTATTAGGGTGTCCATATCCGCCTTCTTCGTTTTCTCAAACTTTGTCACTACCTTTGCCTCTACGACATGAGCTTTTCTATCGGCAATCTCAGAGCATCCTCCTACTATTCCCCCACAGATCATATCTATACCAAAAGAGATCATGTTTAACCTCTTTATTGGGAGAACATCGTCCTTTGGTGGGAGGTTCGAGTCATCATTGTCATTGTCTGAGGGATCATCACCTCGAGCAGGGGCATCTTCTCGGCATTTATCACTCCTTTTCTTCCTAGGTTCGACTCTGCCACCATGTGAGGCTCTAGTATCCACATACTTCGTTAGCTTTCCGAACTTAAATATCTTCTCAATCTCTTCCTTCAAGCATAAACACTTGTCAGTCAGATGATGGTGGTTTTGGTGGAACTCACACCACAAATTTTTGTTCCTCTTATAAGGAGGAGACTTTAGATTTTTTGGTCATCTTAAAGACCCATCTATCCGTATCTCATTGAGGATGTGTTCACAGCTTACAGTCAATAGAGTGTAGTCTGCAAACTTATCGTCAGCCGACCTTTTCTTCCTGTCTTTGTTCTTTTTTCTGAAACTCGCCTCCACTACTGTTATCTTTCTCATCCTCATACCTAATAGACATTGCTTCCTCTCCATTAATAACCTTACCATCTATTACTAGCAACTCAGTCATAGACTTGGGAGGGTCTTCACCAAGATTCCATAATAGCTTTCCCTTTTAGAGTCCTCCAACAAGGGTTGTCATAGTTATGCTTGCTTCATAGTCCTCCACTTCCAACTTTTCCTTATTGAATCTTGCGATGTATCTCTCAGACTCTCATTTTTCCCCTGCTTGACATAAAGTGGACGGGTTATATTTTTCTGAGGCCTCACCCCATAACAGAAGTTATGGATAAATTGATCGGCCAACATTTTAAAGTTCTCTATGGAATTCTTTGGAAGGGATGTGAACCATACATGTGCAGCCCCACTTAGAGTGCTTCAGAAAGCTCGACACCTCATCTCATCAGAGATGGAGTAGATATCTACTACTGGCTGGTACATTTTTATATGATGGATAGGGTTGGTGCTTCCATCGTACT
This sequence comes from Sambucus nigra, assembly GCA_949130495.1. Lineage (NCBI taxonomy): Eukaryota > Viridiplantae > Streptophyta > Magnoliopsida > Dipsacales > Adoxaceae > Sambucus > Sambucus nigra. The sequence continues at coordinate 382,138,984 of OX422224.1, forward strand.
TAGGACACACTACAGGAGGCTTGAACTTGGCCGGGATTAGAAAGATGACGATTTTTTCTACAAAGGGTGAACCTTCTGAGTACCCCCTATGCAAGGGGTCTCGAATTTTTAGGATATCCCCAATCTTATCTTCAAGCTTTTGAATTGAGTCATTCCATGGCTTAGCAACGTCATCCTGGCTGAGGTTTTCCCCTGTCGTCTCCAAGGGTTCAACTGGGGGTTCCCTTGCTACAGCGCGACGTCGATTGTTGACCTCCCCCTTGCCTCCGTCTCGACCATGTGGTGAATAGGTCGTACAGCAAGACTTCTCTATGGCCGATAATCTCCCCCTTCTCTTATGGAGCCATCAAGACTTCTTGACCTTGATAACCTCTCCCTCAGGTTATTAACTGGGCCGAGCCTTTCAAAAGCTGACCCTCTGCTTAATCGATCAATTATTGAGCCTCTTGGGCGAGCATCAGAATCTCATCTACCACAGTGACCTCGGTTGTGGTGAATAGGTCGTACAGTGTTGTTGGAAATCTCATAAGGTTACCAAGATTTAATCGGAGCATCATCGGCTTCCACATCATCATACTGATCCTCAGGTCAAGGGTGTCCTTTCCTCACCAGGTGTAAATGCCTAGGGTCAGCAATGTCCCTCCACCATTGGGGAGGAAGCATATCTTTGTGTGCTGCCTAGGGTGGTCCCTTGGGCTCCCAGTGTTATTCTTGTACAACTGTTGGAGTGATCATCTCCGGTGAGATTCCTAGTGTCCTCATCATCATATTTTGGATGAATTGGGAAAATTGCTCCTTCATTTCTTGTTGACTAGCCACCAAAGACTTCAAGGAAGCAGGCCCCTCAGCCATCTCGAACTGTGGTGGTTCTTGGCTGGAACTAAGCCCTCCACCACCAACTGGAGGAGGAGGTGGTGGTAACTCTGGTGCCATATGTTTAAGCTATGATTAAGAGACTGGTGTGCTTGAAAACCTTAATGGATCTCTTTTAGTGGTGAAACAACTCCACACAAAGGGGGGGGGGGGGATTGGTTCACCACCAGAGTCTCCGATGAGTCCAAGCTTTACGAAGGAAGAGATATAGCCTCTGGTTCCCATAAATGGTGCCAAACTGATGATGCCAGAAATGTTATCACCAGGTCAAGATGTATATAGCTCAAACTAGACAACAATGGTGTATAGAAGATATAATGTATAGATAGAAGGAGATGAGGCAAATAAGAAGATGATGTCAAATATAAGTGGTTCGGTAGAAGCCTACGTCCACTGTATAGGTGAGTGATCTTCACTATCCAATAAGGGCTCTAATGGCCTATGTTACAATTCAATCACTTCACTTTCTCTCTCTTCTGTAAATATACCAGAGTTTTACTAGGGTTTTAAATATTGCGATCCCTTTTCAAGGTAGAATAAGACATGTATATATAGTGCTTAGGGGGTGTGGTGTACACCCCAAGAATGTCATGAGCATGTGCATGGTGATTAAACCAATCTCATGTGGAAACTTGGTTGTGCCACATGCAGATAATGATGACCAAATATTCTCTCAAGTGAGGGGAATGAGTTGGTTACAACAATTCAGTCCACGTGTTCCAAGTCTCCCATGTGCTTGCGTATGCTTAGACCTGTGATGTCATCCACTGGAACTTCGTCCCATCCGAGTACGATATTGGTAAGTTTGAGAGTTTAGTTAGCCTGCCAATCATAAGTATGACCTCGGCCATGTAAATGAGCCGAGGTTGTATATTGGGGCCTGGTTACACTGTCACCTAGAGCAGAGTATGAGAGTGACCATAGTTGATCCCATGAGGTGTTGTCGACCTCGGATGTTGATCAGAAGAGATTGATCATTAATAGCCGACCTTGTGAAAGACGACCTTTCTGATGGCTGTTGTGAGATTTTTTATGACTCGACCCTGAGGTTGGCTGAGGTTGTTGAACCCGAGTATGAGGCTACACTTAAGGCATATCACATTCCATTGGTAGAGTTTGCGTATAATATCTCTTATCAATTCACCATCGTTATGGCACTGTTTGAGACACTATATGGGAGACCTTATTGTTCACCCGCTTGCCGGTCAGAAGTGTGGGATAAGAAGTCATTAGGGCTATAGATGAAACAAGAGACTATTACCAAGATCGAGATGATTCGAGGGTGTATTCAAATAGCTGAGGACGGGAATAAGAGTTATGCAGATGCATACCAGAGACACATTGAGCTAGAAGTTGGTGACCAGGTGTTGGTATGGGTGTCCCCCATGAAGGGGATCGTGAGGTTTGACAAAAAGGGGAAACTAGTGCCGACGTATGTGGGACCCTTCCCTATTATTGAGAGAGTGCGACTAGTAGAATATAGACTGGGTTTTCTAGAGCATCTATAGTAGATACATGACGTCTTCCACGTGGCTTACTAAAGAAGTATCAGAGGATCGAGAGAAATTTTTAGCACATTCCACTCGATGAAATCTATTTACAGCCAGACATGTCATGTGAGTAGAGACCCGTGGCTATTCGAGATCATAGTGAGCGAAAGTTACGATCTAAGGTGGTATAATTAGTCAGAGTTCAGTGGGGACACCACAGTGTTGACAAGTCGACAAGAGAGTAGGAGGATGACATGAGAGAGAAGTATCCAGAGTTATTCGCCATAGGTATGAGCTAATTTTGAGGACGAAATTCCTTTGTAAGAGTGGAAGTATGTAACACCCAGTTTTTCTGAGCATTTTAATATTTAATTAATTCGGGTAAACTTAAATCACAAGTGTGTCATAATTTAATTGAATTAATAATTACATGGGTGTTTATATATTAACTGGGAGAGATAATAATTTATATAAACAGAACAAAAAGACTTATTATGTGTGTAGTAAATTATATGTGACTATTATTATACGTCGTAACGAGTTAAATGATGGGATTTATTTTATCTCAACCAAGAGTCAGGTATAGACTATATTGGGGTCGAGATGGATACTTTTGGTAAAGTGATTCAGATAACAATTCTGAGTGCGCAATTCATTTTGGATGGGTCGAGATGGTCAAAAAAGAGAAGTCGGAGATAGTAATTGGGTCTCGAGACATTTTTAGGCATAACCGGGCCCACACAGGGGTGTTATGGTCATTTGGGCTTGGCCCATAACCTTAATTTAGGGATTTACAACATTAAAACTAAATTAATTAGTTAGTGGCAGATATAACTCAAAAAATAAAACCCTAGATTTGTAGAGGACAAAAGAGGGAGAAAGCGGGGGAACTTTTGGAAGCCAAATATTTTTCATTAATTCGCCATCTACCTCAAAGGAATCAGACCTTGCGAATCTAATCAGGCACATGGTTAACTTGCTTTCAATCTAAATTGCAGTATTTTGATTCATATCGTGGTGGGAGTAATTAAAAATTTGTTTTTGGGTGTGGGTTATCATATAAACGTGGGTTTTGAGGAATTTATCACTTTTTTGAAGATTAAAGGTGTAATTGAGGATATTATATAACTCTGTGATGTTGGAATTTGGATGGTAGTAAAAACTCAGCAATAAATGCTGAGTAATTTGATTTAAAGACTCGTAACTAAGAACACGGTCGAATGAAAACTCGTAAACAATCAAATTCGTAGATGATTGGATTAAAGTGAAAATGTTGATTATAAATGATGTTAATTGTGATTAGAAATTGATAGGAGCCCATATCAATACTTGGGTACACTTTAGTTGAGGAACTTTTTGAATCTTTGAACCTTAAGACTATAACAATAGTGAAAAAGGAAAATCGTGGGGAAGAAGGGAATCGAGGGGAAGAAGGAGAAGGTTGAAGCTAAGGGCTTCTTTCGAACGACGATGAGAATTTTTTATAGTTCCGTTATGTAATTGCCTTGTTTCGTTTGGGATTTCTAATGGGATTTAATTAGTGTAAAAATTAAATGGACGATAATACTTAGGGCATTGGGAAATGGGTTTTAAAGAAATATAAAATTTAGAAAGAGTGCCAAATTAAATAACAAAATTTTGTTACATAAATTCTAATGGGTAAAAATATAGACCGAGTGAGTGATTTCGGAGATTGTAGTTGAGTGACACTACTTTAATAAAATTAATTGAGGTGAAATTAATTAAATTAAGACTTGGAGAATAGACTCGGGTATTTTTTTGGATAGTGCTACAGGAGCTAGTCACGGATTAGCCGGGTGTAAGTAAATTATATATATACGGATAGAGTGACTATATATATATATATATATATGATTACGTGCTCATTAAATATTTGTGTTAAATATTTTATAAATGCATACTCCTCTAGTGCTATCATAGGAGGTTGCGCGATGCGGGTGAATCTACTGGATCATGGAAGCAGGGAGAGTATAATCCCCAGGTCATAGTGTCTGGTATATTATGCCCTGATTATTTTCGGGGTGTGACGTCTTGGGTATGATTTGGTCTCATACCAAGGGAACTATTATCGCCTCCACTATGCTTTCTATTTTTTGCCTGATTCGGTGTGAGTTAACCATCACATGGTATTCGGGTCGGATTGAGTCTGCCTGGGGTGATAGCATTTTATAGAAAACATCAAGTGAGTTATTACTTGGGAGGATGGATATTTTATATTGCATGTGCATGAATGTTTTAGTATAATCATACGTATATAATTAGAGTGAATATTTATAAATGGGTAAAATACATGAAGTGAAAATGTATTACTTATATAACTCGTGAAACGCTATATGATTTTATCAGAATGGAATCAAATAATTATTATGTGATATAATTTAAAAATACAGAGTAATATTACTCGGGCTAGGGTAGTGGATAAGGAAGGATTCATAACAAGGCTAGTTAGATGGGGTAGTATAACTAGGTGGGTTATAAAGACAACGGTTAGTGTGCACATTGGTTGAGAGGTGAGGATTATATCAAGCGAGTTCGACACTAGCTTAAATATGAGAACAAGGGTAATTAGAGGGGGTAGTATAACTTGGAGGGTTATGAAGACAGTGGTTGGTGTGCACATTAGTTGAGAGGTGAGGATTATCTCAAGGGAGTTCGACACTAGCTTAAATATGATAAGTATCCATGCACTTTAATTATTGCAAACTTAATAATTTCAAATGTTTTTCAAATGTTTTTGCTTCTAATCCTTGCCAATAATATTTTCAAAACCTTTATGGTGTCCATCCATTGGGAAGCTAGACTTTATTATCTATTCCAGGGATGCACAGCTACGACATATGTGGATGCATGCAAGATTTGGTCTAGAGGCCTCAACTTTTCATTCTAGTTTAGGATTTCATTATTCTAGTATTTGATCTCTGGTCATGTTGCCCCTACAGTATTTTATTCAGTTTATTTAGTTCAGACTTGTAATGGTATTTATTGATTGATTTGTTGGATTTATTAGTTAGATTTGGAGTTTGTAGCCAATGGTATATTTGGCAAGACGTTTATTTATTTATTTATATCCTGTGATGGTTTGAACTCTATTAATGTGTGAATAGTTTAATTTAGTTTTACGTATAGTGTTAATTGTTAAATGAAAAGATAAAATTTTGATACTTGCTTAATTAACTAATAGGTGATTAGTAATTAATAGTTTTCGACAGTGACGCTAATAATGAAGCATATGGGAATCATGTGTAATCTATTAGAGGGCTGATCAACCGGTATTTAATTGGACGGGGTGTCACAGATGGTATCATAGCATCAGGTTCTAGTGTCCTTAGGATTTCTACGACTCACTATGATTTAAGCATAACGTTCTTCTGATGTAGTGCCCTATTGTTAGGAATATTACGTTTATCTATACGTGTTTGAAATATCGTACTTCTGCTATTAAATTGTGTATTGACTTTGAACTCATACAACTCATTTTAAATTTCAGGTGTCGCCTAAGAGAGATAGACCGGCTAGAGCAGTTGCGAGAGATGAGGTAAGAGAGTCTCATCAGGAGCCCGAGGTGAAGAAGCCATAACCACCATGGGGATTAGTGATGACTGCACAATGGGCCGAGATAGTGGCCCAGAAAATCAATGCAGTCATGAATGCCATGTACGTCCATTTTCCATAGACTCAGTCACAGCCACCAGTGGCACCAGTGATTCAGGACCAATCGGGTCCATTGTCTTGGCAAAAAGTTAGGGAGGCTTTTCAGAAAGGCCACCCATCGGATTTTTCGGGGATCTCGGATGTGATAGTAGCATGTCAGTGGAAGAAGAACTTACAGCATCACCTATATATGACTGAGTACAACGACACTCACAAACATATTCTTACCACGTTCAGACTTGTGGGAGAAACCTCAGAGAAGAGGGATACTATGCTGATAGTAGAGTTTTGGGAGTGGTTTGATCGCAGGTATTTTTTGTCAGCTGTTCAGATAGAGATGAGGAGGAAATTTAATGATGTTACACATGGGGAACGATTAGTGGTGGATTATGAGGAGGAGTTCACTTGGTTGTTAATCCTACTCTTTTGCACTCCTAATACCACCGCTTCCACTTGAAGGGAAGAAAGAGAGTGGGTTTGATGAGACAATCATGTAAGATAGGAGGGGGTAGTACCAGTGGGGTACCTCAGCAGTAGGTGGAGAGACAGTAGGGGAAGGATTCCTAACAGGGGATCAGGTCAAGAGATTCAGGACAGGAGGTTATTGACTGGAGGGTTAGAGTTTCAGACAAGGCCAGTCGGGTCCTAACCAATAGCAGCGGGTTTTGCTGGTCCTTCCGGGATAAGGGAACAAAGGGGGAGGCCAACAGGGCAGGGGACACCAAGGCTAGTCTCAGGGGAAGCCTCATTAGGTCTAGCAAGGCCAGATACTGGAGAATTTTAGGGGCGTTGCTTCGTTTGTGGCCAGACATGTCATATGAAGAAAGAGTGTCCATAGAGAGCTAGGGTCAGTAGGGTGACCAATAGGGGAAGCAGGCATAGATGACTCTAGCAACACCAGCTCTACAAGCCCCACAGTCATAGGGGCAAATGCATTACCCATGCCACCAGTCGAGGGTATGTTTTCTATTCATGGGCATGAGGGTAGGATTATTTTTTATACGAGGGTGTCACATTCTTTTATTGCCACTAGATTTGCACGAGCAGATCGTATTTTATAGACAACCAGAACTTGCCTTATGTGTGTAGAGTCACCTTTGGGTAGTGGGTCACTTATTCACTCGATATGTAGAGGGGTGTACATCGTTATTGGGATATTAAGCCTAGCAGCAGACCTTCTTGTGTGGGACATGGAGGGGTATGTTGTCATTCTAGGCATGGATTGGTTAGCGGGTTATAGAACGATGGTAGACTATTATAAGAGAACCATAGTGTTCTCCATTCCCGGGCAGGAGATGTTCTTAATGGTGATGCCTCTTCCTGAGGGGGGGGGGTCACGTATCCATTTATACTACATTGAGGAGAAGACCCCACATGAGGTATCTATCCCGTTAGACTCGATTATAGTTGTGAGAGATTTCGAGGATATATTTCAGGAGATAAAAGGATTTCCACCTAGTTAAAAGATTGAGTTTTTTATCGACCTAGCAGTAAGTACGAGGTCGATTGCTCGAGCACCGTATTTTACGGCCCATTCAGATATGCATGAGTTACGAGAGAAGATTCTGTAGCTTTTAAGGAAACGTTTTATTCGATGAAGTACATCGTCGTGGGATGCACCAGTGTTATTCGTGAAGAAGCGGGATGGTTCGATTTGATTATGTGTGGACTATAGGGTGCTAAACAAGGTCATGATATGGAATAAATATTCGTTATCGAGGATTGATGACATGTTTGACCGGTTGAGAGGAGTTACATACTTCTCCAAGATTGATTTCAGATCGAGAAATCACCAGTTACACATACGAGATGAGAACGTTACTAAGACAACCTTTTTGTCACAGTACATGTCCTACGAGTTCAGGGTGATGTCGTTTGGGCTCTCCAATGCACCAACAGTGTTCATGGATGTCATGAACAGGGTATTCGGGGTGTTTTTGGACCAGTTTGTGATCGTGTTCATAGACGACATCCTAATTTACTCTCGCACCGAGGAGGACGATGCAGAGCATTTGCGTAGGGTTCTACAAACACTTTGGGACCACCAGTTGTATGCTAAATCCGAGAAGTGTGGGTTTTGGCTATGAGAGGTATAATTTCTAGGCCATATCGTGTCTGACATGGGCATTGTTGTTGATCCGAGTAAGGTATCGGCGGTAAGGGAGTGGGATAAGTCCATGACACCGACAGAGATTCACAGATTTCTGGGGTTGGCCGATTATTATTGTCATTTCATTAAAGGGTTCTCAAAGATTCCATGTTCATTGACAAACCTGAACCGTAAAGGGGTATTGTTTGTGTGGAGTGATCACTCCTAATTAGCCTTCCATGAGTTAAAGGACAAACTGACATCAACACCTGTACTCGCATTGCCTAAGAGAGGGGTGGAGTACCGGGATTACACGGATGCGTCCTTGTAGGTACTTAGGGGTGTATTGCAGGAGGAGAGGGCTAAAGCTCATACATCTCGCAAGCTTAAGCCCCACTATATGAATTACCCCACACACAACCTTGAGTTGGCAGCGATTGTGTTTGATTTGAGAATATGGAGACATAATCTTTTGGGGAAGTAATTTTTACGTTGTTCATGGATCACAAATCACTTCAGTATCTCTTCACACAGAAGGATCTGAATATAAGACAGAGGAGGTGGCTCGAGTTTATGAAAGACTACCAGCTTGACATTTAGTATCATCCTGGTAAGGCTAACATGGTGGTAGATACGTTGAGACGATGACCTACGGGGAGATAAGCGAAGGTCTGGAAGGAAAAATGGAGGGAGCTTTGACATGATAATGAGATCTTCTGAGCATGCATGTCAGTTCTAGATATCACTTCTGAGATTATTATGCGGGTAGTGAAAGCACAGGTGAAGGACCAGTTCTGTCAGGACAGGGTATGTCGGTTATTAGCTGAGGGTGAAGAGTCTTACTCGGTCAGCTCAAAGGGAGGCCTATGTTTTAATGGGAGACTTTTGGTGCAATATGATGAGGACTTGATTCTTGTAATTATGACAAAATCCCATGGTTCGAGATTTATTTAACATCCCTGTAGGGATAATATGTACTAGGACATTAGGAGACAGTATTGGTGGGCAGGGATGAAGCGAGATATAGTAGAGTTCGTCTCGAAGTGTGATACCTGTCAGTTAGTTAAGGTAGACCACCACAGGACTTCAAGGATTCTACATCCATTAGAGATTGGCGTGTGGAAGTGAGAGAGTGTTTTGATGGATTTCAGTACAGGCCTGCCGAGGTCACAAAGGGGTCACGACTCCATTTGTGTGATAGTGGATCAGTTGACCAAGGTAGCCCATTTCTTGCTAGTTTTCATCGATTTCAAGATGGTGCAGTGTGCGCGACTGTTTATATTTATAGTGGAGATAGTTAAGCGGCATGGGGTACCGGTTAACATCGTGTCTGATAGAGACAAGATCTTCATATCTCATTTTTGGTAGAGTTTTTAGGAGTCCATGGGCACAGACTTGCGATTGAGTAATGCATATCATCCACAAAAAAATGGACAGACTGAGAGGGTTAATCACATACACGATGATATTTTTAGGAAGTGTGTACTTGATTTAAGAGGGGGTGGGGTAGATACCTTCCATTGGTAGATTTTTCTTATAATAAATCTTACCAATTCACCATCGGTATGGAACCGTTTGATGCACTATATTGGAGACCTTGTCGTTCGCTCTCTTCCTAGTTAGAAGTGGGGGACAACAAGTTCTTGGGGCCATAGATGATACAAGAGACTACTGCCAAGACCGAGCTGATTCGGGGGCATATTCGAATAGCTCTGGACATGCAGAAGAGTTATGCAGATGGACACCGGAGACATATTGAGCTAGAGGTTGGCGACCAGGTGTTAGTACGGGTGTCTCCCATGAAAGAGGTCATGAGGTTCGATAAAAAGGGGAACTAGCACCGAGGTATGTGGGACCCTTCCCTATTATTTAGAGAGTGGGGCCAGTAACACATAGACTGAGTTTATCGGAGCATCTACAGAGGATACATGACGTGCTCCACGTGGCTTGGGTGAAGAAGTATCGGAGGATCGGGAGAGATTTTTGGCATGTTCAACTCGAGGAGATCGATTTACATCCAGACGTGGCATATGAGGAGAGACTCGTGGCGTACTAGATCGTAGTGAGTGGAAGCTGCGATCTAAGGGTGTACCATTAGTCAGAGTTTAATGGTGACACCATGGTGTTGATGAGTCGACATGGGAGAGGTAGGATGACATGCAAGAGGAGTATCCAGAGTTTTTCGCAATAGGTATGACCTAATTTCAGGGACAAAATTCCTTTGTAAGGGGGGAAGTTTATAACACCCAGTATTTCTGAGCATTACAATATTTAATTGATTCGGGTAAATTTAAATTACAAGTGTGTCATAATTTAATTGAATTAATATTTGTGTGTGTATTTATATATTAATCGGGAGAGATAACGATTAATATAAAAAAATTAAAAAAAATTACAAAGTGTGTAGTAAATTAAACGTGACTATTATTATACGTCGTAGCAAGTTAAACGAAGGGATTTTATTATATCTCAACCAAGTGTCGGGTATAGACTATATTGGGGTCTTGATGGATAGTTTTGGTAAAGTGACTCGTATGAAGATTCTGAGTGCAGAGTTAATTCCGAATGGGTCGAAATAGTCGTAAAAGAGTACCTGGGATAGTAATTGGGTCTTGGGACATTTTTAGGCATAACCAGGCCCACATAAGGGTGTTCTGATCATTTGGGCTTGGCCTATAAGCTTAATTTCGAGATTTACCATATTAGAACTAAATTAGGGAGTTAGTGGGAGACATAACTCAAAAAATAAATCCCTAGATCTATACAAAAGAAAAGAGGGAGAAAGCATGGGAGCTTTTGGAAGCCAAATAAAAAGGAATTGGGTGTGTTCTTCATTAATTCATCATCTACCTCAAAGGAATTAGACCCTACGAATCTAATCAGGAAAGTGGTTAACTTTCTTTCAATATAAATTAGAGTATTTCGATTCATATCATGGTGGGTGTGATTGAAAATTTATTTTTGGGTGTGGGTTATCACATAAACATGGGTTTTTAGGAATTTGTCACTTTATGTAGATTAAAGGTGTAATTGAGGATATTATATAACTCTGTGATGTTGGAATTTGGATGGTAATAAAAACTCAGCAATAAATGTTGAGTAATTTGATTTAAAAAATCGTAATTGAGAACACGGTCGATTGAAAACCCGTAAAAAAATCAAATTCGTAGATGATTGGATTAAAGTGAAAACTTTTATTATAAATGATGTTAATTATGATTAGAAGCTGTTAGGAACCCATATTAATCATTGGGTAGAAGTTAGTTGAAGAATTTGTTAAATATTTGAAGCTTAAGACTATAACAAGCGTGGAAAAGAAAATCGTGGGGAAGAGAAGGCTGAACCCGGACGATCATTCGAACGACCAAGGGCCTCGTTCGAATGACGGTGATAATTTTTACAGTGTCGTTCTATAATTGCCTTGTTTCCTTTGAAATTTCTAAAGGGGATTTAATTAGAGTAAAAATTAAATGGTGTATGATACTTTGGGCATTGGGATGTGGTATCAAATTTAGAAAGAGTGTCAAATTAAATAACGAATTTTTGTGAAATAAATTCTAAAGACTAAAAATACGGACCGATTAAGTGAATCCGGGGATTGTAGTTTAGTGACACTACTTTAATAAAATTATTTGAGGTGAAATTAATTAAATTAAGAGTCAGAGATTAGACTCGGGTATTATTTTTGTCTAGTGCTACGGGAGCTAGTCACGGGTTAGACGAGTTTAAGTAAATTATGCATATACAGATAGAGTGACAATATATATATATATTGTTCTAAAAAACCCACCTAGTCTTGAGTCTTGGGAGAAATTCCCCGTCTTAAGCTTTTTACGCCTTATTCTTAGTAAAAACCCTTAAGGTGCATATTTTTCTAAAAACAACAATACTTTAGTGAAACGATATCGCCTTTTAAAGGCTTTTTTTACAAACCAGATCATTATCTCATCCAAAATAATCAAATAATATTTTAATTTGCATATATTCAGACATATTTTTATGACATACAATTTTAGTATTTTAATAGCCTTATTATGGTTAAAAAATATTAAAATATATTAAGAAGGCCTAAATGCCTTTTCATGCCTTTTTACGCCTAAAGCCCGCCTAGGCTTCTCAAGCTTAAGGCTTGGCCTAAAGGCATCGATCACGCCCCGCATTTTTTAGAACCTTGATATATATATATACTAGCGTATGCCCGTGCCTGAAGGCACGAAGAAATTTTCCAAAGTACGTAATCGCGAAACGGCGACAATGTCAATTTTTTAAAAAAATTGTGCATAATCTCCTATGTTTATGGAACTATTCACCCTGCTTAGCAAATAACAAATAGTTCAACATCCAAATTGTCTAAATTCTTCAAAAAAAGTCACATATAAAATGAAATATACAATATTCAGCAATCAAATTAACTATCTCAAAAAAACAAAGTGTCAATTTTTTAAAAAAATTGGGCATATTCTCCTTTGTTTATTAGACTATCCACCCTATTTAAGGAGTGACAACAAATCCAACAAATTAAAAAAAAAAAATCCCAAATTCGGAGATGGGAGCAAGAAGGCAGGGAAAGGAGAATATGTGGGACTTCCTCAAAATGTTTGTGACATGGTGCTTCTGGATTAGGTGCTACTACTGCTGTCTTCCCATCCTTCTTCCCACCTCTAGCCATGATCACTCTCTCCATATCAATTTTCTGTACGATTTGACAAATAATAAAAATAATTAATCAGTTTCTCGAACAAAGATACAATCACATAAGTAAATATACAATCACATCCAAATTGTCTAAATTCGAGATTGATTCAACCAGATCCAATTGGATTACCTCTTTTATAAAAAAAATGCAGTTTCGAGTTTGATCCCATCATATTTATTCTACAAATAAAACAAATAAAATATTAGGAAAAATGAACTATTTGAATGATTGATATGCATATATGCGAGTACATATATGCAGTGCGTGTGTGCATGTTTGTGTGTGTTCGCGTGTGTGTGTGTGTGTGAGTGGGAAAGGAGTGAGGGGATGGAAGGGGGCGCGTGTGTGCGTTTGTGCATGTTTATGTGTGCGCGTGTGCGTGTGTGTGAGTGGGGAAGGGGGAGGGGAAGGGCAGGGGGTGCGTGTGTGCATGTGCTTGTGCGTGTGTGTGCGTGAGAGTGGGAAGGGGGGAGGGGGCAGGGCATGTATGCATATATGCAGTGAGAGTGTGTGAGAGTGTGTGTGCGTGTGTGTTTGTGTGCGCGTGTGAGTGGGAAAGGGGGGAGGGGACGGACAGGGGGCGCGTGTGTGCATGTGTGAGTGGGGAAGGGGGGAGGAGACGGGAAGGGGGAGCATGTGTGAGTGTGTGTGTGTGTGCGCGCATGTGTGCGTGTGTGAGTGGGGAAGGGGAAGGGGCAGGGGGCGAGTGTGCGTGTGTGTGTTTGGGTCTACGTGTGTGCATGTGAGTGGGGAAGGAGGAGGGGACGGGCAGGTCTGCATATATGCATATGCATATATGCAATGCGTATATGTAGTGCATATATGTAGTGCGAGTGTGTGCATGTGTTTGTGTGCACGTGTGTGAGTGGGAAAGGGGGGATGGGACAGGCAGGGGGCGCGTGTGTGTGTGTTTGAGTGTGTGCGTGTGTGAGTGTTGCACTACATATATATGTGTAGACACCTCATTTCTTTACCCCCTAACTCTCCTTAGGTCCCTAGTACCTCCACTCATCACTGTAAACGCAGGTCACGTCCCGAGTACTGACTTGGAAGCCATCGGGCACCCCCTGGCTCAGTTTCACCCAAAAGTCAAACTCCTCGTCTCGACCGAGACTCAATGAATCTTCAAAGGGCATTGAATAACCTTTCCAATGGTCCGCCCCGTGCGCGATTCCGACTTACCATGAGGACGAACGCGCCGTTTGCGTTCGAAACCTGACTTAGAGGCCACCGGGCGCTCTCGGGCTCTATTGACCCAAGTCAACCCTTTTGGCTCGACCGAGGCTGAATTAATCTTTTAAGGGCACTGAATACCCTTTCCAATGGTCCATCCCGTGCGCAATTCCGACTTTCCATTCGGACGAACGATCCGTTTGACTCCGGGAAGCCACCGAGCGCTTCTCGGGGCCGGTTGACCAAAGTCAACTCTCCAAACCGGGTCAAATTCTTTCGAATGTCAAAGTACATCTCCTAAACTTTCCAACAGTATACCCCGTGCGTGATTCGGACTTACCATGCGGACGAACGATCCGTTTGCGTCCGCACGATTCCCCGTCCAATGGACTGACAAACGCTTCCGAGCCACATTTGACCCAAAGTCAACTCCCGAACTCAAGAGCAGTCCAAAGGACTTTCAAAATTCTCTGAATTACCTTTCCAACGGTATGCCCCATGTACGATTCTGACCAACGGTTTCCCCTCGATAGCCAATTTTTCGAAAAGGCCTGAGGCGCACTTCCAAATGGCAGGTCCCAGACCCTGCCTATCGGCACCTGCCGATAGGCAGTGCCATGATAAAGCCGATCGGCAGTCCCCTGGGGCTATAAAGGGATGCTTTGGCATCATTTTCAAGGGAGCTAAGATTAGAAGCAAGATCACTCTCAACAAACCCCAGAAACCTCTCTCGAAGGCAGCGTGATTTCAACTCCCAAATCCCTTTTTCACTTCCACTTTTCATCATCCCTTTCATTAAACTTGATGAATTAACCATTATACATCATCATCCAAGCACAAAGGCTTCTTCTCAACATTTAAGATCAAGCTCGAAGTCTCCAAGAAGGTCCATCTCTTTCACCTTTCTCTTCAAATCTTCTTAAATTTGCAATAACTTGTTTTATTACTTAAGCACTTTTATTATCTTAGTTCACAAATCCTAACATACTTTTTATCTAATAGTATTGCACATCTCCTATTTTCATATAAATAAAAAACCCAAAAAAATAAGAAAAAGAGGGTTTGTTCATAAATTCCAAGTGGGATTCTCACACCTTTTCCACACTTTTCTCACAACTAAAACACTTTTTTCTACACATACACACACACACACACACACACTTACAGATAAGAGATTTCTCCATTTGGATTTATGGTTTAAACCCCACCCCTCGTTTGTATGCGAACTACGTGGACTTTGATGCCTTTATAGTCTACGTAGGCGTCTCGGGGTAAAACTCGAGACTCGAGTCCTTTCCTCACTTTTTCTCTTATTTTCTATCTTCTATTTATCTCATTCTATATACTTGTTCTTAGTAACGTATTATCCCATATGCGTTATCACTCCCTTATAACGATCAATGAAGGCGTAACCGCGTAAATCTTATTTTTCTAATATTACTTTTATATCTTCCTACGGATAACTCGCTTTATCTTTTCCCTGATACAAGTCAAGGATTCCTACCTCCATGCTATATATATATACACATGCACACATCTCACGGGGGGAAATATAAAGGAAAATAGCAAATATTCATGAGAGATCGAAAGGGAGGAATGGGTGCCTAACACCTTCCCATTTCGTAACTAAGCCTCCGAACCCTTTCCGAATCATTTTGGTTTCGAACGCACCAGTATGTCTTCGGATGCCATCCTTCAGGGTGGCTTCCCCTTTTTCTTTTGTCTGTTTTGAGTAAAATAGACTGCCGCTCTGAATCTCTCTACATTCTTCACACCTCACAAAATCGACGCCGACCGAAGCGCTCTCCCGAGAGGGGATGCGCGGGACCCGAAGGATCCTTCCTCCCTCCGCGGCGGGGATCGGGGATGGCCACCGTAGCGATTCTTCTAGGGATTTTATGTATTTTGAAGGCTTGACTCTATTTACATGGATGCTATATTTTATGTTTCCCCCCATATCTGCATATTCCCCTTTTTCACATGTATCCCATGCTTATGCTTATGTTCACACACTTATAGAAAATTCTCCATGTACACTTCACACCACGTGCACCTAGGATCAGATGTATATCCCCATGTTGCATGCATCACCCATCCATACTTGGCGTACCTTTTGGGGTACTTGTACTCTGCTCCCTGTTTGGCATAATCAAAGAAAGGCATTCTCATCATAAGATACTAATAAGTGAACCATGCATGATTCAAACGACATCACCAAAGAGCATTGATATTGACCAAATTTTACCCAGTAACTGGAGGGTCACTTTGTGACGGGCGCTGGTCCGGTAGGTCGCAGTTAGCCTAAGCGATATGACTCTCACCTTCCATTGGCCGAGTACCTTCGACGTATATCGAACGGTTCCCCCGCATCGTACTGCTTGACCGAAGTCATGACGGGAGGTATATCGCAGGGAATTCATTCACGTACGCTGAGTATATCGAATTCTCTCTCACACGTACCGTCCCCATGAGGTATATGGTGAGGCAATTCACGTATACTCAGGTATATCAAATGGCTTGTCCACACATATCGATTGCCCATAAGAGCAAGACGTATATCGTGGAAGTCACGCCAAAGGGGGGAACCCATGCCGATTTACCCAACCCAACTGCATACCTACATATAGGTGTCAAACCTAGGACACGCACTTTAGATTGCCGGTTTTGACCTGAAACTCTGCCGAAATTTGGGTCGATCTTCCTCCCAATTTTTGCGCATTTTTAAAACGGGACTCTGTCCGCGAGCCTGGTTACAAGTCCAAACATAACTTTGCCTGTATTAAAACCTCACTTTTCCAGGCTCGGGTCCCGTCCGGCATTGCATTTAGGAGAATTAAATACAAGTGAGAACATAATAATCATAATAATCATGCTGAGTTCCGTCTCCAAAAAAAATTTCTCCATTTTTATCAAAAATCCAAAAACATTTCTCCCTTTTCATCAAAATCTAAAAATAATCTCTTCCCCTTTTCTCAAAAAAATAAATCTCATCCTGCGCCTTCTCAGGTTGATCGCACGCCCTTGGCTTAGCTCCCTATTGGCTTAGGTCTTTAGTTAAATAACCCCGGAGTTTCATCCGTTCCTCTACTACTTCTTTCGAATCCAGAATCCATCCATCTTCCATGGAGAACACAGATCAAGCACCAGTCATACAACCGAATCTGCCGACAGTCCTAGCTCAGCTCGTGGCCAAGATTGACAACCTCCAGACTGAGGTCCGAGAAATGCAACGAAACTAAGGTCCTATTCCTCAAGATCCCGAGGCCCTATTCCCTCGTGCTATGGGTCCACCCGAACCCATCTGGGTCCCGGAAGAATATCAGCACGCTCCGCATGCCCCTCCTGCTAATGGGCCACCGCCTTCCTAGCTTCCAATGCCAAACATTGCCCTGCCTTTGGCTAACTTGCCTCTGGTTGCTGATCCAAAGGAGGAGGAGTTGAACAAAGTCAAAGAAGATCTTAAGATGTTCACCAAGAAGTTAGACCAAGTCAGGATCTCTGGAAATTACATGGACTACACCCATATGTATCCTTATCCAAAAGCAAGGTTACTCGAAAAGTTCAAGACACCAAATATCGAGAAGTTTGGAGGGAGTGGTCCCCTGATTGTTCATCTTCGCAGTTATCATCGTTCCATGACTCTCCTAGGGGCTTCCGAAGAGGTGATGGCCCAACTGTTTCAGTAAACTTTGAAGGACGGTGCTCTTTGATGGTTTTTATCTCTTGAGGAATCCAGAATCCGTAGCTGGGAGGATGTAGCCCGAGAATTCATTTTATAATACAAATACAACGAAGAGCTCGAGGTCACCCATCGTGATTTAGAGCTGCTCAAACAAAACTCTGGAGAATCAGTCAGTAACTTTATAGCCCGATGGAGGGAAAAAGAAGCTACCATGACTAATCGGCCGTATGAAGAAGAACAAGCCAGTATAGTGAAGAAGAATTTCTTAACCCATGTCCAAACGACCATGGGAGGACAATACTTACCTCATTTTTGAGCTCTCAGAGAAGCAGGGGTAGAAATTGATGAAAGTTTTGCCAAAATAGAAGTTAAACCGAAGAAGGTGTCCGGGTAGTTTACCCCCAAAAAATATGACAAGCATGCTAATGCTACAGTCTCAACCATCAACAACATCTCTCAACCAACCATGTCATGGGCACCAGAAAGCCGCCCTGCTCCCGTCCGAAGGGAATACACTGAGCTTCATGCTCCCCTCGTCAAGGTTTACCAAGCCCTGTTAAGTCGAAACCTTATAAAGCCCCTGGATCCATGTCCATTACCCAATCCACTTCCCAGAAATTTCAAGACCGATGCTCATTGCACCTTTCACCAAACTGCTGGCCATACCACCGACCAGTGCTTTCACCTCCGAAACGTAATCCAATATCTCATTGATCGGGGTACCATCGCCCCACCAGCCAATCCTAAGCCAAAAACTACTCGCAACCCACTCCCAAATCACACCAATGCCATCTTCTTGGAAGAAAACTCGAATTTCGATCCATCAACCCAAATCACACTCCTATACCCTCCTAAACCTCTTTAAATTTGCCCATATTTCCTCCTACACCCTACTAGCCCCGCTAATCAGGCACTGTCACTCCTTGCCAAAGCGTGCATCACTGTCCGGGCCTGTTTTGAAAGTGGAAGTATGAAATTATCAGATTTGTTAAACCAACTCCTAGAGTTCGGGCTGAAATTTCCCTCACAGATGATTATAGACTGCTAGAGGTTCAGTACGTTATTTTTGGAAGCACAAAAATGGGCCTGAGAATCAGATAGGTGGGTGGTACCAATCGACGAAGTCAGCTCAGATGATATTGTCCGGATCATGACGGAAGCATTCAGGCAAACTAACAACATTTGCAGTATCATCGAGTTATTTGATGCTTTAAAGCTGCAAGGGCACCTGGTCCCTTCACCCTTACACATCCCTACAGAATAGGAAGACCTATATGAGGAAGCCATTGAAGTCATGGAATGCATTAACTTCACAGGGGAAAACATAATTGTTGCCACCGGATGGGGAGAAGAATTCGCAGATTCGAGCGAAGAACAAGTTTCAGAAAGAGCTGGCCCAGTAGTTGACTTATGTGGGATGATATCATTTGAAGAACTCCTCGGAGAAATAGATAAGGTGGCAGAACAACCTGAGATTGATGAGGAAACTGAATTTAAGTTTTTCCCTTCTTCAGTAAATCACATGACCAGATCTGGGAGACATTACCAAGTTCCCAACTCACTACCAGTAAATGATAAGGGAAGGGGAGTTGAAGACCTTCCTATGCCGGAAATGACCCTCGAGGAGAGCAAGATCCTCGATCAACTGAAGAAAACTCAAGCTAACATCACCCTATGGGGGCAATTCATGTCCTCCCAGCTACACAGAAATGTTTTGATCAAATTACTCGCTGGACCTATAGTTCCTCCTTCTACCACACCAGAAGAGGCGGTGAACTTGGTCGGATCCTTGACCTCCACCCGAATGCTATCATTTTCTGAAGAAGAAATCCCCAGAATTGGGTCGAATCACAATCATGCACTCAACATCTCCGTCGAAGTTATGGGGAAGGTGGTACCACTTTCTCTTATTGACAACGGATCTGCCTTGAATGTTTTTCCATTGAGAACCTTCAAGTGTTTAGGCCTGAAAGAAAGTGACCTCGCTCCAACCTTCGTCGCTGTGTGTGCCTACGATAATACCCGTCGTGAGGTGATGGGATCCATAAAACTTACAATATGGGTTGGACCTATAAACCCTGTCGTTGAATTCCAAGTCATAGACATCCCAGCTTGTTTCAACATGTTGCTCGGACGCCCCTGGCTCCACGGTATAAAGGGTGTGTCTTCCTCACTCCATCAAAAATTGAAGTTCTTCGCCGACGGGCGAGTCATCACCATTTTGGGCGACGACGGTAACGCCGAGAGTGCAAACACCAGCAGTCCAATTCTCAAGATATAACACGGGTCAAATGATATGCTCCTATCAGGTTTCTGAGTTGAGCCATCCCTACTCCCGGCAGGGGACGGTTTCAAAGAAAGGGTTTGTCCAGAATATGACCCTCATGACGATGTCAATGTGATTCAGATGTTCAGAAACATGCACTTCATGCCTGGACTGGGGCTAGGACAAAGGCAGCAGGGGATACTTGAGCCCATCGAACTGAAGAAAGCTTTCCCTCCATGTGGCTTGGGGTATCAACCATCAGAACAAGAGCTCAGAATGATCCGCCACACTTGATCAAAAATAGGGTTAGACTTCGTCCGGACTATCTCAGGAGATTCTTTAAATAGACGATTCATAAAAGAGGGCGAGGATTTCCCCTTTTGCGGTTTTCCAGAACCATGGTATGACCACACAGACAAGAAAATGAAGCCTGGAATGGAGATCTTTTTCCAAGATAGCTACCCATGGGCCGAAAGTTTCCAGCACCGCGTTCAATCGCTTATCAAAGATACTGAAGAGACTGAAGAAAGTGACCCCGAAGATTCCTTCAACCTGCAGACACTAGGGCTGGCACTCTGCATGGTTCATTCAGGCACTACATCAAGGGGCCCATCCAGTCTGATCAAAGCTGCTAATACACCTCTCCTCAACTGGCATGTTGTGCCAGTTCTACCTCTTGAAATCTCCCCTAACCCCAATGTTTACCCTATTTTTTCTACTATTGTCCACCCTTTCTCAAATGTAATCGAGACCTCTTTTGATGAGGTCCTCAATGCTATTTTTCCTATCAATGAAATAAACGAAGATTTTGAGTATCTTGTTGTGCCTTACATTAATTGTGTAGATTCTAATCAAACTTTTGATGATGATGATTTTGCAAATGAAAAATTCTAAACTGATCTAAATAAGGTTAATAATAAAAAACATAACCGCGTTCAAGTTAATGAAGAAGAGACTGTTGTTATTAATCTCGGTTCTAGTAGCCAACCGCGCGAGATTAGGATAGGGGCCACCCTTGACGAGCATGAGTGCACACAACTCGAAGAATTGCTAAAGGAGTTCGTAGATGTCTTTGCATGGTCCTACGACGACATGCCCGATATTGACCCCGAAATAGCTCAGCGTAAGATCCTCACTCTCCCAGATGCTAAGCCAGTTAAACAAAAATAAATAAAACTCCGCATTGAATGGTCGCTTAAGGTTAAATAAGAGGTGATCAAACAGTTGAACGTAGGTTTCATTCGAGTAATCGAATATCCCACATGGCTAGCCAACATTGTACCTATACCAAAATCAGGAGGAAAGGTTCGAATGTGTGTGGATTATCGAGATTTAAACAAAGCCTCTCCGAATGATTATTATCTGCTACCCAACATCGACATGATTGTGGACAACACAGCCAGTCATGCTCTCAAGTCATTTATCGATGAATTTTTGGGATACAACCAAATTAAGATGCACCCCGACCATCAAGAGAAAACCACACTCATCACCCCATGTGGAACCTTTTGCTACACCGTCATGCCATTCGGTCTCAAGAATGTTGGGCCTACCTACCAAAGGGCCTCCATAACCATCCTACACAATTTGATTCATAAAGAGGTCGAGGTTTACGTGGATGATATGATTATCAAGTCCAAAATTAGAGAAGGTCATGTTCCCGCTCTCCGGAAGTTCTTCGAACGACTGCGATAGTATTAGATGCGACTTAATCCACAGAAGTGTGTCTTTGGCGTTACAAAGGGAAAACTCTTAGGATTCATGGTCAGTGAGGAGGGGATAGAAGAACATCCCGCCAAGATGAAGGCCATACTCGAGATGCCACCTACCCAAACAGAGAAAGAAGTCCGAGGTTTCCTAGGGAAATTACAATATATCAGCCGGTTCATCAGCCAGCTAACCTCCATCTATGAGCCAATCTTCAAGATCCTCCAAAAGGATTCAACCAAGGTTTGGAACAAAGCTTGCCAAGAAGCTTTTGATCGAATCAAATAATACCTGACCCAACCTTCAGTTCTCATGCCACCACAGCCTGGTCTCCCTTTGTTCTTATACCTAACCATAACCGACACTGTAGCTGGGGCTTTATTGGCCCAATACCTTGAAGACTCCTGAAAAGAAAGAGTCGTCTATTATGCCAGTCGCAAATTGGCTAAGTACGAGGTCAACTACACTGCTTTAGAAAAATCATGCGTCGCGCTTGTCTGGGTCACCCAAAAATTGTGACACTACATGCTCGCCTTCCCCATTAAGCTTGTATCCCAAATGGATCCCATCAAGTACCTGCTCAAAAAACTCGCCTTATCCAGCCGAATGGACCGATGGTTGATGCTCCTAACCAAGTTCGATATCGTATAGATCACACAGAAAGCCGTTAAGGGAAGAGCCATCTCTGACTACCTCGCGGATTGCCCCGTAGAAGAAGCAGATGTCTGGATCTCTGAATTCCTAGATGAAAATGTCCTCTTCACCACTCAAGACTGCCCCCGATGGAAAATATTCTTCGATGGCGCTGCCAACAAAAAGGGATATGGCATTGGGATACTTCTGGTCGCCCCAGATGACTCTCATACTCCCACTGCCATAAAATTGGATTTCCCTTGCACCAATAACATGATGAAATACGAGGCATGCTCAGTGGGCCTCAAGGTCGCTCTCGAGAAAGGTATTTAATACCTTGATGTATACGGGGATTCTGCCCTCATCATCGATCAAGTGCTTAAAAAGTGGAAAGTCAAGGACGAAAAGCCTCAACCCTTTCATGCCCAATTAGAAGAGTTGGCCTCCCAATTTCGAGATATCACCTTCCATTACCTGCCCCGAGCAAAGAATAACCTAGCCGATGCTCTCGACACTTTAGCCTCCATGGTCGACATGCCCGAGGGAATAACAATGACCCCCTTCCTAGTTCAAAAACAAGATAAACCGACCCATTGCTTCCATGTGGAGATCGTCTCCACAGAAGATCCTGAACTAGTCAATTACTGGTACTATGATATTTAGTGCCTCCTCCGGTATGGTAGGTATCCCGAGGGTTCCAATAAGAACGATCGAGCTACCCTCCGAAGGATGGCCGCTCAGTACATCATCTGTCATAAAGCACTACTCGAGAGGAATTTTGATGGAACTCATTTGAACTGTATCGCAGGGACTAACATTGAAAAGATAATGCGAAAACTCCACAGCGGGGAATGTGGACCCCACATGAACGGTCACATGCTTGCCAAGAAGATCATCCGATAGGGCTATTACTGGACCACCATGGCCCAGGATTGCATCGCCTATGTTCGGAGATGCCCTGAATGCCAATAGTTCTCCAATCTTCAACACTTGCCTCCGAGGGAATTATACAACATGACTTCTCCCTGGCCGTTCTCCACCTGGGGTATCGACATCATAGGAAAGGTCACACCAAAAGCGTCAAATGGGCATGAATTCATCCTAGTTGCCATCGATTACTTCACCAAATGGGTCAAAGCTGAGCCATACACAGTATTAAATGCCAAGAAGGTGGCCAAATTCATCAAGAAAAATATCATCTGCCGATATGGGGTCCCGCGCGAGCTAGTGTCGGATAATGGTTTGCACTTCGAGGCAGCAGTCACAGAAGTAGTCAATGAGTACGATATTCGGAGACACAAATCCTCTCCCTACCGACCTCAAACCAATGGTGTGGTTGAAGCCGCCAACAAAAACCTCAAAGCTATCATCAGCAAAATGACCGAAAGTTGTAGGGATTGGGCCGAGCGGATCCTGTACACCCTCTGGGCTATCGAACCTCAATCTGAACCTCTACTGGGGCTACCCCTTACTCTCTGGTCTACGGCATGGAAGCAGTCCAACCTGTGGAGCTGGAAATACCCTCGCTACGCGTCATGCTCGAAAGCAAGGTTAGTGAAGAAGATTGGTGCCAAGGCCGTCTTGATGAGTTGACCCTCCTAGATGAATGGAGATTAAAATCTCTTTACCACATACAAGGGTATCATCGTTGAATAGCGCATTCGTTCAACAAGAAAGTCAAGGACCGCAGTGTCCGGGAGGGAGATTTAGCCCTCAAGGAGATAATAGAACCCATTTGGGACCCTAGAGGAAAGTTCAAACCCAATTGGAGTGGACCTTACTTTGGGAAGAAGATCTTATCTGGCGGTGCTGCCATGCTCACTGATCTGGATGGTGAAGAGATGGCTCATCGAGTCAATCTGGACCGTCTCGAGAAATTCTACCCCTAGTTCGAAATCTCAGCACGTTACGACTCTTCTCCCCCCTTCTAAAAAAAATCTCTCCATTTCCCTCTACCCAGAACTACGTGGGCATGATCCTCTACATAAAACCATTTAAAAACTTTTCAAAAAACCCCAGAGGTACGTAGGTAGCTCATACTCCCCACATGAGCACGGCCCCTTCTTTTTCACAAAAATATATTCCTTTCTTATCTCCGAGAACGGCAGTTCATTCTAAATATCTACTTGAACAAAAGGATTATGTATGCCTTAGAGATTGGTATAGATAATTCAAAATACAAAATTCATCGAAAGGCACAGCCGGATGATCAGAAACTTGTTTATTTCATTAATAAGAAACTATAGTACGGATTACATAAGAAAAAGGAACGGATAACTCCCTTCCCCCGACTACCCTAAAAAACCAGATAAAATCCCCCACATCTATTACATAAATAAACTCCCCAGGAGTCCTACCCACAGCTACCCGAAGAGCCTACACCCTCATCATCTACATCCTGAGGACCCCAAGTTTCTCCTGCCTGAATGGAGTGCCACAAACACTCCATGGGCCGATGAGCCTTAACCATCTTCGAAAAGACCACAACACCCCCTTCCATGGAGTCAGGTAAAATAAACCACCTCTAACCAGTCTCTACTACCAAAATCTTGCTGACTACTTTCCTCCACAACCATTTCATATAATCTTTGGAGACATGGCAAACCTTTCCAACAGACTGAGAGGGACGGGTCGATGGACGTCGATTTTCCTATAGAGATCCAAGCAACAGACGCATGCACTCAGTCAAATCTTCTACTGGAAAGAAATTTGAGGTCCGAGGGGGCACGACCTGCGCCCAGCCAAATTGACGCAAAAGTCACCAAGGGAAATAAAAAGAGGTCTGACTGAGACCAACCAGCCACACATATGAATATTCTCCTAGCTCCGGAATAGGATGCAACTGTCCCCACTAAGGCACTGACCAATACAACCCACAAGCCCCATGCTCCACAAGCCAATTCTCCCAGTTCTCAACATACAGGCCCATGCAGATGAAGTAGCGCGAAAAAAAGTTGGGTACAGCCGACAAAGGATATTTTGGAGGGGTTGACAAGCGGAACCTTTCAGACAACCACATGAACAGCATCACAGGGCTACCCCTTAAAAAGTCAGAACGACCTTCTCTCCAGGCATCCAGGCCATTCAGAGTCTCCGCCAATATTACAGCCACAGGATTGTGACGATATGACATCCATGAAGTAATGGCTGCCAGTTGTGGATCCACGCACACCTCCCAGTCACCAACATTAATTTTGAAACCAGGCCCAGAACAACGGCCCCAGCATAGCCAGCATCACCTACTTTCCGCAAATGTACGGACTGCAACACCGCCGGGAGGGAGATCATTCCTCCAGAAACCAATGACCTGGCCACCGAAGGAGAGATATGAAGAAGCCCGACCAACAAATCCCTAGGAGAACGGGAAAATTTAGGTAAAGCCGCGGCAACACTAGGATTCACGCCCAGTATGGTAGAAAATCCCTCGTATGTAGGACAAACTTCTTCCAACCCAAAGCGGAATACATGGTCTTCGGGGTACCAAAATTGTACTACCGCCATCATCATATTCCACTCAAAAGGTCGATTACGCCACAAGGAGACTCGACGCATGTTGAAAGCATCATAGTCGACATTATAAGAGCACATAGCTTCCAAAGCTTCAAGGTAATTGACAAACTCAATGCTACTAGGGAGAGCCATCTCACAAGACTAAAAGATGATGGGTAGGCAGATGAGGATACAAAGGTGTGATGAAAACACTCCACCCTTACCCCCTTTTTATACTTGAGAAATCCTCACATGGGACATAATCCCTGAAGAAATCGAAGAGAATCCTACCCTACAAGGTACCAAAGGATGAAGAGGGTACCAATCAAAGCTTTCAATTGATGGGACTGGACTGAACTGCCTATAGGCAGGTCAGGGTGCTTGCCGATCGACACCCCCTCCCCCAATTTTCGGGAAATTTACCTTTTTACTCTTTTATAAAATCAGAAAACTCAAATAAAAATTGATATTCTTAACAGAATTTCAAAATTCCTTTTCCTCCTTATATAATTTCCCTTTTTAAGTTAAAAACTTTCCTTCACAAATTTCCAAAAATATTCCTTTTTTACGGTCTCATCAGCAAATTAAAAAGTGCATGCATTCATTCATCATTAAAATAAAAGATAGTCAAAAAACTACATTGCATTGCATATATCTGTTTTTTGTGTTACATCATGTTGCAGGAAATAGAAAGAAAAGCCAAAAACAAACGGGACTCAGCTCGAACCTACATTTTCTCTCTCTCTCTCTCTCAAGAGCTTCCACCCCTGCGACGCGCTCTCTTTCCCCTACGGAGAGATGACGCGCCCCCACTACCCGAGCCAGAGTCTTCCCCGGATGAGGCTGACGGAACCAAGCAAGAAGGAACAGGGATAGCATCCCGAATGTGGGGGGTCGCCGATGATATCCAATCTCTAATGTCCCTCAACCAAGTGGTCGACACCCGGATTTGCTACAAGGAAAAAGTAGAATCACTATCAAGAAAAAGAAATCAAAAGAAGAAAAAGGACCAAAAGGTTTATCGCAGGACGAAGGACCTCCTCTGTCAAACCCAACTCCTCCGGATCCATCGCAAGGGGACGGTGAAACATCGGCACTATCCCTCCATCAGCCCACCGGATGTTGTACGAAGGAGTGTGCAGTCGAACAAAAGGGACCTCCGAGGTCGCCGCCGCCGCAGGTGCCGACGGACCACCACCACTGTGGGAAGACCCCACCGCCCGACTCGAACCAATAGGAGGGAAAGGCAAGGCATCATGTATACCGGGCGCCATCAACCATCTCGTGACAAAGTCCACATAATCATACGGCGCGGTCGTATCAGTATACAACGCGTAGGACTCACCAATCATTGCAGCGATCCTCTCATCCTCAAATAACTATCTCTCCCGCCTCATAGAAGTAGGAGGCTGCACGGGAGGCACCACCACCTCCTCCTCAGCAATCTGATGGATCAACCTCTTCACGAGGTACCAGGAATGGCCGAACTCATGCACCAACAAATGCCTCATCTGCGCGTTCACCCCAGTCACCCCCGTATCCTGAATGGCGGTCCCCCAAGGATAAAATGTCACCTAAAAATCCCCAAGCAGGCATAAGTCAATACAAAATTAGAAGGTGCAAAAACTAAAACTGAAATGGAAAGAGTCTTACCCTACCACTGGTCAGGTCATTCAAGACCTGACGCACCGCCTATAGGGAGAGAGATCCCTTCGACTCCCAGTTGGCCTTACGCCACCGGTACAAGTGAAAGAAGTCCCCAACAGTGTCATCCTTCAAAGCAATCAGCGGGGTGTTGCACCCAATCACCTCATAAAACCACGTCTGAATCCACAAGCAAAAAGAGACGCATAAAGAAAATGTGAATGCATGAAAAGAAAACGCACAAAGTAAAGGATACCTCTAGGAGATACGTGGCTCCAGTAAAAGTCTGTCGGCAGCACTGGCTGAATGCATCCAAATAAGAGTAAAGGGTCGCCAAGGTCATACTCCCCCAATCATAGAAAGGGATGTTTGAAAACATCCTCAAGTACGGTAGAAACCATAAATGGACGACGTCGCCGCTCGACGCCACCATGAAACCTCCTAACACCAACAAGATGAACAACTGGGCCATCTGCCTCACTTGCATCCCGTCCTCCACATCAACCACCCTGCTCAGCAAAACATCCTTCAGCAAGGACAGTCGGATAGAATCCCCAGAGACTATCATCCTCACATCACCGAGTGCCGCATACACTGCCTCCGGCCTCACCCGCAAAGAGCGATCCACCTCTATCTGCTCCCCGTCATAATCTATCCCCAGAAGTTGCTGCACATCTGTGGGAGTCACCGTCATCTACCCGAAGCCAAAATGAAAAGTGTGGGTAGTGTCCCACCACCTCTCCCCCAAGGCACACAAAACTGCTGTCGAACGAGGCGTCTCCTCCAACGCAGCTGCCAACCTCCCAAAACCCGCTGATGATACCATCCATCACACCACGGGTGGAAGATGCTCCCAAACATCCCTAAGCCCCGTCGTCCCGCGGGCACACATGTTCTTCAGGGAAATATCCGACTGGCAAAAGGACAAAATTCAGTCAAAGGTCAAGAAAAAGGAAAAATCACCCAAAAAGGAAAAATGCCAAAGGTCAGGTTACTTACATAACCACCGGGAATCACTCTCGAAGAGCGATGACGTGACGGCTCCCGCAACGAGGTCCGCTCATCCGCAATCGGCTCGAATGCATCAAAGGCATTCTCATTTCCCAAAGCAAGGGGCACCCTGTCCCTCCAATCCACATTCGCCCAGTAATCAACGATCAACCACTCCCGGTGGACAGCTGTACTCACAAAAGCGACCATTTCTTGAAGATCAGAACATTAAAATAATTCTCCAAGAGAAATCGCAGAAAGAGAGAAGGCAAGAAGTTGTGAAAAATGAAGGGGATTCGCCCCCTTTATATAGGAGGCCAAACGCCATGACGATCGGCACTTACCCCTGCCATACCGATCGGCACTGTCTCCTCACCTTCCCGAGGCAGCCCAAAATTCAATACCACTGCCGAATGGCACCTCTCAGTCTATGCCGACCAGCACCCGCCTTAAAATTTTGTACAAAAATTCCCAGAAAATACCAGGAAGCCTCGAAAAATCCTTGGAAAATTCCTAAAAATCCCAGGAGGGATTTAGAACGTTTCCGCTAAGAAAATTTCGCACTCCTTCAGGCGACACACCATTTTCCCCAATGAAGCCCTCAAAATCCAAGCAAATGACCTCTCGGGCAAGGCGCCCGGGCCACCTAATCACCTCCTCATCAGACTTTATAAAAGGCCTCCCCGTCCATCGGCTACCCGATGCGATACATTATCACAGGGTATTTTTCCCAGTGGAAATCAGAAGAACCACTCGCCCCGAGCGATCTCTCCCAAAGGGCAATCCAAATTTTCCCCGGCTCATTCATCGTTCCCCAGCGGAACCTCAAATTCAATTCTTATCCCTCAAAATGGAACCCCTTTTCCCCAGCGGAATCCTCAAAAGCCAAACTCCTCCCGGCAAAGCTCCAAAAAATCCCTAAGGATCACATGATCACTTCCCCAGCGGAATTCTCTCACAGTACCCAAAATAGGTTGTTCCCCCCTGCAAGGTCTCCTATAAAGCTTCCCCCAGCTATCAGCTTCCCATCTCAAATCGGAATCACAAAGCTCTTTCTCCAGCATAATCAAAATACAACCTTTATCCACTCTTGGGTCACAATTGGCCCCGGTCTTGGATCGTCACCTTAGTTAGGTCAGAATTGACCTTGGTCCTCGGTCGTCACCACTCTTGGGTCAGAATTGGCCCCGATCTTGGATCGTCACCTTAGCTAGGCTAGAATTGACCTCGGTCCTCGGTCGTCACCACTCTTGGGTCAGAATTGGCCCCGGTCTTGGATCGTCACCTTAGCTAGGTCAGAATTGACTTCAGTCCTCGGTCGTCACCAATCTTGGGTCAGAGTTGACCCCAGTCTTGGATCGTCACCTTAGCTAGGTCAGAATTGACCTCGGTCCTCGGTCATCACCACTCTTGGGTCAGAATTGTCCCCGATCTTGGATCGTCACCTTAGCTAGGTCAAAATTGACCTCGGTCGTCACCACTCTTGGATCAGAATTGGCCCCGATCTTAGATCATCACTTTAGTTAGGTTAGAATTGACCTCGGTCCTCGGTCGTCACCACTCTTGGGTCAGAATAGGCCCCGGTCTTGGATCGTCACCTTAGCTAGGTCATAATTGACCTCGGTCCTTGGTCGTCACCACTCTTGAGTCAGAATTGGCCCTAGTCTTGGATCGTCACCTTAGTTAGGTCAGAATCGACATCGGTCCTCGGTCGTCACCACTATTAGGTCAGAATTGGCCCCGGTCTTGGATCGTCACCTAAATCAGGTGAGAATCGACCTCAGTCCTCGGTCGTCACCACTCTTGGGTCAGAATTGGGCCCGGTCTTGGATCGTCACCTTAGCTAGGTCAGAATTGACCTCGGTCCTCGGTCGTCACCACTCTTGGGTCAGAATTAGCCCCGGTATTGGATCGTCACCTTAGCTAGGTCAGAATTGACCTCGGTCCTCGGTCGTCACCACTCTTGGGTCAGAATTGGGCCTGGTCTTGGATCGTCACCTTAGCTAGGTAATAATTGACCTCGGTCCTCGGTCGTCACCACTCTTGGGTCAGAATTGGCCCCGATCTTGGATCGTCACCTTAGCTAGGTCATAATTGACCTCGGTCCTCGGTCGTCACCACTCTTAGGTCAGAATTGACCCCGGTCTTGGATCGTCACCTAAATCAGGTCAGAATCAACATCAGTCCTCGGTCGTCACCACTCTTAGGTCAGAACTGACCTCGACCCTCTGAATTGGTCATCCTTATTTCCTTAGGTCCTCAGAACTGACCTCGATCCTCTGAATTGGTCACCCTCGCTTCCTTAGGCCCTCAAATTTGGCTTTGATCCACAGAATTAATCATCCCCAGCATACTTCTTAGGTTCTCGGAATCGACCTCGACCCTCATACTACCTCAAAAGGCATCATGCGGTGTCTAATCGACGGCTATCATTTGTTCCAAACTCACCCGTCGAGGGGCTCTGTAGACACCTCATTCCATTACCCCCTAACTCTACTTAGGTCCCTAGTACCTCCACTCATCATTGTAAACCCAGGTCACGTCCCGAGTACTGACTTAGAAGCCATCGGGCACCCCCCGGCTCAATTTGACCCAAAAGTCAAACTCCCCATCTCGATCGAGACTTGATGAATCTTTAAAGGGCACTAAATACCCTTTCTAAAGGTCCACCCCATGCGCGATTCCGACTTACCATGAGGACGAACGCACCGATTACATCTGAAACCTGACCTAGAGGCCACTGGGCTCTCTCGGGCTCTGTTGACCCAAGTCAACCCTTTCGGATTAATCGAGGCTGGATGAATCTTCGAAGGGCACTGAATACCCTTTCCAACGGTCCATCCCGTACACAATTCTGACTTTCCATGCGGACGAACGATCCGTTTGACTCCGGGAAGCCACTGAGCGCTTCCCGAGCCTGGTTGACCAAAGCCAACTCTCCAAACCGGGTCCAACTCTTTTCAATGTTAAAGTAAATCTCCTAAACTTTCCAATGGAATGCCCCGTGCATGATTCAGACTTACCATGCAGACGAACGATCCGTTTGCGTCCGCACGATTCCCCGTCCAATGGACCGATAAACGCTTCCGAGCCACATTTGACCCAAAGTCAACCCCCAAACTCGGGAATGGTCCAAAGGACTTTCAAAGGTCTCTAAATTACCTTTCCAACGGTATGCCCCGTGTACGATTCTGACCAATGGTTTGCCCTCGGTAGCTAATTTTCCGAAAAGGCCTGAGGCGCACTACCAAATGGCAGGTCCCAGACCCTGCCTATCGGCACCTGCCGATAGGAAGTGCCATGATAAAGTCGATCGGTAGTCCCCTGGGTCTATAAAGGGAGACCTTGGCATCATTTGCAAGGGAGCTGAGATCAGAAGCAAGATCACTCTCAACGAACCCCAGAAACCTCTCTCGAAGGCAGCATGATTTCAACTCCCAAATCCCTTTTTCACTTCCACTTT
Organism: Sambucus nigra; assembly: GCA_949130495.1. Lineage (NCBI taxonomy): Eukaryota > Viridiplantae > Streptophyta > Magnoliopsida > Dipsacales > Adoxaceae > Sambucus > Sambucus nigra. The sequence continues at coordinate 382,170,851 of OX422224.1, forward strand.
TCATCATCCCTTTCATCAAACTTGATGAATTAACCATTCTCCATCATCATCCAAGAACAAAGGCTGCTTCTCAGCATTTAAGATCAAGCTCGAAGTCTCCAAAAAGGTCCATCTCTTTCACCTTTCTCTTCAAATCTTCTTAAATTTGCAATAACTTGTTTTATTACTTAAGAACTTGTATTATCTTAGTTCACAAATCCTAACATACTTTTTATCTAGTAGTATTGCACATATCCTATTTTCATATAAATAAAAAACCCAAAAAAAATAAGAAAAAGAGGGTTTGCTCATAAATTCCAAGTAGGGATTCTCACACCTTTTCCACACTTTTCTCACAACTAAAACACTTTTTTCTACACACACACACACACACTTACAAATAAGAGATTTCTCCATTTGGATTTATGGGTTAAACCCCACCCCTCGTTTGTATGCGAACTACGTGGACTTTGATGCCTTTATAGTCTACGTAGGCGTCTCGGGGTAACACCCGAGACTCGAGTCCTTTCCTCACTTTTTCTCTTATTTTCTATCTTCTCTTTATCTCATTCTATATACTTGTTCTTAGTAACGTATTATCCCATATGCGTTATCGCTCCCTTATAACGATCAACGTAGGGGTAACCGCGTAAATCTTATTTTTCTAATATTACTTTTATATCTTCCTACAGATAACTCGCTTTATCTTTTCCATGATAAAAGTCGAGGATTCCTACCTCCATGCTATATATATACACATGCACACATCTCACGGGGGGAAACATAAAGGAAAATAGCAAATATTCATGAGAGACCGAAAGGGAGGAATGGGTGCCTAACACCTTCCCATTTCGTAACTAAGCCTCCGAACCCTTTCCGAATCATTTTGGTTTCGTACGCACCAGTATGTCTTTGGATGCCATCCTTCGGGGTGGCTTCCCCTTTTTTTTTGTCTGTTTTGAGTAAAATAGACTAGCGACTCTGAATATCTCTACATTCTTCATACCTCACAAAATCGACACCAGCCGAAGCGCTCTCCCGAGAGGGGACGCGCGGGACCCGAAGGATCCTTCCTCCCTCCGTGGCGGGGATCGAGGATGGCCACAATATGCATATGCACATGCATCTATATATATGCATATGCCCATATATATGCATATGCATATATATGCGGTGCATATACATATATATGCAGCAGCATATATATGCATATGCATCAAAATTGTGAGCCCCCACTATCGGCCCTAAAAATTTACCTCAAATCCCATCTCAGAGGCTATAGTTTTCATTCCCTTAATATTACTCACAAAAAGCTTTATGAAATTACCTCGAAGCATATCAACGCCATCCTCAAGACAGATCCCATCTCATAAACGATGGGCGGGAGAGCACTTATTATCATCCAAGGCTGCTCTTTTACCATTTTTCTGTACAACCTACTTCTGATCCTACTTCTTTGGCACAACAGATGACTGATGCAGCTCAAGCTCGTCCACAGCTTTCTAACTTGACACAAAAGTGGTCATACCTACAATAAATTATAATAAGGGTCATGAGTATTTAGGTTTATAAACAGATTAAGAAATAAAATAATGAAATCCTTACAAAGATCCCTTTTGAAAGCCATCAAATTATATGGATCAATAGACGGTGGTTCATTAATGGTGCATAATTACATTGATATATTCCTATATTATGTTCATATAATAAACGTCTAGCCCAACTTTGAAAAAACCTTAATTGGTGTAATAGTAGGCTCTAAATAATCCCGATCATGTTTATTCATTCCTGAACAGTGACATGACAGTTCGTCACAACTCCCCCCCCCCCCCCCTCCCCACTTTTTAATCTTAAAAAACTGCTTAAGAATGTATAAACATCTGCCCAAGTTAATAGTTTTTTTAAATGTCAACACTGATTTGAATTTAAGAATCAAAAACATAGAAACATTTAAAAAAAGAAGGTTTACAATAAGAATTTTCCAGTAGAATATGAATTAACTGTATGACTATTAATAGTGCGAGTGTGTGCTTGTGTGCGTGCGTGCGTGTGTTTGTGTGCGCGTGTGTGAGTGGTAAATGGGGGAGGGGATGGGCAGGGGGTGCGCGTGCGTGTTTGTGTGTGTGCGTGTGAGTGGGGAAGGGGGGAGGGGATGGGAAGGAGGAGCATGTGTGAGTGTGTGTGTGTGTGTGTTTGTGTGCGCATGTGTGCGTGTGTGAGTGGGGAATGGGGGAGGGGACGGGGGAGGGGCGCGAGTGTGCATGTGTGCATGTTTGTGTGTGTGTTTATGTCCGTGTGTGTGCGTGTGAGTGGGGAAGGGGGAGGGGACGGGCAGGGGGTGCATGTGTGCGTGTGTGTGTACGTGTTTGTGTGCGCATGTGTGCGCGTGTGTGAGTGGGGAAGAGGGGAGGGGAAGGGGAAGGGGGTGCGTGTGCGCGTGTTTGTGTGTGGGTTTGTGTGCGCGTGTGTGAGTGGGAAAAGGCGGAGGGGACGGGGCAGGGGCCGCGTGTATGCATATATTCATATTGTAGCTTGTGTGCATGTGTGTTTATGCGTGTGTGTGTGTGTGAGTGGGGAAGGGAGGAGGGGACAGGTGCGTGTGTGCGTGTGTTTGTGTGTGTTTATGTGCGCGTGTGTGCGTGCGTGTGTAAATACATATCCCATTTATTAGAAACTTCAATTGGTTAACAAAATTTAACACCACAAAGAGTAACACAAATATTATGAAAATAAAATTGATACATGGTGTTCTCAATAGTTAAGGTCAGCAAGTATGAATTTCAAAACACAAAACATTGGGATGCATATAAAGGCATGATCAACTTGTGCATCGTGTACATGCCATAAATGTGGATGCAGCAAGCCAATATACCGAGCCAAGTAGAAGTCGTAAAAACATAGTTAGGAAAAAGAAAAGAATTAGTGAATGACCACATGAATGGAAGCATTGTAGTTTACTGTTGCTGCTACATCTACTCGTATGCAAGTGTGGTGTGTGTTAGTTTGTAATTGATAGAAAAAGAACAGTTTCAGCTGAGGGTACCTGTTTGGAAGCCTTTTATAAGTCATACATCTCCTTCGATAGTTTTTCTGGAAGTAGTTGAAACAACTCTAGCTTTGGTGTCATCTCTATAGCTTTGCTGGCAAGTCAACTCTATACACCTGAGTGTTCATTCGGTAATATATATAATATCAGTTGTAACATATCATTATTTCTGAATTACAACATGTGGATCTTACCCTAAAAATTATAATATCAGTTACATGGTATCTCAATTCTATCTGGAAAGATCTATGTGGCTATTAAATTATATTAAGGATCAATAGGTGATCGAATGGCTCAACTGAAAGAAGGAAAGGAAAGCTTCCACTGTCAGATGTTTTGAGGTATGGGATTGAGTTGGCTAATGGAATTTTGGAGCTGCACTCAATTAGTGTCTTGCTGCTGAATCTTAAGGCAACAAATTTCCTTCTTAATTAACCACAAATAAACCACAAATGTAAAAAGCCCACAAATAAAGCAGTGATAAGTATTGAGTAGGTTTTAAGCAGTGATAAGCATGCAAAGCACTGATAAGCAGTGATAAGTATGCCAAGCAGTGGTAAGTATGAGGATATATCATAAATTAAAATGGGCTATTTGTATATACATGATATATCAGATTGTATATTCACTGATATAGGTGTATATACAATCGTCATATATGCTTGCATCCATCTGATATACATCATTGTATATTCTATGATATACAAACCCAGAATTTGAATATTAAATCATATGACTGCATATATATTACATATATATGCATATCCCAAATTGCATATGCATATGCATATATATGCAATTTGCGATATGCATATATATGCATATTTGCGAGGCAGTGTGCATTGTGGAGGCAGTGTAGAGGCCGCAATTGCATATATATGCATATGCATACACTACAGTGTGGAGGCAGTGTGGAGGCCGCAATTGCATATATATATGCATATGCTCATATATATGCATATGCATATATATATATAGTGTGGAGGCAGTGTACTGTGTGTAGTGTGGAGGCAGTGTGGAGGCCGCAAATTGCATATATATGCATATGCATATATATATACATATATATGCAGATTGCATATATACTGCATATATATGCACTGTATATATATGCAGATTGCCAAATATAAACAAATAGATGAAACTTACCCTCAGTACTAAAAAAGATGAATCCTCCCATATTAGCCTGTACAAAGGAAACAATGAATGAGAAAATAACCAAACTCTAAAACGTTACCTAATATTCTGAAGTGAAAAGGGGATAATTTAAAAAAACTTACTGAAGAAGGTAATCCATAGTAAATGAATGGACTAAGCAAAATGTTTTCCTCAAACAAATACCTACTGCTGCTACACATACACTGCCACTGCCATTGCCACATACACATAGAGAATTAGTAGACATGTTAGCAACCAAAAGATTTAACAAAAGTCAAAGAATGCAACATAAAAATAACCTGCTATAACAAAACTTCTAGATACACAATATTTGCCGTTGAGTTTGTACCATCTTGAGGTAAAAGGATACTTAAACAATTTGCACTTGTACATCTTGAAAATGAGACATATAGTTGACCGTGACTAAAAACCGGTGTTCGTAAGTCAATTCTAATAAATTTAATAGACTGTCCTTGGGATTTCTTCATTGTCATTGCATATGCTAATCTAACCGAGAACTGGTGTCTTGTCATCTGAATTGGCACTTCTGCTGAAGAGGGTGTTAAAGATATTCTTGGAATGAAAGCAAAATTATCGCTATAATCTCCCATTAAAATTTGAACTTCAATTACATGTTCAGCACAATTAACAACGATCAACCTAGTGCCATTACAAAGACCATACCTAGGCAAAATATTTCTCAGCAACATAATAGGACAACCAATTTTAAGTTCGAACTTGATCAAAGGCAACCCCAAGGGACTTAGGGAATTCAAATATTCATTTGGATATTTATTAACTACATCACTACTTGTTTCATCCAGGCACAACTTATCTGCAGCCAAGTATGTTATTGTTTCACCGGGATGAATATTTAATGCAGAACTGTTTATAATATTGACATCATCATTTCTCGCAGAAAGAATTGTTCGTTCTTTAAGGTAGTTAGGAGTGGCAGTACCGATCGCATTCAGCGATGGATAAATCTCTGTAAATAACTCATTAAGACCACTGCACTTGCGTATTATTGAAGGTAGTTCTACATCTTCTTGGGGGGTGGACCCAATCTATAAATATGTAAATTAAAATTAGTAACATTATTAATGGTATAGGAATATGTTGAAACAAAAATGGACTACAAAATTCAAATTATACCTCAAATAGGAATCTTGAAAATGGAACACTTTCAGTTTCTGCGTTATTAAGACGCATATTGAAAACCAAAGTCAAAATGTGAATATCTTTCCATAACAATGAACGCCTCAATGACGTGGAAACAATTTGCTCACGAAGGACCCTTGGTATCATGGGTGTAATTTGACGAAAATCACCACCCAAGACAACAGTGATACCCCCAAAAGGCTTACTACAATTACGAATATCTTTCAAAGTCCTATCTACGGCCTCCACACAAAAACGATGTTGCATTGGAACTTCATCCCATATAATTAATTTTTCCAACTTAAACAACTCAGAATGAATCGACTGCTTTGTAAACCCACAAACTGAATTTTCAAGAATGTCCAAAGGAATACAAAAGGTCAAATGTGCAGTTAGACCCCCCACCAACAACAATGATGCAATTCCAGAAGAAGCAATTGTAATAACAATATGTCCGAGGCTGCGAAGTTTTGTAGCAATAGTATTGTACAAAAATGTTTTCCCGGTGCCCGCACCACCATTCAAAAAGAATGTAGTTACATTATTTTCTGGAACCGAAGTGGTTATGGATTCATATGAAGCCCGTTGTCCATTATTTAGACAATCAACATTAGTTTGAGGCTCCCCTTGTTCAGCTTCACTTTGAAATTGACGATGCTCACGATAGTGGATTAGTTGACCAAGGTAGCCCATTTCTTGCTAGTTTTCATCGATTTCAAGACGATGCAGTGTGCGCGACTGTTTATATTTATAGTGTAGATAGTTAAGCTGCACGGGGTACCGGTTAACATCGTGTCTGATAGAGACAAGATCTTCATATCTCATTTCTGGTAGACTTTTCAGGAGTCCATGGGCACAGACTTGCGATTGAGTAATGCATATCATCCACAAAAAAATGGACAGACTGAGAGGGTTAATCACATACACGATGATATCTTTAGGATGTGTGTACTTGATTTAAGAGGGGGTGGGGTAGATACCTTCCATTGGTAGAGTTTGCTTATAATAACTCTTACCAATTCACCATCGGTATGGAACCGTTTGATGCACTATATTGGAGACCTTGTCGTTCGCCCTCTCCCTAGTTAGAAGTGGGGGACAACAAGTTCTTGGGGCCATAGATGATACAAGAGACTACTGCCAAGACCGAGCAGATTCGGGGGCATATTCGAATAGCTCTGGACATGCAAAAGAGTTATGCAGATGGACACCGGAGACATATTGAGCTAGAGGTTGGCGACCAGGTGTTAGTACGGGTGTCTCCCATGAAAGAGGTCATGAGGTTCGATAAAAAGGGGAAACTAGAACCGAGGTATGTGGGACCCTTCCCTATTATTTAGAGAGTGGGGCCAGTAACACATAGACGGGGTTTATCGGAGCATCTACACTGGATACATGACGTGATCCAAGTGGCTTGGCTGAAGAAGTATCGAAGGATCGGGAGAGATTTTTGGCATGTTCAACTCGAGGAGATCGATTTACAGCCAGGCGTGGCATATGAGGAGAGGCTCGTGGAGATTCTGGATCATAGTGAGTGGAAGCTGCAATCTAAGGGTGTACCATTAGTCAGAGATTAATGGTGACACCAGGGTGTTGACGAGTCGACATGGGAGCGGTAGGACGACATGCAAGAGGAGTATCCAGAGTTACTCGCCACAGGTATGACCTAATTTCGGGGACAAAATTCCTTTGTAAAGGGGGAAGTATATAACACCTAGTATTTCTGAGCATTACAATATTTAATTAATTCGGGTAAATTTAAATTACAAGTGTGTCGTAATTTAATTGAATTAATATTTGTGTGTGTATTTATATATTAATCGGGAGAGATAATGATTAATATAAAAAAATAAAAAAATTACAAAGTGTGTAGTAAATTAAACGTGACTATTATTATACATCATAACAAGTTAAACGAAGGGATTTTATTATATCTTAACCAAGTGTCGGGTATAGACTATATTGGGGTCGAGATGGATAGTTTTGGTAAAGTGACTCATATGACGATTCTGAGTGCAAAGTTAATTTCGAATGGGTCGAGATAGTCGGAAAAGAGTACCCGGGGTAGTAATTGGGTCTTGGGACATTGTTAGGCATAATCGGGCCCACATAAGGGTGTTCTGATCATTTGGGCTTAGCCTATAAGCTTAATTTCGAGATTTACCATATTAAAACTAAATTAGGGAGTTAGTGGGAGACATAACTCAAAAAACAAAACCCTAGATCTGTACAAAAGAAAAGAGGGAGAAAGCATGGGAGCTTTTGGAAGCCAAATCAAAAGGAATCGGGTGTGTTTTTCATCAATTCGTCATCTACCTCAAATGAATTAGACCCTACGAATCTAATCAGGCAAGTGGTTAACTTTCTTTCAATATAAATTGCAGTATTTTGATTCATATCATGGTGGGTGTGATTGAAAATTTGTTTTTAGGTGTGGGTTATCACATAAACATGGGTTTTTAGGAATTTGTCACTTTATGTAGATTAAATGTGTAATTGAGGATATTATATAACTCTGTGATGTTGGAATTTTGATGGTAATAAAAACTCAGCAATAAATGTTGAGTAATTTGATTTAAAAAATCGTAATTGAGAACACGGTCGAATGAAAACCCGTAAAAAAAGTCAAATTCGTAGATGATTGGATTAAAGTGAAAACTTTGATTATAAATGATGTTAATTATGATTAGAAACTGTTAGGAACCCATATTAATCATTAAGTACACATTAGTTGAGGAATTTGTTAAAGCTTTGAAGCTTAAGACTCTAACAACGGTGGAAAAGAAAATCGTGGGGAAGAAGGAGAAGGTTGAACCCGGACGATTGTTCGAATGACCAAGGGCCTCGTTCGAATGACGGTGATAATTTTTACAGTGTCGTTCTATAATTCCCTTGTTTCATTTGAAATTTATAAGGGGATTTAATTAGAGTAAAAATTAAATGGTGTATAATACTTAGGGCATTGGGATATGGTATCAAATTTAGAAAGAGTGTCAAATTAAATAATGAAATTTTGTGAAATAAATTCTAAAGACTAAAAATACGAACCGACTAAGTGAAACCGGGGATTTTAGTTTAGTGACACTACTTTAATAAAATTATTTGAGGTGAAATTAATTAGATTAAGAGTCAGAGAATAGACTCGGGTATTATTTTTTCTAGTGCTACGGGAGCTAGTCACAGGTTAGCCGAGTTTAAGTAAATTATGTATATACAGATAGAGTGACAAAAAAACAAAAAAAAAAAATATATATATATATATATATATATATATCACTATTCTAAAAAACCCGCCTAGGCTTGAGGCTTGGGAGAAATTTCCCGTCTTAAGCTTTTTACGCCTTATTCTTGGTAAAACCCTTATGGTACACATTTTTCTAAAAACAACAATGCTTTAGTGAAACGATATCGGCTTTTAACGATTTTTTTTACAAACCGAACCATTATCTCATCCAAAAAAATCAAATAATATTTTAATTTGCATAATTTCAGACATATTTTTACGACATACAATTTTAGTATTTTAATAGCCTTGTTATGGTTAAAAAATATTAAAATATATTAAGAAGGCCTAAACGCCTTTTCATGCCTTTTTACGCCTAAAGCCCGCCTAGGCTTCTCAAGCTTAAGGCTTGGCCTACAGGCATCGATCACGCCCATATATATATATATATATATATATATGATTGTGTGCTCATTAAATATTTGTGTTAAATATTTTATAAATACATACTCCTCTAGTGCTATCATAGGAGGTTGTGCGATGTTGGTGAATCCCCTAGTCCATAAAAGCAAGGAGAGTATAATCCCAAGGTCATTGAGTCCGGTATATTATTTTGTGATTTTTTTCGGGGTGAGACGTATTGGGTATGATTCGGTCTCAAACTTGGGGAACTATGACCGTCTCCACTACACTTTCTATTTTTTGTTTGATTCCGTTTGATTTAGCCGTCTCGTGGTATTCGGATTGGATTGAGTATGCTTGGGGTGATAGCATTTTAGAAAAAAACATTTGGTGAGTTATTACTCGGGAGGATGGATATTATATATTACATGTGTGTGAATGTTATTGTATGATAATTCATATATAATTAGAGTGAATATTTATATACGGGAAAAATATATGAAGTGAAATTATATTACTTATATAACTGGGGGAAACTTTATATGATTTTATTTGAATGTAATAAAAGAATTATTGGGTGAAATAATTTAAAAATCCATAGTAATATTACTCAGGCTAGGCTAGTGGATAAGGAAGGATTCATAATAAGGCTAGTTAGATGGGGTCGTATAACTAGGTGGGTTATGAAGATAGCAGTTGGTGTGCACATTAGTTAAGGGGTGAGGATTATCTCAAGGGAGTTCGACACTAGCTTAAATATGAAAAATATTCATGCAGTTTAATTACTGCAAACTTAATCACATACAAATATTTTTCAAATGTTTTGAGTTCTAACCCTTGCCAAAAATATTTTCAAAACTTTTACGTGTCCAGCCACAGGGACGCCAGACTTTATTATCTACTTCAGGGATGCGCAGCTGCGACATATGTGGATGCATGCAGGATTTGGACTAGACGCCTCAGTTGCTCATTCTAGTTTAGGATTTCACTATTCCAGTATTTCATCTTTGGGCATGTCGCCCCTATAGGACTTTATTCAGTTTATTCGGTTCAAACTTGTAATGGAATTTATTGATTTATCTGTTAGGTTTATTATTTAGATTTGGAGTTTGTTGTCGATGGTTTGTTCGGCAAGAAGTTTATTTATTATTCATATCCTGTCATGGTTTGAACTCTATTAATGTGTGAATGGTTTAATCTAGTTTGCCTTATAGTGTTAACTATTAAATGAAAAGATAAAATTTTGACATCGACTTAATTAACTAATAGGTGATTAGTAATCAATTATTGTTGACAGTGATGCTAAGAATGAACCATATGGAAATCCTATTTAATTTAACAAAGGACTCAGCACTTGGTATTTAATTGGGCAGGGTGTCACAACAGCTATATATTAAACTAGTACTTTTAAAATGTTATTCGTAAAAAAGGCAATGGACTCATTTAAATTAAAAGCTTCTCTTTTTGTTTCTTTACAAAGGTGCCATAAAATTTAGGGCAATTTACAATTAGGTCCCTTCTTGCAAATTTTTAAACATTTAAGGACAATTTGCTATTAGGTCCATTTGTTATGCCACTAGTGTGGATTTCTACAAGAAGAGAATTAGTGGACCTAAGTGTTTAAAATTTGTTTGCGAGGGACCTAAGAGTACTTTCCACTAAAATTTATTCTAAATCTTTTTTTTTGTGGGGGGGGGGGGGGGGGGGGGGGGGAGTACATGTTGTGTCGAATCATTAATACAAATAAAATGTCGATAATATATGTGAGTAGGAACTCAGGCCCAATTTGGTACACGATAAACTAGGATAAAATTTGATTACTTCAGGACAATTTTGGTTTGTGTGAAATTACTATGTTGGACGCAATGTTAAATTCCATATCAAAGTGACTCCAATCGAATGAGATTACGTTCTCGGTGGGAAAGTGAGTAAAATAAAAATTAATCTAATTTAGGTGAAATTCTTACTTTTTCCATTTAAATCCTTACAAATAATTTTTTGAAATGAAAATGCCATGGATACAGGAGCGGAACTACGATAGGGCCTGGTCGGGCATTAGTCGCCGTCAAGATGAGGGAAATTTAATTTAATAGTGTAGACTCAACCCAAAAATAATTGCCTAGACCATCCCAAAATATTATCCAATTTAACCTTAAGCAAGCAACATTTTTGTTCAAATAAAGAAGACTACCCACTTACCAGTCCCTCAATTAAAAAACCTTATTGTTTATTCAAAATTCACAAAGGATAGAAACAATACCATCACACCTATTTCTCTCTACTCAACCAAAAAAAATATGCTTCCAACTTTCTTCGTGAGATGACACCTTAGTGAGAAGTGATGCCGAAAAAATCGTCAACGTGACACTAATCCACCACATCCAACTTTATCTATGTAATCTACTCATATTTCACTATTAGTTGATGTTTAAAAGGCCCTAATTTGTATAAAACTTAAATTTTAAATCCTAATTTTGTGTTTTCATTTATCATAGTGTTATTGATTGCTGATTGAAGAATCAATTAATATTAAACCCATCATCAAGGTATGTTAATTTCAAAATCCTACTTTTTATTCCATAATAACTCACATATTAGTATTATAGGCTTGCTTAAAGAGGTGTGATTTTTTAATTAATGTCTGAAATATTGTAATTTTATAATATTAATTGTTAGGTATTTATAGAATCGTTAATTAGCATTATTTTCATTATTTTAAAGTAATTATTTTATAAATACTAAAAAAAACTAAAAATATCGGCACCCGAGCTCTGGCCCCTGAACCCCCGCAAATCTCTATTAAGTTAGGCTGGCTAGGTGTAAAATCCTGGATCCGCCACTTGCATAGACATATTAAGTTATTAAACTACCCTTAAAATCTAAATATTTATTTTATGAAGACAATTTTATTATGTTGGTTGTATTGGATTAAAAGTTATAAAAAAATTATTTAGACATTTATTTCTACTCATATACTAAAATTTGATTAAATTACTCTACAATAAACACATATCTAAGACTAATATTTATCTTACAAAAAAAACGTATTTGGGTTCATTCATATATAAACCATTTTATAACATGTCCAAAATAGATCAATTTACTATATATATATATATATATATGTGTGTGTGTATGTGTTTGTGTGTGTGTATGTGTGTGTGTGTGTGTGTGTGTGTTAGGAAAATTGTTAAAAATTATTGTTGGTATATATTGTATGGGTAATTCTAAACAAAAATGAGATTCAAACATATTTTGAGAGACTCGCTTTTCCTATATTCATTTGTTGGTGTCTGAGGTCCACTTATTATTATTCAAAGAACCAACTAATGCAGGCACGTCGCATCAATGTGTCTACCAAAATGTGTTCGAAGCCTGTGTCGATCTAAAATTATTCATATTCTACATATCCATGTCACTATTCATGCATTAAACAAACTTGAAATTTTGATTTCTAATAGTAATACATAAGTCAACCAATAGGACACATGGATTTAAAATTTTAGTAAAATGCTTCTTGCAATCAGTTTCACTATAATACAATTCAACTAAAATATTATCGTGTGCGAATCGGGGCGACTGTATTTTAATGGTTCTTAAGAACACCGAACTGTAACATTACAATTGCTTTGTTTGTTAGTAATTGATGCAACCACAAATGTGTCTAGTGTACGTACTATATAGGCTCAAGTGCGAGCTCGACGCTCAAGTAATAATCCGATAAGTCGGGTATCGATCCTCAGGAAAACAGGACGAGCGAAGTCGTGACGACGTTGGAAAGATAAGGGTAACCTAGCTTTGACTTTAAAGAGAACGAAAAGGTGATTCTGGGAAACGAAACAATTACAACTAGATGCAAATTTGAGAATAATTAACTAATGAAACTATGAGTTAACAAAATGCAACTATACTAATTAAATGAAAAGCTGATGACAAATGGTTTTACGAATTAAATATGAAATGTGAACAATAGGTCGGGTTACAATCCCCCACACCCTAGCAATTCACTTTATAGGATACTAGATTCGAAATTAGAATTTTAAATGAACCCGGTCTTAAGTACTCCCAAGCATTACACATATGAGGGATCGTAGCTCGCACAGTATGCAATCAAAGGACGAGTAAAGCGGTGTCGCATTGACCAATACGCGCGTCGCATTCTTAAGCATCCTTGTTACCTAGGGCAAACGAGATAAAAAGTCCTACGACGGTTGCAACAGTCACGAAATACGATTCATCTAAGATTTTAATTCAAAAGTCTATTTCCATGCTGATGAATTACATCGGGCGGGGTTCATGCACCCCAACCCTTAGAAACTTAGCCGAACATAGTTAAATTGAAAGAAAATATGATTTTAATGAAAGAAGACATCTTAACTAGCAACTTAGAATTATGAAGAATGAAATTATTAACTAACTAATTAACTAAAGCAATTATGAAAAAAAAATGGAATGAATTTACTTGAATTGTAGAACTTGAATCAAATCTAAATGAAAACTAGGGTTTATGTTGTTCTTTCTTCAAAACTAAGTACAAGACTTCTCTAAAATGAATTAGAAGCTCTCTCATTATCTGGGAGGAGTTTTAAATATATACAGTACCAAAAATATAAGAGTTGGAGTCGTGCAAAACTCTAGCTTGAAGAAGATAATCCCAAATCTCGAACCCCGGATCGATCTGATCAGGACATTTCGAATCAATCCGCCTGATGAACGGATTAATCCAAAAGATATGCCTTATGAAGTAAACTTTGGGGGCTGAATCGATCCTTTTTTGATGAGGACCGAATCGATCTGAATTTCCTTCTTAATTTCTCTTCATTATCTCATCAATTTCTCATGATCATCTCACATCTTTGGGTCTTCATAACTTCTACTCTGGAACTCGGATTAGAATGCCGTTTCTTCCTATGCGCTTATAGACTCGAGATATTCAACTTTCATTTGGGTCCTTGACCAGATTCGAGGTGTAAATTAGACTTTTGCCCTTTTGACTTTTCTTCTTTCTTCTCTCTTGCTTCTTCCGGCTTCTTTCTTTCTTTCATGTATTAAATACCTGTAAAATCAATAAGAAATACACGAAACTCGGAATACTTGTTAGATGAAGTCATTAGCAATGATATGAGATAAATTAACTCGTTTTACATTGTCTGAGGTAATAAAAGCCTCTAAATTAAGGGGAAAATTGGGAAGAATTTATGCCTAATCAGTAATTTATCACTGTATTGTAAAATTAACGTTAGAGGTTCTGATTTGTGTAATCCAAACCCAGTTATAGTTTTAGTTAATATGTTTAAAGGAAAATTGAACAAAAACTATCAAACTCTATATAACAAGTTATTCTGATTGGTAAGATATATATATATATATATATATATATATATATATATATATAGGGGCGCATGGGTCGAGTTGGTTCGGTTCTACTAGGAAACCAGAACCATAACTGAAGTTGGTCGGTTCCATGGTTTTACGACCTGAACTGAATCGATACCCTATCAGAACCGAACCAAACTGAACCATCAGTTCTCGATTTGGTTCGTTTTGGTTCACTATTTTGGTTCACGGTCCTAGTTCGCAGTTCTGGTTCACAGGTTTGCATTATTTTTGCAATTAATAATAGTTCGCTGAAATCATTTTCTAATAAATAAAAGTTGACAAATATAAATTATCCGTGGTTATTACATCTTTAACCAAATCATCAAATATTAATCTTCTTTAATTTTCTCAATGAATATGTTTCTCTCAAATAATTAATTTAAAAAATTATCACGTGCACACACACAATTTGACAGAAGACTAATTATCTAATTTCATTACATTATACTAAAATATCAAATATAAATGAAAATATAAACATTTTTTAAATAGCACTGAACATAAATTATAAAGTATTCAAGCAACTATTTCGGTTAGTTCTTATGGTCGGTTCTCTGGTTCGGTTCTTCGGTTTGGTTCCATGGGTTCGGTTCTCGATTTGGTTAAGGTATAAAATCGAGAATCGAACCGAACACTTTGGTTCTCAATTTTTTAGAACCAAAACCAACCCATGGAGACAAAAAATCGAATCAACCCAACCCACTAAGGCCGATTTGATTTGGTTCTTCAGGTTAATCGGTTCCAATGCACACCCCTATATATATATATATATATATATATATATATATATATATATATATACACTGTCAATTTTATTCTAATAAATGAATTTGTGGACATTAAATTGCTAAATAGCATTTGGAAGGTTTTTTATTGAGAAATTTTACTCAAACCATTTATGATGCTTTTACAAGGACTTAAAGAATCCATTAGCCAAAAGAAAATTATATATTTATCTTTCTATGTACAATGCCTGCAAAAACTTGTGGGAAATAATAAATAGTTAGGGTTGGATGATGAAATGATGATGTAATATATACTTAATTAAATATGAGTTGGGTAAGTTGTATGAGTAAAACTATTGATAATAGTCCCTTTCAACAATAATTGTGTTGATTTGAACAGTGACAATTTTAAGAGTTGACCATCATTGACACAAATAAAAAATAATACCACCTATTTACACAAACTCTAAACAACACAAATAGCAATAAGACTTTAATCTCGACAAATAAGTTATATTTACATAAGATATTTTTTAATTAATTCTATCAAAATATTTTTTTTTCACAATAGATAATATTTTTATATATATAGTGAATATCCAATACATTTTAGAAATAAGACTTATTATACAAAATTTTAGGGGGAGTGGGTATAGCCACTCCCAACAAGTCTTCCCCCACTCCATTTTGTGTACCAAATGAATATTGTACTCTTACATTCACAAAATCCAAATGTTCACTTTTTTGTCTCCAACCAAAACAAATGCATTTGAAAAAAACTAAAAATTTGTATTTTCATTAAAAAAATTATTCTTTTGTAAAAAAAACTATTGTTAATAAGAATATGTTTTAAAAATATTTTTTTCTAACTTTTCATAATTGTTTTAAAAAACATTTAAATTGTTTTAAAAAATTTGTCATGTGCTTTTTTTAATTAAAAAAGTGTTTATAAGACATAAATTTTTTTATATAAAATAAAAACATTTTTTACAGAATAATACCTTTATGTACATAGTTTGGGTGGAAAATAGTTTTGGTGGAAAATAGTTTACAAAATTGTTTTATGTACATAAAGGTACTATTTCGTAAAAACATTTTTTGTTTTATACTAAACAATTTTTTTATGTTTTATAATAAAAAAAAAAGATGACAAAATTTTTAAAACAATTTAAATATATTTTTTTTAAAATATGAAGAGTTAAAATAAATATTTTTAATACAAATTCTTATTAAAAATAATTTTTAATGAAAAAAATTATTGAAAATATATATTTTTAGTTATTTTTCAACTATATTTATTTTAGTTAGAAGTAAAAAAAAGTAAATATTTAAATTTTGTAAATGTAAAGCTGCAATTGTCATTTGGTAAGTAAATAGAGTAGGGAAGACTTGTGGGGAGTGGTCCCATTATTTTTAGGAAAATAATCTTTCAATAAATTTTTGAGATTGAAAGATTTAAACCTATGTATGATCAACATCCACACTTCCTTTCCTAAGTTTTACCGAACGTGAGTTATCCTTTCTCTCGTCCACCAATTGAAAGGTCAATTTAATGTGAGTTGTCTTTTCTCTTGTCCGCCATTGGAAAGGTCATAAAACTGTTCACATTATTTTTATACGTGATAGATAGAAACTCAACAGATCATCTAGATATTGATAAACTTGTAGAAATATAAATTAAGAAGAAAGAATTATATTTCTCATGCATCAAAAGAATACAACTCGTACAGAAATTTATACTACTTAGAAAGATAAAAAAACTAAATGCCCTAAAAGAAAGGAAGTCAAAGATTACTTCCAAGAGAATAAGAATAAGTTTTATATTGCCACCAATATATCAGGAGACATTTTGGAGCAGTTCAAACTAAGGTGGACTGATTCAAACTTATTTAAAAAGATTATCTTCAAGTTCCTTAATAGTCCCCCGCAAGTGAAGGTGGTCTGCATGGCAAACACCGAGCTTGGAGCATAGATACTGAAAATGTGGAGTGGCTAAGGGCTTCATAAAAATATCAGCAAGTTGATGGACAAAAGAAATAAACTGAGTAACAAGACGACCTTGTGCAACTTTCTCATGAACAAAGTGATAATCAAGCTCAATATGTTTGGTCCTGGCATGAAGTACATGATTAATTGTCATGTACAGAGCACTGAGATTGTCACAATATAGTGTAGGAGCATGGGAAAGAGTAATGCCAATATCTCTTAAGAGATAGGTAAGCCACATAAGTTCAGCAGTAGCAGCAGCGAGGGAGCAGTATTCAGCTTCACAACTAGAGCGAGCCACTGTGGGTTGCTTCTTTGAAGACCATGAAATACAATTTGCACCAAGAAACATACAATAACCAGAAGTAGAGTGACGAGTAAGGGGACAGCCTGCCCAATCATCATCAGAAAACCCATATAAATTTAGAGATGACTAGGCAAGAAGACGAAGGATAACTGTAGAAGTTCCTTGCAAATACCGTAATAATCGTTTGGCTTGAAGAAAATTAGCCTCGGTCGGAGAGTGCATGGATTGACATAATGAGTTAACTGCATGGGTAATATTAGGACGGGTTAAAGTAAGACACTGTAAAGCACCAACAAGGGAGCATAAGATCAGAGAATGAGGGAGAGGTAGTAGAAGTGTGTTTTGTAGATAAAGGTGTTTGAATAGGGTGACAATGAAGCATATGTGCCCTGAGAAGAAGAGATTGAATATATTTTTGCTGAGAGAGGAAAATACCACCATGAAATGATTTTACTTCGATTCCCAAAAAATAATTGAGGTCGCCTAAATCAGTTAGGGAAAATTGCGAGGCTAAGTTTTGGGTGAGGGAGGTGAGAAGATAAGGATTGCTACTAGTTATAATGATATCATCAACATAAAGAAGAAGAAGAATTGTACCCATCGAATTTTGCATCACAAAGAGAGAGGAATCAGCCTTACTATAAAGAAAACCCAATGAGAGAAGATAAAGGCTAAATCGATCAAACCATACACGAGGACCCTGCTTGAGATCGTAAATAGCTTTATGAAGATTGCACACATGATGAGGAAATTATGAATCTTGAAAACCTGGAGGCTGTCTCATAAAAACATCTTCAGCAAGAATGCCATGTAGAAAAGCATTTTTAATATCCAACTGCTTGAGTGGCCAGTTTTGAGAAATAGCTAGTGAGAGAACAACACGAGTAGTGGCAGGCTTGACGACTGGACTAAAGGTTTCAACAAAATCCAATCCCTCAATTTGATGAAATCCCTATGCAACAAGTTTGGCCTTGTACTTGTCCAAAGAGCCATCCGCTTTCAACTTTGTGCGAAAAACCCATTTGGAACCAATAATATGCATATGCGGTTGAAATGGGACTAAAGTCCAAGTGTGGTTTTGATGGAGGGACCGAATTTCATCTTGCATAGCACAAACCCATGGCTGATGTTTAAAAGCAGTTACAAGTGATTTTGGTTCCGTGAGAATAGTGGATGCTAGAAGGGCACCATGGTGTTTCTTTGATCTGGTAATCATAGGATGAGTTGAGGGAATGGTATGGATAAATTTGGACGGAGAGAGAGGTTGGGATAAATCAATAGTAAGGTGGAGTGGTGGTTTTTGAATATCAGCTAAAGTAGGGGAAATGGGAGATGGAATTGATTCTAGGGAAATAGATGTGGTAGGACAAGGTGAGGTGGGTGAGGTTGGACAAGTAGATATAGACGAGACATTTGGAAGGATGGTGTCATGTTGTGATGTGGATGGTGAAGCAAGATTAGAACTAGAAGGTACAGTAGTATGTGGATGAGAGTGACTAGTAGCATAGGGTGATAAGTCATGAGGAATGGAAAGGTCAAAGGAACTTTGAGGTGTTAAGGGTTGAGTTTCAGCAGATTGGCTTGGAGGGTTTAGTGGGATTGGAACAACATTTTTCTGAGCCAAAGGTGCAAGTGAATGGGATGATTGTGAAGTCTCACTTGAAAATCATTTAAAAAATTCATTATATGTCACCATATCAAAAGAAGAGGATTTATTTTGAGTTGATGAAGTGTTGACATAAGCCAAAAAAATTTCATCAAAGATAACATGCCTTGAAATAAAAATTCTTTTGGTGAGAGGTTGATAGAATCTATAACCTTTATGAAGAGAGCTATATCCAACAAAAACACATGGATATGACTTTGGTTGAAATTTATTTTGAGTTTTACTGCGTAAATATGGAAAACATCGACAACCAAAAACTCGCAAAGTTGAGTAATTTGGATGAACACCATATAATTTAAAAAATGGAGTAACCTGTTTTAATGGGGTAGATGGTAGTCGATTTATAATATATGTAGCAGTTAAAAACGCTTCAACCCAAAGAAACATTGGAAGATTAACATGAAATAATAAGGTTAGACCAGTTTCGACAATATGTCGATGCTTCCTCTCCGCCACACTATTTTGTTCAGGGGTTCCCGGACAAGAAATATGTCTCACAATCCCATGTTGATAAAGATAATGAATGAAGTCATTACTAGCAAATTCACCGCCACCATCACATTGAAATATTTTGATTTGTTTCTCAAATTGAGTGTTAATCATTTTGTGAAAGGTGACAAGCACTTGATGAAAATCATATTTATGCTTCAATGGATAGAGCCATGTATATCTAGTACAATCATCAACAAAAATCACATAATATTTAAACCCTTGAGAAGAGGAGATAGGAGCTGGTCCCCATAAGTCACAATGAATCTTTTCAAAAGGAGTTTGAGAAATTTGGTCATTTTGTCCAAAAGGGAGTCTACAACTCTTGCCTAGTTGACAACTGACACAAACACTAGGTAATTTATTCCAGTGGTCCACATGTAAAACATGAGATTTATTCAGAATTCGTAAAGACTTTGCTTGAGGATGTCCCAATCTTTGACGCCAAATTTGATCATTAGTTTTTCCATCTTGGATAACATTAAGAGCTTCCTGATAATCTTCCTCAAAAGTGTAAAGTGATCCTCTCCTAATTCCCTTGGCCAGCACTTGATGAGTCTTCTTGTCCTTAATAACAAATCCATTATTAGCAAATTCTAATATACACTCATTATCTTGTAATAACTGACTGACTGAAACAAGATTCTTTTTAATTTTTGGCACCACCAAAACATCTTTGAGTGTTATATTTTTATTCAAGGACTTATCAACAACATGTGTAATATTTAATTTTGACCCATCTCCAACAATGACTTTATCATTTCCAGTATAAGGAATGAGTTTTGAAAAGTTACCAGTAGCATTTGTCATATGAGATGTTGCACCTGAGTCAATGTAGAGAGCATTATCAATTTGTGGTTCATAGGTCATGGCTGTCATTGTTGTAGGTGTTACAGCCTGTGATTGAAAGGAATAATCCCACCTATAAAAACAACTTAGAGCCGTGTGATTAGTTCGGCCACAAATTTGACAAGCTACAATAGTAGAATTGGTATTTTCAGCTTTGTCAAGTGCAACAGTTCCTTGGTTAGTAGCAGTAGGTAATTGTCCTTCATTGTAGGACTGCAAAGATGCACCTCTAAACCCGGATTGACCATGCTGCATAAAGGACGGCTGTCCTTGTTGATTTAAAAAGCCAAGAGACTGTCGTGGTTGGACCTAATGCCTAGTAGGTCTAAACCCGCGCCCCCTTGAATTAAAGTAACCATGTTGTCCTTGATATCCCTGCTGATAAGACATACCCCTGCCTCTATAGTTTCTATATCTACCTCTATTAAAAAATTGAGAAGAGGCTCTCATAGCCGTAAAACCCATTGAGTGGTCTACAGACTGTATTGGTGATTTAGAAACACGATTTAAAGGATCTTCTCTAATATTAAATCCTTTTAGCGATGTAATTAATTGAGAGAGAGAGAGGGATAGGGTGGCTTACCTAACATGACAGTACGAAAAGTCTAATATTTTGGCCCTAAGCCTTTGGCAAAATTTATCACCTTGCTGTCTTCATCCAGAGGTTTATGGATAGCAGCTAAGCCGTCGCACAAGCCTTTAAAATTTCTGATATATTCTTCAAGTGACTGCCCTTCTAATTTTATGTCATGCACTTGTTCTTTTAGTTGAAATTCCTTCTCTTTTGTTGATTGTAGAAATATTTCTTCAAGACAATGCCATGTATCTTTTGCAGATTCACATCCTACAATAAGAAACATACATTCTTCTGTCAGAGTTCCTGCAATCCAACTTCTGATGATTACGTCGTTGTCTTCCCATTCTTGATATTCTTTTGTAATCCCTCTTTGATCATCACATTTCTTTGGTGGTTCTTTTTCAACAAAACCAGTGACTTTCATGGTTCTCATAAGTTGGAGTATTTGAGTTCTCCAGGTTAAATAATTATCTGGTTTCAACTTAACAGTACAAATTGCAATTAGTTGATGCAAAGAGTTCATGTTGAGTTGAATTCCATTTGTGTTTGTGTATGCCATAGAGCCTAAAGCTCTGATACCGTGTAGAAATATACATTAAGAAGAAAGAATTATATTTCTCATGCATCAAAAGAATACAACTCGTACAGAAATTGATACTACTTAGAAAGATAAAAAACTAAATGCCCTAAAAGAAAGTAAGTCAAAGATGACTTCCAAGAGAATAGGAATAAGTTTGATATTGCCACCAATATATCAGGAGACGTTTTGGAGCAGTTCAAACTAAGGTGGACTGATTCAAACTTATTTAAAAAGATTATCTTCAAGTTCATTAATAAAACTTGTTAATTTATTAACATTTCTCAAATATATTTGTTTCAATTGGAAACAAAAAATAAATATTTAAATTTTATAAATATAAAATTACAGTTGTTATTTGGAACAAAAATGGAATGAAAAAGACTTATTGGGAGTGGTCCCTTTTTGTTTTTATGGAAAAAAATCTTTCTATAAATTTTTGAGTGGTGTCGAAACTTCCTTTCCTAGGTTTTGCCAAATGTGGGGTTCCTATCACAATCAATTTTTATGTGACATAGAAATGCCATGTGAGTTGTCTTTTCTCTCGTCGGCCATCGAAAAGTTCATAAAATTATTCATATTATTTTTATAAGTGATAGATAGAAATTGAACAGATCGAGCAATTGATAAACTTGTTAATTTATTAACATTTCTCTTTATCTCAATCAAACTCCTACTTACATAAAAATTTGTTTAAGGTTCCATACCCAAACAAATTCTTCAAAATCATATCCATAAGGAAAAAACTTTACTAAATCACATACACAATATAAGCCTCATATACATCTATTCAGCATAAAAACTTTACAAGCTACAAACTCAAAAAAAAAAATAATTGCATAAATTTTCGTCCCCTTGAAATTATTTTTAATTATAAATAAGAAAAGTAAAAATTAAAAACACAAAAAATTTGATTTTATAAAAATTGAAATTGCAAATTTTCACGATAACGGTCTCTGTAAGGACACAATTCTCCAATTGAGTCTTAATGTAGTTTTGGCTCAATTCCAGACAAAAACGTTTATGTCATAGGATAGTGTTCAAGTGTTCATTTCAACCCTATGATGTGTTTTGTTTGAAGACGTAGCGGCAAAGAGTATAAAGCTTCATCAAATGTCGAGTTTATGTGCCTCGTTTCTACATCATCAACAGTGGTTCCATGCTCCCAAGGTATGAATGCATTATATATATATATATAGGAGCTTGGAACAAGTTTATTGGGTGTTAGGTTTTAAAACTGTGTTTTGTTTTCAGAAAAATTTCAATTAAAAACTTTAAAATAAAGTATAGAAAGTTCCTGGGTAAAAATAGAATTTTACAAACTTTCTGGAAGTTCGTTCGATATGTCGTTCGAACGAGTTTTTCGTTCAAACCAGATGTCGTTCGAACGAGTTTGCCAACGAGTTCCCATTTTGGCTACTGGAACTTCGTTCGAAATGTCGTTTGAACGAGATGGCTGTTCGAACGAGATTTCCAACGAGTTCACACTGGAACTTCGTTAGAAGCCTCGTTCGAACGAGACTTCATTCGAACGAAAATGTCATTCGAACGAGATGCCAGGCAGGAAAACTTTTTGGCAGTTTTTAGCAGTTTTACCCCACTAACTTTTTGTTGAATATCTGTGTGTGGGAATCCAACTTTTTCCAATATCTTTTTCATATCCTTCTAACTCCTAGAGAGTGTTTTGAGAGCAAAATCATAAAGAGAAAAAGATCAAGTTTTGAGTGTTAATTTTCAAAGAGAAAATCTTTTACCACTCTAGTTTTCACCCATTGTTTTGTTTATCCAAGTTCATATATATACATCTTGCTTGGAGTTTGGCACCGGGTTTGTCTCTACACCGAATTGAAGAGATTGTTTGGATTTTCTTCTAAATCCCTCAAAGAAAAAGAATTGTTTAGTTGCGGCTTTCTCACATGGTAAAAGGCACCATGTGTTGTTGACGGTGTACCTATTGTTCGATCGGTGAGTCCGAGATCACGGTGGAGCTCCGTGGTTATCCGCTAGGAAGAGGTGGTTACAAGAAGACGCGTCAAGGCTTAAGAGAATTCGAGTTGAGGAAGTAAGGCATTTGTCTTGTAATTGTAAATTCCGTACTTAGTGGATTTGAGGCAAGGGTCATCTGAGGTTTTTTCCCGTTGTGGGCTTTTCCTCGTAGATCGCGGCGTAGTGTGATTGATTTACTTTTATCTTGCATAATTACCTAGAACGCATGCTTAGGATAATTCAAGATAAAATTGGTTTTAATTGTCACACTTAATTTAATTTGGTGCTAATTAAATTTGGGTAATGTTTATTTAATTCAAGTCTATTATTAAAATTGGTTTGGCCTAATTTGGAAATATTGATAAATATGACTTAGGCAAATTCTAGGACTTGGATTAATTAATTGTGTTTAAGTGAAATTAATATAAGCGTGTGTTTGAATATAATTTCACTTGGTTTTTAATTTTAATTTAAAATAAATTAAAATTTGTTGTTTTTAATGAACCATCACCTTTACGCTTCGGCATATCTTTCTCAACAATGAAATTGATTTTAAAGTAAAAGGATTTTTTTAAAATTTAGGGGGCTTTCAGTTTCAACGCTTGAAATTGGATTGATGCACGAATTTACCACGATACTGTATTATTAACAAGTTTTGTTGGTGATTTTAAGGAAATTTTGATACTCGAAGTTTGACCACAACGACTGACGAATCAAGAAAACAAGTCACACAAAAGACGAAGTATCACTTATGTATACTCATATTATTAGTCTTTTAAGCTAGCTTTCCGAATTTTGAATTAATTTAATTAATTACCGGATAGAATTACGGGTTGTTACACCCTCTCCCGACAAGTCTTCCTCACTCCACCTTTGTACCAAATAAGTCTTGTACCCTTACATTTACAAAATCTAAATGTTCACTTTTTGGTCTCCTACTAAAACAAATGCATTTGAAAAAAAACTAAATGTTTGTATTTTCATTAAAAAAAATTATTTTTTTATAAAAAAAACTAATGTTAATAAGAATCTGTTTTAAAACATTTTTTTATCTTTTCATAACTGTTTTAAAATAACATTTAAATTGTTTTAAAAAATCTATCAATTGTTTTTTATTAAAAAATTGTTTATAAGACATAAAAATTTATTTATATGAAATAAAAACAGTTTTTACAAAATA
Source organism: Sambucus nigra (assembly GCA_949130495.1). Lineage (NCBI taxonomy): Eukaryota > Viridiplantae > Streptophyta > Magnoliopsida > Dipsacales > Adoxaceae > Sambucus > Sambucus nigra. Next base: position 382,195,541 of record OX422224.1, read on the forward strand.
ATACCTTTATGTACATAATTTGAGTGGAAAATGGTTTGGGTGGAATATAGTTTGGGTGGGAAATAGTTTACAAAATTGTTTTATGTACATAAAAGTACTATTTTGTAAAACAATTTTTATTTTATATAAAATAATTTTTTTATGTTTTATAAACAGTTGTATAATAAAAAAAAATATAACAAAATTTTTAAAACAATTTTAATATTTTTTTAAAACACATGAAATTTAAAAAATAATATTTTTAAAATAGATTCTTATTAAAAACAGTTTTTATAAAAAAAATTATTGAAAATACGAATTTTTAATTATTTTTCAAATATATTTGTTTCAATTGGAAACAAAAAAAAAATTAAATTTTATAAATATAAAATTACAGTTGTTATTTGGAACAAAAACCGAATGAAAAAGACTTATTGGGAGTGGTCCCTTTTTGTTTTTATGGAAAAAAAATCTTTCTATAAATTTTTGAGTGTGGGGTTTCTATCACAATCAATATTTATGTCGAAACTTCCTTTCCTAAGTTTTGCCGAACAAAAATAGTTATTTTTCAACTATATTTGTTTTACTTAGAAGTAAAAAAGGTAAATATTTAAATTTTTTAAATGTAAAGCTGCAGTTGTCTTTTGGTACGTAAATAGAGTAGGGAAGACTTGTCGGGAGTGGTACCTTTTTTTTTTTTTTTTTTTTTATGAAAACAGTCTTTCAATAAATTTTTGAGATTGAAAGATTTAAATCTATGTACGATCAACATCCACGTTCGCCAATTGAAAGGTCAGTTTAATGTGAGTTGTCTTTTCTTTCGTTCGCCATCGGAAAGCTCATAAAATTGTTCACATTATTTTTATAAGTGATAGATAGAAATTGAACAAATCAAGCCATTGATCAGCTTGTTAATTTATTAACATTTCTCTTATAAAATTATTTTTATGGGAGGCATCTAATTCTGCATACTCCATATTGACATAAAATTTCAACTTTCTCTTTGCATATAAATGACCCCATCACCTCACGAGAAACTTTACATGGACCGCATGTACAGCTCCGCCTAGTGACCACATGTACCTTTTTTTTTTTTTTTTTAAGTTTCTTACTGTTTTGTTTTTTAACTTTTAATATAAAAACAACTAATAATATTTTAAAAAAAAAAAACAGTTTTTTTCAATTAATATAAAAAAACATTTTTTAATTAAAATCAAACAGTTTTTTTTATTAAAATTAAAATAAAAAATATTTTTTCGTAATCGCGATTAATTAGTAATGCTGGTAAAAATATCACGATTGATTAGTGTCGCTGGTGCGGACGCACGTTCCCGGCCCCACATTATTTGTTAAATGTGGGTCCGCCCAGCGATACTAATTAATCGCAATATTTTTTGTCGTTGGCACTGACCCACATTTTCGGATCCACATCATTTGTTGAATGTAGGTCCGCGCCAGCGGCACTAATTAATCGCGATATTTTTTTAATAAAATATCGCGATTAATTAGTTCCACTGACGCAGACTCAAATTTTCGGCCCTACATCATTTGTTGAATGTGGGTCGCGCCAGCGACACTAATTAATCGCTATATTTTTTTTAATAAAATATAGCGATTAATTAGTGCCGTTGGTGCCGCCACACATCATTTGTTGAATGTGGGTCCGCGCCAGCGACACTAGTTAATCGCGATATTTTATGGGACCACACCAGCGACACTATTTAATCGCGATATTTTATTAAAAAATTATCGCGATTACCGCCGCTGGCGCAAGTGCACATTCCCAGGCCATATCATTTGTTGAATGTGGGTCCGCACCAGCGGCACTAGTTTTAATCGCGATATTTTTTTCATAAAATATCCCGATTAATTAGTGTCGGTGGTGCGGCCACATCCTTTGTTGAATGTGGATCCGCGCCAGCGACACTATTTAATCGTGAATCTAATACATCAAATTAAACATGTTTTTTCAATTAAAATTCGAAAAATATTTTTAAAAATGTTATTTTTAATTGAAAAAATTGTTTATAAATTTTTTTATTAGTAAACACAACTTTTTTTATTTACGATAAAAAAAAGAGTTATATATATATTATATCAATTGTTAAAACAAACAAAAAAAAAAGTAAAATGCGGTCCTTAGGCGGTCCCAAGCGTGACATGTAGAACAAATCGTCTCCTCAATATACTTTTTTACTTATTAAGGATATGAAGTAAAGTTCCTTCATAACATAAAAATGTTTTTTTATATGAAAAAAAAATTTCACGTGTAAAAAACTTTTGTTTTTATTTGTTATTTTTTTTACAGTTTTATGTAAAAAACAGTTTTTTAAGATAGTTTTTTAAAACAGTTTTTTAAGATAGTTTTAAAAACTTTTTTTTTTCAAAAAAAACTGTTTTTTACATAAAACTTTGAAAACAATCAACAAAAAAAAAAAAAAATGGGGCCTTCAATTAAAACCCCCTCGATATTTTTTTAATTAACATTCAGTCCAAACATTTTTTTTGTTCCAAAAGTTCCTTTATAATATAAAAACACTCACAAACATTCTTTTTCTCATATCCTAAATGCAAAATATACTTAACTTCTAGAGATTAAACATCAATTGTCCATTTTTAACTGTTTTTTATACAAAAAAACTTTACGTAATTTATCAAAAGACAATGATTTTTTTTATATTTATTGAAAAAATATCTTTTTGTTTATAAATTGGTGAAACCATTTTTGTTTATAAACTCGTGAAACAATTTTTGTTTGAGTTTATAAACTGTAGGCAATTTATTTTGTACCGATTGGTTAGTGCCGCTGGCGCGGAACCACATCCATTAAATGATGTGGGTTCGCGCCAGCGATACTAACCAATCACTAATCTAAGATATATAAAAATTATTTTTTGACAAAAAAAAAATCTTACCACAAAATACTTATTAAAAAAATAATTTCGAAAAATATAATTTGAGAAAGAATTGTAACTCTGATTAATTGTTGAACATGCAACACTCATTAATAAATATAACTGTCATTTTTTTAAATAAAAAAAATGTTTTTTTAAATAAGTTATATCCAACTATTTAATTATTTAATTAACAAAAATGATAAAACAGTTTTTGTAATTATTTAATTAAAAACGTTGTTGAGAATGTTTGAAAAGAGTTTTTATAATAAAATAATTTTTAAATAAGTTATACCCCATTAGCAATTGTCAAAAGGAGTAATATTGTCATTTAAGATGTGCTTTCTCTTTTATCTCAATCAAACTCCTACTCACATAAAAATTTGTTTCAGGTTCCATACCCAAACCAATTCTTCAAAATCATATACACAAGGAAAAACCTTTACTAAATCACATACACAATGTAAGCTTCAGTTTCAAAATCGAACTAATAAATATGTATAAGATTCAGTCACATAAAGAGAAAGACATGGAATTGAAGAAGATTGTTTTGATGACTCGGTTGTTAACAATCGTAAAATCTTTGGCATGGACATTCTATGTCAAGGATTATACGATGATTAACAACCGTATTGGCATCTATGTATGTTATTTTATTGATTAATGGAAATTATGCACGTATATATATAGTACTGTTTTTATGCGGATCAGTCAGCATTTTAAAAGTGCGGATCGAACACGTGTCATCTGACAGTGAGTCCAGAAAAAAGAATGTGTGTATACTTTAATCGATAATTTCTAGACTCACCGTTAGGTGATACCTGTCCGGTTCGCAGTCATAAAATACGAACAAATGTGCACAAAATCAGTAATGCATATATACATGTGTGTGTATCACTGTATGTATATATTACTCATTTAAAATAACACCAGGAAAGAGGAATTTTCGGATCCTTATTTCTCTTCTTCAACTCCGAACTCTTGTTCAATTACCTCTTGACATCCTCATTTCTCTTCTTCAGCTCCAACTCCATGTTTTGAGTCATTTTTCCAAACCCAAGTTTTTGCTATACAAGAGATTGCAAAAACCTTATTTTTGAATCGTAGATGATATTTTTGTTTCTGGTGTTAATAGATATCGTGAACGGATGATGTTTTATAGGTCAACAAAGGGTATACTTTTAACGACTCTTCAACTCTTTGAAGAGTGGTTGAAAGATATAACTATTTGAAGAGAAGGACGGGAGGGACCAAACTTACGATAAGGAATCATTAATAAATCCAACTCATCCTCCTATTTTACATTTTCAACCCTACAAATTTATTTCCCCCAAGACTTCTCTCCACAAAAAAAAAAAAAAAAAAAAAAAAAAAAGTCTGTCTATTGTAAAACGCTGTTTTCTTTAAAAACATTTTTTTTTGTTAAAACTGTTTTCTTTTTTGTATTCAAAGTAGTATCTTTTTTAAAAACTGTTTTTTTTGTTAAATTTTTTTCTTCTTAAAAACCGTCTTCTTAAAAAAAATATTTTTTTTACAAATTTTATTTTTGGTTAAAAACTGTTTTTTTTTATATCATTTTTTTTTTGTTTAAAAGCTGTTTTTTTTAATCTTTGTTAAACATAATTTTAAAATAGTTAAAAAAGACACTTTTCAATGAAAAAATAAAAATAAAATAGTTAAAAAGAACAGTTTTAAAAGAGTTTAAAGGATTTTTTTTAAATAAAAACAGTTTTAAAAACTGTACAGTTTTAAAATGGTAAAAACTGCATACCTTTTTATTTAAGAAGAACTGTACATTTTTTTCTTTTTATCGTTATAGAGTTTTTACCGTCTTAAAATTGTACAGTTTTTAAGACTGTTTTTATTGAAAAAAAAATCTTTTTTAAAACTTTCCTTTTTAACAATTTTATTTTTATTTTTTCATTGAAAAGTGTCTTTTTTAACTATTTTAAAATTGTCATTAACAAAGATAAAAATAAAAAAACTTTTTTAACTATTTTAAAATTATCTTTAACAAAGATAAAAAAAAAAACAGCTTTTAACAAAAAAAACTGATATGCAAAAAAAAATAGTTTTTATCCAAAACATTTTTTTAAAAAAGAAACTATATTTAACAAAATAAAAATAGTTTTACCAAAAAAATTAGTTTTTTAAGAAAACAGTTTTTCACAATAGACATGCTGTTTTTTTATGTGGAGAGAAGTCGGTTGATGTAAAAAACGAGATTTAATCTAATTAATTAATCACAGATAAATATGAAATAAGACAAGGGATTCTTAAAGTGGTTTCGCCGTAATGAAATGGCCTACGCCCACTATTTTGTATTGCTGAGTGTTTTGCCTTAATCTTGATTATCTTCGCTTATGATAGCTTACCCCGTTATGAGAGTATTACAATGTATTTATAGCGTTTGGGCTGCCCATATAAATAGACAATACGTCGTCATTAGATAGGCATATGTATTGGTACATAATAAAAATATTCATTGAATCTGCTTTGGTCATTTGGTCTTCCCAAAAAGTTGCTCAGTATACCGAATAGCTCGGTATTCTGAGTAGCTCGGCGTGTTAAGTTGCTCGGTGTATATAATTATGCCATGCTAGACGACACGTGCCTTATCATAATTGGTCCACGTCAGCTGACTAATTTTTGTATCAATAAAGTCTTTTAGGGGAAATGTGTTTGAAGGGTTGAAATGGAAAAACAAAAGGATGAGTTGGATTTACTAATGACATTGCAACTTCCACATCATTAAGTTTGGTTTTTAAGTAAAAAAATTGGGTCACTCTAATCTTTCTCTTATTTGAAAAGTAATATATTGTTGATTACGTCATCACATGTGATATCTTTTGACGTATTTAGACGACTCTCGCATCGGTTTGGGTCGCGCTCTTTTTTGTAGGATAAGTGTACCAAGTTATTTTTACTTAATTTGTACCCCAATTACCCCCAAGATCTTAGCAACGTTGGTAATAGAGACAATCTCAAAACTTCTTTTACAAATCGTGGGATCGGGGAAACAGGGCCTGTGAGTTTGTTAACCGGCAGCGTTCACAAAGTGGTGCCGGTCGAAGAAGTTTTCATAATAATTAAAAAAAAAAATACAGCCCAATTATATTATAATGTTATATTATATTTAAAATGGGGAGCCATTCTTCAACAGGTGCACTTAACGGGTTTGAAAAAAATGAATAATTTCTTTTAAAATGGTAAAAAAAAAACGTAGGAGATCCTTCTCTATTTAAAGTGTAAATAAAATTAATTACATTCGTCTCAAATTAAGAGTCCATCTTCAACTTTGACATATAATAAGGATAAATTCAATAAAATGCCAATATTAACCCTTCTTCACTATCGTGGAATTCGGTTCGTTGATTATGTAAAACAATGTACTCTTAATTTAGGACGAATGAAGCATAATACTACTCATTACATTACGCTAGTTTAGATATGATTTTTGTAAGTTTTTCGCACTTTATAAAAAAATCAATGTGATAATTCTAATAATTTTTTTTTATTAATTTTCATATCTCACATTTTCTAAAATTTTATTATTAATTATACATAATTATTTTTGAAAATAAAACTTGTGGCTTTCAAATATGATTAATTAGAAAAAAAATATGGGCATCATTTAAAAAAAGTTGTTTTATGTTGATTTCTCTAAAAAAATGTCGTGCAATTGTTTTGTATAAAACCCATTTTGAAGGTTCAAATACGGCCTTCAAAATCTCTAGGTCGACCCCAAAGAGACCTAACAAAAGTTTTCGCCATAACGAAATACTTAAAATAATACCATAAAGGCCCAACCGTCAATAATTTCAACTCATCCTCTCAAAAGTCACTTCATGTATATGTGGTTTGAGTTTTGATATACAAAAATTAAATGATGTAGCATTTGAGCCCTCTTCATTCACCAACTACCCATTAGTTTTGCTTAATGACATTGTTGCCTCAAATTATTCACCTACACCAACACTCAAATTTAAGTTTTCAGAAGGTTGTTTTTAATAAGTGAAGAGATTCTTTGGGGGGCATATTTTGAATTTAGAAATGATTTTTTAGGTTGAGGTGCTACGTGATGCATCACTCCATTTTTTTTATTATTATTATTTGAGCCGGTAGTTAAAGCATGGTTTAAGAATGGGTCTGATAAAGCTGGTGTGTAGAAAAATTCTAAAAAAAGCTATAAAATGCATTGTATATATATTTGGTATTGTGTAGGACTATATTAGTGGAAAATAACTTATTTCCATATGTTATCGCCTAAAACTTGAATACTGAATAAAAGCAAATAACATATATGAAATGTAAATTACTGAAATACTAAAGTGTAGAAAATAATAGAGACAACAAGAATAAGAAACAAATTTATGTGGTTCGGTAAAAAAATAGATGACTACGTCCACATGTTTAGTGTTTTTTGTATTGAATTACTAGGAAAAAGCCATGGTTGAGCACAATAGTAAAGCTCTCAAGTTCTCTTTGGAAATGTATAATATAATAGTAAGGAAAATATCTTGGATCCTATAAAAGTGTGGGTGTGTGTACTATTTATAGGTTGTTAGAAGAGAAAGAAAAGGGATTTCCACATGGCTTGCCTTTATAGGTTAGGCAAGTACACGCCTTATATGTGAGGTAAGAGAGTAATCATGAAATCAGTTGTTGGCACATGGGGGGAATATTCGCATATCTCCACCCATGTGTGTGCACTGCTGATGTCATCCACTCACGTAGTACGTGCTTGTTATAATATAGTTAATTAACATTGTTAGCTAACTACTAATTAATAGGGTTAAATGAGGTGTCAGGCCTGGCCGAACCGACCTCATTATGGGACGACCAGGTTATTAGTTAGGTGACCTCATTGATACTGATGTACAAGTCCAAGTGTCCTCTTTTGATTGGTCTATGACTCATCTCATATTCATAGTTTAACAACAGCCCCATTAATTTTCTCACGATTGCATCTTGTTACAGATTGCGTGAAGTGTTATGTCTTTTGGGTAGATGCTAGGCAAAATTGAGTGAGTGAAGTTTTAAATGTAAGATGTCATCGGCTCTTGCTCTGGTCGAATTATGAGGATCTTTTAGGCTTGGGATGTCCTCAAATCGTCTGGGTCCGAGCACAAATATTTTTTTAAAGAAATTGCTTAGGCTTGAGCTTCCCATGTGTCAAGCACTGGCATGCGTTTGGGGCAACGCGCGTGTTGTTCTAAGGCGTCGGTTGTCCTCCTAAGGTGTGATGTCACTCATTTTTTTCAAAAGTGCAACCATTACCACCTCAAAAGTATAAAAACCCATTTTCAAGTCATTTCAACCTTTTTACAATCATACCCTTTACATGTGAACCATAGAGAATAAAACTTCCCCTATTCAAACTCCTTTCTTTCCATCTAAATTCCTCATGCTTTCTGCCATTTTTGACCATTTCATTACTTAAAAAACTTCCAATCGGCAGTATGTTATCTTTTCAACCGTTCATAGTCTATTTTGAGTAATTTTTAGAGTCATCTTTTACAGTTTTCGATTTTTGGTACATTTTTTTCCCGATTCCCTAGTTTTTTAGGGTTCTTCTGCAATTTTTTTATTTTTCTCTTGCAATTTCATGTTATTGCTGCTTATTGTTATTGATACGCCCAAAATTTACCCAAAAATACAGAGATCTCAACCTCGGCCTTATGATAGCTGAGGTAATAGAAGTTCGAGAATACCCATCAACAACATCGTCCTACTGAGGGCGGCTACAGTCGACGCCCCCACGACTACGGACCTCGTCTCGGCTTGGAATAAGCCGAGATCATCTAGAACCTTGGAGCACAGTTCTTATCAGGTCGTCCATAGCCGACGATGCACTAACCTCATATATCAACCTCGGCTGGTCATCAGCTGGGGTCAGCAAAGACACATGGGTTTAACCATCCTTCAACATCATCGTCGGCCCTAGACGACGTTGCAAGCGCCACGTGATAATCAGTAGCCCTGTAGGCTCAACGTCAATTGTCAAGTCAACATCGACCCTGGTCGACGTTCCACATATCTTACCTCAACTGGCATCCCATCCAAGATCAACATATAATTCCCAGCTAGGGCAGGGGTCGTACCTCACCAACCTCGTACTCACCCAGGCCGAGGTTGGTACCAAGCAAAGACAACCGAGCTTCTACGCGTACATTCATGACTTGAAGCACGTGGAAAAATATGTTATAACTGAATCATTCCCTCCACGTGAGGGAATATTGAGGTCATCATTACTTAGTTAAAGATTAGCCAGGTGTCATCCTTTCACTGGCTGGACCTCCATGAACATGCGCATTGTATGCTTGGGGGTACATTACACCTCCCCCCCCCCCCCCCCCACACACACACTATATATAAAGGTCATTTTCTACCTAGAAAAGGGATCGAGTATTACAACCTTAGCTGAAACTCTGTCAAAATATACAGTAGAGAGGGAAAGCTCCAGAGATTGTATCCATGACCGTTAGTGCCTTATTTAAGTGACCTTACTCACTCACTTGCACAATGGATGTAGGCCTAATTGGCTGAACCACTTATATATTGGTGTTCATCCTCTTCTCCTCATCTCAATCTCTAATATTTAGTATACTCTTGTGCTTCCATTGTTATCACTGGTTTGAGCTTACAAACACCTTGACGGGTGGTGCTATTTCCAGCATCATCATTTTGGCGCCGTCTATGGAAACGAGAAGCTGTCTCTTTCTCTTTTTCTGCTTAACTTCACCGGAGACTCTGGTGGTGAACCAGGCATCACCCCTTGCGTGGAGCTGCTTCACCATTGAAAGAGGTCCTTTAAGGTATTAAGCTCATCTTCTACACAGTTGACGCGACTAAGAATGCGTCTCAGAAGTGCGTACGCTCTAGGCTCAAGTGCAAGCCTGTTGCTCAAGTAATAATCCGATAAGTCGGGTATCGATCCTCAGGGAAATAGGACAACATGGTTGTAACGACGTTGGACAGATGAAGGAATCCTAACTCTGACTCTAAAGAAAAAGGAAAAGATGATTTGTTTTGAGAATTGTCTACAACTAAATGCAATTTTTGAAAATAATGAGCTAATGAACTAATGAAGCAATTACTCTAAATTACCTAAATTACTGATGATGATTAAACTAAAACTTGAACTATATGATGAAGAAACATGACGGGAATAAAATCCCTCAACCCTAGTGTATTGATGGTATAAAACTAATCGTAAATTTAAATGATTAATTAGACCCAGAATTTAATACTCCCAAGCATTACGTATATAAGGTTCAAGCCCACACCATACTTAATCAGAGGACCAGTAAATCGGTATTACGATAGTTACACTCGCATTTCATTATAAAGCATCTCGGTCACTCGGAATGTGGCTATTTTCTCTCGACATGCCTGATTTAAAGAGTAAATATAATGGACGCAAAGTCACACACACAAATTGAAAGACAAAAATATATGGTGAATAGATCTCATCATCGGAATACGGTCATTGGGAAACGGGAGCATCCCCTCTTTTTCACATATTTAATCTCTTTTATTATCTTTTGGTGTCTTAGCTCTCCATGCGATAATTAATTTATCAATCCGGACTCGGTTAGGACTTTTTCGAGCTATAGGTGTATTGGGTAACATGGTAATGGTTGGGAAATTCGGAATTGGAAATTTTTTCTTATGATGTCCCTTAGTGCTTTTTCGGGTTTTACTCATTTTCTATTCCTTTTCTCTATTTTTACGCTTTTCTTATTTTTTTTCTTGCTATTTTTGTTGAGCATAGCTATTCTTTTTCTTGCCCCTTTTTGTTGCACTTTTCGGACTTAAATTCTGACTTTTTCCATTTTTCACAATTCCGGGCTATTTGGGTTTTTCGGGTTGTCAAACGAAAGGAAAAATTTATTCGGCTCAATTAAGGTTACAAAAGGGATAATTTTTCGCTACTTTTTCTGACCAATATTTTTGAGTAACAAATGATGGCCTACTTCATTGTCTGAATTACTTATTAATTTACCATATGCGTCTCGAGATGAATTTAATTTAGAGATTTGTAGCGCGCTTTTCGAGACAACATTCTATTTTCCATAACCGATCAAAATAAAGAATTGAGATCATCAACGACTTATTTAAAATGCTGAATTAGAACTATGAGTTAATCATTAACTCAGATTGATTTAAAAACTCAAAAACATCGATAGGCTCGAAATCTCACCGGGTTTTGTTAATCTCCACACTTATTCGTTAAGTCGTCAATTTTCGCACAATTTCCATCCTTGGTCGATTTCGGCTTTGTGCATTTTGAATTTTTCAACTGGAGACTTTAAACCGACTTTTAATGATATTTTTGAAAATTTTGAATTCCAATTTTTATTTATTTTGAAGAAAAATATTTTTGGATTTTTCAAAATGTTATGATTTTTTTGAGATTTTCGGACATTCTTGAAAATTTGTGAAGTTTTAGAAATACGCACTTGTGACCCCCTAACTTAGACTTTTGCATTGTCCTCAAGCTAAAAGGAAAAAAATCTAACTCAAAGCGAATGAAAAATGTGGAAAAATAAAACAAACAAATATTTAAAATGCAGACTTTAATATAAAAGGACTGTGGTATACTAATATGAAGGAGTCATACGACCATGTGAACACGTCAAACAACTAAAAACTGACAGATAAATCATCAAAGCTTCACTGGGGCGGTGGGTGGGAAGCGCTGGGCGCGTCAGGGCCATAAGGGTCATAAAAGTAGGATGACAATGGCTCATTTGGATCCCCCTGGCGTCTGTACAAGTCTTCTTGGAAATGAAACAGCATACTTGTATTGCGTCGATAGTCGGTCATAAAGTTGTTGAATTTCTTCTCGAGGGCCGACATTCTATTACTGCGCTCGCCATCCGCCCATTCGAAATCTGGGTCGTCTTCTTCTTCGGTCGATTCTTCATCAATTCCCACTTCTCCCATCTCCACATCGGCACCGGCCTCTTCCTCGAACTCGCTTGAGGCATCATCGGCCTCGTCATCACTTCCACGCCTTGCCTGAAGGATGGCCAGCTGTTTAGCGCTCCGAGTGGGGGTCCTTATCCAAAGGGACCGAGGAGGCGAGTTCAGTCTAGCGGAACATCAATGCCAGCGTCTTTGAGAATGGAAGTTATCTGGCGTGCATATGGAAGTGGTGCTATACCTTTCTCATCCATGGCTTCCACGATAATGTCAGCGTATAGGGTGCGACCTAGGTTAATTGAAGTGTTGGAATCGAAGAGATGGTATGTCAACGTGGCTTGACGGGGACGCATTGCAGAATCATTGGAAGTTTGAAAAATGTTAGCACACACAATTTAGAATGTGAGGTGTGCTTTCTCATTAAGTCGGACAACAGGGACAGTGTCCCCCTCCAAGTAATGCCGGGGGCAATTCTCTCCATAATCAGGTCTTTGGCTACCGAGGCGACATTCCATGGGTATGTGTAGTCTTGAAGATTCGAAACATCATATTCGGCTAATTTGGTAGTGAGAATGGCCAAATAGAAGGGAATGACGGTACCATCGACATAGGCTTGAGACTCGAATTGGCCCGTTCGAACAAGTTATCCATAGAAAGAGCGTACCTCGATGGCCCAAACCGCCTCGTAGGGTTCATTAAGGAAACGACACCAACCCCTAGGCATGAAGAGGGCGGTGAAAGAATTGGGAAGCCCTGCCCATTGGACAGCTCGCTCCATGTAGAGTTTGCAATCCGGTCCAAAGAAATGATTGCACCAACGCTCCTCTTGGCGGGAGCGAAACTCACCATGGACGGAGGGAAAAATTTCAGTGGAGTCGTATTTAACGGGGGCAACTCTTTGGGCCGTTATGACAAGGAGAGGATGCTAGAAAAATAGGTAAAAAGAAGAAGTGCAGTTGAAGGGGTGGAGAAAAATGGAGGATTTGGGTGTGAATTTATAGGTGAAGAGTGTGGGTAGGGTATGGAAATGGAGGGAAATGGTTTGGAGGGAAAAGGGGATGGATTTGGGAGGGAAAATGAAGGGGAGGAGGTGGTTGGACGAATTTGGGGGGAAGGGAATGGATTGGGGGGAAGGGGGGTGTACCTAGGGAAGGGGAAAAACAACAGAAACCGGACCGGTCCCACTATTCCAGGACCGGACCGATCCGGTCCTTTTATATTTTGAATTTTTTAATCACCGGACCATTCCAACTGTAAAAGAAACGAACCGATCCGGTTCAAAATTAAAAGAACCAATATGGTTCTTAAACTGAGCAGGATTTCTCCCCCTAACTTGATTTTGATCGCTCTCCCCGAATTTTTTCGACACTCAACAATACTTCCTATCAAGTTTGGATTCACCACCCTCTCGATACCTATGTCAATGCAACTAGACTCAATCTCCCGCAACATGTGCACTCTCCAACCTTATTGTATCCTAATCCTAGGGACTCTCACTACTCACGTGACTCTCATCTACTATACACAAGAATTCACCCTATATGCGTCGGGGGTGCGACGACTTTACAGTAGCTGCTCATTCAGCCCCGTAAATGGGGTCCGACAACCAAACGGTGTCGACTTCTTCCATACACGCCTCTAGATATGGCTTTAGGCGTTGTCCATTTACCATGAACGTATTTCCCCCTTTTAAATCGTCTAATTCCACAGCTTCGTGAGGGAAAACGTTCCTTACAATAAATGGCCCAGACCATCGTGATCGCAACTTGCCCGGAAAGAGATGAAGCCGAGAGTTATGGAGAAGCACTTTTTGTCCGGGAAGAAACTCTTTGCATCGAATGATATTATTGTGAGTGAGTTTCATCCTTTCTTTAGAAATTTTTACGTTCTCATACACATCATTGCGTATTTCTTCTAACTCATTTAATTAAAACTTGGAGCTTCACCGACTTTATTCATGTCATAATTCATCTTTTTAATCGCCCAATACGCCTTGTGCTCTAATACCACGGGAAGATATCAAGGTTTGCCATACACAAAGCGGAATGGGGACATGCCGAGCGAATTTTTGTATGCGGTACGATAGGCCCATAATGAATCTTTCAATCGAAGTGACCAATATTTTTGGGTGGGATTGACGGTCTTCTTGAGAATGTTCTTGATCTCCCCATTCGCTAGCTCGGCTTGCTCGTTCGTTTGTGGGTGATAAGTTGTTCCAACCTTGTGGACGACGCCATACTTTCTCATGAGCTTCTCGAATGGCCTATTGCAAAAGTGCGTGCCATTATCGCTGATTATCGCTTTCGAAGCGCCGAAGCGGGAAAGTATGTGTTCCTGTGGAAACTTAATCACTACTTTGTTGTCATTTGTCTTGGTAGCTATAGCTTCCACCCATTTGGAAACGTAGTCGACCGCAACAAGGATGTATAGGAAACCAAAGGACGGGGGGAAAGGACCCATAAAGTCAATACCCCAGCAGTCGAAGATCTCAATAATGAGTATCGGGGTTAATGGAATCATGTCTCCTCGGGTAATAGCTCCCATTCTTTGGCACCTATTGCAAGATTTACAAGCATTGTTCACATCCCGAAATATTGTGGGCCAATAGAGGCCGCATTGCAGAATTTTAGTGGTCGTCTTTTTCATTGAAAAGTGGCCTTCACAAGCTTCCGAATGACAAAATTGGATGACTTTCGGGATCTCATCATCCGGTACATATCGTCGAATGATTTGATCGGCACAATATTTAAACAAGAAAGGGTCGTCATAGAAAAACATGCGCGACCAAGTAATAAACCTCTTCTTATCTTGTGGTTTCCAATCGGGAGGGACGGATCCCGTGACAAGGTAGTTCACTATATCCGCAAACCAGGGCAAAGAAGAGGTGGCAAAGAGTTGCTCATCCGGAAAGTATTCATCTATGGGTATTGGATCACTAGGCACGTCGGACGAAAGCCGTGATAAGTGGTCGGCAACGACGTTTTCTACTCATTTCTTATCTTAATGGAGAGATTAAACTCTTGTAGGAGTAGGATCCACCTTATGAGGTGCGGCTTGGTGTCTTTCTACGCAAGTAGGTATTTCAATGTCGCGTGGTCAGTAAAGCAAATGATGGGAGAACCGATAAGGTAGGACCGAAATTTATCAAGAGCAAAGACTACCGCTAGTAACTACTTTTCTGTAGTGGAGTAATTGAGTTGTGGTCCAATAAGAGTCCGGCTAGCATAGCAGATGACATGAGCCTTATTGTCTTTTATTTGGCCCAAAACAACCCCTATCGCATAGTCCCTACCATCACACATGAGTTCGAATGGTAAGAACTAATACGGATTTGCATGATTGGAACGGATATAAGCATGGTTTTTAGTTTTTCAAAAGCATTATGGCATGCTTCCGTCCACTCAAATGGGGTGTCCTTCATGAGTAGGTTGCTTAAGGGCCTAGCAATGGCGCTAAAGTCCTTAATGAACCTTCGATAAAACCCCGCGTGGCCCAAGATGGAGCGCACGTCTTTGAGCAATTTTTGTGGGGCTAGATCGTCTATGACATTTGTCTTAGCTCTATCAACCTCTATCCCCTTGGATGAAACTATGTGGCCAAGAACTATTCCCTCAGTGACCGTAAAATGACATTTCTTCCAATTTAGCACTAAGTTCTTTTCCACACACCGGGCAAGTACCTTTTCTAGTTTTTCTAGACAAAGATTGAAAGAGATGGCAAGAACGCTAAAATCATCCATGAACACTTAAAGTCCTATGTCGACCATGTCGCTAAATAGGCTCAACATGCACCTTTGAAAGGTCGTGGGTGCATTACACAAGCCGAATGGCATACATTTGTAGGCAAATGTACAAAAAGGGCTAGTGAAGGTCGTTTTATCTTCATTAAGTACATCTACCTCAATTTGGTTATATCTGAAATAACCATCAAGGAAGAAATAGTAAGGGTGGACCGCTACTCTCTCAAGCATCTGATCAATAAATGGTAAGGGTAAATGCTCTTTCCTAGTTCCCGCATTGAGTTTCCGGTAATCAATGCAAACGCGCCATCCGGTGGTAGTACGTTGGGGAACTAGCTCTCCCTTAGCCTTCTCAATCACGGTCATACCCGACTTCTTTCAGATAACTTTAATAGGGATCACCCACTTGCTATTCGAGATTGGGTAGATAATCCCGGCATCCAATATCTTAATGATTTCGGTTCTCACTACTTCTTTCATATTTGGGTTTAGCCTTCTTTGCATTTCTCTCGAGGGCTTGACATCCTCTTCGAGATGGATCTTGTGGGTGCAAATCAAAGGACTTATCCCTTTCAAATCAGCAATGCACCAACCAAAAGCACCTTGGTGCTTCCTGAGGATCTTTAGCAATTTACCCTCCTGCTCTTAGTCTAGGCTAGAGGAGACAACAACAGGAAATATCTCGTCCGCTCGTAGGTATGCATATTTAATATAGGAGGGTAGTTTATTTAATTCAAGGGTCAGAAATTTGTCTTTGGAGGTAACCATGCATGTCTCCCTCGATGGTAGCTCCTCTAATCAAGAAACCCAATTCACATCTCTCGCGTCCTCGTTCGACGCTCTCTCATCAAGTAACTCTCTCAACTCCTCAACTTCCCTCTCGAATCCGGTGTACGTTCCCTCACTCTTGCAGCTCGATACTAAACAGGATCCTAGGGAAGCTCCACAATAGTTTTCCTCAAAATACTCCTCTATGATCTCATCTATTAAGCTCATCGCGTGAAGATCATCTTCTTCCCCCGTCTGTTGGGCTATATGGAAGATGTTAGTCTCTAAAGTCATGTTACCAAAGGTGAGTTGCATTTTCCCATTTCGAGTATTGATGATTGCATTAGCTGTAGCTAAGATTGGGTGCCCGAGAATGATGGGAACATGATTGCTCGAGGAGAAAGAGGGCTCCGTGTCCCAAATGACATAGTCTACCGAGAAGTACAAAGTGTCAACTTGGACGATCACGTCCTCAACTATGCCTCTTGGGATCTTCACGGTTCGATCCGCTAACTAGAGAGTGACCTTTGTGGGCTTGAGGTCGCCCAGATCAAGTTGCCTATAGATGGTGTAAGGGAGGATATTGACACTTGCTCCCAAATCAAGTAAGGCTTTTTTAATTTTATTTTCTCCAATGATGCAGGAAACGGTGGGTGCACCGGGATCTTTGAATTTGGGCGGGAGATGATTAAGTAGGATGGAGCTCACGTTCTGTGCTAGAAAGACGTTTTTCGTTAACTTCATATTCCTCTTCACTGTTAACAAGTCCTTGAGGACTTTCGCATAAGATGAAATTTGCTTAATTGCATTGAGGAACGATAAATTTAACTTTACTTGCTTAAGCACGTCTAGCACTTCATTACGGGGGTTTCCTTTGTGGGAAGGAACAAACCTTTGAGGAAACGGTGTCGCGATGGGTGGTTTCACTAATACCTCGGGCTCACTAGTGTCTTCTTTATCACTCTCATTCAAGGGGACATCTTCGGCCTCTTTCGTGCCGGGGGAAATCTCCTTGTTTTTGGGTGCGTCGTGTGGGAGAGGTGATAAATCAACGACTCTCCCACTATGTAGAGTGATCACAGCTTGACAATGCTCTTGATGTTCCGTAGAAGTGGAGCTAACACTAGTTTGACCTTGGGGAGGTCTTTGACCTTGGCCAGGAAACTTGCCATTCTCTTGGATACTCCACGATGATTGCATTTTTGAAATATTTGCATTTATTTCGCTAATCATGCGATCATATCTAGCATTGGCTGCGTTCTGGGTATTGATAAATTGGTTTATCGTATCCTCGATACTTCTCCGCGGTGGAGGGATATATGCTCCTTGAGGTGGTGGTGCTTGCACATGTCCTTGTTGAAAGTGTTGTGGTGGAGGAGGGGCAGCATGTGATCTAGGATTCATCGCAGCATGTTGTTGCCCATAGTTAAAACCGGGATGGTTTTTCCATGAAGGGTTGTAAGAATTCCCGTGTGGTGCACCTAAATTACCCTTAAATCCTCCTATACCACTGACTTTCTCTTTAAGCATCACTTTGTAGGTGGGTATAGTTGGGCATTACTCAGTTGAATGATCTGCCTCACAAATCGCACACACCTTCTCGACGGGGTTTGGGATAAATTCAGTTGGTCCTCTTTCATACACCTCACGTAGGTCTCGCAGTCCCTTCTCTAGTACATCGAGTCGACTGTCCGTTATATAATTCTTTTCTACATGAAATAGGTCGGACGCCGATGGAGTGGTGGTCACTTGAAAATTTCGATTTTGAGCATTAGGGTCAGATGTATCCCAGGATTGGGTAGTCTCGTTAACATACCTCAGGTGAAGCTCAGCATCGTGGGCAACTAAGTCGACAAACGGACCACTACCCCTGGTTTCAACGAGCTGCTTGGAATTAATGTTCAGCCCATTATGGATAAAGGAAATGATTTGCCCTTTATCAAATCCATGATGGGGGCATGAAGTAACTAACTCATTGAAACGCTCGTAGCATCGATCGAATGACTCATTTTCTAATTATCGAAAAGTTTGAATTTGAGCCTTGATGGAGTTCATTCGATGTGGAGGAAAGAATTTCTTGAGAAATTTATATTGCAGCTCATTCCAGGATGCAATCGAGCTTGGAGGTAAAGACCATAGCTAGGTCTTAGCCTTATCTTTTAACGAGAATGGGAAGAGTTTGAGGCGGATTACCTCTTGTGTGCAAGTTTGATCATTGAGGGTTTCACACACATCCTCAAATTCCTTGATGTGGAGATATAGCTTTTCAGAATTCATCCCATGGTAGTGGGGGAGCATCTGGATCATCCTATTTTTAAAACGAAATTGCCCTGCATTATACGGGAGTATGATGCATCCTGGAGTGACTATATGCTTGGGATATAAGACTTCTCTCAAAGGGCGGTATGGGGACTCATCCTCACCGGTGGCTGCACTACCGTGTTGCGACATGTCTCTCTCTCTCAAAGACTCGGTATCCTCACTTGGTATACTCGGGGCGTGCTCTGAAATGTGTCCTAAGAGGGAAAACGGAGTATTATTTGAAATTGAGTGAGACGGTGTGGGAGGTGGAACCCAGAATTATGGATCATTGGGAGTGTGAGGGATATCTGGGTTGTATTCTCCTCTTGGGTTTTTGTGAATGTGCATTGGAGTATTATGGGGAGATGGAGTGAGTTCAGAATTTTGCATTAATTGGCTTATGAGAGATGATGATGAATATTTTTGTGTTTTTTTCAAATTTTTATATTTTTTTGGATTTTTAGAAATTTTTTTGGTCAAAGTTTTAGATTGACTCGATCTAACCTAAGTCTACTTAGTTCCCTGATAACGGCGCCAAAAACTTGACTCGACTAAGAATGTGTCTCAGAAGTGCGTACTCTCTAGGCTCAAGTGCAAGCCTATCGCTCAAGTAATAATCCGATAAGTCGGGTATCGATCCTTAGGGAAATAGGACAATAAGGTTGTAACGGCGTTGGACAGATGAAGGAATCCTAACTCTGACTCTAAAGAAAAGGGAAAAGATGATTTGTTTTGAGAATTGGCTACAACTAAATGCAATTTTTGGAAATAATGAACTAATGAATGAATAAAATGCAATTACTCTAAATTACCTAAATTACTGATGATGATTAAACTAAAACTTGAACTATATCATAAAGAAAACAGGACGGGAATACAATCCCTCAACCCTAGTGTATTGATGGTATAAACCTAATCATAAATTTAAATGATTAATTAGACCCGAAATTTAGTACTCCCAAGCATTAGGTATATGAGATTCAACCCCGCACCATACTTAATCAGAGGACGAGTAAATCGGTATTGCGATAGTTACACTCGCATTGCATTCTAAAGCATCCTGGTTACCCGAAAGCAAATGAGATCCAAATAGCTATAATAGTTGTGATGCTACGCAATATGGTCATAATCAAATCATTAAATTTAGAGGATTAATTTTTTATACATGCAACTACCACATCAGGTTGAGTTCATGTATCCCGACCCTTAAAAACCTAGCCTAACATGATGAAATTAATCAAAACGATTATTGAATTGCAGGAAATCATGATTAAACTAAGAGAGACTTGAAGAATGATGTAGAAGGAAGATTTGATAGAAGAAAGTAATCAACTAACTTACCAAAGCACTAAAAGCATTAACTAAAATTACTTGTAATCACAGAAATCTGAACAAACTTCAATCTTGGAATTAAAATTGCAATCAATCTTCAAACTAGGGTTTTGACTCAAAAGTGAAAAATTAGATGATTTTTTCATCCCTTAAAATGATAATAAATCGGGTTTAAATACCCTACAAGACTCCAAGAGTTTTATCTTAACCAGGACTATCCATTGGAGGAGGAGTAAACGACCAAAATTGCGACATTCGAACCGGTCCGATCCTCCTTCAGTTCGGTCCGGCTTGGATCCAGATCGGTTCTTTTATTTCTTGGACGGATCGATCCGGTATGGATCGGTTCGTTTAATTTCTCTCAGCTTTGATTCATCTTTGGTACGGGGTTCACTGGAACTTTGCATTTCGGATCGGTCCGATTTCTCTTTGACTTTTTCCTCTATCTTTGGATTCTCATAACTTTTACACCAAGACTTCGATTGATGTGCCATTTCTTACTATGTACTTGTGAACTTGATATCTTCGACTCTTCTTTAGATGCCTCATCCAAATTCCTGGTAAAATTTACACTTTTGCCCTTTTGACTTTCCTTCTTTTGTTTCTCGATTCTTCCGATTTCTTTCTTTCTTTA
Organism: Sambucus nigra; assembly: GCA_949130495.1. Lineage (NCBI taxonomy): Eukaryota > Viridiplantae > Streptophyta > Magnoliopsida > Dipsacales > Adoxaceae > Sambucus > Sambucus nigra. Next base: position 382,216,119 of record OX422224.1, read on the forward strand.
TTGACATCAAATACCTGTAAAATCAGTAAGAAATACTAGAAACTCGGTGTACTCGTTAGAATAAGTCAGTAGCAAGATTATGAGGTAAAATCAAATTGATTACGTTGTTCGAGGTGATAAAAGTAACTAAATTAAAGGGATAAATTTAGAAGAATTTATGCCAAATCAATAGTCTTTTCAATTTTAACATATGGCACCGGAGTTACCACCACCCCCTCCACCATCTGGTGCTAGAGGATCTAGTTCCATCCAGGCACTGCCCCAGTCTAAAATGGCTGAGGTGGTAGCAGCCTTAAGGTCCTTGGTTACAACGCAGCAAGCAATGAAGGAGCAATTTGCACAACTCAGTCAAAATATGATGAGGCCACCTGGGGTCTCACCGGAGATGAATACTCCGGCGGCTGCTCAGCCTCATCCCGAAACCATGGGATCACCCCCAAGCACCGCGGAAAGACCAACCTACAACTCTTTGGAGGAGGGACGTTGCTGACCCTAGGCGTTTGCGTCTGGGGAGGCAAGGACACCCTTGCCCTGAGGACAGGTATGACGATATGGAGGCAGAAGATGCTCCAGAGGGCTGTTGGGAGCTATATGAGGTTACGAACAACACTGTACATCCTATCCAGCAAAGCCAAGGTTGTGGTGACAAAAGAGATGGTGGTGCCCTACAGAGAGGATCAGCTTTTGATCACTTGAGCAGAGGGTCAGACTTTTAAAGGCTCGGCCCAGTAAATAACCTAAGACAGAGGTTATCGAGATCAAGAAGTGCAGCAGGGTCACAAAGGGAAAATTATGAACATCGGCCTCATCATGGACGACCTTAGCAAGGCCGAGACAGGGATCAAGAGGAGGTCAACAGTCGATATTGTGCTGCGACTAGAGAACCCTTAGTCCACCCCTTGGAGGTGGCTGGGGATAACCTCGGTCAGGACGATGTTGCAAGACCGTGGAATGACTCCATCTAATGTCTTGAAGAGAAGATAGGATACCTCATCAAAATCCGAGACCCATTGCAAAGAGGTTTCTCAGAGGGCTCTCCATTCATGGCAAAGATAGTGAACTTCCCAACACCTGCTAAATTCAAGCCACCTACGGTGTCTCCCAAGTATGATGGTAGTACCAACCCGGTGCATCATATTGAGATATATCAGTGTGCGGTGGACATTTATTCAATCCCAGATGAGATGAAGTGCTGGGCCTTTTCTGGGACTTTGACGGGAGCTGCACACATCTGGTTTACCTCTCTTTTGAAGAACTCAATTGAGAACTTTAAGGGCTTGCCTGAACGGTTCATTCATAATTTCTGTTTTGGGGTAAGACCTCAAAAGAAGACCACCCATCTATTGTATGTCAAGAAAGGCAAGAACGAGAGCCTAAGAGACTACATTGATAGATTCAACAAAGATAAATTAGAGGTTGAGGATTATGAAGAGAATATAGCCATGACAACCCTCATTGGAGGACTCCAGAAGGGAAAGTTATTATGGAAACTTCCGAAAGACCCTCCCAAGTCTATAGCGGAGCTGTTGGCAACTACAGAAAAGGTTATGAACATCGAAGAGGCTATGGCCGCGAAGTACGAGGATGATAACGGAAGTGGTAGCGAGAAATTCTAAAGAAATAAAGATGGAAAGAAGAGGTCAAATGACGACAAGTTTGCACGCTATACTCCTCTAACAGTGAGCTACGAACACATCCTCAATGAGATCAAGAAAGACCGGTCTCTGAGATGGCCAGAGAAGCTTAAGGCTCCTCTGCATAAGAGGAACAAGAACTTATGGTGTGAGTTCCACCAAGACTATGGCCATGTGACAGACAAGTGCTTCTCCTTAAAGGATGAGATCGAGAAGATGTTGAAATCCGGAAAGTTGAGGAAGCATGTCGATGGTAAGGCCCCTAAGAGGGGAATAGATGACCCTAAAAAGAAGAGAAACGATAGATGTCGAGATGATTCCCTAGCAAAAAGAGCCGATGACTTAGATGGGGATGATGACGATGATCTAGACCTCCCACCAAAAGACGACAACGCCCCAGTGAAGAGGGTTGGAATGATCTCCTTTGGTGTTAACACCATCTGTAAAGGAATGGTTGGGGGTGGCTCAGAAGTAGCTGATCGAAAAGCTCATATGGAAGAGGCCAGATCAGTGACCAAAGTAGAGGTTGTGAATTTGGCATCTTCAGAGGTAAAACAGAAGAGAAAGAAAGTAGTTATGGATACTTTTATAGTTGGTTTCTCCCGACTCAAATTTAAGGGTATCTTAGCTCCGCATGATGACCCTTTGGTAATTACAACAAGAGTTCATGGATCTGAGGTGCAAAGAATCCTCGTAGATGGAGGAAGTTCAGTAGATGTGATGTTTTGGGCCTGTTTTAAGAGCCTTGACCTTAGTAGGGCAAGGGTGGTACCCTATCATCATCCGTTGATGGGCTTCAGCCGTGAAAAGACCATCCATTGGGCATGTATGAGATGGACGTACGAATGGGAGACGAGTGGCCTAAGAGGTTGACCCGGAAGATTAATTTTTTCGTCATGGATGAAAACGTCTTCTCGGCGTACAACCTCATCATAGGACAATTAGCCCTTAAGGAGTTTGAGGCCATGACATCGACGGTCCACCAAATGCTAAAATTCTCGACCCCCTATGGGGTAGGGGAAGTGCATAGGGATCAGACATCGGCACGAGAATGCTACTTTAACTCGGCGAAAGAGAGAGAGGACCATAAAAGGGAAACCACCACGTATAATATTGATTCACTTGATCCTAGAGATGAAAACAAGTTAAAAACAGGAGTGGCCATGGAAGAGGTAGAATCCATCGTCCTTAATGAGGACGAATCGAAAAAAAACATCCAAATTGGTAAGGCCTTAAAACCGGAGATCAAAGAAGAGCTAATAAGATTATTGAAGAAGAGGCAGATTGTCTTCGCTTGGAGCCACGTAGATATGCCTGTCATCGACCCAGAGGTTATGTGCCACAAACTCAACATGGCAGAAGGTGCTAAGCCAATCAAATAAAGACGAAAAGTTTACTATAGGGAAAAGTATGATGTCATAAAAAAAGAGGTCAGAAAGTTGGAAGAGGCAGAATTCATCAGGGAGGTCATATACCCAGAGTGGTTATCAAATGCCGTCATTGTGCCCAAAGACAATGGAAAATGGAGGATGTGCATAAATTTCACCGACCTGAACAAGTCTTGCCTAAAAGACATTTATCCCTTACCTCGAATTGATCAGATGGTAGATGCCACTGCAGGGCATGAGCTCATGAGCTTCATGGACGCATATTTAGGCTATAATCAGATCTTCATGGATGCTGAAGACTCAGAGAAGACAACCTTCATCACAGATAAGAGGACTTATTGCTATAAGGTCATGCCCTTCGGCTTGAAAAATGCAGGGGACACGTATCAACATCTTATAAAATCAAATTGGCAAGACCATGTAGGTATATATAGATGATATGTTGACAAAGATCTTGAAGTCCTGCACTCACGTGGCAGACCTAGAGAGAACTTTCGACACCATGGACTTGTACATTATAAAACTCAATCCCGTAAAATGTGTCTTCGGAGTAGGAGCTGAAAAATTACTTGGATTCATTGTCAATCAGAGGAGAATAGAGGCCAACCCTGAGAAATCAAGGATTTGCTTGATATGAAGACACCAAGAAGTATAAAAGACGTTCAAAGGCTCACTGGAAGAGTAGCTGCACTCAATAGATTTGTTTCCAAAGCCACGGACAAGTGTCTTCCATTTTTTAAGGTGCTTCCAAAGGCCTTCGAGTGGGACGAAGAGTGTGACAAGGCCTTTAAGCATCTCAAATCCTACCTCGGATCCCCCCTGCTCTTATCTCGGCCCATCATGGGAGAGAAGTTGTATGTTTATCTAGCGATCTCAGAATCAGCTATAAGTACAGCCATAGTATGGGAAGACGTTGGGGTCCAAAGGCCTGTATTCTTCAATAATAAGGCCCTTAAAGGGTCTGAACCGAACTATTCTCGGATGGATAAGTTGGCCTATGCTTTGATACATGCTTCCAGGAAGATGAAACCCTACTTCCAAGCCCACTCTATGGTCATCCTCACTGATTCCCCATTAAGGCAAGTCCTCTATAAGCTTGAGAAGTCAGGCAGATTGATGACTAGGGCCATCAAGTTGGGAGAGTATGACCTTATTTATCAACCCAGGGTGGCCATTAAAGGGCAGGCACTTGCGTATTTTGTTGTTGAGTTCACATGGGAAGAGACTGAGGTTGAGAACAATCCAGTGATCGCAGAGGGATCGAATAGTAACGTCTTCCGAGACTCGAAAGAGGTTGTGTCCAATAGATCCAGAAATGGAATAGCTGAGAATGAGGCAGACAAGTACCACTTTAAGCAAGGAAACCTATCTGAGGGAAGCTTCTCTTTGAATGAAGATATTTGGAACTGCATCGTTGACGGGTATTCTTGCAAAAGTGGAAGAGGTGCATGGTTGATACTCTCAGCTTCGGATGGTACCAACATTGAATATGCACTAACGTTTAACTTCAAGGCATCAAATAACGGGTCAGAATATGAGGCCATAATAGAAGGCCTCTCCTTGGCAAAGACCCTTAGGGTTGGTCGACTCCTACTTCACAATGACTCGAGGTTAGTTGTCAACTAAGTGTTTGGAGTTTATGAGGCCAAGGATGAAAGGATGGACAGATACCTGAAGATGGTAAGAATGATGCTAGAAGGTTTCAAAGAGGTAAAGATGAAGAGGGTACCTCGATAAAATAATAGCCACGCAGATGCACTAGAAAATTTGGCTTTAGCAATAAGGACATACATCATAAGGACAGTACCAGTCGAGATCCTGCTCAAACCAACCATTGAGGAAGAAGAGGTTGCCAGCTCTTGACTCAACTTGAACCTAGGTGACTCATGGATGAACCCCCTCATCAGATATATCAGAGAGGGAGAGCTTCCAGAATCAAAGCTAGAGAGGAGGAAACTGAGGTACAGAGATACAAAGTTCTCAATAATAGGAGATGTCCTATATAAGAAAGGATTTCTGTTACCTCTCCTCAGATGTGTTCATCCCACAAAGGTCCCCCACATCCTACAGGAGGTACATGAGGGTTCTTTCTCCAGTCACATAGGAGGAAGACATTTGGCCAAGAGGATTATCACGCAAGGATACTGGTGGCCGACATTGGCCAAAGATGCTGCAGCCTACGTAAAGAGGTGTGACAAATGCCAAAGATTCTCCATTATCCCCCATCAACCTCATCAACCTATGACGTCAATCAGTTCCCCTTAGCCATTCGCAGTATGGGGGATTAACTTGGTGGGACCGTTGCCGAGAGCTATGAATAATTATTAATTTCTGATCGTTGCAATTGATTATTTCTCCAAGTGGGTAGAGGCTGAGCCGATGATCACGATTACAGATCAGAAGTCCTTCCAGTTCATGTGGAAGAGAATCATATGCATACATGACCTTTCGAACACCCTCATCTCAAATAACAAAACCCAATTCAAGAATTTTTCCTTGGAGCAGTATTGCGAGATAGTTGGGATCAAGCAATTTTTCTCTTCTCCTGGCCGACCATAGGCTAACGATCAGACCAAAGTCACAAACAGAACAATACTTCACAGGATTAAGAAGAGGTTAGAAAAAGCTAAGGGGAGATGGACCGAAGAGGTTTATGCTGTGTTATGGGCCTACAGAACAACGGCTAGGACACCTACGGGGGAAACCCCATTTATGTTAGCACATGGCTCAGAAGCCATCATACCAATAGAGGTAGGACTCCCCACTCACAGAATTCAGACCTATGACCCTGAGAAGAATGGGGAAGAGAGAAGACTTGACCTAGATTTGATTGAGGAGATAAGGGAAGACGTTGAGATCAAGCAGGCAGCCTACTAGCAGAGAACAACAAAGTTCTACAATCAAAGGGTGAAATCAAGACCCATAGCTGTAGGAGACCTAGTGCTGAAGAAGACATTAAAGAAGGCAAACAAGCTTCACCCAAATTGGCATGGCCCATATAAAGTGATCGAGGAGGTTGTACCCGGTACCTTCCGACTAGAAAATCTCGAAGGGGAACCTATATCAATCCATGGAATGTTGATCATTTGAAGAAGTATTACATATGATGTAATAATTGTTTCTATGTAAATGTATCATCTTATGAAGAGATTATTAATGAGAAGATCAATTTCTGTGCCAATTCTTATTTCATTATGCTTTAGTGGTGAAATCTATGAGGATAACATGTTAGGTCGATGACCTCAGACCTTTAAAACATCATAATTTGGTGAGAAGGTCTGAGGTGAAACATCATATTTGGATGACCTCAGACCTTAAACATTATTAATTTGGTGAAATTTATGGGGGTAACATCTTAGTTTGATGACCTCAGACCTTAAAAAATATTAATTTGGTGAAATTTATGGGGGTAACATCTTATTTTGATGACCTCAAACCTTTAAAACATCATAATTTGGTGAGAAGTTCTGAGGTGAAACATCATATTTGGATTACCTCAAACCTTAAACATAATTAATTTGGCGAAATTTATGGGGGTAGCATCTTAGTTTGATGACCTCGGACCTTTAAAACATCATAATTTGGTGAGAAGGCATGAGGTGAAACATCATATTTGGATGTCCTCAGACCTTAAACATCATTAATTTGATGAAATTTATGTGGGTAATATCTTAGTTTGATGACCTCAGACCTTTAAAACATCATAATTTGGTGAGAAGGCCTGAGGTGAAACATCATAATTGGATGACCTCATACCTTAAACATCATTAATTTGATGAAATTTATGGGGGTAACATCTTAGTTTGATGACCTCAGAGCTTTAAAACATCATAATTTGGTGAGAAAGTCTGAGGTGAAACATCATATTTGGAAGACTTCAGACCTTAAACATTATTAATTTGGTGAAATTTATGAGGGTAACATCTTAGTTCGATGACCTCAGACCTTTAAAACATCATAATTTTGTGAGAAGGTTTGAGGTGAAACATAATATTTGGATGACCTGAGACCTTAAACATCATTAATTTGGTGAAATTTATGGGGGTAACATCTTAGTTTGATGACCTCAGACCTTTAAAACATCATAATTTTGTGAGAAGGTTTGAGGTGAAACATCATATTTGGATGACCTGAGACCTTAAACATCATTAATTTGGTGAAATTTATGGGGGTAACATCTTAGTTTGATGACCTCAGACCTTTTAAACATCATAATTTGGTGAGAAGTTCTGAGTTAAAACATCATATTTGGATGACCTCATACCTTAAACATCATTAATTTGGTGAAATTTATGGGGGTAACATCTTAGTTCGATGACCTCAGACCTTTAAAACATCATAATTTGATGAGAAGGTATGAGGTGAAACATCATATTTGGATGACCTCATACCTTGGGCATCATTAATTTAGTGAAATTTATGGCGGTAACATCATAGTTTAGTGATGAAGGCACTATTATATCGAGGCTTCAGACCTTAATACAAACACCACGACATGACATAAAAACATTCAAGCAAAATTCATCAAAAGAAGCAAAATCCCCTGAAGAGGGTGATATAACATGAAGAAGTTATAGAATTATAAGTTAATATGCAAAAGAATCTTATCAGGAATTATGATGTCATAGATGAAAAACAAAAATTGCAAGTGAAGCTTTACAAATTAGGATCTAAATGTCTGCATCCACAGGGTTGGTAACCTCGGCCTGATCATTTTGGCCGACATTGGTCACCTCGGCTCCATCATCTTGAGGGTTAACGTCCTCAGTCTCTGTGGATTCTGACTGGGCAGTCTCTGCAGGGGCAGCACCTCCTTCCTCCTCTACCTCTTGTAGAGCCTGAGAAAATTGAGGGTCAGCGTAGCCCAGACCAATGAAGTCCGAGGCTGTCATGCTCCCTGACTCCTTCTCTTTCATTGCAACCCATTTACCACTGGCCTTAACATCTCTTTCGAGGTATTCAAAGTCGAAGCTTATGAATTGGTCAGAGACCTGATAGTCAGCCAACCATTTCTCAGAGGTATCCTGAAGAGCATCTTTCAATGCAGCATCAACCTTTTGTTGGAGGACTTCATCCTTGGCCTTCAGAGCAGAGGAATGGTCTTTTTGAAGTTTTGTTATATCCTTCTCCCCTGCTTCACCTTGTTCTCAGACTCCTTCAAGGCAGTCTTCAGACGTTCCACTTCAGTATTTAGAGAGGCTTACACCTTCTGGGCCTTTCTTCCCTTTTCAATCAGGGGTAGCTTCCTCAGGGTTTAGTCAATAAACCGGTGCATGGAGAGGACACCCTGCAACACAAAATTAGATGCATAAGATCAAGACAATGCAAATCAAAGACGAGGTTACACTTGAGCCAAAAAGTATAAATCTATACCTAGATAGACTTGTGAAGGTAAAACTCCGCCAGTAGAGGGGTATCAATGGAGCGTAAAAAATGCTTATCTGCATCAATCATCGCAGAGCCGATAGCATCCATCACCTTCAGGCTATAACCAATTAGGTTATCATCGCTGATCTTCAACTGCTCCAGACGAGCATCTAGTGCATCATCGGATGAGATGGGGATGGCGCGATCTCTCTTTTAGGCTTTGCTTTGCCTCTGATCCTCGGGGGCAGTGGTGGAAGATTTCCTCTTCTTTGTAGCGTCGTCCTTAGAAGTGCCGACGTTCTGCTTTGGTTGTGGGGGAGGTGCGTTTAGGCCTGCTTTCTTCACCAGCCTAACAAAACTTAGGGCTGAGATTTCCCAGATGTCGTCAGAGATTCCTTCGGGGCGTTCTGTAAAAAGAAAGGTGCGAGTTAAAAGATCAGAGACACAGTAAAATTAGAGGTACAACTTAGCAAAATAAACACTTACGAAGTTAGGCTAAAGGACTTCCCACAGGCCAGTCTCAGAGAGGTAGTAAGGGGTCATCAGGTGTTTGTACTTGACCAACCGACCATGATCCCCCTGATCTTGAAGTTCCTTGACCTTTTAAAGGTTATCCTGGCTTAGCCCATGGTCAGCTTTGGCAGCCAGTGACAGTTTTCCCCACCTCAGAGGGGTCCTCGGCTTTAGAGTTGAAGAGGGGGCACAAGTGCCAAATTCCCATGCCCCATAAATGAAGAAATATCATGGTTTCCAATTGTGATTCGAGGTTTGGGTAACCAACAACATATTCTTATCAGACTTCCTAGCTAGGAAGTGGTAGTAGCTCGAATGGTTTCTGGCAGAGGAGGGCACGTAGCACCCTGTGAAGACCCGAACATGAAGGTCTGAATGATGAACTGCCCTCCATAGGACGATGGCTCCAATCATCACCCTCCAGGTATTGGGAGACAATTGGGAAGGGGCTAGGTTGATATGGGATAATATGGCCCTAATTATTGGATGGATTGGGAGATGAAATCCTATCTTAAACATCTGCTCATATACGCAGATCTCCCCATCTCGGCCACTAAAGTCCCTCTCATCCCTCAGAGGTATCCTAAGTTTAATAGAAGGACCTATGGAATAAAGGTGCCTAAAAGTTAAGAGGTCGAATTCATTGACAGTGCTCTCTATCTCGGCTCCTTCTGAGACATCAACATCACTCTCGTGACCATCATCCTCATCCCTGACAACGTCGGTCTGGGTAGGCGTAGGATAACCATCAGGGAACCTATGATCAAACTCAGCCCCTATGGTGGTCGATAGGGGAATAACATCAATGGGTGGGGGAATATCCACACTCGTCCCCATAACTTCAACATCGGAAGACGTTCGTGAAGTGCTAGCACCATTGTGGGACGAGACACGAATTTGGACATCGACCTGATCAGGGACATGATTTTATGTAATGGAGAAGTCCATCGCCTCTTGGAATGAGTCAACATACATAGGGTCTGAGGTTGATGACTCGGACTCAGACATTGGAGGGGATTATAACGGAGTCTCCGCTGGCTCAGCTGGTTCTGCTGGCTCAGGGTATATCACCCTTAGAGGGGGTGGAAAGATTAGTTTGAGAGGGAATGCCTCAACCCTACGAGCTTCCTCTTGAGCTCATTATATTTGCCTAATCTTGTTTAAAGTCTTCTCCCTAAGATAAGGGAATTCCTCTAAGAGCTGATAAAGAGGTCTGATAATATGAGTCAAACCTTACACTTGGGACAATACATCAAAAATAAACAAGTTGGCAACTTAATTAAGGATCGAACTGAGGAGTTTAAAGTAAGAACATGCAATAACAGTCACCGAAAAACTTAAGAATCTCACCAGAATGCTCAAACAGTCACCGAAAAACTCAAAAATCTCACCGAAAATTAAAGAAACAAGAATAAAACGGGAGAGTGAGGTGGAGACGATACCTGTAGACTCGCGAAGTGAAGGAAATGTCAAGAAACGAAGAGACCCCTTAACACACAACAGCCAAGCCCTTGCAAGAGAGAGAGAGAATTACAGAGATAGCTAAGGCGGGAAAGAAGGAAATGAGGTTTAAACCTTTTAAGTGGTATGGCACAACTCCCAAGTCCAATCATTTCCTTGGGAGCCCAAAAGACAATCAGAATCACTGCCCTTATCATGCACGTTACCCACTCCAATATGTGACACATGTTAAAGAGATGGTGGTACACAAGGAAAATATAGCCTCGGACATGTATACCCCTTGGTCACCTACTCACATAGGTAACTAAGGTCTAAGGGTTGATTGATATGTCCAAAATGTACCGGAAAATACAGAGATCTCAACCTCGGCCTTATGACAGCCGAGGTAATAGAATTTTGAGAATACCCATCAGTAACATCGTCCTACTGAGGTCGGCTACAGTCGACGCCCCCACGACTACGGACCTTATCTTGGCTTGGAATAAGTCGAGATCATATAGAACCTTGGAGCACAGTTCTTATCAGGTCGTCCATAGTCGATGACGCACTAACCTCATATATCTACCTTAGCTGGTCATCAGCCGGGGTCAGTAAATACACATGGGTTTAACCATCCTTCAACATCATCATCGGCCCTAGACGACGTTGTAAGCACCACATGAGAATTAGCAGCCCTGTAGGCTCAGCGTCAATTATCAGGTCAACATCGGCCCTGATCGACGTTCCACATATCTTACTTCGGTTGGCATCCCAGCTAAGGTCAACATATAATTTCCAGCCAAGGCAGGGGTCGTACCTCACCAACCTCGTACTCACCCAGGCCGAGGTTGGTACCAAGCAAAGACAACCGAGCTTCTACGCGTACATGCATGGCTTGAAGCACGTGGATAAATCTGTTATAACTGAATCATTCCCTCCATGTGAAGGAATATTGAGGTCATCGTTACTTAGTGAAAGATTAGCCATGTGTCATCCTTTCATTGGCTGGACCTCCATGCACAAGCTCATTGTATGCTCGGGGGGTAAATTACACCCCCCCACACTATATATATAGGTCATCCTCTACCTTGCGAAGGGATTGAGTATTACAACCCTAGCTGAAACTCTGTCAAAATATACAGTAGAGAGAGAAAGCGCCAGAGATTGTATCCATGGCCATTAGTGCCTTATTTAAGTGACCTTACTCACTCACTGGCACAGTGGGCGTAGGCCTAATTGGTAAAACCACTTATATATTGGTGTTCATCCTCTTCTCCTCATCTCAATCTCTTATATTTAGTATACTCTTGTGCTACCATTGCTATCACTGGTTTGAGCTTATAAACACCTTGAGGGGTGGTGCTATTTCCAGTATCATTAGTTATTGGTTTGACTGTTGATTGATGTTTTCTTTAAGAATCACACATTTTAGGTGGTCATTGAGTTTATTGGCATAGGGTTTCATAGTTTTAATTTTTTTCTAGGTATGTTGGATTTTTCTTGTCCAAATCTTTTGTTTTGAAATCAAACAGCCCCCAATCCAAAGATTACCCCTTTTGAGTAAACCTTCCTGGATCAATGGGTGGTTAGCTCACAATAAAGAGTTAGATAAGATTTTTTCTGGTGTTCTTGAGTAAGGGTTCCCAACTCCGCTCTAGATTGTTTGTCCTGAGTACAAACCATCTCATCCTAAGTTTACTTAAAAAATTTCATCGTCTATTAGGTCATCTTTTTATCCCCTAATTGTATAGTACAACAGGTCTAAGTTCTTAGGATCTACTAGCTCTGACGATGCCAACCATCAGTTAAGTGGTATAAATTTTACAAACATAGACTTCGAAGTGTCTATAATTAAACTTAGGACCTCAACCGAGGAAGCCATGTCTAAGGCTCCATCTAAGCCTCCAATATCACCTGTCGACCTCCCTGATGAAAATGAGAGAACATATGATAATTCATACAATGCTACTAACACTGAGGCTAAGTATCACACATGTGATGTGATTAAGGATGATATAGAAGAGTTGCGAGACATGTATGCTATCCCCATTGGCACCACATTGAGATTGTGTGACTATGATAAAAGGGTATATAATCAGCATGATGTAGATGATATTTTCTTCCCGTTCTAAGCTCTACGGGTTGGATTTCGTCTACCCCTCCACCCCTATTATAAAGTCGATCTTAAGAGGTTATAGGTTGGCTCCAACCCAACTTCCCCCAAAAGCCTATAAGAAAATTTTAGGGTCAATGGTGTATTAGAAACAACACACTGGGCTCCACATAACTGGGGATATTTTTAGGTTTGTCTATGGAATAAAATTCAATGCTAAGGACCCTGGATACTAAAACTTCTCCCCCATAAAATCACACTTGAAGTTAGTGAAGTTTACCCAGATGAGAAAACAAAGTTGGAATAATACATTTGTGTTCTTGAAAATAACCGGGAGTTCGAGCTAAATGAGAGTGACCAATTTGGTAGCATCCCTCATGAATTGTGTGGGTTGAAACACATTGATATATATACCTCCTCTATATTCTTTTTAATTTACTTTGATTGACTATGTGCTAACCCTTTTGTTTGACCTTTTTGAGTAAAGAAAGCTCCCAAGTTTCCCCTACATTAAAAATCTTAGTGGAAAGAATTTATGTGGTTGACCCGAGCACCTTCGAGAGTCTCTCCCTCTTGATCAAGTTTACTAATTTTGGATACTACACTCTTACAGAAGGTGCCCAGGCCGAGGAAGTATACCAAGTACCAATTATAACCGAGGACAAGGTTGAGGCCAATCAGGAAGTCGAGGAAGGTAAGAAAAATTTATTAGTTATTGAATATTTGCCAATAGTATTAGGTCATCCCTATTCAAGTGTTCGGTCGTCCTTAATTTTCCATTGTACATTTGTTAACTATTAAATTTTTTGAACAACATCTACTCCATCAACTTTAGGGTTTCATGTTGAATCGTCAATTTGATTAGCCCCAAAACAGACCGATGATGATGCCCTTGATGTTGTCGAAAAGAGGAAAACTGCCCAAGAGCCAAGAAGAAGGTAGAAATTGAAGTGAATAAAAAAGATCGAACTGAGTGTGAAGAAAAATAATAGGATGATGCTGAGGCCAAGAAAGTTATTTTCGCCAAAGACAAGGGTAAACTTATTGCTACCAATAATCCCCCTGCAGCTAGAAATAAGAGATCGTTGGAGGGCCCCAATGCCCAAGGTGACCCTAAACATCAAAGGGTAGAAGAGCTGAGGATAATTGATCTTATTTTAGAGCGTGTGCTGATTGAGGGGCAACCTACTCATAGGTTGGCCAAGGAATTTGGGTCATCCACTTGCTACTCCTTGGTGGAAGAATATAAGTTTCTTCCAAATCCTTGTGACCTATAAACATATAAATAAGTATAAGGATTCTATCTTACACCAAATGAGTAATGTGTGGACGTGCTCAGCTATCGTGGGCAAAGTCTAGATTTTGAATTTTTTCAGAGCATGAATGTTGATACCCTATGTAAGGTTGCTCATCACAAGGCCTTCGTGGTAAGTTTTTGGTATCTTTGTACTCATTTGTTTTGTCAACTAGTTTTACTAGTTATTGATCTCTTTATCTTCTCATTCAGGGTGCAATGGCCAGTATTAATCTTCAGAATAAGGCTCTGATAAATGTTCATGACCTCTAACTCAAGAAAGAAGCAACCAATGAACTCTATAAGCAGTGCAGTACTTGGATTGAGGAGGTTATCATGTTCCCGGAGGCACTTAATAAAAATGAAGATGAGCATAAATTAATTTGTGAGGAACTAATTGAGAAGGACAAGTAGCTCATTGAAATGATTAGCACACTTAGTTCTTCTGAAGAGGAGAATCACAAGCTTAAAGATCAGGCCAACACTTATGCCATCAAATTTTTTGGATTTTTTTATTACTATCTCTTGAAGTCCTTAGACATTTACTTCTTCTCCGAGCTCTTAGTATCTTAATTAAATTCCATTCCTACCATTGCTTCCTCTACATTCATAATCTTCCCTACCTTAGCCAAGAGCTCGACTATTTTGTTTGGTGTTTCTTTTCTCAGTGTCTAGTAATGCTTTACATGCAATATGATGCTTATGATAGCAGTAGTGGTAATTTTCCCATCATAATCTACTGATATACCCAAGTATGACCTCGGCCTAAAGACACCTATCTCGGCCGAGGTAAGAGCCGAGATAATGGCCGACCCACCAGTGGATGGAGGCCCGCGATATCACCCCTCGGCCAGGATTACCTCGGCTTCGGCCGACACTACTGCATGCACCTCCCCAAGGACACTTCACACGTCTCAGATACCAACGTCGACCTCAAGTTCCGAGGAATATTAACCTCGGCCAACATTAGGCCGAGATCGCAAGAAGCTCCGCGTATTCATCTTCAACATAGACCCTACCTCGGCTTAGGCCGAGGTTCCCAGTAATCATCAGCATGCCCAGTCATGGCTCAGGCCGACACCGGCATATATCTCGGCCAGCATCAGGCCGAGACTCCTCATGACACTTCGCGTCTTGAGCGGACGACCAACCTTTATAGCTCGGCCTCTCTTAGGCCGAGGCCATTCACAAACATGACTGCCGAGCATCTGTTGACATTTGGATAAGGACACCTGGGCATAAATCGGTTATAACAAGATTATTCCCCACATGTGGGGGAATATTTCATCATCATTACCTACATGTGGCCATGACAGGTGGCACACCCCCATTGGTGAGGAAACTACACCCATGCACATTACATGCCTAGGGGGTGCATTACACCCCCTAGAGACTATATAAATGGATCATCCCCTACCTTGCAAAGGGATCCATATATTAAAACCCTAGCTGAAACTCTGTCTAAATACACACAGTAGAGAGAAAAAGGGCTTGAGAGGTTGTATCCATTCTTACAGTGATATTACTCACACACACTCACAGTGGACGTAGGCCAGATTGGCTGAACCACTTATATTTGGGTATCATTCCTCTTATCCTCACCTCATTCTTATCTTATGTATATAGCTGTGATGCCATTGTTATACCGATACTGAGCTTGCAAACACCTCACCTGGTGGTGCTGATTCCCAGCATCATCATTTTGGCGCCGTCTGTGGGAATCGAGAAGATATCTCTTCCTCTTTTGCTGCTTAGCCTCACAGGACATTCTGGTGGTGAACCAGAAGCCACCCCTCGCGTGGAGATGTTTCACCATTGAAAGAGATCCTTTGAGGTATTAAGCTCACCTGCTACTCAAAGCTCTATAGTGGTAACCCATGGCACCAGACTTGCCACCACCTCTTCCGCCGCCTGTGGTTGGAGGGGCTAGTTCCAGTCAGGCTCCTCCTCAGTCCGAAATGGTGGAGGTGGTAGCTGCATTGCAATCTTTGGCTGCAACACAACAAGCCATGAAGGAGCAGTTTGTCCAGCTCAGCCAAACCATGATGATGAGGTCACCTGGAGTCTCATCGGACATGATCACCCCGACGGCAGTTCAGCCCCAACCGGATGCCAGGGGACCACCCCAGGCACCGATGAAAGACCAACCTGCACCCCAGCAGAGGAGGGACGTTGCTGACCCTAGGCGCTTACGTTCGGGGAGGCAAGGAAACCCTTGCCCAGGGGATAGGTATGAGGACCTGGAGGCTGAAGAGGCCCCGAAAGACTGTTGGGAGCCATATGAGGTGTCGGATAACACTGTACGGCCTCTTAGGCAGAGCCAAGGATGTGTCGGTCGAAGAAGAGAAGAGGCCCAACCAAGAGGGTCCGCTTTTGACAGACTGAGCAGAGGCTCGGCCTTCGAGAGGCTGGGTCCAGATAATGACCTAAGACAAAGGCTATCAAGGTCGAGGAGCGCAGCAGGTTCCCAAAGAAGGGATAGGCAGGCTCTCCAGATCAAGGCTGACCCATAGAAAGAAGGGCTGGGGAACAGGAAGAGGTCAACAGTCAGAAGGTCGTGGCTGGGGAGCCCTCTGTCCACCGCAGAGAGGTGGCGGGGGACAACCTCGGCCAAGTTGACGAGAGAAGACCATGGAATGACTCGATCCAACGTCTCGAGGAGAAGATAGGGGACCTCATAAAGAGCAGGGACCCATTGCAGAGGGGGTACTCGGAGGGCTCACCGTTTGTGGCTAAGATAGTAGGGTTCCCAACCCCAGCTAAATTCAAGCCTCCTGTAGTGACTCCTAAGTATGATGGCAGCACTAACCCTGTGCACCATATCGAGATGTATCAGTCGGCGGCAGATATTTACTCGACACCTGATGAGATGAAGTGCAGGGCCTTCTCAGGCACCTTGACAGGGGCAGCGCATAGTTGGTTCACCTCTCTTCCAAAGAACTCGATCGAAAACTTCAAAGGCTTGGCCGAGAAATTCATCCACAACTTTTGCTTTGGGGTAAGGCCCCAAAAGAAGACTACCCACCTCCTATATGTCAAACAGGCTAAGGGTGAAAGCCTAAGAGAATATATAGCAAGATTCAACAAGGAGAAGTTGGAGGTGGAGGATTACGAGGAGATCATAGCCATGACCGCCCTTATAGGAGGGCTCCAGAAGGGAAAGCTACTGTGGAAACTGGTGGAAGACCCTCCTAAGTCTATGGCAGAACTGCTGACAACCGCAGGAAAGGTGATGAATGCGGAAGAGGCGATGGCCGCCAAATACGAGGAGGAGAACCGTGGTAGTGCGGGGAGGTCCCAGGGAAAGAAAGAAGGGAAGAAGCGGTCAACAGATGACAAGTTCGCTCATTACACTCCTCTGACTGTGAGCTGTGAACACATTCTTAATGAGATCAAGAGTGACCGGGCTCTGAGGTGGCCAGAGAAATTGAAGGCTCCGCCACATAAGAGGAATAAAAACCTTTGGTGTGAGTTCCATCAGGATCACGGCCATGTCACAGACAGATGTTTTGCCCTGAAGGACGAGATTGAGAAGATGCTGAAATCCGGGAAGCTAAGAAAGTATGTGGATGGCAAGGCCCCAAAAAGTGGAAGAGAAGACCCTAGGAAGAGAAGAGATGACAGGTGCCGTGGCGATGTCCCGACTAGAAGGCATGATGATTCAGAGGGTGATGATGGAGATGACCCGGATCTCCCACCTAGGGATGACAACACCCCAGTGAAGAGGGTAGGAATGATCTCCTTTGGCGTTAGCACCATATGTGGGGGATTCGCAAGAGGTGGCTCTGAGGTAGCCGATAGAAAGGATCATATAGCGGAGGCCAAGTCGGTGGTCAAGCCCGAGGTTGTGAACCTGACGTCTTCTGACGCTGTGCAGAAGAGAACGAAGGTGGACATGGACACCCTAGTGGCGGGGTTCTCTCGGCTCAACTTCAAGGGCATCTTAGCCCCCCATGACGACCCACTGGTCATAACGACAAGGGTACATGGGTGTGATGTAGGGAGAATCCTCATAGATGGGTGAAGCTCAGCAGATGTGATGTTCTGGCCTTGTTTCAAGAGCTTGGGTCTTAGCAGATCAAGGCTAGTGCCATACCACCACCCCTTGATAGGCTTCAGTGGTGAGAAAGTGCACCCGTTGGGCATGTATGAGATGGATGTGCGCATGGGGGATGAGTGGCCTAAAAGGCTGACTAAGAAGATAAACTTCTTTGTTATGGACGAGAATGTCTTCTCGGCCTACAACCTCATCATCAGAAGATTAGCCCTAAAGGAGTTTGAAGCCGTGCCGTCAACGGTCCATCAAATGCTAAAATTCTCGACTCCTTATGGGGTAGGGGAAGTGCAGGGGGATCAGACCACGGCACGGGAGTGTTACTTCAACTCAGCTGAAGAGAGGGAGGCCTATAAGAGAGTAACCGTCACCTACAGCATAGACACTCTTGACCCGAGAGATGAAACAAAGCTAAAGAAGGGCGAGGCCTAGGAAGAGGTAGAATCCATCGTCCTCAATGAGGACGAGCCGGAAAGAACCGTCCAGGTCGGTAAGGCCCTAGAACCAAAGATTAAGGAAGAGCTGGTAAGCCTTCTCAGGAAGAGGCAGAGTGTCTTTGCCTGGAGCCACATCGATATGCCTGGTATAGATCCTAAGGTCATGACTCACAAACTCAACGTGGACAGGGATGTCAGGCCAATCAAGCAGAGGAGAAGAATTTACTCCAGAGAGAAGTATGAGGTCATTCGGGAAGAGGTGAAAAAGTTGGAAGAGGTCGAGTTCATACGAGAGGTCACCTATCCAGAGTGGCTCTCAAATGCAGTGATCGTGCCTAAGGCCAACGGAAAGTGGCGGATGTGTGTAGATTTCATAGACCTGAATAGGTCTTGCCCGAAGGACAGCTATCCCCTACCTAGGATAGACCAGATGGTGGACGCAACAGCAGGGCACGAGCTCATGAGCTTCATGGATGCTTATTCAGGTTATAACCAAATCTTCATGGACGCCGAAGACTCTGAGAAGACAGCCTTCATCACTGACAAGGGGACGTATTGTTATAAGGTTATGCCCTTTGGTCTGAAAAACGCGGGGGCAACATATCAGCGTCTCGTCAATAGGATGTTCGAGGAACAGATAGGTAAGACCATGGAGGTGTACGTGGACGATATGCTAACGAAGATCCTGAAGGCTTGTACTCATGTGGAAGACCTTGAGAAGACCTTTGATGTCATGGACTCGTACAGAATGAAGCTCAACCCGGCGAAATGTGTCTTCGGGGTAGGAGCTGGGAAGTTCCTGGGGTTCATCGTTAATCAAAGGGGGATTGAGGCAAACCCAGAGAAGATCAAGGCATTGCTCGACATGAAGACTCCTAGGAGTATCAAGGATGTCCAAAGACTCACTGGAAGAGTGGCAGCCCTGAACAGGTTTGTTTCCAGGGCAACGGATAAGTGCCTCCCATTCTTCAAGGTTCTAAGGAAAGACTTCCAGTGGGATGAAGAGTGTGAAAAAGCCTTTGATCAACTCAAGTCCTACTTAGGGTCTCCCTTGCTGCTGTCCCGGCCCATCGCGGGAGAAAGGTTGTTTGTGTATCTAACGGTCTCTGAGTCGGCCATTAGCGCGACCATCATACGAGAAGAGGATGGAGTTCAGAGGCCTGTGTACTTTAACAGTAAGGCCCTACAAGGGTCTGAACAGAACTATCCCCGGATGGAGAAGTTGGCTTATGCTCTTATCCATGCTTCAAGGAAAATGAAACCCTACTTTCAAGATCACTCTATGACAGTCCTCACAGACTCCCCACTAAGGCAGGTCCTGCACAAGCCTGAGAAGTCCAGAAGATTGATGGCCTGGGCCATTGAACTAGGAGAGTATGATCTTACTTACCAGCCCAGGACAACCATTAAGGGACAGGCCCTTGCTAACTTTGTCGCAGAGTTCACTTGGGAAGAGACTGAGTCAGAGAATAGCTTGGAAAGCGATGAAGAGAAGGGCCAAGGTATCTCCCGAGATTTGGAAGAGATAGACCCGTACGTCTTCCGAGGCCGAGAAGAGGTTGTACCAGGCAAGGCTC
This sequence comes from Sambucus nigra, assembly GCA_949130495.1. NCBI lineage: Eukaryota > Viridiplantae > Streptophyta > Magnoliopsida > Dipsacales > Adoxaceae > Sambucus > Sambucus nigra. Next base: position 382,235,936 of record OX422224.1, read on the forward strand.
GGAAGAGAGTAGAAGAAAATGAAGAGGATCGATACCTCTTCGAAAAAGGAGTGATGAGAGAAGGGGTCTTCTCTTCAGATGAAGACGTGTGGAGCCTCTTCGTGGATGGATCCTGCTAGTACTCTCAGCTCTAGATGGCGCCAACATTGAGTATGCCTTAAGATTCGACTTCCAGGCTTCAAACAACGAGTCTGAGTATGAGGCCATGATAGCGGGCCTCCTATTGGCAACAACTCTGCGGGTAAAGCGGCTTCTACTCCATAGCGACTCAAGGTTGGTTGTTAACCAAGTGTTGGGGGTGTACGAGGCCAAGGATGAGAGGATGGCCAGGTACTTAAAAAAGGTAAGAGGATTGCTAGAGTTTTTTAAAGAGGCCAAACTGAAGAGAGTGCCGAGATTGAGCAACAATCACGCCGACGCATTGGCAAGGCTGGCCTCGGCAATGAAGACAGACTTGGGAAGAACCATCCCAATTGAAGTCCTGGGAAAGGCAAGCATCGAGGAGGATGAGGTACGCAGCCCTTGTCACAACGTGAATCTAGGGGACTCTTGGATCGACCCGCTCGTCAGATACTTAAGAGAGGGGGAGCTACCCGAGTCCAAACTGGAAAGAAGAAAGTTGAGGTACAGAGCTGCCAAGTTCTCTTTGGTAGGGGATGTCTTGTATAAAAAGGGGTTCCTCTTGCCCCTCCTCAGATGTGTGCATCCCATGGAGGTAACCCGGGTCTTGCAGGAGGTTCATGAGGGCTCTTGCTCTAGCCATATAGGAGGAAGACCCTTAGCCAAGAGAATCATCACTCAGGGATACTGGTGGCCAACCTTGTCTAGGGATGCTGCTGACTATGTGAAGAGGTGTGACAAATGTCCGAGGTTCGCCACTATCCCCCACCAACCCCATCAGCCTATGACATCAATCTCTTCTCCATGGCCGTTCGCGGTATGGGGAATTGACTTGGTAGGACCTTTGCCAAGAGCAGTCAACAACTATAGATTCTTGATAGTTGCCATTGACTACTTTTCAAAATGGGTAGAAGCCGAACCCATGATAACAATTACGGAGCAGAAGACCTTTCAGTTCATCTGGAAGAAAATCATATGTAGGTATGGCCTCCCAAACACGCTCATCTCAGATAATGGGACCCAGTTCAAGAATGCCTCCTTGGAGAAGTATTGCCAAAGTGTGGGGATTAAACAATTCTTCTCATCTCCTGGTCGACCTCAGGCTAATGGCCAAACTGAGGTTACAAATAGGACTATCTTGGATGGAATCAAGAAGAGGTTAGAAGACGCGAAGGGGAGATGGATAGAAGAGGTTTACGCTGTGCTATGGGCTTACAGGACCACAGCAAGGACACCCACGGGAGAAACCCCATTCATGCTGGCACACGGTTCAGAAGCCGTCATACCAACGGAGATAGGCCTACCAACTCATCGGATTCAGACCTATGATAATGACAGCAATGGGGAAAGGAGGAGGTTAGACCTAGACCTTATTGAAGAAAGAAGGGAAGACGCAGAGGTCAGGAAAGCAGCCTACCAGCATAGGACAGCAAAATTCTACAATCAAAGGGTGAAGACAAGACCCATTACGATAGGAGACCTAGTGCTTAAGAAGATCCTACAGAAAACAAACAAGCTACACCCGAACTGGCATGGCCCCTACAGAGTAACGGAAGAAGTTGTGCCTGGCACGTATAGGCTAGAGAACCTAGAGGGAGAACCCTTCACCAACCCATGGAATGCCGACCACCTAAAGAGATATTTCATATAATGTTGCATCTATTTTGTCAGTTGTAAATGTACCATCTTATTGAGAAGAGGTTGTGAATAAAGATCAGTTTCCATGGCAAATTCTTGTTTCATTTTAACATCATTAATTTGGTGACATTATGAGGCTTACCTCGGCCTAGGAGATGACCTCAGACCCTCATAACATCACTCGGTGGTGACGAGATCTGAGCTCAGACACCTCGGCTAGAGGACCTCAGACCCTTAACATTCATTTGGTGATTTAATATGGGGCTGACCTCTTAGGTGAGGACCTCAGACCTTTAACATCATTAATTTGGTGACATTATAAGGCTTGCCTCGGCCTAGGTGATGACCTCAGACCCTCATAACATCACTCGGTGGTGACGAGGTCTGAGCTCAGACACCTCGGCTAGAGGACCTCAGATCCTTAACATCATTCATTTGGTGATTTAATTGGGGCTAACCTCTTAGGTGAGGACCTCAGACCTTTAACATCATTAATTTGGTGACCTTATGAGGCTTGCCTCGGCTTAGGTGATGACCTCAGACCCTCATAACATCACTCGGTGGTGACGAGGTCTGAGCTCAGACACCTCGGCTAGAGGACCTCAGATCCTTAACATCATTCATTTGGTGATTTAATATGGGGCTAACCTCTTAGGTGAGGACCTCAGACCTTTAACATCATTAATTTCGTGACCTTATGAGGCTTACCTCGGCCTAGGTGATGACCTCAGACCCTCATAACATCACTCGGTGGTGAAGAGGTCTGAGCTCAGACACCTAGGCTAGAGGACCTCAGACCCTTAACATCATTCATTTGGTGATATTTATTATGAGGCTAACCTCTTAGGTGAGGACCTCAGACCTTTAACATCATATTTTTTGATAATTTAGTATGGGGCTAACCTCTTAGGTAAGGACCTCAGACGCTTAAGTAATGGTTATGGCACCATATTCAGTAATGACTTCAGAGAGTGCATAGCATTCATGTACATTCACAAATAAAGATGAAGGAAAAACCTTGACATTCAATAGAGGAAATTACAACATTTAAATGTCTCAGAAAAAACAGAGGTACATAACGTACAGGATTACAAGTCAAAACAATTTAATGCAAAATACAAGTCAAACATCTGAAGGAGGAACATTTGATGTCTCGTCTGGGTTGGCCTGCTCGGTATTGGTCACCTCAGCTACTTCGTTTGCAGGGTCAGTCTCTCCGAGGTCAGTCCCTTCCAGAGTAACAGTTTGACCAGGGGCAGCAGCTTCATCCTCTATCTCCTGCAAGGCCTGGGCAAACTGGGCGTCGGCAAGGCCGAGGCCCACAAAATCTGAGGCCTTAATAGTGCCAACCTCGGCCTCCTTTACCTCGGCCCATTTGGTGGCGGCCTTGATACCCCTTTCAAGGTACTCAAGACCAAAACCTACAAACTCCTCGGAGACCTTGTAGTCAGCAATTATTGTCTCCGAGGCATCTACAAGAGAAGCCTTCACCGCAGCATCAACCTTCCTCTGCAAAGCATCGTCCTTGTCCTTCAGGGCCTTGGTATGGCTCTGAACGAGTGCAGAGATGTCCTTCTCTAGAGCTTGGGCCTTATTTTCAGAGGTCTGGGCCTTGGTCTCAGCCTCCTGTAACTCTGACCTCAGACGAGCAACCTCGGCCTTCAGGGTGCCCTCAACTTTCTCAGCCTCCTGCCCCTTCTGAATGAGAGGCAATTTCCTCAGGGCCCAGTTAGATAGCTGATACATGGCAGCCGCACCCTACACAGTAAATGAAGAAGTTAGATGAGAGAAAAATCGGACGTTGCACTTCGGACGAGGGAACAAGTTATACCTGGACTACTCTTTGAAGGCCAAATTAAACCATCATAGGGGGTCTCCATGGCCCTGAAAAAACGCTTGTCGGCCTCGGTCATCATGTTGTTAAGAGCGTTTATGGCCTGTCGGCTGTGGCCGACCACGCTATCAGAAAGTTTTAACTGGTCCAGACGGGCTGATAATGTGTCGGCCGTGATGGGGATCGCAGTGTCTGAGGCCCTCTTTGTCCTGGAGCTCGGCCTCTGATCCTCAGGAGGATGGACCTCAGATGCCCTCTTCTTGGACTTGGATGTTGAGGGAGCAGGTGGAGGAGCATTCATGCCAGTCCTCTTGACAAGTCTGGACAAGCTTGGAGCTGCCATCTCCCACAACTCGTCTGAAATATATGGTGGTTTCTCTGCAAAAGTGAAAAGATATGAGTCATAAATAAAGTACGTATGATAAGACGCTACACTTAGGGTCAAAATAAAAATCCTTACCAAAGTCAGCTAGGGGACTTCCGCCCAGGCTCGTCCCCGAGAGATACTGGGGGGTCAGTAGATGCTCAAACTTGACAAACATCCCATGGGCCCCTTGGTCCTGCAGGGCCTTCACCTTTTTGCCATGTTGCAAACTTAGTCCAGGGTCGGCCCTGGCAGACATGGTGAATTTGCCCCATTTCATGGGTATTCTCGGCTCATAGATGGAAGAGGGAATGGAAGAACCAAATTCCCATGGCCCTGAGACAAAAAAGTACCTGGGTTTCCAATTATGGTTGGAGGTCTGAGTGACCAGGAGCATCTTTTTCTCAGGCCTCCGAGCCACAAAGTGATAGTAGCTCGGATGATTTTTGGCCAAGGTGGGGACGTAACAACCAGCAAAGACCTGCGGTGGGAGGTCAGAGTGGTGAACCGCCCTCCACAAGATGATGGCCCCTATAATAACCCTCCAAGCATTGGGAGAGAGCTGCGAGGGGGCCTAGTTAATGAATGATAGAATGGACCTAATGACGGGGTGGAAGGGAAGACGAAAACCTAACTTGAACATCTGCTCGTACAGGCAGATTTCACCATCCCTGCCGTGGTAGGCCCTCTCTTCCCTCAGAGGTCTTCTTAAGTGGATAGAGGGGCTAATGGAGTATAAGTACCTGAAGTGCAGTAGATCCACCTCAGTAATTGTGCTCTCATACTCGGTCGCCTCAGATGTGTCTACATCACTTTCGGCATCCTCATCATCGCCAGACTCAACGTCGGCTGGAGCAGACATGGACGGGTTACCGGGGAACCTCTGAGCAAACTCAGCCTCGGTGACGGCCGACAGGGGAATAGCATTTAGAATGGGAGTCACAGCCACACTTGGCTCTACAAGTTCAACCTCTGAAGAAGAACTTGAGGTACTTGTGCCATTTTGGGACGAGGCCCGGCTGGAAACCTCGGCCTGGTCAGGGTCCTGACTAGCCTGAGGAGTGAAGTCCATGGCCTCTTGGAAAGAGTCCACAGACATCGGGTCGGAGGTGGAAGACTCAGACTCAGACATCGGCAAGTTATTGGCAGAGGCGTGTGTCTGATAGAAATTCTCAGGTGGGCGAGGGTATACCACCTTGAGAGGTGGAGGAAAGAGAGGTCTGGCAGGGAACTCCTGTAACCTACGAGCTTCTTCCTGAGCTCTCTCTATCTGCCTAATTTTCTCTAAGGTTTTTTCTCTAAGAGATGGGAATTCTTCAAGAAGTTGATACAGGGGTCTGAGCATCTGGGGACGACCCAAGGCTTTGGCAGACCCTAAACTTGAGGAAAAATCCTAAAAACTACAAACGAACTTATCTTGAAAAGTTGGGGGGACCAAAGATCAAACAAAGGAATCTATGCAGGAAACCTGGCTCACCGGAAAACTCAAGTGCTCACCGGAAAACTCAAGTGCTCACCGGAAAACTCAAGTGCTCATCGGAAAACTCAAGTACTCACCGGAAAATTCAAAGTAAAAAGCACCAAAAATGAAGGAAATGGAGAGGGAGGATACCTGAGGGTGAGTCGATGAATAAGGTGGAAGAAATCGCGCAGGAAGTAAGGTATTCCCCAGCAAGAACAAGCACTGGAACAAGGGCTAGCCTCGGAGCGAAAAAAGTTGCAGAAAACAGGTTGGGCGCTTGAACTGGAGAGAAATGAGGAAGAAGAAGAAGAAGAAAGGGTTTTAACCTTTATATACTTGGGCACGATTCCCAAGGCTCATCATTTCCTTGGGAAGCCCAAGGGACAACTGACAGCTTGTGCCAACCAAACGGGCACGCCTTGGCTTAGGACAAGTGTCATGCAGGTGTTGGCCTTGGGGTGAATAGGCCTCGGAAGCAAGAATCCCATAGCCACCAGCTCTCGCAAATGACTAAGGGCTGGGGGGTGATTGATATACCCAAGTATGACCTCGGCCTAAAGACACCTATCTCGGCCGAGGTAAGAGCCGAGACAATGACCGACCCACCAGTGGATGGGGGCCCGCGATATCATCCCTCGGCCAGGATTACCTCGGCCTCGGCCGACACTACTGCATGCACCTCCCCAAGGACACTTCACACGTCGCAGATACCAACGTCGACCTCAAGTGCCGAGGAATAGTAACCTCTGCCAACATTAGGCCGAGATCGCAAGAAGCTCCGCGTATTCATCTTCAACATAGACCCTACCTCAGCTTAGGCCGAGGTTGCCAGTAATCATCAGCATGCCCAGTCATGGCTCAGGCCGACACCGGCATATATCTCGGCCAGCATCAGGCCGAGACTCCTCATGACACTTCGCGTCTTGAGCGGACGACCAACCTTTATAGCTCGGCCTCTCCTAGGCCGAGGCCATTCACAAACATGACTGTCGAGCATCTGTTGACATTTGGATAAGGACACCTGGGCATAAATCGGTTATAACAAGATTATTCCCCACATGTGGGGGAATATTTCATCATCATTACCTACATGTGGCCATGACAGGTGGCACACCCCCATTGGTGAGGAAACTACACCCATGCACATTACATGCCTAGGGGGTGCATTACACCCCCTAAAGACTATATAAAGGGATCATCCCCTACCTTGCAAATGGATCCATATATTAAAACCCTAGCTGAAACTCTGTCTAAATACACACAGTAGAGAGAAAAAGGGCTTGAGAGGTTGTATCCATGGCCATTAGTGCCTTCTTACAGTGATATTACTCACACACACTCACAGTGGACGTAGGCCAGATTGGCTGAACCACTTATATTCGGGTATCATTCCTCTTATCCTCACCTCATTCTTATCTTATGTATATAGCTGTGATGCCATTGTTATACTGATACTGAGCTTGCAAACACCTCACCTGGTGGTGCTGATTCCCAGCATCATCATCTACCATCTTTAATTTATCTTTATTAAACCGTGTGATGAAGTCCCTTATCGTTTTATCCGCCTATTAGAAGGCACTAAACAAATGAGCCCCCTCTTTCTTGGCTTGGTGCCAGAGTAGAAATTATTCTAGAATAGGTTGGCTAGTTTCTTGAAAGTTGAAATTTTCCACCTGGAGAGGTTTTTGTACCAGATTTAGGATACTTTAGTGAGAGCAATGGATAAATCCTTGCATCGAATCTCATATGGGATGGAGTAAATGTTGGAGGAAACTTGATACTACTCGATGTCCATCATTGGATTATATTTCCCATCATATCTAAGAGTGGTAACAGGAGGCTTGAATTTTGTACGTGTTGGAAAGTCCATTATAAATGTAAACAGAGATTTTTGGACATAACCCTCTACAAAGGGTTCTTAGTCTTAATAAAATCATCCATCCAGTCTTCCAAGCACTGAATTGATCCCTTCTAGGGTTGTTCTTACTGCTCGGCTATCACAGTCTTCTCAGTTCATCCATGACTTTAAATCGACCTCTTTTCTCTTCTAGTAGTGTGTTCGGATATGGTCGAACCTCTTACGATGTGTCTAGAGAGGGTCGAGCATGTTATGTCTCTAGTTTCAGGCCTTCTGGGCTTTTTTCTATGCTCCTTAGGGTCCCTGTACGGATACACTCGTGTAGCCCTTAGGCCCAATCCATCAAAAATTAAAGTCCTGCTCAACTTTTCTAAAACACCTGGTTGTTCCTCTGGGTAAGTTTTATGATTAGCATACCCTGGTGATTGGATGGTAGATATTATTGTAGGCCGATAAGATCTATTATCTCGCACAGATCTTAAAATTTTGGATTTTCTCCCCTCAGAATGTGAGCCCAAAATCTAATCTCCTTGGGTTCTCCACTTCCCTATCATGGTTGATTACCTCCTGACTTATATGGGATGAAGGTGGAATTTCATACGTTATATTAGAGTTTTCCCCAACTTCGAGGGTGATCGAGTTGGTCTCTGGCCTTGTCTGTTCGGCTAGAATACTTTCAGCCAACTATTTAATGTTCCCATATATAGCATCCTAGCTCTTAGCCAGACTCCTTAAGATCAACAGAAAGTCTCCCATACCTACATGTGTGGAGGGGTGAACTCCCTCTCCAGTCCGACTACTTTTTGGGTTCTCATCCATTTTTAACGAAATTCACAAACATAGAGTAATATAGCAACAAAAAAGAGTAACGCAAAAATAGCAAATGGAATTATAGGAAGTACGAATCAGAAATAGGAATACAGAGTGTTCTGATAGATTCAAGGAATTAATGAGAATCAAACTGAAATTGACTTAAAACAACTATAACCCGTCGAAATCTAAATAAATCGGAGTGCGATTCACTAGTTTACCAAAAATGAGTATCCTCGAGTTTTAGAAATTGAAAATGATGGAAAAAGACAATGGCAAAGCCATTTTCCATATACGACGCCAATATATTATCACCTAAAACTTATATGCTAGTTATAAGCAAATAATAAATAAGAGATAAAAATTACTAAACTACTAAACTAAAGAAAATAGTACTAGAGAGATGAGAAAAAGAGAATAAGAACCAAATTTGCGTGGTTCATCACAAAAAGAGATGCCTACATCCGCAAGTACAATGTTTGTTTTATTGAATTACTGGGCAAAAGACATGGTTGAGTACAATAGTAAATATCTCATGTTCTCTCTAAAATTAGCCATCATAAGAAAAATATATTGAATCCCCCAAAAGTGTGGGTGTGCTTACTGATTATAGGTTGTTAGAAGATAGAGAAAATAGAGTGCCACGTGGCTTGACTTTATAGGTTAGGTAATTACACACCGTTCATGTGAGGTAAGAGAATAATCATGAAGTTAGTTATTGGCACGTGGAGGAAATATTTGCATATCTCTCCCTCGTGCGTGCACTGCTGATGTCATCCTCTTATGTAGTACATGCTTGTTATAAGAGAGTTAATTAATATCATTAACTGACTGTTAACTAACATGGTTAAATGATCCATCGGACCTGGCCGAGCCGACCTCATTTTAGGGCTGACCAAGTTATTAGCTGGGCCGACCTCCTTGCTGTTAATGTACAAGTCCATGTGTCGCCTCCTAATTGGTCCACGATCCATCCCATATTTATGGTATAACACCATATATAAGAGTTATTAAATTATTGTTTTGGTATTCTTTATTGTATTAGATCATTCAAACTCCCTAAATATGTCTTCCTTACAACTCTCCATCTCACCTTCAAACCTTGTTCTGGTGAAATTATCGACCAAAAACTATTTGTTGTTGAAAACCCAAATCTACCCACTCATCCAATATATGAAACTTGAAAATCACCGACTTAAGGACAAACCTGATATCTCTACAAAAGAAGGTGACTACTAAAATTGTTGAATGAAATTGTGTGGATTTGTAATACCTCGTTATTTTAAAAAAATTAAAGCCTAGATTTAATTTTGAGAAATTTAAGTGACTTATGTGTTAATAAGTTAAAATAAATTAAGAGTGCAACCATTATTGTTAAATGATTTAATTGGCTTAATGTTAATTTCAAATTGGTATTTGGTTTAATTGGTATTTTTTGTAAAGGAATTTAGTTATCTGGTTTAATTGTCAAAATTTGGGAGTTAAGTTTGTATAAAAATAAAAGTTGTGGGTTATAAATAAGTGGGATTATTTATTAGGCTTAATCATTGGTGTTTAAAAGGGTTATCCATTTAAAATAATTGGGTTGTAAGCATATTGAGGTTCTACCAAATAGTGGGTTGTGTCCTATAGGGTTTAAAGTTGATCTAGGTTATAATATGGTTTTAAGATATATTATTGCGCTGGAGGAAAACATGTCGTGGCTAAAATTTGAAGGGTGGACTTAGGATAAGGCAATTGTCTTAAATAAAGTGGAAAAAAAGTGACAGCTGAAATCTCAACAAGGAAGAGATTTAGAAAAGGGTGGTTAGGGAAGAAAGAAATGTAGATTTCGGCGCTAAGGTTTGGGGAATTAGGATTGCAGTTGGGATATTTAGTATAGGGATAAAATTCGGCTAAGATCTTAATTAAAAACGTTTGTTTATAATCTCTAAGGGTCTTAGTTCCTCTTTTAGAAATTTTGGCTAGGATAAAAAAAATGTGAAACCAAATGTATTTCAACTAAAAAGGATTTTGTATGATGACAACAACCAGTATAAGATCATAACTTCACTATCCATCTCTAATGTACTTGAGATAAAAATAAGCACTCAATACATTATGAGATATGTTATCAGGAACACATAAATCCATGCAACCATACCAATATGCCCAAGAAACCCAATGAAGATCCTAATCAATAAAAGATCAATATAAATCTAGCTCAACCAAACACACAAATAGGATCATATAATAAGCATTAGAGAGAAGTTCAACATCTAACCAGAGTAGTTCAAAGCTCAACCACCCAATGTAAGGACATTATTTTACATTGTCTGTTCACAATTGAGTATGTTGTATACTGCTACAAACGTCGAAGAAATATTCAAGATCATTCAAACATCAAGACAGATCTGAATATCAAAGTTCTTCAACATTCAAGCCTCTTCCAAATTAAATTTAGTAAGGTTGGGCTTAAGTACCTTAGCATTTCACTTAGAGTATTGGGATACTTTTTACAAAATATTTTCTAAGTGTTGGAGCGGAGTTTTTCGTCAAAGAATTTTTTTCTAAGTGTTGAGGCGGACTATTTTCTGACAAAATAAAAATATTTGTTTTTAATAGCTCGTTCGAGCGACAGAAGCACGTCGTTCGAGCAACATCCTTATGTCACACGAAGTCGTTCGAGCGATAGTTGTTAACGTTTGAGTGAGATGGATTTTTCGTTCGAGCGATGCACCGCCTTAGTGTTTTTATAAATAGCGTGTTAAATAGCTTCGTTTTTCACAAGAAGAACTGCATTTTTATCAACTACAAAAACTACTTTGGCAGAATTATTGTCTTATGACTTTTAGGGTTTTAATCCCTTTTTCTTTTCAATTCACGAGATCCCAATAGTTTATGTGAATTGTTTTTGAACTCAAGAACACAATTTTGTTGAATTTTCTCATGTAAAGAGGGTAAATTTAGGGATGACTTGGTACCACTTGAGGGAGGCACTGGATGACTACGACTGCGATCTTTGGGAGTGCTTGTGGGTGTTCCTTTATGTCTTATGGATTAGTTGTGGGAGTCCATTGCTGATTTAGGTTACGGCCTATGAGAGTTTCCTGCGGTAAATTCTTTGCTTATTTCGCTTGTAATATTGTAAGTTGTGATTTACAAATTATTAGTGAAATAGAAGGTTTTTGCTCTCAGGGTATTTCTTCCTGAAAATTGGTTTCCTTTGCATGCCTCCTGATTTAATGATTTCAAATCACTTAGATGCATGATTTAGGGTTTAACTAAAATATGGGATTAATTGAATTTGATTGATGTGTCATATAATTGAATCAATTTGAAAACATTTGAAATATTCCCCTTCACTTCACTAGTTTACAAATTGATATCATAGATTTTTAAGAAGATCACTGCATTCTCAGAGTGGTATCAGAGCGGGTTGCATTAAGTTATTTTGTCTTGATCCAGATTTTCTTAAGTTTGTATTTTGGTGGTATTGGTGATTTTAGATGTCAACTTTTTGGAAGGTCTAATTTGAAAGTTCACATGAATTCTTGGTTTAAATCATCCATCGATAATGACTCTGAGAGGTGTCTTGGTTGTGAGGGAATTGGTCATATGATAGATGAGTGTCCCACTAATATAAGAAAGATTTTTAATAAACTGACATGTCGTGTTTCTTACCTTAGTGATAGTAATTCTGAAAAAGAAGTATTTTATGCTGCTAAGTGAGAGCTTCCTACCTCTATGATTAGTGACGAGAGTGAGGAGGAAGAGGAAGACTTGAGTGAGTTGCAAGTTGACTACAATAACTTTTATGTGGAATCTGTAAAGTTAAAGAAGGAAAACTTGAAGCTAGAAGCTAAATTGAAAAAAATTTGCCTTAGATAAGAATAACACGAATGCCTTAATTGAGGATCTTTGGCCACGTGAGAGGATGCTTAGAGAAAATCTAGGATATGCCGAGGGTGAGAGAGATAATCTTATAGGGTTGATGGAGACTATGAAAAAGGAACTTTTAGAGTTTGAGGATTCTAGATGTGTACTTGACTCAAGGATAGGTGAGCTTCAGAAGAGTTTAAGAGAGACAAGTAAGGTAAAGTTTGATTTGGAGTCTAGATCAGAAAAAGTTAGATAAGATGTTAGGCGTTGTACAAATCAAGGAGCATATGTGTGGTATAGGCTTCGATGATAATGTTGCACCTATTCCCAAAGCCAACCCCACATGAGTGGGAGAGCCTCCTAGGGTTATTAAGAGAGAAACACCTAGAGTTATTAGTAGAGAGCCACCTAGGAACATTGTGAGAGAGCCACCTAGGAATTTTAGGAGAGAGCCACCTAGAAACTTTAGGAGAAGGCCGCCTTTAGAGAATATGCATCTCCCTATTTACACTTGCACACATTGTGGTAGGCAAGGTCATCTTAGGCGTTCCTGTTACAAACTACAAAATACTCCTAGGAAGTTTAATAAGAGAATAAATTTGATTCCACAAACCCCCACGTGTCGGTATAAATCTGTTTGGGTTAGGAAATCAAATTTAGAGGCTTTTGGATTAATTGGTCATAACTCTTGTTTGATTGCACGTGATTCACCTCATGTTAGATATCTCGGTTGATTGTGTTTACTTGTTTGTCATATGCTAGTTGTGCTTCATGTTATATTCTTTCTAGTGTTATGACTTGTGTACTTTTTATATCAGATTTTTGTTTTTGAAAAATACAAAAAGATTTTCCTTTTTTGGAAAATTTTGAAAAAGCCAAAATCATTTTATTTTGATAAAATTTTGGAAAAATATAAAAAGATTTTTGTATTTTTTTTGCACCGTATATGAATGGACATTTCGGATGACCGAGTCACAATTTCATTTCATATCCGTGCAACAATTTAATAGTGTTTTGATATGCATCATCATTCCATTTATGTTCTTTACAGTGTTTAGAGTCATTGAGATGTGATTAATTGTTACTACCTACATGTTTGACTTATAGTTTCCTTTAATTCACACTTGCACGAATTAGTTTGACTATTGTTCTTGTCTATCACATATTGGTCGATGTATTTTCATCTCAATTCTGTCTTTAAAACAAACCAAATGGAATAAAACTTGACAATGAAAGTAGTGCATGTAATAACCGTTTACCGTGAGTAATTAAATTAAAAAATGATGAGTGGTCATGGGAAAGGGATGCGAGAGTACAAAATTAAATCGTCGTGAAAGCCACCGTTTTAAAAGAGCCCAAAAAAAATTAAGGCAACAAAAAGAGAAATATGCCAAAAATGGGCCAATAGGATTTATCTAAGGAAAGAATTTAGTTTCAGCACCTCAAAAGATATATTATTTATGATGGTGTTTGGATGGAATATAATAACAGATTTTCACATCCTTGAAAAGTCATGAAAAACATTACATAGTTTTAGACGTTATTGGTGTGAAAATCATGTTTGACTTTGTTTTGTCGATTAGATTTAGACGGTATCATCTAAATTCGAATTTTCGACACCTAAGGATGATTTTTTAGATTCATTCGTTATGAGTACACACATTCATCGTTTACATATGTTATGTTTGATTGTATTGATTTGCCTATTAAATATGTTCACACCTATTCATTCTGGTTCCATGATTTGGTTGTCTTAGTGAATATTCATGGAGTGTGATTTTTATAACAACTGAAAAATCAAAAATAGTTTGTGGAAATCTTTTAGTATATCCTAATGATCATAGTTGTTTGATAACTCCATGTTTTGCTTATTCATTTCCTTGTCTATTTCGATCAAATAAAAAAGGGGAGAACGAATTATGGGGAGTTTTTTCATTATGGGGGAGATTTGATTATTGATTGATTTATTTTTATATCATTTCAAACTCGATGCTTCATGAAGGTATTTTCTTTATCGCATGTGTGTAGGTAATTAAATTAAAAATCATATCTTGCACACCATGATGAGAAAAACTTGAAGATTCTGAAGAAAATTTTTAGACTTGCATCTTTAGTACCTTTTCAGTTATGGGTTCATGGGAGGGTATTAGATGTGTATAGGAATTTTAATTTGATAATTCATATGTTTTTATTGTGTACCGGTATAGACATATGGAGAGATTTGTAAGAAAATTATTTTACATTGTTCGTTCACAATTGAGTACATCGTATACCGCTACAACCGGCGAAGAAATATTTAAGATCATTCAAATATCAAGACGGATCTGAATATCAAAGTTCTTCAACATTCAAGCCTCCACGAGATTAATTTTGTTAAGGTTGTATTTAAGTACCTTAGCATTTCACTTAGAGTGTTGTGATATTTTTTACAAAATATTTTCTAAGTGTTGGAGCGGAGTTTTTCGTCAAAGAATTTTTTCTAAGTGTTGAGGCGCACTATTTTCTGACAAAACAAAAATATTTATTTTTTAATAGCTCGTTCGAGCGATAGAGGGACATCATTTGAGAGACATACTTATGTCGTGCGAAGTCCTTCGAGCGACACCTGTCACCGTTTGAGTGTGATGGATTTTTCGTTCGAGCGACGCGCCGCCTTAATGTTTTTTAAAATAGCGTGTTAAACAACTTCGTTTTTTACAAGAAGACCTACGTTTTTATCAGCCATGAAATCTACTTTAGTAGAACAATTGTCTTATCACTTTTAGGGTTTTAATCCCTTTTGTTTTCATTTCAAAAGATTCCAACAGTTTATGTGAATTGTTTTAGAACCCAAGAACATAATTTTGTTGAAGTTTCTTATGTAGAGAGGGTAAATTTACGGCTGACTTGGTACCACTTGAGGGAGCTGCTGGATGACTATGACTGCGGTCTTTGGGAGTGCTTGCAGGTGTTCCTTGATGTCATGTGGATTCACTGCGGGAGTACATTATTGATTTAGGTTGTGGCCTATGAGAGTTTGCTGTGGTAAATTCGTTGTTGATTTCGCTTGTAGTATTGTAAGTTGTGATTTACAAATTATTGTTTTTTCCTTTCGGGGATTTTTTTTCCTTGAAAATTGGTTTCCTTTGCATGCTTCTTGATTTAATGATTTCAAATCACTTAGATGCATGATTTATGGTTTAACTTAAATATGGGAGTAATTGAATTTGTTTTATTTGTCATACAATTGAATCAAATTGAAAACACTTGTATATTCCACTACACTGTACCAGTTTACAAACTGATATCATAGCTCTTTAATAAGATCACCGCATTCTCACACAAACACAACACACCAACTAAGAGAAGATAGAGGAACAACCTCAAGCATACATGTTCTTAAGACATCACATAATGTAACAAGAACAACTCTGAAGATTGTGCAAAAGTCTAGATGATTTTTACTTTATTTTTGTTATAATTTAGAAACTATTGTAAAAAAGTAATGCAATAAAAGTCTAGATGATTATTACTTTATTTTTGTTATACTTTAGGAACTATTGTACAAAAATAATACAACATATACCATGTATATGCTAAAAAAAACTAATATAGACCATCAATAAAGCCCCTTAAGCCTTCCCCCAATGCATAGACCCAAACCAAACAAATTTAGATTATAACCCTTAAGTTTCAGTCGACTAAACAATAAGGGTTAGTCAATAAAAAGTCCCAGGAAATAGTTTATCTAGCTAAACTATTTTTAGCCAGCTAAAACTTTGAAACAAGCCAACTACGGGAGTTTTAGTCTCCAAATTGACCATTTTGAATCTACTAAAAGTGCTAAATTTTCAACGTATACTTTGGTAAAATCCTCCAATGTTTTCTCCTAAAACTCTAATCTTTCCCAAATAATTACCAACCTTTTACCCAATTTTTTTTTCATTCTACCTTATCCTAATACGGTAAATAAGTGCCTATCATTACCATTTCAATTCACTAAGCTTCACCCCAAAGCTTGAGTCTTACTACTTTCCTACACCCATTTCCATCCATGTGAGATTAAAACCAAACTCTTTATTCTAGATAAAGCTCCATTTAAGTAAAGTTTCAAACCCCAAACCCATTATATCTATGTTCCAAACCAAAGCCCTTGAGTTACAATTAAACCCATTTCATCCAAGTTCTCCACCACAAATTCGTTAAACCATGTTCTTGATAATCCTACAAATGATGAATTTCTAGTGAGAGAAAGTTCCACCAACCTTATAAGATTGATTTTAAGAAACAAACCCATCACAATCCAAAAATTCATTTGTATTGCAAAGTTATTTAAATGCCAAATTACTCTTACACCAAGATACCCACTTGTTCATAGAGATTAAAACACAAATCTCCTAAGATAAATATCCATACCCAAACCCACTTCTGATTCAAAGTGATTTAAACTCAAAATATCTCTTGAACCAAGTTACTATAAAACAACATATGTTCTTAGAGATTAAAACCAAAATCTCCTAAGACATTGATCCAAACTCATATACCCCCTTGAGAAAAATACATGGGATTACATGCTTGTTAACTTCTATAGAAATAAGTCCACCTCACATTGTTTTATTAAAGAATTTGTTTTTTCTTTGGTCACCAATCTTGTATTGTTGATTACGGGAAAATATCATTGTATCTTCACAACCGGTAGTGTTATTATTGTGGGTAGTCGAGGCGTTTAAAGTCCTTAGAGTATAGTATGGGTACAGGTTGGGCAAGGACGAAGGTATGATCTTATTGGTTGTAGTTTTTCAAGGTGTTATTACTTGTGAGGTTTTGGTTCCACCATAAGTGAACTGGAGATAGTGAAGTTCTTGAGTATCGTCTCAAACGAGGATGTAGGTGTGACACCCCGACTAATTAAATACCGGGTAGCTACTCCTTTATTAAATCAATATAAAATACCAAGTTGGTTCAGTTAATAGCATCACTGTCAAAAACATTTTAATAATTACTAACCACTTAGTATTCAAAAAGTAAGTGCCAAATTTTAAGTTAAGTCTGATTAACACGCAGTAAAAGAATAATGAAAGAATAACAACCATTCACTATAATGAAGTAATGAATAACCAACAGCATAAATATAAATCCAGAGGAAAACTCCTCGCAACAATCCCACAACTGAAAAATAATACGACAAGTCTGAATCCTGAATAATTACATGCCACAAGTCTGAATAACTGAAATAAATGAAATGTCTCTAAAAGAAATGGGCGACATGCCCTACAACTGATAACTGAAGAATATCGAGTCAAGATAGATGAAGCGTCTATAAGCAAGGTCCTGTAACTTCCACAAACAGCTACAACTCGTCACCTGAATGAGAATCCTAAGCATGGTGTCCTTGTGGCTGGGCACCTAAAATGGTTTTTACAAAAATAGATTTGAAAGCAAATGGGTCAGAGCCCGAAAGTGGAAATCATTTTAAAAATAGCAAGTGTTTTAATAACATTAAAACATTAAATGAAAAGTACATGTTAGGACGTGCACTCACATGAAATTCTCACCTCTCGACTACATGTGCACTCCTAACGTACCGTACCCATCTATAAGATATCCATATCTAACCAAACCGTAATAAGTTCTACCCCTTACTACTCGATTCCCATATTATATTCTAGCGTTATCAAATAAATAGGGGGCTTTACTTAAACTCAGATTCTCGATTAGTAATACCATTCACTATCAGTTAACCCGTTTTGTTTTCTCAAAACATTACCATAATAATATTCACAATACCAATCATGAAAGTTTCCATTAATTAAGTGTATATTATTCACATCATAAATATACAATACAAACACCCCGAGACTAAGCTGCGGTGCACACATACTCTGCTATCCATCCCCGTACATCACGTACATAAGGATCACGCATTCCGAATCTCTCAGGAATCGTTCTCAGATAACAACATCACAAATAATGGAGGCGAACACAGTCACATCACATGGGTCACGCACATACCTGCGCTCCCACGATCAGCAGACTTATTAATATCCCAATAAGTCCTTCTCTGACCTATGTTCATCGAGGTAACCAATCTAAATCCGGGCAACACAAGGATTAGAAGGTCCTAAGAGAACGTAAACCTCCCGTGATAGCAAGTATGGTAGGTATGTCATACACATAAAATCAATACATATACTAAGTATTCACACCTCTTAGTAATCACCATAATACATTGGTGGTACACTTCTCATTCTCGTACCGACATATAATACTACACAATTTATATGTTCCCGATTAATATAATAAATTAGGTCGTCAATAGTTCTCGCAACGTAATAGACATTCACGTCCTACTTCATATTTTCCCTTAGGTTCAAAATACACTTCTAGGTTTGACTCCTCATTATATCCCAAACATCCCAAATGTAACAATTAATCATCAAGGGAAGGTTATCTCTACATATACACAAGGTTACGGGACACTCGGGATCAAAACAGGCTAAAAAGCCTAAATTGTCAACTCGTTAGAAGTCTCGTTCGAACGAGGCTGTTCGAACGAGAGTTCATTCGAACGAACTGGGCCTTCTAACGAGATCTCGTTCGAATGAAAGCCTTCGAACGAACATCCCTCTCGTTAGAACCCAAACTGTCAACTCGTTAGAAGCTCGTTCGAACGACCTGGGCCGATCTTCTAACGAGTGGCCAAATTCGAGCCCAGAAATTTCTATCTCATTTTTCCATTATTCTTCACTCCTAATCCCACATAAAAATCGTTCCAACATCATTTTAAGGTTCCTAATTCGTACTAAACATTCACAGGTCATAATCAAACGTTTATATAGGGCCAACTCATATTAAACATCGTCAAATCTTCAAATCCCTTTATTTATCCCCAAATTATATGAACATGAACCCTAACATTTATAAATCATCAATGAGCCTAATAAAATACATTTTTGTTTCATTCAAGATATAATATCATCAGAATAAACATCTAAGTACCAATCTACATGCGATTCCTCATCAAAATGAAATTTCTACTTCCAATTTAAATGGGTTTTTCATTAACTCCCAAGAACAATACGATTTAATTGAATTTCCTACGCATGGAAGAAGCATTCTCTATAAAAATGAAATTAAATCACTTGCCTTATTTGAATCTCTGATTTGATGACGAATTTCTGAAGTGTTCTCTCTCTCTCTCTGCAGAATTCCTTCTCTCTCTCTCAACAAGCTTTTCTTCTCTAAAGTCAATGGTGGCTAGGGTTTGTGCTTTAGAAACTCTTTGGAACAAATTTCAATAACCTCCGTAGTCTATTTGGTTATTAGTGGGCTTAGTGGGTTATTGCCAAATCAGATATTAATTCCCAATTTTCGTAGATTTTAATTCCCAAAAATCCAAAATTACCAAACTACCCTTATACGTTGTCGGTATGGCCTAAAAAAGCCCTGGAACCCAAACTAAACCCCCGGCTAGTGTTTTCTGACTATTTCGACCCTTCCGGACGCGTTGGCGCACTCAAAACGACCATACGGTTAATAAACTAAAATTCACTTTTTAATTAAAATAAATATATTCCTAACGCGACTGTCACACGCGTCTAAATTTCCAAATTGCCGTATTTCAATCTCACGACAAATTTCATACTTCAATATTCATATATAATCATATATGCACATTTTATTCAAATACCAACTCGCATCTCGCTAGTATTTTAATCCGGATTAATTTCCAATTAATACACATTTAATTCAATTAATCCCATAAATAAATATCACAAAAATATGGGGTATTACATACTTCCCCCCTAATAACTGAATTTTGTCCCGAAATTCGGAACTAGAAAGTACCTGGTAAGAACATCGTTGGATAACGTTCGCGCATCTCATCCTCGCGCTCCCATTTGGACTCCTCGACATTATGATGTCGCCACTGAACACGCACTAACGGAACTATCTTTGACCGTAGTTTCCGCTCACTTCGGTCCAAAATAGCAATCGGCCCCTCCTCGTAGGAGCTATCAGGATGGAGATCTATGTCCTCCAAAGGAATGTGAGAATGAGCCAAATCGTCTCTAAGATATTTCCTTAGCGAGGAAATATGAAATACATCGTGAATCCGATGCAATTGCTCCGGTAACCCAAGCCTATAAGCAACCGGTCCAATCCGCTCAATAATAGGAAATGGTCCCACATATCTCGGTGCCAACTTCCCTTTCTTCCCAAAATGCATAATCCCCTTCATAGGAGATACTCTGAGCAAAACTTGCTCCCCCACTTGAAACTCCCTGAAGAAC
Organism: Sambucus nigra; assembly: GCA_949130495.1. Lineage (NCBI taxonomy): Eukaryota > Viridiplantae > Streptophyta > Magnoliopsida > Dipsacales > Adoxaceae > Sambucus > Sambucus nigra. The sequence continues at coordinate 382,256,156 of OX422224.1, forward strand.
CTCTTCGCATCAGCATAGCTCTTCTGCCGATCTTGAGCTACCCGAATGCGACTCCGAATCAATTCTATCCTCGCCGAAGTATCCTGAATCACTTCCGGCCCAAGCAGCTTGTTGTCCGCCACCTCCAACCAACATGCTGGGGAACGACAAGGTCTACCGTACAACGCCTCAAATGGAGCCATGCCAATGGTGAACTGGTAGGAGTTATTGTAAGCAAACTCCACCAGTGGAAGATACTGCTCCCATCCACCCCCGAAATCAATGATGCACATACGTAGCATGTCCTCCAACATCTGGTTTGTACGCTCGGTCGGCCCATCGGTCTGTGGGTGATACGCCGTACTCAACCGCAATTCCGTGCCCATGGCCTCCTAAAAACTCTCCCAAAACTGCGAAACAAATATCTTGTCTCGGTCAGACACGATATTTAGGGGCACACCGTGAAGTCTCACTATCTCTGAAGTAAAGAGGTGGGCATACTGTCCCGCAGTGTAGTCTGTCCTTACGGGTAGAAAATGAGCGACTTTGGTCAACCTGTCCACAATCACCCATACGGAGTCATGACCTCTCGGTGACGTAGGTAACCCTGTGATAAAATCCATGGATATGCTCTCCCACATCCACATCGGAATCTACAATGGCTGTAGAAGTACTGCCGGTCTCTGATGATCCACTTTTACAAGCTGACAAGTGGCGCATTTTGATACAAACACGGCAATATCTTTCTTCATCCCGCTCCACCAATACTGACGTCTCATGTCTTGGTACATTTTGTCCCCACCGGGATGTACCGTGAACCGTGAGCCGTGCGACTCTGCCATCACCTCGTGCCGCAATTTCTCCCCTTTCGGAACTACCAATCTCCCATTGAAGCGTAATCCCCCGTCTGAGCTAACGGTATAAGACTCGGCTCCCTCTGCTAATAATCGAACTATCTGTTCCTGACAGAACGAGTCATTTGCCTGTGCCCTTACTACCTTCGTGACAATCTGCAGTGTAACGGTCATTACAGACATGAACGATCGGACCACGGCATCCTGGTGTCCCAATTCCTTCCATTTGGCCTTCCACACCCCTGCCACTTCATCTACTGTCTTATGGCTTAACACGTCTGCTACCACGTTAGCCTTCCCCGGGTGATACTGGATATCAAACTGATAGTCCTTCACAAACTCAAGCCACCTTCGCTGCCGCATATTCAACTCCTTTTGGGTGAATAGGTACTGTAGGGACTTGTGGTCTGTGAACAATCGAAACTTTTCCCCCAAAAGGTAATGTCTGCATATTCAAAGGGCAAATACATCTGCCGCCAACTCGAGGTCATGAGTGGGGTAATTCTTCTCGTGAGGCTTTAGCTTATGGGATGAATAAGCAATGGCCTAACTCTCCTGCTGCAATACACCTCCAAGTCCTTGCAAGGACGCATCGGTGTAAACTAAATACTCAACTCCCGGTCTCGACAATGCTAACACAGGTGCTGAGGTCAACTTATCCTTCAATTCATCGAATGCCAACTGACAGGCATCACTCCAGATGAACGGCACACCCTTACGAGTCAGATGTGTCAAAGGACCTGCTATCTTCGAAAATCCCTGAATGAACCTCTTGTAGTATCCTGCTAGGCCCAAGAAACTACGAATCTCTATTGGTGTCGTGGGCTGTCCCCACTCCCTCACCGCAGATACCTTCCCTGGATCAACAGATATTCCCCGGTCGGAAATAATATGTCCCAAAAACTGGACCTCCTTCAGCCAAAACCCGCATTTCTCATATTTTGCATACAGCTCGTTCTGACGTAGTGTCTGCAAAACTTGCCTAAAATGCTCGGCGTGCTCCTCCTCTGTCTGCGAGTAAACCAGAATATCATCGATGGAGACAATTACAAACTGATCTAGGAAATCTCTGAACACTCTATTCATCAAGTCCATAAACACGGCTGGAGCATTGGTCAAACCAAAAGGCATAACCCGAAACTCATAAGATCCATATCTCGATAAGAACGCAGTCTTCGAGACATCCTCTTCCCTGATACGCAACTGATGGTATCCCGACCGTAAATCAATCTTCGAGAAGAAAGAAGTTCCTCTCAGGTGGTCGAATAAGTTATCGATTCGATGCAACGGATAGTTATTCCGTATCGTGACCTTATTCCACTCTCGATAGACCACACACAATCTCAGTGAACCATCTCTCTTCTTCACGAACAACACAGGGGCACCCACGACAAAGTACTCCTCCGTATAAACCCCTGACCCAATAACTTCTCAATCTGATCCCGTAACTCCCTCATCTCATCTGGAGCCATACGGTACGGTGCGCGTGCTATAGGTCTCGTATCTGGAAATAAGTCTATGACAAAGTCTATCTCTCGACTGGGGGGTAGGCCTGGTGTCTCCTGGAACACATCGGAATACTCCCTGACAACTGGGATCGAATCTAAATGAATCACAACCTCCTTAGAGGTATCCTCCTCTAGGTAATACAAATGAGCGGTCGAGCCTCCCTCTGGGGGAGGCATCGCCACTACAAACATCTCTTGCCCCGAAATGGCAAAAATAATGCTCCCACCGAAGCAATCAATCATGGCTCTATAATCCGCGAGCCAATCCATATCGATAATCACATCGTGAACATGCATATCTAATACTAACATGTCTGCAGGTAATACCAGACTACCAATCTCTACCCTCACTCCCCGACATATAAAGAAAAGAAGTGACCCACTCCCTAATGGTGAGTCTACACACGTCACTGTGCTCTCTGCTGTGGCTAAAAACCCTAAGGCTTTCGCAAAATGTGTAGCTATAAAACAGTGCGTTGCCCCCGTATCAAACAAAAGCCGACCCATAGTACCATGGATAGGAAACATACCCTCAATCGCGGGTGGTGCCTGTGGAGCTGCTGCCTGGTAGACATTATAGACAAGTCCATACTGTAACTGCCCCTGCTGCACAGGAACTGCTGGAATGGCTGGAAGTGCTGGCACCTGGCCTGGAGCTGGGAGAGCAGGTGGAAAAAGTGGCCTTTGTGGCTCATGTCGAGCACCCTGCTGCTGCTGCGGGGCCCTGCCCCTATCAAGACCGTTCTGGCGTTTATGGCCAGTCTTGCCAAAAATGAAACACTTCCCCGGGAAGTTCCCCCCTCTCTGTCCCTGCTGCCCCCGGCCCTGGTGGCCGTTACCGTTCCTCCACTGGCCCTGCTGAAACTGCTGTTGACTATTCTGACCCTGCTGGTGCTGATGGCCGTTCGGACCCTGATGGCCCTGCCGGAAACCTCCCTGTCCGTGCCTGAAATTTCCTGACCTGAACCTCTTGTGATCCCCCTGCTGGGTACCCTGATCACCCTGCCTCTGCCCCTGAACAGATTGTGCCCCACTGGCACCATTTCCTCCAGTCCTGCCCTGATGGCTAGACTCTCCCGATCGCTTGCCCTCAGTCATGTGAAAGCGGTGATCCTGGCAATGGAGCAATGCAGTGTTAACCACATCAGAATAAGTGGCTAACGAGAGGTTCCCTAACAAGTGTTGACGAATCCTCCATGTCAACCCGTCCGTAAATTTCTGTATCTTCTTCTCCTCCGTCGGTATCTCATCCAGAACAATGTTCAGAAGATCAGTGAATTCGGCCTCATACTCGGCCACAGTCTTACCCTCCTGTCGAAGGCTTATCAACTTCCTCCTCATTTCCGTATGAACAGCTGATGGAAAGTACTTATGGTCGAACCGCACCCAGAACTCCTGAATAGTGAGAGTGTCACTCTCCTCCACGGTGGTAATAGACTCCCACCACTGCAGTGCAGACCCCACTAGCTTAAAGGTAGCTAGTATCTACTTCTGAACCTCAGTGCACTCGCACATCCTCAAGTGCCGCTGAATATCCTTCCTCCACTGACTCGAAACTACCACATCGGAGCTACTTGCGAACTCCGGTGGGTGTGCTTTCTGAAAAGCATCTCGAACACGTTCCCAAGCAGACGGGAATGCATGTGCCTGAACTGGCGAGGCTATCGGCGCCTGAGGTGGTGCCTGCTGAACTACGGCAAGTGCGTCATTTACCGCCAGGGGCACAATGGCTGCAACCTCGACGGCATTCATCGTGCCCTGAACTGGGGCGGGCTGTGGTTCTGGCGTTGCATCCCTGGGAATCCTTTGTGCACGTCGTGGAGGCATCAGAAATTAGAATGAAGTTTATAAGCTCGCAGTTATAAACTTAAAATACCTGAAGAACGTAGAATATACAAAAGAATACAACAGTCCTAAAATATAGGGCTCTACTTCAAAGAAAGCTCAGTGGAAACATAATAAGCCGTACAGATCCTAATGGACACTAAAACCTGATGCTCTGATACCACCTGTGACACCCCGACTAATTAAATACCGGGTAGCTACTCCTTTATTAAATCAATACAAAATGCCAAGTTGGTTCAGTTAATAGCATCACTGTCGAAAATATTTTAATAATTACTAACCACTTAGTATTTAAAAAGTAAGTGCCAAATTTTAAGTTAAGTCTGATTAACATGCAGTAAAAGAATAATGAAAGAATAACAACCATTCACTATAATGAAGTAATGAATAACCAACAGCATAAATATAAATTCGGAGGAAAACTCCTCGCAACAATCCGACAACTGAAAAATAATACGACCAGTCTGAATCCTGAATAATTACATGCCAGAAGTCTGAATAACTGAAATAAATGAAATGTCTCTAAAAGAAATGGGCGACATGCCCTACAACTGATAACTGAAGAATATCGAGTCAAGATAGATGAAGCGTCTACAAGCAAGGTCCGTAAACTTCCACAAACAGCTACAGCTCGTCACCTGAATGAGAATCCTAAGCATGGTGTCCTTGTGGCTGGGCACCTAAAATGGTTTTTACAAAAATAGATTTAAAAGCAAATGGGTCAGAGCCCGAAAGTGGAAATCATTTTAAAAACAGCAAGTGTTTTAATAACATTAAAACATTAAATGCAAAGTACATGTTAGGACGTGCACTCACATGAAATTCTCACCTCTCGACTACATGTGCACTCCTAACGTACCGTACCCATCTTTAAGATATCCATATCTAACCAAACCGTAATAAGTTCTACCCCTTACTACTGTATTCCCATATTATATTCTAGCGTTATCAAATAAATAGGGGGCTTTACTTAAACTCAGATTCTCGATTAGTAATACCATTCACTATCAGTTAACCCGTTTTGTTTTCTCAAAACATTACCATAATAATATTCACAATACCAATCATGAAAGTTTCCATTAATTAAGTGTATATTATTCACATCATAAATATACAATACAAGCACCCCGAGACTAAGCTGCGGTGCACACGTACTCTGCTATCCATCCCGGTACATCACGTACATAAGGGTCACGCATTCCGAATCTCTCAGGAATCGTTCTCAGATAACAACATCACAAATAATGGAGGCGAACACAGTCACATCACATGGGTCACGCACATACCTGCGCTCCCACGATCAGCAGACTTATTAATATCCCAATAAGTCCTTCTCTGACCTATGTTCATCGAGGTAACCAATCTAAATCCGGGCAACACAAGGATTAGAAGTCCCTAAGCGAACGTAAACCTCCCGTGATAGCAAGTATGGTAGGTATGTCATACACATAAAATCAATACATATACTAAGTATTCACACATCTTAGTAATCACCATAATACATTGGTGGTAGACTTCTCATTCTCGTACCGACATATAATACTACACAATTTATATGTTCCCGGTTAATATAATAAATTAGGTCGTCAATAGTTCTCGTAACGTAATAGACACTCACGTCCTACTTCATATTTTCCCTTAGGTTCAAACTACACTTCTAGGTTTGACTCCTCATTATATCCCAAACATCCCAAATGTAACAATTAATCATCAAGGGAAGGTTATCTCTACATATACACAAGGTTACGGGACACTCGGGATCAAAACAGGCTAAAAAGCCTAAACTGTCAACTCGTTAGAAATCTCGTTCGAACGAGGCTGTTCGAACGAGAGTTTGTTCGAATGAACTGGGACTTCTAACGAGATCTCGTTCGAACGAAAGTCTTCGAATGAACATCCCTCTCGTTAGAACCCAAACTGTCAACTCGTTAGAAGCTCGTTCGAACGACCTGGGCCGGTCTTCTAACGAGTGGCCAAATTCGAGCCCATAAATTTCTATCTCGTTTTTCCAATATTCTTCACTCCTAATCCCACATAAAAATCGTTCCAACATCAATTTAAGGTTCCTAATTCATACTAAACATTCACAGGTCATAATCAAACGTTTATATAGGGCCAACTCATATTAAACATCATCAAATCTTCAAATCCCTTTATTTATCCCCAAATTATATGAACATGAACCCTAACATTTATAAATCATCAATGAGCCTAATAAAATCCATTTTTGTTTCATCCAAGATATAATATCATCAGAATAAACATCTAAGTACCAATCTACATGCGATTCCTCATCAAAATGAAATTTCTACTTCCAATTTAAATGGGTTTTTCATTAAATCCCAAGAACAATACGATTTAATTGAATTTCCTACGCATGGAAGAAGCATTCTCTATAAAAATGAAATTAAATCACTTGCCTTATTTGAATCTCTGATTTGATGACGAATTTATGAAGTGTTCTCTCTCTCTCTCTCTGCAGAATTCCTTCTCTCTCTCTCAACAAGCTTTTCTTCTCCAAAGTCAATGGTGGCTAGGGTTTGTGCTTTAGAAACTCTTTGGAACAAATTTCAATAACCTCCGTAGTCTATTTGGTTATTAGTGGGCTTAGTGGGTTATTGCCAAATCAGATATTAATTCCCAATTTTCATAGATTTTAATTCCCAAAAATCCAAAATTACCAAACTACCCTTATACGTTGTCGGTATGGCCTAAAAAAGCCCTGGAACCCAAACTAAACCCCCGGCTAGTGTTTTCTGACTATTTCGACCCTTCCGGACGCGTTGGTGCACTCAAAATGACCATACGGTTAATAGAACTAAAATTCACTTTTTAATTAAAATAAATATATTCCTAACGCGACTGTCACACGCGTCTAAATTTCCAAATTGCCGTATTTCAATCTCACGACAAATTTCATACTTCAATATTCATATATAATCATATATGCACATTATATTCAAATACGAACTCGCATCTCGCTAGTATTTTAATCCGGATTAATTTCCAATTAATACACATTTAATTCAATTAATCCCATAAATAAATATCACAAAAATACGGGGTATTACATACTTCCCCCCTAATAACTGAATTTCGTCCCGAAATTCGGAACTAGAAAGTACCTGGTAAGAACATCGCTGGACAACGTTCGCGCATCTCATCCTCGTGCTCCCATGTGGACTCCTCGACATTATGATGTCGCCACTGAACACGCACTAACGGAACTATCTTTGACCGTAGTTTCCGCTCACTTCGGTCCAAAATAGCAATCGGCCCCTCCTCGTAGGAGCTATCAGGATGGAGATCTATGTCCTCCAAAGGAATGTGAGAATGAGCCAAATCGTCTCTAAGATATTTCCTTAGCGAGGAAATATGAAATACATCGTGAATCCGATGCAATTGCTCCGGTAACCCAAGCCTATAAGCAACCGGTCCAATCCGCTCAATAATAGGAAATGGTCCCACATATCTCGGTGCCAACTTCCCTTTCTTCCCAAAATGCATAATCCCCTTCATAGGAGATACTCTGAGCAAAACTTGGTCCCCCACTTGAAACTCCCTGAAGAACCTCTTCGCATCAGTATAGCTCTTTTGCCGATCTTGAGCTACCCGAATGCGACTCCGAATCAATTCTATCCTCGCCGAAGTATCCTGAATCACTTCCGGCCCAAGCAGCTTGTTGTCCGCCACCTCCAACCAACATGCTGGGGAACGGCAAGGTCTACCTTACAACGCCTCAAATGGAGCCATGCCAATGGTGAACTGATAGGAGTTATTGTAAGCAAACTCCACCAGTGGAAGATACTGCTCCCATCCACCCCCGAAATCAATGATGCACATACGTAGCATGTCCTCCAATATCAGGTTTGTACGCTCGGTCTGCCCATCGGTCTGTGGGTGATACGCCGTACTCAATCGCAATTCCGTGCCCATGGCCTCCTGAAAACTCTCCCAAAACCGCGAAACAAATATCTTGTCTCGATCAGACACGATATTTAGGTACACACCGTGAAGTCTCACTATCTCTGAAATAAAGAGCTGGGCATACTGTCCCGCAGTGTAGTCTGTCCTTACGGGTAGAAAATGAGCGACTTTGTTCAACCTGTCCACAATCACCCATACGGAGTCATGACCTCTATATGACGTAGGTAACCCCGTGATAAAATCCATGGATATGCTCTCCCACATCCACATCGGAATCTCCAATGGCTGTAGAAGTCTTGCCGGTCTCTGATGATCCACTTTTACAAGCTGACAAGTGGCGCATTTTGATACAAACACGGCAATATCTTTCTTCATCCCGCTCAACCAATACTGACGTCTCATGTCTTGGTACATTTTATCCCCACCGGGATGTACCGCGAACCGTGAGCCGTGCGACTTTGCCATCACCTCGTGCCGTAATTCCTCCCCTTCCGGAACTACCAATCTCCCATTGAAGCGTAATCCCCCATCTGAGCTAACGGTATAGGACTCGGCTCCCTCTGCTAATAATCGAACTATCTGTTCCTGACAGAATGAGTCATTTGCCTGTGCCCTTACTACCTTCGTGACAATCTGCGGTGTAACGGTCATTACAGACATGAACGATCGGGCCACTGCATCCTGGTGTCCCAATTCCTTCCATTTGGCCTTCCATACCCCTGCCACTTCATCTCCTGGCTTACGGCTCAACGCGTCTGCTACCACGTTAGCCTTCCCCGGGTGATACTGGATATCAAACTGATAGTCCTTCACAAACTCAAGCCACCTTCGCTGCCGCATATTCAACTCCTTTTGGGTGAATAGGTACTGTAGGGACTTGTGGTCCGTGAACACTCGAAACTTTTCCCCCAAAAGGTAATGTCTCCATATTCGAAGGGCAAATACAACTGTCGCCAACTCCAGGTCATGAGTGGGGTAATTCTTCTCGTGAGGCTTTAGCTTACGGGATGCATATGCAATGGCCTGACTATCCTGCTGCAATACACCTCCAAGTCCTTGCAAGGACGCATCGGTGTAAACTAAATACTCAACTCCCGATCTCGGCAATGCTAACACAGGTGCTGAGGTCAACTTATCCTTCAATTCATCGAATGCCAACTGACAGGCATCACTCTAGATGAACGACACACCCTTACGAGTCAGATGTGTCAAAGGACCTGCTATCTTCGAAAATCCCCGAATGAACCTCCTGTAGTATCCTGCTAGGCCCAAGAAACTACGAATCTCTGTTGGTGTCGTGGGCTGTCCCCACTCCCTCACCGCAGATACCTTCCCTGGATCAACAGATATTCCCCGGTCGGAAATAATATGTCCCAAAAACTGGACCTCCTTCAGCCAAAACCCGCATTTCTCATATTTTGCATACAGCTCGTTCTGACGTAGTGTCTGTAAAACTTGCCTCAAATTCTCGGCGCGCTCCTCCTCTGTCTACGAGTAAACCAAAATATCATCGATGAAGATAATGACAAACTGATCTAGGAAATCTCTGAACACTCTATTCATCAAGTCCATAAACACGGCTGGAGCATTGGTCAAACCAAAAGGCATAACCCGAAACTCATAAGATCCATATCTCGATAAGAACGCAGTCTTCGAGACATCCTCTTCCCTGATACGCAACTGATGGTATCCCGATCGTAAATTAATCTTCGAGAAGAAAGAAGCTCCTCTCAGCTGGTCGAATAAGTTATCGATTCGAGGCAACGAATACTTATTCCGTATCGTGACCTTATTCAACTCTCGGTAGTCCACACACAATCTCTGTGAACCATCTCTCTTCTTCACGAACAACACTGGGGCACCCCACGGCAAAGTACTCCTCCGTATAAACCCCTGACCCAATAACTTCTCAATCTGATCCCGTAACTCCCTCATCTCATCTGGAGCCATACGGTACGGTGCGCGTGCTATAGGTCTCGTATCTGGCAATAAGTCTATGACAAAGTCTATCTCTCGACTGGGGGGTAGGCCTGGTATCTCCTGGAACACATCGGAATACTCCCTGACAACTGGGATCGAATCTAAAGGAATCACAACCTCCTTAGAGGTATCCTCCTCTAGGTAATACAAATGAGCGGTCGAGCCTCCCTCTGGGGGAGGCATCGCCACTACAAACATCTCTTGCCCCGGAATGGCAAAAATAATGCTCCCACCGAAGCAATCAATCATGGCTCTATAATCCGCGAGCCAATCCATATCGATAATCACATCGTGAACATGCATATCTAGTACTAACATGTCTGCAGGTAATACCAGACTACCAATCTCTACCCTCACTCCCCGACATATAAAGAAAAGAAGTGACCCACTCCCCAATGGTGAGTCTACAGACGTCACTGTGCTCTCTGCTGTGGCTAACAACCCTAAGGCTTTCGCAAAATGTGTAGCTATAAAACAGTGCGTTGCCCCCGTATCAAACAAAACCCGACCCATAGTACCATGGATAGGAAACATACCCTCAATCGCGGGTGGTGCCTGTGGAGCTGCTGCCTGGTGGACGTTATAGACACGTCCATACTGTAACTGCCCCTGCTGCACAGGAACTGCTGGAATGGCTAGAAGTGCTGGCACCTAGCTTGGAGCTGGGAGAGCAGGTGGAAAAAGTGGCCTTTGTGGCTCATGTCGAGCACCCTGCTGCTGCTACGGGGCCCTGCCCCTATCAGGACCGTCCTGGCGTTTATGGCCAGTCTTGCCACAAATGAAACACTTCCCCGGGAAGTTCCCCCCTCTCTGTCCCTGCTGCCTCCGGCCCTGGTGGCCGTTACCGTTCCTCCACTGGCCCTGCTGAAACTGCTGTTGACCATTCTGACCCTGCTGGTGCTGATGGCTGTTCGGACCCTGATGGCCCTGTCGAAAACCTCCCTGTCCGTGCCTGAAATTTCCTGACCTGAACCTCTTGTGATCCCCCTGCTGGGTACCCTGATCACCCTGCCTCTGCACCTGAACAGATTGTGCCCCACTGACACCATTTCCTCCAGTCCTGCCCTGATGGCTAGACTCTCCCGATCGCTTGCCCTCAGCCATGTGAAAGCGGTGATCCCGGCAATGGAGCAATGTAGCGTTAACCACATCAGAATAAGTGGCTAAGGAGAGGTTCCCTAACAAGTGTTGACGAATCCTCCATGTCAACCCGTCCGTAAATTTCTGTATCTTCTTCTCCTCCGTCGGTATCTCATCCGGAACAATGTTCAGAAGATTAGTGAATTCGGCCTCATACTCGGCCACAGTCTTACCCTCCTGTCGAAGGCTCATCAACTTCCTCCTCATTTCCGTATGAACAGCTGACGAAAAGTTCTTGCGGTTGAACCGCACCCAGAACTCCTGAATAGTGAGAGTGTCCCTCTCCTCCACGGTGGTAATAGACTCCCACCACTGCAGTGCAGACCCCACTAGCTTAAAGGTAGCTAGTATTTGCTTCCGAACCTCAGTGCACTCGTACATCCTCAAGTGCCGCTGAATATCCTTCCTCCACTGACTCGAAACTACCACATCTGAGCTACCTGCGAACTCCGGTGGGTGTGCTTTCTGAAAAGCATCTCGAACACGTTCCCAAGCAGACGGGAATGCATGTGCCTGAACCGGCGCGGTTATCGGTGCCTGAGGTGGTGCCTGCTGAACTACGGCAAGTGCGGCATTTACCGCCTGGGGCACAATGGCTGAAACCTCGGCGGCATTCATCGTGCCCTGAACTGGTGCGGGCTGTGGTTCTGGCGTTGCATCCCTGGGAATCCTTTGTGCACGTCGTGGAGGCATCAGAAATTAGAATGAAGTTTATAAGCTCGCAGTTATAAACTTAAAATAGCTGAAGAACGTAGCATATACAAAAGAATACAACAGTCCTAAAATATAGGGCTCTACTTCAAAGAAAGCTCAGCGAAAACATAATAAGCCGTACAGATCCTAATGGACACTAGAACCTGATGCTCTGATACCACCTGTGACACCCCGACTAATTAAATACTGGGTAGCTACTCCTTTATTAAATCAATACAAAATGCCAAGTTGGTTCAGTTAATAGCATCACTGTCGAAAATATTTTAATAATTACTAACCACTTAGTATTCAAAAAGTAAGTGCCAAATTTTAAGTTAAGTCTGATTAACATGCAGTAAAAGAATAATGAAAGAATAACAACCATTCACTATAATGAAGTAATGAATAACCAACAGCATAAATATAAATCCAGAGGAAAACTCCTCGCAACAATCCCACAACTGAAAAATAATACGACAAGTATGAATCCTGAATAATTACATGCCAGAAGTCTGAATAACTGAAATAAATGAAATGTCTCTAAAAGAAATGGGCGACATGCCCTACAACTGATAACTGAAGAATATCGAGTCAAGATAGATGAAGCGTCTACAAGCAAGGTCCTGTAACTTCCACAAACAGCTACAACTCGTCACCCGAATGAGAATCCTAAGCATGGTGTCCTTGTGGCTGGGCACCTAAAATGGTTTTTACAAAAATAGATTTGAAAGAAAATGGGTCAGAGCCCGAAAGTGGAAATAATTTTAAAAAGCAAGTGTTTTAATAACATTAAAACATTAAATTCAAAGTACATGTTAGGACGTGCACTGACATGAAATTCTCACCTCTCGACTACATGTGCACTCCTAACGTACCGTACCCATCTATAAGATATCCATATCTAACCAAACCGTAATAAGTTCTACCCTTTACTACTGTATTCCCATATTATATTCTAGCGTTATCAAATAAATAGGGGGCTTTACTTAAACTCAGATTCTCGATTAGTAATACCATTCACTATCAGTTAACCCGTTTTGTTTTCTCAAAACATTACCATAATAATATTCACAATACCAATCATGAAAGTTTCCATTAATTAAGTGTATATTATTCACATCATAAATATACAATACAAACACCCCGAGACTAAGCTGCGGTGCGCACATACTCTGCTATCCATCCCGGTACATCACGTACATAAGGGTCACGTATTCCGAATCTCTCAGGAATCGTTCTCAGATAACAACATCACAAATAATGGAGGCGAACACAGTCACATCACATGGGTCACGCACAAACCTGCGCTCCCACGATCAGCAGACTTATTAATATCCCAATAAGTCCTTCTCTGACCTATGTTCATCGAGGTAACCAATCTAAATCCGGGCAACACAAGGATTAGAAGGCCCTAAGAGAACGTAAACCTCCTGTGATAGCAAGTATGGTAGGTATGTCATACACATAAAATCAATACATATACTAAGTATTCACACATCTTAGTAATCACCATAATACATTGGTGGTACACTTCTCATTCTCGTACCGACATATAATACTACACAATTTATATGATCCCGGTTAATATAATAAATTAGGCCGTCAATAGTTCTCGCAACGTAATAGACACTCACGTCCTACTTCATATTTTCCCTTAGGTTCAAACTACACTTCTAGGTTTGACTCCTCATTATATCCCAAACATCCCAAATGTAATAATTAATCATCAAGGGAAGGTTATCTCTACATATACACAAGGTTACGGGACACTCGGGATCAAAACAGGCTAAAAAGCCTAAACTGTCAACTCGTTAGAAGTCTCGTTCGAACGAGGCTGTTCGAACGAGAGTTCGTTCGAACGAACTGGGCCTTCTAACAAGATCTCGTTCGAACGAAAGTCTTCGAACGAACATCCATCTCATTAGAACCCAAACTGTCAACTCGTTAGAAGCTCGTTCGAACGAACTCGTTCGAACGACCTGGGCCGGTCTTCTAACGAGTGGCCAAATTCGAGCCCATAAATTTCTATCTCGTTTTTCCAATATTCTTCACTCCTAATCCCACATAAAAATCGTTCCAACATCATTTTAAGGTTCCTAATTCGTACTAAACATTCACAGGTCATAATCAAATGTTTATATAGGGCCAGCTCATATTAAACATCATCAAATCTTCAAATCCCTTTATTTACCCCCAAATTATATGAACATGAACCCTAACATTTATAAATCATCAATGAGCCTAATAAAATCCGTTTTTGTTTCATCCAAGATATAATATCATCAGAATAAACATCTAAGTACCAATCTACATGCGATTCCTCATCAAAATGAAATTTCTACTTCCAATTTAAATGAGTTTTTCATTAACTCCCAAGAACAATACAATTTAATTGAATTTCCTACGCATGGAAGAAGCATTCTCTATAAAAACGAAATTAAATCACTTCCCTTATTTGAATCTCTGATTTGATGACGAATTTCTGAAGTGTTCTCTCTCTCTCTCTCTCTGCAGAATTCCTTCTCTCTCTCTCAACAAGCTTTTCTTCTCCAAAGTCAATGGTGGCTAGGGTTTGTGCTTTAGAAACTCTTTGGAACAAATTTCAATAACCTCCGTAGTCTATTTGGTTATTAGTGGGCTTAGTGGGTTATTGCCAAATCAGATATTAATTCCCAATTTTCGTAGGTTTTAATTCCCCAAAATCCAAAATTACCAAACTACCCTTATACGTTGTCGGTATGGCCTAAAAATGCACCGGAACCCAAACTAAACCCCCGGCTAGTGTTTTCTGACTATTTCGACCCTTCCAGACGCGTTGGCGCGCTCAAAACGACCATAAGGTTAATAGAATTAAAATTCACTTTTTAATTAAAATAAATATATTCCTGACGCGACTGTCACACGCGTCTAAATTTCCAAATTGCCGTATTTCAATCTCACGACAAATTTCATACTTCAATATTCATATATAATCATATTTGCACATTATATTAAAATACCAACTCGCATCTCGCTAGTATTTTAATCCGGATTAATTTCCAATTAATACACATTTAATTCAATTAATCCTATAAATAAATATCACAAAAATACGGGGTATTACAGTAGGCAGGGACAAACCACACTAAAACCTCAGTTTGCAAAGTTCTTTAAACCCTTTCTCCTCCCTTACCGTATTTACATTCATGCATTACTTTAAATTTCTTAATACTTATATTTCTTGAATGTGAATGTGAATAGGAATGAATCCAAGATAAAATTAGAGTAGTCATTTTATAAACAAACTAAGAATTGGAACTTGCGACGCGTCTATTTGTGTCAGGGGTCCTGGATATGTAACTGCTCAAGATATCATCTCACCGCCCTATGTAGAAATCGTTGATAATACACAGCATATAGCTAGCTTGACGGAACCAATTGATTTTTGTATTGGATTAAAAATCGAGAGGAATCGCTGATGTCTGATAAAAACGCCAAATTACTTTCAAGATGGAAGTTATCCCATAGATGCTGTTCAAGTACAGTTGATATAGTTGAAGCGCAGTCAAAATATGGTTTTTGGGGATGGAATTTGTGGCGCCAACCTATAGGGTTTATCGTTTTTCTGATCTCTTCTCTAGCCGAGTGTGAGAGATTACCTTTTGATTTACCAGAAGCAGAAGAAGAATTGGTAGAAGGTTATCAAACCGAATATTCAGGTATTAAATTTTTTTTTACTAAGTTGCAAAGCTTAAAAAATGACAATAAAAACAAAGAATGAAATGTTTATCTGTAAAAAAGTCGACAGAATGTCATTATCTCAATTCACCCCCCACCCCCTATTTTGGGATACATTTCAAGCCAACAATTGGTATTAGAGCCCGACTCATAGATACTTGTTTTGAAAAGGTATATTTTCAGTTTAAATATCACATCCAAAAGAGGGATTTTTTTGAAAAATGATATTTGTCTAATTTTTGGAAAATGGTGGATCTTGTTTGAAAAATAAAAATAAAGGACTTTTTACTAGGAATTTTTTTTTGAGAGATTGATGTGAATAAGAAGAATGAGAAAGTTCTTATATTTGAAAAGGTTATGTTTGAAAGACAAAGTATTTTTTATTAAAAGCAAAGGTGTTTAGAAGTGAAATGGGTCTTGAAAAATGATTCTTTAGGTTCTTGATTTTGAAATTGTTTTTCTGAAAAGAGGAGAAACGTGTTTAAGAGTGAAAATTGATTTTGAATAATGCATTTGAAAACATTGTTGTCAATGATATACACAAGTATAGTCTCGTCCAGGTGGTACCCATGTATACAAATACACCACAGTCTCGTCTCATAAGTAAAACCAATCTTCTCACCCTTATTCATACATACAAGTATAGTCTTGTCTAGAAGACACTTTGGTAGCCTTCCAGAGATTACATCCTCATCCCATAGATGGGACCAATCTCTCCCTTACTAGTGGAAGAGTGACAAACTCTGACAACACTAATATTATATGCCATTAGAGGTGTAAGAATAGGTGTTTCAGGCACAGACAAACCTCCTATCTGGTTTTCCTTTCATCATGAAATCGATAACCACATACTCTCGACTGTGTCGATACCTCCAGTATCACCCTGGACGATACCTCGTGCAAATATGTTCTTTTAGACATGGCAAGCATGACATGAGCATTTTAGTTATATCTACACAAAACCATTATTGGATATCAGCCACCCCACGTGACGGAATATTCACTATGATGATATTATTCGTGGATAGACAGATGGAACTCTATCATAGGCTACAACCTCAGCTGGGCATAGGACACATGTTAGGGGTGACACTCCAGAGTGCCAACCTATATAAGGCACACTATGTCTTCTCTAATTGGATAAAATTTCAGAAACCCTATTATTACTCTATTAAACTTGATCCAAAAAGACAGCTTGTGTGTGTCTTCTATGCATATTAATGCCCTATTATAGTCAAAACACTCGCATACTTTATACAGTGGACGTAGGCCAAGGCAGAACCACTCAAAACCTTATATTTTTATCTATCTCTCGTATATCTTCTATTAAATTTCTCATCAGTTACCATTTTATTATCCATGCAACACCTATATATAGGGTGAATCCATTGTATGATCTCAGTATCATTAATTTGGCACTATCTACGAAAACTTGTTTATCATTATTATCTTTATCTTGGATTTCTCTCTCATATTTGGTTGTGATACAAGTATACCATTGCTTGATCTGAATCACCATTGAAAGAGCTTGAGTGGAGGAGTTTATTAACTTCCTGCTTGATTCATCCTATTTTCTAGGTTTTTTCACCCCTATTATTATTATTTGATTTGTTTAATAGGTAATATCTTTTGATCCACCATCAAACACTAGGTCTGGTTCCAGCAAACTACCTCCTCAATCTGAGATGGCCGATATAGCTGAAGCACTAAGATCTCTCATGTCCAGTCAGCAGTCCATGCAATACTAGTTGTTGGCATTCAGCCAAGCCATAATGAGTTAGATCTTAGAGTACCCGATCGTGAATCTCGTTATGCCAGTCGTCGTAAGAGGAGACGCACCATCGGTAGACAAGGGGACCATCCATAGCTACACCCAAAGAAGTTCAGTATGGTCTAAGGAGAAAAAAAAGTATTCATCCCCATCGTCTCCTCCTTGGAAAGGAAGTGCAAGGTGGACTTGGGGAAGCAACATATAAGGAGAAGCACTTAGAACTATGGCAAACGATATGAGATGAAAAAAACATCATACTGGCTATGTAAAACTCTTCGTCGTACTTACTAAGGTAGAAGTGTGTAATATACTCCTCAGAGTTAGCATAAAAATAACACTTTCATAAGACTTAGCAAGGGTTAAAAATTTGATCGTCTGTGTTGATGTCTAAAAATGGATTATGTCCAAATTTATAATCACATATAAAATATTATAAGTAATTTCAACAAACATACAAAAGGCATAGTTTTTAAAATGTTTCATCTATGAAGAAAGCCTACGTCCACTGTTGGTACTATATCAGGTGGTTACAATAGCTTTGTATGGTGTGGTTGCAAATGATTGGATTGTCCCTTGAGCTATGAAAGATTATGTATTTATATTGGTGTGGTAACCAAGAGATGAGGTGACTTCATATTTCCAGGTATGTACATCTGTATACAATAAATGAGACTCTTGACATTCAGTTTTGGGTAGCTATTATGTCCGAGTGACCTTTGTTATTCGTGATGGTTCATATTCTGGTAGTTGGTCGACAGAATAGCCGATTAGGTACCTCTGATGCGGATCAAGATAGTTGAATGGCCACCTAGGATGACAGGTGTCTATTATTCATTATTCCACATTGAAGAGTAATTTTTACATACAACAAAAGCCCCTAATGATCCATTCTTGATGATTCATCGAAAGTATGGAGTGTTTATTTAAAATGATTCTCGGTGTAACACCCAAATGTTGGTCGAAAGCTAATCTCCTGAACTTGTAAATTTTTTTCATATGCAAAGGTGACGATGCCATTTTAGTAAATAATTCAAACTTTTTCGAACTACCAAAGGGCATACTAGTATTTTTGTGCATTGAGAAGCGTGCAGTCGGTGGTATGTCAATCGTTTATGCACTTAATCATTTCATCCCTATTCTCGAGACAACCTATAAATAGATGGAGATTTCCCTCCATTTCTCTTACCTTAATGCTTATGTATTTTGTTTCCAAGATGTCCTTCGGGTTCAAGCTTTTGTCCTTCGATATCTTGTTGCTTTTTAGCCACTATTATTATTCGATTTCTGATGTTATCTTTAGACCTCTGTAAGATATCATTTCCCTATTTTCTCTATTTTTCCTTTGTTTCAATCATGGTTTATAACATTGATGATAATTCCTTATAGGAATTTAGGGAAAAAGGGAAATTCCTGGTGAGGTAGGTCTAGAGATTGCTCACGATCCTATGAACGTGTATTATTTAGCAGAGGGTCATTGGATTCCCACTCCTTTTTTTGCTGACTGTGGTATTACCTTTCCACAAACCCAACTTTTTCTTCATTTTTGCCAATATTTTGATGTCGTTTCAGCAAGGATAGCTCCAAACGCATAGAGAGTAGCGAATGGAGTAATTAGGTTACATAAGATTTATGGGAGTCACATTAGGATCCTCAAATTAATGTTCTGCTATCATTGGTGATAAAACATACTATTTGAAGACTAGGCAAGCCAATAGGGCTTTAGTGATCATCCTACCATATTCCAACAAAGATTATTGGCATTATGTTATTGTTGTTAAAAATTGGCAATATGCCCCCCTTCCTGAGGGGTATCATACACTGGTCCCAGGTGTCCCCGGGAAGGGCGTAGCATAGGTCATACTTTTTTCCTTAAACTTATCTTATTTTTTCATTTATTCAAAGATTTTTCGACTAACTTTCTTGTTCTATTTTTGTTGCAGGGAAAGTAAGAAGAAGTGACCTAAGGAGGGTGAAGTTAACCTTAAAGACATCTAATATATGTGGGGTCTTAATCAAAGGGATGGAGAAGAACATCCCAGAGCTGCTTCTATAATATTAGAGTACAAGAGCTCAATTACTTCATTTGTTACTCGACCACCACCTGCATTGCCTCAGCTTAATGTCAACCTAGATGAGGAACCTGCATCTACTTCTTCGGCTGCAGAATCAACTGGAGCAGAATTATTTTATGGGGGAACCTCTTCCTCACTTGAGTCTTTTGATATCACCACCATACCCATACCTCCTTTTATTGAGATGTAAAAAGAAAAATTCCAAACTTAATGACCAAGTACCCTCTTCCTGCCGCTAAGAAAACTGTTCTGATCGATAAGAAATCTCAAGCCATTAAGAAGAGACCTTAAGTTCGTAACACCGAGGAGACCCAAACTGGAGAACCTCAATTCAAGAGGTTGAATAAAGGTTTACCTAGTTATCAACATCGGGCAAAAAAATCCTCTGAGTTATATAAAACTGCTGAGTTGGCCAAGAAATCTGTTGTCGAACCAAGTAGAATTAAGGATGCCTCTATAGAGATCAACCCTAGGTTGGCTAGAGACCTGATAAAGGCTGGAACTTTGTCGGCAGATAGGTTGGCTGTAACTCCCATAACTAGGTCTCGATTAACTTATAGGGTTACCCATACTCTAGCCTTAGTAAAATTATAACCATTTTGTCGTCATTCATTATTATTTAATACCTTTCTTCTAAACATATGTCACACATTTATCTACTTTAAATTGGTTAACTTTAACCAGATAGTGGAGTGACCAGCTAAGGCCCTCCTCCTTGGTTGACATGGATGAAGCTTTTGAGGGTTTGTGTAAATCCTTACAAGTATTTAAGGAATCTCTGGAAAGAGAGAAATAGATCTGGCAGGGACAAATTAAGGCTGATGAGGATCAGGCCACAGCAACAGAGGAAGCACAGAAGACTGATATTACTGAGTTGAACCAGACCATGTCAATAATTACTGAAGGTGAGCACCAAATAAAGGTTGATAAAGATAAGATTGTTGTTCTAGCTGCTGATAAATTTGCTCTTAAGGATAAAGGAAATAAAGATAAGGAGGAGGCACTAAACGAAGGATGGGAGAAATTCTTTGTTATGCTAGCTATTTAAATTGACAATGCCAAGAAGAAATCCTTCAAGAAAGGTTGGTCGGAGGCCTTGAATGAGGTATGTACTCCAGCAAACCTTGATATTTTCTAGAGACATTATCCAGGAACTCCTCCCAACCTGGATGAAGATTTTAAAGATGAAGAGGAGGGTTCTGTGGAATCCTCCATGGTGCCTACTGAGACTTTCGATATACCTACTGCTAATCAAGATAATATCAAAAGGCAGGAGAAGGAGAAGGAGAAGGAGAAGGAGAAGGATAAGGTTTTCCATTTCTTTGTTCTTTTCATATGTACTCACTTTTTTAACCATGAAATGATCAGCGAAAGTACATTTTTTGCTCAATTGCTTCCAACTTTAAGTGGTGTGGATTTATTATTCGTCGTTGTTTTCAATAGTATGTATGCTTCTCATTTGTATTGATCGGCTCCATAGACTTCTACTTGTAAGTTTCCAGTTTGATGCTAGGAAGAAAACCATTGTTTCTACTGAATCCGACCTCCTCAGGCGGTGTAAAAGTCTTCTTCAGGATAGCCATGTCCCATTGACCGAGGAAGACCTCGTAGGGTTGCTTGGTCGAAATGTATCCGGCTAAGTGAAGGAATTTTATATTCATCTCCATTGAATTTTAAATAGGTCTGTAGCGAATAATGTTGGGTATTATGAGATGATTAAATATATATTGGAAGACCATAAAATCTCCAAGGCATTACTTCATTCTAATTATGAATCTAAGTATCAAGCCTTGACTGAAGGCTCGGGTTTTGAAGAGAAATTACAAGATATCACGTTTGTCATTAATAAGAAGGAATTGGCCTTGAACCAAGGGTTAGAGAGTGCCCGATCAATTGTTGTCCTATTGGAGAAGAAAAACAGTGCTTTGAAGATTGAACTTGATAGTTTAAAAAAATCAAACATCACTAGTCCAGATGAAAGGGTATCGTTTTGGGAGACTGAAAATGATAGGTTGCTGGAAGAGTTATAGACCTTGCAGAAGAATAAAACTAAGTGTATCCAGTCTTCTAGGCAAGGTATAGTTATTTGGACAACCATTGATAAAGAGATAACCAAGAAAACTGTAGGCCCCTTTTTCTTTCGAATTGTGCTTTAAGGATGATAGAATAATTTTTCTTTTAAAAAGAAAATTTTCAAAATTTTATTACGCATCAAGATATGTAAACCAATTTTACTTTCAACTAATTTTATCTTGTTTAATCCTAAACATTCATCTAGGTGATTAAAGAAAGTAAAATAAAGTAAGCTCACAAAAGTGACACCGGATGTACAAGGAAACCGCTAAGGGAAAAAACCTTGGATGACCCAAGCCAGATAATCACTATGATATGGTATTATAAAGTACAGACGATAGATTTACTCAATGACTCAATCCCCCACAAGTCTTGATGCTCCTATGATCCTTCAACCACTCATCCACAGTGCCCACACAGAAGTTTTTTTACGATACCTGTCCACAGCACACGCTTCCACGAACGCCTCGGTGTCCACCGATACAAATTGTCAACATCTACGATGTTGAACACAAACTCCACCACTTCTTCACTACAAAACCCAATGAAACAAGTTATTCACTATGGATGAAAAAACTCCAATGGTGCAAACAAAGATCTCTATAGAATATGTGATTGAAATCTCGGATCTTTAAACACTTAGGACATTTTTTATCTTTGAAACCCTTAAAAAACATGGGCAGAAAAACAAAACTATTTTCTCTAAATTATTGGTTCTGCACTTATGAAATTCTAAGAGGAAATATGCCTTAAATAAAAAACTTGAGTCAGCGGGTTCGTTTGAATGAGATCAACATGTCTCTAGAACAAAATGACCATGTCGCTCGAATGGCATGTTCATCTCTCTTGAACAACCTTGTAATGCCGCTCGAACGACTGCAAGTGTCGTTCGATCCTTCTAAACACGAGGGAAGGTTTGATATGAATCTAAACAATCCTCATCTAAGAATAAACGAAGTTAAAATTCTTTAAAATCATTTTTAACATTTTAAAAACATTTATATATAAAATAATATCCTTAGAACATTTTCCAAGTCCCATAAACATTATGCATTCATACCTGAGAGATCGGAACATGATGAAGACATGAAACGTGCACCAATAAAATACGGTATGATAAATCTTTGAAGCTTTGGCCGCAACGTCTTCAATAAACTTTATGTCATAGACTGTGTGGGATCGTGACAATAAAAAATCTATCTATGACTCAAAAATAAGTTTTGTTTCGGGAATAAGTCAAATACTTACAATGGACTCAATTAGTATTTTTTTTCCTTGTAAATCTCTCCCTTTGACTATTCCAGGACAAAACCTAAACAATGAAATGCCTAAGCCAGGTCGTCAAGCCATATGACACCTAAATCCCATCCCATAAAACCCAAAATCAAAAATTACAGGACAGGACTAGTAAATGTTGGTCCGATAAGCATGAGTTGTCTTAATGTGATTTAGTCTCGAAATCTTGAATCGCTGAAGAATGCCTACACACATGAAACAGACAAATGTCTAGTGAAGTGTGGAGGAACAAATGATATAAATCTTGAAATATCAATACCAATTTGTAAATTTGAAAATCAAATCATTTGTTCAACAATGGAGAAAAACAAGATACCAATTTGATAAAATGATACTAATTTGCACATAATACAAGATACCAATTTATGCAACAAAGATCAATTTTCTCAATAAAACTCCCCCCTACATCACATACATCTCTCCCCCTTTTTGTCTCTAATTGACAATAAGTGAAAAAGATAAAAAAATCTCAAATATCAAGATTGAAATAATCAATAGAGCATATCTAGAAAAACATAAACCAACAAGCTAAAAATAATCACTAAGTACCGAATCGTAGCTAGAAAATAGTCACAAAAAAAGAAATCATCAAAATCAGTAGTGATGTGACAAAATGAATGATGCAGTGTTAGAAATTAAGCATGGATTATCAAGAAGAACTGCATAAGAACTTTCCAGAAGTACCAAAACAGAAGAAAATCATCATATAAATGAAACAGGTACGAAACAGAAAAAATTCTCAAAAAATCCCTGAGGTTGCTCAAACGACAATGCTAGGTCGTTTGAACGACTTTTCATGTCATTTGAAGTGACAATCAAGCGACCTTAAAAAACCCAAACTAGTAGGCTTTCAGGTGAAACACCCATCTCACGACCTACGCGCGACCCTTCTCGCGACCAGTACCTGACATTTTTCAGAATGTTGCTTGAAGCTCACAAGATCAAAACATCACATGACATGGACTTGTCGCTCGAACGAGATTCAAATGTCGTTTGAATGACATCAAAGTTTCTGCATTCCAGTTTGAAAAATGACGAAGTTTTGCTCAGTGAATTTTTTTTCCTGAAAACAACAACTGGAAATACCAAACATTAGCAAAATAGACTCAAAACTGAAAAAACAAAACAAGTAAAACAATGTGACATCATGCTATCATAGTATCAATGTGCTGAAACATAGATATGGAGTGAATGGGCGTGAACTACAATAAATGAATCACAACTCTGACACATTGAAACGTTCAAGAAGCTTTAATTGATAGCTAAATGTCATCAAAATTAGTTTTTCCATATGTGACAATTAATATATTGAGATAAATGAACTAAACAATCAACATGCACACAAATCCGAAATATTGACGATTCTACAAACAATAGCATCATTATACAATTTTCAACACAATGATTCGTGGTGAAAACCCGTATAAATTTCCAACCAAACTCCCTCAAATATATAATTTCTTTTTCAAGTTCTTTTGAGTTTTCTATTTTTCTCAACTTAGAAAAATCTTATTGGTCCTCTTTGGCGTATGTTTTTTTATTGCTTTATTTTTTTTTGGGCTCTTTTAAACTATGGCTTTCATGACGAGTTGATTGTACTCTCGCAGCCCTTTTCCATGAACACTCATCATTTTTTAATATATTCAATATAAATCCTCACGGTAAACGGTTCTTACATGCACACCTCCTCATAAGTATACATACGCATATATGACAAAATTGAGATAAGAATGTCTCACCAAACTCAAATATGCATGAGATGTCAACCATTCATATAAACTCATGCATGTTTCGAAAGATGGCATATATAAAAAGTCGAATTCAAATGCATATCAACTTCGAAATAACCCCATATAAGACAATGGTTAAGATCATTCAACGCATCAACAATTATGACCAAATGTCCTAGCCACATGGATAATGAAATTACGGGGGTCCAAGCACACCAATATGCCATATCAAACATGAAAAACTAACGTCACAAAAACAAACTGAAAATATTTTTGTATTTTTCTAAAAATATTTTAAAACTAAAAATAAAATATTTTTATATTTTCTCAAAAAAATTTAAAACCAAAAAATCTTTTTATATTTTTTAAATAAGACTCAACAAATGAAAAATATAATACAAAGAGATACACATGTCATAGCACTAGCAAGATATGAATCATGATGCAAAGACTAGCTTATGACAAATGTGCAACACAATCATCCTTTAGATCTAGCATGGAATAATCAAGTTGAACAAAACAAGAACCATGAAATTTAATTCCTAAAGCCTTTAAGTCTGATTTCCTAACCCAACTAGGTGTGAATTGATGTATGGGGGTTTTGAGAACTGAGATCATTTCAAAGGTCATAGCAAAAACTTCTAAGGTGACATTTCCTACCGCAATGAGTGCAAGTACAAACACGGTGGGAATGATTACCAAAATGTCAACCTCTCCTAATGTTCCTAGTGGGATCTCTTATACGATTGATATTGGATTTAGGAATGGGAATAACACTATCATCGTAACCTACAGCAAACCTATCTCCCTTGATTTCGACGGTGCCTAACATACTATCTAACTTGTCCGATCTAGCCCCCAAATCAAACTTCACCTTACTCGAGTCTCTCAATATATCCTCTAACTCACTAATCCTATACTCAAGCAAATTCCAAGACTCCTCAAACTCTAGAATCTCCTTCTTCAAAGCCTCCATCAAACCACGAAGACTATCTCTCTCTTTCTCAATGTATTTTAGTTTCTCCCTAAGAGTCTTCTCCCGTGCCCTAAGATCCTCAATCAAAGCATCATTATTCTCTACGGCACACTCATTAAACTTAGCATGCAATTTCAAGTTTCACTTTAGCATACAAATCATTAAAGGAAACCTGCAACTCTCCTACATCAATCTCCTCGTCTTCACTAGTTTCACCCTAACTCCCTTAATATTCACACTCAACGACCTCAAAAGTGTCATTAATATTTATGAGAATCTTTATCATCTTCGCACTCAACGACCTCTTTACTTTCTCACTCTTATCCTTAGGGTAAGGATCAACCTTATTGTTCTTGGATTTCTCAAGTTTTTTGGCATCTTTTGAATGCTTTTGAAACTTAAGAAACTTTTTTAAATTCTTTGCCAATAAGGCTACATCCTTAAAATTGGAATTGGAATCATTTTCCAAAACTTTAGTCTCCTCCTTCTGGGATTTCAAAGAAATGCCCTTTTATTTCTTTGGCACTTTCTTGGAGGTAAACATATCAAGTTCATAGGTTTGTAACTCACCTACAATCTCTTAAAGTTTCATCGATTCAAGCATACCCAAGATGTTTAAAACGGTCACTTTTGCATCAAATCTACTCGATAATGACCTTAAGATTTTCTTTATGACACGGTTGTCGGGTATTTTCACTCCCAAATTAATAGACGAGTTGATAATATTTGACAATCTAACGTAAAACTCATCAAATGACTGACTCTCTAACATCTTAATCATTTGATACTATGTAGTGAGGTTTTAAAGTTTCGATGCCCTGACCGTGCTAGTGTCCTCGTAAGTAAGTGCAAGAATATCCCAAGCCTCTTTCTATGTTTCAAATCTTATGATCCTATCATACTCTTCTGGTGTGACATGTGAAGATATAATGTGAATACCTTTAGAGTTATAAAGTGCAAGTCTATGTTCGGCTTCGGTCTATGACTCAAAGCTTTTTAAAGTAGTGGCATCACCCTCTCGTGTAACTGATGGTGTCCAACTCTTTTTGACCACTAACCACACACGCACATCAATAGATTTTAAAGCACTTCGCATTCGAATTTTCCAATAAGCATAGTTTGTGCCATAAAAAAAGGAATCTCTAAAACTTTCAAAATTTTTGAAATTCATCCTTAAAAACACAAAGGATCAACACACACAAAAAAATGTTTCTAGCTCTGATACCAATCTGTAGGCCCCTTTTTCTTTCGAATTATTCTTTACGGATGACAAAATAATTTTTCTTTCAAAAAGCAATTTCTCCAAATTTAATTACGCACCAAGATATGTGAACAAATTTTACTTTAAACCAAGTTTATCTTGTTTAATCCTAAACAAGCATCTAGGTGATTAAAGCAAGTAAAATAAAGTAAGCTCATATAAGCGACGTCAGATGTACTAGGAAACCACTAATGGAAAAAACCTTGGATGGCCCTAGCCAGATAATCACTATGATATAGTATTACAAAGTACAGATGATAGACTTACTCAATGACTCGATTCCCCACAAGTCTTGACGCTCTTCTGATCCTTCAATCACACCTCCACACTGCCCATGCAGAAGTCCTTCTACAGTACTTGTCCATAGCACACACGTCCACGAATGCCTCGGTGTCCACAGATATAGACAACATCTATGATGTTGAACACGGATTCCATCGCTTCTTCACTGCAAAATCCAATGAAATAGGTTGTTCAGTATGGATGAACAAACTCAAATGGTACAAACAAAGCTTTCTATAGTATATGTTAATGAAATATTGGATCTTTAAACACTTAGGATGGCTTTTTATCTTTGAAGCTTTTGAAAACCTGTGCAGAAAAATGAAACTATTTTCTCTGAAATATTGGTTATGTACTTACAAAATTCCAACAGGAAAATGCCTAAAATAAAAAACTTGAGTCGGTGAGTTCGTTTTAATGAGATTAGCACGTCGTTAGAACAAAATGTCCATGTCGCTCGAACGACCTTGCAATGTCGCTCAAACGACTGCAAGTGCCATTTGATCCGTCTAAATATAAGGGAAGGTTCAGTGCGACTCTATACAATCCTTATCTCGAAATAAACGAAGTTAAAACTCATTAAAATCATCTTTAACATTTTAAAAACATTTATATATAAAATAACATCCTTAAAACATTTTCCAAGTCCCATAAATATTATGCATTCATACCTGATAGATCAAAACTTAATAAAGACGTGAAACGTGCACCAATAAAACGTGGCATAATAAATCTTCGAAGCTTGACCCCAATGTCTTCAATAATCTTTATGTCATAGACTGTGTGGGATCATGACAATAAAAAATATATCTATGACTCAAAAAAAAATATTATTCCGAAAATAATTCAAATACTTACAATTCACTCAATTGGAATTTGTGTCCTTATAAAAACCTTGGCCGACCAAGCTGCGATGCTCTAATAAAAGGATAATACCTTTAGAAAACTTCAAGATAAGGTGAACCGAATTATTTGCATTACATAGAGTAGGCCAGTAATGATGGATATAAGTGGGATTGGTTGAACCTTCTTAGTCAACTAAAGATTCCCAATGTACTAAACTGTGGTATTGGCATGATCCTGGAATGTTGGAGTACCCTCATCCTCCTTTTCAATAATTATGTTAGTTAGATTCCTCATGATGTCATACCTAAAATCAGAAAGTATATTGGGGATTACAACTAAAGGATAAGAGGAATATGTTCATCCCCCACATTTATTAGATAGGATGAGCAGCAGCAGACGATCCAGACCAAGGGATTTTAAATTTTCCTTTCTGTCGAGCACCCTTGATCAACCTACTGTTGGGGTGAGAAAATTCGAAGGAAATCGTCCAGTAGGCTCCATAAATTTATACTTTTAAGTTTATAGTTTGATGCTAGGAAGAAAGCCATAGTATCTGTTGAATCCGACCTACTCAGGCGGTGTAAAAATCTTCTTGAGGCTGGCCTTGTCCCATTCACTGAAGAAGACCTAGTAGGGTTGCTTGGCCCAGATGTATTCGACTAAGTGAAGGAATATTATATTCATCTCCATTTACTTTTGGATAGGGCTGTAACAAATAATGTTAGGTATTATGAGATAATTAAGTAGATCCAGGAAGACCATAAACTCTCTAAGGAATTTCTTCATTATGATTATGAAGCCAAGTATCAAGCCTTGAGTGAAGGCTGGGGTATTAATAAAAAATTATAAGATATCACTTATTCCATGAATAAGAAAGAATTGGCCTTATAATAAGAGTTAGAGAGTGCCTAATCAATTGTTGTTGTGTTGGAGAAGGAAAACAATACTATGAGGAATGCACTTGATAGTTTGAAAAAATCAGTCATCACTAGTCCAGATGATGGGGTATTATTTTTTTAGACTGAAAATGCTAGTTTGCTAAAAACGTTAGAGGCCTTGAAGAAGAAGAAGAAAACTAAGTCTAGCCAGTCTTCTAGGCAAAGTATAGTTGTTTGTCCAACCATTAATGAATAGAGAACCAAGAAAACCTTGGCCCACCATGATGTGATGCTCCAGGAGAAGGACAAGGTAATTAAAAAAATTTAAGATAAGGTGGACCGACTTACTTTTCACTTCCATAAGAAACCCAAAGCTTTTGGGATGGACGGGTATAATAAAGCCCTAACATACTTGGATAAGTACATGGAGTATGCCAGGAATGATGGATATAAGTGGGATTAGATGAACCTGCTTGGTCTACTGAAAATTCCTAAGGATACTAAACTGTGGTATTGGCATGATCTTATAATGTTGGATTACCCTAATCCTCCTTTCAAGATTTATGTTAGCTAGATTCCTCCTGAGGCCAATCCTCAAAGTTTAATCAGAAAGTATATTAGGGATTACGGCCTTGAAGGATAAGAGGAATATGTTCGTCCCCACATTTACTAGATCGGTGAAGCAGCAGTAGACCCTCCAGACCAAGGGATTTTAGATCTACCACTTTGCCAAGCACCCTTGATCAGCCTCCTGTGGGGATGAACAAAGTTAAAGGAAAACGTCAAGTAGTATAGACTTTATATCTCTTTCTTTTGTATTGTAACTCCAACTGTTTGGAATAAAATGGATCTAATTTTCAATAATCATGCTCGTGATGTATTTCTATATTTATTTAAGCTTGTGATTAGTTTTAATCATCTTGTCGACTAGGTAACCTATATCATGATTAGTTAATCGGCTTGCCAACTATGTAACTTGATTAAATGATAAATACTTAATTCATGGTTGAATCTATTTGTAATGCCTTAGATTCGACTAATGCACTTAGCTAAAACTGTAAGTAATTTTACTGAACTAAAGTTTTGCATTAGTTATCAGTGGCGACCAAGTGTATTAGGAATGTACAGTTATTCATGTGTTTAACCCAATCAGGTAAAACTTCTTATGTTTATACATGAAGTTCTATTAGCTTCTTGTTCTGGAGTTGTCAAAGATGAAATCATACATGAAATCTAAAGATATTTCCAACCAAATTTACTTAAAGTTGAAAAGTTTGAACTTTTTTGAAGTTAGAAAAGTTTGTTATCAGTGAATGCGTCAGTTTTTTTAAAATTAGAGAGATTTGTTATCAGTGAATACATAACACCATACTCCATAAAAATATAAAAAGGAAGTATAATTGATGGTAACTTGAAACTTCATAAAATTGAATCAACGATTACATTAAATTAAAAATTTTGAAATCGAAATTACTGATAATATATGTGAAGACAATCAGTATTCTAGGGATTCTTAAATTCTTCTCCCTCTAATGTTTCTAGGTGATATGTTCCTGGTTGGATAATTGTCGCTAATTGGGCTCCAATTTGTTACTTTTCTAGATTACCTTCTTAAGTACCAGATCTCCTTATTTCAAGCTAGTAAGATTGACCCTCCAGTTATGGAACCTATAATTCCTTTGTTGATAGGCAACCATCTTAATTTCAATGTCCTCTCTGACCTCTTCAACCATGTTTAGATCTAGTCACCTCATAAGATCACTTTTGGGTGAATTGAAATTCAACACTCTGTGGGTCGACAGACCTATTTCAACTAGTACCACTGCCTCAGTGCCAAAAGAGAGCATTTATAGAGTCTTCCTTATTGTTGTTCTTGGAGTAGTCCATAAGCCCAAAGGACACTATGAAGTTCATTAATCCATTTGTGTTTAGCATCGCCCAACCTTTTCTTCAATTCGGCGAGCATAGTCTTGTTAGTAATTTTTGTCTAACCATTACAATATTGGTGTCTTGGTGCTGAATGAAGCTTTTGAATACTAGACCGAATGCAATATTCTTCAAACTCTTCAATATCATACTGAGTGCCATGGTTGGTGATAAAGGAATACGACAATCCATAACGACAGATGATTTATTTCCATATAAACTGAAAAACCCTCTGATAAGGCATATCAAAGGCTCAGCCTCTACCCATTTGGTGAAGTAATCCACTGCTACATCCAGATATTTGAACCTTCCTTTGATTATCGACAATGGTCTAGCCAAGTCTATTCCTTAGAGAGCAGACGACCAAGGAGAAGTGATGGGAGTTTGGATAGGCATTAGTCTTTTATGGATACTAGCAAAATTTTTGGCACTTATCACACCTTTTGGCAACAGAAACACAATTTTCCATCATCGTCGGTCAATAATAGCCCTGCATTGCCATCCTGTGTTAGTGATCGGTCATCTGAACGAGCTATACAGGAGCCTTTAGGTACCTCTTTGACAAGGTCATCTACTTCATTTGGATGAACATAATGAAGCAAAAAAATAGTGTAGCCTCTTCTATATAGAACACCTTTCTCTATAACATAACTAGCTACTTTATACCTCATCTTTCGAGCTATTTTATGGCCTGTGGCTAGCAATCATCTTTCAATGTAATATCTAATCGGGTATATCTAAGAGGGATATAATTCCACAGACATTATGCTGATAACTTCACCATCAATGCCTTTATGAGTGATAATTTCTAAAGGAATTATTCGCCATAAATCTGTATGAGTTGTTGATGCAAACCGAGCAAGAGCATCGGCTCGGGTATTCTCCGGTCTTAGAATCCGAACCATTTTAACTGCATGGAACAAAAGGATAAATTCTATATCCCTTTTCAAATACCTCAACATTGTTTCTCTTTTAACTACATATAGCTGCATCATTTGATTGACGATGAGCTGAGAATCACTATGTGCTACCACTTACTCGGCACCAGTGATGGACCTAGTTCTAGAATTGTAATGAATGCTTCATATTCAACCTCATTGTTGGAAGATTTAAATTGCAATATCAATTCATACTCCACATCTAAATTATCTATAGTGTTGATAATAAGTCCAACACCACTGCCAGTAGTATATGAGGATCCATTTACAAATAATTGCCAAATGAGAATGTTATTAGATAAATCTCCTTCGGTCAGTGATCCATATTTAAACATCTTCTTACTTTGCTCCTCCAGTAGTTAAATTCTTTCTTGAATAGCTAATGATTCTAGTTGTTCGACCACAGTCTTAGTTTTCTTTTGAGTTGAGCTCTCTTTCGAAGAATTATTATCGATATGCAAACTTAGATTATTCCGCATTTTTGCGTATGTGAACTTTGCTATGAAGTCTATCACCGCTTTCCCTTCTAGTGCAATTTTGGGCTCATAAACAATCTCATATTCCCCAAGATCGACTGCCCAAGACATTAACCTCCCTGAATTTTTAGGCTTGTGCAAAGCTTGTCGCAGAGGTAAGTCAGTGTATACCACAATATTATGGGCCTGAAAGTATGGTCTCATTCGTCTGGAAGCCTCAATGAGTTCCAGTGTTAGCTTTTTTAGGCGTGGATATCTTATTTTTGTTCCTTGGAATTCTTAGCTTGTGTAGTAGACAGGATTTGGAATGCTTCCTTCCAGTCGGATCAAACAACTGACTCTAAAATAGCTAAATATAAATATAATTTTTCTCCCAAAAATGGTTGGGAGAGAACTGGTGGAGAACCCAAATACTTTTTTAATTCTAGAAAAGCTTTCTTGCATTCGTTATTCTACTCAAAACTCTTTTTAAGTACTTTGAATAATGGAAGACACTTATCGTTAGCTCGTGAAACAAAGAGATTTAACGCAACCACGATTCTTATTAGTTTTGCACGTCCTTTTTACTGGGCGGGGACTGCATCTCTCGTAAGGCCTTGATTTTATCAGGATTAGATCCAATTCCACTTTAATTGACAATGTATCCTAGGAACATTCCTTCTTATTCCTTGAATATACATTTGGTAGGATTGAGATTCATTTGATGTTTCTCTAGCCGATCAAATGTTTGGGTTAAGTCTACAATATGGTCGGCAGCAAACTTGCTCTTAGTGAGCATGTCATCTACATATACTTCCATATTCTTCCCAACCTAGTCTTAAAATACCTTATTTACCAACCTCTGATAAGTTACTCCAATATTTTTCTGCCCAAAGGGCATGATGTTGTAGAAGTACATTCCTCAGCTAGTAATGAAGGATGTGCTTTCCTTATCCTCTGAGCAATTCGTGACCTGCAGTTGCATCTACCAATTGATCAATCCTTAGTAAAGAAAAATAATCTTTTAATAATGCTTTGTTGAGGTATATGAAATCCACGGACATGCACCATTTATTATTCTTCTTTTTACCATAACTACATTGGCCAACCAGTTGGCATACTTAACATCTTCTATAAACTAAGCTCGCCGTAATTTCTCCACTTCCTCATGGATTGTCATGTTATTCTCGGGATTGAAAACTTGACGTTTCTATTTAATCGTCTTAGAATCCTAGTAAATATTGAGTTCATGGAAAATGAAGTTTGTATTAATTCCTGGCATATCCTCGTGGATCCACACGAATACATTCTTCATATCTCTAAGGAATGTAATTAATTCCTATTTAAGAGAGGGTGTTAATCTTGAACCGATCTGAGTGGTCCTTTCCTGTTTATCATCATCAAGAAAAGAAGGTTATGTCTCTTCCATAACTTGCCCCTTCACCAGCTCTTCCTATTCTTGAGGATCTAGAGTGTTGATATAGAACGTGGTTGAGCCATTATGTACTTCCTATTAATCTGATGAAGTATAGTAACATTCCCTAGCTTCCATCTGGTAACCATTCACTATGTTGACTCGATAATTCATAGAAAACTTTATGCACTGATGAATGGTAGATGGAATTGCTTCTAACTATTTCATTCCCACTCGACCAAGGATGATATTGTAAGTTGAAGGGATGTTTTTATCTAACATAAAGAAACAAATCCTTTCTTTCCTGTTTGTTGGCTCAGTGATGATCAACACATCTATCTTGATTGTTCCTAAGGGATACACCTTTTGTCCTGAGAACCCTATGAGAGGTATGTGATACGATTCTACCTCACTATCTCTTATCCCAAGGTTGTGGAAACAGTTATAGAACATGACATCTGTAAAGCTCCCATTATTAGTTAAAACTCTTGCCACTCTATCATGGTGAACCCTGCAAGTGATAACTAATTAATCGTCATGCAGATAGAGAACTCCATTAAAATCATTTTTAGAGAAGTCGATGACCAATCTATCTTTGTTGACATTCCTCATCTGGTCGTTATTACTCTCGGAGCTGTCAATTTACCTAATAGTAGGACATGATTTGGCTTCACTTAGGTAGGCCTTCCTCTCGGCAAGTCCATCTCCTCCACCAGCATATCCGCCTGCAATGAAGAGATAATCAAAGTAAATAATCCCTACATTTACCTTTGGTTCCTTAAGTTTCTTCGGCATGTCGGGATTATCCTCACATTTATTGTTACGTGCCCTTTTAGCGTCATCTTTTGCTCGGCCATGTGACTCGAATCTTCTTCTGGAATCTCAGCTATCATTCTGATCAACAAATTTATTCAATTTTCCTCATCGAATAAGACTCTCCACTTCATTTTTTTAAGGCGATACAACCATCGGTAGTGTGTCCATGGTTTTTGTGAAAGTAGCATTATTTTGGCGTATCTCTCTTATTAGGAGGTGTCCTCAGTTTCCCAGGCCAATTCAGATCTTTG
Source organism: Sambucus nigra (assembly GCA_949130495.1). NCBI lineage: Eukaryota > Viridiplantae > Streptophyta > Magnoliopsida > Dipsacales > Adoxaceae > Sambucus > Sambucus nigra. Next base: position 382,290,784 of record OX422224.1, read on the forward strand.
TTGGCCCTGATCTCCTCTAGTATATGATGGACGCCTTTAATGAGGGGAGTATACTAGCTATGCTTATAGACTTCATCAACCTTCTTATCTTTATGATCTTTTTTAGTTGAATTCTTCTGACTTTCAATCTTCACCGCTAGAGCCTATTTAGCAGCCATAGCCTCCTCAGAATTCATGATCTTCCAAGCCTTGGCCATTAATTTTGTTATTCTTTAGGAGGGTTCTTTGCTAGAACACAGTAGAGATCCTTGGCAAGAAATCCACTCATCAATGTTGCAATGTCAGTATTTTCTTCATAATCCACCACTTTTAGTTTCTCATTATTGAAACGTGTGATGTATTCCCGAGTTCTTTCGCCCAGTTTTTGATGTACGGTCAAAAGGTGAGTGTCACTTTTTATCGGCATAGCCCCAAAATAGAAATTATCAATAAAGAGCTCAGCTAGCTTATGAAAGCTAGAAATTTTACCTCTTAGAAGGTTATTGTACCATATATGGGTTGGTCCTAGAATTGGAAAAGCCTTATAGCGTATCTCATTGGGAACATAATAGATATCGATAGCAGCCTGATATTTCTCAATACGAAGGACTGGATCAGTCTTCGCATTATACTTGGGAACAATAATTGGTGGCTTGAATTTAGAGGGCGTGGGGTAGTCTACGATGGTCTAAATAAAAGGAGATCCTTTGATAAAACTTTACTGCAAAGGATTCTTAGTTTTATCCATTTCTCTTAGCTAATCTTAAAGTCGTTGCATAGATCCTTTATAGGAATGTTCCTTTAGTTTAGACTTAGTTGAAGTAGTTTTGGTTGGTTTGCTATGCGCACGTGCTGAACTCTCTTCCTGAGAAGTCTACTCGGAGCACACAAATCCACTCATGCTAGCCCTAGATCTCACAGATCCTTCTCTATGGTCGCGGGGTTGATCTTGCTCCCTACGATATGCCATGGATTCTCAGGGTTCAAGGCAATCAAAAGAAGATGGCCTACTTAAGCATTGTAACAATCTTGGCCGTTATTTGGATAAAGACCGAACATTATAATAATTTGTAGATTGGATTGATGATATAGCTCCAAGACGATAAGATTGGTCACAAGAATGTCTGGAATGATGGCCTCTCACACTTCTATCAGTGGAGATGGCATATTTCTATGGGATGGTTCATTGGTGTACTTGTCTTGAAATGTATAAGCCAATTAACAAACTGACTCCTGCATAGCTTCTTGCCCTTTAGCAAGATTGGGTAGAATTTCCTGTAGATCCTTTGCACTAGGAGGACTGGATGAAATGATGGTGTTGACTTGATTTTTAGCATTGTTTTATGGGTTAATCGTGTTTTTAAAGGCAAAAAAAATGAAACAAATGATTGAGAATGATGATAGACAAACGTCCCCATAAACGATGCCATTCTGTTGATGCCTAAAAATGGATTGTATCCAAATTTATAATCACAGATAAAATATTATAAGAAATTTTGACAAACACACAAGAATCATAATTTTTAAAGTGGTTTAACTATGTAGAAAGTCTACGCCAACTATTGGTATTATTTTAGGTGGTTACAGTAGCTCAGCATGGTGTGCTTGCGAATAATTGGATTATACCTTGAGCTATGAGAGATTATATATTTGTATTGGTCCGGTAACCAAGAGATGGAGTGCCTTTATATTTTGAGGCACTTACATCTGTATACAATAAATGAGACTCTTAACATTCAGTGTTGGTCGCTATTATGTTCGAGTAACCTTTGTTAATCCTGATGATTCATATTCTAGCAGTTGGTCAGCAATCTATCTGAATAGGTTAGCTGAACGACCACCTAGGATGACAGGTGTCTATTGTTCATTGGTCCACGTAGGAGAGTTATTTTTACGTACAATAGTCTCTGCCCAAATGAGCATTATAGTTGGGACATTATTTTGAATAGCATACGTGGGACAAGGGTAACTAGTCATCTCAGCCAAGCTTGTCTAAGGTACCATCAAGAATAAAAGGAATTTCAAGAGGTAAATGATTCGAAAAGGGACCCAAACAAATGATCCACGTGCAGAGTCGTCTATGAGAAGGTTCATGTGATAATATTGCTGAAGGTGGGAAGACTTGGAACAGCTTGATCTAGAGCCTGGAGGATAAGATCGACTATCTCATAAAAAATGATGACCCCAGAGTCACAGGGGGTATATAAATGGATTTCCTTTCGTACCAAGCATTATTGACTATCCAACACCTGAAAAGTTCAAACCACTAATGGTGACGCCCAGATATGATGGGAGCACTAATCTGTCTCATCACATAGAATTGTGCCATTCAGGGGACGACATCCACTCCACTTCAAATGAGATGAGATGCCGAAACTTTTTTAGCACTCTCATTGGTGTTGTCCATGTATGGTATATCGGTATGCCGAGAGGAGGGATAGAAAATTTCAAAAAGTTGGCTAAATATTTATCGACAACTTTTTTTTTGTCATGAATCCCCCCAAGTGCGTGACTCACCTATTGAACGTAAGGCATGGGGAATGAGTTGTTGAAAGAATTCATATCTCAATTCAATAAGAAGAAGTTAAAAGTTGAGAATTACGAAGAAAGCATTGTAATGAAAGCCCTCATTAGTGGTCTCCAATAGGGAAAACTCTGTTGGGACATCTTTAAATATCCTCCAGAATCTATGACAAAACTTCTGGCTAAGGTCGAAAGAATCGTGAATGAGGAGGAGGCCATGACGGACAAGAGAGGAGACCAAAAAGAGTTAGACAGTAGGAAATCTAGGCAAAATCTAGACAAAGATAGGGACGAAAAGGGGAAGAAGAAGTTGAATGATGACAAGTTTGCAAATTACACCCCACTTACTGTTAGTCCTGGTCTCATTCTAAACAAGATAAAAGACTATAAAGAGATTAAATGGCCTGAGAAACTGAGGGCCCATGGCCACAAAAGAGACAAGAGCAAGTGGTGTGAGTTCCACCTGCATTATGATCCTACAATAGATAAATCTTATGATCTAAAAAATGAGATTTAGAAGTTGTTAAAATAGGGGAGGTTATGAAAGTACGTCGACAAAAGTGGAAGCCGAGATGATAGGAGGAATTAAATACTCCTTATCAAGGGATGATTGGATGAAGAAGAACGAATTACAAGTGAATTGGAATGAAAATGAGCCAACCGACAATGAGGAGGATGACCCAGATCTCCTACCAAAGCCCAGAGAAGTTAAAGGTAATCTCCACATGATTTTGTTTGACATTAAATTGATATATAGAGGAATAGCAAGTAGAGGAACAAATCCAGCCGAGAGAAAGGCCCATAAAATTGAAGCTAAGGTTAGTCTAATTAGCATAGATGTTAACCTAACCGAATCCGAAGGAAAACCAGACAAACTGAAGAAAATGGACATTGAGAGTCTCGTAGTGGGGTTCTGCAGGTTGGATTTCAAAAGGATACTAGCCCCTCACGATGGCCCACTCCTTATTACCACATGAGTTCACGACTAAAATATTTCTCGTATCTTGGTTGATGGGGGAAGCCTAACTAATGTTATGGTATGGGACTTCTTTAAAGGTCTGAAACTCAACAAGAAGAGGCTCGTCACATATCATCATCCACTGAATGGATTTAGCAGGGAGAAGGTCCATCCATTGGGAATGCTTGAAATGAATGTCTACATGGGTACCGAGTTGTGATGCTTGACAAGAAGAACAAATTTTTTTTGTGATAGACGAGAGTGTACTTTTGGACTACAACATCATCATAGTGAGAATAACCCTAAAAGAGTTTGAAGTCGTGCCTTCCACTGGACATCAGAAGATGAAATTCTCGACTCCTTATGGAGTAAGAGAAGTCAATGGTGATCAAGTAGAAGCATACGAGTGTTATTTGACCTCGGCTGTTGAGAGTGAAGCCCGTAAGAGGAAAACCACCTCTTATAAGATTGATTCCCTTGATTTAAGAGATGAACAAAAGTTGAAAAAGGGATAGCTTGCAAAAAAAAGTAGAATCCATCGTCCACAATGAGGATGAACAGTAAAACACCATCCAAATTGGCTCATCCCTTGAAACTTCCTTGAATAAAGGACTAGTTAAATTGCTGCAAAAGTGGCAGAGAATCTTTGCATGGAGTCACAGTGACATGCTAAGAATAGGCCCCGATATCATCTGTCACAAACTTGATCTTAACGACAAGGTAAAAATAGTGAATCAAAGAAGATGAACTTTTTCTCCGAATAGATATGAAGTAATCCAAGAAGAAGTTAAAAAGTTTCAGACAACAAACTCATCAAGGAAGTAAAATACCCAAAGTGGCTATCAAATGTTGTCCTGGTACCAAAACAGAATGACAAGTGGAGGATGTCTGTAGACTTTATACACTACACCAAAAAGGCCAAATTGTCACCTTTGGACCTGCCAAACTTTTCACAATCATTGACTATGACAAAAAAAACACTCGTTTTTTTATCACGATCAATGATCGTGACAAGTCCGTGAAAAAAGTTTGTCATGGTCATTGACCGTAACAAGTTTGTGATAAGTACAGTTGTCATGGAATTGTGACGGTCAAAGACCTTGACACATTCATGACAACTTTCTCAGTAAAAAACCCCCACCCCCTTTTTTTTCCACCGTTTTCATTTCCTCTCTCTCTCTTTCTCTCTCTCTCTCTCTCTCTCTCTCTCTCGACTACTCTCTCTCCGTACGTTTTCAGGTGAATTTTGTCTCTCTCACTCTTTCCTTTATATATATGTATGTGTATGTGTGTGTGTGTGTGTGTGTATGTGTACGTGTACATGTATGTGTATGTGTATGTGTATGTGTATGTGTATGTGTATGTGTATGTGTATGTGTATGTGTATGTGTATGTGTATGTGTATGTGTATGTGTATGTGTATGTGTATGTGTATGTGTATGTGTGTGTGTGTGTGTGTGTGTGAGTGTTTGCATGTGTCTGGGGGCAGTAGGGGTAAGTGTTCGGGCAGGGTGGTGGTGGGGCAGAGTGGGGGAGTGATTGGTGGCAGTGGGTGTGGGGGTAGGGGTGGAAGTGTTGGGGTAGGGGGGAGTGGCGGGGGGAGTGATGAGGGGAGGTTTGGGGACCAATTTGGGTATCAATTTGGGGAGGTGAGAGAATCAATTTTCGTTTGGTTTTAGTGTAAGATAATTTAGTGTGTTGTTTTCAATTTGGGGATCAATATATCGAATCTCACATGTGCGTATATGATTCCAATAATAGTGTCAGTGTTGTTTCTGGACTTTATACTTTGCCAAAAGAGTGTTACCATCTACTTAACTCCTTATGAAATGGACTGAAACATATGAAATGCTCTAAACATTTTAATTCTATAGGACCCGTTTCTTTAAATTAAAATTGAATTCTAATTGGTATTGATATTGGTATTAATTGGTATAAATTGAAATTGAAATTGATTTGGTATTGATATTGGTATAAATTAGTATAAGTTTTAGTTCTTATGCGTACTTTAAATTAAATGAAACATACTTTAAATTACATAATTAAATGAAATCTCTCGAATTATGATAAGACATAATTAAATGAAATATACTTTTAATTACATATAGTGCGCATAGATACTAGCCTTCTATTTCTTATGAGTATGCATTCAATAGCCTTTAGATCCGTTCAAGATACATTACCTCTATAATGAGATCTCTCAAATTGTCCCGTTTAGAAAGTTTGGGACTGCATAGTTTTTGTATAATAATATTCTTAGTGGCTTAAACTTGTTACTTTTGAGGGAAGTTCTGCAGTCGTATCTTAATGTTCTCTGGGTACTTACTAGATGATGCGATGTTAAGTTTTATTTCAATTGATAAATTGAAATAACACTCACACTTGCGAATCTATGTCGTGTAATTTAAATAGCAACGAGCCATGGTCAATTTTCCTACATGCGCTAAAGCGTCTAAATAGCAGTGTGGATGACTTGGCTTCACCTACCGAATATTAATTCATTTTTTATGATAACCCGAATTTGAAACAATTTTTTGATTTGTAATAAGTATTCAAATTATTTGTAATGATCAGTGGTTGTATTATTTTAGTGCTTTATTATTATCGGACGACAATTTAATGCTTTCATTCATTTGTACTTCATCATTTTAATGCTTGTAATAACAAAGTGAATATGCTAATTAGAATTTTAATCAATTTAAGCATTAATTCAAAGTCCATGACCCAGGGGGGGGGGGAGGGGCGGGCGTGTCCGTGTGTGTAAATTGAAATAGGTATTGGTATGTATTGTTATTATCGGATTTGAGTATTAATTCAAAATTGTTATACATGTTTGTACAAATAATAATATTTTTTGTAGAAAATGGCTTCATCAGGGCGTTGTAGCGGAGGCGATGAGGGCTTCTCGACCAATAGGCCTAAAAAATGGGGAAAATTGGGGTCCGTCGTCGAGAATAAGACGTCATTATTAGCTAGAGCGCAGAGTTATTAAAGGCAATTATTGTAGCGACGTACTCTGATTGGAAGGCCATGCCTATTGACCTCAAGTTGAACATCTGGGGGGCACTACAGGTTGTGTATTTAATATTTATATTTATATTTATAACTGTAACACTTACTTTATTTTTAGTTTGTATTTGTTTGACATGAATAATTCAGCCTGCCTGCATATCTCGGTGACTCCACGTTGGAGCACTTGAGGGATCAATATATGATGTGGAAGAAAAATTTGTGGGCACGGTACTTTGGGAAGACCCGGGAGTCCATTCTAAGACTACGTGACACCGTCCCCCCAAGGAGACGATCTCATTGGTACAGTGGAAAAAGTTTATCGACAATGAGACCAATGAGCGACAATTTGCATCTTGCCAATTGGGGAGGGACAACCAGGAAAAAAATTTAGATGTGAACTACTCCGGGCGTACGTCTTACGCCGAGATAGAGCACATGATGGTAAGTTTTTATTTTTCTTTAATTTTAGTTATTCTAATGTGACACCCCAACTAATTAAATACCGGGTAGCTACTCCTTTATTAAATTAATTCAAAATGCCAAGTTGGTTCAGTTAATAGCATCACTGTCGAAAACATTTAATGATTACTAACCACCTAGTATTTAAAAAGTAAGTTGTCAAATTTTATATTAAATCTGATTAACATGCAATAAAAGAATTATGAAAGGATAACATAACCATTCACCATAAAGAAGCAATAGAATAACCAACAAATAATAATAAGTCTGGAGGAAATACTCCTCACAACAATCCCACAACTGAAATAATAAAACAAGTCCTAATCCTGAATTAATTACAAACCAAAGTCTGAATAACTGAAATATAGAAAGTCTCTAAAATAAATGGGCGACATGCCCTACAATTGATGAATCTGAATATGGAATCAAGACAAGAAAATGAGGCGTCTAATATCAAGGCCCTGTAACTTCCACAACAGCTACAGCTCGTCACCTGAATGAAAATCCTATGCGTGGTGTCCTTATGGCTGGGCACCTAAAAAGGTTTTTACAAAAAAAATAGATTTGAAAGCAAACGGGTCAGAGCCCGAAAGTGGAGAGTATTTTAAAAACAGCAAGTTCTTTAATAACATTAAAACAATGAATGCAAAGTACATGTTAGGACGTGCTATCACATAAAATACTCACCTCTCGACTAATTGTGCACTCCAAGCGTACCATACCCATTCAAGTGATTCTCATATCTAACTAAACCGACATAAGTTCTAACCTTTCCACTCGATTCACAATATGAATTCCCAATATTATCACTTAAACAGATAGCTTTAATTAAACTCGGATTCTCAATTGTTAACATTACAATTCACAGCATGTTATCCCTTTTTAACTTCTCAAGGAGTTACTATAAATTATTCTCGCAATTAATCATAACAATTCCTTTTCATTTAACTGTATATTATTCACATCATAAATATACAATACAAGCACCCCGAGGCTAAGCTGCGGTGCACACATACTCTGCTATCCATCCCGGTACATCACGTACATAAGGATTGCAGATTCCGAATCTCTCAGGAATTGTTAGAATAAACACAACATACAAAAATGGAGGCGAACATAATTCAACATATCCATGGGTCACGTACATACCTATGCTCCATAGTCAGCTGACTTATTAACTTACAAATAAGTCATTCTAGCATTATGTTCTTAAGGTACCAATCTCAATCCGGGCACACAAGGATTAGATGGCCCTAAGCGAACGTAAACCTCCCGTGATAGCAAGTATGGTAGGTATGTCATACACATAAAATCATATACATATACTAAGCATGCACACGTCTTAGTAATTTCCATAATTTATTAGTGGTATACTTCTCATTCTTATACCAATACACGTGTCCCCGATTTATATATACACATCATTCATTATCCTCACGTCGTAATTAGTTATTCGCGTCCTAACCCACAATTACCATTTGGTTCAAATCATTCTTCTATATTTTACTCCCCAATATATCCCGAATATCCCAACTATATCAATTAGTCATAAAGGTAAGGTTATCTCTACCATTAACCAAGGTTACGGGACACTAGAAATGAAACCAGGCCAAAAAGGCCAAACTGTCAACTCGTTAGAAGTCTCGTTCGAACGAGGTCGTTCGAACGAGAGTTCATTCGAACGAAGTGGGCATCTAATGAGATCTCGTTCGAATGAAAGGCATTGAATGAACATCCCACTTGTTAGAAGGCAAACAGTCAACTCGTTAGAAGCTCGTTCGAACGAGCTCGTTCGAACGACCTGGGCAGGTCTTCTAACGAGGTGACAGTTCGAGCCCAGAATTTCTAAATTCGTTTTTCCTCCAACTTTCTCTTCTCAAAACTCATCCAAACATTATCCCAACAGTGTTTTAAGGTTTCTAATCATTCATAAACATACTTAGGTCGTATATTAACATATATATGGGATCAAATCATCCTAAACCACATCTAATCATCAAATCTCCCCAATTTTCCCCAAATCTCATGAACATGAACCCTAGAAATTTAAATTCTTCAATTTCCATAAATAAATCCGTTTTTGTGATATAAAAGATGTATTTCTATCAGAATAATTATCCAAACATAATTCTACATGCAGTCTCCTTATAAAAATGTGAATTTCTAATTCCAATTCAATGGGTTTTTATCAATCCCCCAAAACAATGAAATTTTCATAAATGTCTAAGCATGGAAGAAACATTCGTTGTAAATAACGTAATTAAACCACTTGCCTCAGATTGTTCTCTGAATTTGATGTTGGATGTTGCTCTTTTTTCCTCTTCAATTTCTCCCAAGGTTGAAGGTTGAAGATGATGGTTATGGTTTCTCTTTTGGGAACTTCTCCTAACCTCTCCTATAACTCCCGTAGCCCTTTAGTTGGTTAAGTGCTGATGATGGCTTAGTGGGTCACTAAATATCCTAATATTTAACTCCCAAAATTCGTTGGTTAATTATCATAAAATTTCAAAATTACCAAAATACCCTTATTAGTTGTCGGTATGGCCCAAAAATGCCCCGGGACCCAAACTTAACCCCCGGCTAGTGTTTTCTGACTATTTCGACCCTTTCGGACTCGTTGGCGCACTCAAAATGACCATATGGTTGATGAAAATAAAATTCACTTTTTAATTCAAATAATTACATTTCTGACGCGACTGTCACACGCGTCCCTACAAAATTTCCCAAATTGCCGAATTTCAATCTCGCGACAATTTCAATATTTCCAATCTTTATATTGCCATATATACACATTATAATTGAATACCAACTCACATCTCGTTAGTATTATATCCGGATTAATTCTGAATTAATACACATTAAATCAATTAATCCCATAAATAAATATCACAAAAATACGGGTATTACATCTAATTTATCATTACTTTGTGTTACTTACTAGTTGTGTATTATTTTATTTCAGGACACGGGGAGTGGCCCTGGGGGTAGGACACATAGGCTCGATGACTATGTGGCAATTCGGATGAAAAAGGGGAAGGACAAGGAGGTGACCCTAATTATCGCAACCACCATTGTAAGTTATAAATGTTTAATTTTTTAAATTATGTTATAATTTTTTTTATTTACATAATTAACTAATCATGTGCTTTTTGTCTTTTCAGAAAAAGCTTAAGGAAGTGCATGAGTCACAGTCTGATGCCGAAAAAGCATCTTTGGCTACACACACACACTCAGCCAAGTGCTTGGGTGGATCACAAGGGGAGGACTAGGGTTATCTCGCGGGTGGGGAAGTCTAGGATCATCGGCACGGAGAAGGAGATGGAGAAGGAGGTAAACTAGGACGAGGATGAGGATGAGGATGAGGATGAGGACTCCACTTCTTCATCGTCGATATGCACGGACTCGATGCCATACGATGATCCATTTCCCATCATGACCCTCGTCGATCATCCTATGTCAACACTCGGTTGGTCGAGCATGCATCTACTTGACATATATTGTGGGCAGCCGATAGCGAGGGGTTTGAGGGATTCGAGCTTCCTCCCGAGTATGATGGTTCATGGGCATCCCCTCAAAAACATTGAGGCAAGGGTGTTCGTCACACATGTGGTGGAGGGAATGGAGAAATCCCCTTTGTGGTTGTGCGAATAATGCAGCATTCAATATGTTGCGGGATGTCTCAATTCATATGTTGTATGTCCCTCCTTCCTCATCCGATCTCCTCAAGACCCTTCTTGATGACATTATTTCTATCTTTTATTTGGATATTTGGATATTGGATTGTATTTGTATTTTTTTATTTTTGTACATGTTGGTTTGGATATGGACATTTGCATTTCTATTTTATTTGGATATGGATTATAGATGCCATGATTTGGTATATTATTTATATTTTATTTGGATATATGTTGTTTGGAGAAGTACAATTTGGCTATAATAGGTACAATTATATTGATGGGCAGTGGCAGTGGTGCCATACTGCCCAACAGTTTTTTTTAAATTCTACCCAAAATTGTCACTGTCAAAGACCGTGACAAGTTTATTTGTCACGAATTTATCACGATCTTCAACCGTGATAATTTGTTTGACTTGTCACGGTCAAAGACCATGACAAAAAGTTCTTAAGGTCAAAGACCTTGAGAGGACTATGACAAGTCTAATGAATTTATCTCTGTCTTTGTCATGAACTTGTCACGGTCAAAGACCGTGACAAGTCTGCTATTTTGGTGTAGTGATAGATCTCAATAAGGCGTGTTCCAAAGATAGTTTCCCTTTTCCTAGAATTGATCAGGTGGAGGATTCCACGATCGGACATGAATTATGAGCTTCATGGATGCCTATTTAGTCAATAACTAGATCTCGATGTTTGAAGGAGACACAAAGAAGAAGTTTTTCATCACAGATAAAGGGACCTACTATTATAAAGTCATATCATTCGGCCAGAAAAATATCGGTGTCACTTATCATAGACTTGTCAACAATATGTTTAAAGATCAGATCGGCAAGACGATGGAGGTTTACATCAATGACATGTTGATAAAAAGTCTGAAGGTTGAGAATCATGTAAAGGATCTAGAAAGAACTTTTTACACCATAGACCACAACAATACAAAGCCGAATCTAACCAAATGTGTTTTTGGTGTCGGCGCTGGAATTTTTTTGGGGTTCATAGTGAATCAAAAGGACATTGAGGCCTACCCAGTCAAGATAAAGACATTGATTGACATGAAAACCTCGAGAAACACATAACACGTTTTAATATTGACAGATATAGTCGTGGTGCTCAATAAGTTCATCTCTTGAATGACAAACAAATGCATACCTTTAAAAAAATTCAATAATCCTTTGTGTGGGATGAAGAATGTGAAAAAACTCTCAAGGAATTGAAATCCTATTTAGGATCACTAATGATTTTGTCTTAGCTTAAGGGGAGAAACTGTATTTGTACCTCACTATTTCAATGTCAACAATCAGCGTGGCGATCGTCCGGGATGACAATGGTACCCAGAAGCCAGTATATTATAAAGATAAAGCATTAAAAGAGGTCGAGACGAGATACCCAAAGATGGAAAAACTTGCATATGCCTTGATACATGTGTCAAGAAAAATGAATTCATACTTTCAAGCTCACACGATGGTAGTACTCACCGATACACCTCTCCAATAAGTCATTCATAAACTTCATAAATCGAGAAGGCTAATGGCTTGATCGGTTAAGTTTTATATCATCTATCTGCTAAGGTACACAATCAAGGGGCGAGTTTTGGCAAATTTTATGGTAGAGTTCACCTTGGAACCACGCAATGAGACATAATTGGAAATACAAGCTCAGAATCAAGAACAAGATGAAAACTCATAATGAATTGTCAAAATTGTTGAAGCTAAAAGTGCAATTAGTGCACCAGAACTAGATTTACTGGTAAAAAATGGTGTCCTTACTGAAGGCCCATTCTCGTCAGATATCCATATGTGGAATTTATATATTAATGGCTCATCTTGTGTAGCTGGTAGTGGGGTTAGGCAGATTTTGTTGGCCCCAAACGAGATCAATATCGAGTGTACACTAAGGTTTAATTTCAAGGCATCTAATAAAGATGTCGAGTACGAGGCCTGCTAGCAGGACTTGCGCTCACAAAAGTGATAGGTGATGGCCAACTATCCGCCCATAGTAATTCACAATTGGTAGTGAACTAGGTACGGGAATCTATGAGGCAAAAGATGAGGAAATGTCAGAATACCTACAAAGAGTGAAGACCACACTGGCATGTTTTTAGGGAGTAAAAGTAAAGATAATTTCGAGAACTGAGAAAAGAAAAGAAGATGCCCTTGCAAGGCGTGCCTCAAATAAGAAAATCGAGATTCGAAGAACCATTCCAATTGAGATGCTCCAAGATCCAATCATTGATCGTGAGGAGGCCGATAGTACAAAATATTTTATCTTGCATGGACCAAATTAGTGATTACTTTAGGGAAGAAAAACTTCCAGGGGTAAGAGCGAAAGAAGAAAGGTATGCTACTGAGCCGCTAAATTCACCATCATAAGTAATGTATTATACAAACGGGGTTATATTCTCCCAGTGTTAAGGTGTATGCATCCAACGAAAGTAAGTTATGTTCTCAAAGATATTTACGAGGGGAGATACGTGAGCCGTATTAGAGGAAGGTCATTGGTAAATAAATCATAACGCAAGGCTACTATTGGCCAAACTTGGCTAAAGATGTAGTCGAGCATGTTCTTAAATACGAAAAGTGTCAGCACTTTTCCAATATATCTCATCACTCATTTTTTCCTATCTCCATCCCATGAACCTTTGAAATATGGAGAATCGATCTAGTCGACCCACTACCGAGGGATAAAGGGAACTTTAGCTTCCTTATCATTGCGATTTATTATTTTCAAAATGGGTAGAGCCAGAGGCGATGGTAACTATCCCTATAGAGAAATAGTTTAGGTTCGTTTGGAGAAATATCATTTGTTGATATGGATTCACACATTTTGATATTAGACAATGGAAAGAAATTCAAGAATAAGTCCTTGTCTGCCTACTGTGGTAGGGTCGACATAAAGCAATTCTTCTCGGCTGCAGACCAACCTCAGATAAATGGGCAAACCAAGTTAACCAATTAGATGATACTGGATAAACAAAAGAAAAAGTTAGAACATTCCAAAGGAAAGTGGGTTGATAAGTTGTACAGTGTCCTATGGGAATATCGGACCACTGAAAGGATGTCGAAAGGAGAAATGCCTTTTATGCTAGCATATGGTTCGGAGGAATTCATCCCAACTAAAATTGGGTTTCCAAGTCATAGAGACCATACATATGATCCGTAGAAAAATTTGAAGAGAGGAGACTTGATTTATAGCAATTGAAGAGAGCTGAGAAGACACGAAAATATGACAATCGACCGATCAATAGAGAGCTGCAAAGTTCTAAAACAAAATAGTCAAGGCTTGTTCGATGAAAGTTGGTGATCTTGTACTAAAAAATGGTGATCCATAAAGCTAAAAACCTCCATGCAGATTGGCATGGGTCATACAAAGTCACGGAAGAAGTATTTTCAGGTACTCATCGTCCGAAAAATTTGGAAGGAGAAGCATTAAGAAATTCGTGGAATACTGATCATCTGAAGAAATATTATCATTTAGACTATGTAATAGCTTCAAATCACTTCCATAAAATGTAATTGAATTTTAGTACAAGAAATAGTAATGAAACGAAGTGTTGTCTCATATTGAGCAAATTTTGTCTCTGGTTATCGTATACTCATGAGAACTCTCTCTCGGCGGAATGAGAATGCTTGGAATCTCGTCTCCTAATCATGTCTCAATTTAAACCTTGAGAGGTGGAAAATTAACATCATTATTTTATGGTGACACTTAACATGATTATTTTATGTTGAAGCAAAAATGAAAGATCTCTCTTGTCGGTATGGGAATGCTTGGAGTCTCGTCTCCTATGCATGTCTAAATATAAACCTTGAGAGGTGGAAAAATTAACATCATTATATTATGGTGACATTTAACATAATTATTTTATGGTGACACTTGACATCATTATTTTAGGGTCAAAGAAAAATAAAATATATCTCTATGCGGTACGAGAGTTCTTGGAGTCTCGTCTCCTAGGCATGTCTCAATACAAACCCCGAGATGTGTGATTCTTAACATCATTATTTTAAAGTGACACTTAACATCATTATTTTTTGGTGAAAGAAAAATGAAATCTCTCTCTCGCTAGTACGAGTGTGCTTGGAGTCTCATTTTCTAAGCATGTCTCAATACAAACCCCAAGAGGTGGGAAACTTAACATCTTTATTTTATGGTGTCACTTAACATCATTATTTTATGCTGAAGGAAAAACGAAACATCTCTCTTGGTGATACGAGAGTTCTTAGGGTCTCGTTTCATAGGCATGTCTTAATACAAACCCCGAGAGATGGGACACTTAAATCATTATTTTATGTTGACAATTAGCATCATTATTTTATGGTGAAAGAAAAATTAAATCTCTCTCTCGATGGTACGAGATTTATTGGACTCTCATATCCTATACATGTCTTCATACAAACACCGAGAGCTGGGATAACTTATTTTATGGTAAAACTTAACATCATTATTTTATGGGGAAAGAAAAATAAAATCGTTCTCTCAACAGTACGAGAGTACTTGGAATCTCGCCTCATAGGCATGCCTCAATACAAACCCCTAAAGGTAGGAAAATTAACATCATTATTTCATGAAGACACTTAACATCATTATTACATGGTGAAAATGAAACATCATTGTTATATGGTGAGTAACACAAAAAAAAAAATTACAAGTATGTAGGCATAATGACGAAAAAAAGGCAGAACATATCATTATCATTCACATAACAAACAAAAATAAACCAACAAAGGGGAACAAATAATTATTAAAATCCCAAAATATGGGACGAGATTAATGTTTATACAAAATAAGTTAAGCATCATAGACCACAAATGGTCACCCAAAAATATTATAAATAGAATAAGTTAAGTCTCTATCTCCAAGTCACTAGCAATGGTAGCTTTAGGGACGGTCGACTCCTCTTGAACAATGGTGGCCTCTTGGTTACCAACCTAATTTTCTTCTTCAACAATTTGATTTTCTTTCTTGACCTCCAACCTTGGCCCCAACGGTCCTTTCATTAGAACCCTAATCTTGAATCTCCTCTATAGTAATAATGGTTTCAAGACCCAAGAAGATCAAAGAGTCGAGAGTATCATCCACTTCAGGGTATCTCGTGACAAGGTCTAGAAATTAGGTAATCACCTGCCAACACATATCTTTAGATCCCTCCTCTAGGTATTGAATGGTGTACCCAGCAAACTCCCTTATTGGCCTTGCCCCACTGCTTCAGAGATTTTTTATGATCATCTTTCAATGCAAAAAGATGAGCCTTGTATTCGTCTCAAATCTTTATCAGCTCCTTTTCATGAGCATCTTTGTCATAAACTTTCTGGTTTTTCATATCGAACATCCTCTACCTGGCCTATTCAGTCAGTTTGATCTTTAGCTCTCTATCCACCACACAATGATGAAGGTGCTAAAGAGCAAAGACATAATATAACAAGGCAGATACGAGAAATAAAAGTAAGTACGAGATGAGACAACACTTTTTAAAAAATATGAAGTAAAGTTATTACTTGAGTAACCCTGTGAGGAGAGAAGATGGAAACTCTAGTAGTGCTCTGAGCATCAAAGAAGTGGTAGTCACAAGAAGGAATTACTGACGAGATAACTTTCTCAGCCTTTGTTTTGTTCCCAAGAAGAGACTCCCGATTTAAAGTAAGCAAAGCAAGATGCGCGACCGTCGACATGTCATTATAATTGGGAACACTAGGGGTAGGAGGTCATCTCAGATATTTTCTTTTCTTTTGCTATTATTGGACGATCCCTGACCCAGTGGCCTCTTTTGCCAATAATTGTAGCCTTCTTCTTAGGTACTGCTAGTTGGGAAGTATTGCCTTTTAACTTGGAAAAAATGTTGCCAGTGATAGGAGGTGCCATTTCTTAAACATGGTCTGGAGTATTCTCATGACGATCTACAAAATGAATAAAATTAACAACTATCAGTATCGGCTAAAAATTGAGAAAATAATAAAAGTTAGTAAAATCTCAAATAGTTGAGAATCTTACAAAGAGGCTCTAATGGGGCCGACCCCATTCTAACAAAGTTAAGGATCTCGGGTTGGATCAGCTACTCCTAAAGTATGAGACCATCAGACCCTCTCAGCTGGTCAATCCTCTCCCTATTTCTTGTACTCAATCCAGGGTCAATCGAGACTATAATCTTGTCCTATTTTTGAGGTGTCTTGATTTCCCTGTGCAAGAATGGCTTATTATCTCCAAACTCTCATAAGCCTAAAATGAATAATGCTGAGACTTTAAGTTATGAATTAAAGCCTGTTCACATGAAACAACTTTCAGTCTGGCTTTCAGGAGATGAAATGGTAATAGAAGGGTTTGAATTTTATAGTAACAATTGAATGGAAAGTTCAGAAGACGTTTGGGGGTAAATCCTCCTAGTAGGAAATCCTCTAGAGAATAACTGACCCGGCAATAGTCCTCCAAGCACTGAGGGCTAGTTGGGCTAGGGAAATGTCGATAGCAGAGAGAATTACCCTAATGTCTGGCCTAAAGGGAAGCCAAAAACCTACTTTGAATATTTTAGGGTTCCTACTTTTAATAAATTTTAGGGGTCCTTTCCCTTTCTCCAAAAAAAAAGAATATTTTCTTATCTCTATTCCTGAGGTCGTATTACCTCTCGTCCTCATCTGGCACACTCATATATATTGAAGGGTCAATACCGTACAAATGTCGCCAGATAATAGAAGATGAGTCTCTTGGATGTCACTCATACAGGACGGGTATACACTTGGGTCACACTCAAAAACTTCCCCCTCTTTATCCTTAATAACAAGATCCTTCCCACATTATTCTCGGCCTAAATAAGCCTCCTTGGTCATTGCAATTATGAGTTGGGTTATCATAGGGGTAGAGGAATATTATCTTGAGTCTCCTCATAAAAAATATCGTACATTGGGGGCTCATGCAAGGATAAATTTCCAATTGAGTTAATTTGTATGTGTTAGCTTAATTCTAGGCAAAACTATTTTCATCATTGGATAAAAGTTGTATTTGTGTCCTTTCAATCCTATGATATTTATTTTAAATATGTAGCCTCCAAGTCGAACCAATCACATCATATGACGTATTTAATGCCACATTTTCATCATCAACAGTCCAAGAATCTCTCAGGTATGAATGCCTATATTATGTTGAGACTTTGAAATTTTTTTATGGTGTGTTAAAGTTTTTGTTCAACTATTTTAATATGACTTTATATTTTTTTCTATAAAAATAGTTTGATTTTTCTCAGGTCGATCGAACGAGATTTGTGGTCGTTCAAATGAGACATGAGGTCAATTGTTCCTTGTGTTTGTTTCTCGTTTGAAGTTTCGTTCTCATCTCATTCGAATGAGATGCCTATGATGTTGGAACGAGATTGAATGTTGTTCGAATTACCGGAGTAGTTTTTGAAAAATGATAGTTTTTTCATGTAGTTTTTCTCTTAACCTCCCACTATTTTCCCTCCATTTATGTAGTGCGGGAGTGCAGTTTTCAACATGAACTTTTCAAGCCTTTCGAGAAAAATTATCTCTAAGAAGTTCATCCATGTTTAAGACTTTTCCAACATCCTAGTTGGTGAAACCTTTAAGAAAAGTCAAGAGTGCTTGTGTTTACACCCAAATAGTTTCATGATCCAAGATTTTACAAAATATATGTTTTTAGATCATAGTTTTGACACCGTGCTTATTTTGTACATTCATACGGATTGTTTCTTACGAAGGATTCCATGTTCGTTGATGTACATAAGGTTGACTCCATATGTGTGATGGTAGAAGTACCCCATCAGTGGACTCCGAGACGTAGGTTTACTCCTTCGTTGTCACTAGGCAGAGGTGGAACGAGTAAAGAACGTTAAGGCTTGGAAGGGTGTCGAGTTGTTGTGTAAGTCTTTTGTCGTGTCCTTGTATTAAATTGGTACTTAGGGGACTTATGGCCGGGTTGTCCAAGGTTTTTCCCGTAGCGAGCTTTTCTCATACATCGAGGCATTATGGTTTTGTATTTTATCTTGAAAATTCTTAACTAGATGCATGAATAGGTTTAACAAGATTAAAATTGGTTTAATCGTAAAAATGGTGTAATTGGTGCTTAATTCATTTGGTAATTTAGTTTATTTTAATACAAATTCAGAAAAAGTTTAATTTGGAAAAATTCATATTCAGTTTGGTTTGTATAAGTTTGAACTTGAATTAAAGTCTCGTTTTATAAGAGATAATATAAATTTGAAGAAAGTCAAAATTTTGGAATATGTCGTGCATAACATATAATTCTAGTAATCCTATTTTCAAATTGGAATCACAGTGGGAACCCTAAATTATCGTATTAGATCCTTTTCAGTTTGAATATGGAAAAATTATCATTTTCGAGGTTTTGGGTTTTTTATGGTTCTAACTATGCATACTGGAAAGTGCGTGTGAGGTCGGTAATTAAGCCGTTAGGTGAACGGGTTTGGCTATCGATCATTCAAGAGTGGTACCCACCAACATGTTTGGTATAAGAAGATAGATTTCCTAAACATGTAGAAATATGGAGTGAGGATGAGGTTAAGCTATCAAATTTCAATTCTCATGATTTAAATGCTCTTTTTAGTGTGGTCACACTAGAGGAGTTCCGTCGAATTATGATGTGTGAAACGTCTAAGGAGGCATGGGACATACACCAACTCACCCACAAAAGTGCAAGTGTTGTTAAGGCTTCTAAACTCCAAAATCTCACCACTCAACTTGAAACCATCAAAATGGATGATAATGAGTCTTTTGATGAGTTCTATGCTAGATTCTCTGATATCATTAACTTGTCTTTTGACTTAGGAGAGAAGATATCGATAATCGTGTTATAAAGAAAATTTTAAGGTCATTACTCGATAGGTTTAATCCAAAAGTGATCGTTTTGAATTCTTTAGGTACTTTAGACTCAATGAAACTAGAAGAGCTTGTATGTGACTTACAAACCTATGAGCTTGACATGTTTAACACCAAGGATGTGAAAATTAAGGATAAGGGCATAGCTTTGAAAGCCCAGAAGGAGGAAACACATGTTTTGAATGATGAGTTTGACATCGACTCGGATGATATGGCTATGTTTTCTAAGAATTTTAGAAAATTTCTTAAGTTTAATAAAGAGAAATTTAAAAATAATTTTAAGAAATTTGAGAAGTCTAAGTATAACTAAGTCGAGAAAATCGATAAAAATCGTAATGATGATCTTAAGAGGAATAAGTCACATAGGTGTTTTGGTTGTGAAGTTTATGTCCATAGTGTAGCCAAGTGTCCCACTAAACTAAGGAAAAAAGGGAAAGAAACCCATTGCTTACAATTCCACTCTTAGTGATAGTGATCCGGAATAGTGACCCGATTCCCCCATTGAGTGCAACTTCATCGCATTTATGGCTACTCATATGAGCATTGATGATGAATCTGCCCAGAAGATAGTTAATTGCATGACACTTTTGAGGCCATTGTTTCTGAATTCCATGTATTTGATGG
The DNA here is from genome assembly GCA_949130495.1 of Sambucus nigra. Taxonomy (NCBI): domain Eukaryota; kingdom Viridiplantae; phylum Streptophyta; class Magnoliopsida; order Dipsacales; family Adoxaceae; genus Sambucus; species Sambucus nigra. Next base: position 382,310,852 of record OX422224.1, read on the forward strand.
TAAAGTGAGTGGATAAGAGAGTGAGAATGAAGAAGATGAAGACGAGAGTGAACTCCAAGTTTCCATCCGTGAGTTATATGCGAAATCTTTAAAAATTGAAAAAGGTAAACTTGGGGTTAAAAGCTTGGATGAAAGAATGCATTATAGGTAATAATGAGAGTATTTCAATTAAAGACCTTAGGGCACGTGAGAGGACTCTTCGAGAGAAGATACATTATGTTGAAGGTGAGAAATAGAGTCTTTGAGGTTTAATAGAGGCTATAAAGAAAGAGCTTCTTGAGATTGAAGAGAATAGGAGTTTAATTAAGTCTAGGATAGTGGAGCTTAAGGATAAGTTGAGAGACTCGAGTCATGTCAAATTTTATTTGGAATGTAGGTCAGACAAGTTGGATAAAATTTTAGGCATTGTCCAAATCAAATATGACAAGTGCGGAATTGGCTTTGATTCTAAAGATGCTCCCGCCAACAAAGTCAATACCATACATTTGAAGGAGTCAACTATGAACGCTAGAAAAGATCAACCCTTAGGTAATACTTCTCACTGTGATTTATTTTTCACACATTGTGGTATGAAGGGTCACCTTAGGAGGTTTTGTTTCAATCTTAGAAATGGTCCTAGGAAGCCCAAGGGTAAAGTCACCAAGGGCATCAAAACCTGAGAGCATCACATTACACCTATGTGGTTTAGGAGATCCAATTTGGGAGCTTTACATGATAGACTTTATGATTCTCATTTTCTTTCACATGATACTTCCCATGCTAGATCTAAAGGTTGATTGTGTTATCTTTGTTTACATACACTAGTTGTTATTCACAGTATATTCTTGCTAGTTGTATGTTTATTAGTCATATTCTAGTCTATGCTTCATCGTGTATATTTTGCTAGAATCATGACAAGTGTATCTTTTTTTTTTGTATTTATTGAGTCTTATGGAAAAATACAAAAAGATTTTGTATGTCTTTTGAATTTTCTTTGTTTTTAATATTTATTTGTAAAATTTGAAACTTAAAAATGTTTTTGTGTATTTTAGTTTTACACATTTCATGTGGCATATCCTTGTGTTTGAATCCTGTATCACTTTTCGTTTCTATGTGGCTAGAACTTTTCATTATGAATTTAAATGCTTAAATTGTTCTTTATCATGCTTGCATGGAGTAGTTTGACTTTGATTTTTTTAATGGATTCTCTTTGTATATGCCTCCTCACACACATGCACAAGCTTTTTGAATGTTAACTTCACATGTTATATTAAGCTGACTGAGATGTTCTCCCGTTAATTTTGTCATCTACATATTTTGTGACTATGGGGGATTTGTGCATGTAAGAACCTTGCCCATGAGATTTGTTTGAATTATGTGCACAGGAAAGGTTTATGGAAGGAGAAAATATCCTTTGCGTGAAAGCCATCGTTGGCAAGAGCCTAAAGAAAAGATTAAAATGCAATAAAATTCAAAAACAGTTCTAAAGGCCAACATAGTTTTGTTTGATCATTCAAAAGAAATGGCTTCAAAAGAATAGAGAAAAAAAAAAAGAAAAGAAACTATGTAATTTGTTTATCTTTAAGGGTGTTTAATTGAACATCAATGGCTTTGCACAATGAATCTTAGTTATGCTTATTATGTTATGACTCTATTGATTTGTAGCATCACCAAAATTTTAGGCTTGTGTACATTGTGCTTGTTTGTTCTTTGAGTTCACATTATTTTATCACATAAGGCTAAATCTTAGTTGATAAAGTTTTACGATCAAATAGAACTCTGTGATCATTTTTAAGTGATTGGGTCATAACTCTTTTATCTCTAGTTCACACCCATTCATTATGTTTACCACATTTGGTTTAGAGACATTTATGCCATGTGGAAAGATTATCGTGATTAGTGTCTTATGTGGTCTTTATACCTATATATATGTGTGCTTATGCTTCTTTGACAAATGTTAATGCTTATATATATGGTATAATTTTCTCTGAGTCTTTGCTTTTGCATCTAGTCCTTGTATGCTATTGTTTCATATTAATATATATCTTGTTGTGATTTTTCAGTGACATCTCATGCTTATCTTAGTTCATTCTAGTTGATATCATTTTTCTATCGCATCGTAGTTGGTATTTATTGTGCTTTATGTGGATTAGTTATTTTTGTGTTGCCATGTTTCTTTGTTATTTCTTGTATCACTATACACCATTGCACGATATAGTTTTTTTTCCCTTATACTTATCCCTTGTTTCATTTAGGGGAGAATTTTTTTAAATTGGGGAGAAATTAATTATTTTATGCAAATAATCTTTGTATATAATTGAACAAAAAGGGGAAGAAATGATATCTAACTTTTTTCATTTGGGTAGATCTAACTTAGGGGGAGACGTCCTTTCTTAAGTAAACATTGTGAGATAAAGAAGGAGGATTTAATTATGCAATTTATTTTGTTATATTCCATATGTGTTTTACGGTGTGTTTAAGTGTGCAGGTTTTTAACCATGTGACAACATTTTTAATGCAAAGCTTCTCAGAATATGTGTCGGTCAAGCATCTGTAATTTTTTTTTGGGGTTGGGATTGAGTCTTTTAGATAAGCTTGACGGACCATATGATTTTATTTTTGGTTTTGTCCCGGAATAGCCAAAGGGGCAGATTGGTAAGGACAAATTTCCAATTGAGTCAATTTACATGTGTTGTCTTAATTTCGGACAAAACTATTTGAGTCATATGATAGAAGTTGTATTTGTGACCTTTCAAGCCTATGACATTTTTATTGAAGACGTAGCGACCAAGTCGAAGCGATCACATCCTATGCCGTGTGTAGTGCCTCGTTTTCGTCATCAACAGTCCAAGAATCTCTCAGGTACAAATGTCAATATTATTTTGAGACTTCGGAATTTTTTTTATTAGACGTTAAAATTTTTGTTCAACTACTTTAAAATGACTTTATATTTTTTTTTGAAAAAATAGATTGATTTTTCCTAGGCTTTCACAGATCGTTCAAACGAGATTTGTGGTCGTTCGAATGAGATATCTAACGAGGTCAATTTTGTCTTGTGTTTCTTTCTCATTTGAAGATTGAATGTCGTTCGAACGATCGAAGAAGTTTTTGAGAAATGACAGTTTTTTCATGCAATTTTTCTCTTAACCTCCCACTATTTTTTCCCAACCATTTTTGTAGTGGAGGAGTGCAGTTTTCAACATGAACTTTTCAAGCCTTTAGAGAAAAAATTCTCTCTAATAAGTTCATCCATGTTTAATACTTTTCCAACATCGTAGTGGGAGAAACCTTTAAGAAAAGTCATGAGTGTTTGTGTTTACACCCAACTAATTTCATGATCCATGATTCTACACAATATATGTTTTGAGATCATAGTTTTGGCACTGTGTTTGTTCCGTACATTCATACGGATTGTTTCTTATGGAGGATTATGTGTTCATTGATGTACATACGGTGGACTCTGTATGCGTGATGGTAGAAGTTCCCCATCGGTGGACTCAGAGATGTAGATGGATTCATGTGTTGTCACTAGGCAGGGGTGGAAGGAACGAAGAGCGTCAAGGCTTGTGGGGGCATCAAGGCTTGTGGGGGCGTCAATTCGATTCGTAAGTCTTCTGTCGTGTCCTTGTATTAAATCCGTACTTTGTAGACTTATGGATGGGTTGTCCAAGGTTTTTCCCGTTGTGATTTTTCCTCATACATCGGGGCATTATGGTTGTGTATTTTATCTTGCAAATTCATACCTAGATGCATACATAGGTTTAATAAGATAAAAATTGGTTTAATCACAAAAATGATGTAATTGGTGCTTAATTCATTTGGGTAAGAGTCTACTTTAATTCAAATTCAGAAAATGTTTAATTTGGAAAAATTCATATTTAGTTTGGTTTGTATAAATTTCAACTTGAATTGACGTGTTATTTTGTAAGAGATAATTTATATTTGAAGAAAGTAAAAATTTTGGAATATGCCATGCATAACATATAATTCCTGTAATCCTATTTTCAACTCAAGATACCGTGTTGACATAACGACGAGCTAGGATAATCTCTATTACTTTACTCAGCAAAGTCTGTTGTCTTGGCCAAGCCAGGATGAACAACAATCACCCTTATAGCCGCATCAAAGGAATCAGAGTTCGCAGTGTCTACATGAGGGTTCAAAATTTCGGATGGGCTATAACCTTTGGAGGATAACATACTATCACTAATAATTATGGTAACACTTGGAGAATTAACTTCAAGTGTAGTTTCCTGGTTGGAAAAGTTGGTAAAACACAAATAATGAGGTGCTATAGCTAAAGATGTCGAAGTCAAAGGTGTCGGGGGAATCCTGACGAGAGCTACATCTATTAAATTACTCCTCGGCCTCTTCCCTCTCTCAACGAACATGGCCTCAAAGGCAATGTATCTGTACCCAAGTCTCGTATAAATTTTGGTACATTCAAAAACTTATATTTAAAAGGTTTCTAAGGTTGGGAGGATCAAGTGGGGAAAAGGAATCATTTTTTATGAAGAACACTCAAGAACACAAAACCCAGTCTAAATCGAAAGTCACAAAAAAATATCAAACTCCACCAAACCTCGATAAAATTCCTAATTACTAATAAAAACCTAAGCAGTAACCTAGCACAACCAATGAACCACCATAAACTCCTATAGCTAACACCCAAACTCCACTATAGAGGGAAGTGCAAAACCCAAAAAAATTATCGAAAAAACAGAAGGAAAAACTAATGGAAACAATAATGAAATGATAAAAGAAGTATTTTAGAGGTACCTGGAAGATAAAGGAGAGACTGGAGAATGACGGGACTTGTGGAAGAAGATTATAGGAGAAGGCTAAAGGAGAAAAATCCTTGAGAGAGAAAGAGGGCTTTATTTTTTCTCTAATTTGGAAGTTTGGAAAAATAGAAAAAGTGAGAGAGGAATCCCACCTAAACAAAACTTCAACACTCAAAATAGGCAATGATGAGACACGATTTTCAAGGCCAGGATGGCGTGAACGCAATGTGTGTGGGTGAGGCGTGCCTTGAAAATGCACCAAATTTCTTCGAATCACACTGCCAATGATGCAACCAAGGGATGATCAACAATTGGTAGATATATCAAAATGGGATGTAACTCCAGAGAAAATGGGGGTGATATGACCATTACATTTGACGATCTGACCATTCTGTCTCCAAAATATGACTAACACCTAGTAGATAGCTAGGCCTCCAAAGTTGTGACCTGTAATCCTTTCATCAAGATGAGACGAGACACTAATCAGAGTCACCCCGAAGTCAAAGGGGACCTAGTTAAAACCTCATCCTCTAATGAACATAGGATGCTAAGTTCTAGGGGTAATTGATATACACAAGTATAGTCTCATCCAGGTGGCACCCAGGTATATAACCACACTACAGTCTCGTCTCATAGGCGAGACCAGTATCACCCTGAATGATACCTCCTATAAATATGTCCATCTAGGCGTGGAAAGCATGACATCGGCATTTAAGTTATATCTACACAAAACCATTATTGGATATCAATAACCCCACTTGAGGAAATATTCACCATGATTATATTGCTTTATGGATAGATAGATGTCACTTTCTCATAGGCCACGACCTCAGCCGGGCATTGGATATGTGTTGGGGGTGACACTACGCACCGCCAACATATATAAGTCACACTATGTCTTATTCTTTTGGATAAAATTCCAGAAACCCTATTGTTACTCTGTTAAACTTGATCAAAAAGAGATCTTGTGTATGTCTTCTATGCACATTAATGTCCTCTTATAGTCAAAACACTCTCATACTTTATATAGTGGACGTAGGCCAAGGCCGAACCAATTAAAACTTTGTGTTCTTCTCTATCTCTCTTATCTCTTCTATTAAATTTCTTATCAATTACCATTTTATTATATCCACGCAACACTTTCATCCTGGGTGAATCCATTATATGGTCTTATTATCATCAGTTAAAAGATCATACACATTCACTTTCATGTGAAAATATACTTCATTTGATTTAATATGATCATTATCATCCTTACTCATATTTCATACATATATAACACTCACACTCATACTCTTGCATCATAGTACCTTATAGATAATAACCCACTTTGTCTCCCACAAATTGAATATCCAATTTGTTAGTAAATTAATTAGGTGTTCTTAAATCCTTAGTCTAGAGGTTTGCCTCATAATTGATTCATTGGTAAATAAACACAACACGATCAAATATTGGAAACCAAAACAAGGATTGAAAAAAATATATATATTCGAATTTAATGAAAAATCTTTAATACCCATTTGGCCTTATGGCCATTGAGAAATGTTTTGACACACCTAACCCTATATGCTACCTTAATTTATCTTTATATATTATCACAGATGATTATGATGTCAATACCATGAAAATGTGATACATGCCATCACTAAGTGGTTAGTACATACTTCAAAAATGAATGTATATTATTGCAACACATGCTGATTTGTTTGACTCACCATTGAAATATCCTCGAGACATGCTACACGGGTAATTCATTTTACTCACTAGTGAATTTGAACAAATACTTCCATTATTACTATATGACTCGTGAATTAATATTCTCACACTCTACGGCGTTGGTGCCTAGAAATTGTTAAAAGTCACTAGTAATATACACTATTTAAGATATTATTTACCTCATGAGAACTAAATTACACATACATATGATTATACTCACACCTATTTTCTGGCATGAGAAAAAATATGCTCCGATGTATTTACGTGATTATCTTGGTAAACATAGATCGTGTTTAGGAATGTCTCACCGGAGACTTAAAAGCACATGCTAGAGAAAATACATAAATGAATATCCTTCTCATGAAAAGTCATAAGTTGTTAGACATTGAATCTATACCCAAGTTGTGATTTAATATTAAACATATCTTATCAATTTGATGCATTCCCGTCTTTATGAAAATTGAGTGGCAATCCCACTCATGAGATCAAAGTGGCAATCCAACCTTAGTGAATATCGAATGGCATTACCATCCATATGATATTTTGGCACAAATCCTATCCATTATTATCTATAAGGCAATTCCTTCTCATATAAGAACATTCTTAAATAGAAAATACATTCTTACTTAAGAAATGGTGGCAATCCCATCATTGTTGCTCAAAATTGAGCCAAAATGATATATATGTGTATATGTATATATATATATATATATATATATATATATATATATATATATATGCTTAGTGGAATATTGGCGGAAATCACATCACCCTAAGTCATTGCTTAATTATTAAATTGATATAATATGGCATTCTCATATATACATATTGAAATACTTACGAGAAAGTAATTGTAATGGCAATACCATTACATTATGAGAATAAACCAATTGAATCATACTTATGTGTGAAGCCTAAATACTTGATGTATGACTCGTGACTAGCATTGTGAAAATAAAAGATCATACAGGATACTATTGACATTACATACACTTATGCTATCGATGAAAATATTTCAAGTGAGTATGTGAACATAGGGTAATTGAGATTCGAAGAGGAAAAATTATATGTCAAAGGAGGAGGATAGGCTACATATAAACCAAAGATGGAAAATACAAAGTTAAGGGACATTCTTCAAAAATCTATCCCCATAAAAGAAAACCTTTGGCAAAGATGGGTAGATAAAGGGATGCATATAAAGACTATGTACCTAAAATGCATTTTTGTGTAGACACGCATTCTTTAAAAAATTTATCTTAATGAAGTCTCACACTTACACTCATATATATAATGGACAGCCTCACTTAGAAAAATATGTTTTCATAAAAAGACTCTCATGAAAACTTGCACATGAAACAAGAGAATGGCAAATATTTGCTCTCAATAATTAAAGTTTTGACAAAAAAATCCACACTATCCCCACACACACATTGGAAACATTATGAAAATATTGATACAAATTGATCTCACATGACTTTCGCGAAATGAAATTATTCTCATTTTACCCGCACGATCTGTGCATCCCATAAACCAAAATCGAACTGGTATCATAAAACCTTATTCCATAACTTATGAAAGTGTTTTTAAAGAAACATTGTTATTGAAAATAAATTCCTTGAGAATGTTAAAACTTGATTGTCCTTTACTTCACACTGCACTCCCCACTAAATCAGCTACACTCATAGTCAAACCTGTCTACGCAAAAGAACCCTCTCATTTTAGAATCCTTACAACCAAGTATAAAAATAAATAAAAACCCTTTCTACTAAATTCAACTAAGAATGCACATGAAAGAGAAAATATTTTTTCAATAAAACCTTTTCCCAAAAATAAACTTCGCACCATCCCACATAAGTTGTCATGACAAACATACATGACTTATGCACCTCTACTACATTACATGCATACGATTTATCTATTACCATGTCATACTAACCATTACTGGTTGTACACTTTCACATCCAAATGATAGTCATTTCTTAAAACATGAGATAATACACTTTTATCCTCTTCAATAATAACAAATATGATATGAGAAAAAGAGAAGTTATAACAAAACAGGAGAAAAATAGTTTTTCTATATACCAAGTCTCAAAGTGATGGGGTGACTTTCAACCTTTTTTTAAAATTATATTAAATGTATTGTCATCATCAAAAACCAAATGTATTTCAACTAAAAAGGATTTTTTAGGATGACAACACAACTCATATAAGATCATAACGTCACTATCTTCTCTATAATGTACTTGCGATAAAAATGAGTTCTCAATACTTTTTGAGATATATCACTAGGAACACACAAATAAGAAACTCAATGAAGATCCCAATTAATAGAAGATCAATATCAGCCTAGCTCAACCATATACACAAATAAGATCATATAAAAAGCATTAGAGAGAAGTTCAACATCCAACCAGAGATGTTCAAATCTCAATCACATAAACAACATCATGCTAAGAAAGATAAGATCAAAGATCAATCTCAATCATACATGATCTCAAAACACAACAACACAAACAACTCTGAAGATTGCGCAAAAGTCCAAATGACCATTAGTATATTTTTATTATACTTTAGGAACCATTGTAAAAAAATTAAAGTAACATGTTTTAAGACGTATATTCCCAAACCTAACTCACCTAAGCCATCCTTAGAGTCCCTAAACCTTACTCAAAGCGTGGACCCAAACCAAATAAGTTTAGACTAAAACCCTTGAGGTTTAGGCGATAAAACTTTAAGGTTTAGTCGCCTAAAATTCCGAGGAAATAGTTCAGCCAACTAAAATATTTTTAGTTAGATAAAACTTTGAAAAATCCAACCGAAGGAGTTTTAGTTGACTAAAAGTCCATTTCCAGTCGACTAAAAGTGTCAGATTACTTCCAACCTTTTCTCCTAAAACTGTAACCTTTCCTAACTAATTACAAACTTTTTTACCCAATTTTTTTATTGCATCCAACCTTACCCTAACACTATAAATAAATGCCTCTTCATTGGCAACAAACCTATAACTTCAATGCCAAATCTCCATAGAATCCAAATTTTTTTAAACATATTTGAAGAGGGTCCCGATATGTGTGTTTTAAAAAAAATCAATTTTTCTCTTTGAAAAAAGATCCAACTTTTAATTATGCACCAAACCAAGTTGTGAAATCCCAATTCTTACTTTAAATCAATTTTATCTTGATTAATCCTAAACATGCATCTAGTGATTAAAGCAAGTAAAGTAAAGAATACTCACAGTGCCGGATGTACGAGGAAAAAACCCAAAACGGGAAAACAACCTCGGACGGCCCAAGCCAGACAATCACTACGAATAATGGTTTTACAAAGACAGATTAGCCTTACACTAAGACTCGATCCCCACGGGTCTTGACGCTCTTTCTGATCTTCAACCGTTCTTCAATAGTGCCCACGCAGAAATTCCGTCTTCCACGATCTCTGTCCACAACACACGCCTCCACGTATGTCTCGGTGTCCACTGATATGGCTTTGTCTACGATGTCGAACACGATGTCCGTCGCTTCTTCACCGCAAAACCCTTTGTGTTTAATGTGTAGAACAAACAACTTTGGAGCAGCAAGATCACGTAAACATATAAGAATGATATCTCGGATCTTTGCAAACTCTAAGGATGTGTTTATGCTTTGTAAACCTTAGAAAACATGTGCAAACAAGGTTCTGGTTCGTAAAACTTTTTTCCAGAACGCACACCTTACGAAATTATGATGCAAACACTGTTTAAATAGGATTTAAACACCGCCTCGAAAAATGTGTCATTCGAGCGACATAGTAACTCGTTCGAGTGACTTAAGATGTCGTTCGAGCGATATTGTATCTCGTTCGAACGATATCTAATGTCGTTTGAGCGACCTCGCGAAGTTTGACTTTCTGATAAAAACGTCTTTTAACAAAGAGATTCAAATTAGTCAAACTCTATTTCGAGCTTATCATCATAATACGAAGTTTAAACCATTAAAACACTTTTAAAACATTTGAAATCATTTTTCTTTATAAAAATTACATCCTGATCTTTTATAAAAATAATTCCGAGCACCATTAATTATACGCATTCATACCTGAGTGATCTCGGAATGAAATTAACTTTGAAGACGAGTAAACTTGCACAAAATAAACATCGGCATGATTATTTCTTTGAAGCTTTTCCGCTACGTTTTCAATTTCTTCAATACGTCATAGACCAAGTGGGATCTTGACAAAATAAACATCTCCCTATGACATATTACAAACACAGTTTTGTTCACAGAATTAAGTCAAAACAATTCAAGGACTCAATTGGAAATTTATGTCCTTACAAATCTCCCCCTTTGACTATTCCGGGACAAAACTAAACCAGTGAAATGCCTAACCGGGCCGTCAAGCCGTATGATGCCTAAATCCCATCCCATAAACCCAAAATCAAAAATACAGGACACGGACTAATATATGTAGCACCGGCAAGCATGAACTGTCTAAATGTGATGTAGACTTGAAATCTCAAATCGCTGAAGCATACCTACACACATGAGACAGACAAACAGATATCCAGTGAAGTATGGAGGAACAAATGATACCAATTTATATTTCTAATAAAAAAAATCATTTTAAACAAGTGAGCAATTATTTGACACCAATTTGTTACCAATATGAAACAAATCATAAAGATACGCTCAACAAATCTCCCCCAACATCACATACCAAATCTCTCCCCCTTTTGTCTCGAATAGACAATCCAGTGAAAAGATAAACCGATATGAAATATCTAGCATGAGAATATGATACCAAATAGACTCAAGTTGATAGCAATTTTGAAAAATTGAAAACCGCTAGATAATCATGAAACCACCAGCTAAATATGATCAAGCAATGATAAATCGGTAGATAGTAAACCAAGGAATCACACATAGAGTATACCAATCAAAACAAGTGTGATAAACGGACATATATGCAAAATATCAATTTGGAACATAAAAGAACTTGCATATAAACCAATTAATCAAAAAAATGCTTCCTGCAGTAGCAAAAAATATATCAAATTAAGCCAAAGAACTACAAACCAATCAGAAGCAATTTATCACCATGTCGTTCGAACGAGCCAGGGACTTCGCTCAAACGAGATGAGGAAGTCGCTCGAACGAAATACAAATTCGTTCGCGCGAGATGCAATGTCGTTTGAACGACTTCGCGCGACCTGCCAAAATTTCCCAGTTTCCCAGAAATATTATAAAGTATTGCCCAGTGAAAAAATTTCCACAAAAAAAATTCCCGGAAGGGGCTGACAGAAGCAAAATAGTGCTAAAACAGTAAGCTTTTAACACAAAACGCAAAAACTCATTAAAACAAAAAAAATGCGAGTTACATGCAAACATAGTACCGATGTGCTCAAACATGAACATGGAATGAATGGTCGTGAAACTACAACAAATAAGTCACAATTCCAACACATCGAAACGATCAAGAAGCTCTCATTGATAGCGATAAATCATCAAACTTTATCATAGCCAAATGACAATTAAAGTGTGAGCTTAATGAACTAAACATACTACATGCACACAAATCAAGAATTATGACGATTCTACAAACAATAGCGTCAAATTGTAATGTTTCAACATTAGGATTAGTTGTGCAAACCCGTTTAAATTTTCTCCAACCAAACACCCTCATATAAACATACTTTTTCAAGTTCTTTTGAGGTTTCTAGCATTCTCAACTTAGAGAAAATCTTATTGGCCCTTTCTTAGCTTTATGCTTTTTCTTTTTGGTCTCTTTTAAACGGTGGCTTTCACGATGAGTTAATTATTAACTCTCGCAGCCCTTTCCCGTGAATCACTCATCATTTTTACCAATTTTAAATCCTCACGGTAAACGGTTATTACATGCACACTTCTCCTTAAGTCTACTTACGCATAGATGGCAAGATTGAGATAAAAACGCCTCACCAAATTCAAATATGCAAGAGAAGTCAAACATCCATATAAACTCGTGCATGTGTGCAATGTTGGCATATATACAAAGTCGAATCAAGATGCATATCAACTTCGAAACAACCCCATATAAACAATGGTTAAGATCATTCTAAACATCAATAATAATGACCAAATGTCCTAGCCACATGGATAATGAAACGATGGGGAGGGTCCAAGCACACCAATATGCCACATCAAACATGTAAACTCGAAAACAAAAACGAAAATCTTTTTGGCTTTTCAAACATATTTTGACTCAAAGAAAAGCAAAATCTTTTTGGATTTTCAAAAGTTTTCTCAAAAATAGTATCTTTTTGTATTTTTCAAATAAGACTCAAACAAATGAAAACTATAATACAAAATGATACACATGTCATAATACTAGCAATGAATATATCATGAAGCAAACTAGTATATGACAAACATGGCAACACTATCATCCTTTAGATTTAACATGGGAAGAATCAAGTTCCCCCAAATGAGAATCATGAAGTTCAATTCCTAAAGCCACTAAATCTGATTTCCTAACCCAAGTAGGTGTAAAACGGCGCATGGGGGTTTTGGAAACCGGGGCAACTTTATCCCTAAACTTCCTAGGAGCTTGTCTAAGGTCGTAACAATAACGCCTAAGGTGACCTTTCCTACCACAAAATGTGCAAGTGTAGCGGTGGTGGGAATGATTACCTTTATGTGGACCTTTTCTAACTATTCTAGTCTTTCACACACGTGCGGGGGGAATGCGAACAACTCTCTCATCAAAACCTATACCACCCCTATCTCCCTTAATTTGAACGGTGCCTAGGATTTTATCTAACTTTTTCGACCTAGCATCCAAATCAAACATGACTCTAGACGAGTCTTTCAACCTTTCCTTCAACTCGTGAATCCTAGACTTGAGTAGACGCCTAGTCTCCTCAAACTCTAAAATATCCTTTTTCAAGGACTCCATCAAACCACGGAGATTATCTCTCTCTTTCTCCACAAACTCTAGTTTCTCCCTAAACTTCTTCTCTCGTGCCTTAAGATCCTCAAATCAAACTATCATTATTTTCTATGGCATGCTCATTCAACTTAGATTGCAATTTTGAGTTAGCCTTTTTCACCTTCACCGTTTCGGTATACAACTCATTAAACGCATTTTGCAATTCTTTCACATATATCTCCTCCTTGTCACTCTCTTCTCCCTCACTAACATGGGATACACTCAAAACCTCCTCGAAAGTATCATTCACATTAGTATTGTCGTCTTCGCTCACATGACATGCCGTAAACGCAGTAAAGTTACGTTCAATGGGGGAACTCTCTCCCTCTTCCGGTTCACTATCACTTAAAGTGGCACTATAGACAATGGGTTGCTTGCCCTCTTTCTTAAGTCTAGTGGGACACTCCTTAAACTTGTGACCGTACCCCTCACACCCAAAACACTTATCCGACTCATCTCTCTTAGGCTTCTCAAACTTATCCTTAGAGGTGGGATCTACTTTGTTGTTCTTGAATTTTTCAAATTTCTTGGAATCTTTCGATTGCTTTTGAAACTTAATAAATTTTTTAAATTTCTTTGCCAACAAAGCAACATCCTCAAAATCGAAATCGGAATCGGAATCTAAAACTTTAATTTCCTTCTTTCGGGTTTTCAAAGCAATACCCTTTTCTTTCTTAGGCACTTACTTGGAGGTAATCATGTCGATTTCATAGGTTTGTAAGTCACCTACAATTTCTTCTAGTTTCGTTGACTCTAACCTACCCAAGGAGTTTAAAATGGTCACTTTTGCATCAAACCTACTACGCAACGACCTAAGAATTTTCTTAATGACTCGGTTATCGGGAATTTTCTCACCTAGGTTAAACGACGAGTTGACAATATTGGACAACCTAGCATAAAACTCATCAAAAGTCTCACTCTCTAACATCGTAATGGTCTCAAACTGTGTAGTGAGATTTTGAAGTTTTGACGCCCTAACCGCGCTAGTGCCCTCGTGAGTGAGTGCCAAAATATTCCAAGCCTCTTTTGATGTTTCACAAGTCATGATTCAATTATATTCTTCCTGTGTGACATGTGAAGAAATAACGTGCAGACCCTTAGATTTATATTGTGCAAGTCTTTGTTCTGTTTCGGTCCATAACTCAACAGGCTTTAAACTAGTGACCTCACCTACAATAGTGACAGGGGGTGTCCAACCTTTTTCAACTGCAAGCCAAACTCGCTCATCAATAGATTTTAAAGCACATCTCATTCTCATCTTCCAATAAGTGTAATTAGTGCCATCAAAAACAGGAGTTCGAGAAAATTCACTATATCCAGAATTCATCTTTGAAAACACACGGGATCACAAAACAAATAAAAATATTTTCTAGCTCTGATACCAATTTGAAGAGGGTACCGATATGTGTGTTTTAAACAAAATCAATTTTTCTCTTTGAAAAAAGATCCAACTTTTAATTATGCACCAAACCAAGTTGTGAAATCCCAATTCTTACTTTAAATCAATTTTATCTTGATTAATCCTAAACATGCATCTAGTGATTAAAGCAAGTAAAGTAAAGTAAAGAATACTCACAATACCGGATGTACGAGGAAAAAACCCAAAACGGTAAAATAACCTCGGACGGCCCAAGCTAGACAATCACTATGAATAATGGTTTTACAAATACAGATTAGCCTTACACTAAGACTCGATCCCCACGGGTCTTGACGCTCCTTCTGATCTTCAACCGTTCCAATAGTGCCCACGCATAAATTCCGTCTTCCACAATCTCTGTCCACAACACACGCCTCCACGTATGTCTCGGTGTCCACCGATATGGCTTTGATACGTCTACGATGTCGAACACGATGTCCGTCACTTCTTCACCGCAAAACCCTTTGTGTTCAATGTGTAGAACAAACAACTTTGGTGCATATAGATCACGTAAACCTATAAGAATGATATCTCGGATCTTTGCAAACTCTATGGATGTGTTTATGCTTTGTAAACCTTAGAAAACATGTGCAAACAAGGTTCTGGTTCGTAAAACTTTTTTCCAGAAAGCACACCTTACGAAATTATGATGCAAACACTGTTTAAATAGGATTTAAACACCGCCTCGAAAAATATGTCATTCGATCGACATAGTAACTCGTTCGAGCGACTTAAGATGTCGTTCGAGCGACATTGTATCTCGTTCGAACGATATCTAATGTCGTTTGAGCGACCTCGCGAAGTTTGACTTTCTTTGACTTTCTGATAAAAACGTCTCTTAACAAAGAGATTCAAATTAGTTAAACTCTATTTCGAGCTTATCATCATAATACGAAGTTTAAACCATTATAAAAATTACATCCTTATCTTTTATAAAAATAATTCCGAGCACCATTAATTATACGCATTCATACCTGAGTGATCTCGGAATGAAATTAACTTTGAAGACGAGTAAACTTGCACCAAATAAACATCGGCATGATTATTTCTTTGAAGCTTTTCCGCTACGTCTTCAATTTCTTCAATACGTCATAGACCAAGTGGGATCGTGACAAAATAAACATCTCCCTATGACATATTACAAACACAGTTTTGTTCACATAATTAAGTCAAAACAATACAAGGACTCAATTGGAAATTTATGTCCTTACAATAGTGCTATAAAAATCTTCAATTCCCCGCTTGGTTCTATACTTATCAATTTTCTTATCATCGACTTTATGTTCCACGGGAGCTATAATTGGATACTTATGAATTATCAGGGATTTATTAATTCTTCTTGAGGAAGAGTTATTAGCTACCCCCTAATATTCCATATAATCATATTGATCATTTGGAATGTTTTGGAGATAATTCATTGTTGCTTGAAGCATTTAATCTAGTTATTCTGTTTGAGGAATGGTCATGTTGTTTGGGCAATTGATTAGGCATAAATTCTTCACATTTATCCCCATAATTTCGGTATTTTTATGATCCCGTGTGGTGTAAATAACTTGGATTTATCTCATATTTATGCTACTAACCCTTTTTGGTAAGTATTTCTTATTTTTTGTATCTCTTATGTGTTTTACAGGTATTTCATGCACGAAAGATGGAAAAGAGAACTCAAAATAGTGAAAGAAACTAAGAATCGGGCAGTTGAAGGGCATTTTCATAATTTTACAGCCTTATTTCGGAGGTGGGGCCAACTGTAAAGTTGAAGAGCTTTCAATTACAAGAACACTGGAAAAAATGGTACCTCAATCTGAGTTACGGTGAAGAAGTTATGCCCATTTGAAGTTGAGAAGAAATCCAAGAAAAAAGTTGCCAGCTCCGAACCGAACCGAAGCTGAGGAAAAAGAACTGGTCCGCCCATTTGCCACGCACCAGATCCGTTACGAAATTAGTCACGCTCCAGATCCGTTACAAAATTAGTCACGCTTTCTAAGTGTGACAAATTGGCAGATACGGGATTTTTATTTTGTGTTATCTTTTAGACAAAAGAGTTTTATATTTTGGGGACTCTTCTAAATGACCTCTAACCTATATATTTAGTCATTAGGACTCTTTTTATTCATATTTCATTCATGTAAAAGCTCCATAACAAGTAGGAACATCTAGGAGAAGGATTCACATATTTTGCACCATTAATTCAAGAGCTTTTCCTATTTTTCTTTAATCTTTGATTTCTTCTTGCATGTTCTTGTTCTTCAATCTTGTTAAATTTTATTTTCAGCACTTTTATTTATTATTTCTCATATTTCATCTCTCTTTCCAAGAAAGTATGAGTTCATGCAACGTAGATAACGTAGTTTTCATTAATCTCACCATGTTAGGCTAGATTTTCAAAGGTCGGGATACATGAACCCAGCCTGATGTGTTAGTTGCATGTGTATAACATTAATCCTCTGAATTTAGTGATTGATTACGACCATATTGCGTAGGAACACAACAATTGTAGATCTTTATATCTCGTTTGCCTTTGGGTAACCGGGATGTTTTAGAATGCAATTCGAGTGTCACTATCGCGATATCGATTTACTCGTCCTCAGATTAAGTATGCCGCGGGCTTGAACCACGTATATGTAATGCTTGGGAGTACTAAATTCTGGGTCAAATTAATCAGTTAAATTTACGATTAGTATTATATCTGCAATACACTAGGATTGGGGGATTGTATTCCCGTCCTGTTTTTCTCATCTCATAGTTTAAAGTTTTAAATCAGTTTTCATCAGTATTGTAGGTAATTTAGTATAATTGCACCTTTTCATAATTTCATTTAGTTTTAGTCATTCCAAAATTCAAATCATTTTTCCTTTTTCCTTTAGAGTCAGAGTTAGAATTTCCTTATCTATCCAACATCATCACGTTCACTCGTCCTAGTTCCCTTAGAATTTGATACCCAGACTAGCCACTATATTCCGCAAGAGTGTAGTTACAGTTTAGGTTTTCGTATTCTGGTTGGAAGCCGATAACAACGACTAGCGTATTACACGGACGCTCGATTTTCGACTTGATCAGCAATCTACCTTCAGTCTTATTACTCCTTTTACACTGGTTCCTCATGGTTCCATTTGATTTTGTGTTGGTTTTCTTATGTTTAATCATTTTGTTATTTAAATTTTCAAAAAAGTTTATCTGTTCCTCAATCATAGGAATGTTTCTATGATCATCTTCATTATTAGTGGAATAGAGGGGTTCAACACCATATTTCTTATCAAAAGAAGGGAGGGATTCAACTCTTGATAACTACTCAGCACTTTTAAGTCTAGTCTTGAGCTATCAATAAGTTAAATAACTTGTATGTCATCTAGTTATTTGGTATTCCTCTCTGCTTTCTCCTTCAAATCAAAAGTTTGAGTATCATCCATTAGATTATCTTTAGAATTTCAGTTGGTTATTAACTGGACTTCTTCAGTTTCTTCTTCACAACCACCTCGAACTTTTAATGTCAATTTCAAATTTGAGTTGGTTATCATGCGAACCTCTTTAGTTTCTTCTTCACAACCATCTTGAACTTTTAAAGCCAATAGTTATAGCTTAGCAAAATCAAGAGTATCTATATTTATTTCACCATTTGTCATTTGTATTTAGATATTTCTTTCTTTTTGTTCATTCTTCTTTGAATCTTGAACTTTTCCCCTATACTTTGCTTTCTTTAATTTCCTCTCATTAGTTTTTGGGGAAGTTGTAAAGAGGCAATATCTATCATCATAATCTTTTTTAGCAATATAGGCACTATTTGGGCATGTTCTCAAAACATGGAATGTTTTTAATTTGCATTTTTTTAGCATATTTGAGTGTCTATGCCTTGACAAATCTTACCAACTTACACAAATCACCACACGCTTAGTGATTTCACATGGCAAACTTCTCTCTATGTGTGTGGGGTGGGATAAATCTTCCTGCTATTAAACAGGTATCAAATATGTCCTTAAAGTAGAAAATTTGTATACTTCATGCAACGTAAGAGAAATAACATAAAATTAAACACATTCATTAATGTAACAATTCATTTGTATAAAGTGACACCTATCCATTGAACTTCCCTCACATTATATAATGACATTTTCAACCACCCTCAAATAATCACTATCAATCTTAAATATTTTTAAAAATCTAATTACTCGCATTTGTAGCCATATCAAATCAAACTGTTAAATTTAGATTACAATACCTTTAGATAATTAGAAAGATTTAAGCACAATTCATAATTATAATCTTATGTGAACATAATTGTAATGACCTAAAATTTGCATAAATACATCTCTCATTTCTAAATTTTTACACATGATACTTCATATTATAAAAGATTTGTATTTTTAATTTTACATTCATCATGATTACTTTGATAAAACAAAATTTTCCAAATACACATAGTGTCATGAAAAAGTACACACATATAAAAGTATATATGTTCAATTCATTTAGAGGTCCAATATTAATTCATTTTTTTAATTTGGGGCCTATATTTTCTATATTTGTATTTTGGGGTCTAAAAGTGGCCAACTTCACCAATTCGTTTTGGACTACCAAGTGGTTGACGTTTTAACAACTTTACCAACTTTTGCTGGTAGGGTGGTGGCGAGGGAGTGAGGATGGGGGTAGTTTTGGGGCATCGAGGAGGTTGGGATGGTTTACGGGGAAGGGGTGTTGTCGAGTTGAAAGAAACGCAATTGTTTTTTCATTGTTTTCTTTTATTTTTTCTTCTTTTTCATTTTTATTATTTTTTCTAATTTATTTCTTGAAGAAAGTTTAACGAATAAAAGTACTAACTCAAAATCAATTGAAAAAATATATCAAATTTAAAAATGCGATAATTATGAAAAAAACACTTTAATTATTTAGAAGTCATGTCATGTTGATTTGGTCATTAGATATCAATTTTTTGTCCCCAAGTGTGTCTTTATAGATGCAAGTTTACTTGAGGAGGGAGGGGCCTAATTTTTTTCATATTACCTGTTCTATGTCGAGCATATCCGAGATGAGGCGTGGCCCATGAAAATGTCCATTATGTAAAAGTTTCACACTTTGAGGAAAATCATTGTTACAATTGTAATAGAAGGTTGTGTTTGATTTGACTAAGGACAAATTATTATATCAAGCTTTTCTTATTCTCGTACATAATTTATAGGTCAAGTGTTTGGGTATTGAGTAAATGTATTATCTAGTTGCATTTAGGTTAATTTGAATAAAAAATAAGATAGAGGTGAATATTCTCTCATCTTAAATTAAAAGCCATGTTTGGTAATTAAATATGTAACTGTAACAAAATTTACTTTCCAAATCAGATAAAAGAGTTTAAGGCCCTATTATATTAATTTTTATATTAAGACGATCAACATTTTCATCATAAAAAATCCAAAATTTTATTATACTTATCAATCGTTGTTTTCAACTAAACAAAATACCAATTCTACAGGTTATACTATTAATGTATGACTTCTAAACCAATCAAAAGAGGACACATGGATTCATTGTCTACCATGTAATAATGAGATCGTCTCATGTAACAATGAGATCGGCTCAGATACTAGCAGGTCGAACTAGGCATTCTGGTAAGCCCTGGTAATTAAGATAGCACACTCAACGTTATCATTCGACAAAGTTAATCCTATTAAATAGCTCTGTCATAGTAGGCATAAATCAAGTAGTGGCATGATGTCAGCAGCACACCCACGTGTTGAAAAAAGAAAAAAATTACTTGCCACCATGTGTGCCCGTACTCACTTTACAATTGTTCCTCTACTACCATGTAAAATGGGTACTGGTTTAATCTATAAAGACAAGACCCCTGATACACTCTAGTGGACTGGATGGAACAACCCATAAAAAAATACACTAATGCCCATATTTAAGGAGGTGGGAGAAAATAAGGAAAGGACAACTAATTGAGATTACACACTCTCATTCTACTGAATCAATATAATCTACAATTGCACCTGTGGATGTAGGCACCACCTTGGGCCTAACCACTTAAATTTGGATTCATTCCTTTTCTCTCATCTTTCTCTATAACTAGTCTTAGATAATCATTCCATAACAATAATATGGTATTATTCCTATACCAAACAGAAGAGGGCACCTGGATTCATTGTCTACCATATAATAATGAGATCGGCTCATGTAATAATGAGATAGGCTTTATACTAGTAGGGTTGGATTAAATGTTCTAGCTAGTCCTAGTAATTAATAAAGCACACTTAACTCCGTCAATTGACGAACTTAACTCTGTCAAATAGCTCCATCACAGTAGGCATAAGTCAAGAAATGGGATGATGTTAGCAATGCACCTACATACTAGAAACAAACATACATTCCCTCCCGCAATGAGTTCATGTACTAACTTTTTAATAATTAATCTACTACGATGTAAAGTGGGTACTTATTTAATCTATAAGACAAGACCCTCAACGCAGTCTAGTGGACTGACTAGAATATCCCATAAACAGATACACCAACTCCCATATTTAACGAGGCAGGAGAAAATAAGTAAATGAAAACTAATTGAGATTACACACCCCCATTATATTAAACCAACACTATCTACACTTGCACTTGTGGATGTAAGAACCATTTTGTTGCCGAACCACGTAAATCTGGATTCATTCCCTTTCTGTCATCTTTATCTCTATAGCTTGTCCTAGGTAATCATTTCATTGATTTACATAACTTTATCTATTATCGTTTATACTCATATGCCATCTCTAAGACAAAATAAGTATAAAAGTTTTAGGCGATAATAGATTCACTCCATATGTGGGAACGCAACAAGCCATTCGTTGTTTTCTACCATCATTAATGTTTCTTAAACTTGAGGATACCTTTTTTTCTAGTAGACCAGTTATAAGGACATTTTTGTCCGTTATCAATTTATATGTCGTATACCACTACATCGTCGAAGAAGATCAAGATCACATTCACATCAAGACGGATCTGAATAATCAAGGTTCTTCAACAAACAATCTTCGCAAGGTTAACTTTGGTAAGGTTACATTTTAGAGTGCCTTAATAATGCACTTAGAGTACTGGGATTATTTTTCATAAAATATTTTCTAAGTGTTGGAGGGGAGCTTTAAAATTTTTTATTAAATATTTTTTGAACTCATACTATCTAAAGATTTTGTTCTCAGACACCTTTTCATAGAAAAATCATAACTAATTCATAAAAAATCAGAAAAATACGAAACTGGTGGCCACACGTTCGTAGGTCGTTCAAACGAGAAAGGATATCGTTCGAACGAGATAAGGATCTCGTTCAAACGACAGTGTATGTCATTCGAATGAGAATAGTTTTTTTCTGACATGTCATCGCCATGATTTTTAGTATTTAAAGGTTGTAAGACAACTGCATTTCGTGTGGAGAAACACTAGCTTTAAACATAATACGATTTTGAGTGTTTTACTTTATTCTCCAACATTAAAAGAGTTCAATCTCTTGTTTTACAATACACAAAATCCCAATATCTTTTTGTGTAAATTGTTTTGGAACCCAAGAATAGAACTTTGCTATTATTCAAACTTTGTGGGGAGATCTCTACAATCGGAGGGCTACGTGTTATGGTAGAGGGAGTCTCTATAAAGATTTTTAACTGCGTGTCATAGGGAGTGCTTGCGGGTATTCCTAGGTTGATCAGGCTGTGTGTCCTTGTGGTACACCTGTGTGTGAACCACTGCAAATTTGTAGCTGAAGCTTTGAAGGGTAGACGAAGGCATCGTGCGTTACACTTGAGGGAAGTTGTATGTAAGTCAATGGTCTTGTAAATTTTTCAAAGTTCTAGAAATAAAAGTTTTTTCCCCTATGGGGGATTTTTCCTATTATTTGGTTTCCTTTGCATGATTATTGCTTTATGATTTCATATCACTTAGATGCATGTGTTAGGACTGAATTAAAACTTGGGTTTCATAAAATCTGGTTTAGTTGGCACATAATTAAAATTGATTTATTTGAGAAGTCGCATTTATTACGCTGTAGCGGCTCTTTCAAATTGGTATCAGAGCTTTTTAAATTGAGTGCATACCATTACAAATTGGAATCAGAGCGGGTATCACTAATCTATTGCGTTTGATCCTGTTTTTGAAAATTGTGTTGAAAAATCAGTTTTTATCCTGTTTCTCTAAAAAATGACTTTTGGTGGTTTTGATGATTTTTGATTTCAACTTTTTGAAAAATCTAATTGGAAAATTCACACGAACTCTTGTTTTAAATCGTCCGTTGAAAATAATTCTGAGAGGTGTTAGGATTGTGAGGGTGTAAGTCTCACCATAGATGATTGTCCTAAAAATTTGTGGATGAAATTGAATAAACCAACATCTCGTGTTTCTACACTTAGTGATAGTGATTCGGAAGAAGAAGTTTTTTTTGCTTCTAGGCGAGAGTTTCCCACCTGTGTGACTAGTGAAAAAAGTGAAGTGAGTGAGGACGACACTAGCGAGGATGAGCGTGACTTGCAGCCTACTTTCAATGAACTTTATGCTGAATCTTTGAAAATAAAAAAAAAAATTTGAAATTGATAGCACATTCTCAAGAGCGTGCCTTAAAAATTGATAATGATGTTTTGGTTGAAGATCTTAGGGCACGAGAGAAATTTTGAGAGAGAAGCTTGAATATATCGAGGGTGAGAGAGATGATCTTCGAGGCGTGATAGAAGCTATGAAAAAGAAGCTTCTATAGGTTGAGGATTCTAGGTGCCTACTTGAATCTAGGATAAGTGAACTTGAGAAAAGTTTGAGAGATTCGAGTACGGTGAAATTTGATTTGGAGTCTCAGTCCGAAAAGTTAGATAAGATTTTAGGGACTGTCCAAATTAAAAAGGATATGGGTGGGATTGGTTTTGCAAAACATTTTACACCCATTCCCACACATGTAAGAGAGCCTCCTAGGATTGTTAAGAAAGAGGCACCTAAGTTTGTTAGAAAAGATCCCCCTAGGAACATCGTGAGAGAACCTCTTAGGATCATTAAGAGAGAGCCACCTAGGAAAATTCAGAGAGATCCACCTAGGAATTTGAGGAGAGCACCACCTAGGAATTTAAGGATAAGGCCACCGTTAGGTAACATTCCCCGCCCAATTTACACTTGCACACATTGCGGTAACCAAGGTCATCTTAGGTGTTTCTTCTATAAGCTTTTGAGTGTACCTAGGAAACATAAAGAAAGAGTCACACCGGTTCCCAAGACCCCCACACTCCGTTACACATCAATTTGGGTTAGGAAATCAGATTTAGAGGCTTATGATCTAATTGTTCTAACTCTCGTCTTCTTGCATGTGATTTACCCCATGTGAGATCTTTTGGTTGATTGTGTTTATACTTGTCATACGATGGTTGTGCCTCATGATATACTCGTACTAGTGCTATAACTCACTTTGTTGTAGTTTAAATTGCTTTTTCTTATAATAGCTACTATTTTGAATCTGTCACCATCTTTCAGGCATCCTTTTCTAGAAATTTTTTCACTGGGCGTCATTGCAAGACTTTTAGGCAAACTGTGAAAATTTGATATCTCCTTCGAATGAGATTTCTCGCGAGATGCCATGTCGTTCGAAAGATAGGCTGTCTCGTTCGAGCGACCTCTGGAGAATTTTATTCTCTCTCTTTGTAGTACCCTGTGTTTAATGGTTACACTATTGGTACTGCTGGTTGCTTATGGGACACTTTATATGCAGTTATTTCTGTTTTCCATGTTTTAATTGCTAATACTCCTTTGTTCGTTTAATCACACCTGGTTTGACTGATGATTCATTTGTGTGATTTATGTTTGCTATTATAGGATCACTTTCATGATGATATTGTGTATATTGCGGATTGTACTACATTTGTTATGATTTTTCAAAACCCAAAAAGATTTTCGGTTTTGGAAAATTTTGAAAAAGCCAAAATGATTTTTTTTTAAATTGTTTTTGGAAAAATACAAAAAGATTTTATTTTTTTTTTAAAAATTTGAAAAATCCTAAAAGAGTTGTGTATTTTGTTTACACTGTTTATGAATGGACACTTAGGATGACCGAGTCACAATTTCATTCCATTTATCCATGTGAAAAATTGATAGTGTTTTGAGATAAAATATATGTCATCTATGTGCTTTACAATGTTTGGTGTCATTGAGATGTTATTAGATGATACTTCCTACATGTTTGATTCAATATGTTATTTACTGTAAACTTGCATGAATTTGTCTGATTATTGTACTTGTCTATCACATATGGGTAGAGTGTTTCATATAAATCATGTCCTTAAAATGAACCAAGTGCAATAATACGAGAGTAATAAAAGTAGTGCATGTAAAAAACATTACCCATGAGGATTTTTTTTAAACTTAAATAAATGATGAGTGACACGGGAAAGGGTTGCGAGTGAATAACTATCACGTCCTGAAAGCCACAATTTGAAAAGAGCCTGCACAAAACATTAAGGCAATAAAAATATGAAATATGCCAAAATTTGGGCCAATAGGTTTTCTCTAAGTTGAGAATTAAGTACCTCATTAGATATAAAAAAAAATTGTGTTATTATATATGAGGGAGTTTGGTTGGAAAGTAATGAATGGGTTTGCAATTCCTTTGAAAAGTTCTCAAAATGACACTAATTTATTTTGGACGTTATTGGTATGAAAATCACTTAGGTTTTGATTTGTTGATTTGATTTAGTCTAAATCATCTAAATTCAACAACTTTACACCTAAGGATGCTTTTGATGTTCATTCGATAGGAGTACACATATGCATCGTGCACATATGCTTGATTGAATTTTATTACCTATTGAATTTTTTCACACACATTCACTCCATATGCCCGATTTGGTTCTCTAAATGTTATTCATAGTGTGTTTATTTTTGCAAATTATTTTTGTTTGAAAAAATAAAAATAGTTTGTGATCTTTTAAGAAATTTTTCTACATGCACTTAGTTTGATCCATATTTGCGCTCACTTGTCGTGACAACTCTATGCTTTATTGTGTTTATTATTTCCTTGTCTATTTCGAACAAATAAAAAGGGGGAGAACGAATTACGACTTTAAGGGGGGAGTATTTTGAATTATGGGGGAGATTTGAGATTTTATATATGTTTTGATTTGACTTTATGTTTATCTCATTTCAAACTCGATATGTCACGAAGGTATTTTCTTTGTCTCATGTGTGAAGGTACAAAGTTTGAAATTAGTGAATCGCACGCCCCGATGAGAAAAGCTTTGAGGTTTGAAGTTTGTTGAAGATTGAAAAAGTTTGAAGACTTGTCATTTACCTTTTCAGTTTTGGGTTCATGGGAGGGTAGATTTGTATAGGTCATATTTTGATTGATAATTCGGATATTTTTATTTTATACCGGCATAGACATAAGGGAAATTTGTAAGGACATTTTCGTCCGTTATCAATTTATATGTCGTATACCTCTACACCGTCGAAGAAGATCAAGAGAACATTCACATAAAGATGGGTCCGAATAATCAAGGTTCTTAAACAAACAGTCTCCGCAAGGTTAACCTTGGTAAAGTTATATTTTAGAGTACCTTAACAATGCACTTAGAGTATTGGGATTATTTTTCATAATATTTTCTAAGTGTTGGAGCCGAGCTTTAAAAGTTTTTATTAAATTGTTTTTGAATTCATACTATCTAAAGATTTTGTTCTCGGACACCTTTCCGTAGAAAAATCATAACTAATTCATAAAAAATTAGAAAAATACGAAACTGGCGGCCACGCGTTCATAGGTCGTTCAAACGAGATAGAATCTCACTCAAACGATAGCATATGTTGTTCGAACGAGAAGAGTTTTTTTTTACACGTCACCTCCTTGATTTTTAATATTTAAAGGGAGTCAGACTACTGGATTTCGTGTGGAGAAACACTGGCTTTAAACATAATACGATTTTGAGTGTTTTACTTTATTCTCCAACATTAAAAGAGTTCAATCTCTTGTTTTATAATACACAAAATCCCAATATCTTTTTGTGTGAATTGTTTTGGAACCCTAGAATAGAACTTTGCTATTTGGGGAGATCTCTACAATCGGAGGGATGTGTGCTATTGTGGAGGGACTATCTATAAAGCTTTTTGACAGCCTGTCATAAGGAGTGCTTGCGGGTATTCCTGGGTTGATCAGACTACATGTCCTTGTGATATAACTGCGCGTGAACCACAACAGATTTGTAGCTGAAGCTTTGAAGGTTTGATGAAGGCACCGTGCATTACACTTGAGGGAAGTTGTATGTAAGTCAATGGTCTTGAAAAAATTTCAAACTTCTAGAAATAAAAGGTTTTGCCCATGTGGGGGATTTTTCCTGTTATTTGGTTTCCTTTGCATGATTATTGCTTTATGATTTTATATCACTTAGATGCATGTGTTAGGACTGAATTAAAACATGAGTTTCATTAAAACTGGTTTGGTTGGCACACAATTAAAATTGATTTATTTGAGAAGTCGCATTTATTCCGCTGTAGCGGCTCTTTCAAATTGGTATCAGAGCTTTTTAAAATGAGTGCATACCATTACAAATTGGAATCAGAGCGGGTATAGATCATCTATTGCATTTGATCCTGTATTTGAAAATTGCGTTGAAAATTTAGTTTTTGATCCTGTTTCTCTCAAAAATGACTTTTGGTGGTTTTGATGATTTTCGATGTCAACTTTTTAAAAAATCTAATTAGAAAATTCACAAGAACTCTTGTTTTAAATCTTCCGTTGAAAACAATTCTAAGAGGTGTTCGGATTCTGAGGGTGTAGGTCTCACGATAGATGAGTGTCCCAAAAATTTGTGGATGAAATTGAATAAACCAACATCTCGTGTTTCTACACTTAGTGACAGTGATTCGGAAAAAGAAGTTTTTTTTTCTTTTAGGAGAGAGTTTCCCACCTGTGTGACTAGTGATAAAAGTGAGGTGAGTGAGGACGACACTAGTGAGGATAAGCATGACTTGCAAACTACTTTCAATGAACTTTATGCTGAATCTTTGAAAATAAAAAAGGAAAAATTGAAATTGATAGCCCATTTGCAAGAGCGTGCCTTAAAAATTGATAATGATGTTTTGGTTGAAGATCTTAGGGAACGAGAGAAATTTTGAGAGAGAAGCTTGGATATGTCGAGGGTGTTAAAGATGATCTTCGAGGCATGATGGAAGCTATGAAAAAGAAGCTTCTTGAGGTTGAGGATTCTAGGTGCCTATTTGAATCTAGGATAAGTGAACTTGAGAAAAGTTTGAGAGATTCGAGTACGGTAAAATTTGATTTGAGTCTCGGTCCGAAAATTTAGATAAGATTTTAGGGACTGTCCAAATTAAAAAGGATATGGGTGGGATTGGTTTTGCAAAACATTTTACACCCATTCCTACACGTGTAAGAGAGCCTCCTAGGATTGTTAAGAAAGAGGCACCTAAGTTTGTTAGAAAAGATCCCCCTAGGAACATCGTGAGAGAACCTCTTAGGATCATTAAGAGAGATCCACCTAGAAAAATTCAGAGAGAGCCACCTAGGAATTTGAGGAGATCACCACCTAGGAATTTTAGGAGAAGGCCACTGTTAGGTAACATTCACCCCCCCAATTTACACTTGCACACATTGCGATAGACAAGGTCATCTTAGGCATTTCTTCTATAAGCTTTTGAGTGGACCTCACACCGGTTCCCAAGACCCCCACACTCCATTACACATAAATTTGGGTTAGGAAATCAGATTTATAGTCTTATGGTCTAATTGTTCATGACTCTCGTCTTCTTGCAC
The DNA here is from genome assembly GCA_949130495.1 of Sambucus nigra. NCBI lineage: Eukaryota > Viridiplantae > Streptophyta > Magnoliopsida > Dipsacales > Adoxaceae > Sambucus > Sambucus nigra. The sequence continues at coordinate 382,339,446 of OX422224.1, forward strand.
GTGATTCACTCCATGTAAGATCTTTTGGTTGATTGTGTTGATACTTGTCATACGCTGGTTGTGCCTTATGATATACTTGTACTAGTGTTATAAATCACTTTGTTGTAGTTTAAATTGCTTTTTCTTATGATAGCTACTATTTTGAATCTATCAGCATCTTTCAGGCATCCTTTTCTAGAAATTTTTGCACTGGGAATCACTGCATTACTTTTTAGACAAACTGTGAAAATTTTGAATTCTCGATCGAACGAGATTTCTCGTGAGATGCCTTATTGTTCGAATGAAAGGCTATCTCGATCAAGCGACCTCTAGAGAAAAGAAATTTCTCTCTCTTTGCAGTACCCTCTGTTTAATGGCTACACTATTGGTACTGATGGTTGCTTCTAGGACAGTTTATATGCAGTTATTCCTATTTTCCATGCTTTAATTGCTAATACTGCTTTGTTCGTTTAATCACACCTGCTTTGACTGATGATTCATTTATGTGATTTATGTTTTTTAGCACAGGGTGGCTTTCATGATGATATTGTGTCTATTGCTGATTGTACTACATTTGTCATATATTTTTCAAAAACCCAAAAAGATTTTCGATTTTGGAAAATTTTAAAAAAGCCAAAAAGTTTTTTTGTTTTAAATTTTTTTTTGAAAAATACAAAAAGATTTTCATTTTTTTTAAAAAAATTGAAAAATCCAAAAAGAGTTGTGTATTTTGTTTACCTTGTTTATGAATGGACACTTAGGATGATCGAGTCACAATTTCATTTCATTTATCCATGTGACAATTTGATAGTGTTTTGAGACAAAATATCATGTTATCCATGTACTTTACAATGTTTGGTGTCATTGAGATGTTATTAGATGATAATTCTTACATGTTTGACTCAATATGTCCTTTACTTCACACTTGCATGAAGTTGTCTGATTATTGTACTTGTCTATCACATGTTGGCGAGTTTTTTCATCTCAAACTTGTCCTTAAAATGAACTAAGTGCAATAATACGAGAGTAATAAAACTAATGCATGTAAAAACCATTACACGTGACGAATTTGTTTAAATTTAAATAAATGATGAGTGATACGGGAAAGGTTTGCAAGTGAATAACTATCATGTCGTGAAAGCCACCATTTGAAAAGAGCCCGCGCAAAAAATTAAGGCAATACAAAGATGAAATATGCCAAAATTTAGGCCAATAGGTTTTCTCTAAGTTGAGAGTTTAGTACCTCATTAGATATAAAAATTGTGTTATTATATATGAGGGAGTTTGGTTGGAAAGTAATCAATGGATTTTCACGTCATTTGAAAAGTTCTAGAAATGGCACTAATTTGTTTTGGACGTTATTGGTGTGAAAATCATTTAGGCTTTGATTTGTTGATTTGATTTAGTCGATATCATCTAAATTCAATAACTTTTCACCTAAGGATTCTTTTGATGTTCATTCGATAGGAGTACACGTATGCATCGTGTACATATGCTTGATTGAGTTTTATTACCTATTGAATTTTTTCACACACATTCACTCCGTACCCCTGATTTGATTTAGTCGAACGTTTAAATCCATAAAATCACCACTTGATTAATTATTTCCTTCTTTAAAGCTCATTGCCTATAATTTTTGCACTAGAAATTGTTATACGCTACTTTAGGCATTACGACACTCTATTTTTTCTAGAAATAGTACGAACATGGAGGAAAACCTAGAAATCAGTCGAGCCATTGAAGTAATTACCCCTCAATGCCTTTGGGTATGGGAGATCTACAGGGAATCCTAACATGTCTGGCTAGAGGCCAGGAGGCTATGTAGGAGAGCGTAAAGAAACTGACACAAAGTTTTCTGAATGGACAAAACAAACCTGAATTGAACACTAGTATTAATTGCGATACAATCTTAAGTACCATTTAAAAATGTGATACGAAGACTATTTACCCTAGTATTAATCCACTGTTGGACCACGAACTTATATCGTTATATCATTTTAAGATTAAAATCCATTAACTACGAGCGAGATATTTTCCTAATTGGACTGAGATTCTCAACCTAGACCATCATATTAAGTCGAACGGTGACATAATAAGCTTTAGAAGAAAGGGGATGTCATCATCAATCACTATGATGATTCCCTCCTTATAGGCCATACATATTCATTTATCTTTAATGATCATGGTATGCTAAAATAAAACGAACACTAACACTAGCTCCCATGAGTAATGTATGTCTTAACTCTCTAATCCCAAGAGTTCATTTTTAATTTACAACAATTATCCTAAGACATCACTAATACTTGCACATTGAGAACTATTGTTCACATTTACTATATTAAGATACACTTAAAGTACTTAGGATACTATTTTCGTAGTTTTACTTTATGTGTTCTCTTATTAGTGCTACGTGCTAACTTGTACTAACCAGCTTTTACTCCTTTGGGAATAAATTCACGTGATCATCACCATAATATGTTTTTCTCCAAATATTGCTATTAACATCAATCAATAAACTAATCAACCTAACCTATATCAAAGTCTATCCAAGGGATGAATCTATACATTAAGTACGTATTACTTAATGTATATGTTGACCCGACACTTAGTTCTTACTCGTGCGGTTATATTACAACAACGGCAACTAGCCTATGAGTAGTAGATTTTAATGTGTGAGTATGAGATCTTGTTAAATTATTCCTCACTAATCCAGGGCATTAATGGAAATGTCATATCATTATATATTGTTCACAACTCTACTCGTTAATTACTAAATTTTTTCAAAAGCCTTTCCTTAAGTCTTAACACAATTTTATTTCACCTAACCGTTACTACAAATCATATGTTTCATCCAAAATATTAACATTTTTTTTCTCCAGAGGGTAATGCGTACCTTGCCTTTATATTCTAAATTATTTACAGTGGGGTATACTTGATACTAAATTAGGATCGTCATTACACTTACATCAAGAACTAACTTCTTATTTTGAAAAGGACAAAAAACCACATATCTGTCTTTTTTTATTCAAATTACATTTTTTTTGTCATTTGACACTATACATATCCAATGAAACTCACTCATTTCACCTAAGAAACAAGATAAATATTTTCCCAATACTTGTTACAATTAAAAGGAGCGCCTTCACGTCTCGACACAACCCGGGGGTCTTAATGACTAGAGAAAACTTACATTCTTATTCCTATGTCATATACCTAACTATATTTTGTGTAATTAAGATTTGTACACTACTATATACTTAACTATTAAAACTTATGTTTTTACTAACACACTTGTCGTGTTGGGTCCCTATATTAACATTTTTATCTCTAAGGGTCCACCTGAATCGTTCCATTATTTCACTTGTCCTTGACACTTACAACTTTTAATACCATTATTAATTCCATGCATGACAACTAATGACTTTTTATAACCTTGACTTATTATTAATTAACGTGAGAAACCCCATCATCTTGATGCCTCACTCATGCATAAAAATAATTTTAAAATTATAAATTCACTTTACATATTATCTTTCAAACTCAAACCCGGATATCGAAGGATTTAATCCCCTTTTTAATAACCAATTGCTAAACATACCCTCGGTGTAGCCAAAATGAACTAATACCTTAGAGTACATAGAATATAGATAACAATTATTAAAATAAAAAAGAAACATAAGCGTACTCTCCGACACACACGTAACATATGCTCTGATACCAATTTTTGATGCCTATATTCCCCAGATAAATGCGAAAACCCTTTTATACTTTAATTCCATTCAAGAAAATTCTCTTTTTAAATGAAGACATGCTTTCACATTTTTGTGTCATAAAATTCATTTAATTTAATTAATGAAATGATGTCCAACTTATGAAGTTTATATGACCACTTGAAATAAAAGAGTTTTATGGAATAAAAAATAATTAAAGAATGTCTACATCATCTTGTCTTATTACAAACCAAATTTCAAATACTCAAATAAAGTTCACATGATAAAAACTTGTTTGAGACTAAGTTACACGTTCGAAATGAATAGTAAACAAATCTATACTAGTGAGTAAATCCTTCCTTTCCTCTCTCAATTTCCTTGCATTTATCTTTTCCTGAAGTACCTGGGGGATTTAACAAATGGTGGGATATGAGCGTGCTCTCAGTATGAGAAATACTAGCAGAGTATTACGCACAACAAAATATCTATACATATAAAGTGTATTTTAGCAAGTAGAAATCATCCTTCATTTAATTAAGTGTTCTTATGGAAGATGTATCATAATTATGCAATTTGCATTATAACCATTCAACCCAAATGATGAGACCACTCACACTTAATCATTCTTTTAATACTACTCGTATCCCATTAATTTAACCATTAACTTACTTTCACATTTTTCAAGTTGTTTCATAGACTTTCCTATACATTAATGAGGGTCGTTCTCATAATAATATTTTCACTTGATTGATCAGGGTGCCAATCCATGAGTGTTATATGCCCTTTCGCCGACTTCCACCATGTCGGAATATGCTACTAGCCGGTGGTTTGGGATCTAAGCATTGAGCCACACCCTAGAACTCCAAACCCTTCTTAAATTTCTCGTCCACCTCCCAGTGCCTATTGTAACCCTTTTTTACTTTCTTTCTTTCTTATCCACTTTTAATGATTTTTCCTTTATTTCCATTTTACTAACCGATGAGTCCAATTACCCATGACGAGATAAGTCCCAACACACTTATTTCCAAGTTTTACATTTTATAAAAAAGTATGTTCCATTTTATTTTTAACTCGGTATTTCATCTTTGAAAACAACTTTATTTATCATTTCTCGTGAAACTTAACCTTTTGAGTTTAAATACCTATTTATATGTTTTAAGCTATTTTCACTATTCACACAAACTTGTAAAGTTTTATTTTATACATTTTGTCAAAATTCTTCTTTTCATCTTTACTTTACAAAACATGAGTTTTCACAACATAATATGACATTTTTGTGCTACAACATTTCTTTTGTCATTTCAAGACTTTACGTTTAAAAATATTTAGTTTGCATTTTCTACCTTATTTCTCGTTATTTTACTTTGTCATTTTCTTCCTTTAAAATCAACTTTCCAAGGAAATATTCATTTTTGAAAATGCTACTACTTAATCTAAATTCTTCATAAAATCATACTTTTCACTCAAAAACCTTACTTTTGACATTTCAAGACTTGTCTTACAAATTGATATCTTTCATTGTTACCCTTGGTTCCTTCTTTCACCTTGGGCTTTAACTTTTTAATATTACACATCTGAACATCCAAACTTTTACTACTTTTACACCTAGCACCCATTTACTTTCTTTTCTTCAAGCTTCTAAAACACTACTCACATAAATTGTGTCATTTTATGTGATTAGTAATCTGAAATTTTCAAGTTTATCATTTCCTTTTCAAAATCGCAATTTGATACATTTTCAACACACTTAATCCATTTATCCAAACTACATGATTTGTGTTAATGAAGGTAAGTTTTTATGTCAATGAAACCCAACAAATGCATCATACTATTTCTTTATAGGTTAAATATAAGATTTTATCATGAAATCAACAAGTTTAATACGAGTTATTCAAGAAATAGTTTTCTTAAACATTTCGAAATTTATCCTTCTTTCAAACTTTAACTTTAATCCATTTTTATCACATATTCTTCAACATATATTCATATGTGGTGATACTACGTATAAGTATTCCCACACATATACATATATCTAGCTTTTTTTTATTTGAACTTCAAAATAGTGCAGAACCCCTAACTCTTGAAGATAATAACTTTGATGAAGATGTTGGAAAAAAAACTTAATAAGATCCAAACCTTTTGGATTTTAGTTCTAGTAATCCTCTTTTATATTCAAAACAACACCTCTATAACACTTGAAAACGCTTGATTATGGAACGATAATTGTGTGGGATAGCATGAGTGAACTATAGAGAGAATAAGCAAGATCTTGTTTAGTTAAAATGGTGGAGAGAATGAGTATTTTGGGATTAGACAAAACGCACGTTTTTATACTCCATAATTGGAATAAAATGAGATAGGTAACCTCCTATAAGCCACCTTATGTGACCCCTACCCATATCAAATATCTCCTAAGCATACATGTAGTGATGATATCTTATGCCAAATAATGTAGAAAAGACTAAAAGATTGATGAAGATTGTCCAAAGTTGGTCTCCCACCCAACTCATATTGCTCCATTTATTAAATTTTTTTCACTTGAATTTCGGACAGAAAATACACATACATAGACACAAACATCATATAGTGTTGGCAGCCCAACCAACACTAAACGATTTTTTTATCATGCCGAAGAAGGAAAAGTTGTTCAAAATTCCATTTTACATCTCGTGAACTTCTTTCAAATATTCTAAGAACTTTAATCTATTTGATGAAAAATTCACTATTATTATTATTATTATTATTATTATTATTATTATCGAATTTCCTTCTTTTATTATTAGGATATTATAATACACAAATAATTATAAATATTTAAATTATTCCAATTAATTTCTTTAATCCGCATTAAAATCCCTAACTCAATTAACCCGCGTAACGCTAGATGGAAATTTTCAACTTTCTTATTTATAAAAGAACCGAGTGCTACAATATCGATAGAATCATCAGGAGTTTGTTATGTTCACATAAGAGTTTAAAATACACAAGTATACCCACTACACAATATGTGCATACAAACATAAAACAACGCTCTTATCACCCGTATAACACAATCTATACACATTTTCTACCTTGGATATTCTAGCCATTAATTATGTGTATTTAATTAATACTTATATTAACTAACAACTTAAGAGGTCTCACCCTATAACTAGGATTTAAATTCCAATTAATTGATTTATTGTCTTAACTTAAAAATAACCATAGGGATAGATCATCTCCCGCATGGATAATGATGCGTATACATGAAACCACTTAGGATAAATGTAAGAGCAAGATTTTATAATTGCTCATAACTTAGGCTTATTTTATTGTTTTGGTGTATCCCGTTAGAAAATCGGTATCTCAATCCAAGATCATTCAAAGACACACCGACACGTAACGGTGGTATAAACTTGTGGATTTCATGAATTTATATAAATCATATTTTGCGATGCTAGCTTTTAAAAATTGAGGATTTTTATACCAAGGAAGTTAAAATAAAAAGTTCTTTTAGTCTCATTCGAAAAAGATGAGGATTTTTTTAGAACAACCATCAAACGAACTTCAAATGAGATATCTCTGCCTTGACAGAGATTGGCCTTTCGAAGCACGTTAGAAGGTTGTCCAAATGAGATTTGGTTATCATTAGAACGAGATATGATATCATTCAAACGAAACCATTTAATTTCGTTCGAACGAGATCTGATTTTGTTCGAATGACCCCTCCACCTTGAAATTCATATTTTTTATAAAGAACTGTGTTGTTCAGAAATTCTGAAGAACTTCGGCAAAAATGATTTGCTAAAACATGTTCCAAGGTTTTTTACTTTTGGTTTTTCAAAACCACTTTTAGTTTTAAAAATCATTCATCCCCATATGTGATTTGTGAGATTTATGATACCCTAGTTTCCATACACCTTTCATAAACCCTTGTAAAGTCAATCTCTATGGCTGACTTGTGGAACTGAGGTTTCACTGCTAAAGAAGAAGAAAGTTGATCGGTGGATACTGAGGATATATCGCTTCCTGTGGATGGCACTAGACTGTGTCGTATTTTGTAGAAGAAACTGAAGACTTTGCCAATTATACTTTGTCGGTGTAATTAGTCTTTAAGTCAACTGTGTTTGTCAATTACTCTATAGTGCTAAATAATGTTTTTTGCCCTTTTTAAGGATTTTTCCTTACTTCTTTGCATGCGTAATTTGCTTGTGTGATTGACTAGAATTTAATTGGACTTTGTCATTGCATGAACACCTAATTTTTATCAAGATAAAAATTGATTAAACAATTAGAATTTTTGTGTAAAGAACCTAATATACAAACTATCCATACGAACCCGCATTCTCAAATTGGTATCAGAGTCGACTGCACTGAGTTTTTGTGTGATCCTTAAAATTTTAGGTTTAAATAGATAATTTGTGTAATAGGGTGCCTATTGTTTATGGGTGAAATTATGCATATTGGAAAGCTAGGATGAGATATGTGTTAAAATTTATAGATGAACGTGTATGGCTTGTCTGTGAAAGAGGGTGGACATCACCCACAGTGACCAATGGCAATGTCATATGTTCAAAACCTGCCAATGTCTGGATAGAGGATGATTTTAAATGGAGTAACTTTAACTCATACGGTTTAAGTGCCATTTCTGGAGCCTCCCGCTGATGAGTTCCATCGCATTACGATGTGCACCACGTCTAAAAAAGCTTGGGATATCCTCTAACTCACTCACGAGGGTTCCAATGTTGTCTAATCTTCTAGGCTTCAAAATCTCACAAAAAAATTGGAAACGATTACCATGCTAGAGTCTGAGTATTTTGATGAGTTTTATGTACAATTGTTTGATATCATTAACTTTGGTTACAATTTAGGTGAGAAAATTCCTAAGACGCCTGTAGTTAAGAAAATTTTGAGATTCCTCTCTTCCTATTTTATTCCTAAGGCTACTGTGCTTGATTCTTTGGATATATTAGATATTATTATGTTAGAAGAACTCATAGGAGACCTTCAGACTTATGAGATCAACTTGTTTTCCAAAACTATTAAACCTAAAGAAAAAGGATTTTCTTTAAAGGCTCAATCTAAAAAGAAAGAGGAGGTCTCTTCTAACTCTGAATATGATTTTGATTTGGATGACTTGCCCCTTTTTGCTGAAAAATCAAAAAGTTTCTCGTACTTAGAAAATAACCTACTTCCAAAGAAAAGAAAAATTTTGAAAAAGATAAAAAAATATAAATCGAGCAAGAAAAATTATGAAGAAAAAAAAACTTAAGAAAGATGAAGAAAGATGTTTTGAGTGTGAGGTAAGGGTCACAAATCTCATAATTGTGCTACACATTTAAAGAGACAAGGCAAAGGCAAATCTACCTTCAATGCGACCCTTGGTGAGATCAATATCGAGACAGTGGATTTCGGGGATAAATCACGGCATGGACGTAACTTCACCACGTTCATGGCTAGTCATGTTAGTATATTTAGTGCAGCTCACGCCGATGACGATGCTACTAAACATGACAACCTAGATAGTGAGTCTAGTCATTTCGGAGAGAGTGAGGGAGATAATCTTTTAAGTGAGAGTGAGATCTACCTTTAACGCGCTTACGTCGATCTTTATGATGAGTCCTTCAAAATGAAGAAACAAAATAAAGGTTTAGCGTCTAGAGTTTTAGCCTTATAAAAGAAGCTGAGAGAAGAAAGTGAGAGAGAGAGTACTTAGTGAGAGTTTCTTTAGGTGATAGGGTCATTTTAGTTAAGAAAGGAAATGGTGACTTGACCAACAAAGTGGCTAGTCTTATGAGAGATCTTCAAACATCGTGAAGACTCGTGAGAAACTTAAAGCCCTTATATCCCAACTCAATAAAGATCTTGAACTTACCCGAAAGGTCAATATTACTATAGAGGATTTATCGAAGAAGGTTGAAAAGATTCTCCTCGATCCCACTTTCAGTTTTGGTGAGAGGCGATTAATAGGTTATGGTCCACTTCCCACGCCGCACCGGAATCGATTCCTAAATTTATGGTAAATCCATATGGGCCTCGACCTAAACCAAAAGCAGAGTTCCACTTAAGAAAGACAATCAAAGTAGACTCAAAAAAGTCTATGTTTGAACGTTTTGCAAAAGGGAGGTCACTTAAAGAGTTTTGCTATAAGTTAGGTAGAACTAAACGTACACATACTGTCGTACACCGCTCTAGAAACTTTCCTAGTCTTAGAGAGCAAGCTGAGTTTCTAGTCGCTACTTTACAAAGATTAAAATAAGAATTTTGACGAATTTCTTTGTCGTTTGAGAACACTTTTAACACTCAAATTATAGCCAACGGCGATAATGGTAAAAAAAAGGTTACCTCCACTTGGGTACCTAAGCAAGGTGACAAAGACCTTGCTGTTAATATTGCTATCAAGTTTCAAAATACTTCCCAATGGTATTTTGATAGTGGGTGCTCTAGGAACATGACTAGTGACATAATATTTTTTTACCAACCTTGAGGATCGTAAGGAAGGGAAAGTCACTTTTGGAGATTGGAATAGGTCTAGGATTTTAGGATGTGGATGTGTTAAGATACTCGAATTTCCTAAACTAGACAATGTGTTGTATGTAAAAGGGTTGAAAAAGATCTTAATTACCATAAGCCAATTGTGCGATACGAACTTTGCGATAAAGATTGACCGGTCCGAATGTAATGTTTATAATAAATTCGGTGAACTTTTACTACAAGGTGTGAGGGCCGAAGATAATTGTATTGGGATTGAGCCTAAGTGCATATTTGTGTTTAACAGTGCCATGGTCTCCTTTATGGAACTTTGGCATCAATGAGTAGGTAATGTGAACTTTAGAGATCATGAGATATTAGTGAAAAAGGACCCAGTTTGTGGCTTACCGTCACTTGGGAAACCAATTTCCTTAGTTTTTGGACCTTGCCAACAAGGAAAACAAATTTGAAGTCCCCATACAAAGTTGAATACCATTGCCACCACCCGTGTTTTGGAGTTGATTAAAATGGATCTTATGGGTCCTACTCGCTCGGAGAGCTTAGGTGGTAAGAGAAACATTATTGTTATGGTTGATGACTTTTATAAGTACGCTCTCATGGGATTTCTTAAAGAAAATTCTGATGCGATTGAGTGCCTATCAACCAAGTGTTGTCTCCTACAAAATTTATATGGTGGCACTATTAATCGGATGCGTAGTGACAATGACACTAAATTTAAAGAAGCCAAAGTGGATAGATACTATAATGGAGTAGGCCTCAAACATTAGTTCTCAGTCATTTATACTTCTCAATAAAATGGGATTGTTGAGAGGAAGAACCGAAAGATACAAGAGATGGTTAGGTCCATGCTTCTTGGTCAAAATGTGCCTAGACGTTTTTGGGCTAAGGCGGTGAGTACCGCATGCCATATGGTGAATAAGGTATATCTTCTTCCACACACGCCACAAATGCCTTATGAGTTGTGGATGGGGGGAAGAAGCATGACTTATCGTACTTTCATGTGTTTGGGAGTACTTGCGATATCTTGAGAGATAGAGAGCACTTAGGAAAGTTTGACTCCTGGAGCGACGAGGGGATATTTTTAGGTTATTCATCATCGAGCATGGATTATAGGGTGTTTATCCTTGCAAGCTCTAGGGTTATGGAGTCAATAAACATCACGATTAGAGATGATGACTGTAATACCCCGTAATTTTAGAATAAAATATTTTGATTAATTTAAATTTAATTGGGGAATAAATTAAATCGGATGGATTTAAAACTAAATGAGTAAAGTTTAAATTTAAAATAAACATTTATTCACGATTATATAAATACAAAACCAAATTTGACATAATGGGCTTGCTAGTGAAAAATAAATTACACATAAAATAAATTTGTGGGCGCGTATCGTTGGAACATAATAAAATGTATAGGTGAAATAAAAATAATTGAGATGCACTTTGGGAAGCATTAGAGACTTGATTTAGTGTTTTAAATATTTAGAATTGGTCTCGGGTCATAGGTATATGAGTTGGGGAACTTTTGAGCTAATTGATTCGAGCCCATTTGGGGGTCCAAAAGTTGGGTTATAGGCCCAACTCGGGATTAGCCACTTATTAAGTGTTTAAGTGGGGGTAGATAATCCCCACTATCATTAGAGAAAACCTAACACAACAGTTATGGGAGAGGAAAGGAGAAATACCAAAAAGAGGAGAAAATAAGCAAGAACAAAGAGAAAATCAAGGAGCTTTCAGGAGATTTTCATCCGCGAATTTTAAGGCAAGAATTCTGTTACTTAATTTATATTTCCAATCTATTTCTTGATGCATGTAATGACCTCCTTAAATTTCTGTGATATAGGTTTGAAGGTGACAAATTTGAGTGTTACGTGTACAGGACTGAATTTAATGTAGGAATTGTCCCTGAAATTTAGGTATTGAAGCCTTAAAATTTAGGGTAGATTCCCTAGGGTTTTGATAGACAAAGTGAGAATATTATGACAAGTAATGTATAGGACATTACTTTTAATATGTGTGGACTGAAATTTTGATATAACTCCATAATAGATGCCCCATATTTTGAGCTAAATAGGATTGGAATTTGAAAAAAAAAAATAATCGATTAAGACCCGTGATAAATTTGAATGTCGAGTTGATTTTTCTGATGGAGGAATTGGGTTCTGCATATAAAACTTTGGGCTTTGGATGAACAAGTTATAGGTTTAGAAACTGATATAGGAAAATAGGAAGGGAGAAGATGAAAAGTCGTTCAAATGAGGTGAGGCCTCGTTCGAATGACATATTATGTTGCGCGAACAAGCATCACTGGCGTTCGAGCGACGTGATTGTTTTTTTGGCTCTTCATCCTTTATGCTTGGGCCTGAGATTCACTTGACTTGCTGAGAGATATTTGGCTCGTTGAAATTGAATCAGCCTACTGAATTTGAGAAAGAAAAGGGGGAGTGTAATTAGAGGAAAGTTAAATAATATTAATGCGGAATATTAACACTAGTGAGGGGTATTAGACCTGGGAATTTGGTTGTGAGTATTTTTATGATTCCAAGTGAGTGGGTGGAACGGGGTTTGGAACAATGAAGAATCCATTCAAAATACAGATGTACCCACATTAAATAGGGAAAATTACAATAACTAGTTGGTTAAGTAATTATTTATGGAACGAAATTAATAATTTATTAGATGGTAAGCTATTAATAAATGAAAAAGTGTAATGGTCTTTAGTTCGGATTTTTGTGGTAATTATAGAGTAATTACCTATTCATATTATGTGGAATAATAATAGGTACTCTTTTATATTTGTGTGGACATAGAAGTGGATTGTCATATCAGCTAGGGGTTGTGGTTAATAACGGGTGTCCAGCCCTATACAAAGATAAAATAGAAATCTCAAGTGGATCATCCTCAGCATCACAGTCGGACAGACTAAAAATCTAACTAACCACACATAATAAAATAAATGGATGCCAAAAATCCAAAGTTTAACACACAATAGACTACAAACCAACATAATATAACGACTATAAACATGATAATGTATACACGTGCACAATAAAATATATACCCGAATATATTGTCGGGTAACAGACAATACAACATCTACATGATAAAATCATAAAAGAGCTACATATACATACAACCCTTGGATATACAACCGATAAACAAAATGGATCCTTAACTAGATTTACAAAAATAGGAAGCGGCTACAACAAAATCCAGTAACATTCTGCATCAGTTACAGCTCCAAGGACTCTGGGCATTAAAGGCATCATTGGCATCCTTGTTTAGGGACACCTAAAATATACAAATATATATAGCAAGAGAAAATATATAAACGGGTCAGAGCCCGAGGTTTGAAAAATCATTTTAGCAAGTGAATTAAAGTGCATAAGAATTATGAATGCACAATTTTCATAATTAAAGTGGTTTCACACTATCTTGGGACTCAACCTCACCCTTGAAGTATAACACGCACCTAATGTATGCATATGAACCTCGAATAAGCTACCTGACACATTCTATGGATAAATCCTCTTAAACCTATCTCATCCTTATTCTCTTAACTAAATATCTCTAACGTAACCATCATTCTACTTCTTTTATCATCTCCTAAGTTTACGCCCAACTTATACATTAATAGAACTCAATTATAATTTCTCGGCTCTAATCTTTAATCTTCACAAGTTATTAGCATAAGATATCCCAAGTCATCATTAATGATAGCAATATACCCCCACTATTTCACCTATACCTAAGAACTAAGGACCAAACATCTCCCCATGCCCAATGTTATGCTAAGCTTCGTGCGTGGGACGTCTCGCAAAGAGAAATCAAAACAAGGAACCCCCCAATACGCTGGAATCTGTTAGGCCTTCGGTCCAAAGTATGCACCCATTTACTTCCCGTTTATAGGCATAAGAGTATACTCATCCACTCTCATGCTACAAAATACAAAACATAATATGCATCTTTATAACTTTCTCTAGTTATAATATTAAGATATCACATACTATCTCTAGAGCTTGTATAATATTACTCGCACGTATTATACATGATTTATCATTCTCTAGCAAGTACACATACGTAACACACATAACATATGTATACTAATAATCTTTATAATGCTATCCACTTCCAAGGAGTCGCTCACATGTCCCTAGTTTACCAATAGTCGGACTAGCTCATACCGAACTTGGTAAAAACCTAAATCACAACGTATGGGAAGCGGCCATAGTTCCTAACTGGAAATGAGAACGAAGCAAACCCACTACATCTCACCCCTAACAACAATTTCACAATAGAAATAATGGACACTATGATAGGGGGACTATACTCTCCCTGCTCCTCAAGCTATGGAGATTTACCCACATCGCGCAACTTCCCTTGATAGAGGGGTATGAAACACATAATATATATCATACACACCAGATATATACATACGATCACATCATATATACAAACCATCACACAAGGTATATACATTCACACCATATATATATACACACCGTCTCACGTTCGTATGTATAAAAGTAATGAATACGTCTAAATGTAAATAACTCTCATTATACTAACCGATACAGTCTCACATACCTTCCCAATATATTTTATTATTCTATCCCTCACTTGAAACTTACTAATCCATCACACCTATGATATGAATAGTCACCCAATTTAATCAAAACTAAGGACACACAAAATTCCTCTCTCATCCAATCCATATTTGGCGTTAAGTAAATTCCTACCACTCAGACAATTCATGAAAGGATTCAGCATATTAAACTCCCAATTATGCCTCTCTAATATCCCGTAACCATGCTCAAAGGAATCCCCATTACTTAGAGGATTTACTAAAAGAAAAAACATAATTTTCTCTTATATATACCTCTATTATAGCCCCCAAAGTGGCCCCTCTATTATATCTAATATGAACCCTCGTAGTACCTCATAAACAGGTTTACTACCCTATATCAGAGGCTCCTTAAGTAATCAAAACAATTAAAAAGGGCTAAAACCAAAATTGGAAAAATATAGTGACTGGACCGGACCAGGGTCCTCAAAAACGAACCAGTCCGGATCCTAAAATTAGACAGAGGACCTTTAATGGCCAGACCGATTTGGTGCCAGTTAAAAATGAACTGGTCCGATTATGTACAGATATATTCCCACGAGATTTGTACCCCACAACTTTAATCTACACTTTGCAAAATCTAATCTACTTCTCTAAAACCCAATTTGTCACTTTACTCCAACAATATCCTAACCCCAAAACCCAACACATAAATTATCCCCACCATTTCCATCAACAAACCCACATATAGTTTTCATCAAATTCAAGAGTTTATCAAAATTTCTAGGGTTTGACCACTTAAACTCAAAATCAACCAAATATCCAAAGAAATTATGAAATAACTCACACACACAATCATTTAGGAAGTTTAATCACTTGCCTCAAAGTTGTAGAGGTTGAATCTTCCTTGAAATCATGGATTTGAGTTGAAAATCCAAAGTTTCCAAGATTTTCTTTTCTTTCTCCTCTCTTACGATGGTTTCTCTCTTTCTCTTGAGTTTTCTCACAAAAATGAGATAGGCTGATTCTTCCAAGCTTAAATTTGAATTTTCACTTAGTAAATTTTCAGCTTAAAAATGAGATAGGCCTAGGGTTTTCGCACTTAGTAAATTTGAATCATAATATTAATCAGTGTCTATCTCTCGGTTAATATTTAATAATCACAATTATTATTTATTCATTTAATAATCATAATTATCATTAAATCATATTAAATTACTCTACTCGCGTAATTTAAATTCAAATGTATTTTCTATTTAATTACACATTTAATTAAATTCTAAATACGCACAAATACGCGGTATTAACTCACGTAATTTAAAATAAAATGTATTTTCTATTTAATTGCCCAATTAATTAAATTCTAAATACACAGAAATACGGGATATTACAGTGTTGCCAACCTCAAGATAAGGTCGCGAGTTCCTTCGAATGTCTGGAACAAGTTGACCAAAAGAGAAAGTAATTGCTATTCCTTTGGGGTTATTTACACTAAAAGACAGTATGCCCCAGTCTTTCTTTGTAAAGAAGGATCGCACCGATATTGTTCTGAACTACAATGATATCCTTAAACCCTACCTTCAATACAGGATTTCGGGAAGCAGTGGGGATGACATTTCGTTTTGAGCAGGTTGTATCACCTATAGCCCGAGGAGAAGGCGAAAGGTGATAAACGACTAGTGGAGCTGTATGAATGAAATTTTGGACTCATTGTGTTCATTTTATTTCCGCAATAATTATAGCTACTAAGTAAAGTATAGCACGGTACTTGGGAGAAGATATTACCAAATGGTAGAGTTGTGTGTAAGCACTCATACCTTTTTATTGTGGACAAAGTGCTTATTAAAGTTTTATGTAGAAGAACCTTGACTATTCTCCCTCTAGTTGTTTAGAGGTGAGTGGATAATCATAATTTTTTATTGGTCGAGTTAGAGTTCGATGACTATAGTGGAATTACCATAGAAGTTTCAGGTGGCTTTTAACTTTCGTATGAGTTACGTCGCCGAAAATTGAGATTCGAAGAACTGACAAGAGTGGTCAAATGTTCATATGGTTTCTCTCAGGATGGGAGTTTTGTGTTTAGATAAACACGAGTAGTTGACACGTAGGTAAGTGCGGCCTCCCAGTAATATTGAGATAATGGGGGCCAATGATGTATAAGCTCATTTTACTTGAATGTCGTCGGATATGAGCACAATGTGAAGTGACATTATTGAGGTGTGACCCTATAACTGATAAAGTGTTGAGAGTGTTAAACAATCTTGCTGTGAGGCAGGGTTTATAGTGATTGAGCGCCTTAGTCTGAAGTTAGTTTTGCGTACTGATAAAGTATCCAGAATTATTTTAATAGGTAGGCCTTATTTTTCGAATTTCGGGACGAAATTTCATCATTAGGGGGGGAGTATGTAATACCCCATATTTTTATGACCGTTAATTATGGGATTAATTAAATTTAATTGGGATAAATTGATTTAATATTAATCCAAATTTTAAATTAAATATTTACTAGCGTGATGAGAGTTAGTAATTATTGATAAGAATTATGTTGAATATTACTTATCAAGTAATGTAATATATGAGATTAAATTTATTAAAATTGTCGCAAGTGAATAATACAGAAGTTATAGAAATTAAATCGGGAAACGCGTGTCAGTCGTATCGGGACTAATTTAATGAAATAAAAATTAAATTGATTATAAGTCGCTCGCATGGTCATTACGAGTGCGTAAATGTGTCCGAAAGGGTCGAGATAGTCAGAAATGTATATTCGGGGTTTTGTTTAGGTCTCGTGACGTTTTAAGGCCTGACTGACAACCCGGGAGGGCATTTTAGTAATTTTCCATTTTAGGCTTTAATTAATGACGAAAATTGAGAGGTTATATCTGATGGGAGTTAGAGTCGTCGAGGGTTAGAAACATTGGAGTTGCAGAGAGGCAAAGGAAGAGAGAAGAGAGGAGGTTCCCAAGGAGGAAAATCACCAACCCTACACCATCCTCACCAATTCAACCACAAATGCGTAGATCGGAAGAATAGGATCGTTCCTAGACCACTCAAATTTGTTGGATCAGACCTTTGATTTCCAGGAAAATATCTAACTTATTGTTCTCTAGTTGATAACACATACATGCTAGTGTAGGAGATAATGATTTTATGTCTCATGAAAATATAATGTTGTTTGGGATATTATTATTGCAATTTGGAGTAGAAACCATGTTAAGATGAATATCTTGTTATATGTAGGATATGAACCACGAAATTTGATTCCCAGTAGCGATAGAAATATGAAAACTAATGGAATTCTTGAGAAAATTTGATGAATGACAAATTCTTGAATTAATCCATTTGATGACAATTGTTGAGGAATTAATGAATGTTTTACATTATAAATCATCCATATTGGTTTATATAACGTTCATGATGCTTGGTTGGGATTTTGGGACATGTTAATGGAGATTTTAGGATTTATATTGGAAGAAACCCGTAGGTAAAATATTATAGAAACTGGGCCAAGAACTGTTCGATCGAATGATCGACTTAAGAATGTCGATCGATCGACTCAAGAATGTCGATCGATCGACTGGATCGATCGATAGACCCTTTTCATCGATCGATCGAATCCTCCTAGAAATTAAAACTTTTTTCGATTTTCAAATGTTAATCCAACCCAAATGCGTAAGGACCCTTAGACATAATTTAAATATCATAATGGGACTTGGGAAGGACCAGTAGGGTATAGGCGAGGTCCGGGTAACACAACTTGATATATGAAATTTAACCGTGGGATTTCGGGGGTATGAAGTGGAGTGGAAATTGTGCTTATGTTAAATTAGGTCTTGAGAGTATTAAGAATGACTTAGACTAGTAGAGTAGAGAGTGTACACGTACTGATTTTATATTTATCATGATGATACACTTCGAGAGTCGAGAAGAACTTGAGAACTTACGAAAATTGAGAAAGTAAGGGTGGATTAATCATACGTGGGACTCGGGAGCTACGTGTCGTGTATGGTCAAAATATTATCTGAGTCATGGGTGTACCTATATGAATGACGATAATATAAATATATGTGTGAATATTTATTATATATATACTTATGTGTGTAATCATACCCACGCTACATGCTATCACGGAGGTTTTTGCGCCGGGACAGTCTTATCTCGATTGGAACTTATGGGGGATATTGACTTGTACCCTAGAACATAGCATCCCTAGATACATGATATCTGAGAATGACAGTCAGGCGGTCCTAAGAGACGTGAGGGTATGTGCTGACCTCTTAGTGATTGGGAACTATGCTTCGCCTCAAATATGTGTGTTTTGAGTTAATACAGTTCGAGAGTGATTCTGAACAGGTATTTCCCTTTGTACGAGAGATACGGGGACTTGATAATAGAGTATGCCGGCACCATAGATTTATGTGGGGTTCCCTATTAGTATATATATTGTGAGTGATAAATATATATATATCTGATTAATTTACTGTTCTTGTAAGTAGATAAAATTAAATAATCAATATTAAATGAATTAAGTGATTGAGAACTTTAAGTCTGTATTGAGATGAACATAACTGGCTTAATATATTCATAAGAAAAGGTTATTAGTTATAAACTATAGTGATGCGATTACTTGAAAGAGAATTGGTCAGGGGAAATTGGATTAGTCTAGTGTAATTGGTTAGACTAGTGAATTAGGTTAGCTTTATCTAGATTAGTTCATTAGTACGTTAGGCATGCAAATAGTTGAGGGGTGAGAATTCTCAAATGAGTGTCGAGGTACTAACATGTATGTAATATCAACTAGTAAGTATTTTAAATACTTGCTAAACTATTTTAAAGATATTTTACACTCGGGCTCTGACCCGTTTCCTATCATCTTGAAAAGGGGTGGTCGCTATGAGTGTGTTTCAAATCAAACCAATTTTCACCAAAAATTATTCAACTTTTAATTAGCACCAAACCAAGTTGTGAAAAACCAAGTCTTACTTTAAACCAATTTTATCTTGATCAATCCTAAACATACATATAGTGATTAAAGCAAGTAAAATAAAGTAAAGAATACTCACAACGCCAAATGTATGAGGAAAATCCCAAAACGGGAAAACAACCTCGGACGGCCCAAGCCAGACAATCACTATGAACAAAGGTTTTACAAAGACATATTAGCCTTACTCAATGACTCGATCCCCATGGGTCTTGACACTCCTTCTGATCTTCTACCGTTCTTCAATAGTGCCCACTTAGAAATTTCGTCTTCCACGATACCTGTCCACAACACTCGACTCCACGAATGTCTCGGTGTCCAATGAATGGCTTTGATACGTCTACAATGTCGAATAAAAAGTCCTTCTCTTTTCTTCACCGCAAAACCCTATTGTTCAATTGTATAACAAACCTTCTTGGTGCAGCAAGATCATATAAACATATAACAATGATAACTCGGATCTTTGAAAACTCTAAGGATGTGTTTAAGCTTTTTAAACCTTAGAAAACGTGTGCAAAACTCGTACTGGATCGTAAACTATTTTTCCAGAATGCACACACTTTAAACTCTGACAAAAACACGCTTTAAATAGGAATTAAGCGCCACCTCAAAACTGTGTCACTCGAACGAGATTGTAAAGTCGTTCGCCCGACATAGCCATCCCGCTTGAAGGAAGGACAGATGTCGTTCGAACGACAGTCCTGTCAGTTTGACTTTTTGACTTTTTGTTTAAAACGTCTCTTCCAAAAAAGATCCAAATAAGTCAAACTCTATTTCGAGCTTATGAGAATAAAAACGTAGTGTAAAAATTTAAAACACTTTTAAAAACATTTTAAAATATTTTCCTTATAAAACTACATCCTTATATTTTATAAAAACAATTCTGAGCACCATTAATTATATGCATTCATAGCTGTGTGATCTCGAAATGCAATTAACTTAAAGACGAATAAACTTGCACCAATTAAACTTCGGCATGATTAATTCTTTGAAGCTTTGCCGCAATGTCTTCAATTTCTTCAATACGTCATAGACTAAGTGGGATCGTGACAAAATAAAATCTCCTTATGACATATTACAAACACAGTTTTGTTCACGGAATTAAGTCAAAATAATACAGGGACTCAATTGGAAACTTATGTCCTTACAAATCTCCCCATTTGACTATTTAGGGACAAAACTAAACTAGTGAAATGCCAAAGACGGGCCGTCAAGCCGTAAGATGCCTAAATCCCATCCCATAAATCAAAAGTCAAAAATTACAGGACACGGACTAGCATATGTAGCACCGACAAGCATGAACTGTCTGAATGTGAAGTAGACTTGAAATCTCGAATCTCTGAAGCATACCTACACACATGAACCAGACAAACAAATACCTAGTGAAGTGTGGAGGAACAAATGAAACCAATATATATATCCAAATGATACCAAATGACAATAGATACCAATATGAATAAACTCTGAAAATTCACTTGTTAAACAATTTGAGCAACAAAAATGATACCATTCTGTACTACCAATTTGTAATACCAATGTGTAAAATATGAAATCAAAAACATGCATCAATTGGAAATTTATGTCCTTACAAATATCCCCCTACATCATATACATCTCTCCCCCTTTTTGTCTCGAATAGACAATCCGGCGAAAAGATAAACCAATCAACATGTATCTAGCATGAGAATATATTAATTTTAGATTTGAAATCACTAGATAAATATGAAACAACTGTCTTAATATGATCAAGTAATGACAAATCAGTAGCTAGTAAACCAGATGTATCACACAAAGAATATAGCAAACTAATCAGGTGTGATAAACGGAATTATATGCAAAATATCAATATGAGACAATATAACTTGCATATAAAACAGTCAGTCCAGAAAGCTTCCAGTAGTACCAAAAATATCACAAAGTAAACCAGTGGACTGCAAACCAATCAGAAGCAAAAATTCAGGTTGTCGTTCGAACGAGGTAAGGACGTCTCTCGAACGAGACTTCGCGCGACATGGTAATCTCGTTCGAACGAGTTCTCGAGACATGCCAAATTTTCCTAGTTTCCCATAAATATCTTATATTTTTGCCCAGTGAAAAAATTTCCAGAAAAAATATAGTGGAAGGGCCTGACAGCAGCAAAACAGTGCTAAAACAGTAAGCTTTTAACACAAAACGCAAAAACTCATAAAAATAAACAATGCGAGTTACATTCAAACATAGTATCGATGTGCTCAAACATGGATATGGAATGTATGGACGTGACACTACAACAAATGAGTCACAATTCCAACACATCGAAAAGATCAAGAAGCTCTAATTGATAGCGCTAAATCATCAAACTTTATCATAGCCATATGACAATTAAAGTGAATGAAATAAACATACTACATGCACACAAATCCATAATTTTGACGATTTTACAAATAATAGCGTCAAATTGCAATGTTTCAGCATTTAAGATTAGTTGTGCAAACTCGTCTTAAATTTTTAATCCATCCAAACTCCCTCAATAATACCATATTTTCTTTGGAATGAACTAAACTAATTTGGCCCTTTTCTTAGCATATTTCTTTTTCTTTTAAGATCTTTCAAATGGTGGCTTTCACGATGGGTCAATTTTGAACTCTCACAGCCCTTTCCCATGAATCACTCATCATTTTTTCAAATATGTACTAATTCAAATCCTACATGCACACTTCTCCTTAAGTCTACTTATGCATAGGTGACAAGATTGACATAAGAACGCCTCACCAAATTCAAATATGCAAGAGAAGTCAAACATCCATATAAACTCGTGCATGTGTGCATTGATGGCATATATACAAAGCCGAATCAAAATGCAAATTAACTTCGAAACAACCCCATATAAACAATGGTTAAAATCATTCTGAGCATCGACAATAATGACCAAATGTACTAGCCACATGAATAATGAAACGATAGGGGGGGTCCAAGCACACCAATATGCCACATCGAACATGTAAACTCAAAAACAAAAACAAACAAGAAAACAAAACTATTTTCGATTTTTCAAAAAATTTGTCAAAAACAAAATCTTTTTTTATTTTTCAAATAAGACTCAAACAAATGAAAAATATAATACAAAGAGATAAACATGTCATAACATTATCAAATTATAAATCATGATGCAAGGGCTAGCTATGACAAAACATGCAAGCTATTATCCATTAGAAATAGCAAGAGATGAATCATGTGCTTGCATGTGAGAATCAACCAACGAAGCATTTAGCATCTCCAAAATGGACTTCTTAACCCAAACATGTGTATACCTAACAAAGAGGAATTTGTGAACCAATGGGACACAACGTTTAAACTTCCTAGGGTCTTTTCTAACATCAAAACAGAAACTTCTAAGGTGACCTTTCCTACCACAATACGAACATGGGAAAACACAACGAGGAACGGGATCTTTAGGTTGACCTTTTCTAATACCTTCGGATGTGGTTGACACTCTAAAACAAACTATGGTTTTGGATTTTACATTTGAACCACTAGAACAAGATAACCCGCTACCATCACTACTCGAGTCATTTAAATCATTTTTTAACTCCAAAACTTCCGACTCAAAGTAAATGATTAGACTCCTAAAACTTTCGGGACTCCTTCTTTAAATTTTCAATTACCCGTGGAAGGTTATATCGCTCCCCCTAAATCTGAGCAAACTTTTCCCTTAGAGTCTTCTCACGTGCCTTAAATTCATTAATCGAATTATTTTCCTCAATGGCACAAACCCTAGAATTTCTTAAATCCTCTAACTTTTTTTTCTAAATGAGGACTCTATCATCACTCTCCTTTTTGACCAATTTTAACATATTAAAATCATTAAACAAGGAACCAAACTTCTCATAACAAATATCTCTTTAAATTTGAAACATTTACAAATATTCAATCATATTTTTAAACACAAGAATTTTCTTTCTCCAAAAATTCAATACATTTTGCAAACTTTAAATTCAAAAGATGTAAATCGTCAAAGCTTAGAGAATCCATCGAGAGAAAACAAACACATGAGAGATAAATAAACACACGGGATCACAAAAATAAAAAAATTATGTTTTTTAGCTCTGATACCAATTTGAAAAGGGGTGGTCCCTATGCATGCGTTTCAAATCAAACCACTTTTCACTAAAAATTATCCAACTTTTAATTAGCACCAAACTAAGTTGTGAAAAAATAATTCTTACTTTAAACCAATTTTAGCTTGATTAATCCTAAACATGCATCTAGTGATTAAAGCAAGTAAAATAAAGTAAGGAATACTCACAACGCTGGATGTACGAGGAAAAAACCCAAAATGGGAAAACAACCTCGGACGGCCCAAGCTAGACAATCACTATGAACAAAGGTTTTACAAAGACATATTAGCATTACTCAATGAATCGATCCCCATGGGTCTTGACGTTCCTTCTGATCTTCTATCGTTCTTCAATAGTGCCCACGCAGAAATTCCGTCTTCCACGATACCTGTCCACAACACTCGACTCCACGAATGTCTCGATGTCCACCGAATGGCTTTGATATGTCTACGATGTCGAACAATAAGTCCTTCTCTTTTCTTCACCACAAAACCCTGCTGTTCAATTGTATAACAAACCTTCTTGGTGCAGCAAGATCATATAAACATATAACAATGATAACTCGAATCTTTACAAACTCTAAGGATGTGTTTAAGCTTTTTAAACCTTAGAAAACAGGTGCAAAACTCGTACTGGATCGTAAACTATTTTTTCAGGATGCACACACTTTAAACTCTGACGAAAACACGCTTTGAATAGGAATTAAGCGCCGCCTCGAAAATTATGTCACTCGAACGAGATTGGCAAGTCGTTCGCGCGACATAGCCATCTCACTTGAACTAAGGACAGATGTCATTCGAATGACAGTCCTGTCAGTTTGACTTTCTGACTTTTTGTTTAAAACGTCTTTCCAAAAAGAGATCCAAATAAGTCAAACTCTATTTCAAGATTATCAGAATAAAAACGTAGTGTAAACATTTAAAACACTTTTAAAAACATTTTAAAATATTTTCCTTATAAAAACTACATCCTTATATTTTATAAAAATAATTCCGAGCACCATTAATTATACGCATTCATACATGTGTGATCTCGGAATGTAATTAACTTGAAGACAAATAAACTTGCACCAATTAAACTTCGGCATGATTAATTCTTTGAAGATTTACTGCAATGTCTTAAATTTCTTCAATACGTCATAGATCAAGCGGGATCGTGACAAAATAAAATCTCCCTATGACAAATTATAAACACAGTTTTGTTCACGGAATTAAGTCAAAACAATACAGGGACTCAATTGGAAAATTATTTCCTTACACATCTCTTCTTTCTCTTGTATATATATATATTTCAGGTGCCCATCCACAGGGGTGTCAGGCTTAGATCTTTGGACTATTGATGTGCTACAGCTAGTGTGGGAGTTGCAGGTCCTTACAGTAGACGACTTCATCCTTGTCTTCTCAATCTTCTATTTAGTCATCGTTAGATAGGGCTTGTGTCGCACATTTCCAGATTTATCTAGTTCAGAGAGATTTGTACTCTTTATTTATTTCAGTATTCTGTTTTAGTTGGGATATCTTTTTATTATTACATTGTCCTACGATTTGGGATATTTTATTTGGATTGATTTATATAGCATGTTTCTTTCATTTGGATGGGTTGGGTTTTTAATATTATCCGTGTTCATAAAAACAGTTTCATGTTAAATCATAACAATAGGACTTAATCTCTAAAATGAAATGTTTTGACACTTAGCTTAATTATTTATTAGGTGATTAATAAAGAAAAAATGTTCTTTGACAGTGATGCTAAGAATGAACAAACTGGACACTTTGATTTAATTTAATAAAGGACTGATCACTCGATATTTAATTAGGCGGGGTGTCACATTTTCCAATAGTGAATCCAGGGGGCCCACACACCCTATAACCGTGCTCAATTGCACAATCATTACCCAGTTCCACTAGCCTTAAACTGTAATATAACTTCAACTCACCGTTACAATTATATGCCTGAAATAACCAAGGCACCAACCCATGAACTAATCTTAGTCCCATATCACTACAGGGATACATTAACTCTCAACAATTAATCCAATAAATCATACTAAAAATAATAATGATTTTGAAAATGTTCGACGATCTAAACTTTCTCAATTCCCGACATATGCTACTTTCATGCTCGGGAGGTCTCGCAAGAGAAATCCAAACAAGGAACCCTCCCAATACACTACTGTGCATCTCTGTCAGGGATTGAGATCGGTCAGACCAGGACTAAAGTTTAAAAATGATTTTTAAATCAATTAATATGGCTCCGTAGGCCTAAAATATAATATAGAAAATAATTTTATGATTTCTGATACACACGAATTAAATAATATGCCCAAGACACAAGGAGACAATCGATACGATGTTCTCACCTATATTAAGTTCGCAACACACAACATAACTATGAGCTAAAACTCTTCGCTCAATAATGAACCCGCTAAACCCTAAATCTCATTAGTAAAAACCCATTACATCATCTCAAAATATCACCACAAGATAGACCCGTTCACAACTGGGATATAACAGTTTCATGCATCTTGCCACATAATAAAACGATAGTCTTACCGTTACCACTCAACAGGGCTTAACAGTTGCACTCTACAAAAACCATAACTCTACTAACACAGCTCGAAGCAATCTATTCTCCCAAAACCACTCAAAGCATGACCTATACACATAGGAAAAATATTTTTTTTTACCTCCATAATCTAATTGCCTCGCCTCATCAATGGGTCCCTGATCAAAGTTCTCTTATCCGAACCTACCCATGAATTGTTGTAGGGGTTGTGCATCCAAAACCTCTTAAAAAAGTTATCCTCTGCCTCTTTCAGGACAATCCCTCTTCCTATGGCCTATCTCGTCATAGAAGAAACATTTTCCAGCAAAACCTTTCTGCCTACCCTGAGGAATAAAATGATGTTGTAGCCCTTGATCATCCTGTCTAGAGACACTACCAATAAATCTTAAACCTCCTGAATTCTTCCTCTTACTCGAAGCCCCTAAATGGATATCCTACTCCTTCTGCCTATTTCTCAGCTATTGAGATGATTGTGCCCCACTGGCACCACCTTCTCCAGACTTACTTGCCACGTCCGGGTCCGTAAATTTCTTATTCCCTTTTAACTGAAGATGGTGATCTTGACCATGTAATAATGTCGCATTCATCACATCGGTAAAAGTCAGTAATGTCAGGTTTCCCAAAAAATATTGACAAATTCGCCAATCTAAACCTCCTAAGAACTTTGATATAAGTTTATCCTCAGTATTTACTTCGTCGGGCACAAAGTTCGCCAATCTGGTAAATCCTCTTCATAATCTGCCACCGTCCTAACCCCCTGCTTCACCTCTAACAATCTTCTCCACATTTCCGTATGAATTGCCAAAGGGAAATACTCATGATCAAATCGAACCCGAAAATTGGATATGGGCGTCGTATCTCTCTGCTCTGACGTAGTGACCGACTCCCACCACTAGAGAGCCGCACCCACTAACTTAAAGGTGGCAAGTATTTGTTTTTGAACATCACTACATTCCACCATACGAAGGTGACATTGAATATTCTTCTTCTACTAACTTGATAGGACCACATCGGATCCCCTTGAAATTTTGGAGGATGACCTTTTAAAAATCTTCTCTAACTCTCTCCCACACAGACAACCCCACGTAAGTTTGAGCTACCGGTGCTACAGGCTGTTGCTGAGCCTGAGGAAATTGTTGAGCCATGACTCTTTACGTATGGTCATTGTCTTCAAAATCCAATCTCAAAATTCCCTTAAGTACCTACAAAACTTGTTTAAAACAACTCATATTTCGGTAAGTACGGGTATCAATGCAACTTCCGAGGTGAAACAATTAATGTGAAAACTTGCAATTCAAATTTTTATGAAAGTATATATATATTTTTTTAAAACATTTCAAGGGAAAAATTAACTACTAAATGTTAAAATTACGAAACGACTAAATAATGAAAATAGATTGTGCAACCGAGTGTGAAAAATGTGAGAATGTCAAGAGATGGGATTACACTGCATTTTCAATTATTTTAATTTCTCAATTTATTAATGTGAAATATTTTGAGATAATATTAAATCAATAATCTAACTCTCGCTATAATTATAAATTTAATAATTTTTTCAGAAAAATAATTTTAAAATGTCACACGATGAAAAATTAAGAACTATACTATTTTTCACAAAATTACCCGCTATGATCAATTTAATAAAAATAGTATGAATTCTCAATTTTTAACACCGAATTAATATTCGAATTTTGGAAAAACGTATCTCTAGTTCGATTCTTAAATTCAAACATTAATTTGTATAATTAATTTACTAACTCTCATTGCATAAATTAATTAAAGACAGTTAAAAATTGATTTTTCTAGAATTATAACAATTAATGAAATTAATTATTTAATATAATATTCTGCACAGTGCATCCCACCCCTTGAACAAGGTGTTTAGCCAAACATTCTCATGTTAGAATAAACAACATTCAATAATAAAGCAAGAATGAAAAGGAAAGGGAAAGAAATGCAATACGCAAAGTTCCTTGTCGAATTGTGTTCATGAAAGTGCGTCCCAACTCTTCCACAATTTTCAGCACTTGATCACACAAATAATAATAAAAAAACTAAACCTAAAAATCTATCCTAATACTAAACTATTTTTTTTGGAATTTTTTTATGTACATAATATACACAGTGTTTCTCTCTTATTTCCTCCCTCTATGCGTCTCTCTCTCTATTCTGTGTAGATATGAGACTCTCGCCTCAACAAATGATCTCCTTTCCTCTTTAAATAACCCACGATTCTTGGGTTTTCTTTTGTTCCTCAATTAAATGGATATGGGAGACTCCTATTTTGATGGCTTTGACTAGTTAGTTCAAGTGAGTCTTAGCTCCGGTTTGTAGGTGGGTTTTGAATCGGGTATGGAGAAGTCTCGGGTTTGGACTGGTGGCTGGGTGCACCTGGATTCGATCCAGGTTGGGGAGGTAAATGTTGGGTATGATCGTGGATGCTGGCAGCAGGTATGGGGATGGGTTTCGGCTTGAATTCGCAGGTGGCTCCGGGTATTTGGTTATGAGTGAGTTGCCATGGTTTACGGGTCAACAAGGTCTGATTTGG
The DNA here is from genome assembly GCA_949130495.1 of Sambucus nigra. Taxonomy (NCBI): domain Eukaryota; kingdom Viridiplantae; phylum Streptophyta; class Magnoliopsida; order Dipsacales; family Adoxaceae; genus Sambucus; species Sambucus nigra. The sequence continues at coordinate 382,368,360 of OX422224.1, forward strand.
AGATGGAGATAGGTTACTGGGTTCCTCCCAAAGGGAGCTCGGGTTTTGCATTGCGTTTCACCTATGGTGGAAGCTGAGTCTGCTCCGGATTATGGGTATGGAGCAGGGGACGCCGAAGATGGGTAAGGGGGTTTTGAACACGGGTTAAAAGCTGAGGTTAGGTAGGGTCGAAATGGGGTGATTTGCAAGTTGAGCTGGTCATGTTGTTGGGTGTAGCGTTGGGTCATTGGGTTTAGATGGCACAAATCGGGTTGGTGGAGGATTGAGGAGAGAGAGTGATGGGTTTGTTAAGACTACCTAATAAAATACAACTAAACTAAAAAAAAAAACATCTACTAAAAACTCAAATAATTAAATAAAAGAAATAAAAACTAAAAAGATAATAAAACTAAAAACTAATTTCCTAAAAAAACTAATCCTAATAAAAATAAAATAAAATAACGATTAAACATTAAAAACTAATAACTAATAAAAATCAAAATCAAAATAAAGAAATAGAATAATAGAAAATAAATTCTAGAAAATTCTAAATAAATTTAAATAAATTCCTATAAAACGACTCAAAATAAAAAAATATAAAAATGATAAAACTACAAACTCAACACACACCGGGCTCGGGTGTAAGCTATGGCTCGGTTTAAGCTTAAGTTTGGATTACGGGAGAAGGTTTAGGCCATTGGAACTCATCGGTGCAAGGTCAACTTGACTTCTGACTTCGCGACCTCATTTGATTTCTTTGATGCATGCTTTTGACCACTACTCTATCGCAAATACGCCAATTTAACATCATTTAACATCGCGACTGCATATTGACCTACAAAATAATCAAAATACGACATAAGGCCAATTTTAGTTAAAACGAGTGACCAAAATGCACATATTTGGGGCTTAAATTATAAACTTTTGGGTGTTTATGAGCATTCATGACCGCATTGAGTGCTTGAGCCACGATATTGGTAACCTTCGCTGCAGTCACAGTCCCCTGAAGCACTTGGGGCTCCACATTCTCTGCCCTCCTATTTTCTATAGCCGGGAGACCTCTTTTAGATGGCATATGAAATAAGAGCAAACTATATCAGCACACCGTTCAAACAATTACACATCGCAGAACATCGTATACGCCATATGAACACAATAATCCTAATAATAGGGCTCTATGTCAAGAAATATTATGGAAGAACGTAGAAAACTCGCACAGATCCTAGGACACTAGAACCTGATGCTCTGATACAACATGTGGCACCCTACTTAAAATAACAACGGGTGGCCAACCCTATACTAAGATAAAATACGAATCTTAGTGGATCATCCTCAACATCACTATCGCACAGACTAAAAATTTGACTAACCACCCATAATAAAATAAATGTATGCCAAAAATCCAAAGTTTAACACACAAGAAATTACAAACCAACATAATATGACAACTACAAACATGATAATGTATACACGTGAACGACAAAAGATATACCCGAATATATTGTCGGGTCACAGACAATACAACATCTAGATGATAATCGTAAAAGAGATAATTATACATACAACCCTTGGGTATACACCCGATAAACAAAATGGATCCTTAACTAGATTTACAAAAATAGGAAGCAGCTACAACAAAATCCTGTAACATTCTGTATCAGCTACATCTCCAAGGACTCTGGACAGAAAAGGCATCATTGGCGTCCTTTCAAAGGGACACCTAAAATATACTTATATGTATAGCAAGAGAAAAAGATATAAACGGGTCAGGGCCCGGCGTTTGAAAAATCATTTTAGCAAGTGAATGCACAATTTTCATAATTAAAGTGGTGTCGCACTCTCTTGGGACTCAACCTCACCCCTAAACTATAGCGCGCACCTAACGTATGCATATGAACCTCTAATAAGCTACCCAACATATTCTATGGATAAAAATCTATGCCTAATCCGTATTCTGTTAACTCACTATCTCTAAGGTAACCTTTATTCTACTTCTTCTACCGTCTCCTAAGTTTACGCCCAACTTATATATTAACAGAACTCAATTATAATTTCTCGGCTCTAATCTTTAATCTTCACAAGTTATTAGCATAAGATATCCCACATCATCATTAATTCTAGTAATATACCCCCACTATTTCACCTATACGTAAGAACTCAGGACCAAACATTTCCCCACGCCCAACGTTATGCTAAGTTTCGTGCGTGGGGCGTCTCGCAAAGCGAAATCCAAACAAGGAACCCCCCAATACACTACCACCTAACATTGTCGGTCGTGGGAATCCGTTAGTCCCTCGGTGTGACAACCCTGATTTTTATATCTAATTCGGTTAGCTACGCCCAATTAAATTAAAGCGGAGTGTAAATATGTTGGCATTAGAAATGAAATTTAAATAAACGCAACAAAATAAACATGTACACTCTCATACGTGTAACCACATCACATCATAACAGCTATAGCAAGTGAAACCAACTCATAACTATTAACTGTAATAATCCATCAGTAATCTCAAAATGAAAATATAAAATACCAATACATGTGGCCCAACACAAAATGGGAAAGAGTAATACAATAATTCTCTTAAATCCCAAGTACAAACAAAGTGATATTAATCTCTGATACCACCCTTAAGAAAAGGGAAACGAACGGCATAAATTAAAATAGAATAACTCCATGGCTACAGGAATCCTAAGATTGATATGATCTCATCAAGCTCCGTAGTCTATTATCCAGCGGGACGAGGACCTGTCATATATTGTATATATAGAAGAGGAGCAAGAAGCAAGATAGACGGACGTCAAAGCAAGAAAACAAGATATAAGATTATAAGATGTACTTATAATGAAAGCACACTAGTCATTACTCGTCTCCAGTAATTAGGTTGTTCAATTACCCAACCAATGCTCATATATGGTGACTATCCAACCCAAACTCGAGTAACGTGTAGTCTCATATCGTATCATGATTAATCATTATTAATCTCATTTCAGTATTTAATGTATCAAAATATTTCCTTCAAGTATAATATCAAATGCATCGATTCGGGATATTACTTTAAGACACAAGCATAATATCTCACACAAGAAGTCATATCGGGTCACTATCGTTACTCGGCGGAATAATTCGTAACACTAGGCCTACACACGAATATTTCCCAATATTATGTGGCAAGGGAAATCATACTAAGTCCTAAATCACATAGCGTTCCAAGGTCTTTCTATCCGACCCGCATTACTACCATATGTCCGGTTCCGGTGGTTTATCTCCGGCACGGTACTCGAGCGGAACCTAACCGGATCAATCACAAAAAAAATCGCATTCAACATGTAACTACATCGACCGGAGAACTAGTCTAGTGTATACTCGACAATATACATGTAAAACAATTTCACGCTTATGTATATATACAATCTTGTCAAGTCTCTTACTCGAGTTATACAATAGTTATCATTTACAATATAACATAATTTACATCGTTAATTCACTAGTTCAACATCAAATCATTTCAAGGTTATATATCCCTAATAACGATAAGTATGTGATCAAGTTAGGATATTAGGCACAACACCACAATTATCTTACTAACAACATGAAAAACATTATCACTCTTATTTCAACAACATGCTGTCCAGAATTTAAAATGCAGATTCGAGGCTCTTTCGATCTGTTTTTGGAAAAACTTAAAACTAGAAAGTTGTTCGGAACATGATTTTCTATAAGGACGAGCGAGCACTTTCCATAGCCTGCATAAAACAGACCCGAAACTAATATATAATATTCGCCCCTGTTTTCGGCAACTTTCTGCCCAGAATTTTAAAACGCCGATTTGAGGCTTTTCCGATCCGTTTTTGGAAAAACTTAAAACTAAAAAGTTGTCCAGAATATGATTTTATACCAGGAATTGCGGACGAAACATCCATTTTCGGAATTAAAACGGCTCAAAACAGCTTTTAATATGACGATTTACTCAATTTCATAGATTTCTCAAATTCAAGAGCTTGTTCAACAATTCAATCCCTATAATGATGTTATTGCATTTGAATCTACATGGATGATGATCCTAATATAGTGCATATCATTTTTAACGTCAATTTCATATTAATTTAGGCATCCAAATACAGGTTCATGTGAAATTTTATTATAGATACATAATATACACATATAGGTTATTAACTTGCCTTGGATTGTATGGAGAAGTTGAATCTTCCTGAAATCCTCTTGAAATCCTCTTAGCTTTCTTCTCTTCTTACTCTCTCTCTCTATCAAAACCTAGCCTCCTTGGTGAAATGATAAAATGAAGACTTCTTCTATTCTTTTCTATTTATACCTAGGGTTATTTTATTTACAAAAATTCCATTACCCCAAATTTAACCCTCTCGATTCTTTTATGCGTTAATTCGTTTCTAATATTTAAATCGCACATTCGTATCTCAATGAATTCATTTTAACTTCATTTCCAATCATTTTGAATATATATACTGACATGGGTTCATTTCCAAATATTTCGAATATATACACTGGAATAGTTTTTTTTTTCAATTTCAATTCAATAAAAAATGCGGGGTATTACATTCTCCCCCTCTACGAACGGGATTTTGTCCTCGAAATCCAAATTAAAACAAATCAATTCAAATCAAGTAAGGTAGTTTCGCACGTAACTTCGATGAAGAGATATGGTTGATGACCGGACGGAAAAAGTGTGTTCGTGTGAGGACACAATCGTTGTGTGCTTCGCCGCCGCGATACAAAAGAACCTAAGCTAGTACTACACTTGACAAGCAAGCACAGCGGTAAGTCGGGTATCGTAAGAAATCCACAGGCAGTGATTAAATTTTAGACTTTAATTGTTTAACTATTTCAGGAATAAAAATGTAAAATAAATAAATGAAAAGGTGATAGTAGGAAATGGTGACAAAAGAAAAGAGAAGTTAACGCTAAATTAAAGTAAAGCGAGGATCGGGATCGCATACACGCATTCACGGGATAAACAACTACTAATTAGAATTCCGGCTCGAAAGCAATTTAATCGAGCATTTACAATTAAGCATAAACATCACGCAATAAGGAATTTAAGCCAAAGTTGCGAGATTAAACATTTAACGGAAAATGGTCACACGCGGATTAAATTCGGATAATCGCTATAAACACTAACGTTGCGTGACAAAGAAATTTAAACGCATAATAATCCGACTTTAATACGCGAGGTTTCAATTAAATGCAATTTTACACGAAACCCTAACTTTCGAGGTCCAAACTCGTAAATGGCGTAAATTAAATCCCGACCCTATTTATCTAAGGGCAATACATGAATTAAACTAAATTAAACTAATTAAACTAAGAAAGCAAGAATTAAAGCAAGAAAACCTAATTATGAAAGCATGAAAACTATCTAGAAAGCAGGAATTAATGGAAAACAATCTATATTAAAGGTAGAGGAAATGAATAGTCAACTTACAAACCAATTAGATTGTCAATCCAAAGAGAAATGAAGAAGAACCATCCAAAACCCTCAAAACCCTAACTATTCTAACCTAAAATCGTTCCTAAACTGATATATGGTCTTATTACAACAAAATTGGCTTATAGAGTAAGTTGGAATAAAAATAAAGAAGAAAGAAAATAAGGCAAAATATCTGCAGAAAACAGAACATCGATCGATCGACCCCTTTGGTCGATCGATCGACCTAGGCAAAAATTCGGCAAATCAAAATGGTCGATCGATCGACCAAATGGGTCGATCGATCGATCAAGCAGGGCAGAATGCAGCAACCTACTGCATTCCTCTTTTCTTCTTCTCCCTCTCCTCTTTTTCTTTCCTTGTATTTCCTCCGCTGAAAATGTCGTAACTTCTTCGTTATGAATCGGAATCGTGCACCGTTCGTGGCCACGCAAAGCTAGCGAGGAGGGATAAAATTTCCGTGAGATGTCGAGCCAGGCACCCAAGCTGTGAAAAGACTAAAATGCCCTTGCGCGTGCGATTGTGTACGGAACTTCACCGGAATGCATCTGAACTTCATACTAAGCATCTAAATACCTACAAAAGCTCAATTAACCCCTGAAAAACATAGTAACTTAGAAATCCGAGGTTTTCTGGTTAACGAGCATAAATATAGGGATTAAGATACCCGAGGGGGCTAATAACGCGTAGGTTAACGAGTGAAATACGCAATATTTGCGTCACATCACACCCCCTAACTTACACATTGCTAGTCCCTAGCAATGAAATAGGATGCAACAAGAACTACAAGCAAACCAAAAGCAGGAGAAGGACAAAAGTATGGTATAAAAGCAATGAAAAGATAAGACCACTTTCGCGAGCAAATGATTGCATTTAGCATATGCAATAAGCCGTTAAACCCCTAGGTTACCCTAGTGGACGAGTGTCGTCTCGTGAGGGTTTACAGGGATGAAACCCACAAACATCATAAGGTTTCCTCAAAATATGCCCAACCCAACATGCGACAAACTCAACAACAACGAAAAAGATTTCAAACATGTTATTAGCATATTGAACGATTTCAAACAAAAGTCTGTTGTTATTAACAGGTTGAATGCACCTCATAGAATTGAAACTTTAAAAGTGGGAGGGGGAGAGCAAATGCACAATATGATTTGGTAAAAACTTAAATAAACCGGATAAACATAAAGGCATGCATATATTCGATCCTCACGGACATTACGCTCAACAAATGAATTCACTCAAAACAGGGAGGTAACACACGGGACATGCGGGCATAAAGAGTAAATGGAAATGGAAACTAGGCTGCACACATGTCACAAATGAAGAACGCAATATATAAACTGAAAAACTGTAATCTCAATGAAAGGATACCGCACACTAAAAGAGGCGAAATGAATTTTCACAGATTATCAAAACTATTTTGACTTTTAAATTAAATGCACCCTAAGATCACATAGGACTTTATAGGGTTGTAATGTAGGTTTGGCTAGGGTATGAAATGAAGGAATGTATATACGGATTCAAAGTGTTCGGAATGAAAACTCGGGATAATGGGATAATGCGGGCAATATCAAAAATCGGAAAGCAAGTTCCAAAACAAGCATTAGATATATCATCGGGGAGAGTAATCAAAGCTTATTGAACACTATACAACATATACAACTTTCTCTTTCTTTTCTTTTCTTCTTTTTCTCATTTTCTCTTTTGTTTTCTTTTGCTTTTTTCTTCACTTTTTTTCACTACTTTTCTTTACTTTTCAAACTCTCATATGCTTAAATTGCAACCACACTACAATAACATCATTCAATCCCAAGTAACATTCCAAACAAAGGTATGTAAGGTGTATGTATGGCTTAAAACTCCAATTTGGAGTTGGTTATGGGATTTTGGGTAATGAAACGAAAGGCTAGTATTTAGGCTCAAAGGGGTTGACTAGGGAAACATATATGGTGAGGTCAAGGCTAATATGGGTGATATAACAAAGAGGGCCTATGATCATTTCACAAAGTTTACACAATTCTCAAGTCAAAACAATATATGAAAATCATGATCAAGTAACACATTTCAAGTATGAACTCAATTAATGAACGGTCAAATGAAAGAATAGAGAGATTACCAACGAATTCAACGTTTTCAATGAGAAAAGAATAGTGTATAACACTCACAACGACGAAAGGTACAAAGCTTACTCGGTGTAAGTATATACAATGCAACAAAAGATTCCCGAATTATAAAAATCTTAAACCAAATCAATAGAACAAGGAAAGTGCATATGCTCATGGGATAAAGTTTAATTCATGAAGTTATTCACAATATCAATGATTTGAGGACTAAAGTCTAATAACTTCTAAAATTGAGAACATGCATCATTGAGTTGTATATTGGATCGGGCAATTATTAAAATTTATCATCGGAAACAAGGCAAAATGCCCAACAAAGGAGAAAAAAGAAAGAAAATATTTTTGAAAATTTTTAAATTTTTCACAAAAAGGCATACTTAGTAACTAACAAGTAAGAAAATCCATGGACTACACATGAAATGGATAGAATATCCTACACCCCCTAACTTAAATGTTGCATTGTCCTCAATGCGCATTAAGAACACAACACAAAGAGAGGAAAAGAACGATATTACCCAAAATTGGAGCGATCTCCATAAGCGCGAGTCCAAAGGAATCTACAAAACAAGTTAGTACCGAGCATAGCAAAAACAAATAACAAAAAGTTAACTAATTACACTAGACTAAATTAAAAGGAAAGAAAAATAGGAAAGAAAGAAAATTAAAAATCTAACTATTTACAACCTACTATTTAGGCTTCACACTAACTATACACTAGAAGTCTAAATAGTTGAGGGTCCACCCAAAAAGGGATTTGACTTTGAAAGATCAACGGTGGACCCTCCAAAGCGAACATGCATCCCGGAAGATAAGAATTCCATTTGAACAACGGAAGGCATGTGGGTGGTGGAAAAAGTGAACCATCGCCAATTTGAAATTTTGGGCGGACGATGGGGGATTTGGATAATAAGGGGGAAAGATACACTTGAGGTCCAAGAAAAATTGACTCATCTCCCAAAGATTTTTCAAATGGAATGGGAGATGGTGCACACGTGGGGATAACATCCATCGAAAACAAGTCCGGTAAAGAGTCCTCATCGGCAAAAAGTGTAGAAGTTTTAATTTCTACCGACCCATAGGAATCAACCGGTAATTCTAATGGTTCGATCACGGAAGAAGAATATGGTGATGAAACAAATTCAATCTCAATCGAATCATCGTCGGAAGGAGATTGAATTTCGGGGGAGAAAGATGCACACACGATGAGAAATTCTTCAAAAAATTTAGGTGAAACACAAGTTTCCACCTGCTCATTGTTTTGTGCATAAGAATTCATCTCATTGGAAAGTGCACCAAGTCTCATTCCAGCATCATTTAGGCTTTCCAAACCTTGGGAGTAAATAAGCAAAGTCTCTTCCAAAGTAGGCTTCCTCGGCTCAAGAGCCTCGGACTCCTCATTTGGTTGAAACTCGTCTTCGAAAGTAATGAAATGAGAATCATCATTGGATTCGAATAATGAATCCAACTCAAGCTCCCAATAACGATTTTCATTCCGATAAATGTTTTCAAGTCTTTCATTTTCAAGAAAATCTTGAAAATGGAAAACTTGAAAACTATCCCCAAAGTAAGAATCATTAGAATGACCGCTATAACTATAATAGTAGGACATGATTACCTCGTTATTTGTAGATGGAGAATTCGAGCAAGAAAGTGAGCAACCGCGAATCAAAGTTTCTTAGCGCTCAAATATGCTATCCTGTAAAAAAGGTTAAAACAAAGAATACAAATACAAAAGGAAAAAATACTACGAAATAATAAAACAATTACTATCTAAAACACACTCCCCAGCAACGGCGCTATTTTGTGACCGGGCAGAAAAAGTTTGTTCGTGTGAGGACACAATCGTTGTGTGTTTCGCCGCCGTGATACAAAAGAAAACCTAAGCTACTACTACACTTAACAAGCAAGCACAGCAGTAAGTCGGGTATCGTAAGAAATCCACAGGGAGTGATTAAATTTTAGACTTTAATTGTTTAACTATTTCAGGAATAAAAATGTAAAATAAATAAATGAAAAGGTGATAGTAGGAAATGGTGACAAAAGAAAAGACAAGTTAACGCTAAATTAAAGTAAAGCGAGGATCGGGATCGCATACACGCATTCACGGGCTAAACAACTACTAATTAGAATTCCGGCTCGAAAGCAATTTAATCGAGCATTTACAATTAAGCATAAACATCACGCAATAAGGAATTTAAGCCAAAGTTGCGAGATTAAACATTTAACGAAAAATGGTCACACGCGGATTAAATTCGGATAATCGCTATAAACACTAACGTTGCGTGACAAAGAAAGTTAAACGCATAATAATCCGACTTTAATATGCGAGGTTTCAATTAAATGCAATTTTACACGAAACCCTAACTTTCGAGGTCCAAACCCGTAAATGGCGTAAATGAAATCCCGACCCTATTTATCTAAGGGCAATACATGAATTAAACTAAATTAAACTAATTAAACTAAGAAATCAAGAATTAAAGCAAGAAAACCTAATTATGAAAGCATGAAAGTTATCTAGAAAGCAGGAATTAATGGAAAACAATCTATATTAAAGGTAGAGGAGATGAATAGTCAACTTACAAACCAATTAGATTGTCAATCCAAAGAGATATGAAGAAGAACCATCCAAAACCCTCAAAACCCTAACTATTCTAACCTAAAATCGTTCCTAAACTGATATATGGTCTTATTACAACAAAATTGGCTTATATAGTAAGTTGGAATAAAAATAAAGAAGAAAGAAAAGAAGGCAAAATATCTGCAGAAAACAGAGCATCGATCGATCGACCCCTTTGGTCGATCGATCGACCTAGGCAAAAATTCGGCAAATCAGAATGGTCGATCGATCGACCAAATGGGTCGATCGATCGATCAAGCAGGGCAGAATGCAGCAGCCTACTGCATTCCTCTTTTCTTCTTCTCCCTCTCCTCTTTTGCTTTCCTTGTATTTCCTCCGCTGAAAACGCCGTAACTTCTTCGTTATGAATCGGAATCGCGCACCGTTCGCGGCCACGCGAAGCTAGTGAGGAGGGTTAAAATTTCTGTGAGATGTCGGGCCAGGCACCCAAGCTGTGAAAAGACTAAAATGCCCTTGCGCGTGCGATTGTGTACGGAACTTCACCGGAATGCATCTGAACTTCATACTAAGCATCCAAATACCTACAAAAGCTCAATTAACCCCTGCAAAATATATTAACATAGAAATCCGAGGTTGTCTGGTTAACGAGCATAAATATAGGGATTAAGATACTCGAGGGGGCTAATCATACGTAGGTCAACGGGTGAAATACGCAATATTTGCGTCGCATCAGTTGACTAATTCACAAGTCATCATCTCTCTCCCAAGTGGCCTAAGACTCATCATGATTACTCCATATAACACGAACGCGAGGAATGACTTTTGACCTCAATTGCTGCTCACGACGATCTAGGATCCTGACCGGCCTATCCTTGTAGCTCCCATCGGGCTGCAGCTCAACCCCGTCTAAATCTGTGTAGGTGTGAGTCCTCGGGACGTAAGAACTTCCTCAACATGGATACATAAAAAAATATCGTGTACCCGTTGGAACTGGTAGGGTAGGGCTAAATGGTAGGCAACGTGTCCCACCCTGCCTAACACTGTAAACGGACCCATGTATCGCGGTGAAAGCTTCCATTTGGCACCAAAACGAATAACGCCTCTCATGGGTGAGACCCTCAACAACACTTGGTCCCCATTGGAAAACTCTAACTTCCTCTACCTTATGTTAGCATAACTGTTTTGACGATCTTGTGAGGTCTTCATCCGTGCACGAATCAAGTCAACCTTCTCCGAGATATCCCTTATAATATCCGGACCCAACATCGGGTTCTCTCCGAACTCCAACCAAGATGTAGGGAATCGACAAGGCCTGCTGTAAAAAGCCTCCTATTGTTCTAGGCCAATAGCTTGCTGATAACTATTATTGTATGAAAACTCCACCAGTGGAAAATGTGTATCCTAACCACATTTGAAGTCCAACACACAAACTCGTAACATGTCCTCCAAAATTTGGTTTACCCGCTCTGTCTGACCTTTAAACTGAGGGTGGAACGCAATACTTAAACTCAACTGAACTCCCATCGCCTCCTAAAGACTGCCCCAAAAGTGCGAGATGAAGACACTGCCATGGTCGGACACGATATCACGCGTTACCCCATGTAACTTCATAATATCTTTAATAAACATCGTGGCGTACTATGCTGCCGTATAATCCGTTCCCACTGGATGGAAATGAGCTACCTTTGTCAGTCTGTCGACGATGACCCAAATCGAATCATGATCGCGTTACGATCTTGGCAACCCAATAATGAAATTCATGGAGATTACTTTCCCATTTCTAACTGTACAACCGAACTCTCACCATGAAGTCTAAAATAACTGAACTACTAAGATGATCCATAAATCAATACCCCCAAGTCTCGACTCGCTAAGTTTCATGCGTGGAGTGTCTCACAAGAAAAATCCAAACAAGGAACCCCTCCGATACACTACTGTCAGCTTATCGAGATAAGGAATTTGTCAACTCATGACCATTAGTGATACAAGAATCATCTAACTCCAAAAACCACTTATCTTTGGACTCAACGGTTCATCACACAATAATTAATTCAACTTCCCCTATTCAATAAAGATGTCATTATTCATCAATCATGCCTCGATACTCAACTCAGAATCGACTACCAGATGGTACTGAAAGCTCAAAATCCAACTCTACTCCGAGTTGTCAATAACACTTGCCTTGCACTTAAATTGTTGGTGAGTTAACTGATATGGCAACCCTTAGGATCCACTAAGGTTGCACATGTGCATAAGAATACAACTTCTATGCACGTGCGAATATTATTACATCTTTCCAAGACTAGACTTAGGTAAATAATATCAACAAGGTTCATACTCTCTCGAACAAGACAACACCGACAAAGTTGCATTCTCGGCGGTCAAAGATTACTCACACAAAGGTTTCGAACTAACCCAAGATGCAATATTCCCCCTTGCACACCCCCACTTCTCACGATTTGGTAACTCTAACCCAAGGTTATAAACCCTAACTAGATTCGACATACCGCTCTTTTGTTAAAAACACGTATAGGAATTCAACCTATCCGACATGATTTTCCTTGAACTGTGAGTATATTAGAATTTTCTCACCAAACATGAAATGAAATTGGTTCTTCAAACCACGAATAAGGCTTGTACATTTTCCAAGCAACGAGGTAAGACAAAAAATTCCCACTTATCCTACCAAATTAGAATATAGGATTTGGCACACTCACCATCCGAATACTCGTCTTCCAGCACACCAACGCTACCTGATCTTTATAAAGAACAGTGTGCTATCCAACATGTCAAAGGTCGTAAATATAAGGTAGCGGGTACCTTTATGTACCATGACCCCAATTAACACTCAGTAATCCACACATAACTGAAGTAAAAATTAAATATCTTACGAACCCATTCGCGGGTGTTTGCCCAAGAGTACACACCTTCCTTATAAAACTTCTCAACAACGGTCGAAACACTCTCTTGTTGTCCCCCTACAGTGGAGGTTATGACAACCATTTTAATGAATGGTCTGACATTTGGAATCCCAAAATGTCTCAATCCTTGCCATTAATGACGACACTCAGTTGATAACACTATCAACAGTCAACCAAAAACTGACCGAGATATACACGACTCTACCATTATCAAAAGACCATCAAGACCATTCTATGACTATTCACTAGTCTAGACATCACCAAAATCGAACATCTTACACTTGATTTTGGAACGCGTCTTTAATCACACACGATCTAAGTAAACATCATGTCACTAAATACTCACTTGTGCTCTAATTCACATTAATACATAACGAGGGCTACAACATAACCACATTCCCATATCTGATGGATTCAAAATCAAGTACCACCTTTATCAAGGTTCAACAAATTAGTACCCCCAATCACCGGGAGATAACATAAAACCTAACTCATGGATATATCACCAACTCAAGCGATCACACTCGCATAAAATGAAACGCCTATTGAACACTCCCTCGTGATGTTCTCACTCGACAACTCATCCCTTAGAGATTCGCTAATAATCGTAGGGTTCATAACTAGTAACTCTATCTCAAGTCCATCCCCTAGCACACCCATATTCACATTCCTCTCTCGACAGCTTTTAACAAATATACCGGTGCTACAAAGCAAGATAACCACATCTTATCGAACACCAATTCTAATCTAGGGATTTACGAAGAACACTGAACTCGATTCATTAACAATAGGGAAAGAAAACTACCTAAAAAAATTCTGCACTTCTCCAATGTCAATCCTCGTATGACCTTGCAATACGGACTTCCTCATCCCTAGTGTCCATGGCCAAGATATCGTAACATTACTGATACATTCTCACGAACTTATTCGGGATAACTCGCTGAAACATTCCACTCTGAACAAGTGAGTACGCAACCCACGAATATATCTTGTGCATAACCGAACACACACCTAATCGTCCTTAAGTTGATTCCATTACGGATTTTATACGATCAGAACACTAAAAATCACTATGCCACCCCAATACGACATCTATCGCTTGTGTGGACAATGTGTCGGTTTACATGCCTACCAAACTTCCCTGATACCAATAAAATATTTCAAGGATAATCACTTATCCATTCCAGATTCAGACTCATGAATCTCCCATTGAACATCATCAAACGGATGAATCTAGTTCATGCTTTTCACAAGTATGATAACACTCTTGCGTATACCAAAATTGGACCCCTCAGGTCATCCTTTCATGGTGTGGGACATACACCGATTTGGAGTAGTCCTCTCTCAAATCACAACCCTTCCTTTACATGTCCATGAGTAATAATATACTCTTATTATCACAAGACTTACTTCGTTAACCATTCACTGATTAATACATCATCGAATGCCTCAACAATCTGTCCATTATGGGTGGAGCGCGATAATTTCTTCTCAGTAAAATGTGACAACAACAACTGGACCACATCATTTTTAGGTGTGCCATATCTAAATCTCTACATTTCCACATTGGAAACAACTTCAGATAACTACACGCGAAAGTGGTCCCAAAAACTCAGTGGTACTACAGGGTGGCCTATAACTTATACCAACTTCTTTAGAGCCATAAGAGCGACGATATTCAAATTTGATAATACACAGCAAATATACGGGTGTTTCCTCCCCCTAAAGCACCAAAAGTCAACTTAATCATTGAGTTCAACATCGGTTTTCTCGCCTATTGGTGGGCGATGAAACTATGATTATTGCACGTGAATCGTGGTCTCGTAAAATGCTTGGACCCTATGCCCTACCAGAGTCCACGTCTCATCAAATCACCATCTTAAAATATAGTAAGTGAACACACATCCTGAAAAAAATTATTCAAGTGGAGCACTAGTCATAATTACAACAAGTACTCACACACGGACCTCACGCGTACTATCCCGTGGTCGATTGGAGATTCACCTCATGTGTGGGACGTCTCACGAATGAAATCCAAACAAGGAACCCTCCCTATACACAAGGCTAGCTCCGAATCGCCCGTCAAAATCGTAGCGTGAAGATCTTCAAGGTCATCGAATACAATAACTAATCGTAAGGCTCTACGTATCAAGGAAACGATGCGCAGAAAACGTAACGGACGCCCTCAGATCCCTAAAGGCTCTAAAATAGTGCTCTGATACCAACTGTGATAACCCTGATTTTTATATCTAATTCGGTTAGCTACGCCCAATTAAATTAAAGCGGAGTGTAAATATGTTGGTATTAGAAATAAAATTTAAATAAACGCAATAAAATAAACATGTACACTCTCATACGTGTAACCACATCACATCGTAACAGCTATAACAAGTGAAACCAACTCATAACTATTAACTGTAATAATCCATGAGTAATCTCAAAATGAAAATATAAAATACCAATACATATGGCCCAACACAAAATGGGAAAGAGTAATACAATAATTCTTTCAAATCCCAAGTACAAACAAAGTGATATTAATCTCTGATACCACCCTTAAGAAAAGGGAAACAAACGGCATAAATTAAAATAGAATAACTCCATGGCTACAGGAATCCTAAGATTGATATGATCTCATCAAGCTCCGTAGTCTATTATCCAGCGGGACGAGGACCTGTCATATATTGTATATATAGGAGAGGAGCAAGAAGCAAGATATACGAACGTCAAAGAAAGAAAACAAGCTATGAGATTATAAGATGTACTTATAATGAAAGCACACTAGTCATTACTCGTCTCCGGTAATTAAGTTGTTCAATTACCCAACCAATGCTCATATATGGTGACTACCCAACCCAAACTCGAGTAACGTGTAGTCTCATATCGTATCATGATTAATCATTATTAATCACATTTCAGTATTTAATGTATCAAAATATTTCCTTCAAGTATAATATCAAATGCATCGATTCGGGATATTACTTTAAGACACAAGCATAATATCTCACACAGCAAGTCATATCGGGTCACTATCGTTACTCGGGGAATAAGTCGTAACACTAGGCCTACACACGAATATTTCCCAATATTATGTGGCAAGGGAAATCATACTAAGTCCTAAATCACATGGCGTTCCAAGGTCTTTCTATCCAACCCGCATTACAACCATATGTCCGGTTCCGGTGGTTTATCTTCGGCACGGCACTCGAGGGGAACCTAACCGGATCAATCACAAAAAAAATTACATTCAACATGTGCCTACATCGACCAGAGGACTAGTCTAGTGTATACTCGACAATATACATGTCAAACAATTTCATCTTATGTATATATACAATCGTGTCAAGTCTCTTACTCGAGTTATACAATAGTTATTATTTACAATATAACATAATTTACATCATTAATTTACTAATTCAACATCAAATCATTTCAAGGTTATATATCCCTAATAACCATAAGTATGTGATCAAGTTAGGATATTAGGCACAACACCATAATTATCTTACTAACAACATGAAAAACATTATCACTCTTATTTCAACAACATCCTGCCCAGAATTTAAAATGCAGATTCGAGGCTCTTCCGATCCCTTTTTTGAAAAACTTAAAACTACAAAGTTGTTCGGAACGTGATTTTCTATAAGGACAAGCGGGCATGTTTCCATAGGCTGCATAAAATAGACCCAAAACTAATATATAATATTCTCCCCTGTTTTCGACAACTTTCTGCCCAGAATTTTAAAACACCGATTTGAGGCTTTTTCGATCCGTTCTTGGAAAAACTTAAAACTAAAAAGTTGTCCAGAATATGATTTTATACCGGGCATCATGGACAAAACATCAGTTTTTGGAACTAAAACGGCTCAAAACAGTTTTTAATATGACAATTTACTCAATTTCATAGATTTCTCAAATTCAAGAGTTTGCTCAACAATTCAATCCCTATAATGATGTTATTGCATTTGAATCTACATGGATGATGACCCTAATACATTGCATGTCATTTGTAACGTCAATTTCATATTAATTTAGGGATCCAAATACATGTTCATGTGAAATTTTATTATAGATACATAATATACACATATAGGTTATTAACTTGCCTTGGATTGTATGGAGAAGTTGAATCTTCTTGAAATCCTCTTGAAATACTCTTAGCTTTCTTCTCTTCTTACTCTCTCTCTCTACCAAACCCTAGCCCCCTTTGTGAAATGATAAAATGAAGACTTCTTCTATTCTTTTCTATTTATACCTAGGGTTAGTTTATTTACCAAAATTCCATTACCCCAAATTTAACCCTCTCGATTCTTTTACGCGTTAATTCGCTTTTAATATTTAAGTCGCACATTCGTATCTCAATGAATTCATTTTAACTTCATTTCCAATCATTTTGAATATATATACTGACATAGTTTCATTTCCAAACATTTCGAATATATACACTGGAATAGTTTTTTTTTTCAATTTCAATTCAATAAAAAATGCGGGGTATTACACTCGGTCCAAAGTACGCACCAATTTACTTCCCGTCTATAGGCATAAGAGTATATTCATCCACTCTCATGCTACAAAATACAAAACATAATACACATATATATAACTTTCTCTAGTTGTAATATTAAGATATCACACACTATCTATAGAGCTTCTATAATATTACCCGCACGTATTATACATGATTTATCATTCTCTAGAAAGTACACATATGTAACACACATAACATATGTATACTAATAATCTCTATAATGCTATCAACTTCCAAAGAGTCACTCATATGTCCTTGGGTTAACAATAGTCGGACTAGCTCACACCGAAATTGGTAAAAACCTAAATCACAACGTATGGGAAGCGTCCAAAGCTCCTAACCAGAAATGAGAACGAAGCATACCCACTACATCTCACCCCTAATAAGAATCACACAATATAAATAATGGACGCTATGACATGGGGACTATACTCTCCCTGCTCCTCAACCCAGGGAGATTCACCCACATCGTGCAACTTCCCTTGATAGCACTAGAGGGGTGTGAAGCACGTAATATATATCATACACACCAGATATATACATACGATCACATCATATATACAAACCATCACACAAGGTATATACATTCACACCATATATATATATATATATATATATATATATATATATATATATATATATATATATATATATATATATATATATATATATATATATATATATATGAACACACACTGTCTCACATTCGTATGTATAAAAGTAATGAATCCGTCTATATGTCTATAACACTCATTATACTAACCGATACACTCTCACATACCTTCCCAATACATTTTATTATTCCATCCCTCACTTGAAACTTACTAATCCATCACACATATGATATGAATAGTCACCCAATTTAATCAACACTAAGGACACTTCCTCTCTCCTCCAATCCATATTCGGCGTTAAGTAAATTCCTACCACTTGGAGAATTTAGGAAAGGATTCGGCATGTTAAACTTCCAATTATACTGCCATAATAGCCCGTAACCATCCTCAAAAGAATCCTCATTCCTTAGAGGATTTACTAAAAGAAAACAACACAATCTTCTCTTATATATAAATCTATTATAGCCCCCAAAGTGGCCCCTCTATTATATTTAATATGAACCATCATAGTACCTAATAAATAGGTTTACTACCCTATATTCGAGGGTCCCTAAGTAATCAAAACAATTAAAAAGGGCTAAAACTAGAACAGGAAAAATACATTGATCGGATCGGATCTGACCGAGGGTCCTCAAAAACGAACCGGTTCGGTTCCTAAAATTCGACCGAAGACCTTTAATGGTCGGACAAATCTTAAAAACGAACCAATCCAGTTGTGTATAGGTTTATTCCCACGAGATTTGTACCCCAAAACTTTACTCTACCCTTTGCAAAATCTACTCTACTTCTCTAAAACCCAATTTTTCACTTTACTCCAACAATATCCTAACCCCAAAACCCAACACATAAATTATCCCCACCATTTCCATCAACAAACCCACATATATTTTTCATCAAATTCAAGATTTTATCAAAATTTCTAGGATTTAACCTTTTAAACTCAAAATGAACCAAATCACCAAAGAAATTATGAAATAACTCACACATACAATCATTTAGAAAGTTTAATCACTTCCCTCAAAGTTGTAATCTTCCTTGAAATCATTGATTTGAGCTGAAAATCCAAAGCTTCCAAAATCTTCTCTTCTTTATCCTCTCTCGCGATGGTTTCTCTCTTTCCCTCGGGTTTTCTCACAAAAATGAGATAGGCCTAAGTCTTCCAAGCCTAAATAACCCTTAAAATGACACGTTTTCTTCAATTTGAGTCAAACTAGGTCCAAAATACTCCGGAACCCAAATTAAACCCCCCGATGAGTCATTTTGACTTTCTTAACCTATCCCGGATCAACCGTGCGCTTTAAATTTTCATCCGAGACTCCAAATAAAATAAATTTATTTTACCCCAAAAATTTAATTTCCTAAGTCCTCGAACACACGGGGTGCTATAAGGGGTTCACGCATTCAACCCAAGTACCACACATTAGGGGTGGCCATAGGCTCGAGGCCCACCATGCCCGCACGATAAAAAATTAGGGCTTGGTGATCGAGTGGAAAACCGAGCGTCCGTGTAAATACGCTAGTCGTTGTTATCGTCTTCCAACCACAATACAAAAACCTAAACTGTAACTACACTCTTGCGAAATATAGTGGCTAGTCTGGGTATCGAATCCTCAGGGAACTAGGATGAGTGAACATGACGATGTTGGATAGATAGAGAAATCCTAACTCTAACTCTAAAGAAAAAGGAAAATTGATTTGGTTTTTGAGAATGATTATGCTAAATGCAATTTTGAAATTATGAAGAAATGCAACTATACTAAACTACCTAAAATATGAATGAAAGATGATTTGAAACTTTTGACTAAGTGATGGGAAAAACAGGACGGGAATACAATCCCCCAACCCTAGTGAATCGCAGCTATAATACTAATCGTGAATTTAAATGATTAAATTGACCCGAAATTTAGTACTCCCAAGCATTACTTATACGAGGTTCAAGCCCGCGTCATACTTAATCTGAGGATGAGTAAATCAGTATCGCCATAATAACACTCGAATTGTATTCTAAATCATCACGGTTACCCAGAGGCAAACGAGATATAAAGACCTACAATTGTTATGTTCCTACGTGATACGGTCGCATTCAATCACTAAATTCAGAGGATTAATGTTATATGCCTACAATTAACACATCAGGCTGGGTTCATGTATCCCGGCCTTAGAAAATCTAGCCTAACATGATGAAAGTGATGAAAACAGTGTTTAATATGCAAGTCTTCATGATTAATCTAAGGACAATTGATGGAATAATGTAGAATAGAATCACAAAGAAGAAACAACTTACTAAAATTACCCAAGGAATAATCGCAGCAATAAATAAAACTGGTAATCACACAAACTCTGAATAAATCTTCAATCCTTGAATAAAATAGGAAATTGTATCTAAAACTAGGGTTTTTGGAAAGAAAAGAAAAACTATCTAAAATCTCCTCTAATTTACATGATAAGAATGATAATAAAATGGGTTTATATACCCTACAAGATGTGACACCCTGCCTAATTAAATACCGGGCGATCACTCCTTTATTAAAATCAAGGTGAACAGTTGGTTCATTCTTAGCATCACTGTCGTAAAAATAAACTTTTCTAAATTAACACCCTAATTAATTAAGCTAAGTGTCAAAACCATTTTTAACCTTTTTAACCAAATAGTATTTTTAAAGAAAACTTATTTATTTACTTAGTAACAACATTTTCAATAAGTAAGAATCATACAACAATTATCATGGAACATAATCCAATTACTTTAAACATTCAACATCCAAAATCCCAACATTTAAAACTAAATGTAAAACATACATGCTGAATAAATCCCAAAATAACAGTGCGAGAACTAACTGAAATATAAATGTCCCAACAAAACAGATAAATAGTGGAAAGGTCGACACATGCCCAATAAATGAGTATGATAGATGTGGAATCAAGTAAACGAATTCGTCTATGCAAGTGGCCTGTAACTCCCACCTAAGTTGTAGCACGTTCCTTTCAAGGGATCCTAAGCAAGACGCCCCTGTGGCTGGGCACCTGTAATACATACATATATATACAAGAGAGAGAAAGAGAAGAAGAAACGGTTCAGAGCCCGATAGTGTGTTTGATTTAAAATACGTTTAGCAAGTATTTAAATTGATACAGGCCAATGCAACAACATATTAGTGCGAAACTCTCTTGAGAAATTCTCACCTCTCTTCTAATGTGCACACCTATCGCACTAACCTTCCCAACGGTTTGTCTTATCATTTATCGCACTAGTCTTCCCAATGATTTACTTATCTTAGATTACTCGTAAGATTCAAAATTTAACGATTCAATTGTTTGAAAAGAATATTTTAATTAGTAACCATAGTTCTCATTTTAACTTTATTAATCAATAAAGTTTTCCAGTGACATATTATACTTTCTCAAAATAAGTATTTACAATTTGAGTCATCAACCATGTCCTACATATCATATCACAGTAGGCAGTTCCGGATTTCAAAATTTCGTATATATATTAACTACTCATAAAATATATATATATATATATAGCATAACAGCACCCCAAATAAAAACTATGGTGCGGACATACTCTACAATCCAATCCACGTATCACTCGTACTAAGGGAATACAAATTCGGAATCACTCTCGAACTGTATTAACACATACTCAAACAATATTGAGGCAAAGTATAGATTACAAGTCCCTTAGGACCGTCTGAACTATCACTACGATAGCCTGTACCAAGGATACCTATACATAAACAATATGAGGCGAAGCATAGATTCCAAGTCTCTAAGAGGAAAGCACATACCCGCATCTCTTAGGACCGTCTCAACTATTATTCCGATAGCCTGTACCAAGGATATCTATCTTCTAGGGTACAAGTCAATATCCCCCATAAAGGTCCCATCGAGATAAGACTGTCCCAGCGCAGAAACCTCAGGGATAGCAAGTAGCGTGGGCATGATTTTTACACATAGATAGTATATGCATACACAATCATATAACTATACTAATATTACCATATCAATAATGGGTATATTCTCAAATCCCATAGTTCCGACTTTTATTTATCATTATTTAGTTATCACTTATAACCGTTCACATCTTACTTTGATTTTGAGGAACCTTTCCACTTACTACATAACGCTCAGGGATTCTATCACCGGACCGGTCCGCCTGCAATAAAAGAACCGATCCGGCTAACCGGACCGGTCCACCTCATACCCAGACCGATCCGACTACTGAAGGCCAGTATACCCCGGACCGTAAGCGAACCGATGAAGCCTGGAAAAGAACCGATCCGATCATCAACGGACCGATCCGCCTCAGAATAAAAGAACCAATCCGGTCAATCGAACCGATCCGGTAAATCGAACCGATCCGCCTCGGACCCGGACCGGTCCGCCTGGGATAAACTTAAACGATTTCGCAGAATTTCAGTTACGGGTTTCATCTTCTAACTTACACCAAATCCATATTTTACAATCCCAAACGTCTCAAAATTTGAACTACTAACATCCTAACATGATATCATACATTTCTTACGTAAATCATGTCAATTTACGTCACTAAACATGGATTAATCATGCCATAATTCATTTAAATATTCAAAAACCCTAGAAATCTCTAAATCATGGTTCCAATCTATTTTTTTTTCCAGAATTTTCTTCTTATAAACATCATAATTTCATCGGAAAATTCCTCTACATGGCAAGGGTTTCCAGAATTATCATTTAACCCATAACTACATGCGATTCCTATCTCAAATCTTAGGTTTCCTTCCATAAAACTCATCCTAATCATTCCTACACTAATATGAAAGATGCATTAACGAAATAAGCAAGATAAACACTTGCCTGAGATTTTCGACGTTTAGGTTTGCAGATGATTTTGGTGTGGTTGCGTAGTCCGTTGCGCGATCTACGCGTTGGTGGTGGTGGCGGTGCAAACGGATGGCTTTTGGGCCTTGAATCTGCCTTGAGAGCTCTCTCCTTCCTCTCCTATGGCCGTTATTGTGTTTGTGATTTCTAACCCTAGCTGACTAAACTAAATGGCTGATATAGATTACTCATTTTCGTGGGTTTAATTACCCATAAATGTGAAATGACCAAAATGACCTACCGGGGTACTAATTAGGCCTAAAAACGCCCCGAGACCCAAACTAAACCCCCGGGTACACTTTTCTGACTATCTCGACACTTCTGGATGCGTTGGCGCACTCAAAATGATCATACGGACAACTTATAAAATATTCAGTTTTTATTTATCAAAATTAGTCCCGACGCGACACGGGCGCGTCCCGACTCAAATTTCCAAAATTATCATTTTATTCACTCGTGACATTCAATATAACCAATATTACATATTACTTTGCTCATTAGTAATATTCAACAAATTTTCCATAATTACTAACTCTCGTCACGTTAATAATTATAACATAATTAATTTCCGGATTTTTATTAAATAATTAACTCACATTAAATTTAATAAATCCCCAAATTAATATAGCATAAAAATACGGGGTATTACATACTTCCCCCCTAATAACTGAATTTCGTCCCGAAATTCGGAAAATTAAGGCATACCTGGTAAGAACAAATCTGGATATCTCTCGCGCATATCGGTCTCCCGCTCCCAAGTGGATTCCTCCACATTGTGGTGCTCCCACTGGACCCGTACAAGTGGAACTATCTTTGACCTCAATATCCTCTCACTAAAGTCTAGGATAGCCACCGGTCTCTCCTCGTAAGAGCTGTCAGGCTGTAAGTCTATCTCATCTATCGCAATATGAGTATGGGCCATATCATCCCGAAGATACCGTCTCAACGACGAGATGTGGAATACATCGTGAATGCGATGTAAATGTTCTGGCAGTCCCAATTTGTATGCTACCGGCCCAATTCTCTCGATGATGGGAAATGGTCCCACGTACCTTGGGTCCAATTTCCCCTTCTTCCCGAACCTCATTACTCCTTTCATAGGAGATACACGCAGTAATACTTGGTCCCCCACATTAAACTCCCGGAAGAACCGTTTCGCATAGGCGTAGCTCTTCTGCCTGTCCTGGGCTAGTCGAATGCGACTCCTAATCATCTCAATCCTCGCGGAGGTTTCCTGAATCACCTCTGGTCCCAACAACTTGTTATCCCCCACCTCGAGCCAACAAGTTGGAGAACGACAAGTCCTGCCATACAAAGCCTCAAATAGAGCCATACCAATCGTAAACTGATAAGAGTTATTATACGCAAACTCTACCAGTGGAAGATGTGGTTCCCAAATTCCTCCAAAATCAAGAACACACATGCGTAGCATATCCTCTAACATTTGATTAGTACGTTCTGTCTGTCCATCTGTCTGTGGGTGATAAGCTGAACTCAACTTCAACTCAGTACCCATAGCCTCCTGAAAGCTTTTCCAAAAACGTGACACAAAAATCTTGTCTCTATCTGACACAATATTCAAGGGCACCCCATGTATTCTGACAACCTCAGAAATGAACAACTGAGCATATTGACCCGTGGTATAGTCTGTCCGCACCGGCAGAAAATGAGACTTTCCCTTCTCTCGGCGTGATCCAAGGTAACCAATAAGTACGGTTTCAGATTGTAATCTTTTTGGGATGCCACCTTGGTCAAACGGTCTACAATCACCCAGATAGAATCGTGGCCCCGCTGTGATGTAGGCAACCCCGTAATAAAATTCATGGAAATACTCTCCCACTTCCACGCGGGTACTTCCAATGGCTTAAGCAATCCTGACGGTTTCTGATGGTCCACCTTCACCAGCTAGCAGGTAGAACACTTGGACACGAACTCAGCAATGTCCTTCTTCATTCCACTCCACCAGTATTTCCTCCTCATATCCTGTTACATCTTATCTCCTCCAGGATGTACTGCAAATCGGGACCCGTGAGATTGGGTCATCACTGCATGACGTAATTCTGCTCCTTCTGGAACCACCAGTCTCCCATTAAACCTCAAACCCCCATCAGAACTAACAGAATAGGACTCAGCACCCTCGGCTAAAAGTTGTACAATCTGCTCCTGGCAAAACGGGTCTGTGGTTTGGGCCTGTATTACCCTCATAACAATCTCGGGTGTAATTGTCATAACAGATATGAAGGAACGAGCTACTGCGTCCTGGTGGCCTAAGTCCTTCCACTTTGCTTTCCATACATCCTCTACCTCATTTACCGGTCTACGACTCAACGCATCAGCAACTACGTTGGCCTTCCGTGGATGATAGTGTATGTCGAATTGATAGTCCTTCACAAACTCTAAACATCTGCGCTGACGCATATTCAGCTCTTGCTGAGTGAACAGGTACTGCAGTGATTTGTGGTTTGTGAACAAACGGAACTTCTCCCCCAATAAGTTGTGCCTCCATATCCTCAATAAAAAAATGACCGATGCTAACTCCAGGTCGTGGCTGGGGTAATTCTTCTCATGCGGCTTAAGCTTGCGGGAGGCAAAATCTATAGCCTTCTCTTCCTGCTGAAGTACTCCCCCAAGTCCCCGTAAAGAGGCATCGGTGTAAACCAGGTACTCCGCACCCGGCTTTGGTAAAGCAAGGACTGGCGCTGAAGTAAGCTTGTCTTTCAGCTCGTCGAAAGCCAACTGACAAGCGTCATCCCAAACATATGGTACCCCCTTGCGAGTCAGATTCGTCAATGGGCCCGCTATTTTGGAGAATCCCCGAATGAATCTCGTGTAGTATCCGGCTAACCCCAAGAAACTACGCACTTTCGTCGGTGTCGTGGGATGTCCCCATTCCCTCACCACTGACACTTTACTCGGGTCAACTGCTATCCCCTGCTCAGAAACAACATGGCCCAAGAACTGTACTTCTCGCAACCAGAATCCACACTTCTCGTACTTAGCATACAACTGATGCTCTCGTAGAGTCTGAAGAACTTGCCTCAAATGCTCGGCGTGCTCGTCCTCAGAGTGTGAATATATCAAAATGTCATCTATAAAGACGATGACAAACTGATCCAAGAACTCTCTGAATACTCGGTTCATTAAGTCCATGAATACGGCTGGAGCATTTGTGAGACCAAATGGCATCACTCTGAACTCGTAAGACCCATATCTCGTCAAGAAGGCAGTCTTCGAAACATCCTGCTCTCTAATACGTAGCTGATGGTACCCCGACCTCAGATCTATCTTCAAAAAGAAAGTTTCTCCCCTCAGTTGGTGGAACAGATCATCGATTTGAGGCAACGGATACTTATTCCATATGTTCAACTCCCGGTAGTCCACACACAACCTCAGTGAACCATCTCTCTTCTTCACAAACAGAACCGGAGCGCCCCAAGGTGAGGTACTCCTACGAATGAAGCCCTGACCTAACAGCTTCTCTATCTGATCTCGTAACTCTCGCATCTCCACCAGAGCCATACGGTAAGGAGCGCGTGCTATAGGTCTCGTATCTGGCAATAAATCTATGACAAAGTCTATCTCTCGACTGGGGGGTAGGCCTGGTATCTCCTGGAATACATCGGAATACTCACGAACGACTGTAATCGAGTCTAAAGGAATGACAACCTCCTTAGAGGCATCCTCCTCTATATAATACAAATGAGCGGTCGAACCTCCCTCTGGGCGAGGCATCACCACTACAAACATCTCTTCCCCCGAATGGTAAAAACAATGCTCCCACCGAAGCAATCAATCATGACTCTATAAGCTGCGAGCCAATCCATACCGATAATAACATCATGCTCATGCATATCTAAGACTAATATGTCCGCAGGTAATACCAAACTACCAATCTCTACCCCCACTCCTCGGTATATAAAGAAGATAAGTGACCCACTCCCCAGTGGTAAGTCTACACACGTCAGTGTGCTCTCTGCTGTGGCTAACAATCCTAAGGCCTTCGCAAAATGCGTAGCTATAAAATAATGAGTCGCCCCAGTATCAAACAAAACCCGACCCATAGTACCATGGATAGGAAACATACCCTCAATCGCGGGTGGTGCCTGTGGAGCTGCTACCTTATGGACATTATAGACACATCCGTACAGTAACTGCCCCTGTTGCACTGGAGCTGCTGGAACGGCTGGTAGGGCTGGCACCTGGGCTGGAGCTGGGAGTGCAGCCGAAAAAAGTGGTCTCTGTGGCTCATTACGGGCACCCTGCTGTTGTGGGGCCCTATCTCCCTTCGGACAATCCTGGTGCCTATGGCCGTATCTACCACACCCAAAACATCGCCCCTTGAAGTTACCTCCCCTCTGTCCCTGCTGACCACGGCCCTGCTGGACGTTACCTCCCCGCCACTAGACCTGTTGGCCCTGATTAGTACGCTGCTGGCCCTGCTGCTAGCCCTGCTGTCGGTGTTGGCCCGGCTGATTAGGCTGGCCCTGCCTATAGCCCCCATATCCCTACCTAGAATCACCTGAACGGAATCGCTTAGCAGGGTCCCCCTGATGGGAACTCTGCTCGTGTTGACGAGTCTGTCCATGAGATGGTGCCCCACTGGCACTATTACCCCCGACCCTGCCCTGCTGGCTGGACTCTCCTGCTCTCTTGCTTCCCTGAAGATGGAAGCGGTGATCCTGGCAATGTAGTAACGCGGCATTGAGTACATCAGTAAAAGTACTCAGAGATAGATTCCCAATAAGATGCTGACGGATCCTCCAAGCTAACCCGTCCACAAACAACATAATCTTCTTGCTCTCAGTAGGTGCCTCATCTGGCACAATGGTGAGAAGTCTCGTGAACTCCTCCTCATACTCCGCTACGGTAAGACTCTCCTGCTTCAGATTCAGTAATCTCCGCCTCATCTCAGTCTGCACGGCGGGTGGAAAATACTTGCGGTCAAACCGCTCCCAGAACAACTAAATAGGAATCGTGTCCCTCTCCTCCAAAGTGGTAGTGGACTCCCACCACTGCAAAGCGGCTCCCACCAGCTTAAAGGAAGCCAATAACTGCTTCTGCACGTCGGTGGACTCATACATACGGAGATGCCGCTGGATGTATTTCTTCCATTGGCTAACTATGACAATATCGGAGCTACCAGAGAACTCAGGGGGATGCGCTTTCTGAAAAGCATCCCGAACCCTCTCCCATGCAGATGGAAGCTGTGCTGGTACTAGCGCCACTTCCTGAACCTGGGGTGGAGCCTGCTGAACCATCGCTAGCGCGGCATTCACCGCCTGAGCAACAATGGCGGCTACTTCATTAGCATTCATAGTGCCTTGTGCCGGAGCTGCTGGCTACTCGGCCTAGGCACGCCTATCCTTCGCTGCACGTCTCGGAGGCATCTGAAACATGAAAAAGTTTATTAGTCTACAGTCATTATCAAATCTCAAATAGCTGAAGACATAAACTTGAAAGCAAGAATACAACCATCCTATAATAGGGCTCTATAGCAATAACGTTAAGCTGAAAGCGAAATAAATCGTACAGATCCAATGGACACTAGAACCTGATGCTTTGATACCACCTGTGACACCCCGCCTAATTAAATACCTGGCGATCACTCCTTTATTAAATTAAAATCCAGGTGAACAGTTGCTTCATTCTTAGCATCATTGTCATAAAAATAAACTTTTCTAAATTAACACCCTAATTAATTAAGCTAAGTGTCAAAACCATTTTTAACCTTTTTAACCAAATAGTATTTTTAAAGAAAACTTATTTATTTAATTAGTAACAACATTTTCAATAAGTAAGAATCATACAACAATTATCCTGGAACATAATCCAATTACTTTAAACATTAAACATACAAAATCCCAACATTTAAAACTAAATGTAAAACATACATGCTGAATAAATCCCAAAATAACAGTGCGAGAACTAACTGAAATATAAATGTCCCAACAAAATAGATAAATAGTGGAAAGGGCGACACATGCCCAATAAATGAGTATGATAGATGTGGAATCAAGTAAACGAAGTCGTCTATGCAAGTGGCCTGCAACTCCCACCTAAGCTGCAACACATTCCTTTCAAGGGATCCTAAGCAAGACGCCCCTGTGGCTGGGCACCTGTAATACATACATATATATACAAGAGAGAGAAAGAGAAGAAGAAACGGTTCAGAGCCCGATAGTGTGTTTGATTTAAAATACGTTTAGCAAGTATTTAAATTGATACAGGCCAATGCAACAGCATATTAGTGCGACACTCTCTTGAGAAATTCTCACCTCTCTTCTAATGTGCACACCTATCGCACTAACCTTCCCAACGGTTTGTCTTATCATTTATCGTACTAGTCTTCCCAATGATTTACTTATCTTAGATTACTCGTAAGATTCAAAATTTAAAGATTCAATTGTTTGAAAAGAATATTTCAATTAGTAACCATAGTTCTCATTTTAACTTTATTAATAAATAAAGTTTTCCAGTGACATATTATACTTTCTCAAAATAAGTATTTACAATTTGAGTCATCAACCATGTCCTACATATCACATCACAGTAGGCAGTTCCGGATTTCAAAATTTCGTATATATATTAACTACTCATAAAATATATATATATATATATATATATATATATATATATATATATATATATATATATATATATATCATAACAGCACCTCAAATAAAAACTATGGTGCGGGCATACTCTACTATCCAATCCCCATATCACTCGTACTAAGGGAATACAAATTCGGAATCACTCTCGAACTGTATTATAACACATACTCAAACAATATTGAGGCATAGTATAGATTCCAAGTCCCTTAGGACCGTCTGAACTATCACTGCGATAGCCTGTACCAAGGATACCTATACACAAACAATATGAGGCGAAGCATAGATTCCAAGTCTCTAAGAGGAAAGCACATACCCGCATCTCTTAGGACCGTATGAACTATCATTCCGATAGCCTCTACCAAGGATATCTATCTTCTAGGGTACAAGTCAATATCCCCCATAAAGGTCCCATCGAGATAAGACTGTCCCAGCGCGGAAACCTCAGGGATAGCAAGTAGCGTGGGCATGAATTTTACACATAGATAGTATATGCATACACAATCATATAACTATACTAATATTACCATATCAATGATGGGTATATTCTCAAATCCCATAGTTACGACTTTTATTTATCATTATTTAGTTATCACTTATAACCGTTCACATCTTACTTTGATTTTGAGGAACCTTTCCACTTACTACATAACGCTCAGGGATTCTATCACCGGATCGGTCCGCCTACAATAAAAGAATCGATCCGGCTAACCGGACCGGTCCGCCTCATACCCGGACCGATCCGACTACTGAAGGCCAGTATACCCCGAACCGCAAGCGAACCGATGAAGCCTGGAAAAGAACCGATCTGATCATCAACGGACCGATCCGCCTCAGAATAAAAGAATCGATCCGATCAATCGGACCGATCCTCCTCAGAATAAAAGAACCGATCTGGTAAATCGGACCGATCCGCCTCGGACCCGGACCGGTTCGCCTGGGATAAACTTAAACGATTTCGCAGAATTTCAGTTACGGGTTTCATCTTCTAACTTACACCAAATCCATATTTTACAATCCCAAACGTCTCAAAATTTGTACTACTAACATCCTAACATGATATCATACATTTCTTACGTAAAGCATGTCAATTTACGTCACTAAACATGGATTAATCATGCCATAATTCATTTAAATATTCAAGAACCCTAGAAATCTCTAAATCATGGTTCCCATCTGTTTTTTTTTCCTGAATTTTCTTCTTATAAACATCATAATTTCGTCGGTAAATTCCTCTACATGGCAAGGGTTTCCAGAATTATCATTTAACCCATAACTACATGCGATTCCTATCTCAAATCTTAGGTTTCCTTCCATAAAACTCATCCTAATCATTCCTACACTAATATGAAAGATGCATTAACGAAATAAGCAAGATAAACACTTGCTGGGATTTTCGACGTTCTGGTTTGCAGATGATTTTGGTGTGGTTGCGTAGTCCGTTGCGCGATCTACGCGTTGGTGGTGGTGGCGGTGCAAACGGATGGCTTTTGGGCCTTGAATTTGCCTTGAGAGCTCTGTCCTTCCTCTCCTTTGGCCGTTATTGTGTTTGTGATTTCTAACCCTAACTGACTAACCTAAATGGATGATATAGATTACTGATTTTCGTGGGTTTAATTACCCATAAATGTGAAATGACCAAAATGCCCTCCCGGGGTACTAATTAGGCCTAAAAACGCCCCGAGACCCAAACTAAACCCCCGTGTACACTTTTCTGACTATCTAGACCCTTCTGGACGCGTTGGGGCACTCAAAATGACCATACGGGCAACTTATAAAATATTCACTTTTTATTTATCAAAATTAGTACCGACGCGACTCGGGCGCGTCCCGACTCAAATTTTCAAAATTGTCATTTTATTCACTCGTGACATTCAATATAACCAATATTACATATTACTTTGCTCATTAGTAATATTCAACAAATTTTCCATAATTACTAACTCTCGTCCCGTTAATAATTAACAGAATTAATTTCCGGATTTTTATTAAATAATTAACTCACATTAAATTTAATAAATCCCCAAATTAATATAGCATAAAAATACGGGGTATTACATACTTCCCCCCTAATAACTGAATTTCGTCCTAAAATTCGGAAAATTATGGCATACCTGGTAAGAACAAATCTGGATATCTCTCGCGCATATCGGTCTCGCGCTCCCAAGTGGATTCCTCCACATTGTGGTGCTCCCACTGGACCCGTACAAGTGGAACTATCTTTGACCTCAATCTCCTCTCACTAAAGTCTAGGATATCCGTCGGTCTCTCCTCGTAAGAGATGTCAGGCTGTAAGTCTATCTCATCTATCGCAATATGAGTATGGGCCATATCATCCCGAAGATACCGTCTCAATGACGAGATGTGGAATACATCGTGAATGCGATGTAAATGTTCTGGCAGTCCCAATCTGTATGCTACCGGCCTAATTCTCTCGATGATGGTAAATGGTCCCACGTACCTTGGGGCCAATTTCCCCTTCTTCCCGAACCTCATTACTCCTTTCATAGGAGATACACACAGTAATACTTGGTCCCCCACATTAAACTCCCGGAAGAACCGTTTTGCATAGGCGTAGCTCTTCTGTCTGTCCTGGGCTACTCGAATGCGACTCCTAATCATCTCAATCCTCGCGGAGGTTTCCTGAATCACCTCTGGTCCCAACAACTTGTTATCCCCCACCTCGAGCCAACAAGTTGGAGAACGATAAGGTCTGCCATACAAAGCCTCAAATGTAGCCATACCAATCGTAAATTGATAAGAGTTATTATACTCAAACTCTACCAGTGGAAGATGTGGCTCCCAACCTTCTCCAAAATCAAGAACACGCATGCGTAGCATATCCTCTAACATCTGATTAGTACGTTATGTCTGTCCATCTGTCTGTGGATGATAAGCTGAACTCAACTTCAACTCAGTACCCATAGCCTCCTGGAAGCTTTCCCAAAAACGTGACAAGAAAATCTTGTCTCTATCTGACACAATATTCAGGGGCACCCCATGTAATCTGACAACCTCAGAAATGAACAACTGAGCATACTGACCCGTGGTATAGTCTGTCCGCACCGGCAAAAAATGAGCCACCTTAGTCAAACGGTCTACAATCACCCAGATAGAATCGTGGCCCCGCTGTGATGTAGACAACCCCGTAATAAAATCCATGGAAATACTCTCCCACTTCCACGCGGGTACTTCCAATGGCTGAAGCAATCCTGACGGTTTCTGATGGTCCACCTTCACCAGCTGGCAGGTAGAACACTTGGACACGAACTCAGCAATGTCCTTCTTCATCCCACTCCACCAGTATTGCCTCCTCATATCCTGGTACATCTAATCTCCTCCAGGATGTACTGCAAATCGGGACCCGTGAGACTGGGTCATCACTGCATGACGTAATTCTGCTCCTTCTGGAACCACCAGTCTCCCATTAAATCTCAAACCCCCATCAGAACTAACAGAATAGGACTCAGCACCCTCGGCTAAAAGTCGTACAATCTGCTCCTGGAAAAACGGGTATGTGGTCTGGGCCTGTATTACCCTCATAACAATCTCGGGTGTGATTGTCATAACAGATATAAAGGAACGGGCTACTGCGTCCTGGTGTCCTAACTCCTTCCACTTCGCTTTCCAGACATCCACTACCTCATTTACTGGTCTACGACTCAACGCATCAGCAACTACGTTGGCCTTCCCCTGTAAGGACATTTTTCTCATGTCTGAAATGTTTCATTTATTTATGTCGTACGCCGCTACATTTGGCACGTCACCTCACGATCTCACATGAAGGCCTCTATCCGAATTCCGAGAATCAATCATGCATTATCTCCACTAATATGTCCCTCATATGCATCAACGACTTCACATTCCTTGATTGTAGGCTCGTAATGCAAGTGGAACGCAAGAGAAGTCAAATCAGTGAAATAAGGCATGATAGGGATGTTTAAGGGCAAATTGGTAATTTTACAGCCACCGTCCGGAAGACCGGTCAACTGGAAAGTTTAAGAGCTTTCCGCAACAAAGATACTGGAAGAAACGGCACCTCAATCCGAGCTACGGTGAACAAGTTATGGCCCGTTGAAAATGGAGATATGTTCAATGAAAATTCTGGGAATTTTTCTAAGTGTTTAAGCACCTGTTCCCAGCACACTTTCCCGAACCCAGCCCGAAACCAGTTCGGGGGGCGAACCGATTCGCAGGGGTACCTGAACCGGTTCGGGGTACCTGTACGCTGGATAGAATTTCAGCAGTTTAAAATCGTGGGTCTCTTCATGTATTTCCCTATAAATACCAACTTCGGGAGAGTTGTTTTGCAAGACTTTAGGAGACGAATTTGAGAGTCCAAATACATCTAGTCTTCATATTTTTGAGTCCCAAGACTCATGTTTTGATTCACACAATTGCCAAACCTTTGTGAATCTTTTTGGTAACCCAAGAACACAACCTTGTGTTTGTTCAAACCTTTGTGGAGAGATCTTTGCAACTAAGGGCTGCGTGTCATTGCTAAGGGAGTCTCTACAAAGTTTTATGGTTGCGTGTCATTGAGGAGTGCAACGGTTCTTCCTTTTTTGATTGGACTGAGGTTCATGTGGGTTCGTTGCGTGTGGATTCATTGCTGACGACACCGACCGACGCCTGCGGGTATTCGTGTGTCACTGTATTTCATTGTAATCTGTGTAAGTTGCGATTTACTTATTATAGTGAAATAAAAGGTTTTGCCCTGCGGGGATTTTTCCTTAACTTTGTGTCGCATGTTTTATCTATGGTTTGACACACACACACGTAGTTGTTTGTTTATGGGCTGTTTCTAAATAGACTCGAATTAAATAAGGGTTACTTTGAATCTTGCGAATTTAATTTAATTTAATTTAAATCAATTATCACACACCGAACCTATTCGGTTTCTCAAATTGGTATCAGAGCGGGTTGCGCTAATTTATTGCGTATTCCTATTTTCCGCAAAATCGTGTGATATTGATTTTTTTTTTTAAAATCAGTTTTGTGAAAAATCGTAATTTTTCCTATGGAGCACTTATATAATCAGATGCCTATTTTATACGGGTCTAATTATGCCTACTGGAAAGCTCGTATGAAATCGATTTTAGAATCTATTGACGAGCGTGTTTGGTTGCTTTGCGAAAATGGTTGGACTCCTCCCACGGTCACTGTTAATAACATCACCACTTTAAAAGTCATGTCAGCCTGGACTGAAGATGATTATAAATTGTCCAATTTTAATTCCCGTGGTCTGAGTGCTATTTCTGGAGCTGTCTCTCCTGATGAGTTTCACCTAATTATGACGTGCACCACGTCTAAAGAGGCTTGGGATGTTTTGAAATTGACACATGAGGGTACGAACGCGGTTAAAGAGTCAAAATTACAAAATTTGGCCACCCAATTTGAGACTATCACCATGTCTGAGTCCGAATGCTTTGATGATTTTTATGCACGATTGTCAGACATTGTTAACACATGTTTTAATTTGGATGAAGTGATTGATAACACGCGTGTCGTTAAAAAGATTTTGAGATCTCTCCCAAAACGCTTTATTCCTAAAGTCACTGTTTTGAACTCTTTAGGAAATTTGAAATCACTTAAGTTGGAAGAACTTGTAGGATATCTTCAAACCTATGAGATTGACATGTTTCCCAAAACCATTAAGGCTAAGGATAAAGGCATTGCTTTAAAGACTCATTTTAAGAAAAAGAAAGAAACCATTTGTGAGTCGGATTCTGAGGGAGATTTTGATTTTAATAATATGGCCTTGTTTGCGAAATTTTTTTAAAAATTTCTCAACATGAACAAAAATAATTCTTCCAATAAAAAGAATTTTTTTGAGAAAAATAAAAGGAAAGGAAAGGCCAAAGAAAGTGGTGAGAGGGAAAAAGAGAATGACTCCGATGAGGAGTGTGAGGAAGATTTTGAGAACGTCACTTGTTTTGAATGTGGGGGTAAGGGACATAAGTCATTTGAGTGTCCTACGTGGCTTAGAAAGAAAGGAAAGAAAGTAGCCATGCCTGCCACACTTAGTGATAGTGAGGGTGATGAGACTAGTGGTGAGAAGTTTTTAGCTTTTTCTAGTCGTGTGAGCACACCCACCTTGTCCCATAATAGTGCACACGAATGTGATAGTGATGGTTTGAGCGCTTCAAGTGAGAGTGAAAGTGGAGATGAAAGTGAGCACCAAAAAGCTTTTAGAGAGTTGTACACCGAGACCTTGAAAACAAAAAGGTATAATAGGGATTTAGGTCGTCGGGTTTTAGATTTGGAGAAAGAGAAGGAGGTTTTGAGAAAGGAGAAGATTGATTTGACCGACACGTTGTCTAGTCTGACGACACGTGTATCCCAACTCGAGAGTGTTCTCGAACATGCCAGGGAGGTCAAAGTCAATTTTTTGAACGCACCTAAGAAGGTTGAAAAGGTGGCTCATAAGGGTAAAGGTGAGAAGTTAGGAATAATTCATGACGGTGCTTCTTCTTCCAAATTAGCACCCGAGCCGGTTCCCACTTTAGTATGTGATTCTCGTGAGTCTCACCCTAACCCACCTAGGCGTCCCATTCCCATTAGGAGAGTGCGTCCTAGAGTTTTTGAGAGAGGTGTTCCTAGGCCTATTTATGTTTGCTCACATTGCAAGAGGAGAGGACACCTTAGGGAATTTTGCTTTAAGTTGGGGTATGTGTCACGTTTTGCGTCTACACGTGTTTCTGGCACACATGCAACCACACATGATACTTTACATGCTCCCGGAGAGTACATGAGAGAGTTTGCACATTTAGGTGAGCAAGTTAAGTTTTTAGTCAAAACTTCACAAGAATTGATGGAGGTTTTTCATAAGTTGTCACCACCTTTGGAAAACCCCTCCGCACCTAATGATTGAGGTTTGACTTGTTTACTAGCATAGGGTGATTTTCATGATGTTATTGTTTGCCTATTGCTAGTATGTATCATTTTTGTATATATTCTTGTTTTGAAAAAAATTTGAAAAAACCAAAAAGATTTTTGTATTTTGTTTGCACCGTTTATGGATGAACACTTAGGATGATCGAGTCACAACATCATTCCATTATTTTCATGTGACTATTTGATAGTGTTTTGAGACAATAGGTCAATTCATCCATGTGCTTTATAATGTTTGGAGTCATTAAGATGTAATTAAGTGTTACTTCCTACATGTTTGACTCATATTTCCTTTATTGCACACATGCACGGAGTTGTTTGATTATTGTGCTTATCTTTTCACATGTTGGTTGGGTGTTTTCACTTCAATCCTGTCCTTAAAACGAACCAAGCGCGATAAATTTTTATAAGGAAATTGTGCATATAAAAACCGTTTTGTGAGTTTGTGTGCTTTGTTTGAAAAACGGGGAAGGGCTGCGAAAGGTTCTTTAGCCTTTGCGAATACTAAGCCACCGTTAAAAAGGACCTAAAAAATTGAGGAATTTTATTATCCGAGGTCCAAAGAGGTTAAAAGAGCCCGAAAAAAAAAAGGCAATAAAAAGATATTCATGCCAATTATGGGCCATTTAGGTTTTTGCACCAATTCTCCAAAGTTTGAGAATTTAGATTACCTCTAAAAGAATATATATATATGAGGGAGTTTGGTTGGAGAATTTAAAACGGGTTTGCACGTCCTTGAAATGCTTGAAAATGCGCTACATAGTTTTGGACGTTATTGGTGTGGAAATCACTTTGACTTTGATTTGTTGATTTGCATAAGACGATGTCATCTAAATTCAACAAAAAAATTTTACACCTAAGGATACTTTTGATGTTCATTCGTTAGGGGTACACATATGCATCGTGCACATATGATTGATTGAGTTGATTTACCTATCGAATGTGTTCACACCCATTCATTCCGTTTCCATGACTTGGTTGTTTGAGTCTAAATCCATGGTGTGATTTTTGTATCATATTTGTTCATATTGGTATCCTACCTTTGCCGAAATTGAAAAATAAAAAATAGTTTGTGTATGTTTTGTATACCGTGACACCCCGATTTTGCTTATTTGATTCATTCTTCTCATCTGTCTATTTGGGGACATCATAAAAAGCGGGAGAAAGAATTATCATATTATGGGGGAGTTTGAATTTTGGGGGAGTTTTTTGAGATGTTGCTTATGTTTTTATCATATATTGATATCCATGTTATCTCATTTCAAACTCGATATGTCACGTGGTATTTGCTTTGTCTCATGTGTGTAGGTATGAAGATTGCAGATCTATATGTTGCACACCCTGATGAGAAAAGTTTTGAGATTCCTGAAGAATTGAAGAACAAACGATGAAGACTATTCATTTGTACCTTTTCCAGTTTTGGGTTCATGGGAGGGTAGATTTGTATAGGCAATTTCATATTTGATAATTCGGATTTTTTATGTATGTATCGGCATAGACATAGGGGAGATTTGTAAGGACATTTTTCTCATGTCCGAAATGTTTCATTTATTTATGTCGTACACCGCTACATTTGACACGTCACCTCACGATCTCACATGACGGCCTCTATCCGAATTCCGGGAATCAAGAATGCATTATCTCCACTAATATGTCCCTCATCTGCATCAACAACTTCACGTTCCTTGATTGTAGGCTCGTAATGCAAGTGGAACGCAAGAGAAGTCAAATCAGTGAAACAAGGCATGATAGGGATGTTCAAGGGCAAATTGGTAATTTTACAGCCACCGTCAGGAGGACCGATCAACTGTAAAGTTGAAGAGCTTGCCGCAACAAAGATACTGGAAGAAACGGCACCTCAATCCGAGCTACGGTGAACAAGTTATGGCCCGTTGAAAATGGAGATATGTTCAATGAAAATTCTGGGAATTTTTCTAAGTGTTTAAGCACCTGTTCCCAGCACACTTTCCCGAACCCAGCCCAAAACCGGTTCGGGGGGGCGAACCGATTCGCAGGGGTACCCGAACCGGTTCGGGGTACCTGTACGCTGGATAGAATTTCAGCAGTTTAAAATCGTGGGTCTCTTCATGTATTTCCCTATAAATACCAACTTCGAGATAGTTGTTTTGCAAGACTTTAGGAGACGAATTTGAGAGTCCAAATACATCTAGTCTTCATATTTTTGAGTCCCAAGACTCATGTTTTGATTCACACAATTGCCAAACCTTTGTGAATCTTTTTGTTAACCCAATAACACAACCTTGTGTTTGTTCAAACCTTTGTGGAGAGATCTTTGCAACCGAGGGCTGCGTGTCATTGCTAAGGGAGTCTCTACAAAGTTTATGGTTGCGTGTCATTGAGGAGTGCTGCAGTTTTTCCTTTGTTGATTGGACTGAGGTTTATGTGGGTTCGCTGCGTGTGGATTCATTGCTGACGACACCGACCGACGCCTGCGGGTATTCGTGTGTCACTGTATTTCATTGTAATCTGTGTAAGTTGCGATTTACTTATTATAGTGAAATAAAAGGTTTTGCCCTGCGGGGATTTTTCCTTAACTTTGTGTCGCATGTTTTATCTATGGTTTGACACTCACACACGTAGTTGTTTGTTTATGGGCTGTTTCTAAATAGACTCGAATTAAATAAGGGTTACTTTGAATCTTGCGAAATTTAATTTAATTTAATTTAAATCAATTATCACACACCGAACCTATTCGGTTTCTCATCCCCGGATGATACTGTATGTCGAATTGATAGTCCTTCACAAACTCTAACCATCTGCGCTGACGCATATTCATCTCTCGCTGAGTGAACAGGTACTGCAGTGATTTGTGGTCTGTGAACAAATGGAACTTCTCCCCCAATAAGTAGTGCCTCCATATCCTCAATGCAAAAACGATTGCTGCTAACTCCAGGTCGTGGGTGGGGTAACTCTTCTCATGCGGCTTAAGCTTGCGGGAGGCAAAATCTATAGCCTTCTCTTCCTGCTGAAGTACTCCCCCAAGTCCCCGTAAAGAGGCATCGGTGTAAACTAGGTACTCCGCACCCGGCTTTGGTAAAGCAACGACTGGCGCTGAAGTAAGCTTGTCTTTCAGCTCGTCGAAAGCCAACTGACAAGCGTCATCCCAAACATATGGTACCCCCTTGCGAGTCAGATTCGTCAATGGGCCCGCTATTTTGGAGAATCCCCGAATGAATCTCGTGTAGTATCCGTCTAACCCCAAGAAACTACGCACTTCCGTCGGTGTCGTGGGCTGTCCCCACTCCCTCACCACTGACACTTTACTCGGGTCAACTGCTATCCCCTGCTCAGAAACAACATGGCCCAAGAACTGTACTTCTCGCAACCAGAATCCACACTTCTCGTACTTAGCATACAACTGATGCTCTCGTAGAGTCTGAAGAACTTGCCTCAAATGCTCGGCGTACTCCTCCTCGGAGTGTGAATATATCAAAATGTCATCTATAAAGACGATGACAAACTGATCCAAGAACTCTCTGAATACTCGGTTCATTAAGTCCATGAATACGGCTGGAGCATTTGTGAGACCAAATGGCATCACTCTGAACTCGTAAGACCCATATCTCGTCAAGCAGGCAGTCTTCGAAACATCCTGCTCTCTAATACGTAGCTGATGGTACCCCGACCTTAGATAGATCTTCGAAAAGAAAGTTTCCCCCCTCATTTGGTGGAACAGATCATCGATTCGAGGCAACGGATACTTATTCCATATGTTCAACTCCCGATAGTCCACACACAACCTCAGTGAATCATCTCTCTTCTTCACAAACAGAACCGGAGCGCCCCAAGGTGAGGTACTCCTGCGAATGAAGCCCTGACCTAACAACTGCTCTATCTGATCTCATAACTCTCACATCTCCGCCGGAGCCATACGATAAGGAGCGTGTGCTATAGGTCTCGTATCTGGCAATAAATCTATGACAAAGTCTATCTCTCGACTGGGGGGTAGGCCTGGTATCTCCTGGAATACATCGGAATACTCACGAACGACTGGAATCGAGTCTAAAGGAATCACAACCTCCTTAGAGGCATCCTCCTATATTTAATACAAATGAGCGGTCAAACCTCCCTCTGGGCGAGGCATCACCACTACAAACATCTCTTGTCCCGGAATGGCAAAAACAATGCTCCCACCAAAGCAATCAATCATGGCTCTATAAGCTGTGAGCCAATCCATACCGATAATAACATCATGATCATGCATATCTAAGACTAACATGTCCGCAGGTAATACCAAACTACCAATCTCTACCCCCACTCCTCGGCATATAAAGAAGATAAGTGACCCACTCCCCACTGGTGAGTCTACACGCGTCACTGTGCTCTCTGCTGTGGCTAACAATCCTAAGGCCTTCGCAAAATGCGTAGCTATAAAACAATGAGTCGTCCCAGTATCAAACAAAACCCGACCCATAGTACCATGGATAGGAAACATACCCTCAATCGCGGGTGGTGCCTGTGGAGCTGCTGCTTGGTGGACGTTATAGACACGTACGTACTGTAACTGCCCCTGTTGCACTGGAGCTGCTGCAACGGATGGTAGGGCTGGCACCTGGGCTGGAACTGGGAGTGCAGCCGGAAAAAGTGGTCTCTGTGGCTCATTACGGGCACCCTGCTGCTGTGGGGCCCTATCTCCCTCCGGACAATCCTGGCGCCTATGGCCGTGTCTACCACACCCAAAACATCGACCCTTGAAGTTACCTCCCCTCTGTCCCTGCTGACCATGGCCCTGCTGGCCGTTACCTCCCCGCCACTAGACCTGTTGGCCCTGATTAGTACGCTGCTGGCCCTACTGCTGGCCCTGCTGTCGGTGTTGGCCCGGCTGATTAGGCTGGCCCTGCCTATAGCCCCCATATCCCTGCCTAGAATCTCCTGAACGGAATCGCTTAGCAGGGTCCCCCTGATGGGAACTCTGCTCTTGCTGACGAGTCTGTCCATGAGATGGTGCCCCACTGGCACTATTACCCCCGGCCATGCCCTGCTGGCTGGACTCTCCTGCTCTCTTGCTTCCCATTAATATGGAAGCGGTGATCCTGGCAATGTAGTAATGCGTCATTGAGTACATCAGTAAAAGTACTCAGAGATAGATTCCCAATAAGATTCTCACGGATCCTCTAAGCTAACCCATCCACAAATAACATAATCTTCTTGCTCTCAGTAGGTGCCTCATCTGGCACAATGGTGAGAAGTCTCGTGAACTCCTCCTCATACTCCGCTACGGTAAGACTCTCCTGCTTCAGATTCAGTAATCTCCGCCTCATCTCAGTCTGCACGGCGGGTGGAAAATACTTGCGGTCAAACCGCTCCCAGAAAAACTGAATAGGAATCGTGTCCCTCTCCTCCAAAGTGGTAGTGGACTCCCACCACTGCAAAGCGGCTCCCACCAGCTTAAAGGAAGCCAATAACTGCTTCTGCACGTCGGTGCACTCATACATACGGAGATGTCGCTGGATGTCTTTCTTCCATTGGCTAACTGTGACAATATCGGAGCTACCAGAGAACTCAGGGGGATGCGCTTTCTGAAAAGCATCCCGAACCCTCTCCCATGCAGATGGAAGCTATGCTGGTACTGGCGCCACTGCCTGAACCTGGGGTGGAGCCTACTGAACCACCGCTAGCGCGGCATTCACCGCCTGAGCAACAATGGCGGCTACTTCATTAGCATTCATAGTGCCTTGTGCCGGAGCTGCTGGCTGCTCGGCCTGGGCACGCCTATCCTTCCGTGCACGTCTCGGAGGCATCTGAAACGTGAAGAAGTT
The DNA here is from genome assembly GCA_949130495.1 of Sambucus nigra. Classification (NCBI taxonomy): domain Eukaryota; kingdom Viridiplantae; phylum Streptophyta; class Magnoliopsida; order Dipsacales; family Adoxaceae; genus Sambucus; species Sambucus nigra. The sequence goes on from OX422224.1 coordinate 382,410,710, forward strand.
TATTAGTCTACAGTCATTATCAAATCTCAAATAGCTGAAGACATAAACTTGAAAGAAAGAATACAACCATCCTATAATAGGGCTCTATAGCAATAACGTTAAGCTGAAAGCGAAATAAGCCGTACAGATCCTATGGACACTAGAACCTGATGCTTTGAGACCACCTGTGACACCCCGCCTAATTAAATACCGGGCGATCACTCCTTTATTAAATTAAAATCAAGGTGAACAGTTGATTCATTCTTAGCATCACTGTCGTAAAAATAAACTTTTCTAAATTAACACCCTAATTAATTAAGCTAGGTGTCAAAACCATTTTTAACCTTTTTAACCAAATAGTATTTTTAAAGAAAACTTATTTATTTAATTAGTAACAACATTTTCAATAAGTAAGAATCATACAACAATTATCCTGGAACATAATCCAATTACTTTAAACATTCAATATACAAAATCCCAACATTTAAAACTAAATGTAAAACATACATGCTGAATAAATCCCAAAATAACAGTGCGAGAACTAACTGAAATATAAATGTCCCAACAAAACAGATAAATAGTGGAAAGGGCGGCACATGCCCAATAAATGAGTATGATAAATGTGGAATCAAGTAAACGAAGTCATCTATGCAAGTGGCCTGCAACTCCCACCTAAGCTGCAACATGTTCCTTTCAAGGGATCCTAAGCAAGACGCCCCTGTGGCTGGGCACCTGTAATACATACATATATATATAAGAGAGAGAAAGAGAAGAAGAAACGGGTCAGAGCCCGATAGTGTGTTTGATTTAAAATACATTTAGCAAGTATTTAAATTGATACAGGCCAATGCAACAACATATTAGTGCGACACTCTCTTGAGAAATTCTCACCTCTCTTCTAATGTGCACACCTATCGCACTAACCTTCCCAACGGTTTGTCTTATCATTTATCGCACTAGTCTTCCCAATGATTTACTTATCTTAGATTACTCGTAAGATTCAAAATTTAACGATTCAATTGTTTGAAAAGAATATTTCAATTAGTAACCATAGTTCTCATTTTAACTTTATTAATCAATAAAGTTTTCCAGTGACATATTATACTTTCTCAAAATAAGTATTTACAATTTGAGTCATCAACCATGTCCTACATATCACATCACAGTAGGCATTTTCAGATTTCAAAATTTCGTATATATATTAACTACTCATAAAATATATATATATATCATAACAGCACCCCAAATAAAAACTATGGTGCGGGCATACTCTACTATCCAATCCCCGTATCACTCGTACTAAGGGAATACAAATTCGGAATCACTCTCGAACTGTATTAACACATACTCAAACAATATTGAGGCAAAGTATAGATTCCAAGTCCCTTAGGACCGTCTGAACTATCACTGCGATAGCCTGTACCAAGGATACCTATACACAAACAATATGAGGCGAAGCATAGATTCCAAATCTCTAAGAGGAAAGCACATACCCACATCTCTTAGGACCGTCTGAACTATCATTCCGATAGCCTGTACCAAGGATATCTATCTTCTAGGGTACAAGTCAATATCCCCCATAAAGGTCCCATCGAGATAAAACTGTCCCAGCGCGGAAACCTCGGGGATAGCAAGTAGCGTGGGCATGATTTTCACACATAGATAGTATATGCATACACAATCATATAACTATACTAATATTACCATATCAATAATGGGTATATTCTCAAATCCCATAGTTACGACTTTTATTTATCATTATTTAGTTATCACTTATAACTGTTCACATCTTACTTTGATTTTGAGGAACCTTTCCACTTACTACATAACGCTCAGGGATTCTATCACCGGATCGGTCCGCCTGCAATAAAAGAATCGATCCGGCTAACCCGACCGGTCCGCCTCATACCCGGACCGATCCGACTACTGAAGGCCAGTATACCCCGAACCGCAAGCGAACCGATGAAGCCTGGAAAAGAACCGATCTGATCATCAACGGACCGATCCGCCTCAGCAAGTGCCCTCTTCCTACTCACTTTGCAGCGCTTACTCTAAGAGCGGCAACAGCAAGTGCCCTTACTCAACATCTTTTAACGGGATGGATCAACTACTTATGGTAGTGTAGTTACGATAGAACCAAACTCAACGGATGAAGTACTTTCTATGGGAGCCGTTTTTGCTTTATTTGTAGGATTTCACTATTGGGTAGGTAAAATCTTTGGTCGGACATATCCTGAAACTTTAGGTCAAATCCATTTTTGGATCACTTTTTTCGGGGTTAATCCGACCTTCTTTCCCATGCATTTCTTAGGGCTTTCGGGTATGCCACGTCGCATTCCAGATTATCCATATGCTTACGCTGGATGGGCTTCTTCTTGCCGCAAAGGATACAATCACTCTGCTTAGGTCGGCCGATAGAAATGGTTTTCGGTTCCGAAGGAATGGATGGGCCTCATCTATGATAGATCGATGAAAGGGTTGCTATTTGATCTCAAGGAAGCTTAAGGTTCCGGTTCACTGATAAGGAAGATAGATTTGGGGTGGGGGTCTACGATGTGATACTCAAGTATGACCCGGGGAGATACCTGCTAACTATGGGTAGGAAGCAGGAACCATTATGTAAATAATTTCGGGGGGTTACAGATCTCTTATACTACCATCGATCGACAGAGCGGAACGACCAGAAAAAGAAGTGAAGTTAGAAAGCCGTATGATAGGTGGTAACTATCTTAACGACCCTAATGAATCGACTATGAAGGTGGCTGTTAGCTTCAAGGATAGTTGGAATGACTTATTTCCGTCCTTACCATCTCGGCTGAGTTTTGTTCTCGAATCTTTCTTTCCTGGAGTTGAACACAATTCTTATTAAGCTGTAGATGAAACTGCAGTCTTCTCTGCGGGTCATCATCTGCTCGCCTTCCTAACCTTGAGATTGATTTGTCTAATGCCGATTCAGAACAACTACTACTCCCGCTACCAGTCCGCCTGTTCCTAGAGCTTTCCTTCCTCTGTCTCTTTTTAAGAGAGTTAAGCTTGCTTTCCGGAAAAGACTCTTTAGAATCTGTGGCCTATACTCTTTGTCTTGAATCACAGAGGAAGGACAAAAGCTCGGACAACAACTATCACAACTGAAAATGCCCGGATTTGAAGAAGTGCTATATGAGGACTTCGAGATCAAATAGAATATGTTTCTTTCCATTCCTCGTGAGCCACTGATTTCTCCGAAACAAGAGATCAAAGTGATCTTCCTCCTTTTTCCCAATAAGTCGAAACCTATGTAGAATCCTATCCGGCTGAAAGGCTGAATCTTAGCTATTTTCCTTCTCCGGGTAAAAAGTGTCATCCATTCAGCGAAAACTCTGGAGCAAGCGAGCTAACCGGCTTTCTAAGTAGGGCAACCCACATACCTCACTTACTACTACTGCCCCCTATTTGAGTAAGGCTGACCTAAGACCATTTACACCACCAAAGAAGCTTGGGATTCGTGACCTAAAAGCAAGGGGGCTAGTTTACTAACCCATAGGTTCATTTTTCGAAAGGAGGGAAAGTCGATTGCCCACCTATGATGACACTCCGCGATTTTCATGCTTCACCATCAGTAGGTCACTCGGGGTTCCTACGCACTTACAAACGCATTTCCCGATCCTTCCATTGGAAAGGGATGAAGAAGGAAATCAAGCGCTTTGTAGATCCCCGATTAGTTGAGAGCTTGGTGGAGGTTCTGTTGATGGCTCTTCGTTGGATCCATTAGGTGGGCCTTTAGATACGTTATTTCATTCGATCGAGAACCCACTGGTGCATCAGATTCAGTCGGGTTGCTCACGCAGCGGATCTCTCTCTCTCTCTAGATATCTATATCTAGAGAGAGAGAAAGAGGTGTGAAATTAATAGCCTTATGTTAGCCCCCCGACTTACGGCCTTTACGCTACTACTACTGTGATGTGAGCGGTTCAAATTGGTTTGATCTTTCCCAATCATTCTGGCCGGAACTTGTACGCAGCACTTGTACGGAGGTGCATGCATAAAGGTTTGGAACTCTTTTCTTATCTGAATCTTAAGGACAGGACCCTACCCTATTCTCAAACCCTCTGCCGAGCTCTACCCTGCCCGCATTTCCTTTTGAAGGGGCCAAAGAAATGTCTCCACCTGCTGCCAACAGTCTTTCTTTGGAATTCTACTGAACGGGTCGATCCTCCCCCCCGTTTGTTTTAGCAACTTCTTGCCAGTGCGATTGGAGAAGAAGGAAGTAGCCTTAAATGTCTTCCATATGATCAGCTTCAGATGATAACTCGAAGTCAACTTCAACTACTGGCTTTCCTCGCTCGATCTCAGTAATCGTAAAATGAAGAAGTGGAAGCAGCCTCCGAGCAGCTCTCATTGTTGATATTCTACGGCTAGGTTCCTTTAACAACATCCTTCGTTTCCCACCTCTTCGGTTCAGTTTGGTCTCAAGAGGACTCATATGCCTGAAAAAGCAAGCCCTTAAGCGGGCAAATCAATGACATCCCGAAACGGAGCATCATCTGTCCTATTCGAACTACATCTTACTTGATCCTGTCCAAGCTAGGAAGGTACGTAGGCAAGCTCGACAAGAGCCCCAGTCTATATGCTTATCTTACATAGGAAACGAGAAAGCAGAAAAGAAGCAAGGAAACCAGAACAAAAGTTGGGCTAGGAGCTCCTGCCCTGCGCTTCGCTCCTGAGAGAACAACCCTAGGGTGATTTAGTCAATCTTTCTAGTCACTAATGCTTTCAGTCTACTCTTATACGTCTTTGTTTGGACCTTGCCCCTTTATCCGGGTATGAGTTTGGAGTTCAAAATGGTTAGCCCCTACTGCACAGGTCCAGTCATTGAGTGAGTATTTTCTCTTGACTCTTGAGCCAATGTCATTTTGGACTGGGCCTGGTCCCCTTAGATCCTAAGATCCGCCTCATACCCAGACCGATCCGACTACTGAAGGCCAGTATACCCCGGACCGCAAGCGAACCGATGAAGCCTGGAAAAGAACCGATCCGATCATCAACAGACCGATCCGCCTCAGAATAAAAGAACCGGTCCGGTCAATCGGACCGATCCTCCTCAGAATAAAAGAACCGATCCGGTAAATCGAACCGATCCCGGACCGGTCCGCCTGGGATAAACTTAAACGATTTCGCAGAATTTCAGTTACGGGTTTCATCTTCTAACTTACACCAAATCCATATTTTACAATCCCAAACGTCTCAAAATTTGTACTACTAACATCCTAACATGATATCATACATTTCTTACGTAAAGCATGTCAATTTACGTCACTAAACATGGATTAATCATGCCATAATTCATTTAAATATTCAAGAACCCTAGAAATCTCTAAATCATGGTTCCGATCTGTTTTTTTTTTCCAGAATTTTCTTCTTATAAACATCATAATTTTGTGGGTAAATTCCTCTACATGGCAAGGGTTTCCAGAATTATCATTTAACCCATAACTACATGCGATTCCTATCTCAAATCTTAGGTTTCCTTCCATAAAACTCATCCTAATCATTCCTACACTAATATAAAAGATGCATTAACGAAATAAGAAAGATAAACACTTGCCTGGGATTTTCGACGTTCTGGTTTGCAGATGATTTTGGTGTGGTTGCGTAGTCCGTTGCGCGACCTACGCGTTGGTGGTGGTGGCGGTGCAAACGGATGGCTTTTGGGCCTTGAATTTGCCTTGAGAGCTCTCTCCTTCCTCTCCTATGGCCGTTCTTGTGTTTGTGATTTCTAACCCTAGCTGACTAACCTAAATGGCTGATATAGATTACTGATTTTCGTGGGTTTAATTACTCATAAATGTGAAATGACCAAAATGCCCTCCCGGGGTACTAATTAGGCCTAAAAACGCCCCGAGACCCAAACTAAACCCCCGGGTACACTTTTCTGACTATCTCGACCCTTCTGGACGCGTTGGCGCACTCAAAATGACCATACGGACAACTTATACAATATTCACTTTTTATTTATCAAAATTAGTCCCATCGCGACACAGGCGCGTCCCGACTCAAATTTCAAAAATTATCATTTTATTCACTCGTGACATTCAATATAACCAATATTACATATTACTTTGCTCATTAGTAATATTCAACAAATTTTCCATAATTACTAACTCTCGTCACGTTAATAATTATAACATAATTAATTTCCGGATTTTTATTAAATAATTAACTCACATTAAATTTAATAAATCCCCAAATTAATATAGCATAAAAATACGGGGTATTACACAAGACTCCAAGAATTTTAGCAGCACTAGGACTCTCTATTAGAGGAAAATTAGAAAATTAAAACTGCGATAGGCGGACCGGTTCTTTTTATTTTTACCTTCTTCGGTTTGCTTGTGATCCGGGGTCTTCTGGAGTTTGGCAAAGCGGACCGGTCCTGGTTAGGGGCGGACCGGTCCCATGGCGGACCGGTTCTTTTAATTTTTGGGCGAGCGGTTCTTTTAATTTCTGGGCGGACCGGTCCCAGGGTTTGACAGCTTTTTTCTTGGATTTTTTCTCAACTTCAAATTGGCATAACTTCTTCACCGTAGCTCGGATTGAGGTGACGTTTTTTCCAGTGTTCTTGTAATTGAAAGCTCTTAAACTTTCCATTTTGCCCCACCTCCAGACTAAGGCTGAAAATTAAAAAAATTCCCTTCAACTCCCCGATTCTTGGTTTCTTTCACAATTTTGAGTTCTCTTTTCCATCTTTCTTGCATGAAATACCTGTAAAACACATAAGAGATACACAAAATATGAAATACTTGCCAAAAAGGGTTAGTATCATAAATATGAGACAAATCCAAGTTATTTATACCGCACGGGATCATAAAAATACCGAAATTAAGGGGATAAATATGAAGAATTTATGCCGAATTAAACCCCCCTAACTTAGAACTTTGCGCGTCCCGAGCAATGTAAAAGAATCCTAGCAAGGCTTAACTCTTGAAAATCACATTTTATTGGGATAGAATACCTTTTTCGCGGGCAAGCGACTGCATTTAGCGTATGCAACAAGCCTTTAAACCCCTAGGTGACCCTAGTAGGACGAGTTGTGTCTCGTGAGGGTTTGCAGTGAATATACCCACAAAATTCGTTATTGACACAAAGAAAATTCAAAATATGCAAAAATTGTGCAATTCAAACTTTTTCAGAAAATAGTCATCATCAAGTCATATGTACAAGTCTCAAATCATAGTGCGTGTGTGCGAAGCCGAAAATATAACCGCCAATTTCCACCGATTGATCATTACGTTACTTATCCAAAAATTCGTTTTGATTTCAATTTCTCACGGAATGCTTTCACAAATGAATCTCTCGAATTATTGCTATTCTCTCGGTATGCGTGATATAAAGAGTAAATATAATGGATGCAAAGTCACGCATACAAGTAGAATGACGGAAATTTCAGAATGATAGGATCTCATCAATGGGTTACGGTTTTAAAAACGGGAACATTGCCTCTTTTTCGCACATTCAATCTCTTATATTATTTTTTTTAGTGTGTTAGCTCTCCACGCGGTAACCAATTTCGCAATTTAGACTCGGTTAGGACTTTTTCGGGTTTTACGGCATATGGGGTAAAATGACAATTGTCGGGAAGGTTGGAATTGGAAAAGTCATTAATGATGTCCATTTGTGCTTTTTCCGAGCTATTGCTCAATTTTTTTTTCTTCTTTTTCTCTAATTTTTTTTTCTTTTCATTTTTTTTCTTTTCTTGCTATTTTTGTTGAGCATATTTATTTTTTTCTTGCCCCTTTTTATGCACTTTCCGGACTTAAATTCTTAATTTTCTCATTTTTCACAATTCCGGCTATTTGGTTTTTTCGGGTTATCAAACGAAAGGGACAATTTGTTTGGCTCAAATTGGGTTACAAAAGGGGTAATTTTTCGCTACTATTTCTGGCCAATATTTTTGGGTGACAAACGAGGGCCTACTTCATTGCCCAAAATGCCAATTGCGCTACCATATGCACTTCGAGATGAATTTAAGTTTAGAGATCAATTTGGCATGTTTTTTCAAAGCAACATTACACACATTTTTCAAAACCGATCAAAATGAAAGGATTGAGATCCTTGACAACTTTTTAGGCGCTGAAAAGAACTTTGTGTTAACAATTAAATCGGATTAATTTAAAAACTCGCAAAAAGTGATAGGCTCGAATCTCACCGGGTTTGTTAATCTCCACACTTATTCGTTAAGTCGTCAATTTTCGCTCAATTTCCATCTTTGGTCAATTTTGGCTCTGTGTACGTTGAATTTTACAACTTGAGACTTCAATTCGACTTTTAATGATATTTTTGAAAATTTTGAATTTGAATTTTTATTTATTTTGAACAAAAATATTTTTGGGTATTTCAAAATTTTATGATTTTTTGGGACATTTCTGGGCATTTTGGAAAATTTGTGAAGTTTTAGAAATACGCACTTGTGACCCCCCCTAACTTAGACTTTTGCATTGTCCTCAAGCAAAAAGGACTAAAACCTAACTCAAAGCGAATGAAAAGTGCGTAAAAATAAAACAAACAAATATTTAATATGCATAAAGACACTAAATGACCCTAGCACATGACTCAATAATACACTAAAAATCACCCCATACGCGTCGGGGGTGCAACGACCTCTCATCTCTCTACGAACTCACCCGAACCCACTTACGGGGTTCGATGCTCTCCTTGTCACTCCCGTCCTAGTATTATATTCCAACAATCGGAACAAGTTGGGACCTCGCCCATAGATAAAGGATAAACCGGGAGACTCGCCGTGACTACTTGGAAAGGGATCCTCGTGATGATGACTCAAAGCGTGGTCTGTGTGCGCTGACTCGAAGGGAACACCTAGGTTTCTTTCAATTTTTAAGATGCATGGGTCAGGCTCTAAGTCGGATGGACCACAACTTTTCTCCTCACTCACCTTCGGGACCTCTAGTGGTATGGGTGGATGGTCACAAAGAAGAAATTCATCGATTTTATCTTTCCATTCGCTTTCTTCTAGGTGCCTAAATGAATCCAATAGAGTTTGGACTTCGTCGTTAAGGCTCTCATCTAGGCTCTCATCCACCGGACCGAATTCTTTTTCAAATTCTTCCATGCTCATGTCCCATAGCTCTCTCCCCCGAGTAGTGCCTACGTCCTCTCTTACTTGCTTGATCTCTAACTCCACCATTTTTCTTTCTTCTAACCCCTCTCTCTCTCTTTCAATTTCGATATAAGTTCCCTCGCTCTCATGACTAGACACTAAGCAAGACTCTAAGGCGTATCCACATAAATTTTCCTCAAAGTACTCCCTTACAATCTCGTCTATGAAGCTCACCGCGTGAAGGTCATCTTTATCCCCCGTATGTTGGGCGACATGGAAGATGTTGGTCTCTAAGGTCATGTTCCCAAAGGTGAGTTACATTCGCCCATTCCGAGTATTGATGATTGCATTATCCGTAGCTAATAATGGGCGCCCAAGGATGATGGGAACATGGTTGCTCGAGTTAAAGGAGGGCTTCGTGTCCCAAATGACAAAGTCTACCGGGAAGTAGAAAGTGTCAACTTGGACGATCACGTCCTCGACTATGCCTCTTGGGATCTTCACGGTTCGATCCGCTAATTGGAGAGTGACCTTTGTGGGCTTGAGGTCGCCCAAATCAAGTTGCCTATAGATAGAGTAAGGGAGGATATTGACACTTGCTCCCAAATCAAGTAAGGCTTTTTCGATTTTGTTTTCTCCAATGATGCAGGAAATGGTGGGTGCACCGGGATCTTTGAATTTAGGTGGGAGATCATTTAGTAGAATGGAGCTCACATTCTGTGCTAGAAAGACATTTTTCTTTACCTTCATCTTTCTCTTTACCGTCAATAAGTCTTTAATGACTTTTCTATAAGCTGGAATTTGCTTAATGGCATCGAGGAAAGGTAAATTCAGCATAACTTGTTTTAGCACATCTAGCACGTCATCACGTGGGTTTCCTTTATGGGAAGGAATTATCCTTTGAGGAAACGGTGCCGCGGAGGGTGGTTTCACTACTACCTCGGGTTCACTAGCGTCTTCTTTATCACTCTCATTCAAGGGGACATCTTCGGCCTCTTTCGTGCTGGGCAAAATCTCCTTGTCTTTAGGTACGTCTCGTGGGGGAGGTGACAAGTCAACTACTCTCCCACTACGTAGAGTGGTAATTGCGCTACATTGCTCAGGATGGTCATGGGGTGTCGAGCTAACACTAGTTTGACCTTGGAGAGGTCTTTGGCCCTAGGCAGGAAACTTGCCCTTCTCTTGGATACTCCACAATGATTGCAACTGTGAAATGTTCGCATTCATGTCATTCATCATGCGCTCATGCCTAGCATTAGTTGCAGTCTGGGTATTGATAAAGTGGTTGATAGTATCCTCGAGACTTCTCCGCGGTGGCGGGATATAATATCCTTGAGGTGGCGGTGCTTGCACATGTCCTTGCATGTGTGGGGCTTGTTGAAAGTTTTGTGGTGGAGGAGGGGCAACATGGGAAGTAGGGTTCATCGCAGCGTGTTGTTGCCCATAGCAAAAAACAGGGTGGTTTTTCCAAGAAGGGTTGTAAGAATTCCCGTGCGGTGCACCAAAATTACCCTTAAAACCTCCTATACCACTAACTTGCTCTTGAAGCATCACTTTGTAGGCGGGTATGGTCGGGCATTCCTCAGTTGAATGACCCGCCTCACAAATTGCACACACCTTTTCAATGGGGTTTGGTATGGATCCATTTGGTCCTCTTCCATATATTCCACGTAGGTCTCGCACTTCTTTCTCAAGTATATCAATCCGACTGTCCGCTATAGAACTCTTTTCTACATGAAATAGGTCGGACGCTGACGGAGTGGTGGAAACTTGACGATTTTGATTTTGAGCATTAGGGTCAGATGTATCCCAGGATTGGGTAGTCTCGGCGACATACCTCAAATGAAGCTCAGCATCGTGGGCGTTTAAGTCGACAAAGGGACCACTTCCCATGGTTTCAACAAGTTGCTTGGAGTTGAGATTCAGCCCATTATAGAGAAAAGAGATGATTTGCGCTGCATCAAATACATGATGGGTGCATGAATTAACTAACTCATTGAAACGCTCATAACATCGATGAAATGGCTCATTTTCAGGTTGTCTGAACGCTTGAATTTGAGCCTTTATGGAGATTGTTCAATGTGGTGGGAAGAATTTCTTGAGAAATCTCGATTGTAACTCGTTACAAGATGGAATCGAGCTGGGAGGTAAATACCATATCCAGGTCTTAGCTTTATCTTTGAGAGAGAAGGGGAAGAGTTTGAGGCGGATCACCTCTTGTGTGCAGGTTTGATCATTAAGAGTATCGCACACATCCTCAAATTACCTAATATGGAGGTATGGCTTTTCAGAATCCATACCATGGTAGTGTGGTAACATCTGGATCATCCCATTTTTGAAATGGAATTTCCCGGCATTATACGGGAGTATAATGCATCCCGGAGTGACAGTGCATTCGGGATATAAGAATTCTCTCAGCGGGCGGTATGGGGCCTCTTCCTCACCGGTGGCTGCACTACCTTATTGCGACATCTCTCTCTCTCTCTTAACGACTTGGTGCTCTCAATTGGTGTGCTCGGAGTGTGCTCGGAGATGTGTCCTAAGAAGGAAAACAGAGTGTTATTGGAGATTGAGTGTGATGGTGTGAGAGGTGGAATCCAGAATTGTGGGGCGTTAGGAGTGTGGGGGCTATCGGGGTTGTACTCAACGATTGGATTTTCATGAATGCTGGTTGGAGTATTATGAGGTGTGGGAGTGAGTTCAAAATTTTACATTAATGGCTTATGAGAGATGATGGTGAATCTTTTTGTGCTTTTTGAATTTTTTTATGTTTTTGGATTTTTCGAAATTTTTGGTCAAAGCTTTGGATTGACTCGATCTAATCCTAAGTCTACCTAATTCCCCGGCAACGGCGCCATTTTGATCGACTGGAAAACCGAACGTCCGTGTAAATACGCTAGTCGTTGTTATCGGCTTCCAACCACAATACAAAAACCTAAAATGTAACTACACTCTTGCGAAATATAGTGGCTAGTCTGGGTATCGAATCCTCAAGGAACTAGGACGAGTGAACATGACGATGTTGGATAGGCAGAGAAATCCTAACTCTAACTCTAAAGAAAAAGGAAAATTGATTTGGTTTTTGAGAATGATTATGCTAAATGCAATTTTGAAATTATGAAGAAATGCAACTATACTAAACTACCTAAAATATGAATGAAAGATGATTTGAAACTTTTGACTAAATGATGGGAAAAACAAGACGGGAATACAATCCCCCAACCCTAGTGAATCGCAGCTATAATACTAATCGTGAATTTAAATGATTAAATTGACCCGGAATTTAGTACTCCCAAACCTTACTTATACGAGGTTCAAGCCCGCATCATACTTAATCTGAGGACGAGTAAATCAGTATCGCCATAATAACACTCGAATTGTATTCTAAATCATCACGGTTACCCAGAGGCAAACGAGATATAAAGACCTACAATTGTTATGTTCCTACGTGATACGGTCGCATTCAATCACTAAATTCAGAGGATTAATGTTATATGCCTATAATTAACACATCAGGCTGGGTTCATGTATCCCGACCTTAGAAAATCTAGCCTAACATGATGAAAGTGATGAAAACAGTGTTTAATATGCAAGTGTTCATGATTAATCTAAGGACCATTGATGGAATAATGTAGAATAGAATCACAAAGAAGAAACAACTTACTAAAATTACCCAATGAATAATCACAACAATAAATAAAATTGGTAATCACACAAACTCTGAATAAATCTTCAATCCTTGAATAAAATAGGAAATTGTATCTAAAACTAGGGTTTTTGGAAAGAAAAGAAAAACTATCTAAAATCTCCTCTAATCTACATGCTAAGAATGATAATAAAATGGGTTTATATACCCTACAAGACTCCAAGAATTTTAGCAGCACTAGGACTCTCTATTAGAGGAAAATTATAAAATTAAAACTGTGATAGGCGGACCGGTCCCCCTCCTCACCCGGACCGGTCCCAGGGCGGACAGGTTCTTTTAATTTCTTAGCGGACCGGTTCTTTTTATTTTTACCTTCTTCGGTTTGCTTGTGATCCGGGGTCTTCTGGAGTTTGGCAAAGCGGACCGGTCCTGGGTAGGGGCAGACCGGTCCCATGGCAGACCGGTTCTTTTAATTTTTGGGCGGACCGGTCCTAGGGTTTGACAGCTTTTTTCTTGGATTTTTTCTCAACTTCAAATTGGCATAACTTCTTCACCGTAGCTCGGATTGAGGTGCTGTTTTTTCCAGTGTTCTTGTAATTGAAAGATATTAAACTTTCCAGTTGGCCCCAGGCTTCAGCATGTATTCTTAGGTCTGTTTGAGCTCGTCCCGGCCCGAGGCCCGAGAATTGGATATAATGTTCATCATCATCATCATCATCATCATCATATATATATATATATATATATATATATATATATTAGCTTTTTTATTACTTTAAGGTTAAAAGTTACAAAAAAAAATATAAACGGATAACATTTAGAAATATCTATTTTTGGCTTTATTTACTCTTAGTCTTAAGGTCATAAATTAAATTTGCTAAATAATAAAATAGGTCATAAATTTGCTACACAATAAAATTTATGTAAAATAAAAATGGGCCCGGTCCTGGGAAAGAATCTTTCAGACTTGGGGGGGTTTGGGATTGCACAATGAGGCCCGAGTCGGGCTCGAGCAGGCTTGGGAATGCTCAAATATTTCCAGGCCTGGACCGAGTCAGACTGGGCCCTCCCAGGCCCGACCCATGGCCACCCCTACCACACATCGTTATATTGGGTCTTAACGATGTGTAGGTCATATAGGTACTACATGAGGGCGCCATCTACGGGAGGTAGGTGTTGTTGATGACACTTCTCGTGTCACCGCTGGGTATGGGTCGTGCACAAGTGTCCTGCATAGGGACCGCCCCCAATTTATATGTGTTTTATTTGTCCGCTAAGGATAAGGGATTCCTCTGGACTTGTCGATAGAGCACGAATTAGACACAAACGATAGATGCCCTTATGTGTCATATATATAAAGAACTTATATATAATTACCCTGACTTTGCAGGAGATAAACTGAAATGTCTAAGAATGTGGACATAAATTACAATTGTGATTCTTTAATGCATAATAGATGTTTATGCCTTTTATATGAAAATTATGAGAATGAGATATTAGCGGTATTGATAATTAAATGTAGTTTCTACACTTAAATCGTTTAGCTATTTTTATTAATTTGGCATGTTGTCATAGTTATTATTTGGGATTCATTGGGACACGAATAATATCACACTTAGATGAGGGGTGAGGTGTTAAATGCATGTGAGTGACGAAGGGTGAATATTTATTTTGCATCGACTGTACTATTGAATCATAAATTAATTAAGTTAATTCTTGTACACCTCGGGCTCTGACATAAATTTAAATGTCCCCTCAAGGTTATTTCTAGATAGGGATTATGGGACTGTCGCAGTACCAACCTTGCGATCTCTCATGCTTAGCAGCTTTCCAAACTATTGTCTCTAGTTTAGGTGTTTTTCCAGTCTTAGTTATTTTATTTGGAAACATTTGTAAGGGGATAAGCCTGAGATTTATTTATTTATATATTTACATTATATTGGAGTTGTGATATTGACTTGCAATTGCATTTATTATTTAGTTGGTGTTGGTTGAGTTTATTTATTGTCAGCAAAATATTTATAAATTTTAAGTTTTGGCCTTTAAAATAAAAATATTTATATTACGTTGTGCTGAGAATGGTATTAATTGATCGGCAAGCCCCATCTTTGGCGTATGGGGGTTATTACAGTTGGTATCAGAGCACGGTTTTAGTGTACTTAGGATATGTGTTAGAGATCGTTATGTTTTGCGTTAAGTCCTTTGATGTAGAGCCCTATGTTTAGGAATCATTGTATTCTTTACGATTAGTTACTAATGCGAATCTTATTTGCTTTCAGATGGAAAATGGTAGGAGAGGAAGATCGAGGCATGCGAACGTGCTAGCTATAGAGGAGGGGCCCGAGTAGGAGCCTCGATAGTAGACACCTCCAACCCCACATGTGGTAGGATAGGCAAAGATCACCACTATCGTGGCCGAGGCAGTGCCCACTGCTATGGCAGTTATGTTAAGGAATTTTCTACCATCGCAACCTCAGCAGCAGCCACCGCACCCATAGCAGACGATGTTACCATTCCAGACACCTGGATTGATTTAGGATAGAGCTAGGGAGGCCTTTACTAAAGGCCAACCACTGGAGTTTGCGGGCAGTTCAGATATTCTAGTAGTGAGTAGGTGGCAGAGCGATATTCAACGTCACTTACTGATGGTAAAGTGAACACCCGTGCCGAAGAAAATGATAGAGTCATTCTGATTAGTGTGAGTTATACTTCAATGGTGGGAAGTTGTTAAGAACATTTTTGAGAGGGACAGTCTTACCATAGATGAGTTTTGGTAGAGATTTGAGGGGAAGTACTTTCCTCTGGAAATGCAAGCGAAAATGCAAAAGAAGTTCAAGGACCTTAAGCAGGGGAGTCTTAATGTGGCAGAATATGAGGAAGAGTTTACTAGTCTTTCCTATTTTTCTGAGGGGGTGTGAGTAGAGAACAAAGGAAGATAGAGAAGTTTGTGTTAGGAACAACCTAGCACATCAGGGAGTCGCTATTGGGGAATCCAACTTTCATGACATATAACCAGGTAGTGAATGATGATTTACTGCATTGTCGGGATCATAGGTCATTTCAAAAAAATAAAGGGGAGAAGATACACCGCTCCGAGATGTCTAACCAACAAAGTAGGGAGAATGGGAGTAACATCCAAGAGTCCCAATAATCTTGGGGTTATCAACCTTTAGAGAAGCAAAATAGATCTAAGGGTTCCAATAATGGGAACAGAGAGGGCCGATAGGGTCAGGGCTAGCAAGGACAACAACAGAGAGGACACCAGGGCCAACGACATCAAAGTCAGGGCTACAGCCAGATCGGCACCAGTTCCAAGGCAATTATTACATTTGTGGTGAGAAGGGAAACTTCGCTAAGTGGTGCCCTCAGGAAAATCGAGCGGCAAAGGAGTCAGGAGGACAGCTAGGACAACAGGCACCCCAGGCGAAATGCCAAACACTACAGGTATAGTCAGTGGCAGTAGTGCCAGCTATGCCAGAGCTACCCGCTCCACCTCAGGGACAGCAGCTGTCACTACAGTATGGGCGCATATATCACCTCGCATCAGGAGAGGGACCAACACCAGCATAGACAATAATGGTATGAACCCAAATTCTTTTATCTTGTAGGACATACTTAGTTTAGTAATAATGCATAGGTACTACGTAGTAAATGATATCTCGTTTGCACATTGGGGAGGGTAGACTCCGCTTTATTTAAGCGCTTTACATTATTTCACCCACGAGTTGGGGGACAGCCACCTACAATACCTCATGTGTAAGGGGATGGGAATTTACCTCAATTGGACTTAAACCATAGGGTTTGTGTTGATTTTTACGGATATAATTAAAATTAATAGTCGAATGTGATGTGACTAGTTGGCATCAATTTTATTTTCATGGTGGAAAATACTAAAGGAATTGTGACACCTTATGTTCAAATATGGCCAAATGGGATACTATAAGGTTTGTAAAGCCTTATAAAATTTTATTGAGTACATTATAGACGTGGATCCTGGACTGACAGATCTCAACGATCGACAATGCTATATAGTAATGTATTGGGAGGGTTCCTTGTTTGGTTTTCTCTTGCGAGACATCCCATGCATGAAAGTAGCAAATGTCAGGAGCTGGGAGATGTTAGACCCTAGGACATTTTGGATTATTTCTTCTTGGTATAATTAAGTGGGTATATTTATTAGGATTTAATGTATCACTTGGACGATATGAGACTTTAATTGGCAATGGGAAAAAGTAGGAATTTAGATCATTACTGCATACATTTATTTTTATTTCCATTTTCTTTTAATCTTAGGTTGATGGATCTCAATAACTGACTAAGTCGTACAGTAGTGTATCGAGAGAGTTCATTGTTTGGATTTTGCTTGCGAGACGTCCCACGCACGAAATTGGAAAAAAGTAAGGAGTTGAGGGAATTCGGATACTAAGATCATTATTTTCTTTCTCATGTACATACATGGTGGTATACTTGGTGTACGGATATGTTTTGTATGAATGGTACAAATTAGATGTATATATGCCATCCATCTTTGTTAGTGTTATGTGTGTGTACATAAAATGTCGAATATATATGAACAACCCAATGATGTTATAATGGGCATGGGTGAACCTTTTCTTTTATCTCATGGGATGTGGGTATGGACAAATTGAGCATAAAACTTGGGTTAATAACACGGATAAAAACAACAAGTTGAGCTTTAGCGAATTCCGAGGATAGAATTCCGTTATAAGGGGAGGAGAATGTAATTACCCGTAATTTTAGAATAAAATATTTCAATTAATTTTACATTAATTTGAAGAATAAATTAAATCAGATGAATTTAAATCTAGATAAGTAATTGTTAAATTTAAAATAAACATTTATTCACTGTTATATATATACAAAACCCAATTTGACATACTGGGCTTGCTAGTGAAAAAATAAATCACACATAAAATAAATTTGTGGGTGGCACATGTCACTAGAACATAATAAAATGTCTAAGGGAAATAAAAATAATTAAGACGCATTTTAGGAAGCGTTATAGAATCGATTTAGTTTTTTAAATATTTAGAATTTGTCCCAGGTCATAGGTATATGAGTTGGGGAACTTTTGGGATAATTGGGATGTGGATTCGGGCCCATTTGAGGGGCCAAAAGTTGGGTTATAGGTCTAACTCCGGATTATCCACTTATTAAGTGTTTAAGTGGAGGTAAACCAATCCTCTACTATCATTAGACAAAACCTGAAACAACAATTATGGGAGAGGAAAGGAGAAATACCAAAAAGAGGCAAGAACAAAGGGGAAATCAAGGGGATTCCAAGAGATTTTCTTCCGCGAATTTTAAGGCAAGAATTCTCCAGCTTAATTTATGTTTCCAATCTATTTCTTGATGCATGTAATGACCTCCTTAAATTTCTAGGAACTAGTTTTGAAGGTGATAAATTTGATTGTTGAATGTAGAGGACTGAATTTATTGTAGAAATTATCCTAGAAATTTAGATAATGAAGCCTTAAAATATAGTGTAGATTCCCTAGGGTTCTGATAGACAAAGTGAGAATATTATGACAAGTTATGTAGAGGGAATTATTATTAATATGTGTAGACTGAAATTTCGATATAACTCCATAATAGATGACCCGTATTTTTAGTTAAATAGGACTGGAATCTAAAAAATGTTTAGTCGATTAAGACCCGTGATAAATCTGAATGTTGGGTTGATTTTTTTGGATGGAGGAATTTGGTTCTGCATATAAAATTATGGCCTTCAGATGAACAAGTTCTAGGTTTAGAAACTAATCTGGGAAAACAGGAACGGAGAAGGGACATGACTAAAAGTCGTTCAAACGAGGTGAGGCCTTGTTCGAATGACACGTTATGTCGCGCAAACGAGTGCCTATGTCGTTCGAATAATGTGATTATTTTTTTGCCTTTTCGTCCTTTATGCTTGGGTCTGGGATTTAGTTGACTTACCAAGAGTTATTTGGCTTGTCGAAATTAAATCAGCCTACTGAATTTGAGAAATAAAAGGGGGAGTGTAATTAGAAGAAATTTAAATAATATTAATGCGGAATATTAACACTAGTGAGGTTATTGGGACTAGGATTTTGTTTGTAAATATTTTTATAAGTCCAAGTGAGTGGGTAGAACTAGGTTTGGAACAATAAAGAATCTATTAAAAATACAGATATACCCACATTAAACAGGGAAAATTATAATAACTAGTTGGTTAAGTAATTATTTATGGAACGGAATTAATAATTTATTATATGGTAAATTATTAATAAATGGAAAAATGATGTGGTCTTTAGTTGGGATTTTTATGGTAATTATAGAGTAATTACCTATTCATATTATATGGGATAACAATATGTACTATTATGTATTTGTGTGGACATACCAGTGGACTGTCCTATTGGCTTGGGTGTTCGCACGTTCGGACCGGGTACCACACATCAGCAGAAGTGGGCTTGACGATGTGTAGGTCATATAGGTACTACATGGAGGCGCCATCTATGAGAGGTAGGTGTTATCGCCGACCCTTCCTGTGTCACCACTAGGTATGGGTCGTGCACAGGTTTCCTTCGTAGGGATCGCCCCCAATTTATGTGCATTTTGTTTGTCCACTGAGTATAAGGGATTCCTCTGGACTTGTCGATAGATCACAAATTAGACACCAACGGTAGATGCCCTTATGTGTCATATATATAAAGGACATGTATATAATTACCCAGACTTTACAAGAGATAAACTAAAATGTCTAAGAATGTGGACATAAATTACAATTATGATTCTTTAATGCATAATAGATGTTATGCCTTTTATGTGAAAATTATGAGACTGGGAGATTATGGGTACTGATAATTAAATGTAGTTAGTACACTTAAATAATTTAGCCATTTTTATTAATTTGACACGTTGTCATAGTTATAATTTGGGATTCATTGGGACGCTAATAATATCACACTTAGATGAGGGGTGAAGTGTTAAACACATGTGAGCGACGAAGGGGGAATATTTATTTTGCATCGACTGCACTATTGCATCATAAGTTAATTCTTTCACACATCGGGATCTGACCTAAATTTAAACACCCCCCCCCCCCCAGGTTATTTCTAGATAGGGATAGTAGTACTATTGCGGTACCAACCTTGCGATCTCTCGTGCTTAGCATCTTTCCAGACTATTGGCTCTAGTTTAGGTGCTTTTCCAGTCTTAGTTATTTTATTTAGAAACATTTGTAAGGGCATAATCCTCAGATTTATTTATTTATTTATTTACATTATACTGAAGTTGTGATATTGACTTGTTGTTGGATTTATTATTTAGTCGGTGTTGGTTGAGTTTATTTATTGTCAGCAAAATATTTATAAATTTTAAGTATCGGCCTTTGAAATAAAAATATTTATATTACGTTGTGTTGAGAATGGTATTAATTGATCGACAAGACCCATCTTCAGCATATCGTGCCTGACTAGCCTACGTACGAAAATGTGGGTTGTTACAATGAGCCGCCGACAATTTTTACTGCTAGCTCCAAGTGTGAGGATGATGCTCCCTATGGTGATGATCCCGTCCTTCCTCATACTACCTCGATGGATCCCACTTCTGATTAAGAGGATCCACCATCTTGGGTCCGAAAGAGTCATGACCCTACCACTATACTTGGTGATCCTACAGTAGGTGTCAAGACTCACACATAACTCAAAATGTGGTTAGCTACCTTTGCTATACCTCGTTAGTTGATCCGAAGAATGTGAAAGAAGCACTCAAGTATAAGCATTGTATATTCTCTATGCAAGATGTGTTGCTTCAGTTTTGTAAGAACGATGTCTAGGAGTTAGCCCCCCACCTAGAGAGACTAATGTGATAGGTACTAAGTGAATTTACAGGAATAAGGTGGATGATGATGGTACCATAGTTCGTAATAAGGCTATATTGGTCGCTCAAGGCTACACACAAATTGAGGATGTAGACTTTGATGAGACATTTGAATCTGTTACTAGGCTTGAGTCCATCTGCTTACTACTCGCCATAGCATGTCATCTGCCCGTCAAGTTATTGTAACAACCCACGTAATTTTGGGGATATTTTCAAAATAAAGAGGAAAAATAAATTTTAAGATAAAATTATTTTTATTGTTCAAACTTGTTGGTTATTATTTTTAAAGGCGAGAATTTCAAACGGTTTTGAAAACGAAGTTAAAATGGATTTTATATTAATTTTATAATATTTTGCCTTATAGACATTTTTTAGGTGGACTGCCAGTTTTCCTGGGCGATCGATCGACCCCAGCAGAAAACTTGCGCAGCAAGCAGTTTTTTGAGTTTGATTTGTTTACAACTCTTTTGGTTTTGCCTTATAAAATAAGCTCGTGGGTGACCCTTTTTGGTACAACTTTTTGGCAGCAAACATATTTTTAATTCCTCTCTTTTATACACAAACAAGTCCTTTGATTTATGCATTCAACCTTAGGTTTTTGCAGGTGTTCTTGGGGATGTTTTGAGGTTGTTCTTGTAGGAACTTTTGGTGATCTTTGGAGCAGATTTTTGGTGGTTTTTCTGCCTTTCTGGGCAGAATTATTGATGGTATCTTTTGGTGGTTTGAGGTATGGGATTTTACACAATATGCTCCTTAATCTCGCGAGTATTATTCTCATTGTTTTCTTGTTATTATTGACTCGTATTTGAATTTCTAAATTCATTGGAATCTGAAAATATTTGTTAGAATCTAATTTTGATTCATGTGGTGTTATTTTTAGTGTTGAGTATGTTGTCATGAAGATTTTAATATAGCACAAAAGTTGGGCACCCGCTAATATTCTTTTTTTCGGATATGCTAAAAAAATGCATAGGCGCGGTATGTTGGTGAGGCCTGGTGACCCGGTTAACGTGTTGTTAAGAAATTATATTGATATAATTGCTATTGAGATTCACATTTGATTTGAATATTCGTATTCGTATTGTGACGTTTCATTCACCGTTAAAATTTGTTGAGCATCTTTCCTGTCGTATTGCGTACTTCCCCATATTTTCTTTTAGTGGCAGGTTAGCGCGGATTTTGGGGCGCTACGGAGTTTGATTTTAGCGAGGATTATTTTGGAAAGATTTTTAATACAAGAGAGAAGACTTATATTTATTTATTTTTATGTATAGAGTATTGGAGATTCATTTTAGTTGTTGTATTTATTCGAAAGAATTGTTGTATTTGTATTTGAAGAGATTTGAGATTAGTGGTTTCTCTTATTTTAATTGTGGGTTTTTAGATGCCCTATACCTTGTTGTATGTGGATTCGGTTAGTTTTATCAATGAGTAGTGCTCCGTTCGCTCTCCATGGGTGGGCGGGGTGTTACAGTTATATTAGATGGATTTCAAGAATGCCTTGCCAAACGGCATTCTGCAGGAGGAAGTTTACATGGAACAACCAAAGGGGTTTTAATACCCTAAGCACCTGGGATACGTCTTTTATCAAAAGAATGACTTTTATGGTTTGAAGCAAACACCCTATGCTTAGCAGGAGAGGCTAACTTCCTATCTCTTAGCTTGTGGATTAAATAGGGGGAGTGGATAAAACGTTGTTTGTGAGGAGAGAGAGTGGTGCTATTTTGGTATCCTAGTTCTATGTGGAAGACATAGTATTTGGATCCACGTGATCCCGCCATGCTCACACTTTTGAGGAGATGAAGAGAGAGTTTGATATGAGCATGGATGGTGAGCTTACACTCTTATTAGTCTCCAGGTTCGTCAAATTGAGGATGGGATATTCATATCTTAATCAAAATATGCAAGGGACCTAGTGAAGAAATTTAGGTTAGACTCCGCTAAGAACTCACGCACCCTTATGAGTATATCGACAAATCTTAGCAAAGACCCTTTAGGCAAGGACCTAGAGTAAACCATTTATCAGAGTATAATAGGTAGTCTTATCTACTTGACCGTTAATCATCCCAATATTGCCTTTAGCATTGGAGTCTGTTCACGTTACCAGGTGTCCTCAAAAGATTCTCGCTTGATTGCACTTAAATATATCCTCAAATGCGTGAGTTCCACTCTTTATTACTATATTTGGTATTCCTTTGATACCAATGACCATTTTTCCGCCTATACAGATGCCGATTGGGTAGGGGGTGTTGATGGTTGTAGGATCACCTTGGATGGGTGTTTTTACTTTGGAAGTGATCTTATCTCTTTATTGAGAAAGAAACAAAACTCCATATCTTTATCCATGACGGAGGCTGAGTATATTGTCGCTAGGAGTTGTTGCATGCAACTCTTATGGATGAAGAAAATGTTGGAAGATTATGGGATTTCACAAGGCACAATGATTATTTCTTGTTATAATACGAGTTCAATCCATATATCCTATAATCCAGTCCAACATTTGCGTACAAAGCACATCAGGATATGTGAGCATTTTGTACGTGATCTAGTTGAGGAGAAAGTTGCATCCTTGAGCTTTTTGAGCATAAACGTTAATTGAATGATATTTTTTACGAAACCTTTAGATACACTTAGATTTGAGGATCTTAGGAAGTCTTTGGGTATTTGCACTATTTATTGAGTTTAGGAACTTTATCTAGTAGGAACTTTATCATGTGCATATCTTATATTTCTATTGGTAGATTGTATTATCATTGTTTTTATCTATTTTCTTTTTGATATATTTAGAAAATTCCAAAAAGAGTTTTGTTTTTCTGGAAAAGGTTTGAGAAATTACAAAAAGATTTTTGGTTTTTAAGAAAAAGTGAAAAAGATTTTATTTTGAGTAAATTTTTGAAAAATACAAAAAGAGCTTTGTATTTTTCTTTTTCATCGTATATGGATGAGAATTTAAGATAATCGGATTATCCCTACATTCCATCCATTCACATGAATTTTTCATAGTGCTTTGAGACATTACTTTATTTCGTTAGTGTGCTTAATAATATGTGGATATCATTATGTTGATCATTATTGGCTACTTCCTATATGTTTGACTTCTTGTCACCTTTATTGCACATGTGCACTAACTTTATGAATATTGTCTTACTTGTCATTTGTCGAATACGATGTTCTCATCTCAATTCTACTTAATAACAAACCATATGTAAATAGAGATAAGTTGGGCATTTAAGAACCACTGCCCGAAAAATCTTCTTATATGTTAAGCAATGGAAATGGGTTAAGAAAGATCAAAATATTCTTTGTGTTAAAAACCACCAAAACCTATAAAAGAGCTTAAAAGGATTAACGGCACACAAAAACAAATGTACCAAGGCCATTTAGTTTAAATTTATTGATGCTTCGCTACACATGAGCATTGTGATTTCTTCAAAATATGTGAGAGTGAATCCTTATATATGTGAGATTTTGATGGAGTTATAAAGTAGAAGATCAATGGGTTTTCACAACGGACTTTCTTGAAAAACATCTAATAATTTGGCATTATTGGTGTGAGAATAATTTAAGTTCATGACATATTGATTAAGTTGAGTCAACTTCATATGAGTTCACTATTTTATACCTAAGGTAGACTGTGAGTTCTTTCTTAGAAGTGTATCATGACTTCGTGCATCTATATTATGAATGTTTATGATTATTTGCCTATGGAAAATGTTCACACAATTTCATTTTGTTATCATAGTTTGGATATTTTAATGTTCTTCCATGGTTTGCTGTATTTGTAGATTTTACACTTTATACTTGAAAATTTTTAAAAATAGTAGGTTGATATATTATGCCTTTTTGAGATTATCACTACATGTGCATTTATTCATTATCTTGTTGATGATATATGTGTTTCCAATGTGATGCTTAATATCCATTACTAGTTTCTAATCCTTTGTCTATTAAGGACAAAAAAGGGGAGAACAAATGAGGAGGAGTTTTATTTTTATTTAAAACTCGTACGTGTCATAGTATTTTTTTTGTTTCGTGTGTGTAGATTTCTTCCGCTTTGATGATGATTTCATGGACTATACAAGATGAAGACAAAGTTGACCAAGGGTAAAACAAGTTTCAATTAAAGACAGAGTTTCATATGTCGTTCTATTTATGGGTTTAGGAGGACATTAGGATTCATTATCTTGAAGGGTTTTATTTTACTTTGTGTTTCGGTTTTGTTTTGTACCAGAATAGCCAAAGGGGGAGATTTATAAGAGTAACATTTTATAATTTCTCATAGCTTAGGATTATTTTATAGTTTTAGCATCTCTCGTTACAAATCGACATCTCAAACTGAACACTACATTTCCAAGATAATTCAAAGCCACACCGACACGTAATGGACGTATAAACTTGTGGCTTTCATGAATTTATATAAATCATATTTTAAGATGTTAGATTTTAAAAATCGAGGCTCTTTATACAAAGGAATTTAAAATAAAAACTTTATTTCTTAGTCTCGTTCACATGAGATTGGATCTCTTTCGAACGAGATGAGGATTTTGTTAGAACCACCATCAAACGAACGTAAACGAGATATATCTTTCGTGATAGAGATTGGTCTTTCGAAGCTCGTTAAAAGGTTGTTCAAATGAGATCTAGTTGTCATTAGAATGAGATGTGATATCGTTCGAACGAAACTACTGTTTTCATTCGGACGAGGTCTGATTTTGTTCGAACGCGTCGCTTTGAAATTCATTTTTTTTATAAAAACCTGTTTTGTTCAGAATTTCTGAACTTTAGCGAAAACGATTTTCCAATACCGATTCTAAAGTTTTTCATTTTTGGTTTTTCAAAACCACTTTTAGTTTTACAAATCATTCTTCCCCATATGTGATTTATGAGATTTATGAAACCCTAGTTTCCATACACCTTACATGAACCCTTGTAGAGTCAATCTCTATGGATGACTTGTGGAACTGAGGTTTCATTGCTAAAGAAGAAAAAGGTTGATCAGTGGATGCCGTGGGGAGATCGCTTCCTATGGATGGCATTGGATTGGGTCGTATTCTATAAAGAAATTGAAGACTCTGCGCCTTATACTTAGTCGTTCTAGGTAGTCGACTGTGTTTGTTAATTACTCTATAGTGCTGAATAAAGGTTTTGCCATTTTTAGGGATTTTTTCTTACTTCTTGGCATGCATAATTTGCTTGTGTGATTTATTAAAATTGAATTGGACTTTCATCATTGCATAAACACCTAATTTTTAATCAAGGTAAAAATTGATTATAATTGAAATTTTTGTGTGAGGAACCTAATATACGGGCTATCCATATGAACCCGTATTCTCATTAAATTTTCTAGTCAAATCATGACCCGGTCGCGATCCCTCATCCCATTGGATAAATCAATTCGCTCATGGTCAAATCGATTTGGAATGGGTCTGAATCGATTCACTTTTGGAAGTATGCTCAGATTTTTCTATTAATGGTCCTCAAGCTCAAATTTTAGAATTTAAACTCAATACAAATCAATCCTAACTATTGGGACACCGTTCATAACATTTTCCAGAAATTATTTGGGATTAACAATGTCAAACACAAGATTAATTCCTTAATATTTAAACTATCCAAAACCTATTTATTTTCAACATCAATGGGTTTAATTGACTTGTAATTTCTTATCCAACTTCAAATTAACATGGGGACTAATTCCTATCAATGAAATTAGATCCTAAAACATCAATCATATTTTGAATTTATACATCTAATTCATCAAATTTCGGATTTTCTCTTTAAGGGTACGAGTCTTTAAAACATAACAGATTATATAATTTCTAATTAACCAATTTTATAAACATGATTTCATCTTCATCATTACAACCCATAAATATCTTCCACAACTCAGATTATGATATGAGAAACATGAATTACCAACCAATTACAGATTTAAAGATGTTATTATAAGGGATTTCTTGCCTTAATTTGAAGAACAAATGAGTCCTTTGAGCTTTGATTTATTACACTTCTCTTCCAAACGTTCTCAACTTCCTCTCAAGTTACCTCCCATCTTCTCTCTTGTGTTGTTGGCTGATAGGATTTCTTATAAAGGAATGATACATTATAAAGTTAGACAATTTTTTATTTACATTTTAATACCAATTTTCGCCCCTAAACGAGTTCAATATTCTACTCCGAATAATTTTAAACTTAGCCTAAGGGTATATTTATCCCAGAGCCTAACTTAGGATGAAAAAAATACATTTTTGGATATCCATAATATAACTCATAGTAATACCACACAACGTAAAATAAAACATTCTAATAATTATTTCATGTGTAACTCCACATATTTTAGCATAGTTAATTAATTACACTGATTAAATAAAAATGACATGTGGTATAAACTCATAGCATAACATGCAATTTAATCGTCATCCAAATATGCATTAACTTTTTAACAATTCTTCTCAAGTAATCATTTCTTTCATATTATTAATTTATTTTCACAATTAATAATCATTTTATAGCTCATTTTTTCAAGCTTTGAATTTTTTTTATTATAAATAAGGATTTATTTCGTTGAAATTTATTTTATACTGGAAAAATATTTTTTTAGAATTTTTTTTTCTATAAATGTTTTTTATTGTAAATGAGGGATTGTTTTTGCTGAAAATTGTCTTTTTCTCAGAAAATATGTTTTTTTTCTATAACTGCTTTTTTCCTAAAAATATGTTTTCCTCTCGAAATATAAGTTTTTTATTGGAAATATTTTTTCCGAATAACTTTTTTATCAGGAAATATTGATTTTTTATTGATAATATAGGTTTTCTCACATTTCCAAAAATTTAAAAAGTATTTTTCAATCTTTTTTAGATTTTTTAATAAAGTTTTTAAGCTTATAAAATGATTTTTCTATTAATTCTTGAATTTTTTGAAAAAAAAAATCAATATTTTTGGTAATTTTCAGTTTTGTTTAAGGTTTTATATATTATGTAATTTCCAAGGCTTGTTTTTTAGATTTTTAATTTATTTCAACATAATTCAAACATTTTAAATATATTTCCTAATATTACTAGATTTTTTTAAAGTCTTACACTATTTTAAAGAATTTTTAAATGATTTTTATTATTTGAAAAAATCTTGTAATATTCAACTCAACAAAGCATTTTTTTAATTATCTGGGATTGGCTACATGAATCATACTTTTTCATTACATTCTGTTTAGTGCAATATCTAGATTTCAATAATATTTTCAGTAATTTACAAAATTTTAAAATATCCAGACACCTATTTTTTGGAAAGAAACTTATTCTTTCTGAAAATTTTATTTTCTTATAGTTCGTGTTTATCAAACTTGAAATGTATTTTTCAGAAAATCTATTCGTTTCTTGCATTTTTTGGTGGAAAGGTATTGTTTTAGAACTCTTTTTTTTCAAGATATTTCATTTCTATTGTTGTATTTATATCAAGCTTGGAATAGTTTTTGTAAATAAGGGTTTATTTTGGGTATTTTTTTTTTTGCTGGATAATGTCATTTTTCTGGAAATATGTTTATTTATGCAAATGCTTTTTTGGTTATAAGTAAGGGCTTTTTTTTTGTTGGAAATTATCTTTTCTGGAAATATATTTTTTCTTCCTATTAATATTTTGTTTGCTAAAAATATTTTTTTGTTGGAAATAATATTTTTCAGGAAGTATAATTTTTTTTCTTCTTGTAATACGGATTTTCTAATATTTCCAAAATTTTTAAAAGTCCTGCCCAACATTTTCAAATTATTTAAAAGTTTTTAAGCTTTGAAAATGATTTTTCTATTAATTCCAAAATTTTAAAAGTTTTTTTCAGTATTTTCTGTCATTTTTAGGGGGGTCATATTTTTAATTTTTTCAATATTATTCAAATATTTGAATAATATTCGTTAATATTAGCATATTTTTTTTAAAACTCTTTCAATATTTTCAAACTTTTTAAACTTTTTTATATAATTTCTCAAAAAAAATATTTCAATTTTCATTTTGTAAAATATTTTTCATTAATTTTTAAAATTTTAAAACATTAGTCTATAATTATAAGATTTTTTAGATGTTTTCTGTAATTTTTATTTAACAATATTTTATATTCACTTGGATCAAAATACTCTCATGTGCATGGCAAATAATTAATTTTTTAGTCAAATATTTAGCACCGTTAGGATTTTGGAGTTACTTGAATTCGTTTGGAAAGTTTAGGAGGATAAGTCCAAAAAATAAAAGTTCGCATGGTGAAGTGAGCATTGGGTAACGTTGAGGTGGAATGTGTAAACAACTTAAATTTGAATCTTCTTTTCTATAAAAGTATTTTAATTTTTAGCATAAATAAATTAAGAAAAATGACATCAGTAATGAGGTGCGTTAATTTATAAAAGGGGGCACGAACATTTTTTAATACACGTTTAGTCCAAGTCTTTTTAGTTTGCTCTAAAAAGTCCTTCAACATGCCGCTGACGCGGAGCATTAAAAATAAGAGACTTTTAATTAAATAGATGTTTGAGAGACTTTTTAGTACAAAATAAAAAATTTAGACTAAATGTATATTAAAAAATATTTGAGGAACTTTTTGATGTTTGATCCTTAAAAAAATAATGTAAAAACAAAAAATGTGGGTTTAATTAAAAACACCCATTTTGTTTTGGATAGGAGATGGCAGAGAGTTTTGGCCTATTACAAAGCCCTTGCTTATTTTCTGATGTATCACAATTGTTACAACTTTCATAATATTGAAAGATAATGGATCACGAGTTAGTTCACTTGCAATTAGCTCCTAAGCATATTTAATTCAAAATTGAAATTAACTCTCAAAGTTTTATGATTAATTACTACAACAAATCAAATCTTAAATATAGAGGTCATGGTATACATCTTCTGTACCGGTATATATATATAGAGAGAGAGAGAGACAGGCAGGCTCCTGTGCACACTAAGTTTGCACACTAACTTTGCACATTACCTTTTAAAAGTGGTAAAAAAAATATTTTTGAGTTGATTTTTTTTGTGTGATATTTAAACATTTCAAAGAACCCATATAAAAAAAATCAGCTCAAAAAAACTTTTTTTGCTATTTTTAAAAAATCGGTCAAACTTTCGCAGTTTTTAAGCCCTTTAAAAACTGCGAAAGTTTGACCGATTTTTTAAAAATAGCAAAAAAAGTTTTTTTGAGCTAATTTTTTTTATGTGAGTCCGTTGAAATGTTAAAATATCACATAAAAAAATTGGTGTGCGTCAGCACTAAGTTTGCACACTTTTAAAAGGTAATGTGCAAAGTTAGTGTGCAAACTTAGTGTGCACAGGAGCCTGCCTATATATATATATATATATATATATATATAAGGGTTTATTTTGTTTTGTTTTTTGCTAGAAAATGTCATTTTTCTGGAAATATGTTTATTTATGCAAATGCTTATTTTGTTTATAAGTAAGGGTTTATTTTTCTGAAAATTATCTTTTTCTGGAAATATATTTTTTCTTCCTATTAATATTTTGTTTGCTGGAAATATTTTTTTTGTTGGAAATAATATTTTTCAGGAACTATAATTTCTTTTCTTCTTGTAATATGGGTTTTCTAATATTTCCAAATTTTTTAAAACTCCTGCTCAACATTTTCAAATTATTTAAAAGTTTTTAATCTTTGGAAATGGTTTTTCTATTAATTCCCGAATTTTTAAAAGTTTTTTTCAGCATTTTCTGTAATATTTAGTTTTTTTCCATATATTTTTATTTTTTTCAATATTATTCAAATATTTTAATAATATTTGCTAATATTAGCAAATTTTTTAAAAAACTCTTTCAATATTTTCACACGTTTTAAACTATTTTATACAATTTCTTAAAAACAATTATTATAATTTTCATTTTTTAAAGTATTTTTCAGTAATTTTTAAAACTTTAAAATGTTAGTCTATAATTATAAGATTTTTTACGTGTTTTCTGTAATTTTTATTTTGGGGCATATACCAAATAGTCCCTTGAACTTCTTTTAATACATATATAGTCCAAGCTTTTTTATTTTGCACCAAAAAGGCTTTATCATGCCGCTAGCGCGGACCTTTAAAGGTAAGAGAATAAGGAACTTTTTGATACAAAATAAAAAGCTTGGACTAAATGTGTATTAAAAAATGTTTGAGGGACTTTTTGGTATTTGATCCTTTTATTTTTAACAATATTTTATATTCACTTGGATCAAAATACTCTCATGTGCATGGCACATAACTAATTTTTTAGTCAAATATTTAGTACTGTTAGGGTTTTGGAGTTACTTGAATTCGTTTCGAAAGTTTAGAGGA
Source organism: Sambucus nigra (assembly GCA_949130495.1). Classification (NCBI taxonomy): domain Eukaryota; kingdom Viridiplantae; phylum Streptophyta; class Magnoliopsida; order Dipsacales; family Adoxaceae; genus Sambucus; species Sambucus nigra. Next base: position 382,441,593 of record OX422224.1, read on the forward strand.
TTAAGTTCAGAAAATAAAAGTTCTCGTGGTGAAGTTAACATGGGGTAACGTTGAGGTGGAATGTGTAATTAACTTAAATTTGAATTTTTTTTCTAAAAAAAGTATTTTAATTTTTAGCATAAACAAATTAAGAAAAATGACATCATTAATAAGGTGCGTTAATTTAAAAAAAAGGATGTAAAAGCAGAAAATGTGGGTTGAATTAAAAACACCCATTTTGTTTTGGATGGGAGATGGCAGAGAGTTTTGGCCTATTACAAAGCGCTTGTTTGTTTTCTCATCTTTCATAATTGTAGTTATAACTTTCATAATATTGAAAGACTAGGAGGTACCCGCGCGATGCGTAGACGTTGTACAATAAATAAATATAAAATAATTTTAAAATATATATTATAAATTCAATATTATATTTTAAAGTCATTTTAGTGATACTTTATCTATTCATCTGTTGCATACTTAAAATAAACTAAAAATGTCATATTTTTAATAAAAATACAACAAGAATAATATGATACAAACTTTTTTTAATATTTTAAAATTGACAATCAAACATTATTTTACCAAATATAAAAAAGTCATTCCAAATATAATATCCTCCGTAAAGAAATAATACCCAAAGATAAAATTTTAAAAACAACTAATATCTTCAAAACACATTATTTTAAACTATTACTGAAATATATATTTTAATATTTTTCTAAAAAACATATATTTAATTATATATGTAAAAATTTATCCTACTCTAACTATTTGTATTATTCTTTGAGAATTCTTAAAAAAAACATGAGATATGTAAAAGTAAAGGGCTACTCAAATAAACAAAAATCTAACCTCGGTGGTTCTTTTAATACAAAAGCAATACAAATATACATAAAACATCGTAATACAAATAGTGTCCTGGACAACTTCTTTAGATATCAAAACTACTAAATTGAAACTCTGTTTGATACCTTAATCAACAACATAAGACTTCTCACCATCTGGATAAGTGTGCACATATGGGTATGTTCCATGTGGAGGAAGTTGGTAAGTTTAGGAGACAAAACTTTTGGGGTTTTATGCAACATTAATCCGAGGTCTTGATTCAACAGTACATCCGTTTTTAACTCTCATTTATTCTTGAACACGTGTAGTAACCGCACTCTAATACTATCTTATTAGAGTTATGATATAGATAAAAAACAGAGAAATAACTCTAATACTATCTTATAGTATTAGAGAAAACAGAGAAAACTGAATGGACGGATCGCATAGTGGGAAAACAGAGAAATCGAATTTCATACAGGTGCTCGGATATTAATTTCAAGACTTTTGTATTAATAACTCTAATACTATCTTATTAGAGTTATGATATAGATAATGGATCATCAGTTAGTTCACTTAGCCCTCAAATATTTTTTAGTTCAAAATTGAAATTAGCCCTCAAATATTTATAATTAATTACTAGAACAAATCAAATCTTAAATATACAGGCCACGGTATACATCTTCTTTACTGGTAATAACATATATATATATATATATATATATATATATATATACATGTAAAAAGGCTCTTGTGCACACAAAGTTTGAACATTATTTTTTTAAAATAGTAAAAAAAATATTTTTGAGTTGATTTTTTTGTGTGATATTTAAACATTTCAAGGGACTCATATGAAAAAATCAGCTTAAAAAAACTTTTTTTTACTATTTTTAAAAAATTGGTCAAACTTTCGCTCTTTTTAAGCACTTTAAAACCTCCGAAAGTTTGACCGATTTTTTAAAATTAGCAAAAAAAAGTTTTTTTAGTTGATTTTTTTTTATATGGGTCCGTTGAAATATTTAATATCACATAAAAAATTCAACTCAAAAGTATTTTTTTAGTATTTTAAAAAGATTGATGTGCGCCAGCACTAGTGCAAATTTATTGTGCACAAGAGTCTCTCCCTCCCTCTCTCTCTCTCTCTCTCTCTCTCTCTCTCACTCACAGGGAGAGATTATCATACAAACCAAGTATACATACTGCTGGCACAAACCATTTTTTTGAAATATTAAAAAAATCATTTTTGAGTTGGGTTTTGTTGTGTGGCGACAGTTTGACCGATTTTTTTTAAATAGCAAAAATTGTTATTTTTGTTGATTTTTTTATACGGCCCCTTCAAATGTTTAAATGTCATATAAAAAAATTCAATCGAATTTGTTTTTACTATTTTAAAAAAATTGGTATGTATATGTGTAATACCCCGTATTTTTATGGCTTTTAAATTTAGGAATTTATTAAATTTAATTGAGATAAATTAATTTAATTTTAATCCGAAATATTGTTTTAAATATTTACTAGCGTGACGAGAGTTAGTAATTATTGAAAATTTGTTGAATGATACTGGATGAGAATAGTAATATATGAGATTTATCTTATAAAATTGTCATGTGTGAATAAAGTGGCAATTATGGAAATTTAAGTTGGGACGCGCCTGTGTCGTGTCAGGACTAAATTATTATTATATAAAGAGAATAAATTATAAGTTGCTAGTATGGTCGTTTTGAGTGCGCCAAAGTGTCCGGAAGGGTCGAGATAGTCAGAAAAGTGTACTCGGGGGTTTAGTTTGGGTCTCGGGGCGTTTTTAGGCTTAATTAGTACCCCGGGAGGGCATTTTGGACATTTCGTAATTTTGGGTAATTAAACTCACGAAAATTTTAGAGTTATATCAGATGCTTAGGGTTGCCTTCTAGGGTTAACTCAACCAAAAACAAGAAACGGCCATTGGAGAAGGAAGGAGAGAGCTTGCCCAAGAGTTCTAGGCCAAGAACCCCTCCGTTTGCGCCGTCGTCGCCGTCAAACGATAGATCGCGTAACAAGGATCACCACCACACTGATTTCATCCACAAATCAGAAACAAAAATCCCCAGGCAAGTATTCATCTTGCTTAATTTCGTTAATGCATCATTCATGTTAGTCTAGGGTTGATTAGAATGAGTTTCATAGAAGAAAACCCATGTTGGAGATAGGAAAATTGCATGTAGTAATGATATAAATGATAATCTAGAAATCCCCTTCATATGTAGAGGTTGAACCACGAATTTATGATGGATTAGAAGTAGAAATTCTGGAAAAAAAGGTTGATTAGAACAAAGTTAAAGAAATTTCTAGGGTTCATGATGATTTATATAAGTTTTGGCCCTTTAATTCATGGATATTGACAAAAATTCACATGCTTTACGTAGAAGATTGCTAGTTTGGGTTTATAATGGTCGTAGTACAAATTTTTGAGAGTTTGGGTGTTAAAAATCTGGATTTGGATGAGGTTGGAGGATAGAACCCGTAACTGGATTTCTGTAGAATTAGCCATACCTGCAAGTATTTAAAATGTTTATTGGCCAATGCAACAACATATTAGTGCGGCACTCCCTTGAGAAATTCTCACCTCTCTTCTAATGTGCACACCTATCGCACTAACCTTCCCAACGGTTTAACTTATCTTATCTTAGGTTACTCCTAAGATTTAAACTGACGAATTCAACTGTTTAAGAGGTAGATTTCATTTAATAACAAAGTTCCCATTTAACCTTTATTTACTAATAAAGTTTCCCGGTAATATACTATACTTTCAAAACACGTATTTCTCAATTGAAATCATTATTCATTTGTTACTTACCATAAACACAGGAGGTAATTCACATATTTCAGAATTTAATATATATATTCAATACCCATGTAATATATATATTCTAACAGCACCCCACATAAAAATTATGGTGTGGGCATACTCTGCTATCCAGTCCCCATATCACTCGTACTAAGGGAAATACAAGTTCGGAATCACTCTCAAACGGTATTAACACAAACATAAACAATATTGAGGCGAAGCATAGAGTCACAGGTGGTATTAGAGCATCGGGTTCTAGTGTCCTTTAGGATCTGTGCAGCTTATTATGCTTTCAGCGTTGCTTTGTTTGATATAGAGCCCTATGTTTAGGATTGTCGACTTCTTTGATGAGATTTCGTTCTCCTGCTATGACGTATATACATTAGTGAATTCAAATTTCGTTCGGATGCGTGCATGTGCCGAACGATGATGGATGTCAGAAGACGCCCGTTAAGCGGACATCAGGAGGCAGGGCTCAGTTGAGGTTGAAAAAAAAATATATCCGAGGATGATGATCGTAGTCGAGGTCACCTCCATAATGGCACGAGAAGCCAAGAATAGAAATACGAATAAGGCGCAGCAATGAGTTCCAATTTCTGATATAGCCAAATGAGGTGCGAGAGTAAACTCACCCAACGTGTTACAAAATGTGTAGAAAACTGTCAGTGAGAATTCTAGAAATGCGGGAATCGTATGAGTTTACCAAAGGAGGTAAAGTATCCAAAGGTTTAGATATAGGACGGAGTGTGGCTAACTGAAAGTGAAAATTTAGAGAGAATTTTCTTGGTTGTCGGAACGAAGTTATAATGATGGGAGTCAATCACCAATTTAGAAGTGGAATGCTATGTTTATAGAAGAACCTTAGGTACAGTGTTGACCGTATGTTCCTCCATCAGATGTTCAGGATGAGAAGTGAACTTTGTCCTGAACTCATCACAAGAGGACGTGACAGAGGTCCAATTGTGAATATGAATCTTAACCGTTAGCGAATTTTGTATCGGAAGATGTAGATATAAGTGGAGGAAACGACTCCAAGTGGGAGATCGGCGCGTAATAATAGTTGATAACACTCAAAGAGGAAATTCTAATGGACGGCCGATTTAGAGGTTGACAATGTCGTATTTTGTCAATAACGATGGGAATGCTCCTTTGTGTGGGAAGCTAAAAGAATCAAAGAATTTAGTCGAGAATAAGACTAAATACAACGGTGGTGGTGTAGCACCACAAAGGGATGTGGATACACATCAGGGGACCCATTTAAATGGTTCGGATAGTTGAATTCTTACCAAGTGATGGTAAATTCAGTAAGGACTATTATAGACAGTGACAGGTTCTTTAGGGCCTAAAAGGCTAAGGGAATAACCGGAGTAGCCAACATGAATCGAATCTGCTAAAGCCCGAGAGAAGGACAATCCTAACATGGTTAGTAGGATAAATGATAAGTAGATTATGTGTTGAGGTATTTTGTGGGGAGTGAGATTGCACACGATAATATTTTTCGAAGTGAGTAAAGGGATAAGAATACGGTGCCTAGTAAAAGACAACGATTGAAGTAGTTTTATTTTGGTTTGGGCAGACGTGTTACGACCAGAAACCATTTGTGCAGTCAAGACGATTGCCAAGGTGGAAGTATAAGTTGTATCCTCAGAGGATGAGGCGTGTTTATGTGGCACGAATAAGTCACTATATTTTGTTCATTGCTAGATTAGCATGTGAGATGAGTTTAATGCATAGAATTATAAACGTTATTATTATGTGAATATTTTTCCCTAGTGTAGCGGGATTTTTCTTTAGTGTTATCCGCGGAGGATGAATAAGTATATTAAAGTGTTATGTACTTTATTGAGGTTACTCGTTGTAGTGATGCGATATGCGAGTATGATATTATCTTTGTTAAAACGTTATAGAAATGGTTAGTACGATAGTGGGCAATTATTGCAAGGCTATCGGAGTGGTTGCATTAGTGCAACATATTTTGTTCTAGCGAGGCTTCACCTGCAAGAAGGTCGGACTCACACTTATATTATCCATCCTAGAGACTTAGGAGGGGATAGTGGGCTCGAGATATTCGATGCCAATGTATGTATAGACTTTGTCAGTATAATTCAGTATGTATCGGGTTTCCTGTTGAGAGAAAATATTTAATTCAGTATTATGTTGAGCACTCAGGACTTGGTAATAGGAAGAGTGCATTGTTATATCTATCCTATAGAGATGTGTGAGTTAAGAGTTATACCCCTATTATTAGGGAAAGGGATTTCAAGAATTTTGATTGTATGTATTCGAGGTTTATGGAATGCAATTACCACCAACCAATACTGAACGATAGTGAAATTGGTGAAACGTTCTTTGTTAAGTGTAATTACAGGAGGAATCATAACTTTTTCGTCAAGAAACGGAATAAAGGGGTACATGCTATGGACGGAGGACCTAACAGATTTCGATAACCGATAATGCTAGGTAGTAGTGTATCGGGCGGGTTCCTTGTTTGGATTTCGCTTTGCGAGACATCCCATGCATGAAACTTACCATAAGTCTGGTACCCCGATCGAAATGGGATAAAGTAATTATATATGTAAGTTGGAAGTTCAATTTTGATTTAAGGCCAGTGGAGCCATTTATATGGTAAGAAAGCATTGAAAGTTATCCCCATGAGTTGAGGGGTGGAATCGTAATCGCGTTCAGAACACAAGGTGAATATAGAGTTGGAATTATTTTTAGCATGGATTATCTGGAAAGAACTTTATTATACAAAATAGATGACTTGTATTTATTTTGATGAATAGAGCGTTAGTTATTTATTTTGGTTGTTGTACCAAATTGGGAAAATTGTTGTACTTATCTGAAGAAGTTTGAGGTTTGTTGTTCCTCTTTTGTTGTCATGGAATTTGAATGCCCTATTCCTTATATTTTGTTGTATTTAGTTAGTTCTACAGATGAGTAGCACGTTTTTCGCTCTCCCAGGGCGGTCGGGGTGTTGCAAAGATGTGGGCATCTTGGCTATCTGATAATCGAATCGTCCGAGTTGAGGGGACGTGGGAATGGACTTGGGAAATATATGTTTGTGGGACTAACAGAATGAAATGGAAGTGATAGAGGGGATTAAACGTCACATGAGGGGCGATAATCCATACACAAGTGTGCCACTAGAATAGCACACCTTAATATGATTGGAAGGTTCTGGGAAGCCATTTAAGAAGGGTTATTCCTTGAATAGAGTAGAATTTAATTAGTATGAAGAACACTCGGAGCGGAGTGGTTATTAGTCAAGAGTGAGAGCGACTTGAGCATATAAAGAGTGATGATGTTAGTATGAAATAATAGATCCAGAAGTGCGCATCGTGGAGGAAAGAGCACGGGTCGGAACTTTAGCATACACCAAGGAAGGAAGGGGAATATTACGTGACGTTTAATGTTAGAAATTTAAAAAAAAATTGATGTTTAGCGGGACGTAGTGAGTAGTATCTATATGCACCGCCCATAGGTAGGGTTAGGTTAGAAGATGAGAATCAACCTGAGAAATTTTGTGTTTATCGACAATTCCTATAAGTGGAAGAGGTCGGTAAAGTTCTTGGATGGGTTACCATCCTCAAAACAAAATCAAGGGTTCATCCGAACATGTGAATTAAGTCGCCCGAGAAGGAAGTGATTGATATTCCTGTGGATGGTTTACAATATTAACTAGTGAGCCCCAGGCTTCCTTTAAAAGGAAGGATCGTGCCAGTACATGATACGACACAGTATTAATTTATGAATCGGGATGAGATTTGTGAATCCCACCTTTAATATGGGATTTCAGGAACCAGCGGAGATAAGGTTTCGTTTCGATTATGATGTATCACCCTTAGCCAGGGAATAGGCGCACGGTGATTAAAGATTAGTAGAGCCACGTCAAGGAAATTTTGAAATCTTGATACGGTGATTTCGAAAGTACTCTATAGAAGCACTCGTACCTGTTTGTAGCGTACGAGGTGCTTATTAAGGTTTTGGTGTAGAAGAACCTCGACTATACTCATTTCGTATATTTAGAGGTGAATGGATAATCAGAATTTTGGATCGATCGAGAATAATTCGATAACTACAGTGGAACTCCACGACTATTTTAGGCGAACAAGAGTGGTCAAATATTCGTATGGTTTTTCTCAGAATGGGAGTTTTGTATATAAATAAATCCGAGTAGTTGTCATGTAGTGAGGTGCGGCCTCCCAATGATAGTGAGATAATGGAAATTTATAATGTATAGGCGTAACCTATGCGAATATTGTCGGTTAGCAGCACCATGTGAAATGTCTCCAATGAGAATGCTAAACAAGCTTACTGTGAGGAAGGGGCTATAGTGATTCAGCGCCTTATTAAGTAGTTAGTTCGCGTACTGAAATGATATGCATAATTGTCTACCAGGTAGGCCTTATTTTCCGAATTTCGGGACAAAATTACGTTATTAAGGGGGAAGTATGTAATACCCCGTATTTTTATGGCTTTTAAATTTAGGGATTTATTAAATTTAATTGAGATAAATTAATTTAATTTTAATTCGGAAAATTATTTTGAATATTTACTAGCGTGACGAGAGTTAGTAATTATTGAAATTTTTTTGAATGATACTGGATGAGTATAGTAATATATGAGATTTATCTTATAAAATTGTCACGTGAGAATAAAGTGACAATTATGGAAATTTAAGTTGGGACGCGCCTGTGTCGTGTCAGGACTAAATTATTATTATATAAAGTGAATAAATTATAAGTTGCTCTAATGGTCATTTTGAGTGCGCCAAAGTGTTCGGAAGGGTCGAGATAGTCAGAAAAGTGTACCCGGGAGTTTAGTTTGGGTCTCAGGACGTTTTTAGGCTTAATTAGTACCCCGGGAGGGCATTTTGGACATTTCGTAATTTGGGGTAATTAAACCCACGAAAATTTTAGAGTTATATCATATGCTTAGGGTTGCCTTCTTGGGTTAACTCAACCAAAAACAAGAAACGGCCATTGGAGAAGGAAGGAGAGAGCTTGCCCAAGAGTTCTAGGCCAAGAACCCCTCTGTTTGCGCCGCCGTCGCCGCCAAACGATAGATCGCATAACAAGGATCACCACCACACTGATTTCATCCACAAATCAGAAACAAAAATACTCCGGCAAGTATTTATCTTGCTTAATTTCATTAATGCATCATTCATGTTAGTCTAGGGTTGATTAGGATGAGTTTCATAGAAGAAAACCCATGTTGGAGATAGGAAAATTGCATGTAGTAAGGATATAAATGATAATCTGGAAATCCCCTTCATATGTAGAGGTTAAACCACGGATTTATGATGGATTAGAAGTAGAAATTCTGGGAAAAAGGTTGATTAGAACAAAGTTAAAGAAATTTCTAGGGTTCATGATGATTTATATAAGTTTTGGCCCTTTAATTCATGGATATTAACAAAAATTCACATGCTTTACGTAGAAGATTGCTAGTTTGGGTTTATAATGGTCGTAGTACAAATTTTTTAGAGTTTGGGTGTTAAAAATATGGATTTGGATGAGGTTGGAGGATAGAACCCGTAACTGGATTTCTGTAGAATTAGCCATACCTGCTTGATCGATCGATCGATCATAGATCATCGATCGATCGATGGTTCGATCGATCGAACACCTGACCTCGATCGATCGACCCCTCCTGGTAGACTCATATTTCCCCTTTTAAATAGATGAATTCAAATTAAATGAGTAATAACCTTGGACATCCTTATTAAAATATTTTGGGAAATAAAGAAGACCAGCAGGACTTATTAAAAATATGAAACCTTTAATGTAAGACGAGACTTACACTTTACGGGGATGTTTACACATAAGGGACGATGGAACTATGTAATAAAGGGGGAGACGCGTAATGTAGTTATGTTGGATAATAATTAAGTACCTACTAAAATTTCACTTTGGAAAGATATTAATACACGAGTGTCACGTTGTAAGTTGGAATAATCCCTCAAATTAAAGTAAGAAAAGAAACGTTATACGTGATAACTAAATAATGAGAGATAAGGATAAAAATCATAATTATGGGTTATGAGATGTACCTAAATTTGATGTGGTAATAGTAGTATATTTATATGACTGTGTTTATGCATATACTATATACGTATGAAAACCATGCCCGCGCTACTTGCTATCCCTGAGGTTATCGCGCTGGGACAGTCTTATCTCGATGGGACCTTTATGGGGGATATTGACTCGTACCCTAGAAGATAGAGATCCTTTGGTACAGGCTAATCAAATCGATAGTCAGACGGCATAAGAGACGTGGGGGCATGTGCTGACCTCTTAGAGACCGGGACTCTATGCTTCACCTCAATATTGTTTATGTTGGTGTTAATACAGTTCGAGAGTGATTCCGAACTTGTATTTCCCTTAGTACGAGTGATACGGGGACTGGATAGCAGAGTATGCCCGCACCATAATTTTTATGTGGGGTGCTGTTAGAATATATATCTTACATGGGTATTGAATATATATATTAAATTCTGAAATATGTGAATTACCTCCTGTGTTTATGGTAAGTAACAAATGAATAATGATTTCAATTGAGAAATACGTGTTTTGAAAGTATAGTATATTACCGGGAAACTTTATTAGTAAATAAAGGTTAAATGGGAACTTTGTTATTAAATGAAATCTACCTCTTAAACAGTTGAATTCGTCAGTTTAAATCTTACGAGTAACCTAAGATAAGATAAGTTAAACCGTTGGGAAGGTTAGTGCAATAGGTGTGCACATTATAAGAGAGGTGAGAATTCCTCAAGGGAGTGCCGCACTAATATGTTGTTGTAATGGCCAGTAAACATTTTAAATACTTGCTAAACAAATTTTAAATCGTTTTTACAATTGGGCTCTGACCCGTTTTCATTTTCTTTCCCTCTTGTATATATATATATATATATATATGTATGTATTACAGGTGCCCAGCCACAGGGGCGTCTTGCATAGGAACCTTTGGAAGGAACGCACTGCAGCTTAGGTGGGAGTTGCAGGCCTCTTTCTTAGACGAGCTCGTTTATTTGATTCTATTCCTAGCATTATTTATTCGAGTTGGGCATGTGTCGCCCTTTCCATTATTCAGTTGTTTCATTGGACATTTTGATTCATTTATTTCGAGTATTTACACTTTGGGATTTATTACTGTCAGGATGTTTTTCCTTTAAATTTTAATGTTGGAATTACTTAGTTGGATGTTTAATTATTGGATTGTTTGTTCTAGTATAGTTGTTGTGTGATTCTTTAATTATGAATTTCGTAAAGTTTAAATGTTGGTTTATATAAATAAATTTTGGAAACTAATGTCTAAAATGGTTTTGACACTTAGCTTAATTATTTAGGGTGTTAAATTGGAAAAGTTATTTTTACGACAGTGATGCTAAGAATGAACCAACCGTTCATCTTGATTATAATTTAATAAAGGACTGATCACCCGGTATTTAATTAGGCGGGGTGTCACAATAAGTACAAAGAATACAAACCGATTTTAAAAAAAATTAATTTTCTTTTTTTATGTGGTATTGAAACCTTTCAAGGGACCCATATAAAAATATCAGCTCAGAATAATGTCTTTTGCTATTCTAAAGAATCGATCAAACTTTCACACTTTTTAGAGCACTTTAAAAGTTATGAAAGTTTGACCGATTTTTTGTAAATAACAATAAAAGTTATTTTGAGGTGGTTTTTTACATGGGTCCACTGAAATGTTTAAATATCACATAAACATTCAACTCAATTTTTTTTTATATTTTAGAAAAATAGGTTTGCATCAGCAAGTGTATGTATACTTGGTATGTATGAGTCTCTCTCTCTCTCTCTCTCTCTCTCTCTCTCTCTCTCTCTCTCTCTCTCTATATATATATATATATATATATATATATATATATATATATATATTCTAATACCCCATATTTTTGGAATAAAATAAAATCTAGTTAGACTTAATTTAATTTGGTGAAATTAATTAATTAAGGTTGTGAATGATTGAATTTATCTCTTGATTATGTGGAATTGGGCTTTGCTTGTTTGATTAAATTTAAGTTGAACTTTGCTTATTAAAATAATTTCGGTAAAAATAATTATATGTGTTAAGTCACAATTAAAACATACTTATGGAATAAAAATAATCGGGACGCGCTCTAAGGAGTTTTACGGACTCGTTGGGGCGTTTTAAACCTTTAGGAATGGTCTGGGGTATGGGTAACTTTTGGGTCAATTAGGTAGTGGGTTTGGACCCATTTTGAGGTCAAAAGTTGAGGCCTAAGGCCTAACTCAAAATTAGTGTATAAGTTATATTAATTAGGAGTTTAAGAATCTCCTATCATTATATCCAAGAACCCTAATTACAACCTTAGGAAGAGAGAGGCAAGAACCCTAATTGTGGAATTGGGAGAGGAAAGATTCAAGAAGAAATTCAAGGAAAACGTTAAGAAATCATCGAAGAACATAAGCAAGAATTCTCGTGCTAATTTTATTTAGTCCAAAATACTTACTTCATTCATCATGTCATGTATCCCATGTAGAAATTTTCGAAATTTAGGAATTTATAGTATAGTGGTAAGTATTCCCGCCTGTCATGTGAGTAACTGTGGTTCGATCCTCGAAAACGTTACCATTTTGATGGAGGCAAAAACCGAACGTCCATGTAAATACACTAATCGTTATTATCGGCTTCCGACCACAATGTAAAAAAAAAACTAAACTTTAACTACACTCTTATGGAGTATAGCGACTAGTCTGGGTATCGAATCCACAGGGAATGTTTGAATGATTTTAATTGATATATTACTTCAAAAAAAAGTGTAAAGGATGATGATGGGGTGAGAAAGGAAAAAGGAAAAACTAAAGAAGTTAACTAAACCTAATTAAAACTAACAAAATACGGATTAATTAATTAGAATGAGAGATAAGGTTGGAATACAATCCCCCAAACCCTAGTACATTTACCGGATATAAAAGCAATCGTAAATTAGATAATTGATCAAACCCACCAATTATTAATTTCAAGCATTGCATATATGAGGGTAAAATCCCGCATCATACATAATCAATAATAGAAATAAAGTGGTGTCGGAATAACTGACACGCGTGTTGCACTCTTAAACACCCCAGTTACCTAGGACAAACGAGGTTAAAAGTCCTACGACTATTGCAACCACTAATTAACACGATTCAATCATTTATTTAATTTAGAGAATCACTTTTATCTCCATGCAAACCAAATAGGGTTGGGTTCATGCACCCCAACCCTTAGAAATCTAGCTAGACATGACGAAACTATGAATAAACAAGGAATCTATGTTGCATGGAATCATAATTCTATGAAAAGTGATATTAAACATAAGAAATAATAATAAAAGTGCTGGAAATAAAGGTTACCAAGATTGAAGAACAAAAACGTGCAAGAAGAAATCAAAGCTTGAAGAAAAATTGGAAAAGCTCTTGAATTTAAGGTGAAAAATATGTAAATTCTTATCTTAGATGTCCCTCCTTGATTAGAAGATTTTACATGAATGAAATCTATGTTAAAAGAACACTAATAAATAAATATATAGGTTACAAGTCGTTTAGAAGAGCCCCAAAAACATAAAAACGTTTTTGGCTAAAAGATAAGGACAAAATAAAAATCCTGCATCTGGAATTTTGTCACACTTTAAAAGTGTGACTAATTTCTATAACTAATATTGAGCGTGACTAATGAGCGAAATAGTATGAACATTGAATTTATAGGTTTTGTTTGGCCTTTATAGTGAGGGAGACCAGTTCGGTCTTATTTCATCGGTTCGGTTCTCTGAATTCTTCATCTTCAAAAGGGCATAATTTCTTCACTGTAGCTCGGATTGAGGTGCCATTTTTTCTAGTGTTCTTGTAATTTCAAGATCTTCAACTTTACAGTTGTTCCCTCCTCTAGACAATGGCTAAAAATTAAGAAAATGCCCTTAAACTCCCCATTTCTTGCTTTCTTTCACTATTTTGTGTTCTCTTTCGCTCTTTCTTGCATGACATACTAGTAAAACACATAAGAGATACACAAAATACGAAATACTTGCCAAAAAGGGTTATTAGCATAAATATGACACAAAACCAAGTCAATTACCATACACGGGATCATAAAAATACCGAAATTAAGGGGATAAATGTGAAGAATTTATGCCAAATCAATGACATTAAACTATACTCATGAAGGGTTTGATTATGATAATAGAATATAAATTCTGAATTTAGGATGGTAGATTATAAGGGTTTAAAATGATAAAAAATCATGTCCTATGGACCTTGTTATAATTTTTATGATGATTCACATGTAGAGATTACATCCATGATTAAAGTTCTGAGATTCCTTTAAATTATAATCCTTTAGGTGGTAAAAGTTAGAGGATCTACGGATACATATCTGAAATTGCATGAACACATCTATAGCTTTAATTTTTACGATGTAGGACTTGAATCGGGTTTTAAAATATGCAATAAATGATCCTGAGAGGGTAAACAAAGTCACGGAGATTGATATTGATAATTATATTAACGTTTAGGCCATTGGAATCATGTTTGGTTAGAAGATTTGGATTCTCGTTCTTGAGAAAAATTCTGGGGAAAGATTAGTAATGACTAGGGGCAAGCCGATTTGCTCCCTGGGCCGAACCAATTTGGTCACTGGGAAGACTAGATATGGGGCCCATGGTTAGGTGTCCATACGAGTTGGTGGGATCGTGTATGGATAACCGTGAAATTTATAAAAAATGAACTTGTGATCTCACTAATAAAAGTGGAAGTTAAATTAACTTAATCGTTAATTGTATTTTATAAAGATAAGAAATTTAAAATTTTACGTGATGGTTGATTATTAACTAAGGATAATTATGGGCAATCCTTATAAGGAAACTAGGGAGTAATTATTAGATTAATTACCTTTATATATTGTAATATGTAACTATATTTTTGTGTGGACATACATATGTTCGTAGACTGTCTAATCCATCATGGTACAAGCGTTCATGACCGTAGCACACTTCGGCACAGGTGGTCTAGGCGTAGTGTAGGTCATATCTTATGTACTATGTAGCAGTGCAACTCATGAGAGTTGAGTGTTGATGTTGGAATCCTTGTGTCACTGCTAGGTATGGTTCGTGCATTGTGGTACTGGGTAGGTACCGCCCCAACTATATGTGTATTGTGATGTTCATTTTGGATAGGAGACTCCTCCGGACCTACCGATAGAGCACGAACGAGACACTATTGTTAGATTTCTTAGTTTCGCCTATATAAGGACATATATATAAAATTAATGAAAATGAATGGAAGAATTTTCTAAGTCTAATGATGTAGACTATAAAGCACATACCCAATACTACATAGTATATATAATGTTTAATGTCGTCATTTTATGGGTAGTACGTCTAGGGTAATTTGGGAAATAGTAACTTGAATATAGATAACTCTATTTCAGTGCGTTTATCTTGAAAAAATCATTCTCATACTATCATTTACATTTATCCATCATCAGTATCGGGACTTGGGTGGTTATACGTGTAGCACTGCTTTTAGATAAGGGGTGAGACATATTATATATATGAGTGATGATGGAAATCATTCATTTTGAATTAACTGTACTTTTGCATAATAAATTTAATAAGTTAATTCTTGCTCGCTCTAGGCCGCCAAAATTTTAAATATTTTCTCCCCCCAGGTGCTCCTAGATAGGGATAGGAGGACTGTTGATAGATAAGCCTTGCAGTCTCACTTTGCGTATTGGATTTCAGATTGTTGATTTTATAGTAGGTTGCTACTCTCCTTCAATTCTTTTTATTTTTGAATTATTGTATGGGCGTAAGCTCAAAGTCTATTTTATTTCTTGCTGGTTTGGGACACTTAAGATTATGTTGAGATTTATTTATATTATGTGGATGTTGGATTCCATTATTGCCTTGGATGTTAATTTAAATTTAGTTTCAATAATCGTGGTTTAAAAAAATACCTTATATGGTTTGATGCTGAGAATCATATAAATTGTATAGAAAGCCCCATCTTCGGCATATTGCGTCTATATAACCTTTACGTGAGAAAATATGGATTGTTACAGTTGGTATCAGAGCATCTAGGTTCTAGTGTCCTTAGGACATGTGTTGTGTTCAGTACATTATGCATTGTGTTCTTTGATATGTAGAGCCTATAATTAGGATTCATTGTATTCTTGTGATTTGTACTAATTCGAACATTTTTTTCTTTCAGATGTCAAACGAAAGGCAGGGCAGACCTAGGCTCGTAGTCGCACCCACTGTATATGAATAGGCTCAACCGGAGCCACAACAGTAACATCAAGCCCCACCGACCCAACCTATTATTCACCAGTAGATATCGCTACCATCGTGACCCAGGAAGTCTCTACCGCGATGGAAGCAATGCTCCAGCACTTTCCGCCACCTTGGGCACAACAGCAACCACCATCACCACCACAACATATGGCGTTACCAGCCAAATGCCATGGTTAATCTGGGACAGAGCTACGGAGGTCTTCACAAAGTGCCAAACTCCAGAGTTTACAAGCAGTTCAGATATCTTGATGGCGAGCAATGGAAAAAGAACATTCAGCGGCACTTACTGTAAGGACAAATTTCCAATCGAGTCAATTTCTAGTATTGGCCTAATTTCGGATAAAACAATTTGAGTCATAAGATAGATTGTTGTACCTCAAGCCTATGACGTTTGAAGAGTTGAAGACGATGCGGATAAGTAAAAGTGTAGATATCATTGCCGATTTCAAGTGCCTTATTTATCGTCATCAACATTGTCTCATTTTCTAAGGTCTCCAATGGTATGAATGCATTAATGTATATAGGAGCTTGGAAAAATATTTGGGTGTTTCTTTTATAAATTTTATCGTCAACGACTTTTTATTTTAGTCAGGAAATATTTTTAGAACTTTTCATAAAAGTTTTTTGGCTAAAAAAGAATTTTAGAATTTTCTGAAAAGTCGTTCGAACGAACTTCTAACAACATTGTACATTTTTAATCTGTTTTCTCATTGGAACAAGGTCGTTCAAATGAAGTCGTTCGAATGAAATATTGAACAAGATCTTTTCTGAATTTCCATTCGAACGAACTTTGCATGCTGCATTCTCATTCGAACGACCTTGAAAAGTCGTTCGAACGGCCTTGTCAAATTTTGTGTAGTTTCGTCAGTTTTTCCCCACTTTTCCACTACCTTTTCCCACTACTTTTAACTGATTAAATAAGTGCGGGAACAAATTTTTCATTCCCTCCAAGACCAAAAGAGTAATATTCTTAAGAGAAAAAGTTCATTTATGTGTTAAGTTTTCAAGATCAAATTTCTACCAAAAACGCATGTCCAAGTTCCTATTTATATAGCTTTTCTTGGAGATTTTTTGGCACCGGGTTTCTTCTCTAACCATTAAGGATATAGTTTTGGTTTCTTCTCTACCCCAAAAAGGAGATTGTTTTCATTGCGGCATACTCATACGGTGAAAGGCACCATGTATGGGTTGACGGTAGTTGTGCCCTATTAGTGGATTTCAAGATTTCGGTGGACTCCGGAGTTGTCAACTAAGCGAAGGTGGATGTAAGAAGAAGCGTTGAGTCTTGAAGGGAGTCAAGTCGTGTGTAGTAAGTCTTTTATCTTGTATTTGTAAAATCACACTTAGTGGACTTGTAGGCAGGGTCGTCCGAGATTTTTCCCGTTGTGGGTTTTCCTCGTACATCGCACCGTAGTGTGTTTGTGATTTATTTTTTATCTTGAAAAATTCTCACCTAGATGCATTTGTAGGTTAAAAGAAAAAAAATGGTTTAAATCACAACTCATATTTAATTTGGTGCTGTTTAAATATATGGGTAATTTTAATTTAATTTAATTCAAGTCGGCATTAATTTAATGTGATAATATTCATGCTTAGTATGTTTAACTTGATTTGGATTAAATTTTGTTTAAGTGATAATTAATATGTTTGTGTAGTTTAATTTCACTTTAAGTTTAATTTAATTTTTCATGTGTTTGATTGTGCCTTTAAAGTAAAGAAAATTAAATAATTTTTGAAAAATTAAAAATTGGTATATCATTGAACCACCTCATAATTTGCAAGTTTAAAATTTGGGGGCATTCTCTCCATCAAGTGGTATCAGAGCATATAGTTTATAGAAATCACATTCTCACTTACGGATAATGGAGTACACTCCAGTTCAGAGGCAAATGTTGGCCTCAGTTCAAATTGTGGGGACGGCACTCCAGGAGTCAGTTATTTCAGCTGCAGAGAGGGACACTTTAACCATAAACGAGTTATGGGAGAAGTATTTCCCTCAGGCAATGTAGTCAGAGATGAGAAGTCGTTTCATGGACCTCGAATAGGAGGGTCACACGGTGGTAGAATATGAGGAGGTGTTCACTACTCTTCCTTACATTTCAAAGGAGGAAGTGAAGACGGAACAGAGAAAGACGGATAGGTTTATAGCAGGTTAGCCTGGCATATCAGGAAGGCACTTTTAGGGAACCCGACATTTACTACGTATAATAAGATGGTGAATGCCGCCCTGCTACATTGCCAGGACCACAGGGCCTTTTAGAGAAACAAAGGTGAAAATTGACAGTAAGATGGGACGTCGAACCTCCAAGGTAAGATGAGTGTTGGTAGAAGTCAGGGGCCCCACAATTTAGGGGTACTCCAACGATGGATCAACATAAGCGATTCTGGGGTTGTGATGATCAGAACAGGTAGGGCCAGCAGGGCCATGGTCATTAGGGCCAGGTCCAGCAGCATAAGGTTCATAGGGGCCAGGGATCAGTAGAATCGACTCCAGTATGGTCGGAAGGCCGAGAGATGCCCATTTAACGAGAACTGTTACACTTATGGTGAGAGGGGCCATACGTCGAGGCGGTGTCCTCAGGGTAATCAGGCACCTCAGGATAAGGGCAATCAGAGAGGATAATCGACACCACAGGGGCAGCGCCAACAGTTACTATCTCTAGGAGTTACAACACTAGCCATACCAGCACCAATCACCCCACCTAAGGGACAACTGCCACAGTTGTGTAACAACCCGCATAATTTTGGGCTATTTTAATAAAATTTTGGAAAATGGAAGAAAATAAAGTTTTTGATAAAATTATTTTTATTGCTCAAATATGTTGGTTATTATTTTTAAAGGCGAGAATTTCAAACGGTTTTGAAATCGGAGTTAAAACGAATTTTAAAATGATTTTTTAATATTTTTAACTCTTGGAATTCTAAGTCGGCGAACTGTCAATTTTTGGGCACGATCTATCGATCGAAGCCTGGGAGTAGATCGATCGACCTCCCCTGATTTCGTGAACAACAAGTAATTTTCAAGAGTTGTTTTGACTTCCAACTCTTCATTTCTTTGCCTTATTTAAAGGAGTCTTTTGGCTTCCAACTCTTCATTTCTTTGCATTATAAAAGGAAGTCATGGGCAACCCTTTTAACATACTTTTGGCACAAATTTTGGCAGCAAATATATTTTATATTCCTCTTCTTTTTATATACACATTGGCCCTTGAGATTTGTGAGTTCCAACCTTAGATTAGAGGTGTTCTTGGAGGATATTTTGTAGATCTTTTGAGTTGATTTTGAGGATGTAATCGTTGGTTTCTCATCATGGTTTGAGGTATGGGGTTTTACACAATATGCTCCTTAAATCTCGCGAGTGTCATTCTCTTTGAATTCTTGTTAATTGAACTCATATTTGAATTAATAAATTCATTGAAATCTGGAAAATAATTGTTGAAATTATTTTAATTCATGTGGTATCATTATATTGTTCATGAGCACGTTGACATGAGATTTTAATATGGCACGGATGTTGGGCACCCTCCAAAATTCCTATTTCCCGGGATATGGCTTGATAAAGCATATACGGATGTGGTGAGGCCTGGTGACCCAGTTAAAGTGTTGTTGAGAAATTATATTGATAAATGCTTTGAGATTTGCATTTTGATTTGAATATTCGTACTCGTGTTGTTACTTTTTATTCATCACTAACATATATTTGTTGAGCATCTTTCTTTTCGTATTGTGTACTTCCCCATATTTTCTTTTAGTTGGCAGGTTAACGCGGATTTTGAGGCACTATGGAGATTGATTTTATCTTGGATTATTTTGGGAAGAATTTTTAATACATTTGAGAAGACTTGTATTTATTTATTTTGATGTATAGAGCATTGGGATTTATTTTATTTCGAGTTAGGTATTGTATTTAATTCGAGAGATTTGTTGTAATTGAAGAGATTGATATTAGTGGATTTATATTATTGTGGGTTTATTTAGATGCTTTATACCTTGTCACTTGTGGATTTGGATTTATTTTATCGCATTAGCGCTCCGTTCGCTCTCCCCGGGCGGGCGGGGTGTTACAAATGGTATCAGAGCTTAGGTATACGGCAACCCTCGGGGCTTGAGTTTTGGGTTCATTGCGTGGATAACAATTTTTGGAGATAGCAAATTTTAGGTGATATTCGTGATAAGTTTCGAGATTAGAGGTGAGGAATTATTTTTGGAGACAAAATTATTTTTGGAGATTGTTGGCCTGATTTTGAGAGTTAGGCATTCGGCGAATTTCGAGGGCGAAATTCCATTGTTAGTGGGGAAGTGTAACAACCCGCGTAATTTTGGGCTATTTTAATTAATTTTTGGAAAATGGAGGAAATTAAAGTTTTTGATAAAATTATTTTTATTTCTCAAATATGTTGGTTATTATTTTTAAAGGCGAGAATTTCAAACGGTTTTGAAATCGGAGTTAAAACGGATTTTAAAATGATTTTTTAATATTTTTAACTCTTGGAATTCTAAGTCGGCGAACTGTCAATTTTTGGGCACGATCTATCGATCGAAGCCTGGGAGTAGATCGATCGACCTCCCCTGATTTCGTGAACAACAAGTAATTTTCAAGAGTTGTTTTGACTTCTAACTCTTCATTTCTTTGCCATATTTAAAGGAGTCTTTTTCCAACTCTTCATTTATTTGCATTATAAAAGGAAGTCGTGGGCAACTCTTTTAACATACTTTTGGCACAAATTTTGGCAGAAAATATATTTTATATTCCTCTTCTTTTTATATACACATTGGCCCTTGAGATTTGTGAGTTCCAACCTTAGATTAGAGGTGTTCTTGGAGGATATTTTGTAGATCTTTTGAGTTGATTTTAAGGATGTGATCGTTGGTTTCTCATCATGGTTTGAGGTATGGGGTTTTACACAATATGCTCCTTAAATCTCGCGAGTGTCATTCTCTTTGAATTCTTGTTAATTGAACTCATATTTGAATTGATAAATTCATTGAAATCTGGAAAATAATTGTTGAAATTATTTTGATTCATGTGGTATCATTATATTGTTGATGAGCACGTTGTCATGAGATTTTAATATGGCACGGATGTTGGGCACCTGCCAAAATTCCTGTTTTCCGGGATATGGCTTGATAAAGCATATACGGATATGGTGAGGCCTGGTGACCCAGTTAAAGTGTTGTTGAGAAATTATATTGATAAATGCTTTGAGATTTGCATTTTGATTTGAATATTCGTACTCGTGTTGTTACTTTTTATTCATCACTAACATATATTTGTTGAGCATCTTTCTTTTCGTATTGTGTACTTCCCCACATTTTCTTTTAGTTGGCAGGTTAGCGCGGATTTTGAGGCACTATGGAGATTGATTTTATCTTGGATTATTTTGGGAAGGATTTTTAATACATTTGAGAAGACTTGTATTCATTTATTTTGATGTATAGAGCATTGGGATTTATTTTATTTCGAGTTAGATATTGTATTTAATTCGAGAGGTTTGTTATAATTGAAGAGATTGAGATTAGTGGATTTATATTATTGTGGGTTTATTTAGATGCTCTATACGTTGTCACTTGTAGATTTGGATTTATTTTATCGCATTAGCGCTCCGTTCGCTCTCCCCGGGCAGGCGGGGTGTTATAAGTTGCAATATGGACGGGTGTACCACATTGCACCGATAGAGGAACCAATGCCAGTTCAGGTAGTAGAGAGTATGTTCCCTATCTTTGGGCATGTGGGTCGTATTTTATTTGACACGGGTGCATATCATTCATTCGTTAGCACTGGTTCTAGACGTGAGACTGGGATGGTATACTTTTCTTATGATATTATACTACACATTGATTCAACTGTGGGTAGAGGGGCAACCATACGTTCGGTATGTTGAGGATAAGGGTCGAGACTGGATGACTCATATTTATGGCAGACTTACTGGTACTAGATATTCACGGGTACGATGTCATGCAAGGGATGGATTGGTTAGCTATGTACAAATCCTGTGTTAACTGTTACGGTAGATCCATCATATTCACCATTTCAAGGAAGGAGATCTACCTAGTTGCGATGCCGCACCCTGGGGGTGGGTCGAGCACGCACTTATACTATATTGAGGGGAGACTCCTTCGGAGGTTATAATGTCTCTAGATTCTACCCCGATAGCTAGAGAGTTTAATGATGTATTTGGGGAGATCCTAGGGTTGCCACCTAACAAGGAAATAGACTTCTTGATTGATTTTATTCTGGGCACGAGACCAATTGCCTGTACACTGTATCGGAAGACGCATCTAGAGATGAGGGAGCTTAGGTACTAGATTGAGAAGTTAATAGGACAAGGGTTTATTCGGAGATTACTTCGTCGTGGGGTTCTCCAAATTTTTTTATCAAGAAGAAGGACGGGTCATTATTACTTTGTATCGACTACAGAGAGCTGGACAAGGGCAATATACGAAATAAGGATTCGTTGCCTTGTATAGACGACTTGTATGACCAGACGAGGGGAGATTCTTACTTTTCTAAGATCAACTTGAGATTGGGGTATCATCAGCTGAGGGTTATGGAGCTGGATATCTCGAAGACAGAGTTTCTAATGAGATACGGGTCATATGAGTTTTTGGTTATTCCATTTGGGCTAACCAACTCACCGGTTATTTTTATGGACCTGATGAATTGAGTATTCAGGGACTTTCTAGATTAATTCATCATAGTGTTTATTGATGACACATTGATTTATTCTCGAATTGCAGAGGAGCACACACAACATTTACGAGTAGTTTTACAGACACTACGAGACCACTAGCTATACGCTAAGTTTTATAAATGTGGTTTCTGATTGTGGGAGGTGCAGTTCTTCAGCCACATTGTGTTTGAGAGGGAGATATTAGTGGACCGGAGGAAGTTTCTAGAGTGATGGGGTGGGGACAGTTCACTACAACCGCTAATGTTCATAGATTTTTGGGATTAGTCAGGTACTATTGTTGGCTCATTCAGAGGTTTTCAAAGATATTCGGGCCCTAATGAACTTGAGAAGGAAGGATGTAACGTTCGTATGGGATAATGTGTGCCAGCAGGCATTTGATGAGATGAAGGATCAATTAACTACAACACCAGTTCTACAGTCTTCACACGTGTATCCTTGAGGGGAGTTGGAGGGATATTGATGCAAGAAGAGAGGCATATAACTTATGCTTCACATAATCTAAAGCCTCACGACGGAAATTATCCTACCCACAACTTAGACCTAACAGTCGTGGTGTTTGTTTTATGGATATGGAGGCATTATCTCCTGAGGGAGAAGTTCCAGCAATTCACAGACCATTATAGCTTACAATATTTATTCATGCAACGAGAGTTGAACATGAGGCAGAGAATTTGTCTCAAATTTATGAAGGAGTAGCCGTTTAAGATTCAGTACCACCCTGGGTAGGTGAATGTCATGGGGGATGCTTTGAGCCATAAACTGGTATTAGAGTTAGCGGCGGTGTGGAAGGTGAAGTGGAAATCACTTCGTGGGAATGACAACTTAACCCGTGTATTTATGGAAGTTCTTACCATCTGAAGGCACAGGTAGGATATCATCTTTACCAGGAGAGGCTTAGTAAGTTATTAGCCAATGGGCTAGATCACTATTTGATTGTGCCAGATGGTTGATTGAGATTTCAGGGCAGATTAGTCGTCCCAAATGACGAGGAGTTGAGGTGATCCGTTATGATCGAGGCTCACGGTTCATGCTTTATGGTGCATCCCAGAGGGGATAAGATGTACCACGACATGTGACGTCAATACTAGTGGGTCGGTGTGAAAAGGAACATGACAGTAATTTTATCCAAGTGTGCTACGTGTCAGTTAGTAAAGGTGGACCATCAGTGTCTTGCGGGTGTGTTACATCCTTTGGAGATCCCGGTGTGGAAATGGGGAGCATCTCCATGGATTTCATCACTAGGTTACCTTTATCACAGAGAGGGAACAATTCCATCTAGATGATCATTGAAATATTGACGAAGGTGGCTCACTTTTTATCGGTCCAAACAGATTACAGTTAGAGAAATATATTAGGCTTTTTACAGAGGGTACCGCTCAACATTATGTCAAACAGGGATAGAACGTTTGTGTCCCATTTTTGGAGGATCTTTTAGAAGGCCTTAGGGGATGATTTGAGGTTGAGTACCTCATATCATTCTCAAATCAATGGGCAAACAGAGAGGGTTAACTTTATGTTGGAGGATATGCTACAGATGTGCATATAAAACTTTAAGGGGAGTTAGGAGCAGTACTTACCCTTGGTGCAGTTTGTGTACAACAATAGCTACCAGTTCACGATTGGGATGGAAACTTTTGAGGCGCTTTACGGAAGACCTTGTCGTTCACCCTCATGCTGGTTAGAGGTGGGGGAGAAAAAATTGCTCAGGCCAGAGTTCATTCAGGAAACCTTAGAGAAGGTGGAGATAATTCGGGCCAGGATTCGAATTGCCCAAGATAGGCGAAAAATTTACGTGGATGTAGGCCGGAGACACTTGGATCTTAATGTCAAGGACTAGTTGTTGATTAAATTATCTCCCATGAATGGAGTGATGATATTTAGGAAGAAAAAGAAGTTGGCTCCCCGATATGTGGGACCATTCCCTATCCTTGAGAGGATTGGGCCCGTAGCAAATCGGTTGGGATTACCAGACCATTTGCAGAGGATGGATGATGTCTCTCACATCTTTGCATTGCGGAGATTTCTTAAGGATAAGATTTCCTACCAGCACATCGACATTGATGAGATAGAGCTCCATCCTGACGCTACCTATGAGGAGAGATTCGTAGCCATTTTGGACCGTAGGGAGCGCCGACTTCGATCTAAGGTTGTTCCCCTAGTGCGTGTACAATGGGGGCACCATAAGGAAAACGAGTCAACTTGGGAGATGGAGGAGGACATGCAGACAAGATATCCAAAACTCTTCTATCTAGGTACGTTTTTTTAAATTCCGAGGACGAAAATCCATTATTAGGGGGGGGGGATGTAATACCCCATATTTTTGGAATAAAATAAAATATAGTAAGAATTAATTTAATTCAGTGAAATTAATTAATTAAGGTTATGAATGATTGGATTTATTATTATCTATTGATTATGTGGAATTGGACTTTACTTGTTAGAATAAATCTAAATTGGACTTTAATAGTTAGAATGATTTCGATAAAAATAATTATATTTGTTACGTCACAATTAAAACACACTTATGGAATAAAAATACTCGGGACGCACTTTGGGGATTTTTATGGACTCGTTGGGGCGTTTTAGACTTTTAGGAATGGTCCCGGGGTATGGGTAACTTTCGAGTCAATTGGGTAGTGAGTTCGGACCTATTTTGAGGTCCAAAGTTGAGGCCTAAATCATAACTCGGGATTAATGTATAAGTTATATTAATTAGGAGTTTAAGAATCTCCTGTCATTATATCCAAGAACCCTAATTACAACCTTAGGAAAAGAGAAGCAAGAACCCTAATTGTGGAATTGGGAGAGGAAAGATTCAAGAAGAAATTCAAGGAAACCGTCAAGAAATCATCTAAGAACACGAGAAAGAATTCTCGTGCTAATTTTATTTAGTCCAAAATACTTTCTTCATTCATCGTGTCTGGTATCCCATGTAGAAATTTTGGAAATTTAGGAATTTGTAGTATAGTGGTAAGTATTCCCGCCTGTCACGATGATGACCCCGGTTTGATCCCCGAAAATGGTGCCATTTTGATCGAGACAAAAAACGAGCGTCCGTGTAAATACGCTAATCGTTGTTATCGGCTTCCGACCACAATAAAAAAAACCGAAACTTTAACTACACTCTTATGGAGTGTAGCGGCTAGCGGCTAGTCTGGGTATTTAATCCACAAGGAATGTTTGATAGATTTTAATTGATTTATTACTTCAAAAATAAAGTGTAAAAGATGATGATGGGGTGAAAAAGGAAAAAGGGGAAAACTAAAGAAGTTAACAAACCTAATTAAAAGTGACAAAATACGGATTAATTAATACGAATGAGAGATAAGGTTGGAATAAAATCCCCCAAACCCTAGTACATTTACCGGATATAAAAGCAATCGTAAATTATATAATTGATCAAACCTAGAATTTACTAATTTCAAGCATTACATATATGAGGTTACAATCCCGCATCGTACATAATCAAGAATAGAAATAAAGCGGTGTCGGAATCGCTGACACACGTTATGCACTCTTAAACACCCCGGTTACCTAGGGCAAACGAGGTTAAAAGTCCTACGACTATTGCAACCACTAATTAACACGATTGAATCATTTATTTAATTTAGAGAATCACTTTTATCTCCATGCAAACCAAATCGGGTTGGGTTCATGCACCCCAACCCTTAGAAATCTAGCTAGACATGACGAAACTATGAATAAACAAGGAATTTATGTTGCATGGAATCATAATTCTATGAAAAGTGATATTAAACATAAGAAATAATAATAAAAGTGCTGGAAATAAAGGTTACCAAGATTGAAGAACAAAAACGTGCAAGAAGAAATCAAAGCTTGAAGAAAAATTGGAAAAGCTCTTGAATTTAAGGTGAAAAATATGTAAATTCTTATCCTAGATGTCCCTCCTTGATTAGAAGATTTTACATGAATGAAATCTATGTTAAAAGAACACTAATAAACTCAGAATGTGTCTCTAAAGTGTGTACTCTCTAGGCTCAAGTGCAAGCCTGTCGCTCAAGTAATAATCCGACAAGTCGGGTATCGATCCTCAGGGAAAAAGGACAACAGAGTTGTGACGATGGGATAAGATGGAGGAACCCTAACGATGACTCTAAAAAGAAAAGAAAATATTTGGTTTTGGGAATGATTAGACTAAATGCAATTATGAACTTATGATGACAATTGCAACTAACTAAAGTATCTAAATGAGGAGTGAAGAATTGAATCGAAACTTTTTAAACTAAATGATGAGAAAACAGGATGGGAGTGCAATCCTCCAACCCTAGTGTAATGCAGTGACAACGTCAATCATAAATTTATTCGATTAATTAGACCCGGAATTTAGGACTCCCAAGTATTATGTATACGAGGTTCAAGCCCGCTTCATACCTAATCTGAGGATGAGTAAATCGGTATCGCGGTAATTGCATTCAAATTGTACTCTAAATCATCACGAGTACCCAAAGGTAAACGAGATATAAAGATCCACAATTATTATGTAATTACGCGATACGATCCAGATCAATCGTTAAATTCATCGGATTGACGTTATGCACACACACTAACACATCAGGTTGGGTTCATGCATCCCAACCTTTAAAACCTAGTCGGACATGTTAAATGGACTAATGCATGAAATACTAACGTTGCATGTGTATGAATTCATGATGAAACTAGATTGAAACATGTAAATATATATTATGAACGCAATAATAAGTACCAACGGATACGGAAACTAAGCATGCAAGAACAATGACAAAAATCTTGAATCTTGAATTAAAACTTGAAAAACAAACCCGTAACAATTGAATCTTGAAGCAATTAATTCCCTTGATGTTCCGAGATGTTCCTCTCCTTTTTTTCTCTATCAAAAACTGCCTAAAACTATCCCTAATGGCTGTTCCTAAGTTGCTGCCTCCGTTCCCTACAATTTTTGAGAGTTTTAACCTAATAGGAGCCTTGAGAACCAATTAGAATAAAGGAGCAAATTCGCGCATCAGGTACCCCGAACCGGTTCGCCCCCCAAACTGGTTCGGCCTGGGGTTCGCGAATGCTTGCTGGTTTGGGGTGCTTATTCAACGCTTAGAATTTTTTTAGCTTTCTTTCCTTTCTTCCTTGGATTTTTCTTCAACTTCAACTGGGTATAAATCATCAACCGTAGCTCGGATTTGGGTGCCGTTTCTTCCAGTGTTCTCGTTGTTCCGAGATCTTCAACTTTCCAGTTGACTTCTCCTTCCGGATCTGGCTGCAAAATTACCAATTTACCCTTGAACTTGCCTTCTTATCTTTTCTAGCATTGTCTTGCTTCCTCTTTTGCACTGCTTCCATAATTAACCTGTAAAACCAATAAGAGAAGCACGAAACACGAAATACTCGCCAACGAAGGTTAGTAGCATAAATGTGCATCAAATCCATATATGTTACATCACTCGGGTTCACAAATGTACTGAAATTAGGGGGATAAATATACAATATTTATGCCCAATCAAACCCCCCTAACTTATAACTTTGCGCGTCCCGAGCAATGTAAAAGAATGAGAGTATGAGTAAGGATCCATCAAAGACTTTATTGGGATAGAGCACCTCTTTCGCGGGCAAGCGATTGCATTTAGCGCATGCAACAAGCCTTTAAACCTCTAGGTTACCCTAGTAGGACGAGTTGTGTCTCGTGAGGGTTTGCAGTGAATATACCCACAAAATTCGACTCAAAGAAAATTCAAAATACGCAAAAATTGAGCAATTCAAACTTTTCCAGAAAATAGTCATCATCAAGTCATACTTACGAGTCTCAAACCGTACTGTGTGTGTGCGAAGCCGAAAATATAACCGCCAATTTTCACCGATTGATCATTACGTTACTTATCCAAAAATTCATTTTGATTTCAATTTCTCACGGGACGCTCTCAAAAACGAATCTCTCGGATTATGGCTATTCTCTCGCCATGCGTGATATAAAGAGTAAATGTAATGGAAGCAAATTCACGCATATAAGTAGAAAGACGGAAACTTTATGGCGAAAGGATCTCATCAACGGATTACGATTTTAAAAACGGGAACATTGCCTTTATTTCGCGCACTTAGCCTCTTATATTATCTTTTGGTGTCTTAGCTCTCCACACGGTAATCAATTTTCACAATTTGGACTCGATTAGGACTTTTTCGGGTTGAAGGTTGCATTGGGTAAAATGAAGGAGGTATGGAAGGTTGGAACTGGAAACGTCATTAATGATATTCAATTGTGCTTTTTCCGGGCTATTGCTCATTTTTTTTCTTCTTTTTCTATTTTGTTTTTCTTGTTGTTTTTGTTGAGCATGTTATTTTGTTTCTTGCCCCTTTATATGCACTTTTTGGACTTAAATTCCGAATTTTCTCGTTTTTCGCAATTCCGACTATTTTGGGTTTTTCGGGTTGTCAAACGAAAGGAAAAATTATTCGGCTCAATTTGGGTTGCAAGGGGTGATTTTTCGCTACTTTTTCTGGCCAAAATTTTGGGTGACGAACGAGGGCCTACTTCATTGTCCAAAATGCCAATTGCGTTACCATATGCGTTTCGAGGTGAATTTAGGTTTAGAGATTAATTTGGCACGTTTTTCAAGGCAATATTGCACACATTTTTTAAAATCGATCAAAATGAAAGGATTGAGATCCTTGACAACTTATTAAGCGCTAAAAAGAACTTTGAGTTAACAATTAACTCGGATTGATTTAAAAACTCGCAAAACGTGATAGGCTCGAATCTCACCGAGTTTGTTAATCTCCACATTTATTCGTTAAGTCGTCAATTTTCGCACAATTTCCATCTTTGGTCAATTTCGGCTTTGTGTATGTTGGATGTTTACAATTTGAGACTCCAATTCGACTTTTAATGATATTTTTGAAAAATTTGAATTCTAATTTTTATTTATTTTGAACAAAAATATTTTTGGATTTTTCAAAATTTTATGATTTTTTTGGAAATTTTTGTGCATTTTTGAAAATTTGTGAAGTTTTAGAAATACGCATTTATGACCCCCCTTACTTAGACTTTTGCATTGTCCTCAAACAAAAAGGAAGAAAATCTAACTCAAGGCGAATGAAAAGTGCGGAAAAATAAAACAGACAAATATTAAAATGCAACAAGACACTATATGACACTCATGCAAGACTCAAAAATACAAGAATAATTACCCCATACGCGTCGGGGGTGCGACGACCTCTCATCTCTCCATAACTTCACCCGACCCCACTCACGGGGTTGGAAGTTCTCATTGTCTCTCCCGTCCTAGGATTATAAGCTAACAATTGGAACAAGTTGGGACCTCGCCCATAGATAAAGGATAGACCGGGAGACTCGTCGTGACTAACTGGAAAGGGATCCTCGTGATGCTGGCTCAAAGTGTGATCTGCGTGCATTGACTCGGAGGGAACACCTAGGTTTCGTTCAATTTTTAAGATGCATGGGTCGAGCTCTAAGTCAGATGAACCACGACCTTTCTCCTCACTTGCTTTCGGGGCCTCTAGTGTTGTGGGTGGATTGCCACAACGAAGGAATTCATCAATTTTTGCTTTCAATCCACTTTCTTCTAAGTGACTACATGAATCCAATAAGGATTGGCCTTCAATAGTAATACTTTCATCCACCTGCCCGAATTCTCTTTCAAAATCTTCCATGCTCATGTCTCCTAGTTCTCTCTCTCGAGTAGTGCCTACGTCCTCTCTTACTTGCTCGATCTCCAACTCCACCAGTTTTCTCTCTTCTAACCCCCTCTCTCTCTCTTTCAATTGCGGTCACTACACACCTCTTCCCCACTTTTCTCTCATTGTCACAACTACCACTATTACTTGATGAAATAGGGCACACCCCTAACGGCTCTCTCTTGTGGGGCCCCTCATTCTCATGGCTCGACACTAAGCAGGACCCTAGGGCATCTCCACAATCATTTTCCTCAAAGTACTCCCCTACGATCTCGTTTACGAAGCTCATCGCGTGAAGGTCATCTTCTTCCCCCGTATATTGGGCAACATGGAAGATGTTGGTTTCTAAGGTCATGTTCCCAAAGGTGAGTTGCATTCGCCCATTCCGAGTATTGATGATTGCGTTAGCCGTAGCTAAGAAAGGGCGCCCAAGGATGATGGGAACATGGTTGCTCGAGTTAAAGGAGGGCTCCGTGTCCCAAATGACAAAGTCTACCAGGAAGTAGAAAGTGTCAATTTGGACGATCACGTCCTCGACTATGCCTCTTGGGATCTTCACGGTTCGATCCGCTAATTGGAGAGTGACCTTTGTGGGCATGAGGTCGCCCAAGTCAAGTTGCCTAAAGATGGAGTAAGGGAGGATATTGACACTTTCTCCCAAATCAAGTAAGGCTTTTTCGATTTTGTTTTCTCCAATGATGCAGGAAATGGTGGGTGCACCAGGATCTTTGAATTTAGGTGGTAGATCATTGAGTAGAATGGAGCTCACATTCTGTGCTAGAAAGACATTTTTCTTTACCTTCATCTTTCTCTTTACCGTCAACAAGTCTTTAATGACTTTTCCATAAGCTGGAATTTGCTTAATGGCATCGAGGAAAGGTAAATTCAACTTAACTTGTTTTAGCACGTCTAGCACGTCATCACATGGGTTTCCTTTATGGGAAGGAATTAGCCTTTGAGGAAACGGTTCCGCGGAGGGTGGTTTCACTACTACCTCGGGCTCACTAGAGTCTTCTTTGTCACTCTCATTTAAGGAGACATCTTCGGCCTCTTTCGTGCCGAGCGAAATCTCCTTGTCTTTAAGTACGTCTCGTGGGGGAGGTGACAAGTCAACTACCCTCCGACTACGTAGAGTGGTAATTGCGCTACATTGCTCTGGATGGTCATGGGGTGTCGAGCTAACACTAGTTTGACCTTGGAGAGGTGTTTGGCCCTGGGCAGGAAACTTGCCCTTCTCTTGGACACTCAACGAGGATTGTATTTTTGACAGATTCGCATTTATGTCGCCAATCAGACGATCATATTTGGCATTGGTTGCGGTCTGGTTTGTAATGAATTGATTCATGGTATCCTCGAGAGTTCTCCGCTGTGGTGGAATATAATTTCCGTGGGGTGGTGGTGCTTGCACATGTCCTTGCATGTGTGGAGCTTGTTGAAATTATTGTGGTCGAGGAGGGGCAACATGCGAAGGAGGGTTCATTGCGGCATGTTGTTACCCATAGCTAAAACTGGGATGATTTTTCCACGAAGGGTTGTATGAATTCCCGTGCGGGGCACCGAAATTACCCTTAAAGCCTCCTATACCACTAACTTGCTCTTGCAGCATTACTTTGTAGGCGGCTATCGTCGAACATTCCTCAGTTGAATGTCCCGCCTCACAAATCGCACACACCTTCACGACAGGGTTCATAATGGGTCCAGCTGGTCCTTTTCCATATAACTCGCATAGGTCTCGCAATCCTTTCTCAATGGTGTCCAATCGACAATCTGTCATAATATTCTTATCTACGTGGAATAGGTCGGACGCCGATGGAGCGGTAGTGGATTGTCGATTTCGATTTTGAGCGTTCGGGTCAGAGGTATCCCAGGATTGGGTAGTCTCGGCGACATAGCTCATGTGAAGATCAGCATCGTGGGCATCTAGATCGACAAACGAACCGCTTCCCATAGTTTCAACAAGTTGTTTGGAGTTAAGATTTAACCCATTATAGATAAAGGAGATGATTTGCGATGGATCAAATCCATGATGGGGGCATGAAACCACTAACTCGTTGAAACTTTCATAACATCGATGGAATGGCTCATTTTCATGTTGCCTAAACGCTTGAATTTGAGCCTTGATAGAGATTGTTCAATGTGGTGGGAAGAATTTCTTGAGAAATTTTGACTAGAGCTCATTCCAGGATGGAATCGAGCTTGGAGGTAAAGACCATAGCCAAGCTTTAGCTTTATCTTTGAGCGAGAAGGGGAAGAGTTTGAGGCGGATTACCTCTTGTGTGCAGGTTTGATCATTGAGAGTATCACACACATCCTCCAATTCCCTTATATGGAGATATGGCTTTTCGAAATCCATACCGTGGTAATGTGGTAGCATCTGGATCATTCCATTTTTGAAACGGAACTGCCCGGCATTATACGGGAGTATAATGCATCCCGGAGTGACAGTGCGCTCAGGATATAAGAATTCTCTCAACGGGCGGTACGGAAGCTCGTCCTCACCGGTAGGTGCATTACTATGTTGTGACATCTCTCTCTCACTTGATGACTCGGCGCTCTCACTGGGTGTGCTCGAAGTGTGTCCTAGGAATGAGAATGGAGTGTTACTAGAGACTGAGTGCGACGGTGTGGGAAGTGGGATCCAAAACTGTGGGGCGTTTGGAGTGTGGGGACTATCAGGATTATACTCAACAAGTGGATTTTCGTGAATATTGGTTGGAGTATTATGAGGTGTGAAAGGAGTTTCAGAATTTTGCATTAAAGCTTAGGAGAGGTGATGGTTGTGAATCTTTTTGTGCTTTTTTTTATTATTAATTTTTGGTCAAAGCTTTGGATTGGCTCGATCTAATCCTAAGTCTACCTAGTTCCCCGGCAACGGCGCCAAAAACTTGACACGACTCAGAATGTGTCTCTAAAGTGTGTACTCTCTAGGCTCAAGTGCAAGCCTGTCGCGCAAGTAATAATCCGACAAGTCGGGTATCGATCCTCAGGGAAAAAGGACAACAGAGTTGTGACGATGGGATAAGATGGAGGAACCCTAACGATGACTCTAAAAAGAAAAGAAAATATTTGGTTTTGGGAATGATTAAACTAAATGCAATTATGAACTTATGATGACAATTGCAACTAACTAAAGTATCTAAATGAGGAGTGAAGAATTGAATCGAAACTTTTTAAACTAAATGATGAGAAAACAGGATGGGAGTGCAATCCTCCAACCCTAGTGTAATGCAGTGACAACGTCAATCATAAATTTATTCGATTAATCAGACCCGGAATTTAGGACTCCCAAGTATTATGTA
Organism: Sambucus nigra; assembly: GCA_949130495.1. Taxonomy (NCBI): domain Eukaryota; kingdom Viridiplantae; phylum Streptophyta; class Magnoliopsida; order Dipsacales; family Adoxaceae; genus Sambucus; species Sambucus nigra. The sequence goes on from OX422224.1 coordinate 382,475,214, forward strand.
TACGAGGTTCAAGCCCGCTTCATACCTAATCTGAGGATGAGTAAATCGGTATCGCGGTAATTGCATTCAAATTGTACTCTAAATCATCACGAGTACCCAAAGGTAAACGAGATATAAAGATCCACAATTATTATGTAATTACGCGATACGATCCAGATCAATCGTTAAATTCATCGGATTGACGTTATGCACACACACTAACACATCAGGTTGGGTTCATGCATCCCAACCTTTAAAACCTAGCCGGACATGTTAAATGGACTAATGCATGAAATACTAACGTTGCATGTATATGAATTCATGATGAAACTAGATTGAAACATGTAAATATATATTATGAACGCAACAATAAGTAGAAACGGATACGGAAACTAAGCATGCAAGAACAATGACAAAAATCTTGAATCTTGAATTAAAACTTGAAAAACAAACCCGTAACAATTGAATATTGAAGCAATTAATTCCCTTGATGTCCCTAGATGTTCCTCTCCTTTTCTCTCTATCCAAAACTGCCTAAAACTATCCCTACTGGCTGTTCCTAAGTTGCTGCCTCCGTTCCCTACAATTTTTGAGAGTTTTAACCTAATAGGAGTCTTGAGAACCAATCAGAATAAAGGAGCAAATTCGCACATCAGGTACCCCGAACCGGTTCGGCCTGTACCCCCAACCGGTTCTCCCCCCAAACCGGTTCGACCTGGGGTTCGCGAATGCTTGCTGGTTTGGGGTGCTTATTCAACACTTAGAATTTTTTTAGCTTTCTTTCCTTTCTTCCATGGATTTTTCTTCAACTTCAACTGGGTATAAATCATTAATCGTAGCTCGAATTTGGGTACCGTTTTCTTCCAGTGTTCTCGTTGTTCCGAGCTCTTCAACTTTCCAGTTGACTTCTCCTTCCGGATCTGGATGCAAAATTACCAATTTTCCCTTGAACTTGCCTTCTTAGCTTTTCTAGCATTGTCTTGCTTCCTCTTTTGCACTGCTTGCATAATTAACCTGTAAAACCAATAAGAGAAGCACGAAACACAAAATACTCGCCAACGAAGGTTAGTAGCATAAATGTGCATCAAATCCATATATGTTACATCACTCGGGTTCACAAATGTACTGAAATTAAGGGGATAAATATACAATATTTATGCCCAATCATAAGTATTCCCGCCTGTCACGATGATGACCCCGGTTTGATCCCCGAAAATGGTGCCATTTTGATCGAGACAAAAAACGAGCGTCCGTGTAAATACTCTAATCGTTGTTATCGGCTTCCGACCACAATAAAAAAAACCTAAACTTTAACTACACTCTTATGGAGTGTAGCGGCTAGCGGCTAGTCTGGGTATTTAATCCACAAGGAATGTTTGATAGATTTTAATTGATTTATTACTTCAAAAATAAAGTGTAAAAGATGATGATGGGGTGAAAAAGGAAAAAGGGGAGAACTAAAGAAGTTAACAAACCTAATTAAAAGTGACAAAATACGGATTAATTAATACGAATGAGAGATAAGGTTGGAATAAAATCCCCCAAACCCTAGTACATTTACCAGATATAAAAGCAATCGTAAATTATATAATTGATCAAACCTAGAATTTACTAATTTCAAGCATTACATATATGAGGTTACAATCCCGCATCGTACATAATCAAGAATAGAAATAAAGCGGTGTCGGAATCGCTGACACACGTGTTGCACTCTTAAACACCCCGGTTACCTAGGGCAAACGAGGTTAAAAGTCCTACGACTATTGCAACCACTAATTAACACGATTGAATCATTTATTTAATTTAGAGAATCACTTTTATCTCCATGCAAATCAAATCGGGTTGGGTTCATGCACCCCAACCCTTAGAAATCTAGCTAGACATGACGAAACTATGAAGAAACAAGGAATCTATGTTGCATGGAATCATAATTCTATGAAAAGTGATATTAAACATAAGAAATAATAATAAAAGTGCTGGAAATAAAGGTTACCAAGATTGAAGAACAAAAACGTGCAAGAAGAAATCAAAGCTTGAAGAAAAATTGGAAAAGCTCTTGAATTTAAGGTGAAAAATATGTAAATTCTTATCCTAGATGTCCCTCCTTGATTAGAAGATTTTACATGAATGAAATCTATGTTAAAAGAACACTAATAAATAAATATATAGGTTACAAGTCGTTTAGAAGAGTCCCCAAAACAGCTAAAAGATAAGGACAAACAAAAATCTCACTTCTGGAAATTTGTCACACTTTAAAGCGTGACTAATTTTTATAACGCATCTTGAGAGTGACTAATAAGCGAACCGGTACGGACTTTGATTATATAGGTTCGGTTTGGCCTTTACAGTGAGGGGGACCGATTCAGTCTTATTTTCATCGGTTCGGTTCTCTGAATTCTTCATCTTCAAAATGGCATAACTTCTTCACTGTAGCTCGGATTGAGGTGCCATTTTTTCCAGTGCTCTGGTAATTTCAAGATCTTCAACTTTCCAGCTGGCCCTACCTTCAGACTATGGCTATAAAATTACAAAAATTCCCTTCAACTCCCCGTTTCTTGCTTTCTTTCACTATTTCGAGTTCTCTTTCGCACTTTCTTGCATGACATATCAGTAAAACACATAAGAGATACCCAAAAGACGAAATACTTGCCAAAAAATATTATTAGCATAAATATGAGACAAAACCAAGTCAATTACAATACACGAGATCATAAAAATACCAATATTAAGGGGATAAATGTGAAAAAATTATGCTTAATCAATGACATTAAACTATACTCATGAAGGGTTTGATTATGATAATATAATAGAAATTCAGAATTTAGGATGTTTGATTGTAATGGTTTAAAATGATAGAAAAATATGTCCTAGGGCCCTTGTTATGATTTTTATGATGATTCACCTGTAGAGATTTCATCCATTGATAAAGTTATGAGATTCCGTTAAATTATAATCCTTTAGGTGGTTGAAGTTAAAGGATTTATGGACACATATATGAATTTGCATGAACACATGTATAACTTTAATTTTTATGATGTAGGACTCGAACCGAGTTTTAAAATAAGCAATAAATGATCCTGAGAGGGTAAACAAAGTCACGGGGACCGGTATTGATAATTATATTAACGTTTAAGCCATTGGAATCATGTTTGGTTGGAAGCTTTGGATTCCCGTTCTTGAGAAAAATTATGGGGAAAGAGGACTAACGATCAGGGCAAACTGATTCGCTCCCTGGGCCGAACCGGTTCGATCACTGAGAAGACTAGATGTGGGGGCCATAGTTGTATCCGGAGGAATTTTAGGTGTCCATACGAGTTGGTGAGACCGTGTATGGATAACCATGGAATTTATGCAAAATGAAATTGTGATGTTACTAATAAAAGTGGAAGTTAAATTAACTTAATGGTTAATTGTATTTTATAAAGATAAGAAATTTAAAATTTTACGTGACGGTTGATTATTAACTAAGGATAATTATGGGCAACCTTATGAGAAAACTAGGGAGTAATTACCTTTATATATTGTAATATGTAACTATATTTTTGTGTGGACATACCTATGTTCGTGGACTGTCTAATTGGTTGGGGTACAAGCCTTCGGGACTGTAGCACACGTCGGCACAGGTGGGCTAGGCGTAGTGTAGGTCATATATTATGTACTACGTAGTAGTGCAACTTATGAGATATGAGTGTTCATGCTGGGATCTATGTGTCACTATCAGGTATGGTTCGTGCAATAGTGTACTGCGTAGGTACCGCCCCAACTGTATATGTATTGAGTTGTCCATTTTGGATAGGAGACTCCTCGGGACTTACCGATAGAGTACGAACGAGACACTATTATTAGATGTTGTAGTGTCGCCTATATAAGGACATATATATAATTAATGACAATGAATGGAAGAATTTACTAAGTCTAATGATGTAGACTATAAAACACATACCCAGTACTACGTAGTATATATGATGTTTGATGTCGTCATTTTATGGGTAGTATATATGGGGTAACTTGGAAAATAGTAACTTTAATGTAGATAACTCTATTTCACTCAGTTTGTCTTACTAAATGCATACCCATACTTTCATTATCATTTATCCATCATCTGTATTGGGACATGGGTGGTTATACGTGTAACACTACTTTTAGATGTTATGTATATGAGTGACGACGAGAAGCATTCGCTTTGAATCAACTGTACTTTTGCACAATAAATTTAGTAAGCTAATTCTTGCACACTTTAGGGGAGCTAATCCCAAGTTTTAAATATTTTCTCGCCCCAGGTGTTACAAGACATGGATAGCAGGACTGTTGACAGATTAGCCTTGTAGTCTCACTTTGCGTATCAAATTTCAGATTGTTGATTCTAGATTAGGTTGCTACTCTCCTTCGGTTCTTTTTTACTTTTGGATGATTGTATGGGCATAAGCCGAAAAGTCTAATTTATTTCTTGTTGGTTTGGGACACTTATGAGTATGTTGGGATTTATTTATATTATGTAAATGTGGGATTCCATTATTGTCTTGGATGTTAATTTAAATTCAGTTTCAAACTCAATCATGGTCTATAAATAAATAATTTATATGGTTTGATGCTGAGAATGATATAGATTGTATAGCAAGTCCCATCTTCGACGTATTGCATCTGTCCAACCTTTACGTGAGAAAATGAGGTTTGCATCACACACACACACACACACACACATGCGCACACTAAGTTTGCACATCATTTTTTTTTAAATAGTAAAAAAAATATTTTTGAGATGATTTTTTTTGTGATATTTAAACATTTCAAAGGACTCATACAAAAAAAATCAGCTCAAAAAAACTTTTTTGCTAGTTTTAAAAATCGGTCAAACTTTCGCAACTTTTAAAGTGCTTAAAAGCAGTGAAAGTTTGACTAATTTTTTAAAAATAGAAAAAAAAATTGAGTTGACTATTTTTATATGCGTCCGTTGAAATGTTTAAATATCACATAAAAAACCAACTCACAGATATTTAAAAAAAACGGTGTGCGTCAGCACGTGTGCAAACTTAGTGTGTACACTAGACCTCTCTCTCTCTCTCTCTCTCTCTCTCTCTATATATATATATATATATATATATATATATATATATATATATATATATATATATATATATATATATTGGGGGCATGATATTTACATCTCGTTCATAATGCGTTCAAATTTGTTGATCGTCTTTCTTGAGGGCTAGTATAATCATCTAATGTGATTGATTAAAACATGAGTCTATTCTCAATCAGATGTGTTCCCACTATTGTATTGGATGATCGTGTTAGCCTTTATTTAAATATGGTAAAAAAAATTATACTTCGCTCACCATTAATATCCAAACATTTACTCGTTGAACCTGCAATTCACTTGTATGGTGATTTTATTTTTCGGTGTGGTTCCAACAAGATATACTCCCTTTGTTAGAAATTAAGAATTCACTATTTTTTTTAAGTTTATCCCGAATTCATAATCCACTTTCTTTTTAGAAACATAATCAAGGACCAAATTACATAATAAGAAACAAGTATTGATCTTGATTATTAATTAAGTATATCCTTAATTTGTATAGAAAACTAAATGATTTTTTTTTTAAATTTGGAATGAATGAAGTATGTATCTTTTATTTTTTTAGGGTCTAGTCCCACTTTTTAAGTTTTTTAGGCTTCCCTCCCATCTATTTTTTAAATTGAATTAAGTCTCATAACCACTTAAAGCCGTTCATAATTATCTCTCTTCTTTTTCACAGCGAATGTACGTGTTCCAAAATTATTAAAATTAGATCAACAACTAAAAAAAATAAAAAAATAAAATAATTAAAATGAAACTAAATACTTATGATTCCTTTATCTTTTTGTATAAATCGGGAGTTTTTTTATTGTCATGGGTAGCACTGACAAAATTATGGGTGTGCCTAATTTGGGCGGGGCAAATATGAGTTGGGCTAAATGTGGGTTGAATCAAATATGAGTTGAGTTAAATGTGGGTCGAGCCAAATATGGGCGGACCAAATATGAGTTGGGCTAACCCATTGTTTTTCTACTAAAATAAGTATTACAGTTCGAGGTACATGTAAAAAAAACTCATATTTTACTCACAACGTTTAAAAATGACAACTTTTAAAAATGAGTATTATATTTGATTTGTATCTTTTAAAATTGGGCACTATATTTGATTTCTACCTTTCAAATATGGCTCCCAAATTTAACTCATATCTTTGAAATATGGCCCCATATATAAATTATTGGGCTAATATGAATTGTTTTATTATTTGGACCACATTTTACTACCACTAATTATGAGTATGGAGATAAAATTTGGATTGGAATAAAAATAGTCAAAACAATCTTCTCACCAAATCATCAAACAAGTGGTCGTGCCGGAGTGGTTATCGGGCATGACTAGAAATCATGTGGGCTTTGCCCGCGCAGGTTCGAATCCTGCCGACCACGTCTATTTTTAATATGCACTCTAAATATTTGGTTGTTTGCTGCTATAGCCTATACGTTTCATTTTTTAATTATTTTAAAAGTAATATAGTGTTGATTTGGTCAGCACATATCAAATCTTTTGACTTATTTGCACAACTCTATTTAGGGGTGACAATTCGGACTAGTCGTGTCATTTTCGGATTGTGTTGATTTTTATTTGATTGTAAGTTTTGGGTACTCTTAAATCTATATAAGATAATCGTGTCATGTTCAGGTCATTTCGGATTATTATCGTAAACGGGTTATCGTGTCAAAAATTGTCAGCTCTAACTCTACGCATGGGTTTTGGACCACACACTCTTCTATGTCTATATCATATATGTAACTCGTGTTCTAAAAATTGCGTTGAGGCACGAGGCTTTTAAAATACGCTAACTTTTGATTTTAAACGTGTATTAAGGCGTAATAAATGATGGTCAACGTTTTTTTAAGTAAGGCGTGCAAAAACTTGTGTTTTGGGAAGGTAAGACGTTAAAAAACGCGAGTTATTTTTTTATATTTTTTAGTATTTTAAAAAAATAGTATTTTAATTTACAAATATTAAGACATATTTTTAAAGTATATACCATTTTTGTATTTTTAATAGTCTTGTCATAGTTAAAAAATATTAAAATATAGTAAAAAATGCCTAAACGTCTTTTTTATGCTTAAGCTCCGCCTAGACTTCTAAAGCTTAAGGGTTAACCTCCACACCTCGGTCACCTCCATATTTTTTAAAACCTTGATATAACCTGATTGAAACATAGATGATAAATGTGCTTTTCTAATTTTTTCACTCCAAACAAAATTACTATTAGAATTTTAATTCAGTAGCATCATGCCCAATTAATAGTGTATCTTCCAAAATGTTGATTTCACGGATACTGATCAATTAAGGATTATCATCAAGACTTATCCACTATATATGGTGGAAATTTGGTTTATTCATCACGAACAAAAAATATAAATTCGTAATTGTATAAAACTAGGAGATCAAACTGTATTTTTAATATATCAGGATGGCCATATTTTCTACAAATTGGGCTTTTATTACATTTTTAATATAAGTTTATTTCTTTGTATAATTTTATGTTCCGGTCCCATTTTTATTATCTAAGTTTGTTTTCAAACAGGACTTATTTAATGTATAGTGGTCATAGATCGTTCCTATTTTAAATTAATAGGACTTATTTAATGGTTGTTTAGTCAACAAGATTATGATAAAAGGTCTTTCAAATACGACTAAGATAATTTTTTTCTTATTTTTATAAAAGCAGTCGTTTATGTATAATAAAAAAAATATTATATGGAAAAGTTAAAAAAGAAAAAAATGTTTCAAACAAAAAGGTCTGTTTTTTGTTAATGATTTTTTTTATAAAAGTAAATATTGTTTTTATATATAAAAAAGTAATTACTGTTCTTACATATATAAAATGAAATACTATTTTATATCAAAAAAAGTAACATACCGTTTTATAAAAATAGTTTTCTTTTTATAATTACACTTTTATATAACAAACTTAATACTTTTTGTGTAAAATCACTCTTTTATATGATTACATAATTATATAAAGCTTGTTTGTGCGTGTGTGTAACATAATCTATTAAAAATGGTACCCAACGAATAATAGGAATAACACTGTCACCCAACCAATATTACCAAGAACAAATGTACTTCAAAAGGTAAATAACCCTTAAAAATATGTCAAACTTTTATTATTTGGATCCGTGAATGTGAAACATTTTTTATGGACTTATTTTCATTAATCAGTATTTATGCCTGATTTAATCCTTTTTTATTTTATTGTTTCTTTAAAACTACCTAGTACTGACATGCTGGACTGAAGCACATTTTATTTTAGTTTTTGGGTATGGTAAAGCTACACAGAAAAGGGTGGAAATATTAAGCGATCTTTTAAAATATAAGAAAAAAATTTAATTTTAAATGAATATTAGTTGTTTGACCATTGATGCATGTTTAGTGTGCTACTTAATATGCCCTTTAGGGTGAGTTTGAGGGAGATTAATTGAGAGAAAAAAGGAGTCTAGGATATGATCATACAAGAAACTGCACAATCAATGACGATATTTTTCATTGCTACATCGTTATAAATTATCACAATAAGTTTTTCGCGGTGAATAGTGATTCGTGGCCAATTAATGATGCAAAAGTAATCTCTAAGGGTCCGTTTGGCAACTCAATTTCAAGTCATGGAAATGAAATTGGAAGACCAATTTTAATTCCACGGAATTGAAATTGGCCTTCCAATTTCAATTCCAAGTCTTGGAATTGAATTATCAAACGCACCCTAAATGTTGTTGGGGATGGAAACGTAATTATGTGATAAAACATAATACTATCCTTGGCAAAGTAAAATTTCGTCACTATTTATCAATAATTAGCAATTAAAATATTTATTATGAAACATTTTCCACTGTAAAAATTTGGTTCACTAAATCAAAAGTCGTCCTACAAAAACTTAGTTGTTGTTTTGTTACCAATAGCAAATGTACTTTTTTTATCATTAACAAATGTAACAAGCATAAATAATTGGGAAAGAAAAACAACTATTAATAATATTTCTCATTTTTCAAACCCCAAGTTATTGTAATTTAAAAGATCGCTAAAATTTTCTTTTAAATAGATTATGCACTTTTAAATTTTAAAATAACGTTGGTTATGGATATAGAACATTCGAGTTTATTTTATATTTTTGTAGAAATACTCCCGCTTTTTAAAGTTAATTTTATTGCTAAAAATACTAACTTTACCCTTATAATGGGGAGAGAGAGAGAGAGAATTAAGTTTAAATCCATGTTATGATTTTAGGATAATTTACTTTTCTATTATAAAAATGGTACCTATATCTTTTGTCCTTAATAAAAAATTTATTTTTAAAAAAAATATAATTTTCAACTATTGTTATTTCTTTACAAACTTGCTTCCTATTTTTTTCTTCTTAGAACGAGGAAATATATATATATATATATATATATATAGGGCCATCAAGTCATCGAGCTTCTTGTCATTAGACTCCGGTCACCAGTAAACCTCCATCAAAGTGCAAAATTAAAACTACATTGTCATTTTTTTTCTTTTCTATCATTTTTAATGGGTTATATCCTTTGTGAGTCCAGATTAATCACAATTAAAAGATTCCAGAAGGTAATAAAAAATGAATATATAGATGTCAATCACACAACACACAAATATACGTGGTCAGACAAATTGCCTACGTCCACAGAGAGGTCACTGTATTTTTATTAGTTTCTCTAAATGTTTCGAAATTACCTCACCCTTGGCCCTAGGGTATGGGTTGTATTTATGGTCGTTTAAAATAGTAGTGATTGAATTGATCAAGGAACTTCCTTGTCTTGAGATAGTCTCGTGTGGTGATTCCTTGACTATCTCACCCAAGATTTTGGGTAACCAATGTGAGCTAATTTGTGACTGTTGACTGCCTTGTTATTATCCACATGATAAATGATGGAAATAATTCTCGTTATTAATAAGATGGGCCAGGCGTGCCCCAAGCAATATTGGGCTGGGTCGGCCAGTCTTGAATCGGGCTCAATTTTTATTTTGGTCCCCACAATTACCCCTAAAATTTCTGGCCAAATCATGTTGGGCCAGAGGATTTCACTCTTGTCAGGCCCATTTACTTTGATTCATTTTCGTGAATCTGAACCAGCCGGTCACACTACACTAAAAACAACATTTTGGCACACCCTGATATTAAAAATCTGGCATAGTTTAAAACTGTGCCAGATTTTGGCACGGTTTAAAGATAATTTGGCACACCTTAAAACAGTGCCAAAATTTGGCACTGTTTTAAAGTGTGCCAAAATTAAGCACACTTCACTAAAATATAAAATCCCCCAAAATAATTTCCCCCCTCTATCTTCCCGCTGACCCCTTTCTCTGCTTTAACCTCTCCGTTCAGCTCTCTCTCTTCGGCCGATCAGCTTTCTCTTCGGCCGATCATCTCTCCATCAGTGCAGCTCCGTTCAGCTCCCTCTCTCTCCGGCTCAGGTAACCTCATTCTCTCTCTCCGGCCCAGGTAACCTCATAAACCCCCGCCATTTGAGTGTCTTTATTGTTGCAAAATTCTTCAAGATCAAATGTAGGTACGTGATTTATGGGGATGAGATAAACTCTTCTAGGTACGTGATTCCCTCTAAAGGAGGCGTATCATCAAATTTATGGGGATCACTCTCAGGAGCTAATTAGATAATATTTTCTTGATTCTTGATAAATATATTTACAAGATCAAATGTAGTTCTCATTTTTGAGACTGTAGATTCCACGTCCATAACCATAGTGGGTTTTATAACTATCTAAAAGTCCCCATGATCTGCCACGAGAGTATCATTATGATTTGAATTTTGCTGGGCAATATTCTCTGCGCTAGACTCTGTTGAGAACTGATTCAGCTCATGTAAACTATTGAATGAGTTTTTTTAGGAAAACTGCTACTTTCGAAATCAGAGCTTCATCCTCACAGCTCTCTTCCATGTGGACAATATCTAGTAATATTATATTGGATTCGGGAGGTTTAAATTTAAGATAAATGCCTATGATATTATTCTGACTGGGTTGTTAAGCTAGTCGGAGACTCACCTGAGTTTTCACAGTGTTTTTATTTTTCAACATCTAAGCTTTTGATGGTTTGTGATAATGGGTACTCTTAGTAGAATGGTTCTCATCATTTGGATAGACTTTTTGTGTGTGAGTTTACCATAAAATTGGTCATGACCCCACTTTAAAAAGTAATCACAATAGTGAGTAATATTTTCATACTCCACATCTTGCCAATAACCATCTTCTTCAACCCTAAGCCAAAATCTTGATGGGAAGTTTTTTTGAAGATCCATATCTTGCAACATTTAGTCTAAATAGTGAAATTATTGCAATATCCACTTTTAACGAGAAGAGTACGCAAAGATCATAAACCCCAGCCATTTGAGTGTCTTTAATGAGAACGAAAATAGAACATCTACATTGGTTTGGTTTAATTTGTATCCATTTACAGTCTACACTTTGTATTTGATAGCATAATCAGTGTAGATCTTTTTTAAGTGTTTCTTAATCGATCTTTTACTCTATTTAATATTGCCTCTCTTGAAATTTCCCAACCACATACATATTATACACATATGTATACGAATGTAAAATGTAGATGCCTACATGTATTTGTATACGTTTTTATATGTGGATCGTTTATATTAATTGGTAATCAAAGTTAGTTTCAGCTTAAATTAGTGTTTGTGCAATTATTGATTCTTAGTTTGGCAGATATGTGGTTGTTTTGGTGGTACTCTGTTTGATACATACGTTTGGATTGCTTGATATGTTGTCCTTACGGCTCTTTTTTTATTTAAAAAGTATTATAATACATTAAAAGTTTTATTATGATCTACTGAGCTAATACTGGATAACAAATGTATGTACTTATGATGTCGGAATGTGTGCCTTGAGTGTTTGCAATATTATAAAGTCTTGATTGTATTCATTATAAGATGTGTACTTTTGTCTTCATATTTTTTTTGAATTAAATGCCATTTTAGGGAATGGCTTTTGGGTTGTTCATATGGATATCGTATTTACTTAGATATGTTTATTTTTAGGGAATGACGAAGGTTATTTGCTTAGGTATGTTTATTTTTAATTTGCATGTTTGTCTTTTGCAAAAATTGTTGATTATGCTTTTAATTAATACTAACATAAGCTACAATTCAAGGTGAAGTGTTTAGGGAAAAAAAATTGGTGTTGACGCTTGTATAACTGCAATTCAAGGTGAAGTGTTTAGTACAATCTTGATTTTTTTTTGACTTATTTTTTTGACTACTTTTCTTCTCTGTTAGTTTGTCATTGATAAAGAGAGAAAAGGGGATTATCTTGAAAAAACTGTTCTGATTCTTTCACTGTTGCTGAAATGTATCTATTATATTATTGAGTCACATGTTACTTCCCTTGGTCAGGTTGCACCTCATATCACGGATGCCATTCAAGATTGGATTGAACGTGTAACATCTATACTGGTGGACTGGGAAGAACGTCCACCTCATGTTTGTGTCATAGAATTGGTACTATAGGTAAATTAATAACTATATGCAACCTGTGGCACAATGAGGGGCTTCATACTTTTGTTGGGTTAAAATGGACTTTTGCTTGAAGCAGGAGACATTGAGTCAATGCCATTTATTGATGCTCTTGGACAATTCTTGGCACAATGAGGGGTTTCATACTTTTGTTGGGTGATTTGATGAATGATAAGTGCAAGGATACACATGTATGTTTCAGTTCTTTCCCCCTTTTATCCTTTTTGTATTTTATAAGACAAATCTTCTAATATGAGTCTTCTGACACTTCAACAGTCATAGCACAGTCTCGATCTCATAATGAAGAGCTGAGAAACTTGAAAGATAAGATATCATATGATGAACAACTAAATGCCGCTCAGAATAGAAGATTTGAGAATTTGCAGACATTGTTGGACCAAAATGGGATACTTTCAAGAAGTCACGACACGAAGAGTTCATCGGGTGGCTATCAAAATGCAAATGAAATCTGGTTAGCCTAAAAGTCTCAAATTCTCTTAAAATTTGTAGTAGCATTAAACAGAAAAATGGTCTGAAATAGCGACAAGTAGCCAAACGTAAAATGGCTAATTGTTGAGCTTATTTAGTTAAATTGGTGGAAGGGATTTGTTGGTGGTTTGGTTTTGGAATTTGCTGTTGCTGTTGAGTTTATTTCTATTGTTAAAGCGGGTTGGATTTAATGAATAAACAAACAAAACTATGTCAAAATCAACACCTCGCACGGGACCAATGTAACTTGTAGGAACTGACTGCGTAGTCTCGGGTCTCCCGGTTTGTGAATATGACGATAATTTGAAAAAATCAACACTTAAACTTATAAACAAGCCGTTAAAGGGTGAAAACCCAAACCAACCCCCAAACGACCCCGTAAGAGGCACGAACACCTCGCACGGGACCAATGTAACATGTAGGAACTGATCGCATAGTCCCGAGTCTCTCGGTTTGATACTATGACGATAATTTGCAAAAATCACACTTAGACCTAAAAATAAGCCGTTAAAGGGTGAAAACCTAAACCAGCCCCCAAACGACCCCGTAAGAGGCATGGACACCTCGCACGGGACCAATGTAACTTATAGGAACTAACCGCATAGTCTCGGGTCTCCCGGTTTGTGAATATGAAGATAAATTACAAAAATCAACACTTAAACTTAAAAACAAGCCGTTAAAGGGTGAAAACCCAAACCAGCCCCCAAACGACCCTGTAAGAGGCACGAACACCTCGGACGGGACCAATGTAACTTGTAAGAACTGACCGCGTAGTCCCAGGTCTCCTGATTTGAGAATATGACGATAATTTGCAAAAATCACACTTAGACTTAAAAACTAGACGTTAAAGGGTGAAAACCCAAACCAACCTCCAAAACGACCCGGTAGAAGGCACGAACACCTCGCACGGGACCAATGTAACTTGTAGGAACTGACCGCGTAGTCTCTCGATTTGTGAATATGACGATAATTCGCAAAAATCAACATTTAAACTAAAAAATAAGCCGTTAATGGGTGAAAACCCAAACCACCCCAAACTGCTCCATAAGAGGCACGAACACCTCGCACGGGACCAATGCAACTTATAAGAACTGACCGCGTAATCTCGGGTCTCCCGGCTTGTGAATATGATGATAATTTGGAAAAATAAACACTTTAAAAACAAGCCGTTAAAGGGTGAAAACCCAAACCAGCACCCAAACGACCCCGTAAGAGGCACAACACCTCGTACGGGACCAATGTAACTTGTAGGAACTGACCGCATAGTCTCGGGTCTCCAGGTTTGTGAATATGATGATAATTTGCAAAAATCAACACTTAAACTTAAAAACAAGTCGTTAAAGGGTGAAAATCCAAACTAGCCCCCAAACGACCCCGTAAGAGGCACGAACACCTCGCACGGGACAAATGTAACTTGTAGGAACTGACCGCATAGTCCCGGGTCTCTCGGTTTGAGAATATGATGATAATTTCCAAAAATCACACTTAGACTTAAAAACAAGCCGTTAAAGGGGGAAAACCAAAACCAGCCCCCAAACGACCCCGTAAGAGGCACGAACACCTCGTACGGAACCAATGTTACTTGCAGGAACTGACCGCATAGTCCAGGGTCTCCCGATTTGTGAATATGACGATAATTTGCAAAAATCAACACTTAAACTTGAAAACATGCCATTAAAGGGTGAAAACCCAAACCAGCCCCAAACGACCCCGTAAGAGGCACGAACACCTCGCACGAGACCAATGTAACTTGTAGGAACTGACCGCGTAGTCCTGGGTCTCTCGGTTTGAGGATATGATGATAATTTGCAAAAATCACACTTACACTTAAAAACAAGCCGTTAAAGGGTGAAAACCCAAACCAGCCACCAAACGACCCCGTAAGAGGCACGAACACCTCGTACGGGACCAATGTATCTTGTAGGAACTGACCGCGTAGTCTCGGGTCTCCCGGTTTATGAATATGACAATAATTTGCAAAAATCAACACTTAAACTTAAAAACAAGCCGTTAAAGGGTGAAAACCCAAACCAACCCCCAAACGACCTCGTAAGAGGCACGAACACCTCGCATGGGACCAATGTAACTTGTAGGAATTGACCGCATAGTCCCGGGTCTCTCAGTTTTAGAATATGACGATAATTTGCAAAAATCACACTTAGACTTAAAAACAAGCCGTTAAAGGGTGAAAACTCAAACTAGCCCCCAAACAACCCCGTAAGAGGCACGAACACCTCGCATGGGACCAATTTAACTTGTTGGAACTGACCGCGTAGTCCTGGGTCTCTCGGTTTGTGAATATCGGTTTCTGAATATAACGATAATTCGTAAAAATCAACACTTAAACTTAAAAACAAGCCGTTAAAGGGTGAAAACCCAAACCAACCCCCAAACGACCCCGTAAGAGGCACAAACACCTCACACGGGACCAATGTAACTTGTAGGAACTGACCGCGTAGTCCCGGGGGTCTCTCGATTTGAGAATATGACGATAATTTGCAAAAATCACACTTACACTTAAAAACAAGCCGTTAAAGGGTGAAAACCCAAACCAGCCCCCAAACGACCCCGTAAGAGGCATGAACACCTCGTACGGGACCAATAAATCTTGTAGGAACTGATCGCGTAGTCCCGGATCTCCCGGTTTGTGAATATGACAATAATTTGCAAAAATTAAACTTAAACTTAAAAACAAGCCATTAAAGGGTGAAAATCCAAACCAACCCCCAAACGACCTCGTAAGAGGCACGAACACCTCGCACGGGACCAATGTAACATGTAGGAATTGACCGCATAGTCTCGAGTCTCTCGGTTTTAGAATATGACGATAATTTGCAAAAATCACACTTAGACTTAAAAACAAGCCGTTAAAGGTGAAAACTCAAACCAACCTCCAAACGACCCCGTAAGAGGCACAAACACCTCGCATGGGACCAATGTAACTTGTAGGAACTGACCGCGTACTCCCGGGTCTCCCTGTTTGTGAATATGACGATAATTTGCAAAAATCAACACTTAAACTTAAAAACAAGCCGTTAAAGGGTGAAAACCCAAACCAGCCCCCAAACGACCCCGTAAGATGCACGAACACCTCGCACGGGACCAATGTAACTTGTAGGAACTGACCGCATAGTCCCAGGTCTCCCGGTTTATGAATATGATGATAATTTGCAAAAATCAACACTTTAAAAACAAGCCGTTAAAGGGTAAAAACCCAAACTAGCCCCCAAACGACCCCGTAGGAGGCACGAACACCTCGCACGGGACAAATGTAACTTGTAGGAACTGACCGCATAGTCCTGGCTCTCTCAGTTTGAGAATATGGCGATAATTTGTAAAAATCACACTTAGGCTTAAAAACAAGCCATTAAAGGGTGAAAACCCAAACCAACCCACAAACGACCCCGTAAGAGGCACGAACACCTCGCACGGGACCAATGTATCTTGTACGAACTGACCGCATAGTCTCGGGTCTCCCGGTTTGTGAATATGATGATAATTTGCAAAAATCAACACTTAAACTTAAAAACAAGCCGTTAAAGGGTGAAAACCCAAACCAGCCCCCAAACGACCTCGTAAGAGGCACGAAGCCCTCGCACGGGACCAATGTAACTTGTAGGAATTGACCGCATAGTCTCGGGTCTCTCGGTTTTAGAATATAAAGATAATTTACAAAAATCACACTTAGACTTAAAAACAAGCCGTTAAAGGGTGAAAACCCAAACCAGCCCCCAAACGACCCCGTAAGAGGCACTAACACCTCGCATGGGACTAATGTCACTTGTAGGAACTGACCGCGTAGTCCCGGGTCTCCCAGTTTGTGAATATGATGATAATTCACAAAAATCAACACTTAAACTTAAAAACAAGCCGTTAAAGGGTGAAAACCTAAACCAGCCCCCAAACGACCCTGTAAGATGCACGAACACCTCACACAGGACCAATCTAACTTGTAGGAACTGATCGCGTAGTCCCGCGTCTCCCGATTTGTGAATATGATGAAAATTTGCAAAAATTAACACTTTAAAAACAAGCCGTTAAAGGGTGAAAACCCAAACCAGCCCCCAAACGACCCTATAGGAGGCACGAACACCTCACATGGGACAAATGTAACTTGTAGGAACTGACCGCATAGTCTCGGGTCTCTCAGTTTGAGAATATGACTATAGTTTGCAAAAATCACACTTAGACATAAAAACAAGTCGTTAAAGGGTGAAAACCCAAACCAGCCCCCAAACGACCCCGTAGGAGGCACGAACACCTCGCACGGGACCAATGTAACTTGTAGCAACTGATCGCATAGTCCCGGGTCTCCCAGTTTGTGAATATGAAGAAAATTTGCAAAAATCAACACTTAAACATAAAAAGAAGCCGTTAAAGGGTGAAAACCCAAACCAACCCCCAAATGATAAACGACCTCGTAAGAGGCACGAACACCTCGTACGGGACCAATGTAACTTGTAGTAACTGACCGCGTAGTCCCGGGTCTCTCGGTTTGAGAATATGACAATAATTTACAAAAATCACACTTAGACTTAAAAACAAGCCGTTAAAGGGCGAAAACCCAAACCAGCCCCCAAACGACCCCGTTAGAGGCACGAACACCTCGCACGGGACCAATGTAACTTGTAGGAACTGACCGCGTAGTCCCGGGTCTCCAGGTTTTTGAATATATTGATAATTTGCAAAAATCAACACTTAAACTTAAAAATAAGCCATTAAAGGCTGAAAACAACGACCCCGTAAGAGGCACGAACACCTCGCACGGGACCAATGTAACTTTGAGGAACTGACCCCGTAGTTCCGGGATCTCCCGGTTTGTGAATATGATGATAATTTGCAAAAGTCAACACTTTAAAAACAAGCCGTTAAAGGGTGAAAATCTAAACCAGCACCCAAATGACCCCGTAAGAGGCATGAACACCTCGCACGGGACCAATGTAACTTGTAGGAACTGACCGCATAGTCCCAGGTCTCCCGGTTGGTGAATATGGCGACAATTTTCAAAATCAACACTTAAACTTAAAAATAAGCCGTTAAAGGGTGAAAACCCAAACCAGCCCCCAAACGACCCCGTAGGAGGCACGATCACCTCGCACGGGACCAATGTAACTTGTAGGAACTGACCGCGTAGTCACGGATCTCCCGGTTTGTGAATATGACGATAATTTGCAAAAATCAACACTTAAACTTAAAGACAAGCCGTTAATGGGTGAAAACCCAAACGACCTCGTAGGAGGCACGAACACCTCGCACGGGACCAATGTAACTTGTAGGAACTGACCGCGCAGTCCCGGGTCTCCTGGTTTGAGAGTATGATGATAATTTCCACTCCTATATGTAATTTTTTAGTTTGAGTTGATTTTTTTTTGTAAATTATTGGGTTACTAATATCGTATCTTTTTGTATCCTATTTTTTTTGCAGGATAACAGTTTATCGTTGTCATTTATTCACGTGGAAGACACAGAGAACTCAATGGTTTACAACAAGGGGTTTATTCATGATTCCATTTTTTTAATGTTATGTTCGTGCGGGCTTTTGTAGTTTTATTGTTAACTTTTATGGCAATGCGGGCTTTTGTAAGTTAATTGTTATATTTTGTGGCCGTGCGGGCTTTATATTAGGCAGGTTTTATATTAGCAGTTTTTTGGAATGTCCAAAAAATAGAGGAAACTCTGCCCAATTTTTTTTGGCCTGTGAACTATTAAAGACTTGTAATATTTTGAAGTTTGTATGTACATTAGTTTATCAACAACGTGCAATATTTTTAATTTGTGAATTTTTGTTCTTTCCAATAATTTTTTTTTCTTTTTATAAAAAAATTTGGCACAGTTCAAAACCGTGGCAAAAGTGTATCATATTTTGGCACGGTTTTGAACTGTGCCAAATTTTTTTAAATTGTGCTAAATCTGGCACAGTTAAAAACTGTGCCAAAAGTGTGCCAGAAGTGTTCCTATTTGGCCAAATCTGGCACACTTTTGAGCCATGCCAGAAAAAATGGCCATTTTGGAACACCTAATTCTGGCACAGTTCAAAACCGTGCCAGATTCCTGTTTTTGGTGTAGTGTCATACTTGTAAATAAGCTGAAGAGGTAAGGTTACGACCTTCCGAACAAATAGGGAAGCGCCAAAAATCCCCTTAGTTCCTACACCTTATTATTGTGCATGATCTTTAAAACTGGGTTTGCTTCCACACTTGACACCAAACCGTAAGCTCTGCTCCTAATCTTTTTCTGTCAAAAACTCCAGAGCTTCCTCATTTGCATTCTTCAATTTTCGTTGTAAGTCTCTATCATATCTATCCCCATTTATTATTTTCGTAGTTTTCCTCTTTCCCCTCATGTTGTCTTCAGTAGTAGTAATCAATTCTTCAAAAAATATTGAACACTATTCATGGCAAAAGTGTAGATGAGTTTAGGAAGACTTATTCCATGACCTCTTGGGTAACAATAGATTATGCCCCCATACCCAAAGATGTTAGAGACATCAATGTGGGACGCTGGATTCACACCCTTGTTGTGGTCGAGAGGGAATTGACTTTTCCCACAAATCCTTTATTTTTGGAATTTTTTGAATTTTGGGGGGCAGTCCCAACTCAATGTTCCCCTAATACTTGGTGTATAGTTAATGGGGTAAATCGAATAAATGAGCTCCATGGGACCAACCTGGGCATCCCAGAGATCAAGTATTTTTACACCTGGTCTCACACCACAGATGACCTTCTTTACTTGAATACGAGGAAGGCCAATAGAGTGTTCGTTGTAAACCCCCCTAATTCCATTAAAGGATATTAGGATCAGGGGTTCATTACCATAAATTGACAACATTCATCGCTCCTTGAGGGAGAATAATACACAGTATTTTTGTGCACTGACTAGGGTAGGGGTATATAGGTTAACACTTATTGCTTTAATTTCCTGTATTCTCTTATCACTCTGCTATATTGTTGTTAATTGTTCTTTTTTATTATGTCTTTGAGAATCTCTCAAGAAGAAAAAAGACTCTTCCCTCTAGAACATCAACGTTGTTGACCTGTTAAAGGATTGTAGGGTGAAAGAGTACCTTCCTAACGGTGAACATCCTAGATGGGCCTATAATCTTATCGAGTACACCAACACTATTGGTAGCTTTACTTCTCGCCTGGTAGATGATATCCTCGATCTTCCACTCCCTAATGAAGAAACTTCCTCGTCCTTTGAGTCACTTGACGTAGGTTCCATCTTTCCATAAGAAGAGTATTTAATAGCTTACCCCATGAAGAGGGTCCTCTTAATCAAAGATGATAATAATGATGTCCTCATTTTCGCTAGAGACAAGTCCCAGAAGATGGTTGAGGGCGAGTCCTCTAAGTTCGGTGACCAAAATTTGGTCACTAAGGAGAAAAAAAAGGAGGAGGAAAAAGAGAAGAAGAAGAAGAAGAAGAAGAAGAAGAAGAAGAAGAAGAAGAAGAAGGAGGAGGAGGAGGAGGAGGAGGAAAAAAAGAAGGCCCTCGTGGCCCCTCCTTTGAAGAAGAATGAAGTCCCTGCCTCTTTCTCCAATATCTCTCAGGCCCAATAATTGGCCCATAATCCATCTTTGGTCGCAGTCCTGCTGAGGGGGGCAATGCTCGCTGGAGATCATGAGCAGTTGAGGAATCTAGGACCCCACCAAATTTCCCTCCGTGCTTCTCAAACCCTGTCTTTGGTGAGAATCTTCCTTTTTTTCACTTTTGATCTGCTCGATTGTGATTTGTCAATTTTTATAACACTTGTCTTTTGCTCCGTTTTGTAGTTTATGGTAGAGTTTACTAGCCTCTTGAATGGTCACGTATACCACTCCAAGTTTAATGATGAGTTGAATAAAGCACTTAAAAAATCGTAGGAGTCTATAGTCAAGTCACAGATGGCCCATAAGAGAGAGAAGAAGTCCACCATCGAGGCAATAGACCCATTTAAGAGTGAGAATAATATGTTAAAGGTGGATAATACTCACCTAAAAATAGAAAATTCTCGATTGGCTATTGAAGTGGCCCAAATTCCTTTTGCTAAGGATGCCAGTTTTAAGAAAAATTGGGACGAGGCCTATGATGATGCTAAGATCTAGATAGCCTATGCTCGCAAGGCTAGCTTCAAGAAGGGATGGGATGATGCTTTAAAAAAATCCAAAGTCCCCGTAAAGTTTGAGCTATTTTGAGAGCACTACCCAGGTTCCCCTCATAAGGTTTACGAAGGGCCTTCCACCAGCAATCCTACCGAGTAGGCCAAGGAGGTGGCAATCACGAAAAAAGGGAGCTGAGGTAGAAGAGAAGGTAAAGAAGTGAAGCACTTAGTTTTAGGGTTTCTCTTTTTTTCTTGTACTTTATACTCTTCTTGTTTTCCTTTGGTGTCGGACTGTAATGGCTTTGCCTACTCCTTTATTAATAAAAATAGTATTTTATTCAATTTGAGTGTGCCAATTTAAGCATTTATGATAAATTATTGCCTGCTTTGCTTTGATGTTGTAACATGTTATCGAGGAGATTTCTTCCTCCAGTAACTTAGGCAATGTACTCAGGTGGGATGCAAGTGTGCAAGCATGTAAAGAATTTTTAACTTCCTGTAAGGCCTTAAAGAAAAGGACTGAGGCCTACAAGAACTAGTCCACCTTGGTCGCCAAGCTGAAAGACGACCTCAAAGACTTGGAGGATGTGGGCTCTTCCATGCAAAAATAAATAAATGACCTGAAGTCCTCGCTTGTTGAGGTCGACGCTTTAGTCTATTCTAAAAATGATGATCTAAGAGGAGACTTGTTGAGGACGAGGCAAAGGTTCAGAGAAACAATGCCATGATAATGAGGCTAAATCGCGACGTAAAAAATCTTCGGTACTTGTTTAGGATGGGTCCCCTAGTAATCTGGTCGATTGGTTATGATGAGGGATATCAAGATGACCCCGTGAGGCTACAGGAAACTCAAGACATTTCCTACAAGCATGGCAAGTTGAATGCCCTTAAGATTATCAAGGAACCCCAAGATTCTCAGCTTTGGTATATGTACCACATCGACTGCCCTGCATATCGATGACCTCCTTTTGGGCGTGATGAGACATGGGTCCCCTTGGATGACATCCCCCTTACACTCATCGAGAGATACCTGGAAGGTCATGGCAGTGATAAAAAATACAGGCCTGATCCTGATATTAATCAGAGGAAACAAATCGAATGGTTTTTGGCATGCCGACATTAAACCCTTGTAATGTTTTTTGTAATCTTTGTAATTATTTTGTAATTGGTACCTTTTGTAAGCGGACATTATCGAAGAATTAAGTTAATACCAATCTTTTTATATTTTTCCATTCCATTATGCCTTGCATGTGTTATGTTTGTCTTTTTTACCTTTTGGGTCGTGTCGTCACACTTCTTTAGGCCTAGAAGAGATAATATAAAAAATACACCTGGGCTATGGGAAGTCCACCCATTCAGGATTTCATTCGACCAAATAAAGTTGGTTTACTAACCTAGGGATCTGCCGTAGGGCTTTTAGCTTCCCTGGGCAAGTCATGAGGTGGCCTGTGTTGATTGTGACAAGGACTTGAGGACTTTAACATTAATTTTAATGAGTAAACTCTCCATTACAATTAAGTTAAAGCCCGATCAATAATTTTAAAGAGTAGTGCCAATTTTGAGCATGTTACTTTGGAAACAATGTAAATCAATTGAATAACTTAAGAGATTGTGCTTAATAGGGAAATGAGTGCATTTATTCATAACTGAAATAACAACGTGTGAGCAACATAGGTTTTGAAATGAAAATTTACAGAAACTAAATGTCAAAAAGTAAGACTAGAAGTGGAACCTATTGAGGCTGGTCGCATTCCATGCTCTTGGTATATCTTTGCCCTCCACTGTTTCTAGTGATAGGCTCCCTGAATATCATCTTTGATTACTTTGAATGGTCATCGTTCGATGGCCTTATGATGCTGTCGAGAACTTTCCTGAGGACATAATCCACTACTTGGAACTTTCTCAAATTGACCCTCTTATTGTACGGCTTCTCCAACTACAGCTGGTATAAGGCCAACTTAATCATGGCTTGCCCACTTCATTTATCGGCCAGGTCAAGTTCAGCTCTAAGGGCATCATCATTCAGCCCTTGGTAATCCACCTTTGTTCTAATGGTGGGGAGCTAGATTTAATTGGTATGATATATTTCATTCCATATATGAGTGCGAAGGGAATTTTCTCGGTTGGTCTCCCGAGCATAGTACAATATGCCCATATAATATGAGAAAGATTGTCCACCCAAGCGCCTTTTTCCCTTTCCAGCCTCTTTTTAAGGCCATCGAGCATTGTTTTATTGGAGGCCTCTGCCTAAGCGTTGCTTTGGGGGTACGCTATTAAATTGAAATGAATCTTAATTCCATTCTCATCACATAAATTTTGGAAAGGACCACATTCAAATTTTGTGTCATTATCAGTTATGATGGACCTTAGTACCCCAAAGCACGTTATGATGTTTCTCCAGATTAACCTTATTATATTCTCATCTCTAATGTTAGCTAGTGGTTCTGCCTCAACCCACTTGGTGAAATAGCTTGTACTGACTAGCAAGTACTTATAATTCTAGGGTGCGATATGTAGTGTTACCATGATGTCCAACCCCTACTTTGTAAATGGTTATGAGTTGGTCGATGGTCTCAGGTCGTTGGTCGGTTGATGAACCAAGGGAGAGAATTTTTTGTACTTTTCCCACTTTCGAACATAAATACTTTCATCTTTCTGCCCTCCTTGATTTCTTGGAAGGCTAGGGACCTTCTTACTACGTGGCTTATGTATATTACATCATGAAGTTCATAAAAAACTTGCTCGACATCTTTTGGGTGTGTTGATACCAAATTTAATATGCTGATGTGGACCGATTATGTGGAGACACGTGTCAACTTACATGGCACCCGCATACATTTTTGAACAACACCTTGAATTCGAGGAACTCAAACTCCCCGATCAACCCAGAACGCTCCGAGCAATAAGTGTTCTCCGAGGAACTTTACTATACCGAGAAACTCATGTATACCGAGCTACTTAGGCGGTCCGAGCAGCTTAGACGGTCCGAGATGCATCTCGTACAAAGCATTCATAACCGGATAATCAAAAAAGATACCTCGCATTAAATGCTCATTATTATCACACAGATGTACACGCCTATTGAACAACTATGCATTATTCTCTCGCATGTACAGCCTGAAGGCTATAAATACATTGTAACCTCCTCATTAGCAGTGGACGCAGAATTTCTTGGTAAACCCATAATCGAGAATTCTGCAAACAGTCAGCAATAACACAAACAGTGGAAGTAGGCCATTCTTTCAAGGCTGAACCACTTTAAAAATATTTTATCTTGTTTATTTTTATTTATGATTAAATAATTAGAGTAAAATCTAGTTTCTTACATCAACAGATTGGCGCCGTCTATGGGAAACGATTGTAATTTTCATTTTTCATCAAAATAACTCATCATCAATGGCTGATAATCCAGAATCCAGTAATCGAAATGCTGGAAACCCCCCAAACCCATCTGCTCCTCCAAGTGTCCAAGATCTGGCTGGAATAATGGCTAATTTGGCTCAGGGCCAGACCACCATGCAAGAAACCATGCGACAACTCGTGCAAACCATCCAAGGTAGAGCTCCCACCCAGTCAGGACAACGAAGCATTCAGAGAAATACCCAATTGCCTTCTTCGCCAGCTAGACGAACGTTACTCCCAGAGGAATCTCGATCTAGACTGGCCGATTCATATCGCACTGATAGATCTAATGATTTTTCTTATCAACCTGGCCGAACTTCATTAGTACGAGCTACAGATACTGAACAAAACATCACTCTATCTCTAGAAAGGACCAGTGCTCTTGAAAGATTGAGTAGAGTATCTCCCTTTGATCGTTTGGGTCCCAGGAGGAATAAAAGTCCCCCTAATATGGTGTCGAGGAACTCTCAACGATCCTTTGATTTAAAGGAAGGTTCTGCCTAATCCCGACCAACTACTCGTCGTGAAAGATCCCAAGAGGCAAATTCAACGCGATCAGTTGCTCGAACCAATAGGCTCGAGGAACGAAATGATGCATGGAAAGGATCTATTCAGAGGTTGGAAGATACGCTAGGGGAGATAGCTAAAGCAAATAATCCTTTACAAAGGACTTTTATCCGAGGAACACCCTTCATACAAGAAATTATAGATTTCCCCACACCGTCAAAATTCAAAGCCCAGTAGTAACACCAAAGTATGATGGAAAAACTGATCCCGTTCTCCATATAGAACAATACCAAGCAGCTGCTGATATTTATGCTGTTCCAGATGAGATGCGATGCAGAGCGTTCTCAGGAACTCTCACTGGATCTGCTAAAATATGGTACAATAATATTCCTCGGGGGAAGATTGCAACTTTATTTCAACTGGTCGAACTCTTTATTGGAAACTTATGTTTTGGAGCAAAACCAGTTAAACGAGTAGCACACTTGTTAAGTGTTAGACAAAAAACAGGGGAGAGCACCAGGGATTATATTACTCGTTTCAATAACGAGAAGCTTGAAGTTATTGATTACGAAGAGAAGACAACAATCACTGCTCTGATGAGTGGACTATTTCCAAATAAATTATACTACACTCTAGCCAAAGATTCGCCTATAACCATGGAAGAGTTAATGGAAAAAGCAGCCAAAATTATGAACGCCGAGGAAGCTATGCTGCAAAGAAGAGCATGGACACTAAGGAGACCAAAGTTGAGGCCTTGAAGATTGAGAAGAAAGATCAGAAGAATAATGGTGGTAACAAGCAGTCAAAAGAAAAGCAAGCATTGGAACAGTTAAAGAGATTTGGAAACTATACTCCTTTGAAGGTAGATATAAACCATGTTCTGGAAGAGATCAAAAACAGTGAGGAGCTAAACTGGCCTAAAAAAATGAAGGCAGATCCTGACAAAAGGGATAAATCCAAGTATTGCGAGTTCCATAAAGATCATGGTCATATGACCAAAAACTGTATAGCTCTCCAGAATGAAATTGAAGAGCTCATCAGGCGAGGAAAATTGAACAAGTATGTGGATCGCCGAAATGGTGGAAAAAGCAACGACCGAGCAAGGCAGAGGTCTAGATCTCCTCGACGAACAAAAGAAGATAAGAAAATAAATCATGAAGAAGATCGAGAAGATGATCAAGATGACCCCGACCTCCCCAAAAGACCAAAATAGTCAGAACGTGAGGTATTTTCTATCCGTTTTGGATCATTTGACTGCAATGTTATTACTGGTGGAGATGCAAGAGGTGGAGACCTTACTGCAGAGAGGAAGGCTTACCTCAATGAGGCTCAAGCTTGTTCGTATATTCAACGGATAAATCTAGCTGAAGATGATCGCCCGAGGAAGGTAAACAAAGATAAACTGGTCATCGGTTTCTCTAAGAATGACCTTGCAGGTGTGCTATACCCTCATAATGACCCATTGATGATCAAAATGAGGATGAAAGAAGTAGTGATTTCGTGAATATTGGTGGATAATGGAAGTTCGGTAGATATTATGTTCTACCTATGTTTTGATAGTTTGAACCTAAAACTATCCTAGTTGGAGCCTTATCATAGACCCCTCCTCGATTTTACTAGCGAGAAAGTTTTTCCACTTGGGACGATCAAGTTGGACATGCTCATTAGTACATGGCCTGCTTGTCGAACATAAAGAGTGCACTTTTTTGTGATGGATAAGAATGTTCAATCAGCTTACAATATCATCATGGGAAGGGTAAGATTGAAGAAGTTCGAAGTAGTCCCATCTACTGTACATCAATGCCTAAAATTTCCAACTAACTTTGGAGTGGGAATTGTGAATGGTGACCAAAAAGTAGCCCGGGAATGCTACTATTCATCTGCCGAGCAAGAAGAGCGTGAAGAATCCAGAAAAAAGACTACTACTTATCAATTGATGAGATAGAAGACACAGAGATTGAGACTTTGGACCCAAGAGATGAGTCTCACCTCGTTAAGGGTCAGGTCATGGAGGCTACTAAAAATATTATTCTGGACGACGAGCATCCAGAACGAACAACTCAAATTGGTGCTTCAGTAGATGTGTCAATAAAACAAGAGCTGATAGCGTTTCTAAAAAGAAGAAAACAAACTTTTGCATGGAGCCACGAAGACAGACCAGGAATAGACCCAAGTTTCCTATATTATGAGCTTAATGTGAATAAGGAGATCAATCCCGTAAAACAAAGAAGAAGAGTTTTCATCCTCGAGAAGAATCAAACTATACAAGAGGAGGTCGAGAAGCTCCAAAAAGCTTGCTTTATTGAAGATGTCAAATATCCAGAGTGGTTAGCTAATGTGATGATGGTGAAGAAGAAGAACAACAAGTGGAGGATGTGTGTAGACTTCACCGACCTCAACAAGGCATTCCCAAAGGATCATTTTCCTTTACCCCGAATTGATCAATTAGTGGATGCTACCTCAGGACACGAGCTGTTGAGCTTCATGGATGCTTATTCTGGCTATAACTAGATTAAAATGAAACCTGAAGACAGGGAGAGTACCTCTTTTATTACCCCTAGGGGAACTTATTATTATAATGTTATGCCTTTTAGTTTGAAAAATGCAGGTGCAACATATCAGAGGCTGATGAACAAGGTCTTTGCAGAGCAAATCAGTTGCAGCATGGAAGTTTATGTTGACGATATGCTGACGAAGAGAAAGAAAGCTGCTGATCATCTAATTGATTTAGGCCAGACCTTTGATCAACTAAATAGATATCAAATGAAGTTGAACCCTACCAAATGCATTTTCGGAGTATGAGAAGGCATGTTCCTCGGGTATATTGTCAGCCAACGAGGAATTGACGCAAATCCTGAAAAGATCAAGGCTCTATTGAGACTACGATCTCTAACAACGAAGAAGGAAGTACAAAGTCTCACAGTGCGAGTTATAGCACTTAATATATTCATATCACGAGCAACTGACAGATGTCTACCATTCTTCAAAACACTCCGAAAGACTTTCTAGTGGAATGATGAATGCGAGAAAGCCTTTCAAGAGTTGAAGAAATACCTGGGAGCACCTCCACTGTTGTCCAGGCCAGTGATGGGAGAAAGATTGTACTTGTATCTGGTAGTTTCAGAGAATGCAATTAGCTCGGCATTGATAAGAATGGAGGATAGAGTGCAAAAACCAATTTATTACACTAACAAGGCCTTCCGAGGAGCAGAGATCAGATATCCAAGACTGGAAAAGTTGGCACTAGCGTTGATCGAAGAAAGTAGAAGAATGAGGCCATACTTCTAAGCTCATACCATAATTGTGTATACCGATATGCCGTTGAGGCAAGCTCTTCATAAACCGTAGAAATCAGGGAGATTGATGTACTGGACAGTAGAACTTGGTGAATATGACATAGTTTATGAGCTTAGATCGTCTCTTAAAGGGCAAGCAGTAGCAGATTTTATCACAGAATTTACTTATCCTGACAACTCCGAGGAGCAAAAGCTGAATACCGACCAACCTGTGGATGTTACAGGATCATTAAACTTAAACCCCAACCAACTTAAGTCGGTAATCGAGCAAGAGAATATGGTCGACAAACAGTAAGAAGTGAAAGAGTATGATATGAGGAAACATCAAATATTCCATCGAGGAACTCTGTCTGACCAAGAGTTTGATAATGAGGTACCAATATGGAATTTGTATGTGGATGGCTCATCTTGCAGTACAGGATGTGGGGAAGGGATTGTTTTAAACAACCCGGATGAAATCGATGTGGAGTATGCTCTGCGCTTTCAATTCAAAGCCTCTAATAATGAGGCTGAATATGAAGCTATGATTGCAGGTCTTAGTTTAGCAAAAACCATGGGGGCAGAATATGTCATCATATTCAGCGACTCACAGTTGATTGTAAATAAAATGCTGGGGGTGTACACAACAAAGGGAGAATTGATGATCAAGTATTTTACGAAAGCAATGGAGATTGTATCGAGCTTTAACACTGTACAATTAATTAGAACACCAAGATTGGAGAATGCAAGAGCAGATGCTTTAGCTCGGTTAGCCTCAGCCACACGCACTGAGCTACGAAGAACAATCCCAATAGAAATTTTTGCTAACAAGAGCATCGACGAAGATCTGATGATGAAATTTGTTACCCTTGATTTAGAACCATCTTGGACGGATCCCATTAGGGCATATATTGAAGAAAGGGTTTTACCAACTGATAAGCTCGTGGCCAAGAAACTGAAATTTAAAGCTGCTCGTTATGTAATAACTAATGGCATTTTATACAGACGAGGAATTATAGTAGGTCTACAAAGATGTGTGCATCCCTCCGAGGTGAAAGATTTGATTGAAGAGGTCCATGAAGGGTCCCGTGGAGCTCATGTAGCAGGTCGGACGCTTTTACAAAGATTAATGATCTAGGGATATTATTGGCCGATGATGAGGGCTGATTGTATAGCCTATGCAAAAAAATGTGACAAATGTCAACGCTTCTCTTCTATCCGAAGAACCCCCAAGCTTTGTTAACATAACTTCCCCTTGGCCATTTTCCATGTGGGGAATTGACTTGGTCGGGCCACTTCCAACGACCAAGGGAAGATTTAAATATCTCGTAGTCGCGGTGGATTACTTTACTAAGTGGGTGGAAGCTGATCCCCTTATTGATATGACATATGACAAGGTGTATCAATTTATATGGAAGAACATCATTTGTAGATATGGTCTTCCTCATGCATTCATAACTGACCATGGAACTCAATTTGACAACGAGGAATTCGCTGCATATTGTCATCAGTCAAACATATTGAAGACTCACTCTGCACCAGGCCATCCCAGAGCAATGGATAAACTGAGGTGAAATAGAACGCTGCTGAACGGTTTAAAGAAAAGACTGGATGATGCGAAGGCAAACTGGATCAACGAGCTACATTCTGTGTTGTGGGCTTATCGTACTACACCACGAGTAGCAACAGGAGAATCTCCATACATGCTGGCATTTGGAAGTGAAGCTGTTATACCTGCCGAGCTGGGTCTCCCCACCCACAGAGTACTGAATTTCAATTCTCCTATCAGTGACTTGATGAGAAGGTTTGACTTGGATATGCTCGAGGAAGTTAGAGAAGAAGCAACAATCAGGAATGCTACATACCAGCAATGAACAACTTTGTTCTACAATAAGAGAGTAAAGAAATGTGACTTGAAAGTAGGGGACTATGTGCTAAAGAAAGTAATTCAGAGACACAACAAACTGGAAGCTAACTGGCATGGACCCTACAGAGTAACAGAAGTTGTTCGACTAGGGACATATAGGATTGAAACCTTAGAAGGAGAGGAGTTTAAGAACGTATGGAACGCAGAGCATCTGCGCAAATATTATCAGTAGTTCACTTCCTATGTAATGCAGTTTTCTTCAATATGAATAAAGATTTGGATGTTTTACCCAATTCTCTCCTTTTGTTGAAATTTTTTCAGAGTATTAGTGCTACACACTATGCATCAAGTTCAGAACATAAAACCCACCAACTATGGTTGGTCGGTCTACCAACTACGGTTGGTCGATAAATAAAACCCCACCAACTACGGTTGGTCGGTCTACCAACTACGGTTGGTCGATAAAACAAACCCTACCAACTACGGTTGGTCGGTCCACTAACTCTGGTTGGTCGATAAAACAAACCCTCCCAACTACGGTTGGTCGTTCCCCCAACTCTGGTTGGTCGGTAAAAAAAACATTGCCAACTACGGTTGGTCGATAAAACAAACCCTCCCAACTACGGTTGGTCGGTCCACCAACTCCGGTTGGTCGGTAAAATTAACCCTCCCAACTACGGTTGGTCGGTCCACCAACTACGGTTGGTCGGTAAAATAAATCCACCAACTACGGTTGGTCGGGAATATTTAGTTAAACGAAGCAAAATCATGTGATGAAAGTCGTTTCATGGCTTAGAATTAAATTACCACCAACTCTAAGTTGGTCGGGAAACAAAGTATCACCAACTTTGGTTGGTCATCAAATAAACTCATAATGGTCAACAATAAAAAGTTCACCAATTCCGGTTGGTCGGAAACAAAAATCTCAACCCTCTAGTTGGTCGGTAAGCCAATTTCAATCAACTCCGATTGTTTAAATTAGGCAATACCATGAAGTGTAAGTTGTTCTATTATTTAGAATTAAAGATTGATAAATCAATGCAATGAGATTAGTATGTCACAAGCATATATATATTTTCCGACCAACAAGCAAAAACATCTATAAATTACTTAGAAGAAAATGAAATGACAAAAAACAAATTTTCATTCATACTAAGTAAAATTACAAATGACGTGAGAAATGTAATACCGAAATTTTTCATTCAAAACAAGAAGGATTACATATGCTGTGGAAAGTTGAAATTATTTCATAAAGTCCTATTCTATGGGTTTCTTTACCTCTTCCTTTGAAACAAGTTCCACTCCAGTAGGAGGATCATCTAAGGCGTAGGGAGAGTTTATAAAGTTTATATCTTTCAACATTCGAATATTCATCACAGAAGGACAAGCAAGCAGGTGCTCTGGCCGAGGTATCTCAAAATTTGAATGAATATTGTAGTCACCAAGATATTTAGAGATCAGGCACTGAGGAATTGCCCGAGCAGGAATCCAACTCATGTCAAGCTTAAATGGAGGCACTGGAAACTCGAGTAATCCAGGGTCATAGTAATCCCAGAGATAATGGCCCTGCTCCAACTTTAACACCCCCAGCGCATTTAGCCATCCTTGCTTATAACCCTCATTGTTTGATTGTTGGACTCGATCATCAAGATGGTAGAGAGCTTCGTTGTAACCATCCATCCAAAATTCTCTAGGCTGTTTGTGAAACTGGTAGGTCAACCTCTCTAACTGCTCGAGACGATTCTTCACCCAATTTATTTTATTTTCCAAGGCAGAACTTTGGGCAGCAAGTTGCTCGTCGAGGGTCAGAATCTTCTTAGACATCTCTTCCAGAGCTTTATTCTTCGCAACCAACTGAACTGCTTGACTTTCCAAAGATGCTTGAGTTCTCACCTCTTCAATAGTAATCCGAACAGCTCTTGCTCATCCCGGAGAAGCTCTTGCTCATCCGCGAGCAGGTGTAGAGGGTCCAATTCTCTTTAAAGTTTCCAATTCATCTCTCAAATTAGCATTTTTAACCTCCAGAAACGAGAAACCTTCGTCATTAACAGGGACCAAGGCTCCCGAGGTAGATGATGCAGATTTCAGTTGGGATATCTCTCCTCGCAAGTTATTGTTTTCTTGCTCCAGTAATTTCGCGATCTGCCTATGCTCTTCAACCTCGGTCTTCAAAGTCCTCTCCTTAAAATCATAAACAACGACTAACTTATCATATCATTTGTCAGCATTTAGTTGCTGATACTTTGTCTCATACCCCTAATGCAAAAGGACAAAAGATTCCTTGTATTGTTGCTGAAGTTCCTCGATGGTACCCTGGAGATCTTCAATCATCTCGTAATAAGCCACATTATTGGCAATAGCTCAGTCGAGTAAGCATTTCAAATATTGGTAAGCTTCCACTGCTCGTTCAGAGGCAATTGAGCCCAGGATATCAAAAACTTGTGACTCATCCAAATCTGTATGGCCAGCTTTGAAATATTCATTACATTTTTTCATCAACTCAGTATTGTGAGCTGACAAGAGTTCCATCCTGGTAATAAACTAGCAAAGAGAATCCATAAACAAGATTAATAAATGATAAAGGTAGAGCAAGACGAAGAAAGTCAACATGAACAACAAAAACTCGAATTTTTATTCATCAAAAGACAAGTACAAAGTTCAGGGTTACATTCAAAAGAAATAATAAATTTAAAGCCCGAGCAAGTTTACAACTTCTCCTTGTGTTTTGCGACTTCCTCGAAAAGCTGAGATGAGGCGGCTGGTTGCTCGGAGGATAGCGGCAGTTGCTCAGTTGAAATATTGGTGGGCTCAAGTTGCTCATAGAAAGTCTGAACAACCGAAACGGGAGGAACTTGGTCTCCAATCATCATTAAAGACTCTTTAGAGGAATCTTCGTCCTCTTCTTCTTCTTCGGGAGAGGGAGGAGGACCATGAACATGGCGTTGAAAAAGATTAGAGCTCTCTGAGACCTTTAACTCCTGCAGAGCAGCAATCCATCCGTCCCTGAAGAATTTGAGACTAGCGAAATCCAACTGAGAGTTCATGGTAGCTAGGCCTTTGTTCCAACCTTTGTCCCAGCCAGCGCTAAAGGACTTTTTAAC
The DNA here is from genome assembly GCA_949130495.1 of Sambucus nigra. Lineage (NCBI taxonomy): Eukaryota > Viridiplantae > Streptophyta > Magnoliopsida > Dipsacales > Adoxaceae > Sambucus > Sambucus nigra. The sequence continues at coordinate 382,508,495 of OX422224.1, forward strand.
AGTAAGTTTTCTCTTTGCTTTCTCTGAGGAAATCCTCTCAGTAAGAAGTTCCTCGGCTGCCTTAAATTTTTCTTCTACCTCTACCTTCTGACGATCAGCTTCACAAAGTCTACCAAGTTCCTCTTCAGTAGCTTTAAGCTTGGTCTCAAGCTCTCCAGCATTCTTGAGCTTTTCTTCAAGCTCTTCATTTTTCTTCTTAAACTCTTTCATTTTCCTCTCCAACTCCTAAGAGTCCTCCATAGATTTTTCTCTCTCTTGCTCGACGGACTTCAGTTGCCTCTCCCAGGCAATCTTATCTTCTTCATATTTCTGACGAGAATCCTTTAAGGATTGAGTCAGACCTACAAAATTCTCCTCCACACCTCCCGAGGAGCTCAAAGCTTTAAGAGCTTCATCCTTTTTTAAAATAGTATTGAAACAGGTTACCAACTGATAAGAAAAATAACTTTGAGTCAGTATAAGAATATAACATTAAAAAATGAAAGTTTAGATTGGTAATACTTACCGAAGCAATATGTTGAGCTGTCAAGGTGGTAACCCTATCCCGAGAAAGAATGTCTTCAAGAACTTGGATTTCTGGGATAATCCAAGACTTCACAGAGCCCATGGCAGAGCTCGGAGCAACAAAAGTGGGAACACCACTTCCAGTAGTTAAAGACTGAGAGTTAGGTTCAACCAGTTTATCCGAGGAACTTTTCTTTAACTTCCTTGTGGGAGCAGGAACATTCTTAACCAAGGATGTTGTCTTGGTTAGTGATATAACTATAACCTCACTGGGAGGAGAAACAACCACAATCTTGCTCGGAGCCACTGGGGGCTTCTCAGCAACCTTCTTAACAGCAGCATGAAGGGGTGCATCAACTTTCATTGTCCCTTCCTATGGGACATCCTGCTTATTTCTCTTTGCCTCCACATTGGCAGAGTCTGATTTATCGAAGTATGAGGGAGCTTTTCATCTCTTCATTCTGATACTGAGGGGAATATTTGATTCAGGAGAGGAACCTTCAGAAGAGGGTAATGGTTAGATGTCACCTACCACTGGACGAGCAGTAAACGACGAAGTATAACTCTTGTACTGCAACAAGTACGAGGCTGATCTGATATGTTCGTCAGTAACAGTTTGGTGCAAACTCCAGATAAGTTTCAAGTGTCTCAAATTGATGTCAGTTTCTTTTGGGGATTTTCTCTTGCTGTCAACTGTCAATGACGCATTTTATCAAACACAAAGAAAACATAATTTTAAAAATAAAATAAAATAAAAACAACCTATTCCATTGCCATAGGGAGGGCATCTAGGACCCTGATACACATCATTTCCATTTAAAGGAGCATGTTGACAATTTTTCATAACAACCCCATGCTCGAAGTAATCCCTGTTGGCATCTGGGAGATTGACAACTAAAGCCCTATTTAAAAACCTAGTTTTAAAATAAAAAGTGCTATCACCAATGACCCATCTATAACAAAACATAATTTCTGGAATTCCTATATGGGTTCCATGAATTTGATTTAACCTATGAACTCCATTAACTATTCTCCAAGTGTTTGGTGCTATTTTTGCAGGAACAACATCAAAAAATTGACAGAAATCCAAACATAATGGATTTGGAGGAAAAGAAAAGCCACATTCAGCTACAAAGAGACTGGGGAACCAATGTCCCTCAGACAAATGAAAATAGTTAGAGGGTTCAGAAAGCTCTTCCAATATAACCCAGGAAGGAAGAGAAAAATCAGAACGAAATTTATCAAGCAACTCAACAAGGTAAACCATGATGAACGAAGAAAGTAAAAGAAAAGGAAGAAGATATTACAGGAAAAGGGTGGATCAGTTGATAACGAACAATGGAGGAAATGAACGCACAAGATAGAGAAGAAGGAAAGAAATTCTGAGATGCAGATTTAAAAAAGTAAAAGGTGATCGAATTTTCTGAAGCGTTTAAATACTTTACCTCGGGAATAGAGAAGAACAATGATGATCAAGATAGACGATTGCGTATCCGGCGGCTAAAAAGAAGAAAAAGGCACGAAACACGAAGCGGTTATTGAAATTTAAAATATTTAAAAACTGATACAGTGCATTTATAAAGAAGTTGTATACAACGAATACTTTCCTAGAAACCATACAAACCGAAAATCTAAGCAGTAGAATGTTCCATACTTTTCTTCAACATCAAATTATGAAACATTGGGGGCTTCTGTTGATACCAAATTTAATATGCTGACGTGGACCAATTATGTGGAAACACGTGTCAACTTACATGGCACCCGCATACATTTTTTAACAACACCTTGACTCCGAGGAACTCAAACTCCCCGATCAACTCAGAACGCTCTGAGCAACAAGTGTTCTCCGAGGAACTTTACTGTACTGAGAAACTCATGTATATCGAGCCACTTAGGCGGTCCAACCAGCTTAGGCGGTTCGAGCTGCATATCGTACAGAGCATTCATAATCGGATAATCAAAAAAGATACTGCGCATTAAATGCTCATTATTATCACAAAGATGTACATGACTATTGAACAACTATGTATTATTCTCTCGCATGTACATCCTGAAGGCTATAAATACATTGTAACTTCCTCATTAGCAGTGGACGTAGAATTTCTTGGTAAACCCATAATCGAGAATTTTGCAAACAGTCAGCAATAACACAAACAGTGGACGTAGGCCATTCTTTCAAGGCTTAACCACTTTAAAAATCTTTTTTCTTGTTTATTTTTATTTGTGATTAAATAATTAGAGTAAAATCTAGTTTTTTACATCAACAGGGTTCATGCATTAGAGTTAGGGCCTATAAAGGATCTCTTGTAAAGTTTACCCCCAGGGTCCAATTAGAAATGAGCAACTTTTACTCTGACCTGATGGGATAATTTCTTATCAATTGATAGTGTTTTGTTCTGTAAGTATGTTATGATCTGGTCCATCAATCTTATACATTTTTCAATGGAGAAAACGTGCTCGGGGCTCACTGTTTTGTCAATACTGGGCCTGGAAAGGAATTCCACTTCACTTGTTCTCTTAAGATCTGAGTCCACTACTGACCTTAGGCTACTAAGGCATCTTCATGACTGTTATGCTCCTGGGAGAGCTATTGAACATGGACTTCTCAAATTTTGTAACCAGCTCATGCACGAGTGTGAGGTAGGCTGTCGTTCTGTCATCCTTGGCGATTGGACACCAGTTTGGAGTTGCAATAAATGTTGAGCCACCTTTCCCACCAATAAGTGGGACTTTCATAGACCAAATATAGCGCCTCATACTCGGCCTTATTGTTAGAGGATTTAAATCATAATCTGATCCCTTTCTCGATCATGACATCCTATAGGGTCACGAGGACAATTTCCATGGCTAACCCCTTATAATTGGAGGCACCATCAATATATAATGTCCATCTTTTGATCTAGACCTACTCGTGTCTCTTTAACTGATCGATCAACTGCTGGTTGCTAGGACCGTCTCTAGTGAATTCTATAATAAAATCAGCCAAAACTTGCCCTTTAATTGTCGTCCTTGTTTGCAAGTGAATGTCAAACCTCCCAAGCTCTACTGACTACTTTAACATCCGTCCATAAAAGTTAGCTTTGCAAAGGACAAATTTAATGGGGAAGGAAATAAATACAGTAATGGAGTATGCCTCAAAATAATGCTTTAGCTTTAGTTAATCGATCACCAATGCATAAAAAAGTTTCTCCTAAGGCAAATACCAATTCTCGGTGTCTAGGAGCATTTTGCTGGCATAGTAAATAGGAAATTGATTTGTTTGTCTCTTGCAGACCAAGGCTGAACTGACTGCATGAATTGATACTGTGAGGTAAAAGTAGAGGGGATCCCCCGATCAAGGATTGCCAACAACATAGGTTTACTTAAGTGAACTTGTCGAGAGCCTTGGAGCACTCATCATTCCAACTAAGTTTTTCTCCTTCTTGAGTAACTAGAAGAACGATCGACAACATTCAGATTACTTTGAAATAAAGAGATTTAGCATTGCAAGCATACCAGAGAGCTTTTGGACCTTACGCAATGTTTTTGGTGGCTAGACCCTATTAATAGCCTCTATCTCATCTGAATTTTCCTCAATTCCCCTCTTGCTGACCTAATAGCCCATAAACTTTCATGACTAGACCCCAAATGAACACTTGCTGACATTGAGTTTCATTTGGTAGCACCTGAGGATTTCAAAAGTGTTGGTCAAATTTTAGAGATGGTCTCTTTTATTCTTACTTTTTATGAGCATATTCTCAATATACACCTCTGTGGTCTCTAAGATTTATTTCAGGAAGGTAATCAATTCCTCCCTCTCAAGTTCGATCAGTGTTGTTCCAATAAAAAACTTCCTCTCCGATCGACTTTCATAAAAAATAACCTCCTTTGAGTTTTCAAGTACCTTATTAGTAGGGTGGAACCTAGTTTCCTCCACCCCTGGTTGGTTATGTCGTAGTTACTATTTTGATGGAGTATCCCCATCATGGGTTATCTATGGGATAACCTCTTTTTCTTTCTTCTATTCTTGATTGGGTCTAATAGCGGCAATATAGCATTTTTGGGTAATATCTTGATCACCTTTGGTCTTTATTATGCCCCAATCTGTGATACACTTGAGCTTCTGGTGGAAAGTGGAAGGATCGTCTCATATGGCATGAGCCATCCTTGGCCCAGAATTTCATGATAGGGTAAATCAATATCCACCACCAGAAACTTTATGAGTTTTAAAATATCCCATGCCCTTACTAATAGGATCACCTTTCCAAGGGCATCGTCATCTTCCCCACAAAGATGATCGAAGGGACGATCTCCTCCTTAAGATTAGACATCTTGACCTTGAGTTTATGAAAGAGATTTAGGTACATCAACTCTGAAGATCTCCCTGGTCCACTAGTAACTTGTCCACATCCCGATTCAAAATTCTGAGAGTGATTACCAGGGCATCATGGGGTTCTTACCCCAACTAAATCCTCTACTGTGAAAATGATACGCTTGTTATAGTTGACGTCCTCTAGTTGTAGGTGCTTGCCATCTAGGCTTTTAACGGGATCTATCTAGAAGCCTCCATCACAGTCATTACCTTCTTGAGCTCTATATGAATAGTGTTTCCTTGAATCTACTTGAGATTGGATGTTCTATGTATGATCATGAACTCATGTCTCATCTCATTATCTAGTATGTTATCAAGTTTCTTTTTACTATCGGCGAAGACCTCGTCAAATTTCTTCTCAATGTATTCATTCAAGTGCCTGGCCTGGGCCAACTCCTATAAGTGAGCTTTAAGCTCCTTACAGTTTTTAGTCTTCTGGTCATTTTCTTTATTGAACGCGCATCGAAGCATGTTATTTCTCTTAGTCATATCTCCTCCCATCTTCTTTGGACACTTAACAAACTTTTAATCTTTGATCTTGGCCATAATTTTATAGATTGATTCCTTAAAAACTGTTGTTTATACCAAATTTATTCTGCTGACATGGCTCAATTGAGTGAAGACACGTGGCAATCTGCGTGGCAACAACAAACACTTTTGAAAAACACCTTGACTTCGAGGAACCACACTGCAACGAGGAACTCTACTTCCACGATCAACTCAGACGCTCTGACCAACAAGAGTTCTCCGAGGAACTTTAATACGCCGAGCAACTTATGAAGTACCGAGCTACTTAGGCGGTCCGACCAGCTTAGGCGGTCCGAGCTGCACCTCGAACAAAGCATTAATTGCAGGATAACCAACAGATTGACTTCGCATTAAATGCTTATTATTATCATACATATGTATACGCTTAAGGGGCATTGAATGTATTACCCTTTCACATGTACAACCCGAGGGCTATAAATACATTGTATCATCCTCATTGTAAGGAGACCGGAATTTCTTGATGAAAACTGGTAATCAAGAATTCCCAAACAGTCAGCAATAACAGAAACAGTGGACGTAGGCCATTCTTATAAGGCTGAATCACTTTAAAATTTCTTTGTCTCACTTTATTTTATCTGTGATTAAATAATTAGATATAATCTAATTTTTTACATCAACAGATTGACGCCGTTTGTGGGAAACGACTGGTAATATCGTTTTTCATCAAAAATAATTCATCACAAATGGCTGATGTTCCAGAACCCAACAATTGAAACGCTGGAAGCCCTCCAAATCCATCTGCTCCGCCCAATATTCCAGATCTGGCTGGAATAATGACAAATCTGGCCCAGGGCCAGACAGTCATGCAAGAAACTATGCGACAACTCATACAAACCCTCCATGGCGGTGCACCAACCCATTCAGGACCGCGAAGTATTCAAAGACATACCCGTTTACCTTCTTCGCGTACTAGGCATACCGATTCATATCGTACTGAGGAGTCTGAAGATTTTTCTTATCAACCTGGACGAACTTCGTCGGTACGAGCCACAGATACTGAACAACGTATCACTCTCTCTCCAGAAAGGACTAATTCACTAGAAAGATTAAACCGAGTATCTCCTTTTGATCGATTACGTCCTAGGAGGAGCAAAAGTCCTCCTAGATCCGCATCAAGGAGTTTTCGACGACCATCAGACTTAAGGGAAGGATCTGCCCAGTCGCGACCAGCTGCTCGTCAAGATAGATCCCAGGAAGCCACATTAACGCGATCAGTTGCTCGAACCAACAGGCCCGAGGAAGGAAACGATGCGTGGAAAGGCTCTATTCAGAGGCTGGAGGATAAATTAGGGGAGATGGCTAAAGCCAAGAATGCTCTACAACGAACTTTTGTTCAAGGAACACCTTTTGTCCAGGACATTATAGATTTTCCAACACCATCAAAGTTCAAAGCACCTGTTGTGACTCCCAAATATGATGAAAAGACCGACCCTGTCCTTCATATAGAACAATACCAAGCTGTAACCGACATCTATGCTGTTCCAGATGAGATGAGATGCAGAGCATTCTCGGGAACTCTTACCGGATCTGCTCAAATATGGTATAATAATATTCCTCGGGGTAAGATCTCAACTTTTTTTCAACTGGCCGAGTTATTCATTGGGAATTTTTGTTTTGGGGCAAAGCCAGTTAAACGAGTAGCGCATTTGTTAAGTGTTAGACAAAAAGCTGGTGAGAGTACCAGAGATTATATACCTCGTTTTAATAACGAGAAACTCGAAGTCATTGATTATGAGGAAAAGATAGCAATTACCGCCTTAATGAGTGGACTACTGCCCAACAAGTTGTACTACACTTTGGCCAAAGATCCACCTAGAACCATGTCAGATCTGATGGGAAAAGCGGCCAAGATTATGAATGCCGAGGAGGCTATGGTTGCGAAGAAGAATATGGATGCCAAAGAAACCAAGGTGGAAGGTGATAAAGCTAATAAGAAAGAGCATAAGAACAATGGTAGTGACAAACACTCAAAAACAAGGTCGTCATGGGAAGTATTGAAGAAATTTGATAATTATACTCCTTTGAAGAAAGACATCAACCATGTTCTAGAAGAAATCAAGAACAACGAGGAATTAAACTAGCCAGAGAAAATGAAGGCAGACCCTGGCAGGAGGAATAAGGCGAAATATTGCGAGTTTCATAAAGATTATGGCCATATGACCAAAAATTGCATAGCTCTTTAGAATGAGATTGAAACACTCATCAGACGAGGAAAACTGACAAAGTATGTTGATCGGAGGAATGAAAGAAGAAACAGCGATCGAACAAGAGAGAGGTCTAGATCTCCTCGTCGAGCAGAGGAGAACAAGAAAAGAGACCATGAAATTGATCCAGACAACGACCCCGATCTTCCCAAGAGACCAAGACAGCCAGAACGTGAGGTATTTTCAATACATTTTGGGTCATTTAATTGTAATGTTATTACAGGGGGAGATGCAGGAGGAGGAGACCTTACTGCAGAGAGAAAAGCTTACCTCTGTGAGGCTCAAGCTTGTTCATACATTCAACGAATAAATCTAGCTGAGGAGGATCGCCCGAGAAAGGTAAACAAAGAGAAATTGGTCATTGGTTTCTCAAAGAATGACCTCGCATGTGTTCTATATCCTCATGATGACCCATTGGTGATCAAAATGAGGATGAAGGAGGTAATTATTTCAAGAGTACTAGTAGACAATGGTAGCTCAGCAGACATTATGTTCTACTCGTGCTTCAACAGTTTAAATTTAAAGCTATCTCAATTGGAGCCTTATCATAGACCCCTCCTCGTTTTTGCTGGCGAGAAAGTATTTCCACTTGGGACGATCAAATTGGATATATTCATTGGTACGTGGCCTGCTTGTCAAACAAAAAGAATACGCTTCTTTGTGATGGATAAGAATTTTCAATCAGCATACAATATCATCATGGGAAGAGTAGGATTGAAGAAGTTTGAGGCTGTACCATCTACGGTACATCAATGCCTAAAATTTCCACTAAATTTTGGAGTAGGAGTTGTGAAAGGTGATCAGAAAGTAGCTTGGGAATGCTATTATTCATCCGCCAAGCAAGAGGAAATGGAGGAATCAAGGAAAAAGACCACCACCTATCAAGTGGATGAAGGTGCAGAAATTAAAACATTGGATCCTAGAGATGAGTCGTAACTCGTGAAGGGTAAAGTGGTGGAAGCTACTGAAAATATCATTCTGGACGACGAGCACCCTGAACGAACTACTCAAGTAGGTTCGTCGTTGGAAGCCTCACTAAAACAGGAATTGATAACTTTCCTAAGAAGCAGAAAATAAACTTTTGCGTGGAGTCATGAGGATATGCCCGGGATAGATCCAAATTTCTTATGTTACGAACTCAATGTGAATAAGGAGATCAAGCCTGTGAAGCAGAGAAGAAGAGTATTCAGTCCCAAGAAGAATCAAGCTATACATGAGGAAGTAGAGAAGCTCCAGAAAGCTTGCTTTATTGAAGATGTTAAATATCCAGATTGGTTAGCAAATGTGGTGATGGTGAAAAAGAAGAACAACAAATGGAGGATGTGTGTAGACTTCACCGACCTCAACAAAGCATGCCCAAAGGATCACTTTTCGCTGCCCCGAATTGATCAACTAGTAGATTCTACCTTGGGACACGAGCTACTGAGCTTCATGGATGCTTATTCTCGTTACAATCAGATTAAATTGAAACCTGAAGACAGGGAGAGTACTTCTTTCATTACCCCTAGGGGAACTTATTGTTATAATGTTATGCCTTTTGGTTTGAAAAATGCAGGTGCAACATATCAGCGGCTGATGAACAACGTGTTTGTAGAAAAAATCAGTTGCAATATGGAAGTCTATATTGACGATATGCTGACAAAGAGCAAGAAAGATGTCGATCATCTACTTGACTTAGGCCAAACCTTTGATCAACTAGATAAATATCAAATGAAGATGAACCCGACTAAGTGAATATTTGGAGTACGAGAGGGCATGTTTCTTGGGTACATTGTCAACCAGCGAGGCATTGAAGCTAACCCTGAAAAGATCAAAGCTCTGTTAGGGCTGCGATCCCCAACGACGAAGAAAGAGGTGCAAAGTCTTACAGGACGAGTAGCAGCACTCAACAGATAAGACGCTCCGAAAGACTTTTGAATGGAATGATGAATGTGAGAAGGCTTTCCAAGACTTGAAGAAATATTTGGGAGCACCTCCACTGTTATCCAGGCCAGTGATGGGAGAAAAATTATACTTGTATCTGGCAGTATCCGAGAATGCAGCCAGTTCAGCATTGATAAGAATAGAAAATGGAGTACAAAAATCTACTACACAAGTAAGGCCTTCCGAGGAGCAGAGATCATATATCCAAGCTGGAAAAATTGGCACTAGCATTGATCGAGGCAAGTAGAAGAATGAAGCCATACTTCCAGGCTCATACTATAGTAGTATATACTGATATGCCATTGAGGCAAGCCCTTCATAAACCAGAAAAATTAAGAAGATTGATGTGCTGGGCAATAGAACTTGGTGAATATGATATAGTTTATGAACCCAGATCATCGCTGAAAGGGCAAGCGGTAGCAGATTTTATAGCAGAGTTCACCTATCCTGATACCCTCGAGGAGTAAAAGTTGCTCACTGATCAACCTGTGGATGTTACAGGATTATTAAATGCAAACCCAGACTAACTTAGCTTGGTAAAAGGGCAAGTAGATGTTACAGGATCATCAAATTAAAGCCCAGATCAGCTTAGGTTGGTAAAAGGGCAAGAAAAGATGATCGACGAACAACAAGAAATATCAGGAGATGGTGAAAGGAAGAAACAAATTTTCCACCGAGGAAATCTGTCAGGTCATAAATTTGAAGACGAGTTACCTATATGGAGTCTGTATGTGGATGGTTCATCTTGCACTACAGGATGTGGCACAGAGATAGTTTTGAACAGTCCGGACGAGGTCGACATGGAATACGCCCTACGTTTCTAGTTCAAAGCTTCGAATAATAAAGATGAATATGAAGCCATGATTGCAGGTCTTAGTCTAGCAAAAACCATGGGGGCAGAACAAGTTATTGTCTTCAGTGACTCGCAATTGGTCATAAATAAAATGATGGGAGTATATGCATCCAAAGGAGAATTAATGATCAAATATCATGCAAAGGCAAAGGAACTAGTGTCAGAATTTGCTGCTATTCAGCTGGTCAGAATACCAAGAATGGAGAATGCGAGAGAAGACGCCTTAGCTCGATTAACATCAGCTACTCGTACCGAGCTATGAAGAATAATCCCAATTGAAGTTTTAGCTAGTCGGAGTATAGATGAAGATCTAATGATGAACTTTATTACTCTCGATTTAGGATCATCATGGATGGATCCCGTCAGGGCATATATTGAGAAAGGGGAATTACCAACTGACAAACTTGCAGCCAAGAAACTGAAGTTTAAGGCTGCTCGTTATGTACCGACTAATGGTATTCTATACAGACGAGGAATTATAGCAGGTTTGCAAAGATGTGTGCATCCCACCGAGGTGAAAGATTTGATTCAAGAGGTCCATGAAGGGTCCTGTGGAGCCCATGTAGCAGGTCGGACTCTTTTGCAAAGGGTGATGATGCAAGGATACTACTGGCCGACAATGAGAGCTGATTGTATAGCCTATGCCAAAAAATGTGACAAGTGTCAGCGCTTCTCCTCCATCCGAAGAAATCCCCAAGCATTATTGACACCCATTACTTCACCTTGGCCATTTGCCATATGGGGAATAGATTTGGTCGGGCCACTACCGACGACCAGGGGAAGATTTAAGTATCTCATGGTCACTGTGGATTATTTTACTAAGTGGGTGGAAGCCGAGCCTCTTGTCGACATGACGTACGAGAAGGTGTATCAATTTATTTGGAAGAATATCATTTGTAGATATGGTCTTTCCTATGCCTTCATCACAGACCATGGAACACAATTTAACAACGAGGAGTTCGCTACCTATTGTCATCAGTCAAATATCTTGAAGATAACCAGGCCATCCTCAAAGCAATCAACAAACTGAAGTGACAAACAGAACGCTGTTGAATGGTTTGCACAAAAGACTGAATGACGCGAAAGCAAACTGGATCAACGAGCTACAATCAGTGCTATGGGCTTATCGAACTACTCCCCGAGCAGCAACAGGGGAATCTCCATATATGCTAGCATTTGGAAGTGAAGCTGTTACCCGCCGAATTGGGTCTCCCAACACACAGAATACTGAATTTCAATTCCCCTGTCAGCGATTTAATGAGAAGGTTAGATTTGGACATGCTCGAGGAGGTTAGGGAAGAAGAAGCCATTAGAAATGCTGCTTACCAGCAATGAACAACTTTGTTCTACAACAAGAGAGTGAAGAAGTGCTACTTAAAAGATGGAGACTATGTGCTAAAAAAGGTGATTCAAAAGCACAGCAAACTGGAAGAAAACTGGCATGGACCCTACCGAGTTAAGGAAGTTGTTCGACCAGGGACATACAAAATAGAAACTTTAGAGGGGGAAGAGTTTAAGAATGCATGGAATGCTGAAGAGCTGCCCAAATATTATTAGTAATGTAAACTCTCATGTAATGCAGTTTCATCAGTATGAATAAAGTGACAATGTTCTACCCAGTTCTTTCCTTTTGTTGGAAATTTTTTGAGGATACTAGTGCTACGCACTACTCAGCAAAACTCGGACTACTCAAATCTATTCCTAAAAATGCCAACTAAGGTTGGTTAGGAAGTAAATGTATTCCTAAAAATGCCAACTAAGGTTGGTTAGGAAGTAAATCTATTCCCGAAAATGCCAACTAAGGTTGGTCGGGAAGTAAATCTATTCCTAAAAATGCCAACTAAGGTTGGTTAGGAAGTAAATATATTCCCGAAAATGCCAACTAAGGTTGGTCGGGAAGTAAATCTATTCCCAAAAATGCCAACTAAGGTTGGTCGGGATGTAAATGTATTCCTAAAAATGCCAACTAAGGTTAGTTAGGAAGTAAATGTATTCCTAAAAATGCCAACTAAGGTTGGTTAGGAAGTAAATGTATTCCTAAAAATGCCAACTAAGGTTGGTTAGGAAGTAAAACTATTCCAAAAAATACCAAAGTTGCTCATTAAGAAAAAATCCACTAACTATGGTTGATCGGGAATAAAAACCCACTAACTGTAGTTGGTCGAAAAGGAAAATTTACCGACCTTGGTTGGTCGAAAATATTTTATGAATACGAGGAAGTGATCGAGCAAAATTTTTGATACCCGTAACTTTTTAATTACTACTAAGTTGGTCGAGAAACAAAACATCATTAAGTTTGTTTAGTTGTCAAATGATTACCACAAATTCAAACTAGTCGACAATAAGTTGATCGACAAATAACACAATGTTGTTATCTTTTTAACAGATATACATGCACAGATGTAAAGTGTTTTATAATTATAAGACAATGGCAGTCAAGATTTGTAAATAAAATTATTTCATTAAATGTAGAACAAAATACATCAAGAATGAAATACAAATTTATTACATCAAGATTCCTATTCTATTAGTTTCTTCCCCTCTGCTTTTGAAATGGGTTCCTCGCTAGCAGGTGGATCATTTAAAGCATGAGGGGAATTTATGAAATTAAGATCTTTAAGCATCCTGATATTCATCACAGATGGTCGATCTAGTAGGTGCTCGGGATGAGATATCTCAACATTGGAATGGAGATTGTAATCGCCAAGGTATTTGGAAATCAAACACCGAGGGATGGCCCGAGCAAGGATCCAACTCATATCAAGCTTGAATGGTGGCATTGGTAGGTCAAGCATCCCAGGATTATGGTAATCCCACAGGTAATGACCCTGTTCCAATTGCAGCACACCTAAGACATTCAACCATCCCTGTTTATAACCCTCATTATTTGCATTTTCGATACGATCATCCAAATGGTAGAGAGCCTCGTTGTAGCCAGCCATCCAGAATTCTCTGGGCTGCTTGTGGAATTGATATGTCAATCTTTCCAGTTGCTCGTGGAGATTTTTTATAAAGAGTTCTTTATTCTCCAAGACAGATTTCTACGCAGAAAGCTGCTCGTCCAGACTCCTGATCTTCTTAGACATCTCAGCCAATGCCTGGTTCTTTGCCATCAGTTGGAAGGCCTGGTTCTCTAGAGCAGATTGAGTTCCCTGTTCCTCGATAGAAATCCGAGAAGCTCTTGCTCGTCCCCGAGGAGCTCTTGCCCATCCCCGAGTAGATGTAGAAGGGACAGACCTCTTCAAGGTTTCTAATTCATCCCTCAGGTTGGCGTTTTCGACCTCCAGGAAAGAGAATCCCTCGTCGGTCATAGGGACCAAAGCGCTTGAGATGGAAGCTGCAGACTTCAACTGAGACACCTATCTTTGCAGGTTATTATTTTCTTGCTCTAACAGTTCAACTATTTATCTGTGCTCTTCGACCTCAACCTTCAAAGTTCTCTCCCTCACATCGTAAGCAGCAAACCGTTTATCGTATCCCTTATCAGCACTGATTTGCTGATACTTCTTCTCGTACCCCTCGTGCAAAAGGGCAGTAGATTTCTTATATTATTGCTGAAGTTCTTCAAGAGTGCCTTGGATATATTCAATCATATCATAGTATGCTACGTTGTTAGCCACTGCACGGTCGAGCAAGCAATTCAAATACTGATAGGCTTTAATTTCTTGCTTTGAAGCACCTTGACCGAGGATGTCAGTGCTTTGAGCTGCACTCATGTCTGTATGACCAGATTTGAAATACTCATTGCATTGCCTTAACAATTTTGTATCATGAGCAGACAATAATTCCATCCTGGCCAGAAACTAGTAAAGGAAGAAAAAGCAATAATCAATAAGAGTTGAAACAGAGCATGAAGAAGAGAAACAATAGTATGAATAGGCAAAACTTCAAATTTTATTACATCATAAAGGAGAAGTATAAAGTTCAGAGTTACATTGGACAAAGAAAAATAAAATAGAGAGAAATCCGAACAACTCTACACCTTTTCCTTGTCTCCCAAAACTTTCTCGGGAAGCTGGGACGAGGAGGTGGGTTGCTCGGATGGAACAGAGGGTTGCTCTGGAAGTGCTAGAGGTTGCTCGGATGAAGCAACGGGTAGATGAAGTTCCTCGCCAGTGGGCTGGATAGCTGGGGGATGAGAAATTTGATCTCCCATCACCATGGAAGATTCCTCAGAGGTAGCTTCGTCCTCTTCTTCTTCTTCTTCTTCTTCTTCTTCTTCAGGAGTTGGAGGGGGGCCCGGGATGTGTCACTGAAATAGTTCAGAATTTTCATCAACTTTCATCTCTTGCAGAGAAACGACCCATCCATCTCTAAAGTATTTGAGACTTCCATATTCCACTTGCCACATCATGGCAGCCAAATCTTTATTCCACCCTTTATCCCAGCCGGCGCTGAAAGATTTTTTGACAACCAATTTCCTTTTTGTCTTCTCCGAGGAAAGCTTCTCGGAAAGAAGATCATCATCAGCTTTCAATTTATTCTCAACTTCCTCCTTCTGAAGACTTACTTCCCGAAGTTGACCCAACTCCTCCCCAGCAGGCTTGAGCTTATTTTCAAGCTCCCCAGCATTTTTGAGCTTCCCTTCGAGCTCTTTATTCTTCTCCTCTAAATCATTTATTTTTTTCTCCAACCCCTTGGAGACCTCAATAACCTGAGCCTTTTCCTGCTCGGTCGAAGTAAGCCTCTTCTCCCAAATCGCCTTGTCATCATCATATTTCTGACGAGAATCTTTCAGAGACTTCGCCAGACCCATCAAAGCTTACTCTACACCAGACGAGGAGCTTTGAAGCTTTAATAGCTTCATATTTCTTCAGAATTGTATTAAAACAACTCACCAACTGTGAAAAGAAAACGAAAGCAAGTCAATGCCCAAATACAAAAAGGAAATAATGAAAATTTAAGACTATAGGACTTACAGAAGCAATATGACGAGCTGCTAATGTGGTAACCATGTCCCGAGAACGGTTTTCTTCAATACCTTGTATCTCAGAAATGATCCAAGTCTTCACCGAGTTCTTAGCAGAGCTCGGGGGAACAAAAGTGCGAACACCACTAGTCAGGGGCTGAGAGATGGATTCAGCCAAATTGATAGAGGAGCTTTTTTTCAGCCTCCTCAGAGGAGCATCAACTTTCTCGACTAACGATGTAGTCTTAGTCAGATAAATGACGACCACCTCGCTTGGAGCAGCAGCCTTACTCGGAGCCATTGGGGGCTTCTCGACAACCTTCACAGGAGAAGCCGAAGAAGGTGCATCAATTTTATTTGTCCCCTCTGCTGGGACATCAAGCTTACTTCTTTTTGCCTCTCCAGCACCAGAGGCAGATTTCTCAAAAAGGGTAGGAGGTCTTATTTTCTTCATCCTTTCACTCAAAGGAATATGTGACTCAGGTGAAGAACTTGTAGTGGCTGGTATTGGTTTTGCGTCGCTTATCACCGGACGAGCAGTAAAAGAGGAGGTGTAACTCTTATACTGCATCAAATATGAAGCTGACCTAAAATGCTCGTCGACAACAGTCTGATGCAAACTCCAGATAAGTTTTAAATGCCTTATGTTAACGTCTGCCTCTTTTGGAGATTTTCTTTTGCTGTCAACTGCAAATAAATTAAAATTAAAATATCAGTGATACATTTTATCAAACACAAAGGAAGCATAATTTGAAAATAAAATAAAAACAACCTATCCCATTGCCATAGGGAGGACATCTGGGACCCTTCCAGTTAATGGAGGGTGTTGCCAATTTTTCATAACAACCCCGTGCTCAAAGTAGTCCCTATTGGCATCTGGGAGATTGACCACTAAAGCTCTATTTAAAAACCTAGTTTTTAAATAAAAAGTATTATCGCCCATAACCCATCTATAACAAAACTAATTTTAGGAATTCCTATACGAGTTCCATGAATTTGATTTAATCTATAAACACCATTAACTATTCTCCACGTATTGGGGGCTATTCTTGCAGGAACCACGTCAAAGTATTGACAGAATTCCAGACATAGAGGGTTTGGGGGAAAAGAAAAGCCACACTCAGCGACAAAGAGACTGGGGAACCAATGTCCCTCAGCCAAACGAAAATAGTCTGAAGGCTCAGAAAGCTCTTCCAAAATAACCCATGAGGGATAGAGAAATCAGAGCGAAATTTATCAATCGATTCTACAGGATAAACCATGATGAAAGAAGGAAATCAAAGAGAAAGAAGAAAATCTTACAGGAAATAGATGATTCTGTTGACAACAAATGATGAAAGAGATGAACGCACAGGAGAGAGAGACGATGGAAAACTCAAAGAGACAAATTTGAAAAAGTAGCAGACGATGGGATTTTCTGCAATGTTTAAATACTCTGCATTGGGAAAGGGTAAAAGTAATGATTGCAAAAAGAGACGATTACGTTACTGGCGGCTAAAAAGACAAAAAGGGCACGGGAATCGAAGCGGTTATAAAAATTCAAAAAAGACCGATTCTACGAATTTGGAAGGAGAAATAAATACAAAAGAAAATACTCCTAAATTTCAGGATGACCATTTAAAACCGCCATATTTTGAGAAAGAATGTTCCACACTCCTCAAATTTCAAACTGTGAAACATTGGGGGCTTATGTTGATACCAAATTTAGTCTGCTGACATGGCTCAATAGAATGAAGACACGTGACAATCTGCGTGGCAACAACAAACACTTTCGAACAACACCTTGACTCCGAGGAACCACACTGCAATGAGGAACTCTACTTCCCCGATCAACTCAGAGGCTCCGACCAACAAGAGTTCTCCAAGGAACTTTTCTACGCCGAGCAACTTATGAAGTACCGAGCTACTTAGGCGGTCCGAGCAGCTTAGGCGGTCCGAGCTGCACCTCGAAGAAAGCATTAATTGCAGGATAAATAACAGATTGACTGCGCATTAAATGCTTATTATTATCATACAGATGTATACGCTTAAGGGGCATTGAATGTATTACCCTTTCACATGTACAGCCCGAGGGCTATAAATATATTGTATCGTCCTCATTGTAAGGAGACCGAAATTTCTTGATGAAAACTGGTAATCGAGAATTCCCAAACAGTCAGCAATAACAGATACAGTGGACGTAGGCCATTCTTATAAGGCTGAACCACATTAAAATTTCTTTGTCTCACTTTATTTTATCTGTGATTAAATAATTATATATAATCTAATTTTTTTACATCAACAACTGTATTGACAACCTAGCAAGATTTATAGGAATCTTCCCTACCCCTATTTCCTGGCATTGTTATACTTTTGGTTCCCTTTCTTAGCATTATTCTCCTTATCATCCCTTTATTTAACTTGGCATGATGAGTCTCAGCCTGACTCGTGTGGACCATGTCCTCCACCTTGGCGTATTTCTCGATCCATGACATGAGATCGTTAATCGTATCGACTTCCTTTTTGGTGAGGAATTGATATATCATGGATGTAGGGGGAATACCTGTCTTGAAGGATGCCACAACAACTTGTTATGAACAATCTTCCACTTTGTTGAAAACTTCCTAGTAACGCTTGGCGTACTCGTGCAGAGACTCATGTGCTTCTATATCATAGGAAACAGTGAATCCATTCTCTTAAGATGAAAGCTGCTGGTAATAAAGCGAACATTGAAGGTCTCGATGAGCACCTTAAATTTCCTAATGGACCTATGTTAAAGTCTTTCGAACCAATTCTGTGTAACGTCACCCCGGTTGGAATGGAAAATACGACACACTAGTACGTTATTATGACTCCATAAAATCATGGACTTCCTGTGCTACCAAATATGGTCAATGGGATTAGTTTTGCCATCATAGATCTTGAACTTGGGGGTTGTAAACTTCTTCGGGGGTTCCTCCTCCTCGATGATTTTTTAGAAAGAAGACTTCATATGGGTGATACGATCTCTCCTTTCTAGCTCTTTTATTGACTGGACCCCTCAATGAGCAGGGGGTTGGTCCATTTCCTTCGAACCAAACTCCTTTTGTTATCCTTGTGGAGCTCATTATCTCTATGGTGAATGCCTTGATGACTTTCGTGCCCTGAGTGTTCTTGGTCATGCCTGGTGCTCCTTTCTTGGTTATGATTCTTGTTCACTTGAGGGCTAGGAGTTCGAGCACGACATTTATGATTTTGGTAGAGTTATCTCTCCATTTCTTCTAGTCACCTTTGGAGGTGAGAATTTTTTTCAATCTAGAGGCGAGCTACCTCCTCTTACTATTAAAGCATTGCTTTATATGCCTTGGCCAGCTGTGAGATCTGAGTAGATCTAGGCTGCTCGTGGATTTCTTCTTAAGGTTGTTGTTCTGATCGGAACCTTGAATTCCCATCTTAACGAACCTCAGACCTGAACCTCAGTGGATCCAAATCAGCTCGCACATCTCCATATTGGGGTGCACTATTTGGTTGGTGAGACATTATAACTACTCTTTGAATATATATTTATTTTGTGGAAAGAAAATTGGTTCACACAGATAGTGCCGATTGTGAGTGAAAATTCATCAAAATTAAAGGATCCCAGAAAGCAATCAAAAGATGAATATAAAGATGTTGATCACACAACACACAAATATACGTGGTTCGATAAATTGATTATGTACACAGAGAGGTCACTGTATTTTTATTAGTTTCTCTCAAAGTTTCAAAATTACCTCCCCCTTGGACCTGGGGTGTGGGTTATATTTATAGTCGTTTAAAATCGTGGTGATTGAATTAATCAAGGAACTTCCTTGGCCTGAGATAGGTTCCTGTGCTCATTCCTTGACTATCTCGTCCGATATTTTAGGTAACCAACGTGAGATAATTGTAATTGTTGACTTCCTTGTGATTATCAATGTGATAAATGATGGGAATAATCATCGTTATTAATAAGATGGGACAGACGTGCCCTAGACGACCAGTCGTGAATTGGTCCAAGTTTGTATTTTGGTCCCCGCATCGTTCATTTTTGGTCTTGGTAAAAGTAATATGATTATGTTGCACACTTAATATTTTAGTATTATATTACAAAATTAGTTTGTTTTATAAATTATTTTTTAAGTTTTATGAGGTAAATAGTATGACTACACATGTCAAGATCCCATCAATGAAGATAAGGATTATTGGAACTAATCAACATGAAAGAATTTAGGATATGTTTGATTAAGGAGGGATAGTTGTCCTAGTCATTATGTCTTGCATGGCTCAACTATATATTTTCCTATGTAACACTAGGCCTCAAGGGAAAGGGGATTTAATCACTAATGATACCCTATTTCACACATGGAGTTTAAAAGACTCTTAGACCCCTTGAATACCCTTAGGAAAGAGCAGAGGTGTCAAGACCTCAGACAAACCTATGCTTTATCCTTGAGACCTTAGCTCATCCCTTGGAAAATCCACAGTATAGTACTCGACCTCTATTTTCCCTCTAACCTCCTAAAAGGGTCAATCATTCTAAAATTTCTCCTTAACCAGACTCAGAGTCCTTATCACCATGGGTTCACCAAGTCTGACGCCTAAAACAGACATCAGACATAAGAGAAATTACCTCAAGATCCAATTGTGGTGGCTCCTTGATAGTTTTAGACCTCTGTATTTAATCAAAGATTTTGCCACCAGTCTGGAGGGTAGGTATAAAAGTATAACACCGCTTCGCCTACTACCACTACACAAGTACACTTGAATTAGATACTCCCTTTTAATGCAACCATGAATTACCTTACACCTCCTGTAAAACCTTTGACCAAACACCACATCCACATTCATGATGACACTATCAAACCTCAGAGACACCTCAACTATGTTGTGAGAATCTACTCATTCTCTCGCTTGGAGTTCACATATAAATAGGAGTTTGGTTGAAGGTTGTAGGCACGTTCAAGAAATAAGACTTATAGAAAAACCAAGAGTTTTAACATTATTAAGTTTTAAGTCTTTGTTCTAGACTCCATGAACTGTACCATATATCTTTACGCATTTTAGCATCCCCACATGAGTTAATGCCTATATTTATGCCCGTTAACCATATCACCTTTATTATTGATGTTAATATGCTTTGCGAGGTATAATTGAGATTTTTTAGGTATTATGGGCTTGAAGCGTGAAGTTTGGCTGCATTAGGGAAAAGCTCCATCTGAATGCACATCTTTATAGGAATTTTAATCATTTAAGTGTTTGGTAACCTTCACTGAGATTATAATTTTTCATTTTATATATAGTTTTGTTCAATTGATGACATGTGCACGGCCTTGATTCCTTTTATTTATACTCATTATGCCTACATGTCCCATGTGTGGTATAACCTGTTGAGAGTGCTTTCATTTGTTGAGTGTAATATCTGGAGAGGTTTGATATCATGCTACGACTTAATGTTTATTCGGGTTATAAAAACATTCCAAATCATAATTTCCTTTAGCGCTTGCTCTTCCTCCCACATTTAAGGTTTTATTTGTGATGAAGTTATTCTATTAGTATTAATGATCATGTACTATTAGGTAAGTTCTCATTTACTTTGTTAATAACTTGTTGAAATCCTTTTCGTTGTTGTTGAGCTTCTTGAATTGGTTATTTAGGTATATTTTTGAGGAAAATTAATATCTGTGGGTTTCATCCCTGAAAACCCTCATGAGATAACCCTCGTACACTAGGGTAACCTAGGGGTTTAATGGCTTGTTGTATTGGCTAAATGCAATCCGGTGCCCGCGAAAGTGTCATTTATCCTTTGTATAAATTTCCAATTTTATGGTATTTTGAGTATTTCTTATTTCTTTACACTTTTTTTCTAGGGACCAACAAGGTGTAAGTTGTAACAATCCCTATTTTCTCACATAAAGGTTGGCCAAACACGATACGCCGAAGATGGGACTTATCAAAATTTTATGATTTTATTCTTTACCAAAGTTCACAATTAATAAAATCACCTGGACAAAAAACATTAATACATGAATATAAAATTGAATCATCATACAATGTCCAAAATGTAAAGATACAAACTGATATACATAAACTCTTCTACTTATGCCCATACAAATCTCGATATGAAATAAAATGACAAAATATATAAGTTCAACTTATAATAGAAGCAATGAAATGGAAACCGCTACGTCCAATGCAACTGCAAGTCTGATCCATCATCAGTCTTGTTGTCCCTGTTTATGAGAAAACCCAAGGGAAAAAACATTTATTATTTTGGGTCGGAGCCCTAAAGTTGCAAGGATTGTTCACCCATAAATATGAAAAATGTAACTAACTCATACTTCACGTCTCTTCATCGACGATCACATATAACGGGTTCTCACCTCTCATCTAGAAGCAGTCTTACTCGTATCCTCAAATAAATAGCAAATATGAATTTCCATTGTCTAATATGCATGTAATGATAAATCCATCTAGCTACGTGTCAACTAAAAGTGAGTGTTAACACCTAACACCCCAGTCCCCGGATTAACTTCATAATGCAACCCACCAAATTCCATGTAAATTCAATGCATATTATTATGTTATATAATGTTCCTTAACCTTAGTCTATCTCATCAGACTATTTGCTTTTTAATTCACACCAATTATCATCTACACCATTAGACTGTAGATTTCATTCTCTTTAATTACTTCCTACATTCTTAGACTACCTAATTATTATTCTAATTAATAATTTTGTACCGCATTAAGCCATTAGAACTTACTTTTGTTACTAATTATTCACATCACTATCATTAAGTATTGTTTACATCTATAGAATATGATAACGCATTCACATACAGGGCACACCACAATGTGTATATAAATAGGTACATATGTCCGCGTATATATGTATGACACATGAAGACATCTATCTTTGGCATCCTGTTTGTGCTCTATCAGTAATACCCGAAGGAGTCCCTCATCAAAACAAAGGTAACAAAACACAAGCAAGTGGGGCGGTACCTATGCAATTTCACCATTGCACGACCCATACCAAGCGGTTTCATATGGATCCAACATCAACACTTAACACCTATAAGTGGCACTGCCACGTAATACCTAAAATTTTACTAACACTCCGCTTAGCCCACCTGTGCTGATATGTGCTCCGATCCTGATCGCACTCAAATCCTAACCAATAGGACGATCCACGAACCTAGGTATGTCTACACAAAATAAAATAACACATATTATAATCCAGTATGCACAAGTAGTTACTCCATAACTACTTCTACCCAAGGAAACTCCATCCATATAACTATAGCCCTCTCGGCTTAACCATAACATTCTAGTCAATTATTACATAACCCTATTAAGTCGCTATTCTACGACTACTCCCCAATTAAATATTAAGTCCCATATATTTCCTCTTAGGATTAATAATCAAATTTACTTAATCATTTATTTCTCTATATATTTGTATGTGTAGTTTTCCCAAACTACCCTTACCAATACAATTAATGATTTCAGCATGTTCTCTCTTGGCTTAGAGTTTAATCCTTCTAGATTATTAATAATTATTCACTTCTTGTGTCCTTTACAATAAGGTTTATATGTATATATATAAGGAGTCAACTAATATGCATACACAGTTATACCCTAACTACTATCCCAATCTATGCCAATTATAATTTGAGGGAGCTAACCCTTAATTATATTCTCAAGCATTAAACTTATCTCTAATAAGTATTTCTTTTTGGTAAATCTAACCCACCTCATCCATATTATAATTATTTTATATTTTGTGCCTTATCATCGTTACCCCCATCGAAAAAATATCTAATCACTTAGATCTAGAGCTGGAAATTTTTGATCCAATAACCCGTTTACGGTAATAACCCGAAATGACCCGATTAGCTTATATAGATTTAAGAGTACCCAAAACTTATACTAAAATAAAAATTAACGCGACCCAAAAATGACACAACTAACCCGAATTGCCACCCCTACTTAGATCATCTCCCAAACCTGATAGCATATCATATTGTTTAATTTAATCCAATCACCGAACGTAATTTAAATGATTTGAGTAGTTACTTACGCCTTAAGTCACTACGTATGAGATGTTATTTACATACCAAATTCGACCTAACTGAGTGTTTGGGTTTAAAAGATTTTATAAATGTCTTTTAATAATATACCTACCCTCACCTGAATGAGAACGAGGGTCTCAAATTAAAAACGTGACATAAAAACCAACTTTTTCGAAGTAGGTGTACCGAATCGATTCGGCTCTCCCAGTAACCCGAGAAGAGGTATTCTTCCAGGACGGGATTTTCCTAATGAAACCCAAATGTATAAAATGTTGTTCTTATGATTCAAAAATCTCAAAAGGGTTATGGAAAGGATTTCTAACATGAAATAGAAACATTTTAAACATGACTAAACCTCTAAATCATTCCTAGATTATCATCAAATCATCAAGATTCTTTCAAGAATTCTGTGAACATACAAGTCTTTATATCTCATTTTAAACTTCAACAAAATTTTAGATTTAAGAGAAGGCTCTACTACATGAGTTATACAATCAAATGTATAGTTAAATAACATGAATTCAGATATAATATGGGGTTTATTGATCTACACATGGATCATTTAATTATCATCAACTCTTGTATAATTTAGATAACCTCTAGATATGCAGCCCTAAATGATCATTTAAATCCTATTCTACAGATGGATTAAACTTTAATAAAAGAAAGAACATTTTGAATAAGAATAGCATGACAATCCTTGCCTGATTATAGTATAGGAGCCTCTCTTTTCTTCCTCGTATGGTGGTTCTTCCTCTCTCCCAAGATATGTGGCCTCCAAAAGTGGTGTGGGGTGGTTATGGAACCCTAGGGATGATAAAACCTCTTTTAAATATCATTTTAATTAGGTTAAATTCGGAATTCCCCAATGAGCTAGAACTAAGGCCCTTAAAAATATTTCTATCCATACATGGTTTCACCTGAAACTCTACCCAAGGTCCCACCCAAACCATATGTCCATTTTTAAACACTTAAAATGCATATTTAAGTCATATAATTAGATTTAAAAGTCTATAAACACTTTATACATTTATTTGTATGTTCCATCATTATCATATACATATATCGTTAATACGACTCAATTAAATCAACGACTCATCAATTTATTCGCGACTTTCTTCATTTTTTGCAATATACCGCCATACCATAAAAATCATAACACTCGTATCACATTTCTGAAATATGATATTTAAATTAAATACTCTAATATAATTAAACATACTCATTTAGTTATTATGCCAAATTAAAGATAAGGTTAATTATTTCATCCGAATTATGATTCCCACAATTTCAATTAAATCAATATAACTCCAATTTAATACCCATAAAAATGCGGGGTATTACATAAGTTAGGGAGTGTGATTCATCTTGAATATTGTATTTTAGTACCCCTTATCTTAAAACATTCTATAATTCCCGCATGGGTTAATCCCCATATTTATGTATGTTAATACAAAAAACCTATATTGTTGATGTTTATATGATTTGTGAGGTATAATTGAGTTTTTGTAGGTATTATGGGTGCTAAGCATGAAGTTTGGTTGGCTTTTGGAAAAGTACCATCTGAATGAGCATCTTGAAAGTAATTTTAGTCATTTTAGCTTTTGGACTTTTAGCCTAAACTCTTTACAAAATCTTATCTCTCCGAGTTAGCTTCGCGTATCCATCGATAGTACATTATTTCGACCTATAATGAAGAAGTTACACCATTTTCTATTAATTGAGTCAAGTGAAAAAGGAAGGCAGTTAAGGATTCAAACTCCTAGGTGCCGAATCAATTCATCCCTTGCCCCGAATCGATTATAAAACAGATAGTGCTGGCCATATCAGAATGCAAATCAATTTGGCTCTGCTCCGAATCGATTTAGCCCCCGTATTTTTGGATTCTTTTTTTACAAGTTTGCCACTTTGTTTTTTGTATTTATATTTTTACCCTCTTTTTAGGGGAATTAAAATAATTCATTTTATAGTTACGTTTGAGAGTTGATTTTAGGATTTTTTTTCTCCCCCCCTCTTTATCTCTCCCCGCCCAGTGTTTGGCCATTTTGGGAATGTCAAGTTACCATTCATCTTCTTCTTAATTATTTCAAGCTTTCTTATTTAATTTCCAGCTTAGTCAATTAGTTTTCGTTCTTTGTTAATTAGATTTACATGCTTTATTTATTACTTTCCTTTCAATTCATATCATTTACCTTTCTTTATAACTAGTTTGTTGGTTAAGATCTCATTTCCACCATTAATGGGTTCTTGAGCTAGAAATCTAGGATTTTATTTGAAACACTTAATTGAAACCTTATGTATTGATATTGGAATATTATGCATTTAACTTCCTTTGTTATGAAACTATAGTGTTTATAGTGATATTACAACGTTAATCCATATGTGAGCATATTTAGTTGAAAGTTTAATCTTTCATTTTTGGGTTTGGTCTCTTCATGTGGGATGTTTATAATGAATTGAATATGATCAGTTAATTGTATTTTTTTGACCAAATTCCTTGATACATTTTGTTTACCCATGGTGGGGATGCGATCTTAAATCATTCTTATCATTTAATTTAGTTTTAATATTTTTATAGTGTTAATTATTTTTATAATTCTTATAATCTGTCACACTTTTATTTCTGAAGTAATAAATCAATTTCGTCCTAAACAACCTTCCTTATGGATTCGATACCCAAATTCGATGCAATACTCATAAAAAAATTATAGTTAAAGTTTAGATTTTTTTTATTGCGGTGTTACTCGATAACAACTTTAGATTTATTTTTTTTATTGCGGTGGTAACTCGATAACAACGACAGGTGGCCTTACACGATCGCTCAATTTTCGTCGGATAATTATATTTGTAACTTGGATAATTTCTAGTTGTGACAAATGTTGTTTATCTTATTGATACCTAATTCAATACTCGAGAATCCTTTAAGAATTCCACCAGTTACTTCCTAAGGTTCTCTGTGTTGTTGGCAAAAGCCGTAAGACCTCGAATTCTCTTAACCAAATCTCGAGAGGTCTTTTAGATTGTAATAACTCATTTATGATCTAATAGACAATAAAACACCTTTGACAGTCGACATAGGACCCCCTCCTGAGGTCTAAAAAACTTTAAACCATTGTCTTGCACTTTGACACTCGTCTTCTCTCACCTGTCTGAGGTCTCGATGGGAGCCACTATAAGCCTGAAGTCACTTATAATTTCTAGTTCCATCAGTTTGGATCCGTCTCTTGGAATGAAAAGTTTAATTCTTTAAAATACACATTTTACTCTATTTAAAACATCAACAAATGCCGTTTCGGTTCACTCTTTTGAAAAGATAGAAGCATAACAAGAAGGATGACCCTTAGATATGGGGTTTTTAAACGTTGATAGCTTAGATCCATGAGGTAAAAAGAAAGAGAAAAGGGGTGAATTTATTGATGACTTGACCATCGTATACATCGATGAGAACGATCAAACCAAAGAAGTTCAGATTGGTTCCAGCTTTAGCCCTTCCCTTAGAGAAGAGATCGTTCTGATCCTAAGGGAGAATAAAGATGTTTTCCCCTGAAGCCACTCGAACATTATTATGGTGGACCCTGAAGTAATGGTTTATCACCTTACACGATCGCTCAATTTTCATCGGATAATTATATTTGTAACTTGGATAATTTCTAGTTGTGACAAATGTTGTTTATCTTGTTGATACCTAATTCAATACTCGGGAATCCTTTAATAATTCCACCAGTTACTTCCTAAGGTTCTCTGTGTTGTTGGCAAAACCCGTAAGACCTCGAATTCTTTTAACCAAATCTCGAGAGGTCTTTTGGATTGTAATAACTCATTTATGATCTAATAGAAAATACAACACCTTTGACAGTCGACATAGGACCCCCTCCTGAGGTCTAAACCACTTTAAACCATTGTCTTTCACTTTGACACTCGTCTTCTCTCACCTGTCTGAGGTCTCGATGGGAGCAAATATAAGCCTGAAGTCACTTATAATTTTTAGTTCCATCAGTTTGGATCCTTCTCTTGGAATGAAAAGTTTAATTTCTTTAAAATACACATTTTACTCTATTTAAAATATCAACAAATGCCGTTTCGGTTCACTCTTTTGAAAAGATAGAAGCATAACAAGAAGGATGACCCTTAGATATGGGATTTTTAAACATTGATGGCTTAGATCCATGAGATAAAAAGAAAGAGAAAAGGGGTGAATTTATTGATGACTTGACCACCGTATACATCGATGAGAACGATCAAATCAACGAAGTTCAGATTGGTTCCATCTTTAGCCCTTCCCTTAGAGAAGAGCTCGTTCAGATCCAAAGGGAGAATAAAGATGTTTTCCCCTGACGCCACTCGAACATTATTATGGTGGACCCTGAAGTAATGGTTTATCACCTTAGCATTGACCCCAAATCACTATCGGGTCCGCTAAAAGAAGGGATTCTTTAACCTGGAGATGAGCAATGCTGTAGCCGAAGAGGTTCACAAGCCTAAATCATCTAGATTTAATAGGGAAGTCAAGTATCTAGAATGTATTTCTAACGTGGTATTAGTGCCTAAAGACATAACTAAATGGAGTATGTGTGTTTATTTTATTGCCCTCAACAAGGCATACCCTAAAGACTGCTATCCTCTGCCTCGAATTGACATATTAATAAACTCTACGAATTTCTATGATCTACTCTCCTTAATGGATGCTTATTCTGAATACAACCAAATTAAGATGGCCCCAAATACACCTTTTTATTCCCAGACCATCATTGGAGAAGATTTATATATGTACCTTACTGCCTCACAAACTACTATTAGCTCAGCTCTTATCGACGAAGAGCTTGGGGTTGAGTACTCTCTTTACTATATCAGTTGAGCCCTTCAGAAGGTTAAAATAAAATATTTGAGAATCAAGAAATTGGCCTTCTACCTCATCATCTCAGTAAAGTTCTCGAGGCCTTACTTTCAGTCCTACACCCTTGTGGTAATTGCCGATTAACCCCTACAATGGGTCCTCCATAAGCCCAACACCTCATGAAGACTTGTAAATTGGTCTATGAAATTAGGAGAATTTGACATCAAGTATCAACCCCCAAGTGATTTCAATGTCTAGACCTTAGTTAAATTTGTTGTGGAGTTCAAAAATATGTAGGAAGGGGAATAAGAGCCCACATTCTCTGGGGGGATGAGGTAATAGTAGCGTCTAAAGATCCCAGGTAACCCTTATTCCAGGAAATTGGCTTCACCTCTCCCTCATGGGTATTGCTGACGAATGGCACTTCAAATAGCTCACACAGTCGAGTTATACTTCACTTAACAATTATTGAAGGAGGTACTATCTCTCTTGCTCTCCATTTTAAATTCAAAGCCAATAATAATTAAGTAGAGTACGAAGCCTTGGTGGTAGGCCTAGGACTGGCTATCAACAGTAATACCCCACGTTTTTACAATAAATTATTTTTGGTTGAATTTAATTAAATAAATTTGTGAATAAATTAAATTGGTAGAATTTAAATTGAGAATAAATTGCTTGTTTGTGATTTCATACTTATTTGATTCAATTGTGCATAATGTGTTCACTCATAGAAAATATTTTATATGTTAGTTAAATTATTGTTAAATGGTGTCTCAACATAATAAAAGTGCATAATTTGGTTAGAAATAGTTTGGGAACATTCCAAAAGTAATTGGGAACTCGGTTGGGTGTTGTAGACATCTAAGTTTGGGCCCGGGGCATAAGTATACCCTTAAGGGAGTTATAAGGCCAATCCGGGTAGCGTTTCAGGCTTATTTGGGGGCCTAAAAGTGGAGGTTCAAGTTCAGTACGGGATCAGAGGTTATAATGTAGCGATTTATGACTTAAGAGGCTATTCCCATCCATTAGAAATCAACCCTAACAACCTAGAAAGGTTACCAAGGCTAGAGAAGGAAGGAAAAACAAGGATTCAAGATAGGGAGACTCCAATCCATAGTTAAAGGCCAGAATTCTGTTGCTAACTCAATTGAAATATGTTTCTTAATTCATCTATGCATTCACTCATAAGAATTCTGGGTTAATTGAATAAATGGATGATTTTGATTAATTGGAATAAAATTCTATGATTCTTAGAAAAAATCTAGAAATAATGGTTTTGAAGAATCAAGTGATTTGGCGACAAACCCGGAATTGGTGTCATGTTAATTGCGAATTGAACCTTAGAATCCATGTTATAAGATTTGTATTTTGATGATTTCAATTTATGTATTGATCTCTTAAATCTAAGATTGATTAGATGAGTAAGTATGATCAAATTGGGTTTAGATGGACTCTAATGTTAGATTTAGTTTTAGGGATTGTGGTGGTATGATCTTGTATTAATTTGATTATATAGTCATTTAAAAAGTGTAGTTGATTCATGAGGAATCTATATTCATTGATAAATAAAGGGTTAAATATTTGCTATGAAGCTTGGATTTAGGAATAGAAATCCCACATAGGAAATGGTAATAGTTCTGGCCACTGCCAGTTTGCGAATTAATTCGGCCTACAAGGCGAACCGATTCGGCTTGGGGGAGAAACGATTCGACCCTATAGGCGAATCGGTTCAGCTAATGGGCTTAGGTCAGAGTAGGATCGGGAAATGGTTTAGGTCATTTTTATGAACTCAAGAGAGTATGTGGGAGGTCCTCCAAGTGAGTGGGTAATTAATTAAAAATAGATTTGTGTCACTATTTATTAATTGGGAAATTTGGCAATTAACTAGATGGCTAATTTTAATGTAATAATATTAAATGGGAGATTAATGAGACTTCTTGAGGGTAATTATAGATTTAACTAGGTGAAAACCCGCGCGATGCGCGGGTGAAACAACATTGAATGCATAATAAATGAAGCCAATTGAGAAATTGAAAGTAGATTAAAAAAATGGGGAATAGAGTGTAAATGTAGAGTAATGGTGATAATTAAACAATATGTAGAAATGCTAAAAAAAATTGCCAAAGTTTTACATAGATCGAGACAATAAAGTAGAAATGGAATATAGTAGCAGAAAGTCTAATGTGATGAAGAAGATGGCACTCCTGAACATGAATCTACAACATCCTTTTTTCGTCTTTCACCAATGGTCCTAATTAATGAAAAATACATGTTAAAAAAATATTAGAATAGTATATTGTAAAGTTAAACATATGGTTAGTACATAATAAATTGAAATTACCCTGCCGCACGCTTCTTTTTAGAGATATGTTCGATTTCAACTCCAGTGGAAGGAATTGATTTATGTGAATATAATGAAGAACTAGTTAGAATTACCTAGATGTTGATTTGACTATCTCTGATAATGATAGGATCTTAATTGGGAATGAATGGACATGTTTTCTTGTAAGTAAATTAGATAGGGTGGGAATAAGGAGAAAAAATGTAGTAAAAATATCTCAAAGGTTATGTGTACAATACCTTTTGATTGGTTTTGTCACTCTTTAAATTAGATGTAAATCCGCGCGATGCGTGGACTACACAATTTTGATTGTCATCTTGCACATTTTGTGTTATCGATATTCTTGCCCTATGTAATAATAAATAATATAAATAACAATTTATAGTGGTATAAATATTGTAATTTCTAAAAAAAATCCAGCATTCAGAAAATCTTTGAGGACCCAAAAGATTATAATTAAATTACATAAATAAAATCTTAAATGGAATAAAACTCAATTATCTAACATAATAAAAAAATAAATATAAATATTAATCACCACTCAAGAATTATATAATTAAAAAGATAGCAAATTTTGATATATAAAATAAGGGAGCAAAAACAGATCCCTCCCTTTGATTATTCCCTTAGCAGTATGTTGTTCACATAATCAAGTTTGAAAGTCTCATGCTTTCGTCTTAGTAAGCTGAATATATAACTTCAACAATTGGAAATGAATAAAATGGTTCCATAAAATGAATAAGGCCGTAATTGGTCTCTCACAATAAGTTATATAATACAGGCAAACTGAATTAACAATCCCAAAATTTAAATTAGTTAAATTCATGAGAGATTGTTAATAGTTTATCCCTAAAAAAAATTCTGTTGTTACAACCCCATATGTGATTTCACTTTTATATGTGTAAACTAAAACTCAACAAAGAGATATATGTGTTCAAATTCCCCATTCCAATTTTCCAATACTGAAATACAATAATGATATAGAGTGTTTCTAGGGAGACCCTTAAATTGTACACAAAATAAAAACCCGATGATGTGTCAAAGCGAACCCATAAACACAAAAATACCAACCAATACCCGTGTGATACATCATCGGGTTTGAGTTTTGTGCATAGTTTTGAGGGCCTGCTTATAATTATTCAATGATATAACACCACATACTCACACCAATCACCCTCCCCAAACCCAAACCACTCGTAACCCAAGATCTCGTCATCACCCCCAAAACTCACTGAGTACACTCGTGGGAAACTCGACTTAAATTAGAAACATCAAATCGCCCCCCTCCTCTTGTTCATCTCATTGTCATTGCCACCTAGCTGTTCACCCAGCCCCACCAACTTCTCTCACTCCGACCGATCCACCCTCCTTCATCCCTTCCCCCAAGACAAAAACACTTTATACACATAATAGAACAATACATTACAAACCTTACCAAAGTCCCTATTTCATTGTAGAAGCACTACTGTAACAGTAATTAAAGCCATACCAAACATCTCTAGGGATAAAAGTGTTGTAATAAAAGGTAGCAGCCCTTGTATTATAGATGTACACCTCCACAGATTTGGATTTTCATCCATCGTATCCTCTCATGTACATATAACATATTTCATACATAAACTACCCGCTTATCTGAAACTTGTCCACAAAATACCACTCGAATGTCCTCGTTTATGAATCATCTAGCCTCACTATAGAAACCTAAATAATCCACAATTTGGACCAAATTAGTACACACCCATTTGGAATAAGTTCTTATGATTTTGTCATAGGAATGACCTGATTGCCATAAGCGTCACTAAAGGAGAGACTGATTTGATCATAGGTGTACCATGAAGAACACCTTGTCCTTATGCTCACAGTAAAAGAACAGTTCCTCACATTCTATCAATCAACAAACAGAATACAAAACATAAGTTCAACATGTTGTCTTCAAAAGTAAAACAAAACAAATTAGAGTTTTCTTTTCCAATTTCTCGATAACAAACACCACCACTAACCATTACGAATCGATAAAATAGAAAACATCACAGTTAATATTCTTCAAATCCAACACAAAAATAGTTCACAATATATGATAAATTACTTAAAAAAAACTATAGCTGATCTAGTAAATTCATATAAATGTGCGTTATGCATAGAAATTTGAAGCTTCCACCACCGCTAAACCATCGGAGGTTCCACCTCCATTGAACCGTCAGAGGAGAACGACAATGAAAAATGGGGCGGGAGTTTTTTCTTTTTTCATAGAGACATAAGATTTATGGTTGAGAAAAACACATGGTTAAAATACTACCAAAATCACAAATTTGATGGATACCTACTTTGGAGTTGCTCCAGCAGTCTTGACTGTTGCCACAACCACTGAAATTTCAGTGATAAACAGGCTCAGGAGTCCTGCCCATAAAAAAACCAATTTTCTTTATGAGAAGAAGAGAAGATGAGGATTTATTTGAAAGGTCGTAGAGAATTTATCAATAGGAGATAGAAGGCCTACAGTTGGTAATAGTAAAGACAATGGAAAAGTGAAAGGTTTTGTGTCTATTTGTGGCTCCCGAGAAAATTAGTGGAGAGAGGAGAGAGGAGAGAGGAGATAGGAGATATGAAGTACTCTTAAAATTAGAGTGACACATGGACACTCTAAAAAAAGGATTATTTAATTCATATGTATAGCATTTTAGAGAATATAATAGATTACCTATACATATGATGTGATAAAAATGTGTATTTATGTATATGTGTGAACATACCCATGTTCGTGGATGGCCTATCGGTTGATATTGCATACGTCTCGGGACCGTAGCACTTGTTAGCACATGTGGGCTAGGCATTGTGTAGGTAATTATTTGGGTCCTATGTAGCAGCTCCATTTATGAGGAGGTAGGTGTAAAGGCTGGGATCCATTATTACTGTCTGGGGTATGGACCGTACAATGGTGGATTTCGTAGGGACCGCCCCGCTTGTATGTGTTTTGTGATGTCCGTTTGGATAAGGGACTCCTCTAAAATTACCGATAGAGCACGAATGGGATGCTACATGTAGATGCCTTTATGTGTCTTACATATATGTAAGAACATATATAATTATATAAATTAATTGAGATTAAATCCATGTGTTCTAATGATGTAGACAATTGATAATGAACCCAATACTACGTAAAATGCATAATCGATGATATGTCATTTCTTGTGGGTAGTATCGTAGGGGTTATTCTTGGGACTAGGAGCATATGTGTAGGTGATCCGCTTCAGTTTATGACTTGTTCTGGATGCATTAAAAATATTATTTTATTATGGTAATTATCGGGCCTCATAATGGGGACTTGGGTTGTTATGCGTATTATATTGCACTTAGATGATGGGGGTGATACATACTGCATGCGAGTGACAATGGGTGGTGTATAATTTGAATTAATTGCATTATTGTACCTTATTTTTGTAAGTTAATTCTTGCAACTCTAGGGCACTGATCCAAATTACAAAAAATTTCCCCCCTTAGGTTTACATATACAGAGATAGCATGGATGACTGGAGATCAGACTTGCAGTCGTAATTGCACATCCATTACTTTAGTTCATTTGACTCTAGCATAGGTTATTATTTGCATTCTAGTCAGTTTATTATTTCAAACATTGTCTGGGCATAAGCTCGATTTTATTATTCAGTATTTTGGGATATTTGTTATACTTGAGTGGATGTTTTATATTAGTTGGAAGTTAGAATTTATTTCTTTGCCACTTGTGACTTAAATTGTTTGTTTGAATTAAAATTATAAACGTCATAATATGGTTTGATGCTGAGAATGATATAGATTATTAGACAAGCCCCATCTACAACGCATTGTATCTGGCCAACCTTTACATGGAAAATGGGGGTTTTTACATTTTGTATCAGATCATCCAAGTTCTAGAATCCTTAGGATTTGTGTTACGTTCATTGCGTTATGTGTTGCATTTTTTGATATGTAAATCCTATGATTAGAAATCGTTACATTCTTTGTGATTTGTTACTTAGATGGAACATTGTTTGCTTTCAGATGGAAAACGGTAGGCGAGGTAGACCACGACGTTTCACCACACAGGGGGAAAATGAGGAGGCTCAGTAGGAGCCATAGACACACCCATAACCACCACTATCCCCACCCATGGTTACTCCAGCAAACATTGCCCCAATAGTGATGCAGGTCGTCTTTATGACGATAAATACTATGCTACAACACTTTCAATAGAAGCATCCATCACCACCACCCCTTCAGAAGATCGTGCTACCTATTCAGGCATAGGGCTCCTTATGGGAGGAATCTAGGGAGGCTTTAACTAAGGAACATCCTCAAAAAAAATTTGGGAGTCCAGACATATTGGTGGCCAGTCAATGGAAGAAGGACATTCAACCACACTTGAGGATAGTTGAGTGCATGCCAGTGCACAAGCAGATGTTAGCTTCATTTTAACTGGTAGGGGAAGCCTTACAGTGGTGGGAGTCTATCACCACACTAGAGTAACGAGACATGTTGAGTATTGATGAGTTTTAGGTCAAATTTGAGGGAAAGTATTTACCACCAGCTATGAAATCAGAGATAAGGAGGAAGTTCATGAACCTTAAGGAGGAGGGTCGCGCGGTAGAGGAATATGAAGAGGAGTTTACCGCATTGTCTAATTTTACTGGAGACGAGGTAAACATCGAAGAGAAAAAGATGGAAAAGTTTGTGTTAGTGATGTCTTGTCACATCAGCCAATCATTATTGGGAAATATGACTTTTACCACCTACGCTTAGATGATGAATGCTGATTTGATGCATTGTTAGGACCACAAGTTATTTTAGAAGAGTAAGGAGGAGAAGAGAGATAGTGAAGAGATGTCAAGACAACAGGGTAAGACGAATTGGAATGGCAATCAGGGGACCCAACAATTTAAGGGGTTCAGGTGAGTGATCAACATAAGAGGTACATGGATTACAATGATCGAAACGAGCAGGGCTAGCAACAGAAAGGCCATCAGGGCTAGTGGTAGTAGGGTTGAGGCCAATAAGGCCAACAGGGGCAACAACAGGAGAGGTGTTAGTTTGAAGGAAATTGTTACGTTTATGGAGAGAAAGGACACTTAACAAGGAAGTGACCTCAGGGTAATCGAGAAATACGGAAGCTAGAGGGACAACGAGGGTACCAAGAACCCCATGAGCAGCGTTAGGCGTTGTCGACCCTGCTAGTGGCGACAATGCCAACACTACTAGTGCTACCCAACCCACCTCAGGGACAACAATCACAGTTACATCATGGGCCTGTGTATCACGTCAAGCATGGAGTGGGACCAACACCAACAAAGGAAGTGGAGGGTATGTTCCCTATCCTTATGCTTTTGGAGGACATATTTAGTTTGATACTAGTGCATAGTACTCCATTATTAATACTACTTTGTTAGTGCATCGAGTATGGTAGACTTAGCATTTTATACAGTGTTTAAGTTGATTAACCTGTGAGTAAAGCATCACCTATATGTTTCATGTGTAGAGGTATAGGGATTGACATAGGGAGACTTATATTGCAGCAGACCTACTTTCATTAAATATGTCGGAGTATGATAATATCCCAGAGATGGATCGGCAAGACACTTATAGGGCTTGTGATGATATTTTTGGGAATGTTAAGAGTTAATGGTCAACTGTAAAATGACTGATTGGACAATGGTGGTCATCATAGTTGTGAAAACTATTATGGGAATTATCATATTTGGGTTAGTATTGAGATTTGCATTTTGATTTGAATATTCGTACTCATGTTGTTACGTTTTATTCATCGCTAACATATATGTGTTGAGCATCTTTCTTGTCGTATTGTGTACTTCCCCATATTTTCTTTTAGTGGCAGGTTAGTGAGGATTTTGGGGCGCTATGGAGATTGATTTTAGTGAGGATTGTTTGGAAAAGATTTGTATTATTTTGATGTATAGAGCTTTGGAGATTTCTATTTTTATTCGAGTTAGATAGTTGTAATTTTAATTCGAGAGACTTGTTGTAATTGAAGAGATTGAGATTAGTGGATTTATATTATTGTGGGTTTATTTAGATGCTCTATACCTTGTCACTTGTGGATTTGGATTTATTTTATCGCATTAGCGCTCCGTTCTCTCTCCCCGGGTGGGCGGGGTGTTACACCTACATTGAGCATCCAGTAAAAATTTTGGACCATAAAGATCAAATATTATGAACCAACGTAATTCCACTGGTCAAAGTATTATGGCATAATAATTCAGTTGAAGAAGAAACATGGGAGTGGGAAGACGAAATAAAGGATAAATATCCATACTTGTTTGAAAATTAATGTAAGTAAAGTTTGGGGACCAAAATTTTTATAAGGAGGGTAGAATGTAATGACCCTGTGTTTATATGCTCACGTATATAGAGCGTTTTTACAATTGTGTGTTGCCTGGTATTTTATAATAATTATTATAGCTATGATATTTTGAGTTCTTAATATGACGAAGCCCATTTTTAAATTTGAAGGATCAACTGTAAAATGGGTCAAATTGAAGTTTTATGACACATCATAAGCTAAATAATAAGTTTTGGGGTAGAAATATAATTTTATGAAACTTTAGGGCCCTTGTTTAAATAAAGAAAGTTTTAGGGGCAAAATGAAAAATAAAAAGGAGCTTTCTATAAATAGAATATTTTCAAGGACCTCTAAGAAATATTGAAAATATATAGTGTGAAATTACCAAAATGCCCTTTATGTATAAAATGACCCTACCCTTAATACCTTTCCAGTCATGCTTACACATGTAATCCATATAGATAAAGCTTAAACACATTTCGTCTTTAGTGAGAAAGCTAAAACACGTGTCGTAACTCGGTGAAATAAGACTGCAAGACCCTTTCGTTCCTCAACGTGAACTCGGCATTATAAAGGCTTGATCAGGTAGATACATATCAACGTCGTGATATCTTTGGAAAATTATATATATGAACTTTATGATCATTTCAATCCACACCAATTCCTTGAGAAATACGGAGAGAAAGCGTGGGAAAGTTTAAGAAGGAGTTCATTGA
This sequence comes from Sambucus nigra, assembly GCA_949130495.1. Lineage (NCBI taxonomy): Eukaryota > Viridiplantae > Streptophyta > Magnoliopsida > Dipsacales > Adoxaceae > Sambucus > Sambucus nigra. The sequence goes on from OX422224.1 coordinate 382,546,061, forward strand.
ATCTTAAGATTAACGTATGTGGTCGAAGACTCAATATCTGTAACTTCGAACTTCAGTTTTAGGTGAGTACTCTATGACATTCCTTCTGTATTTTGATTGTATGATATTATGAAAACTATTAATATCTTATGATGTGATTTTATTATCAAAATACATCTGATACCGATGATTCTATCGTTTGTTACCTGTGTATATCTCTCGACATATACATCTGATTTGAATTATTCGGCCTATGGAAACTCTCTTCCTATGTTTTCCTTGACTACTGGGTGGAAATATTAGGGTGGTACCTTCCCAGCAGGTTTATCGCTGGTGTGCCCTAAACAAGGCGTTGTTCCAGAGATCATGATTTTCTATCTGTATTATTATCGGGTGGAAACATTTGGTAACACTATCTGTCTCGGTATTATAGCGTACAAGGCCACTAAAATCGAATAATTAATATATTTCTCAATTGCTTATCCGTTATTTTCTGAACTGTTTATTCTGAAAATATATACTGTCAGTTACTTTATCTATATCACTCTAAATTCCTATCTCTATATATATGCCTTCTTTATAACTTGAATAGGTATCAATTTTCTAAAAAAAAATGGAATGTATGGAAATTAAATCTCATTCGGCTTTTAGCTGATGTTGTATAAATAATATTTTTGGGAAATTAGTAGGCTCTCGGAGGGAACATAAAAGGACTATGTTGAAGATTTGACTTTTAGATATCTTTTTGTTACTTTATGTAAATTGCTTAGTGTATCTGATAGAACATGTAATAAGTTTTAAAGTTTTTCTAAAGTTGTAACTCATTAATTCTTTTAATGTATATGAAGTTTCCTTTTAGAAAACTCTCATGACGTAATTCTTTCATTTTCAGTATTTTATGATTCATAACCTTGTGATTGTATTTCCGCTGCAATCATTCTAAGAAATATTTGAAAGTAAGAATATTTGTTGCCTTGGTGGCATGTTAAGACACTTGTTCCCTACTACTATATTGGGTCGGGGTTGTGATAGAGGTGGTATCAGAGCATAGGTATGAACCAGTAGACTAGTGAACATACATTATAGATTTTAAGTTTACATACATAGTATATAGGATTAAATATTCGACTTATGTGATAATCCTCCATATGTCTTACATTCTACATCATGGTTCTTATAAATTGCGATCTTGAGATTGTATAATACATCTTACATTTGTCCATGACTGTAGAAAATGACCAAGACAATATCAACTATGGGAACTAGTGGTTCAGGTGTGGAAGGACTGGAAGGTTCATATAAGGCGATTGAAAGACTAGCAGATATTGTGGTGCACCAGGTGAATAATGGAGTGCCAAGGAATATTTAACTACGTAGATGTACTATTGAACAATTCAAGAAGTTGAACCCGCCATCATTTAAAGGTACTCCTAACCCTATTGAAGAAAAAAGTTGGGTGATGCAGATGGAAAATATGCTCAATGTTCTTAAGTGTACTGATGAACAAAGGGTTGCATTTGCAACGTTTATGTTAGAAGTTGAAACTGAGCTTTGGTGAAGAATGCCTAAGAGAATACACGAGGAAATGAATACTTACATAGGTTGGAATGACTTCTTAGTGCTCTTTTATGAGAAATATTTTCCTAAAACGGTGAAAGATGAAATGGTAGCTGTGTTCATGAGTCTAGTGCAAGGCAATATAACGGTTAGTTAATACGAGGAAAAGTTTATCGAGTTATCCTATTGTGTGTGACATATTATTATAACTGACGTTTTAAAAGTGAAGAATTTTGAACGTGGGTTAAGGTTGAATATTCGTAATCAAATTTACATACTAAAGTTCACATCATATATTGATGTCATGACTATGTTTATGATAGATGCGAGGTATAGAGAGGAGTAAAATGGAATTAGAGATGGTTAGAGGTAGATTGGGTAAAAAATAGGGAAGATCCTACAAAATAGAAATAATTTTAGGAGTACATTCAATGTTGGGGAGCTAGTGATAACAAACAGTACAATAACAATATATGTCAGCGATGTGGAAAGATGAATGGAGGACGACCTTGTTATAGGGATTTGGGATCTTATTTTAGATGTGGACATAAAGGACGTCAGATTAAAGACTGCCCAACCCTATCAAGGGTTCTTATACAACCTTTAGGTGAAAATAAGGGCCAAGGTAAACATGGTAGAGTTTTTGCACTTTCTGATACCTAAGCTTCTAATGCAGTAGTGTCACGTACAATTTCTATATGTGCATAACCTTTTCAAGTTTTAATAGACCCTAGTTCAACCTATTCATTTGTGTCTGTACATTTTGTTAACCGATTTCCTAATATGCCTGAACCCTTGAATCATAACGTACATGTTTCTACTCCTTCAGGTGAGTTATTAACAAGAACATTAGTATATAAGTCTTGCCCTATAGATTCTATTAGTCATAAACTATTCACCGATTTGATAGTCTTAGACATAAGAGATTTTAAAGTCATTTTAGGAATGGATTGGTTAGCATCGTATCATGCTAAGGTAGACTGTTTTGAGAAGAGAGTTACTTTCCAAATTTCTAACCAACCAGACTTCAGTTTTGAAGGAACTGGCATCATATCTCCGATATGTATTATCTATGCAATGAAAGATTATATTTTTCTTAAGAAGGGATGTTAATAATTTCTAGCAACTGTTACTAGTTTATAAATAATAGAGCCCAACTTATAATATATTCCTATAGTTAAACATTTTTCGGATGTTTCTCCAGATGAGTAACCCGGTCTACCTCCCAATAGAGAAATAGAATTTACCATTGACCTTATCCCTAGAACCATACCAATCTCAAAACTACCTTATCGAATGGCATCTTTAGAATTAAGGGAATTAAAAGTTCAATTACAAGATCTGTTAGACAAGGGTTTTTTAGACCAAGTGTATCCCGTTGGGATACTCCAACATTATTTGTTAAAAAGAAGGATGGGACGATGAGGTTATGTATAGATTATCGTGTACTAAATAAGGTGACCATTAAGAATAAATACCCCTTACCTCATAGAGATGATTTATTTGACCAACTTCAAGGTGCATAAGTATATTCAAAGATTGACCTTAGGTTAGGCTATCACTAATTGAAGATTAAGGAAGATGATTATTTGAAATCAGCTTTTCTTATTATATATGGTCACTATGAATTTCTTGTGATGCCATTTGAACTAACTACTGCACCAACTGCTTTTATGGATATGATGAATAGAGTCTTTAGATAATATTTGGATCAGCGCTTGGTTGTTTTCATTGATGACCTCCTTATTTATTCTAAAAATATCTAAGAACATGAAAAGCATTTAGAGATAGTGTTATAAATCCTTAGGAGGGAGAAATTATATGCGAAATTAATGAAATGTGAGTTTTGGTTACTTAGTGTCTCATTTTTAGGTCATGTCATTTCTAAGGAGGGAGTGTTGGTTTATTCTCAAAAGATCAAGGCTATTCTAGATTGGCCTAGACTAACTAATGTGACAAAGATTCGTAATTTTCTTGGATTATCAAGTTATTATCAAAGATTTGTCGAAGGATTTTCTAGTATTGCCAAAGCTCATTCCATATTAACATAAAAGAAGGTGAAATGTAAACGGTTTGAGGAAGTGAAAAAAACGGTGCTAATGCCGTTTAATACAAGATTAAACTGTATAAGCAACTCCAAGATGTTTGTTGAAGAAACCCTTTTCTTTTGAAAATAAAAAAGATAAACAACAAGATGTGTTTACAAAAACTTATGTACGAGAGTAATCAAGACTTTGTAATCAGTTTTTAAAACTAAGACAGTTTCAAAAATTCAGCACACTATAGAATGAGATGAGGAGATGAAGATAATCAGAATACACAGTTTTTAACGTGGTAAAACCTCTCCCAATAGAGGAAACATCCACGGTGACTTCTAAGTCACAAAAGTAAAAATCCACTAACAACAAATAGCAGTTACAAACAATACAACATACATGCACGAAAATCAACCTATTCTAAGTTTAGGAATATACCCCACTTGGTGTCCTTCTAACTTCTCTTAGATCTGATTGTTGATGATGTTCTTCCAGTTTGATAACTTCCTTTGCTTTAGCTTCCTTACGTCGACTCAATAATCTTTGATCTTATTCACAACACTTCCAGTGTGGTAGTGTGTTAAGTGTTTGTGATGTGATTCCTATCAACATGGACGAACTCACACACACTTAGTTTTACAGACACTCCTAGAAAATTACATATAAAGACTATATGCTGTGATTTTCTTTTCTTTCTTTCTTACAGAACTTGTAACCTTTTTGACCTTTAAATATATCCCAGATTCCACGGATATCTTGCTTCTAAATCGGTCAAGATCTTAATCAATCTCTGTTTTAATAATATTTTTGAGATCGAAAATCTCCAAGTGTGAATCCAACTAGGTCAAGGTTAAGTTTCGTAAGAATAGAAACCATAAAACATTTTCAAAACTATATCAGTAAGGATTTTCTTAAATAGAGAAAGAAACATGAAGATCTAGTGAAATATAACATGCAGAGTGTAAATCTACAATTTCTATGAAGAAGAAATACAGATCTTCACACGAATGTTTAAGTTGGTAATAAGATCACTGATTAAGAGACTACAGCTTCAATATGAACAACCAAGTAACACCACTCTCTCTCAAACACTCAAGGTTGTGTTTGGGGTTATGAGTATACGAAGGTTTGAATCAGATTTGAAGTGTTTAGGGTTAGGGTTAGGGTTTGGCTAACACAGTTTTCCCTTTCTCTCTCTTCTCTCTTTTCTTTTCTCTCTTCTCTCTCACTTCTCTCTTCTCTCTATTTTTTTCTCTCAGAAATGACGACTGCCAAAAGTCCTAAAGGTTGAGAATTAGAGGTCTTTTATAGGAGTGGAGGAAGGTTCTGGATAGTCGAAGGCAATCAAGGGCTGAGATTAAGTCTTCTTAATATTGACTTAATCCAAGGGTTATAAGAAGGCGGTGGTTAAATCGAATGTGATTGGTTCATAGAATAGCACAATGATAGGTTTAAAAAACATGCAGGCCATCGATAAGGATTGATCTAACGATCAACAAACCACCAGGCAACCCTCTCACATAACAAACACAAATTGATGCATCAGGAAGGTGACAAGTGTTGGCCTATAAGTGGCTTACAAACGCGCGTCAAATTTAATTATAGGCAGCACCCTGAAGTCTCTAGCGCATTTACATTCTACCCAATCAAACATTCTAATGAAAAATGAATTTTTCAAAATAACAAATTAACCCCACAAATTTTATAATCACACTTTTATTAATGAAAACATTATTTTAAAAATGTTTAAAAAAATCCCAAAAAATTATTAAAACAACATTTTAAGGGGAATTTAACACACAATCAATTTTAAGCAATATATAAACATGTATGCACTTCTAATGTGTGTAGTGTGATTAAATTTACACCTTCTTGGATTATTGAAGAGGATTAGAGAGATTAATTCTGAGGCTCTTTGGATTCTAGGTTAGACAACCAATTTTGTCATTATTTCCAAATTAGTTGAGCACTTATACAATAAAGACTTAAGAAAGTCAAATGTATAAGGTGCTTCAATCTCCCCCTTTGGAAATATGAGACAAAATCTCCTTTGAGTTATATTAAACTCTTAGGTAACCAAAAAAAAAAAAAAAAACAGTCCTATACAAAAGATACTATCTACCCATTTCCTAGAAAGTCAAAAATTACATAACTCAACTATTTACAAAATTTGTACACTAGAAAAGGTAGACAATCAGTATAAGAGATTCCTGCAAATATGCACACTAAGATCAAGCAGTTTAGATGAAATGTGAACAAAACATTGAACCCTTAAGACTCAAATTTCTCCCCCATTTTGTCTCAAATGGACAAAGGGTAAAAATTAAGGTCTTCAGAGTTTAATCAACACATACCATATCTATAGAATTACGCAAATACAGAAATCTGTTATAGTCTAAAGGTTTAGTGAACATGTTTGCAAGTTGCAGATCAGTAGGCAGGTAATGGATTTCTAACTCCTTAGTTTCAACAAGTTCGCGTATAAAATGATGTCTTATCTTAATATGCTTAGTTCGCGAGTGTTGAACCGGGTTTTTAGATATGTTAATAGCGCTTTGATTGTCACAATACAATTGTAACTGATCTTTTTGAATCCCATAGTCGCTTTACATTTGTTTTATCCATAACAATTGAGCACAACAACTTCCTGCTGCTATATATTCGGACTCAGCCGTAGATAAAGATCTGCAATTCTATTTTTTGCTACTCCAACCAACTAAATTATTGCCGACATAATAATAGGCACCTGATGTACTTTTACTGTCATCAGTACATCCGGCCCAATCAGCATCAGTATACCCTATGATGGTATTGCAGGTATCGTTAGTGTACCTAAGTCCACGATTAAGAGTTCCCTTTATGTACTTTATTATACATTTGACACACGATAAATGGCTCTCTTTAGGGTTATTCTGGTAACGAGCACACAGACATACAACATACATTATATCTGGTAGTGAGGCAGTTAGATAGAGTAGGCTACCAATCATACTATGATAAAGTGTGGAATCAACTGACTTTCCATTTTCATCTTTACATAATTTAACAGTAGTACTCATAGGCGTTTTGGCAACTTTAGCATTATCTAAGCCAAATTTCTTAACAAGATCTAAGGCATACTTAGTTTGAGAGACAAATAGTCCATCAGAATTCTGTTTCACTTGAAATCCTAAGAAAAGCCGTAGCTCCCCCATAAGGGACATGTGAAACTCCTTATGCATAATAGCAGAAAAAGATTTAACTTCAGATGTTGAAGTAGACCCAAAAATGATGTCGTCTATAAAGACTTGGGCTATAATAATGTTTTTGTCAAAATGTTTGACAAAGAGGGTCTGGTCATTTCCTCCTCTCTTAAAACCCTTATCCAACAAAAAGTTGGAAAGGCGTTCATACCAAGCTCGAGGAGCTTGTTTTAATCCATACAAAGCCTTTTTTAGACGAAAGACATGGTCAGGGTATTTAGGGTCAATGAACCCTTTGGGTTGTTCTACATACGTTTCTTCGGACAGAATTCCATTGAGGAAGGCATACTTGACATCCATTTGATAAAGAGTAAATTTTAAGTGACAGGCTATGGAGAAAAGAAGTCGAACAGATTCAAGACGAGTGACAGGGGCAAATGTCTCGCTAAAATCTATTCCTTCTATTTGGGAGTAACCTTGAGCAACTAGTCTAGCTTTGTTTCTAAGGATTACCCCATTTTCATCAGATTTGTTCTTAAAGATCCAACGTGTGCCAATAACATTTTTTTTGAGGCCGGGGTACAAGATACCAGACATCGTGAATGACAAATTGTAAAAGTTCTTCCTGCATAGCAGAAATCCAGTGTGTGTCATTCAATGCTTCATTAACATTTTTCGCTTCCACAAGGGAGACGAAACATGCATAATTAGCATAATTTCTTAACTGGGATCTAGTACGAACTGGCTCATTAGGATTACCAACCACGTTGTCAATGGGATGATCTTTAGAGACCCAGCCAGGTACTTCTGGACTCTCAATAGGTAATGAGTCATCTATTTCTGGTGAATCAGTTTTGAAATCATTTTCAGTTTCAACCACAATAGGTGATTCAGATATCTTATTTTCGACAATAGTGTCGCTAACAATTACATTTATCGATTCCATAAGGGCATTAGTACGCAGATTGTATATACGATAAGCACGACTGTTTGGAGAGTATCCTAAGAAGATGGCTTTATCACCACGCGTCTCGAATTTAAACAAATGTTCTCTGTCTTTACAGACATAACACTGACTTCCGAAAGTTCTTAGATATTTCAGATTAGGCTTCTTACCGTACCACAACTCATAAGGGGTCTGTTTAGAGTTTTTTCTAAGGTAAACCCTATTAATGATATGACATGCTGTTCTAATAGATTCTACCCAGAAGTATTTAGGTAGAGATTTGGCATGCAACATGACACATGCCATCTCTTGAAGAGTTCAGTTTTTCCTTTCAGCAATACCATTCTGCTGAGGAGTCTTAGGGGCACTGAATTCGTGTTTGTAACCATTGTAGTCACAATATTCAACTATTCCCGTGTCTATGAACTCTCTCCCTCTATCGCTACGAATGCGATTGACTTGTGTGTCCTTCTCATTTTCAATTCTTAGTAAAATTTTCAAAAAATTCTGAAACGTGTCAGATTTTTGTTTCAAGAAGGCAACCCAAGTGAATCGTGTGAAATCATCAACCATGACAAGGATATAACTGTGTCCACAAAGACTAATAGTTCTAGAGGGACCAATAAGGTCCATATGGATGAGATCTAGAGGTCTAGAGGTGAGAATGTCTTTAACTTTTTTATGCGAAGTCTTAACTATTTTTCCTTCCTGGCAATGACCACAGACAACACTGGAAATAGGTTTAATTTAAGGAATTCCTCTAACAATCTCTTGACTAGACAATCTACCAAGGATATCATAACTTAGGTGACCCATATGATTATGCCAAATTTCATTGTCATCCATTCTGAAAATTTTACAAGTTTCAGAACTAGTCTTGACAGTATAACAATTGTCAGGTGTTCTAAATCCGGTAATAATGCATTTACCTTTATCATTTAGAATTTTACAATTGTTCTCTGAAAAGGTAACTGTATGGTCAGAGTCACAAAATTGTGATATACATAGGAGGTTGGCTTTAAGGCCTTTAACTAAAAGTACATTTTCGAGAGTTGGCATTCCCTCTTCTTTTAAGGTTCCTTTACCTATGATCTGGGATGAAACTCCGTCACCAAAGACTACTTTGCCTCCAACAAATCTGGTTTTGTTTAAGAGTTTGGTTTCATCTCCTGTCATATTTTTGGAGCATCCTGAATCTAAGTACCAACCAGATGAAGCGTATTCATCTTTTAAGGCAGTGATAACAATGTTACACTTCATTTGGGGTAAAAGATCATCTTTTCTAATCCAAATAGCTCTTGTTTTAATTTTGCGCAAGTTTTCCCTCATTTGATAAAATTTTCGAGAAGTAGATTTTTGTCAAAAAATATTTGGATCAACAAACTGATTATTGTTGAAAATTTGAGCTTTTGGTTTAGGAAAGTTTCTGGGAGCCTTTCTCTTAAATGAACTCTTAGTTTTGGTCTTTCTATTCCTGTAGTTAGAGTTCTTGTCAGGTTGTCTTGGAAGGACATAATGGTTACGATTTTGCCTAGAATAGTTAAAGTTCTTGTAAACAGGAGTGTTGTACACAGGGGTGTTCAGACGTCTAGCATAACAACCTTCAAAGGAATGACCATAAATGTCACAATAGGAGCAATATTGATTGCTTGAGGGATGAAATTCCTTAGGAAAACTTCTAAAGATTGGTTTAACAGCATTCTATTCAGAATTCTTATTCCTAGGAGGTATGGTCTTAAAGGTAGAGTCAGCCTTTCTAATCAAAGGACAGATGTATTTAGTCTTAAGTGCAGTGTCAGCCTTAGAATTACTAGACTCTCCAATGTCTGTCTGTTGTTGCTTTTGATCAAATTCCTTTTTAATAAAATGAAAGTCTGGACATGTTTTAATTGGTCTTTTGCCCCCAGACACAAACTTAATAGGTTCAAGATTTGTAGTTTGTGGTTTGTTCTTAGGGAAAAATCCAATACCGGTTCTATCATCGGAATTGGTCTTGGAGTCAACAACAAATTCAGTAAAACAATTTGAATTGTTTTCAAACTTAGAAATTTTTTTGAAAACAGTAGCTATCTTTGTTTTTGCTTCCTCCAGTTCTAATAATGTTCCCTTGTATTTCATTTCCAGGGTTTCATTAGTTTTAGTCAACTCTTTTAATTTTTTATCAAAAGTTTCAATTTTGGATTGATGAGACAGACACTGGTTAGTGTACTCTTCGGCATTCAGCTTCACAATAAGACTTAGATCATCTAATTTCTTAGTCAGGTCTTTAACAGTCTTCTCCAGTCTAGTGCCTTTTTTGAGAGTTTTAGCATACAAAGTATGAATATCTGGGAGGTCATCTGTGTCTGAGTCGCTAAGTGAAGTGTGTGTAGTGACCCCTAACGATTCAGTTTTAGTACTCACGCACCCATTTACATCGTCATTATCGATATCACTTTGACTCACACACACGGAACTAGAGCTAGTAACATTTTCAGATAATAGAGCATGTAGGCCAGTCAAAGCAGTATTCACACAAGCAGGAGTAGGAGCATCATTATCACACACAGGCATATCATCATTGTAAATGATCTTAGCATAAAAGGACATGCAAGGGTCAAGTACATTTGATGACTCAAGTTCCTCTTCATCAGAGTCACTTGAATCATCCCAAGTTTTACAGACATTGGCTCTATTGTGTGTGTTGGTTTTATTCAGATTAACTTTGCAATCGTGAGCAATGTGACCTAGTTTCCCACATCTAAAACATTCAATCTTTTTAAGGTCTCTGTTAGATTTGAATTTGTTGTCCTTAGGATGTTTGTCAATGCCTCTCTCATGAGGTTTGGGATTAGACACAGTAGGATAATTAGGCTTGCCTTATTTAGTTGCCTGTTTGTTTCTAAATTTAACAATTTTCTTAAATTGTTTAGACATTAAGGCAATCTTATTATCTAGTTTGTCTATATCACACTCCTTATCAGAGTCAGAGTTGATCAAATTAGTCTCAAGTTTAGATATCTTAGAGGCAAAACTCAAATTAGAGTTGGGTTGTTTTCTTTGTGAATGATTTAATTGTTTCTTAAAATCTAATTCCATTTCCACAGTCCTAAGTTTGCTACTGAGTAACTCAGGGGTAAGGTTTTGATCACTCATTTCCTCAATAGCATACCTCTTACTGTCAAACTTTTGTGGTAATGATCTTAGAATTTTAGAAACAATCTCATTCCTATCATATGTAATACCATTAGCATGCAACTTAGTAACTATATCAGTTAAGTTCATGTAAAAGTCATCAAAAGACTCAGAGTCAGACATAATTAAAGAGTTGTACTGCTGGGTAAGCATTTGAGTTTTAGCATCTTTAACTCTTGAGTCTCCTTCATGGGCAGTGATTAATGTGTCCCAAGCTTCCATAGAAGTGGCACAAGATGAGATTCTCTTGAACTCATACTCATTAATAGACATAAAAATGGCATTCTTGCCTTTATTGTTATTTCGAGAAATAGTTTTCTCTTCTTGGGTAAACTCACTTTAGATTTTCTTTACCCTCTCATCACTTCCTTCAGTGGATAGTTTAGTAGGATAAGTGTATCCGTTTTCAATAATGTCCCAGACATCATCTCCTAAAGTCCCTGGGATGAAGGCAACCATTCTTACTTTCCAGTATGCAAACTTGTTTCCATCAAAAAGTGGAGGTCTGGACAGATTACCAAACCTTTCATTCTTCTCGTCCATAGTTAGGTTTTTCAGAAAACGATTTCAGAAACACAAGTTCTTTTTGAAATAAAAGTTTACAGGGCTCTGATACCAATTGAAAAAAATGTTGCTAATGCCGTTTAATACAAGATTAAACTGTATAAGCAACTCCGAGATGTTTGTTGAAGAAACCCTTTTCTTTTGAAAATAAAAAAGATAAACAACAAGATGTGTTTACAAAAACTAATGTACGAGAGTAATCAAGACTTTGTAATCAGTTTTTAAAACTAAGACAGTTTCAAAAATTCAGCACACTATAGAATGAGATGAGGAGATGAAGATAATCAGAATACACAGTTTTTAACGTGGTAAAACCTCTCCCAATAGAGGAAACATCCACGGTGACTTCTAAGTCACAAAAGTAAAAATCCACTAACAACAAATAGCAGTTACAAACAATACAACATACATGCACACAAATCAACCTATTCTAAGTATAGGAATATACCCCACTTGGTGTCCTTCTAACTTCTCTTAGATCTGATTGTTGATGATGTTCTTCCAGTTTAATAACTTCCTTTGCTTTAGCTTCCTTATGTCGACTCAATAATCTTTTATCTTATTCACAACACTTCCAGTGTGGTAGTGTGTTAAGTGTTTGTGATGTGATTCCTATCAACATGGACGAACTCACACACACTTAGTTTTACAGACACTCCTAGAAAATTACATATAAAGACTATATGCTGTGATTTTCTTTTCTTTCTTTCTTACAGAACTTGTAACCTTTTTGACCTTTAAATATATCCCAGATTCCACGGATATCTTTCTTCTAAATCGGTCAAGATCTTAATCAATCTCTGTTTTAAAAATATTTTTGAGATCGAAAATCTCCAAGTGTGAATCCAACTAGGTCAAGGTTAAGTTTCGTAAGAATAGAAACCATAAAACATTTTCAAAACTATATCAGTAAGGATTTTCTTAAATAGAGAAAGAAACATGCAGATCTAGTGAAATATAACATGCAGAGTGTAGATCTACAATTTCTATGATGAAGAAATACAGATCTTCACACGAATGTTTAAGTTGGTAATAAGATCACTGATTAAGAGGCTACAACTTCAATATGAACAACCAAGTAACACCACTCTCTCTCAAACACTCAAGGTTGTGTTTGGGGTTATGAGTATACGAAGGTTTGAATCAGATTTGAAGTGTTTAGGGTTAGGGTTAGGGTTTGGCTAACACAGTTTTCCCTTTCTCTCTCTTCTCTCTTTTCTTTTCTCTCTTCTCTCTCACTTCTCTCTTCTCTCTATTTTTTTCTCTCAGAAATGACGACTGCCAAAAGTCCTGAAAGGTTGAGAATTAGAGGGCTTTTATAGGAGTGGAGGAAGGTTCTGGATAGTCGAAGGCAATCAAGGGCTGAGATTAAGTCTTCTTAATATTGACTTGATCCAAGGGTTATAAGAAGGCGGTGGTTAAGTCGAATGTGATTGGTTCACATGATAGAACAAGGATAGGTTTAAAACACATGCAGGCCATCGATAAGGATAGATCTAACGATCAGCAAACCACCAGGCAACCCTCTCATATAACAAACACAAATTGATGCATCAGGAAGGTGACAAGTGTTGGCCTATAAGTGGCTTACAAACGCGCGTCAAAGTTAATTACAGGCAGCACCCTGAAGTCTCTAACGCATTTACATTCTACCCAATCAAACATTCTAATGAAAAATGAATTTTTCAAAATAGCAAATTAACCCCACAAATTTTATAATCACACTTTTATTAATGAAAACATTATTTTAAAAATGTTTAAAAATGTTTAAAAAATTCCCAAAAAATTATTAAAACAACATTTTAAGGGGAATTTAACACACAATCAATTTTAAGCAATATATACACATGTATGCACTTCTAATGTGTGTAGTGTGATTCAATTTATACCTTCTTGGATTATTGAAGAGGATTAGAGAGATTAATTCTGAGGCTCTTTGGATTCTAGGTTAGACAACCAATTTTGTCATTATTTCCAAATTAGTTGAGCACTTATACAATATAGACTTAAGTAAGTCAAATGTATAAGGTGCTTCAGGAAGTTGAGAATAATTTTCCAGAACTTAAGAATCGATTAGTAACGGCCCCAGTTTTGACTATTCCATCTGGGAGAGGGGGATTTTTGATTTATAGTGATGCTTCTAAATTTTTTTTGGATGTTTACTTCTGTAAAATGGAAAAGTAATAGCTTATGCCTCGAGACAATTAAAACCACATGAGCGGAATTATCCAACCTATGACTTAGAATTAGCAGCGGTAATTTTTGCTCTTAAGATTTGGAGACATTATTTGTATGGTGAGACTCGTGAGATTTATATCGATTATAAGAGTTTAAGATATATATTTACTCATAAAGAATTGAATATGAGACAAAGAAGGTATTTAGAATTGAGGAAGAATTATGATTTAAATATTCATTATCACCCAGGGAAAGCTGATATAGTAGTTGGTGCTTTAAGTAGAAAGTATACACCGAATCTAGCATGTGTTATTACAAGTTAGGAAGCTCTGTTGAAGGATTTAAAAAGTATAGAAATAGATATTTGTATTTATAATAAAGGAGGAATAATCGTAAACTTACGAGTTCAACCCATGTTGATGGAAAGGATCAAAATTGCACAAGTAAATGACATTGAAGGGAAGATAATCGAATTTGTGTTACGAGATGGTATATTGAGGTTTGGAAATAGAGTGTGTGTTCCACATAATGCCCAACTAAAGAGGTAAATTTTGGAGAAAAAGCCATTACTCAAGATTCACATTTCATCCAAGATGTACAAAGATGTATATGGATCTTTGAGAAGTATTTTGGTGGAATAACATGAAAAGGGAGATAGCAAAATTTGTATCTCACTTTTTGGTTTGTCAAGAAGTGAAAGCTGAACATCATAAACCATCAGGATTACTACAACCCCTACCTATCCCTGAGTGGAAATGGGAACATATTACTATGGATTTTGTGACAGGTTTGCCAAGGATAAAAAATGGTAATGATTCTATTTGGGTGATTACTGATAGGTTAACTAAATATGCTCATTTTCTTGTCATTAAGATTACCCATTCTTTACAAAATTTAGTTAGTTGTATGTGAGGGAAATTATTAGACTTCATGGAACACTAATTTTAATTGTTTCTGAACATGGCCCTAGATTCGTGTCTTGCTTTTAGAAAAGCCTACAAGCAGCCGTGGGAACAAAATTAAATTTAAACACCACTTTTTTTCCTTAAACAGATGGACAATCTGAGAGAACCATCCAAACCTTAGAGTATATGCTTAGGGCATGTGTAGTTGATCTGAAAGGAAACTGGGTTGATCATTTATCGTCAGTATAATTTACATATAGTAATAGTTATCAAGTAAGTATTCAAATGGCTCCATATCTGGTAATCTATGGTAAAAGGTGTCGTTCCCCTGCATTTTGGGTAAAATTTGGAGAAAGAAAATTGTTGGGACTAGAATTGATTCGAATCACAACAGAGAAAGTGAAATTGATATAAGACCGACTTCAAATCGCTAAAAACCATCAAAAGCGTTACGTCGACAATCTCCACTGATGGTTGGAATTCCAAAGAGGATATTATGTGTTCTTGCGGGTATCACCAGCAAAGGGAGTAATCTTATTTGGGAAGAATGGGAAGGTAAGTCCAAGATACATATGAACTTTTGAAATCCTTGAAAGGATAGGAGCTATTGCATAGACTTACCCCTTGAACTCTCTAGTGTGCATAATTTGTTTCATGTTTTAATGATGAAGAAATACATCCTAAATCCAGCACATATCTTAAGTCATGAACCTCTTCAAGTTAGACAAGAACTGACCTACATTGAGCACCCAGTAATTTTGGACCATAAAGATCAAATATTACGAACCAAGGTAATTCTGCTGGTCAAAGTATTATGGCACAATCATTCCGTTAAAGAAGAAACATGGGAGTGGGAAGACGAAATAAAGGATAAATATCCATACTTGTTTGAAAATTAATGTAAGTAAAGTTTGGGGACCAAATTTTTTATATGGAGAGTAGAATGTAATAACCCCGTGTTTATATTCTCATGTATATAAAGAGTTTTTACAATTATGTGTTACTTAGTATTTTATAATTGCTATTACAAATGAGATATTTTGAGTTCTTAATATGAAGAAGGCCATTTTTAAATTTGAAGAATCAACTGTAAAATTGGTCAAATTAAAGTTTTGTGACACATCTTAAGCTATATGATATGTTTTGGTGTAGAAATGTAATTTTATAAAACTTTTAGGACTTGGTTTTAACAAAGAAAGTTTTAGGGGCCAAAATGAAAAATAAAAAAGACTTTTTTACAAATTTAATATTTTTAGGGACCTCTAAGAAATATTGAAAATATTCAATGTTAAATTACCAAAATGTCATTCATGAATAAAATGACCGTTATACCCTTAATACCTTCCCACCTCGTGCTTGACACCTTGTGCTTACACATGTCATCCAAAAATATAAAGCCTAAACACTTGTCATCTTTAGAGAGAAATATAAAACACATGTCGCAGCTCGATCAAAATAAAACTGCAAGACCCTTCGTTATGCCACATTTCAATGCTGACTCGCCATTATAAAAGCTTGGTCAGCTAGACACATGTTAACATCATGATATCTCTGGAAAAATATAAATATGGCCTTAAGGATCATTCGAATTCAGACTAATTCCTTGAGAAATACTGAGAGAAAGCGTGGGAAAGTTTAAGACAAAGTTCTTTGCATCTTAAGATTATTGTGTGCAATCGAAGACTCAATATGTGTAACTTTAAACTTCAGTTTTAGGTGAGTATTCCTTGCGTATTTTAATTATATGATTTTATGTAAACTATATATATTTTTTGAAATGCTTTTATTCTCAAAATACATATGATACCGATGATTCAGTTGTTTGTTATATGTGTATATCTCTCGATATATACATCTGGTTTGAATTATGAAATTACTGATTCGACTTATGGAAACTCTCTTACTATGTTGGCCTTCACTACTGTGTGGAAATATTTGGAGGGGTACCTTCCCAGTCGGTTTATCCCTAGTGTGCCCTAAAAAAGGCGTTATTCCAGAGGTTATGATTTCCTGTCTGTGTTATTATCGAGTGGAAACATTTGGTAAAACTATTTGTCTAGGTATAAGAGCATACACGACCACTAAAACAGAATAATTGACATATTGCTCAATTGCTTATTTGTTATAATCTGAGTTGTTTATTTTAAAAATATATACTGTCAGTTACTTAATATATTTTACTATAAATTCTCATCTCTATATATATGCCTTATGTTCTAACTTATATAGGTATTAATTTTAAAAAAAAAACCTGGCATGTCTAGAGATTGAATCTCATTCGGTTTTAGCTGATGTTATATAAATAAACACTTTTCAAGAAATTAGTAGGCTCGTGGAGGGAACGTAAAAGGACTATGTTGAAGATTTGTCTTTTAGAGATATTTTTATCACTTTATGTAAAATGTTTGGTTTATCAGATATAACTTGTAATAAGTTTTAAATTTTGTCCTAAGTTATAACTCTTTGATACTTTTAATGTATATGAAATTTCCCTTTAGACTGAAGAAGTAATTCCTTCATTTTTAGTATTTTACGATTCATAACCATGTGATTTTATTTTCGTTGAATTCATTCTAAGAAATATTGTAAAACAAGAATATTTGTTGCCTTGGTGGCATGTCAAGACATTCGTTCCCTACTACTATTTTGGGTCAGGGTCGTGACAATACTAGTGAAGCAAGAACCGGGACTTACAAGACAAATCTGGATCTAAAGATCAAGAAGGAGGTACATTGGTTGCTGATAGAAGGTTTCATTAAGTTGATCCAACATCCCATTTGTCTTTCTAGCATTGTGCCTGTAGGGAAGAAGGACAAAAATCAAATATGCATATGTGTTGACTTCAGAGTCCTCAATAGAGTCTTCCTAAAAGATGAGCTCCATCTTCCCTCCATTAATATATTGATAGATACAATGGTGGGCCATGATATGTATAGCTTCATGGATGGGTATGCGGGATATAATCATATGAAGATGGATCTTGCAGATGCGGAGAAGACAACATATAGACCTCCATTGGAAAAATTTATGAACAATGTTATGCCTTTTGGGTTGAAGAATGTTGGGTCAACCTACCAAAGGGCAATGATGGACATTTTCCCTGATTTCTTCCATGAAATCCTAGAAGTTTATGTGTTTGATTTGTGTAAGGACACAAATTTCCAATTGAGTCCATGTATAGTGTTGGCTCAATCCCGGACAAAAACATTTATTCATAGGATAGTATGTAATTGTAATATTCTCAAGCCTATGAAGTGTTTATTGAAGACGTAGCGGCAAAGAGTATAAAGCTTCATCAAATATGCCGGTTTGTGTGCCTCGTTTCTACGTTATCAATCATAGTTCCATGCTCCCAAGGTATGAATGCAATATTATATATATAGGAGCTTGGAACAAAGTTTATTGGGTGTTAGGTTTAATAAAAACTGTGTTTTATTTTCAGAAAGAATTAATTAGAACTTTAAAATAAGTTTATAAAGTTTTCTGGGCTAAAAATGAATTTTTCAAACTTTCTGGTGGTTCGTTCGATAGGTCGTTCGAACGAGTTTTTTCGTTCGAACCATATGTCGTTCGAACGAGTTTTGCCAACGAGTTCCCACTAAAGCATACCGGTCCGTCGTTAGATATGTCGTTCGAACGAGATTGTCATTCTAACGAGATATCCAACGAGATTCTAACGAGTTCAATCTGGAACGTCGTTAGAAGTCTCGTTCGAACGAGATTTCGTTCGAACGAAATGTCGTTCGAACGAGATGCCAGGCGGGAACAGTTATTGGCAGTTTTTTTTGGTAGTTTTGCACCCACTTCCCCAATTGGTTTTTAACCAACTTTTACAGACTTTAATATGTGCGGGAATGACATTATCTAACTTAACTTTTCCATCCTAGTTTATCTCTTAGAGAGAGTTTGAGAGCAAATATTGTTTAGGAAAATGTTCATGTTTTGAGTGAGATTTTTAGAGAAAAATTTCCATCACTGTAGTGTTTACACCCATATGAGTTTATTCCAAGTTCTTATATACTTATCAATTGCTTGGGGTTTGACACCGGTTTTCTCTACACCGAATTGAAGAGAAGTTTTGGGTTTTGCTTCCACCACCCACAAAGAAAGAAGAAGTGTTTCTATATTAATTTACCCACACGGAGAAAGGCTCCATGCTCGGGTGACGGTGATGTGACACCCCAACTAATTAAATACCGGGTAGCTACTCCTTTATTAAATTAATACAAAATGCCCAGTTGGTCCAGTTTATAGCATCACTGTCGAAAACATTTTAATGATTACTAACCACCTAGTATTTAAAAAGTGAGTTGCCGAATTTTAAGTTATCTCTAATTAACATGCAATAAGAGGATAATGAAAGAACAACAACCATTCACCATAACGAAACAATAGAATAACCAACAACATAATAATAGGTCCGTAGGAAAACTCCTCACAACAATCCTACAACTGAAATAATAAAATAAGCCTGAATCCTGAATTAATTACATGCCAGAAGTCTGAATAACTGAAATAAATGAAATGTCTCTAAAAGGAATGGGCGACATGCCCTACAACTGATGGAATCTGAATATAGAGTCAATATAGATGAAGTGTCTAATATCAAGGTCCTGTAACTTCCACAAACAACTACAGCTCGTCACCTGAATGGAAATCGTATGCATGGTGTCCTTGTGGCTGGGCACCTAAAATGGATTTTACAAAAATAGATTTGAAAGCAAATGGGTCAGAGCCCGAAAGTGGAAATCGTTTTAAAAACATCAAGTGTTTTAATAACATTAAAACAATGAACAAGGTGTATTTCCATCAGAATAATCCTCCTAACACAATTCTACATGCAATCCTTTCATCAAAATATAAAGTTCTAAATCCAATTAATGGGTTTTTATCAAACTCCCAAGAATAATACAAATTTTGTCAATTTCCTACGCATGGAAGAAACATTCTTTGTAATAAACGAAATTAAACCACTTGCCTCTGATATAACTCTGAATTTGATGTTGAAGATGAATTGTTCTCTCTCTCTGCAGGATTCTCCTCTCTCTACAAGTTCTTCTTCTCCAAGGTGACAATGGTGGCTAGGGTTTTCCTTAGGAAACTCTTGGAACTAATTCTAATAACCCCCGTAGCCCATTTGGTCATAAGGTGTAGTTAGTGGGTTTAGTGGGCAATTACCAAGTCAGATTTTAATTCCTAATTTTCGTTGGTTTTAATTCCCAAAAATTCAAAATTACCAAACTACCCTTTTACGTTGTCGGTATGGCCTAAAAATGCCCCGGGACCCAAACTGAACCCCCGAATAGTGTTTTCTGACTATTTCGACCCTTCCAGACGCGTTGGCACACTCAAAATGACCATACGGTTAATAGAATTAAAATTCACTTTTTAATTAAATAGTAATATTCCTGACGCGACTGTCACACGCATCTCAATAAAATTTCCAAATTACCGTATTTCAATCTCACGACAAATTTCATAATTCAATATTCATATATAGCCATATATACTCATTAAAATCAAATACCAACTCGCATCTCGCTAGTATTTTTATCCGGATTAATTCCTAATTAATACACATTTAATTCAATTAATCCCATAAATAAATATCACAAAAATACGGGGTATTACAGGTGACCATATAAAGTCCTATCGGTGGATTCCGAGACCGCGGTAGTGTTCCAAGGTTATTCACTAGGAAGAGGTTTCTACAAGAAGAAGCGTCGAGGCTTGAGAGGGATCGAGTAGTGCATTGTAAGTCTATCTGTCTTGTAATTGTAATTCCGTATCTAGTGGATTTGTGGCTAGGGCCGTCCGAGGTTGTTTATCGTCTTGGGTTTTTCCTCGTACATCGCGGCGTAGTGTGATTGGTTTATTTTATCTTGCATAATTTATTTAGAACGCATGCTTAGAATAATTCAAGATAAAATTCGGTTTAAATCTTCACACTCACTTTGATTTGGGACAAAATTAAATATTGGGTAAAGTTTAGTTAATTCAAGTCATTTGCTAAAATTTGGTTTCGCCTAATTTGCTTATATTGATAAATATGACTTAGGTAAATTCTAGGACTTGGATTAATGAATTGGTTTAAGTGAATATATTAATTGATTAATCTTACTTCACTTGGTGGAATTTTAATTTGTTTTAAGAA
Organism: Sambucus nigra; assembly: GCA_949130495.1. Taxonomy (NCBI): domain Eukaryota; kingdom Viridiplantae; phylum Streptophyta; class Magnoliopsida; order Dipsacales; family Adoxaceae; genus Sambucus; species Sambucus nigra. Next base: position 382,566,736 of record OX422224.1, read on the forward strand.
AATTAAAATTTTGTTGAACCATCTTTTCGCTTCCGCATCATCTCGAGTTTACATGTAAAAGGAAATTATTAATAGTTTGATTTTAATTGAGATAATTAAAATCCGGGGTTCTAAAAATTGGTATCAGATCCAAAAAACGATAAATTATTTCGTTAAAGATCCTTTAAATTTTTGGCTAAAATGGATTTTTTCCCATTTTCTAAATTTCATATTTTCGATGGTTCAAACTACGCGTATTGGAAAGCGCGTATGAGATCGACACTAAAATCTATCGACGAGAGAGTTAAAATGTCAGTTGTTAACGGGTGGTCCCCACCAACTTATTTAGTTGAAAATGAACGTGTTATCAAACCCGCCGATAGATGGACTGAAAATGAGTCTAAACTTGCTAATTTCAATTCCCTTTGTTTAAATGCCTTGTTTAGCGCTGTCACACCGGATGAATTCCGACGTATTATGACGTGTGAGACCAATAAAGAAGCTTGGGATATTTTACAATTAACTCATGAAGGAACTAGTGTCGTTAAAGCTTCAGAACTCCAAAACCTCACCACTCAATTTGAAACTATCAAAATGACTGAAAAAGAGACTTTTGATGAATTTTATGCTAGACTTTCTGATATTGTTAATTCATCTTTTAACTTGGGAGAGAAAATACCTGACGACCGTGTTGTAAAGAAAATTTTAAGGTCCCTACTCGATCGATTTATTCCAAAAGTGACCGTTTTAAATTCTTTACCCACTTTAGCCTCTACGAAATTAGAAGAGGTTGTAGGTGATTTACAAACCTATGAACTGGATATGTTTCCCTCTAAAACTGAAAAGAAAATCGAAAAGGGCGTTGCTTTAAAATCCCTAAAAGAGGTCAATCAAGTAGTAGAGAGCGATAGTTATAGTGACTCGGAAGACATGGCTTTATTTGCTCGCAAATTTAGAAAATTTCTTAAAATTAACAAAGATAAATTTAAAAATGATTTTAAGAAATTTGATTCTTCTAAGCATGACAAGAACGAGAAGATTTCTAAAGCGGAGAAGATTCCTAAAGCCGAACAGATCCCTAAACCTAGTAATGAAAATTTAGATAGGGACGAGTCTAATAAGTGTTTTGGTTGTGAAGGTTATGGCCATAGGGCTTATAAATGCCCCACTAAACTAAGGAAAGAGGGTAAGCGACCCATTTCATATAATGCGACTCTTAGTGATAGTGATAAGGAAGAGAAGCCCGATTCCCCCACTAAGAAAAATTTTGTGGCTTTTATGGCTAGTCATGTGAGTGATAGTGAGAACTCATCGATTGATGAAACTTTAACTCATGACACTTCCAAGGTCATAGTTTATGATTCTCTTATTTTTGATGATAGTGAGAGTGGAGAAGAAAGAGAGAGTGAAAATGAAGAAGAGGTTAATGTGAGTGAACTTCAAAATGCTTTTCAAGAACTTTATAAAGAATCTATTAAATTGAAAAGGGCTAATTTGAAGTTAAAAGCTAGTTTAAGAGAGAGTGTCAAGGTCGTTGATGAAAATGCCTTAATAGAAGACCTTAGGACACGTGAGAGAACTCTTCAAGAGAAGCTAGAATATGTAGAAGGCGAAAGAGATAGCCTTAGGGATTTAATGGAATCCTTGAAAAAGGAGCTTCTTGCTTTTGAAGAGCGAAATGTTTTACTAGAATCTAACATTTTAGAATTGGAAAATAAATTAAAAGACTCTAGTAATGTCAAATTTGATTTGGAGTGTCGTTCAGAAAAATTAGATAAAATATTAGGAACGGTCCAAATTAAAAATGACACGTGTGGTTTAGGCTTCAATACTTGTAATGAATCTACTCATAAAGCCAAGACCAACATTTTAGGAGAATCTACTAGGAATTCATTTAAAGATCACTCCTTAGGTAAATCTTTTCGACATGCTTTTACTTGTACTCATTGTGGTCGAAAAGGTCATCTTAGGAAATTTTGTTTTGATCTTAAACGAATTCCTAGAAAATCTCATAGTAAAGTAACCACGGTAGTTAAAGTTCCTACACCCCAAGATAGTCATTCTTCATTAATTTGGATTAGGAAATCCGATTTGGTTGCCTTGCAAAATAGGGTTTATGATTCTCATTTACTTTCACATGCTTCCTCCCTTGATAAATCTAAAGGATGAATGTGTTAGTCTTTTGCATACTTTAGCGTTTGTACTTCATGCTATATTCACATGCTAAATGTATGCTTGTTTAGTCATTTTCTAGTCATTGCCTCATTTCATATCATATGCTAGAAATTATGACATGTTTATCTTTTTGTATTATATTTTTTGTTTGAATTAATTGAAAAATACAAAAAAAAATTTTGTTTATCATTTGTGTTTTATTTATTTCATTTAAGCTTAATGAAAAATACATATGATTTTTGTTTGCCCTTTTGAGTAAATATTTATTTTTGATTAAAGATGTTAAAAACTCAAAAAGATTTTTTTTTTTGTGTATTTTTGTTTGACACACTTTATGTGGCATATATTTGTGTTTGAATCCCATCTTTTACGCTCCCACCTGGCTAGAACTTTTGGTTTAGATTTTCAATCCTTAAAATGTTATTTACCATGTTTTATATGGAGTAGTTGGATTTTGTGTTGTTTAAATGGATTCTATTTTTATATGCCGCTTTTCACACATGCACGAGCTCTTTTGAAATCTTAATGTCACATGTTATATTTGAGCTTTTTGAGGTGTTCTCCTACCAATCTAGTCATCTACATATCTATGACCTAGGAGGACTAGTGCATGTCAAAATCCGTTGCACGTGAGCTTTGTGAGATAAAAAAAATATATATATCTAAATGTGCACGGGGAAGGGCTCCGAAAGGACTAAGTGATCCTTTGGGATAGTAAGCCACCGTTTATTGGATCTAAAAGAAATACGTGATCTAAAAAAAAAAACAGAATATTTGGCATTAAAAAGAAAAAAATTGCCAAGGCCTATGTTTGTTTGATATATTCATTCTAAAGCAAAAGAATATATATGCTTATTGAGGGAGAATTGGATGGTATATCAACGGTTTGCACAATGTCCATTTATCCTAGTTGTCTTTAATGTCATGACTCTATTTGGTTTGTAGAATCATCAACATGCTAAGCTTGTATGCATTGTGTATGTTTGTTCATTGAGTTCAATCTATATTGTCACATGAGGTTATATTTAAATGTGATGAAGTTTGCAATCAAATGAGAACTCCGTGAATGTTTATTAAGTGTTTGGGTCTAAATTTAAATGTTGCTAGTTCACACCCCAACACTTCCGTTTCCATATGACACATTTTTGCCATATGAGTGTGCAAACTTATTGTATTTTGTGTCATGTGTGTGTTTATATCTATCTATATATGCAAGTACTTATTGATATATTTATAGTATATATTTATAGTGTATATATATATATATATATATATATATATATATATATATATATATATATATATATATATATATATATATATATGATATTTGTTTGTCTTTGCCTTGCTTTTATTTCCCATATGCTTTCACGTCTTATCACTTTAAGCTTCAACGTGTTTATTAGTTCTTTATCCTTTGCCTATTCCTGAACAAAAAGGGGGAGAATGATGATAGGGGGAGAAATAGTATCTAATCCTATTATTATCATATCTTAGTTATGGGGAGATTTATCTTAGGGGGAGACATCTTTCTAAGTAGGTCATGTGTTTGATAAAGGGGAGAATTAATTTAGGGGGAGTAATTAATTAATTGCATTTAATACTTTGATATTCCCTATGCATTTGATGAGTTTGCTTAAGTGTGCAGGATTTCTTCTAAAGAGGCATTGTTTAATGGCAAAGCGTTTGATCCTTGGGTTGAGTCAAGTTTGGGTGGGTTATGTTTTGAGTCTAGTGAGCTTGAGTTTATCTCTTAGAGAGAGTTTGAGAGAAAAAATTGTTTAGGAAAATGTTCATGTTTTGAGTGAAATTTTTAGAGAAAAATTTCCATCACTCTAGTGTTTACACCCATATGAGTTTATTCCAAGTTCTTATATACTTATCAATTGCTTGGAGTTTGGCACCGATTTTCTCTACACCGAATTGAAGGGAAGTTTTGGGTTTTGCTTCCACCACCCACAAAGAAAGAAGAAGTGTTTCTATGTTAATTTACCCACACGGAGAAAGGCTCTATGCTCGGGTGACGGTGACCATATAAAGTCCTGTCGGTGGATTCCGAGACCGCGGTAGTGTTCCAAGGTTATTCACTAGGAAGAGGTTTCTACAAGAAGAAGAGTCGAGGATTGAGAGGGATCGAGTAGTGAGTTGTAAGTCTATCTGTCTTGTAATTGTAATTCCGTATCTAGTGGATTTGTGGCTAGGGCCGTTCGAGGTTGTTTCCCGTCTTGGGTTTTTCCTCGTACATCGCGGCGTAGTGTGATTGGTTTATTTTATCATGCATAATTTATTTAGAACGCATGCTTAGAATAATTCAAGATAAAATTCAGTTTAAATCTTCACACTCACTTTGATTTGGGACAAAATTAAATATTGGGTAAAGTTTTGTTAATTCAAGTCAGTTGCTAAAATTTGGTTTCGCCTAATTTGCTTATATTGATAAATATGACTTAGGCAAATTCTAGGACTTGGATTAATGAATTGGTTTAACTGAATATATTAATTGATTAATCTTACTTCACTTGGTGGAATTTTAATTTGTTTTAAGAAAATTAAAATTTGTTGAACCATCTTTTCGCTTCCGCATCATCTCGAGTTTACATATAAAAGGAAATTATTAATAGTTTGATTTTAATTGAGATAATTAAAATCCAGGGTTCTACAATTTGGTTATCAAGTCAAAGAAGAATGAGTCTCACTTGGTTGATCTTAGAAGGGTTTTCAACAGGTGCAGGAAGTATAAGTTGTGGATGAACCCACTCAAGTGTTCTTCTGGGATAACAAATGTGAAATTCCTAGGCTTTTTAGTTGATCCCCAAGGGGTGGTGATAGACCAGGATAAATAGAAAGCCATTCTAGAGATTCCTTGCCCAAGAACTGTGAAAGGGATCAAGAATTTCCTCGAAAAAGTCTCCTATCTGAGGAGATTTGTGTCGTGTTTGGATGACATAACTCATACTTTGATGGAACTGATACGGAAGAACATGAAGTTCAAATGGTAAGAGCCTAATAAAGAAGCCATTGACAATCTCAAGAAGTTGTTCACCTCTCCACAAACCATGATTCCTCTAAGAGCTGGAATGTCGTTGCAACTCTACCTCACTTCCACTATAAGATCAATCACTGCTTTGCTATCACAAGAGATTGATGGGCGAAAAAGAATTGTCTACAGAGGTATGGTAAACCAGTATTGAAATGCATTGTTTGGTCTTAGTGTTTTTTTCCCAAAATCTTAGACATTACACGTTATCTTTCACCGATCACATTGTGACAAGATGTGATCCCATTAAATTTTTTTAGTAGAAAACATTTTGAATGATATGGGAACAAGGTCGTTCTTTATCCTATCAGAATATGATTTGAAGTGTGTGGTCCCTCGTGCAATCAAGTTCCAGACATATACATACCTATTCCATCAGGAATATTTGAGCCACCAAGAGAGAACATTCAAGGGGATAATTTGCAAGAAAAATTTTTGGAAGCCTACCTCAAGGAGTGGGTTATCGATTTCAATGGGTGAGCTATATAAAGAAACGGTGGAGATAGAGTTATTCTTTCAAGAGTAGAAGAGGAGATTTACTATCTTTTAAGTTCGATTTTTCCTGCTCCAATAATAAGGCTGAATATGAAGTGTTGGTACTAAGACTTCTAGAGGCCCTTCGAAGGGTCATCCTTTCACTCGGCATCAAGGGAGATTAAGCTTTGGGGGAGAAGCAGGTAAATGGGGAATTTCTATTGAAGCACCTCAACTTGGCACCCTACAGAACAATCATCCAGAGGTTGATCGATTAGTTCCAATAGGTCAAGGTGAAGAGGCATCCCATAACGATGAACATGTATGTAGATGCTTATAATACCTTTGCATAAAAAGTGGCCATGAAGAATGATATAATAATTTTTATGATTCAATAAAGGACTTCCCCTCGGTAGTGCAAGACATTTTTCTAATGGAAGATGATTTAGATTGGAATGGGGATATAAGAAGGCAATTGGAGTCTTAGGAAGGAAAGACAGAGCTGAGAGAGCTAGCCTAATATTTTACAAGCTAAGGAAATTTATACTTCAGAAATGTAGGAGGATGGTTTGCAAGGTGTGTGGGTCTAGAGGAAGTAGAACAAAGGTTGAAGAAGACTCACGAAGGGAACTACGAGACAACTGAGATCCTACTCTTCTTTCAGGCGCCTGAGTGTGACTTCATGGAGACTCAGGTGGATTGGAGACAACCCTATATTGATTTCATAAAAAATGGAGTTGTTCCCATGAAAAAGATGGATGTAATAGGGATCAGAAGGATGGCCCTACAGTTTTATATTCAAGGGGAGAAGCTCTATCACCCGGGGTAATTCAATAAGCCTTTGAGATGCATATTAAATGAGTAAGGAAAGTATGTCACAAAGCAAGCCCATGAGTCTGCTCATATTGGGGGAGCCAAGCTATATGATCAACTCAAGACTTTGGGATACTATTGGACAACTATGGAGAAGGTTTCTATTGAGTTCGTTCAGAATTACAAAATACGCCAACTATATGGGAATATGATCCATGCCCCTTTAGTGGATCTTCACTCATTGGTTACTCCTTATCCATTCCATACTTGGGCGTTCGATTTGTAGGAGATATTAATCCATATTCGTGGGGCAAGATATGGATACTTATGAGTGTTTCACAAAGTTGGACTATACAGTACTACTAAATAAAGTAACAATAGGGGTGGTGGAACAATTCATTAGAGAATATATAATTTGTTGTTTTGGAATTCCCATGGTTATTTTGTCTGATAATGGAACTCCTTTTATCAACAAATAGGTGACCTTTCTCACAAACAAATATTCAATCACACACCACACCTCAACGGTAGCCTACCCCAAGGGTAATGGTCAAGCCGAAGCAACGAACAAGACATTGGTCAACAAATTGGCCAAGATGATCGAAGACTTCCTAGCAGTTTGGGATGACAATATTCCAGCATTATTTTGAGCCTATTAAACGATCAAGAGGAAGACAGCTGGATATACACCTTTTTTACTGGTATATGAAGATGAAGCCATTTTTCCAATATAATTAGAATTCCTCTCTACTAGATATGACTTGCAAAGTAGCATGATCCCCCAGAGCAGACATGTTCAATTGGAAGCATTGGATGAACACAGAGATAACGCGATGCAAAACTTTTAAATGTACACAAAGAAAATCTCTAGGTCATATGACAATTTGGTGGGGCCAAGGAAGTTTGTGAAGGGGGATTTAGTGTTAAAAGCAACTGTGAGGCACATCAGAGGGCTCCAATTGCCCAAGTTTACTGCTAACTGGGAGGGGCCATTTGTGGTGAAAGAGGCACATGACTCAGGTTATTGCTCAATATAAAAAATATAAGAAGACTGAACTTTCAAGATTAACTACAAGTGATTCGGGTTTATCATGTTTAATGATTGACTTAGTCCATTTTGAGTTTTATCTTTGAATTGATCATTGTATATTTTTCTTTTTTTGTTTATAGTTGTTTAAGGGAGAAAAAAATAGTTGTTGCAAAAGTGTACATATACTGCAAGTGTTATAAGCAATATGTTGTCACATTATGAGAAAATCATGAAAGTGAGCAAATAATAAATGCAATGGATTGAGAAAATAAAGTTGTTTCATATATAGGCTTAGCCAAAAAATTTCAAGTGTTGGGAACTACTGCCTAGGAGTACATGAAAAAAAATAAAGACAAAAAGGGATACAAAAGGCCTTAGCTTAGGAGGAAACATAAGTCAGGGGAAGAGAAGAAGTCCCCAGGAAAAAAAGAGGAAGCTTGGAAGCATTCCTATTGAGATGCCAAAGAAGTTTAAAGTCTCATTTGAACTTGGGCACACATGTTAATACTGGCCTCTCGCTCGCTCAAAGCTTTGTTTAGAGCCTCTTCAACAACCTTAACCCTCTGATTCATCATCTAGACTAAGGGGTCAAGATCCTACAACCTAGATTCCCTTACACGTTTAGCCTCCATGTGCTTCATATAAAGCTCCCTTTGGATCTCCAAGTGGGCATACTTTAGTAGATTTAAGTGATTAATGATCCAACCAAAGTTGACCCATCTTTATCCAGCTCCTCCAAGTTGCTCAGATGTTGATTTATCATGGCCCTATCCAAGTTAGAAGTTAATGTATTTATAAATTCTACAATAATGGTTGCCACCACTTGGATCCTGCAACCCCATTATGACACGATTTCTCCTAAGGCATTCAAGGGAAAAAGTCTTTGGGTGTTGGGAAAATAGTTTCTCTATAACAGTTCTGTGAGAACCCTAGATGAAGGGAGACTGTTGAAGAACATGGAGGAAGAACCCATGAGGGGACACATTCAAAAGAGGGACCTCACACCTAGATTCACTATCTGCATGGACATTGGTCATGGAGCCACGATCACTATCACTATCACTTGATGAATTAGTTAGGGTATGGGCCTGTGGAGTGGAAATAACATTGGTCAAGGGAGCATAATGAGCCTACTTTAGAATAGGAGTAGGATCCCTCATATCCTGTAGAGATTAAAATAATGAGTTAAAAGATTAGCAAGTGTATTTTGTTGTTAAGTCACCAAACAACTGTTAGATTTTGAGTTAACAAAAATCTTAGCAAGATATTTTGCTAAGTCATCGAGAAGGTGTTGAGTTAGAAAAAATCATAGAAGGTTTGTTACATTGCTAAGTCACCAAGCAGGTGTAAGTCGTGTTTTGTATTTTTAAAATGCATGTATATTGCAAGAAAAAAATGAATGAGTTAGAAGAAGGTAGAGCATACCTCAGGAGGGCATTTTTATAAAGGCTTGGGGGAATGCAATTATTACCAATCTCATTATAAGGTCCAGAGGGGGCTTCCTCATGGGGGTTTCCTCACGAGGAGCTACTTTATCGGGAAATGAAGGATCACCACCCACTGGTACAAGAGCAGACTCTCCAGATGAACCAGGCAAACCAAAGGGGCCAATTTCAAAGGAGTCCTGAGGAACCTCGGTGTGGAGGGCAGAGGAACCATCTCCCACTGAGTCCAGATGAACCTCAAGGTTGACAGCAAAAGGACTACCTTGGGAGATATACATCAAAGAAAGAAGGAATTTATTTTATAAGTGTTAACAAATAAAGAAGAATTTTTTTCTAAGTGTTAGCAAAGAGTAGAAACTTAGACTTAACCAAATGAAAAGGCAAATATTAAGGCCTAGTGTATACCTCCTCCAAAGCTGCTCGTGGAAACCAATCCACGATGGGCCTCACCAGAGGGAATGGGGGAAAAGACTGAATGAGGTCCCTCATAATGTATGCAACATCCACTTGAAAAAACCACAATAGTTAGTTCTTTTATTCAAAAAATCTCTAAGGAAATTAAACTTGGAGAAATTTGAGGAAAAAAGAGTTTACCTCTAGTGGAGTATAATAAGCTGGCACAACTTCCAGAGGAAGCACGTCTAAAGTTGGAGACTGAGGAGATTCTGGGTGATCCTCCTCTGGTAGTGAAGGGACTCCGCCAACACTCACAGAGGGAGCAATTGAACCATCCCCGAAGGAAATCCTCTGAGTATTCTTGATTTCATGACCAAAGGAAGCATATCGAGAGTAAGTAAGACCGATCATTAGAAAATGGGAAGCACGAGGTGGTTTAAGAACATGTTCTTTGTAACCGTACATGTGGGAGAAGAATAGTTAGGTGATTGATGTTCCTAAAAAAGTAAACAAATTTTGGTTAAGTGTCAAAATGAAGAAATTCAAACTTATGAAAGAAAGAAAGTTGTATTTACTAAGCATAGTTACCTATTGGACTCGAGAAAGAGGTGACATTGGAACTATTTGAGTTTCCTCAATAGATTCTTGCACCTCCACAGGGCTATCTTCCAAGATAATTTCCTTAGAGGCACCTGACGGAGGAGGAGATGAACTGGGGGTTAAAGGCCGGGTGGTAATACATACTTCATAATGTTTCTTCACAGACTTTGTGCCTAATCATTTATTCCTATGTTATTTGGAACCAGTAGAAGGGGCACAAGTTTTCTTCAATGTACCATATAGTGAACTTATCCCATATGGGATTATGATGAAGAAACTGTAGGAAGAGGATGAAACTCATGCAAGTTGGGATTGACCTCCTAAAAAGCCTGAAAAACATGATTGACCTCTATACGAATGACCTTAGATAATGCCTCATTCACATGTTGAGTAACCTCAAAGGGGATTCCAACAATCTCTGGGGTAGAAAAAATTGATTTATACTTAGTGGATTTGTCAGTTATTATTTACTTAGATTTTTTGGAGCTGGTTAGGAGCCCCCTTATCGATTGGATCTTCATGAGGAGTAGAGGTGGCAGGCCTTTTTGGGGCAGGAGCTTTATTTTTCCCCTTTTGGGGAACATCACTCATTAGGAAATGATGGGGAATCTCAGTTGGGGGATCCTTTTGGGTTGTTCTTAGGGGGAACTCAGCCCCTACCACTAAATTACTTTTTAGACCAAGTTCATTGGGGGAAAATATTTGGACTTGCTTGTAAATATGAGGACTTTGAATTAAGTCCTTAATCATAGACCGCTGCATCAACCAGTAATGCATTAAAAAATTATAAGTCATGTCACATTTTCTTTTGAGACTAGGGATTGTTAGATTCCCACTAAGTTCCTTACACAACACCGAAGTAGAAGCTACAGTGCAGTCCGAGCAGGCTTGGGACAAGGTTTCCTTATCAATAGAACTCTGGAAAATGGGGAAAGGGGGACCTTGGTCATACCGAAACTGGCGAGAATAACTATTTGGGTTGTAGTTCTCAGAACTTCTAAGAGCATACTTTCTGTTATTTTCTCATAGCTTAAGCTTATATAGATTTTGGCATATCCCATTACCATTTGACTCGAGCCATCATGTAGAACCGAATCTCCAATATCTCCAAGTTCAATGGTTCTCCACTTTATGAAGGTATAAAGCTTTTAGGAATTTAAATTTATTCATTAAATTTATTTTGGGATGTTTTATTATTATTATTAAAACTAAAATAGGATTTTTTCCTTAAAAATTGAGGCATATTTTATGTTTAAAAAATTTCAAAATCTGCTTGCTTCGTTCAAACGGGAAGGCATTCTTGTTCGAACGAGATGTCAATTTTTTAGAAGGGCCATTCGATATCTTCATCTAACGAGCATCTAACGAGGGCATACTGGCGTACTATTTCACGTTGTTTGGATGTTGTTTGAAGCCTATTCAAGTGAGATGGCAAAGTCGTTCGAAGGAGATCCATTTTCGTTAGAACGAACTGCTATTCTCTTTCAAACGAGCCTAATTTTCATTCGAACGAGTTAGGCTACCTTAAAATTTGAGTTTTCGTATAAATACATGTTTCTTGCATATTTTTGTTAAGACTTTTATCGAAACAATTTCTATATACACTTTGCAAAAGTTTTAAACCTTTTGAGTTTTGAAAACTCTTTTGATTCGCAAAATACATCCCCAAAATATATTTGTGTGAATTACTTTAAACCCTCGATAGTTTTGTATACACAACTCTTGTGGAGAGGTCATCTTCAGTGCTGACCATTGTGATTCTCGAAGATCATTACTGAAGACAAAGCTTGATCGGTGGATACCGAGGGTGGAAGGTCTCCTGTCGACTTCTTCTCACCAAGTAGTATTCTTTAGAGATTTATAAAGACTAGTGCATTATTCTTGTGGTTGGTATCAAGTAGTATTGGAAGTCGTCTGTCTTGTATTAATTCTAAAGTGCTGAATGAAAAGGTTTTACCGCAAGGGATTTTCCTCAAACTTTGCCTTTATTGATTTTATGATCTACTTTATCTATTTTCTCACCTAGGTGTATGTATTAGGGTAAAAAGATAAAATTTGGATTTGTGTTGGGTGTATATTTAATTATATAAATTATTCCATTAAGATCAATAGTGCACTCTCAAGTTCATATCATTGCAGGTTGCAATAAGCTATCGTGTGATTCTGATTTTTCAAAGAGTTTTTTTTTATAATGAGAATTCTCTTAAGTTGGCATCAGATCCCGTTGCACAAAATTACTATGTGATATTTTTTCTCAAAATGATTTTTTCTTTGATGTCAATTCTTTTTGAAAAATTGTTGATCTTTGAAAAGCGAAATTTTAATGGAGAATTTGTATAATCGATCTCATCTTTGATGGTACGAATTATGCATATTGGAAAGCTAGGATGAGGTCTACCTTAAAATCCATTGATAAACGAGTCTGGTTAATGTGAAAGAGGGTGGACTCCTCCAATGATCACTATTGGCAATGTCACAAATCCTAAACCCGTCTCTTCCTGGATTGATGACGAGTTTAAATGAAACACTTACAACTCTCAAGGCCTTAATGCTATTTTTGGAGCGTTACCCTTGACGAGTTCTGCCGCATCATGACATGAACCATGTCAAAAGAGGCATGGGATACCCTCCATCTCACACACAAGGGAACCAACCCTGTAAAAATGTCAAAGCTTCAAAATTTGACCACCCAATTTGAGACCATCACTATGTTAGAGTCCAAGTCGTTTGATGATTTTATGCTTTTTTTGGACATTATGAACACTAGTTTTAATTTGGGTGAGAAAATACATGAGCCGAGGGTTGTTAAGAAAATTTTGAGGTCTCTCCCTGCCCATTTTATTCCTAAGGTCACCGTGCTTAATTCATTAGGGAATCTAGACACTCTTAGGTTAGAAGATCATGTATGAGATCTTCAAACATACGAGATAGATATGTTCCCTTAAAACATTAAACCTAAGGATGTAGGGTTTGATTTAAAGACTCAAGACAATAAAAATAAAAAGGAGAAAGTTTGTTAGTCTAAATCAGAGAAGGATTTTGATGTTGATGACTTTGCCTTGTTTGTGAAATTTTTTAAAAAGTTTCTCAAATTTTCCAAAGAAAATTCTTCCAATAAAAACATTTTTGAGAAAAAACAAAAATAAGAATGAGGTTAAGAGTAGAGGTAATAAAGAGGAAGATATAAGGTGTTATTAGTGTGAAGTTAAAGGGCACAAGGCACATGAGTGTCCCACTAGGTTAAAGAGAAATGGCAAAGAGATTTCAAATAAAGCCACTCTTAGCGATAGTGACATCGAGTCGATTGATTCAGGGGGAGAAGCACCACATGAATCGTGTGTTGCATTCATGGCTAGTCACGTTAGCACTTCGAGTTTGTCCCGTGATGGACATATCTAAATGTGCAAGCATCGATGATGCTTTGAGCCATTCTAGTGAGAGTAAGGATGAGTTTGTAAGTGAGGGAGAAGGAGATCTCAAAAAGGTGTTTAGTGATCTTTACACCGAGACTTTCAAGATGAAAAAGATTAATAAGTATTTTTCTCTTAAGGTGTTTGATTTGGAGAGATAGGTGAAATTTTTGAAGGTATGTAAGGCATCAGCGAGTCTACTCGAGAGGGTGGAAGGTTTCTTTATGTGAGCAGTTGATAATTTTAGGCCAGGAGAAGACCAATTTTACCAACACCATGGCTAGTCTTACGGGAGATCTTAAATATTCATTGGAGATTTGTGAGAAACTTGAAGCACATGTATCCAAACTCAAGAGCTATTTTGAACGTTCTCAGGAGTTCAAGGTTACTTTATAGAGAACATATAAGAAAGTAGGATAGATGATCCTCGGTCCTAATTTAGGTAGCATCAAGAGGCAAGGAATAGATTCTAACGATGAATCCACTTCTCATGTCGCACCCGAGCCGGTTCTCGAGTTGTTTTTAAATCCATATGGCCCTCGACCTAACCCACCTAAGAGAGATCATCCTAGGTGTTATGAGAAAGGTTGGAACCCAAGCATGTATATGTTTGTTCCCAATGAAAATAAAGAGGTCACCAAAGAGAGTTTTGTTTTAAGTTGGGGAGAGTGTCTCACATGTATCTTCCACATTGTGCTACCACATGAATACCTACACGAGTTCCCGCACGCACTTCCACACATGTTACTCTGTATTCTCCTAGACATTACATAAAAGATTTCGAAAGTTTTGGAGAGAAAATAGAGTATTTCGTCAAGACTTCACAAAATTTAATGGAGGTTTTTCACAGGATGTCATCTCCTTTAAAGAACTCCTCCGGGCCTAATGATTGAGGTTGAGACTTTTTACTATAATGGTGTGTTTTTCATGCTCATATCATATATCCCTATCTCTAGTGTGTACTATCATTGTACTTATATTTTTCATTTTGATATATGTTTTGAAAAATTAAAAAGTGTTTTTCTTGAAAAAATTTCAAAAATACAAAAAGATTTTCGATATCTTTTTGAAAAGGGTGAAAAAGAAAAAAAGATTTTATTTTGATAAAATTTTTGAAAAAGACAAAATGAGTTTTGTAAATTTTTTCACCATATATGGAAGTACATTAAAGATATATGAGTCACCTATTCATTCCATATCCACGTGACTATTTTGGCAACGTTATATAAAGGAAACTAGTCAATAAAAGAGCATTATCAAATTTGGCAACGTTATACCATCTCAACGAGTGCTCCATATCTAAGTGTCCTGTGAAGCCAAATCTATAGAGAACTCAAGGCTGGATCAACTAAAGGAAGCTTGACTCCCTTCGCCAGCCTTACAAAAATATTGATAATATCCATCCTTGGTTGGTCATTTGGATTCCCAGGCTGGAGAAAGTGTGAAAGAACACACAAAATATAGGCAAGCAATTCCAAGCGGATCCTTTGCCCTTTACACAAGTTACTTTGGCTATGGACCCATCTTCGAGAGGAAGCATGTGGAAGAAGTAGTTGATCAAAGGGGGTAAATGTGGATTTATTAGAACCACCAACATAGCTAGTCTAACTCTGAGTGGGCAACAGTCTCCTCATCATCCAAAGCTTCATCAGAATAAGATAAAGCCACAGTGGGCTTAATCTGTAATAACTCACAAACATCTTCAAGGGTGAATTTAAACTCACCCCAAGCAGTGATGAAGGTATGGGAAATAAAATTCCGATGAGTAATAAAAATTTGTAGTGCAACGTTATGCTTGGACAGAGTAAAGTCCCCAAATCAAAATCCACGGTTGAGAATAACCATGGAAATAACCTTAGTGTAAATAGATTATATATAGTTAGACCAAGAGGATAAATCGTCTGGGCAACCCCTTGGGCCCTTGAAACCGATATCAGGTGAGAGAAGTTTCCACGATCTAGGCGAAAGAGAAGAGTCTCTTCTGGGGCCAGGAAAACCATAGTCTCCTTATCAGTAGCCTCATCACCCAAAGTCATGGGATCCAACTTGGCGGTGAGTTGTGCAGAAAATTCCTTGCACTCAATAGAAAATCTGTCTCGCTTGTCAAAAAATGGTGAACGACAGTAGGAATGCAGCTGTTCTTGGAATGTCACCATGATGGAAAAGGTATCTTGGCTGAAAATATGGATAGAAACCTCAGTGATGTTGCTTGAAGAAGCCATGTGGAGGTTTTGAAAGGAGTGGAAAATATTTGAAGCATATGAGAGGAAGAGTGCGGACTGAAAGAGGTGGAAGATGGTGGAAGAAGGATGATTTAATGAAGGATGATTTTTTTTCTTTATCTCTCTCTAGAAATCTTGCCCTCGAGATGAAAATGGTAGAAATGTGAGAATTGAAGAAGATAATAAATTGAAAACATTTAAGTATTAAGAAGAAAATAACCGTTTGAAAATTCAAGGTGTTGTTTGGGATTTCCCACCGTGGGAAGAGGAATAAGCATGATGACATTTGGATTATCGTTCTGACATTAATCATTGCTAGTTATCACATGGAACTTTAGGGGAGGCTATGGAAGTTGATGTGAAGTCAATAATTAATTAACGCACGCACCAAGGAGGAAAATTAAGAAGCTTCTAGGTAAGAAAATATTTTGGCGCCAGTTTTGTCTTGTGGGGATTCTTTGTTGAAAAAAATAAAATAAAAACTCCAAACTCACTAAGTTCCCTCATAAGAAGTCCACTCAGTCCTACATGAGAAATAGTTCACGAGAGATGATTCAAAAGAAGGAACGTTTCTTGGCTAGAGATGTTTCATGCAAACATTTCTTCGACATGCAATAAAATTATCCATGAAGGGGAAAATGTGGGGGAGCCTAAAGATAATTTCACGATTAGAGATAACTCCCCATCCTAATAGAGGAATATTAGAGCGAGCCAGGCGAGGAGACTCAAGAGATAGAGGGGAGAAATAAGCGAGGAGAATCTTCGAAGAAGTGCAATTTTTCTTTCTTTTATATTTGTAGTTATTCAATTTATGTATTTATATATTTATATTGTATCTTGCAAGTTGTAACATTTGTAATGTAAGGGTGAGGTCAAACGGTATCCGCGAGGGATCAAGTCTAGCAGAGCTTGGGAGAGATATTATGCTCTATCGAATGACCTGACCAAGGAAACCTCTAAGGGAATTGGTTTGGAGTATTGAAAGAAAAGGCAATGTTCAGGCTTGACTTAACCATTCTAGACACACTTAGTATAACACCGATGAACCATAACCCGAGAGAGCTTGCCCAGAGCAACAATGAGTTACATTCCACATTGGGCCTATATCCAAATAACCCTTTAGCAAAGGTAACATATTCCCTGAGTGACATTACGTGTGATTTATCTATTACCCAATTAAAACTTGAGTAAACCATGGTGGTTTGGGGGTTGTCAGACAGCTTGGGGATTCATCACTGATGTGGCAACCAAAGCTAGTTATAGGCATTTATTACTTATGACGTAGGGTCATGCTGGCACATCCTTGCATTTTATTCCCGTGACATAAAGAAATAGATGATGGCTTTCCACATTAATGGAGCATCAAGACACTCGAATGGTCTGAGCGACTATATAGGCTTTTAAGCCACTTCTAGTTGGGGAGAGTTCTTTCACACTTGAGATATATTTATTTGAGAATAAAAAAGAGAAAGCAAGAGTTATTACAAACCAAAGAATATTATTCACCACCATTAACACTGGTCCAGAGCTTTTACTACGATTTATTATTGAGATCCATGTGTGTGGGACCTTGGTGTTAGAGTTGCCTACTAGGGGTTTGTCCTAGAGTTCTTGCCTTTCTCTCCCTCTAAACGGAGTTACTTTAGAGGTTCATTTATTTGTTGAAGTCTGAGTTATACACGAGGGATTTTGTGAGTTCAATGTTGAGTGTTTGATTTATATATATTGGAGTTTGTTTCATCATTATAAATAACACCTTGTTAGTGATTTATTATCATCTTAATAGAGGTCACGCCTCCATTTGTGTTATAACACCTCAGCCTTAAGAGGACTCCCCTCCTACAGTCACCACTTCTTATCTTTTCATCTAAGTTATTTTCACCGGATTGAGGAGCCTCAACAAATAGGCTAGAACAATCCATGTGAGGAAAGATCTTCTGAACCTTAGCTTTCCTTTTTGGGAAATAAATTTTTGAAATGGTTCAGACTCAAAATAAACATCAAGTTGTTATTCACTGTGGCATGAATCTTCCCCTAAAGGTCTGTGTGCTTTAGTAAGTCCTCAGCATAGCCTTTTTATAGTTCTTATCCCTTGAAGGTGATGTTGTCCTTTACGACGTTGAGATCGTTCATCAGCTACTTTAAAAGACCTATTTTGAATCTTATGAGTCTAAGCCTAAAGTGACTCCCCCATCACCTTGAGCTCAATCTGGACTAAGGCATGATCTTCCTTAACCTTATCCAAAGTGTCTTGGGAAGCAACCAAGAGAAAGTCACTTCCCTTAAGAGCCTTCTTGTTGAGCAACTTATCTTGCTCCAATACAGTGATCTCAAAACTTAGGAGGGTTCTCTCATTCTATAAAGAGGTGACCTCCAGCCATATATTACTAATGATCATATTCAACTCCAATTGGACAATATCCCATTTTACCCCCCATCTCCACAGTCTTGTGCACCATCTTTGGCCCTCAACAACATTGGACATCAGAGCCTCACTCAAGTGATGAGCCTATGAGAAATTAAAATTATGATAACAAGGCAAGAATAAAAAAAAGTTCACTGAGTTAAAGAAGAATGAATGTAAAAGTACCTTCCCCAATAAGTTGACTAAATCCCAAGCATTTGCAGAGGCCCCTTAGCCCCTCAGCTTAGCCACCATCTCATAAGAATTTGTATTATCCATAAAACAAATAGCCTTTGCTATCGAGGCATAATAATTTAGCTCCTCAGTTAAGGTCCCCTTTGGTTGGACAAAGATCTCGACATCACTCTTTAGAGCCCCCTCCTTATGAGGAAACGACCACCTCCTCCCCTTTCGTAAAGGTATCATGAAAATATTCAGTAGCCTTTTAAACCAAGATTTGTAAGTCTATTGGAATAGAAGGATCGTTATAAGTTACACCATATATCGCACTTGCCCCTGAATCTTTTTGCATCAAGGGTATGGTTTTAGTTATGGTATTTATCACTAAGACTTAACCTGAGCTACACCCAAGACTACCCCTGCTAAGATTGACCCCAAGAATTGGAAGGTCTACAAGAAAACTTGGCTTTAGCGACCTTTTGTAGACGTCGAAATAAACTCTAAAAACGTCGGGAACAAAAATCCCGACATTTGGACAAAGGTTTTTAAAAACATCGGCAAATCTACATCGGGAAATAAGCATCGTTTGTTAAAAACGTCGGATACACTTTTCCCGACGCTTCCTGCTACGTTTATTAATCGTCGGCAATTGTCCATGCCCTGTGTTATAGATGCGAATTTTTTTTAAAAAGCGTCGAGCATTGTCTCAACATTTTTCCAAAAGCCTCGGAAATATTAAATCAACACAAAATTCAATCATTTACTTAAAAACATCATAATGTTAACTAACTTTTACCTAACTATATTCCAACATTTTTTGTAAAGCATAAATATTTTAAGTGCTATATAATATCCAAGTAGACATCATTAATATTGTAATAAATCCCTCAAAGAAACTCTCAATCAACCAAAGAAAAACTATATACAATAATATTTAATCATCCCAAAGAAAAAATGAAGAAAGTTTATCTTTAAACATCCTAAAATTGTCTACTAGTAAGCTAAAACTTTGTTCCCATTTTTTCCAAACAAAATATGAAACATTTATTATCATAAAAAAAATTCTAGAGTAATGTTCAAAACAATCAATACGATGTCTCCATGACCATGGGCATGACAATGGTCATGACATAACCACCGGTAAAAAGAAAAAAAGTAAGTATTAAAATAACAATCTTGCATATAAACAACTCTTTATAATTTTTTTAAAAATCTACAGAATCTCCTTTGTTTATACATGAAAACCAACCTATTTAATCAACACAAAAGCCCGTATGACCATAAAAAATTGAAAACAACAATCTCGCATATTAACAATTCCTTACAATTTAAAAAAAAATTCGACAATCACCTTTGTTTATACATGAAAACCAACATGTTTAATCAACACAAACCCCGCACAACCATAAAAATTGAAATAAAAAATCTTGCATATCAACAATTCTTTTTAATTTTTTAAAAAATTCGACAGACTCTCCTTTGTTTATAGACGAAAACAACCTGTTTAATCAAAACAAAAGCCCGCACGACCAGAAAAAAAAAAACTAAAACAACAATCTCTCATATCAACAACAACAATAAATAAACTATCTACCTGGCTCAAACCATTGATTTGTTCATGTGTTCCACATGAATAAAATATAACACTGAAATGTTATCCTATAAAAAAATATAAGACACAAAACAAAAAAGATATCTGTAATCAAATAATGTTCAAACCTAAGTCTAATTTTTTGCAAATTCTCGTCGTATACTCAAGCCAGGAGTCCGGTGACTATGAGGTAAGCCCGTATGCGGTCAGTCTGTACGAGTTACATTGGTTCCATGCGAGGTGCTCATGCCTCTTACGGGACCATTTTGGGTCTATTTTACGTTTTCACCCTTTGACGGCATGTTCTTAATCCTAGGTCTAAATTTTTGCAAATTCTCGTCATATACTCAAACCGAAAGTTCGATGACTATGTGATCGGTTTGTACGAGTTACGTTGGTCCTGTGCAAGGTGTTCGTGCCTCTTACGGGACCATTTTGGGTTTTTTTATGTTTCACCCTTTGACGGTATGTTTTAAAGCCTAAGTCTAAATTCTTACAAATTCTCATCGTATATTCAAACCGAGAGTCCGGTGATTACACAGTCAGTTCCTACGAGTTACATTGGTCACGTGTGATAATCCCGTTCATCTTATGGGACCGTTTTGTGGATATTTTACATTTTTACCCTTTAACAACATTTTTATAAACCTAAGTCTAATTTTTTGCAAATTCTCATCGTATACTCAAACCAGGAGTCCGATGACTACGCGGTCGGTTCCTACGAGTTACATTGGTCCCCTACGAGGTGTCCATGACTCTTAAGGGACCGTTATGTTGCTGTTTTACGATTTCACTCGTTGACGGCATGTTCTTAAGCCAAAGTCTAACCGTTTGCAAATGGTTATCGTATACTCAAATCGGGAGTCCAGTAACTATGCGATCGGATCTCATGAGTTACATTGGTCCAGTGCGAGGTGTTCATGCCTCCTACGGGGGACCATTTTGTGGTTGTTTTACGTCTTCACCTTTTGATTACAGGTTTTAAATCCTAACTCTAATTTTTTGCATATTCTCGTTATATACTCAAATAGTGAGTTTGATTACTACTCGATCGGTTCGTACGAGTTACATTGGTCTCGTGCGAGATGTTTGTGCCTCTTGTGGGACCGTTTTATGGTTGTTGTATGTTTTCACCCTTTGACGACATATTTTAAAGCCTAAGTCTAGCCTTTTGAAAATTATCGTTGTATACTGAAATTGGGAGTTTGGTGACTATGCGGTCGGTTCGTATGAGTTACATTGGTCCTATGCGAGGTTATTGTGCATCTTACGAGACCATTTTGTGGTTGTTTATGGTTTTCACTGTTTGACCGCATGTTTGAAAGCCTTAGTCTAAATTTTTATAAATTCTCATCGTGTACTCAAATTGGGAGTCTGTTGACTACGTGGTCGGTTCCTACAAGTTATATTGGTCATGTGCGAGGTGATCCTATCTCTTACGAGACTGTTTTGTTAATGTTTTACGTTTTCACCCTTTGACGGCATGTTTTTAAATGAAAGTCTAAAATTTTGCAAATTCTCGTCGTATACTCAAACCGTGAGTGTGGTAACTACGCGATCGGTTCGTATTAGTTACATTGGTCTTATGCAAGGTGCTCGTGCCTCTTATGGGACTGTTTTGTGGATGTTTTACATTTTCACCCTTTGACGGCATATTTTTAAGCCTAAGTCTAACTGTTTGCAAATTCTCATCGTATATTCAAACGGGGAGTTCGGTGACTACACGATCGGTTTATATGAGTTACATTGGTTTCATGTGAGGTGCTTGGTCCCGTGCGAGATGCTCGTGCCTCTTACGGGACCATTTTGTGACTATTTTACATTTTCACCCTTTGACATCACATTTTTCAGCCTTAGTCTAACCGTTTGCAAATTCCTGTCGTATACTCAAACGGGGAGTCTGATGAGATTGCGATCGATTCCTACGAGTTACATTGGTCCCGTGTGAGGTGATCGTGCCTCTTATGGGACCGTTATGTGACTATTTTACCTTTTCACCCTTCGATGTCATGATTTTAAACCTAAGTCTATTTTTTTTCATATTCTCATCGTATACTCAAATCAGGAGTCCAGGTGACTATGTGGTCGGTACATACGAGTTACATTGATCCTGTGTGAGGTGCTTGTGCATCTTACGGGACTGTTTTGTGACTGTTTTACGTTTTCACCCTATGACGACATGTTTTTAAGCCTAACTCTAACTGTTTGCAAATTCTTATCATATACTCCAACATGTAGTCTGGTCATTACACAATGGATTCCTATGAGTTACATTGGTCCTGTGCGAAGTGTGAAGTGCCTCTTACGGGACCGTTTAGTGGTTATTTTATGTTTTCACCCATTGACGCCATATTTTTAAGTCGAAGTCTAAATTTTTACAAATTCTCCTCATATACTCAAATCGGGAGTTCGGTAACTACGCAGTGGGTTCGCACGAGTTACACTGGTCCCGTGCGAGGTGCTCGTGCCTCTTACAGGACCATTTTGTGGTTGTATTACCTTTTGACTGCATGTTTTAAAGCCTAACTCTAAATTTTTTCACATTCTCGTCATATACTCAAATAGGGAGTTCAGTGGCTACTCAGTCAGTAAGTATGAGTTACACATGTCTCGTGCAAGGTGCTCGTACCTCTTATGGGACCGTTATGAGGTTGTTTTACGTTTTCACCCTTTGATTGCATGTTTTAAAGCCAAAGTCTAATCGTTTGTGAGTTATCATCATATACTGAAATCGGGAGTCCGATGACTACATGGTCGGTTCGTATGAGTTACATAGGTCATGTACGAGGTGCTCGTGCATCTTACGGGACCGTTTTGTGGTTGTTTTACATTTTCACCCTTTGACAGTATGTTTTAAAGCCTAAGTTTAAATTCTTGAATATTCTCATCGTGCACTCAAATCGGAGTCTGACGACTATGTGGTCGCTTCCTATGAGTTAAATTGGTCCTGCGCGAGGTGCTCCTACCTCTTATGGGACCATTTTGTGGTTGTTTTATGTTTTCACCCTTTAACGACATATTTTCCAACAAAAGTCTAAATTTTTGCAAATGCTTGTTGTATTCTCAAGCTGGGAGTCTGGTGATAACGCGGTCGGTTCCTAGGAGTTGCATTTTCCCCGTGCGAAGTGTTCGAGCCTCTTATGTGACCGTTTTGTGGTTATTTTATGTTTCCACCCTTTGACGGCATGTTTTTAAGCCTAAGTCAAAACTTTTGCAAATTCTCATCGTATACTCAAAAGGGGAGTCCGGTGACTACGTTGTCGGTTCCTACGAGTTACATTGGTCCCGTGTGAGGTGCTCGTGCCTCTTATGGGACTGTATTGTTGTTGCTTTAAGTTTTCACCCTTTGACGGTAGAGTTTTAAGCCTAAGTGTAATGATTTGCAAATTCTCGTCATATATTCAAATAAGGAGTCCGATGACTATGCGGTCGGTTCCTACGAGTTACATTGGTCCCATGCGAGGTGTCTGTGCCTCTTATGGGATGATTATGTGGTTGTTTTATGTTTTCACCCTTTGACGCCTTGATTTTATTCCTATGTCTAAATTTTTTGCAAATTCTCATCATATACTCAAACTGGGAGTCCGGTGACTATGCGGTCGGTTCGTACGAGTTAACATTGATCCTGTGTGAGGTGCTCGTGCATCTTACGGGACCGTTTTGTGGTCGCTTCTTTTTTCAGAGTAATTTAGTCTCTATTTTATTATTTCACCCCAACACCCCCTTTTAACCTCAAACTTTTGGATACTTGTCATTTTATTAAACAGAGAGTTCAATAACGACACAACCAATTCATACACGTTACAATCGTCCCTCTCGAGGTCCTCACTCCTATTTTCGAGCCATTTGGTCATTATTTTGATATTTAACCCCTAAAATGCCCCATTTTTTAACATAAGAATAGGACTCAAAGCTAACTCTTCCTACATTATATCTATATATTTGAGATTTTAATTTTTATAAATAAAACGTATGGTTTTGACATGGAAGAAACATTATTATCTACACAATGTAGAAAGGACTACATATCCAAAGAAGAAAAATATACCATAACTCATCCAACTACAAGTAGATCCTATAATAAATAACACGTGAACTTATTATTTAGATATCTCTAAAGAGCTTGAATTGCATTAATTAATCTAAAAGATTATTCTGTGAGTGATGTGATAAAAACAAATATGTAAAAATTTAGAAATTGTACGAATCATATTATATGCGTGCTAGTGAGACAAATTACTCACCTTTTTAGTCCGTCATCACATTTTTACCTAAATCACTTGTAAAATAGAGAATATTTAATTACATGGGATGTTACTTGTGTCATGCGAGAGAAAGGTTAAACCTAAATAATTGATATTTATGTATGCATGTATATTCTGTTACAATAATAAGCGACTTTTATGTTTAATGAACAGACTTATAATATGTAATAAATGTAAAGTATACTTTGTTGGGGGTATGTTCATTTCCAATATTCAATGAAAATTTTAGGAAAATACAGAAATAAAATGCATGTGTTCCACATACTAGTTTCTCCTTAACTGCATTTCCAGGTTAAGAATTTGCATCAATTAATGTTTCACCATCACAGTGTGCACGCAAGAACTTGCGAAGACATTTATTGGGCTTGATATCAATCAACAAGGTGGATACTAATAATACCTCTGACGTGTTCTCAAATTTAGAGCACGCTTTTAGCTTCACGACCTATTATTTGTAAGCAATCGACTCGTAATGAGATTTTTTATCAACAATGTGTAAGCAATTGACTAGTAATGAGATTCATGATCAACAATTTGTGCGCAAGGATAAAAACTAGTACAAATAAATGGGAATTTTGATTGAAATTGGATATTCAACAACATTCAAAGTTTTTCACATTTCTAATAGAAAGTGGTGGGAAATAGTGGTTTGATAGCACATATTTTCCTTATAAATGTTTTACTTATCCCCCATAATTAAATTTGACCATCTCCCCAGGAAGAAGAAAAAAAGGAAGTTATTTTTAACCTAATAAAGATATCATTTTCCACCACAGAAATCAAGCACAAAAAAGCAGAACAACACATCTTCCATTAAAACCTTTTCCCCTCCACCTCCACCTAGAAAACGAAATGAAGAGAAGTTGCGCAAACTTAAACTAGTGCTAAAAGGTGTCAACATGCGTGTCCAAGTCAACATATGTTCACATTCAACATTCGTATAGTTATCTATGTTCCTCACATCATACTTTATGGGACTAAAACTAAATGTTAGAACTCAAGCAAGTATATAACTTTGTCTTTGTATCTGGGAGACAGATTCAACTCCCAGATATAAAGAGATAGGGTGAAAATCCTATTATCCAAAGTGCCCAATATATTTCCATATTGTACATTAGTTGGTCAATGCAACATTAATTATGATTAGTTTCTACAATTCGAAAATACTCCACTTTGGAGTATATCAAGACACTTCCTCCCCAATAGATATACCTATTAATATTTTGATTACCTCATTTATGTTGGATCAAATGTAAAGATGGTGAAATTAGTAGTTTTTTAGCTAGCAAGGATTATTTATCTAAAGAATAAAGGGAAATATTTTGTGCTCCTCGTTCAATTTTAAAATATTTTCAATGATTTATAAGATTTTTTGTTTTGCTTTTGATTATGCTTCTCCCACCTATCACAAGAATTAGATTATTCTCTTCATAACTAAAATAAAAAAAAATCCATTTTAATGATTTTGAGACTAATGGCGTAGCCAGGATTTTGAGTCAGTGGGTTCGAAAAGATGTGATGAAGTTCAGGGGTTCGAGTGCGGGAGCCTCCGAGGCGAATTTTTATGAGTTGTTTTTATTTTTTTTGAAATTTTTAACCATAAAAATGATGAGGTATTAATTAATTAAATTTGGACCCCTACTTTATTAGTGGGTTTTTTTATATATAATATTTCAACATAATATTACCTTAACAAACCAACCATGAGCCAACTAATACTTAGGGGCTGAAAAATTATAGTAATTTAAACATGAAAAATAAAACTAATTTAAATTAACATATATTTAAGTAACTTGGGCATAAATCCAACATAATTAAGTAATTTGGGCATAAATCTAAGTTGTACAATATATTAATTAAGTTAATTATCTTTGATAAATTAGTATTTGGGCACAAATATAACATAAATTAATTAAGATAAATTAGTAATTTGGGCATAAATCTAACATATGTTAAATTAAAAAAGTCTAAGAAATTAATTAACCTAACAAATCCAACATATGTTAAATAAATGTATATTTGAAAAAAACTTGTTGAATGAAAGTTGTTAATCAAGTGTTAAACCTAACATATGATTTTAACGGAGAGAAAGTTTGAATGAAATTATTTACCTTTGATGCTTTGTTCTTTTTGAATGGAGAGAAAAGAAGAGTTTGATGGGGAAACAAACTAGGGCTGTCTGCTTGAAGAAATGAGGAAAGAAGAAGAGTTTGGTTTTGAGTCAAATATATACATTCAAGTTTCAAAAAGTATCATTTTTACCTCAACATTTAACTTATTACACATAGGTACAAATCTTGAAAAAAAATCCAGTGGGTGCATCCGCAACCACTTAGGCAAATCTAGCTACGCCCCTGTCTGAGACTGCATTTAAGTAAACTAAAATAGAAAATCTTTCATTTTAATGGTTTTAGAAATTGGCTTTAACTGCTACTGGACAGTGTAGCAATATAGAGAATGAGTATGATAAGGGTGTGTTATGTATAATATTTTTTTCTTCTTTGTCAAATAGAAAATGTGAGACTTAGGAATGGCAACTAGGTGGGTCGCCCCGTAAAAAAAATAATTAGCTCGCCCCGCCCTCTGACCCGCGATGGGCTTAATTTTTATACCCCTAACCCCTTTAGGTATGAGGTACCTAAACCCGCCCCCACCCACTCCGCCCCATTTATATAGTACAGGTCGAAAACCCGCCCCGCCCCGCGATTTAAAACCCAAACTTTTTATTTGTTCTAAAAGCTTCTTTTATTCTATAATAAAAAAAACTTCAATTAATAAGAAAACCTCAACATTAACTTCTAAATTTCAACACTTAAACATCAAATATCTCAAATAACACAATAATAATGTCAAACTGGGACAGTCCCCTCAAATATTATTTCAATCACAAATTTTTTAATCAAAAAACATATTCTTAAATTGCATCTGTTACAGATATTAACAAAAAATATGTTCTATAATAGAGAAGACAATGAACATAATATGCTCTATATATTAACAAAAAATATATATACCTGTTTTGTATAAATTTGTACAACAAAAAAATGAACAAATAATCTTAGTCGTAAATACATCTGTCGCTGCCAACAAATTTATACATAACATATTATTTGACAAATTTCACGTTGTTAGAGATATATACCAATAGATATATAGGCGTTATTTATAGCCGTTGTTACAAATATCACACTGTTACAGATGTACATCTAAGATATAAAAATCTCACAGTGTTACAAAACGGGAGATAACATAGGAGAGGAGATCTCACCTTCGGACGGAGGATGCTCTGAGCCGACGGAGGTGGAGATGAGGAGAGCGGACCTTTAAGAGTTCATTGGATTATTTTAAGTGTCTTCTAGGGTTGGGAAAGTAGTGTATTATTGGAGGGAAATTGAAAATAAGAGGGATTTGGAGAGCGGGAGTGAGGCAAAATATTTTAGAAGCCGACGATTTTATTTCCAAACGTGGGGAAATAGTCCACGTTTTTTATAAAACGTCATAATTTTTCAACGTTTTTAATAAATGCCAAAAATATTTCGACACTATAATTTTCACACGTTGTTAAATAAACGTCGATATATACAGGTAATTTTTCGATGTTTGGTTGTCTTGGATCTCTTTTTCTAGCCAACTAAGGTCTCACTAGTAATCTTTTTGGCAAGTCACCTAGGTATCCTCTGTTCCTTTCGTTCATCTACTAGATGAGCAATAAATCAAATTTAGTTATTAGAGAACTAATAATAAGGAAAATTTAAGGGGAAAGAGCAGGCAAGATACTTACGGGGGGACAATCTAAATTAAGTAAAATGGGATCATTGGCTTAAGGGAGGACCTCATCAATCATTGGAGGGAGCTCGACCTTACCTTTAGGTTATTCATCTTCACCCTCGAAAACCTCAGGAACCTATATAAAGACCTCAGTAGATGCTTTCCTCTTCCGAGATAACAAGATAAAGCATTTAGAACCCAACATAACCCCAACCATGATTTTAAGTATTATAGGGGATCGTCAAAATGTCAGGGGCTTAGGCTCAGGTCCCAGACTGCAGTTAAAGAGATGTTTGGATGTTACAAGGAATTTAAAGGGGATAAAGGCCAATTTCATAGCCTCAATCGTCCTGTCCACCTCCCCTGAGAGGCATCAATAACTACTATAAAATAAAATATGGTTCGAGAAAGTGAAAAACACCATAGAAAGGTGAAAATCTCAAGGATAGGTAAAATGCTGACTCACATGTAATCAAAGTAAGCCCCTAGAGAGCAAGGAAACCAATTGACTCGACAGGATCCAGAGTGGACCAAACTCCACCAATAAACAATAACCATTACTTTCAGTTTTGGGGTGCATTTTGCTTATCCTTGGCGAAGACTATAGTTGCTCTAGTGTCTAGGTACTATAAACCCTTGTCTTTTGCCTTCTTTTACTCCTGAACCCTGTACAATTTAAAGAACCTGGATGGGTGATGTCATGCTTTCCTTTGCTTGATTTTGTGAAAGCCTGAATAATGTCCATCAAATATCTTCATGAGTTGACACCTAACTGAGTAGGACCTATCCCCATGGTCTTCATCATCCTCACCATAGGTAGAGGTAAAGGGAACCCTTCCTCGTATTTGATAAAGCATTCATTGAAACACATATGTTGAGGTACCAGGGAACAAAACCTCTCATTAGGATTGAGATACTAGGGAAAAAACTTCTCATTAGGCTTGTAAAGCCTTGGTTTAATAGAGTTTGAAATCTAGTATTTCTTCTGGATGTCTACTAAGTTTTGCTAAATAATCCACCAGCAAAGTCAAAGTCTTTGTCCCCCAAGTAATTGACCACCATATTTATAAAATGGATGGTCCTGGTGAGGAGATGACCAAACATCTCAATCCCTTTCTTCTTAGTTGAAGGCAAAGAAATTTAAGGACTAATAGAACGTAAAGGTTTTGGGTCCAAGAATTAGTAAGGGGGATATTTTCGCATACATTGTTGCAGAAAGATATATTGCTTGCTCAAAGAGGATTCTAAAGGGAAAAAAATATTTACAATGAATAGTGAAAGCCAATTCTAGCCCAAGAGGCTCTTTTATGTCCCTATAAGCCTAAATTTCTAGTTATTTTAGTCTCCACGATTAAACGCCTCAATCCCACTAACCAAATCAATACTCTCAGACCCAACACCTTCCCATAACCCCATGCTAGTGATTTCCCCATGCAATATAATAATTATAAAAATCACAATGGTTAGTAATAACTTTACCCCCAACTTGCTTTAAAAGTTAAGTGTTGCCTCTTACAATCCTTGCAAGAAGTAATAAGGGGCTATTAATATACCCCATTTCACATTTGGAGTTTAGAGGGTTATTAAAACCCTTGACTACTCTCAGGTAAGAGCACATGTCTCATGGCATATCTCTGACCTCAAACAAACCCCTGCTTGGTCCTTGAAACCTCCATTGGTCCCAAGGAAAATCCATAGTATTGTATCCAGCCTGGATCATCCATCTAACCTCCTAGAAGGATTAGTTAATCCAAAGTTTCTCCTCAGCTAGTCGCAAAGACCTCGGCACTAGGATTCCACCAATTTTAACACCCAAAACAAACCTCAGACTGAATATAAATGACCTTATAAGATCGTATAGCCGATATACCTAAGGTATATCAGGACATAATACCTCAAGAGAAATTTTGAATGACTCATTGACAGTTCCAAAACCCCTGGACCTCAATAACGATTCTAAAACCAGTCTGGTGGGTAAGTGAAAAGGATAATAATGTTTCACCTACCTCCAATACTAACATCCACTTGCATTGAAATCTCCCATACATATTTAATGATCCAACAACTTCCTTACACTACTTTTAAAACCTTTGACCAACACTCCACCACCTTACTAACACCGTCAAACCTCATAAATGCCCCATCCATGTTATAACAGTCCACTCATTCTCTTTCCTAGAGTTTTCATATAAATAGGAGGTTGGTTGAAGGTTGTAGATACGTCTAAGCTATTACACTTATAGATAACCATGAGTTTTAACATTCTTAAGTGTCAACTCTTTCTTCTAGACCCCTTCAACTCATTGTTGGGAGTATATAATTGTGACCTAGATAATTTACAATTATGATATACGTTGTGTATCTTGTTGAGCTATAAATAAATACTTAAGAACCCTTAGATAAGTCCACCATTTACTTCTTAAGGTTATTTATATTGTTGACGAAGGCTGCAAGACCCCAGATTCTCTTTACCAAAGCTAGAGATATCTTTTAGATTGTAATAACTCATGTAAGATCTAATCAATAATACAACAACTTAGATGGTGGACGTAGGACCCCCTCCTAAGGTACAAACCACTTTAAACCACTATCTTTGACTTTGACACTCCTCTCCTATAACCTGTCTGAAGTCTAGAGGGGATTAACTGTGGGCCTGGAGTCACTTACAATTTTTAGTTCCATCAATCACTATGATTGGAATGATACTAGTAGAAAAGATAAAGTCTTATGTGGACGCCTTATTTAACCACAAAAATAATGTTATCATGTGGTTGTAAATGTTTTACTCTCGACTTAATATTGTGTTGAATATAACATGTAAGAATTAACCTCCTACAATTGGCACCATCTGTGAGAAACGATTTTCTTTTTTTAACCAAACAAGTTAACAACAATAGTGTGTCATTCACACAGTGAGCACTCGCCGTCTCATGACAATCAGCAGAATGACCAGGAAACTCAAGGTTGAGATTCATGGTCTTATATAATAGGAACTGGAATACCCCCAGATCTCTCTATAACCTATTTAAGAACACAATTCTCCTTGTTGTTGAAATTTTGGATCCAAAACATATTTTAGGTTAATGTCATTTTTATTGAAGATCATCTGCAAAAACGAATTTACATCATCGAAACAACAAAATCCGTGTTGCACGAAAGGTACATAACAACAAATTTCCAAGACACACAAATAGGCATATCATGTGGACTTTTTTTGAAATATCAAAATCATATTTACTTTGGTTAATTTTTAAAGATTTTTAAAATATTTTAGAACTTTTTGGGATTTTTTTCTAAGTTTTTATGCTATAATATTTTTAATGACATACCTTTTGTGGCATTTTAAAACGTCCCTTATATTTTTATTCAAGATGCATGGGTTCAAAGATTTTATCTTGAGAAAGGAACAAATCATTTTACTGACTCCCTCAAATTGGTATCAGTTGAACTGCGTTTGTCATAGGGCCGCGAATGCCCAACTTATAATTGTGATCGAGGTAGTAATCTTTTCGCTATAGTGACATCTCCCCACCACTAAAGCGGGAATATCAATTTATGGGTAGCGTGGACTACCGCATGCTCTTTTTATGTTTATTTATTGGTTTTGTTTTAATTAAATCATTTATTGGTCTTGTAAGCAACAAGGCTTTTGAAGGGTTATTCTTATTAGTGTTGGGGTTTTATTCTTAAAAACATGAGTTCCATTTACTTTTGAGTAAAGGTGTGTTAGTTTATTTTGAAATAAGAATCATGGTTAAGATAATGCCTTATATTTGGTTTAAATATATTTTACACATGTTGGTCAATAGATCTTCGTAGAAATTTCGGGGAGTCATCTTCAGGTATATCAATATGAGATCAAGATTCCGGTTCTAACACTATTTAAATGTTCCCAAAAAATATAGGGAGTTGACATCCTATCGGAACGGTTTTGATACAATCCTAATAGTTTATCTTAAACTACGAGAACATGTATAATGGTTCGAGAACTTGTATGATAGTTCGACTAAGAACTGTGATAGATATATCCTAGGAATGTATTGAACATGGCCAATTATGAGATTTCAGTCTAAGGGTTGTCTTGATTAGACTCTGGCAATCTCACACCATTTTCAAAGGGTACATAGATTCTTAATCCCAATAATATATGATGATTGAAATTCATTACACAAATATCACTTTGCTTGTTATGGGAGCAATGAGATTTTATATCCATAAAATGATCCCCGCCTATTAGGTGATAATTGTGTGAGTAGGCCTGAGATCATAATTCTAAGGAATCCACGTACACGGGATACCGTGGATTGTGATATCCCTTTGATAGAATTACATATTTTGTTTCCACTATGTAAAAACTAGTCCGTGGATTATTTTAAAATCCTGGTGGATTACCAAATAAGATAAGTCTGAGAATCAAGGAATTAATTTGATGATAGTTAAAGTTGATTAGGAGTAAATTGATTTGACTAAGATGGTATCAAACAATTAACGTGGGGAATCATATTATGTACTATAATAAAGTTTGCAAATAAAACCTCATTATATGTTAGTGATTTCTGAAATAATTAAATTGAAGTGCAATCATAATTATTTAGTGGTATTAATCATAATTAAATAAATAAAGAAAATAGATTACGTTAATGGTAATTAGGATTTTCATGTATTTATTTAAAGCTAATTTAATTATTTGTCTTGGATCTCTAGTGTAGTCAACATACCCAAGTGGTTAGGCACAAACTCTCAAGAAACCCAGTTTCTCCCAAGACCACCTTTTATACTTGTGTATAAAGGCTTGGGATGGGGTTTAATTTGCAATGATTAATCATTAGGGTTTGATAGGGGTGATATAAAATACTATTCACATTTTTGTCAAGAGGCCTAGAGAGATACCAATATATCATACTCATAATGAACTTTCGTCATCTCAAAAGGTGCCCACACACCTACCTAGATTTAGGGAGGATCGTACACCAGAAGATTCGAGATTTATAGGTAGTTATGCAAGGCTTCGCAGACCTTGAAGGGAAGGAAGCATTTCATCAACTTCTCCCTTTGTCTCCTTATACGAATCACAACGTGATTTGCTAAAGTATTGTATTCTTGATCCCTAAATTTAACCTTTAAACCTAGTTCTTGATTTTTTTTCAAAGAATGATTGATCAAAGATCTTTATGGCTGAATTTTTTTTCATATTTTAATTATCAATCCCAAGTTTTTTCCTAACAATCGATATCAGAGCCCCTATCAAGAGTGATCGTGTATTAAAAAGGTCCATGTTGTACACCAAGAAACCCTAGTTTTAACATGTTATATGATTATACATATTTATTCTTGGTGTCGTACTAATATGGTTTTCAAAGATTCTATGTTTATATGTTTTACATAATGGTCACATATGTTTATTTTAACTGATTGGATCCTAAAGTGCTTTATCTGTTTTTATTTTTCACTCCGAGATTCGATATGGTTGTAATAATTAGTTTTTTTTTATAATATTTCAACATAATGTACTTAGAGGATTTATAAGAGGCTTTTAATGTTTATTTACATTTAAAATCATGTATTTACATAGGTTTGGGTGTTAGGAAAAGTTTTATGGACTTTTATGAAGATTTTAAAGAGTTATGGTCATTTTTCATGAATATATGTAGGGGACAATAAATTGTTAACACATGTATTTTGGACATATCCACATTTCAGCTTGGATCGATACAATTTTCTGTCCGGATTAGTCTGACCGGGTGCAGGAAGCCAATGATAGTTGTTTTGTGATGTATTTCGATGATTTCTCGTGAACATTGTTCTTCATCTCCCTCACAGACCAGGTTGGATCAATTTCTAGTAGAAAATATATTCCAGAACTCATGTTCGTGATCAAGTCTAATTCAACTTGGACTCTAAATCAAAGGTAAGTCTTATACATTAAGGATTATTGGGCTTAAAGAGTTTTAGATAAAAATAAGTCTTATACATGTTGGAACGAGGCAATTTTGTTCTTTTATTTTTCGCTGCATTTATTTAATTATTTTCATGTGTGTTTCTTTATTATTATGTTTCATAATTTAGCAAGCTAATTCGAATAATTAGGAAAGCCAGCTTTATGAACAACATAAATTTAATTTGGAGACTAGCCTAAATCCCCGTTTTTTCCCTTGAAAATCTATATTATTTATTCTTTTCTAAATTGAATTAAATCAGCGTAATTGATTTAAAGGTATAAATTAAATTTTGTCTCTCGATTTTTATTTTAATTTAAAAAGGTTTTATTGTTTTAAAAATTAAAATAGTGATATTGGGTAATTTAATTTGTACAAGTAAATTAGAAATTACTAAATATTTAAATTTGAACTTTTCGAATTCAATGAACATGTGATACCCCATATTTTTATGAGTACTCTTTAATTATAAAAAAAATCTGAAAATTAGTTACGTGTGCTGGATTGTGACGTTAAATGTCACTATTTATATTTTGAGTGTTAATTAATTCAAATTTTAAGTGGAATTTAAGACATGGTAATTCATTAATTAAATTAATTAATATTTGGACTTGATAATTTTCTCCCACTAGGCAAGGTATGGTTTGAACAGACAAAAAGTATCTTTTTATGTTTTTCTATTTTAAGTATCGAAACGTTAAACAAATGAACCTAATAAACACTTTTGCACCAATTTTAAACCTTTGTTGTGAAAAACTGATTTATCCAATTTTATCCTTTTGACATAAAACATGCATTTAGTTGATAAAAACATAAAATAAATAAATTCAACACAACACGCTGATATACGAGGAAAACCACAAAGAGAAAAACCTCGGATAGTCCAGCCAAATAGTTCATTATGATATGATTTTACAAAGACAGATTGTAAACTTACTTAACGACTCGTCTTCCTCGCAATCCTTGATGCTCTTCTATCTTCAACCTCTCCTCCATAGTGCAATGCAGGAGTTCACCCACGCAATTTTCCATAATGCACGAGTCCACGAACCCCTCGGTATTCACCAATGATGCTTATTAATCATCTATCGAATCGGAATACGAAATCCACAACTTCTTCCCCGCAACACAGTAAGCAATACGCACGGATTTCACCGCATGAAACAAAAAGATGTAGAGAAACAAACTTTGTTGCCCAAACTAAAGATCTCAAAATATATGAGTATGAAAAACTTGGATCTTTAAAATCAAAGGGCCAAAAAAAGGTTTTGGAACTTTGGTAAACAAGTAAGGAAGTGACTTTTGCCAAAAGTTATTTAAAAATTTGAGTCCACCATACCTTAATTAAGAAAAACACAAATTTTGAGGTGGCAAACTTGTTCGAACGAAATTGCATAGTTCGTTCAAATGAGATGACTTTTTTGTTCTAAGAATAATTAAG
Organism: Sambucus nigra; assembly: GCA_949130495.1. Classification (NCBI taxonomy): domain Eukaryota; kingdom Viridiplantae; phylum Streptophyta; class Magnoliopsida; order Dipsacales; family Adoxaceae; genus Sambucus; species Sambucus nigra. The sequence continues at coordinate 382,601,902 of OX422224.1, forward strand.
TCTATTCGAAGGAGAAGCCATTTTCATTCTAATGAACTTCCAACGAGCTTCCAACGTGATGTGCACTATTTGATAGAGACTCCTCATTTGATGTTCGTTGGATGCACGTTCCAACGACTTTCCAGTTTCGTTCTAACGAGTTCCAATTTTGTTCCAACAAAAACTAATTTTCATTCCAATAAGATTTTTGTTCTGATGATATCAGAAATAAAAAATTATTTTTCTTCAAAAAATAATTTAAAAAGTAGTTCCAAACAATTTTGTTTAAAGACAAATACCTTTATAAAATCCAAGGACCATATTAAAAATGCGTTCATAACTACAAGATTATCAGTAAACATAAAGATAAATTTAGCATGATAAACACGACACGATGTCTATCCAACTTTGAATCTTGGTCGCTACGTCTTCATCAAACATGGCATAGGCTTCCGAGTTCGATAATACGAAGCCTAACCTATTGCTCAAATATTTTATCCGAAATTAAGCCAATTACAAATATATTTTATACTTGATTGAAAATTTGTCCTTACAAATCTCCCCCTTTGGCTTTTTCGTTAAAAAATTAAATAAAAAAACTATGGGTCATCAAGCTATCTAAAAAGACTCAATCCCCAACCCGATAAGGAAAAATTACAACTTGACCGACTTATAAACTTAAGTAGATCTGCACGCTTGAAATCTTTGCCTCTTATTGTCAACCTGTAAACCTTCACACTTAAACACCCCTTCCAATGCAAAGAGAATATAACAAGTGAATAATCTTGCATAATAATAAAGTTCTAACAATATCTAAAACAATCTTAACCTAGGTAATACGTCCCCCCCAACATAAAAATTTCCTAATCATGAAAGGAAAGATACCATTTCTCCCCATTCTTGTTCAAGAATAGACAAAGAAAGAAGCATAAACTATTACTCCTCAAAAAACCAAATCTTCCCCAGAATATTTCAACATGTGATACCAATTGTCCAATAGGGAGGAGGAAATAAAATAATGCAATGGTTTAAAGTGTGACAAGAATTCAACATGGTAACTCAAGCACTAGTAATCCAAACTAGGATCAACCAATATCAATATTCATGTATTAAGATAGCAATATGAATAAGTAATGAAGTATGATACCATTTTTGAAATTATTAATTTGAGAAAAGGAATTTCAATGCACATAATGAGAGATGTCGGCATGATCATATAGCATGCCAACAAGAATACAAGGATAAAGTGTATGGAAAACATGGACTAAATGCAAACTCCAAAGACTCAAAACAAATGATACCACATATACTATATGAAAAAAATATATCAATGAAATACTGGCACATATATATAGGTATAAACCACCACAAAGCTTGACACAAACATTTAAGCTTTACACACTATAATAATATCAATGTGTCTAAACATCTGCGATGGAATGAATGGGTGTGAACTAGATACAAATGAATTATGGTCAAAGAGTTATATTTGATCATTAAACTTTTCCAAACTAATATTTAACCTCAAATGACAAGATAAAGTGAGCTCTATGAACAAACAAGTACAATACAGAAAGCCTAGAATATTGATGGTTTTATAAATCAATAGCCTCGTGAAAAAATAAGCATAACTAGGATTCATTGCATTGATCTACAAATAAATAACCTCAAAAGACAAACATATATCATATTTTTTTTCTTATCTTTTGAAGCTATCACTTTTGAAAATCAAACCAACTAAACATATTGGCCTTTGGAATTATTTCTGTTCTTATTGCCTTAAATCTTTTCATTAAGTTCTTGCTAACGATAGATTTCTCGCAAAGGAGATTTACTCCTTTAGTAGTCCTTTACCATGCACCCTCATATTTTTTTAATAAAATCAAACAATGTCATGGGCAACGGTTCTTACATGCGCAATTCCTTCGTAGTCACAAAATATGTATATGACAAGATTGAGTGGAGAATGGCTCATAAAGCTCAAATATACATGTTAACTTACAATTCGAATAGCTTGTGCATGTGTGTGCGGAGGCATATACAACATGCATCCACTAAGAGAATCAAGTTCGAAACAACTCCGTGCAAGCATGATTAATAACAATCTATGTATTATCAATCATAACCAAATGTCCTAGTCACATGGACAGGACGGAATGAATTGGATTCAAACACACCAATATGCCACATAAAATGTGTAAAACTAAAATACACAAAAATAAAAAAATATTTTTGAGTTTTTATAAAAAAATTCAAAGAAAATACCAATTTGAAAACAAACTAGGTCAAAAGGCAAACACAATATTTTTATATTTTTCAATATGACTTAATAAACAAAAAAATCAAAATACAAAAGATACACACGTCATAACGCTAGCAAACATATATCATGAAGTACAAACTAGAGTATGACAAACATGAAAACACAATCAACCATTAGATATAGCATGGGAAGTGTCATGTGCGAGAAAATAAAAATCAACAAGTCTAATATGTAAAGCCTTTAAATCCAATTTCCTGACCCATGTAGGTGTAACCTGATGCTCTAGAGTTTTTCGAACCTTGATGACTCTATTCTTTGACTTCTTAGGACCATTTTTAGGACCACATCAAAACCTCCTAAGGTGACATTTCCCATCGTAATGAGTGAAAGTTTAAACATAGAGAATGGAGTTGCCTAATGTTTGACCTTTCCTAATGTTCCTAGTCGACTCTCTCAAATGCGTGGTCTTGGATGTGGTAGCGGAAGCATTATGATCATCAAAGCCAATTCCACACTTGTCATATTTGATTTGGATAATGCCTAACATATTATCTAACTTTTCTTCCCTAGATTCCAACTTAAATTTGATACGACTCAAGTCTCTCAATCTCTCATCTAGCTCAACTATCCTCGACTCGAGTAAACATATAGACTCCTCAAACCTTTGAAGAAATTTATTTATAGCCTTTATAAAACCTCAAAGACTATCTCTCTCACCCTTAATGTACCACAGCTTCTCTTGAAGATTCTTATCAAATTATCTAAGATCCTCAATCAAAACACTATTATCATTCACTATGGCACATTCCTTTAACCTAGATTCCATCTTCAAGTTAGCCTTATTCACCTTCAAAGTTTTCGTATACAACTCACAGAAGGAAACTTGGAGTTCAATGTCCTCCTCCTCTTCATCCTCATACTTATCTCCACACTCTCTCTACTATTACTCACATGGGATCCATAAACTATGGCCTCGAAATTTTCATACAAATAAATATCTTCATGGGAAGATTTCTCATCAAATCTCACATGACTATCCATGAACGAGGTGAAGTTGGGCTCAATGGGGGAATGGGACCCCTCTTTCGGATCACTATCACTAAGAATGGCATTATACGATACCGATTTCTTTCCTTCCCTACTTAGTTTAGTTGAGTACTCGGATACCCAATGGCCATAACCCTCACAACCATAACATCTTTCCGACTCATCCCTCTTAAAATTCTCATTTCGGTTCATAGGGAAGTGATCGAACTTATTGTGCATTTTTTCTCAAATCTTTTAGCATTTTTTTATTGCTTTTGGAATTTGAGAAATTCCTTAGCTATCAAGGCCAAATCCTCGGATTCGATGTTAGACTAATCATTCGAAATAGGTGTTTCCTTCTTTTGGACTTTCAATGAAATTCCCTTTTCTTTCTACTTCACATTCTTGGAGGTAAACCTGTCAAGATCATAAGTTTTAAGTCACCTAAAAGCTCTTCAAGTTTCATAGAATCTCGAGTACCCAAAGAATTCAAAACAGTCACTTTTGGATTAAATCTTTTAGGCAACTATCTTAAGATTTTCTTGATTACTCGATTATCGAGTATATTCTCTCTCAAGTTAAATAACGAGTTAACTATGTTGGACAATCTAGCATAAAACTCATCAAGGGTCTGACTCTCTAACATCTTAATCCTTTCAAACTGGTGGTGAGGTTTTGGAGTTCTAAATCTTTCAAAGAACTAGTTCCTTCATGGGTGAGTTAGAGCACGCCTGAAGCCTCATTCGATGTCTCATACATAATAATACGGCGAAACTCCTTCGGAGTGACAAAATAAAATAGAGCATTTAAACCTTGGGAGTTAAAATTTTCTAACATATGCTCAGCCTCACTCCATGACTCTATGGGTTTTAAATGAATAGCTTATCCATCTCTGGTGACAGGTGGAGACCACCCTTTAACTACCGCTAACGAAACTCGTTCATCTATAGACTTAAGTGCCGATTTCATACGCATTTCCCAATATGCATAGTTTGACCCATCAGACATCGGGGTTCTAATACCATCAAAACCACAAAATTTCATGTCTAATAAAAAATGATCAAATCACAATAACTAAGTGTTATAGACCTCATACCAATTTGATAATGTTGTCCCACTAGTCAACCGATGGTTTGAACAAATAAATGTCTCTTTTGATGTTTTTCTATTTTAAATATGAAAACATTAAACAAATTAACTCAATAAACACTTTTTCTCCAATATTAAACCTTTGTTGTGAAAAAGAGATTTATCCAATTTAATCTTTTTTACCTAAAACATGCATATAGGTGATAAGAAGATAAAATAAATAAACCCAACAAAACATGTCGATGTACGAGAAAAAGCATAAATGGAAAAACCTCGAACAACCTAGCAAACATATCACTATGATAAATTTTTATAAAGACAAACATTAGACTTACTCAATGACTTGTCTCCCTCGCACACATTAATGCTTTCTATCTTCTGCCTCTCCTTTATAGTGAAAAATAGGAGTCCATCCATGCACACACACGCCTAGGTATCCACCAATGAGGTTCAAAAATCGTCTATGGAATTATAATACAAAATCCACCGCTTCTTCATCGCAACACAACAAATAGTGCATACAAAGAACATCGCACGAAACACGTTCTCTCAAGATGCAGAAAAATAAACTCTGGTGCCCAAACTAAAGATCTCAAAACATATGAATATGAAGAACTTGGATATTTAAACTAAAATGGTGAAACAAGGTCTTTGGAACTTTTTTTAAATAAGTAGGGAAGTGGTTTTTGCCAAAAGTTCTTTAAAAATATGAGTCCAACACGCCTTAAATAATGATGACATGAATTTTGAGGGGGAAAACTCATTCCAACGAAATTACATAGTTCGTTTGAATGAGATGGATTTTTCATTCTGATGAGAACTAAGTTCATTCGAATGAGAAGACATTTTCGTTCGAACAAACTTCTAACAAGTTTCCAGTGAGATGTGCACTATTTGACAGAGACCTCTCATTTGAAGTTCGTTAGATGCACATCCCAACGACTTTCTAATATCGTTTTAACGAGTTCAAATTTTATTCCAATGAAAACTAAATTTCATTCCAATGAGATTCAAAATTTCTTCTAATGAGATCAGAAAAAAAAAAACATTTTTGTTCAAAAAATAATTTAAGAATAGTTCTAAACGGTTTTGTTTAAAAACAAACACCATTATAAAATATCCACGGACCATACTCAAAATTCATTCATACCTGAGAGATCATCGATAAAGGTGAAGACAAACTTGGAACGCTAAACATGACACGATCTGTATCCAACTTTGAAGCTTGGCCGCTATGTTTTCATCAAACATGTCACAGGCTTACGAGTCAACTATACAAAGCCTAACCTAGGACTCAAATGTATTTTTTTTCAGAATTAAGCCAATTACAATTTTTTTTTACTTGATTGGAAATTTGTCCTTACAGTAATCGTATCGATTAATTAGTAAATAACAAAGTTATTAGGTATTTATTTTTAGCATATTTGGTATTTAGATTCTGAGATGCGTATAATATTTATTTTTTGTTTAAATTGTGGATTATAGGTCTATTGGGCTAGTATAGGACCTTTGTGGATTTCTATACCATTTGAAGACTGTTTTTTCCTATTTAGTTAAGGGCCTATTTTGGGACCAAGCCCAATTTTAGGAATTAACAGTATTAGTGAAATCTTAGGAGCCTCTGCAATACCCCATATTTTTATGGACTATAATTATTAATTATAAAGCAATTAATAAATTATTAAACGAGACTAATTATTACTTGTGTGGATTAGTAATAATAATTTGGTAAATTTAGATGATAATTGAATATTGCAGGTAGTGTATTTTTTGTAACGTGGGTTTGTAATAATTAATTAGTGATATTAATTATATGATTGTGGGCTAGCTATAAAGGTAGAATAATTAAGTTTGTTGTTTTACCGACGTTGTGAAGTATTATCATAGGATGTGGGTAGTATCATTCAAATTGGACTTTGGGGGTGACACGGATGCCCATTTATGTGTTTTTTCTCTTTAAATTGGTCTTGGGGGTTAGGTATACAGTTCGGAGAGATTTTAGTCTATTCCGGGTAGAATTATGGGATTTTTTAATGGCATGAAATTAGGCTTCATTAAGAGATACGGGATTAGAGTTTTAAAAATGGGTTAAACCACATCATTTAAGTATTTTCTATCTACTAAAACTAAACCTAACAGCCATAAACGCTTGACAAAAGTTAGGAAATCTTGGAGAGGAGAAAGCAAGGGGAAATTCAAGAGGGGTACTTCAATCTTTCAATTTCAGGAAAGAATTTTCTTACAATATCTTTAAAAATGTATTTCTTAATATATAAGCATGCTTTCACATACGATTTCGAATTTTTAGTTATATTATAAACTGATTGACATGATGATTGATGATTGAATATGATTATGATTACTAGTAATTAATCTTACATTGAAAGTTAAGAATTTGGATATAATACCTGAATTTGAGATTGAATAACTATTGGGAATTATATTAGAATCCATGTTTAGGTTTGTAGTTACTTTTTAATCGAAACCATGTTTAATGAATCTTGGATCGAATCCATGTTAGGTACTGATTTTCGTAGTTAGGGATGAAGCACAACGTCTTTCTCGTTGGAACATCATTCGAACGAAGTGACTTTACTCATTCAAACGAGGTGCCTTTCTTGTTCCAATTTGATGCCATTATCGTTTGAACTAGGTGCTATTACTCATTCGAACGACTTTGGAAACTTATCCATGTCGTGTAGAATCAAAATACGAAGGCGTGAGTGGCGATTTAATATGTTTTTGACATTTTTTGGATTTGATATGATTTTTCTATTAAATGGTGTCTGATACCGAAAGTTGGATTTGAGGATTTTCAAATGATGCTTTCATTTAGGATTACTATACCTAATTTAGTGATAGATCAAACTTGGTTTGTATTGAGGATAGTTATGTAGAATAGTGTTATTACCATTGTATTATTTTACTTACACCGGTGTTAGGATTTGGTTAAAATGGATAAACGCATAACTGAGTAGTATCCTATGGTCGTGTGAATATATCGAGCTTAGAGAGTGACGAGTTAAGTGATTGGGATACCTATTTCAGGTCTTGAGAGGTTAGAGACCTTGAAATTAATTTACACTTATGTACATTATGAGCGAGTGTGTATATATGCAAATAGATGTACTCATAGTTTAGAGATGAAATAGACTAAGAGTTGAATTTAATGAGGTTAAGAATTGATAAACCTAAGAACGTAAAGAATAATCTGGTGTTTAGGGATTTAGATGACTTGGGGTTACGCTTGAGTACACGTAATAACCTATTTAATTATATACATTTAACTTGGTTTTGATATATTATAAACCTAATTAAAATAAGGATCCAACGATGTGGGGATCTAGATGTTTGGGTACGCTTGAGTGTATACGTTACCCTATGGCTATATATATTTTCTCTATGTGTGTGTGTATATATATGTATATATATTGTGTGGTTATGTGGATATACATGTATTCGTGGTGATTCTATCGGACGGGGGTTGCGTTCGACATCGGGATCGTGTACCATGCGCCGACTGAGATGTGCTAGGACGTAGTGGAGGTAATTATTTTATATCATGCGGTTAGTGGTTAGCGCTTCGTGATGAGTGAAGTAGGATGACCTGATTCATCTACATAGTCTCGATATGGATAGTAGGTGGTGTCATTATGTAGTGATTTTCCCACTTATATGTGTTTTTTTAAGCTCATTTCGCGAGGAACTCCTCTGAACTTGTCGATAGAAGCACGAGATAGACACCGAGGGAAAATGCCTGTGTGTACAATACACACACACACACTCACACACACATACACACATATATATATATATTACATATAAATTTATGTAGTCTAATGATAGACTTTGATACTAAAGCTTATGGCTGTTAGGTACTTTATGTGGTTTACTTGTATGTTCATTTTGAGTGATGCTGCGGGGGTAGGTATTTTGATTGTATTTTTACACGTGTGGATAATTACATTCCTTTATCCATAGTATGTAGTTGTGACCTATCTCTTATGATAGTTGGATAATAATTAGTTTATTTAAAAGATATTAACCAAGATAGAGCTTTGATTTTATGAGACTACGAATATGTTAACAAAAATATATGTGTATGCCTTGGGGTGAAATCCTAATTGAGTTATTAGTAGTGTTCCATGGAAGTCGTTTGGTTTGTGATAGTGTTTAATTGTTTAGATTTTATTTTTACACTTTCAGCATATTTATGCCTCGGTTTGGGACATGTGCATAGTGTTTCACTTAAGTGAGAGGTGAAACACTTATTGCATGTGAGAGCCGATGGGTTGCCTCTATTGTGATGCATCATTATTTATTTGTATTGAAAGTTAATTCTTGCGACTTTAGGGCCCTGGCCCTAATTATAAAATGTTTTCCACCCAACTATTATTATAGTATAAACAAGTTAATGGGGCTGAGAAGTTAGGCTTGCGATATTAGCGATTAAGCTTGGTGTCCATGGAGTTGGAGTCACTGTTTCGTCATAGTTGTCATGTTGTAATTAGACGAGGTCTTAGTTGTACTGTTTTACTCAGTTGAACGATTGTAATCAAAGGTCTTTGTATAATGATTTCAGTTTTAACAGTTTAGTATTGTCTATTCATTATATTTTATTGATATCTTTACTATTTTTGTTTTAATTTACGACTGTTTAATTTGTCATTGATGCTGAGAATGATAGAAATTTTTTATCATCCTCGGTATTTCATGTGTGTCTTGATCAATCAAGCATGGAAAATTGTGGGGTGTCACAGTCGATATCAAAACATCCATGTTCTAATGTCCTTAGGATCTGTGTTACGTCCGTTTTATTTTTTGCTGAGCGTTCTTTAATGTGTCTAGATCCAATTATAGGATTTTGTACTCTGGTGTCACGATGACATGTGAGTTAACATCGTTCATTATAATTTGAGCGTTGTCAAGACTTTAGGTGTATTCGAGCTTAAATAAGCATAAGAAAGAGGACCGTTGTGAGTTAGTGGTCAAACGTGGAATCTGTGGTTAGACAATGGTGTTCAAAATAGTTCTGAGGAATATTAAGAGAAATTACCATGGTTGGGGGTAAATTCTGCAACTTAGAGCTTTTACAAGCACAAGTTAGTCCATTTTTGAAGATATTAAGCAATTTGAGTTTTAAGGATCCTATCGAAGTTTTCCGTTCTACTTATGGTAATATATATTGTTATGGAAATTTAGGTTGGTATAATGAACTTAGGAAATTTTGTGCTTTTAAGAGAGTGGGCAATGTATTGTTGCGTTTTGGCAAATAAGATAATTTTTTAGGATAAAATTAGGTGTGGACTAATTCCAAATAAAAAGTCAAATTTGTGTTGCACTCTAAGTTGAGTAAGGATCATTTATGTTGTTAACCTATTTATGATTTATGTTATGATAATATGAGAGTGTTTTGACTTAGAATTAGGTTCACCGTGTGGTTACGGAATATGAGTTGGAGACCAGTTACAAATAATTTATAGTACACATAAGTGAGTGAAAATTGAAGAATAAATTATTGATTTTCCTGTTGGTTTGAGCTGAGATGACTTAATTAGAGATTTATATGAGGATGGAGTTGCTTTCACATTATATACATGTATTTATTGATTCAAAAAAGTTTCATGAACAAGTAAGTTCCAAGAGGCTAAAAAATAGTTTTTTTTTTTTTTTATTAAGGCTTATAATTGCGAAGGTATGATTGAGAGTACCCCTATTAGAGACAATTGGGGAAAACAAAAGATGATATTACAAAATAGCGAGTTGAGTGGATAAAGAAAGTTACTATGATGAATTGTGATTCTGATTTTTATGATATGTGATGTGTCCATGTGGTTAGCAGGTGAACGAATGTGGATTATGGATGTAGTTATGTAGAGCTAATGATTGTTCGATTGAGGTGTGCGCATTTTTATGTAGTGGTCATTACTCTAGGCATGAGTTTATAGCCATGGATTTCATGATTTCAGAAGTATCACCTTATTGAGAGTAAGTGTAATGATATGAGGATTTTATGTTGGCTATTAACATAGTTCTTGGATTAGGGATATAATGATGGACGATGATTATAGTATTTATATATTGTATGATGATGTTCCTTGGCTGGGCATAATGGTTTTGGTGATAGTTGTCTCTTTATAGGTTAATTGACCATTGACTCAATCATAAGGTTTATGGGTTGATGTTCACTAGGATTTGGTATTGGGGGTGAGATATCTCATTCCATATGGAAGTGTACGGGTAGATTATGTGTGTATTCTTCCTTAGATGTTGGATAGTGGTGGACATGCGAGCATCCTATGAGTTATAACTAATTATTCATAAGACATGAGAGTGTTGAATAATTGATGAGTTCGTAAACGGCTTAGGCCTTCTAGTAATTATTATTTGACACTAGCATTGCCTTATTGTGGAATGTGATGACGATATTGATTTTGCCTTACGACATGGTTATGTTTATTAGAGATGATTTTCGAATTCGAAGTATTTATATGGGCTATATGTTGGTAGAGACATTACATATAGAATGGATACATGGGATGGATAGCCAATGTTGGATTCATCTTAGTATATAATGATATGAGTGATAAGAACCAACTATATGGTACACGTTTTGGTTATTTTTATTATTCTATGGATAGTGGTCGGGTATGGTCACATATGGTGTTAGCATATTGATGTTTGATTAGGCATAAATTCTTCCAAATTTATCCTTTAATTTAGTTACTTTTAGCACCTCGAACAACGTAATCGATTTGACTTTATCTCATAATCTTGCTACTGACTTATCCTAACGAATACACCGAGTTTCTTGTATTTCGTATTTATTTTACAGGTATTTGTTGTCAATTAAAGAAAGAAAGAAAACGGAAGAATCAAGAAAAGAAAAGAAGAAAGTCAAAAGGGAAAAAGTGTAATTTCTTCCCAAAATTCGGATGAGTCACCTAAGAGAAGTTGAAGATATCAAGTTCATAAGCACATAGGAAGAAACGGCACCTCAATCGGAGTCCCGGTGAGAAAGATTTGAACAGTCAAAGTTGGAGAAAAGAAAGTCAAAGGCAGACTGATCCGTAGGAAGACCGGACCGGTCCGCAGTGCCACATTCTAGAGAACCTCGGATTGAAATAAAACTGAAGGTGGAAGAAAAATAAAAGAACCGGTCCGCACCGAATCAATCCTCCCTACAAATAAAAGAACCGGTCCGAATTCCAGGAAGACCGATCCGCAGGAGTCCCAGACCGGTCCGGATGTCGAGTATTGAATTTTTATCTTTCTCTATGGATAGTCCTAGTGCAGCTAAAACTCCTGAAATTTTGTAGGGTATATAAACCCGCGTTATTATCATTCTTAGCACGGAGAATTAATATAATTTTCCATTCTTTCTGTAAAACACTAGTTTTGAAGGTAGATTACAATTTAAATTCCAAGAGTGAAGATTATTCAGAATTCTGTAGTTACAAGTAATTTCAATTGCTACCTTTAGTTCTTTGGTAAGATTAGTGAGTAATTCCCTCCGTTTAATTTCTTTTTTACATCTTTCTATAATTATTCCTTAGTTTAATCATTGTTTTCTGCAACTCCAAAATAGTTTTCATTACTTTCATCATGGTAGGCTAGACTTTTCAAGGTCGGGATACATGAACCCAACCTGATGTGATAGTTGCATGTGTATAACATTAATCCTCTGAATTCAGTGATTTATTACGATCGTATTGCGTAGGAACATGACAATTGTAGATCTTTAGATCTCGTTTGCTTCTGAGTAACCGGGAAGCTTTAGAATACAATTCGAGTGTAACTATTGAAATACCGATTTACTCATCCTCAGATTAAGTATGATGTGGGTTTGAACCTCATATACGTAATGCTTGGGAGTACTAAATTCTGGGTCTAATTAATCATTTGAATTTATGATTAGTTTTATAACATCAATACACTAGGGTTGGGGGATTGTATTCCCGTCCTGTTTTTCTCATCATATAGTTTAAAGTTTTAAATCATTCTTCATCAGTATTTTAGGTAATCTACAATAGTTGCATTTCTTCCATAATTTCAAAAGTGCATTTAGTTGTAACCAATTCTCAAATCAATCATCTTTTCCTTTCCTTGAGAGTCAGAGTTAGGATTTCCCTATCTATCCAACGTCGTCACAACTCTGTTGTCCTATTTCCCTGTGGATACGATCCTGACTTACCGGGTTTATTACTAACGCGACATGCTTGCACTTGAGCCTAGAAGAGAATGCACATTAGAGACACTTTTGAGTCACGTCAAGTTTTTGGCACCGTTACCGGGGATTTAGTTAGAATTAGGATTAGATCGAGTCAATCAAAAACTTTGACCAAAAATTTCAAAAAAAAATCCAAAAACATATAAAAATTCAAAAAATAAAACACAAAAAGATTCATCACCATCTCTCATAAGCTATTAATGCAAAATTCTGAACTCACTCCAACTCCCCATAATACTCCAACCCACATTCATGAAAATTGAATTGTTGAGTACGATCCTGATAGCCCTCACACTCCTAACGCTCCACAGTTCTGGTTTCCACCTCCCACACTGTCACACTCAATCGCAAATAACACGCCGTTTTTCTTCTTAGGTCACACTTTAGAGAGCACTCCTAGTATACCAAGTGAGGATACCGAATCTTTGAGAGAGAGAGAGATGTCACAACACGGTAGTGCAGTTGTCGATGAGGGAGAGGCCCCGTATTGCCCTTTGAGAGACGTCTTATATTCGGAGAGCACTGTCACTTCGGGATGCATTTTACTCCCGTACAATGCTGGACAGTTTCTCTTTAGGAATGGGATAATCCAGATACTTCCCACTTACCATGGAATGGATTTCGAAAAGCCATATGCCCACATCATGGAATTTGAGGAGGCGTGCGAGATGATCAGTGATCAAACTTGCACAAAAGATGTGCTCTGCCTCAAACTCTTCCCATTCTCGCTAAAGGATAAGGCTGTAACACCCCGCCCGCCCGGGGAGAGCGAACGGAGCGCTACTGTCGATAAACTAAAGCAATTCCACAAATAATAAGGTATAGAGAATCTAAAAATCCCACAATACAAACGAGAAACCACTAATCTCAATCTTCAAATTAATCCAACAATTCTCTCGAAATATTTACAACAACCAAACTATCTCGAAAATAAAATACCAATCTCCAATGCTCTATACATCAAAATAAATACAAGTCTTCTCTCTTGTATAAAAATCTTCCTAAAATAAGCCTCGCTATAAATCATCCCAATCAAATCCAAAGCGCCCAAAATCCGCGCTAACCTGCCACTAAAAGAAAATATGGGTAAGTACACAATACGATAGGAAAGATGCTCAACAAATATTAGCGGTGAATAAAACACAACAATACGAGTACGACTATTCAAATCAAATGCGAATCTCATAAGCAATTATATCAATATAATTTCTCAACAACACATTAACTAAGTCACCAGGCCTCACCACCGTACCGCGCCTATGCATTTTTTTAGCATATCCGAAAAAAGAAATATTGGCGGGTGGCCAACCTCAGTGCCATATTAAAATCTCATGACAACATGCTCAACACCAAATATAATACCACATGAATCAAAATTATATTCCAACAAATATTTTCGGATTCCAATGAATTTAACAATTCAAATATGAGTCAATAATCACAAGAAAATAACGAAAATAATACTCGCGAGATTAAGGAACATATTGTGTAAAACCACATACCTTAAAATCATCACATGAATCATCACATAAAAATCAACCTCTAAATCAAATTGCACCATCACGTTCCTCTCGAAAAAATAATCAAATCCCGTTCTAGCCCAAACTCGAGAAAACACCAAATAAACCTTCAAATCTAAGGTTGAAATCTTGAATAAGTTTGGGGCTATTGTTTGTATATGAAAGGGAGTAACTTTGGAGAGGTCTTCTGGTTGAAAAGTTTGAGAAAAAATTATTTGAAAAGTCCATCCACGAATTGGTTGATATATAAAGGACTAAGCGTTTGATTAAGAAAAGAGTTCTAATCAGATACAAATACTAAAAAAATTATTTCGGACGATCGGACCATTATAATTGGATGAAATTTTATAGAAAATTATCTAAAGATGAGAGGAAGCTCTCCAAAAAAATTTAGCTCGATCGGGCTGTTCTATATTTTTAAATATTTTTTTTGCTAGAGAGTTTTATGTTTTGAGGACTCTAAGAGAGTTTTATATTTTGAGGACTCTTCTATATAATAAAAATTCACTTAAAGCTCCATTTTAATTTCGATTTTGAAACCGTTTGAAATTCTCATCTTTAAAAATAAAATCCAACATATTTGATCAATAAAAATAATTGTACCAAAAATGTTATTTTCCTCTATATTTTGAAAATACCCCAAAATTACGCGAGTTGTTACAAAGGCTAAATCCTGGCTATGGTCTTTACCTCCAAAATCGATTTCATCATGGAACGAGCTACAATCCAAATTTTTCAAGAAGTTCGTTCCTCCACATCGAACGAATTCCATCAAGACTCAAAGTCAGACATTCCGATAATTATAAAATGAGTCGTTCGAATGATGCTACGAGCGTTTCAATGAGTTAATTTCCTCGTGTCCCCATAATGATTGTGATAAAATGGAAATCATCTCCTTTATCCATAATGGGCTGAACATTAACTCCAAGCAACTCGTTGAGACCATGGGTAGTGGTACGCTTATCAACTTAGACGCCCACTATGCTGAGCTTCACATGAGGTATGTCGCCGAGACTACCCAATTCTGGGATACATTTGACCCTAATGCTCAAAATTGAAGTCGTCAAGTGACCACCACTCCATCGGCGTTCGACCTATTTCATGTAGAAAAGAATTCTATAGCGAACAATCGACTCGATATGCTTGAGAAAGGACTGCGAGATGTACGTGAGGTATTGGGAAGAGGACAAACTGGATCCATCCCTAACCCTCACTACACCAAATCTGCACTATTGTCACGGTCATTGACCTTGACAAGTTGGACTTGTCAAGGTCAATGACCGTGACAATTCGGGGGGAGAAATTTTTTTTTGTCACAGACGTGTCACGGTCATTGACATTGACATGTCCGTTAGAATTGTCACGGTCGTGTCAAGGTCATGGACCGTGACAAGTTTAGTCATGGTTAATAACCGTGACAATATTTAAAAAAATTGTCACGGTCAATGACCGTGACAATTCTGGGCAGAATTTAAAAAAATTTTGTTGGCCAGTATGACCACTGCCACTGCCCAGCAGTATATTTGTACCTGTTATAACAACGTTGGTTGTACCTATTCAAACATCATATATACAAATAAACTAAAGATAGTGAAAATATATATTCATGACGATATAATCCAAATATTCAAAATAGAAATAATGTACATGACGATATAATCCAAATATAATTAAAATGGGCAAACTTAAAAATAATGTTACTACATGTCTTGGGTAAATGTGAGGAGGTGAGTTGGCCACATGATATAAGAATTGACACACCCACTAATATACATCGTGCCGCATTGTTCGCGCAACCACAATAAGGAGTTCTCCTTCTCGGGTATCACATGCGTGACGAGCACTTTGGACTCGATCCCTTATAGCGCACGTCCATGAACTATTCCACCCTCGATGATATTAGGGTCCCTCAACCCCCTCCCTATCCGCTGGCCATCAAATACATCCAATATGAACACGCTCGGCCAACCAAGTGTCGACAATGGTCTGGGGAAGGGAGCCAAGTAATGAAGTGGATCATCGAAATACGCACGTGACGGTGAAGAAGCAGCAAGGTCCACATCCTCGTCCTCCTGCGCCTCGTTCTCCCGCACCTCCTCCTCCACCGCCTTCTCCTTCCCTTTCCCTTTCCCCTTCACCTTTCGGTCTTCGCCTAACGTACGCTTCATGAATGCATACTTATCTTCGACCGTCGCCTCCAAACGGGACAGCTTCACGTCGTGTGAATCCACCGTTCGAGCCAACCCAGTGTCGCTCGTCTCCAATCTGATGATCCTAGAATTGGCCACCCGTGAGCTCACCCCCTTGTCCTCCCCTTGCGATCAGAGCCAAGCACTTGGATGAGTGCGTCTGTGGACAAAGACGCCTTGTCGGCATCAGACTGCGGCTCATGCACTTCCTTAAGCTTTGCCTGAAACGAAAAAAGCACATGATTAGTAAAATAAGTAAACTAAAAAATTATAACGTAATTAACAAAAATTAAGCTGTCGGATTACTTACAATTGTCGCCACGACGCTCGGGGACACCTCCTTGTCCTTTCCCTTCTTCGTCCGAAGAGCCACATAAGTATCGAGCCTATGTGGCTTACCCCCTGTCCCACTTCCTACCCCCTGAAATAAAATAAAGTAAAAGTAGTATCGGCCCCGCAAAGTAAAATAATGAAGAATAATATATTTATGTAGTTATAGAAAAATTAAATCTTACCTTCATCCTATGCTCCATCTCGGCGTACGAGGTCCGGCCGGAGTAGTGCACGTTCGTCTTTTTTGCCCGATTTTCCTTGCCCGATTGGTGAGATTCAAATTATCGATCCTCGATCTCATTATCAACGAACTTTTGCCATTGTGCCAATGAGATCGGCTCCTTGGGCGGAACGGATCCACACCATTGTATAATGGACTCTCGTATTTTCCCAAAGTACCGTGTCCGCATATTTTCTTCCACGTCTTGTGTTGCTCCCTCAAGTGCTCCAAGACGGAATCGCATAGCTTTGGATCCAAGTTGAATTGTTCCTCTCCAACAAATTCAATGTTAGTTGCGAATAAATATAAATATAAATATAAATATAAATAAAAATGAAATTGAAATTGAAATTGAAATTGAAATTGAAATATTCATATAAATATAAATATATTACCTGTAGTGCCGTCCAAACAGCTAACTTGAGCTCATATGGCACCTCCTTCCAACTCATAAACCCCGGGCCGATGACCGTCTTTAGCAGCTCGATGGATCTAGATAATAGCTCCGATTTGTTCTCGACAGTAATTCCAAATTTTCCATATTTGGGGTGCCTAGGGGCGGAGGATCCCTCGTCGCCTCCGCTACCACCGAGCCCAGACGACATCATCATAAACAACATCATCATCTTCGCCTTAATATCTGAAGGAGACATTTGCTGTAAAAAAATATTATTAGTACAGATAAAAAAAATGTTAATAGTACACATACACACACCCCTACCCCACCCCCACAACACACATGCACACGTCATGCCACTTTTAAAACTAACCAACCCAACATTTCATCAATTAAACTAACAATTAAAGTATACAATTATTAATTTACTAATTTATAATGAGGGGCAATCCTACTTTCATATCAAATTGGCAATAATTATTAAGTTACTTTCATCCAAAACTATACAATTAAAATTACAATTAAAGCTATACAATTTCTTAATAAAGCTATACAATTGTTAAACACCCCCCCACCCCACCCCCCACCACACCCCCTGCCAACCTCCCCCACGACACACCACCACACACATACACACACATATACACACATTTAATTTCATGTATGTTTCATTTAATTATCATACTTTGTATATATTGTTCGATATACAAAGTAATTTTCAAAAAAAGTTAAAAAATCCCACCCCCATATGGACAATAATCAAGTGGTCATGCCACTTTTAAAACTAACCAACCCAACATTTACTAATCAAAATAATCCAACAACAATTTCAACAACAAATGTGTAACCCGTACTCCTTCTAATTCATCTACTCAATTAATTCATTTCATCAATTAAACTAACAATTAAAGTATACAATTATTAATTTTCTAATTTAAAATGAGGGGTAATCCTACTTTCATATGAAATGGGCACTAATTATTAATTTACTTTCATCTAAAACTATACAATTAAAATTACAATTACAGCTATACAATTTCCTAATTAAAGCTATTCAATTGTTAAAATTACCCCACCACACCCCCCCACCACCCACCACCCCCACCACACCCCTTGCCCCCCTCCCCCCGCCACGCACACACGCACACACCTATGCACACACACACACCCCACCCCCACCCCCACTTTACCCCTCCCCACTCCCCCCACCATGACCATGACAACTACATTTGTCATGCCCTTGTCACGGTTAATGACCGTGATAACTCTTTGTCACAACCGTGTCAAGGTCAATGACCGTGACGCAAAACGCGTGTTTTATCATCTTATTCGTGTCAAGGTCAACTATATTTTCATATTTTTATTACTTTATTACTTTATTATTTATCAATAAATTTATGACATGAGATAATTATAATTGGAGCATAAATTTTATTATCATAAAGGGATAAATCCAACCAAGTACATAGATTCTACAAATTAAAGTGAGAATTAAATTTAAGACTTTCTAACAACATGCATGTGTATGGATTCTACATAGTTGGGCACGAAAGTAACTAATGATATTTATAAAAACATACAATTGCCAACATTTTGTGAATTTACTAAACATTATATAATATTATCAAATTCTGTTAAAAAATTATCTAGGGTTTTTCCTAATTGAATTAATTTCATGAATAAAATTATTATCAAATTTAAATATTTATATAATTAAATTTAACATATGAATTCTAGAAACACAATTCTAACTATCACTAACATTGCATTCACACTAAGGTTTACATAGTTTTAACAAATTATAACAAAATATTATCATATTTTTATTTAGAAAATTCCACCCCCACCCCCACCACACCCCAAATCCCCACTACCCTCTTCCCCCCTCCCTCACCACACACCACCACACACATATATACACACACATATACACATACCCCACCCTTCCCCTCTCCCTCCACCACACCCCACCCCCACCCCACCTGCACCACCCCACCCCCATTACCCTCTTCCCCCCTCCCCCACCACACACATATATGCACACACATACACACATACATATACACACATATATATACACACATACACATACACACACATATAGAAATGAAAGAGAAAGAGAGGAAAAAATATACCTTAGAGAGACAAAGAGCATAAATTGCTTACAGAGAGAGAGAGAGGGGGAAAACCAAAAAAGGTGGAAAAAAGATAAGCCTAGGGCTTTTTTTACTGCAGAAGTTGTCACGGTCGTGTCAAGGTCATTGATCGTGACAATTATTTAAAGAGTTGTCACGGTCATTGATTGTGACACGACCATGACAACTACATTTGTCACGGCCTTGTCATGGTCAATGACCGTGACAACTCTTTATCATGGTCGTGTCAAGGTCAATGGTCGTGACACAAAACGCGTATTTTTTGTCATGGTCAATGACCTTGACAAGGGTGGCCGGGTGAAAGGTGATAATTTTGTCATTTTAGTGTATTGCCTGTTGAGAAGGTGTGTGCGATTTATGAGGCGGGTCATTCAACTGAGGAATGCCCGACTATACCTGCCCATAAAGTGATGTTTCAAGAGCAAGTCAGTGGCATATGAGGCTTTAAGAGAAATTTCGGTGCCCCGTATGGGAATTCTTACAACCCTTTATGGAAAAACCACCCTGGTTTTAGCTATGGGAAACAACATGCTGCGATGAATCCTAATTCACACGTTGCCCCTCCTCCACCACCGCACTTTCAACAAGCTACACACATAAAAGGACATGTGTAGGAACCACCACCTCAAGGAGCGTACATCCCTCCACCGCGGATAAGTCTCGAAGATACAATCAACCACTTTATCAATACCCAGACTGCAACTAATGCTAGGCATGAGCGCATGATGAACGACCTGAATGCGAACATTTCACAGTTGAAATCATCGTAAGTATCCAAGAGAAGGGAAAGTTTCCTGACCAGGGACAAAGACCGCCCCAAGGTTAAACTAGTGCTAGCTCCACCTCGACAGAACATCAGGAGTAATGTTAAGCTGTGACCACTCTTTGTAGTGGCAGAGTCGTTGATTTATCACCTCCCCCACACGATGCTACCAAAGACAATGAGATTTCGCCCGACACGAAAGAGGCCGAAGATGTCCCCTTGAATGTGAGTGAGAAAGAAGACACTAGTGAGCCCGAAGTAGTAGTGAAAGCACCGATCGCAGCACCGTTTCCTCAAAGGTTGATTCCTTCCCATAAAGGAAACCCCCATGATGAAATGCTAGACGTGATAAAGCAAGTAAAGATGAATTTACCTTTCCTCGATGCCATTAAGCAAATTCCAGCTTATGCAAACGTCATCAAACACTTGTTGATGGTAAAAGGAGGATGAAGGTAAAGAAAAACATCTTCCTAGCACAGAACGTGAGCTCCATCCTACTCAATGATCTCCCACCTAAGTTCAAAGATATCGGTGCACCCACTATTTCCTACATCATTGGAGAAAATAAAATCTAGAAAGCCTTACTTGATTTCGGAGCACGTGCCAATATCCTCCCTTATGCCATCTATAGGAAACTTGACTTAGAGAGAGAGAGAGCTAGTTCCCCAAGGTACCACCATCTGGTGGCACATTTGCATTGATTATCAGAAACTCAATGCAAGAACTAGGAAAGACCACTTCCCCTTGCCATTTATTGATCAGATGCTTGAGAGAGTAGCGGGCCACCCTTACTATTGCTTCCTTGATGGTTATTCCGGATATAACCAAATTGAGGTAGATGTACTTGACCAGGAGAAAGCAACTTTCACTTGCCCTTTTGGTACGTTTGCCTACAAACGTATGTCATTTGGCTTGTGTAATGCACCCGCGACCTTTCAAAGGTGCATGTTGAGCCTATTTAGCGACATGGTCGAGAGAGGACTTGAAGTGTTCAGGGACGATTTCATCATTTTTGGCACCTCTTTCAATCTCTGTCTTGAAAAACTGGAAAAGTACTTACCCGGTGTGTGGAAAAGAACTTAGTGCTAAATTGGGAGAAATTCCACTTCATGGTCACCGAGGGAATAGTTCTTGGCCACATAGTTTCATCCAAGGGGATAGAAGTTGATAGAGCTAAGATAGATGTCATAGCTGATCTACCCCACCAAAATCGCTCAAAGATGTGCGCTCCTTCTTGGGCCACATGGGGTTTTAGCGAAGGTTCATTAAGGACTTTAGCGACATCGCTAGACCCTTAAGCAACTTACTTACGAAGAACAACCCATTTGAGTGGAAAGAAGCATGCCAAAGGGTTTTTGAAAAATTAAAAACCATGCTTGTGTCCTCTCCCATCATGTAAGTTTCGGATTGGTCTTTACCATTAGAGCTTATGTGCGATGCTAGCGATTACGCGATAGGGGCTGTTTTGGGCCAAAGAAAAGATAAACAGGCTCATGTCATCTACTACACTAGCCGGACTCTTATCGGACCACAACTCAATTACTCCACTACCAAGAAGGAGTTGCTAGTGGTAGTCTTTGCTCTTGATAAATTTTGGTCATACCTCATCGATTCTCCCATTACGTGTTTCATCAACCACGCGGTATTGAAATACCTACTCGTAAAGAAAGATGCAAAGCCACGCCTCATAAGGTGGATCCTACTCCTATAAGAGTTTAATCTCTCCATTAAAGATAAGAAAGGGGTAGAAAACGTCGTTGTCGATCACTTAGCACGGCTTTCGTCCGACGAACCTAATGGTCCCATACCCATAGACGAATACTTTCCGGATGAGCAAATCTTTGCTACCTCTTATTTGCCCTGGTTTGCGGATATAGTGAACTACCTTGTCGCGAGAGTCATCCCTCCCGACTAGACACCGCAAGATAAGAAGAGGTTTATTACTTGGTCGTGCATGTTTTTGTATGACGATCCATTCCTATTTAAATATTGAACATACCAAATCATTCGACGATGCGTACCGGATGAAGAGATCCCAAAAGTCATCCAATTTTGTCATTCGGAAGCTTGTAGAGGCCACTTTTCAACAAAAAATACAGCCGCTAAAATTCTGCAATGCGGCCTCTAATGGCCCACAATATTCCAGGATGTGAACGATGCTTGTAAATCCTGTAATAGGTGCCAATGGATGGGAGCTATTACCTAATGAGACATGATGCCTCTTAACCCCATACTCATCATTGAGATCTTCGACTGATGGGGCATTGACTTCATGGGTTCTTTCCCCCCGTCCTTTGGCTTACTATACATCCTTATCGCGGTAGACTACGTTTCTAAATGGGTGGAAGCTATAGCTACCAAGATGAATGACAATAAAGTGGCGATTACGTTCCTGCAGGAACACATACTTTCCCGCTTCGGTCCTCCGAAAGCGATAATTAGTGATAATGGAAAGCACTTTTGCAATAGGCCATTCATAAAGCTCATGAGAAAGTATGGTGTCGTTCATAAGGTTGGAATGACTTATCACCCACAAACGAATGGGAAGGCCGAACTAGCGAATCGAGAAATCAAGAGTATTCTCGAAAAGACCGTCAATCCTACCCGAAAAGATTGGTCACTTAGATTGAACGATTAGCTATGGGCCTATCGTACCGCATTCAAAAATCTGCTCGGCATGTTTCCTTTCCTCTTTGTGTATGGAAAACCTTGCTATCTTCTCGTGGAGTTAGAACACAAGGTGTATTGGGAAATTAAGCAGTTGAACTATGCCATGGATAAAGTCGGGGAAGCTCGCAAGCTTCAATTAAATGAGTTAGAAGAGTTACGTAATGATGCGTATGAGAATGCTAAAATTTCCAAAGAAAGGACGAAACTCGCTCACGATAACATCATTCGTTGCAAAGAGTTTCTTCCTGGGAAAAAAGTGCTTCTTTATAACTCTCGGATTCATCTCTTTCCGGGCAAGTTGCGATCACGATGGCTGGCCCATTCGTCGTGAAGAATGTTTTCCCTCACGGAGCTGTTGAGTTAGACGATTTGAAAGGGGGAATACGTTCAAAGTAAATGGACAACGCCTAAGGCCATATCTAGAGGCGTGTGTGGAAGAAGTCGCCACCGTTTGGTTGTCGAACCTCATTTATGGGGTAGAGTGAGCTGCTACAGTAAGGTCGTCGCACCCCCAATGCGTATGGGGTGAATTCTTGTGTATAATAGACGAGAGTCATGTGCGTAGTGAGAGTCCATAGATTAGGGTACAATAAAGGGAAAGCATTCACATGTTTTGAGAAATTGAGTTAAATCGCATTGACCATTGGTTTCGAGAGGTTTTTAGTTCAAAAGTGATAGGGAGTATGTTGTGAAAGTAAAAATTTTCGGAGAAGAGCGATCGAAATTAAGTTAGGGGATGAAATCCATCTCAGTCCAAGCCTCGGGATGGTTTCTTTAATTTTGGGTCGGACCGGTCTTCCCTGGACTGGTTCCTTTCTTTTAGGCCCAGACCGATCCGACTATTGAAGAGTTCAAACATTAAAGGACCGGACCAGTCCGGTCCCCAGGGGGATCGGTTCGCCCTCTGTAGAAAATTTTCCCCCTTTCCCAAGGTGCACCCCCTTCTCCTCAATCCCCTCCCTTCCCTCCCAATTCGTCCCCCCCATACCCAACCCTTCAATTTCCCTCCCAAATACACCCCCTTTTCCCTCCAATTCTAAACCCTACTCACACCCTTCCACCTATAAATAACCAACCATAGCCTCCCTTTCTCTCCACACCTTCAACCATCTCACTCTTCTCTCTCTCCCTAATTTTCCAGCAACCTCTACCTATTATAATGGTCCAATGACCTGCCCCCATCAAATACGAATCCATCGACATCCTCCCCTCCGGCCATGGTGAATTCCATTCTTGCCAAGAGGAGCATTGGTGCAATCGGTTCTTCGGTCCCAATCGTAAACTCCAAATGGAGCTCGCCGTCTAATGGACAGGTCTTCCCAACTCCGTCACTGCCCTCTTCATGGATAGGGGTTGGTGTCAATTCTTTAATGAACCGTACAAATTGGTTTGGGCAGCCGAGGTTCGCTCCTTCTATCGCATCCTTGTTCGGACGAGCCAATTCGAATCTCAAGCATACGTGTATGGCACCGTCATTCCCTTTTTGTTGGACCTTCTCACGGAAAGTTGGCCGAATACGACGCTCTTGATGTTTAAGAATTCACCTACCCAAGGAATGTTGCACCGATCGCCAAAGAAATGATTATGGGGCGCATTACCCCCGATGTTGCATGGACTGGGCAAACTGTCACCGTTGGATGTCTTAATGAGAAAGCGCACCTCACATTCCAAATTGTGTGCGCAAATATTTTGCAAACGTCCAATGATTCAGCGATGCATCCCCGTCAGGCCACATTGACTTACCACCTCTTCGACCCCAACACTTCCATCAACCTGGCTTGCACCCTATACGCCGACATCATCACCGCGGCCCTGGATGACAAAGCTGCAGCCCCTCTCCCATATGCACAATTAATTACCTTCGTCCTCAAAGACGTTGGCATTGCGGTGCCACTTGATCGTAATCGCCACCCCGATCCTTTTGGACAGGGAACCCAAACTAAGAGCGCCAGACATCTAGCCATCTTTCGGGCGATGTGGGGAAGTGATAGCGAGGATGATGCTGCCTCGAGTGAGAGCGAAGAAGAGGTAGAAGAAGCAGCCGGCGCTGATGTAAAAATGGGTAACATAGGTGCGAATGAAGAGTCGGTGGAAGAAGAAAATGACCCTAATTTTGAATGGGCGGGTAGTGATCTCACGAACCGTATGTCGGCCCTTGAGACGAGATTCGACAACTTTTTGATCGACTACCGGCGTGTTACGAGCATGATGTTTCGCTTCCAAGCGGACATATACCGACGCCAAGGGGATCCCAACGAGCCATTTCCATCCTACTTCTATGACCCCTATGGCCCCGAAGCGCCCAGCTCTTCCCAACGCCTTCCCCAGTGAAGCTTTAATTGGTTGTGGCAGTATTTATTTATTTTTCCTGTTTCACATGGTTGTATGTTTTTCCCTGTAATTGTACCACAGTCCTATTTTCTATAAAATCTGCATTTTCTCCATTTGTTTGTTTTATTTATCGCACATATTATTTTGCCTTGTTTAGATTTTAGTCCTTTTTGCTTGAGGACAATGCAAAAGTCTAAGTTAGGGGGGACACAAGTGCGTATTTCTAAAACTTCACAAATTTTCAAAAATGCCCAAAAATAAAAAAAAAATCATAAAATTTTGAAAACCCCAAAAATATTTTTGTTCAAAATAAATAAAAATTGGAATTCAAATTTTACAAAAATATCATTAAAAGTCGGTATAAAGTCTCAAGTTGTAAAATTCAAATACATAAAGCCGAAATTGACCAAAGATGGAAATTGTACGAAAATTGACGACTTAACGAATAAGTGTGGAGATTAACAAATCCGGTGAGATTCGAGCCTATCACTTTTTGCGAGTTTTTAAATCAATCCGAGTTAATTGTTAACTCAAAGTTCTTTTTAGCGCCTAAAAAGTCATCGAGGATCTCAATCCGTTCATTTTGATCGGTTATGAAAAACGTGTGTGATGTTGCTTTGAAAAACGTGCCAAAATTGATCTCTAAACTTAAATTCATCTCGAAACGCATATGGTAATGCAATTAGTATTTTAGACAATGAAGTAGGCCCTCGTTTGTCACCCAAAAATATTAGCCATAAAAAGATGTGAAAAATTATCCCTTTGATAACCCAAATTGAGCCAAATAGATTTTCCCTTTCGTTTGACAACCCGAAAAAAACCAAATAGCACGGAATTGCGAAAAACGGAAAAATTTGGAATTTAAGTCCGATAAGTGCATATAAAGGGGTAAGAAAAAAAATGATATGCTCAACAAAAATAGCAAGAAAAGAAATGAAGTGAAAAATAAAAAAATAGAGAAAAAGAGTTAAAAATGAGCAATAACCCGAAAAAAAACACAAATGGATATCATAAATAACTTTCCCAATTCCACCCTTCCCTACCATTGTCATTTTACCTCGTATAACTTAAAACCCGAAAAAGTCCTAACCGAGTCTAAATTGCGAAATTGGTTACCACGTGAAGAGCTAAGACACCAAAAGAAAATAAAAAGAGATAATGCGTGAATAAGAGGCAATGTTCCCATTTTTAATCGTATTCCGTTGATGAGATCCTATCACTCTAAAATTTCCTTCTTTCTACTTGTGTGCGTGACTTTGCATTCAATATATTTACTCTTTATATCACGCATACTGAGAAAATAGCCATCATCCGAGAGATTCGTTTGAGAGAGCATTCCGTGAGAATTTGAAATCAAAACGAATTTTTGAGTAAGTAACGTAATGATCAATCGGTGGAAATTCGCGGTTAAATTTCCAGCTTCGCACACATGCACTATGATTTGAGACCCCTGAGTATAACTTGATGATGACTATTTTCTGGAAAATTTTTAATTGTACAATTTTTGTGTATTTTGAAGTTTCTTTGAGTCGAATTTTGTGGGTATATTCTCTATAAACCCTCACGAGACACAACTCATCCTACTAGGGTAACCTAGGGGTTTAAAGGCTTGTTGCATATGCTAAATGCAATCGCTTGCCAGTAAAAAAGGTATTCCATCCCAATAAAATGACTTTCAAGAGTTGAGCCTTACTAAGATTCTTTTACATTGCTCGAGATGCGCAAACTTCTAAGTTAGGGGGATTTGATTAGGCATAAATTCTTCCAAATTTATCCCTTTAATTTAGTTACTTTTAGCACCTCGAATAACGTAATCGATTTGACTTTATCTCATAATCTTGCTACTAACTTTTCCTAATGAGTACACCGAGTTTCTGGTATTTCGTATTGATTTTATAGGTATTTGATGTCAATTAAAGAAAGAAAGAAACCGAAAGAATCAAGAAAAGAAAAGAAGAAAATCAAAAGGGCAAAAGTGTAATTTTTACCCACAATTCGGATGATGCACCCAAAGATAAGTTGAAGATATCAAGTTCATGAGCACATAGGAAGAAACAGCACCTTAATCGGAGTCCCGGTGAGAAAGATATGAACAGCCAAAGTTGGAGAAAAGAAAGTCAAAGGCAGACCGATCTGTAGGAAGACCGGACCGGTCCGCATGATCAAAAGCAAACCGAAGGTGGAAGAAAAAAAAAGAACCAGTTCGTACCGGACCGATCCACCCTACAAATAAAAGAACCGGTCCGGATTCCAGGCAGACCGACCCGCAGGAGTCCCAGACCGGTCCGGATGTCGAGTTTTGAATTTTATCTTTCTCTAATGGAGAGTCCTAGTGCAACTAAAACAACTGAAATTTTGTAGGGTATATAAACCCGAGTTATTATCATTCTTAGCACGGAGAATTAATATAATATTCTATTCTTTCTGTAAAACCCTAGTTTTGAAGGTAGATTACAATTTTAATTCCAAAAGTGAAGATTATTCAGAATTCTGTACTTACAAGTAATTTCAATTGCTGCCTTTAGTGCTTTGGTAAGATTAGTGAGTAATTCCCTTCGTTTAATTTCTTTTCTACATCGTTCTACAATTCTTCCTTAGTTTAATCATGGTTTTTTGCAATTCCAAAATAGTTTTCATTACTTTCATCATAGCAGGCTAGACTTTTCATGGTCGGGATACATGAACCCAACCTGATGTGATAGTTGCATGTGTATAACATTAATCCTCTGAATTTAGTGATTTATTATGACCGTATTACGTAAGAACACGACAATTGTAGATCTTTAGATCTCGTTTGCTTCCGAGTACTCGAGATGCTTTAGAATACAATTCGAGTGTAACTATTGAAATACCGATTTACTCGTCCTCAGATTAAGTATGATGCGGGCTTGAACCTCATATATGTAATGCTTGGGAGTAATAAATTCTGGGTCTAATTAATCATTTAAATTTATGATTAGTTTTATAACATCAATACACTAGGGTTGGGGGGTTGTATTCCCGTCCTGTTTTTCTCATCATATAGTTTAAAGTTTTAAATCATTCTTCATCAACATTTTAGGTAATCTAGAATAGTTGCATTTCTTCCATAATTTCAAAATTACATTTAGTTGTAACCAATTCTCAAATCAATCATCTTTTCCTTTCCTTGAGAGTCAGAGTTAGGATTTCCTTATCTATCCAACATCGTCATAACTCTGTTGTCCTATTTCCCTATGGATACGATCCCGACTTACCGTGTTTATACTAACACGATAGGCTTGCACTTGATCCTAGAAGAGAACGCACATTAGAGACACTTTCTGAGTCGCGTCAATGTTGTTAGGGAGACTTATGGTTGTATACCCTTATTGGCATGGTTAGATGTTTAAAGGTTTAAGAGTGATTAAGCACTCTATTAGACTTAAGATGGACTAAAAGTGTCCTACCGAATGTTTGAGATAATAATGATGTTTTAAGCATTGTTTGATTGGATCGATTAACTTAAAGGGTTCAATATCACTCTTATAAGGGGTGAACCTTCTATTGGAATTGTCACAAGTTAAGATTTGAGTCGTTAGTTCATTATTTCATGTTTGGTCTCAAGTCAACAAACCTCAATGACCGACTGAGCTAGGCAATAGTGTATCAGGAGATCCCATAAATAATCGATTTTACTTGTGAGGCATCCCACGCACAAGGATTAGTAAGTGTCAGGAGTTGAGAGATGTTTACGCTTTAGGACCATAGTTTAATACCTTGGACATTACTTGAATTGAGAGATAATGCATTGAGTGGTGATATATTGTATGAGTTAAGGCCAGTGGAGGAAAGGAGTGCAACATCAATATCACTTAGGGATGTTCGCACCACTAGTTGAATGAGTGGGGATATCTCAAGAAAATTTGAGTCCCGGTGTTAGTAAGGTATTATAGTGTACCCTTACTTTATAGTCATGATTATTTATGTGGTTGAGTTTAAATGTATATATGAGTTGCATATGTGATATTTTTGCCTATGTGAACGTAGTATAGGGTGTATGGGTGCCCCTATCGTGGCACACTATGATGGGTGCATGTGAACCTTTTTATTTTATCTCGTAGGATAAATGAACGGGATAATTGTGAGTCATCCTATAATATTTGTGCGGGTTACACTTTGACGTTATTCTTTAGCGAATTTTGAGGATGGAATTCCTTTCTTAAGGGGGTGTAACAGCCTGTATTGCTGAGGAATTAGAAATGAATTCATTTGAATTACACGTACGACGTAAATTAACGGTAATGAAATATTATGGGTTGATTATTAATCAGAGAAGAATGAATATTGTTTGTCCAATAAAATTTCTAAGTGATTGTAACAACGTATTTGGCATCCTAGCGAGTGATAGTGAAGTGACAATATTTTATCTCAATCGGCGTCGTGTGTGGAGTATATGAGGTCGAGATAAGAAATTATTTATGGGTTACTCGGTTGATGATTTTGAGGTTACGGATGAGTCCGAAAGGGTCAAAACAGTCAAAATAGTATATTTGAGTGTATAGTTTGGGTCTCGGGACAGTTTTAGACCAAACCGACATAACAAAAGGGCATTTTAGTCATTTGGTAGCCTATGGATAAGGGAAATATGAATTTCCAATGATTATATAAACTTTTAGTAGTGAGAGGATAGGGTAATAGGAATAGAAAACAATTGGAGGCCATTAGATAAGAAAGGGAGATCATTCTTGGAGCTTAAGAGAGGGTTCTTGGAGACTTTAATCTTGTTCTTTCATCATAATTATCTTTGGAGGGTGGATTTGAAGAGAATTATCATCAAGAGAGCCAAATCAGATCACTCCCATACAAAGCAAGTATTTATCTTGCAAAATTTTATGTGTTATAATACCCATGTCGAGTACGATCTTTGAATTAAGGATAATTGATACTATTGTTGCGATTTGATGAATAGAATTTATAATTCATAATAGGATTGCATGTAGAATGAATCCAATTGTATAAATAAAGATAAATCAGAAGCTATGGGATTTAGGTAATGGGATAAATCTAGGTTTTTAATGAGATAAATCTGGGTTATTAATGAAATTATGTGAAGAACATTAAAATGGAGGGTTTAATGATTATTGGAGTTTTAATCTGATATTGGATGAGATTGTATGGATTTTATACATGATTTACATTAGAAATCATCCCTACATGTATATTTGATGTGTAGTTATGTTAAATGGAAGTTTGGGATTGTTATATAAAAAGTATGAAGAATTTGAGTGTAGAAAATCGTAATAGGGGATTGGAGAAGAAGGCACCTAATACATTTTGAATCGATTTAGGCTTACGTCGAATCGATTCGGTTTGCCCAGAGTTGATTTTTTTTCTTTTTTTGTTTTAAACCTTGGAATTTTAGATAATTCATGAGGAAATTATTGGGACATTTTTAAATTATAGAGGGAAATATGAAATTATCAGTAGGACTATAGGGGAGATTAGGTTTACATAAATTGAGATGAGTTCAGGATTGGGATAATTGAGAAAATATCCATAATTGATGAATAAATAAAATTTGAGACGGGTAATGAAGTGATGAGTGAACCTATGCTTACGACCAGTAGTATAAGATGAGAATAACTACATATTGAGTAAGTGTAAACATGACCCTTAGAGTAGTGAACGATACGTGAAATTATATGAATTGAAAATTTAATTGAAATTTATAGTACGTCTAATATGCGAGTGATATATACTACCTACGAGTTGAAAAAATTGGGTTGTGTGCATACCTACTAAATAATATATGTATATAGGTTGTGTGAATACCTATAGGTGTGATTTGATTATATGTACGAACATACCTACGTTGCCTGCTATCCGAAGGTTTTCACACAGAGGCCGATCCCACCTTGATGATTCCAGTAAGGTCTCGATTTGTTCCCCAAAACATGAAACTTAGGGTGGACCACTATATGCAGTGTATTAGTGGGACTAGAAGGTCATTTCGGTACATTAGGTATGTACATATACCAAAGGCTTAGAACCATGTTCGCCTCCATTATTGTGTTGATTGATTTTGGGTTCGAGGAACCAATAGTCCTTGATTGGGTACGAGAGGTACATGGACTTAATAAGAGAGTAAGCCAACATCACGAGGGGCCATTCCGGGGATGCTATAGTTGTGTATGTATTATATGTATGATGAATATATACCGGTGTGATATATCTACTTTTGTGAGACAATAGGCTTGATAGATGAAGCATATCTAAAAGTCTATAACTAGTGAAACTTAAATGATTGACATAATAATAAAATGGGAATAAATAAATTTATCATTGAGACTGTAGTTTTGTATCGTATGGGGATATACGAGGGAGATAGATTTATCAAGAGTAATCAGATGCCTTATCTAGTTCGGTAGGGGATACTACTTAGGTGGAATATGTTAGGTGCGCACATTAGTTGAGAGGTGAGAATCTCAAAGGAGTGTACGTGGACATTACATGTGTAATAAACAACTGATTTAAATTGTAATTTAAATACTTGCAAATTATTTTCAAAATGTTTTACTTAGGCTCTGACCGTGTCAAAAATATTTTCAAAATATTTTAGGTGTCCAGCCACAGGGACGCCAAGCTTAGAGATCCTATCCAGAGATGCGCAGCTGCAGAAGTGTGGAGGCTTACAAGAGATTACTTTAGACTGTTTAGCTCATTCATTCTAGATAGGATATTTCCTTCGCAGTTCATTTGGGCGTGTTTCCTTCATACTATTTCTTTTATTCAGTTATGCATCAGACTATATTCCGATTATTATGTACTTGGAGAACCGATGATTTATTCGGTCACATTTAATTATATATTTGTCCCGTGATTGTTCAAATTATATTCATGTGTGAATGGTTTACTTCAATTATTTATTTTCGCATGTGGTCAAAATAAAAGATAATAATTTGACATAAGCGATTAGTAATTAAAAAGTTTTCGATAGTGATGCTAGGAATGAACCAAATGGGGGTCCTATTTGCTTTAATGATGGCCTGATCACCCGTGGTTAAAATAGGCGGGGTGTCATAGGGGGAGGAATGCAATACCTCGTATTTTTGCGAACTATAATTATTATTTATTTATAGATTGATAAATTAATAAATGGAGCTAATTATTACTTGTGTGTCTTAGTAATAATAATTTTGTATAATATAAATGATAATTAAATATTGCATGCAGTGTGGTTTTTGGTAAAGAAGTTTGTAATTACTAATTAGTGATATAAATTATATGATTGCGGTTATTCGATTGGAGACCTTTGTGGGGATTTAATGGAGGTATTTGGGGAGTTCTGGGGCTATTTTTCGTAGTTGGAGATGAAGCACAACATCTTTCTCATTCGAACATCATTCGAACGAAGTGCCTTTCTTATTCGAACGAGGTGCCTTTCTCTTTCCAGGTGCCTTTATATTTCAATGAGGTGACATTCTCATTCGCACGATTTTGCAAAATTATCCAAGTAGTGTAGGGTTGGAATACGAAGGCAAGAGCACTGATTTTGTATTTTTTTGATTTTTTTGATTTTATATGATTTTTCTACTAAATGGTGCGCGAGACTAAAAGTTGGATTTGATGACTTTAGTTGGGACTTTCATTTAGGATTAGTTCACCTAATTTAGTAATGGATCATATTTGGTTAATATTGAGGATAGTTATGTATATTAGTGCTATTACCATTGTACTATTTTACTTAAATTTGGTGTTAGTATTTAGATAGGATAGATAAACGCGCGACTGAGTAGTATCCTATAGTCGTATCTATATAACGAGCTTAGAGAATAATGAGGTAAAGTGTTTGGGAGACTTATTTCAGGTATTGAAAGGATATAGATCATGAAATTAATTTAAAATTAAATGAGGAGACACTTATGTACATTACGAGCGACTGTGTATATACGGATATAGATTTAATCATAGTTTAGAGACGAAATAAACAAGGAGTTAAATTTAATAAGGTTAAGAGTTGATAAACCTAAGAATGTTAATTATATTCTGTAGTTAAGGGATTTAAATGAATTGGGGTTACGCTTGAGTGCACGGTAGACCCTATTTAATTATATATGTTTAACTTGGTGTTGAGAGATTGTAAACCTAATTAAAATAAGGATCCAACGATGTGGGGATCTAGATGTTTGGTTACGCTTAAGTGTATACGTTATCCTATGGTTATATATATTGTGTGTTAATATAAATACGTATTATGTTATTATGTGGACATACCCGTATTCATGGTGAATATATCGATTTGGGGTTATTTTCTACATCGGGATCGTGTACCACGCATATGATGATATGTGCTAGGATGTAGTGGAGGTCGTTATTTTAGATCATATGATCTGTGATCACGAATTCATGATGAGAGAAGTAGTATAACTTGATCCAACTACATAGTCTGGGTATGAATGATAGGTGGTGCCACTGGGTAGTGATCGCCCCACTTATGTGTGTTTTGTTTAAATCTATTAGGTGAGAGACTCCTCCAGACTTGCCGATAGAAGCACGAGATGGACACCGAAAATAGATGACTTCGTGTTATATATATATATATATATATATATATATATATATATATATATATATATATTACAAAAAATTTATGTAGTCCAATGATAGACTTTGATAATGAACCTTATGGCCTTTTGGGTACTTTATGTGGTTTACTTGTATGTCCTATGTGAATGCCATTGTCGGGGTAGGTATTTGGGTTGCATTTACATTCCTTTGCCAAAACTATGTAGTTTTGACCTATTCGTTATGGTAGTTGGATAATAATTGGCTTATTTAAAAAATATTAAACCAGATAAATCATTACGTTTATGAGACTAAGAATATGTTAATGAAAATATATGTGTATGACTTGGGGTGAAATCCTAATTGAGTTATTAGTAGCGTTTCATGGTAGTTGTTAATTATGTGATAGTTTGTAATTGCATAGATATAGAGACGTCTAGCATATTTATTGCTCAGGTTGGGACATGCGTGCAGTGTTGCACTTAGGTGGGAGGTGAGATACTGACTGAATGTGTGAGGCAATGGATGGCATGTGTGGCGAATTAACTGCATCATTATTTATTGGTATTGAAAGTTATTTTTATAACTTTGGATTACTCATCCATATTATAAAATATTTTCCCCGGGGTATTATTATTGTATAAACAGGTTAACAGGGATAAACAGTCAGACTTGCGGTTATGGCCATGGTGTTGGAGTCATTGTTTCATTATAGTTGTAAGTATATTGGGATGTTGTAATTAGAAGAGGTTTTAGTTGTACTCTTTTATCAGTTGAAAAATTGTAACCAAAGTTTTTTTTATAATGGTTTCAATTTTCACAGTTTAGTATTGTTCATTCATCATCTTTTATTGAGATATTTACTGTGTCGGTTTTAGTTTACTACAATTTTAGCTTATCGTTGATGCTCACAATGATATAAACTATTTTAACATCCTTAGTACTTCATGTGCAACCTAATCAACCAAGCATGAAAAATTGGGGAGTGTCGCAATCTCATTATTAAAAAAAACACAAGGTGTGGAGGCTCCTTGAGAGAGGGGGAGAAGAAAATTGGAGAGAAGAAAAGGATTTAGAGATTTTGGCATGCTTTCTCCATAAATCAAATGAGTTAAATTTATACAGAATTAGATTATGATTGTATGTGTGTTAATAATATATTTATTCATTAAAATCTCAATATATTGATAGCCTAAATCTAATTTGAATGATTTAAAATGATTAATTTTGTATTAACATAATAAATATAGTAATTAGGTTATATTCCTTCTTATTTGATTGATTCTATCATAAGTTCGAACTGAAATTGTTAGAAAATGATTTGAATATGTTTTCTATTATAAACTAATTAAATGCCCTTTCATTACATGTACAAATAAGAATAAATCATCCACTAATTGAAAGAAATTAAAAGTTTAGGGGTCTTGAGTATGAAAATGGATTTTATTTTAATCTCATTTTATCTTTGATCTTTTTATGTTAGGTGTATGATTCAATCATGTATTACGCGTGGATTTGATGTTTAGTTGTAATAAGAAACTTGAATGAAGGCTTTGGATCATCCATGGAGGTTTGGAATGTGAATTAGTTATTTAGAAAATATGATTTTCATAATAGGCAAATTCAATTTCTGTGATGATCAATCGATCGATCATGGGTCATCGATTTATCGATGGCATCAATTTTGGCCTATTTTGGATTTTTGGGTAGAAATTTTAATATTGAGGCCTAGGGATATATTTGTAATCCTATAGTTATCATATACTCATTGAATAGAGATTTCATCTTATGAATTGGGTTTTTGGATATTGGTTATTGGGGGTATTTGGATAATAGGGAAAATTATTGATTTAAAGGCGTTAATTTGAGGATTGGGAATTTTATTATAAACCTGACCGTAGGATGGGTATGTTCATTGGTAATTTGGAAGTTTAAGGGATTGGGTTTGTTGATTGGTATTGTTAGAGTCATTGTGATAGACTAGTGGGACATTTATCCTTTAGGTAAGATTAGAAATGAGTTAAGAAATCCTAAAGAGGAGTATTTATCATATTCGATGGTTTATATAAATTAGGTTTTAATTGATACCTAGATGTTTAGCCTTGGTAGATTTGGGCTAGAATTATATGAGATTGAATAGTTATTATGCATATTTCTAATGTAAGTTGGATGTGAAATAATTAATAATGAGGGGTATATATATGTGTGTGGGTCGGGGTAACGGGGGCATTACTTGTTATTAGTTTGAATTACTATGGATAATCGGTTAGTGATGGGTCAATATATATGTTTATTTTGATGTAATCCGTCAGCAAGGGTTGTAAATGTGACTCGTAGAATTGAAGGTATGTATATAAACTTATTTGATTCTTCCAGTTACTGATGGTTACATTTGAATGAATGTTTTATGTGCAACACACACCTTTTATAAATGCTCAGGGTGACGTACTAGGAGGGATTCCATTATGGGGAACGTACGATGCAGACCACAATGGTGCCTCGGTGAGTAGATGAGTTTGCAATCATCATTTTACCTCGGGGTCTTACGTCTAGATATTTGAGTACCAACAGGGTTCATAAAGAGATTTCATTGTATGGTCTTTGGTATGGTAGGTCGTACAAATAATGTGTAGGAATAATGATTTATCCCTCGGGCGTGATGAGGTTTTAGGTTTGGGATGGCCTGAGATTATACCTAGTATGTGTAAGTGATCCACGAAGGCGATAGGAATAGGACTTCGTTATGTGTGGGCATGCAAGAAACCTAGTTATTCCCACTTGTCAGGGACTGTATCTATATATGGATGTTCGATATAGAAATTGTCTTTATCCTACATTATGTGATTATATGTTGTGGTACTAGAGATATCCGAACCGATGTATGTAACATACTAGAGATGTATATGACTTGTAGTAGCGATGCCTACCTACATACTTATAACTCATATTTGGGTGTTACATAGACTAAAGACATGTATATTTCATTATTTGACGTGAGATAGCCTAGTATGGATAGACCTGAGATATAAGCCTATTATTTTACTGAGACGTACCTTAGGTTTGAGACGTTAGTACATCATATGATTCATAATGAAAGAGATTAACCCAATTTTGTAATGATAAACATTGAAGAATGAAGAGGTAAAACTTTAATCACATGGGCTACATGAGGGTTCGATATTTACCACCGCATGTTATTTTAGGTTAATGTGGCCCAGATTCAGTTATAATTTTATTATATATAGGCTTGTTGTTTACATTGTTAATATATTTGTTTTCATAGATCTTAGGTTGAGATGGTTACTGTAGACCATATTCATTGGAGGAGCATCTGTAGAGATGTTCCATTCATTATTCCTAGGTAATAGGAGTCTAGTAAGTGTCAAACATCCTCTTCTTATACTTTTCAGTTTCAGCAAAATTGTATATGTGGTACATATATTCAGAGTTGGACATTTGTATGAGATATATTTTATATTTCAGAGTTGGGTTTATGTTATCCAGTTTTTCATTATTTTGTT
Organism: Sambucus nigra; assembly: GCA_949130495.1. Lineage (NCBI taxonomy): Eukaryota > Viridiplantae > Streptophyta > Magnoliopsida > Dipsacales > Adoxaceae > Sambucus > Sambucus nigra. The sequence continues at coordinate 382,639,115 of OX422224.1, forward strand.
ATTACTTGTTAGGTTTTAGTTATTTCATTATGTCGAGGATGTTGACAAAAAAATTTTATTCCTGTGATTTTTATATTAGACCTGATCAATTTATTTATGGATTTTGCGAGGTGTTACAGCAGGTATCAAACCATTCTAAGTTCTATTATCTTAGGGATCTTGAGTGTGTTTGTCACTTTTCCACGTTGCATTCTTCGACTACTTTATACCTTTACCGTTTAAGATTTGTACTCTCTAAAATGACGACCGCTTAAGGGGTTTTCTACAACTCAACTCAACAAAGCCTTTTCCCAATTATTTGGGGTCGGCTACATAAATCCTATTTTTCCATTCCATTCCGTCTAGTACAATATCTTCAGCTAAACCACATGACATCATGTACTTTTTTATAATATCCCACCAAGTCAATTTAGGCCTACCTCTACCCCTTGTGTTACCATCAATACTAAGTAAATCACTCTTCCTTATAGGAGCATCCATTGGTCTACGCTTGACGTGACCAAACCATCAAAGTCGATTTTCTCTCAATTTATCTTCTATAGGAGCTACTTTTACCGTTTCACGAATTTGTCCATTTTTAATTTTATCCTTTCGAGTTTTACCACAAATCCCTCTTAGCATTCGCATCTCCGCCACACTCATTTTCTCCACATTTTGTTTCTTGGTTTCCCAACACTCCGTCCCATATAACATGGCGGGTGTAATTTCCTATAAAATTTACCTTTTAACTTCAAAGTTATACACCTATCACACAAAATTCCGATAGCACTTCTCCACTTAACCTAGCGTGCTCTAATCCTATGAGTAACATCATCACTAATATATCCATCTTTTTGGATAATCGATCCTAAATAACGAAAATGATCATTTCTAGGTATCTCTTGACCCTCCAATTTGACCACATCTCCATTTTTCCTCCTATTACTACTAAAATTACACTCCACATATTCTGTTTTAGTTCTGCTTATTTTAAATCCTTTTGTTTCTAAAGTTTCTCTCCATAATTCCAACCTAGCATTAATCCCCATCTTAGTCTCATTCACTAAAATAATATCATCTGCAAATAGCATACACCATGACACTTGATCTTGTATTTCTCCAGTTAACTCATCCATAACAAGAGCAAAAAGATAAGGACTTAATGAGGAACCTTGGTGTAGACCTACCGTAATTGAAAATTCACTACTTTCTCCTGAAAATGTTCTTACTATAGTCATCGCACCATCATACATATCCTTGATCACATCAATATATATGCGAGTCACTCCTCTTTTATGTAAAACTCACCATATTATATCTCTGGGAATCCTATCATATGCATTCTCCAAATTTATAAAAATCATATCAAGATCCTTCTTTTTCTCCCTATACCTCTCCATTAATCTCCTCAATAAATAGATTTCTTCCATTGTTGACCTCCCAAGCATAAACCCAAATTGATTCTCTGATACTGTTGTCTTTAATCTTAATCTATATTCAATCACTCTCTCCCAAAGTTTTATTGTATGACTCATTAACTTAATACCACGATAATTTGAACAACTTTATATGTCCCCTTTATTTTTATAAATAGGTACTAAACACTTTTTCTCCATTCATCGGGCATCCTATTAGGTATTAAAATTCTATTGAATCACTTTGTAAGCCATGATACTCCATCTTCCCCTAAGCACTTCCAAATATCAATAGGGATACCATCTGGTCCTAAACCCTTCCCTGATTTCATCTTTTTAGAGCAATCCTGACCTCTGTTGTCCTAATTCTGTAGAAAAATATATTTTTTTGAGTCTCCTTAAGTTCCTCTATATCTAATCTACTCCCATTATTTAATGACGAGTGACTCAGGTAGACCGAGTTTATAGGGACGATTCCTTACATGAACTTCGCTTGTGAGACGTCCCACACATGAGGTCGACTTTGGTCAAGAGTTAAGGTCTATTGAACGTGAGAAATTTAGTAAGTTATTAGTGTATGGTTTGAGGGTAAATGTTTTCAATCACCATTCATAACAGCGTTAGAATTATTCTTTTGAAGGCCTCGTTTGTGGAACTATGTGTTCGAAAGTATAAGGTAGAGTTTAACTATCTTTATTAATCTGGACCAGAAGATATTGATACGAAATCAAAGGAGGATATTCGTGTTATTATTTATAATGAAATATAAACTTTTTAGCATTGGGATAAACCTTATGTGAAAGGTTTGGCAGGTTTTGCTCGGTAACCCTCTCTTCACTATTGGTGCTTGGGAGGTTAAAGTTTCCATCCTATATAAGTAGGAGCATTATAACTATTATGGATATATCATCCTTAAGATTAGGAAAACCGAGGAAATAATAGGTCCATACGACGGTGCAAATTGGACTCGAGTAGAGGGACCTTACCATCAAAAGGAACAACATGCAGGAGATGATCCCAAGATGTTTCCAAAAGTAGACAATGTGATTTGTATTTTCCAGTAGGGCTAAGGGAACCATGGAAAATGGAGCCATGACCTACGAGAGCAAGGAAAATGATGCAAATTTTAGTAGAAATGACCAAAGAAGTAAGTTCAACAGGGATTCCATTTCAAAATTCCTTTAGTGGAAGGTGTTACGCTCATGGAGAGTGAGACCACCTAGTTATTAGATGCCATAGTGGCAACCAACTTTTTGGGTTACCTCCGAGGATGGTTATGGTTATGTTTAGGGCTTGCACGTATGAGCCTGGATTAGACATCAAGTTTTGTTTTTCTTGATTAGGAGTGTGTGTTTATTACGAGTATGAGGTATATAGATTATATCTCAAGGTGTTATATATATGGTTACCCCAGAAGGTAGGGGGACGCTTTCTGTTGTGATTATAGAGACATGCATTTTTGTTAAGTCAGCTTGATTTTGACCACTTTATTTATTTTTAGATGTCATGTTATTAGTAATCTTGGGTCTATATATATGTTTTATGTCTATATCCACGATCGGGGGTAGAATTTTATGTGCATTTTTTAAAGGGTTTTTCTTTGGATAGTTGTGACGAGGCTCAAGATTTTATGTGCCTTTTTTTATAGGATTTTATGTAGTCATTATAATTGTTGGTTTATAGTTCCTTGTATGTTATTAGAATTTTTGCATCCGTTTATTTTATTATTGGGTGGTTAGTTATTTTTTAATTAGATTCTTCAGTTGATGCTGATAATGATCCACTTGAGATTCATGTTTTATCTTAGTATAAGGTTGGCCACCCGTTACTAGTTTAAGTGGGGTGTCACAGGTGGTATCAGAGCATCAGGTTCAAGTGTCTTAGGATCTGTGTGGGTTTTCTACGTTCTTTCATAAGATTTATTGACATAAAGCCCAATTATTAGGACTTTTGTGTTCATATTGCGTTTATGATCTTCTGCGATGCGTAATTGCTTGAACTGTGTGCTGATACAGTTCGTTCTTATTTAAGATTTCACCGAAAAGAGGTCACACGTCTAGAGAAATGTGGAAACCCAAGTGCCTCTAGGGACTATGACTGCAGCGTAGGTTGCTAATATTGTGGCTCAAGCAGTGAATGCATCCATGAACGTCATGGCTCAATAATTTACTCAGGTTCAACAACTGCCTGTAGCGCCGGTAGCTCAAACTCACATGGGGTTATCTGTATGGGAGAGATTTAGAGAAGCTTTTCAAAAAGGTCATCCCCTAGAATTTCAAATAGGAGTCAATGTGGTCATAGCAAGTTAGTGGAAGAAGGATATTCAACGTCACCTTCGTATGGTAGAATGTAGTGATGTTTAGAAGCAAATACTTTCCCCCTTTAAGTTAGTGGGTGTGGCTATGCAGTGGTGGGAGTCGGTTACAACGTCAGAGTAGAGGGATATGATATATATATCAAATTTTTGGGTTATATATGATCGTAATTATATCCCTTCAGTAATTCAAACGAAAATGAGGAGGGGATTATTAGAAGTGAAGCAGGGGGATAGGGCGATGGTAGAGTATGAAGAGGAATTTACCTGGTTGGAGAATTTTGTACCTGAAGAGGTAAACACGGAGGAGAAGCATATACCAAAGTTTATGGGAGGTTTAGATTGGAGAATTTGACAATATTTGTTAGGGAACCTGACATTTCTGACTTTTATCGATGTGATGAATGCAACATTGCCACATTGTCAGTATCACCGTCTTCATTTAAAAGGGAATAAGAAAATTTAGGACCCGGACTTGGCAAGTAAGTTGGAGTAAGGTGGTGCCAGTGGAGCAAAAATCATCACAATAATCGAGGAATAGGCAGAAGGAGTAGGATCTCCATTTAGGGGCTTCAAGTAAGAGGTAACTTTCAGGAGGTATTAGATTTAATGGTAGTGTCTGTAGACAGAATTATAAGGGGTCGCATCAGCATTTTATTCCTCAAGGTGGAAAGGAAGGATTTACTGGGAAATGTTTATTCTATGAGGATATAGGCCGTAGGAAGAGGGATTGTCCTGAGAGAGGCAGAGGGAAACTTTTCGAAGAGGTTTTCGATTCACAATCCCTACAGTAATTCATGGTGGGTTCAAATAAGAGAACTTTGATCAGGGACCATTGATGAGGCAAGACACTTAAATTATGGAGGTAATATATTAATTACATTTTTCCTATGTGTATAGAGGTCATGCTTTGAGTGACATTGGGAGTGTCACACGTAAAATTGTTATCTCTAGAATTCGCAAGTGGGTCGAATTTAGTGAGTGGTGGGACGTTACAACCAGGTTGTGTATATAATTAGCTTGAGGAGGGTAAGTGTGTCACTTGGATGGTATCTTTTGGGAGAATATACTTCTTTGAGATATGCTAGGAGGGTTATGAATTTTTTTTCGGAGTGCAAACCGTTAAGCCATGTTGAGTGGTACTGGTAAGACTATCGTTTTATTGTTAGGCAAGATGCATGTATTTGTAATGTCCCACTTGTGAAATCGTCTATCTCGTGGCGATATTTGATGTGATGTAATGGATTTTTTTTACTGATGAGATTTAGGATTTAGTGAGTTCATTATTGAGCGAAGAGTTTTAGCTCATGGTGAAGTGCGTGTTGAGAACTAAATGTTGGTGAGAACATCGTATTGATTGACTCCTGGTGTCTTGAGCATAAATTATTTGATTTGTGTGTCGAAACACATGAAAATATTTATTCTCACAAATATTATAGGATTAAGGAGCCATATAAATTTATTTAAAAATCTTTATAAAACTTAAGTCCAGGTCTGACCAATCTCAATCCCCGACAGAGCTACACAATAGTGTATTAGGAGGGTTCATTGTTTGGATATCGCTTTGTGAGAGCTCCCACGCATGAAAGTAGAAAATTTTTGGAGCTGAGATATGTTGGACCCTAGGACATTTTAAATTATTGTTCTTAGTACGATTGAATGAATTAATTTCTTGGGAGTTAGTGTATCCCTATGGCGTTATGAGACTTATATTGGCACATGGGTTAGGTACCTCATTACGATTAAAAGCTGGTGGAACCGACTTACTATTATGCTGATAAGCACGAATATAGGGTGTATGGGTGCCCTAGTTAAATGATGTTTTATTGTGATCCCTTATTATAATGAGAGTAAATTGAAGATTTTAACTTATAGCATTTATCCAAATTTCGAGGACGAAATTCCTTTCTAATGGGGGAGGATGTAATACCCCTCACTTTTGAGCATCTATTATTAGTATTAAATTTCTTTGTTAGTGTGATTTAATTTAATTGAGAATTACAATAGTGATTTTAAGGAAGAGATAATATTTACGTGAGTATTAACGACGGGTTTTGGTTTTTCCTCAACCGGTGCATTGGTGTGAGTTATATAGAGTCAGGTTAGGATTTACTATCGGAACTTTGAATGACAATTTGGAGTGTAAGAATGATCTGGAATGAGGTTAGATAGTCAAAATGATTGCACGGGGGTTTTGTTTGGGTTCCAGGGTCTCTTTGGCTAGTTGGACTCGAATTGCAGTATACAAGTCAATTTAAGGGTGTATTATTATTTAGATTTGGGTTTATTTGGAGAAAAAGGGTTATTTAGGATTAGAAGAGTTAGGCTAATCCCATTTGGGAAAAAACCTAGAGAGAGAGAGAGAGAGAGTGCAAAAAAAGAAGAGAGAGAGAGGAGAAACCTTGAGAGCTTTGGGATTTCCGGCCAAATTCGTGATTTTGAGGAAGATTCAGACTCTACAACTTTGAGGCAAGTGATTAAACTTGCTAAATGATTGTGTGTTTGAGTTATTTCATAATTTTATTGGTGATTTAGTTGATTTTCAGCTTTAATGATTAAACCCTAGAAATTGTTGATAAATTCTTGAGTTTGAAGATATATAAATATATGTGTGGGTTGGTCGATGAAAATGGTGGGGATAATAATATGGGATGGATTTTGATGTTAGGATATTGTTGGAGTGAAGTAGAACTGGATTTTTGAGATGTAGGGTAAATCTTGCAAAGTGTATAAGTAAGGTTTTGGGTTTAAATCTCGTTGGAATTAAAGTTGTACAGCACCGGACCGGACCGGGTAGGATATCATCGGATCGGTTCATTTTAGCAGCAGATCGGTTCGTTATTGAGAGGCATAGGATTGGCCCGATCACAAAAAGTTTTCTATTGTTTTTAAATATCCAGATCAACTCGTTATTGGCGACCCTCATCCACCTTCGGTCACTGCACTTTGTTAATTCTTGTGTTACTCCTTTCTAATTGGGTTTAGGGCTTGGAAACCCTCTTGTATGTCACGAAAAATATGTTTCTGAGATAAATTTTAGGTATATGACATGACACGATGGTGGGGTTACATTAAGGATATTATGGAGGTATATATGGGAATTTAACATATCGAATCCTTTCGTAAATTATCCGGGTAGTAGGAATTTACTTAAAGTCGAATATGGACTAGGTGAGAGAGGGATATCGTGTGTCCTTAGTGTTTTTAAATTGGGTGACTATTCATATCATAGGTTTAATGGATTAGTAAGTTTTGAGTGAGGGATTGAATAATAAAATGAATTGGTAATGTTTGTGATAGCATACCGGTTACTGTAATGAGAGTTATACACATATAGCCAGAATTATTACTTTTATTCAGGAATACTTGAGATGGTATATATATATACATATGGCATGAATGTATATACCTTGTGTGATGGTTTGTATATATCATGTGCATGTACATATATAAATCTGGTGTATAAGATATATATTATGTGGTGCATACCCCTTTAGTGGTATCAAGGGAAATTGTGCGATATGGATGAATCCCCCTGGCTTGAGGAACATGGAGAGTATAGTCCCCAGGTCATAGCATCTAGTATTTTACCATGAGTGAGGTAGGGGTAAGACATATTGGGTATGATTCGTCTTGCCTTTAAATGAGGAACTACGACCGCTTCCCGTACGCTTGTGATTTGGTTTATACCAAGTCGGCATGAGAGTCCGACCGCTGGTAACCCATGATGATATGAGAGAAATTCCCTGGAAGATGATAGCATTTAGATACTGTTAGTATACATATGTTATGTGTGTTGTGTATGTGTACTTGGTAGAGAATGATAAATCATGTATAGTATGTCCGGGTAATATTATATAATCCTTATAGATAGTGTGTGATATCTCAATATTATAACTTGAGAAAGTTATAAAGATATGTATTATGTTTTGTATTTTGTATCCGGAGAGTGGATGAGTATACTCTTATGCTGATAGACGAAAATTTAGGGGTACATACTATGGACTGAGGGCCTAACATATTCTCATGACCGACAATGTTAGGTGGTAGTGTATCAGGGGGTACCTTGTTTGGATTTCTCTTTGTGAGAGGCCCCACGCACGAAGCTTTGCGTAATGTTGGTCATGGGGAGATGTTTGGTCTTTAGTACTTGGGTTTGTGTGAAATAGTAGGAGAATATTACTAGCATTAATGATGACGTGTGATATCTTATGCCGATAACTTGTGAAAGTTAATAATTAGAAAATCGATAAAATATAATTAAGATATCTTAATGTATAAGTGGGAACAAACTTAGGATACGATTGAAGAAGAAGATAAACGATTATGTTTTATCTATAGTGGGTTACGTAAACGCAGATTATGTGTATATTTAAGATGAAATATCCCTATAATGTATCGGGTAGCTTAATTGAGGTCCATATGCTTACGTTTAGGTGCGCACTATAGTTGAGGGGTGAGGTTAAGTCCTGAGAGAGTGCGACACCACTTTAATTATGAAATTTGTGCATTCATAATTATTATGCATTTTAATTCACTTGCTAAGATTATTTTCAAAACTTAGGCTCTGACCCGTTCATATATTTTCTCTGTCCATGCATATATTCTAATATATTATAGGTGTCCCACCATAAGGACAGCAATGATGTGTAATACCCCTTACTTTTGAGTAATTATTTTTATATTAAATTGCCATGTGGGTTAGTCATATAAACTATAGGAAATTGAAGTATATATTAATTTTAGTAATTGAAGAGTTAATATTTATGAGTATTGCATATTTACCTTTATGCGAATGTAAATAGTGTAATATTATGTTAATGTGGAGTCGCTATGCTTTGAAGCGATGGGTATGATTTATATTCCAATATGATTATTATTATAATGTTAATATGATGTTGGAATAGAAAATAATGAACGCTATCCCGAATGTCAGTTTAGAGGGCACGGTTAGTCCGGGAAGGGTCGAGATAGTCAAAATAAGTGTCAGGGTTATTTTTGGGTTCCAGGGGTACTTTTGGCTAGTTATGACGTTATTATGATGTTACGAGTCATTTTAAGTGTGTAATAACATTTAATGTTAGACTTAAGTCATTTGGCTATTTTAGTCTTTCAAGAGCATTTTATACATCATTTGTGTATTTATAAACCTAGAGACTTAGAGAGAAGTGGGAGCTTGAGAGAAAGAAGAGAAAGAGAAGAGATTGTCCATTTGGGCTTGGAATCGTTTCTATGAAGGATAATCTGAGACCCCAATAACAAGGCAAGTTATTATACTTGCAATACCTTATGATTATTGTTGATGTAAAAAATTAGATCACTCTAATAATTCAATCACAGATAAATAAATGAGACAAAAGGTTTTAAAGTGGTTCAGCCTTATAAGAATGGCCTACGTCCACTGTTGTTTTATTGCTGAGTGTTTGGGAATTCTCGATTACAAGAAATTTCGTTCTCCATTCCCCTCTTTACAATGAGGATTGTACAATGTATTTATAGCCTTGAGGCTGTAATGTGAAAGGGTAATACATTTAATGCCCTGTTTGCGTGTGCGTCTGAATGATGAGCATTTAATGAATCAGTTGAACTGTTGGTTATCCAGCTATTAATGCTTTGTTCGAGATGTAGCTCGGACCGCCTGAGTTGCTTAAACAGCCTAAGCTTCCTGGTATTCAAGAGTTCCTCGGAGAGGTCTGTTCCTCGGAGAATATGAGTTCCTCGGAGAGGTCTGTTCCTCGGAGCATATGAGTTCCTCGGAGTAACATGGTTCCTCAGAGCGTGTGATTATCTCGAAAGTGCTTTTTGTTGCCATGTAGATAGCCACGTGTCTTCATATGATTGGTCCAAGTCAGCAGATTAAATTTGGTATCAACAGAAGCCCCCAATGTTTCATAGTTTGAAATTTGAGGAGTATGGAACTTTCTTTCTCGGAATATGGTAGCTTTAAATAGTCTTCCTGATTTTTAGGAGCATCTCCCTTGTATTTATTTCTCCTTCCCAATTCGTAGAATCATGCTTTTTTGGACTTTTCTGCGTGCTTCGATTCCTGCGTCACTTTTCATCTTTTTAGCCGCTATTGACCGCTTTGATTCCCGCGCCAATATTTAATGCCCTTTTAGTCGTCGGTAAAGTAATCATCCTTTTTTGTAATCATTACTTCACCATTTCCCAAGGCAAGGTATTTAAACTTCACAGACACTCCCATCGTTTTCTACCTTTTCAAATTTTCATCTTCGAGTTTTTCATCGTCTCTTCCTACTCTCTTGTGCGTTCATCTTTTCCGTCGTTCGTTGTTAGCAGATCCGTTCTTTCCCTGTGAGATCTTCTTCCTTCATATTTGTTTCTTAATTCACCATGGTTTATCCTGTTGAGTCTCTTGAGAAATTTCGTTATGATTTTTCCATTCCCTCTTGGGTCGTCTTGGAAGAGCTTTCTGAGCCTTCTAATTATTTCAATTTGGCTGAGGGACATTGCTTCCCCAGTCTCTTTTTTACTGAGTGTGGATTTTCTTTTCCACCAAATCCTTTGTGTCTGGAATTCTGTCAGTACTTTGATGTTGTTCCTACACGAATAGCCCCCCAACACATGGAGAATAGTTAATGGGGTGCATAGATTAAATCAAGTGCATGGAACTCGTATAGGAATTCCAGAAATCATGTACTGCTATAGATGGGAAGTTAATGATAATATTTATTATTTAAAAACTAGGTTTATAAATAGAGCCTTAGTAGTCAATCTCCCTGATGCCAATAGGGATTATTTTCAACACGGGGTTGTCATAAAAAATTGGCAACACCCTCCATTAGCTAGAGATGAGGTTATTTTTATTTTATTTTATTTATTTTGAAATCATGTTTGTTTTGTGTTTGATAAAATGTGTCACTGATAACAATGTTTGTTTATTTGCAGTTGATAACAAGAGAAAGTGCCCAAAAGAAACATATGTCAATATAAGGCATTTGGGACTTATCTGGGGTCTGCATCAAAGGGTTGCCGAAGAGCACATCAGGTCGGCTTCGTATCTTCTCCAGTACAAGAGCTACACAACCTCCTTCACTGCTCATCCAGTGATCAGTGAAGCAGAGCCAGTACCAGCCTCTGCAAGTTCTTCGCCTGAATCTCATATTCCTTTGAGCGAAAGGATGAAGAAGAGAATACCTCCTACCCTTTTTGAGAAATCTGCCTCCGGTTCTGATGAGGAAAAGATGAGTAGGATTGATGTCCAAAGGGAGGCGATAAAGAAGACTGATGCAGCTCCTCCAGCTGCTCCTGCTAAAGTCACCGAGAAGGTTGCTGATAAGCCCGCAGTGGCTCCGAGCAGCTCTACTGCTCCTGGAAAGGTGATTGTGATATCACCGACCAAGGATTCATCCTTGGTTGAATCTGTAACTGTTCCCCCGAGGAGGCTGAAAAAAAGCTCCTCGGTCAATTTGGATGTCACCACTACTCACCCCCAGCTGCTGGGACTGGAGTTCCCAATTTTGTTCCCTCGAGCTCTGACATGAGCTCGGTAAAGTCCTTAACCATTCTCGAGGTTCAAGGTACCGAAGAAAACCTTACTCGAGATATGGTTACCTCACTAGCTGCTCGTCACCTTGCTTCTGTAAGTATATTTACTTAGAATTTTTTTATATTCCCTTTGTCATTTATGTTTCTAACTTGCTTTCTTTTTCTATTCACAGTTGACGAGCTGCTTCAACATAATCCTGAAGAAGGATGAAGCGATTAAGGCTTCTTTCTCCTCGTCCAGTGTGGAGGGAGCTCTGGAAGAAGCTACCAAGTCTCTGGCAGATTCTCTCTAAAAGAATGCTGATGATAAAGCTATCTGGGAGAAAAAGCTTGCTTCCTCCGAGCAGGAAAAAGCTCGAGTTGCTGATGCCTCCAAGGAGTTGGAGAAGAAAATGAATGCATTGGAGAAGGTAAATAAAGAGCTTGAGGAAAAGCTCAAAGCCACTGGAGAGCTGGAAAATAAACTCAAAGTTGCTCAGGAGAGGTTGGACCAGCTCCAGGATGTAGGTCGGCAGAAGGAAGAGGCAGAAAATAAATTGAATACTGGTGAGAACCTGTTGTCCGAGAAGCTTTCCTTGGAGAAGGCCAAGAGGAAAGCTGCTGTGAAGAAGTCCTTCAGCTCTGGCTGGGACAAGGGGTGGGATAAGGGGTGTGCTGCCATGGTATCTCAAGTGAACTATGGCAGTCTAAAGTATTTTAGGGATGGATGGGTTGCTGCCCTTCAGGAAATAAAGATCGACGAGTCATCCGAGCTTTTCCAGAGACATATCCCCGGTCCCCCTCCTACTCCAGAAGAATTAAAAGAGGACGAAGCTACCTCTGAGGAGTCTTCAATGGTGATGGGAGATCACCCCCCAGCCATCCAGTCTGCTACCGAGCAAGTCGTTTCTTCCTCCGAGCAACAGTTGGTGCTCTCCGAACAGCCCACAGTTCCCTCCGAGCAACCTGCTTCCTCTTCCTAACCTCCCGAGAAGGTTTTGGGAGATAAGGAAAAGGTGTAGTGTTGTTCGGGTTTACTTTTATATTTTTCTTTCTTTGTCAAATGTAATCCAGCACTTGTAATTCTGAATTTTATGATCTAATAAAACTTGAATTTTCTTGCATACTGTTGTTCATCTTCTATTCATACTCTGCTTATATTTCTTATTGATGATTGCTTTTCTTTCTCTGCTAGTTTCTGGACAGGATGGATCTGCTATCGGCCCATGATACAAAGTTGCTGCAACAGTGCAATGAGTACTTTAAGGCTGGTCACACAGACTTTAGTGCTGCACAAGTTGCCGACATCCTTGGCCAGGATGCTTCAGAACAGGGAGTGGAATCATATCAGTACCTGAAGTGTCTTCTTGATCGAGAGGTAGCCAATAATGTGGCTTACTATGAAATGATCGAGGATATCCAGTGCACCCTCGAAGACCTTCAGAATCAATACAAGGAATCAACTGCCTTGTTGCATGAGAGTTACGAGAAGAAGTATAAGCTGATCGTTGCTGACAAGGGCTACGAGAAGCTTTTTGCTGGTTATGATGTAAGGGAGAGAACCCTGAGGGGCGAGGTCAAGGAATGCAGACAGATTGCTGAGCTGCTGGAAAAGGAAAACAACAACTTGCAGAAAGAGCTATCACAGTTGAAGTCTGCAGCCTCTTCTTCAACAGTCCTAATCCCAGTAACTGACGAGGGATTTTCATTCTTAGAGGTTGAGAATGCCAAATTAAGGGTCGAATTGGATACCTTGAGGAGGTCGGGCCCTTCCACGTCTCCTCGGGGATGAGGAAGAGCTCCTCGGGGACGAGCAAGAGCAGCTTGGTTTCTTGTCGAGGAATAGAGGACAACATCTGCCTTAGAGAACCAGACCTTCCAACTAATGGCGAAGAACCAGGCGTTATCTGATATATCAAAGAAGATTAGGGACATGGAAAAACAGCTCTCTGCGCAGAAGTCCGTCTTGGAGAATAAGGAGATTTTCATCAAGAGTCTCCACGAGCAGCTGGAAAGGCTAACATATCAATTCCACAAATAGCCCAGGGAATTCTGGATGGCTGGATACAACGAAGCACTATTCCACTTGGACGATCGTATCCAGAATGTCAACAATGGGGGCTACAAACAAGGTTGGCTGAATGCCTTAGGTGTGCTGAAGCTCGAATAAGGACACTATCTGTGGGACTACCATGATCCCGGGTTGCTCGACTTGCCTGTGCCACCGTACAATTTGGACATGGAATGGATCCCAGCTCGTGCCATTCCTCGGAGCTTAATTTCAAAATACCTCGGTGACTACAATTTACATTCTCAAATTGAGGTATCTCGTCCCGAGCATATTTTAGATCGACCTTTTGTGATGAACGTCAGGATGCTGAAGGATTTGAACTTCATCAATTCTCCTCAGTCTTTGAATGATCCTCCTTCTGGTGAGGAACCTGCATCAAAAGCTGAGGGGAAAAGACCAGTAGAATAGAAATTTTTGATGTAATAGTTAGCATACATATCAATGTAACTTTCATTTTATCATCAATGTAATTTATTTCGAATTTAATGAAAAACTTTCATTTCTATTTGCAAATCTTAATTGTTATTGTCTTGTAAATATCAACACTTTACATTTATGCATATCTGTTAAAAATAACAATATTGTGATGTTCGTCGACCAATTCAGTAATAATTAAAAAGTTCCCAGTTTCAATAATATTGCTCGATCACTTAATAATAAAGTCACGAGTATCAACCAATCAAGGTTGTTAAATTATGCTTTTCGACCAACTACGGTTAGTGAGAGTTTATCCCCGACTAATCATACTTGGTAGATTTTTATCTTTTTCATAAAATGTGTCCGACCAACCATGGTCGATAAATTCTCCTCTTCGACCAATCTATAAATTCTCCTCGTCGACCAACTACAGTTAGTGGGTTTTTATCCCCGACCAACCATACTTGGTACAATTTGGAATATTTCGTTTCCTAGCCAAACAGGTTGGCATTTTTAGGAATATTTCTCCTCGTCGACCAGCTACATTTAGTGGGTTTTTATCCCCGACCAACCATACTTGGTACAGTTTGGAATATTTCGTTTCCTAGCTAAATAGGTTGGCATTTTTAGGAATATTTCTCCTCGTCGACCAACTACAGTCAGTGGGTTTTTATCCCCGACCAACCATACTTGGTACAATTTGGAATATTTCGTTTCCTAGCCAAACAGGTTGGCATTTTTAGGAATATTTCTCCTCGTCGACCAACTACAGTTAGTGGGTTTTTATCCCCGACCAACCATACTTGGTACAGTTTGGAATATTTCGTTTCCTAGCTAAACAGGTTGGCATTTTTAGGAATATTTCTCCTCATCGACCAACTACAGTTAGTGGGTTTTTATCCCCAACCAACCATACTTGGTACAGTTTGGAATATTTCATTTCCTAGCCAAATAGGTTGGCATTTTTAGGAATATTTCTCCTCGTCGACCAACTACAGTTAGTGGGTTTTTATCCCCGACCAACCATACTTGGTACAGTTTGGAATATTTCGTTGAGTAGTCTGCCGAGCTTTGCCGAGTAGTGCGTAGCACTAGTATTCCCCAAAAAATTTTCAATAAAAGGACAGACTTTGGCAGAATATCTTCATTTTATTCATACTGATGTAACTGTGTTACATATGCATCACTGATAATACTTGCGCAGATGATCTGCGTTCCATGCATTCTTAAACTCCTCGCCTTCTAAAGTGGCTATTCGATAAGTTCCTGGTCGAATAACTTCTATAACTCGGTATGGTCCATGCCAGTTTGCCTCCAGTTTGTTATGCTTTTGAATTACTTTCTTCAGCACATAGTCTCCTTCTTTCAGGTCGCACTTCTCCACCCTCTTGTTGTAAAACAAAGTTGTTCGCTGCTGGTAAGCAGCATTTCTAATGGCTTCTTCTTCTCTAACTTCCTCGAGCATGTTTAAATACAACCTTCTCATTAAATCGATGACAGGGGAATTGAAATTTAGTACCCTGTGTGTTGGGAGACCCAACTCGGCAGGTATGACAGCTTCACTTCCAAACTCCAGCATGTATGGTGATTCTCCACTTGCTACTCCGGGAGTAGTTCGGTAAGCCCAGAGTAGTGATTGTAACTCGTTGATCCAGTTTGCTTTCGCATCATCCAATCTTTTCTTCAAACCGTTCAGCAGCGTTCTGTTTGTCACTTAAGTTTGTTCATTGCTTTGAGGATGGCCTGGTGCTGAGTGGACCTTCAAAATATTTGATTGATGACAATAAGCGGTAAACTCCTCGTTATCGAATTGTGTTCCATGGTCTGTGATGAAGGCATAAGGGAGACCATATCAGGAAATGATGGTCTTCCAAATAAATTGGTATACCTTCTCGTACGTCATATCAATGAGTGGCTCAGCTGCTACCCACTTAGTAAAATAATCCACTGCGACGACGAGGTACTTGAACCTTCCTCGGGTCGTTGGCAGTGGCCCAACCAAATCAATTCCCCACATGGCAAATGTCCAAGGGGAAGTTATGGGTGTCAATAATGCTTGTGGAGTTCTTCGGATGGAGGAAAAGCGCTCGCATTTGTCACACTTCTTGGCATAGGCAATACAATCAGCCTTCATTGTCGGACAGTAGTATCCTTGCGTCATCATCCTTTGTAAAAGCGTCCGACCTGCTACATGTGCTCCACAAGACCCTTCATGGATTTCTTCAATTAATTCTTTTACCTCGGAGGGATGTATGCATCTCTGTAAACCTGCCATAATTCCTCATCTATATAAAACACCATTAGTTAATACATACTGAGCAGCTTTAAACTTTAATTTCTTGGCTGCGAGCTTGTCAATTGGCAATTCTCCCTCCTCGATATACGCCCTGATGGGATCCATCCAAGATGGACATAAATCAAGGGTGATAAAGTTCATCGTCAGATCTTCATCTATACTCCGACCAGATAACACTTCAATTGGGATTGTACGTCGTAGCTCGGTCCGAGTTGCTGATGCTAGTCGAGCTAGGGCGTCTGCTCTCGCATTCTCCATTCTTGGTATAATGACCAGCTGAATAGCGGTAAATTCTAACACCAACTCCTTTTCCTTTGCATGATATCTGATCATTAATTCTCCTCTAACTGCATATACTCCCATTATTTGGTTCACAATCAGTTGAGAGTCACTGAAGATCATAACTTGCTGCGCCTCTATAACTTTTGCCAAATTAAGCCCTGCAATCATGGCCTCATATTCAACCTCATTGTTGGAAGCTTTGAATTGGAAACGCAAGGCATATTCCATGTCGACCTCGTCCAGAGTGCTCAAAACTATCCTCGCGCTACATCCTGCATTGCAAGATGAGCCATCTACATATAGCCTCCATATAGGTAACTCGTCTTCAAATTTCGAATCAGTCAGAGTTCCTCGGTGAAATATTTGCTGCTTCCTTTCATCCTCCCCGGATTTTTCTTACTCTTCATCGATCATTTATTCTTGCCCTTTTACCAACCGGAATTGTTCTGAGCCCGAAGTCAATGATCTTATAACATCCACTTGACCTTTTACCAAATGGAGTTGGTCTGAGCTAGTGTTTGTCGATCCTGTAACATCCACAGGTTGATCAGCGAGCAACTCTTATTCCTCGTTCGGAGTTCTCACAACTATCTCTGCATCACATCCTGTAACATCCACACGCCCTTTTACCAATCGGAATTGGTCTGAGCTTGTGTTTGTTGATCCTGTAACATCCACAGGTTGATCAGCGAGCAACTTTTCCTCCTCGGGGGCTTCAGGATAGGTGAACTCTACTATGAAATCTGCTACAGCCTGCCCTTTTAGTGATGATCTGGGTTCATAAATTATATCATATTCACCGAGTTCTATTGCCCAGTACATCAATCTTCCTAATTTTTCTGGCTTATGAAGGGCTTGTCTCAATGGCACATCAGTATATACTACTATAGTATGAGCCTGAAAGTATGTCCTCATTCTCCTACTCGCCTCAATCAGCGCTAGTGATAATTTCTCCAGCCTTGGATATCTGATCTCTGCTCCTCGAAAAGCCTTACTTGTGTAGTAAATTGGCTTTTGTACTCCATTCTCCACTCTGATCAACGCCGAGCTGACAGCATTTTCGGACACTGCTAGGTACAAGTACAATTTTTCTCCCATCACCGGCCTGGACAACAGTGGAGGTGCTCCCAAGTATTTCTTCAAGTATTTAAAAGCCTTCTCACATTCATCATTCCACTCAAAAGTCTTTCTAAGTGTCTTGAATAATGGGAGACATCTGTCAGTTGCTCGCGACACAAATCTGTTGAGTGCCGCTACTCGTCCTGTGAGACTCCGTACTTCCTTCTTCGTCGTTGGAGATCGCAGCCCTAATAGAGCTTTGATCTTTTAAGGATTTGCTTCAATGCCTCATTGATTGACAATGTACCCGAGTAACATGCCTTCTCGTACTCCAAATATGCACTTCGTTGGGTTTATCTTCATTTGATATTTATCTAGTTGATCAAAAGTCTGACTTAAGTCAACTAGATGATCGGCAGCTTTCTTGCTTTTTGTCAGCATGTCGTCAACATAGACTTCCATATTGTCACTGATTTGTTCAGCAAAGACCTTGTTCATCAGCCTCTGATATGTCGCACCTGTATTTTTCAACCCAAAATGCATAACATTATAACAATAAGTTCCCCTAGGGGTAATGAAAGAAGTACTTTCCCTGTCTTCAGGTTTCATTTTAATCTAATTGTAACCAGAGTAAGCATCCATGAAGCTTAGCAACTCGTGTCCCGAGGTAGCATCCACCAGTTGGTCAATTCAGGGTAGTGGAAATTGATCCTTTGGGCATGCTTTGTTGAGGTCGGTGAAGTCTACACACATCCTCCACTTGTTATTATTCTTCTTTACCATCACCACATTAGCTAACCAATCTGGATATTTAACATCTTCAATGAAACAAGCTTTCTAGAGCTTCTCGACTTCCTCCTGTATAGCTTGATTCTTCTCGGGACTGAATACTCTTCTTCTCTGCTTCACAGGCTTGATTTCCTTATTCACATTGAGCTCGTGACATAAGAAGTTTGGGTTTATCCCTGGCATATCTTCATGACTCCACGCAAAAGTTTGTCTTCTTCTTTTAAGGAAAGTTATCAATTCTTGTTCTAATGAGGCTTCCAACGATGAACCTATTTGATTAGTTCGTTCAGGGTGCTCGTCGTCCAGAATGATATTTTCAGTAACTTCCACCACTTGACCCTTCACGAGTTGCGACTCATCTCGAGGATCTAATGTTTCAATTTCTGCACTTTCATACACTTGATAGGTAGTGGTATTTTTCTTTGATTCTTCCAGTTCTTCTTTCTCGGCGGATGAATAATAGCATTCCCGAGCTACTTTCTGATCACCTTTCATAACTCCTACTCCAAAGTTTGATAGAAATTTTAGGTATTGATGCACTGTAGATGGTACAGCCTCGAACTTCTTCAATCCTACTCTTCCCATGATGATATTGTACGATGATTGGACATTCTTATCCATCACGAAGAAACGTATTATTTCTGTCCGACAAGCAGGCCACGTACCAATGAATATATCCAACTTGATCGTCCCAAGTGGAAATACTTTCTCTCCAGCAAAACCGATGAGGGGTCTGTGGTAAGGCTCCAGTTGAGATAGCTTTAGATTTAAACTATCGAAACACGAGTAGAACATGATGTCTGCCGAGCTACCATTGTCGACCAGTACTCTTGAAATCATAACCTCCTTCATCCTCATTTTGATCACCAGCAGGTCATCATGAGGATATAGAACACCTGCAAGGTCGTTCTTTGAGAACCCAATGACCAACTTCTCCTTGTTCACCTTTCTCGGGCGATCTTCCTCAGCTAAATTTATTCGTTGAATGTACGAGCAAGCTTGAGCCTCACCGAGGTAAGCTTTTCTTTTTGCAGTAAGGTCTACTCCTCCTGCATCTCCCCCTATAATAACATTACAATCAAATGACCCAAAGCGTATTGAAAATACCTCTCTTTCTGGCTGCCTTGGTTTCTTGGGAAGTTCGGGGTCATCCTCTGGATTAACTTCATGATTTCTCTTCTTATTCTCCTCTGCTCGACGAGGAGATCTAGATCTCTCTCTAGTTTGGTTGTTGTTTCTTCTTTCGCCTCCCCCATCAACATACTTCGCTAGCTTTCCTCATCGGATGAGTGTTTCAATCTCATTCTGAAGAGCTATGCAATTTTTAGTCATATGGCCATGATCCTTGTGGAACTCGCAATATTTTTCCCTATTTCTCATGTCAGGGTCTGCCTTCATTTTCTTTGGCCAATTTAACTCTTCGGTGTTCTTAATTTCTTCCAGGACGTGGTTGATATTTACCTTCAAACGTGTGTAATTATCAAATTTCCTCAAGACCTCCCACGATGACCTATTTTTGAATTGTTTGTCACCACCATTGTTCTTATGTTCTTTCTTCTTAGCTTTATCACCTTCCACCTTGGTTTCTTTGGCGTCCATATTCTTCTTTGCAGACATAGCCTCCTCGGCATTCATAATCTTGGATGCTTTTCCCATCAGGTCCGACATGGTTCGAGGTGGATCTTTGGCCAAAGTATAGTACAACTTGTTTGGCAGCAGTCCACTCATCAAAGTGGTAATCGCTGTCTTCTCCTCATAATCAATGACTTCGAGTTTCTCGTTATTAAAATGAGTTATATAATCTCTGATACTCTCCCCAGCTTTTTGTCTAACACTTAACAAATGTGCTACTCGCTTAACTGGATTTGCTCCAAAGCAGAAATTCCCAATGAATAACTCGGCAAGTTGAAGAAAAGTTGAAATCTTACCCCGAGGAAGATTATTATACCATATCTGAGCAGATCCGGTAAGAGTTACCGAGAATGCCCTGCATCTCATCTCGTCTGGGACAGCATAGATGTCAGCAGCAGCTTGATATTGTTCTATATGAAGGACAGGGTCAGTCTTCCCATCATACTTGGGAGTCACAATAGGTGCTTTGAACTTTGATGGTGTTGGAAAATCAACAATGTCTTGGACAAAAGGTGTTCCTCGAACAAAGGTTCGTTGTAGAGGGTTCTTGGCCTTTGCTATTTCCCCTAATCTATCCTCCAGCCTCTGAATAGATCCTTTCCATGCATCATTTCCTTCCTCGGGCCTATTGATTCGAGCAACTGATCGCTTTGAAGTGGATTCCTGGGATTTATCTCGATGAGTAGCTGGTCGGTCATAAGACCCATGTTGACGAGCAGCTGGTCGCGACTGGGCAGATCCTTCCCTTAAATCTGATGGTCGTCGAAAACTCCTCGATGCTGCATTAAGAGGATTTTTGTTCCTCCTAGGGCCTAAACGGTCGAAAGGAGAAGCCCTACTTAACCTTTCCAATGCACTGGTCCTTTCTGGGGAGAGGGTGACATGTTGTTCAGTATCTGTGGCTCGCCCTGATGAAGTTCGTCCAGGTTGATAAGAAAAATCTTCAAATTCATCATTGCGATATGAATTAGTACGCCTAGTATGCGAAGAAGGCGCACGGGTATTTCTTTGAATGCTTCATGATCCGGAATGGGCTGATGCACCGCCATGGAGGGTTTGGATGAGTTGTCGCATCATTTCTTGCATGACGGTCTGGCCCTGAGCTAGATTTTCCATTATTCCAGTCAGATCTGGAATAATTGGTGGAGCAGATGGATTTGGAGGGGTTCCAGCGTTTCGATTGCTGGATTCAGGAATATCAGCCATTGGTATTGGATTGTTATTGGTGAGAAAACGATATTACCAGTTGTTTCCCACAGACGGCGCCAATCTGTTGATGTAAAAAATTAGATCACTCTAATAATTCAATCACAGATAAATAAATGAGACAAAAGGTTTTAAAGTGGTTCAGCCTTATAAGAATGGCCTACGTCCACTGTTGTTTTATTGCTGAGTGTTTGGGAATTCTCAATTACAAGAAATTTCGTTCTCCATTCCCCTCTTTACAATGAGGATTGTACAATGTATTTATAGCCCTGAGGCTGTAATGTGAAAGGGTAATACATTAAATGATATACATACGAAAGGGTAATATATTTAATGCCCTCTTTGCGTGTGCGTCTGAATGATGAGCATTTAATGAATCAGTTGAACTGTTGGTTATCCAGCTATTAATGCTTTGTTCGAGATGCAGCTCGGATCGCCTGAGTTGCTCGGACCACCTAAGCTTCCTGGTATTCAAGAGTTCCTCGGAGAGGTCTGTTCCTCGGAGCATATGAGTTCCTCGGAGAGGTCTGTTCCTCGGAGAGTATGAGTTCCTCAGAGTAACATGGTTCCTCGGAGCGTGTGATTATATCGGAAGTGCTTGTTGTTGCCATGTAGATAGCCATGTGTCTTCATATGATTGGTCCCAGTCAACAGATTAAATTTGGTATCAACAATTATGTTGAATAAATAGTGTCATTAATTATTGTTCTTAAGATTTAACCCATTTAGAGTTTTGATTGAGTTTGTTGTTCAAAATCTTCACCTAGATAAGTTAGATATGATTTGAGTGTTGAATATTGGTAGGTGATCATATAGAAATGAGTTGTTGATAATATTTGTTGATGATAGTTGGTGTAGAGGGAAGAAGAGTAATTGGAACATTTAGGTTTTGTAAGAAAAATGGGGGATGGCTGACCTATCTGGTACTACCGATTGATCACAGCCAAGCTGTCGGTCGATCGGGCATAAGGGGAAAAGCCTACTGGTTGGTTCGCAAGGCAAATTCCAAATACGCAATCGATCGGGGGTCTGGGGTCGATCGACTGGTACTCCATTTTCAGCCTAATATTAGGATTTTTCCTTATGCTCTTGTTCTTTTGAATTTAAGGCTTAGGAACTGTAGAAGGGTAGTGAGACTGGGGTCTATGAATATCTGGAAAGGGTGAGGCATGACCCACTCTAATGGACACTACCTGTAAGGTCTTCAAGGTTTTCTGGTGCAACTTCTTAAGAAACCTTCTCTTTCTTGTAATAATGGAACTCAAGCTTCAATTCACTCCCTACAAGAAGATGAACTTTCACAGCAAAAATAGTAATTTTCTCAAGGGAAACACCTAAGAATGATGGCTATTAGTTAAGGAGTGAAAGAACAAGGAGCTTAGCACTAAGAGAATGATCATGGAGAGAATACTAGGTAGGTCTGGTGTGATTTTGGCAGAGTAAAAGTGTAATTTCAATTATGTCTCCCTTTGAACTTTCCCAGAGGTCTATTTATACTTGGGCATTTGGGATGAGTTGGCACTTTTGGGTGCCAAAATTGAGAGGGTTGGTGGGGGAAAATGTCTAAAATGTACCATTTGCCCCTACCTGCAGGCAACTCTGTCTGTCCCCTCCTGCAGTCGCCACCTGGTGCCAACCAAAGTCAAAAAGCAAATATGTCTCCCAATGAAGACAAAATATCTGATTTGGTAAATATCCTTTGAAACGGTAACTTGGGGTGAAATCTTTGCAAATCTCGAGAGAGGAGGCCTTAAGGACCCCTCTCTTCTAAAATTTCATTTTTGTAAAGAGTTTATTCCTTATGAGTAGCCAGCTCTTTGGATGCTCACTTCACTTGTGACCAAGTGTGAGGTGTGTGTAGTCTTGAGTGACTTATGGGTCTTCATACTAGTATTATCTCAATACTATAGTGCTAAGTGATTGATCTTTCTCAACATAACTTGTCCCTCAGCCGCCAAGCCAAAACTCCCAAGAGATCCCAACTGGCCTACTTGAGCCCAACTTGCTCAACCAGCCAACCTGTACAAGAAAATAAGTGTTAATACTTCTATTATTTTTTCATGATGAGGGGTCGTCGCTTATGGTAGGCACCCCATCATCCTAACTTGGTTTTATGGGAGCTGAGGGGGGTGGACCTTGCGGGTCCCCCCTCCCATGTAAGTTTCTGCTGTGGAGGAACCCTGGTGGGGGGTTCCTTCTCAAACATCATTTTTATTATTAAGGAAGCCTTGGGTGTTCCTTCTCAAATGTCATTTCTGCAGGGACCCTGAGGGGAGTCCTTCTCAACCTGGGCTTCTGCCGCCATCTGAGTGAAGTTCTTTCTCAACGTGAGTTTTTGCGGAGACCTTGGGGGAATTCCCTCTCAACAGAGGTTCCTTATCAACTTGCATTTCTGCAGGGACCCTTGCAGGGGGGCCTATCAACATAGGCTTCTGTCTCCACCTTGGTGGGTTCTTTCTCAACGTAAATTTCTATGGAGACCTTAGGGGAAGGCCCTCTCAACAGCGGTTCCTTCTCAACTTGAGTTTCTGCTGCGGTGGTCCCTCTCAACATAGTATTTTGCTGACACCTTGGTGGGGTTTCTTCTCATCATGAATTTCTGTGGAGATCTTGGGGGAATTCCCTTTCAACAACGTTTGCTTCTCGACTTCAGTTTCTGCAGGGACCCTTGCGGTAGTCCCTCTCAACATAGGCTTCTGCTATCACCTTGGTGGGGTTCCTTCTCAAATGTCATTTCTGCGGGGACCCTGGGGGAAGTCCCTCTCAAAAGAGGTTCTTTCTCATCTTGAGTTTCTACAGGGACCCTTGCGGTGGTCCCTCTCAACATAGAGTTCTGCTGCCACCTTGGTGGGGTTACTTCTCATCGTGAGTTTTTGCGAAGACCTTGGGTAAGTCCCTCTCAACAATGGTTACTTCTCGACTTGAGTTTCTACAGGGACTCTTGCAGTGGTCCCTCTCAACATAGGCTTCTGCTGCCACCTTGGTGGGGTTCCTTCTCAAATGTTATTTCTACGGGGACCCTGGGGGAAGTCCCTCTTAATAGAGGTTCTTTCTCAACTTGAGTTTCTACAGGGACCCTTACGGTGGTCCCTCTCAATATAGACTTATGATACTACTTAGGTGGGGTTCCCTCTCAATACCTATAAAAAGTATTTTGAGGAAGACACCCTTCTATAGGAACCTTCTCTTAGGATGCATTGAGAAGTAAAATAACCTCACATAAGGAGAGTGGTACTCTAGGATAGTATGTGAGTGTCCGAGCTTATTTCGAGACTATTTATAAGGGTATAATGTCTCATTTTGTCTAGTAAATGAGGGTAGGACTAGTATAGAGTCGGGCAATGAGTGTTGGACCTTCGGGGGTTAGTATGATAACAAATATCTCTTATAACCATATTTATATATACATATGGTTTCAAAATTTAAGGACCATATGATCAATTTAATATAGTTTATGTATGACATATTTTATCATACCTCTCTAAATACTATCATAAGGGGGAGTACGCGATAGAGGTGAATCCCTTGTCTAATCATGCAGGGAGAGTATAGTACTCAGACCATGATACCGATTGTTACATTGTATGTTTCTATGGTTCGAAGTGAGGTAATTTCGGGTATGGTTATTACTCACTATCGAAGGCATATGTCCGCTTCCCATGCATTGCGATTTAAGAAGCCCAGGTGATCTTAGTTATAGGCCCTGGAAGATGATAGTATGTATGGGCACATCTAGTGGGCTGACTCCTGGAAGGATGGTCTTAGAATTGCTATTATTATGATTGTAACTGTTCTCATTGAAATGGTATTTCACATGAATGATTAATTAATTTAAGAAACTGTGAATCAACTTTAATTGCCCATGGTCCTTAATGATTATTAACTTGGAAATATGTCTTCAATTGGTAAAATTGGTATGTAGAATATAGTTAGGTTACTCCTATTACATAGATGGGTAGTTTAATTTTGTATGAATTGTATGCGTTACGATGTGCACTTAGTAGAGAGGTGAGGATGATTCATTGACTGAAGAGTGAATATTACTTGTTTATGAAAGTAGCATTCATAATTGTCATACATTTGATTCACATGTATATCATATTAAACAAGACCCTGACTCGTTTCTATATCTCCTTCTTGTGTGGTTCTTATATATGTCCAGGTGCTCCACCGCATGGGCTCCCGCTTTGACATTCCTTCCCAGTGTTAAGGATCTATGACATTTTACGGATGTTGTAGGATTATTTTTGTAGTACACGCATCATTTCTTTTGATACTCTAGCTATGATCCGTCTGTATATTCGGGCCTGTTGCCCAAGTTTAGTATGAGTACATATTGTCATACTTGGTGTAACCTTTTGTATGTAGTCTATTAATCGACAGCTTATTCAGTTATGTTTTCTAGTATTGTTATTAAACTGTTATATATTTATGCATATAAACCTTTTTTCATAGACTGGATAATAGAAATTTCTTTTACCCTATTTGTAAAATTATATATGACATCCGTTTTTTAAAATATTTGGTGGTTATCTATCTTTATTTTTATGCCACAGTGATGCTGAGAATGAACCATTTAAGATTCCTATTTTTATTGGAGTATTGGGCTGGCCACCTCTTATTTTAATAAGCGGGGTGTCACAAATGGTATCAGAGCATCAAGTTATAGAGTCCTTAGGATCTATGAAAACTTATCACGTTTTACCGTAGCGGTCTTTGATATAGAGCCCTATTATTAGGACTGTTTTGCTTATCTGCATTTACGATTTTCCCGTAAGGATAAATTATTTTGATTGTATATTGGTTCAGTTGATTTTTATCTCAGATGCCGCCTAGACGAGGTCGCCTGGCAAGGATATATCGAGTAGAATATGATGTAGATCCCCCACCACCGCGAGGCACTATAAATGCGATGGAGGTGGCTAATATTATGGCCCAGGCGGTATACGCTGCAATGACCATTATGGTGCAATAATTTCTCCAAGATCGACAACCGGTAGCATCGGTGGCTCAAGCCCATACGGGACCTTTCGCATGGGAAAGAGTTAGAGAATTCTTCCTGAATGGTCACCCTCTAGAATTTTAAGGAGGCGCTGATCTGATTGTGGAAAATCAATGGAAGAAGGATGTTCAATGCCATCTTCGCATGGAGGAATCCAGCGAAGAGATAAATACTTTCTCGCAACTTTTAAACTCGTGGGAGCAGCTCTCCAATGGTGGGATTTGGTGACCACTCTAGAATAAAGGGATGCGATGACAATATCAAAATTTTGGGCCTTATTTGATCGAAAGTACTTTCCTCCAGCAATCCAGAAGGAGATGAGGAGGAATCTATAGGATGTTGTTCAGGGAGAGCAAACAGTGGCGGAATATGAAGAAGAATTCACTCACCTGAAAAACTTTTTGCCCGATGAGGTAAATCCATAAGAAAGGAGGATTTTAAAATTTATTGGGGGTTTGAGTTTGAGGATAAGGCAGCATCTATTGCGGAACTCGGCTTTGTAAACTTTCGATGATGTGATGAATGCAGTTTTACTCCATTGCCAGGATCACCGCCTTCATTTGAAGGTGAGTAAGAAGATAGGATATTCTGGTCAATAGAGTAAGCAAGGAGGGAACGGTGCCGGTGGAGAACTACCACCACCACAGCAGTATGGGAATAAATATAAAGAGCGGGACCTCCAACCAGGGGACTCGGATAAGAAGCAACGCTTTAGGGGTTTCAACTTTGGCGGAGGTGGTTTTAGGCACGGTCAGGGTGCTCAGCAATAACAGCAATTGAGCCAACTAGGCCAAGTGGGTAAAGGTAATAATGGGGATCGAGGCTAGTAGGGCCAAGGTACGGGGTAGTTTCGGAACAACAACTGTGATCGACATTTGGAGGGTTTTGCAGGTCATTGTTTTCAGTGTGGAGAGGCAGGTCACACGAAGAGAGTTTGCCCACAGTTGAACAGGGGGAAGCTACCAGGAGGCCCTCAGAATCTGCAGGCACAATAACAACCTCCAGTACCTATCCCATCCATCCCACTACAACAGGGAAAAATTCTGTATGGACGTATTTACAATATCCAAGACGGTTTATTTCCTCCAGCACCGTTAGCACCACCAGCTATTGAGGGTAAGTTTCCCATCCCGGGATTTTTGGTTCGAGTATTATATGACACTTGCGCCACACACTCATTTATTGCTAGGAAATTTTCTCTTTCGACGAGATTGTTTAAGTCTGCTAAGAGTACTTTCACTGGTGTCGGGTCTTCTATGGGTGATGGTTCACTTATAATTTTTATTTGTAAAGGGGTGGGAATAGACCTTGGTAGGTTGTGTTTCGAGGCTGACTTACTCGTCCTAGATATGGTTGGGTATGACATTATTTTGGGAATGGATTTGTTAGTGAAGTATTGGGTCGTGGTAAATTATTATGGAAGGAGTATAGTTTTTGCCATTCCAGGGTAAGAAATGTTTTTGGTGGCTATGCCTCTTTCGGAGGGAGGTTTGAGCACCCACTTGTATTATATGAAGGAGGAGATTTTACAAGAAATCGTGACTTCCTTAGACTCGATTCCGGTTGTATGGGAATTTGAAGATGTCTTTTAGGAGATCCCTGGCTTACCTCCTAGTCATGAGATTGAGTTCGTAATTGACCTAACCCCGAGAACCAGGCCGATTGCACGAACTCCATACCGTATGGCTCCTTTAGAGATGAGGGAGTTGAGGGGTCAAATTCAGCAACTGTTGGGGAAGGGTTTCATTCAACGTAGCACATTACCATGGGGTTCCCTGTATTATTCATGAAAAAGCGATATGGTTCCCTTCGGTTATGCATCGACTACCGTGAATTGAATAAGGTAACCATCAGAAATAAATACCCGTTATATCGAATTGATGCTTTGTTTGATCAACTAAGAGGAGCGTCATACGTCTTTAAAATATATTTGAGGATAGGATACCACCAGTTGCGAATTCGAGAGCAAGATGTGTCAAAAACCACATTCTTATCAAGGTATGGGTCCTACGAGTTCTTGGTTATGCCCTTTGGGCTAACTAATGCTCCTGCGATATTTATGAACCTTATGAATTAATTATTTCGAGACTTTCTAGACCAATTTATGATCGTGTTTATCGATGACATTCTAGTCTATTCTCGGACAGAAACTAATCATGTCGAACACTTGTTATTGGTCATGCAGACACTGCGGGATCATCAGCTTTATGTCAAGTTCGAGAAGTGTCGCATTTAGTTACGGGAAGTGAAATTTTTTTGGCAAAGCGTGACGGTTGAGGGTGTTTCCGTGGACCCGTAGCTTTTTGGGTTTGGCAGGATATTATCGTCGTTTCATTAAGGGTTTCTCCAAAATTGCGGGCCCTTTAACGAACTTGACCCAGAAAGGAGTACGATTTGTTTGGGATGACTCCTGTCAGCTAGATTTTGAAGAGCTGAAGGATAAGTTAACTTCTGCTCCTATACTCACGTTACCGAAATCGAGAGTAGACTATTTGGTCTTCACAAACGCTTCTCTTAAAGGATTGGTAGGTGTGCTACAACAGGAGAATAGGTCCATTTCATACGCATCTCGCAAACTTAAGCCCCATGAAAATAATTATCCCACGCATGATTTAGATCTTGCCGCAATGGTGTTTGCCTTGAAGATATGGAGGCATTACCTCCCAGGTGAGAAATTTAGTCTTTTAATGGACCACAAGTCGTTACAATGTTTGTTCTCATAAAAAGATATAAATATGCGACAACGGTGGTGGTTGGAGTTCGTAAAGGACTATCAATTCAATATTCACTATCACCCAAGAAAGGAAAATATGGAAGCTGACGCACTGAGTCGAAGACCCGTGGGACAGTTAGTAAAAGTGTGGAAAACTAAGTGGAAAGAACTTGGTTATGATGATGCTGTAGCTAGAGCATGCATGTCAATTTTGACCGTTACGCCTGCTAACGTGATGTGAGTCATAAAAGCGCAAGGATGGGATAAAGACTGTTAAGACCAGGTTCGCCAATTATTGATGGAGGGAGTGGAGTCCTACTCTACTAGTTCTGAGGGAGGGTTACGTTTCCACAGAAGACTTATAGTCCCGAACGAGGGAGACTTGAGATGTGCTGTCATGACGGAATCCCATGGTTCAAGATTTGCAGTACATCCAGGCGGGGATAAAATGCATCAAGACATCCGTCGTAAATATTGGTGGGCAGGGATGAAAAAGGAAATTTCTGAATTTGTCTCCCAATGTGCCACTTGTCAATTGGTAAAGGTGGACCACCAGAGGCCAACTGGATTATTGTAACCGTTAGAAATATCGGTGTAGAAATGGGAGAGTGCCTCAATTGATTTCATCACGGGATTGTTAACGTCGCAAAGTGGTCGTGATTTTATTTGGGTAATTGTTGATCATTTGACCAAATCGGCACACTTTTTATCGGTACGAATGCATTATAACACGATGCGATATGCCCATCTATTTATTGCAGAAATTGTGAAGCTTTAATGGGGTACCTATCAATATAGTGTCGGATCGAGACAAAATTTTTGTATCCCATTTTTAACAAAGTTTCTAAGAAGCAAAGGGGATCAAATTGCGGTTGAGTACGTCATACCATCAGCAAATCGATGGGAAAATGGAGAGGGTCAACCAAATGTTGGAAGATATGCTTCGTATGTGCATAATTGATTTTAAAGGAGGATGGGAGCAATACCTACCATTTGTTGAATTTCCATATAACAATTTCTACCAATTCATGATAGGTACGACACTTTATGAGGTATTGTATGGCCAACCATGTTGATCACGTGCTTGTTGGTTGGAAGTAGGAGACAATAAGCTCCTTGGACCTGAAATGAACCAAGACACCTCTTGGAAGATTGAGCTCATTTGAAACCGCATAGGAATTGCGCAAGATCGCCAGAAGAGCTATGCCATGCAAACTGGAGGCATGTGGAATCGAAAGTGGGGGATCAAGTTTTAGTGAGGGTGTCCCCGATGAAGGGTGTGATGAAATTTGGGAAGAAGGGAAAACTTGCACCATGTTATGTAAGTCCTTTTCTCGTTATTGCAAAGGTAGGCCCCGTATCTTATCAACTGGCGTTGCCAAAACACTTATGGAAAATTCATGATGTATTCCATGTCTCATCTTTAAACAAGTACAAAAGATGTAAGGGAGCCCATTGGCATGTTCCGCTAAATGATATTGACTTGCAACTCGGTATTTAGTATGAGGAACAACTGATTGCCATTTTAGACCACGGTGAGCGGAGACTAAGATTGAAATTGGCTCCCTTGGTTCCAGTCCAGTGGGGACACCACAATGATGAGGAATAAACTTGGAAACGAGAGGAGGATATCCGAGGAAAGTACCCACACCTCTTTTTACCAGGTACGCCTAATTTTGAGGGGCAAATTCCCTTGTAAGGGGGGGGGGGGGGGGGAGTATGTAATACCCCTGACTTTTGAATAATTATTTTTATATTAAATTTCCATCTGGGTTAGTTATATAAAATAAAGGAAAGTGAAGTAAATATTAATTTCATTAATTCAAGAGTTAATATTTATGAGTATTGCATATTTACCTTTAAGCAAATGTAAATAGTGTAATATTATGTTAATGTGGAGTCGCTATGCTTTGAAGCGACGGGTAAGATTTATATTCCAATTGGATTATTATTAGAATGTTAATATGATGTTGGAATATAAAATAATGAACAATATCCCGGATGTCAGTTTAGAGGGCAGTGTTAGCCAGAAAAGGGTCGAGATAGTCAAATAAGTGCCGAGGTTATTTTTGGGTTCCGGGGGTACTTTTGGCTAGTTATGAATTAACTATGATGTTACGAGTCATTTTAAGTGTGTAGTAGCATTTAATGTTAGGCTTAAGTCATTTGGGTATTTTAGTCTTTCAAGAGCATTTTATACCTCATTTGTGTATTTCTAAACCTAGAGAGTTAGAGAGAAGTGAGAGCTTGAGAGAAAGAAGAGAAAGAGAAGAGATTGTCCATTTAAGCTTGGAATTGTTGCTATGAAGGAGAATCCGAGACTCCAACAACAAGGAAAGTTATTATACTTTCAATACCTTATGATTATGTTGAATAAATAATGTAATTAATTATTGTTCTTAAGATTTAACCTATTTAGAGTTTTGATTGAGTTTGTTGTTCAAAATCTTCATCTAGATAAGTTAGATATGATTTGAGTGTTGAATATTGGTTGGTTATCATATAGAAATGAGTTGTCGATAATATTGGTCGATGATAGTTGGTATAGAGGGAATAAGAAGAATTGGAAGATTTAGGTTTTGTAAGAAAAATG
The DNA here is from genome assembly GCA_949130495.1 of Sambucus nigra. NCBI lineage: Eukaryota > Viridiplantae > Streptophyta > Magnoliopsida > Dipsacales > Adoxaceae > Sambucus > Sambucus nigra. Next base: position 382,670,371 of record OX422224.1, read on the forward strand.
GGGGATGGACGACCTATCTGGTATGATCGGTCGATCGCGGCCAAGCCGTCAGTCGATCGGGCCTAAGGGGAAAACCTACTGGTTGGCTCCCAAGGAAAATTCCAAATATGCAGTCAACCGGGGGTCTGGGTTCGGTCGGTCGGTAATCTATTTTCAACCCAATATTAAGATTTTTCCTTCAGCTCTTTTTCTTTTGAGTTTAAGGCTTAGGAACCTTCTCTTAGGATGCATTGAAAAGTAATATGACCTCACATAAGGAGAGTGGTACTCTAGGATAGTACGTGAGTGTCCGGGCTTATTTTGAGGACTATTTATAAGGGTAAAATGTCTCATTTTGTCTAGTAAACGAGGGTAGGACTAGTATAGAGTGGGGCAGTGTTTGTTTGACCTTCGGGGGCTAGTATGATAGTAAATATCTCTTGTAGCCAAATTTATATGTACATATGGTTTCAAATTTAAGGATCGTATGTTCAATTTAATATAGTTTGTGTATGGCATATTTACAAATACCTATATAAATACTATCTATCATAAGGGAAGTACGCGATAGAGGTGAATCCCCTGGCTAATCATGCAGGGAGAGTATAGTCCTCAGGACATGATGCCGGTTGTTACATTGTATATGTGTATGGTTCGAAGTGAGGTAATTCCGGGTATAGTTATGACTCACTATCGAAGGTATATGGTTGCTTCCCTTGCGTTGCAATTTAGGAAGCCCAGGTGGTCTTGGTTATAGGCCCTGGAAGATGATAATATTTAGGGACCCATCCAGTGGGGTAACTCCTGGAAGGATGGTCTTAGAACCGTTATTGTTATGATTGTAACTGTTCTCATTGAAATGGTATTTCATATGAATGATTAATTGATTTAAGAAACGGTGAGTCAACTTTAATTTCCCATGGTCCTTAATGATTCTTGACTTGTAAATATGTCTTTAATTGGTAAACTTGGCATGTAGAATATAGTTGGGTTACTCATATTACGTAGATGGGTAGTTTAACTTAGTATGAATTGTACATGTTAGGATGTGCACTTAGTAGAGAGATGAGGATGATTCATTGAATGAAGAGCGAATATTACTGGTTTATGAAAGTAGCATTCATAACTCTCATGCATTTTATTCACATGTATATCATATCAAACCGGGCCCTGGCCCGTTTATATTTCTCCTTCTTGTGTGGTTCTTATAAATGTTCAGGTGCTCTGCCGCATGGGCGCCCGTTTTGACTCTCCTTCCCAGCGTTAAGGAGCTACGGCATTTTGCAGATGTTGTAGGATGATTTTTATAGTAGATGCATCATTTCTTTTGATAATCTAGCTATTATCTGTCTGTATATTCGGGAGTGTTGCCCAAGTTTAGAATTCGTACATATTGTCATAGTTGGTGTAACCTTTTGTATGTAGTCTGCTAATCGACAGATTATTTGGTTGTGCTTTCTAGTATTGTTGTTCAACTTTTATATATTTATGCATATCAACCTTTTGTTATAAACTGGATGATGGAAATTGCTTTTACCCTATTTGCAAAATTATATATGACATCCGTTTTCTAAAATATTTTATGGTTGTCTATCTTTATTATTATGCGACTATGATGCTGAGAATGGACCATTTATGATTCTTGTTTTTATTGGAGTATTGGGCTGGCCACCTCTTATTTTAATAAGCGGGGTGTCACATGATGCCTATAATATCCACGGTCCTTGGAGCTGTAACAGATGCGAAATGTTGCAGGATTTTGTTCTAGCTGCTTCCTATTTTTGTAAATCTAGCTAAGAATCCATTTTTGTATATCGGGTGTGTATACCCAAGGGTTATATATGTAGCTCTTTTATGTTTTTATCAGTGGATGTTGTATTGTCTGTGACCCGAAAGCATATTCGGGTATATCCTTTGTTGTACACTTGTATATATTTTCTTGTTCTGTAGTCATTGTAACTGTTGGTTTACAGTTCCTTGTATGATTTTGGAATTTTAGCATCCGTTTATTTTATTATTGGGTGGTTAGTTATGTTTTAGTTAGATTCTTCAGTTGATCCTGAGAATGATCCACTTGAGATTCATGTTTTATCTTAGTATAGGGTTGGCAACCAGTTAATATTTTAAACGGGGTGTCACAGGTGGTATCAGAGCATCAAGTTCTAGTATCTTAGGATCCGTGTGGGTTTTCTATGTTCTTACGTAATCTTTCTTGACATAGTTCCTTACTATTATGACTGTTGTGTTCATATTGAATTTATGATCTTCTCTGATGCGTAACTTGAACTGTGTCCTGATACAGTTCGCTCTTTTATAAGATTCCGTCGAAAAAAGGTCTCCCGACTAGAGCAAATAGAAGGGCAGAGAATGTGGACCCCAAGTGCCTCAGGGGACTATGACTGCAGCGGAGGTTGCCTATATTGTGGCTCAAGCAGTCAATGCGTCCATGAACGTCGTGGCTCAAAAATTTACTTAGGCTCAGCAACAGCTATAGCGTCGGTAACTCAAACTCACATGGATATTCTATGTAGGAGAGAGTTAGATAAGATTTTAGAAAAGATCATCCTCTAGAATTTCAAGGGTGAGCCGATGTGGTCATAGAAAGTCAGTGGAAGAAGTATATTCAACTTCACCTTCATATGGTAGAATGTAGTAATGTTCATAAATAAATACTTGCCACCTTTAAGTTAGTGGGTGCAGATTTCCAATGGTGGGAGTCGGTTACTACGCTAGAGAAGAGGGATACGATGTCTATATCATATTTTTAAGTTTGATTTGATCGCAAGGGGATAGGATGAGGAGTAGATTATTAGAAATGAAACAAGGGGATAGGATGGTTGTGGAGTATGAAGAGGAATTTACCCGGTTGGCCAATTTTGTACCCGATGAGGTAAATACGGAGGATAAGCATATATTAAAGTTTTTGGGAGGTCTATATTGGCAAAATTTGATAGAATTTGTTAGGGAACCTGGCATTGCTAACTTTTACCGATGTGGTGAATGCGGTATTGTTACATTGTCATGATCACCGTCTTCATTTAAAAGTGAATAAGAAATTTGGGGACCCAGACTTGGCAAATAAGTCAGGAGAATGTGGTACTAGTGGGGCATAACCATCACAACAACCGAGGAATAGGCAAAAAGGAGCAAGATCTCCATTTAGGGGCTTCTGGTAAGAGGCAGCGTTCAGGAGGTTTTAGATTTGATGGTAAGGGGTCTAGACAGAATTATCAAGGGTCACTACAGCGTTTTGTTCCTCAGCGTGGAAAGAAAGGATTTACTGGGAAATGTTTCTTCTATGGGGGGATAGACAATAGGAAGATGGATTGTCCTAAGAGAGGAAGAGGGAAACTTTTCGAAGAGGTTTTGGATGTACAACCCCTACAGTAATTCATGGGTGGGTTCGTATAAGAGAACTTTGATAAAGGACACATTGATGAGGCAATGGAGTTAAATTATGGAGGTAATATATAAATTACATTTTTCCTACATGTATTGGTGATTAGGCATAAATTCTTAACATTTATCCTCTTAATTTCAGTATTTTTATGATCCCGTACGGTGTAAATAGCTTGAATTTTTCTCATATTTATGCTACTAACCCTTTTTGGCAAGTATTTTGTATTTTGTATGTCTCTTATGTTTTTACAGGTATTTCATGCAAGAAAGAGCGAGAGAGTACTCAAAATAGTGAAAGAAACCAAGAAATGGAGAGTGGAAGGGCGTTTTCATAATTTTTCAGACTTATTCCAGAGGTGGGATAGCTACACACTGGAAAAAACATCACCACAATCCGAGCTACGGTGAAGAAGTTATGCAAGTTTGAAGAATGAGAAAGAAATCCCAAAATCTCCGATTGAAAAATAACGTCGATCCGGACCTATTAAAAATAAAAGGTCCCGACCGATTCGCCCATTTGTCACGCTCCAAATCCGTTATAAAAATTTTCACGCTTTCTAAGTGTGACAAATTTCCTGATACGAGATTTTTATTTTCTCCTTATCTTTTAGACAAAAGAGTTTTATGTTGTGAGGACTCTTCTAAACGACTTGTAACATATATATTTATTCATTAGGACTCTTTTTATTAAGAAATTATTGATGTAAAATCTCCTAATCAAGGAGAATAATTTACATAGTTGGCACTTTAAATTCAGGAGCTTTTTCAGTTTTTCTTCAAGCTTTGATTTCTTCTTGCATGTTCTTGTTCTTTAGTCTTGGTAACATTTATTTCTAGCAGTTTGATTATTATTTCATTATGTTTTCATGCATGTTAATGTGTTTTTACGCAGAGATTTGTAATACCATGCTAGGCTAGGTTTTTAAAGGCTAGTATGCATGAATCTAACCTGATGTGGTTTGCATGTGTGTAAAATTAGTTCCCTGAATTAAATAAATGATTGAATAGTGTTGTGTGGTGATCACAACCATCGTAGGACTTTTGATCTCATTTTCCCTAGGTAACCGGGATGCTTAAGAGTGCGACGCGAGTGTAGATATAACGACACTGATTTATTCGTATTTTTGATTATGTATGGTGCGGGTTAGTACCCTCATATATATAATGCTTGATTTTAATAAAGACTAGATTTAATCAATTATCTAATTCATAACTACTTTTATCTCCGGTAAACATACTAGGAGTTGGGAGATTGTGTCCCTACCTTAATTTTCTAATTAGTTTTAGTTAACTTCTTGTAATACCCCGTACTTTTGGCTATATTTATTTTTGGGATTAATTAATTAAAGGAGTATTAATTGGAAATTAATCCGGGTTATAAATACTAACGAAATGCGAGTTGGTATTTGATTTTGTGCATACATGTTTTGATATATGTATTTGGTATTATAAAAGTTGTCGTGAGATTTATATACAGCATTTTAGAAATTTTGTTGAGACGCGTGGGACCGCCGCGTCACGGTGTAATATTTTGATAATAAAAGTGAATTTAAAATCTATAATCCGTATGGTCGTTTTGAGTGCTCCAACGCGTCCGGAAGGGTCGAGATAGTCAGAAAACACTAGCCGGGGGTATAGTTTGGGTCCCGGGATATTTTTAGGCCATACCGGCAACTTAAAGGGTATTTTGGTAATTTTACATTTTGAGGAATTAAAAGTGACGAAAATTGGTTAATTAAATCTGATGTGGATTTGACCCACTAAGCCCATAACCAACCCATATTAACCTAGACGGCTACGTAGGTTATCATTTAGGTTTTCTAAGTTCCCCAAATCAAACCCTAGCCACCTTAAGCCACCATTGGAGAAGGAGCTTAGAGAGAGGAATTTCTGCGGAAAACTTCATCAAACCTACACCAAAATCAGAAATCAAACCAAGGCAAGTTACTTTATTCCATTTAAATTCAGAGAATGTCTTTTCCATGTTAGAAATTGAAGAATTTTGATTGTTCTTGAAAGATTAAATGAAAACCCATGTAGTTGGAGTCTAGAACTTGAAAATTTTGAAGAGAATTGCATGTAGTATGATAGGTAGATGATTTTCCTTATAATAACTGTGATTAGGAGAAATTAAAACGAATTAAATTCTGGGATTTGATGATGATATAAAGTTAGGGTTCATGTTCTTGAGATATTGGGAAAAAAGTGTAGAAATTTGTAAATTTAATTGATGTTAGGATGGATTGATCCCTTAAAAACATGTTAGGATGTGACTATATATGTTTAGTATTGATTATAGACCTTTAAACGATTGTTGGGACTTAGTTTAGAAGATTTGAGGTGTTAAAATGGATGAAAAATGAATTGGGGAAAAATCTGGGCCGAAACTGGTCAGTCGTTAGAAGCAGTCCCCAGGTCATTCGAACGAACTCGTTCGAACGAGCTTCTAACGAGTTGACCAGTCGTTGCTAACGAGTAGGGATTTCGTTCGATATCTCGTTCGAACGAGATATCGTTAGAAGGGACAGTTCGTTCGAACGAACTGGATCTCGTTCGAACATCCTCGTTCGAACGAGACTTCTAACGAGCTGACAGTCCAAACTCGTTCGAACAGTCTCGTTCGAACGAGACTTCTAACGAGCTGGCAGTTTGGGCCATTTTGGACTATTTTGATTTTTGGAGTTCCGTAAACTTATTCGAGGATATAGATATCATTCCGTAGATGTAGTAATGATAGAATTGGGACATTTGGGTATTTATGAGAAGGAATTTACATACGAGAGTTGTATTACATGGACGGTTTGGGTTACGACGTGAGTGACTTCTACTACGTGAGAATACATTATGGCGCATAGGATTATAAACCGGAATCGTATAAAGTGTGTAAATTATATATTGGTACTAGAATGAGGATATGTACTACGATTAAAATACGGTATTACTAAGATGTGTGTTTACTTAGTATTGGTATATGGATTGTGTGTATGACATACCTACCATACTTGCTATCACGGGAGGTTGCGTTCGCTTAGGACCCTCTAATCCTTGTGTGCCTACGGGGGGATATAGACTGGTACCTCGATGAACATAGGTCAGAGAAAGACTTATTGGGATGTTAATAAGTCCGCTGATCGTGGGAGCGTAGGTATGTACGTGACCCATGTGATGTGACTGTGTTCGCCTCCACTATTTGTGATTTGTGTTATCTGGACTATTCCTGAGAGATTCGGAATATGTAATCCTTATGTACGTGATGTACCGGGATGGATAGCAGAGTATGTGTGCACCACAGCTTAGTTCTCGGGGTGCTTATATTGTATATTTATGATGTGAATAATATACACTTAATTAATGAGAACCTTCATGTTAATGATGTGAATATAATTACAGTATTGCTTCGAGAAATATAACAAGTTAACTGATAGAGATATATATGTTGCATATTGAGCATCTGAGTTTGCGTTAAACCCCTACTTAATTACGAGCGTTATTATGTTAATAGAACCGAGTAATAAGGGTAAGACCTATGATAGTCTAGCTAGATATGTTGTCACTTAGCTAGTAGTTTGTATCACTCTAGATGGATACTTACGTTAGGAGTGCACAGTTAGACGAGAGGTGAGAATATCATGTGAGTGCACGTCCTAACATGTACTTTGCATTTAATGTTTTAAATGTTTTTAAAGAACTTGCAGGTTTTTAAAATATAACTCCACATTCGGGCTCTGACCCGTTTGCTTTTCAAATCTTTTTCTTGTAAAACCATTTTAGGTGCCCAGCCATAGGGACACCAAGCATAGGATACTCATTCAGGTGACGAGCTGTACCTGTTTGTGGAAGCTACAGGGATTTTCTTGTTGACGCTTCTATCTTTTGGATTCCAGAGTCAATATCTATCAGTTGTAGGGCATGTTGCCCATTTCCATTTAGAAACATCTTTTACATTTCAGTTTTTCAGACTTTAGCATGTATTATTTCAGTATTCGGTTATTTATTTCAGTCATGGGATTGTAGTGAGGAGTTTTCCTCCAGACTTTATTTACTCTATTGTGATGGTTATTCGTTTTACTTCAGTTTGGTGAATGGTGTTATTTATTTCTTCATTACACTTGTTGCATGTTAATCAGACTTATATTAAAATTTGGCAACTTACTTTTTAAATACTAGGTGGATAGTAATAATAAAATGTTTTCGACAGTGATGCTATTAACTGAGCCAACTCGGCATTTTGAATTAATTTAATAAAGGAGTAGCTACCCGGTGTTTAATTAGTCGGGGTGTCACAGGTGGTATCAGAGCATCAGGTTCTAGTGTCCTTTAGGATCTGTACGGCTATTATGTTTTCGCTACGTTTCTTTGATATAGAGTCCTATATTTTAGGACTGTTGTACTCTTTGTGTATGCTTCGTTCTTCAGCTATTTTAAGTTTATAAACAGCGAACTTATAAACTTTGTTCTTATTTAAGATGCCTCCACGACGTGCACGACGAGTTCCCAGGGAAGCAACGCCCGAACCCCAGCCCGCTCCAGTTTAGGGCCTGATGAACGCCGCTGAGGTTGCAGCTATAGTAGCTCAAGCGGTAAATGCCGCGATTGCCATTGTTCAGCAGGCACCACCACAGGCATCGGTTGCCGCGCCAGTGCAGGTTAATGCATTCCCGTCTGCTTGGGAGCGTGTACGTGACGCTTTTCAGAAAGCGCATCCGCCAAAGTTTGCAGGTAGCTCAGATGTGGTAGTCTCGAGCCAATGGAGGAAGGATATGTAGAGGCACTTGAGAATGCATGAGTGCACTGATGTTCAGAAGTAGGTGCTAGCTACTTTCAAGCTGGTTGGATCTGCACTGCAGTGGTGGGAGTCCATTACCACCGCGGAGGAGAGGGATACTCTCACGATTCAGGAATTCTGTATGCGGTTCGACCGCAAGTACTTTCCGTCCGCAGTTCATACAGAAATGAGGAGGAAGCTGATGAGTCTGAGGTAGGAGGGTAAGACAGTGGCCGAGTATGAGGCCGAGTTCACTAATCTGTTGAACATCGTTCCAGACGAAATACCAACAGAGAAGAAGAAGATTGAGAAGTTCACCGACGGTTTGAATTGGAGGATCCGTCAGCATCTGCTAGGGAACCTATCGTTGGCCACATATTCTGATGTGGTTAACGCTGCATTGTTGCACTGCTAGGACCATCGTTTTCATATGGCCGAGGGCAAAAGGTCGGGAGAGTCTAGCCATCAGGGCAGGACTGGAGGACATGGTGCCAGCGGGGCACAATCGGGTCAGGGGCAGAGACAGAATGAGCAGGGCTCCCAGCAGGGGGATAATAAGAGGTTTCGGTCAGGGAACTACAGGCAGGGACAGGGAGGTTTCCGTCAGGGACATCAGGGTCCAAACGGCCATCAGGGCCAACAGGGGCAGAATGGGCAGCAGTTTCACCAGGGCCAGCAGGGCCAAGGAAATAACGGTAACGGCCACCAGGGCCGGGGACAGCAGGGACAGAGAGGAGGGAACTTCCCAGGGAAGTTTTTCGTTTGTGGAAAGACTGGCCATAAGCGATAGGATTGTCCAGATAGGGGCAGGGCCCCGCAGTAGCAGCAGCAACAGGGTGCTCGCCAGGAGCCACAGAGGCCTATGTTTCCCGCCGCTCTTCCCGCACCGCCACAGATGGCAGCATTGCCACCCATTCCAGCAGTCCCAGCTCAGCAGGGGCAGCTGCAGTATGGACGTGTCTACAACGTCCACCAGGATGCAGTTCCACAGGCACCGCCCGCGATCGAGGGTACGTTTCCTATCCATGGCACTATGGGTCGGGTGTTATTTGATACGGGTGCTACACATTGTTTTATGCTACACACTTCGCGAAAGCTTTAGGATTGTTAGCTGCGGCAGAGAGCACAGTGACGTGTGTCGACTCACCATTGGGGAATGGGTCACTTATTTTCTTTATATGCCGGGGAGTGGGGGTAGATATTGGTGGTTTGGTATTACCTGCAGACATGTTAGTATTAGATATGCATGTTCACGATGTGATCATCAGTACGGATTGGCTCGTAGCATATAGGGCCATGATTGATTGCTTCAGCGGGAGCATTGTTTTTGCCATTCCGGGGCAAGAGATGTTTGTAGTGGCGATGCCTCGCCCAGAGGGAGGATCGACCGCTCATCTGTATTACATTGAGGAGGATACCTCTAAGGAGGTAGTGATTCCTTTAGATTCTATCCCAGTAGTCAGGGAATATTCGGATGTGTTTCAGGAGATACCAGGCTTACCACCCAGTCGAGAGATAGACTTCGTTATAGATTTGCTACCGGGTACGAGACCTATAGCACGCGCACCGTACCGTATGGCTCCAGCTGAGATGCGAGAGTTACGGGATTAGATAGAGCAGCTGTTGGGACAAGGCTTTATTCGAAGGAGTACCTCACCTTGCGGCGCTCCAGTTTTATTTGTGAAGAAGAGGGACGGTTCACTGAGATTGTGTGTGGACTACCGAGAGTTGAATAAGGTCACGATACGAAATAAGTATCCGTTGCCTCGAATCGATGACTTATTCGACCAGTTGAGAGGAGCTTCTTTCTTCTCGAAGATTGACTTGAGATCGGGATACCATCAGTTGCGTATCAGGGAGGAGGATGTCCCGAAGACTGCGATCTTGTCGAGATATGGTTCTTACGAGTTTCAGGTTATGCCTTTTGGTTTGACCAACGCTCCAGCAGTGTTTATGGACTTGATGAACAAAGTGTTCAGGGATTTCCTAGATCAGTTTGTCATTGTTTTCATTGATGACATTCTGCTTTACTCTCAGACAGAGGAGGATCACGCCGGGCATTTGAGGCAGGTTTTACAGACACTCTGTCAAAACGAGTTGTATGAAAAATATGAGAAGTGCGAGTTTTGGCTGAAGGAAGTCCAGTTCTTGGGTCACATTATTTCCGACCAAGGGATATCTGTTGATCCGGGGAAGGTATCAGCGGTGAGGGAGTGGGGACAGCCCACGACACCGACTGAGATTCGTAGTCTCTTGGGCTTGGCAGGATACTACAGGAGGTTTATTCGGGGTTTCTCGGAGATAGCGGGTCCTTTGACACATCTGACTCGTAAGAGTGTGCCCTACATCTGGAGTGATGCCTGTCAGTTGGCATTCGATGAATTGAAGGACAAGTTGACCTCAGCACCTGTGTTAGCATTGCCGAGACCGGGAGTTGAGTATTTGGTCTACACCGATGCGTCTTTGCAAGGACTGGGAGGTGTATTACAGCAGGAGAGACAGGCCATATCTTATGCTTCCCGTAAGCTTAAGCCTCACGAGAAGAATTACCCCACGCATGATTTGGAGTTGGCGGCAGTGGTATTTGCCCTACGGATTTGGAGGCACTATCTTTTGGGGGAGAAGTTCCAACTGTTGACGGACCACAAGTCCCTACAGTACCTGTTCACACAGAAAGAGTTGAATATGCGGCAACGTAGGTGGCTTGAGTTTGTGAAAGACTACCAGTTCGACATCCAGTATCACTCGGGAAAGGCTAACGTGGTGGCAGACGCGTTGAGCCGTAGACCAGCAGATGAGGTGGCAGAGGTGTGGAAGGCTAAGTGGAAGGAATTGGGACACCAGGATGCAGTGGCCCGATCTTTCATGTCTGTGATGACCGTTACACCGCAGATTGTCACAAAGGTAGTACGGGCACAGGCTAATGACTCGTTCTGTAAGGAGCAGATAGTTCGATTACTAGCAGAGGGAGCCGAGTCCTATACCGTTAGCTCAGACGGGGGATTGCGCTTCAATGGGAGATTAGTAGTTCCGGAAGGGGAGGAATTGCGGCACGATGTGATGGCAGAGTCACATGGCTCACGGTTCGCGGTACATCCCGGAGGGGACAAAATGTACCAAGACATGAGACGGCAGTATTGGTGGAGCGGTATGAAGAGAGATATCGCTGAGTTTGTCTCGAAATGCGCCACTTGTCAGCTTGTAAAAGTGGATCATCAGAGACCAGCAGGATTGCTACAGCCATTGGAGGTCCCGGTGTGGATGTGGGAGAGCATATCCATGGACTTTATCACGGGGTTACCTACGTCGCAGAGGGGTCACGACTCCATTTGGGTAATTATGGACAGGTTGTCCAAGGTCGCTCACTTTTTACCCGTAAGGACTGACTACACTACGGGACAGTATGCCCAGCTCTTCATTTCAGAGATTGTGAGACTTCACGGTGTGCCCCTAAATATTGTGTCTGACAGAGACAAGATATTTGTTTCGCGGTTTTGGGAGAGTTTCCAGGAGGCCATGGGCACGGAATTGCGGTTGAGTACGGCTTATCATCCGCAGACCGATGGGCAGACAGCGCACACCAATCAGATGTTGGAGGACATGCTACGCATGTGCATTATTGACTTCGGGGGTGGATGGGAGCAGTACCTTCCCCTGGTGGAGTTTGCTTACAACAACTCCTATCAGTTCACTATTGGCATGGCTCCGTTTGAGGCATTGTACGGTAGGCCTTGTCGTTCCCCAGCATGTTGGTTAGAAGTGGGGGACAACAAACTACTTGGGCCGGAAGTGATTCAGGATACTTCGGCAAGGATTGAGTTGATTCGGAGTCGCATTCGGGTAGCTCAAGACAGGCAGAAGAGTTATGCTGATGCGAAGAGGTTTTTCAGGGAGTTCCAAGTGAAGGACCAGGTTTTGCTCAGGGTATCTCCGATGAAGGGGATTATGCATTTCGGGAAGAAGGGGAAGTTGGCACCGAGGTATGTGGGGCCGTTTCCTATCATTGAGCGGATCGGACCGATTGCGTATAGACTTGGACTACCGGAGCACTTGCATCGGATTCACGATGTATTTCATATTTCCTCGTTAAGGAAATATCTCAGAGATAATTTGGCCCATTCTCACATTGCTGTGGAGGACATCGATCTCCAGCCGAATAGCTCCTACGAGGAGGGGCCCATTGCTATTTTGTACCGAAGCGAGAGGAAACTGCGGTCAAAGATAGTTCCGTTAGTGCGTGTTCAGTGGTGACATCACAATGTCGAGGAGTCCACATGGGAGCACGAGGATGAGATGCGCGAGCGTTATCCAGAGTTGTTTTTAGCAGGTACTTTCTAGTTTCGAATTTCGGGACGAAATTCAGTTATTAGGGGGGAAGTATGTAATACCCCGTACTTTTGGCTATATTTATTTTTGGGATTAATTAATTAAAGGAGTATTAATTGGAAATTAATCCGGGTTATAAATACTAACGAAATGCGAGTTGGTATTTGATTTTGTGCATACATGTTTTGATATATGTATTTGGTATTATAAAAGTTGTCGTGAGATTTATATACGGCATTTTAGAAATTTTGTTGAGACGCGTGGGACCGCCGCGTCACGGTGTAATATTTTGATAATAAAAGTGAATTTAAAATCTATAATCCGTATGGTCGTTTTGAGTGCGCCAACGCGTCCGGAAGGGTCGAGATAGTCAGAAAACACTAGCCGGGGGTATAGTTTGGGTCCCGGGATATATTTAGGCCATACCGGCAACTTAAAGGGTATTTTGGTAATTTTACATTTTGAGGAATTAAAAGTGACGAAAATTGGTTAATTAAATCTGATGTGGATTTGACCCACTAAGCCCATAACCAACCCATATTAACCTAGAAGGCTACGTAGGTTATCATTTAGGTTTTCTAAGTTCCCCAAATCAAACCCTAGCCACCTTAAGCCACCATTGGAGAAGGAGCTTGGAGAGAGGAATTTCTGCAGAAAACTTCATCAAACCTACACCAAAATCAGAAATCAAACCAAGGCAAGTTACTTTATTCCATTTAAATTCAGAGAATGTCTTTTCCATGTTAGAAATTGAAGAATTTTGATTGTTCTTGAAAGATTAAATGAAAACCCATGTAGTTGGAGTCTAGAACTTGAAAATTTTGAAGAGAATTGCATGTAGTATGATAGGTAGATGATTTCCCTTATAATAACTGTGATTAGGAGAAATTAAAACGAATTAAATTCTGGGATTTGATGATGATATAAAGTTAGGGTTCATGTTCTTGAGATATTGGGAAAAAAGTGTAGAAATTTGTAAATTTAATTGATGTTAGGATGGATTGATCTCTTAAAAACATGTTAGGATGTGACTATATATGTTTAGTATTGATTATAGACCTTTAAACGATTGTTGGGACTTAGTTTAGAAGATTTGAGGTGTTAAAATGGATGAAAAATGAATTGGGGAAAAATCTGGGCCGAAACTGGTCAGTCGTTAGAAGCAGTCCCCAGGTCGTTCGAACGAACTCGTTCGAACGAGCTTCTAACGAGTTGACCAGTCGTTGCTAACGAGTAGGGATTTCGTTCGATATCTCGTTCGAACGAGATATCGTTAGAAGGGACAGTTCGTTCGAACGAACTGGATCTCGTTCGAACAGCCTCGTTCGAACGAGACTTCTAACGAGCTGACAGTCCAAACTCGTTCGAACAGTCTCGTTCGAACGAGACTTCTAACGAGCTGGCAGTTTGGGCCATTTTGGACTGTTTTGATTTTTGGAGTTCCGTAAACTTATTCGAGGATATAGATATCATTCCGTAGATGTAGTAATGATAGAATTGGGACATTTGGGTATTTATGAGAAGGAATTTACATACGAGAGTTGTATTACATGGACGGTTTGGGTTACGACGTGAGTGACTTCTACAACGTGAGAATACATTATGGCGCGTAGGATTATAAACCGGAATCGTATAAAGTGTGTAAATTATATATTGGTACTAGAATGAGGATATGTACTACGATTAAAATACGGTATTACTAAGATGTGTGTTTACTTAGTATTGGTATATGGATTGTGTGTATGACATACCTACCATACTTGCTATCACGGGAGGTTGCGTTCGCTTAGGACCCTCTAATCCTTGTGTGCCTACGGGGGGATATAGACTGGTACCTCGATGAACATAGGTCAGAGAAAGACTTATTGGGATGTTAATAAGTCCGCTGATCGTGGGAGCGTAGGTATGTACGTGACCCATGTGATGTGACTGTGTTCGCCTCCACTATTTGTGATTTGTGTTATCTGGACTATTCCTGAGAGATTCGGAATATGTAATCCTTATGTACGTGATGTACCGGGATGGATAGCAGAGTATGTGTGCACCACAGCTTAGTTCTCGGGGTGCTTATATTGTATATTTATGATGTGAATAATATACACTTAATTAATGAGAACCTTCATGTTAATGATGTGAATATAATTACAGTATTGCTTCGAGAAATATAACAAGTTAACTGATAGAGATATATATGTTGCATATTGAGCATCTGAGTTTGCGTTAAACCCCTACTTAATTACGAGCGTTATTATGTTAATAGAACCGAGTAATAAGGGTAAGACCTATGATAGTCTAGCTAGATATGTTGTCACTTAGCTAGTAGTTTGTATCACTCTAGATGGGTACTTACGTTAGGAGTGCACAGTTAGACGAGAGGTGAGAATATCATGTGAGTGCACGTCCTAACATGTACTTTGCATTTAATGTTTTAAATGTTTTTAAAGCACTTGCAGGTTTTTAAAATATAACTCCACATTCAGGCTCTGACCCATTTGCTTTTCAAATCTTTTTCTTGTAAAACCATTTTAGGTGCCCAGCCACAGGGACACCAAGCATAGGATACTCATTCAGGTGACGAGCTGTAGCTGTTTGTGGAAGCTACAGGGATTTTCTTGTAGACGCTTCTATCTTTTGGATTCCAGAGTCAATATCTATCAGTTGTAGGGCATGTTGCCCATTTCCATTTAGAAACATCTTTTACATTTCAGTTTTTCAGACTTTAGCATGTATTATTTCAGTATTCGGTTATTTATTTCAGTCATGGGATTGTAGTGAGGAGTTTTCCTCCAGACTTTATTTACTCTATTGTGATGGTTATTCGTTTTACTTCAGTTTGGTGAATGGTGTTATTTATTTCTTCATTACACTTGTTGCATGTTAATCAGACTTATATTAAAATTTGGCAACTTACTTTTTAAATACTAGGTGGATAGTAATAATAAAATGTTTTCGACAGTGATGCTATTAACTGAGCCAACTCGGCATTTTGAATTAATTTAATAAAGGAGTAGCTACCCGGTGTTTAATTAGTCGGGGTGTCACACTTCTTTATTCCCCCCCCCCCTTTTTCCTTTCTCACCCCATCATCATCTTTTACACTTTATTTTTGAAGTAATAAATCAATTAAAATCCATCAAACATTCCCTATGGATTCGATACCCAGACTCGCCGTTATACTCCATAATAGACATAAAATCCCCTTAATTTCAGTATTTTTATGATCCCGTGCGGTGTAAATAGCTTGGATTTGTCTCATATTTATTCTACTAACCATTTTCTATAAGTATTTCGTATTTTGTATATCTCTTAGGTGTTTTATAGGTATTTCATGCAAGAAAGAGCAAGAGAGAACTCAAAATAGTGAAAGAAACAAAGAAACAAATAGTTGAAGGGCATTTTTGTAAATTTTTGGACTTATTCTGGTGGTGGGGCCAACTAGAGAGTTTAAGAGCTTTCAATTACAAGAACACTGGAAAACACGACACCCCAATTCGAGCTGTGGTGAAGATGTTATGCAAGTTTGAAGATTGGAAAAGAAATCCCAAAATCTTTGAATGAAAAATAAAAGCGATCCGGACCGATTAAAAATAAAAGGTCTGGACCGATTCGACCATTTCTCACGCTCCATATCTGTCACGAAATTAGTCACGCTTTCTAAGTGTGACAAATTTTTAGATACGGGATTTTTATTTTGCCCTTATCTTTTAGCCAAAAGAGTTTTATGTTGTGGGGACTCTTCTAAACGACTTGTAACCAATATATTTAGCCATTAGGACTCCTTTTATTCAGAAATCATTGATGTAAAAGCTCCTAATCAAGGACAAGAATTTACATAGTTTGCACTTTAAATTCAAGAGATTTTCCAGTTTTTCTTCAAGCTTTGATTTCTTCTTGCATGTTCTTGTTCTTCAATCTTGCTAACATTTATTTCTAGCACTTTGATTATTATTTCATTATACTTTCATGAATATTAATGTGTTTTTACGTAGAGATTTGTAATACCATGATAGGCTAGGTTTTTAAAGGTTGGGATGCATGAACCCATCCTGATGTGGTTTGCATGTGTGTAAAATTAGTTCTGTGGATTAAATATATGATTGAATCGTGTTGTGTGGTGATCACAACCATCGTAGGACTTTTGATCTCATTTTTCCTAGGTAAGCGGGATGTTTAAGAGTGCGATGCGAGTGTAGCTATAACGACACCGATTTATTCTTATTTTTTATTATGTATGGTGCGGGTTAATACCCTCATATATACAATGCTTGAGATTAATAAAGACTGAATTTAATCAATTATCTAATTCATAACTAGTTTTATTTCCGATAAACATACTAGGAGTAGGCGAATTCTGTCCCTACCTTAATTTTCCAATTAGTTTTAGTTAACTTCTTTATTTCCCCCCTTTTTCCTTTCTCACCCCATCATCATCTTTTAACTTTACTTTTGAAGTAATAAATAAATTAAAATCTATCAAACATGCCGTGTGGATTCGATACCCACACTCGTCGCTATACTCCATAACAGGCATAAATTCTTCACATTTATCCCCTTAATTTAGGTATTTTTATGATCCCGTGCGGTGTAAATAGCTTGGATTTGCCTCGTATTTATGCTACTAACCCTTTTTGACAAGTATTTTGTATATCTCTTATGTGTTTTATAGGTATTTCATGCAAGAAAGAGAGAGAGAGAACTCAAAATAGTGAAAGAAACCAATAAACAAAGAGTTGATGGGCATTTTTGTAAATTTTTAGACTTATTCTGGTGGTGGGGCCAACTGGAGAGTTTAAGAGCTTTCAATTACAGGAACACTGGAAAACACGGCACCCCAATTCGAGCTATGGTGAAGAAGTTATGCAAGTTTGAAGATTGAGAAAGAAATCCAAAAATCTTTGAATGAAAAATAAGGGCGACCCGGACCGATTAAAAATAAAAGTCTGGACCGATTCATCCATTTCCCACGCTCCATATCTGTTATGAAATTAGTCACGCTTTCTAAGTGTGACAAATTTCCAGATATGGGATTTTTATTTTATCCTTATCTTTTAGCCAAAAGAATTTTATGTTGTGGGCACTCTTCTAAACGACTTGTAACCTATATATTTAGTTATTAAGACTCTTTTTATTCAGAAAACATTGATGTAAAAGCTCCTAATCAAGGAGAAGAATTTATGTAGTTTTCACTTTAAATTCAAAAGTTTTTCCAGATTTTCTTCAAGCTTTGATTTCTTCTTGCCTGTTCTTGTTCTTCAGTCTTGGTAACATTTATTTCTAGCACTTTGATTATTATTTCATTATGTTTTCATGCATGTTAATGTGTTTTTACGTAGAGATTTGTAATACCATGCTAGGCTAGGTTTTTAAAGGTTGGGATGCATGAACCCAACCTGATGTGGTTTGCATGTGTGTAAAATTAGTTCCCTGAATTAAATAAATGATTGAATCGTGTTGTGTGGTGATCACAACCGTCGTAGGACTTTTGATCTTATTTTTCCTAGGTAACCGGGATGCTTAAGAGTGCGACGCAAGTGTAGCTATAACGACACCTATTTATTTTTATTTTTGATTACGTATGGTGAGGGTTAATACCCTCATATATACAATGCTTGAGATTAATAAAGACTTTATTTTATCAATTATCTAATTCATAACTAGTTTTATTTCCGGTAAACATACTAGGAGTTGGCGGATTGTGTCCCTACCTTTATTTTCCAATTAGTTTTAGTCAAGGTTCTAAAAAATGCGAGGCGTGATCGAGGCGTGGAGGCCAAGCCTTAAGCCTTAGAAGCCTAGGTGGGCCTTAGGCATAAAAAGGCGTCAAAAGGCGTTTAGGCATTCTTAATATATTTTAATATTTTTTAACCATAACAAGGCTATTAAAATACTAAAATTGTACATATCATAAAAATATGTCTGATTATATGCAAATTAAAATACTATTTGATTATTTTGGAAGAGATAATGGTTCGATTTGTAAAAAAATCGTTTAAAAGGTGATATCGTTTCACTAAAGCATTGTTGTTTTTAGAAAAAAAATGCGCCTTTAAGGTTTTACCAAGAATAAGGCGTGAAAATCTTAAGGCGGGGGATTTCTCCCAAGCCTCAAGCCTAGGGGTGCCTAGGCGGGTTTTTTAGAAAAATGGTTATAGTTAACTTCTTTATTTCCCCCCTTCTCCTTTCTCACCCCATCATCATCTTTTACACTTTATTTTTGAAGTAATGAATCAATTAAAATCTTTCAAACATTCCCTGTGGATTCGATACCCACACTCGTCGCTATACTACATAACAGGCATAAATTCTTCACATTTATCCCCTTAATTTTGGTATTTTTATAATCCTGTGCGATGTAAGTAGCTTGGATTTGTCTCTTATTTATGGTACTAACCCTTTTTGACAAGTATTTCGTATTTTGATATCTCTTATGTGTTTTATAGGTATTTCATGCAAGAAAGAGCGAGAGTGAACTCAAAGTAGTGAAAGAAACCACGAAACAAAGAGTTGAAGGGAGTTTTTAAAAAATTTCATACTTATTCTGGTGGTGGGGCCAACAGGTGAGTTTAAGATCTTTCAATTACAAGAACACTGGAAAACACGGCACCCCAATTCGAGCTATGGCGAAGAAGTTATGCAAGTTTGAAGATTGAGAAAGAAATCCCAAAATCTTTGAATGAAAAATAAGGGCGATCCGGACCGAATAAAAATAAAAGGTCTGGACCAATTCGGCCATTTCTTATGCTCCATATCCGTTATGAAATTAGTCACGCTTTTTAAGTGTGACAAATTTCCAGATACGGGATTTTTATTTTACCCTTATCTTTTAGGCAAAAGAGTTTTTTTGTTGCCGGGACTCTTCTAAACGACTTGTAACCCTATATATTTTGTCATTAGGACTCGTTTTATTCGGATTTCATTTATGTAAAAGCTCCTAATCAAGGAGGAACATCTATGAGAAGAATTTACATAGTTTGCACTTTAAATTCAAGAGTTTTTTCAATTTTTCTTCAAGCTTTGATTTCTTCTTGCATGTTCTTGTTCTTCAATCCTGGTAACATTTATTCTAGCAATTTTATCGTTCGTTCATTAGTTTTTCATGCATGTTAATGTGTTTTTACATAGAGATTTATAGTGCCATGCTAGGCTAGGTTTTTAAAGGTTGGGTTGCATGAACCTAACCTGATATGGTTTGCATGTGTGTAAAATTAGTTCCCTGGATTAAATAAATGATTGAATCGTGGTGTGTTGTGATCACAACCGTCGTAGGACTTTTGATATCATTTTCCCTAGGTAATCGAGATGCTTAAGAGTGCGACACGAGTGTAGCTATAACGACACTGATTTATTCTTACATTTAATTATGTATGGTGAAGCCTATTACCCTCATATATATAATGCTTGAGATTAATAAAGACTAGATTTAATCAATTATCTAATTCATAACTACTTTTATCTCCAATAAACATACTAGGAGTTGGGAGATTGTGTCCCTACCTTAATTTTCCAATTAGTTTTAGTTAACTTCTTTATTTCCACCCATTTTTCCTTTCTCACCCCATCATCATCTTTTACACTTTATTTTTGAAGTAATAAATCAATTAAAATCCATCAAACATTCCCTATGGATTCGATACCCAGACTCGCCGCTATACTCTATAACAGGCATAAATTCTTCACATTTATCCCCTTAATTTCGGTATTTTTATGATCTCGTGCGGTGTAAATAGCTTGGATTTGTCTCATATTTATTCTACTAACCCTTTTTGACAAGTATTTCATATTTTGTATATCTCTTATGTGTTTTATAGGTATTTCATGCAAGAAAGGGCGAGAGAGAACTCAAAATAGTGAAAGAAAGCAAGAAACAAAGAGTTGAAGGGAATTTTTGTAAATTTTTAGACTTATTCTGGTGGTGGGCCAACTAGAGAGTTTACGATCTTTCAATTACAGGAACACTGGAAAACACGGCACCCCAATTCGAGCTATGGAGAAGAAGTTATGCAAGTTTGAAGATTGAGAAAGAAATCCCAAAATCTTTGAATGAAAAACATGGGCGATCCAGACTAATTAAAAATAAAAGGTCTGGACCAATTCATCCCTTTCTCACGCTCCATATCTATTACGAAATTAGTCACGCTTTCTAAGTGTGACAAATTTCCAGATACAAGATTTTTATTTTGTCCTTATATTTTAGCCAAAAGAGTTTTATGTTGTGGGGACTCTTCTAAACGACTTGTAACCTATATATTTAGTCATTAGGACTCTTTTTATTCATATTTCATTGATGTAAAAGCTCCTAATCAAGGAGAAACATCTAGGAGAAGAATTTACATAGTTTGCATTTTAAATTCAAGAGTTTTTCCAGTTTTTCTTCAAGCTTTGATTTCTTCTTGCATGTTCTTGTTCTTCAATCCTGGTAACATTTATTGTAGCACTTTTATCGTTATCTCATTATGTTTTCATGCATGTTAATTTGTTTTTACATTGAGATTTATAATACCATGCTAGGCTAGGTTTTTAAAGGTTGGGTGGCATGAACCCAACCTGATGTGGTTTGCATGTGTGTAAAATTAGTTCCCTGGATTAAATAAATGATTGAATCGTGTTGTTTTGTGATCACAACCGTCGTAGGACTTTTGATCTCATTTGCGCTAGGTAACTGGGATGCTTAAGAGTGTGACACGAGTGTAGATATAACGACACCGATTTATTCTTACTTTTGATTATGTATGGTGCGTCCTAGTACCCTCATATATATAATGCTTGAGTTTAATAAAGACTAGATTTAATCAATTATCTAATATATAACTACTTTTATCTCCGGTAAACATACTAGGAGTTGGGAGATTGTTTCCCTACCTTAATTTTCCAATTAGTTTTAGTTAACTTCTTTATTTCCCCCCCTTTTCCCTTTCTCACCCCATCATTATCTTTTACACTTTATTTTTGAAGTAATAAATCAATCAAAATCTATCAAACATTCCCCGTGGATTCGATACCCAGACTCGCCGCTATACTCCATAACAGTATAGTTAAAGTTTAGGTTTTTTTGTATTGTGGTTGGAAGATGTTAACAATGATTAGCGTATTGCACGGACGCTCGATTTTTCCACTTTATAACTAGGTCATGCTTTGAGTAATGTTGGGAGCGACGCATGTAAGATTGTTATCTCTATAATTCACGAGTGGGTTGAATTTAGTGAGTGGTTGGCCGTTATAACCAGGTTGTGTATATAATTACCTTAAGGAGGGTAAGTGTTGGCACTTGGATGGTATCTTTTGGGAGAATAGACTATTTTGAGATATTCTAGTAGAGTTATTTTTTTTTTTATGGAATGCAAACTGTTAAGCCATGTTGAGTGGTACTGGTAAGACTATCGTTTTGTTGTTAGGGAAGATGCATGTTTTTGCAATGTCCCAGTTGTGAAACGGTCTATGTCGTGGCAATATTTGATGTGATGTAATGGATTATTTTTTAATGATGAGATTTAGGATTTAGCGAGTTCATTATTGAGCGAAGAGTTTTAGCTCATGGTGGTGTGTGTGTTGAGAGCTCAATGTTTGTGAAAACATTGAATTGATTGACGACTGATGTCTTGAGCATAAATTATTTGATTTGTGTGTCGGAATACATAAAATTATTTTTTTTCACAAATGTTATAGGGCTAAGGAGCCATATAAATTGATTTAAAAATCTTTATAAAACTTAGGTCCTGGTCTGACCGATCTCAATCCCCGACAGAGATGCACAGTAGTGTATTCCTTGTTTGGATTTCTTTTTACGAGAGCTCCCACGTATGAAAGTAGCAAATGTCGGGAGTTGATATATGTTGGACCCTAGGACATTTTAAATTATTGTTCTTAGTACGATTGAATGAATTAATTTGTTGGGAGTTAGTGTATCCCTGTGGCGTTGTGAGACTTATATTGGCACATGGGTTCGGTACCTCATTACGATTGAAAGCTGGTGGAGTCGAGTAACTATTGTACCGATAATCACAAATATTGGGTGTATGGGCACCCTAGTTAAATGATTTTTTACTGTGATCCATTATTAGAATTAGAGTAAATTGGATCTTTGAACATATACCATTTATCCGAATTTCGAGGACGAAATTCCTCTGTAAGGGGGGAAGATATAATACCACTCACTTTTGAGCATCGATTTTAAGTATTAAATTTTTTGTGAGTGTGATTTAATTTAATTGAGAATTAAAATTGTAATTTTAAGGAAGAGATAATATTTATGTGAGTATTAACGATGGCTTTTGGTTTTTTCTCAACTCGGGAAATTGTGTGAGTTATATAGAGTTAGGTTAGAATTTTATTATCGGAACTTTGAATGACAATTTGGACTATACAGATGATGTGGAATGGGGTGAGATAGTCAAAATGACTGCCCGAGGGTTCTATTTGGGTTCCAGTGTCTTTTTGGCTAGTTTGACTCGAATTGGGGTATATAAGTCATTTTAAGGGTGTAGGGCTATTTAGGCTTGAAGAGTTAGGCTATTCTAATTTGGGAGAAAACCTTAGAGAGAAAGAGAGCAAAAGAAGAAGAGAAATAGAGGAGAAATCTTGGGAGCTTTGGGAATTCTGGCCAAATCCGTGATTTTGAGGAAGATTCAGACTCTACAACTTTGAGGCAAGTGATTAAACTTGCTAAATGATTGTGTGTGTGAGTTATTTTGCAATTCTATTGGTGACTTAATTTATTTTGATCTCTAATGGTTAAACCATAGAAATTGTTGATAAACTCTTGAATTTGAAGATATATAAATATGTGTGGGTTGGTTAATGAAAATGGTGCGGATAATAATATAGGATGGATTTTGATGTTAGGATAATGTTGGAGTGAAGTATAATTGGGTTTTAGAGATGTAGGGTAAATCTTGCAAAATGTATAAGTAAGGTTTTGGGTTTAAATCTCGTAGAAATAAAAGTTATACAGCACCGGACCGATCCGGGTAGGATACCATCAGATCGGTTCATTTTTGTAGTGGATCGGTTGGTTATTGAGAGGCATAGGATCGGTCCGGTCATAAAAAGTTTTTATTTTATTTTTAAAGATTCGGATCGATTCCATTTTGGGGACCCTCGGTCTGGTCCAATCACTACAGTTTGTTAATTCTTGTGTTACTCCTTTCTAATTGGGTTTAGGGCTTGGAATACCTCTTGTATGTTAGGATAAATATGTTTATGAGATAAACGTTGGGTATATGACATGACACGATGGTGGGGTTACATTAAGGCTATTATGGAGGTATATATGGGAATTTAACATATCGAATCCTTTCGTAAATTCTACAGGTAGTATGAATTTACTTAACGCCGAATATGGACTGGGTGAGAGAGGTATGTCGTGTTTCCTTAGTGTTTTTAAATTAGGTGACTATTCATATCATAGGTTTAATGGATTATTAAGTTTCAAGTGAGGGATTGAATAGTAAAATGAATTGGGAATGTATGCGAGAACATATCGGTTAGTGTAATAAGAGTTATACACAAATAGCCGAATTTATTACTTTTATACATTCCGATTTAAGATGGTATATATATATTTATGGCGAGAATGTATATACCTTGTGTGATGGTTTGTATATATGATGTGAATGTGCATATATATCTGGTGTGTGTGATATATATTATGTGGTGTATACCCCTCTAGTGATATCATGTGAATTTGCACGATGTGGGTGAATCCCCCTGGCTTGAGGAGCAGGGAAAGTATAGTCCCCAGGTTATAGCGTCCAGTTTGTTACCGTGCGTGATGTGGGGGTAACATGTTTTGGGTATTATTCGTCTTTCCTTTAGGTGAGGAACTATGGCCGCTTCCCGTATGCTTATGATTTTGTTTATACCTAGTCGGTGTGAGAGTCCGACCGCTGGTAACCCAGGATGATATATGAGAAAATCCCTGGAAGATGATAGCATTTGAGAGACTGTTAGTATACATATATTATGTATGTGTAATTTCTAGAGAATGATAAATAATGTATAATATGTCTGGGTAATATTATATAAGCCTTCTAGATGGTGTCTAATATCTCAATATTATAACTAGAGAAAGTTATAAAGATGTGTACTATGTTTCATCTTTTGTATCCTGGGTGTGGATGTGTATACTCTTATGCTGGTAGATGAAAAGTAAGGTGTATGTACTCAGGACAGAGGGACTAACAGATTCTCATGATCGATAATGTTAGGTGGTTGTGTATCGGGGGGGGGGGGGTTCCTTATTTCGATTTCGCTTTGCGAGAAGTCCCATGCACAAAACTTAGTGTAATGTTGGATGTTTAATCCTTAGTACTTGGGTTTGTGTGAAATAGTAGGAGAATATTACTAGCATTAATGATGACGTGTGATATCTTATGCTGATAACTTGTGAAAGTTAATAATTAGAAACCGATAAATATAATTGAGATATATTAATGTATAAGTGGGCATAAAATTAGGAGACGATAGAAGAAGAAGAAGATAAATGGTTATGTTTTAGCTATATTGCGTTACGCGTATGTAATTATGCGTAGATTTAAGATTAATTATTCCTAGAATGTTTCGGGTAGCTTAATTGAGGTTCATATGCTCACGTTTAGGTGCGCGCTATAGTTGAGGGGTGAGGTTAAGTCCCAAGAGAGTGCGACACCACTTTAATTATGAAATTTGTGCATTCATAATTATTATGAATTTTAATTCGCATGTTAAGATTATTTTCAAACCTCAGAATCTGACTTGTTCATATCTTTTCATTGCCATGCATATATTGTAATATATTAGAGGTGTCCCACCGAAAGGACGCCAATGATGCATATTCTATCCAGAGTCCTTAGAGATGTAACAGATGTCGAATGTTGCAGGATTTTGTTGTAGATGCTTCCTATTTTTGTAAATTTAGTTAGGAATCCATTTTTGTATTTCGGGTGTGTATACCCAAGGGTTGTATATGTAGTTCTTTTATGTTTTTATCACTGGATGTTATATTATTTGTGACTCGACAACATATTCGAGTATATCCTTCGTTGTACACGTGTATGTATTATCATGTTTTGTAGTCATTGTAAATTTTGGTTTATAGTTCCTTATATGTTTTTGGAATTTTTGCATCCATTTATTTTATTATTAGTTGGTTAGTTATGTTTTAATTAGATTCTTTTGTTGATGCTGAAAATGATCCACTTGATATTCCTATTTTATCTTAGTATAGTGTTGGCCAACCATTATTATTTTAAGCGGGGTGTCACAAAAAAACCTTGAGAATAAGGTGTTTAAAATATCCCATGTGAACTTTGTCGAAATGGGCTAAGGAATTTGGGGATGAGCAAGAGCATGGGTTGAACTTCAGGTGAAATATCAGGCATTGTTAATGATATTTATATTGTGGGAATAATGGAGATAACATTCCAATATGGAGTAGGCAACCCGATGGGAAGTCCCTCTTAGAATGTTTATATAGGGCGAGGTCGGTGTCATTTGACCTCACCTTATCACTGACATTGTGCACGATGTTTTCCATGGGTACAAGAAAGTGGGGAGTCTTTGAGTGACAAGTTGGTGTTTTAACGGTTAGACTAACCTGTCTTAGAGTATAACCGAAAAAGTTCAGCAAGGAGAGAGACCAAAAGGTACGCTAGGTCATAGATTGAATATATTATGTTACGATAGTATGAGGATACAACGTGAGGTGGGGGAACCGAGCGTCCATGTAGATATGCTAATCATTGTTATCAATTTCCGATCATAATGAAAAAAATGCGAGCTAAATCTTTTAATCGAAAACGGTCACACTTTGCTTAAATTTGGAATGTCTCTATAAACACTAACATTGTGTGACAAAGAAAGTTAAACCATAAAATTCCAACTTTAATACTCGAGGTTTCAGTTAAATGTGATTTTAGACAAAACCTAACTTTCGGAGCTTAAGACCCATCAATGGAGGAAACATGACCCCAACCCTTAAACTAAGGACAATACATAAATAGAGCAAGAAATAAACCTAGTTAATAAGTGAAAGAAACTAATTAACAAACAAAATGTACTACAAAGTAAGGAAATAAGGAAAAAAAGCATATATTAAGGAAGAAGATAATGAATAGCAACAATACTTACAAATGGGCAAACACCCAAAAGTGGGGAGAAGGGCCAAGCTTCTAAGAACAAAACCCTAAAATCTTGTAAAATGAAATATATAACACCCTCTTCTCAAAATGAGAAGAGAAACTATTAATACAAAAACCCTAATGGCATAATTATAAATAAAGAAAGTTATAAGAACATGGCCGAATCGATTCGGTTCAAAACCGAATCGATTTGGAAAAGGGATTCTTCAAAGTTGTGGTTAAAATGAATCCATTTGGCCTGCTGGAGAACATGAGCACTACCACTAACCGAATCGATTCGCTAGAGAGCCAAATCGATTCGAACCTACTTGATCAGGATCCTTCCCCCGTTTAGATTTATATGTAGTTCCCTCCACGAAAATCATCATAACTTCTTTCTTAGGATTTGAAATTGTGCACCATTAGTGGCCACGCAAAGATGACTTTGAGATCTTAAACTTCCATGAAGACATTAGGATAGAAACCCAAATGAAGAAATGAATAAAATTCCCTTGCGCGTGTCGTTGTCGATGGAACTTCCTCGAAGCGCTACCGAACTTCATGCTAAGCACCATAATACCTACAAAAGCTCAATTATACCTCATAAAACATATTAACATATAAAACAAAGGTTGTCTAGTTAACGAGAAATAATATAAGAATTAAAATACCCGAAAGGGCTAGAATGCATAAGTATAAAGGGTGAATAAATGCAATATTCGTCCTGAATCACTACAGGCGAGATATTCTTCAACTTTCGACTAGAAAGTTAATGAATTCGAATTTTTAGGGAAAAAATTCCCTATTTAAAGGGGGAGTAATACCTCATATTTTTATGAATATTATTTCATTATAAAAATATCGTGGAAATTAATTACGGGTGCTGGTCACTATTTACATTTTGCGTGTTAATTCATTAGGATTTAAAATTAGATTTAAAACACTATAATTCATTAATTAAATGAATAAATATTTTGACTCATATCGGTTAATTACTCAATGACTAAGTTTCTAGCTATTTGTTTTTGGTATATTTGGTATTCGGCTATTATTATATGTAGAAGTTTCATTTTTTGTTTAAAATGGTTGACTATAGGCCTATTGGATTAGTATAGGACCTAGGTGGGGTTTTAGACCATTTGGAGACTATTTTGAATTATTTAGTTAAAGTCACATTATGGGCCCAAACCCCATTTTGGAAATTAAGGGGCCTAAGGAAACCTTAGGGACTCAATATTCACAAAAACACAAGTTGGGGAAGATCCTTAAGCGAGAGATAAGGAACTTGAAGAGAAGAAAATAAATTTGGGAATTTTGGCATGGTTTCTCCACAAATCAAATGAGGCAAGTTTATATAGAACTAGTTATGATTGTATGAGTGTTAAGATTATATATATTCATTAAAATCTCTTTATAATCATATCCTTATCTTATTTGAATGATTTAAAATGATTAATTTCGTATCAACCTAATCAATAGAGTAATTGGGTTATGTTCCTTCTTAATTTGATTGATTCTCTCATGAATTGGAGATCAAGTTGTAAGAAAAAGATTTAAATATGTTTTTTATTGTAAACTAATTAATGTCCATTTGATTGCATATATAAATAAGAAGAAATCATTCACTAATAGAAACAAATTGAAATTTTAGGGTTCTCAGTATGGAAGTGGTTTTTATTTTAATCTTGTGTTAGATTTGAGTTTTTGTTGTGGATCTATGATTCAACCATTTATTATAAGTGGATTTAATGTTTAAATATAATTTAAAACTTGAATGGAGGTTTTTATATCATCGGTGGAGGTTTAGAATGTAAATTTGTCTTTTGGAGAAGGCGATTTCCATAAGGGGACGAATTCAATTTCTAGGATGATCAATCAATTGAACATGGGCGATCGATCGATCGATGGCATCTGGTTTGTCCTAGCCGGGTTTTTGGTTGTTTTAGATAGAAATTTTGGTTCGGGGGCCTAGGGCTAAAATTTGTTAGCCTATATTTTTCATATACTCATAGAACATAGATAAATTCTTATTAATTGAGTTATTGGAGATTGATAATTAGGGGATTTGGCTAATACGGAAAGTTATTGATTTAAAGGGATAATTTGAGGAATGGTCAATTGATTATAAACCCGTGTGTAGGATGGGTTTGTTGATTGGGAATTTGGAAGTTTAAAGGATTGCGGCTTATTAGTTGGGGTTATCAGAGCTGTTGTGATAGACTAGTGGGAAATTTATCCTTTAAGTGAGGTTAGGAATGATTTAAGAAATCCTAAATTAGGGTAACTATCATATTTGGTGGATTACAAAAATTTGGTGTGGACTGGTACTTAGATGCATACCCTCGATAGAATTGGGCTAGAATTATATGAGATTGAATATAGTTATTATGTGTATTTTGAGTATGAGTTGGAATTAAAACTACATCTAGAATTTAGAAGGCCTTGGGAAGTAGGGTTAGTAACATATATATAAATATATATTCAGGTGTGGATAACGGTTGTATTACCATTTACTAGTTTGGATTACTATGGAAGATCCGGTAGTGATGGGTCTCTCTCTCTCTCTCTATATATATATATATATATATATATATAATTCAACTCGTTAGTGAGGGTTATAAATATGGCCGTCAACGTTGGGTCAGTATGTATATAAGCTTATTTGATTCAACATGTATCTAGGGTTATATTTGATTGGATGTTTTATGTGTAATACATACCTTTTATAAAATGCTTGCGGTGATGTACTTGGAGGGATTCCATTATAGGGCATGTTTGATGCAGACCACAATGGTGTCTCGATGACTAGACGAGTTTGATATGGTCATTGTAACCTAGGGTCCTACGTCTAGGTATTTGTGTACTAAAAAGGTTCACAGAGAGATTTAATTATATGATAACTGGTATGGTAGGATGTGAATGATGGGAATGCATAGTGAATTATCCCTCAAGTGTAATAAGGTCTTAGGTGTGGGATGGCCTGAGGCTATACCTAGTACGTGTGAGTGATCCCTAAAGGCGATATGTATAGGACTTTGTTATGTGTGGGCGTTCGACAATCCTAATTATTTGTACTTTTCGGGGACTGTAACTATGTACGGATGTTAAACGTAAAAATTGTCTTTATTCTACCTTATGTCATTATATGTTGTGGTACTATAAATAGTTAAACCGGTGTATGTGCTATACTAGATATGTATATGACTCATACGAGGGGTGCCTACCTACGTAGTTATGACTCAGATTTGGGTATTACTTATACTAGAGATGTGTATCTTGCATTATTAGAGTGAAATAACGTAGTATGGATAGACTTGAGATATAAGCCTATTTTTTTTTACTAAGATGTACCTAAGATTTAAGACCTTAATACATTATATGATTCATAATTAAAGATATTAACCTAATGCTTTAATGGTAAATATTAAAGAATGAAGAGGTGAAACTTTAATCACATGCGATACATATGGGTTTGGGATTTAGAACCACATGTTAGTTTCGGTTATTATGTTGGATTAGCTAATAACTTAAAATTCGCTCAAAGACGAGAGGAATATGTGTAGTTATATTGTGGCCGAGATTCAATTATAATCTTATTCTATATATGATTGTTGTTTATGCTGTTATTATATATGTTTTCACATGTCTTAGGTTGTGGTGGTTCCTGTAGACCGGATTCGTTGGAGTAGCATCTCCTGCTAAGTTCCATTCATTACTCCTAGGTTGTAGGGGTCAAGCAAGAGTATTTCATCATATTCTTTTACTTTTTAATTTTAGTCAAATTTTATATCTGGTACATATATTCAGAGTTGGACATTTGTATTTGATACATTATACATTCCAGTGTTGGTTTATTTGAATTGGCAGTGATTGGTATCAGATTTGGTTTACTTGTTTTGTTTTAGTTATTTAATTATTCTTAGGATGTTACTAAATGTTTTTTATTCCAGTGATTTTTATATTAGACCCGATTATTCTATATATGGATTTTGTGGGGTGTTATAAAATAGTTTTTTTTCAAAACCCTGAAGTTTTAAAATACTAAGTGAGAGAGGGGTTTCAATTTAAACCCCATGGTATGCATTGGAATTTTAAAATTATGATGCGGTTAATTCTTCAAGTTAGCTTGATCCCCCCCCCCCCCCCCTCGAATGGTTTTATTAGCAGTATCACATAAATTCTAAAAAATTTAAGTGATGTTTTTTTCTAAAATTAAATGTGACTGGGTTTGGTCTTCCCATCGAGGAAGCTATTCGTGAGCAAGTTTGATTTCAATAAATGAACGGATGGTACACTTACACACAACTTTTTACATCCTCCCTATCGGAGTCACCGTTATTAGGAGTGTCACAAAAAGTCTCCGACTATTCATTATGTTGGAAAAAAGGGTCCTGAACTGTCCATATAGAATAATGAAAGATGAAAATATATTTGGTTAAAGGTGGTGTGATTTAACCTCCCGTCTAGAAATCTGACATCATAAAGTAATTAGGATGGCTGGCGAGATTAATTTTTAAAATTTATCGTCTAAAACTGATATATGAATTTTTGGGTCTTAGCTATAATATACTAATAAAAAACAATAACAAATAAATTAACATTAGCAACTTTCCAATTTTGGATGAATAGAGTGGGATGAGGGATAAAGAAAAAACCCAACGATTAATGTGGTTTGGCCCAATGTGGTGCCTATCTCCACAGGTGCAGTGTTGATTGTATGTATTGCAGTGGCTAATAGCCATAAAGGGATAATTACTAGCTCTCAAAGTTCTCTCTAGGGTTTTGTGTATGGCCGTTTAGTAGGATAATATATGGGATCCCTTATCACGTGAGATTGAGTGCTATTTATAGTCAGTTATTAGACAGAGAGAATAGTGGAACATGTGGAGTGCCTTTAGAGGTCAGTCAATTACACCTTTTACATGCCATGGGGTGAATCATCATGATTTGGTTACAACCTATAAAAAGTTATACTACCTGATGTGCGCAATGGTGTGAGTTAGACTATTTATATTGCTTCACGTGATAGATGTATTCCCTGACAGAATCAACTAACAGTGTTAGCTAAGGATGGATAACAGTCTAGTGGATCATAGTTATCATTGAATCGATCATATTGTCATTATCGACAACGTTTATTAAGTAAGTCAGTAACCTTTTGGTGACGGGTGCATCACCTTATTGGTCTATTCATCATCCTATATTTATGGTACAACATCGGTTGATATTTTAAAATTTTGAATTAATTCTCGTGTTTTAATTGAAAATTAATTTTTTTAATTTGATGATTCAAAGATTTCAAAAATGAATTCAACTTTTTTCTCACTGTGATAATATTAAAATTTTAACTAGAATAAGTTTCAAGGACTGAAAATATAATTGGGCATTAGCCACTGCAATACATACAATCAAATGTAATTAAGGGGATATGAAAATTAAGGGGATATGAAAATTATTTAGCTCATAATTCCCATTAACATTTTAAAATGGTGATGAAATTAATTCCTTGTGTCAACTTGATATGCCCCCCCCCCCCCCCCCAATCAAATGTAATACCCCGGATTTATTAAATTTAATTTAAGATATTAATTTAATATTAATCCGGAAATTATTTTAAATATTTACTAGCGTGATAAGAGTTAGTAATTATTGGGATTTTGTTGAATATTACTTAATGGATAAAGTAATATGTATAATCGAATTTATTAAAATTATCATGAGTATATAATTTGATAATTGTGGAAATTAAATCGGGATGCGCCTGTGTCGTGTCAGGATTAAATTAGGATTATTAAAAGTGAATAAATTATAAGTCGCCCGTATGATCATTTCGAGTACGCCAATGGGTCTGAAAGGGTTGAGATAGTTAAAATAATGTACCCAAGAGTTTAGTTTGGGTCTCGGGGCGTTTTTAGGCCTAATTAACATCCCGGGAGGGCGTTTTGGACATTTTGTATTTTTGGGGAATTAAACCCACGAATTTTCCAAGGTTATATCAGCTTCTAGGAGTTGTCATCTAGGGTTAACAAAATCAAAACCAAAGAACGGCCATTGGAGAAGAAGTGGGAAATCTTTCCAATGAGTTCAAAGCTAAAAACTCCACCGTTTGCACTCCCACCACCGCCAAATCGTAGGTCACGCGACGGGGACCACAACCACACCACTTTCTTCTACAAATCAGAAACTAAATTTCTAGGCAAGTATCTATCTTTCTTTATTTTTAGTTAATGTCTCAATTATGTTAGTCTAGGGTTGTTTAGAACTTGTTTCGTGAAAGAAAGTGTAGTTTGGAGACTAGAATTCATATGTCGTACAAGAAGTAATCATATTCTGGACATCTAATTCGTATGTTAAGGATGCACAATGAAATTTCATGGATTTAGAAGTAGAAAATCTGGAAAAGAATTGGACGAATTGAAATTTAAAGAAAAGATTAGGGTTCTTGAAGTCTATGTAGATTTTACCCTTTTAAATTGTTATACTGGATGAAAACTCAAATATTTTACGTAGAAAATCATATATTTGGGTATATAGTGCTTGTAGTATCATTTGTTGGGAGTTTGGGAATCATATATGGAGATTTGGTTGAGGTTTGAGATGGATTTCCGTAACTGGGTTAATGTAGTTTTCTCCATAACTGCTTGATGGATCAATCGACCCAAGAACATCGATCGATCGATGATCGATCAATCGACCCCCTTCCATCGATCGATCGACCCCTTTTGGAAAACTGCATATTCCTCTTATTATGGTTTATTCTGATTAAAATGTGTAGTAACCCTTGAGTATTATTATTAGAATATTTTGGGATATAACTAGGACAAGTAGGGTTCTAGTAAACCCCAATAAGTGAGAATTTAATGTAAGATGAAATTAAGGGTTAACGGGGAGTGATTTACACATATGTAATTATGTGAACATTTAAATAAATGATTTAGACTCGTAGGAAGTTAGACTAGAAAGTAAGTGAGAGTACCTACTGAAAGTATACTTAAGTAGATAGAATACTTCGAGAGATATGAAGTAAGTATGGAATAATCTATAAATGAAAATAAAAGATACGAGTCTGTTATACGGGATAAACGAGTAGAATGCATTAAGAATGGATAATTATAATTATGGGTCGTGGGTGCACCTAATTGAGAAATGTGAATAGTGATATATATATATATATATATATATATATATATATATATATGACTGTGTGATTGTGCATATATTATATATATGTTTAAAAATCGTACTCGAGCTACTTGCTATCACGGGGGGGTTTCTGCACCGGGACAGTCTTATCTCGATTGGGCCTTTACGGAGGATAATGACTTGTACCCTAGAACATTGGATTCCTTGGTACATGCTATCTGATTGATAGTCATACAGTCCTAAGAGACGTGAGGGTATGTGCTGACCTCTTAGTGACTTGGAACTATGCTTTGCCTCCATTTGTTTATATTTTGTGTTAATACAGTTCGAGAGTGATTCCGAACTAGTATTTCTCTTAGTACGTGTGATACGGGGACTTGATAGCAGAGTATGACAGCACCATAAAGCTTATGTGGGGTCCCGATAGTATATATATATATGTATGAGTGGCTAATATAGATATGTATACTTAAGTATGGGAACGTTCTACTGTGCATAAAGGTAGTTAAGTAATGAATAAATACTCTGATTTTATTATTAAGTGTTTGAAAATTTTGTGACAACACGGGAATATTTTAAAATGAAATGAGATAGATGTGAGAGCTTTACTTTCAGAAATTAATTATCCTAGCCATAGTAATTGTCGGCATGAAACATTATGGGAAAGTTAAGTTAAAATAAACTTTTGGGGTTAATAGTGCGGTAGGCGTTCACACTTGATGAAAGGTAAGAATTTCTCAAGAGAGTGTCGCATAATAACATGGTTGTTAGATTAGCCGGTAAGAATTTTAAATACTTACTAAACTAAATTGAAACTGTTTTATAGTCGGGCTCTGACCCGTTTCCTGTTATCTCTTCTCCCTTGTATATATATGTATATATCACAGGTGCCCAGCCACAGGGGCGTCATGCTTAGGTTCTTTGGACTGGACATGCTGTAGCTTCTGTGGGAGTTGCAGGACATTTTCTTAGACGACCTCGTTGTTGATTCCACTTTTATTTCAGTTCTAATTAGTTGGGAATGTGTTGCCCGTTTCCTTATTCCGTTGGATTTGTCAGAGATTATTTTCATTTATCTTTAGTATTTTTACTCTTTGGGATTTGATTACTGCGAGGAGGGTTTTCCTTTGTAGTTTTATAGTTGGTATTGGTTTATCAGAATGGTTAAATTCATGGGTGTTTATTTCCATTCTTAATAATTGTGTGATTCTTAAACTGTTACTTATTAAAGGTTTTCATAATTGGATTTAATAAAATGGAAATAATGTTTTAAATTGTTTTGACACTTAGCTTAATTATTTAGGGTGTTTAAATTGGAATGTTTATTTTGCGATAGTGATGCTAAGAATGAACCAACCATTCACCTTGATTATAATTTAATAAATGACTGATCACCTGGTATTTAATTAGGCGATGTGTTATAGGTGGAATTAGAGCATCAGGTTCTAGTGTCCACTAGGATCTGTACGGCTTATTTCGCTTACAACTTAGCGTTCTTAATATAGAGCCCTATTTTTAGGATTGTTGTATTCTTTTATTTAAACTTACGTCTTCAGCTATTCGAGATTTGATAATAATTGTAGACTAATAAAATTCCTTCTCATTTCAGATGCCTCCGAGATGTGCACCCCGAGACAGAAATTCCCAGGCTGAGCAGCGAGCATCTCCGGCTCAGGGGATGAACGCAACCGAGGTAACCGCTATTATTTCTCAGGCGGTGAAAGCCCCATTAGCGGTAGTGCAGTAGGCTCCACCCCAAATTCAGGTAGTGGCGCCAGTACCAACACAGCTTCAATCTGCATGGGAGCGGGTTAGGTATGCCTTTCAGAAGGTGAATCTTCCGGAGTTCTCGGGTAGTTCGGATATCATAGTCACCAGCCAATGGAAGAAATATATCCACAGGCATCTGTACATGTATGAGTGCACGGACGTACAGAGATAGATGTTGGCTTCCTTTAAGCTAGTGGGGGCTGCTTTGCAGTGATGGGAGTCCACCAACACCTTGGAGGAGAGGGACATCATCACGATTCGGTCGTTTTGGGCGCGGTTTGGCCACAAATAGTTCCCATCTATCGTGCAGACTGAGATGAGGTAGAATTTACTGAATCTGAAATAGGAGAATATGACTATTGCTGAGTACGAGGAGGAGTTTACTAAACTTCTCACTATAGTGCCAAATGAGACATTTACAGAGGGGAAGAAGATACTACTATTTGCGAATGGATTGGCCTAGAGGATCCGCCAGTATCTCATAGGCAATCTATCACTGAGTACCTACACGGATGTACTCAACGCTGTGTTGTTACACTGTCAAGATAATCGATTCCATCTATAGGGAAGCAAACGAGCAGGAGAGTCCAGCTAGTAGGGCAGGACAGGGGGCAGTAGTACTAGTGGGGCACCAGCAACCCAGGGGAAGACTCGTCACAGTGAGCAGAGTTCCCATTAGGGGGACCCTGCGAAGAGGTTCTGATCAGGTGACTCCAGACAACGATTTGGGGGATTTAGGTAGGGCCAACATCAGCAGGGCTAACACCGTCAGCAGCAGGGATAGTAGCAAGGCCATCACGGCCAATAGCGTTTTCAGCAGGGCCAGTGGTGAGGTGGTAACGACCAACAGGGCCATGGTCAGCAGGGACAGAGGGGAAGTAACTTCAGGGGCCGATGTTTCTGATGTGGCAAGAATGGACATAGGTTCCAGGATTGTCCAGAGGGAGATAGGGCCCCATAGCAGCAGGGTGCCCATAATGACCCACAAAGGCCACTCTTTCCAGCCACCCTCCCAGTGATATCTTAGGTACCAGCCCTACCAGCCATCCCAGCATCTCCAGTACAGCAGGGCCAGTTGCAGTACGGACGTGTTTACAACGTCCACCGGGCGGTAGCTCCTCAGGCACCACACGCGATTGAGGGTACGTTTCCTATCCATTGCACTATGGGTTGAGTTTTATTTGATACTAAGCAGACACACTATTTTATAGCTACTCATTTTTCAAAGGCCTTAGGATTATTAGCCACAGCAAAGAGAACTGTGGCATGAGTAAAATCACCACTAGGGAATGGGTCATTGATTTTCTTTATATGCTGGGGTGTGGGAGTAGATATTGTTAGTTTGATTTTACCAGCATATATGTTAGTCTTAGAGATGCATGAGCACGATGTTATTATTGGCATGGATTGGCTCGCCGTATAGAGAGCCATGATAGATTTTTTCGGTGGGAGTATTATCTTTGCCATTCTGGGGTAGGATATGTTTTTGGTGGAGATGCCTCGCCAGAGGGAGGCTCTTATGCTCATTTGTATTACATAGAGGAGGATCCCTCTAAGGAGGTCGTGATTCCCTTATATTCGATCCCAGTCGTTCGTGAGTATTTCGATGTATTTCAGGAAATACTGGGCCTACCCCCCAGTCGAGAGACAAAAATTTTCATAGACATGATGCCGAATACTTGACCGATAGCACGTGCTCTGTACCGTATGTCTCCAACAGATATGAGGGAGTTACGGGATTAGATAGAGCAACTGTTAGGTCAGGGCTTCATTCGTAGGAGCACCACACCTTGGGGCGCTCCGGTTTTTTTGTGAAGAAGAGATATGGTTCACTGAGGTTATGCGTTGATTATTGGGAGCTAAATAAGGTCACGATACGGAACAAATATCCATTGCCTTGAATCGATGACCTGTTCAACCAGTTGAGAGGAGAAACATTCTTTTCGAAGATAGATTTGAGATTAGGATACCCGTAGCTACGGATTAGGAAGCAGGATGTGTCGAAGACTGCTTTCTTGACGAGATATGGGTCCTATGAGTTTCGAGTCATGCCGTTTGGGCTGACAAATGCTCCAGCCGTATTCATGGACTTGATGAACCGAGTGTTTAGAGAGTTCTTGGATTAGTTTGTCATCGTCTTCATAGATGACATCCTGATATATTCACACACTGAGGATGAGCATGCTGAGCACTTGAGGCAGGTTCTTCAGACTCTACGAGAGCATCAGCTATATGTTAAGTACGAGAAGTGTGGATTCTAGTTACGGAAGGTGAGGATTTGGGGGCATATTATGTCAGAATTGGGGATATCGATTGATCCGAGCAAAGTGTCGGCAATGAGGGTGTGTAGATAGCTCACGACACTGATGAAAGTGGGTAGTTTCTTGGGGTTAGTCGAGTACTACAGGAGATTCGTTCAATATTTCTCAAAGATAGTGGGTCCATTGATGAATCTGACTCGCAAGGGGGTACCAAATGTTTAGGACGATGCTTGTCAATTGGATTTCGATGAGCTGAAAGATAAGCTGACTTCGGCACCAGTTCTTGCTTTACCCAAGCCGGGAGTGGAGTATCTGGTTTACACTGATGCCTCTTTACGGGGACTCGGGGGAGTACTTCAGCAGGAGGAGAAGGTTATAGCTTTTGCCTCCCGCAAGCTTAAGCCGCACGAAAGAAATTACCCCACCCATGACCTAGAGCTAGCAGTGATCGTTTTTGAATTGAGGATATGGAGACATTATCTATTGGGGGAGAAGTTTCACTTGTTCACAGATCACAAGTCACTGCAGTACCTGTTCACTCAGCGAGAGTTGAATATGCATTAGCACAGATGGTTAGAGTTTGTGAAAGACTACCAGTTCGAAATTCAGTACCATCCGAGAAAGGCTAACGTGGTTGATGATGCATTGAGCCATATATCTGAAGGCGATGTAGCAGACGTCTGAAAAGCAAAGTGGAAAGAGTTGGGTCATCAGGATGCGGTATCCCATTCCTTTATATCAGTCATGACAGTCACACCCAAGATTGTTACGAGGGTGATACAAGCACAGTAAGAGAACTCATTTTGTCAGGAGAAGATTGTACGGCTCTTAGTTGAGGACACTAAGTCCTATTCACTAAATTCTGATGGTGGTTTAAGGTTCAATGGGAGATTGGTGGTTCCAGAAGGATAAGACTTACGTTATGCAGTGATGACACAGTCTCACGGGTCGATATTTGTGGTACATCCCGAAGGAGATAAGATGTACCAAGATATGAGGTGGTAGTACTGGTGGAGTGGGATGAAGAAGGACATTGCTGAGTTTGTGTCCAAGTGTTCTACTTGCCAGATGGTAAAGGTAGACCATTAGACACTTTCGGGGTTGCTTCAGCAGTTGGAGATACCTACATGGAAGTGGGAGAGTATTTCCATGGACTTCATTACTGGGATGCCTACATCATAGCGGGGTCACGACTCCATCTGGGTGATCATGGACCGTTTGACTAAGGTGGCTCATTTTCAGTTAGTACGGATAGACTATACCACGTGCCAGTATGCTCAGTTGTTCATTGCTAAGATTGTTAGGCTACATGGGGTTTCCCTGGACATTGTGTCGGATAGAGACAAGATTTTTGTGTCGTATTTCTGGGAGAGATTTCAGGAGGCCATGGGTACAAAGTTGAGATTGAGTTCAGCTTATCACCCACGGACAGATGGAAAAACAGAGCGTTCCAATCAGATATTGGAAGATATGCTACGCATGTGTGTCCTTCATTTTGGAGGAGGATGGGAGCTGCATCTTCCACTGGTGGAGTTTGCTTACAATAACTCCTATCAGTTCACGATCGACATGGCTCCATTTAAGGCATTGTATGGAAGGCCTTATCGTTCTCCAACTTGTTAGCTAGAGGTGGGGGATAACAAGTTGCTCAGACCAGGGGTAATTCAGGAAATCTCAGCTAGGATTGAGCTTATCAGGAGTCGATTTCGGGTAGCCTAGGACAGGTAGAAAAGCTACGCCGATGCAAACAGGTCTTTTCAAGAATTAAATATGGGGACCAAGTATTACTGCGCATGTCTCCTATGAGAGGAGTGATGAGGTTTAGTAATTTGAGATATTAATTTAATATTAATCCAAAAATTATTTTAAATATTTACTAGCGTGATAAGAGTTAGTAATTATTGGGATTTTGTTGAATATTACTTAATGGATAAAGTAATATGTATAATCGAATTTATTAAAATTATCATGAGTATATAATTTGATAATTGTGGAAATTAAATCGGGATGCGCCTGTGTCGTGTCAGGATTAAATTAGTATTATTAAAAGTGAATAAATTATAAGTCGCCCGTATGATCATTTCGAGTACGCCAATGGGTCCGAAAGGGTCGAGATAGTTAAAATAATGTACCCAAGAGTTTAGTTTGGGTCTCGGGGTATTTTTAGGCCTAATTAACATCTCGGGAGGGCGTTTTGGACATTTCGTATTTTTGGGCAATTAAACCCACGAATTTCCCAAGGTTATATCAGCTTCTAGGAGTTGTCATCTAGGGTTAACAAAATCAAAACCAAAGAACGGACATTGGAGAAGAAGTGGGAAATCTTTCCAATGAGTTCAAAGCCAAAAACTCCACCGTTTGCACTGCCACCACCGCCAAATCGTAGGTCACGCGACGGGGAACACAACCACACCACTTTCTTCCACAAATCAGAAACTAAATTTCTAGGCAAGTATCTATCTTTCTTTATTTTTAGTTAATGTCTCAATTATGTTAGTCTAGGGTTATTTAGAACTTGTTCCATGAAAGAAAGTGTAGGTTGGAGACTAGAATTCATATGTCGTAGAAGATGTAATCATATTCTGTACATCTAATTCGTATGTAGAGGATACACAACGAAATTTCATGGATTTAGAAGTAGAAAATCTGGAAAAGAATTGGATGAATT
Source organism: Sambucus nigra (assembly GCA_949130495.1). Classification (NCBI taxonomy): domain Eukaryota; kingdom Viridiplantae; phylum Streptophyta; class Magnoliopsida; order Dipsacales; family Adoxaceae; genus Sambucus; species Sambucus nigra. The sequence goes on from OX422224.1 coordinate 382,710,775, forward strand.
GAAATTTAAAGAAAAGATTAGGTTTCTTGAAGTCTATGTATATTTTACCCCTTTAAATTGTTATACTCGATGAAAACTCAAATATTTTACGTAGAAAATCATATATTTGGGTATATAGTGCTTGTAGTATCATTTGTTGGGAGTTTGGGAATCATATATGGAGATTTGGTTGAGGTTGGAGATGGATTTCCGTAACTGGGTTAATGTAGTTTTCGCCATAACTGCTTGATCGATCGATCGATCCCCTTCCATCGATCGATCGACCCCTTCTGGAAAACTGCATATTCCTCTTATTATGGTTTATTTCGATTAAAATGCGTAATAACCCTTGAGTATTATTATTAGAACATTTTGGGATATAACGAGGACTAATAGGGTTTTAGTAAACCCCAATAAGTGATAATTTAATGTAAGATGAAATTAAGGGTTAACGGGGAGTGATTTACACATATGTAATTAGGCGAACATTTAAATAAAAGATTTAGAGTCATTAGGAAGTTAGACTAGAAAGTAAGTGAGAGTACCTACTGAAATTATACTTAGGTAGATAGAATACTTCGATAAATATGAAGTAATTATGGAATAACCTATAAATGAAAATAAAAGAGACGAGTCCGTTATACGGGATAAACGAGTAGGATGTATTCAGAACGGATAATTATAATTATGGGTCGTGGGTGCACCTAATTGAGAAATGTGAATAGTGATATATATATATAAAAGTTGTGATATATATATAATATATGTATAAAAGTTGTACTCGAGCTACTTGCTATCACGGGGTAGTTTCATCGCTGGGACAGTCTTATCTCGATTTGACCTTTACGGGGGATAACGACTTGTACCCTAGAACATAGGATTCCTTGGTATAGGTTATCTGATTGATAGTCAGATGGTACTAAGAGACGTGAGGGTATGTGCTGACCTCTTAGTGACTTGGAACTATGCTTTGCCTCCATTTGTTTATGTTTTGTGTTAATAGAGTTCAAGAGTGATTTCGAATTAGTGTTTCCCTTAGTACGAGTGATACGGGGACTTGATAGCAGAGTATGTTAGCACCATAAAGCTTATGTGGGGTTCTGATAGTATATATATATATATATATATATATGAGTGGCTAATATAAATATGTATACTTGAGTATGGGAACGTTCTATTGTGCATAAAGGTAGTTAAGTAATGAATAAATACTCTGATTTTATTATTAAGTGTTTGAGAATTTTGTGACAACACTAGAATATTTTAAAATGAAATGAGATAGATGTTAGAACTTTAATTTCAAAAATTAATTATCCTAGCCATAGTAATTGTCGGCATGGAACCTTATGGAAAAGTTAAGTTAAAATAAACCTTTAGGGTTAATAGTGCGGTAGGCGTGCACACTAGATGAGAGGTGAGAATTTCTCAAGAGAGTGTCGCATACTAACATGGTTGTTAGATTAGCCGGTAAGCATTTTAAATACTTGATAAACTAAATTTAAACTATTTTACAATCGGGCTCTGACCCGTTTCCTATTATCTCTTCCCTCTTGTATATATATGTATATATCACAGGTGCCCAGCCACAGGGGAGTCATGCTTAGGTTCTTTGGACTGGACGAGTTGCATCTTATGTGGGAGTTCCAGGCCATTTTCTTAGACGACCTCATTGTTGATTCCACTCTTATTTCAGTTCTAATTAGTTAAGGATGTGTCGCCCGTTTCCTTATTCCGTTGGATTTGTCAGAGATTATGTTCATTTATCTTTAGTATTTTTACTCTTTGTGATTTGGTTACTGTCAGGAGGGTTTTCCTTTGTAGTTTTAAAGTTGGTATTGGTTTATCTGAATGGTTAAATTCGCGGGTGTTTATTTCCAGTCTTAATAATTGTGTGATTCTTAAACTGTTACTTATTAAAGGTTTTCAAAATTGGATTTAATAAAATGGAAATAATGTTTTAAATGGTTTTGACACTTAGCATAATTATTTTGGGTGTTTAAATTGGAAAGTTTATTTTGCGCCAGTGATGCTAAGAATGAACTAACCGTTCACCTTGATTATATTTTAATAAAGGACTGATCACCCGATATTTAATTAGGCGGGGTGTTACATCAAATAGTTTTAATAGAGGAATTACGACATTTTAAGATATATGGTAATTCTTTTAAATTAAGTCTTACAAGTGTTGGGTCCCTCCCCCCCCCCCCCCCCCCATCGGGTAATTTGTATGTTAACATTTTGATTTTAAAGAATCGATCGATGAAAATTTGCAGACACCTATGATTGGTTGATGATGCTTAAGTGAGAATCGTGATCTTAAATGATTTTGTCATTGGTTGAACAAAGTATTCTTTGTATTAGACACGGTGGGGCAATCCAGTATCATTAGTAATTTGGGAGTAAGGATCATCGGTCCCCAAAAGTTGGTGTTAGTTGTTTGAGAAGAGATTTAGTTCTCTTTTGAAAGGGAGGTATGAGGATAAGGATAAGACTTAGGTATAACGATTTGGGTTAAAGAAGGTTCATATTCCTTTGTAGTTTTAAAATATCTGAAAGGCATGTATTATCACTACTACTAGTTAGAACATTTAAAGCAATAATGCCCAGTTTTCCCATGAACGGTAAAGAAAAAGACATGGTAATTATTTCTCTCTTAAAAGTAAATTCATGATTTATGGTCGGATCTAAGATAACCTAATGTGTAGACTAGGGAACCATAAACTAGGACTGTAGCTCATTGCGCTGTTTCAAGATGACTGGAGAATTTACTTTAAGAGACATTTTCCTAGTTATGGGCATTAGAATAAGGTGGCGATATTCTTATGAATTTTTTTGTCGACATATAGTTAATGTATGTATTTTATTTAATGTACCTGGGTTTTCAAAAATTTGGTGTTGATTTTATAAATTAGTTTTGAATAGATATTTGATTGATTTTATAAAATTGGGATATATTTTATTAGTTCCGGTACATTTAAAATTAATTTATACATTATAAGTTTTGTCCCACCAATACTACTAAATACTGAATTGAATATTTTAGTGGACAAATCATTAAAGAGAAAGTTTCATTTTAGAACCAAACACAATTTTGTCCCTTATGCTTAGGTTATTTTACTTTAAAAGGGTATTTGAAACTGATTTAATATGGACAATTGAGTTCATTGAAAGTAGAAGCACTTCTAGTCTTGAAAACCGTTTTGAAGGTCAAATAACCAAGGGACCCTTCATGATCCAAAGATAAAGACCCAAATATGTTTTGGGAATGGTTCACTTCAATTAATGTGATTCCGTGACTATTCAGTAAAGATGTGGTTTTGTGCTTCATCAATTTCATTGATGATCACTCAAAGGTATGGATGTGTTTACCTCCACTAAGAAAAAGGATTTTTATGATAGTTATAAATAGTCATAAAAAGCCTTTTATGTCAAAAAGTTGTCGATAAAATCATTCAAAAGTTTCAGTGTCATAATTGATACATGTAAATACTGTCAAATTATATGGGCATTATATATGACTGTTTTTTCAAAACAATCATTAAACCCATAAATAATATGTCATGTATGATTGAAAAACTATCATGACAAACCACTTTATACATTAAAAAATGTCAAGTATGATCTATAAACTGTTATGAAAAAACATTTTTATATATTAAAAACTGTCATGTAAAATATTTCATATCCTGAAGGTCTAACATAATCTTTCACAAATAAAACATATAATGTAAAAAAAATATTCAAATCATAGTTGACAAAAAACCAAAACAGACATCAAGAGACGTAGAATCATTTATTCCACATTCAATGTTAACTAGATACATTATAAATTATATCATTTAGCCAAGAGATAAAATAACACTCCCACCAACATGTATTTCGTCTCATATCAAATGATTCTACACTAAATAAGATTGAGCTAACATTAATCAAATTTATTTTTTCTATCAAAATTAAGTATTCCTCCGTAGTAATAATCTCTTCATAATTTTAGGCAATAATGTGTTGAAGTCCTCTTCCCACTTACATTCAGGATCATGTTGTCCGACAATGATACACCTTTACATGCCTCTAATAGATGATCAGGCATAGGTTTAATGCTTTAAGTCATATATTCGAAAATGATACTAACTATAATAGTAAAGAATGAGACAATAATTTCAAATATGAAGTTAAAGAGGCCAATAAAAACATATATACAACTTGAAACAATTTTGAATTCATAAATCTCCAAAACGTTTCAAACAAAGATTTGTTCAAACAATCTCCAAATAGAAACATATATTAATATATAAATCGGGGACACATAGATTGATAGAAAAAAAGAAAAATACCTTGATATAATTGATTGAAGAAACTATATTAAAATCTGTAAAAACATATAAAAAAAGGTTCAGCTCAAAGTTCCGAATTGTGCAACTAATCTTTAAGGATAGGGCTATTGGCACTCCATCAAAATCCTAAGGCACTCCAAATTATTGTTGAATGACTATTTTGCCCACCATATCTAATTGATGTTCATGGTTAACAATAATTTAACCAATTTATTATTCCTAATGGAAGGTTATTAACAAAAAAGATGATTACGATGTACCAATGGGTTTGTCCAATTTAATTAAATTTATATTTTTTAAAAAATTTACTTTTTTACCTATTTATTTTGTAGGACCCTATACCATATATATTATTATATTAGAATAATAAACTACCAATGGGTTTTTCCTGTTATTAATTTTTTCGTAATTTTCATAAAACATAATTTTTCCTAACATTGAAGATCTATATTTTTTATAACATTAAATTTATCATAATTACAAAATACAAAAAATTTATATTTTGTCAAAACCGTTTTTTATTGTTAATGTTTGTTTTTCATTAACAAACCATCTTTACTGTTTTTATTTAACACAACACATATGTTGTGTTACGTGTTGTGTTCCTTTTTAATTGGTCTGGTTTTGTGTTTGATAAAAAAAAAACTAGATTTTGTGCTGTGTTGTTTTGTTTGAGTCACTAATGTGAGATCCATTTTTTTTTTATTGAGACACAAAAAAAAAAGATTGTACATATATCTTTATCTTTTACTTAACACAGATACAACCCAAATAAAAATGACGCGACACGAAACTCTTCTCAAGCAGCAACCATGTTACGCTTCTCTTAAAGACGCGATCGATAAGTTCCGCTGATGCAGACCCACATAATTTGATGGATGTGACCCCGCGCCAGTGGCACTAACCGTGTGCGTCTCTAAGACATCAAATTTTCAAAAAAACATATATATAAAAAAAATCATGTTGTGTCGCTTTAACTTGACCATTTTGGTAAAAAATGATTTCGTATTGTGTGGCATTTTAATTCGGTCGTGTCGTGAAATATATTTTTTTTTACAAAAATAGCAACACAACCGAATTAAAATGCGACACAATACGAAATCTTTTTTTTTACGAAACACAAATATGACAAAGTAAAAGCGACATAATATGCGACACCTGGAAAAAAAATCATGTTGTGTCACTTTTTCTTGGTCATATTTGTGTTTCGTAAAAAAAAGATTGCGTGTTGTATCACATTTGAATTCGATCGTGTTGCTATTTTTGTAAAAAAAATATATTTCACGACACGACCGAATTAAAATACAACACAATATGAAATCTTTTTTTTTACCAATATGGTCAGGTAAAAGCGACACGTGTTTTTTTTTTTTACCAAACACAAACACGATTTGATGTGGTTTTTATGGTTTACTTCGGACCGTTTGAGTTTGGTAAAAAAAATCATGTTTGTATTTGCTAAAAAAAGTTATTATTTGTATTTGAAAAAACAATCCGTTGTATCGCTTTTACTTGGTCATATATGTGTTTCGTAAAAAAAAAGATTTCGTATTGTGTCGCATTTTAATTCGGTCGTGTTTCTGTTTTTGTAAATAAATTAAGGCAATATTTCTTGTCAACTCGTGTTTCTTTTACCTTGAGAGTGTTCGTGTTATGTTAAAAAAATATTTCGTATTGTGTCCAATTTTAATTGGGTCGTATTTGCACTTGATAAAAAAAATTATGTCTTGTCGTTTTTACTTGGATCGTATTCGTGTCAAGTAAAAAAAAAATTCGTATCGTTTCAAATTTTAATTTGGTCATGTTCTTATTTGGTTAAAAAAATTGTATTTATTAATTTTAATAAATATATATATGTGTGTGTGTGCATATATATATATATTAGAGAAAAATCCTTAATATTCTCACCTTAAAAACTTTGTCTTAGCAGTTTTTTCTTTTTTTTTTTGTTGGAGAGAGAGGGAGATGATAAGGTTAGTTTTGTCATTTAATAGCTTTTTGGAGCGCCGGAGGTTTTGAGAGGAGCGGCAATAGCTAAACCCATCTTTAATATATATATATATATATATATATATATATATATGGAGGAGGAAAATGTGTGTTGGGTTGTGTGTTGGGGGGTGACTGTTAATATACGAATGTGATCAGTCCAGCAAAACAATACAAAAGCAAAAGACCAAACAGTGAAGGAAAACAAAGCCCAATAAAGCGGCTAGACCTAAAATCATACAAACAATCATCGATGCCTTATCCAATCAATAGCTCCCAATAAAATAATAAAGCACACGTTCAATTGAAGTGAAAACCAAACCACGCATAAGAATACAGCAAAAAAAAAACTCATGCATGAAGCCAGGCAAAATGGACAATTCCAAGCAAACCAGCATACTGACAAATTTGGACACCAACCAAATCAAGAAAGAAACTCTCTAAAATAAAACAAAACTCAAATGCAGAGAACAAAAAGACAAGAAAAACATATAATTTTATATTTCCTACTACACTTCATACATGAATTTGATGAGTTCCAGTACAAAATGGCTAAAAAGGTCAAATTCCAACAACAACAACAACAACATCAGATAATATTATGTGTGTGGAAGACAGAATATTATTAAAACAACTAAGTTGTTAAAAGAATACAACTTCTGATATTAAAAAAATATAGTATCTACTACTATGTCTCATGAATACAAATGTTATTATAGGTCAATTTGAAGAAGAACAAAAGAATGAAACACAGGCAAAGAGAAAACAAACGCGGTATATACTGAAGGAATGAATAATAAGGACAAACTAATAAAAACAAATGAAAGTATAACGTATGTACAATGGTTGCACAACATTAGCTAAACTTGAATTTATTAGACTTAAATATTTCCTCAATTAGAAATTGTCGATTCAAACTATCTTCTTTTCTAATGATTACTGAAAGGATTTTCTTGACTTAGTTTGTTTTATTAATACAATTTTCAAGATCAAGTTTCACGATTATGAAATGTGGCACTTATGTAAAAAAAGAAAAAAAATAATCTATTTCAATAAATCCACTGATTTTTCTCTTGCCATAGAGCATATTATGATGACAAAACTCAGAGGTTCCTTTTTCCCCCTCGCTGATATAACTAATGACACACCTATCCTTTGGATTAGTAAGACAAATCCCCTAGCCAGAACCCCTAATGTTATTTTTATTTTATAGATGAAAATGCAGGAAAATTTTATTTATATATAAAGATACTGAACACAACGCTTTATAGATAACCCATCTATTTTATTATTTATGGACATATAGTTCAAAACAATGTCTAGGGTTCTATTGAGAATAATTGCATCAGCGATTAACAAAGCATAAAGAAAAAGGAAAAGTTGCCTTATTTCATATTTAGATTTAAGACTTTCGATTGAGATTAAAATACAAACGTGCCATCATATATCAAAATAAAGAAATGGTCATTGTTTATCCAAAAGAATTAGACACTATTCTTTAGAGAGGCAATAGATGAAAAGACAGTTATGTGTTTATTTATTGAAGGGAAGTTTGGGGTAGGAGGATAGGGGATGAGGAGGATTTTAATTTAATCTAATGCAATTATATATTTTGTACCTTAACTAGTAGCTGGCAAGAAGTTACGGTGACCCTAAAACAGTAAATAATCCAGTTTTTAGGTGTCTGCACCTAACTAGTACAAATAAAAAAATTAGAATATGAATATAGTCATCTACTTACCAACAAGTTTAATGTCAGTGTTATTAACCATCCATTGTGCCCCATCCTTCATGAATCCAACATAACATGTGTTAAGCTACTTTTCCACATAAGACCCCTAAAATGGGAGGAAAATGTGTATTTTTTTTTCTAATAACAAAAAAAATATCAAGAATGTACAATGATATCATAATGACTAACTATATAGCATGGGATTGTACTTCCTAAGCACTGATTATTTCCTCTTGGGATAGAATAATGGAAATGATTTGTAAATACCTCTAATCGTAATCATATATGGAATTATAATGGAGACTATTGTCTCATGGCATTCCTTGAACTCTTTTAGATTAAGGTTTTAATAAACATTGAGAAAAGCATACTGAATATCTCAACTGACTTGAAAAAGAATTTAACTCACTTTTTGACACATTTCAGTAATCTTAAAGTTGTCACAACACAAGTAGATATCCTTGTGATAATGACAATCAATTGTTCAAAGTATATGGTGCCCACTTAGAAGGTCAGAATAACACCAAATAACATACAGTTTTGGAAGATACCTGACTTCTTGGTTCATGGTTGGGTGATCATAAGGCCAATAATCAACTCACCTCATTGCCATTTTTGTAAGTTTGAGTCCATTGATGGTATAAAAACCAAGTTTCTTTTGTAGGATTTTGTGAACGAGAGTACCCTTGGGTGGGACAAAACCCATGACCGACTTCTTAGGTTCATATAATTCTTGGGCCCATTAATGAACAAAAAGTATATCTTCATCGAATATGTGTTCTTAAAAAATAATTTTTGGATATTAACATCAGAATCAGAGTACCAAATGAAAAAGCATCAACTTTTTCCAAACATCTACCAATCCCAAAATTATCAAAGTTACTCTCTCAGGAAAAAGATAGTAAAAAAGACATTTAAATATAGGAGAGATAATAAATTAATTGCAAGAAATGATACGAAAGAATAAATGGAAATGAATATAAAAGAGAAATGACTTAATAGATAACAGAAACCCAATTCCTCTTAACATTAGAAATGATATTGCTCTAACAGTGTTCCATGCAATGTCACCTAGAATGCAAATCGTATTGGTGACAAGAACGAGAAGAGATACGCCAAATTATGGGGGTAGGTTTATTTATATTGAATTTTCCACGTGAGTTGAACTACTTCTAAAAAATAGAATAATTAAAAGGATAACTAATCAAGATTGTATAATAGAATTATGATGTGCAAGCATTTTAGATTTGTATGTGAAATTAACATATAAATGTCAAATAAAAATCTTTCAAGTTTTTTTACTTATGTATTTCAGAATTTGGCTAAATGTTTTGGAGAAAAATAAGAAAATATGTCTTCGATGGGTAATTTTAGTATACTACAATGAAAGTGTAACATATTTTAAACATTTATACCAATATACAAGTCCCTAATATATTTTTATTTTCTAGTAATAATGATCCAAAGTAGGGTCCCTAAAAAATTGACGATACATGCAATAAATAATGGTCATAGATCCCAAGGTAATCCAAAACCCTATTGTTTCTATAGTTAAGAGTTGAATTCCTACAAGACAATGACTACGAGGAAGAGAGTTTTAATTCATGTATGTTATAATCTATAGCAGACTATGATGACCTTTAATAATTTTTCTAATTGTGGTCATATTTGGCCTTTGAACTGATTCTTGAAACTCCATCTCATATCAATCTCTTTCATTTATAGGGTAAAAATCAATGAAAATATCCTTAATCCTATCATTCATGAACCCGATTGGTTAACCACTTTAGTCAGCCTCACTATCTTCTATGATATTGGTGTCTCCCTCGAATATGACTGTACCTAAGTCTCTTACTTAGTTGATCAGGGCCGCTTTAACATGACGGTACCTAAGTCTCTTACTTGGTTGATCGATGCCTCTTGTATTAAGGGCATCCCTAGTCTCCATGCTAACAAATGCGCAATTTAACACCTCACTATGTCAAGTAAGACCCATTCATTAATGTTCCAATACTACGCATTATCCATTTTCAAATAAGCTTAATGCTTATGTACCTCAACATAGTCACCTTGAGTCATCTGGGGTTATAGGAACATTATGATCTGCAACCATAGTTCTTGGTGTGAGTATATTTGAAGGTAGCTTTGGTTTTTTACCATGCCACCGTGAAGGTCATTTCCATAGTAATTTTGGACACCTTTCTTATACACCACCCATAGTTATGTGTGAGTACTTCCAGTCACATAACCTCTAAAAAAAGTTCAATAGGGAAAACAAAGCATTCTTTTTTCAATTGTAACATTCCTATCTTGTGATGATACTAATTCATTAGTTGGTAGTGGGAATCGAACCTGCATATTTAACTTGGATGGCTAGGGATTATAGTTTACATAGATTCAGCATTTTAAAAGTCTCTAATTCAAAACCGAATGCAAAAATTTGGTTTCATTCGGCTTTCGTTGTAATTGTTCATTTGGAAATTTCCCAAAAAACTAATCATAGGTTCTTTTCTCCATCGAAACAAGAGGATCGTTTCAACAATTGTATGGGCATCTTTTGTGCATTGCAACGGCTCCAAAAATTGACCCCTACCTAGGATCTATCAAACCCAGATTAGTAAATGATCAAATTACCACCCTTCCTTTGGGAGGAGCTAAAAAATACTATGGTGGCTCCGTTGGATACTATGTTTTTTTTGTATGTGATTCAACAATCCCAAAGTTTTTTTATCTGATATGTGTCGAGTTTTATATTACAACCATAAAATTATCTGATTAAGAACCTAACATGTAAAGTGAATTGACGTAAGAATTCTATCGAATGCATTTTGTCTACCAGTTGTGATCAGAATACAATGAGAAGGATTACAATCAAACATAACCAACTTGTATATTTTCCAAGAATCATTTTAACAGCAGACCCAACACCATTTTTTTCAAATAAGTTCTCTGAACATAGGAATACTCCACCACTTATTTTCTTAATTAATTTCACCAAAACTCTTATACTCGACCCAAATGTCATTAGGAAGTAAAGTGAGGAAGATTGTTCTAACATGTCCCACGATAGGAAATTATTTTCCAATGTTACATAAAGAAACAGACTCAACCAATCAGTGTAATAATGTTTTTAACATAATATAAAAAAGATCATATAGCAAAGTGAGAAACCTAATCTAACATACAATTAGGAAAGCTACGCCAAATATTTTTAATGATGTTTAGTTTGTGTTCAAATCGAATAATCAAATTCTGGGATGAGATTGGTTAAGACATTGGTCAACAGAAAAACATTAGTCAAGTCTCGTAAGTAGAACCTATTAGCATCCATAACCATGTGAGTGAGTATCATATATCTTATTTATTTATTTAATGAGAAATTTCTAAAAGTAGTTGGATTATTTTCAACAAATGCGAAAGGTTTATGGATTTTAAGGCAAGTAACTATTTTGAAATCATGTTGAAATCATCAAATTACTCTATAATACATAGACTCACACATATAGAGCTCTAATTGCACAATTGAACTAAATATAAAATTTTAGAGATTAAGTATGAAAATTGAAATTAATTATAAAAGTGTGTGTTCAAGTGCACATGTACAAGTGAGAAGATATACCTGAATAGTGTCAATTAGATTTTTCCCAGCGGTATCATCTTCAAAAAGCGTCTCAAAGTTCGTCCAAGGTGGATAACCATGATTTTTAAAACACCTAATATCCCAAACTTCAATCATCAAAGCACCCAAAACTAGAAAGAGGAATTTATACACACACACACACACACACACACACACACACTTAAAGTACCTATTATCCCAAATTCTCATCATTCAATAAACCAGTATTTGAAAGAGTAAAACACACACACAAACCCACTTATTGTCCCTTTAAATTTCATAAACAACAACAATAATTACCAAACATAAGTCACTTTAATATTCAAAATCCCACTAATTCTCAATTACCCAACATTACTATGACATTAATCAATTCCACACGAAATTCAAAACCATCCAATCCACCAATTACTTCAAATTAGTTAATCAGCAAAATCAACAACACAACAGAAATAGCAACTTCACAACAAAATCCTTAAAACCACATATGAGATTTATAAATTCCTCCACAAAATTTAGACACTTCATCCAAAAATCAACTGAAAAAATGAATCTAGTGCAAACTAGGTCAAGATCCTAGTAATTGATAACATATATCATATATATTGCACTACATAACCACAAATTCGATTTTTCACAATTAAAAAAGTAATAATTTCTCACAGATAACTACGATGACTGAGGACCTTGTTTTGGTTTATGATCTAAATTGTTTTTTAATTTAAATTAAGCACACGTATTAGGCATAAAGTCAAAATATGTTTATTAGACCCATAAGGAACAAATGGACTATACTTGTATAACTAAATCTCAAATATTTAATTTCATGATCTTTTCCCTCAAGGGGAACCCATGAATCTCAAATATGAAAAAGGGTTTCATAAAAATGAGTGTGTGTATATGTGTATGTGTGTGTGTGTGAGAGAGAGAGAGAGAGGGAGAGAGAGAGAGAGAGAAAGAGACAGACAGACAGAGAAAGAGTAATTTAGGATGATAAGAACAAAGGAAGATGACAATGAAGATCGATGGGAACTGAGCTCGATTTTGGGCATCGTGGTGTGATTTGGGGGATGGAGAGCTAGGTCACCTTTGGAAAAAAAATGTTCTGATTTGAGCATGGGAAATAGTTTGTCCATTTATGCGCATCCAAATTTTTTTGAGGAAAAAAACTGCCATCTATCTATTGATATCCATAAAATTGTAGTCTTAAAGTTATAGGCATAAATCTCAACTTGAGATGTGGCGTTATTAATGGAGGTTAAATGCTAAATATTTTCATATCTACCCTATCAACTGTCTATCCCATTCATGTAAAAATAGAAAAGACTTTAGAATTTAATGCTTTCTGTTTGGATTGGCAAAGAATCTATACTTAAAAAATTTGGACTTACCCAAAAGCTCTCTTAGGGCACGTGTGCATGGCGTGTCTAATTTCTAAGATATTTTGATTTTTAAAACGTAACCCTTTCTCTCTCCACACATCACTCTGCATTACTAACCACCATCGACATTTCTCTCTCTCTCTCACTCGTCTCGCCTCGCCTCATAGAAACCACGATCTACTGATGCTCCAAAAGATCAACATTATGCGTATATTTTTACCCATAGGTAAGTTTTGGCTGATCCGATTTTGTTGGGTTTGATTGTTTAGTATTTAAAATAGGATTTGGGGGCTTCAATATGTTCTCCTAAGAAGGTATATTTGGCGGACATCCCAGTGGGATTTTTTGTTGATTAGTTAAGTTTGTTTCTAAATTATTTAAATCATGCAATTGATGGTAATATGGAAATGAAATTTGGTGTTTTTGAGGTTTGCTTTAGTTCGATTTATACAATATTTCTAAGAAGATGCGACTGTCCAGAAAATTCCACTTTTGAAAGGAGGAAAAATAATATTATTATCTACAATGTTTGATCTTTGAACTCTCTCACATTAACAATTATATTCATTATTTTCTTCTCCAGTTATGGTTGGTATTTTCCTAGACCTAATTTCAATGGGTTTTGTACAAATTGTACTTTTGCATTTGTCTTTCTAAGAATTTTGTAGATTTGGGTGTTGATATTCATTTTCGGTTTAGAAAACCAAGGGTTTAATTTTTTTATTTTGATATATGATTTTTGGGGTTTTTAAGACCATCATTTCAAATTATTTTTTTTAATTATTGTCTGAGGTAAAAAAAATAGTTTTGTTCCAGATAAACTTTCATGATATAATCTATCTATATATTTATTTCTCACTCTGCTGCAACATTGTTGTTAACTATATATTTTGTTGTTTTTATGGGTGTGTTTATGTATTTAATTTTTTCTTACAAATTTAAACTCGCTACTCTCCATTTACAGTGGTTTATTTTATTTTGGTTTTCCAACCAGTTCGATTATTATAAATTAGATGATTGTGTTCTTATCGTAGTATACTTTTGCTTAGTTTATTTGCATTTTAAAATTTATTAGGTTTTGAGTATTTGTTCTTTTTTATTTATTTTGATGTTATTTTTGAATTATACTAATCTCACTTTGTTAATAAATTAGTTATTATAATTTATTACTTGAAGTGGTTGAATTTGGATCTAACTTTAGAGCAGGTTGTAAATGCCAGTGGGTAATAATCACAAGTGATAGTTATATATGTGTGAAATATGATGATAAATTTATTTATTTACTGTTATTCAATTGGACCATAATTTTTTTTGCACACAATGCCCATATGAATAGCTGAGAGCTGAATTATGGATTTTTGATTGTGTATCTCAAAAAGGAGTAAAACATCTTTGAAATTTTGCATTTCTTTAACTTTATGTTCTTTAGTTATATTTATATTTTATGATTCTACACAAACCGACATAATATATGTACGCTTACATTACATTGTTGATATTGTAAATTTCCCACTATTACATATTCTTGATTTTAATCATCTTTTTCTATACTTTATTATTTTGTTCCCTTCACCCTTCAACATTTCCTTCTTATTTAAAATAATAAGTTTTAGATAAAGTTGGCCACACGCCGTGTGGCCTGCATGCTAGTATATAGTACATTTAGTAATATAAATTTACATTTTCTATTAAAAACAGTCATAATAAATATAATCAAATATGATTCTTATATTTAAAGTCTTATGTGAATTAACATTAATAAATATATAATGGTATTATATAAAAAAAATATGTCATGTAAGTACAATATGATGCTTTCTATGACATTATAGCGTCTCATACACCACAAGTCTGAAACCTTTGATTAGTTTAAAGTGTGAAAGGCAAAGCGGGAGCATGAGTATGGTAGACTAATCCAAAATTCTATGATCTGGTTATAGAGGTGTTTACCTCTTGATATAGTTAAGGGATCATTTATCGGAGTAGGTTTACACTAAGTTTGCCGCTTTGGAATGGTGTAGGGGATAGGAATGATTAAGGTGATTTTGTATATGATAGAGTCGATGGTTAGTTATTCAAGAATAAAACATTCGTTTTGAGATTTTTCATGTAGGATACGGACATATACATTCTAATTTAGTGTATTCTAAATTGGTCTCTTTAACTCCCATTGAACATCGGAGTGGGTGCAAGATCATTTTAAGTTATGTTCAAATTTGGAGGTTCTCGACACTCGTGATGTGGACAATCCAAGGAATTTGATATTAATATAGAGATACGTATCTTTTTTGGTTATCCTAAATGTTACATCATACTCTTAAGTACGAGAAGGGTGTTTATTGCATCAATCTCATTTTAAGTCATGCTCAGATTTGGGGGTTCTCGATACTCGTGATTTGGACGAGCCAAGGATGTTTATATTAATATAGAGGTACGTCTCTTTCCTGGCTATCCCAAATGTTACATTGTACTCTTAAGTAAAAGAAGGGTGTTTATTGCATCAATCTCATTTTAAGTCGTGCTCAGATTTGGGGGTCTTCGACACTCGTGATTTGGACTATCCAAGGAAGTTTATATTAATATAGAGGTACGTCTCTTTCCTAGCTATCCCAAATGTTACATAATACTCTTAAGTACAAGAAGGGTGTTTATTGCATCAATGACCAATTCTTTTAGGAGGATTATGTAATAAACCATGAGCCCAAGTGTTAGTTGGACTTTCAAGATAAAATGAAACATCATATTACCAATGTTGATATACCACCCTTAAAAGATGACATACAACTTGATAATGATAATGCACACCTTATCGGAGTGTAAGCATTGCCGATGATCAAGGTACACATGTCACTTATACTGGATAACAAGTATTTCCAAGTCATATTGGGAGCATGAGGAGTCATCATGAATGTTTAGTGTTTTGGGTGATCATTTCGATATGATCCTAGGAAAACACAAATTTAGTCTTTGAAAGTACAACAAGGAATTATGAGATAAGGACTTTTTCTTTGACTTATGAGTATGGCTACTAAAAAGGGATACGATGTATTTGAATCAAGTTTTTAGGCTTATAAATTTGTTGATGGGTTAATACCTATCGAGAAAAAGTGGACCTACAGGATGCTAAAAGATATATGGACGGGAATATGCAAACCTTTAGGGAAAGGGATGTGAAAGGGTTTACTTAGAAAGAGATGGACTGACCATGATAAAAACTTCTCATTGTAGCCATGCTAAAGAATGTCAAGATTATTTTATCGTCAAGACTGCATTCTTGAATAATCGTCTTGACAAGTACATAGTAAAAGTAAAAAATGCAAAGTGAAGTAATCTTGTGATATCCATTTATGAATTTAAGTTAACATCAATATCTTATTTCATTCGATTTGATGAGGTAATCAAGTTTTGATTTTGATCTAAGTCGTAAAAGAACTTATTTGTATTATAAGCATGACAAAAACGTGGTGGTATTTCTAAGTGCAATTTGTGGATAATATTTTCCTAATTGGGAATGAGGAGGGAGTATTGTCATACATAAGAGTGTGGTTTTCCGAATATTTCGATATATAGAACTTAGGGCAAGTTAAGGACATCTTCATGATCAGAATTGCGCACGATCGGTTGTAAAAGATGTTGGGCTTGTCCTAAGTCGGTCATATTAAAGTTGTACACATATGATTAGCATCGAGATTTAAAGAAAATAGTTTTGTTTCAATTATGGAATCATTTTTTTTGTAAATTAATGTCTAAGGAGACTTGATTAGATGGAAGGAATATGGAATATATATAATGCTTGGGTGGTGGGCAGCTTCGTGAATGTTATGTATTGTGTGCATAGATCGAAATCTCTTAGGCCTTCGACATGGTCAACATATTCCTGTTGAATAGTCTTGTACCTTTTAAATGAGAAGACTAAAGTTTTTAGTCAAGATTAGAAATTCCAAGTTTTTTACATCAAATATGTGTTTACACAAGGAGGTTGGGATACAAGTTAGAGGAGTGTGAACTTCTAGATTGCTGGCTTCACAAGGGAGGTCAAAGTTGTTGTCACTTCGAAGATAACTAAAAAGTATATATGGCCCGGTTACTTCCTAAGTACACTTGAGTGAGGTTCTTTCAAGTGAAATTGGCAATTACACTTTTAGTGTTCATAGCGGTATGATTGCAAGTTTGAGAGAACCCGTAACTCGTAAAAGGGTTTAGCACATTAAGCGTAGTTTTCACTTAATACGAGAAATTGAACAAGAATATGATATGTTTATGGCTAAGTTTGTATCAAATAACACTTGATTAATCCTGTAAAGATAGGAAGAAAACCGATATCTATGGGATGGGAGTTATAAAGTTGCAAAAGTAGGGAGGGTGTTAAAAAAAAGTCAAATGTTTGATGTTTTCAATTTAAATATAAAAATTAAACATAATTAAACCAAAGTAAAACTTAGCACAAATTTTAATTTTTATTTAGTACACTCCATGGACCGATAACCCTGAACTAGCTTCGAAAAAACCACAACTGCCCCTTCCATGGTGTCAAATAAAACAAACCACCTTTGTCCAGTCTCCACTGCCAACATCTTGCTGACTACTCTCCTCCACAACCACTTCATATAATCCCCAGGGACATGCCAAACTCTCCCGACAGACTGAGAGGGACAGGTCGACGGACACCGATTCTCCCACAGAGATCCAAGCAATATACGTAGGTGCTCGGTCAAAATGTATATCGGAAAGAAATTTAGTGTCCGAGGTGGCACGACCTGTGCCCAACCAAATTGGCGTAGAAGCCACCAAGGGAAATAAAAAGAGGTCTGACTGAGACCAACCAACCGCACATATGAGTACTCCCCTAGCTCCAGAACAGGCAGTAACTGCTGCCACCGAGGCACTGACCAGTACAAATTCCGAGCCCCATGCTCCACAAACTAATTCTCCCAGCTCGTAATATCCAAGACAACATAGAAAAAGTGACACGAAAAGAAGTTGGGTACAATCGATAAAGGATATTCTGGAGTTCTGGAGGAGTCACCAAGCGGAGTCTTTTAGACAACCACATGAACATAATCACAGGGCTACCCCTCAGAAAGTCATAACGACCTTCTTTCCAGGCGTTCAGGCCATTCAGGGTCTCTGCCAGTATCATCGCCACAGGATTGCGACGGTATGACATCCACGAAGTAATGGCTGCAAGTTGCGGGTCCACCAGCAGTTCCCTAGTCACCAGGAACAATTTTGAAACCATTCCCAGAGCAATGGCTTCAGCATCGCCAGCATCACTTACTTCCCATAAATGCACGGACTGCTGCACCTCCGGGAGGGAGATCATTCCTCCAGTAACCAACGATCTGGCCGCCGATCTTGCAAGGCTAAGAGATAGTGGTCAAGTAAGTAAGAATGCGAAGGTGTGATGAAAACACTCCACCCTTACCCCTTTTTATACTTGAGAACCCTCACAAGAGACATAATCCCTGCAGAAATCAAAGGGAATCCTACCCCCCAAAATACAAAAGGCTGAAGAGGGTACCAATCAAAGCTTTGAATTGATGGGACTGGACTGAACTGCTGATAGGCAGGACAGGGTGCATGCCGATCAAAAACCCCTATTTTTAGAAATTTCCCTTTTTTCCTCTTTTGACAAATTAGAAAATTCAATAAAAATAAATTGATATTCTCAACAGAATTTCAAAACCCCCTTTCCTTCATATATAATTTCCCCTTTTAATTAAAATTTTTCCTTCAAAAATTCCAAAAATACTCCTTTTTACGGTCTCAACAGCAAAGTGAAAAGCGCATGTGCATGCATTCATTCATCATTAATAAAAGATAATAAAAAACTCCATTACATGGCATTAATTTGTTTTCTGTGTTACATCAATTTTGTAGGAAATAAAAAGAAAAAGCAAAAAAACAACGAGACTCAGCCCGAACCCACATTCTCTCCCTCTCTCCCACCTACCTTTCTCTATAACAGCTTCTACCCCTGCGACCTGCTCTCTTTCCCCTACGGAGATACGATGCACCACCACTACCCGAGCCAGGGTCTTCTTCGAACGAAGCAGATGGCACCAAGCAAGAAGGAACATGAATCGCATATCAAATATGGGCAGTCATCAAAGATATCAAGTCTCTGATATCTCTTAGACAAGTGGTTGACACTCGGACATACTGCAAGAAAAAGGAAAAATCAGTATCAAAGAAGGGATGACCAAAACAGAAAAGAAAAAAAGAGAAGAACAGAAAAGTATGCCGCAGGTCGGTGGACCTCCTCTGTTAAACCCAACTCCTCCGGATCCATCGCATGAGGACGATGCAACATAGGTACTATCCCTCCATCAGCCCACCAGATGTTATATGAAGGAGAATGTAACCACACAAAAGTAACCTCTGAGGTCGCCGCCACCGCAGATGTCGTCGGATCGTCGCTATTATGAGAAGATCCCACCGCCCGACTCGAACCCGCAGGAGGGAAAGGCATGGAATCATATATGCTAGGCTCCATCAACCAACTCGTCACAAAGTTCATATAGTCATACAGCGCAGCCATATCAGTGTACAATAAGTAGGACTCACCGATCATCGACGCGATTCTCGCATCCTCCGATAGCAGTCTTTCCCACCTCATAGACGTAGGAGGCTGTGCAGGTGGCACCACCACCTCCTCCTCAGCAATCTAGAGAACCACCCTCTCCCCGAGATACCAGGAATGGCTGAACTCATGCGCCAGCAAATGCCTCATCTGCGCATTCACCCCGGTCGTCCCCACATCCTGAATGGCTGTCCCTCAGAAAAAAAGGTCACCTGAAAATATCCAAGCAGGAATAAATCAATACAAGATCAGAAAGCACAAAAACCAAGACTGAAAATGGAAAGAGTCTTACCCTACCACTGGTCAGGTCATTCAAGACCAGACGCACTGCCTCCAGAGAGAGAGATCCCTTCGACTGCTGATTGGCCTTACGTCATCGATACAATTGGAAGGAGTCCCCAATAGTGTCATCCTTCAGAGCAATCAGCGGGGTATGTCACCCAATGACCTCATAAAACCATGTATGTCAAAAATAATAATTCACAAAGAAAAAGACACGCATAAGGAAAATGCAAATGCATGAAAGGAAAGAGAGAATGCATGAAAAGAAATGCGCAAATTGAAGAATACCTCAAGAAGGTACGTGGCTCCAGTAAAGGTCTACCGGAAGCATCGGCTGAATGCATCCAGAGAAGAGCAAACGGTCGCCAAAGTCAGACTCCCCCAATCATAGAAAGGGATGTTCGAAAACATCCTCTAGTTTGACAAGAACCACAAATGGACGACGTCGCCGCTCGACGCCACCATGAAACCTCCCAACACCAGCAAAATAAATAATCTGGCCATCTGCCTCACTTGTAGCCCGTCCTTCGCATCAATCAGCCTCCATAATAGGACATCCTTCAGCAGGGATAGCTGGATATAATCCCCAGAAACTATCCTCCCTACATCACCAAGTTCCGCATGCACCACCTCCGATCTACCCCACAAAGAGCGATCCACCTCTATCTGCTCTCCATCACAATCCATCCCCAACAGTCGCTGCACGTCTATAGGAGTCACATTCATCTCCCCGAAGCCAAAATGGAAGGTGTGGTTAGTATCCCACCAACTCTCCCCCATAGCGCACAGGACCACTATCGAACGAGGCATCTTATCCAGTGCAGATGCCAACCTCCCAAAACTCTCTGATGATATCACCCAATGCACCAGAGCTGGGAGATGCTCCCAAACATCCCTGAGCCCCATCGTCCCACTGGCGCACATGTTCTTCAAAGAAATATCAGACTGGTAAAAAGGAAAAATATCATCAGAAGTCAAGAAAGAAAGAAAAATCACCAAAAATAAAGGAATGCCAAAGGTCGAGTTACTTACATAACCGCCAGGAGTCAGTCTCGAAGAGCGATGATGCGACGGCTCCCGCAGCAATGTCCGCTCATCCGCAACAGGCTCAAATGCATCAAATGAGTTCTCACTCCCCAAAGCAAGAGGCGCCCTGGCCCTCCACTCCACATTCACCCAGTCATCAACGGTCAACCACTCCCTGTGGACTGCAGTGCTCACAAAAGCGACCATTTCTTAAAGATCGGAATGCTAGAAAGATTTGCAAAGTAATCGCAGAAGGAGAGAAAGCAAAGGATCTGTGAAAAAAAGGGATTCACCCCCTTTATATAGGATGCCAAATGCCATGCTGATTGGCACTGATCCCAACCATACCGATCGGCACTGACTCCTTACCTTCTCAAGGTAGTCCAAAAGTCTGTGCCACTGCCGAATGGCACACCTCATACCATGTCGGTCGGCACCCCCCTTACATTTCGTACAAAAAATCCTCAGAAAATTTCTAAAAGTCCCAGGAAGGATTCAGAACATTTTCACTAGGAAAATTTCTCATTCCCTCAAGCAGAACCCCTCGTTCCCAGCGGAATCCTCAAAAACAAAGTGAATCTCCTCCCATCAAAGCTCCGGAGGATCTCTATGGATCACCTCCTCACTTCCCCAGTGGAGTTTTTACAACACCAAAATTGGTTGTTCCCCTCTGCGAGGCCTCCTAAAGAAATAAAAGCTTCCCCAACTATCAGATCCCTAGCTCAGATCAAAATCATAAGGCACTTTCTCCAGCAGAATCAAAATCCAATGTTTATCCACTCTTTGGTCAGAATTGACCTCGATCTTGGATCATCACTTGAGTTAGGTCAGAATTGAAATCGGTCCTCGGTCGTCACCACTCTTAGGTCATAATGGACCAAGGTTTTGGATCGTCACCTGAGTTAGGTCAGAATTGACCTCAGTCCTCAGTCATCACCACTCTTAGGTCAGAATTGACCTCGGTCTTGGATCATCACCTGAGTTAGGGCAGAATTGACCTCGGTCCTCGGTCGTCACCAGTTTTAGGTCAGAATTGACCTCGGTCTTGGATTGTCACCATAATTAGGTTAGAATTGACCTCGGTCCTCGGTCGTCACCACTTTTAGGTCAGAATTGTTCTCAGTCTTTGATCGTCACCTAAGTTAGATCAGAATTGACCTCGATCCTCGGTCGTCACCACTCTTAGGCAAGAATTGACCTCGGTCTTGGATCGTCATCTGAGTTAGGTCAGAATTGACCTCGTTCCTCGGTCATCACCACTCTTAGGACATAATTGACCTTGGTTATTAGATCTTCATGCTAAGCCCATAGAATTGGCTGTGACCCATAGAATCGGTCACCCTCATCATTTAAGCCCGCAGATTTGGCTTTGACCCATAATATTGGTCATCCTCCAGCATCACTTCAGGTCCTCAGAATAGACCTAAACCTTTTATTGTCATTCAAACCATTCCCAGCACACCCCTCAGGTCCTCAGAATTGGCCTCAACCCTCTGAATCGGTCATACTCCCTCAAAAGCATCATGTAGTGTCTATTCGACGGTTATCATTTGTCCCAAAGTCACCCATCGAGGGGATCTGTAGACACCCCATTCTTTTACCCCTAACTCTCCTTAGGTCCCTAGTACCCCCCCTTTCATCACTACAAACCCAGGTCATACCCCGAGTACTAAGCTAGAAGCCATCGAGCACTCCTAGGCTTCGTTTGACCAAAAATTCAAACTCTTCAGCTCGACCAAGGCTAAATGAATCTTCAAAGGGCACTAAAATCCCTTTCCAACGGTTCATCCTGTGCGGGATTCCGACTTACCATGCGGACGAACGACCCTTTGCGTCCAAAACTTGATCTAGAGGCCACCGGGCGCTCCCGGGCTCTCTTTGACCTAAGTCAACTCTTCATCTCAACCGAGGCTGAATGAATATTTAAAGGGCACTAAAATCCCTTTCAATGGTTCATCCCGTGCGTAATTTTGACTTACCATGCGGACGAACGATCTGTTTGACTCCAAGAGATCACCGAATGATTCCAGGGACCGATTGACCAAAGTCAACTCCCCAAACCGGGTCAAACTCTTTGGAATGTCAAAGTACATCCCCTAACCTTTCCAATGGTCTGCCCCGTGCCTGATTCGGACTTACCATGCCGACGAATGATCGGTTTGTGTCTGAACGATTCCCCGTCCAATGGACCGACGTGTGACA
The DNA here is from genome assembly GCA_949130495.1 of Sambucus nigra. NCBI lineage: Eukaryota > Viridiplantae > Streptophyta > Magnoliopsida > Dipsacales > Adoxaceae > Sambucus > Sambucus nigra. The sequence continues at coordinate 382,733,903 of OX422224.1, forward strand.
CCCCGACTAATTAAATACCGGGTAGCTACTCCTTTATTAAAATAATACAAAATGTCAAGTTGGTCCAGTTAACAGCATCACTGTCGAAAACATTTTAATCATTACTAACCACCTAGTATTTAAAAAGTAAGATGTCAAATTTTAAATTAAGTCTGATTAACATATAATAAAAGAATTAGGAAAGAATATCATAACCATACACCATAAAGTCTCAATAAAGTAACCAACAAATAATAATAAGTCCTGAGGAAAACTCCTCACAACAATCCCACCACTGAAATAAATAAAATAGTATATCCTGAATTAATTACATGCCAAAAATCTGAATAACTGAAATATGAAATGTCTCTAATAGAAATGGGCGACATGCCCTACAAATGATGAAAACTGAATAGAATCAAGAAAAAATAAGCGTCTACTAGCAAGGCCCTGTAACTTCCACAAACAGCTACAGCTCATCACCTGAATGGAAATCCTATGCATGGTGTCCTTATGGCTGGGAACCTAAAAGGTTTTTACAAAAATAGATTTGAAAGCAAACGGGTCAGAGCCCGAAAGTGGAGAGTATTTTAAATACAGCAAGTGCTTTAATAACATTAAAACAAAGAATGAAAAATACATGTTAGGACGTGCTCTCACATGAAATACTCACCTCTCGTCTAATCGTGCACTCCTAACATACAATACCCATCTAAGTGGTATTTATATCTAACTAAACCGACATAAGTTCTAACCCATCTACTCGATTCATAATATGAATTCCCAATGTTATCACTTAAATAGATAGCTTTACTTAAACTCGAATTCTCAATTATTAGCATTACCATTTACTCGAGGTTATCCCCTTATTTATCTTCTCAAGGAGTTACTATAAATTATTCTCATAATTAAACATGACAAGTCTGTTCATTTAACCGTATATCATTCACATCATAAATATACAATACAAGCACCCCGAGACTAAGCTGCAGTGCACACATACTCTGCGATCCATCCCGGTACATCACGTACATAAGGATCACGCATTCCGAATCTCTCAGGAATCGTTCTCAGATAACAACAATCACAAACAATGGAGGCGAACACAGTCACATCACATGGGTCACGCACATACCTACGCTCCCATGATCAGCAGACTTATTAACTTCCCAATAAGTCCTTCTCTGACCTTTGTTCTCGAGGTACCAATCTATATCCCCCCTTAGGCACACAAAGAATAGATGGCCCTAAGCGAACGTAAACCTCCCGTGATAGCAAGCATGGTAGGTATGTCATACACATAAAATCATATACATATACTAAGCATACACACATCTTAGTAATTACCATAAATTATTAGTGGTATACTTCTCATTCCCATACAAACTTATAATGTTACACAATTCTCATATACCCGGTTAATACAAATATTTAAGTCGTCAATAATCCTCACATCGTATATAGTCACTAGCGTCCTAATCGAAAAATATCATTTGGTTCACTCCTCATTATATCCCAATTCTCCCAATTATACCAAATAGTTAACAAGGGAAGGTTATCTCTACAATTAAATATGGTTACGGGACACTAGAAATCGAATCAGGCCAAAAAGGCCAATCTGTCAACTCGTTAGAACTCTCGTTCGAACGAGGTCGTTCGAACGAGAGTTCGTTCGAACGAAGTGGGCATCTAACGAGATCTCGTTCGAACAAAAGGCATCGAACGAACATCCCACTCGTTAGAAGTAAAACTGTCAACTCGTTAGAAGCTCGTTCGAACGAGCTCGTTCGAATGACCTGGGCAGGCCTTCTAACGAGGTGACAGTTTCGAGCCCAGAATTCTCCTATTTCTCTTTTCCCAATTTTCTTCACCTCTAATCTCATCTAAACATCATTCCAACAGTAGTTCAAGGTTTCTAATCATTCCTAAACGTACTTAAGTCATATAATAACATTTATATGGGGTCAAATCATCCTAAACCACATCTAATCATCAAATCTCCCCAATTTTTCCCAAATCTCATGAACATGAACCCTAGAAATTTAAAGTCATCAATAGACATAATTAAATCCATTTTTGTGATATAAAAGATGTATTTCTATCAGAATAATCACCCAAACATAATTCTACATGCAATTTCCTTATCAAAATGTGAATTTCTAATTCCAATTCAATGCGTTTTTGTCAATCTCCCAAAACAATGCAAATTTTTATAAATTTCTAAGCATGGAAGAAACATTCGTTGTAAATAACGTAATTAAACCACTTGCCTTGGATTTTTTGCTGAATTTGGTATTGAATTGATGAAGGTTGTTCTCTCCTTTTTCTCCCAAGGTTGAAGGTTGAAGATGAAGGTTGTGTTTCTCTTTTTGGGGACTTCTCCTAACCTCTCCTAAAACTCCCGTTGTCCTAAACTCAGTTAATTGCTAGTAATAGGTTAGTGGGTTCTGAAATTCCCTATTTTAAACTCCCAAAATTCGTTGGTCATAAATCTCCAAATTCCAAAATTACCAAACTACCCTTTTAAGTTGCCGGTATGGCCTAACAATGCCCCGGGACCCAAACTAAACCCCCGGCTAGTGTTTTCTGACTATTTCGACCCTTCCGGACACGTTGGCGCACTCAAAATGACCATATGGTTGATAAAAATAAAATTCACTTTTTAATTAAATAATGTCCCTGGCGCGACTGTCACACGCGTCCCAACAAAATTTCCAAATTGCAGTATTTTTATCTCACGACAAATTCAATATTTTCAGTATTCATATAACGTCATATGTACACATTATAGTCAAATACCAACCCACATCTCGTTAGTATTTTATCCGAATTAATTCTCAATTAATACACATTTAATTTAATTAATCCCATAAATAATTATCAATAAAAGTACGGGGTATTACACGACTAATGCTTCCGATCCATATTTGACCCAAAGTCAACTCTTGAACCCGGGAGCGGTCCAAAGGACTTTCAAATGTCTCTGAATTACCTTTCCAATGGTCCACTCCGTGTGTGATTCTGACCAACGGTTTGCCCTCGGCAGCCAACTTTCTGAAAAGGCCTAAAACACACTACCGAATGGCAGGTTCCAGACCCTGCCTATCGGCAGGTACCGATAGGAAGGACCAGGTCTATGCCGATCGGCAGTGACCTGGGCCTATAAAAGGAGGCCTTCACCTCATTTGCAAAGAGGAGCCCAGATCCGAAAAAAATCGCTCTCAGCGAATCCAAAAATCCTCCCTCGAAGACAACGCGATTTCAACATCCAATTCCCTTTCTAACTTCCACTTTTCACCATACTTTTCATCAAACTTAGTGAATTAGACACTCTCCATCATCATCCAAGTGCAAGGACTTCTCTCCAACATTCAAGACCAGGCTCAAGATCTTCAAGAAGGTCCAACTTTCTCAACTTTCTCTTCAAATTCTCTTAAATTCTCAATAACCTGTTTTATTACTTAGCAATTTTATTATCTCATCTCACACATCCTAACATAATTTTTATTTAGTATTATTGCACATATCTTATTTTCATATAAATAAAAAATCCAAAAAAACAAGAAAAAGGAGGTTTGCTCATAAATTCCAAATAGGGATTCTCATACTTTTCTCACACTTTTCTCACAACTAAAATACTTTTTCTACACACACACACACTCATAAATAAGAGATCCCCCATTTGGATTTATAGAATAATTTCACCCCTCATTTTTTATGCGAACTACGTGGACTTTGATTCCTTTATAGGCTATGTAGGCATCTCAGGGCAAAACTCGAGACTCGAGTCGTATTCTCACTTTCTCTCTCATTTTCTATCTTATCTAAATCTAATTTTCTTATATTCTATATACTTGTTCTTAGTGATGTATGACTTCATATGCGTTATCGTTCCATTATAATGATCAACGTAAGGGTAATCAAGTAAATCTTATTTTCTAATATTATTTTTATACCTTCCTACGGATGAATCTCTTTATCTCTCCCATGATACAAGTTGAGGATTCCTATTTCCACTATATATATACACATGCACACATATCACGAGGAAAATAAAAAACAACCATGAGAGACCGAAAGGGCGGAATGGGTGCCTAACACCTTCTCATTTCATAACTTAGCCTCCGAACCCTTCTCGAATCATTTTGGTTTCGTAGGCACCAGTATGTCTTCGGATGCTGTCCTTCGGGATGGCTTTCCCTTTTTTTTCTTTTGTCTGTTTTGAGTAAAATAGACTAGCGACTCTAAATATCTCAACATTTTTACACCTCATCTCAAAGGACGTCGGTCGAAGCTCTCCCTAGAGGGACATACGAGACCCGAGGATTCTCGTTCATGCGCCCGCCCGCAGTGAGGATCGGGGATGGCCACAGGGGCGACTCTACTAGGGATATGTATGTTTTGAGGGCTTGACTCTATTTATATGGATGTTATATTTTTTTATATTTCCCCTATATCTGCATGTTCCCCTTTTCCATGTGTATCCCATTCTTATGCTTCTGTTCACACACTTGTAGAAAATTCTCCATGTACAGTTCACACCACGTGCACCTAGGATCACATATATCCACATGTTTCACACATCACCTATCCATACTTGGTGTACCTTTGGTACTTGTACTTTTCTCCCAATTTGGCATAATCAAGAAAAGCATTCTCATCATAAGAAACTAATAAGATAATCATGCATGATTCACACGACATCACCAAAGAGCATTGTTATTGACCAAATTTTACCCAGTAACTGGAGGGTCACTTCATGATGGGCGCTGGTCCGACAGTGCATAGTTAGCTAAGTGATGTGACTCTCACCTTCCATAGGCCAAGTACCTTTGATGTATATCGAACGGTTCCCCCGCATCGTACCCCTTGACCGAAGTCATGATGGGAGGTATATCGCAGGGAATTCGTTAACATACGCCGAGTATATCAAATTCTCTCTCACATGTACCGTTCCCACGAGGTATATAGTGAGGTAATTCACGTACACTCAGGTTTATCTAATGGCTTGTCCACATGTACTGATTACTCGCAAGAGGAAGACGTATATCGTGGAAGTCATGCCAAAGGGGGGAACCCATTCTGATTCAACCAACCAACTTCATACCCGCATATAGGTGTCAAACCTAGGACACACACTTTAGATTGCTGGTTTTAACCCGAAACTCTGCCGAAATTTCGGGTCGGCCTACCGCCCAAATTTTCATGCATTTTTAAAATGCGACCCTATCCATGAGCCTGGTTACAAGTCTAGCTGTAGCTTCGCATATATTAAAAAACCCCATTTTTCCAGGCTCATGTCCCGTCCGGCATTTCATTTAGGAGAATTAAATACAAGTGAGAATATAATAATTGAAATAATCATGGTGAGTTATGTCTCCAAAAACATTTCTCCCTTATTTATCAAAAATCCAAAAATAGTTTCTTCCCTTTTTCTCAAAAATAAATCCCATTCTTTCCCTTCTCAAGTCAATCGCAAGCCCTTGGCTTCGATCTCCAGTCAAATCACCCCGAAATTTCATCTGTTCCTCTACTAATTCTTCCGAGTTCGAAATCCATTCACTTTCCATGGATAATACTGATCAAGTAGCAGTCATACAGCCGGATCTGATGACAGTCCTAGCTCAACTCATGTCCAAGATTGACAACCTCCAAACTAAGGTCCGAGAGATGCAACGAAACTAGGTTTCTATTCCACAAGATCTCGAGGCCCTATTCCCTCAAGCTATGGGTCCGCCCGAGCCTCTCTGGGTTCCCGAAGAATATTCGCACGCTCCACATTCCCCTCCTATCAATGGGCCATCGCCTACAAGACTTTTGAAGCCAAATATTGCCCAGCCTGTGGCTAACCTGCCTATGGTCGTTGATCCAAAAGAGGAGGAGTTGAATAAAGTCAAAGAGGATCTCAAGATGCTCGCCAAGAAGTTCGACCAAGTCAGAATCTCTGGGAATTACATAGACTACACCCACATGTCTCCTTATCCTAAAGAGAGGTTACACTAGAAGTTCAAGATGCCAAATATTGAGAAGTTCAGAGGGAGTGGACCTTCGATTGTTCATCTTCGCAGTTATCATCATTCCATGACTCTACTAAGGGCTTCTGAAGAAGTGATGGACCAATTATTTCAGCAAGCTTTGAAGGATAGTGCCCTCCGATGGTTTTTGTCTCTCGAGGAATCCAGAATCCGTAGCTGGGAGGATGTAGCTCGAGAATTCATGTCGTAGTACAAATACAACAAAGAGCTTGAGGTCACTCGTTGTGATTTAGAGCTGATCAAACAGAACCTTGGGGAATCAGTCAGTAAATTCATAACCCGATGGAGGGAGCAACCAGCTACCATGACCAATCGGCCATCTGAGGAAGAACAGGTCAACATAGTGAAGAAGAAATTCTTGCCCCATATTCGAGCGACGATGGGAGGACAATACTATCCCCACTTCCGAGCTCTCAGAGAACCGGGAGTAGAAATCGATGAAAGCCCTCTGAAAATAGAGATTGAACCGAAGAAGGTGTACGGACAGTTCACCCCTAGAAAGTATGATAAGCCTGCCAATGCTACGGTCTCAACCATTAACAACATCTCTCAACCGACCACATCATGGGCACCAGAAAGTCACCCTGCCCCCATCCAAAGGGAATACACTGAGATCTATGCTCCCCTCTCCAAAGTTTACCAATCCCTGTTAAGCCGAAACCTCATCAGACCCTTGGATCCTCGTCCATTGCCAAATCCACTCCTAAGAACTTCAAGGTCGATGCTCATTGAGCCTTTCACCAAACTACTCGCCATACCACCGACCAATGCTTTCACCTACGAAAAATAATCCAAGATCTCATTGACCGAGGTACCATCACCCCACCAGCCAATCCTAAGACAAAAACTACTCATAATCCACTCCCAAATCATGCCAATGCCATCTTCTTAGAAGAAAACCCAGATTTCGATCCCTCAACTCAAATCACACCCATATACTCTCCTAAAGCTATTTAAATTTGCCCATATTTCCTCCTACACCCTACTAGCCTCGCTGATCAGGCACTGTCACTCCTTCCTAGAGCATGCATCGCTGTCCGTACCCATTATGAAAATGGAAACATGGAATTGTGAGAAGTGTTAAACCAACTCCTAGAGTTCGGGCTAAAATTGCCCTCACAGATGGTCATCGATTGCCAGAGGTTCAGTACACTGTTCTTGAAAGCATGAAAATGGGTCCGAGATTCAGACAAGTGGGTGGTACCAACCGATGAAGTCGTCCTAGATGATATTGTCCAGATTATGGCAGAATTATTTGGGCAAACCAATATCATTTGTAGTATCACCGGGTTACTTGATACTTTGAAGCTACAAGGGCGCTTGGTCCCTTCAACCATACATATCCCCACAAAATGGGAAGACCTGTATGAAGAAGCCGTTGAAGTTGTGGAATGCATTGACTTTACATGGAAAGACAAAATTGTTTCCACCGGGTGGGGGGAAGAATTCAAAGATTCGAGTGAAGAACAAGCTTCAGGAAGAACTAGCCTAGTAGCCGACATATGTGGGATGATATCATTTGAACAACACCTCGGAGAAATAAATTGGGTGATAGAACAACCTGAGATTGGCGAGGAAACGGGGTTCATGTTCTTCCTTTCTTCAGTAAATCACATGACCAGATCAGGGAGACATTACCAGGTTCGAAGCTGACTACCACCAAATGACAAAGGGAAGGGCGTTGAAAACCTTCCTATGCCAGAGATGACCATCAAGGAGAGCAAGATCCTCAATCAACTGAAGAAAACTCAAGCTAACATCACTATATGGGGGCTTTTCATGTCTTCCCAGCTACACATAAATGATTTTATCAAGCTACTCACTAGACCCAAAGTTCCTCCTTCTACCACACCCGAGGAAGTGGTAAATCTGGTCGGATCCTTGACCTCTACCCGAATTCTATCATTTTCTGAAGAAGAAATCCCTAGAATTGGGCCAAATCACAATTATGCACTCAACATCTCCTTCGAAGTTATGGAGAAGGTCGTTCCACTCTCTCTTGTCAATAACGGATCTGCCTTGAATGTCTGCCCACTAAGAACCTTCAAGTGTTTAGGCCTGAAAGAAAGCGACCTCGCTCCAACCTCCGCCACTGTACGTGCCTACGATAATACCCGTAGGGAGGTGATGGGATCCATAAAACTTGTAATAGGGGTTGGCCTTATAACCCCTGTCTTGAATTCCATGTCATAGACATCCCAGCTTATTTCAACCCATTGCCCGGAGAACCCTGGCTCCACGGTATCAAGGGTGTGTCTTCCTCACTCCATTAGAAATTGAAGTTCTTCGTCGATGAGCAAGTCATCACCATTTTGGGCGACAACAAAAATGTCGAGGGTGCAAGCACTAGCAGACCAATCCTTGAGATACAACACGATCCAAATGATATGATCCTATCAGGATTCTGAGTTGACCCACTCCTACTCCCGGCAAGGGATGGTTTTAAAGAAAGAGTTTGTCCAAAATATGACCCTTATGTCAACGTCAATGTGATTCAGATGTTTAGAAATATGCACTACATGCCCAGACAGGGGCTAGGGCAAAGGCAACAAGGGATACTTGATCCCATTGAACTGAAGAAAGATTTCCCTCCTTGTGACTTGGGGTATCAACCATCAGAACCAGAACTCAGAATGATCCCCTAGTCTCGACCAAAGAGAAAATTAGACTGCATCCAAACTATCCCAGGAGACTCCTTGAATGGACGATTCATCAAAGAATGCGAAGACTTCCCCTTTTGTGGTTTTTCAGAACCGTGGTATGGCCACACAGACAAGAATATGAAGCCTGGAATGCAGATCTTTTTCCAAGATAGCTACCCATGGGCCGAAAGTTTTCAACACCGAGCATAACCACTCGTCAAAGATATCCAAGAGACTGAGGAAAGTGATTCCGAAGATAGCTACTGGGGCTCGCACTCTGCATGGTTCATTCAGGAGCTACATCAATGGATCCATCCCATCTGATTAAAGCTGTTGAGACACCCCTCCTCAATTGGCATGCTGTGCCAGTTATACCTCATGAAGTCTCCCCTAACCCCAATGTTTACTCTATTTTTTCTTCGATTGTCTATCCTTGTTCAAATGTAATCGAGACCTCTTTTGATAAGGTTCTCAATGTTGTTTTTACTATCAATGAAATAAATGAATATTATGAGTATCTTGTTGTTCCTTACATTAATTGTTCGGATTCCAATCAAACTTTTGATGATGATGATTTTGTAAATGAACATTTCTTAACTGATCTAAATAAGGTTAATGATAAATAACAAAACTGCATTCAAGTTAATGAAGAGGATATTGATGTTATTAATCTCGGTTCTAGTAGCCAACTGCGCGAGATTAGGATAGGGGCTACCCTTGACGAGCATGAGAGCGCACAACTCAAAGAATTGCTAAAGGAATTCGTGGATGTCTTCGCATGGTCCTATAATGATGTGCCCGTCATTGATCCTGAAATAACTCAGCACGAGATACCCACTCCCCCAGATTACAATCCGATTAAATAAAAATTGAGAAAGCTCTGCACCGAATGGTCGTTCAAGGTCAAAGAAGAGGTTGTCAAAAAGTTGAACATGGGCTTCATTCGTGTGATGGAATATCCCACGTGTCTAGCCAACATAGAACCTGTGTCGAAATCAGGAGGGAAGGTTTGGATGTGTGTGAACTACTAAGATTTAAACAAAGCTTCTCCAAAGGTTGATTATCCGCTACCCAATATCGACATGATCGTGGACAACACATCCAGTCATGCTCTCAAGTCATTCATCGGCGGGTTTGCCGGATACAACCAAATTAAGATGCACCCAGACCACCATGAAAAAACTGCATTCATTACCCCATGGGGAACCTTTTGCTACACCGCTATGCCATTTGGTCTCAAGAATGCTGGGGCTACCTACCAAAGGGTTGCCACGACCATCCTGAATGATCTGATTCACAAAGAAGTCGGGGTTTATGTGGATGGTATGATTATCAAGTCCAAAACTAGAGAAGGTTATGTTCCTGCTCTTCGAAAGTTCTTCGAATGACTGCAACGGTATCAGATGAGAATCAACCCACAGAAATGTGTCTTTGGCATTACAAAGGGAAAACTCTTGGGATTCATGGTCAGTGAGAAGGGGATAGAAGCAGATCTTGCAAAGCTGAAGGCCATACTTTAGATGCCACTGCCCCGAACAGAGAAAGAAATCTGAGGTTTTCTTAGGAAATTGCAATATATCAGCCGGTTCATCAGCCAGCTAACCTCCATCTGTGAACCAATCTTTAAGATCCTCCGAAAGGATTATACCAAGCTTTGGAACAAGCCCTGTCAAGAAGCTTTTGACCAAATCAAACAATTTCTGACCCAACCTCCAGTGCTCATGCCACCATAGCCCGATCTCCCTTTGCTTTTATACCTAACCATAACTGACACTGCAGTTGGGGATTTGCTAGCCCAATACCTTGAAGACTCCTGTAAAGAAAGAGCCATCTATTATGCCAGTCACAAATTGGTCGGGTACGAGGTCAACTACACTGGTTTGGAAAAGGCGTGTGTCGCACATGTTTGGGTCACCCCAAAGTTGTGACACTACATGCTCGCCTTCCCCATCAAACTTGTATCCCGAATGGATCCCATCAAATACCTGCTTGAGAAACCCTCCTTATCCATTTGAATGGATCGATGGTTGATGCTCCTAACCAAGTTCGATATCATGTATGTCACACAGAAAGCCATTAAAGGAAGATCCATCTTTGACTACCTCGCTGATTACCCCATAGAAGAAGCAGATGTCTGGATATCCAAATTCCCGGATGAAGATATACTCTACACCGCTCAAGACCACCTTCGATGGAAAATGTTCTTTGATGACGTTGCCAATAAAAGGGATATGGCATTGGGATACTTCTGATCGCCCCTAATGACTCCCACACTCCCATCGCCATCAAATTGGATTTCTCTTGCACCAATAACATGACGGAATACGAGGCATGCACAGTAGGCCTCAAAGTTGCTCTCAAGAAAGGCATTAAATACCTTGATGTCTATGGGGATTCTGCACTCATCATCGGTCAAGTGATTAGAAAGTGGAAAGTCAAGCACAAAAAGCTCCAACCCTTCCATGCCCACTTAGAAGAGTTAGCCTCCTAATTTTGATATATCACCTTCCATTACCTACCTCGAGCAAAGAATAACCTAGTTGATGCTCTCGCTACCTTGGCCTCCATGGTCGACATGCCTGAAGGAATCACAATGACCCCCTTCCTAGTTCAAAAGCAAGACAAACTAACCCACTGCTACCATATTGAGCTTGTCTCCACCGATGATCCCAAACTAGTTGATTGCTAGTATTACGATATCTGGTGCCTCCTCAAACATGGTAGGTATCCCGAGGGTTCCAACAAGAAAGACCAAACGACCCTCTAAAGACTGGCCGCCCAGTACATCATCTGTCATAAAACTCTACTCAAGAGGAACTTCGATGGAACTCATCGACACTGTATCGCAGGGGCTGAGATTGAGAAGATAATGCAGAAGATCCACAATGAGGAATGCGGGCCCGACATGAACGGTCACATGCTTGCCAAGAATATCATCTGAAAGGGCTATTAATGGACCACCATGGACCAATATTTCACCGCCTATGTTCGGAGATGCCTTAAATGCCAATAGTTCTCCAATCTTCAACACCTGCCTCAGCGAGAATTATACAACACGACCTCTCCCTGCCGTTCTCCACCCGGGGTGTCGAAATCAGAGGGAAGGTTACACCAAAGGCTTCAAACGGATATGAATTCATCCTAGTTGCCATTGATTACTTCACCAAATGGGTCGAAGCTGAGTCATACACAGTATTAAACGCCAAGAAAGTGGCCAAATTCCTTGAGAAAAATATCATCTGCCGATATGGGGTTCCGCAAGAGTTAGTGTCAGATAATGGGTTGCACTTTGAAGAAGAAGTCACATAAGTAGTCAACGAGTACAGGATTCAGAGACACAAATCTTCTCCCTATCAACCTCGGACCAATGGTGCAGTTGAAGCTACCAATAAGAACGTCAAAGCCATCATCAGCAAGATGACCGAAAGCTGTAGGGATTGGGCCGATCAGATCCCGTACGCCCTCTAGGGCTATCGAACCTCAATACGAACCTCTTCTGGGGCTACCCCTTACTCTCTGGTCTACGACATGGAAGCAGTACTACGTGTGGAGTGGCTAATACCCTTGTTACGCGTCATGCTCGAAAGAAAAGTTAACGAAGAAGACTAGTGCCAAAGTCGTCTCGACGAGATGACCCTCCTAGATGAAAAGAGATTGAAAGCTCTTTACCACATACATGGGTACCATCGCCGAATAGCGCGATCATTCAATAAGAGAGTCAAAGACCCGGTGTCCGGGAAGGGGATTTAGCCCTCAAGGAGATAATAGAACCCATCTGGGACCCCAGAGGGAAATTCAAGCCCAATTGGAGCCTCCCCTATATTGTGAAGAAAATCATATTCGGCGGTGCCGCCATGCTCACTAACCTAGATGGGGAGGAGATGGCTCGTCCAGTCAACTTGGATCGTCTCAAGAAATTCTTCCCCTAGTCTAGAATCTCGGCGCGATATGAATCTTCTCATCTCCCTTCTATTCCAAAAAAATACAGAATTCATCGAAAGTCACAGCAGGATAATCATAAACTTGCTTATTTCATTAATAAGAAATTACAGCACATGTTACATAAGAAAAGGAATGGATCTCCCCCTTCCCCCTACTGCCATAAAAAGCCAAATAAAATCCCCACACCTATTCCCTATTACATAAATAAACTCTCCAAGATTCCTACCCACAGCTACTAGAGGAGCCTGCACCCTCATCATCTACATCCCGGGGTCCCCAAATTTCCCTTGCCTGAACAGAGTGCTGTAAACACTCCATGGACCGATAATCCTGGACTAGCTTCAAAAAAACCACAACACCCCCTTCCATGGTATCAAATAAAAGAAACCACCTTTGTCCAGTCTCCACTGCCAACATCTTGCTGACTACTCTCCTCCACAAACACTTCATATAATCCCCGGGGACATGCCAAACTCTCCCGACAGACTGAGAGGGACGTGTCGATGGACTCCGATTCTCCCACAGAGATCCAAGCAATAGACGCAGGTGCTCGATCAAAACATCTACCAAAAATAACTTTAGTGTCTGAGGTGGCACGACCTGTGCCCAACCAAATTGGCGCAGAAGCCGTCAAGGGAAATAAAAAGAGGTATGTCTGAGACCAACCAGCCACATATATGAGTACTCTCCTTGCTCCAGAACAGGCAGCAACTACCCCCACCAAGGCACTGACCAGTACAAATTCCGAGCCCCATGCTCCATAAACCAATTCTCCCAACTCGTAATATCCAGGCCAACATAGAAGAAGTGACGCAAAAATAAATTAGGTACAACCGATAAAGGATATTTTGGAGGAGTCACCAAGCGAAGTCTTTCAGACAACCACATGAACATCATCACGGGGCTACCCCTCAGGAAGTCCGAACGACCTTCTCTCCAGGCATCCAGGCCTTTCAGGGTCTCTGCTAGTATCACTGCCGTAGGATTGCGATGGTATGACATCCAAGAAGTAATGACTGCAAGTTGCGGGTCCACCAGTAGTTCCCCAGTCACCAACAACAATTTTGAAACTAGGCCTAGAGCAACGGCTCCAGCATCGCTAGCATCACCTACTTCCTGCAAATGCACAGACTGCACCACCGCCGGTAGGGAGATCATTCCCCCAGCAACCAATGATCTGGCCGCCGAAGGCAAAATATGAAAAAGCCCGACCAACAAATCCCTGGGAGTACGGGAAAATTCGGGCAAAGCCGCAGCAACACTGGGATTTATACCCAGCATGGTAGAAAATTCCTCGTAGGTAGGGCAAACTTCATCCAACCTAAAGAGGAATACATGGTCTTCGAGGTACCAGAATTGTACCGTCTCCATCAGTATGTTCCACTCAATAGGCTGATTGTGCCACAAGGAGACTGTACGCATGTTGAAAGCATCATAGTCGACATTATAAGAGAACGTTGCTTCCAAGGCTTCGAGGTAGTTAGCAAACTCAATGCTACCAGGGAGAGCCATCTTGCAAGGCTAAGAGATAGTGGGCAAGTAAGTAAGAATGTGAAGGTGTGATGAAAACACTCCACCCTTCCCCCTTTTTATACTTGAGAACCCTCATAAGAGACATAATCTCTGCAGAAATCGAAGGGAATCCAACCCCACAAAATACAAAAGGCTAAAGAGGGTACCAATCAAAGCTTTGAATTGATGGGACTGGACTGAACTGCCGATAGGCAGGATAGGGTGCTTGCCGATCGAAAACCCCCAATTTTTAGAAATTTCCCTCTTTTCCTCTTTTGTCCAATAAAAAAACTCAATAAAAATAAATTGATATTCTCAACAGAATTTCAAAATCCCCTTTCCTCCTTTATATAATTTCCACTTTTAATTAAAAACTTTCCTTCAAAAATTCCAAAAATACTCCTTTTTATGGTCTCAGCAGCAAAGTGAAAAGGGCATGTGCATGCATTCATTCATCATTAATAAAAGATAATAAAAAAACTCCATTGCATTGCATCTATTTGTTTTTTGTGTTACATCAATTTTGCAGGAAATAAAAAGAAGAAGCAAAAAAACAACGGGACTCAGCCCAAACCCACATTATCTCCCTTTCTCCCACCTACCTTTCTCTCTAAGAGCTTCCACCCCTACGACGTGCTCTTTTTTCCCTACGGGGAGATGATGCAGCACCACTACCCGAGCCAGAGTCTTTTTTGAACGAGGCAGATGGCACAAAGCAAGAAGGAACAGGAACTACATCCCAAATATGGGTAGTCGCCAAAGATATCCAGTCTCTGATGTCTCTTAGCCAAGTGGTCGACACTCGAACTTGCTGCAAGAAAAAGGTAAAATCAGTATCAAAGTAGAGATCACCAAAACAGAAAAGAAATAAAGAGAAGAATATAAAGGTATACCGCAGGTCGGAGGACCTCCTCTGTCAAACCCAACTCCTCTGGATCCATCGCATGAGGACGATGAAGCATAGGCACCATCCATCCATTAGCCAGCCGAATTTTATATTAAGGAGTATGCAACCGCACAAAAGGAATCTCTGAGGTCGTCGCCGCCGTAGATGCCGTCGGACCGTCGCCGCTGTGAGAAGATCCCATCGCCCAACTCGAACCCGCAGGAGGGAAAGGTAGGGCATCATATATGCTGGGCGCCATTAACAAGCTCATCACAAAGTCCATATAGTCATACGGTGCAGCCGTATTAGTATACAATAAGTAGGACGCACCGATCATCGCCGCGATCCTCGCATCCTCCCACAACAGTAGCCCACGCCTCATAGATGTAGGATGTTGCGCAGGTGGCACCGCCACCTCCTTCTCAGCAATCTAGAGAACCACCCTCTCCTCGAGATACCAGGAATGGACGAACTCATGTGCCTTCGAATGCCTCATCTGTGCATTCACCCCGATCGTCCCCACATCCTGAATGGCTATCTCTCAGGGATAAAAGGTCACCTGAAAATATCCAAGCAGACATAAATCAATTCCAGATCAGAAGGCGCAAAACTAAGACTGAAAATTGAAAGAGTCTTACCCTACCATTGATCAGGTCATTCAAGACCTAACGCACCGCCTCCAGAGAGAGAGAGATCCCTTCGACTGCCGATTAGCCTTACGCCATCGATACAATTGGCAGGAGTCCCCAAGAGTGTCATCCTTCAGAGCAATCAACGGGGTATTGCGCCCAATGACTTCATAAAACCACGTCTGTCAAAAATAAGAATTCACAAAGAAAACGAGACGCATAAGGAAAATGTGAATGCATGAAAGGAAAGAGAGAATGCTAGAAAAGAAATGCGCAAACTGAAGAATACCTCAAGAAGGTACGTGGCTCTAGTAAAGGTCTACTGGCAGCACCGACTAAATGCATCTAGAGAAGTGAAAAGGGTCGCCAAAGTCAGACTCCCCCAATCATAGAAAGGGATGTCCGAAAACATCCTCAGGTACGGTAAGAACCACAAATGGACGACGTCTCCACCATAAAACCTCCCAACACCAGCAAAATAAATAACCGGGCCATCTGCCTCACTTGTAGATCGTCCTCCACATCAATCACCCTGCCCAACAGGACATCCTTCAGTAGGGACAACCGAATATAATCCTAAGAAAATATGCTACCTACATCACCATGTTCTGCACGCACTACCCACGGTCTCACCCGAAAGAGCGATCCACCTCTATCTGCTCTCCATCACAATCCAGCCCTAACAGCTGCTGCACGTCTATAGGAGTCAGAGTTATCTCCCCTAAGCCGAAATGAAAGGTGTGGGTAGTATCCCACAACCTCTCCCCCAAAGCACACAGGACCGCTATCGAACGAGGTGTCTCATCCAGCATAGATGCCAACCTCCCAAAACTCAATGATGATATCACCCAACACACCACATGTGGGAGAAATCTTAAAAGAAAGAAAGAAAAATCACCAAAAAGAAAGGAATGCCAAAGATCGGGTTACTTACATAACCGCCAGGAGTCACTCTTGAAGAGCGATGACATGACGGCTCCCGCAGCAAAGTCCGCTCATCCGAAACAGGCTCAAACGCATCAAATGAGTTTGCACTCCTCGAAGCAATAGGCGCCCTGGCCCTCCACTCTTAATTCATCTAGTCATCAACGGTCAACCACTCCCCGTGGACTGCAGTGCTCACAAAAGCGGCAATTTCTTCAAGATCGGAATACTAGTAAGATTTGCAGAGAAATCACAGAAAGAGAGAAAGCAAAGAACCTATGAAAAAATGAAGGGATTATCCTCCTTTATATAGGATTCCAAACGCCATGATGATCGGCACTGACCCCAACCATACCGATCGGCACTGACTCCTTACCTTCCCGAGGCAGTCCAAAAGTCTGTGCCGGTGCCGAATGGCACTCCTCATACCATGCCGACTGAAATGATGTTACTAAAGAAGTTTAATATAAAATTAAACTATTTAAGTAACTCCGAACTGTTTTTTGAGGAAACTCTTTTCTTAAAATCAAATCAAATTAATCATAAGATGTGTTTAACAAAAATATGTACGAGATATGTTCAAGATTATTTAACAGGTTTAATAAATCAATTTAAAAAAATTTAAACTCATCACAACTAAGAATTAGATGAGGAGATGTAGAAAGATTAATAACAAGGATTTTTAACGTGGTAAGACCTCACCCAACTGAGGAAATATCCACGACTCCCTCTACGGAGTAAACCGAAAATTCCACTAAAATAAATTATAACAGTTACAAACTATATAACACATATGTACACAAATCATACCTATACAAGTTTATGAATGTACCCACTGGTTTCCTTATAACTTCTCTGCAGTTCGATTTGTTGATGTTGTCTTCCAGTTTGCTAACTTCTAATTTGTTCAAGTTCTTTACGTCGAATCTTGTTCTTGAGATCTAGTTACCAACACTTTTAGTGTGGTAGGGTGATAGTGTTTGTGAAGGTGCTTTCTAACAGATGCATGCACACACACACACACACTTATTTTAATCAATCTCAGGTTTTGAAAATATTTTTGAGATTGATAATCACCAAGTGCGATTCCAACTAGGTCGAAGGTCTTGTTTCAAAAGAACTAGAAACAGAAAATGTTTTTGTTGATTTCGTAGATAAAAACATTTACAGAAACAAATCAACAAATATTTTCTCAAGATGAGAAACTAAATATGCAGATCTATGTGAAGTATAACATGCAATGACATAGATCTAAGAATTCTATAAAAGTAGAAACACAGATCTAAACAGATGTTTAAGTTGATAACAAGATCTAAGAACGAAGAGGTTACAGCAACAAAACTGACAAACCAATCACTCAAAATCTCTCAAACACTCAAGGTTGTGTTTGGTATACACTTTTTATGAAGGAGGTTATGGTTTGAATATAGTTTTGGATGATTTAGGGTTAGGGTTTCCTAACTCTGTTTTCTCTCTCTCTCTTCTATCTTCTCTCTTTCACACTCTAATGAACAAAGTGGCAAAAGTCTCAGATGGCTGAGGGTAGGGTGCCTTTTATAGGAGGCTGAGAAGATTCGAGAATACAGACCAAAATCAAGGGCTACGATCTGGTCTTGGAGGATTGACTTTGATCCAATGGTTTAAACAGAGCCGGTGATTAAAACGCTTCTGATTGGCTCAAATTGGTTTCACCAGGATTGTATAAGAACGCATGCACGTCATTGATTAAATCTAATCCAAGGGTTGAAATAACACACAACAATCGTCTCACACAGAAGACACAATTTGGAACGATTAGAGCTCGACAGGTGTAGGCATAAGATTGGATGATACACGCGTGTCTAAAAATAATTACACGGCATGCCATATAGTCTCTGGCGCTTTCGGATTCTACCCAAGTGAACTTTTATCCAATAAAACCAATAAACCAAAATAGCAGTTTGACCCCAAAACTTTTAAAACCAAATTATAATTAATAAAAAACTTATTTTAGAAGTTTATTAATTTTCCAAAAAATTATTAAGAATCAATTTGAGGGATTTAAACACACTCAACATGTATACACATAATTATATGCAATATGAAATGTATGAATGCAATTCTAATGTGTGTGAGTGTTGGTAAATATACCTAGATCAATCAATCAAGAGGAATAATTTGGAAACCAATCTCTGAGGTTCTTTGGTTTCTAGGAAAGACATAATTTTGTTACTGTTTCCAAACTAGATGAACACTTATACAATACAGACTCAAGTGAGTCAAGGGTATAAGGTGCCTCAATCTCCCCCTTTGGAAATATGAGACAAAATCTCCTTTGAGTCCTCTAGGACTCGTAGGGCAACAAAAATAAGAAAAACCTATTCCTATAAAAAATTTATCTGCCCATTTCCTAGAAAACAAAAGTACATAACTCAACTAATTACAATTGAATACCCTATTACAAATTCCAACTATTGAGAATAACTGTACAGAATCCTGCAATGAATCACTAAGATCAAGCTTTTTAGAATATGTAAAAAAAATTCATAGGACTCAAATTTCTCCCCCACTTTGTCTCTAATAGAATAATGAAAAAAATGTATAGAGATCAAAGAGATTAATCAGAACACACCATACCTATTGCTTTACTCAAATAAATAAATCTATTATAATCTAAAGGTTTGGTAAACATATCTACGAGTTGCAAATCAATACGAAGATAATTGATTTCTAATTCCTTAGTTTCAACCAATTCGCGTATAAAGTGATGTCTTATTTCTATGTGTTTTGTTCGCGAGTGTTGAACAGGATTTTTAGAGATATTGATCACGCTTTGATTATCACAATAGATATGCAATTGGTTTTCTTGAATACCATAATCACTTAGCATTTGTTTAAGCCAAAGTAATTGAGCACAGCAGCTTTCAGCGGCTATGTATTCAGATTCAGCTGTTGATAGAGAAGTGAAGTTTTGTTTCTTACTACTCCATCCTAATATATTATTACCTATATAATAACATGCTCCTGATGTGATTTTACTATCATCAGTACACCCAGCCCAATCAGCATCAGTGTACCCAATTATTGTGCTAGATGTATCACTAGTGTACCAAAGTCCTAGATTCAGAGTGCCTTTTACATACTTAATAATTCTTTTAACATAAGATAAATGACTCTCTTTAGGGTTGTTTTGATAACGAGCGCATACACAAACATCATACATTATATCAGGATGCGAGGAAGTAAGGTTCCTATCATACTACGATATAGAGTTGGATCTATAGATTTTCCAGTTTCATCTTTAGATAGTTTGACCGTAGTACTCATGGGAGTTTTTGCATCTTTAGCACTCTCAAGGCCGAATTTTTTTAATATCTCTAATGCGTATTTAGATTGCGAAACAAATAATCCTTCTGAATTTTGTTTGAATTGAAGACCTAGGAAAAATTGCAACTCCCCCATAAGAGACATTTGAAACTCTTTATGCATAATTTCAGAAAAGGATTTTACTTCTCAGGGAGAAGTTGATCCAAAGACGATATCGCCAACATATACTTGAGCTATAATGATGTGTTTGTTAAAATGTTTGACAAATAATGTTTGATCATTTCCACCTCTCTTAAAACCTTTATATAGGAGAAAGTTGGACAGACGTTCATACCAGGCTCTAGGTGCTTGTTTTAGGCCATACAAAGCCTTTTTAAGACGAAATACATGATTTGGATATTGAGGGTCAATGAACCCTTTTGGTTGTTATACATAGGTTTCTTCAGTCAATATTCCATTAAGGAATGCAGATTTGGCATCCATTTGGTAAAGTGTAAAGTGCAAGTGGCAATCTATGGAGAAGAGAAGACGAACAGATTCTAAACGAGTAACAGGAGCAAAAGTTTTGTTAAAATCTATTCCTTCAATTTGAGAATATCCTTGAGAAACTAATCTATCTTTGTTTCTAATGATTATCCCACTTTCATCATATTTATTTTTAAATACCCAACGTGTGCCAATAACCTTTTTATGATTAGGCCTAGGTACAAGATACCAAACATCATGAATGACAAATTGAAGAAGTTCTTCCTGCATAGCAGAAATCCAGTGAGAGTCATTCAATGCCTCATTTACATTCTTTGGTTCCACAAGGGAAACAAAACATGCATAGTGAGCATAATTTCTTAATTGAGATCTTGTACGTACATGATCACTAGGATTACCAACAACGTTATCTATGGGATGGTCTTTAGAAACCCAGTTAGGTGCTTCAGGTGTCTCAATTGGTAATGAATCATTTATTTCTGGAGAGTCATTTTCTAAAACGTTTGTAGGCTCTTCCACAATATTTCATTCACTAGTCTTAATCTTTATAGTAGTGTCACTTACAATTACATTTATGGATTCCATCATGGTGTTAGTGCGAAGATTATAAACACAGTAGGCTCTACTGTTAGGCGAGTATCCTAGAAAAATAGCTTTATCTCCTTGACTCTCAAATTTGGATAAGTGTTCTCTGTCTTTGCAGACATAACAAGTACTAACGAAGGTTCTAAGGTATTTAAGATTGGGTTTTTTCCTATACCAAAGCTCGTAAGGAGTTTGTTTCGAATTCTTTCAAAGATAGACCCTATTGATAATGTGACACGCAGTACAAATAGATTCTACCCAAAAATATTTAGGTAAACTCTTGGCATGTAACATAACACGTGCCATCTCCTGAAGAGTACGATTCTTTCTCTCGGCGATACCATTTTATTGAGGAGTATTAGGAGCACTAAACTTATGTTTGTAACCATTACAGTCACAATACTCTATTATACCGGTGTCTTTGAATTCTCCACCTCTATCACTACGAATTTTATTTACTTGAGTGTCCTTCTCATTTTCAATCCGAAGAAGTATTTTTAACAAGGTTTGAAAAGTATCAGATTTTTGTTTTAAGAAGGCTACCCAAGTAAATCTAGTGAAGTCATCAACTATAAAAAGAATGTAACTGTGTCCACAGAGACTAACAGTTGGAGAGGGACCCATTAGGTACATATGGATGAGCTCTAAGGGGTTAGACGTAAGGATATCTTTGATTTTCTTATGTGGTGCCTTAATAATTTTTCCTTCCTGACATGAACCACGGACAAGATTAGAAATGGGTTTGATTTTTAGAAATCCTCTAACTATTTCTTGAGATGCCAATCTACTAAGATTATCGTAATTTATGTGACCCGTCCTGTTATGCCATATCTCATTGTCATCCATTCTGGCAACATTATAGATTTCAGAACTATTCATGACAATATAAAAATTGTCAAGAGTCCTGAATCCTGTAATTATGCATTCACCCTTTTCATTTAAAATTTTGCAATTGTTCTTTGAAAAGGTAACATTATGATCTGAGTCACAAAATTGTGAGATACTAAGTAGATTGGCCTTAAGACCTTTGACTAGAAGAACATTTTGAAGAATAGTAAGTCCTTTCTCTTGGAGTGTTCCTTTACCTATGATCTGAGATGATACTCCATCACCAAAAATAACTTTTCCTCCAGCAAAGCTGGTTTTGTTTAAGAGTTTTGTATCATCACCAGTCATGTGTTTTGAACATCCAGAATCTAAATACCGACCAGAAGATGTGTGTTCAACTTTTAAAGCAGTAATAACAATGTTACACTTCATCTGGGGTAACAGATCATCTTTTCTAACCCAAATTGCTCTAGTTTTCATTTTACGCTTATTTGCTCTCAATTGATAAAATTTGCGAGCATTCAATTTTTGTGGAAAAATGTTTTGCACATGATTTTGAATTTTATGAAACACATGAGCATTTGGTTTAGGAAAGTGTTTAGGAATCTTTCTAGGGAATGTTCTTTTAGGTTTAGTCTTTTTCCTCCTATAGTTAGAGTTTTTATCTGGTTGTCTAGGCAGAACATAATTGTTACGGCTTCTCCTAGAATAGTTAAAGTTTTGATAGATAGGAGGATTACAGACATGTTTAACTAGTCTAGCACAACAGCTATCAAAAGAATGACCGTATATATCGCAGTATGAGCAATAAAGATTTCGCAAGGTTGAAGTCTCCTTAGGAAAGTCTTTAAACATAGGATTTAAGGAATTTTGAGGTTGAAACCTATTCCTTGATAGAATAGTTTTGAAAGTAAATTCACTCTTCTTAATAGAGGGGCAGACATATTTAGCTTTAGGTGCACTTTCATGTTTGGAGTAACTTGATTCCCCAATATCAAACTTTTGATGTTTTGAATCAAACTCAGTTTTTAGAGAATGAAAGTCTGGGCATGTCTCAATAGGTCTTTTGCCTCCTGACACAAACTTGATAGGTTCAAAAGATTTTGTTTGTGTCTTTAAATTGGGGCAAAACCCTATTCCAGTTCGATCATCAAAATTGGTTTTTGATTCAGCAACAAATCCATCAAAACGATTTGAGTTATTTTCAAATTTTCTATTTTTTTTAAAAATAGTTGTTGTCTTTTCTTTAGTTTGTTCCAATTCTAACAATGACCCTTTGTATTTTTTCTCTAGAGTTTCATTTGTTTCAGTCAAATTTTTCAGTTTTTTATCAAACATTTTGATTTCACTTTCATGAGTAAGACATAGGGTAGTATACTCTTCAGCATTAAGTTTGACCATCAGACTTAGATCTTCTAGTTTCTTAGTGATATCTTTCACTATCTTCTCTAGTATAGTGCTTTTCTTGAGAGTTTTCGCATAAAGTGTGTGAATATTAGGGAGGTCTTCATTGTCCGAGTCACTAAGTGTAGTGTGTGAAGTGACCCCTAAGGCTTCATTTATTGAACTCACACACCCATGGACATCGTCATTATCGCATTACCTTTGACTCACACACCCCGTGGTTGAGCTAACAATATTCTCAGGAAATAAAGCATCTAAACCAGTAGTAGCATGATTCACAACAACAGGAGTAGCGATACTATCATCATTCTCATACATAGGCATATCATTATTGTAAATTATCTTAGCAAAGAAAGACATGCAATGATCAAAAGCATCAGATGACTCAGGTTCCTCATTTTCAGAGTCGCTTGAATCACCCCATGTCCTGAAAATGTTGGCCCTAGTGTGTTTATTGTGACTGTTCAAATTAACTCTACAGTCTTGTGCAATGTGTCCTAATTTTCCACATCTAAAGCATTAAATCTTCTTAAGGTCTTTGTTAGGTCTAGCATGAATGCCCTTGTGATGTTTGTCTTGACCTTTCTCATGAGGTTTGTGATTAGAGTGAGATGGATAATTGGACTTGCCTTGTTTGTTTTCCATGTTATTCCTAAACTTTTTAATTTTCTTAAACTGTTTTGACATTAAGGTAATCTGATTGTCCAAACTCTCTATGTCACATTCCTCATCAGAGTCATAATTAGGGATGTTAAGCTCAGGCTTAATCAGCTTAGAAGAAAAACTCAGATTGGAACTAGTCTGTTTCCTATGGGATTGGGTCAATTATTTCTTAAATTCTAATTCCATTTCCACAGTGTTTAGTTTACTACTGAGTAATTCAGGAGTGAGATTTTGGTCACTCATTTCCTCAATATCATATCTTTTATTGTCAAATTTCTATGGTAATGATCTTAGAATTTTAGATACAATTTCATGTATGTCATATGTTATCCTATTGGCATGCAGTTTCGTCACAATATCAGTCAAATTCATATAAAATCATCAAATGACTCAGAATTAGACATAATTAAAGAGTTATACTGTTGAATGAGCATTTGTGTTTTAGCAGCCTTAACTCTAGTGTCACCTTCGTGAGAAGTAACCAAAGTGTCCCAAGCTTCCTTAGAAGTGACACAAGATGAGATCCATTTGAACTCATGTTCATTTATGGACATAAATATGGCATTCTTTCCTTTGTTATTGTTGCGAGAAACTTGCTTCTCTTCTTGTGTGAACTCACTTAACACTTTCTTAATCCTCTCATTACTTCCTTCAGTGGCTGGTTTGGTAGGATAAATGTAACCATTTTCAACAATGTCCCAGGCATCATCTCCCAAAGTTCCTTGAATGAAAGCAATCATCCTTACTTTCCAGTAAGCAAAATTGGTTCCATCAAAGATTGGAGGTTTGGTCAAGTTACCAAATCTTTCATTTTTCTCGTCCATGTTTGATTTTCAAAAAACAATTTCAAAAACACGGGATCTTTTAAAAGAAGTTTACAAAAGTAACTCCGAACTGTTTTTTGAGGAAACTCTTTTCTTAAAATCAAATCAAATTAATCATAAGATGTGTTTAACAAAAATATGTACGAGATATGTTCAAGATTAGTTAACAGGTTTAATAAATCAATTTAAAAAAATTTAAACTCATCACAACTAAGAATTAGATGAGGAGATGTAGAAAGATTAATAACAAGGATTTTTAACGTGGTAAGACCTCACCCAACTGAGGAAATATCCACGACTCCCTCTACGGAGTAAACCGAAAATTCCACTAAAATAAATTATAACAGTTACAAACTATATAACACATATGCACACAAATCATACCTATACAAGTTTATGAATGTACCCACTGGTTTCCTTATAACTTCTCTGCAGTTCGATTTGTTGATGTTGTCTTCGAGTTTGCTAACTTCTAATTTGTTCAAGTTCTTTACGTCGAATCTTGTTCTTGAGATCTAGTTACCAACACTTTTAGTGTGGTAGGGTGATAGTGTTTGTGAAGGTGCTTTCTAACAGATGCATGCACACACACACACACACACTTATTTTAATCAATCTCAGGTTTTGAAAATATTTTTGAGATTGATAATCACCAAGTGCGATTCCAACTAGGTCGAAGGTCTTGTTTCAAAAGAACTAGAAACAGAAAATGTTTTTGTTGATTTCGTAGATAAAAACATTTACAGAAACAAATCAACAAATATTTTCTCAAGATGAGAAACTAAATATGCAGATCTATATGAAGTATAACATGCAATGACATAGATTTAAGAATTCTATAAAAGTAGAAACACAGATCTAAACAGATGTTTAAGTTGATAACAAGATCTAAGAACGAAGAGGTTACAGCAACAAAACTGACAAACCAATCACTCAAAATCTCTCAAACACTCAAGGTTGTGTTTGGTATACACTTTTTATGAAGGAGGTTATGGTTTGAATATAGTTTTGGACGATTTAGGGTTAGGGTTTCCTAAATCTGTTTTCTCTTTCTCTCTCTTCTATCTTCTCTCTTTCACACTCACACACACACACACACTTACACCACACCAAATATGCATGCACACACACACACACACTTACACTACACCAAATTTGCCAAATTTTCACGGTCATTAACCTTAACAAGTTCAACTTGTGAAGGTCAATCACCGTGACAATTCTTGGCGAGATAACTTTTTTTATCATGGATGTGTCACGATCATTTACCGTGACCAGTTCGTTAGAATTGTCACGATCGTATCACGGGCCATGACCGTGACACGTCTAGTCACGGTTAATAACCATGACAAAGTCTTGACCCTTTAAAAAAAATTGTCACGGTCATTGACCGTGACAATTTCGGGCAGAATTTAAAAAAAAATTACTGGGCAGTATTGCCACTGTCACTGCCCAGCAGTATATTTTTACCTGTTATAGAAACATCATATATCCAAATAAACAAAAGATAATGCAAATATATATACAAAATATAAACAATATACATGACGATATAATCCATAATATAATTCAAATGTACCAACTTAAAAATAATACCACTACATGTCTGGGGTTAAATGTGAGGAGGTGAGTAGGCCACATGATATACGAATTGACACACCAACTAATATACATCGTGCCGCATTATTCGTGCAACCACAATAGGGAGTTCTCCTTCCCGAGTATCACATACGTGACGAGAACTTTGGACTCTATCTCTTGAACTCACGTCCATGAACTATTCCACCCTGGACGATATTCGGGTCCCTCAACCCCCACCCTATCCGCAGGCCATCAAATACGTCCAAT
Source organism: Sambucus nigra (assembly GCA_949130495.1). NCBI lineage: Eukaryota > Viridiplantae > Streptophyta > Magnoliopsida > Dipsacales > Adoxaceae > Sambucus > Sambucus nigra. Next base: position 382,760,396 of record OX422224.1, read on the forward strand.
ATGAACATGCTCGGCCAACCAAGTGTCGACATCAGTCTGTTGAAGGGAGCCAAATAGGGAAGTGGATCATCGAAGTACGCACGTGTCGGTGATGAAGCAGCGAGGTCCACATCCTCGTCATCATGTGCCTCGTCCTCTCGCACCTCCTCCTCCACCGCATTCTCCTTCCCTTTCCCCTTACGGTCTCCGCCTAATGTACGCTTCATGAATGAGTACATATCTTGTACCGTCGCCTCCAAACGGGATAACTTCGCATCATGTGAATCCACCGTTCGAGCCAATCGAGTGCCACTCGTATCCAATCCAATGATCCTAGATTTGGCCACCCGCGAGCTCACCCCCCTTGTCCTCCCCTTGCGATCAGAGCCAAGCACTTGGTTGAGTGCATTTGTGGACAAAGATGCCTTGTCGGCATCAGAGTGCGACTCATGCACTTCCTTAAGCTTTGCCTGAAACGAAAAAAAGCACATGATTAGTAAAATCAGTAAACTAAAAAATTATAACGTAATTAACAAAAAGTAAACTATCGAATTACTTGCAATCATGGCCACGAAGCTTGGGTACACCTCATTGTCCTTCCCCTTCTTCGTCCGAAGATCCACATAAGTATCGAGCCTATGTGGCTTACCCCTAGGGCCACTCCTTACCCCCGAAATAAAATAAAGTAAAATTAGTATTAGCCCCGCAAAGTAAAATAATGCAGAATAATATATTTCTGTAGTTATAGAAAAAGTAGATCTTACCTTCATCCTATGCTCCACCCCGGTGTAAGACGTCCGGCCGGAGTAGTGTACGTCCATTTTTTTCGCGTGATTTTCCCTCCTCGATTGGCGAGATGCCAATTGTCGCTCCCCGATCTCATTGCCAATGAACTTTTGCCACTGTGCCAATGAGATCGGCTCCTTGACGGAATCGCGTAGCTTTGGATCCAAGTTGAATTGTTCATGTCCAACAAATACAATTTTAGTTGCGAATAAATATAAATATAAATATAAAATGAAATTGAAATTGAAATATTCATATAAATATAAATATACTACCTATAGTGCCTCCCAAACAGCTAACTTGAGCTCATATGGCATCTCCTTCCAACTCATAAACCCTGGGCCGATGACCGTCTTTAGCAGCTCGAGGGATCTCGCTAATAGCTTCGACTTGTTCTAGAAGGTAATCCCAAATTTTCCATATTTGGGGAGCCTAGGGGCCGAGGAGCCCTCGTCGCCTCCCCTACCACCGAGCCCAGACGACATCATCATAACCAGCATCATCATCCTCGCCTTAATACCTGAAGGAGACATTTGCTGTAAAATAAATTTATTATTATAGATAAAAAAAATTAGAAGAAGACATGCAAATATGTACAATTACTACAAATAAAAATGAGCACTAATTATTAATTTACTTTCATACACCCCCTCCCCTCCCCTCCCCCACCACACACACGCACACTTACACGCACACCCCCACCACACCCCCATCGCAATTAAAATTACAATTAAATCTATACAATTTATTAATTAAAGATATACAATTGTTAAGATTCCCCCCACCACCACCACCCCACCCCCTTCCCCCTCCCCCCTCCACACACACGCACATACTATATATATTGTTCGATATACAAAGTAATTTTCAAAACAAGTTGAAAAATCCCACCCCCATATGGAAAATAATCCAGTGGTCAGGACACTTTTAAAACTAACCAACACAACATTTACTAAACAAAATAATCCAACAGCAATGTCAATAACAAATGTGTATCCCGTACTCCTTCTAATTCATCTACTCAATTAATTCATTTCATCAATTAAACTAACAATTAAAGTATACAATTATTAATTTACTAATTTACAATGAGGGGCAATCCTGCTTTCATATGAAATGGGCACTAATTATTAATTTACTTTCATCTAAAACTATACAATTAAAGTTATACAATTTATTAATTAAAGCTATACAATTGTTTATATTGCCCCACCACAAACACACACACACACACCACACCCCCACCACCACCACCCCACCACCCGCCCCTGACCCCGCCACACATACACAAACATACTATAAATATATATTGATCGATATACAAAGTAATTTTCAAAAAAATTTGAAAAATCCCACCCCCATATGGACAAGAATCCAGTGCTCAGGCCACTTTTAAAACTAACCAACCCAACATTTACTAAACAAAATAATCCAACAGCAATTTCAACAACAAATGTGTATCCCGTACTCCTTCTAATTGATCTACTCAATTAATTCATTTCATCAATTAAACTAACAATTAACGTATAAAATTATTAATTTATTAATTTACAATGAGGGGCAATCCTACTTTCATATGAAATGGGCACTAATTATTAATTTACTTTCATCTAAAACTACACAATTAAAATTACAATTACATCTATACAATTTATTAATTAAAGTTATACAATTGTTTAGATTGCCCCACCACACATACACACACACACACACACACACCACACCCCCACCACCACCCCACCCCTGCCCCCTCCCCCCTCCCCCTGCCACACACACACGCACATACTATATATATATTGTTCGATATACAAAGTAATTTTCAAAAAAAGTTGAAAAATCCCACCCTTATATGGACAATAATCTAGTGGTCATGCCACTTAAAACTAACCAACCCAACATTTACTAAACAAAATAATCCAACAACAATGTCAACAACAAATGTGTATCCCATACTCCTTATAATTCATCTACTCAATTAATTCATTTCATCAATTAAACTAACAATTAAAGTATACAGTTATTAATTTACTAATTTACAATGAGGGGCAATCCTACTTTCATATGAAATGGGCACTAATTATTAATTTACGTTCATCTAAAACTATACAATTAAAATTACAATTAAAGATATACAATTTATTAATCAAAGTTATACAATTGTTTATATTGCCCCACCCCACACACACACACACACCCCACACACACACCACCACCACCCCACCCCTGCCCCCTCCCCCCGCCACACACACATGCACATACTATATATATATATATATATATATATATATATATATATATATATATATATATATATATATATATATATATATATATATATATATATATATATATATATAATATAAAGTAATTTTCAAAAAAAGTTGAAAAATCCCACCCCCATATGGACAATAATCCAGTGGTCATGCCACTTTTAAAACTAACCAACCCAACATTTACTAAACTAAATAATCCAACAACAATGTCAACAACAAATGTGTATCCCGTACTCCTTCTAATTCATCTACTCAATTAATTCATTTCATCAATTAGAGTAACAATTAAATTATACAATTATTAATTTACTAATTTACAATGAGGGGCAATCCTACTTTCATATAAAATGGGCACTAATTATTACTTTACTTTCATCTAAAACTACACAATTAAAATTACAATTAAAGATATACAATTTATTAATTAAAGCTATACAATTGTTTAGATTGCCCCACCACACACACAGACACCCCCACCACCCCCCCCCCCCCACCCCCTCCCCCCGCCACACACACATGCACACACCTGCACACACACACACACCCCACACCGCCCCCACCAACCCACCCCCTGCCCCTTCCCACCATCCCACCCCATGCCCCCTCTCACCCCACCCCCACCACACCTGCACACACACACACACGTAAACACACAACCCACCCCACCCCCACCCCCACCTGCCCCCTCCCCCACCACACACCACCACACACATATATACATACATATACACACACATATACACATACATATACACACATATATATACAAACATACACACACATATAGAAATGAAAGAGAAAGAGAGGAAAAAAACATACCTTAGAGAGAGAGAGAGAGAAAGAGCTGGAATCGCTTAGAGAGAGAGAGAGAGAGAGAGAGAGGGAAAACCAAAAATCGGTGGGAAAAAAAGCCTAGGGCTTATTTTACTGACGACATTATCACGGTCGTGTCAAGGTCCTTGAAAGTGACAATTATTCAATAAATTGTCACGATCATTGACCGTGACAAGTCCTTGACAAAGATGTTTGTCACGGACTAGTCACGGTCAATGACCGTGACAATTCTTTGTCACGGTCAACGACCGTGATACAAAACGCATGTTTGTTGTCACGGTCAATGACCGTGACAAGGGTGACCGGCTGAAAGGTGAGAATTTGACCATTTTGGTGTAATGTTATTTTATACAAACAGTCCTATCAAATTACATATAAGATCTATATGCTGTGATTTTCTATTTCTCTCTTCTTATAAAACTTAACCTTATTTGACCTTTATAATAGTTCCAGAATCCACGGCTATCTTGCTCGGAAGACGTATCAAGATCTTAATCAATCTCAGGTTTTGAAAATATTTTTGAGATTGAAAATCATCAAGTGCAATTCCAACTAGGTCGAAGGTCTTGTTTCAAAAGAACTAGAAACATAATTTTTTTTTGTTGATTTTGTAGATAAAAACATTTACAGAAACAAATCAACAAATATTTTCTCAAGATGAGAAACTAAATATGCAGATCTATGTGAAGTATAATATGCAATGACTTAGATCTAAGATTTCTATAAAAGTAGAAACACAGTGATGATGCTGGAAATAGCACCACCCTTCAAGGTGTTTGTAAGCTCAATTCAATGTTAACAATGGCAGTATAAGGGTATATGCACACATAGCAGAGGGAGATGAGGAGGAGAGGATTTACACTGGAATATAAGTGGTTCAGCCAATTAGGCCTATGTCCACTGCGCAAGTGTATGATGTGTATCAATATATGAGGGCACTAATGGCCATAGATACAATCTCTTAAGCTTTCTCTCTCTACTGTGTATTCGAACAGAGTTTCAGCTAGGGTTGCTAACTTTGGATCCTTTGCAAGGTAGAGGATGACCTCTATATATAGTACCTGGAGGGTGTAATGTACCCCCTATGAATGTAATGAGCATGTGTGTGTTGATGTAGCCAATTAGATAAAGACATCTGTCACTGTCACATGTAGAGAATGATGATGAAATATTCCCTCCACGTGAGGGGAATGATTTGTTATAGTTGATTTGTGTCTACGTGTCCTTATCCACATGTCAATAAGTGCTCGGCCTGTGCTTGATCATGACCTTGGCCTGGATGAGTTCGAGGTTGGTAAGGTCATGCTGCTCATTCAATCTGAGATGATCCATGAAGGTCTCGGCTTAAGTGAAGCCGAGGTAAGGAATCGAAGTCGGCCTGGGCCGAGGTTAAGCTGGCATGTGCCTGGTACATCGGCTGAATTATTGGTGAGGTCTCCCTTGATAGTAGTGTGGTTCCTTGTAACCTCGATCTAGCCTCGGCCGAGGTTGTCATCACCCGGGTGATCATTCGAACTATCGGCCCCCTGATTCATGCAGTCTCCCCCTGAAGAGGTTGGTAGTGATATCGGCTAGGGCCGATCCTCATATGGCCGAGGGTGCTGGTTACTGACCTAAGGCTTTTCCAGCGTCGGCCATAATATCGGCCGAGGTTGGTGTCCCTGAGCCGAGGTGACACTTGGGGCATATCAATCACCCCCAACCCTTAGTGACATGTGAGAGCAGGTGAGAATGGGATCACTTCCCCTTCGAGGTCTTTCTTCTATGTGCCAATGTTCATTTGACACTTGTCCATTGCTGAAGTGTGGCTTGCCTGGCAAGCATGTGTTGTCAGCCATCCTTTGGGGATCCCATGGCAATGATGGTCCTTGGGAAATGTGCCTTCATATTTAAGGGTTTAAACCCTAACAAGATCTAAACATATGTTTAAGTTGATAACAAGAGCTGAGAACGAAGAGGTTACAACAACAAAACTAACAAACCAATCACTCAAAATCTCTCAAACACTCAAGGTTGTGTTTGGTATACACTGTTTATGAAGGAGGTTATGGTTTGAATATAGTTTTGGACGATTTAGGGTTAGGGTTTCCTAACTCTGTTTTCTCTCTCTCTCTCTCTCTCTCTCTTCTCTCTTCTCTCTCTTCTCTCTTCTCTCTTTCTCACTCTAATGAACAAAGTGGCAAAAGTCTCAGATGGCTGAGGGTATGGTTCCATTTATAGGAGTCTGAGAAGATTCGAGAATACCGACCAAAATCAAGGGCTACGATATGGTCTTGGAGGATTGACTTTGATCCAATGGTTTAAACAGAGGCGGTGATTAAAACGCTTATTATTGGCTCAAATTGGTTTCACCGGTATTGTATAAGAATGCATGCAGGTCATCGATTAAATCTAATCTAAGGGTTGAAATAACACACCGCATTCATCTCACACAGTAAACACAATTTGGAACGATTAGAGCTCGACAAGTGTAGGCATGAGATTGGATGATACACGCGTGTCTAAAAATAATTACACAGCATGCCTTATAGTCTCTGGCGCTTTTGGATTCTACCCAAGTGAACTTCTAGCCAATAAAACTAATAAACCAAAATAGCAGCTTGACCCCAAAACTTTTAAAACCAAATTATAATTAATAAAAACCTTATTTTAAAAGTTTATTAAATTCCTAAAAAAATATTAAGAATCAATTTTAGGGATTTAAACTCACTCAACATGTATACACAAAATTATATGCAATATGAAATGTATGAATGCAATTCTAATGTGTGTGAGTGTTGGTAAATATACCTAGATCAATTAATCAAGAGGAATAATTTGGAAACCAATCTCTGAGGTTCTTTGGTTTCTTAAAAAGACATAATTTTGTCACTGTTTCCAAACTAGATGAACACTTATACAATACAGACTCAAGTGAGTCAAGGGTATAAGGTGCTTCACCGGCGGGCACCCCCCTTAAATTTTGTACTAAAATTCTCAAAAAATACCAGAAAGCCCCAAAAATCCTCAAAAAATTCCTAAAAATCCCTCGAAGGATTTAGAACATTTTCACCAGGAAAATTGTGCATTCCCTCAAGCGGAACCCCTCTTTCCCAGTGAAATCCTCAAAAACCAAGTGAATCACCTCCTTGAAAAGCCCCGAAGGATCTCTAAGGATCACCTGATCACTTCCCCAGCGGAGTTTTCACAACACCAAAATTGGTTGTTCCCCCTTGCGAGGCCTCCTAAAGAAACAAAAGCTTACATAGCTATCAACTCCCCAGCTCAGATCAAAATCACAAGGCACTTTCTCCAGCAGAATCAAAATCCAATCTTTATCCACTCTTAGGTCAGAATTGACCTCGGTCTTGGATCGTCACCTGAGTTAGGTCAAAATTGACCTCGATCCTCGGTCGTCACCACTCTTAGGTTAGAATTGACCTCGATCTTGGATCGTCACCTGGGTTAGGTCAGAATTGACCTCGGTACTCGGCTGTCACCACTCTTAGATCAGAATTGATCGTGGTCCTCAGTCATCACCATTCTTAGGTCTAAATTGACCTCGGTTATTAGATCTTCACCCTAAGCCCGTAGAATTGGCTTTGACCCGCAGAATCGGTCACCCTCATCACTTAAGCCCGCAGATTTGGCTTTGACCCAAAAAATTGGTCATCCTCCAGCATAACTTCAGGTCCTCAAAATAGACCTAAACCTTTGATCGTCATTCAAACTATTCCCAGCACACCCCTCAGGTCCTCAGAATCATCCTCAACCCTCTGAATTGGACATACTCCCTTAAAAGCATCATGTGGTGTCTATTCGATGGTTATCATTTGTTCTAAACTCACCCGTCGATGGGCTCTATAGACACCCCATTATGTTACCCCTTAACTCTCCTTAGGTTCGTAGTACCTCCCTTCATCACTACAAACCCAGGTCATACCCCGAGTACTGACCTAGAAGCCATCGGGCACTCCCAGGCTCAGTTTGACCAAAAATTCAAACTCTTTAGCTCAACCAAGGCTGAATGAATCTTCAAAGGGCACTGAAATCGCTTTCCAACGGTCCATCCCACACGCGATTCTGACTTACCATGCGGACGAACGATCCGTTTGCATCCGAAACTTGATCTAGAGGCCACCGAGCGCTCCCGGGCTCTGTTTGACCTAAGTCAACTCTTTAGCTCGATCGAGGCTGAATGAATCTTCAAAGGGAACTGAAATCCCTTTCCAACGGTCCATCTCGTGCGCAATTCTGACTTACCATGCGGACGAATGATCCGTTTGACTCCGAGAGATCACCAAATACTTCCAAGGCCCGGTTAACCAAAGTCAACTCCCCAAAATAGGTCAAACTCTTTGGAATGTCGAAGTACATCTCCTAACCTTTCCAACGGTCCACCTCGTTCACGATTCAGACTTACCATGCGGACGAATGATCCGTTTGTATCCGAACGATTCCCCGCCCAATGGACCGACAGGCGTTTCCAATCCATATTTGACCCAAAGTCAACTCCCGAACTATATAGGGATTCTCATACTTTTCCAAATAGGGATTCTCATACTTTTCTCACAACTACAACACTTTTTCTACACACACACACACTCATAAATAAGATATCTCCCATTTGAATTTATGGAATAAACCCCACCCCTCGTTTTGTATGTGAACTACGTGGACTTTGATGCCTTTATAGGCTACGTAAGAGTCTCGGGGTAAAACCTGAGACTTGAGTCCTATTCTCACTTTCTCTCTTATTTTCTATCTTCTCTAAATCCAATTTTCTTATATTCTATATACTTGTTCTTAGTGACGTATGACTCCATATTCGTTATCATTCCATTATAACGATCAACGTAAGGGTAATCGCATAAATCTTATTTTTTAATATTATTTTTATACCTTCCTACGGATGACTCGCTTTATCTCTCCCATGATACAAGTTGAGGATTCCTATCTCCACTATATATATACACATGCACACATATCACGGGGAAAATAAAAAAATCCATAAGAGACAGAAAGGGCGGAATGGGTGCCTAACACCTTCCCATTTTGTAACTTAGCCTCCGAACCCTTCTCGAATCATTTTGGCTTCGTATGCACCAGTATGTCTTTGGATGCTGTCCTTAGGGATGGCTTCCACTTTTTTCTTTTCTCTGTTTTGAGTAAAATAGACTGGCGACTCTAAATCTCTCTACATTTTTACACCTCATCTCAAACGACGCCGACCATAGTGCTCTTGAGCGAGACGTGCGGGACCCGAGGATCCTCCTTCACGCTCCCACCCGCGGCGAGGATCGGGGATGGCCACAGTGGCGACTCTGCTGGGGACATGTATGTTTTGAGGGCTTGACTCTATTTACATGGATGTTATATTTGTTTATATTTCCCCTATATCTGCAAGTTCCCCTTTTCCATGTGTATCCCATGATTATGCTTATGTTTACACACTTGTAGAAAATTGCCCATGTACACTTCACACCACGTGCACCTAGGATCACATATATCCACATATTGCACGCATCACCCATCCATACTTGGTGTACCTTTGGTACTTGTACTTTTCTCCCTATTGTGCATAATCAAGAAAAGCATTCTCATCATAAGATACTAATAAGAGAATCATGCATGATTCACACGACATCACCAAAAATCATTGTTATTGACTAAATTTTACCCAGTAACTGGAGGGTCACTTCATGATGGGCGCTGGTCCGACAGGGCGTAGTTAGCCTACGCGATATGACTCTCACCTTCCATTGGCCAAGTACCTTCAACGTATATCGAACGATTCCCCCTCATCGTACCGTTGACCAAAGTCATGACAGGAGGTATATCGTAGGGAATTCATTCACGTATGTCGAGTAGATCGAATTTGCTCTCACACGTACCATCCCCACAAGGTATATAGTAAGGCAATTCACCGACACTCAGGTATACCAAATGGCTTCTCCACACATACTGATTGCCCGCAAGAGTAAGACATATATCGTGGAAGTCACGCCAAAGGGGGGAACCCATTCTGATTTACCCAACCAACTGCATACCCGCGTATAGGTGTCAAACCTAGGAGACAAACTTTAGATTACTGGTTTCAACCCGAAACTCTGTCGAAAATTCGGGTCGGCCTGCCACCCAAAATTTTCATGCATTTTTAATACGGGACCCTGTCCGTGATCCTGGTTACAAGTCCAACCGTAGCTTTGCATATATTAAAAAAACATTTTTCTAGGCTCGGGTCCCGTCCGGCATTGCATTTAGGAAAATTAAATACAAGTGAGAACATAATAATCAAAATAATCATGCTGAGTTCCGTCTCCAAAAACATTTCTCCCCTCTTTATCAAAAATCCAAAAATAGTTTCTTCCATTTTTCTCAAAAATAGATCCCATTCTATGCCATCTCAGGTCAATCACAAGCCTTTGGTCTGGCTCCCTATTGTATTCGGTCTTCAGTCAAATCACCCTAAAATTTCATCCGTTCCTCTACTAATTCTTTCGAGTCCGGAATCCATCCACTTTCCATGGAGAATATAGATCAAGTACCAATCATACAGCCGGATCTGACGGTAGTCCTAGCTCAGCTCGTGTCCAAGATTGACAACCTCCAAACTGAGGTACGAGAGATGCAACAAAACCAGGTTCCTATTCCTCAAGAGCCCGAGGCCCTATTCCCTCATGCTATGGGTCCGCCCGATCCTATATGGGTTCTCGAAGAATATCAGCAAGATCCACGTGCCCCTCCTATCAATGGGCAACCGTCTGCCCAGCTTCCGATGCCAAACATTGCCCAGCCTATGGCTAACCTTCCTATGGTCGTTGATCCAAAAGAGGAGGAGTCCCCAGCAGAGTCACCATTATGGCCATCCCTGATCCTCACCATGGGCGGACGCGTGAAGGAGGATCCTCGGGTCCCGTGCGTCTCTCTCGGGAGCGCTTCGGCCGGTGTCGTTTGAGATAAGGTGTAAAAATCAAGAGAGATTTAGAGTCTCCAGTCTATTTTACTCAAAACAAAGAAAAGAAAAAGGGGAAGCCATCCCAAAGGACAACATCTAAAGACATACTGGTGCATACGAAACCAAAATGATTCGAGAAGGGTTCGGAGGCTAAGTTACGAAATGGGAAGGTGTTAGGCACCCATTCCCCCCTTTCGGTCTCTCATGGATGTTTACTATTTTCCCTTTTTATTTTCCCCGTGATATGTGTGCATGTGTATATATAGCGGAGATAGGAATCCTCAACTTGTATCATGGGAGAGATAAAGCGAGTCATCCGTATAAAGGTATAAAAATAATATTAAAAAATAAGATTTACGCCATTACCCTTACATTGATCGTTATAATGGAATGATAACACATATGGAGTGATACGTCACTAAGAACAAGTATATAGAATATAAGAAAATTGGATTTAGAGAAGATAGAAAATGAGAGAGAAAGTGAGAATAGGACTCGAGTCTCGGGTTTTACTCTGAGATGCCTACATAGCCAATAAAGGCATCAAAGTCCACGTAGTTCGCATACAAAATGAGGGGTGGGGTTTATTCCATAAATCCAAATGGGAGATATCTTATTTGTGAGTGTTTGTGTGTGTTGAAAAAGTGTTTTAGTTGTGAGAAAAGTATGAGAATCCCTATTTGGAATTTATGAGCAAACCCTATTTTTCTTATTTTTTTTGGATTATATATATATGAAAATAAGGGATGTGAAATAATACTGAATAAAAAGTATATTAGGATGTGTGAGATGAGATAATAAAAGTTCTAGGTAATAAAACAAGCTATTACGAATTTAAGAGAATTTGACGAAAAAGTTAAGAAAGTTGGACCTTCTTGAAGATCTTGAACTTGATCTTGAATGTTGGAGAGCAGCCCTTGCACTTTGATGATGATGGATAGTGGATAATTCACCAATTTTGATGAAAAGGATGGTGAAAAGTGGAAGTTAGAAAGGGATTTGGATGTTGAAATCGCGTTGTCTTCGAGAGAGGTTTTTGGGATTCGCTGAGAGCAATTTTTATCAGATTTGGGATCCTTTGCAAATGAGGAGAAGTCCTCCTTTTATAGGCCCAGTTCACTGTCGATCGCCATAGACCTGGCCCTGCCTATCGGCACCTTCCGATAGGTAGGGTCTGGAACTTGCCATTTGGCTGTGTGTTTCAGGCCTTTTCATAAAATTGGTTGCCGAGGGCAAACCGTTGGTAAGAATCGTGCATGGGGTCGACCATTAGAAAGTTAATTTGGAGACCTTTGAAAGTCATTTGGACCACTCCCGAGTTCGGGAGTTGACTTTGTGTCAAATATGGATTGGAAACGTTTGTCGGTCCATTGGACGGGGAATCGTTCGGACGCAAACGGATCATTCCTCCGCATGGAAAGTCTGAATTGCACATGGGGTAGATTGTTGGAAAGGTTAGGAGATGTAATTCTACATTCCAAAGAGTTTGACCCAGTTTGGGGAGTTGACTTTGGTCAACCATGCCCTGGAAGCATTCTGTGACCTCTTGGAGTCAAACGGATCGTTCGTCTGCATGATAAGTCAGAATCGTGAATGGGATGGACCGTTGGAAAGGGATTTCAGTGCCCTTCAAAAATTCATTCAGACTCAAGCGAGCAAAAGAGTTGACTTAGGTCAAACAGAGCTCGGGAGCGCTCGATGGCCTTTAGATCAAGTTTCACATACAAACGGATCGTTCGTCCGCATGATAAGTCGAAATTATGCATGGGATGGACCGTTGGAAAGGGTTTTTAGTGCCCTTCAAAGATTCATTTAGCCTTGCTCGATCTGAGCAATTTGACTTTTTGGTCAAACGAAGCCTGGGAGTGCCCGATGGCCTCTAGGTCAGTACTCGGGGTATGACCTGGGTTTGTGGTGATGAATGGAGGTACTAGGGACCTAAGGAGAGTTAGGGTGTAACAAAATGTGGTGTCTACAAATCCCCTTGATGGGTGAGTTTAGAACAAATGATAACCGTCGAATAGATACCACATGATGCTTTTTAGGGAGTATTACCGATTCAGAGGGTCGAGGCCGATTCTGAGGACCTGAGGGGTGTGTTGGTAATGGTATGAATGACAATCAAAGGTTTAGGTCTATTCTAAGGACCTGAAGTGATGTTGGAGGATGACCAATTTTGTGGGTCAAATCCAAATCTATGGGCTTAAGTGATGAGGGTGATCAATTCTACAGGTCAAAGAAAATTCTGCGAGCTTAGGGTGAAGATCTAATAACCGAGGTCAATTCTAACATAAGAATGGTGACGACTGACGACCGAGGTCAATTCTAGACTAACTCAGGTGACGATCCAAGACCGAGATCAATTCTGACCTAAGAGTGGTGACAACCGAGGACCGAGGTCAATTCTGACCTAACTCAGGTGACGATCCAAGACTGAGGTCAATTATGACCTAAGAGTGGTGACAACCAAGGACTGAGGTCAATTCCGACCTAACTCAGGTGATGATCCAAGACCGAGGTCAATTCTGACCTAAGAATGGTGACGACCGAGGATCGAGGTCAATTCTGACCTAACTCATGTGACGATCCAAGACCGAGGACAATTCTGACCTAAGAGTGGTGACGATCGAGGACCGAGGTCAATTCTTACCTAACTCAGGTGATGATCCAAGATCGAGTTCAATTCTTACCTAAGAGTGGTGACGACCGAGGATCGAGGTCAATTCTAACCTAACTCAGGTGATGATCCAAGATCGAGGTCAATTCTGACCTAAGAGTGGTGACGACAGAGGACCGAGTTCAATTCTGAACTAACTCAAGTGACGATCTAAGATTGAGGTCAATTATGTCCTAAGAGTGGTGACGATCGAGGACCGAGGTCAATTCTGACCTAACTCAGGTGGCGATCCAAGATCGAGGTCAATTCTGACCTAAGAGTTGTGGCGATCGAGGATCGAGGTCAATTCTGACCTAACTCAGGTGACGATCCAAGACTGAGGTCAATTGTGACCTAAGAGTGGTGACGACCGAGGATCGAGTTCAATTTTGACCCAACTCAGGTGACGATCCGAGACTGAGGTTAATTCTGACCTAAGAGTGGTGACGACCGAGGACCAAGGTCAATTCTGACCTAACTCAGGTGACAATCCAAGACCGAGGTCAATTCTGACCTAAGAGTGGTGACAACCGATGACCGAGGTCAATTGTGACCTAACTCAGGTGATGATCCAAGACCAAGGTCAATTCTGACCTAAGAGTGGATAAAGATTGGATTTTGATTCTGCTGGAGAAAGTGCCTTGTGATTTTGATCTGAGCTGGGGAGCTAATAGCTAGGGAAGATTTTGTTTCTTTAGGAGGCCTCACAGGGGGTAACAACCAATTTTGGTGTTGTAGAAACTCCGTTGGGGAAGTGATAAGGTGATCCTTAGAGATCCTCCGGTGCTTTGCTAGAGATTCACTTGGTTTTTGAGGATTTGGCTGGGAAAGAGGGGTTCCGCTTGAGGGAATGCAAAATTTTCCTGGTGAAAATGTTCTCAATCCTTCCTGGGATTTTTAGGAATTTTCCAAGGATTTTCTGTACGAAATGTAAGGGGGTGCCGGCCGGCATGGTATGAGGGATGTCATTCGGCAGTGGCACAGACTTTTGGACTACCTCGGGAAGCTAAGGATTCAATGTCGATCGGTATGGTTGGGGTCCGTGCCAATTGGCATAGCATTTGGCATCCTATATAAAGGGGGCGAATCCCTTCATTTTTTCACAGCTTCTTTGCTTTCTCTCTTTCTGCGATTTCTCTCCAAATCTTTCTAGCATTTCAATCTTCAATAAATGGCCTCTTTTGTGGGCACTGCAGTCCACAGGGAGTGGTTGACCGTTGATGACTGGGAGAATGTGGAGTGGAGGGCCAGGACGCCCCTTTCTTTGGGGAGTGATAACTCCTTTGATGTGTTTGAGCCTGTTGCGGATGAGCGGAATTTTCTGCGGGAGCCATGACATCATCTCTCTTCGAGAGTGACTCCTGGCGGTTATGTAAGTAACCCGACCTTTGGCATTCCTTTCTTTTTTTTATTTTTCTTTCTTTCTTGACTTCTAATGAGATTTTTCCTTTTTGCTAGTCTGATATTTCTTTGAAGAACTCGTGGGACGACGGGGCTCAGGGATGTCTGGGAGCATCTCCCACCTCTTACGCGCTGGGTGATATCATCAGCGGGTTTTGGGAGGTTGGAATATGCGCTGTATGAGACGCCTCATTCGAAAGCGGTCCTGTGCGCTTTGGGGGAGAGGTGGTGGGATACTACCCACACCTTCGATTTCGGTTTCGGGGAGATGACTGTGACTCCCATAGACGTGCAGTAACTGTTGGAGCTGGATTGTGATGGAGAGAAGATAGAGGTGGATCGCTCTTTACGGGTGAGACCGGAGGCAGTGCGTGTGGAACTTGGTGATGTAGGGAGGATAGTTTCTGGGGATTCTATCTGGTTTCCCTGTTGATGGGTGTCTTGTTGTGCAGGGTGATTGATGTGGAGGATGGGATACAAGTGAGGCAGATGGCCCGGTTATTTATTTTGCTGGTGCTGGGAGGTTTCATGGTGGCGTCGAGCGACGACGTCATCCATTTTTGGTTCTTTCCGTACCTAAGGATGTTTTCGAACATCCCTTTATATGATTGGGGGAGTCTGACTTTGGCGACCCTTTACTCTTATCTGGATGCATTCAGCCGGTGCTGCCAACAGACCTTTACTGGAGCCACGCACCTTCTTGAGGTATTTTTAAGTTTGCGCATTTCTTTTCATGGATTCTCTCTTTCCTTTCTTGCATTCGCATTTTCCTAATATGTCTCTTTTTGTTTGTCAATTATTATTTTTAAAATACGTGGATTTATGAGGTCATTGGGTGCAATACCCCACTGACTTCTCTGAAGGACGACACTGTTGGAGACTCCTGTCGATTGTATCGATGGAGTAAGGCCAAATGGCAGTCGAAGGGATCTCTCTCCTGGGAGGCGGTGCGTCGGGTCTTAAATGACCTGACCAGTGGTAGGGTAAGACACTTTCCATTTTCAGTCTAGGTTTTTGTGCCATCTGATCTTGTATTGATTTACGCGTGCTTAGAGATTTTCACGTGACCTTATATCCCTAGGGGACAACCATTCAGGATGTGGGGACGACTAGGGTGAATGCGCAGATGAGGCGTTGTTGGCGTATGAGTTTGTTCATTCCTAGTATCTCGAGGAGAGGGTTATTCTCCAGATTGCTGAGGAGGGGGTGGTGGTGCCACCTACATAGCCTCTTACGTCTATGAGGCGAGAGCGACTGCTGTCAGAGGATGCAAGGACCGCGATGATGATCGACGAGTCCTACTTATTGTACACTGATACGGCTGCGCCGTATGACTATATGGACTTTGTGACGAGATGGTTGATGGCGCCCAGCATATATGATGCCCTGCCTTTCCTTCCTACGGGTTCGAGTCGGGCGGTGGGATCTTCTCACAACGGCGGCAGTCCGATGGCATCTGTAGCGGCGGTGACCACGGAGGTTCCTTTTGTTTGGTTGCATACTCCTTCATATAACATCCGGTGGGCTGATGGAGGGATGGTTCCTATGCTACATCATCCTCGTGCGATGGATCCGGAGGAGTTGGGTTTGACAGAGGAGGTCCTCTATCCTGTGATATACCTTTCTATTCTTCTCTTTCTTTCTTTTCTATTTTGGTCATCTCTACTTTGATACTGATTTTACCTTTTTCTTGCAGCAAGTCCGAGTGTCGACCACTTGGCTAAGAGACATCAGAGACTGGATATCCTCGGCGACTGCCCATATTCAGGATGTGGTTCCTTATCCTTCTTAATTGGTGCCATCTTCTTCATCCATAGAAGACTCTGTCTCAGGTAGTGGTGGTGTATTTTGTGGGGTAGGATTCCCTTCGATATCTGTAGGGATTATGTCTCTTGTGAGGGTTCTCAAGTATAAAAAGGAGTAAGGGTGGAGTGTTTTCATCACACCTTCGCATTCTCACTTACTTGCCCACTATCTCTTAGCCTTGAAAGATGGCTCTGCCTGGTAGCATTGAATTTGCTAACTACCTAGAAGCATTGGAAGCAATGTGTACTTATAATGTTGACTATGAGGCTTTCAACATGCGTCGAGTCTCCTTGTGGAGCAATCCACATATTGAGTGGAACATGCTTATGGCGGGGGTACAATTCTGGTACCCCGAAGACCATGTATTTAGCTTTGGGTTAGATGAAGTTTGTCCTACCTAGGAGGAATTTTCTGCCATACTGGGTATAAATCCCAGTGTTATTGTGGTTTTGCCCAAATTTTCCCGTTCCCCAGGGATTTGTTGGCCGGGTTTTTTTATATTTTGCCTTCGACGGCCAGATCACTGGTTACTGGAGGAATGATCTCCCTCCCGGCGGGTTAGTCAGGCTTCTTTATATTTCGCCTTCGGTGGCCAGATCACTGGTTGCTGGAGGAATGATCTCCCTCCCGGCGGTGCTGCAGTCCGTGCATTTGCAGGAAGTATGAGGCGTTGTCTTTGTTGGAGCCATTTCTCTGGGACTAGTTTCAAAATTTCTGCTGGTGGACCCACAACTTGCAGCCAATACTTCGGGGATGTCATACCGTTGCAATCCTGCGACGGTGATACTGGCAGAGACCCTAAATGGCCTGGATGCCTGGAGAGAAGGTCGTTCTGACTTTTTGAGGGGTATCCCTGTGATGCTGTTCATGTGGTTGTCTGAAAGACTCCGCTTGGTGACTCCTCTAGAATATCCTTTATCGATTGTACCCAACTTCTTTTCGTGTTACTTCATCAACCTTGGCTTGGATATTGAGAGCTGGGAGAACTGGTTTGTGGAGAATGGGGCTTGGAATCTGTATTGGTCAGTGCCTTGGTGGGGGCAGTTGCTTCCTGTTCTGGTGCTAGGAGAGTACTCATATGTGCGGCTGGTTAGTCTCAGACAGACCTCTTTTTATTTCCCTTGGCGGCTTTTGCGCCAATTTGGTTGGGCACAGGTTGTGCCATCTCGGACACTAAATTTCTTTTCGGTAGACGTTTTGACCGAGTGCTTGCGTCTGTTGCTTGGATTTCTGTGGGAGAATCGGCGTCCGTCGACCTGTCCTTCTCAGTCTGTTGGGAGAGTTTGGCATGTCCTTGGGGATTATATGAAGTGGTTGTGTAGGAGAGTAGTCAGCAAGACGTTGGCAGTGGAGACTAGACAAAGGTGGTTTGTTTTATTTAACACTATGGGAGGGGATGTTGTGGTTTTTTTGAAGCTGGTTTAGGCTTATCAGTCCATGGAGTATTTACGGCACTCTATTTAGGCAGGGGCAATTTGGGGATCCCATGATATAGATGATGAGGATGTATGCTCCTCTGGTAACTGTGGGTAGGAATCTTGGAGACTTTATTTGTGTAATAGGGAATAGATGTGGGGATTTTATTTGGCTTTTTATGGTAGTAGGGTGAAGGGAGTTATCCGTTCCTTTTCTTATGTAATCTGTGCTGTAATTTCTTATTAATGAAATAAGCAGGTTTCTCATCATCTAGTTCTGCCTTTCGATGAATTTTGTAATTTTGAATTATCTATACCGATCGCTAAGGCATACATAATCCTTTTTTTCAAGTATTTGTTAGAATGAACTACCATTCTCAGAGATAAGAAAAGAATAGTTTTTTGTGAAAAAGAAAGGGTCGTGCTCCTGTAAGATGTATGAGCTGCCTATGTACCTCTGGGGATTTGGAAAATTCTTTATTTTCTTGAAAAATGGTTTTTTTTGTAGAGGATCAGGCCTACGTAGTTCTGGGTAAAGTTTTTTTTAGAATAGAAGGGAGATGATAAGAGTTGTAGCGCGCCGAGATTCCAGACTGGGGGAGAATTTCTTGAGACGGTCCAGGTTGACTGGACGAGCCATCGCCTCCCCATCTAGGTCAGTGAGCATGGAGGCACCACCGGATAAGATTTTCTTCACAGTGTAGGGGACGCTCCAATTGGTCTTGGATTTCCCTCTAGGGTCCCAGATGGGTTCTATTATCTCCTTGAGGGATAAATCCCCTTCTTGGACACTACGGTCTTTGACTCTCTTATTGAATGATCGCACTATTCAGCGATGGTACCCCTGTATGTGGTAAAGAGCTTTCAATCTCTTTTCATCTAGGAGGGTCAGCTCGTCGAGACAGCTTGGCACCAGTCTTCTTCGCTAACTTTGCTTTCGAGCATGACGCGTAGCAAGGGTATTTCTAACTCCACAGATAGGAATGCTTCCATACCGTAGACCAGAGAGTAAGGGGTAGCCCCAGTAGAGGTTCTAATTGAGGTTTGATAGCCCTAAAGGGCGTACGGGATCCGGTCGACCCAATCCCTACAGCTTTCGATCATCTTGTTAATGATGGCTTTGAGGTTCTTGTTGGCGGCTTCAACTACACCATTGGTCTGAGGTCGGTAGGAAGAATGTTTGTGTCTTTGAATCCCATGCTCGTTGACTACTTATGTGACTTCTTCTTCGAAGTGCAACCCGTTATCTGACACTAACTTATGCTGGACCCCATATCAGCAGATGATATTTTTCTCGAGGAATTTAGCCACCTTCTTGGCGTTCAATACTGCGTATGACTTAGCTTCGACCCATTTGGTGAAGTAATCAACGGTAACTAGGATGAATTCATGTCCATTTGAAGCCTTTGGTGTAACCTTCCCTATTATGTCGACACCCGAGGTGGAGAACGGCCAGGGAGAGGTCATGTTGTATAATTCTCGCGGAGGCAGGTGTTGAAGATTGGAGAACTATTGGCATTTGAGGCATCTGTGGACATAGGAGGTGCAATCTTGGGCCATGGTGGTCCAGTGGTAGCCCTATCAGATGATCTTCTTGGCAAGCATGTGATCGTTTATGTGGGTCCCACATTCCCTGCAGTGTAGATGAGTTCCATCGAAGTTCCTCTTGAGTAGAGTTTTATGACAGATGATGTACTGGGTGGCCAGTCTTCAGAGGGTCATTCGGTATTTCTTTTTGGAACCCTCGGGATACCTACCATGTTTGAGGAGGCACTAGATATCATAGTACTAGCAGTCGGCTAGTTCGGGATCTTCGGTGGAGACAAGCTCAATATGGTAGCAGTGGGTTGGTTTGTCTTGCTTTTGAACTAGGAAGGGGGTCATTGTTATTCCTTCAGGCATGTCGACCATGGAGGCCAAGGTAGCGAGAGTATCGGCTAGGTTATCCTTTTCTCAAGGTAGGTAATGGAAGGTAAAATATCCGAATCGGGAGGCTAACTCTTCTAAGTGGGCATGGAAGGGTTGGAGCTTTTCGTCCTTGACTTTCCACTTTCTGAGCACTTGACCGATGATGAGGGCAAAATCTCGATAGACATCAAGGTATTATATACCTTTCTTGAGAGCACCTTTGAGTCCTACTGTGCATGCCTCATATTCCATCATGTTGTTGGTGCAAGGGAAATCCAATTTGATGGCGATGGGAGTGTGGGAGTCATTAGGGGAGATCATAAGTATCCCAAAACTATATCCCTTTTTATTGGCAGCGCCGTCAAAGAACAATTACCATCGAAGGTGGTCTTGAGCGGTGCAGAGGATATCTTCATCTGGGAATTCGGAGATCCAGACATCTGCTTGTTCTACGGGGTAATCAGCGATGTAGTCAGAGATGGCTCTTCCTTTAATGGCTTTCTACATGACGTACACGATATCGAACTTGGTTAGAAGCATTAACCATCAGGCCATTCGACTAAATAAGGCAGGTTTCTCAAGCAGGTATTCGATGGGATCCATTCGGGATACAAGTTTGATGGGGAAGGCGAGCATGTAGTGTCGTAACTTTTGGGTGACCCAGACAAGTGCGACACATGCCCTTTCCAAAACAGTGTAGTTGACCTCGTACCCGACCAATTTGTGACTGGCATAATCGATGGCTCATTCTTTGTGGGAGTCTTCAAGGTATTGGGCTAGCAAATCCCCAGCTGCAGTGTCGGTTATGGTTAGGTATAGGAGCAAAGGGAGACCAGGTTGTGGTGGCATGAGCACTGGAGGTTGGGTCAAATATTGTTTAATTTTCTCAAAAGATTCTTGACAGGCCTCATTCCAAACCTTGGTATAATCCTTTCGGAGGATCTTCAAGATTGGTTCATAGATGGAGGTTAGCTGACGGATGAATAGGCTGATATATTGCAAATTTCTAAGAACACCTCGAATTTCTTTCTCTGTTCGGGGCGGTGGCATCTCAAGTATGGCCTTCAGCTTTGTAGGATCTACTTCTATCCCTTTCTCACTAACCATGAATCCTAAGAGTTTTCCCTTTGTAATGCCGAAGACACATTTCTGTGGGTTGAGTCTCATCTGATACCGTCGCAGTCATTCAAAGAATTTTCGGAGAACGGGAACATGACCTTCTCTAGTTTTGGACTTGATAATCATATCATCCACATAAAACTCGACTTCTTTGTGAATCAGATCATGCAGGATGGTTGTGGCAGACCTTTGGTAGGTAGCCCCCACATTCTTGAGACCAAATGGCATGATTGAGTAGCAAAAGGTTCTGCATGGGGTGATGAATGCAGTTTTTTCTTGGTGGTCTGGGTGCATCTTGTTTTGGTTGTATCCGGCAAACCCGTCGATGAATGACTTGAGAGCATGACTGGCTGTGTTGCCCATGATCATGTCGATATTGGGTAGTGGATAATCATCCTTTGGAGAAGCTTTATTTAAATCTCGATAGTCCACACACATCCGAACCTTCCCTCCTGATTTCGGAATAGGTACTATGTTGGCTAGCCGTGTGGGATATTCTCTCACACAAATGAAGCCCACGTTCAACTATCTGACCACCTCTTCTTTGACCTTGAGCGACCATTCGGTGAGGACCTTCCTCACTTTTTATTTAATCGTGTTGTAATCTGGGGGAGTGGGGATCTCTTGATGAGCTATTTCACGATCAATGCTGGGCATATCATCATAGGACCATGCGAAGACATCCACGAATTTCTTTAGCAATTCTTGGAGTTATGCGCGCTCATGCTCGTCAAGGGAGGACCCTATCCTAATCTCGCGCAGTTGGCTACTAGAACCGAGATTAATAACAACAGTCTCCTCTTTATTAACTTGAATGCGGTTATGTTATTTATTATTAACCTTATTTAGACCAGTTAAGAATTGTTCATTTGCAAAATCATCATCATCAAAAGTTTGATTAGAATTCGAACAATTAATATAGGGAACAAGAAGATACTCAAAATCTTCGTTTATTTCATTGATATGAAAAATAGCATTGAGAACCTTATCAAAAAATGCCTCGACTACCTTTGAACAAGGATAGAAAATAGAAGAAGAAATAGGGTAAAGATTAGGGTTAGGGGAGATTTCAAGAGGTAGAACTGGGGCAGCATGCCAGTTAAGGAGGGGTATCTCAGCATCTTTAATCAGATGGGATGGATCCATTGATGTAGTGACTGAATGAACCATGCAGAGTGCCAACCCTAGTATCTATAAGTTGAAGGAATCTTCGGAATCACTTTCCTCAGTCTCTTCGATATCTTTGATGAGCGGTTGTGCTTGGTGTTGGAAACTTTCGGCCCATGGGTAGCTATCTTGGAAAAAGATCTCCATTCCAGGCTTCATGTTCTTGTCTGTGTGGTCATACCATAGTTCTGGAAAATCGCAAAAGGGGAAGTCTTCGCCTTCTTTGATGAATCTTCCATTCAAGGAGTCTCCTGGGATAGTTTGGATACAGTCTAATCTTCTATTTGGTTGAGACTGATGGATCTGTCTGAGTTCTTGTTCTGATGGTTGATACCCCAAGTCACAATAAGGGAAAGATTTCTTCAGTTCAATGGGCTTAAGTATCCATTACTGCCTTTGCCCTCGCCCCAGTCCGGGTATAAAGTGCATATTTCTGAACATCTGAATCACATTAACATTGCCATGAGGGTCATATTCTGGACAGATTCTTTCTTTAAAATCGTCCCCTGCCGGGAGCAGGAGTGGATCAACTTGAAATCTTGATAGGAGCATATCATTTAACCCGTGCTGTATCTCAAGGATTGGACTATTGGTGCTTGCACCCTCGACATTTTTGTCGTCACCCAAAATGGTGATGACTCTCCCATCGGCGAAGAACTTCAATTTCTGATGGAGTGAGGAAGACACACCCTTGATATTGTGGAGCCAGGGTCCTCCGAGCAACAGGTTGAAATAAGCTGGGATTTTTATGACTTGGAATTCAATGAGAGGGGTTATAGGGCCCACCCTTATTATAAGTTTTATGGATCCCATAACCTCCCAGCGGGAATTATTGTAGGCACGTACAACAGCAGAGGTTGGAGCAAGGTCTCTTTCTTTCAGGCCTAAACACTTGAAGGTTCTCAGTGGGCAGACATTCAAGGCGGATTCGTTATCGATAAGAGAGAGTGGAACGACCTTCCATATAACTTTAACAGAGATGTTGAGTGCATGACTGTGATTTGGCCCAATTCTGGGGATTCCTTATTCCGAAAATGATAGCATTTTGGTAGAGGTCAAGGATCCAACCAGATTTACCGCTTCTTCTGGTGTGGTACAAGGAGGAACTGTGGGTCCAGTGAGCATCTTGATTAAAGCATTTCATTGCAGTTGGGACGACATGAAAAGCCCCCAAATAGTGATGTTAGATTGATTTTTCTTCAGTTGATCGAGGATCTTTCTCTCCTCGATGGTCATCTCTAGCATATGAAGGTTTTCAACATCCTTACCTTTGTCATTTGCTGGTAGTGAGCTTAGAACCTGGTAATGTCTCCCTGATCTGGTCATATGATTTGCTGAAGAAGGGAAGAACATGAATTCCGTTTCCTCATCAACCTCAGGTTGTTCTGTCACCCTGTTTATTTCTCCGAGGAGTTCTTCAAATGATATCATCCCACATGTGTCGGCTACTGGGTCAGTTCTTCCTGAAGCTTGTTCTTCATTCGAATCTTTGAATTCTTCCCCCCATTCGGTACCAATAATTTTGTCTTTCCATGTAAAGTCAATGCATTCCAAAAATTCAACGGCTTCTTCATACAGGTTTTCCCATTTTGTGGGGATATGTATGGTTGAAGGGACTAAGTGCCATTGTAGCTTCAAAATGTCAAGTGACCCTGTAATACTACAAATGTTGTTGGTTTACCCCAATAATTCTGCCATAATCTGGACAACATCATCTAGGCTGACTTCATCGGTTGGAACCACACATTTGTCCGAATCTCGGTCCCATTTTCGTGCTTCCAAGAATACTATAATGAACCTTTGGCAATCGATGACCATCTGTGAGGGAAATTTCAGCCCGAACTCTAGGAGTTAGTTTAACACCTCTAACAATTCCATATTTCCATTTTTAGAATGGGTACGGACGGCGATGCATGCTCTGGTAAGGAGTGACATTGCTTGATCAGTGAGGCTAGTAGGGTTTAGGAGGAAATATGAGCAAATTTGAAGAGGTTTAGGAGAGTATATGGGTGTGATTTGAGTTGAGGGATAAAAATCTGGGTTTTCTTCTAAGAAGATGGCATTGGCATGATTTGGGAGTAGATTGTGAGTAGTGTTTGGCTTAGGATTAGCTGGCGGGGCGATGGTACCCCGGTCAATGAGATCTTGGATTATGTTTCGGAGGTGAAAGCATTAGTCGGTGGTATGGCCAGTAGTTTGGTGAAAGATGCAATGAGCATGTGCCTTGAAGTTTCTTGGGAGTTGATTTGGAAATGGACGGGGATCAAAGGTTTGATAAGGTTTCGGCTTAACAAGGCTTGATAAACTTTAGAGAGGGGAGCATGGATCTCGATGTATTACTTTCAGACTGGGACAGGGTAGCTTTCTAGTGCCCGTGACGTGGTTGGCTGAGAGATGTTGTTGATGGTTGAGACTGTAGCACTGGCAGGCTTGTCATACTTTCTAGGGGTGAACTATCCAGACACCTTCTTCGATTCAACCTCTATTTTAACAAGGCTTTCCTCAATTTCTACTCCCTCTTCTCTGAGATCTTGGAAGTGTGGATAATATTGTCCTCACATCGTCGCTCGAAAACGGGGCAAGAAGTTCTTCTTCACTATGTTGACCTGTTCCTCCTCAGATGGCCGATTGGTCATGGTAGCTGCCTACTCCCTCTATCGGGTAATGAAGTTACTGGCTGATTCCCCAGGGTTCTGTTTGAGAATCTCTAAATCACGATGGGTGACCTCAAGCTCTTCGTTTTATTTGTACTACGACATGAATTCTCGGGCTACATTCTCCCAGCTACGAATTTTGGATTCCTCGAGAGACAAAAACCATTGGAGGGCACTATCCTTCAAAGTTTACTGAAACAATTGTGTCATCACTTCTTCAGAAGCCCCTAGTAGAGTCATGGAACGATGATATCTACGAAGATAAACAATCAGGGATCCAATCCCTCCGAACTTCTCGATATTTGTCATCTTGAAATTCTCTTGTAACCTCGCTTTAGGATAAGGAAAAATGTGGGTGTAGTCTATGTAAATCCCCAAGATTTTGACTTGGTCAAATTTCTTGGTGAGCATCTTGAGATCCTCTTTGAATTTATTCAACTCCTCCTCTTTTGGATCAGCGACCATAGGCAGGTTAGCCACAGGTTGGGCAATGTTTGGCATCGGAAGCAGGGCAGTCGGCGGCCCGTTGACAGGAGGGGCACGTGGAGTGTGATGATATTCTTAGGGAACCCAGATAGGCTCGGGGGGACATATAGCACGAGGAAATAGGGCCTCGGGCTCTTGAGGAATAGGAACCTAGTTTCGTTGCATCTCTCGGACCTCAGTTTGGAGGTTGTTAATCTTGGACACGAGCTGAGCTAGGACTGTCGTTAGATCCAGATGTATGTATGGTACTTGATCTGTATTCTCCATGGAAAGTGGATGGATTCCGGACTAGAAAGAATTAGTTGAGTAACGGATGAAATTCTAGGGTGATTTGACTGAAGATCGAAGCCAATAGGGAGCCAGTCCAAGGGCTTGCGATGGACCTAAGAAGGAGTAGAACGGGATTTATTTTTGAGAAAAAATGAAGAAACTATTTTTGATAAAGAAGGGAGAAATGTTTTTGGAGACGGAACTCAACATGATTATTACGATTATTATGTTCTCACTTGTATTTAATTCTCCTAATTGTAATGCCGGGCGGGACCCGAGCCTGGAAAAGTGGGGTTTTTAATATATGCGAAGATACGACTGGACTTGTAACCAGGCTCGCAGATAGGTTCCTGCGCAAAAATTTAGGCAGCAGGCCGACCCGGAATTTCGACAGAGTTTCGGGTTAAAACCGGCAATCCAAAGTGTGTGTCTTAGGTTTGACCCCTATATGCGGGTATGCAGTTGGTTAGGTGAATCGAAATGGGTTACCCCCTTTGGCGTGACTTCCACGGTATATGTCTTACTCTTGCGGGGAATCGGTAGTGTACGTGAATTGCCTCACTATATACCTCATGGGGACGGTACGTGTGAGAGCAAATTCGATATACTCGGTGTACGTGATTGAACTCCCTACGATATACCTCCCGTCATGACTTTGATCAAACGGTATGATGCGGGGGAACCGTTCGATATACATCGAAGGTACTTGGCCAAATGAAGTTGAGAGTCATATCGCTTAGGCTAATTGCGCCCTGCCGGACCAGCGCCCATTACAAAGTGACCCTCCAGTTACTGGGTAAAATTTGGTCAATAACAAAGCTCTTTGGTGATGTCGTGTAAATCATACATGATTCGCTTATTAGTATCTTATGATGAGAATGCTTTTCTTGATTATGCCAAACAGGGAGCAAAGTACAAGTACCAAAGGTACACCAAGTATGGATGGGTGATGCATGCAACATGTGGATATATGTGATCTTAGGTTCACGTGGTGTCATGTGTACATGGAGAATTTTCTACAAGTGTGTGAAGCGAAGCATAAGCATGGGATACACATGGAAAAGGGGGACATGGAGATATAGGGGAAATATAAACAAATATAACATCCATGTAAATAGAGTCAAGCCCTCAAAACATACATATCCCCAGCAGAGTCGCCACTGTGGCCATCCTCGATCCTTGTCGCGGGTGAGCGCGTGAAGGAGGATCCTCGGGTCTCGCGCGTCCCTCTCAGGAGTGCTTCGACCGGCATCATTTGAGATTAGGTGTAAAAATGTAGAGATATTTAGAGTCGTCAGTCTATTTTACTCAAAACAGACAAGAAAAAAAGGGGAATCCATCCCGAAGGACAACATCCAAAGACATACTGGTGCATACGAAACCAAAATGATTCGAGAAGGGTTTGGTGGCTAAGTTACGAAATGGGAAGGTGTTAGGAACCCATTCCACCCTTTCAGTCTCTCATGGATGTTTGTTATTTTCCTTTTTTATTTTCCCCGTGATATGTGTGCATGTGTATATATATATTGGTGATTGGAATCCTCAACTTGTATCATGGGAGAGATAAAGCGAGTCATCCATAAGAAGGGATAAAAATAATATTAGAAAATAAGATTTACGCGATTACCCTTACATTGATCGTTATAATGGAACGATAACGCATATGGAGTGATACGTCACTAAGAACAAGTATATAGAATATAAGAAAATTGGATTTAGAGAAGATAGAAAATGAGAGAGAAAGTGATAATAGGACTCGGGTCTCGAGTTTTACCCGAGACGCCTACGTAGCCTATAAAGGAATCAAAGTCCACGTAGTTTGCATACAAAACGAGTGGTGGGGTTTATTCCATAAATTCAAATGGGAGATATCTTATTTGTGAGTGTGTGTGTATAGAAAAATTGTTTTAGTTGTGAGAAAAGTGTGAGAAAAGTATGAGAATCCCTATTTGGAATTTATGAGCAAACCCACTTTTTCTTCTTCTTTTTTTGGGTTTTATTTATATGAAAATAAGGGATGTGAAATAATACTAAATAAAAAAGTACATTAGGATGTGTGAGATGAGATAATAAAAGTGTTAGGTAATAAAACAAGTTATTGCGAATTAAAGTGAATTTGAAGAAAAAGTTGAGAAAGTTGGACCTTCTTGAAGATCTTGAGCTTGATCTTGAATGTTGGAGAGCAACCCTTGCACTTGGATGATGATGGAGAGTGTCTAATTCACCAAGTTTGATGAAATGGATGGTGAAAAGTGGAAGTTAGAAAGGGATTTGGATGTTAAAATCGCGCTGTCTTCAAAGGAGGTTTTTGGGATTCGCTAAGAGCGATTTTTATCATATCCGGGCTCCTTTGCAAATGAGGTGAAGGCCTCCTTTTATAGGCCCAGGTCACTACCTATCGGCATAGACCTGGTCCTGCCTATCGGCACTTGCCGATAGGCAGGGTCTGGAACCTGCCATTTGGTAGTGTGTTTCAGGCCTTTTTGGAAAATTGGTCAGAATCGTGCACGGGGTAAATCATTGGAAAGGTAATTTAGATACCTTCGAAAGTTCTTGGACTACTCCCAGGTTCGGGAGTTGACTTTGGGTTAAATATGGCTCGGAAGCGTTTGTCGGTCCATTGGACGGGGAATCGTTCGGACGCAAACGGATCGTTCGTCCCCATAGAAAGTTCGAATCACTCGTGGGGTGGACTGTTGGAAAGGTTAGGAGATGTACTTCTACATTCCAAAGAGTTTGACCTGATTTGGGGAGTTGACTTTGGTTAACCGGGCCCTGGAAGCATTCGGTGACCTCTTGGAGGTAAACGGATCGTTCTTCCGCATGGTAAGTCGGAATTGGGCACGAGATGGACCGTTGGAAAGGGATTTGAGTTCCCTTCAAAGATTCATTCAGCCTAGGTCGAGATGAAGAGTTGAACAGAGCCCGGGAGCGCCCGGTGGCATCTGGATCAAGTTTTGGATGCATACAGATCGTTCGTCCGCATGGTAAGTCAGAATTACGTGCAGGATGGAACGTTGGAAAGGGATTTTAGTGCCCTTTGAAGATTCATTCAGCCTTGGTTGAGCTGAAGAGTTTGACTTTTTGGTCAAATGAAGCCTAGGAGTGCTCGATGGCCTCTAAGTCGGTACTCGAGGTATGACCTGGTACCTCCCTTCATCACTATAAACCTAGGACTCGCCGATCATCCCAGCGATCCTCGCATCCTCCGACAGCAGTCACTCCCGCCTCATAGACATAGGAGGCTGCGTAGGTGCAACCACCACCTCTTCCTTAGAAATCTGGCAAACCACGCTCTCCCCGAGATACCAGGAATGGCCGAACTCATGTTCCAGAAAATTCCTCATCTGCGCGTTCACCCCGATCATCCCCACATCCTAAATAGTTGTCCCCCAGGGATAAATGGTCACCGGAAAATCTCCAAGAAGTCATAAATCAATACAAGATCAGAAGGTGCAAAAACTAAGACTGAAAATAAAAAGAGTCTTACCCTACCACTGGTCAGGTCATTCAAGACCTGACGCACCGCCTCCAGAGAGAGAGATCCCTTCGACAACCGATTGGCCTTACGCCATCGATACAATCGGCAGGAGTCCCCAACAATTTCATCCTTCAAATCAATCAGCGGGGTATTACACCCAATGACCTCATAAAACCACGTCTCTTAAAAATAAGAATTCACAAACAAAAAGAGACGCATAAGGAAAATGCGAATGCACAAAAGGAAATAGCGAATGCATGAAAAGAAATGCGCAAACTAAAGAATACCTCAAGAAGGTATGTGGCTCCTGTAAAGGTCTGCCGGCAGCACCGCCTGAATAAAAGGGAAAATAGCAAATATCCATAAGAAACCGAAAGGGCGGAATGGGTGCCTAGCACCTTCTCATTTCGTAACTTAACCTCCGAACCCTTCTCAAATCATTTTGGTTTCGTATGCACCAGTATGCCTTTGGATGTCGTCCTTCGGGACGGTTTTCCCTTTTTCTTTTGTCTGTTTTGAGTAAAATAGACTGGCGACTCTAGATCTCTCTACATTTTTACACCTCATCTCAAACGACGATGGCCAAAGTTCTCCCGAGAGGGACGCGTGGGACCCGAGGATTACTCCTTATCGCGCTCGCCAGCGGCGAGGATCGGGGATGGCCAAGGTGGCGACTCTGCTAGGGATGGCCACAGTGCAAACTCTATTAAAATTCTAGGTCGACCTACCGCCCATTATTTTTGCGCATTTTTAAAATGGGACCCTGTCTATTGGCCTGGTTACAAGTCCAGCCGTAGCTTTGCATATATTAAAAACACCACTTTTCCAGGCTCGGGCCCCATCTGACATTGCGTTTAGGAAAATTAAATACAACTGAGAACATAATAATCGTAATAATCATAATGACTTCCGTCTCCAAAAATATTTATCCCTTCTTTATCAAAAATCGAAAAATTATTTCTTCCTTTTTTCTAAAAATTAAATCCCATTCTACGCCTTCTCAGGTCAACCGCAAGACCTTGGCCTGGCTCCCTATTAGCTTCAGTCTTCAGTCAAATCACCCTAGAATTTCATCCGTTCCTCTACTAATTCTTCTGAGTCCGGAATCCATCCACTTTTCATGGAGAATACAGATCATGTACAAGTCATACAGCCAGATCTAACGGTAATCCGAGCTCAGCTCGTGTCTAAGATTGACAACCCCCAAACTGAGGTCCGAGAGATGCAACGAAACTAGGTTCTTATTCCTCAAGATCCCGAGGCCCTATTCCCTTGTGCTATGGGTACGCCCGAGCCTATCTGGGTTCTCGAAGAAAATCAACACGCTCCACGTGACCCTCCTATCAATGGGCCATCGCCTGCCCATCCTGTGGTTAACCTGACTATGGTCATTGATCCAAAAGAAGAGGAGTTGAATAAATTCAAAGAGGATCTCAATATGCTCACCAAGAAATTCGACCAAGTCAGAATCTATGGGAATTACATAGAGTACACCCACATGTCTCCTTATCCTAAATCGAGGTTACTGGAGAAGTTCAAGATGCCAAATATTGAGAAGTTCGGAGGGAGTGGACCCCCGATTGTTCATCTTCGCACTTATCATCATTCCATGACTCTACTAGGGGCTTCTGAAGAAGTGATGGCCCAATTGTTTCAGCAAACTTTGAAGGATAGTGCCCTCTGATGGTTTTTGTCTTTTGAGGAATCCATAATTCGTAGATGGGACGATGTATCCCGAGAATTCATGTCGCAGTACAAATACAACGAAGAGCTTGATGTCACCCGTCGTGATTTAGAGCTGCTCAAATAGAACCTTGGGGAATCAGTCAGTAACTTCATAAACCGGTGGAGGGAGCAAGAAGCCACCATGACCAATCAGCCATCTGAGGAAAAACATGTCAATATAGTGAAGAAGAACTTCTTGCCCCATGCCCGAGCGACGATGGGAGGAAAATACCATCCCCACTTCCGAGATCTCAGAGAAGAGGGAGTAGAAATCGTGGAAAGCCTCGTTAAAACAGAGGTTGAACCGAAGAAGGTGTCCGAAAAGTTCACCCCTAGAAAGTATGACAAGCCTTCCAGTGCTACAGTCTCAACCATTAACAACATCTATCAACCAACCACATCATGGGCACCCGAAATCCGCCCTGCTGCCATCCGAAGGGAATACACAGAGCTCCATTCTCCCCTCTCCAAAATTTACACAATACCAAATCTGTCGAATTATCACGGTCATTGACCTTAACAAGTTCAACTTGTCAAAGTCAATGACCGTGATAATTCGGGGCGAGACAACTGTTTTTGTCACGGACTTGTCACGGTCATTGATCGTGACAAGTTTTTTAGAATTTTCATGGTCGTGTCATAGTCCCTGACCGTGACAAGTTTAGTCACGGTTAATATCCGTGATAAAGCCTTGACCCTTTTTAAAAATATTATCACGGTCAATTACCATGATAAGTCCGTGACAATCTTATTTGTCAAGGACTTGTCACGGTCAATGATCGTGATAATTCTGGGCAGAATTTAAAAAAAATCTATTGGGCAGTATGGCCACTGCCACTGCCCAGCAGTATATTTGTACCTGTTATAGCAACGTTGTACCTGTTCAAACATCATATATCCAAATAAACTAAAGATAATGTAAATATACATTCAAAATAGAAATAATACACATGACGATATAATCCAAATATAATTCAAATGTACCAACTTAAAAATAATGTCACTACATGTCTGGGCTAAATGTGAGGAGGTGAGTAGGCCACACGATATACGAATTGACACACCCACATATATACATCGTGCCGCATTATTCGCGCAACCACAATAGGGAGTTCTCCTTCCCGGGTATCACATGCATGACAAGCACCTTGGACTCGATCTCTTGAAGCTCACGTCCATGAACTATTCCACTCTGGATGATATTCGGGTCCCTCAACCCCCGCCCTATCCGCTGTCCATCAAATACATCCAATATGAACACGCTCGACCAACCAAGTGTCGACATCGATCTATTTATGGGTGCCAAATAGGGAAGTGGATCATCGAAGTACGCACGTGTCGGTGATGAAGCAGCGAGGTCCACATCCTCGTCATCCTGCACCTCGTCATCCTGCACTTTAAACTAATAATTAAAGTATACAATTATTAATTTACTAATTTATAATGAGGGGCAATCCTACTTTCATATGAAATGGGCACTAATTATTAATTTACTTTCATCTAAAACTATATAATTAAAATTACAATTAAAGTTATACAATTTATTAATTAAAGCTATACAATTATTAAGACTGCCCCACCACACACACACAGACCCCCACCACACCCCCACCCCCACCACACCCCTCCCCCCGCCACACACACACGCACACACCTGCACACACACACACACACACGTACACACACAGCCCACCACCCCCTGACCCCCTCCCCCACCACACACCACCACACACACATATACACACACATACACACATATATACACATACATATACACAC
Source organism: Sambucus nigra (assembly GCA_949130495.1). Taxonomy (NCBI): domain Eukaryota; kingdom Viridiplantae; phylum Streptophyta; class Magnoliopsida; order Dipsacales; family Adoxaceae; genus Sambucus; species Sambucus nigra. The sequence continues at coordinate 382,793,072 of OX422224.1, forward strand.
ACATACAGAAATGAAAGAGAGAGAGGAAAAAACATACCTTAGAGAGAGAGAGAGAGAGACCTCAAAATCGCTTAGTGAGAGAAAGAGAGGGAAAACCCAAAATTGGTGTAAAAAAAAGAAAGGGTAGGGCTTTTTGCTGTGTAAATTGTCACAGACATGTCACAGTCCTTGACCGTGACAATTCCGTGACAAGAACAATTCACGGTCAAAGACCGTGACAAGGGTGGCCAGCTGAAAGGTGATAATTTGGCCATTTTGGTGTAGTGTTACCAAGTCCTGTTAAGCCGAAACCTCATCAAATCCTTGGATCCCCGTCCATTGCCAAATCCACCCCCAAGAAACTTCAAGGCCTATGCTCATTGCGCCTTTCATCAAACTGCTGGTCATACCACCGACCAATGCTTTCACCAACGAAACATAATCCAAGATCTCATTGACCGAGGTACCATCTCCCCACCAGCCAATCCTAAGCCAAACACTACTCATAATCCACTCTCAAATCATGCCAATGCCATCTTCTTAAAAGAAAACCCAGATTTTGATCCAACTCAAATCACACCCATATACTCTCCTAAGCCTCTTCAAATTTTCCCATATTTCCTCCTACACCCTACTAGCCTCGCTGATCTGGCACTGTCACTCCTTACTAGAGCATGCATCGTTGTCCATACCCGTTCTGAAAATGGAAATATGGAATTGTCAAAGTATAAACCAACTCCTAGAGTTCGGACTGAAATTCCCCTCACAGATGGTCATCGATTGCTAGAGGTCCAATACACTGTTCTTGAAAGAACAAAAATAGGCTCGAGATTCGTACAAATGTGTGGTTCCAACCGATAAAGTTGTCCTAGATGATGTTCTCCAGATTATGGCAGAATTATTCGGGCAAACCAATAGCATTTGTATTATCATCGGGTTACTTGATACTTTGAAGCTACAAGGGCACTTGGTCCCTTCAACCATACATATCCCCGTAGAATGGGAAGACCTGTATGAAGAAGCCGTTGAAGTTGTGGAATGCATTACCTTTACATGGAAAGACAGAATTGTTTCCACCAAATGGGGGGAAGAATTCGAAGATTCGAGTGAAGAACAAGCTTCAGGAAGAACTAGCCCAGTAGACGACATATGTGGGATCATATCATTTGAAGAACTCCTCGAAGAAAAAAATAGGGTGACAGAATAACCTGAGATTGATGAGGAAACGGGGTTCATGTTCTTCCCTTCTTCAGTAAATCACATGAGCAGATCAGGGAGACATTACCAGGTTCCAAGCTCACTACCAGAAAATGACAAAGGGAAGGGCGTTGAAAACCTTCCTATGCCAGAGATAACCATTGAGGAGAGCAAGATCCTTAATCAATTAAAGAAAACTCAAGCTAACATCACTCTATGGGGGCTTTTCATGTCTTCCCTGTTGCACAGAAATGCTTTAATCAAGCTGCTCACTGGACCCACAGTTCCTCCTTCTACCACACCCGAAGAAGCTGTAAATATGGTCGGATCCTTGACCTCTACCTGAATGTTATAATTTTCTGAAGAAGAAATCCCCAGAATTGGGCCAAATCACAATCATGCACTCAACATCTCCATCGAAGTTATGGAGAAGGTCGTGCCACTCTCTCTTGTCGATAACGGATCCGCCTTGAATGTCCTCCCATTGAGAACCTTCAAGTGTTTAGGCCTGAAAGAAAGACACCTCGCTCCAACCTCTATCAATGTATGTGCCTACGAAAATACCCGCCGGGAGGTGATGGTATCCATAAAACTTGTAATAGGGTTGGGACATATAACCCCTGTCATTGAATTCCAAGTCATAGACATCCCAGCTTGTTTCAACCTGTTGCTCGGACGACCATGGCTCCACAGTATCAAGGGTGTGTCTTCCTCACTCCATCAGAAATTGAAGTTATCCACCGATGGGCGAGTCATCACCATTTTAGGCTCAAGCACCAGCATTCCAATCCTTGAGATACAGCACGGGTCAAATGATATGCTCCTATCAGGATTTCGAGTTGATCCACTCCTACTCCCGGCAGGAGACGGTTTAAAAAAAAGGGTCTGTCCAGAATATGACCATCATGGCAATGTCAATGTGATTCAGATGTTCAGAAACATGCACTTCATGCCCGGACAGGGGCTAGGGCAAATGCAGCAAAGGATACTTTATCCCATCGAACTGAAGAAAGCTTTCCCTCCTTGTGACTTGGGGTATCAACCATCAGAACAAGAACTCAGAATGATCCACCAGTCTCGACCAAAGAGAAGATTAGACTACATCCAAACTATCCTAGGAGACTCCTTGAATGGATGATTCATCAAATAAGGTGAAGACTTCCCCTTTTACGATTTTCCAGAACGATGGTATGACCACACAGACAAAAAGATGAAGCGTGGAATGGAGAACTTTTTCCAAGATAGCTACCCATGGGCCAAAAGTTTTCAACACCGATCACAAACACTCGTCAAAGATATCGAAGAGACTGGGGAAAGTGATTCCGAAGATTCCTTTAACTTATAGATACTGGGGTTGTCACTCTGCATGGTTCATTCAGGCACTACATCAATGGATCTATGATATCTGATTAAAGTTGCTGAGACACCCCACCTCAACTGGCAGGCTGTGCCAGTTCTGCCTCTTGAAGTCTTCCTAACCCCAATGTTTACCCTATTTTTTCTTCTATTGTCTATCCTTGTTCAAATGTAATCGAGACCTATTTTGATAAGGTTCTCAATGTTGTTTTTCCTCTCAATGAAATAAATGAAGATTTTGAGTATGTTGTTGTGCCTTACATTAATTGTTCGAATTCTAATCAAAATTTTGATGATGATAATTTTGCAAATGAATAATTCTTAATTGATCTAAATAAGGTTAATAATAAACAACATAACCGCGTTCAAGTTAATGAAGAGGAGATTGTTGTTATTAATCTCGGTTCTAGTAGCCAACTGGGCGAGATTAGGATAGGGGCCACCCTTGACGAGCATGAGCACGCACAATTCGAAGAATTTCTAAAGGAATTAGTGGATGTCTTCGTATGGTCCTATGATGATATGCCCGACATTAATCCTGAAATAGCTCAGCACGAGATCCCCACTCCCCCAGATTACAAGTCGGTTAAACAAAAATTGAGAAAGCTCCGCACCGAATGGTCGCTCAAAGTCAAAGAAGAGGTGGTCAAACAGTTGAACGAGGGCTTCATTCGTGTGATCGAATATCCCACATGGCTAGCCAATATAGTACCTGTGCCAAAATCAGGAGGGAAGGTTCAGATGTGTGTGGACTACCGAGATTTAAACAAAGCTTATCCAAAGGATGATTACCCGCTACCCAATATCGACATGATCATGGACAACACAGCGAGTCATGCTCTCAAGTCATTCGTCGACGGGTTTGCCGGATACAACCAAATCAAGAGGCACCCAGACCACCAAGAAAAAATCGCAATCATCACCCCATGGGGAACCTTTTGCTACACCGTTATGCCATTTGGTCTCAAGAATGCTGGGGCTACCTACCAAAGGGCTGCCACAACCATCCTGCATGATCTGATTCACAAAAAAGTCAAGGTTTATGTGGATGATATGATTATCAAGTCCAAAACTAGAGAACGTCATGTTCCCGCTCTCCGAAAGTTCTTCGAACGACTGCGACAGTATCAAATGAGACTCAACCCACAAAAATGTGTCTTCGGCGTTACAAAGGGAAAACTCTTGGGATTCATAGTCTGTGAGAAAGGGATAGAAGAAGATCATGTAAAGCTAAAGGCCATACTTGAGATGCCACCGCCCCGAACAGAGAAAGAAATTCGAGGTTTTCTTTGGAAATTTCAATATATCAGCCGGTTCATCAGCCAGCTAACCTCCATCTGTGAACCAATCTTCAAGCTCCTCCGAAAGGATTCAACCAAGGTAGGCCTGTTAAGAAGCTTTTGACCGAATCAAATAATATCTGACCCAACCTCCAGTGCTCATGCCACCACAGCCCGATCTCCCTTTGCTCCTATACCAAACCATAACTGACACTGCATTTGGGGCTTTGATAGCCCAATACCTTGAAGACTCTCGCAAAGAAAGAACCATTTATTATGCCAGTCGCAAATTAGCCGAGTACAAGGTCAACTACACTGCTTTGGAAAAGGCGTGTGCCGCACTTATCTAGGTCACCCAAAAGTTACGACACCACATGCTCGCCTTCCCCATCAAACTTGTATCTTGAATGGATCCCATCAAATACCTTCCTTAGAAACCCGCCTTATCAAGTCGAATGGCCTAATGGTCGATGCTCCTAACCATGTTCGATATCGTATACGTCACGCAGAAAGCCATTAATGGAAGACCATCTCTGACTACCTCGCTGATTACCCCGTAGAAGAAGCAGATGTATGGATATCCGAATTCCCAGATGAAGATATCCTCTGCACTTCTCAAGACCATCTTTGATGGCAAATGTTCTTTGATGGTGCTGCCAATAAAAAGGGATATGGCGTTGGGATACTTCTGATCCCCCCTGATGACTCCCACACTCCCATCGCCATTAAATTGGATTTCACTTGCACCTACTACATGACGAAATACGAGGCATGCACAGTAGGCCTCAAAGTTGCTCTCAAGAAAGGTATTAAATACCTTGATGTCTACGGGGATTCTTCCCTTATCATCGATCAAGTGCTCAGAAAGTGGAAAGTCAAGGACGAAAAGCTCCAACCCTTCCATCCCCACTTAGAAGAGTTAGCCTCAAGATTACGTTATATCACCTTCCATTACCTATGTCGAGCAATGAATAACCTAGTCGATGCGCTCACTACCTTGGCCTACATGGTCGACATGCCCGAAGGAATAACAATAACCCCTTTCCCAGTTCAAAAGCAAGACAAATCAACCCACTACTACTATATTGAGCTTGTCTTTACCGAAGATCCCGAACTAGCCAACTGCTGGTATTATGATATCTGGTGCCTCCTCAAACATGATAGGTATCCTGAAGGTTCCAACAAGAAAGACCGAATGACCCTCTGAAGACTGGCCGCCCAGTACATCATCTGTCATAAAACTCTACTCAAGAGGAACTTCGATGGAACTCATATACACTGTATCGCAGGGGCGGAAATTGAGAAGTTAATGCAGAAGATCCACAGTGGGAAATGCAGGCCCCACATGAACGGTAACATGATTGCCAAGAAGATGATTCGATAGGGATACTATTGGACCACCATGGCCCAAAATTGCATCGCCTATGTCCGGAGATGCCTCAAATGCCAACAATTCTCCAATCTTCAACACCTGCCTCCGTGAGAATTATACAACATGACCTCTCCCTGGCCATTCTCGACCTGGGGTGTCGACATCGTAGGGAAGGTTACCCCAAAGGCTTTAAACGGACATGAATTCATCCTAGTTTCCATTGATTACTTCACCAAATGGGTCGAAGCTCAGTCATACGCAGTATTAACCGCCAAGAAGGTGGCCAAATTCCTTGAGAAAATATCATCTACCGATATGGTGTCCCACACGAGTTAGTGTCAGATGACGGGTTGCACTTCTAAGCAGAAGTCACAGAAGTAGGCAACGAGTACGGGATTCAGAGACACAAATCTTCTCCCAACCGACCTCAGACCAATTGTGCAGTTAAAGACACCAATAAGAACCTCAAAGCAATCATCAGAAAGATGACCGAAAATTGTAGGGATTGGGCCGACCGGATCCCATACGCCCTCTGGGGCTATCGAACCTAAATCCGAACCTCTACTGGGGCTACCCCTTACTCTCTGGTGTACGTCATGGAAGAAGTCCTACATGTGGAGTTGGAAATACCCTCACTACATGTCATGCTCGAAAGAAAAGTTAGCGAAGAAGACCGGTACCAAAGCCGTCTCGATGAGATGACCTTCCTAGATGAAATGAGATTGAAAGCACTTTACCACATATAGGTGTACCATGTCCGAATAGCGCGATCATTAAATAATAGAGTCAAAGACCACGGTGTCCGGGAAGGGGATTTAGCCCTCAAGGAGATAATAGAACCCATCTGGGACCCCAGAGGGAAATTCAAGCCCAATTGGAGCGGCCCCTACATTGTGAAGAAAATCTTATCCGGCGGTGTCGCTATGCTCACTGACCTAGATGGGGAGGAGATGGCTCATCCAGTCAACTTGGACCATCTCAAGAAATTCTCTCCCTAGTCTGGAATCTCGACGCGCTACGACTCTTCTCATCTCCCTTCTATCCTTAAAAAAAAATATCTCTTCATTTCCCTCTACCCAGAACTACGTAGGCCTGATCCTTTGCAAAAAAAATATGTTTGAAGAAAAATAAAGAATTTTCAAAATCCCCAGAGGTACCTAGGCAGCTCATACATCTTACAGGAGCACGGACCTTTCTTTTTCACAAAATACCATTCTTTTCTTATCTCTGAGAATGGCAGTTCATTCTAGCAAATACTTGAACAAAAGGATTATGTATGCCTTAGCGATCAATATAGATATTTCAAAAAAATACAAAATTCATCGAAAGGCATAACTGGATGATCTGAAACTTGCTTATTTCATTAATATGAAATTAAATCACAGATTACATAAGAAAAGGAACGGATAACTCCCTTCCCCCTACTGCAATAAAAAGCTAAATAAAATCCCCACATCTATTCCTTATTACACAAATAAACTTTTCAAGAGTTCTACCCACAGCTACCAGACGAGCCTGCACCCTCATTATCTACATCCTGGGATCCCCAAATTTCCCCTACCTTAACAGAGTGCTATAAACACTCCATGTAAAGATAAGCCCGAACCATCTTCGAAAAAACCACAACACCCCCTTCCATGGTGTAAAAAAAACAAACCACCTTTGTCCAGTCTCCACTGCCAACATCTTGCTGACTACTCTCCTCCACAACCACTTCATATAATCCCTAGGAACATGCCAAACTCTCCCAACAGACTGAAAGGGATGGGTCGACGGACGCCGATTATCCCACAGAGATCCAAGCAACAGATGCAGGCGCTCGGTTAAAACGTCTACCGAAAAGAAATTTAGTGTCCGAGGTGGCACGTCCTGTGCCCAGCCAAATTGGAGCAGAAGTCACCAAGGGAAATAAAAAGAGGTATGTATGAGACCAACCAGACGCACATATGAGTACTATCCTAGCTCTAGAACAGGCAGAAACTGCCCCCACCAAGGCGCTGACCAGTAAAAATTCCGATCCCCATGTTCCACAAACTAATTCTCCCAGTTCGCAATATCCAGGCCAACATAGAAAAAGTGACACGAAAATAAGTTGGGTACAACCGATAAAGGATATTCTTGAGGAATCACCAGGCGGAGTCTTTCAGACAACCACATGAACAGCATCACGGGGCTACCCCTCAGGAAGTCAGAAAGACCTTCTCTCCAGGCATCCAGGCCATTAAGGGTCTCCGTCAGTATCACCGCTATAGGATTGCGACAGTATGACATCCATGAAGTAATGGCTGCAAGTTGCGGGTCCACCAACAGTTCCCCAGTCACCCGTAGTAATTTTGAAACCAGGCCCAGAGCAACGACTCTAGCCTAGCCAGCATCACCTACTTCCCGCAAATGCACGGATTGTAGCACCGCCCGTAGGGAGATCATTCCCCCATCAACCAATGATCTGGCCGCCAAAGGCGAAATATGAAGAAGCCAGGCCAACAAATCCTTGGGAGAATGGGAAAATTCGGGTAAAGTCGCAGCAACACTGGGATTTATACCCAGCATGGCAGAAAATTCCTCATAGGTAGGACAAACTTCATCCAACCCAAAGCGTAATACATGGTCTCCGGGGAACCAGAATTGTACCGCCGCCATCAGTATGTTCCACTCAATAAGTCGATTGCTCCACAAGGAGATTCGATGCATGTTGAAAGCATCTTAGTCGACATTATAAGAGCACATTGCTTCCAAGGCTTCGAGGTAGTTAGCAAACTCAATGCTACAAGGGATATCCATCTTGCAAGGCTAAGAAATAGTATGCAAGTAAGTAAGAATGAGAAGGTGTGAAGAAAACACTCCACCCTTACCACTTTTTATACATGAGAACCCTCACAAGAGACATAATCCCTGCAGAAATCGAAGGGAATCCTACCCCACAAAATACAAAAGGCTGAAGAGGGTACCATTCAAAGCTTTGAATTGATGGGACTGGACTAAACTGCCGATAGGCAGGACTGGGTGCTGCTGATCGGCAACCCCCCATTTTTAAAAATTTCCCTTTTTTCTCTTTTGTCAAATTTGAAAACTCAATAAAAATAAATTGATATTCTCAACAGAATTTTAAAATCCCTTTTACTCCTTATATAATTTCCCCTTTTAATTAAAAACTTTCCTTCAAAAATTCCAAAAATACTCTTTTTTACGGTCTTTGCAGCAAAGTAAAAAGCGCATGTGCATACATTCATTCATGAATAATAAAAGATAATAAAAAAATCCATTGCATTGCATCTATATGTTTTATGTGTTACATAAATTTTGCAGGAAATATAAATAAAAAGAAAAAAACCAACGGGACTCAGCCCGAACCCACATTCTCTCCCTCTCTCCCACCTACCTCTCTCTAAGAGTTTCCACCCCTGTGATGTGTTATCTTTCCCCTACGACGAGACGATGCACCACCACTACCCGAGCCAGAGTCTTCTCTGGACGAAACAGATGGACCAAGAAAGAAGGAACGGGAATCACATCCCGAATATGGGTAGTTGCTGAGGATATCCAGTCTCTGATGTCTCTTAGCCAAGTGGTCGACACTCGGACTTGCTGTAAGAAAAAGGCAAAATCAGTATCAAAGTAGAGATTACCAAAATAGAAAAGAAAGAAAGAGAAGAAGAGAAAGGTATACCGCAGGTCGGAGGACCTCCTCTGTCAAACCCAACTCCTCCGGATCCATCGTATGAGGACGATGCAGCATAGGCACCATCTCTCCATTAGCCTTCCGGATGTTATAGGAAGGAGTATGAAATCGCAAAAAAGGAACCTCCGAGGTTGCCGCCACCGTAGATGCCGTCGGACCGCTGCCGCTGTGAGAAGATCCCACCGCCAGACTCGAACCCGCAGGAAGGAAATGCAGGGCATCATATATATTGGGCGCCATCAACTAGCTCGTCACAAAGTTCATATAGTCATACGGCGTTGCCGTATCAGTGTACAATAAGTAGGACTCGCCGATCATCACTGCGATCCTCGCATCCTTTGACAGCAATCGCTCCCGCCTCATAGACGTAGGAGGCGGCGTAGGTGGCACTACCACCTCCTCCTCAGTAATCTGGCGAACCACCCTCTCCCCGAGATACCAGGAATGGCCGAACTCATACGCCAGCAAATGCCTCATCTGTGCATTCACCCTGGTCGTCCCCACATCATGAATGGATGTCCCCCAGGGATAAAAGGTCCCCAGAAAATCTCCAAGAAGGCATAAATCAATACAAGATCAGAAGGCGTAAAAACCAAGACTGAAAATGGAAAGAGTCTTACCTTACCACTGGTCAGGTCATTCAAGACCTGACACACTACCTACAGAGAGAGAGATCCCTTCGAATGTCGATTGGCCTTACGCCATCGATACAATCGGCAGGAGTCCGCAACAGTGTCGTCCTTCAGAGCAATCAGCGGGGTATTGCACCCAATGAACTCATAAAACCACATCTGTCAAAAATAAGAATTCACAAACAAAAAGAGGCGCATAAGGAAAATGTAAGTGCATGAAAAGGAAAATATGTGGCACTGCCGAATGGCACCCCTCATACCATGCCAGCCAGCACCCACCTTACATTTGGTACAAAAAATCCTCAGAAAATTCCTAAAAGTCCCAGGAAGGATTCAGAATATTTTCACTAGGAAAATTTCACATTCCTCCAAGCGGAACCCCTCTTTCCCTGTGAAATCCTAAAAAACCCAGTGAATCTCCTCCCGGTAAAGCCTCAGAGGATCTCTAAGGATCACCTGATCACTTCACCAGCGGAGTTTTTACAACACCAAAATTGGTTGTTCCTCCCTGCGAGGCCTCCTAAAGAAACAAAATCTTCCCCAGCTATCAGCTCCCCAGCTTAGATCAAAATCACAAGGCACTTTCTCCAACAAAATCAAAATTTAATCTTTATCCACTCTTAGGTCAGAATTGACCTCGGTCTTGGATCGTCACCTGAGTTAGGTCAGAATTGACCTCAATCCTCGGTCGTCACCACTCTTAGGTCAAAATTAACATCGGTCTTGGATCGTCTTCTGAGTTAGGTCAGAATTGACCTCGGTCCTCGGTCATCACCACTCTTAGGTCAGAATTGACATCGGTCTTGGATCGTCACCTGATTTAGATCAGAATTGACCTCGGTCCTCAGTCTTCACCACTCTTAGGTCAAAATTGACCTCGGTCTTGGATTGTCACCTGAGTTAGGTCAGAAATGACCTCGATCCTCGGTTATCACTACTCTTAGGACATAATTGACCTTGGTCTTGGATCGTCACCTGTGTTAGGTTAGAATTAACCTCGGTCCTCGGTTGTCACCACTCTTAGGTCAGAATTGACCTCGGTTATTGGATCTTCACCCTAAGCCCGCAGAATTGGCTTTGACCCGCAGAATCGGTCACCCTCATCACTTAAGCCCATAGATTTGGCTTTGACCCACAAAATTGGTCATCCTCCAGCATCACTTCAGGTCTTAGAATAGACCTAAACCTTTGATCGTCATTCAAACCATTCCCAGTACACCCCTCAGGTCCTCAGAATCCTCCTCGACCCTCTGCATCGGTCATACTCCCTCAAAAGCATCATGGGTGTCCATTCGACGGTCATCATTTATTCCAAACTCACCTCTTGAGGGGCTCTGTAGATACCCCATTCTATTACCCCTAACTCTCCTTAGGTCCCTAATACCTCCCTTCATCACTGGAAACCCAGGTCATACCCCGAGTACTGACCAAGAGGCCATCGAGCACTCCCAGGCTCCATTTGACTAAAAAGTCAAACTCTTTATCTCGACCAAGGCTGAATGAATATTCTAATGGCACTAAAATACCATTCCAACGGTCTGTCCCGTGCATGATTTCGACTTACCATGCGGACGAACGATCCATTTGCATCCAAAACTTGATCTAGAGGCCATCGGGCGCTCCCAGGCTCTATTTGACCTATGTCAAATCTTCATCTCGACTGAGGCTGAATGAATCTTCAAAGGACACTAAAATACCTTTCCAACGGTCCATCCCGTGCACGATTCTGACTTACCATGCGGATGAGCGATCTATTTTACTCCAAGAGGTCACCGAATGCTTCCAGGGCCCGGTTGACCAAAGTCAACTACCCAAGCCCGGTCAAACTCTTTGGAATTTCGAAGTGCATATCCTAACATTTCCAACGGTCTGCCCCGTGTATGGTTCGAACTTACCATGCAGACGAACGATTCCCCGTCCAATGGACCGACAAACGCTTCCGAGCCATATTTGACCCAAAGTCAACTCCTGAACCCTGGAGCGGTCTCAGGGTCTTTCAAAGGTCTCTGAATTGATTTTCAAATGGTCCACCCCGTGCACAATTTTGACCAACGGTTTGCCCTCGGCAACCAATTTTCTGAAAAGGCCTGAAACACACAGCCAAATGGCAGGTTCTAGACCCTGCCTATCGGCAGGTGAGGATAGGCAGGACCAAGTCTATGCCGATCGATAATGACCTTGGTTTATAAAAGGAGGCCTTCACCTCATTTACAAAGGGAGCCCAGATCTGATAAAAATCGCTCTCAGGGAATCCCAAAAACGTCTCTCGAAGATAGCGCGATTTCAACATCCAAATACATTTCTAACTTCCACTTTTCACCATCCTTTTCATCAAACTTGGTGAATTAGCCACTCTCCATCATCATCCAAGTGCAAGGGATGCTCTCCGACATTCAAGATCATGCTCAACATCTTCAAGAAGGTCCAGCTTTCTCAACTTTCTCTTCAAATTCTCTTAAATTCTCAATAAATTGTTTTATTACCTAAAACTTTTATTATCTCATCTCACACATCCTAATATACTTTTTATTTAGTATTACTGCACATCTCTTATTTTCATATAAATAAAACCCAAAAAAGAAAAAGAAAACGAGGGTTTGCTCATAAATTCTAAATAGGGATTCTCATACTTTTCTCACACTTTTCTCACAACTAAAACACTTTTTCTACACACACACACACCCACAAATAAGAGACCCCCCATTTGGATTTATGGAATAAACCCCACCCCTCATTTTGTATGCAAACTACGTGGACCTTGATGCCTTTATAGGCTACGTAGGTATCGCGGGGTAAAACTCGAGACTCGAGTCCTAATCTCACTTTCTCTCTCATTTTCTATCTTCTCTAAATCCAATTTTCTTATATTCTATATCCTTGTTCTTAGTGACGTATCACTCCAAATACGTTATCGTTCCATTATCACGATCAACATAAGGGTAATCGCGTAAATCTTATTTTCTAATATTATCTTTATACCTTCCTACGGATGACTCACTTTATCTCTCCCATGATACAAGTTGAGGATTCATATCTCCACTATATATATACACATGCACACATATCATGGGAAAAATAAAAAAGGAAAATAACAAACATCTATGAGAGACCAAAAGGGCGGAATGGGTGCTTAACACTTTCCCATTTCGTAACTTAGCCTCCGAACCCTTCTCAAATCATTTTGGTTTCGTATGCACCAATATGTCTTTGGATGTTGTCTTTCGGGATGGCTTCCCCTTTTTTTTCTTTTGTCTGTTTTGAGTAAAATAGACTGGTGACTCTAAATCTCTCTACATTTTTACACCTCATCTCAAATAACTCCAGTCGAAGCGCTCCCGAGAGGGACATGCGGGACCCGAGGATCCTCCTTTACGCCCCCTCCCGCAGTGAGGATCGGGGATGGCCATAGTGGCGACTCTATTGGGGATATGTATGTTTTGAGGGCTTTACTCTAGTTACATAGATGTTATATTTATTTATATTTCCCCTATATCTGCATGTCCCCCTTTTCCATGTGTATCCCATGCTTATTCTTCGCTTCACACACTTGTAGAAAATTATCCATGTACACTTGACACCTCGTGCACCTAGGATCACATATATCCGCATGTTGCATGCATCACCCATCCATACTTGGTGTACATTTGGTACTTGTACTGTGCTCTCTATTTGGCATAATCAAGAAAATCATTATCATCATAAGATACTATTAAGAGAATCATGCATGATTCACACGACGTCACCAAAGAGCATTATTACTGACCAAATTTTACCTAGTAACTGGAAGGTCACTTCGTGATAGGCGCTGGTCCGGCAGGGCGCAGTTAGCCTAAGTGATATGAAACTCACCTTATATTATCCAAGTACCTTCAATGTATATCAAACGGTTCCCCCGCATCGTACCTCTTAACTGAAGTTATGACGAGAGGTATATCGTAGGGAATTCGTTCTCGTACGCCGAGTATATCGAATTCGCTCTCACACGTATCGTCCCCACGAGGTATATAGTGAGGCAATTCACGTACACTCAGGTATATCAAATGGCTTATCCACACGTACTGATTGCCCACAAGAGCAAGACGTATACCGTGGAAGTCACGCCAAAGGGGAGAACCCATTCCGATTCACCCAACAAATTGCATACCCGCATATAGGTGTCAAACCTATGACACACACTTTATATTTCCGGTTTCAACCCGAAACTCTGCCGAAATTCTGGGTCAGCCTGCCACCCAAATTGTTGCGCAGTACCCTATCCTAGAGCCTCGTTACAAGTCTAGCCATAGCTACGTATATATTAAATAACCCCACTTTTCCAGGCTCGGGTACCATGCGGCATTGCATTTAGGAGAATTAAATACAAGTGAGAACATAATAATCGTAACAATCATGCTGAGTTACGGCTCTAAAAACATCTCTCCCTTCTTTATCAAAAATCCAAAAATAGTTTCTTCCTTTTTTGCCAAAAATAAATCCCATTCTACACCTTCTAAGGTCAATCGCAAGCCCTTGGCCTGGCTCCCTATTAGCTTCGGTCTTCAATCAAATCACCCCGGAGTTTTATCCGTTCCTCTACTACTTCTTCTGAGTCCAGAATCCATCCACTTTCCATGGAGAATACAGATCAAGTACCAGTCATACAATCGGATCTGACGGCAGTCCTAGCTCAGCTCTTGTCCAAGATTGACAACCTCCAAACTGAGGTTCGAGAGATGCAACGAAACCAGGTTCCTATTCCTCAAGATCCCGAGGCCCTATTCCCTCGTGCTATGGGTCCGCCTGAGCCTATCTGGGTTCCCGAAGAATATCAGCAAGCTCCCCGTGCCCCTCCTATTAATGGGCCACCGCCTGCCAAGATTTCGATGCCAAACATTGCCCAGCCTGTGGCTAACCTGCCTATGGTCATTGATCCAAAAGAGGAGGAGTTGAGTAAAGTCAACGAGGATCTCAAGATGCTCACCAAGAAGTTCGACCAAGTCAGAATCTATGGGAATTACATAGACTACACCCACATGTCTCCTTATCCTAAAGCGAGGTTACCCGAGAAGTTCAAGATGCCAAATATTGAGATGCTCGGAGGGAGTGGACCCCCGATTGTTCATCTTTGCAGTTATCATCGTTCCATGACTCTACTAGGGGATTCTAAAGAAGTGATGGCCCAATTATTTCAGCAAACTTTGAAGGATAGTTCCATCCGATGGTTTTCATCTCTCGAGGAATCCAGAATCCTTAGCTGGGAGGATGTAGCCCAAGAATTCATGTCACAGTATAAATACAACGAAGAGCTTGATGTCACCCGTCGTGATTTAGAGCTTCTCAAACAGAACCTTGGGGAATCAGTCAGTAACTTCATAACTCGGTGGAGGGAGCAAGCAGCTACCATGACCAATTGGCCATCCGATGAAGAAGAGGTCAACATAGTGAAGAAGAACTTCTTGCCCGATGTTCGAGCGACGATGGGAGGATAATACTATCCCCACTTCCGAGCTCTCAAAGAAGCGAGAGTAGAAATTAAGGAAAGGCTTCTGAAAACAGATATTTAACCAAAGAAGGTGTCCGGACAGTACACCCCAAGAAACTATGAAAAGCCTGCCAGTGCAGCAGTATCAACCATCAATAATATCTATCAACCAACCATATCATGGCACCAGAAGGCCACCCTGCCACCACCCGAAGGGAATACACTGAGCTCCATGCTCCCCTCTCCAAAGTTTACCAAGCCCTGTTAAGACAAAACCTCATCAAACCCTTGGATCCCCGTCCATTGCCAAATCCACTCCCAAGAAACTTCAAGGCCGATGCTCATTGCGCCTTTCACCAAACTGCTGGTCATACCACCGATCAATGCTTTCACCTTCGAAACATAATCCAAGATCTCATTAATTGGGGTACCATCGCCCCACCAGCCAATCCTAAGCTAAACACTACTCACAATACACTCCCAAATCATGCCAATGCCATCTTCTTAGAAGAAAACCCAGATTTCGAGCCCTCAACTCAAATCACACCCATATACTCTCCTAAACCTCATCAAATTTTCCCATATTTCCTCATACACCCTACTAGCCTCGTTGATCAGGCACTGTCACTCCTTACCAGAGCATGCATTGTCGTCCGTACCCGTTCTGAAAATGGAAATATTGAATTGTCAAAAGTGTTAAACCAACTCCTAGAGTTGGGCTAAAATTGCCCTCACAGATGGTCATCGATTTCCAAAGGTTCAGTACACTGTTCTTGGAAGAACGAAAATGGGACCGAGATTTAGACAAGTTGGTGGTACCAACTGATGAAGTTAGCCTAGATGATGTTGTCCAGATTATGGAAGAATTATTCGGGCAAACTAACAGCATTTGTAGTATCACCGGGTTACTTAACATTTTGAAGCTACAAGGGCTCTTGGTACCTTTAACCATATATATCCCCATAGAATGGGAAGACCTGTATGAAGAAGCCGTTGAAGTTATGGAATGCATTAACTTTACATGGAAAGACAGAATGGTTGCCACTGCATGGGGGGAAGAATTTAAAGATTCGAGTGAAGAAAAAGCTTCAGGAAGAACTAGCCCAGTAACCGACATATGTGGGATGATATCACTTGAAGAACTCCTTAGAGAAATAAACAGGGTGACAGAACAACCTGAGATTGATGAAGAAACGGGGTTCATGTTCTTCCCTTATTCAATAAATCATAAGACCAGATCAGGGAGACATTACCAGGTTCCAAGCTCACTACTAGCAAATAACAAAGGGAAGGGTGTTGAAAACCTTCTTATGCCAGAGATGCCCATCTAGGAGAGCAAGATCCTCGATCAACTAAAGAAAACTCAAGCTAACATCACTCTATGGGGGCTTTTCATGTCTTCCTAGCTGCACATAAATGCTTTAATCAAGCTGCTCACTAGACCCACACTTCCTCCTTCTACCACACTCAAAGAAGTGGTAAATCTGGTCGGATCCTTGACCTCTACCCGAATGCTATCATTTTCTGAAGAAGAAATCCCCAAAATTGGGCCAAATCACAATCATGCACTCAACATCTTCGTCGAAGTTATGGAGAAGGTCGTGCAACTCTCTCTTATCGATAACGGATCCGCCTTGAATGTCTTCCCACTGAGAACCTTCAAGTGTTTAGGCCTGAAAGAAAATGACCTCGCTCTAACCTCCGTCGAAGTATGTGCCTACGATAATACCCTCCGGGAGGTGATGGGATCCATAAAACTTGTAATAGGGGTGGGCCCTATAACCCCTGTCGTTGAATTCCAAGTCATAGACATCCCAGCTTGTTTCAACCTGTTGCTCGAACGACCCTGGCTCCACAGTTCAAGGGTGTGTCTTCCTCACTCCACCAAAAATTGAAGTTATTCGCCGACGGGAGAGTCATCACCATTTTGGGCAACGATGAAAATGTCAAGGGTGCAAGCACGAGCAGTCCAATCCTTGAGATATAGCACGAGTCAAATGATATGTTCCTATCAGGATTTTGAGTTGAGCCACTCCTACTCCCAACAGGGGACGGTTTCAAAGAAAGGGTCTGTCCAGAATATGACCATCATGGCAATGTCAAAGTGATTCAGATGTTCTGAAACAGGCACTTCATGCCCGGACTGGGGCTAGGGCAAATGCAGCAAAGGATACTTGAGCCCATTGAACTGAAGAAATCTTTACCTCTTTGTGACTTGGGGTATCAACCATCAGAACAAGAACTCAGAATGATCCACCAGTCTCGACCAAAGAGAAGATTAGACTGTATCCAAACTATCTGAGGAGACTCCTTGAATGGACAATTCATCAAAGTAGGCGAAGACTTCCCCTTTTGTATTTTTCCAGAACTATGGTATGACCACACAAACAAGAAGATGAAGCCTGGAATGGAGATCTTTTTCCAAGATTGCTACCCATGGGCCGAAAGTTTACAACACCGAGCACAACCACTCATCAAAGATATCGAAGAGACTAAGGAAAGTGATTTTCAAGATTCCTTCAACTTACGAATACTGGGGATGGCACTCTGCATGGTTCATTCAGGCACTACATTAATGGATCCATCCCATCTGATTAAAGCTTTTGAGACACCCCTCCTCAACTAGCATGCTGCGCCAGCTCTACCTCTTGAAGTCTCCCCTAACGCAAATGTTTACCCTATTTTTTCTTCTGTTGTCTATCCTTGTTCTAATGTAATCGAGACGTATTTTGATAAGGTTCCCAATGCTATTTTTCCTATCAATGAAATAAATGAAGATTTTGAGTATCTTGTTATGCCTTACATTAATTGTTCGGATTCTAATCAAACTTTTGATGATGATGATTTTGCAAATGAACAATTTTTAACTAATCCAAATAAGGTTAATAATAAATAACATAACCACGTTCAAGTTAATGAAGAGGAGACTATTGTTATTAATCTCAGTTCTAGTAGCCAACTGCGTGAGATTAGGATAGGGGCCACCCTTGATGAGCATGAGTGCGTACAACTCAAAGAATTGCTAAAGGTCATGTTTCGGCTCTCCGAAAGTTCTTCGAACGACTGCAACGGTATCAGATGAGACTCAACCCACAGAAATGTGTCTTCGGCGTTATAAAGGGAAAAGGCTTGGGATTCATGGTTAGTGAGAAAGGGATAGAAGCAGATCCTGCAAAGCTGAAGGCCATACTTGAGATGCCACCACCCCGAACAGAGAAAGAAATTTGAGGTTTTCTTGGGATATTGCAATATATCAGCCGGTTCATCAGCCAGCTAACCTCCATCTGTGAACCAATCTTCAAGCTCCTCCGAAAGGATTCAACCAAGGTTTGGAACAAGGCATGTCAAGACGATTTTGATCGAATCAAACAATATCTGACCCAACCTCCAGTGCTCATGCCACCACTGCCCGGTCTCCCTTTGCTCATATACCAAAACATAACCGACACTGCAGCTGGGGCTTTACTAGCCCAATACCTTGAAGACTCCCGCAAAGAAAGATCCATCTATTACGCCAGTCAAAAATTATCCAGGTACGAGGTCAACAACACTACTTTGGAAAGGCATGTGTCGCACTTATCTGGGTCACCGAAAAGTTGGGACACTACATGCTCACCTTACCCATCAAACTTATATCCCGAATCGATCCCATCAAATACATGCTTGAGAAACTCGTCTTATCCCGTCGAATGGCCCGATGGTTTATGCTCGTAACTGAGTTCGATCATGTACATCATGCAGAAAGCCATTAAAGGAAGTGCCATCTCTGACTACCTCGCTGATTACCCCGTAGAAGAAGCAGATGTCTGGATCTCTGAATTCCTGGATGAAGGTATCCTCTGCACCGCTCAAGACCACCTTCAATGGAAAATGTTCTTTAATGGCGCTGCTAACAAAAAGGGATATGGCGTTGGGATACTTTTGATCGCCCCTGATGACTCCCACACTCCCATCGCCATCAAATTAGATTTCACTTGCACCAACAACATAACGGAATACGAGGCATGCACAGTAGGCCTCAAAGTTTGTCTCAAGAAAGGTATTCAATACCTTGATGTCTATGGGGATTCTTCCCTCATCATCGACTAACTGCTCAGAAAGTGGAAAGTCAAGGAAGAAAAGCTCCAACCCTTCCATGCCCACTTAGAAGAGTTAGCCTCTCGATTTCGAGATATCACCTTTAATTACCTACCTCAAGCAAATAATAACCTAGCCGATGCCCTCTCTACCTTGGCCTCCATGGTGGACATTCCCGAAGGAATAACAATGACCCCCTTCCTAGTTCAAAAGCAAGACAAACCAACCCACTGCTTCCATATTGAGCTTGTCTCCACCGAAGATCCCGAACTAGACAACTGCTGGTATTATGATATCTGGTGCCTCTTCAAACATGGTAGGTATCCCGAGGGTTCCAACAAAAAAGACCGAATGACCCTCCGAAGACTTGTTGCCTAGTACATTATCAATCATAAAACTCTACTCAAGAGGAACTTTGATGGAACTCATCTACACTGTATCGCAGGGGCTGAGATTGAGAAGATAATGCAGAAGATCCACAGTGGGGAATGCGGCCCCCACATGAACGATCACATGCTTGCTAAGAAAATCATCCGACAGGGCTACTACTGGACCACCATGGCCCAAGATTGGACCGCCTATGTCCGTAAATGCCTCAAATGCCAACAGTTCTTCAATCTTCAACACCTGCCTCCATGAGAATTATACAATATGACCTCTCCTTGGCCGTTCTCCACCTGGGGTGTCGACATCATAGGGAAGGTTACACCAAAGGATGAAAATGGACATGAATTCATCCTAGTTGCCATTGATTACTTCACCAAATGGGTCGAAGCTGAGTCATATGCATTATTGAATGCCAAGAAGGTGGCTAAATTTCTCGAGAAAAATATCATCTGCCGATATGGGGTCCCGTACGAGTTAGTGTCAGATAATGGGTTCCACTTCGAAGCAGAAGTCACAGAAGTAGTCAACAAGTACGGGATTCAGAGACACAAATATTCTCCCTACCGACCTCAGACCAATGGTGCAGTTGAAGCAGCCAACAAGAACCTCAAAGCCATCAACAGTAAGATGACCGGAAGCTATAGGGATTGGGCAAATCGGATCCCGTACGCCTTATGGGGCTATCAAACCTCAATCCGAACCTCTGTTGGGGCTACCCCTTACTCTATTGTCTACGGCATTGAAGCAGTCCTACCCGTGGAGTTGGAAATACCCTCGCTATGCGTTATGCTAGAAAGCAAAGTTAGCAAATAAGACTTGTGCCAAAGTCGTCCTAACGAGATGACCCTCCTAGATGAAAGGATATTGAAATCTCTTTACCATATACAGGGGTACCATCGCCGAATATCACGATCATTCAGCAAGAGAGTCAAAGACCACGGTGTCGGGAATGGGATTTTTCCCTCAAGGAGATAATAGAACCCATTTGTGACCCAGAGAGAAATTCAGGCCCAATTGGAGCGGCCCCTACATTATGAAGAAAATCTTATTCGACGGTGCCGCCATGCTCACTGACCTAGATGGGGAGGAGATGGCTCGCCCAGTCAACCTAGTCTGTCTCAAGAAATTATCCCCCTAGTCAGGAATCTCGGCGCGCTACGACTCTTCTCATCTCCCTTCTATTCTTAAGAAAAAAAATTCTCTTCATTTCCCTCTACCTAGAACAACGTAGGACTGATCCTCTGCAAAAAAATATTTTTTAAGAAAAATAAAGAATTTTAAAAATCCCCAGAGGTATGTAGGCAGCTCCTACATCTTACATGAGCATGGCCCTTTCTTTTCTTATCTTCGAGAACAGCAGTTCATTCTACAAAATACTTGAACAAAAGGATTATGTATGCCTTAGCGATCGGTATAGATAATTCAAAAAAATAAAAAATTCATCGAAAGGCACAGCTTGATGATCAGAAACTTGCTTATTTCATTAATAAGAAATTACAACACAGATTACATAAGAAAAGGAACGGATAACTCCCTTCCCCCTATTACTATAAAAAGCCAAAAAAAATTCCGACATCTATTCCCTATTACACAAATAAACTCTCCAAGAGTCCTACCCACAGCTACCAGAGGATTCTGCACCATCATCATCTACATCCTGGGGTCCTCAAATTTCCCCTGCCTGAACAGAGTGCCATAAACACTCCATGGACTGATAAGCCTGAACCAGCTTCGAAAATACCACAACACCCCCTTCCATGGTGTCAAATAAAACAAACCACCTTTGTCCAGTCTCCACTGCCAATATTTTACTGACTACTCTCCTCCATAACCACTTCATATAATCCCCAAGAACATGCCAAACTCTCCCAACAGACTGAGAGGGACGGGTCGACGGACGCCGATTCTCCCACAGAGATCCAAGCAACAGACGCAGGCGCTCGGTCAAAATGTCTACTAAAAAGAAATTTAGTGTTCGAGGTGGAACGACCTGTGCCCAGCCAAATTGGCGCAGAAGCCGCCAAGGGAAATAGAAAAAAGTATGTCTGAGACCAACCAGCCACACATATGAGTGCTCTCCAAGATCCAGAACAGGCACCAACTGCCCCCACCAAGGCACTTACAAATAAAAATTCCGAGCCCCGTGCTCCACAAACCAATTCTCCCAGCTCTCAATATCCAAGACAACATAGAAAAAGTGATGCGAAAAGAAGTTGGGTACAACCGATAAAGGATATTCTGGAGGAGTCACCAAGCGAAGTCTTTTAGACAACCACATGAACAACATCACAGGGCTACCCCTCAGAAAGTCAAAACGACCTTCTCTCCAGGCATCCAGGCCATTCAAGGTCTCCGTCAGTATCACCGTAGCTGGATTATGCCTGTATGACATCCACGAAGTAATGGCTGCAAGTTATGGGTCCACCAAAAGTTCCCCAGTCACCAGTAATAATTTTGAAACTAGGCCCAGAGCAATGGCTCCAACATAGCCGTCATCACCTACTTCATGCAAATGCACGGACTGTAGCACCGCTGGGTGGGAGATCATTCCTCCAGAAACCAATTATCTGGCTGCCAAAGGCAAAATATGAAGATGCACGGCGAATAAATCCCTGGGAGAATGGGAAAATTCAGGCAAAGCCGCAGAAACACTGGGATTTATACCTAGCGTGGCAAAAAATTCCTCGTAGGTAGGAAAAACTTCATCCAACCAAAAGCGGAATGCATGGTCATCGGGGTACCAGAATTGTATCGCAGCCATCTCGGGGTGTGTTGGGTTCGGGTTGGTTCGGTTCCACTATAGAACCAGAACCAAAATGGTTCGGTTCTCTGGTTTTGGAACCATAACCGAATCGAAATATAGGTAGAACCGAACTGAATCGAACCAATAGTTCTCGATTTGGTTTGGGTCTATTTTTGGTTCCTATTCATTTATTTTTTTATCAGTTCTTCAACAATGTAGAATAAAATACATGAAATTTTCAAAAGCTGAGCAAGATGGTTCCAAAGCTAACTGACAAGTTTTCTTTTCATTAGCTGTTTTCCTTTAAATAAATACCAAACACACAGATCTGAGACAAAGGGGCTTCAAAACTGAGCATTTTGTTAAAAAAAAAAAGAAAAAAAGCGAAATAAGATCTACAATAAAACTGTATGTTCATCATTCACCGTTTTATAGCTCCCACTACTAAAGTGGGTAAAAAACTGATAAAAGCAAGGTCATAAGAAAAGCATTGGTGAAAGAAATGTTTTAAAAAAACTGTACAAATAGTGTGAACGATGATCACGATCAACACAAGGTTATTTCATACCTGAGAGAAGACGAGAGCTACACGAGAGAGAGCGGTTGCTTCGATGAGAGAGAGGAGGACAACGGCTGCTTCGGTGAGAGAGAGACGAGAGCAGCTAAACGGGTGAAAATGTAAGAAGAAACTACCTTCGCTACATATGAAAATATTAAAGGAAGGACTAAAAAGCCCAGTTCTAATTTCGGTTCTAATCATCGGTTCTAGGTTCGGGTTTTCGATTCTGTTCGGTTTGGTTTACATACCAACTCGGGAAAAGATCCGACTGCATCGGTTTTTTTTAAGAACCAGAACCAACCCATAAGTAAAAAAACCGACCCAAACTGAACCATAGTGGTCGGTTTGGTTTGGTTCATTGGGTTGATGGTTTTTTTGCATAGCCTTACCGCCATCAGCATGTTCCACTCAAAAGGCCGATTGCGCCACAAGGAGACTCGGTGCATGTTAAAAGCATAATAGTCGACATTATATGAGCACATTCCTTCCAAGTCTTCGAGGTAGTTAGAAAACTTAATGCTACCAAGGAGAGCCATCTTGCAAGGCTAAGAGATAATGGGCAAGTAACTAAGAATGTGAAGGTGTGATGAAAACACTCCATCCTTCCCCCTTTTTATACTTGAGAACCCTCACAAGAGACATAATCCCTGCAGAACTCGAAGGGAATCCTACCCCACAAAATACAAAAGGCTGAAAAGGGTACCAATCAAAGCTTTGAATTGATGGGACTGGACTAAACTGTCGATAGGCAGGACAGGGTGCTTGCCGATCGGAAACCCCCCACTTTTAGAAATTTCCCTTTTTCCTCTTTTGACAAATCAGAAAACTCAATAAAAATAAATTGATATTCTTATAAGAATTTCAAAATCCCCTTTCCTCCTTATATAATTTCCCTTTTAATTAAAAACTTTCCTTCAAAAATTCCAAAAATACTCCTTTTTACGGTCTCAGCAGCAAAGTAAAAAGTGCGTGTGCATACATCCATTCATTGTTAATAAAAGATAATGAAAAACTCCATTACATTGCATCTATTTGTTTTTTGTGTTACATCAATTTTGCAGGAAATAAAGAGAAAAAACAAAAACAAAGGGACTCAACCCGAACCCACATTCTCTCCCTCTCTCTCACCTACCTTTCTCTCTAAGAGCTTCCGCCCCTGCGATGTGCTCTTTCCCCTATGGCGAGACGATGCACCACCACCACCTCCTCCTCAGCAATCTGGTGAACCACCCTCTCCCCGAGATACCAGGATTGGTCGAACTCATGCGACAACAAATGCCTCATCTGTGCGTTCACCTCGGTCGTCCCCACATCCTGAATGGCTATCCCCTAGGGATAAAAGATCACCTAAAAATATCCAAGAAGTCATAAATCAATACAAGATTAGAAGGCACAAGAACTAAGACTAAAAATGGAAAGAGTCTTACCCTACCACTGGTCAGGTCATTCAAGACCTGACGCACCGCCTCCAGAGAGAGAGATCCCTTCGACAACCGATTGGCCTTACACCATCGATACAATCGGCAGGAGTCCCCAACAATTTCATCCTTCAGATCAATCAGTGGGGTATTACACCCAATGACCTCATAAAACCACGTCTCTCAAAAATAAGAATTCACAAACAAAAAGAGACGCATAAGGAAAATGCGAATGCACAAAAGGAAAGAGCGAATGCATGAAAAGAAATGCGCAAACTGAAGAATACCTCAAGAAGGTACGTGGCTCCTGTAAAGGTATGCCGGCTGAATGCATCCAGATAAGAGTAAATGGTCGCCAAATTCAGACTCCTCAAATCATAGAAAGGGATGTTCGAAAATATCCTCAGGTACGGCAAGAACCATAAATGGACGTCGTCGTCACTCTACACCACCATGAAACCTCTCAACACCAGCAAAATAAATAATCGGGCCATCTGCCTCACTTGTATCCCGTCCTCCACATCAATCACCCTGTCCAACAGGACATTCTTCAGTAGGGACAGACGGATAGAATCCCCAAAAACTATCCTCCCTACATCACCAAGTGCCGCACGCACTACCTTCGGTCTCACCCGTAAAGAGCGATCCACCTCTATCTGCTCTCCATCAAAATCTAGCCCCAATAGCTGCTACACGTCTATGGGAGTCACTGTCATCTCCCCGAAGTCAAAATGGAAGGTGTGGGTAGTATCCCACCACCTCTCCCCCAAAGTGCACAGGACTGTTGTCGAACGAGATGTCTCATCCATCGCAGATGCCAACCTCCCAAAACCCACTGATGATATCACCCAATGCACCACCGGTGGGAGATGATCCCATATATCCCTGAGCCCTGTCGTCCCGCGGGCGCGCATGTTCTTCAAAGAAATATCAGACTGGCAAATAGGAAACATCTCATCAGAAGTCGAGAAAGAAAGAAAAATAACCAAAAATAAAGGAATGCCAAAGGTCGGGTTACTTACATAACCGCCAGGAGTCACTCTCGAAGAGCAATGACGCGGTGGATCCCGCAGCAAAGTCCACTCATCCGCAACAGGCGCAAACGCATCAAAGGAGTTCTCACTCCCCAAAGAAAGAGGTGCCCTGGCCCTCCACTCCACATTCGCCCAGTCATCAACTGTCAACCACTCCCAGTGCACTGCAGTGCTCACAAAAGCGGCCATTTCTTGAAGATCGGAATGCTAGAACGATTTGCAGAGGAATCGCAAAAGGAGAGAAAGCGAAGCAGCTATGAAAAAAATGAAGGGATTTTCCCCTTTTTATAGGATTCCAAACGCCATGTCTATCGGCACTAACCCCAACCGTACCCATCGGCACTGACTCCTTATCTTCCTGAGGCAGTCCAAAAGTTTGTGCCACTGCCGAATGGCACCCCTCATACCATGCCGGCGGCACCCCCCCTTACATTTCGTAAAGAAAATCCTCAAAAAATTCCTAAAAGTCCCAGGAAGGATTTAGAACATTTTCACCAGGAAAATTTCGCATTCCCTCAAGCAAAACCCCTTTTTCCCAGTGAAATCCTCAAAAACCAAGTGAATCTCCTCCCGGCAAAGCTCTCTAAGGATCACCTCATCACTTCCCCAGCGGAGTTTTTACAACAGAAAAATTGGTTGTTCCCCCCTACGAGGCCTCCTAAAGAAACAAAATCTTCCCTAGCTATCAGCTCCCCAGCTCAGATCAAAATCACAAGGCACCTTCTCCAGCAGAATTAAAATCCAATCTTTATCCACTCTTAGGTCATAATTGACCTCGGTCATGGATCGTCACCTGAGTTAGGTCAGAATTGACCTCAATCCTCGGTCGTCACCGCTATTAGGTCAGAATTGGCCTCAGTCTTGGATCGTCACCTGAGTTAGGTCAGAATTGACCTCGATCCTCAGTCGTTACCATTCTTAGGTCATAATTGACCTCGATCTTAGATCGTCACCTGAGTTAGGTCAAAATTGACCTCGGTCCTCGGTCGTCACCACTCTTAGGTCAGAATTGACCTCGATCTTGGATCGTCACCTGAGTTAGGTCAGAATTGACCTCGATCCTCGGTCATCACCACTCTTAGGTCAGAATTGACCCCGGTCTTGGATCGTCCCCTGAGTTAGGTCAGAATTGACCTCGATCCTCGGTCGTCACCACTCTTAGGTCATAATTGACGTCAGTCTTAGATCATCACCTGAGTTAGGTTAGAATTAACCTCGGTCCTCGGTCCTCGGTCCTCGATCATCACCACTCTTAGGTCAGAATTGACCTTGGTCTTGGATCGTCAACTGAGTTAGGTTAGAATTAACCTCGGTCCTCGGTCATCACCACTCTTAGGTTAGAATTGACCTCGATCTTAGATCGTCACCTAATTTAGGTCAGAATTAACCTCGGTCCTCGATCATCACCACTCTTAGGTCAGAATTGACCTCGATCTTGGATCGTCACCTGAGTTAGGTCAGAATTGATCTCGGTGCTCGATCATCACCACTCTTAGGTCAGAATTGATCTCGGTCTTGGCTCATCACCTGAGTTAGGTCATAATTGACCTTGGTCCTTGGTCGTCACCATTCTTAGGTCAGAATTTACCTCAGTTATTAGATCTTCACCCTAAGCCCGCAGAATTGGCTTTGACCCACAGAATCGGTCACCCTCATCACTTAAGTCCCCAGATTTGGCTTTGACCCACAAAATTGGTCATCCTCCAGCATCACTTCAGGTCCTTGGAATAAACCTAAACCTTTTATCTTCATTCAAACCATTCCCAGCACACCCCTCAGGTCCTCAGAATCGGCCAAAACCCTCTGAATCGGTCATACTCCCTCAAAAGCATCATGGGTGTCCATTCGACGGTTATCATTTGTTACAAACTCACCTCTCGAGGGGCTCTTTAGAAACCCCATCCTGTTACACCTTAACTCTCCTTAGGTCCCTACTACCTCCCTTCATTACTACAAACCCAGGTCATACCCCGAGTACTGACCTAGAAGCCATCGGGTACTCCCAGGCTCCATTTAACCAAAATGTCAAACTCTTCAGCTCGACCAAGGATGAATGTATCTTAAAAGGGAACTAAAATCCCTTTTCAATGGTCCATCTCGTGCGCGATTCTGACTTACCATGCAGACGAACGATCCATTTGCATCCGAAACTTAATCCAAAGGATACCGAGCGCTCCCGGGCCCTGTTTGACCTAAGTTAACTCTTCAGCTTGACCGAGGCTGAATGAATCTATTAAGTTAACTGAAATCTCTTTCCAATGTACTGTCACGTGCGCGATTCTGACTTACCTTATGAACGAATGATCCGTTTAACTCCAAGAGGTCATCGAATGTTCGAGGGCCCGGTTGACCAAAGTTAACTCCCCAAACTGGGTCAAACTCTTTGGAATGTCGAAGTACATCTCCTAATTGTTCCAACGGTCCACCCCGTGCGCTATTTGGACTTACCATGCGGGTGAACGATCTGTTTGCGTCCGAATGATTCCCTGTCCAATGGATCGACAAATGCTCCCGAGCCATATTTGACCCAAAGTCAACTCTCGAACCCGGAGCGATCCAAAGTAATTTCAAAGGTCTCTAAATTACCTTTCCAATGATCCACCCCGTCCGTTATTCTTACCAACAATTTGCCCTCAACAGCTAATTTTCTGAAAAGGCCTGAAACAGACTACCAAATTGCAGGTTCCAGACCCTGCCGATAGGCAGGACCAAGTCGATGTCGATCAGCAATGACCAGGGCCTATAAAATGAGGCCTTCACCTCATTTTCAAGAGGAGCCCGGATCTGATAAAAATTTCTCTCAACGAATCCCAAAAACCTCCCTCGAAGACAGCGCGATTTCAACATCCAAATCCCTTTCTCACTTCCACTTTTTTCCCTCCTTTTCATCAAAATTGGTGAATTAGCCACTCTCCATAATCATCCAAGTGTAAGGTTTTCTCTACAACATTCAAGACCAAGCTCAAGATCTTGAAGAAGATCCCTTTCTATGATTAGGGTAGTCTAACTTTGGCAACCATTTACTCTTCTCTAGATGCATTCCGCTGGTGCTGTCGGTACACCTTTACTGGAGCCACATACCTTCTTAAGATATTGTTCAGTTTGTGCATTTCTTTTCATGCATTCGCTCTTTCCTTTCATGCATTCGCATTACCCTATGCGCCTCTTTTTCTTTGTGAATTCTTATTTTTGACAGACGTGGTTTTATAAGGTAATTGGGTGCAATACCTCGCTGATTGCTCTGAAGGACGACACTGTTGGGAACTCCTACCAATTGTATCAATGGCGTAAGTCCAATCGGCAGTCGAAGGGATCTCTCTCTCTAGAGGCGGTGCATCTGGTCTTGAATGACCTGACCAGTGGTAAGGTAAGACTCTTTCCATTTTTAGTCTTGGTTTTTGCGCCTTCTGATCTTGTATTGGTTTATGCTTGCTTGGAGATTTTTGGGTGACCTTTTATCCCTAGAGGACAGCCATTCAGGATGTCGGGACGATCGGAGTGAATGCGAAGATGAGGCGTTTACTCGTGCATGATTTCGGCCATTCTTGGTATCTCGGTGAGAGGGTGGTTCGCTATATTATTGAGGAGGAGGTGGTGGTACCACCTGTGCAGCCTCCTACATCTATGAGGCGGGAGCGACTACTGTCGGAGGATGCGAGGATCGCGGTGATGATCGGCGAGTCTTACTTATTGTAGATTGATACGGATACACTGTATGACTATATGGACTTTATGATGAGCTGGTTGATGGTGCCCAACATATATGATGCCCTGCCTTTCCCTCCTGTGGGTTCGAGTCAGGCGGTGGGATCTTCTCACAGCGGCGGAAGTTCGACGGCATCTGCAGCGGTGGAGACCTAGGAGGTTCCTTTTGTGCGATTGCATACTCCTTCATATAACATCCGGCGGGCTGATGGAGGGATGGCGCCTATGCCTCATCATCCTTATGCGATGGATCCGAAGGAGTTAGGTTTGACAGAGGAGGTTCTCTGACCTGCGGTATACCTTTATGTTCTTCTCTTTCTTCCTTTTCTATTTTCGTCATCTCTACTTTGATACTAATTTTGCCTTTTTCTTGCAGCAAGTTCGAGTGTCGACCACTTTTCTAAGAGACATCAGAGACTGGATATCCTCGGTGACTGCCCATATTCGGGATGTGGTTCCTGTTCCTTCTTGCTTGGTGTCATCTGCTTCGTTCGGATAAGACTCTGGCTCGGGTAGTGGTGGTGCATCATCTCGCCATAGGGGAAAGAGAGCACATCGCAGGGGTGGAAGCTCTTAGAGAGAAAAGTAGGTGAGAGAGCGGGAGAGAATGTGGGTTCGAGCTGAGTCCCATTATTTTTGGTTTTTCTCTTTACTTCCTGCAAAATTGATGTAACACAGAAAACAAATAGATGCAATGCAATGGAGTTTTTTATTATCTTTTATTAATGTTGAATGAATGTATACACATGAGCCTTTTACTTTCCTGCTGAGACCGTAAAAAGGTGTATTTTTGGAATTTTCGAACGTAAGTTTTTAATTAAAAGGGGAAATTATATAAGTAGGAAAAGGGATTTTGAAATTCTGTTGATAATATCAATTTATTTTCTGATTTGTCAAAAAAGGAAAAGGGGAAATTTCTAAAATTGGGGGGTTGCCGATCGACAAGCAACTTGTCCTGCCTATCAGCAATTCATTACAGTCGCATTAATTCAAAGCTTTGAATGGTACCCTCTTCAGCCTTTTGTATTTTATGGGGTAGGATTCCCTTCGATTTCTGCAGGGATTATGTCTCTTGTGAGGGTTGTCAAGTATAAAAAGGGGGAAGGGTGGAGTGTTTTCATCACACCTTCACATTCTTACTTACTTGCCCACTATCTCTTAGCCTTGCAAGAAGGCTCTCCCTGGCAGCATTAGGTTTGCTAACTACCTCGATGCCTTGGAAGTAATGTGCTAATATAATGTCGACTATGATTCTTTCAACATGCGTCGAGTGTCCTTGTGGAGCAATCGGCCTTTTGAGTTGAACATGCTGATGGCGGCTGTATAATTCTGGTACCCCGAAGACCATGTATTCCGCTTTGGGTTGGATGAAGTTTATCCTACCTACGAGGAATTTTCTGCCATGCTGGGTATAAAAACCAGAGTTGTTGCGCCTTTGTCTGGATTTTCTCGTTCTCCCAGGGATTTGTTGGCCGGTAATATTTTGCCTTCAGCAGCTAGATCATTAGTTACTGGGGGAATGATCTGCCTACCGACGGTGCTGCAGTCCGGGCATTTGTGGGAAGTAGGTGATGCTGGCTATGCTGGAGCCATTGCTCTGGGCCTGGTTCCAAAATTTCTGCTGGTGTCTGGGGAACTGCTGGTGGACTCGTAACTTACAGTCATTACTTCGTGGATGTCATACCATCGTAATCCTGTGGCGATAATACTGGTAGAGACCCTGAATGGCTTGGATGCCTAGAGAGAAGGTCGTTCTGACTTCCTGAGGGGTAGCCCCATGATGCTGTTCATGTGGTTGTCTGAAAGACTCCGCTTGGTGACTCCTCCTGAATATCCTTTATCGGTTGTACCCAACTTCTTTTCCCGTCACTTTTTCTATGTTGTCCTGGATATTACGAGCTGGGAGAATTGGTTTGTGGAGCATGGGGATCAGAATTTTTACTAGTCAGTGCCTTGGTGGGGGCAGTTGCTGCCTGTTCTGGAGCTAGCAAAGCACTCATATGTGCGGCTGGTTGGTCTCAGACAGGCCTCTTTCTATTTCCCTTGGAGGCTTCGATGCCAATTTGGTTGGGCATAAGTCGTGCCACCTGGGACACTAAATTTCTTTCCGATAGACGTTTTGACCGAGCGCTTGCGTCTGTTGCTTGGATCTCTGTGGGAGAATCGGCGTCCATCAACCCGTCCCTCTCAGTCTGTTGAGAGAGTTTGGCATGTCCCTGAGTATTATATGAAGTGGTTGTGGAGGAGAGTAGTCAGCAATATGTTGGCAGTGGAGACTGAACAAAGGTGGTTTGTTTTATTTGACACCATGGAAGGGGGTGTTATGGTTTTTTCGAAGCTGGTTCAGGATTATCGGTCCATGGAGTGTTTACGGCACTCTATTCGGGTAGGGGAAATTTGGGGACCCTAGGATATAGATGATGACGGTGCAGGCTCCTCTGGTAGCTGTGGGTAGGACTCTTGGAGAGTTTATTTGTGTAATAGGGAATAGATGTGGGGATTTTATTTGCCTTTTATGGCACTAGGGGGAAGGGAGTTATCCGTTCCTTTTCTTATATAATCTGTCCTGTAATTTCTTATTAGAAATAAGCAAGTTTCTGATCATCCAGCTGTGCCTTTCGATGAATTTTGTATTTTTTTGAATTATCTATACCGATCGCTAAGGCATACATAATCCTTTTGTTCAAGTATTTGTTAGAATGAGTTGTCGTTCTCGGAGATAAGAAAATAATAGTATTTTATAAAAAAGAAAGGGACGTGTTCCTGTAAGATGTATGAGCTGCCTACGTACCTCTAGGGATTTTGAAAATTCTTTATTTTTCTTGAAAAATGGTTTTTTTGTAGAGGATCAGGACTACGTAGTTCTGGGTAGAAGGAAATGAAGAAAGCTTTTTTTTTGTTTGTTTTTTTAAGAATAGAAGGGAGATGATAAGAGTCATAGCGTGCCGAGATTCCAGACTAGGGGGAGAATTTCTTGAGACGGTCCAGGTTGACTGGATGAGCCATCTCCTCCCCATCTAGGTCAATGAGCATTGCGGCACCGCCGAATAAGATTTTCTTCACAATTTAGGGGCCGCTCCAATTGGGCTTGAATTTCCCTCTGGGGTCCCAGATGGGTTCTATTATCTCCTTGAGGGCTAAATCCCCTACCCGGATACCGCAATCTTTGACTATCTTGTTGAATGATCATGCTATTCGGCGATGGTACCCCCTGTATGTGGTAAAGAGCTTTCAATCACTTTTCATCTAGGAGGTTCAGCTCGTCGAGACGGCTTTGGCACCAGTCCTCTTTACTAACTTTGCTTTCGAGCATGATGTGTAACGAGGGTATTTCCAACTCCACGGGTAGGACTGCTTCCATGTCGTAGACCAAAGAGTAAGGGGTAGCCTTAAAGGGCGTACGAGATCCGTTCGGCCCAATCCCTACAACTTTTGGTCATCTTACTGATGATGGCTTTGAGATTCTTATTGGCGGCTTCAACTAGACCATTGGTCTGTGGTCGATAGGGAGAAATTTGTGTCTTTGAATCCCATACTCGTTGACTACTTTTGTGACTTCTGCTTTGAATTGCAACCCGTTATCTGACACTAACTCATGCGGGACCCCATATCGGCAGATGATATTTTTCTCGAGGAATTTTGCCACTTTCTTTATGTTCAATACTGCGTATGACTCAGCTTCGGCCCATTTGGTGAAGTAATCAATGGAAACAAGGATGAATTCATGTCCGTTTGAAGACTTTGGTGTAACCTTCCCTATGATGTCGACACCCCAGGTGGAGAACGGCTAGGGAGAGGTCATGTTATATAATTCTCGCGGAGGCAGGTGTTGAAGATTGGAGAACTGTTGGCATTTGAGGCATCTCCGGACATAGGCGGTGCAATCTTGGGCCATGGTGGTCCAGTAGTAGCCCTGTCGGATGATCTTCTTGGCAAGAATGTGACTGTTCCTGTGTTACCCGCATTCCCCGCTGTGGATCTTCTGCATTATCTTCTCAATCTCATCCCCTACGATACAATGTAGATGAGTTCCATCGAAGTTCCTCTTTAGTAGAGTTTTATAACAGATGATGTACTGGGCGGACAATATTCAGAAGGTCGTTCAGTCTTTCTTTTTGGAACCCTCGGGATACCTACCATGTTTGAGGAGGCATCAGATATCATAATACCAGCAGTCGTCTAGTTCAGGATCTTAGGTGGAGACAAGCTCAATATGGTAGTTGTGGGTTGGTTTGTCTTGCTTTTAAACTAGGAAGGGTGTCATTGTTATTCCTTTAGGCATGTCTACCATGGAGGCCAAGGTAATGAGGGCATCGTCTAGGTTATTCTTTACACGAGGTAGGTAATGGCAGGTGATATCTCGGAATGAGAAGGCTAACTCTTCTAAGTGGGCATGGAAGGGTTGGAGCTTTTCGTCCTTGACTTTCCACTTTCTGAGCACTTGACCGATGATGAGGGAAAAATCCCCGTAGACATCAAGGTATTATATACCTTTCTTGAGAGCACCTTTGAGTCCTAATGTGTATGCCTCATATTCCGTCATGTTGTTGGTGCAAGGGAAATCCAATTTAATGGCGATGGGAGTGTGGCAGTCATTAGGGGCGATCATAAGTGTCCCAATGCCATATCCCTTTTTGTTGGCAGTGTCGTCAAAGAACATTTACCATCGAAGGTGGTCTTGAGTGGTGCATAGGATATCTTCATATGGGAATTCGGAGATCTAGATATCTTCTTCTTCTACCGGGTAATCAGCGAGGTAGTCAGAGATGGCTCTTCCTTTAATGGCTTTCTGCGTGACGTACATGATATTGAACTCGGTTAGGAGCATCAACCATCGGGCCATTCGACTGGATAAGGTGGGTTTCTCAAGAAGGTATTTGATGGGATCCATTCGCGATACAAATTTGATAGGCAAGGTAAGCATATAGTATCAAAATTTTTGGGTGACCCAGACAAGTGCGGCACACAACTTTTTTAAAGTAGTGTAGTTGACCTCATACTCTGCCAATTTGTGACTGGCATAATAGATGGCTCTTTCTTTGCGGGAGTTTTTAAGGTATTGGTCTAGTAAATCCCCAGCTGCAGTGTCAGTTATGGTTAGGTAAAGGAGCAAAG
This sequence comes from Sambucus nigra, assembly GCA_949130495.1. NCBI lineage: Eukaryota > Viridiplantae > Streptophyta > Magnoliopsida > Dipsacales > Adoxaceae > Sambucus > Sambucus nigra. The sequence continues at coordinate 382,827,066 of OX422224.1, forward strand.
GGAGACCGGGCTGTGGTGGCATGAGCACTGGAGGTTGGGTCAGATATTATTTGATTCGATCAAAAGCTTCTTGACGGGCCTCGTGACAAACCTTGGTTGAATCCTTTCGAAGGATCTTGAAGATTGGTTCACAAATGGAGGTTAGTTGGCTGATGAATCGGCTGATATATTGCAATTTCCCAAGAAAACCTCGGATTTCTTTCTCTGTTCGGGGTGGTGGCATCTCAAGTATATCCTTCAGCTTTGCTGGATATGCTTCTATCACCTTCCCACTGACCATGAATCCCAAGAGTTTTCCCTTTGTAATGTCGAAGACACATTTCTGTGGATTGAGTCTCATCTGATACCGTCGCAGTCGTTCAAAGAACTTTCGGAGATCGGGAACATGACCTTCTCTAGTTTTGGACTTGATAATCATATCATCCACATAAACCTCAACTTCTTTGTGAATTAGATCATGCAGGATGGTTGTGGAAGCCCTTTGGTAGGTAGCCCTAGCATTCTTGAGACCAAATGGCATAACGGTGTAGCAAAAGGTTCCCCATGGGGTGATGAATGCGATTTTTTCTTGGTGGTCTGGGTGCTTCTTAATTTGGTTGTATCTGGCAAACCCGTCGACGAATGACTTAAGAGCATGACTGGCTATGTTGTCCATGATCATATCGATATTAGGTAGCGGATAATCATCCTTTGGAGAAGTATTATTTAAATCTCGGTAGTCCACACACATCCGAACCTTCCCTCTTGATTTCGGCACAGTAACTATGTTGGCTAGACATGTGGGATATTCTATCACACGAATGAAGCCCACGTTCAACTATTTGACCACCTCTTCTTTGACCTTGACCGACCATTCGGTGCGGAGCTTTCTCAATTTTTGTTTAATCGGCTTGTAATCTGGGGGAGTGGGAATCTCGTGCTGCACTATTTCAGGATCAATGTCGGGCATATCATCATAGGACCATGTGAAGACATCCACGAATTCCTTTAGCAATTCTTTGAGTTGTGCGTGCTCATGCTCGTCAAGGGTGGGCCCTATCCTAATCTCGCGCAGTTAGCTACTAGAACCAAGATTAATAACAACAGTCTCCTCTTCATTAACTTGAACGCGGTTATGTGGTTTATTATTAACCTTATTTAGATCAGCTAAGAATTGTTCATTTGCAAAATCATCATCATCAAAAGTTTAATTAGAATCCGAACAATTAGTGTAAGGCACAGCAAGATACTCAAAATCTTCATTTATTTCATTGATAGGAAAAACAACATTGATAACTGTATCAAAAGAGGTCTCGATTACATTTGAATAAGAATAGACAACAGAAGAAGAAATGGGGTAAACATTGGGGTTAGGGGAGACTTCAAGAGGTAGAATTGGCGCAGCATGCCAGTTGAGGAGGGGTGTCTTAGCAGCTTTAATCAGATGGGATGGATCCATTGATGTAGTGCCTGAATGAACCATGCAGAGTGCCAGACCCAGTATCTGTAAGTTAAAGGAAAATTTGGAATCACTTTCCTCAGTCTCTTCGATATCTTTGACGAGTGGTCGTTCTTGGTATTGAAAAATTTCAGCCCGTGGGTAGCTATCTTGGAAAAAGATCTCCATTCCAGGCTTCATCTTCTTGTCAGTGTGGTCATACCATGGTTTTGGAAAACCGTAAAAGGGGAAATCTTCGCCTTCTTTGATGAATCGTTCATTCAAGGAGTCTCCTGGGATAGTTTGGATGTAGTCTAATCTTCTCTTTGGTCAAGACTGGTGGATCATTCTGAGTTCTTGTTCTGATGGTTGATACCCCAAGTCACAAGGAGGGAAAGCTTTCTTCAGTTCGATGGTCTCTAGTATCCCTTTCTGCCTTCTCAATAGCCCCAGTCCGGGCATAAAGTGCATGTTTCTGAACATCTGAATCACATTGACATTGCCACGAGGGTCATATTCTGGACAAACCCTTTCTTTGAAACCGTCCCCTGCCAGGAGTAGGAGTGGCACAACTCGGAATCCTGATAGGAGCATATCATTTGACCCATGTTGTATCTTAAGGATTAGACTGTTGGTGCTTGCACCCTCGACATTTTCGTCGGCGCACAAAATGGTGTGACTCTCCCATCAACGAAGAACTTCAATTTCTAATGGAGTGAGGAAGACACATCCTTAATACTATGGAGCCAGGGTCGTCCAAGCAAGAGGTTGAAATGAGCTGGGATGTCTATGACTTGGAATTCAACGACAGGGGTTATAGGGCCCACCCCTATTATATGTTTTATGGATCCCATAACCTCCTGGCGGGTCTTATCGTAGGCACGTACAACGGGGGAGGTTGGAGCGAGGTCTTTTTCTTTCAGGCCTAAACACTTGAAGGTTTTCAGTGGGCAGACATTCAAGGAGGATCCGTTATCTATAAGAGAGAGTGGCACGACATTCTCCATAACTTCGATGGAGATGTTGAGTGCATGATTGTGATTTGGCCCAATTCTGGGGATTTCTTCTTTAGAAAATGAGAGCATTCGGGTAGAGGTCAAGGATCTGACTAGATTTACCACTTCATTGGGTGTGCTAGAAGGAGGAACTGTGGGTCCAGTGAGCAGCTTGATTAAAGCACTTCTGTGCAGCTGGGAAGTCATGAAAAGTCCACATGGACTGATGTTAGCTTGAGTTTTCTTCAGTTGATTGAGGATCTTGCTCTCCTCGATGGGCATCTCTGGCATAGGAAGGTTTTCAACGCCCTTCCCTTGGTCATTTTATGGTAGTGAGCTTAGAACCCGGTAATGTCTCTCTGATTTGGTCATGTGATTGAGAACACACTATATGGTTGACTTACTTGAGTCTGTGCCATATAGGAGTTCCAACTAGTTTGGATATTGAGACAAAATAGGATTAGATTTTTTCAAGTTGCTCTATCTCAAAAAGGCATCAAGCTTCATCAAAAGCATTCCAGTCCAAGTTCTCCAATATGACATAAAGAGGTAAGTACAACACTCGAACCACAATTAGGACACATACACTGCATATACATGTTTATTATGTGTGTATATTTTTTATATGGGTGTTGTTGCTTCAAATATTTTTTTTGAAAAAAAAAATTCATTTGAATATTTTTTTAATCATTTAAAATGATTTCTCATTTAATTGAAATACGATTTTAAAAATATATTTGAGGTAACATAAGAATATTTTTTGTGATAAAAATTTGATTGCTTCAATTTTTAATTGGTTAATATTTTTTTGAGTCGAAAGATTTAATTTTTCCAAGACTTTAAAAAACACGTGTGTTATTTTTTAATAAGGCTTTTTGTGTTTCTTTAGTGTCTTGGTGGTTAGACTCATTTGTGACCCTAGATTGAGTGGTTATCTATGAACCATATTTTTAGTGCCTCAAGCCTAGTGAACACCTTTTAGCCAATCACATTTGTTATTCTACTTTCTTTCTACACCCTTAGATCTTAGAGATTTGATCTAAACCCTCCATTTATAACAAACCCTATTGAGCCTCATATATAACATCTTTTAGGGTTTCTTATTCTAGTTGGAAGAAGACAGTTTGGCGGATGATAATAGAACAAGAGAGAGAGAGAGAACACATTTTTCACATATCATCTTCTCCATTCTTGAGAGAGAGAAGACGACGTTGTCGTCAAAAACCAAGAGAGAGAGGGAAGCCGTCGTCGCCAGAAAGAAAGAGAGAAGAGGGTACCGCCAGTTCAACACGAAAAACAAAGAAGAGAGAGGAAGAGTTCCCGTCGCCGTCGCCGATCACATCACCGGGAAACCGAGAACACGCGGGACTCGGTAAACCGCCACTTCGTTGACGGAAAAGAGAGCTCGCCGGAATTGAGACCAAACTAAGGTCAGACTTAAACAGAGAGTGAGAGGGGCGCTGCCGGAGTTCCATTTGTCGCGGGAATTTTTCTCGCCGAAACTCTCTTCGGATTTTAAACCTGTTCAGATTCATGCACTTCTCTTACCCTATACCTCTTAGGGACCATTTTAGTACACTATCTTTTCAGGATTGTTGTGTGATTGTTCTTGGATCATTTTTGGGTTGTTGTTGTTGATTTATTTTGATCCAAGAATATAGTTTCAAATAAATTTGAAACTCAAGACTTGTTGTGACTTGTATTCAGATTTGAGATATAATTTTTTTTATTTTAAAAAATTGATTGGTGAAATATTTTGGTGGTAAATAATTTTGAAACAAAACTTGATTTGAATTTTTTTTTTTCGAATCTGAAATTTTTTAAGTCTTGAATTGAAAGTATATTTGAGATTCATTGCATTTCATATAGAAGTTGCTTGTAATTAATAGGAATTCCTTGTAATTGATTGAGAGGCGTGAGAAGCATTTTGCATGTTTAGTTAATTCTCAAACACTATCACTCTCACACGAACACTTAGGAGTTGTGGTTCTTGGTGAGGTATTTTGTTTGTTAGGACTGCTGAAATTCGGGATTCAAGGATAAAACAAAAGCTACATGGAGAAGAACAAATCAAGATAGAATGCCTTTAAGAGTGGAGTAACTCGGGTAGGTACGTTTTCTGATCTTGTATTTTGGTTCTTAGTTGCATGCTTTAGTGTTGTAACTTGGTTGTGATTTTAGTCGACTTTTTCATTTTGCTTCGTAGAGGGAGCCGTGGATGTTTCCCTAATTTTAGGGTTTTACCACGTTAAAAATCTCTTGTTTATTTGCTTGAATCTTCTTAATTACATTGGTGAATAATATCATACTCAAGACTTAATTGTAGGTTTGGAATTTTAAAAACCTAAGGTATCAATCTAACAAGTCTAAAGATCATATTCAGAAAAATTGTTTTAAGACATCTAGTGTTTATTTTGAAAAGAGTTTCGTTCAACGAGTTTATTTTGGAGTTTACTAACCTTATAACTTTTTGTTATTAGTCTTGTAAACGCATTTTTTCCAGTGATTTACTGAAGAAGGGAAGAACATGAACCCTATTTCCTCGTCAATCTCAGGTTGTTCTGTCACCCTGTTTATTTCTCCAAGGAGTTTTTCAAATGATATCATCCCACATATGTCGGCTACTGGGATAGTTCTTCCTGAAGTTTATACTTCACTCGAATCTTCGCATTCTTCCCCCCATCCATTGGCAACAATTCTTTCTTTCCATGTAAAGTCAATTCATTCCACAACTTCAACGGCTTCTTCATACAGGTCTTCCCATTCTGTGGGGATATGTATGGTTGAAGGGACCAAGCGCCCTTGTAGCTTCAAAATGTTAAGTAACTCGATGATACTGCAAATGTTATTGGTTTGCCCGAATAATTCTGCCATAATCTGGACAACATCATCTAGGCTGACTTCATCGGTTGGTACCACCCACTTGTCTGAATCTCAGGCCCATTTTCGTGCTTCCAAGAACAGTGTACTGAACCTCTAGCAATTCATGATCATTTGTGAGGGAAATTTCAGCCCGAACTCTAGGAGTTGGTTTAACACTTCTGACAATTCCATATTTTTGTTTTTAGAATGGGTACGGACAGCAATGCGTCCTCTGAAAAGGAGTGACAGTGCCTGATCAGCAAGGCTAGTAGGGTGTAGGAGGAAATATGGGCAAATTTAAAGAGGTTTAGGAGAGTATATGGGTGTGATTTGAGTTGAGGGATCAAAATCTGGGTTTTCTTCTAAGAAGATGGCATTGGCATGATTTGGGAGTGGATTGTGAGTAGTGTTTGACCTAGGATTGGTTGGTGGGGCGATGGTACGCCAGTGAATGAGATCTTGGATTATGTTTCCGAGGTGAAAGCATTGGTCTGTGGTAGCCAGCAGTTTGGTGAAAGGCACAATAAGCATCGGCCTTGAAGATTTTGGGAGTGGATCTGGCAATGGGCAGGGATCCAAGGGTTTGATGAGATTTCGGCTTAACAGGGCTTGGTAAACTTTGGAGAGGGGAGCATGGATCTCAGTGTATTCCCTTCTGGTGGGGGCAGGGTGTCTTTCTGGTGCCCATGATATGGTTGGTTGAGAGATGTTGTTGATGGTTGAGACTGTAGCACCGGAAGGCTTGTCATAATTTTTAGGGGTGAACTGTCTAGACACCTTCTTCGGTTCAATCACTATTTTCATAAGGCTTTCCTTGATTTCTACTCCCCTTTCTCTGAGAGCCCGGAAGTGGGGATAGTATTGTCCTCCCATCGTTGCTCGGACATGGGGCAAGAAGTTCTTCTTTACTATGTTGACATGTTCTTCCTCAGATGGACGATTGGTGATGGTAGCTGCTTGCTTCCTTCACCAGGTTATAAAGTTACTGACTAATTCCCTAAGGTTCTATTTGAGAAGCTGTAAATCACGATGAGTGACCTCGAGTTCTTCGTTGTATTTGTATTGCGACATGAATTCTCAGGCTACATCCTCCTAGCTACGGATTCTGGATTCCTCGAGAGACAAATACCATCAGAGGGCCTTATCCTTCAAAGTTTATTGAAAGAATTGGGCCATCACTTCTTCAGAAGCCCCTAGTAGAGTTATGGAATGATGATAACTGCGAAGATGAACAATCGGGGTTTCACTCCCTCCGAACTTCTCAATATTTGGCATCTTGAACTTCTCAGGTAACCTCGCTTTAGGATAAGGAGACATGTGGGTGTAGTCTATGTAACTCCCATAGATTCTGACTTGGTCGAACTTCTTGGTGAGCATCTTGAGATCCTCTTTGACTTTATTCAACTCCTCCTCTTTTGGATCAATGACCATAGGCAGGTTTGTCACAGGCTGGGCAATGTTTAGCATCGAAAGTTGGGCAGGCAGCGGCCCATTGACAGAAGGAAAACATGGAGCGTGGAGATATTCTTCGGGAACCCAGATAGGCTCAGGCGGACCCATAGCACGAGGGAATAGGGCCTCAAGATCTTAGGGAATGGGAACCTGGTTTCGTTGCATCTCTCGGACCTCAGTTTGGAGGTTGTCAATCTTAGACACGAGCTGAGCTAGGATTACCGTTAGATCTGGCTGTATGACTTGTACATGATCTGTATTCTCCATGGAAAGTGGATGGATTTCGGACTCGGAAGAATTAGTAGAGGAACGGATGAAATTCTGGGGTGATTTGACTGAAGACTGAAGCTAATAGGGAGCCAGGCCAAGGGCTTGCGATTGACCTGAGAAGGCGTAGAATGGGATTTATTTTTTAGATAAAGGGAAGAAACTATTTTTGGATGTTTGATAAAGAAGGGAGAAATGTTTTTGGAGACAGAACTCAGCATGATTATTATGATTATTATGTTCTCACTTGTATTTAATTATCCTAAATGCAATGCCGGACGGGACTCGAGCCTGGAAAAGTGGGGTTTTTTAATATTTGCGAAGCTACGGCTGGACTTGTAACCAGGCTCACGGATAGGGTCCCATTTTAAAAATGCACGAAAATTTGGCTGGCAGGTCGACCCGGAATTTCGGTAGAGTTTCGAGTTAAAATCGACAATCTAAAGTGTGTGTCCTAGGTTTGACACCTATATATGGGTATGCAGTTGGTTGGGTGAATCGGAATGGGTTCCCCCCTTTGGCGTGATTTCCATGATATACGTCTTGCTCTTGCGGGCAATCAGTACATGTGGACAAGACATTTGATATACCTGAGTGTACGTGAATTGCATCACTATATACCACGTGGGGACGGTACGTGTGAGAGCGAATTCGATATACTCGGTGTACGTGAATGAATTCCCTGCGATATACCTCCCATCATAACTTCGGTCAAGCAATATGATGCGGGGGAACCGTTCGATATACGTCGAAGGTACTTGGCCAATGGAAGGTGAGAGTCATATCACTTAGGTTAACTGCACCGTGTTGGACTAGCGCCCATCACGAAGTGACCCTCCAGTTACTGGGTAAAATTTGGTCAATGACAATGCTCTTTGGTGATGTCGTGTGAATCATGCATGATTCTCTTATTAGTATCTTATGATGAAAATGCTTTTCCTGATTATGCCAAACAGGGAGCAAAGTACAAGTACCAAAGGTACACCAAGTATGGATGGGTGATGCGTTCAACATGGGGATATATGTGATCTTAGGTGCACGTGGTGTGAAGTGTACATGGAGAATTTTTTACAAGTGTGTTAACAGAAGCATAAGCATGGGATACACATGGAAAAGGGGAACATGCAGATATAGGGGAAATATAAACAAATATAACATCCATGTAAATAGAGTCAATCCCTCAAAACATACATATTCCCAGCGGAGTCACCACTGTGGCCATCCCCGATCCTCGTCGCGGGCGGGCGCGTGAAGTAGAATCCTCGGGTCCCGTGCATCCCTCTCGAGAGCGCTTCGGTCGGTGTCATTTGAGATAAGGTGTAAAAATGTTGAGCGATTTAGATTCGCCAGTCAATTTTACTCAAAATAGATAAAAGAAAAAAAAAGGAAGCCATCCCGAAGGACAACATCCAAAGACATACCGGTGCTTATGAAACCAAAATGATTCGAGAAGGGATCGGAGGCTAAGTTATGAAATGGGAAGGTGTTAGGCACCCATTCCGCCCTTTCGATCTCTCATGGATGTTTGCTATTTTCTTTTTTTATTTTCCCCGTGATATGTGTGCATGTGTATATATATAGTGGAGATAGGAGTCCTCAACTTGTATCATGGGAGAGATAAAGCGAGTCATCCGTAGGAAGGTATAAAAATAATATTAGAAAATAAGATTCACGCGATTACCCTTATGTTGATCATTATAATGGAACGATAACGCATATGGAGTGATACATCACTAAGATCAAGTATATAGAATATAAGAAAATTGGATTTAGAGAAGAAGGAAAATGAGAGAGAAAGTGAGAATAGGACTCGAGTCTCGGGTTTTACCCCGAGAAGCCTACGTAGCCTATAAAGGTATCAAAGTCCACGTAGTTTGCATATAAAATGAGGGGTGGGGTTTATACCATAAATCCAAATGGTGGGTCTCTTATTTGTGAGTGTGTGTGTGTGTGTAGAAAAAGTGTTTTAGTTGTGAGAAAAGTGTGAGAAAAGTATGAGAATCCCTATTTGGAATTTATGAGCAAACCCTCTTTTTCTTGTTTTTTAGGTTTTATTTATATGAAAATAAGAGATGTGCAATAATACTAAATAAAAAAATATTAGGATGTGTGAGATGAGATAATAAAAGTGCTAAGTAATAAAACAAGTTATTGCGAATTTAAGAGAATGAGAAGAGAAAGTTGAGAAAGCTGGACCTTCTTGAAGATCTTAAGCTTGGTCATGAATGTTGGAGAGAATCCCTTGAACTTGGATGATGATGGATATTGGATAATTCACCAAGTTTGATGAAAAGGATGGTGGAAAGTGGAAGTTAGAAAGGGATTTGGATGTTGAAATTGCGTTGTCTTCGAGGGAGGTTTTTGGAATTCGCTGAGAGCGATTTTTATCAGATCTGGGATCCTTTGCAAATGAGGATAAGGCCTCCTTTTATAGGCCCAGGTCACTACCGATTGAAATAGACCTGGTCCTGCCTATCGGCACCTGCCAATAGGTAGGGTCTGGAACCTGCCAATTGGCAGTATGTTTCAGGCCTTTTCAGAAAATTAGTTGCCGAGGTCAAACCGTTGGTCAGAATTATGCATGGGGTGGACCATTAGAAAGTTAACTTAGAGACCTTTGAAAGTCCTTTAGACCGCTCCCAAGTTCGGGGGTTGACTTTGGGTCAAATATGGCTCGGACGCGTTTGTCGATCCATTGAATGGGGAATCGTTCGGACGCAAACGGATTGTTCATCCACATGGTAAGTCCGAATTGTGCATGGGGCGGACCATTGGAAATGTTAGAAGATGTAATTTGACATTCCAAAGAGTTTGACCCGGTTTGGGGAGTTAACTTTGGTCAACTGGGCCCTGGAAGCATTCGGTGACCTCTTGGAGTCAAACGAATCATTTGTCCGCATGGTAAGTCGGAATCATGCACGGGATGGACCGTTGGAAAGGGATTTCAGTTCCCTTTGAAGATTCATTCAGCCTCGGTCGAGCTGAAGAGTTAACTTAGGTCAAACAGAGCCCGGGAGCGCCCGGTGGCCTCTAGATCAAGTTTCGGATGCAAAAGGATCGTTCGTCCGCATGGTAAGTTGGAATCGGGCATGGTATAGACCGTTAGAAAGGTATTTTAGTGCCCTTTGAAGATTCATTAAGCCTTAGTCGAGTTGAAGAGTTTGACTTTTTGGTCAAACGGAGCCTGGGAGTGCCCGATGGCTTCTAGGTCAGTACTCGGGATATGACTTGGGTTTGTAGTGATGAAGGGAGGTACTAGGGACCTAAGGAGAGTTAAGGGTAACAGAATGGGGTGTCTATAGGCTTGTCCTAGGTCGGTCATATTAAAGTTGTACACATATGATTAGCATCGAGATTTAAAGAAAATAGTTTCGTTTCAAGTATGGAATCATTTTGTCTTTAAATTAATGTCTAAGGAGACTTGGTTAGATGGAAGGAATATGGAATATATATAATCCTTGGGTGGTGGGAAGCTTAGTGAATGTTATGTATTGTGTGCATAGATCAAAATCTCTTAGGCCTTCGACATGGTCAATGTATTCCTGTTAAATAGTCTTGTACCTTTTAAATGCGAAGACTAAAGATTTTAGTCAAGATTAGAAATTCCAAGTTTTTTACCTCGAAATATGTGTTTACTCAAGGAGATTGATGTACGAGTTAGAGGAGTGTGAACTTATCCTAGATTGCTGGCTTCACAAGGGAGGTCAAAGTTGTTGTCACTTCGAAGACAACTAAAAAGTATATATGGCCCGGTTACTTCCTAAGTAACTTGAGTGAGGTTCTTTCAAGTGAAATTGGCAATTACACTTTTAGTGTTCATAGCGGTATGATTGCAAGTTTGAGAGAACCCGTAACTAACTCGTAAAAAGGTTTAGCACATTAAGCTTAGGTTTCACCTTGTACGAGAAATCGAACAAGAATATGATATGTTTATGACTAAGTTTATATAAAATAACACTTGATTAATCCTCTAAAGATGGGAAGAAAACTGATATATATGGGATGGGAGTTATAAAGTTGCAAGAGTAGGGAGGGTGTTGAAAAAAAAAAGTCAAATGTTTGATTTTTTCAAATTAAATATAAAGCTTAAACATAATTAACCCAAAGTAAAACTTAGCACAAATTTTAAATAGATGTTGAGATAAACAGTTTAACAAATTTTATCTTGTCCTAAAACATACATCTAGGAGTAAACAAGAATAAAATAAACCAACAAACCACAACATACCAATGTACGAGGAAACCCCACAACGAAAAAGACATTGGTTGTCCCAACCATGTAAATTCACTATGATAAGGTTTTACAAAAGATGAGAGATGACTTACTCAATAACTCGATGCCCTCACAAGCCTTGATGCATCTTCGATCTTCAACTTCCTCTCTATAGAGACAACGTATGAATCAACTCGTGAAAGTTCCACAACATGTGAATCCACACAAGCCTCGGTGTGCACCGATAAAGGTGAACAACCTTCTATGGATATGGAGCACAGAAACCACCGATTTTTCACCGAAACACAAACCCATGGAGTCCACCTTGTGTAAATAGTAAATAGAGTATGAAATCCTCCCCATAAATAATTCTCAATCAAGATGAAGAGAATATACTTGTTGGTGACAATAAACAAGATCTCAAAGCACATATGATAATAAAACTTGGATCTTCAAGAGTTTGGGTGAAACTTGGGTTTGGGAACTTTTGGATATGTATGGGAAAATAACTTTCACCAAAAGTCTCACTCAAAGGAAATGACAGAATTCCTTTATCTAGAAAACACTTTTTTCGAGGGAGCACAATCTTTGAGAAATCTAGTTCAAACAAAAATAAGGGTTCGTTCGAACGAAAAACAATCTTGTTCAAACCAACTAAAAAAATCATTCGACGAACATATAAATCTCGTTCGAACACACTTCAAATGAGCTTCAAATAACATGTGTTCTTCTAATAGAAAAATATCGTTTGATGTTCATTGGAAGGTCATTCTAACGACATTCACATCTCATTCGAACAGACAACATAATCTCGTTTGAACAACTTAAAAATAAAGAAATAATTTTTTCTTTCAAAACCTTTTAAAAATAGCCCCGAAACATTTTATAAAAATAAAGGCCTAAAATAAAATTCCAAGGATCAAAATGTATATGCATTCATACCTGAGAGATCCTCAAAAATATAAAGATAAAATGCGGCACGCAACACAACACAATAATGCGTTCTTTGAAGCTTTACCACTACGTCTCCAATCAAACACGGCATAGGCTTGAAATCTTAACATATAAAGCCTAACCTATAACTCAAAATGTTTTGTCCAGAATTAAGTCAATACCTACAATTTTACTCAGTCGAAAATTTGTCCTTACAAATCTCTTCATTTGGCATTTCGGGAGAAAAAACAAAACAAAAACTCTTATGGTCCATCAATATCTCTAAAACACTCAATCCCTAACACCAAAGTGAAAAAGTATAAACTTTACAGACATATACACTAAGTAGCTTTGCACACTTGTAAAATTTCCTACATGTTGCAAACCTCCACACTTAAACACACTTTTAAATGCAAAGAGAATATATAAGAAATATTAATATGCATATGAATAAATGACCCCAATATATAGCAACCCCCACCTACCCCTAAGACAAATATCTCCTCCCAGCACTAAAATGAAATATATCACCCCTGTTCAGAAATAGACAAAGTAAGAATGCATAATAATCATTTCTCACCCATAAATCATATCTCCCTCAAAATGTGAGAATATTTAATATCGATGGGAAATATAGAGGAAAGATTAATATCATGCAACGTTGTGAAGTGCAACAAATACAACATAAAATTCAAAAAAATGATCAATTAATACCAATATTAATGCATATATGATACCAACTTGAATGCACAATAAAGCATGAGATACCAATGTAAACAAGCAACAAGATATAACACTATGATCACATAGTATGCCAATTTCATCCAAAGAAAATCACATAAAAAACATAGACTATATGAAATGAAAAGACTAAAAACAAAATGATACCGTATATATAAACATGTAAAAAATACGAAAAACACATTGTTGCATATATATAGGTATAGACACATAAGCTTTATACAGTAGCATAGTATTGATGTGTCTGAACATGTGGGATGAAGTGAAGGGGGTGAACTAGAAATAAATAAAATATGACCCAATAATTAAAAAATGTATAGGGATTTCTATTTAAATGCAAAACTCTATTAAACTTATATTTAGCCTCAAGTGACAGATAAAGTGAAATAAAAAAACAAACAAGCACAATGCGCACAAGCATAGAATTTTGATTATTCTACAAATAAATAGCATCATGACATGATAAGAATAGATAGAATTCATTGTGCAAACATGTTGATCTTCAACTATACCACCCTCAAAACCTAAACAGATATCATATATTTTTTCAGTTAATTATTTTGAGGATACCATTTTTGAAAATCAATTAAACAAATATGATGGCCTTTAGTCTTTCTATTTGCCTCTCATTTTTTAGGCTCTATCCAATGGTGCCTTTCATGTAAAGGATATATGCTCCTTTCGTAGACCTTTTTCGTGCACCCTCATATATTTAATAAAAATTAACAAACTTACCGGTAAGGGTTCTTACATGCACAAATTCCCAATCGTCAAAAGATATGTTGATGACAAGATTTATAGGACAACATCACTTAGCTCAAATATAAAATTTGGAGTTAAAGTTCGAAAGACCTCGTGCATGTATATGTGGAGGCATACACTAAGTGGAACCATTAAGAAAATTTAAATCACACAGCTCCATGCAAACATGATTAAGAACAATCTAAGTATTGAAAATCATAATCAAATGTCCTAGCCACATGAAAACATAGAATGGAGTGAATTCAAACACACCAATATGCCACACAAAATAGTTTTTAGTAAAACTAAACTACACATAAACCATAAATAGTTTTTAGTTTTTAAATATTTTTAAAATTATACTGATTTAAAAAAAGAAATTCAAAACACAAACAAAATGTTTTTGTATTTTTATCAATACGACCCAAAAAGTAATAAAAAAACACAAAAGATAAACACAATAAAACTAGCAAAAACATGTAATATGAAGCGCAAAGGCTAGTGATTGAAAATATTCAAGCAATCACTCATAAGATATATATCATGCGATGAATCGTGTGAAAGCTTTCAAGATTCAACAAGCCTAACATTAACTGCCTCGAAATTGAATCTCCTAGCCCATATAGATCTAACATGACGGACTTTAGATTGGGTAACTTTGGTGACACGAGTCTTAGCCTGCCTAGGAACTTTTCTAAGATCAAATAAAAATGCCAAAGGTGACCTTTCCTACCGCAATGTGTGCCAATATAGATACAAGGAATGTTACTTTTTGGTTGACCTTTCTTTTATTACCCCTATCTTTGGTTGGATCTCCCAAAAGAATGGTCTAGGACTTAGTAATCGAAATATTTATATCATCTAAGCTAATCCCACACTTATTATCTTTGATTCGGACGGTGCTTAAAATTTTATCCAAAAATTCTAACCTAGATTGCAAATCAACTTTGACATGACTCGAGCCTCTAAATTTCTCTTGGACCTCCACGATCCTAGACTCGAGTAAACGATGAGACTCTTCAAAAGTTAGGGAATCATTTTTAAATATATCCCTTAATCCCTGAAGTCTTTCTTATTCCTCCTTAACAAATGCGAGATTTTTCCTAAGAGACTTCTCACGTGACCTAAAATCATCAATTAAAACACTTTCATCATTACCTACGACACATTTTTTAAACTACCTTCCAACTTCAAGTTTGGATTTTTCAATATCAACGTTTTTGTATTCTTCTCATGGAAGGAAACTTGGAGTTCACTCTCCTCCTCCTTCTCTTTTTTATCCTCTTTTTCTCTCCACACTCTCTCTACCATCACTCTATTAAGAATCATAAACAATAGCCTTGGAAGTGACATGATCAGAATTCACTTTATGGAAATATTTGTCATCAAGGATCGAATGACTAACCATGAATACGATGTATTTTCACTCAATGGGGGAATTGGGTCCCTCTTTCGGATCACTATCAGCAAGGGTGGTGTCACACCCTGCAAAATCCGACAGACGGGGTGGCCAGCCACCGCCGCCGAACTAAGATGGGCGTGAACTAAATAAATACCATTCTTAGCATGAGACAGATATGAGACATAAATAAACCAATCCATAAGATAAATAATTGAATCAAACCCAAATGATCATAAACAACTAAGCGATAAAAGATCCATCACATGCTAACTCCAAAAATCCATTCTCCAATAATGATTAAATCAAATCTGAAATAAATCCCAAAATAAATCCTCTAAACAACTTTGGAACCGAATGGCCCAATAAAATTCAAATGAAGTCTCATAATTAAATACGACTGAAAAGAAAAGTCTAACTAAACTATGCCATAAAAAAAATAACTCTAGCTGCACCTCCAAATGATAACTCCAATGAACTTATGCATCTTATCCAATTCTAATCCTGAAAAAGATTAGTCAACGCATGGGTCAGAGCCAAAGCCCCGAGCAAGAATACATACTACTCCCCTCAAATAGGATCCTTGAATCCAGACAATAGCATTATACGCAATAAATATCACAATAGAGTATTTTAAATTAAACGGAATAATTTAAACGCGATAAATATAAATTACTAATTACCTGTAGGAATTCCCATTTAAAAGGCACACCAATATGATTTTAAAATTACCAAGTCCCACGATGTTAATTTATTAAATTAACCAATTTTTATTATTGTTCTCACTTTTTGTTAAAGTGTCACACATCCTCTTGTTAATCGTCATCTGGCCCGTTTAAACTGTCGGGCCCGACACATGACAAGGTTCCACACACGAAACGACATAAATCTTCCTCTGACCCGTTTAAACTGTTGTCCCTGACACATTATGTTGCCACAAATTTTAATACCCGTTTTTATCTTAGGCATTAATTCTCAATTTCTCATTTTATAATCACCCCACCCTTTTAATCGATGTGAGATCATTAAAATATCCCTTAGTCCCATAACTAAGGGTCCTCAAGTTATCAATACGTCCTAACCTATGTATATGAAGATTTTCTTACATAAATCACAACCTAGTCTCGTACCAAGACTAGCGTAACGACGATAAAGTGATAAAAATCAGCCCACCCCCGACATGTTAAAACCATGATAATCTACCCTCACTAGTCCCATACCTAGAAGGCGTAAATCATTAAAAGGCCTACCCACTAGTCCCATACCTAGAAGGCATCCTAAAATACAGTGAGAACAGAAATACTCAATCGACCCATCGCCACAAAGATATTTAATAATACCAACAAGTCACACAAATATTTATAATAAATCAATGTTCCAAACTATGCATGATAGTCCAATTCAATGAAATCTTTAATTAAATTATCACAACATCAAAAATACCCAAATAATCTCATTTTATTATTTTAAATTAATTATACCTCAAAACTAAATTTTTCATCATATATACCTCAAAACTAAATTTTATTATCTCTACATGTATTACATGAGTTATACGCACCCAAAAATTATTTATTTTAAAGCTAGGGTTTTTCTACATGCAACCTACACCAATAAAACCCAAAATCACTCATGAATCCTACGTACCCAAGGGTTATGAATATTATTTAGATTAAAAGATTTAATAAAAATATCCCCATAATTAGTGTCCACTTTTCCTAATTAAGTCACTACTTTATTTTAAGAAAACATGTAATTAAGTATTTACGCGAAACTTAAAATGCATAGTACTAAAGGAAAAGAATAGAGTATTCATGCCTGTGAAGATTGTGCTGAAGATCTGATTAGAAATCTGAATTCCTCTAGAAAAAATAGCTAAAGAGTGTTCTTGAACAAACTTGATTAAACCCCAAATAAGCCTTCATATCTCGTGGCAAAACCTTGATTATGTTGGAGGATGATGATTATGGTTGAGAGGAGATATTTTTAAAAGTGTTCTCTGGTGAAAAACTTGAGAAAAAGTGATTATGAGAAGTCCACCCACGAATTAGAGTCATCATATAGTCATAAAGAAACCTAATCCTAATAGAACTCTAATAAGATACAAACACTAAAAATTTTATTTCGAACGATCAGACCGTTGGAATTAGACGAAATTTTATAGAGAATTGGCTGAAGACGAGAGGGAGCTATAAAAAAAATTCAACTCGATCGGACCGTTCAATATTTTAAAATATTTTTTTCTAGAGAGTTTTATGCTCCGAGGACTCTTAGAGAGTTTTACGTTTTGAGGACTCTTCTATATAATAAAAATTCAATTAAAACTCCATTTTAATTCCGATTCCAATTCCGTTTGAAAATTTATTTTTTAAATATAAAAGCCAACATTTTAAATTATAAAATTTATAAAATCCAAAATTTTATTTTTCTCCGATTATTCCAATTAATTAATTAATTAAATTAATTATAAAAATACGGGGGGTTACAGGTGGCATTGTACACATTTGTTTTTTTGCCTTCCTTCCTTATTTTAGTCAGACATTCAGCTGCCTTATGGCCATAACCCTCACACCCAAAATATCTATCCAACTCATCACTCTTAAAACTATTGTTGATGTAAAAAAATTGATTTGCTCTAATTATTTAATCACGGATAAAAATAAATAAGACAATAAATTTTTAAAGTGGTTCAGCCTTGTAAGAATGGCCTACGTCCACTGTATTTGTTATTGCTGGATGTTTACAGAATTCTCGATAAAGGATTTACCTAGAAATTCCGAGTCCCCTGCTAATGAGGAGGTTACAATGTATTTATAGCCTTGAGGATGTACAAATGAAATGACAATGCGCTGTTACCCAGTAGACATGTACATCTGTACTATATTAATGAGCATTTAATGCGCAATTATATCCTTGATTCTCTTGATTTGGATACGATGTACACTTATGTAGCTCGGACCGCTTAAGCTGCTCATATCGCCTAAGCTGCTCGACACGCTTGAGTTGTTCGGGGACGAGCAAGAGCTGCTTGTCACACTTGAGTTGCTCGGAACTTATTAGTTTCTCTGTGGTCGTGATTTGTTTGTCTGGAGTATTTGTATTTACCATGTAAATTGACATGTGTCTTCATGTGATTGGTCCATGTCAGCAGACTAAATTTGGTATCAACAGAAGCCCCCAATGTTTCGTAGTTTGATGTTGGGGAGAGGTATGGAACATTCTGCTGTTTAGATTTTCGATTTGTATGGTTTTTAGAAGAGCATTCGTCGTATATAACCCCTTTTTAAATACACAGTATCAGACCTTATAAATATTTTTAATTTCCATAATCGCTTTATTTTTTGTGCCCCTTTTCTTCTTTTTAGTCGCCGAATACGCAAACGTCCGTCTTGGTAATCATTGCATTTTCTATTCCCGAGGTAAACTATTTAAACCCGGTAGAAATCCTACCGTCTTTCACTTTTCAAATCTGTGTCTCTGAAATTTTCATTTTCTCTCTATCTTGTGCGTTCGTTTCTTTCCTTGTTCGTTGTCAACTGGTTCACTCTTCCCCTGTAAGATCTTTTTCCTTCTCTTTTATTTTTCTTTGATCATCATGGTTTATGTTGTTGAATCGCTTAACAAATTTCATTCTGAAGTTTCAATTACTTCATGGGTCTTTTGGAGGAATTTTCCGAATCTTCTGACTATTTCTCTTTGGCTGAGGGACATTAGTTCCCCAGTCTCTTTGTGGCTGAATGTGGCTTTTCTTTTCCTCCAAATCCACTATGTTTGGGGTTCTGTCAATATTTTGACGTTGTACCTGCAAAAATAGCTCCAAATACCTGGAGAATAGTTAATGGAGTGCATAGGTTAAACCAAATTCATGGAACCCATTTAGGAATTATAGAAATTATGTTTTGCTATAGATGGGTTGTCAGCGATAGTACTTTTTATTTAAAAACTAGGTTTTTAAATAGGGCTTTAGTTATCAATCTCCCAGATGCCAATAGGGATTACTTCGAGTATGGGGTTATTATGAAAAATTGGCAACATGCTCCACTAAATGGAGATGATGTATATCAGGGTCCCAGGTGTCCCCCTTATGGCAATGGGATAGGTTGTTTTTATTTTTTTAAATATTGTTTTCTTGGTGTTTGATAAAATGTATCCCTGACATTTAATTTTTACTGTTTGCAGTTGATAGCAAAAGAAAATCTCCAAAGGAGACAGAGGTTAATTTGAAGCATTTGAAACTTATCTGGAGTTTACACCAAACTGTGGCCGAAGAGCACATTAGATCGACCTCTTATTTGTTGGAGTACAAGAGTTTCACTTCATCCTTTACTGGTCGTCCAGTGGTGGTTAATCTTGACCAAATACCAGCTGTTGAGTCTAGTGTGGAGGGTTCTTCCTCTGAATCAATTATTCCTATTGGTGACATAATGAAGAGAAGAAAAGTTCCTTCCTTTTTTGAAAAGTCTGATTCTCCTGCTGTGGAGACAAAGAGAAGTAAAAAAGATGTCCCAGGAGAGGGGATAAAGATTGTAGAGGTACCTCCTTCTGATGCTACCAAGAAGTTTAGCGAGAAGCCCCCTGTGGCTCCGAGTAAGATCATTGAAAAGCCCCCTGTGGCTCTGACTAAGGCTGTTGTTGTTTCTTCTCCATGCGAGGTCATTGTTATATCACCAACCAAGACAACATCTTTGGTTAAGAATGTTCCTGCTCCTACGAGGAGATTAAAGAAAAGTTCTTCTGAGAGACTAGCAGAATGTGTCTCTTAGTCATTAAATGTTGAAGGTGGTGTTCCCACTTTTGTTCCTCCGAGATCTGCTATGAGCTCGGTGAACTCTTGGATTATCCCAGAAGTCTAAGGTATTGAGGACAATCTTTCTCATGACAGGGTCACTACCTTGGTTGCTCAATATATTGCCTCAGTAAGTATTACTAATCTAAATTTTCATTTTTCAATGTTATGTCCCTGTACTGACTTACAGTTATTTTATTTTTCCAGCTGGTAACCTGTTTCAACACAATTCTGAAGAAGGATGAGGCTATCAAGGCTTCAATCTCCTCGGGAGGTGTAGAAAAAGCTTTTAATGGATTAGCCCAGTCTTTGAAGGAATCTCATCAGAAGTATGAGGAGAATAATTTTTTTTGGGAGAAGCAGGTTAAGTCTGTCGAGCAAGAGAGAGATCGAGTTGTGGAGGCCTCCAAGGATTTGGAGAAGAAATTGGGGGAGTTTGAGAAGAATAATAAAGAGCTTGAGGAAAAACTCAAGAATATTGCAGAGCTTGAGAATAAACTCAAAGTTGTTGAAGAGGAGGTTGGTAGACTCCGTGATGTTGATCGCCAGAAGCAGGAGGTGGAGGAGAAGCTGAAAACTGCCGAGAAACTTATTACTGAGAGAACTTCGTCGGAGAAGGTTAAAAGGAAGAAATATGTCAAAAAATCCTTCAGCGTAGGTTGGGACAAGGGCTGGAAGAAATGTTTGGCTGCCATGTCCTCGCAAATGGAATATTTCAGCCTTAAATACTTTAGGGATGGATGGGTGGAAGTCCTACAAGAGCTGAAAGTCTCTAAAGATTCTGACCTATTTCAGCAACATACTCATGGCCCTCCTCCCTCTTCTGGAGAAGAAGAAGAGGACGAAGCTGCCTCAGAAGAATCCTCCATGGTAATTGGAGATCAGGCCCTTTCTGTTCCAGCTGTTCAATCATGCTCCGAACAACCCCAACCAACCATTACTCTTTTCGAGCAGCTTTCTTTGCTCTTCGGGCAACCAACCTCTTCATCCAAGCCTCCCGAGGAAGTTTTAGGAAGCAAGGAGAAGGTGTAGAGTTGTTCAGATCATTCTTTTGCTTTTTTGTTGAATGTAATTTTGGACTATGTACTTCTCTTTATGATGAAATAAAAATTCAAACTTTGGGTTGTTTGTCTTAACTTTTTCTTCTACTTGATCTTTCTGCATTCTCATTGATTCTTTCTATCTCTTCTCTTTACTAGTTTATGACTAGGATGGAGCTCTTGTCATGTCACGATACTGATGAAAAAATGCAATGACTACGTCAAGGCTGGCCATGCAGACCTAAATAAGGCTCAAATTATTGACATCCTTCGTCCAAATACTTCTGAACGAGCAGTTGAAGCATATCAGCATCTGAAATGCCTGCTTGACCGATTTGTTGCCAATAATGTGGCATATTATGAGATGATTGAGGACCTTCAAGAAACTATCGAGGAACTCATCAGTAGTATAAAAAGTCCTCCACTCTTCTGCACCAAGGGTAAGAAAAGAAGTATCAACAACTCAGTGCTGAAAAAGGATATGATAAGTTCATCTCTGCCCATAAGAAGAAAGAGAGCGTTTTGAAGCTTGAGGTCGAGGAGCATAGGCAAATCTCCAAGTTACTGGAACAAGAGAACATTGCCTTGCAAGAGGAAGTAAAACAACTCAAGTCTGCTGCTTCTTCCTCGGTAGCCTTAGTTCCTATCAACGACGAAGGTTTCTCCTTCTTGGAGGTCAAAAATGCCAATTTGAGAGATGAATTAGAAACCTTAAAGAGGACTGGACCCTCTACTTCTGATCGCGGATGAGCAAGAGCTTCTCGAGGACGAGCAAGGGCTGATCGGGTTACTATTGAAGAGGCAAGAACTCAAGCAACCTTGGAGAATCAAGCATTCTAGTTGGTGGTGAAGAATCAGGCTTTGTCAGAGATGTCCAAGAAGATTCTGAACCTCAGTGAGCAACTTTCCACACAAAACTCTACCTTGGAGAATAAAGATCTTCTAG
The DNA here is from genome assembly GCA_949130495.1 of Sambucus nigra. NCBI lineage: Eukaryota > Viridiplantae > Streptophyta > Magnoliopsida > Dipsacales > Adoxaceae > Sambucus > Sambucus nigra. The sequence continues at coordinate 382,848,858 of OX422224.1, forward strand.
TGAAGAACCTCCATGAGCAACTGGAGAGGCTAACTTACCAGTTTCACAAATAGCCCAGGAAATTTTGGATGGCTGGATACAACGAAGCTCTTTATCATCTCGATGATCGGATCCAACAGTCAAATAACGAGGGTTATAAGCAAGGATGGCTTAATGCACTGGGGGTGTTACAGTTGGAGTAGGGCCATTATCTATGGGATTACTATGACCCTGGATTGCTCGAGTTACCCGTGCCACCTTTTTAACTTTATATGAGCTGGATTCCTACTCGGGCAACTCCACAGTGCTTAATCTCCAAGTATCTCGACGACTACAGTATTCATTCTAATTTTGAGATATCTCACCCGGAGCACTTTCTTGATCGTCCATCTGTGATGAATGTCAGGATGCTTCGAGATCTGAACTTCATAAATTCCCCTTATGCCTTAGATGATCCTCCTGCTAGAGTAGAACCTGTTTCAAAGGCAGAGGGAAAGAAACCAGTAGAATAGGATTTTTATGTAATGGTTTTTTCTTTTTTCAGCATATGTAATCCTTCTCGATTTGAATGAAAAGTTTTGGCCTTTTTTCATTTCATTTTCTTCTAAGTAATTTGCAGAATGTCTTTGCTTGTTGGTTGGTAAGTATATATATGTTTATGACATACTCATCTCATTGTAGTGATTTATCAATCTTTAATTCTAAGCAATAAAGCAACTTATATTCTACGGTATTGCTTAATTTAAATAATCGGATTTGACTGAAATTAGATTATCGACGAATCGGAGTTGGTGGATTTTTATTCCCGACCAACCGGAGTTGGTGGATTTTTATTCCCGACCAACCGGAGTTGGTGGATTTTTTATCTGGACTTGATGCGTGATTATTCTGAACTTGATGCATAGTGTGTAACACTAGTACTCCGAAAAATTTCAACAAAAGGAGAGAATTGGGTAAAACATCTGAAACTTTATTCATATTGAAGAAAACTGCATTACATAGGGATTTTAACAACAGATAATATTTGCGCAGATGCTCTGCGTTCCATGCATTCTTAAACACTTCTCCTTCTAAGATTTCAATCCTATATGTCCCCGGTCGAACAACTTCTGTTACTCTGTAGGGTCCATTCCAGTTAGCTTCCAGTTTGTTGTGCTTTTGAATTACTTTCTTTAGCACATAGTCCACTTCTTTCAAATCAAACTTCTTTACTCTCTTATTATAGAACAGAGTTGTTTGTTGTTAGTATACAGCATTCCTGATTGTTGCTTCTTCTATAACTTCCTCGAGCATATCCAAGTCTAATATTCTCATCAAGTCAGTGATAGGAGAATTCAAATTCAGTATTCTGTGCGTGGGCAAACCCAATTCAACTAGTATGACGGCTTCACTTCCAAATGCTAACATGTATGGAGATTCTCCTGTTGCTACTCGTGGTGTTGTACGATAAGTCCATAACACATAATGTAGCTCGTTAATCCAATTTGCCTTTGCATTGTCCAGTCATTTTTCCAAACAATTCAGCAGCGTTCTGTTCATAACCTCAGTTTGTCCATTGCTCTGGGATGGCCTGGTGCAGAGTGGGTTTTCAATATGTTTGACTGATGACAATATGTAGTAAACTCCTCATTGCCAAATTGTGTTCCATGATAAGTAATGAATGCATAGGGAAGACCATATCTACAAATGATATTCTTTCAAATAAATTGATACACCTTGCCATATGTCATATCAATAAGAGGCTCAGCTTCCACCCATTTACCAAAGTAATCCACCGCGACCACGAGATATTTAAATCTTCCCCTGGTCGTTGGAAGTGGCCCGACCAAGTCTATTCCCCACATGGAAAATGGCCAAGGGAAGTAATGGGTGTTAACAATGCTTGAGGAGTTCTTCGGATAGAAGAGAAGCGTTGACATTTGTCACATTTTTTAGCATAGGCTATACAATCAGCCCTCATCATTGGCCAATAATATCCCTGCGTTATTATTCTTTACAAAAGCGTTCGACCTGCTACATGGGCTCCACAGGACCCTTCATGGACCTCTTCAATCAAATCTTTCACCTCGGAGGGATGCACACATCTTTTCAAACCTGTTATAATTCCTTGTCTATATAAAATACTATTAGTCAATACATAATGAGCATCTTTAAACTTCAGTTTCTTGGCTGGGAGTTTATCAGTTGGCAAAACCCCCTCTTCAATATATGCACTGATGGGATCCATCCAAGATGGTCCTAAATCAAGGGTAGTAAAATTCATCATCAGATCTTCGTCTATGCTCCGACTAGCCAAGACTTCTATTGGGATTGTTCTTCTTAGCTCAGTTCACGTTGCTGAAGCTAACCGAGCTAAGGCATCTGATCTTGCATTCTCTAATCTTGGTATTCTAATTAACTGTACTGTGATCAGGCTTGATACAATCTCCATTGCTTTTGCATGATACTTGATCATTAATTCTCCTTTGGTTGCATATACCCCCAGCATTTGATTTACGATCAATTATGAGCCACTGAATATGATAACCTGCTCAGCCTTCATAGTTTTTGCCAAACTAAGACCAATAATCATTGCTTCGTATTCAGCTTCATTATTAAAAGCTTTAAATTGAAAGCGCAGAGCATATTCCACATCGATCTCATCTAGACTGTTTAAAACAATCCCTGCTCCACTGCCTGTAGTGCACGAAGAACCATCTACATACAAATTCCACATATGTATCTCATTATCAAACTCTTGGTCAGACAGAATTCCTCGGTGGAATATTTGCTGCTTCTTTATACCCTCCTCCAGCACTTCTTGCTGCTTATCGAACATCTTCTCTTGCTCGTCTACCGACTTAAGTTGGTCGGGGTTTAAGTTTGATGATCCTGTAACATCCACAGGCTGGTCGGTATTCAACTTCTTCTCTTCGGAGGTATCTGGATAGGTGAACTCTACGATAAAATCTGCCACTACTTGCCCCTTAAGCGACGATCTAGGATCATAAACTATGTCATACTCACCAAGTTCTACTTCCCAGTACATCAATCTTCCTGATTTCTCCGATTTGTGTAGAGCTTTCCTTAACGGTATATTTGTATACACAACTATAGTATGAGCTTGAAAGTATGGATTCATTCTTCTACTTGCTTCGATCAATGCCAGTGTTAATTTTTCCAGCCTTAAATATCTGATCTCTGCTCCTTGGAAGGCCTTGCTAGTGTAATAGATTGGTTTTTGCACTCCATCCTCCACTCTTATCAACGCCGAGCTTACTGTGTTTTTTGAGACTGCTAGATACAAATATAGTCTTTCTCCCATCACTGGCCTGGATAACAATGGAGGTGCTCCCAGGTATTTCTTCAATTGTTGAAAGGCCTTCTCACATTCATCGTTCCACTCAAAAGTCTTTCGGAGTGTTTTGAAGAATGGGAGGCATCTATCAGTTGCTCATGACACAAATCTGTTAAGTGCTGCAACTCGCCCTGTGAGGCTTTGTACTTCCTTCTTCGTCATTGGGGATCGTAGCTCCAATAGAGCCTTGATCTTTTCAGGGTTCGCCTCAATTCCTCATTGATTTACGATATATCCGAGAAACATGCCTTCTTGTACTCCAAATATGCACTTGGTGGGATTCAGCTTCATTTAATATTCCTCTAGTTGATCAAAGGTCTGGCCTAACTCAACTAGATGATCAGCATCTTTCTTTCTCTTTGTTATCATATCGTCAACATAAACCTCCATGTTATGACCGATTTGCTCTGCAAACACCTTGTTCATCAACCGCTGATAGGTAGCACCTGCATTTTTAAGTCCAAAAGGCATAACATTATAACAATAAGTTCCCCTTGGGGTAATAAATGAGGTACTCTCCCTATCTTTAGGCTTCATTTTAATCTGGTTATATCCAGAATAAGCATCCATGAAACTTAATAGTTCGTGCCTCGAGGTAGCATCCACCAGTTGGTCAATTCGGGGCAAAGGAAAATGATCCTTTGGGCATGCCCTGTTAAGGTCGGTAAAGTCTACACACATCCTCCACTTGTTATTTTTCTTCTTTACCATTACCACATTTGCTAGCCAGTCAGGATATTTAACATCCTCAATTAAAGAGTCCTTTTGCAGCTTCTCTACTTCCTCCTGTATAGCTTGATTTTTCTCAGGGCTGAACACTCTTCTTCGCTACTTTACTGGCTTGATTTCCTTGTTCACATTGAGCTCGTGACACAAGAAATTATGTTCTATTCCTGGCATGTCTTTATGACTCCACGTAAAAGTCTGCTTTCTTCGCCTTAGGAATGCTATCAATTCTTGTTTTATTGATTCATCTAAGGATGCACCAATTTGAGTTGTTCGTTCTGGATACTCGTCATCCAGAATAACATTCTCAGTAGCCTACATAACCTGCCCTTTCACGAGTTGGGACTCATCTCTAGGGTCTAATGTTTCAATCTTCGCATCTTCTATTTGGTAGGTAGTAGTCTTCTTTCTAAATTTTTCAAGCTCTTCCTGCTCGACAGATGAATAGTAGCATTCCCGAGCTACTTTCTGGTCGCCTTTCATAACTCCCACCCCAAAATTGGTTGGGAATTTTAGACATTGATGCACACTAGATGGTACTACTTCAAATTTCTTCAGACCTACTCTTCCCATGATGATGTTGTAAGATGATTGGATATTTTTATCCATTACAAAAAAGCGTACTCTTTCTGTTCGACAAGAAGGCCATGTACCCATAAGCATATCCAACTTTATCGTCCTAAGTGGAAAAACCTTCTCGCCAGTAAAACCAAGGAGGGGCCTATGATATGGCTCCAACTGGGATAACTTTAGATTTAAACTGTCAAAACACGGATAGAACATGATATCTGCCGAGATACCATTATCCACCATGAAATCACCACTTCCTTCATTCTCATCTTGATCACCAATGGATCATCATGAGGATATAGTACACCTGCCAAGTCGTTCTTAGAGAAACCAATGACCAGCTTATCCTTATTCATCTTCCTTGGGTGATCATCTTCAGCCAGATTTATCTGCTGAATGTACGAGCAAGCCTGAGCCTCATTGAGGTAGGCTTTTCTCTCAACAGTCATATCTCTGCCTCCTGAATCTCCACCTGTAATGACATTACATTTAAATGATCCAAAATGGATAGAAAATACCTCACGTTCTGGCTGTTTTGGTCTTTTGGGGAGATCGGGGTCGTCTTGTTCTTCATCCGGGTACTCTTCGTGACTTCTCTTCTTATCTTCTTTTGCTCGACGAGGAGCTCTAGACCTCTGTCTTGCTCGGTCATTGCCCTTTCCATCATTTCGACGATCAACATACTTGGCCAGATTTCCTCATCTGATGAGTGCTTCAATTTCATTCTGAAGAGCTATGCAATTTTTGGTCGTGTGACCATGGTCTTTACGAAACTCGCAATATTTGGTCTTATTCCTCTTGTCAGGATCTGTCTTCATTTTCTCTGGCCAGTTTGGCTCCTCGCTGTTCTTGATTTCTTCCAAAACGTGGTTTATGTCTACTTTCAAAGGAGTATAATTTCCAAATTTCTTCAACAGTTCCCATGCTGGCTTTGCTTTTGACTGCTTGTTACCACCATTGATCTTCTGCTCTTTCTTTTCATCCTTATCAACCTCAACCTTAGTCTCTTTGGTATCCATATTCTTCTTCGCAACCATAGCCTCCTCGGCGTTCATAATCTTCGATGCCTTTGCCATCAGTTCTTCCATGGTTCTAGGCCGATCTTTGGCTAGAGTGTAGTACAATTTATTTGGCAACAGTTCGCTCATCAGAGCAGTAATTATTGTCTTTTCCTCGTAATCAATAACTTTGAGCTTCTCGTTATTGAAATGAGTTATATAATCCCTGGTGCTCTCACCTGCTTTTTTTCTAACACTTAACAAGTGTGCTACTCGTTTAACTGGTTTTACTCCAAAATAGAAATTTCCAATAAAGAGCTCGGCTAGTTGAAAGAAAGTTGAAATCTTCCCCCGAGGAAGATTGTTGTACCATATTTGAGCAGGTCCGGTAAGAGTTTCCGAAAATCCCCTGCATCTCATCTCATCTAGCATGGCATAGATATCGGCAGCAGCTTGGTATTGTTGTATATGAAGGACAAGGTCAGTTTTTCCATCATATTTAGGAGTCACAATAGGTGCTTTGAACTTTGATGGTGTGGGAAAATCCACAATTTCCTGGATAAAAGGTGTCCCTTGGACAAAAGTTCTTTGTAGAGGATTCTTGGCCTTAGCCATTTCCCCTAGTCTATCCTCCAACCTTTAAATAGAGCCTTTCCATGCATCATTTCCCCCCTCGGTCTTGTTGATTCGAGCAGCTAATCATGTTGAATTTGCTTCCTGGGATCTTTCATTACGAGCAGTTGGTCGTGATTGGGCAGAACCCTCCCTTAGATCGGATGGTTATTAAAAGTTCCTCGACACAATCCTAGGAGGACTTCTATTCCTCCTAGGGCCAAACGATCAAAAGGAGAGACCCTACTTAACCTCTCAAGTGCACTGGTCCTTTCTGGAGAAAGAGTGATGTTTTGTTGAGTGTCTGTAGCTCGTACCGAGGAAGTCTGTCCAGGTTGATAAGAAGGATCATTAGATCTATCAGTACGATATGACTCGGTGTGTCTGGATCGAGATTTCTCTGGGAATAACGTTCGCCTAGTACGCGAAGAAGGTAAACGGGTGTTTCTTTGAACGCTTCGTTGTCCTGAATGAGTAGATACTCCACCCTGGACAGTTTGTATGAGTTGTCGCATGGTTTCTTGCATGGCTGTATGACCTTGGGCTAGATTATCCATTATACTAGCCAGATCTTGAACATTTGGAGGAGCATATGGATTTGGGGCATTTCCAGCTTTTCGATTACTGGATTCAAGATTATCATCCATTGGTGATGAATTATTTTGGTGAAAAACGATAATTACAGTCGATTTCCCACAGACGGCGCCAATCTGTTGATGTAAAAAATTAGATTTTCTCTAATTATTTCATCACAGATAAAAATAAATAAGATAATAAATTTTTTAAGTGGTTCAGCCTTTTAAGAATGGCCTATGTCCACTATATTAGTTATTGCTGACTATTTGCAGAATTCTCGATAAAGGATTTACCAAGAAATTCCGTGTCCCCTGCTAATGAGGAGGTTACAATGTATTTATAGCCTTGAGGCTGTACAAATGAAAGGACAATGCGCTGTTACCCAGTAGACAAGTACATCTATACTATATTAATGAGCATTTAATGCGCAATTATATCCTAGATTCTCTTGATTTGGATACATTGTACGCTTATGTAGCTCGGACCGCTTAAGCTGCTCGGACCGCCTAAGCTGCTCGACACGCTTGAGTTGTTCGGGGACAAGCAAGAGCTGCTTGTCACACTTTAGTTGCTCGGAACTTATTAGTTGCTCGGTGGTCTTGATTTGTTCGTCTAGAGTATTTGTATTTACCATGTAAATTGACACGTGTCTTCATGTGATTGGTCCATATCAGCAGAATAAATTTGGTATCAACAATTATAATTACAATTTTAGGGAATTCAACGACCTTATTATTCTTATGTTTCTCAAACTTATTTATATCTTTCGATTATTTTTTAAATTTGAGAAATTTTCTGAACTTCTTTGAAAATATGGATGTATCATCGGAATCGATGTCATACTCATCATTCAAAACACGTGTTTCCTCCTTTCGGGCTTTCAAAGAAATGCCCTTGTCTTTCTTCATCTTTTTGGAGGAAAACATGTCGAGGTTATAAGTTTGAAGATCACCAACAAGCTCTTCAAGTTTCATAAAGTCTAAAGTACCCTTTGAATTCAAAAATGTAACTTTTGAATTAAATATTTCAGGCAACGATCTTAGATTTTCTTGACTATAAAGGTTTGGGTATTATTTCTCCCATGTTAAAAGATGAGTTCACGATATTTAACAATCTAGCATATAACTCATCGAAGGTTTCATTCTCTTCCATCCCAATGGTTTCAAACTCAGTGGTGAGGTTGTGGAGTTTAGAAGGCTTAATGGCAGTAGTACCTTCATGGGTGAGTTTGAGTATGTCCTAAGCCTCTTTAGACATTTCATATGTCAGAATATGTTGGAACTCTGTAAAAATATGTGACAGTGTGATAATTGATTAAATTCACAACTTTCTAATTTGGCACACTTATTTAATTAGAGTCTATTTTTAAACAAACATAAATCAGCCCCTAAACATGCAACTACGTGTGTGTGTGTGTGTGTCGATCCATAAATAAATAAAGCATGCGACACAAGTTTAAGGAAAAATGCCCGAAGGGAAAAACCTTTTTATTTCTAGAACTTTGATAAGTTTACAAGACCATTGACTTACATATAATCTTGCTTTCCCCCTTAAGAGTAACGCACGGTGTCTTTGACAAACCTCTAAAGCAACAGGTAGAAACAAAACAACAATGGTTCACATGTAGCTATACCATAAGGACCGCAATCCTAGACACGCGGTCTTCTCGGTGTAGGTTATCCTCCCCACAAGAGTAAACAACAGCAAAATGTGTTCTTCAAACACCAAAACAATTCACTAAAGCATATGGGATTTTTGTGAATTGAAAACCAAAAAGGGATTAAACCCCAAAAGGAAGAAGCCAAAAGAATTATTCTTTCACAGTTTTTCTGTTATGTCAAACGCTGGGACTTCTTAAACAAAACAAAACCACATAATGAGTTTTTATAGAAAAACACACTGCCTCAAAAACCGTGCTCGTTCGAACGAGATCAGCATGTCGCTCAAACGAAGGACAACTGTAGCTCGAACGAGATCGCGCGACATGCCTATCTCGCAAAAATGATAGTTCTAAGTCGTTTGAACGACTGTTATATCAAAACAATATTATTTTAATTTCCTCTCCAAGACTTAGAAAAAATACTCATTCTCAAAATTTGATGAAAAAGTCCGCTCCAACGCTTAGAAAAATATTTTGTAAAAATATCACAAAAGCTCTAAGTGAAAAGTTAAGGTATTTAAAACAAAACCTTACCAAAGTAAACTTTGCGGAGTCTTGAATGATAAAGAACTTGATTAATTTGGATCCGTCTTTGATGTAGATGGCTCTTGAATGCTCTTTGACGGTGTAGAGGTATATGACATAATAAATTGATAATGGACTTATAAAAATATGTCCTGATAAACTCCTCCGGTTTGACCGAACAAAATAGAGAATTTAAACCTCGCGAATTAAAATTACCTAACCTATGCTCCTACTCACTCCATGATTATACGGGTTTAAGAATCTGATAATCACCAGCCAAGGTTATGGGTAAGGACCAACTTATAATAACAGCTTTCCATACCTGCTCATCTATCTCCTTATTTCATTTTCATTTTCCAGGATGCAAAATTAGAATATCAAACATCAGTTCCCTAGAAATCGATTGACCCTCCAAATAAAAACTGATAAAACTTATGCCTAAACACGGATCTAACACAAAAACTTAGTGTTCTCGCTTTGATACCAATTTAAAGTTATAGGAGTAGGGAGTATGTTTAAAACAAAAGTTAGTTTTTATTTTTTTTCAAATTAAATATAAAACTTAAAGAAATTTATCCCAAAGTAAAAGTTACCATCAATTTTAAAAAGATGTAGTGATAAATGATTTTCCAAATTTTATCATGTCCTAAAACATTCGTCTCGATGTGAACGAGAATAAAATAAAGTAACAAACCACAACACGTTGATGTACGAGGAAAACCCACAATAGAAAAAATATCGAACAACCCAACCACACAAATTCACTATGATAAGGTTTTACAAAAGTCGACAGATGACTTACTTAACGACTCGACGCCCTCGCAAGACTTGACGGATATTTTATCTTCAACCTCTCCTCCACAAAGATGACACAATGTGTGAGTCCACACAAACCTCCGTGTCTATCGACAAGGCTCAACAATCAACTATTGATATGGAACATGGAGTCCACCGCTTATTCACAGTAACACAACACCACTTAGTTCACGTGCGAACTGGGTAGAAAATCCTCTGCACGAAACAATTCTTATTCAATATGAAGGGATTAAACTTCTTGGTCACCAAAAATCAAATCTCAAAGTATATATGATAATGAAATTGGGATCTTAAAAAGTTTGGGTGAAACTAGAGTTTGGGATGTTTTGGATATGTATGGGGAAATAATTTCCACCAGAAGTCTCACTTAAAGCAAATGCCAAAACCCCTTTATATAGAAAACACATTGTTTGAGTTGGCAGATTTTTTGAGAAATATCGTTCAAATGAAAACAAGGGTTCATTCCTATGGAAAAAAATATCATTCGAACCAAATACAAAACTCATTCAAACAAACATAGCAATCTCGTTCGAACGAACTTTAAACAATCTTCAAATGAAATTTGTCCTGCTAACAGAAAAATATCGTTTAATGTTCATTAGAAGATCATTCTAACTACATTCACATCTCATTGGAATTGACAACATAAACTCATTCGAACGACTTAAATTTTTTTCTTTTAAAATGTTGTAAAATTAACGCTCAAATATTTTATAAAAATAAACACCAAAAATAAAATTCTAAGGAACAAATGTATATGAATTCATATATGAGAGATTCTCGAAAACATGAAGATGAACTTGCCACAAAACATGGCACGATAATGTAACCTCTGAAGCTTTTTTCCTATGCCTTCAATCAAAAACCTTGTTGATACCAAAATTAATGTGCTGATGTGGACGAAGAAGATTAAGACACGTGTCAATCTACGTGGCACAATAGCAGCGAGGAAGATCATTTCCCGACCAGCCCTGTTTCTTTCCGAGGAACTCTATCACACCGAGGAACTCTATCACACCGAGGAACTCCACCGCACCGAGGTACTCTAACTACTCCGAGGAACTCTTGATCAACAAGCAACTAAGGCGGTCCGAACTGCATCTCGGCCGTATCATTAATTATCAGACGGACAACTGTTCAACTATTCAATATATTCTTGACGCACACGCTGCATTAAATGTATTACCCTTTCACATGTATATCATTTAATGTATCGAACCTTTCATGTACAGCCTCAAGGCTATAAATACCTTGTATCTCCCTCATTCAAAGAGAGGGGAATTTCTTGAGAGAACTTGTAATCAAGAATTCCACAAACACTCAGCAATAACATAACAGTGGACGTAGGCTTTATTCCTAGCCGAACCACTTTAAAAATCTCTGTCTTATTTATTTATCTGTGATTGAATAATTAGAGCAATCTAGTTTTTTACATCAACAGATTGGCGCCGTCTGTGGGAAACGACTGTTATTATCGTTTTTCATAAAAATCATTTATCACCAATGGCTGATAATCCAGAATCCAGTAATCGAAATGTTGGAAATACTGGAAATCTTCCAAATCCATCTGCATCCCCAGATCTGGCTGGGATTATAACGAATCTGGCTCAAGGACAAACCGCCATGCAAGAATCCATGAGGCAACTCATTCAAACTCTTCAGGGCGGTGCACTTACCTATTCAGGGCAAAGAAGTGATCATAGGCAATCGCAATCTAGACGCACTGGGTCATATCGCAATGAGGAGTCTAATGATTTTTCTTATCAACCTGGGCGAACTTCATCAATACGGGCTTCGGATACAGATCAACGTATCACTCTCTCTCCGGAGAGAACTAGCGCTTTGGAGAGGTTAAGTAGAGTATCTCCTTTCAGTCGGTTAGGACCAAGGAGGAACATGAATCCACCTAGGGCTCCATCAAGAAGTTTTCGACCGCCACCAGGATTAAGAGAAGGATCTGCGCAATCGCGACCAACCACTCGTCGAGATAAATCTCAGGAAGCTACGTCAGAGCAATCAGTTGCTCGGACTAAACGGCCCGAGGAAGGGAATGAAGCATGGAAAGGTTCCATTCAACGATTGGAGGATAGACTGGGAGAAATGGCTAAGGCAAGAAATCCCTTACAGAGAACTTTTGTTCAAGGAACACCCTTTGTGCAAGCCATTGTGGATTTCCCCACGCCTTCGAAATTCAAAGCACCCGTAGTGACTCCCAAGTACGATGGAAAGACAGATCCCGTACTTCATATAGAACAATACCAAGCTGCTGCAGATATCTACGCTGTCCCCGACGAGATGAGGTGTAGAGCATTCTCGGGAACTCTTACTGGATCTGCACAGATACGGTACAATAATCTTCCTCGGGGTAAGATTTCAACTTTTGTTCAGTTAGCCGAGTTGTTTATTGGCAATTTTTGTTTTGGAGCAAAGCCGGTAAAGCGAGTAGCACACTTGCTAAGTGTTAGACAGAAATCAGGTGAAAGTACTAGAGATTACATAACTCGCTTCAATAACGAAAAGTTGGAAGTCATAGATTATGAAGAAAAGACAGCAATCACTGCTTTGATGAGTGGTTTGCTGCCTAACAAGCTGTATTACACTTTGGCTAAAGATCCACCTAAAAATATGTCGGAGTTGATGGCAAAGGCGGCCAAAATCATGAATGCCGAGGAGGCTATGGCTGCGAAGAAGAGTATGGATAAAGAAGTTAAAGTGGAGGTCGACAATTCTAAGAAGAAAGATCAGAAAAGTAATGGCGGTGACAAATATTCCAAGAATAACAGGATGAAGTTGGAAGCCCTAAAGAAGTATGATAATTATACTCCATTGAAAGTGGGTATTAATCATGTTTTGGAAGAAATCAGGAATAACGAGGAAATCAAATGGCCAGAGAAACTGAAGACAGATCCCGACATGAGGAATAAGACCAAATATTGCGAATTTCACAAAGATCATGGCCATATGACCAAAAATTGTATAGCCCTTCAGAACGAGATTGAAACACTCATCCGAAGAGGAAAATTATCAAAGTACGTAGATCGCAGGAGTGAGAGGAAGAATGATGATAGAACTAGAGAAAGATCTAGATCTCCTCGTCGTGCAGAGGAGAAAAAGAGGAGGGACCATGAAGAGGATCCAGATGATGACCCCGATCTTCCCAAGAAGCCAAGGAAACCTGAACGAGAGGTATTTTCCATACGTTTTGGGTCATTTGATTGCAATGTTATTACAGGAGGAGATGCAGGAGGAGGAGACCTTACTGCAGAAAGAAAAGCTTATCTCGGAGAGGCTCAAGCTTGTTCATACATTCAGCGAATAAACCTGTCCGAGGATGATCGTCCGAGGAAAGTAAACAAAGAGAAGCTAGTGATTGGTTTTTCAAAAAACGACCTGGCAGGTGTTCTCTACCCTCATGATGATCCGCTGGTGATCAAAATGAGGATGAAGGATGTGGTCATTTCAAGGGTGTTAGTAGACAATGGTAGTTCGGCAGACATCATGTATTATTCATGCTTTGATAGCTTGAATTTAAAATTATCTCAGTTAGAACCTTATCACAGACCCCTTCTGGGTTTTGCTGGCGAGAAAGTTTTTCCACTTGGGACGATCAAGTTGGATATACTCATTGGAACTTGGCCTGCTTGTCGAACGGAAAGAATACGCTTTTTTGTAATGGATAAGAATGTGCAGTCCGCCTACAACATCATCATGGGAAGAGTTGGATTGAAGAAGTTCGAAGCAGTTCCATCTACAGTTCATCAATGTTTGAAATTCCCAACGAATTTTGGAGTAGGAATTATGAAAGGTGATCAAAAAGTAGCTCGGGAATGCTATTATTCGTCGGCCGAGCAAGAGGAACTTGAAGAGTTACAGAAAAAGACTACTACTTACCAAGTGGAGGAAAGCACAGAAATTGAAACTCTTGACCCTAGGGATGAATCTCAACTCGTTAAAGGACAGGTTGTGGAATCTACAGAAATTGTTATCCTGGACGACGAGCATCCTGAGCGAATAACTCAGATAGGGTCGTCGTTGGATTTTTCAATAAAACAGGAGTTGATAACTTTCTTGAGAAACAGGAAGAATACTTTTGCTTGGAGTCATGAAGACATGCCAGGAATAGATCCAAACTTCTTATGTCATGAACTCAATGTGAATAAGGAGATCAAACCTGTAAAGCAAAGAAGAAGAGTGTTTAGTCCCGAGAAGAACCAGGCCATACAAGAGGAGGTCGAGAAACTCCAGAAAGCCCAATTTATTGAAGACGTGAAATATCCAGATTGGTTGGCGAATGTGGTGATGGTAAAGAAGAAGAACAACAAGTGGAGAATGTGTGTTGATTTTACTGATCTCAACAAAGCATGTCCAAAAGATCATTTTCCATTGCCCAGAATTGATCAACTAGTGGATGCTACTTCGGGACACGAGCTACTCAGCTTCATGGATGCTTATTCTGGCTACAACCAAATCAAAATGAAGCCTGAAGACAGGGAAAGTACTTCTTTTATTACCCCAAGGGGAACTTATTGTTATAATGTTATGCCTTTTGGTTTAAAAAATGCAGGTGCAACATATCAGCGGTTGATGAACAAGGTATTCACCGAACAAATCAGCCGCAATATGGAGGTCTATGTCGACGACATGCTCACCAAAAGCAAGAGAGCTGCAGATCATTTGGTTGACTTGAGTCAAACTTTTGATCAACTGGATAAATACCAGATGAAGCTTAACCCGACGAAATGTACCTTTGGAGTATGAGAAGGAATGTTCCTCGGATACATCGTCATCCAACGAGGTATTGAGGCAAATCCAGAAAAGATCAAAGCTCTTCTAGGGCTGCGATCCCCGACGACGAAGAAAGAAGTGCAAAGTCTTACCGGACGAGTTGCAGCACTCAACAGATTTGTATCCCGAGCAACTGATAAATGCCTCCCATTCTTCAAAACGCTACGAAAAAGTTTTGAGTGGACTGATGAATGTGAGAAAGCCTTTCAAGATCTGAAGAAGTATTTGGGAGCCCCACCATTGTTGTCTAGGCCAATAAATGGAGAGAAGCTGTACTTGTATTTGGCAGTATCAGAAAATGTAGTTAGCTCGGCGTTGATCAGATTGGAGAATGGAGTCCAGAAGCCAATTTATTATACAAGCAAGGCCTTCCGAGGTGCGGAAATCAGATACCCAAAGCTGGAAAAATTGGCACTGTCATTAATTGAAGCAAGTAGAAGAATGAGACCATACTTCCAGGCCCATACCATCATTGTGTATACCGACATGCCGTTAAGACAAGCCCTTCACAAGCCAGAAAAATCAGGAAGATTGATGTATTGGGCAATAGAACTCGGTGAATATGATATTGTGTATGAACCCAGATCATCGTTGAAAGGGCAAGCCGTGGCAGATTTTATAGCAGAGTTCACATACCCTGATACCCCCGAGGAGCAAAAGATGCTTGCTGACCTACCTGTGGACGATACAGGATCGACAGACATAGATCCAAACCAACCAAGGTTGGTAAAAGGACTTGTGGATGTAGAAAAATCATCATATTTAAATCCCGACCAACTCCGGTTGGTGGAAGGGCACGAACAAATGATCGAAGAGGAACGAAGGATACCCGGGGATGATGAAAGAAAACAGATGATATTTCACCGAGGAACTCTAACAGATAAGAAATTTGAAGACGAGTTACATACATGGAGATTATATGTAGATGGATCATCTTGCACGGCTGGTTGTGGAGCAGGGATTGTTTTAAATTCTCCAGATGATATGGACATGGAGTACGCCTTGAGATTCCAATTCAAAGCTTCCAATAATGAAGCTGAATATGAGGCTATGATAGCAGGTTTTCATTTGGCGAAAGTTATGGAGGCACGTCAAGTAATTGTTTTCAGTGATTCTCAGTTAATTGTGAATCAAATGATGGGAATATATGCAGTGAAGGGAGAGTTAATGCTGAAGTACCATGCAAAAGTGATGGAATTGTTGAAAGAATTTGATGCTATTCAATTGGTGAGGATACCGAGAATGGAGAATGCCAGAGCAGACGCATTGGCCCGACTAGCGTCAGCTACGCGCACCGAGCTGCGAAGAACAATACCAATTGAAGTATTAGAAAGTCGGAGCATAGAAGAAGATCTGACGATGAAGATTATTACCCTTGATTTAGGACCATCTTGGATGGATCCTATCAGAGCATACATTGAAGAAGGAGTACTACCGGAGGACAAACTAGCTGCCAAGAAATTGAAGTATAAAGTTGCTCGGTATGTGTTAACTAATGGTGTTTTGTATAGACGAGGAATTATGGCAGGTTTGCAGAGATGTGTGCATCCATCAGAAGTCAAAGAATTGATTGAAGAAATCCATGAAGGATCTTGTGGAGCTCATGTAGCAGGTCGGACCCTACTGCAAAGGGTGATGACACAGGGATACTATTGGCCGACGATGAGAGCTGATTGTATAGCTTATGCTAAGAAGTGTGACAAGTGCCAACGTTTTTCTTCCATCCGAAGAACTCCACAGGCATTGTTGACACCCATAACATCACCTTGGCCATTTGCCATGTGGGGGATTGATCTGGTTGGACCACTGCCGACGACCCGAGGAAGGTTCAAGTATCTCGTCGTGGCAGTAGACTATTTTACTAAGTGGGTGGAAGCTGAACCACTAATTGATATGACGTACGAGAAGGTGTATCAATTCATATGGAAGAATATCATTTGTCGATATGGTCTCCCCCACGCTTTCATCACAGACCATGGAACACAATTTGATAATGAAGAATTTGCTGCCTATTGTCATCAGTCAAACGTCTTGAAGTTTCATTCAGCACCAGGCCATCCCCAAAGCAATGGGCAGACTGAAGTGACGAACAGAACATTACTAAATGGGTTGAAGAAGAGGTTAAGTGAGGCTAAAGCAAATTGGATTAATGAGCTACAGTCAGTTTTGTGGGCTTACCGAACAACTCCCCGAGTAGCAACAGGAGAATCACCATATATGCTAGCATTTGGAAGTGAGGCTGTGATACCTGCCGAGTTGGGCCTACCAACACATAGGGTGTTAAATTTCAATTCTCCGATCAGTGATTTGATGAGAAGGATGGATTTAGATATGCTCGAGGAAGTCAGAGAAGAGGCAGCCATTAGGAATGCTGCTTATCAACAACGAACAGCTCTGTTTTACAACAAGAGGGTAAAGAAATGTGATTTAAAAGAAGGGGATTATGTGCTAAAGAAGGTCATTCAGAAGCAGAATAAACTAGAAGCAAACTGGCATGGACCTTACCGAGTTACAGAGGTTGTTCGACCAGGAACTTACAGAATAGCAACTCTAGAAGGAGAAGAATTTAAAAATGCATGGAATGCTGAACACCTGCGCAAGTATTATCAATGATGTCCAATGTAAAGCATTTCTCTCATTATGAATAAAACAAAGATGTTTCACCAGTTTTCCTTTTGATGAAAGTTTTTCGGGGAATACTAGTGTAATACACTATACAACGAAAGTGCTCTAAGGAGCCAACCTCCTTTGGTTAGGAGGACAGCTCTTCGGAGCAAAAGTGCTCTAAGGAGCCAACAAATACAGCTCTTCGGAGCAAAAGTGCTCTAAGGAGCCAACCTCCTTTGGTTAGGAGGACAGCTCTTCGGAGCAAAAGTGCTCTAAGGAGCCAACCTCCTTTGGTTAGGAGGACAGCTCTATTGAGCAAAAAGTGCTATAAGTAGCCAACCTCCTTTGGTTAGGAGGACATGCTCTACGGAGCCAAAAAATGCTCTAAGGAGCCAAAAGCTTTAAGGAGCCAAAAAGTGTACACCAGCAGGATCAACCACGGTTGGTAAGATAAAAATATACTCTCATATTACAACTTATGTTGGTCGGGAGGTAATATTGTTACAATGAGTTCTTTGAAGAACAAAATGTTTAAAAAATACACCAAGTATAGTTGATCGGGGATAAAAACCCAATAACTGTAGTTGGTCGACGAGGACAACTTATTGATCTTAGTTGGTCGGACGCAATTTTATAATCAAACCAAGTATAGTTCGTCGGAGCTGTATTTGGTCGACAAACATTATTCACCCACCTTGGTTGGTTGGAAACAGTTTGAACATTTTTCTCATTACTTTATTATTAAGTGATCGAGAAACATTACTAATACTTGTAACCTTTTATTAAGTTGCTTATTGAACAATAATACTGTTAGCTTTTTAATAGATACATAGATACATATGTACAAATATAAATGTGCTTGATAAAACAAAATTGGCAAACAGAAAATGAAAATCTTTTCATTAATCTGGAATAAATTACAAATTACAAAATTGATCACATGGACATTACTATTCTATTGGTTTTTTGCCCTGTGCTTTAGAAACAGGTTCCTCGCCGGCAGGAGGGTCTTCTAGGCAAAGGGGAGAATTGATGAAATTAACATCTCTGAGCATTCTGACGTTCATAACAGAAAGTGTATCCAAAAGATGCTCAGGACGAGATAATTCAGCTTGGGAGTGAAGGCTATAATCACCAAGATATTTCGGAATTAGACTGCGAGGAATGGAGCGAGCTGGAATCCATGCCATATCCAATTTGAAAGGTGGTACAGGCAGGTCTAATAACGATGGAGCATGATAGTCCCATAAAAAATGCCCTTGCTCCAACTTTAATACACCCAATGCATTTAACCATCCTTGCTTGTAACCTTCATTATTAGCATGTTCAATGCGAGCATCCAGATGAACGAGAGCTTCATTGTATCCTGCCATCCAGAATTCTCTTGGATGTTTATGGAATTGGAAGGTTAATCTATCCAATTGTTCATGAAGGCTTTTGGCAAAGAGATCTTTGTTATGCAAGGCAGATTTCGTTGATGCCAGCTGATCTTCCAGAGACAGATTTTTATTGGACATTTCAGTCAGAGCACGGTCTTTTACTTTCAACTGGAATGCTTGAGTTTCCAGAGTAGACTGAGTGCGAGCTTCCTCAACATTTTGGCTGACTCTTCCTCGCCCCCGAGAACCTCTTCCTCGTCCCCGAGCAGTTCCAGAAATGGCAGATCTTCTTAAGTCCTCCAGCTCTTGCCTCAGTTTGGCATTTTCGACCTCTAAGAACGAGAAGCCTTCATCAGTGACTGGTATTAATGCAGTAGAGGATGAAGCAGCAGATTCATACTGAGCTAATTTCTTCTGCAAATTGTTATTTTCTTGCTCCAGGATCTCAGCGATTTGTCTACAGGCTTCAATTTCACCTTTTAGGGTCCTCTCCCTGACGTCATACCCAGCAATGATCTTCTTGTGGCCTGTTTCTGAAGAGAGCTGCTGGTATCTATTTTCATAATCTTCATATAATAAAGCCATTGATTCGTTATGCTGATTTTGAAGATCCTTTAAAGAATCATGAAGCTCTTCAATCAACTCATAGTAAGCGACATTGTTGGCCACTGCTCGGTCGAGTAAAGCTTTTAAGTATTGATAAGCTTCAATAGCCTGTTCTGAAGCACTGTGACCAAGGATATCAACAATTTCCGATGTACTAAGATCTGTATGACCAGCCTTATAATATTGATGGCATTGCTGCATCAGCTCGGTATCATGAGAAGAGATCAATTCCATTCTAGCAACAAACTAATGACAAGAAAAAGACAACAATCAACAAAAACAAGTTATCAACAACAGAGATGAGCAAAGATATATTTTATTAGATCATTAAAAAGTTACATCGTTCGATTACAAGGAAATACAGAAAGGCTGCCGAACAACTTCACACCTTTTCCTTGTCCCCCAAGACTTTCTCGGGAGGCTGGGACGAGGAGCTCGGTTGCTCGGTGATAACTACAGCTTGATCGGTAGAAGTCTTCTCGGGAGGAGGAGGCATGGAGGAAATGTCCTCGCTGGCAGATGGTTGAGAGGCAGAAATTTGATCGCCCATAGCCATGGAAGATTCATCTGAAGCAGGTTCATCTTCTTCTTCTTCCACAATTGGTGGAGGAGGACCAGGGAGATGCCGTTGGAATAGCTCAGAATCATCTTGGACTTTTAGCTCTTGCAGAGCAGCTACCCAACCATCATAGAAGTATTTCAACTCCCCATATTGGACTTGGGACGTCATTGCAGCTATCCCTCTCTCCCATCCTTTCTCCCAACCAACACTGAAATGTTTCTTGATTGCAACTTTTCTCCTCGATTTCTAAGAGGAGAGCTTCACCTCCAGTTCCTCTTTCTTAACCTTAATATCTCGCAGAGTAGATATTTCTTCTTCTGCCTTCTTCAATTTATCATCAGATTCCTGATGTTTAACTTCCAAATCTTTAATTTTCTCCTCCAAATTCTTGGAGGTTTCAGCCATCTTCATCTTATCAGCCTCAGCCACAGCCAATTTTTTCTCCCAAACAGTTTTCTCCTCGATGTACTGTTGGTGAGATTCCTTCACAGATTGGGTTAAACCCAACAAAGCATCGTCAACATCGGACGAGGAAGTGGAAGCTTTAATAACTTGATCTTTCTTCACGATGGTATTGAAGCAGTTCACCAGCTGAAAGATAAGAAAAATAATAGAGTCAACACAAATACAAGAATTCAAGAAAAAGAAAGAAAGATCAAAGGTATGAGAAATTTACTGAAGAAAGATGACGAGCAGCTAGGGATGTCAGTGTATCCCTAGGAATTTTTTCATCAACCCCGAGAACCTCGGGTATAACTGAGTTCGTTGAAGAACTCGGAAGAAGGATGTTTGAAACACTACTACCACCAGCGGGTAGAGAAGACGCAGTTCCAGCAAGATTAACTGAGGATGATTTCCTCAATCTCTTCAAAGGACGGTCAGCAGCATCAACCAAGGAAGAAGTCTTGGTCGGAGAGATGACAATTACATCAGCAGGAGCATTTTTCTTGTTCGGGGCCACTGGGGGCTTCTCGGCAATTTTGGAGGAACCAGCATCTACTTTTTTAGTCCCCTCCGGGACATCAATTTTGCCTTTCTGGGCTCCAACAGCAGAAGAAGTGTCACCAAATAGAGCAGGAGGAGCTCTTTTCTTGCCCATTTTCTGAGATAGGGGGATATGAGAATCTGAAGATGAACTTTCTGGTGTTGAAGCTGGTTCAACAGGGCGAGCAGTATAAGAGGTTGTATAACTCTTATACTGTAGTAAATATGAAGCAGATCTAATATGCTCGTCAGCAATGGTCTTATGCAAATTCCAGATAAGTTTCAAATGCTTGATATTCACTTCTGACTCTTTTGGAGTTTTTCTTTTGCTATCAACTGCAAACAAATACATAATAGAATATCAGTCATACATTTTGTCAAACAGGATGAAAGCATAATTTCATAAGTAAAATAAAATAAACCTATCCCATTGCCGTATGGGGGGCATCTGGGACCGTTGTATACTTCATTCCCAGATAAAGGCGCATGTTGCCAATTTTTTATGACCAACCCATGCTCAAAATAATCCCTATTTGAATCAGGGAGATTAACTACAAGAGCCCTATTCAAATACCTAGTTTTCAAATAATAAATATTATCTAGAACGGCCCATTTATAACAAAACATAATTTCAGGGATCCCAATACGAGTCCCATGAGTTAAATTTAATTTATGCACCCCGTTAATTATTCTCCATGAATTGGGGGCTATTTTTCCAGGAACAAGATCAAAATATTGACAAAACTCAAGGCATAATGGGTTTGGTGGAAAGGAAAAACCGCATTCAGCAATAAAAAGACTGGGGAACCAATGTCCCTCAGCCAATCGAAAGTAATCTAAAGGCTCAGAAAGAACCTCTAGAGTTACCCACGAAGGAATGGAAAAATCAGAACGGAATTTCTCAACAGACTCCACGATATAAACCATATTGAATAAAAGAGATACAGAAGAAAGAAAGAAGATCTTACAGAAAGAAAGGAGATGTGTTGACAACGAACGGAAACAAAGATGAACGCACAAGAGAAAAAGAGAAGAGAAAGCTTGAATGCAGAGAATGAAAAACGTAGACGATGGTATGGTTACCAAAGAAGTTTAAATACTTTGCATTGGGAAGCGGCGAAAGAAATGATTACCAAAAAGAAATTACTAAACTTCCGGCGGCTAAAAGGACAAAATTTGCACGAATACCAAAGCGCTTATCAAAAAGGCGGAAACTGCGAAATAAGAAGGAAAATTTGAATACAATGTTCCTAAAACCCGGGAAATACATTTAATATTGCCATATACCAAGAAAGAATGTTCCATACTCTTCAAAGTTCAAAATATGAAACATTGGGGGCTTCTATTGATACCAAAATTAATGTGCTGATGTGGACGAAGAAGATTAAGACACGTGTCAATCTACGTGGCACAATAGCAGCGAGGAAGATCATTTCCCGACCAGCCCTGTTTCTTTCCGAGGAACTCTATCACACCGAGGAACTCTATCACACCGAGGAACTCCACCGCACCGAGGTACTCTAACTACTCCGAGGAACTCTTGATCAACAAGCAACTAAGGCGGTCCGAACTGCATCTCGGCCGTATCATTAATTATCAGACGGACAACTGTTCAACTATTCAATATATTCTTGACGCACACGCAGCATTAAATGTATTACCCTTTCACATGTATATCATTTAATGTATCGAACCTTTCATGTACAGCCTCAAGGCTATAAATACCTTGTATCTACCTCATTCAAAGAGAGGGGAATTTCTTGAGAGAACTTGTAATCAAGAATTCCACAAACACTCAGCAATAACATAACAGTGGACGTAGGCTTTATTCCTAGCCGAACCACTTTAAAAATCTCTGTCTTATTTATTTATTTATCTGTGATTGAATAATTAGAGCAATCTAGTTTTTTACATCAACACACCTCATAGGCTTAAAAGGTTAACATGCAAAGCCTAACCTATGACTGAAAATGTTTTTTCTGAAATTAAGCCAATACATAAAAATTGCCTCAATTATAAATTTGTCCTTAAATTGGAGACATGGCCTTACGAATTAATGGGATATTATAGTGGTTTACTCTTAAAATTATGTATGGCATTTACTTTGGAGTAAAGGTGTATCAATTCCTTTTGAAATAAGAATAATGGTTATGAGAATGCCTTATAGGTGGTTTAAATATATTATACGCATGTCGGTCAATAGAGCTGAGTGGGAATTTTGGTGAGTCAACTTTGGGTTGATCAATAGGAGATCAGGATACCTATTCTAGCACTATAGAATTATTTGCAATCTAAATAAAGAGTTGATAGCCTATCAGAACGGTTGCGATGAAATCCTAGTAATTTGTCTCAAGTTATGGGAAAATGTATGATGATTTGAGAACTTCTATGATAGTTCAACAGAGGAGAGGATTGTGATCGGTACATCCAAGGAATGTATTGAGCTGGGTCACCCATAATATTATAGTTTAAGTTCTATCTTTTCTAGACTCAACAAATCTCATACCATTTACAAAGGGTGCATAAATTCTTAATCCCAAGAATTATGAGGATTGGAATTCTTGAATAAATCTCACTTTAATTACTATGGGAACGATCATATTTTATAATGGGTCAAATGATGCCCCCCCCCCCCCCCCACCCCCCCACCCCTATTGGGTGAAAATTGTGGGAGTAGTTCAAAGATCATAATTCGAAGGAATCAGTATCCAACTGATGTCATGGATTGTGATACCCCCTTGATAAATTTATATTTTTTAATCAAGTAAGTAAAACCCGACCGATGGAATTTTTTATAATCTTGATGGAGTAGGAAGTAAGTTAAGTCCAAGAATGAAGGAATTGATTATATGTTGGTTAAAGTCGATTAACATTAAATTGATTTGTCCAAGAGAGTATCGAAAACTTAATCGGGGAAATCATATTATGTACCATAATCAACTTCGCAAATAAGAAATCATTATATCCGAGTGATTTTCGAGATAATTAAATTGGAGTG
The DNA here is from genome assembly GCA_949130495.1 of Sambucus nigra. NCBI lineage: Eukaryota > Viridiplantae > Streptophyta > Magnoliopsida > Dipsacales > Adoxaceae > Sambucus > Sambucus nigra. The sequence goes on from OX422224.1 coordinate 382,872,578, forward strand.
CAATCACAATTATTTAATGAATTTAATTATGATTAAATAAATAAAGAAAATAAAATGTGATAATTGTAATTGAGATTTTTGAGTATTTATTTGGAGCTAATTTAATTATTTATCTTAGGTCCTTAGTGTAGTCCACATACCTAAGTAATTTGACTCAAACTCTCAAGAAATCCGGTTTGGTCCAAGACCACCTTTTATAGTTGTCTATGAAGGCATGTGAAGGGATTTTATTGGCAAGATTCATCATTAGGGAATGAGAGAAAACACTATTAACATTTTTATTAAGAATCTTAGAGAGAAACCACCATATCTCACTCATACGGAAGGGTTTCCATATCAAAAGGTACCCACCCACATAACTAGAAGATCCAAACTTTAAGTAAGGTTAATAAATATTTTCAGAGACCTTGGAGGGAAGTAAGGATATCGTCATAATCTACTTTCGTTTCCTCATACCAATCATAAAATGATTCGATATAGTATTGTATTATTGAACCATATGTTTAATCTTTAAACCTAATCTTGATTTATTTTCAATTATGATTAATCAAATATCTTTGATCCTGAAATTTTTCTACGATTTATGTGTCAATCCCAAGTTATTTTACTCAACAATTAGTTAATTTGGTGTTTACAACTAATCAGGAATCTTTTTCAACTGATTCCTTTTTTATGAGAAAAATTTCATGAGTAAAAAACAAAAAAGAACTTTTTTAAGTTTGTAAAGAACGTTTTACGGACATAAAACCACTAAAATCTCTCAAGCCCACTGCTTGGTATTTTGTTCTCTTTCTCATATTTTAGAAAATCTATTGCAAATTAAATCACATGTTTTAATGGTGTTTTATCAACCATAATTTCCACAATTTCAATTAAATATTTGTGGAGGTTTTGGTTTTGTAAGGGAAAATGCCCTCAATTTTAAAGTTCCAAAAACATAACATGGTTCAAAAGAGAATTCAAAATTTAAACTTCTTTTTCTTTTCTTTTGAATGAAAATATCAAACTAAACAAAATAGGCGTGGCTATATATTTCTTTTAATGCCATATTTTTTTAGGCCTTTAGATCACATATTTTTTTTAGGTCCATTGAAAATGGTGGTTTAATCGTAAAGGATGATTGTTCCTTTCGTAGCCCTTTCCCGTGAACTTTCATATATCACTTTTTAACACACAATATTCTCACATGTAACGGAATAACATGGAGAAATCCTCCATAGTCACAAAACAAGTAAATGACTAAATTGATTGGAGAACATTTCACATAGCTCAAATATTCATGTGAAGTTAAAATTCAAAGAGCTCGTGCATGGGTGAAAAAGAGGCATAAAAATAAGAATTCTTTTAGCAAATCAAATTCAAACTGCTTCATGTAAACATGATAAAGAACAATTCAAGAATTTAAATACACAACCAAAAGTTCTAGCCACATGGAAGCGAAAATAAAATATTCAAACATGGTATATGCCACAAAAAGTGTGTCAAACTACAAACACACACACACACACAAATCTTTTTGAGTTTTTAATGTTTTTAACCAAACACAAAAATTAACTCAAAAGACAAACAAAAATCATTTTGTTTTTTTCATTTAATACCCAAAAATGTAAAGGATAAAATACAAAAGCTTAGTAGGTCATAAGTCTATCAAAGAGATATTTAATGAAGTATGGACTAAAAAATGACAAACAAGCATACAACTAGCAAGAATATATCACATGAAGAACAAAAGATATAGTATGCAAACATGCAAGCCATTACTCATAGGATATACAAAGTTAAGAGTCATGATCAAGAATGCTAGAACAATCAAAAACAACAAATTTTGAAAAATGCATATTTTCCAAAAAAAAATCCTAAAAATTAGGATCACACAATTTTTTTGTGTAACCCGCTCTGATACCAATCTGAAAGGGGTATATTTCTAGACTATAGCTCTCGTACCACTTGTAAGACCCCCTAATTTTAAATTCTTAAAATTCAAGTGATGGTTCAATTAAATTCCAAACTAAAATTTTAATTCAAATTTTAAACACAAAACAAACTTAAAATTTTACTTTCTTCAAATTAAAATTAAATTAACTAAAAGTGAAATTAAACTACACAAATAAAGGAGAAGAATTTTGTTTGTGTAGGTAGAAAATGAACCCAAACTCTCTTCTTGTTTGTGTAGAGAAAACACAAGAATAGAGGTTGGGTTCATTTTTACCCATAAAGGAGAAGAATTTTATGATGCGGCTTTCTCACACGGTGAAAGGCATCATGTGTGGTTAACGGTGGGTTTTGCCTCCATTAGTGGACTCCAAGATTCCTTTGGACTCCGGAGTTATCTATAAGGCAAAGGTTGAAAAGTGAAGAAAGCATCGGGCCTTGAAGTAGTCGGGTCGAGTGTGGTAAGTCTTCTTGTCGTAGTCTTTGTAAACATACCATACCTAGTGGATTCGTTAGGCCTGGGCCGTCCGAGGTTTTTCCCATTTGGGTTTTCCTCGTACATCACCACGTAGTGAGATTGTTTATTTTTATCTTGCAAAAATCACCTTAGATGCAAGCTAGGATAATCAAGATAAAAATTGGTTTAAATCTCACACTTGTTTAATTTGGTGCTAATTTAAGATTGGATAATTTGGGTAAGTTCAATTTGATTCAAGATTGGACTTAATTACTATATCTAAATTTATGTTTGTTTTGTTTGTCCATATTTAGACCTTGAATTGAATTAATTCTTATTTAATTGAATTTCAAATATTTGTTTAGTTAAATCCTTTATTAATTTTGAAGAAATTAAAATTTGGTTATTAGCAAGGTTCTAAAAAACGCGAGGCGTGACCGAGGCGTGGAGGCCAAGCCTTAAGCCTTAGAAGCCTAGGCGGGCCTTGGCGTAAAAAGGCGTGAAAAGGCGTTTAGGCATTTTTTAATATATTTTAATATTTTTTTACTATGACAAGGCTATTTAAAATACTAAATTAGTACATACCTTAAAAACATGTCTAAAAATTTGTAAATTAAAAATACTATTTTTTAAAATAAAATAAAAAAACAAATAAATTGCGTCTTTTCACGCCTTACTTCTAAAAAACTCACGTTTTTTCACGCCTTATCCCCGAAAAATGCGCGTTTTTTCACGCCTTTCCCCAAAAAACGTTGACCATCGTTGACCACGCCTTGATCCACGCCTAGGGTCAAAACTTGGCGTATCTAAAAAGCCTCGCGCCTAGGCGCGCCTTGGCGCCGCCTAGGCGCATTTTTTAGAACACTGGTTATTAGTAAAGGAACCTTGGTTTCACCTATATTTAAAATTAGAATAAATCATTGTTAGGCAAATTTTAGGACTTGGGTTGAATTAATTTTGTTTAAGTGGAAATTAATTTGTTTGTGTAGTTTAATTTCACTTTTAGTTTAACGTAATTTTAATTTCAAGAAATTAGAATTTGAAGTTTGTTTTGTGTTTAAAATTTGAATTGAAATTTTAGTTGGGAATTTAATTGAACCATCACTTGAATTTTAAGAATTTAAAATTAAGGGGTCTTACAAGTGGTGTCAGAGCTATAAGCTAGAAATATACCCCTTTTAGGCTTTCTCTGTGATCAACGTTTGAGGAAGTTTTCAATATTAGAGAGATAATTGACTTGGTTGCAATCCAAAGCATGTTTTTAGACTAGTGAGCTAGGAATGAAAGTTGCAGTGGAGATTCGAGCAGACACATCCATTTGAATGTATCAGTGGATACCGAGAACCTAGGGTTGTGGCTACAAAGTCAATGTTCTGGTGGATATTAGAAGAACTAGTATTGTGGAGGTTTAAGGTTTATAAAGACGACGATTTGTGGTTTCAGTCAAGTGAAGGGCTGTAAATCATGTATGTCTTTTCTAATCCCTGAATTTTTGTAGTAGTGGACTTGTGTGGGGTGTGTGTGTGTGTGTTTTTCCCCCGAGAGGTTTTCTAAGTTAAATGATTTTGTCCTTGTTTATGTGTTTGATTTTATCTTGCGCCATCATTGATTGTAATATATGGAGATATTAATTCACTTAATGGGAGAAGCTAACACGTGTCTTGCAGTCTTGATATGTGATTGAAGCATGGAGATAAGAATAAAAGAGGAACTAATTAGCAAAAATCTTGGGTTTGGATTAGCTCGACCAGATCATAACATCATTCCAAGGCCATAGAGTCTGACCTAACTCATTTTATCTGTGCTCCCTAAAATGTAACCCACACTCATGAGAGAAGGGGGCATGTAATCTTTGTTATCAAGAATTGATCAATAAAGAGAGAGGGAGAGAGGGAGAGAAAGAGAGAGAGAGACATCCCATCATTGACCAACCACATATATCATACATTGTGTGATTGTTATTTTCCTTTATTGCTTGGCTTAAATGTGTTGAACTAATCATACTAGGATTTTGTAACACCCCACCCGCCCGAGGAGAGCGAATGGAGCACTACTATCGATAAAAATAACTAAATTCACAATATAAACAAGGTATAGAGCATCTAAAAATCCCACAATATAAAATATAAGAGAAATCACTAATCTCAATCTTTTCAAATTAAATACAACAAAAAATCTCTCGAAATATAACAACTATCTATCTCGAAATAAAATGCTATATACTTCAAAACTAAATACAAATCTTCTCATGTTGTATTCTCGAATATTCTTCCCAATAATAATCCATGCTAAGAATCCATTCTCTAAATCAAATCCAAAGCATCTAAATCCGCGCTAACCTGACACTAAAAGAAAATATGGGGAAGTACACAATACGACATGAAAGATGCTCAACAAATATTAGCGGTGAATAAAACGTAACAATACGAGTATCAATATTCAAATCAAATGTGAATCTCATAAGCAATTATATCAATATAATTTCTCAACAACACATTAACCGGGTCACCAGGACTCACCACCGTATCGCGCCTATGCATTTTTTAAGCATATCCGGAAAAAGGAATATTGGCGGGTGCCCAACCTCCGTGACATATTAAAATCTCATGACAACATGCTCAACACCAAATAATACCACATGAATCAAAATTAGATTCCAACAAATATTTTCAGATTTCCAAAAGAATTTAACAATTCAAATATAAGTCAATAATCACATGAAATCGAAGGGAGTAACACTCGCGAGATTCAGGAGCACATTGTGTAAAACCACATACCTCAAAATCATCACATAATTTCAGCCTCAAAATCTAATCACACCATCACGTTCTTCTCGCGAAAATAATCAAATCTCGTTCTAGCCCAAACTCGAGAAAACACAAAATAAGCCTTCTAATCTAAGGTTAAAATCTTGAATAAGTTTGGGGCTATGGTTTATAGATGAAAGGGAGTAATTTTGGAGAGGTCTTCTGGTTAAAAAGTTTGAGAAAAGTGATTTGAAAAGACAAGCCACGAATTAGTTGATATATAAAGGATTAAGAGTTTGAATAAGAAAAGAGTTCTAATAAGATACAAACACTAAAAAAACTTATTCCGAACTATCGGACCGTTGTAATTGGATGAAATTTTACAGACAATTAGCTGAAGAGTAGAGCAAGCTGTTTAAAAAATTTCAGCTCGATCGAACCGTTCAATATTTTTAAATATTTTTTTTATATAGAATTTTATGTTTTGAGGACTCTAAGAGAGTTTTATGTTTTGAGGACTCTTCTATATAATAAAAATTCAATTAAAAATCTATTTTAATTCTGATTCCAATTCCGTTTGAAAATTTATTTTTCAATTACAAAAATCAACACTTTAAATTATAAAATCCAAAATTTCATTTTTCTTCGATTTTCAAAATTAATTTAAAAATTCCCAGTTAAAAAAAAATGGGTTGTTACATACTTCCCCACTAACAAGGAATTTCGTCCTCGAAATTCAATGAAGCCTCACACTCAAAAATCAGGCCACACCAACAATCTCCAAAAATAAATTTCGTCTCCAAAAATCAATTTAAATACCTCACATCTAACCTCGATGCCTAACACGACTTATCGCTAAAAATTTATATCTCCAAAAATACATGACTAACCCGCATGCTAGACCCAAAACCCAAGACCCGAGGGTTGTCGTATACCTAAGCTCTTATACCATTCTTTAATGCCCCGCCCACCCGGGGAGAGCGAACGGAGCACTACTATCGATAAAACTAACTAAATACACAATATATACAAGGTATAGAGCATCTAAAAATCCCACAATATAAAATATAAGATAAACCACTAATCTTAATCTCTTCAAATTAAATACAAAAAAAAATCTCTCAAAATATAACAACTATCTATCTAGAAATAAAATGCTCTATACTTCAAAACTAAATACAAATCTTCTCATGTTGTATTCTCGAATATTCTTCCCAATAATAAACCATGCTAGGAATCCATTCTCTAAATCAAATCCAAAGTACCCAAATCCGCGCTAACCTGCCACTAAAAGAAAATATGGGGAAGTACACAATACGACATGAAAGATGCTCAACAAATATTAGAGGTGAATAAAACGTAACAATACGAGTATCAATATTCAAATCAAATGTGAATCTCATAAACAATTATATCAATATAATTTCTCAACAACACATTAACCGGGTCACCAGGTCTCACCACCGTACCGTGCCTATGCATTTTTTTAAGCATATTCGGAAAAAGGAATATTGGCGGGTGCCCACCCTCCGTGCCATATTAAAATCTCATGACAACATGATCAACACCAAATAATACCACATGAATCAAAATTAGATTCCAACAAATATTTCCAGATTTCTAAAAGAATTTAACAATTCAAATATGAGTCAATAATCACATGAAATCAAAGGGAGTAACACTCGCGAGATTAAGGAGCATATTGTGTAAAACCCCATACCTCAAAATCATCACATGAATCATCACATAATTTCATCCTCAAAATCTAATCACACCATCACGTTCTTCTCGCGAAAATAATCAAATCTCGTTATGGCCCAAACTCGAGAAAACACAAAATAAGCCTTCTAATCTAAGGTTAAAATCTTCAATAAGTTTGGGGCTATGGTTTGTAGATGAAAGGGAGTAATTTTGGATAGGTCTTCTGGTTGAAAAGTTTGAGAAAAAGTTATTTGAAAAGCCAAGCCACGAATTAGTTGATATATAAAGGATTAAGAGTTTGATTAAGAAAAGAGTTCTAATAAGATACAAACACTAAAAAAAATTATTTCGGACGATCGGATCGTTGGAATTGGATGAAATTTTACAGAGAATTAGCTGAAGAGGAGAGGAAGCTGTCTAAAAAATGTCATCTCGATCGGACCGTTCAATATTTTTAAATATTTTTTTTCTATAGAATTTTTTGTTTTGAGGACTCTAAGAGAGTTTTATGTTTTGAGAACTCTTCTATATAATAAAAGTTCAATTAAAACTCTATTTTAATTTTGATTCCAATTCCGTTTGAAAATTTATTTTTCAATTATAAAAACCAACACTTTAAATTATAAAATTTATAAAATCCAAAATTTTATTTTTCTCCGATTTTCAAAATTAATTTAAAAATTCCCATTTAAAAAAAATTGGGTTGTTACAGATTATCACCTACAATCGGCATCATCTATGGGAAAAAGTTTTTTTTCCAGCCAAGCAGAGACAACGAGCGGTCATGTCTCACTCATGTAGCCCTCATTTTTTATCTCTTGGAGACCATCAAAATGATGAAAACGGATGTCCTCCGACACTTGGAGTCAGGACTGGGGTCCATCCCAATATTACTTGTAAAACTCCCAACTCATATTATCGCCCACAGGAAGAACAAACTACGAAAAAAAATGAACAACTAAGATCCAACCCGATATCGCGGCTTGAAGATTCCTATGAACGGATACTCAATGAATAGGAGGACACTACGCACCTCCAATTAGAGGAGAGCACCCATTTCAAACTTCTCCTGAAAATAATGGAGCAAGAGATCCATGGGGATAAATGCAAATGCTACACCCAGACACCTATCCCTGAGGCAAGAAAAACTCATATTCGAGGAAAGATTTTATGAGGTGATCAGGAACCTCCTAGCACAGGATATCTCCAGCCACTATGCCAAATATAGATAATTGTCACAGATTTAGGCCCTTACCAGGGATTATGGTTCATAATTTTGGACCGTATCCATATTAAGGGTGACAAAAATTGTGGGTCACGGTCTAAAATCATGACCCCATATAGAGGTCATAGTTCAGTGGGTGACATCAGTGTTGATTGGTTGGTCATGCTTTGGGACTGTGACCCAGTGGTCACGGATTAAAACTATAACCCATCTTATGACCATTAAAGAGGCTTTTAATAATGGTCACGATTTTGAGCCCTGACCAAAATTGTGACCATTTAAAAATATAAATATATGGTCATGGTTAAAAAATGTGGCCATATATTTATAATTTTAAATTGTCACGATTTTGGTCATGGCTAAAAATCATGACCAAATTTAAAATAATAAAAAATAAATACATTTTAATTTTCTACATTTAAAAAAAAATGTACATTTTTCAAGCATATATACATTTCTAGAAAAAAATATTAAGCCACTACATCGTCCATCAATAAAAATAGTAATACAACACAAATTAACAAAATAAAGTCGTTAGATTGTTCAACATAAATAGTAATTCAACGCATGCTTGCGGGGATATGATAATAACATCGCAATATCTTCATCAAAATCTAATACAGTGATTGTCTCCATCCACGAAACATATGAAACATGTTCAAACGTTTTCTTTCTCCAACTAAGCCTCCAAACAAGACTTCAAAATGTTCTAAATGGTAAGTAAGAATGGAATATAATCCCAAAATGACTTTGGGATGCCTACATAGCCAAAAAATGACCTCAAAGTCCACATAGTTTATAAGATGAAAAAGGTTGGGGTCCAACCCATAATCCAAATATAGGATGTCTCTTTTGATTTATGGAAATATATGAGAAATGTGTTCAAAGTGTAGAAAGTTATGAGGATTCACTAAATTGGGAATTGTGGTATAGGCCCCCTTTTTGAGCTTTTTATTTATGTCAATAGATGTTAATGTCTATATGCTAATAAAAAGAGTGGGATTAGTGATAAAAATGTATTATAAACAGGATACACATGGAATAAGAATGCTAAAATATGCAAAATAGCATTTTTGGGATTAGGACAACATAAAGGATATTACAATGCATCTGTAGTTTTGTTTGAGTATCCTTGAATTGTTTTTTAGAGGTTTAATCAGTTAAACCCTCAAGAATCTATCCAAGGGTACTCACACGAAACCATTTATGTAGTTACCTCAAATTGGCGGTTTTTTTTATCACTATCACATTCAAAATTTAACAAGATCTATAGAAAATTACAAAAATTTGAGGAACGATGAAGCAAGTGCAAGGTAACTAGATATATAAGTTAAAGATGCATAAAATAACAATAAAATAATGTTTTCAAACTCGATAAAATAATTTTTCCAAACTCAATTTTCATCTAAATCAACTAAAATATCCTTTAAATTAGGGTTGTCATCAAGAGAAGATTGGTACTCTTTAGGTGCTTTTAATGCAGCTGCTTGAGTAGTCAAACCCTTTGGCGCATGCATAACAAGAGACTAGTTGTCATCATTTATGCACTTATAGTGTAATACTTTCTTAACGTTTTCAAGGCACAAATAAAGGCTCGTCGACCACGCGATCTTTACTCTCCATCTTAGATAAATCTACCATGATAAGTTTTGAGCCAAGATCAACTTTAAAACCATTTGTAATTTCCTCTGCATTAACCCAGTCACAATAAAAGATAATTTCTTTGGAGTATAAATAATATAGTTCCAGAATTTATTGGACAATCCCATAATAGGTCAGCATCGCATCCCTTAGATTTTTATCATTTTTGCTAAATACATGAGAAGTCAAGGAAGAAATTGAAATTCCACTATTTTGCATCAAAAAAAATTCCTCGCACAGGTATGAGATGAAATCAAAATCGTTGTGGAATTTTTTAAACTCCTTTGAATGGTAATTTGACCTCTGGGTAGGCGTTCAATTCTTTACGAGACATCACCTCTGTAAAAAATCTGGATTTATTAATGGAGTTTTATTAGGGCATGTTTTATATCACATATATGAATAATTGTAATAGAATAGGTGGCAACACCTCTTTTGGTATCCATGCCCTAAAATCATCCTATTGCAATTTCTCTTCTTAATTTTAGCCAATTTCACTCTCATACTTCCTAAATGTGTTCATAAAATTGTATAATTTAGATGGTACTGTAGATAATAAAGATAATCAAAGAAAAGTAAGCTATATATGTAACTACTTTCTCCAATCTTCAGCTTCATCTTGTGGTTCGAACACATAAAGAGTTGTTTGCTCATATTGCAGATTGGTGATTCTCACCTATTTAGTGCTACTAAAAGACAATTCATCATAAAACTCGTTAATTTCCTCAATCACTCATTCTCCACAAGGATTGAACCTCCTAAAACTTTGTTCAGGCATATATTGTCGGGTGTATAGCAATGATTCTACGATTATGTATTCTTCCACAATTAAACCTCCAATATACTGTGTATTTTTAACATAATCTTTGAAGGTTTTCATCAAGCACTCAAAAGGATACATTCAGCGACACCTGACGGGTCCACACAACAAAACCTCGTATCATAAATGCATAAGGAGGTGGATGTTGATGTCAAACAATGAGAGAGAAAAATAATTCTTTAAGACACAAGTCACCTCGGCTAAAGTGGATTTATATTTTTATATATGAAGGGGGAGAAATAGTATCTTCACTTTAGTGTTTGGAAGATATTTTTATCTTAGAGCGAGGCATCATATCTAGTTAGGGATCATTAGACATAGGGGAATTTTTATTCTTATATTGTTTATATTATTATATATTCAAGTTACATTTGAAAGTGTGTTTAAGTGTGTAGGTTTACAACATGCACCAAAGTTTACAAGCGAGCAAAGCTACTAAAAGAATGTGTCTGTCATGGCTGTAAATTTTTCTTTTAGGGTTGAGGATTGAGTCTTTTAGATGCGCTTAATGAACCGTAGATATTAATTTTATGTTTCAGAATAGCAAAAGGATGATATTTATCAAGACAAATTTTCGATAGAGTCAATTTTTATGAATTTTGGTTTATTCCATATTTTGAGAAAAACTTTAAGTCATAGGTGAGGACTTGAGGATGTTTAACTTTCAAGGACTACATCATCATGTCATGTTTAGTTCCATGTTTCGTCTTTAACATCTGAGGTATCTAAAAAAGGTATGGATGAATTTTAGTTTAATTTATGGATATCATTTTATATATTTGCGGCTATTTTTCATACAAGTTTTTTTTTAAAATTGTGTTCTTTTAAAAAACTTGTTCCAACAAGATGTAGTTGCTCCTTTAAACGAACATCAAATGAGATTTCTCTGTTAACATAAAAAAATCATTCAGATCTCATTAGAATTCGGTTTGAATGAGATGAGTTGTTCGTTCCAACGAGTTTGGTTTCGGTTCAAACGATATTTGTTTTTTATTTTGGTTCGAATGAGATTCCACCACCTCAAAAATCATTTTTTCTATAAATAGGCATTCTGAAACTTTGTAAGTTGAGAATTTTGGAGAAAATCACTTTCTAATTAGAATCCAAAAGCCTCCAAACCCTATTTTCGCCCAAACTCTTTGATATCCAAGTTTTAATCTTTATGCTGATTTGAGATGCCCAATTTTGGGAATTAATAATTTTTCACTCATCATCATATTTGTTGATTATGTTTGAGACAGTGGATTCCGTGTTTGTTGTTTACACATGGTGGACTCAGTGTTGTGGTGTTGTTCTGAACAAATGTTGGACCCCGTGTTCTAAACCCGTAGACGGTTGTTGGGCCTTATCGATGGACATCAACGCATGTGTGGACTCACACATTGTGGTAGTTGCGCATGTGGACTCCTGCATGTCCCTTTACATAGCTTGAGGTACCACGAGCATCAAGGATTGCAAAGGCATCGACTCACTATTGTACGTATACTATCGTGTCCTTATAATTCCATACATAGTTATTTATGTGCCTTGGTCTTCCTAGGTTTTTTCCCATTGTGGATTTTCCTCATTCATTAACTTGTTCTGTTGATTGATCTATTTTATCCTGCTATCTCCTAGATTCCTGCTTTAGGACAAAGATAAAATTGGTTAATTTGTTCTAACCAAACAATCGGCGTAAAAATGGTGCAAACTGTTATTTGGGTTATTTTTGTTTAAGTTTAATATTGAATTTGAAAAACATAAAATTGGCTTTTATTTTTACCACTATCTGTTAGAACGCATTCTCAAATTAATTAATTAGTAAATTGTAAAAATGGACGTAATGATTTCATTAGGAAGTAAATCGATCTTTTAATTTTCACCATATTTGCACTTTTTCAATTAATTCGAATTATAATTAATATATTGGCCTAAGATAAATAATTATTTGGGATTAAAATTCGAAATGATTAATTTGAGATTAATTTTATGTATTAACCCATAAAATTTACTTTTTTGGTCAATACGAGGATTCTCTAGTGGAAAGTAACAAGCCACCACTATCCAACCAGATGTCATGGATCAAGAATTCTTACGAGAAGTGCCTCCGTGAACAAGCGGCATCCACGTTCCACCAATAAGAGGAGAATGCCCACTTACAACATCGTCTATAAAGAATGGACCATTAAATCCATAGGGACAAACACAAACATCACGAGACTACTTGCACCCCTAGATATTAGGTGAGTTATAATCCCAATCGAGGAAGGTGTCCGCAGCGTGATCAGTATCATCCATCCCAAAGGGGCTCACTAGACAAAAGAGACTGCCGCAACAACTGTCGCGATAATAAGGATCTTCACAAACTCATTTATAGCGAGATGGTTGACCATCCATCCCATTGAGTGGCTAGAACCACTAAGGAACTTGCTAAAAGGGTAGTCATTTGCCAATGAAGTTTCTAATCACGCGATTAATTAAGGATTTTGAGCCTGATAAGAAGTTCACCGCCCATAGGTTCAAGATTTATTATGGTAAAATTGATCCCATCAATTATGTTTTCTAGTGATGCTAGGTCATGACACATTTGAACAATAATGAGGACCTCATGTTTCAGATCTTCCTTTCCAATTCGGGAAACATTCCAAAAAATTGATTTAATAAATTACCACACCGATCAATTTTTGGCTTTAAATAACTTGCAAAGTCCTTCACGACAAGTTTTATCACTAGTAGTGCCCATTCAAAGTGGATGGACTCCCGCTTCACGTTGGATAAGAATCCCATTAAACCTTGCATGAATATGCTCGAAGATATTGGCCTATATAAAACAAGGTGGAAGACTTCTCTGAACATGTTGTTTCAGTCTCTCACCAAGAAGGAAGCTACCACTATAAACCACTCGATGTCTCGAATTTAGAAGTAATCCAAAGTGGAGGATGTAGTGGTTAGCACATAGAAGCATAACGGGGGACCAAAGGAAAGAAAAAAATGAAGACAAGGAGAATGATAAAAAAAGTGGGGCACTAAGTAGAAGGATATACCATAGGGTTATGAGAAATTAGACCCCATAAAGCCCCATCGCGCCATTAACACCATTTTTAAACATGTAAAATACAAGATGCTATACAAGATTAAGGATCAATAATATTTCAAATGGCCAAGGAAAATGGTAGGGGACCCATAAAAGAGAAACAAATCCTTGATATTCTCCTATGGAGAATTGCAAGGAACTCAAGTCGCACCTAGAGGATCTATCACAAGCAGGTAACCTGGATGACTACATGGAGAAAAAGAATAACAAACGTCCCACTGAGCATGATCAATAGCTATGCAACGTCTTAGATAACGAGGAGATGAGATATGAGTTCTCGGTCATCCAATGGGCCTCAAACCCTAAATAGATCTAAGGAAATACTGTCAGAATGGAGTTAATGAAAATCAATATAGTGGTGGAAGCTTTCTAGATTGACCCAGATAAACCCATTGTCGATGAACGTCGTTGACTAAAGGATATTGTCTATGATAAGCATATTATTTTCACTATATAAGACCTAGTTGGGGTCAGAACTCCACAACATGATGCACTAGTAATCACACTCAGAATTCCCAAATGGAATATGGATAACGTAACAGTGAACGAGGGAAGTTCTTTGGAGGTGATATATCTTAAGCTATTCAATAAGCCTAACTTAAAAATGGAATATTTAAAATACGCGACCATCATCTGTTTGGTTTAGTAGGAAGAATTACGATGCCCCTAGGAAAGATATTGTTCCCAGCATGAAATAGAAGCATATCAAAACTGATCGAATTACTAGTAGAAGACTTTGAATCGCGATATAAGGATGGATCCACATGATGAATGCGGTTCCATCCACCTATCATTATAAGCTTAAGTACATTACCAACTCAAGGTAATGGAAATATGTTAAAATTAAGCTTCTTCTCTGTTCTGTTTTATTGAAACCATTAGGGCTGAGCATGAAAAGAATAATGAGAAGGTGTAAAACACAGAAGAATCTACCCCCTTCAAATAGAAGCTAAAGTATGGGAGACGAGGGGGACACATGGGTGTCCCCAATAGCTAGAGTCGTGGAACCACTAAAAAAATTTTGTTCAATGACTCTCACTTGGAAAAGAAAGTTTTGACCTATAATTCAATTATTAATCACGAAAAGGAAGAACTAGTTTCTTTCCTCATAAAGAACCAAGATGTATTCACTTGGGAACGGTATGATATGCCTAGAATTGATCCCATAGTAATGTTAAACAAGCTTCATGTGGACCCAAAATTATTGCCAATCACACAGCATGATGAATAGACCCAGAAAAGGCGAAGGTGTTGAAAATGGAAGTTGGTAAACTTTGGGAGGCAAGGTTCATTAACAAAGTCCAATTCTTTAAGTGTTTTCAAAATCGATCGTAGTCAGGAAGAATAATGGAAAATAGAGAGTATTTATAGAATTCACTGACTGTAATAATTCATGTACTAAAGATAACTTTCCCCTACCAAAGATTGATCAATTAGACACTTACTCAGGCTATCACTAAATTTCTATGTTCCGACTTGACCAAGAGAAGACATATTTTGTCACCACCATCGGCCTTTACTTTTACACAATCATGACATTTGGACTAAAAATATAGGTGTGACTTACTAGAGGCTAGTGAACAAGATGTTTAAGCATCACCTAGGTGATACCATGTATATATAGATGACATGCTTATTAAAAGTAAGCATAGAGGGGATCACCTTTTAGACATGGCAAAGATGTTCGAGGTCCTCGGTTACTACAGAGTAAAGATTAGCATAACTAAATGCTCCTTTGGGTCTAGTAGATCAAGTTCTTAGACTACCTAGTCAACCCGAGGGGAATCGAAGTGAATCTTGACCAAATTAAGGCAATAAGAATCATCCAAACACCCAATACTTTTAGATATGTCCAGAAGTTAACTGGGATGCTCGAGGAACTTAATTTCTTTATAATCAAATCTTCTGAGGTACACTGAAATTTCTTTCATCTATTAAAAAGGAGAAGAAGGGTATCTAGAACAATGAATTTTCAAAGACGCTTAAAGAACTCAAACACTACTTAAGCCAACCTCGTGTACTCATGGTTTTAAATTTGGGTGATCTAGTCTATGTGTACCTATCAGTGTCTGGCCATGAAGTTTGTTCGATCTTAGTGTATGATAAGGAAGGGAGTGAAGACCTAATTTCTTATATCAGTAAGACATTGATGGAAACTAAGATGTGCTATCTCTCAGCCAAAGGGTAATAAAAGAAAATCTCAGTTAGATTGAGGCAATAAGTATCATCCAACCAACCAAGACTATCAAATATATCCAAACGTTAATTGGGATGCTCGCAGAACTTAATGTCTTCATCTCTAACTCTTGTAAGAGACGTAGATCTTTGATTTTCTGGTAAAAAGGATAAGAAGGGAGTCTAGAACGATGAATTCTCAAAGTCTCTTAAAGAAATCAAAATCTACCTAAGTTGACCTCCTCTACTTAAAATTCCAAATCTGGGGGATCTAATCTAGATGTATCTTTTAGTGTCCAACCATTCAGTTAGTTATGTCTTGGAGTGAGATAAGGAAGGAATTAACCCCCAATTTACTACAGGAGTAAGACATTACTAGATGCTGAGATGCTCTATCTCCCAGTAGAAATGTTAGCCTATTTGGTGGTAATAGCTTTGCAAAGTTGAAGCATTATTTCAAAGCACATTCAATTATAGTCATAAATTCCTTTCATTTAAAGGCATCCCTAGGAAATGGTGACCTATTTTGGAAGGATATCCAAGTGGTTGGTGGAACTGGGGAGGTTTTATATGCACTATTAACCCAAAATTACAATGAAATGGTCGATTTTGGCAAATTTCATCGTTGAATTTATCAGGAAACATCAACCTGAGAAATAAATGGAAATCGTTGATCAAGTGACTGTGCAAGAGTTTGAAGAACATGACAAATTTACTCCCTGTGTGGATGGAGCATCTAATATCAAGGGGGAGAGAATAGGGATATTGATAGCGAACCTAGATCAGACCGTCCTCAAGTAAGGAATACAACTTGGCTTTGAGGAATCAAAACATGAAGTGGAGTATGAGGATATCATATAAGGATTAAGGAAATATTTATCTCTAGGAACTATTCAACTTGATAAATTTTATGACTCGAGATTAATATCTAATAAAATATAAAGAGACTACAATACCAGGGATGAACGTATAATATCTTACCTCCAAATAACCTAGAATTTGATCTCCAAGTTCAAGTACATCTAAATAAAAAATTCTCTAAGGGGAATAACAGCCATGTGGATGCCTTATCCACTTTGGCTTCAACTGTCAACTTTGACTTGAAAAGGCCGATAAAGGTAGACTAGTTATCTCAAACGAGCATCTATAGGAAACAGGATGCTAACTTAGTAATTTTCATACAAGAGGTTCGTAGGTGGATGGGGCTATAGTCAGGTACTTACGAGAAGATGTGTTGCCCATGGACAATAAAAAAGCTCGTCAGATAAGGCTAATATCTTCCCAATTTTACTTATCCCCGAGGGAAAACTATATAGGAGATCTTTTTTTGGAACATATCTACAATGCATGAATCCCAGCAATGTCGGCCAAGTCCTCTATGAGATACAAGAAGGAATTTTTATAAGTCATATCGGAGGAACATTGGTGGAATTCATATCTATAAAGGAAGGTTATTGATGGCCTTATATGCAAAAAGAAGTTGTCTCCTATATGAAAAGGTGCAAAAATTATTAGTTGTTTGCACCACTACTTAAACAGCCACCTAAAAACCTCAAATCCTTAACCAGTCAATGACCTTTTATGTAATGAGCATTATAAATTAGAGGCTCATTTCCCCCGGCATCGAGGAAATAGAAGTACCCCGTGGTCGGCATAGAGTATTTAAACCTAATCGATTGAGGCAGAACCTTTGGAGAACATAAGAGATGTTGACATAATTGAACCCATTGGCGAAACATTATAACATATTTTGGTGTGCCAGAAACCTCATCACTGATAATAAACTCAATTTGATGGCAACCCTTTTCCAATACTTCTATGACAACCATGTCATTGTATATTAATACAGTTCAATGGATTACCCTTAGATCAACTGATAGACTGAGGCTTCTAATAATTCTTGATAGAACGAAAAATATTGGAAACCTCAAAAGTCACATGGATGGATGAACTCCCCCACATCCTCTGGGTATACCTACCAACTCCCAAGATGTTGATCAGAGAAACACCCTTCGCCGTAGCTTACTGGATGGAGGCCATAATACGTTTAGAGTTAATTTTTTTTACCCTTATAATGGTCATCATTGATCAAAATGCAAATAATAAAATCATCAGAAAGGATATTGATATAGAATATGAGAGAGAACAAGCCTTGATAATATTAAAAGCCTTCCAGAAATAGTTATTAAGGAAGTATAACAAAGATGCCAATCCGAGGAAATTTTAGGTTAAGAACTATGTCCTAAAGAACATCATCGACAACACGATAAAGCCATCAGACGATAGGTTAGGAACCAACTAGGAAGGACCATTTAGGGTCATCAAAGGCGACCTCCAGGGCGACAATCATCCAAAAATAATAGATCGGAATGAAACCAACCTTAGAAAAAAAAATTAAAGCCATTGACTTTTATCAAGTTTATTTAATAAAGTTAGCATTATTTTTTCAAATGGTACGGCAATTTTAATGCTAAGTCATCTTATTTACGTTTGATCAAACTTTTATTATGATACCTTATTGATGTAATTACACTTAGTCATGATCTTAAGATCATATGTTTCATTATTGACAACACAAGAACAATATGAATTTTTCATGGCAAGACAAAGACCAATGTGGGAATCCCTGGGCATTTAGTAATTCTACCGTGAATGGTCGGATAAAAATCCTAAAGAGATGGATTTCCCAACGATTAGGCATGTTCTCACCATAATTTAGTGCTAGGCCTAATGTAGTGTGACGATAGAATCCAAAAAGTTATAACCAAATTGAAATGAGAGAATGTAAACATGAATTAAAAGCAAGTTGAACTTCATTTCATTTATAATATTAATAATAAATTTGATCATGGTTGACCGATTACAAAAATAACAAGAAAATCACAAGGAGAGTTGATCTTTAGTGGTTCAATTCCTCAGATATGGTTGTTCTTTAACCAATATTTAGGTCAGGGAAGACTCATCATTGGTATCATGATCGATAAGATAATCCCTTATTAGTTGAATAGAGATTGTGTCAATTGGAATCCATAATTTCTCGCTTCAAATCGGAGGAAGTATATAGAAGGGGGAGGCCACCTGGTACCAATACCATAATTAGGAATTTCGGGGCACTTTGAGGACCCCAGGGGCATTCAACAATCCAGACTTGTACGCTACTTTCGTGGCCTCCTGTAAATGTTATGGTCATCCATCCAATCATAATCATAGCTATTAGCCCAAACCAAACGACGTTGTTTTCTGAACTGGTACCTTAAGTGTATATTCTTTTGGTGCAGTCCCCTTTTGATCATTTTTATTTTTCCCGAAGGCCTTTTAATCCTTGTCGATCTCCTATCTTAGAGAGACATTCGCATTTTTAAGGAGGCCATTAATATTTCTTATCCCCTCCAGCTCAACCTCGAGACTCATGACCACATTCATCTTATCACCATAATGACTTGTTATTTTATGTAAGGCTTAAAACAAAAAAAAAGGTTGTCCGAGTTCAATCGAAAGCATCATATCTAAAGACGAAGTCCAAGTCTTTATTATCTTAGAATACAATCTAAGGAATAAAAAAAATTTAAACATGCAAGGATGAAAGAAATAATTCAATCTAAGCCAAAAACAACACAAGACATAAACAATCAAGTTATAGAAAAGTAGCTTAATAGAACATGATTGGAGAAAAAATGATTTATCATTGCATCTAAATATTATGGGATAACGTCTTACAAAGATTATAAATGGATAAAAGACATGTAATGCAAAATTACAAAAATATCCTAGGATAAACTAGTTAGAGGAGTCTCTTTAGAATCTTTTGTAAACTTAGGTTGGTCGTAAGCCTCATCCTTCTATTCTTCTTCCTCCTCAATTTAGGAGGAGAACCAAGATCATTCTAGGCAAATATCCCAAAGTCAACAGAACACGGACCTTAGCTAAGGCTTCATTCCATACCTTCTTGAAAAAGGACCTCTGAACAAAGCCCAACATATTTAAAGTGTTGTCAAAGTCTTTATCCCAACCTCTTTCAATTGCAATACTATTTGCCTCCATCCCTGCAGTAAGGGTTGGGGCTGACTTATTATTGGCCTTCTTTAGGTCCTCTACTTTGGCCTTCAGTTGTATGACTTCATCATTATTGTACTTCAATTGGACCTCATGTTCTCTCTTATTCTTCTTTAGAACATCGATCGCCTTTTGGTACCCATTCAAAGTAATCGCAGGTAATCCATTTCCTTTTTCTGGTCAGATCCCCTATAACTCATGTTAACAAAGTCAACTACAAACTGCTATGTGAGGAAGAAAAAGATAAGTTAGTGCCTTTAACAAAAGTTGAATAAGTAAAAATTAGGCATAAAATTCTTGTACTTGTAAAGAAAAGTGTCTGAGTGGCATGAAGAGACACCCTATTTGAGGAATGGCTTGGTAACAAAGGTTGGTCTTTAGGGAGAAAAGATCCCCTCAAAATACAAAGCGCCAATTTTGGTTGCTTGGCAACTAACCCCTTCACAAGGGCTTTCCCCTTGTCGAGTGAATATACAAAATTTGAGGTTGGCACTTAGATGGCAAGGATATTATTTACCTTTCTTATATTTTCATGTTGGACTTGAACCTTCTTGCAGGAATCACCCACAATAATGTGGTAATACGTACCCATGACCTACTTCCTCTTAGTCGATTGAGTAGTTGGACAGGTGGAACATAGGGTATCACCTATCAAGTTAGGTATCTTCCTCTTGGTAGGAATTTCATACTTGGATGAATAGGGGTAAACTTTTGGAATGGTAGACATGTCTAAAAACTCTAAGTAGCTTGATATGTTAGGTGTTGAGGTATTTTTCTCAATAAATCCCTCTAGAATCTTTGGATCTTGTTTGACAGGACGAGTAACAAATGACGTCATTGGGGAGTTATAGGAGATCAAAAGTGATGATAATCTTGGGTGGAAAGGTCTCTCAACCTTTGTTTGATCGACCAAACCTTATTCAAATAAGCAAAGTTACATCCTTTTATTTGAACTATTTCTTCTTGTGAGGATCTTCAAATCAAAATACAAAAGAATAAAATTAGTTAAAAGATAATGAATTAGGAAACATAAATTAATTAGGCATTGTAAAAGAAGATTTAACCTACTTTGTGCCTGCCCTTATGGTTCCTAGGGCTCACTACCCTCTGGGATGGAAAATGTTCCCAGCTCTGAACCATAAAATTGTGGGACTAATACACTTTGTTGTAGTTCGATAGATTGATGACCAAATCACTTTCAATGTTTCTTGACTTTAGGTTAATAGACTTTCTCATTAGTTATCGCCCACATATTGTAATACCCCAACCCAATATTTTATTTATTTTCCCTGTATAAGTTGTAATAATATAAAGACATTGAGATTTGGATGATTATGACTGAATTTATATCCTTATTTGAATACTTTGAAGGTTTGATGGTAATTGTTGGAAGATTGAGGGTTTAAATTGGAAATTCAAAGAAAATAGGAAAAATGGTCATTCGGTTGAAGTGGAGTCATTCGAACGAGATTACTTGGTCTTTCGAAGTGGGGATTAAACGAGATTCGAACGAGATCCAGTAATATAACAGGTCTAGGTCTTTCGAATGTTGTTCGAAGTAGAGTTCAAATGAGAATCCATTTTCGTTCGAAGCGGTGGCGAATCTCGTTCAAAAAGGTTACGCAGAAAATTTTAATTCAAGTTTCCCTTATGCCCTATCAGGTTTTTGGTCCTTGTATTATTGAGAGAGAGAGAGAGAGAGAGAGAGAGAGAGAGAGAGAGAGAGAGAAGGGTGGTCTTACACCATTGTTGAGCATCTCTTCACCTCACACCACCATCCCTCCACCAAATATCCACCTTAACCATCATATTCTTCTAGTCCTCACCATATCCAAGCTTTGGATACCCCTTTCCACCACTGTTAATCATAGCTACGAAATTTGGAGATGTTTTTGGGGGTGTTGGAGAAGATGAAGATGAAGATGGAAGTTTCATGGAACTTAAAGCGGGTTTTTATGGAGCTTTCATTGAGTCAAGATTGATGAATATAGGCAACCTCCTTGAGGCCACATTAGGAGGTGGGAGTTTTCCATTTTTTTAGACATTTCGTGCCTTCCATTGTTGGAGCTTCATTTGTGGTGAGAAAGCTTACTCTTAGTTTAAGACTCTATTTTTGCATATTTGTAGTCTTGTTGCTAGAATTTAAGAGTAGAATGCATAGAAATAAAATTATGGATTTCTAGTAGATTTTGTATTAGAGATTTTTATGAAATAAAAATGTTGCCAGAAATGTTATTTTTG
Organism: Sambucus nigra; assembly: GCA_949130495.1. Taxonomy (NCBI): domain Eukaryota; kingdom Viridiplantae; phylum Streptophyta; class Magnoliopsida; order Dipsacales; family Adoxaceae; genus Sambucus; species Sambucus nigra. The sequence goes on from OX422224.1 coordinate 382,894,643, forward strand.
TTGGATAAATGATGGGTAAATATTTTGAGGTTTTCTGAAATAATTGGAATTTTCATGTAAATGATATGTTTCAAGAAATCGGGTAAAAAATCATTTCTAATCAAACAAAAATGTTTTAAATTTACATTTTATCTTGCTAAAGATATTTGGTATTTTGATTTCTTGCAAAAATGAAGATTTTATAAAAATGGGATATTAGTTTGAGTTTTTAAGAAATAAAATGTCCTATGGTCTAGAAAAGTGTATTTTGCAAGTGTTATGAATTTTTAAAATGAAAACTATGTTTAACCCGTTTGGTAGGATTTTAGGATTTCAAATCCATCTTCTCAAGAATATAAACTTGTAGTATTTGATAATGAACATATAAACACGTTTAAAGAAGGTTTTGTTGGGAGTAAACATGAAATAAGGAAACTAGAAATTCTAGTCTTCAAAGCGTGTGAAAAGGGGATTATAGGGGGTAAGTGTAAGGTTATAAGACTACATGTGTTAATGAAAGAAATGTTGGGTATGTATGTTAGTATATATATTTATTTTGAATAAAGTAAATAAGTTAGTGGGAGTGGCCAAGTGGTAAGTTAGTGGGGGTGTGTACATGAGGTCTTGGGTTCAAGTCCTAGGGAGCACACTAATTATTTAGGGTCAAAGATTGGGCCTTGGGCCTTGGGGATTTCTGATATGCATTAAATCTTTTCAAAATCGTTTTAATTTATTAAACCGTTTTAAGTCTTTGACTATTTCTTCCACTATAGCTGTTAGTGGAGATATTAGTGGGTTAGTTGGCTAAAACCTCTACCCACGTTTTTTACCATTTCCCTTATTTAAGAAAAGGCTACAGAGTCAAAAAAGTATCAAAAATCTCTCTCTCACGTTATCTGCAAAAATACCTTTGCTACTTTCTAATTTTCGTTAATTTTCTGGGAGTGCTGGAGTATCCTGAGAGTTCAAAGATTTAACACAAAGCTGGTGTGTAAATCTGATCGTTGAATCCTGGGAGGTGTATGTTCACGAGGCTGACAGCTACAAATATCAGCGAGCAATTTCACCTTTAGGACTTTGTGTCGAACACAAACCTCGATCGATAAGTCCTTCTAATTTTATCTATTTCAAATTTGGGTTATTTTGTTTATTCTGCAATTATTAATACAAACAATCTAAAGGTGAAATTAGTTGTTATTCTACAAACTGCTATGGAAAATCCTAATGCAAAATACTCTGAAAAACCTGAATTGTTTGATGGAAAGAATTTTAAGAGATGGCAAATGAAACTGCAATTTTACCTAACAACTCTTAAAGTCGTTGACGTTATTGCATCTGATAGACCTTCTGTACCTGAAGAACTAGTTGTTTGGAAACAAAGAGATTATATGTGTAGGAATTATATTCTGAATTGTCTCTGCCTTGAACTGTATGATGTTTACTGGTCATGTCCTACTGCTAAAGAATTATGGAACTTACTGGACAAAAAATATGCAACTGAAGATGCTGGGTCTAAAAAATTTGTGGTTGGAAAATTTTTGGATTTTAAAATGGAAGATAATAAATCTGTTGTGTCGCAACTGGAAGAACTACAAATTATTATTCATGAAATTCTGGCCGAGGGTTATAGTATATGTGAGGGATTTCAGGTTTCAGCTATAATTGAAAAACTGCCACCGTCTTGGAAAGATTACAAAAATGGCCTGAAACATAAGAAAAAGGAAATGTCACTAGAAGATTTGATAGTTCGTTTGAGAATTGAGGAAGATAATAGGAATGCAGAACTTAGGGAGAAAAATTTTGAATTCAGTTCTAAGGCTAATTTGGTAGAGGGAAAATCAAATGGAAACCAAAAACAGAACCAGCCCAAGCCTAACCATTCAAACCAGAAACATGGGCACCATAAACCAAACCAGAATTCGAGGTCCAACCATAAATTCAAACCTAACGATAAGAATAAAAATTCTAAACCTCAGTTTAAATCTAAACCTGCAGGTCAATGCTATGTATGCGGAAAACCAGGTCATTACGCTAAAGATTGCAAGTTTAGGAAGAGTCAAGATGTGAAGCCTCAAGCAAATGTAACCGAGGAGGGTAATTTTTCTGCTGTTGTGACAGAGGCAAACATTGTGAGTAACATGACAGACTGGTGGCTTGATTCTGGCGCCACCAAACATATTTGCGGCACGAGAGGTGCCTTCACTACCTTCACTGCTGTTAGTGGGGATGAACGTCTGTACATGGGAAACTCCTCTTCGTCTAAGGTTGAGGGCAAGGGAACCGTAGTTTTAAAGTTTACTTCGGGAAATGTTCTCACATTGAAAGATGTTTTGTATGTCCCTGAGGTTAGGAAGAATCTGGTGTCCGGTTTTGTCTTAGTTAAGAAAGGTTTTAAAATTGTTCTAGAGAGTGATAAGGTAGTTGTGACTAAGGGAGGTGCTTTTGTGGGGAAAGGTTATGTTCATGAGGGTCTTTTCAAACTAAATGTAACCGTGGATGATAATAATAAAATATCTACTTCTTCTGCTTATTTGATTGACTCTTGTGATATGTGGCATTTTAGACTTGGTCATGTAAATAAGGCATCCATTAAAAAATTAATGTTTTTGGAAAACATACCAAAATCTGATATTTCTACCAACTCTAAATGTGAAATATGTGTTGAATCAAAATATGCTAAAAAACCTTTTCCAAGTGTCGAAAGAAGTTCAACTGTTTTAAGTTTAATACATTCTGATCTTTGTGATTTAAAAGGTTATGTGACACGTGGTGGAAATAAATACTTTGTTACTTTTATTGATGGTTACTCTCGTTATTGTTATATTTATCTCCTTACGAGTAAAGATGAGTGTTTCTCAAAATTTATTTCTTATAAATTAGAAGTTGAAAAACAATTGGAGAAATCCATTAAAACATTAAGATCCGATAGGGGAGGAGAATACACCGGTGATCTTGATAAATATTGTAAAGAAAATGGAATAATTCATCAAGTTACTCCTCCTTATTCACCCCAATCTAATGGTGTAGCTGAAAGAAAAAATAGAACTCTTAAGGATATGGTAAATTCTATGTTAAGCACTTCGGGATTACCTTATAATATGTGGGGTGAGGCACTTCTTACTGCTTGCTATATTCTTAATAAAATACCTTTTAAGAATAATGATAAAACTCCTTATGAAATGTGGAAAAATAGAAAACCTTCTTATAAACACCTTAAAGTATAGGGGTGTCTTGCTAAGGTTTCAATACCATTACCTAAGAGAACTAAACTTGGCCCAAAGACTGTTGATTGTGTTTTTATAGGGTATGCTAAAAACAATAATGCTTATAGGTTTCTTGTAATTGATTCTAAAAATCAATATATGGATAAAAACACTATTTTTGAGTCAAGAGATGCTGAATTTTATGAGAACAAATTTCCTTTTAAAGTGAGAAGTGAGGGAACTAGTAGTTCTGTTCCAATGGGTCCTAGTGTTAGAAATGAATCTCCAAATTCAGAAGATATTGAAATTAGGAGAAGTAAAAGACCTAGGATAGCTACTTCTTTTGGTCCTGAATTTTTAACGTACTTAATGGAAAATGACCCCGTCACTTTTAGTGAGGCAATGTCCTCACCCGATTCTATTTTTGGAAAGAAGCTATTAATAGTGAATATGATTCTATTATTTCTAACAACACGTGGGAGTTAGTTGACTTGCCTAAAGGATGTAAAACTGTTGGATGCAAATGGATTTTTAAAAAGAAATTAAAAGCTGATGGTTCTACTGATAAATTTAAGGCAAGATTGGTAGCTAAAGGCTATAGGCAAAAGGAAGGAATTGATTTCTTTGACACTTACTCTCCTGTTACTAGAATTACATCTATTAGGCTATTAATTGCTATTGCTTCATTACATAATCTGATAATTCATCAAATGGATGTTAAAACGGCTTTTTTGAATGGAGATCTTGAAGAAGAAATTTATATGGATCAACCCGAGGGGTTTGTAGTCCAAGGCCTAGATAAAAAGGTGTGTAGACTTAAAAAATCTTTATATGGACTAAAACAAGCTCCTAAACAATGGCATGAAAAATTTGATCAAGTAATGATCTCTAATGGTTTTAACATTAATGAAGCGGATAAATGTATTTATAGCAAATTCAAGGATAATTCTGGTGTGATTATTTGCTTATATGTGGATGATATGCTTATTTTTGGAACTGATATGGATGTAGTTAATAAAACTAAACGTTTCCTTAATAAGCAATTTGATATGAAAGATTTGGGTGTTGCTGATGTTATACTTGGAATTAAAATCATTAAAAATTCCGAAGGAATTGTTTTAACCCAATCTCATTATGTAGAGAAAGTTCTTAAAAAATTTGAACAATTTAATTGTATTCCTGCTAAAACACCTTATGACCCTAGTTGTCACTTAAGGAAACATTCGGGTCCTTGTGTATCATCATTAGAATATTCTAGAGTTATTGGTAGTCTAATGTATCTTATGAACTGCACTAGACCTGATATTGCATATGCTGTGGGTAGACTTAGCAGATACACTTGTAATCCTAATAATGAACATTGGGATGCTTTGATTAGAGTTTTGAGATATCTTAAATACACAATAAATTATGGTATTCATTATATTAGATATCCTGCTGTAATTGAAGGCTTTTGTGATGCTAATTGGATTTCTGATAATGATGAATGTAAGTCTACGAGTGGATATGTTTTTGCCTTGGCAGGAGGCGCTATATCTTGGAAGTCTACCAAGCAAACATGCATAGCTAGATCCACTATGGAGTCAGAGTTCATAGCGTTGGATAAAGCAAGCGAAGAGGCTGAATGGTTAAGGAACTTCATATTAGATATTCATTTGTGGCCTAAACCAGTTCCAGCCTTGTCCATTCACTGTGATAGTCAAGCAGCAATCGCAAGAGCACATAATAACTCCTACAATGGAAAGTCTAGACATATCAGGAGGAGACACAACACAGTGAGACAATTATTGAAAGATGGAGTTATAGCAATCGACTATGTCAAGTCAAAGGAAAACCTGGCGGATCCATTGACTAAAGGGCTAGCTAGAGAGCTAGTTTATCAAACATCGAGGGGGATGGGCCTGAAGCCTATTAATATCTAAATCACCTATAGTGGAAACCCAACCCATATGACTGGAGATCCCAAGATCTGGGTTCAATGGGATAACAAAGTTATACGAGTGATTTGTGGGGGTACAAATTTAAGTTTTACTTAAAACCCATTCCTATGATGTAGTACCTCTGTATCGATGGAGGATGAGATTCAATCTCTTAATGCTTTCTATAGCTGTTATTCAGTAGGGTGTGAGATACAGTACACTCTTGATAGAAGCACCTATATGAGTGTGGTAGTGGGGCCGCTTCCTATGAGAATTAAGGCTGATTCTCTAGAGCACTCAAGAAACCTGGGCATGCTCAAGGCCAAAACGAGCACAACTGTGGGAACTCGATGATGATTTTTTGGAGTCACGTGTGTGTTCTATTGACTTAAGTTTACAACAGCGGTGAAATAGTTCAAGACATTAGTTCACTATCAACCGGTAAACTCAATAGATCATCACAAAGCAAAGGTTCAAGTCAAATGACACCTTTGCCTTATACGTCACTCCTTATGATACTCCAGAGCGTCGTTTTATTTAATTTATTTACTTCATTCATGTGGGGGATTGTTGGGTATGTATGTTAGTATATATATTTATTTTGAATAAAGTAAATAAGTTAGTGGGAGTGGCCAAGTGGTAAGTTAGTGGGGGTGTGTACATGAGGTCTTGGGTTCAAGTCCTAGGGAGCACACTAATTATTTAGGGTCAAAGATTGGGCCTTGGGCCTTGGGGATTTCTGATATGCATTAAATCTTTTCAAAATCGTTTTAATTTATTAAACCGTTTTAAGTCTTTGACTATTTCTTCCACTATAGCTGTTAGTGGAGATATTAGTGGGTTAGTTGGCTAAAACCTCTACCCACGTTTTTTACCATTTCCCTTATTTAAGAAAAGGCTACAGAGTCAAAAAAGTATCAAAAATCTCTCTCTCACGTTATCTGCAAAAATACCTTTGCTACTTTCTAATTTTCGTTAATTTTCTGGGAGTGTTGGAGTATCCTGAGAGTTCAAAGATTTAACACAAAGTTGGTGTGTAAATCTGATCGTTGAATCCTGGGAGGTGTATGTTCACGAGGCTGACAGCTACAAATATCAGCGATCAATTTTACCTTTAGGACTTTGTGTCGAACACAAACCTCGATCGATAAGTCCTTCTAATTTTATCTATTTCAAATTTGGGTTATTTCGTTTATTCTGCAATTATTAATACAAACAAGAAAATGGTGTTTTTCAAATAAAGTAGTCTTATATGTTTAATGATTCTTTTTTTAGGAAGAGGCTAGGATCCCCCTATTTATTATAAATGATCGTAAAACAACCCTACCAAGGTGGCCTTACAAGAGATAGAAATAAATAAAATGGAGAAAATAATAAGAACAATTAATGAGGAACTGTAAAGGATTTGAACCCGAGATATCCATATTATATTGCCCTTTAGACTTTTAAGGGAGATCTTGAACATTGGTGAAATAGTTAAAGCTTTGAGAGTGATATCCATGTGTCGCAAGACTAGTATCTACCGAGTTTGAAATTCTCCAGATTTGGGAAAAAGAAATAGAGATTTTAATTTTAAAATCTCTAATAACTTTGATAGACTCTATAAGGTACCAATGTGGTTTCTTTATATGACCTTTGAGAATGTCAAAAAGAAATTTATTATCAGTTTCAACAATAACTGAAGGAATTTGGGTCTTTAAGCAAGATTGGAGAGATAATATGATGGCAAGTACATTCAGCTGAAGCATTGGGGACTTTCTCTTCATTGATAGAATAGGATTGAATTAAAATCCCCTTGTGATCTCTTAGAATACCTCCTAAACCTGAGTGTTTAAGCTTACCTAGGGTTGCACCAGCATTATTAAGCTTGACGTCTCCTACCCTAAGCTTATTCCACTTCGAAGTAACAAGACTTAGAGGACAGGACTTCATGTTGATAAACTTGAAGTGGTAGAAAGCAAAATCAAATTGGGAAGGTTTTGAACTGAATTTCAAATTAGTGCAGTAGGAACTAACAAGTTCAGATATTTGATTGATGAGTTTTCTATAATCCGTACCAAGACCTTCATACCTAGATAAGTTTCTGCATTTCCATAGCTCCCATAAGATTGCACCTGGCATGATTATTAGAACAGTTTGGAGGAAATCTTGGGCTGGAATTTTTTAACCACCATGGCATCCGCATATGTTGGAATGAAGAGTAAGATAGGTGAATACCAAACATTTTTGAAAAATGATTCCAAATAGCTGAGGCAATTGGACCTGAAATAAATAGGTGATCAAAAGTTTCAGAAGACGAGTTACAGCAGTTACACATTGACACCAATTGAATTCCCATATCCTGGATACAATCATCTAATGGGATGATTTCATGATAGAACTTCCACAAGAATTTCAATATTCTTTGGGGGAATACGAAATTCCAAATAAACTTGGATATAAAAGATGATGGAGTCTTTCTGATCACATGCCAAGATGAATTTGTAGTGAAACTTCCATCAGGTCTATGAGCCCAAATCTTTGTCCCCTCAATTTCAGTAGTAGAAGCTTCTGCAGCAAGTTGAATAGATGTAACTCTTTTATAGATCTGAGATCCACCAATGAGAGTTCTGTTTGAATATTTTTTAAGAAAGAATTCAGACCAGAAGCTTTACACAGTAGAGTTATTTCACCAAATCTTCAAGCTAAAAGTTTGAGTAAGGTCTGTAAGAAGTTTGAACCCCAATCCACCTTCTTCAACAGGGAAACACATTTTGGGCCACTTCAACCAATAATGCCAATTACCATAGTCTTCGGAAGAACCCCACAAAAAATTACTGAAGAGATTTTGGGTGATTTTGTTTTAGAAGGAGGATTTAAGGCAGCAAGAGTGTGAACAGGGATAGAAGAGATAATAGAGTTAATTAAGGTTCTGTTACCAAAAAATGTAAGAAACTTAGTCTACCAGCAAGAAATTTTAGTTCTAATCTTCTGAATTATGGGATCAAAGTAGGAATGATTATGTGTACCATAGTATAAAAGGAAACCAAGGTAAAAAATAGGAATCTTTTTGTATGTAAGGTTTGTGGCTTTAAAAATGGCTCTGATTCTATTAATGGGGACTGAATGATACATGGTAAAGTTTCTTTTAGAGAAGTTAATGCATTGACCATAATCTTTTTCAAATATTTTAAGGAATGCAATTAATTGTTTGAGGCTATGGAGGGATCCATTGCAAAAGATAATTGTGTCATCGGAAAAACTAAGATTTCTAATGATAGAACTATGTCTAGGCAATGAATAGATTTTGACAAGACCTTTTAAAACCAAGTTTTGGATACCTTTATTAAGAGTTTCAGCAACTAGAACAAATAAACCTGTGGATAATGGGTCTCCTTGTTTTAATCCTCTCAAAGATTTGAAGAAACGAGCACTTTGACCATTGATGAGAGTTGAGAGCCAATTGTTAGAAATACATCTCCAGATTCTATCACTCCATATTTCAGAGAATCCAAACTTTCTAAGAGTTTTTAGGAGGAAAATCCATGAAACTCCATCATAGGCTTTTGATATGTCTAGCTTGATGATTACATTTGAGCCGTGATAATTTTTTTCCTATGTTATGCATAAGTTCCTAAGCCAACAGAATATTTTTAGTGATATTCCTACCTTTGATGAAGCCATCTTGAGAATTGCCAATGATTTAAGGAAGAATTATTCCAAGTCTGGTAGCCAGAATTTTTGTGATGATCTAAAAGCAGAAGTTGCATAGACTAATTAGTCTATGGTTTGCACATGAACTTGGGTTACTTGATTTAGGAATTAGCATGATATTTGTGTTAGTCCAACTCTTGGGAAGATCAACATCTGCAAAAAATAAATGAATAGCTTGAATAATGTCAGTTTTAATAATCTCCCAGAATTGTTTGTAAAAAAACTCCATAAAAACCATCAGGGCTTACACAACTATCTTCATTGACATTTTGATTGGCCTCCCAAATCTCTAATTCTTCTGCAAATTCATCTAAAATAAAAGTTTGATCAGGTGAAATTCTTATGTCAATGGTTCAATCATTTCATCTTCATCTTCAATAGGCACTTATTGAAAATTGTTCTGATAATAACTGACAAATTCATCTTGAATATCCTCCTCTTTATTTAACAAGTTACCATCTGCATTTTTTACCATGTGGATTATTTTTTGTAATCTTCTAGACTTGACAGAAGCATGAAACAATTTAGAGTTAGAGTCCCCATCTAAAAGCCATTTACCTCTTAATTATTTATTCCAGAAAGTTTCTTCTTATAAAAAAAATCAAAAGTTTAGCTTTGGATTTATTCATAATTTCTTTATAAACAAGGGTAGGATCATCTTCATATATAGTTTCACTTATTAAAGCCTCATCTTCCAATTTCTCAATTTCTTCAAAGACATTCTTGAAGGTTGTTTTGTTCTAAGATGTAAGAGAAGCTTTTAATCTATTTAATTTAGAAGAGAAACACCCCAGAGGGTTGCCTTGAATTGGAAGACTCCAACATTACTATATCACTCTTTTTATATCTTTGTGGTTACACCACATATTTTGGAATTTAAAAGGTTTGGGAGAAGAGTGTAATTGAGTTTGAATAGAAAAAAGAAGGGGACGATGATCAGAGTAAGTTTTATTAAGATGAGAGAGTTTAAAGTTGGGGAAACTATTAAACCATTCAATATTGGACAAGCCCCTATCGAATTTAGCCCAACTTTTACCAAAATCTCTAAAATTATGCTAAGTAAATTGAGATCCAATACAGTTTACCTCCAATAAAGAAGCATTGGTGATAAAATTATTTAAATCATCAATTGAGTGATAATCCACTTCATTGCCCCCTTTTTTCTCATTACTTCTTGTCACCACTTTAAAATCCCTAGGACTAGCCAAGGCTTAGAGTTTGCAACAATTTTATGATCACTAAGGTTCTACCAAAGAGGAATTTTATCATACCTGTTACATTTATCATAAACAATGGATATGAATACCTCAATTGCCAATTGAGGGTGAGAAATTTACAGCAACATAACGTGATCTCCATTTAGGATTGTTTCACTTTTAACCCCATATCTCCATAAAAACCAAATTTTATTGTTGGAATTAAGATTACTACCTTCAAACTTGATAATTCTACTTAATTATTCAATCTTCTCCTCTTTTTCTTTGGGCTCTAAAAGGGCAATGAATCGGAGATTGTGTTTCTGATTTAGCTTTTTAATCCTTCTTTTTTAGGGTCTATTTTCTAACCCTCTAATGTTACACATAATGAAATTTATCATTGATGTGGAGTATGAGTAAAAGATGTTAAGTATTTTAACGAGGCTCTAGTCATCCTTTTAAACACGGGGTTAAAGTTTCTGAAATTACTTGCTTTGGAACACATCTTGGTTTTGACAAGAGTGGGATTAGGCTTTATGATTGGAGGATTTACCTCCTTTATAGGTGGGAGATTTTATTGAGGAGATTTGATTTTCCTTCCAATATCTTTGGAGAATAAAATCAATTCTGGGTACCTGCTTCACTGTTGTCTTCAGTGTCAGATAGAGACAATGGTTTAAAGAGAGCATCTTTAGATTTAGCTGGGAGAACAGTTCCTTTAGGAGAGAGCAAAACAACTTCCATAATTGCCAAGTCTGATTAGTAATTTCTTCATTCTAGATCTGTTGGCAGAAGATCTGCATTTGGTCCGTAATTTTTTGATTATCACTAGAGTTTTTGGGATTCTCAAAACTAGGGAGGCAACTGGTAAGATTATCTGGTCTTGGGATGATGATTGCTTAAGGATTTTGAGAGGGGAAATCTGGGTTTGGGTTATTGGAATTGGTGCGGGTTTGACTAGATTGATCTGGTGTGGGGAGATCAGATGAGGCATGATACTTGGTATGCTCAGGTTTAGGGTTAGTTGTTGATGGTTCTCCTCTTGTAGGTTGCTTACTTAAGGGCAAAGGATTGGAGATAGTTTTTAAGGTGAATTTATGTTTAGGTTGAAGGGCTTTAGTTTGATGGTTTTGTAAGAGGAATATTTGAAAGATTGGTCTTGGCTTGGATAATTTCATTGGTTTTGACTGACTTGGAGAGCATACACTTGGTTTTATCATGGCCAACTTTAAAACAATCATTGCAGTAATTGGGGAGATCTTCATACTCAACACTTTTCCAGAAACCATCCTCTCCACAGGCAATCCAAAGACAATCTGTCTTTGGTTTAAGTAGATCGACTTCAACACAGACCCTAGCAATGCTAGGTCTATTTACAGTAACAGTGGAACTGTCAAGATTCAAACGCTTCCGAACTACTTAGGTAATGGAAAATAGTGAGTATTTTACGAAAAATGAATTACAAGAGATGGGAATGATATCCAAATCGGCACTATGGAGATTTTTCTTTCAGGTCTAAATTATGGAGACCACTTGAATGTTCTCATAGGTAGTTTACCTATAAACCATTGACTGCATAACCTGAGTCTTGCAAAATCTTCTTCATGGAATAAATGTATGATGATGTGTTTTTTATCCAACAATCCAACAGTGAATGAGGATTTTAGATTCATGGTGTGAATAGTTTTCCTTATAGCGTTAAAGGAAGGGAGACCATGAGAAAATTTCCCAATAATTGAATATTTATATGATTCTGCAAGCTTACGTATATCCTCGTTAGGAAAATGACTAGAAAGTTCACCTCTCAATGATGAAATAGATTTTATTTGAATTTGATCAGGTTCTTGAGAGGACTTTAAAATATCAACAAAAGACTTAGTCCAAACAGACGTAGGGTCTGGAGGTTTTGGATCAGTATGGGTAGGGTTTTAAGAGGTGGATGCAATGTAACCATGGGAAGGGTTACGAGAGAGAGAGAGAGAGAGAGAGAGAGAGATTGTAAAGAGTTAAGGGTTTATTAAATGCCACAATGGTGTGAAATTGAGCGAGACAACCTATATTGCGAGAGTGAGAAATGAGTGGGACAGTTTAATGATTATTCTAAGTAAAGGTATTTAAATAAAGATGTTTCCAATTGATAAGAATAATACTACCAAAGGTTAAAATGGTGTTCAAAACACTTAATGGTATTTTTGGAAAATTAACACTTGTGAAAATAGAGTAAAGGGTTAGTTTGGAAACAAATGCGCAAAATGTTAATTTTATGTAAAGTGGAACGTTTTTAAGAAATAAAAATGTTAGATTGGGTGTTACACATGAGATTTATAATGAACATGATTTTTGGAGTAAAATTAAAACTAAAGTGTAAAGGACATGAAATGATGATTTTCAAAGTGTCACACAAGTTAGGGTGAAACCCCGAGTTTTGGCTTCGGCCGGATAAAGGGAAAAATTGAATAATGTGGACATTTTCAAAATGGAAAAACACATTAAAAGGAACTCGAATGACACCAAAAAAATTATGGACGGCCTGGAACCCTGGGGTGAAAGACCCAAAACACTGTCCAGAGCATATGGTTACATCGTCGGTGGTGTGGAGCCCGTTATAGTTCGCGATTATTGGAAGATTCTGAGAAAAAGGTAAAGGAATAAGGAACATGTTAAAAAATGGGTTGTGTAATGAAAATGTGTTAAGACAACCTAACTTGAATGAACTAATAAATGTTCTGGTAAAGGTAGAAGTGTACAAGAAACGGGTAAATTTATTAATGTCCGTAAGGTAAAATAAAGGTAAAGTAAGTGGATAAATGGGTGGTTAAGCAACGTAATAGGTTTAACCCATAATTGGCACAAGGGTGTGTTGTGAAATATTTTCAGAGGATAAATAAGTATTTTCAAACACGATATTTTCTTGTATTGAAATGGTGATTTTCAATGAAAATACTAATGTGGATTGATTAAAATTAAAAGTGTAAGTTCGATAAAGAAATGGCTTTCGGTCAAACCAATGTAGTTATTTCACTTATTTAACCGTGTGTGTTAAATAAAGGGATAAATGTCAAACTAAAGGGATGTAAATCTTTTTACAAGAATAAAGTGAAATAATCGAGATAAATAAATTTTTCGTAAGTAAAACGGTTTCATGCATTAAGTATATAAGTATATATATATATATATATGGACAAGGTATTTTCATGTGCATGTAGGTATAACGTGTTAGAGTCTTCTTTCTGTCATTCAATTCTATACCACAGTTTTTATATTTTCCACTGAGCATTATGTTCACTCCCTCATTTTGTTACGGTAGATTGGGTGAGGTTTCGTATTTGAGATCATTATATAGGTAACTACTCTCTTTTATTTTAGACTAGTAGCTCCGTATTCTTGGACTCCGAGGTGATCCCCACGGGTCCATCACGTAGCTTGGTTTGAAATTGGAATCGCATGCTAACAAGTGAAACGGTAATTAAATAAAACTGGACTAGCAATATTGTTTAGGTTGTTTCATTACACTTCACACCTAATGCCCTGGTCGGACCAGGTTGACTATGGGTAACCCATAAATTTGGACCGGGGTGTTACAAATGGTATCAGAGATCTAGGTTCAAGCATCATTTTTAGAGTGATGTGGTGAGGTCGATAGTGTATCTTTCGACATTGGTGTTGATTTGGGTTGGTCACGGTAGTTTTGGTGATGGTTTAATTTGTTTCTTCGACGGTGAAGTCAAAGAAATTAGCAAGACGGGTGAATTCATTGCCGAGCGAAAGGTGACTAAGTTAGTTGTTGTTAATCACTTTTGCGCTTCTGATTAGATATGCTAGTAAGTTGCGAGTGTACATGCAAACCAATAATGGTGTCATCATAGCTTTTAGTGTTGGGTGCTTGCGTGTCAATCCTTGATGAGATGAGATGTAAAGGATGGTGAATGACGTCTATTGAGATAAAAGTACGCATCATGTAAAGTCAGCTGTGGAGATTAGGTGGCTAGTGCGTCACACCTAAACAATATTGATTGGTGATAGAAATGCATTAAGTTCTTTGATTAGGTACTTTAGGGTAGTTAGTATCGATGAGATAATTAGGCGAATTCGATCCTTGGGGTAGTATCACATTGTAAGGAAATTGACGATTTAGTGAGCATGTTGAACCATGTTAGTCAACACTTGGGATGTGTACTCGGTCTAAGTCAGTAAGATGGTACCTTTACAAGTAAGTTTCTTAGTGATTCTTGATGTAAAGTTATACCTCATAGGGTACGATGAGAGTTACGGGCAAATAGTAGTACGTATGTTACGCATGCAATGATGATGATAAAGGATACTGAGGAGTGAACTCTAGGTAGTCTTCTTTATCGGGGTTTTAGAAAATATGATGTGATTTCAAGGAATAGGATCTTTAGTGATGTCGGTGATGCAGACCTAGAGGTTTATAGGTTGTAGGCGATGTCCTGTATCCTGTCAGAATCCTTAGTAGTATTAGTTATGGTGTGGTACATGGCTTATGGTCATAGCTATTTGGATGAGAGATAAGATTATTATCTAAAGACCAAGGCTCGTTTTAGCCACCAAGGTAATGGCTAGATGAAAGGTAATCCTAGTGTAAGTGTGGTTTAAGGTCATCTTGGAGTGTCCCTAGGACCAATTATCGACTTATTATGACATCATAAGATATTCAATACTTAAGGTGTGCCATATGTATAAGCTCACAGACAAATGTCTTCGAAAGCACCCGGTAATTAAAAAGAGGATATTGAAATATTTATGAAGCGCACCTTCAATGATAAAAGCATGGATGATGAAATCTTGTCAGGACAGGAGGACCTTTACGTGGATTATATTTGGCATCCTTAGGTGAACCAGTTAAGTCCAGTATGAGGATGTATTATCATCCTTGTAAGAATTGTGTTGAGGGTCAGGTGATGATCTCATGTTGCTGGTCAAAGTTTAGAAGAGTCAAATAGCATATGTCTCGGGTGCGATTTCCCAAATCGGCATAGATGGGTGGCGTACCCTCCAAGGAGGAATTAGAGGCTCATGTCGTTTATGGGGCGTGATACGTGGGGGTCATGGAATGACTAGTGTATGCGGCGTGACACTTGATTTTGAGGGTGTCAGGAAATGTATTCGAGACTTAGGTTGATGATCCCATGTGGAGGCTAAATGGCAACCACGTATGGTAATATCAAAGAATGACTAGAATGTTGGCGTGTGTCTACGTCATGCTTGGATGGCCTTAGCAAGGTAAGGACTAGTTCTTGGAACGTCCCGCTAAGTCGTTACGAATTAGAAGATGTAGTGCTGTGTGGTACTTACTACCCTTAGAATGTTAATGGTGACCGGTGTGGATGTCATATGAGTTCAGTTTGGGTAGAACCTGGAAGTAAGCTTGGTGATAATCTCGTATGGTCAAAGGATAAAATAAGATTAATGTCTCTCTTAAATGGAATACCGCCTAAGGGGATTTTGGGGTTGCAATCATGATATGATAAGGCAGACAGTAACCTAGGTGCAATAGTTTGGTGACGTCGTCACCAGTAAATGAACAAGGTCAATGTAAACAAGTGTGTTAGGCATCCACCAATCGGAGCGGTTCAAGCATGCCAAGAATGTAAAGGGAAAGGCCTTACTCCTAAGGAGGGAAGTCGGGCTTTTAACTTCCTAGAGAAGGATAGGTTCGTATGTTTCTTTCGCCTTTAAAGGATGAATGGGTATGATTTGATTAGTCACGATTTGTGACTCAAGCCAGGGTATGTGTCTAGATTAGTTCCCAGTGAGAATGTCAAGGATGAGTTATAATGCTTCAAGCATATAGTGTAAGTTCTCTTTTCACAAATCATAGTTTGACGCGTACGACCAGGATTTTCTTAGAACGGTTGCATGTTCCTTCTCGCTCTTATGATCCCCTTCAATTTTTAATAATCAAGGATCGATAGTCTCACGTATGTGGTGACTTGAATGTAATACCCCGTACTTTTGGCTATATTTATTTTTGGGATTAATTAATTAAATGCGTATTAATTGGAAATTAATCCGGGTTATAAATACTGATGTGATGCGAATTGGTATTTGATTATGTGCATATATGATTATATATGTATTTGGTATTATAAAATTTGTCGTGGGATTTATATACGGCATTTTAGAAATTTTGTTGAGACGCGTGGGACCGCCGCGTCACGGTATAATATTTTGATATTAAAAGTAAATTTAAAATCGATAATCCGTATGGTCGTTTTGAGCGCGCCAACGCGTCCGGAAGGGTCGAGATAGTCAGAAAACACTAGCCGGGGGTATAGTTTGGATCCCGGGGTAATTTTAGACCGTACCGGTAACTTAAAGGGTATTTTAGTAATTTGGTATTTTTGGGTAATTAAAAGTGACGAAAATTGAGAGTTGTAATCTGATAAGGATTGACCCCAACCAACCCTTATTAACCCAACAAGCTACGGAGGTTTATTGAAATTAGGTTTCATAAGTTTCCCCAAAGCAAAACCCTAGCCACCATAGCCTTTTGGAGAAGAAAGCTTGGAGAAGGAGAGAGAGAGAGAGATTCTGCAGAAATTCTACACCGAATCCACACCAAATTCAGAAATCAAACCAAGGCAAGTGACTTTATTTCCATTTAATTACTGAGAATGTCTTTTCCATGTTAGAAATTGAAGAATCTTAATTGTTCTTGAAAGATTAAAAGAAAACCCATGAAATTTGAAGTTATTATTGAATGTTGGGATAGGTTTGCATGTAGAAACATTGTTGGAAGATTAAATTTCGGAGATTTCATATCTAGGTGATGCATTAACGAATTAAAATCTGGGAATTTATGATGAGAAAAAGTTAGGGTTTATGTTCTTGAAGAAAATTGGGAATTAGTGTGGAAATTGTGATTTAATGATGTTTAGATGATATCAAACCCTTTAATGATGTTAGTATAGCCCCTTAACATGTTTGAGGATGATTAGAGAACTCAATATATTGTGGGAACGAATTTTAGAAGAGGTTTGAGGAGTAAAAATGGTGAAAAAACGATTTTTGGGAAGTTCTGGGCCGAAACTGGCATCTCGTTAGAAGCAACCCCCAGGTCGTTCGAACGAGCTCGTTCGAACGAGCTTCTAACGAGTTGACCAGTCGTTATTAACGAGTAGGATTTTCGTTCGATATCTCGTTCGAACGAGATATCGTTAGAAGGGTCAGTTCGTTCGAACGAACTGGGATCTCGTTCGAACAGCCTCGTTCGAACGAGACTTCTAACGACCTGACAGTCCAAACTCGTTCGAAGCCTCGTTCGAACGAGACTTCTAACGAGTTGACAGTTTGACCCTTTTTGGACTGTTTTGACTTTTGGAGTTCCGGGAGATGGTTCAAGGGTAGAGTTAGCATCCCTTTGATGATATAGTGATTGATTTGGGACTTTTGGGTTGCTGGGATGAGTAAAGCATATACGAGAATTATATTCAATGAATCATTTGGGTTGAGACGTGAGTGACTACTACGATGTGAGGATGAATTATAGCGCGTATAATTATGAACCGGAATAAAATAAGTTGTGATAATTAGTTAGTACGAGAATGCGATATGTACTACGATTATAATACGGTATTACTAAGATGTGTGATTACTTAGTATTAGTATATGGATTATGTGTATGACATACCTATCATACTTGCTATCACGGGAGGTTTACGTTCGCTTAGGACCCTCTAATCCTTGTGTGCCTACGGGGGGGATATAGACTGGTACCTTGATGAACATAGGTCATAGAAAGACTTATTGTGACATTAATAAGTCCGCTGACCATGGGAGCGTAGGTATGTGCGTGACCCATGTGATGGTGACTATGTTCGCCTCCACTATTTGTGATTTGTGTTATCTGAACTATTCCTGAGAGATTCGGAATATGTGATCCTTATGTACGTGATGTACCGGGATGGATAGCAGAGTATGTGTGCACTACAGCTTAGATTGCGGGGTGCTTGTATCGTATATTTATGATGTGAATAATATACATTTAATTAATGGGAATCCTCATGTTAATGTTGTAAAAATATTACGGTATTGTTCCGAGAGATAGTATGAGTTAACTGATAGTTATATCAATGGCATATTTAGTAACTGAGTTTACGTTAAACCTCTATTTAATTACGAGCGTTGTTATATTAAATGGAACCAAGTAAAATGGGTAGAACCTTTGGTTGTCTAGCTAGTTTACGTTGTCACTTAGCTAGTGGAAAGGGTAGTTATAGATGGGTACTTACGTTAGGAGTGCACAGTTAGTCGAGAGGTGAAAATTTAATGTGAGTGCACGTCCTAACATGTACTTTGCATTTAATGTTTTAAATGTTTTTAAAGCACTTGCAGGTTTTTAAAATGATTTCCACTTTCGGGCTCTGACCCATTTGCTTTCAAATATATTTTCTTGTAAAACCATTTTAGGTGCCCAGCCACAAGGACACCAAGCATAGGATTCTCATTCAGGTGACGTGCTGTAGCTGGTTGTGGAAGCTACAGGGATTTGCTCATAGACGCTTCTATCTTTTGGATTCCAGAGTCACTATCTATCAGTTGTAGGGCATGTTGCCCATTCCTATTTAGAGCATTTTTACATTTCAGTTTTCAGACTCTAGCATGTATTGCTCAGTATTCAGTTTTAGTTATTTATTTCAGTTTACATATCAGTTGTGGGATTTGTATTGAGGAGTTTTTCCTCCAGGTTTTATTTACATATTGTGATGGTTATTCTTGTTACTTCAGTATGGTGAATGGTGTTATTTAGTTATTCATTACTCTTGTTGCATGTTAATCAGATTTAATAAAATTTGGCACTTACTTTTTAAATACTAGGTGGTTAGTAATAATAAAACGTTTTCGACAGTGATGCTATTAACTGAGCCAACTTGGCATTTTGAATTAATTTTATAAAGGAGTAGCTACCCGGTGTTTAATTAGTCGGGGTGTCACATTGAATTGGTACCATGTCATGGTACGGAGCGATTGGGCTTATCAGAGCACGGTGGATCGGGTATGGTCAATGTAGCACGCTAATTAGGTGCGCCCTATATGAGATATCATTGCCATTGCCCAAAGTTCATGGTATGGGTGGCTATGCTTTCAGAAACACAGTCTACTCGTAGTAATTGCTCTCTTTAGGAATAAAGACCTTTTGACTGGTCGGCATGGCAGTCAATGACTCTGGTTTGAAGAAGCAAGATAATGACTTAAGGATATTGTATAGTGTTAGGAATCGAGAAAAACTTAGCACACAGTGTTGCTTTGCTACGGTGAGTGGATTGGTATGAGATTCAAGCGAGTGCACAAAGGTGAGACGTTTAGAGTAGTATTAGGGTCATCAGAGTGGCGCAGCGGAAGGTGTCCATTATGTTTACAGTGATGATTTGGTAGGTGCATTACTTCTCGAAGTGAGAAATTAACAATCTATGGAAAATGTCAAGCTCAGGAAAAAAATTGTGCAGTCAAGATGACCTGAAAATTATGGTACGTATGATATGTAGTCCTTGGAATGGAAATGGTTCTTGATGATGAATTTGATTGGTTGTGTTAAAGTTCGCTCTTGGATGAGTGTCGATCACCAGAGAGGGTTCCCCGCAGAGAAGCCTATATGCTTTGGATATTAGCAAAGGTAGTCTTAGGACTTAATTAAGCATGATCATCAAGTTAATGGAGACTCAGAGCTAGTTATGTGACATTCATGGTTAGAGAAATTGTGAGTGTTAGAGCATGTCGTATGTTGAGCCTTCGGCGATAAACCCTGTGTAAGGTCGTGTAATGTGATCTTAGTTATTAAGGACTGAGATGATTTTATCTTAGAGGATTTCTATGACTTATAACGAGAGTTGGTAAACCCCTTGAATTTGAAGAATTGACTGATCAAGAATTTTGGGGACGAACTTCCCCAAGGAGGGAAGTTTGCAATACCCCACCCTCATATTTTATTTATTTTCCCCGCATAAGTTGTAATAATATTAATACATTGAGATTTGGATGATTATGATTGAGTTCATATTCTTATTTGAATACTTTGAAGGCTTGAGGGTAATTGTTGGAAGATTGAGGGTTCAAATTGGATATTCGGAGAAAATAGGAAACGGGGGTCGTTCGAACGAAGTAGAGGTTGTTCGAACGATATTAATAGGTCGTTCAAAGTGGGGATCAAAAGTGATTCGAATGAGATCCCACTGTATAACAGGTCCAGGTCGTTCGAATGGGAAGCCGCCCTTATTTGAACAAGGGGCAAATCTTGTTTGAACGAGGTAATGCATAAAATTTTAATTTGAGTTATCCTTGTGAATTGTAACATTTTTTGCCCTTGGATTGTCGAGTTATGGAAAACTAGTAATATCGGATGAGAAAAATGGGATTGTTAAGATTTGGGGTGTTTTATAAGTCATGTTTGGGTTCATTTTAGTTGTTTGTTGTTGGAAGAAGTGAGAGAGAGAGAGAAGGGTGGTCTTCCACTATTGCTGAGCATCTCTTCACCTCACACCACCATTCCACCATCAAATATCCACATTAAACCATCATATTCTTCTAATCTTCAACATATCAAAGCTTTGGATACCCATTTCCACCATTATTGAGCATAGGTACGAAATTTGGAGATGTTGGGAAATTTTGGAAAAGACGAAGATACGAGTTTCATGGAACTTGAAGAGGGTTTTGATGAAGCTTTTGTGGATTCAAGCTTGGTGGATCTAGGAAACCTCCTTGAGTCCACCTTAGGAGGTGGGAGGTTACCATCTTTTTAGACATTTCATGCCTTCCATTGTTGGAGCTTCATTTGAGGTGGAAAAAGCTACTCTTAATTTAAGACTCTATTTTTATGTATTTATAGTATTGTTGATAGAAATTAAGAGTAGAGTGCATAAGAATAAAATGATGGATTTTTAGTAGATTTGGTATTGTAGACACCCCATTATAACACCCCCTAACCTCTCCGTAGGTTCCCTAGCATCTCCCCTCATCGCTAAAAACGTAAGTCATACCCCGGGTACTGACCTAAAGGCCATCAGGCACTCCCAGACTCTGTTTACCAAAATTCAACTCTTTAGCTCGACTGAGACTGAATGAATCTTCGAAGGGCACTAAAACTCTTTTCCAACGGTTTATCCCGTGCGCGATTTCGACTTACGGTGCAGACGAACGACTCATTTTCCCCTGAAACTTGATCAGGAGGTCATCGGATGCTCCCAGGCTCCGTTTGACCAAAGTCAAAATTGCATCTCGACCGAGACTAAATGAATCTTTAAACTTCACTGAAATCCCTTTCCAATGATCCGCCCATTGCGCGATTCTGACTTCCGGTACGGACGAACGATCCGTTTTACTCCGAAAGGTCACCAAACACTTCCAGGCCACGATTTACCAAAGTCAACTCCCCAAACTAAATCAAGATCTTTGGAATGTCGAAGTACACCTCCTAACCTTGCCAACGGTCCACCCCGTGCGCGATTCTGACTTACCATGCAAACGAACGATCCGTTTGCGTCCAAAAATTCCCCGTCCAAATGACCGACAAACGCTTTCGAGCGACATTTGACCCAAAGTCATCTCCCAGACCCGGGAGAAGTCCAAAGACATTCAAAGTTATCTAAAGTACCTTTCCAATGGTTCACTCCGTGCACGATTCAAATCAACGGTTTTCGCTCTACGATCGATTTTCTGAAGGAACCTGAAAGAGACTGCCAAATGGCAAGTTCCAAACCCTGCCTATCGGCAGTGTGCCTAAACACACCTGTCGATTGGTAAGACTAGGTCTATGATGATGGACAATGACCTGAGCCTATAAAAAGGAGGTCCTGACATCATTTCAGGAAGAGAACAAGATCTGAAACCCATCACTCTCAGCGAGCTTAAAAAACTCCTCTCGAAGTCAGCATGATTTTCGCATCCAAATACTTTTCCAACCTTAACCTTTCATCATCCTTTTCATCAAACTTGGTGAATTAACCACCCATCATCATCACCAAAGTGCAAGGTTTTCTCTCCAACATCCAAGGTCAAGCTCAAGATCTCCAAGAAGGTCCAACTTTTTCAACTCTCTCTTTAAATTCTCCTAAATTTGCATTAATTTATTTTATTACTTAGCACTTTTATTCTCCCATCTCATATATCCTAATATACATTTTTATCTAGTATTATTGTACATCTCTTATTTTCAGACAAATAAAACCCAAAAAACAAAAAAAGAGGATTTACTCATAAATTCCAAATGGGAATTCTCACACTTTTCTCACAACTAAAACACTTTTTTACACACACATACATATAAGAGAAGTCCCTGATTGGATTTATGGGATAAATCCCACCTCTCATTTTGCATACGAACTACGTGGACTTTGATGCCACTATAGGCTACGTAGGTGTCTCGGGCTAAAACTCGAGACTCGAGTCATTTTTCTACTTTTTTCAATTTTTTCTATATTCTTTAAACTTAACTCTCTTCGACTTTCTATATACATACATTCGTTATTAGTGGCGTATTACCCCGTATGCGTTATCGTTCCCTCATAATGATCAATGCTATGATAATCGTGTAAATCCTATTTTCTAATATTACTTTTAGGAACATTCATACATATGACTCACTTTATCTCTTCAATGATACAAGTCGATGATTCCTATCTCCACTCCCTATACACATGCAGAGACATCACGGGGAAATAAATTAAAATAGCAATAACCCATGAGAGATCGTAAGGGCGGAATGGGTGCCTAACACCTTCCCATTCATAACTTAGCCTCCGGACCCTTTTTGAATCATTTTGGTTTCGTATGTATCAGTATGTATTTCGATGTTGTCCTTCGGGATGACTCCCTTTTTCTTTTATCTGTTTTGATTAAAATAGACTGGCGACTCCATCTCTCTATATTTTTAAATCATCACCGACGCCGGTCGAAGTGCTCCCTAGAGGGATGCGTGAGACCAAGATCCTCTCGACATGAAGACGCACCCCCTCTTCTTCGTTTCTCCCGCCGCGAGGATCGGGGGGATGGCCACAATGGTGACTCTGCTGGGGACATGTATTTTGAGGTCTATACTCTATTTACATGGGTGTTATATTTGTTTATATTTTCCCCTATTTTTCATGCCCCCTTTACTATTCACGTGTACCTCATGCTTAGGCTTCTATTCACACACTTGTAGAAGATTCTCCATGTACACTTCACACCACGTGCACCTAGGATCACATATATCCCCATGTTGCACGCATCACCCATCCATACTTGGTATACCATTGGTACTCGTACTTTGCTCCCTGTCAGGCATGATCAAGAAAGTTACTCTCATAAGATACTAATAAAAGAATCATGCATGATTCACACGATATCACCAAAGAGTATTGTGATTGACCAAATTTTTTTCAGTAACTGGAGGGCCACTTCGTGATGGGCGCTGGTCCGGAAGGGTGTAGTTAGCCTAAGCGATATGACTCTCACCTTTCATTGGCCAAGTACCTTCGACGTATATCGAATGGTTCCCACGCATCTTACTGCTTGATCGAAGTCATAACGGGAGGTATATTATCGAGAAATCGTTCACGTACGCCGAGTATATCAAATTCTCTCTCACACGTATCATCCCCACCAGGGAGATAGTGAGTCAATTCATGTAAACTTGGGTTATCAAATGGCTTGTCCACACGTACCAATTGACCTCAAAAGCAAGACGCATATCGTGGAAGCCACGCCAAAAGGGGGAACCCTTTTCGATTCACCCAACCAAACTGCATACCCGCATATAGGTGTCAAGCCTAGGACACACATGTTACATTGCCGGTTTCGACCCGAAACTCAGTCGAAATTTCGGGTCGGCCTGCCACCCAAAATTTTTGTGCATTTTAAAGGGGACCCTTCCCATGACCTTGGTTACAAGTCCAGACATAGATTTTCATATGTTACAAACCCAACTTTTCCAGGCTCGGGCCCCGTCCGGCATTTCATCTTGCATTTAGGAGAATTTAATACAAGTGAGAATGTAATAATGATATTCATGGTGAGACCCATCTCCCAAATACTTCTCCTTTCTTTATAAAAAAATTCCAAAAAAATTTCTCCCTTCTTTATCAAAAATCCAAAACATTTCTCTTTTCTTTTCCAAAAATCCAAAAATATTTCTCCTTTCCTTATCAAAAATTCAAAAATATTTTGTCTTTCAATCTCAAAAAGAAAAAATGTCAAAAATATTTTCATCCTTTTTGTCAAAAATAAATCCCATTTTACGCCTTCTCAGATCGATCACACGCCCTTGGCCTGGCTCTTTATTGGCTTCGATCTTCAGTCAAATCATCCTGGAGTTCCATCCAGTCCCCTGATTTTCGAGTTCAGTAGCCATCCACTTTCTATGGTGAACACAGATCAAGTACCAGTTGTGAAGCCAGATCTGAAGGTTGTCTTAGCTCAGCTCGTGTCCAAGATTGACAACATTCATACTGAGCTCCGAGAGATGCAACGAAACAAGGTTCCTGTTCCTCAAGAGCTCGAGGCCCTATTCCCTCATGCTATGGGTCCACCAGAGCCTATCTGGGTTCTCGAAGAGTATCAGCAAGCTCCGCGTGCTCCTCCTATTAATGGGCCACCACCTGCCCAACTTCCTATGCCAAACCTTGCCCAGTTTGGGGATAACTTGCCTATGATCATTGATCCAAAGGAGGAAGAGTTTAACAAGGTCAAAAAAGATATCAGGATGCTAACTAAGAAGTTCGACCAAGTCAGGATCTCTGGAAATTACATGAGCTTCACCCACATGTCTCCTTATCCTAAGGAGAGGTTACTCGAGAAGTTCAAGATGCCAAATATCGAGAAATTCTGAGGAAGTGGACACCCGATTGTTCATCTTCGTAGTTATCACCGTTCCATGACCCTCCTAGGGGATTCTGAAGAAGTGATGGCCCAATTATTTCAGAAAACTTTGAAGGATAGCGCCCTCCGATGGTTTTTGTCTCTCGAGGAGTCCAGAATCCATAGCTAGGAGGATGTCCCGAGAATTCATATCAAAATACAAATATAACGAAGAGCTTGAGGTCACCCGCTGTCATTTAGAGTTGTTCAAATAGAACTCTGGGGAATCAGTCTGTAACTTCATATCCCGATAGAGGGATAAGGCAACCACCATGACCAATCGGCCATCCGAGGAAGAATAAGTC
Organism: Sambucus nigra; assembly: GCA_949130495.1. Lineage (NCBI taxonomy): Eukaryota > Viridiplantae > Streptophyta > Magnoliopsida > Dipsacales > Adoxaceae > Sambucus > Sambucus nigra. Next base: position 382,919,791 of record OX422224.1, read on the forward strand.
AACATAATGAAGAACATCTTGCCCCATGTTTGAGAAACAATGGGAGAACAATACTATACTCACTTCCGAGCTCTCAGAGAAGCATGAGTAGAAATTGAGGAAGGTCTTGCTAAAACAAAGTTTGAACCAAAGAAAGTGTCCAGACAGTTCACCCCCAAAAAAATATGACAAACCTGTCGGTGCTGCAGTCTCAATCATCAGCAACATCTCTCAACCAACCACTTTGTGGGTCCTAAAAATACGCCCTGTCCCAGTCCAAAAGGAATACACCGAGCTCTATTCTCCCCTCTCCAAAGTTTATCAAGCCCTGTTAAGCTGAAACCTTATCAAACCCTTGGAGCCCCGTCCATTACCAAATCCACTCCCAAGAAACTTCAAGGCAGATGCCCATTGCGCCTTTCACCAAACTGTTGTCCATACCACTTACTAATGCTTTCACCTTCGAAACATAATCCAAGGTCTAATTGATCAAGGTACCATTGTCACACCAGCCAATCATAAGACAAACACTACTCACAATCCACTCCCAAACCATACCAATGCCATCTTCCTACAAATGGACCCAGAATTTGATCCCTCAACTCACATCACACCCAGACACTCTTCCAAACATGACCATATTTCCTTCTACACCCACTTTGACTCGCTGATCAGGCCCTTTCACTCCTCGCCAGAGCATGCATCGTTGTCCATACCCATTCTGAAGATGGAAGTATAGAATTATCAGAAGTGTTAAACCAACTCCTAGATTTTGGCCTGAAATTTCCCTCACGGATGATCATTGATTGCCAGAGTTTTAGTGCACTCTTCTTGGAAGCATGGAAATGGGCCTGAGAGTCAGACAGTTGGGGGGTACAAACTGATGAAGTCAGCCTAGATGACGTTGTCCAAATCATGGCAGAATCATTCAGGCAAACCAACGATATTTGCAGTATGACCAAGTTACTTGATACTCTGAAGCTATAAGGACGCCTAGTCCCTTCACCCTTACTTATCCCCACATAATGGGAAGAACTGGATAAGGAAGCCATTGAAGTTGTGGAATGCATTGACTTTACATGGAAAGACGGAATTATTGCCATCGAATGGAGGGGGGGAATCTGAAGATTCGAATGAAGAGGAGGCTTCCGAGAAAATTGGCCCGATAGCCAACATATGTAGGATGATATAATTTGAAGAAATCCTCGGAGAAATAAAAAAAGGTGGCAGAATAACTCGAGATCAACGAAGAAACAGGGTTCATGTTCTTCCCTTCTTCAGTAAATCGCATGACCAGGTCAGGGAGGCATTACCATATCCCAAGCTCACTACCTGCCAATGACAAAAGGAAGGGCATTGAAAACCTTCCTATGCCAGAAATGACCCTCGAGGAAAGCAAGATCCTCGATCAACTGATAAAAACTCAAGCTAATATCACTCTATGGGGGATTTTTATGTATTCCCAGCTTCACAGAAATGCTTTGATCAAATTGCTCACTAGACCCATAGTTCCTCCTTCTACCACACCAGAAGAAGCGATAAATTTAGTCGGATCCTTGACCTCTACCTGAATGTTATCCTTCTACGAAGAAGAAATCCCCAAAATTGCGCCAAACCACAATCATGCACTCAACATCTCCGTCAAAGTTAGGGGGAAGATCGTACCACTCTCTGTTGTCGATAATGGATCTGCCTTGAATGTTTGCCCATTAAGAACCTTCAAATGCTTAGGACTAAAAGAATGTGACCTCGCTCCAACTTCCACTATTGTACGCATCTACGATAATACTGATTGAGAAGTGACAGGATCCATAAAATTAGTTGTAGAGGGGGCTTGAAGGTAATCCTGAGATTAAGGATAGTTACCCTATTTACAACAGTATCTGGGGTTAAGGCAGCGTGACAACTCATATTTTAGCTTGTTGTGTTACTTGGACATATTATATATTTTGTTTTTACTGACTATGAGCTATAATATTGTAATGATGTAACGACAATAATGATTATGTGTGAGGTCATACGGTACTCGCGAGAGACCAGGCTTGGCAGGGCCTGGTAGAGCTTTCATGATCTATCGAATGACCTCACCGTGGGAACTTTGGAGGGACATGGTTTGTAGGATTGATAAGTGACCATTGGGGCTTGTCCTGACCATCTTAGATACACCTGGTAAAACACCGAAAGACCCTTATCGTGGAACCTCGGGAGAAGCCGCTTCGAATTCCATCGGGCGTTGAGTTGTGAGCCAAACAACCCTCTACTTAATGTCATATCCACTTTATCTGATGTCGCTAACCAACTAGGCTATGTCATACCTGCACTTGAGTAAACCACCGTGGTATTCGGGGCTATCAGACAGTTGATGAGCCACCTTTGTGACAATAGCCCCCTGACACACAGTGGTTAGACAAAAGGCATGTCTTGGCATTTAATGTTTATGACATGGAGACAACTAGTGCATTAGATATTTAATGTTTGTGACATAAAGTATGAGGAATGTTTTTCACAGGCATTAATGGCGGAGTTGCCTCGAGGATGGTGTGGGAGGCTATTTAAGGATCCCAACCACCTCAGAGGAGAGGATGATCTTTTTTAGAGTTCAGAAGTTATTACTAGAGATAATATACATCAGAGAGGATTATCACAAACTATAGAGTTTTACTCACCCACCATTGTCATTTATTACGAAGCTTTTAATACTTGACAGAGATTCTTGAGGGTGGTTGGTGTGTTTAACTGCCTGCCAAGGTGTATTCAGGGTGCTTACTTCTCTCTCCCTCTAGCTAAGTTATTTCTAAGTTCATCACTACCTTTTGAGTTATACACGAGATATTTGTGAGTTCAAACTGAGTCTATCTTCATTGAGTCGTGTTTGTATGTCCTGTGGTTAATCAATAGTGTTGCTATTTAACTTATCATTATCGTACTCAAAAAAAGGTTACGCCTCCATCTTATCTAAACTACCCTCTTACATTTGGTGACTCTACTGGGGAGGCATTCTTCTAAGCAAGGAGTATGGCGTAAGATAATGTTAATCGAACGCTTAACTTTGATGACATTCAACATAATGAAGAACAGGCAGCAAGAGAACTGGAGGCTCTAAGGGATGGGGCCCCTCGAATAGAGGAACCTCCAGTTCAGGCGACGACATGCATTCCAGGGGTAACACAAGCTTCCACGAGTGCAAGGTTAGGACCAGCCCAGGTGGCACTCCACATGAAAAAGCTTATGAGTTTTTTCAAACTCCGGTAGCTTCAACAGTGTTGGAAGGATTTGAAGCCAACTCCTTCGTAACACCAGGGGCATCCCCAATAGCCCCACTAAGTGCAGGCGTAACGGGAACAGTATCAGCAACTATACCCTTTGTTGTGAATCCATCAGTGGGAACCTTAGGAGTATCAATGGCTGCAACTGTGATGATTGCTCCAGTTACAACGGGCACTCAGCCTATGGTCTCATAGGTTGTTTCCCCAGTAGCATCACCTATGGAGGAAATGAGGAAGGAGACGCAGAAAGAGATGTTGTTGTTCATGCAAGCCTCCTCGCCATCTGCTGGCGAGGTAGCTTCAGTTTATGATGACTTTCGAACACCTTACCCCCAGGAATACAACGATGAGCCCTATCTAAAAGATTATATTCCTCCTATTTTTTAAAAATACACAGAGAACGGTGGAAACCCGAAGGAGCACATTAAGCTCTTTATTGAACACTTGGGGGCGCATTGTAATAATAATAAGCTCTAGTTGAGAGAGTTTTATAAATCCTTAACCGATAAAGCATATACCCGGTATTCTCATTTGGCTCCCAAGAGTGTTTCTACATGGGAGGAGATGCATGCTTTGTTTGTCCAGAAGTTCTTTCTGGCGAAAGATGAGTTCACTTTGACCCAACTGGGGAGGGAGAAGCAACGACCCAGGGAAGAAGTTGTGGCGTATGTTCTAAGGTTCAGGGAAAGGTCCCTCGATGTGAGGGAGGAGGACAAAGAATCCAAGTTATTACAGATTTGTGCTGAAGGGCTTCTTTCTGAGTACATCTGTCATCTCATTAATGAAACGTGCGAGGGGACTTTTTTGGCATTCATAAAAATAGCAAGAAATATCTCCTTGGTGGTGTGACAAAATCCAGTGGTGGTGCCCATGATGTTTAGGTAGCCGATACAACCTGTGGGAGGGAGGTCTCAGCCCCCATGGGTAGGGTACATCGAGAGAGCAGATGGGGGCAAGGCATCGAAGAAGGATAATAAGAGGAAGTTTGGAAGAGACAGGGAGGACCCACCACTATTACCTTGTACAGTGAAGGAGGCTGTCAGCTATTACAATGCAATGGTCCAAGGAGGAACAGTCTACGAACCAAAGGGCATTCCTGTGGGGGAACCCAATGCGATAACGAGGGAGGATCCCAAATATTGCCAGATTCATCGAAAGATCCAGCATCCAATAGAGAGATATTTCACGCTGAGGAGAATCATCGATAAGTATGTGAAGGCAGGGACGTTTCAAATCCCTCCGCAAAACGTTAACCACAACCCAGTCCCAGCACATGGGGCCAATTTGGTGGTGGCTTATGATGAGTAAGCAGAGAGAGAAGAAAGAAATCCAACTATGAAGTGGGGAGATTTCAAAGAATCTCTAGAAGATTGTATAAAGGGAATGGCTAATGTAGTACTAGCCTATGATGAGGTAAGCACCAAATACGTGGAGGATGTATACATGATTGAAGGTGAGGAAGAAGACCCAGTCCTAGAGTACTGTGCCATTTCAAAATCCCAAAAGTTCACCTGGTTCTTCAACCAAGTGGGGATACAGGGGGAGAGTAGGTTGGAGATAACCCAGGCAATACTTGATATTTCGAGGAAGAACGCAATCCCTTCACTAAGATGGAGGGGACCCATGGCCAGGTTAGTAAGAAGGTTTCTGTCAGAAGTAACTTTCAGCTATACAGATAGGGCTGTAAGATTCCCTCATAACAGACCATTATATGTGACTGCCAAAGTCAATGGAATTAGTTTCGCAAGGACTCTTATGGATGGGGGAGCTTCCATCCATATTATGCCAATCAACTCTTTTCACGCAGCTAATATTTCGGAGGAAAAGTTGGTCCCCATGCCTTTGGTGATTTCAGGATATGACAACCAGCCTTCCAAATCCATTGGGTAAAATCTGAGTTCCCATATCAAGTTCCACATAATAGAGAGTGCAACTTTATACCATCTACTAATAGGAAGAGTGTGGATGCATAACCAAAGGCTAGTTCCCTCGACATACCACCAATGCGCTAAGGAAAATATCAAGGGAACGGAGGTGACCATTAGGTCAACAAATAGGCCGTTCGTTGTCGAGGAAGCCCACTTAGTAGACGCGGCATTTAATACAGAGTTGGAGGAGGATGTCCGGGTCTTAACGAGAAGAATGGAGGGAGCATGGGTTCCCTCGATCAGAGAAAGGATGGGGACTTTAAATGAACAGAATAAAGAGGTTGCAAGCAGCGCAAGAGTGATGACCGAAGAAGCTCACTCGATGGCCCCTCGACCTTAAAAAATCTGGAAGCAGCTCAAAGACACGATGAGGCCCAAAGTGGATCCGACAGAACATGAGGTCCAACGATAAAGCGTGCTGAGCCAGTTCTCAAGAAAAAGAGTGGCTGAGGCTTCTAGAGAGAATAAGAGGAAGTCATCTACAGTTACCAATAGACAGTGCAAGAAGGTCGTCACCGAAGAAAGAAAGGTGATATATCGATTATAATGGTGCGAATGGGCGGCTCAAGAAGCTGACAATGAGGCTGACCGAATGTATGAGTGATTCCTAGTGGATCAGCGGGGACAGTATATGGTGAGAGACAACTCCAACATATAGGAGGTTATGGAGGAAGTCGCCAAAGAACCAGAATACATAGCGGATCAACCGAAACTGCAGGCACAAGAACTGGAGAAGTTGAACCTGGAGAAAGAAGAGGAGGACCCAAGGCCTATTTTCATCGCGAAAGATCTCAATAAGGAGAAATGAGAGGCTTTGCTTAAGTTGATTCGGGAGTTCATAGACGTTTTTACGTGGAAATATAAGGAGATGGAAGGACTGGATGAGGGAGTCAGCTGCCATAAATTAAACGTAATGCCTTCAGCCATCCCGGTGAAAAAAAATCAACGAGAACGTACAAACCTTAGCTAGACTTGAAGATTAAGGAAGAAGTCCATCGGCTATTAGTGATAGGATTCATTAAACCGATATAGCACCCTCTTTGGCTGTCTAGCATTATGCCGATGGGAAATAAAGACAAAAACCAGATAAGGATATGTGTGGACTTCAGAGATTTGAACAGAGCTTGCCCCAAAGACAAGTTCCCTCTACCTTCCATCGATAGCTTAATAGATGCAACGACTGGTCATGATATGTATAGCATCATGGATGGGTATGTAGGGTACAACCAGATCAAGATGGACTCCATGGACGCAGAGAAAATGGCATTTAGGACCCCGCTGGGCAATTTCATGTACAGAGTAATGTCGTTTGGACTCAAGAACGCTGGGGCTACCTACCAGAGAACAATGATGGACATTTTTCATGAATTCTTCCACAAATTTATGGAATTCTATGTGGATGATTTGGTCATCAAATCAGGAAGGAGGAGTCCCATCTGGGCGATTTGAGGAAGGTGTTTGCCCGATGCAAGAAGTATAAATTGAGGATGAACTCACTGAAGTGCATCTTTGGAGTAACAAATGAGAAATTTCTAGGCTTCGTGGTAGATAGGCAAGGGGTGCAGATGGACCAGGACAAGTAGCGAGTGATCTTGGAGATGCCAAGTCCAAGAACGATGAAGGAGCTGAAGAGTTTCCTTGGTAAAGTCTCCTATCTTAGGAGATTTGTGCCTGGATTAGTCGAGATGACACATCCATTGATGCAGCTGTTACAAAGGAACACGAAATTCAAGTGGGAGGAGGTTTACCAGGATTCATTCACGGGGCTGAAGAAGCTGCTCGTTTCACCACAAATCATGGTTCCCCCATAGGCAGGAATATCGTTGCAGCTATACCTCACATCGACCATGAGGTTTATGGGAGCTTTGTTGGCATAGGTGATTGATGGGGAAGAACGACCGGTCTACTACCTCAGCAGGGTCATCCATGGGCCAGAAGTCAGATATAGTAGCTTGGAAAGGCATTGTTTAGCCTTAGTCTTTGTAGCACAAAAAATTAGACATTATATGTTGTCATTTACAATTCATATTTTAACTAAATGTGATCCTATTAAGTATTTGTTGGAAAGAACTATATTGATTGATCCTCTCCGAATATAACTTGAAGTGTGTGGTTCCTCGTGCAATCAAAAGCCAAGCGTACGCTGATCTGTTGGAAATCTTCCCCTCGGAAATGTTTGAACCACCTAAAGAAAGTATTCCGGGAGATGATTTGCAGGCCAATCACCAAGACACAATGAATGAGGAATGGACAATGCAGTTCGATGGATCTTCGGAAGAAAAGAAAGGAGGAGTAGGGGTTATTCTTTCAAAAGGAATGGAGGAGAATTGCCTTTCCTACAAATTAGATTTCCCTTGTTCTAACAACGAGGCAGAATATGAAGCATTGGTGGTGCTAGAGGATCTTCGAAGGGGGGTTAGTTCACTTTGCATCAAAGGTGATTCAAATTTGGTGGTTCAGCAAGTGAATGGAGAGTACGCGTTAAAACACATGAGCCTGGCACTATACAGAATAATCATTCAGAGGCTCCTCTGCCAGTTCCATCGGACCAAGATCAAGAGACAGCCCAGAATTATGAACCGTCACCCAGACGCCTATGCCACCATTGCCCATAAGATGTTCATGAGGAATGATACAAATACCATTGTGATCCACCGAAGAACAGCTCCTTTGGTAGTACAGTCAATTCTATCGATGGTGGAGGATACAGACTGGAGGGCAGAGATTAGGAAACAACTGGAATCTAGGGAAGGAACGATGGGGCTAATGGAATTAGCCCAATAATTCACAAGTCAAAGAAACCTTTACTTCAGGAATGCATGAGGATGGTTATCAAGGCGCATCGATCCAGAAAAGTAATAGTGGAGATTGAAGAGAACACATGAAGAGCACTGCGAGACAACTGAGATAACCCTCTATCGAAGAATTCAAAGAGATGGGTATTTTTTGCCTAGAATGAAACAGGACGCAGTAGAGCTACAAAAGAAATGCGACAAATGCCAGTTATTCTTCGAAGTAGCTGAATGTCATTTCGTGGAAGCTCAACCTGGTTGGAGATAGCCGTACATTGACTTCATTAGAGATGGAGTCGTCCCAATAGAAAAGATTGACACGATGGGACTTAAACAAAGGGCCCCCAGATGTTACGTTCAGGAGGGACAAATTTATCGAAGGGGATACTTCAACAAGACATTACGTTGCATCATGAAGGAAGAAGTAGCTGAGGTCCTCAAACAGGCGCACGATCCAGATCACATAGGAGGGGACAAGTTATATGAACAATTAATGACGTTGGGGTATTATTGGCCAATAATGGAGAAAGACTCTACTAAGTTCGTTCGAAAATGCAAAGATTATAAACTTCCTAGAAATATGATCCATGCCCCATAGGTGGACCTACACTCCCTGGTAATGCCTTATCCTTTTTACACTTGGGCGTTAGACCTGGTAGGGTCAATGCACCCTTCGTCAAAGGGGAAGATATGGATACTAGTAGCAACGGAGTGCTTCACAAAGTGAGATGAAACGATACCACTACGAAGGGCAACAGCGGGGGTGGTGAGAAAATTCATTAGAGAATACATCATTTGACATTTTGGGATCCCAAAGGTTATCCTTTCAGACAATGGAACCCCCTTAATCAATTCAGAAGTAACGATGCTCACAGATAAGTACTCCATTGTTCATCATACTTCGACGGTGGCATATCCAAAGGGAAATGGTCAGGCCGAAACAACTAACAAAACTTTTGTTAATATCCTCGCTAAAACGATGGAGGATTTCCCAGAGCGTGGGATGATAAGATACCAGTTGTATTATGGGCGTATCAAACAACCAAGAGGAAGCCTATAGGGTATACTCCGTTCTCCCTCATTTATGGGGCTGAGGCAATCCTTTCGATAGAGTCAGAAGTTCCCTCTTCTCGATATGCCTTGCGAAGTAGCATGCTCCCTCAGAGTAGACATGTGCAGCTTGAAGCTTTGGATGAACATAGAGATAATGCGATGCAACACTTTCGAATGTATACGAAATATCTTTCCAAGGCATACGATAACCTAGTAAGACCGAGGAAGTTCATGGAGGGAGACCTAGTGTTAAAAGTAGCAGTGAAGTACATTAGAGGGTTACCTCTACCCAAGTTTGCAGGAAATTAGGAGGGAACTTTCATTGTAAAAGAATATCATGACTCAGGTTATTGCTTAATTTCTAGGATGGAAGAAGATAAATCACTCAAGATTAACAATAAATGGTTGAAAGTCTATCATGTGTAAGCAATTAGGTCTGGACCACTGATGTATCTAGCCGTTGTTATGAATACACAACCTCTTTTTATAATGAGTATGCAAGTTATTTTTATTATAACTCAAGTGGAGATGAAAGAATTATAAAACTTCATAATATACGCAAACAGTTGTAACACAAAGAAATGACATGGAAAACATATATTTTTTCTTCATTCATAAACTTTGGGGCATTACAAAATTGGGAGCTATTTCCCAAGAATTACATAGAAAGAAGAAAAGAAAATATTTACAACAAATCATTTACCTAAGAGGAACCAACGATCTAGATCAGAGAATCTCCCAGAAGGCCCGAATAAGCTGCCAGGCAAGACTGTTGGGCATTTATAGAAACCTCCAGCCTCGTTTGCGCTTATGTACGCTTAATGAGGAGCTTCTCTCACTTCAACTTTGCCAAGCGCGGAGCTTCTTAGAGGTCCCCCACCTCTTTGCCAACGGCTTCAAGAAGAGGTGATAACTCGGACAACTTAGCTTCCTCATCCGATAGTTCCTCCTAATATTTCCGGAGTACTTCCCTCTGGCTACCCAGTCGCTGGCTCTTCAACATTTTTAAATGTGTGATTAGCCAATCTAAACGAAAGCCACCATGACCCAACTCCTTCAGGTGGCCTAGGAATAGGTTGTGGAGGGCTCTGGTAATGTTTGAGGTCGGAGTACTAGAAATCTCAGCCGCAACGGTAGCCATGCCCTGAAGCCTGTAACTCATCCTAAAGATGTTGGAACGCTAGAAATCCACGGTGAATGTTTCAGGATGATGGTTTGCGAGCTGCTCAACTACCAAGCGATGGATGGCAGGCATCTGAGGAGAACGTTGAAGCACGATCAGGAAGAAGGCATGAGGAGCCAAGTCGGGCAGAGGAACCCCATTGCCAGATTCACTCTCAGCAGCGGCACTGGTCGTGGAACCTTAATCATTGCGACTGGAGTCTTCTGAAATAACGGGTTCTCGATGGGGTGAGGAGATAGGCGAAATAACTTATGGAGAATCCTCCCGAGCAACCTGAGAACAGTTAGAGGAAATAATGGTTTTATGAAAAATCTTAACAATTGTTTTCATTGTTAAGTCATCGATATCGGTGGAGTTTATGAGAAATATTAATAAGTGTTTTCATTGTTAAGTCACTGATATAGGTGGATTGTATGAAAAATCTTAACAAGTGTTTTCGTTGTTAAGCCACCGATATAGGTGGAGTTTATGAAAAATCTTAACAAGTGTTTTCGTTGTTAAGTCACCGATATAGGTTGAGTTTATGAAAAATTTTAACAAGTGTTTTCGTTATTAAGTCACCGATATAGGTGGAGTTTATGAAAAATCTTAACAAGTGTTTTCATTGTTAAGTCACCGATATAGGTGGAGTTTATGAAAAATATTAACAAGTGTTTTCGTTGTTAAGTCACCGATATAGGTGGAGTTTATGAAAATCTTAACAAGTGTTTTCGTTGTTAAGTCACCGATATAGGTGGAGTTTATGAAAAATCTTAACAAGTGTTTTCATTGTTAAGCCACCAATATAGGTGGAGTTTATGAAAAATCTTAACAAGTGTTTTCGTTGTTAAGTCACCGATATAGGTGGAGTTTATGAAAAATCTTAACAAGTGTTTTCATTGTTAAGCCACCAATATAGGTGAAGTTTGAGATGCTAAGAAATGCAGAAAAATTAGCAAAGTACCTCCATAGTAGCAGCAGCGATAACAGGAGCCACCGTGGGGGCCTCAATGGCGCCCCTATCTGAAGAAGCCTCAACGGTCGGTAAAGTTCCCTCGCTAACAAACTCTACAAAGGCCAACGAAGGAGTTTCACTGAAAGAACACAAAGAACCACCACGCGGGGTAGAAGCATCAAACTTGGCCTTGAAAATAGAAAATCAACTAAGAGCAAAGGGTGGGGTAAGGCTTGGCGAAAGGTGAAAATACAAAACCAAGTGTTAGACATAAGGAACAAGTACAGGAAAAAGGCAGGAATACATCTAAGTGTTACTAACCCACGTTATGGCACAAAAAAGGGAAATCGCAGTTATAGGTCTTGTCACCATGGTGGGAAGAAGAAGGTCAGCTAATAAGGACGCCATATCAACCTAAGGAATCTAAACATATCAATATTTCAGCATGTTAAACAGAAAGAAAAGGGGTGGAAGAGAGAAAAAAATGTCAGACCTAACAAGTAATAAATAATATCTTACCTCGAGGGAACTTTTCGCGGTTGGAACAAGGGGCAGAAGAACCTCCGTCTGAGGTGCTAATTCAAAAGAAGCTGGGGGAGTGGTCTCCGGTTAGGAAGATATTCTAATAGATTCAACGGTATCACCCCCCGCAGCAGCATCTTTAGCCCGTTGGGAGGATAAACAGTGAGAGACGGTAAAACCTATCATGGGGGAATAGGGAGGAGTAGTATCGGCTTAAGAGACACCGAAATGCCCCTCCACAAAATGTCTTATGGGGGAACTAGGGGGACTGGGCCTTTCTTCAACTCCCTGCACCAAAGTTATCAAAGAAATAACCAGATGCAGCTTGCCTTAAGAAAAGGGGAACAAGAACAAAACATGCACATATACCTCAGATCCAGAGGGAGAATGAGAAGGTAAACACTGGTGAGGGTAGAGAGGAGGCAATAGCAGCAGGAGCTGGGACGAGATGTATCTCGGGCATCCATTTCTTCTGAGACTTGGTACCCAGAGTTTTCTTCCTCGTGCCCATTTCACCAGCACCATGAGGTACCCTCGAACTTTTTCTCCTCTTTGCCGTTGGCTCAGTTGGATCAACCATGACCGTGGGAAAGGAAGCTGAAGGAGGAACAACAGGGGCATGTTGCTAAAACTCAGCATTTATTCATTCTACCTCAGCCTGAACTTGCCTTCTCCATTCCTCGTCCGTTTCTGTAGACATGGGAGGAGGAACAGAGGCAATGGGGAATTCCTCTAAAGGAGCTTGGTCTTGGGACTTAGATTTTGAGGAAGTCCCACCCTTGGACTTCCTAATCTTTTTGGCTAGTGGATGGGAAGGCCCTTCGCCAGTAGCAGCTTCGGCTGAGGGGGCAGGCGATTTTAGCAGTTACAATGACCTTGGGATTCGGGGTAGCAGTAGGGATCATAGGGAAATAAGGGGGTAGCTCCTAGGGAGGTTCTTTAATGGTTTTACTCAAAGGAAACTCAACTCTAAGAACGGATTTCCCCTTGATACCTAGTTAAGAGGCAGAGAAAGAAAGGACTGGGGGATAATGGGGGGACTCTGAATATACTCGTGAATCCTAGTCAGCTGTACCAAATGGAACTTGGTAGCATAAGAGGTGGATATGTCCCCCTTCCTAGTGACACTGAGAAGGGTGACTCGCCCTTCGATGGTAGAAGTCACACCAAGCATCGTTGCGGCAAGATAGAAAGTACAGACTTTAGCAAAAGTGGCCCTTGTGTGGTTTTGTTGAAACACAGGTCGAGGGGCCCCCTGATCAAACCCAAACTGCCTGCTACATCTATCAAGGTTGTAAGGTTCCGAGGTGTATCCCCATTCAGTGTAGGAAGGAAGAAACCCAGGGGTGAACAGAAGTACCACGGTATACAAGGGATCTTCTACAACTAGGATGAACTTTACCGTTGAGGCTGCAGAAGGAAAGAAATCCCAATGATGGGTGAATGTAGACTCGTTGTATGGACTCATCACAAAAGAGTACAAACAATCAAAAAACCCTATTACCTCCTTTCGACTCTATTTTTTATGGAAACATAAGAGTCGTGGGGGATTAATACCTTGGCTTACAGGGAGAGAGATAGACTTAGCGACAATGGCAGGAAAACGGGAGTAAAGGAAGCCCGTTAAAATGATGTTGTTGGCAAAATTGTCCAAGTTATAATGACCCAATGACCATGCCATGTCAATGTGAGTTCGATCCAGCCAGGTATAGAGGTATCCCAAGGCAATGGTCGCTAGAGGAAGGTTAAAACCCGTGGCCAAACGGATGGAAATATTTATAAGGTCCCTCCTGGCTGGTCATTGGGTTTTCCAGTCAGGAAGAAGTGCGAAACCAACACAAGTACGTAGGCTGGTAGTTCCAGGGATGTACCTCTACCTCGGCCCATTGCATTAGTGACATCCTTCGAGGTTGGAGATTCAAAAAAATAACTGATGAGGGGAGTAAATGTGGCTTTGTTCGAAGAATCAGTGCAACTATGGTAGATTGGATCCAACTCAGCTCGATCAGCAGCCTCTTTGGCATCTAGGGCTCAAACCCAAGGATCTCACAGTGCAACTCATCGTGGTATGCAAACTCACCCATGGTCTCAAACCCAAGGATCTCACAGACATCTTCCAAAGTAATGGTGAACTCTCCCCACGTAACAAAGAACGTGTGAGTTGTGATTTTCCATCAGGAAACTAGTACTTACAGCGCAGCATTATGCTTAAAAAGTGTGAACTCCCCAAACCACTAGGCCCGATAAAGACCAACCTTCGTAACAGAAGCAACATGAGAGCTCTGCACATGTGTGTGCCAGGCAGAAAAATGGGATGGCGACCCCCCAGGTGCCTCGAAATCAATCTGAGAATAAGGGAAATCACCACGATCCAGCCTAAAGCGCAGAGTCCCCTCTGGGGGAAGATACCCCCACTTCGACGAATCCTCATCCTCATCACCTAAAAGTAAAGGTCCATACTTGGTTGAGAAATGGCAATCCTTATATGCATCAGAGAATTTATCATCTTCGCCAAAGATGGGAGATCGATGGTAAAAGCCCAGTTTCTCTTAACGAGCAGCATTCAGGGCACTGGCGCTAGGGATAGAAGCGGCGCTAGAGGTTGCAGAAGGGGAGCTCGGCTAAGCAGGGGTGGTGGAAACCTTAGAAGCACTTGAAGAAGCCATATTAGAGTGGGGATGAATGAAATAACTTGGTAAGAAGTGAGTAAAGAGCTAGACAGTAATGGAGTTTTTTCACAAATTTCTCTCTTTAAAGAAGATGGGAGCTCGAAGAAGATGAAGGAATGTCAAGGGTTTTGAAAAAAAGAGACGTTTAAAACCTTTTAAGGAGCCCGTCTGTTGAGTTTCCCACCACAACACGTGCAAGGCCGGCTATAATCATTTCAAATGGACACATGGAATTCCGGGAGGTGTCTTGACAGTTGAAAAGATAGCGCCACCTCATTAATGAAGTGATGTTTGGTAAATAGAAGGGGGTTGCCTTCTTCATCATGTTCGAGTTTTGGCGCCATAATTTTTATCAGACATGTCTAATATACTCCCAATGGCAAAGATATCCCAACGGTTCAAAAAAGCTACGATGTCCCCTCGCAATAAGTCCAAACGTTGTCTAATTGTGCCTCATCTACATCGAGAAGAATTTCTATTTTTTTCGAGCATAGCAAAACGTTACAGGGGAGAATTTTATAAGTCCCGATGATAGTGGTTGTCCCAACGAAGAAATCACTACTCGCAACAATACCCCAACAGCATTAACGAGAGAATTTCACTTCCCCAGAGCAAAAAGAGTATTTGAGAAGGTTAGTTGGACTTTCAGGAGAATTTCAAATTATAAAGCTAGAATGGTTGAAGCTAAGTGTAAGGAAAAAACGGCGATGTCCCTTCACCAAAGCACCAATAAGCCACACTACTTCGGCGCAGGTACATCGGGGAGAATTTTACTTTTTCCTGGAGGTTCTAAACGCAGTGCTATAACGAAGGAAAGGATGCCAGAATTTTTACACACAGAGGAGGTTCATCAGATTGAGAAGTTTTCATGCCGACATTTCATGTTCCCACAATAAATCTCTCCACTAAGGGGCAAATGTAGAGGAGTCTTGAAGGTAATCCTGATATTAGAGATAATTCTCCTATTTACAATAGTATCTGGGGTTAAGGCGGCGTGGCAACTCAGGGAGGCAGCTTAGCATGGCAACTCATATTTTAGCTTGTTAGGTTACTTGGCCATATTGTATCTTTTATTTGTACTAACTATGAGCTATAAGATTGTAATGATGTAACGACCATAATGATTATGTGTAAGGTCGAACGGTACTCGCGACAGACCAAGCTTGGCAGGGCATGGGAGATCTTTCATGCTCTATCGAACGACCTCGTTGTGGGAACTTTGGAGGGACTTGGTTTGGAGGATTGAGAAGTGAGGCACCATTGGGGCTTGGCCTGACCATCTTAGATACACCTGGTAAAACACCGAAAGACCCTTACCGTGGAACCTCAGGCGAAGTAGCTTGGAGTTCCATCGGGCGTTGAGTTGTGAGCCAAATAACCCTCTACTTAATGTCACATCCACTTTATCTGATGTCACTAACCATCTAGGCAATGTCAAACCTGAACTTGAGTAAACCACCGTAGTATTTGGGGTTATCAGATAATTGGTGAGCCACCTCTGTGACAATAACCCCCTGACACACAGTGGTTAGGCAAAAGGCATGTCTTGGAATTTAATGTTTATGACGTGGAGACAACTAGTGCATCAGGTATTTAATATTTGTGACATAAAGTATGAGGGATGTCTTTCACGGGCATTAATGGCGAAGTTGCCTCGGGGATGGTGTGGGAGGCTATTTAAGGACCCCACCCACCTTTGAGTAGAGGATGATCTTTTTTAGAGTTCAGGAGTTATTACTAGAGATAACATACATCAGAGATGATTATCACAAACCAGAAAGTTTTACTCACCCAACATTTTCATTTATTACGAAGCTTTTAATACTTGACAGAGATTCTTGTGGGTGGTTGGTATGTTTGGTTGCCTGCCAAAATGTATCTAGGGTTCTTGAGTATAAATATGAGAGGTTGTAATTATTGTGATGATTATGGATATTATATGTTGTACTTGTCTAGTTGAGTATAAAAATGAGAGGTTGTAATTATTGAGATGATTATGGATGTCATACGGTTCACTTGCTGAGTTGATTATAAATCTGGGATATGGTTCTTATCGAGATGATTATGGATATTATATGTTGTACTTGCTAAGTTGAGTATAAATATGAGAGGTTGTAATTATTGAGATGATTATGGATATTATATGTTGTACTTGCCGAGTTGATTATAAATATGAGATGTTGTACTTATTGAGATGATTATGGATATTATATGTTGTACATCCCGAGCTAATTATAAATATGAGATGTGATACTTATTGAGATGACTATGGATATTATATGTTGTACTTGTCGAGTTGATTATAAATATGAGATGTGGTACTTATTGAGATGATTATGGATATTATATGTTATACATGCCGAGTTGGTTATAAATATTATATGTGGTACTTATTGAGATGACTATGGATATTATATGTTGTACTTGCCGAGTTGATTATAAATATGAGATGTGGTACTTATTGAGATGATTATGGATATTATATGTTGTACTTGACAAGTTGAGTATAAATATGAGATGTTGTACTTATTGAGATGATTATGGATATTATATATTGTACATGTCGAGTTGATTATAAATATGAGATGTGGTATTTATTTAGATGATTATGGATGTTACATGTTGTACTTACTGAGTTGATTATAAATACGAGATGTCATGCTTACCAAGTTGAATATGGGTATGATATGTTGTACTTATTGAGTTGATTATGGTTTGGATATGTTGTACTTACTGAGTTGATTATGGATATGATGTGAATGTATTATAAGAGATGTTATGTCTTATCAACAGCCAAGAGATGTTATGGCTTATTATAGCCAAGAGATGTTATGGCTTATTATAGCCAAGTGATGTTATGGCTTATCAACAGCCAAGAGATGTTATGGCTTATCAACAGCCAAGAGATATTATGGATTATTATAGCCAAGAGATGTTATGGCTTATTAATAGCCAAGAGATGTTATAGCTTATCAACAGCCAAGAGATGTTTTGGCTTATCAACAGTCAAGAGATGTTATGTCCTATTATAGCCAAGAGATGTTATGGCTTATCAATAGTCGAGAGATGCTATGTCCGATTAATAACCAAGAGATGTTATGGCTTATCTACAGCCAAGAGATGTTATGGCTTATTAATATCCAAGAGATGTTATGTCTTATTAACAGACAAGATATATTATGGCTTATTAACAGCCAAGAGATGTTGAGATGTTTTATATTGTTAAATAGATACGACTTATTGCATTTAATTTTATGCATTAGTGTAGTATTAATACATTCACTGAGCTATTTTGCTCACGATTCCTATGTTATGTTTTTTTTTCAGGTAATGAAATATCACTGCCAAATCTAGGAGGTCGGGTGGGGTTATCAAGGGATGCGTAAAACCATAATTTTAGTCAAATTAAAAAGGGGTAATTTAATTCTACTTATCCTTTGAGCAAGTTTGAATAAGCGCGATTACTTTAAAATTTTGAAAAGTTTTTAGTGTTATGGCTTCATGCTGATATTAAAAAAGGATACTTGTGTTTATTGTTTGGTTAAGGAAATTATGGTTTGACTCACTTTGACTTTCAAACTAAATTATAAGTAACTGGGTTGGGGTGTGTCGACTTGGTATTAGAGCCTAGGTTTTAGAGGTTCTGGGGTGAGGAATGCCTAGATTTGGCAGTGTAAGTAGAATTTTTTTTGAGTCATAAGTAAATTGGCTTTTGTTGACTAACATTTGTTAGTTATACAAACATATTATTGTACTAGATGTGAAATGCAAGGATCTTGCAGGAAAGAAAATCAGATGTTGAGGTTTATTCAGGGATGACAGCGAATACAGGTATTTTTATATGAATCATTGCATTGTTTTATTTGTGGTATGGACAAACATGTCATTGAACGAAAAAATTTAAGGACAAAATGTGGTATACGAAAATTGTGAAGTATTGGAAGTAATCCCTTCTTATACTGGAATATGTAAACTTGAGTAGTGTCACTTATTAAGACATGGTTTGGTGTGTGCCCATTTATGTGGGAGTGTGAGGTACGGGAACCCATATTCCGTTAAAGGATGAGATGGTAAATTGTTAGTGTGTGAATCAAATGAAGATTCACATGGTAAAGGTGAAATGAGAAGATTAATAGTTGTATATGTTTGAATTTAATATGTGAAATGGTTTGAAATTCAATTACTAGTCAATATATCACAATTGATCCGAATATGGGTTCATACTGGATTATGATAAGTAGATGAAAAGAGTAATAAGAATTGAGATGTATATTTTTTTGGTATACGTATATGTAGTGAATATTACTCCTGAGATGTTTTGAAATGCTTATATGAATAGCGGAGTTGAGACGAAGTGTTAAAGAGTTGGAAGTTTAAAAATATTGGAGAGCCCTTTTAAGAGTATATGTTGTGTATGAGTATAGGAAAGATGCTAATCGGGTTTGAATGTCAACAACTGGTTTGGGTGGATATTGAGTTATGTTTGTCATTATACGTACGTGTTATCACTAAGAGTATGACATATAATGAATATGATTGACATTATACGGAGTCACCAAGAAGTATGTCTAAGGATAATGTGCTATGTGAGATACCGTAAGGGGATATGTTAACGTATTTGTATAGTTTATTTGAAAGAAACACGACATATAATAGTTAAGATAAGTATTATGGGGTTGGAATGTGTGGTTAAAGTTTTCAATGGTGATGTTATGTTTAACATCCATGTCACCAAACGGGTAAGGTGAGTGTATTAATAATGTTGCATAAGACTATAATGTTAATAAGGATTGGGGTATGATTATGATTGTAAAGTTATTGTGTCGGATAAATGACTTATAATGGTCATTGTATGTTCAGTTAAAGAACAATCAAAGGATACTGAAAAAGGGAATATAATGAGAAGTTAGATTGAGTTCATAGTGCATGTGTGCGTAATATAAATGAAGGTGAATATGAAATCTTGGTTATGAATAAACATTGAGTGAATGATTGTTCAGTTTAGATATATGAATAGTAATGAGGCTATATTTAAATTAAGAAATTGTAAGGACGAGATTTAACATACTCTTAAACATCAGAAATGATATGGATAGTAGTTAGGGTCAAACACATGTATTTGGTGTTGAATGAAAATGAGAAGATGGCATATAATAAGATAGTCTTGTAATATGATATTTATTATTTGAAATATTGCATGATAATAAGGATGGATCTTAGGAATGAAGGTACGAAGTAATATATGAGTTGGGAATTGACTTCCATTTGTAAGAAATCATTAGATGATTATTCTTACGTGTAAGTGATAAATAAAATGAAGATGATATGAGAGAAGATTTGTCGGGCATGAGGAAATAGTATTCCCAAATTGTTGGTAAGTGAAATTGCCCCTTAATTTCGGGGACGAAATTTTCTAAGGGGGGAGGTTGTGACGACACGAAAATGATTATGATAAACCAGTTTTAAATCATGCTTATTATATGGGATGAGGATAATGTGTTATTAGAATAGATAATGTTAAGTTATTGTGTTTAGTCTAATCCTACCTTCATAACTTATGAATTATTGAATTAGTCACAAACACAAATTTGTCAAGTCTTCGGTAGGAATGTTCGAGTTTGGGACTAGTTTTGGCCACTATAATATAATAATTGAATTGAGTTGAAAACTAGATAGTTGTATATATATGAGTTAAGTTTGTAACACAATAAACGGTGTGTAAAACATAGGTCCGAGAAAGAAGTTATGCTAGAATTACGAAGCAGGGGAAAATATGTCCATTCGTTAAGTGGTATTTTTTCTTATATGTATAACAAATGGATGAATTTCATTGGTTGGAAGGGGGGGAAATCTTGGATGACTTAAGAACCTTGAAAGGACCTTCTTATTCAGCCAAAACTCATCCATTATAGAGTTTGTCCTGAAGAGAGAGAAATGGGAAGTTTAAGAAGAGAAAGGCAAGGAAAAATTGAAGAAAAATCCATAGGAAATTATGAAAACATCCCTAAGGTAATTCTACTTGTAAATCTTGTATATTGTTAGAATTATTGATTTAAAATGATATAAGTAATCATTTGTTTACTAAACATCCATGTTTTGAGGTATACGTATGGATAGATGCGGGTTTAAGCAAAGTTGAACGTGTAAATCATGTATATTGGTTTGATTGGAAACCCTGTGTATTCAACTACCTATAACTTTTTGTATATTTATTGTAATTGAATAATTCAATTTGGATATGAAAATAGACTCATATATGTATAACATATATGAATATTATATGAAAATACCAATAAATGAATCTTTGGTAATAGTTTGAAGTTCATGTATCAAATCTTCCCCAAAGGTGTAAGTATGCACACCAGGTGTTCGATGTTTTGTTTGACATAGAAAATGAACTTTAAAAATTATGAAACTTTAATTTTGTATTTTTCAATATGTTTATGACTTGATGTTCCTCCACTCCATTACTTGCCATTGAGGGAGGCTTCTCCTCAAAAAGATATTAATCCCCTATTTGAAGATGTTCCTGACTTGATGACACCAGATGAAGCTTATGATTCCATAAAAATTTTCAGCGAATCATATCCCAATATCCTATTTGAACCTTGTATATCAATACCAACAGTATGGACCAAGAACTACAACATCTCATCTTAGATCAACCAACTCTATCTATTGGCAATTGGAGGCTCCACAAGATTTACAGCTACTTCGAGACTTTGCCAGTGTGCCATTAGAGGCCATATTCGACACCTTTTTCTATGGTTCAGAGACAGCTTGCTCTTATGTTTCCCAACTTGAAGTCTTGGAGTAAAGTGTGGTGAAGGCATTAGACATGGGTATCTTATCACTCCCATATCACATATAAACCCTTACTGTAATTGCCGGATTTTTTTGGCTTAATAAAATCACATTACATTTTCGAATTCGCGTGATTCGCAAATTATATTGACTTAGTTTATTGAGAAATTAATGAGATTGATATAAATAGGTTATTTTTAATTACATTAAGTTTAAAGAGAAATTCAAAGACGTGTAGTTCACTACGCATGTAAATTAAGCAATGTAGTTTAAATCGCATTAAAGAAATTAAATATAAAAAATTATATTTATATATATATATATATATATATATATATATATGTGTGTGTGTGTGTGTGTTTGTGTGTGTGTGTGTGAGAGAGAGATAAATAATGTATTATAAAAAATATTACGAAAAAAATTGTATCTAACATATACGAATCGATTCGTGCTTGGGCCGAATCAATTCAGCAGGTGCAGATTGTTTTCTCTTTTGAGCTATTAGCTTGTACAACTTATGGGGCGTAAAGGAACTAACCCTTCCATATTTTCAGGCCATGCATCTGGCTTCTTAACCCACTAGACAAAATGGGAACATTATTGAGTGATGAGAGATCGTTAAAATAGAATTTGGGATAATTATGAGAGATGAATGAGAGACTTTGCTTATTAATTGCCTCAATTTTGCTAAGAAAAAGTCATTCCCAAACTTAGGAATTTTTGTCTTCCTCCTCCCTCATTTCAGTAGCCTAAAGTCCTCATAAGTTTCTATATACATCAAGGTTGCAAGACCTCCATTCCGCCTTCCATTATTAAGGGTTAAAGAGGGTGTTTGAGGTGTTATTTTGGAAAAGAAAGGTTTCAAGGAGCTAGGAACTTATTATATTTTCTTTTCTACCTAGGAACTTAATGAATTTTCATCCATCCCTATTCGTAAAAGGAATTATTATCTTCAATAGGTAAGGGTTCTACAATGTTTTCAATTTTGAATCAAGCATGCTATATATATATATATATATATATATTGTAAGATGGTAGTCCGTTTCAAGCCTGGGAGTATAGTAATACCAGTAGAGGCGTAACCCCTATAGGTATGATGATAAAAGATAACCCAAGAAATCTTTAACAAAGATAAGTACAACACATAATATTGTATATAATCAACAGTCAAATTGAACTCATAAGTCTCTCGTTATAACTCAAATAATAATAAAGGAAACTTAGAAGTAACTTATTCAAAGGGAGAGAGAAGTAAGCACCCTAAATACACCTTGGCATGCATCCAACACACCAACAACCTCTAATAGATCTCTTGTTAGCTATTAAAATCTTCACAATAA
Organism: Sambucus nigra; assembly: GCA_949130495.1. Classification (NCBI taxonomy): domain Eukaryota; kingdom Viridiplantae; phylum Streptophyta; class Magnoliopsida; order Dipsacales; family Adoxaceae; genus Sambucus; species Sambucus nigra. The sequence continues at coordinate 382,942,261 of OX422224.1, forward strand.
ATGACAATGGTGGATAAGTAAAACTCTCTCGTTTGCAATAACTCCTCCCCGATATATTATCTCTCTAGCCATAAATCTCTAGAAAGAACACCCTCTCTCAATAGTGGTTGAATCCCATAAGTATCCCCATACTCCTATCTAAGATGTCACATTCCACCTGCATATGAAAGACCTCCATATCACACTTTACGTCACAAGCATTAAATGCTTGATGGGTCAACACGCCCTATATCATGATCATTAAATTTGAGGACATGCCTTTTGCCTAACCACTGTGCGTCAGAGGGCTGTCACAACAGAGGTGGCTCACCGAACTGTTTGATAACCCTAATACCGTTGTGTTTTACTCGAGTTTGGATTGGATAGTGTTTATCTAATTGGTGACATCACCTAAAGTAGATGTGATATTTGGTCGGGGACTATTTGCAAAGCTCAATATACGATGGAACTAAATGTTACTCTGCATAAGCTACCACGATGAAAGATCTCTCGGTGTTTTACCAGGTATATCTAAGATGTTCAAGACAAGCCTTAACACTGCCTCACTCCTCAATCCTCCAAACCAAGTCTCACTGAAGTTACCACAGTGAGGTCAGTCGATAGAGCATGTAAGATCTCCCAGGACCTATTAGGCATGGTGTTCTGCGAGTACCATGTGACCTCACACTCAATATTACAATTGTTATAGCATAATAATCAATGTATTTAAAAATATACAATTTGACTAAGTAGGAATGAAACATAAAAAAGATCTCCCTCAAAAAGTTTTCTTGCTGAGTTGCCTCGTTGTCTTCATATTGCTTCCTTATATTGAGTCTCTTATATCAATTAGGGAAGCTTTATCTAATTCAAATATTACCTTCAATCCCCCTACACTTGCCCTTTAAAGTAGATATTTGTTGTGAGCACAAGAAATGTCTACACGAAAACTTCTCAATCCGATGGACGTCTTCTTTTGCAAACTGAAATTCTTCCTTATCCGCCTGCTTTGCAATTACGAGTGTTGTTGCTTTTAGAAAAAAGTTGAATTATCACTAATGTACATGAACTAAAGCTCTGCAAAATCTAGGCGTATGGCGAGGGGACATCATAACTTTTTTCTAGTTGTTATATCCCAATCAATTCCGTATTCTTCACTACTTGATGGAATTATCCTAAAGTACATGTAAATCATACCCGTCGTCATTCTAGCTTCTCCAAAAATAAAATAGAAATCCTCCCCAATCTTCTTCCTTCCATTTCACCATTGAGTGATCTTGTAGTGAGGATGCATTTTCATTTAAACTTCCCTTAGTAACATGAATTCTCTTTGTTTGCTCTGATTGCAAAGAAAATCCCAGTGTTTGGGCTTTGGTGAATTCTCCCTGATGTATCTGAGTTTTTTCCATCCTCGTTTCAACTTATTCAAAAAAGAAAAAATTATCCCCAATGTAATTCAGTCAAATTTGTCTCCGTTCTGATCTATGCCGAGGGGACATCATGAATTTTTTTAACTGCGCTACGAGCAACATCCTTTTCTTATAAGGTCCAAAATTCTCCCTGATGCATCTTCAACTTGTTTTATCATTGTTCGATCATATAGTATGAGAACAATCTTTACTTGGGCGCTTTGGCTTTTGGTGATATCAAAATTTCTAGCACCAAAAATCATTATTTCTTTTGGTAGTAACCCTCTCTTTCTCCCAAGCTTCACCTCATTAATGAGGTGAGATTGTCTTTGGAACTGTCAGGGCACTCCCCAATGTTCCATGTGTCCCTTTGTAATCTTTTATGTCCATGCAAGTGCTTCTATGGGAAACTCAACCGCCCATTTGATTTCCAAGCGTCTAATACCTCAACACTTATCTATTTTTATCTTTTACTCGTTTATTTGCTATCGTCTTCTGTAGAGCTTTTGAGAGAGAGAATACTTTCTTCCGTAATTGTTGCTCAAACCTGGACCTTATTTTTCTTCTATTTACCCTCTTTACCTACTATTATTCCATTATTTCTAGTCTAATTCTTCCTCTTACCACCACTACCTTACCTCAAGATCCAATGCCTTCCTCATCTGATATCCCTATTGCTATAGTTTTTCCTACCACTATTGCTCCACCTTCCACCACTGCCCCTGCTTTGGATGTCACCGCCCTGATGGAAGCTCACCAAGAGAAACTATGCTTCTACCGTCGCTCTCCTATTTTTTCTAAGGATAATGAATACTCAGCCATATGCAAAACCGTCATTTTTAATGCTAAGTGTGACTCCTTAACACTTGGTGATGAAGATGACAATGCTCCAATTTTGGGTTTCTTCCCCCCCAGAGGGGACTCTGCATTTTTTCTTGACCGAGGCGACTTCCCCTGTTCCTAAATAGACTTCGAAGGGCCAGGAGGTTCCCCGACCAACTTTGCTTCAAGGAACATCAACATGAAGATAACTTATACTGACGCCCTCACCAAAGTTGGGCTCCATCGGGCAAAGTAATTTGGTGAGTTTACTCTTTCCAAACATAATGCAATGCTCTAAGTACTTATATCACGTTGGAACGTTACAACCCGCATCTTCATGGCTGCATGGGGGGAGTTTACGGTGACCCTAGATGATGTTTGTCATCTGCTTGGTCTGAGCCCAAAGGTACCTCCATTTACTTTTATGAGGCTTTAGATGCTGAAGAGGTTGCTGCCCGAGCGAAGATGGATCAGATATGTCAAAGTTCCATGGGATTTCCAACAAATTTAGATTCTTCCCTCTCATTAGTTACTTCTTCACTTTTGAAAAGGACAATTCTTTTAGCTTCACCCCTTTAGAATTACCTCCCTATATACTTTTTATTCTTTCTCGCTTTGTGATGACTAGCAAGCCCAATGATCAACCCCATCGTGATCTCATCAATATCTATATTCGCTTAAATAGGGGGTGCAAGCTCCCTTTAGCAGCTATGGCTTTGGGGTCCCTTTATACGTGGTTGGACAGGACCCACTTAGACATGGAACGGTCCCTTGGCCACTATAACTTAACCAATTTTTCCAACACCATCATCTTGATCGATTTTCTTTACAGTTGTTCCCCCGATATAGCAAGGAATGAGAAACCTTATCAAGTTTATGCATACCTTAAGCCCCATCGATTATTTCAGCTTCACATGAAGCAAAGTTGAAAGGACATTTTTCCCATTATTGGTAGGTCTAGTTGCTTCGTAATGCGGCACTACGATGAAGATATTTTTTCCCAAGATTGGTCTTTCTTTGCCCACAAAGCTAGAACAGTTCATGCCACTTCGCAGGAGCTAATCAACGATGATCCCTCTTTTGTCGTTGTGCTAGTGTTCACCCCAAATTATTTACTTTCATACACTGAGTGGGGATATACCTCAGAACACTACAACCCCAATCGATGTTCTCGCTAATTTGGCTATGACCCAGAGGGTCCTCATCCTATTTTCCAGGAGTCACATTGCAAGGCCACTTTCTCTGAGACTTGTTCTATTTATACATCTTCTGCTGCTTCCTCCTTCAGTTCAACTATTTCTGGCCAAATCACTATCCCACCATCACAAGGAAGGGTGTTGTGACTCTCTTTTTGCCACCAAATACTAGTCGATGGAGCTGGACAGGATTGGGGAATTTATTCAAAGTCCCCCTATCTATCCCCCAGTTCTCACTTTCCCAGTCTCGGAGTTGGGTTTCAAAGGTAACTCTATCCTGGGGTTTGAGTTCCCTCTGAGTATCACCCTTAAGGATCCTCCTAGATAACTACCTCCATACTTACCCATGATCCACACTGCTGCTCTAATGGCTAAGAAAGCTCCAATGCCCAAGAAATTTGTCACTGCTGAAGGTACTCCTAGCGAGGGGCCTTCAGAACACGCATCTAAAAGGGACAAGACTTCAAATAATGGGACTTATTCAAAGTCCAAGTCCTACCCTAAATCCTAAGTTCATGTGGATGCATTTCCTATTTCCTCTGTTCCTCCTAAAATGTTTGTAGATCTGAGTGGGAGATACGTGTGAAGTGCTAGGCAAAATTTAAACGGGTGCAATGTGAGTTTGAGTGGCATACTCATCATGTTCCTCCCCCTGCATCATTTTCCACAATATTGGTAGATCCCACTAAGGGAGTTATGTTAAGAAGAAAAAGTTCTAGAGTCCTCTCTGCTAGTGGTGGCTCTAGTACAAGGAAGAAAACTCTAGGTATAAAAGCCCAAAAGAAACGTGCCTACGAAGTGAAACCACCACCTGTTGCTTCTGTTCCCAGGACTTCTCCCCTTACATCTCCCATTGAGGCCATTACCCTTAACGAAAGTCCTGATGTTGAGCATGGTCCCACTGAGAAGGCTTTTTTATTACCTTCACCTCCTGCTTCGCCCATAGTTATTTCTTCTCGCTCTTCTCCAGAGCAAGAGGTATGTTTTTAGACGCTTAGGTATTTCAAACTTAGATAAGTATGTTTTCTTACACTTGTGAAAATCTCTTTTTTCTATGCAGAAGGTTGAAGGAGATAAACCTTCTCCTATTGTGGGCCCTTTCGTGGGAGGACGTCTTGATATTCCTGAGATCGATGCATCTCCTCCTCATTCTCCCATGATTGGGTTTATTTATTCTCGTCGTTCTTCCTCCAAATGTGCATAAGAGAATGCTAAGAGAGATATTAATTCTATATAATCCGTTGGAGCTTCCCATCATCCATAGGAGACCCCTTTGGATTCTTTTGGGACATATCATTTTCATTTGGTCCCTCTGGACGTTGTTCCTGTACCTTCCAGTCCTCCAGAGGTACTAGTTTTTTCTCTTGTGGATATCTTTTTCACATAGATGTATTGTCTTCTCAGCATTTTCTCGGCCTTCAGGTTATAGCTGCTTCTGACCTTGCCACCTCTCTTGTTGGGTCACTTTTTCAATTCCTTCTGGTGAGGCCTGTCAGTATGTTTCCCCCTTTTCCTAAGATCACAGAGGTAAGCGTACTCCTTATGCCTTTGCCTTTCTTTTATGTAGTGTTTCTTGTGCTTAACACTTTGATATTTATCTATAGTTGTCTCCGAGTCTGACTCCTCCTCGTTCTGAGACACCCTAGTTTCTTATGCTATTGTTGGTTAATCTTCTCACCCCAAACAACGTCGGTGTGACCTTCCCCAACCTTCGCACTTGTGCCTTTTCATGAGGAAGGTGCATCGCCAATGGTTGAGGTTCCCCTTTCTGAAGGTTCAACTGAGGGTTAGAGGGATGTTAGAGTTATTCTTTCAGTTACTACCCCTAAAGTTGTTCCTTTTGTAATTGTTACTCTTGCAATTATGCCTGAGGTATGTTCTGCATTCTCCCTCATCTTTGCACAAGTGTTATCATTATGCCTTCGAGGTGACTTAATAATAAAAATGCACTTATTAAGGTTTTTCATAAACTCTACCTATAATGGTTATATTTTTCTCAAACTCCACCTATAACAGTGACTTAACAATGAAAGCCACTTGTTAAGATTTTTTTCTCAAACTCCGCCATAGCAGTGAGTTAATAATGAAAACTACTTGTTAAGATTTTTCTCAAACTCCACCTATAAAGGTGACTTGACAATGAAAACCACTTATTAAGATTTTTTTCTCAAACTCCACCTATAACGATGACTTAACAATGAAAACCACTTGTTAAGAATTTTTCTCAAACTCACCTATAACGGTGACTTAACAGTGAAAACCACTTGTTAAGATTTTTTTCTCAAACTCCACCTATAACGGTGACTTAACAATGAAAAACACTTGTTAAGATTTTTTATCACGTCTCAAGTTGTGAGGGAGCCTGCTACCGCCGAAGATATAATTTAGTGTGGTTCCTCACCTGTTGCCTCTGTTGATCAAGGGTCAGTCTCTTTGGAGGAAACTAGTCCCAATGATCGTAATTCCATTACAGATCTGCCAACTAATAGTGAGTCCGATTGTGACATTCCTCTACCCAACATAACTCCCCAAGCGTTATGCTAAAAATGTGAGTTTTTCTAAATCAATGCTCAACTAAACAACTACATAAACTAAAAAATTTCATTATACTTGCGGAATAAGGATGGTTCAACTAAACAACTACATAAACTAAGAATAAATTTCTTCGCAGAGTAAAACTAAAGTAAACCAAATTTTAATTTTCTCAAAATTAAAATTGCACTGAAAAATCAAATTTGTGAATTTTTACCTTTAGCCCAAAAATCAATTTAATCCAAGTCCTAAAAATTTGCCTAACCATTAATTAATTCAATTTTTCAAAGGCCAAACCAAATTTTAACACATAAAAATAATGACTTGAATTAAATAAATATTTACCCCAACTAAATTTGCACCAAATTAAATATACCAATTTTATCTTCTACCTAAGCATGCATCTAATGTGAATTTGCAAAAGATAAAATAAGAAAACAACCACTACGCCGTGATGTATGAGGAAAAAACCACGACAGGAAAAAAACCCGGACGGCCCTAGCCTTAAGTCCACTAAGTATGGTTTTATGATTATAAGACATATGACTTACACAACTCGACTTGACTCCGTCCAAGCCCCCGACGCGTCTTCTTGTAACTATCTTCGCCTAGTCGACAATCTCGGAGTCCACTGGAACCTTGGAATCCACCAATGAGGCCATTGGAACAACCGTCAATCGCACCCGAAGCCTTTCTCTGAGTGGGAATGCCGCAGCAAAAAATAAGTCTTCTTCTTTGTGGGATGTAGAAGTAAACCCAAACAACTCTTAAAACGGTAGAGTAGAACCCGGTGCCAAACAAACTCCAAGCAAGATATATATATGTAGGGACTTGGATAAACTAAAATGGGTGCAAACAAAAGTGTTTAAGAATTTTTTTGAAAAAAAAAACACTCAAAACTTGAACCTTTTCATGGAGGAATTAAACTCTCAAAAACTCTCTCTAGGAGATTGTAGAATATGAAAAAGTTGGTTTGAAAAGGTTGGTTCCCTCACTTAGTAATTCTGTCTAAAAGTAGTGGGAAAAAAGTAGTGGAAACATGGAGAAAACTGCTAAAATTGCCAAAAAAAAACTGTTCCCGACAAACTCATTCGAACGACATTTTCGATCGTACGACATTTTCGTTCGTACGACTTTTTCGTTCGAGTGACTTTACTAATGATGTTCCAGTGAGAAAAAGTAAAACTCGTTAGAAGTCTCATTCGAACGACCTGGGATTATCGTCCGAATGAGATTCCAGTTCATTCGAACGACTTGTCACAAAATGGAAAATTCTTTGTAAGCCCAAAACTTTTTATGAAAAGTGCTAAAAAATATTTTCTGAGTAAAACAAAGTCATTAAAACAATTTATAAAAAAATTTATAAAATACACCCAATAAATTTCCAATCTCCTATACATATATATAAAATGCATTTATACCTTAGGAGCATTGGAACCAATGTTGTTGGCGTATAAACGAGACACAATAAACCCGGCATATGATGAAACTTTATAATCTTGGCTGCTACGTCTTAAACTAACACATCATAGGCTTGGATGTAATACACTTGAACACTATCCTATGACTCAAATGTTTTTATCCGAAATTGAGCCAACACTACATTAAGACTCAATCTAAGATTTGTGTCCTTACATATGCCTTATGGTTATTGATACCAAAATTGGTACCACCAGGTCAAAGTGATAATGAGCTCACACAGATATAACAATGGCAGAAAATAAGCAATGTAACAATAGAAAGAGATGAGGCAAAGAGGAAAAACACTAGAATTAAGTGGTCCAACCTATTGAAGGCCTACGTCCACTCTGCAAGTGTGCGAAATCCACTAATGGAGGATCTAATGGCCCAAAGATACATGCACTCAAGATTTCTCACTCTTACAGTCAGTATGACAAAGTTTCAGCGGGGTTTCTAATATCTATCCTTTACAATGTAGAAGATTAATTGTATTTATAGTGCCTTGTTGGTGTAATGTACCCCAAAGCATGTAATCATCATATGTATGAAGAGGCTCCTAATAGCTAATTAACACATGTCCCTCACACATGTAACTAATTATGACGCAATATTCCCTCTCATGAGGGGATAATCTAGTTATAATAGACTTATCCACGTGGGACATGTTATTCTATAACCTTATGTTGATCATACTGTAAGTGTCGTCTGTAGAGGTCTCGATCTGGCCCAGTACGAGGTTGCTAGTGTAGAGCAGAATTTATGCTGGCAAGTGATAAGTGTGGTCACAGTCGAAAAAATTTGGCTTAGACGTGTTATACATGTTATTTCTTGGCATCACCTGAAGTAAAGGATGAGAGTTGTCCTTATTGATGAAAGGCTCCCCCTGAGGTCTCGGCTTACTGGATAGACGAAGTTGTGTATGATGAGGCCGACCCTAGCTTGGAAGAGTCTTGGAATGACCTTGGGAGGGTCCCTGAGAACTCATTTGTAGGTGTAAACAACCCTCGTCCTGAGATGAGGTCACACTTTGGTCATATCAATCACCCCTAGCCCTTAGCCTTCTGCATGAGTAGGAAGCTGAGGGGTAAGAGTTAATGGGGACTTTGATGATACGTCTCTGACGTGCTGGTTGTATACAACTTGATGGATAAGTGAGTGACACATGTATCGTTTCGGTTGGGTAGCGTCTATCCTAAGTTGAACTGGCGGTTGAACGCTTGGGTGTTTGCTCTTCAAATGATGGTGTGTATTAGGAAATGTGCGCAATCATTTCCTAATATTTAAGCCCAAAATATCCTCTCTCTCCTCTTTACCCAAACTTCCCACTCTAAACATTTTGTACCGCCATAAGAGACTTTTATGAAATTCTTAATCTTTCCCTACTCAATAGCTTTTTTTAGTCAATGTTCTTTCCCAGGAGGTTACTCCTTGCCCAAGTAATCCACTTGATCGAATCTTACTAACTTTCTGCCTTTGCTTTGCTGTATTTTCTATTTTTTATTTTTTTTGGCGAGCTTATCAATTTCTGGTGAGGGTGTTTTTCAGTTTAGGTCTTAAATCCTCCACTTGTGTGAGCCTTTTCTAGGTCACAAGTGGTGGTAGAGGTTAGGTTTTGGAGTTTTGGGGAGTTAAATAGTCACCTTTTGCCTTTTTAGGATTGTCTCTGGTGACCTTCTCTGGTTGGTCCTCTGGATTATGTTCTTGGTGTTCTTGGAGAAATCGTTTCAACTTCATGGGTTTTATCTTTAGTCAACTAGAGTCAAAGTTGCAGCTTATTTGCTCCTTTTCCAATTTTCACACAAGTTGAGTCTCGTCCATTAATGTTATAATGCTTATATAAGTTGGACAATGAGTTTCCCATCCTTAGAGATAAGTGTTTTGATCATATTAGAAGGGTAGAGGGTGAGGAGTTCGAGAGTCATAAAGTTGAGGCCTTCCCAATATGTCCCATTTATCCACCTCCACTAGCTATCATATACCCCAAGTTGCTAAACCTAGTGATCCAATTTCTGAGTCATCCTCCGCATCAGACGACCCTATGTCTACCTCTCAGTTGGCCGAGAGTGTAAATTCATTTGAGGAGGCCATGGCCTATTATGTATCCCAAGATGAAGGGTCGGAGGTGGACGAGCCTTCTTCTCATGTCTCTTCCTCTCATAGGGCCGAGACATCAGATCAATATGACTCTGTTCAAATACTTCAGCCTAACATAGCAATTTTTTCTCCAATAGACGCAATTCCCCTCTCGACTGCAACTGGAGCCAAGTTTGCCTAGAGATTCCCTAGTGGTGACCCAAACAATCCTCAGGCCAAGGTACGAGAAGATAATGGTGAGGAGAGTGGGATTGATACATATGTTGTTGAGGAATATGAGAGCACTGTCTCTAAGGATGACCTTCTGGTTTGGAGACACCTCTATGGCATAGATCCCTCCATTTCTATGAGAACCCACTAAGGATGAAATAGCTTTCCATGGCCGAAAGGGTGAGGTCTGCATTTATGAGCATATGTTCATGGTTGCTTCCGAATTCCCATTTACCCAACTATCTGCACTATCTTAGCTCATTTAGGACAGCCCCCTCTTAGCTTTATCTGAATGCCTGAAGGATTATTCTCAACTTTATTTCCGTCTGGAAGATTGTCCACCAAATCAACCTTCCATTTAAAATTTTCCTGGCTTGTTACACTCCCTCGTCTTTTAAGACTCATCTTGACTACTATCATCTCGTAGCTAAGAAGTCTGAGAAGAAAGTTTGGTTGGTCACTTAGACCTCAAATCATAACTGGAAGCCTCGATACTTTTTTATTTATGGGTCTTGGGAATTTGGTCCCAACCAAGTTTGTGGAACCTTTGAGCCTAGGACTCCTCTGAGATAGGCTAAAGTCTCGGCATTAGCCAAAATTGACCCCGTATTGAACCCTGAGGCCTTTGAGAAGGTTAATAAGCTTCATAATCAAGTTGACAATGAGCACTTAATGACCCCATATTATTTGGCTTATATAGGTTTGGGGGTTGACCCCTTAGCCGAGCTTCGTAAGTAATTATTCTCATTAATCGTTGTCTCATACCTTGTACTTGTTCACAGCTGACCTCATTCACTCTTTGAAGAACGCCCAGAAAACACACCAGAAGACCTTCGGAAGATGGTGGCTTCAAACTTGAGTAAGCTCGTTGGCAATCATGGAAAGAATGTCGATGCTCCTGTTCCTCCCGCCAAGAAATCTACCATTGGTGGCCCCAACCAAGCCGATGATATTGGGAAGAAGAGAAAGGGGCGAGCTGAGGATATTACTGCCCTTCATCTATCAAAATAGGTTCGGTCTAACTAAGAAATTCTAATCTCCAAAGATGAGGCTTTAGCAGCTCGTCTTTCATAATTGAAACTTAATGACGAGAGCATCCTCATCCATGCTAAGAAAGCTATAGATGGTGTCAGCTCTCCAGTTTCTGAGGGAGATAGACGTTTTCTTCAATATCTGGACATTTCCTTGCTGGATGAATTTTCCATCCATGAGGCCATCTAGGTATTTTTAAAACTTACCAAATGTAGCCTATTCATTAATTTTATCTCATACTGACTTATCACCATACAATTTTGCAGAGTACATTCTCCCTCCATCGTATGGGAGATTGGATCAACAAGAGGTTGCCTTTTATTCAGAAAGGAAAAAATGCAGAGAACACAGAGAAGGAGCTCATGGATGAGATTTCAAAATCAAAGTCGGCTCTGAAGAAGTCTAAGGATGATAATACCAATCTAAAGATTGAGAATGCTAATACCGTAAGGAAAATGGCCGAGAATAAGCAGGTCGAGATTGACACTGAGGTTAAGGACTCCCTCAATGAAGTTGAAAGCCAGGATATAGATGAGTTCAAGGAATCTGATGAGTTCAGATTCTATGCCTTCGAATATCTTGAGAGGGGCATCAAGACTGCTGGCCGATGGGCCCAGAAACATGCTAAGTTTTGGGACCTACCCCCTGATGAATTTGTAGGCCTTAACTTCAGCGATCCCTGTCTCGGGACTGCTCTGGCCAACATTGAAAATCCGGTCAACCCTATGGAGACCAATCCCATTAAGGTCACAGAGAACAACTATATTGCAACTGAGACTGGCATAAATGATGATGGGGTTGAGACCACCAATATTGAGGTCGAGATCACTCCTGCCGATGGGATGACTCAGCCAAATGCTAATGTTTAAAGTTTTTTCATTTTTGTTTTTATTGGGACGGCCCTTCATGGCCTTGTATTCTGTTTTTTTATAACTCTTTTGTTATTAATGAAGCTCTTTGTTTTCGACTTCTTCTGATATTAAAATATGTTTGCTCTAATTTTTCATTAACCATAATTCACAAGACCTCTCATCCATTTACTGTAGTCTCGGCCGAGAGATAATTTCCACCAAATTAATGATGTTCAATAAATGAACCACAACTAAGTGATTTTGAATTTAAATCCACCAAATTATGGTGTTGTATCACAAGTCCCCTCTCGTCATTTTGAAAGGGTATGGATGAGTGTCATCTCATCCATGCACTGTCATCTCGTCCGAGAGAGAATTTCCACCAAGTTAATGATGTTTAATAAATAAACCACAACTAAGTGATTTTGAATTTGGATCCATCAAATTATGGTGTTGTATCACAAGTCCCCTCTCATCGTTTTGAGAGTGTATGAATGAGTGTCATCTCATCCATGCACTATTGTCTCGATCGAGAAAGAATTTCCACCAAGTTAATGATGTTTAATAAATAAACAACAACTAAGTGATTTTGAATTTCAATCCTACAAATTATGGTGTTGTATCATAAGTCCCTTATCATCGTTTTGAGAGTGTATGGATGAGTGTCACACGTCCATGCACTGTCATTCCGACCAATAGAGAATTTTGACCAAGTTAATGATGTTTAATAAATAAACCACAACTAAGTGATTTTGAATTTGAATCCACCAAATTATGGTGTTGTATCAAAAGTCCCCTCTCATTGTTTTACGAGTATATCGATGAGTGCCATCTCATCCATGCAATGTCGTTACAGTCGAGAGGGAATTTCCACCAAGTTAATGATGTTTAATAAATGAACTACTCTTAATGTTATTGACAATTCATGGACGAGGTCAAACCCATCTGGACTGTCATATCACCAAGAGAAACTTATGGCTACTTCACCACTAATGATGTTTTATATCTTATGATGAGTTGATACATACAAGCAATAAATACTCATAAAAATAGACAACATAAGAGGGAACACTTGGAAAGTTTTATTGAACTTCATTCATTTTTCATTCATCACCTGCTTCACATATACATGTATTATATCGGAATAAAAATGAGGCAATAAAAACTAGAATCTTACTCGTAATATTTTTTGAGGTGGTCGGTGTTCCATGGGTTGATGAGCGGCTCCCCTTCCAGATTTTCCAATCAATAGGTCCCTCGAACTACCTCCTTAACCACTCTATATGGACCATGCCAGTTCAGATGAATCTTGTTGGGCTTCTTCCATATCTTCTTCTGCACCAGGTCTCCTACTGCCCGTGGCCAGGCTTTTACCCTTTTATTATAGAACTTCGTTGTCCTTTGCTGATAGGCATCTTGTCTAACCTCGTCATCTTCTCTTCATTCTACCACAAGATCTAAGTCCAGTCTCCTCTCTTCCACATTCTGCTATGGGTTGTACGTCTGAACTCTATGGGTTGGGAGACCTACATCTGTTGGCACCACTTCTCTGAGACATAGGCCAATATGAATGGAGTTTCCCTAGTTAGAGTCCTTTCGTCATCCTGTAAGCCCATAATAAAGCATACACCTCTTCAATCCATCTTCCTTTGGTATCCTCCAATCTCTTCTTTATTCCATCAAGAAATGTTATGTTCGTCACTTTTGTCTGCCATTGGCTCGGGGTTGGACGGGAGAGGAGAAGAACTACTTAATGTCGACTCGTTCACAATGTTTCTCCAAAGAGATGTTCTTGAAATTTGTTCCGTTATTATAAATCAGGGTATTAGGTAGGCCGTATATACAGATGATTTTTTTCCAGACAAAAAGGAAAGCTTTCTTCTCTGTGATTGTAACCATCAGCTCTGCCTCTACCCACTTTGAAAAATAGTCAATCACCACAATTAAATAACAATAATTATTTACAGCTCTTGGCAATGTCTCGACCAAATCAATCCCCCATACCGCAGATGGCCAAGGAGAAGTAATGGAGGTAAGAGGTTGATGGGGTATGGTGGCAAACCTCTAGCACTTATCACACTTCTTAATATATGCAGTTATAACTTTGGCCAATGTTAGTCACCAGTAACACTGAGTGATGATCCTATTAACTAATGACCTCCCTACAATATGGCTGGAGTAGGACCCTTCATGCACATCCTTTAAAATGTACTATGACTTAGATGGATGGACACATCTAAGTAGAGGAAGCAAGAACTCTTTTTTATATATAATGTCTCCTATGAGGGAGAACTTAGGATCTTTATACCTAAGCTTCTTCCTTTTGGCTTTGGACTCTAGAAATTCCCCCTCTTTGATATATCGAATGATGGCATCCATCCAGGAAGCTCATATACTCAAGTTGAAGAAAAATTCCACAGTAGATTTTTCTTCTTCAATCATCATCCAATGGAAAATCTCTACAGGGACCGTTTCTTCAAATTTTCATTTTAATCATTGAGGCTAACCTTGCCAGAGCGTTGTCTCAGCCATTGTCTAGCCAGGGTATTCTCTTCAGCTTTACTTCACTAAAAAGATTCAATGTTGTCTTCATTCTTACTAGGTACTTGGCCATTTTATCACCCTCGGTCTCATATACCATCAAATTTTGGTTAACAACCAAGCTAGAATTACTATGGACAAGGAGTTGGCCAATATTTAGTGCCCGGGCAAGGGAGATGCCTGCTAGGAGGGCCTCGTACTCGGATTCATTATTGGAGGACTTGAAGTTAAACCTTAATGCATACTCAATATTGTTCATGTCTAATGCCGAAACTTTTAATCCTTCCCCACTTCCATTCTCACATGAAGATCCACCAACGAAGAGGTTCCACACAGTTCCACTTTGAGGAAAACTACCTTCTTCTTGGGTGCCATTCTTGAAGAGGTATCGCCCCTCCTCATTCTCAGACACCTTATTTCTTGTTGAACTCGTCTCTACCTCGGCCAAGGGAGGACACATCCTGATCTTTTGTTCACAAGTTATAGCTTCAATATCTTCAGTATCATCCTTGTCCTAAGTGAACTCGGATACAAAGTCTTCTAGGGCATGCCCCTTGATGTTCGTTCTTAGCTGGTAGATGATGTTGAATTCCCCCAACTCAATTTCCTAAGCCATCAGCCTTCATTACTTATCAGTCTTGTGAATGACCTGTCTGAGAGGATAGTCGGTGAGTACCACCATGGTATATGCCTGGAAATAGGGCTTCATCATCCTCGAGGCGTGGATCAGAGCATAGGCCAACTATTCCATTTTGGGGTATCTTTTCTCGGTCCCTTGGAGGGTCGTGTTGTTAAAGTACACTAGTTTCTGAATTCCATCTTATTCCTTGACAATAGCGGCAATAATGGCTGACTTCGAAACAGCTAGATAAAGATACAACTTTTCTCCATGGATTGGTCTAGACAATAAGAGTGGAGAGCCGAGATAGGACTTCAAATCATGGAAGGCCTTATCATATTCAACATATTTTCTCGATAATTTAAAGAAAGTAAGGCATTTATCAGTAGCTCTAGACAAAATCTTATTTAATGTTGCCACTCGTCTAGGTAGTCTTTGTACATCCTTTATTGTTGTGGGAGTCTTCATCTTCAGCAAAGCTTTAATCTTTTTTAGGTTAGCTTCGATCCCCTTTTGATTCACAATGAAGTCTAAGAACTTTCCTTCTCTGACGTCGAAGACACACTTAGTGGGGTTGATCTTTAACTTATACTCATCCATCATGTCAAAAGTATGCTCGACGTCGGCCACGTGAGTGTCGACCTTGAGGCTCTTTGTAACATATCGTAGACATACACTTTCATTGTCTTCCCAATATTTTCCTTAAACATATTATTGACCAGCCTTTGGTATGTGGGTCATGCATTCTTCAATCTAAAGGGCATGACCATGTATAAATAGGTTACCTTGTCCGTTATGAAACTTGTCTTCTCTACATCAATCGAATCCATAAATATTTTATTATAGCCTGAGTAGGCACCCATAAAGCTCATTAATTCATGGTCGAAAGTAGCGTCTACTATTTGATCGATCCTCGGTAATGGGAAGCTATATTTAGGGCATAATTTTTTTAGATATGTAAAATCAACACACATCGTACATTTACCATTGGCTTTGGGGATGATGATAGCATTGTCCAACCACTCCGGGTAAATGACCTCTCTGATGAAGTCTTCCTTTTTAAAAAAATTCACCTCTTCTCGGATGACATCATACTTTTCCCATAAATAAACTCTTCTCCTATGTCATATCAATTTTTCATCCTCGGCCACATTCAACTTATGGCAGAGGATCCTCGGATCAATACCTGGCATATCTTCATGGCTCCAAGAAATGATGATCTACCTCTTCTTCAACAACCTAATTAGCTCTTTTTTGACCTCCATCTTTCAGGCTTTGAAAATTTCGATGGTTTTTTCCAGCTTGTCCTTATTGAGGACAGTCGATTCCACATCCTTAGCGACCTCACCCTTCTTTAGCCTCTTTTCGTCTCTAGGGTTTAGGGTATCAATGTTATAGGTCATAGTGAACCTTTTGTATTCTTCTCACCCCTCGACTCAGTTGAAGTAGCATTCGCGTGCCTCAACTTGGTCTCCCTAAACTTCCCCTACCCCATATGGGGTCAGGAATTTCATCATCTTATGGACTATTGAGAGTACGGCCTCAAATTCCTTAAGGGCTACCCTTCCGAGAATTATATTTTAGGTTGAGTAGACGTTTTCATCCATGATAAAGAAGTTGATATTCCTTCTAAGACATTTCGACTAGCTGTTTCCCATTCTGATTTCTATTTCATATATCCTGAGGGAATGTACATTCTCACCACTAAAGCAGATGAGTGGTTGATGATATGGAATCAACCTCTTCTTGCTCAAATCTAAACCTTTGTAATAATCCCAAAACATAACGTGAAAAGGATAACCTTGAAAAGCCAACTACCAAAGTATTCATATCAACATTGGCTCTCTTACCTTTGACGGGTTGAATTGAAGCTAAGTTGATAGTCTTAGGTTTTGGTGGGAGAGCCTTTGCCTCTGCTACATGTGATTTTCTATCAGTGACTTCCTTTCCTCCTCCATCAAGCCCCCCGCAGATTATCTTGACCTCACGCGAGATTATATGAAGCCTACCCTTTGGATCAGCAAACTTGGGAGGCAGGTTAGGGTCATCCTCATCATAGTCATCTGACTAATTGTCATCTCGGTCGGTTCGAGGATCTGTCTTACACTTGTTATTTTTCTTATTCTTTTGGGTGTTGTATCGGCCACCCTTTGAATTGCGATTATCTACATACTTTCTCATCTTTCTGGCCTTCAACATCTTCTCAATTTCATCCTTCAGAGCAAAATATTTATCAGTCAAGTGCCCATGGTCCTGGTATAATTCGCACCATAGGTTTTTTTTTCCTCTTGTGAGGAGGAGCCTTCATATTTTTGGGACACCTCAGGGACCGATCATTATTAATCTCATTCAAGATATGTTCGTAACTGACTGTGAGGGGGGTGTAGTCAGCAAACTTGTCATTCGTTGATCTTTTATTCCTATCTTTGTTCTTTTTCTGGAACTTGCCCCACTGCTAGTGCCCTTATCATCCTCATACTTTGCTAACATAGCTTCTTCGACGTTCATGACCTTACTATCCATCGCCAACAGCTAGGACATAGACTTTGGTGGGTCTTTAGCAAGCTTTGGGACTAGCTTTCCCTGGTGCAGACCTCCTATCAAAGCTGCATTGCTATGCTCTCCTCATAATCTTTTACCTCGAGCTTTTCTTTATTCAACCTCGCAATATACTCCCAGAGGCTTTCATTCTTACCCTACTTGATGTACAGCAGGTGATTTGTCATCTTTTGGGGTCTCACCCCAAAGCAGAAGTTGTGCATGAATCTCTCTGTGAGATGCTTGAAATTCTCAATTGAACTCTTAGGGAGCAAGGTGATCCACACATGGGCTACTCAGGTCAAAGTTCTTAAAAAATCACGAAATCTCATCTCATCTCAGACTGAGTAAATGTCTGCAACTGACTGGTATATCTCTATGTGGTGAACTACATTAGTACTCCCATCATGCTTGGGAGTGACCATTGGTGGCTTGAACTTGGTCGGGGTTAGAAAATTAATAATCCTAGCTAGGAAAGGAGAGCCTTTTGAATAGCCCCTTCGTAAGGGGTCTCAACTTTTGACAATGTCTCCAATATTGTCTTTTAACCTCTAGATTGAATCATTCCAGGGCCTCTCGACCACTGCTACAATATTGGCCTGGACGGTATTCTCCCCTTCCACCTCGAACGATCGAGCTGAAGGTTCCCTTGTCACAGACCTCGGTCGGTTGTTCAACCTCTCAACCCCTTATCTTAACCACATAGGAGCTAGCACCCTTATCCTTCTCTCTTGGAGCCAACAATACTCCTTAACCTAGACAACCGATCTTTGAGATCACCCATTGGGACGATCCTTTTAAAGGCCGACCCTCATCTTATCCGATCGAAGGCAGAGCCCCTTGGTTGATCGTCCTGAAAAGTCCTCATGTTGTGTCCTCGACTAACTTAAATAGGGCGTACAGTGTTTCCTAATATTTCATATGGCTCCTAGCATTCAGCATGAGCATCTTCAGCCTCATGGTCGTCATATCGATCCTCTAAGAAGTGTTGACCTAGCCTCCCCATGCGTAAATCCTTAGGGTCAGTAACGTTTCTCCACCGTTGATAAGGTGGAAACTCCTTATGCGGAAATTGGGGTAGTCCTCTAGCATTTAGATGTTTCTCCATATCGATCAGAGTAATCATCTCCGACGTTACCTCTGCGGGTCTCACTAATACATTTTGGCTGAAGGAGACCAGTTGTTCCTCTATCGCATGTAGGCTAGCCACCAATTATTTTAATGCGGCTACCGCCACCTCTACTATTTCTGATTGAGGAAGGGCATGACTAGGGCTAGGTCCACCAGCTGGAGGTGGAAATTTTGATGCCATGTTTCAAATCTGATGGATGAGCCATAAACTGAAGAGTATAAGCTTAGAGGCTCAACAAGAGATCTTTCAATGGTGAAACAGCTCCACAAGGGGAAAGGCCAGTTCACCACTAGAGACTCTAGTGAGTATAAGCTAGAGAAGGGAAGAGATGATAATCCTCATTCCCACAGATGGCACCAGACTGATGATACCAGAATTGGTACCACTAGGTCAAAGTGACAATGGGCTCACACAAATATAACAATGGTAGAAAATAAGCAATGTAATAGTAGCAAGAGATGAGGAAAAGAGGAAAAATACTATAATTTAGTAGTTTAACCTATTGAAGGCTTACGTCCACTGTGCAAGTGTGTAAAATCCACTAATACAGGATCTAATGGTCCAAAGATACATGCACTTAAGCTCTATCTCTGTTATAGTCAGTTTGAAAGAGTTTTGGCAGGGTATCTAATATCCCCCATTTACAGTGTAGAAGATTAAGTGTATTTATAATGCCTTGGGGTGTAATGTACCCTATCCTTCACACATGTAACTAATTATTATGCTATATTCCCTCACGTGAGGGGATAATCTGGTTGTAACAGACTTATCCACATGGGACATCCTATCCTGGAACCTTATGATGCTCGTAATGTAAGTGGCATCAGTAGAGGTCTCAGCCTAGACAACTAATAAGTTGCTGGTATAGAGCAGAACTTTATGCTGAAAATGACAAGTGTGGGCTCGGTCGAAGACATATGGCTGAGATGTGTTATACAAGTTATTTCTTGGCATCGATTGAAGTAGAGGAAGAGAGGTGTCCTTACTGATGAAAGAATCCCCCGAGGTCTGTACTTACTGGATAGCCGAGGTTATGGATGACGAGGTTGACCCTAACCTAGATGAGTCTTTGTA
Source organism: Sambucus nigra (assembly GCA_949130495.1). NCBI lineage: Eukaryota > Viridiplantae > Streptophyta > Magnoliopsida > Dipsacales > Adoxaceae > Sambucus > Sambucus nigra. Next base: position 382,961,751 of record OX422224.1, read on the forward strand.
TGACCCCAGGAGGGTCCCTGAGGACACGGTTGTAGGTGCAAACTATTGAGAAATTAATCATTATATCATTGAGCAAATTTCCCCAACTATTTGCAATTAATCCTTCTATCATTGAGCAAATTTCCACTCACCATCCTCAAACCTTCACTGTCTATTATCTCCGTTGAAATACCTCAGTGATGAGCTATGGGCTCTAGGGTCTAGAAGTCATTATTACTGAGGTGGTCACTACTCAAACGTCCAGCCTTACCAGGCCCCTCATTAATCGGTACCTGGGCAGCTTGAGGGAAATGGGTAAGGATGGTTTCCAACTGAACTAGATGATTAGCCACTTGAAACTTTTAAAGAGAAAATAGTTAGAGAGCCAGAGGGAGCTTTATTTAAAACATGTGGAGGTCCAACGGGCTAAGGAGGTTAGGTTGTTAGAGTTTTCCCCTCTATTGGGAGCAGTTGATGAGGAAGTTCGGGTTGCCGAAGAAGCTCTACTGAAGGCCAAGCAAAAATGTGAAGCCTTATTGATTGAGCGGGCTCAAGTGAGAACCATGTTGTATGACTGTTTAGAGAACATGCTTGAGGGCTTCTTCGGGCTTACCTGGAGACTTATTCTCCACACCTGACTTGTGGTTTCCTCTAGGTTAAAGTCCCTTCTTTTATGTTGTAATTTTTTTTTATTTCCTTAAATGTAAATCTTGAGCAATTGTTACCAATTTTGTAATCCTCTTGAGAATATGAATTAAAGAAATAGGATTTTTACCAAGCACTTATTTGTTATAACTCTTCTATTTATTGCAAAGATTAAACTCTTAAAATTTACAAGTAAACTATTTCTTTTTATCTAATAAAAAAAAAATAACTTATATAATGAATTGCAGCATAACTTCAACACAAAATAAATTTCTAACTGAGGTTACTCTCTTAAACATGATAGACCTTCAACAAATTGTTATTAATCTTTAAATGTTCATCCTCTTCTATCTTGGAGATTAAGAAGTAATCCAATTGTAAGCCTCATTTATAATGAAAGGTCCCTGTTATTTTACAAATTTAGGCAACGGGAGCCCTCGAATGTGCTTCATTGTTGCCTTCAAAACCAAATCCCCTTCTATGAACTCTCTTGGCCTTATCAAGTTGTCATATGCCCTGGAGAGCTACTTCGTGTACATTTGGAAATGTTTCATCACATTGTCCCTGTGTTGATCCAGTGCTTCCAACTTTATATGTCTACTTTGAGGGAGCATGTTACTTCGCAAGGCATATCGAGCGAAGGAACTTCCAGCTCGACTGGTAGAATTTCTTCAGCTCCAAACACGAGAGAGAATGGCATATACCCTATGGGTTTCCTCTTTGTTGTTCGATAGGCCCAGGGGACTGTTGGAATCTTATCATCCCATGAACCCGAGAAATCTTCCATCTTCTTGGCCAATATATTAACCGAGGTCTTATTTGTTGCCTCAACTTAACCGTTGCCTATAGGATATGCCACCGTTGAGGTACATGGATGATGGAGTACTTGTCTGTGAGCATTGTTATTTCTTTATTAACAAATGGGGTACCATTAATAGAGAGGATAACCTTTGGGATACCAAATCGAAAAATTATATACTCTCTAATGAAGTTGGCCACCACACCTATTGTTGCTCTCTTCAGTGTATTGCCTCAACCCACTTTGTGAAGCACTCCAATGCCAAAAATATCCTGATCTTTCCCCTCGAAGACGGATGTATTTCCCCTACCATGTCAAATGCCCAAATGTGTAATGGGTAAGGAGTGGCCAACAAGTGTAAGTCCGTCGAAGGAGCATGGATCAAGTTTCCATGTAAATGGCACGCTTTTGTAATACTCCGTATTTTTATGACTTTTAAATATGGGGATTTATTAAATTTAAATTGTGATATTAATTTAATATAAACTCAAAAATTATTTTAAATATTTACTAGCGTGATGAGAGTTAGTCATTATTGTAATTATTGGGTATTTATTGAATATTACTTAATAGGTAAAGTAATATGTATAATCGAATTTATTAAAATTATCATAGGTGTATATTTGATAATTGTGGAAATTAAATCGGGACGCGCTTGTGTCGTGTTGGGATTAAATTATTATTATTAAAAGTGAATAAATTATAAGTCACCTGTATGATCATTTCGAGTACGCCAATGTGTTCAGAAGGGTCTAGATAGTCAAAATAATGTACCCGGTGGTTTAGTTTGGGTCTCGGGACGTTTTTAAGCCTAATTGGCATCTCAGGAGGGCATTATAGACATTTTGTATTTTTGGGCAATTAAACCCACGAATTTCCTAAGGATATATCAGCCTTTAGGAGTTGTCTTCTAGGGTTAAAAAACACAAAATCAAAGAACGACCATTAGAGAAGAAGTTGGAGAGCTTTCCAAGCAACTCAAGGCCAAAGACTCACTCGTTCGTACCACCACCACCACCAAAACGTAGATCGCGTGACAAGGAACGCAACCATACCTCTTTCGTCCACAAATCAGAAACTCAAATTCCAGGCAAGTATCTATCTTGCTTTATTTTAGTTAATGTTTCAATCACGTTAGTCTAGCGTTGTTTAGAACATTTTTCATGGAAGAAATTTATATTTTTGAGACTTAAAATCATAAGTTGTAGAGGAAGTAGACATATTCTGGACATCTAAATCACACGTAGAGGATAAGCCATGAATTTGTATAGATCTAGAAGCAAGTAATCTGGAAAAGAATGGGAAGAATGGAAATTAGAGGAAAAATTAGGGTTCTTGAAGTTTATGTCAATTTTACTCCATTAAATCATTATACTTGATGAAATCGGACATATTTTACGTAGAAAATCATGTATTTAGGTATATAGTACTTGCAGTAATGTTGTTTGGGAGTTTGGGGGTCGTTAACGGAGATTTGGTTGAGGTTGGAGAGGTAAATTCATAACTTGTCAATGGAAGAATTCGTCATAACTGCTTGATCGATCGATCGATCAAGAATATCGATTAATCGATGGTATCGATCGATCGATCCCTCCAGAAAAACTGCATATTTTTCTTCTTTAAGTTTAATCCGGTTAAAATGCGTAGGAACCATTGATCATCATTGATAGAGCATAATGAATTATAAAGAGGACCAGTAGGGTCTAGGTAGACCCCGTTGAGTGAAGTTTAATGTAGAATGAAATTAGGGGTTAACGGGGAGTTATTCACACATACGAAATCATGCATACGTCTAATAAAAGATGGAGACTCGTGAGTAAGTTAGACTAGAAGATAAGTGAGAGTGCCTACTGAAATTATACTTAGGGAGATAGAATACTTCGAGAGATGAGAAGTAAGTATGGAGTAACTTATATATGAGAATAAAAGTGACGAGTCTGTTATGCGAGATAATCGAGTAAAATGTGCTAAGGACGGATAATTATAATTATGGGTCGTGGGCGCATCTAATTTAGAGATGTGAATATTTATATACATATGATTGTGTGATTGTGCATATATTATATATCTGTGTAAAGATCATACCCGAGCTACTTGCTATCACGGGGGTTTCTGCACCGGGACAGTCTTATCTCGATTGGGCCTTTATGAGGGATAATGACTTGTACCCTAGAAGATAGTATCCTTGATACAGGCTATTTGAGTGATAGTCAGATGGTTCTAAGATACGTGAGGGTATGTGCTGACCTCTTAGTGACTTAAAACTATACTTTGCCTCCAATTGTATGTGTTTTGTGTTAAGATAGTTCGAGAGTGATTCCGAACTAGTATTTTCCTTAGTACGAGTGATACGGGGACTTCATAGCAGAGTATGCCAGCACCATAAATTTTATGTGAGGTGCCGATAGTATATATATTATATGAGTGACTAATGTGTGTGTGTTTGTGTGGTGTATATATATATATATATATATATATATATATATATATATATATATATATATATATATATATATATATATATATATATATACACACTTAAGTATGGGAACTTTCTACTGTGCATAAAAGTAGTTAAGTAATGAATAAATACTCCAACTTTATTATAAGTGTTTGGGAATTTTGTGACATCACTGGGTTATTTTAAATAACATAAGATATATGAGAGAGCTTGATTTTCATAAATTAATTATCTTAGCCATAGTATTTATCGGAATGAAACCTTATGGGAAAGTAAAGTTAAAATAAACTTTTGAGATTAATAGTACGGTAGGCGTGCACACTATATGAGAGGTGAGAATTTCTCAAGAGAGTGTCGCATACTAACATGGTTGTTTCATTAGCCGGTAAGCATTTTAAATACTTGCTAAACTATTTTTAAACTGTTTTACACTCGGGCTCTAACCCGTTTCCTGTTATTTCTTTTCTCTTGTATATATATGTATATATTACAGGTGCCCATCCACAAGGGCGTCATGCTTAGATTCCTTGGAACGGACGCGCTGCAGCTTATGTGGGAGTTGCAGGCCATTGCTTAGACGACCTCGTTGTTGACTCTACTCTTATTCTAGTTCTGATTTTTTAGGGCATGTGTCACCCGTTTCCCTATTCAGTTTGGATTTGTCAGAAATTTATGTTGCTTTATTTTTAGTATTCGGTACTCTTTGGGATGTAATACTTGTCAGGATGATTTCATTTGTAGTTTTTAAACTTGGGATTGGTTTATCTGAATGGTTAAATTCTTGTGTGTTAATTTCCATCTTTAACATTTATACGATTCTTAAACTGTTAATTATTGAAAAAGTTTTCATAATGGAATTAAATGAAATAGAAATAAGGTTTAAAATTTTTTTGACACTTAGTTTAATTATTTATGGTGTTTAAACTGGTTATTTTATTTTACGACAGTGATGCTAAGAATGAACCAACCATTTACCTTGATTTTAATTTAATAAAGGACTGATCACCCGGTATTTAATTAGGCGGGGTGTCATAGGTGGTATCAGAGCATTAGGTTCTAGTGTTCTTTTGGATCTGTACGACTTATTTCTCTTCCAGCTTAGCGTCCTTGATATAGAGCCCTATTTTTAGGACTGTTGTATCCTTGTATTTATGCTTACGTCTTCAGCGATTTGAGATTTGGTAATAACTGTAGACTAATAGATTTCCTTCTCGTTTTAGATGACTTCGAGATGCGTACCCCGAGACAGGAATTCCCAGGCCGAGTAGCTAGCAGCTCCAGCTCAGGGAATGGTGAACTTAACTAAAGTAGTCGCTATTGTTGCTTAGACGGTGAATGCCGCATTAGTAGTAGTGCAGCAGGCTCCACCCCAGATTCAAGTAGTGGTGCCAGTACCAGCACAGCTTCCATCTATATGGGAGCGAGTTAGGGATGCCTTTCGGAAGGCACATCTCAAAATTCTCGGGTAGTCCGGATATCGTAGTCGCCATCCAATAGAAAAAGGATATCCAGAGGCATCTGCGCATGTATGAGTGCACTGATGTGAAGAGATAGCTTTTGGCTTTCTTCAAGCTAGTGGGAGTCGCATTGCAGTGGTGGGAGTCCACCACCACCTTGGACGAGAGGGACAGCATCATGATTCACTCATTTTGGGTGCGGTTTGATCACAAGTACTTCCCATCCGCCATGCAGACTGAGATGAGGAAAAAGTTGCTGAATCTGAAGCAGGAGAGTATAACTATTTCTGAGTACGAGGAGGAGTTTGCTAGACTTCTCACTATAGTGTCAGATGAGGCACCCACTGAGGATAAGAAGATACTGTTGTTTGTAGATGGATTAGCCTGGAGGATCCGTCAGCACCTCATCGGTAATTTATCATTGAGTACCTACATTGATGTACTTAACGCTGCTTTGTTACACTGTCAGGATCACCGCTTCCATCTGCACGGGAGCAAACGAGCAGGGCAGTCCATCCAGTAGGGCAGGACAGGGGGCAGTAGTACTGGTGGGGAACCAGCAGCCCAGGGGTAGACCCGTCACAGTGAGTAGAGTTCCCATCAGGGGGACCCCGCCAAGAGATTTCGATTGGGTGACTCTAGACAGGGATTTGGGGGATTTAGGCAGGGCCAGCAGGGCTAGTTTAATCAGCATAGCCAACACCAACAGTAGCAGGGACAGTAGCAGGGCCATTAGGGTCAACAGCATTTCTAGCAGGGCCAGTGGCGGGGTGGTAACGACCAACCGGGTCATGGTCAGCAGGGGCAGAGGGGAGGTAACTTCAGGAGCAGATGTTTCGGATGTGGCAAGAATGGCCATAGGTGCCAGGATGGCCCAGAGGTAGATAGGGCCCCACAGTAGCAGGGTGGCCATAATGAGCCACAGAGGCCACTCTTTCTAGCCGCCCTCCTAGCTCCAGCTCAGGTTCCTGCCCTACCATCCATCCCAACAGCTCTAGTACAGCAAGGGCAATTACAGTACCGACGTGTCTATAACGTCCACCAGGCAGCAGCTCCTCGGGCACCACCCGTGATTAAGGGTACTTTTCCTATCCATGGCACTATGGGTCGGGTTTTATTTGATACTGGGGAGTCACACTGTTTTATAGCTACTTACTTTTCACGGTCCTTAGGGTTATTACACACGACAGAGAGCACTGTGACATGCGTAGACTCACCACTGGGGAATGGGTCTTTGATTTTCTTTATATGCCGGGGTGTAGGAGTAGAGATTGGTAGCTTGCTTTTACCGGCAGACATGCTAGTCTTAGATATGCACGAGCACGATGTTATTATTGGCATGGTTTGGCTCACAGCGTACAGACCCATGATAGATTGTTTTGGTGGGAGTATTATCTTTGCCATTCCAAGGCAGGAAATGTTTTTGGTGGCGATGACTCGCCCAGAGGGAGGATTTTCCACCCATTTGTACTATATATAGGAGGATACCTCTAAGGAGATTGTGATTCCCTTTGATTTAATTCCAGTCATTCATGAGTATTCTAATGTATTTTAGGAAATACTGGGCTTAACCCCCAGTTGAGAGATAGATTTTGTCATATACTTGATGTCGGGTACTCGACCGATATCACGTGCACCGTATTGTATGGCTCTAATAAAAATAAGGGAGTTACGAAATCAGATAGAGCAGCTGTTAGGTCAGGGCTTCATTCGTAGGAGCACCTCGCCTTGGGGAACTCCAGTGTTGTTTGTGAAGAAGTGAGATGGTTCACTGAGGTTATGCATAGATTACCGAGAGCTGAATATGGTCACGATACAGAACAAATATCTGTTGCCTTGAATCGATGACATGTTCGACCAGCTGAGGGAAGTAACCTTCTTTTCGAAGATAGATTTAAGATCGGGATACCATTAGCTTCAGATTAGGGAGCGGGATGTGTCGAAGACTTCTTTCTTGATGAGATATGGGTCCTATGAGTTCAGAGTCATGCCATTCGAGCTGACAAATGCTCCAGCCGTATTCATGGACTTGATGAACCGAGTGTTTAAAGAGTTCTTGGATCAGTTTGTCATCATTTTCATAGATGACATCCTGATATATTCACACACTGAGGAGGAGCATGCAGAGCACTTAAGGCAGGTGCTTCAAACTCTACGAGAGCATCAGTTGTATGCTAAGTATGATAAGTGAGGATTCTGGTTATGGGAGGTACAGTTTTGGGGGCATGTTGTGTCGGAATTGGGAATATTGATTGACCGGAGCAAAGATTCGGCGATGAGGGAATGGGGACAGCCCACGACACCGACGGAAGTGCGTAGTTTCTTGGGGTTAGTCGGGTACTATAGGAGATTCATCAAAGGCTTTTCAAAGATAGCGGGTCCATTGACGAATCTAACTCACAAGGATATTCTGTATGTTTGGGATGATGCTTGTCAGTTAGCTTTTGATGAGCTGAAAGATAAGTTGACTTCGGCGCCAGTTCTTGCTTTGCCCAAGCCGGGAGTAGAGTATCTGGTGTACACTGAAGCCTCTTTACGGGGACTCGGGGGAGTACTTCAGCAGGAGGATAAGGATATAGATTTTGCCTCCCGTAAGTTAAAGCCTCATGAAAGGAATTACCCCCACACACGACCTAGATCTAGCAGCGATCATTTTTTCATTGAGGATCTGGAGACATTACTTGTTGGGGGAGAAGTTTCACTTCTTCACATACCACAAGTCACTGCAGTACTTATTCACTCAACGAGAGTTGAATATGCGTCAGCGCGGATGGTTGGAGTTTGTGAAAGACTACTAGTTTGAAATATAATACCATATGGGAAAGACTAACGTGGTTGCTGATGCATTAAGATGTAGATCGGTGGGCGATGTACGGACGTTTAGAAAGAGAAGTGGAAAGAGTTGGGTCACCAGGATGCAGTAGCCCGTTCCTTTGTATCTATGATGACAGTTACACCAGAGATTGTTATGAGGGTAATACAGGCACAGTCAGCAGATTCGTTTTGTCAGGAACATATTATACGGCTTTTAGCTGAGGGTGCCGAGTCCTATTCAGTAATATCTGATGGAGGTTTGAGGTTTAATGGGAGATCGGTGGTCCCAGAAGAAGAAGACTTATGTCATGCAGTGATGACACTATCTCACGGGTCTAGATTTGTGGTACATCCTGAAGGAGATAAGATGTACCAGGATATGAGGCGGCAGTACTAGTGGAGTGGGATGAAGAAGGACATTATTGAGTTCATGTCCAAGTGTTCTAGTTGCCAGATTGTAAAGGTAGACCACCAGAGACCGTTGGGGTTACTTCAGCCATTGGAGATACCTACGTGGAAGTGGGAGAGTATTTCTATGGACTTCATTACTGGGCTGCCTACATCACAGTGGGGTCACGACTCCATATGGGTTATAGTGGATCGATTGACCAAGGTGGCTCATTTTTTGGCAGTACGGACAGACTATACCATGGACTAGTATGCATAGTTGTTCATTGCTGAGGTTGTTAGGCTACATGGGGTGCCCCTGGATATTGTGTCTGATAGAAACAAGATTTTTATATCGCACTTCTGGGAGAGCTTTCAGGAGGCCATGGGTATAGAGTTGAGATTGAGTTCAGCTTATAGCCCAAAAATGGATGGATAAACAGAGCGTACCAATCAAATGTTGGAGTATATTCTATGAATGTGTGTCCTAGATTTTGGAGGAGGATGGAAGTCGTATCTTCCACTGGTGGAGTTCGCTTACAATAACTCCTATCAGTTCACGATCGGCATAGCTCCATTTGAGGCATTGTATGGCAGGCCTTGTCGTTCTCCCACTTATTGGTTAGAGGTGGGGGATAACAAATTCCTCGGACCTGAGGCGATTTAGGAAACTTCAGCTAGGATTGAGCTCATCAGGAGTCGCATTCGGGTAGCAGAGGACAGACAGAAGAGCTACGCTGATGCGAAGCAATTTTTTTGAGAGTTTAGCATCGGGGACCAAGTATTACTGCGTGTATATCCTATGAGAGGAGTAATGAGGTTTGGAAAGAAGGGTAAGTTAGCTCCGAGGTACATGGGTCCATTTCCCATTATCTAGAGGATTAGGTCGGTGGCATACAAATTAGGGTTGCCAAATCATTTGCACCGCATTCACGATGTGTTCCACATCTCGTCGTTGAGACGATATCTTCGGGATGACATGGCCCATACTCACATCGCGATAGAGGAGATTGATTTACAGCCCGACAGCTCTTACAAGGAGAGACTAGTGGCTATCCTAGACCATAGCGAGAGGAAATTGAGGTCGAAGGTAGTCCCACTTGTATGGGTCTAGTGGGATAATCATAATGTGGAGGAATCCACTTGAGAGCATGAGGCAGATATTCGTGAAAAATATCCATAACTATTTTTACCAAGTATGCCTTATTTTCTGAATTTCGGGACGATATTCCGTTATTAGGGGGGAAGTAAGTAATATCCCATATTTTTATGACTTTTAGGGATTCATTAAATTTAAATTGAGATATTAATTTAATATTAATTCGAAAATTATTTTAAATATTTACTAGCGTGATGAGAGTTAGTAATTATTGTAATTATTGGGAATTTCCTGAATATTACTTAATGGGTAAAGTAATATGTATAATCGAATTTATTAAAATTATCATGAATGTATAATTTGATAATTGTGGAAATTAAATCGGGACGCGCTTGTATCATGTCGGGATTAAATTATTATTATTAAAAGTGAATAAATTATAAGCCACGCGTATGGTCATTTCGAGTGTGCCAATGTGTTTGGAAGGGTCGGGATAGTCAAAATAATGTACCCGGGGGTTTAGTTTGGGTCTCGGGACATTTTTAAGCCTAATTGGCATCCCGGGAGGGCATTACAGACATTTTAATTTTTTGAGAAATTAAACCCACGAATTTCCTAAGGATATATCAGCCTTTAGGAGTTGTCTTCTAGGGTTAACAAACACAAAATCAAAGAAAGGCCATTAGAGAAGAAGTTGGAGAGCTTTCCAAGCAAATCAAGGCCAAAGACTCACTTATTCGCACCGCCACCACCACCAAAACGTAGATTGCATGACAAGGAACGCAACCATACCTCTTTCGTCCACAAATCAGAAACTCAAATTTCAGGCAAGTATCTATCTTGCTTTATTTTAGTTAATGTTGCAATCATGTTAGTCTAATTTTGTTTAGAACATGTTTCATGGAAGAAATTAACATTTTTGAGACTTAAAATCATGTGTTGTAGAGAAAGTAGACATATTCTGGACAACTAAATCACATGTAGAGGATAAGCCACAAATTTTTATGGATTTAGAAGAAAGTAATCTGGAAAAGAATTGGAAGAATGGAAATTAGAGGAAAAATTAGGGTTCTTGAAGTTTATGTCAATTTTACTACATTAAATCGTTATACTTGATGAAATCGGACATATTTTACGTAGAAAAACATATAGTTAGGTATATAGAACTTGTAGTAATGTTGTTTGGGAGTTTGGGGATTGTTAATGGAGATTTAGTTGAGGTTAGAGAGGTAAACCCGTAACTTTTCAATGGCAGAATTCATCATAACTGCTTGATCGATCGATCGATCAAGAACATCGATCCATCGACGGTATCGATCCATCGACCCCATTCCTCGATCGATCGATCCCTTCTGGAAAACTGCGTATTTTTCTTCTTTAAGTTTAATCCGGTTTAAATGCGTAGGAACCCTTAATCATCATTGATAGAGCATAATGAATTGTAAAGAGGACCAGTAGGGTCTAAGTAGACCTCGTTGAGTGAAGTTTAATGTAGAATGAAATTAGGGGTTAACGGGGAGTTATTCACACATACAAAATCATGCGTACGTCTAATAAAAGATGAAGACTCGTGAGTAAGTTAGACTAGAAGATAAGTGAGAGTGCCTACTGAAATTATACTTAGGGAGATAGAATACTTCGAGAGATGAGAAGTAAGTATGGATTAACTTATATATGAGAATAAAAGTGACGAGTCCGTTATGCGAGATAATCGAGTAAAATGTGCTATGAACGGATAATTAGAATTATGGGTCGTGGGCGCACCAATTTTATATATATATATATATATATATATATATATATATATATATATATATATATATATATATATATATATATATATATATATATGTGTGTGTGTGTGTGTGTGTGTGTGTGTGTGTGTGTGTGTGTGTGTGTGTGTGATTGTGTGATTGTGCATATATTATATATCTATGTAAAAATCATATCCGAGCTACTTTCTATCACGGGGGTTTCCGTGCCGGGACAGTCTTATCTCGATTGGGCCTTTATGGGGGATAATGACTTGTACCCAGAAGATAGTATCCTTGATACAGGCTATTTGAGTGATAGTCAGATGGTCCTAAGATACGTGAGGGTATGTGCTGACCTCTTAGTGACTTGGAACTATACTTTGCCTCCAATTGTATGTGTTTTGTGTTAAGATAGTTCGAGAGTGATTCCGAACTAGTATTTCTATTAGTACGAGTGATACGAGGACTTCATAGCAGAGTATGCCAGCACTATAGATTTTATGTGGGGTGCCGATAGTATATATATTATATGAGTGACTAATGTGTGTGTGTGTGTGTGTGTATATATATATATATATATATATATATATATATATATATATATATATATATATATATATATATATATATATACACACTTAAGTATGGGAACTTTCTACTGAATAAGTACTCCAACTTTATTATAAGTGTTTGGGAATTTTGTGACATCACTGCGTTATTTTAAATAACATAAGATATATGAGAGAGCTTAATTTTCAGATATTAATTATCTTAGCCATAGTATTTATCGGAATGAAACCTTATGGAAAAGTTAAGTTAAAATAAACTTTTGAGATTAATAGTATGGTAGGCGTGCACACTAGATGAGAGGTGAGAATTCTCAAGAGAGTGTCGCATACTAACATGGTTGTTTCATTAGCCGGTAAGCCTTTTAAATAATTGCTAAACTATTTTTAAACTTGTTTACACTTGGGCTCTGACCCGTTTCCTGTTATTTATTTTCTCTTTTATATATATGTATATATTATAGGTGCCCAGTCATAGGGGCGTCATGCTTAGATTCCTTGGAACGGACGTGTGGTAGCTTATGTGAGAGTTGCAGGCCATTGCTTAGATGACCTCGTTGTTAACTCTACTCTTATTCTCATTCTGATTTGTTAGGGCATGGGTCGCTCGTTTCCCAATTCAGTTTGGATTTGTCAGAGATTTATGTTCCTTTATTTTCAGTATTCGGTACTCTTTGGGATGTAATACTTGTCACGATGATTTCATTTGTAGTTTTTAAACTTGGGATTGGTTTATCTGAATGGTTAAATTCTTGTGTGTTAATTTCCATCTTTAACATTTAGGGCCCGTTTGGCAATCCATTTCCAAGGCTTGGAATTGGAATTGGAAGCCAATTTCAATTTTGTGGAATTCAAATTGGCCTTCCAATTCCAATTCCAAGGCCTGGAATTGGGTTGCCAAACGGGCCCTTATGCGATTCTTAAACTGTTAATTATTCAAAAGGTTTTCATAATGGAATTAAATGAAATAGAAATAAGGTTTAAAATTATTTTGACACTTATTTTGATTATTTAGGGTGTTTAAACTGGTTATTTTATTTTTTGACAGTGATGTTATGAATGAACCAACCATTCACCTTGATTCAAATTTAATAAAGGCCTGATCACCCGGTATTTAATTAGGCTGGGTGTCACAGCTTTTCACTTTCAAAAATATTCAGAAGAATCTTTCTCCATAGTTGGCCAGTAATAACCTAATGTCATTAATTGGTTATATAACTTTGGCCCTCCAATGTGAGATGGATCATGAGCTTGTTTCAAGACTTTTGTTGCCTCGTCCTTTGTGCATTTTAATGGTCTGTTGAAGTATCCTCTACGATGGAACTACTCCTCTTAAACACAGAACTGTGGGGGCCTTCATTTGAGTCCCATCACGTCATTTTTCTCCGTAGGAACAAATCCATCATTGATAAAATCAATGTAAGGCTACCTTCAGTCCACCTGAGTTTTAACGAAGTGATATTTAGTCGCCTGAAAAAAAAGTTAACATTTATTTCACCTTCATTATAACTCTACTGCATCTTAGTTCATCGTTGGCCAGAAGTATCCCTCTCTCTAGATTCTTCTATACAGAGGGATCTCAATTATTTCGCAGTGTTCGTCATATGTCTTCTTTAATTTCTTCTTTGCTTCCTCTAAACTGATGCACCTTGACAACCATCCTCCCACGTTTCTAACGTAAAGTCTACCTTGGCTGGAAAAATACTTCACTAGCTCTCTTAGTTTCATCTTGCCTTCCCCAGACTCCAACTGCTTCCTGATCTTTCCGCTCCAGTCTGAATCGTCTTCACCACCGAGGTAGATGTTCTTCGTTGTATCACAACCATTGTTGTGTCGCTCTTCATGGCCATTTTCTGAGCAATGGTGTCATAAGCATCATCATGCCTATTCATTATTCTAGGATGCCTCCTTATCTTAACTTAATGGAACTGGTTGATTAGCCATTAGATTATTGTTCTATGTGGCACCAGGCTGAGGTGCTTCAATTTATATTCTCCATTCACTTGATGAACCACCAAGTTTGAATAATCTTTGATGCATAGTGAATGGATGCCCCTTCGAAAGGTCTCTAGAAACCCCAGTACTAATGCCTCATACTTTGCTTCAATATTGGAGCAAGGGAAATCTAGCTTGTAGGAAAGGAAAATTTCTTCCTTTCCTTTTGAGAGAATAACCCCTGCTGCCCCCTTCTTTTCTACCAAAGAACAATCAAATTGCATAGTCCATTCTTCAAGGTTTACATCCAAAAAGTTAGCCTATAAATCATCTTTAGGAATGCTCTAATGGGGTGGCTCAAATATTTTAGACGGAAAGATTGGCAATAAATATGCATATGCCTGGCTATTGATCGCATGAGGGACCACGGGCTTCAAGTCATACTCTGAAAGGATGAGGAACTACCTAGTTTCTCTTTTAATTAAGATAGTTCTTGCCAACAAAAACTTAATGGTATCACACCTTGTCACAATATGTGTTGATGTAAAAAATTAGATCACTCTAATTATTCAATCACAGATAAATAAATAAATGAGACAAAGAATTTTAAAGTGGTTCAGCCTTATAAGAATGGCCTACGTCCACTGTTATGTTATTGCTGAGTGTCTTGGGAATTCTCGATTACCAGTTCTATCAAGAAATTCCGGTCCCCTTATAATGAGGATTGCACAATGTATTTATAGCCCTGAGGCTGTAATGTGAAAGGTTAATACATTAAATGATTTACATATGAAAGGGTAATACATTAAATGCCCCTAAAGCGTGTGCGTCTGAATGATAAGCATTTAATAAACAGTCAAACTGTTGGTTATCCTGTTATTAATGCTTTGTTCGAGGTGCAGCTAGGACCGCCTGAGTTGCTCGGACCACCTAAGCTTCTCGGTGCTCAAGAGTTCCTCGGAGCGTATGAGTTCCTCGGGGAAGCAATGTTCCTCGTTGTAGTATGGTTCCTCGGAGCGTCTGAGTTCCTCGGAAGTATTTGTTGTTGACACGTAGATGGCCAGATGTCTTCACTCAATTGGGCCATGTCAGCAGATTAAATTTGGTACCAACAAAAGCCCCCAATATTTCATAGTTCAAAATTTAAGGAGTAGGGAACATTCTTTCTCGGAATATGATAGCTTTAAATGGTCCTCCTGATTTTTAGGAGTGTTTTCCTTCGTATTTATTTCTCTTTCCAAATTAGTAGAATCAAGCTTTTTTGAACTTTTCTGCTCGCTTCGATTCCCGCGTACTTTTTGTCCTTTTAGCCGCCGGTAGCGTAATCATTTCTTTTTGTAATCATTACTTTTTCCTTTTCCCAAGGCAAGGTATTTAAGCGTCACAGACAATCCCATCGTATTCTAATTTTCCAAATTTGTATCTTCGAGTTTTCCATTGTCTTCTACTCTTTTGTGCGTTCATCCTTTTCATTGTTCGTTGTCAACAGCTCCACTTTTTTTTCTGTAAGATCTTCTTCCTTCTTCTTCATTTCCTTTATTCACCATGGTTTACCCTGTTGAATCTCTTGATAAATTTCGCTCTGATTTTTCCATTCCCTCTTGGGTTGTCTTGGAAGAGCTTTCTGAGCCTTCTGATTATTTCCGTTTGGCTGAGGGACATTGGTTCCCTAGTCTCTTTATTGCTGAGTGTGGATTTTCTTTTCCACCAAACTCCTTGTGTCTAGAATTCTGTCAATACTTTGACGTTGTTCCTGCAAGAATAGCCCCCAACACATGGAGAATAGTTAATGGGGTGCATAGATTAAATCAAATCCATGGAACTCACATAGGAATTCCTGAGATTATGTTTTGTTATAGATGGGCAGTTGGTGATAACACCTTTTATTTAAAAACTATAATGTTAAATAGGGCTTTAGTGGTCAATCTCCCGGATGCCAATAGGGATTATTTTGAGCATGGGGTTGTCATAAAAAATTGGCAACATGCTCCTTTATCTGGAGATGAAGTTTATCAGGGTCCCAGATGCCCTCCTTATGGCAATGGGATAGGTTATTTTTATTTCATTTTATTTATTTTGAAATCATGCTTCTTTTGTGTTTGATAAAATGTGCCACTGATATTTCAATATTTATTTATTTATTTGCAGTTGACAGTAAAAGAAAGTGTCCAAAGGAAGCAGACGTTAACATAAGACATTTGAAACTTATCTGGAGTCTGCATCAGAGTGTTGCCGACGATCACATTAGATCAGCCTCATATCTGCTTCAGTACAAGAGCTACATAACCTCTTTTACTGCTCGTCCAGTAATAAGTGACGCAGAGCCAGTACCAGCTTCCACCAGTTCTTCACCTGAATCTCACTTCCCTTTAAGCGAAAGGATGAAGAAGAGAAGACCTCCCACCCTTTTCGAGAAACCTGCCTCTGGTTTTGGAGAGGAAAAAAGAAGTAAGGTTGATGTCCCAGAACGGATAAAGAAGACTGATGCACCTTCCTCGGCTGCTGTTGTGAAGGTTGCCGAGAAGCCCGCAGTGGCTCCGAGCAGGTCTGCTGCTCCTTGAGAGGTGATTATAATATCACCGACCAAAGGTTCTTCCTTGGTTGATCTGTTCTTGTTCCCCCGAGGAGGCTGAAGAAGAGCTCCTCGGTCAATTTGGCTGACACCATCACTCAGCCCCCAACCACTGGAACTGGGGTTCCTACTTTTGTTCCCCCGAGCTCTGCCATGAGCTCGGTAAAGTCCTGGATCATTCCTGAGGTCCAAGGCACTAAAGAAAACCTTTCTCGGGATATGTTTACCTCATTGGCTGCTCGCCACCTTGCTTCTGTAAGTCTTCTTACTTTGAACTTTTCATCTTTCCTTTGTCATTTCTGTTTCTGACTTACTTTCTTTTTCTTTCACAGTTGACGAGTTGCTTTAATATAATTCTGAAGAAGGATAAAGCAATTAAAGCTTCATGCTCCTCGTCTAGTGTGGAGGGAGCTCTGGAAGAAGCTATCAAGTCTTTGGACAATTCTCGCCAAAAATATGCCACTAACAAGGCTGTCTGGGAGAAGAAGCTTGCCTCCACCGAGCAGGAAAAAGCTCGAGCTGTTGATGTCTCCAAGGAGTTGGAGAAAAAAGTGAATAGTCTGGAGAAGAAGAATAAAGAGCTTGAAGAGAAGCTCAAAACTACTGGGGAGCTTGAGGATAAGCTCAAGATTACTGAAGAGGAGTTGTCTCAACTTCGGGAGGTGAATCGGTAGAAGGAGGAAGCTGAGAAAAAACTGAAAGCTGCCGATGACCTGCTGTCCGAGAAGTTTTCCTCAGAAAAGTTGAAAAGGAAACTGGCTGTGAAGAAGTCCTTCAGTACTGGCTGGTATAAGGGGTGGAACAAGGGATTGGCTGCCATAGTGTCGCAAGTGGACTATGGCAGCCTCAAATACTTTAGGGATGAATGGGTTGCTGCTCTTCAAGAGATGAAAGTGGATGAAAATTTTGAGCTCTTTCAGCAACACATCCCTGGTCCCCCTCTAACTCCTGAAGACTTAGAAGAGGACGAAGCTGCCTCCGAAGAGTCTTCTATGGTGATGAGAGATCATCCCTCAGCCATTCAGCCTACTGCCGAGGAACTTCAGCAAATCGTTACTTCCTCCGAGCAATTGTCAGTGCTCCCCGAGCAACTATCCATTCCCTCCGAGCAACCTACTTCCTCGTCCCAGCCTCCCGAGAAGGTTTTGGGAGACAAGGAAAAGGTGTAGAGTTGTTCGGGTTTTTCTTTACATTTTATTTTTCTTTTATCAAATGTAACCCAGAACTTGTAACTCTGAACTATGATATAATAAAACTTAGACTTTTTACATACTGTTGTCTATCTTCTATTCATACTCTGCTTGTACTTCTTATTGATGATTGCTCTTTCTTTCTCTGCTAGTTTCTGGACAGGATGGAATTACTATCTGCCCATGATACAAAGATGTTGCGGCAATGTAATGAATACTTTAAGGTTGGCCACACAGACCTGAGTGCAGCACAAGTTGTCGACATCCTCGGCCAAGATGCTTCAGAACAGGCAGTTGAAGCATATCAATATCTAAAGTGTTTACTTGATCGAGCAGTGGCCAATAATGTGGCCTATTATGATATGATCGAGGATCTCCAAGGCACCCTCGAAGACCTTCAGTTACAATACAAAGAATCCACTGCCCTGTTGCATGAGGGGTATGAGAAGAAGTACCAGCAGATCATTACCGACAAGGGCTACGAGAAGCTTTTTGTTGGGTACGATGTGAGGGAGAGAACCTTGAGAGGTGAGGTCGAGGAAGGCAGACAGATTGTCGAGTTGCTAGAGCAAGAGAACAACAACTTGCAGAAAGAGCTATCACAGTTGAAGTCTACATCCTCTTATTCAAAAGCCTTAATCCCAGTGACCGATGAGGGATTCTCGTCCTTAGATGTCGAGAACGCCAACTTGAGGGATGAGTTGGAAACCTTAAAGAGAGTTGGCCCCTCTACATCAACTCGTGGATGAGCAAGAGTTCCTCGAGGATGAGCAAGAGCAGCTCGGATTCCTGTCGAGGAACAAAGGACTCAGTCTGCCCTAGAGAACCAGGCTTTCGAGTTAATGGCGAAGAACCAGGCATTAGCTGAAATGTCAAAGAAGATCAGAGACCTGGAAGAGCAACTCTTTGAGAAGAAATCTACCTTGGAGAACAAAGAGCTCTTCGTCAAAAATCTCCATGAGCAGCTGGACAGACTAACATATCGGTTCCACAAACAGCCCAGGGAGTTCTAGATGGCTGGATACAACGAAGCACTATACCACCTGGACGATCGTATCCATAATTCCAACAATGAGGGCTACAAGCAAGGCTGGTTTAATGCCTTAGGTGTGCTGCATCTCGAACAGGGTCATTACCTGTGGGACTTCCATGATCTCGGGTTGCTCGACTTACCTGTGCCACCATTTCAATTGGATATGAGTTGGATCCCTACACGGGCCATTCCTCGGAGCTTTATTTCAAAGTATCTCGGTGACTACAATCTCCATTCACAAGCCGAGATATCTCATCCCGAGCATCTCTTAGATCGACCATCCGTGATGAATTTCAGGATGTTGAAAGACCTCAACTTCATAAATTCTCCTCTGGCTTTAAATGATCCGCCTTCTGGCGAGGAACCTGTGTCAAAAGCAGAGGGGAAAAGACCAGTAGAATAGGAATACCAATGTAATAAGTTTGTATACATTTCACAATCAATGTAATTTGTTTTGAATTTAATGAAAGACTTTCATTTTATTTGTTCGCAATCTTAATTGCTACTGTCTTGTAATACTTTACATCTATGCATGTGTATCTGTTAAAGATAATAATATTGTCGATCAACTTATTATCGAATAGCTTAAATTTATGGTAGTCATTTGGCAAAAACAATATTTTGTTTCTGGACCAACTTAGTAATAATTACGAGTATAAAAAATGTTGCTCGATCACTTAATAATAAAGTTACAAGTACAAAAAATGTTGCTCGATCACTTAATAATAAAGTTTTATTTCTCGACCAACTTAGTAATAAAATTACGAGTGTCAAAAATGTTTAGAATGTTTTCGACCAACCAAGGTCGTTAAATTTCACTTGTCGACCAACTACAGTTAGTGGATTTTTATCCCCGACCAGCCATAGTTAGTAGATTTTTCTCTTAAATGTTTCCGACCAACCAAGGTCGGTAAATTTTCCTTGTCGACCAACTACAGTTGGTGGGTCGACCAGCCATAGTTAGTCTTTTTGAAATAATTTTACTTCCAGACCAACTCAAGTTGGCATTTTCGAGAATATAATTACTTCCTAACCGACATAAGTTGGCATTTTTAGGAATATTTTTATTTCCCGAGAAACATATAGTTTTGCTTCCTGTAGGAATACAAAGTTTTTCTTCCCAGAGGAATACAAGTAGCTTTACTTCCCAGAGGAATATAGGTAGCTTTACTTCCCGGAGGAATATTGGTAGCTTTACTTCCCGGAGGAATATTAGTAGCTTTACTTCCCGGAGGAATATTGGTAGCTTTACTTCCCGGAGGAATATTGGTAGCTTTACTTCCCGGAGGAATATTGGTAGCTTTACTTCCCGGAGGAATAAAGGTAGCTTTACTTCCCGAAGGAATATTGGTAGCTTTACTTCCCGGAGGAATATTGGTTGCTTTACTTCCCGGAGGAATATTGGTAGCTTTACTTCCCGGAGGAATATTGGTAGCTTTACTTCCCGGAGGAATATTGGTTTCTCGACCAACCTTAGTTGGCATTTTCGAGAAAAAATTTGAGTAGTTTGAACTTTGTCGAGTTTTTCCCCGAGTAGTGTATAGCACTATTCCCCAAAAAACTTTCAATAGAAAGAAATAATTCGGCAGAATATCTTCATTTTATTCATCATTGATAATACTTGCATAGGTTCTCTGCATTCCATGCATTTTTAAACTCCTCTCCTTCTAAAGTTTCTATTCGATAAGTTCCTGGTCGAACAACTTCTGTAACTCGGTATGGTCCATGCCAGTTTGCCTCCAGCTTATTGTGATTTTGAATGACTTTCTTCAGCACATAATCTCCTTCTTTCAGGTCGCACTTCTTCACCCTTTTGTTGTAGAACAAAGTTGTTCGCTGCCGGTAAGCAGCATTTTTAATGTATGCTTCTTCTCTAACTTCCTCGAGCATGTCTAAATCCAGTCTTCTCATTAAGTCGCTGATAGGGGAATTCAAATTCAGAACCCTGTGTGTTGGGAGGCCCAACTCGGCAGGTATAACAGCTTCACTTCCAAACGCCAGCATATATGGTGATTCTCCTGTTGCTACTCGGGGTGTAGTTCGGTAAGCCCAAAGTACTGATTGTAACTCGTTGATCCAGTTTGCTTTTGCATCATCCAATCTTTTCTTCAAACCATTTAGTAGCGTTCTGTTTGTCACTTCAGTTTGTCCATTGCTTTGAGGATGGCCTGGTGCTGAGTGGACCTTCAAAATATTTGACTGATGACAATAGACAGTGAACTCCTCGTTATCAAATTATGTTCCATGGTCTGTGATGAAAGCATGAGGAAGACCATATCGACAAATGATGTTCTTCCAAACAAATTGGTACACCTTCTCGTACGTCATGTCAATGAGTGGCTCAGCTTCTACCCACTTAGTAAAATAATCCACTGCGACAACGAGGTACTTGAACCTTCCTCGGGTCGTTGGCAGTGGCCCAACCAAATCAATTCCCCACATGGCAAATGGCCAAGGGGAAGTTATGGGTGTCAACAATGCTTGTGGAGTTCTTCAGATGGAGGAAAAGCGCTGGCACTTATCACACTTCTTGGCATAGGCTACACAATCAGCCCTTATCGTCGGCCAGTAGCATCCCTGCATCATCACCCTTTATAAAAGCGCCCGACCTGCTACATGTGCTCCACAGGACCCTTCATGAATCTCTTCAATCAATTCTTTCACCTCGGAGGGATGTACACATCTCTGCAAACCTTCCATAATTCCTTGTCTATATAAAATACCATTAGTTAATACGTACCGAGCAGCTTTAAATTTCAATTTTTTGGCCGCGAGCTTGTCAATTGGTAATTCTCCCTCCTCAATATATGCCCTGATGGGATCCATCCAAGATGGTCCTAAATCAAGGGTAATAAATTTCATCGTCAAATCTTCATCTATGCTCCGACCAGTTAAAACTTCAATTGGGATTATTCTCCGGAGCTCGGTACGAGTAGCTGATACTAGTCGAGCTAAGGCGTCTGCTCTTGCATTCTTCATTCTTAGTATCCTAACCAGCTGAATAGAAGCAAATTCTAATACTAACTTCTTCGCCTTTGCATGATATCTAATCATTAATTCTCCTTTGACTGCATATACTCCCATCATTTGGTTTACGATCAATTGAGAATCACTGAAGACCATAACCTGCTGCGCCTCCATAATTTTTGCCAAACTAAGTCCTGCAATCATGGCCTCATACTCAGCCTCATTGTTGGAAGCTTTGAATTGAAAACGCAGGGCGTATTCCATGTCGACCTCGTCCGGAGTGCTCAAAACTATCCCCGCTCCACATCTTGTAGTGCAAGATGAACCATCTACATAGAGCCTCCATATAGGTAACTCGTCATCAAATTTTTGATCAGTCAGAGTTCCTCGGTGAAATATTTGTTGCTTTTTTTCATCTTCCCCGGATATTTCTTGCTCTTCGTCGATCATCTCTTCTTGCTCTTTTACCAATCGGAATTGGTCTGAACTCGAATTTGATGATCTTGTAACATCCACTTGCCCTTTTACCAACCGAAATTGGTCTGAGCTTGTGTTTGTTGATCCTGTAACATCAACAGGTTGATCGGTGAGCAACTTTTGCTCCTCGGGGGTATCAGGATAGGTGAACTCTGCTATAAAATCTGCTACAGCCTGCCCTTTTAATGATGATCTGGGTTCATAAACTATATCATATTCACCGAGCTCTATTTCCCAGTACATCAATCTCCCTGATTTTTCTGGTTTATGAAGGGCTTGCCTCAATGGCATATCAGTATATACGACTATGGTATGAGCTTGGAAGTATGGCCTCATTCTCCTACTCGCTTCAATCAACGCCAGTGCTAACTTTTCTAGCCTTGGATATCTGATCTCTTCTCCTCGGAAGGCCTTACTTATGTAGTAAATTGGTTTTTGCACTCCATTCTCCACTCTGATCAACGCCGAGCTAACTGCATTCTCGGACACTGCAAGGTATAAATACAATTTTTCTCCCATCACCATCCTGGACAGCAGTGGAGGTGCTCCCAAGTATTTCTTCAAGTCTTGAAAAGCTTTCTCACATTCATCATTCCACTCAAAAGTCTTTCTGAGTGTCTTGAAGAATGGGATACATCTATCAGTTTCTCGTGACACAAATCTGTTGAGTGCTGCTACTCGTCCTGTAAGACTTTATACTTCCTTCTTCGTCGTTGGAGATCGCAGCCCTAGTAGAGCTTTGATCTTTTCAGGATTTGCTTCAATGCCTCATTGATTGACAATGTACCCGAGAAACATGCCTTCTCGTACTCCAAATATGCACTTCATCGGGTTCAGTTTCATTTGATATTTATCCAGTTGATCAAAAGTCTGACTTAAGTCAACTAGATGATCGGCAGCTTTCTTGCTTTTCGTCAGCATGTCGTCAATATAGACTTCCATATTGCAACTGATTTGTTCAGCAAAGACCTTGTTCATCAGCCGCTGATATGTCGCACCTGCATTTTTCAAACCAAAAGGCATAACATTATAACAATAAGTTCCCCTAGGGGTAATGAAAGAAGTACTTTCCCTGTCTTCAGGTTTCATTTTGATCTGATTGTAACCAGAATAAGCATCCATGAAGCTCAGCAACTCGTGTCCCGAGGTAGCATCCACCAGTTGATCAATTCGGGGCAGTGGAAAGTGATCCTTTGGGCATGCTTTGTTGAGGTCGGTGAAGTCTACACACATCCTCCACTTGTTATTTTTCTTCTTTACCATCACCACATTGGCTAACCAGTCTGGATATTTAACATCTTCAATGAAACAAGCTTTCTGGAGCTTCTCGACTTCCTCCTGTATAGCTTGATTCTTCTCGGGACTGAATACTCTTCTTCTCTGCTTCACAGGCTTGATCTCCTTATTCACATTGAGCTCGTGACATAAGAAATTTGGGTCTATCCCAGGCATATCTTCATGACTCCATGCAAAAGTTTGTCTTCTCCTTCTAAGGAAAGTTATCAATTCCTGTTTTAATGAGGCTTCCAAAGACGAACCTACTTGAGTAGTTCGCTCAGGGTGTTCGTCGTCCAGAATGATGTTTTCAGTAGCTTCCACCACTTGACCCTTCACGAGTTGCGAATCATCTCTAGGATCCAATGTTTCAATTTCTGTCCCTTCTTCCACTTGATAAGTAGTAGGCTTTTTCCTTGATTCCTCCAATTCCTCTTGCTCGACGGATGAATAATAGCATTCTCGAGCTACTTTCTGATCACCTTTCACTACTCCTACTCCAAAATTTGTTGGAAATTTTAAGCATTGATGTACTGTAGATGGTACAACCTCGAACTTCTTCAATCCTACTCTTCCCATGATGATATTGTATGATGACTGGACATTCTTATCCATCACGAAGAAACGTATTCTTTCTGTCCGACAAGCAGGCCACGTACCAATGAATATATCCAACTTGATCGTCCCAAGTGGAAATACTTTCTCGCCAGCAAAACCGATGAGGGGTCTGTGGAAAGGCTCCAATTGAGATAGCTTTAGATTTAAACTATCGAAGCACGAGTAGAACATGATGTCTACCGAGCTACCATTGTCGACCAGTACTCTTGAAATCATAACCTCCTTTATCCTCATTTTGATCACCAATGGGTCATCATGAGGATACAAAACTCTTGCGAGGTCATTCTTTGAGAAACCAATGACCAATTTCTCTTTGTTCACCTTTCTCGGGCGATCCTCCTCAGCTAGATTTATTCGTTGAATATACGAACAAGCTTGAGCCTCACCGAGGTAAGCTTTTCTCTCTGCAGGAAGGTCTCCTCCTCCTGCATCTCCACCAGTTATAACATTACAGTCAAATGACCCAAAGCATATTGAAAATACCTCTCGTTCTGGCTGCCTTGGTCTCTTGGGAAGATCAGGGTCATCTTCGAGATCAACTTCATGGTTTCTTTTCTTGTTCTCCTCTGCTCGACGAGGAGATCTAGACCTTACTCTTGCTCGGTCGTTGTTTCTTCTTTAATTTCCACGATCAACATATTTTGACAGCTTTCCTCGTCGGATGAGTGTTTCAATTTCATTTTGAAGAGCTATGTAATTCTTGGTCATATGGCCATGATCTTTATGGAACTCGCAATACTTCGCCTTATTCCTCTTGTCAGGGTCTGCCTTCATTTTCTCTGGCCAGTTTAGTTCTTCGTTGTTCTTGATTTCTTCTAGAACATGGTTGATATCCTTCTTCAAAGGAGTATAATTATCATATTTCTCCATCACGTCCCATACCGACCTGTTTTTTGAATGTTTGTCATTACCATTGTTCTTATGCTCTTTCTTCTTAGCTTTATCACCTTCCACCTTGGTTTCTTTAGCATCCATATTCTTCTTCGCAACCATAGCCTCCTCGGCATTCATAATCTTGGATGCTTTTCCCATCAGGTCTGACATGGTTCTAGGTGGATCTTTAGCCAAAGTGTAGTACAACTTGTTCGGCAGTAGTCCACTCATCAAGGCAGTAATAGCTGTCTTCTCCTTATAATCAATGACTTCCAGTTTCTCATTATTAAAACGAGTTATATAATCTCTGGTGCTCTCACCAGCTTTTTGTCTAACACTTAACAAATGTGCTACTCGTTTAACTGGCTTTGCTCCAAAATAGAAATTCCCAATGAATAACTCGGCCAGTTGAAGAAAAGTTAAGATCTTACCCCAAGGAAGATTATTATACCATATTTGAGCAGATCCGGTAAGAGTTCTCGAAAATGCCCTGCATCTCATCTCATCTGGGACAGCATAGATGTCGACTGCAGCTTGGTATTGTTCTATATGAAGGACAGGGTTAGTCTTTACATCATATTTGGGGGTCACAATAGGTGCTTTGAACTTTGATGGTGTTGGAAAATCTACAATAGCCTGGACAAAAGGTGTTCCTCGAACAAAGGTTCGTTGTAGAGGATTCTTTGCCTTAGCCATTTCCCCTAATCTATCCTCCAGCCATTGAATAGAGCCTTTCCATGCATCATTCCCTTCCTCGGGCCTGTTGTTTCGACCAATTGATCACGTTGAAGTGGCTTCCTGAGTTCTATCTTGACGAGCAGCTGGTCGCTCATGAGATCTATCTTGACGAGCAGCTGGTCGTGACTGGGCAGATCCTTCCCTTAAATCTGATGGTCGTTAAAAACTCCTCGATACAACTTTAGGAGGACTTCTACTCCTTCTAAGTCCTAATCGATCAAAAGGTGATACCCTGCTTAGCCTCTCTAATGCACTAGTCCTTTCTGGAGAAAGAGTGATACGTTGTTCTGTATTTGTGTCTCGTACTGACAAAGTTCGTCAAGGTTGATAAGAAAAATCTTCAGATTCTTCATTGCGATATGAATTGGTATGCCTAGTACGTGAGGATGGTGCACGGGTGTTTCTTTGAATACTCCGCAGTCCTGAATGAGTTGGTGCACCGCCATGGAGGGTTTGTATGAGTTATCGCATTGTTTCTTGCATGACGGTCTGTCCCTGAGCCAGATTTGTCATTATTCCAGCCAGATCTGGAATATTTGGCGGAGCAGATGGATTTGGAGGGGTTCCAGCATTTCGATTGTTGGATTTTGGAATGTCAGCCATTTATGATGGATTGCTTTTGGTGAAAAATGATATTACCAGTCGTTTTCCACAGACGGCGTCAATCTGTTGATGTAAAAAATTAGATCACTCTAATTATTCAATCACAGATAAATAAATAAATGAGACAAAGAATTTTAAAGTGGTTCGGCCTTATAAGAATGGCCTACATCCACTGTTATGTTATTGCTGGGTGTTTTGGGAATTCTCGATTACCAGTTCTATCAAGAAATTTTGGTCCCCTTATAATGAGGATTGTACAATGTATTTATAGCCCTGAGGCTGTAATGTGAAAGGGTAATACATTAAATGATTTACATATGAAAGGGTAATACATTAAATGCCCCTTAAGCATGTGCGTCTGAATGATAAGCATTTAATGAACAGTCAAATTATTGGTTATCCTGTTATTAATGTTTTGTTCGAGGTGCAGCTCAGACCGTCTGAGTTGCTCGGACCGCCTAAGCTTCTCGCTGCTCAAGAGTTCCTCGGAGCGTATGAGTTCCTCGGGGAAGCAATGTTCCTCATTGTAGTATGGTTCCTCAGAGCATCTGAGTTCCTCGGAAGTATTTGTTATTGCCATGTAGATCGCCAGATGTCTTCACTCAATTGGGCTATATCAGCAGATTAAATTTGGTATCAACAATATGAATTGTGAAAGACAACATGTAATGTCTAAGTTTTTTTGCTATAAATACCAAGGCTAAACAATGCCTCTCTATACTACTATACCTTTTCGCTAGCCCATGTATGATCCTGGCTCAGATAGTTGACCGATCGTTCCTACCCATCAACTTCCTGTACCAGGAGAGCTCTGACAGACCTGGTAGTAGACATAAGTTAGAGCTACAATGGTATCCCTGATTTTGGAGGAATCATCATTTGTGGAGAAGTGAGCATCTTCTTTTCCTTAGTAAGGAATTCTTGGTGAGATTCCTCCCACTTAAACTTTGTCCCTTTTCGCAGAAGCTCCATTAGTGGATAAGTTATCTTGACCATCCCTGGCACAAATCTCCTGAGGTAGTATACTTTACCGAGGAAACTCTTGAGATTCTTCATTACTCTTGGACATGGCATCTCTAGGACTGCTCGCTTCTTGTCCTAGTCCATATACACTCCCTATTGATCCACCACAAAGCCTAAGAACTTTCCACTCTTCACTCCGAAGGCACACTTCAGTGGGTTCTTCTTTAGCTTGTACTTCCTACACCGAATGAACACCTTCCTCAAATTATCCAGATGGTACTCCTCCTTCTTCGACTTGATGATCAGATCATACACATAAAATTCCAAAAACATTTAAAAGAAGTCATGAAAAATGGCCATTATCATTCTCTGATATGTTGCTCCTGCATTCTTCAACCCCAAAAGGCATAACTTTGTACATAAAATTGTCTAACAAGGTTCTGAAAGCTATTTTCTCAACATTTGTAGGATCCATCTTGATCGGGTTGTACCCCATATAACCATCCATGATTTTCTAAGGTTTGTGTCCAGTAGTTGTGTCCAGTAGAGCTACAATGGTATCCCTGATTTTCTGAGGTTTGGGATCAACTTGATTGACCCCCTCGACTACTTCTCTTCTTCCTTCTCCTTCACTGCTTTCTCTTATTGAGGAAACTCTTGCTCCCTCCATTCTTCTCATTAGGACTCTAGCATCCTACTCCAACTCCATGTAAATGTTGCATCCACCAAGTGAGATTTTTTAGTTTCAAAGGGCTTCTTCATTACACGTATAACGACCACAGTCCCTTTCACATTTATTATAACGCATTGGTGATATGTCGAAGAAACTAAATTGTGATTGTGCATCCACACACTTCCTACCAGAAGTTAATAATAAGTAGCACTATTAATCACATGAAACTTGATGTGTGAAGTGAGATTCCCCCATTACGATCCCAATGTTCACATACCTAATAGACTTGGAAGATTGGTTGTCATAACCCAAAGGCATTGGTATCAACCTTGCCTCATAAATATTAGATGCATGAAATGAGATGATGGGCATGATGTTTATCGATTATCCCCCACCCATCAGAGCCCTTGTAAAACTTACACCATTGATACTAGTTATCACATACAAGGTCCTGTTGTGTGGGAACCTTATGACTCTATCAGCGTCACTTAAAGTCACTTCTTATAAGAACTTCCTTACCAATCTGGACATGGGACCCCTCCAACTCAGCGATGGAACTGCATTATTTCCTGCAATGTCTAAAATCGTTTGTGTTATCTCTAGCCTGCTTTTCTTTAGCATTCCTACTTGATCGAAGAACTATGAGAACTTAAGTGATTGCAATACAACATAGTATTCCATCCCTTGGTCTACTTCTTCGTTATTTAGATTATACAAATTTCTCATATCTCTAGCACTAGCTTCATCATAGGCTATCACCATATTATTCATTTCTATGGTGTAGTCCTCCAACGCCTCCTCAAACTCTTCTCATTCAATCTCTAGCTCCTTCGCCTGCCATTCAGCCTCTTCTTCATAGGCAACTATCAGGTAAGCTGCATGTTCTGGTAGTGGGTTATTGTTTACATTCTCCTGAAGAATCTGCAAAGTCCATGTCTTCATGTTTTAGCTTATAATCTTCCTCAGTGTAAGCAGGTTGTCATTGGATGACCAATCTTTCCATGAATCTGGTAATATATGGGATTAGCTCTTGTCTCTACATCTGGCTCCACAACTAGATTATCCTTGGGCTCATAAACTGTCCCATTTGCACTATAGCGTTGAAACAACTGATCTCCTCCGCAATAGTACAAGGCAATAGCATGGATCCTCTATATTTGTATAAAACTTTCTTTTATTGTCCTTCTTCGACTGTTTATCTCCATCTCCTCTATCGATGTATCCCACTCATGGGGGCTGGTCACGTCCCATAATAGGTAGTATTGGCTACCCGAATATCATAGGCACCACGATCGGGTTTGGTTGTATGACCTATGCGATGTTCTTTACTGCCTTTAAAAATGCTGTAAAAGTTCCTTCGCGCGTTTCGTTAATGAGGTGACAGATGTACTCTGGGAGTAAACCTTCAGCATAAATCTAAAGCAGTTTGGACTCCTTGGTCTCCTCTTCATGTCGACGGACCTTTCTCTAAACCTTCGGATGTGCACCACCACTTCTTCTCCCATCCCCTCCCAACCTAGTTGTGAACTCATCTTCTGCTAGAAAGAAATTTTAGACAAAGAACACGTGCTTTTCCTTCCACGTTGAGACACTCTTCAGCGCCAAGTGAGAGTAGTAAGTATAAGGCTTATCGATGAGGGATTGGAAAAACTCCCTCAACCTTAGCTTATTATTATTGCACTGAGCCCCAGATGCTTAATGAAGCGCTTGATATGCTCCTTCGGTCCCCCCCCCCCTTCCTGTATAATTCTTAAAAATAGGAGGAATGTAGTCCTTTGGGTAGGGTTCCTTATTGTACTCCTCGGGATAGGGAGTAAGAAAATAATCATACACTAATGCTACCTCACTGGATAACTTCGAGGAAGATGATATAATCGTTAGCACCTCCTTCTGCATCTATTTCCTCATTTCTTCCAAGGCAGATGCGGTAGTTTTCTCAGCCACTGGAGCAATGGGCTAAGGGACCATATATGGAATACTTGCCACGCCTAGGGTACTCCCAGTTGGGATAGGGGTAGGTACAGTGTTTATAAGGGGCAGGTCCCATTGGCTTTATGCTTGATGGGGATATTGAATCCCCATTGGTGTTATAAAGGAGATGGGGTCAAATCCCCCTCCCAGAGTCGTTGCATCTACAGGAGTCTATAAGAAATCAAATAATTTTCCCATGAGAAGGGACATTTGTGACTGTCCAACACGGCACTAGTAGTGTCTTGTTTCACCGTTGGGAATTCTGTTGCCATTTGATATTGGGGAACCTCTACTTGAGGAACCCCATCCCTGGCAGCCTCAAGCTCCATCGCTGTTTGTTCCTCATTATGCTTGATAACATCAAAATTAATGCTACGATTAACATTATCTTGCGCCAAACTTTAAGAATAATACATCCACAGTAGAGTCGCCAAATGTAAGAGGGTAGTCCCCTTGAAGCTTGGAAGTATAGTAATACCATTAGAGGCGTAACCCCTATAGGCATGGTGATAAACGATAACCCAAGAACTTTTTAACAAAGATAAGTGAACACACAATATTGTACATAATCAACACTCAGATTTAACTCACAAGTCTCTCGTGTATAACTCAAATAATAACAAAGGAAACTCAAAAGTAGCTCATTCAAAGGGAAAGAGAAGTAAGCAACCTAGATACATCTTAGTAGGCATCCAACACACCAACAACCTCTGATAGATCTCTGGTTAGCTATTAAAACCTTCACAATAAATGACAATTTTGGGTCAGTAGAACTCTCTAGTTTACAATAACTCATCCTCAATATATTCTCTCTTTAGCCATAAATATCCAAAAAGAACTCCCTCTCTCAAAAGTGGTTGAGACCCATAAGTATACCCACACTCCTATCTAAGACGTCACAGCCCACCTGCACATGAAAGACCTCCATATCACACTTTATGCCAAAAACATTAAATGCTTGAGGGGTTAGCACACTCTAAGTCATGATCATTAAATGCCAGGATATGTCTTTTGCCTAACCACTTTGTGTCAGAGGACTGTCACCACAGAGATGGTTCACCAAACTGTCTGATAGCCCCTGTACCATAGTGGTTTACTCGAGTTTGGATTGGACAGTGTTTAGCCGGCTGGTGACATCACCTAAAGTATATGTGACATTTGGTAAGGAATTGTTTGGCTCAAAGCTCAATATATGATGGAACTCAAGGTTACTCTACACAAGCTCCCACGATGAAAGATCTCTCAGTATTTTACCTGGTGTATCTAAGATGGTCAAGACAAGTCTTAACGCCGTCTCACTTCTTAATCCTTCAAAAAAAGTCCCTCTGAAGTTCCCACAGCGAGGTCATTGGATAGATAATGTAAGCTCTCCCAGGCCCTGCCAAGCTTGGTCTCTCGCGAGTACCCTTTGACCTCACACTCAACATTATAATCATTACAGCATAATAATCAATGTATTTAAAAAGATACAATTCGACTAAGTAGGAACGAAAGACAAAGAAGAGCTCCTTTGGAAAGTTTCCTCGCTGAGCTGCCTCGTTGTCTTCATGTTGCTTCGTTATCTTGAGTCTCTTCTATTAATTGGGGAAGTTTCTCTAATTCAGAGATTACCTTCAAGCTCACCCACCCACCCTATATATATATATATATATATATATATATATATATATATATATATATATATATATATATATATATATATATATATATATATAATGAGAGAGAGAGAGAGAGAGAGATGTAGCTATGTAGTAATCCTAAATTGTCATATTTTTTAATTTTTTTAATCAAAAAATACACATGGCTACGTATGATGTTTCCCCATAAATTCTAAGAAATCACACTCACCCATCCAATTCGTAACTTCCCAATAAATATACACCCACTTCTCTTTTAAAACTACCACGTGCCTTTTAAAACTTCCACACCCTACATAATGCTTGCATCATCTCTTCATGCATCTCCCAGAAGAGAAAAAACTCTCATATCACTGTTATCATATACACGACCTTTCATGCCATCACAGATCTATTAACTTTCAATACAAATGTACCATTACAGTGAGTTATTTTCTATCATCTCTCTCTCTCTCTGCGTCTTTTAATTTTTAGTGACATCTTTCATATTTTCCTTTTTCTAAAGTTGACTATAAACATCTATCACAATTAAGGTGTTATTTGTATCATTCTACATCTAACATATTGTCCTACAAGTTATGGTTTAGCTTTTCTAATTTTTTTTTTGTAGGATGACAACTTTGAGTAGATATGCATTCCATTCTGGTGAGTTTTTTTCCATACTCCTCTCTCTCTCTCTCTCTCTCTCTCTCTCTCTCTCTCTCTCTATATATATATATATATATATATATATATATATATATATATATATATATATATTAATTTATTGGCTTCTTTTGTATTTTTTTGCTTCATAGTGGAGTATAGCATAGATAGATTCCATTTTCATTTAAGATATTAACCATTCTTAACCAAACCAGATATAACAAGTAATATAGAAAAATATGTTTTCATTTTTATTGGACCGAGATTCGATTTGTTTATATCACCTTTGTGTTTCACCATGCTTTATGTCTATGCAAAAGTATGGTCTTTAGATTTTCTTTACGTTGGGGTCTGAGTTTATAGATTTTATCTTTACCGGGTTCAATTATCCGTATGATTCTTTCTTTCAAATTATTTTTTGTGTTCAGTTGATTTTATCTATGCGTGTAAGTATGTGTTTTTGGTTTCTGTTGTTCAATTATTTTAATTTTTCTATCATGTTGTTCTTGAGAATGTGAGTGGAGTATAGCATAATGTGTTTTTTTTCAAAATAAGTATGTCCTATTTGTTTATTTTTTTTAGTTTCTTCATTTCTATATTCTCTGTTTTATCAATCAATGCTCTCATACTTTTTATCGTCACCGACGGTCAACCCACGAAAAAACAATACAAATCACATATGTACAGGGGCGGATCTGGGGGTGCCAGGAGGGGCGGAGCCCCCCCCCCCCCCCCCCTGAGATAAAAAAAATAGGTATGTAAAATGTGTAATTTTTTTTTAGGGGTGCAATTTTTAAGGGAGGCCCCTCCTGAGATCTTGCCTACACTGTTTTTTAATCAAAAATTTGTATAAAACTTGTATTAACCCAAAAAAAATTTGCCTCGGGGGCTCCCGCTCTCGAACCCCCGGCACCACTCGAGACTTTCGCCCCTCCTAACCAAAAATCCTGGATCCGCCACTGCATATGTATTAACTCTGAACCATTTACAAACTAAAAACGGTGATGATAAACAAGTGGATGGATAGACAGCAAAAGATAAGTACACAATCTCAAATATTCTTTGCTTTTATTCTTTTATTGTTTTTAATTTTATTTCTGGCGACTGAGGTGGGGAGGAGTAAGGAATAATTCATTGGCTTACAATTATTGGTCTAATAGTGGCCCTATATAATGCATGGCAATAGGGACCTCTTTATGTGTGTGTAGAGGAATATAATCTTAAAACATATATTTATTAAGGGAGACAAAAGGAACGCACAGTTCAATGGAAATATATACATATGGATTAAGTTTCACCTAGTAGGATAATAATGGAAAGAGTTGTTCATAACTTTTTTTTTAATCTGCAACTTACACATCTGTTGGGCAGCATGGGAAATAATTATGTGTACTACCAGGATTAAAGGTTAGGCAAAATTATTAGGTACCTCGATAAAAGTGATAGTTGGAGATAAACTGCACGAGATATGAGAATGGCCTAGGAAGGGAAATAATTATTTTTGGTATCATATCACGTGATGTTTTGACCGGCTTTAAGTTCACCTCAACTAATCAACGTTCACGATTCGTGATTTTTACTGACTAAGAATTATTTTGATAGTGTCGAGTATCGAATTCGGGACCAAATCCAATTCACCCCAAGACTGTTCTAGTGACAGTCTTATACCACAAGGCCAAGACAGTGTTGAGGATTGACTGAGAATGGCCTAGAATGGGAAATAATTAAGTAGCGGTTTTACTAGAAAACATTTTTAATTCATCATACACCCTTATCAATCGAAACGTGTCACACTTTTTCATATAAATTTTAGAAGATGAAACATGTCCTGTAGTCACATGACTTTCAGTTTCTATTAAGATTTTCCAGAATATTAAGAGAAATAAAAAACATGAACCCTATCAACCCTTTTACAAATCAAAAGGAGACAACACCAAAGCCACCCATGTTGAACTGAAAACTACCAACTTTGTAAATTTTAAAATATTTCTACTACATTTACACCACAAAGTCTACCCTATTAGTTTAAGTGGGTGTTTATTTACATATTTTTTGTACTATATATTGTTATCGAGGATGCACTTGGTGCATTTTTGAGTGACATTTATGAGGATTATTCATTGGAGTGGTTTATTTGAATATGAAACCAAATACTTTTGTTAAATCTTATAAGAGTATTTTCATGGAGTTTGAAGGCGTTATTTTGATGGAAGTTCTTCGATTTTGCTGTTGTGTTTATGAAGTGTGTGTATATATATAAGTTTCTCTCAATCACTAACGAGTTTATGTGTTTGATTTTGTAGATTTCCTGGGTTTTATGGCAGTTTCTTAGATTTTTGTTGTTGTGTATGTAAAGCGTGTATATATATATACTTGTTCAATGGTTTTTTTTTTTTTGTTGCTACTATGATATGAGTTTTGGATTATTTAAGGTGTTTTCTTAGATTTTGTTGTTGTTTTTGTGAAGTGTGTAGGTGTGTATATATATAGATACACCCACCTCTTTACTGGGTTGTTTAGTAGTTTACTTAATTTGTTTTGCATACTTAATTTTTTAATTTAGTGTTTTAAATTTGTTATTTTTTTTATAAAACTAATCACCTAACTACTTTTTTTCAGTTAACTAGACAATAATTCCTCTCTCTCTCTCTCTCTCTCTCTCTCTCTCTCTCTCTCTCTCTATCTATCTATCTATCTATCTATATCTATATCTATCTCAACAGTTTTAATAACTTTTAGTCTACTTAAAAACTATCAACTAATGACTCTTTTTTCCAAAACACCGAAAAAAATTATCCTTAGTTGGTTTTTATTAGTACCCAAAAATGTTCAAGATACAAAAAAAAAATATAAAGAAAGCATTTTTTTCCTAAAAAATTTCCCACAGAGAGTTGGTGTGTCGCCCCTATTGGAGCACCCACAGATGCAAACAATGATATTGATTGAACTACAAATAATGATATTGTTGGAAGTGATCTACATTAATTGTTAGAATCCTTCCTTTGACCCACTGAGAAAGAGATATGCTATGTTAGATAGAAGAGCTTGACACATAATTGTATATTTATTATCGATTTTGATCAACTAATTGCAACGTCCCATGCCATTAATTTTTAATCAAATAATAAACTGCATGAATAACATAAGTAAAATACCATACTTCTTTAGAGTAAAACAAAAACTAATAGTGAAATAATTTAAGAATAAAAACCGTAAAAATGAGAGGATAAAATGCAAATAGGTAGTTATTTATTTTTATACAAAAATCAAATTAATTAATAATCAATACTTAGAAACAAAAGTATGCACTATATAACATGTAAACGAAAAAATAGAAAAACTTGACACGAGCCCGTACATTTACTAAAGATGTTGATCAATTATTTTTAACTTCCCATTCCATTAATTTTTAATCAAATAATAAAGTTCGTTAATAACATAAGTAAAAAACCATACTTATTTGTAGTTATACAAAAATTAACAATGAAATAATTTAAGAATAAAGATATTAAAAATGAGAGTAATAAACATAAATAAACAGTTATTTATTTCTATACAAAAATTAAATTAATTAACAATAACAATACTTATAAAAAAAAGTATGCACTATATGATATGTAAATGGAAAAATAGAAAAGCATGATACATGCCCATACATTTATTAATGATTCATTGACAATCAGGAAGAATGAGGTATGTAGTGTCCACATTTTATAATACGTGTTTGAACGTATGTTGCATTAATATTTACTTTTGTTTAGAACCTATTATTGTATTTGAAATTTTCTATGACTTATTACGTGTTGGAATTACTACTTTATTTTAAAATTAACTTTTATACGCATGTTTTTTACTAATTTGACGTTTCAAACTATGTTTTGTTCTACGATAATATAGTAATGGAAATTAATTTCCTCATATTCATTTCAATTTATATGTGTTTCCCACCCTATTAGTTAAATTTATATGTTCATGGTTATGGCTACGATCATTTTTTTAAATAACTCATGTGTCAAACACATATTGGTTATTTTCTATAATTGTCATGTCCCTACTTAAAGCAGCACACAATGTATGTTTTACACATTAGCCGGATCATAAAAAAAATGATCATGAAAATGGGTCTAACTCAAAAAAATCCTTAAAACAGTTACTAAGACATTGTTTAACACAAATACGACATCAAAACCACATTCTAAGTTTTCTATACAACATTTACTATTAACAACATTGAGAAATCTACGCTCAAATAAACAACGACATGTTCGCTTACCTATGCAATAATATTCTAAACTTTTTTAATATTATTTCAATAATATATTTCAAAATGTGTTACACCCGACCGTGCATCGTACGGGTCACCACTAGTATATATATGCTTATTATCACTACATATGAATATATGTTGTAGAATATATGCTAAAAATTGATAAAAGTTAAAGTCTGAAAGAAGGATAAATTTTAGAATGTTTACGGTAATTGTTTCTTGCGTAAAGCATGTTAAACTTGTGGGTTTCATGATAAAATATTATATTCAACTCATGAAGAAATGATATGATGCATTTATTGGGTTTTAATGGCATAAAACGTTACTTTCATGAACATAAACTCATATGATTGGGATAAATGGATTAAGTATAATAAAAATGTACTAAAATGAGCTTTTGAAAATGAAATGATGAACCTGAAAATCTCAAAATACTAATCACATAAAATGATACAATTTATGTGAACAGAGTTTGAGAAACATAAAGAAAACAAAGTAAATGGGTGCTAAGTGCAAAAGTAGTAAAAGTGTGGGTGTTCAAACGTGTAATATTGAAAAGCTAAGGCCCAAAGTAAAACAAGGATAACAATGTAAAGTAATAAATTTGTAACACAAGTCTTGAAATGTCAAAAGTATATTTTTTTAGCCAAAAGTATAATTTTATGATAAGTTTATTGTTTTGGGAAGTTGGTTTTAAATAAAAAAAATGAAATGATAAAATGATGAGAAACAAGGTAGAAAATGCAAAATTAATATTTTGAAATGTGAAGTCTTGAAATGGCAAAAGAAATGTTGTAGCACAAAAGTGTCATTGTATGTGAAATATGAACTTAAGAATGATTTTACCAAACTAAGAGGAATCTAGTTAAAGAGTTGGACTTTAAAGTGTATGGTGAAAACTCATATTTTGAAAAGAAAAGGTGAAAATTAAGATTGTAACAAAATAAATAAATCCAAGTTTACTAGTGTCCTTGAATAGTGGAAACGCACATGAAAGGATGTGCAACGGGTATTTGAACTCAAACGTTAAGTTTTGGTAGTTAAACTTCTTTTAAAAAGATGAAATATTGAGTTTAAGGTAAAATTAAAACAAAATTTTTATAATGTGTGAAACTTGGAAATAAAGTGTTCCAGGACTAATCTCGTCCCAGGTACTGTGGCCTTATTGGCTGATGTATAAAATAAAGGAAAATGGAGAAAGAAAAAAAAATTACAAATACGTAACAAGTATAAGATACTCAGAGCAACATAGAAAATTTAATAAGGTCCCGGAGACCTGGGGTGCGGCTTTGGCTTAGAGCTAAAGCCACTAGTGTGTTAGCATAGTGTAACATTTGTGGCAGTGGTGAAAGTCTGTAAATACTAATGGGATTGGTATCCTATGTTAAGAAAGTGAAATGATGATTTTGAGCACGGAGCTCATTAATGTAAAAGAAAGTTTGTGAAATAACTTTAAAAATGTGAAAGTATGTTAATAACTAAACTAACGGGATGCATGTAGTATTAAAATAAAGACTAAGTGTGAGAGGGTTCATCATCCCGATTTAATGGTTACAATGCACATTTCATTATTATGATAAATCTTGAATGAGAACACTTAATCAAAATAAGAATGATTTCATAATTTACAAAATATACCTTATATGTATAGATATTCTTTGTAGGTTATAAACTATGATAGTATTTTCCGAGTGGGCGCAAGCTTATACCCCCCCCCCCCCCCCCCCCCGGTTCTTCAAGTAGAGGAAACGTGAAGGACATAGGGAAAGAAGAGTTGCCCATGAAGTTAGAGCTTTGTCACTGTTGTCAATTTTATAAAATACCGCAAGTGCACGGGCTATTGAAATATAGCGGGTGTAAGTACGGGTCGAACCCACAGAGATTTCGTCAATTCATAAAATACCGATCTTCCAACTAGACAATGAGTGTATAAATATGGATGAGTTTGAATTAAAACAAGAGCAAAATATATAAATGAGTACAAACGAACAAGTGATAATATCAAATATGGGAGAAAACTAGGACGTCGGATCCATCTATCGATTTTAATTAAAGTTGTAAGTCAAGTTAATTCCGTACTTTCCCAACTTTATAACTCAAAATATACCGACTCTCGTCGCGTGTATTTCGGAAAATAAAACATTACACGTTCTCAAAATATTTTTATGTCTCTTAAATTAGACACCTTAAATCCCTATTCCCTTGAAAATATCAAATTTCAAGTTTGAATATGTATTTAAGCATGAGATATCAAAACAACTTAATGCAAGTATAGCCCATCAAAAATTACAACTCCAAATACTCAAAATATGATTTATCAAATTATTGCGGAGGTTTAAAACACACTCTCGTGTCGTTTTAAATGAATACCGAATTTTTATTATCAATTAATACATGTGGGGAATAAATACTGAATTAACTTAAAATGCACAAATTAATTAATCACGATAAATTTCACCTAGTCCTAGAAATAAAGTTACTCACGCATCATAAATGGAACACGAATATCGCAAGATGAAATAATCATTTTTTTTAATAATAATCAACTTACAAAATTTTGAGTCCAAGACTTTGAGCCCTTACACAATTATATCTTCCCAAATGTGTCTCTCTCCTCTTCTAGCTTTTTTTTTCTCTCCAAATTCACTCTCCCTCTTGTGTGTCTCCCCCTCCCTTTTATAGGAAGATAATGAAGTTTAGGGTATTTTTGGAAATTTACAATATTTATTAAAATAATAAAATAAACATGTGTAGGAAATAAAGTAGGTGGATGGTGGGTGGATGTATTAATGGAGAAAATCTAGTGTGGATTTTTTTTAGAAGAAGAATAGAAAAGAAATGAATAAAAAAAATGATTTAAAAAGAATTATTTATGAAGAAATTATTAAAGAAAGAATGGTAGGGGGTGGAAAGTGAAAATAGGGACACATAGGGTAGTAGGAGCAATGCTCAAGGAAGAAAAAAATCTGCCAAATTGAGGTGTGTTTCGGCAGATAAAGAGGAAAAGGGGTGGAGAAGGGCTCTGCCGAGTTGGCTCGCTGGGTTGGCGAGTTGACTCGCTGAAGAAAAGGATTTTCGTCCAAAAATGTATAACAGGTAGCAGGAATCGAACTCCTGACCTCCCTTGGGCAAAACACGCCGCCTAATCAGCTGAACCAACCACATATTCATTAAGTAAACCGCGCGAAATATATTTAACCCCAATATCTGACCAACTTTTCAAAATTACAAACAAAACCCCAAACTCAATATCTTCTTCATACGACTTCCGATTGACGAACCGTAAGAACCGACATGATCCTCATTTCGGGAACAATAATATTTCAGAAGTGTTCGGGTCACGGGGTTTGACTTCGGGTTTGACCCGGGGCATTGACTTTTGACTTTCTTTCGGCTTCGAACTTTGAACGACCATAACTTCTTCATTTCAACTCCGATTGATTCGCCATTTGAACCCAGGCGTCCCTTGATTCAAGACCTTCAATTTTCATGTTTTATCTGAGTCCAAAATAAATCTTTTGAATTTACACTTTTGCCCCTGAAGTTGCGTAGGTTCCCCTTTTCATGTTCAATTTGCGTCCCGTCATCGCCACTTTCTTTCTAAACCTGTCAATACTCAAAAACAACCTTGTACAAGATATTAGCAGCGAGTATTTAAGGTTGTGAAGTCCTCATAATTGCATTTATTAACCCCATTTATTCTAAAATTTGTATTTTTCTTTAAAATAGCAAAAATGGCTATAAAAGCTGTTTATTTACAATGCAACAGGGTTAACAAGTCCTAGATTTGGGTGTAAATAATACAAAATAATGCACTCATCAGTCACTATTGGCTAAAATTGTATAATTCACATTAAACTATGGTTTTTACCATTTGAACTTTAATACAAATACTTTAAATTTGGATTGTAATAATACAGAATGGTTTGGATTTTACAGTAGTCATTATTTATTTCATGAAACTCTTTTTTTTCAAATTATTCCTATGAATTTCATAAGTTAGACATCATTTCATTAATTAAACTAAATCAATTTTAAGACACAAATATAAAAGCAAGTTTTATTTCAAAAGAGGATCTTCATAAATGAAATCAAAACATAAAAAATATTTTTCTCATTGACATCCAAAATCAGGTCATCACAACTTAGCATCAGAGCGTAGATTACATGAGTGTCAGAGGTGAACTTTCGTTTTGCTTTCATTTAAAGGTAAACCATTATATTATGCCTATGCTAAGGTATCAGTTCATTTAGTCTACTTTGAGGTTAAGTGTAATAGTTGTTTATTAGAACGCGATTTAATCCTTCGATGTTTGATCTTGAGTTTGAACGATAATTCATAAAGTGAATTTGGAATTTTTAAATTGTTTATGTACACAATTGTGCCTTTAAGATGTTGGTATTTCTCATGTCAAGTAATTATAAGTTAAGGTTATAGAATGTCGTGCCACCAGTAGTTATGCATGATGTTAGTAATGATATTTAAAGTTGTTAATTTCAAGGACCCGTAACACAATATAACAATTCAGGTGGAACCTTAGAGATGAAAATTTTAATATAGGACCCAACACAGCAAGTATGTTAGTCAAAACATAAGTTTTAATAATTAAGCAAGTATAATTTACTGTGAAATCTTAAATACTTGGAATGTGGTTAGGTATATGATAAAAGCACAAGAATGAAAGTTGTCTCCAGTCATTATGATGCGCGGGGCTTGTCGAGACTTGAAGGAGCTCCTTTTAATCATAATAATTAATGAGAAAATATTAGTCTCGTTTCTTAGGTGGAATGATTGAGTTTCATAGGAGACATGTGATAAGTCACTCAATGGTGTCAAATATATAATATTCAAATTGGAGTTTAAAAGTGGATCTTAATGTTTTGTGTTTTTCAATTGAAGGATTTCAATTCTTGATGAAAGTGTAATGATGAGTTTGATTTACTATCATGTATACCCCGTTGTAAAGAGTTTAGTATAAAAAGGCAAAGTATGCATTAACCTTGGGAGAAAATTTTGTGCATATTTGGGATAAAACAAATGATTTGTAGTAACGACTAGGTGAAAGAAAATTATGTCAAGACTGAAGGGAAGGCTTTTAAAAAACGGTAGTCATTAAAGGGTAGTTTCATTGATTTTTGGATAGTATCTTTAATGAAGTTAAGGGCCGAACGACCTCGACAATTCCGGTAACAAACTTGGAGAAAGGGCTTATGTTTTTGTTAAGGTGTTTGGTTTACCAAGGTATATGTAACAACCCTCGCTTTTGAGAAACTTATTTTATATTAATTTATTGTGTGAAGTAATTATATAAAATGTTGGAACATGGAGTAAATATAAATTTGCATGAGTTAGAAGTTAATATTTACTGGATTGTTGCATATTTACTGTATGTGTATGTAAATATCATCATGTTGAGTTTTATAGTGTCATATGTTTTAAATGACATTTGTGGTTTAAGTGAAATCGGAACTTGAAATAATTTATAAAATTTCCGGACGCCATTTTAGAGGGCGTAGTTAGTCCCAAAATGTGCGAGATAGTCAAAATGAGTGTCATATTGTATTTTTATGTTTCGGGCACTTTTGACTGGTTTTAACATAAATGTGTAGTTGCGAGTCATTTTGATGTCGTATTAACCATTTAAATTGGGAATTAAGGAGAAAGCCACGATTTAAAGTCTTGCATTTCATTTTATTTCTTAAGTGTGTATTTTCTAACCTAGAGAGAAGAAGAGAACTTGTGGAGAAAAGAGAGAGATTGAAGATTGAGGCTTGGGATTTGTTGCTACCACAAAGAAATATGAGATTTCTACTTCAAGGCAAGTTTTCTACTTGCTAGTATGTGATTTATGAAGAGTAATTTGTATTGATAGTTGTGAATTAGTTATGGTTTAACAATGTTAGGGTTTTAATGGATTTGTAGGTTTTGAACCCTTGTAAATTGATTTAGATGTTTATTGGGGTAATTTATAGTTGCTAGCTGTATTTATGATTAGTTAGTTACCATAAATGAGCTTGGTTTGGGTAGAAATGAATTGGGAGAAATTTAGAGTCCAAGACTCCATAGCCAAATTGGGAAATTCTGGGTTGGGCGAATCGATTCGCCCCCAGCGAATCGATTCGCCACAAGGGCAGCTTACAGGTCTGAGTGGACCGAATCGATTCGGCAATTATGCAAAAAGTTCGGTTTTCCTCTCCGAATCGATTCGGCCAGGGTGAATCGATTCGGAAGTGCTGCAGTTTTGAGTTATTTTTCTAACTCAATTACAACCCTTTTTCTTTAGGCTTAAGACTTAGGAACCTTCTTGTATGATGTAAACTTAGAGTCCTAGAGTCGTAGATGAGTTAGTTGACTACCCTACGTTAGAAAAGGTTCATGTGGGGGTTATTTAGGGGGTATACAAATTGAGGTTAGGGCATCCTTTTCCTTAGGTTACCGATTATGAGTCTAAGAGTTGTAAGGTCGTATTGAGAGACTTTAGAAGCTCAATTTATCTATGATAGTCTTGACGGTTTATAATAACACCACAAAAGAATGTTGGGAGAATAAATTGAGAACTTATTCATTCATTTATTGAGGTTATAACGACGACATGAATTACGTATGGCTTCAGATAAAATGTGTTGTATCTATTAAAAGGAAATGAAAAGGTAAATGATATTTTACTTAATCATGAATATAGTAAATGATAATTTACTTAAACACACCTCTCTAAATGCCATCATAAGGGAAGTTCGTGCGTGAGGTAAAGCCCCCTGGCTAATGAATGCAGGGTGGATATAGTCTTAGGCCATATGAGCGATTATGGTATGTTTTTCTATGATGGTGAGGTAATTCCGGGTGTGGTTATGACTCTCCCGCAAGCATATGGCCACTTCTCGATGTCTTGCGTTGTAGGTGCCCAGGTTGCCTTGGTTGATAGGCCCTGGAAGATGCGGTCATTTAGGGGCGCGCACAGTGGGGAAACCCGGACGGTCAGTCTTAGAATCGTTATATGTATATGATTACAACCATTCTTATTTCAAGTTGGACTTGATTAATGAAATTCCATAAAGAGCATAATGAAATGCCATAAAGAGCATATAATTGTGACTATGTTTCCTGATAAGGAACGGACTATGAAATGAATCAGTATAAATGATTAAAGCCTTTAATTAATGTTAATTATTCCTATCCTCTTGCATTAGTAAATGGAACTTATGATTATTTAAATTTGTTTTAGTTGACGCATTGAATTATGTAGGTAGATTCTTATTACTATCAATCATGATTTACTGTTCATAACTGTCATACTCTTTATTCATCTGGTGATCATATAAAACTGGGCCCTGACCCGTTCATATTTCTTATTGTGCATGAATCTTGTATCCGCTCAGGTGCTCCGTCGCAAGGACGCCCGTACTGACTATCCTATTTCGGTGTTTTTGGGGGAGCAGTGATACTTTGCGGATATTACGGGATACTTTGTTATAGACGCCTCCATTTTTGTTTTCTAGTTACGATCGGGTCATTTACTCGGGCGTGTGGCCCGAGCTTTTGTATTTACTTATTGTAATGTATTATGTAATTACTTTAAACTGTTGTATTACATTGTAGTGACTGTTGACCGACAGCATATTCGGTCCCCTTATTGTATACTTGTTGTTGATGTAATATAAGTTCTGTTGGGTTTCCACTTTATTTTCAAATTGGGTTGTTTAAATTCTTTCCTTAACTTATAAAATAAAATTTTTGGCAACCCGTCTTTCTGAAATATAGGGTGGTTATCCCGTATACTTATTGTTTTAATGTGATGCTGAGAATGGTCCATCTATGATTCTCATTATTGTTGGAGTATCGGGTTGGCCAGCCCTTATTTTGATGAGCGAGTTATCACAGATGGTATCAGAGCATCAGGTTCTA
The DNA here is from genome assembly GCA_949130495.1 of Sambucus nigra. NCBI lineage: Eukaryota > Viridiplantae > Streptophyta > Magnoliopsida > Dipsacales > Adoxaceae > Sambucus > Sambucus nigra. The sequence goes on from OX422224.1 coordinate 383,006,052, forward strand.
GAGTCTTTAGGATCTATGCGTACTTGTCACGTTCTACTGTAGCGTTCTTTGATATAGAGCTTAATGATAGGACTGTCTTGTTGCCTATGTTTGCAACCTTATGAAAATTAGATTGATTTAAATAGTATTCTAACTCTATTGTTTCCTCATCTCAGATGTCGCCTAAGAGAGGTCGCCCAGCTGGAAGAAATAGAGTTGTCGAAGAGGATGTTGGTCCTCCACCGCCGCAGTAAGGAACTATCAATGCTACTGAGGTAGCAAATATCGTGGCCCAAGCGATCAACGCAGCAATGACTGTCGTGGTTCAGCAAATGCCCCAAGCTCAACAGCAACGAGCTTCGGATGTACAAGCCCCTACTGGATCTTCCCCGTGGGAGAGAGTTAGGGAGTCCTTTTCAAAGGGCCATCCCACGGAATTTGATGGAGGCTCTGATGTTATTAGAGAAAATCAGTGGAAAACGGATATGCAGTGCCATCTTCGAATGGTGGAGTGTAGTGAGGAAAGAAAATAAATCCTTGCAACCTTTAAACTCGTTGGAGCTACACTACATTGGTGGGAGTCTATGACTACGCCAGAGCAGAGAGATGCTATGACCATCAATGATTTCTGGGTTTTGTTTGATCGAAAGTACTTTCCTCCTGCAGTCCAAAGGGAGATGAGAAGAAAACTTCAGGATGTGGTGCAAGGTGAGAGATCAATTACGGAATATTAAGAGGAGTTCAACTCATTGGCAAGTTTTTTACCGAACGAGGTGACTCTGAAAGAGAAGAAAATATCGAAGTTCATGGGAGGTTTGAACTGGAGGATACGACAACATTTTCTGGGCAATCCAGCTTTACAGACTTTTGAAGATGTAATGAATGCGGTGTTACTCCACTGTCAGGAACATCGATTGTATGTTCAAGGTATTAAGAAGGCTTCAGTTATGGGGAAAGCTGGGAAACACGGAGGCAATGGGATTGGAGGAGGAGCATTTCCTTCATCCCAATCTTCGGGAAATAAGGAAAAAGAAAGGGATCCCCAGTAAGGGGACTTGTCAAAAAGGCAACATTTTGGTGGGTTTAATATGGGTGGCAGTAATGTTAGGCAAGGTCAAGGTGGACCACAACCGCAACAAGAAGGTAGAGGTGGAAACGGGGGTAGAGGCCATCCGAGCCAAGGCTTCGGGCAAACTCGAAACAATCGGGGTCGAACCCAAGAGAATGCGACGAATCGGTGCTTTCAATGCGAAGAGTTGGGCCATGTTAAGAGGTCGTGTCCTTACTTGATTGGGGGATAGCTTCCTAGGATTCCACAGCAGCCACAGGCTCAGTTACCGCCATAAGTACCTAATCTCGTTGTCCCTCCACAGCAGGGACAGCTACAATATGGTCGTGTTTATCATACTCAGGATGCTATTCTTCCTCCGGCTCCGTCGGCGCCGCCAGCTATTGAGGGTAAGTTTCTCATTCAGGGGCACATGGGTCGTGTATTGTTTGATACGGGTGCGACACACTCGTTTATTTCCAGGAGTTTTTCTCAGTCTACAGAGTTGATTAAATCTGCAGAGAGTACCTTCACTAGTGTTGAGTCTTCTATGGTTGATGGTTCACTCATTTTCTTTGTTTGTAAACAAATAAGAATAAATCTTGGTAATTTGTATTTTTAGGCCAATTTTCTCATCCTAGACATGGTCGGGTATGATGTAATTCTGGGTATGGATTGACTAGTGAAGTATCGTGCGATTAGTTAATTGCTATGGGGAGATATAGTTTTTCCCATTCCGGGGCAAGAAATGTCTCTAGTGGTTATGCCTCATTTAGAAGGAGGTACTAGCACTTACTTGTATTATATCGCGGAGGAGATTTCTCGGGATGTAGTTGTTTCCTTAGATTCGATTCCGGTTGTTAGAGATTTCCAAGATGTTTTTTGAGAAATACTGGGTTTGCCTCTGAGTCTGGAGATCGAATTTGTAATTGACTTAGCGCCGGGAACGAGATCGATTGCTAGAGCTCTGTATCGTATGGCTCCTGTTGAGATGAGGGAGTTAAGGGATCAGATTCAGGACTTGCTATAGCAAGGTTTTATTAGGTTAAGCACGTCGTCGTGGGGTGCTCCGGTGTTGTTTGTGAAAAAAAGGGACGGTTCTCTCCGGTTATGTGTTGACTACAGAGAGTTGAATAAAGTCACCATCCAAAATAAATACTTGTTGCCTCGGATTGATGATTTGTTTGGTCAACTTAGGGGAGCGTCGTACTTCTCTAAGATAGATTTGAGGACGAGGTACCACCAGTTGCGGATACGAGAGCAAGATGTGTCCAAAACTGCTTTCCTAACGAGATATGGGTCCTACAAATTTTTGGTTATGCCTTTCAGACTAACCAACGCTCTTGTCGTGTTTATGGACCTCATGAATAGGGTATTCCGAGACTTCTTGGACCAGTTTTTCATCATGTTCATTAATGATATTCTAGTGTATTCTCAGACAGAATCTAACCATGCCACTCATTTGCGATTGGTCCTGCAAAGGTTGAGGGATCACCAATTATATGCCAAGTTCGAGAAGTGTGTTTTTTGGTTGTAGGAGGTACAATTTTTGGGTCACATTATGACATCCCAGGGTATTTCAGTGGACCCAAGTAAAGTTATTGCGGTGAGGGAGTGGGGTCAGCCCATGACACCTACCGAGGTTCGTAGTTTTCTAGGTTTTGAGGGTAATTACCGTCGGTTTATCAAGGGTTTCTCTAAAATTGCTAGCCCTTTGATAAATTTAACCCGGAAAGGGGTGAGGTTTGTTTGGGATAATTCTTATCAGTCGACTTCTGACGAGCTAAAGGATAGGTTGACTTTTTCTCCAATCCTTGCATTACAAAGGACAGGATTGGAATATTTAGTCTTTACCGATGCATCTCTACAAGGATTGAGAGGCATACTTCAACAAGAGCGATGGGGTATTGCTTATGCTTCTCGCAAGCTAAAGCCCCATCAAAAGAATTATCTGGTGCATGATTTGGAACTTGCCGCAGTTATTTTTGCCTTGAAGATTTGGAGGCATTATCTCCTCGGGAAGAAGTTTAGTCTTTTCACGGACCACAAATCATTCCAATATTTGTTTTCCCAGAGAGATTTAAATATGAGGCAACGCCGGTGGTTAGAGTTTGTAAAAGACTACCAATTCGACATCCACTATCACCCGGCTAAGGAGAATGTGGTGGCGGATGCTTTGAGCAGAAAGCCCGAGGGGGAGTTAGTGGAGGTATGGAAAGCCAAATGGAAGGAGCTTAGTCAGGAAGACGCGATTGCTAGGGCATTTATGTCGGTGTTTACCGTTATGACTACTATGGTGGAAAGGGTGGTAGAGTCTCAAGGATGGGATAAAGGTTGTCAGGACCGTATACGCCAATTATTGACCGAGGGAGCAGAATCCTACTCTATAAGTTCGGAGGGTGGATTATGTTTCCACATAAGGCTCACTGTCCCGGACGAAGGGGATCTAAGACGAGCCATAATGACAGAATCTCATGGGTCTAAATTTTCAGTGCATCCTGGTGGGGACAAGATGTACCAAGACATGCGCCATCAGTATTGGTGGGCGGGCATAAAGCGGGATATTTCTGAGTTCATGTCCCAATGTGCTACTTGTCAATTGGTGAAAATAGATCATCAGCGACCGACGGGTTTGTTGCAACCGTTGGAGATTCCTGTGTGGAAGTGAGAGAGTATATCAATGGATTTCGTCACAGGCTTGACAACATCGCAAAATGGTCACGATTCGATTTGGGTTATCATTGATCGTTTGACTAAGTCGGCACATTTCCTACCGGTACACACCGATTATAATACTGCTCGTTATGCCCGGATATTTATTGCGGAGGTTGTTAGACTCCATGGGTACCAATAAATATAGTCTCCGACAGAGATAAGATATTTGTTTACCATTTTTGGCAAAGTTTCTATGAAGCCATGGGGACCGAATTGAAGTTGAGTACTTCTTATCACCCTCTAACAGATGGGTAGACAGAAAGAGTCAACCAAATGTTAGAGGATATGGTCCGAATGTGTGTGCTTGATTTCAAAGGTGGTTGGGAACAATATCTCCCTTTGATCGAATTTGCTTATAATAATTCGTACCAATTTACTATTGGGATGGCGCCCTATGAAGCACTTTATGGCCGGCCTTGTAGATCACCCACTTGTTGGTTGGAGGTGGGGGATAATAAGTTTATTGGACCCGAAATGATCCAGGATACTTCTTCCAAGATTTAACTCATCCGGAATCGCATCCAAATAGCTCAAGATCGCCGAAAGAGTTACACTGATGCGAATAGAAGGCATATAGAGTTGGAAATTGGAGATCAAGTCTTAGTGCGAGTATCGCCAATGAAAGGTATAAAGTGTTTTGGGAAGAAAGGGAAGCTTGCGTCGTGCTTTGTTGGACCTTTTCCCGTTATTGCTAAGGTAGGTCCAGTGGCGTATCAACTTGCCTTACCGGAACACCTACAACAACTTCATGATGTGTTTCATATTTCCTTTTTGAAAAAGTATAAGAGGTGTGAAGGAGCCCTTTGGCATATTCCTTTGGAAGATATCGATTTGCAACCCGACATTTTGTATGAGGAACAACCGGTTGCAATCCTAGAGCATGGAGAGCGTAAATTGAGATCGCGAGTGGTGCCCTTGGTGCGAGTTCAATGGGGTCATCACGACGCCAAGGAATCAACGTGGGAACGCGAGGATGATATGCGGGAAAAATATCCGCATCTCTTTATACAAGGTACGCCTGAATTTTGAGGGCAAAATTCCCTCATAAGGAGGGGAGTATGTAACAACCCTCATTTTTTAGAAACTTACTTTATATTAATTTATTGTGTGAAGTAATTATATAAAATGTTGTAACATGGATTAAATATAAATTTGCATGAGTTGGAAGTTAATATTGTGTACGTAAATTTATTGTGTAAGTAAATATAAAATGTTGTAACATGGAGTTAATATAAATTTATTGTGTACGTAAATATCATCATGTTGAGTTTTATAGTGTCATGTGTTTTAAATGACATTTGTGGTTTAAGTGAAACCGGAACTTGAAATAATTTATAAAATTTTCGAACACCAGTTTAGAGGGCGTAGTTAGTCCTGATATGTGCAAGATAGTCAAAATGAGTGCCATATTGTATTTTTATGTTTTAAGCACTTTTGACTGGTTTTAACATAAATGTGTAGTTGCGAGTCATTTTGATGTGGTATTAACCATTTAAGTTGTGAATTAAGGAGAAAGCCACGATTTAAAATCTTGCATTTCATTTTATTTCTTAAGTGTGTATTTGCTAACCTAGAGAGAAAGAGAGAAGAAGAGAACTTGTGGAGAAAAGAGAGAGATTGAAGATTAAGGATTGGGATTTATTGCTACCACAAAGAAATCTGAGATTTCTACTTCAAGGCAAGTTTTCTACTTGCTAGTATGTGATTTAAGATGAGTAATTTGTATTGATAGTTGTGAATTAGTTATGGTTTAACAATGTTAGGGTTTTAATGGATTTGTAGGTTTTGAACCCTTGTAAATTAATTTAGATGTTTATTGGGGTAATTTATAGTTGCTAGCTGCATTTATGATTAGTTGGTTGCCATAAATGAGCTTGGTTTGGGTAGAAATGAATTGGGAGAAATTTAAAGTCCAAGACTCCATAGCCAAATTGGGAAATTCTGGGTTGGGCGAATCGATTCGCCCCTAGCGAATCGATTTGCCACAGGGGCATCTTACAGGTCTGAGTGGACCGAATCGATTCAGCCTCTCCGAATTGATTCAGCAATTATGCAAAAAGTTAGGTTTTCCTCTCCGAATCAATTTGGCTGGTCCAAATCGATTCGCCCCAATCGATTCGGCCAGGGCGAATCGATTCGGAAGTGATGCAGATTTGAGTTATTTTTCTAACTCAATTCCAACCCTTTTTCTTTAGTCTTAAGACTTAGGAACCTTCTTGTATGAAGTAAACTTAGAGTCCTAGAGTCCTAGATGAGTTAGTTGACTACCCTACGTTAGAAAAGGTTCATGTGGGGGTTATTTCGGGAGTATACAAACTGAGGTTAGGGCATCCTTTTCCTTAGGTTACCGATTATGAGTCTAGTAGTTGTAAGGTCGTATTGGGAGACTTTAGAAGCTCAATTTAGCTATGATAGTCTTGATAGTTTATAATAACACCACAAAAGAATGTTGGGAGAATAAATTGAGAACTTATTCATTCATTTATTGAGGTTATAATGACGACATGAATTATGTATGGCTCCGGATAAAATTTGATGTATCTATTAAAAGGAAATGAAAAGGTAAATGATAATTTACATAAACACACCTCTCTAAATGCCATCATAAGGGAAGTTCGCACATGAGGTGAAGCCCCCTGGCTAATGAATGCAGGGTGGATATAGTCCTAGGCCATATGAGCGCTTATGGTATGTTTTTCTGTGATGGTGAGGTAATTCCGGGTGTGGTTATGACTCTTCTCCAGGCATATGGTCGCTTCCCGAAGTCTTTCATTATAGGTGCCCAGGTTGCCTTAGTTGATAGGCCCTGGAAGATAATGGTCATTTAGGGGCGCGCAGTGGGGAAACCCAGACGGGCGGTCTTAGAATCGTTATATGTATATGATTATAACCATTCCTATTTCAAGTTGGACTTGATTAATGAAATGTCATAAATAGCATAATGAAATGCCATAAAGAGCATATAATTGTGACTATGTTTCCTGATAAGGAACGGACTATGAAATGAATCAGTGTAAATGATGAAAGCCTTTAATTAATGTTAATTATTCCTATCCTCTGGCATAACTAAATGGAACTTATGATTATTTAAATTTGTTTTAGTTGATGCATTGAATTATGTAGGTAGATTCTTATTACTATCAATCATGATTTAATGTTCATGACTGTCTAGATTCTTATTACTATCCATCATGATTTACTGTTCATGACTGTCATACTCTTTATTCATCTGGTGATCATATAAAACTGGGCCCTGACCCGTTCATATTTCTTGTTGTGTATGAATCTTGTATCCGCTCAAGTGCTCCATCGCAAGGACGCCCGTACTGACTATCCTATTCTGGTGTTTTTGGGGGAGCCGCGACACTTTGCGGATATTACGGGATACTTTATTATACACGCCTCCATTTTTGTTTTCTAGTTACGATCGGGTCATTTACTCGGGCGTGTGGCCCAAGCTTTTGTATTTTCTTATTGTAATGTATTATGTAATTTACTTTAAACTGTTGTATTACATTGTAGTGACTGTTGACCGACAGCATATTCGGTCCCCTTATTGTATAATTGTTGTTGATGTAATATAAGTTCTGTTGGGTTTCCACTTTCTTTTCAAATTGGGTTGTTTAAATTCTTTCCTTAACTTATAAAACAAAAGTTTTGGCAACCCGTCTTTATGAAATATAGGGTGGTTATCCCGCATACTTATTATTTTAATGTGATGCTGAGAACGGTCCATCTATGATTCCCATTATTATTGGAGTATCGGGATGGCCACCCCTTATTTTGATGAGCGGGTTATCACAGTATAAAAGGTTGATGAGTGTTGGTTATCACATTGCCCTGCATAAGGAACAATGATAGTAACCTTATGGAAATAATATCCAAAATAGTTTAAGTGTATCCCAAAATAGTAAGAGGGTCAAGAATGGTGCTCAATGGGATATTATTAGTGGTATATTAGGGTAATGATTGTAAGTTCAAGTGTTAATGTTCGGGATTAGAGAATTAAGATATACAATACTCATGAGAACTCATTTTATTTTGTATCATACCATGATCATTAAAGATAAATGAGTAGGTATGACCTCTAAAGAGAGAAACATCGTAGTGATTGACGATAACATACCATCTCTTCTAAATCTTGTCATATCATCATTTGACTTACGACGATGGTCTAGTTTAAGGAACTCGATCCGACTGGGAAATACCTCGGTCATTGGTAAGGGATTTCATTATCAAACTTATGTAATAGTATAATTACGTGGTCCTGTATGGTATTAAGACTAGGGTACATTGTCTTTATGTCACATGTTTAAAGTGTACACATGATTATGTTGCAGTTGTAAATTACTGTTACTACTTTATTGTCTATAGTGGTAAGGATAATGTTCGCCCAGTGTTAATTAGAGAATGGTTCTTTAATATCTATACATTAAATTCTTCTTGATAGTCAGGGGTGATAAGTTATAGAAATATTAAAATCCTTAAAGTGTGAAAAGGATAGTAAGTTCCCATTACACGTGATTTGTTTATCGACTTAGGTTAAATATTATACGATGTTTGGGTCGGTGAGACTATAATTAGTTTCTCTTAAGGTTTAGAATGTTTAATTGTTTACGAATTAGTATACACACTAAATTGTAAGTTGTCATATTAGTCAAGCAGACGAATAATCATGAGTTATAAATTGGAATATATAAAATGATCATGCAGATTCATATTTTAAGTTTAGGAGGAAATTATTAGTCCTTGATGATTAATTGATTTCATCACGCATGAAGTTGTCATGGTTGTTATTTGCGTGTAGTAATTACATGGTCGTATGACATCATGATGTAAGCAATTATTCGCCTATGTATAAGTTCGGGTAAAGTCGATGGCGTAGTTGATTTAACTATATAGCACATTAGTGATAAGAACCTATCATGAATCTATGATATTTATCAGTGTAAACAAATTAGGTAAAGGTCTACAATGACATAACAACTAAAAGATACTCGAAGCCACCAAGAAATTTAAGAAGAGCCTCGAGCCCTAGGGTGAGGCTTTGGCTTAAACCCCAAACCACTGGCCAATTAGCATATTTCAACATTTCTGGAAGTGGGTGAAAGTCCATTAATACAAATGGAAATGGTGACCTCCGTTAAAAAAGTGAAAAGATGATTTTGAGAATGGCGCTCATTAATGTAAAAGAAAGCTTGTGAAATAACTTGGAAAATGTGACAGTGTGTTAATAGTTAAATTATTGGTATACGAGTGGAATTAAAATAAAGACTATTTGTGAGAGGAATCATCGCTTGGATTTTGTGGTTATAATGCACATTATACGGTGACGTTACATATTGCATGAGAACACTTAATCAAATGAAAGAATATTTCATAATTGCTAAAAACACTTTATATGTATAGATTTTCTTTGTACGATGTATACTCTTCTTGTATTTCTCCTACTGGGCGCACGCTCATACCCCACCATTTGCCTATCCTCCCCCCCCCCCCCCCCCCCTCCCCCCCCCCCCAGGTAGTTTAGGTTGAGGAAATGGCAAGGATAACGGAAAATTGAAGGAGAGTTGTCCTCGAAATTAGAGTTATGTCACTATTTTTTAAATTTTGTAATTCTTTTTAAAACTTTAATGCAAATACTATAAATTTGGATTCAAATGATACTGGATGGTATGGATTTTACAGCAGTAATTATTTATTTAATGAAACTCTTTTATTTTAAGTATTCCTACGAATTTCATAAGTTGGACATCATTTCATTAATTAATCTAAATCAATTTTACAACACAAATATAAAAGAAATTTTTTATTTCAAAAGAATATCTTCATATATGAAATCAAAGTATAAAAAAGGGTTTCCACATGACAACATAAATCGAGGCTTTCAAGAAAATACTGATCAATCAACCGCTTGATTATATTACCTAGTAAGGAAGAATTTTGTGTTTTGGAGAAACTTGAGGTATAGTTGTACATGCAACGAACCGTATAGATGTTTAAGCTTGTGTGAAATAAATTACATTGCATAACTTAGTGTTGAGAAAAATACCTAATGAGGTTTAAATGGTCAATTGAGGCTTCTGACAATTGTGTGCTCATTAAAGCTAAGTCCCGGCCTATAATAGCCCATTTGTCAAGAGGGGCAAGCCTAGACTTTATACGGTATTATCTATCAACCGGTATGTTAAGATTTATGAAGGAAGTCATGGAAGCCTGTTTGTGATTTGAAAACTTTACTTGATGACTACATGATAAAAAGGCATATCATGAACTATTGCATATAATGTAACTCGATTATAGGGTAAAAGTTTAATCGCGAGTCGAGTTTGGAAGTGAACCGATGGGTTTTAAAATCAATAGAGGGTGACTGAATAAATTGTTAAGCCTAAGCAAAGACTTTAAGTTTTCTTCCTCACTCATTTTAGCAGCCTAAATTCCTCATAATTATCTATATACATCAACATTGAAAGACCACCATTCCACCCTTCCATTATCAAGGGTTAAAAAAGGTGTTGAAAGTGTTACTTTGGAGAATAAATCTTGCAAGGAGCTAGGAACTTATTAGGTTTATTTTCTACCTCTTCATCAAAGGAAGTATTATCTTCAAGAAGTAAGAAGTAAGGGTTCTACATTATTTTTAAGTTTGAATCAAGCATACTAGACATATGTATATATGTATGATTTACATAACTACTTATGCTTATTATCAGTACATACGAATACATATTGAAGAATATGTCATAAAAATGGATAAAAGTCAAACTTTGAAAGAAGGATAGATTTCAGAATGTTTAAGCTAATTATATATAGGCATAAATCATGTTAAACTTGTTGATTTCATGATAAAATGTTATATTGAACTTATGAAGAAATAATAAAATGCATTTTTTGGGTTATATTGGTATAACACATTACTTTCATGAACATAATCTCGTATAGTTGGGACAAATGGGTTAAGTATGTTCAAAATGTATTAAAATGATCTTTTTTAAAATAAAATAATGAAGTAGAAATCGCATAATACTAATCACAAAAAATGATACAATATATGTGAACAAAGTTTACAAAAATGAAGAAAACAAATTAAATGGGAGCTAAGTGTAAAAGTAGTAAAAGTATAGGTGTTCAAATATGTAATATTGAAAAGTTAAGTACCAAAGTAAAACAGGGCACAAAGGTAACAATGTAAAGTTATCAATTTGTAAGACAAGTCTTGAAATGTCAAAAGTAGGGTTTTGGGGACAAAATTATAGTTTTATAATAAGTTTGCACTAAGTAGAAACATTTACAAAAATGGATATCATTTTGGAATTTAGTTTTAAAGAAAGAATATGAAATGGTAAAATCATGAGAAATAAGGAAGAAAATGCAAAATTAATGTTTTGAAAGGTAAAGTCTTGAAATGAAACAACAAATGTTGTAGCATAAAAGTATCATTTTATGTGAAATGTGGACTTGAGAATGATTTTACATAACTAAGAGGACTCTAATTAAAGAGTTTGAATTTGAAGTATATGATGAAAACTCATATTTTAAAAAGTAAAGGTGAAAAGTAACATTTTGAAAAATGAATAAAATGCAAGTTTACTAGTGTGCGTGAATATCGAAAACGCACGTGAAAGGGTGTTAAGCGGGTATTTGAACTAAAAGGTTAAGTTTTGGTAATTAAAGGTGTTTTCAAAAGATGAAATCCCAAGTCTAACGTAAAATTAAAATGAACTTTTTATAAAGTGAGAAACTTGGAAATAAAGTGTGTCAGGAGTAATCTCATCCCGGGTATTGTGGCCTATCAGTCGATGTATACAATAAAGCAAAAAGGAAAACAAATGGAAAAGGAAAAAGGAAAGGAAAAGGGTCACAAAGACATAACAATTAAAATACACTCAGAGAAAGAGAAAAAATTCAAGAAGGTTCCAAAGCCCTGGGGTGCGTCTTCGATTTAGGCCCAAAATAATTAGCCAGTTAGCATAATGAAACATTTGTGGCAGTCAATGAAAGTTCGTAAATACAAATGGGATTCGTGACTTTTGTTAAGAATTGGAAAAGATGATTTTGAGCACGATGCTCATTAATGTAAAAGCAAGTTTCGAAACAATTGATGTCTATGTGAAAACAGTTAGCACGATGCTCATTAGTTGGGTAAAATGTATTTAAAAATCTAACATTTGTTTTTCTCATGTGAATATTACAATTGATGTCTATTACATGGTATGATCCGTCTTTGAATACCCTATAAATTTGGAATGGCCCTTCCCATTTTGGGGGGCACTTTCCATAGGTTGGGTCTTTTTAAGCTAAAATGGTTTTCCAAACAAAGTCTCATTCATTGAAGGTCATTTTCATTACTTTTTTATTATAGTTGTCAGTTTTTTTCTTCTTTTGGATCAGAATATTATTCAAGGCTCGGACCCCATCTCTATATAGGTTTTTTAACTCCATGTGCATAGATTGGTCATAGTCTTCTACTGTTAATTTGTTTTGGGCTAACACACAAGGAATTTAAAGTGATTCTACTAGAGAGATAGAATCATGTCCATAGGTTAAGGCATATGGAGTTACCCCAGTACTTGATCTTTCAAAGAACCTATAAGCCCATAACACTTCTGGTAACAAATTATGTCACTTGGATTTTTCTCAATCACTTTTCTCAAAATTTTCTAAATTATTTTATTTCTAGCCTATTCATGACCATTTGATTGAGCATATCAAGATGTTGACTTTGTCAAAGTTATTCCTAACCTTGAGGTGAATTCCAACACCATCTTTGATTCAAATATACTTGTATTGTTTGAGGTTATGGTTTCTCAGATCCTAAACCTATACATAATATCTTGCAAGAAATAAACCAATTGATTTTGGGTAACTGATTTCAAAGCTTTGGCATCCACTCACCAGGTAAAGTAACCTATTGCAAAAAGCAAAAAACTGTGCATCTTGGAAGATAGAGGATTGATTTTGCCAATGACATCAATAGTCCATCCTCTGAATGGTCAAGGATTCTAGGTTAATTGAAGGCACATGTTTCAAAGGACCATGTTGCTATTACCTGTGACACCTTTTTTGTAACAACTCACCAACATAGAAAATTAGTCCCTTTAAAATCCTAAAATTCCTAAGCAACCCTCTGATTTTTCCAAATTACCAAAATATCCCAAAATAAAGAATCATGCTAATATATACTTTACCATACCCATTTAATCCAAACATAAAACCAAATTTTGACCAAATGACTTATATTTTGTAGTAATATCAAGGACCAATCCCCTAAGTATGATAAATTATACTTAAGCCCCAAAAACTATCAAAAAATAACATATAAGCCCAAAAACTTAAACTCATACCATCTAAGGACCAACACTTAAAACCAAACTTATTTCTACTTATTAACTTACTGATGTGGGCTACGTGGCTGCCCACATGGCAGAGGTAGTGTACCATAAGGTTAACAGTTTGTACCCATATGTACCTACATGAACCCATCTTGAAACCAAATCCAAACCAAGTTAAAACTCACCAACTTCTTCACCAATCACACCTCCCTCACAAACCCTATATAAAACCCAACTTACCTCAGTGAAATACACACCATCTCAGTATACTTTCAAATTAATGTTTTTAGCTTTTGTGCATCCTTAACATTTTATTTATGAATGTTGTTTTCTTTCATTTGGTTATGTTTCTTCACTTTCCTAGAGTAAATATGTGGACTTACATGTAAGTTTTAACGTGTGTATGGAACTGAACAAGCCTAAAAACAAGAAAAAATCATTAAAGCTTGAGCTTCAATGGTGAATTTTGTATCCTTGATCTTGAACTAGTTTTAAAGTGAGGATACGTAAGCTCTAATTCTAAGAAACCTGGGTGCAATGTTTGATTATGTAACGCCCCAGCCCCCAGACCAAATTTATGGGTTACCCATGGTCAACCCGGACCGACCCGAGCATTAGGTGTGAAGTACAATGAAACAACCTACATAATGTTGCTAGTCCTGTTTTATTTAATTAATATTTCACTTGTTTAGCATGAAATTTCCATTTCAAATCAAGCTATGTGAGGGAATCGTGGGAAGCATACCCAGAATCCAAGCATACAAAGCTACTAACGTAAAATAAAAATAATACTTACGCGTATAATACTCTCAAAATACAGAACCGCATCCAATCTCACATATATCCATTGTTTAGGCTTCTAAAACGGGTCCTGGCACTTAGATACTAATCTTATCACCCTTCTAAACGATTGTGTCCATAAGCCACCTACCAAACCATAGACTGACACTAATAAGAATTCTAGAAGGATACATGATGTCGCTTACAACCATTAAACCTCTAGGTTTGCATCATCGACATCACTAAAGATGCTATACCTCATACTGCATCATATTTTCTAAAACCTTGACATGGAAGACTATCTAGAGTTCACTGCTAAGTATCCTTAACCATCATTGTTGCATACGTAATATACTTAGCAATTTGCCCATAACTCTCATCATACCTGGGGAGGTACAAATTTCAATAAATAATCACTAAGACATTTACTTACAACATTAGTATTTTACCTACACAAATCGAGTACACATCCCCAAGAGTTGACCATCACCATTCCTTACATCTACTGAATCACCAATTATCTTACGATGTGATACTACCCCAAGGATCGAATATGCCTAATTACATCATCATTATTAACGATCCGAAAGTACCACACAACTTAATGTATCCTCATCACACATCAATAATGCTTAGGCATGACGCACTAGTCACCTAATCTCCACTGTTGACTTTACACAATTCATGTCTCTAAATCAGCGTACGTTATTGACCATTTTTAATATCTTAATTTGGATTCTCACATCATCAAGGGTTGACACACAAGCACCTCATACTAAAAACCACGGTGTCGCAACTATTGGCTCACACAGACACTCACAATTACCTGTCGTGCTAATCTCCTTGGCTTTACCATCGAGAACACAAACTGAAACCGTCACCAATCTAGTGTGACTGGACAAAAATCAATACCGACATCGAAAGATACACTAACGACCTCACCACGTCACTTTCGAAAGGGACCTTAAACCTAGAGCCTAATACCAATTGTAATGCCCTTACCCAAATTTATGGGTTATATGTGGTCAACCTGGTTCGACTCCAGTGTTAGGTGTGAAGTGCAATGAAACAACCTACATAATGTTACTAGTACAATTTTATTTAATTAACATTTCACTTGTTTAGTATGCGATTTTCATTTCAAATCAAGCTACGTGAGGGACCTATGGTAAGCGTCCCCAGAATCTAAGCAAACATAGATACTAACATAAAATAAAAAGAGTACTTACCTGTACAACGCTCTTAAAATACGAAATCGCACCCAACGTGCCATAACAAAGATGAGGAAATGAGTCAAATGCCTAAGACAATGCAATATAGAAATGATCTATGTGCACATGTAATTATCTTATATACATATATATACTTAAATGCATGAAATCGTTTTTATTCCAAAAAGGTTACTTACCCCGATTAATTCACCTTAATCTTGTAAAAGAATTTCTCTTTTACTTGACTTGACATTTAAATCATGATTTAACATACCCAGTTAAATATCTTAAACAATACCTCTTGTTTAAGGAAAATCATTTCTTTTACCGAAATTTCCTTATTACTCAGGCCAAACTTATCTTTGTATTTTCATTGAAAATCACATTTCAGCACACACAATCACCGTGTTAAAATTTACTTACTTTTATTTGAAACCTTCATAAATGCGCTCATGTTCTAATTATGAGTTAAACCTCTTTAGGTTGCTTAATAGCCCATTTAATCCCTTCACTTTACCATTCCTTTACTTTGCAAACATTAATCAAATTCCACATATCTTGTCCACTTTATCCTTTCTTGAAATATTTATTAATTCATTCAAGTTAGGTTGTCTTTTCACATATTCACCACACACCCCATTTCTTGATATGTTCCATTTTCATTATCTATTTCTCGGAATCTTTCAATATTCGCATACTATATTGGGTTCCACACCATCGGCTATGCTACCATATGCTCTGGCCAGTAAATTTGAATCTTTCACTCCAGGACTTCGGGCTCTCCTTAATTATCCCGGTGTCCTCCGAGTCTACATTAATATGTTTTAACATTTTACAAATATCCATATTATTCCACTTTTTCCTCTTTCCCAATCGAAGCCAAAACTTGGGGTTTCACCCTAACTTCTGTTACACTTTAAAATCATTATTCCTTGTCCTTTTAATCTAGCAATGATTTTATCTCAAAAATAATGTTAATTTGAAATACTTCGGCTGACTTTTGAGCTCGTTCGATCTATCCAGGTTCCTTAAATCTCAAATTTCACCCACCAAACTTCCAACAAATACCATCAAGTTTACAAAAGTAAACTAAATATAAAATGAAAGCACACACTAATGATCCAAATCTCAAGGTTTCATATTATTACAATTGGCATGAGAAAAATAATAAAATATTGGGGACGGGTATTATAGATTGATGCAAAACCAAGTCTTTATTCCCTAAATTGATGTTTGAAAAAATAAGCAATGAAATTTTTAGAACGTGAATTCAGAGGTTATACTCAACCAAACTCCTTTAAACCAAACCTGGTTGATTGCATTTTGAAACTTGAACACAACCATCATCATGCCAGAACCCAAATCATAACCTGCCATCACAAATATTCAAGTCAAATTTTGACCATTTTTACAGAAATGCAATAGCTCAAACCAGCCCACCAAAATCTTTGAAACTTATATGGTTGGATTCGTCTTCAAAAATTAAACAACTTTCATTGAGGAACCAAACTAAATGGCTTTCCAAAACCTATCAAATATAGAGTCAAAGTTTTAAAAACCCTAAAGTAAACAAGTCGAGAGTTGAAGATGATGTGGATCACACGCGCACGAGTGGGAATCAAACCTGGCGTGTGAAAGGTTTGACTTAGCGCGAGAGGGCACGTCGCCAATCAGAAAAATCTGATTTTTTTTCAAAAATTCTATTTTCAAATTCTGAACAAAATGGTATATTAAATCACCCTATTTGGATTCCTAGAAAGCATAATCTTGAGAAAACAGGCTTAAGGTTTAAAAAATTAAACTTTTACTTTACATATAACACCCAGGTCAGTTTACCAAGTATTTCAAAACAGGCCAAACTTTTTCCATAAATTCCTTAGGCCAAATATAGTCATTTTTCCTCTTGCCACTAAACCTAAGTCCAAATGGAAATTTGAAAAAAAAAAATTATACTTTAAACTTTTGGAAATTATACATTTATACTAGAGTTGGCAATTTTTGACCCGATAACCCATTTATGGTAATAACCCGAAATGACCTTAGCTTGTTAAATTTAGGAGTACCCAAAACTTATACTAAAATAAAAATCAACGTGACCCGAAAATGACACGACTAACCCGAATTGCCACCCCTAATTTATACCCTGGCAGTATTTTTACACTGAAAACTTACTTTTTCCACTCCACTGCATCCCATAAGCATCCTATAAACATTTTTTCTATAACTATACTACCTACTTATATTCTCCCTGGTTTCAGAATATCCAATCAACTACTGTGAATTATAAGCATAAAATCGCAACCTGTACTTACAAAGTAGGTGATTCTATTTTTAGTATTAAATAATTGAGATTATGTCTTTATAAATTATTGTATTGTTGTATCACTATGTGGTAACTTTTAACTCATGTTTCCATTTATGAACTCTTTTGTGTAGTTCATAATTACCACAAATATCGATTATCTCAATATCCAAGTCATTCCCTAAACCTAATAAGCCACTACAACCTATGAATTCGGTAAAAAAACACTAAATTCCATTAAACCCTTAATTATGGTATAACCCTACATCTTACTAAACTTAATTACATTAAAACCAGTAATTTAGACCCATTATCAATGAAACTCCAGTAGAATACCTTACGATTTAGGGATAAGACCACAGTATACCACGACGTTCTAATTGGCCTGTAAGACTCGGATGGTGAGTGCCTAGTTTTATTTGCTACATATGTATGAGTTAAACTCTAGCTAAGTGTGCCAAGCTAGATTACTATTCCTCAATTATTTGGGATTGCCTATCCAAAAGTTTTAGATGATATTGTAATGGTATTGCTACAAAATTGAGGCCCTATAATCGATAATTTATGGGTTATTTTGTTATAGTTTGATCCCTTATCTTTTTAACTCGATACACAATATATCAAGTTACGCTTCAACATATCACTCTTTTACATATCAGTAGACTCTAGTATAGCCCTGTCTGTTCTATGATATTTCATTTCATTTACAATTATGTTATCTGCATTATTAATCCCAATTATACTCTGACAACATATTTTCTCACACCTTGTATAGAAATACAATTATCTAATTGGTATTTATGCTTAATTATTTTCCTTTCAAATGAACAATGAGCTCAAAAAGGGAGAAATACCGCCCTCACCTATGGACTTTTATTCAGTTTTACCCCAAAAATTATTTTCAGTAACATACGTGTGGGAGGTAGCCAACAGGATGGAAGTCCCCACTGGAATATCTATACTGTAATTTATCATCTCCTATGATTCCTTAGTGTTCTCTATGAGTTTCTTGTTATGAGTGACATGTTTGAATAAATGTATTTGTGTTTTATGTAAACTCATGTATGTAATAAGATGCTGAGCATCCCTCTATAATAAAAACAATTTGAAATTCCTCTTTCCTTCAATTTACCTATTGTAATTATTGCTAGTCCTTGGTTAGCATTAAAGCATAAAATCGTGGATGTGACAATATGGTATCAGAACATCGCCAGGTTTTATGCCTATATGGGACCGAGCATAAGAATCTACCATCTATGACTTACAACATTATGATCATAAAAATTTCATTTCATACATTCTAAAACTCATTGTTTTACAGTAATGAATACCTAGGAGGACATCTACCTAGATATTAATGGTACTTCCCACGAATAGTTTGAACAATCCATTAAAGACGTAGGTTACGCAAAGATATGTCAGCATATACTAAGCATAGATCGTGATTAGGCAATCGCTACCCCAAAAATCAAGCACAAATTACTTATCGCATGTCTAATGGGAGTAGCTCAAGTTACCCAACAAGCAAAAACATTCTCCGAGAATCCCAATACATTGCAACGGGCTATTCGTCTCGCCTGGGATATCATTCCACCAAAAGAACTCACTATTACTCCTCCCAACTCTTCTATAGATTATGGCACCATCTCACCAGACACCACTTGTTTTACTCCCTCAATCACTAGTACCTCCTCAGATGATTCCAATCCTTCTGATCCCGACTCAGAGTTTGATCATGTTGTTCCCCAATTAGTTTGAAGACCTCCAATGGAGTATGGGTGTAGATAAATAAATCTATGAAAGAACTAATAACTTTTGTCCAGTGTGAGCGTGCAAGTAGAAAAAAGCCACATATTCCGTAATGATGACAGTGGATGAGCTAACTATTCTTTTCTTTCTTTTTTTATTTTTTTTGTAATACAGAATCCTACAAATATGTACTTTTCTTTTTTTGCAAGTTTGACTGTAAAATAATCCTTGTAATAAGATGTAATATAAGATAACAAGTCTATTTTCCTTATCTTTATTTTGTAATTTATTCATCATCATATTGTTTACATAGGATGGTTAACACTCGCGCAACTACAAGTGAGACCCAGGAAGCACGACCAATTCCACATATACCCATTCCACCTATACTTACAGGAATTAACTATATTAACCCATATGTAATCAAATATACCTCCCCCACAACCAGTTAATAATGAGGTATCAGAAGAAACCCGGAGGATGAATGCCCTTAAGGAATTCCTGAGGCAAAAAATCCCCAGTATTTTTCGAGAAGCCTGGTGCAGCCGAAGCTGAGAGGTGCATCCGCCAAAAACTCAAAGTCCTTAACAGAGTAGGTATTATTCCAGAACTCAGGTTAAGATTGGCCTCATATTTATTCAAAGGGGAAGCAAATTTTTGGTGGAAGTCTATTCTACGTTCCTGAAAGGTAAGCGAGTTTACCTGGGAGAAATTTGAAGGAATATTTTTAACAAATATTCTTCAAAATCAGCAAGGAATAAAATGGTTGTCGATTTTCTAAGCCTACAATAGCAACAATTGACTGTATCCCAATATGAGACTAAATTCACAAAATTATCATGATATACCCAAGAGTAAGTCGATACTAAAACTAAAAAGTGCAAGCTTTTCGCAAGAGGGTTACGCCTGAACATTAAATCCTCCACCATCCCTTTGTAAATCATTGAATTTAATCGAATAGTCGAAATAGCCTATCTCATAGAAAAGAACCCAACATCTGATAACACAGCTCGAATCTCTACTCCTTCTCAAAACCCCTTTGTCATTAGGAACCAACCAAATCAGTGAGATCATCCTTACACCAAGCCCAAGGATAGTCGAGCTTTCAGTCAAATCCATCATAGTAACATTAAACCTTTTATGCGCTATCACGAATGAAACCAAGTACGACACCTTAGACTCCAACGCCCTCTTCTCCAAATGCCTCCTACTTTTACCTTCTGCAACTTTATCAAATCTCCTTTCACAACCCCGATCAATAACTATAACTGTCCACTATAGTAAAGGCCCCCGTGAGATGAAGAAAGAGCCACATAATAAGACCCAAGGTCGGAATTTATCCATTCTCCTAGTAAAAAATCCAAATTACCACTGTGTGGTAGAAGGTAATCTTCCTTTTTATAACATCTCAGCACACATATTATTTGACCCAGGATCCACGAACTCTTTCATCAGTCAAGCATGTATGACTCGCCTGCACTTGTCTTTTAATCTTTTAGCCCATCCTTTTACCATAGGAATGCCAACCGAAAAAATGGCAATCATTAAAAGGGTTTGTAAGCATCACAATTTATGCTTTAGAACCAGAATACTAACCGTAGATTTTATAGTTCTTAATCTCGAAGAATTCAATTTGATAATAGGGATGGACGTTTTATCCCCTAATTTTTCTCACATTAACTTCCATGCAAAGACAGTAACATTCAAATCAGCATGTTAACCTTCATTCTATTTCTAAGGAATAAATCCCCCTAAACCCCTAATTTTTCAAATAGGTGAAAAGGAAACATCCTCCCTTTATACTATCTTAGCTAGATATAAGGACGTGTTTCCCGAAGATTTACCAGGAATACCCCCACCCCAAGAGATTGAATTTTTCATCAACCTATTATCAAATACCTCTCCTATTTCAATACCCCTTATTGTATGTCTCCTTTAGAATTGAGACAACTCATGACACAACTAGACAATTTATTAAAGAAACGATTTATACGCCCCAGTATATAACCTTGGGAGCCCCAGTTCTATTCGTATGAAAGAAAGACAGAGCCTTTCGATTATGTATCGAATATTGGAAGTTAAACCAAGTGACCATTAAATACAAACACCCCTTGCCTAAGATAGGAGAGTTGTTTGACCAGCTACGAGGGTCAAAAATATTCTCGACGATTAACTGAATATCCAGATATCACCAACTTCACGTCAGAGAAGAAGATATACCCAAAATAGCTTTTTGAACTTGGTATGGTCATTTTGAATTCTTAGTCATGTCTTTTAGACTGAAAATGCCTCTGTCGTTTCGTGGACTTAATGCATAGAGTATTTTTCCATTTCCTGGATCAATTCATAATCATCTTCATAGATGACATATTAATTTATTCCAAGACAAGGATAGAGTACGAAAAACATGTATGCATATTGTTGGAAACTCTTCGTAAACATCAACTATATGCCAAATAAAGAAAATAAGACTTCCTCATGAAGGATGTGAAGTTCCTTGGACACGTAGTTACTATATAGGTATACAAGTAGATCCAACCAAAACTACTATAGTACTTTAATGGCCTCAACCCACCACCATCACAAAATTGTGCAGTTTTCTAGGACTCGCCAAGTATTATCGACACTTCATGGAAGTATTTTTCAGTATCGCTTTGCCACTAATGAAGTTGACCAAAAAGGATGTTCGGTTTATATGGAACTTTAATTGCGAACAATCCTTTCGTACGATAAAGAAAAAGTTAGCTACTGCCCCTATCCTTGCCATTCCATCCTATAACGCTAGCTATGGCATGGTTGTGTGTTAATGAAATAAGAAAAAATGATCAAATATGGGTACCGATAGTTAAATATTCATAAATGTAATTATCCCATATACAACTTAGAATTAGCAGCAGTAGTATTTGCCCAAAAGACTTGGAGATGTTATCTATACAGAGAAGAATTTAAGGTATTTTTGGCTCATAAAAGACTTAAATAAATATTCACTCAGAAAGATCTGAACCTTTGGTAGAGACGATGGATAGAATATTTAGAGGATTACAAATTTAATTTACTCTACCATCCCAGAAACGGTAACGTATTTGTCGATGCCTTTAATCGAAAAACCAAGGGAAACCTCCACAGTATGTTTGTATTCTTAGATACCATTGGAGAATACAATCTACAGAGAGAATCCTTCAAAAACCAAATTATTTTTCCAAAAATCATAGCTCGCCCCACCCTGCATAAGCAAATCATTGAACTCCAAGACCAATATGAATTTTTGAAAACCGATAAAGCAAAAACTGCAACGTAACCTCCCCAAAAAGGATTGGACCTTGGACCCCAAGAGAGGGTTAAAATTTAAAAATCGAGTATGTTTTCCCCTTGTATTCTAATTACAAGAATAAATCCTAAAAGAAGCCCACCATTCCAAGTTCATGATTCATCTCGAAAACACAAAAATGCATCAAACTCTCAAGCAACATTATTGGTGGCCATGTATGAAAAAAGATATTGTCCATTTCGTAGCAAAATGTTTAACTTTCTAACAAGTGAATATTGAGTATCAACATCCCAATGGGTTACTTCAACCACTCATCATCCCAAAATGGAAATAGGATCACATTGCCATGGATTTAATCAATAAATTACCTTGAACCTCTTAAGGATATAATTCTATATGGGATATTGTTGATTGCCTTACAAAATCTGCCCATTTTCTACTAACCCGATCAACTGATTCCTTCCAATGACTTAGTGAGCTCTACATTATAGAAATTATTAGACTCTATGGTGTACCTCATTCCATTATGTTGGACTGAGACCCCCGATTCATAGGAAGATTTTGGCAAGCCCTACAAGCCTCGATAGGAACTAAACTCTATCTGAGTACTGCTTTCCAACCATAAACTGACATAAAATTTGAACGAGTAATCCAAACCCTTGAAGATATGCTAAGAGCCTCTCATGTTAGATTTCCCATATTCGTGGAATAATCACCTTGCAATGATCGAATTCTTTTACAATAACAGCTATCAAACCAACATTCAAAGCTCCTCCTATGAAGCTCTTTATGGGAGACCCTGTCACTCACCTTTGTGCTAGAATGAATTAGGAGAAAATAATATCCTTGAAACCGAAATTATCATCGAGACCACGGATATGTCACATTTGGTAAAGATTGCATTCAGCTCAAATTTGACAAAAAAGTTATGCAGACACCAGAAGAAAGCCTTTAGAGTTTTCAATTATTAATTAAGTATTTTTGTGTATGTGCCCTCAAGAATGGGTGTAATGCGATTCGGGAAGAAAGGAAAGTTAGCACCTCATTATATTGATCCCTTTATAATCATTAAACGTATAGTATCGATAGCCTATCGCTTGTAATTACCTCCCGAATTACCCAACATACATGATGTGTTCCATGTTTCGCAATTACGAAAATACATCCTTGATCCAATCCACATTATCATTTGGAAAGGCATAACTATCAACCCCAAGCATGAACTCTAGGAAATCCCTGTCCAAATATGTGATTGAAAAAATAAGGTTCTCCAAGCCATAAACACATTTCACTAGTCAAAGTCCTTTGGCAACACCAAGGAGTTAAAGAAGCAGCATATGAGACTCAAGATAACACTACCCCGTGCTTTTATCATGTAACTTCGAGGACAAAATTTTTTTAGGAAGATAGAATTTAATAACTCACTAACATAGGAAATTAGCCCCTTTAAACCCCTAAAATTCCTAAGGAACCCTCAAATTTTTCCAGATTACCAAAATACCCCAAAACAAAGAATCATGCTAATATATACTTTACCATACTCATTTATTCCAAACTTGAACCCAAAGTTCGACCAAATGACTTATATTTTGTAGTAATATCGTGGACCATTCACCTAAGTTTGATAAATTACACTTAAGCCCCTAAAACTTTTAAAAAATAACATATAAGCCTAAAAACCTTAACTATAACCATTAAAGGACCAACACCTAAAACCAAACTTATTTCCTCTTGTTACGATGGTGATGTGGGCCTGGTGGATATCCACATGGAAGTGTACCACATGGTTACATGATTGTACCCATATGTACCCACATGAACCCATCTTGAAACCAAAGACAAAATTAAATTAAAACTCACCAACTTCTTCACCAATCAGACTGCCTTCACGAACCCTATATAAAGCTCAACTTACCTCAGTGAACTACCTACCCATCTCAGTGTACTTTCAAACTAAATTTTTAGATTTTTTGCATCCTTAAAATTTTATGTATGAATGTTGTTTTCTTTCATTTGGTAATGTTTCTGCATTGTTCTAGAGTAAATATATTTACTTTCATGTAAGTTTTAATGAGTGTATGGCACAGAACGGGCTTAAAAACTAGAAAACACCAATAAAACTGCATCCTTAACTTTGAACCAGTTTCAAAGTGAGGAAACTCAAGCTCTGGTTCTAAGGAACATAGCTGCAATGTTTGATTGAGCCAAAATTAAGTTTTTATGCCCCAAATTAAAGTTTGAAAAATTCGGCCCTAAAATTTTTAGTTAATGAATTTAGAAGCTATACGCAACCAACTTCAAACCAAACCTAGTTGATTGCATTTTGAACCTAGAACACAACCATCATCATGACAGAACCCAAATCATAGTCTAACATCCCAAATTTTCAGGTTAAGTTTTGACCATTTTCACCTAAATACAATAGCTCGAACCAACCCACCAAAATCTTTGAAACTTTTGTGGTTGGATTCGTCTTTAAAAATTACACAACTTTCATTCAGAAATTAACTTAAATGGTATTCTAAAACATTTCAAATATAGGTTCAAACTTTTAAAACCCTAAAGTTAATAAGTCAAGGGTTGAAGATGATGTGGGTCACATGCGCATGAGTGGGAGTCAAACCAAGTGCGTGTAAGGTTTGACTCAACGCGTGAGGGCATATCCCCAATCAAAAAAATATGATTTTTTTTCAAAAATTTTATTTTTAAATTCTGAACAAAATGGTACATTACATCACCTTGTTTGGATTCCTAGAAAACATAATCTCGAGAAAACAGGTTTAAGGTTTAAAAAATTAAACTTTTACTTTCCACGTAACCCACTGGCTAATTTTCCAACTATTTTAAAACAACCCCAAACATTTTCCATAAATTTCCTAGGTCAAATATAGTTATTTTGTCTCATACCACTAAACCTAAATCCAAATGGAAATTAGAAAAAAAAATATAAGTTGAACTTTTAGAAATTATACAATTATACCCTACCAGTATTTTTACACTGAAAACTCACTTTTTCCACTCCATTGCATCCCATAAGAATCCTATAAACATTATTTCTAAACCTATACTACCTATTTATACTCTCCCCAATTTCAGAATATTCAGTTAACTATCGTGAATTAGAAGCACAAAACTGCAACTCATACTTACAAAGTAGGTGATACTATTTTCAATATTAAACACTTGAGCTTATGTCTTTGCAAATTACTATATTGTTGTATCACTATGTGATAACTTTGAACCATGTTTCCATTAACAAACTCTTTCGTGTTGTCCATAATTACTGTAAATATTGATTCTCCCAATATCCAAGTTATTCCCTAAACTTGATAAGCTACTACAACCAATGAATTCAGTAAGAACCATTGAATTCCATTAAACCCTCAATTATGGTATAACCCTACATCTTACTAAACTTAATTTCATTAAACCCTGTAATTTAGACCCAATATCAGTGAAACCCCGGTAGCATACTTTACAATTCTAATTGGCCCGTAGGACTCAGATGGTGAGTGCCTAGTTATATTTGTTACATATGTATGAGTGTCAATATAGCTAAGTGTGACAAGCCAAATTATTATTCCTCAATTATTTTGGATTGGTTGTCCAAAAGTTTTGGACGATATTGTAACGGTATTGATACACAATTGAAGCCCTATAGCCAATAATTTATGGGTTATCTTGTTATAGTCTGATTCCTTATCTTTGTAACTCGATACACAACATATTCAGTTACGCCTCACCATATTATTTTTTTACCTATTAGTAGACTCCAATATACCCCTGACAGTTCTATGATTTTTCATTTCATTTCCAATTATGTTCTCTCATTAATCTCAGTTACACACTAAAAACACATTTTCTCACACCTTATATAGATTAAAATTATCTACTTGGCATGTTTGCTTAATTATTTTCCTTCCGGATTCGACTGATTCATTATAAGTTCTTCGTATTCTACTGGTGAAATTGCTCGTTCCCCATTATTTTGAGGATTTTTATCCTCCACTTCCTCTTCGAAGACATAATGTAATATCCCGTATTTTTGGTATTATTTAATTGATTGTTAATTGTCATAATAAATGAATAATCTGGAATTAATTATTACTTGAGAAAATTGATAATAATTTAATAAATATTTAGATGATGATAAAATTTGAATGTTTTGTGAATTGTTGGTATCGTACGTTATATTTAATTAATTGGTGCAATTAATTAACTTAGACTTTATGCGATTACATGTAAAATAATTAATTGGATGTTTTATTTTATGTTGTGAGGATTGCCATGAGATATGAGGTATTACATTTTAAAGCAGACTCTAGAGTGATACAAAGACCTATATATGTAATTTTAGCATCATAAGTTGGGCCTAGTGGGTATGTATACCCTTAGGATAAGTTTTGGGCTATTTTGGGTAGTTCTTTGGGCTCTTTAAGGGGACCAAAAATAAGCCTATTATAGACCTACGAGATTTGTAAGTATTTAAAGCAGTTTAGCCTTATTAATTAATTATTTTACATATAAAATAAACCCTAACAGCCTTAGACTTGTGGGAGAACCAAAGAAGATTTTGGGAGAAGAAGAAAAAGGATCAAAGGCATAGAGAACTCACCATTAATCCTTTCAGGCAAGAAATATCTTGCTATATCACATGTCAATTTGTAATTTGTTTATAATTCCATATTACGTGTTTAATTATGGGATTTAGAATGCATGTTTAGGATTTAGAATGATTTCAATGTATGATTTTGTGAATAGAACTCATGTTTAGGATTTAATTTTGTTTATAAGTCTAGATCTGAAATCATATGAGAAATTGACTTTTTATTGTGTAAAAGATAAACTAGGTTTTAATTTGGGAATTTATAGAATTGGATCTTTAATTGATGTTATTGATCTTAAATCGTTTGGGTAAATCATTTAGGATGATCAAATTATGTTTATATCTAACTTTGGTGAAGTTTTTATTACTAGCTTAAAGCTTCGTAAGTCATCTATGGAGGTTGGAGAGAGAGAAATTATGAATATGGGAGAAGGACCCGCCCCCATGGCTATCGGGTCAATCTAGTTTTTGGGTCAGATTGATATGATTCTGGGCAAATGATAGAATGGGGCCGAGGTCGAGGAAGTTTAAATTAGGTTTGGGGGTGTAGTTTGATTCTGGGACTATTTCTATGCACTTTAAATTAGTTTAAAGAGAGATTAAACTATAAAAACCATTATGAAAAGTCATTTAGTTTTTCAGAATTAAAAATGCTGGTTGGCAGAATCTAGCGTTGGAGATTGGGTTGGTTTGCGTAGATGCGTGATTGAGAGATGTCCTATTGATATATACATATTTGTGTGTGTTTGTGTGTGTGTGTGTGTGTGTGTATATGTGTGTGTGTGTGTGTACCATAAGATTTACCAGAGGTATGGTATGTTCATGAAAATAAGTAATATGTATATGTGTATATAATATAATATATATATATATATATATATATATATATATATATATATATATTACTTATTTTCATGAACATATACTATGTATATGTGTATATATAATATGTATATGTATATGTATATATATAATATGTATATGTGTATATAATATAAGTAATATATATATATATATATATATATATATATATATATATATATATATATATTACTTATTTTCATGAACTTATTTTCATGAATATATATATATATATTATATATACACATATACATATTACTTATTTTCATGAACATACCATACTTGTGGTAAATCAATCCATCGGGGTTGCTTTAAAAGTTATGACCATGTACTGCAGACCTGGTTGTTAGCGCGGGCCATTATGGAGGTCTTATGTTTTGATCATATATTCAGTCGGTTTAGACTTCATGATAAGAGAGGTTGATGATCTGATCCATTAGTTGGGTTTTAGTATAGGACTACCCGATAGTGTGATTGTGTTTTGAACCTCCCCCCCCCCCCCCCCCCCCCCACACACACACACAACTCTCTTATGGGTGTGTTCATATATTATAAATATTCTAGGTAAAGGATTCTTATGGATTTATCGATAGAGGAACGAGAGTGTACCCGGAGGTAGTTAGCTTCATGTAATTTAATTGTGAATATATGAAAATTATATTTTAGGCCACTAATGGACAATTGTTAAATGAACCATATGTCACCTTTAATATGTTATTATAAGAATGTGTATCTCATACTCATGGGTGACATTACGAGGGTTAGAAATTTGGGTTGTGAGTTACTTACTTATTAGTAGAGAGACATAAACTTTTAGTATAGTTTATGCCTTGGGTTAGGACATGTGTGTTGTATTTCAATTAGGTGAGGGGTGAGGTACTTATTGGATGTGAGAGACAACGATGTGGCATGTTTATTTTAAATAAGTTAATGATTTACACTGATGACATTGAAGATATTTTTTGCAACTTTTGGGCTCTGACCCAAATTATATAAAACTATTTTCCTAACATTTCTAGATAGGATTAGGAGGGCTGAGGAGATTCAAACTTGTGGTTCCATTTGTTTACTGCTTTCACTTCTTTAATTATAGAATAGGTTGCTAATTTATTTTTTCCAGTCTTGGTTTCTTTCAGAGATTTATATAGACCACGAGTCCTAGTTATTATTGTAGTCGGTTGGTTTTGAGACTTATTTAGTTGGTTTTGGTGGATTTTTTGTAATACATTATCTATTCAAAGTTATTTACCATTTTAGTATCTGGATGTTATGAATGGTTTTAAATTCACTTCTATTTCATTTATTGTTTAATGTTGAAAATGATATAAATTGTTTGACAATCCCTATCTTCGGTATATTAACATGAGCGACTGTTATATAGAAAATATGGGTTATTACAATTGGTATCAGAGAATCCAGATCTAGTGTTCTTATGATATGTGTTGCGTTAGTTAAATTATGTGTTACGTTCTTTGATATTTGGAGCACTATTAATAGGATTAGTTGTATTATTTTTGTTAGATAATACGAATCTTTTTTTTCTTTCAGATGGCAAACACCAGACACGGTAGACCGTGACATACTACCACAGATAATGCAGAGAGAGAGGCTCAGTAGGATCCATAGCCACATCCACAGTAAAACTACCTATAGCTTCAGTAATAGACTTATAGCTACTAAAGTTACTCAGGCACTCACCACAACGATGGTTGCCATGTTACAACACTTCCATCCACCACTGTATCCACAGTCGGCGCAACAAATGGTGGAATAAGTTCATCCACAGAGCATGGTATGGGAGAGATCACATGGGGCCTTTACTGATGGACACCCATTGAAGTTTACTGGGAGTATTGATATCATCCCAATTAATGGACTTTTATTCACCAATTTTGGTGTTCAACTCCAATTATCCAAACTTATACAACACTATGGCCAAAGTCTCATTGGCCTTATCTATATATATGGGTGTGCTACCCATTAATAAACCATTTTATTTTCTTCAGTTGATCCTATCGGACAAAAAACTAACATCCTACTCCTCATATGAGACTTCCCCCTCTAATACTTTCGAAACTAAAGCATCTTCCTTCACTCGTCCCATATTCTCTTAATAAATTCGAGCCTCCATACATTTTAAACTAATATAAAATGGCAATGGATAATCCTCAACCTCTTTTACGTTCCCATCCCCTTTAATCAAAAGTAGCTTTTAATGAAATAAAGAAGGAATACATTTGATAGAGTGAATCTAGATTTTACCAAGTAACACATTGAATCTTGGTTTGTCTTAAATGATGAAGAAAGAAGTTTTATATTTTCTTGTTCCTACTTCAATATCAATTGATAGTACACCTTTAGTCGACTTTTTATCTCCATTAAAACTACAGATTTTAATTTGAGTCTGGACCAGTTTAGTATCTTGTTTGTTTATTTTAGAAAGCATGGAGTAGGAAATTGTATTAACAAATTCGTCGTTATCTACCAATATTTTATTGATTAAAGCCCTATTTATACATGATTCTATAAAGAAATTGTCAATATGATTAGTCATTTTCTTAGTAGTCTCTTCGAATACATATATCAAATTTAGAGAAGATACAAACAAATTGAAGTTATCTGCTAGATATTTCTAATCTTCATCCTCTTATAATTCTGGAACCTCTTGTCCCTTTTCAGTTTTGAAGCTTTTGGGAGGATCACATCCATATTAGTTGGCACTTGCTGAGGGAAATACACAAAATGGATGAATTAGTGTTGCTTAGTTTCATGATAAGGTCCTATTGTATCAATAACCATAATTTCTCTCTTTTTTCTTCCTCACCAGAAGATTTAACCCCAGAAGAATTATCTATATCCACACTCATGGACTTTTCTAGCTCTTTTATTTTTTAATTAGAAATTTTGAAGAATATTGGATCCCTTTTGGATTTTCTGTGGAACCTTAGGTTTGTCTTAAATGATGAAGAAGCAAACCCTTCTAATCCACTTGGGCGCATAATATCTAAGGCCTCTCGCCAAACACTACATTTTCTTTGGATTCTCTTTTGTTGAGTGAAAAAGATCATAATGTATGGTTCCTTCTTCTTTGATTTTGCCAGTTTCACTACATGCCATGTACTAAGATCCACTTGTTGAGGCTTGACTACTTTGCCTCCTAGGCATCTCGTTAAATTATTGATCCACCATTGGGTCTTGAGCAATAAACTATTCAGGCACTTCTTTCACCATTGGAACTAATTTTGGTATTTTCGCATGCCTTGAAGTTCTTAAATACTGACGAGATTTGACTTTATTAAAACTAAGCCTTATGTATTGATGGTTCTTTGATGTTTTAAAACTTTCTTGAGAGTAGTAGGGACCAGAAAATGATCTCATTTCTCCAAAACCAATACCTGGAATTCTTCTTGGCCTTGAAACACTTAGGCTTTGGCAATAAAACCATTATTCCTAATCTTTTTAATTTTCAGTTGTTTTCACTTCAAAGCCATAAACTAGCTCATGTATGCCTACTATTCCCAACACCTGATGCATAGGTGTTTCATGAACTTTTGGTCTGGGTCGTCAGTCATTATAGGCTTTAAGCCTTTGACTCAGCCTTGGTCTTCATTTTAAATTCCACGTGTCCATTATTTTGAGGCAGTTGAATAAACTACATATTTTCTCCCACTTCTTTAACGTTAGGAAACATGTCCTCATTAACATCCATCTTGCTTTCCTCTTTTCCAAGAAATTTAAGTTTTCTATTCCTGATAAAATTATGAATTATGTCACAAAAAAAAAAGAACATGCATTAGTTGAATGGGAGAAAACATTATGCCATTTACATTTGTTTTTTCCTTTAATTTCATTTGGAGTTTTAGTGTCATCGGGCGGCTTTAACATCCTTGCATTTAATAGATAATCAAATATTTCATATTCCTTAGAAATGTCAAGTGAATACTTATCATTTTCTTTAATTCAAGGGCAAAAGACTTTGATATTGAGTTTTCGAACCAATAGTTCACAAACTATAGTTTTAGTTCCTATAATCTTAGCATCATTTATTTCTAGGTTGCGATCATTATAATATGTCTTGAAATAAAAGGTACTTATTTCATGTTCCTCCTCTAGAAGATCCTCATATCTGGATACCTTGGCAGTCAATTTTACCAAATCTTTAAATGCAGTTGCACTAAACTTCTTTCAAAGTCTAAATTCCAACCCATTTTGGGCTAATTAAATTAAGTTAGACTCGTGTAAGACTATTTTACATTTGTTCATATCACTCTTAAACCTATTTATAAAGGTAGTTGCCTTTTTTCCTTTTGACTCATCTTAACCAAATCATCCATGGATACCTATGGCTCAGTTTGAAAGAACTGTACATGGAACATGTCTTCCATCTGTTGCCAAGTTTGGACAGATTTAGGTGAAAAACTTATAAACTAGGAAAAGGCTTCATTGGTGAGTGAACTGTAAAGAACACAATTTGAGATATTCATTTATTCCAGCATTTGCACATTAACTAGTGGACCTAGCAACATGTTCCATATTATACTCACTTCCATCTCCTAAGAAGAGACATAAGGTTGGGAATTTAAAGTACTTTGGAAATTCTATCATAGCTACCCATTCAGGATATGACTGCCTATATATCGGGGTTTTCAACCCCTAAGCCATTGGTCCATAAATTTCATGTATGAGATCCATAATCTCACTTCTACCAAGTCCTCCAGGCAACTGCCTATTTTGTGGAGAAATTGTCTAGTTTATTATGGGAGTTGGTTTCACCAATACTGGTGGAAATTGTGGGGATATATTTTTTTATGCTTGATAGGGCATAGACTGAGACATTTGAGGAATTTTTTTGTCAAACCTCTTGTTGTTCCCCAACACCCCGAATTCTAGTTCGAACACATAATTATTAATGATTCCATAATTCAAAGAACCTGGGAAGCCTAAATTGGCTTCATTTTTGTATGGCCTATTACTTTCTATCTTTGGGAGAGTTATTCTCGCTATTGGGTTATTGTAAACCCAACTGTTGGTAAGTGTTATATGTTCCTACACCCTTCAGTGGGTTATTCATACCTAGACCGATGGCATTAGAGTAATTTCCTATCCTTAGCTTATTTCGAAAGTTGTTTTTACTTGTAGTAGGCCTGTAATATGCAGGATGATAAAAATTGGGCTAAGTGGTGGTGTTCACACCAATTTGTGGTGCATATCCCTAACCATTCAACATTACAACAATAGTTATGAACAACTTACTAATTATTGTGCTAATATTTTGCATTATGGTCCCAAGATGGTCAAGAATCAAGTTTAGTTATTTGATCAATTGATCGTGGGCATTTGTAGAAATATCAACAGTAGATATTGTGTGAATATTTTCTGCTTTTAGATTCGTTGTCACATTTAATTCTTGATTGTGATCGATTGGTCCCAAATCATGAGCAGTTTTAACCATTGTTGCTCTATAGTGGCAACATGTTGGTTGGTTGAGACAATTTCACTAACGTTTTTCATAACATCACCCTTCTACATGTTCTAGTCATTATAGACAATAATTCAACACTTATATCCCACCGGACATGCCAAAAATATGTTTGTGGTTTTCACTTGTCTTGGTTAATGGATCTTAGTTTATTGCAAGCGTGACAGGCAAGGCTATGGTTTTGCCAACAAATCTATCTTAGCCTTGTGATAATCAAATGATTGTATACTGTTCGATGCTTAAATTAACAAGACTTATGATTCCTTTAGGGAAGACTTTGATATGAGTTCTAAATTATTACAATCAACTATAACAAAAGAAGAAACTATAAATGTATAAATTAAAATAAAAGTAAAGGTTTGGAATTAAAGAAAGATAAATTTGATAAAGTAAACAACTATACTATGAAATGTAAAGCAATAAAGAAGAAAAATAAAAATGTAAAGGCAAGGAACTTTTAATAAATTAAAAAGAAAGATACAATCTACTTTGAAAGAAAGAAAGATGTAAATAAACAAAAAAGAAAATAAAATAAAGGAAGAGAAAGATAAATCCAGTAAATGTAGTTTTTTTGTGGGGAGGTATTTTTTCCTATGTCTTCTAGTTTCTCATTTATAGAGTTTCTTACCATGTAACTCACCTTCTTCATAAATGTTGGGTGGTTACCCATCTATATTGTTTCCCACCTAGGTTCACTAATGCCCCTATATAGATAGTTTCCTTTATTTTATATCCCACGTCCAAAGTTACGACATTTGTCAGGCATGCAGGTTGCCAATTACTTTAAACTAGTATATTACAATTCGATCATTGTTACCTATTTGTAATTTCATGTGGAAACACCACATTGGATAGTGATAATGTGAAACAGTATTATGACTATGACCTCTGACCACAATATGTTTAGACGACCAGCACTAACAGCAACTAGGACCCAAACTTATTTCAAGAAGCAAACAAACCTTTGCGACCTTAATCAATTGCAAAGCTTTGGGGAAATTATGAGGAAAATAATATGACTACACGTGTGAGGAGGTCACGTGCCCATTGATTCATTCAAGATCCCATCTATGAAGATAACTACTCCTAAAACTAACCGACATGTGGGAATCAAGGTGTAGGATACGATTGATCAATCTGGGTAGTTATCCCAGTCATTAAATCTTATAAGACTTAACTACATATTTTCCAATAAATGCAAACCTAACCCTAGGGGAAATAGGATGTGATCACAAAAACTGGAACGATACTAATAGAAAAGAGAAAACTTGACGTGGACGTAGGCACATTGTTGAACTACATAAATATTGGTCTTGTGTGATTGTGCATAATTTACTTTCTGCTCGACTTAATATTGTGTTGTATATAACTAGTAAGATTTTAGCACCTACAATTTTGTAATGAAAAAAAATTACAAATGTAATTATAGTGGCGATAATGGAAGATAAAAATTCATTAAAAGGTATTATGTCGAAAACATCAAAAATCAAGTGAAAGTATAATAATTTGATGGTGTAAAATTAATTTATCACTCTGGAAAAGGAGTACTAGTGGCAGGAGTTTTGATGCAGGAGGTTCTCTAACATATTTGAAAAGAAAGCAACATTACTATTCTTGTAAATAAAAAAATTCATTCTAAGAAAAAATAAAATAAATTAAGGAAAATATATATAAAGGATAAATTTGATATTTAAAGAAAATGTAAACCAATTTAATTATGGATAAATAAAATGTGGACTATTGTTAGTAAAAAAAATTTAATCGTTCTTTCTGTAGAGTGGATTGTTGATACAAGAAAATGAAGGAGATTGGTATCGCTAGAAACTAGTATGGAATTTAGCTTAGCTGAAATACTCTAATTACTAACAGATAAATAAATAAGAGACACAAATACTGAAATACCAAAAATTAGCCAAGAGATATAGGAAATAAAGAAGAAGAACTCGATTTACATAGTTCGGCCCAACTTGATGCCTACGTCCGCATTTGCATTTATGTCTATTGATTACTGGGT
Organism: Sambucus nigra; assembly: GCA_949130495.1. Taxonomy (NCBI): domain Eukaryota; kingdom Viridiplantae; phylum Streptophyta; class Magnoliopsida; order Dipsacales; family Adoxaceae; genus Sambucus; species Sambucus nigra. Next base: position 383,041,396 of record OX422224.1, read on the forward strand.
CAATGCCATTGATGAGTACATATCTTAAGATCTCAAGTTTTGTCTAGATTTTGGTTATATAACAGTAAAGTGAAGACTCGTGTCTCACAAGAGGTTAGTGTGTGATGTTTATAGGTTGTTAGAGGAGAGTGAGAAGAGAGAAACACACATGCCTAGCCTTTATAGGGGAGGTGAGAGCACCTTTTACAATCATAGTGAGAGAATAATCACAAGTTACTTACCAACACATGAGGGAGAATATCTGCATATCGAGCATGTGTATAAATCTATTGATGTCATCTAGTCACGAGGTATATGACCACTCTAATGGACTCAACTAACGGGTTAAGTCAATCTTTCAACCATGGCCGACCTGACCTCAATTCGGGTCGACAACACTAATCCTCCGCGTCCTCTTTGGTATGAAGGTATCTCTAATCATCTTGATGGTGGAGTCGGGTGTCATTTTCTGATTGGCCCAATGGCCATCCAATATTTAAGGTATAATACAAATATTAAAACAATTACATTATAAAAGGATATTTTTAGTATGGAATGATTTTAGAAACCAATTTTATAATATAATCATTGTATATACTGTATAATAATGAAAACACTAAAATGTCATTTTTTTTATTATTTGAAAAGTCACAAACTCAATGTATTGACTTCCAAAGAGATTAGTCAGCTACTTTTGTTATTTTGGATTACTTTTAGTTATCTTTCAATTTTTTGAAAACTAAGATTTTATCACCACATATAAAATCTTTTGACTTATTTAGGACAACTCTACGCATGGCTTTTAGGTGAGTCTTCTCCCAAAACCTATGCTTGAAAGAGTTGAGAATTTTGCAAAAAATATTTTTTTATTTTTGTTAGAATTATAATAACTCATATTGTTTTAAAACTAATAGTTTTACTTTTTTTTAAGTCTATCTAGATCAACAATTAGGATAGAGAGTGATATTTTCTTGAAATATTCTTAGTGTGCCAACTTTACTCATTTTACGTTTTAAAGTATAAAGAAAATGTTGGAGCATACAATATAATAATTAATAAAAATAATTTATGTTGTATTAATTTTATAAATATTAACTACCCTAAATTTAAACATAAAAATAATTGCGCTCAATCATTAATAAAATGAAGAATATATTAAAACAATTATATTCTAACCTACATAAACATATTGAGGCAAATTGTTTATACTTTCTTTCTTTTAAGGAATTAATAAATTTGATTATAATGTAGAATACATTCTAAGCAAAACAAAATGTAGTGAGTTGATTTTTTTCTACATTCAAGCGTAATTGCAATATTATTCAGAGTTTCTTTTTACAAGCTACAAATAATTAATATTGGTGCATTTTGATTGAGCTAAGTGTATTTGGTGTAACTTTCAAGAGTTTTATTATGTAAGTGTTAGGATTAGGGTTGTGTTTTAGACAATATTGAGTTAGATTTTTAGTGAAAACGTTAATCAACGCTTGGTAATGCCAAAAGCACTCGTTTGAACAAAATAAGTGGGAACTTCTTTAAGAGAACCATCACCCCCTAACCCGCTTGAAATTGTCCAATTTTTAACTAATATAAATCCTTTTCAATAAGCTAGATTTCATAGAGAAAAAAAAAATCTCATAAGTAGGGGTGTGCATCAAACCGAATGGACCGAAATAATCGAACCAAACCAAACCAACTTTTACGAGTTTTTAAAAATTCGGTCCAAAATCGGTTTTAAAAATGAAGGCCCGAATATATTCAGGTCGGTCTTGGGTTTGGTTTTAAAAAATGGGTCTAAGACCGGACCGGACCAGTTTAAATATATACACATTAAATAATAAAAATATACATGTTAATATACAATAACAAGTCACCGAATGAGACAAACAAAGAAGACCTTACCCTCCTGATTCATTTTCTCTCTCTCTCCTCCAAAGACGTTGTTGCTCTCTCTTCTCAAAGACGTCGCTGCTCTCTCTTCTCCACCGTTAGCCATAAACCCCCGCCATTACCCACCACCATCAATGCAGTCACAGCTACTCCCTTCGCCGAATCTTCTTCCTTCGTCGGCCGGTATCTTTCTTCCTATTTTTTTGGCTTTTTTTCATATTTTTTTGTCCCTCGTTGCCGGATCTCTAACCAACCATGTGTTGAGACTGATTCGATCTGATTTTTCCAGTATGTGTTGAGACTGATTTTTTATTTGGTAATAAATGTGTTGAGAATGATTTTCGATTTGGTAATCAATAGATATCTGGTTTCTAGTATGGGTTTGTATTTGTTATTTGATTTGGGATTCGTTTGTACTTTGGGTTTGGTTATTTGATTTATGGTTGAACTGCACACATTGAGGTTTCTTTTGGTTAATTTGTTTAGCATATTGTATTTTTTAACAGGTAATCAATATTCAATTTGTTGTTGTAACTTGTAAGGTCGAATATGGAAGAGATTGAGAATCAACAGGTACTAAATGTGTTGAGTAATGTATGTCGTGTGTAATATTTTTTCAAAGTTTGTAATGTGTGTTGTGTAATACTAATAAGGAGAAAAAAAACAATTGATTTTATCAAAAAAAATTGAGAAAAAGTTGTAGCAAAAAATAGCAGATTTTCTCAAAAAATAGTAGGCCAAAATGAGTTTTAAGGAGAAAGTTATTACAAAAAAAGTGCAGAATTTTAACATGAAAAAAACAGTCGGAAAAAAAAAGAAAAAATAATAAAAAAAAATTCTATTTTTTTAAATCAAACCATGTCCAACCGAATTGGACCGAACCCGGACATTATTTGGACCGAACCCGATTAATCATGTCCGGTCTCGAGTCTTAATAAACATGGACCGATTAATTCGGTCCGGTCCATAATAATATCTAAACCCGAAAAAGCGATTTATTTTGGAATTAATTTGAGTTTCGTACAAATTATGACTTTAATTGGAGTTTTATACAAACTTATTACGTTTTTTAAAATAGTAAAAATCTTATTATTTATGCACCTAACTTTCGGTTTTTAGACATGACACCTAAAAGGGGGGGGGGGGGGGAGGGGGGTCGCACCACCCTTGTTGCATACCTTCATAAGAAGGTATAAAATTAATGCCCCACTTTAAATTGTATAGTATACTAAGGAAACTAAAAAAATGTTATTTTGTTATTAATCCTAGTTTTATATTTGATTTTTTATTACACTAATTAAAAAAAGGGACATATACCAAATAGTCCCTCAAATATTTTTTAATACTCATTTAGTTCAATCCTTTTTATTTTGCCTCAAAAAGTCCTTTGCCACATATTTTAAAAAGGGAGTGCCGCTGGCGCGGACCTCTAAAAATAAGAGAATATTGAGTGCTTGAGGGACTAAATGGGTTAAACTAAAAATATGTGTCCTTTTTAAAAAATATATATTTATAGTAGGGACTATTAAATAATTGACCCTTAAAAAAAATGTGTTATGTCCTTATTTCTTAACGACCTTCGTCATATAAACCTATACATACTTTTTTTGTAAAACGACTTTTGATATTTTAGAGGAAAAATTCTAAATGTACCGCCTAATTATAACGCCTTGAAATTGCATGTGTGAGCTGGAAGGAAAAACATAGCAATTCACATCTCTTTCTCTCTTTGGTGGCCCTGAAAACATATCTATAATAATAAAAGGGTTTTTTACTAATTAATCTCGTTTACTAAGTTGAAAATTTAATAGATCTTAACATTTTTTTTTTATTTCATGAGTTTTCATGAAAATATATTTTTGTTCTAATAGATCCTATTTATAAACATATAGTGAATATTCACTATATGAACAAATAGGACCTATTGAAAAAAAAATATTTTAATAAGATTCATTAGAAAATTTCTCATATAAACGGGACTTATTTGTAAAGCTCCCATAATAAAAACTAAAAAATAAGATAACAAATAAACAAAGTAATCACATCTCAACTTCAAGCTTCCATTCAGAAGTAACACATTCCAACTTCCAGTATATAAAAAAAAAAATACATTACAATACAAGCTCAACCCATAAAAATATCACATAAAAAAATGGGTCCCTTGAAATGTCTAAATATCACATAAAAAAATAAACTCAAAAATATTTTTTTTAATATTTAAATAAAAGGGGCATATACCCAATAGTCCCTTGAATTTTTTTTAATACATGTTTAGTACAAGCTTTTTTATTTTGCACCAAAAAGTCCTTCACCATGCCAAAAAGGTTTTACCATGCGGCTAGACCATGCAGCTAGCGCGAACCTTTAAAGATAAGTAAATAAGGGACTTTTTTGTACAAAATAAAACGCTTGAACTAAATGTGTATTAAAAAATATTTGAGGGACTTTTTGGTATTTTGTCCTTAAAAAAAAATAAGTGTACGCTAGCAAGTGTGCAAACTTGATATGAAAATAAGTCTCTCTCTCTCTCTCTCTCTCTCTCTCTCTCTTTTTCTCTCTATATATATGAATAATGCTATGAGTACAAAAAACTCTCTCAAAACCTCCCCCAAATCTAATGTGGATTCCACATAGAGTACGCATAGCACTACTCTATATATATATATGTTAAACGTGTAGTTGGAGAAAAATACACCTCATAGGTCACATGCTATTTGTTCTCCATTGGATGCTTCACTTAACTCGGGAAGTGGATCTTATGTTCCAAACATTCAAAATTATCATTCTCATTCTCAGATTTAGATAATTATTTTTATTTTATTTTATATGAAGATTAATTATATATTTATTAACACATATTCTATTTGTTTAATTATGTGCAGGGTTGTTATTATCCATATTTTAGTGGTGCAAATGACATAAGCAATGATTCAAATAATTTTGACACGTTTTGGAAGCCAAAGGAGAATTGAAAATTTGATTTATGTTCATTTGTAATATTTAGTGTTAGTTTATTATATGAGATTTATTTATTTTATTTTTTGCGTTTAATTAGATGGGTTGAACTTGATGCATATTATAATGTATTTTTTTCGAGTATCAGTACACTTATACATTTTCATACCTATTTTCATACCCGTCTAATAAGACAAGGGAATAAAAAATTGTACTTTATATTTTGACGGAACCCACAATAATAAGGTATAATATTTTAATACATTGGATATGAAAAATAGATACCAAAGTGGTTACACCTAGCTTTATTCATTTTTTTATCTACTGGATGTTGGAATGTGTTAGGTTGGAATGTGTTAGTTGGAGTTGAGATGTGTTTACTTTGTTTATTTGTTTTCTTATTTTTTAGTTTTTATTATATATCGCATAAAGAGAGAAAAAGATGTGCATTGCATTGTTTTTTTCTGGACACAGAATTTATCATTTTAGATATAAGTTTATTGAGTTTTCTTTAATTTAAGTTTTTCTCTTCCTGGTTGGAAAACTTAGACTATGAACCGGCGATCTAGAAAAATGATTTACAATACGATAACATGATACGAACCGACACGAATTCATTAAGAGTCATTAATTTAAATAAATAAGATATTTTGTTGAGCCTTATAAAGAGTTTATATAGACTAATGTTAATTTAATCCTAACGAATTTTAATAAATGAGAGAATTAGTTATGTCAATGAATTAGTGGATCTAATTGTGTTAAAAAAATAAGCTTGCGTCAACTTGTATACGATTTAAAATAAATCATTATCTTAACGGGTAATAACGGGTGAACATGACAGAACACATTAAGATAACGGATCGGGTTTGAATATAATTTTTTTACACGAGAAAAAATTTACTCATTTAGACATGAATTCGATAAGACACGAACACGATAAAAATCGACACGAACACGACTTGACACAATTGTTATCGGGTCGAATAAGCAATTTGTGAAGCGGTAGAAGAGTAGGTGGACTTGTAACACAATAGAGGTGGTTATCTCCAAAGAGGAATTGGCATGTATTAGCACTGGTTATCAGTGTTTGGTCAGTAAATAAAGCATACCAATATCAAAATTGATTTTTATATATTAAAATCGAAATTATCTTGTGTACTACTCGGTATAATCTAACTTAAACCAAAATTGAACTGTGTAGTTTGCGATAAAAATAATTTTCTCGGTAAAATCTAAAAAATAAATTTTCAAACAAAATTCATTGAGGTGAAAACTGAACTATGATCAAAATTTGAAAATCAACATCAGGCCTGCTCATTATAGCTTTACCAACTCAAACTTGAAAATATCAAAAGCTTTAAGAAAATATAAGACTATATCATTTATTATTTAGTCAATTTATTTTATCAAAATAACGATGTTTACTAAAGCTTGAAACTTGGAACAGTTGGCTTAGTGTGTAAAATGCAGTGGAAAGTGTATTTATAGTAAGTGAGGAGAACCATATTTTTTAATACAACCTAACAAACCATTCTTTCATTTGTTTTCCCATTGCATCATTCCTTTTTCATGCAATTCTTGATTTCCTCAATTACATCATCTACGTCCTTTTTGTCAAAGCATAGCTTCGTCATTTCTTAATTTTATTAATCACAACATTTACATATTTCCCAAATAGTATATTAAAACATTATTTTCTATCTTTTTTCACCTACTTAATAATAGAAATCAATAGCCATAATACAAAAAGATTTGGTATCACTAGCATATTAATTGATATTTTGGACAAAATATATTTAATTTTAATTCTATAATTTTGGTAAATCGATTTTTTAAATGTGTAAACCAAAACCTACTACTAAATTATTAGTAGTTTCAACTTGCGGTAATTGAAAGTAGTAAACTAAAATCAAAATTTTGTGAATCAAAACAGTACGGTACATTAAAAAATCATAGCGTAACAACTCCTAGCATGTATGATGCATTAGAGCCCCTTAGAGGTAGGGGTGGCCATAGGCTCGAGGCCTGCCCAGCCCGCCGGTAAAGAAAATAGGGTTTGAATAAGGTAAATAGGCCTGCAAACCAGGGTTGATAAAATTTTATAGGCCCGATCTTGAGCTCGGCCTGACCCTAGACCCAATAATTAGATATAATATTAATTTTATATATATATATATATATATATATATATATATATGTGTGTGTGTGTGTGTGTGTGTGTGTGTGTTATTAGTTTAGTTTTTATTCCTTTAAGGTTAAAAGTTACAAAAAAGAATATAAATGGAGAACATTTAGAAATATCAATTTTAAGAATTATTCGCTCTTAATATTAAAAGTATATTCTAAAATAGATTTGTTAAACAATAAAATAGGTCATAAATTTGCTAAGCAATAAAATTGAAGTAAAAAAATTGTGTCCGGACCTAGTCAACGAGTGTGCAAAGTTGATATGCAAATAAGTCTCTCTCTCTCTCTCTCTCTACCCCTATATATATATATATATATATATATATATATATATATATATATTAAACGCGTAGTTGGAGAAAAATACACCTCATAGGTCCCGTGCTATTTGTTCTCCATTGGATGCTTCACGAGACAGGGAAGTGGATCTTATGTTCCAAACATTCCAAACTATCATTCTCATTCTCAGATTTAGATAATTATTTCTATTTTATTTTATATGAAGATTAATTATATATTTATTAACACATATTCTATTTGTTTAATTATGTGCAGGGTTATTATTATCCATATTTTAGTGGTGCAGATGACATAAACAATGAGTCAAATAATTTTGACACGTTTTGGAAGCCAAAGGAGAATTGAAAATTTGATTTATGTTCATCTGTAATATTTTAGTTTATTATATGAGATTTATTTATTATTATTATTGCGTTTAATTAGATGGGTTGAACTTGATGCATATTATAATGTATTTTTTTCGAGTATCAGTACACTTATACATTTTCATACCTACTTTCATATCCGCCTAATAAGACAAGGGAATAAAAAGTTGTATTTTATATTTTGACGGGACCCACAATAATAAGGTATAATATTTTAATACATTAGATATGAAAAATGGATATCAAAGTGGTTACACCTAGCTTTATTCATTTTTTTATCTACTGGATGTTGGAATGTGTTAGGTTTGAATGGTAGTTGGAATGTATTAGGTTTGAATGGTAGTTGGAATGTGTTAGTTGAAGTTGAGATGTGTTTACTTTGTTTATTTGTTTTCTTATTTTTTAGTTTTTATTATATATATATGCGGGCCCAACAAAAGAGAGAAAAAGATGTACATTGCATTGTTTTTTACTGGACACAGAATTTATCATTTTAGATATAAGTTTATTGAGTTTTCTTTAATTTAAGTTTTTCTCTTCCTGGTTGGAAAACTTAGACTATGAACCGGCGATCTAGAAAAATGACTTACAATACGATAACATTATACGAATCGACACGAATTTATTAAGAGTCATTAATTTAAATAAATAAGATATTTTGTTGAGCCTTATAAAGAATTTATGTAGAGTAATATTAATTTAATCATAACGAATTTTAATAAATGAGAGAGTTAGTTATGTCAATGAATTAGTGGGTCTAATTGTGTTAAAAAAAATAAGCTTGCGTAAACTTGTATACGATCTAAAATAAATCATTATTTTAATGGGTAGTAACGGGTGAACACGACAGAACACGTTAAGATAACGGATCGGGTTTGAATCACATCAGAAAAAATTTACTCATTTAGACATGAATTCGATAAGACCCGAACACAATAAAAATCGACACGAACACGACTTGACACAATTGTTATCAGGTCAAATGAGCAATTTGTGAAGCGGTAGAAGAGTAGGCAGTGGCGGATCCAGGATTTTGTGTGAACTGGGGCGAAAGTTTCGATAGTTGCCGGGGGTTCGGGGGCGGGAGCCCCTAGGCGATTTTTTTGGGGGTTATTTCGAGTTTTTTCGAGCATTTTTTGGATTGTTTTTACTTTTTGGGGCATAATATTCATTTTCAACACTAATTGGAGTGGGAGATGATTGAACCTCGCTTCGGATACGGTTGGTGCGTTGTATCCTCTTTTTCGTTTAAAATATTTCTCCATTGATTCCCTATGTTTACAAATTAAATTTAATTTCATATAGGGTTTTTTTTGGAGTGGAAGAAAATAGGTTTTTTTTTTATTTGGTACGGGAGAAGAGGGAGTAACAGACCTTTAAGTTTTTTTTTTTTAGTTTATTACAGATTTTTCCCTGAACTTTGAATATAATTTCAAGTAACCTCCAGGCTTAATTTTTTACACAAAAAACCCTAAAAAAAATTTTTTTTTTTTTTTTTTAAACTAACTGGGGCGGCGTCCCACTTCGGCCTGGGGTGGATCCGCCCCTGAGAGTAGGTGGGTACTTGTAACACAATAGAGGTGGTTATCTCCAAAGAGGAATTGGCATGTATTAGCATTGGTTATCAGTCAATTTGGTCAGTAAATAAAGCATACCAATATCAAATTCGATTTTTATATATTAAAATCGAAATTATCTTTTGTACAGCTCAGTATAACCTAACCTAAATCAAAATTGAACTGTGAAGTTTGCGATAAAATTAATTTTCTCGGTAAATTCCATGGAAATAAATTTTCAAACGAAATTCATAGGTGAAAACTAAACTGTGATCAAAATTTGAAAACCAACATCAGGCCTGCTCATTATAGCTTTACCAACTCAAACTTGAAAATATCAAAAGCTTTAAGAAAATGTACTATATCATTTATTATTTAGTCAATTTATTTTATCAAAATAATGATGTTTACTAAAGCTTGAAACTTGGAACAGTTGGCTTAGTGTGTAAAATGCAGTGGAAGGTGTATTTATAGTAAGTGAGGAGAACCGTATTTTTTAAATAAACCTATCAAGCCATTCTTTCATTTGTTTTCCAATTGCATCATTCTTTTTTCATGCAATTCTTGATTTCCTCAATTACATCATCTACGTCCTTTTTGTCAAAGCATAGCGTCGTCATTTCCTAATTTTATTATAGATTATGTACATTTTAAGACTTAAAATAATATTGATTATGAATATAGGACAATAAATATTTCGTTTTCATTTTTAGTACTTATTTTCAAATTAAAAAGACATGTGGTATGTTGTGATTGGTTGACGTTTTATGAATATAGTATATTAAAACCTTATTTTCTACCTTTTTTCACCCACTTAATAATAGAAATCAATAGCCATAATACAAAAAATTTGGTATCTCTAGCATATTAATTAACATATTGGACGGTAGTTTCGGTATTCAATTTTAATACGATAATTTTGATAAATCGATTTTTTAAATGTGTAAACCAATACCTACTACTAAATTTGGTATCTCTAGCATATTAATTAGCATATTGGACGGTAGTTTCGGTATTCAATTTTAATACGATAATTTTGATAAATCGATTTTTTAAATGTGTAAACCAATACCTACTACTAAATTATTAGTAATTTCAGCTTGCAGTAATTGAAAGTAGTAAACTAAAGTCAAAATTTTGTGAATCAAAACAGTACGGTACATTAAAAAATTATACCGTAACAACTCTTAGCATGTATGATGTATTAGAGCCCCTTAGAGGTAAGGGTGGCCATAGGCCCGAGGGCCGCCCAGCCTGCCCTTAAAATAAATAGGGTTTGCATAAGGTAAATTGGCCCGCGAACCAGGGTTGATAAAATTTTATAGGCCCGATTTTTTCCTGGGAAGGTTTGGGCATATATTCTTAGGCGCACTTGAGTTTGCCCCGACCGGAGGCCCGACAATTAGATATAATATTAATTTTATATACATACATACATACATATATATATATATATATATATATATATATATATATATATATATATCTGTGTGTGTGTGTGTGTATCATTAGTTTAATTTTTATTCCTTCAAGGTTAAAAGTTACAAAAAAGAATATAAATGAAGAACATTTAGAAATATCAATTTTAAGATTTATTCGCTCTTAATCTTAAAAGTATATTCTAAAATAGATTTGTTAAAAGATAAAATAGGTCATAAATTTGCTAAACAATAAAATTTAAGTAAAAAAAATTGTGTCCGGACCTGATCAACGGGCCTGGGCAAGAAACTTTCAAACTTGGACGGGTTTGGAACTACACAATGAGGCCCGAATCGGGCCTGGATGGGCTTGGAATATCACAAATTTTTACAGGTCCGGCCCGGGTCCTGCCCGAACCCGACTAGGCCCGCGCAAGCCTGATCCATGGCACCCCTACTTAGAGGTAAAATCTGTTTATTAAGTTTGTAAGTATGCAGTTACCTCTTAGAAATTTCTCCCTCGGGCTTCAACGGCTTTGGAGAACTAAAAATTTGGTGCAAGCAGTGTTCTCTGTTACAAGATTTAAAACTTAAAGAGGATCTTTTTTTTTGATAACCATCACCTTGTAGTTTTTAATAGGAAAAATAATTTTAGGCCTTCGAAGGAAATGATTCATAATATTAGTTTGTTGATTCAGATTCAAACCTAAATTTGTGCCTAATTTGCACTATTGAATACACCTTCAAGTGGAGAATGTTAGCAAGAATAGGGAGGATAACGCAATAATCATGGGCGGACCTAGGTGGTCCCGAAGGTGGGTCGCTCACCCCATTTTTCCGAGATATATACTAAAAAAATTTAGATCTGTGTAAGTACAATGACTTTTATGTCCTTTTGAAAGTTTAGAGGGAGAGTCAATATATTTATTAGAATATCTGGAAAAAAGTAGATTGTCATAATACATAGTTTTAATTGATGAAATATTATTTTTTTTAACTTTAGTTGCCGTATTTTTTCTTTTATGATATTTTATCGTTAAAATATGATTTGAATGGGTAATTGTTATAATACAACTTGAACAAGTATTTTTCATTCAAGTAATATATTTTTTAGCGATGAAAAGTTGCAAAAAACTATAAATAATCCCAAAACAATCATCTTGGCGGCTTTCGCTCCGGAACTTCTACCATTGTTCAAAATTTCCGCACACTCCTCCCCGACTAAAAATCCTGAAAATTTCTCAGAAAATTTCTCAGCACAATTAATTATCAATAAAGATATATTGGGGGAATAAGATATTAACTGACAGGCTAGACCTAAAGTGGTCTTAAGTGGGTTTGGTAGGAACACTGTTTTTTTTTTTTTTGTAGCATATTATGAGGTGTCCGGGCAGCTTACGCGCACCTCGACTAATCTTCATTCGCGGTTCGTGAATTTCGTTGGCCAAGCATTATTTTGACAGTGTCAGGGATCGAACTGGGGACCAAACTCAATCCACTTCTAAAACTGTCTCAGTGGCAGCCGTATACCACTGGACCAAGATGCTTTGTTGTACGGACACTAGTTGTGATAGATAAGGCCCTGTTTGGTTTGCAACTATAATTCTGTTTTCTGTATTTAAATACAATTTTGGTAAAAATTTGTGTTTGGTAACCTATTTTTAAACACTAAATTATAATATTTTTGTGTTATAATCATGTTTTTCTAAAAACGGCAAAATGGTGTTTTATAACTTCTGTTTTTTATTTTTCAACTCAGAATTATTCATTCTTAATATTTTAATGCATTTATACCTTAATATACAATATACATACATAATACATTAATATATGTGCAATTCTTATAAATAAAAAATATATATGTACACGTACACAAAATTACGTATATTTATAACGTATATATAGTTTTATACATATATTATTAATGTATTGAATAATATAAAATATACTTATACTACATACGTATTAAAAAATATTATCAATTCATGTATGTATATAATTTTATTGTGAAGTATACATGCAATATCATTATAAGACACACACACACGCACATACACTCACTGTGTGTGCGTGTGTGTAGTTAAACTCCTCAACATACCTCATTAAATATACATAAAAATACATGATATTAAATGTACATATACATGTATATAAAAATACATGATATTAAATGTACATATACATTTTTATATACATGTATATGTACATTTAATATCATGTATTTTTATATACATGTATATGTACATTTAATATCATGTATTTTTATGTATATTTAATGAGGTATGTTGGGGAGTTCAATTATAAACATATACACACACACACATATATATACACATTCATGTATCATGTATATATGAAAGTTTTATGTATGTGTTTATACATATATACATATATGTATAATATAAATATATATGTTTGTCAATTTTGTCAAATTTTCAAAAAAATTGTATTTAAAAATAAGTTTACCAAACGCACACCAATAATTATAAACCCAAAAAATTGAATTTTAAAATTATATTTAAAAACAACGTTTAAATTGAATTTTCAGAATAGAGAACTAAATAGACTCAAAATCATGTAATTATAAGAAATGGAGGAACATGAATAATTTTAAGGTGCTACTGCTTGGAGTCTAAAAGCCCAAATATTATTTAACGCATAATCAGGCCCAGCTGGAGATTGATCTATATAGTTAATGATGATCCTAATTTGGATCATGTTAATGTTACTCTAAAAGAAGCCCAAAATCATATAAATCAAATGGACTATTGCCACAGCCAAATTTATGTTAATTGCCTAATTACATAGCAACCTAGGGATTCGAGGGTGAATCAAATTAATTTTTGAAATCTAGATTACCCGAGTTCAAATTTGTTGATCCGTCTCAAAAGTGGGTTATGGTGACTCTTTTATATAAGGGCCGTGATATTTACACCCAAAAAATATCTCCAAATTTTTTTTAATTATTCAACTCAACAAAATCTAACGGTCAATCTTGGTCATGGTACTCATTTTCTTGGCTAATATTGACCGTGGTATCCATTTTTATGGCTAACTCTGATCGTGGTATCCCTTTTACGGCTAACCTTAACCGTGATACCATCTTTACAGCTAACTTTTGGCCGTGGTACCTATTTTCACGGCTAACCTTGGCGTTAATACTCATTTTCACGGTCAACCTTGATCGTAGTACCCATTTTCACGATTTGTGGTATTAATTTGTGCGATGTTAAGGAGATAAAACTGAGTTTTTTGTGATGTTTTGAAGTAAAAGGTGTTTTGAAGATATTTTTTGGATATAAATATCAGGCTCTGAAAATAATAAGTAAGTAGTTTCAATGGAACCTATAATTTATAATGTTTTAACTTTTAAAGTGGATCAACAAATTTAAATTCCGCACATATGGCTCATTACGAAGAGAGGGACATAGGCTATTGTGTTAATTCCTCTCCTATTGATCAATCATTACATACTAAATCTTCTTTTCCTCTAAAATCACTTAAAGCATCAAGATTGGTGTATTAATTATAGTGTAAAGTAAGTTTTACACTAAAATTTTATATTATCTTTGTTTTGTAATCCAATGATTTTCATTCAACTTAAAATTTAAAATTTTAAAAAGTCAATAAGACACCAACGCATGTAACATAAGTAAAAATTAATTAAAAAATTAAAAGATAATATACTGAATACGGATCTTGTTTAATAAATCTCGGCGAGTGTTTTTTAAAAATGTGTAAAATAAAAGATTTATCATTTTAAAAATTTAGGTGAGAGATAAAGATGATGTAAATTCATATGTATTTTACACTTCCCTAAATTATCATGTGTTTTTACACCACTTTGGAGCATAAAAATTATTCATCTACTCCAAATCAACTCTTATCATGGAAAACATTCTCAACCCAAAAAAACTTGCCCAAACCATATCAAATATTTCCAGTTCAGAACCCACTACTCATCAACGGCCCATTTTTATATTCTAAATATGGCATTGTACAAATTCTAACATAATTAGATGACCTTGTAAGGCCTGTATTATACCTATTAGTATTAAAGTTGATGAACTTTTAGTTTATAAAAATGAACGAGTGATGTGCTTAGTTGGGAAAGAAATACTTTTTTCATTAAATATTTCATTTTTTTTGTGTGTGTGTTACCCCTGGTTTGGGGTGGCCATGGGTCGGGCCCAATCGGACTCAGGCTGGGCCATTACAAATTTGAATTATCCCAAGCCCGAGTCGAGCCTCATTGTATAATCTCAAACTCGCCCAAATCCGAAAGCTTCTTGCCCAAGATTATTGCCGAGACCTGGACACAATTTTTTTTACCTATATTTTATGTTTTAGAAAATTTATGACTTACATTATTATTTAGCAAATTTATTTAAATGTACTCTTAAGACTAAGAGTAAATAAAGACAAAAATTGATAATTTTAAATGTTCCCCATTTATATTTTTTATAACTTTTAACCTTAAAGGAATAAAAACTAAACTCTCGACATTTTTTCTGGGCGCGCTTGAGTATGTATATAGGCCGCTTGAGCCTGGGCCCGACCCGAGGCCTGAGAATTAGATATAATATTATCTAATTCTCAGGCCTCGGCTCGGGTCTAGGCTCAAACGAGCCTATATACATAACCAAGCCCGCCCAGAAAAAATGTCGAACCTATAAAATTTTGTCAAGCCCGCTTCGCAGGTCAATTTATCTTACCCAAGCCCTATTTTTTTTCAGGCGGGCTTGGCAGACCTCGGACCTATGGCCATCGCTCTGGTACGTAAGTTGTGTTTAGGACACGATTAAAAAAAAGTATTTTTAATGTGTTCCTCTTTTGTGTATACAAAAACATTTTGTAATTCATGGATTTTTTAATGTATGTGCAAATTTTTGTAATCTATATGTGAAATTTTATTATGTATATATGAATTTACGTAATGTACTAGTGTTAGATTTGTTATATTCTAATATATAAAGTATACATCAAAAGGGTGAGAAGCATTAGTGTCAAAAGAATATTTTAGTCGACTTGAGCCAAAAAAAAAATATTAACATGTGGGATTAATTTCAGGAAGCTCCCTTAAATTTTTGGTTGGTCGAGTACGAGTGTTAAAAAAATAAAACATTTATAATCAATAATAAACTAAGACAAAAAAAAGTCGGCGTATTGGTGCTCCTTCAAAAGCTTTAGGCACTCCAAATTACAATTAAATGACAAAAGTATCCTTGCTTACTGTCAAATGAAAACCTCTTCCATCTTATTTTTTTCGTTATTTTTTTAAATAATTCATCATTATCTAAAAACAAGAAAGTTGTCACAAAATTGTTCTTCCATCTCCAAAACACTCTTTTACCACTAATTAGAAAAAAAAGATACCTAATAACCCCTACATTTTAATTCTTTTTTTAAAAAAAAAATTCTCAAATTGTCGATATATTATTACAAAAATAACCAAGTGCAAATTACTTGGGTTAAGCTTATAATTCTCGGGTTAGGTCTCATCCAAGTTGGGTTAAAATGCGTGAGTATGTGTGTTCAGTTCAAAAAAATTACTTCATTACAAAAAATCAAAATAATTATGATCATTGAAAAATATGTAAAATATATAACAATATCCATATGATGTCCCACTTTCATATTTTACACTTTACTACTTTTTTTAATTTTAATTGTAAGGATAACCTAAAATTTACTACCACGTCACAAAATATTTTTAAAATGATTAAAAAAAATTATAAAGATTCTGCGATACTATATTTTTAACCGTCATTTAATTTAAAATTTTAGATTTTAATCGCTGATAGTTTTAAAATTATAAATTAACTTAGATAGTGTCATGCACAGTAAGCACAAAATATAATAAAATTCGTAGATGTAACAAGCGAGAGTACCATAAGCACGAAATAAAATAACATTATATTTGTGTTCTTGTTTATCATCTATTTTATCAATACAGATTTATATTAGCATTGATTGATACGTTGTCACGGGTGCTGACGTGGTGGTCGGTCTTGGCGTGGTACATTCACGGTGTTTATCCAATCTTTCTAACTAAAGTCCTCGGAACTATAGTTTAGGGGGACATTTAACAAAAATCTTATATACCATTTTTTATTTATTTTTAATTCTATCATATTGTTAAAAATACTGTTTAGTCCCGGATAGTGACATTAGTACACGGGTAGTTACATTAACTATGTCAGCAGTGTGCAATAATGTTAGACTATAGGGGCAAATTTAAAAATATGTTGTAGAAAACATTAAGTGAAATAATTATTTGCAAGGACTAAATATTAATTAACCTATTTTTAAAAAAATATTGGACACAAAATTATCTTAAAAAAAGTTCATGTGCTCTTTATAAAATGTCCCCATTTATTATTGGTTGTATTCTAATCAAACTCCAAACTAAAATACAAGTCCCCTTTTGTCTCCAATTATTGCTAGTTAAATAGGATCAAAACCTCACAAAGAGGGTCGTAGACCCTCCTAAAGTGAGAGCATTATGCACTGAGTACGATTTTTTTTTCTTATATTATACTTTTTGGTAATCACAAATATATTGTCTTTATATATTATTTTTTTACTATCATATTCTATCACCATTTTTTTATTAGTAGTAATCAAATTCAAAAGTGATTAACTATCAAACAAGTTGTTCTTTAAAACTAAATGCCAATAAATTATGCACATGAGGAGAGATAATATCACAAATCTTAATGTGAGAGGTACTGTTGAACCAAAGAAGTGCAATAGAAGTTACACAAGTGAGGTTGTTTTGATAGAGGAAATGGCTAGTTGCGTCATTTATTGTAAAGGTAAATGAAAATGGAGTGTGAGATTAAATAAAGGGAGCGCCAATAGCGCTACCCAAAAAGATTACTTTGTAGACAACATGATAGAGGTGATTATTCGAAAGTTTGGTATCTTGTAAAGCTTCAAAGGGTTAGGAGTGCTTTGGAGAGCTCTTATTAAGCCAAAATCTAAACTCTGCCATGGACATACATATACACATTGATATACTTGTTGGAAAAAGTGATTGTATAATATATATGAAAAAACCAATTTATTGATGCAAAGATCTTATTTGTTGGTTGCGAGTACATCACTCAATGAAACTGAATGTTCGCGGGGCACGAACATATGTAAGGGTTCCAAAAGTACATGAAGACAGGCACAAGTAAGTGCATAATATAGTCTTTCTAGTTTAAACACGTACACTATATCCTTTTTAAAAATAAATTTTGATGACTACATATTTTTAAAATCATACTCAAGGCTCATATTTATATCAAATACTCTACATAAAGAATGGTCAAGCATTAAAAGGGCATAACGGTTCAAATTATATTTATTTATAAAGAAGATTGATTCAAAGACATAACTCGTGATTGAAGTGAACGAAATAAGCGTTAACCTATAAAATAGATAAAGATGATTACTGTTTGATTTCACTTCTAAAAATTTCGGGTTTATGCAACTTCGAAAAATCATCATATTTTTTTATAATTTTCAACTATCATTTTTTCCTTCCTAACTTAACGATCCTTAGTTAAAACGTTTCAAGTCTCGTACCTTTGGTGTTACCCAAATTTAGATATAGATTGTAATTTTTCAGACATTCCAAAAAAATAATTTTGTAAGTGGAGATTTTCACTCAGAACCAGGGAAAAAGAAAGTTTGGAAGTGATGTCCCTTTGTCATTACCGTGTAACGTGGAAGAATCCATGGACTGTTATCAAACACTAGTACGAGAAGTAGCATGACCACCCCACTTGCGCAGCCCAATACCCACGGCAACAAACAAGAAAGATGCAAAATTTTAGTAATAGCATTTTTGTAATTAGTGTCTTAGCTTGGAGTCTAAGCTACTCCTTCCCTTTAAATACTCACTTGTAAGCCTCATTTGAGGTAGACTTGAATTTTGATACTAGAAAAGAGTATTTCTCCCTCTAAGTTGGTGTTTAGATATTTTTATGAGCCAGAACTTATATGCACTTTTCAAAGGTAAGCATCCCTTTTAACCTAATGTCGTAATCTTAGCCACTTCTTCTCATGAATTTTTTAGTGTTAAGCATTTGTTTTTTCAACATCATCCATGATCAAACTTCTCTCATAAAAAAAGATTACAAATGACATTTTTTTCCCTTTAAAACTACATAAGACATTTAATTCCCTTTAGAACAAGAAAATAATTCCTATATATTATTCCACCTGTAAATAACTCAAGTTATAGTGCGTTATAGCGTATGACTTATGAAAAAATACTCTAAAATTTTAAGCTTAATTTACCAAGGCATTTCAAGTTATAGAATTCTAAATATGAAATATATAAACCATAAACGAAATCGAATCCCTAACAAATAAGTGTATAGGTTAAAATGTAGCACATGGGATATATGAATACCTACAAACATAGAGTGCCATTTTATAACAAGTAAATATTTTTTTATGTGAATAAACAAAGATCAATACCAATCATGTAGCAAATGAGGAATCTTAACCTAGATATAACGAGGGAATGATTAAGAAATCTAAAGCACGTCTTATGCATATCTATTGAATCGTAACTTTATTCACTTAGAGAATGGAAATAACCGCCAAAGCTTTGGAGGATCTTTTACTTTGGTTATATCAACATCGAGGTTCCTAGCCCAAATACGATATCTTCGTGAGGTAGAAAAATCAGACATGACTTTGGGAACCATCGTGGTTGATTTTTCCTTAGTTTTCTTATTAGTGGTCCCTACCTTCTTCATCAACACTTGAATTATCCTTAAAGATCATCAAATGCATAGATAGTTAAAGAAAAATTCGAAACTCCTTTAGGTGACCTATATCATCGCAATGGGTAAACTTATGGTGCTTAATTTCTATATAAGCGATCAGGTTCCTCAGAGTATATTTTTTCCACTTGAAACAAAACTCTTTCAAGTTTTCCTCTTTAGCACAATAGGAACACGTGAACTTCACATTCATTTTGTTCGTTATAAATATCTATTTTGAATAAGAACTATCTAAGGACGGTGGGAAATAGTTATGATGCAGGGTGTGGACAAGAGACTTGACTACAAGGAGACGAAGGGTATCACTTAAAAAGCCAATTATAATCTTATCTTTCGATGATCGATCCCCTAATAGAATCTTGCCCAACTTATGATATATATCCTTTAAATACAACTTCAAAGTGGACTCATATATCAACTCAATATCTAACACTAAGATTTTGTTTAATAAGGCAATCTGGGAGTTTTCATTCCCTTCCAAGGATTTTTTATGTACTCAATCTCAACGCGAAGGAAGCCATTATAACCACCTTCCATGCCAAGTGGTTTACCAAAAAACACATTTTGAGCATCCAAGTCATTCTCGCAACTCTCACTCTCCAATGGCCTTTATACTTTAATGTTGACTAGCATGGGGGAGAGTTTTATATTCTTCTTCTCGAGTTTTATTCACTGCTTTTAAAAATGATCAAATGCATTGATGATGTCATAATGCACACCCTTACTATCATCCAATGAGGTATTGGTGTAATAAGAACATGTGGGAGGAGAATCAAATTCGTCCAAATCATTAGAAAAATAAAAATTCCCTAGGCCATAAAAGTTGCATAGTTATTATTAGGAGATTCTGGATTGAACTCCGAGTCATCAGCATCACTAAAAGTGATTTGATATATATTTTTTCCATTATTATGACTCAGTTCAATAGGGCGTTATTTGGAATAATTTCCTTTACCACCACATATGTAACATGTGACGACAGTTGGGGAATTTTGCTTATTATCCCCACGTCCTTGACCAAACTCAAACCTAAGCGAGTACAACTTTGGGTTGTCTTTCGTTTGAAATCACTTTTGTTATGTCTTAAAAAAAATTCTATTGAATAAAACCATATCTTCTTCACTAATGTCAAAGGAACTAGATGGAGAAACCTTATGAGCTTTTTCTTTGAAAGTTATTATCTTCTCTTTAATCGTTTATCATGGGAAATAATTCAAATATGCCTCATATGTTTGAAGTGAGCCTACCAATTCATTTACTTTCAATGGAGTTTGGAGTAAAACTTGAATTTATTTAATGGAATCAGCCTTGCCATAGAACTTAGCAAGTAGGAATTTAGGAATCTTATCGATGATAATTTTCTCTTTGATGACATTTCTTCAAGTAAATGCCGAATTTACTCTGTCACTTAATTAAGCATAGAATTTGTCAAAAGTTAGTTCTCTTTCATGGTAAGGATTTTTAAATGGGTGGTGAGATGTTGAATCTTCTCATACTTCATGGATCATGTGAGTGAAGAAAAATTCGTAATAAAATCACAAATGGCAGAAAGAAAATGAAATCACACACAACAAAGATGTACGTGATTTGATAACTTGTGTACGTCCATGGAGAGGTTACTTATTCTCATTAAGTGTCTCTCAATCACTATAATTTTTCTTATCCCTTTGCCTCAGGTTAGGGTGTACAATTTATATCTGTTACAGAGATTGAGTTACTTACGGAACTCCATAAGAGGGTGCAAATTGGCTACGAGGTGCTTGAACATTTCGATCGAGATTCTTGGCACCTGATTTGACCACATACGCGAGTCTCCTACTTCAAATAAACTACCCGTGTAGAAATTAGATCATGATTACTCAGGTTATCTTAGTCGGCTACTCTCATGGACTTGTAAAAAATGGGCTCCCACAATTTCCCCTGAAGTCTTTGGGCTAATAATTATGGGCCAATAGATTTCAACTGGGTCGGAGGCCCAGGGCCTTATAATGTAATGAGGATCCGCCATGGTATATTTGTAATAACATGACTTACACAAGGGGTACGCTTGTCTCAAATATAAGTTGAAGCACCAAAATCTTCCTGGAAAGACGAAACTCATCATTAGAGTGTTCTGGTGATCATTTTGGTGTATATCTAACCGTTCGTTCACTGTTTCTAGTCGTTCTTGCACATACTTCGCTCCTAAGCTTCTCCTCTGCTTTAAAAGTAGAAGTTCTTCTTCTTTTGTGCTTTCCAAAAGCTATATTACTGCTTGTAAGTTCTAGTCTCTAGCTCTTTCAGTTCTTTTTTTTTGTATTAGTTAACTACTGTAGCTAGGGTTTATTCTTGTCTATTTAGTTATGGCGATGTTAGATAATAAGTATGTAGAAGAGTTTAGGCGTAAGTATAACATTCTTGCTTGGGTGATTATCGACTGTGCCCCCCTTCCTCGTAATGTTTGTGATGTTGATAGGGGCACTGGATTCATACCTTTTTGGTAACTCAAGGGGATTTGACATTCCCCCTAAATGAGTCATTTCTTAGATTTTTTAAGTTCTTTGCCATTGTTCCCGCCCAATATGCCCCCACGTGTGGAAGATAGTAAATGGAGTTCACAGAATAAATACACTCTATAGGAAAAGGTTGGGTCTTGTTGAGATATATTACTTCTACATGTTCTTGAAGACCAAATAAGGTCTGTTATATTTGAAAACCAGAAAAGTCGAGCGAGTTTTGGTGGTCAATCTTTCGAATTCCCACAAAGACTACTGGGAAAGTGGGTTCATTGCTAGGAATTAGCAGCGCCCTCCACCGTTTGAAGGGGAAAGACCACATGGCCCCATGATTTTTTAATATGGAGAGGCCAAAATAGGTCGCTTTCTCTTTTTTCCTTTTCACTGACTTCTTATGGTTTCTTCTCATTCTTGTAGTTGGTAATCCTATTTTTTATTATTACAGCTTGTAACAAGAATCAGGATCTGATATTAGTAAAGTTAATGGTGATGAGATCGTGAAGGTTTGGAGTATAAAGGAGAGATTGGCAGACGGTGAACATCCCAGGTCGACAACCTTTCTCTTGGAATAAAAGAACACAGTCACCAGCTTTATTACTCGACTGATTGATAAGGTCCCAACTCTGATAGTTCCAGAGGTAGGTCCTTTTGATCCAGTTATTATTGGAGAGGAAAGTTCTTAAGAAGAGGAAGATAGAGAAGAAGAAGAAGAAGAAGAAGAAGAAGAAGAAGAAGAAGAAGAAGAAGAAGAAGAAGAAGAAGAAGAAGAAGAAGAAGAAGAAGAGAAGGAAATGGCTCATTTGGTCAAGAGGAGGAAGTTAAAGCTTCCTAATAATGATGATGACCATACTATCCTTTCTGACAGGATTCCAACTTTGAAGGTTTATATAGCAAACTCTTCCAAGGGGAGTGGCTCTGGACCATCTGACAAGGGAATAGAGCAAGATAATGATAGAGAAAAGAAGAGAAAAAAAAATAAGAGAATAGAAGAAAAGAGAGAGAGAGAAAGAAAGAAGAAGATAAGAGGAAAAATAAAGAGATGTTTGAGGCTAAGAGGAAGTTATCCCAGAAATCCTCTAGTGTGCCCACTTTCCCTAGTCTTAAGGGAGCTAGTGTGGGTGATTTCCCCTCTTTGGCCCCAGACCTCCTAAAGAGGTCAATGCTCGCTGCTGATCATGAGCATTCCTCTAGGCTAGGACCAGCTCAACTCACCCTCAAGACTGCATAAAGGATGGCTCTGGTAAGTCCTTCCTTCTTGTTTCTTTTCCTTTTATCTTTTTATTTCTATTCTGATTCTCTATTGTTCTCTTTTATTCGCAGATGTTGTCTAATTTTACTACTCTTCTGGACAATCAATTTGATAGCTTCAGAAAAGAGGAGGATCTGAAAAAATCCCCAAAAGATGAGAAGATGGCCTTTGTCAATGCTCGCCAAGAGTGGGAGCATGAAAATAATGAGATGTCTAAGGCATATAATGCTCTTGGGGCTTCTCAGAAGGTGATGATTGCTGAGAAGTCTGAACTAGTGGAGGCTAATAAAAATTTCACTGACAAAGTTGCTAAGTTTGAGGGTGATCTTCCCCAAGCCAAGGATGATAGCTACCATGAGAGTTTTTATAACGATTGTAAGGATAATGAGTGCCAGATGGCTTATGCTTGCAAGGTCTCTTTAAAG
The DNA here is from genome assembly GCA_949130495.1 of Sambucus nigra. Lineage (NCBI taxonomy): Eukaryota > Viridiplantae > Streptophyta > Magnoliopsida > Dipsacales > Adoxaceae > Sambucus > Sambucus nigra. The sequence continues at coordinate 383,065,001 of OX422224.1, forward strand.
AAGGGATGGGACCAGGGTTTGAAGGTTATTGGAATTCTTGCAGATTATGATCTTCTTAGTCTTCACTCTCTGGGTCCCGACCCTTATATTGAAGAAGAAGAAGAAGAAGAAGAAGAAGAAGAAGAAGAAGAAGAAGAAGAAGAAGAAGAAGAAGAAGAAGAAGAAGAAGAAGAAGAAGAAGAAGAAGAAGAAGAAGAAGAAGAAGAAGAAGAAGAAGAAGAAGAAGAAGAAGAAGAAGAAGAAGAAGAAGAAGGAGGAGGAGGAGGAGGAGGAGGAGGAGGAGGAGGAGGAGGAGGAGGTGGTAACCATACTGCTGGCAACACTAAGATTATTCATACTATGGTTGGCGGGAGTGTTGGTGCTGACAAGGAGCGACAGGTAGTCGATAAGGGGAAAGCCATAGCTAAGGGAGACCAGTTGCAAGACTAGGGCTCTATAGATTAGGAGTTTTCATTTTCTATCTACAAGTTTTAGTCTTGTCAGTATATACCCATCTTTTGATAACTTCATGTATTCGCCATTGTCCTTCTTTTTATGTTATATGGTAATGGAATTCTTCTTCTTTCTCATGTGTTGATATGTTTTCTTATATTTTAATATAATTGCTTCTGATTTGGTGTGTATCATTTGTTGTCTGCTGATTTAGATTGTTATATTTCTATTAATTATCAACTGGGGAGAATTCTTGGACCTGACATCAGCCTACAAGCTCATAAGTCTTTTGTGAAAATCTACAAGTCGCTAAGAGCAAGGAACGAGCAGTAAAAGAACTAGACTAAAATGATTACCAAACTAAAAGACGATCTCCAAGAGATGAAGGAAATAAGGGCCTCTATTCAGGAGGAAGTAAATTATTTAAGGGCCTAAATATTGGAAAAGACTGTGGTCGACCAAGTGGGCGAGGTCCTATAGTCTGAAAATGATGCTCTGAGAAAGGAGGTTGCAAGTTCAAAGTATTTATAGGTGTGCTTAAAGACAACATCAGGAAGCTAAGATATTCATTTAAGGTAAGACCCAGAGAGGTCTAGGGATAAGGTTATAATACTGGTTGGGTAGATGCCCCAATAAAACTTAAGGAGGCTGAAAGCATTGCCTTTTCTCGAGAATGGCTAAGTTCTTTTAAGGAGGCGAGAACTCCAAAATAATCCAAGCTTTGGTATAAGTACCAGATTGAATGTCCTGCCTATAGCGATAACCCCTTCTTAAAAGATGATGAATGGATCCCAGAAGATGCTATTTCTTCCCAACTCTTGGATCAAGATCTTGACGAAGATGTCAAAGAATTTTCCTTAAATTCAGATGATGGTCAGAGGGCAATTATAGCAGAATATCTAGCTCGCAGCACTGTCCCTTCTTAGGCCTTTATGTATTTCTTTTTCGTCTGTAGTTGTAACCTTGTATTCTAATAAATAATTATCTTATGTTTTAAGCATGTGCTGACTAAACATGTTTTGATTTTATCTGCTCAAGGTTACTTAGTACTTTTATTGACCAAAATGATATGATTGATCGATTGTAAGCTTTAGGTAAGTTCATACTTAGTTTGAATCATTTTGGATTATCATTCTATTCATTTTACCTTTTAGGTTGCGTCGTCAAACTTCCTTAGGCCTAAGTGAGATGATGGCAAGAATGTACCAAGATAGTGGGCAATTTGCCCGAGCATGCTTTATTTTTTGACCAACGAAATTTAACGACCAACTAGAGTTGACTTTATTTTCTAAGGATCCCCTATAGGGCTTTTGTTGTTGTCGGGGAAACTCGTGAGGCCTATTGTGTTTGAAACAAGGGCCTGAGGGTAATTTGAAGTGTTTATAGTGAACTTGTTAACCTTATTCGTTAGGTATTTTAGATACACACAAAGGATTTATCATTGGGAAAAGGTGAAAATTAATATGATAATATCAAGATAAGTTAAGCAACTAATGTAAAATTCGAGAATAGATGGGACAATCCGGCCTTTATTCATTGCAAATTATCTTATCAAGCACCAAAAAATTAAAATTGTGCTAAATTAAAAGATAAAAAAAAAGATCTAAAAGTAGAATTTCTTGAGATTTGTTATGTTCCATGCTCTTAGTTTGTCCTTCCCCTCCAGTATTTCCAAATGATATGCTCCTTGAAGATCATGTCTGATTACTCTGAATGGTCCTTTCCAGTTTGGTCCCAGTTTATTATGTGGTGGTTTTACAGCACTACCGAGGACTTTTCCCAAGACATAGTCCCCTATTGAAAACTTCCTCGGATTTACTCTTTTATTGTATTGCTTGGCTAGTTATTGTTGGTAGGAGGCCAACTTGATCAAAGATAGCTCTCTTTGCTCATCTACTAGGTCAAGTTCAATGCGTTCATTATTGAGGCCCTGGTCAACCAGAGTAGTTCTCATAGTGTGGAGACCTATTTTCATAGGGATGACAGCCTTCATGCCATAAGCGAGGGAGAATAGTGTTTCTCTTATTGGTTTCCTAGGCATTGTGCGATAGGCCCACAGAATATGAGGAAGTTCATCCACCCAAGCACCCTTAGTTTTTTCCAAATACTTTTTCATTCCATCGATCATGATTTTGTTAAAAGTTTCCACCTACCCATTGCTTCGGGGATACGCCACAGAACTGAAGTGGTGCTCGATGATGTGCTCATCGTAGAAAGATTGAAAAAAACCACTTTTAAATTATGTACCGTTGTTAGTGATGATGGTCCTTGGTATCCCAAAATGAGTTATGATGTTCCTCCATATGAACCTGATCATGTCAGAGTCTCGAATATTTGTCAATAGTTTTGCCTCTACCCATTTGGTGAAGTAGTCAGTGGCGACCAATAAATACTTGCGATTTTCAGATGCAGTAGGTAGTGGTCGCATGATGTCTAATCCCCATTGAGTAAAAATTCATGGACTAGTAAGTGATTTTAGGTCGTTGGCGGGCTAGTGAACCATAAGTGAGTGCTTTGGGCACTTTTCACATTTGCAAACATATGTGTCAGAGTCTTTCTGCATGTGAGGCCACCAATATCCTTCCTTGATCGCTCGAAAGGCTAGCGATCTTTCACCTGCGTGACTCTCACATATGCCTTCGTGAAGTTCACTAAGTACTTTCTCGTCATCTTGTGGGTGAACGAACTAGAGGTAGGTTCCTGTGAATGACTTCTTATAAAGTTTCCCTTCAGGGTTAAGGTAAAAATGAGAAACCTTGACTTTGATTTGATGGGTCAACCTCTTATCGTCTGACCGTACGTTACTCAATAGATAATTGATGATGGGGTCTATACAACTTGGGCTTTATCTGTAAGGAGGAATTTCTCGGCTATGACTATATGATCGATATTAGTCTGTGCGAGGAACTTTATCTAGATTGTCATTTTTAAGCTAGAGTCAAATTTCGAGCTTAGTGCTGTTAAAGCATCAGCGTGACTGTTCTGTCCTCGTGGGAACTATTGGATTTCCACCTGCTCAAAGTCTCTCATGAGTCCTCTTACTACATTGAGGCATGTTGTCATTCAATCGTCTTTGGCATTGAAGTATCCACTTACCTTCTAGGAGACTAGTTTGGAATCGCCAAATATATTGAGGCGTTTTGCCCCCTGTAGTTTGGCTTTTTGCAAACCTGCTTCATACTCAGCTTCGTTATTAGAGGCTTCAAATCCCAGCCTAATTTCCTGCTCAATTATGGTGTTTTTCGGGGGTAATGAGAGCAATCTCCACTTATGCCCCCTTGGAATTTTAATCTCCATCCACATATAATGTCCAATCTTTGGACGTTGATTCACATGTGATTAATTGCTCTTCGTTCAGCTCATCTGCTAACCAATCTCCTGTGAACTTAGAAATAAAATCTGCTAAGATCTATCCTTTTATTATCGTTCTAGGCTGGAAGTGGATATCGAATCTCTCGAGCTCAACTGACCACACTGAAAGATGTCTAAAAAGGTTAACCCTTCCTCGAACGGCCTTGAGTGGGTAAGAGATGATAACTGTTGTGTAATGGGCTTCAAAGTAGTGTTTAAACTTTCTTGAAGAGATCACTAAGGCATAGGCGAGCTTTTCTAGAGGCAAGTATCGCTGTTCAATGTCAAGGAGCATCTTACTAGCATAGTAAAACGGATGTTATTCTCCATCCTTTTCACATACTAAGGCAGAGCTCATAATATGGTCTGACACTGCCAGGTAAAGATACAGTTGTTCTCCGTTGTTCGGAATTACTAGTAGTGGGGGCTTGCTGAGGTGAGACTTGATCTCTCTCAAATCTTGCGAATAGTCATCATTCCATACTAAGCCTTTGCATTTCTTTAAGAGCTGAAAGAATGGTCGGTAGCATTCTGATGACTTGAAGATGAATCAATTGAGCGCTACGAGCATTCTAATAAGCTTATGAACATCTCTCAATGCCTGAGGGTGCTGGACCTTAGTGATAGCATCGATTTGATCTGAATTGGCCTCGCTTCCCCTTTTACTCACTGGGTAACCTAAGAATTTTCCTGAATCAACACCGAATGAACACTTACTTGCATTAAGCTTCATTCGATACTTTCTGAGGATTTCGAAGGTTGCTGATAGATCAGAGAGGTGATCGGCCTTGTTCTTTCTTTTAGCGAGCATGTTGTCGATGTACACTTCAATCCTTTCTCCCATCTGTTTGCTAAATATCTTGGTTACCAATATTTGGTAGGTTGCCCCTGCGTTCTTGAGGCCAAATGGCATTACCTCATAAAAGTACAACCCAATTGAGGTTATAAATGAGGTCTTTTCTTGGTCAGGCCCGTATAAGGGGATCTAATGATATCCTAAGTAAGCGTCAAGGAAGCTCATCCTCTCATGTATCATTGTGGTGTCCACCAGCTGATCTATCTTCGAGAGATGGAATTTATTCTTAGGAAATGCTCGGTTGAGATTGATAAAATCAATGCACACCCTCCAATTACCATTGCTTTTGGGTACCACCACTGGGTTTAATAGCCATACAGGGAAATAAACTTCCCATATGGATCTTGCATCCAGTAGCTTCCCTACCTCTTTCTCCACTGCCTCATCCTTCTCAGGTGATGTTTGGTGAACCTTTTAAGTGATGGGCTTAAAAGTAGGATCAACGTGCAGGCGATGACACACCATGTTAGGGTCAATCCCAGGCAACTCGTAAGGCTCCCATGCGAAAACATCTATGTTTCTTTTAAGGAGTACAACCAACACCCTTTTCTCTCGATCGGTGAAGGCAGATTAAATCAGAAATTTCCTTTTTATCAATTTATCATCGGCTACAACTTCTTTTAGGCTTTCAACGACCCTGTCAGTGGGGTGGATCTTTGTCTCCTGCACCCCTGGTCGATCATACCGTAGTTACTATTTGGAGCGAACAGCCCCCTCTGGGCATCCTCGGGCTCCTTCTTCTTCTCTTTCTTTGGGAGGATATCTACGATAAAGCATTTTTAGGCTGCATCCTGGTCACTGCGAATCTCGACCACTCTATGATCTATGGTGCATTTCAGTTTTTTATGATAAGTGGATGAAACATTCTTCATGGCATGGAGCCAACCTATGTCCACAATAGCGTGATATGGGGACTCAATGTCCACTACTAGAAACTCGATTAACTTCGAGATGTTTTATGCCTTTACTGGCAAGGTTATCTTTCCTAACGACATGGTAATCCTATATGTGAAGCCGACCAGTGGAATAATGGATTCTTTGAGGTTGGCGACATTTAATTTTAGTTTATGGAACAAGTTCAGATCCATCACTTCGGACAAATTCCCTTGGTCCACAAGTATCTTGTCGATATACCAGTTAGCAATCCTGAGTGTGATCACCAATACATCATGATATGGGGTCCTTAGCGCGACCAAGTCATCTTCAATAAACACGATGTGCTTTGTGTAATCAATGTCTGGTCGTTGACGCTTTTCTGGCTGAGTTTTGGCACGATCGATTTGAAAATCTTGCATCAAGATAGTCACCTTCTTGAGTTATATTCATATGGCGTTGCCCTGAATCAGTTTTAGGTCTGACACTCCATAAATTACTGCAAACTCATGTTCGGTATCATTATTTAGGACATTATATAACTTTTGGTCGTCGTTGGCTGCGACCTTCGCCATCTTCTTTTCAACATACTCACTGAGGTGCCTTGCATGAACTAACTCTTTCAGATGTGACTTCAGAGTATTGCAATTCTCGTTTCTATGACCACCCTCCTTGTGGAACGCCTATCTCAGCACGTTATTCCTCTTAGTTGGATTATTGCCCATCTTCTTAGGCCATTTGATAAAGGGATCATCATTGTTCTTGCTAAGAATTTTGTAAATGGGTTCCTTAATGACTGTGTTAGCAGCCTGTAATGCCTTGGAGGGGTCATTCTTATTTCCACCTTTAGAGCCATTCTTACCCCTATTCTTGGTTCCCTTCTTCTGGGTGTCATTCTTCTCCACCTGTTCACGTTTGCTCGACCATTGTTTCCCCCATTAGGATGGACTACGTTTTCGATCTTGGCATACTTCTCGATATAATCCATAAGATCATCGATGATTATGGCTTCCTTGTTAGTGAGGGATTGGTGCAGTAGAGGGGTGGTCGTCAAGTTAATTATGAAACCTTCTCCGAGCCGTCCTCAATCTCATTAAAAATTTCTTAATATCTCTTAGCGTAATCTCTAAGGTTGTCATGTGGATTCTTCTTTATAGTGAGCAGTGCATTCATCCACTTAGGATGGGAGATGCTCGTTATAAACTGTGTAGTAAAAGCCTCTGCCACTCCTACAAAATTCTTGATCGACTTGTGAGGAAGCCTTTTAAACTACTTATATGCTACATCATGCAGGATGGAAGGGGATATCCTTCACATCAGTGCGTCATTATGGCTCCATAAGGTCATCGCTTGCCGATACTGTCCGACATGGTCTATAGGAACTATTTTTTCATCATAGACCTTGAACCTAAGGCAGCAAATTTTTGGGGGGGCTCCTCGCGCTCGATTTCCCTTGAAAATGGGGTCTTCATCTGAGAATTTAGAGCTCTTCTATCAAGCTCCCTATTTGACCTGGCTCCTCGATGCACCGAATGTTGATCCATCTCCTTACGGACCAGAATCCTTAAATCCTTACTTGGTCGATCATTGTTCCTGTGGTGCCTCTCTTGATGGCCAAGCTCTGATCATGATCTCTCTTATCTATCACATTCAGTTCTCTCCTGGTCACGTCTAGTACTCATTCCTCAGTTGGGGAAGTCTTCCCCCCAGAGGGCAAAGAGTTTTGTCTCGTCGCCGCCTTGTGTTTATATGGAGATCTCTCTCCATTCTTCCAAGCCGCCTCTTAATGCGAGCATTTTCTTCTTCTTGGTAGCGAGTTGCCTCTTTTTGTTCTCGAAGTCGGGATTCATAGGCATCGACTAGCCTAGAAATCTTAGTGGACCTTAGAGGTCCATGGCTATCTTCTGAAGGTTGCCTTTCTTGGCGAAACCTTGGGTTTGTATGCTGGCGAATTTCAGACCTGACCCTAGAAGGGTCTGTCTCTTCCTAAACATCTCCGGCTTGTGGAATATTATTGCTGTGGTGAGACATTATTGGCTTTTTGGTATAAATACTTTCATAGGAATATAAGTCATTTTTCACAGACGGCATCAATTGTGAGTGCAAAAAAAATCACAATGAAAGAATCTACGAAAATAATCACAAATGGAAGAGAGTAAATGGAATCACATACAACAACGATGTATGTGGTTCGATAACTTGTCTACGTCCACGGAGAGGTTACTTGTTCTCATTGAATATCTCTAAACGATTATAATTTTTCTCATCCCTTTACCCCAGGTCAGGGTGTACAATTTATATATGTTGTTACAGAGATTGAGTTGCTTAAGGAACTTCATAAGAGGGTGTGGATTGTCCATGAGGTGCTTGAATATCTCGAACGAGATTCTTGGCACATGATTTTACCACATATGCGAGTCTCCTGCTTCAACTAAACTACCCGTGTAGAAATTAAGTCATGATTTGGGTCGGGCCAAATAACTCAGGTTATCTTGGTCATCTACTCTCATGGACTTGTAAAAAATGGTCTCCCACACTTCCCATGCCTCTTTCGACATAGAGCTCATCAAAATGCGTCTAAACATGCTTACGATTATTCAACTAAAGATTGCGTTTAAACCCTTAGTGTTCCTCCCACTTTTCTTAATGTCATTCTCATCCCAAATATATCATATTTTAGGTACATGGACATCATCAACTATAGAATCTGGCAGATTCCAACCTGTAGAAACATAATTCCAAATTCAATTATCCATTTACATCATGTGTACCATCATATGGACTTCTAATAGAAATAGTTGTACCATCAAAATCATAAGGAAAAATATCATTGTATTTTGGTAAATTTGATCTTTTCTCTTGTTTATATGGGATTATCTCTTGTGCATCTCATTTGTTTTAGAGCATGGATGATAAAGCAATAAATGAATATATGACATTCGTTATGGAGTATGGGTAATAAAGCAATACATAAAAATATGGAAGATACCTTTGTAAGGACATATTTTTAATAAGTCCGTCACAATTAATTATGTCGTATACCGCTACAAGTCGTCGAAGAATTGTAAAGATTTCATCTACAATAGACGGATCCGAATTACAAGTGGTCTTCAACATTCAATCCCAACAATATGACATTTGGTAAGATAACGTTTTAAAGTTTCATTTACATTTCATATTAAGAGTGTTGGGATATTTTTATAAAAGGTTTTAAAAAGCTTTTATATAAAAAAAAAAATTAAAGAGGTTTTATAAATGTTTGTGAAAAACTGCTTCAGCAGTAAACGTACATCGGTTCGACGCCAAGGTCGTTCAATCGAGATCTCAATCTCGTTCGAACGACAATGGAAGTCGCGCGTAGTCGTTCGAACGACACGCGATCTCGTTCGCGCGAGATGTATTCTCGTTCGAGCGAGATGACTTTTTGGCTGACACGTCTGACTTCGTCCTTATCTTTGACCGACTCAAATTTCCTATATAAAGGAATGTCAGCGTTTGCTTTTAGACGTGGAGAACAGTTTCAGCTTTAAAGTGTTTTATCTTTTTGAAACTTTTGTATAAATGCCCAGATTTAATTCAATACCTTTTGGCAGAAAGTTTTTCTCCAACAATTTTAAGGGTTCAAATGTTTTGTTTTTAATTCACAAAATCCCAATTACTTTTATGTGAATTATTTTGTGGAACCCAAGAACATATTTTGTTTTTGTTCATACTTTGTGGGGAGAGCTCTACAACCGACAGTTGCGTGCTATTGTGGAGGGAGTCCTTATAAAGTTCACATCTTTTGGAGGAGCCGTATTCTTCTTCACTGCTGCCCTCCTGGAAAGGGAAAGTTCCAACCGAGACATCGGAACCGACACCTGCGGGTATTTCATATGTCACCTTATTTCATTGTAATCCATGTAAGCCGTTTTCTTACAAAATTATAGTGAAATAAAAGGTTTTGCCCTTCGGGGATTTTTCCTGAATATTTGTGTCACATATTTTATTTATTTATGGGTTGACACACGCACTTTTAGATGCATGTTTATGGGCTGGATTAATTTGGTTTAAAAATAGACACTAATTAAATAAGTGTGCCAAATTAGAAAATTGCGAATTTAATCAATTATCACACAGTCGCACTCTTTTCAAATTGGTATCAGAGCGGGTTACGCTAATTTATCGCGTGATCCTGATTTTTCAAGAATTTACTTTCTGATACAATTTGTCTACTCACGTTTTCAAATTGGTATCAGAGCAGGTCGAGCTAATTTATTGTGTATTCCTATTTTCCGCAAAATTGTGTGATATTGATTTTTTTTTTAAAATCAAGTTTGTGAAAAATCGCAATTTTTTTTCAATGGAACGCTCGTTTAATGAGGAGCCTATTTTTGAAAAAGTTCACGACCATGCTGAAAATTTTAAAAGTTTGAATTTGAAACTTTGCAAAAGAATTAAAGTTTTGGAAAAAGAAAATTCTCGTTTTAAATCTGCGATGGATCTTTTGCAAACGGTTCAAAATCAAAGAGATTTTTATCGTGAAAAACTTGTTTCCTTGGACCATGACTTTGTTTCTTTAAAATTGTCCAAGAAGGAGAGTGATGATAGGGTCCTAGTTTTAGAAAACGAATTAGAGGACCTTAAAAATTCGATGGTTTGTGTTTGTGCCAAAGATGATAAAATATTTTAGTCAATAAGTTTGTGGCACGTGAAGAGACTCTTAGGAAAAAAAATTGTTTTAATTGAGGAGGGGCGAGATAACCTTCTAGGTTTGATTGATAATTTGAAGAAGGCGTCCCTTAATTTGGAAGAGTCTAATTATTTGCTTGAGTAAAAAATTTTGAAGTTAAAAAATAATTTGGTAGACTCAAGTAGGTTTGATAGTGATGGTAATGGCTCATCTTGTTCTCATGCTTCTAGTGCTAAAGCCAAAAACATTATTTATTTTAGAGGGTCAACTAATTCCAAGGATGTTAGAAAAGATCACACTTTAGGTGTCATTCCACCCGTTTATACATGTTCATATTGTGGTAGGAAAGGTCACCTTAGGCGTTTTTGTTTTGATCTTGGAAAAAGTCCTAAGAAATTTATTACTAGTGTTCCCGTGGTTCCCAAAGCCCCCACATGACGTTTCACATCTATTTGGGTTAGGAAATCACTTTTGGATACGCTAGATTTTGGAATAGTTTATTATCGTTTGCTTGCACAAGAATCTTCTCTTGCCATATCATATAGATGATTGTGTTCGCATGTTTGTCATACACTAGTTGTGATTTCATGATATATATTTGCTAGTGTGCTGACATGTAATTTTTTATATATTTTTTTTGTTAGAAAATTTTTGAGAAAATCCAAAAAGATTTTTGTATTTTGTTTGCACCATTTATGGATGGAGACTTAGGATGACCGAGTCATAACATCATTCCATTATTTTCATGTGACTATTTAATAGTGTTTTGAGATAATAGATCAATTCATCCATGTGCTTTATAATATTTGGAGTTATTAAGATGTAATTAAGTGTTACTTCCTACATGTTTGACCCATGTTTCCTTTATTGCACACATGCACGGATTTTTTTGATTATTGTGCTTGTCTTATCACATGTTGGTTGTGTGCTTTCACTTCAATCCTGTCCTTAAAATGAACCAAGCGCGATAAATTTTGATAAGGAAATTGTGCATTTAAAAACCGTTTTGTGTGCTTTGTTTAAAAACGAGGAAGGGCTGTGAAAGGTTCATTTTGCCTTTGCGAATACTAAGCCACCGTTAAATTGGACCTAAAAAATGGAGGAATTTTATTATCCGGGGTCCAAAGAGTTTTAAAAGAACCCGAAAAAAAATTTAAAGGCAATAGAAAGATATTCATACCAATTATGGGCCAATTAGGTTTTTGCACCAATTCTCCAAAGTTTGAGAATTTAGTTTTTTCACCTCTAAAAGAAAATATTTATGAGGGTGTTTGGTTGGAGAATTAAAACGGGTTTGCACGTCCTTGAAATGCTTGAAAATGCGCTAAATAGTTTTGAACGTTATTGGTGTGGAAATCATTTGACTTTGATTTGTTGATTTGTATAAGACGATGTCATCTAAATTCAACAAATTTTTACACCTAAGGATACTTTTGATGTTCATTCGTTAGGGGTACACATATGCATCGTGCACATATGATTGATTGAGTTTATTTACCTATCGAATGTGCTCACACCCATACATTCCATTTCCATGACTTGGTTGTTTTAGTTTAAATCCATGGTTTGATTTTTTTTTTGTATCTCATTTTTGTATGAAAAATTGAAAATTCAAAAATAGTTTGTGAAATTTGTGAGATACTCCTTCGCATGCACGTAGTTTGATTCTGGTTTGCTATGCATCGTGACACTCCATGTTTTTTATTGTTTCTTCTTATCTGTCTATTTGGGGACATCATAAAAGGGGGAGAAAGAATTATCATGTTATGGGGGAGTTTTTTGCATTATGAGGGAGATTTAATTTATTAATGCTTTATTTTTATATCATTTCAAACTCGATGCGTCACGAAGGTTTTTGTTTTTTCTCATGTGTGTAGGTACAAATATTGAAGATCATGACGTTGCACACCCTGATGAGAAAAGCTTTGAGAGTGTTGATGTAGAAGAAAAAATTTGAGAACTTGCAAATTTTACCTTTTCTGTTTTGGGATCATGGGAGGGTAGATTTGTATAGGCATTTTGGTATCAGATAATTCGAATGTTTTTATGTATGTACCGGCATAGACATAGGGGGAGATTTGTAAGGACATATTTTTAATAAGTTCGTCACAATTAATTATGTCGTATACCGCTACAAGTCGTCGAAGAATTGTAAAGATTGCATCTACAATAGACGGATTCGAATTACAAGTGGTCTTTAACATTCAAGCCCAACAATATGACATTTGGTAAGATATTATTTTAAAGTTTCATTTACATTTCATATTAAGAGTGTTGAGATATTTTTATAAAAGGTTTTAAAAAGCTTTTATATAAAAAAAAAAAATTTAAGAGGTTTTATAAATGTTTGTGAAAAACTGCTTCAGCAGTAAACGTACATCGGTTCGACGCCAAGGTCGTTCAAGCGAAATCTCAATCTCGTTCGAACGACAATGGAAGTCGCGCGTAGTCGTTCGAACGACACGCGATCTCGTTCGCGCGAGATGTATTCTCGTTCGAGCGAGATGACTATTTGGCTGACATGTCTGACTTCGTCCTTATCTTTGACCGACTAAAATTTCCTATATAAAGGAATGTCAGCGTTTTCTTTTAGACGTGGAGAACAGTTTCAGCTTTAAAGTGTTTTATCTTTTTGAAACTTTTGTATATCTGCCCAGATTTAATTCAATACGTTTTGGCAGAAAGTTTTTCTCCAACAATTTTAAGGATTCAAATGTTTTGTTTTTATTCAAAAAATCCCAATTACTTTTATGTGAATTGTTTTGTGGAACCCAAGAACATATTTTGTTTTAGTTCATACTTTGTGGGGAGAGCTCTACAACCGACAGTTGCGTGCTATTGTGGAGGGAGTCCTTATAAAGTTCACATCTTGTGGAGGAGCCGTATTCTTCTTCACTGCTGCCCTCCTGGAAAGGGAAAGTTCCAGCCGAGACATCGGAACCGACACCTGCGGGTATTTCGTATGTCACCTTATTTCATTGTAATCCGTGTAAGCCGTTTTCTTACAAAATTATAGTGAAATAAAAGGTTTTGCCCTTTGGAGATTTTTCCTGAATATTTGAGTCACATGCTTTATTTATTTATGGGTTGACACACGCACTTTTAGATGCATGTTTAGGGTCTGGATTAATTTGGTTTAAAAATAGACACTAATTAAATAAGTGTGCCAAATTAGAAAATTGCGAATTTAATCAATTATCACACAGTCATGTTTCTCAACCTTGGATAGGAGATATGGTTGGGGTTGAGTTATCTAATGTAAGTAACAATTCTTGTGTACTAAACATACATAATTTGATTGCAAAAATAACCCAACTATAGAGAATTATGCAAAGCAGACTAAGAGAAAGAGAGAATAGAAAACATAATACAATCAGCATATTGGGATTCTCCATCTATCTAATTTTCCACTTATGCAATGTCTGTGGCATAATTATTATTCCCTCATAGTATCGCGTTTCAAGCTTTTCGGTGTTCCAATCTTTCACAAATTGCGTAAATAGGTCGCGTGCAGATTCGGATGAGAGATCAGAGAAAAATACACATTTCTCTTCTTTTATCCAGGTAGAGAATTCATTGTTTTTAAAAAAGTAATCATCCTTGGACAGTTCTTCAATCTCAAGTTTCAAGTGACAATCATGCTTGTGGCATTTACTTTTGTGCTTCTCTGACTTCTTTATAAGAACGATGTTTAGAGGATTTGTTGGATTTTTGTTTCTTGGTCTTAGATTTGTCACTCTTGCTACTTTTTTCTTCAATCTCTTCTTCACTTGTACACCTTTTCCCTTTTAATTCACTTGTATATCTCTTATGTTCATCAAGTTCTTTTGACTTTCTGTCGCTACCCATTGTTCACAATGCCTTCAAATGAAGAAACCCAAACTAATTAGTTTAGTATGGTTCATCAGGTAATTTTAGGGATTCCTTTTTACTCTCTCTCTAAGCTACATCTATCCTCACTTAAATCCTCCGCAACGGGGAGAAGAATCGGACTTAAATCATCCGCAATGGGGAGAAGAATCGGGAAAAAATAAAAGGTTGTTAGTGAATAACAACCATAAATGCTATCTTATTCAGAAAAAGTGAAAGAGAAAAGAGGCACGAGAAAGTTAATATGTATTAAATGCTATTAAAACCTCTAATACTATCATATTAGAGGTATAATATAAATTATGCACATTGTACTATTTTTTTTACAAAGGTGTTCCACTGAATTTTCTTGACAAGGATTTCGTGAGGCAATATATAATACATAATGCAAAGCTACAAGCACGATACATCAAAATTAATTGCCAAATTCCCATAATGACACATCAATTTGTATTTACCTATAAATATCTCCTCGTATTTATAATTTGAAATATAAATAAAATAAATTCAATACAATACAATCTATTTTGGGTCCAAGTTCCACTTTATTCAACTTCTCCTGATTTTTTTAGAAAAACAAATAGTATTTCGAGGTGGAAACAAACCTTCTTGTCAAAAACAAAAGTGGTGTACAAAGAGAACGGTTGTAGAGGAAGAAATGAAATGTTTATCATATATATTAGGATATATGATAAATACTCTTCGAAGGAAAATTATCAAATACAAATACTCTTCACAATCATAATTCGAAACCAAGTTTCATGTATACTCAAAATAAGGTAAGCTTAGTTTTCTAACCCTTGTATATTTCAGAATCTTGCATTTGTTAAACCCATTTTGTATCAATTTGTTCAGCTTCAAATTTGGGGAATAATGGATGATAACAGCAAGCGGGGATAGCTCAGTTGGGAGAGCGTCAGACTGAAGATCTGAAGGTCACGTGTTCGATCCACGTTCACCGCAATGTTTTTTCGTTTTTTTTTTTCATCCAAATATTTTAATTTGAAAGCATAATTATTGTTCATTTCAGTTAGATTATGATTGTTACTTTAATCAAGCATCCGTTGTCGTCCAGCGGTTAGGATATCTGGCTTTCACCCAGGAGACCCGGGTTCGATTCCCGGCAACGGAAAAAACAATTTTTTTGTGTTTTCACTTCTTTTATTATTATTATTAGGCATTGGCATATGCTGTTAATTTGTGTGGTGGGTGAATTATAAACATAAGTTTGCATATCTGTATGCTGTATCTGGTTCAATACTTAAAGTAAGAGTGGTAATTTTATAAACCTAACACGATATCTCATGTTCGTATCGAATTTTTTTTTACACGAAGTCGTGTCGTATCGTGTTATCGTGTTAATCGTATTTTTATTCGGGTTCTCGTGTCTATTTATATTTAATTTAGTGTGAAATTTTAAGAAATAGTGTTATTCGTGTCGTGTTCGAATCCGAAAAATCCTTGTCATGTCGTGTCGGCTCGAAACACGATCTAAAAATATGAATTGACACATCTACTTAAAAGTGAGGAATGGGTACGGTAAAAACATGTACCGTGCCGTTTCGTACCGGAAAGAGTAGTAATGATTTACATTTTTTACTTACCGAAAACGATTACCGATTTTTTTGTGATTGTTTTAGTTTAACCATTTTAAAAACCAATTTGCCGAAATTATCCCTTTTAAAATTTCAAAACATGAAATATATATATTATTTCATCTCACTAAAGTAATTTATATACCCAATTTAAGAAAACATTAATAAAAAATGTCGTAAGACCTATTTATAAGACTAATTAATAAAAAAATCTTTTTTGTGTGTGTAATTGTAGATAATGATACTTGAAAATCATATTTGGTTGGTATTTCAAATAAAGTCAATGTGTACTACATACATCTACCATATTGTGTTTAACACGTTACCTATTTTTTTTATTTATGTATCATTTGAATGTTTCCCCTAAAACTACTTTTGTTTTTGTTTTTATTTTTTCTAATACAAAATAGGTATTTTGGTTCAAAATTTACTTTGATGGTTATTGATTTTACATATATAGTATGAAAATAACACTTAGAATGTGTATAATGCTTCATAGACTTAACAGTTTTTTGTGAACACGAAACAATTTATTTTCATGGAAAACTTCAGAAGTAAGACAAAACTATGGCTATCTTTTTTTTCGTCATTTTTTTACTTCTTATTAAAATGAATAATTTTTCAATCATTTTCTAACTTTGTAATCAAAGACACTCCTAGTATTTTTACATTGTTGTTCCATTTAAATAATTCATTAACCATCGATCGCATATGTTATTTTAAATTATAATGAGTCTCATAACTGTTTATCATAGTCCTTAACTGCAATTATTTCATGCATATTCATTTTTTTAGAGTGACTCATGTCACATAATTTTATAACATGAACAAAAAAAAACTTAAATTAATTGCAAATGATTTTTTTACAATCATAACCAAATAATCTGCACCCTTTTGCCATATAAAAATAATTTGTCAAACATGAGGCTCATTTCAATAGTTTTCTAGACTAAACCTCTCCACCAATTTTTAAAACCCATGACTTTAGCCCCAAACGCTTATAGTGTTAATTTTTTTAACAGAATAATGGTCATGTGTTAGAACATGATCGTATTTTTGTCCAAACATAATTATAAGGATAAAAGTATAAATATGTCACTATTATACTCAACCCCTACTCTCTCTCTCTCTCTCTCTCTCTCTCGCGCGCGCGCGCGCTCACCCTCTCTACATTATGATGTATACGTCACACTTAATTCTAGGCCCTAAGAAGCCTTTTTTCAATTTTTTTATTTTTCTCTTGAAATTAACCTTTCAATCGACGTATATTCAACAATTTAGGTTAAAATATATTTTGTGGCTATTTTTAAAAAAATTCACAAAAAACTGTTGGCTCCACTTACAAATAAGGTATTTTGAGTAGTTTTTGTGAAATTTTTAAAAATAACTACAAAATGTATTTTGACCTTTTTTTTTAACATAGGTTTATTGAAAGGTTAATTTCAAGAGAAAAATAAAGAATTAAAAAAATAGTTTTTAGGGCTTACAACTAGGCGTGATGTATGAATGATGTATAAAGCATGATGTAGGTGAAAAATCTCATATATATATACAGAAAGTCTCCTATAATGATTTCCTATGGTACAGATCCCGGTACATACTATTTTTTTAAAATAGTAAAAAAATAATTTTTTGGTGAAACTTTATGGATATGATCTCCACGGTGAGAAGATCGTCTCCATTGTTTTTCATAAAAAAATTCAATAAAAAACCCACCGAGATAAGATATATGTAAAAAATGGTATAAATATGCATTTTCGACCGTTGAATTTTGGGGGTTATTCTAAAAAAAGGTACAAGTGGTAAATTAAAAATGTGGGTAAAATTGGAGGGGTAAAATATAATTAACCCAGTTTATTTTGTTGTTAGAACCAAGTGAATTTCATAGATAAATATACCTCGGTAAGGACGGACTTAGGGGTTGGGAGACATGGCTCCAATCCATCCAATAAAATAATTTCCTTGATATATATAGTCACAAGCCCACTCGATATACTTTAGCCCACCTAACAATAATTTCTTTAGTTAAAATCATCCCAAACACTTTAGTTAACTATCTAAACTCACTTAATTACTCAGCTCAAACCGGAATAGTTTCGTTTGTGCATTAAAATTTGAGTGGGGGGGTATCCATTTAGATATTTCACAAATCATGGTCCAGTATTGGCAATATATTAATTTATTTTCTTATTTATTAATTTAAAGAAAGTCTCATAGGTCATTGGGTCTTCGATTGAAAATTGCAATCACTTATGTTGAGTATTTCAAAAATTATGTAGATTTATTTTTCCTCGATTATGTAGTTAGAATCTAGTGTTGCCTCATTTGTTTTCAAAACATCAAAAGTGAAGTGTAGATCTCTTTATATCCAATCATCTCCATTTTCTTTTCTTTGTAAGTTATTAAACCTTTTACTTATTTCTTTCTTTTATTCTTGCCTTTTCTTGCTAAAATAGTGGTGTGTCAGATCAATGAATCCACTACCAAGAAATTCAATAGGAAGTATATCCCTAATTGGTTCACTATCGAGTTACCAAGGACCGAGATAAATTAGTACAATCCCATAGAAGGAACTTACTTAGTATCTTAGATTATAGTTGATGATACCATATTTGACTATTGGAATTTCGAGGCTTCTCCATCCTTTCATCTTCATTCATGCAAAAGAAGAGGTTATGAGGCCTAGGACAGACCTCTGCCAAAGAGCGATTAAACTCCTAAAACCACAGTTGCCTTAAGGAAGAGACCATAATAACGTCATAGGTCTCAGCCACCTCACTACTACTTAAAAGTATTCATACGTTCCAACACTTCTCAACAACTTAGCTCGGAGAACTCAGCAACAGTTTCCCTGTAACGCCCCGACCTGGGTTTAGGTCACCGTCGGGTCAATCCGCACCGAGTCAATGAGTTAAAAGGGGAGGGGGGGGGGGGAGGGAATTATAATTTTATTACTCAAGAAAAATCCTTTAGTTACACCATTTTATAAGGATTAAATTATCGGTTTAAGTTTGAGAAATAGTGATAACTTTATGTACTTAGGTTGATTAACAAGGTTTATTTATGAAAATTCGTTGAATCCAACAATGCTTAATAAATATGAAATAAGTCATGATTATCTCTATATTATTACAACACTTAGCCCAAGGCCCGAATAAAAGTGATATAAAATATTTTGTGGCTAATATTTCAAAAAGACAAGTTTTAAATATAATGACAGAGCTTCTAATGACGATTGTTTCCCTCAGGGGTCTTACCAACGTCCTTACTCGATATAACTGGGGGTCGAGGATTTTAACATAAAAAAACAAGGGTGAGCGAACGCTCAGCAGGGTGGAAAATATTAAGCTATACGTTTTCTATAAAAACACTATACATATAAGGTGTATTTTATCAATTCCGAAAATATTACCAACTTAGCGAGTATTAATGTAACTACTATGCAATGCACCCGAACGATGTGTTCATACTCACACTTAACCATTTTATGCCACCCTTTATCGGATTTAGAGACTATTTAATTTATTTCATTCATTAATCTCCGTTTTATCCCTTTTTATTAGGTTGTCTTACTTACTTTCCTTAAGCACAATCAAATTCATCTTCATTTCCATTATCCTTTCTCTAAATCCTTCAAATAATTGCATACTTTAACGGGATTCACACCATCGACTATGCTATCATATGCTCTGGCCAATGAGTTTGGGTCTTTCACCCTAGGGGTCCGAACCCTTTTTAATTCTTTTTCGATCTCCTCCAAGTCCATATTAACGTGTTTTAACATTTTTACTAATGTCCACATTATTCCTTTACTTTCACCATTTTCATGCCAATTTATTCATTTGTCCGCTTTTTCACAAAACTAACCGATAAGGTTAAATGAGGAAGTCCAACCACTAAGACCCTCTAATTTTATCAAAATAGTCCTTTTACCCTTCGTTACCAAAATCTTGTGAAAAAAACATATTCTCCCATTATAGCATCAGAAATCGTCAATTTATGTTCAAAACCACATTTCATGAATTTATGTCCAAAAATCATACATTATCCTTTTTCTCCAAGAAAATCCCATTTCTTTATATTTCCTTTCAAGAACATATTTAATATCATAAAGATCATTTTTACTTAAGTGTCTACTTTGCCTTCATGTACACATGTTGTATTAAATGTCATTTCATCATGATTTACAACATATTTAGGACTAATATTCAACTTCTTTATTTCATCAAGAGACCCATTTTTAATTCCATATATCATGTTTGTAAGTCCTTCTTCAACATACTACAATATTTTGCACATTTGTAGAGGTCTTTAAGACTGATTATCCTTATATATGCAACCAAACATGATTTTAGCATGAAAATATATATTTTGTGCTCATTTCCTCACATTTCAAGATTAAAATACCATTTGTTCTTTAAAAATCCATTTGCATTTAATTTTCCCAAAAATCCATTTTTTACAAGAAAACTTTAAATGAACAAACTAAAAATATTATTTAAAAAATAAGCCCTTCTAACATGCATCCTAATAGTTTTTTGTCTTGAAAATATTTGGAGGAAAATCTTACCTTGGATTTGAAGCGGAGAAACTAAAGGGAATGACTTAAGAGCTTCTAAGAACTCCAAAGCCTAAGAAAACTCCAACTTCTTCAAGAAAGCTCCAACAATAGCTTCTTCTATCGAACTTCTTCCTCATACTAGGCTTAAAATGGGTGTATTTAGCCTTGAAATAGCTAGAGAAAGGCTTAGGATGGGAGGGAAAACCTTAGGGATGGTGGAAATGGGTTAGAAATAAAAGAGTGAAGCTTATAGAGAGTGAGAGAGAGAGAGAGCGATAGAGAGAGAGAGCTTAAAAATCTGATGGGAATCACCTCTCTATACCCTCTCACCTCTATTTGAACCCACAAAAGCTTAACCCATAAATAATTGGTTCAACCCCCTATTGATCCATGTTTTAATCTAAGCACCTGAGACGGCTCATCTAATCCAACGATCCACGTCGTGACAACATGTTAAAATGTAACAAAAAATTGATTTTTGTCTGGTGGTTCGAACGACTTGGACCTCATTCGAACGATAGTCCTAACGAGGGTCAAACGTAGGCTATAAATGGGTCAAACACTAAATCGTTCGAACAGAAGAATACCCCTCATTCAAACAACAATGCACCTCATTCGAATGAGGTCGTTCCAATGAGATTCTTGAGAATGATGGAAAATCGTTCAGGTCTTTGTAATTAAATGGTTATTCAAACCTCGTTCGAACAACAGGCCTTTCCCCATTAAAATAACTTGGCCACTCGTTCAAATGACAACCATAATTTCGCATATCAACTTAAAGCCATCAAATCTCAATTAAAATTGCACAAAGGCCACAAGGATAGTTTAAATTTAACATATATCCATTATATTCAGTCCATGGCCCAAAGGCATACAAATTACAGGGAATGAGGTACAAATCTCAGGTACGAGTGTTATATTTTCCCCTCCTTGGGAGAATTTATCCCTAAAATCAAAATAACTACATAAGCAAATATTTTTGGGTGCTTCTCACACATCTCCGACTCACGCTCGCATATCGTACCTTCAACACCTTGGAACTCCCAAAGAACATTCACTACCGGAATGGCCTTATTGCGCGAGACTCTATCCTCGCAGTCCAAAATAGACACAGGGGGCATCGAGAATGTGATGCCTTCTTCCAACTCAATGTGTCTCCAGTTGATGATGTATCGAGGATCATGAAGATACTTCTTCAACATAGAAACTTGGAACACACTATGAACTTGGGACAACTGCGGAGGTAGCATCAAGAGATACGATATATCCCCAATCCATTCTAGGATCTCAAAATGGTCGATATACCGCGGGTCAAACTTCCCCTTTTGGTTGAACCACTAACTATCGGTCATAACTCTAACCTTAAATAGCATATGGTCACCCACCTCAAACCCCATAGGTATCCACCGATTATCGGCGTAATTCTTTTATCAACTCTGATCCGTCATGAGCCTCTGTCGAATTAATCGAACTTTATCGATCATCTTTTTTATCAAATCTGAATTGTTGAGATATTTCTCACCCACCTCTTCCCAACAAACTGGATAGTGGCATTTTCTCCCATAGTGAGCTTTATAGGGAGCCATTTCAATGCTTTCCTGGTAATTGTTGTTGTAGGAATACTCTACTAGATGAAGATTCTCCACCCAACTACCTTAAAAATCAGGCGCACAATCTCTCAACATGTTTTCCAAGATTTGAATGGTTCGTTTCGATTTCCCATCTGTCTCAGGGTGATATGTTGAACTCATGCTCAACTCGATGCCCAATTCCTATTGAAATTTCTTCTAGAACCGATACAAGATTCAAGGATGCCTATCCAAGACAATCGAGAGGAACGCCATTAAGCAAACTATCTCTTGGACATACAACCTCCCTAACTTAGCCATGATATTCGTGATATTAATCGACGAGAAGTGAGAGAATTTCATGAGCCGATCCATCATAACCCATATTGTGTTATGACCATGCTCAAGTCATGGTGAATCTGTGACAAAGTCCATCGTGATGTGATCTCACACTTGGCTACATACGTCGCCACATCCCTCTTTATGCCGAAGCACCAGAAGTATTTGCATAGGTCCTTATATATCTTCATAGCACTGGGATGTATGCTAAAACGTGAGTGATGGGCCTCCGTCATCACCTCCTCCAGAAGATCACCACTAATCAGGATAACTAACCTACCTTTGTGCCGCACAACATCATCCATGTCTACAGTAAGAGTATTGAACACCTCAACTCTTTAAATACGATTACGGTAATAAATGAACTCAAGGTCACTCGAATGAGTGCCTGGGAGTTTCTGCTGAATGAGTCTCTTAACCACCCACCCCAAGGGTATGCCCTATTGTATCCCCACTAGACATACAGGTCGAACTTCTGTAGTTTTTTTAACATCTTTCCTCGATAATACTTCATTGTTGTTAGTGTAAGCCCAGACTTTTGGCTAACATCATTAGCCACCACATTGGCCTTTTCAGGATGATATTCTAAAGAAAAGTTTTACTCCTCCATCAACTACACCCATATTATCTGATGAATATTGAGATCATGCTACATGAAAATATACTGGAGGTTCTTATGATTAGAAAACACCTCAAATTGTTCCCCGTATAGGTAATACCTTAATCTCTTAAGATCGAACACCACAGTGACTAACTCCAAGTCATGTGTGGGGTCGTTCCTCTTATGAACCTTTAACTGATAAGATACATAAGTGGCCACCTGACCATTTGATTCAATATCACCCCAAGACCTGATCCTAAAGAATCACAATACACGGTATAACCCTTGCCACACTCTGAAAGGATAAGGGCAGACAACGACGTCAATCTAACTTTTAACTCCTGAAAGGCCGACTCACAATCCTCAGACCACTCAAAGTACACATCTTTTTGAGTTAATAGGGTGAGAAGCAATGCAACTCTCGAGAAGTCTTGCACAAACCTACGGTAGTAACCGGTCAAACCCGTAAAATTATGCACCTCCATGACCGTCTTAGGCCTATCTCAATTCAAAACAACCTCTCCCTTGGAAGGGTCAAAGGAAATTCCCTCTCTAGAAACCACATGGCCAAGGAACATAATCTCACCTATCCAAAATTCACACTTACTGAATTTGGCGTACAACTTGTTCTCCCTGGGAACTTGTAACGTCGTGCGAAGGTGATCCTCGTGGTCCACATCCAATGCTGATTAAACAAGTATATTATCCGCAAAGACTAATACAAACCGATATAGATAAGGGTGATATATACCTTTAATCAAATCCATGAACGTTAATGGGGCATTCGTCAAATCGAAGAGAGTTATTAGAAACTCATAGCCCCCATACCGAATTCAAAGTGTTATTTTAGGAATGTACTTCTCTCTGATACACAATTGATGGTACACAGATCGGAGGTCAATCTTTGAAAACCTACCTACACCATGCAGTTGATTGAATAAATTGTCAATACGGGGTATATGGTACTTATTTTTCACTATTAACCTGTTTAACTACCTATAATCGATGCAAATCCATAAGGAGTTGTCATTCTTCTTAGCAAAGAGAACTAGAGCTCTACAAGGGGACACATTAGGGCCAATAAAGCATTTGTTGATTAATTCCTCCAATTAAACCCTCAACTCCTGCAATTTCGTCGAAGCCATCATGTGGGGTGGTATAGAGATAGGCGAGACGCCCTGATGCACTTCTATAATAAAGTCCACCTATCAGTGTGGGGGTAAACTAGTTAGATCAATCGCGAACACATCAAAAAACTCCCGCGCTACTTGGTAGTTTAACAACATACCATCCGACTCATCATGAGCCATAATACTGCTCAACCAACCGAAGTATCATTTATACTCATGCACAATGGAAAAATTTCCAGGATAATCAACCTCTTTCTCGCTACTAAAATGATGGTGAGACCCATATGGAAGAGATACCGAGACACTATGTTGATGACATTCGATGGTAGCATCAAAACAAGATGACTAATCCATACCAAGGATCACCTCAAACCCATCTATTTCCATGAGAATCAATTCGTACTCAAAACATAGTCTCCATTCATAACCATGCAACTACGACAGACCTTATCAAGAAAAACAATGTCGTCGATCGAAAGTCCTTTGAAGATGGGAAGGTAAAACTTATCTACCTCTTATCCCAAACTGAATGCTAAAGAGCTCGAGCTAAACAAATGTGATGCACCTGAATCAAATAGTGCATTTATCCATGTTCTAATAAATAGAATCATACCTTCCATCATGGATAGATCATTGGAAGGGACAACGAACAGTGACATAGCATAGGCGCGTCTATAGTTAAACCTGCTGCTATGGCCACCAGGCACCTAACCTTGACCACGATTGCTCTGTCTCTGACTAGGACATGAACCATCCACGTTATGCCTCACCGACTGGTGATATCTAGAGGAAAACTATTGATGTTGTTACTGGGTAGGACCTATGTAACTAGAACTTATACCTGATATATAGTTGACAATATATTGACTACCCTGCGGGTTACTCGAATATCTTTATGGACAATATCTCTTGAAGTGACCAGGGGACCCACACCTAAAGCAAGTCCTCTTAGTGGGACTATGGTCGCTGTTACACTGGATGGATGATGAGCCAACCCCCATAGCGGCCTTCAGCTTCACAAAGAGGCATCGAGTCCCACTTCTGGACTTCTTGTTACCACTACCTTGTGACCCACTAAGCTATGTAACAGACTGGGCTATGGTTGATTTTGTATCCATATAGTTGCATCCCACATCACCTGGGTGAGGAAAAGTAATGGTTCATATGTGTAGATTTTTACTCTTCAAATGCCAAGGCCTTTTAGATCCATTGGTAAAGGCATGTGATTGATTATGCACATGTCAGGGGTTCGAATCCCACTCACACTAGTTTGTGGATATAGAGTTAATAAAATCCCATACCGCTGGGTGCGGTGGTTAAAGCGGGGATAATATTGGTGGTGGACGAGTGGGGGTGTTACAGAATGGTATCAGAGCCAATACTCAGTTAGAATAAGTGTGACAACATGTTGGGTGATGGTTGATTTCATCCCAATGAGGACGTTGGGCTCCCTAAGGGGGTGGATTGTAACATACCGGACTAAGTTTGATTTGGTAGCCAGAGAGTTACATCCCACATCACCTGGGTGAGGGAAAGTAATAGTTCATATATGTAGATTTGCACTCTTCTAATACAAGGGCCTTTTAGCTCCACTGGTAAAGGCATATGATTGATGATGCACATGTCATGGGTTCGAATCCCACTAACACCAGTTTGTGGATATAGAGCTAATGAAACCCCATACCACTGGTGGAAGAGTGGGATGTTACAGGATCCTTATTCTTCCCCTTGATGGACTTGCCATTTGCTACCTCTAACTCTAACCTGGTGGCCATATTGACTGCAATTTTGAAGTTTTGCAAATCCAAACTAACCATGATCCACCAAATATTGAGGTTAAGGCCATTAAAAAACAACCTTGTCTTTTCGACCTCATCCTTCTACATTGTATCCACGTACTTACACAAACTCTTAAACCTGACCTAAGAAATCATTCACTGACTTCTTCCCATGAATCAGAGGAAGAAACTCATCCTTCTTGACATCTTTAAATGCCTGGGGAAAGTACCGGTCTAGGAATGAAACCCTGAAGTTAACCCAGTCTATAGTCTATACACATTGATGGAGTAAGCGCTCCACCAACGTTGTGCCTGCTCTGTGAGATGAAAGGTCTCTATCTTGACTTTGCGCCCAGCTAGCACGTCAAGAATATTGATAACTTGAGTGACCTCATCTAGCCACTCCTCTATACCATCAGGGACAGCTATCCGGTTAAAGGTTAGGTGGGTGCAGCCTCCTAAGCTCCTTTAACATGGAGGTCGCGGTAATGCTTTTAACTATCCCACTACGGTTGGCTCTTTGCTGCTGAAAAAGGGAATCAAAAAGTCGATGCACGTCTTGTTCCATGCGTTGGAGCTCGATATTCCCTGTTTTGCTAGCCCCACCACGACGTGGAGTCGTCTACACAAGAAATGATAATTCAATAAACAATGATATGAAACAAAAGCGATTATCTTAAAATAATAACTATATCAGTAACTATAACGAAAACGTATAAAGGAAGATTACTAAAAAGCATAAAACACTCTATCACTCCAGAGGATCCTATTGCTTTGATACTATTTGTAATACCCCGATCAGGGTTTGGGTCACTTTTGGGTCAACCCACACCGAGTCAAGGAGTTAAAAGGGGAGGGGGAAAGTTCAATTTTATTATTCAAGAAAAATCCTTTAGTTGCACCATTTTATAAGGATTAAATTACCGATTTTAATTTGAGAAATAGTGATCATTTTATGTAGTTAGGTTGATTAACAATGTTTATTTATGAAAATCCATTTAATCCAACAATGCTTAATAAATAAGAAATAAGTTATGACTGTCCCCGTATTATTACAACACTTGTCCCAAGGCCCAAATAAAATCAATCTAAAATATCCCATGACCAATGTTTCAAAAAGACGAGTTTTAAATATAATGGCAGAGCTTTCAACGATGACTGTTGCCTTCAGCGTCCTTGCCAATGTCCCTATTCGATATATCTGGGGGTGAAGGATTTTAACATAAAAAGTAGGGGTGAGCGAATGCTCAACATGGTGGAAAATACTAAGCTATACGTTTTATATAAAAAAATACTATACATATAATGTGTATTTTAATAATTCCCAAAATATATACCAACTTAACCAGTATTAATGCAACTACAATGAAATGCATTCGAGCGATGTGCTCATACTCACACTTAACCATTTTTGCCACTCTTTACTGGGTCTAGAGACTATTTAATCTCATTTTATTCCTTAGTCTCTATTTTATCCCTTTTTATTAGGTTGTCTTATTTTCATTCCTTAAACAAAACCAAATTCAATTTCATTTCCATTATCCTTTTTCGGAATCCTTCAAATAACCGAATATTTTAACGGGCTCCCCACCGCTGTCTATGCTACTAAATGCTCTGGTCAATGATTTTGGGTCTTTTATGCTTGGAATTCGAGCCCTTCTTAATTCTTTCTAGGTTTCCTCTGAGTCCATATTAATGTGTTTTAATATTTTTACCAATGTTCACATTATTCCTTTACTTTCTCCATTTTCAAGCCATTTAATTCATTTATCTGATTTTTCACAAAACTAACCAACAAAGTCGAATGAGGAAGTCCAATCATTAGGACCCTCTAATTTTACCCAAAATGCCTTTTTACCACTTTTTTTTGAAATCTTGTGAAAATATATATATTTCTCCCTTTACGGCATCACAAATCGTCAATTTACGTTCAAAACCACATTTTATGAATTTATGTTCAAAAATCATACATTATCCTTTCTCTCTAATATAATTCCATTTCTTAATATTTCCGTTCAAGAAACATATTTAATGTCAGAAAGATAATTTTTACTAAAATGTTTAATTTGCCCTCTTACACACATATTGTATTAAATGCCATTTCATCTTCATTTCATCATAATTTAAAACATATTTAAGGCAAATATTTTCTACTTCTTTATTTTATCAATAAACCCAATTTTAATTCCATATATCATATTTGTAAGTCCTTCCTCAACACACTACAAATTTTACACATTTTTAGAGGATTTCAAGCCTAGAAACCCTTAAATATGCAATCAAACATGATTTTAGCATGTAAATGTATGTTTTGTGCTTATTTCCTCATATTTTAAGATTAAAATACCACTTGTTATTCAAAAATCCGTTTACACTTAGTTTTCTCAAAAATCTCATTTTTTGTAAGAAAAGTTTAAATAAACAAACTAGAAAATATTATTTCAAAAATAAACCCTTCTAGCATGCATCCTAATAGCTTTTAATCTTGAAAATATTTGAAAGAAATCTCTACCTTGGATTTGAATAGGAGAAACTAAAGGGAATGATTTGAAAGTTCCTAAAAACTTCAAAGCTCCAAGAAAGCTCCAACTTCTTCAATGATTTCATCTACCCAACTCCTTCCTCAAACTATGCTTGAAATTGGTGTATTTGGATTTTAAATAGTTAGAAAAAGGCTTGGAATGGAAGGGAAAACCTTAGGGATGGTGGAAATGGGTTAGAAATAAAATAATGAAGTTTAGATAGAGAGAGAGAGAGCTAAAAAATTTGATGGTGATGGCCTCTCCATCCCTCCTCACCTCTGTTTAAACTCACAAACACTTAACCCATTAACGAATTCCAACCTCTTATTAACCCATGTTTTGATATGAGTCACTGAGAGCTCGACAGATCATCTAATCCATTGATCCACGTTGCGACGGCACATTAAAATGTGCAAAAAAATATATTTTTTGTTCGGTCGTTCAAACAACTTGGACCTCGTTCGAACGAGATCCCCTCTCATTTGAGCGAGATCCCCTCTCATTCGAACGAGAGTTCTAACAACGGTCAAATGTACGCTACAAATGGGTCAAACACCAACTCATTCAAACAGAAGATTTCCCCTCGTTCGAGCGATAATGCACCTCATTCGAATGAGGACGTTCCAATGAGATTCTAGAGAACGATGGAAAATCATTCAAGTCTTTGTCATTAGATGGTCGTTCAAATCTCGTTCAAACTATAAGACCTTCCTCCTTTGAATAATTTGGCCACTCATTCGAATGATAATCACAATTCTGCAAATCAATTTTAAGCCATCAAATCCAAATTCAAATTGTGCAAAGGCCACAAGGATAGTTCAAATTTAACATCCATTCATTATATTCGATCCATGGCCCAAAGAATAACAAATTACAGGGAATAAGGTACAAATATCGGGCACTGGTGTTACAGTCCCTCCATATTTGACATATATAGCAAACCTCAGTTTGAATAAAAATGGCCTCCACAGGTCATCTAATCCCTCTTCGAGAAATATATTGTTGCAATATACCACATGACAACTTCAGGGGGAAATTTTGTCGCTTTCATATTCTTCGGACATCTGACTAAGCGTCCACACCTTGTCTGGCAGGTAGGTAAAAAGAATAAACATTGTTCTACCTATTGTGACTATTCATTTAAAATAGAATTATTGTTAAAAATCATCATACACAAGTAAAATAAATAGGAAATATATTAAACAAGTATCTAGTCATTGTAATACGCGAAATCAACCCATTATTGTTAGAAAATAATTATAGTTCGGATCATTTTCAATTGTTTCATACATTGTGTACCTTTGTTGAGTCTTAAACTAAATTAGTAACTCTTATAGAAGTCCATTAGTTACTTCATAACGTCATATGTGTTAGTAAAAAAACTGGATTTATCTCAGACACTCCTCCCCAAAGCTCAAGAGGTATCCCATATTGTAATATTTCTTTTATGGTTTAATATACAATGAAACACACTTTGATAGTGGACATAAGATCCTCAACTTTGAACCACTTTATATACTTGTCTATCACTTTCATACATCTCCCCACAAACCCATTTAAGGTCCTGTAGGCGACCTGTTGGGTCTAAGGTCTCACACGATTTTAACATCCCCCGATTTGGCATCGTTTTTGGGAAAGAAAAAGTTTCATTCATCTAATATATAAACTTGTCCTCATTGGGATGACAACCAATGCCAAGTTACCCCTCTCTCTCAAATATGTGGAATCTTGACAAAAGAAGTATGAACAACAACTCAATAATGTTCTTAAAAGGCTTCTTTTACAACTTATGGTGGCGGATCTGGTCAGATCAAGGTATAACGAAACTAGAGAAAATCGTAAGCCCCAGTTAGAAATATAAAATGATCCGACGGATATTGTAACACCCCGTATTTTTTAGAACTTAAATAATTATGTGATTAATTATTATGGTGGGATTAATTAAATTAATATGCGAGAATTCATTGGTGATTAATCCGGATTTAAAAAAAAAGAATTATTAACTAGCGTGACAAGGGTTAATACTTATTAATGAGAATTATTGAATATTACCGAGTGAATAAGTAATATGGAATTTTTGAATCTGATAAATTATCGAGAGTGAAATATACGACAGTTTGGTATATTAAGTGGGGACATGCGTGTGAGTCGTGTCGGGACTAATTAAATGGAATATAAAGGTAAATTATTTCTAAGTAACTCGTATGGTAATTTCGAGTGCGTCGTTGATTTCGGGTGGGTCGAGATAGTCATAAAACACTATCCAGGTATTGTATTTAGACTCCGGGAGATTTTAGGCTAAACCGGCACCCCGTAGGGGTAATTTTGTAATTTTAAGTTTTAGAGAAATTAAATGGACGAAAATTGGGAGTTTATTATATCAGTCACGAGAGGTTCATCAGGGTTAATATATACAAAAGTAAAGAACGATCACAAAGTGTGTGAGGGAGAACAAATTACAAGAAGGAAGGCCCAATTAGCACCACCTTGCACAACCACTACCATCATCGTGTAGATCGGAACAAGAGGAATACACCCATACCAACAACATCAACAGATCAGATGGTTGATTTGAGGCAAGTGTTTATTAATTGCTCCTTTTTAGCACTAATTGTGTTTATGTTAGAATAGATAAATTTCCCTATGAATTTGATGATAATTATGATGAAAAAGAAAGGGTTTGTTACATATTATAGGGCTGAGATGTTGACAATTCATATACCCATGTAGATAGGTTTTAATCACGAAATTTTATGTGTATTGATGATTAAAAATCTGGGAAATTATTGATTGAAACTCAAAATTTAAAAGTTACGGTTCTTATACAATTAAATTGGGGATTTCATATATTCTTGATGATTGATAATGAATTATTGATCCTAGGGTCTTAGAATTGTTGTATATACATTGTGTTATTGTTTGGATTTGATGATGAGACGATGGGATAAAATCTACAGAGGTTTTAGGGATAAAAATGATGGCAAAACGTAGAATTCTGGGCAGGAAGATAAGACAGTGAGCGTCACCCGATGTCGCACGTAGTCGTTCGAGAGAGATAGATATCTCGCGCGAAGTCGCTCAAGCGACATGTGGCAGTCGTTTCAACGATGTTGCCATCTGGTTCGAGCGACGAGGTAAATTTCTGGAAATTTTCTTAGGGTCCAGTTTTGGAATTTTTCAGTTTATTGGAGTGAGAGGAACTTCCAGTTAACAAATTTAAAACGAGACAGGTTTACGAGAAAGGGTGTGAGATTTATACTTTAAATATTTTGGAAAGTAGATTTACCTTGAAGATTATGAGAGAGTTATGGTAATCTAATAATACTATACAATACGTAACAATGAGAATAAAATACGTATGGTAAGTATGCAACTAGGTTGGGAGAACCTATAAATTTTAATATGATGTGTGTATGGCTATTATTTGATATTTTCGTTAAGTGCACTAATGGGTGATAACCCGGGGGTGCAAGGTTATGTTGTTTAATACACTAAAGGGTGATAACCCGGGGGTGTAAGTTTTTTTTTATTTAGTGCACTAATGGGTGATAACTCGGGGGTGCAGGATCATTTTATTTATACCACTAATGGAGATTCAAACCGGGGGTACAGGATTGGAATATATATGTATAGGGATGTTACGACTATATATATATATGTGTGTGTGTGTGTGTGTTTATGAGAAATTCTACTAAGAGAAACTAATAGTTATGGAAACAATGACGTATGAAATAATCTTAATGAGATAAAGATTTAAATACTCTAAGAGTGAACATGAAAGGTAGTAAAATGGGATGGACTACTTATGGGGCATTGTATGGGCGATACGGGAATACTACTGTTGAATGTAGAAAGTGTTACGTTGACGTTGAACTATTCAACTTGGGTGGAATTACTAGTACTAGATAGAAGATGCGATAGGAGTGCACAATAGAAGAGAGGTGAGAACTTCATGTGAGAGCGCGAATCTAACATGCACATAATACCTGCTTTAAAGCAATTTTAAATACTTGCTAAAATATATTTTTTACACATTGGGCTCTGACCCATCTCTTGCATCTCTTTTTCTCTCTTGCTATATATATATGTATTATATTAGGTGCTCAGCCACAGGGACACCCGATTTAGAGACTTGGATTGTTTGGCGTGCTATGACCGATGTGGAAGCTATAGGTCTTTGTGTTAAACGCTCTTATCATTTCTCTCAATTTATCATGACTTTTCATTTAGGTCATGTGTCACCTATTCCTTAGACATTTTATCATAGATTGCATTTAGTTTTCTTTCTATTCATTTTTATTGGATTTAGTTTTACTATGGTTCTGTGGTTTAGAGTTTTGAACTGGAATATTTTATCCAATCGTATTTATTTCAGTACGTGATTCAAATTTATTATTTATTTTATTTAGTTGAATGGTGAATGGATTATATTTAAATCCTTAGACTTTATAAATATGATTTTTTGTTACAATTTAAAAAGGAAAGTATTTTGGCACTAGCTTAATTTATATTAGGTGATTAATAAAGTTAATATTTTCGATAGTGATGCTAAGAATGAACCAACCGAACATTCTATTTTAAATTTTTGTAAAGGACTAGTCACCCGCTATTTAATTGGGCGGGGTGTCACAGGTGGTATCAGAGCATCAGGTTCCAGGGTCCTTTAGGATATGTGCGTCTTATTGTGTTTCCAGCATAACATCCTTTGATATAGATACATATCTTTAGGATTGTTATATTCTTATTTATGTGATCACGTCTTCAGCTAGTTGAGATTCACTAAGGGATGAGAATGCCCGGCCAGAGCCTCAACCAGCTCCAGCTCAGGGCTTGATGAATGCTACAGAAGTTGCTGCAATCGTTGCATATGCAGTAAATGCAGCACTGGCAGTGGTACAGCAGGCATCACCACCGACACCAGTAGTGGCGCCAGCATCTGTTCCCATTTTCCCTACTGTATGGGAGAGAGTTAGGGATGCCTTTCAGAAGGTGCATCCTCCAGAGTTCTTAGGCAGTTCTGATGTAGTGATGGCTAGTCAGTGGAAAAAGGATATACAAAGACACCTTCGTATGTACGAGTGCACTGAGGTACAGAGGCAAGTTTTGGCTACCTTTAAGCTAAAGGGGCAGCCTTACAGTGGTGGGAGTGCACTACTACTTCAGAGGAGCGAGATTTGATGTTGATTATCGATTTCTGGGTGCATATCGATCGCAAGTATTTTCCTTTTGTCGTTAAGACTGAGATGAGGTGGAAACTTTTAGACCTCACCCAGGAAGGGAAGACAGTTGCGAAATATGAGGAAGATTTCACGTAATTGACTAATATGGTACCGGACGAGGTGCCTACTGAGGAGAAAAGAATCCAGATGTTCATGGATGGTTTGACTTGGAGGATAAGACAAAACCTTTTGGGTAACCTTTCCCTACATTCCTACACAGATGTCCTAAATGCTACATTATTGCATTGTCAGGACAACCGCTTCCATGCCAAGGGAAGCAAGCGGGGAGGAGAGACCATCCAGTTAGGCAAGTCAGGGGGAGGTAATGCCAGTAGGGCACCAGTTGATCAGAGTCAGAGGCAGGGTTCCCAACAGGCGGATTTTTCTAAGAGGTTTCGTTCAGGGGGTTTCTGGCATGGTCACGGGGGCTTCAGACAGGGCCATCCGGGCCAAGGTAGGGGTGGTAACGGCCAGCAAGGCCGAGGTTACCAGAGACAGAGGGGAGGGAATTTTGCTGACAATCGTTATACTTATGGCAAGACTGACCATAAGAAGCAGGATTGCCCCGACAGGGACAGGGTCCCTCGACAGTAGGGTGCTCACTAGGAGCCCTAAAGACCCATCTTTCCCGCCGCCCTACCATCTCTATCACCAATTCCAGCCTTGCCCGCAGCTTCGGTGCAACAGGGGCAACTTCAGTATGGATGGGTCTACAACCTCCATTAGGTCGTAGTCCCACAGGC
The DNA here is from genome assembly GCA_949130495.1 of Sambucus nigra. NCBI lineage: Eukaryota > Viridiplantae > Streptophyta > Magnoliopsida > Dipsacales > Adoxaceae > Sambucus > Sambucus nigra. Next base: position 383,099,111 of record OX422224.1, read on the forward strand.
TCCACCCGCGATTGAGATTATGTTTTCTATTCAGGGGACTATGGGGCGTATTTTATTTGATACAGGGGGCACACATTATTTTATTTCCACGAGGTTTGCACGTGCTTTGGGAGTACTAGATACAACAGAGAGCACTGTTACATGTGTAGATTCTCCTTTGGGTAATGGCTCACTGATTTTCTTTAAATGTCGAGGGGTGGATATAGAGATTGGGAGACTTACTTTACCTACCGACATGCTTGTATTATAGATGTCCGAGTATAATGTGATTATCGGTATGGATTGTCTTGTTGCATATAGGGCCATGATCGATTATTTTAGTAGGAGTATTATTTTTTCTATACCTGGTCAGGAGATCTTCCTGGTGGCGATGCCTCATTCTCGAGGAGGATCTTCCATGCATTTGTATTATATAGAGGAGGAGACCTCTAAGGAGGTGGTGATACCTCTTGATTCGATACCGGTGGTTCGAGAGTTTGCTGATGTGTTCTAGGATATTCTGGGATTACCACCTAGCAGAGAGATAGACTTTGTTATAGATTTGATATCGAGCACTCGACTGATAGCCCGAGCACCTTATCGTATGGTTCCAGTGGAGATAAGGGAGTTACGGGATCAGAGAGAACAACTGTTAGGTTAGGGGTTTATTCGTAGGATTACTTCACCTTGGGGTGCACCAGTACTGTTCGTTAAAAAGAGAGATAGATCGTTATGATTGTGTGTCGATTACCGTGAGTTGAATAAGGTCACGATACGGAATAAGTATCCGTTCCCCCGAATCGATGACTTATTCGATTAGTTGAGAGGAGTTGCTTTCTTCTCAAAGATTGACTTGAGGTCGGGATACCATCAGTTACGGATTAGGGAGATGGATGTGTCGAAGATTACCTTTTTGACGAGATATAGTTCCTACAAATTTAGGGTTATGCCTTTTGGGCTAACCAACGCACCAGCCGTGTTTATGAACATGATGAACATGGTGTTCAGAGAGTTCCTGGATCAGTTTGTCATTGTCTTTATAGATGACATCCTGATTTACTCTCAGACGAAAGAAGAGCATGCCAAATATTTGAGACAGGTTTTGCAGACACTGCGTCAACACGAGTTGTATGAAAAATATAAGAAACATGGATTTTAGCTGAAGGAAGTTTAATTTTTGGGGAACATTATTTAGGATAAAAGGATATCTGTAGATCCGGGGAAAGTGTCAGCGTTGAGGGAGTGGGGACAACCCAGGACGCCGACGGAGATACGTAGTTTCTTGGGCCTAGCATGATAATATAGGAGGTTTATTTGGGGATTCTTGAAGATAGCGGGTCCATGACTCATTTGACTCGCAAAGGAGTGCCATTTATCTTGAATGATGCCTGTCAGTTGGCTTTTGATAAGTTGAAGGACAAACTGACTTCAGCACCAGTGTTAGCACTGCCTAGGCTGGGAGTGAAGTATCTAGTCTACACTTATGCGTCTTTACTAGGACTTGGGGGTGTGCTTCAACAGGAGGATCAGGCTATAGCTTATGCTTCCCGAAAGCTTAAGCGTTATGAGAAGAACTACCCCGCATACGACTTAGAGTTGGCGGCAGTCGTGTTTGCACTCAGGATTTGGAGACATTACCTTTTGGGTGAATAGTTCTGCCTATTTACAAACCACAAGTCACTGCAGTACTTTTTCACGCACAAGGAGCTGAATATGCGTCAATACAGGTGGCTAGAGTTTGTAAAAGATTATCAGTTTGAGATATACTATCACCCGGGAAAGGCTAACGTAGTTGCAGATGCGTTGAGCCCTAGGTCAGTAGATGAGACGTGCGAGGTATGAAAGGTGAAATGGAAGGAGCTAGAGCACTAGGATGCTGTGGCTAGATCATTCATGTCAGTTATGACCATCACACCGCAGATAGTGATGAGGGTGGTCCAGGCACAGGCAGAAAACCCTTTTTACCAACAGAGGATTAGACAGCTCTTAGCCGGTGGAGCCAAGTCTTATTCTGTAAGTTTTGAGGGAGGTTTGCATTTCAACGGGAGACTCGTGGTTCCAGAGGGGGAGGACCTTCGATATGAAGTGATGACAGAGTTGCATGGGTCCAGATTTACGGTACATCCCGGCGGGAATAAGATGTACCAGGATATGAAGCGGCAGTACTAGTAGAGTGGGATGAAGAGGGATATCGCAGAGTTCGTATCAAAGTGTACCACTTTCCAGATAGTGAAAGTGGACCATCAGAGACCACCAGGTTTACTTCAGCCGTTAGAGATCACTATGTGGAAACGGGAGGGCATTTCCATGGACTTTATTACTGGGTTTCCTACTTCGCAGAGGGGGCACAATTCTATATGGGTTATTGTGGACCGATTGACAAAAGTAGCCCAATTTCTGCCAATCGGGACAGACTATACAGTGGGATAGTATACTCAGATATTTATTGCAGAGATAATAAGACTGCATGGTGTGCCTCTTGATATCATGATAGATAGATATAAAACATTTGTGTCTCATTTTTGGGAGAGTTTCCAGGAGACCATGGGTACCGAGTTGCGGTTGAGTACGACGTATCACCCGCATACCGATGGGCAGACTGAACGTACTAATCAGATGCTTGAGGACATGTTGCGCATGTGTATCCTTGACTTTGGGGGAGGTTGGGAGCAATACCTTCCACTGGTGGAGTTTTTTTTACAACAACTCCTATCAGTTCATGATTGGCATGGCCCCATTCGAGGCATTATATAGGAGACCTTGTCGTTCTCCAGCCTGTGGGCTAGAGGTGGGAGACAATAAGTTACTTGGGCCAGAGGTAATTCAGGATACATCGAGCAGGATCGAGATGATTCGAAGTCGCATAGGGGTCGTCCAGGACAGACAGAAAATCTATGCCGATGCTAAGAGGTCCTTTAGAGAGTTCACAGTGGGGGACCAAGTTTTGTTGAGAGTATCTACTATGAAGGGGGTGATGAGGTTAGGGAAAAAGGGAAAATTGGCTCCGAGATACGTAGGACCATTTCCTATTATCGAGAAGATTGGATCAGTGGCTTACAGACTTGGGTTTCTGGAGCACTTACACCGTATTCATGATGTGTTTCACATATCATCACGGAGGCGGTATCTTTGGGATGAGTTGACCCACACTCACATCGCGATAAAGGAGATCGATTTGCAGCCCAACAGTTCTTATAAGGAGAGGTCAGTGGCTATCCTATATCACAGTGAGAGGAGACTGAGGTCAAAGGTAGTTCCACTTGTGCGGGTTCAGTGGCAGCATCATAATATGGAGGAGTCCACTTGGGAGCGAGGGGCGGATATGCGTGAGAAGTATCCCAATTTATTTGTACCAGGTATTACTTACTTTCCAAATTTCGGGACGAAATTCCGTTATTAGGGGGGGGAGTATGTAACACCCCATATTTTTTAGAACTTAAATAATTATGTGATTAACTATTATTGTGGGATTAATTAAATTAATATGCGATAATTAATTGGTGATTAATCCGGATTTAAAAAAATTATTAACTAGCGTGACAAGGGTTAATACTTATTAATGAGAATTATTGAATATTACCGAGTGAATAAGTAATATGGAATTTTTGAATCTGATAAATTATCGAGAGTGAAATATACGGCAGTTTGGTATATTAAGTCGGAACATGTGTGTGAGTCGTGTCAAGGCTAATTGAATGGAATATAAAGGTAAATTATTTCTAAGTAACTCGTATGGTAATTTCGAGTGCGTCGTTGAATTCGGGAGGGTCGAGATAGTCATAAAATACTACCCGAGGATTGTATTTAGACTCGGAGAGATTTTAGGCCAAACCGGCACCCCGTAGGGGTAATTTTGTAATTTTAAGTTTTGGAGAAATTAAATGGACAAAAATTGAGAGTTTGTAAGAACATAATTCTTAGCATTTTTATTTGTTTTAATTGGCTTAATTCCAGACAAAATAAATTAAGTCTAAGCTAGTTTTCTATGAAGATTATTTAAAGCCTACAACAAAGTTCAAGTCCAAGAATGTGAAATCAAAGCTCTTCAAGAAGATCACAAGTCAAGACATGTTGCATATGTTTAAGATCACTCAGGTATGAATACTTGTGAGTAGTTGGGTAATTTCTATATTGATTAACTACTGGGTGATTTAAATGTTTGTGAATTAAAATCATTTTATTATTTTAAAAAATTATTTCTGAGTTGCAAATTGTTTAAAGAAAATTCGAGGATTAAATTAAGAAGAAAAATAATATTTTTACTGTGTCTCGCTCGAACGAGACTGAGTATCGTTCAAACGACATTGCATGTCGCGTGATCGAGATCTCATCTCGCTCGAACGACTTTCCGCCTCGATTTTTGTGTTTACGTTTTCTTGGACTCTGTGCAGCTCAGTTATAAATAAAATATATCTGTAAACGTTTCTGCAAGCAGAACAGTTTAGAAAAACTTATTTCCATACAAGTTTTTCATCTTTCGGTGTTTATTCGAGATCGTATTACTCAATTCTAAAGTTAGTGATCTTGAACGCTGTTTACTGGAAGACTATTCGTTCATCAACAACACTGTGTTTCATTTTGTGAGGAGAACTCTACAATCGAGAGCTGAGTGCTATTGTAGAAGGAGACCTTACGAAGTATCTTATGGAGGAGCCGTCTTCTTCTTCACTACTGCCCTCCTGGAAAGGGAAAGTTTCAGCCAAGACATCAAAATCGACACCTGCGGGTATTTCGTATGTCGCACTTATTTCATTGTAATCCGTGTAAGCCGTTTTCTTACAAATTATAGTGAAATAGAAAAAGATTTTGCTCTTCGGGGATTTTTCCTGAAATTGTTTCTTTTACCGCATGTTTTATTCATCGAATGGATTTAATCATTTAAATGCATGTTATGGTTTAAGAAGTTAAAATTGGTTTTAACTAAAAATTGAAACAAAGTTGTTTTTACCTAAAGTACACTAAAGGGCCGTATCAAATTGGTATCAGAGCTTGTTGCACTATTTTATTGTGTTTGTGATCCCGTGTCCTTAGGTATGCCTTTTGGTGATTTTGATGATTTTAGAATTCAACTGTTTGATTCATCTAATTGGAAATCACACATGAAAACTGCTCTTAAAAATCTTGTCAATAAAAGTGATTATGAAAAATGTCCTTGCTGCGAAGGTTTTGGTCACAGGATAGATGAGTGTCCCACTAAACTGAGGGAGAATTTTAATAAACCAATAAATTGCGTTTCTTCCCTTAGTGATAGTGACCCGGAAGAAGAAAACTTTTTTACTAGTAAGCATGATCTTTCCACCTTTGTGGTTAGTCATATAAGTGATAAAGACTTACCTTGGCATGAGTCTTCCGCAACCACTGAAGTTGATACTCCTGAAAGTGAGGTCGAAGTGAGTGAGAATGAAAACGAAGACGAGAGAGATTTGCAAACTGCTTTCAAAGAATTGTATGAAGAAACTTTAAAAACAAAGAAAGCAAACGTGAAACTAGCAGCCTTGTTAAAAGAACGTGCCATAGAAATAAATAATTCCAATTCTTTAATTGAGGATCTTAGGGCATAAGAAAAGAAAATTCGAGAGAAGCTAGAATATGTCGAGGGTGAGAGAGACAGTCTTCGGGGATTGATGGAGACTATGAAAAAGGAAATTCTGAAATTTGAAAATTCTACGTGTTTACTTGAGTCAAGGATAGGTGAGCTTGAAGAAAAACTCATAGATTCGAGTAAGGTTAAGTATGATTTGGAGGCTAGGTCTGAAAAGTTAGACAAAATCTTAGGCACCGTCGAAATCAAAGATAATCGGAGAGGTATTGGATTTAATAATCATGTCTCACCTACTCCCAAAGCCAAAACCATCCAAACAAGAAAGTTGCCTAGGAACTTTAGGAGAGAGCCACCTAGGAACGTGAGGTATAATCGACCTATAGGACACACTCCTCACCATATCTACACATGCACACATTGTGGTAGGAGAGGTCATCTCAGACGGTTTTGCTATGACCTTAATAATGCTCCTAGAAAGTCTAAAGCCATTCCGATTCCCAATACCTCTTCTCGTCGGCTCACACCTACTTGGGTTAGGAAGTCGGATTTGGAAGTGTTAGGCTTAAAGATTGGTGATTCTCGTATCATTGCTCGTGGTTCTCCTCATCTTTCCTCTTTCGATTGAGGTTGTTCATTTGTCATACTCTAGTATTTTTATCTTTCATTATATTTGGCTAGTGTTATGGCATGTTTCGTATTTTTGTCGTTTATTTGAGTCTTTTCGAAAAATACAAAAAGATTTTGCCTTTTATAAAAGCTTTTGAAAATACAAAAAGATTTTTGATTTTTGAGTCGTGAGGTTACATGATTAATATATGGATATTAGTGTGCTTGATTCCCCCCTTCTTTCATTTTTTATTGGAACTAGGATTTTTGGTCATTATTATTGATGCCTAGAATGATCTTAACCTTTGCACTATGGGGTTGTTTCGATGTTGATATGCATTTTTTACTCAACTTTGCTTATATGCCATCCTGGCACACAAGCACGAGTGTATATGGATGTTTGACTTCTCTTGCATATTTGAGTTTGGTGAGACGTTCTTATCTCAATTTTGTCATCTATGCGTAAGTAAACTTAAGGAGGAGGTGTGCTTGTAAGAACGATTTTTCCGTGAGAATTGGTATTGAAAATATGTTGAGTGTTCACGGGAAAGGGCTGCGAGAGTATAGAATTGACTCATCGTGAAAGCCACCGTTTAAAAGAGACCAAAAGAAAATCAAGGCAATAAAAAGAATTCAATGCCATAATTGGGGCCAATAGGACTTTCTCTAAGTAGAGATTGATAGATATTTCTAAAGATCTTGAAAAATTCATATATTGAGGGAGTTTTGGTTGGAATTTAAAGTAAACGGGTTTGCACCACGAATCCTATGTTGAAACATCGTATCATGACGCTATTGTTTGTAGAATCGTCAACAATCCGAACTTGTATGCATGTTGATTAAGTTTAGTCCATCAAACTCACACTTTTTGTCACACATGGCTTTGATGATGTTTGATGATTCCTTGTTATCAATAAGAACTCTTTGATCGATTCCACGTATTGAAATGATAGCTTAATTATTGTTGTTCCCTCCCAATCAATCCTCTTTCTTAATTGAGCACATTAGTACCTTGGTAACTTATAATTCCCATTTTTTTTGCCTTTTACACTGCTTTTCTGTTTTTCTATTTTTTTCTGTTTTGCAGTCTATTTTTGTGTTCGAGGTATTATTTTGGGATAATTTTTTCGCTGGGCAAATTCTGCTGGTTTTTGGGGTATTTCTGGAAATTTTGATTTCTCGTTCGAACGACATCTCATGTCGCTCGAACACGTCGTTCGAGCGACATCTCAATTCGTTCAAGCGACATCCTTAAGTCGTTCGAATGACTTCGCGCGAGATTAGGTTATCATTTAAAGTCGTCGTTCTCATCTGATTCATGCGACAGCAGCTGCTATTCTCATTTTTTTGCCATTTTCAGTGGTTTAAAGCTTCAATCCTCAGCTATGTCTCCTCTTTAGCACTCCTCTGGACTTCGTTTACCTCACTTAAGTTCCTAATATCAGCCATTTTTCTCCTAAGGGGCTGTTCCAACGGGATTTCAGATTTTTCTCGTCGGTGACACAGTTTTCCGGTGGTTTCGAGGTAACAATGATCTTTTTTACCTTGTTTCGAGACATTTCTTGTTTCTATTACTGATTTTGACTGTGATTGTGGCTGGTGTTCGCGGTGGTTTGGTTGGACGATTGTACGGAGATAGGTACTTAGGTGTGCATGTGTCCGAGATGGTATTTTTTTTACATCACACATTGCACATTCTGGTCATGCCTCATAGACGTCGTGGTGCCCCTACCGGGGGACTCGATGAGGCTCGACCCTCTGCTCGAGCTCAGAGAGCTCAGTCTATCAGGCCCCCGTACTCTCCTGTAAGGTGGGCCACTCATGATGAGTATGATCATTAGTGCTCATTGGGTCTCCATATTCGGTCAGTTGTTTCCGAGAGGGTTTTTCATTATTCTGAGTTTCATGAGTTAGGTATTCCTCGTTGGTTATCTTCTAGAGGTTGGGATTATATGTTCGAGATTCGAGGGGGTGTTTATTCGGATATTGTCCGGGAATTTTTCTTCCGTGCTCTTCCCCACGTCGAGGGGATTTTTTCTTCTGTACGTGGCATTCCTGTACTCGTCACTGCAGATCTCATTGCAGCTGTTCTGCACCTTCCTCGTGTCCCAGCCACTGTGTTCCCTCGTTATACCGACGATGTACCAACTTATGATGATATTTTGCGGCATTGCTTCTAGGAGATTCCTCTAGCAGGGTCTACGATGTATCATCGCCAGCTTCATCCTGCTTTTCGTGTACTCAATCGGTTTGTATCATCATCCATTTATCCTCGGATAAATCATACTCAGATTGGATCAGATATTATTTACTTTATGTGTCATGTTTCTCAGGGGTGGGATATCGATCTTCCGACTGTCATGCTATCAGTCATATCTTCAATCACTGTACATGGTTCCATCCATGTCCGTCCTGCTCTTCCATATGGGATTCTCATTTCCATCATTTACACTTCTACTGGTGTCCCTGTTTTAGAGGGTGATCTGCGTCTCCCTACACCTGGTATTATTAATCAGTCTACTTTCGCTCATTTTGAGAGCCATTTGCCTATGTCAGCGAGAGCGAGAGCTCCCCCCCTAGAGGGAGTCTCCCTGATGCTGATCCTTATCAGGCCTCTGATCACACTGATCTGAGCGCGATTAATCCACCTCCACCCCCCACTCCTGCACCTACACGTCCTATTGAGGAGGAGGTTTATTCTTTACAGGCACAGGTAGCTACCCAATCCAGACTATATGATTCTATCATGGCTAGATTTAATGCTGAGGCTGATGCCCGTGCTCGTGCTGAGTCCAGGATGACAACATTTTTTTATGAGATGCGGCAGAGAGAGCAGCGAAGTGGCGCCGGTTCATCTGGACTTGGTAATATTTCTTCCACATACACTTATGATGATGATGATGATGATGATGATGATGATGATGATGATGATGATGATGATGCCTAGTTGTAGTTGTTTTATTGTATCTGAGTCATCCATCTTCCTGATGTATTTTGTATTCTCTCTGATATGATATACTCTTTTCGATCAGCTGTATCTTTGTATTTATGACATGGATGTACTATCTACTTTTGTTGTTTTAGTGATTCTCGCATTATTATTATGATTATGTTATCATACCCATTGTCATATTGCTATTGCTTATCTAGATATGTTGATTCATCTCATATGTTATTGATAGATCTGGTTTGTTTTTCCCACCTCTTGTCTATTCCAGGCAAAAAGGGGGAGAGATATGTGATGGAGAGATATGTGATGTAGGGGGGTATTTATTATGATTTTATATCTGTTTATTTCCTCCATACTTCACTTGGGTTTATATCTGTTTATTTCCTCCATACTTCACTTTGGGTATTTTGTTGTGTCTCATGTGTGTAGGGACTGTTGTCAAAGATTCATTTATACATCACATACAGAGACAGATTCAATATTGCCATTCAAAGATAGATTCAAATGCCTACCGTTTATTCAGTCTCACTATGTCCTATATTTTTATATTTCTGTGTTTTTGGGATGGGGCATGTATTTGTTTATGGCATATAGCTCTGTTTAGTTTTGTCCCGGAATAGCCAAAGGGGGAGATTTGTAAGAACATAATTCTTAGCATTTTTATTTGTTTTAATTAGCTTAATTCCGGACAAAATAAATTAAGTCTAGGCTAGTTTTCTATGAAGATTATTTAAAGCCTACAACAAAGTTCAAGTCCATGAATGTGAAATCAAAGCTCTTCAAGAAGATCACAAGTCAAGACATGTTGCATATGTTTAAGATCACTCAGGTGTGAATACTTGTGAGTAGTTGGGTAATTTCTATATTGATTAAATACTGGGTCATTTAAATGTTTGGGAATTAAAATCATTTTATTATTTTAAAAAATTATTTCTGAGTTGCAAATTGTTTAAAGAAAATTTGAGGATTAAATTAAAAAGAAAAATAATATTTTTACTGTGTCTCGCTCGAACGAGACTGAGTATCGTTCAAACGACATTGCATGTCGCGTGAACGAGATCTTATCTCGCTCGAACAACTTTTCACCTCGATTTTTGTGTTTACGTTTTCTTGGACTCTGTGCAGCTCAGTTATAAATAAAATATATCTGTAAACGTTTCTGCAAGCAGAACAGTTTAGAAAAACTTATTCCCATACAAGTTTTTCATCTTTCGGTGTTTATTCAAGATCGTATTACTCAAATCTAAAGTTAGTGATCTTGAACGCTGTTTACTGGAAGACTATTCGTTCATCAACAACACCGTGTTGCATTTTGTGAGGAGAACTCTACAATCGAGAGCTGAGTGCTATTGTAGAAGGAGACCTTACGAAGTATCTTGTGGAGGAGCCATCTTCTTCTTCACTGCTGCCCTCCTGGAAAGGGAAAGTTTCAGCCAAGACATCGAAATCGACACCTGCGGGTATTTCGTATGTCGCACTTATTTCATTGTAATCCGTGTAAGCCATTTTCTTACAAATAATAGTGAAATAGAAAAAGGTTTTGCCCTTCGGGGATTTTTCCTGAAATTGTTTCTTTTACCGCATGTTTTATTCATCGAATGGATTTAATCATTTAAATGCATGTTATGGTTTAAGAAGTTAAAATTGGTTTTAACTAAAAATTGAAACAAAGTTATTTTTTACCTAAAGTACACTAAAGGGCCGTATCAAAGTTTATTATATCAGTCACAAGAAGTTCATTAGAGTTAATATATACAAAAGTAAATAACGGCCACAAAGTGTGTGAGGGAGAACAAATTACAAGAAGGAAGGCCCAATTAGCACCACCTTACACAACCACCACCACCATCGTGTAGATCGGAACAAGAGGAACACACCCATACCAACAACATCAACAGATCATACGGTTGATTTGGGGCAAGTGGTTATTACTTTCTCCTTTTTAGCAATAATTGTGTTTATGTTAGAATAGATAAATTTCCCCATGAATTTGATGATAATTATGATGAAAAATAGAGGGTTTCTTGCATATTATAGGCCTGAGATATTGACAATTGATATACCCATGTAGATAGGTTTTAATCACGAAATTTGATATGTATTGATGATTAAAAATCTTGGAAATTATTGATTAAAACTCAAATTTTAAGAGTTAGGGTTCTTAAACAATTAAATTGGGAATTTCATATATTCTTGATGATTGATGATGAATTATTGATCCTAGGGTCTTTGAATTGTTGTATATACATTGTGTTATTGTTTGGATTTGATGATGAGACGATGGGAGAAAATCTGCAGAGGTCTTAGGGATAAAAATGGTGGCAAAATGCAGAATTCTGGGCAGGAAGATGAGATAGTGCGCGTCGCGTGATGTCGCGCGTAGTCATTCGAGCGAGATAGACATCTAGCGCGAAGTCGCTCAACCGACACGTGGCAGTCGTTCAAACGATGTTACCACTTGGTTCGAGTGATGAGGTAAATTTTTGGAAATTTTCTTAAGGTCCGATTTTGGAATTTTCAGTTTATTGGAGTGAGAGGAACTGCCAGTTAACAAATTTAAAACGAGACAGGTTTACGAGAAAGGGTGTGAGATTTATACTTTAAATATTTTGGAAAGAAAATTTACCTTGAAGATTATGAGAGAGTTATGGTAATCTAATAATAATATACAATACGTAACAATGAGAATAAAATACGCATGGTAAGTATGCAACTAGGTTGGGAGAACCTATAAATTTTAATATGATATGTGTATGACTATTATTTGATATTTTCGTTAAGTGCACTAATGGGTGATAACCCGGGCGTGCAAGGTTATGTTGTTTAATACACTAAAGGGTGATAACCCGGGGGTGTAAGTTTATTTTATTTAGTGCACTAATGGGTGATAACCCGAGGGTGTATGATCATTTTATTTATAACACTAATGGGGATTCAAACCGGGGGTGCATGACTGGAATATATATGTATAGGCATGTTATGACTATATATATATATATATATATATATATATATATATATATATATATATATATATATATATATATATATATATATGTGTGTGTGTGTGTGTGTGTGTGTGTGTGTGTGTATTTATGAGAAATTCTACTAAGAGAAACTAGTAGTTATGGCAACAATGATGTATGAAATAATCTTAATGAGATAAAGATTTAAATACTCTAAGAGTGAACATGAAAGGTAGTAAAATTGGATGGACTACTTTTGGGGTATTGTATGGGCGATACGGGAATACTACTATTGAATGTAGATAGTGTTACCCAGACGTTGAACTAGTTAACTTGGGTAGAATTACTACTACTAGATAGAAGATGTGATAGGAGTGCACAATAGAAGAGAGGTGAGAACTTCATGTGAGAGCGTGAATCTAACATGCACATAATATTAGCTTTAAGACAGTTTTAAATACTTGCTAAAACATATTTTTTACACATCGGGCTCAGACCCGTCTCTTGCATCTTTTTTTCTCTCTTGCTATATATATGTGTATTATATGAGGTTCTCGGCCACAGGGACACCAGATTTAGAGATTTGTATTTCTTGGCGTGTTACGGCCAATGTGAAAGCTATAGGTCTTTGCATTAGACGCTCCTATAATTTCTCTCAGTTTATCTAGACTTTTCATCTAGGGCATGTGTCGCCTATTCCTTAGACATTTTATCAGAGATTGTATTTAATTTGCTTTCTATTCATTTTAGTTGGATTTAGTTTTACTATGGATCTGTGGTTTAGAGTATTGAACTAAAATATTTTATCCAGTCGTATTTATTTCAGTACGTGATTTAGATTTATTATTTATTTTATTCAGTTGAATGGTGAATGGATTATATTTAAATCCTTGGAGTTTATAAATATGATTTTTGGTTACAATTTAAAAAAGGAAAATATTTTGGCACTAGCTTAATTTATATTAGGTGATTAATAAAGTTAATGTTTTCGATAGTGATGCTAAGAATGAACCAACCGAACATTCTGTTTTAAATTTTTATAAAGGACTGATCACCCGGTATTTAATTGGGTGAGGTGTCACAGATATATCCAGAGATCCTTAACAATTTGTGACTCATATCCCCGTTAGGGATATTTTATCACTCTTAGGAGATCAATATCCTAGTTGATCCAAGTTGGCTAGGCTCTGGGATAATGAGATCAAGAAGATACAAGACCGATTGGGGATCTTCCTCAACTAGTGCAAGACGCCTACCCCTAATACTATCGAACTAGCCTTTTAGAAGATGTTATATCCATTTTCTAATGAGTTCCAGCATTACGTTATTCCCCTCAGTGGAAGATGCCTACTATTGAGCCATTTTTTTGGTCCCAAGATCCGATAAACCATCTACAGACTTACATATCCCTCATGCTCCTTCAAGACACCCCAGACGATGTCTTATGCAAATTTTTAGATACTTTAATAAGAATGGATAGGCATTGGTTTGCCAAGCTCAAACTAAGGACCATTGGAAGCTTCACTAAATTAGCAACGTCCTTTTTCAACCATTTTATAGGAGCCCAGAAGATGATGAAGCATGTCACTTCTTTCCTCCACTTCAGAAAAAGTATGGGGAAGCTCTGAGAAAGTATTCTAAGAGATTCAACCAAGAGGCCCTCCAAGATTATGATTTAAACGATACTATTTGTGTAGTGGCTTTCATCAGAGGACCTACTGAGATCTTTTTACAAAGGATCCCTAAATCCATGATTACCACGAGTATGTTTTTTAAAAGAGGTACGACTTTATGTGATGGTAATTACTTGGTCGTCTAAAGCGTTATATCATGGGTTCGAGTCTTGGAAGTAGCCTCTCCAAAAATATTGGTAAGGTTTGCCTATATATACTTCCCTCTAGTAAAGAGAGAGCCTTATGCAGTTTGTACGACCTTTTTTTAGCATGGGTATGCTTTTAAAACTATCCTTCCTAAATTAATTATAGTTGCTTGAGAGAGATAAAAAATACATGAATGTCGAGGATGCTGCCATAATGAGGGCATTCCATAGCCCCCCCCCCCCCCCCCCCCCCCCCCCCACACACACACACAACAAGGAAAGAGAAATGATATTTTCTCCCCCCTAGAGAATTCCCCAAGACTGTTGAGGCTAAGAATAAGAAGTGAAGGTAAAAGGACTAGACATATGGAAGCCAAAAACATCACCTTGCTCACTGCCAGTATAGAGAATGTCGTCACAGCAGGAGAGGCTCAGGATCTCCTACCTCTGCCCAAGCCCATGAGGGCTACGGAGGATGGGATGGACAAAATCTAAGTATTGTGTGTTTCACAGAGACCAGGGGAACAATACCAGTGACTGCTTCGGACTTAAGGAATCCATTGAAGGAGTAATCAAGTGGGGTTATCTCATGGATTTTATGGTAAAATATGTAATCAAAGGTCAGGACAACAACAATAATAACAATAAAGATGATTTTTCCATGATCGATGTGATTACCATTTCTTGAGGTTTTTCCAGTCATGGACCCTCTTGCACGACCAGAAAAGCTTGCCTCAGAAGCATCTAGCATGAAGGGGTTCAGATTAAGAACTTATATCACCAGAACTAACCCCTAAAGGGACCTCCTATGATGATTTTTCTAGAAACAGGCCTTTAAAGAATCCTCTTCCCTCACGATAACCCTCTAGTCATCATGGTGATTAGGGGCAATGCCAACATGGGTATTGGTTAGTACCGAAAGCTTAATTGATATTTTGTTCTTATATGCTTTCAAGGCCACGGCCCTTATCATGGATAACGTGCATCGAATCACCACTCCTCTTATTAGGTTTAATATATAACGAACCTATTTCATGTGGTATATCACTCCCCTCTCATAATTGGTATGAAATACTGTTGCTTTACCATTTGGAACAAGTTCCTAATAATGGACTTGTCCCCAGCCTATAATGTAATCTTAGTCAAACCTTTGCTCAATGATTTAGATGTTGTTGTGATAACTCAAAGGATCGTGATGAGGTTCCCAACCCCCATACGCGTGGGAGAGTATTTAGGTACCAAACGAAGGCTATAGAGTGTTACAACACTTCCATGAGAGAGAAGAATAGGTAAATTGAAACCTCCCAAAGCTTTTTTAAGGTCCTAAAATGTTTGCAAAGATGTGTTGTAACCCTAAAAGAGTTCTTACCTCCTCCACCTGAGATGTCTGAGCTCCCACTAGATAGTTTAGGCATATAGCTAATAAATGTAGATACTCTAAATCAACGGGATGGAGAAAATAAATAGAGAGTTGAATTGGCTGAGGCTCTAGTCACTGTTTACATTAATGTAGAGGATATTACCAAGTTCATACAAATTAGGGATGGTCTAAGCTCCTCCCTTAGAGATGAACTCACCTAGTTCTTGAAAGAAAACAAAGATATGTTTGCTTGGAGTCACTCAAACATGATTGAGGTAGACCATGCGATCATAGTTCACCACTCAGCTTGGACCCAAACCACATGCCTGTCTGTGAGAATAAGAGGTTCTTTAACCCTGAGAGAAACACTATTGTTGCTGAAGAGGTTGACAAACTCCTGGAAACCAATTCCATCAGAGAGGTGCAATATCTAGAGTGGCTTTTAAATGTGGCACTGGTTCACAAAGCCAATAAAAAATGGTGGATGTATATTGACTTTACTGACCTCAATGAGGCATGCCCTAAAGATTGTTATCATGTACCTCATATTAACACTTTGGTATATTCAACGGCTGGTTATGATCTCCTCTCCTTTATGGATGCCTACTTCAGGTACAATCAAATCAAGATATCTCCCGTTAATCAAGAAAATACCTCATTTATCACAGAAAAAGGTACCTATTAGTATAAAGTTATGCCTTTTGGACTAAAAAATGCAGGTGTAATGTACCAAAGGGTGGTGAAATACATATTTAAATACCTTATTGGAAAGTCTATGGAAGTCTATGTCGATGATATGCTGGTTAAAAGTTTAGAAGCTCAAGATCATGTACAAAACCTCAAAGAGACCTTCTTCATCCTCATAAGGAATCAAATGATCCTCAAACCAAAGAAATGTTCTTTTAAGGTAGTTGGAGGAAAGTTTTGGGGATTTATGATCACCAAACATGGCATAAGAGCATACTCGAATAAGATCTAATCTCAATTAAATATACAGTCCCCAAGAACAGTCAAAGGGTTCTAGAGCCCTGTGGGAGAGTTTCTTCCCTCAATTGATTTATATCTAAGGCCATGGACAAGTGTTTACCTTTATTAAAAATACTTAATAAGGCCTTTTAATAGGCTCTAGAGGCTAAGTGAGGTTTCCAATGCCTAAATAAGTACTTAGGATCTCCAACTTTGCTTTCTCGAACCATCACTGAGGAAAACCTATACTTATACCTTCCTGCTTCTCTGACCACTGTTAGCTCCGACTTGATCTGAGAAGAATTTAGGATTTAGTACCCAGTGAATTATATTAGTCGAGCTCTAGTAGGGACTAAAATAAAATACCCAAGGATGAAAAGGTTAGCCTTCTACTCATTACCTCTACTAGACGTCTAAGGCTTTACTTCCAATCACACACTGTCGTGTTCATGACTTGTCAACCCCTCTGACATATCCTATATAGGCATGATACCTCAAGAGGGCTGGTAAAGTGGTCTGTGGAGTTGGGGAAATTTGACATCAAGTACCAGCCACAGAGTGCTATTAAAGGTCAGACTTAGGCTCACTTTATTGTGGAGTTCAATAATCTAGAGAAAGTGGAGGAAGAACCTATGAGCTCAGGAACATAAGTAATATTGACCAGTGAGCCTAAGCATCTATTATTACAAGATATAAACCTCAGTCTTACAACATGGATCTTTCATGTAGATGGCTCTTTCAGCAACTCGAACAACGGTGTTAGACTTCATTTAGTGATCCCAGAATGAGGTATAATTTCTTTGCCCTCCGTTTTCAATATAAAGCCTTTAACAACAAGGCATAGTAGAAGGCCTATATTTATCCATTCATTTGCAAGCAGAGTAGGTGGAGTCTATCAGAGACCCTTGGTTGGTAGTCAACCAAGTCACTTAGGTATATGAGGCCAAGGGTAACAAAATAGTGCGTAACTTGGAAATTGTAAAGCATCTCATTAAAATAATTCCCAAATTTAGCATTAGAAGTATTCCTCGAGAAAAAAAAATTGAGGTCGACCACCTCACTCTAATGGCCTCATCAGATGAGGTGGATCCAAATGTATTGATTGTCACCTTGGAACAACTAAGCATTACCCATCTCCAAATCAATATTACAGAGGTTGATCAAAGCTCAGACTGGACCACTCCCCTCAATGCATACCTCAGAGACGGAGTCCTTCCTAAGGACATGCTTTAAGTCAAACGATTAAAGTCCTTAGCATCTAGATACTATCGAGATAATGGGGTCTTATTTAAGAATGGATATTGCTCATAAACTCAGTGGTGCCTTAGCCCATTGAAAGTCAGTTACGTCCTTAAAGATCTCCACGGAGGTGTCTGTGGTTCTCACATAGGTCCCAAGACCTTAGTCTACAATATCTTAAAGCATGGATACTTCTAGAATACCTTGGGTAATGATGCCAAAGACCTAGTTTAGCGTTGTGATAGATATTAGAGTTCGACTTCGTTCTAAAACAACAGACAGATAAAATTGCCCCAATTTTAAGTTCATGATCCTTTTCTCAATATAGCACGGACTTAGTAAGGCCTCTGCCTCTAAGTAAAGGCCAAAACAAGTTCTGTATTGTGGCAATTGATTACTTCATAAAATGGGTTAAGATTGAGCATTCGGACACTATTATAAAAAAGAAGAGCACCAATTTTACTTAGAAGAGCATCATCTGTAAATTTGGCTTGCTGAGAGTCATTATCTCTAACAAGAGGAAATAATTTGACAACCCAACTTTCAAAGAGTTTTACTCAAACTAAAGGATAAGATACCATTACTTATGTCCAGGGCATCCGCATGAAAATGACCAAGTAGACATAACCAACTGAACCATCTTCCACAACCAAAAGAATAGGTTGAAGAAGGCTAAAGGTCTATGGGTTGAGGGGCTTCCAAGCATCTTATGGTCCTATAGAACTAGCGCCAGAGATCCAACATGGGAAACCTCATTCTATTTAACCTTTGTAACTGAGGTAGTTGTACCGATCGAGATTGAGATACCAATACATAGAGTGGCTTAGTTTGAACCAATGGATAATGCTGAAGGACTCAAAAGGTCCTTAGATGAACTATAACAAAGAAGATAGGCTTCACTAGTCAGAATGGTTTCTTACAAATAAAGGACGACTTCATACTTCAACAAGAAAGTTGCCACAAACAGTTCAAAGTGGGGGACATTGTCTTATATCACTCTTACCACCAGAAACCCAAGTGAAGGAAAGTTGGAGCCCAAATGGTAAAGCCTATATGTAGTGGTCTGAATAGCAAGTCGAGGGGGTTATTTCTTGAATAATGTTTATGAATATGAACTCCCTCACCCTTAGAATGTAGAATATCTTAAGAAATACTTTCAATGATGTATTCTACAATTAAAATAAAATAAAATAAGAGACTTTTTGCTACCTATGATGTCTTAGTATAGTATTAAATATGATTTACAAGGTTTCAATATTTAGCTCCAAGTTAAACTTAAGGTCTGAGGACATAACGTTAGTTACAAGGCTTCAATCCTTGACTCTAGGTTTAATCTAATTCCTGAGGACCTAATACGAGTTACAAGGCTTGAATCCTTGGCTCTAGGTTGAACCTAAGGCCTGAGGACCCAATAATATTTGTAAGTCTTCCATCCTTGGATCTAAATAAAATGTTTAAGGTCCCTAGTGACCTTAGACAAATGACTCCTGGAGTTTAAAGGCTTTCATCCTTGGCTCTCGAAGTCCCTAAGGTCTTAAATGACCAACCAAGATTTGTAAGGTACTCATCCTTGGATAGGATAAACAATCAAAGGTTTAATGACCTGCAAAAGACTAAATAAATTACCAGGGCTATCATCCTTGATTCCACCTAAGCTGCCTAAGGTCTAAAGACCCGAAACAGTCAACCAAAGGACCTCTTTCGCACCCAAAATGTGTTTTCAAATAACAAAAGTATAAAAAAATGCAATAACCTTAATAACCATTTCTCTAAATCTTTCCATCTCTCATTTTTCAAATCTTTGGAGAAGTCCAGCGTAAAAGTAAATGAATAATATTTTTAAAGACTACAACTAAAAAAAGTTAAGACTTGGAAAAAATTCTCAAAAAATTTCGAGAGGCTAAGTGTTTATGCGCAAAATTGTTCAAAATTCCAATTTTAAAAGCAAAGTTGAAAAGTCCCAACTATTTAAGGCTTTTATCCTTAGCTACTATGGCTCAGAGGTCTTAGGACCCATTGTAGAACATCAAATTTTACACCACGAGGCTTTCATTCTAGTGGGCCACAATTCAGAGGCCTTAGAGCCCATTGAGAATTCTAAATTTTAAACTTCAATGGATTTCATTATTGCCATAGGTTTTAGGACCCTTTGTGGGAATTCATATTTTAAACTTCCAAGGCTTTTATCCTTAGTTAAGTTAAGTCGATAGTCCTTAGGACCTTTGTGGGAATTCATATTTTAAACTTATAAGGCTTTCATCCTTAGTTAAGTTATGTCTAGAGGTCTTATTCCCTTTTGCGGGACTTCATATTTTAAAATTCTAAGGCTTTCATCCTTAATTAAGTTAGTCAATATGTCTTAGGACCTTTTGTGGGACTTCAAATTTTAGGCTTTCATCCTTAGTTATTTAAGTTCAAAGGTCTTAGGAATCTTCGTGGGACTTCAAATTTTAAACCTCTAAGGTATTCATCCATAGTAAAATATTTTTCAAAGATATCAGGACCCGTTATGAAATAACCTTTTAATCCAAAAGCTCTTACCCTTAAGTTAATAATGAGTCTAAGGTCTTTGGTTCCTTAATTGATTCACTTTTTCATTTCCATTCTTAAAAAAATTTTAGGGTGGGTGGTAAGTGTTTATGTATAAATTTTTTGAGGCACTCAATCTTAAAGAGGTGCAACTTCTAAAAATCCCAAGGATCTTATGGTTCTAAGATCTTATGACCCACTTAGAAACCTCAATTTTGACTTCAAAGGTTGTTGTATTGACACAACGAAAGTCTACGGACCCTCTGATCATCCTCAGAAGTGTTGCTACTCATTTTGTTTGTTTTACTAATAAATATTGGGGGCTAAGCGAATATATCCTACTTGACAAACCTCATACAAACATATGCAAATGCAAACATTTTCTTGACAAAGCAAAATAGAAGAAACAATAATAAAGAAGAATCCAAAATTCCAAAATAAGACAGTTTATATTAAAATCAGAGAGTTGAGGGATTACATCAAGTGGCCCATGGCCAAAAAAGCAATAATATATATATATATATATATACATATATATATATATATATATATATATATATATATAAGAATTTCTAGGTTTAAGTTCCTTTTGGGGGGTTACAAATTCCTTCAATAAGGGTCTTGGCACGACCAGAGGAATAGAGGCTTCATTACTGAGTATAGGTGGAGGAGCAGGGGATTTAATCTTGGATTTTTCTTCCTTAGCCATATAAGTAGAGACCTCAACAGCTTCAACCCCATTGCTTCTCTCACAATCATAGATTTCCTTAGCAGAGTGAGGTCCTCAGGAAAAAGGCCAGAGATGTCAACCTTGGGAAAGAGCACCTGAACTTTGGATTTGCAAGCCTCAAAGTCTGAAGCATATTTGTGAAGAAAGAACTTCTGTTAGGCTAAAGAGTAAAGGTATTCATCCAATTGATTCTTCACTGCAGAATTAATACTCCCCTAAATCTCAACATGTTTTACTTCAAGTTCAGAGTAAGCATTTTGCAATTTTTAGCCCCCGGATGTCAGCGGGTCCTTTATGGCATTTAAGTCCACAACTTGCCGCTTTAGAAGGTCTATGTCCTCAATAGAGTGAAGAAATTTGTTGTGGGCACCTTAGAGCTGGAGAACTTGATTTTAGAGGGCCTCCATATCCAACTTATGCTTAATAAAAGCCTTAACACCACATCCTCAGCCTTAACCAAAGAGTCCCGAGCAACAACAAGTAGAGAGGTACTGTCCTTAATAGTCTTGTTATTCAAAAGTCGAGTCGGATCCTCTCTAGTGCATTGATATGCGACCTCAAACTCTATCTTTCATACACCAATGTGGCCATTTTTATCCTCTAATCACAGACTACTTGGTGCAACTCTATCTTGGCTAGGCCAGAGCTTTATTTCATGACTTTTAACCCTCAATAGCTCCAGCCATGAGAGACTCCATCAATTACTGAGCCAATAAAAGAAAAGAAAAGATGTGATAAAAAGTCATCTAAAAGAAAAAAAACTATTGGAGAAAAAAAAATGTGAGGGTAACTGATTAGGCATAAATTCTTCCTAATTTTCCCCTTAATTTAGAGGCTTTTATTAGCTCGGACAATGTAAAATGAGTTGAATTATCTCATATCATTGTTAATGGCTTCGTCTAACAAGTATCTCGAGTTTCGTGTATTTCTTATTGATTTTTCATGTATTTAATATAGAAAAGAAAGAAAGAAACCGGAAGAAATAAGAGAGAAGAAGGAAGAAAAGTCAAAAGGGCAAAAGCATAATTTCCACCAAGAATCCAGTCAAGGACCCAAAATAAAAGTCGAAGATCTCGAGTCTACGAGGACGTAGGAAGAAGCGGCATTCCCATCCGAGTTCTAGAGCAGAAGTTATGAAGATTCAAAGATGTGAGATAATCATGAGAATTTGAAGAGATAAAGAAGAGAAATTGAGAAGAATACCCAGGTCGATCCGGATCTCATAGAAAAAGGTTCAATCCGGACCTCCTAAGTAACTGTAAAAGTATGTATCTACCGGATCGATCCGGCCCCCCAAGTTCACTGAATAAATGCATATTGATTAGGCACATATTCTTCACATTTATCCCCTTAATTTTGGTATTTTTATCATCCCGTGAAGTGTAAATAGCTTGGATTTGTCTTGTATTTATGCTACTAACCTCTTTTGGCAAGTATTCCGTGTTTTGTGTATCTCTTATGTGTTTTATAGGTATTTCATGCAAATTAGTGCGAAAGAGAATGCAAAACAGTGAAAGAAACCAAGAAATGGGGAGTTCAAGGAAATTTTTGTAATTTTACATCTATAATCCGGTGGTGGGGAAAGCTAGAAAGTTTAAAATCTCTAAATTACAAGAACACTAGAAAAAACGGCACCCCAATCCGAGCTACGGTGAAGAAGTTATTCCCATTTAAAGTTGGAGATAGAAAGTCAAAAGTTGAAATTAATTCTAGAAGCTGAAGAGACAACTCTTGAAATTTCTTATTTAATACGTTTTTAATAGTTATAAAACGTGGAGAGGCATGGAAAGAGTCTCATTTAGGTATATTAAATGGGTAAAACGTGGAAAGGCATGGGAAGAGTCATTTTTAGGTGTATAAAAGGCCAAGCCCTACATCCTTCCAAGGGAGTCGAATTCTAGAGAGAGAGTCAGATTTTAGAGTTGTTTTTATCAAGTTGTAGGAGGCTAGTAGTTAGTTTTTAAAGGATTCTTGTATCCAAGAACCCTAGTTTTGAAGTTTGGCTACTATTTAAGATTCAAAGATCTATTCAAGATTCATCATTCATCCAATGCAAGTAATTTTAATTTATTGTTTTTACTGCTTTCATAGTTAGTTTAATTAATTGCTGCTCTCTAGTTTTCCAATCCCAATTCAAGTCATGTTCTCAATTTTCTAGATTTAGTTATGAATTCCTGCACTTTCACTTTTAAGTTTTTTTTTATTTTAATCATGTTAAGCTAAGTTTTAAGGGTGGGGATGCATGAACCCAACCCGATGTGGTATGAATAAATATAAAATTTGTCCTCTAAATTAAATAAGTGATTAGATCGTGTTGTATAATTTCACAACCATTGTAGACCTTTTGACCTCGTTTGCCCTAGGTAACCGGGGTGCTTAAGGATGCAACGTGCGTGAACTATTGCAACACTGCTTTACTCATTCTTTGATTATGTATAATGCAGGCTTGAACCTCATATATGTAATGCTTTGGAGTACTAAAGACTGGGCCTGATCAATTATCTAATTTATGACTAATTTTGTATTGGCATATACACTAAGGTTTGGGGGAGTGTATTCTTAACCCATTTCTTCATTCATATTAATTCCTTCTTAGTTAGTTAATTTTGCATGCGTAGGTTACTTTAATTGAATTTAGTTAATTCATAGATAAAATCCAAAAATCAATCATCTTTTTCTTTTCTTTTATTTTAACATCAACTTTAGGATTAAACTACATTACCTTTGTCGTCACATTCACACGTCCTAATTCCCCATGGATTCGATACCCAGACTCACCACTATACTCCTTAAGAGTGTAGTTATAAGTTTAGGTTTTTTTTATTGTGGTTGGAAACCGATAACAACGAATAACGTATTACACGGACGCTCGGTTTTTCCACTCGATCACATATCTACCGGATCGATCCGAGTGAAATAAAAAAGGAATCAATCCGGTCATCAGGCGGATCGATCCGAAATATCCGGATCGGATAGATCCGGGGTTCGAGATTTGGGATTATCTTCTCCAGTTTGAGTCTTGCATGACTCCAACTCTTGTATTTTTGGTAGTGTATATAATTTAAACTCCTCTCAGACATTAAAGGAGCTTCTAATTCATTTTAGAGAAGCCTTGTACCTAGTTTTGAAGAAAGAACAATAAAAACCCTAGTTTTCATTTAGATGTGATTCAAGTTCTGCAATTCAAGTAAATTCGTTCCAATTCTTGTTTTCATAATTGCTTTAGTTAATTCATTAGTTAATAATTTCATTCTTCATAATTTTAAGTTGCTAGTTAAGATGTCGTCTTTCATTAAAACCATGCTTTCTTTTAATCTGACTATGTCCGTCTAATTTTCTAAGGGTTGGGGTGCATGAACCCCACCCAATGTAATTCACGATAGTGGAAATAGACTTTTGAATTAAAATCTTAGATGAATCGTGTTGCGTAACTATTGGAACCGTCGTAGGACTTTTGATCTCGTTTGCCCTAGGTAATCAGGATGCTTAAGAGTGCGACACGCGTATTAGTTAATGTGACACCACTTTACTCGTCCTTTGCTTACATACTGTGCGGGCTACGATCCCTCATATGTGTAATACTTAGGAGTACTAAAGACCGGGTTGATTTAAAATTCTAATTCCGAGTCTAGTATCGTACTAATTGAATTACTAGGGTGTGGGGGATTATAACCCGACCTATTGTTCTCATTTCATAGTTAAACTTTTAGTCCATTTATCATCAGTATTTTGTTTAAGTAGTGTAGTTACATATTATTAGTTCTTAGTTTCATTAGTTAATTATTCTTAAAATTGCATCTAGTTGTAGTTATTCCGTTTCCCCAGAATCACCTTTTCTTCTTTTTAGAGTTAAAGCTAGGATTGTTTCAATCTTTCCAACGTCGTCACGACTTAGTTCGTCCTGTTTCCATGAGGATCGATACCGACTTATCAATATTATTACTTGAGCGACGGGCTTGCACTTGAGCCTATATATCACGCACACTAGACAGATTTGTGGTCGCGTCAAGTTTTTGGCTCCGTTGCTAGGGATTTAGGTAGACCCAAGTTAGATCGAGTCAATATAGAACTTTGACAAAAAAAATCCACAAATAAATAAATAAACAAAATATTAATATAAATATAAAAAATTTCATCCCTCAAAAAGCCTTTAATGCAAAATCTTGAACATACTCAGACTCCTCACAATACTCCAACCAGAATCCAAAATCTGATTGTTGAGTATAACTCTGAAAGCCCCCCCACACCCCGCGTTCCACAATTCTGGGTTCCACTTCCTACTCCTGAGCACTCTATCGGTAGCTACACCCTGAGTCAATCCTCGAGTCACACCTCTAGGACACCGAGTGAGTATACCGAGTCATTTGAAGAGAGCGCGAGCACAATGTCGGACGCAACGAGTTTTGACACTGGAGAGGGAAATCTACCTTATCGTCCCATGAAAGATTTACTCTTTCCTGAGCGGACTGTCACCCCTGATTGCATTTTACTTACGTATAATGCCGGTCAGTTCCACTTTCGCAATGGGATGATACAGATTCTCCCTACATTTCACGGCATGGATTCGGAGAAACCATACCTTCATATCCGCGAGTTCGAAGAGGCGTGCAACACATTTAGTGACCAAGCTTGCACGCAGGATACCATTCGCCTAAAACTTTTTCCTTTTTCCTTAAAGGATAAAGCCAAGACCTGGCTATGGTCTTTACCCCCGAACTCCATAACTTCCTGGAGAGATATGCAATCTAAGTTTATCTCAAAATTCTATCCACAACACAAGACCAACTCTGCTAAAACTCAAATCCAAGGTTTTCGACAACACGATAATGAGTCTTTTGATAGGTATTGGGAATGTTTCCAAGAGTTGGTAAGCGCATGCCCCCATCATGGTTTTGACAAACACCTTGTGATCTCTTTCTTCCATAATGGGTTGACAGTGGCTTCCAAGCAACTTGTGCAAACAATGTGTGAAAGACCTTTTTGGGATTTAAACTCCAGCGATGCTGAGGCCCATATTAAGTATGTCACAGAGACTACTCAAGCATAAAATACATCTGATCCTAATACCCAAGCCAAGCCTAGACAAGCATCTATCTCTCCGATTGCATCCGATTTATACCATTTGGATAGTAATACCTTAATAGACCGTCGATTCGATCAGTTTCAGAGAGATATAAAAGAGTGGTTTGATGGACGATTGAGAGATATTTCCGGATCCAATCTTGTTTCAAAGGAAAAGGTGTGTGCTATCTATGAGGCAGGCCGCCATTCCACAAAGGCATGCCCAATTATTTCCGCCTATAAAGCCATGAACACTGAGAAAATGGATGCTATAGGAGGATTCAAGGGAAATTTTAACGCCCCGCATAGGAACTCGTATAACCCTTTGTGGAGAAACCATCCTGGTTTTAACTATGGACAACCACAAGCTGCGATGAACCCACATTCACAAGTTGTCCCACATCCACCACCTCCCCAATACCAACAAGCACCACCACCTCCAGCTCCATATGTAGCTCCACCGCGGAGGAACCTAAAGGATACAATAAACCAGTTCATAAATTCTCAAAGTGCAACCAATTCTAGAAATGAACGCATATTCGTCGATATAAATGTGCACATCTCCAAGTTGCAATCATCGTTAAGTATCCAAGAGAAGGGAAAATTTCCTGCCAAGGGCCAAAAACCGCCCCAAGGTCAACCTAGTGTTAAATCCACCTCTATAGAATAGCAGGATCATTGCCAAGCTATAATCACTCTTCGTAGTGGGAGAGTTTTTGATTTATCACCTCCCCACATGACACTTCAAAAGTCAAGTAGAATTCGCCCGGCACGAAAGAGGCCAAAGATATTCCCTTGAACAAGAGTGAAATTGAAGACACTAGTGACCCCGAGGTAGTTGTAAAGCCACCATCCGCTGAGCCATTTCCTCAAAGATTGGTTCCTGACCATAAAGGGACCATAAGTGATGAAGTCCTAGAAGTCCTTAAGAATGTGAAATTGAACTTACCTTTCCTCGATGCAATAAGGCAAATTCCAGCCTATGCAAAAGTCATAAAAGACTTATTGACAATCAAGAGGAGGATGAAGGTAAAGAAAAATGTGTTTCTAGCACAGAACGTGAGTTATGTTCTTCTTAACGATCTCCCACCTAAATATAAATATCCCGGTGCACCCACTATTTCCTGCACCATTGGAGAGAATAAATTCAAAAAGGCCTTACTCGATTTGAGGGCGAGTGTCAATATCCTCCCCTATTCAATTTATAGGCACCTTGATCTGGGCGACCTTAAGCCCGCAAGGATCACTCTCAAATTAGCGGAGCGAACTATGAAGATACCGAGGGGTATAGTTGAGGACGTGATAGTCCAAGTGGACACTTTCTACTTCCAGGTTGATTTTGTCATTTGGGATACGGAGCCCTCATTCACCTCAAAAAATCATGTTCCCGTCATCCTTGGGCACCCATTCTTAGCCACGGCTAACGCACTCATCAATACTCAAAATGGGCAGATGCAACTCACTTTTGGGAATATGACTTTAGAAACAAACATCTTCAACATAACCCAACAAGCAGGGGAAGAAGATGATCTTCACGTGGTGAGCTTAATTGACGAGATCGTAGAAGAGAATTTTAAGGAAAATTATTGTGGAGACGCCTTAGAAGCTTACATAGTGTCTAGTCATGAGAGAAAAGGAGCTTACACCGAGTTTTAGAGAGAGATTGAGGAGTTAAGAGGCTTACTCGATGAGCGAGCGTTAGACGAGGACGCTAGAGATGCTAATTGGGTTTTTCGATTCGAAGAGTTACCGCCGAGGGAGGCACGCAGTGTGCCCTCTAGAGACTCACTCCCAACTCTCGAATTGAAGAAACTACCCTCCAACATCAAACATTCTTTCTTAGGTGAAAGTGAGACATTTCCTGTTATTGTCTCCTCTAGCTTAAATGAAGAACAGAAGGGTAAGCTTTTAAAGATTTTGAGGAAGCACCAGAGTGCTTTTGGTTGGTGTATAGCTGATCTAAAGGGGATAAGCCCTCTGATTTGCACCCATAAGATTCACCTCGAGTAGGATGTTAAGCCCTTGAGAGAAATGTAAATAAGGCTAAACCCCACAATGAAAGATGTGGTGAGAGATGAAATCATAAAGTTGTTGGATGCAGGGATTATCTACCCAATCTCGGATAAGAAGTGGGTGAGCCCCATTCAAATCGTCCCGAAGAAGTCGAGCATGACTGTGATTAAAAATTCCAAGGGAGATTTAGTTCCCCAACGTACCACCATAGGGTGGCGCGTTTGCATTGATTATCGGAAACTTAATGCCGGATTTAGGAAAGACCATTTCACCTTTCCATTTATCGATCAAATGCTTGAAAGAGTAGCGGTATACCCTTACTATAGTTTCCTAGATGATTATTCCGGATATAACTAGATTGAGTTAGATTTACTTGATCAAGAGAAGACAACCTTCACTTGCCCTTTTGGAATGTTTGCTTACAAACGTATGCCATTTGGCTTGTGTGACGCACCAACGACCTTTCAAAGGTGCATGTTGAGATTATTCGGTGATATGATTGAGATAGGGATAGAGGTGTTTATGGACGACTTTAGTGTTTTTGGCACCTCTTTCGATCTATGTCTAGCGAATCTTGAAAAAGTATTATCCCGATGTGTGGAAAAGAACTTAGTGATGAATTGGGAGAAATGCCATTTCATGGTAACCGAGGGTATAGTTCTTGGCCACATCGTGTCATCCAAAGGGATCGAGGTTGATCGAGAAAAAATAGATGTTATAGCTGACTTACCCCACCAAAATCGCTTAAGGACGTGCGCTCTTTCTTGGGCCACGCGGGGTTTTATAGAAGGTTCATTAAGGACTTTAGCGCCATCGCTAGACCCTTAAGAAACCTTCTTATGAAGGACACCCCGTTTGAGTGGAATGAAGCATGCCAAAGTGATTTTGAAAAATTAAAGAGCATGCTTGTTTTCGCTCCCATTATGCAAGCTCCGGATTGGTCCTTACCATTCGAGCTTATGTGTGATGCGAGCGATTATGCGATAGGGGCTGTTTTGGGTCAACGAAAAGATAAAAATGCTCATGTCATCTACTATGCTAGCCGGACTCTTACCGAACCACAACTCAACTACTCCACCACGGAGAAGGAATTGCTAGCGGTAGTTTTCGCTCTAGACAAATTTCGTTTCTATCATATCGGTTCTCCTATCACCTGTTTCACCGACCACGCGACTTTAAAATATCTCCTTGCAAAGAAAGACGCAAAGTCGCGCCTCATAAGTTGGATCCTTCTCCTACAAGAGTTTAATCTCTCCATTAAAGATAAAAAAAAGGAGAAGAAAACATTGTAGACGATCACTTATCACGGCTCTCGTCCAACGTACCTAGTGATCCTACACCCATAGACGAGTATTTTTCGGATGAGCAACTCTTTGCTACCTGTTCTTTGCCCTGGTTTGCGAATATAGTGAACTATCTAGTCACGGGAGTCGTCCCTCTCGATTGGACACCGCGAGATAAGAAGAGTTTCATCACTTGGTCGCGCATATTTTTCTATGATGATCCATTTCTTTTTAAATATTGCATCGACCAAATCATTCGACGATGCGCACCGGATGATGAAATTCCTAAAGTCATCCAATTTTGTCATTCAGAAGCATGTGGAGGCCACTTTTTCGTGAAAAAAAACAGTCGCTAAAATTCCCCAAAGCGGTTTGTACTGGCCCATAATATTCCAGGATGTAAATAATTATTGCAAATCTTGCGATAGGTGTCAACGGATGGGGGAGATTACCCGACGAGACATGATGCCATTAACCTCGATTCTCATCATTAAGGTTTTCGATTGCTGGGGTATTAACTTCATGGGCCCTTTTCCCTCTTCCTTTGGATACCTATACATCCTAGTCGCGGTAGACTAGGTTTCTAAATGGGTGGAAGCTATATCTACCCAGACTAATGACAATAAAGTGGTGATAAAGTTTCGACAGGAACACATACTTTCTCTCTTCGGTGTACCTAAAGCAATAATCAGTGATAACGGCTCGCATTTTTGTAACAAGCCGTTTGAAAATATTATGAGAAAGTATTATGTCATTTACAAGGTTGGAGCGACCTGTCACCCATAAACGAATGGACAGGACGAGTTGGCGAATCGTGAGATAAAAAACATACTAGAAAAGATCGTTAATCCTGACCGGAAAGATTGGTCCCTTCGATTGAACGATTCGCTATGGGCCTACCAAACCACCTACAAGAACCCACTCTAAATGTCCCCATTCCACTTTTTGTATGGCAAGCCTTGTCATCTTCTCGTCGAGTTGGAGCACAAAGCGTATTGGGCTATTAATAGGGTAAATCATGATATGGATAAAGCCGGTGAAGCTCGCAACCTTCAACTGAATGAGTTGGAGGAGATACGCAATGATGCGTATGAGAATGCATAGATTTCAAAAGAAAGGATGAAACTCGCGCATGATAAGATTATTCGACGGAAAGAGTTTCAGCCTGGACAAAAGGTACTCCTCTATAACTCCCGACTTCATCTATTTTCGGGTAAATTGCGATCCTGTTGGCCTGGCCCATTCGTTGTTAAAATCGTGTTTCCCCATGGAGCTATGGAGTTAGATGATCCAAAAGGAGGGAACACGTTAAAAGTCCATGGACAATGCCTAAAGCCTTATGTAGAGGTGTGCGTAGAAGAGATTGACACCATTTGGTTGTCGGACCCCGTTTACGGGGTAGAATGGGATGAAATTTAGAGGTCGTCGCACCCCCGATTTGTATGGGGTGAATTCTTGTGTATAGTAGCTGCACATAGAATAGCGTAGTAGAGTTCGTAGGTTCACATCACAAAAGGAGAGGAATTTGAGCACCAGCACGCTTCATGAGGCGAGCATTTAGAGCCACAGTATCGAGGTGAGAGGTTATCGACGTCAAACCTTTATAGGATCATCAGTAGGAGCAGCCGAAAGTAAAGAGAGAAGTATACCATAAAAAAGGTGAGCTACAGTTGATTTGGTCACCAGATTGATCCGGTCCTGGGAACCCGGATTGGTCCGATTTTGGAAAAGTCGAAATAAAAAAAAGGGTTCGGATTGATCCGGTCCTAGGAACTCGAATCGATCCGGTTTCTGTAACTCTTTAAATTCCCAAGGTTCACCCCCTTTTTCCCCAATCCATTTCATTCCCTCCCATTTCGTCCCCCAACCTTCCCAACAACCTTTTCCCTCCCAAATACCTCCCCCTTTTCCCTCCAAAATCTACCTTTCCCTCTTCCCTCACCTGTATAAAACCACACCTTCTCCATCCCATTTTCCCCACCACTACCCACTCTCTTTCTCTATTTTTGTCCTGCAATCCTACTCACTCCCGAAACCATGGTCAACCAACCACTGCCCCAGAAATACGATTCCACCCAAATTCTCGGCGATGGAGCCGCCAACTACCCACTCCCTTCAAGAGCAAAGGTGGTGTGAACGTTTCTTCGGCCAAACTCGAAAGCTCCAAGTGGAGCGTTAAGTCATTTGGAATGACATGCCAAATTCTGTCACTTCACTTTTTATGGATCGGGTTTGGTGACGTTTCCTAAATGAGCCTCATAACGTGGTATGGCCAAACGAAGTGAGAGCATTCTATGGCTCACTTATTCGCACCGAGCATAATGAGGCCGAAACATATATAGACGGCATCCGCGTCCCGTTCTCTTTGGAACTTCTGCTCCAGAAGTTGGCTGCCATAGATGTCCTGAGCCCCCATCCTTTCACATACCCAAACCTTCTTCCCCCACTTGAAAAAGACGCGTGCATGTCCCACATTGACCCCAACGCTAACTGGATCACCGAGACATTACCGATGGGCCAACTAAACGAGAAAGCGAGCATCACTTTAAAAATTATATGCACAAACATTCTACCAACGGGGAATAACTCGGCAATGCGCCCATGTTAAGCCACCCTCGTATATCACCTCTTCGACCACAACACCCCCATCAACCGGGCCCCTTGCATTTATAAGGACGCATTCTTTGTCGTCACTGATCAAAAGGGAAAAACTCCTCTCCCCTATGCTCGGATCATCACGTCCATACTAGCGGACGCCGAAATTTCCCCCGTAGGATTTCCCTCGTCTGCCATCCCCTTTTGGGGCCACCACCTGGACTAGACGTGAAAGATGAGGGGCAAACATCCAAGCCCGCTTAGAACTGGAGGCTAACGATGAAGAAGAGGCGGCTAGTGATGAAAAAGTGGACGCGAGTAGTGATGATGAGAACAGCGAGGCAGAATAGGAGGACATCGAGATGAGTGAAGGTGACGTCGAGTATGCGAGTGACGAGGACTTAGATTTTTTGCCCGCCAATGCAGAAATTAATCAACGTCTTTCGACAGTGGAAACCCGACTTGATGGGTTCATAAACCAATACAACATTGGCCGGGTAACTGACCTAAGGGCTTACCAGCGCGATACCAGTATGATGCACCGTCTCCAAGCGGAGATGTATCAGATGACTATGGGTACGCCACCAACGTCCTATTTTTATGACCCATATGACCCAAATGCGCCCGGTGGATTCCATGCCCCACCCTAGTGATGCTATTTCTAAAATTTGGTTCTGTAGTTGTTGGTTGTTATCTTTGTTGGTTATTTGTTGATTAGGCATAAATTCTTCCAAATTTATCCCTTTAATTTAGTTACTTTTAGCACCTCGAATAACGTAATCGATTTGATTTTATCTCATAATCTTTCTACTGACTTATTCCAACGAGTACACCGAGTTTCTGGTATTTCGTACTAATTTTACAGGTATTTGATGTCAATAAAAGAAAGAAAGAAATCGGAAGAATCGAGAAAGAACAGAAGGAAAGTCAAAAGGGAAAAGTTGTAATTTTTACTCAGAATTCGGAAGAGGCATCTGAAGAAAAGTTAAAGATATCAATTTCACGAGTACATAGGAAGAAACAACACCTCAATCGGAGTCCCGGTGTGAAAGTTACAGGCAGTCAAATGTAGCAGAAAAAATTAAAGGAAATTCGAACCGATCCGGATCGGACCGATCCGAAATGCAAACTTCAAGAGAACCTTAGACCGAAGATGGATCGAAGCTGAAGGAAAATAAACGAACCGAGCCGGATTCAAGCCAGGCCAAATCGAAGGAGTACCGGATCGGTCCAACTGTCGAATTTTGATTTTTTACTCTTCCTCAAATGGTGAGTCCTAGTTCAACTAAAACTCTTGGAGCCTTATAGGGTATTTAAACCCAATTTATTATCATTCTAAAAAATAGAGAATTTATCTAATTTTTCATTCTTTTCAGTAAAACCCTAGTTTGAAGATTGATTATAATTTTAATTCCAAGATTAATGATTGTTCAGATTTCTGTGATTACAAGAAATTTTAATTGACGCTTTTAGTGTTTTGGTAAGATTAGTGATTAATTTTTTCTGTCTAATCTTCTTTCTACATCATTCTACAATTTTCCCTTAGTTTAATCATGATTTCCTGTAATTCAAAAATCGTTTTACTTAATTTCAGCATGTTAGGCTAGATTTTCTAAGGCCGAGATACATGAACTCAACCTGATATGGTAGTTGCATGTATATAAAATTAATCCTCTAAATTTAATGGTTTATTACAACCGTATTGCATAGAAACGCGATAATTGTAGATCTTTGGATCTCATTTGCTTCAGGGTAACCGGGATGCTTCAAAATGCAATTCGAGTGTAACTATTGCAGTACTGATTTACTCGTCCTCTGATTAAGTATGGTGCGGGCTTGAACCTCATATACGTAATGCTTGGGAGTACTAAATTATGGGTCTAATTAATCAATTAAATTTACGATTAGTTTTATACCATCAATACACTAGGGTTGAGGGATTGTATTCCCGTCCTGTTTTCTTCATCAAATAGTTCAAGCTTTAGTTCAATCATTATCAGTAATTTAGGTAATTTAGAATAGTTGCATTTCTTTAATAATTTCAAAATTGCATTTAGTTGTAGCCAATTCTCAAAACAAATCATCTTTTCCTTTCTTTTTAGAGTCAGAGTTAGGATTTCTTCGTCTATTCAACGTCGTTACAATTCCATTATCCTATTTCCCTGTGGATACGATCCCGACTTACCGGGTTTATTACTAACGCGAAAGGCTTGCACTTGAGCCTAGAGAGAACGCACATTAGAAACACTTTCTGAGTCGTGTCAAGTTTTTAGCGTCGTTATCGGGGACTTAGGTAGGCTTAGGATTAGATCGTGTCAATCTAAAACTTTGACCAAAAAATCTCCAAAAATCCAAAAGCATAAAAAAATTGAAAAAAGCACAAAAAGATTCATCATCATCTCTCATAAGCTGTTAATGAAAAATTCTGAACTCACTCCAACTCCCCATAATACTCCAACCCACATTCACGAAAATCCAATAGTTGAGTACGACCCTGATAGCCCTCACACTCCTAACGCTCCATAATTCTGGGTTCCACCTCCCACACCGTTACACTCAATCTCAAATAACACGTCATTTTACCTCTTAGGACACACTTCAGAGCGCACTCCGAATATACCAAGTGAGGACATAGAATCTTTGAGTGAGAGAAATATGTCACAACACGGTAGTGCAACCATCGACGAGGGAGAGGCCCCGTATCGCCCTTTGAGAGACGTCTTATATCCCGAGCGCACTGTCACTCCAGGATGCATTTTACTCCTATACAATGCTGGGAAATTTCACTTCAGGAATGGGATGATCCAGATACTTCCCACTTACCATGGAATGGATTCATAAAAGTCATATGCCCACATCATGGAATTTGAGGAGGCGTGCGATACTCTTAGTGATCAAACTTGCACAAAAGATGTGCTCCGCCTTAAACTCTTCCCATTCTCGCTAAAGGATAAGGCTAAGACATAGCTATGGTCTTTACCTCTAAATTCAATTTCATCATGGAACGAGCTACAATCCAAATTTCTCATGAAGTTCTTTCCTCCACATCGAACGAATTCCATCAAGGCTCAAATTCAAACTTTCTGACAATTAGAAAATGAGTCATTTGATCGATGCTACAAGCGTTTCAATGAGTTAATTGCTTCTGCCCCCATCATGGTTTTGATAAAACGAAAATCATTTCCTTTATCCATAATGGGCTGAACATTAATTCCAAGCAACTCGTTGAAACCATAGGTAGTGGTCTATTTATCGACTTAGACGCCCACGATGCTTAGCTTCATCTGAGGTATGTCGCCGAGACTACCCAATCCTGGGATACATTTGACCCTAATGCTCAAAATCAAAATCGTCAAGTGATCACCACTCCATCGGCGTCCGGCCTATTTCATGTAGAAAAGAATTCTATGACGGACAGTTGACTCGATATGCTTGAGAAAGGACTGCGAGACCTACGTGAGGTAGATGGAAGCGGACCAACTGGATCCATCCCAAACCCCGTCGAGAAGGTGTGTGCAATTTGTGAGGTGGGTCATTCAACTGAGGAATGGCCGACTATACTCGCCTACAAAGTGATGCTTCAAGAACAAGTGGTATAGGAGGATTTAAGGGTAATTTCGGTGCACCGCACGGGAATTATTACAATCCTTCATGGAAAAACCACCCTAGTTTTAGCTATGGGCAACAACATGCTGCGATGAATCCTAATTCACATGTTGCCCCTCCTCCACCATCGCACTTTCAACAAGCTCCACACATGTAAGGACATGTGCAATCACCACCACCTCAAGGAGCATATATCACTCCACCGCAGAGAAATCTCGAGGATACGATCAACCAATTTATCAATACCCAGACTGCAACTAATGATAGGCATGAGCGCATGATCAACGATATGAATGCGAACATTTCACAGTTGCAATCATTGTTGAGTATCCAAGAGAAAGGCAAGTTTCTTGCCCAGGGCCAAAGACCGCCCCAAGGTCAAACTAGTGTTAGCTCCACCTCGACGGAACATCAGGACCAATGTCAAGCTATGACCACTCTTCATAGAGGGAGAGTCGTTGATTTATCACCTCCCCCACACGACGCAACCAAAGACAAGGATATTTCGCCCGGCACGAAAGAGGCCGAAGATGTCTCCTTGAAGGAGAGTGATAAAGAGGACACTAGTGAGCCCGAGGTAGTAGTGAAACCACCCACCGAGGCACCGTTTCCTCAAAGGTTGATTCCTTCCCACAAAGGAAACTCCCGTGATGAAGTGCTAGACGTACTAAAGCAAGTGAAGCTAAATGTACCTTTCCTCGATGCTATTAAGTAAATTTCAGCTTATGCAAAAGTCATTAAAGACTTATTGACGATAAAGAGGAGGATAAAGGTAAAGAAAAATGTCTTTCTAGCACAGAACGTGAGCTCCATTCTACTTAACGATCTTCCGCCAAAATTCAAAGATCCCGGTGCACCCACCATTTCCTGCATCATTGGGAAAAATAAAATTGAAAAAGCCTTACTTGACTTGGGAGCAAGTGTTAATATCCTCCCTTACGCCATCTATAGGCAACTTGATTTGGGCGACCTCAAGCCCACAAAGGTCACTCTCCAGTTAGCGGATCGAACCGTAAAGATCCCAAGAGGCATAGTGGAGGACGTGATCGTCGAAGTTGACACTTTTTACTTCCCGGTAGACTTTGTCATTTGGGACACGGAGCCCTCATTCACCTCGAGCAATCATGTTTCCATCATTCTCGTGCACCCATTTTTAGCTACGGCTAATGCTATTATCAACACTCGGAATGGGCAAATGCAACTCACCTTTGGGAACATGACTTTAGAGACTAACACCTTCCATATAGCCCAACAGACGGGGGATGAAGATGATCTTCACGCGGTGAGCTTAATAGATGAGTAGTAGAGGAGTATTTTGAGGAAAACTATTATGGAGATGCCCTAGGGTCCTGTTTAGTAACGAGCCACGAGAGTGAGGGGACGTACACTAAATTCGAGAGGGAGGTTGAGGAGTTGAGAGAGTTACTTGATAAGAGAGCGTCGGATGAGGACGCGAGAGATGTAAGTTGGGTTTCTAGATTCGAGGAGTTACCACCGAGGGATACACGCATGGTTCCCTCCAACAAAAATTTCCAACTCTCGAATTGAAGAAACTCCCCTCCCATATTAAATATGCTTACCGAGGGAAGGATGAGACATTTCCTGTTGCTGTCTCCTCTAGCCTAGATGAAGAGCAGGAGGGCAAACTGTTAAAAATTATGAGAAAGCACCAAGGTACTTTTGGTTGGTGCATTGCTGATTTGAAAGGGATAAGTCCTTTGATTTTCACCCACAAGATCCATCTCGAAGAGGACGTCAAACCATCGAGAGAAATGCAAAGAAGGCTAAACCCTAATATGAAAGAAGTGGTGAGGACCGAAATAATTAAGCTATTGGATGTCGGGATTATCTACCCAATCTCGGATAGCAAGTGGGTGAGCCCTATTCAAGTCGTCCTGAAGAAGTCGGGCATGACAGTGATTGAGAATGCTAAGGGAGAGCTAGTTCCCCAACGTACCACCACCGGGTGGCGCGTTTGCATTGATTACCGGAAACTCAATGCGGGAACTAGGAAAGACCATTTCCCCTTACCATTTATTAATCAGATGCTTGATAGAGTAGCGGGCCACCCCTACTATTGCTTCCTTGATGGATATTCCGGATATAACCAAATTGAGGTAGATGAACTTGACCAGGATAAAATGACCTTCACTTGCCCTTTTGGTACATTTGCCTACAAACGTATGCCATTCGACTTGTGTAATGCACCCGCAACCTTTCAAAGGTGCATGTTGAGCCTATTCAGCGACATGGTCGAGAGAGGACTTGAAGTGTTCATGGATGATTTTAGCGTTTTTGGCACCTCTTTCAATCTTTGTCTAGAAAAGCTGGAAAAAGTACTTGCCCGGTGTGTGGAGAAGAACTTAGTGCTGAATTGGGAGAAATGCCATTTCATGGTCACTGAGGGAATAGTTCTTGGCCATATAGTTCCATCCAAGGGGATAGAAGTTGATAGAGCTAAGATAGATGTCATAGTCGATCTACCCCCACCAAAATCGCTCAAAGACGTGCACTCCTTCTTGGGCCACGCAGGGTTTTATCGAAAATTCATTAAGAACTTTAGCGCCATCGCTAGACCCTTAAGCAACCTACTCATGAAGGACACCCTATTTGAGTGGACGGAAGCATGCCATAGTGCTTTTGAAAAACTGAAAACCATGCTTGTGTCCGCTCCCATCATGCAAGTTCCGAATTGGTCTTTACCATTCGAACTTATGTGTGATGCTAGCGATTATGCGATAGGGGCTGTTTTGGGCCAAAAAAAGACAAACAGGCTCATGCCATCTACTACGCTAGCCGGACTCTTATCGGACCACAACTCAATTATTCTACCACAGAGAAGGAGTTGCTAGCGGTAGTCTTTGCCCTTGACAAATTTTGGTCCTACCTTATTGGTTCTCCCATCACTTGCGTCAGTGACCACGCGACATTGAAATACCTACTTCCGAAGAAAGACGCAAAGTCGCACCTCATAAGGTGGATCCTACTCCTATAAGTGTTTAATATCTCCATTAGAGATAAGAAAGGAGTAGAAAACGTCGTTACCTACCACTTATCACGGCTTTCGTCCGACGTACCTAGTGATCCAATACCCATAGACGAATACTTTTCGAACGAACAACTCTTTGCTACTCTTCTTTACCCTGGTTTGCGGATATAATAAACTACCTTGTCACGGGAGCCGTCTCTACCGATTGGACACCGCAAGATAAGAAGAGGTTTATTACTTGGTTGCGCATGTTTTTCTATGACGATCCCTTCCTGTTTAAATATTGCATCGACCAAATCATCCGACGATGCGTACCGGATGACGATATCCCCAAAGTCATCCAGTTTTGTCATTCGGAAGCTTGTAGAGGTCACTTTTCGATAAAAAAGACGATCGCTAAAGATCCTTCAATGCGGCCTCTATGGCCCACAATATTTCGGGATGTGAACAATTCTTGTAAATCTTGAAATAGGTACCAAAGGATGGGAGCTATTACCCGACGAGATATGATGCCATTAACCCCGATACTCATTATTGAGATCTCCGACTGTTGGGGTATTGACTGCATGGGCCCTTTCCCCCCATCCTTTGGTTTCCTATACATCCTTGTTGCGATCGACTACGTTACCAAATGGGTGGAAGCTATAGCTACCAAGACAAATGACAACAAAGTGGTGATCAAGTTCCTACAGGAACACATACTTTTCCGCTTCGGCGCTTCGAAAGTGATAATTAGCGATAATGGCACACACTTTTGTAATAAGCCATTCGAGAAGCTCATGAGAAAGTATGGCGT
Organism: Sambucus nigra; assembly: GCA_949130495.1. Taxonomy (NCBI): domain Eukaryota; kingdom Viridiplantae; phylum Streptophyta; class Magnoliopsida; order Dipsacales; family Adoxaceae; genus Sambucus; species Sambucus nigra. The sequence continues at coordinate 383,138,140 of OX422224.1, forward strand.
CATTTACAAGGTTGGAACGACCTATCACCCACGAACGAATGGGCAGGCCAAACTAGCGAATGGGAAATCAAGAACATTCTCAGAAAGACAGTCAATCCTACCAGGAAAGACTGGTCAAATAGATTGAACGATTCGTTATGGGCCTATCGTACAGCATACAAAAATTCGCTCAGCATGTCCCCTTTCCGCTTTGTGTATGGAAAACCTTGCCATCTTCCCATGGAATTAGAGCACAAGGCGTATTGAACGATTAAGGAGTTGAACTTTGCCATGGATAAGGCCGGTGAAACTCGTAAGCTTCAACTAAAAGAATTAGAAGAGATACGCAATGATGCGTACGAGAACGCAAAAATTTCCAAAGAAAGGATGAAACTCGCTCACTGTTGATACCAAATTTAATCTGCTGACGTGGACCAATCATACGAAGACACCTGGCTATCTACATGGCAACAACAGACCTCTCCGAGGAACTCACAGGCTCCGAGGAACATACCTCTCCGAGGAACATACCTCTCCGAGGAACTCTTGAATACCAGGAAGATCAACATACCCGAGTTACTCAGACGGTCCGAGCTGCATCTCGGCCACAGCATTGATTGCCAGATAACGAACAGTCCAACTGGTTCATTAAATGATTATCCTTGACGCACAAGTCTAAGGGCATTAAATGTATTACCCTTTCATATGTATATCATTTAATGTATCGACCCTTTCATGTACAGCCTCAAGGCTATAAATACCTTGTATCATCCTCATTCAAGGGGAGGGGAATTTCTTGAGAGAACTTGTAATCAAGAATTCCACAAACACTCAGCAATAACATAACAGTGGACGTAGGCTTTATTCCTAGCCGAACCACTTTAAAAATCTTTGTCTCATATATGTTTGATGTGAATGTTTATCTTCATCTTCAATCTCATCCTCATCATTTATCTGCTGTTGACGCCACTAAAATGGCAGTGGCCATTTTCTGTCTTCAACAGATTGGCGCCGTCTGTGGGAACGTGTTACAAGCGTTGTTCTCCACCAAAAGCTAAGTTTTTATTTTCTCTACGTATAATCAATTATACATAAATCTTTTGATTCAATCATGATTTTTATGTTTATATACATAAATTAATTGTCCAATTTTTATCTGCAAAATGTTGCATATCATGATTTTTAAATCATAACTGTTAGATTAATTCTTATTTAGAAATCTAAAAAATAGTAGATTTCATAAATCATAATTCTTTGCTTGATTCTCAAGTTCTAATTTTATATCATGAAATAAATATTGTAAATGATTACATATGCCAATATATATGACGGTGGTAAGATTTAATCATTTTCATTGTTGATTTTGAAATAAATTTTGTAAGATCTTTGATGTCTATTCAAATTCCCATCATATTTTTAATAAAAGAATGGGAAAAGGTTAAAGACAATGAAAAGTCTTCTCATGGAAATCATGACCCAGATCTATTTTTTCTCTCTTCAAGTTTGAGACTCTTTGCATTCATTTTTATGAACTATATAAATAATTGGTTCATCTTCCATCTATGTCAATAAAGTCAAATTGATTGATTTTTTATTTGGTAATAACTTTAATCATTCACCATATTTTTATCTCTCCAAATTGGGAATATGAAGGGATCAATATAAAAAATAATTTTTTATCACCTGAAAAATCATTACCCACCTCTTGTGAAAGAGGATCAGTAAAATAATCATGACCATATCAAGACTCTGGGCACAAATTTAATATTTTGGCCCCTCGTTCATCACATCACAAGGTTTCTTTGTCGAAATCACATGATCTATTGGATTATATAGTTATTCGTTTAATTAACATTCTTAAGGCCTAAATTTTACATTGAATGTTATTTTTTTGATCTCAAGATTCGAGATATTCTGGTCATCCAACCATATATTCTATAACTTGAGATATCCTTAAATGTTGGTCGGCAACATCCATGTTGTTTGTCGGCAGCAGTAGAATCTTGGGGTATTAAAAAATGCTAAGCACCCCTGATATTTCTTTAAACACGAGTTCGGCTTGGGAACAAGCAGGGGGCTTAAGTCTTTCTTTAACTTATGATCACCCCAAAAATATTTTTAAACAGCAACTAATACCTGATTAGTTGTTGGAGATTAAAAAAAAAAAAAAAAAACTTTACGTCTTATTTATGATGCATATTTGATAATAATTTATCCATCTCACACACATTTTGGCATAAAACATATTATTTCATATTTTGAAATTTTTATGTTGATACATATCATATATTGATTGGATGAGTAAATTATTCTCATGACTAATCAATTCAGCCTACACATATGGTAGAGCAAATTATTAATTTTTACAAGCACAAGATTCAATGCCGACAAATGCTGAAGCACAAATTATTCTATATCCATTCGGATTCATATTTTATATTTATCTCAGCATGGAACTCGAAAAATTTCTTCTCTCTATATATATTCGGCTCCGAGGAAAAGCTACAACAGTTATTATATGTCACCCCCAACGGATAGTTGGTAGGGGTAATTCTTATTTATATTCGGGCCCAGATATCTGCTCCAGCACAAATGATTCTATATATCCATTGGGATTCATATTCTATATTCATCTCAACATGAAGCACGGCGAGATACTTATTATCATATTCAGCTCTGAGGAGAACTGTAACATTTATTATATTTCACCCCCAACGGATAGTTGGTCGGGGTAATTCTTATTTATATGCAGGCCCAACAAAGTTCTCGGCCATATTCTTACGTTCTGGAAAATATTACTCTTATTCGGCATTCTGCAATTATGCCTCGACAAGATACTTATTCAGCTTTAAGGAGAATTACAACGTTCGTTCGGATAATTCTTATTTATATTCAACGTTCTCGGCCATATTCTTATGTTCTGAAAGATCTTATTCTTGTTCGGCATTATATGATTCTACCTCGACAGATCGACGAGGCATTTTATTATTTTTAATTATTCTTTATATCTATCTGGATGCATATTCTATTCTCATTTCAGCATGGAGCTCGACAAATATTTATTATATCTTATTCAGCTCCAAGGATGTCTCCAACATTTATTATATCTTATTCAGCTCCAAGGATGTCTCCAGCATTTATTATATCTTATTCCCAACAATCTGTTGGTCATCATCAAGGAGGTATCCTGCATTTATCTTATTCCCAACAATCTGTTGGAGGTATCCTGCATTTATATTATTCCCAACAATCTGTTGGTCATCGCCGAGGAGATTTCCAACATTTATATTATCTTATTCCCAACGAATCTGTTGGTTAGCACCGAGGAGGTCTTCAGCATTTATATTATCTTATTCCCAACGAATCTGTTGGTCAGCGCCGAGGAGATCTCTAGCATTTGTATTATCTTATTCCCAACAAATCTGTTGGTCAGCGCTGAGGAGGTCTCCAGTATTTATATTATCTTATTCCCAACAATCTGTTGGTCAGCTCCGAGGAAGTCTTCATCATTTATTATCAATTACCACCAACTCTGATCGGTAGATAAAATCCAACTCAGGTTGGTAGACAAAATCCAACTCCGGTTGGTAGATAAAATCCAACTTCGGTTGGTAGAAAAAATCCAACTCCGGTTGGTAGACAAAATCCAACTTCGGTTGGTAGAAAAAATCCAACTCCGGTTGGTAGATAAAATCCAACTCCGGTTGGTATTGGTCGATAAATCTCATTCAAAGTTCACATTCCACAGTTGGGGGCTTATATTACAGATATATTTGTTCATTTGGTGGCACATTCTTATATCATCATGCAGTCGAGCATCAAATTCAACCCCGACTAATCAGGAGGTATATTGAAGTTCAAGAGGAATATTGAAGTTCAGGAAATATATTGAAGTTCAGGAAATATATTGAAGTTCAGGAGGAATATTGAAGTTCAGGAGATATATTGAAGTTCAGGAGGAATATTGAAGTTCAGGAGGTATATTGAAGTTCAGGAGGAATATTGAAGTTCAGGAGGTATATTGAAATTCAAGAGGTGTATTCAGAAGTATCACGACATGATGAAAGAAAGCGACAAGTATTCCCCCGAGGAACTCTGTCAGACCAGAAATTTGAAGACGAGGTACCTACATGGAGATTATATGTAGATGGATCATCTTGCACAGCTGGTTGTGGAGCAGGGATTGTTTTAAACACCCCAGATGATATTGACATGGAGTATGCCTTGAGATTCCAATTCAAAGCTTCCAATAATGAGGCTGAGTATGATGCTATGATAGCAGGTTTTCATTTGGCGAAAGTCATGGAGGCACGGCAAGTAATTGTTTTCAGTGATTCTCAATTAATTGAATCAAATAATGGGAATATATGCAGTGAAGGAAGAGTCGATGGTCAAGTAACATGCAAAGGTGATGGAGTTATTGACAGAATTTGATGCTATTCAATTGGTGAGGACACCGAGGATGGAGAATGCTAGAGCAGACGCATTGGCCCGATTAGCATCAGCTACTTGTACCGAGCTGCGAAGAACGATACCAATTGAAGTATTAGAAAGTCGGAGCATATATTGAGGAGGAACAATTACCGGAGGATAATCTCGCTGCCTAGAAATGGAAGTTTAAAGCTGCTCGGTATGTATTAATTAATGGTATTTTGTATAGACGAGGAATTATGGCAGGTTTGCAAAGATGTGTACATTCCTCCGAGGTGAAAGAATTGATTAAAGAGATCCATGAAGGGTCCTGTGGAGCCCATGTAGCAGGTCGGACACTTTTGCAAAAGGTGATGACGCAGAGATACTACTGGCTGACGATGAGAGCTAACTATATAAGCCTATGCCAAGAAATGTGACAAGTGCCAACGCTTTTCCTCCATCCGAAGAATTCCACAAGCATTGTTGACACCCATAACTCCCTTTGGCCATTTGCCATATGGGGATTGATTTGGTTGGACCATTGCCGACGACTCGAGGAAGATTCAAATACCTCGTCATCACAGTAGATTATTTTACTAAGTGGATAGAAGCTGAGCCACTTATTGACATGACATACGAGAAGAAGAGCATCCAGCCCCGATAAGAATCAAGCTACACAAGAGGAAATGAAGACCGAGCCAGAGAGAGATCTAGATCTCCTTGCCGGGTAGAAGAAAAACAATAAATGTGAGAATGTGTGTTGATTTCACCGATCTCAACAAAGCAGTGGATGCTACCTCGGGACACGAGTTGCTCATGGATACTTACTCTGGCTAACACCAGATCAAAATGAAACCTGAAGACAGGGAACGACATAACAGCGGCTAATGAACAAGGTTTTTGCCGAGCAAATCAGTTGCAGTATGGAAGTCTATGTTGACGACATGCAAGAAAGCTGCTGATCATTTGGTTGACTTGAGTCAAACTTTTGATCAACTGGATAAATAACAAATGAAACTCAACCCGACGAAGTGCACATTTGGAGTACGGGAAGGAATGTTCCTCGGGTACATCATCAACCAGCGAGACGTTGAAGCAAATCCAGACAAGATCAAAGCCCTTTTAGGGTTGCGATCCCCAAAAACGAAAGAAGAGGTGCAGAGATCAGATACCCAAAGCTGGAAAAATTGGCAGTGGCATTAATTAAAGCAAATAGAAGAAGGAGGCTGTGTTTCCAGGCCCATACCATGCATACCGACATGCCATTAATACAAGCTATAGCAGAGTTTACTGATCTTAATACTCCTGAGAAACAAAAATTGCTCGCTGATCAACCTGTGGATGTTACAGGATCAACCAAGAAGACTGCTCTAAGGAGCCATGCTCTACGGAGCCATGCTCTACGGAGCCAAGCTCTACGGAGCAAAAGTGCTATAAGTAGCCAACCTCCTTTGGTTAGGAGGACAAGCTCTACGGAGCGCTCTACGGAGCAAAAGTGCTATAAGTAGCCAACCTCCTTTGGTTAGGAGGACAAGCTCTACGGAGCAAAAGTGCTATAAGTAGCCAACCTCCTTTGGTTAGGAGGACAAGCTCTACGGAGCGCTCTACGGAGCAAAAGTGCTATAAGTAGCCAACCTCCTTTGGTTAGGAGGACAAGCTCTACGGAGCGCTCTACGGAGCAAAAGTGCTATAAGTAGCCAACCTCCTTTGGTTAGGAGGACATGCTCTAAGGAGCCAAAAAGTTCTAAAGAACCCTACTACTCCTTTGGCTAGGAGGTATACACCAGCATGATCAACTACGGTTGGTAAGACTTTATATATTCTCGCATTACAACTTATGTTGGTCGGGAGGTAACATTATTACAAAAAGTTCTTTAAAGAACAAAATATTCCAAACTATACCAAGTATGGTTGGTCGGGGATAAAAACCCATCAACTGTAGTTGGTCGACAAACATTATTTATCCACCTTGGTTGGTTGGAAACACTTTGAATAAATTATACTCATTACTTTATTATTAAGTGATCGAGCAACATTACTAATACTTATAATTTTTTTTGGTCGATGAACCATACAATATTGTTATGCAAGCACAAATAATAAAGTGTTTGATATTTACAAAACAATAGCAAATTCAAATTTGCGAACAAAAATGAAATTCTTTCACTGAATTCAAAATGAATTATGCAAATTTATTACATTGATATTAAATTGTGTACTAACTATTACATTGAGATTCCTACTCTATTGGTTTCTCTCCCTCTGATTTTGAAACAGGTTCCTCGCCAGCAGGAAGATTATCCAAAGCATAATGGGAATTTTATGAAGTTAAGATATTTCAGTATTCTGATGTTCATCACAGATGGTCTGTCCGAGCAACTCTTGCTCGTCCCCGAGCAGCTCTTGATCGTCCCCGAGCAGAGTCCACCACTAGCTCACAGAATGCAGTAGGTCGGCTAACAAACCAATCAACATACTTGAAGATTATGATAAGCTACAAACGGCATCATATGTCGTCCAGGAGATAATGCCCTTTATGTCCAACAAATCAAGAAGGTAGATCAAGAATTTCACGAGCACCGAGCAACACTGCAAAATAAAATACTCCATCCTTTCAAGTAAACCATCAAGCATGAAGCATTGGGGGCTTCTGTTGATACCAAATTTAATCTGCTGACGTGGACTAATCATACGAAGACACCTGGCTATCTACATGGCAACAACAGACCTCTCCGAGGAACTCACAGGCTCCGAGGAACATACCTCTCCGAGGAACATACCTCTCCGAGGAACTCTTGAATACCAGGAAGATCAACATACCCGAGTTACTCAGACGGTCCGAGCTGCATCTCGGCCACAGCATTGATTGCCAGATAACGAACAGTCCAACTGGTTCATTAAATGATTATCCTTGACGCACAAGTCTAAGGGCATTAAATGTATTACCCTTTCATATGTATATCATTTAATGTATCGACCCTTTCATGTACAGCCTCAAGGCTATAAATACCTTGTATCATCCTCATTCAAGGGGAGGGGAATTTCTTGAGAGAACTTGTAATCAAGAATTCCACAAACACTCAGCAATAACATAACAGTGGACGTAGGCTTTATTCCTAGCCGAACCACTTTAAAAATCTTTGTCTCATATATGTTTGATGTGAATGTTTATCTTCATCTTCAATCTCATCCTCATCATTTATCTGCGTCAACACTCACGATAACATCATTCGCCGCAAAGAGTTTCTTCCCGGACAAAAAGTGCTTCTCTATAACTCTCGGCTTCATCTCTTTCCGGGCAAGTTGCGGTCACGATGGTCTGGCCCGTTCGTTGTGAAGAATGTTTTCCCTCACGGAGTTGTTGAGTTAGACGATTTGAAAGGGGGAAATACATTCAAAGTAAATGGACAACGCCTAAAGCCATATCTAGAGGCGTACGTGGAAGAAGTCAACACTGTTTGGTTGTCGGACCCCGTTTACGGGGTAGAGTGAGCTGCTACAGTGAGGTCGTCGCACCCCCAATGTGTATGGGGTGAATTCTTATATATAGTAGACGAGAGTCGTGTGAGTCCCTAGGATTAGGGTACAATAAGGTGAGAGCATTCACATGTTTCAAGAAATTGAGTCAAGTTACATTAACCATAGTTATCGAGAGGGTTTTGAGTCCAAATTGATATGGAGCATGTTGAGAGTCGAAAACTTTCGGAGAAGAGCAATTGAAATTAAGTTAGGGGGAGAAATCCAGCTCAATGCAAGAACCGGATAGGTTCTTTTATTTTTGAGCCGGACCGGATCGGTTCATTTCTTTTAGAGCTGGATCGGTCCAGTGGTTAAATGGCTCAAAAATTAAAAGGACCAAACCGATTCGGTCCTGGAACAGCCGGATCGGTCTGATTTATGCAGTCTTTCCCCTTTCCCTAGGTGCACCCCCTTCTCCCCAATCCTTTCCCTTCCCTCCCAATTCGTCCAACCACACCCAACCCTTCAATTTCCCTCCCAAATACATCCCCTCTTTCCCTCCAAACCCTTTCCCTCCATTTCCAAAACCCTACCCACACTTCTCACCTATAAATATACCTCCAAATCCCCCATTTTGCTCCACACCTCCAACTGCATCCCTTCTCTTATCTCTCTCCCTAATTTTTTTCCAGCACCCTCCCCTTATCTCAATGGCCCAAAGAGCTGCCCCAATCAAATATGACTCAACTGAAATCCAAACCTCCGGCCATGGTGAATTCCGTTCCCGACAAGAGGAGCGTTGGTGCAATCATTTCTTTGGTCCGGATCGCAAACTCCAAATGGGGCGTGCAGTCCAATGGACGGGGCTGCCCAATTTCGTGACCGCCCTCTTCATGACTAGGAGTTGGTGTCGTTTCCTTAATGAATCGTACGAAGCGATTTGGTCCACCGAAGTACGATCTTTCTATGGATCCCTGGTTCGCACGGGCCAATTCTAGTACCAAGCCTATGTAGATGGTACCGTCATCCCTTTTTCTTTGGCCCTTCTCACGACCAAGTTGGGCGAATATGATGTTCCCAATGTTCATGACTACACATACCCAAGGAATGTCGCCCCGATAGCCAAGGACCTGATTATGGAGCGCATTTCCCCCGGCGTTACTGATCGTGTGGAAAACCGAGCGTCCGTGTAAAACGCTAGTCGTTGTTATCGGCTTCCAACCACAATGCAAAAACCTAAACTATAACTACACTCTTGTGGAGTATAGTGGCTAGTCTGGGTATCGAATCCTCAGGGAACTAGGACGAGTGAACGTAACGACGTTGGATAGACAGAGAAATCCTAACTTTCACTCTAAAGAAAAAGGAAAATTGATTTGGTTTTTTGGGATTGACTAAGCTAACTGCAATAATGAAATTATGATGAACAATGCAACTAACTAAAGTACCTAAATTATGAATGAAAAATTGAATCAAAACTTTTTAAACTTAAATGATGAGAAAACAGGACGGGAATGCAATCCCCCAACCCTAGTGTAGTGCAGTAACAACGTCAATCATAAATTTATCTGACTAATCAGACCCGGAATTTAGGACTTCCAAGCATTATGTATACGAGGTTCAAGCCCGCGTCATACATAATCTGAGGATGAGTAAATCGGTATCGCGGTAATTGCACTCAAATTGTACTCTAAATCATCACGAGTACCCAAAGGTAAATGAGATATAAAGATCCACAATTATTATGTAATTACGCGATACGATCAAAATCAATCGTTAAATTCATCGGATGAACGTTATGCACATGCACTAACACATCAGGTTGGGTTCATGCATCCCAACCTTTAAACCCTAGCCGGACATGTTAAACTGACTAACGCATGAAATAGTAACGTTGCATGTGGAAGAATTCATGATAAAACTAGATTGAAGCATGTAAATACGTATTATGAACGCAACAATAAGTTGAATCGAATACAGAAAATAAACATGCAAGAATAATGACAAGAATTCTGAACTTCGAATTAAAACTTGAAAAACAAACCCGTAATGATTAAATCTTGAAGCAATTAATTCCCTTGATGTTCCTAGATGTTTTTCTCTTTTTCTCTCTATCAAAAACTGACTAAAACTATCCCTAATGGCTGCCCCTAGGTTGTTGGCTACGTTCCCTACTATTTTTAAGAGTTTTAACCTAAAAGGAGTCTTGGGAACCAATCAGATTTGGGGAGCAAATTCGCGCATCAGGGACCCCGAACCGGTTCGCATGTACCCCGAACCGGTTCGCCCCTCAAACCGGTTCGGCCTGGGTTCGCGAATGTGTGCTGGCCTGGAGTGCTACACTTAGATTTTTTTCTTGCTTTCTTTTCTTCCTTTCTTGGATTTTTCTTCAACTTCAACTGAGCATAACTCATCAACTGTAGCTCGGATTTGGGTGATGTTTCTTCCAGTGTTCCCGTTGTTCCGAGCTCTTCAACTTTCCAGTTGACTTCTCCTTCCGGATCGGGCTGAAAAATTACTAAATTTCCCTTGAACTTGCCTTCTTAGCTTTTCTAGCATTGTCTTGCTTCCTCTTTTGCACTGCTTGCATAATTAACCTGTAAAACCAATAAGAGAAGCACAAAACACGAAATACTCGCCAACGAAGGTTAGTAGCATAAATGTGCATCAACTCCATACATGTTACATCACTCGGGTTCACAAATACACTGAAATTAGGGGAATAAATATACAATATTTATGCCCAATCAGTTGCATGGAGGGGGGAGACTGTCCCTGTGGCCCGACTGAACGAGAAAGCACGCCTCACATTCCAAATTGTGGGTGCTAACATTTTGCAAACGTCCAATGATTCCGCGATGCATCCCTGTCAGGCCACATTGACATACCACCTCTTCGATCCCAACACTCCAATTAACCTGGCTCGCACCCTCTACGCTGACATTCTCGTTGCAGCCATGGATGAGAGAGGTGAAGCACCACTTCCATATGCACGCCTGATTACCTCGATTCTCAAAGATGCTGTCATTGAGACCCCGCTAGACCGTACTCACCTCCTGGTCCCTTTGGACAGGGAACCAGCATGCGGAGCTCCAGACAGCTGGCCATCATTAGGACAAGGCGCGAAAGTGATGACGAGGACGATGCTTCCTCGAGTGAGAAAGAGGAAGAAGAAGAAGAAGCAGGTGCTGATGTGGAGATGGGAGACGTGGGTTGGGATGAAGAGTCGGCCGAAGAAAAAGACGACCCTGATTTCAAATGGGCGGGTAGCGACCTCACTAATCGTATGTCGGCCCTCGAGACGAGATTCGACAATTTTATGACCGACTACCAGCGCGATACAAGTATGATGTTTTGTTTCCAAGCGGACTTGTACAGATGCCAAGGGGATCCAAACGAGCTATTGCCATCCTACTTTTATTACCCTTATGGCCCCGACACACCCAACTCTTCCCACCCACCGCCCCAGTGACGCTTTGTTTGTTTGTGGCAGTTTTTAGTTGTTTCCCTTATTCACATGGTTGTATGCTCCTTCCTGTTATTGTACGACAGTCCTGTTATATAAAAATCTGCATTTTCTCCATTTGCTTGTTTTATTTATCGCACTTCTTATTTTGCCTTGTTTAGCTTTTCCTCCTTTTTGCTTAAGGACAATGCAAAAGTCTAAGTTAGGGGGTGTCACAAGTGCGTTTTCCTAAAACTTCACAAATTTTCAAAAATGCCCAAAAATAATTTTAAAAAAATCATAAAATTTTGAAAAACCTAAAAATATTTTGTTCAAAATAAATACAAATTAGAATTCAATTTTTTTTCGAAAATATCATTAAAGTCGGTTTAAAGTCTCAAATTGTAAAAACACAATACACAAATCCGAAATTGACCAAAGATGGAAATTGTGCGAAAATTGACGACTTAACGAATAAGTGTGGAGATTAACAAAACCCGGTGAGATTTCGAGCCTATCGATCTTTTTGAGTTTTTAAATCAATCTGAGTTAATGGTTAACTCATAGTTCTAATTCGGCGTTTTAAATAAGTCATTGATGATCTCAATTCTTTATTTTGATCGGTTGTGGAATATGTGTGTGATATTGCCTCGAAAAGTGCACTACAAATCTCTAAATTAAATTAATCTCCAGACGCATATGGTAAAACAACTCGCATTTGGACAATGAAGTAGGCCATCGTTTGTTACCCAAAAATATTAGCCATAAAAAGATGTGAAAAATTATCCCTTTGATAACCCAATTGAGCCGAATAAAAGTTATCCTTTTCGTTTGGTAACCCGAAAAACCCAAGTAGCCCGAAATTGTGAAAATTGGTAATGTCATCATTAAAGTCCGGAAAGTGCATAAGAAGGGGCAAGAAAAAAATAGAAATGCTCAACAAAAATAGCAAGAAAAGAAAAGAAGTGAAAAATAGAAAAAGAAGAAGAAAATGAGCAATAGCCCGAAAAAAGCACAAATGGACATCATAAATGAATTTTTCAATTCTGAAATTTTTAAACTTTTTCAATTTTACCCAATACACCATATAACCTGAAAAAGTCTTAACCGAGTCCAAATTGCGAAATTGGTTATTGTGTGGAGAGCTAAGATACAAAAAGATAATAAAACAGACAAGACGTATGTATAAGAGGCAATGTTCCCATTTTTCAAACTATATTCCGTTGATGAGATCCAATCACTATAAAATTTACGTCTTTCTACTTGTGTGCGTGAACTTGGTTCCAATACATTTACTCTTATAAATCATGCACACCGAGAGAATAGCCACAATCCAAGTGATTCGTTTGTAAGTGCATCCCGTGCGATTTTGAAATCAAAACGAATTTTCAGATAAGTAACGTAATGATCAATCGGTGGAAATCCGCGGTTAAATTTTTCGGCTTCGCACACACGCACTATGATTTGAGACTCTTGAACGTGACTTGATGATGATTATTTTCTGGGAAAGTTTGAATGATACAGTTTTTGCGTATTTTGAGTTTCTTTGAGTCGAATTTTGTGGGTATATTCTCTGCAAACCCTCACGAGACACAACTCGTCCTACTAGGGTAAGCTAGGGGTTTAAAGGCTTATTGCATACGCTAAATGCAATCGCTTGCCCGTGAAAAAGGTATTCTATCCCAATAAAATGATTTTCAAGAGTTGAGCCTTGCTAGGATTCTTTTACATTGCTTGGGACACGCAAAGTTCAAAGTTAGGGGGATTTGATTAAGCATAAATTCATCCAAATTTATCTTTTTAATTTAGTTACTTTTAGCACCTCGAACAACGTAATCGATTTGATTTTATCTCATACTCTTGCTACTGACTTATTCCAACGAGTACACCGAGTTTCTGGTATTTCGTACTAATTTTACAGGTATTTGATGTCAATAAAAGAAAGAAACCGAAATAATCGAGAAAGAACAGAAGGAAAGTCAAAAGGGCAAAGTTATAATTTTTACCTGGAATTCGAAAGAGGCATCTAAAGAAAAGTTAAAGATATGAAGTTCACGAGTACATAGGAAGAAATGACACCTCAATCAGAGTCTCGGTGTGAAAGTTACAGGCAGCCAAAGGTAGAAGAAAAAGTCAAAGGAAATTCAGACCGATCTGAAATGAAAACTTCCAGAGAACCCCGGATGAAGACGGATCGAAGCTGAAGGAAAATAAACGAACTAATCCAGATTCAAGCCAAACCGAACCGAATGAGTACCGGACCGGTCCGACTGTCGAATTTTGATTTTTTACTCTTCCTCTAATGGAGAGTCCTAGTTCAGCTAAAACTCTTGGAGCCTTGTAGGGTATTTAAACCCGATTTATTATCATTTTAAAAAACGAAGAATTTATCTAATTTTCCATTCTTTTCAGTAAAACCCTAGTTTGAAGATTGGTTATAATTTTAATTTCAAGATTGAAGATTGTTCAAATTTTTGTGATTACAAGTAATTTTAATTGATGCTTTTAGTGTTTTGGTAAGATTAATGATTAATTTCTTCTGTCTAATCTTCTTTCTACATCATTCTATAATTTTCCCTTAATTCAATTATGATTTCCTGCAATTCAAAAATCATTTTCCTTAATTTCAGCATGTTAGGCTAGATTTTCTAAGGTCGGGATGCATGAACTCAACCTGATGTGGTAGTTGCATGTATATAAAATTAATCCTCTAAATTTAATGGTTTATTACGACCGTATTACATAGAAATGCGACAATTATAGATCTTTGGATCTCGTTTGCTTCAGGGTAACCGGGATGCTTCAGAATGCAATTCGAGTGTAACTATTGCAGTACCGATTTACTCATCCTCTGATTAAGTATGGTGCGGGCTTGAACCTCATATACGTAATGCTTGGGAGTACTACATTCTGGGTCTAATTAATCAATTAAATTTACGATCAGTTTTATACCATCAATACACTAGGGTTGAGGGATTGTATTCTCATCCTGTTTTCTTCATCAGATAGTTCAAGTTTCAGTTCAATCATTATCAGTAATTTAGGTAATTTAGAATAGTTGCATTTCTTTCATAATTTCAAAATTGCATTTTGTTGTAGCCAATTCTCAAAACAAATCATCTTTTCCTTTCTTTTTAGAGGCAGAGTTAGGATTTATTCGTCTATCCAACGTCGTTACAATTCCATTGTCCTATTTTTCTGTGGATACGATCCTAATTTACCGGGTTTATTACTAACGCGACAGGATTGCACTTGAGCCTGGAGAGAACGCACATTATAAACACTTTCTGAGTCGCGTCATTTGTATTCCTTTTCCTTTGCAAGTCATGTTGGCTTTCTATATAAAATTCTGCATTTTTCGTATTTGTTCGTTTTATTTCTTCGCACTTTTAATTTGTTTTGAGTTAGATTTTAGTCTTTTTTGCTTGAGGACAATGCAAAAGTCTATGTTAGGAGGGTCACAAGTGCGTCTTTCTAAAACTTCACAAATTTTAAAAAATGCCCAGAAATTTAAAAAAAAAATGAAAAATTTTGAAAAATCCAAAAATATTTTCATTCAAAATAAATAAAAATTGGAATTTAAAAGTTTCAAAAATGTCACAAATATTTTGTCTCAAGTTGTAAAAATCAAATGCACAAAGACAAAATTGACCAACGATGGAAATTGAAAGAAAATTGACGACTTAACGAATAAGTGTGGAGATTAACCAACCCGGTGAGATTTCGAGCCTATCATTTTTCTGAGTTTAAAAATCAATCCGAGTTAATAGTTAACTCAAAGTTCTTTTCATCATGTTAAAATGTCATTGATTATTTCTATTTTGTTGCTTTGATCGGTTAAGGGAATAGTGTGTAATGTTGCCTTGAAAAATGCGCTAAATATATCTCTAAACTATATTAATCTCGAAACGCATATGGTAAAACAACTCGCATTTAGACAATGAAGTAGGCCATCGTTTTTTACCCAAAAAGATTAGCCATAAAAAGTCGGAAAAAATTAACCTTTTTGCAACCCAAATTTGAGCCAAATAGTTTTTCCTTTCGTTTGACAACCCGAAAAACCCACATAAACCCGGAATTGTGAAAGTTGAAAATCC
Organism: Sambucus nigra; assembly: GCA_949130495.1. Classification (NCBI taxonomy): domain Eukaryota; kingdom Viridiplantae; phylum Streptophyta; class Magnoliopsida; order Dipsacales; family Adoxaceae; genus Sambucus; species Sambucus nigra. The sequence continues at coordinate 383,153,533 of OX422224.1, forward strand.
AAGAAATAAAGTCCGAAAAGTGCAAAAAAAGGGGCAAGAAAAAAATTAGAAAAATGCTCAACAAAAATAGTAAGAAAAGAAAAGTGTGAAAAGTAGAAAAGAAGGAAAAATGATCAAAAGCCCAAAAAAGCGCTAACGGACATCATAAGAAAATTTTCCAATTCCAAATTTCCCCACCATTTCTATTTTACCCAAATACACCTTAAACCCAAGAAAGTACTAACCGAGTCCAAAATGCGAAGTCGGTTACCGCGTGGAGAGCTAAATCACAAAAAGATAATAAAAGAGATTAACGGTGTGAATTAGCGGTAATGTTCTTGTTTTCCTATAACCGTAATTCGATGATAAGATCCAATTACCATACAAATCTTCGTCTTTCATAATTGTGTGCGTGAACTTGTGTTCCATTACATCTACTCTTTATATCACGCACACCGAGAGAGATAGCCACACTTCTGAGAGATTCATTTGTGAGAGAACTCTGTGAGCATTTGAAATCAAAGAGAATTTTAGGAAAGTTACGTAATGTTTAATCTGTGGAAATTGGCGGTTCGATTTTTGGCTTCGCACAGACACACTATGGGTTCGCACACACACAGTTTGTAGGGAGTTTAAATTATACAATTTATAAGTACTTTGAACTTTCTTTGAGTCTAGAGAAATGAATTTTATGGGTATATTCACGGCAAATCCTCACGAGACATAACTCGTCCTACTAGGGTCACCTAGAGGTTTAAAGGCTTGTTGCATACGCTAAATGCAACCGCTCGCCCGCGAAAGAGGTATACTATCCCATTCTAGAGTTGAATCATGTTTTGATTTTTTTTACATTTCTCGGGACGATAAAAGTTCTAAGTTAGGAGGGTTTGATTAGGCTTAAATTCTTCTGAATTTTCCCCTTAATTTAGAGGCTTTTATGACCTCGGACAATGTAAAACGAGTTGAATTATCTCATATCATTGCTAATGTCTTCGTCTAACAAGTATCCCAAGTTTCGTGTATTTCTTATTGATTTTGCAGGTATTTCATGCAGAAAAAAAAATAAACAAACAAACCGGAAGAAACAAGAGAGAATAAAGAAGAAAAGTCAAAAGGGAAAAAGAATAATTTCCACCTTGAATCCGATCAAGGACCCAAAATAAAAGTCAAAGATCTCGAGTCTACGAGGGCGTAGGACGAAACGACGTTCTAGAGTAGAAGTAATGAAGATTCAAAGATGTGAGATAATCATGATAATTTGAAGAGATAAAGAAGAGAAAATGAGAAGAATACCCGGATTGATCCGGACCTCATAAAAAAAGGATAAAGCCGAACCTCCTAAGTCACTGTAAAAGTATGTATCTATCGGATCGATCCGGTCCTCATAAAAAAGGGATCGATCTAGTCCCCCAAGTTCACTGAATAAAGGCATATCTACCGGATCTATCCGGGTGAAATAAAAAAGGGATCAATTCGGTCATCAGGCGGATCGATCCGAAATGTCCCGATCGGATCGATCCGGGGTTTGAGATTTGGGAATATCTTCTTCCTGCTAGAGTCTTCCATGACTCAAACTCTTGTATTTTTCATAGTGTATATATTTTAAACTCCTCACAAATATTAAAGGAGCTTCTAATTCATTTTAGAGAAGCCTTGTACCTAGTTTTGAAGAAAGAACAACAGAAACCCTAGTTTTCATTTAGAAGTGATTCAAGTTCTGCAATTCAAGTAAATTCGTTCTAATTCTTATTTTCATAATTGCTTTAATTAATTCATTAGTCAATAATTTCATTCTTCATAATTATAAGTTGCTAGTTAAGATGTCGTCTTTCATTAAAACCACGCTTTCTTTTAATCTGACTATGTCCAGCTAATTTTCTAAGGGTTGGGGTGCATGAACCCCACCCGATGTAATTCACGATAGTGGAAATAGACTTTTGAATTAAAATCTTAGATGAATCGTATTGCGTAATTATTGCAACCATCGTAGGACTTTTGATCTCGTTTGCCCTAGGTAATCGGGATGCTTAAGAGTGCAACGCGCGTATTAGTTAATGCGACATCGCTTTACTCGTCCTTTGCTTACATACTGTGTGGGCTACGATCCCTCATATGTGTAATAGTTAGGAGTACTAAAGACCGGGTTTATTTAAAATTCTAATTCCAAATCTAGTATCCTACGAAGTGAATTACTAGGGTGTGGGGGATTATAACCCGACCTATTGTTCTCATTTCATAGTTAAACTTTTAGTCCATTTCTCATAAGCATTTTGTTTAAGTAGTGCAGTTGCATATTGTTAGTTCTTAGTTTCATTAGTTAATTATTCTCAAAATTGCATCTAGTTGTTGTTCCATTTCCCCAGAATCACCTTTTCTTCTTTTTAGAGTCAAAGCTAGGATTGTTTCAATCTTTCCAACGTCGTCACGACATAGTTCATCATGTTTCCCTGAGGATCGATACCCGACTTACTATAATTATTACTTGAGCGATAGGCTTGCACTTGAGCCTATATAGCACGCACACTAGACACATTTGTGGTCGCGTTATTTCGTGACTTTTAACCCTCAATAGCATCATCCATGAGAGCCTCCGTCAAGTACTGAGCCTATAAAAGAAAAGAAAATATGTGATAAAAAGTCATGTAAAAGAAAAAGAAACTATTGGAGAAAAAAAGTGTGAGGGTAACCTTGCCAAAAATATGGACCAATTCCTTCGAATTTGTCGAGGTCCCCTGCCCCTCAGCATGGCCACCATTGCATAACAATTGGGTTTTATCATTGATGTTAAAGCCTCCACTGCGGAGTCATATGAGTTCATATCCTCATAAAAGGAGGGACTAATGTATTTTTTACCTCGTAGAACCTTATCCCTCCTTCTTCCCTTTTAGTTGACCCCTTGGGTTGGTCAGAGACCTAAGAGGTGCCTTATTTGCCTACCTCCTTCAGATGATATACCACAACTTCTTTGCCCTTTCGTAGGGGACCATCGGAATTTTCCTTAAACTTTTATGCCATAGGATGTAAATCCTTTAGAATTGAAGAACCAATCCAATGTCTAAGAAAAGAGGTAAATGTAGGGAAAAAAGGCTGAGAAATTTAGTAGGAGATCAATCGGAGTTTAAGAAAACTACCCCTTAACAATGGGTATAACTTACTCAATACTAGGAGGAAACTCAACTCTTCTTTTATCTTTTTCTTCATTTTATCTTTATCTTTATCTTCCTTGGCTTCATAGGCCTCAAGAACTTAAGATGTAACAGCACTTATAAGTTTCCACTTCTTAAGAACTAAGGCAAATGGCTCAGCCCCCATAAACTCCCGAACCACCATTTTAGCGACCTTAGTCCATTATTAAAGAGTTGATTGGGGGTGATAGAGGCCTCAAAAGTAATGGGGGGCAGCTTAAAAGCCTCACGTGTTCGATCTTCCAGCTCTTTATTGAGGTCAGACGACACTGCAGATGGAAAAGTGTTAATACAACTTTAATCAGAGTTCAAAAGATGAGTTCATCCACAAGTTCAAAGGTAAATGCTATCTTACCCACGACTGAAGGACAACACGAGAAGGTTGGGCAACCTATCTTCTCCACTGGGTCGGGGGTGGCCCAAGATCCCTCAATGAAAAAGAACATATCCTTCCATTTATTGGGGGCAATGTGCTTGTCCTTAATGAAAACCATTGTAGGCTTACGGGCAAAATACTTCAACCCTCTATCCTTGGGTTTACTTTTCTCCTGAACCCTATAGAGTTTGAAAAACTAGGCTAGAGTGACATCATATATTCCCCTGCTAGACTCTCAAAAGGATAAAACTATAGACACAAGAGACCTCCAAAAGTTCTCCACCAATTGAAAAAAGAGTTATCCCTATGGCCTTCAAAATTCCCACCACTAGTAGAGGTAGTGGAAACCTGGCTCCACAGAGAAAGAAGCACTCTTTGAAGCAGACATATTTAAAGACCAAAGATCATGCTCTTTCTTCAGGCTTTGCAAATCTTAGAGTAATGGACTCGGGGATTTGATACTTTTCCATGATCTCCATCAGGTACTACTCAGTAATCCATAAATCCACTTGGGCACCTCTAGTGAAATTGGGGTTGTTTGGTTCCTGATAGTTGATCACCTGAGTAGACACTACACCATTTTGGCCATATTATCACCATCAAAGAACATAAAAAATTTAGGCGTGATAACTCCATATGTCACTGTCCTTGATTTTGATAGCACCTCTTTGTCATAGTCCCTTTTTCACTGAGGATAACACATATAAACTAAGGTGGCCAAGACTTATCATGGTATGGATCATGAAAACACAATAGCTATCACGGTCATGTCACGATCCTTCACCATGATAAGATATTGGTTGTCATGGTGTTATCACGATCAAGTATTATGGCAAGACTAAGCTCAAGCGTGCACAAGTTTAACTTTTGTAGTACACACGATTGTATGTAGTGCTAAATATATGCGCGGCCTTGCACATGGTTTAAATAAAAGCCATATGAATGCCCCTTATTTTTGTCATGACTTTTTCATGGTCTTTAACCATGATAGAAAGGATTTATCACGGTCAAGAACTATGAAAAAACTATAGGACATGAAAAAAATATTATTGGGCAGTAGCTACTGCCTAACAGTAAACCTGTTTAAAAAAATTCATGGGTTTATTCAAACCAACATCAACACAATCAATAATATAATACGACATAACAATGAAATCAAAACCAAAATACAACAATTCCATATATCAAACTAAGCTAACGTTTCAAGTTAACTACATCAAAACATTACAAGTTTAATTATATCAACCAAGTTTTTATAAATGTAACATCCTACAAAAACTTAATAAGGCTCAAGGAGAAAAGTCGATCAAATGATGTACGCCCCTAACTTGTTGTCAATATGTCGATCACCAGCTTGTTGGCCTAACTATAATACCTCATCCTCTTTTCCCACCATAATCTCAGTAATCCGAACATGAGATTTAAAATGCTGCAGTGGGTGGTTGTGCACCATGGCACCCAAAGTGATGCTCATATTGTTCACTCACTTAGAAATGCGATCGCCTCCACATTTGTCAAAGATATACACTCTCTCTCCAGCTGGCGCAAATGAATTCGATATAGTTGGGTTGGGGGTAGAGTACATTTCCAATGGGTATGATGAGTTTATTGGATTCGTTAAGGGGGATGGATTAGTGGTCCCCCCATCTGCCTTATCCTTTCTATTTCCTTTTTCTTGTGCCTTCCCCTTCCCCTTCCCTATATCCGTGATAACACATTTGACCCATTCAAAATTTGGTTCATCATTTTTTTAGAGATTTTCAAATTCAAGTCCATGTCTTCTTTATCACAATCAATCTTAGAGGACAACCCATTCTGACTGCAAGCAATGCCCAACAACTTCAACTTTCCTATTCGGGAGCTGACATGAAATATCTCGTATTTTAATTGCATTAGTTTAAATTAGAAAAATGTTATATATGCCTATATATGATTATATTTGCATGTGATGTCACTATTTATATGTGTCGTGCATTGTATGTATTATATAATTCAAAATTGAAATTGGACTTAATTTACAGTAAGTCACTAATTAAATATTTGGCAAGACTATATATTATGGGCGACTATGAAATGGTTAGGGAGTTAGTATCGAAGGGTTCCATTTTTGGATTATCCCCTCGATATCTGGTTCCATCTACCGTGAAGTAGTTTTCTATAATGTCGTGTTACGATAAATTAATAAATAATTTGATGATTGATTTTCGATTCGTATCAGATAAAATAATTTTTGGTGGTGTCGCATAATTCGAGTGGATGTTCAGGCCATTTAAAATGTCCGTTTGGAACTTAAAATAATGGGTTTAAAGCCCTATGGGTTGGTACATATCTTGGGTATAGTTTTGGACCTATTGGAATAGTATTTAGGCTCGTTGCGTTTATGTTTATATGGGCCCTATACCTAATTTAATTGATAAAAAGTTTAAGAGGTCATTAGGGTTAACCTAATTTATCCTAGAGGCTAAGGAGAAGATCCATAAATCTATAAAGGAAGCACTCAAGATGAGAAGATAATTTGGGGGAAATTATCTTGGATTCATCCTAAAATCACAAGGCAAGTGTAATTATATTAAAGATTTAATTTAGAGTTTAAATTATAGTGATAACTACCCATTTGATTTTATAAATTTCATATTTAGAATTTTGATTTACATTAATTAAGTAATCTAATTCATCTAGGAATTGAACACTTACTCCTTTATTCATATGATAAGGAAATTAGTGTTAAATCCCTTGAATTGTATTAATTTATGAAAAATATATAGTTATAATCATATAACACTGAAAAGCCATTTGTTTTATTCATCAATTGAACTAAATTTGATATCAATTTGACACTTTATAATACTACGGTTCATACTTCAAATTTTGGGAATTTATCCTCATATTCTTATTAAAATTGAAGATAACTCATAGCTATGGGTTGTTTATATAGTTAAATAACTTATATTGGATGGAGTATGGGATTGGAGCTATGTAGAGATTCAAATTTAGGAGCTTTTATTTGTTAATGGAAGATTTGGAGTGTTGGGGAAGACACGGGGTTAATCTCATTCAAACGAGATTTGTATCTCGTTTGAATGAGATTTGAGGACTCATTCGAATGAGATTTTTAACATGTTTGATCGAGGGTATTTTTCTTATTAGAACGACTGTTTTAGGTCGTTTGAACGACTATCCGTTTAAACGAGTTTGGTTCAATTTGGAGAATTAATCATTAATTAAAACAAATTAATTAATTTAAGAATTCGGACTTATGCACCTTTATATGTGAGCATACCATTTATTAGTACGTATTAGGATCGTACATATAGTTCAATTTTCTCGTAAATGTTGGACTTGAACGTATGTGGATATTAGTCCAAATTTCTTGTACATGTTGGGATTGTACTTATAAGGACATTATTCCAAATTTCTGGTACATATAAGGATTGTACTTATATGGATATTAGTCCAAATTTCTTATACGTGTTAGGATCGTATTATTACTTAATATTTTATATGAGATGAATAATAATTACATACTGGTCTTATATGAGATTAAGATTAGACACATGTGATTTTTAGGATTGTTTGGGTTAGGAATAACTTAAAAACAACTAAAATATGGGAGGAGGATGTGTAGTTATTTATTGTAGCTCAAATTTGGTTAAATCTTTATTCTTCGTAGACTTTCCATTTACGTTGTTATTAATTATATTTTTCAGGACATAGGCCGAAGTTTTCGCCTCAGCCCTGATTCAATTATTTTCTCTCTTATTCAGTTGCTGCTTATTAGGATGTAACTATCGAGACTGCGTGGTCACTCTCTCATTTACACTTAATTTCAATTGTGTTAAATTTATGTTGGTCTTTCTTTATTTGGGTGTTTAGTTGTGCTAAAACAATAGTATTAGCAGTATTGGATTTTTAATAGTGTCATGGTTATGTATCCGATGTGTATGGATTTTTATCATAGTTGTATGCAGTTATTAGTCTTATAATTTACTTTATGTCCATTATGCTTAAAATTATATTCAATTGTTTTATAATTATATATTATTTACTTTGGACCTTATCATTCTAGTTTAGATTTTACTGGGTGTCACATAACACCCTGAGTACAAACTTTTTTTTTATCTTGGCTCAGCACTTAGCTCAGTGCATTCGTACTCATGAATGCTTTGTCAACATCACACTAGGTGTTGTGCATCGCCTTTAGCCTCTTCTGAAATAGTATGAAAACACGTTATGAACTTTGAAAAGGAATATTAATAAACAATATGAAATTGAAAATAGAATTTCAGTTATAACTTACGATAGTCTCGGTGACTTATGGATTAGTAGCGCTGCCCTTCTTCGTTCGGATCATTATATAGGAGTCAATCATATGTGTCTTTCCCCCGAGCCACTCCCAGACTCCTGTAAAATTCAACCAAATTAAGTAAAAATGTAATTTAAAGAAATTTAATTACCATCCTAAACAAAATGTAATTTAAAGAAATTTACTTACCATCGTATGTTCCACCTTTGTATAAGATATCCGCCCTAAGTAGTGTACATCCACCTTCTTTGACCAGTTAGTCCTCATTGAGCCACATGAGAATAACTATCTCTTGAACGTCTCGTTATCCATAAACTTATGCCAGTTGGCCAATATGATTGGCTCATTCTCCAGGTTTTGCAGCACAGACTCTCGATTCTTTCTGAAATAACGACCATACGGGTTCTTCTTCCATGTCTTCAATTCCCGTTTACACCAGCCAATGTACCGCCACATCATTCTGGGGACAAGTTGAATTAATGCTGTCCAACAAACATATAATATAAGAAAGTTAATGAATTAACATTAAAAACCATAATAATAAAATCTTATATGAAAGTCAAATATCTAATATAAATATTGAGATTTTTATACCTTTAAGTCCCCCCAAACGACCATCTTCAGCTCCACAGGCACGATCCTCCAATCATCGTACCCGGGACCAAAAGTTGATTTCAACAACTCTAAAACCCTCATTTGTAGACTAGTATTGTTTTCAACTACGCTTTCGTACTTGTTGAACTTGAGGGGCTTATTCTTAGATGATCCCTCGTCAAACCCGTTTTTCCCAAGGTCCAATTTACTAATGTAGACATATTCTACAAAAATTACTCTTTAATAGCATAATATATAACATAAATCAAATGAAAATACTCAAGTTCGGGACATAAAAATTTAAACAACAAAAAAACTATTCCATTAACTTGTTTTCATCAATGAATCAAATGGATATACTCAATCGGGGTATAAGAATCAAATGAAAATACTCACACGACTATACCGGTTGTAATTTACTTTTGAGATCCGCATTAGTATCATAATTTGCATTTTTGGGCAGTTTTAATATAACGACCAATATTAGAGTTAACGAACAATAAATTAATGTTTGGGATCCGCAATACTTTTAATAAACTATATATTAAAAATTACAAATTGAAATCCTTAATATATATTATAACCCAAATAACTCTACTCATTTAAAGTGTTTAGAAATTATTTGAAGTTTGAATTGTCATCCAAAATGAATTGATATTTGGTAGGAGTATCCAGTTCATCACGCTACTGGATAGACGCTTTGGCGAGTGTAAGATGACTGATCACGACTCGTTGCTGATATACTTTGAGTAAAACACTTGTTTGAATTTTTCAAATGCACGAACAAACAACTCGTCATTTATATACTCCTTTTTCTTCATCTTGGACAAGTCTACCATTATTAAATTAGTACCCAAATCAAATTTATAAGAATTTTTCCATTAGCTCTTACCAAATCACAGTAAAACACATCTTTATTATATATATATATATATATCAATGAGGTTTTTGTGTTTGACACTCACCCTGAAATATGTAAGAGCCTTCTACGAAATTTTGTTATTTTGTAATTAAGTATTTTGCTCATATAACCTCAACGAGAATACATAGTTGTTCAGTCGATACTTCTTATACTCGTGTTCCATGAAATTGGATCCAGTGGAGAGACGATCAATCTTTGACGTGGTATCACCCATCTTCAATAAATGAAATTATGGATTACATAAGTTCATTAGATACGTTTTAAAGCTAGCAATTATTTATCATTTAATGAGTTTCATTTGACGTAATAATTACCTTATGTGACACCCAAAGTCTAAATTATTTGTAAAATCGTCCTTCATATTTTATTGTGTCTGGACGCATTATATTTTCTACATTGAATGGTAAAATTTATTAAGAAGGTGATCAAGTATGTAAGATAACAACACGTAGTAAAATTAAAACATGAACTTACTTTCTCCATTCATCGACATATTCATTTGTTTCAAACATATAGCATGCCACTTGATTATATTATAAACTTGTCAGTTTAAGTCATTTTCCCATCACTTGACCACCCTCATCTGCTAACTCAACTGCATCATCTACAATGTTAAGGTCGGGCATATATTCCCTAATGAACATAAATTCCTCCACAGTAATGTATTCCTCCGTGATAGATTCTTCAATTTACCTCGTATTCTTAACATACACCGTGAAAAATTTCATCAACCTTTCAAATGGGTACATCCATCGATATCTTATTGGGCTACAAAGAAGCACCTCATCACATAAGTGAACCAAAAATCAAGTACTTATGTCAAAGAATGTTGGGGGAATCACTTCTCCAACACATAAGTTTCTTCAGCTAATGTTTCTTTTGCAGCCTCAATGTGCTTTAAGTTGACTACTTTTGCGCATAAAAGTGTGAAGCAAAGGATAATCTTCATGATAGCCCTTCGAAAATCCTTATGTTTAGATAAATAATGATTAAAAAATAAAGGGACGAGTTGCATGATCACATACCAATCGTGACGCTTGAACTTTTGTAGATCATGTGTGACATAGCTCACAATCCTTTGCAAATTTGACAAAAAATTAGAGGGAACTTTCAAATTATGTAGTGTGTCTAAAAGAACCTTTCTTTCCTTTCTTGTCAAAGTATATTCTCTACGGGTAATTATATTCCTCCTGCTATTATCTTCTTTTATCTATAATTGTGGCTTAGTTTTCAAAACATTAAGATCACGGCGTACCTTTTCTCCATCTTTCGAATGACTTCGACTTAGGCATGTGTTCATAAGATGTTCGATAATGTTCTTCTCAACATTCATGATATCTAATGCATAGCATACGGAGTTACCCTTCCAATACGAAAAGTCAAATAATATTAACCTCCTATACTACACCAAAAACAGAAATCTGGCACGGTTTAAAACTGTGCCAGAATCAGGTGTTCCAAAATGGCCATTTTTTTCTGGCACGGCTCAAAAGTGTGTCAGATTTGGCCAAACACGAACATTTCTGGCACACTTTTGGCACAGTTTTTAACTGTGCCAGATTCAGCACAGTTTAAAAAAAATTGGCACAGTTCAAAGCCGTGCCAAAATATGATACACTTTTGCCACGGTTTTGAACTGTGCCAAATTTTTTTATAAAAAGAAAAAAAATAATTATTTGAAAGCATAAAAATCACAAATTAAAAATATTGCACGTTGTTGATAAACTAATGTACATATAAACTTCAAAATATTACAAGTCTTTAATAGTTCACAGGCAAAAAAAAATTGGGCAGAGTTTCCTCTATTTTCTGGACATTTCAAAACCTGCTAATACAAAACCTGCCTAACATAAAGCCCGCACGGTCACAAAATATAATATTTAACTTACAAAAGCCCGCACGGCCATAACACAAAAAAATGGAATCATGAATAAACCCCTTGTTGTAAACCATTGAGTTCTCTGTGTGTTCCACGTGAATAAATGCCAACGACAAACTGTTATCCTGCAAAAAAAATAGCATACAAAAAAGATACGATAGTAGTAACCCAATAATTTACAAAAAAAAATTTACTCAAACTAAAAAATTACATATAGGAGTGAAAATTATCATCATATTCTCAAATCGGAAGACCCGGGACTACGCGGTCAGTTCCTATAAGTTACATTGGTCCCGTACGAGGTGTTCGTGTCTCCTACGGAGTCGTTTGGGGACTGGTTTGAGTTTTCACACTTTAACCGCTTGTTTTTAAGTTTAAGTGTTGATTTTTGCAAATTATCATCATATTCTCAAACCGGGATATCCGGGACTACGCGATCAGTTCCTATAAGTTGCATTGGTCCCGTGCGAGGTGTTCGTGCCTCTTACGGGGGCATTGGGGGATTGGTTTGAATTTTCACCCTTTAACAGCTTATTTTAAGTCTAAGTGTTATTTTTGCAAATTATCGTCATATTCTCAAACCGGGAGATCCATGACTACGCGGTCAGTTCCTACAAGTTACATTGGTCCCGTGCAAGGTGTTCGTGCCTCCTACGGGGTCTTTTGGGGGATGGTTTGGGTTTTCACCCTTTAACGGCTTATTTTTAAGTTTAAGTGTTGATTTTTGCAAATTATTATCATATTCTCAAATCGGGAGACCCGACACTGCGCGGTCAGTTCCTACAAGTTACATTGGTCCCATGCGAGGTATTCGTGCCTCTTACGGGGTTGTTTGAGGTCTGGTTTGGGTTTTCACCCTTTAACGGCTTGTTTTTAAGTCTAAGTGTGATTTTTACAAATTATCATCATATTCTCAAACCAGGTGACCTGGGACTACGCGGTCAGTTCCTAAAAGTTACATAGGTCTCGTGCGAGGTGTTCGTGCCTCCTACGGGGTCGTTTGGGGGCTGGTTTTGGTTTTCACTCTTTAACGGCTTATTTTTAAGTTTAAGTGTTGATTTTTGCAAATTATCTTCATATTATCAAATCGGGAGATCCGGGACTACATGGTCAGTTCCTACAAGTTACATTGGTCCCGTGCGAGGTGTTCGTGCCTCTTATGGGGTCGTTTGGGGGCTGGTTTGGGTTTTCACCCTTTAACGGCTTGCTTTTAAATCTAAGTATGATATTCATAAATTATCGCCATATTCTCAAATCGGGAGACCCGGGACTACGCGGTCAGTTCCAACAAGTTACATTGGTCCCATACGAGGTGTTCGTGCCTACTACGGGGTCGTTTGGGGGCTAGTTTGGGTTTTCACCCTTTAATGGCTTGTTTTTAAGTTTAAGTGTTGATTTTTGCAAATTATCTTCATATTCTCAAACCGAGAGACCCGAGATTACACGGTCAGTTCCTACAAGTTACATTGGTCTCGTAAGAGGTGTTCTTGCCTCTTACTGGATCGTTTGGGGACTGGTTTGGATTTTCACCCTTTAACAACTTATTTGTAAGTCTAAGTGTTATTTTTGCAAATTGTTGTCATATTCTCAAACCGGGAGACCCGGGACTATGCGGTCAGTTCCTATAATTTACATTGGTCCCGTGCGAGGTGTTCGTGCCTCCTACGGGGTGGTTTAGGGGCTGGTTTGGGTTTTCACCCTTTAACGGCTTGTTTTTAAGTCTAAGTGTTGATTTTTGCAAATTATCGTCATATTCTCAAATCGAGAGACCCGGGACTACGCGGTCAATTCCTACAAGTTACATTGGTCACGTGCGAGGTGTTCGTGCTTCTTATGGGGTTGTTTGGGGGTTAGTTTGGGTTTTCATCCTTTAACGACTTGTTTTTAAGTCTAAGTGTGATTTTTGCAAATTATCATCATACTCTCAAATCGAGAGACTTGGGACTAGGCGGTCAGTTCCAACATGTTACATTGGTCCCGTGCGAGGTGTTTGTGCCTCCTACGGGATTGTTTGGGGGATGGTTTGAGTTTTCACCCTTTAACGGCTTGTTTTTAAGTTTTAAGTGTTGATTTTTACAAATTATCATCATACTCTAAAATCGGGAGACCCTGGACTACGCGGTCAGTTCTAACAAGTTACATTGGTCCGTGCAAGGTGTTCGGGCCTCCTACGGGGTTGTTTGGGGGCTGGTTTGGGTTTTCACCCTTTAACGGCTTCTTTTAAGTCTAAGTGTGATTTTTGCAAATTATCGTCATATTCTCAAACCGAGAGACTCGGGACTAGGCGGTCAGTTCCAACATGTTACATTGGTCCCGTGCGAGGTGTTTGTGCCTCCTACGGGGTTGTTTGGGGTATGATTTGAGTTTTCACCCTTTAACGGCTTGTTTTTAAGTTTTAAGTGTTGATTTTTATAAATTATCGTCATACTCTAAAATCGGGAGACCCGGGACTACGCGGTCAGTTCTAACAAGTTACATTGGTCCGTGCGAGGTGTTCGTGCCTCCTACGGGGTTGTTTGGGGGCTGGTTTGGGTTTTCACCCTTTAACCGCTTGTTTTTAAGTTTAAGTGTTGATTTTTGCAAATTATCATCATATTCTCAAATCGGGAGACCCGGAACTACGCGATCAGTTCCTACAAGCTACATTGGTCCCGTGCAAGGTGTTCGTTTTTACAAATTATCATCGTATTCTCAAACCAGGAGACCCAGGATTACGCGATTAGTTCTTACAAGCTACATTGGTCCCGTGCGAGGTGTTTGTGCCTCCTAGGGGTCCGTTTGGGGGGTAGTTTGGGTTTTCACCCTTTAACGGCCCATTTTTAAGTCTAAGTGTTATTTTTACAAACTATAATCGTATTCTCAAACCGAGAGACCCGGGACTACGCGATCAGTTCCTACAAGTTACATTGGTCTCGTGCGAGGTGTTCGTGCCTCCTACGGGATCGTTTGGGTGCTGATTTGGGTTTTCACCCTTTAACGGCTTGTTTTTAAGTCTAAGTGTTGATTTTTTCAAATTATCGTCATATTCTCACATCGGGAGACCCGGGACTACGCGATTTGTTCCTAAAAGTTACATTGGTCCTGTGCGAGGTGTTCGTGCCTCTTACGGGGTCGTTTGGGGGATGGTTTGAATTTTGACCCTTTAACGGCTTATTTTTTATTCTAAGTATTATTTTTGTAAATTATCATCATATTCTCAAACCGAGAGACCCGGGACTACGCGGTCAGTTCCTACAAGTTATATTGGTCTCGTGCGAGGTGTTCGTGCCTCCTACGGGGTCGTTTGGGTTTTCACGCTTTAACGACTTGTTTTTAAGTCTAAGTGTTGATTTTTGCAAGTTATCATCATATTCTCAAACCGGGAGACCCGGGACTACGCGGTCAGTTCCTACAAGTTACATAGGTCCCGTGCGAGGTGTTCGTGCCTCTTACGAGGTTGTTTGGGGGCTGGTTTGGGTTTTCATCCTCTAACGGCATGTTTTTTAATCAATTTAGAACGTTTATTGATTTTATAAAATTTTGACATAGTTTCATTTGCTTATTCATTAAATCCAACCATTTTAACATTTGAAATAAACTCAACAGCAACAGCAAATTCCAAAACTAAACCACCAGCAAATCCCTTCCACCAATTTAACTAAATAAGCTCATAAAGTTAGCCATTTTATGTTTGGCTACTTGTCGCTATTTCAGACCATTTTTCTATTTAATGCTACTACAAATTTTAAGAGAATTTAAGACTTTGAGACTAACCAGATTTCATTTGCATTTTGATAGCCACCCGATGAACTCTTCGTGCCATGACTTCTTGAAAGTATCCCCTTTTGGTCCAACAATGTCTGCAAATTCTCAAATCTTCTATTCTGAGTGGCATTTAGTTGTTCATGAGACGATATCTTATCTTTCAAGTTTCTCAGCTCTTCATTATGAGACCGAGATTGTGCTATGACTGTTGAAGTGTCAGAAGACTTATATTAGAAGGTATGTCTTATAAAATACAAAAAGGATACAAGGGGGAAAGAACTGAAACATACACGTGTATCATTGCATTTATCATTCATCAAATCACCGTTTCTCTTACTCCAATGAGATGTCTTGAAGAATTCCACGATGCTAGGTTTCACATCAGTTTCATGCTCCTGAATTCCAAATCAATGAATGAAAGAATATAACCATACTAGTTGATGATGCGGGTAAAACATGTCTAATATACACAATGTCAAGAATATTATTGTGACACATAAATTGAAATCAAATTTAGCAAGGGAAAAATCAATTTGATAACTATATAACAAATTGTGCTTCGCTAAGATAAAATATTTGGTGTCAATACCAAGCTTCTTAGCCCCCTCATAGTGTGCTGTGTCGGCTTTGTTTTCTGAACAAAGAAAACAAAATTATTTCACTGACATTGTAATTCTCATTTTAAATAGAAGTATCACACCCTATGTTTATTTATGTACGCATTATTACACGTGTATATAACTTACCAACGCAATACGAGAATTGTCCAAGAGCATCAATAATTGACATTGACTTAATGTCTCCTACTTCAAGCAAAAGTTCATTTTAACCCAACAAAAGTATGAAGTCCTTCATTGTGCCACAGGTTGCATATAGTTATTAATTTACCTATAGCACCAATTCTATGATACAAACATCAGGTGGACGTTCTTCCCAGTCCACCTGTATAGATGTTACACGTTCAATCCAATCTTGAATGGCATCCATGATATAAGGTGAAACTTGAACAAGGGAAGTAACATGTGAGGACAGGAATATAAGTGGTTGAACAATATAATAGATACATTTCAGCGACACTGAAAGAATCGGAACAGTTTTTTCAAGATAATCCCCCTTTCTCTCTTTATCAATGACAGACTAACAGAGAAGAAAAGTAGTCAATACAATAAGTATAAAAAACATCAAGCCTATTGATCTTAAGAATTTCTATCAACATAGATTATAGATTATAGGGTAAGAGTAAGAAGACTTTCAACTTAACCCACTTGCTTTATTATTAGGAAAAAAACATGTAACTCGCTTGCGTGGTAAATCTTTTCGGTTGTGATATTATTATTACGTGTCAACTTGATATCTAGGAACCGCTCATAGTTCCTAAGGTCCAAGTCCACCTTCAGACACCTTCATTTCTCGGAATACCCCCACCCCCACCCCCGGATAGTAAAGATGGGTGAGCCATACATATTGTTTGATAAAATGACTCGACAACATAAAAAATAAGGAAAATTTATATTGGTGTAGACCAACATCTAATTTAATAACTAAATTTACATTACCAGTAAATAATTGATGGGGGGGAGAATGTAAACAAAGTGTATTTTCTTGATGCTCTCTCTAGACTACCACCCAAACCACACCAAAAATTTGGATCTAACTATGTTATGCCTGAAATGAAACTCTTTAGGCATGAATTAAAACAGTAATCTAATGCTACGATTATACACATTAGAATATTCAGTATCCTTCCCACACATGATATTCAAATCAGTAAAAGAACACCTTAAATTTATTGAAGATCTAAATTCGAACTCGTAGCTATGCAAACGTTAACACCAAATATAGATATCCAAAACATAAAAGATATGATAATTTCTTACCAAGATTGCAGTTATGCAAGCGTCAACACCAAATTTTTTTCCACTAAACACTTCACCTTGAATTTTAGCTTATGTTAGTATTAATTAAAAGCATAATCAACAAACTTTGCAAAAGACAAACACGCAAATTAAAAATAAACATTCCTAATCAAATAACCTTCGTCATTCCTTAAAAATAAACATACCTAAGTAAATACGATATCCATATGAACAACCCCAAAGCCATTCCCTAAAATGGCATTTAATTCAAAAAAAAATATGAAGACAAAAGCACACATCTTATAATGAATTCGCTATGTTACGCCCTATTCGCTATCCAATGTCGTGTTGTCTAATATTACGCTAGTGTGAAGTCGTTTATGAATTATGACAACTAAGGAAGAATCTGCCATAATAGCTATCATAATCACCTCCACCACAAAAGAACTTGGTTTCAAGTCACTGAGAATTATAAGAACCTGCATTATATGGCCCTCGACCCCAAACTGAGTGTTCCCTGGTTTCTGCTACTTTCTTCAGATTTTTCATCAATTACTTATCATAGCACTGCCAAGGCAAGAGATTTAAATGAGTTGAAGAATCACAGAGTATATTTAAGTGAAAAATTATAGGAGATTTAAATGAATTAAACAATATGAAATCTTCCATATTTCTCATTGTAAATATTGCAAATTAAACACACAATTTCATACTTTCCAACTTTTGGTAGTGTTTGATACCACATTTTTATAAAAATTGTTTCACCTCCCCTTGGATACAACTTGGTAAAGCTTCATTTTTTCTCAATTTCAATTGATAAAATTTCCTAACTTCCCCCACCCCAACCCAACAGGTTTATTTTTTCCAATATGTGTTAAAAACATAATTTTCACCACTACAATCAAACACACAAAGAGATGAAAAATAGTGAAAATAACAATTTTGTTAAGTGTTTTCTTTTTAATCTCCTAGGTATACCAATAAAATGCACCATTAATTTTGAATATATATATATATATATATATATATATATATATATATATATATATATATATATATATATATATATATATATATATATATACCTCGAATTCACCAATACCAGGATATTTCCAACCATGTTTTGCAGGATACGAGGGATACCGTAACTCCCCACATGGACCCAATCCAATTTCAATCTCAGATGGCCTTTTTCTGTATAACCCATAAATGGAGACATATAAAGAGAAAAGGGCATAATTAGAAAACAAATCTTTCAATTCACGCAAATGTAACCTAATTTCAACTTCTCAGAAAATGAACAAAGATATTTGATCAAAATCAAATGAAAAAGAAGTCAAACATGTTGGCTAGTAGAATCGAGTGGCAAGATTATACCAAGCATAGAATAATAGTTGATGGATTGGTTAGTTGACTTTATATCTCCATTGCAATCAATATATGAAGAATTTCAGTTATTTTTGTAGCATATGTCTAATCTCTTCCTCTAGTGACTGAAAACCACACAAAATTATAGAACTACTTGATGCTAATTAATCAATGAAACGGTCAAAATTAAAAACTGAGCAACCAATGTAATCTATTTAGATACATATATACAAGTTGGATATCAATTGGCAATAAGAAAGCTTTAGATAGCTTATGCCCAAACTTTAAAGAAATAGAAGTAGAAGCAGCAGACAAAAAACTTACTCGGGAGAGGGGGAGAGCTGAGCGGAAATACACATTGCTTTTTAAAAAAAATACACTCATTGCTTTTAAAAATAATTACCTGAGCCGGAGAGGGAGAGATGAGCGGAAATAGATACTTGACCGTAGAGCTGTGCGTGGAGAGAGAGGGAGAGACCTGGCATGTTCGTAGTAAACGAGGTGGATCGAGCAAGTAGGGCCGACTGAGATGGCAGATGAGGTGTAGGAAGGGGGATGAGGTGGTGGCTATAAATCAATCACTTAGATCGACCGCCGACCGAAGTGAGGAGAAGAAGAAGAAGTGGGTGACACCGGATGGGGAGGGGGAGAGAGAGAACGAAAGGTCTCGGGGAACTTTGAGAGAGAGAGAGAGAGAGAGAGCGCGACTGAGAAATGGGGGAACTTTGGGAAAAAAATTGTGAAAAAAATAAAATCTAAGGGTATTTATATTTTAGTAAGTGTCCTCAATTTTGGCACACTTTAAAAAAATGCCAAATTTTGGCACGATTTTAAAGTGTGCCAGATTGTTATTAAACCGTGCCAGAATTTGGCACAGTTTTAAGCTGTGCCAAATTTTTAATATTAGGGTGTGCCAAATTGCTATTTTTGGTGTAGTGCTAGACCACTCATTCCTTTCCTCGGCTTCATTCTCAACAAGAGTCTTTTTTTTTCTTAACATTATTGAATTTAAGATTCTTCCCCGACACATCATATCCACATTTGTAAGATTTTCTTTCAATTTCTTAACATGAAAGCTTTCTCGGAGGTAGCCTATGTTCAACCCCACCCGATAAAAAATTAGAGCCTTTATCAAATCTGTGATTGGGATGAGAGAATCTCCTATGAAAATAATATTTAATTTGTCTACTATCATTGAGATGTTGAGATCTAGTTTTCTCTAGTAACCGTGAACATTACAACTCGATAAAGTCCCATAAGCAGGAAAATCATGAATTACCGAGATCAACATAGCTTTTAACGTGAACTCTTCTTGTTTTCTAAAGTCAAATACTTTCACACCCGCTACCCACAACTCATTAAATTATTCTACCAACGTTTCTAAATAGACATTAATGTCATTTGTAAGGACATTTTTGTCCATTATCATTTGTTATGTCATACGTCGTTACACCGTTGAAGAAATTCAAGATTCATACAGTCATCAACGGATCCTAATATCAAAAGAAGAGGAGGATTCAAAAGTCTGACAGGCCGGACCGGTCCGCCTAGAGAAAAGGAACCGATCCACCTGCGAACCGATTCGCCCCTCAGCCGGACCGATCCGCCTGCTAAAAAGCCAGTACACCCCCGACCGGAAGAGAACCGAAGAAGACAAAATTAATACGAACCGATCCGCCTACCCGGACCGATATGCCTCAGACCCAGACCGATCCGCCTCAGACCCGGACCGGTCCGTCTGGGATAATCTCAAACAGATCGTGCAGAGATTTTTTAGGCCAAGTTACTCCTTTATAAACCCACTACGGGAAGTAGTTTTAGAAGACTTATTCACAGGATTTTCAGAATTCATAAACCTAAAAGTCTTCACTTTTATGAGTTTCAAAAACTCATGGTTTGATTCACACAACTGCTCATACATTTGTGAATCATTTTTTGTAACCCTAGAACACAAACCGTTGCTGTTCAACCCTTGTGAAGAAGACCGTTCTTCTTCTTCATTGCAGCCCTCCTGGAAAGGGATATTTCCAGTCGCCGACTACAGAATCCGACACCTGAGGGTAATTCTTAGTCACTTGTATTTTCATTGTAATCCGAAGTTGTACAGTTACAATATTATAATAAAAATAAATGGTTTTTCCCCTTTGGGGGATTTTTCCTCAATTGTGTGTGTTTGATTAATCTTCATGATCTACTTCTTGATTCAATCACACCTAGTTGCATGTTTAGGGTTTATTTGGGTTAAACTGAATTTAATTATATAATTTCTTATTTGAGCGCACGCGCACTCTTCTCAAATTGGTATCAGAGCAGGTTACGCTAATCAATCGTATATTACTAATTTTTTAGCAAAATTTCTCTAAGATATCAATTTTCTGAAAAATTGATTTTTGAAAAGTGCGTGTTCAAATGGAAAAATCATATAATAAATTGCCTGTTTTTAACGGGACAAACTATGCATATTGGAAAGCCCGAATGAGGTCGGCTTTAAAAGCCATAGATGCAAGGGTTTGGATTTTAGTTGAAAGAGGGTGGACACCTCCCTCCGTCACTGTGGAAAACGTGACTAATTTAAAACCTGTCACCTCTTGGACT
Organism: Sambucus nigra; assembly: GCA_949130495.1. Classification (NCBI taxonomy): domain Eukaryota; kingdom Viridiplantae; phylum Streptophyta; class Magnoliopsida; order Dipsacales; family Adoxaceae; genus Sambucus; species Sambucus nigra. Next base: position 383,174,334 of record OX422224.1, read on the forward strand.
GAAGATGAATTTAGATGGTCTTCTTTTAACTCTAAAGGTTTGAGTGCTATTTCTGGTTCCATCACTCCCGATGAGTTTCGACGTATCATGACGTGCACCACGTCAAAGGAGGCATGGGATGTTTTACAACTCACCCATGAAGGAACAAATGCTGTGAAAGAGTCTAAATTGCAAAATTTGACAACTCAATTTGAAACCATCACCATGCATGAGACTGAATGTTTTGATGATTTCTATGCTAGACTTTCTGACATTGTTAATACTAGCTTTAATCTTGGTGAATATATTCCTAATGCTAGAATTGTTAAAAAGATTTTTTGTTTTTGCTTTTGTATATTAATATTTCAAGAAAAACACAAAAAGTTTTTTGTATTTTTTATGCACCTTTTATGGATGAACATTTAAGATAGCCAAGTCACACCTTCATTCCATTTATCCATGTGACTGTTTGATAGAGATTTGAGACGCTACATCTTTTCATCCATGTGCTTTACATAGTATGGAGTCTTTGAGATGTAATTAGTGATATTTTCCTACATGTTTGACTCCTATCTTCTTTATTGCACACATGCACGGCTATATTTGATTATTTCACTTGTCTATCACATATTGGCTTGAGTGTTTTCATCTCAATTCTGTCTATACAACTTACAATATACGATAAAACTTGACAAAATTGGAATGCATGTAAAAACCGTTTTGGTAAGACTGAGTGTTTGTTTAAGAACAGGGAGGGGCTGCGAAAGGTAATTATCTCTTCTTTGCGCAAAAGCCACCGTTCAAAAGGACCTAAAAAATGGAGGAATTTTATTATTCGGGGTCCAAAGAGGTTAAAAGAGCCCAAAAAATTTAAAGGCAATAAAAAGCAATTCATGCCAAATATGGGCCATTAGGTTTCACCATCAATTCTCCAAAGTTTGAGAATTTAGAAAGCCTCTATTCAAAATTATATCTGAGGGAGTTTGGTTGGAGAATATAAACGGGTTTGCACTTCCTTGAAAGTCCTGAAAAAGCATAAAAAGTTTTGGACGTTATTGGTGTAGAAATCATTTTTAGCTTTGATTTGTTGATTTGATTGAGTCAATGTCTTATATTTCCACCTTTTTTACATCAAAGGAAGACTCTGAGTTCATTCGTTAGGAGTATCCGATATTCATCGTGCACATATGTCATGTTTGTATGCATTGATTTTCCTATCGAATTTGATCACACCCATTCATTTTCGTCATCATCGACTTGGTAGTCCTGTGTTTGTTCATGGTGTGTTTCTTGTTTGTTTGAAAAAATTCTGAAAAATTAAAAAAAAATAGTTGTTTATTCCTTGTGACACCCTGTCTTTACTTGTTTGATTTATTCTTCTCATTTGTCTATTTGGGGACATCATAAAAAGGGGGAGAAAGAATTATCACATTAAGAGGGAGTTTTGAAGTGTTGAGTTGTTTATCACCAATTAGCATATTGGCATATCTGTTTATCTTATTTCAAACTCGATACGTCACTTGGTATTTTTGCTTTATCTCATGTGTGTAGGTACCATCTGATGATCTCTGAATTGCACACCCTGATGAGAAAAGCGTTGCGATTCCTGAAGATTCGAAGAGCAAACGATGAAGTCTTATTCATTTGTATCTTTCCAGTTTTGGGTTCATGGAAGGGTAGATTTGTATAGGCATTTGTGTTGGTTGATAATTCGGATGTTTGTTTTTTATGTATGTACCGGCATAGACATAGGGGGAGATTTGTAAGGACATTTTTATCCATTATCATTTGTTATGTAATACGCCGTTACAGTGTTGAAGAAATTCAAGATTCATACAGTCATCAACGGATCCGAATATCAAAAGAAGAGGAGGATTCAAAAGTCTGACAGGCCGGACCGGTCCGCCCAGAGAAAAAAAACCGATCCGCCTGCTGAAAAGCCAGTACACCCCGGACCGAAAGCGAACCGAAGAAGCCAAAATTAAAACGAACCGATCCGCCTACCCGGACCGATCCGCCTCAAACCCGGACCGGTCCGCCTGGGATAATCTCAAACAGATCGTGCAGAAATTTTTTAGGCCAAGTTACTCCTTTATAAACCCACTACGGGAAGTAGTTTTAGAAGACTTATTCACTCGATTTTCAGAGTTCATAAACCTAAAAGTCTTCACTTTTATGAGTTTCAAAAACTCATGGTTTGATTCACACAACTGCTCATACATTTGTAGATCATTTTTTGTAACCCTAGAACACAAACTGTTGCTGTTCAATCCTTATGAAGAAGACCGCTCTTCTTCTTCATTGCAACCCTCCTGCAAAGGGATATTTCCAGCCGCCGACTACAGAATCCGACACCTGAGGGTAATTCTTAGTCACTTGTATTTTCATTGTAATTCGAAGTTGTACAGTTACAATATTATAATGAAAATAAATGGTTTTACCCCTTTGGGGTATTTTTCCTCAATTGTGTGTGTTTGATTAATCTTCATGATCTACTTCTTGATTCAATCACACCTAGTTGCATGTTTAGGGTTTATTTGGGTTAAACTGAATTTAATTATATAATTTCTTATTTGAGCGCACTCGCATACTATTCTCATCATTACTTGGTGCCTTTGGCCCGGATATCAACAAAGACAACATAAAAAAATTTGGTCTCACGTACAACGAATAACGATGATAGAGGGGGTGCTAAGATCACTATCCAAACACCTTGATTGGTGCTTATATTGTAGGATGTATTGAACCCATTTGTTGATATTACCAAATGAATATTACGCTATTTATTAGCTAAATTTAAGCAATTAAAATTTATGATTTTCTAAATGGTTGAGTCAATAGGGTGAAGCATGAGATTATCCCTTACTTTCGCATTAGCGTGCGAAGTCAGTGCCTCCACTATCGATGGTATTGTGAAAAATCTCTTCAACCTGGAACCAATGGGGAAATATTTTAATACTTTTTGAGAAACTTTTAAAAGTGCGCCTCTCTTATTATTAGAACTATACTCTCGCACATATCTAGGTTCCCTGCGTATCGGATAATGATCAAGATTTTTACACTCCTTTAGGTATAGTATGCAATCATACTTACAAGAACGAATTGATTTATAATTCATTACCAAACCTTTCAACTGTTCTTCGTACCTAGATATTTATTTGGAAGTGTTTTCTTTTAACCCTTCACTTAATTCAAAATTTTGGTCACACTATTGCCAGACAAACCAAAACGTCTCTACAAACTATGCAAACTCATCATGGCATGAAAAGTTATCCTATCTTTGCAGAAGTTAAGGTACAACAGTTGGGATGATTTGTCTTTCAAACTTTGGTAGTTATCATCAAGGTTTATCCCAAGACCGTCATGATAATTAGAACCTCCATCACAAGTTTCATTATCTTCGTTATCATAATCCTCATTATCTTCCACCATATGAACTCCATAAAAGTTGTCTATTAGATCATCTAACATATTATGCTATATATGATCCTCTTGTCCTTCCACTGTTCTCCTACTTGAAGATTGTGGAGGTTATTCAGGGATAAATGGACAATGTATTTCCATATAAAAAACTCACACTCGGTAATTATCTTGCACACCTCATCTAAGTAGATGTAATTCAATTATTTTCCACTCAAACACTTTAACATTTATACAACGTCCGCAAGGATAAGAGAACTCTTCATCATTGAGACACCTCTTTGTGAATTTTACAAACTTGTTAGCACCTCTATGATACACATTCATGAGTCTATTTGTCTCAGCCATCCACTATTTGCATAGAGGATACCCATGACATCTTGGAGGAATAGTTACCTACTACGTGTGAACAAATGGGGTGTTTCCACAAGTTAGTTTATCCCCGTGGGTAGTTGAATCATTAATTAACTCAAACATAAGAAAAAAATAATTAACAACCAATCATGTTTAAGTAATAATGCTAAAACACTTACATGTTGAAATCCTAACCCACATATACATACCAATTTGGTTTTATTTATACTTTATAACCTAATTGAATCCAATTTTTCAAATCTATGTTGAAACTCTAAGTCACGTATATATACCAAATTGGTTTTAAATATACTTTATAACCTAATCGAGAATCCATTTCTCAAAACCTATGTTGAAACCCTAAGTCGCGAACACATACCAAATTAAAAATTGTGGTAGAATGTTCATTGTGTTCTTGATTACAATTACAACAACTATTATCAAAGCCACAAACCCCAAAATCCTTCACATTTTTAAATAAACCAACAAATTATTATTTTTAACCAAAATGATAACATTTACAACAAACAAACACATATATTCAATCCCAAACAAATATCAAATTCAAATATTCACATTATAAGAATGTTCAAACCTAGGTTTTTCTCCAATTACGTATAACTATATCAAAGCCATGCAGGTAGATACAATTATTTAATAATAAACAAACACATATATTCAAGCCCCAACAAATATCAAAGTCAAATTGTTTAAACCAAGGTTTTGCACAAATTATTTTTTTAACAATATCAAGTCATACATATAAATACAACTATTTTACTACAAATAAATACATGTATTCAAGAACTACAACTATATATATATACATATATATATATATCATACCTTTGGGTGAAAATGGTAGATTTTTTACCTATGAGAGAGAGGGAGACGGGTTGATGAGAAGGGAAGGTAAAGTGTAATATTTTGGTGGGACAAGAGGGTTTTAGGGGATGAAATCCTGAAAGAATTATCACGTACCTTGTCACGGTTAAGGACCGTAATAAAAAACATTAGCACACGTGTAGTCACGGTCAAGGATCATGACAATATATGGTCCGAAAAGGGTGATTTTTTTGCTTTTTTGGTGTAGTGACCAGTGGGAATGGACCATTTGGGAGGCTAGGCAGAAGTCCTAACCCATTGCTCCGAGACTGGAGGCGGAATAACACGGGGGACCACAACAGAAAGGGATATGGATTTCAAGACCTCTACTGGGGAGATGTTTTTAGACATTTTTTATGCAAAGAAAGAAAGAACAACTGGTTGCATACAAAGCTCGAGAGAAAAAGATAGTTTTTTAATGAGAATAACGAAGACTTCCAAGTAGCCCAAGGGGCTCCTTTATAGCTTCCAAAGTCTGTTGCATCAGTACTCCCATCCCCCTAAACACTTAATGTGAGCCCCTTCCCAATGCAATATGAGAGTGCATATTATGTACCAAAATGGAGACCACTAAAAATTATTTTAGCACACCTAAAAGTCTATATCCAAATATTCATCAAAGTTTTATTGACCAAATCGAATTCTAATCTTGTTTAATAATTTTGGTGATAAAAGATGCGAAAAAGATAATTATAAATATAACACCGGATGTAAGAGGATAAAAATCCACAATGGGAAAAACCTTGGGCCAATGCAATAATTTCACTAAAAACTTTGTAAAGACTTACAAAGGGGACTAATGACTAACACTCATTCCGCACTAACTCACACCTCACACTGATAGAAGTTTGTAGAAAGTAAGATATCCCTATATGCCAATAGAAGTTCTTAACATATCTTATGTCTAGACACACATCAACAATGTTGCTTAAGCCTTTGTTTTCAAGCTTGGGAGTTCACAATTGGTTTGAACCCAAAAAAATAGCCTAAAAGATTGTAATACTCTTGTTGGTTGAAAAACCTAAAGTGTATGGACAAGGTGATTGTTGAAAATGTGTTGTTGGTAAATTCATCTCCTTCTTTGATAATAAACATAAAAAAAGGTAGATGAATAAATGCAAAGAAGAGAAAAAGGGGAAAATGTGAACTAGATTTGGAAAAATGGGTTCCCTCTTTTCCTTAAGTGTGTTCTTATCTTCTTAGAAAAGAAGAAGATAAAAATACACAAAATCTCTTTTGGTATTTTTTTTCTTTTGAAAATGGTTTGAGAGATATTTTGCAATGAAGAGAAATAATGGTTTAAATAAGGAAAATCATACAAGTGGGTTTACCCAATACTAAACAAAGTCACATCTCTTACACAAATCATGTGTGTGGAAGTTATTGGGGGCTTCCATGTCCAATAGGCAACCAAATAGTGACTTTTTACACATAAAACAGGAAGATCCTTAAAAATCTAAAAAGCAGTTTTTCGAATTAGTAAACTTTGCTAGTGCGCCATTACAACGAGGAAAATTTTGCTATAGTGAACTTACACTGATGCAAGTCACAAGAATGCCTAGAGATTTATGACAAGGGCTCAGAGGTCAACGAAGTAGACGAATCATTGCAACGAAAGCCTATGTTGTGTCGATGCTTCATCCAAGCTGCTTATGCCTTTGTCCAGAGTTTTTCCAAAAGAACACTTTCAAGATCGCGTCCATTGAAAGGTGACCTTCGTTGCAGCGATTTTGCTAGTATTTGCTAAATTTTTCTTATCTACAAAATTTTCAAAATATTTCTACACAAGAAAAATTAAGTTAGAAAAAACAAAAGATTTTAACTCACACAAAAGTGTTTTACCAATATGTAAAACATTTGTAAAAACACGTGACGTGAGTGTAGGGCATCTCCAATATACCTTCTATCCAAGATGTAATCCATGAGTCACGAGGATGATAAAATCATCTTCAAGATCTTACAAGTTTATGAACTTTTAGAGAGGTAAATCAAAACCTAAAGTATTTTGTAGAAGCAAAAATAAGTATGTGAATACTATTAAACAATCTCATTATGATGAGAAGTTTGGTGGTTAGTTAGGCTGCTACCCCTAACTTGTTTAAATGAATAAGTGTTACCCTTTGTAATTCTTGTAAAGAGCAACAAGAGGCCATTGTTGATACCATATTAGACTATTGGAATCCAAGGCATATCCACCATTTCTTCTTCACTCATGCAAGAAAAGAGGTCCCGAGGTCTAGCACAGACCTCTGCCAAATCGCGACTAAGATCCTAAGGCTACAATTGCCTTAGAGAAGGCACCACAGTAGAGTTATAGGCCTTAACAACCTCACTATTCCTCCAAAATATTCAATCGTTCCAGCATATAAAGACCTCAGTACTAGCATCCCTCAATATCTGATGTATATAATAGACCTCGGTTTGAAGAGAACTGTACTCTAGAGGTCATTTAACCCTTCTTCCAGAAAGATATTATTGTAATATACAACGAGACCACTTAAGGGTAACCTCTGCCAATTCCTGATCCCTCAGACATCTGGCTAAGCCTATGCGCCTTATTTGGCAAGTAGGTAAAAAGAACAGGCACTATTCTACCTACCTCCACCACTCATTTCTAGTAGCATCGATGACTCCCATATGCATTAAATATACCCATCAACTACCTTACACCACTTGGAAATCTTTCTCCAACACTCCACCTTATAACTGTAGCCATCAAACCTTAAAGGAGGTCCCGACCATACTTATACATTCCACTCATTATCTCTCCAAAGGAATGCATATATAAGGGAGGCTTGTTAACAGTTGGAGACAAGTCAATACGTGTTCAAATCATTATACGCAAGAAGAATAAATAACAAATAGATCAAGCAAGTATCTACTCATTATAATACACGCTATCAGCCCACTGTTGTTAAGATCATTTCTGATTATTTTATACATTGTATACCCTGTTGAGTCCTAAACTAAGACTTAGGAACTCTGAGAGAAGTCCTTTAATTACTTCCTAAGATCCTTAATGTTAGTGATAAAGACCGAAGTAATCTCAGACACTCCTAACCAAAGCTCAAGGGGTTTCCCAAATTGTAATATTTCTTTTATGGCCTAGTATACAATGAAACACCCTTTGACAATGGATGTAGGATCCTCAGTTGAGGTCTGAACTACTTTATGTACTTGACTATCACTTTGGAACATCTCCCTACTAATCCGTCTAAGTAACCGTGGGGGAACTTATTGGGTCTGAAATCTCACACGATTTCAACACCCACCAATAGTAAAAGAGGGGATCCCCCATTCACTTTATTTTTGCATTTTTATGAATACTTTATGGTATCGTCGACGCAGGCTTTCCTCGATGCATGAAGGATAGAGAACAATGTACATTACCTGAATCGAATTCACGGTACCAATTTGTTCCTCGAAAAGTAGAAATATTGCTATATGTGGGTTTAAGTGAAAAATAATGTCTATTATTTAAAGGCAAGGAAGGTTCAACGTGCCTTGGTTATTAATCTATTATATTTTAACAAGGATTGCTATCACCATTGGTTCATTGTCAATAATTGGGAACATTTAAACATTCCTAAAGGAAAACATTTTGCAAAATCTATTATATACATTTTTCAAGGTTTATTTGAGATTTATAGGAATTATGTATACATATTGTGAATTTGAAATCATTTTGAGAAAGTTTCATTTAAATATTCAACTTCGGGGGAATTTTAATAATTTTAAATTCAGAAGTAGGATAGAGGAAAAACATGATTGTGCATCTTATCATGTTAGTTTCACGTGATAACTGATCACGTGTCATTCTGAATTCGTATGAAGAAGTTATTTTCGTTCCCTTACTAATGCTCAAATATGGACCAAAGTAAAGGAGGTTGAGATTTTGAGATAGTAATTTATTTTTCTCCTTAACCCTAACCGATCAGAGTAAGATATGGTCAATTGGGTCATATACATATACGTAAATTATTTTCTGGTAGCCACTGATTCAAGTTATATAAATAGGTTTTAATTTCTTCTTTTTGTGAGAATGTGATGTTTTACTTAGGTTTAGGTTCTTAGATTTTTGGGAGCCTCTCTCTCCCTCAAGTGTTGGTTGTAACTAATGGTAGTTACCCTATTTCTCTCTCTTCCTCTATTGTTATACTTTATAGTTAGCTTTCAAACTTTGTACACTTATACCCATTTCAATACCAATTAATTAGTTTTTCTAATCTTTCCTCTCTCTATCTCTATCTATCTATCTATCGCATCTATACTTATTGCTTATGACTTAATAATATTTTGTCGTTAAGTTTACTAATACTACATGAAGAACGCAAGCCAAATGATGGAACAGGAAGACCTAATGTCTAGAAGATCATAACATGAGTTTTAGATTCATTAACCCACCATGGGTTATTCGGTTTATTTTCTATGTTATGATGTTTGGGAGGTTTTGATGGGTTGAATGTGCATTGAGATTACACTTCAGTGCCTTCATAGAGTATGCCACACACCATTTATTATTGAAAATTGTGTTTAATTGCAACCATATTATTGACACCGAACTCAAATTGAAGCTCCCAAGATTTATTGGGGGAGTGACACCCCATATGTTTGATTGTTTACTAAAAGAGGTTTAACCTTTGAATGCTTCATGTTTCATGTAACCATTTATGCTATGGTGAGAAAATGATTTGTAACCTATTGTTTCTTTCTTGTTCATTAATTTATTTTTTATTAGTTTAACGTTTTAAAACAAAAAGGAATAATTCAAGGCTAGTCTTATTTATTGGGTCAAAGATGCATCAAATCCCATTGACTTTTTTCTAATGCACTAAGTCCTTTTTCATTATAGACTACATATATTTAGACAAATATACCCTTACATATACTCATTTTAAACCCACTTACTCTCTCTCTAAAAATAAACACATAATCTCACACTTTTTCTCTCTCTAACAATCCCACCTCCACCTCCACCCCCACCCCATCCGAGACTCACCGGAAACAACTCACCGAAAAATCTTGCCGGAATGTTTTGCTCTCCTCGTCTCTCTCTCTCTCTCTTCATCTATTTCTTTATTTTTTCTGGTCCGCGCCAGCGGCATCATCCCCCGAGCTGGAGAAGAAGAGTTTTTGCCAGAAAAATGGAGGTTTTAGCAAAACAGTAAATTTATCTGTTTCGATTTTTTTGTCAAAAAATATCGAATATGGGTGTCGTTTGATAGATCTTGACGAGTAGATTCCAAATATATAAATTTTGTGAATTTTAGATTTGTAGATTGGAAGTTATGGACTTTTAAAGATTTGGTGTTTTTTTTTTGTTAAAACGACGTAACAGTTGGTTGAATTTATTTTGAGGGTGTGTTGTCATTTTAATGTGCTGAGTTAATAAAATAGGATCTTTGACACCATTGACTCAGTCAAAGGATCTCTTGCCTCATTGACAAGTGAATGTAACTTTAAAATAATTACCCTAAACAAAAAATCCTCACTTTTATATAAGAAATAATAATCCAATAATATTCTCAAATGCGTTCTCGTGGAATCAATACCCCACTAATAGCTTTGCTCCCGTAAAGTTAGGCGGTTGCATTGAGCCAGTAAACCAAAGAATAACAATATCCTTTACACGACCATACTCGCGTTTCCACCTTAATAAATCATTATTCCATTTTTTAGCTCTTTTCTTATTTTTATTTTTTCTATTTTTTATATATTTTCATTTTCTCACTAACAAAAGAGTATTAAGTCAAAACTCAATTTGTAAAAAATACTACATTCAAAATGAGATAAATATAAAAGTATTAAAGTAAAAGAAAATTAAATATAAAATACAATTAAATTATAAGAGTAATATTATATTGACTTAGGCCCAGTTTGGTTGCGCAAATTGTTTGATTATGTAAATTGGATTATTGTGAATTATTGAATTGCAAATGAGTGAATTTAAAATGAGTTAAATCCAATTTTACACAATGTTTGGTAAATTAAAATTGATGTTAAGGTTCTATGAAAAAAATGATAAAAACAAATCAAGAGAGTGAGGGGGAGGGAAAGAGAGGGAGAGGAGGAGGGGGAGAGGAAGAGGGAGATGTGACATGCACTTTATGTGACTCCTATTTCAAATGGATTCATTTCAATTTTTTTGTGAAATGATCCAATTTCAGATTTTGTACATGAACTAAAATGGAAAAATTAATGAATCATTTCATTAATGAAACCAAACACTATTAATGGATCAATTTGTAAATTGATCAATTTATTAATCATCTAATTTACAATTTTGAGACAACCAAACGGGACATTAGGGTTTTGACGCATTATATATTGATGTGTTATGTCCGAATCAATTTACATTTTAAACCATATTCAAAGAATTCAAAATATAAATTAATTCAGGTACGACACGTAATTGTATTATAAAAAAAAATAGTCGACATCGTAGAAATCTCTTGATCAATTATCTTTTTAATGACAGCATGACACCTAATGATTTTTTGACAACTTTATGCGTGATAGTGGTAGGATTAATGTAGAACGGGACAAAAGAGTATAAATTAATATCTATCTCTCTTATTTACTTTATTTAATCACTCAAATTAGATCAAGATTCTCTCTCTCTCTATATTTTTATATATACATACATATATATGTTGTTCATCTCACGTCTCTCTCTCTCTCTCTCTCTCTCTCTCGGGTGTTGAAAGCAAATCTTCTCTCAAGTAAGTTCTCTCTCTTCAATTCATCATTGAATCGTTTAATTTAGTGTGTGTATATACGTATATATGATAATATGTATGTATATATATTCTGTTAATTTCATTTGAGTTTCATCAGCCTGATCTGTTGCTTTCTAACATTTCAGCTTTATTTTAATATATATATACATATGTATGTATATACAGAATTAGGTTATTTGCTTAAAAAACACAACTAAGTAAATGAATGATGTTTTATAATGAAAATTGGCGTAGATTAAAAAATTATGATAATCAGAGGTTTCGACAGTTGAAAATGCGAATATATATATATATATGAGGTTCTAGTTTGAGGACCCTCAATGAGGAGAATTTTTTTTAAATAGTAAAAAAAATATTTTTGGGTTGATTTTTTTTTTAATGATTTTTAAACATTTCAATAGGATCATAAAAAAATAATCAGTTCAAAATAATTTTTTTTGCTATTTTAAAAAAATCGGACAAACTTTGTCAGTTTTTACTTAAAAACTGCAAAGTTTGACCGATTTTTTTAAAATAGTAAAAAAATTCATTTTGAGTTGATTTTTTTTATATGGCCCTACTGAAATGTTTAAAAACTATATAAAAAAATTAACTCAAAAATATTTTTTTTACTATTTTATCAAAATTAGTCCGCGCCAGCGGTATGCAAACAGAGGTTCATCCTCTCTCTCTCTCTCTCTCTCTCTCTATATATATATATATATATATATATATATTATTTTGCTTTTCATCTACTAAATTCTTGAATTTTTTTGATGAAATTTTCTGGGTTTTGATTTTGAGAGAATGGAATGATTTTTGAGATCAAGTTTGGTGGAGAATGAAAAATAATGATGATTAGAAAGAAAGTTAAAAATGCGCGCGCACACATACACACATGTATACTATTTTGCATTTCTTGTACTAAATTGCTGAATTTTTTGATGTAATTTTCTGTTTTTTTTTTTTAATAATTGAATGATTTTTGTGATGAAATATGGTGGTAATAAAAAATTGTGATTATCAAAAGTTTTTATAGTAAAAAATGCACCTATATATACTTTTTGCATTTTATCTACTAAATTCTTGAATTTTTTTATGAAAATTGGTGGAGATTTTAAGAAACATACATCCATTTTTTTAATGAAATTTGGTGGAGCTTAAAAAATTATGATATTCAATTGTCAAAAATGCATATATGTACTATTTTGTATCTCATCTTGGTAGACGTTCTAAATATTGCCTCCCTTTATTGTTGGTAAATTATTTTTAATGAAATTTCGTGGAGACTTAAAATTTATGATAATTAAAACTTTCAGTGGTCGAAAAAGCACCTATGTACTATTTTTCGTTTCATCTACTAAGTTGTTGAATTTTTTGATTAAATTCGGTGGAGATAATTTCCCTTCCCAATACCACCATTCTTTGTTGATAAATGAATGATTTTTTTAATGAAACTTGGTGGAGATAAAAAAAGAAGGTTATGACAATCAAAAGTGATAACCGTGTAAAATGCACATACGTATACTATTTTTCATTTCATCAAATAAGTTGTTGAATTTTTTGACGGAATTGGTGGAGTCAATTTTTTATTCATTTACTCCAAAAAGGAGAGTTAAGTTTTACAAGTTTCTTACATGAACTATTCTATGTTGGAGAGCCTAACTCTCTATGTATACCTTGCATATTGTTTATAGTGCATGTTTCTCTATTTGTAAGTATACGTGCGCGATTACACCATTTGTAGCAATTCTCTTAGGGTGTGTTTGGGAACCCCAATTCCATGCCTTAGAATTGGGGTTCCCAAATTCACCCTTACAAAATTAATAAAATATCTTTTAATCTGTTTCTTAGGGAATTTATAAATTCATCTTATAATCTGTTTCAGGTATATATACTCCTGCTTAGTAAACGATCTATAATCTGTATTTACACCCATGAATAGAACTCAAATCTCAATACAAATCCCGTTAGATTGATGAAAATTACATTGTTGAAGGGAATTGTACAACGGAGGAAGAAAAATTAGTCTAGAGATTTGTTGGGGAAATTTACACTAGAAGAAGGGAATTAAGAGAATTTACATTGTTGAAGGGAATTATGCAATGGAGCAAGGGAAATTAGTATAAAAATTTGTTGTAAAACATGGATGTGCATAACCAGGGTGAATATGGAAGATTTGAGCAAATACTTTCACAGTTTCTTTTGAAAAGCTTGCACATAATATTGGACTCTAGGATTCCTTCTATTCGGCCTTATGGTCGTAGTAGCGAGTTGTTATCAGGTAATCAAGTGAAAAAGAGTGACAGATGGTTCAACTTAGTATTAGGAGACCGTCCTTCGGCTTTAGATAATTTGAACTTCTGGCACAGAAACTTGATGGAACCTATGATAATTGACATTATACTAGTTCAAGAATTGCCTAGTTTTTTGCCAGAGCAAAAATTATCTTCTAGTTCGAGATTAGGGACGCCTGTTGAAACAGTTATAGAAAGGTGGGTAGTTCAATATGAGCATCTAAGGTCAAATGCTCCTCAAACTGGAGAACCTTCTGCTGCTTACAAGAAAACATATAAGAAATCAATAATTCTTTTACGTTCCCTTTATTCAATGATGAGGCTCCTTCCGGCAAACCGGGCCTTTCGAAAGCTTTGTTCATCGGGCAAGGCTTGTGATTTTGATATCAATTATAAGGTCTCATCATTTAGTGCTCCATTCTCGAGGTCCGAGGAAGAAATGATGAAGAAGTATAGTTTTGTACCCGTTGATGCCCAACAAGGTCGCCTTTCTATATCATTGACATATTGCGAAAATCTATCTGATTTTAACTTGGAAACTTCTTCTTCTTTCCCACCACAGATTATTACTGATTATGTTGGTAGCCCAGCCACTGACCCTTTAAGATCTTTTCCTACATCGTTTCCAGTGAGAGAGAAACAAACACTTTCTTCAATCCCGAATCAACGCCCGCACAGCTGGTCAAGTGGGCTCCACAGGGGAGCTCACTTGGCACATAACCAACCCTTAAGTGGGTCCCCACCGGCACATCGTTCATATTCTGTGAGAAATGATTCTTCTTCTTCACCTACAGATATATATGGTAACAGGGCTCAAAATTATGGACTGCCAACTCAACACAAAGTAACTGGTTTTGAGGATTACCAGCTTTCACCCCCATTTTCCCCATCCCCTTCTCCATCTCCCCCGACAAATTTTTCCAGTGGGAATTATATGCAAACACGTATGCATTCAGGGACTGCCCCTGTAAGTATACCACATCCTATGATGGTTAGAAGTCCCAGATACCTTTCTCCCAATTTGTCTGATCCAAATAGAAATTCTCTTCCACCTTTATCACCCAGAAGCACAAAACTCGACCCTTCATCCCAGGATTCCCCATATGGAATCAGGTCATTGAGAAAATCAGAATCATTAAAGGCGGGGGAGTTGAATTACAGCATAGCAAATCAATTTTCTGGCCAGAAGGTAGGCTCGTTTTCTGGTCCAATCAGCCTTTTGTCCTACACCCTAATTTTTGTGGTTTACATATGTAGCTGAGTTACATTTTCTTTTTTGGTTTATAGTTGTCAAGAGATAGCAAGGATGATTCAGGGAGGTTCTCAGGTTTGCTCTCTTCAAGTGGCTCACCACGTGTTGGGTTCTCAAGAAGCTCTAGTAGATTATCTTTTCAAGAAGATGATTTTGACTTCTCGTGTCCTTTTATTGTCGATGACGTTGATCCTCCTGATTCCCAAGCCAGGTACTTCTCTTAATTTATGCCTTCCTCCATGTATGCGTGAATTTTAATGCTCTGATCATAATTAAGTAGATTCAGACACCATCTGCATTTTCAATGCAAGAGATTTTAAGGCTGATGAGTAATCGTCCAAGTAAATAGTTCTATTGTTATGCTACCTGCAATTAACTTTGGGGGTTTCGCATTGTAGTTGTAGTCTTGCAACTAATTGAGCCTAGTTTAATGATACTTGGATATAAAGTTTAACATTCTGATGATATGGAATTGTTCTAGACAGTAAAGTCGATTTGATCTTTTTCCGAGTTGTAAAATTGGATTTACATTATGTATGAGTTGGATTCAATTGTTTCGAGTATCGATGGATATACTTTTAATTCAATATTGATTTTATACTAATGTGAGGGAAGTTATTTATTTTGTGTAATTCTATATGGAGAAGCATATGTTTGTTTCTATGTAAAAAGTATCTGCTCTATACAACTGCTTGACCTGTTATAATATCTGAATCGCACCTCAGGAACCTTGTGTATATCTTCATGATTTTTTTTTGTTGCAGTATGTACATATATGACATTCCCAGTGTACATGGCTAACATACTATATTGGTGGGACCCTGCAGTAACATAAGTTACTGGGCATATTCATAGGAGGTTAGGTAAGGCCTCTAAATTGGTAACAACGTCACTTTAACCTAATCTACAATATCTTCACTATAGCTATATTTATATCAAGTTTGAACATGTCAAACGTAAAACTAGTAATTGCCCCCATAAGGATGAGAGATTGATCGATATTGATGGTAACGTTAGGGGACAAAGTAGATCTAAATTGACTTGGTGGGAGAATGCTAAAAATGACGATATTGTGTGGTTGAACCAAGGATATTGCACTAAATAGACTGAAATGGATAAATAAGATCTATGTAGTTGACCCCTAGTAATTGGGAAAAGGCTTTGGTGAGTTGAGTTGAGTTGCTATATTTTGGCTATGCACCTCTTTCCATCATAGATAGAAGGGTCAAGCTATAGTTTCAGTTGGGGGAGGGGGAGGGGGAGGGGGAGGGGTTGGGGTTGGGGTTGAATGCAACTTTTTTAGTCTAGTCACCGTACCGAATACATATTGTAATATGAATAGCGGTGACCATGTGGCTATGCTGGAGACTGTAGTGTCAAGAACCAGAAGACCATCGGGTCTTGCCTTAAGCCATAATAACAATTTGTTAGGAGACAGTTGACATTCTTCAAAGGGCGGCTCGAAAAGCCTGTTGGAGCTTGTTTTGGGGCTTTCTTCAACAAGGGACACAAAGGCAATTGTAAATAGGAGGATGTCCGGATGGGGCTGGTCGTGGTAGTTGGGGGTTGTTCGCGGTAGCATTGGTTTATTGCTAAAGAGAACACACGGGAGAGAGAAGAAAAAAGAAATAATAGTGGTTGCACCTTTTGTGTATGCAGTTTGGACTATTGCCAAAACAAATTCTGCAATCATATTTCCGTATTTGCAATTTGTTTTGACAAAAGTTTTTATTCCTCGGCAATCGGCGCACAGGTTTTAAGAGAACCATGGGTATATTGGTCATTTTATGATAATTTGTGACCGAGTGTTAATTTTACGCTTTTGTTGGAATCTAAAGGTCGGTGGAATGTAAAATATATAATTTAATGAGTTTTGAAGTAGTATACAAAAGGTCAAGGTTTTGTTTGGATGGCACCCTTTCCTTTTAATTCGAATCTTAATAGTCAGGTTTGTGTTAGGTTATATTGTACTATTGATGATGTGATCTGTAGAGTTCAGTGTACATACTATATATCCATCATCATTAAAACAAGTTTTTTTTACTTAACCCCTGTAGTAATGTCATATTTTGACTTTTAACCCCTTCAAATATGAAGAATTAGACACAACGCCTTGAAGCTGACGGACATCAGTCTTCGTTAGAAAATCCCAATAATGTGTAATTAGACTTATCTCTTGATATTTTGTAGACAAAAATGCCCTCTTCTTCTTTCCCTCTTCATCTTCTTCCCCAAATTTTAAAACTTAATTTCAATCCTAAAATAATTGCAGAAAATAAAAACAAAAACCCAAATCAAAATTAAATTTATATGTAAACACACAAGAACAAAAATCGTTTGTTATCTTCTTCCCTCATTCCTCACTCTCTGACCCCAGGTCAGTCATCATTACTATTTTCAAATGTGCGCTATTGCGTGTTACGGGTAAAAAACACTATATAGCGTATAATGGGTTGCGCGATGTTTCAAATTGCGTGAGCAACTGGCTGACGTGGTGCACTATTTCACGCTTTTGCATGCTATTTTGTGCAAACTGTGCGCTAGTTTTTTTTTTTTTTTTGGCCCGACAACAAAACAACACTGTGTAGTTTTGTTTTAAGAGAACAAAAAAGGAAGTGATAGCTAAACCTCTCATCAGCCTATTTCCAAGACTCCGTGACTTAGTTTGCAGCAGAAACCAAAACCTTCTCTCTCCGACACCATTTTTCTTCTCCTACCAAATATTTGTCCAAGTTAAAGTCGTCGGACCAAGCCGACTTCAAATCCGAGTTCGATTGCGGGATTAGGTCGATTAAGTCTAAAATGGTAAGTTTACCTATTTATTTATTGCGGTACCAAAATATATTAGTTAATTATGTTTATTTATGATTAAGTCCAAATCATAAATATACTTGTTAATTTTCAATTTAAAATGCTAATTATTTATACTATAATTCTCTTAAATTCCTTTATTTATGAGTTTTCATTTAAAAAAGTTACTTATTTATGATTTTAATCAACAAATTACAATTTAAAATGTTATTTATTTTACAATTTAGTTTGAAATGTTATCTTTTTTTTTAGTACAAATTTTAGTTAAAATTGTTAATTCTCTTTTCCAAATTTTAGTTTAAAATGTTACTTAAATTACAAATTTCAGCTTCAAATGTTATTCATAGTAGAAATTTCAAAAATGTTATTTATTTTTTCAAATTTCAGTTTAAATGTTCATTTATTTAACAGATTTCAGTTTAAAATGTTTTTCTTTTTCTATTTTTTTGGTTTAAAATTTTATTTATGGCCTTATGACTTTATTTGAAATGGTATAGTACTTTATTTGGAGTGATTGTTTGAACTTATTTATTCATTTATTATTTTTATATGTTTTTGTTGCACGAATTGCTTGCGCGATGCACGACGCGACGCCGGAACCAAAATGTGATACCTTGTGCGTTCGGGATTAAAAACATTGGTCATCATCCCCTCACTCTTCCTCATCCCTCTACTCTCAGCCTCCCCGCCACCAACACACCCCGCCTCTTCCTCATCCCTTCACTCTCAGCCCAGTGCCACTAACACACTCCACCTCGTGTCTACTCTCTCTCTCTCTCTCCATCTTACTTATTAGTTTCATATTATATGTTGACCCCATCAAAATCGATTATGGTATACACATAAAATCAAAGTCATTATGTGCTTCAAAATGTTGATATATGTATGTATGTATACTTATGTGCATACAACCATTAACATATTTACTCTGTTTGGGTCCCTTTGCATTTCCTTGTTGCACCCTCACAGAGCTGACCTTGATTACTTACTAATGGTGATGTTATTTGAACTGAATTGATCCAAACCAAATCAATTACATGTGTAAGTGTTATGTTACAGATTTTGGGGGTTTCGAGGCAGTAGGATACTGCAAATATGAAGCTCGATATTGAGACAAACAAATTTGAGCGTTGAAGTCAAAATTTGAATGTTTAGGGTTATTGATTTTGGAATTGGGGAAGAAGATGAAGTGGAGAAGAAGGGGGTGTTTTAGTCCAAAAAGAATAGGGGTTAAGTCAAAATACACATTAGTTCGATTTTTTTAACGGATGTCTAATTACGACATTAATATAGGGGGTTAAGTCTAGTTGTTCATCTTTGAGGGGTTAAGTCTAAATACGGCTTTATCACCGGGGTTAAGTCAAAAAACCCCATAAAATAATATCGTTTAGAGTCTTAGATGGAATTGATAAACCATCGCTAGAGTTACAGGACCATCTTCGGTTATAGTCTGTCTTGACTGTGGAAAATAAGTTAATAGTTTCAGATGATAGTGTTAGTACACTGTCTTGACTATATTAGACTATATTAGACATATAAGAACTCACGGTTATTATGATTACTTGCACACCTAATCCGAGAATAATTTATTGAACACGTGCATTATTGTTATTATTTTGATTTTATTATGAGTGAGACCCATTGGTGGTTCAAGGGTAGGGCTGTGTTTTTTTTCCGAACATTCCGATCCGATTTTTTCCGAATTTGGAATGAAATTTTAGTTTGCCGATTTCCGATTTTTCCGCAAAAAATCGGATCGGAAATCAGAAATAATTCTGAATTTCCGATTTTTCCGATTTTTCCGAAACTATGCCGATCTGATTTTTCCGAATTATTTCCGATTTTTCTGGAATTATTTTCCGATTTCCGATTTTTTCGATTTCTTTTCCGATGTTTTGAAAGTTTCCCATATCCCACATCGGTTGGGAGAGGGAGAAGGCTTTAAAATATGCTCTATAAAAGGAGAGTATCCTCCTAACTTCTACATAAATGAAAAAATGGGCCAAATTCTCGTGTATTTACATGTTGGGTTAAGCCATTTTCTTTGTTTTTTTAAAATGTGAATTTCGAGTAATCGAAAATCCATAATTTATTTTTTTGAAATTTTGGAATTTCCGAAAATTCTGGATTTTAAATATATTTGGTGAATTTCCGATTTTTGCCGATTTTCCGATTTTTCCGAATTAGGAATTTTTTTTAATTTTCCGAAAAAATCGGATCGGAAATCGGAATAGTTATTTTATTTCCGAAAAAATTGGAATTTTTTCCCGAGAGACATTTTCTGATCCGATCTGGCCGAAACACAACCCCATTCAAGGGTATAATAATACATGTATGGTTTTCATTATTATTGATGAAATTCATTTTTCTTTTAAATAAAAAATAACTATAATTTAGAAACACTTAAAAATACAAATTGTACAAAAATATAGTGGACAAGATATCCACTGTGGCACAACACTGAGTCGAGCAATATTAACAATTTAATCAAAATAACAAAAGCAAGAAAAATCTGCAGCCCTAACTACCCACATTAGCCCAGCAGCATTATAGCAACATTTTATACAGAGAACATTCTTCATCAAAAACAGCTCGATCATACTGCGCAAAGCCACCTCAATCTGAACTGCACATGAGCGTCTCAACATCCTTTGTCTAAACGTACCCCTGCACACCCGACCCAATTTGCTAAATTGTTCAATATAAATTTATACTCACTAATAGACCCCTGATCTCAGTCAATAAAAACGATTGCATCTGCCACATGCAGATGAAACACTAACTTTTTTCTTGACCCATTTCAAACCCATGACCTAAACTGAGTTCATTAGTTCTATTAGTCGAGGATAAGAACATCTGCCTCAAGTACAAGAAGAAAGGGGAGTAAAGTATCCCCTTGTCTAATTCTCTTGTGGGAAAGAAACAAAAACTGTTGGTCTTCCATTCACTAGAATCGAGAAATTCATTGAATATAAACATCCTTTAATGCAACTCCTCCACCATGACTCTAAGACTTAATTTTCAATGATGAAGTCTCGAAAGTCCCAATTTGTATCATCATACGCTTTTTCAAAGTCAATCTTGAAGACTACCCCTTATTTTTCTTACTTAGCCACTTTTCAACAACCTCATTAGCAATTTAAATCAAGTCAATGATTTCTCTTACCCCTATCAAACCCCTTGTGACAAACTAATTTTATTTTCTAGAACCTTCCTCACTTCAATGAAATCATTTTGGCCAAAAGCTCATACAAGCATGCTTCTCTTATTGGTCTTAAATCCTTAAATCTTAAGGACTCATTTTTTTTGTCACCAAACAACTAAAAGTAGCAGTTGGAGCATTAACCACTCCATTTCTACAAAGTTCCTTAAACACTTTCCATGATCTCAAATTCAATATTTTTCCAACGATCCTGAAGACCCGCCATTGAGAACTCATCTGTAAAGAATGTTGGTCAACTATTCGTTAAAGAGCATTAACCACCCTATTATTAGAATGTTCCGCCAAAAAACTTGCTATTCTATGAAACAATTTATAAATATTATCCCATTTCTTAATGCTTTTGACGTTTGTTTTTTGGCTTTAAGAAATTTCCTCTTCTAATTCCTTCTCTCCTCTTCTCTTCCCCAATCCCCTCATCATTTTGTGTTAACCATACGCTAGTGGCCCCCTTCTCAATTCTAACATAACCTCTTCCTTGTTCCAAAGAATCCAAACTTTGAGATTGTTATATAAAAATACTAATTACACCCTTTCATCCATGCAACTTACAGGAATTCCACCAACTAGTTAAATTATCTTTGAAATATTTGTGTTTTATGCACAACATCTTAAACATAGAACGAAAGGACACCCAACCTCTAACCAAAGCTTTCTGTCCAAAGCATGAAAACATATCTTTGCTATCTTTAGAGAAAAAAGGATTCTATCAATTCTAGAACATGCCAACCTCTCTCTTAGGTTAGGCCATGTGAGTTGGGCATTTTTAAGGTCAATATCCTGAAGTTCTATTACCCTATCACATTTATCTAACAATTTCCAAGCCTTGGTTGATATTGTTCCGTTCATCTTCTCTTTTACCCCACATTATGTGGTGGTCTTGGAATTAATAGCAAGTTAATGAAATAAAATTGTTAGTAATCAATTTTATTAATGGGTATCTTTGACCTCAACATCTCAAGATATTAATCATAAATGATATAGGGCTTGAAATAATAATTTTTAGATAATAATCAGCACAACTATAAATTTTAGTGGAATAAATTGTAACTTATGGGAATAGTAATTTAATTTGAAATGAGATATGGTTTCATTGTCCCGTAAGAAGCTGTCTCTTATACACTCCGTAGTGTTCTTACCATAGCCTATTGAATGTATACTAATTCTCTCAACCCTGAGACATGAGTTTTAGATGGAGAGACAGTTTAGGGTTTTAAGGTTTATCTATTTTATAGTCGTGGTCCGGCATCTCTACTGTTGTATAACAACCCTACAAAGGAGAGTGATCAAGTCAACCCTTATTTCAAAATAACATTTGGAGAGTGTAGTGATGTGGAACAACTGTGACAACTCATTTTCAATTGAGTGGTTGAGATTGACAAACTCGTCCAGATAGAGTTGTGGAATAACTCTACAGGAGCTCAATTTTGAAGTTTCCATCTGTTCCAGATTTAGTGACTACAATGCGGGTGTGGATTGAGGAATATGGTAGGAAATGTCGAAGTTATGTTCAAGCCTTCTTCGTGTTCCTTGAGTGATTCCTCAACCCAAATATTAATCAACTTTTCCAGAAACTGATGAGAACGAGTTTGTTGAGAGAGAATTTGTCCAGAAACTGATCATATTTATTTGTCAAGAAATTGATTCGTTACATTAATAAACTTCGGGAGGGTGAATTTGGAAAATAAGGCTCCTATAAATTATCCGAATTTTAGTAGTGAGTCTTATTTTGCGATGTCAAAATAGACAATCGTATCAATTAATTAGCATCTCATCCTCTACCTTCCTATGGTTTGTTAATTCTCTTAATTAATGAAGTCACTGGGAGAATATAAAATTTGTTTAAAGCTTAAATAAGTGGGAAGTTTGTTTGATAGGACTCTGATATACAATGTTTATCTTGTAAGCTTCTCCTTATTTACCTTTTCATGAGTGGTCATGTATTTGATCTCCATTTGGTCCTTGTTTTAACTAAATAATAATATGTATACAGTAGGGTGTAACATTCATTGTAAGACAATCTCCAAGGCATCAAGAAAAAATCTTTTGATATGTTAACAAATAAATGTTTGAAGGCAAGTATTATAAAGGAGGTGATCTTGCCATATTGTACCTTTTCTTATATTTGCAGCAGTTGAGCCTATATAGGCTGTAATTATAAATCTGAGGGAGATGCATAAACTCATTGAAGTGACGTAATCAACTCTCTCTCTTTTTATTTTTTTTGTAATCTCGTTTTCCTCTTTCCTATTCAATTCTTCCCGTCTCATAATGCTGCATGACTCTTTCTTCTCTCCATTATGTTTTCTTATAGCATTACAGCTTTCTCTCCGCCATTTTACCGAGAAAAAAAAGCTTCCGTCTTTTGGCTAGGAACGGACACTCGTTCTTTAGCCTCTGTGTGTGTGTGTTATTTTTGTATAATATATATATATATATATATATAGAGAGAGAGAGAGAGAGAGAGAGAGAGAGGCTCCTGTGCACACCAAGTTTGCATACTTGCTTGTGCAAAGCTATTTTTTTTTTAAATATTAAAAAAAAAAATTGAGTTGAATTTTTTTATATGATATTTAAACATTTCAAGGGATCCATATAAAAAAATCAGGTAATTTAAGATTTTTTGAGTTTTTTTTATGTTGGTTCCTTGAAATGTTTAAATACCACACAAAAAAAATCAACTCAAAAGTAATTTATTTACTATGTCAAAAAATCGGTGTGCAAACTTGGTACACAGACTTGGGTGTGCACAGGAGCCTGACTCTCTCTCACTCTCTCTTTATATATATATATATATATATATATATATTCTTATAAAAAAATGTTCATGCACGTGTGTGTATCTGGATATATAACCAAATGGGTCTTGAATTTCAACCTCCATATATGGGGGCATTTTATCTGGATCGTCAGATCTTAATTCTTCAATCATATTGTTTGGTCAAAGCTAAAGACACTTAAACTTGTAAACATGTACTAGATGCATATTAGACTACTAGAAACCGTGGCACCGGGAGTACATGTGCAACACTAAACGAATGTATTTGATTAATGTGTGCAAATAATTAAAAAATCATAATTAATAAAATATTAGTAACATGCATATAATCTGTTAGTTTTTTAAATAATAGATATTTAGAATATTTTCATTTGATTATTGATAGATAAGGAGATTTTATAATCATGTTAATATAGTAGTGGGTACTTGTAGAACAAAATGCTATCCTTTAAAGACATCATTTTATATTAAAATTTAAAGTATATGGTTAGTTACAAAGAAGGGAATTATTGACATTTCAGTTGATGAAAAGTAACTGGCACACCCCTCTTGTCCCTTTATTAGTTAATATTGATATGATTTTGAAATGCAAGTCCTTTTCTCTTATTTCAAATTGTTTAAGCCATTTTACATTGTGATGTGAATCGAGGTCATTTTTGTCATTTTTGGGCTTATTAATAGTTTTATTATTTTTCCTTTATTTTTATTATAGTATTTTCTTTTGTTTTTTTATCTTAGTATTTAGAGGGTAAGGAGTAGTAATGACATTTTTGTAATTAGGGCCTTAGCTTGGAACCTAAGCTACTCCTCCCCTTTAAATACCCATTTGTAAGCCTCATTTGAGGTAGACTTGAATTTTGAAATAGAAAAGAGTGTTTCTCTCTCTAAGGTGGTGTTTAGATAATTTTAGTAGCCTTTTGACGGGTGATTTACGTCAAATTGGTATCAGAGCGGGTGTCGCTCCACATTGGTGTATCTGTGTTTATTTTGTATCAAAATCGTGCACTACTCTTTAATGGCTCGCAAAAAATCCAAACTACAACATGATGATATTCAAGAATTGAGTCAAGAATTCAACAAGAAGTTTGACGCCCTTTTTAAACTTCTCTCTACAAAGCCACCTCCTGCCACCGCGGAAAGGTCGTCGGAAATCACACCTCACAGATCCGGCAAAGAGATTGCGTTGAAACCCCTACCACCCACCTGCTGGCCGAAACACCTCAACCCTTCAAACCTCCTCACTCGAACCCCTTTTTTGATCCCGGAGCCACCCCACCACCTTCCGACCAACTAGCAGTTCCCACCCTGCCTCGTTGACCCCCGTCCGATCCTTCCCCCCTCTAGCGAACCTCATCCAACCCCTTTCCCTACCCCCATGGCGCCGAAAACCCACCTGAGCTACCCCAGCCCCAGCAAAACCCTACCCAGCCCATGTTTTTTCCCTTCCCACCTCAACCCGACCCAAACTGGAGTCTCCCCCACCTACCAAGTCTCGGGTCAACCCTATACTCCCCTCCCGGCTTCAACCCGAACCCAATTGACTCCTTAACCTGCCCCCATTCTGTCCCGACAAGTTATGTGGGACCACCCACACTATTTCCCTCCCCGACCCTCTTCCACCCATTCATCGGCCCACCCGAGTCATTTATCCACCCCACCTATGTCGCAAACCCTCAGCCAAATGTGTACCCCAACCATCATATTAGGCCACCTGATTACCCATTACCCCCGCCTTCTCGTACACCCTCTCACCATCCCCTTTCGCTACTCCATTTTGATTCTTCCTCATCCTCCTCCGAGTTTGGGAATAGCCACTCTAGTGTTCTATAGTGGGTACCTCCACCCCCACCCGATGTCCACCGCCATACTCAACTTCGAGGTCGACACTGTTTTCATTGCGGTGAGCTTGGTCATTTGATAGGTGCTTGCCCTCACTATCCCTGCGTTGCTCCAGCACCTCCCGCGCCTCAGTATGGTCGGTCTCTTTATCCACCGCCTGCACAGATGCCACCCCCTTCTGCTGATGTTGTTCCACCTGTGCCAGGTGACGTGATGAGTCTAGATGCTTATTAGGACGATGGTCCTCTATCTATGGCCTTTCAGCTGCTTTCCCGGAGCCTCCACGGAGATACCTGCATAGACGTGCCCATGTTTGACGGACGGTTCTCTCCAGATGCCATGGCCGATTGGTTAGCTCCTATGGAGACAATTTTTTAGTACAAACGGGTCCAAGGCCTCTCCTGTGTCCTCGCAGGCACCAAGTTCCAGGGATTTTCCCGGGTTTGGTGGAATGACCTCTTCTACCGCCGCACGGCAGCCGGATTGCCTCCTATTTAGACTTGGCCTGAGCTGAAGGCCACTCTCCAGGTTTCCTTTATCCCATCTACCTACGAGCGTGACCTCTTTGCTCGCATTCAATCTTTCAGACAGGACACCTTATCGGTAGTGGAGTACACGAAGCAATTTCAGCTTTCGTGTACCATAGCTCGCCTTCCCGAGATGGAGGATCAGCGGATCAGCCGCTATATATTGGGGTTGCAGTCGCATATATAGCACCATCTCAGTCCTGACCTTCTTGAAGGCGGTTGAGTACGTGGCTAAGGTCGACGCTTACCACACAGCGCCCGCAGCTCTCCCGACCTCACGGGCTCCTCCTACTCCGAATTCTGCCCCAGTTCCTCCTGCAGTGGCATCTTCAGTACCTGCTTTCGCTACTCCCACTGCTCCGTCTTCAGGATCTCCTACTTTTCGGGGCTACAACTGTGGCAATGTTGGGCACCGAGCTTCTGATTGCTCTCTTTCGCGACGCCGCGCATTAGTGGCAATGGATCCTCCACCTGACTATTTGGACGCGTCCGAGGAGTTTCACCAGCACGCCTTGATCACCGTCTTGGAGGGTGATTACGTTGGTCTTTCCCTTTGAGTTCAAGGACGAACTCTTCTCAAGGAGGGAAGATTGATGTGAATCGAGGTGATTTTTGTCATTTTGGGCATATTAGTAGTTTTATTTCTTTTTATTATTTTTCCTTTATTTTTGTTATAGTATTTTCTTTTGTTTTGTCTTAGTATATAGAGGGTTAGGGGTAGTAATGGCATTTTAATAATTAGGGCCTTAGCTTGGAGCCTAAGCTACTCCACTTTAAATACCCACTTATAAGCCTCATTTGAGGTAGACTTGAATTTTGAAATAGAAAAGAGTGTTTCTCTATCTAAGGTGGTGTTTAGATAATTTTAGGAGCCTTTTGACAGGTGGTTTACGTCACATTGAGCCTGTCTTACTCTTTCTCCTTTTTAGGTTATATATTTTTGTTGGCTGTGTATTATTTCCAGCACTATTAATATCAGTTTATATATGTTGCTCCTTTCTTTCTTTCTTTCTTTCTTTGGGGTAAATTACATAGTCCTTGCCTATTGTTTGTCATGATATACACCAACCTCTGTTCTTGTTTTAAATATTACACTCACCTCCCTTCTTTTTGTAAATATTGCACTCACCTCCCCCTCTTACTTCAAAATTTGTATACTCGCTACGCTGCACTCATAGCCTTCTTTCTTGGCTTGCACTGTGACTGGACCTCAGAGTTCCATTTCGAAGTGACCTTCAGAGCAAGGTAGCACTTCATGAACCTAAAATGCTCCTTCATCTCTACCTTGTACGTTCGGCAGGCGAGCGAAATCTTCATGGTTGGTGCAGTTGCTGCTCAGCCCTGTTCGACCGTGCCAACAATGACGTGTAATTTGCTCACAGCCTAGCTAATAGTGTCAAATTGAGTATTGAGCGTGTATGCGCTCCGGTTGTCGCAACATTGCTCGTTGAATTTGTGGGCAACCTTATCCCACATGCTCATCTTTTTTTTATTTTCTTTGTTAATTGGATCCTCTGATGCATTCACCTATGCTGAATAAATCAACGCGTCTTCGTCCTCTGAATAGTTATTCTTCCAGTAGCTTCCCTTTTGTGTTTGGCTTTTGGAGGTTTCTTAGAATTGCCCTTGGTATCTGGAGTAGGTATCCATCGAAAGTGTTTGAGATGATGAAAGTGTTTTAAATTTGAAAACTAGAATATTGAGTTTGATGATGAATTTGGCATGGAAAATGTTAAATGCAGGGGGTATTTATACAATTTGATCAAACTAGCCGTTAAAGAGCCGTTGGTAAATAGTTGTTGTTCCCGCGGCACTGGAATGCCTTTGGGGAGCAGAGGTCAGTGCGGCAAATGCTTCAATGCCCGGGAGACGGTCTAGCGTTAACTTTTGTGTTTTTCAAACCAGTCTATGCATTTGTAAGTTTTATTGAAAAAAGTTAATGCTTTGGGTAAGTGTACATGCATGTGTATATATAGATTAACATATACATATACATGTGTATCTTCATGCAAAATAAAATATATACATATATACACACTATATGTACAGAGAGAGAGGCTCAGAACGAACCTACTCAAAAGATGGATGTTGGTTTTTTAGGGTTATACGAAGGAGAGAAAGGTGTAATGTTTTTTGAGGGCAAGTTCTATAAAGGATGTGATCTTGTCACATTGTACTTTTTCCATCTTTGCTGGGTGCTGGGCCTATATAGGCTGTAATGATAAGTCAGAGGGAGATGTATAAACTCATTGAAGTAAAATATATAACTTTCTCTCTCTTCTGTTTTTTTAATCTCTTTTTCCTCTCTCCCATTCAATTCCCCCCTTCTCATAATGTTGCACGGCTCTCTGTTTTCTCTATAACGGTTTCTTTTTAACATTACAGCTTTTCTCTCCCTCATTTTACCAAAAAAAAAAACAGCGTCTTACTTTTGGCTATGACCGGGACATTCGTTCTCTCTCTCTCTCTCTGCGTGTGTGTCCATACATACATACATACATATTATATAAAAAATGTCCATGCTTGTGTGCATCTACATATATAACCAAATGGTCTTAAATTCTAACCTCCGTATATGGGGGCATTTCATCTGGATCACCAGATCTTAATTCTACAGTCATATTGTTTGGTCATAGTAAAAGGCACTTGAACTTGTAGACACGTACTAGACGCATATTAGACTACTAGAAACGTGGCACTGCGAGTATGTGTGCAACACTAAACGAATGTATTTTATTAATATTCACAAATATTTAAAAAGTTATAATTAATAAAATTTAGGATCATGCAAAATATCTGTCAGTTTTTTAATTAATATATATTTAGAATATTTCTGTTTGATTATTGGTAAATAAAGAGATTCTTATTTATAATTATGTTAATATAGTAGTGGGTACTTTTAGAACAAAAAGTTCTCCGTAAAAGAGAGCATTTTATATTTATAGTACCCCTTATCTCCCTTAATTAGTTAATATAGATATGATTTTGAAATGTAAGTCCTTTTCTCTTATTTCAAATTGTTTAAGCCAATTTGCATTGAGCCTATCTTACTCTTTCTCCTTTTTGGATTTTATATATTTTGTTGGTTGCGTATCATTTGCAGTACTATTAATATCAGTATATCTAGTTGCTCCTTTCTTTCTTTCTTTCTTTGGGGTAAATTACATGGACCTTGCCTCTTGTTTATCATGATATACACACACCCTCCAATCTTGTTTTAAATATTACTCTCACCTCCTTTCTTATTTTAAATATCGCACTAGCCTCCCCTCTTGTTTTAAAATTTGTGTACTCACTGCCCTGCAGCAGGGGTAGCGGGGGTTACAGAAACAATAAACTAGACATGAGTTGAGACCATTTTAATATCTGAAACAAAAAAGGAGGTATCTGTAATTATGAATAATCTTCGACTTGTAACACATTTTGCTTTATAATGTTGTGCAGTCCGAATCTTGATGGGAAAAAGCCTTCAGATTATAGTTCACAGTCATTATCCATGGGTAGAAAATCACAAGATGCTGCTGTTGGTGCCCTTGTTCACATGTTAAGAACGGCACCACCTCTACGCCAAGATTCCAGTTGTTATTCCTCTCTCTCCTTCAAGACCGGACTCGAGGGAGAAGTTGGCTCTGTTTCTGATTGTTTCCTGCCTCGAAAGGCATCGGATGCTCTCGAGGAGCTAAGGGCCTACAAAGATATGAAAGAACTTCTCCTTTCTAAGAGTGGATCTCGATTTGTTTAGGTTTTTGACTTTGGATCCCTTTTTTTGTGTTCAACCAAATTGAGTCCCTGAAGTTTTTACTTTCTGACCTTTGACCTCAAAAATTAGTTTTTTTTAAATTTGTTTTGGGTTATTTGGCGTTTGATCGCCTAATATTCAGGACATTCAGTTTGATCCCCATAATTTTTACTTCTTGCTTTGGCACCCAAATGTGTTATTAATATACTTCACAAGATGTTTTTGTACTTATTAATGATGTTTTTGGGTGCCAAATTCCAAGAAGTGGACACTATAGGGGCAAAATAAATGGGTGCCAAGGGTGAAATAATCCATTTTATCTTGGTCTCACAAAGCACTGTAAAATGTCATTTGGGGTCAAAAGCAAAAATGTCGTGGGACAAGACTAGGTTAACACAAATAAATGACGGTCAAAGTCAAAATAACTCGATCTTTTACTAAGTGCAGAAATAGCAAAATACATGGTGCCATGGACACGTCGTGTCGTGTTTATGTTGTGTTTTTCACGCAATTTACAGATGAGAAGGAGATGATATATTCACTAAACATGCGGGTTTCATCCTTTATAGCGTAAGATCTACTCAACAAATGCCGCGTATCTGTTAGATGGGGGCCACTGCGAATATGTGGTGCTATGCTATTAGGATAATTTCTCAGAGTGAGCCTCCAAGTGAAATAAAAGCCTAAACGTTCTAGATTGAGTTACATGACCAGAACATTTGTTTAAGTGTGTATAGACTTTGGAGTATCTTGAATAGAAAACTGACAAAACTCATGTACATATGGTGACTAAGAACTAATTTCATTTGTATAATATATGAATGACTTACCATCCAGTGAAATGTTTATATTGGGGATGATCACCGAATTGTGAATTTTTAATGTTAATAGAATTCTTTTAAAAAAGATATTGGTCAAATTTATTAATCACTCGTGTCTCCCTACACCACCTCACCCAGGGACAAAACTAGGATTTAATCTTTGGGGGGGGACCAAAAGTGAATTAAAAAAATCTCAACAAGATATATATATTGACATAACTATATGCATCAACAAAAGGTATAAACTTTGTGAAATACAAACCAAATCTATATTAAAACAAATATCAAAATTTTTTTTTTAATTAAAACAGATTTTTAAAACAATTTTTTGATTAAAACTTTTTAGCACATTTTATAACTAAAATAAAAAATTTAGAAATAAAAAAATGTTATTGAACACGTTTTATTAAAAAAAAGTTTTTTAAAACTATCAGTTTTTCTTTTCTTAAAAAGTTTTTTAATTAAAACAGTTTTTCTAAGTAAATTTGTTAATTAAAACTGTTTTTTTATTAAAATAGTTTTACTATTTTCTAATTAATACTGTTTTTTTGGGTTAAAAAAGTTAATTAAAAATTCAGTTCCCCTAAAAAAACAGTAATTAAAAAACAGTTATTTCAAAAAATACTTGATGAAAGCGAGCTATTATAAAAAAACAGTTATTCAGAATAAATGATTACTTAAATGGCACTTAATTTATTATTTGAGTTCCTAAGCAGATCACACCATTTTACTTGAGGTGAGGAGAGAGTAAAACTAAGGTCCTGTTTGGTTTGTAACTATAACTCTGTTTTTTGTGTTTAAATACAATTCTGGTAAAAATTTGTGTTTGGCAACTTGTTTTTAAACACCGAATTATAATACTTCTGTGTTATAATCAAGTTTTTCAGAAAACAACAAAAGAGTGTTTTATAACTTCTGTTTTTTTATTTTTCAACTCTAAATTATTCATTCTTAATATTTTAATGCATTATACCTTAATATATAATATACATACATAATACATTAATATATAATATATATATACAAGTACACAAAATAGCGTATATTTATATCATTAAATTATATAATATACTAAGATCCATATGTTAAATAATAATATGAATAGATACATGATACTTATATATAGTTTTATATATGTATTATTAATGTATTGAATAATATAAAATATACATATACTACATATGTATTAAAAAATATTATCAATTCATGTATGTATATAATTTTATTGTAAAGTATACATGTAATATCATTATATAGACACACACACATATATGCAGTGGCGGAGCCAGGAATTTTCAATTGGTGGAGCACCATAAAAAATCTACGGGGGTTCGGGGGCGGTAGCCCCCGATTTTTTTTTTTTTTTAGAATTATTCACACACATTTATATTTCGTGGCTAAAGAAATAAATATTCACACATTAGTAATAATAAAATAGAACAAACCAAATCATAATATTTCATTGCTAAAACGAGTATCCAAAATTTATCATTACAAGTACTAATTAAAATATAAAATGAGCAAACTACAATCTCCCTCTACGATTTTTCATCCTTTGGAATCGATCCACAATTGCGTCATTAGAAATGCAATCAAAAACATCTTTTTCAATATAAGTCACGCAAGAGTCACTTAGCCAACCATCCCCCATACGATTTCGAAGATCGGTTTTCACGATGTTCATAGCAGAAAATGACCTCTCAACTGTAGCTGTGGAAACCGGTAGAATTAATGACAACTTTATGAGCCTGTAAACTAATCCATACACAACATGTTTTCCTTTCTCTACCATTTTTCTAGCCAACCCACTTATCCCATTCACATCAACAAAGTCAATATCGGATTTGATATCCAATTCATACAATTCAAGTTCATCTTGGAGTACAATACGCTCTTGCTCAGTGAAATCATTAACATAAAGTTCAGATAGCCGAACCAACTTGTTTATATCAAAAGCAACAAATTAATTACCTGGATCAAATGATGCCATGCATAAAAGCAATTCGGAATTCACCTCATCGAAACGATTGTTAAGTTCAACAAGTTGTTTATCCACGCAAAGGTAGAACAAGTCAACTTTATAATGATGTAAATTTGTGGTTGTCAATCCTCTCCTTGATCTTCCCAAAAGACAAAAATTACTTTCCATGTTAGGAATCTCAATATGATTTTTCACACAAAAAGACGAGACCTCAATCAACAGATTTTCCCACCCACTATCCCTCATTTTTTGCATTCGGCTCTTTGACAATTTCACTAAAGTCATTGCATTAACAATGTCTTGATCTTTTCGTTGGAGAGATTTAGAAAGTTCATTACTTATTGCAAGTACGTTCTTCATTAAATGTAAGGTGAATACATAATCAAATGATTGCATTGATTTCATCAAATTTATTGCCTCACCCTTTTTATCCGCAGAATTTTCCCCCAAATCATCAAGAACACCAAGTACGGATTCATACATTATAATCAAATTAACCAATGTCCCATAATGCGAACCCCAACGTGTATCACCGGCACGCTTCACGCTAGTTTCTTGATTTAATCCCCGGCCACTTGATATATCACCACTAACCAATTGATATTTAATCCGCTCCACCTCTTTCTCTCGCAAAATGTCGCGACGCTTACAAGATGCACCCACAATGTTCACTACATTATTAACTATGAAAAAGAACTCATCCATGTGTTTAAGATCTTTCGCAACTTTTACAAGTGCCAACTGAAGTTGATGTGCAAAGCAATGTACATAGAATGCTGAATTGTTCTCCTTCAAAACAAGTGATTTAAGCCCATTGTACTCGCCTTGCATGTTACTTGCCCCATCGTAACCTTGACCCCGCAAATTTTTTACACTCAAGTTATGTTTGTTGAAAAATTGATCAAGTGACGCTTTTAATGATTTAGCAGTAGTGTCGGGAATATGTACCATACCCATGAATCTTTCCATAACAAAATCCCTTTTATCCACATAACGCACTACAATAGACATTTGTTCTTTAATTGATACATCACGTGCTTCGTCAATTAATATCGCAAATGGATCTCCAACAAAATCTTTTAATATTGTATTAGTAATCTCACTCGCAATTGCATTTACTATGTCTTTTTGAATGTCAGGAGATGTCAATTTATGATTACCCGGTGCATTTTTAAGAACTACTTTGTTAACTAATACATCTCTTTTTGCAAGCCATTCTAAAAGTTCAAGAAAGTTACCTTTATTCATGGAGTCCTCTGATTCATCATGAGAACGAAAAGATAAAGCTTGTCGCAAAAGAAACCGAATCACATCAACAGTTGAAATTAACGGTAGACGATAATCATCTTCACATTCCTTCGATTGCTTATCAAATAGCACCGCAATATGTTGATTTTGGTTCAACAAATTTTGAGACTTCATGTATGCCGCATTATGACCCTCACTGTTAACATGCTTTTGTAATCGATTTTTTTGTCTCCAATTGTCAAAACCACCTCTAACAAAAGCATCACTTTTATTTCTGTCCGAGAATTCTGGACAAAATAAATAACAAGGCAAACAAAATGCCGCATCTTTTGAAACGCTATATTCCAACCAACTACCAAATTGGGTAAACCAATCCGAAACGAATCGTCGATCCTTTTCTCCCATGGATTTTTTAGGATAAAGAGGCATAAAGGGTTGACAAGGACCCATTTTCAAATATGCTACTCTAACTTTGTCTTGATCGTTCGCATCATAATCTGAAATGCGTGGTCGTAACCAAATGTTAACTCTTAAAGCATTAGTAATACACATCTAAACTTCTTTCACTCCCAATAAACAAAGAACCCACTTCGGAAGTGCCACTTCCAAAACCCCATGAGAAACAGAGAACCCACTTCTTCACTTTCACTTCCCATCTAAACTTCTTTAATAATACCCATCAAAACATTAATACCCATCTAAACTTCTATAATACCCATCAAAGAATGGAGAAAATATTAGAGGCAGGAATATATACATACCTTCATTGCCGATTCGCCGTCGCCGTGTGTGGAGCCTGGAGGGGTGGGGTAACTGCTGTGCGCTGAGGAGTTTGGGTATTTTGGCTGCTGTGTTGTTGTGTTTGTTGTGTGGTGTTATGTTGAGCGAATAGGGTTAATTAAGTTTCTTTATATCTTTTTTTTTCTTTCTAAAACCTGTTTTAAATTTTTTTTTTCTTTCTAAAACCTGGGTGATGCACGTGCATCCCCCAGCTCCATTCTCCCTCCGCCACTGCATATATGTATATGTGTGTGTGTGTGTGTGTGTATGTGTGTAGTAAACTCCCCAACATACCTCATTAAATATACATAAAAATATATGATTTTAAATGTACATGTATATAATTTATGATGTATGTATGTATATATGTATATATTCATGTATCATGTATATATGAAAGTTTTATATATGTGTTTATATATATACACATATATGTATAATATAAATAAACATGTTTGCCAATTTTGTCAAATTTTCAAAAAATTGTATTTAAAAACAAGTTTACCAAACGCATGCCAATAATTATAAACACAAAAAACTAAATGTTAAAACTGTATTTAAAAACAGCGTTTAAATCGAATTTTCAGAATAGAGAACCAAACAGACCCTAAGCATTTAAAGGGGTGGTGATATTCCCACCCCAAAAAGTTCTCATTAACACCACTTTAAAACACTATTAAAATCAACTATACATATCACTAACACCAAAAATCTCAACACCACAATTTCAAACTCCAGTATATAAACCCAAATTAAAAAATACTTTATTTTTTCATCACACTCTCTCTCTACTATTTTCTCTTTACTGCAAACACTCCAAACCCTAAATCTAAATATGATACATGATATTTATACATGTCTAATCTATATACTTGTGTTTTTATACATGTTTAATCCATAACTCCATAACCAAACCTTAGTTTTCGTCAAAAATGAACCCTAAGTTAATGTAAAAAATCAAACCCTAGTCTTCATATATATTTGTTGAGACTGGATTCCTCACGGTCTCCCGTAACCATAGGTGATGGGTTTCCACGGCCAATATTGATCGTGTCACTCATATTCACGACTGCAATAGACCAACAAAGATTCCATATCAACGGCCAACCCAAACCGTGGTCATCTAGGGTTTAGTTTACAACGGCCAACCCAAATCGTGACATGCATTTTCACGGTCAAGTTCAGCCGTGTTACTTGCAAGAGAGTAACGACATAATGTGGTCGTTAAACTTGACTTACCACGGCCAAGCAAAGTCGTGGTATACCATCGTCTACGGTTACGGGTCACCGTAGGAAGCATGGACAGTTTTTTTTTTTTTTTTTGAGAAGGAGCGTTTGAGCTTTGAAGTCTTGGAGCCTCGGATAAGGAGGGATTTGGAGGGTTTGATCTTTGGAGATGGAGGGTTTCAGCCTTTGGAGAAGGAGGGTTATGAGAAGGGTATATTAGACTTTTTAACAAAATTAAAAGAGTAAATTTGTGGTGTTTGATGGTAAAAATTTTATTTTTGTATTTTGTGGTGTCAATGAGAACTTTTTGGGGTGGGAATATCACCACCCCATTTAGAGAGAGAGAGAGAGAGAGAGAGAGAATGAGTATTGATAAGACTTACAAGATGATGGGACACTAGAGATGACGAGGGATGATATCACAGTAGTAAAATAGCTTCAATTTCAAATCCAAAGATTCTTTGATATGAAGAATATGAAGAATGAGAGAGGCAAATGGGTTTTGAAACTTACTTGATGTGATTTATTTAAAACGGTTCAAGTGGTGTAAATATTATGGTTACTTTCGAGGCTAGAATTGTGGAAATATAAGTCTTGATTAGTTAGAGATAAATGAGTTAGGGGATCGCATATTTAATATTATGTTTCAAATATACACGGTAGTCGTTTTGAAACTTGGGGGTGGCCGTGGCCCCCCTTGGTAGTTTCGTCTCTGACCTCACCCCCCCCCCCCCCCCCCGACCACACACACAATCTAATAATAGCGCATTT
Organism: Sambucus nigra; assembly: GCA_949130495.1. NCBI lineage: Eukaryota > Viridiplantae > Streptophyta > Magnoliopsida > Dipsacales > Adoxaceae > Sambucus > Sambucus nigra. Next base: position 383,210,983 of record OX422224.1, read on the forward strand.
AGACTTAACCAACCAAATATAAAAAATCACCAAATATAAAAAATTAGACATAACCCCCTGGATGGACGTTAAGTTCCGTTAAACCCCACCCTATATATATATATATATATTTTTGGATAAAACTGAAATTTATTTCATCTTTTTCCCCAAACCTCTCTCTCTCTCTCTCTCAATATGTTCTATATTTTTAGTGGTTTCAAATAAAAAGAAGACCGTCTCCACTCTAAAGAAACATTTTAGTGTTTCCAATCTTAAATGGGCACTTATCTTCACTATTTGAAGTTAATCAATCATGATGTCACTGAGATCAATAATTTTGAGATATAATATATTTTTATGATTTTTTTTCCAAATAAGAAAGAAGATTGTTCATATATATTATTTTTGGGTTTTGGGACTCAAATACCACCGGCTCCCTCGCCACGGGCAACCTCACCTTACCCCACGGGCAACCTCACCTTACCCCACCTCTCTCCTCAAACTCACAACAGAATCACCCTCAAATAGCAAGCCAAAATCAAAATTGAAATACAAGGTCTCCCGCCATCGGCACACCACCCCAACCAATGCAACCCTCTTGAATCCCAACCGCAAATGACTATGACGATGGAGACACCAAATCGATGTTGATTCGAATCAGATTTAGTGTGTTTTCAGATCTAATTTTTTAGATTGGGTGGGTCATGGGTGGTTCAGATCAGTTTTCTTAGGGTGATAGTGGAGGAGGAGGTGGTTCAGATTTTTTTTTGGGTGGGGTGGGGTGGGGTGGGGGATGAGGATGGTCCAGAAAAAGTGAGGGGGTAAACTCATATAACACAAATACGGGGGTTTCAAACGGAAGGAAACGATTGTTTAGTTCTGTAGAGTTATGTCTAGTTTTTGAACTTCAAGAGGGTTAAGTCAAAATACGTTATTATCTCAGAGGGTTTTATCAAAAAATTCTTTTTTGATTGGGTTAATTACACTTTCCCGAACTTTACTCCCTTTTCACTTCATCACCCGTACTTTCATTTGTTGGACTTAACGCCCCAAACTTCCATAAGGACTTCAGGTAATCTTACAACGTTGATGTCGTTTGTTTTTTAAAACAGAAAAAGACACGTGTACCCTACGTGACTTTTTTAAAGGGATATTCTTGTCGTTCATCATTATATAACAAAACCCTACAATCCTCACTATTCCCTCTCTTTCTCTCTCTCTCTCTCCCTTTCCCTCTCCCATGGCAGTAATATTTGCTCTCTCTCTCTCTCACACATCTCTCTTCATCTTCCTCTCTATCTCATGCACACACATGGATTCGAACATACACACTCACACACATATACGCAAAGAGATTTGGACACGCACAGATCTACACATGGATTTGACAGTGACTGATTTTGATGGTGAGGGTGATTTTGTGGGTTGGGTTTGTTGGGTAGGTATACGAGAAAATTAAAGAAAAGAAGAAATTGGAACTATTTATCTTGACGTTAAGGTGCGTATTAAACACCCAGTTTTGAGAAAAAAATATCGCATGCACTACGATGAATGATGCCACCGAGCCTCAGATATCTGCGCCCAAGATTCAATAACAAGGTTCTTCAATTGTAGCACCAAATGGTGAACTCCATAACCATATGAAATTTCCCACGAAATTGCAATTGTAGATAAACGTGATTAAGGGAGAGAGTTTGAATATTTTTTATGAGAGGATGAATTTTGAATACCTTAGAACTATATTACCGTTCAACCTATAAAGGGTGAGAGAAAAACCACTTACCCAAAATATACAAACGTTCAACCTATAAAGGGTGAGAGAAAATCCACTTACCCCAAAATGTGGTTAACCAACCCCCACATTTTCTCCACTCATAAACGTTCAAAAAGACACAATCAATCTTAATTACAGATTAATTAATTAAATAAAAACATTAATTACATTAGTATAATTTAATTATTTTTAGTCCTAAGTCCCAAATCAATATATATATATATATATATATATATATATATATATTGCCTATATAAATGCTCTTTAATGTTCCTTTTTGGACTTGAACCCATTATCCCAAGCAAAGGAATATCAAAGTTTACCATTAGTCAACAACCATTTGTTTTGAGTATTTCATTCACACCAATATATAACTCTAAAAGCACAACAATCCTCCGTGTGAATGAAATCGCGAGAGAAAGGAAAGATGAATTTATGGCCAAAAGAAATGTATTTAATAGGCAAATGTGTCTTTTGGATTTGAACATTGATTAGTATATGTCCATTGAGTTTATAAACTATTTGGTGAATTACATATCTTGTACTGACCAGTTACTGAGGCAAACCATATTAATAGACTGCACACGTGACACTCCAATAAACTTTGTGGTTCTATAATAGTTTCGCTAATTAAAGCCACAAGCTTCACACTATCATGGGCTCTCTAGAGAATTCAACCACAAATCCTATAGACAATGATCCCACTTCCACACTCACTTAGGTGAATCCATCATGAATGTCCTGTCACATCCCACTTGGAAATCTAAACCATAGATTGAATAAGATCATAATTCACCCTTACACAATATACAAGTAGAACTTTTAACACTATAGGGATGGAATGGAGACAAGTTTCTGTAGTGCTTACTCATAATTAGTTTCCTAATTGAATCTATATCCCGAGATCTCCATTCAAACAGGTTAGGTATCCATCATGGTGATTCTATTCATTAGGCTTTAAGCCCATCCCCTCGATATTTTATAAATGATATCTCTTGACAACGCTTTAGTTAGCGGATCCTCTAAGTTTTATTGCGACTTCACAAAGTCAATTGTTATAATCACATTTGATATGAGTTGTCTCACTCTGTTATGCCTACAACGAATATGCTTTTACTTCCTTGTTGCTTTCTTTTTCTATAGCTGCTTGGCAATGACAATGGATAAGTATCGCAGGTATAGATTTAGGCCACATAGGTATGTCTGCCAAAAACGTCCTCAACCACTCGGCTTCTTTCCCGACTTTGTCTAAAGCTATGAATTAATACTCCATTGTTGATCTTGCAATGCATGTATGGTTTAAGGACTTCTAAGATACAACAACCTCTGCTAAAATGAATACATATCCACTGGTAGATTTTGATTCCTCTGAGACAAAAATCCAATTATCATCACTATAACCTTCAATCATAGCATGGTAACAAACACAACACAAAGAATAATCCAAGGTAAATTTTAGGTATGTCAATACTCTAATAAATTCATCCCAATGCTCATTACGAGGATTACATGTATATCTATGGTATATGCAATGTTAGGTCTAGTGCAGTTCATGATATACATTAGGCTACCAATTATTCTAGAATATTCAAGTTGTGACACAACTTCTCCTTTATATTTCTTTAATCTACTACTTGGATCATAAAGAGTTCTAGTAAGAGTAGAATTGTATTGATTAAATTTCTGTAATACACTTTCTATGTAATTTAATTATGACATTTGGATTCCCATATGATATCCTATTATTTTAATTCCAAATATGAAATTTGCAACTCCTAAGTCTTTCATATCAAATTTATCACACACCATTTTCTTGGTACTTTTGATAATACTCACATGTGATCCAAAAATCAATATATCATCAACCTATAGGCATACAATCACACAAGTGTCTCTATAGAATTTAAAATACACGCATTTATCGAATTCTTTTATATTAAAGCCATCATTAATCATTACTTGATCAAATTTCTCATACGACTGTTTAAGAGCCTGTTCTAGTTCATATAAGGATTTAACTAGTTTGCATACTCTATTTTCCAAGCATTCAGCAAAAAATCCTTCTGGTTGATCCATATAGATTTCTTGTTCTAGTTTTTCATTTAAAAAGTCATTTTAATGTCCATTTAATTAATTTCCATCTTATAATTGGATGTTAGGGAAACTAAGACTCTAATGGATATAATTCTCATGACTAGAGAATAAGTGTCAAATAAATCTAGCCATTCTTATGTTTATAACCTTTAGCTATAAGTCTAGCCTTGTATTATTTTTCAGTCCCATTTGATTTTGATTTTCTTTTAAAAATCCATTTATAGCCCCTGGTTTTACAACCTAGTGACAAATATTTGCATTATTTAAACCATTTCTCTATTAACGGTAAAATGGGGATTAAGGAGAAGATAAAATATCGTGATATGATTATGTATCACCCTCAGATAAAAAGGAAACAAAGTCAGAACCAAAAGATATTTCTATCCTACGTCTCTTGCTTCTCCTAAGTTCATCGGTCTCACTGTCATTTTATTGCCTACTAGTAAATAACAAATGAAATGTTCTAGATTCATTCTTTAATCTATTAATATAGTTGTACGGAAACATATGCTGGAAAAATTATACATCACGCCATTCAATGATAGTATTTACAGAAACACTAGCCACATCAGATTTAAACACAAGGAATCTATAAGCACTATTGTTTTGAGCATTACCAATAAATAAACAATTAATAGTTTTAGGTCCAAGTTTGGTTCGTTTAGGTGGTGTCGATACTAATTTAGCTAAACACCCCCACAGTTTTGTGACACCCACCCAATTAAATATCGGGTGATCAGTCCTTTATAAAATTTATAACAGAAAGTTCGGTTGGTTCATTCTTAGCATCACTGTCGAAAACTTAAATCCAATTAATTACCTAACATTTAATTAAGCTAGTGTCAAAACGTTTTCCAATTTAATTTGAAACCAATTAATTCAATTAATTTCTAAACATTGAATTATAAACTACACACAAGAAATGAATGTTGATTGAATTAAATACAAAATAATTAAGATTGGATAAAACCTTCCAATTCAAAGTCACAAACAAACCAAAATAAATACTCAATCTAACATAAAAGAACTACGAAGTAACTGAGTATAATCCCGCTAATGAGGATGGGCGACACATGCCCGAACTGAAGTATCTAAACTAGGAACTGAATAAAATGAGAGAAGCGTCTAATCTCAATGAGCCGCAACTTCCATAACAGCTGCAGCTCGGCAAAACCATCCAAGTATCTAGAACTGGTGTCCCTATGGCTAGGCACCTGTACTAATATATATAGCAAAAGAGAGAATAAATACAAGAAACGGGTCAGAGCCCGAGGTTTAAAAATGATTTAGTAAGTATTTAAAATCGGTTCTTAAAACAAGTCTTATACGCATGTTAGTTATCGAACTCTCACATGAGTTTCTCACCTCTCATCTATTGTGCACGCCTTCCCCAAGTTATACCACCCAGTCTAACTAGTCATAAACCATACTAATACTAACTATGCTCACTAGTAGTATTCTCATATCGCCCATACAATACGCTATTTAGATAGTTTATCTCACATACTAAATTTCATTATTTATTGTTCGAATGGTTAATCTTTTATCCACTAAGATTTGTTTTATTTCTCATTTCCACTTTATCTACTATTTTCACAAGTAAAAATTTTTCCAAGTACACTCATATATATATAGTCTCATCATCCCTATATATATACACCAATCCTGCACCCTTAGGTTAAGACCACTTGGCGCAATGTAATGATTATTATGATTACCATGTCTACTAATTTCACACAGTATAAATATTTACAAGTTCATATATATACTAATCCTGCACCCCCGGGCTAAGACCCATTAGTGCACCTATCGAGAGAATTCTGCATCCCCGGGTTAGCACCCATTAATGCACCTATCAATAATAATCCAGCACCCTCGGGTTATCACCCATTAGTGCACCTATCAAGAAAATCTTGCATCCCCGGGTTAGCACCCATTAATGCACCTGTCAATAATAATCCAGCACCCCCGGGTTATCACCCATTAGTGCGCCTAACAATAATCATCCTTGTACCCCCGGGTTATCACCCATTAGTACACTTAACAATAGAATTTCTGCACCCCGAGTTATCACTCATTAGTGCGCTTAACTATAAGATTCTTGCACCCCCCGGGTTATCACCCATTAGTGCTCTTAGCATTAATATCACATAATAGGTATGAACGCATCCTATTATAATTTATAGGTATTTCTCCAACCTACAGATATACTTCTCATGCGTATTTTACTCTCAACACTATGTATAGTATAAATATTTAGATTATTATCTCTCTCGTAACCTCCAAGGTACATTCTTGATACCGAATAATTAAAGTATTAATTCGCACATACTTTCCAAAAATTCTGTCCCTTTTAAATTTACTATCTGGCAGTTTCTGTCACTCCAATAAATCGGTAAACTCAAAACTGGACTCTAAGAAAATTCCCAAAGATTCACCCTGTCGCTTGAACCAGAAGGCATGTCGTTCGAACGACTGCCACATGTCGCTCGAGCGACTTCGTGCGAGATGCAATCTCGCTTGAACGACTTCGCGTGAGATCGCGCGAGATGTCACTGCTCGTCTTCTTTCCCAGAATTCTCCGTTTTCCACCATTTATGGACTTAAAAACCTCTAGGATTCAACACCCAACGCCTCATCATCAATACCCATCAACACCTACCAGGTTATAAATCATTCCTAACATCCTAGGATCATTAATTCGTTATAAATCATCATAATTATGTAAAATCCCCAAATTAATTGATATGAACCCTAGTTTCCAAATTTTCAATTAAAGAATCTAATCCACCCATATTCGTTCATCAAAATATAATTCAATTCCGTGATTAATCGTCTACATATATGCGGAAGTTTCAGCCACTAATTAACCCAGTCCTTAATCATAATTTAAATCTCTAATTTTCACCCAATTAACATGTAAATCGTGATTAATTTCACCTACTCTAACATGAGTATGATTATTTCTAAATGAAAGAAAGTAATAAACACTTGCCTCAAATATTATGGTCTGATCCGTTAGTGATGTTGGTATATACACATACCTCTCTTCTCGATCTACGCGTTGGTTGTCACGGGTGTGCAAGGTGAGGATAATTTGGCGTTCCCTCTTGGAGTTTGGTTCTCCCTCACACCCTCTATGGCCGTTCTTTCCTTCCTGTGTCTCACAACCCTAAAAGAATTTTCTTGGCTAATAAAATAACTCCCAATTTTCTTCCATTAATTAAACCCAAAAATACAATTTACCATAATGCCCTCTCGAGACGTTCGTTAGGCCTAAAATTGCCCCGGGATCCAAACTAAACACCCGGGTATACTATTTTGACTATCTCGACCCACCCAGACTCAACGGTGTACTCGAAATGACCATACGAGTTAATATAAATAAATTATCTTTTTATTCCATTCAATTAGTCCCGACACGACTCACACGCCTGTAAGACTTAAATTATCAAACTTCCGTATATTTCACTCTCGGCAATTTATCAAATTTTATAATTCCATATTACATATCACACAGTAATATTCAATAATTCTCAATAATAAGTATTAACCCTTGGCACGCTAGTAAATAATTATTTTAATCCAGATTAATAACAAATTAATTTCTCGTATTTTAATTTAATTAATCCAATAACAATAATTAATCGCATACTTATTCCCATAATAATAATTAATCACATAATTATTTAAATCGTGAATAATACGGGGTGTTACAAGTTTGAAGTATCCGTACGAAGGCTTTCTATCTTTCCACAATTCATAAGGAAATTTATCAGATTTTTTAAGGGGAATTTTATCTAAAATATAACACGCCATAAGGACCGCTTCACCCCATAAATTTAAAGGAAGACCATAATTATTTAACATTGCATTTACCTTATCATTAAGCATTTAATTTTTACGTTTTTCCACACAATTTTATTGAGGACAATAAGGAGGAGGAGTTTGATGTATTATGCCATGAAATTTACAAAAATTATTAACACGTTAAAATATTCTCCACCTCTCTCAGATCTCACTATTTTAATTTTATTAGCTGATTACCCACTTCTATTTTGTAAAGTTTAAATGTTTGTAGTGATTCATCTTTAGACCTCAAAAGATAAACATAATAAAATCTCGTGAAATCATCTATAAAGATTATAAAATATTTCTTGACACCCCTGGTTTGTGTCACTTTTAAGTCATACGAATCAGTATGAATAAATGCCAAAATTTCAGTTAATCATTACACATTTTGAAAAGATTTTCTTTTGAATTTTGATTCAACCCATATTTCACATTTGTGTTCTAGATTTGTTGGCATCTTTGTAATATATCCCAAATCCATTAATCTTACACATAAAGATAAATTAACTTGTCCAAGTCTACTATGGCATAGATATAAGGAATCAGAGAGATATGCAGAATAATTAACTACATTAAAAACAAAGTCAGCAGTTACATTATAAGCTTAAACATCCCCTCAGACATATAACCCTTTTCAACAGACACCCCATATTTAGTTAAGACAAATAGATCATACTCAAGACCATTTAAATCCCTTTTTACTCAACAGCAAGTCCAAGACTAAATTTTTCCTAACATTGAGAACATGCGGCACCTTGTTCAACGTCGGGACCTTTCTAGAGGTGGATTTTAGATCCACCTTCCCTTTTCCATTAATCGCGAATAATTCTCCATATAGAGATTCTAATCATTTATCACCACCTTGAAAGAGGAAAATACACTTTTGTCATCACAAATGTATCAGATGGCTCCAGTTTCCACCCACCATTCGTTAACACTGCTAACCAGATTTACTTCTGAAATCACAACAGAAAAATTATCAGTTTCAGCAATTCAAGCTTGTGTGTCCCCGTTAGGTCTCTTAGAGTTAACATTATTTTTTCTCTTCCAGCAGTCTTGGGACCGATGTTCAGATTTACCACATACAAAATAGTCCCTTACAAATTTCTTAACACCTCCTTTAGGCTTTGTAAACTGGGTAGTAGCCTTCCCTTTCCCCTTAAATTTTTGTTGGTTCTTATTTTGCTTATAATGATTTTTTAGTCCAACACTACTGTCAACAATATTTTCCTTGTCTTCCATAGACATGGCAAGTTCCTTTTTATCCTTATAACAGTTACCCTCTTCAATCCTAAGTCTAACGGTGAGATCCTCTATAGTCATATCCTTACGTTTGTGTTTTAAACTATTTTCAAGGAAGGGGGAGCTTCTCAATAACATATGCAACTTGAAACCCCTCACTAATAGACATATCTTGAGCATGAATTTCATGAATATTGACTTTTAGTTCTTCTAGTTGAGGCATGATAAATTATTCATCAACCATTTTAGTCCAGAAAATGACTTATATGTAACACCTCGTATTTTTAAAGCATTTTAAATTACGCTCGTGCATGTAATTTAATTAAATCTAGAAATAAAATTACTTAAATAAATATTAATTAGAAAATAAAAGGATTAATATTTATGTGTACTCATATTTACTTGTGTGATGAGTAAATGAAAACGTGTTAAATTATATTACGTCGTAATTGAGTAAAGCGGCAGGTTTAACAATATCGCATTCAAGACACGCAGATAGAGTCGTGTCAGACACGAGATGAAAATTAATGTTAGATAACTCGAATGGTGATTTGGAGTGCGCCAATGGTTCGAAATGGGTCGAAATAGTCAGAAATAGGTACCCGATGGTTATATTTGGGTTTTGTGGGCTTTTTAGGCTAAACAGGAGCTGTAAAAGGGTATTCAGGTCATTTTACATACAAGGGGTGATTAAATTTAGGGATTTTACCCACCCTGGTTCGTCTCAGCGGTAAGGTCTTACTCAGGACTGTGTGGTGAGGCGCACGGTGCTGGGTTCGATTCCCCACAGGGTATGTCAGTATTTAAGCGGGGCTCGTGTGTGAGATGGGTCATGCGCAGTGTCCCCCCTATTTAGCTTGTACGAGGGAGTCCAAAGGGCACGTTCGTGTGGAGGTTCAGGGTTATAAAAAAAATTGGGATTTGGAGTTTTCAGATTTATATTTATGTAAGCTGGATAGAAGGGGCAGCTATCCAACCATTCAAGAGGCTAGGATTTTGAGAAAGGAAAGAAAAGAGAAGAAGAAAATGGAGAAAATTGACGAAAAAAGGATTCACGTTGGAGATCAAATTCATCAGGGTTCAAGATCAGTGCCAAGAAAGGAACTCAAGAATAAAATCTCATAAATTCATATTTCTCAAGGATATTATTTAACTTTCTTTAATGTTAATTGTAGTTTCAAATATTCATGCAAAATTGGTGTAGGAAAACACACAATCTTTGGATTAGGAGAACCATGCAAAATTGAGTTTTGAATAAAGTAATTATTGAAGATGAATTTAATGATGATAATATGGTAAATCTGATGTGATTATAATGAAAAAGATAAGTACTTGATTGATTTAAAAGAGAATAGGGTGAATCTTGAAACTAGGGTTTAGTATTGAATGGTTTATTGATTTAATTGATGAATCTGTCATAAATTTTCATGTCACTTCAAATGCATGCCATTTTATTTTTAATTTGAATTAGACTATGAGACATAGATTTAAAGAAAGGTATGGATCTAATATTTTCAATGAGCTTTGAATCGGATTATTTGAACTTCTGTGGAGGGAGAAATAACTGTTTTAGTAAAAGGTGTTTAATCTGTCAGAATATTCGATTTATGCGAATTTGTGATTTTTAAGAGTTATAATGGGATAAGGACTCTTATATTTTTACCTATTTAAAGGGAGCTCGTGAGAGGAATTTTTAAAACTCATATTAACTTATTCCTAAGAGACATAGGAAGTGTTATAGGCTAACCAGGGATGGATTCCGTGTAAGAAAATACATGACTAAGCGAGTAAATCATCACGGGTGGACGGAAAATCGAGTTAGAATTTCAGGATGGCCAGGCTAATGCTTGGTTAGATTGCATGTTGTCCAGAAGCATATAATCATTGAGTTCAACAATAAATTGGTGAATACTTAGCTAAGATCAGGAAGTCGGGTTAGACTTTGGACTTGAATTGGCTAGGGCTACGAGAGATATTATGCAAGATAGCCGACTTTACTTATATACACGTATCGAGTGTGACTAGTATGTATATATATATATATATATATATATATATATATATAGAGAGAGAGAGAGAGAGAGAGAGAGATGTGTGTGTGTGTGTGTGTGTGTGTGTGTGTGTTATTGACTTTAGGTGAACATACCTACTCTAATACACTATCATTGGAGATTGCGCGTAGTGGACAATCCACCCTGGCATTGACCAACAGGTGTTGGATTGTTTCTCATATCATAGTACTGTTGCACGAGCACTATGTGTGTGTGAGGATATCTAAGTTTTGAGTAAGGCTAGGGTAATGTGGTATGGTTATGACTCAGGGATGTATGTTTATGACCGCCTCCATTTTTTGTTTGAGATTTTGGGATCGGTAGTGAGATTCCGACCTGGTGGCCCTGAGATAGTATGGGACGTACCTGGTACATGATAGCATACTAGGGAATGCATCCGGGAGTACATCTTAGGATGCTGTTTATATACGTATAAAAGAACGCTATATGTATATGTGTACTCAAATTAATATGTGAACATTAAATTGTAGCTAGTGTACAGTTACATTGATTATATAATTGTACGAGTATGATAGAGAATTATTATATTATAGCTTATGTGATAGTTGAATGATACACAAGTAAAGCAAAATACGTGTAGCACAATTGGGCTAGTGGTTTAGTGTATTGGACTATGTTAAGATTGACTAGACTAGTTAGGCGGGGTAGCATAACTAGAAAATTAAAATACATGCGTTTGATGTGCACTATAGATGAGGGGAGAGGATAATCTCATGTGAGTGCGACACCAAATGAACATGAATAATTCTATTGCGTATTCATTAATGCATTTTAAATATCTGAAAATATTTTTAAAATGTTTTGGGCGCTGACCCGTATCAAAATATTTTCAAAACCTTTTAGGTGCTCAGTCACAGGGACGCTAGGGTTACTTTGTCATTCCAGTTAGACGATGCTGCAACAGTTGTGGATGCATGCAGAATTTTCTTAGTTGCCTCAATCCATTCTATCTAATTAGGATGTTATTCCCGTATTTCCTTTTGGGCGTGTCACCCACAGTTGGACAATTTTTTTTTATCAGACTTTGTTATATTATTTCATTTATTAGTTGGATGATTGTACTCGGGATTTACCAAGAGATATTCAATTATTTTATTTATTTATGCTATAAGTACTCATTATATTCCACTGTGGTGAATGTTTATCTTATATGATTGAATGGTTTAACAAAGCATGTGAATAGTTTTTCAAAATTTAACACCGGTCTTAATAGGTTATTAGTAATTAATTAGTACCATACTGAGATTCCTGTTTTATTTTAGTAGAGGATTGTCCACCCATTATTAGAATAGACGAGGTGTCACAGATTGTATCAGAGCATCAGGTTCCAGTGTCCTTAGGATCTGTGCAGACCTGTTACATTTTCAGCGTTGTGTTTCTTTGATGTAGAGCCTTATGCTTAGGACTACTGATTCATATTGCGCTTTTAAGTTCTTCTGCTATTGTATATAGTTGAAGTGAATCTCATACGAATTCGATTCGATTTCAGATGCCAAATAGCAAGAGTGAAACGGCCATCTTGGGCTTCAAGGAGGGCCACAGGCGGAGAGGCTTAGCCGGAGCCACAGGTTGCATAGGGCATAGTGATAGATACAGAGGTTGCCACCACTTTTGCGCAGGAATTTAATGCCACAATAACTGCCATGGCACAGTAGTTTCTCGAGGAACAACCACTACATCTAGTGGCACCAGTCATTCAGGTACATCCAGTGCCATCGGTATGGGAAAGAGTTAGAGAGGCCTTCCAAAAGGACCATCCATTGGAGTTCCAAGGGAGCGTGAATGTTATTGCAACTAGCCAATGGAAGAAATACATCTAGAGGCATCTACATATGGTTGAGTGTCATGACACTCAGAAGAAAATTTTAGCTACCTTTAAGCTTGCGGGAGCAGCGTTGCAGTGGTGGGAGTTAGTTACCACATCTGAGGAGAGAGACACAATGGCCATTCAGGAATTTGTGGTGCAATTTGATCGCAAGTATTTTCCTTCAGTAGTTCAAAGGGAGATGAGGAGGATATTACTTGACCTTTTGAACGAGGACCAAAATGTGGATGAATACGAGGAGGAATTCAGGCGCCTGGAAAACTTCATGCCAGGCGAGGTGAACACTGAGGAGAAAAGGGTCCTTAAGTTTATTGATGGACTCACTTGGAGGATTTTCTAGCACTTATTCTGAGATATAAAATTGAGGACTTATGATGATGTCATAAATTCCACTATTTTACACTATCGAGATCATCGCTTCCATCATAAGGGAGCAAAGAGGGCGAAAGAGTCTATCCAGTAGGGCAAGATCGGGTAATGGTGTTGGAGGGGCACCACAACAGCAGGATAGGCAACATGAACGAGATTCCCAATAGGGGAACTTGACTAAGAGATTTAGGTCTTACAGGCAAGGCCATCAGGACCAAGAGAACCAGACTGAAGGCCAGCAGGTCCGTGGATACTAGAGCCAGTAAGCCCAGAGATAAGGGCAAACTCTCCAGGGCCAACAGGGCCAGAGGCTGGAAGATTTCATAGGGAGGTGTTTTGTGTGAGGAGAGCAGGGCCACATGTGACTTGTGTGCCCGAACAGGACTAAGGTTTAGGAGCAGGGTGCCCACTCGGGGCAATAGTTATAGCATCTTCCAGTCCCACCAGCAGTTCCAGCATTATTGCCTTCGTAGGGCCAATGGCAGTTTGGGCATGTGTATCACGTCCAAGGACCAGTTTTACAGCCAGAGCCATTAGCTTTTGAGGGCATGTTTTCTTATCCATGGTTACTTGGGGCAGGTTTTTGGGTGACATGGGAGCGTCACGTTATTTTATTTGCACTAGATTCACACGTGAGATGGGTTTAGTTGATAAAGGGCTAGTTATTGTTACCTGTGGGTAGCGAGGCTTTATTTCATTCTATCTGTAGGGGAGTGGGTGTGAACACTGGGAGGTCATGTTTTAGTTGATTTGTTTGTTTTAAAGATTTATGATTATGATGTTATCCAGGGTATGGACTGGTTAATGATGCGTAGAGTGACGGTGGATTGTTATGGTAAGGCTATCGTATTCACTATTCTAGGACAAGATGTGTTTCTTTTAACGATGTCTCGTCATGAGTGAGAGTCGAGCACACATTTATACTATTTTGGGGAGGAAACTTTAGAGAGCATATTTGTCTCATTATATTCGATCCTTATGTTTAGGGACTTTACTGATGTGTTTCAAGGGATGTTGGGGTTACCGTAGAGCCGAGAGATTGAGTTCGTTAGTGACTTAGCGCCAGGGACTTAGTGATAGTGAGAGCATCGTATTGTACGACTCCTTTAGAAATGTGGAAGTTGGGAATATGATTTTGTGAATTTTAGGGACAGGATTTTGAGTGTCCCGATTGTTGCCCAGATTATACTCAAGAGGGGGGTGAATTGAGTTTTTACAAACTTTTAAGTCAAATTAATATATCAGAAAAATATTTAATTTAAATCACTTAGACAAATTTCAGATTAATAAAACTATAAAGAATAAATTTAACAATATCAAATAAATGCAATCAACTGATTATAAACAACTAGAAATGCAGATTTTAACATACTAGGAATATTAATTTAATTTTCGTATTTAATATTAAGTAATATTCTGAAATTAATTATTTAATTTAAAAATAATTATTTTAACCTTAAAAATAATTTAGTCAAATTTCGGAATTAATTTATTTGCAAGATAGTGTGCTGAAAATATTAACTCAAGCAAGCATGTGCAAATAAATAAATAAATAAAAGTGCGGAAAATAAATGACACCAAAATTTAACGTGGTTCGGCCAAATCCCGGCCTACGTCCACGCGCCTAGAGCCCCCGTCTCCTTTGCGCTTCACTAAACCTGATCCACTTTCGGGTAGGATCAAACCACCACGTACAACTGTTTGCAAGCTAACTCCGAGCTTCAAATCCCGTGGCCCACTTACGGGTAGGAACCAATTACCGGTACAAACCGAAGCTTTAACAAAGCTTCACAACAAATCTGAATTTTTGTAGTACAAGATACAATTACTGAAACTCGTTAAAATACAATTTGTAATATGAGTTTCTCCTTCTTTAATCAGACTTCAATAAATGATGTTGAAGTAGGCACAAGTCTTCTTCTTCAATGATTGAGCAGATGATAAAATTTATTGCTCTCTTGAATGTGTAGCTGAGTAGTAAATTAAATGCTCTGAATAATATTTCAAGTCTTGATCATATTCTCATTCCAGTCTGTTTTTGTTCAATGCAGCTCTTCACAACTTTAAATGTGTCTTCAAAAACTAGCTGTTAGACACATGCAATTTGAGCATTAAATGCTCCTGATATTGCTGAGATGGTGTAGCTTCAAAATCATTTCCAAATCTGATATGCAGATCTTCATCTTTATCTTCTCCATAAAAATATAGCTGTTGTAGCATGGAAGTGGTATTCTGAAAACATATGTGATTGAAAGTGTCTAGGTAGGTGACCCATATATTTTCTGCAAAAAGATTGTTAGTCCAAGAGACACAATACAAATCTGAAGTGTAAATGTGGAACCATTGTGTAAAGAATATAGCTGGTGTGTTAAGAATATTTTTCTGTTAAGAAAATAAATGGGACAAAGTAAGTACATGTACAACTAAAAATATTTCCCACACTGATATAAAAAGTTTCCGAACAGATATAAAAATAAATTTCTGACAGATATATATATAAGGATTTTCGGACTGAAATACAAAAAAGATTTTGAAAGAAAATTTCGGACTGAAATATATATATTAGATATTTCCGAACAGATATTTATAAAAAGAATTTCGGACAAAAAAAATAGATTTCGGACAGATATTTATAAAGAGAATTTCGAACAGAAAAAAAAAATATATAAAGGATTTCCAAAGAAAATTTCGGACTAAAAAAAATATATATATAAAAGGTTTCAAAGCTCATAAAAGAGCTAAACTTACTTTGCAGACAATGATGTCCTAGCCTTTCTAGTCACAGAGAGAGTGGCTAAAGGAGTTTCAACATAAAAGAGGACCCATGTCATATGGTCACATCAGGTACAAAGGGTCAAGGATTAAGTTTGTATCTATATATATAAAAACAGTTCGTACATATAGAAAAGGAGTCCAACTTATTTAATTAACCAGAAATGGCGTGTGTCATAAGTGGGTACACGCATGAATTTAAACATATATGAATATATATGTATATATATATATAAGTACTATCATCTGTATATAAAAAAAAAGGACGGCGTCGCACAGTTTGGTTAACAACAAAAGAAATTTTCGGTTTCTCTTAGGGACGAAGTAGATAATATATAAATATATAACTTTTTGGCACGGGGCACAAGGTCTGCAAAAAAAAAAATCAGATATGCGGACGAAATCAGATATGCAAGTCTCCTATGTGGTCAGATACAAGCCGAAAGTTGTATAGGTTTCGTGAGGCCATAATACATGCACTGCATAACAGTGGCAAAGAAAACAGGTATGGCGCTGTGATTGGTCAAGTCCAGGTCATCTCGAGAGCAGGTCGTAAGGCTCAAAATCTGTGTATGGCCACAAACTAGATATTATATATATATATATATAAGTATTAAAAACCTTCGAATGAGTAGGCTATGAGCAGTAGCGTGAGCAGTAGGCGTGTAAGGGTTATGTAGGTCAAGTCAGCAAAACAAAAAAAAACACCTAATTAAATTATCTATGGCCGAAGGTATCGTTTTAATAAACAAAAAGAAACATATTTTGGTAAACCGTGGGCGCAGATCAGAAGGCTCCGAAACGTGATCAGTTCTGATAAAAAAACGTCAACTACATTTTCAACGCACATGTCATTTTAATAAACAAAACACTGTTTTAAAAATTCATTAAAAAAATTTATTTTTAACAAAAAAAATTTAAGAAAAATATTTAATGTCAACTTATTTTAAAAATATAATTTCATTAAAAAATGTTTCGCTCATAAATGATTAGTCACACAATTAAAATCATAGATCAAAATATGCATGTGTGCCTAATGTGTCAAGTGAAAATGTTCAATACATGAGAATACCTTTACTCAGATATGTCGTTGTGTAAAGTCGAGGTATGTTGAGTCGTGAATAAATAGGATAATACCATAATAAATATTTATAGAATGACCTTATAAAACAATATGTTTGGAATCATCAAAATCAATATATTAAGGTAAACTAAAATGTACATTAATTAAACTAACTTAATTAATTAGGGATAAAATACATTTTCGTTAACACCGATAATGTGTCTTGGGCCTACGGGTCTCGATAATCGACAAAGCTAGGTAGTAGTGTATCAGGGGGTTTCCTTATTTGAATTTATCTTGCAAGATGTCCCACGTTTGAAACTTAGTAAATTTCGGGAGTTGGGAGACATTTGGGCTCTAGGGCATTGGTTTGGTATATTAGTCATTACATGTGTATAGATATAACATTTTGAGCAAAGAGTTATTATATAATTAGGCCAGCGGCCAAGTAGTGTTATGAAAAGAGCCCTGGGGAACATTTCTACCACTAGTTTATAAGTGGGGTAATTTCAGAAAGATAGAGTCGCGATTAGTAGGGTAATCGATTATCCCATTACCATATAATCATGCGAGGCATATGGAATCGATTTTTTCATGTATGTAGGTTGCATTTGTGGTATTGGTGTGAGTATGCACGTGGTATAGGGTTTATGGTCACCCTGTTCACTTCGATATTCATAATCATCCGAGATAAGGTAACATGGAGGTAAATGAGTGCATCTGTATGCCTATAGGGAAGTTAGCAGTAGATGTGAAATGGTGAGGTGGACTGAACTTTGTTAGGGGAAGAAAAATAGTCCGAGCACTTATAGGAGGGAGAACTGTCACACCCGAGATGGGTTAAGGAGTTGTGGAGATAAAGGCAAGGGATACTTATTGCCAAGGGAGGATTCAACAATTTTGGAATGTAGAGATAAGTTGTACTCAGTTAGTTCTGAGGGTGTCTTGCCCATAAATATGAAGTTGATTATAAAAAACAAGGAGGACCTACGAAGTACGCAGTTTTGGAGCAGACACATTGGTCACAGTTGTTGGTGTAACCTAGAAGGGGGGATAAATATTTGCCATATAATGTTGGATACAGTATGTGTGGGTCGGTGTGGAATAAGACATAGTAAAGTTTGTCTCCAGGTGCACCACTCGTTAGATGGAGAAGGTTGGCCCTAGGCGATCAACCAGAGTTTGGAAATAATTGGAGATCTTAGTGAGGGAATCGGAGTGTATACCGATGAATTTCATTTTAGGGTATTAACGTCGCGAAGGGGTCAATATTCCCTCTGGGTTATTGGGATCGGTTGACCGTGGTGGAACTGTTCTTACTAATTCAAGTAAATTATACAACTGGGTAGTGTGCCCAAAATTTAATTATTGAAAAAGAGTGAGCTGGAACGAATATCGTTTTGAATCAAGATAAGATCTTTGTGTCCCACCTCTGATAGAGTTGTCAGGATGCTATGGGGACAGAATTACGTTTAAGCAAGGCGTGTCACCTATAGACTGATGGGTAGACGGGAAAGGTGACTAAGATGTTAAAGGATATACTCAGAATGTATATTCTGGACTATAAGATTAGTAACCGAAGATTTTTTGAAGTTTAACATAAGTGATCAGGTGTTACGACGGATATCCCCCATAAAGGGAATGATGCATTTTGGAAAAAAAGGAAGTTGGCACCTGGTATATAGGGCCTTCCCACAACATTAGAGGGCAGGGAACGGTTGTGTAAATTTTTATCTTATTGGGGCATTGCAGTAGGTTTACGATGTATTTCGTGTGTCGTCATCAAGGAGGTATCTTAAGGATGATGTGGTATATCGTCGCATGACATTAGAGGAGATTGGCTTGCAACCAAACATTTATACGATGAGATACTTGTTGCCATTTTGGACTGAAGGGAGTTGGACTTCGGCCAAGATGGTACCGTTAGTGTGTGTACAGTGGGGACACCACAACGTTGTCATGCGTCAATTTGGAGAATGTGAGGATGACATGTGGAAAAAGTATCTGGAGATCTTTGTGACAAGTATGTCCAAATTTCAAGTATGAAATTCCATTGTCAGTGGGAAGTATGTAACACCCCGTATTTTTAAAGCAGTTTAAATTACTCATGTGCATGTAGTTTAATTAAATCGAGAAATAAAGTGACTTAAATAAATATTAATTAGAGAATAAAAGGATTAATATTTATGCGTACTTATATTTACTTATGTGATATGTAAATGAAAACGTATTAAATTATATTACGTCGTAAGTGAGTAAAGCGAGAGGTTTAACAGTATCACATTCAGGACACGGGGATAGAATCGTGTCGGTCATGAGATGAAAATTAATGTTAGATAATTTGGATGGTGATTTCGAGTGCGCCGATGGTCCGAAATGGGTCGAAATAGTCAGAAATAGGTACCTTGGGGGTTTCGGGGGCTTTTTAGGGCAAACGGGAGCTATAAAAGGGTATTCAGATTATGTTACATATAAGGGATTACTTAACTTTAGGATTTGGAGTTTTTAGATTTATATTTAAGTAAGGTGGATAGAAGTCGTAGCTATCCAACCATTCAGGAGGATAGTAATTTGAGAGAGGAGAGAAAAGAGAAGAAGAAAAAGGAGAAAAGTGAAGAAAAAGTGATCCGGGTTGGAGACCAAGTTCATACGGGTTCAAGATCATTGCCAAGAGAGTAACTAAAGAAGGAAATCTCTGAAATTCATATCTTTAAAGGCAAGATTTAACTTGCTTTAATGTTAATTGTAATTTTAAATATTCATGCGAAATTGGTGTAGAAAACACACAATTTTTGGGTTAGGAGAACCATGCAAAATTGGGTTTGGAATAAAGTAACTATTGAAGTTGAATCTAATGATGATAATATTATAAATATGTTGTGATTAAAATGAAAAATATACGGTCTTGATTGATTTAAAAGAGAAAAGGATAAATCTTGAAACTAGGGTTTAGTATTGAATGATTTATTGATTTAATTGATAAATTTTTTAGAAATTTGGATGTCTCTTCAAACGCGTGCCATTTTATTTTTACTTTGAATTAGACTATTATATATAGATGTAAAGAATGGTATGGATCTTATATTTCCTATGAGCTTTGAATCAATTCATTTGGACTTCTGTGGAGGTAATAATAGTCCTTTTAGTAAATGGTGTTTAATCTGTTAGAATATTATATCTGTGCGAATTTGTGATTTTTAAGAGTTTTAATGGGATAAGGACTCTTATATTTTTACCTATTTAAAGGGATCTCATGGGAGGACTTTTTAAAACTCATATTAACTTATTATCAAGATCCATAGGAAGTTTAGGCTAATCGGGGATGGATTCCGTGTAAGTAAATACGTGACTAAGTGAGTAAATGATCATGGGTGGAAATTAGGAAATCGTATTAGAATTTTGGGATGGATAAGATAGTGATTGGTTAGGTTTACATTTTGGCAAAAAGAATATAATCATTGAGTTCAACAATAAGTAAGTGAATACCTAGCTAAGATCGAAAAGTTGGGTTAGACTTTGGGATTGTATATCCTAGTACTACGAGGGATATTACGCATGATAACCGACTTTCTATATATACATGTATCGAGTGTTACCACTATATATATATATATATATATATATATGTGTGTGTGTGTGTGTGTGTGTGTGTGTGTGTGTGTTTGTGTATTATTGACTTTATATGAACATACCTACTCTAATACACTATCGTTGGAGGTTGCACGTAGTGGTCGGTCCATCCTGGCGTTGACCAGCAAGTGTTGGATTATTCTTCTGGTCATAGTATTGTTGCACGACCACTATTCATGTGTGAGGATAGCTGAGTTTCGAGTCCCTCTGGGGTAATGTGTTATGTTATGACCCACGGATGTTTGTTTATGATCGCCTCCATTTTGTGTTTGTGATTTGAGGATCGGTGGTGAGATTCAGACCCGGTGGACTAGGGTGGTATGGGATATACCTGGTGCATGATAGCATACTATGGAATGCATTCGGGAGGGACAGCTTGGGGATGTTATATGTATACGTATAAAAGAATGTTATATGTATATGTGTACTCAAATGAATGTGTGAACATTAAATTATAGCTAGTGTACAGTTACATTGATTATATAATGGTATGAGTATGATTGAAAATTACTATGTTATAGCTTATGTGATAGCTAAGTGATAGAAAAAGTAAATTAAAATACGTGTAGAAAATTGGGCTAGAGGTTTAGTGTATTGGACTATGTTAAGATTGACTAGACTAGTTAGGCGGGGTAGCATAACTAGGAAATTAAAATACATATGTTAGGTGTGCACTATATATGAGGGGTGAGGAAAATCTCATGTGAGTGCGACACTAGATGAACATTAATGCGTGTTAAATTTTTGCAAATATTTGTAAAATGTTTTGGCACTGACTTGGGTAAAAAAAAATTAAAACCTTTTAGGTGCTCAACCCCATGGACGTCAGGGTTAGCCTGACATTCCAGTCCCTTGATGCTGCAACAACTGTGGATGCATGCATGATTTTCTTAGATGCCTCTATCAATTCTATCTAGTTAGGATGTTATTCCAGTATTTCGTTTTGGGCATGCCGCCCACAGTTGGATAGTTTTTATTATCATACTTTGTTATATTATTTCATTTATCTGTTGGATGATTGTACTCGGGATTTATCGAGAGATATTCGATTATTCTATTTATTAATGCTATCAATACTCATTATATTCCAATGTGGTGAATGGTTATCTTGTATGAATGAATGATTTAACAAAGCATATTAATAAGTTTTTTAAAATTTGACACCGGGCTCAATAGGTTATTAGTAATTAATTAGTTTTCGACAGTGACGCTAAGAATGAACTATACTGAGATTCTAGTTTTATTTTAGTAGAGGATTGAACACCCATTATTAGAATAGGCGGGGTGTCACATTATGACATTTTTTACTACCAGCATCTTCGATTTTATATTTCTTTTCTAACACGATACATAATTCTCTAGCAGTAGGAACATAAAAATAGACATCATACAGAGCATTATCCAAGGAGTTCAGAATATTACTTTTGCACAGAAAATCACTTTTTTTTCTGAATTATATTAACAACAGGTTTTTCAAGTTCAACATGTGGACATCTGGGTTCAATGAGTTCACCTAGAAAAAATGGCATGCGGGGATCACGAAAGAAAATCATCCTTCCGCCACTCGCACGATATTCGCGGGCTCCTACGGACATAAATTGGCCTTCGTTAAAGGGTGTAAAAATATAAAGAATGGAGTCGCCAACCTATTTTGCTTAAAATAGTCAAAAGATGTAGCCGTCCCTGAAGAAACGACATCAAAGAAAAACTTATGCATACGAAACCAAATAGATCACGGGTCTGGGGATAAAGTTACGAAATAGAAAGGTGTTAGGCACCCATTCCGCCCTATTGACATCTCATGGGCTACGATAATATTCTCTTTTTTCTAAAAAATGCAATTTGAGTGTACCATTGTGTGTGGAGTGAAATAGGTTAGAAAAAAATCATCATATCCACATCATGGATAAGACAGGGACGAGTCATTTTGAGGAGTATAAATAAAAATGGAAAGGAAATAACCTATACGATAGTCAAAATGTGAGAAACACACTGGATCATAATTCATCGCAAAGAATGGAACGAGCATGTCTGACGTGGCTGCTAAAAATATAATAAAGATAAAGGGATACACTACATGCATTACACTAGATCATAATCCACTATGAGCAAGTGGATATGCGTGTCTGACGGGATTGAAAAAATGAAAGAGAATAAAAATATGAAAATATAATATAATGTAAGCAACACACCGGATCATGATTCACTACGAGGAAGTGAATATGCATGTGTGTGTCTATATATATATATATATATATGTGTGTGTGTGTGTGTGTGTGTGTGTGACGCTTATAAAAGTAAGAACGAATAAAGTGAAAAAGAAGGAGAAGAGGACCCAAATTTCGAGGAAACTTGAGATGCCTACATAGCCAAAAATGGCATCAAAGTTCACGTAGTTCGAAAATATATATGGGTGGGATTTAACCCATGAACTCAAAATTATATTTACTAATTTTTGTTTGGTTGATAAACGGGCACAACTTAGGGAAGTATAGTAAAAATTGAAGAAATGTTCTAATTTGGGGTTTGAGGATCAAATCCTCTTTTCTGGTTTTTTAAGTCTATGAAAATAAATTTGGTGCATATATAAAGAGTAAAAAGTGATTAAGGTGAGGAAAAGACAACTAAATGTGAATAATATACTAGTAAGAAAAAAAAGTGAGTACTGGCACTAAAATAGTAAGTTTGAATGAATAGAATTTAGACCTTCTATAAAGCTTTAATTTTTACTTTGGTGGTTAGGTGGGATGATTTTGGTGGTGATGTAATGGTGATAAAGTGATTAAGAAAGGTGAGGTGTGTGGATAATGTAATGTAATGTATGAGGAATGTTTTGAAAGGAATATGTAAAAGGTTGCGCACTGATTTCGAGGAGAAGAGTCTTGGGATTAAAAAAAACGTCCTTTCAAATAAGGTCATAGCCTCCTTAAATAGAATTTTTTTAGGGTTGGGGGGTCTGTCGATCGGCATAGGTATAGGTCTGCCTATCGGCATATCCCTTGACTTGCAGTCCAAGTAAATTAACCCTATGCTGATAGGTAGAGGGCTAAAGGCCTATAGGTAGTCCAAAAATGGACTTTTAAAAAAAAAGGCATAAAATGTGATTTGTAAGTTAAATTAATGCACGGACGGGACCATGGAAAAGAGAATTATGAGATTTACAAAAGTGGGTTGAGAAACTCTCGGGTTCGAGAGTTTACCAAAATCAAATGGAGCTCAGAAGAATCCAGTAGCCTGTAGATTAGGATTTCAGAGTAAAAAGGCAAGTCAATGTGAACCGTAAGGCAGATTCGTGCATGGTATGGACTGTTGGAAAGGGTATTCAGAGCCCTATGAAAGTGAATTTACTACTATCGGTTACGAGAGTTTACCAAAGTCAAATGGAGCTCAGAAGAGTTTGGTGGCCTCTAGATTAAGTTTTTAGATTAAAAAGGCAAGTAAATGTGAACTGTAAGGAAAATTCGTGCACAATATGGACCGTTAGAAAGGGTATTCTGAGACCTGTGAACGTGCATTGAGCTATTCTCAATTTTGAGAGTTGATCGAAGTCAAACGGAGCTCGAAAGCATTCAGTGGCCTTTAGATTAGGGTTTCAGAGTAAAAAAGGAAAGTAAATGCGAACCTTAAGGAAAATTCACGCATGGTACTAATTGTTAGAAAGGTTATTAAGATACCTATGAATGTGCATTGAGATAATCTCAATTATGAGATTTGATTGAATTCAAATGGAACTTAAAAGCATCTGGTGGCCTTTTGTTTAGGGTTTGAAGGAATTGTGTTTGGTACTTACGAAGGTGCATGAGGGGTACTAGAATGGGGGGTACTAGAATTTGGTGTCTACAAAGTCCTTCAACATGAGAACTTAGGATAAGAAAAGGCTATAGAAAGATAAAGCATGATAAAAGTGAACGATGTGGGTAAAGGTAAGATCATGAGGACCTAAGGAAGGTAAGCGACCTGATTCAAAGGGTTGAGGCCAATTCTGGGGGCATAGGACAATCCTGCAGACCTAAAGAGTGTTAACGACCGATTTAGCAGTTCGAGGCTAATTTTGTAAGCCTAAGGGGTGGAAGCGACCTGATTTAAAGGTTCGAGGACAATTCTACGGGCTTAAGGAGTGGAAGCAACCTGATTCAGAGGGTTGAGGTCAATTATGTGGGTCTAAGTAGTGGAAGTGAGATGATTTAGAAGGTCAAGGTTAGGCCTGTAAATTGAGCGCCCGAGGCCCGAAGCCCGTCCGTTCGGCCCGCTATTTTCGGGCCGAGCTTTATTTGAGTTTGAGTTTGAGCCGAGCCGAGCCTGAGCCAAAATTCCAAGCCCGAATGAATTTCGGGCCGAGCTTGAGCCGAACTTCGCCAAGCCCGAATTGGGCCCGAAGCCCGAACTTCATATTAATAAATAAATAAATAAATAATTTATATAATATAACATATTTATGTTAATATTGTTTAATTAGGTTTCGTCCATTATTTCATTTATTATTTTTTCTAAAAAAAATCATTTGTCATAATACATTAGATTACATGTGATTTTCAATTTTGTGATTTTATTGTTAATCTCATTATGGGTATTTGATTTAATAATTAATCAAGTCACAATAGGCCTTTTTAAGTGATCAAATTATGCTAAATGTCTGAAATTTAATAGGCATTTGTAGCTTCTCACTCTTATTTCCCTTGTTTTAATTTAATATATTTCATAATTATATATTTTATTTCATGAAATATCAATTAGATTTTAATGTATAATTTTGTCCATGATGGAAATACAACAAAAAAAATTAATTCAAACTTTTTTAATAAAAAAAAATTGAAATCGGGCCTGCCCGAAATCGGGCCCGAAGCCCGTAATATTTATGAGCCGAGTTCGGGCCTAGGTGGGAAAAAATTATTCGGGCCGAGCTCGGGCTTGAGAATGGGTAAGTGAGTTCGGGCCGAGCCTGAGCAGCGCCAAGCCCGGCTCACCCACCCCGATTTACAGCCCTAGTCAAGGTTAGTTCTGTAGGACTAGGTCAATTTTACAAACCTAAAGTGTGAAAGCGGCCTGATTCAAAGGGTTTGCGGGACTAGGTCAATTCTACAAACCTAAAGAGTGAAGACAACCTAATTCAGAGGTTCAAGACCAATTGTGCAGTCCTAGGATAATTCTGCTAATATAAAGAGTGAAATAGACATGATTCAGCCGATCGAGGTCAATTATGTGGGCCAAGGTCAATTATGCAAACCTAAAGAGTGAAACCAACCCGATTTAGAGGGTCGTGGCCAATTCTACGGACCTACGTTAATTTCGTTAACCTAAATAGTGATGAGACTAGGTTTAGAGGGCCAAGGTCAATTATATGGGCCTAAGTTAATTCTACGGACCTAAAGAGTAAAGGCGACCTAATTCAGAGAGTCGGGGCTAATTTTACGAGACCAAGTCAATTCTACAGAGGTCGAGGCTAATTTCGCGAGCCTAAAGAGCGAAAGGGACCTCATTCAAAGGTTCAAGTCTAATTCTATGGGCCTAAGGATTATAAGGATGAATGCATAATGCATTTTGAGAACTTCAATGATTTGCTAACGCTTATGAATTTTAATTCTTTATTTTTAGAATTTTCGGAGGTTTTTGGATTTTTGATGAATTTTTAATACATCCTGCATTTTTGAAAATGGATGATTTTTATGAAGAAATGTGTTTTTGATGGATTTTGAGGTTTTTGACTTTTTGTAGGTTTTTAAAGATTTTTTGAGAATTTTTAAGGTGATTTTTGGATTTTTGTGTATTTTCCTTATGTTTTGTGAATTTTGTTAATGATTGATTTTATTTTGGGATAGATAACATTCTATCATTGGCGTCTGGTCTCGAGGGTAGCGGGGGTCACGGGCATTCATGCCCAAAATGCAAAGATTATTGGTACATGAGTTCAGATACGTCTGGTACCTAGGATAGAGGGTGGTGAGGCAGGTGATGGAGGGTGAGGTGGAGGTCTCACCGTCAGCACCTCCTACTTACATGAGGAAAGTGGGGGAATTATCGGTGAGGAGAGGGCATCGGCAATGGAGGGAGAGCCGTATACGCTCTATATGGATGCGATGGCAGGGTACAACTATTTGTACTTTATGACTAGTTAGTTGATAACGCCATCCATATATGATATGGAAAGTGTGCTCCAACCATTGGCAGGGACTAGGGGTGGTAGCAGTGCACCAGGTCCTTTGGCACAGGAGACAGGGAGAGGCGTAGTGGCGGTGGAAGCAATTACCATCCAACACTTTCATATTCCTTCTTATCACATCCATATAGGTGGAGGCCCCATTGTATCTGTGCACCAGCATCCTCAGGCGGTGTTAGAAGGTTTCCCTCCATTATCCGAGGAGGCTCTTCAGAGGGAGGTACGATCTTAGCTTTCTATTTCACACTTGGATTTTGATATTTTTCTATGTTACTGACTTGATTATTTTTTCCTATTTCTCTTTTGTAGACTGTGCATGTGTCAGCATCTTGGTTGCATGATATCAGAGATTGGAGGGCTTCCGTGGATGATCATGTGAGGAAGACAATTCGATCTTTTGTGGCACCATCGGTGAGTGCTGAGGATCGTGAGGAGAACTTTGGTTCTGAAAGTGTATGGTCCACTGCTCAATGTCACAGGAAGCTTCTTCGCTGGAATTCTTGAGGTGGTAGTTTTTTATTAGGTTTAAGTTGGGAAGTTGGGGCTCCGCCCCGATAATTTTGGTCTTTTTTGTTTTTTTTTCTTCTTTATTCCTGAAAATGTAATATAAATGACAACTATATACAAAATGATGCATTTTTCATTTTTA
Source organism: Sambucus nigra (assembly GCA_949130495.1). Lineage (NCBI taxonomy): Eukaryota > Viridiplantae > Streptophyta > Magnoliopsida > Dipsacales > Adoxaceae > Sambucus > Sambucus nigra. The sequence continues at coordinate 383,238,458 of OX422224.1, forward strand.
ATTTATCTTGAATTAATGACCCAGTCTACATGCACTTTTTTAATTTGTTGGTGGGGATTTTTATTTGAAAATAATAATGATTTTTTTTTTTAGATTTGAATGTTGAGGAAAAAAAGTTAACTTTGGAGGGGCTTTATTTGAATATGAGAGGGACTAAAAAAGAAAAAAGAATCTTCCCAAATTAAGGGGTGTGCCGATCAACATACCCCAACAGACATGGTTTATTTTCAATCATAATTGTCCTTCTTTTGCACTTTGTGGTACTTAGGAACTGTTGTTGCAGCAACAAATTAATTACTTCGTCTTTTGTGGATAATTTTAAACATAAAATGAGACTTTTGGATAGAGTTTCAAACCACACTTCAAATTATTTCCTTATTTCTTTGTTTCACTAAGCTTTATTGCTCTCAGAAATTTCCATTTCGATGATCGAAGATTTTGTTTCTTACGATGAGGGGTTGGAGGCCATGTGCCTATACAACGTCAACTACGAGGCATTCAACTTGCGCTCGACTACTTTGTGGCATAACCATATAATTAAATGAAATATTTTAGAGGCAGCGTTGCAGTTCTGGTACCCTGAAGATCACATGTTCCACTTTGGCTTGGATGAGGTGTGTCCTACCTACGAAGAATTTTCTTCCATATTAGGTGTCGACCCTAGCATTTTTGCAACTATGCCTGGCCTATCCTGTTTTCCTCAGGTGTTAATGGCCAAATTTCTGCACATTTCTCCTTCTTCTACCCGACCTCTGGTTCGTGGGAGAAGTATCAACCTTCCAGCGGTGATGAATTATGTGCATCAGAGAGATTATGGCAATGACAGCTTTTACTTAAGCCATAACTTTAGGATTGACTATTAGGATGCTTTTGGTGACAGGTGATATGACAATGATCTCCAGGTTTCCACCATTATATTATGGATGTCTTATCACCGTAATCCTATTGCTACCATACTGATGGAGATGTTCAGTGGTCTTGGCGAATGGAAGGAAGGCCGAGCAAACTTTTTATGCGACAGCTATGTGATGTTATTCATGTGGTTGTCAAAGAGATTGTGCATGGAAGGTCCTCTCGAATATCCTTTGAGAAGTCGTATGACTGTGTGATAACGATTTAAATTAGATTCGCAAGTTTCCAAGTAACCCTTATTTAATTAGAGTCCCTAAACATGCATCTAAGGTGCGTGTGAAAACCCATAAATAAATAAAGCATGTGACACAAAAATATGCTGAGACACAGATTTCAAGAAAAAACCCCTTTCGGGTAAAACCTTTATTTCACTAAGAATATACAAGTCGCAACTTACAATTACATAGAGAAATCTGCAATGGATCAACACGCAGCCAACCCACAACGACACGCAGTCTTAAACTCAGCAAGAGAATACACGCAGCACCCTCCAAGGACTCGCAACCCAAACAACGAAGGAAGAACCGCAGCTCTCCTTAATGACACGCAGCCATAAAACTTTGTAGAGACTCCCTCAGCAATGACACGCAGCCCTCGGTTGCAAAGATCTCTCCACAAAGATGAACAAGAACAAAGTTTGTGTTCTAGGGTTCCAAAAGATTCACAAAAGTAATTGGGATTTTTGTGTGTGAATCAAAAAGATGTTTGGCACATCAAAAATTGAAGTCTTGTTGTGTTTGTACTCTTAAAAACGTTTTCTCAAAGACTTGAAAAAATACACCACCGAAATAGTTATATATATAGGAAAAATAAGTTGGTGGTTAAACTAGTTACGGAACTGCTCGAGTTTATCCCAGGCGGACCGGTCCGGCTTGGAGGCGGATCGGTCCGACCTCGGATCGGTTCTTTTAAAATATGGCTCCATCGGTTTGCATTCGATTCGGGGTCTACTGGACCTTGAGCAAGGCGGATCGGTCCGGGTAGAGGGCGGACCGGTCCGGTTTTCCCAGAAAAAAAACTTTAAAAAGCCTCATTTTGCTTGAAAAAACTTACTTCTTATTTTTATAAAAAATATTTTATAAAAATTTCCCAATGCTAAATATGAACTTTAAGGAACGTAAAAACAAAATTTTACCAAGTTCATTCTTGCAGAGGCTATGATGTTGAAGATGCTTTGATATTCGGATCCGTTGATGTAGGTGTGATCTTGAGTTTCTTCAACGGTGTAACGGCGTACAACATATAGATTGATAATGGACAAAAATGTCCTTACATCCTTTGACTAGCTTCCTAAATTTTATTGTATGAATTTTCCATAGCTTTAGTCCCTTTGTAGAGAACTAGGTTAACTGGATTGTGGAACATGGTTCTAGACACCTTCGTTGGTCTATACCATGGTGGGTGAGTTGCAGCTTATCTTGCAATTGGATGACTACCTATATGTTCTGCCGGTAGGTCTTCACTAAACTTTATTCTATTTTCCTTGGCGACTTCTACGTCAAGTGGGATGGGAGGAAATTTTCCCTCTGTGCATAACCAACTTTTTTCATGTGGAGGATTTAACTAAATTGTTAAAGACGACCTTGGAACCTTTGTAGCAATGTCTTTCGTTGTCTACCCATCTATCCCAATCTGCGAAGGAACATTGAGTAATATCTGGGAATTATTTGAGGTGGTTATAGGGCAATGTTGTTACGAAGGTTTGTGCTGAGGAGACTAGTCAGAAGTGGGTCTCGATGTTTGAAACTAAAAAGGAGGGCATTGTGATTTTGTCAAAACTGATAAAGGAATATCACAGCATGGAGTGCATAAGAAAGTGTGGTCAGGATTGGTATTCTTGGGGACCTTCGGGGAACGACGATAATTATAGTGATGATGAGGCAGGGCCTTCTTGCAGTTGAAGAAAGTTTGTGGATTTTTATTGGTGTAGGTTTAGTTGTGAGTGTGTAAGTGTTTGTGTTTAGGATGGATTTTGGTAGGCTTATGATGTTTTAGGTGGATGGGCAGTTTATGTAGATTTTAGAGACTTTCTTATCACTGATACTTCATGTAATTATCGTGTTTAAAATAAAATAAATAAATGATGATGATTTGTCACATCTTGTAGTGCCTTTTGGAAGAATTTCCTATTATTTTAATTATTTATACCGATCACTAAGGCATACATAATCCTTTTGTTCATTAAAAAATTTTAGTGAGACCATTGTCCCTTAGTGGAAAAAAAAGAATCATTTAAAGATCATGTCCAAAGTGACTTTATGGGCAGACTACATGCCTGTGTAGGGATAAAAAAAAATTTATAAGTTTTAAAAAGGTGATTCTGAGATGACCATGTCCCACGTAATTCTTACAGGGAGAAGAGAAGAGATTTTTTTAGAAGAGAAGGGAGGTTAGAAGAGTCTAAGTGAGATGAGAATCGAATTAAGGGTAAAATGTATTGAAACATTCCAAGTTAACTGGACGCACCATTTCTTCTCTGTCAAGGTCTATGAACATAGCGACGCCATCCAACAGAATCTTCTTTATGAGTAATGGCCCACTCCAATTGGGTTTGAATTTCTTGGGTCCTAGATGATCTCTACTATTTCTTTGAGAGTGAGGTCACCTCCTTGAACACCACGATCTTTCACCTTCCTATTAAATGATCATGTATGCAGTGGTGTTACCCTTATATGTGGTATAAATCTTTCAATCTATTTTCATTTAAGAGTGAGAGCTCATCGTAATAACTTTATTGCCAATCGAGTTCTTCAATATGACTTTTGAGCATGACTCATAGATAGGGTATTTTTATCTCAAACGGTAGGACTGCTTCCATGTCGTATACTAAGGTGTAGGACGTAGCCACAGTGGGCATCCTGACAGATGTGTGGTAGCCCCAAAGGTAGTAAAGGATCCGATAGGCCTAATCTTTGTAACTTTCAGTTATCTTAATGATTATAGATTTAAAGCTTTTGTTAGCAGCTTCGATAACCCCATTGATTTGTGGTTAGTAGGGAGAATATTTATGCCTCTGAATCCCGTAATCGTCAACTACTTATGTAATATCTGCTCCGAAGTGAAGTCCATTATATAATACAAGCTCATGGTGGACCCCGTAGCGATAAATGATATTTTTCCTAATGAATTTGGATACTTTTTTCGCGTTTAGTGCAACATAGGACTTAGCTTCAACCCATTTAGTAAAATAATTGATGGAGATGATAATGAATTCATGCACATTTGATGATTTGGGGGGTGACTTTCCTAATGATTTCAATGCTCCAAGTTGATAAGGTCCAAGGCGAGATCATATTGTACAACTCACGGGGAGGAAGGTGTTGTAGGTTGGTAAACTGTTGGCATTTGAGGCACCTTCTGACATAAGAAGTGCAGTCTTGGACTATGGTGGTCCAGTAGTACCTTGGCTGATGATGTTTTTGGCAATAATATGACCGTTGATGTGGGGTCCACATTCCTCGCAATGAATTTTTGCATTACTTATTTAGTATCAGCCCCTCTTACTCATTGAAAATGGTTTTCGTGGAAGTTTCTTTTAAAAAGTGCCTTATCGTAGATGTTGAAGTGAGTCGCAAGCTTACGCAGAGTTACATAGTCTCTCTTATTAGCCACTTAAGGATATCGACCATGCTTGAGAAGTCACCAAATGTCGTAATACCACAACCTAACTTTGTCTGAGTCTTCCACTATTGTGAACTCAATGTGGTAATAATGGATTGACAAGGATTGTTTTAAACTTGAAAGGTGCCATCATTATTCACACAAGCATATCGATCGAGGAGGCCAAAACTGCCAATGCATCGACAAAGTTATTTATTGAGTGGGAGAGGTAATGGAAGGTAATACCCTTGAATTGGGAAATAATATCTTCAATGTGAGCATGAAAAGGTAGGAGCTTCTCATCTTTAACTTTCCAATTTCGTAGGACATGTCCTATGATGAAGGTTGAGTCTCCATAAACATCAAGATACCGAATTCCTTTCTCGAGGGCAGTCTTGAGACCTACAGTGCATGATTCATAATTTGTCATGTTATTGGTACAAGGAAAATCCAGTTTGATAGGAATTGAAGTATTGGAATCATGATGGGTGATTAAGAGTATCCCAATTCCATATACTTTCTTTTTAGTATCCCATTGAAGAACATCTACCATCGCAGCTCTTCATGGGAAGTACAAAGAATATCTTCATCTGGGAACTCGTAAATCCATGCATTGGATTCTCCCATGGGATTATTGGTAAGGTAATCAGAGATGGCTCTTCCTTTCATAGCTTTCTGCATGACATGGGATATGTCGAATTCGGCTAGCAACAATAACCACCGGGCCATTAGGCTTGATAAGGTGGGTTTTTCCAACATATATTTCATGGTATCCACTAGAGACATTAACTTGATAGGGAACACAAGCATGTAATATCGAAGCTTATGAATGACCCAAAATAAGGCAACACAAGCCTTCTCTAATGCGGTGTAGTTTATTTCATACCATGCCAGTTTTTGGATGATGTAGTAGATGGCTCTCTCCTTTTGTGATTCCTCAATGTTTTGGGATAGCTACCCCCTGTTGTGGTGTTATATCGGTGAGGTATGGAAGGAGGGGAATACTAGGTTGTGGTAGTATAAGCACCAAAGGTTGGGTGAGATACTGCTTAATCTTATTGAAGGCTCTTTAACATGCTTCATTCTAGACCTTGGTTGCATTTTTTGAGAGGATCTTGAAGATGGGATCACAGATAGACGTGATTTGGATGCTGAATCTCCTAATGTATTAAAGCTTTCCCAATAAACTGCGAACTTCTTTCTCCGTTCGAGGTGGTGGAATTTCTAGGATTACTTTGAGCTTAGAAGGGTCTACTTTGATTCCTCTTTCAATGACCATGAATCCAAGAATCTTGCCTTTTGTATTCCAAAGGCGCATTTTTATGGATTAAGACGCATCTGGTACTACAGTAGTCATTCAAAGAATTTCCTCAAGGTAGGGATGTGACCCTCTCGCATTTTTGACTTGATGATCATATTGTCAACGTAGACCTCGATCTCGTTATGGATAAGATCATGCAAAATGGTTGTAGCTTCTCTCTGGTAAGTAAGTAGCTCCAGTATTTTTTAAGACCAAAAGGCACGACGGTGTTGCAAAATGTACCCCAAGGGATAGTGAAAGAAGTCTTCTTTTGGTGATCGGGATCCATCCTAATCTAGTTCTACCCAAAGAAAACATCTATGAATGAATTGAGGGCGTGGTTGGCAGTCTTATCATTGATCATGTTAATGTTGGGAAATGTATAATCATCCTTTAAGGAAACTTTGTTCAAATCCTGTTAGTCGACGGGGTGAGGACTTTTCCACCCGACTTTGGTAAAGGGACGATGTTTGCGAGCCATGTCGTATATTTAACTACGCGAATATAACCCACATTCAGTTGTTTGACGACTTCATCTTTGACCTTAAGAGACCCCTCGGGGTGATGTTTTCTCAATTTTTTATTGATAAGCTTGCATTTGGGGAAGTGGAGATCTCATGTTGCACCATATCTGGCTCAATGTTGGGCATATGACTATAGAACCATGCGAAAATGTCCATAAATTCCTTTAGGAGTTCCTCAAACTGTGACCGCTCATGCTCCTTGAGTGTTGAATCTATCCTAATCTTGTGTGGATTGCTACTAGAACCAAGATTAATAACTACAGTCTCATCATCATTAGTTTGAATGCGGTTATGTTTTTTAATCTTTTCCTTATTGGTATCAGTTAAGAATCATTCATTTATTAGATCATCTTCATCAATTGTTTGATTAGATTCAATGAAATTATTACAAGGCATGACAAGATACCCAAAATCTTCATTTATTTCATTATAAATTATTCTTTATAAATACAACAGTGAGAACCTCATCAAAAGAGTTCTTGTTTACATTCATATCAATAACAAAGTAAGAATGGGAAGATTCAGGCTCATTCCCTAAAAGGTAAACAACAAGGTTTTGGATGGTTAGTGCTGCATTAACAAAGACATTGTACCAGTTGAGAATGGTTTGTCGGCAGGGACGATTTTTACAGATGGGTCGTACGGTTCAGCCCTTGTATGGGTCATATAGAAACATTAAAATATGCATTCTTTATTTATTCTCAAGCAAATGACATTTTCCTAACATTTTTATTTCACAAAAATGTTTACTTTTAATTTTACTAGAAAATTCATCATCAAGTTCATAAGCATTCTACTCTTACATTCTAGCAACAAGACTACTAATTACACAAAATAGAGTCTTAAACTAAGAGTAGATTTTTTTACCTCAATGAAGCTCCAACTATGTAAGGTGTGAAAGATCTAAGAAGATGGAAATGTCCCACCTCTTAAGGTGGCCTCAAGGAAGTTACCCCACTCAAAAGTGTGATCCATTTAGCTTCCAAGTAGAACCCCGTAAAAAAACCCTCTTTAACTCCATGAATGATACATCTTCATCTTCTCCAAAATCCCCCAACAGCACCTCTACAAATTCGTATATATGCCCAACAATGGAGGAAATGGGTACCTAAAGCTTGGATGTGATTAAGACTAGAAGAATATGATGGTTTAAGGTGGATATTTGGTGGTGGAATGGCGGTTCAAGGTGGAGAGAAGCTCAATAATTGTGTAAGACCACCCTCATCTCTCTCTTCTTCCAACTCTAAATGAAACAAATAACCCTTATAAAAACACCCAAAAGCCATAAAATTTATTTCTTACTCAATCAGGGATCACCAAAGCTCGACAACTCATCAATCCAATGGCCCAGAATGAGACAGCGCACAAGAGCAGTCTGACTTAAAATTTTGATTGGCCTCGTTCGAAAGAGACTCACCCCTCGTTCGAGCATGAAGGGTGTCTCATTCGATCCTTCACTTCTAATGACATTCAAATGACCCTGATCAATTATGCAGTGGGATCTAGTTCGAAGCTCATTTGATCCCTTACTTCGAACGAGCCTTAACTCTCATTTGAACGACCCAACTTTCGTTCGAACGACCCTTCTAATATTTCTTTAAATTTTCTCCAATTGTTAACGCCCGACTTTCACTAATTATCATCAAGCCTCCAAAAACAGTCAAATCATAATATAATCCCCATTATAATTATCCAAATCCCATGGTTCTCATTTTAGTTCAATTTACGTGGAAAAAAATTAAAATGTTAGGGCGGGGTATTACAAACCTCCCTCTTTAGGGAATTTTGTCCTCGAAATTCCTGCCTCGCCAATCCTTGAGCTTATGGGGTTTACCAATTTCTATTCCAAGTTATAGGAATCCTTAAAGATCGAAAAATAAATTCCTCGAATGCCAATACAACACCATGCCCTCATTTACGAGTTTGTCACCAAAATCCTAACACACGACATGCTTTAATGCTCACCATTTTGCTAACCATGAACGTCACCTAACCGACTCTGAGTCTCCACTCGCTTGATGATTATGCTCAATCGAGTAGTGATTAACACTCACCCAAAAGTGAACCACAATACGACAAATCAACAAATTTATCATCAAGAACCATTTCCAATCTTAGGACTACACATCCCGCGTTCCATGAATTTTTGGGTTATCCTGACCACACAATTTTCACCTGAGCTTCACACTATCCATACATTGCTAATTTCTCACTCTAAGAAGTAATATGCCTACCAAATCATCACCGCACACTCGGCTGACACCCTTCGTTGCGTCACTCTGATTACCCTGGTACTACTCTAGACGTCTCACCTTTGTGCACTTGCTTGAGTCTCATACCAATCCACTCGTCGTGGCAAAGAAACACCGCATGCGAAGTTTCCTCGATTTTTAACACTATACAATATCCTCAAGTCATCATCCCGCTCTTTCCAACCAGAGCCACCGACTGCCATGTTGGCCAATCGAAAGGTCATTAATCCAAGGAACGGCAATTGTTATGAGAAGACCGTGTGGTTGAAAGCACAACCACCCGTACACTGAACTTTGTGCAATAACAAGAATACCTCGAATAGGTTGCATCCAATTACTGAGATGCATTGACCATACTAAGTCCACCGGCACTTTACTCGGCCTAATCGTGGCGTACCATGACATGGTACCAATTTGAACTACCACATACGTGGGAATACATGTCCTTGATTACTGAATCCGAAAAGAACACACGAGTCAGAAGGAACACTTAATCCTTCCGAGAAAGTCCCACCCATATGCGTCAAACTATGATTTACTAAAGTGAACCTACGTCGTATGCTCAAAGTCTTATCACTAATCCCAACGTTCTCATTGGGTAATAATCCTAGACACATACCCTGACTTGAGTCACCGATTTTCACGAATCAAATCAAAACCACTCATTCTCGCAAGATAAAAGAAACGTACAAGCTCGTCGTTACTAGAAGGTCAAATGACCGACTTCCCTCCTTAGGAGTAAGGCCCTCCCCCTTACATCATTAGCGCACATGAACCACTATTGTTGGCGAATGCCTAACACCCTTGTCTACACTGACCTTTTCCATTTACTGGTGACAATGTCAGAAACCTACTACACCTAGGTTATTGTCTGCCTTATCATATCGTGATCGCAACCCCAAATCCCCTTAGGCAGCATTCCGTTCAAGAGGGACATTCACCTTATTGTATCCTTTAACTATATGAGATAGTCACTAAGCTTACTTACAGGTTATACCCAAACTGAATCTATGTGATAACCACATCGGCCATCATTGGCATTCTAAGGGTAGTAAGTACCACACGGAGCTATATCTTCCAATCCATATTGGCTTGGCAAGACGTGCCAAGAACTAGTCCTTACATTGCTAGGTAAATCCTAGCATATACTGTCGACACACTCCAACATTCCAATCGCTCTTCGACATTCCCCCACCTAGGTTATCATTTCAAGTATCCACGTGGCGTCATCAACCTAAGTCTCAAATACATTTCCTAATACTCCTCAAAATTAAGTGTCACAACACCTCCACTGTTAGTCGTTCAATGACACCTGATAACCACGCCCCATAACAACACGAGCCTCTAATTCCTCCTTAGAGGGCACAACACCCATCTATGACGATTTGAGAAACCGCACCCAACACGTACACCACTCGACTCTTTTAAATCTCGACTAGCAACCTGAGATCATCACCTGACCCCAAACACAATCATTACTAGGATGTTAATGCTTCTACATATCGAACTTAACTGGTCTTCTAAGAACACCAAACAAATTCCATGTAACCGTCCTCAAGACTCGATAAAATTTCATCATCCATACCTTTATCATTGTAGGTTCACTCTATAAACCTCTCAATACCCTCATCGTGATTACTAGGTGCTCGCAAGGACAATGGTCCATGAGATTATATATATAATGCACCCTAACCATCAAACACCTCTAGGAGTCACAATACTCGACTTCTATCCCCAATGATGCCACACATCATTAGTCCTATGGACACTCCAATATAACCTTAAACCACACTCACACTAGGATTACCTCTCACGTAGCCATTACTTCGGTGGCCCAAACGAGCCTTTACACTTAGATTATAATCTTATCTTTCTTCTGAATGGATGTGACCATATGCCATGTACAAACCATAACTAGCGCTACTAAGGATTATAGCAAGGTACAGGACGTCACCTACCACCTATAAACCTCTAAGTGTGCATAACCGACATCATTAAAGATCCTATCCTTTGAAATCACATCACAATTTATAAACCCCAACATAGAAGACTACCTATAAGCCTCCTCAACCATCATTGTTTCATATGTCACACACTTACTGCAATTTTCCCGTAACTCTCATCACACCCTGTGTGGTACGTCCTTCAACCAAGAATCATCGGACACATACTTGTAATGATACTATATTACAGACTTATACTGAGTACACATCCCAAGTGTTAACCAAATCGGTCCATCATGCCCATTAAATCATCAATTTCCTTCCGACGGGATACTATCTCAAGGATCGAATTCACCTAATCACATCATTGGTACTAACTACCCTAAAGTACCTAGTCAAATAACTTAACTCATTTATATCACCAATCATTACTATTTAAGTATAACGCACTAACTACCTAATCTACACAGTTGACTTTACACGAATCATGATTCTAACTCAGTAGATGTCATTCATCATTCTCTACATCCTAATTGGATTTCATGTCACTACGGATTGACACGCAAGCACCTCACACTAAAAACTTGCGATGTCGTCACTATTGGATTGTACGGACACTCGTAACTTACTATCATACCTAAATCAGGTGCACGGAAGCGATTAACGACAACTAACTTGGTCACCTGCCACTTGGCAAAGAATTTATCTATCGTGTTAACCTCTTCGGCTTCACCGTCGAGGACACGAACTAACTGTCACAAAAACTATCGTGACTAGTCGAAACTAACACCGACATCAAAAGATCCACTATCGACCTCACCAAGTCACTCTCGAAAGGGAACTTGAACCTAGAGATCTGATACCATTTTTAACGCCCCTACCCGAATTTATGGGTTACCCCTGATCAACCCGATCCGACCTGAGAGTTAGGTGTGAATTGCAATGAATAACCTATATAATGTTTCTAATATAGTTTTGTTTTAATTAACGTTTCACTTTCTTAGCATGCAGTTACTATTTCAAATCAAACTACGTAAGGGACCCATGGGGAGCACCCCGGAGTCCAAGCATTCAGAGCTACTAACATAAAATAAAATAGAGTACTTACCTATATAACATTCTCAAAATACGAAACTGCACCCAACCTGTCGTAACAAAGCGAGGGAGTGAGAAGAATGCCCAGTAGGAAATATACAAAATGTAGTATATAATCAAACGGCAGAAAATAAACTCTAACACGTTATGCCTATGTGCACATGCATTACCTTTCATACATATATAAACATACATATACATATACTTAATTCATGAAACAGTTTTACTTCCAAAAATCTTATTTATCCAGATTAATTCACCTTAATCTTGTAAAAGACTTCACTTTTCTCAGTTTGACATTTCTCAATTTATTTAACACATATGGTTAAATACATGAAACAACTACACTTGGTTTGACCGAAAGTCATTTCTTTACCAAAATTTCCCTTTTCATTTTAACCAATCAACATTTATATTTTCATTGAAAACCACCCTTTCAACACACGCGGACACCGTGTTAGAAAGTACTCATTTAGCCTTTGAAAACCTTTCACAACACACCTTTGTGCCAATTATGGGTTTAACTACTTAGGTTGTTTAACCACTTATTTACCAACTTACTTTGCCTTTTCTTTACCTTATGTACATTAATCGATTTACACATTTACTTGTCCATTTAATCTTTACTGAAACATTTATTAATTAATTCTAGCTAGGTTATCTTAACACATTTTCACCAGACAACCCATTTCTTGACATGTTCCTTATTCCTTTATCGTTTCTCATAATCTTCCAATAGCAGCATACTTTAATGGGCTTCACATCACCGACTATGCGAACCATATGCTCTGGATAGTGTTTTTGGGTATTTCACCACAAGGCTCGAGGCCTTCCTTAAATTTTTTCGGTGTCATTAAAGTTCATTTTTAATGTGTTTTAATATTTTGCAAATGTCAACATTATTCCACCTTTTCTTTTACCCCGCCGAAGCCAAAACTCGAGGTTTCACCCCAACTTATGTTGCACTTTAAAAATCACCATTTCGTGCCCTTTACACTTTAGCCTTGATTTTATTCCAAAAATCATGTTCGTTAGGACTATCATGTGTAACACCATTTCTAACATTTTTATTTCATAAAAAAGTTTCACTTTATGTAACTTACCATTTTACCCATTTGTTTTCAAATTCACCTTCTACTCCAATTTCACAAGTTTTAATTTTCCAAAATACCATTAAGTTACCCACACTAGTTTCTTAAGTGTTTTAACACCTTTTTAACCCTTAAGAGTAATATTCTTCTTAATTGGAAACATCTTTATTTCAATAATTTTATTTTCAATAATCATTAAACATATAAGACTACTTCATAAGAAAAACACCATTTTCTTTATTAACACTTATAGTCTTGAAACCTTACATTTTTAGCACATCACAATACCCATTACACACACCTTAAGGGCTGAATTTTTTTATTTCTTCATTCCATGTTTAAACCCAATAAAACCTTCATTAAACTTGTTTTTATGTCCATTATTAAACACCACAAGTTTATATGCATTGAGGAGATGCATTTTAAATCCTAAAATCCTATCATACGAGTTAAACATACATTTCATTCTAGAAATTCATAATACTTGTAAAAATATATTTTCAAGGCATAAAAGACATTTTATTTCTTCAAACTCAACAAATGTCTATTTTCATAGAATCTTCATTTTTACAAGAAACTTTGTAACATTATCTCACCAAATTATTTAGCAAATTCAACATCATTTGCAAATATTTTATTCAATAAAATGTTTAACATCAAACATTTAGATAATGCACCATTTTCATAAAAATCCCAATCTTTATTTCAAGAAACTTTGAAATATGCATTCTTCATTTATTCTCAACCAAATGACATTTTTCACAACATTTTTATTTAATAAAAATGTTTATTATTAATTTTACTAGAAAATTCGTCATCAAGTCTATAAGCATTCTACTCTTACAATCTAACAACAAGGCTACTAATTACACAAAATAGAGTCTTAAACTAAGAGTAGGTTTTCCCGCCTCAAATGAAGCTCCAGCAATAGAAGACATGGAAGATTTAACAAGATGGAAACCTCCTACCTCCTAAGGTTGCCCCACTCAAAAGTGTGCTCCATTTAGCTTCTAAGTAGAACCCCTTCAAAAACCCTTTTTAACTTCATGAAAGCTCCATCTTTATCTTCTTCAAAATTCCCCAATAACACCTCTACAAATTCGTAGCTATGCTTAACAATGGAGGAAATGGGTATCTAAGGCTTGGATGTGATGAAGACTAGAAGAATATGATGGTTGAAAGTGGAGAAAAGCTCAATAATGGTGGAAGACCTCTCTCTCTCTCTCTCTCTCTCTCTTCTTTTAACTTCAAATGACCCAAATGAACCAAAAAAACCCTTATAAAATCACCCAAAAGACTAACAATCCCATTTTTACCCAATTTAGATTCACCAGAGCTCAACAACTCATCAATCCAACGGCCCAGAATAAGACAGCGCACAAGGGCAGTCTGATTTAAAATTTTCAAATTGCTTTGTTCGAATGAGATTCACCCCTCATTCGAATGAGATGGGTGTCTCGTTTTATCCCTCTCTTCCAACGACCTTCAAATGACCCTGATCAGTTATGCAGTGGGATCTTGTTCATAGCTCATTTGATCCCTTGCTTCGAACGAACCATAACTCTCATTCGAACGACCCAACTTTCGTTCGAACGACCCTTCTAATATTTTTGTAACTGTTCTCCAATTTTTAATCCACGACTTCCACTAATTATCATCAAGCCTCCAAAAATAGTCAAATTAAAATATAACCCCCATTATAATTATCCAAATCCCAAGGTTCTCATTTTTTTTCAATTTTGGCGGAAAAGTAATTAAAATCTTAAGGCGGGGCATTACATAGGTTACTTAAAGTTGTTGTGGAAGTTCGGGGGGTAAGTCCAGAAAATGAAAGAATATGCAGTGAAGTGAAAAGGGTGTAAAGTTTAGGGAGCAAAGTTTAATAAACTATTTCTAATTTTCACTTGAATTCGTGTTTGAATCTTTTTGTTTGCACTTTCAAAATATGACCTAGTCTTTTTTTCACAAAAATCTTCAAAATATAATTAATAACAAAAGGTGGAGCATAATTTTATTGGCCTTTATTAGGAATTTCTATGACGAGGGCCTACGTAATACGATGTCCAAAGGGAAAGGGAGGGAGTTATTCTAGGAAAAAATTAACTCATTTATGGACTCATCTATAAACTTAGAGGAACAAGCGATTCTTACACAGTAATAACGAACGGGTCCATAGAGAACTCAAGACTATTAACTTCATTAACTATGACCTTGTAACCTAGACTAAGTAAACTAGGATTCTTGTATCTTGTAAATGTCACTATAAATATTTTTAAATATATCGTTATTATTGTTATGAATCAATTTTTGACACAACAGGATAACACAACTCGAACTTGTTACGCACTTAGTAGGTTTGGGTAAACTAGTCTACATGAACCTGAAAATGACACTGCCCATCAACATAAATATTAAATGGATATGGTTAGGTCTATTACTGATCGAGTGGAAAACCGAGCGTCCGTGTAATACGCTAGTCGTTGTTATCGGCTTCCAACCTCAATACAAAAAAAACCTAAACTTTTAACTACACTTTTATGGAGTATAGTAGTAAGTCTGGGTATCGAATCCACAGGGAATGTTTTATAGAATTTAATTGATTTATTACTTCTAAAATAAAAGTGAAAAAGATGATGATAGTTGACAAGGGGAAATAAGTTGGAACAAATTTATAAAACTAATTAAAATGAATGAGGAAATAGGTTGGAATACAATCCCCCAATCCCTAGTAATTACCCATTAGAATACTAGAATTGTAAATTATAAATTTGAATGAATCCAGTCTTTATAGATCCTAAGCATTACATATATGAGGTTCAAGCCCGCATCATATGAAATCAAAGATAAATATAAAGCGGTGCTAAATAATTACACGCACATCATATTCTTAAATATCCCAAGTACCTAGGGCAAGAGAGATTAAAAGATCTAGGATGATTGTGAACTTCTCTTACACGATTCTTTCAAATTTAAATTTAAATTATATTTCTTACGTAGATAAATTACATCGGGATGGGTTCATGCATCCCAACCCTTAAAAATTAGTTAAACATGATGAAAACAAAAGAAAACTCTAACAAACATTGTTAACAATTTGCAAAACCATTGAGAATTGAATGGAAAAATAAAATAGAGAATAGAAATTGATACTTGTATTTAGCAAGAGGAGAAAGAGATGAATTTGAATCCAGCAAAACTTCTTCTTCAAACTTACAACTAGGGTTTATGAAAACTTCTACCAAAGAAAACTACAATCTAACTTTCTCTCTCTAATCCTACTCCTATCCTCTAGAATTTGACTCCCTCTCTCTAGAATTCAACTCCCCTTGAAAATGAGGTAGGGCTTGGTCTTTTATAGCACCAAGTTGCACGAATTTGGCATCAAATTTCGCTTGTGGAACAAGTTTTTGCCAACCAATCACCATAAAATCTGCATAATTAATGACAGAAATCCGCACATCCAGACTCTTCATTATCGCACAACTTCAAAACATCGTAACTTCTTCACCGTAGCTCGGATTGAGGTGCCGTTTTTTCCAGTATTCTTGTAATTTAGAGCTCTTCAACTTTCTAGTTGGCCCCACCTCCGGACTAAGGCTGAAAAATTACGAAATGGCCCTTCAACTCTCCATTTCTTGGTTTCTTTCACTGTTTTGAGTTCTCCTTCGCACTAACTTGCATGAAATACCTGTAAAACACATGAGAAATACACAAAACAAGAAATACTTGCCAAAAAGGGTTAGTAGCATAAATAAGAGACAAATACAAGCTAAATACACTGCACGGGATCATAAAAATACCGAAATTAAGGGGATAAATGTGAAGAATATGTGCCTAATCAATTACGAATATATGTTTATTGCTTCACTATTTACGAATATATGACACTGCCCACCAACATGATTGAAGAGGTAATTCAAGATAAGGAGTTATATTAGTTGGGTATTTAGTTATGCTAAAGGTGTTGAATAATTTTAAGAGCCCAATAAGGCACACTAAATGGTAATGCCTGAATATAGTAACCTCGTGGGAAAGGTCTGCAAATGTGTTTATGTCTTGATTTCCAAAGTTTAGTGTATTGGCCCAAACCATAAGAGGTTGTGAACTATGATAATGACTTGGTCAATAGGGCCTCGGATCAGAAACCCCACCATTTAGTAGACTGAGGACACAACGTAATGGCATAAACCTTAGTATCCCATGGACTGTTAGTAAGTCCACTTTCATAATCCTTAGGATGAAACCTATGGTACTAGGCCACGAGGTTTACACATCAAAAGTACAAAGAAAACCCAACACGTGAATTAATGATGTGGAATAATCATGTCATTATTTGAGGACCAAGTTTTAACGCCTTTAGAAGACTTTTTTAAGGGGATTTTTAGGAAAAGTGGGGACATAATTGGAAACTTTAGGTTCCCCTCACTTCCTATAAATAGAATTTTTAGGCTTTATCCCCAAAGCTACTAGAACTTTTGAGAAAATCATGACCAACACTCTAAAGAGAGAAAGTGTGAATTTTAAGGTAAGTGGAGGTGTTGTTAAAAGGAGGTCGAGGAGTTTCAATGTTCAGGAGGCGGAGTAGAATTATTTAAGGGGGCAGAGCATCACTATTCATCGTCAGACTAAGTCCTTTGGTAAGGGACTCCTCACCTTCTTATTCTTCATAACCCCTAGTCTCTATGTTTCGTTAACTAAGATGAGCCCTCTTGTGTAAATATGAGTTTTTAGGTAGTGCCCATGGACTTTTATGGTTCATCATATATTCTTATTATAAAACATTCTTCGTAGAACATAATGGATTTGGGTGCCAAGAGGTCAAATCAATTGTAGATACATTTATGATTTCTTAAGAGATTTGTTAGGATTTTCCATTTTGATTTTTGAGAATCTATATTTTGGATCGTTTTGGCGATAAAACTATCATTGTAATAAAGTACCCCTTGTTGTGTGAAGACCATAAGTTCTAAGTCCTTATTTGAGTCCAGAGACATAGACAGTTTAGTATCGTTACTTACCTTGTATACATGTTTCATTGGCTTCTGATTTTGAGGTTGTGGCATTGATGGGCCAAAAAGAGGCATTATGTTTGGAAGTGGCATACTGCTTTGTGCTTGAGGCTAGACGACTAGCCTAAGGGAGATTTATCTTAGGCTACTTATGGGGTTTTCACCTTGATATCTCGACCGAGGTTGTGAAGCTAATAGTAGACTACAGATCACTCATCCTGGAAGAGGGTAGGAGAGTAAGCTGCAACCTAAAGAAAGATCAGGCTAAGAGAAACTCATATACGGTCACGAAATTGTGAAGTATATCTAAGATCGTACTGAAGGTCATAAAAGCCAATATATTTTGGATAACCAAGGGAGACTGAGACTTTAGGGAAGTCAAAGACTACTAGATCAAGGGAGATTGAGCATTTGGATGCCAGAGTTCACTGTCTGACTAAATTTGAGCCCTTGATCGATATTCCTTAATTAGAACTTATCCATTTATTACATTTAAATCTTGTCATATCTTATCATTTTTATATCTTATTTCGTAGATCTGTTAGTATATTTGTGCATTCTTATATTGGAAGATTAAGTTTTATTAAACCCTTATTGGGATATTTTAGCTCATCCCAAGAGGTCGTGGATAGGATATAGAGTTCATGGAGAATAAAAGATTTAAAGCAGAGTATATTTGTCCGGTTCCACGTCTAATTGTAGTAAAAGAAATTTATTAATACATTTTAATGTGCAAATCTTATTGTATCAAACCTAGTGATTTACTTAATTCGTGTTTTGAGGATTGTGGTTGTTTATTTCAAGATTTAGCTTATTACTTTATAACTAGTTATTTGAGATGTATGAGAAGTGATAATAATTATGATTATGAGGCATAGTTCTACTTAGAGGTCGTGACATAGTATATTTCCATATTTAAGATTGTTTAAACTATTATCGCACAAGTTTAAGAGAATCAACCCCTCGACCTGATCGGGTAAGGTCACGGGCATTACATTTAGTGTCTAACTTAACAACCTTTCTGTTAGGAAAAAAACAACTTGGGATTGACATTTCAAATGTAAAAAAAATTTGTAAGGACATTTTTGTCCATTATCAATTTGTACGTCGTACGCCGTTACACCGTTGAAGAAACTCAAGATCGCATCTACATCAACGGATCCGAATATCAAAGTGTCTTCAACATCATAGCCTCTGCGAGAAATGAACTTGGTAAAATTTTGTTTTTACGTTCCTTAAAGTTCATATTTAGTATTGGGAAATTTTTATAAAATGTTTTTTATAAAAATAAGAAGTAAGTTTTTTCAAGCAAAATGAGGCTTTTTAAAGTTTTTTTTCTGGGAAAACTGGACCGGTCCGCCCTCTACCCGGACCGATCCGCCTTGCTCAAGGTCCAATAGACCCCGAATCGAATGCAAACCGATGGAGCCATATTTTAAAAGAACCGATCCGCCCCATACCGGACCGGTCCGCCTTGCAAAATGAGGCCAGTATTCCCCGGACCGAATGCGAACCGATAGAGCCAATATTTAAAAGAACCGATCCGCTTGACCGGACCGATCCGCCTCAGAACCGGACCGGTCCGACTGGGATAATTTCGGCCAGATTCGCTGCAGATTTTTTAGGCTCAAAGTTTTCCTATTTAAAGCCAACTTCGGGGATTTATTTTTTAAGACTTTTAAAGACGATTTTCAGTGTCCTAAATACTCTAAGTCTTCACCTTTTTGATGTGAAAAAATCTTTTTGATTCACACAAAAAAATCCAAATTACTTTTGTGAATCTTTTGGAACCCTAGAACACAAGCGTTGCTACTGTTCATCTTTGTGGGGAGATCTTTGCAACCGAGGGCTGCGTGTCATTGCTGAGGGAGTCTCTACAAAGTTTCATGGCTGCGTGTCATTGAGGAGTGCTGCGGTTCTTCCTTTGTTGATTGGACTGAGGTTCATGTGGGTTCGCTGCGTGTGGATTCATTGCTGCCCTCCTGGAAAGGGATATTTCCAGCCGCCGACTACAGAATCCGATACCTGAGGGTAATTCTTAGTCAAACTGTATTTCATTGTAATCCGATTGTAAGCCGTTTTCTTACAAATTATAGTGAAATAAAAGGTTTTGCCCCTTTGGGGGATTTTTCCTGAAATTGTTTATTTTTATCCTGCATGCTATATTTTATTTGATAAATCATCTAGATGCATGTCTTAGGGTTTAACTAAAATTTGGGTTTAATTAAAAACTGGATTTTATTTGAGAAGTCGCAATATTTCCGCTGTAGCTGCACTCTCAAAATTCATTGTTGGGATCATTGAAAAGAAATCAAGTACTAGGTTTAAAGAATAAACTTAGGGTTTCAAGAATACAATACCACAGCGAATCATGTTGTGATTTATATGAGGAGAAAAATGTTGATGATGGTCTAGACCATGTTTCTCTTTAAGGTCTCCAAAAACCTAATCTTTGAACATCTTGAATATTCTAGTATATGATTCACCCAAAGTAAACATTGTGTGTGGGCATTTTTGGAGATGACACTATGATGAAATTTGAAATAAATCACCTTATCTCTCCTCACCCCTTCACAAAAATGTGAATAGTATTTTTCTTCTCCTTTCCTAACACTCCATAATGTACCGTGGACCCAAAAACCCTAGCTTATACCAATATAAATAGGTATAGGACATGGGCTTTAGCCAAATTAGGTTTCAAAAAAGTTTTGGGTCTACTACTTGGGCAATGGACTATACTAGGGACCCAAGACAAATAATTAAATATGCTTCTAAATAAATACTTGAAAATTCCAACTACATTTACCATAATTATTTTATTTATTTATTTAATTGTCGTTAACTCCACTAAATAAAAACAACTACACTCCGATTTAATTATCTCCAAATCACTCGAAATAAAGAGGTCTTATTTGTAAAATTGATTATGGCACATAATATGATTCCCCATGTTAAGTTTACGTTACCCGTTGGTCAAATCAATTTACTGTTAATCGATTTTAGTCAAGATCTAATCAATTCATTGATTCTCAGACTCAACTTATTTACTACTCCACCAGGATTATAAAATAATTTATCGGTTGGGTTTTACTAATGGAAACAAAACATATAAGTCTATCAAGGGGGAGTCACAACCCAATATATCTCCTGAACGAGGATTCCTTTGAATCATAATCTAAAACCTACTCACATAAAGATTACCCAACTAGTAGGGATCATTTGATTCAATCTAATATCGAATGGTAATCAAATCAGCAATCGTGAAAGGAATACTCATAATTATTGGGATTAAAAATTTATGCACCCTTCACAAATGGTGTGATATTACCTAAGTCTAATCAAAGCAACCCTTAAACTTAAAACTCACGGGTGGTCATATTCAATACATTCGTGGATGTACCGACCAAAATCCTCTTTTGAACTATCACATAAGTTCTTGAACCATTAGACAGGTATCCTTAGTTTTAGATAACCTACAAGGATTATACCGCAACCATTCTGATAGGATGTCAACTCCCTATTTAGGTTATGAACTTTTTAATTGTACTAGAATCAAAATTTCGATCTCCTGTGATCAAGCCGAATCTAACTATCGGAATTCCTACTCAGTACAATTGATGGACATATCTACAATATATTTAAAGAATAAATATAAGGCATTCTCATAACTATGATTCTAATTTCAAAATGAGCTAAACAAACCTTTAATACAAGGTAAATGTCATACATGATTTTAAGAATAAATCCTCAATTATATCTCACTTAGTCTAAAAGCCATGTATCTAACTCCCAAACCATTTACATGGCAATTTTTTGCCTAGTGGTAGAAGGATTAGTTGGGTATTATTTGATACAACCTTGGTCATAAACCTGTCACCTACTATGTTCAATGTCTCAAACCATGTGAAACTTACACTCAATGTGCTTAACCCTTTTATGGGTTATGGGCTCTTTTAGACTTGCCATCGTACTGATATGCAAACTAAAAGTGTAATATCCAATTGCATTTTAAGGAACCTCACCCAAGATACTCAGTAAGTTCTCGAGTCATATAGCATATTTAGTTGCCTCCGAAGTGGCAACAACTTTTGCCTCCTTGGTGGAGTCAGCAGATAAGCACCCAAAAGTGTACATTTTATACCCCAAATAAACGTATTTTAGTTACTGATTCTCGACAAAATTGGGTTATGTACGCTTTATTGTTTATTTTGTAGGTCAATTGCGGTTTGCGGAGTTCAAATGCAAAAATCCCGTCAAAATGCGGCAAAAAGGAGCTAAACCTAATCCGTAACCCTAACCTACCCCGTAACCTGGCCTAAACCCACACCAAACCCTGTGTGCGTGTTGTGTTTCTACTTTGATTATTTTTAGATTTTTATTTTGAGTTCTTTTTAATTTATTTTGGATTTATTTAGGATTTTTAGGATTTATTTTCTATTTTTTATATTTCTTTTTAATTAGTGTATTATTTTTTATTTTTTATTTGATTTGATTTTATTTTTATTAGGATTAGTTTTTGGGACTTTATTTTTAGTTTTATTAGATTTTATATTTTTTAGGACTTTAGTTTTTATTCTTATTAGATTTTTAGTTTTTATTTCTTTTATTTTATTATTCGAGTTTTTTTAGAGACTAGGAATATCATTTTAATAGATTTAATTTTATTTATTTTTATTTTTATTGACTTTTATATTTTTAGTTTTAATTAGTTTAATTTTTATTTTTTTAAGGTTACACACACACACACACACACTTATCCTTATACCTTACTCACACCTAAACTAATCCCTCACCTACACCCTAACCTCCATACATACCACTACACCCAAACACCTCTCCATCAACCTCTCACCACACGATCTCTCTCCTCTACATAGCCACAAACTCACCTTCTCTCTCATTTAAACCCAGTCGAAATCCATTCTAACATGTAAACCATCAATCCCACACCTGCAACCCGACATCCAAAACTCGAAAATCGGAGCCAAAACCCATCTCCAAACCTTTAATCGACCTAAAATCGGGACATACCCATTTTGGCCATGCCTCAAACCCCAACCCACCGACCAATCTCCAACCGTCATCAACCCGGTGCCTAACCCGAGCTCCCCTACACCATACCTCGACCTCTTCCCAATCCTACCCAGCTCAACCCCAAACTCGCTGCCATGGCAACCCACAACCCGCGGACAGCCCTACCCGAGAACTGACAACCAAATACCCGTGTCCATACACGGTTTCCGACCACAGAACCTATGAGCCAAAGCCACTTTCGATTTCTTACCTGCACAAAAGCAAGAAGCCAAAAAAATAAACCAAAAATAAAGACCCACGAGCTAACCCATCTCGATTCCTTCACCGTGTCCCATCACGAAACATAACCGATTTTATCTCCTGTACAAAACCAAACCCCCACTCCCAATTCCAGTTGCCAAACTTCCAAACCCAATTTTTCAAATAAAGTCATACTCCAAAACAAATCCATCAACCCAATCTGTCAAAGAAACATGATCCTCTGCCTCTTTCCTAAACTACCCTCACCTTTATCTTCTAATTTTAACTCGTGCCCCATGTGTTCCAATTTCAAAAGGAAGATACTTTCGTTCATTTTGGGGGAGGACTGTTAAAAAAGGCATGGGTGAAGACAGAAAAAAAAAATAGAGTGTTAGTGAGAGAAAAAGTGATAAAAATTTGTAGCATCAAAAGAGATTTTATGTTATATGTTGATTGGTTGAATCTCTTCTTTCATACTCGTATGATCTCAATAATTTATTTTATGTCTTGGAGTCCCATTATGGAGGGCTAATCTCCCATTTCATGGGATGAAATGAAGCCCCCGTGGAACCAAGTTGTCTAGTTTATTAATTTTATTTTTGTTTGATTTCCTTTGATTAGTAACTTTAATTATGACACTTGTTTTTTTCATTGAGAAATGGAAAACCATCCCTGAGAAAGGATTGAAGATTGTGTTATAATTTTATAATTTTGATTCAAACTAGATATAGGCTTTTTAAAATGATAAAAATTATAATATAAGTTTCTTATACTCTTGTCTGGTTTTGTTTAATTAAAATTAGTTGGGTAAATTTTCCCTAACAACCCTTTTATCCAAAGATGTCCCATTTGTCTTTGATGATGCCTGTATCGCAGCTTTTGAGCGCCTCAAAGCCAAGCTCACTTTTGCTCCTATCACGCAACCTCCCAATTGGTCTCTCCCCTTTGAACTCATGTGTGATGCGTCTGATTTTTCACTTGGTATTGTGCTTGGCCAGAGGGTTGACAAGTCCCCTCACGTCATCTATTATGCTAACAAAATTCTTCATGATGCTCAACTTAATTACACGACCACTTAAAAGGAGTTATTTGCGATAGTTTTTGCACTTGGTAAGTTTCGATCATATCTCATAGGTTCCCCTGTCATCGTGTACACTGACCATGCTGCCCTAAAGCGCCTTCTTCACAAGAAGGATTCAAAACCACGATTGATATGATGGATTCTCTTACTAAAAGAGTTTAACCTTGAAATTCGCGATAAGAAACGTTGTGAAAACGTAGTCGCTGACCATCTTTCTTGTATTACTATTAGGTCCGACTTTGATCATGTCCCCATCTCTGAGTCATTTCTCGATGAACAATTTTTCGTCATCTCCACCTCGCCTTGGTATGCTGATATTGTCAATTTCCTCGTTACCGACCAACTTCCCAATCATTGGTAGAAACAGGATCACTCCAAATTCATGGCGAATGTGAAGTTTTACTCTTGGGATGACCCGTTCCTATTCAAGTATTGCATGGATCAAGTAATTCGTCGTTGTGTTCCCGAGGGTGAACAGTTAATATTCTGTCCTTCTGCCACGATAGTGCCTGTGGTGGCCACTTTGGCTCTAAGAAAACTGCATCCAAAATTTTGCAAAGTGGTTTCTATTAACCAACCCTGTTTCATAATGCCCATCACTATTGCTAAGGGTGTTCCAAATGACAACAATCTGGGCGTATATCTCGACGTCATATGATGCCTCTCACACCCATTCTAATTGTTAAAATATTTAATGTGTGAGGTATTGACTTTATGGGACCATTTCCCTCCTCTCATGGTTTCCAATATATTCTTGTTGTGGTTTACTATGTCTCCAAATGGATTGAAGCAATCGCTTGTCATACCAATGACCATCGTGTTGTGGTCAATTTTCTTAAAGAGCATGTTTTCACACGTTTTGGAACCCCCAAAGCTATCATAAGTGATGGGGGTAAACATTTTTGTAATTAAGTTTTTGAACACCTTGTTAAAAAGTATGGTGTGACCCACAAGGTTGGTCTCTCTTACCACCCTCATACGAGTGGTCAAGTTAAGGTCTCCAACCGTGAGATCAAGCAAATTCTTGAAAAAAACGTTAATCCTAATAGGAAAGACTGGTCCTTACGCTTGAACGACGCATTGTGGGCATGCAGTATATCTTATAAGACTCTAATTAGCATGTGTCCTTATCCATTGGTCTTCGGCAAGCATTTCCACCTTCCTGTCGAGCTCGAACATTATGAATATTGGGCTGTCAATGCCCTTAATTTTGATATAAATGAGGTAGGAGTCCATAGGAGGCTATAACTTAATGAATTAGAGGAGGTAAAAAATAATGCCTATGATTTGTCCAAGAAGTATAAGGAAAAGATGAAGTGGATCCATGACCAAAGCATCATAAGAAAATAATTCCACCCTGGTCAAAAAGTATTGTTATACAATTTCCATCTTCATCTCTTTCCTAGGAAGCTGATAACCAGGTAGTCTGGACCTTTCATTGTTAAGTCGGTTACTCCTTATGGTGCCATCACCGTTCAAAATCCCAAGGATGGTAGCCTTTTTCAAGTCAACGGTCAACGTTTGAAGCCTTTCTTAGAGTTAGGCCCACTCAAGTTGAAGAAATTGACCTTGTTAACCCAATCTATGAAGACTGACGATTCAGTATTGTTTGTGGGTGATTATCATCATTTATTTTTCTGCCGCCCTGCGCTTTCTAGTTCTTTTCCTTAGAGTGAGATACCTTCGGCCTGGCTGAAGACATTCAACGTAACGTTACCAAGAGGCAGCCCGTTATTTTCGAGTATGAGTCTTATCCTGTTTGGGAATGGTGTTTCACACCACCCAATGCTTTCCCATGTTATATACTTGTACACATTTTTGTTATCTTATCACTTATTTAGGTTTCTTCTTGCACTCATCTGTCCACTTCATTAGCGGTTGATTCTGGTAATCTAATTCCTCCCTTCTGCTCTCAATTTTAAAAATCATTTTATTTAACATCGAGGACGATGTTCCTTTTTGTTTGGGGGTGGGTAATTTCATCAAAATCGTACCTCTTTTGAAAAAAATTATTTTCAAAACCTGATTTTTAAAATTTTCGTGCAGTTTCTTTCATCTCATTTATTGACGTGAATTTTCTATCATCCATCCTTTAAGTCTAGGAATCGAGTGTGACACCCCGACTAATTAAACACCGGGTAGCTACTCCTTTATAAAATTAATTCAAAATGCCAAGTTGGCTCAGTTAATAGCATCACTGTCGAAAACATTTTAGAGATTACTAACCACCTAGTATTTAAAAAGTGAGTGCCAAATTTTTATTAAATCTGATTAACATGCAACAAGAGTAATGAATAACTAAATAACACCATTCACCATGCTGAAATGAAATGAATAACCATCACAATAGAGTAAATAAAGTCTGGAGGAAACCCCTCACTACAATCCCATAACTGAAATGAATAAACTGAAATAAATAACTAAAACTGAATACTGAGCAATACATGCTAGAGTCTGAAAATTGAAATGTAAAAATGATGTCTCTAAATAGAAATGGGCAACATGCCCTACAACGGATAGATGGTGACTCTGGAATCCAAAAGATAGAAGCGTCTACATGCAAATCCCTGTAGCTTCCACAAGCAGCTACAGCTCGTCACCTGAATGAGTATCCTATGCTTGGTGTCCCTGTGGCTGGGCACCTAAAATGGTTTTACAAGAAAATATATTTGAAAGCAAATGGGTCAGAGCCCGAAAGTGGAAATCATTTTAAAAAAACTGCAAGTGCTTTAAAAACATTTAAAACATTAAATGCAAAGTACATGTTAGGACGTGCACTCACATTAAATTCTCACCTCTCGACTAACTGTGCACTCCTAACGTAAGTACCCATCTATAACTACCCTTTCCACTAGCTGAGTGACAACGTAACTAGCTAGACTACCAAAGGTTCTACCCATTTTACTCGGTTCCAATTAACAGAACAACGCTCGTAATTAAATAGAGGTTTAACGTAAACTCAGTTACTAAATATGCCATTGATATAATTATCAGTAAACTCGTTATATTCTCAAAACAATACCGTAATATTTTACAACATTAACATGAGGATTTCCATCGATTTAATGCATATTATTCACATCATAAATATACGATACAAGCACCCCGCAATCTGAGCTATGGTGCACACATACTCTGCTATCTATCCCGGTACATCACGTACATAAGGATCACATATTCCGAATCTCTCAGGAATAGTTCAGATGACACAAATCATAAATAATGGAGGCGAACACAGTCACCATCACATGGGTCACGCACATACCTACGCTCCCATGGTCAGCGGACTTATTAATATCACAATAAGTCTTTCTATGACCTATGTTCCTCAAGGTACCAGTCTATATCCCCCCCGTAGGCACACAAGGATTAGAGGGTCCTAAGCGAACGCAACCTCCCATGATAGCAAGTATGGTAGGTATGTCATACAAACAATCCATATACCAATACTAAGTAAAACCACATCTTAGTAATACCGTATTATATTCGTAGTACATTTTTCACTCTCGTACTAATTATAATTATCACAACTTATTTTATTCCGGTTCATAATTATACATGTCATAATTTATCCTCACATCGTAGTAGACACTCACGTCTCAACCCAAACGGTTCATTGAATATAACTCTCGTGTATGGTTTACTCATCTCAATAACCCAAAAGTCCCAAATCAACCACTATATCATCAAAGAAATACTAATACTACCCTTGAACCAGTTCCCGGAACTCCAAAAGTCAAAACAGTCCAAAAAGGACCAAACTGTCAACTCGTTAGAAGTCTCGTTCGAACGAGGCTTCGAACGAGTTTGGACTGTCAGGTCGTTAGAAGTCTCGTTCGAACGAGGCTGTTCGAATGAGATCCCAGTTCGTTCGAACGAACTGACCCTTCTAACGATATCTCGTTCGAACGAGATATCGAACGAAAATCCTACTCGTTAATAACGACTGGTCAACTCGTTAGAAGCTCGTTCGAACGAGCTCGTTCGAACGACCTGGGGGCTGCTTCTAACGAGATGCCAGTTTCGGCCCAGAATTTCCCAAAAATCGTTTTTCACCATTTTTATCACTTCTAATCTCTTCCAAAGTCCATCCTAACAACGTTTTAGGGTCTATAATCAATACTAAACATATATAGTCACATCCTAACATGTTTCTAAGGGATCAATCCACCCAAATATTAATTTAATTTACACCTTTCTACACTTTTTCCAATTATCTCAAGAACATGAACCCTAACTACATATCATCATCAAATCCCAGAATTTAATTCGTTTTCCTTCCTTCTAATCACAATTATAATAAGGGAAATCATTTACCTATCATACTACATGCAATTCTCTTCACAATTTTTAAGTTCTAAACCTCAACTACATGGGTTTTCATTATCTTCCAAGAACAATTGAAATTTATCAATTTCTAACATGGAGGAAACATTCTACGAATTTAAATACGATTAAAACACTTGCCTTGGTTTGATTTCTGGTTTGGTGTAGGTTTGGTGAAGATTCTGCAGAGTTTCTTCTCTCCCAAGCTCTATCTCCAATGGTGGCTCAAGGTGGCTAGGGTTTTGATTTGGGGAAACTAAGAAACCTAAATGACAACCTACGTAGCCTTCTAGGTTAATATGGGTTGGCTAATGGGCTTAATGGGTTAATATCCACATCAGATTTAATCTCTAATTTTCGTCACTTTTAATTCCTCAAAATGTAAAATTACCAAAATACCCTTTAAGTTACCGGTATGGCCTAAAGATACCCCGGGACCCAAACTATACCCCCGGCTAGTGTTTTCTGACTATCTCGACCCTTCCGGACGCGTTGGCGCACTCAAAACGACCATACGGATTATAGATTTTAAATTCACTTTTAATATCAAAATATTATACCGTGACGCGGCGGTCCCACGCGTCTCAATAAAATTTCTAAAATGCCGTATATAAATCCCACGACAAATTTCATAATACCAAATACATATATAATCATATATGTACATAATCAAATACCAATTCGCATCACATTAGTATTATAACCCGGATTAATTTCCAATTAATACGCAATTAATTAATTAATCCCAAAAATAAATATAGCCAAAAGTACGGGGTATTACATCGAGCTAGAGGATTGATTTTTTTAAATAGATTATGTATTACGTTCCAAGGCATTTTGCACCACGAATTTCTAGACTCAACAAAATTTGCGCACTTCTCACGTAAATACGGTTTTGAGTTGAAGAGTGCTATAATGCTCAAGAGAGCCTTAAGTATCACTAGTAGAGACTTTAGCTTGTGAGATTTGTGCCTTTCACCTTTTTAGAGTGTTTTACGCAATCTCCGAGTCACAATTTGATTCAACTTCCTTTGGGTCTGCACTTAAATTGTTGTATGATCTCATTATTCTTCTTTAAAAATTTGGCTTGATCACTGAGAACGACATCACTTTCAAGTTGTAAGAAACATGTGTCTTGAAGTTTTTCCCGATCACCAAACATTCATCCGTACACCTACCATTTTTCCATATCACGTCACCATTCACTTCATCCATTACCTTCTCATATTTACCTTGTCCATATACATTCCCACTCCATGCATATATCATCCTTCATTTTTGAGAAAAAGAGTGTTTTCCCAAATGTAAAATGGCTTCTATGTTGAGAGTATAAAAGAGAAAAAAAATACAAAAAGAAAAGAAAAAGAGAAAAGAAAATAAAAAGAAAGTTTGTAGTTAGTTTTTATGTAATAAAGACATTTGTGCTCAAAGTATCATACACCCTTCTCGTATACACATCCATCATCCATCATCCATCCATCCTATCCTATTTCACCTCATACCATCCGTCCCATATCATTTCCCCCTCACCCATATACATCCATATTTTCCCCTCGGTGTTCGGCCAAATGAAAGTCAACGTGGTGAATAACTCGACGTTCTAACTAGAGTGATTATCATTCTTTCATGAGATCATTTTTCTTTCTACATGTTCATTCTTTCTTATATGTGTGTGAGACGTTTGAACTTGCTTACATTTACTCACCTCCTCACACACAAGAGCAATACACTTACCCTAATCTCGAGAGTTCGTTTGAGAGAGAGATATTTAGTGAGATTTTGAAGTTGAAGCGTTGATTTTGAAAAGGCAATCTAGGAATTACTCTTATGATACTCGACCCGTTTTGACTAATTCATACTACACACGTTGAGTTCTAGGAAGGATGTACCTTGAGTATTTACATAGGTATATTTTTATACAATTCTAGCTTGTATTTCTCAAAATATTTACCTCGTGATGAATTGTGAGATTATTCTATGTCTAATAAGAGATAGACTACCTTTTGCAAGTATATAATTTTGTGGGTATATTCCCTACAAACCCTCACGAGATAAAACTCGTCCTATAGGTTTAAAGACTTGTTGCACATGCTAAGTGCAATCCTAAGTGCCAACGAAAGTGGTACACTTTTGGTTTCTTATCTTTCTTTCTCTATATATTTTTCTCGAGGACTAACAATGTTCTGTTTGGGCGTGGTGTGATAAGCACCCAAAAGTGTACATTCTATACACCAAATAGACTTATTTTAGTTGCTGATTTTGGCCAAATTGGGTCTTATGCGCTTTATTATTTATTTTGTAGGTCAATTGCTGTTTACGGAGTTCAAATGCCTAAATCCCGTCAAAATGCGGCAAAAAGGAGATAAACCTATTCCGTAACCCTAACCTACCCCGTAACCTAGCCTAAACCCACACCGAACCTTGTGTGTGTGTTGTGTTTGTACTTTTATTATTTTTAGATTTTTATTTTGAGTTCTTTTTAATTTTTTTAGGATTTATTTTTTATTTATTTAGGATTTTTAGGATTTATTTTCAATTTTTTATATTTCTTTTTAATTAGTGTATTTTATTTTGATTTTATTTTATTTTATTTTTATTAGGATTAGTTTTTAGGAGTTTATTTTTAGTTTTATTAGATTTTATATTTTTTAGGACTTTAGTTTTTATTCTTATTAGATTTTTAGTTTTTATTTCTTTTATTTTATTATTTGACTTTTTTTTATAGACTAGGAATTTAATTTTAATTGATTTAATTATTTACTTTTAGTTTTATTAACTTTTATATTTTTAGTTTTAATTACTTTAATTTTAATTTTTTTAAGGGTACACAAGCTTACACACATACACACACACTTATCCTTATACCTTATTCACACCTAAACTAATCCCTCACCCACACCCTAACCTCCATACATACCACTACACCCAAACACCTCCCCATCATCTTCAACCTCTCACCACACGATCTCTCTCCTCTACATAGCCACAAACTCACCTTCTCTCTCATTTAAACCCAGCCAAAATCCGTTCTAACCCGTAAACCATTAATCCCATACCTGCAACCCGACGTCCAAAACCCAAAAATCGGAGCCAAAACCCATCTCCAAACCTTGAATCGACCCAAAACCAAGGCAGACCCATTTCGGCCATACCTCAAAACCCAACCCACCAACCAATATCCAACCGTCATCAACCCGGCGCCTAACCCAAGCGCCCCTGCTCCATACCCCGACCTCTTCCCAATCCGACCTAGCTCAACCCCAAACCCGCTTCCATGGCAACCCATAACCCGCAGACAGCCCTACCCGAGAACTGACAACCAAATACCCATGTCCATACACGGTTGCCAACCACAGAACCTATGAGCCAAAGTCACTTTCGATTTCTTACCTGCACAAAAGCAACAAGCCAAAAAAATAAACCAAAAATAAAGACCCACGAGCTAACCCATCTCAATTCCTTCACCGTGTCCCATCACGAAACATAACCGATTTTACCTCCTGTATAAAACCATACCCCCAGTCCCAATTCCAGCTGCCAAACCTCCAAACCCAATCTGTCAAGTAAAGTCAGACCCCAAAAAAAATCCATCAACCCAATTTGTCAAATAAATCTGATCTTCTGCCTCTTTCCTAAACTACCCTCACCTTTATCTTCCAATTTTAACCCGTGCCCCATGTGTTCCAATTACAAAAGGAAGAGACTCTCATTCATTTTGAGGAAGGACTTTTAAAAAGGCACGGGTGAAGATAGAAAAAAAAATAGAGTGTTAAGTGATAAAAAAATTGTAGAGAGAAATTTATTAGTGTAGTGAGAGAAAAGAGTGACAAAAACTTGTAGCATCAAAAGAGATTTTGTGTTATATGTTGATTGGTTGAATCTCTTCTTTCATATTCTTATGATCTCATTAATTTATTTTATGTCTTGGAGTCCCATCATGGAGGGCTAATCTCCCATTTCAATGGATGAAATAAAGCCCCCATGGAACCAAGTTGTCTAGTTTGTTAATTTTATTTTTGTTTGATTTCCTTTGATTAGTAACTTTAATTATTATACTTGTTTTTTTTCATTGATAAATGGAAAACCATCCTTGAAAATGGATTGAAGCTTGTGTTATAATTTTATTATTTTGATTCAAACTAGAGATCGACTTTTTAAAATGATCAAAATTATAATATAAGTTTCTTCTACTCTTGTCTTATTTTGTTTAATTAAAATTAGTTGGGTAAATTTTTCCTAATGAATGTTACACTTGATTAGTTTTAATTTATTTGGAGTAGAGTTGTAGCAATTAAAAATTACTTTTCTAAAATAATATTTTTCTAATACATTAGGATAATGAGAATTAACTTTTGAATAGTTGTTTATTTTTCGCTCACTTTTTTTCTCATTTTTAATTAATTAATATTTCTCATTTTTAATCAAAATTAAAAAAATTCTCATTTAGTTATTTTTCGCTCACTTTTTTTCTCACACACCTTTTAGTATTTCTTTAGAGTTTTCTCATATTTTAGTTGATATCTTTCATTTAATTTAGTTATTTCACCATCACAAAAAAAGTTGTTTTAATATAAAAAATCATCATAAAAAAATATAAAATAAAGAAAAAGTACAAAAAAATTCAAGAAAGATAAATAGTTAGAAAATCGGATTACATGACTTTTCTTGTGTTTAATTCCATTAAGTTGGATTGACACCCTTACTTACCTCATACTAGTCTTGTGATCTATTTGTAGGTAATTGAAGAAAATTGTTGATTAGAAAGGCTTTGCAATAACGACACATACACATATAGAAGTAATTTTTCTTTCTATCATCATCAATCCTGTATTTCTCACACTCCTCAAACTTATAACTCAATATCCATTAGGTAAACACATATTTTTAGGTAGAAAACTTGAAATCCTTATCTAACTGAAAAATTAGTCTTTGTACATTAAAGGTATAAGACTATGAGAATGAAATATGCTAACAATGCCAAAGGCATATCAGAATTTGGTCTAGCACACAATCTAGCATACATGAGGCTATCCATTGTCGAGGTATTAGATATATTCTTCATTCTCTATATCTAATCAAGTTCTGCCACTGATTCCCAGATAGAGTGAATCCAGCAATAAATAAAAACCTTCTCGTGTAATATGATGTTAGTCTTATGAATGCAACATCGATAAAAGAAGCTTTGGATAAGCTCAACATCTTTTATAAACAATCTAGTGAAAGCATGATCATAAAGATGTTTATGTATGGTCCTAAGTACTTAATATCAAGATAATTTGATAACCACACTCTTATAAAATACAATATACCCACCTCATTCCCAATTAGGCAAATATATATCCACAAAATGTACATGAAAATACCACTACGTTTCTGGCATGCTTATCATGCTAACAAGTGTTATTTGAGCTTTGATTAAAATTAAAACTTATTATCAAATCTAAACGAATGATCCATGACCTTGATGTTAGCTTAAATCCATAAATGGATCTCACGATCTTACATGACTTTGCTTTCCTGGCTTCTTACTATGCACAATTCAAGACAATCATTTAAAAACTAAGTCTTGACGTTAAAACAATCATGAAAGACTTTAATATGGCTACTACAAGAAGTTTTTCTCGTAGCAATATTTTTTAGTGAACCCTTTCGCAAGCCTTGCCTTGAAGGTTTTCACCTTACAATCCATCTATATTTTCACTTCTTATAAGTCCACTTGAAATCGATGGGTTTTACCCCATGAGCAACTCTACAACTCCCAAAAGTTGATTCGAAAACATCGAATCTCCTTTTGGTGTCCATAATCATAAGTCAAATTAAAAAAAAAGTGCTATCTTGGAATGCCAAGTTGTAGTTCGTAGGACTCGATTCATGTTCACCTGGGATATCATCGAAATGATCACCCAAGACACTTACCAATCAGGATTACTCGTGATGTTCTCACTATAACGTGGCACCATTTGCTATCCAGTATTAGTGCCACGTGTATCTTGATAATCAGTAATACTCCTAATACCATTAGGTAGTGTATTATTAATATTAGGTTGTATTTCATCATGTACGGAGGGTCTAGAAATATTAGTAGTATGATGTTCCTTTTTAATCTTGTAAGTCTAGGTTATGCTTAGGATCATGGTTTATTACATAACCCTTCTACAAGAAGCGATCACTAATTCAATCAAGGACCTTCTTATACTTAGGAATCTGATATAAACTACCTTTATAATATTTTTGGATGACCAATAAAGAGACATACCTTTGTCCTTAATTTAACTCCCTTGGAACCTTCCACAGCACGAGTTCTAGGCACCTACGGATTCGAACATGCCCTAGAATGAGCTTGTGCCCACTATAATGTTCAATGGGAGTTGAAGAGACTAATTAAGAAGAAACTAAATTCGTAATGTATATGTTGTCTCTTACGTAAAATACCAATCTAAAAGTTGCAGACTTGAATAACTAACTATGAACCTTACCATACCTAAAAGTGCCTTATTCCTTCCTTTCCTCTACACCATTCTAAAGTGTAATACTTTGTGTAAGCGACATGGATATAATCCCACCCTCCAATAAATGATCTTTTAACTCTTCCCAAAAGGTAAACACCCCCTCGATCACATCATAGATCTTAGATTAGTTTACATCGCATATGCTCTACCTTAGTATTATACAATTTAAACTAATCAAAGCCTTCAGACTTGTGGTGCATAAGGTAAACATATCCTAACTTTGAATAATAATAAATGAGATTTATAAAGGACTCAAAACCACCTCTTGATCGAATAGTTTTAGAACCGCAATAATCCAAATGAACCTTTTCAACACATCTTTGGCTCTTCTGCTTTTGGCCGCAAAGGGACCTTTGGTCGTTTTACCTTCTAAATGGGATTCAAGACTAGACGTTCCTCTATTTCCAGTAAACATAATTTTGTCCATTTCAAATCAGGCATCGAATACGTTTTAGAATAAAATAACCTAAGCGTGATCGTGTTTAGTTATAGATGGAAACTTTCTCTTCAATAATGGCCCATTAATTAGCAGCGTTGGAAAGAAAAACCTTATAATGTATAAATTAATTTCTAATGTACCAAAATTGATAAAAAAAAATCCCAATTGTGATAAAAAAATAATGTAAGGACATTTTGTCCATTATTTCTGTGGATGTCATAAGTCGTTACATCGTTGAAGAAATTCAAGATCACATCGTCATCAATGGATCCGAATATCAAAGAATTCAAGGAATCAGTTTTCTGGTCAGCCGGACCGGTCCGCCTATTTTAAAAAGGAACCGATCCGCACCGGACCGATCCGCCAGTTTGGAAAAAGAGCCGATCCACCAACGGACCGATCCGCCTCAAGCTGGACCAATCCGCTTATGCTTCAATCCAGTAGACCCCAGACCGATTGCGAACCAAAGAAGCCCTTTTCAAAAAATAATCGATCCGACCTCGGACCGGTCCGGATCAGAAGCGGACCGATCCGCCTGGGATAAAATCGTGCAGATCGTGTTCAGATTTTTTAGGGCCATGTTTTCTTTTATAAACCAACTTCGGGGATTTGTTTAGCAAGACTTTCATAGACGATTTTCAAAGTCCTAATTACTCTAAGTCTTCGCCTTTGTGAGTCCCAAGACTCATGTTTTGATTCACACAACTTTTCAAACCCTTGTGAATCCGTTTGCAACCCAAGAACACAACCGTGTGTCTGTTCAAATCATTGTGGATAAGACCGTCCTTCTTCTTCATTGCTGCCCTCCTGGAAAGGTAAAGTTCTAGCCGCCGACTACAGATCCGACGCCTGCGGGTAATTCTGTGTCACTGTATTTTCATTGTAATCCGAGAAATTGTATGTTACAATATTATAATGAAAATAAATGGTTTTGCCCATTTGGGTGTGTGTTTGAATGTTCTTGCTTGTTTCATCATCTTATTCAATCACACCTAGATGCATGTTTAGGACTTAATTGATAAAAACTGTGCTTAATTAAATAATATCTCTATTTGAATGCACGCACACTCTTTTCAAATTGGTATCAGAGCAGGTTACGCTAATCTATCGCGTATTCCTAATTTTTCGCAAATTTTTTTCTAAGATATCAATTTTCGAAAAATTGATTTTTGAAAACGAGTGTGTTCATAATGGAGAAGTTATATAATAAAATGTCTGTTTTTACGGGACAAACTATGCATATTGGAAAGCCCGCATGAGATCTGCATTAAAAGCCATTGATGAACGTGTATGGATTTTGGTTGAAAGAGGGGGGATACCTCCCTCCATCACTGTTGAAAATGTGACCAATTAAAAACTTGTCTCCTCTTGGACTGAAGAAGAGTTTAGATGGTCATCTTTTAATTCTAAGGGTTTAAGTGCTATTTTTGGGTCTGTCACACCTGATGAGTTCAAACGCATAATGACGTGAACCACGTCAAAAGAGGCATGGGATGTTTTGGAACTTACCCATGAAGGTACTAATGCTGTGAAAGAGTCTAAACTGCAAACTTTGACAACTCAATTTGAAATAATCACCATGCTTGAATCGGAATGTTTTAATGAATTTTATGCTAGACTGTCTGATATTGTTAACACTATCTTCAATCTTGGTGAACACATTCATAATGCTACAGTTGTCAAAAAGATTATCCGTTCTCTCCCTAAGCGTTTTATCCTTAAAGTCACTGTGCTAAATTCTATGGGTAATTTAAATACGATAAAATTGGAGGAACTTGTAGGAGATTTGCAAACTTATGAGATTGATATGCTCCCTAAATCTGTCAAGTCTAAATTAAGGGAATTGCACTTAATGTCCAGGAGAGAAAAGGTGAGGGGTCGGCAAGAAAGAGGGAGTCATCTAGAAAAATAGAGATTGATACGTCAGATTCTGAGTGTGATTTTGATCTAGATGATTTATCCCTGTTTGCTAAAAATTTCAAAAGAATTCTCAAATTCAAGAAAAATGGTAATTTTAAAGATAAAAAGAAGTTTGAGAAAAATAAGTTTGAAAAGAAAAATGAAAAAGTTTTTAAAGACCCTCCTAAGAAGGAAAGTGAGAGATGTTTTGAGTGTGACGGTAGGGGTCATAGAGCCTTTGAGTGTGCTACTAGGCTGAACAGAGAAAAGGGCAAATCTGTCCTTAATGCTACCCTTAGTGACAACAATGAGGTCGAGTCGATGGATTTTGGATATGAGTCACCGCATGAGTGTAACTTCACCGCATTCATGGCTTGTCATGTGAATACTTCTAGTGCTCCTCACGACGATGAGGATGCTGCTTCACAGGGACACCTCGACAGTGAGATCGATGTGAGTGAGGGGGAGGATGACACAAGTGAGAGCGAGAGTGATCTCCAACACGCCTACGCCGAGCTTTATTCTGAGTCATTCAAAACTAAAAAGCGTAACAAAGCATTAGTTCTTAGGATCACCGCTTTAGAGGAAGACTTAAAAAAGCGAGAGAGAGAGAGAGAGAGAGAGAGAGAGAGAGTCCTCCACCTGCACTACCTTAAGAGAGAGAGATTCTGCATGTGATGAGAAAGAGAGTTTTTTTAGAGATAGAGAAGGTTGTTTTGATAAAGAGAGAGAGAACTTGACCAAACAAGTGGCTAGTCTTACGAGTAAGCTCCACTCCTCCATGGAGACTCGGAAGAAACTTAAAGCCCTTGTTTCCTAGCTTACTCATGATCTTGAGAGAGCACGGGAAGTCAAGGTTCAAATCGAGGACAGATCTGGAAAGATGGGAAAGATGCTCCTCGGACTCGCTTTAGGTTTTGGTGATAGGCAGGGAATAGGTTAGGATGGTGCCTCCACGTCCCAAATTGCACCTGGACCAGTTCCTGAGTTTACTACAACTCCTTATGGCCATCGTCAAAAACCTCAAAAGAGAGTTCGACCAAGAAAAGCAAACCAAGGTCCTCCTTTGACTGTGTTCTTTTGTACAAATTGCAAAAGAAAAGGCCACCTCAGGGAGTTTTGCTATAGTATGGGTCGAAAATGACGTACTACTGCTTCACCACATAATACTGATGATTTTACCAGTCTAAGAGAGCGAGTTGAGTTTTTAGCTTCCACATCGCAGAGTTTGATGGAGGAATTCTGACGGATGTCTTTACCGTCAGTGAATGCTTCTCACATTCCGGCTAACACCAACAACAATAAAGGTAAACAAAAGGGGTAGTCACTACTTAGGTACCTAAGAAAGATAAAAAGGCCTTTGTTGTTCATGTCGCTCTCAAAGCACATAATACCTCACAGTGGTATTTTGGTAGTGGGTGCTCCAGACATATGACAGGTGATGCCTCATTTTTTACGTCTCTTGAGGATTATCAGGATGGCAGAGTCACCTTTGGAGATGGGAGCAAGTCTAGCAGTGTAGGATGTGGTACTGTAGAGTTAACAGGATTTCCTAAGCTAGAGAATGTTTTATACGTCAAAGGTTTGAAATCAAACCTTCTCAGTATTAGCCAGATGTGCGATGCTGAATTTGCCGTAAAGTTTGATCGGGACGCATGTAATGTTTATAATCAAGCCGGTAAAATTTTAGTGCGAGGAGTGAGGACAAAGGATAACTGCTATGGGACTGAGCTCACATACTCACTTGTCTGCAATAGTGCCACAATCACTCCTATAGATCTGTGGCAGCAACGTCTAGGTCACGTGAACATTAGAGACCGTTTAGCTAAAAAGGACCTAGTACGTGGCTTACCATCATTTGGAAAGCCAACTTTGACGATTTGTGGACCCTGTCAGTTGGGAAAACAAATTCGTATCCCCCATAGGAAGTTGCATTCCATTACCACCTCTCGTGTACTTGAGCTTATTTACATGGATCTTATGGGTCCTACTCGCATTGAGAGTCTGGGTGGTAAGAGGTATATCCTCGTGATGGTAGATGATTTCTCCAGATATTCGATTGTAGGTTTTTTGAGGTAGAAATCCGACACTGTGGAGTTTTTAACGACCAAGTGTCGTGTCCTGCAAAATCAACACAGTGTCACTATTAACAGGATATGTAGTGACAACGGTACTGAATTTAAGGAAGCAAAGGTACATCTTTGCTGTGATAGCATTGGGATCAAACATGAGTTTTTCGCTGTGAAGACTCCCCAGCAAAATGGGATTGTTGAGAGAAAGAATAGGACGATCCAGGAAATGGCTAGATCTATGCTTCTAAGTCATAAGGTTTCTAGGAGATTTTGGGTAGAGGCAGTGAATAATGCATGCCACACGGTGAATAGGGTTTATCTACATCCACACACACTTAAGACGCCTTGTGAATTGTGGACTGGCAAGAAACCCAACCTTGCATATTTTCGTGTTTTGGGGAGTAAGTGCTACATCCTACGGGATAGAGAGCAATTAGGAAAGTTTGACTTCCGGAGCGACGAGGGAATCTTACTAGGGTATTCATCGAATAGTAGAGCGTACTGGGTTTTTAACCTGAAGAGCTCTAAGGTTATGAAGTCAATAAATGTCACCGTGCAAGATGATGAACCTTCAGCATTTATTTATTCTAGCCTTCAGTGTGAGGATGAGGATGTTTCTGGCAGTAATTTACTTGTCCCTCACCCACACTCAGTTGACCCTACTCCTGTGTTAGGGAACACACCTGCTTGGGTTTGTAAAAGTCATGACCCTTCTGCCATTGTTGGTGATCCCACTCTAGGGGTCAAGACTCGTGCTCAGCTTGAGAATGTTGTTAGCCATTTTTGCTACACGTCCAAAGTCGAGCCCAAGAATCACAAAGAAGCACTCTCGGATGAACACTGGATATCTGCCATACAGAATGAGTTGCTTCAGTTTAAAAAGAATAATGTTTGGAAACTTGTCCCCCGACCTAGTGAGACTAATGTGATAGGTACCAGATGTATTTTCAAGAATAAAATGGATGAAAATGGTACCATACTCAGAAACAAGGCTAGGTTGGTCGCTCAAGGCTACACACAGATAGAAGGTGTAGACTTTGGGGAGACATTTTCTCCTATTGTGAGGCTTGAGTCCGTCCGCTTACTACTCGCCATCGCATGTCATCTGCGCTTCATGTTATATCATATGGATGTCAAGAGTGCCTTTCTAAATGGCATTCTACAGGAGGAGGTTTACATGGAACAACTAAAAGGGTTTGAAGACCCTAAGAACTCGAAGTACGTCTATTATCTGAGGAAAGCCTTATATGGTTTAAATCAAGCACCCCGTGCTTGGTACGAGAGACTTACTTCCTATCTCTTAACACGTGGCTTCAAGAGAGGGGGAGTTGATATGACGTTGTTCGTCAGGAGAAATGACGGTGCTATTTTGGTTGCCCAGGTCTATGTGGACGGCATAGTCTTTGGATCCATGTCCTCCCAACATATTCATCACTTTGAGGAAGAGATGAAAAGTGAGTTTGAGATGATCATGGTTGGTGAGCTTACTTTCTTCCTTGGTCTCCAAGTTCGTCAGCTAGAGGATGGGATGTTCATCTCCCAATATAAGTATGCTAGAGACCTAGTGAAGAAATTTGGTTTAGACTCCGCTAAGCATGCACGTACACCTATGAGTACCTCTACCAAGCTTAGTAAGGACGCTTCAGGCAAGGACGTAGAGCAAACCTTGTATCGGAGTATGATAGGTAGTCTCCTCTAAATGACTACCAATCGTCCCGACATAGCCTTTAGTGTTGAAGTCTGTGCGCGATATCAGGTGTTCCCAAAAGAGTCACATTTACTTGCTCTAAAATGTATTATTAAATACGTGAGTGGGACTCTCTCATATGGTATTTGGTATTCCTTTGATACAGATGAACGTTGTCCACCTATTCGGATGCTGATTGGGTTGGGGATGTAGATAGTTGTAGTAGCGCTTCTGGTGGGTGTTTCTATTTTGGTTCTGCTCTTGTCTCCTGGTTGAGCAAGAAGAAAAATTACATCTCTTTGTCCACCGCGGAGGCTGAGTACATCACCGCCGGGAGTTGTTGCACGCAACTCTTGTGGATGAAGCAAATGTTGGAGGATTATGGGATTTCACAGGACACCATGACTATTTCATGTGACAACACGAGTACGATACACATATCCAGCAATCCAGTACAGCATTCGCGCACAAAGCACGTCAGGATACGCGAGCACTTTATACGTCAGTTAGTTGAGGAGAAAGTCGTATCCCTGATTTTCATACCCACCGACAGTCATTTAGCCGATATTTTCACAAAACCTTTAGATGCCCTTAGATTTGAGAGTCTTAGGAAGTCTTTGGGGATTTGCACAGTTGACTGAGGGGTTGGTCTTTGACTAGGATAGGATGATTTTTCATGTTCATATCATATGCTTCCTATTGCTAGTTTGTTTTATATGTATTATTGTTTTGTTGTACAGCTATTTATTTATTCTTTTGAAAAAATCCAAAAAGATTTTCGTTTTATAAAAATTTTAGAAAAGCTCAAAAAGATTTTTGTATTTTATTTGCACCTTTTATGGATGAGCATTTAAGATAGCCAAGTCACAACTTCATTCCATTTATCCATGTGACTGTTTGATAGAGATTTGAGACGCTACAACATTTCACCCATGTGCTTTACATTGTTTGGAGTCCTTGAGATGTGATTAGTGATATATTTCTACATGTTTAACTCATATCTCCTTTATTGCACACATGCACGGATATATTTGATTATTGTACTTGTCTATCACATATTGGCTTGAGTGTTTTCATCTCAATTCTATCTATACAACTAACAATATGCGATAAAACTTGACATGATTGGAATGCATGTAAAAACCATTTTGGTGAGACTGTGTGTTTATTGGAAAACGGAAAAGGGCTGCGAAAGGTTCATTTATCCTTTGCGATTCTAAGCCACTGTTAACAAGGACCTAAAAAATTAAGGAATTTTATTATCCGAGGTCCAAAAAGGTTAAAAGAGCCCGAAAAAATTTAAAGGCAATAAAAATCAATATATGCCAAAATATGGGCCATTAGGTTTCACCATCAATTCTCCAAAGTTTGAGAATTTTGATCGCCTCTTTTCAAAATATAAATATGAGGGAGTTTGGTTGGAGAATTCAAACGGGTTTGCACTTCCTTGAAAGTCCTGAAAAAGCATTAAATCGTTTTGGACGTTATTGGTGTGGAAATCATTTTCAGCTTTGATTTGTTGATTTGATTGAGTCAATGTCTCATATTACCACCTTTTTACACCAAAGGAAGATTTTGAGTGCATTCGTTAGGAGTATCTGATATTCATCGTGCACATATGTCATGAATGTATGCATTGATTTTCCTATCGAATTTGATCACCCCTCTACATTTCCGCTTTCATCAACTTGGTTGTTTTGTGTTCGTTCATTGTGTGATTTTTGTTTATTTTGTTTGAAAATTTTTGAAAAACTTTAAAAAATAGTTGCTTATTCCTTGTGACACCCCGATTTTGCTTGTTTGATTTATTCTTCTCATTTGTCTACTTAGGGACATCATAAAAAGGGGGAGAAAGAATTATATACTATGGGGGAGTCTTGAAATTTTGAAATTTTGAGTTTCAATCATAAATTGGTATATATGTTTATATCTCATTTCAAACTCGATACGTCACTTGGTATTTGCTTTGTCTCATTTGTGTAGGTACTTCTTTGATGATCTCTGAATTGCACACCCTGATGAGAAAAGCTTTGAGATTCTTGAAGAGTTGAAGCCTAACCGATGAAGTCTTATTCATTTGTATCTTTTCAGTTTTGGGTTCATGGAAGGGTAGATTTGTATAGGCAATTTGATATTTGATAATTCGGATGTTTTTATGTTTGTACCGTCATAGACATAGGGGGAGATTTATAAGGACATTTTGTCCATTATTTCTGTGTATGTCATAAGCCGTTACATTGTTGAAGAAATTCAAGATCACATCATCATCAACGGATTCGAATATCAAAGAATTAAAGGAATCAATTTTTTGGTCAATCGGACCGGTCCGCCTGTTTTAAAAAGGAACCGATCCACACCGGATCGATCCGCCAGTTTGGAAAAAGAACCGATCCGCTAATAGACCGATCCACCTCAAGACGGACCGATCCGCTTATGCTTCAATCCAGTAGACCCCGGACCGATTGTGAACCGAAGAAGCCCTTTTCAAAAAAGAACCGATCCGACCTCGGACCGATCCGGATCAGAAGAGGATCGATCCGCCTGGGATAAAATCGTGCAGATCGTGTTCAAATTTTTTAGGGCCAGGTTTTCTTTTATAAACCAACTTCGGGGATTTGTTTAGCAAGACTTTCATAGGCGATTTTCAGAGTCCTAAATAATCTAAGTCTTCACCTTTGTGAGTCCCAAGACTCATGTTTTGATTCACACAACTTTTCAAACCCTTGTGAATCCGTTTGCAACCCAAGAACACAACCGTGTGTCTGTTCAAATCATTGTGGAGAAGACCGTCCTTCTTCTTCTTCATTGCTGCCCTCCTAAAAAGGTAAAGTTCTAGCCGCCGACTATAGATCCAACGCCTGCGGATAATTTTGTGTCACATTATTTTCATTGTAATCCGATAAATTGTATGTTACAATATTGTAATGAAAATAAATGGTTTTGCCCCTTTGGGGGAATTTTCCTCACATGTGTGTGTTTGAATGTTCTTGCTTGTTTCATCATCTTATTCAATCACACCTAGATGCATGTTTAGGACTTAATTGATAAAAACTGTGTTTAATTACATAATATCTCTATTTGAACGCACGCGCACACTTTTCAAATAATTTTATAAAATAAATAGAATATCTGTTCAAAAACAATTTAGAAACTGAAACCAACGTTTCTAATAAAAATGGGTACATTAAATAATTTACCCATATTATCTTTATGTCATCACCATAATCTAAAATATATCAGACCACTTTATACTACTACCTTATTTTAATTGCCAATTATTAGGAACTTTTCTATTTTAAGTAATTATTCGGTTACCAGGAACCTCTACAATGAGTTACAATTTTTATTTTTGGTTTCCGAGTCCACACATCAGGTTACTGTAGATCAGACTATATATCATGCCACCATTACTTTGTCCTTTTTATTATAGATCAAGGGAAAAAAGTTAATATGTTGCTATAAAAGTTCTAACTACTAATTTTTTATTAAGGCTATACAATTGTTGGGTTAATAATATTCATAT
Source organism: Sambucus nigra (assembly GCA_949130495.1). Taxonomy (NCBI): domain Eukaryota; kingdom Viridiplantae; phylum Streptophyta; class Magnoliopsida; order Dipsacales; family Adoxaceae; genus Sambucus; species Sambucus nigra. The sequence continues at coordinate 383,282,994 of OX422224.1, forward strand.
TTCACTAGTATCGAGGAATATGATTATTATTAACCCAACAGTTGTATAGCCTTAATCTCCTACTTGCCTTTCGGGAATGAAGTAAAGCTTTTCTCTACAACTAACATCATTCTTTGTCTAACGATGATGCTCACTGTCGGATTACAAAATGGATTTGGGTTTCACCACCATATCCAATCATAAGAATGTTGTGTTCAACCAATTATAAAAATAATTTTAAGAGCATGATTCTTACTTGAGCATCATCAACCAAATATGCAAATTTCCATCGGTAAATTCTTTAAAATTCAACATGTACTCGTTGGGTAGACCAGACATATGTAACACTAGATTTAAAAGAATTACCATAAGTTTTAAAATATCGTGATTCCGTGATTAATACCATCCGATAGGGGGAAAACGAGTCGGCACGAGGAGTTAATCACATCAAAATTTTAAAACATTGATGGGAATTGTGGGTTAGATAATTTTATTATCCCCTCAAGTTAGAACAATGTCCAATTATATTTTAATTCCTTGAAACTTAGTTCAGTTTTAACTATAAGACTAAAACAATAAGAAAAGGTTGAATTCATCTTTTAAATCTTGAATCTTTATTGAAAATTTAGTTTCTAATTAAACGCAAGAATTAATTCAATTAAATGTTAAAAAGGCATCCCTTAACCTACAATTAAAAACTAATCAAATCGGATATCCTAGTTCCCTTATGAGGTGAGATTTCTCATTCGGAGCTTAAATCATCCCACCTTAAACTAGACAGATTTTTATCATTCATTATGATATCTGTACATTTTAGAAACCTTTTGTCCAACATAATGAATAGTCGACATCTTTTTGTCCCGTAATTAATGACAGTGACTGGTTGGGGAGGATTGAAACATGTTCGTGTAGAACTTCCTCGGTGGGAGGATCTAACTCACTCACATTCCATTTCAATGAATTATCACTTAATAATATCGAGAATACCAAATGTCTTGATTAAATCCTTCCGATGGAGTCCATACCGAAGTTAACGTGAGAAAGTAATCATATCACAATTCTCAAGACACCAGTGGAAACCATGGAGTTTATGTGGAAACTCCTCTCCCACTTAATATTTTAAACTAGAGGGTATTTTCATTCGAATTCTAAACTCGCGAATTAAATCATTGGTTATTTTCAATTTACTTGTATAAATTAAATTAATCGATCTCATTACCAAAAAATAAAACCATTTTTAAATTAAAATAAAATTCGGAGATCAAAATTTAATTTGTACTTTTAAATTAATTACCCAATTTAATTCAATTTAGAAAAGAATAAATAAAAATGGATTTTTCAGAAATAAAACATTATCTAGACCGGTCTCAAAATTAAAATTCATGTTGCCCATAAAAATGGGTGTCCCTGATTAATCAGTATAATTAGAACACAAATACAACATAGTAATAAAGAGACAAATATACAAATATAAAAAACAATTGCAAAAGGAAAATAAAACAATAAAATTATCCATGTCCATCCTGACCTAGAATCCTTCTTCATGTACAAGCCTTCAAGAAGAAGAAACCCACTTGAAGTAGGCTTCTTTCCAGACAAGAATCCTCCTCCAAACAAACTTCAATGAAATCTAGAGTTCTTGATGATTTTGTTATTGAAATATTCCATTCTGACATGTGAAGTTGAAGGAAGAAGAACCACGATGAAAACATAATGGAAAACAACAGAAAAAGAACCATCAGTCGCATTCAGTCGTTGTCGAATCGATCCAAGCTGGCCATCGGATCGATTCGATGGCCCCTCAGATCGATCCAGCCCTGTAGGTTAACAACTTCATTTCCACTTCGTAATTTGCATGAAGAAAATGACCATAACTTCCCTAGATCTTCACAAAATTTGTCCAGCATCTAAACCTATGTAAATACCGGATTTTAATAATAAATAAACATTAAAAGACTCTTTCAATGCCTCCATATACATCGATAAAGAAAAAATTACAAAAACTAATTTTTATAACCATATCGAAACTATGAGCTAAAAATAACTACGGATAAACTACTGTGAGATCCATTCACACAAAATAAAGATATGTAACCGCGATGGAAGTGTTATGAACATTGAATCTTTGAAAAATCATGCTAGAACGATACCATGCATAAAATTGTATAATAATACAACATGCAAAAACTAGTGTTTAATGGTTGACAACGTGGACCTTTGCAAAACATGATCAATCTCAATCGGGACTCTGATACTAATTATTTAGGGGCATGGAATTGAAATTTAAAATAGGAAAAAATTTCATCTTTAAGATCTTTGAAAGATTATGTATTGAAAAGAAATCAAGAACTAGGTTTAAAGAATAAACTTAGGCTATCAAGAATAAAATGTCATAGCGAATCATGTTATGAATTGTATGAGGAGAAAAATATTGATGATGATGTATTTATTGTTGCCCTTTAAGGTCTCCAAAAATCTTATTTGAAATATCTAAACATCTTGAATTTTTTAGCATATAATACACTCAAAGTAATCCTTTTGTGGGGGCACTTTTGGAGATGACACCATAGTGAAATATGAGAGATATCACCTTCTCTCTCGTCACCCCTTAAAAAATGTAAATTGTGTCCTCCCCCCCCCCCCCCCCCCCCCCCAACACACACACACACAACACTCCATAATGTAACATTAACCCCCAGCCCTAGCTTATACCAATATAAATAGGTATAATTTGTTTTTTAGAGAGTAATGGACCTACTACTTGGGCAATGGAATATACTAGGGACCCAAGATAAATAATTAAATTGGCTTACAAATAAATACTCAAAAATTCCAACTACATTTATCATCATTATTTTCTTTATTTATTTAATCGTTGCTAACTCGACTAAATAATTATGACCGCACTCCAATTTAATTATCTCTAAATTACTCGGAATAAAGAGGTCTTATTTGTAAATTTGATTATGTTACATAATATGATCGTTTGATTCAATCAAAAATCGAATCGTACTCATAGCAGTCAAAGAAACAATTGTGAAAGAATTTCGATCCTCGTAACTATTGGAATTTAGTATCCATTCACCCTTTTCAAATAGTGTGGGATTACCTAAGTCTAATCAAAATAACCCTTAAACTTAACTATTATGGGTGGTCATATTCAATACATTCGTGGATGTATCGGTCATAATTCTCTTTCGAACTATCACACAAGTTCTCGAACCATCAGACATGTACCCTAATTTGAGATAAACAACAAGGATTATACCGCAACCATTCTGGTAGAATGTTTACTACCAATATAGGTTATGAACTGTTCAATTGTACTAGAATCAAAATTTCAATCTCCTGTGATCATGTCAAACCCAACTCACTAGAATTCCTACTCAGTAAAATTGACTGACATGTCTATAATATATTTAAAGAATTAATATAAAGCATTATCATAACCACAATTCTTATTTCAAAATGAACTGACACGCCTTTACCAAAAGTTAGACATCATACATGGTTTTAAGAATAAAACCCCAAGACTTCCTTATAAGACGAAATATACCAAAGAATTCTAAAAATAACCCTTGTTTGTCGATGTTATTATGTGGTGCTCAAACTAAATGAAGGGTTTCTAATGGCCCCGGTTGCAAGTTATTGGTGAAAGATTACCCAATTTATCATTTTATCATGGGTCGACCATTGACAAAGTTGAAGACTTGAAAAAAATCTTCCTTAAATATATAACTACACGTGATGCCCAGTTAACCTTACATAATGTTTTGATGGGTGAAACATTTACCCTTTTTTCCACATAAAATTGATACCGTGTAGTATTCATGTTGATATTTGTAATCTACATTTCGTAAAGTTGTTGACATTATGCGATTGATGAGAATTTATAGTATCTTGTGGTTTGATTAGTTTAACTCAGTGTTCTTCCTAACTATACAAATTACTTTAAATGACCATAAACATAAAATTATCATAACATTAACAAGTGACCAAAATCATATAAATATCACAAAATAAATGGAAAATGACATATCATATAAAGGAATAAAATATGAAAGGATAAATAAATTGGCCTGACCCATAACAAAGGACACATGACGAAAACTTCCCAAACTATCTTAACATCGAGTCGGCCACTGATTTAGTCCTTTATTAGTATCCGATTGACAGCCTGCAACACATGTGTCCACACGAAGATAAACTTCAATCACTGAGAACTAGGAAGATTCTTAAGGATAATCATCACAAGAATCAAAGTCCTATTAAAAGTTAACTAGTGCAACCAATATAAACTCCAATAAAGATGTATCATTAAGGAGATTATAATATACAATAACTGTCAATGGTTAATACTTTATTTATTATAAATAAGACCCCCATCCCCCCATTATGAGTGGGAACGTATTGACACAATGTTGAATATATGACTCTTGTAGTCTTAGTCTGGCATCCCACCATACTTTTGTATCAATGAAAAACAACTTTCTCTCTTGTTTTCATGGATGTAGGCAATGTTAACTTAATGAACCAGGTTAAACCCATGTCTTTGTCTATTTCTTGCATTGCACTCAAGGAAAAATGATTAATCCCATCATTATAGAATTAAATCTCCTATAATTTGGTATCATGTATGGGAATTTTTCGGTCCCACCACTAGTTTTCCATATTTTCCATCATGATTAAGAACCAGTCATATCACTCCCATATAAGAAACTGGATCTATTATGAGACTCGAATTGAAAGACAAGATCATTTACCTACTAGAACTCCATCATCTCACAATGGTTCCCAATCTAGAGGATGTTTGACCAACTGATATGGTCCTAGTATTCACAAGCATTATAATATATCTCCCTTCTAGGGGCCTCAAACTAGGAATCCCACATAACATTTAACAACCTGTGCGAAGAGCGTCTGATACAATTTGATGGTGAGATTCAACATAACACTTACGAAAATGCTTATCTTGAGAGGTAGTTGAGTGGACAATTAAAAGTCCACGGATGCATTACCTATGGGCCTAACTATCACAAGATAAGTAGACTTCTTTCAGTAATGACTCTGTTATCTCCTAATTTATGGCATGTCATCCAGATCCCAGAGATAACTAGAAAATCATCGGGGTTAGTGAAATGAGAGGCATCCTCCAATATATTAGTCATAAGGTAGGGTCGATCGGTCTGTTGTATGATCCCATGGAAGCCTTATTAACAGTCCTTTTAATCCTACTTAGTAGTACACCAAAGCTCCAAATCAGGAAGACTTATGAGACTTCATAAGGAAGGAAGTATAGGGGCAATTACATGACAACAAAGTTTGCACACCTAAAGGATTTATCCACGAGGGCTTTGGGATTTGAATGAGACTCATCATTCATAAAGGATAATGAGATATTAGATCTGCCAAATAAGTTCTCAGTTACCAAGATCACCACATATGATGACAAGACAAATCTTACTCATCACATCCACCACCACCACCAATCCATGATTTTCTAGTGCCATAATCATATGCTCATGTACCATGTTTTCGTTCAAATCTAAGAAATATCGGCCTAAAGTGGTGTTAGAATCTAACCTTATGTTGATCTTAAAGCTCACAGAGTTGGATGAGCAATTAACTTCTCGTTTCATTACAATAACCAAGGTCGTCGAGGAGGTAGATTCCCCGATCTACGTTCAGAATACGTAAGGGGAATCTATCATGAACTATAAACAAAGGAATGAGGATATGTTTAATGAGATTGAAAAATCTAATGATTAGTTGGTTTCGTTCTTTAATTTTAGCCTTGCGAAAATATATGCTTTGTACCAAGCATTAACAAATAAGCCAGCGTCGACCATGGACGACCTCATGGATAATATACGCCAAGGTGGACGACGAGCTCCTTAACGTGGATGAGAAAAACAATTGGTTTATAAATATCGTAGATAATATGGATTGAAAGAAAGTGGAAAGAACGATAACAAGACAATATCAACTAAGAAAATAGGCTAGCAGGAAAAGACTAAAGGAAGATAGAAAAAGTCGACCAACAAGAACACCTATTAGGGAATCAATACCATCTTCAAAAATACCATCTATAAGATTCGGCCATAAATCAAGGATAATTCTTTCTTTAAACGGCCACTGTAATAGAGGATATGTGGACAAACAACATAAGAATCTTTATTTCACTTACCATTTGGGCGACGATCATAAGTTATAAATTGTGAAATTTAAAGAGACATTTGGAGGACCTCTTAAGTGTGTCCACCATAAAGATTTATTTCCACTAATTCGACATGGAACCTATTAGTTATACAATCAAGCAAAAGTTAAGAAATTCAACTCTAGAGAAAGTGAATGAGATCGAAGATGAATTAAAAAAGATACTTCGTTTAGGTTCCATACGGGAGGTCCAATACCCAAACTAGTGTACATCAAGGTGGTCAATCATAAGAAGAATAGAAAGAAGATAGTCTATGTGGACTTAATAGATATTACTAGGCATGACCAAAAGATAATTTTCCTCTATGAAGTATGATCAACTTGTGGATTCAATAGTAAGGAATCAAATAATGAGTTTCATAGATGATTATTTCGTATATCATCAAATACATATGTTCGACCTAGACCAGGATAAGACTTCATTAATTATAACCTTTGGGTTTTATTTTTATAAGGTTATTCAATTTGGCCTATAGAATATGGGATAACCTACCAATAATTGGCCACCAAGATGTTCAAGAAATAAAATGTACATTGACAAAGTGCTTGTAAAGATAAATATTATCTTCGATCACGTCAAAGACCTATTTAGCACCTTCAATATTCCCTAAAACTATAAGAGAAAATTTAATTTGCTAAAATTCATCTTTAGGGTTAGATTAGGAAATTTATTGGGCTACCTAACCCAAAAGGGCATAGAGGTTAACCCCTATAAGATCAAATCCTTATAGGAGATAAATAGCCCACCCATAGTTAGAGAGGTGAAGGTTCTCATGGGTATGCTTGTCGTACTTAATTAGTTCATCTATAGATATTATATCATTTCCAACCTTTATTTCAAGCATTTAAAAAATCCAACATCATAATCTGGATGATGGAATGCGATGAAGCACGGCATAAAAGTAAGAGGTACCATGGTTTTTCACCCTTATTGTCAACACTGGTAAGTGGTGAAAATCTCCATTCGTACTTGGCCATTTCTCAACATGACATTATTGGGCACTGGTCCAGTTACAAGGATGGTATAAACAACTAGTTTACTACATTAGCCACACTCGCCTCGATGTTAATAGGATATACATGCCTATAGATAAGTTGGCTTTGGTCGTGGTGAGATCTTACAGTAAGATAAGGCACTAATTTATTATGCATTCCATAATTTTCCTTAAATCATTACCATTGAACCCTATAGAGAAGCTTGATTTGGCCTTAATGATGTCTTCAATGATATGACCAAGTGGTTATTGATGCTGGCTTAGTTTGACATTAACTAAGAACTAAGGACAATGATCAAAGGCCAAGTCGTGCCTATTTTATTGAATAATTTTTAGGAGGTCTAGAGGAAAAAGTTATTCATCCTAACCCCATTATAGAATTATTTAATATTAGCCTTGTTTAATCCTATATATCAATTATGTAGATAGAGGTTGTAGACACCCCATTCTTGTACCCCTCCTACTCCATAAGGGTCCTCGCCGAGGAACTCCCTCTTTGAGATCTTTATTATCTCAAATACCTATAGTCTCGGGTGACCACCCTACTTTTGTACTTGATTTGAACTCGATGTTTTTCAAGTCCAAAAAATCACCTAAAATGAAGATTATTTTTTTAATTACCTTTCCACCGGTCCTAGATGTGCGTAATTTGAGCCAAAAGATACGCATGAAATGTAGAATTTGAACTTAGACTTATGCCGATTGGCATGGTTTCCTCTATTTCGATTGTCATTATCCACTATTATTGGTGGGATAAGTATAACCCACATGACAATTGGCAGGTCTCCACCTATTTTGATAAGTAGGCCCATTAGGTAAACCTTGTACTTTTTAGTTTTCCTATAAATGGAAAGATACGGCCTCATTTTTCAAGGACCTTGATTTGCATCCACCTTTCACGAATTTCCAAAAATCTTACATTCCCTTCCAAATTTCATCATCCAAACATACTTTTTATCAAAACTCCATCATTACTTACATCACCAAAACCCATTAAAACATATTGGAGGTCACTTTCAATTAGGATTGTTCTTCAAGATCCACCTAGGTCTTACAATATTCCTAACTCATATCTGAGACATTTCTCTCTTGTTTTTAATTAGTTATTTTTATCTCCTTTATAAAAATTTCATCTCTTTACAAATATAGTACTATTTTTGCCATAAACTTGTTAGTATTATTTAATTAACTTAATATCTAGATATATATTCTTATAATTGTGTTCATAAAGCTCAAATTATCGAATATTGGATTTGCCTCATATTGATAATATAGTAGTGTTTTTTGGTAGATTTCTTGTAAAAAGGGTTTCAATACCCCATTTATTTACAATAAAAAGTTTTAAATCTCATCCTTCATAAGACAAATACGCAATACTCCTAAATTACAAATATCATGTAGATTCACCCTTTTGAAACCCAATCCAAACTACATGGGATTTGATCTCTCTTCATGAGGGTACATAGATGTTTTCGATCTATTATTGGATACAAGTCCATTTTTTATTTTATTTTCTATTTATTTATTAATTTCCTTGCTTTCTTATTTATCATACTTGTTTTATACATGTTCCACACATTGTTCATGATTTGTAGTTAGTATTGATTCCTTCGTTTTTTATCTTATATTTCATAGCTCATCCATTTTTCTCCCACCTTCTCATATTGGAGTCATAAAGGGGTTAAAATCCTTGACATCTCTCTTTAATTTTAAGCTTTGAAAGTATAGTCATGCTCGCCTCTTTTATGGTAGTGTTATGATGGTTCTGATATTGCTCTTCAAAACCATGTATCATTTACACTTGCTTACATACTTAATCATGTTTTGTACACTTTTCATGCATCTCCGTTTATTTGTATTCTTATATTGCACACACTATCACTAGAACTCACACGCATATGAGAAATATAGAATATATGTTATTTAAACCCACACGAGATCGAAAGGGTGTAAGGGTGCCTATCACCTTCCTGATATAGTCCCTGTCCCCCTTTCTCTTTGGTTTTATTTTGATCACTTAACTTTATAATCCATGTTTTGAGGTTATTTGCTTTCTTTTGCCTATTGTTTAGTAAAATAGGTTGGAAACAATACCACATACCTCACTCTCTAATATATTCCAAATATGCCTTTGCTTCTTTGCCTTTGGGTATGAAAGCCCTTTAGCACCCACATTCCTTATCCATTGTCACACATACACGATTATCTCTCGAATGAGAACCACCATAGACCTTGGAGACAAGATAGGGGCATTCGTGGGTCATAATGGCCACATAGGCTATTCATAGATAAAACATTCAATAAGTGTGGCTAGGGCATTGGCATCATCCTCATCACCCCCATGAGTCCATGATCGAGCAAAAGGTCCGACTAAGTTTCAAGGGGGTCCAAAAAGAAGTGGAATGTGAGGCTATGATACACATGGTCATCCATTATGATTCATGTCGGATCGCCAATCAGTTTAATGTTTAATATAAAAAAAATCCAAGAATGATGGCCTACGAAAATAAAATAAGAAAAAAATTTAATTGTCAAGGGACTCTAATTGTAATGATGACATATTGGCTACTTTTTCCTAAACTCTTGATGCCTACTTAAAGTGAACAATCGAAGAAGTGTTCGTTTATGGGGAAATCACCCAAAAATTAAAATTAGAGATTGTATAAATGGAGATTTACTAGGAACTAGTTGGATAGATCCACTTATGACCTAACTTAGAGACGGAGAGCTTCCAATAAACAAGAAGAAATATAATAAGCTAAAAATCAAGTTGGTTAGGTTCTCCTTGATCTCATAAGGATGCCTTTATAGGAGTTCATTCATTAAACATATATTAAGTGTGTTCACATAGACACAATAAAATAAAACCTTATATAAATGCTTGAATAGAGTTACGGCACTTTCCCTACTGCTTGATCACTAGCATGCATAGAAATCTCACAAGGGTAATAGTGATCCTTCACGTAAAAGGATGTTGTGAAGTATGTTGGAAAGTGTTCAAAGTACCAAAAGTTCACCCCAATCATTAAGAAGACTATGGGGGGACTTGAACACATTGACAAGTCCGTATCGTCGGCCCAAGGGGTCATGGACACATTCATCCCACTTTCAAGGGCCCCAAACGATTGAAAGTTTCTCATTACGCTGACCGACTACTTCATCAAGTGGATATATGCAGAGCCCTTAACGCACACTATATGATAAAAGCACTTGAAGACTTATTTGAATGAATATCATCATAATGTTAGGGTTCCCAAGAGCTTATGTGCTAGATAATGGGACCCAATTATACAAGGGTTTTTTAAGAGACTTCGATGTTGAGTATGGGATTTGCAACTATTTGTAAGAACCCGCATATTTTGTTATTGAAGTTGAACAAACCCCAATACCATAATATGTATGTCATTAAAATTAAATACCATTCTTATCCTGTGATAAAAATATGAGACATTTAAAACTTTATATATAAAATATAAATTGAGATAATCCAACAATAATAAAATCCATTCATCATAACAAGATCCATCACCATGCTAAACTTCCAATTGTAAATATCAACTCCAATAATATAAAACTCAAATGATATAAAGTCAAATACATACATCTTTATAATTAAAACCATAAAATAATTGTGGAGACAAATAACCCGCAAAATCTAAATGCAATTGTCTCATAAATAAAACGAATGGAAAGAAAACTAAACTATGGAATAAAATAAATCTCCAGCTGCAAACCTCGCTATCTTCAAAACTACACACCTACCCAGCAACCTATCATGAAAGGTTAGTCAACAATGACGGGTCAGGACACACGACAAGAATACCATCTACTCTTTACAAATAGGATCTATGAATCCAATCATAAGCATTATAATAGAAAAATATCGTAATAGAATATTTTAATTAACAAAGCAATAATAATAAAGATGCGAGTAATGTACATCTATAATAAATATCATCTCACTAAGCAATTTTAATTATGTTTATTTTAACATTAACTAAATATTTTTCCATTAAATTACTCATTTTTAATTATATCTCAATAATAATCATATTATTGATGCAATACCATTATAGCCAATCAACCTTTTTATTAGCCCTGTATATACTCATGGTGCACCTACCGTCTCAACATATCAAATTCACACACATCATCATAGACCATCAACCCAATTTTCATTATACCGCACATATAGTGATGTTCCCCATACAAGACACATCACATACTCATGATGCCAACACAAACTGTTAAAGTAGCCAAGGCAGCATGGGTACCGTATGTTAGGTATCGATATACTTGGAATAAAAAAATTCATCCATTGAATTTTCTATTAATCAAACAATAGAAAGATGAAAAGCCATAACTATGTTTAAAGAACAAACCTAGGATTGCGAATACAATACCTTTATGGATCCGATTTTAATTCGATGGGGAGAAAGGTATTTGATGACGATATAGGGTTGACTTCTTTTGGATCTACAAAATCTTGCTACAACTTTATTTAACTATTGGATCTTCTAGTATATAATCCACCCAAAGCTAGGTAGGTGTGTAGGCACCTTTGAAGAAAAAAATTCTTGTTTAAGTGAGATAAAGTCCTCTCTCTAGGCTCCTACACAAAAATATGAATAGTATTTTCTCTCACTCCTCTCAAATCCTAATAATGAATTATTCCACTTAATGCCCCAATTTAAACCAATATATACATGTCTAAGTGATGGGTCTTGGCCAAACTGGGTCCCTTGAGAATATGGGCCTAACTACTTGGGTATGTGGACTATACTAGGACCCAAGACAAATAATTAAATTGGCTTTTAAATAAATACTTAGAAATACCAAATTACAATTCTCATTATTTATATTCTATTTTTATTTAATTATAATTAATTCCACTAAATAATTATGACTAGACTCGAATTTAATTACATCCCTATTGGCACACTCATGGGCTTTATGTCCCTTACCTTCACACTCTTAAAATCTCACCTCATCTTTCTCATAAATATTCTTGCCTTCATTCCCATTTTTATTTTTTTCAAAAAACTTTTCTTTGGAAGAATTTTCTTTGTTAAATTTTGGAATTTTTTTTATTTTTTTTGTAAATATGGCTAAATCTTCAAGATCAAAATCAAATTCAGACTTAGAATCAAAAACCTTTTATTTCTTCTTTTAGTTTGAGCTTTCAAATCAATCCTTATTTCCTTTTTTTTCTTAACAGTCGTGGGAAACATATCGATTTCATAAGTTTGAATGTCTCCTATGAGTTCTTCTAACCTAAGAGTATCTACTATTCCCAACGCATTTAAGATAGTGACCTTAGGGATAACGGACTAGAAGTGATCTCAAAATATTTTTCACAACTCTCGTCTCAGTAATTTTCTCACCTAAATTAAAAACTAGAATTGATTATGTCCGATAAATGAGTATAAAACTCATAAAAAGTGTCAGACTCATTCATAGCGATAGTCTCAAATTGGGTGGTGATATTTTAATCTTAGAAACTTTCACTGCATTGGTACCCTCGTGAGCGAGTTGAAGGATATCCCACGCCTCCTTAGATATGGTGCATGTCATGATGTGGCAGAACTCGTCGGGGGTGACGACTCTAGAAATAGAACTTAAACTATGAGAGTTAAAGATACTCCACTTAAAATCATCTTCTGCCCAAGCAGTGACAGGTTTAGGACTTATGATATCACCATTGTTCACTGTGAGTGGTGTCCACCTTCTTTCACACACAAGCCAGACATGCTCGTCAATCTCTTTCAAAGCTTACCTCATTCGAGATTTCCAATACGCATAATTAGACCTGTCGAAAATTAATAGCCTATTAAACAAACTATCCATAAAACCCAAATTTTTAAAGGATCGCAAAAAATTGGTGAAACTAGCTCTGATACCAATTTGAGAATGCGGGTTCGTATGGATAGTCCATATATTAGGTTACGCACACACAATTTAAAATTTTACCCAAATTTTATCTTGGTCAGCAAATAGGTGATGCAATAAAATGTCCAAATTAAATTCTCCAATTACACAAGCAAACCAAACATGCGAAGAAGATAGGTAAAAATCCCTTTTTGGGTAAAACCTAGTATTGAACACTGTAAAGAGTTTGATAAAACTAATTGACTTATAGACTACATATCTCCACTAAGTATAATATGTAGGGTCTTCAAATCTTCTACAAAATGTGATGCAGTCCAACACCACCCACAGAAAGAAGTTTTCCCACGATATCCACCGATCATCCTCGGGATTGCAGAATCCTTTCTTCTTCAGCGCAGAGTTGTAACTCTATAAAAATCAACCGTATAGCATATCCCTTCAAGAATGATGTAAGTATCACTACATCAAATTAGGCGCATAGTCACGGCATGGTGGTCATGGCCCAAAACCGTGACTATAGCCAATAAAGTTGTAACCAGTTCAATGATCCTAAAATGTCATGGAACTAGCTGAAGATGATCACGACCTATAGTCGTGACCATGTGGGTCACGACCCTCGTCCGAGACCAAAGCGTGACCATCATGGCACCAAATTTGTGCCAAAATTTTCTCCAAGGGTGGTCACGGGCGTGACCATATTCATGACCAATGCCAAAATTCCATCCAATACGATCACGACTTTGGGTCGTGACCAATTCAAAATGATCATGAGTATGGATCGCGGATAAAGGCCAGGACCAGTGCTATTTTAATGTAATGGTCATGATTGTTGACATGGAAAAAAATGTGGTCACAGCATTAGGTCACGACTTTAAGCCGTGACTAGGGTCTTTATATTAAAACCCTCAATATTTTTTTCATTTTCGCCTGAAATATCTCTCAATCTCAAAAACCCTTGGTCTACCTCTCTTTCCGGTTACTATCTCTCTTTCAAAGTTTTTGATTTCCTCTCTCTCTCTCTCTCAATCTCAAATGTAACATTTTTATGTATTTGTGTATTTTTGTATATGGGTGCATTTGTGTATTTATGTGTGTTTGTGTATGTATAATTCATGCAGTGTGTGTGTATGTGTGTGTGTGTGTGTATGTGTGCGTATATACACACATAAATACACACACACATAAACATATAGTATGTGTGTGTGTGTGTTTGTATTGGTTAATGGATGTTAATTTTAACCCTAACAAGTTTTGAAACCCCAATTTTTATGTGTATGTTAATATCTGTTTATTTTAACCAGATTTAAAATTGAAACCCTAATTTTCTTGTATATTTTAATCTGTATTTATTTTAACCCTAATTAAAATTGAAATCATAATTTGTGAGTATATGTTAATATGTGTTTATTTTAGCCCTAGTTAAAATTGAAACCGTAATCTTCATGTATATGCCTATGTGTATTTATTTTAACCCTAGTTAAAATTGAGACCCTAATTTTCTTATATATTTTAATGTGTATTTATTTTAACCTTAATTAAAATTAAAATCCTAATTTGTGAGTATATTTTAATTTGTGTTCGTTTTAACCCTAGTTAAAATTAAAACCATATTCTTCATGTATATGTCTATGTGTATTTATTTTAACCCTAGTTAAAATTGAAACCTTAATCTTTATGTATATGTCTATGTGTATTTATTTTAACCCTAATTAAAATTAAAACCCTAATCTTCATGTATATGTTTATGTTTATTTATTTTAACCCTAATTAAAATTGAAACATTAATCTCCATGTATGTTCAATGAGAAATTACCTTATTTTAGTGAGATATTGTGATTATTGGTATTTGTTTTTCACGTAGATGCTAGAAGGAGTACGGAATAATTATTGGTTGTTAGTTTGGTTGTTGGATTGTATATTGATTTTCTCGGATTGATAATACACATACGTTTAAACTCTATCATAATAAACCCTAACAAAATGTGTCTTAACACTTACGGCGGGTTGTTGGTGAAATCAAACATGCACGGGGGTTATGATAAGGGTACTGATGAATCAAAATCTTTGTCAAACTAATATACACTTCATATGTTATAATAACTAGTTATTAATTAAATAGATCCCTTATTTCACTACACCAAAATGGGCAAATTGTCACCTTTCAGCCGGCCAGCCTTGTCAAGGTCATTGACCGTGACAAAAAAACACGCGTTTTATGTCACGGTCATTGACCTTGACACGACCGTGATAACTAATTGTCACGGTCAATGACCGTGATAATACTTGTTACGGTCAAAGACCTTGACACGACCGTGACAATGTTCGCAGCAAAAACCCTATCCCCCTTCTTTTTTCCCTCCCGCGCCGTTCCCTCCATCTCTCTCTCTCTCTCTCTCGACGCTGCTCTCTCTCTCTCTCTCTCTCTCTCTACTTTCAGGTCCATTTTCTCTCTCTCTCTCTCTCTCTCTTCCATTTATATATATATTTGTGTGTATATTTATGTGTGTATGTGTATATATATATGTGTGTATGTGTGTGCGTGTGTGGGGGTGGGGCAGGGTGGGGGTAGGGGGTGGGGCGGGGTGGGGCAGGGTGGGGGAGGGGGTGGTGGAGGGGGCAGGGGGTGGGGCAGGGTGGGGTGGGGTGTGTGTGTGTGTGTGTGGTGGTGGTGTGTGGTGGGGGAGGGGGTGGGGTGGGGTGGGGTGTGTGTGTGTGTGTTTGTGGTGGTGTGTGGTGGGGGAGGGGGTGGTGGAGGGGGCAGGGAGTGGGGTGGGGTGGGGTGTGTGTGTGTGTGTGTGGTGGTGTGTGGTGGGGGAGGGGGTGGGGGAGGGGGGCAGGGGGTGGGGTGGGGTGGGGTGTGTGTGTGTGGTGGTGTGTGGTGGGGGAGGGGGTGGTGGAGGGGACAGGGGTGGGGTGGGGTGGGGTGTGTGTGGTGGTGTGTGGTGGTGGAGGGGGTGGTGGAGGGGGTGGGGTGGGGTGGGGTGTGTGTGTGTGTGGTGGTGTGTGGTTGGGGAGGGGGTGGGGGAGGGAGGGAGGGGGTGGTGGAGGGGGACAGGGGGTGGGGTGGGGTGGGGTGTGTGTGTGTGTGTGTGTGTGGTGGTGTGTGGTGGGGGAGGGTCTTTAGTATCATTACAAAGTTAGGTACAATATTGAATTTATCACATATTATAAACATAAGAACCATCCTAACAACATGCTTTACTAAGGTTAAGTGAATCTAAAAGTAAAACTTAGTTATCCCCTCCAAACCCAAAGATCCAAATAAACTCAATTAATGACCCCGAACATAGAAATTCAATCTCAAGCAATTTAATTTCAATCTCTACAAATTTATGCATGTATTCAAGGGATTTATGAAGGATTAATATTAAAATTCAATTCCTATACATAATCTAAAAATTCTAACTCAGATTCAACTAGAAATAAACCAAACCAAAGTAAATTGCCACCAATTTCAACTCTATTAGTTAAATTATAAATGTAATAGAATTAATCCATATAAATCAGATTTTAATCACAATTAGGTTTTAGAGTTACATAGATAGGCATAATCTAAATCAATTTCAGTCCTACAAATATTGTAATTAACTTTCCTCAAATTTGATGAATAACAAGGGCTAAAAGTAGGTGCGTGTGTGTGTGGCGGGGGGAGGGGGTGGGGCACCCATTTAATAACTCTTTAAATATTTGGAAAAAACATAATATTACAAAATTGAAACGAAATGGTATTGACGGAACTTACACATACGTTATGTTCTGTGCTCTTACGTTGAAAATTATTAGATAGAAAAAGAAAAATATAAATTGAGATAACCTTAGAATCTAATTAGGCTAAAAATATAATGACATCAACTAACATATATACACAACACTAAAAGTAGACATCAATTTTATAAATAATTGATAATAGTTGGATAATAATTGGATAATAAACATCGGGAGGGGGTGGGGGTGGGGGTGGGTGGGGTTTTGAATATTATTTACATTCAAAATAAATAATTGATAATAGTTGGATAATAATTGGATAATAATTGATATTTTCATTCAAAATAAATATTTCATTCAAAAATATTGGATAATAATTGATATTTTCATTTAAATTGATAATAATTTTATTCATGAAATTAATTCAATTAGGTAAAACCCATGATAATGAAATTTATGCTACAATTATAATTATCTCATGTCATAATTTTATTGATAAACAATATATGTAGTTGTCACGGTCGTGGTGGGGGGAGGGGGTGGGGGTGGGGTGGGTAGGGGTGGGTAGGGGTGGTGTGTGTGTGTGTGTATGTGCGTAGGTGTGCGTGTGTGTGTGGCGGGGGGAGGGGGCAGGGGGTGGGGCACCCATTTAATAACTCTTTAAATATTTGGAAAAAACATAATATTACAAAATTGAAATGAAAGGGTATTGACGGAACTTACACATACGTTATAATATAGACGGAACATTTTTTTATCTGTACTATTAATTCAATTAATTCAATTAGGTAAAACGAAATGTGTACTATTAACATTTTTTTTTATCTGTACTAATAACATTTTTTTTACAGCAAAAATGTCTCCTTCAGATGTTAGGGCGAAGATGATGATGCTGTTTATGATGATGTCGTCTGGGTTCGGTGGTAGCGGAGGCGACGAGGGCTCCTCCGCCCCTAGGCTCCCCAAATATGGAAAATTTGGGATTACCGTCGAAAACAAGTCGGAGCTTTTAGCGAGATCCCTCGAGCTGCTAAAGACGGTCATCGGCCCGGGGTTTATGAGTTGGAAGGAGGTGCCGTATGAGCTCAAGTTAGTTGTTTGGGCGGCACTACAGGTAATATTTATATGAATATTTCAATTTATATTTATATTTATATTTATATTTATATTTATTCGGAACTAACATTGTATTTGTTGGACAGGAACAATTCAACTTGGATCCAAAGCTACGCGATTCCGTCTTGGAGCAGTTGAGGGAGCAACACAAGACGTGGAAGAAAAATATGCGGACACAGTACTTTGGAAAAACACGAGAGTCCATTTTACAATGGCGCGGATCCGTCCCGCCCAAGGAGCCGATCTCATTGGCACAATGGCAAAAGTTCATTGACAATGAGATCGAGGATCGACAATTGGCATCTCGCCAATCGGGGAGGGAAAATCGGGCTAAAAAGACGGACGTGCACTACTCCGGCCGGACCTCTTACGCTGAGGTGGAGCATAGGATGCAGGTAAGATTTAATTTATCTATAACTACAGAAATATATTATTGGATATTATTTTACTTTGCGGGGCCGATACTAATTTTACTTTACTTTATTTTATTTCAGGGGGTAGGGAGTGGGCCAGGGGGTAAGCCACATAGGCTCGATACTTATGTGGCTCTTCGGACGAAGAAGGGGAAGGACAAGGAGGTGTCCCCGAGCATCGCGGCCACGATTGTAAGTAATCCGACAGTTTAATTATTGTTAATTACGTTATAATTTTTTAGTTTACTTATTTTACTAATCATGTGCTTTTTGTCGTTTCAGGCAAAGCTTAAGGAAGTGCATGAGTCGCAGTCTGATGCCGACAAGGCATCTTTGTCCACAGACGCACTCAGCCAAGTGCTTGGCTCTGATCGCAAGGGGAGGACAAGGGGAGTGAGCTCGCGGGTGGCCAAATCTAGGATCATCGGATTGGAGACGAGCGACATCGGGTTGGCTCGAACGGTGGATTCACACGATGCGAAGCTGTCCCGTTTGGAGGCGACGGTCCAAGATATGTACGCATTCATGAAGCGTACGTTGGGTGGAGACCGTAAAGGGAAAGGGAAAGGGAAAGGGAAAGGGAAGGAGAAGGCGGTGGAGGAGGAGGAGGAGGTGCGGGAGGACGAGGCGCAGGATGACGAGGATGTGGACCTCGTTGCTTCATCACCGACACGTTCGTACTTCGACGATCCACTTCCCTATTTGACGCCCTCCAACAGACCATTGTCGACAATTGGTTGGCCGAGCGTGTTCATATTGGACATATTTGATGGCCAGCGGATAGGGCGGGGGTTGAGGGACCCGAATATCGTCGAGGGTGGAATAGTCCATGGACGTGTGCTTCAAGAGATGGAGTCCAGGGTGCTCGTCACGCATGTCATACCCGGGAAGGAGAACTCCCTATTGTGGTTGCGCAAACAATGCGGCACGACGTATATTAGTGGGTGCGTCAATTCGTATGTCGTGTGGCCTACTCACCTCCTCGGTTTTATCCAAGACATGTAGTAACATTATTTTCAAGTTTGTCCATTTTAATTATATTTGGATTATATCATCGTGTATATTATTTTTATTTTTGAATATTTGTATTATACTGTCATGAATATATATTTGCATTATCTTTAGTTTGTGTTGGATATATGATGTTTGGAACAGGTACAACATTGCTATAACAGGTACAAATATACTGCTGGGCAGTGGCAGTGGCCATACTGCCCAGCAGATTTTTTTTAAATTCTGCCCAGAATTATCACGGTCATTGACCGTGATAACTTTTTTTACAAAGGGTCGCGGCTTTGTCAGGGTTTATAACCGTGACAAACGTGTTACGGTCATTGACCTTGACACGACCGTGACACAAAACGCGAGTTTTGTGTCAAGGTCAATGACCGTGACACGACCGTGACAAAAAAAGTTGTCTCGCCTTGAAATGTCACGGTCATTGACCTTGACAAGGTGGATTTGTCAAGGTCAATGACCTTGACAAATGGGCAGATTTGGTGTAGTGTTTGTAGGACTCGTATTCACGCCCTCGTATATTTTTCTCAGGAAAAATAAGGCACGATGATAATTACTGGCAACAAGAGTACGAGAGATTGTAATTGGACCGCACATATACCTGTTTTATTAGTGGGCGCTATATAGAGGATAGTCCTATTTATAGGTATGGGAATAAGAAGATCGAACAATTTAACTACCATGCAAATTGTGGAGTTGATCTCCAGCAAAAGTACCTGTTCGGTCGTATTCTATTTTTCCTACCAGAATACTGGGATGACATTATAGAGAATATATTCCACACACATAATCACGATGTATCCCTCACCTTACTTACGTTGTAGAGAAGGTAGAAAAAAATTCAACTATTATGGATACAATTGCGCATATAGAGACTGTAATATCTCGCGTCTTATATACAAAATATTGAATCTTTCTAACAAGTTAAAAAAGATTGGATTCTGAGTTCATATCACAAATATCTATACATAAATCATAGATATGCTTCCTCCTAGTTGGCCACGTGCAAAAATCCATGGGATTTTAAAAACTAATACTAAATGAATGGAGATCAGACACATTGAACATATTCTAAAGTCTTACTCAGAAAAGGAATATATATATATATATATATATATATATATATATATATATATATATATATATATATATAAACTTGATTAGTTAGTTATAATTATTTGGTCTCTTATGGTTTTTAATTTTTGTAGATAATATCGGGAGGCAATGACCAAAGTGTACCAAGTGACGAGGTGACACCCCAATAAGGATCCTCATCTCGTGCACAACAATAATAATTCTCATCACCAATAATTGAGCAATTCATAACTCCATCTTTGGTTCATTCCCCCTACTCCAAGTATCACTCCAAGTATGAGTAGGCAACAAACCCATGTTGCTCCAACACCCCCATTTAGTGCTCCCGACACCTCCCACTCAGAGAAAAAGAAGCCCATTGGGTTTTTCATTCTCGAGAATAAACCCACAGGTGATTTAAAGCTAGTGTTTTTCATGGGAAAAGTGAACATGGGAGTCGGGGGAGCAAACAATTGGAACCTTATTAATAAGCCATCAAAGATGACATCTACAATCAACTCTGCAAGCGGTTTATATTTTTCGACCGTTAAAAGCATAAGGTTTTTTCTCGGGTTGGTGAATAATTGAGGAATAGTGGAGAAACCTTCGGCAATGACATTTCCCAAAAAATGCATCAAGCTCCGATATTTTGACTCGGAAAGACTGAGTGACCCCCAATGTTGAAATGTCAATGGAGCAGTGAAACGATTTTTTTAAAAATGAGTTGAAGGATAAAAAGCTGGTCCAGAGGGAGAAGAATAAACAAAACATGGAAAAAATTGATGTTCGCAGGCTGAGCTCCAAATCTTATGAAGATTTGAAGAATGAATGGTCGAGCAGGACAAAGGATGGTCCAGATGTCAGTAAACAACAAAATCGGTCCAAATTACACGTTCATGCTCGATGGAACAAAGATAATAAATTCTCACTATATTTGCCTAAGACTCTGGAATCAATAGAGTCCTTTAGCAATCAGTCAAGTTCGAGCCATTTTGATGACTTGGAAAATGATGCACTGACCTAGACCTTTGAAAAGGAAAACGGGCCAGGACGAGAAGTATTGGATCACATATGCCAAAAACAAAATTGAAACACATCGTACCTCTCGTGGACTAACTTTCTTCGATCAGGAATCGTATCTAGACCCAAGAGGAATAACGATCTAGAACCGATGGGGATATCCAGGAGATTAAAATAACCTAGGACTATTGACGATTCAAAATGGAAACTTGTGACTCTTTTTACTGAAGGCTATTGGGCCCCAATGCCTATTTAAGTTTTCTCCCTTACCCTCATCCTCAAGGTTTCCCCTTTCCTCCCTCTGGAAGTTCCCCATCCCAAATGCTACCTCATTTAATATTCCCCTCCAAAATGTTGCCTCCTTCAACATTCCCCTCCCCAATGATGCCTTCTTCAACATTCCCCTACTCAGTGCCTCCGCCAGTCATATGCCTTGAAATATAATTATTCATCATAGTCAACCACTCATGGTGACTATGGAGAACAGTTATATTTCAAGGACCTGGCCAATAGTAAATTTTTTTACATTTGCACACTCATCTCCGTAGTTGTCGAAACCAAAGTACATGGCTGACCTTTGTAGAAGAGTGAGGCTCAAGTAATAGTTAATGAAATTTACAACAGCTGTGAAGATGTACCTATGTACATTAATAGTGGGGAAGGGAGGTAATTGAGGCATTATGCAAGTTATTTTACCACTTAGCCAGTTTATCTGCTGGTTAAGTTCTTTTAATATTTTTTTGTTTCACTTGTAATAACATTTTTTTTTGTTTCAGTTGTAAGAATATTTTTTTGTTTGAGTTTTAATAATATTTTTTTCCATTTCAGTTGTAATAATATCACTTGGCAAATTTGTTTAATTTAGGGTTTAAGTTGTGACATTTCTGTAATCATATTAATTTCTTGAATGCAACATGACATTTGTTCTAACCTCTCAGCACAGGACTGAAATATGAAGATTATTAAATGGATTTTCGCAATACAAAGAGTGGATGGGGAGACTAACTAATAACAAATAATAATGTAAATGGCATTTAAGAATTTGTTAAATATGCTTACAAAAATCTTAAAAGTGACAAGATTCCGTGTCCGTGCAACTGTTGTATAAACGAAAAATATAAGTCATTTGAAGACGTTGAGTTGCATTTTATAAAGTGGGGAATTTTTCAAGACTATAAAATATGGACATACCATGGTGAAAAAATGTACCTTATGTTTTGGAATAATTGTCGGTACCCGACCGCGTGATGGAACCCCAACACATCATCTATTGACCGACTTAATTGATGATGCTTACGGAGTCCACATCAAAACCGACAACTTATGGATACAGATAATATTCATTATGACCAAATAAATGAACAAATTGACTCTTAACTACCACGATATTGGGAATACATACTATTGAAAGCCGACGAGGATAGATCGTTGTAACAATATTATGATGAATATCACTCGGTATTATATGCAATGATTAGTTTTCATAATTTGAAGAGTCAATTTGGTATGTCTTGCACGCTCAATGTATGCAGTGAGACTAGATATGTTATTTGTGAGAATGGAAAGGACAAAGCTACAAAATATCGCAAGTGCTTGCAAATCCCACAAAAAGTTTTGAAATATTTTCCACTTGGGTCACAATTAAAATGGTTTTTCAACGTACCGTAGATAGCGTAGGCAATGACATGGCATGCACGATGCGAGGTGGGTGGGAATCTGATGCATAATTTAGTTAATTCACTCATCTGGAAAATTTCAAACACAGGACGCAATGAAGTTGCAAAGGAATCGTGCAATGTCCATCTTCTAATCTCAACCAATAGGTTTAACCCTATAGATAATTTAAGTACTAATCAGAGTTTATGACCAGTTCTCATAGCGCTTTTAAGTCTCCCTCCGACACTGTGCAAGGGAAAGGAGTTCACATTATTATCTTTGTTGATACCCAAGCCGAAGGCTCCCAGTGATGATATTGATACGTTCTTAGCCCCGTTAATCGAAGAACTTACAGAGTTATGGGATAAAGGCGTGGCGGCGTTTGACTCTCATAAGGGAAAGAATTCACACTTAAAGCAATAGTGATGTGGGTGGTCTACAACCTTCCTCCTTATGGAACTATGTCAAATTGTAATATTTATTGTTATTATGAATGTCCCGTATGTGGGGAGTAAACTGAAGCCAGTTGGCTTTATCATAGTGGTAAGATGAGTTATACCAATCATCGTAGATGTAAGGACCAAATTTCCAATTGAGTCTTAATGTAGTTTTGACTTATTCTCATAACAAAACACGTTTGAGTCATAGGTAGATTTTTATTGTTACGATCCATTCAGAGACTATGACGTGTCTAAAATTAATTGAAGACATTATGGAAAAGCTTCAAGGAATTAATTATGCCAAAGTTTAATTGGTGCAAAATTTATCATCTTCAAAGTTTAATTGCATTCCAAGATCATTCAGATATGAATGCATAATGTTAATGAAACTCGAAATTTTATTTTATAAAAATAAGGATGTTATTTTTAAAAGAAAATGTTTTTAAAATGGTTTATAAGTGTTTGAATTTATTTACACTTCCTTTTAATAAAATATGGATGGATTAGAGTTGGATTAGAGTTGGTTTTATGTAAAACTCTTTTATCAAAGTTAGTTTAATATAAAACTCTAATTACGACATCGTTCAAACGACATGAGATGTCGTTCGAACGACACTACATCTCATTCGCGCGACAGACCTCAACGTTCGAACGAGATCCTCCACCGCCTTAAAATAATTATAAATAGGCATGTTCAGTTTTCTCGAAGTGTGTGCAGTACGAAAAATAGTTTACCATACAGAGAGGTTTCTGCACAAAGTTTTCTAAGTGTTTTCACCGTAAAACAACCTTAGAGTTTACAAAGATCTGAGTTATCATTACCATATGTTTATGTGATCTTTGTTGCACCAAGTTGGGTTTGTTCAACACTTGAACATTGTTGTTTTTGTGGTGGAGAAGTGAATAAGGTTACTTTCGTGTTCAACATTGTATACGACACAAGGCCGTATTGGTGGATACCGAGGCATTAATAGAGGTGACTGTTGTGGACAAGCATCATTGAAGAAGGTTACTTTCTGCGTGGGCACTGTAAAGATTGGTAGAAGATCAGAGGAGCATCAAATCTCGTGGGTAAATCGAGTCGTTGTATAAGACTACCGTCTGACTTTGTAAAACCATTGTCATAGTGATTATCTGGCCTGTGTCGTCCGAGTTTTGTTTTTCGTTTTTGTTTTTTCTCGTACATCGGCGTTGTGAGTATTACTTTACTTTATTTTACTTGCTTTAATCACTAGTTGCATGCTTAGTGTTAAACAAGATAAAATCTGGTTAAGTTAATTTGTGTCACAATTTAGTGTGGTTTGATAAAATTGAAAAGAGATTTTTCAAAAGAGCAAATTGATTTGTATTCATCCGTAACTTAATTCTTCTCAAGCAAAAGATTTTTATGAAAGTTAAAAACGAGGACCTACAAATTGTTATCAGAGCTAGAAATATATTTTTATTGTGTTTGATCCCTTTTTTCTGCTTGCGAGGATGAATTTTGGAAATTATGATAGTTTTCGCACTCCTATTTTTTGTGGAACTAATTATGCTTATTAGAAAATGCGAATGAGAAGTGCTTTAAATCCATTGATGAGCGTGTCTGGTTAGCTGTTGAAAAAGGTTGGTCACCACTTGTCACATCAGAGGATGAGGTCACTAGTTTGACATCCGTTGAGTCATGGACTGAGACTGAACATAGACTTGCACTGTATAACTCTAAAGGTTTGCACGTTATTTACTCACATGTCACATTTAAAGAGTATAATCGTATAATGGCTGGTGAAACTTTGAAAGAAGCTTGGGATACACTGGCACTCACTCATGACGGCAGAAGAACGGTTCGGTGGTCTAAGTTACAAAATCTCACTGCATAGTTCGAGACGATTAAGATATTAGAGAGTGAGACGTTTGATGAGTTTTACACTAGGTTGTCCACTATTGTTAATGCAACGTTTAACCTAGGTGAGAAGATTCCCGATAACCGAGTGATTAAGAAAATTTTAAGATCATTGTCGAGTAGGTTTGAGGCGAAAGTGATTGTTATGAATTCCCTTGGTTTGCATAACTCGTCAAAACTATAAGAAATCGTAGGAGACCTTCAAACCTATGAACTCGATATGTTTACCTCCAAGAAAGTGCCAAAGAAAGAAAAGGGCATTGCTTTGAAAGCCCTGAAGTAGGAAACTAATGTTTTGAATGACGATTCCGATTTCGATTCTGACTTTGAGGATATCGTCTTGTTGGAAAGAAAGTTCAAGAAGTATTTAAAATTCAAAAGCAATCGAAAGATGCCAAAAATTTTGAGAAATTCAAGAACAAGGGAGACTCCACCCCTAAGGATAACAGTGAGAAACCTAAGAGAGATGAGTCTGATAGGTGTTTAGGGGGTGAGGGGTATGGTCATAAAGTAGTTGAGTGTCTCACTGGACTTAAGAAAGAGGGTAAGAAACCGATAGTACACAACGCCGCCTTAAGTGATAGTGAACCGAAATATGGAGAGAGTTCTCCTATTGAGCGTAACTTTGTTGAGTTTATGGAATGTCATGTGAGCGGTGACGATATATCTTCCCTCGAGGATAATCATGTGCATGGCACTTTTAAGGCTATTTAGAGTGATTCTTGAGAGCGTGAGGGTGATGAGAGCGAGGATGAGGAGATCGACGTAGGATAGGTACAAGTTGCATTTCGAGAATTATTTGAGGAGACGGTGAAGGTGAAAAAGGCTAACTCGAAATTGCAAGCTAAGTTGAATGAGCGTGTCGTAAAAAATAATGATGCGTTGATTGAGGATCTTAGGGCAGGGGAAAAGAAGCTTAGGGAGAAGCTATAGTACGTCGAGAAAGAGAGAGATAGCCTCAAAGGTTTGATGAAGGCTTTGAAAAAGGAGTTGCTAGAGTTTGAGGAGTCTAGGCGTCTACTCGAGTCTAGGATTAAGGAGTTGGAGGAAAGTTTGAGATACTCGTCTAGAGTTAAGTTTGACTTGGAGTATAGGTCGGAGAAATTGGATAGGATTTTAGGCACCGTCCAAGATAGGTTTGGTATAGGCTACGACGAGAGAGTTCCCAACTCCAAAGCTAATCCCATTCGTGTGAGAGATCCCACTAGGAACGTGAGGAGAGGTCGATATTTTGGTAATCATTCCCGCCATATTTACACTTGCACACGTTGCGGTAAGAAAGGTCACCTTAGACGTTTTTGCTATGACCATAGGAATGCTCCTAGGAAGTTTAGGAATAAAGTCGTGTCGGTTCCCAAAACCCCACACGTTATATTACACCTACTTGGTTTAGGAAATCGGACTTAGGGGCTTTAGGACTAAAACTTCATGGTTCCCATTTGGATGCACTTGATTCTTCCCACGCTAAATCTAAAGGCCGAGTGTGTTACCATGTTTATCATTTTGTATTATATTTTTCATTTATCGCATCTTATTTGAAAAATACAAAAATATTTTTGGTTTTAAATATTTTTGAGAAAAATCCAAAAAGATTTTTCTTTTATTTGAGTCAAAATATTTTGAAAAAACCAAAAAGATTTTCGGTTTTCTTTTTGTGTCGTGAGTTAGCATGTTTGATGTGGCATATTGGTGTGCTTGAACCCCGTTCCTTTCATTATCCATGTGGCTAGGACATTTAGTCATTATTATCGATGCTTAGAACGATCTTAACCACTGTATTATGGGTTTTTTTAAAGTTGATATGCGTTTTGATTCGACTTTGTATATATGCCATCTTTGAATACACGAGTTTATATGGATGTTTGACTACTCTTGCATATTTGAGTTTGGTGAGACGTTATTATCTCAATTTTGTCATCTACGCGTAAGTAGACTTAAGGATGAGGTTTGCATGTAATAACCGCATACCGTAAGGATTGTAATTGAAAAAATGATGAGTGTTCATGGGAAAGGGCTACGAGATTATAAAATTGACTAATCGTGAAAGCCACCGTTTAAAAGAGCCCGAAAAAATTAAAAAGCGATAAAAAGATTCATGTGCCAAAATCGGTCAAATTAGTTTAGTTCATTAAAAAAAAATATGATATATTTGAAGGAGTTTGGATGGATTAAAAATTTAAATGGGTTTGCACAAAGAATCCTAAACGTTGAAAATCGTGTCATGATTTTATTGTTTGTAGAATCGTCAAAATTTCGGATTCGTGTGCATGATGTTTGTTTAATTCATTAATGTCACACTTTAATTGTCACATATGGCTCTGATAAAGTTTAATGATAGATTGCTATAAATTATAGCTTCTTGATCGTTTCGATGTGTTGGAATTGTGAGTCATTTGTTGTAGTTCACGACCATAAAGTCCATGTTCATGTTTAAGCACATCGGTTCTATGTTAGCATGTTACTCATATTTGTTTGGTTTAAGTTTTCTTAGTTTAGCTAATGTTTTGCTAGTCTTTCGCAGTTTTGAGTCCCTTCTAGTCAGTTTTTTATGAAAAAAATTTCACTGGGCAACACTGTTTAATATTCTGGGGAAACTGTGATTGTTTGATTATGTCGTTCTAACGACATCAAGTTTAGTTCGAGCAATTTTGCTTCTCATTCAAGCGACATCCTTGGCTCGTTCGAACGACAGTGACCAGTTTGACTTTTCTGGTTGTTTCTGCTTGAGTACCCTACTGCATATTGCTTATATTTTGGTACTAGGTTGCTTCTGGACTTTATGTTTATGAAGTCTTCTTTTAGAGATTTGATCTTTTACTACATTGATATATTTTTTGTGCGATTCACTGTTTGCTAGCTACTGATTTGACATTGATTGGTCATATTTATCTGGTAGTTTTATGTTTATCTAGCTATTCTTCACATTGATTTAATCAAATTGGTATATTTTATGTTAGATTTGTTTATCTTTTCACTATATTGTCTATTCGAGACAAAAGGGGGAGAGATGTCTGTGATGTAGGAGGAGTTTTGTGAGAGTTGGTTGTTTGACTTGATATCCTGATTTATATCTTTTTCACATTTGCACATATTGATATCACGTTTTGCTCACTTAACAAATGATCCGAATTTGATTTTTATTATTATTTATATCATTTATTCCTCCATACTTCGCTAGGTATTTGTTTGTTTCTTGCGTGTATGTATGCTTAAAGAGAATCGAGATTTCAAGTCTACATGACATTCAGACATTCGGAGACAGTTTCATGCTTGTTGGTCCACTATTTATGAGTATTATCCTATACTGATGATGTATTTTTACTTTGGGGTTTTATGGGATGGGATTTAGATGTCATACGACTTGACGACCTGGCTTTGGCATTTCAGTGTTGGTTTTGTCCAAGAATAGTCAAAGGGGGAGATTTGTAAGGACAAAATTTCCAATTGAGTCTTAATGTAGTTTTGACTTATTCCAGGAACAAAGCACGTTTAAGTCATAGGTAGATTTTTATTATTGTGATCCACTCGGAGACTATGTCGTGTCGAAGATTAATTGAAGACGTTGCGACAAAGCTTCAAGGAATTAATTATGCCGAAGTTTAATTGGTGCGAAATTTATCGTCTTCAAAGTTTAATTGCATTCCGAGATCACTCAGGTATGAATGCATAATGTTAATGAAACTCGGAATTTTATTGTATAAAAATAAGGATGTTATTTTTAAAAGAAAATGTCTTTAAAATGGTTTATAAGTGTTTGAATTTATTTACACTTCGTTTTAATCATATATGGACGGATTAGAGTTGGATTAAAGTTGGTTTTATGTAAAAACTCTTTTATCAAAGTTGGTTTAATATAAAACTCTAATTACGACATCGTTCAAGCGACATGAGATGTCGTTAGAACGAGATCAGATGTCGTTCGAATGACACTGCATCTCGTTCGAGCGACAGACCTCATCGTTCGAACGAGATACTCCATCGCCTTAAAATAATTAGAAAAATGCGTGTTTAGTTTTCTCAAAGTGTGTTTAGTATGAAAAACAGTTTACCATACAGAGAGGTTTCTACACAAAGTTTTCTAAGTGTTTTCACCATAAAACATCCTTAAAGTTTACAAAGATCTAAGTTATCATTACCATATGTTTATGTGATCTTTGTTGCACCAAGTTGGGTTTGTTCAACACTTGAACATTGCTGGTTTTGCGGTGGAAAAGTGAAGAGGGTTACTTTCGGTTCCGAGAGTGTCGAAGATATGACTGTAGCAAATCCGGGAGTGCCGGAGATATGACTATGATGTAGGTGAGTAGCCCCCAAGCTATATGTTGAGGTTGTATAGAGATAATTTGGCAAGGCTTTGCCAGGTATTATAGAATCTGACCTCCCTATCTCGAGGTGTGGACCTTTATTTATAGGAGGTATGTGAGCTGTGTCACGTGCCCTGAGCACATAACATATATCAGGTCTGGAGCAGCTGTGAATGAGGGGGTGCGGCCTGTAAGGCATGCATATTGAGTGCCGCACCGTGTAATATAAGGTTGCGGCATGTATGAATGACCAAAACTGTGGGTGTCACACCCTATGCTGAGTAGGGCCGCGGCCTATAAGCTTTTGTGCATGCCTGAGTAACATCCGCGGCAGGGCGCTATATTTATACTATCAATAAGCCCCCAACTCATAGTGCCAAGAGATTGCGATTGGGGCTACGGCTGAGTAGTCAAGTCCTCTCATGATGCCGTGGTGCTTCAAAGGCGACGCTTTGTCTTCCCACGCCCTCTTATATAAATTGTACCGGCCGTGGACTTCATTACGTTTCTCGAATCTTTGAGAGACATCGAAAGCCGATCTTTGTTCGTTTGTCTTCTTACTTTTTTCGACAACTTTCAAAAGCTGCTTGTGGTGGTTCTGAGGTGATTCAAGGTGGTTTGAGCTGAGCAACCGAATTTCTTCATTTCCAGGTAATTTCCCAACCATTTTTCACCCTCTTTAAGTATTTGCTTCAATTTTCATTCCAAAACTCCACCTGATTGATAGGAACTTCATGTAGCAAATCATGATAATTGGAACTCTTCTGAGAATTAAACTCGCATATCTGTTTGAAACTGAATTCTCATCTGTTTAATTGAATATAATTGCTCTTGAACCTTGAATTCAATCTTCACGTGATAGAAATAGGCTTCACGAATTGAACGTCTGAATGTGTTTTCTTGAATTTCAATAAACAACTTGTGTTTTTTAGAGAGACCCTCCATATTCTAGGGCTTTTGTTCTTTGAATGCACCCAGATTAAATACCAACCTGTTTGAGTGTGCGTCCACGGCGTGATGAGATCCCTTTAACCATTTAGGGCAGCTCTGAGTCAATATAACCTTCAAATAATTTAAGAAATGTCTACGGCATGTAGCGAATAAGGGTTGCAGTCTGTAGAAACTAGTTTGATAGAATATTCTCCCTTAGGTTTTTAGTTTAGAGTCCGCGGCATTTAGCCCATAGTGACTACTGCATGTAAGAAAATAATACCTTCCACCAAAACAATATGCCGCGACGACAATTAACTTCTAGGGTTTTTAGAACCCAACACTTGTACTTAGCCAATATTTCTAGCATTTCTATTTAGCTCATTTTATCCTACCGCGGCCTCTGAGAGGCCTTAATACCATACTGGCGGCGGCACCTAACTGTGAACTCTCTGCTTTTCAGCTACTGCTGCAGCCATATGAACTTTGACCAAAATGAATTTTGAGAGGCTTTTGGGAAAAACATTTTGGAGCCTCTCCTCCTGGACTTCCTCCAGTGCCTCCTTTGAAGTCAGTAGGGCCTTGCCAACTGAAGGATTGACCCAACTGTGTGGTACTAACTTCTGATTCAGATTCTTTGGTTATAGAGGAAGAGGCCAATTCTAGCAATCAACCAATGGAGGTAGATGAGAATGACGCGGTAGGGGGTGCATCTAATGCCAGGGATGAACCTGCTGGCATATCTGGGAGGGCTGAGAGACCTTTTGCTGCACTTAGCATCCGCAGCACTATGACCTAAGAATGGGTTGATCAGGTAGCTGAGGCCTTTGAATTTCCAGAGAGCTTGATGTGCTCAGCACCAGCCCGGAGCAAAGGCCATGCACGACACTTGCTAGCGATGGGGTCTGTTTCCCCTTACACACTTTCATTTACGGGCTGCATCTGTCAGCCCCTATTCCCATTAGAAGGATTTTCCAAACAATGACGTTAGCCCCAGCCTAAATAGATCCCAATGGCTAGAGGGCCATTCTTGCAGCTGTTGTACTATGGGATAATCAATTCAAGAGAGACATTACTCCTGCGGAGTTTTTCCAATTCTACCGTCCAAAGGAAAATTCCATAAAGTTTGTGGGCTACTATTACTTCTCAGTCCGTGGTAGGGATGAGACCCTTTTACTCTGGGAGGCCTACCAATGTAAACAACTAGAAAGGCAAATACTTCTACATATCTGGAGAAGGGTGGGAGATCCACCGTGAAGAGAGTGAGAGGGAGAGATCATTTAGGATGCCGCGGCAATGGGGGTGTCCCTTTAAACTAGATACTTTTTCAATTATAGCCGCATCCCCGTTTTATAGTTGCATATTATTCTCCACTTTGCTTTTATACTAACCTTTGTATTTTTCTGCAGTTCTTGACAATTTGTAGCTGAGTAAGCGGCAAGAGAAGAGAGTTGGTAAGGCCGCGACAGACCCTACTTAAAAGAAGGAGTTCAGCACACTTGTAACTTCTGCCTCTATTTTTTAATCAGGCTATTTTCCCAATAAATATATTCCAAAAGAGATGGCCGCAGTAGGTAATAACCCATTCACTTAAAAATTCCACGGTAATTATTTTTAAGCTTCAGATTTTTACTGTTGCATTTCTTCTTTCAGGTGAGGAAGTTGATAGGGAGCTCTTGGATACCTAACTAGCAGAAATGGATGAGGATGCAACTATCCTCAACAACACTGCTAGGCAACGAAAGAGGAAAAGGACCAAGACCAAGGCCCCTACCGCGGTCCCTTCAAGTGACCAAAATCAGGTTGCGGAACAAACGACCCCTGTCGTGCCCCAACTCCAAGTTGAGGGTTCTCACGAGGGGCCTGAGGGTACTTTTGATGAAGACATTGGGGCCAATCTGGACGTGGCAGGGCTGATGTCAACGTCTGATGCCCCTATCCATTCAAATTCTCCCCCACCACCACCTATTGTCATAATTAATGCCAATCTGGCGCCTCCTTAATGTCGCGCCAGTATTGGTCTTGATGGTCGTCCGCGGCCCCAACTTAGGTAGCCCAACCCTGAATCCTCTTGAGACACAACTGCGAGGGTTGTCCGTAGGATAAAGAGGGTCCTAGATGCTGCGAACCTTGATAGACTCGTGGATGAAGACCATGATGACTTGGAGGATTATGGTCTCCACAGTTTGCTGACGGTAAGTGAAAGTACTTTCTCACCCTTTCAAATACAATTCCATATTTATTTATAACTTTAAATCTCTTTGCAGGCCGTGGACGTCATGGTTTCTCATAAGAGGAAGTACGAGACCCTGTACAAGCTGAAAGAGGCCGCGGATAGAGTTCATTCCTCTGACTTGGAGAACGTCGGGCTACCTCTTTTGAAGCTGGAAAGAAGTCCTCTACTGCGGCCCTTGAGCTGTGCAAGATGAAGGCAGATGCCACTATTAAGGCTGCAGAAGAGGCCAAGCGAGACGCTAAAGAGAACTTCAGGCAGGCCGTGGAGTCCCTGAAGGGCACCCAAGCTCAGGCTTTGGAAGCTGCCAAGGTCGCGAAGTTTGCCGATAATAATCTTGAGCTTCTGTAGAAGAAATATATGGAACTAGAGGCCAATGCTGCCAACAATGCTAAAGCCCATGTCGCGGTGGTCAAGAAGATGGGAGAAGATCATGCTGCGGCCCTTCAATTGGCGATTGACAGCACTGTGGAGTCATTAAAGGGATCCAAGGACTTCTACCTCATCAACAATAAAGCCTACCTACCAAGAGCTCAGGCATAGAGTCATAAAAAACTTCCCCGACTCTAAAGAGACGATTTTTGCTTTGGGCCTTGGTGATATTGAGCATCTACAGTGCGTGGCTGAAATCAAGGCCGCGGAAGAAGAAAGAGCCAGGTTGAGGGTAGAGGCCGAAGCAGCAGCAACAACTCAGGAAGAGACCATGACGGCTACGGAGGGATATGAAGTTGATGATGCTGAATCTTAGGGTTGCGTCCCTCTTTATCTTTTTGTTGCCTCTTTGAATGGCTGCTGCCTTTTGTCTGTAATCTTAACACTGATCTTTGCCAATATTTTTAGCTTCTAACTTTATTATCAAGGTTGCGACCACCTTTGGAAATCAATGGTTTCTGTATAATCTTTTGCATGCTTTATACTTCCAATACTTCAAACTTAAATTCTTGATTGCTTACATGCTTGATTGTGGACTAATAGATTAAGGCCGCGACATCTAAGTACAAATAATTTCTTCACACAAGTTGCGGCCACTTTTCTTCACCTTATCCTTTCCACTTGTATTCTTGTATATTGATGCCACAAAAATTAGTTTGCAAACTTGAGGATAGGATGCAACCCATGAGGTTGCTTTCATTCATAGTCGTTTGCACTACTGATATATAGTTGCAGTTATTGAATATTATTGCAATCTTGAATGTTTTATGATGGCTGCAGTCTCTTCTTTTAATTAAATTTACTGGGAATTGATCCTTGGTACTTCTTGAATAGGGTCGCGACTACTTTGAATGTTTGAATTCCCTCTGCGGTAGCTTTATAATTGAATTCAAATCCAACTATCAGCACGTTGCCATTAAGTCTACCTTTATCTGCCATGTCTTTTGAATGAATGAACGCAACAGCTACAGCCATATTATAAGGCTGAGGTATCTTTCTAGCCCCTTAGGAAACTGATGACAGCATGCTGAGATAAGGCCCTCCTCTCTTTGTAGCTTTGACATGCTTCTTGATGACAATAACACAACATTCTTTAGTCGCTTCAATTGCCTTTCATGGCATTCCTTTAGTCGCTTCGATTGCCTTTCATGGCTTTCCTTTAGTCGCTTTGATTGCCTTTCATGGCTTTTCTTTAGTCGCTTCGGTTGGGTTATTATCAGGCCCCCCGGGCTAGGTATTATAAAGTTTCTCCAAGCTTATGTGGATATATATAAAGCCTTCCTAGGCTATAATAGGATTATTCGCAGACAATTAAGTCTTTGTCCCCTTCAAATATAGGATTATCCATAGATAATTAAGTCTTCGGCCCCTGTGGGTTATTTTTAGGCCTTCCCGGGCTAGGGATTATGAAGCTTCCCCAAGCTAATGCGAGATCACCAAGTTAATAACATTTAGTCTCATATCCACCAAGTTAATGATGTTTGCCGGGGGAGTAGCCTCCCCATGCTAATAACGCATCCTGAAAGCTAAGAATGAGTATTGTAAGCCCTCGTGGCTAATGACGCTTTCTGATAACCGCTTCCGAGAATGTAGCTATTATATGCTGGGATATAGTCTTTTATTAGTGATTCTTGTAGACCAATTCAGATAGTTGCTCTCAATAGTTGTTTTCATTATTTTCAATTATCATTTGACTTCATATAATCAGGCGTCATTGAATGTGTGAGCCCATTTGAATATAATAATTACCAATATAATTCGATGTCTCCATACAGAATATGCTTAAGACAAGAAGCCTTTCATAAGAGATTATTTAATGGAATCGAGAAATTAAAATATTATATTCATTAATTCTCATAAGCATGGACATAAGAGGTCAGAATGAAATAAAAGATAATGTTCACTATGAACAGAAAGAGGAGATATAAACTAAATCATAAAGATAAGGGAAGTATGGCCCATCAGGCTAGGTTGCATCCCCTAAACATCTCTGAAGAACTTCTGCAGCATTTCTTACCCAATCATCCTTTCAATTTCATCCTTTAGAGCATAGCATTGCTGAGTGTCATGGCCATGGTCCTGATGGAATATGCACCAACTAGCTTTGTTCCTCTTGTGGGGTGGAGCCCTCAATTTTTTTGGCCACCTCAACAGCTTTTCCTCTTTGATGAAATCCAAGATGTCTTCAATCGGGAAGGCTAACGGAGTGTAGGCCTCAGATCTCCTCTCTGCCTTCTCTACTTTCCTTTTTTAGCTCATGTTGGCTATTTTTGCGTATGGATCTTCTGGTAGTACCGCGACAGCGAATGCTGTTCAGGCAATGATCCTGGGTGTTGCACCCTCATTGGACTTTGTATGACATTCACCAAGGTTGAGCTGAAGACCACCTGAGTCCGTTCCCCGATGTTTTGAAGCTACTGTAATAGAATCGCACTAGTAGGGGCCGCGGCAAGGAAGACAGGTGAACTGCCAGGTCGTATCCCTGTCTATGCTGTGAAGGGAACAATCCCAAAATTGGTACCCAAAAATTGAGTTTTTCTCCTGAAACGCGTGAAGAGCAATCCTACTAGGGTCTATCCTGGAGGGAATAACCTCTCGGTGCACAAAACATCACAATTCTAATGATAAACCCTAGATCACAGATAAAGAACAACAAAAATTGAGTAAATATAATTCTTCCCAAATCACCCATCTTTAAGGGGCTAAAGCCCATCATGCTTTTCAGCATTATCTAGATGAAATGATATCACAGGGGTATGCAAAATAGATCGAAGGTCATAAAAAGAGAGACCCATAAACAAATCTGAACATAAGAAATACCCAGTTAAGGGAGTAAATATAAAACAAAGTTCAATAACCAAAATTTACTCACGAGGTGATGACCCAAAGGATCCCCATGAATAGAATTAGGTGTTTAAGAACTCGAAATATAGAGAAACAAGATTGAAATATCTCGATTTCCCACAGATGTCGCCATATTGATGATACGAGAAATCATCCACTAGTCGTTCTCGTACCAGCAAATCAAGTGTATAGTGCATAATAAGCAAAGGAAAAAATAAAGAGAGATATAAGACAAAATATAGAGTGGTTCAGCTATAAAAGAGCCTACGTCCACTTTGGTGCCTCCCTCTCATTATATTCATATCATTACTGTGCAAGTTTACAATGCTACAATGGGCCTACAAGATAGATGGGAGAGAAGAATACATGACTGTAGCGGTTCCGGGAATGCCGGAGATATGACTACGACGTAGGTGAGTAGCCCCCAAGCTGTATGTTGAGGTTGTGTAGAGAGAATTTGGCAAGGCTTCACCAGGGATTGTAGAATCTGACATCCCTATCTCGAGGTATGGACCTTTATTTATAGGAGGTATGTGTGTCAGGTGCCCTGAGCACGTGACATATATCAAGTCTGGAGCAGCTATGAATGAGGGGGATGCGGCCTGTAAGGCAGGCATATTGATTGCTGCACCGTCTAATATAAGGCTGCGGCATATATGAATGACCAAAATTGTGGGTACCGCACCCTGTGCTGAGTAGGGCCGCAGCCTATAAGCTTTTGTGCATGCCTGAGTAACATTTGCGGCAGGGTGCTATATTTGTACTATCAGCAAGAGATGCTACATGCTCGACTTTTTGGTCAGCAGATTAAGGATAAGTCGAA
This sequence comes from Sambucus nigra, assembly GCA_949130495.1. Lineage (NCBI taxonomy): Eukaryota > Viridiplantae > Streptophyta > Magnoliopsida > Dipsacales > Adoxaceae > Sambucus > Sambucus nigra. Next base: position 383,319,962 of record OX422224.1, read on the forward strand.
GATTATGACTCAGGGAAATAGATACGTAGGTAAACACCCTCAGTTTGTAAATCTGAAGCATAAAGCTAGTGAGGATCCAAACGACCCTAGTAAAGCGAAACCATGGTCCAGACAATTAATATTTTTTGACTCGTCGTATTGGAAAAATCATCGTATAAGTCTTGTGATGCACACAGAGAAGAATGTTGAAGAACATCTGATAGGTACATGTCTGGGTGGATCTCATTTGAAAGATGGAGAGCAGGACCGCCGCGATCTACAGGATATGAAAATAAAGAAAAAAAATGTGGTTAAAAATTATCCTACAACAGGAAGAATTTTTATCCTCTTGACTGCTTTCACTTTGACTACTAGTGAGAAGAAGATCCCCTTATATGTGTTGTTCAACTTGAAGACTCCAAGTGGTTATTCTTGAAATTTACATACCGAGCAAATGACTTGAAAACAATGCAAGTCTCATAACTGACACGTAATCATCCGATTAATCCCTACGCTATTTTCGTATTGCTTCTACGAACACAAAGATCTCCATTGGGAAATTTGAAAATCAGTTTGTATTTTACCCTACTTTGTGCAAAAGTGATAAACAAAAGGCACATTAAAGATGCAAAATCAACTTTAGCAGAGGAAGTTTGTCTATTAGAGAAATACTTTCCTTGGTCGTTCTTTGATATCAACATCTACCTGCTTGTGAATTTATGCAATGAAGCTTTATGTGGTCCCGTTAAGTGTTGCAAGATGTATCCTTTTGATCGCTTGATGAAATCCTTCAAAGATTACGTAAAGAATATACGGTATATTGGAGGGTTAATTGGTGAAGAATACGTAACTGTGGAATCATCAATATACGCAAGGGAACACATGCCAGAACATGAGGTGAGGAGGTTCGATCCTCTTGGAGAACGAGTGATCAAGGAACCTGACGAGTTTGAAGATGAATTTCCTTTTGGGAACCTTAAATAAATGAAATGCTAATCTACAATATGAACAAGCAACTCATCATGTCTTCGAATCGCAAGATGAAGTTGGAGATTGGAGAGAGTGAGTGTCTACTGAATTCTTCTTCTTTGATAATATGTATTTTATATTTTATGATCTAAACTCTAAAATTTACCCGTAAGAATTACGAGAACGAAATTACCTAAAATCAAAGTATAAATTTCACGACAATTGATTTTAGGGCATGGTTATAAAAAGAGGTAACTTTCACCTCTTATGTGTGTGGTTGTGTATTCATGTGTGGTAAAAACATGCCCTAATATAAATTCATTGACAAATCCAGCTTCTAAAAAGAGGTGATGTCTCTTCCAGGCTTGCACGCCTAGCAAAAGGTTCTAGTTTTTGTGTGAAAGAGTTTAAGAAATTTCGCACCAACGGATCCATACGAGGAAAATCTTTTGATGCAAGCAGTGGAATTTTAATTTCTGCCTTGACTACCTGTATCACTAGAAAAAGCGATAAAAATCCAAAAGATACGGTACTAACCTATTATGGGATAATCCAATAAATCCTAGAACTCGATTACTTATATTTCACAGAAATCGTATTCTATTGTGGTTAGGTGAAAGTGGAGGATACTACGAATGCTTGAAAAATTGATCCTCACTCCAAACTTATTATGGTATATTTATCAAAGCTGAAGAGTAAAGATTGCATAGTCGATGAGACATTTTATTTATGCCTTTTAGAACGTAAAAAAAGTATTCTACTCTAAGTGCATAAATGATGGCAATTGGTTTATTGATATGCATGCGCCAAAGGGTATGACTACTCAAGTAGACGCATAAAAGGCTCCAAAAGAGTTCCAGTTAGCTCTTGATGACAACCCTAATTTGAAGGAACTTTTATTTAATTTAGAGGATGATTGAGTATCAAAACATTATTCTATCATTATCAATCTTATCCTATTATGATATTAACACTATATTAGCGCTATACTTTGATGTATGAAAGTTTAGTTTGATGTATGGATGTTTAATATGATATAGTATGTTCAGTTGTGACATTTCAAAACTTTGCTTATGTAATGCATGTGTGTTGTGTAATAAGACTATAGTGACATATACTACTTTTACCCCATTCATTTGGCTTGTGGACACTTCATGCTTGAGCAATATCGAAAGTTAACTTACATGAATCCAAATTAATATTTGTACATGTTAATGATGGAGAGTCCATAATCTTATTTAAGGAACAATTTTCATTTTCCTTCCTCCAAATATTGATTTGGAGTCATTAAGTTAATGTTCGATAACATGTTTTGTTCAATCGAATGTTAGGGGGTACATACACCTTTCACGAGATTCTCGATTTTAGAATAGAGTCTCCTGAGTTTGTAATTGGACCAAATTGACCTGGCTCAATTTACACGTGTTCTTGTACATTTACACTTGTTGATCAGTCTTATTGATACAATCTTCATAAAATGAAGGTAAATTAACGTCTCACATAGGGCAAAAACCAACATTGTTGAAATTCTTAAAATTTAAAAATTCTAAATTAGTGATGAGGTTTTTCTATTCTGAAAATTATCCTTGATCAAACTCAAGGACATCACTGGATAGGCAATTTCAATTTTTAAAAATTGTCAATCCACTGATGTCCTTGAGTTTGATCGAGGATAATTTTCAGAACATAATAGCCTCATCAACAACTTAGATTTTCCAAATTTTAAGAATATCAGTAATGTTGATTTTTGTCCCATGTATGACGTTAATTTTATCTTCATTTTGTGGTAATTGTATCAAACAAACTAATCAGCAAATGAACATGTGGGGTCTCCAGGATCAATTTGGTCTAATCACACATTCAGAAGACTCTATTTAATGGCCTTCGTGGATCGCATGAACTAGGTATTCTTACCTTTAACTAACATTTTTATATAATTGATATGCATTATCTTTTAAATGTTTTAGATGATAGAAGGAGTGCGGGATAATTATTGGTTCAGTTTGGTTTAGTTTAGTTGTTGGATAATTATTGGTTGTTGGTTTGGTTGTTGGATAGTATATTAGAAGTAGTACGGGATAATTAGAAGGAGTATGGGATAATTATTGGTTTGGTTGTTGGATAATATGTTTAATAATTATTAGTTATCGTGGAACTTAGACTTAAAAACGTGTTGCGAGTGAGCGAAAATCACTAACCATCCCTAAACAGCATCACAAGTGGCAGAAACACCTTGTGCGTGTCTAACGTAACACGTATCAACTGGTCGCATAGTCGCGGGACTCCCGGTTTGAGAATAGGACCCAAATTTAAAAATAGTCACACCTGGGCTTGAAAATGTGCCACGAGTGCCCCCCCCCCCCCCCCACCCCCCACCACAAGATCGAAATGACACCGCGAGTGGCATGAAAACCTCATGCATGTACAACATAACATGTAGATACCAATCGTGTAGTTACGGGACTTTCGGTTTCAGAATAGGACTCGAATTTGAAAATAGGCACACTAAGGCTTGAAAATGTGTCGCGAGTGAAAGGACACCACCAATCGCCCCCAAATGGCACGGTGAGTGGCACGAACATTTCGTGCTGGTCCAACATAACACGTAGCAACGGGCAGTCACGGGACTCCCAGTTTGATAATAGGACCTGAATTTAGAAAAAGGCGCACTTAGGCTTGAAAGCATACCGCGAGTGGGTGAACACCACCAATCGCCCCAAAGTAGACCGCGAATGGCATGACCACCTCGTGTATGTCCAACGGAACATGTAGCAAATGACCACGTAGTCGCAGGACTTTCGATTTGAAAATAGGGCCCGAGTTTAAAAATAGGCACACCTAGGCTTGAAAAAGTGTCGCGAGTGGGCGGACACCACCAACTCCCCCTACCCACCCACCACCAAAAAAAGTGGCACCATGAGCACCTCGTGCGTGTCCAAGGTAACACATATCAACCGACCGCGTAGTCACGGGACTCCCGATTTTAGAATAGGATCCGAATTTGAAAATAAGGGCACTTAGGCTTGAAAATGTGGCACGGGTGGGTGGACACCACCAACCTCCCCAATCGACATCGGGAGTGACACGAACACCTCTTACATGTTCAACATAACATATAACAATCGGCCTCATAGTCGCGGGACTCTTAATTTGAGAATAGGAGAAGAATTTGAAAATAGGCACACTTAGGCTTAAAAACGTGTTGCGAGTGGGCGAACACCACCAACGACCCCCAAATAGTACCACAAATGGAAAGAACATTTTGTGTGTGTCCAACGTAACACGTAGCAACCAGTCGCATAATCGCGGGACACCTGATTTGAGAATAGGACCCGAAATTGAAAATAGGCACACTAAGATTTGAAAACGTGTCGGGGGTGGGTGGATGTAACACCCCGTCCGCCCGGGGAGAGCGAACGGAGCGCTAATGCGATAAAATAAATTCAAATCCACAAGTGATAAGGTATAGAGCATCTAAGTGCCACAACAACAAAAGAGAAACTACAAATCTCAATCTCTTCAAATTAATACAATAATATTCTCTCGAATAAATATAACTAAAGTAAGTCTCCAATGCTCTATACATCAAAATAAATAAATACAAGTCTTATCATCTTGTATTTAAAATTCTTCCCAAATAATCCACTCTAAAAATCATCCCAATTGAACCATAACGCTCAAATCCACGCTAAACTGCCAACTAAAAGAAAATATGGGGAAGTACACAATACGACAAGAAAGATGCTCAACAAATATATGTTAGCGATGAATAAAACGTAACAACACGAGTACGAATATTCAAATCAAAATGCAAATCTCAAAGCATTTATTAATATAATTTTTCAACAACACTTTAACCAGGTCACAAGGCCTCACCACATCCGTATATGCTTTATCAAGCCATAGTCCGGGAAACAGGAATTTTAGCGAGTGCCCAACATCCGTGCCATATTCAAATCTCATGACAACGTGCTCATCAACAATATAATGATACCACATGAATCAAAATAATTTCAACAACTATTTTCCAGATTTCAATGAATTTATCAATTCAAATATGAGTTCAATTAACAAGAATTCAAAGAGAATGACACTCGCGAGATTTAATGAGCATATTGTGTAAAACCCCATACCTCAAACCATGATGAGAAACCAACGATCACATCCTCAAGATCAACACAAAAGATATACAAAAGCTCCTCCAATAACCTCCAACAAAATAGCCCCAAGAACACCTCTAATTTAAGGTTGGAACTCACAAATCTCAAGGGCCAATGTGTATATAAAAAGAAGAGGAATATAAAATATATTTGCTGCCAAAATTTGTGCCAAAAGTATGTTAAAAGGCTTGACCACGACTTCCTTTTATAATGCAAATAAATGAAAAGTTGGAATCCAAAAGACTCCTTTAAATAAGGCAAAGAAATGAAGAATTGGAAGTCAAAACAACTCCAAGAGTTAAAAATCATTTTAAAATCCGTTTTAACTCCGTTTTCGAAACCGTTTGAAATTCTCGCCTTTAAAAATAATAACCAACATATTTGAGCAATAAAAATAATTTTATCAAAAACTTTATTTTCCTCCATTTTCCAAAAATTAATTAAAATAGCCCAAAATTACGCGGGTTGTTACAGCGGACACCACCAACGACCCCCAAATGGAACCAAGAGTGGCACAAACACCTCATACATTTCCAATGTAATACTTAGCAACTGGTCGCATAGTCACGGGACTCGCGATTTGACAATAGGACCCAAATTTAAAAATAGGCACACATAGGCTTGAAAGCGTGCCGTGAGTGAGCGAACACCACCATTTGCCCCCCAAATGGCACCGTGAGTGGCACGAACACCTCATTCTTGCTCAACGTAACCCGTATAATCGATTGCGTAGTTATAGGACTCCCAGTTTGAGAATAGGACCCAAATTTGAAATTAGGCATGCTTAGGCTTGAAAACGAATCGCGAGTGGGCAGACAACACCAATGGCCCCTAAACGGCACCACGAGTGCAATAACCACCTCATGCGTGTCCAACATAACAAATACCCACCAGCCGCATAGTTGTGGGACTCCCGATATGAGACCCGAATTTGAAAATAGGCATACTTGGGCATGAAAACGCGCTGCCAGTGAGCGGACACAACCAATGGCCCTAAACGGCACTGCAAGTGGCATGAAAACCTCATCCATGTCCAACATAACACATAGTAATCGGCTGCATAATTGCGGGACTCCCAGTTTGAGAATAGGACCCAAATTTGAAAATAGGCACACATTGGCTTAAATACGTTCCACGAGTGGGCGAACACCACCAGCGGCCCCCAAATGGCACCACGAGTGGCATGAACACTTCTTTCATGTCCAATGTAACACGTAACAACTAGATGCATAGACGCGGGACTTCTAATTGGAGAATGGGACCCGAATTTGAAAATAGGCACACTTAGGCTTGAAAACGTGCCACGAGTGAGAAGAAACCACTAACTGTCCCCAAATGGCACTACGTGTGGCATAAACACCTCGTGCTTATCCAACGTAACACGCAGCAACTGATTGCGTAGTCGCGGGACTCTCGATTTGAGAATAGGACCTAAATTTAAAAAAAAAATACTTAGGCTAAAAAGCATGTCGCGAGTGAGAGGACACCACCAACCGCCCCAAAATGGCATCGCGAGTGGCACGAACACCTCGTGCGTGTCCAACGTAACACGTAGGAATTGTTCATGTAGTCGTGGGACTCCTAATTTGAGAATAGGGCCCGAATTTGATAATAGGCACACTTAGACTTGAAATCGAGCCGCGAGTGGGCGAACACTGCCAACAGCCCCCGAACGGCACCGCGAGTGGCACGAATACCTCGTCTTTGTTAAATGCAACACGTAACAACCGGTCGCATAGTCGCGGGACTCTTAGTTTCAGAATAGCAGCCGAAACATCCCATTATTTTTTTTTTTGGCAATTAAATATGGTCACGGCTCTGGTCCATGATCATGTTTATTATTTTTTTTACATATATATTTGTCACGATTCTGGACCGTGACCAGGTCCAAAAAGGTGTAAAGGTTGGTCATGGCTGTTGGTCATGACCAAGTGCACGGGGGTAATGTTTGGTCACGGCTCTAGGCGTTGACCACGTTATGACAGCTGTAAAGCGAGTCACGGCATTGGGCCATGACCAAGGTATAATGTTGTTCACGGGCAGGTCACAGATTTGGTCCGTGATCAGATGGTCACGGCCCTTCTCCACCACTATGCACCCTCATGCCATTGTCCGTGATTATGACTTTTGGTGAGGGACTTAGTCCGTGACCTGTATTGTTGGTCACGCTTATTTTGGTCACGACACAAATTCACGACCCATAGGTTGGACCATGGCCCAAATCCGCGATCGTTTGCCTAATTTGGTGTAGTGTATGAAATTAAGTTCTTTTATAAACTCAACAAATAATATATGGGATGTATGATTTGAAAAAAGCAAAATGTTTTTCTAAACATAAAGATGAAAACTTTTGGTTCACATGTTGGGAATTTATTTTCGCCAAAAGTCTTGAGAAAATCTGAACAAAACTAGTTTTTATTCCAACAACATTAATTTCGAGGCAGCGATCTCATTTGAACGAAAATGGCATCTCGTTTGAACAAAAACACTAGTTTCATTCTAACGAGATTAGGTCTCATTTGAACGACAACTCATTTTCGTTCGAACAGACTTCTAACGACCTTCCGAGAAAGTGTACCTATTAAAAAAAGGATTCTCGTTCGATGATCGTTCGAATCTCTTTCTAACGAGAATCATCTTTTGTTTAAACGAGATCTTAATCTTGTTCGAACGAGATTAAAAATGAATAAAAAAATATTTTTTAAATTAGTTTTTATCAAAAAACCTCGATTTAAAAAATAAACATCCCAAAATATTATTTAATTGAGAAATTAAAACCACAAGTCGTATAACTCCATAAAGTGTTGGTGACAAATTTGAAAACAGTGTTCGGGCACTAACATGTCTTTCAATGATTGTAAAGGCAATGTGGATGAGCTGTTCAGTTCAAAACTCGGGTTTGTGACGGGACACACCAAAAAACCAAAAAGCATAAGCTATGAACAATTATAAAATCTTGCTCTGACACACTAGATGATAAAAGCCCAAATCCAAGGATGATCTATTTAGATCATATGCGTTAATCAATATTTGGATCTAGGTAAAAAGTTATTGTTTGTTCCAAATACTATCCCTTAATGATTAGGATTATTTTAAAGGGAGGGCCTTGATTAGACTAACAAATAATGAACTTTATATATATATATATATATAAGGGCGGTAAAAATGACAAGTAAAAATGCATTAAAATAAATAAATATATTGTTATTTTGGAAATTAGGAATTTATATTTTATTTGCAATTCCATTCCAATTTTTCTGAAAAAATTGGAAGTAAAAAAAATCGGATTGGAAATCAAAATTTTTGGAAGTTCATAAATAATTAACACCCCTTGGAATATAAAACAATCTGTCAATATGAACTTATTATCTTCACCAAAATTTAAGACTAAATTTTCTAGTGCTACTACTGCTGCCTTGTGATGATCGTCTATAAACGGAAACATTTCCCCATCACTGGGCTCCTTGGCTATCTAGAACCTCTGCAAATAATTGCAAACATGGTTAGTGTCTCTCGAATTTACACACCATGTATCGTTAGATTGCACCACAAAACATATCTCAATGATACATGAGAAATTACCATTTCCATTCTTCCCGACTAAGTAGACGAGGCACTGCTTGTTCCAATGTCCTTGTTTGCAGACATAACAGTCACCTTTCGACTTCTTATCCGCTCCCTCGGGCTTAATTTCTTTTTGACCACTTTAGGTTGTTCCTGAGACATTCCATTCTTCTTATTACCTTTCGGTACAGAAGAATACGGGCCTTTCTTAACAACCTGAATTAGACCTTTATGCCAATTGATATTCTACGAAACCTGGAGTTCTTTAAGTAGTTAGGGTAGAGATTAGTCAAACTTGTTCATAGAATAATTTAGAGAAAATTATTTAAAGGACTCTGATAATGATTGGAGCACAAAATTAACTTGGGTCTCCCCATCGATTTCAGATTCAAGTGCCTCGAGTTCTCCTAATATCGACATCATATTTAAAATTTACTCACGTACAAGAGTACCCTCAAGCATCTTAGTGTTGACCGACCTCGCCATAACATCTAACCTTGCGACATGATTCTAATCCTCAAACATGTCCATGAGGTTCAGAATCATGTCATAAGCGGTAGACATGTGTTGATGTTGGTGTTGCAACACATTAGTCATAGATGTGCATATGTAGCAATAAGCCATCTGATTAGCCTTTTTTTCACCTATGGTAGGCTTGGACATCTTTTTCTGGTGCCTTTTTCTCCGTCTTAGCAGGGAATGTCTTAGTCAAGACAAACTTACAATCCTCAGCAGTAAGGGAATGTGAAGGTTATGTTTTAAGTCTCTATAGTTCATTTCAATTAACTTATTATCCTTTAATATTGAAGCAAGTGGGTTGAAGGAAGATCTCATTTGGAAATATGAGAATCATAAATTTTGAAAAGCGAGTTAATTTCAAAATAAACATGTGAGAATTTAACTTTGTTTTATTTTTAAAGTGAAATCCTCACATGCATTTAAAAGTAAAAACTTGCTAACATCCTAGTTCCCTTATGGAATGAGATTTATCGCTGGGAGCTTAAATAACCCCACCTTAAACTACATAGACTTTCATCTTTCAATTATGTACGGGGATTGGTTCAGGATTCTTTGTCCAACATAATTGAATAGTTAATGCCTTTTGATCCCACATTTAATGGCAATGACTTTATTGGAAAGGATATCAATAATTATGTCTATGTGTATACCATACGTTCATTATTTAAAATAAAACCCTCATGTGAAGGACTTTCACGTTGGGGGGATTGAACTCACTCACATTCTAGTTATTAGAATTATCACTTAAGAATTTTAATGAGTCCCTAATTAATTCCATCTGTTGAGGCCTCAATCATCTTCCCTTAGAGTAACAATTAGGTTAAGATCTCTAACAATACAACCCTTTCTAGATAAAGCATTGATTAGAGAAAGCCAAATGAAAATGGGTTAAAGAACTCCCCTTATCACTTGGGCTTAATAAATAACTCTAAGGAGGTAAATTAGAAAAACTATATACACATGTATTGGAAGTCACCACCCCTTAAAGATCGACCTACCTACATTAAGGTTCGAGATTTATGAGGGTGTCTAAAATGACGATCGAGTATCCAATGAGGTGGACTTAGAGAAAAAAATCTATCATTCACTTGGAAACTAACTAGTAGGAGATTTCCAATAAACATAGCAAGAAGGATATAAACTGTTTGTAAGAGTATAATATACTCATTTTTTCCACGATATTATGAATTGTCTATATCTAAGTCTAGTCTAATAGGTCTCTAAAAAAATCTAATCAAACTTGTACCAGATCATCCACACCAATTTCCTCGAGTTAATAACTCGTGATAAAGGTATATGTCTAACGGACTTAGATTCACCCTTGGTTAAACTAAATTTCATAATCGTAAATCTTTCCTTTTAACCTTGTGGTTATTTTGACTTTAAATAGCCAAATCCAAAGATGTTATGTTCTTCCTATACAAAAACTTATGTTTATAAAAGTATTTTTCTATTTATAATTTTCCTTGTCCTTGGTTAGACAAGTTGAAATTATGTGTTTTGCAAAATTATCAAAAGGGAGCATTTTTTATTCCCATCCATGACCTCACTCGCTAGAGGTTCGTTGCAGCAAAATAGGACTTCGTATAAACGAAGGTCGGGTTCGTTGTTCTCAGCCATATGGAAACTAAATCAGTGTAAAAGTCTGGCACAACGCATAACCTTCATCATTGGTGGTTCGTGTCAGCGAAATGGGTTTCGTGTCAATGAAGTTATCATCTCATTAATCGCGACCTGAAGTAACCATGGATCAAAATTCCTTGGTTACATATGTGACCGTGGTCGTTAACCCTTAGCGTTAGTGAATATTGACTTCGCTATAGCGAAGATGCCCGCAGGTTGTACCTGCCTTTTGAACTTTTAGAGATATTTTAATAAATATCTCATGAAAATTTATGTCTAGATATAAAAAAATTCATCCAATAAATATTGTTTCTTATCTGGTGGAAATGATTCACTCGAGTGTGTACCCATTTGTCTTCATACACAAGTCCTATACATACTCTTGGAAGCCTTGTTCTTACTTGTTGAGTTGAGTTTAAGACAAAGCTTTTAAAGAAGAATAAATATTCAACATATTTTCTCTCTTATTATTTTATTTATAATATTTTTGATTCATTCTTGAATCCTTGAAATTAAGACTTTTTTACTCAATCAAGATTTGACAAATCATTTTCCAAATATTTTTTTAATATGCCCATCTTTCAAGGTTGAAAAATACACTTATGAATTTTCAAAGATAAGTCTTTTCGCTACATCTTTTCAACCATATGATATCTTCACACATCCTAGTTATAGGTGGTAATTACTCATTAGATCCGTTGAATTGGAATAAAGTGATTTTTTCGCTTTAAAGAAGACTTTGGTATAGTAAGACTTGAAGACATTGGGTTAGTCCAAAATCGGTCGCAATTGTGTAGTGTTCTTAGGCTGTCAGCGCTCTACTCGGAGGATATTGTGGGAATAAGTCGATAATTGGTCAGTGTGTTGTTTGGCTATAAGTCATTGTATTCTATTTGTAAATTCTACCATAGTACAATTGTCATTCATTTTTGCTCGAGGTTTTTCCAGTTAGTGGTTTTTTCCTACGAGATCCGATGTTGTGTGCTTTGATTTATCTTTCCACATATTAGAATAACTTATCTATAGTTGAAGACAAAAATTGATTAAGATTTTAATATAGATAAACCAATTTTATCACATAGACTTTTGATGCTTTTAACCTGCTAATTATTTTTTATCACTCAATTGATAATTTATCTTTAATTGGATATCTATAGTTGAGAGCTCGCACTCCCACTGTTATTTTGCAGTAGTTGACTTATTGATTAAATAATTTCTACTAAGGAAGAGAAAGACCCTTGATGTCAAGTTAGTCCCAAACTTTAAACAACCACATCGGATTGCTACAATTGGAGGAACGAGCTCATGTCACTAGGAGCGGTTAGATGGAACTTTAGTACCCTAGTTATGAAATGCATTAACCTGAGAAAATTCTTGTTAGGGTTTGATTCTTAATACCATGTTTATGACATTTATTATCTTATCTCATGTGACACCCCGTAAAATTCATAATTAAATTGATCAATTATAAATATAAATAATACGGGAGTCAAATAATTAATAACACTCTAAGCATAACCGAGATCAATAATAATGATATAAAATAAGATAATGTTAAATAATACAGTGATAAATAAATGAAACATCTCTAATGACATCTAGTCATAATGTAATAAAATCCAGCCGCTGGAATAAAATAATAAATGATGACACCAGAAATGGTATCACCAAATAAATATGATAATTAACCTTAAACCATTACAACAAAAGTACAAGAAGAACATGTATGAAAATATAGAAAGAGATTAGGCAAAGGAGAAGATAACACAAGATATAAGTGGTTCAGCCTTTAGAGGGCCTACATCCACTGTGAGTCTGTGAGAAATCCACTAAATATGGACTCTAATGGCCTTGGGATACGAGCACTAAAGCTTTCTCTCTCTACTATGTTGCTGAAAAAGTTTTAGTTAGGGTTTATAATAATCGATCCTTTACAATGATGTAGACGACACATAATTATAGCGCTTAGGGGGTGTAGTGTGCCCCCAGTCATGCCATAAGCATGCATGGAATGTTCCTAGCCAATGAGGAGGAGCCAGTTGTCTCTGTCACATGTAGGTCATGATGATCAAATATTCCCTCACGTGTGATATACGTGGGATTTGCAGCCCACGCACACACTCTCATGCATTTCCTAAAGCACGCGCTCTACCAGATGTCCACTATCGACCATCTGTCACTGATCTATGATCCATTGTGAAAGAAATACCTGCCATGTTGGGAGACCTTATCTCATCATCCTCTTCATTAGGCAGGTCGAGGATGAGGGTATATATGTCGTAGGATAAAAGATATGAGGCACTTTGACTGAACCCAGAAGACGAGGCCAAGATCACCTGCGAGTTAACCCGATCCGAGTCCTTGGCCGAGTCATAACTCATCCGAGTCCTTAGCCGAAGACGGGGTCGTGGGGTCAAGGATGAGTCAACCCGATTCGAGTCCTTGGCCGAGTCATAACTCATCAATATAGACAGATTGGTGCCGGTCGGCTATGGTCGAGGTAATCCATGTCTTGGACGGGTCTACACTTGGCATATCAATCACCCCATAGCCCTTAGTCTCTGACTTGAGGAAGAGGCTGAGGGGTAATAATGTTTGGAGATGTTGATGGCAGTTATTAAGGAGACGCGTGGCAATAATCAAGTAGACTACATATTTGATGCGATAGCTGTCATAGTTCTCATAGGGCTGCGTGTGATCGAGGCATAATTGACGGCTAATACGCTTAGGGTTTTGTGCATTAAATGATGAGGCACCTTGAAACTTGTGCATAATTATTTTATGATATTTAAATATAAAAACCTTTTCATTTATCTTTCTTCTCTTGTGCGCGCGTTTACTTCTCTCGAAGCTTTATGTTCCATATCTCTCTCTTTCCTCCACTGTCCAAGCTTTTTCCGATGACTTTTCTAAGTCCTCGGTGATCGTCAGTCCGGTTACACCCTCCAGTTACTTCCCTTCATCTTTCCATGCTAACATTTCCATTGATTTTTTGCCATTTTAAGTTGTGGAATTTTGTGACGACTGGTTTGGGTACTCGGCAGTGGTTTTGGGTAGATACAAGGCCGTTTGAGGGCTGACTTTGGGAATTCTATAGGTTTGGTAGTAAATTAGGATTTTTCCCAACTAGTTCTGGTTTTACTATTCTCTTAAGACTTTCTTGATCAAACTTCGGTAGTGCTCTGTTCGTCTTCTTCGGTGAAGTCCAAACATATTCTTGGACTATTCTTGCTGAAACTGTTCATATTCCCATTTCAATCTTTTAGTTAAACCTAGCCAATACTTTAATTGTTTGTCCTTTAACCCCCTACATACCTAAATGTAGGTTCGGCCCATTTGATGCTAAGGAAGTTGTATGCATTAGCAGAGGAGTTTCTCACCCTGAGTGAAAGGTGTTTTCTGGAGATTCATAGGGTAGAGGAAGAGGACGAGGCTAGGCATAGAGCCGACCCCCACTGGGTACGACCCATTTTCCTAATTCCCTCGTCCACTAAGGTTCCCAGCTCGTCCTCCGATCAAGCCGAGGATAGGGATTTCAAAGAGACGATGAGAGAATCATAATCCCGGACTTCATCTTCTAGTGAAGCTAAATCGTCTGGTCAAGGCGACTCTTTTATTCACGTCATCTCTAATAGAGACAAGTCAACTGTTAATCCAATTATGACTGCTCATGAATTTCATGAGAGGTTCCCAGATGGGGCTCTTGACCCTGAGGAAGTCAATGGTGAGGCCAACTCCGAGGCTGAGGATCCATTTGACACTTTTTATGATGGGTTTTTCGTCTCTACCGTCAAGGAGACTGGTCTTGTTTTATGGAGACACTCGTAAGGCATTAAACCTGATGTTTTTATGAGGGTCCCGGACAAGGACGAGGACGAGAAAGTATTCTAAGGTCGTAGGGGAGAAATTATAGTTTACAATCAGACGTTCAAGGTCGGCGTCAGATTACCTTTTCACCGTGCCATCCGAGCTATCTTATCTGCCCTAGGGGTTGCACCTTCCCAGCTGACCCCCGATTCTCGGAGAATCATCCTTGGGTATGTCTCTTTATGGAAGAATACCTTTACAGACGAGCCTTCAGCCAAGCTTTTTACAGTATACTATAACATCTCGTCTTCAACCAATCAAGTCGGCTATTTTCATTTAGGGGCCAAAAAAACAGACAAAAATATTATTCAAGTGGCCCAAACATCAAATCATTATTTGAAGCAAAGATTCTTCTTCGTCTATGGGGCCTGGGAATTCTCAGTCGAGGCTAACTAAGGTGAGGACGAGCATAGAGTTCCAAGTGCCCGGGCTAACCCTTCCATGATGGTGTAGTTGGACCCCGACCTCAGCCTTGAGGAACGGGATGTAGTTGACTATCTGAGGAATCAGGGGAACGGGGGTGCCCTTCCTAAATTTGAGGATCTCATGGCCCCTAAGTATTTTGAGGAAACCAATCTGGGGGTTGGCCCCCTGGACGAACAATGTGAGTTACTTGAACCCTAATCTTCCATCGTCTTCTGACATTATTTCTAATCACTCTCCTTTTTCTTTGCAGATCATCCTCCTAACATTTCAGTCGAGGTCTGGAATATGACGGCTCCTAGTCTTCTACCTGGCTTGGACAAGAAAAGTAACAAACAGCCCGTCAAAAAATCAGCAGCTGGGGGGCCGAGCCAACCTGAGGTCACTCATAAAAGGAAAGAATTCATAGCCCCCAAAGACACTCGACCTGACCCACAGATGAGGCAGAGGGTTGGCACTGTAGAGACTGCTTCTGGATCTTCTCCATCCTTTGAATTTTTTGGGGCAACCAATCTAGCCTATCTGAAGGTTAGTCATAGTTCTTTGATCACCAGCCTCTCGACAGCAAAGGTTGCCATGCTTGTAGTCCCCTCAGAGGCCGACTATGAATTCTCTAGGAAAATGCCTTTTGCAAAGGTTTATGCTTTTGGTCTTCACCACATGCCACAAGTATCTACCTCAAACTTTCCTAGGTTGTCTCATCTCATAATATTTGTTATTTTATCTTATCCTAACTTCTTAATTTTTGCAATTTGTATGCGCCCTTACCTCGATAACCAAGTGGATGGCTGAAAATCAATAAAAACTTCAAGACACCGATAGGGCAATACAAGCTGAAGTTTGACCAGAAACTAAAATTGAAGGAGCGCAGGACCGATCACAAAAAAGCCATCGAAGATTTGAATCTGGAGCACAGCAACTAGATTAAAGAGAAGGATAATGCCTCTAAAGATAAGGACAAAGCTCTGCAGGCCCAAACCATTAAGTTCCAGACTGGTCTTACTGCCAGTGTACAAAAGGCCAAAGACACGGCCATTGAAGCCTATAAGGCTTCAGATGAATTTCAAGGCTTCGCCCTGGAATCAGTAAGTTTGTTGATGCTGTCTCATCCATTCGCCCGCGCCTGACATTGGGACCCCCTCTTCACCGAGGCCTTATCATATGTTGAGTCATCGGCTGCTGCCGAGGGAGAAGGGACGTCCGCTGCCCCCATGATGAAGCAGATAATGTCAATACTGAGATGATGGCTACAGTCGGGGATGATGCTGAGATGAATATCAATGCTGAGCTGACTAATCCCAACGCTGAGCCGACTCAGTAAGGTGGTCGCATGTGGCTGATACCCTTTATTTTTTAATTGTCCCCCTTTTGTTTTGGGAAAACTTCTGAACTTATTTTCGAACTTATTCAAGCTTATCCTCGTATTTGAGCAAGAATGAATGATACTTACTCTCATTATTTATGAATTGTCTTTGCTTGCTTGTGTGACTTCGTCTGATGTTTTAATCAAGTAAACACAATTGAAACAGTTTAAAATCTTGAAACCACCAAGTATAAATGAGTATTCACCATCGTCTCATCTTTTAATGAGACAAAATGCTAATTTTTGAATTCAACAAATTATGTTGTTTGGATCACAAGTCCCCTCTCATCATTTTGAGAGTGTGTGGATGAGAGTCGTCTCGTCCATACACTATCCTCTCGGCCGAGAGAGTTCTTCCACCAAATAATTGATGTTTAATACGAAACACAACTAAGTGATTTTTAAATTCAAACTCACCAAATTATGGTGTTTGCATCATAAGTCCCCTCTCGTCATTTTGAGAGTATGTGGATGAAAGTCGTCTCGTCTATACACTATCGTCTCGGTCGAGCAAGTTCTTTCACCAAATTAATGATGTTTAATCATGAACCATAATAAAGTGATTTTTAAATTTGAATTCACCAAATTATGGTGTTTGCATCATAAGTCCCCTCTCGTTGTTTTGAGAGTGTATGGATGAGAGTTGTCTCGTCTATACACTGCTGTCTCGGCCGAGAGAGTTTCTTCCACCAAATAAATGATGTTTAACATGTTCCCCCTCTCGATGTTATCGAGAGTCCATGAACTAGGTTGACCCTATCTGGACTGTCATGTCACCGAGAGTAAGTAAGAGTTAATTCACCACGAATGGTTCTGTAGCTTAGGGTGGAATAATACATTCAATCTAAAATCATTCAAATAACAAAATAAGAGAGAACACTTGGAAATTTTTCATTCATAATCTGATTCTCATATATATAGACAAATGAAACTAATACAAAACTCTCACTGATAGTACTTTTTTTGAGATAGTTAGCATTCTATAGATTGGAGAATGTCTCTCCATCTAAGTTCTCCAGCCGATACGTTCTTGAAACCACCTCTTCAATCACCCGGTAAGGACCATTCCAGTTAGGATGAAGCTTATTGGGTTTCTGCCAAGTCTTCTTTAGAACTAGATCTCATACTACTAACGGTCGGACCTTTACTCTCTTATTATAAAACTTTTTTATTCTTTACTTATAGGCAGCTTGCCTAACCTCAGTATCTTCTCTTCGTTCTTCTATAAGATCCAAATCTAATCTTTTTTCTGCCATATTCTCCCTTGGGTCATATGTTTGGACCCTGTGAGTTGGGAGATGAATTTTTGTCGGCACCACAGCCTATGAGCCATAAGCTAGCATAAATGGAGTTTCTCCCGTTAGTGTCCTCTCTATCATCGTATATGCCCATATGATGACATACACCTCATCAATCCATCTCCCTTTGGCATCTTCTAACTTTTTCTTGATTCCATCAAGAATTATTCTGTTCATTACCTTTGTCTGCCCATTAGCCTGGGGTCGGCCTGAAGTTAAAAAGAATTATTTGATGCCGACTCGCTCAGAGTAATTCTTGAGGGAGATGTTCTTAAACTACATTTCGTTATCAGAAATTAAAGTGTCAGGCAGGCCATACCTACAGATAATGTTCTTCATGATCGTGATCATCGCCTCTACCTCCATCCACTTCGAAAAATAATCAATTACTACAATTAAATAGCGGTAATTATTCACAGCCCTCACCAATGGTCCTACCAAATCAATCCCCCAAACTACAAATGGCCAGGGGGAAGTGATAGAAGTCAGAGGCTGATGAGGTTGATGGGTAATGGTGGTAAACCTTTGACATTTTTCACACTTCTTCACATAAACAGCTGCATCCTTAGCCAGTGTCGACCACCAGCATCCCTGAGTGATGATCCTCTTCGCTAATGGCCTTCCTCCTATGTGACTGGAGCAAGATCCTTCGTGCATATCCTTTAAAATATACTCTACCTCATATGAATGGACACATCTGAGTAGGGGAAGTATGAACCCTTTCTTTTATAGGATGTCTCCTATGATGGAGAACTTTGCCGCTTTGTATCTTAGTTTCTTCTTCTCGGCTTTTGAATCCAATAATTCTCCATCTCGGATGTACTGGATGATAGGGTCCGCCCAAGAGTCTCCCATATTCAAGCTCAAGCAAAATTCCACGGTGCTCTCTTTCTCTTCAATGGTCGACCGATGTAAGATCTCTACCGGTACTGTCCTTCGAATTTCTATCCTTGTGGTGAAAGCTAGTCTTTCCAAAGCATTGGTTCGGTTATTATCTATCCTAGGTATCATCTTAACCTCTTTAAAATGCTTTAGTGATGTTTTTACCCTTCCAACGTATTTTGCCATTCTATCGTCCTTGGCCTCATATACTCCTAAAATTTGATTCACAGTTAATCTGGAGTTGCAATGAACCAAGAGATGGTCAACATTCAGTGGTCTAGCAATGTAAAGTCCTGCTAGTAGGACTTCGTAATCTGACTCATTGTTGGAGGCTTTAAAATTAAACCTTAGAGCATATTTAATACCAGTCCTATCTGGGGCTGATACAATCAAACCTGCTCCACTTTTGGCCTCATATGAAGATCCATCAACGAATAAATTCCACACAGTACCATATTTGGAAAAATTACCCTCTTTTAGGGTACCATACTTGAAGAGGTACCTCTCTTCCTCATTCTCATATACCTTATTCCTTGT
This sequence comes from Sambucus nigra, assembly GCA_949130495.1. Classification (NCBI taxonomy): domain Eukaryota; kingdom Viridiplantae; phylum Streptophyta; class Magnoliopsida; order Dipsacales; family Adoxaceae; genus Sambucus; species Sambucus nigra. Next base: position 383,339,146 of record OX422224.1, read on the forward strand.
CGAACTCATCTCGGCCTCGGTCGAGGGGAGACATACTCTTCTTTCTGGCTCACAAGCTGGAGTTTTAATCTCTTTTGTGTCAGGCCTCGTCCCATGTGAACTCGACTACGAAATCAGTAAGGGTTTACCCCTTGATGGTCGTTCTTGGCTGGTAGATGGTATCAAACTCCCCCAACTCTATTGCTCGGGCCATCAACCTACTCGATTTCTCAGGTTTATAGATGACCTGTCTGAGAGGAGAGTCGGTGAGGACGACCATGGTATGTGCCTGGAAGTACGACTTCATCTTCCTTGAGGCATGGATTAAAGCATAGGCCAGCTTCTTCATTTGGGGATATCTCTGCTCACACCTCTGGAGGGCATTACTGTTAACGTACATTGGCTCCTATACTCCATCCTCGTCTCTAACAATGGCAGCACTAATGGTTGATTCTGACACTGCTAGATACAAATACAACTTTTCTCCCTGAGCTGGTGTTGACATTAGGAGTGGAGAACCGAGGTAGGTCTCCAATTCTTGAAAGGCCTTTTTACACGCCTCGTTCCACCCAAAAGCTTTTCTGAGCACCTTAAAGAGAAGAAGTCACTTATCGGTAGCTCTAGACGTAAACTTGTTCAATGCTGCTACCAGTCCAGTTAACCTCTGCACATTTTTTATTGTTGTTGGAGTATTCATCTCCATTAGAGCTTTAATCTTCTTAGGGTTTGTACCCCTTTAATTCACGATAAAGCCCAAGAACTTGCCTTCCCCCACGTCGAAGGTATACTTAGGGGGTTGAGTTTCATCCTGAACTCGTTCTTAGTATCAATAGTTCGTTTAAGGTCAGCCACATGAGTGTACACCTTAAGACTCTTCGTCAATATATCGTCGACGTAAACCTCCATCATTTTCCCAATCTGCTCCTCAAACATCTTATTGACCAATCTTTGATATGTTGCCCCGAAATTCTTCAACTCGAAGGGGGTGACATTGTAACAATAGGTCCCTTGTCAATTATAAAAGATCTATTCTCAGCATCGATCAGATCCATGAATATCTTATTATATCCTGAGTAGGCATCCATAAAACTCATTAACTCATGGCCGACAGTGGCGTCAACCGTTTGATTTATCCATGGCAGGGGAAAGCTATCTTTGGGATAAGCTTTGTTCATATCTGTAAAATTAACATACATCCTTCACTTGTCGTTAGCTTTGGGTACGATGACTACATTTGCTAACCACTCAGGGTATATGACCTCCCTAACGAAGTCGGCCTTTTTTAACTTTTTGACCTCTTCTCGGATGACATTATACTCCTCACGAGAGTAGATTATCCTTCTCTATCTTATCGAATTTGCATCCTTGGCCACATTGAGCTTATGGCAGAGGACTTTTGGATCGATGGCGGGTATATCTTCATGTCTCCAAGCAAATATGCTTTGTCTACTCTTCAATAGTTTGACCAACTCTTCATTGATCTCCTTCTTTAGGGCTTTACCGATTTGGTCAATTTTTTTCGGCTCGTCCTTATTGAGGACGATGGATTCTACCTCCTTAGTGGACTCACCCTTCTTTAGTTTAATCTCATCACTGGGTCTAAAGTATCAATGTTATAAGTTATTATGGCCCTTTCATATGCCTCCCTCTCCTCAGTCAAGTTAAAGTAGTATTCACATGCCTCAACCTGGTCACCCTGAACTTCCCCTACCCCATACGAAGTCAGGATTTTAATTATCTAATGAAATGTTGAGGGCACGACCTCGAACTCCTTGAGGGCTACCCATCCCAGAATTACATTGTAGGCCGAGTAGACGTTCTCATCCATGACAAATAAGTTGATCTTCTTCGTGAGGCATTTTGGCCAGCTGTTTCCCATTTTAACCTTCATTTTATAAATTCCTAATGGATGCACTTTCTCACCATTGAAATCAATGAGAGGTTAGTGATACGGGATCAATCTCTTCTTGCTCAGCCCTAGACCTTTGTAGCAGTCCCAAAACATTACATCGGCTGAGATACCACCATCAACTAATATCCTAAGAACCTCATACCCATGGAGCAGGCTGGTAATCACCAATGGGTCATCATGTGGGGCTAATATCCCCTTAAAATCCAGTCTAAAGAAACCAACAATCAAAGTATTCAAATCAACTTTAGTTTTTTTTACCTTATTCGGTTCAACCCCTGTCGAGTGCACGTTTTTGGGTTTTAAAGGAAGAACTTTAGCCTTTGCCACGTAAGCTTTTCTCTTAGAGATCTCTTCCCCCTCCAGTAAGTCCTTCGTAGATCATCTTAAATCCAAAAGAAATTTTATGGAGCTAACCCTTAAAATCTGTGGTTCGAGGTGGTAAGTCAGGGTCAGCTTCGTTATCATCGTTTGAGTCATCCTCGTCTCGATTGGCTGGAGCATCAGGCCTACACTTATCATTCCTCCTCTTTCGAGTGTCGTCTCGGTCACCCTTTAAACTGCTCTTATCAATATACTTTCTTCATATGCCATCTTTCAGCATTTTCTCAATCTCGTCCTTGAGAGTGAAACATTAGTCTGTCGTATGGCCATGATATTGGTGAAACTCACACCATAAATTCTTGTTCCTCTTATGAGGAGGAGCCTTCAACTTCTTGAGCCATCTCAGAGACCGACCATTCTTTATCTCATTCCAAATATGCTCACAACTGACTGTTAGAGGGGTGTAGTCAACGAACTTGTCTTTCGTCATCCTCTTCTTACTGTCCTTATTCTGTTTTAGAACTTACCCCCGTTGTTTGTTCCCTTCTCATCTTTTCCTTTGGAAGATATTGCCTCATTCGCATTCATGACCTTCCCCGTCGTAGCTAAGAGTTCGGCCATAGACTTTGGGGGATCTTTGGTAAGCTTCTAAAGTAGCTTTCCTTTCTTCAAACCTCCCATCAGGTTGATCATGGCAATACTCTCTTCGTAATCTTCAACCTCTAATTTCCCCTTATTGAAGTGATCTATGTACTCCCTCATATTTTTATTCTTTCCCTGCTTCATATTTAACATGTGTGTTGTCTTCTACTGGGCCTTACTCTAAAGCAAAAGTTGTGTATAAATCTCTCTACTAGCTGTTTCAAATTCTCTATTGAGTTATTAGGGAGTGACTTGAACCACACATGGGAAGCACTAATAAGTGTGCTAAAAAAGACCTGACACCTCATCTCGTCTGAGAATGAATAGATATCAACAGCTGATTGATACATCTCCACACGGTGTACTAAATTAGTGCTCCCATCATACTTGGGTGTGACTACCGACGGCTTGAATTCAGTTGGGGTTGGATAACTCACGATCTTGGCCACAAAGGGTGAGCCTTCATTATATCCCCTCTCCAAAGGGTCTCGGCTCTTCAACATGTTCCCTATTTTATCCTCCAAACTTTGAATGGAATCATTACAAGGCCTCTCGGCCGCAGCTACAGCTTGGGCCACATTCTCTCCAACCCCCTCTCTACCAGCTGGCCGAATTGAGGGCTCTCTGGCAGCTGTCCTCTGTTGGCTATTCACCTCTCATTATTCCTCATCTCGGCCTCTAAGAGGTCGATAATCATCACCTCTGTCATTCATTCTAAAACCATTGATACTTCAAGACATGGAAAGGCGGCTTCTCGAGTCATCTACCACTGGGCCTAGCCTATCAAAGGTCGATCCTCTATTTAGTCTGTCCAAATCTAATGCCCTTGGCCTACACTCTCGCCTCAGCCTGCCGCTACATCCTCGATTGGGCTTAATTAGTCACACGGTGCCTCTAAAAATCTGGTAAGGCTCTAACCATTCTCTATCATCCTCATCATCATACTATTCATCCTCATCATCCGGGCACTCCTGACCGGCCTCCCCAGGCATAAACGCCTAGGGTTATCCATGTCTTTATGCCTTTACTGAGGAGGAAATCTTTGAATGGGTCCTAGGGTGGTCCCCTGGTCGCTGGATCTTGAGCGCCTTCACTAGCGATAGAAGTTATCATCTCATCTCTGGCTCCGACGGGTTTAACCACCATATTCTGACTAAACGCAACAAGAGTGGCCTACATTTGTCATTGATTTTCCACGAAGGAGCGCAGGGCCACCGCCACCTCAGTCATTTCTGATTGAGGTGGGCCTTGGCTAGTACTGGATCCACCTATAGTAGGAGAAGCTAATGCTATTGAAGAGTTATAGTGACTGAAAAAACCAAGTGACTGAAAGTGAGATGGATTAACTAAAAGTGAGTTAGAACTCAAACCAGAGCTCTTTCAATGGTGGTTTAAGCTCAACCAAGTGTGAGTTTGGACCACAACCAGAGAATTTGGTGGAGTAGCTATAGATGAAGGGAAGAAGATTGTTATCTTATTCCCACATACGACGTCAGATTGATGATACCAAAAATGGTATCACCAAATCAATATGATAAGTAAGCCCAAACTAGCACAATAAAAGCGTAAGAATAGGTATGAAAATATAGAAAGAAATGGGGTAAAGGAGAAGATAACACCAGATATAAGTGGTTTAACCTTTAGAGGGCATACGTGCACTGTGAGTGTGTGAGAAATCCACTAAATATGGGCTAAAATGGCCTTGGGATACAAGAACTCAAGCTTTCTCTCTCTACTGTGTCGTTGATAAAGTTTCAGCTAGGGTTCACAATAATCGATCACTTACAATGATGTAGAAGACAAGTATTTATAGTGCTTGGGGGTGTAGTGTACCCCCCAGTCATGCCATAAGCATGCATGGAATGTTCCTAGCTAATGAGGAGGAGCCAGTTATCTCTATCACATGTAGATCATGATGATCAAACATTCCCTCACGTGTGAGGGAAATGTTATAACGGTTTTGATATATGTGGGATCTATAGCCCACGCGCACTGATTCGTATCATATATTGCATATTTTTGCCCGTTATCTTTATGCATTCTAGCACTTTTACGGTCCTTAATGCCTATATTTATGCTCATTAACCAGACAACCTTGGATTTGGATATATACATGTTTTACAGGGGTTAATTGTGCTTTTATAGGTATTGGAACTCTAAAAGTGAGGATCCGTTGCATTTCGGAGAAGTTTTGTCGTCGGATGATACTTCAAGGGCCTTTTAGTCAATTCACATTTCTTTTCCATCTCATGGAAATTCCACGGATGCGTAGTTCGTTGAGTTAGCAACGCGTGGCCGTAAACGGTGCGTCGTTTGGAGTTCGGACGAAGAAGATATGCCCGTTTCTGTTATTGACCTTTTCCCCCTCTTCATGGACCAAGCTTGGCTGAGAAACAGAGTACCGGTCGACCGCGTCCCTGGGACCGGTCGACCGCGGTTTGGTATTTTGCCGTGGGAAGGAGACAGTAGGCTTTTGCCTGAGGGACCGGTCGACCGTGCCCCTGCGACCGGTCGACCGGTTATGCCAAATATTTTGAGATCTCTCCCTTTCTTTTCTTTTTGCTTTTCTTTTCCTTAACTTTTCCCACTTACTATAAATAGGTTTTTTGTTGTAATAATCAGATATACTTAGTTTAGAATAGTTGTAGAGAGTTTTTAGCTTAGGGTTTGTGGTATTTGAAGAGTTTGGCTTTGATTCTTCTTGGTTTGACACCCAATTGGATTGTAAGTTACACTATTCATCTTCCCTACCATTTAATATAGTTGTTTTTCCTTATATTCTTGCTTTCTAGTGTAATTTCCATGCTTTCTAAATTAGATTTACATGCTTGATTTCATCGCTCTCTAGTGTAATTTTATCGCGTTTAATTATCGCTTTCTTCACCGCGTTTTTAATATGCTTTCAAGGTAATTTAAATTAGGTTGTGTTTGAATTGAACTCACTCGAGTTGACGCGTTGCTTTGCTTTGGTGATGGCGTTTACGGGTCTATTTCGGGTGCGTTGTTCTAGTTATTGCGCCTAGGAGATTTGACGGGGCATATCATGTATGTTCCGTCCTTATGACCTTGCGTGCCCAATTTTCGGGATATTTGTTGACGCCAAAATCTTATTAGGCTTTTATGCGAATTTAGGGGCGTGACAACCCTTGGTTCAATTAACTGTCGAAATGAGACGCATTTGTAATAACTCGTCAACCCATGTAACCATTTTATACTAATTAACTCGGGTGAGGGATATTCGATGCAACCTATAGTTTTTACTTGCTTTCTTAATCTAGCTTTATTTTCCCTCGCCTAGATTAAACATTTCCCTTTTTGTATCTTTTCCCTTTTTGTGTATAATCATCTTTTACACTTTTATTTAGGAATATTAAACCTTATAAATTCTAGCAACTCGTCTCTGTGAATTTTCGATACCCGACTTACCGCTATACTCACCCGTTGAGTGTAGTCGTAATTTAGGTTTTTGTATAGTTCAGATGAGCCGAATTCAAAACGACTGGTGCGTAGGTGAGTCTCGCGCCGCGTTAAAACTGTGTCTATCAAAATGGCACCGTTGTCGGGGAGTGTTTTGTTTTATATTGTAATTGTCTTATTATTTCATAGTATTCTTTCTTTGTATTTGTATTCTTTCTTTTAACCTTTTTTGCAGGACTTCTACACTTGAGTGCCTAGAAACGCTTAAATTTTCCTATCGCACATTGCTTTGTGGAATTTGTCATCTCGATCCTTTGTTGGGGTAAGCATGTCTTATTCCAATCCTTTCGGTAATCATTATGATAATTCTCAAACTCCCCGTACTCCTATGACTTTTGGTCAATACTTAGAGTCCCAAAAAATTACAAATTCAAAAATGACTTTGGGCGAGTATTACAAAAGTCAAGCTTTGGAGTGCGTATATTTTGAGGATGATGATAATGATTTTGGGCCTTTACCTCCTTATAATAGGAATTTTGAAATGAATTGCAATAGTTTTCAAAATTCCTATAATAATGAGTTTAACTTTAGTGCCGATAATGATTTTCAAACTCCTCATTTTCAAGCATCCGCACCTCGGCCTATGACTTTCGACGAGGGTTTGCTTATGCTTGAGAACGAGAGGTATAAAGAATGTTATCGGGAAGAACATCTTTGTTGGGAGCAAGACTTGTATTTATTATTCGAATCCGAAAACGATTTCTCTTTCGAGACTTTTGAAGCCGAGGAATGTTTTGAACCAATTGAGGACTTTGTGCCTACTTTGGAACAAACCATTCGTCACTTGGTCCATCTTGTAATTGAGAATGAAAGCGAGGATGAAATGGATGGAGTATCTATTTGCAATGAGATGATTTCTTCTTTGGATCCCAAAGAAGAAAGTTTCATTAAAAATGATCCTATATCCTTTGAAATTCCAACTTTGAGTGATAATAACTCATCTCTTGAGTTTGAATTTCTTTCCTCCCCATCTTCATTCTCCACTATCACATCGTCACAAGTACCCGATGAATCGGTACCGAACTTTAAAACGTTCAACCCTTTCACCGTCGAGGAGTACTTGCTCGAGTTGTTTTCCATGAAGGCATCTTTGCCCTCATGTGCGCCACCTCCCATTCCGCTTGCTAAATCTTTGGGAGGAAATTCAGTTTTTTTTTTGTCCCCTTGTATATTTGTCACCCGTCCTATCCAAATCCCCCATCCTCCCTCCCAAATTTTTAATTGGGGATGGTTCACCTTTTCCACCACCCACATGCCTTCCGTTGTTCAAACGGAATTCATATTTTTCGGAAGGCATGCTTGTGTGTGAGGGTACACCAATTATCCTCCAAAGTCAAATCGTTTTTGCGGTGGACCCCCAGTTATTTAAACTTCTAGTGTACAGTTAGTGTGAAGCCTAAATAGTAAGTTGTATATAGTTATCTTGTTGTTCTTCCTTTCTTTTTATTTTAGTCTAGTGTAATTAGTTAACTTTTTGTTATTTATTTTTGCTATGCTCGGTACTAACTTGTTTTGTAGATTCATCGGACTCGCACTTTCCGGAGATCGCTCCATTTTGGGCAATATCGCTCTTTTCCTCTCTTAACTTGGTTTTTAATTAACATTGAGGACAATGTCAGGTTTTAAGTTAGGGGGTGTGGGATATTCTATCCATTCATTGGTAGTGTCCATGTTTTTGCTCACATGTTACTTACTTAGTATGCTTTTCTTAGAAAAAATTCAAAAATTTCAAAAATATTTTCTTTCTTTTGTCTCCTTTATTGGGCATTTTGCCTTTGTTTCCGATGATAAATTTCAATAATTGCCCGATCCAATAGACAACCCAATGATGCATGTCCTCGATTTTAGAAGCTATTAGACTTTAGTCTCAATTATTGATATTATGAATAACTTCATGAATTAAACTTTAATCCCACGAGCACATGCACTTTTATTGTTCTATTAATTTGGTTTAATATTTTTATAACTCGGTAATCTTTTGTTGCATTGCATATACTTACACCGAGTAAGCTTTGTACCTTTCGTCGTTTGTGAGTGTATACACCATTATTTTCTCATTGAAAATGTTGAATTCGTTAGTAATCTCTTTATTCTTTCATTGACCGTTCATTAATTGAGTTCATTCCTGAAACGTGTCACTTGAGCATGGTTTTCATGTATTGTTGACTCGAGAATTGCGTAAACTTTTTGAAATGATCATAGGCCATCTTTGTATATCACGCATATGACCTGGACCTCACCTTTTATATGTTCCTTAGTCAATCCACTTGAGCCTAAATAATAGCCTTTCGTTTCATAACCCAAATTCCATAACCAACTCCCAATTGGAGTTTTAGCCCATACATACACCTTCCTTACCTATGTTTGGAATGTTACTTGGGATTGAATGATGTTGTTATAATGTCGGTTGCAATTTAGGCATATGAGAGTTTGGTAAGTAAAGAAAAAGAAAGTAGTGAAAAAAGTGAAAGAAAAATAGAAAGAAAAAAGCAAAAAAAAAAAAATATGAAAAAGAAGGAGAAAGTTGTAAATGTTGTATATAATTCGAATAAGATTTATATTTATTGCCGTTTTGGAACTTGTTTTCTAATTTTGATATTGCTCGCATTTTCCCATTATCTCGAGTTTTCATTCCGAACACTTTGAATCCGTACATGCATTCCTTCATTTCGAATCCTAGCCATACCTACATTACAACCCTATACAAGTCATATGTGATCTTAGGTGCAAATGCATTTCATTCCTTTAATGTGCGGTATCCTTTCATTGAGATTATAGTTTTTCAGTTTATATATAGCGTTCTTCATTTGTGACATGTGTGCGTCCTAGTTTCCATTTACATTTACTCTTTATGCCCGCATGTTCCGTGTGTTACCTCCCTGTTTCGAGCGAATTAGCTTGATGAGTGTAATTCCCGTGAGGATTTAATGTATGCTTGCTTTAATGTTTATCCGGTTTATATAAGTTTTTGCCAAATAACACTTTGCATGTGCTCGCTCCCCCTGCCACATTTTAAGGTTTCAATTCTATGAGGTGCATTATATAATGTTAATGATTTGGACTTTTATTTGAATTCATTCACTTTGCTAATAATTCGTATGAAATCTTTTTCGCCATTATTGGGCTTATCGCATGTTGATTTGGGCATATTTTGAGGAAACCATGTGATGTTTGTGGGTATCATCCCTGAAAACCCTCACGAGACTACACTCGTCTACTAGGGTGACCTAGGGGTTTAATGGGTTATTGCATATGCTAAATGCAATCGTGTTCCCTACGAAAGTGGCATTTATATTTTGATGCATATATACGTCTTGTACCGCTTTCTGTGGACTGGTTTTGTTTGTTTCATTACTAGGGACTAGCAATGTTTAAGTTAGGGGGTGTGATTCGTATAAAATATTGCATATTTCTGCCCGTTATCTTTATGCATTCTAGCGCTTTTACGGTCCTTAATGCCTATATATATGCTCATTAACCATACAACCTTGGATTTGTATATATACATGTTTTGCAGGGGTTAATTGTGCTTTTGTAGGTATTGGAACGCTAAAAGTGAAGATCCGTTGCATTTCGGAGAAGTTCCGTCGTCGAACGTTACTTAAAGGGAATTTTAGTCAATTCACATTTCTTTTCCAGCTTATGGAAATTCCACGGATGCGTAGTTCGTTGAGTTAGCATCACGTGGCCGCAAACGATGCATCGTTTGGAGTTCGGACGAAGAAGATATTCCCGTTTCGGTTATTGACCTTTTCCCCCTCTTCATGGACCAAGCTTGGCTGAGAAACAGAGTATCGGTCGATCGCGTCCCTGGGACCGGTCGAACGCGGTTTGGTATTTTACCGTGGGAAGGAGACAGTAGGCTTTTGACTGCGGGACCGATCGACCGGTTATGCCAGACATTTTGAGATCTTTCCTTTTCTTTTCTTTTTCTTTACTTTTTCCTACTAACTATAAATGGGTTTTTTGTCGTAATAATCAAATATACTTAGTTTAGAATAGTTGTAGAGAGTTTTTAGCTTAGGGTTTGTGGGATTTGAAAAGTTTGGCTTTGATTCTTCTTGGTTTGACAGCCAATTGGGTTGTAAGTTACACTATTCATCATCCCTACCATTTAATATAGTTGTTTTTCCTTATATTCTTGCCTTCTAGTGTAATTTCCATGCTTTTTAAATTAGATTTACATGCTTGATTTCATCGCTTTCTAGTGTAATTTTACCACGTTATTTATTTCTTTCTTTACCGCGTTTTTAATATGCTTTCTAAGTAATTAGGTTGTGTTTGAATTGAACTCACTCGAGTTGACGTGTTGCTTTGCTTTGGTGATGGCGTTTACGGGTCTATTTCGGGTGCATTGTCCTAGTTATTGCACCTAGGAGATTTGACGGGGCATATTATGTATATCCCGTGCTTACGACCTTGCGTGCGCAATTTTCGGGATATTTATTGACGCCAAAATCTTATTAGGCTTTTATACGGATTTAGGGGCGTGACAACCCTTGGTTCAATTAACTATCGAAACGAGACGCATTTGTAATAACTCGTCGACCCATGTAACCATTTTATACTAATTAACTCGGGTGAGGGATATTTGACGCAACCTATAGTTTTTACTTGCTTTCTTAATCTAACTTTATTTTTCCTCGCCTAGATTAAACATTTTCCTTTTTGCATCTTTTTCCTTTTTGTGTATAATCATCTTTTACACTTTTATTTAGGAATATTAAACCTTGTAAATTCTAGCAACTCGTCTCTGTTGATTTTCGATACCCGACTTACCGCTATACTCACCCATTGAGTGTAGTCATAATTTAGCTTTTTGTATAGTTCAGGTGAGCCGAATTCAAAAAAACCGGTGCGTAGGTGACTCTCGCGTCGCGACAAACCCTGTTTATCACGCACACTCTCACACGTTTCCCAAACCACACGCTCTCCCAACTGTCCACTATCGACCATCCGTCCTGGCTGATGCCCAGTCACCAATCAATAATCCATTGTGGAAGTAACACCTTCTATGCTGGGAGACCTCATCCCACCATCCTCGTCCTGAGGCAGGCTAAGGACGAGAGTATGTAATTTATAGGATAAAAGATGTGAGGCACATTGACTAAACCCCGAGGACGAGGCCGAGATCACCCGTGAGTGGTCTCTGGGGCGAGTCCTTGGCTGAGGCATAACTCATCAATATAGACAGATTGGGCCACAGTAATAAAAACATATCTTTCTCCGATATTAAGTTAATTTTAAGTTATCCCAACCCAAACAACCTATATAAGCATGCGATACTAATCCCAATCCCGAAAGATATCTATATTCTCCGCAATCAATTTCTATTTAAGTATTTAATTACTTTAACATTCCCAAGTTATAATTTCAGATGTACATTTCTAGTACAAAGCAAGTTGTTTGGATTTTATTCCTAAAACCATGTATGACGTTTACTTTTAAGTAAAGGTGCGTCAGTTCATTTTGAAATAAGTATCATAATTATGAGATTGCCTTGCATTTATACTAAAAAAAAATTATAGACTTGGCGGTCAATTGTACTTAATAGGAATTCCAGTGAGTTTGGTTTCGCTTGATCACAAGAGATCAAAATTTTAGTTTTAGTACAATTGAATAGTTCACAACCTAGATAGGGACTTAACATCCTATCAAAATAATTGCGGTACAATCCTAGTGGTTTATCTCAAACTACATGAACGTGTATCATGGTTTGAGAACTCATGCGATAGTTCGATGGATGATCATGACTAGTACATCTAAGAATGTATTAAACATGACCACTCATGAGATTTTACGTCTAAGAGTTGTCTGGATTAAAATGATGTAATCTCACACCATTTGCAAAGGGTGCGTGGATTCTTAATCTCAAGAATCATGAGGATTGGAATGCTTACGCAAATTTCACTTTGATTATTATAGGTGCGATATGATTATATATCGAGTCAAATGATCTTCGTACATTAGGTGATAGCCGTCTGAGTAGGTCTAAAATCACAATTCGAAGAAATCTGCGTCCCGGAGATATCTTAGATTGTGATACACCTTGATATACTTATGTGTTTTGCTTCCACTAGTAAACCCCAATAATTGGATTATTATATAATCCTAGTGGAGTAGCAAATAAGTTAAGATTGATAATCAAGGAATTGATTAAAGGTTAGTTAAAATTTATTAGCAAGAAATTGATTTGACCATCGGGTATCGGCAACTTAACATGAGAGGAATCAGATTATATACCATAATCAAATCTACAAATAGACCTATTTATTTCGAGTGATTTAGAGATAATTAAATTAGAGTGTTGTCGTGATTATTTAGTGGAGTTAATTGTGATTAAATAAATAAAGAAAATAATTACGGTAATTGTAATTGGAATTTTCGAGTGTTTATTTGGAAGCCAAATTAATTATTTGTCTCGGGTCCCTAGGTATAGTCCATTGCCCAAGTAAAAGGCATGAAACTCTCTCGAAGCCTAGTTTGGATAAAGCCCATGACTTATAACTATTCATATAAGTGTAAATTAGGGTTTCATGTGAAAGATCTTTCATTGAGGGATTAGAGAGTGATATTAAAAACACTATTCATGTTTTTGTGAAGGGGTGAGGAGAGAGAACGCGATTTCTCTTATATTTCACCATGGTGTCATCTCCAAAAGTGCCCACACACAAGGCTTACTTTGGGTAGATTATATACTAAAATATACGAGATGTTCAGAGATTTCTAGTAAGGTTTTTGGATACCTTCAAGGGTAGTAAGATCTACACCACAATCAACATATTTCTCATCATACGAATCACAATATGATTCGCTGTTATACTATATTCTTGAAACCCTAGGTTTATTCGTTAAACCTTATTTCTAGTTTTCTTTTCAAAGCATGATCTTTTGAAGGGTTTATAGCTTAAATTTTTTTGCATTTTCAAAAGTCAATCCCGATATGTTTTTCAAACAGAGAACCTCAGTTGTAGATTAATCATGTTGTGGAAATGTCCATGTTGTTCAACCTTCAAACCCTAGTTTATGCGTGTTGTATGATTATACAATCTTGTGTATGACATCAAATAACATGGTTTTACAAAGATTCTATGTTTATATCCCTTCCATCATGGTCACATGTATTTTCTTATGTGAATGGACCCTGCGATGGTTTATCCGTAGTTATTTTTTACTTATTGATCCAATATGATTGTAATAATTAGTTTTTTGTAATTATAATTTTATCGTGTATTTGGAGGCATTTGTGAGGTGGTGTAGTGTTTATTTACTGGTAGACTCATGTATTTATATGGGTTTAGGTGTTGTACAAAGTTTGGTGAAGTTCCATAAAGATCCATATGAGTTATGGTCATTTTTGCATGTAATTTGTGAGAAAAATATGATGTTGTCAATCTACAGTGCCAGATCGATTCGAGGACCTATTGGATCGATCCGTAGTAAGGTCGAGTTGATTTGGTGGTAGGTTAGATCAATCCGACGCTGGAGGTCTGATGCGATTTGTTTGGGTTCTTATTATTTGGATTAGTTTTCATAGCGATACTTCTTCCTCATTCTTCCATAACCACAAAAGATTATTTGCTGATGTTTATTACATAAAGAACTACAAGATTCATAGAGGTTTACTTCGAGGAGGATTATTTTTCAGAAAGAAGTCTACTTCGTGTGGGTTTCTTGTTCGTCAAGACTTCTACATCAAGAAGGAGTCTAAGCCATGATATTTAGGGGCATTTTTGTCCTTATTATTTTCTTTTCCTTTTGCAATTATTATTTATATTTGCATGTTATCTCCTTATTATTATATCGCACGCTGTTGTGGGCTGATTAATTGATTAATTAAGAACATCTTTTTTTATTGAACAACATGGATTTAATTTTGAGATCGGTTCATACCACATTTTTTCTCGAAAATCCATTTTATTTATTCTTTTTTAAATTTAATTTAACCAGGTAGATAATTTAAAGGTACAATTAATTTTATGTCTGGGTTTTATTATAATTTAGTAATAGTTTTATTTTTGGAAAATTAATGTAGTGAGATCGGGTAATTTAATTTGTATAAATAAATTGAAAATTTACCAAGGATTTAGTTCGAGTATTTAGAATTGAATAAATAGTTTTTCTAAATTCCCTCAAGTTCAAAATATTAAATGGGAGAGGAGTTTCCACATAAACCCTGCGGTCTCCATTGGTTTTTTAAGAATTATTATGTGATTAATTCTTCACATCAACTAATCCGACCACCCAGCGGATGGAATTAATTAGGGCGTCCGATATTCTTAAAATTCTTAAGTGATAGTTCTTCTAAGAATTGAATGTGAGTGAGTTTGATCCACCAAATGGGAAAAGTTCTTATCAAGTGAATTTCAATTTGAGGAACGAACTGATGGCATATGCTTAAATAAAATTAATTATATTATCCCCAACGGAGTCACTGTCATTAATTGTGGGACCAAAAGATTCCGGCTATTCATTATGTTGGATAAAAGTTTCCTAGATTGTCCGAATAATATAATAGAAAATAAAAACCAGTCTAGTTTAATGTGGGGTAATCTCACTTCATAAGGGAACTAGGATGTCCGAAGGGATTAGTTGTTAATTGGTAGTTAAGTGATGCCACTTTAAAATTTAATCAAATTAACTCTCACGTTTATAAAGAAATTAATTTTTTCAATAATGATTTTATGATTTCAAAAATGAATTCAACCTTTTCTCACCAGTTTAGTCTTACAATTTTAATTGGAATGAGTTTCAAGGACTAAAAATATGATTGGACATTTTTTTAACTTAATGGAAAAAAAACTTTATTTAAATTATAATTCCCATAAATGTTTTAAAATTATGATGTGATTTACTGCTTGCATCATCTCGTCTAGCTAGTTTTAATCACAGAATCATCGTATTTTTAGTTATATGGTAATTCCTTTAAATTAAGTGTTACATGTGTTCGGTCCCCCCAGCGGGGAAGTTCTATATGTGCATGTTTAATTTTAAAGAATTGTCCGATGAGAATTTGTTGAATTATTAACACCTTTGTTGGTTGATGACACTGAATTAAGAATCATATTCATGAAATGATCTTCATTATTTATTGAAATGTTGGTTCTTTGGACTAGATATAGTGGGGAAACCCAAAAACATTTCATAATCCGGGACTGTGAATCATTAGTAGCCAATGGACAGTATTATTATAGAAAAGTGCTTAACTGCTTTCCCGAAAAGGGAAGTGTGAGGTTAAGGCTAAGTATGAGATATAATAGTTTGGGTTAAGAAAGGTTCATATTCCTCGGTAGTAGTGAAATAGCCGAAAGGCAAGTATTCTCACTATAAGTAGGTAGAACTTTTATACTGATGTGTGGGTTTTCATTGCTTTATAAGGAAAAGAACACATGGTGGCTTTTCTTTTAAAACTAAATGCATTATTTATGGCCCGATCTATGACAATCTGATGTGTAGACTCGGGAACGAAAAATTAGGATTCTAACTCGTTGTAAAGATTCCAAGTAATCGGAAAACTACTTAAATGAGGGTTGTTCCTAATTATGGGCAAATAGGATAAGGCAACAGTATAAGCAGTAGGAAATATTTATATATTTTGGTGTAAACATAGAGTTAATGTACGCAAATTATTTTAATGTATTGAGGTTTAAAAAAGTTGGTTTAGAACGCGATGACTCACCTGGACCACCAAGGGGTCAGGAGATCACTCTCTTATGTGCAATAATTTTTTCACAACCCATAATGATGAATAAGGGCATAAAAATACACATAACAAGATGTGGAATTAGATCCAAAGAGATTAATAGGGTTATACCATAAAATAATTAATGTTGTAAAATCATATATTGCCACGAGCTAGAAGATCAACGATCTTAATACTTTAATATTATGTGTCGAATCATAAATAACATTCGATCGTTAACGACAATTAATTCCCCTTACATAATTATCATTTTTGCACCCCTTTGTTCTCAAGGTAAATTAATCACTAAGACTTTTTCTCAAAATAGCTTTCGAGTCATCATCTTTCTTACAAATGATTCAAGGGGATATTTATGGTCTCATCTACTCTTTTAGTGAACCTTTTTAGATATTTTACGGTTTTAATGGATGCATCCACTCGTTGGTCAAACATTTGTTTGTTAACTAATCAAAATTTGGCTTTTTGCAAAATTACTTGCTCAAATAATTAAACTTATAACATATTTTCCTCAACACACTAAATCCATTTATTTAGATAATGATGGAGAATTTACTTATCAACTTTTCAATGAATATTATTTATCACAATGAATTTATGTTGAGCACACAGTCCCTCACGTCCACACCCAAAATGGTTTAGTCGAGTCCTTCATTAAGCATTTGTAACTTATTGCACGACATTTACTTATGCAATTTAAACTCCACTGGTTAGGGATATTCCATCCTACATGCTGATAAGTTAATTAAACTTAAGCCATCATTCTTTTTCAAATTCTAAACTCGTGATAGGATGTCAGACACACATACCACACTTGCATAAATGGTTGTGTAATGCACATGCCCGTATCACCACCACAACGTACTAAAATGGGTCCTCAACGTTGTTTGAGAAAATAGGTTGGTTATGATTCACCATCAATAATTCGTTATATTGAGCCATTAACATAAGATGTGTTTAAAGCTAGATTTGCGGATTACCATTTTGATGAGATACCCGTCCCTCCGTTAGGGTTAAGGAATAACGTACCTGAAGAACGTCACGAATTATTGTGGAATACTTCCACTTGATCTCATCTAGCCCTGTGTACCGCTCAATATGATCATGAAGTATTCCATCTTCAGGAAATTTCAAAACAATTACCCGATGCATGCAATGATGCAACAAAATTTACCAAGTCTTATGTGCTCGCTGCATATGTGCCAGTTAAAATTCATTATACTAATCGGACAAACTTTTATTTCAGTAGCAAATAAAGCAGTTGCATGCCAGAAGCGTAGCAGACCTATAGGTTTCAGATATTTTGCTCCAGGAAGTGGAGATCAAATGAAAAATCATGCCATCACAACACTCTATAAGTGGTTGTGGACAACAAATCCACTTTATCTAAATCCCCCAAATAAGTTATTGTCTCTAAAAAGACAAAGGCCCTAAAGAGGCAAAGCTACCTGATAATAATAATAAGATATCTATCTTTTATACATATACGTGAGAAACGTGGTATTGTAAAGAAATAGTTATCGATGACCTATTTACATATGTCGTAGCTATGCAAATTTCTAAGGGAAAATGATGATAATTATTAAAAAACACGTAATTTAAATGAACGTCGACAAATAGTAAATTGGCCAAAATAGAAAATTGCCATTAAGGGAGAACTCGAGTCTCTAAATAAAAGTGGTGTATTTAGACCTATAGTACAAACTCCAAAATGTTTTAATCATGTAGATTACTGATGGGTGTTTGTTAGAAAAATAATTGAGAAGAATGAAGTCACTTTGATATACGGAGCACGACTCGTCGCACAAGATTTCCTGCTTTGAGGAAAATACTCCCGCGTTATGGATGGTATAACTTTCATATATGTGATTAACTTTGTGGTTTCTGAAAATCTTAATACGAGACTCATAAATATTGCGATCGCTTAAATATACGTGAATTTATTGAAATTTAAAAAAACGCATGCCCTCAACGCAATTTACAATATAATTAAATGATTTTTTACCACCTTCCCCTTTTATTTTATTTTATATTTTACACACACAGACTATACAACTTTAATTTGTCCCGCGTTGAGAATCAATAAATTTCCCTCCTTGGTTTCTCAAGACTGATTTTTTACGTTATTGTTCATACAAAGGTAATCTTTTCTATCTTATCATATCTTTTACCCTTCACTGCTATTTCTCTGTAATATATGAATGTTGTTAATCGGTGCAGGATATGTAGAGAAAGAAAGAGAGATGATTTTGTAGTGAATCATAAAATGAAGAAAATGGATATGTCCAATTGCCCCTTTTGTCACCTAACAGTTCCTTCTCTACAACTGGAAAGGTATTTTATATATTATTTTTTAAAAATAAAAAAATATATTTTTTGGGTTGATTTTTTTTTGTGCTTATTTTATACATTTAAGGTAATCATAAAAAAAATAAAGTCAAAACAGTAATTATAGGCTGACTCACGAATCCGACTCATCGCGTTTGTATTGGTTCATTTTGTGGGTCGTATGGTGTGGTCCTGCTAGGGCCCAAAAAATAGAGCAATAATGACGTGACACGTCTGTGCGTAGCACAAAATGAGTCGGATTTGTGCGTCGCTGTAGAAGGACTCAAGTCAAAATGATGTTTTTTGCTATATTAAAAAGTAGGTCCATGTATGACAGTTTTGTAACAATGATATATATATATATATATATATATAGAGAGAGAGAGAGAGAGAGAGAGAGAGAGACTCTCATAAGTAGGGGGGACAATTTTAGAAACGACGCGAAAAAACGACACGGAACGACACGAAATTGACCCGAAATTGACACGATATGTCGTGTTCGTGTCGTGTTTTTTTGACACGAAGTCGTGTTGTGTTCGTGTCTGAATTATGAGTCATGTCGTGTTATTGTGTTTTTTAGGCGTGAGATTTAAGAAATTCTTTGTGTCGTGTAGTGTTATTTTTTATTTGGGTCGTGTTCGTGTCAACTAAAAAAAACACGAATTCGTGTCGTGTCGTGTTCGTGTCCGAAAAAACCTTGTCATGTCGGCCCGAAACACGACCCGTTGACCCGAATTGCCACCCCTACTCATAAGGGAACCTGAAATAAGGGCAATTTACGAGATTATTTTTTTTTTAAAGATTTGTTTTTTTATTTTTTGGGTTCTAAATATTTCAGGGTACCTCCAAAAAAAATCAGGCTAAAATAATTTATTTTAGTATTTTAAAAAATTGGATAATATTTGACAGGTTTTAAGCACTTTAAGTCACTGTCAAATATTGGTCAATTTTTATAAAATAACAAATACATCATTTTGACCAGATTTTTCTTAGGGGTATCCTGAAATGTTTAGAAACTCCTCCCCCCCACACAAAAAATAAATAATATATATATATATATATATTTTATAAAAAAGATCCCATATAGGGTGGGGGAGGGGCGGGGCATAAGTAGTGGTCGAATGTGAGCCCCTCTCTCTCTCTCTCTCTCTCTCTCTCTCTCTATATA
Organism: Sambucus nigra; assembly: GCA_949130495.1. Classification (NCBI taxonomy): domain Eukaryota; kingdom Viridiplantae; phylum Streptophyta; class Magnoliopsida; order Dipsacales; family Adoxaceae; genus Sambucus; species Sambucus nigra. Next base: position 383,358,673 of record OX422224.1, read on the forward strand.
TATATATATATATATATATATATATATATATATATATATATATATATATAAAATACACACGGGTAACGGGTTTACTAACGGACCACCTCAAAACGACAAATGAGTCTAAAATTACAAAAAAAAAACCTCACTTCATCTCAAAACACCTCAACACTACGTGTTTTGAGGTGGTCCATTTGTTGCATATATGTGAGGTTATCTAATGTAACTCACTTGGTACAGATGATCCACATCTGAAAAATTCAAAATTTAGTGGGTGAAATGAAAATGGGGCATATATGTGCCTTTTTCAATTTTTGATCATCACCACTTAAGATGATCTCCTCAACGGTAAGGTTGTCCCATTGTGACTTAGAGGTCACATGTTCAAGTCGCGGAAACTGCCTCTCTGCATATGCATGCAGGGGTAAGGATGCGCACACCTAATCCCCAAGTACCCCGCAGTGGTGGAAGCCTTGTACACGGGGTTTGCCCCTTTTCTTCTCACTATATGGTTATAAAAATTCAAAATTTTTATTAATTAGTATGAAATAAGGATTATTTTTTTGATAGAACTCGATGGAGATGATCTCCTCACCATCATCTCCGCCAAATTTCATAAAAAGAATTCAATCATTTAGAGCCTTTTGTTGCGTCAATTGTTTAATTATATAAATTCGTCAACTTGTCATTAATGAATTATTGATGAATTCATTTGAAATGGAATTTAATTTTATATGTTCCGTGTTTGGAAATGTAAAATGTTGTCGTCGATAGCTGATTTGTCGTTCACCAAAGGGTGAAAGGGTCTGCAATAAAACTGTTATTAATTCATCGGTTAAGAGAGACGATTAACAAGCAAGTCTTATAGCCGTTTGAAGACATACATAGAGCCTAGAGGTGCATAAATTAATAAAGAAAGGGGGATGAGTTGTTCACCATCGATTTATATGTGTGTGTGTGTATAAAGAGAGAGTTCAACATATGAAAATGAGAATGAATGATAGACTGATAGTGGTATAGTGAGAGAACTGTGGTATGGTGAGAGAACTATATCAAAGTAGTTCATTGAAGACTAATGTTCTAATTTTAAATTGCACGATTTCAACTTTAGCTGAGATGATGACCACGAGTTTCAACGGCGGGAAATGGAAATTTATATTCTAGTTGCATTTCAAACAATAAATGGTCGATTTTTTCTATAAGAAATTTGGTGGTAGATGATCTCCATGGTGAGGAGATCAATTTACCAAATTCCATCCATTTACCGTCTCAAAAGTGAAAGTATATTCATTATGTTAAATGAGGTATATTGGAGAACCTGGAGTAGTTTTACATAGAGTACCATTTTGAACCAAATTGAAACCAAATGCGTATGTGTCAATCACAGGTTGTTTTTGAGTCCATAAAATGTGGATAAATAGTGGGGTCATAAACAAATTGTGATTTACACATACACATTTGATATCAATTTGGTTCAAAATGGCGGGCTAAATAAAGTTCTTGAGATCCTAACTCCACAGACATACACACGTGTATATATATGTATATATCAATGTTGCATTTCACCCACTTTCGGATTGATTTTTGTGATGAAATTTGGTGAAGATGATCTCCTCTCTATGATGATCTACTTTACCAAATTTGGTTAAAAAGTTAATTCCCTAAAAAAAAGGGAGGTTGAGGTCTGCTTGATGTGTCTGTTAATTGAGATTCTTCTGTGTAATATTACATGTTGTGGCTTTTGCTATAAATGTGAAACTTTGTTAATTGATGACCCAGGCATGCAAACAATCACTTTGAGGAGGAAGAACTCGAGAGGGACATTGAATTGGCTCGAGAAATTTCCCTTGCCTTATCAAATCCACCGGTTAATTTGGTTCTCTGTCTTTCCCCCGTCTCTATATATTATTCTGCACTAGTATATGTATGATCGTTTCTCTTTTGTTGATTAATCTCCTTGTATATATCCTACTTCTTAGAATTTTCTGAGTATATGTACGACAAGGCATATTGATGTTGCTATGAAATAATTTTTTTTTTCTTTTCTTTTCTTTATTTATTTTTCATTCAATGACTGTAATAAGCATAACTGTAAGAGAGAATTTGTGTTTGTACCCTACTCAATACAATGTGCCATTTTGCTTGCGAAAAATACCCATTAACTGTGGAGATGGCCTAATGAAGCACTAAATTTGTACAAGTACACCTAACTATGTAAGATTACTTAATGCTCCAAACAAACTCTGGAATCTCAGTTGCTGAAGATGAAAGTGCTGTTTGTGAAGGCCTCTATTAAAGAAAACAACTATCTGCTATGAATAAGGAATGAAATGGACATGATAGGGGCCCTAGAGAAATTAGTTGTGGATGAAATGATAGTTACTTGCTTGGTCCAAGCGTGGGAGACCGTGTTAGAGGTCATATAGGTGTTACTAAAATTCACCGTAGATCATGATACGCCAAGTGTTAAAGTTGACAACCCATTTACAATGACAATGCCAAAAGCAATGTGAACACATTTATGTGGATTGGACACATGGTGGTGTGTGAAGATAATGACTTACTTGTTATCCTAGTTTACTTAGTGGTCAAATTTACTTTTTGGTCAAATTCTAGTCTCAGTTTGACCTTATAAATGCGGGCTTTGAGTGTAGCAAACACACGCAAAGTGAGGGAAGCCATATACAAAGTGTTTTGTATATGCAAAGAGGTTTTATTTGGGGAGGATTCAAGGAGAGTATTATCTTTGTATTGAGGAGTTGAATTATTGAGAATGTGTGTGTTCAAACACCGGTTATTCTCATAGTGAAATTAAGCTCTTCCTCCTGTGAGCGTAGCGTATATTGGATGAACCACGTTAAATCTTGTGTGACCCCTTGGTGTTATTGTCATATATTTCTACAATAATTTTCATTGATTTTTTTCATTTCGGTTGGTTGATTGTGGTGCTAGATTTGTGCACAACAATTGGTATAAGAGCTTTTGGTACACACAAGGTTTTTAACAAAAGTCTGTATTAAGATTTTCGTGTTAAACCACTAGTGTTTGAAAATCTTGGGTTGTTTACTTTCAACCACATCAGAAATATTGTGGTTCAATACAAGATGGACCCATTTGATAGAAAATATAGCTTTATCTTGTTGCAAAATAGGGTGAAGGAAATCCTTGTTCAAGGAGGCCTAGCATGGGCATTGATTGGAAATGATGGAAAGTCGAAAAAAATGATGGGTGATGAATGGGAGGATGTTGATCAAGGTGCTTGAGCACAATACGACTCAATATCGGTGATAATATCATCAATAACGCCATTGATGAGGATACACCACTAAAATCGTGGGAGAAGTTAGAAAAACTCTATCTAGCTAAATGTCTCACAACAAAGCTCAATCTCAAGTGGGAGCTAAATCATATTAAGATGGAGGAGGGTGGGGACCTCATGAATTACATGAGTATTTTTTATGGGCTGGTCGATCAACTCGTAAAGGTTGATGTAAAGATTGAGGAAGAAGACCGGGTCTTGTTGCTTCTTACCCCTCTTAAGGATTCATACGAGAACATAGTCACCGTCGTTTTGTATGGAAAAAATACGGTGAAAATGAATGAGGTGGTGTCGACTCTATTGTCCCATGCAAAGTTCACGAGAGGAGAGTTTGGCCCAGCTCTGTTTGTTCAATGTCAAAGTCGGGAAAAAATACCAATCGGGGATCTAGTGGAGGTAATAGGTCCAAATCAAGGGGTGGTGAAAAAGACCGATAATGTTACAACTGCAAGGAGTGGGGTCACATAAAATATGATTGTCCTTTGAAAATTGATGAACGTGACTCTGATGATGCATTGGTAACATAGGTGGGAGAAAAAAACTTTGGGGATGCTCTCACTGTCTCCAAAGAAAAATTTCTATCCCAAGATGAATGGATATTGGATTCGGATCTTCGAATCATATTTTCTCCACAGAGAATATTTTGAAACGTTTCAAGAAAGCGAGAAAGGTTCTCTCTTTGCCTAACAATGATAGATGTATTGTTGAGAGTGTGGAACAGTGAATCTCAAAATGTTTGATGGGGTGGAGCGCACTTTGAATGGTGTGGCATATGTCCCGAAGTTGCGAAAGAATCTAATTCTCATTAGCCAATTAGATTCCTACGGCTGCCGAATTTTGGTTGTAGGTGGAGTCTTGAAAGTCTCCAAGGCCATATGGTCCTAGCAATGGGAGATGCGACTACATGGTGGTATTGCCCGAAATACTTCGAGGGTAATGAGGAAGCAGCGTGCACAAATCATCGAGCGCTCGAGACATGTATCATTTGGGGATAAAATGGATATATCAGTTGCAAATTTCCCAACAACAAATGATGGAGGGAGTAAAATGCCAACTAGGAGAAATGATAACTTGGGTTCCCCTTCTCGAGTCAATTGAATAATTGTTTGACTCGGGGGTAGTTGCACACATACATTAGCCGATGATGAATCAAGGAGCATTATGACCGTGTTTGATTTGGAGTGTTTGTAGTTAGTACAAGGAAGGTTAATGAAAAATGTGTGGTCACATCGAACATAAGTCTTTTTAATAAAGACGTAGTCTTGGTATTGATGACGGGGAAAATCTCGCTTCATATTGAAATTAGAGGTGACTTCACGAAGTCGCGTGAGCTTGGTGTGATGATTCTTAAGTAATTTGATGGCAGTACTCCGAGTTGTGCAAAATTGTCTTGTCATGGATTGCCAAGGTGGAGATTTTTAAAGTTGGCCACCCAATTACAATGCCAAAGTCAAAAGCAATGTGGATTGGACACATGTTGGTGCGTGAAGACAATGAAGTATTTGGTGGCCAAGTTTTAGTCTTCCTCTGGCCTTATAAATGTCGGATTTGAGTTTAGCAAACACACACAAAATGAGGGAAGCCATATACAGAGTGTGCTGTATATGCAGAGAGGTTTTATTGGGGGAGTATTCAAAGAATGTATATCTTTGTAGTGAGGAGTTAAATTATTAATAGTGTGAGTGTGTGTTCAAACACCGGTTATTCTCATAGTAAAATTAAAGTCTTCCTCTTGTGGACGTAGCCTATATTAGGTGAACCACGTTAAATCTTATGTGTCATCTTTGTGTTATTGTCATTTATTTCCCCAATAATTTCAATCAGTTTTTAATTTCGTGTGGTTGATTGTGGTGCCGGATTTGTCACACACTAAGAACCGGGATATGGAACTCACAAATTGCATATGGCACATAACTGTGCAATAACGCATTAGATGAACTGGACACTTGTATTGAGTCAAATTTTGTGCCAAGAGTGGAGATGTGTTAGAGCAAGGATGGAATGTTACCAGTGTGCACAACGTTCATGATCAATGTAGAGGAGGTTCATTATATGAGAGTCACCTCAACAGATAATAGAGAATGCTCAACTCGTCTCTGCGTGAAACCATAGTGGAAGATGAAGTAAAATGCTAGAACCATACATGAAGAGCCTGTTTGAACCTATAAATAGCTTTGTGCAGTCTGGAGACTTGATTACTGATTAGGATGTTGTGGGAAGGGTCTATCCTGAGCAAATACAAGGTGAACTGATGCTGACTTGTATGTTATAAGCTATATGTTTAGGGCTCATTTTTTTTCTTCCTAATATTACTACGTATAAACGGGCGTAATTACAATTTCTGCGCATGGCCTTCTAAATTTTTATAAATTTCATGGCCAGCTAGGGCCGAGGGCCAACAAATCCCGGAGGCCAAGACAGTCTCACAAGATTACTACTTACCAGCACAACTTCCAGCCAGGAAGATCCCTTACCAAAGGAATATCAGTGGCTCCTCGACCATGAAGCAACCTGCCAGGGGCAAACCCAATCGGTCTCACTATACCATCTAGCCAAGAACGTACAGCTGATTATCAGCTTGCTAGAAGCATAATTAGTTAGTGCCACAAAAATGGTGTCCGGGTGGCCGCATCAACAATGCTGAGTGAGGAGTGGCAAGAACTAATGTGCTCGAGGGCTTGACTAGCCACCCCAACCCAAGAGGTTATGTGGATTGGAGGCTGTGCCATTCTAGAGAACCGAGAGAGAGGCACCATTGGTGATCTGCCTTGGTGATCAAAAGTTGCCAATCTAAGGCAAACCCTAGCACAACCTGTAAATCCAGTATATATGACGTAAATGCGAAAGCGTATACAAAATCCAAAACATAACTATCACAAATTTAGAATTCTATTAAAATAATTGAGTGCCGTTTCTCCTATATATACGTTAAACCCTAGAGTCTTACTAGAATTAGAGCGCTAAAAGATAATTAGGAAATAAAATGAAAATACCTAATGATGAGAATTAGAAGTTTATGTTAAGGGTTATTTTTAGTATTTTTAGGATTTTACGGCATTTTTGTTATTTTCTTGTACTTTCTTTATTTGATTGTATCCTCTTTTAGTAATTGTTTGCTTGGTTTTTAAGGAAGGAAATAGTAAAAGCTATCGAGGGCATATTTGTAATTAGAATCATAGCTTAGAACTTAAGCTAATTTCCCCCCTTCAAATACCCCTTGTACTCCTCATTTGAGGATAGCTTCCATTCTTGAATCTTTGTTTCTACTCTATAAATTATATTTGTCTTGATTTTTGGCCATTGACGTGTAGTTTACGTCAAATTGGTATCAGAGCGAGGTGTCGTTCCCCAATTGATGTATTGGTGTGTTGGTAATCAAAATCGTACCCTACTTTTCGATGGCACCGAAGAAGACGAATCAATTTCAATACGAGATTAATCAAGAATTGAAGGAAAGCAATCAAGAATTGAAACGAGTGGAAGAGATGTTACGAAAGCAACAAGAGCGATTTGAAGCCTTAATGCAATAATTTTCCAAGATTCAAAACCCTAACCCTAACCTTAGTCACTACAATGTCTCCACCCTTGATTCTGCCACCATCCCCTACCCAAAGCTACCACCACCACCCGTAACCACCAAAACAATCCCGAAAATCAGCCCCCCAATGGCAACCCCCCTCCAAAACCCTCCCTATCCCGCCACCGCTGTCCCAAACAGCGCTACCACCCCTTTACCCCACCCCGCTGCCCTGAAACCACCTTTTGCCAGCCACCCTACCCCCGATGGCCAACCCAGCCCCTTCTTCCCTCCGAACCCCACTCCCCACTCTGTCGGCACCACCTCTGAACCACCCCCGGACTGCCCAACTATTGCCGGCGCTGCCCAAAAAGGGTCCGGGCAGCCTTTTTTCCCGTCTGTCGAACCTCTTGTCCCTTGACTCCAGCGCAATTCCCGCCTCCCCCGGCAACGAAAGAAAATCAAGAAATCACCCCCTTGCATCTTTTGCCTGATTTTTTAGGGTTTCTGGAAAGTAGGTACGCAAGACGCATATGAGGGCGCCTCCCGTATCAAATTGAAGAATTCTTGGAAGGTGACCTAACCACGTTGATCGCTTACCCTTCAAGTTCGAGGACAAGCTTTTTTGAAGACGGGGATAATGATGAGAAGTAGAAGTTAATGGTTTATTTTTGGAATTTTTAGGATTTTACGGCTTTTTTGTTATTTTCTTTTACTTTCTTTATTTGATTGTATTTTCTTTTAGTAATTGCATGCTTGGTATTTAGGGAAGGAAATAGTAAGGGTTGTCGAGGGCATATCTGTAATTAGAATCATAGCTTAGAGTTTAAGCTACTTCCCCCCTTTAAATACCTCTTGTACTCCTCATTTGAGGATAGCTTCCTTTCTTGAAATATAAGAAATTCTTTGTTTCTCTCTCTAGAAATTATATTTGTCTTGATTTTTGGCCATTGACGTCAGGTTTACGTCACACCTAAGATAATCCTAAATATCTAAAATATCGTAAAGATAATTCTGGGAAAATAAAATTTAAATCAGACCAAATCTCCTCTAACCACACTAGCATAGCTGGCCCTATTTTCCTTCATCAATCTCTTGGCTTTCTTTCTCCTCCATCTCTAGCCTTATCAAGTCACCCCCCTTCGGAAAAGCTTGTCCTCGAGCTTCAAAGGGGTACACACTATTTTTTTTCCCTGGGGTGGTCTCACATGCTAGCATAACTTGTTCTTCTATCGGCTCAGCTGGGACGCCTTCCTCTTTGGCTCTTGTACCCTCGGTTGCAAGCACAGGCGTTTGCTTCTTTTCAGGCATTCTGAAACCTTGTGCCGAAATCCCTGCACTCAAAGCACTTGAAGTTGGAGGTCTTTTTCTTGTGGTAGGCACAACCCCTGTATTGGTGTTGGCCTTGGTTGCATATCCCATTTCCTTCTCGAAGGTTTGCATCTCCCTCGGGTACAATTTTGATTTAAGATGCAGCTGCAAACCATTGATACAAGTCTGATTGTTTGTTCTTTCGACTTGGTGAGGTTGGACTGCATATGGAGGATATTAAATTGCTCAATGTACTTGGTCATTCTCTTCAAATTTTGCCGTTAAGTTTCCACCCAGGTGTATAAATCATGCTCATGTAGACGTTTGCAAAGCCCATTTGACCATACCTTCGAGTTTCCCATGAGTTAGGTAGCCACTAGCCTCACGCACTTGACACCATCTATAGACTTTGTATTTAAAAACTTTTTCCACATAATCAAACCAATCTAGAAACATGTCCGCATCCATATTTCCTTCAAAAATTGGCACACGCACATCACCATGCGTGTTCTTTTCTAAAATTCGGATGGGGTGAGAAAGGCCACACTCTGCAAACGGATCCCCCTCGTCGTCCTCCGAAGAGTCATCAACACACCCAATCCCTTGAGAAAGACTCTGTGCGAGGGGTGTGTGTTGGGTGGGGGTGGGGTGGAGGGGGCGCTGCTACTGGGATTGGACAGTGAGGCTGCGGCCTTTTTTCACCTCTTTACAGTTTGTGCAAGCATGGTCCATATGACTCGGTTGGTGCCTTGGGTAGCATAGTTGCTCATTAATTCCGACGAAGTTAGAACATCCCTATAAAGGTTGGCGTACACTGTGTGGTGTTGGAACAGTCATGAAGTTGGGGATCTCTTTTTTTCCTTCCATCACCATTTATGGATCGCGTCGTATCTAAAATTCCCTCAATTTCGTTGGTGGAAAAATTACTGAAGTGAAAGCACCGGATGAAGGCCATGAATACACTCCATGGTTCGGTGTTGCTTGTCCTGCTTGGTTTGGGGTTGCTTGTTCCATTCATCGACCTTGAAATCTCCCAGGGTGGAAAATATCAAATCGTTGATTCATTGGTGGGTGGCGGACACGGTGGAGTGACAGTCGTTTAATGTTCAGTCGCTACTGACGGAGACACCACACAATTGATCATCATCAGGGCAGGCCTTTGGTTGTTTTCCAGTAATTTTATTCAGCACTTGCTCGATTGTGAACCGTCTTAGTGGTCGCGGTTCCCTGGCAGGGGTAGTCGAAGTTGCAGGGGTGCAACAAGGGTGGCAGAGGGTGACCCAGGGTAGGGCAGCGACATGGGCAATGAGGGCTGGTGCGTGGGCCTGGGCAGTGCTGCTGGGGCTGGCGGCAACAGGGTAACCTACGGCTGCTGGTAGGGATGATGAGACGAGAACTGCTTGGGCGAGAGCCCTTTATCGCCACTGCTCCACCAACAATCCCATCATCTTATTGAGCCTTTCCATATCCGTTGTTCTAATTGTGTCATATTTCGGGGCTCACAACACAACACAACGCAACTGATCCAAGAGCTAAACTCAGCTCTGATACCACTTTGGCAATGAAGCGACCCGCCAGGGGGAACTCAATCGGTCACTATACCAGCTAGCCAATGTGACACCCCGACTAATTAAATACCGGGTAGCTACTCCTTTATTAAATTAATACAAAATGGCAAGTTGATTCAGTTCATAGCATCACTGTCGAAAACGTTTTAACAATTACTAGCCATCTAATATTTAAAAAGTGAGTTGTCAACTTTAATTAAATCCGATTAACATACAATAAGTAAATTATGAAATGCTAACATAACCACCACAACATAGTCACAATAGAATAACCATCAAATAATAATGAGTCTGAAGGAATACCCCTCACAACAATCCGAATACTGAAATAAATAAATACCAAGTCTGCATCACTAAATTAATTACAACCAAAAGTTTGAAATAACTGAAAAGTGAGATGTCTTTAAAAGGAATGGGGCGACATGCGCAACAAATGAGAAAATCTGATAATGGAGTCAAGATCGAAAATGGAGGCGTCTACTGTCAAGGTCCTGTAACTTCCACAGCAGCTACAGCACGTCACCTGAATAGAACTCCTATGCATGGTGTTCTTGTGGCTGGGCACCTAAAAGGTTTTTACAAAAATAGATTTGAAAGCAAACGGGTCAGATCCCGATTGTGAAAATGATTTAAAATTTTTGCAAGTATTTAATATCATTAAACAGTGAATATAAAGTACATGATAGTGTGTGCACTCACATGAGTTCCTCACCTCTCAACTAATTGTGCACTCCTATCGTACCCGTACCCATTCTAGTTATTCCCATATCTAACTAGTCCGATACTAAAATCTAACATTTCTATACGATATCTAATTCAATTCTCAACAACTTTTAGTTAACAGAGTGTTATAACTTGCTACACAGTTTCCCATGTTAGTACTACTAATTACTAGATATCTTCCATTTTTACTTTACAAACTATTACTATTATTAATACTCACATTTATTCATGACAATTCATTTCAATTAACAGTATATTATTCTCATCATAAATATACAATACTAGCACCCCAAGACTAAGCTGCGGTGCACACATACTCTGCTATCCAATCCCGGTACATCACGTACATAAGGACCACGTATTCCGAATCTCTCAGGAATCGTTTCATTAAACAACAACCACAAACAATGGAGGCGAACATAGTTCACATCACATGGCTCACGCACATACCTACGCTCCCATGATCAGCAGACTTATTAACTTCTCAATAAGTCCTTCTCTGACCTATGTCCTCAAGGTACCAATCTAAATCCCCCCCGTAGGCACACAAAGATTAGATGGCCCTGATCGAACGCCGACCTCCCATGATAGCAAGTACGGTAGGTATGTTATACACAGATAACGACATATACTAAGCATTCGCACATCTTAGATATCACAATATTTCATTAGTGGTATACTTCTCGTTCTTATGCCAACATTTAGTGTTATACAACTCACAAGTCCCCGTTTTATAAGTATTTAAGTTATCAATTCTTCTCACGTCGTGATTAGTTACTCGCTTCCCAATCCACAAATGTCATCCGGTTTACTACAAAATCCTAAGTTTTACTCATCAATGTACCCCAATCTCCCAACTATACCCACTAGTTAATAAGGGAAGGTTATCTCACCATTTAAATAAGTCTACGGGACACTAGAAATAAAATCAGGCCTAAAAGGCCATTCTGTCAACTCGTTAGAAATCTCGTTCGAACGAGGTCGTTCGAACGAGTGTCATTCGAACGAAAGGCTTCGAACGAACTACCAACTCGTTAGAAGGGACACTGTCATCTCGTTAGAAGTTCGTTCGAACGAGGTCGTTCGAACGACCTGGGCAGGTCTTCTAACGAGATGGCAGTTTCAGCCCAGAAATTCCCAAGTCCATTTTTCTTCATTCTTCACTTCTCTAAATCCTCCCTAAGACCATCCAATTTATGTTTTAACGTATATAAACTATTTCTAATCACCCTAGATCATTCCTTAACATATTTTAGGGGTCAAATCTTACAAATCATCATGGAATTAATATAAATCTCCAAATATTTTCCCAAACCCTATGAACATGAACCCATAATTTTTATTATGCCCAATTACTCATCATAAATCCGTTTTTAAATCATCACATGCAACTCTTCGAATATTAAATCAGTTCATCATCATTCTACATGCAAATCCTAACCCAAATTCAAAGTTTCTCCAACAATTTCATTGGTTTTCTTCAAAGCTTTCAAGACAAGATAATTCCTACACTAAACATGGAAGAAATATTCAATGCACTAAAAATATCAAATCACTTGCCTTAGGTTGTTCTTCAGAATTGATGTTGGTGAATGAAGGTTGATTTCTTCTCCCCTTTCTCTACAGATTTTCTCCTAAGGTTGAAGATGGTGGTTGGAGGTTTCTTTAGGAACCTCTTCAAACTCTCCTATAACTCCCGTAGCCCTCTAACTCATCTAATGTTGAAAATGGGCTTAGTGGGTTCATAAATAATATAAAATAAACCTCTAAAATTCGTGGGTTTTAATTCCCATATTTTTAAAATTACCAAAATACCGTTTTAAGTTGCCGGTATGGCCCAAAAATGCCCCGGGATCCAAACTAAACCCCCGGCTAGTGTTTTCTGACTATTTCGACCCTTCCGGACTCGTTGGCGCACTCAAAATGACCATTCGGTTGATAAAAATAAAATTCACTTTTTAATTCAAATAATTACATTCCTGACGCGACTGACACGCGCGTCCCGACTAAATTTTCCAAATTGTCGTATTTCAGTCTCGCGACAATTTTAATATTTTCAATATTCATATATTGCCATATATACACATCATAATCAAATACCAACTCACATCTCGTTAGTATTTATATCCGGATTAATTCTCAATTAATTCCCATTTAATTTAATTAATCCCTTAAATAAATATCAATAAAATTACGGGGTATTACATACTTCCCCCCTAATAGCAGAATTTCGTCCCGAAATTCGGAACAATAAAGTACCTGGTAAAAGCAACTCTGGACAACGTTCGCGCATCTCATCCTCGCGTTCCCATGTGGACTCCTCGGCATTATGATGCCGCCACTGAACACGTACCAATGGTACTATCTTTGACCGCAGTTTCACTCGCTTCGGTCCAAAATAGCAATCGGCCCCTCGTAGGAACTATCGGGCTGGAGATCGATGTCCTCTTAAGCAATGTGAGTATGGGCCAAATCGTCCCTAAGATATTTCCTTAGCGAGGAAATATGGAACACGTCATGAATCCTATGCAAGTACTCTGGTAACCCCAGTCTATACGCAACTGGCCCAATCCTCTCGATGATAGGAAATGGCCCCACGTATCTTGGTGCCAGTTTCTCCTTCTTCCCAAAACGCATGATCCCCTTCATCGGAGATACTCTGAGTAACACTTGGTCCCCCACCTTGAATTCTCTGAAGAACCTCTTGGCATCAGCATAGCTCTTCTGCCGGTCCTGAGCTACCCGAATGCGGCTCCGTATCATCTCTATCCTTGCTGAAGTGTCCTGAATCACTTCCGGCCCAAGGAGTTTGTTATCCCCCAATTCTAACCAACATGTTGGGGAACGACAAGGTCTACCATACAACGCCTCAAATGGAGCCATGCCAATGGTGAACTGGTAGGAGTTATTATAAGCAAACTCCACCAGTGGAAGGTACTGCTCCCATCCACCCCCAAAGTCTAGGATGCACATACGCAACATGTCCTCCAACATTTGATTTGTTCGCTCGGTTTGCCCATCCGTCTGCGGGTGATAAGCCGTACTCAACCGCAATTCTGTACCCATGGCCTCCTGGAAACTCTCCCAAAATAGTGAAACAAATATCTTGTCTCGGTCAGACACGATATTTAGAGGTACCCCGTGAAGTCTCACTATTTCAGCAATGAAGAGCTAGGCATACTGTCCCGTAGTGTAGTCGGTTCTCACAGGTAGAAAATGAGCGACTTTGGTCAACCTATCCACAATTACCCAAATGGAGTCGTGACCCCTCTGCGACGTAGGTAACCCCGTGATAAAGTCGATGGAGATGCTCTCCCATATCCACGTCGGAACCTCTAACGGCTGTAGAAGTCGTGCCGGTTTCTGATGATCCACTTTTACTAGCTGACAAGTGGCGCATTTAGAAGCGAACACGGCGATATCTCTCTTCATCCCGCTCCACCAATACTGGCGTTTCATGTCTTGGTACATCTTATCCCCACCAGGGTGTACCGCGAATCGTGAGCCGTGCGACTCTGCCATAACCTCGTGTCGCAAGTCTTCCCCTTCCGGAACAACCAATCTCCTATTGAAGCGTAATCCCCCGTCTGAACTAACGGTATCCCTCTGCTAGTAATCGGACTATCTGCTCCTGACAGAACGAGTCAATTGACTGGGCCTTTATCACTCTCGTAACAATCTGCGGTGTAACAGTCATCATAGACATGAACGATCAGGCCACTGCATCCTGGTGCCCCAACTCCTTCCACTTTGCTTTCCACACCTCGGCCACTTCATCTACTGGCCTACGGCTCAACGCATCTGCTATCACGTTAGCCTTCCCCGGGTGATATTGGATATCAAACTGATAATCCTTCACAAATTCAAGCGACCGTCGTTGACGCATATTCAGTTCCTCTGCGTGAAGAGGTATTGTAAAGACTTATGGTCTGTGAACAACCGAAATTTCTCCCCCAGGAGATAGTGTCTCCAAATCCGAAGAGCGAAAACGACTGCTGCTAACTCCAAGTCGTGGGTGGAGTAATTCCTCTCGTGAGGCTTAAGCTTACGGGAAACATAAGCTATGGCCTGACTCTCCTGTTGTAGTACACCTCCAAGTCCTTGTAAGGACGCATCGGTGTAGACTAGATACTCTACTCCCGGTCTCGGCAATGTTAACACAGGTGCTGAGGTCAACTTGTCCTTCAGCTCATCGAATGCCAACTGACAGGCATCGCTCCAGATGAATGGCACACCTTTGCGAGTCAGATGTGTCAAAGGACCCGCTATCTTTGAGAAACCCCGAATAAACCTCCTGTAGTATCCTGCTAGGCCCAAGAAACTACGGATCTCTGTTGGTATCGTGGGCTGTTCCCACTCCCTCACCGCGGATACCTTCCCCGGATCAACATATATCCCCCAGTCTGAAATGATATGCCCCAAAAACTGAACCTCCTTCAGCCAAAACCCACACTTCTCATACTTTGCATAAAACTCGTTTTGACGTAGCGTTTGCAAAACCTGTCTCAAATGCTCGGCGTGCTCCTCTACTGTATGGGAGTAAATCAGAATGTCATCAATAAAGACAATGACGAACTGGTCTAGAAACTCTCTGAACACCCTATTCGTCAAGTCCATAAACACGGTTGGAGCATTGGTCAAGCCAAAAGGCATAACCTGAAACTCGTAGGAACCATATCTCGTTAAGAAAGCAGTCTTCGAGACGTCCTGTTCCCTGATACGCAACTGATGGTATCCCGATTGTAAATCAATTTTCGAGAAGAAGCAAGCTCCTTTCAACTGGTCGAATAAGTCATCGATTCGGGGCAACGGATACTTATTCCGTATCGTGACCTTATTCAACTCTCGGTAATCTACACATAACCTCAACGATCCATCCCTCTTCTTTACGAACAACACAGGGGCACCCCACGACGAAGTGCTCCTCCGGATAAACCCCTGACCCAACAATTGCTCTATCTGATCCCGTAACTCTCTCATCTCTGCTGGAGCCATACGATAAGGTGCGCGGGCGATAGGCCGAGTGCCCGGCGTCAAATCGATCACAAAATCTATCTCTCTACTCGGAGGTAGTCCAGGTATATCCTGAAATACATCAGCGAACTCACTAACAACGGGTATCGCATCAAGTGGTATCACCACTTCCTTAGATGTCTCCTCCTCTATATAGTACAAATGGGTGGATGATCCTACCTCAGGGCGAGGCATCGCCACTAAAAACATCTCCTGTCCGGGAATGGCAAGGATAATACTCCTACTAAAACAGTCAATCATGGCTCGGTATGAAACTAGCCAATTCATACCAATAATCGCATCGTACTCAGTCATCTCTAACACTAACATATCAGCGGGTAAAGTAAACCTCCCGATCTTTATACCCACACCTCTACAAATAAGTGAAATCATGGAACCCCTACTCAATGGTGAATCTACACAAGTAACCGTGCTTTCTGCGGTGTCTAATAACCCAATAGTGTGTGCAAATCTCGTGGCAATGAAGCAATGTGTGGTCCCCGTATCAAATAAAATACGCCCCATAGTCCCCTGAATAGAGAACATGCCCTCAATGGCAGGTGGATCCTGTGGGGCTGCGGCATGCTGGAGCTGATACACTCTCCCATACTGAAGCTGTCCCTGCTGAACTGGGACCGCTGGAATGGGTGGTAATGCTGCCATCTGTGGTGGTGCTGGGAGGGCGGCGGGAAACATAGGCCTCTGTGGCTCGTGTCGAGCACCCTGCTGCTGCTGCTGCTGTGGGGCCCTGCCCATATCAGGACAATCCTGGCGTTTGTGGTCAATCTTGCCACAAGTGAAGCACTTCCCCGGGAAATTTCCCCCTCGCTGTCCCTGCTGCCCACGGCCTTGATGGCCGTTACCATTTCTCCCCTGGTCGTGCTGGCCCTGTTGAAACTGCTGCTGCTGGCCATTCTGACCCTGCTGGCCTTGATGGCCGTTCTGACCCTGATGGCCATGCCTGAAACCTCCCTAACCACTCCTAAAACCTCCAGATCTGAATCTCTTAGAATCCCCCTGTTGGGAACCCTGATCACTCTGCCTATGCTGACCCTGCGCAGATTGTGCCCCGCTGGCACCATTTCCCCCTGTCCTGCCTTGATGGCTGGACTCTCCTGATCTCTTACTCTCAGTCATGTGAAAGCGGTGATCCTGGCAGTGAAGTAGTGCCGCGTTAACCACATCAGAATAAGTGGCCAACGAGAGATTCCCCAACAAGTGTTGACGGATCCTCCAAGTCAATCCATCCGTGAACTTCTGAATCTTCTTCTCCTCAGTCGGTTTCTCATCGGGAACAATGTTCAAGAGATTAGTGAATTCGACCTCATACTCGGCCACGGTCGTCCCCTCCTGCTTGAGGTTCATCAATTTCCTCCTCATCTCAGTGTGAACAGCTGACGGAAAATATTTGCGGTCGAACCGCACCCAGAATTCCTGAATAGTGAGGGCGTCCCTCTCCTCTGCGGTGGTAATGGACTTCCACCACTGCAATGCAGATCCTACTAGCTTGAAAGTAGCCAGTATCTGCTTCTGAACATCGGTGCACTCGTACATCCTTAAGTGCCTCTGAATGTCCTTTTTCCACTGACTGGATACCACAACATCGGAGCTACCTGCAAACTCCGGACGGTGTGCTTTCTGAAAAGCATCACGGATGCGTTCCCCAGCAGACGGGAATGCATGAGCCTGAACTGGCGCGACTACCGGCACCTGGGGTGGTGCCTGCTGTACAACGGCTAGGGCGGCATTTACCGCCTGGGCTACAATAAGTGCAACCTCGGCGGCATTCATAGTGCCCTGAACTGGTGCAGGCTGTGGCTCTGGCTGTGCATCCATAGGAACTCGCTGCGCACGTCGTGGAGGCATCTGAAATGAAAGTAAAGTCTTATAAGTTCGCAGTTATTATCTCAAAATAGCTGAAGAGCGAAACATACACAAAAGAATACAACAGTCCTAAAATATAGGGCTCTATATCAAAGAAAGCTCAGCGGAAACATAATAAGCCGTACAAATCCTAAAGACACTAGAACCAGATGCTCTGATACCACCTGTGACACCCCGACTAATTAAATACCGGGTAGCTACTCCTTTATTAAATTAATACAAAATTCCAAGTTGGTTCAGTTCATAGCATCACTGTCGAAAACGTTTTAACAATTACTAGCCACCTAATATATAAAAAGTGAATTGTCAATTTTAATTAAATCCGATTAACATACAATAAGTAAATTATGAAATGCTAACATAACCACCACAACATAGTCACAATAGAATAACCATAAAATAATAATGAGTCTGGAGGAATACTCCTCACAACAATCCGAATACTGAAATAAATAAATACCAAGTCTGCATCACTAAATTAATTACAACCCAAAGTTTGAAATAACTGAAAAGTGAGATGTCTCTAAAAGGAATGGGGCGACATGCCCAACAAATGAGAAAATCTGATAATGGAGTCAAGATCGGAAATGGAGGCGTCTACTGTCAAGGTCCTGTAACTTCCACAGCAGCTACAGCACGTCACCTGAATAGAACTCCTATGCATGGTGTCCTTGTGGCTGGGCACCTAAAAGGTTTTTACAAAAATAGATTTGAAAGCAAACGGGTCAGAGCCCGATTGTGAAAATGATTTAAAATTTTTGCAAGTATTTAATATCATTAAACAGTGAATATAAAGTACATGATAGTGTGTGCACTCACATGAGTTCCTCACCTCTCAACTAATTGTGCACTCCTATCGTACCCGTACCCATTCTAGTTGTTCCCATATCTAACTAGTCCGATACTAAAATCTAACATTTCTATACGATATCTAATTCAATTCTCAACAACTTTTAGTTAACAGAGTGTTATAACTTGCTACACAGTTTCCCATGTTAGTACTACTAATTACTAGATATCTTCCATTTTTACTTTACAAACAATTACTATTATTAATACTCACATTTATTCATGACAATTCATTTCAATTAACAGTATATTATTCTCATCATAAATATACAATACTAGCACCCCGAGACTAAGCTGCGGTGCACACATACTCTGCTATCCAATCCCGGTACATCACGTACATAAGGACCACGTATTCCGAATCTCTCAAGAATCGTTTCATTAAACAACAACCACAAACAATGGAGGCGAACATAGTTCACATCACATGGCTCACGCACATACCTACGCTCCCATGATCAGCAGACTTATTAACTTCTCAATAAGTCCTTCTCTGACCTATGTCCTCGAGGTACCAATCTAAATCCCCCCCGTAGGCACACAAAGATTAGATGGCCCTGATCGAACGCCGACCTCCCATGATAGCAAGTACGGTAGGTATGTTATACACAGATAGCTACATATACTAAGCATTCGCACATTTTAGATATCACAATATTTCATTAGTGGTATACTTCTCGTTCTTATGCCAACATTTAGTGTTATACAACTCACAAGTCCCCGGTTTATAAGTATTTAAGTTATCAATTCTTCTCACGTCGGGATTAGTTACTCGCTTCCCAATCCACAAATGTCATCCGGTTTACTACAAAATCCTAAGTTTTACTCATCAATGTACCCCAATCTCCCAACTATACCCACTAGTTAATAAGGGAAGGTTATCTCACCATTTAAATAAGTCTACGGGACACTAGAAATAAAATCAGGCCTAAAAGGCCATTGTGTCAACTCGTTAGAAATCTCGTTCGAACGAGTGTCGTTCGAACGAAAGGCTTCGAACGAACTACCAACTCGTTAGAAGGGACACTGTCATCTCGTTAGAAGTTCGTTCGAACGAGGTCGTTCGAACGACCTGGGCAGGTCTTCTAACGAGATGGCAGTTTCAGCCCAGAAATTCCCAAGTCCGTTTTTCTTCATTCTTCACTTCTCTAAATCCTCCCTAAGACCATCCAATTTATGTTTTAACGTATATAAACTATTTCTAATCACCCTAGATCATTCCTTAACATATTTTAGGGGTCAAATCTTACAAATCATCATGGAATTAATATAAATCTCCAAATATTTTCCCAGACCCTATGAACATGAACCCATAGTTTTTATTATGCCCAATTACTCATCATAAATCCGTTTTTAAATCATCACATGCAACTCTTCGAATATTAAATCAGTTCATCATCATTCTACATGCAAATCCTAACCCAAATTCAAAGTTTCTCCAACAATTTCATTGGTTTTCTTCAAAGCTTTCAAGATAAGATAATTCCTACACTAAACATGGAAGAAATATTCAATGCACTAAAAATATCAAATCACTTGCCTTAGGTTGTTCTTCAGAATTGATGTTGGTGAATGAAGGTTGATTTCTTCTCCCCTTTCTCTACAGATTTTCTCCTAAGGTTGAAGATGGTGGTTGGAGGTTTCTTTAGGAACCTCTTCAAACTCTCCTATAACTCCCGTAGCCCTCTAACTCATCTAATGTTGAAAATGGGCTTAGTGGGTTCATAAATAATATAAAATAAACCTCTAAAATTCGTGGGTTTTAATTCCCATATTTTTAAAATTACCAAAATACCGTTTTAAGTTGCCGGTATGGCCCAAAAATGCCCCGGGATCCAAACTAAACCCCCGGCTAGTGTTTTCTGACTATTTCGACCCTTCCGGACTCGTTGGCGCACTCAAAATGACCATTCGGTTGATAAAAATAAAATTCACTTTTTAATTCAAATAATTACATTCCTAACGCGACTGACACGCGCGTCCCGACTAAATTTTCCAAATTGTCGTATTTCAGTCTCGCGACAATTTTAATATTTTCAATATTCATATATTGCCATATATACACATCATAATCAAATACCAACTCACATCTCGTTAGTATTTATATCCGGATTAATTCTCAATTAATTCCCATTTAATTTAATTAATCCCTTAAATAAATATCAATAAAATTACGGGGTATTACAGCCAAGAACATACAGCTGATTATAAGCTCGCTAGAAGTATAAATTTTTATTGCCACAACAATGATGTTCTGGTGGCCGCATCAACAACGCTGAATGAGAACCTGCAGGAATTAATGTGCTCTAGGGCTTGACTAGCCACCCCAAAACTCAAGAGGTTATGTGGATTGGAGGCTAGGCCATTTTAGAGAACCAAGAGAGAGGCACCATTTGTGATCTGCGTTGGTGATCAAAAGTTGCCAATCTAAGGCAAACCCTAGCACAACCTGTAAACCCCGTATATATGATGTAAATGCGGAAGCGTACACAAAATCCAAAACACACACATCACAAATTTAGAATTCAATTAAAATAATTGAGTGCCTTTTCTCCAATTTATACGCTAAAACCCTAGAGTAAGAGATAATTAGGAAATAAAATAAAAATATAGAGAATTCTAAATATCTAAAATATCCGAAAGATAATTCTCGAAAAATAAAATTTAAATCAAACCAAATCTCCCCTCCCTAACCACAACCGCATAGCTGGCCCCAATTTTCCTCCATCAATCTTTCGGTTTTCTTTCTCCTCCATCTATAGCATTATTAAGTTACTCTCCCCCCCTTTTGGACAAGCTCGTCCTCGAGCTTCAAAGGGGTACACCATTTTTTTTCCGGTGGGACGATCACACGTGCTAGCTTAACTTGTTCATCAATTGGCTCTTCTTGAAGGCCTTCCTCTTCAGCCCTTGCCCCCTCGGGTGCAAGCACATGAGTTCGCTTCTTTTTCAGGCATTCTCAACCTTGTGGCTAAAACTACCACACTCGAAGCACTTGAAATTGGAGGTCTTTTTCTTGCGGTAGGTGCAGCCCCTGTATTGGTGTTGACCTTGGTTGCTTGCAGTGATCCGGAGGAAATCCTCCACCTTCTTTGCATTTCCCATTTCCTTCTCGAGTGTCGGGATCTCCCTTAATTACAATTTTGATTTAAGTCACAGCTGCAAACTATTGATATATGGCTGGTTTTCTGTTCCTTGGACTAGATGAGGTTGGCCTGAATACAGAGGATGTGAAATTGCTCCGTGTACTCGGTCATTTTCTTCAAAATTTTCCATAAAGTTTGCACTCAGCTGAAAAAATCATGCTCATATGTCGGGCGGAATAAATACAGCATATAAATATTTCATCGTCTTACCCCACGAAGCCATCGGGTCCTTTCCTCTCTATTGGCTGCGTTTCAAAGCCCATTCGACCATACCTTCGAGTTTCCCATGAGTTAGGTAGTCACTAGCTTTACGCACTTGACCCCCTTTGTACCCTTTGCATACAAAAACTTTTTCCTCCTAATCCAACCAATTTACAAACACATCCACATCCAGAATTCCTTCAAAAATTGTCACGTCAAGAAAAGCCACTTTGGTCGGCGTCTAACTCGGCAAATGAATGCCCCTCATTGATCTTCGAAGAGTCATCAACACCCTCAATCCCTTGAGAAAGACTATGCGGTTGCATTGGGGCGCTGCTGCTGTGCTTGGACCGTGAGGCTGGGGCCTTTTTTTTTCACTTTACAGTTTGGCCAAGCATGGACCTTATGACCCAGTTAGTGACTTGGGTAGCATACTCGCTCAATAATTCCCACCAAGTTAGAGCATCCTTATAATGGTTGGTGTACGCTGTGTGGTGTTGGTACAGTCACAAAGTTGGTATCTCTTTTTGTCCTTCCATCAACATGTACGGGTAGCGTCGTCTCTAAAATTCCCTTAATTTTGTTGGTGGAAAAATTACCAAAGTGAAAGCACCGGCTGAAGTCCTTGGAGCCACTCCTTGGTTTAGTGTTGCTTGTCCCGCTTGGTTTGGTGTTGCTTGTCCCGCTCATTGACCTTGAAATTTCCAAGGGTGAAAAATATCGAATCGTTGATTCATAGGTGGGTGGCGGACGCAGTGGAATGACGGTCCCTTTATTGTTCAGCGGATACTGATGGAGACACGGGGCAATTGATCGTCATCGGGGCAGCCCTTGGGTTGTTTTACGGTAATGTTCTCTGCACTTGCTCGATCGCGAACTGCCATAGCGGTTTGCGGTCCCCCGTCAAGGGTAGTCGAAGTCGCAAGGGGTGCAACTAGGGTGACAGGTTCCCCAGGGCAGGGCAGCGACATGTGCAACAGGTGCTGGTGCATGGGCCTGTGCAGTGTCGCTGGGCCCAGAGGCGGCAACAGGGAAAATCAGGGCTGCTTATAGGCATGGTGAGATAAAGAACCGCTTAGGCGAGTGCTCTTTATCACCACTGCTCCACCAACAATCCCATCATCTTCTTGAGCCTTTCCATATCCGTTGTTCTAGTCATATTTCGGGTCTCACAACACAACTGACCCAAGAGCTAGCTCTGGTACCACTTTGGCGTAAATGTGGAAGCGTACACAAAAGCCAAAACACAAATATTCCAAATCCTGATTCTATCAAAACAATTGAGTGCCTTTTGCAATGAAATAGCGTATTAAAATACCTAAGATAACTCTAAATTCCTAAAGATAATTCTGGAAAAATAAAATTTAAACCAAACTTAATCTTCCTTAAACACCCTCGTATATATCTAGCACTTTTTTCCCTCCCTCAATCTATTGGCCTTCTCTCTCCTCTTATCATCTACCCTTATCACGTCAATTTAGACTTCTTTGTTCCTTGCTCAGATTTGTCTCCCATATATGTAAGACCCACAGAGCCACCTGATCAAGATGCAGTTTGCCTCCTTGTCCTTGTGCATTGACACGCTCCTGTGATATGATTGCTTCTTGAAGAGCTAGCAGGGCACAAGTGTTGGGAACGTGTATTGATGACTGAAAAACAAAGTCCCACACTGATTGTGAAGTAATTCAACACAGGGTATACGCTGAGGGTTGGATCTCCTTACTAGTGCCAATGCCTTTTTAAGTGGAAAATCCAACACTTGTAGTCCATTCGGCCCAAGTTGCTACGTTGGGACAAGATTGACACAAGGTGGATCCAAGGGCCTAACAACAAGTCCTTGCACTATAAATAGAACATAACACTACCTCATCAATCATCAAGGCACTCTACTTCTAAGATTTGTTACACTGTCTCTTTGAGAACTCACCCAAACTCAGTTGATTCCATCACCGTAAACGTTATTCAACCCTTGACAGTGGTGTCTTCACAGCTGCATAGTGTCTCTCTAAGTAGGTTTTCACCCTCGCCTACTCATACTCTCTTCTGTCATATTATTGTTTTTATAGGTTTTATTGACATAACCCCAACTTTATAATGCTTTATTTGACATAACTCCCACTTTACTAATGTCTTTGACATAACCCCCCAAAACTTAACAGACTTCCAACTCCGTTAACAAACCTCTATTTGCTAATTAGACTTAATCTCCAAACAGTTTTTTTGACCAAAATATCCCTCACTTCATCTTCTTCCCCAAATCAAAACCCTAATTATCAGCCAAACCCTAATTTTTTTTTAAAAAAAGGTCACCAATGTTAAGTTGCAATTAATCTTCTCCGAAAGTTGTAACGCTTGCAAGGTTTTGTGTTTTTCTCTAGCACCGAAAGCACACTCGTCTGCCTAAAAATGAAACCTATGGTTTTGTCTTTTCTATTGGAACAAAATTGAACTAAACCATCCCATTATTTAAAAATGACTACAGGGAGATGCTTTCTTGGCTCTATTCTAACAACAATTTTTGTTTTGTGATTAAGGTATCAAATTGATTTGCAATTTAGGGATCAAACTGAATCGGTTTGAAAATCCGTCTCCAAAGAATCCAACACACATTCCTTTCATGTATTGTTTATCTATGCTCATATGAAGAACATTCGCGCTGATTTTATTTTTTTAATTTCTTCCCACTTTGAGCAAGTGTGAAATACGAGCCAAGAGTTGGGTGTTAACAGAGATGCGGCAGTATAAAGTGTCACCATGCCGAGCCACTAATCTCATGGCGAATTCTCTTTGGAACACAATTACAGCGCACCTAAACAAGAGACGATGTGGCAATAATTTAAAAGTGAGGGGAGATGTCAATAATAGGTGATTTTTTCTTATAAAACAAAATTAGGGTTTGGTTGATAATTAGTGTTGCCCAGATTATACTCAAGAGGGGGGGTGAATTGAGTTTTTACAAACTTTAATGTCAAATTTATATTTCAGAAAAATATTAAATTTAAATCACTTAAACAAATTTCAGATTAATAAAACTATAAAGAATAAATCCAATAATATCAAATCAATGCAACTAACTAATTTAAGCAACTAGAGATGCAAATTTTAACACTCTAGAAATATTAAATTAATTTTCGTATTTAATTTAAAGTGATATTCTGAAATTAATTATTTAACTCAAAAAAATAATTATTTTAACCTTAAAATAAATTTAGTCAAATTTCGGAATTAATTATTTGCAAGATAGTATGCTGAAAATATTAACTCAAGCAAGCATGTGCAAATAAATAAATAAAAGTGCGGAAAATAAATGACACCGAAATTTAACGTGGTTCGGCCAAATCCCGGCCTACGTCCACGCGCCTAGAGCACCTGTCTCCTTT
The DNA here is from genome assembly GCA_949130495.1 of Sambucus nigra. Taxonomy (NCBI): domain Eukaryota; kingdom Viridiplantae; phylum Streptophyta; class Magnoliopsida; order Dipsacales; family Adoxaceae; genus Sambucus; species Sambucus nigra. The sequence continues at coordinate 383,383,566 of OX422224.1, forward strand.
GCGCTTCACTAAACCTGATCCACTTGCGGGTAGGATCAAACCACCGCGTACAACTGTTTGCAAGCTAACTCCGAGCTTCAAACCCCGTGGCCCACTTGCGGGTAGGAACCAATTACCGGTACAAACCGAAGCTTCAACAAAGCTTCACAACAAATCTGAATTTTTGTAGTACAAGATACAATACTGAAACTCCTTAAAATACAATTTGTAATCTGAGTTTCTCCTTCTTGAATCAGACTTCAATAAATGATGTTGAAGTAGGCACAAGTCTTCTTCTTCAATGATTGAGCAGATGATAAAATTAATTGCTCTCTTGAATGTGTAGCTGAGTAGTAAAATAAATGCTCTCAATAATATTTCAAGTCTGTCTCATATTTTCGTTCTTGTTCTGCTGCTCCACTTCAATGCAGCTCTCAAGCTTTTAAATGTGTCTTGAGATAACTAGCTGTTAGACACAACATATTGAGCATTAAATGCTCCTGATGTACTGTTCTTTGCTGAGTGTATAATCTGTCTTCCAATCTGATATCCACATCTCTATTTTGATTCTCTATAAAAATATGGCCGTTTGTAGAAGATATGGAATTTGGTCTGAGTGTAGCATTAAATGCAACTGATTTTCTGAGATGAGAGAGGACAAAAAAATCTCCAAGATTGAACTGCAAATCTTTATTTTGCTTCTCAATAAAATGATCCTGCAAGACTGTGTTAGTCCAAGAGATAATACCCAACAAAAATTATTGTTGAGGAACCATTGAGTAAAGATGATAACTTGATTTAAGAGTATTTGTCAGATAAAAAAATTTCGTATAATAAAAAATTTTCTAACAGATAAAAAATAATAATAAAAATTTTGAAACAGTTAAGATTTAGCTCATAAAGAGTTCATCATTTTTTTGGATTCGGATATATAAAAAATAATCGAACAACTATATTGGTTAAAAAAAGAAACAAATAAGAGGAGGCCATTTAATGCTTATCAATAGAAACTACTATATACACTTTGGTTTCAAAGCATATCATCATGTCATATCCGTAGAGGCCATTTAGTAGACAAGACATAACACAAAGGTGATATTTCTAAATGGTCACAATCTCTGCAAAGAAGGACAACTTATATATATCATGTATACACCCTTTTGTCCTTATACCTATATATATATGTATACGTGTTTATATAAGAGGTATAATAAGCAAACAGGTTTTGGATAACACGGAACAAAAAAAAAAACTCCAAAAATAACTCGGTTATAGCTGGAACTATACGGTATGGCCAAACCAAACAGGTATGGTCGAAAATCTATCCGAGTCACACTAAGTGACGAAATGGACAGGACAATTTTAGTTGGACAAATCGTCCTACTGTTAAGAACGAAATCTACTAGGCAAGTCAAAACCTCACGCCAACTACAAAGGCTATAGGGCATGTCTATAATATCAAATCAGCCTATTTCAACAAAACTTATGGATGAATGTACTTAGCAGGTCCTGGTCCAATCCATAAAGGACGGATGTACTGATAGGGTCTAATCGGGTACTAAAGCTTAGTCAAAAGCTAAAAATCTTGGAAATAAACCTAATGGTTAAATCGGATAAGATTTACTAGTCCTAATATAATAGGACGAAAACAGTGTAAAAGCTGAAATTACTTAAGACAAAAGGTATGGCTTCCAAATAACAAATCAGACATGCTATAACTCCTAATAAAGCTAAAGCCAAAAGCTACTAAAGGCTACAAGGGTATAGCTTGCTAAAACCTAGGCAGGTAAGCAACAGGTAATATCTATAGGATGACATGCTTAGGTCATACTCGGCCAATACATTATTATAAAGGCAACACAATATAATTTCATATGACAAAAATTAGTCCACGCAAACATACTCACATATCATATATAAAATAGGTTTTAAAAGCAATTCTATTTTTTTGTTTAAAAAATAATACCGAAATTATTTTGAAACAAAAAATTATTTTAAACAAAAATTTATTTTAAGAATAGATAATTAGTCACACAGTTAAAAATCATAGATCAAGAAATATGCATGTGTGCCTAATGTGACAAGTGCAAATGTGCAACACCCGTGAATACCTTTACTCGGATATGTCGTTGTGTAAAGTCGAGGTATGTTGAGTCGAGAATAAACAGGATAATACCATAATAAATATCTATAGAATAACCTTTAAAAAAAAATATGTTTGGAATCATCAAAATCAATATATTAAGTTAAACTAAAATGTACATTAATTAAACTAATTTAATTAATTAGGGATAAATAACATTTTCGTTAACAATCTCCCCCTTTTTGATGATGACAAACAAGGATTCACATATATTCATAAAATGAAATATTAAGCCCAAATAGTGAATCATAAATATTTCTCCCCCTTTGACATTATCAAAAAGATATTTCATATAAATTCAGTGTCACGGGTAAAATGCGAAGCTCCCCCTATCAAAAAGAATTCATGCATGGGATATAACCATAAATCGCAAATGGCATAGAATTTTCAATACGCACATGTGTCAACATAAATTTTTCATAGCATGTATTTGATTCAAGAGATAGATAGGAATAATAAGTCACAAAAAATGATAAATGATAAATGATAAATGATACCAATAGTTGTCTGATACCAATTGTTGTAGTCACACAAACCGTGCGTTGCACACAATAGTTCCTCGGAACAACTTTTTATGCAGAAATAGGAATCACAACTCAATGTTCTCAAATAATGCAATTATGAGAGATATATCAATGTGCATAATTAACTCTCTCATTAATGTAATAAAATTGCAATGTATAAATTTTCAATAGGCGCAATATCATTTGTTGTATAAATCGTCATGATAGAATAAACTTTTAAGCGCACAACATGAAACATTTCATAACTCGAAGTATTCAAATAATTTGAATTAAGCACATAACATGAGTTAGAAATAGCGGCAAAAAAAAATATAGCATTTTGCTCAAGCTTTGCCGTTATCAAGATACGAGCTAAAATTCTCAAAATGATCAAAATTCATAATAATATATCAAAGTTATGATCAAGCATTTTTCGAACAAGTAATCAAACAAATTTCAATAAACTTTTATCTCCCCCTAAGGGATACTAACTAAGGCAAATATGCATGTAAAGAATTAAGGTGCATCTTTTCATGAAATAAAATAATTTCAGCATTTATTTCCATAAGATCAAAAGGTCTCACAAATGATATCAATTGTTGATCATGTGGTTTCTCAATAAAAAAAAATTCATCGTGAATAAGTATTCGAACAATGACATTAATCAAGTAGTATGCAATAAGACTAACTCATAGAGATTAATATGACCATATCATCAAAATCAACAAGTGAATGTTACAATATTAACATGTAGCTCATAAAACTAATATACTAAAGTGTACTCAAATGACATTTTCGTTTCAGATTTATATTCAATAAAATCATGAATTTATCCAATCTTATTATTCATAAAAAATATATCAAGATGTAATAAAAAAAAATTATAAATATTTACCAACGAAAAATTTATCATCAAACTCAAGTGTAAGTTCATATAACATAAAATCATCAAGAATAATAAATATACAAATTTACATGTGAAATCAATCAACGCGCTCATGTGTTATAACAAATATTCTATGCATGGAAATATATCAATTATGAAATAAATCATTAATAAACATATGATATTAATTTCAAGAAAGGTGCTCCTTACCACCTTACCAATACCAAAGATATATTCAAGCAACTACTTCCAAGTGTGGCATTTCCAACATTAGGCAATGATACTTGAAATTTGTAATATGACCAAATCATATGCCTTGAAAATCCACATCCCATCTCAAAATGCAACCTACACAACTTTGAAAATTTTCTCTTTTGGTACCCAAAATGTGTTAGGTCCATAGGGGTTAGTATACATCTTGGTTCCTTTAGGAATCCATGCAAATTTCCTTTTTCTAAATTTATATGGACACAAATCTGAAAAATGTGTGTGTCTACCACAATAAGAGCATAAATAATTAGGTAGACTAGATGAAGCATCATATTTCAATAAATTGGAATAAGTCTTTTTCTCATTTCCTTCATCATATCCAATACCATTATTATTAAATCGAATCCTTTGTGTCTCAACAATTTTATGAAAATATTCATTTCCTTTTGTAAAATTATCTAATGATTTCTTCAAATATTCAATCTCCCTTTTTAATTCAATATTTTCAATTTCAAGAGGAGTAGTGACAATAACAGATTTTTCCTTTTTCAGAGATTTATTTTCATTTTTCAAAGTTTCATTTTCTAATTTCAACTCATCAAAATCATTTGACATATAATCATATTTAGTTGAAACTAATGAATGAGACTTCTTAAGTTTAATATATTTATTTTTAAGTTCTTCAAAACTTTCACATAATTCATCAAAAACGTTTTGTAAAACTTCATAATCATCAACTTCATCATTATCACTATCACTAGAGTTAGGGTTAGAATGTACCCCATTTTCCATAGCCATGTAACATAGATGAGCAACTTCATTTTCATTTGAATCTTCATCGGCGGAGTCACTCCATGTTGTGGCTTTCAATGCCTTCTTCCCTTCCTTATACTTTGGACAATTTGGCTTAATGTGTCCAACTTCATCACAATGATAGCATCTTGGTTCAGATTTGGATTGATGATCATCATTGAATTCTTTTGAAAAATGTTTCTTTCTCCTTTCCTTGGCTTTCTTTTTAGAATTGAGATATTTTTTGAAATTTTTAGCCAATAGGGAAATATCATCATTATCGTCGTCATCTTCACTTTCTATATTTTTGCTTGAAGATTTGAGAGCAATAATTTTGTTTGCTTTTGGTTTCTCATCTTCAATAAATTCCTTAAGTTCCATTTCATGGGTGATTAAGGAACCCAATAGCTCATCAAGAGAAATAGGTCTTTCTCTAATCGCTTCCTTGATAGCCAGCTTCTTTGTCATATAAGCAGATGGTAGTGACCTGAGAATCTTGCTCACTAATTCAGAATCAGTATAGGATTTACCAAGAGATTTCAATCCATTTATAATATTTGAAAATCTAGTAAACATATCAGAAATAGATTCATCAGACATCATCTTAAATAACTCATAATTATGAACAAGCATACTAATTTTATCTTCTTTAACTTGACTAGTTCCTTCATATGTGACCTCTAGTCTATCCCAAATTTCTTTAGCAGATTCACAACAACAAATTCTGTTATACTCATTTACATCAAGTGCACAATGCAGAATATTCATAGCTTTAGCATTTATTTGTATTTTTCTAATATCAGCATCATTCCATTCATTTTCTTCTTTAGGAACATTTTCATCATTAACAACTTTTATGGGGATATTAGGACCATTTATAATGACTCTCCAAACAGCATAATCATTTGATTGAATAAAATTTTTCATTCTATTTTTCCAATAGCTATAATTATTTCCTGAAAATAAAGGAGGTCTATTTATAGATTGACCCTCACCAAGAGATGAAACAGTAAAGTTTTCCATGGATCTTTAACTCTAAGATTGTTAAATCTAAAAATAAATAAGAAGAGCACTAGCTCTGATACCAATTGTTGCAGTCACACACAACCCGTGCGTGGCCAACAATGGTACCTCAAAACAGCTTTTTACGCGTGTTGCCTCTCGACAACTACAACCCACACCGGGCCTTAACCGACGGGACACTCTAGGGGTAAGAGTCATCACTTCGCCACACTGTCATGAAGCGAGAACCCCCTATGAGACTGGTTTTTCTTCCAAGGCGAGGATTTTCAACCATAGCGGCTCTGATACCAATTGTTGCCCAGATTATACTCAAGAGGGGGGGGGGGGTGAATTGAGTTTTTACAAACTTTAATGTCAAATTTATATTTTAGAAAAATATTAAATTTAAATCACTTAAACAAATTTCAGATTAATAAAACTATAAAGAATAAATCCAATAATATCAAATCAATGCAACTAACTAATTTAAGCAACTAGAGATGCAGATTTTAACACTCTAGAAATATTAAATTAATTTTCGTATTTAATTTAAAGTGATATTCTGAAATTAATTATTTAACTCAAAAAAATAATTATTTTAACCTTAAAATAAATTTAGTCAAATTTCGGAATTAATTATTTGCAAGATAGTATGCTGAAAATATTAACTCAAGCAAGCATGTGCAAATAAATAAATAAAAGTGCGGAAAATAAATGACACCGAAATTTAACGTGGTTCGGCCAAATCCCGGCCTACCTCCACGCGCCTAGAGCCCCTGTCTCCTTTGCGCTTCACTAAACCTGATCCACTTGCGGGTAGGATCAAACCACCGCGTACAACTGTTTGCAAGCTAACTCCGAGCTTCAAACCCCGTGGCCCACTTGCGGGTAGGAACCAATTACCGGTACAAACCGAAGCTTCAACAAAGCTTCACAACAAATCTGAATTTTTGTAGTACAAGATACAATACTGAAACTCCTTAAAATACAATTTGTAATCTGAGTTTCTCCTTCTTGAATCAGACTTCAATAAATGATGTTGAAGTAGGCACAAGTCTTCTTCTTCAATGATTGAGCAGATGATAAAATTAATTACTCTCTTGAATGTGTAGCTGAGTAGTAAAATAAATGCTCTCAATAATATTTCAAGTCTGTCTCATATTTTCGTTCTTGTTCTGCTGCTCCACTTCAATGCAGCTCTCAAGCTTTTAAATGTCTCTTGAGATAACTAGCTGTTAGACACAACATATTGAGCATTAAATGCTCCTGATGTACTGTTCTTTGCTGAGTGTATAATCTGTCTTCCAATCTGATATCCACATCTCTATTTTGATTCTTTATAAAAATATGGCCGTTTGTAGAAGATATGGAATTTGGTCTGAGTGTAGCATTAAATGCAACTGATTTTCTTAGATGAGAGAGGACAAAAAAATCTCCAAGATTGAACTGCAAATCTTTATTTTGCTTCTCAATAAAATGATCCTGCAAGACTGTGTTAGTCCAAGAGATAATACCCAACAAAAATTATTGTTGAGGAACCACTGAGTAAAGATGATAACTTGATTTAAGAGTATTTGTCAGATAAAAAAATTTCGTATAATAAAAAATTTTCTGACAGATAAAAAATAATAATAAAAATTTTGAAGCAGTTAAGATTTAGCTCATAAAGAGTTCATCATTTTTTTGGATTCGGATATATAAAAAATAATCGAACGACTATATTGGTTAAAAAAAGAAACAAATAAGAGGAGGCCATTTAATGCTTATCAATAGAAACTACTATACACACTTTGGTTTCAAAGCATATCATCATATCATATCCGTTGAGGCCATTTAGTAGACAAGACATAACACAAAGGTGATATTTCTAAATGGTCACAATCTCAGCAAAGAAGGACAACTTATATATATCATGTATACACCCTTTTGTCCTTATACCTATATATATATGTATAAGTGTTTATATAAGAGGTATAATAAGCAAACAGGTTTTGGATAACACGGAACAAAAAAAAAAAACTCCAAAAATAACTCGGTTATAGCTGGAACTATACGGTATGGCCAAACCAAACAGGTATGGTCGAAAATCTATCCAAGTCACACTAAGTGACGAAATGGACAGGACAATTTTAGTTGGACAAATCGTCCTACTGTTAAGAACGAAATCTACTAGGCAAGTCAAAACCTCACGCCAACTACAAAGGCTATAGGGCATGTCTATAATATCAAATCAGCCTATTTCAACAAAACTTATGGATGCATGTACTTAGCAGGTCCTGGTCCAATCCATAAAGGACGGATGTACTGATAGGGTCTAATCGGGTACTAAAGCTTAGTCAAAAGCTAAAAATCTTGGAAATAAACCTAATGGTTAAATCGGATAAGATTTACTAGTCCTAATATAATAGGACGAAAACAGTGTAAAAGCTGAAATTACTTAAGACAAAAGGTATGGCTTCCAAATAACAAATCAGACATGCTATAACTCCTAATAAAGCTAAAGCCAAAAGCTACTAAAGGCTACAAGGGTATAGCTTGCTAAAACCTAGGCAGGTAAGCAACAGGTAATATCTATAGGATGACATGCTTAGGTCATACTCGGCCAATACATTATTATAAAGGCAACACAATATAATTTCATATGACAGAAATTAGTCCACGCAAACATACTCACATATCATATATAAAATAGGTTTTAAAAGCAATTCTATTTTTTTTGTTTAAAAAATAATACCGAAATTATTTTGAAACAAAAAATTATTTTAAACAAAAATTTATTTTAAGAATAGATAATTAGTCACACAGTTAAAAATCATAGATCAAGAAATATGCATGTGTGCCTAATGTGACAAGTGCAAATGTGCAACACCCGTGAATACCTTTACTCGGATATGTCGTTGTGTAAAGTCGAGGTATGTTGAGTCGAGAATAAACAGGATAATACCATAATAAATATCTATAGAATAACCTTTAAAAAAAAATATGTTTGGAATCATCAAAATCAATATATTAAGTTAAACTAAAATGTACATTAATTAAACTAATTTAATTAATTAGGGATAAATAACATTTTCGTTAACAATTAGGGTTTTGATTTGGGGAAGAAGATGAAGTGAGGAGTATTTTGTAAAAAAACTTTTTGGGTGTCAAGTCTAATTAGGAAATAGAGGTTTACTAACGGAGTTGAAAGTCTGTTAGGTTTTTGGGGGTTAATGGAATCCAAGTCAAAATCAGAAGAATGGAATTTCATTTATTGACATAAGATCGAATTGTAGAAAGAATCAAAAGTTACGGATAACTCTTTTTTTTTATATCTATATTCCTGCTTACCAATTAAGATGTCTCTATCAACAAGATAAAAGAGTGAATTCTTCTTTTCATGAAATTAGGCAAATAAAACAAATTTCCTCTTCCCGTCTTACGTATGTATATAGAATTCAAATATAGAAAATATAGAGTTTTGTATCTTTTTATATCGTTCTTTCTTTTCCTGTTCAATTAAAACTAAAATGAACAATTCTTAATTCTCTTAAATTCTATAGGATTGAATAAAAATTCGATTGACCATTTATTTGATATAATTGCTATGCTTAGCGTGTGACTCGTTGATTTTTTAAGGGTTAGGATTAAAAAAAGAGACCATGAATAGGATCAAACCTTATTCCATGGTATTTACATGAGGTTCCCCTTTCTTAAGAATAACAAGTCCCCGAGAGGGCTTAATACTATAAAATCCTTCTTTTTCACTTTTCCATTTTTTCCTTAGTTCCTTTAAAATGGGCTTAAAAAAGGAAGGTCGTTTTCGGGGAGAACCAAAAGGAAGTTCAACTTCCATTCCCCAAACTGTTAAAAAACAAAAATCATTTTTTTCTTTTTATTCTTTCTTTTTCATTAGATCTTGTTACATTAGTAAAGTGGGGGTTAAGTCAAATAAGGCAATATAAAGTGAGGGTTATGTCACCTCTCCCCCTCCCCTCTTTTTTTTTTATAATAATACATCTCTGCGGAAGTGGGCACAACTCGCACTTTCAAGAGTAACTCAGATCATTCTTTCTATGACAACCTCCAACTGACTACCCTTTTATAACATTAAACTCGTCTGTTACAAATTATATAGTACGCCATTCTAAAGAGACAGGTTACTGGCCATCTCAGAAATATGGCAGTGCTAGCGTTCAGCAAGACCATTCTATTCTGGTGTGTTGGAAGAGAAACCATTCTATTCTTGTGTGTTGGAAGAGAGACCATGCATGAGAAATAATTTATACTTGTATTCACCTTTAAAGGAGGTTATATAGGACTATACAATTCACCTTTAATCTAATTTATCAAAGAATAAAAATAGGTCACCTCTAATTAAGCACTAAAATTTGTACAAGATGAATTGAAAATTAAAGGTTACTTAACAATAACATGTCATTTCTTAGGCAGTAGAGTTTTTATGGACAGTACTTGTTTACGTAATGATAACATGGTAATACAACATGGTTGTTATGAGAATCCTTACCCTTAATTCAAAAATTGGAAAGCAAAGGAAGACCCAGCGTGTATAAATACAAGAGGAAATCAAAATGGAAAATTGGGAACTTCCCTCTTGAAAACTTGTTAAATTTCAAAATATTGCTGTGATCGAGTTCTGAATCCCAAATAGCAAAATCATGGTGCACATCAGCATATATTTACTCAATGTTCGTGTGTTATTGCCTTGCCATCCTGATACTTGTCAATTATTTCCTTTTGCTCTTTACTAGATTCTGTCACTCAATATACTCAAGTCAATTATCTAATGATTCATTAACACAATAAACAGGCTGTCATTGACACTCCATGTGAAACTAATACTCAGAAGAGCTTTGAAAGTAGTTCTTCAAGGTGTGATGACAAGACCAGTGGTGGTGGAATGGGTAATATTGATGAAAAAACCGATATTTTAGTCCGTTTACAGATCAAGGAGATCTTCTACAAGGTTAAAGATGGCTTGATGGTCTTGTTGAGAAACTGTTTAGAATTAGAAACTGAAAACTCAACCAGTATACTATCAGGCTATGTCGATCACTTTCAGAGCATTGAACATGAAGATGTTGGGTGGGGTTGTGGGTGGCGTAATATTCAAATGCTTAGCTCTCACTTGCTCAACCATAGACAAGAAGCAAGGGATTTTCTGTTTGGTGGGTCCCAATTTGTTCCCGACATTGCTTCACTCCAAAGATGGCTTGAAATAGCTTGGGAGAGGGGCTTTGATACACTTGGATCAAATGATTTTGATCGCAAGATTTATGGAAAGAGAAATTGGATTGGGACTACTGAGTGTGCTGCTCTTTTTCGTTCTTTTGGGCTTCGTGCCAGAATAGTGGACTTATGTAGCAAGGAGATTAATTCATTATCTTCTGTTACTGTTGGCAAGAGAAAGGTAGAACAAATTTATGGACCAATTGATAGGTTTCTGTATAGTGGGGATCATAATAATACTCTACAACCAGGTTCCAGTATCGACCTTGAGAAGGTCAAGGGTCAGCAGGTTTTGGTTGATTGGGTGTGGAATTACTTTTCTGACCATAGACTCACCGATTTGGGCAATAATCGGGTGGTTGTCAGTGAGAAACCGTAAGTTAATTTATTTATTTGGCTTTTGACCCCTATTGTTAGGGTAAAAACGGACTTTACCCTTTAAAGTTTCCAGTTATTGGATGTTGCCCCCATTTTCTTCGGTCATCACAAATCACCAAATTATTACCAGCCGAAATCTAATTATAGATAACAGTGGGGGCCAAATTGGGTATACTTTAATTAGATTTATAATAGTGGGGGCCAAATTGGGTATACTTTAATTTTAATGATTTGTAGCAGTCGAATGCCGGAACTTGGGGGGTGCATTTTTTTCCCACTTCAAAATTTCTGAAATATCATCCGTTTTTACCGAATTTGGAATACCTCTTTTCAATTTCTGATCTCCAATATTCCGAACAGTAATTTGATCGAAATCTGTCGATCCAAATTTTCTGTTTTTCAATTTGCAGTTATCTAATTCTCAATTTTCCGATTTTGATATAATCTTTTTAATTCTCAATTTCCAAATTTGCCGATCCGATTTTCCGAAACTATGCAGATGTGCTTCTTCCGTTTTTATTTTACAAGTATACTTTATTCTGAATTGTCGTAATATAATCGATTAGGATTTTCCGAAAACTTTGTTATGCCAAATTTTCAGAATTTTACGATTGTTTTTTATTTAAGAAAGAAATCCGATTTCGACAAAATATTATGATTTCTGAAAAATAAATTGGAAAAATTGTTTTTGTAAAAAACGAGGATTTTTCCAAACGCGTACTTTCCAATATGATCCGGGCGAAAATCAGCCCTAGTCGAAACCGTTAACAATGGCCCTTAAAGTCCAATATTTGAAAATTTTGAGGATAAAGTCAGTTTCCACCTAAACTTGTGAAGGGGCAAAAGTCAAATGTTTTTTTTACTCAGTTAATAACAATTGTGTGGTTGCCTCGTTTACTGATTATCTGTTTGGAGATGCATGAATATTGTTTTACTTGAAACTTGAAACAATATAGCCTTCATTGTAATGTGATATGCCAGGCCTTTGTACTTTCAACATGATGGTCATTCAAGAACCATTGTTGGGATTCAAGTCAAACATCAGCGCAATGGGATGCAGCAATACAATCTTTTGATCTTAGACCCTGCTCATGTAAGTTTTTGCTTATCCATTTTGTACGTGCAAATTATTTAGCAGCGTGTATATCACATTTGCTTATCAAATATATGGTGCAGGACGAAGAACACAAAAAAGAAATCAATAGCAAAATAAATGAAATCAATTCCAGCTCTGGAATAATACTCAATTTTAAGATCATTCAAGGCTACTTGCTCTGTCTCTGGGAACTATATCTTATTTATTAGAAAATAAAAACTCTGATTCTAATTCAAATACCGCAACTAGCCTCGTACCAGAATTTAACTCAATCAACTTTTATATTTCCAATTTTATAAATGACATCACGCTATTTAGTTGAACCCTAAATACAAAAAGGGCGAGTTGTCCATAATTCCTTCAAAACTTTGACATCTGATATGTAGTGGGGAGCGGAAGCGATTTAATCTACACTACACACACAACAATAACAACACTATAATGAGGGTAATGCTATATGTACCAAGACTTTACACAAAGGACGTGCACCAAGCGCATTAAAGTATTGTACAAACACTGAGAGTAACACTCTAATGCACATCCTTGGTGTAAGGTCTTGATGAACATAACATTTGCTTATAATAAAGGAAATTTTTCTGTGTAGTTCTTGTTGATCATCTCAAAAGTAATAGTAGTGTCCTCCTAAATGGAGGAATGAGTACACTTATAGTTCTTGAGAAAGGGTTTTAGCAGGTGCTAGCTAAACAGGAGTTGTCATACATGTGTTGTCATTCATAACAACACCAATGGTACTGTCAAGAAGTTCATATTCTAAATATAATGTCTAATTATTAAAATGAAACAAAAGGTACAAATAATTCCCTGGTCCGAACGTATATCATTCTCCTCCATTTAAAAAAGCTTATCCCGGGTGTGGGAGGTTTGTTGTCATGGAGTAAAGCATCCACTAGTGGACTCCCCCACTTGAGAGAAAGGTCGTCCTTGGAAAGGTCCCACATGTCAGCTAGTAAGAACCCAAGTATAGGCCGCTCACGATCCAAATCACAATCGATGCATCCGAGAGCGTCCCAAAACCTACCGCTATGAGAATTAACACCCTAATGCCTCTAGAAGAGAAGAGGGCCATCAATGCCAAACGATGTCCGAGTCGCTCATGATGAGAACTTTAGAGGTTAGACACTGTATCTCGACCTCCGAATGCATCGCGAATTGCCCCAGAATGGGTCCACCTGCGCGAGATCACACAAACTATCGAAATCGAGTGGGGTTTGTCCAAACGAATCACCCACGGACTCAGTCTCTGATAAATCCCAGTTTGTGACCCAAAAATCGAGAAGAAATAATCCAAACAGTAAGGCTCCATATATCAAAATCGAGTACGGGTCTCCTAACAACGAAGAAATCAGAGAAATATCAGTCTCCTCTTCTCCGAAGAAAGGATAAAAATCCTGAAGATCAAAAACCTCTGCGTCTCTGAACCGTGTCCGAGTCACCTAGCAATTCCCAAAATATATTTCAAAGAAATCTCCAATGTCCAACCCAACCTCCTCTTATATGAAGATGGGAAAGAAGTCTTCGAGCTAAAAAACGTCCAATCTTGAAAACAAATACAGGTAATCCAACCATCCTCCTCAAAAATGGAAAAAGTCACAAGGGGAGAATTGGAGATCTATACCAACCTCATCCTCGGGTAAGTCGTCACAATGCGAGATAGGGTAGCAAGTACCATCATCGTTGTACATGAAAACGACGGGTGCGGGAGAAGCTGTCACAGATAATCAAAATATCCAGCCCACTCATGCACCTAATGTTCACGTTCTGCTTCCATGTCGAGAAACTCCTTGTGGCATTGACTCAAAAGGCTGTGGCGTTCCTCATATTCTCCGATGGAGATGGCGGTAAATTGAAAATTTCGGAGCATCATATATAGTCACCTGTCCGGTGCTATTGGTTTGGAGTTCTTCAATGGCGGTTCTATTCAACCGCTCAAATTCGACACAAGCCTCCATATCTATCCCTTACTCAATATCACTACCATCGTTCCCCAACAAATCAGAGGAGGAATTGGTGTCGGGAATGAAGTTGGGCTTGAATTGTGGCTTTGGGAAAATTTAGGGGATGAGTCACGATTGTCAGAAAGTTGAGGGGCTGAAAAATGAATTTCAGAAATGGGGAGGGCAGTGAAATAATTTTCAGAAGATGGCTATAGTAAGAACATCTGCCGGAGAAGGTAGTGACTTTTCAATTACTGTAGGTCTATACCGAGGTTCAACATTAAGTCCTTATCTCTTTGCTCTTGTTATGGATGCGTTGATTAGACAATTACAAGATGAGGTGCCATGGTGTATGCTATTTGTTGGTGATATTGTTTTAGTGGATGAGACTAAGACGGGGATTAATGCTAGGTTGGAATTGTGGAGAAAAACTCTAGAAATAAGAGGATTTAAAATAAGCAGGACTAAAACAGAATATGTGGGGTGCAATTTTAGTAGTAATAGGATGACAAATGGAGATATGGTGAAATTGGAGGGTCAAGAGATACCTAGAAATGATCATTTTTGTTATTTAGGTTCGGTTATCCAAAAAGATGGAGATATTAATGGTGATGTTACTCATAGGATTAGAACGGGTTGAGTCAAGTGGAGAAGTGCTACCGGCGTATTATGTGATAGGCGTTAAAAGGAAAATTTTATAGGACGACCATTAGATCCGCTATGTTATGTGAGACAGAGCGTTAGGCAATCAAGAAACAAAATGTGCAAAAAATGAGTGTGTTGGAGATGTGAATGCTGAGATGGATTTGTAGTAAAACTCGAAAGGATAAAATTAGAAATGAAGAAATTCGTAAAACGGTAAAAGTAGCTCCTATAGAAGATAAGTTGAGAGAAAATCGACTTAGATGGTTTGGACACATCAAGCGTAGACCAATGGATGTTCCCGTAAGGAAGAGTGATTTAGTTTGTATTGATAGTAACACTAGGGGTAGAGGTAGGCCTATATTGACTTGGTGGGATATTATAAAAAAGGACATGATATCATGTGCTTTAACCGAAGATATTGCGCTGGACAGAATGGAATGGAAAAATAGGATTCATGTAACCGACCCCAAATTATTGGAAAAAGTCTTTGTTGAGTTGAGTTGAGTTGGGAGTAGGTTTGCAAATATATATGTGGAAGTGGGGCTGAAGCCAACTACAGAGGGGTTTGTGTATATATTTGAAAACCAAGGGGAGGGGTGGAAACTGTTGGATATCAGATTAATACTATAGCATTTTATTATTAGGCCCACCTGTTTTTTTTGGCTTTAGTTTTACTTTTTACCATGTACTTCTAGACCCTTCCATTGAGTAATATAAAGTCCATAATGTGGCACCATTATTGGTAAGCCATTACATCACAAAAATCTACTTGGTATCAGAGTTAAATCAAGCCCTAAACCAAATCCTAGAAATCAAACCCTAGCCCTCTAAGCCGCCGACCTCTCTAGGTCTGGCCGGCCACCCCCTTCCTTGCCGGCGTTCCATTCTGGCCTGAGTTCTTGTAGAGCCGCCGGAGATCAATATCTGTTCTTTTTTTTTTTGTCAGAAACTTTTAAGAATCTGTTCAGATCTGTTGGTTCATTTTTTTAAGATCTGTTCAGATCAGTTCTTGTAGAGCCGTCGGAGTTCTTGTCGGTTCATTTCCGACCGGTTCAAATATGTTGTTGGCCGGAGATTTGTTGTTGTTCAGATCTGACTGGAACTATTTCTTGGACGGTGATTTTTGGGTTCAGATCTATTATATGGTGATATGTTTTTTGCTGGTTTAATTGGGTAACTTAACCTCGTGCATCTTCATCTAGGGTTTATACCCTCTTGTTAATTTGGGGGTTTTATTCCCTTTTGCTGTTGGGTTTTATTCCCATGAAGTAGACTATTAATTTGCCTTTATTTGATGATTTTTTGAGAGTTTATACCTCTTCATGTTGCTGAATTTGATTGGGTAGAACTTGCCAATATTTGGACCTATTTGTGTACTTATTGGATTCAATTTGAGTATTTTTGGAGCTATGGCTGATTTGTACTGTCCTAAAGAGGTTGCTCCTACCCCACTTACCTACTCTCTTGGACACTCTACTTCCACTGCCATTATTACTTCACGTACTTCATCTTCTTTTTTCATGTTAAGGCTGTTAAGCCTACTTTGATTGGATTCTGGAGCTTCTGATCATATGACTGGTGAACTATCTTTTTTTACTTCTCCCACTACCCCTGTGTGTCGTAGTGTGTGTCTTGCGAATGGTTCACATGCTCTTATTCGTAGCAAGGGAAACATCCGTCTCCCACCTTCTCTCACTTTATCTTCGGTATTGCATGTTCCCGACCTCTCTTTTAATCTCATCTCTGTTCGTCAACTCTGCAAAAATCTCAATTGTGCTGTCATATTCTTATCCTCACATTTCTATTTGCAGGACCTGAGTTCGCAGAGGATTTTTGGCAGAGGATATGAGCGCGATGGCCTATACCACTTTGAGGATCCTCCTACACCTACTACCTTTGCTTTTGGACTCAGTGCCTCTACTTCCACTGAGCCCATTATTTTTTATGTTTCTTTACAAACTTTGCATTTGTGGTATGCCCGTTTAGGACATGTCAATTTTTAGTACTTATGCTTACTTTTTTCCTCGTTATCTAAGACTTGTAAAGATAAGAGGTTTACTTGTGAGATATGTGAGTTGTCTAAACATATTCGTACTCGTTAAATTTCTCATATGAGTCGTGCTCCTAGTATGTTTGATCTTATTCACTCTGATGTTTGGGGTCCTTCACCTGTTACTGCTTTATTGGGTCATAAGTACTATGCCACTTTTATTTATGATTTCTCTAGATGTACATGGGTAGCATAAATCTGAGGTGTTACCTTTATTTGTCAAGTTCCTCCAAATGATTAAAACACAATTTAACACCACTGTTCGTAACATTCGGTCTGATAATTGGGAAGGGGGGGAGTATGTTTCTGATGCTTTTCAGCTACAACTCACAACTTAACCAAAAGGGCATTTTACACCAACTCACTTGCCCCTACACTCCGGAGCAAAACGGGGTGGCGGAACGTAAGAACCGCCACTTAATGGGAATGGTTCGGTGCCGTTTACGGGGTATGCATGTTCCTAAATCTTATTGGCACCTTGCTCTTCTCATTGCCACATTTATTATTAACCGCACTCCAAGCAAAGTTTTAAATGGCAAAACACCTCTTCACTCTATCTTTCCTACTGCCCCCCTTTTCCCTATATTTGTGTTATGTTCAGGATCGACAACCCTCACGTCACAAACTTGATGATAAGGCGATTCAATGTATTTTTGTGGGCTATCCTGCCATGTCTAAAGCTTATAAATGTTATGATCATCTCTCTCGACGTATGTATCACTACTCGTGATGTTACCTTCCATGAGGATACTCCATTTTATGGTAGGTATGCTACGCCCCCACCCCCACCCCCACCTCCACCTCCACCTCCTCCTCTTGAGGAGGTTTCTTCAGTGGTTCGTTCTATCCCTTTATTGGATGTGACAAAGGAAGTATGCTCTTGATCTGTTACAGGATACAGGAAAGATTGGTTATCACCTAGCTTCTACTCCTATGGATTCGAATGTGAAGTTGACTGCTAAGTCTGGGGAGTTACTTTCTGAGCCGTCTAGGTATCAGCGTTTGGTTGGCCGTCTCATCGACCTGACCAACACCCGTCCTGATTTGGCCTTTGCTGTGAGTCTTGTGAGTTAGTTCATACATGCTTCTCGCACTTCCCATCTTGATGTTGTTTATCATATCTTAAGGTATCTCAAGTCTTCACCGGATCTTGGTCTCTTTTACGCATTAGGAGACCAAAGGGGTCTTTCTTGCTTCACTCATGCTGATTATGCGGGATGCAGGACTGATAAACGTTTTACTTCAGGCTTCTGTACTTTCTATATTTCTCATCTCATATCATGGAAAAGTAAGAAGCAAGCGGTGGTATCTCGTTCTTCAGCAGAGGCGGAGTATTGTGCTATGGCTTATGGTACATGTGAGCTCTTGTGGCTTCGATCGATTTTGGGTGAGCTAGGCTTTACTGAAGACACTTCTTTTGATTTGTTGTGTGATAACAAATCATCCATTATGTTGCCATTCGATTCGGTTCTTCATGAGAGAACCAAACACATTGAGGTGGATATTCACTTTCTCCGGGAGAGTATCTACAGGCATCATTCATCCATTCATCAGCTCAGACTGCATATTGTCTCACCAAGGCAGTTGGACCTTCTTTACTTCACTCATCTATTGGCGAGCTGGGCTTGGTAGATATCTTCGCTCCAGCTTGAGGGGGAGTGTTGGATATCAGATTAGTACTATAGTATTTTATCATTAGGCCCACCTGTTTTTTTAGGCTTTAGTTATTAGACTTACTTTACTTTTTACCATGTACTTCTATACCCTTTCATTGAGTAATATGAACTCCATAATGTGGCACCATTATTGGTAAGCCATTACATCACAAAAATCTACTGAAACAAGGCTCAAAGAGAGGGGTATCAATGGAATTACCTTCAGATTTTGTAGGGACAAAACAATAACTTTGGGCGCCAACATAAGAAATCTCCGTTAGGATTTCGGGGTGAACCATATGCAACAACCGCACAACCGCTATCTTGGATTATTGTGGCTTCGGGGAGGTTCGCGTTGTCCATCGCCTACCTCCGGCGAGGTCGGAGGGATGTTGGAACTGTTTGTCCAATGACGGTGGGATGTAGAGCTAGGGTATATTAAATCCCCAAGCCTGAGACTGGTAACACATTTATTGTCAGCGAAATTGTGCCTAGAGTCTGGCGAGGTCGGCGTGTCAGTGGCTCCAGGATTCCCCAAGGCCCCGGTAGTGCTCCGGCTAATGTGACGACCCCCCTGAAGCCCACGATCAATCCTCCCATCAACGGCACTTCATTCATCGGGAAGACTAGATGTGGAGAATGAGTTTGTATGGGGGTGGAAACAGGGATGCCAAAGAGAGAAAAAGAGGGTTAGGATGTTTCCTAAATGTGTAATTGTTTGTTCTGTTGGGATGTTGAATAATAATTATGTAATGTAATATATATACACAACAAGTTTAAGAAAATCAATTGTTTGCTTATGTAGCCGTAAACTCTTGATAGCATAGGCAAATCACTAATGACTAATGTTCTGCGACACTGGATACTTTGAAACGGAATAATTGTTTTTCTTAAAAGAAACATTATATATGCTGTGTGAATATTTAAATGAATTTGAAATATTCTTAATCGGCATATATATTATATAAAATCGAAATTGAGTAACTTCAAAAATGCGATTGAATTTAAAATGTATATTATTTATAGCAATTCATGAATATGTGTTATATTTGTAATATCTCTACGGAGTTAAAATATGACCTGTGGTGTTTCTGGCAATAGCTATGATCCAAGATTTCATAAAGGAGATACTTTGCGGAATGGATGGATAACAACTTCCTTCCAAAGGTGCTTGCACTAAGGGACGATCCAGAATTGCAGGGAAGAAGGAGAAAGATACCCTAGATTCCCAAATTAATTTCAATCTGAGTGTTGCATAGTAGGATATTAGAAGTATGTCAAAACGAGGTCGTGTGGTAATAATAACACAGATTAGTGGAACAACATTGTTGCAGCTGAGCTTCAATAAGTGTAATGATGCCGCTGCAAGTGTCTTAAAAGAGGGGATACCTGGCGCACCTGAATACGACGGCGTTTGGACTAAGTTTGAATGTTAGTTGAACAGTTAGGGTGAGTTTGGGAACCCAATATTATGCCTTAGAATCAGAGTTGGAAAAAATTTCACTTAAAATTTGGAAGTTTTGAACTGAAAAAAGAACAGTAACAATTCCAAGCCATGGGATTGGGGTTCCCAAACTCACTATTAGGGAGGCTTTAGGGCTTGAATTATGCAAGTGAGTAGCTCGAGTGTGGATGTATATTCAGTATAAAAGTGGTTAGAGCTTGTCCGAACTATGTTACAACTGAATTGGTTAGATTGAGTCTTTGATTGTAATTTAGATGTATAAATGATGAAGGAAATATGATCAATATTTCGTTATTGAAGGACCACTCTCTCTCTCTCTCTCTCTCTCTCTCTCATGATCTTCCTTCTTCCTAGCTCCACTCTGTTTCTGTCTCCCTGTAATTTCATTCAAACCTCCATTGTTACTCTTGAGGAGCTTAACAATTGGTATCAGAAATTCAAAACTGGGAGAAAAAAATCAAAGATGTCCGAGACCAGACAAATGCATTTCGAGAAAGGCATTGAAGCCAAGTTGATGGTGACGCAACATTGACAGGAGAATCATGAGGCATCAATCAAGAAAACCCTATAATTTATCTTTTCCAACATCAAGGAGTTGGAAGACAGAATGTATAAGCAAGGAAGCCATGAAACTGAGACTAGTTCGATGGAACTTTTGGGAGATGCACGTGGAGATCAAGCCAACCCACTAATTGTGGAAGGGGAAAGGAGATCCCTTTCAAGAGAATTCTCTTTCAACAATTACAAATTGCCTAAGTTGGAATTTCCAAGATTCAATGGAGAAGATCTCAGGGGATGGCTAAAAAGGTGTCAGCGATTTTTCTGTGTCAACCCAGTGAATGATGAGGACAAAGTGGCATTAGTGTCCATGAACTTGGAGGGAAGGGTTGAGTTCAATCCTTGTATCAAACCATTGAGGGAGCCAATTGGGAGAGTTTTGTGGAGAAAATCAGTTGGCCCTCGTCAAGGGGATATTATTAATGAATTCATCAAGCTTCAACAACCTTAAACAATCGAAGAGTATCAAGAAAAAAATTAAAGACTTGAGGCCACTTGTTTTGGACAAAAAAAGGGCTTATCCGAGGAAAATTTTGTCTCCAGCTTTACAAGTGGATTAAAAGAAGAAATCAAGATTCATGTAAAGATGCCAAAAACCTTCAACGATGTCGTTGAAATTGCCAAATTACAAGAAGTGGCCTTAGAATTAAATCCCAAGAAAACCAACCCCAAATCTTTTCCAACTAATAACACCCTCAGCAAACCAACCTACCAAAAATTCATTCCCTTTTCTTTCAGCAGCCTTTTTTTTAAAATTAATTTTATTATCGGGGGGAGGGGGGAATTGCCAAAGGACCCTTCAAAATTTTATCAACCAAACTTTTACTACCGGCTAAACATATAGGGAGGGGGACATTACAACCTTACTTCCATTACAAATATATCCTATACATACTATTGTTTACAGAAACGAAAAGAAGGATACCCTAACTGATCCATATTCAGCACTCCTTAACATTTTTGTGAAGTTCCTCGAATGAGTGAAAAACCTTGTCCGTACATTGATTGGTTTTCCAGTTAGCTATAAAATCGGCAGCCACACTACTCTCTCTGAACACACGTGAAATCGAATACCTCATGGCCTGCAGCAATTGCTTAATTTGCTCAATCATATGAATCAGCATCCAAGGAGATTCACAACATTCATCAAATATATCAATCAGAACTTTCAAATCTGATTCGATTAATATCATTTGATAATTACGACTTCTAACCCATTTAACTCCACTCAAAAGCACCTGAGTTTCTGCAAGCATATTAACCACTTATCCCTGGATTCATCTTCGAAGCTCCCGCAAATGGAGGAAGGGTCCATTGGGTAGTAGTAATTTTCAATCTCAGCAGCACTTACCATCATGAGAAAAACGAACCTTCAGTAACCAAGACAAGTCCACTAGCTAACCCAATCAAGGCATTGTCAACTACCCAACCCAATTGAGATACAAATAAGGAGGGAAAAGGGCCTTTGTTGTCATTATGATGAGCCTTACACTTAGGATCACACGTGCAAGAAAATGAACCTGTACATGCTGAGCATTGAAGGAGAAGAAGATGAAGGTGAAAAAGCCATTGAAGAAAATATAACTGCTCAATGAAGTAGGAGTGGGGATAATTATTTCACTCCAAGCTTCTCAGGTAGACCCTACTCACCCAAGGGGCTTAACAAAAAGGCAAGAGATTACTACATTAGTGGACACAGGACTAATTCATTGACCCCCAAACAACCAAACAAATTGGTGAAGTAGTTCAAAGTAACAAGTTAATGGTGACTCTGTCTGATGGTTGCCGAACTTGCAATGATGCTCTTTGCCCAAGGCTAGTTTGGACTTCGCAAAGCATGATGTTTGAGGCAGGAGTGAGGCTCCTTCCCTTGGGAGGTTGTGATATGGTTCTAGGGGTTCAATGGTTGAAGAGTATTAGTCCAATGCCGTTGCACTTCAAGAAACTGAAGTTACTGTTCATTAAAGATGGAAAGCTTGTAACATTGACGGGGAACCAAAAAGAGGTCCACTCGGGCTTCATCAGTGGCAAGGCCGTGTGCAATCTGTACAGCCACAGAAAGGAAGTGATCTTGGGTTTCACATACTCCCTTTCTACCTCAAACCCACAAGGTTACATCCCTCCTTTATTACTACTTACCCTTGAAAAATATGTTTTTTTTTTCGATACGTAAAAAAGTATGTAGATTTGTTCCAAGAGTTTAAAGGACTATGAGAGTGCGCTATCTCGATATTAATGGATTATTTCTATAATTAAGTGTCCAACACACAAGTCCAAATTCTATCTCATTATCCTAAACATGCATCTAGGTGATAAAGCTGATAAAATATACTATGCATTCAACAAGGGAAAAAAGCCCATTCGGGTAAAATCTTTATTCATTCAGCACTTTAGAGATTTTACAAGACTATTGACTTACAGACTACTTGATAACCGCCACAACTATAATGCGTAGTGCCTTCGCAAATCTCTGAAGAACAGGGCTCCTTCTAGAGTCGTCCACACGCAGCCTTCCACGCTCGGTATCCACCAATCAGCCTTCGTCGTCAGTAGTGAATTCCCTCGGGTATTACAAGATCAGGTGTGAAGAAACTCTCTCCACAAGAGTTGTATGCTAAATACAAGCTATAGGGTTTAAACTTGATTCACTCAAATAATTTTGGGGATGATGATTTGTGAATCAATTTTTTTTTTCAAACTCAAAAGGTTGAAAACTTTTGCAAAGGATATGTAGAAACAATTCTGGCAAAAGTCTCAGCGAAATCAAACACGAAACAGGTATTTATAGGATGCTCACAAATTTTGAGGCGTCGGCGTCATTTGAACGAAATCACAGGGTTGTTTGAACGAAAATAAGGTCGTTTGAATGACATTCAGATCTCGTTTGAACGAGCTTCGACCCTCGTGAGATGAGATTTGAGGCCATAATGCAACAATTGACTAAGTTGAGAGGGCATTCAAGAGTTGAGAGACAAAATGGAGAAACAAACCCTAGATTTCAACATGAAATTTGAGGCCATAATGCAACAATTGACTAAGTTGCAAAACCTTAACTCTGTCCCACATCTCCTCATCCCGTCTACCACTGCTGTCCAGACCCAAAAAATCCACAAACCCTTGCCCCTAACCCCCCAGCATCCCCAACCCCCTCGGTAGCTCCCTCTCCACCCGCCAACCACTCTACCGATAGCAGTTCCAGCACCCCTTACCTTCCCAACTCATCTCCGACCACCCCAGCCCCTCCCTTCCTGGCCGCCTGATAGGCAGGGTTTTTCCCTCGGCGCGAGAGTCACCTACGCGCCGGTCGTTTTGAATTCGGCTCACCTGAACTATACAAAAACCTAAATTACGACTACACTCAACTGGTGAGTAGAGCGGTAAGTCGGGTATCAAAAATATCCACTGATACGAGTTACGACTACAATCTCGTTTGAACGAGATACATGTAAAAAAATTTATTTTTAAATACAAAAAAACTGCCTCGATTTTTAAAGAAAAATCCGGTTTCCAGTTTTAATAAAAACGAACATCACAAAATAAATTTAAGGAATAAATTCAAATACTAAAGCATTATACCTTTAAACTATAGAGATGCTTGAACATTGGAGATGTTGGATCTTCGGACTTCGTCTTGGCTTGAATTAAACAATAACGGGATATGCCAAAAACTTATTTAAGCATAAGCTATTTGAGCAATGAGAGAAAATATGCTCTTACAGACTACAAGTGTATCACCCATGAGATAACATGGTCGCCAGATTCCACTCAAACTCAAAGAAGGGGATGGACATTTTAGTATTAGTAGGGATCCTTATATTAAAAAAAGTGAGATGGGAAAAGGTGTTAATGAAAAGTTGCACCAGACATTATTAAGACATCTTGCAGTCCGTTTGCTTCTCTTATTATCTTAGTCGAAAAGAAAGATAACACTTGGACAATGTGTGTAGACTATAGAGGTCCAAACAACTATGTGTGGACTATAGAGGTCCAAACAATGTTACTGTGAAGAACAGGTTCCTATTCCAGTGATTGAAGAATATATGGGTGAATCTGATGGAAATGGGTCCTTATTTTAGGGTTTATTAGTCATTTTATTTTGTTTTGTATTTTCTTTTATTTTATTACTTGTATTTTTCTTTCTTTTGCTTTGTTATTTAGAGGTAAGGAGTAGTAATGGTATTTTTGTAATTTGTGCCTTAACTTAGAGCCTAAGCTACTCCTCCCTTTAAATACCCATGTAGTCTTCATTTGAAGACACTTCTCCATTTTGAAATATAAGAAATCTCTTGATTCTCTCTCTAAAAGTTAAGGTTTGTTTATTTTCTTATCCACTGACGTGTAGTTTACGTCAAATTGGTATCAAAGCGAGGTGTCATTCCTCAAGTGGTGTATTGATGTGTAGGTATTCAAAATCATACACTACTTTCAGTGGCTCCAAGAAAATCAAAACAACAAAAAGAGATTCAAGAGGTAAGAGAGGGCATTTAAGAGTTGAGAGACAAAATGGAGTAACAAACCCTAGATTTCAACATGAAATTTGAGGCCATAATGCAACAATTGACTAAGTTGCAAAACCTTAACTCTGTCCCACATCTCCTCATCCTGTCTACCACTGCTGTCCAGACCCAAAAAATCCACAAACCCTTGCCCCTAACCCCCCAGCATCCCCATCCCCCTCGGTAGCTCCCTCTCCACCCGCCAACCACTCTACCGATAGCAGATCCAGCACCCCCTACCTTCCCAACTCATCTCCGACCACCCCAGCCCCTCCCTTCCTGGCCGCCTGATAGGCAGGGTTTTTCCGCGGCGCGAGAGTCACCTATGCGCCGGTCGTTTTGAATTCGGCTCACCTGAACTATACAAAAACCTAAATTACGACTACACTCAACTGGTGAGTAGAGAGGTAAGTCGGGTATCGAAAATATCCACTGATACGAGTTGCTAGAATTTACAGGATTTAGTAGTCCGGAATAAAAGTGTAAAAGATGATTACAAACTAAAAAGGAAAAGATGCATATAAGGGAAATATTAATCTAGGCGAGTGTATTTAAACTTGATTAACAAAGCGGTAAAACTATAGGTTGCGTCGAATATCCCTCACCCGAGTTAATTAGTATAAAATGGATACATGGGTCGACGAGTTATTTAGAATGTGTCTCGTTTCGACAGTTAATTGAACCGAGGGTTGTCACGTCCCTAAATTCGCATAAAAGCCTAATATGATTTTGGCGTCAACAAGTATCTCGAAAATTGCGCATGAAAAGTCGTAAGCACGGGACATACATGATATGCCCCGTCAAATCTTCTAGGCGCAATAACTAGAACAACGCACTCGAAATAGACCCGTAAACACCATCACCAAAACAAAGCGACGCGTCAACTCGAGTGAGTTCAATTCAAACACAACCTAATTTAAATTAGCTAGAAACCATCGTAAAAACGCGATAAATAAAGCGGTAAATAAACGAGGTAAATCTACCTAGAAAGCATGTGAATCTAATTGACAAAGCATGTAAATCTAATTATCAAAGCAAGAAATAAGGAAATACACACTATATTAATGGAGAGGATGATGAATAGTGCAACATTCAACCCAAATGGGTTGTCAAACCAAGAACAATTGAAGAAGAACTCTTCAAAACCCTCAAACCCTAAGTTAAAGCTCTCAAAAATGAAATATCTACTTGATATTTTGATATTTACACAAAATTTGGTTTATATAGTAAGTGGGAAATGAAATAGAAAAGAAAAGAGAAAAGAAAAGAAAAGGCAAAATATCTCCTGAAAACAGGGGATCGATCGATCGATCAAAATCGTCGATCAAGAAGAAAAAAGTCCACTGTCGAGAAGGATCGATCGATCTACCAAAATCGTCGATCGATCAATCAAGCAACAATCAACCACTGCATTGCTGTTTTTGCATGCTTGCATTTCCCGTCCGCTAGAATCGCCGTAACTTCTTCGTTCTGAATCGGAATCGCACACCGTTCACTGCCACGCGAAGCTTGCGAGGAGGGCTACAGCTTCCGTGTAGATGCTGAGCCAGGTGCCCAAGCTGTGAAAAGACTAAAATGCCCTTGAACGTGCGATCGCGTACGGAAATCGAGCGGAATGCGTCCGAACTTCGCACTTAGCAGCCAAATACCTATAAAAACTCAATTAATCCCTGCAAAACATGTTAACGTAGAAATCCGAGGTTGTCTGGTTAACGAGCATAAATATAGGGAATAAGATACCCGAGGGGGCTAAAATGCGTAGGTTAGAGGGATGAAATATGCAATATTTGCGTCGTATCACCGCCGACCACCCTTGGTGGTCGCGGGCGTCCCCTAGCCCCGAATTGCACCCGAAAACCTAGGGTTTAACTCTAGGCCTGCTCGGAACCCCCCGGGCTACCTTACCCAACCCCAAACTCTTCTATCCACTTCCAAACATTGGTTTTTGACCCGGGTGAGAATTTTTTGGGTTATTTGGGTGAAGGAAGAAAAGAAGAAGAAATGAAGACCAAGATTTGTGGGATGTGCCCCCTCAAGTTTCTGAAATTAAGTTTTGGCCCTCACATGTTTTTGGCACCAATTTTTTTTGGCATTTCCTCACGAATCCTCGAGGACGAGCTTGGTCTTAAGAGAGGGAGAGTGGTGGAAATGGGTCCTTATTTTAGGGTTTATTAGTCATTTTATTTTGTTTTGTACTTTCTTTTATTTTATTACTTGTATTTTTCTTTCTTTTGCTTTGTTATTTAGAGGTAAGGAGTAGTAATGACATTTTTGTAATTTGTGCCTTAGCTTAGAGCCTAAGCTACTCCTCCCTTTAAATACCCATGTAGTCTTCATTTGAAGACACTTCTCCACTTTGAAATTTAAGAAATCTCTTGATTCTCTCTCTAAAAGTTAGGGTTTGTTTATTTTCTTGGCCATTGACGTGTAGTTTACGTCAGAATCATATGAGGCAATTGTTTTCCCCAATCTGGATCCTATATTAGGCTACCACCAAATCAGAATGTATGCGCCATGCACACCTAAAATTGCCATTAGAACTCATGAACGCCACTATGAGTTCTTGGTGATGCCCTGTGGACTCACTAATGCTCCGGCCTCTTTTCGAGCTCTAATGAATACAACTTTCAAAGACTTTTCTAAGGGAGTTTGTGTTGGTGGTTTTTGATGATATTTTGATTTACAGTCACAGCATGGTGGAGCACAAGAACCATCTTAATGCGGTCCCAGAGCAGTTGAGGCTCATGATCTCTATGCCAAGAAGTCAAAATGTTTATATGGCCAATGACAACTGGAGTATCTTGGCAACATCATTTTAAAACAACGGGTGACATTAGATCAATTAAAGGTGGAAGCTATGCTTAATTAACCCCAACCTAAAAGCCTTAAAGGGTTGATGGGATTTTTTGGCCTTACAGGTACTATAAGAGGTTTGTGCAACGCTATGGCTACATCTGCAAATCACTAACTAATATGTTCAAATGGACAACACCAGAAGGCAACAAGCTCAAGATAGCCATGAGTAACACCCCTGTCCTCACGTTGCCCAACTTTGATAAATCCTTCATTCTAGAGACTGGTGCTAGCAATAAGGGAATTGGGGCAGTGTTAATGCAAGAAGGAAGGCCATTAGCATACTTAAGTAAGACCTTGCTAGAGGCCTCTTGTCTGGCAACCATTTTGTCATTAGCATAATAGAGGCCTCTTGTTTGGCCATTAGCATAATAGCGGCCTCTTGTTTGGCAACCATTTTGTCATTCAGACTGATGACCAAAGGTCATAAATACCTGCTAGAGCAAAGGTTAAAGCACTATGATCCTAGAAAAATGTCTCATAAAGCTCCTTGGTTTTGATTATGAAATTACTTGCAAAACGGAGGTAGAAAACAAGGTGGCAGATGTTTCTCAAGAACGGAAGGAAGAAGAAGGCTTACGCTGCCATGTATCCACTTTCTAGTCCTATTGGCTCAAAGAATTACACCAAAGTCTAGAGTAAGCAATAGAAAAATCAGGTACAATGGCAGACTTAATGTGGGCTTTGAAAGTCAACTAAGGCAAAAGATTATAGAGGAGATGCACTCCTCACATACTGGTGGACATTTAGGGACACAAGCAAACACTCAAAAGAGTAGAGCAACTATGATGTGTAGTGGGGGAGCAAAAGTGATTTAATTTACATCACATAACAACCACCACTACATTGATTTAGAGGCAAAATGCCTAATTCTTTCTCTCTAATTCTCATTCATCTCCAAAAGTAAAGTAGTTAACAATGAATGGCCAATGGCCTTATATATAGGATGGGGTATCTTGCTAGCTAAGATAATCCTGAAGTGTGAAATGACTACACTAAAGACAATGGATATGTCACCTAATATAGCAACTCAAAGAGAGAAAACGTAATAAAACGTAGAAATAAAAATGAACAGAAAATGCAAATAAATCTTGGAACCCTCGTACATATCACTCTCCCTAATTGAGAAAAGCTCGTCCACGAGCATGAAAGCGGGAGAGGTGAACATCGGAATAAAAAGCGACACTGTTTTCCCCGATGGAGAAAGGGAGATGTGTCACACCCCGCGCAATCCGACAAAAGGGTTGGCCAGCCACCGCCGCCGAACTATGCCAGGCGTTAACTAAATCAATATCATTCTTAGCATGAGACAGATATGAGACATAAATAAATCAATCCATAAGATAAATAATTGAATCAATCTCAAATGATCATAAACATTTGAGCGTTAAAAGATCCATCACATGCTAAAACTTCGAATAAATCCAATCTACAATAATGATTAAATAAAATCTGAATAATAAAGATCTGTGAATAATACAACTGAAAATCACTAACAACTTTGGAACCGAAAGGCCCAATAAAAACCCAAATGAAGTCTCATAATTAAATACGACTGAAAAAGAAAGTCTAACTAAACAATGCAATAAAACGAATAAACTCTAACTGCACCTCCAAACGATAACTCCGATAATCCTATGCAATTTCTCCAAAACTTATCCTGAAAAAGTTAGTCAACGCACGAGGTCAGAGCTCCGAGCATGAATACACACTACTCCCCTCAAATAGGGTCCGTGAACCCAGACAGTAGCATTATACGCAATAAATATCACAATAAAATATTTTAATTAAACGCGATAAATATAAATCACTAACTACCCGCAAAGATCCCCATTTAAAAAGGCACACCAATATGATTTTAAATTACCAAGTCCCACAATGTTAATTTAATTAAATTAATCAAATTTTATTATTGTTCTTACTTTTTATTATGACGGTCCTCCTGCCTCGGGTGGTAACTTCCACCAAAGTGTCACACTTTCCCTTGTCAAAACGTCAGCTGAATCCGTTTAAAGTGTGGATTCCCCGCAATTTGATAAGGTTCCACACACGGCACGACATAAATCGCCAGCCAACCAGTTTAAACTGTCAGCCCTCGCACACTATGTCGCCACAAATTTTAATACCCGTTTTTATCTTAGGCATTAATTTTCATTTTCTCAATTTCACCATTTATAAATTACCCCACGCTTTTAATCGATGTGAGATTCTCAAAATACACCTTAGTCCCACACCTAAGGGTCCCCAAGTTATCAATACGTCCTACCCTATGTATAGGATGAATTTCTAACATAAACTTCGACCTAGTCTCATGCCTAGGCTAGCGTAACGACGATAAAGTATAAAAAATCAGTCCACTCCCGACATAATAAAGTCGTAATAATCTACCCTCACTAGTCCCATACCTAGCAGGCGTAAATCATCAAAATGCCTACCCACTAGTCCCATACCTAGAAGGCATCCTAAAATATAGGGAGAACAAAAATACCCAATAACCCGTCGTCACAAATGGCAATTGAATGATATCAAATCACACAAACAAGCATAATTAATCAACGTATACACCTCCGCTTAATAGTCCAATTTAATTAAATCTTAATTTAATTATCACAACGTCGTAAACACCCAATTACTCTCATTTAATTATTTTAAATTAAATACACCGAGATTTCATCATTAATACATCAAAATCCCAATTTTAATATCTCTACACAAATTACATGAGTTATACTCCCCCAAATTCATTTATTTCAAAACTAGTTTTTTTTTTCTTTTTCTAAATGCAACCTACACCAACAAAACCCAAAATCCACTCTTGAATCCTACGTACCCATGGGTTATGAATATTATTCATATTAAAAGATTTTATAAAAACAACCCCAAGATTTAATGTCCACTTTCTCTAATTAGGTTACTAATTGATTTTAATCAAAAACACGTGATTAAGGGTTTAGGCAACACTTAAAACGCATAACACTAAAGGAAAATAATGGCGTATTCATGCCTGAAATTTATTGGATAAAAAATCTGAGTAGAAGGTTGAACTCCTCTTGAGGAAACACCAATCGAATCTTCAAAACTTGTTAAAAGTTAGGGCTAGGGGTTGAAGATGAGAGGAAATATGTTTTTGAGAGCCTTACTGGAGAAAGTTTGAGAGAAAAGTGATTTTAATCATCCCAGTCCCGTTACAGTTTGGTATATAAAGGTTTAAGAGTTGGAAACAATTAGGAGTCTCAACCAGCCACCGACTTACTGTCGTTCGAACGAGGACACCTGTCGTTCGAACGACATGCGCTGTCGTTTGAACGAGCCCCAAAATCCCAAAATTAAATATTTTAAAAATCCAACTTAATTATCTGATAAAAATCTATAGCTGAACAAATACGCACCTGTTGGTTAAACGATAAAAATTCTTATAACCCTTTTTTTTTTATAAAAGACCCGAATTAATTCTCGATTGAAAAATTTACTAATAAAACCAAGTTAAATTCTTAAAGGCCATTAACTATAAGATTTTATTTTTCTCCAAATTAATTAAAGTCAATTAATTAAAACACGGGGTGTTACATACTTCCCCACTAGCAAAGAATTTCTTCCTTGAAATTAGACGAAGCATACACATCAACGAGTAAATCTCGCAAAAGAGAATAAGGCTCACATATGCGTACCCGTAGAATATCACAATTAGGCGCCCATACACCTAATCTACCCGAACGTAATCCTTAAAAAAAATATAATATATATAAAGCCTACATATATAAGTATTTAAGAAGATATTACGTACCACGATACTCTACTAGCCACGCAATCTATCCTGCTCTGCCTGAAGCTGAGGAGGCACATAGCACCTCCCATAACCGGTATTGGTTGGTGCTACGGCTACTCCCTGTCCACCTGACGCTGCCGGTGCTGCTGGTGCTCCCTGAACACCTACTGCCGCGAGAACTGGAGCCTCAGTCCTTGTTGTCCTTGTACCCCTTGACCTTGTTGCCCTTGTGTAACTTGACCTTGTTGGGCCTGTGTCGCTTGGCCTTGTTGGCCCGGTTTCTTATAACACCTAACCGCTTGATGTCCTACTTTCCCACAAATAGAGCATTCACCTTTAAAAGGTCCGAAATGTCTAGTATTCGCTCGCTCTTCTCCTTGACCTTGTTGTTCCTGATTGGTCCTCTGCCTCTTCCATGCTTGATCATTGCGACCCTTACTCTCATTTCCTTGTCCATTAGACTCTTGTCTCTTTCCCAACTTCTTTTGATAATTGGCCTTCTCTTGCCATAACAACATTGCGACATCCACCTGAGCGTAGGTAGTGTACGCCGGATTCCCCAACACCATCTGCCTAATCGACCAAGACAATCCCTTAATGAAACATTCCATTTTCGTCACCTCAGTGCTAACCTTCTCTGGTACAAACATAGATAAGTTGGTGAACTCCTATTCATATTCGACAATCGACTTTGAACCTTGCTCCAAGTCCATATATTCTTTCTTCTTTGCATTCCTAATTGCATACAGAAAGTACTTATTGTTAAACTTTTCCCGAAACTCTGCATAACCCAGCTGATCTCTCTCCTCTGATGTGGTGGCAATTCCCACCATTACAACGCATTCCCTGTCAGCTTAAATGTTGCTAGCATCTGCTTCTGCACATCCGTGCATTCCACCATCCTCAAATGCCTCTCCATGCCCCTCCTCCATTGGTGAGCAACTGTTGGGTCAGATCCCCCTCCAAAGATGGGAGGATTTCCCTTAAGAAAGCTGGTCCTCACCCTATCTCAGGCCGAAACGGGTGTACCCTGCTGCGATGCCTCTAAAGTCACCCATCTCTGTCTCCCCACCTCCATACCGGCCGTCGTGGCCTCACGAATGATAGCCGCTAACTCCTCTGCCTCCAAAATAATCTGACGCTGCCTCTCCTGAGTCGCGGGACCAGAAACAGACTCCTCTCTCCAATTCCCAGCTTTCCTTGTGTTCGCCATCTGAAAAGATAGGAACAAACCAACATCAGACTCGGAATGACTAAGAGTACAAATCATCAAAAGGAACCAAAGATAAGCAACGCGGAAGCTAAGACGGATTCATAACCTACGAGACCTAAGACCATGCTCTGATACCATCTGTCACACCCCGCGCAATCCGACAAAAGGGTTGGCCAGCCACCGCCGCCTAACTATGCCAGGCGTTAACTAAATCAATATCATTCTTAGCATGAGACAGATATGAGACATAAATAAATCAATCCATAAGATAAATAATTGAATCAATCTCAAATGATCATAAACAACTGAGCGTTAAAAGATCCATCACATGCTAAAACTTCGAATAAATCCAATCTACAATAATGATTAAATAAAATCTGAATAATAAAGATCTGTGAATAATCCAACTGAAAATCACTAACAACTTTGGAACCGAAAGGCCCAATAAAAACCCAAATGAAGTCTCATAATTAAATACGACTGAAAAAGAAAGTCTAACTAAACAATGCAATAAAACGAATAAACTCCAGCTGCACCTCCAAACGATAATTCCGATAATCCTATGCAATTTCTCCAAAACTTATCCTGAAAAAGTTAGTCAACGCACGAGGTCAGAGCTCCGAGCATGAATACACACTACTCCCCTCAAATAGGGTCCGTGAACCCAGACAGTAGCATTATACGCAATAAATATCACAATAAAATATTTTAATTAAACGCGATAAATATAAATCACTAACTACCCGCAAAGATCCCCATTTAAAAAGGCACACCAATATGATTTTAAATTACCAAGTCCCACAATGTTAATATAATTACATTTATCAAATTTTATTATTGTTCTTACTTTTTATTATGACGGTCCTCCTGCCTCGGGTGGTAACTTCCACCAAAGTGTCACACTTTCCCTTGTCAAAACGTCAGCTGAATCCGTTTAAAGTGTGGATTCCCCGCAATTTGACAAGGTTCCACACACGGCACGACATACATCGCCAGCCAACCAGTTTAAACTGTCACCCCCCGCACATTATGTCGCCACAAATTTTAATACCCGTTTTTATCTTTGGCATTAATTTTCATTTTCTCAATTTCACCATTTATAAATTACCCCACCCTTTTAATCGATGTGAGATCCTCAAAATACACCTTAGTCCCACACCTAAGGGTCCCCAAGTTATCAATACGTCCTACCCTATGTATAGGATAAATTTCTAACATAAACTTCGACCTAGTCTCGTGCCTAGGCTAGCGTAACGACGATAAAGTATAAAAAATCAGTCCACTCCCGACATAATAAAGTCGTAATAATCTACCCTCACTAGTCCCATACCTAGCAGGCGTAAATCATCAAAAGGCCTACCCACTAGTCCCATACCTAGAAGGCATCCTAAAATATAGGGAGAACAAAAATACCCAATAACCCGTTGTCACAAATGGCAATTGAATGATATCAACAAGTCACGCAAACAAGCATAATTAATCAACGTATACAACTCCGCTTAATAGTCCAATTTAATTAAATTTGAGTTTAATTATCACAACGTCATAAACACCCAATTAATCTCATTTAATTATTTTAAATTAAATACACCGAGATTTCATCATTAATGTATCAAAATCCCAATTTTAATATCTCTACACAAATTACATGAGTTATTCACCCCCAAATTCATTTATTTCAAAAGTAGTTTTTTTTTTCTTTTTCTAAATGCAACTTACACCAACAAAACCGAAAATCCACACATGAATCCTACGTACCCACGGGTTATGAATATTATTCATATGAAAAGATTTTATAAAAACAGCCCCAAGATTTAATTCCACTTTCTCTAATTAGGTTACTAATTGATTTTAATAAAAAACACGTGATTAAGGGTTTAGGAAACACTTAAAACGCATAATACGAATGGAAACGAATGGAGTATTCATGCCTGAAATTTGTTGGATAAAAAATCTGAGTAGAAGGTTGAACTCCTCTTGAGAAAACACCCACCGAATCTTCAAAACTTATTAAAAGTTTGGGCTAGGGGTTGAAGATGAGAGGAAATATGTTTTTGAGAGCCTTACTAGAGAAAGTTTGAGAGAAAAGTGATTTTTAATCATCCCAGGCCCGTAACAGTTTGGTATATAAAGGTTTAAGAGTTGGAAACAAATAGGAGTCTCAACCAGCCAATGACTTACTGTCGTTCGAACGAGGACACCTGTCGTTCGAACGACATGCGACCTCATTCGAACGACATGCGCTGTCGTTTGAACGAGATCCAAAATCCCAAAATTAAATCTTTTAAAAATTCAACTTAATTATCTGATAAAAATCTATAGCTGAACAAATACGCACCTGTTGGTTAAATGATAAAAATCCTTATAACCCCTATTTTTTTTTATAAAAGACCCGAATTAATTCCTGATTGAAAAATTTACTAATAAAACCAAGTTAAATTCTTAAAGGCCATTAACTCCAAGATTTTGTTTTTCTTCAAATTAATTAAAGTCAATTAATTAAAACGCGGGGTGTTACAAGATGTCCACCGAATTGCTCGATGTATCGGCTAGAAAAATGATAGGCACAAGTAGCTAAAAATCCAATCCGATTCGAAGAATGCTAACTCTGACCCGAGAGGAGGAACCGAGTGTCGGAAGATCTATGGAGAAAGGTGGGGTCACACCTTGACTGAAGCAATCTCAATCAACAACTTTAGCCATAAAGGCTGAAGGACCTGCTCAGAATGGGTGTAAAAAAATCTCAAATCTGATCCACATACACAAGCTCAGACAAATTCGATCTGATCTCAGAAAAAATGACCCATCAATATCACCATTTGTCCCAAAGAGTGGGAAAAAGTCACCATCGCAAAAAGACTCCACATCTCGGATACTAGAGCAAGTCCCCCAGCCAACCTCCGCAAAAATATCTAAGAAACCGCCAACACAGATTCCAGTCTCCTCCTCGCCGAAGATGGGATAATAATCCACAAAATCAAAGACCTCAGAGCTGTGGTACTTTGTCCAAGTGACCTAGAAATTTTCGACGAAGATGTCGAAGAACTCCGCAATGAATACGTTGGGGCATCCTCTGTAGCCATCAATACACCCGAAATGGCAACTGGTACTTTAGAGTAGATGACAGAAAGCAGGGCTCACCCAAGACCAGACAACTAGCGGTAATATCAACGGATGAACGAAGCTCGGACCAATGTGTCATATTCCCAATAAAAAATTGCCTCCCCGAACCCCTCAACTCGCAAACGACATTTTTCATATCGAGTCGGTGTGATGAGGCCAACTTGGTATCCCATGGCCTCGTCGTACCATTAAGAGCATTCACTCTTCAATTGCACAATCTTTCCCTCAAGTTACCTTAGAGCCTCCCGATTGTAAGCCTCAAATTCCCTAAATTCTGCCTCAATTGGCTCAATGTAGCTCAATGCGACCTTCAAATCGGCGGGGATGGGCTGGCCAAATGAAGAGAAGGAAGTGAGATAGGCTGTTTTGGGAATATCACGAAAGTTTGGGGGGCTAGAACATAATTTTGGAAACTTGAGGGGAGGAGACGGATTTGTAATTTTGGGAAAGGGGTGACACTCAAAAATAAATAAAAATTCTCAGTTTAGCCTCCACTTCTTAGATATAATTAGACTTTAACCCCACTATTTTATATATAATGAGACATTAACTGCAGATATTTTGGTAATTTATTATGATTAGTAGTGATCAACTAAGAGAACCTTCAAAAATAGGGAACAAGGTTCAATTAATAAAATTTTGGGGGGTTAAGGTCAGTTTCAGTCTAAATTTCAATGTATTCCCTTTATCACTTATGGGAGATTCTACATATTAATAATTCGGGCTGAGCTTTAAGCATGTTTGAGCCGGACTGACCTTGAGCTAAAATTTCAACTCAACTCAGCAAAGCCTTTTCCCAATTATCTGGGGTGAGCTAAAATTTCAAGCTCGAATTATATTTGGCCCGAACTTGAGCTACATGTAGTTGAGCTCGACTTGAGCCCGAGCACGAATACATATATACATATATAATTCGGCCCGAACTTGAGCTACATGTAGTTGAACTCGACTTGAGCCCGAATATAATATATATATATATATATATATATATATATATATATATATATATATATATATATATATATATAGTTACAATACTGCTCTTGTGCATACCAGTCCGCATTTTAAAAGTACGAACCAAACACGTGTCACCTGGCGGTGAGCCCAGAAAAGAGAGCGCGCCTATAATTTAGCCCATAATTTCTAGACTCACCGTCAGGTGATATGTCCGGTCCGCACTATTAAAATGTGGACTGGTATGTACAAAAGCAGTACTGTGTATATATATATATATAATGTGTTATGGATTTAGACAATTGTTTTTGTGCTTAGTTTTTTACAATAAATTTTTTTAAATTTATAATGTTTATGTAAGGGTTGTAGACATTTTTATTTTATTCTTTTCCTTTCATATATCTTAATTCTTATGATTATTTAGGTCTTAAATGAAACAATGTTTTACAAAAATTACCCGTTGAAATTGAGTTCGCCGCCGAATTTGGGCCCGAAGCCCGCAATAGAATGTGAGCCAAGCTTGAGCGAGGAGGCTTGGGAAGAGAGAATTTAATTCGGCTTGAGACTGAGCAACCCCAAACCCAATTCACTCAGCCCGATCAACAATTTTTGTGGTCTCAATTGTAAAAAACAGAAGCTCTGAAAAATACAATATAATCACATCTCTCAAAATTCCTATGGTTTCATTTGTAGAAAACGGAAGCTCTTGAAAAATCACTCAGAGAAAATTTTGGATGGCAAAAGAAAATAAAAAGAGGCGTTCACACATTGAAGAAGCCTCAATATCAGGTGATACTGCTATATTAATTATTTTTTTGTTGTTTGGTCCTACTTAAATTTGACTGGCAAGTTGACACTAAATTTTTGTTTCAGTTGTGTTATGTTGATCCTGGAATTGCTGGTGGGGAAGAGATGGAGAAACTTAAGACTTTAGACAGCATGTGTCTTGAGTTTTAGAATGAAATCCTTTTGTATTTTCTTGTATTTTGGAATTCAAATAGCTACAACAACAATATGCATTCTTCGTGTGGACGAAGCCAGGATTAAAACTTGGAGGGGGCCAGAACGGTGTCGTATACCTTGCAATGCATCATTGTCGAATCGGGTTCGTGTATATGAATTGCGTGTTGTGTATAGTCAATGTTAAAGGGCAAACCGGGTTAGATATACGCTACGTTACTCTTGCACATGCAGAGAGGCTGTTTTCGCGATTCGAACCCGTGACCTCAAGGGCACAATGGGGCAACCTTACGTTGCTCCAGGTTCAACCCCTTGTAAAGTTCATGTCTTACGCGTATTTAACATGAGTAGTGCTACAAACACTTACTGTTAGTACAAATCCAACACAGTGCATGTAAAATAGATTCGATACCGGATTGGTATTAAGAGCAAGTGTTTGTATCTTTGTTCATTTTACAGTTTGACCCCATTAATGACACGAACATGATAAACTTGTTAAGAAGTATCAGCCCTATGATAGCATGGCCCAATCCACCAAAATTAAGAAGCCTAATCCAAATCTAAAATCAAAGTTACCCACAAATTTTTCCTTTTATATATTAGGAATTCTTAAAAAAATCGAACTACAATGCTAAATTGAAGAATATCTGAACCAAAATATAGTCTAAAGATATTATCCCAACAGGTTTTTATATCACCAATATATTTTTTTTATAAGCATACCTATCTAAATATTTACACGAAAAGTTATTGCGATAGAAAAAGGTAATTATAATGTGAGAAAATTGTTAGTAACACATGACAAAAAGAAAGAACCTAGTAAATAATTTAAGATCATATTATCTTGTAATAACTTGAACATTATCTAAGAGAACCCAAGTGTTCACACTTCACTGATTTTCCACTGATAGCAAACACGTGCAGTATGCAACTCAAAGCTAAAACAAAGTTTAATGATATAAAAGGTTGTTTAAATTCCAAAATTTAAAAAATATTCGAAGACACCTATTCCAATCCGATTCGGCTTAAACACCCACTATATATAAAAAAAGTGAACCCAACGTAAATGGCCAACGAGTCGTTGCGCTTGTGCGTCTCTCTTTATATATCAAGTTTCAAGACTCTTGTACATGTAAACTTAGGGTCAATTTGATTGGATCAAGGTTCTAAAAAACGCGGGGCGTGATCGAGGTGTGAAGGCTTAAGCCTTAGAAGCCTAGGCGGACTTTAGTCGTAAAAAAATGTTTAGACCTTTTTAATATATATTAATATTTTTTAATCATAATAAGGCTATTAAAATATTAAAATTGTACATATCATAAAAATATGTCTGAATATTTACAAATTAAAATACTGTTTGATTATTTTGGATGAGATAATAGTCCGGTTTGTAAAAAAATCTTTAAAAGGCGATATCGTTTCACTAAATCATTGTTGTTTTTAGAGAAAAAGTGTGCCTTGAGGGTTTCATCAAGTATAAGGCGTCAAAAGCTTAAGGAGGGGCGTTGCTCCCAAGCCTCAAGCCTATTCGGATTTTTTAGAACAGTGGATATGATAAAGTGGAAAAAATTTCTTATCCACAAATCGAAATTTTTGCACAAATACTCAAAATGTGTATCAGCTAGCAGTATTTTACTGTGAGTTGTTTTTTTTAGGGAGAATTAATGATATCAAATGCACCCCAAATTAAAAATAAGAACGATTTTTTTTTTCAATTACAAATAAGACTATCATGGCATGCCATAGTGTAAAATATACCTTGTGCACAAAAGTTGTGCTTAAACGATGGTTTAAATTGCATTGTTAGCTGGACAAAGTATAAAAGAAATGTGATAAACAATGTCACATCAACTCCCTTTCCTCTGTAACACGTAAGAATAATATTATTGTTACTAATTGTAAGACTTTTAGGCCCAGTTTGGTTGCGCAAATTGTTTGATTATATAAATTGGTTCATTGTGAATTAGTGAATTGTAAATTAGTGAATTTGAAATGAGTTAAATCCAATTTTACATAATGTTTGGTAATTTGAAATTGATGTTAAGGTTCTATGAAAAAAGGATAAAAACATATCAAGAGAGAGAGGGGGAGGGAAAGAGAGAGAGGAAACATTCACTTTATGTGACTTCTATTTCAAATGGATTCATTTCACGTTTTTTGTGAAATGATTCAATTTCAGATTTTGCACATGAGTTAAAATGGGACAATTAATGAATCATTTCATTAATGAAACCAAACACAATTAATTGATCAATTTGTAAATGGATCAATTTATTAATTATCCAATTTATAATTTTGAGACAACCAAACAGGGCCTTAATGTATAGTAGTAAGGCATTAAATTTTTGAAGAAAATTGGGTAAGTCTATCATCTAGGGCATTTATGGTTGCGTACCCATACTATTGTGAGGACTAATAATGCATTATGTATTAAAGTTTTGTGTAGAAATAGAGTGTCTAAGGAAGAAAATTGAGTATAGTGCCCGGGTTGCATTAATCAAATTTGTACAATAGAGTGTGTAAGGAAGAAAGTTGATACTAATAGCAACTAGAAGGTAATAAAAGAAACCCATTTTTTTTTTGCAATCTGCTATTTGATCAAGTGTTTTATATTAATTTGTATAGAGTATTTTATATAACATGGACAGGCTCTAAGAATTTATTCATTTAAACAGTGAAGGTAGGTATATTTTTCGCTTATGTTTTGTGCAATGAAAACAAAAGGTGGTATAACATTATATCTATTCATGTATTAATTTATTATTATATAGCCAAAGTAATTTATCAACTAAGTAATTCAAAGTCAAAATTCCAAGGCTCATTTTTAATTTGAGATATCAAGTTCCTTAATTATTTAAAATTTGGACCTCAATCATATTAAATTTACTCATAGGTAAATTTAGAAGTTTTGATTACCTAATATTAGATTAGAGACCCGAGGTTCCTCCATGAATAATAATGTTCTAGTTTTGTTAATAAATTTGAATTAAAAGTTCAATTATTTTTGTGCAAAACACAAGTTCTTACATACATAATGTAGATTTTGGCATTTGAAACAAACTTCACGTATTATACATTTTTATCACATATTTATTTGTTTATTGTGATATTCTTTACGAAGGGACCCCTTTTTGTTTGTATTTTATTCCATTTTGATGGAGTTGTAGGGCTCATGCCCATTTCGCGAAAAATTAACGAAAATAATTTCCTTTCATTCCCCTTTTTGTTTGTGTTAATTTTGCTTCGCATTTTTATTTTTTCTACATTTCAACCTTCAAGCAAGCCAACTCTTCATCACTTGCGTTGGTTGTTCATACTGGTGATGATCTAGACGTCATTCTAGGGGAGATGCATTTGATCAGGCGAGGTCGTCGGACGAATTCAAGCCCTTCGCACTAAGGGTTGCATTTTTTGTTCATTTTTTCAAGCCTTTTGTAAACATATTATGTAACTCTTGCAAGAGTTGAATGAGAACGTTAAGTTTTATTTGTTTACGTTGTTTGATATGAGCATTTCACTATCCTTAAGTGTACATTTAGATCATGTACTTATCTTTTAAGTGTTGTCACATACATCCTTACGTCGAGCATCACTTAGTGAGAGTGCACCTGTTTCTAGGGCTTCATCCCATTGAGACTTTTGATCCCATCTACTTGGTCGGTTTCATATATGACTAGAGATCCCCCATATGATTTTTTTTGCTGTTTGGGGAGCTCGATTATTTTTGTTAATATGACAAAACGTGTAACAATGTTGCGATTGAGTTTGATTGTGGCTAGGGGTCCCTCGTATGTCTTTTTCAATGCATGAGCATCTTGGATGATTTATTTAACAAGATATATACATCAATAATCAATTTAATCATAACATAACTTATATTGAAATGAAAATTTGAACGTAAATGATCTCCAACTTTGACGACTAGGATAAACTAAGCTAAAATGAGCTAATGGCGTTGGAGAAAACAATAAATTATAAATAAAACTTCTTTAAGTTGGAAGTTGGTTGTTCCAAGCTCAGGGGATCTTGGTTTCATCCATTATTTCAATGTGATAAGCTTCGTTCAGGTCGATCCTTATAACTTTGAACATGCCCTCCCAATTTGGGTTTAGCTCTCCATTGGAAGGGTTCTTTGCATATACTGCGATATTCTTTAGCACGTAGGCCTCAACTTTTAACTTTTTTGTCTTGACGTAGTGGTTGTAATGCTTAGTGATTTGTTGTTAGTACGAAGACAATCTAATGATTGCCTACTCTCTCTTTCTTTAACAAGTACTATCTCTCACCTTATTTTAAAGTCTTCCTACCCTCGGTGCATAAGCGTAGTCCATGTGAAATTGAAGTCATTCTACGCTTGGAACCCTTATCATGTCGGCCCGTCTCTGATGTTGGCCAAAAGTTTATCCTCAATCCACTTAGTAAAATAATATGTGTCGGTTAACATGTATTTTCTATTTCCAGAAGTTATGGATAATGGCCCAATAATATCCAACCACCACTAAGAAAATACAAATAGTTTGTTTAAGGGGTTTAGGTCCTCGGATGGTTAATGAAACAACAGGGAGAACATTTGGCACTATTCATATTTTGGAATATTATTGACAGAAACCTTCTATATAAGAGGACACTAGTACCCCTTGTTGATTATGAGGAGGGATAGAGACCTCCATCCATCGTGGCTTATATAATTCTCATGATAAAGTTCATACAACACCTCCCCCATTTGGTCTAGGTACACACATCACAAGTAAGGACATGTGAAGGAACATCAGTGTAGTTTTTGTTCGGGAGATGAAAAAATTGAGTTGACTCGACCCTGATATTGTGAGTTTCCTTCTTATCATATGGCAACATGTCATTTCTTAGTAACCTAATAATGGGGTCTATCCGGCCGGATGCTTCATGTTTTCAAATTTTAAATGTTAAAATTACCGCAAGTGCACGAGCTATTGAAATATAGTGAACTTACGTACGGATCGAACCCACAAAGATTTGGTTAATTTTTATAAACTATTGACTGTCCAACTAAATAATACGAATATAAAGATATTATGTAGTGGTAAAACAAAATAAAACACAAATTATGTAATAAGTACGAAGATATTACTATCCGTTTACCATTTTCACTATCGTATGATTAATTAGTCTATATCGCAAACTCAAAATTATATCGACTCTCGTCGTGTAAATTTCTGATGATGAAAACATGAAAGTTTAAATTAATATTTTTATATCTCTTTTTAGATGCCAAAAATCTATATTCCCTTAAAAATGTCACTCATAAGCATTAAATGTCAAATATAAGTATGGACTATAAAACAATTTAACATAATCATAATCCATCAAACCTAAGTATATAAAATCAAATGATGTGAATAAAATAATTAATTTTGAAGGTTTAAAATATCACTCCCATTATTATTTTAAATGAATACCGAATTTTTAAAACGTTTTTGGAACAAGTAAGGGATTTAAGCTGATTGAACCAATTAAAACATACTCTAAATAACGATGGTAAATTTGACCTCTTCCTAACAATTTGAATTAAACTAGCATCATAATTAAAATACAAAAATTGCAAGATAAAATACTGATTCTCATTAATAATAGTCAACTTACAAAGTTGGAGTCCCAATATTCGAATGTCAATACAATAAAGTCCGCCCCAAACTCATACACAAATTATTTTAAGAGCACCAAAAATAAAAATACCAAGATCTACTATTTTTTATGCCCCTAAAAATTACACTCGAAAAACTCCTCTCCTATACAAGTCTGTAAAAGATCTCAT
This sequence comes from Sambucus nigra, assembly GCA_949130495.1. NCBI lineage: Eukaryota > Viridiplantae > Streptophyta > Magnoliopsida > Dipsacales > Adoxaceae > Sambucus > Sambucus nigra. The sequence goes on from OX422224.1 coordinate 383,427,268, forward strand.
TCCATCTCCCTAAGTGTGTATTTGTGTCTCAAATCCAAAAATGGTCCCCTCATTTATATCTTACACACTTTGTGTATACAAGACAAAAAGGAACATGTCTCGTGGGTAACATCAAACAAAAGCAAAAAATGGTTTGAAAATTGTAGGAAAAACAAGGCATGGGTCACAACATTGGGGGAGTAAAAGAACAAGAACAAAGGGCATATGGGTAACAAAAACATAAAAAAAATAAAGATATAAACAAAAGTATTAGGTTTTAGGATTTTTGGCAGAATTAAGGGGAAAAAAATTAATCATATATATAAAAAAGAAAGAAGAAGACAAATGGAGGAATCTTGGTATACAAAAGGACAAAAATCTTGGCATGGGAGAAATAATAGAAGATAAACTGATTTTGCAACTGTGACACCCTGACTAATTAAATACCGGGTAGCTACTCCTTTATTTAAATTAATACAAAATGTCAAGTTGGTTCAGTTCATAGCATCACTATCGAAAACATTAATTAATTACTAACCACCTGATATTTAAAATAGTGAAGTGCCAAGTTTTAAAGTTTTAATTTAACCAACCACAAAATAATGTAAATCATCATCCAACCAACACATAAACAATCTCATAAGATAATCAACATAATGAATAACTGATGTATAAAGTAAACACTCCAATAATAATAGCAATATAAATAAATCCAATACAAATGTCTGAATGAAATAAATAAATCCCAAGATTGACATAAACTGAAAGTCAAAAACTGTTGTCAGTGAATAGAAGAAATAAATGTCTTCCAACAGAAGCAAGGATAGGTGTGGAGGCGTCTAGTAACGAGATCCTGTAACTTTCACAGCAGCTACAACACGTAAATGGAATGGAACTCCTAAGCTTGGCATCCCTGTGGCTGGGCACCTAAAAGGTTTTTACAAAAGAAGAAGATTTGAAATCAAACGGGACAGGGCCCGAGGTGAATATTTTAAAAGCATCAAGTGTTTAAATTACAATATTAAACAACACATATATTAAACATGTTAGTCACGTTCCCTCACTTGAGATCCTCACCACTCAACTATTGTGCACGCCTAACGTATCTTTTAAATATCACCTAGTTATACCACTATCTGTCTAGTCTATTCGACCCCCATCCAGACGGTTCTTACTTTAGATGCCACCCGTATTATTTAAATAAAATATATTCGTAACTCACACATTCAATAATCAGATTACTTAAATCAAGTATTAGTTAAGTCTACAATGTTCTTAACTCAATTAAATTCCTTAATTATTCGCATCTAATAAGTAGCAGTGAATCAGTCACAAGTATATATATAAGTCACCCATTACATATATACATATATGTCACCCCTAGGCTAAGCTGCAGTGCACGCATACTCTGCTATCGAATCCCGGTACATCGCTTACATAAGGATCACGTGTTCTGAATCACTTAGGAACCGTTTCAATACAAATCACACATAGTGGAGGCGAACATAGTTCACATACCCATGGGTCATGCACATACTATGCTCCCGTGGTCAGCTGACTTTTCAACTCACAAATAAGTCATTCACAGTCCTATGTCCTTAAGGTACCGGTCTAAATCCCCCCCAAAGTCACACAAAGATAAGACGATCATTTCTAAAAAATTAACCTCTCGTGATAGCAAGTATGGCAAGTATGTCATACACATAATCATCCATATTCTAAGTATTCACATAACTTAGGTAATCATAATATTAGTATAGGTATATTTCAGCCCTATGTCGTAAGTCTCACACATATAATAACATCATCCCATTTATTCTACACAATAGGTTTAGCGCGATAATTCTCGACATATAGTTCCGAGTACATACCCTATCTAAAAAAGGTTACTAAGTCTCCCGCTAGTCACTAAGGTTATCTCAGTAGTTAAAGTCCCTCTGCTACTGGTCCTAACATTACATCATCATCCACCCAAACTCGTTCTCAATTTATGTAATTTCCAAACGCACCTCACTCGGTAAGCCTCCCTAAGAATCCCATTAAATTCAGTAAGGTATAACATATTTCGGGTGCTAACTACGATATTACAGACCTCATTCAAGTCCCACAATCTTTTATAAGTCACACTATAATTTCTTATAACCTTGGAATTCGGCGAACTTTAAAGGGAACAATTTTTACAGAAATCAGAAGGGGTCAATCGATCGATCCATCGATCAAACGACATTCTTAAGTCGATCGATCGATCGAACAGGTATGTGCCCATAATTTCCATTAACAGTTATGAGTTCCCTATATTTTACACCCAAATCCTCCATTACAACGTCCCAAACTCCCAACCAAGTATTCTACTCATCAAATCAACATATATGCATAAACTTTAACGTATTAGAATCATTAAATCAACAAGGATTAACAGTTTTTGGGATCAAATCACACATTTTTCATAAAAACCTATTTCTCCCATTTTCTTCAAGATCTTTATATAACACCATATAAATTCGTGATTCTTTACAAATGGATCATGATTTCGTAACTAGTATATGACCAGGAATGTATCTACATGCAACCTACTCAGATTAATGGTTTAATTCTCCAATTTCACAATTAAAATCACTATTTATGGTAAGACATCAAATCTACACTATCATGTAAAGTATATGCCTTGAATCTTTGCAAGATAAATCACTTGCCTCTGTTTAGAATTTCTAATCCTTTGATAATGATAAAGGTTGGTTCTCCTTCTCTTTCCGATCACAAATCCGGCGATAGTGGTGGTGTGTGGGGGTTATGGCCTTGGAAACCCTTGGAACTTCTCCACACTTTTTACGTTGCCCACTATTTGGTTTTGACAGATAATGGCCCTAAGGTTGGATAATAAACAAAACCTAATTTTCGTAGGTCACTATTCATCAAAATTTAAAATGACTAAAATACCCTCACGGGTTGCCGATTTGGCCCAAAACTACCCCAGAACCCAAACTAAACCCCCGGCTAGAGTTTTTTTACTATCTCGACCCTTTCGGACACGTTGACACACTCGAAATGATTATACGGATGATGTAAAAATAATATACTTTAAAATCCATTAAATTGATTCCTGACGCGACTGACACACGCGTCTGATATGCCCCAAGTGTGACCTCGGCTCGGAGACACCAACATCGGCCGAGATCGTGGCCGACATTGGACAAGCCTTGGGCATGCGGCATCAGCACTCAGCCATAGCAAGGTCGGCCCAGGACGACACTACCACCAGCCTCTCGAAGGGACATCGCATGCATCACAAGGATCAGCAGCATTCTCGTATACCTTGGAATGACAACCTCGGCCAGACATAGGCCGAGCTCGCAAGGAGCCACCAGCAATCTCATCAAGACATTAGTCGATGCTCCAAACACGTCAGCTCAACCTCGGCTCAGGCCGACCTTGTCCATTATCTCGGCTAGGATTAGGCTGAGACCTCCATGGTCACCCCGGACTGAACGGGCACCTAGACTTACCAACCTCGGCCTCTCACAAGCCGAGGTCATACACCAGGCGCGATATTTGCTGACATTTGGATAAGGGCACGTGGACACAAATCAGTTATAACAAGATTATTCCCCACACGTGGGGAGAATATCGCATCATCATTCTCTACATGTGACAGTGACAGATGGCTTTCCCATATTGATGAGGCAACCACACACATGCACATTACATGCATGGGGGGTACATTACACCCCCTAGGTACTATATATAGAGGTCATCCTCTACCTTGTAAAGGATCCAAGATAGACACCCCTAGCTGAAACTCTGTCTAGATACACAGTAGAGAGAGAGCTTGAGAGATTGTATCCATGGCCATCAGTGCCTTATTACAGTGAGGTTATTCACACACACAGTGGACGTAGGACAATTTAGGCTGAACCACTTATATTCTGGTGCTCTCTCCTCTTTTCCTCATCTCATTCTCCTACCTTTTACGTAACTACGCTACCATTGTTGTTCTTAGATTGAGCTTGAAAACACCTTACCTGGTGGTGCTAATCCCATCATCATCATTTTGGCGCCGTCTGTGGGAAGAGAAGCTATCTCTTCCTCTTCTTCAGCTTAACCTCACTGGAGAGTCTGGTGGTGAACCAGGCACCACCCCCTTGCGTGGAGCTGCTTCACCATTGAAAGAGGTCCTTTGAGGTACTAAGCTCATCTTCTACTCAAGCTCTATAGTGTTAACATATGGCACCAGAATTACCACCGCCTCTTCCGCCACATGGGGGTGGAGGGCCTAGTTCCAGTCAGGCACCGCCCCAGTTCGAAATGGCGGAGGTAGCTGCAGCCTTGAGGTCTTTAGCTGCAACACAACAAGCTATGCAGGAGCAATTTGCACAGCTCAGCCAAACTATGATGAGGCCACCTGGAGTCTCACCGGATATGATCACTCCGACGGCTGTTCAGCCTCATTCTGACGCCAGGGGACCACTCCAAGCACCAATGAAGGACCATCCTGCACCCCAACGGAGAAGGGACGTTGCTGACCCTAGGCGTTTGCTCCTGGAGAGGCAAGGAAACCCTTGCCCAGAGGACAAGTATGACGATCTAGAGGCGGAAGAAGCCCCGGAAGACTGCTGGGAGCCGTATGAGGTGTCAAATAACACTGTACGACCTCTTCGGCAAAGTCAAGGTTGTGTCGACCGAAGAGGTGAACAGGCCCAATAAAGAGGGTCAGCCTTTGATAGGTTGAGTAGAGGGTCAGCCTTTGAGAGATTGGGCCCGGTGAATGACCTAAGATAGAGATTGTCGAGATCAAGGAGCGCATCAGGCTCTCAGAGAGGGAACAGGCAGGGTCGGCCAGATCAAGGCCGACACTGTGAAAGAAGAGGCAGGGAACAGGAAGAGGTCAACAACCGACGTGCCGCGGCAGGGGAACCCTCGGTCCATCCCATGGAGGTGGCTGGAGACAACCTCGGCCAGGTCGATGGCAGAAGACCATGGAATGACTCTATCCAGCGCCTTGAGGAGAAGATATGAGACCTCATTAAAAGCAGGGACCCATTACAAAGGGGTTACTCAGAGGGCTCTCCATTTGTGGCTAGGATAGTGGGCTTCCCAACCCCAGCTAAGTTCAAGCCTCCTACAGTGTCTCCCAAGTATGATGGCAGCACTAACCCTGTACATCACATCGAGATGTACCAATCGACAGCAGACATCTACTCGATACCCGATGAGATGAAGTGTAGGTCCTTCTCTGGGACCTTAACAGGGGCAGCGCACAGTTGGTTCACCTCCATTCCGAAGAACTCAATTGAGAACTTCAAAGACTTGGCTGAACGATTCATCCACAACTTCTGCTTTGGGGTGAGACCTCAAAAGAAGACTACCCACCTGCTGTATGTCAAACAGGACAAGGATGAGAGCCTAAGAGACTACATAGCGAGATTCAACAAAAAGAAGTTGGAGGTCGAAGATTATGAAGAGAACATAGCCATGACCGCCCTCATAGGGGGTCTACAGAAAGGGAAGCTATTGTGGAAACTTGCGGAAGACCCCCTAGGTCTATGGCGGAGCTCCTGGCAATCTCAGGGAAAGTAATGAATACGGAAGAGGCAATGGACGACAAGTATGAGGATGAGAACCGCGGTGGCAGTGGAAAGTCCCAAAATAAGAAAGAAGGGAAGAAGAGGTCGGGTGATGATAAGTTCGCTCATTATACTCCTCTGACTGTGAGCTGCGAGCACATTCTCAATGAGATTAAGAACGACAGGACTCTGAGATGGCCAGAGAAACTGAAAGCCCCACCACATAAGAGGAACAAAAACCTATGGTGCGAGTTCCACCAGGATCATGGCCATGTCACGGACAGATGCTTCGCCCTGAAGGATGAGATTGAAAAGATGCTAAAATCTGGAAAGTTGAGGAAGTATGTGGACGGTAAAGCTCCTAAGGGTGGAAGAGATGACCCTAATAAAAGGAGAAATGACAGCTTCCGTGACAATGTCCCGGCCATAAGAGACGATGATTCAGAAGGTGATGACGAAGACGATCCGGATCTTCCGCCGAAAGATGACAACACCCCGGTAAAAAGGGTTGGTATGATCTCGTTTGGTGTTGACACCATATGTGGAGGATTTGCAGGAGGTGGCTCTGAAGTAGCTGATAGGAAGGCTCACGTGGCAGAGGCCAGGTCAATGGCCAAGCTTGAAGTTGTGAATCTAATGTCTTCCGATACAGTGTAGAAGAGGAAGAAGGTAGACATGGAAACCCTCGTAGTTGGATTCTCCAGACTTGACTTCAAGGGTATCTTAGCCCCCCATGATGACCCTCTGGTCATAACAATAAGGGTGAATGGGTGCGAGGTGCAGAGGATCCTCATAGACGGGGGGAGCTCGGCGGACGTGATGTTTTGGCCTTGCTTCAAGAGCCTAGGTCTTAGCAGAGCAAGGCTGGTACCCTATCATAACCCATTGATAGGTTTCAGTGGTGAAAAGGTCCACCCCTTGGGCATGTATGAGATGGACGTACGGATGGGTGATGAGTGGCCTAAGAGGCTGACCAAGAAAATAAATTTTTTCGTCATGGACGAGAACGTGTTTTCGGCCTATAACCTCATAATAGGAAGGGTGGCCCTTAAAGGGTTTGAAGCTGTGCCGGCGACGGTCCATCAGATGCTAAAATTCTCGACTCCTTATGGGGTAGGGGAAGTGCAAGGCGACCAAACCACAGCGCGAGAATGTTACTTCAACTCGACCGAAGAGAGAGAAGCCCATAAGAGGACAACCACCACTTATAGCATCGATATGCTTGACCCAAGAGATGATATAAAGTTGAAGAAGGGAGAGGCCGCGGAAGAGGTAGAATCCATCGTCCTCAATGAGGACGAGCTGGAAAAAACCATCCAGGTCGGTAAAGCCCTAAAGGCAGAAATCAAGGAAGAGCTGACAAACTTCCTCAGGAGGAGACAGAGTGTCTTCGCATGGAGTCACGCAGACATGCCCGGCATCGACCCTGAAGTTATGAGTCACAGGCTCAACGTGACCGAAGATGCCAGGCCAATCAAACAGAGACGAATAGTCTATTTCAGGGAGAAGTACGACGTCATCCGAGAAGAGGTCAAAAAATTGGAAGAGGCTGAGTTTATAAGAGAAGTCACATATCCGAAATGGTTATCAAATGCAGTCATCGTACCCAAAGCCAATGGAAAGTGGAGAATGTGTGTTGATTTCACTGACCTGAACAAATCTTGTCCAAAAGACAGCTATCCCTTACCTCGGATAGATCAGATGGTGGATGCTACGGCGGGACATGAGCTGATGAGCTTCATGGACGCGTATTCAGGCTACAACCAGATCTTCATGAATGCAGAAGACTCGGAGAAGACAGCCTTCATTACCGACAAAGGGACGTACTGCTACAAAGTGATGCCCTTCGGCCTGAAAAATGCAGGGGCAACATACCAACGTCTTGTTAATAAGATGTTCGAATAGCAAATAGGTAAGACCATGGAGGTGTATGTAGATGATATGCTAACAAAGAGCTTGAAGGCTAACACTCATGTAACGGATCTCTAGAAGACCTTCGACATTATGGACTCATACATAATGAAACTCAACCCCGCGAAGTGTGTCTTCGGAGTAGGAGCTGGGAAGTTCCTAGGGTTTATCGTCAACCAGAGAGGGATTGAAGCGAACCCTGAAAAAATCCAGGCTTTACTTGACATGAAGACACCGAGGAGTATCAAAGATGTTCAAAGACTTACGGGGAGAGTGGATTCCCTTAACAGGTTTGTTTATAGGGCAACAGACAAGTGCCTTCCATTCTTTAAGGTACTGAGAAAGGCCTTCCAATGGGACGAAGAGTGCAAAAAAGCCTTCAACCAGCTCAAGTCTTATTTAGGGTCTCCCTTATTGCTGTCTCGGCCTGTAGCAGAGGAGAAACTGTACGTGTATCTGGCAGTCTTCGAATCAGCCATCAGTGCAACCATAATACGGGAAGACGCTGGAATCCAAAGGCCTATATATTTCAACAGTAAGGCCCTTCAAGGGGACGAACATAATTACCCTCGCATGGAAAAGCTAGCTTACGCCTTGATACATGCCTCGAGAAAGATGAAGCCTTACTTCCAGGCCCACTTCATGGTTGTCCTCACTGACTCCCCACTAAGACAGGTCCTACATAAACCTGAGAAGTCCGGACGATTGATGACATGGGCCATTGAGTTGGGGGAGTACGATCTTACCTACCAACCTAGGACGGCCATCAAAGGGCATGCCCTCGTAGACTTTGTCGCTGATTTTACATGGGAAGATGCCGAGGTAGAGAAGGGCCTAGAGGGTGTTGAAAACCGTGGTGTCTTCCAAAATTTAGAAGAGACGACACCAAACATCTTCCAGGATCAGGAAGAGATCCCATCCAACGGGGCCAGGAACCAAGTTACGGAGAACGAGGAAGATCGATACCTCTTCAAAAAAAGAGTCATGACAGAAGGGGTCTTCTCATCAGGTACGGACATTTGGAGCCTCTTCGTTGATGGCTCTTCCTGTGACAATGGAAGCGGTGCGGGGTTGATACTCTCAGCTCCAGATGGTGCCAACATTGAATACGCTTTGAGATTCAACTTCCGAGCTTCAAACAATGAGTCCGAGTATGAGGCCATGATAGCAGGTCTCTCATTGGCAAAGACTCTTCGCATAAAGTGACTCCTACTCCACAGCGACTCAAGGTTATTTGTCAATCAAGTATTGGGAATCTATGAGGCCAGAGATGAAAGGATGGCCAAATACCTGAAAAGGGTAAGAACAATGTTAGAACATTTTGAAGAGGCAAGACTGAAGAGAGTGCCTCGGTAAAGTAACAGCCACACAGATGCATTGGCGAGGTTGGCCTCGGCAACGAAGACAGATGTTAGAAGGACAATTCCGATCGAGGTCTTGGGGAAGGTAGCCATTGAGCAAGAAGAGGTATATAACCCTTGCCACAATTTGAACTTAGGATACTCATGGATGGACCCCCTCTTCAGATATATCAGAGAGGGAGAGCTACCTGAATCCAAGCTAGAAAGGCAGAAATTAAGATATAAGGCTGCTAAGTTCTCGGTAGTAGGGGACATCCTGTATAAAAAAGGATTCTTACTACCTCTCCTCAGATGTGTGCACCCCACAGAAGTTCCCCGGGTCTTACAGGAGGTCCATGAGGGTTCTTGCTCTAGCCACATAGGGGGAAGACCCTTGGCTAAAAGAATCATCACCCAGGGGTACTGGTGGCCAACCCTGTCCAAGGACGCTGCAGCCTACGTGAGGAAATGTGATAAATGCCAGAGGTTCACCGCCATCCCTCATCATCCTCATCATCCTATGACGTCAATCACTTCTCCATGGCCATTTGCAGTATGGGGAATTGACTTAGTAAGGCTCCTGCCAAGAGCTGCCAATAATTATAGATTCTGATAGTTGCCATCGACTATTTTTCAAAGTGGGTGGAGACAGAGCCGATGATAACGGTCACAGAGCAGAAGACCTTCCAATTTATTTAGAGGAATATCATATGCAGATATGGCCTCCCAAACACTCTCATCTCGGACAATGGGACCCAGTTCAAGAACTCCTCTTTAAAAAGTATTGCCTAAGAGTAGGAATAAAATAATTCTTCTCATCTCCTGGCCGACCTCAGGTAAATGGTCAGACCGAGGTCACAAACAGAATAATTCTGGATGGAATCAAGAAGAGGTTAGAAGATGCGAAGGGAAGATGGACTGAAGAGGTCTACGCTGTGTTATGGGCCTACAGAACCACGACAAGGACACCAACAGGAGAAACCCCGTTCATGTTGGCACATAGCTCAGAGGCCGTCATACCAACACAAGTAGGGCTCCTAACTCATAGGATTCAGACCTATGACCCTGATAATAATGGGGAAGAGAGGAGGCTAGACCTAGATCTTATCAAAGAAAGAAGAGAGTACGCAGAGGTCAGACAAGCAGCCTACCAATAGAGGGCAGCGAAATTCTACAACCAGAGGGTGAAGTTAAGACCCATTACAGTAGGAGACCTAGTGCTAAAGAAGACCTTACAGAAAGAAAACAAACTCCACCCAAACTGGCATAGTCCCTACAAAGTGACAGAAGAGGTTGTGCCTAGCACTTACAGGCTAGAAAATCTAGAAGGAGAACCTTTCACTAATCCATGGAATGCTGATCACCTAAAGAAATATTACATATGATGTTGCATGAAGTTGTGTAATTGTACCATCTTATCATGAAGAGGTTATTAATAAAAGATCAGTTCCCATGGTGGTCCTTGCTTCATTTTGCACTTGTCAGAAATTAATGGGGCTAACATCTTAGGTGATGACCTCAGACCTTCATAACACCATTCTGTGGTGACGAGGTCTGAGATCAGACACCATAATGGGATGACCTCAGACCCTTAACATCATTAATTTTGTGAGATTAATTAATGGGGCTAACATCTTAGGTGATGACCTCAGACCTTCATAACACCATTCAGTGGCAACGAGGTCTGAGATCAGACACCACAATGGGATGACCTCAGACCCTTAACATCATTAATTTGATGAGATTAATTATGGGGATAACATCTTAGGTGATGACCTCAGACCTTCATAACACCATTCAGTGGTGATGAGGTCTGAGATCAGACACCACAATGGGATGACCTCAGACCCTTAACATCATTAATTGGGTGAGATTAATTATGGGGGTAACATCTTAGGTGATGACCTCAGACCTTCATAACACCATTCAGTGGTGACGAGGTCTGAGATCAGACACCACAATGGGATGACCTCAGAACCTTAACATCATTAATTTGGTGAGATTATGGGGATAACATCTTAGGTGATGACCTCAGACCTTTATAACACCATTCAGTGGTGACGAGGTCTGAGATCAGACACCATAATGGGATGACCTCAGACCCTTAACATCATTAATTTGGTGAGATTAATTAATGGGGATAACATCTTAGGTGATGACCTTAGACCTTCATAACACCATTCAGTGGTGACGAGGTCTGAGATCAGACACCATAATGGGATGACCTCAGACCCTTAACATCATTAATTTGGTGAGATTAATTATGGGGATAACATCTTAGGTGATTACCTCAGACCTTCATAACACCATTCAGTGGTGACGAGGTCTGAGATCAGACACCACAATGGGATGACCTCAGACCCTTAACATCATTAATTTGGTGAGATTATGGGGGTAACATCTTAGGTGATGACCTCAGACCTTCATAACACCATTCAGTGGTGACGAGGTCTGAGCTCAGACACCACAATGGGATGACCTCAGATCCTTAACATCATTAATCTGGTGAGATTAATTATGGGGATAACATCTTAGGTGATGACCTCAGACCTTCATAACACCATTCGATGGTGACGAGGTCTGAGCTCAGACTACTAATTTAGTTTAAGCAAACACCATTGCATAAGCTTTAGAGCAAAAACATCATGACGTACATACAACAAAAGAAGATGGTCCTCTTCAGAGAATAACACATTCAGAGATTATAAACATTTAGAGGATACAAAGAATGGAAAAGTAAGAGCCATGTTTATTCAAAAATTATAGATGTGAAGGGATTACAATGTCAGGGGTTATAAAATGTTCAGAAATTCTCTAAGGGTTTGAGGGGGGAATGCTGGTATCTTCGGCTTGGTTAGGCTGGACAACGTTGGTTAGCTCGACAACGTTATCATGATGGTCTGCCCCTTCAACCTCAGTGCCGTCCAATGTGGCAGTCTCGGCAGGCGCGACAGCCTCCTCCTCAACCTCCTGAAGGGCCTGGGCAAACTGAGGATCAGCAAAGCCAAGGCCTATGAAGTCAGAGGCTTTCAAAGTGCCAGCCTCCCTCTCCTTGACATCAGCCCACTTGATAGTGGCTTTGATACCTCTTTCAAGGTATTCAAAGCCGAAGCTCATAAACTCATCAGAGCTTTTGTACTCGGCTATTACCCCCTTTGAGGCATCATCAAGGGCTGCCTTCACGGTCGAGCTGACCTTCTGCTGCAGAACATCATCCTTGGCCTTCAGAGACGCAGCATGGTCCTTGTTAAGCCATGAGACCTCCTTCTCCATCCCCTTCACCTTCTTGTCAGACGCACCCAACTCAGACTTCAGCCGATCGATTTCTGCGTTCAAAGAACTCTGAACCTTCTCAGCCTCTTGACCCTTCTGGATGAGGGGCAACTTCCTCAGAGTCCAATTGGAGAGGTGGTGCATCGCTGCCAGGCCCTGCAAATTTTGTGATCAGGAATGAGCAAAAGACAAATTAGAGGTTACACTTAGGAATTGGAAAGAAAAGTGAGGTCATACCTGAATGGATCTGTAAATGCCAAACTCAACCAGCAAAGGATTATCAAGTGACCTGAAGAAGCGCTTGTCGGCCTCGGTCATTGTAGAGCCGAAGGCGTTTAGGGCCTGAAGACTATGGATGACTATGCTGTCAGTAATCTTCAACTGCTCTAGACGAGCCGACAGGGCGTCTGATGAAGAGATGGGGATGGCAGTATCAACACTCTTTTTCTTCGGCCTCTGATCCTCAGGGGCATGATCAGCTGGAGCCCTCTTCTTTGTGGCTTGGGGCTTCGAGGCAGAGGGAGCTGGGGGAGGAGCATTAAGGCCAGCTTTCTTTGCAAGTCTCGTCAAGCTGCGTGCAGCCATTTCCCAGAGTTCGTCTGAGATATCCTGTGGACGCTCTGCAAAATTAATAGATCTGAGTTAGAAGATCAGACAAAAATAAACTTAGAGGTTCAACTTCAAATAGAAAGAGCTTACCAAGCTCGGAAAGAGGAATTCCACCCAGACCTGTCTCAGAGAGGTAGTGGGGGGTCATCAAGTGTTCGAACCTAACGAACAGACCATGTACCCCTTGATCTTGAAGGGCTTTCATCTCCTGAAGGTTTTGTGGGCTCAGGCCAGGGTCAACCCTCGCAGACATTGTGACCTTACCCCACCTAAGGGGCATCCTCGGATCCAGAATGGACGAGGGAACACATGGGCCAAATTCCCATGGTCCAGAAGCAAAAAAGTATCGTGGCTTCCAATTGTGGTTGGAAGTCTGAGTTATTTGAAGCATTTTTTTTTCAGGCTTCCGAGCTACAAAATGATAGTAGCTCGGATGATTTTTGGCTGAGGAAGGGATATAGCAACCTACAAAGACCTGAACTGGGAGGTCTGAGTGGTGGACAGCCTTCCATAAAACTATGTCCCCTATTATGACCCTCCAGGCATTAGGGGATAGTTGAGAGGGGGCAAAGTTGATATAGGCAAGGATAGATTTGATAATGGGATGGATGGGCAGACGAAACCCCAACTTGAATATCTGCTCGTACAAGTAGATTTCGCCGTCTCGACCATGAAAAGCCTTCTCTTCCCTCAGAGGTATTCTTAGCTTTATGGAGGGACTAATGGAATACAGATATCTGAAGCAGAGGAGGTCTACCTAAGTTATAGTACTCTCGATCTCGGCCGCCTCAGAGACGTCGACATCACTCTCAACGTCATCATCATCTAGCTCAACGTCGGTCGGAGTAGATGTGGATGGGTTACCCGGGAACCTCTGAGCGAACTCGGTACCGGTAAAGGCCGACAGATGATTGGCGTCAAGTGGTGGTGGAATGGCCACACTCGGATCAACGATCTCAACCTCAGAGGAAGAGACTGAGGTGCTTGAGTTGTTATGAGATGAGTCCCGGCTGGAGACCTCGGCCTGATCAGGGGCCTGATCTTCCCGAATTGAGAAGTCCATGGCCTCCTGGAAGGAATCCACGGACATGGGGTCTGAGGTGGAAGACTCAGACTCAGACATGGGAATAGGATCGACAAGAACCTCTGCGTGGTTGAAAGACTCCGAGGGATCAGGATATATCACCTTCAGGGGTGGTGGAAAGATGGGTCTAATAGGGAATTCTTGTGACCTACGAGCCTCCTCCTGTGCTCTTTTTATTTGTCTGATTTTTTCCAAAGTCTTCTCCCTAAGGGAGGGGAACTCCTCAAGAAGTTGGTATAGGGGTCTGATCATCAGAGGCAGACACTACACTTAGGGAGACTCTCCTAAGTAACAAACAACGCTGGTGATTTGGCTAAAGATCAAAGCTAGGTTTTTTGATCAAGAACAGTGTATGAAAAATCAGTCGGAAAACTCATAAGCTAACCAGAAAATGCAGGAGATCACCGGAAAATGCATGAACCAGCTGGAAAATGCAAATAGCAAGACACAAAAAAATGGAGAGGAAGAGATAACGAGGGGTACCTGAAGAATGGCGAGGAAAAGAGAGGAAGGAATCCCATTAAATAGGCCCCCAAATGTACTCCCAATCGCGAGTTCTTCTAGAGAGAGAGAGAGTTACAGAAATGGCTAAGTTCGGAGAAGGAGAGAAATGAAGAAGAAAAAAGAGAAATGGAACTTTTTACCCTTAAATATGAATGCACACCACCCAAGGCCCATCATTGCCTTGGGAGACCAACCGACAACCAGCATAATTACCCTTGTCAGACACGCGTGCCACTTCAGTAATTGATAAGTGTCAGAAAAAGAATATTGGTACAAAGCAATGAACCTCGGAGTTGTAAACCCCATAGTCACCTGCTTTCACATGTAACTAAGGGCTGAGGGGTGATTGATATGCCCCAAGTGTGACCTCGACTCGGAGACACCAACCTCGGCCGAGATCGTGGCTGACATTGGACAAGCCTTGGGCATGCGGCATCAACACTCGGCCATAGCAAGGTCGGCCTAGGCCGACACTACCACCAGCCTCTCGAAGGGACATCGCATGCATCATAAGGATCAGCAGCATTCTCGTATACCTTGGAATGGCAACCTCGGCCAGACATAGGCTGAGCTCGCAAGGAGCCACCAGCAACCTCATCAAGACATTAGTCGATGCTCCAAACACGCCAGCTCAACCTCGGCTCAGGCCGACCTTGTCCATTATCTAGGCTAGGATTAGGCCGAGACCTCCATGGTCACCCCGGACTGAACGGGCACCTAGACTTACCAACCTCGGCCTCTCACAGGCCGAGTTCATACACCAGGCGCGATAGCCGAGCATTTGCTGACATTTGGATAAGGGCACGTGAACACAAATCAGTTATAACAAGATTATTCCCCACACGTGGGGAGAATATCGCATCATCATTCTCTACATGTGACAGTGACAGATGGCTTTCCCATATTGGTGAGGCAACCACACACATGCACATTACATGCATGGGGGGTACATTACACCCCCTAGGTACTATATATAGAGGTCATCCTCTACCTTGTAAAGGATCCAAGATAGACACCCCTAGCTGAAACTCTGTCTAGATACATAGTAGAGAGAAAGAGCTTGAGAGATTATATCCATGGCCATCAGTGCCTTATTACAGTGAGGTTATTCACACACACAGTGGACGTAGGCCAATTTAGGCTGAACCACTTATATTCTGGTGCTCTCTCCTCTTTTCCTCATCTCATTCTCCTACCTTTTACGTAACTATGCTGCCATTGTTGTTCTTAGATTGAGCTTGAAGACACCTTACCTGGTGGTGCTAATCCCAGCATCATTAGCGTCCCAACTTAATTTCAAAAATTGCCGTATTTATAACTCTCGACAATATTAATAAATTCATCAATCATATATTACCATATTCACTCAGTAATATTCAACATAATTGTCATAATCAAATACCAACTCTCGTCTCTTTAGTATTTAAATTCGGATCCCATTTAATTTGATTGATCCCATTAAATAAAATTAATAAAATTACGGGGTATTACAGCACCTTCAAAAATTCATACTTACAAATTAGTCTGAATTAAAAAGTTGCAACAATCGCACGACCTCAATGGACACTCATACAAATTTATAAACAATTTTTAGTACTACTGTGTCGGTTGTGTCGTGTCACGACATATCCAAATCGTTTTTTGCACATCAACTGTTATGTTGTCCAAACTCTCAAGGTACCTATAGAAATGCAAAACAAAAATAACAAATTCAAACTTAGGGTCATAAAAGTGTAGAAAATTACATAATTACCCTTATTTATATTTTAGCTCCCGCAATTCAGATATCACTCATTTTAACTTTAAATTCAACCAAATTTAAGGGAGAATTTAATATTGACCAAATAAATATTTAAAAATTATTTTTAGGTCCATAAAGTTTCTAAAATTACGGTCTCACCCTCTAAAGTTGTTAAAATTGTCTCATTAACATGAAATATTCTCAAATATTCATTTTTCTTTTAAATAAAAAAACAATTCTAAATGCTCATTATTTATGATACAACAGGACTAACAAGGCATAGATTTGACGATAAATTGTATAAAATAATGCACTCATCACTTCATCTATCGACATCAACTGGGAAACTCGTGCTTCTTCGTTATACTTGGTTGGTTTACATATTAATCCTTAATGGTTCGCTTAATGTTGAAGTTAACTACCGAGACTAAGATTGGAAAATCATGGGTGTGACCATTGTTTCCTTAAAGACATTATTGAACATGTACACTTTGGAATCATTCAACCAACTCCTATGACTTCTTAAGGTAGTCCAACATTCTTATACCCCTTGCATTGTATTCACCTGAAATTTGGTTGGAGATCAGTCTCGAGTCATAAAAAAACCCAAATATGAGTGGCACCCAAGACTAGGGACTTCTTCAATTTTGAGAGATTTGTACTCGGCCTCATTATTAGAAGCCTAAAAACTAAGTTGTACGAGCTACTCAGTAATTATTCCGTCGAGAGTGATCAAGATAATGTCTTTTCTAAGACCTTTATAATTTGATGGCCCATCTATAAACAATGTCATCCTTTTGGTGTTTCTTGCTTTTTCTTTGTTATTTGATCTTTGCATTATCCTCCACTCCTTATGGTTGTTGGTTCACGCTGAAGTTTTCTTGGGGCGAACTCTGCAACGTAATTAGATACAACTTGCTCGATTGCTATCATGGATTGGATATGAAAATTAATCTTTTCAATTTTACCGATCACTTTGATAAGTGTTTCGAGTGGTAGGCCTTTTTGAGGACAACCTTGAGTGAAATAGAGGTCAACACCATGATAAAGTGACATTCAAATTAGTGCTTCAACTTTCGTGAGGCAACTACAAATGAGTTATAATCCTTGTATTTTTTGTATTTATTTAATGATGATTAAATGTGAGAATAAATTAATAAATTGATTAATTATGACTTGAGTGAGTGGTTAATAAGAAAATGAATATCTCATAACGTAAAATAAAGCATACACTTATTTATTTTATTCGTAACCGCATGTAGTCCAACTTAATAATTACACCGATTAATTAAATAAAACATGCGACACAATTAAAGCAGGTTATAGAGTGATGCGAAGGAACGAATATGCATTTTTATTGTTTAAAGTTGGTCTCAAGGGATAAGTATACCCATAGGCTAAGTTTTGGACTATTCTGGATAGTATTTTGGACTTATTTGAAAGCCCAAAAATAGTCGCCTAGTATAGACGTACGAATTTAGGCAATAATTAAAAGAATTAGACTTCATTAATCACATACTTTACATTAGAGAAATAAACCCTAGCAACCTTAGAGATTTGAGAGAGCTTGAGGAGATTTTGGGAGAAATAAACCCTAGCAACCCTAGATTCTTCGTTTATACTTTCAGGAAATAAATATTTTGTTTTATCACACATATACTCTTTAACTTGTTTATAACCCATGTTATGAAATTAATTCTGGGATTTAGAATGCATGTTTAGGACTAGAATCTGACATTTTAATCACATTTATTAATTGGTTAATTGGTATTAGTGTTAACTAATTTTGATTTGAATGACTTAATCTTTTTTAAGAGAAACCTGAAATTGGATCACTTTGAAAATGATTCTATGATAAGAACTCATGTTTAGGATTTAATTTCGTATATAAGTTGAATCCCCATATTAATTTGATGATTGAATCTGAATTTGTAGGTGTATTAGACTAGATTCAATGTAATAGAGGAACTTGGTTTAATTTGTGAATTTTGTCAAAGTAAACCCTTATTTTATGTGTTTGGACTATAATCATTATAAAATCTATGTAGGCTTGTGAACTCCCGATTAAGTTGGATTATTGTATAGATGGGATTGCTGATTGGAAAGGTTTATGTGTTAACAATGGAGGTTTGTTTCCAAACTTTCATTTTTAGGACAAAAGAGGCGATTTGCATTTATCTCATTTGAACGGGGCGGGTTATTTCATTTGAACGACCTTGAGGTCTCATTCAAACGACTTTTCACTGTCAGCGACATTTGGGGTGGCAAATGATGGTTTTGGATTTTAGTCGCAAAATTAAATTTTAGGTAGTTCTTATGCACTTAAATTACAGTTTAAGAGGATAATAAATCTAAAGGATTATGAGAAGAAATATGGAATTAGGTTTGAGAATTATAAACCTTAATGTAGTTAGCACAATCTGATGTTGGGGATTTGGATGTTGAGGTATATGCGAGAGTGATGCGACACCTTATATATACATATATATATATATATATATATATACATATATATATATATATATATATATATATATATATATATATATATATATATATATATATATATATATATATATATATATATATATATTTATTCTGATTTGTGTGAACATATCATTATTCGTGGAGAATTTATCGGTCAGGGTTCCTTTTAATGTCGTGATTGTGTACCTATGGTGTTATAGGCCCCATACGAGATTCAGGGAGAGAGCGAGATGCTGCATCGAATAATGCTCATATGGTTGGTTATGATCCCTACGGGGATGTGAGAATGCTTATCTCTCAGTCCGGTGTTCCCCCTGAGGTTGGGTTAGCCATTCAGTAACTAATGATTTGACTGTGGAAGTTATTCAACACCATATCCAGTTCAGTAACTAATGTGGTGGGTTATGATCCCTACGGGGATGTGAGCGTGCTTATCTCTCAGTCTGTTGTTCCCATGAGATCGGGTTATCCGTTCAGTAACTAATGATTTGACCCTGAACGTTATTCAGCACCATATCCAGTTTTTATTGCACGCCCCTATATAGGCCTATGCCTAAGTTCTCCATGCGAGAAGTTATTGGTTTTTCAAATTTGCCAATACTGCAACCCAACGAATTTATTCCTTCACCATTAATGTTTTCTCCCGGTCTTTACTAAGAGCATAAGTATTTATTGAGCCTTTGACCGTTTATTACCTTATTCCTAGGTGTTTAAGTTGCCCACTTGAGGTGTATCTAGGGTGATTGATTTTATCTCCCTTTGGATAGCCGTTTCAAAGGTTCATTTATTGTTTTAAACATATTGTATTTATTGCTTATCATTGAGTTATACACGAGAGTTTATGAGTTATATAATTGATTTTATTACTTATCAATTGGGAGTGAATTTATTATTATGTTATCATCATTAATACGAGTTATACCTCAGTTTATCTTAAATACTCTAGTACTTAGAGAACTACTCTCTTATATATGGCGACTCCATTATGGAGGCATTCTCTTAAAAATGACTAATGAAACTATCAACCGTGTTCTCAATTTTGATTATGTTCAACCATGTAACAAGTTACTGCTGTTACAGCATCTGCCCAGGTGGGGGAAGCTTCCAAGAGTTTTGTGATGGGCGCAGTTCAAATGTCCAACCTCATGGCCAAGTTTATGGAGTTTTTACAAACTCAAGTGGGGATGGCTATGTTTAGGATAACGATGGACCCTAGATCTTTCGTCACACCAGTTGCACCAGTGGTGGTTCTTTTGGAGGTAATGCCCATTCTACCTACTAGTCCCTCTGTGACTAATCTTGCTGGCACACCAACTGTTAAAGCACTTGTGGCTGTCAATGCTACACTTGTGGTTGATTTTCTATATGCCAAGACACTGGAAGTAGTTGTTTCGCCTTCCTCAACCATTGAGGAGGTCAAAAGGAGATGATGACAATCTTGGTGTCATCCTCACATACAGCTCGTGATGTTTCCTCCATTTATAATGACATTTGTACTACTTATCCAGAAGAGTACAATTACGAACCATACTAGAGAAGTATATTCCCGTAATTTTTAAAAAGTTGAATGAAAAGGGGAGAACCCGAAAGAGCACACTAAATGATTTATTGAGCACTTTAGTGTTAACTGTAATAATAAAAAGTTGCGTTTGAGGGAGTTCTCCAAATCCCTTACTGACATGCTTACACTTGGTACTCCCATTTGTCCCCCAAGAAGTATGAAAACGTGGTATGGCATTCATGTTCAGTTTGTTAAAAAATAAAATTAGTTAAAGATGAGTTTAAGATAACCCATCTTGCTAGAGAGAAGAAAAGATGTGGTTAAGAGGTAGTGTCATACATTAAAAGATTCAGAGAAAGATCTCTTGTAAGATAAGAGGCAAAGGAGTCTAATTTTCTTCAAATCTATGAGAAAAGATTGATGCCAAAATAAATGTGTCACCCGATCAATGAGATTCATAATGGAACTTTTACAACCTTCATGAAAGCAACTTGAGACATTGTGCTAGTGGTTTAACCTATTCCAACCATGACAAATATTATGTTTAAGTAATAAACAACTCTAGTGGGAAGAGGAGGCCAGGATCCTCGAGTTAACTACATAGATGGATCCAAATAAACTCAAGGTGGCGAGGAGAAAAAGAAGAAGAACGTAAAAAGGAAGTTCGATTGGGAGGATCCACCTACTTTACCTTGCACCATCGAAAAAGCAGTGATTTGTTACAACACAATGGTGGCAGGAGGTTTAGTTTATCCTCCTAAGAATTCATCATAATATGCCAGTTATTTTTTATGAAGAAGTTAAAGATGAAATGACAATAAGGGGGAAAGAGGAAGAGAAATTCCAACGAGATTACGACAGTTGTTTTATTTGAATGGTTAATGTTTTCCTTGCCTACGAGGAACCACCATCAGAGATAGTAAACATGTCTATAAAACTAATGATTATGAGGTGATACTAGTCTTACATACCAAGCTATTTCAAAGTTACCAATATTTTCTTGGTTCTTCAACTAGGTTGGCATTCCGTAAGATAGCAAAGTCGAGATCAAACGGACAATATTTAAGATAACAAAGAAAAATATTACCCCAACACTGAAGTGGAGATGACCTATGGCTAGGATGATTCAGAAGTTCATGTTTGCGATCACTTTCTTAGGTGGTGATGGAACAATTAGGTTCACCCATAACAAACCTTTATATATCAAAACGACTACAAATGGCACAACATTTGCGAGGACACTGGTGAATTAACGTGCTTCAATGAACATCATGACCATGAGCTCCTTTTATGTTGCCAACATCTAAGAGACAAAGTTAATAATTATGCATCTTTCCATTTCAGGCTATGACAACCAAACTTCCAAGTTTGTTGGTTATGTCAATGTGGGAATTACAGTGGACAACCTCACTTCACATATCAAGTTTCATATATATGATCGAGTCTTCCACTCCCTATAATTTATTGATTGGGAGAGTTTGGATATACAACCATGGTTAGGTTTCCTGAACATACCATCAACGCACTAAGGCAAAAGTCAAAGGGACTGAGATTATCATTAGGGCAACAAAGAAGTCATTTGCTAAAGAGGAATCTTATTTAGTGGGTTCTACCTTTTACACGAAACTAACCAAGGACACATGCATTTTAATGAGACGTACTAAATGAGTTAAGTTCCAAACAATCAAGGATAGATTTAGCCCATTGAGGGATCAGGATGAGCTGAAAATGGGAGCTATACACATTGCCGATGAATTATGGAAGATTGATCCAAAATCCCAAACCATCTCCAAATAACTAAGAGATAGAATGAGGCTGGTGATCGACCCGATAGAGCATGATGCAAAATGCCAAAGTGGGTTTTTAGGGTCGAGGTTTGAGGAAGAAACAAATGTAATAAAGAGTAAAAAACCTACACCTCCAAGATGACAGTGTAAGAAAATGTTGCTCGAAGATGAACGAGTGGTGTATCATTTTTGAAGGTGTAAGCGACAGTCGATGAAGCCGAAGAGGCTTATTTGGAATATGAATGTTTGATGGTGGATGTTGATACTAAAAATTATCCACATACGTGGACTAATCAGAAGTGGACACTTGTCTCCTTACGTGGTAGAAATCCTAGTCAAGAGATAGTTGCTTGGCAGGCATGCCGACCAATATGAAGAATGCAAACCATCAATATAAATGAAAATCCATCGCACGAGAAGTACAACCAAGGGTATTTTCGCATGTGGTATAGACCACCAATCATCACATTCATGACCTACGGGTGAAAATTATACTCCTATATGGACCAATCAGAAGTGGACACTTGCTTCCTTACGTGGAAGAAATCCTAGTCAGCAGATAGTTGCTCGACAGGCATACTGGCCAACATGAAAAATACAGACCATCAATATAAATGAAAAGCCACTACATGAGAAGTATAACCAAGGGTCTTTTCGCATATGGTATAGACAACCAATCATCACATTCATTATGAACGGGTGTAAATGCCTGAATATATAAAGGCATTCCAATCCTTGATCTCTGGGTAACTATAAATTGTAACACCCCGCCCGCCCGGGGAGAGCGAACGGAGCGCTAATGCGATAAAATAAATCCAAATACACAATAACAAGGTATAGAGCATCTAAAAACCCATAATAATATAAATCCACTAATCTCAATCTTCAAATAAAATACAACGTCTCTCGAATAATAAAATACAACTATCTAACTCGAATAAAAATGCTCTATACACCAATGAAATAATTAATACAATTCTTCCAATTTGTATTAAAATTCTTCCCAAATACTCCATGCTAAAATAATCCCAATAATCCAAAGCGCTCAAATCCACGCTAACCTGCCACTAAAAGAAAATATGGGGAAGTACACAATACGACAGGAATTATGCTCAACAAATACGGATTAGCAACGAATAAAACGTAACAACACGAGTACGAATATTCAAATCAAAATTCAAATCTCAAAGCATTTATCAATATAATTTCTCAACAACACATCAATGGGTAACCAGACCTCACCCCATTCGCATATGCTTTATCAAGCCATAGCCTGGGAATAGGTATTTTGGCGGGTGCCCAACATCCTTGCCATATTAAAACCTCATGACAACGTGCTCATCAATAATATAATGATACCACATGAATCAAAATAATTTCAACAATTATTTTCCAGATTTCAATGAATTTATCAATTCAAATATGAGTTCAATTAAACAAGAATTCAAAGAGAATGACACTCACGAGATTTAAGGAGCATATTGTGTAAAGCCCTATACCTCAAACCATGATGAAAAACCAATGATCACATCCTCAAGATCAACACAAAAGATCTACAAAAGCTCCTCCAAGAACCTCCAACAAAATATCCCGAAGAACACCTCTAATCTAAGGTTGGAACTCACAAATCTCAAGGGCCAATGTGTATAAAAAAAGAAGAGGAATATAAAATATATTTGCTGCCAAAAGTTGTGCCAAAAGTAGATTAAAAAGGGTTGCCCATGACTCCTTTTATAATGAAATAAATGAAAAGTTGGAATCCAAAAGACTCCTTTAAATAAGGCAAAGAAATGAAGAGTTTGAAGTCAAAACAACTCCAAGAGTTAAAAACATTTAAAAATCATTTTAAAATCCGTTATAACTCCGATTTCGAAACCGTTTGAAATTCTCGCCTTTAAAAATAATAACCAACATATTTGAGCAATAAAAATAATTTTATCAAAAACTTTATTTTCCTCCATTTTCCAAAAATTAATTAAAATAACCCAAAATTACGCGGGTTGTTACATAAATACAACGTATCCCTTTCACAAAGGGCATGATAGAATGGATCCTAGGATATTCTTATTAATAAGAGTGCCTAGATTTCTATAATCATTGAAATTAATACCATAACAGTGGGCGTAGGCTTTCTTATATAGTCGAACCATTTTAAAACTCTTTGCCTCTCATTTAATTATTTTATTGCAATCTTATATTTTATCGGTGATTAAAAAATTGGATCTAGTCTATTTTTTGACATCAACAGATTGGCGCCGTTTGTGAAAATGTGTGTCTAATTATCGTTATCTATCTTGTACATCCTTATTCAAGAAAAATGAATGATCCTAAGTCTAGTGCCAGAAATGAAGGAAACCCAACAGTCCCATCTGTGTCGCAGACCTAAATGGAATCTTACCACTATCGCTAGAGGTTAAGATGCCATACAGGAAACAATGAGGTAATTGGCTAAGTCGCTGCAGGCCTGGTCTTCATCCCTTTCCAGCTAATAAATGATTCCTTCTTCGATGAGAGAAATTCCACCTCCACCTCTTAGACAAAGTCGATAAAACAACTCTAGAGCCACGCATGATAAGTCTTATCATTCAGGAGTTAGTTCATCGATTAGATCCACAGAGTTTTATGATGGTCATTCTTTTTCTCCTTAAAGGCCTAGCGTTTTAGAAAGATTGAGTAGAGCCTCGCCTTTTGAACATTTGGGACCCCGAGCAACTTAGAACCCTCATAAAGGGTTATCCAGAAATAATCAGCATCCAACCAACCATCGTGAAGCCTCCGTCGGGTCAAGATCAAACATACGACGATCATTTCACGCCGAGAAGACTTCTTCGAAAGAGAACTCAACGCAAACACATGGTCAGAATAGCTGAGCTGCTTCACACAGATCTAATGCAGGTAACCCTTAACGTAAAGGGTTACTCCAGCGATTAAAAGATCGACTATGCGAAATGGCAAAAGCAAAGAATCTCTTACAGAGGAACTTCGTCAAGAGACCTCCCTTAATTTAGGCAATTGTTGATTTCCTAACTCCATCCAAATTTAAAACCCCTGTGGTCACCCCTAAATATGATGGTAAAACTGATCCAATTTTGCACATTGAACAGTGTCAAGCTGCAGCCGACATCGATTCAGTTCCTAATGAGATAAGAAGTGGAGCATTTTCAAGCACCATCACAGGTTCAGCCTAAATATGGTACAATAACTTACCCCGAGGATAAATTGCTAGCTTTAATCAGCTTTCTGAGTTATTTATCAACAATTTTTATTTTGGGGACAAGCCAATAAAGAGAGTGGCTGTGATTAGTTTTAGGTCTTTTGATTGTCATGTAATTACAGGTGGCGTACAGAAGGAGTAGATCACACTGTAAAGAGAAATGCCTACCTGAATGAAGCACATGCCTGTTTTTATATCCACAGTATCAATCTTAACGAAGATAATCGACCCAGGAAAGTCAATAAAGACAAGCTAGTAATCGACTTTTCCAAGAACGACCTCTCTGGGCTACTGTATCCCCATGATGAGCCGTTAGTTGTCAAGTTTAGAATCCAGGATTCCATCATCGCCAAGGTTTTAATTGATAATGGGATGTCGATTGATATTATGTTTTACCCCTACTTTCAGAGTTAAGATTTAAAGCTCAGTCAGCTGTAACCATATCACATGCCATTAATAGTTTTTTCAGGTGAAAAAGTTTACCGTCTTGGGATAGTTAAGCTAAAAGTGTTGTTAGGCACTTGGCCAATAAGTTGCACTAAAAAGATACCCTTCTTTGTCATGGAAAAAATGTTCAATCTGTGTATAACGTGATCCTCGACAGGGTATGGTTGAAGAAGTTTGAAGTCGTACCATCTACAGTCCATCAATATTTCAAGTTCCCAACTCACTTTGGGGTTGGTGTTGTGAAAGGTGACCAAAAAGTGGCCAGAGAGTGTTATTACTCATCAGTTGAGCAAGAAGACTTGATTGAATTGAAAAAAAAGACCACCATTTATCAGGTAGATATCACTGAGCCCAATAGTGAATCAGAAGTTGAAACTCTGGATCCCCGAGATGAAACGAAGTTAGTCAAAGGGAAGATTGTTCAAACCACTGAAAGTATAATCCTGGATGATGATAAACCAGAGAGGACCACCCAGATCGGCTCAACACAGGATCCAATCCTTAAACATGAGTTAATTGCGTTCTTGAGACAGCGGAATAATGTATTTGCTTGGAGTCACAAGGATATGCCTAGGATTGATCCTAACTTCCTTTGTCATGAGCTCAACATCAATAAGGATGCCAAACTGATCAAGCAGAGGCATAGGGTTTTCAGTCCGGATAAAAATCAAGATATTCAGGAAGAGGTGGAGAAACTTCAAAAGGCTCAATTCATTGAGGATGTCAAATATCCAGAGTGGTTGGCCAATGCTGTGTTGGTAAAAAATAAAAATGATAAGTGGAGAATGTGTGTAGATTTGACTGATTTGAATAAAGCCTGCCCAAAAGACCATTTTCCCCTGCCTAAAATTAGTCAGTTGGTAGATGATACATCAGGACATGAGCTGTTAAGATTCATGAATGCTTATTCTGGGTTAACTAGATAAAAATAAAACTAGAAGATAGGGAAAGCACTTCTTTCATCACCAATCGAGGCACTTATTGCTACAATGTAATGCCCTTTGGGCTAAAAAATGCTAGAGTAACATACTAGAGGTTGGTCAACAAGGTGTTTGAAGAGTATATAGGGAAAAATATGGAGGTTTATGTGGACGTTATGTTGACTTAAAGAAATAAGGCCTCAGAACATATCAAGGACCTCAGTCAAACTTTTGATCAGCTTGAAAAGTATCAAGTAAAGCTGAATCCGACCAAGTGTGTGTTCGAAGTGCAGTAAAGAATATTCCTCGGCTTCATAGCTAACCAAAATGGAATTGAAGCTAATCAACTCAAAATATAATCTTTGATAAAAATGTAGTCGTCGACTTGCAAGAAAGATGTATAAAGGCTTACTGGCAGAG
Source organism: Sambucus nigra (assembly GCA_949130495.1). Lineage (NCBI taxonomy): Eukaryota > Viridiplantae > Streptophyta > Magnoliopsida > Dipsacales > Adoxaceae > Sambucus > Sambucus nigra. The sequence continues at coordinate 383,454,046 of OX422224.1, forward strand.
TGGCAAATTTAAACAGATTTATTTCTCGAGCAACAAAAAGGTGTTTGCCATTCTTCAAGGTGCTTAGAAAGACCTTTGAGTGGAATACAAAATGTGAAGAAGCGTTCCAAGGATTAAAAAAGTATTTGGGATCACCACCTTTATTGCCCCAGCCAGTTCTGGGGAAAAGTTGTATTTATACTTGGCTATTTTTGAGTCTGCAGTAATCTCGGCCTTGGTTCGATTAGATAATAGAATTCAGAAACTTGTTTACTATACCAACAAAGCATTCAGGGGAGACGAGATTAGGTACCCATGCTTGGAAAAATTGGCCGTGGCATTCATTGAAGCTTCCAGGCATATGAAGTCATACTTCCAAGCACACACTATAGTTATGTATAATGAAATCCTCTTCGAAAAGCACTCCACAAACTCGAGAAATGGCTCAGAAATATGTAGAGGAGAGTAAAAAGATATTCCACCATGGAGTTTTATCTGCAGAAAGCTTCAACAGTGATATCCCATTATGGAATTTATACGTATATAGATCTTCGTGTTCCATTGGAAGTGGAACAGGTATAATACTCAATACTCCTGATGGTATTGATATTGAATATGTAATCAGGTTTCGATTCAAGGCATCAAATAATAAAGTGGAGTATGAAGCTTTGATAGTCAAACTGGATTTGGTCCATTCATTAGGCGCCGAGCAAGTAATGTCACACACTGATTCACAACTAGTTGTCAACTAAGTGCTTCATTTATATGGTGTTAAGGGAGAACTGGTGACCAGGTTCTTTGCCAAAATTATGGAAGTTATTTCTAAGTTTCCAGGTGTAAAAATGAATAGTATACCAAGAATAACTAACGCCCGAGATTTTGCACTTGCTCGGCTAGCTTCAGCAATAAGAATTGAACTCCGGAGAGGCATTCCAATTGAGATCTTGGTGAACAGGAGTATATATTAGGACCTCATAATCAGTTTCATTACTGTAGATTTGGGACCTTATTGGATGGATTCGATTGGGGGTTATATTGAAAATGGAATCCTACCAGTCGATTCCAAAGAGGTTAAAAAACTCCGATATAAAGCAACCAGATATGTGCTGGACAAAGGAGTTTTATACATGAGGGGATTAACTATATCCTTATTGCATTGTGTTCATCCGTTAGAGGAAGAAAATTTGATTAAGGAAGTTTATGAAGGTTCTTGTGGAGCTCATTCAGCTAGTCGGTCGCTGCTCCAATGAATGAACACACGGGGATAATATTAGCCGACTATGAGGGGGGATTATAAGGCCTTTGCAAGAAAGTGTGACAAGAGCCAACGGTTCTCTGTAATTCACAAAGCACCCAATATTGCTCTATCATCAATTACTTCTACTTGACCATTTTCTATTTGGGGAATTAACGTAGTCGACCCATTACCGACCACCAAAGGCAGGTTTAAGTACCTGGTAGTTGTTGTTGACTACTTCATGAAATGGATGAAAGTAGAGACATTGATTGATATGCCTTATGAGAAGGTGTAGAAGAGCATCATATGTAGGTATGGTATGCCTTATGCATTTATTACAAACCATAGCACCCAATTTGACAATGATAAGTTCGAAATATATTGTGTTCAGTCCAAGATGTAGAAACTCCATTCTACACCAGGCCATCCATAAATAAATGGTCAAATAGAAGTAAAAAATAGAACCTTTCTCAATGATCTGAAGAAAAGGCTTGACGCTGCTAAGGGAAACTGAATTAATGAATTTCATTATGTTCTTTAGGATTGTAGAACAACACCGAGGACAGCAACTAGGAAAACACCTTATATGCTTGCATTTGGGACAGAGGCCATGGTTCCAGCCGAGATAGGACTATCAACTCATAGGGTGCTGAATTTTGACTCTCTAACTAATTACTTGATGAAACGATTTGATTTGGATATGTTGGAGGAAGTCCGAGAAGATGTTGCTCTCAGGAATGCTACGTATTAATACAGGATAACTCGCGTCTATAATAAAAGGGTCAATCTGACCAACTTAAAAGAAGGTGAATATGTCCTTCAGAAAGTCATCCAGAAGAACAACAAGCTCGAGGATAATTGGCTTGGCCTATATCGTATTTCGGCAGTCATCCGACTAGGGACCTATCGACGTGAGACTTTAAAAGGGTAATAATTCAAAAATCCCTGGAATGCCGGGCACGTTCAAATTATTATCACTGATTAAAGGGATTAGCATATTGTATTGCTTTTACTTTATGTCCAGCACAACTATTTTTCAAGTTCAATAAAATCTTGATTTTCGTTCCTTCAATTCTATCGATTATTTTTCAGAGTACGGTGATATACATCTCCCACAAAATAAACAAAAAATAAAACATGTCTCTTGGTCTTCAGCTCTTGCCGGTCAACAACACATACTTAATCAGGTTGAACTCATCTGCTGATCATCAGAACATACTTAATCAGGTTGAACTTATCAAATTATAGATGCACCAACAACTTAATACACGATTTCATCTCGCCCAAAAGATTACTTCATGTATGAGTGACGAACAAGAAGTTATTACTTCATGTATGCTTTGTAGTAACAAGTCACGAATAAGAAGGTATCACCCGACCAAGTTAAATACAGGAACACCTTCCTCAAACTTGGTCTGCACTACTAATTTACTTCCTGTATGACTTCGTCTTTGACAAGTCAAGAATAAGAAGTCTGTAAAACTTCATATACAACTCAAGCAGTTGCAAACAAGTTTTAATCGACTAAGTTAAATGTTAGAAGACATGTAAACATTCTTAACCATTGGAATACACACATATATTCCTCATACACTTAGTCACCACTGATAACTAATGCTAAACTTGGATCAATAAATCTAAGTGCATTAGTATAATCTATGGACTTACAATTATAATTTAGTAATTCATTATTAAACAATGGCTTAGTAAACTAATTGATTAAATAATCAAGAGTTGAGACATAAAAATGTGGATTTTTATTCACATACTAGCTGTATTACATTCAAGATCAAATGAATAACAAAATATAGAAAAGTTATTCAACTGGATGCTTTTCTTGAGCTTTAGAAGTAGACTGCACTGTCGTCATAGCAGCAGGAGGATCATCCAAGATATAAGGAGAATTAATAAAGTTAAAATTTCTCAGCATTCGTCTGTTATTGTTGCTCGACGCATTGATTAGATGAGGAGGACAAACTATTTCATGAACATCATGCATACCATAGTCTTCTAAGTGTTTAGTGATTAAGCACTGCGGAAGAGCATCAACAGGGATCCAAGATACGTCCAAATTAAAAGGTGGATCTTCACAATCTAGCAGACCAGGCTCATTCAAGTACCAAAGCTCGTTGTTACGATCATGTTTCAGCAAGGTCAAGCAGTTGTCCACCTCCACTTATAACCTTCACAATGGGTCTGGGCAAGGTGATCATCAACATAGCTAAGAGCTCCATTTTAGCCTTCCATTCACACCACAATGGGTTGTTTATGAAATTGAAAGGTTAACCTTTTAACTTGATGTAGGAGTTTCTTCAAAACCTCATTCTTTACCTTCAACTGAACAGATTGGTTGGCAATGGCTTTATCTTTAGCTTCCAACTTCACAAAAAAATTAGAAATAGCCTGAATATTTGCTTTTAGCTGGACAACTTGGTCATTTAAGGTTTTATTGGTTTTGTCCTCATTAACAGTTGGTCGGCTCGTCCTCTGTTGCTTGGAAGTTTGCCCAGGCTTAGTTTTCTTCAGAGCTTTAAGTTCCTCTATTAACCTGGCATTCTCAATCTCCAAGAAATATACCCCTTCATCAGCACTACTGGAAGATAACTACTTCAAGATGTCCAACTCATTTATGAGTTTATTATTTTCCTCCTTAATGAGTTTGGCAATTTCTATAGCCTAATCTACTTCTCTGCTCCTCGGGAATTATTTTCTGTTGTACAAAAGGCATATTCTTCCAGCTTCTTCTCAAAGCCCCAACCTTCTCTCAAATCTTTGTATTTAGCTTCATAGTCAGCATGGAGTGAAGCCAAAGTATGTTTGTGGTCTTTATGTAAATCTTCAATAATTTCATAATAAGCCGCATTATTTGCTACAGCCCAGTCCAACAAATATTGAAGGTGGATATATGAATCTTTTACTTGGTTAGATACTTTTGGGCCAAGCAAGATGACAAATTCTTCTCAAGTTAAAGGAATATGGCCTGCTTCCAAAAGATTTCTACTCCACCTGAGAAGGTCAGATTCAGTAAAAACTATGACCTGTTTCCTAGAATTAAACTAAAAATTGCAAGTGGAAGTATACAAACTAATACGACTACTGAGCAAACCTGATACAAAATATAAAACTTCATTCAACCAAGCAAGAAAAGTAAGAAGTGTGATAAATACAACACATGTGGACAAAAGGAGAAGTATTTTCATTATTAACTAAAAAGGTGTTACAAATTGATTTGTCATATTACAAAGTTGATAAGTAAAACATAAAAAGAATAAAAGAGTTAAACCTTCTCCTTGTCCTACATATTTCTTCCAGAAGGCTGGTCGGCAGAAGGGGCAATTTCTTCAAGGGGATTTAAAGTAGAACCAACAGGCTGAAAGGAAGATTACCCAGGCCCCTCTTCATCATTAAACTCTTCCTCCAAGTTTGCAGGAGAGCCTGGATCATGTCTTAAGAATAACTCAACTCTACTGGAGTGTCGACTTCCATAAGGGACTCCGACCAACCATCCTTGAAAGATTTATTCCTAACAAATTCAATTTGAGCAAAGGCCGCCAAAAATGCCTTGTCCCAGACTTTATTGAAGGAATCCTCTTTAAGTTTCTTATTCTTGCCCTTCTCTACGACCAACTCAGAAGACAGACCAATAGCTTTCTCCTCGACAGACTTTAGGAGAGATTGATTTTCCACTAATTTATATGCAGTCATCTTGGCCTTATTCTCTACCACTGTCAAATTGGTCTTAACTGTTGCCAATTTTTCCTCAGCAGCTATCAGACTGCTCTCAGCAATTTCCCTCATCAAGGGTTGCTTTATCCTTAGCCTTCTTTAGCTCAACATCTCAAGTATTCTGCTTGGATTCCAACAGTATCCTTGAATATTCAACTGACTTCCTTAGACCCTCAAGGGCCTCCTCAATATCTCCACCAGAAGAACAAATTTGGTCCTCCTTCTCCAGCATTGGATTAAAATTCACCAAAAACTGTATAAAGGAAAACATCTGATCAAAAGGAGTATTAGAAGGAAAATAATACATCAAGGGAAAGTAAGGAAGATTAAAGAATTACCATACCCAAACTTTGGAAAGTATTTTCTGCCAAATTTAATCTTAGCAGTGGGGCCAAAGCTACTCTATCAGCAAAGCGGGTACCAGTCTTGATTAACTTCCTAGCAGCACCAGGATGAATGACAACATAGTATGACCCAACAACAGTCAAATTCTCCTAAATTTTCTCGACCAACTCTTGGATTGTAGAACTCTTCTCAATCATATTCTCAAACCAACCTTTTCTTATCCTCTTGAACTGAGGAACAACAATGTCAACTTCCTCAGAGGTAATATCCCAAGGAACCTTCTATTTCTAAAAAAAATTGGATGATTTTCCTCGATTCTTAGCATCCCCAGTCTTGCCACTCTTCTCAGTAGCTCTATTGGCAGTTGGAGTCAAAGCTCCAGTCATCTAATCAGGGATATTTCTCTTTCCCATAATAGAAAGTGGAGAAGAGGGAATAGTTGAAATGCCCAAAGACTCAAAAGAGGATGAGGTTCCAAAGTCTTTCTCAACACCAGCAGATTCTTCAGCCGAGGAAGTAGGAATCGATTCCTCTTCAAGATTGACGGGGGATGCATCTGTAGAAGTGGTGGGCCTAGAAACAAAGGAGGTAATGGAACTCCTGTACTACAATAAATACGAGGCAACTCTAGGGTGTTCTTCACTAATCCTCTGGTGGATGCTCCAAAGGAGTTTTCAGTTCTCGGATGTTAATGTCCCCTTCTTTGGGACACTTTTTCTTGCTCTCAACTGTACAAAACAAGAAACAAGACAAGAAAATATGAGTTAGCATCTCACCAAATAGTTGGTTAGCCAAAAATAAAGAAGTACAATAATAAAATTCAACAACCATGCCATGACCCACTTGGGGGCACCAGGGCCCATCATACACCTTTTATGTTTGCAAAGGAGCATAATGCCAATTCTTCGCAATAACTCCACATCCAACTAATGCCCTATTGGAACATTTAGTTTTCATGTAATAAGTATTGTCACTAGTACTCCACGTATAACAGAACATTAGCTCAAGGAGGCCAATGTGTGTTCCATATATTTGATTCACTCTATATATCCCAATTACCACTCTCCAAGTGTTGGGGGCTACCCTAGCAGGGACGACATCAAAGTATTGACAAAATTCTAAACAAAAGAGATTTGGGGAAGGTACAACCACATTCAACAATAAATAAAGAGGGAATTTAATGACCCTCAGGTAATGACAATACCTCAACAGGTGGGATGGTAATTTCTAAATCTACCCAGTCTGGCATATTCCTTTCCCGCCTAAACTCATATAAGGAATCCCCATAAACTATATAAACCATGGCTACAGTATAGAAAGAAAGAAAGCAAAATAAAAGGGGAGAAGAGAGCTTACAGAAAAATAGTGACTGAAGCAAAGGTAAAACGCAAAGGATAGCTCAAAGATAGAGAACTTGGAGAAGAATGAGAGTTTGAAAGAGAGGAAAAGTGTGGTATGAAAATCCGACAAAATATCGTCTCTTATAGCTTACTTGGGAAATCGTGTAAGAAGTGATTACTTATTTCGACAATTGACACTCTGACGGCTTCACAGTTCTAAAAACGTAAAACTACTAATATACCCTTTGGAGGTTCGCTAATTTTCAAATTATTTACAAAAAGGGCAATACAAAATCAAAACATGGAAAAATTTTCCAAGTCCTACACGACCATTTTGGAAGAAAATATACTCTATCCTTTCAACAAAAGCATCAAGAATGAAGTATTGGGGGCTTCTGTTGATAACAAACATTATTCACCATGTGGACCACTCAGAATTGGACACTTGTCTCCTTACGTGGAAAAAATCCTAGTTAGCAGATAGTTGCACTGTAGGCATGTCGACCAACATGAAGAATGTATACCATCAATATAAATAAAAACCACCGCATAGGAAGTACAATTAAGGGCCTTTTCGCATGTGGTATAGACAACCAATCATCACATTTATTATGTACGGGTATAAATGCTTGAATATATAAAGTCATTCCAACCCTTGTTCTCCGGGTCACTATAAATACAATGTATCCCTTTCACAAAGGGCATGATCGAACGGATCCTAGGATATTCTTATTAACAATAGTACCTAGATTTCTATAATCACTGAAATCAATACCATAATAGTAGACATAGGCTTTCTTACACAACCAAACCACTTTAAGACTCTTTACCTCTCATTTAATTATTTCATTTCAATCTTATATTTTATCCGTGATTAGGAAATTGGATCTTGTCCATTTTTTGACATCAACAATGGATAATCAATAGATATATATTATTAGTGATAACTGCAACAATGAAGAATTTTTCGGGTACATTGAAGATGAACCCAAGCGTATAAAGGATCGCCCAAATCCCCACGAGGATGGGAATGGAGAAGAGGCAAGGATAATATTCATATAAAAATACCTAAAAAACTGCAAAGAAATTAGAGTTGACTAATTTCATTCAAGAGTAAAAATATATCTTCGCGTGGAACTATACTGAGATGTGGTCCCTGTCACTAGATATGAGCTATCACAAGATAAATATTATGCCTTTAGCTATTATGGTCAAGTAGGTCATAAGAACATACAAACTATTGTTGGATCTAAGAATAAAAGTTGAGTGGAACGATTACTAAAAGCTGGATTTATCAAGCCAATTCAACATCCAATTTGGCTTTTTAATATTATGCTGATGGGGAAGAAAGATAAAATACAAATTCTCATTTGTGTTAATTTTATACACCTCAACAAAGCTTTCCCTAAAGATGAGTTTCCTCTACCTTGAATTCATAGCTTGATCGATTCAACAACTAGTCAAGAGATGTACACATTTATGGATGGTGGCTATATGGGATATTATCAGATAAAGATGGATCCAACTCATTTAGATAAGTAGATATTTAGAACTCCTTTGGGAAATTTAATGTACAATGTTATGTCCTTTCATATGAAAAATGCGGATGTAACTTATTAAATAGCTATGATGGCCATTTTCCACAACATATTTCTTGACATTTTGGAGTTTTATGCGGATGATTTGGTGATTAAGTCAAAGAAAAGGATTCACACTTGTCTAGTTTAAGAAGAGTATTCAACACGTGAAGAAAGTAAAAACTTAAGATGAACCTACTCAAATGTGATTTTGGTGTAATGAGTGGGAAATTCTTGGGTTCTGTGGTTGATCTCCAAGGAATTCTGATGGACTAAGATAAGAAAAAAAGTCCATCCTTGAAATAACATTTCCAAATACTCAAAGGGAGATAAAGATTTTTCTCAGGAAGATTTCTTATTTAAGAAGATTTATTCCAGGTTTATATGAGATCACTCACCCGCTGATGGAGCTGCTGTGAAAGCCCACGAAAATCAAAGGGAGGAACCACATAAAGAAACTTTTATTAAGATTAAGAGATTACCCGCTTCTCCGAAAACGATGATTTCACTCAAAGCTAAAGTACCTTTACTGCTTTATCTTACCTCAACTACTAGTTCCATCGGTGTATAATTGACACTAGAGGTTGATGGACAAGAGAGACATGTCAATTACCCAAGTAGAATTATCCATGGTCCTGAGGCAATATATACTAGCATAGAGAGGCAACATTTAGCTTTGGGTTTTCTTGCCCAAAAACTTAGACATAATATGTTACATTTCACTATTCATATAGCGATAAGATGTGATCCGATTAAATTTTTGCTGGCATAAGCAATTCTGATAGGAGAGCAGCAAGGTAGTTCCTCATACTATCGGAGTATGATTTGAAGTTTGTGGATCCTCCTGCGATTAAGAGCCAAACTTACACTTATCTATTGGCAATTTTCTCCTCAGGTTTATTCGAGAAACATTAATGTAAGAGCAAATTTTTTGATATTGCTCATAGTATAGGCCTTGTATTGTTTTAGGCTAGTTTGGCATAGCCTGTTGTAAACCGTCACGTTTTGTCACAAAAAATTGACATCAACACTCGAGACTTCCTAACATCCCATAAAGGTATAAAGCAATTTAATGTTTAAATTAATTCACAGACTTAATTTTTGGGATATTCTTTTTTATCAAAAAATGAACAGGGATTTTTATTTTTAAAAAGGAAAAATATTTATTTTAAACCTTGTTCAAACAAGATGGAAATTTCGTTCAAACGAGAATGGGTTTTCGTTAGAAGGTTCATTTGAAGTTTTTATTTAACGAGCATTGATCGAGGGCATACTATTTTGACGTGTTAGAAGGTCGTTTGAAGGTTGTTCAAATGAGAATGTCTTCTCGTTCAAAAGAGACTTTGTTTCATTATAATGAGTTACTTTTCTCATTCAAATGAGCCTAAAAATCGTTCAAACGAGTCGCCTCCTCGAAAATTGTGAACGCCCTATAAATACATGTTTCGTGTTTTGTTTTTTCAGGACTTTTTCCAGATCCGTTTCCGGATATCTTTTGTTAAAGTTCTTCTTTGTTTACTGTTCGAAAATACTTTTTAATTCAAAACATACATCCTGAAATTGTTCTTGTGAATTTAATTAAATCTTAAATTGTTTAGTATCTTGCATACACCGTTATGGAGAAGGCATTGCCATAGCTGACCATTGTGATTCTCGAGGGAACTCACTGCTGAAGACAAAGGTTGATAGGTGGACACCGAGCATGGAAGGCCGCGTGTGGATGACTTTGAACTTAGCCGTATTCTTTGGATGTTCTACGAAGACACCGGACATTATACTTGTGGCGGGTATCAAGTACTCTATAAGTCAATAGTCTTATAGATTTCTAAAGTGCTGAATAAAAAGTTTTTCCCATAAGGGATTTATCTTGAAACGTTGCCTTTATTGAATGCTTACTTTGCTCTATTTGTTTATCACATAGATGTATGTTTAGGATAACAAGATAAACTTGATTTAGATAAAATTTGGAAATTTTGTTTGTGACCATACTTGTCGAGAACATTTATTTTCGCATTCTCATAGTAGTAGTAGTGCCTTCCACTCTTTCAAATGGTGTGAGAATATTCTTACCCCTTTACCAAGTGGTATTATAGCGGGTTGCACTAATTTATTGTGTGGATCCTTATTTAGTGATATTTTTGGGTGGTTTTTTATTCATCTCTCCTATGTTGATTTGTTTATTTTACTCTCGATGGATTACCATATTTTTTACGACTTAAGTCATTTCAATTTGAAATTTGCTAAAAGAATTGAAATTCTTGAAAAAGAAATTTTTTGTTTTAAATCTGCTACGGATGTTTTGCAAAACTGTTCATACTCAAAGATATTTCTTTCTGAAAATGATAGGACCCCCAATTTTAAAATTCTTTCACTATAAGAATATACAATTTCCTTTTGATGCTGAAAAAGGATGGTTCAACACAACACACAAACAACAAATTCTAATTTCAAATTTTAATTTCTTTCAAATTAAAATAAACTAAACACAAAATGAAATTAAATTAAACAACTCATATATTTTTCACTTAAACCAAATTAATTTAACCCATGTCCTAGAAATTTGCCTAACAATTAATTAATTCAGTTTTGCAAATTAGGCTAAACCATATTTTAACAAATAAAAATAATGACTTGAATTAAATTAATATTTACCCAAATTAGATTTGCACCAAATTAAATATACCAATTTTATCTTTTTACCTAAGTATGCATCTATTGTGATTTGCAAAAGATAAAATAAATAAACAACCACTACGCCGCGATGTACGAGGAAAAATCCACAACGGAAAAAAACCTCGGACGACCCTAGCCTTAAGTTAACTAAGTATGACTTACAATTATAAGACAGAAGACTTACTACACTTCTTCTTGAAACTACCTCTTCTTAGACAAAAATTCCGGAATCCACCAAAACCTTGGAGTCCACCAATGAAGCTTTAGGCAACATCGTGAACCACACACGATTCCTTTCACCGTATGAGAATGCCGCATCCAAAAATCAAACTTCTTCTTTGAGGGATGAAGAAGTAAACCCAAACTTCTCTTCTTTGAGGTGTAGAGAAAACCCGGTGCCAAATGCTCCAAGCAAATATATATATGTGGTACTTGGAATAAACATAAACTGATTTTATGGGTGAAAAAACATGTGTATAAGATAATTTCTAATCAATTTTTAACACGTGAAAACTGGGACTTTTGTTATCAAATATTAGCTCTCAAGTAGGTTGCAAAAGTCTTCCAAAAAGTTTATCAAACTTGTCCCGCCCTATAATCTTGTTTGAACGAGATTTTCGTTCGAACGACCCTTCTAAAGAAGTTTCAAAGGCCAAAGGGAAAATTCATTGGCAAACTCGTTCTAACGACATTCTCGTTCGAACGAAAATTCATTTGAACGACATTCTCGTTCGAACGAAACTCGTTCGAACGACAATTATCGAACGAAGTCCCAAAAAGTTTATAATTCGATTTTAAGCCGAGAAACTTTATTTTAAAGTTCTAATGTAACCTTCTGAAAATAAACGTCAGTTTAAAATAAAATTACACCCTTTATAAATTATTCCAAGTTTCTCAATATATATAAAAATGCATTCATACCTTTTGGTGACTATGGAATATGATGTTAATGACGTGAAACGAGGCACATGCAAACCGTCAATGATGTTCTCTTGATAACTAGGCCGCAACGTCTTCAACTTCAACATGACATAGGCTTGAAGGATACACTTAAACACAATCTTATGACTCAAATGTTTTTGTTCGGAATTGAGCTAACACTCCATTAAGACTCAATCGGAGACTTATGTCCTTACAAATCTCGCCCTTTGGCTATTCCGGGACAAAAACCAAAAAAAAAATCCTAATGGGTCGTTAAGCTCTACTAGACTTAAAAAATATCCCACCTAAAATAAATATTACATATCTTGACTCAAAACCCAAAGATTAATATCTTTGCAGATGAAAGTTGCCATTTCGAAGAATTCCTGCACACTTAAGCAAACTATCAAACACATGGGGAATAAGAATATTAAATGCATATAAAATAAATACTCCTCATAAATTAATTCTTCCTTTATCAACTATGATCAACCTAAGAAGGTCGCGACTCCCCCTAAGTTAAATCTCCTAAACTATGATACAATTATAATAGGATTAGATACCATTTCTCCCCCTATCATTCTCCCCCCTTCTGTTCAGGAATAGGCAAAGGATAAAAACTAATTTAAACACGATGAAGCTTAGAGTGATAAAAAACATGAAAGCATATGGGAAACAAAATCAAAACTAATCCATACAAATGAGAACGGATATCAACGAAGATGCAAAAAAAAATGATACCAATGTGATACATAAGATACTAAGCATGTGATATCAACAGTAATATGCAACACGATAGATACCAATTATAAATTAGAAGGATAAATGGACTAGAAAGCGAGGCAAAGAAAAAAAATACCATATATATGTAGACATATTTACTATCACTAACACACACGCACATATATATAGGTATAGACACCACACATGACACAAAATACAATAAACTTTTCACACTCGTATGACAAAAATGTGTCATATGGAAACGAAAGTGTAGGGGTGTGAACTAGCAACAATTAAATTTAGACCCAATCACTTAAGACGTGTTCACGGAGTTCTCATTTGATTGCAAACTTTATCACATTTGAATATAACATCATGTGACAATATAGATTGAACTCAATGAACAAACATACACAATGCATACAAGCCTAGAATTTTGATGATTCTACAAACCAATAGATTCATGGCATGGAAAGTACAACTAGGATAAATGGACATTGTGCAAACCGTTGATATACCATCCAAACTACCTCAATTTAAGCATATTATATTTATCTTTTGAATGAATAAATCAAATAAACAAAATAGGCCTTGGCAAATATTTTCTTTTAATGCCATTATTATTTTAAGTCTTTGGACCACGTATTTCTTTTAGGCCCAAGCAAATGGTGGCTTACTCGCAAAGGATGATATTTCCTTTCGGAGCCCTTCCTCGTGCACACATATATATATAATATTTTATCGCTCAATTCTCGCGTGCAACAGATTTTAACATGCACTAGTCCTCCTAGGTTACATAACATGTAGATGACAAGATTGGTAGGAGAACACCTCACAAAGCTCAAATATACATATGAAGTTATAACTTCAAATGAGCTCGTGCATGTGTGAGTTGAGGCATATAAAAATAAAATTTATTATAGCAACACAAAATCCAACTACTCCATGTAAGCATGGTAAAGAATATTTTAAGGATTGACAATCTTAACCAAATGTTCTAGCCACATGGGATTAAAAAAAAAAGGATTCAAACACAAGTATATGCCACATAGAGTGTGTTAAACAAAAATACACACACACACAAAAATCTTTTTGAGTTTTTTTTTTTTTTTGGGGGGGGGGGGGGATTTTTTAAACCAACCAAACAAAATATTTACTCCAAAAGACTAACAACAATCATTTGTATTTTTCATTAAGCCTAAATTACTAAAAGATGAAACACAAATGATAAACAAAATCTTTTTGTATTTTTCATTTAATAATGCAAACTAAAATAAATATAATACAAAAGATAAATGAGATATGTGGTAAAGCAATAAGTAGAAAATGATTAAAAATGCATACACCTAGAAATGATATATAATACGAGGCAAAAAAAAAACTAGAGTATGTAAACAACTATCACATTCAACCTTTAGATTTAGCAAGGGAGGAAGCATGTGAAAGTAAATGAGAATCAAAAATCCTATTTTGTAAAGCTACCAACTAGGATCTCCTAACCCAAACTAACGATGGATGACGATCTCGAGATATAGAAATCTTGGCTACCTCGGTTGACTTACATAGGGATTATCTAGGACCTTGTTTAAGATCAAAGCAAAACTTCCTAAGATGACCTTTTCGACCACAATGTGAGCACTTAAAGACTCGGAGAAAAGACTTTCCTAAGGAATGATCTATAACATTGTTCCTAGAGGATTCTCCTAAAAAATTGATTTTGGCATTAAGAGTTAATTCTTCACAAGTATCGAAGCCTAAACCACAAGTGTCATTTTTTATTTGAACCGTTCCTAATATTTTATCTAATTTCTCCGAACAACACTTCAAATCAAATTTGACTTTGATAGAGTCTTTTAGTTTATTTTCAAAATCTACAATGTGAGACTCTAATAAAGCATTCCGCTCTTCAAACACAACAAGCTCCTTTTTCAAGGATTCCATTAAACCTTTAAGGCTATCTCTCTCGCCTTCTACATATTCAAGCTTCTCACAAAAATTTCTCTCACGTGTCCTAAGGTCTTCCACTAAACCACTCTCATTAATGACCTCGACACGCTCTTTCAAACAAGCTTCTAAGTTCAATTTTTTTCTTTTTAATCTAATAGATTCTTCATATAATTCTTGAAACGCAATTTAAAGTTCACTCACATCAACCTCATTTTCACTTTCACTCTCTCTTTCTTCTCCATTCTCACTACCATCATCTCTTTGGGATTCACAAACAATGACCTTGGAAGTGTCATGTGTTAAAATTTTATCAATTAAGGAGTGCTCACTTTCACTCACATGACTTGCCATAAAAGCCACAAAGTTGGGCTTAGTGGGGGAACCGGGTCCCTCTTCCTTATCATTATCACTAAGGGTTGCATTATAAGAAATTGGTTGCTTACCCTCTCTCCTTAGTTTAGTGGGGCACTCAAAATCCCTATGAACACAACCCTTACAACCGTAACACCTATTGGACTCGTCCCTATTTAAATTTTCATTTAAAGTTTTAGGGGTCTTTTCGGCTTTATCATGCTTATAATTTTCAAATTTCTTAAAATCATTTTTAAATTTATCTTTGTTAAATTTAAGAAATTTATTAAACTTCCTAGAAAAAATAGCTATATCTTCCGAGTCACTCTCACTTTCACTCTCTACTACTTATTTTTCCTCCTTCCGGGCTTTCAAAGCAACGCCCTTATCTATTTTCTTTTCAGTTTTAAAGGGAAACATGTATAGTTCATAGGTTTATAAATCACCTACGAGCTATTCTAATTTCATAGAGGCTAAAGTGGGCAAAGAATTTAACACGATCACGTTAGGAATAAATCTATCGGGTAGGGACCTTAAAATTTTCTTTACTACTCGGTTGTCGGTTATTTTCTCTCTCAAATTAAAAGATGAATTAACTATATCAGAAAGTCTAGCATAAAATTCATTAAATGTTTCTTTTTCATTCATTTTGATGGTTTCAAATTGAGTGGTGAGGTTTTGGGGTTTAGAATCTTTTACGACACTAGTTCCTTCATGAGGGAGTTGTAAAATATCTCAAACTTCTTTAGCGGTTTCACACATCATAATGCGTTGGAATTCATCCGGTGTGACCGCGCTAAACAACGTATTTATACCACGAAAATTAAAATTTTCAAGTTTGAACTCATTCTCACTCCATCTATCGGTGGGTTTGGGAACACGTTCATTTTTAACTAAATATGTAGGTGGGGACCACCGGTTAACAACTGACAATCAAACCCTCTCATCTAGAGACCTAAGTGCCGATTTCATACGCGTTTTCCAATACGTGTAGTTGGAACCATCGAAAACATGAAATTTTGAAAATGGAGAAAATTCCATTATAGTAAAAAATATTTAAATGGACCTTAACACAATAAATTACTGCCCTGGCTCTGATACCAATCTGAAAATGATAGGACCCCCAATTTTAAAATTCTTTCACTATAAGAATATATAATTTCCTTTTGATGCGAAATAAGGATGGTTCAACACAACACACAAAGAACAAATTCTAATTTTAAATTTTAATTTCTTTCAAATTAAAATAAACTAAAAACAAAGTGAAATCAGATAAAACAACTCATAAATTTTTCACTTAAACCAAATTAATTAAACCCAAGTCGTAGAAATTTGCCTAACAATTAATCAATTCAATTTTGCAAATTAGGCCAAACAATATTTTAACCAAGGTTCTAAAAAACGCGGGGCGTGATTAAGGCGTGGAGGCCAAGCCTTAAGCCTTAGAAGCCTAGGCGGGCCTAGGCGTAAAAAGGCGTCAAAAGGCGTCAAAAGGCGTTTAGGCCTTCTTAATATATTTTAATATTTTTAACCATAACCAGGCTATTAAAATAAAAAAAAATTGCACATATCATAAAAATATGTCTGAGTATATGCAAATTAAAATACTATTTGATTATTTTGGATGAGATAATGGTCCGGTTTGTAAAGAAATTATTTGAAAGGCGACATCGTTTTACTAAAGCATTGTTGTTTTTAAAAAAAAGTACGCCTTAAGGGTTTTACCAAGAATAAGGCGTGAAAAGTGTAAGGCGAGGCATTTCTCCCAAGCCTTAAGCCTAGGCGGAGCCAAGGCGGGTTTTTTAGAACAGTGATTTTAACAAATAAAAATAATGACTTGAATTAAATTAATATTTACCCAAATTATATTTGGAACAAATTAAATATACCAATTTTATATTCTTACCTAAGCATGCATCTATTGTGATTTGCAAAAGATAAAATAAATAAACAACCACTACTCCGAGATGTACGAAGAAAAATCCACAACGAAAAAAGACCTCGGACGGTCCTAGCCTTAAGTCCACTAAGCACGGAATTAAAATTACAAGACAGATGACTTACTACACTCGACTCGACTCATTCAATCCCCGATGCGTCTTCTTGAAATTACCTCTCCTTAAACGATAATCCCGGAATCCACCGAAACCTTGGAGTTCACCAATGAAGCATTGGGGAACACCGTCAACCACACACGATGCCTTTCATCGTATGAGAATGCCGCAGCCAAAAACCAAACTTCTTCTTTGAGGGATGCAGAAGTAAACCCAAACTTCTTTTCTTTGAGGTGTATAGAAAACCAAGTACCAAACACTCTAAGCAAATATATATATATATATATATATATATATATATATGGTAATTGGAATAAACATAAATTGATTTTATGGGTGAAAACACATGTGTATAAGAGAATTTCTAATCAATTCTTAACACATGAAAACTGGGACTTTTATCATCAAATATTGGCTCTCAAAAAGCTCTAAATTAGGTTGCAAAAGTCTTTCAAAAATTCGGTCCTGAAATTTGTTTAAACCGTCAAAAGATAGTGGGATAAAGTAGTGGAAAAATGGGATAAAACTGCCAAATTGTTCCCGCCCAAAAATCTCGTTTTGAACGAGATTTTCGTTTAACAACATTCTCGTTCGAACGACCCTTTTAACGAAGTTCCAGAGGCCAAAGGGAAAATTCGTTGGCAAACTCATTCGAATGACATTATCGTTCGAACAAAAACTCGTTCGAACGACAATATCGAACGAAGTTCCAGAAAGTTTATAATTCAATTTTAAGCCCCGAAACTTTATTTTAAAGTTCTAATGTAACCTTCTGAAAATAAACGTCAGTTTAAAATAAAATTACACCCTTTATAAAATTATTCCAAGTTTCCCTATATATATAAAAATGCATTTATACCTTTTGGAGACTACGAAACACGATATTGATGGCGTGAAATGAGGCACATGCAAGCCTGCAATGATGTTCTCTTGATAAGGAGGCCGCAACGTCTTCAACTTCAACATGACATAGGCTTGACGGATACACTTTAACACTATCTTATGACTCAAATGTTTTGTCTGGAATTGAGTCAACACTACCTTAAGACTCAATCGGAGACTTGTGTCCTTACACTTTCGTAAGAAGCTTGTGGACTTGGATCGTGATTTTAAATTTCAGAATTGTCCATGAAGGAGAGTTGTGATAGAGTCTGATTTTTAGAGAAAGAATTACAGGACTTTAAAAAAATTCTTAGTTTAATGTATGTGCCATTGAGTATAAAATTTGTCATCTAAATTCTATCCTTAAAAAAAACCATATGCAATAAAACTTGACAATGGAAGTAGTGCATGTAAAAACCATTTACCGTGAGGATTTTAATTGCAACAAAATATAATGAGTGAATCACGGAATGGGCTGCGAGAGTTCAAAATTAACTCGTTGTGAAAGCCACAGTTTAAAAGAGCCTGAATTTTTTTTTAAGGTAATAAAAAGATAAATATGCCAAAAAGGGGCCACCTCAAAAGAAAAATATAATGATTATTATTTATGAGGGAGTTTGGATGAAAAGGAATGAAAAACGAGTTTGCACGTTTTGACAGCATCTTGAAAAAACATTATTAGTTTTATACGTTATTGGTGTGAGAATCACTTTTGACTTTGATGTGTTGATGGATTGAGTCGATGTCATTAAAATTCAACATTTGTTTTAAAAACATCTGAGGACGATTTTGAGATTCATTCTATAGGAGTACACGTATACATCGTGCACATATGTTATGTTTGATTGCGTTGATTTGCCTATTGAATATGTTCACACCCATTCACTCCGTATCCATGATTTAGTTGGCTTGGTGTGTGCTTTTTGTAATGTTATTTTTTTTTTAAATTGAAAATAGTTTGTGGAAGCTTTGCATATTTGTCGTGACAACTCCATGATTGATTTGTTTATTCATTTTCATGTCTATTTTGGTCAAATAAAAAGGGGGAGAACGAATTACGGGGGAGTTTTATCATTATGGGGGAGACTTGATTGTGTTGATTGATTTATTCTTATATCATTTCAAACTCGATGCACCACGAGGTATCTGCTTTGTCTCATGTGTGTAGGTACAACAATGGAAGATCATATGGTATACACCCTGATGAGAAAAGCTTGAAGATTTGATGTTGAAGATTTTGAAGAAAACTTTTCAGACCTACATGTTTAGTATCGGCATTTTTGGGTTCATGAGGGTATTACATTTGTATAGGCAATTTATATTTTCAATTAACAAGATCCCAATGTTTATGTGAATTGTTTTGGAACCAAGAACATACTTTGCTATTGTTCTACCTTTGTGGAGTGCGTCTCTACACCTGAAGACTGAGGTCATTGAGGTTCAGTGCATGTGGATCTTTGCTGAAGATTGGGCTACGGTCCATGTGGGTTCGTTGCGTGGAATCCATTGCTGACTCTAGACTGAGCGTCTATGTAGGTTTGCTGAGGTAAACTTATTGCAGATTTCATTGTAATCCGTGTAAATTGTGATTTACAAATTATAGTGAAATAAAAAGTTTTTTCCTAAGGAGATTTTTCCTGAAATTTGTGAGTTAGTTTTCTGTGTCGCATGATTTATTTATGATGGTTTGATTTCGCACACATGTAGATATTTGTTTAAGGGATGAATTAATTTGATTAAAAAATGACTCTAATTAAATAAGTTTGTGGTTCGAATTTGCGAATTTATTTTCAATCGATATCACACGTCTTTAAGGTAATTACAAGACTTGTCTTTCCATGTTACTATTTATACTAATTAATCCGAGGTGAGGGATATTGTTCTCGACCTATTATTTTTAAACTTTTTGTTAATCTTAGTTTAAAAACATGCCTAGATTTACCTTTTATTTCAACCTTCGTCTTTTACACTTTTATTCTTGAAATAATAAATCAATTAATGTCTAACAATATTTCATGTGGATTCGATACCCGGACTGACCGTTGTACTCCCTTAAAGAGTGTAGTAATGATCTAGGTTTCTTTTATTAGCGGCGGGAGCTGAAAACAACGATAGGAGTGTCCTTACACGACCACTCAGTTTCCCCTACTATCAGCTTCCAGTATCAAAGCCAAGACCATTGTTTGTTTTAGAGGGTCAACCGCATCCAAGGATGTTAGAAAAGGTCAGACCTTAGGTAACATTTCTCGAGTTCACACGTTTGTATTGTAGTAGGAAAGGTCACCTTAGGGAATTTTTTTATGATCTTGGAAGAGGTCATAAGATATTGAAGTCTAGTGTTACTTTGGTTCCCGAATCTCGACGGGTTAAGTATACATCTATTTGGGTTAGAAAATCCATTTTGGATGAGCTTGATGTTAAACTAGTTCATTCTCGCATGCTTACACAAGATTCTTCACATGATATATCTTATGGATGATTGCTTTCATGATTTTGTTTGTTATACTCTCGTTGCGCTTCATGATATATGTTTTCTAGTATTATGACATGTGTATCTTTTGTATTATATTTTTCTTTTATTGAATCTTCTTAGAAAATTACAAAAAGATTTTATTTTGATATTTTTTTTAAATGCAAAAAAAAATTTGGTTTTTGTGTATTTTGGTTTTACACATTTGGTATGGCATATTTGTGTGTTTGAATCTAATTCACTTCATATTTTCCTTCTGGCTAGGACATTTGGTTATGACTTTATATACTTAGATTGATCTTAACCATGTTTATGGAGTTGTTTCAAACTTGATTCACATTATGGATTTGACTTTGTATATGCCATCGCACACACATGCATGAGCTTGTTGAATTAAAACTTCACTATGTATATTTGATCTTGGTGAGATGTTCTCCCATCAATTTAATCATCTACATGTTTTTGTGACAATCGGGGATTTTTGCATGTAAGAACCATTGCCCGTGAGAGATTTTATTTAGTATTGAAAAAATATGAGTGCGCACGAGAAAGGGTTGTGAAAGACGTGTTGACTTTGCGTGAAAGCCACCGTTGAAAAGAGCCCGAGAAAAAACAAAGGCAATAAAAACAGAAAAGTTTTCAAAAAGGTGCCAATATAGTTTAGTTTGAGGATCATTCAAAAGAAATATCTTTAAAAGAATTGAGAAAAGAAAAGAATATGAAATATGTTTATCTTTTGAGGGAGTTTAGTTGAAGATCAACGGAATTGCTCAATGAATCCTAGTATACTTATTTTGTCATGGCGCTATTGATTTGTAGAATCATCAATATTCTACGCTTATATGCACTGTACTTGTTTTGTTCATTAAGTTCAACTTTATTTGTCAATTGAGGCTAAAGCTTAGTTTGATAAAAAGATTATGTCAATTAGAACTTCTTGATCATATTTAAATATTTGGATTATAATCCATTTGTAATTATTCACACCCATTCATTCCATCCTACATGTTTACACACATAGAGACTATGTTAGTATGTAAAGTTTATGTATTTTATGTTATGTTTTGTGGTCCTTTATACCTATATATGTGTCAGATTTTCTTTGGTATATTTTGCATGGTCTTGTATGTTGTATTTGTGAAATTTGTTTTTTTTTAAATGAAGATTTTCAAAAATAATTGATTTTGATGTCTTTGAGATTATCATTACACATGTTTGATTTATATAGTTTTTTGATGATATCTTATCTTCTAAGTGATGTTTTTGTATTTCATGATTATGTTTTACTCCTTTGTCTATTATGGACAAAAAGGGGGAGAATAAATTACGGGGGAGTTTTTATATTTGTTTAAAACTCTATGTGTCATGGGTATATATTGTCTCATGTGTGTATGTACTTGAAGCGGAATTCAAGTCACATCGGATGAAGACAAATTTTGTGGAAGTGAAGAAGAAGAAGAAGTTTAAAGAAAAAGAGACTCATGCCATTCCGTTCTAGGGTCGGGAAGGATGTTAGCTTTCTTTTGTCATTTATAGAGTTTTGTTGATGTAATTTGGATTTTGGATAGTTTTTTTTTTTATCGGAATAGATAAAGGGGGAGATTTGAAACAACAAACTTTCTGATATTGCTCATAGTATAGGCATTGTATAGTTTTAGGTTAGTTTGGCGTATTCCGTTACAAACCGTCGCGTTCTGTCATAAAAAATCGACATTAACACTTGAGACTTCCCATACATGTATAAATAAATTTAGTGTTTAAATTAATTCACAGACATTATTTTTGGGATATTTATTTTTATTAAAAAACAAACAGGGCTTTTTTATTTTTTTAAAAGAAAAAATATTCATTTTAAACCTCGTTCAGATAAGATGGAAATCTCATTCAAACGAGAATAGGTTTTCGTTAGAAGGGTCACTTAAACTTTTTATCTAACGAGCATCGATCAAGGGCATTCTATTTTGACTCGTCAGAAGATCGTTTGAAGCCTATCCAAATGAGAATGTCTTTTCGTTCAAACGAGACTTTCTTCCGTTATAATGAGTTTCTTTTCTCCTTCGAACGAGCCTCAAAATTCATTAAAACGGGTCATTGCCTTGAAAATTGTGAACGCCCTATAAATACTTGTTTTGTGTTTAGTTTTTTCAAGACTTTTGTCAGATGCGTTTCTTCATATCTTTTGCAAAAGTTCTTCTTTGTTTAGTGTTCAGAAACCTTTTTAATTCAAAACATACATCGGGAAAATTGTTTTTGTGAATTCATTTAAACCCTAAATTGTTTAGTATCTTGCATACACCTTTATGAAGAAGGCATATCCATAGATGACCATTGTGATTATCAAGGGAACTCACAGTTGAAGAGAAAGTTTGATCGAAGGTAACCAAGCGTGGAAGGTCGCGTGTGGATGACTCTAGACTGAGCTATATTCTTTCGAGGTTCTATAAGACATTGCGCATTATACTTGTGGCGGGTATCAAGTAGTCTATAAGTCGATAGTCTTGAATATTTCTAAAGTGCAGAATAAAAGGTTTTGCCTTGAAGGGATTTTTCTTGAAACTTTGCCTTTGTTGAACGCTTAGTTTGCTTTATCGGTTTATCACATATATGTATGTTTAGGATAAAAAGAAAAAAAATGATTAAGATAAATTTGGAATTTTTATTTGTGACCATACTTGTCAGGCATATTTATTTTTGCATTCTCATTGTTGTATCAGTGCCTTCGACTATTTCAAGTGGTGTCAGAGCCTTCTTACCTTACAATCACGAAGATATCCAGGTAATGAGTTACGAGCCAATCTTTGTGAGGCGGACTTAAAGGAATGGTATATAGAGTTCGATGGTTCATCGGCTTAAGTTACAAGAGGAATGAGTGCGATTTTTTCTAGAGAAAAAAAGAATTTCTTCTGTATTTTAAGTTATATTTTCTTTATTTAAATAATGAGGCACGCTATAAAGCTTTGATTTGGGGGTTAATTGAGGCCATTCAAAGAGGCATATGTTCATTATCCATTAAAGGAGATCCCAACTTAGTGGTCAAACAACTGAATGGTGAATATGCGTTGATGCTCCTAAGCTTAGCCCCTTTATTGAGCAATCACACAGAGGTTGATCGACCAATTTAGTTGAGGTTAAAGTGGAAACTCATCTTATAACGATGAACCGACATGCTGACACTTACGCAAATTACACAAAAGGTGGTTATGAAATGTGAATATATAACAGTGGTAATCTATAGAAGGACAACTCCATTGTATGTCTTACTAATGATGCCTCAAATTATAGAGGAAAGATAAGGAAGCAATTGGAGACAAGA
This sequence comes from Sambucus nigra, assembly GCA_949130495.1. Taxonomy (NCBI): domain Eukaryota; kingdom Viridiplantae; phylum Streptophyta; class Magnoliopsida; order Dipsacales; family Adoxaceae; genus Sambucus; species Sambucus nigra. The sequence continues at coordinate 383,477,584 of OX422224.1, forward strand.
GATGGAATGATTAAGCTTACCGAGTTAGCATAATTTTTCTTCTTCAAGGAACGTTGTACTATAAGAATCCTAGAGGATTATTGGCCAGATACATTAACCCAGAGGAAGATCAACGATGGTTAAAGAAAACTCATGAGGAGCATTGCGAGACCACTGACATTCCTCTATAAAGGAGAATTCAAAGAGAGGGATTTTTTTGGCCTTCGATAAATCAAGATGCAACGGTAGCATAAAGATAATGTGCCAAGTGTCAAGATTTCTTCCAACCAGTTGACTGTAACGTTTTGGAAGCCCAAACGTATTGGAGGCAACCTTACATTATTTTCATTAAGGATGACGTTATTCAAAGTGAGAAAGCTCACGCCATAGGAATGAGGATGAGGGATCCAAGGTTCTACATATTGGAAGAAAAATTGTATCGAAGAGGGTATTTCAATAGACCATTATGTTGCATCACAATAAAGGACGCATACGAAGTCCTCAAGAAAGCTCAAGATCCATATCACATTGGAGGAAACAAGTTGTATGATCTACTTATGACACCTGGTTATTATTAGCCAACTATAGAGAAAGATTGAACTGAGTTTGCTCAAAAGTCCAAAGATTGCCAACGTCATAGAAACCTCATTCATACTCTATCGGTGGAACTCCATTCAATAGAAACTCCCTATCCTTTCCATACTTGGGCGTCGGCTTAGTGGGGGAAATCAAACCACCATCTAAAGAAAAGATATGGATCCCCATAGCAACTGAGTGCTTTACCTAATGGGCAGAAATAACACCCTTGAAGAGAGCAACGACCAGTATGGTGGGGCAGTTTATAAAGGAGTAAATCATTTTTTAGTTCAACATTCTCAATGTTATTTTGTCAAATAATGGAACTCCATTCATCAATACAGAGGTGGCAACACTAACCGACAAGTATTCGATCATATACCACACCTCAACATTTGCTTACCCCAAAGGCAATGACCAAGCAGAGGACACAAACAAGGCCTTAGTTAATATTTTAGCCAAGATGATGTAAGATTTTCCTGGTATGTGGTATTACAATCTCCCTATGGTGATTTGGGCTTACCTAACTACCAAGAGGAAACCAACAGGTTATACACCTTTTTTCTTGGTTTATGGAGTTGAAGAAATTCTTCCATTGGAGTTAAGAGTACCTTTTGCTAGATATGCCTTATGAAGGAGCATCCTTCCTCAGAGCATGCATGTTCAACTAGAAGCACTAGGTGAACAAAGATATAACATGAGAATGTACTTCCAAATCTATATGAAGCAACTTTCCAAAGCTTACGAGAACATAGTGAAATTGAGAAAATTTATAGAAGGGACTTTAATGTTGAAATTTGTTATCAGTTATATTAGAGGACTCTCGTTGCCAAAGTTTATAGCTAATTGGGAGGGACCATACGTTGTTAAGGAGGCACGCGATTCAGGTTATTATCTAATCTTAAAGATTAGGGACAACCAACCTTTCAAAGTCAATAATAAATGGTTAAAAGTATATCATGTGCAAAGAGAACATGTAAATTTTTTGGTTTCTTCTTAATTTTATACTAGGAGAATGTAAGGAAACATGTGTAAATTTTTAGTTATAATTTATTCTAAATAAAAATATATTCAAACAAATAAATAATTAAAGTACACATGTTGTTAAAGAACAAATTTCTCTTGTATTTCACTTATATAATGGAGTTACATCACAAAATTCGGACTATTGCCCATAAATACAGGAAATAAAATCCTTCTACCCTACGAGGAACCATAGATTGGGAGAAGGAAAATAACCCTCAAGAGGTGAAGAGGCCACATCTTTAGCTACATCGCATTAATACTCATTTATGGTTGTAATATGATATTCAACTTCAACCATTAGTTTCTTTTCAGCTTGAAGGACTTGGCCAAAGCTTTAAGTCACCTTACATTTACACTTTTTTAACATGAGTGACTAGTTCACCCAATCTTCCTTTTATTAATATTTAGATCCTCAATATTCTTTAGATAGTAGTCACGATAAGTTTCCATTTAGGATCATTGAGGTATTTCGGGTTATTAATGAGCCATGTGAGGTTAAAACCATCCTTTAGTTAGTCTCTCGAATTGTTCAAGTGTTGGTTCAAAGTTTCTCTATTTAAGTAAGCAATCAGGCTGTTAACAATTTCAGCAAATACCGTTGTTATGTCTTGAAGCCTATAACCCGCAACCCCTTTGTTCGCTCACATACATTCTAAGGTGAAAGTCTATGGGTGGGTTTGGATTGTGCGTTCAACCACAACACGATGTAATCCTTGAATGAATGTGCAATGTTGTATCACCTGCCACATAACTCAAAAGGTGCAATGTTGGGCATTGGAATATGATATCTAGATTCATTATCTTCTTCGTTGACATTGGTTGTGGATCCATGGTCACTTACACCAGAGGACACAACTTGCGAAGGAACTGCTATAACAAGATCAACCTCCATCGGTTTAACAAGCATGATAATATGTGCTGGTATTGCCTGAGATACCTCAGGACGTGCGTTTTCCCCTACAAGCTATAAAGCGAGAGAAGGCAAAAAGAACTAGCAAAAAAATATGTGTTTATTTTTTTACCAAGCAAGTAAAATGGTAAAATCTTAGCAAGATTTAGGCTAAGTCACCAAGCATGCGTTTATTTTTAAAAAATCTTACCCAGACAGGGTGAGACACCAAGCAAGTGTATTATTTGGAGAAACCTTGCCCAAGTAGGGTAAATCACCAAATATGTGTTTATTTAAAAAATATTTCTCAAGTAGGATACATCACCAAGCATGTGACCATTTTTTAGAAAACATTACTCAATTGAGAGAGTAAAACACCAAGCAGGTGATAAAAAAAAATTCATGAACATTACTTGAATGAGGGAGAAATTCATCATGCATGTGAGGTTTTTTTTGCTAAATTATAACCAAGCGGGTTATAAAAACAGTAAAAAAACCTTTCTTACATAAAAAATAAAGAGAGGATGGAAAGATTTAAGTCAATCACCTCATCAACAACTGAAAATATATCTAAGGGTAGAGGAATAATTTCTTCCTTAATAAGAACTTGAGGTTTAGCCATGGGAGCATCCTCAATGGCCAAGATAATAGGATCATCTTAAGGAATATCAATTCAAAAAAATTAAGGGGCAACACTTTTTGCAATCAATTCAACCTTAGCTGGAAGAATTACTGGCTCCACCCCCATATTTCTGGCAATCTAAAACACCACAAATAGAGGGAGCGTATAAGAAGTTCAGAAATGAGGAAGAAAAGTTAAAGTTGAGGAAATTTGGTGCCACACATACTTCTTCTATGGTTGGAAGGACTAGGGAACAAATATCGACGAGAGACACTACAAATTAAGGCACCCTAACATGGAGGTACATGATTATCCTTGGTCTCATAATGTCATAAGAAAGAGTTACTTCATTTATTGAGCTCAAATGGTCCATTACGTCCATGGCATGACCAAACAAAGGATGAGCTTCTGTAATTTTCAATTCCATCTTCCATCTAAGTCTTGACAATAGTGAGCATTGAGATAAAATATACGAGATCAAGGCAAAGGATAAACTACCTCAATAGAAGAAGTTGGAGGAACCACAACTGGTGGTAACTCGTTTAAAACTAGGGGATTATTTGGACTTAAAGTTTTAATAGTCCCACTTGAGTTACCAACTACTTCTTTTGTGCGTGGATAATTTTTGGGCCACCTTATAAGAACGACTAGATAAAGCATCCTTAGAGGAAGTATGCCTAATGGAAGATCATCCAACTGTTAAAGAATAGGACAATCAAGGAGCCAAAATCTCATATTCAATAATCGAACTTAAGGAACCTCTCGTAGAAGGACTGTCATAAATGGAAAAAACTTCCACCGAGGGAGGAGGGGCATCCTGCAAGAAAGAAGAATTTTGTTAGAAATATTTTCTTCATTTAACAAAGATGTAACTCAACACTTGGAGAAAATTTCATTGACAAAGTGAGTTATCCATGCAGCCACATAAGGAGGCACAAGTATTAACCTTAGTGGAAGCATCCATCACCTTATCAATAAGAAAGTTATCCAAAGTATCCTCGGAGGAATCATAGGGTGAGAGAGTCATGGGAGGAGTGGAAAAACACGCCCCACTTTATTTATTTCCCAAAGTCTTCTTTCGCATAAAAGGAGTAGTGGAGGAAGAGACCCTTTGGAGTGGAACCTGGGAAATAATATAATCACGAAATAGCAATTGGAAACTCACACATGTCAGAACATTACTCGAAATAATAAGAGGGGATGTCATCCTACTAAGAAGTTAAGATGCCATTTATTTCACCTTTTCCATAAGAGATAGATCGAGATCACGAGTGGCCTCGGGAGGAATCCTACCAAGTTTAGAGGAACCTTTGTTGGGCTTATATTTTTTGGGAGAATTTGGGATAGTTTTCCCCCTTTAATGAATCTGTTGTTGAAACAACCCTTATTTTTGTTCCAACAATGGTTGTGGAACCTTTCTTCTTTCCTTTTAGAGTTGTATCATCAACTTCAATAATTAGAGCTAATGGAGGAAGTTCTTTTAGGCATGGTCTCTCGGTAATGCTTAAATGGAATTCCATATCTTTGGTAGAAAGATTTATTAGCTTAAGTTCCTTCGAACCAAATCTCTCCATAAGGCTCCTTTTACACAAAAATATAACAGGCTTTGAGTTGAGTCGGCCAATGATGGAAGTATCAGGTAAGAGAAGCTTCACCTATGTTGTACTCGTCAAAAAAGGTAAGATTCTGGCGTTCATCACATCGAGTAACCACACTTCTCATTGTAAAATCAATATTGATAGTCAAGAAGGAATGATACTCTCTTCTTAATTCATAATCACAACTGGTTATGCCTTAGTTATAACCAAAATAATAAGCACATTGACGAGGGTTCTACGCTTTACTTTCAAAATTCTAATAAATGTGAGAGGGAAGACGGCTGGGAGTGATTAGAAAGACCGCGACAAGAGAAATATCACATTCAATATCTTTCTCACCATCAATGCGTTTGTCCGAGGAAGATTTTAGCTTAAAAATGACCAAGTCTTGGCATGGGACTCTCCTGCATAGGGACTAAACTGAAGCGACCCAAATAATTAATCAAAGGTAAGAATGCCTTCTTACTCTATTTTTCATTCCACTGCGTTACGAGGGGATAGATTAAAAGAAGCATTACAATGGGATTAGCTTCGAGGGCTAGACCATGAAACCCTGAATGGAGAAATCCCATTAATAGAATAGTGTTAGCAAAGTTTGACATGACAAAATGACAAGCCGAGCGATCCATGCCATGATAACACATGTCTAACTAGGTATATAAGGATCCAAGAGTTATTGCAGCTAAAGGGATATTAACTCCACTAGAAAATTTGACAGAGATAGCCACCAAATCCTTGTGGGGATGATCGTTGGGCTTTCCAAGAACAAAAAATAAAGAAAGCAAATAGAGGAGTTAGGTAGATAGTTCGGAGTTATTGCCATAACCTTCACTAAACTCCACATTTGGTACAACTTATTGGCTCTTCTAAACCTGAGTGATATTGACATATGGTTTGTATAAGTACTTGATATATTGTCCATATGTAGATTTTACTTCATCACCAACACACTCGCGAGTAAGATGGTCAAGTATAATACATTATTTCTCCTCCCCTACATTGATGGGCAAGGGATTAAAAGGGACATGGACCTGTGGCTCTAAACCATATAATTCACACATATCCTATAGAGTCATGGTGAACTCTCCCAAAGCCACCATTAGGTTATGCAAGCCAACACTCCATCGAGAAACCAAAAGTTAGAGAACTAAGTTATTCTTCGACAGTGTGAAGTCTCTGAAAAATCTTACCACTCATTTAAGCCCGATTTCTTCTATCTTTGTCGTGTACTTGGTATAAATTTAGTTAGACCAAGATGAGAAACCAACAAGGGACCCAGTAGTGGATTTTAAATCTGTGTGAGAGTATGGTAAATCCCTTAAATCATTCCTAAACCTTAGCATAGAGATAGAGGTGACAAAATGCCCCTTGGTATGGTAGATGAGTTCTTCTGCCATCAAAATAGGTTTATCAACACTTGTGAGTCTTTGAAACCTTTTGCCTCATGGGAAAATTGATTGCTTTTACCAAAGTAGGGAGTACAGCAATAGTTAGAAAGAATGTTTGGAATTTGACCAGATCAGAGGTGGATTGGTTACCAGAATATTGGATAGAAACTTTATTGAATTTGCTTAAGGAAGATATTGATGGATTTGAAATGTGTTTTGTGGATAAAAATTAATAAAATAAATAGTATGGACTTGCAAGAGATGGATAATAACTAGTGAAAAGGGTTCAAATGGAGTTTTCAGATGACTTTTTGATAACAAATAGTACTTTCCTTCTCTAAAAAAATATTTGGAGCTCTGGGTTTCAATGGTAGAAATGTTAGCAAGTGATGATAATGATGGTTTAATTGATGCGAGGTAGTGCAAGACCAACCCCATGACGCCACATGTCGTTAATAGGTAGAGGTGTCAGACAATTGGACTGTTGTATTAAATGCAAGAAATATGAACAGATCTTGCTCACGCATATAACGCCCATTGGGAAAAGATTTGAGTTATTTCGTCTACGGTTGTTTTGAAGGGAGGTTTGTCGATTCAAGTTATTTCGAACAGTGGACTATCTGATCAACTGGTTCAGATATAAGGTTTGATGAAGTGAGGTGTTTCATACAAAATTTCCTTCTTACATAATAAATTTCTCTTTGAGGGGGAAATTATAGTAGGGGCTTATAGATAATATCCTTACATAAAGATAAACCACCCCATTAAGAAAAGTGTAAATGGATTCATCAAAGAGTAGTGACATCACAAAGCATTGTGAGGATTCAACAAATCTGACTCGAGATCAAGACATAATGGAGCTTTATCGAAGACTCAAGATTCTGGAAAAGGAAGCTAATTAGATTCGCCATGTATTTTAGGAGGTTGTTATGTATTTATGACATGTAATGTAAATATAAGTTATGTTATAATATTGAGATGAGGTTATTCGATACCTGCGAGGGACTAAGACTGGTAAGACCTGGGACATATTTGTTCTTTATCGAACGACCTCACTTGCGAACCTTTGAGGGAAATGATTTTGAGGATTGATAAGAAAGGAAATAGTAAGGCATGACTTGTCCTTTTTAGATACACTAGGTAAAACACCCAGATTTTCCTGAGAGAACACATTCGAGCAGCCTTGAGATTGCTCGGTTATATACCATTGAGTTTTAGCGCCAAATCCAGTATATGTACATAAAAGATCTCAGTGATGTCACACCATACCTAGATATGTAAAATCAACTGACCCCAAATAGTGGTGGTTTGGTGAGTAACTGGTTGGTTTGACTCTGACACATTATGGTGTCACCTGACATAATAGATGATCACTCAAGATTTCAGTCAATATTTAATGCATTTTGATATGTTGGGCATGATGGGATGACACAACATGTAATTCATATTAGTTTCCTGGGTGCATTTTCTAGCCTATATATACCCTCATCTATCCTTTTAGAAAGGATGATTTTTTAGACAAAGAGAGAAAACGTGATCTTTGAGCTAAAAAATTCTTTGAGCTAAAAAATTACTTTAAGAGAGTTATTACAAACCAAAATTTATTCTTTGACCATTAGTGCTTTGTCCCAGTATTTACCATGAACATAAGTATTTATTAAGCCTTTAACCATTTATTACCTTATCCCTAGTTGTTTGAGTTGCATGCCTGAGGTTTATTGAGGGTGCTAGATTAGTTTTTTGAAAGGTTAATTTACTATTCTAAACATAAGTCATTTATTTCTTATCATTGAGTTATATACGATAGTTTATGAGTTATATACTTGAGTGTATTCCTAATCATTTGGGAGAGCATTTATTATTCTGTTACCGTCATTAATACAGGTTACGCCTCAGTTTATACTTAAATACCCTAGCACTTAGAGAACTAATCTCTTACATATGCCATTGCACTCCCCTATTTAGGTCTAAGACTAAGTTCTTAGTGCGAGGATTTATTGATTTTTCAGATTCTCCAGTTTATTTTATATAAAAATAAACATAATGGGTTGGGTTAGCCCTTTCGAGCTACTCCTAAGGCATGTTTAGGTCTGAGAATGATTTAAAGATTATCGTCATGGGTTCAAGAATCGGTTTATCAGTGGGAAGGTATTAAGCACCCCACTTATTCTTCATGCTCCCTTATCTATATGCCTAATATCGCTATTTACATTAGGTGTTTAGAACATGCTGAGAGATCTTAATTTGAGAATCCCTTAAAATGTAGATATATTCTTTCTAATGAAAGATGGTATTAGTTATAGGTTTAGGAATGCCACTTAAACTAGTGTGGGTATATAAGAGTGCTTGTGTATTAAAGGGTATTTGAATAACGGGTGGACATTGGTATGTGTGTGTATACATTTGTATGCGCGAGAAATCGCATCTTGAGATAGCTTGACATCTCATTCGAGGTGTGGAGGGACGTTGAAAGGTAATATGAGATATGAGTGCATCTCTATTCTGGAAACGTATCGAGAAATATACTGTCGATGCTTGTGCTCACGCAAAAGACTCGGTATTGCACCTATGTACCTGTGTAGCCACGAGATCAAAGCCTACATAGTTCGATTTACTATGAGGTTTTTGGAAGCATTCCAATGTGATGTGTGTGCAAGTTTAATGCCTTGGCTTGAGAGACGAAGATAGATTTATGGTCGCTAATATCACCGACCATACACTTTGATTGGTGCTCATATTACCAAATATATTGATCTCGTTTATTGATATTGTGAAACAAGTATTATGATGTACATTAGTAAAATTTAGGTAGTTAAAATTTATGCCTTTCCAAATGGTTAAGTCAATATGATGACGCATGAGACTATCCCATACTTTAGAGAGTTCACATTTTTTACCATTCAAATAATGCTCTGGCACATATCTAGGTTCCCCACATACCTGATAATGATCATGATTTTCATAATCCTTTCGGCATAATATGCAATCATACATTCATTTCCAACCCTTTGAAACTTTTCTTCATACTCGAATAGCTATTTGGAAGCATATTGTGCTTGGGGAGCAAACCCTTCACCCAATTCAAAATTACAATCACACTACCGTCAGATAAATCAAAACATCCTATCAAACAATAAAAAAAAAATTCTTTCAAACATTGGTAGTCATCGTCCATGGAATGCAAAATTTTCTTTCAACCATGGAATGCAAAATTTTCTGATCTTTACCGCAGTTAAGGTACAATCATTGGGTCGATTTATCTTTCAAACATTGGTAGTCATCGTCAAGGTTTATCCTAATACCTTCATGAGCATTAGAACCTCCACCACAAGATTCATTTTATTGTTAATCTGAATCCTCATTATCTTCTACCACATGAACTCCGTAATCATCATGTATTTGATATTTTACCTATTATGATATATGGTATTCTCATGTCCTTCTACCGTTCTAATACTTAATGGTTGTACGGGAGGTCGGTCGGAGACAAAGGGACAATGTATTTTCCTGTGAAAAATCTAGGCGGACCTTAGGCGTGAAAAGGAATTTAGGCATTTTCAATATATTTTAATATTTTTAGCCATAACAAGGCTATTAAAAATACTAAAATTGTACATGCATTAAAAATATCTCTGAATATATGCAAATTAGAATAATATTTGATTGTTTTGGGAGGGATATTGGTCCGGTTTATAAAAAAAGTCTTTAAAAGGTGATGTCGTTTCACTAAAGCATTTTTGTTTTAAAAAAAGTGCGTCTTAAGGCTTTTATCAAGAATAAGGCATAAAAGTCTTTAGGCGAGGCATTTCTCCCAATCCTCAAGCCTAGGCGCACCTTTCAAAACACGGATATATATATATATATATATATATCATACCTTTTGAGTGAATGAAAATGGGTATTTCAACCCAGGAGAGATAAATAGATAGATAGAGAGAGAGAGAGAGAGAGAGAGAGAGAGGATGTAAAGTAAAAATTTTGGCCGAAAAGGGGTTTTAATAGGGTTGTCTTTGTCAGAATTGTCAACATGATCGTGATAAAAAATTATCGCAGTCTTGTCATAGTCAAGAACTGTGACGAGGCGTGCTTGTTTTTTTATCACGGTCCTTGACCGTGATAAAAGTTAACCGAATTTTTTTGGCATTTTTCTCTTTTGGTGTAGTTATTTTTATTAACGTGGCTACTTGAGTCAAAGTCATAACTACATATATACCATTCTCATATGTGAGTTTTATTTACTTAATAGACATTAGCCCTATAACGAGATCTAACCCTTCATATATACTCTATGTAAAACCTCTATATAACCTATGTGATGATAGAAAACATAATGTTTTCTAACACTACCTTAGTACATATACCATTTTGGAACATCCCCAATGGGTATACTAAGTGGCCTTTTTTTTTATCAAAGCGTATTTGTATTCAATATGTGGAATAGCTAAATAAAGCAGTCATCGAGTCATTGTTCTCTCAATTATGGAATAGATACATGAGGGAACAAAATATTATTTTGTGGGTCCCTTGCAAAAAAAGAATATGAAGTACCGTGTGAACGAAGAATCCGTCACCTGAAAAATCAAGTTTCACATGAGAAAAATGGCTCATTTGCACCACTTCATCTAGGCAGTTTTTAGGATATTTAACACTGCCCAAATTTGGTGTTATTTCATTTCAATAAATATTAGGTTACATTTAAAGGTCTTCAGATACCAAAACTAGCATTTTCTGTGTAAAAGTAGCACAAAAGTCACTTGTTGTAATTTTTAACTAACTAGTAACATATTAAAGTGATGTTTAAGGTAAAATTATTGTGTGGGTAATTCAAAGATAATGTTAGACCAAATAATGTGACTTTAAATTGAAAGTAAATATAAAAATACTGTTAATTTTTTTTAAGGGGACTTTTTATACACATGATATATAGGTTGACATACCTAGGGAGAGTTTATATGAGTCCGAGGACTTCACAAGAAATAAAATAGTCATTAAGACCAAAAGGGTCAAAGCATTTTGGTGTGGCCCGATTTTAAGGCTAAGAATTAACACGTGTTAATGTACAAGATTGGAACCAGTTATAGAAATAAGTCATAATAATATAAACATCAAATCATGGTTTGGGATTCACAAGTGAACTTTTGGATTTTAACTAGGAAAGGTTGTTTTCACTAAATGTGGACCTTAAAAGAGTCATATGAATTATTTGAGGCATTTGTGAGGAGGGTAAAATGTTGATACGACTCGAGGAGTTGAAGTAATGCTGAGGTTATAGTGTTCACGTAGGCATTATGATGATCGATTTTTGTGTAGCCTAAGTATGAACTCGGAGATAAGATGATAAAGATTAAATTTTCATATATTAAAAAGAATAGTGAATTTCGAGGACGAAATTTTCTAAGGATGGAGGAATATAATACCTGACTTTTTTTAAGTCATTTATAAAGGGTATTTTGGTGATATTATGAATTTTAAAATAATCGAAAACAAGCACGTGTAGGTAACAATTTAAAATAAGTAAAATGGGGATTTATATATGCAACGTATAAGAGTTTAAGGGCTCAATGTGAAATTCGTAAAAAAATGGGACTTAACAAGAAAAAGCATTATGTCAGGTTTCGGATCGATTCATCATGAATTTCGGATCAATCTGACGGGCCTAAGTCAATACGTTAGTTCTCTTTTTCAGATGTGAAAATGTCGTTGGTTTGGAGTGGTGTGTTGTTGAGACTATGAGGCATTTTAACAGATTTGCCTCATATTTTTACCACATTTGGGTTAGAGAACTAAGGTGACAATTATATTCAACACAAATAAATAAGAAAAGCGCAATCACTAAGGAAAATAAAGAACATAAAATGCCAATCATACAGTATGTACGTGGTTCAGCAAAAATGCCTACATCAACGGTGGTGCAGTCAGTATTATTTCTATATACTCCGGGGAGCATTTACAGAGAGTACAGTGCGTGCCTCCTGCCCCAGGCTTAGGGTTTATTTTGTATATGTTTATCTTCAGGGAGTGGGGGTGTTGGACTCCCCCACTTCCATCTTTCTCTCCTGGAATATCTCTATACGAGATTCTAGGATAAGACTAAGTCATAACTGAATTTAGTTAAGGTGAGGGATCCGAACTTTGGGCTGTTTTTATCAGGCTACTCGTCCGGGCCCATGATGGCAAATCCGGGTACCCATAATTGCCCTGAAAGTTGTTGGGCCACAATTTGGGGTCAATAAATTTAAATGATTTGTCATAATGGCTCCTTTGTAAATCGTGTAACTCTTCCTAAAGTTGAGAACTGATTTAGGAAGCATTTTCTTCGTGTCCTGTGCGCGATTATTGGGATCATTTAAAAGTTTATTTGGAACAACGTTCCATAGTTGTTGTTTCAAACTTCTTAGTGTTGCCTCATCTTCTGCAAGTTTTAGCTGTTGTGTCCTCTTCTCCAGACCTTCATTTTCTTCACTTGCAATCTCCCTCGTCATCTGGGATTGTGATCTTGTATCGTCCAAGTTAAACTTTCATCTCGTAAGTCCTCTTTGCTCTCTTTTTATGCTTTCACTGTTAAGTTTTCTTTGAATTTGCAATTTCGGGTTTGCAAATGTCAAAGATAGGTAATAGAACAGTGACCGAGTTCAGGAAGTTTTATAATATCCCAGAATGGGTAGAGATTGAGTGCGACTCTCTCCTTAAGAATGTTAGAGAGATAAAGGGAGCTCATTGGATTCATGTCCTGTTGCTTTCCCAAGGGGGGATTACTTTTCCTCCAAACAATTTGTTCCAAAATTTCTTTGGTTATTTCAACATTGTCCTTGCACAGTGTTCGCCCAACGTCTGGAAGATAATCAATGGTGTCTATAGAATAAATCAACTTTATGGCACTAAATTAGGGCTCGCTGAAGTTTGTTTTTGTTATTCCTTCTCTCGAATGAGCTCTGGTCTTCTTTACCTCAAGGACAGGAGTCCTGACAGGGTATTAGTAGTAAATTTACCTGATTCCCACAGGGACTACTGGCAAGATGGCTTTCTTGCTAGGAATTGGCAGTTCTCCCCCCAGACTGAGGGGGCGAGGTCTGATAAATTTACTGTTCCCTTTTATGGGGAAGAGTACATAGGTAGTCTTCGCTCTGCTCTTTCGATATCCTTATTAATGTGTGATTTTTCTGACACTTTCCTATTTTCTTTTCAGTGAAGACAAAGAACTTGGAACCTGCCCTTAGCGAGGTTCGAGCTGTCGAGATAATTAAAGCTTGGAATATCAAGGAATCTTTGGCTGATGGAGAATATCCCTGGTCCACTACTTTCCTGCTCGAGTACAAGAACATCGGGTCCAGTTTCATTCCGAGGCCTGTGGACAACATTCCTGGCTTAGATACTTCTAAAGAAGCTGCTGCCGATCCCATTTAGTTGGACGAGCAAGAGAGCAATTCGGAGAGTGATACCAGAGGAGATGTTGATGGTGGTTCTGGTGAGGCGAGCTCTAGCAGTGACAGTTCCTCCAGCTCAGAAGAGGTTTTTGAGGCTCAAGAGTCTTCAAGTACATCCAGCAGTTCTAGCGAGGAAATGGTTCCCCTAGGAGAAACTTAATCCGTGATGATGATGATGATGAGCTTCTCGCTCAGAGGTTGAAGAAGCAGAATTCCAACAGTGGGGTTGTTGCCACTGGTTCTCAGTCTGCTGCTCAGGAGCAGGAGAAGAAGAGAAAAGAAGAAGAGCAGTTGAGAGAGAGAGAGAGAGAGAGAGAGAGAGAGAGAGAGAGAGAGAGAGAGAAAGAGGGAAGAGGAGAGGAAGAAGACTAAAGAGAAAAAGAAGGTTGAGGAGAGGAAGAGGTGAGAGAAGGAGAAGGAGAGAGAGGAGGAGAGGAGGAGAATGTAAGCGAGGACGAAGGCTGGGCAGGCCAGAGTACCTGTGTCTACGTTGCCAAAGGGGGCCTCAGTTGCAATCTCTCCCCAACTGGCTCCTGCACTGCTCGAAAGAGCAGTCCTGCCTGCTGATCGCCAAAGGGCAATGGGGACTGACCAGTTAGCCTTGCAAGAGAGTCAGAGGCTAGCCTTGGTAGGTCTATTTCTTCTCTTTAACACTTATAAAATTATGTTTGTTGCTTTCTTCTAATGCCTTCTTTTACTTGCACTTCATGACTGATATTGTCGCGCTCTATCGCTCTCGCGACGAGCTGGTGAATAAGAATGGGGAGATGGAGAAGCAGAATGTTGTTCTAAAAGTGAAGAGTATCGAGCTTGAGGCTAGCTTAAAGTCTACTGACGTTGCTCAGATGTCTTCTGATCTGGCCCTTATTAAAGCCAATCGAGCGAGGGAGGCAGTGGTCAAAGAACTGAATGAACTGCGGTAGGCCTATGATTTATTCTGCTCGAGCAAGCTAGCGGTGGTGGAGGAAAATAAAGTGCTGGTGGAGAATCTGAAGGAGAAGGAGTCCGAGGCATCCACTATTAAGGAATATTCATATAATTCTAGGTGGGCTGCCGCATATGAAGATGCTGAGGTTCAGATAGGCTACATCAGTCATCTGAATTTCAAGAAGGGATGGAACAAGCCCTCTTGGATGCTGGGGTGGATTTTAATTCTCCCTTATTCGATGAGCATGATCCAGGCCCAAATCCTATCGTAGATGAAGCTCCTGCCCCAACCGTCAAAGGTATTGACCCCGCCTCCCAGTCAGTTCGTGCTGATGCCCTTTCTGCTCGAGCGACATAAGTTATCCCTCCTGGGGGAGATGCTCCTTCTACTGCTGATAAGGGGAAGCAACCAGCTTCTTCTGAACAAACTAAGGTCGCCAGCTAATCTACTCTTAGGATTGCTTTTATATTTTTGACTTATTTGTAATATTCCTTTCTAATTCTCAATGCACTTTAATCCTTTATGAATGAAATGAAGAGACGTTTTCCCTAAGTGTACTGATTCATTTTATCCTTTACTACTCTTTTATGGTTTGTAGTCGATTGATGTAGATGAATATATGCCACTTCTCAACTGGGAAGAATGCTTGATCCTGATGTGAGTCCTCAAGTTCATCAGACCTTTATAAGAATTTGCAAATCATTGCGATTGAGGAATAAGTGTTTCATAGATCAGACAGAGCTCGTTGCTAAACTAAAAGACAGACTTCAGGAAATGGAAGAAACTGGAGCTTCTGTTCAAGAGGAAGTTAACACTCTGAGATCAAGACTCCTCGATGCTACTGAGATTAACCAAGTCAGAAAAGTTCTGCTACAGGAAAATGAGTCCTTGAGGAGGGAAGCGTTGAGCCTCAAAGAGCATGCACCGAGCAATGCACCTCGCGTTTTAAGGGGTTCCTCCTCTTCATGAGCTGGCATAGGACCAAGTGATGCTCCTCCGGTGCTGCGAGGTTTTACCCAATCGACTGTTTCGTGAGTTGGTACAAACGTAAGAAGCCCAGCTAGGGAAATGGATGAGCTTCGTGAAGATGTCCGTCGATCATACGTGATTGCTGATGGGCTTCAAAGGGATGTCACACGATTGAGGCATCTGTTTAAGAGAGGACCTCAGTGAGTATGGGTTGATGGTTATGACCAAGGTTGGGTAGATGCTCCGATGAGGCTGACACAGTTTAAAGAGCTTGCATTTATCAGGGGATGGTTAAGTGCCCTCAGAAAGCTACAAGTTCCAAGGAACTCAGTACTCTGGTACCGTCACGAGATCTCTCCTTCCACTTTAAGGCCTAACCCCTTCAGGAGGGATGATCGGTGGATCCCTATCGATGTCATCCCCCGACAGCTGTTGGAGTCAGATACGAATGAGGTCGAGGAGGAATTAACTCCTCATTCGGATGACGGTCGAAGAGCACAAGTGGCTGATTATCTTGTTCAGAGGCCTCAGCCTCATTAGGATTTTACTAGTTATAACTCTGTGTACATATGTAATGAAGTAACATAATATTAATGTTTTGGACGATTTCGCCGATTAAACACAGGTTGTACATTCTTGTTGTAAATGTGATGAAGTAATATAATATTTATGTTTTAGGCGAACTCGCCAACTAAACATGTGTTCTATATTTTTTACGTCATTTATTCTTCGTTTAATAATCTTGGGCCTCTCATGGCCGACTAGAGTGGTAAGTTTGCATTGTTGAGTAAGTGTCCCTCCAGTCCAGTATGGTTATGAGATACCATTCTGCCTTACTTTACCTTTTAGGTCGTGTCGTCACACTCCCTTAGACCAAAGTGTGGCAATTGGCAAGGACACACCTGGTGTTGGATGCTCTATTCGATCAGGGTTTTGTCAATCAAACATTGTTTGGCGACCAATTTGACTTGGCCGGATTGCCTAAGGATATCCTGTAGGGCTTCATATATTGCTAGGGGCAATGCTAAGAGGTTGTTCGTGCTTCATAATGAAAACCTGAGGAGGGTGTTTTCCCTGCTATCGTGTACTAAGTAGTGTGCCTGTCACTTGGAAAGGGTGTGCAAGTTATAAAGTTCATATATTAGTTAATTGACACCTCATAGAATGCAACTGCCAAACAACTTTTATTAATCAAAAGTAAATGAGCTACTAGTTTCATAAATCTGGTAAAAGACGAAAGAAAAAACTAGAAATAGAATTTCTTAAGATTGGCTGCATTCCATGCTCGGGGTATCTTTCTGCCCTCCAGCGTTTCTAAGTGATAGGCTCCTTGTAGATCATCTCTTGTTATCTTGAATGGTCCTTCACAGTTTAGCCCCAACTTTCCGTCTGATGGTTTTACTGCGCTCCCAAGGACTTTCCTTAAGACATAGTCTCCAACTCGAAATGCCCTTGGATTGACCTTCTTGTTATAGTGTCTTGCGAGCTTTTGTTGATAGCTCGCTAGTTTCACTAAGGCAAGTTCTATGCGTTCGTCGGTTAGGTCGAGTTCAGCGAGCAATGTTGCATCATTCTGGCCTTGGTCGACAAGGGTGGACCTCATAGTTGGTATGCCTACTTCTAATAAGATGACCGCTTCCATTCCATACGTTACTGAGAATGGGGTTTCCCCCGTTGCCCGACGTGGTGTAGTGTGGTAAGCCCACAGAATATGCGATAGTTCGTTCACCCATGCGCCTTTGGCTCACTTTAATCGTTTATTTAACCCATCGATCACCGTTTTGTTGGAAGCTTCAGCTTGACCGTTGCTTTGAGGATACGCCACCGAGCTAAAATAGTGCATGATCCCGTGTTCATTGCAGAAGTTCTGGAAAAGGACACTCTCGAACTGTGTTTCGTTGTCAGTGATGATGGTTCTGGGGATTCCAAAATGGGTAATTATGTTTTTCCATACGAATCTCATCATATCTACATCTCGGATGTTTGTCAGTGGCTCTGCCTTGATTCATTTAGTGAAGTAATCCGTTTCAACCAACAGATACTTGTTGTTGCCAACGGCGGTAGGAAGTGGTCCTATGATATCCATTCCCCATTGGGCGAAAGGCCAGGGGCTGGTGAGTGATCTTAGGTCGCTGGCAGGTTGGTGAACCATAGGGGCATGTAGTTGACATTTCTCGCACTTGTGAGCATACACTGCCGAATCTTTTTGCATATATGGCCACCAGTAGCCTTCCTTCGTAGCTCGAAAGGCTAATGATCTTCCTCCAATATGGCTTCCACAGATTCCTTCGTGGAGCTCGTGTAGAATTTTCTCGACATCCCTCGGGTGAACACATTGTAGGTAAGGGCCGGAGAACGATCTCTTATACAGCTTGCCTTAGGAGATAAGTGAAAGCGATCAACTTTGACTCTTATCTGATGAGCGATCTTCCTATCATTTGGAAGTGCGCCATTTTTTAAATAGTCCCTTAAAGGGTCCATCCAACTGGGTGCTGACTCAATCTGGAGTACATGTTCCACGTCTGGCAGCTCATCGCTCTGGTTGATGCTCGGATGAGCGAGGAAGTCGATGGGGATCGTTTTTTTCAAGTCAGAATTGATTGTCGAACTCAGGGCTGCCAGGGCGTCAGCATGGTTATTCTGTCCTCTGGGAAATTGTTGGACACTGACTTCCTCGAAGCTGTCCAATAGCCTCTTTGTCAAGGCGAGATAGGCTACCATTCTTTCATCTTTTGCGTTATAGTCCCCACTTATCTGATTAGAGACTAATTGTGAGTCACTGAACACCTGTAACTGCTTCGCCCCCAAAGTGTGTGCCTTCTAGAGATCGACTATCAAAGCCTCATACTCTGCCTCATTATTGGAGGCTTCAAATCCAAGCCTGATTCCCTGTTCAAGGATTGTATCTTCTGAAGTAACAAGCACAATGACCACTCCTTCCCCCTTTGAGTTGAAGGCTCGATCAACAAATAACTGCCAAACTCCCTCTGTGGCGTGGTTTTATCTTTGCTTCATGGGTTGAAGTTGGTCGAGAGGATGCTCGCCTGTGAATTCAGCTATGAAATCAGCAAGGACTTGTCCCTTGATTGCATTCCTTGGTTGAAATTGGATGTCAAATCGCCCAAGATCAACTGACCATTTAGTCAGTCTGCCCGACAAATCCGCTTTCCTCAGGATTTCTTTAAGGGGGTGCGATGTAAGGACGATGATGGTGTGAGATTCAAAGTAGTGCTTCAACTTCCTTGAAGCTACTACAAGTGCAAAGGCGAGATTCTCTGGTGGTAGGTACCACTGCTCAGCCTCTAATAAGGTCTTGCTCGCGTAATAAATGGGGTATTGGATTCCTGCGTTCTCACACACCAGCGCAGACCTGACGGCGTGGTTGGAAACGGCGAGGTATAAGTACAAGGAATCTCGTTCTTGAGGTATGACGAGCAAGGGTGGTGAGCTAAGGTAATCCTTAAGCTTGTTCAATGCTCTCGAGCAATCTTGATTCCATTCTACTGTCTTGTTTCCCTTCAAGAGCTGGAAGAATGGCTTGCATTTCTTAGAGGACTTTGAGATGAAACGGTTCAAGGCAGCGAGAATGCCGGTGAGCTTCTGTACGTCCCTTATTGTGCGAGGGGGTTTTACCCTGTTGATTGCATCGATCTGGTCCGGATTAGCCTCGATGCCTCTCTTACTGACCAAGTACCCAAAAAAATTTCCTGACTGGACACCGAAAGAACACTTGCTCGCGTTGAGATTCATTAGGTATTTCCTGAGGATTTCGAAGGTTCTCGATAGGTTTAAGAGGTGGTCTTCTTTGTTCCTGCTCATGACGAGCATATCATCGATGCAAACTTCCATGGTGTCTCCCATTTGGTGTTTAAACATCTTAGTGACTAGCCGCTGGTAGGTTGCCCCTGTGTTTTTTATCCTGAAGGGCATGACTTTATAACAGTATAATTCGACGGTGGTGATGAATGTTGTCTTGTCCTGGTCTAGTGCATACAAAGGGATCTGGTGATACCCCGAATATGCATTTAGAAAACTCATTCTTTCATAAGTTGCTGTAGCATCCACCAATTGGTCGATTTTTAGGAGAGAGAAATTGTCCTTAGGGTAAACCCTGTTAAGTTCAGTGAAGTCAATGCAGACTCTCCATTTCCCGTTATTCTTTGGAACTACTACTGGGTTGGATAACCATTTAGGTAATTAAACCTCTCGTATGGATCCGGCATCCAGTAATTTTTTAACTTCTTTTTCTACGGATTTTGCCTTCTCGGGCGCAGTTCGCCGTGCCTTTTCCGTGATAGGTTTGAAAGTGGGGTCGACATGCAACCGATGACAAACCACACTGGAATCAATTCCAGGCAGCTCGTATGGTTCCCACGCAAAAACTTTTATGTTGCTTCTCAGCATAATCGCTAATTCTTTCTTTTCTTGATCTGTGAGAGAAGCTCCAATCAAGAATATCTTGTCCTTCTCGCTACCACCAGCTGTAACTTCCTTCAGGTTTTTGATGACCCGCTCAGAGGGGAGGAGCCTGGTCTCTTCCACTCCGGGTCTTCTGTACCTTAACTGCTATTTTGAAGTTATCAGACCTTCTTGTTCCTCAATCTTCTCATTGGGATTTGCGTCCCTCTTCTCTGGTTTTGGGCGAATGGACGCTATGAAGCACCTTCTTGCCATCGCTTGAACTCTATGGATCTCTATTACTCCTCGCTCGATCACATATTTGAGTTTTCGATGGTAGGTCGAGGGGACTGCCTTCATCGCATGTAGCCACCCTCTGCCGAGGATAGCTTGGTATGGCGAGTCAATGTCGGCTACTAAAAACTCAATCATCTTGGAGATACTTCCTGCCCTTACTGGTAGCACTATTTTTCCCAATGGGATAGTCACTTTTCCAGCGAAGCAACTAGAGGGACAGTGGCCTCCTTCAGGTCGGCGGCGCTCAACTTTAATTTTCTGAACAGGTCAAGATATATTACCCCGGATGAGCTTCCTTGGTCGACGAGCAACTTTTCGACGTCATAGTTGGCTATCCTGAGCGTAATGATCATGATATTTATGCTGTGGGGTTCTCACTCCTACCAGATCTTCATCTGTGAACACGATATGTTTGCTATAGTCGACGTCATCTGCTCGTCGACGCTTTCCTGATTGTGTCTTTGCTGGATCGATCTAAAAAGCTTACATTACTGCTGTAAGCTTTTTTACCTCCATCCGAGATGAATTCTCCTGAATCTGCTTCATATCATATGCTCTATGAATTATCGTGAATCATTGGCCAGCATCGTCTTCGAGTACGTTGTCAGGTCTTGTTTCTCTATTGGTAGAAAATTTCTCTGCCTTCTTCTCCACAAACTCGTTTAGGTGCCCAGGGCCAGTTCTTCGAGGTAAAACTTAAGAACTTTGTAGTGCTCAGTCTTGTGTCCTCCCTCTTTATGAAAAGCGCATCTCAGCGCGTTGTTTCTCTTTGAGGGATCTCCTCCCATCTTTCTGGGCCACTCAATAAATGGCTCGTCTTTGATCTTCGCCAGAATCTTGTAAATTAGTTCTTCAAAGACAGTGTTGACTGCCTGAAATTTTTTTAAAACATCATTCCTGCCTCTGTTCTTAGAGCCGTTCTTGCCTCCTTTCTTCTGGTTCTCAACTTTATCGTTGCCTTTGGCAGCGAGCTTAGTTCGGCCATTTTTCCTGTGCTGAGGCTGGTCACATCCTCCACTTTAGCGTACTTTTCGATGCGAGCCATCAGGTCATCGATGGTCGTGGCCTCTTTTTTTGTCAGGGATTGGTGTAAAAGGCAAGAGTTGGGTAGCCCAATTTTGAAAGAGTCCACTGCTACCTGCTCCGAGCAGTCCTCGACCTCATTGTACAACTCTCAGTACCTCTTCGCGTAGTCTCAGAGGCTTTTTTGAGGCGTCTTTTTCATTGTTAGTAAAGCACCCATCCTTTTGGGATAGAATCTTCTAGTAATGAAGCGGGACGTAAAGAGCTCGGCCAGGGACTCAAAGCTCCTAATAGACCTGTGAAGGAGCCTCTCGAACCATTTCTGCGCCACATCATGCAGGCTCAAGGGAAAAATCCTGCACATCAGTGCATCCCGATGGTTCCAGAGAGTCATGGCTTGCCTGTACTGCCTAACATGATTAATGGGGTCGGTTTTTTCGTCATAAATCTTGAATCTCAGAATAACAAATTTCTTAGGGGCTTCCTCTTCTTCTATCTCCCTTGAGAAAGGGGATTTCATCTGGGTCTTGAGAGCTCGTCTAGCAAGCTCCCTGGTCGATCTTGAGCCGCGGTGTGCTGGGTGTTGGTCCATCCCCCTTCGGACCAAATTTTGTATGTTCTCATTGCTGCGATCTAGGCTCCTGTAACGGCGATTCGATTGTTGGTGCTCGAGAGATTCGTCGCTTGACTCGTGCTTCTCACTCTTTTGGGATCCACGCCTAGGGCTCCTTCCTCTGCTGCGAGACTTGCTCGCCTGAGGGCTAGGAGTGCGGTATGCACTTCGCCTAGTGCTGCGATGGAGCTCTTTATCCATCCTTTTTAATTTCCTTTTGAGGTGAGCATTCTCAACCTCTTGCTTGTGAGCGGACTCCCTTTGCTCTTGGAGCCTTGCCTCATAGGCATCAATCAGTCTGGATATTTGTGTGGACTTTGCAGGACCTTGGCTTTCCTCTGAGGCTGGCCTCTCTGGGAGAGCCCTCTGATCTGAACGTCGAACTTCGGATCTGATCCTGCGAGGAGCAGGTTGTTCTTGGATATCTCCTGCCTGAGGGGCATTACTGCTGTGACCAGACATTTCAAACTTCTTTGTTGGTGTGGGCTTTCTCAGGGAAGATAAACGTTCCCACAGACGGCGTCAATTGTGGTGACAATTATATTCAACACAAATAAATAAGAAAAGTGAAATCACCAAGGAAAATAAAGAATATAAAATGCCAATCACACAGTATGTACGTGGTTCAGCAAGAATGCCTACGTCCACGGTGGTGCAGTCAGTATTATTTCTATATACTCCGGGGAGCGTTTACAGAGAATACAATGCGTGCCTCTTTCCCCAGGCTTAGGGTTTATTTTATACATGTTTATCTTCAGGGAGTGGGGTGTTGTACTCCCGCACTTCCATCTTTCTCTCCTGGAATATCTCTATATGATATTCTAAGAGAAGACTAAGTCATAACTGAATTTAATTAAGGTGAGGGATCCGGACTTTGGGCTGTTTTTATCAGGTTACTCGTCCGGGCCCATGATGGCAAATTCAGGTACCCACAAGAACCTTTCTTTAATTAATAACAAGCTTATCTGTTTGTTTTAAATAGGTATGAGAGAGAGAGAGAGAGAGAGAGAGAGAGAGAGAGAGAGAGAGAGAGAGAGAGAGAGAGAGAGAGAGAGAGAGAGAAAAGATAACATATATCCCATTTTCAATTTCTATAAAAAAATAGCTCTCTCTCACTCTCCCTCTAAGAACTCCATGGTTAACACGATTATCCCAACATTTTTCATCCTATATTCCCATCCAAAAGGCTTAGTTTTCCATTGACAAAAGTTAAATGGAGTTATAGTGATGTGTTCGGAGATAAAAAAGGGGGGGTATTTTGAAGAGAAGTTGAAGCGGGTTATATGGAGAGAGGAACTTTCATTTAGTTGAAGTGTAGGTATAAGATAGGTCTTTAGGAAAAAAATGCCAAATCTAGAGAAATCTTGGTAACCCCCTTGAGGCCACGTTAGGAGGTGGGGGTTGCCTATAACACCCCGTATTTTTAATGATTTTTATATTGGGATAAATTAAATTAAATTGGATAATTAATCCAGATTAAAATAAATATTAATGAGCGGGACAACGGTTAATGTTTATTTATATGAATTATATTGAGTATTACTTAGTGAACAAGTAATAAATTAGTAATAATGTATTATGATTATCGCGAGTGAGAAAAAAGACAATTACGGTAATTTAGTCGGGACTTAAATTTATGAGATAAAATGAGATTTAATTATGAATCACCCAAATGATCGTTTCGAGTGCGCCAGTGTGTTCGAAAGGATCAAGATAGTCAGAAAAATGTACTCGGGGGTTCGAACTGGGTCTCGGGGCATTTTTAGGCCAAACCGGCACACCATAAGGGTATTTTGGTCTTTTGGCCTTTTAAGAGTAAAGGGACTAATGAATTTACTAGGGTTATATCAGCATGTATGTTAAGAGTGCTAGGGTTAGCAATTAAAAAAATAGAGAGAGGTCATTAGCACTACACCAAAGCAAGGCGTTAGTAACACAATTTTACCGTTACTAAAATTATTAGTAACACAATTTTTCCGTTAGAAAAAAGGCGTGGGGCACGAAGCTAGTAACGGTAAAATTCTGTTACTAATAGTAACGGTAAAATTCAAAATTAGTAACGGTAAATTCTGTTACTAATAGTAACGGTAAAAGTCAGAATTAGTAACACTAAAATTGTGTTACTAATAGTAACGCAAAAATCAGAATTACTAACGAAACTTATGTTACTAATAGTAACGGTAAAATTCAAAATTAGTAACGATAAATTTATGTTACTAATAGTAACGGTAATATTATGTTACTAATCTTAGTACATATTTACAAAAATATTTTTCAGGATCCAATATCCTGAATTTAAAATCAGGAACAGTAATTAAATCCAAAGAACATATACAAAAATAGTGACCTAATCATATTTCAAACTAATCAATTCGAAAAAATACACGGACAATTTAATTTTTTGGAGAGTTTCCTTTTTTATAAAACTGCCCACCTTATTTAAGAAAGAAAAAATACTCCAACAATAACACTAAAAATCCGTCCTAAACATCATATAAACAAATGCCAACTCAATTCGTGAAAATAACACCAATACTTAATTCAAAAATATTTATTACATAACACAAATAATTGTAAACAATATAAAAAAAATTGAACAGAGCTTCCTTTATTTATAGGACTATCCAGCTTGTTTGAGAAATAAAAAAATAACACAACAATATTCAACATATGACGCTTATGAGATTAGAGTAAAGATATCATGCATTGCTCATTGCCTTATATGCAAGTCCCGCGGTCCTAGCACTGTCACCTTTTTTATCAAAAAATATTTTTTCCCAATTTTTGAATCGCCGAAACCTAAAATAAGTGAGCAAAGACAAATCAAAACATACATTCGGACTTCAATAGTAATTTAAACACAAACCCAATAAAGAAATCAAAGATTTATTGTGTGTGTGAAATAAATAATGAAATATTACCTTAGGGGCAACTGGACCACCTCTCGCAAAGGGATTTTAGTTGTTCCACAATTAGCACATGTTTTAAGCTGCCCATCCACGGTTTTGCAACTAATCATTCCTTCAGAGTTCGATCCCTATCAAAAATGGGATTATCGAGTCTTAAACCGGATTAAAAGGAATTGATAAATGAGGAGCAACGTCAGCTTTTCGTCGTTTGATTTTAACAGAGTTAAACTCAAGTTACGCAATGTTTAAACTAAAATGCTAGTGAAGTAATGATGTGAACATGACTCAATACAAAACACGTGAGTTGTCACAATCAAATCTAATGACTGCCAAACACAACCCAAGTCTAATGATTGCCTTGTGATTCAGAATTAGTAGACCACACCATTTCAATTAAATAGTTATATACTAATAAAAATCTCACCTGAAACGGAATTGAGGAAGAGTAAAAAAACAAAACTGCGACAGTCGGACCGATCGGAGCTTCCTTCGGTTCGGTTCGGCTTGGATCCGAATCGGTTTGTTTAATTTCTGGCATTGGTCCAATACGAATCGGTTCGTTTAATTTCCATCAACTTCGATCCGTCTTTGGTCTGGGGTTCTCTTGAACTTGGTATTTCAGATCGGTCCGATTTTACTTTGAGCTTTCTCTTGCTCTGCATTTTCAGGTCCAGGTGTAATATCTACACCTAAAATATCGTTTCTTATATTCTGAAGTTCATGATGATCAATGTGACCATCATTTTCAAGGACCAAAAACTTAATTTATATGTGTTGGCAGTATTGGACGATCACTGATGATGTCATTTTCAGCAGAAGAAGGATAATACTTTTGCACTTCTTATAACTCTGAGTCTAAATTCATAAAATCATGAGAATAATTAATGTCATTTAAAAAACTTATCTTGTTGGTTTCTATGATTCTAGTAAAGTGATATGGACAACAGAACTAGTAACCTCTTGAATGGTCTGGATACCCAATAAAGAAACCTAAAAGAGTCTTAGACTCAAGCTTATTCTCCCTAGGATTGTAAGGACCTGCTTTTGCCTTGCAGCCCCAGACATGAGAATGATTGAATCTTGGTTTTCTATTTTTTGAAGTCTCAATAGTAATCCTATTGTAGCTACTACCATTTTAGTAAGTAGTAAGAAGATGCCTACTACCTTTTAACACACCCGTTTGGCCTTTAAATTAGGAATAAATTAGGAATAAAGCTTACTAACCACAAAGTTCATAACATATATAGAATATTTTGTTTTAATCAGAAACAAAAGAATTCTATTAGTAAAAAAATAAGGTAACAACATGAGGACCAGTTTTCCTCTTTGGCCATATTATCCTCCAAAACCGAGCACTTCTAGAAAATTCAATGACTTTTGATTATGTTAAAAAACTTCTCTACCCACCACTTCCACAAACTATAGATGTAAGGAAATGAGAATCAAAAGTAAAAATCGTAGAAGTATAAACTCACCTCATAAATATGTATCTTTTGCATGCCAATGCCATACAGATAGTCAATCGCTGCTTCTAACCCTATTGCTTCCCCAATGTCTGGTGTTCCAGCCTCAAACTTGATTCAGTAGGAAGTGGATTACAACAAGAATTGTGATTTTAGAAGGAATGACACACTATTGAATCGCAGAAAAGTTAAGTGAAATTCAGGTGTCTAATATTTTCAATTTTTACACTGCAATGCAGAAAAATAGCATTGATATATTGTATTATACAATATGATACACACATATATAAGAGGAGGGGGGAATTATTCATATACTAAAAAAATGGTGAAACAGTATATAAGATGCTAACCTGGATGGAGGTTTAGCATAAGTGGAATGATCTAGAAATACATCAGCTATCATTTCATCTACACATATGATTTAGGAAACATTAACATTAACTTTTGAATCTGGTGTGGGGAAACTCATCTCTCTATCATTAAATGAGTGGTGCTACATGCACCGAAGCCCTGGTAACGAATTGAGTACCGAAATGCTTTGGTGGATAACACCACTGCGTTAGTTGCTCCTCTTTAATACATTGCACTTTGCAAGAAACAAAAGATTTATTAAAAAATAATTAAAGCTATAGTTAGAAATCCAACATAATCACAAAAAAGATCCAAACCATAAATGAAATACACTCACCTAAGAAAGGAGGCATGGCAGACAAGAGCTCACTCTTACCATATAAGAATCCAACACCTGTAGGCCCACACATCTGAAGACTGATTATTCCATAACTTCAACTATTAGCCCGTAAGACTTGGTATCTTAATAATTATGGGAAGAAATAACCTTGTGCGAAGAAGCAACAAGGAAATTGGCATTCAGGTTTTTCACATCTACCACCATGTGTGGAACACTTCGACAAACATCTACCAGCACCTTTGCACCAACATCATGTGCCCAAAGCACAATGCCATTAATTGGTAGAATAGAAAGTACAAAATGAGAACAAACTAAAGTTGATGAAAAACCTTCAAAAAATATCTCAATAACATACAAATTTACCTGATCAGCTGCAAAAATAAGCCATGCATGATTCTTGGAAGAGATAATAGGAGACTTTTGCAGCAGCCTTGATGCACTAATCAACAGTTGAAGAGCAGAGTGAACTACAACAACAGTCATAATCCTAAGCAAATACCTACACTGGATAATAATTTCCATAATTAAACAAATTCTCATCATTCAAACCATGTTGCCAAAACTTCATCAACATAATCTTCTATAACCATTTCATTTACTTCTAGTTTCAAAATCATACTAATTACATGAAGTTCAACAAACAAATGCAAAATGAACTCATTTTATCTTACTCATTTAATACCATCAACGATACTGCAGTTAATGTATATTATTTCCAGCTAAAAATTAATATTTTACCTTTTTTAAAACTTAACACAGTCTAAATAAATGTCACCTCAAGATTGAGAATTAATCAATGTTGAGAATTTCAGTTCCAACCCAGAAACAAAGGAGGGCTAAAACAAAATTTGCTTTGATTTCTAATAACAAAATTGACCAAATAAAAAATTGGCCTTTAGTCTTTAATAGTTTACAGTCCTAAAATTTAATATCATACACAACACAACTATAGTAGAAATGAACAGTTAAAAAAATTATATTATCACATAAATTATCAATTATCTCCTCTCTTATATTCCCGTTCACTACCACCGTACTTTGAAAAAAAGGATTTGAGATCATGGGAGAGTGACCTACCTGAATTTAAAGTCTATGTTTTCGATGTATAATAAGGAAACAAATGAGTATAATATGTTATGAATGTGGGTTTGTTCATAATTTAAAGTTCATGTATCGGTCACGACACAGTGATGTGTCGTGTCGCGATTGGTTATTTCATTATGGATGTGGCTTCGCGCCAGCGACACTAACCAATCGCGACACGCCTAAAAAAATTGTTTAGTTCGGCAAGAAAACCAATAACATTTATTAACTATGACCCATCCTCGTACAGTAAACGCAGGCAAATATTATACACAACATGTTAAAATATAATTTTAACTAAGGTATGACTAAATGGATAAATATTACGTGAAAGATTGAGAGAATGACCACTTGGAGTAAACTGGGACCAAATATGGAGACAGTGGCAGCTTCCTTAGCAGTGACCATCAGTGAGAGAGTTGTCACCGCAGTTAACACACAGACCAATCGCAAAACCACATATAAACTGGGTTGTCTTTATTTTCCCCCTATTCATCCTAATATTGCTCAATAAAACTGGGCAACAGCAAAATCCATTCCCTATTCATCCTAATATTATGAATAGGAAAAGGTGAAAATCTTGATTGACTTCTAGATAACTACACGACTATAATATTAAGATCAAACTTTGAGGCATCAAAGAGAATTTAGCAAATGGTCATATAAAATTATAAAGGACAACAAAAAATGAAATTGGTAATCTTATGAACTCACATATATAGATAGTAAAAAGTAGTACCCAGGGTCGAGAAAAGGAACGTGACTGAGAGGGAGCTCGTAAATAAAACTAACATCAATAGGACTTCTCATCCATGGCACCACTGCTACTCCCTTATTCTTTTGCTCTGTATAAAGCAAACAAAATGTGCATGGTATAAAAGACACAAACTTATACAACGTGTGATAATACAATTGTGATGAGAGAGATAACCTCAGAACAGAGACAAGAGTTGTGATTTTTTATAAAGAGGAAGATCTTTTGGTAATGCCGGGAAGTTAGAGCCATATCTCATAATAAAGAACACTTTTATTATCAGATAGGGAACCAACTTTAGAAATTAGCAGTTATCAGATAGGACACTAACAGTAGTTAGTAGCTAACTAACTGCAACACATCAAACCCAGATCGGAGATGCAGACTTACCCAAAACTTTAGAAATATAACTCCAAAATCAAAGAAAATCCCAAATTTGCAAAACCAACCGCAACAGTAACTATAACATCATTTTTCATGCTCGACCATCCCTTTAGATCAAAGAAATATGAATTAAAGTTCACGACAATAGAATATAACTAACTATAACTCTCATTTGAGTCATGTTAATCAATTATATGGTAAAATAATGAATACCAAACGCTTCAAGTTAAATAAATACTGAAAATACCTTCCAGAGTTTATGTCGATGATCTATAAAACTAGCATAAATAGAATATGAGGCACTTGGGGCATCTTACTGGGGCATGTCTCTATCATGGCATACTGAACAAGATCAAAAAACAAAGAGCAACAATTGGATTAAATCAAAAAATCTCATAAACAACTGTGAAACTCAGGCAAAAGTACAACACCAGATCACATAAAAATCATAAAACAGAGTGTCAAAACCTCATATCAATTGTTTTAAATCCTTAAAGAATTAAGGAATCTACCTAAAATAGCTAATGAAAATTAGGGCACAATATCAACAAAATAAATCACTAAAAGTCAGAATAAATCGAGTACTTACAACAGTGATTGTAACATAAAATCTACACAAATGAAAATTAGGCACAATATCGACAAAATAACCCCCAAAATTATGACCAACTGAGAAGAAACTTTGAAAATTGGTGTAGGATTGAAAATTAACTCGGGTTTTTGTCATGGTTAATGCCTTGGATGGGAGAGAGTGAGATTGGGCCGTATTTTATGCCTTGTTTAGATCTGAGAGAGAGATAGAGATAGAGAGAGAGAGAGAGAGAGAGAGGGGAGAAATTTTTCGTTTGCGGGTGTGTGTTTGAGAGGGGTTTTAAGTTTTGGGGGGTGATTTTTTTCTAAAAAATATCACTCTTAAAATATTGAATCAATATTAGTAACACTTATATTAGATTACTAACGGTATTTTAGTGCGATAAATAGTAATGATAAAATACTGTTAGTAATCAAAAAATTAGTCTGTTACTAAAAGAGTGTTTTGGTGTAGTGTAGAGGAGGAAGGTGAAGGATTCCAAGGCTCCCCACAACAGTTTTGCACCACCATCACCAACGGAGTTTAGATTGGACGGAGAGAAAGACAACTACACCATTTTTCTGCACAAATCAGACCTACAAACTCAAGACAAGTGTTTATCTTGCAAAAAACTTGGTGTATATATACTGTCAATGTTAGTGTAGGATTTAACATTTTCATGATTAAATGATTATTGACTTTAGATTGGGGATTAAATTCACATTCATGGATAGAAACCATAATAGATATAATTCACTCAAGTATGCAACACGAATCTGATAATTTAGTAACTTGAGAATGGGGAGAAATCTAGGTTTGTTGATGTTCTTGAACAAAGAAAGAATAATTTAGGGTTTGGGATTAAAGGGTAGGATTAATCCGATTTAAATGATTTCCCTTGATGGTTTAATGATTTGGTTACGTTAGAAATCATTTATATATGTTATTATAGGGTCTAATTTACATGGGTGGGAGTTTGGGACTATATTATGAAGGTTTAGATGGTTAAAAATGGTGAAAAGCGTGATAGTTAAATGAAGAAGACGAAACTGTCAGGTGCGAATTGATTCGACCTGATGATCAAATCGATTTGACAAGAGAATCGATTCGGGTTCTCCGAATCGATTCGGCTGCCCAGATTTGGCCAATTTCTTTATTTTATGCCCTAAATCCACAAATAAATTACGGAGAGACTTTTGGGACACTACTAAACTTTAATGAGGGATGTAATAAATTCCAATAAGCATATGGTGGGGATGAGGTTTCCCCGGTTGAGGAGAATTAAGGCTAGGAATTATTGGGCATATTTTGATATCTGATGAATTCACACAAATTAGAGGGGCACGGAGAGCGTGAGTGAATCTAAGACCAGACCAGTAGTATAGAGATGTTAAATTTACGTAAATAATTTATGGGATAATTAGGAACCTTCGAGTAGTGGGAAATACCCGAAAATATACGTTGAGAAGTATAATACGATATTCGAGAGTTATATATTGCGTACGGGATATATTATAGGCTGCGTGCAGTCTGTAACGAATCGGATTCGAACCGGATCAGGCATATCCAAATCCATATATGTTTATGTTAAACGGATTCGAATCCGACCCGTTTATTAATCGGATCGGATCAGGAAAATCCAAATCCATATCCGTTTATGTTAAACGGATTCAGATCGGATCCGATTATCCAATCATCCATTTGTGTTAAACTTGATTTGCAATATTTTAATTTTTAATTCTTATTTCATAAATTTATTTTGCAAATGTTATAAAAAAATAGATAATGAAATAAATAACTATTATAATATATATTAAAAATATTATTAAATACAATATATATCAATGAAAAATATTATATATATGCATTATAATAGCTATTTTTATCATTATAAAAATATTATTAAATACAATATATATGCATTTTGATCGAGTGCGAAAAGTAGCGCGTGTAAAGATGCTAATCGTTGTTTTCGTTTCGCCAACTCAATACAAAAACCTAAGTTACTACTACACTTGCGAGACAAACATAACGGTAAGTCGGGTATCGAGAATCCATTGGGACGAGTTGCTAGAATTTAAGTGATTTAATACTCCGAAATAAAAGTGTAAAAGATGATTAGAAACTAAAAAGAAAAAGATGCATAAAAGGGAAAGATTAATCTAGGCGAGTGTATTGAAACTAGATTAACAAAGCGAGTAAAACTATAGGTTGCGTCGAATATCCCTCACCCGAGTTAATTAGTATAAAATGGTTGCATGGGTCGACGGGTTATTACAAGTGCGTCTCGTTTCGACAGTTAATTAAATCAAGGGTTGTTACGCCCTAAATCATCAACAAATATGCCGGAAATTACGCGTGAAAGGTCGTAAGCACGGGACATACATGATATGCCCCGTCAAATCTCCTAGGCGTAATAACTAGGACAATGCACCCGAAATAGACCCGTAAACACCATCACCAAAGCAAAGCAACGCGTCAACCAGAGTGAGTTCCATTCAAACACAACCTAATTTAAATTACCTAGAAAGCATGTTAAAAACGCAGTAAATGGAAAGCGGTAAATAAACACGGTAAATCTATACTACAAAGCAAGTAAATCAAAGCATGTAAATCAAGCATGTAAACCTAAATTAGAAATCTTGTAAATTAACTAGAAAGCAAGAAATGAAGAAATACAAACTATATTAATGGAGAGGATGATGAATAGTCAACATTCAAGCCCAAAAGTGTGTCAATCCAAGAAGAAATGAAGAAGAACTAAGCAAATCACCAAAACCCTAACCTATTTTATCTTCTAAAACTATCTAAGAACGTTCACCTTTCGTTTATTACAACAAAAATCGTATATATACTAAGTTGGAATTAAATCAGAAAAGAAAAGAGAAAAGAATATAAATGCAAAAAAATATCTGCAGAAAACAGAGCATCGATCGATCGATGATTTGGTCGATCAATCGATCAAGGCCAAATTTCGATAATTTAATATAGTCGATCGATCTACCAAATCGTCGATCGATCGATCAAGCAGGGGCAGCACACTGCATTGCTGTTTTGGTTTCCAAGCTTTTATCGTCCGCTGAAATCACCGTAACTTCTTCATACGAACTCGAAATCGCGCACCGTTTATGGACACGAGAAGCTTGCGAGGAGGGCTACAACTTCCATGAAGATGTTGGGCCGGGTTCCCAATCTTTGAAATGACTAAAATGCCCTTGAATGTGCGATTGCATACGAAACTTCACCGAAATGCATCTGAACTTCATACTTAGTACCTAAATACCTACAAAAGCCTAATTATACCTCATATAGTATGTTAACAATATAAACCGAGGTTGTCTGGTTAACGGGCTTAAATATAAAGATTAAGGCACCCGAGGGGGCTAAAATGAGTAGGTTCAAGAGATGAAATACGCAATATTTGTGTATTATCACACCCCCTAACTTACACATTTCTAGTCCCTAGCAATGAAATAGAATGCAACAAGAACTACAAGCAAACCAAAAGCAGGAGATAGTACAAAAGTATGGTATAAAAGCATAAAGCCACTTTCGAGAGCGATTCGATTGCATTTAGCGTATGTAATAAGCCGTTAAAACCCTAGGTTACCCGAGTGGACGAGTGTCGTCTCGTGAAGGTTTTCAGGGATGCTACCCATAAACATCGCATGGTTTCCTCAAAATATGCCCAAACCAACATGCGACAAGCCCAACAATAGCGAAAAGGATTTCATAGGCATTATTAGCAAAGTGAATGAATTCAAACAAAAGTCCAAAACATTAACATTATAGAATGCACCTCATAGAATTGAAACCTTAAAATGTGGGAGGGGAGCGAGCACATACAAAGTATGATTTGGCGAAAAACTTAAATAAACCGGATAAACATTAAAGCAAGCATATATTCAATCCTCACGGGCATTACACTCATCAAGTGATTTCACTCGAAACAGGGAGTTAACACATGGAACATGCGGGCTAAAGAGTAAATGTAAATGGAAACTAGGTCGCACACATGTCACAATGAAGAACGCTATATAGGAAATAAAAACTTGTAATCTTAATGAAAGATAACGCACACTAAAAGAGGCGAAATGCATTTTCACGTATTACCACAACTGTTATGACTTTTAAATTACATCAACCTAAGATCACATAGGACTTTAATAGGGTTATAATTTAGGTATGGCTAGGATGCGAAACGAAGGAATGTATGTACGGATTCAAAGTGTTCGAAATGAAAAATCGGGATAATGGGAAGATGCAAGCAATCTCAAAATTGGAGAATAAGTTCCAAAGTGGCATTGGATATATCGTCGGGGAGAGTAATCAAAGCTTATTGAACTATATACAACATTTACAACTTTCTCTTTCTTTTTCTTTTCTTCTTTTTCTCATTTTCTCTTTTGTTTTCTTTTGCTTTTTTGCTTTCTCTTTTTCTTCATTTTTTTCACTACTTTCTTTCTTTACTTTTCAAACTCTCATATGCCTAAATTGCAACCGACATCATAACAACATCATTCAATCCCAAGTAACATTCCAAACAAAGGTATGGAAAGTTTATGTATGGTTTAAAACTCAAATGTAGAGTTGGTTATGGGAATGAGGTTATGAAACGAAAGGCTATATTTAGGCTCAAAGGGGTTAACGAGGGTAAACATATAAGGGTGAGGTCAAGGCTAATATGGGTGATATAACAAAGATGGCCTATGATCATTTCACAAAGTTTACGCAATTCTCGAGTCAAAACAATATATGAAAATCATGATCAAGTAACATATTTCAAGTATGAACTCAATTAATGGACGATCAAATGAAAGAATAGTGAGATTACCAACGAATTCAACGTTTTCAATGAGAAAAGAATAGTGTATACACTCACAAACGACGAACGGTACAAATCTTACTCGGTGTAAGTATATACAATGCAACAAAAGATTACCGAGTTGTAAAAATCTTAAACCAAATCTATAGAGCAATAAAAGTGCATGTGCTCATGGGATTAAAGTTTAATTCATGAAGTTATTCACAATATCAATAATTGAGAATAAAGTCTAATAACTTCTAAAATCGAGAACATGCATCATTGGGTTGTCTATTGGATCGGGCAATTATTGAAATTTATCATCGGAAACAAAGGCAAAATGCCCAAAAAAGGAGAAAAAAGAAAGAAAATCTTTTTGAAATTTTTAACTTTTCTAAGAAAAGCATACAAAGTAACTAACATGCGAGCAAAAATATGGACTAAAAACATAAATGGATAGAATATCCCACACCCCCTAACTTAAAACTTGACATTGTCCTCAATGTGAATTAAGAACCAAGTCAAAGAGAGGAAAATAACGATATTACCAAAAATTGGAGCGATCCCCATAAGAACAAGTCCAAAGAATCTACAAAATAAGTTAGTACCGAGCATAGCAAAAACAAGTAACAAAAATTTAAATAATTACACTAGACTAAATTAAAAAGGAAAGAAAAAAAAATAAAAATAAAGAAAGAATGAAAAGCTAACTATATACAACCTACTATTTAGACTTCACACTAACTATATACTAGAAGTCTAAATAGCTGAGGGTCAACCATAAGAATAATTTGACTTTGGAGGCTAACTGGTGTACCCTCACATACAAGCATGCCTTCCGAAAAATATGAATTCCGTTTGAACAACGGAAGGCATGTGTAAGGCGAAAGAAATGAACCATCGCCAATTAAAAGTTTTGGAGGGACGATGGGGGGTTTGGATTGAAAGGGTGACAAAAACAAGTGGGGACCGAGAAAAACCGAATATCCTCCCAAGGATTTTGAAGTTGGAATGGGAGGCGACGCACACAAAGGCAAATATGTGATCATGGAGGGCGACTCGAGCAAGTACTCCTCATCGGAGAAAAAGTTTAAAACATTAAAGTTTGAAACCGAATCATCGGGTACTTGTTCCGGTGGGGTAATAGAGAATTAAAATGGGGATGAAAGAAATTCAAACTCATGAGATGAATCATCATCGCATGAAGTTGGAATTTCAAAGGAAATAATATCATTTTCAATGAAATGTTCTTCTTTGGGGGCCAAAGAAGAAATCATTTCATTGTAAATAGATATTACGTCATTTTCATCCTCACTTTCAATATCTATTACGCAATGGGAAAAGTCTAGAATGGCTTGTTCCAAAGTAGGCACAAGTACCTCATTTGGTTCAAAACATTCGTCGACCTCGAAAGTCTCGAAAGCAAAATCGTCGTCGGACTCAAATAATAAATCCAACTCTTGTTCCCACGAACGATTTTCTTCCCGATAACGATTTTCAATTTTCTATTTTTCATACATACGCAAACCCTCACCGAATGTCATAGGTCGAGGTGCGGATGCATGAAAATGGTAAATTTGAAAATTACCATCGGACTTAAACGAAAACTCATTATTATAGGAATTTTGAAAACTATTCGAATTCATTTCAAAATTCCTATTATAAGGAGGTAAAGGCCCAAAATCATTATCATCATCATCGAAATTCCAATAACCCAAATTTTGACTTTCGTTATACTCGCCCAAAGTAATATGTGAATTTGCAAATTTTTGGGATTCTAAGTATTCACCGAAAGTCATAGGCTTGCGAGAATTTTGAGAATTATAACAATGATTACCGAAAGAATTGGAATAAGACATGCTTACCCCAAAAATGGCTCGAAGAGGCGAATGCCACAAAATAAGTGTGCGCGGAAAGAATTCGAGCGTTTCTAAGTGCTCAAATGTGGAAGTCCTGCAAAATATTAGCAAATAATACAAATAGAAAGAAAATACTATGAAATACTAAATCAAATAAAGTCTAAAACAAACTCATCCCCGGCAACGGTGCCATTTTGATCGAGTGCGAAAAGTAGCGCGTGTAAAGACGCTAATCGTTGTTTTCGTTTCGCCAACTCAATACAAAAACCTAAGTTACTACTACACTTGCGAGGCAAGCATAGCGGTAAGTCGGGTATCGAGAATCCACTAGGACGAGTTGCTAGAATTTAAGTAATTTAATACTCTGAAATAAAAGTGTAGAAGATGATTAGAAACTAAAAAGGAAAAGATGCATAAAAGGGAAAGATTAATCTAGGCGAGTGTATTGAAACTAGATTAACAAAGCGAGTAAAATTATAGGTTGCGTCGAATATCCCTCACTCGAGTTAATTAGTATAAAATGGTTACATGGGTCGACGGGTTATTAACTTTGTGAATGATTAATAAACTAGTAAGAATATATTATGATTGTCGTGAGTGAGAAATACAGCAGTTACAGTAATTTAGTTGATACTTAAATTTATGAGATAAAATGAGATTTATTTATGGGTCATCCAGATGATCGTTCGAGTGCGCTAGTGTGACCTGAAGGGTTAAGATAGTCAGAAAAGTGTACTCGGGGGTTTGGACTGGGTCTCAGGATATTTTTATGTCAAACCGGCACCTCAGAAGGGTATTTTGATCTTTTGAATTTTTACAGTAAAGGGACCAACGAATTTACTAGGGTTATATCTGTGTGTATGTTAAGGGTGTGAGGGTCAGCAACTAGAAAAATAGAGAGAGGTCATTAGATGAGGAAGGTGAAGGATTCCAAGGCTCCCCACGCCACTTTTGCACCACCACCACCAACGGAGTTTAAATTGGATGGAGAGGAAGACAACACTGCCACCTTTCTACACAAATAAGACCTACAAACTCAAGACAAGTGTTTATCTTGCAAAACTTGGTGTATATATAATGTCCATGTTAGTGTAGGATTTAATATTTTCATGAATAAATGATTATTTTATTTAAATTGGGGATTAAACTCACGTTCATGGGTAGAAATCATGATATATATAATTCACTCATGTATGTAGCACGAATCTGATAATTTAGTAACATGAGAATGGGGAGAAATCAGGGTTTGTTGATGTTTTTGAATAAAAAAAGAATAATTTAGTGTTTGGGTTTAAAAGGTAGGATTAATCCAGTTTAAAAGATTCCCCTTGATGATTTAATGATTTGGTTACCTAAGAAATCATTTATATATGTTATTATAGTGTTTGGTATACTTAGTTGGGAGTCTGGACTGTATTATGAAGGTTTAGAGAGTTAAAAATAGTGAAAAGCATGACAATTTAACGAAAAAGACGAAACTATCAGGTGTGAATTGATTCGACCTGATGACCGAATTGATTCGGCAAGCAAATCGATTTGGGTTCTCCATCGAATCGATTCAGTTGCTCAAATTTGGCCAACTTCTTTATTTTATGCACTAAATCCTAAATAAATTACGGAGAGACTTTTGGGACACTATTAAACTTCAATGAGGGATGTAATAAATTCCATTAAGCATACGATGGGGATTAAGTTTTCCCAATTGAGTAGAATTAAGGCTAGGAATTATTGGGCATATTTTAATATATGATGAATTCACGAGAATTAAAATGGAGCACGAAGATCATGAGTGAACCTAAGACCAGACCAGTAGTATAGAGATATTATAACTACTGAAATAATTCAAGGGGTAATTATGACCCTTCTAGTGGTAGGAAATGCTCGGGAATATACGATGAGAAGTATAATGGTAAATTAAAAATACATTGAATATTCGAGAGTTATATACAGCGTACGGGATATATTATAGGTTGCGTGTATACCTATACTAATGATATATATATATATATATATATGAATACCTATAATGTGACTTCTTATGTGTGTGAACATACCTACGCTACCTGCTATCATGGGAGGTTCCACGTTATGGACAGTCTTATCCAGATGAGCCCATTAGGGGAAAATTTTAGACTTATGCCTCAGAACAGAGAACTTAGGGTTGAGAACAACTTGTGTGTATGATAGTGTGACAGGTCAATTAGGTGCGTTAAGTGTGTGCGTAGCCCAAAGGCTTAGAACTATGTTCGCCTCCAAATTTTGTGAATCTTAAATTTATGATTCGAGAGTTATTCCGAACCGAAAGTCCTTTACTTAGTGTACCCAGACTCGATAGCAGAGTATGCACGCATCGTGGGTCTCCACCTAGGGATGCCTTATTCGTATATATGACAGGAGTGGTGTGTATATATATACACACACACACACACACGTGTGATTTAAACTAATGTGTGTGCATTAGTAGATAAGATAAATAGTGATATCTAAAGTAACCTAAGTATGTGGAAACATAATACTTACTTTGTGATTTTTACTGGCCAAATGGTTTGGAAGTTCGGTAACATATTATATGGGCAACACGGGTGGGCATAATAAGTTAGTATGCTTGGAGAGACTTAGTTCAAACTAGTTAGGCGGGGTAGCATAACTAGGATGGTTTAGGAGAATAAATTGGTGAGGATCTCAAGTGAGAGCGCGTGAAGTTAACATTTTTACAATATCTTCTCTTACTGCATTTTAAATACTTGCAAATATTTTTCAAATGTTCTTGGGATCTAACTCATTTCAAATCTATTTTTGTAAAAACCTTTTAGTTGTTCAGCCACAGGGACGCCAAGCTTAGGAGTCCATTCTCATTTGACGTGTTGCAGCTGTTGTGGGCATTACAGGACCTCGGTAGTAGACGCTTCAACTTTTATCAGTTCATTTTCATCATTTAGTTATCTCAGTCGGGCATGTCACCTATCTTTAGTTGATGGTTATTTCAGAGTTACAGCATCTTCATTTTATTTCCAATTGTTGGATTTGGTTTTACTTATGGACTATTGTATGTGAACTTCAGTCTGGAGTGTTTATTCCAGTCTCGTTTGTTTAGTCAGTTATTTTATCATTTATTACGTTGTTTTCTGGAATGATGAATGTGGTTAGTAGTTTAAATTATTGCACATAGAAAAATAAAGTTTTGACATTGGGCCATTAAGGCATTAGTAACATAATTATGTTTGAACAGCGATGCTAAGAATGAAACCATTGATGATTCCTGTTTAATTTAATAATGGACTGATCACCCAGGATTAGAATAGGTGGGGTGTCACATTGCCCTCTTTATATCCATTTCCACCATTATTGGATCTTATTTGAGGTGGGAAAACTTACTTTGTTGCATTTCTTATTATATTCAAGTTTTAGAGCATGGTTATTACATTTGTTGGTATATATAAATATATGTATGTAGGATTGAAGCATGCTACCATTTAAGTGAAATATAATAGGATTTCATATGTTAATATCGATTAAAAGTGGGTTTAAAGAAAGTTTTCAAAGATGTGAAAATTTCAGAATATTAATTGAACATTTTTATGAAATAAAAATGTTTGGAAGTGGGCTATACGCTAAAATAAGGTCTTTTGAAGTAAGAAATGTCTTAAGTTTTATTTAAGAACATTTGAGTATATAAATACATGTTTTCATATGAATATATGGGTAAAATATGGGTTAAATGGATTCCATGGGTATAAAGTTCAACTCTTTATGACTTAAATGTGAAAGTTACTTGCATGTGTGCCAAAAGGATTTTAAACATGAATTTATGGCATTAATAATTTTAAAAACTATTCTACATAAAAATGATACTATTTTGTGTTAATAATGGTTAAGAAACAAGGTTTAATATCCTTAAAATGAAAGTTGATAAAAATGAGTAAAAGTTGACATAATGAATATTGAAATTTGAGCATAAAGGCGAGTATAATTCAAAGTAATGAGTGAAACTAATGACTTTGAAAGATGGACTTTAATGTTAGTAAACATAAGGTTTTTCCCCAAAAGTGTCTATGTTGGCATTTTAAAAAAAATTGAAGAATATATAAAAACAAATTGAGAAATTTCAACTGTTTTTAGTAAAAGTAAACTTTAAGGTACAAAGTAAGCTATTTAACAAAGATATCATACTTGAATGATATTATTCCTTAAATTTGGTATTATTTCATGTTAATAAATGTTGAGTTATATTTAAGAGTTTTAAGACACCAATATTCTGATTTTATGTGTAAAAGTAGCACAAAAATCACTTGTTGTAAGTTTGGGCTATCTAGTAACATATCAAAGTGATGCTTAAGGTGAAATTATTGTGTTGATGATTTCAAGATAATGTTAGAGCAAATAATGTGACTTTAAATTGAAAGAAAATATAAAAATGTTATCAAACATTTTTAATGGGACTTATTATAGTAGATTTTTAATAAAGGTTAAGTGATGGAAATAGTCCTCAAACTTGTTAATAGAATAAGACTTTGAAAAAGCAAAGATGTTGGTAATACATCAAATATGAGTAATAAGGACTAAATTATTCGTGTTCAAGTGTATAACAAGTAAGATAATGTGGTATTTACCTTGGATAAAATGGTTGAAGTGATATTAAGGGGATAAAAGGCACATTTTATTGCAAATAAAGTGCATATATAAGTAAGGTATTTTTGATAAAACGACGATTAGACCCCAAGTAATTGGAATTAATGAAAGGTGAAAGAGCTTTCATAAAGGAGCACTAGGAAATAACTAAGGAGGGCCTGAAGCCCTAAGGTGAAAGACCCAAGACAATTGGTTAGTAAATCATTCGTCGCAGTATTTATGACTCATGGTGAAATCCCGTAAACATGGATGGGATTACGGTTCACTCTAGGATAATAAAGAATGATAGTACAAAATAATGAAGGCTTCGATACTAATTTGTAAAGGGGTAAAAACCCTACGTGATATCAATTTGAGAGTGCGCAATATTTCAATGGCTTAAACTTATTTAATTAGATTCCAATCTCATAATTAAATTTTAATTAACCCTCGATTATGCAACTATGTGATTCAAATCAAGCATGTAAAGAAATCACAATTTTAGGAAAAAAAAACAAAGGGAAAAGCCTTTTATTTCACTATAGTTTACAAATCGCAACTTATAGGGATAATAGAGAAATAAAGCTTGGCGAATCTCGCGCAGGTGACCCTCGTCTTCTTCAGCAATGAATTCTCGTGAGAACTCACAAATACCGCCCAAGAGAATCACAAGAACTTCAGTCCTCCATCTTCAGCAGTGAATACCCTCGGGTTTCACAAGACCAACCATGAAGAAATCTCTCCACAAAAGTAACTTCAATACAGAAGTATTTTGGGTTTCAAAGATGATTCACAAAAGTATATGTGAAAGATTATGTGAATCAAAAAGTGTTTTTGCCCTATAAAAAAGGAAGACTTAAAGCAGCAGTTCTGCAATTTTTGTAAATGCAAAGTCTTAATAAAAGAAAAGCTACATGAAATAGGGTTTTATAGGTGGACACAAATATCGAGGCGGTGTCAAAGTCATTCGAACGAGTTTGAAGGGTCATTCGAATGAGTTTGAAGGGTTCGGACGAGATATGCATATTGTTAGAAGCGAGCTTCAAACGAGATGCAAAAATCAAAGACAATAAGCCCTCATTTGAACCTTGTTTGATAAATGCATAAAATGACCTTCTAACAAGATGCAGGCCGTTCTAACGAGAAGTCAATCTCGTTTGAACGAGACTGTCGAAAAAATAAAATATTTTTTAAGTCAAAAAACTGTTTAAAAACTGCCTCGTTTTGTAAAATAAAATAAAGTAAAATTCTCCCAAATACTTTGTAAACAACCCTCGAAAAACAAAACAACAACTATATTGAATATATGTGAAGTCATGGAGCCTGTTGAAGTTACTTGATAATCGGATCCGTCTTCTTGAAGTGTGAACATGAAGTACCATAATGGAAGTAACGGGATATGCCATACTCGATGTAAACTAGATTCCATGGACAATTCCTAGATACTAGGAGAAATGACATAAAATTTTCCCTTACAAATCTCTCCATGTGGTTATTAGGGTAAAAAATTAAAAAAAAAAAAAAGAATTTTCCAACAAATCATATACAAATCTAATACTCTCCTAGAAACCCATAAATGGAATGATACTAAACATGTACAAGTCTTCAAAATCTTCAACTATACAAATCATCAAATCTCTTGCTTTTTATTGATCTTCTTTTGGGGAGCTTTGTCAAATGTGTACTTTTCATATGCGCATCGAAGTGTACATACACACAATAGATAAAGAAATATACGTTCGTGATGTATTGAGTTTGAAATAAAATAAAACTCATAAATCAATATAATCCCCCCCCCCCCCCCCCCCCACAAATCAAACTCTAACTCCCCCATAATTCGTTCTGCACCTTTTTATTTGTCCATAATAAATAAGGAAAAGAAGCGAAAAAATAAATTGAAGTGTGTCATAATAATCATAGAATAACATCACAAATATAATGCAATAAGAATCAAGTGATGATAAACTAAGCAAAATCGAAATATTTTTTATTTTTCAAAATTTTCAAGAAAATTTTTTTTACAAGAACAACACACTATTAACGAACACTAAGATAACCAAGTCGTGAATGCGTAAATGAATGAGTGTGAACAAATTCGATAGGAAAATCAACTCAAACAATCATAACATATGTGCACGATGAATTTTGGATACTCCTAACAAATGAACTAAATGTCGTCCTTAGGTGTAAAAATGTTGAATTCATATGATATCGCCTCAATCTAATCAACAAATCAAAGTCTAAAATGATTTCCACACCAACAACGCCCAAAACTATCTGATGCTTTTACGAGACTTTTTCAGGACGTGC
Organism: Sambucus nigra; assembly: GCA_949130495.1. NCBI lineage: Eukaryota > Viridiplantae > Streptophyta > Magnoliopsida > Dipsacales > Adoxaceae > Sambucus > Sambucus nigra. The sequence goes on from OX422224.1 coordinate 383,520,750, forward strand.
AAACCCATTGATCTTCGACTAAACTCCCTCAAAACCCACATATATAATATTTCACTCAACACTTTTGTTTTGAAGAAATCAATGCTCATATGTAGCTAAGCACAAATGTTATTTAAATTTGGTCGGGTACTTTATATTTTTTCTTTTAAGTGTCTATAATCTTTTTGGCTCTTTTCTTTTTACAAATGATGGCTATTCACTAAAAGATCATTTTACTTTCGTAGTCCGAGCCATTGATTTTAAATTAACATAATTACCGGAGATATAATAATCAATTTTCCTAATCCGGGAAATGGTTCTTACAAGCACTACTTTCATTATCTCACTTTATCTCATTTGGTTCGTTTCAAAAACAGGATTGAGGTAAAAATATTTTGACCAACATGTGATAGATAAGTGCAATGGTCAAATATATCTGTCCATGTGTGCATTAAAGGAGACAATGAGTCAAACATGTAGAAAGTAATCGACTCATTACATCTCAATGACTCTAACACATTATAAAGCACAAAATGAAATGATGTTTCTCAAAACACTATCAAAAAGTCAGGTGGATAATGGAAGGATATTGTGACTTGAAAATCCTAAATGTCCGTCCATATATGGTGTAAAAAATACAAAACTCTTTTTGGGTTTTTTGAAAAATATATCAAAATGGAAAAGGATAAATACAATGGTAGTACACATTAATACTTAACATAAATATATGAACATGAAAAAACATCATATTCTAGTAAACAAGTCTAAGACTCAATCATTAGGTCTAGAGGTGTTCTCCAAAGGACATGACATCTTATGAAAAATAACCATCAAATCGTGTGAAGTTTTGACCAAATACTCAACTTACTCTCGCAAATGCTGAAAATCTCTCATGTGGTGCTCGAGAGCATATGGAGTAACATGTGTGGGAGTACGTGTGGGATCACATGTAGTAGAATATCATGGAAGATACCTATGAGACACACTACCCAACTTAAAACAAAATTCCCTAAGGTGTCCATGTTGCTTGCAATGAGAACAAACATACACAAGCTTAGAAATACATCTTCAAAACGTCTAGGATGCGCTTTCCTACGGGGAATCGGACACCTAGGTGGGTTAGGTTGAGAGCCATATGTATTGATCATAAACTCGGGAACCGATTTGGGTGCAACATGGGAAGTAGACGCACCGTTATAACCTATTCCTAGCCCAAAGTGGGACCGAGGAGTATCTTTCCAACCTTCTTAGATGTATCCTCTAAAGTGACCTTGAGATTCTAGGAACGTTCGAGATCTCTCTCGAGTTGGGATACATAGGCTTCAAGTTTATCACTAGTCTCTAATAAAGATTGAAGATCTCCCATAAGACTAGCCACAATGTTGATCAATTCACTCGTTTCCTGACTTAAGACGATCAACTGCTCACATAAAGAAACCTTCACCTTCTTGAGTCAACTCATTCATGCCTCACACACCCTCAAAATGTTTACTTATCTCTCCAAATTTAACACCTTAAGACTCAACTCTTTATTTAACTTTTTGGTTTTCAACGTCTCGGTGTATAAATCACTAAAAGCTTTTTGGAGATCCCCTTCTCCCTCACTTTCAATTTAATCCTCACACTCACTCGAATGGCCCAAAACATCATCGAGAATTCTCACATTTACATGTGTCCTCATCATCGTGGGATAAACTAGAAGTACTCATGTGACTAGCCATGAAAGCAATACACTTTTGATATAGTGATTCTCCCCCTGAATCAACAGACTCGATGTTACTATCGCTAAGAGTGGTCATATTAGAAACTTTTTTGCCCCTTCTCTTTATCATGGTGGGACACTCAAATGCCTTGTGCCCTTTTCCCTCGCACTCAAAACACCTTATATCTTCCTTTTTCTTCACTGCAATTCTTGACCTCATCTTTCTCTTTATTTCTTTCAAAAATCTTTTTATTGGAATAATTTTCTTTGGAAAATTTGAGAAACTTTTTTAAAAAAATCGTAAATAAGTCCAAGTCCTCGAAATTATGATCTCCCTCAAAATCAAACTCACAGATTTTCTCATTATTCTTTTTCTTAATTTAAGTCTTTAAAGCTACCCCTATATCCTTAGGCTTAATGGTTTTGGAAAACATGTTGATCTTATAAGTTTTAAGGTCTCCTACGAGTTCTTCTAACCTAAGTGTATCTAATATCCCCGATGAGTTCAAAACAGTGACCTTAAGAATAAATCGGGAAGGGAGTGACCTCAAAATCTTTTTCACAACTCTCGACTACTCTATTTTCTCACCCAAATTAAAACTAGTGTTAACGATGTCTGACAACCTAGCATAAAATTCATCAAAACTCTCGGACTCTAACATGGTGATGGTCTCAAACTGGGTGGTCAAATTTTAAAGCTTAGATGCCTTGACAGTGTTGGTACCCTCATGTGTCAACCAGATGATATCCCATGCTTCCTTCGATGTAGTGCACGTCATGTTTCATCAAAACTCATTAGGGGTGAAGGATCTAGAAATAGCACTAAGGTCTCGGGAGTTATAAGTACTCCACTGAACCTCGTTATCACTCTAGGAAGATACGAGTTTAGAACTCGTGACATTATCGACAGTGATCGTGGGAGGAGCCCACCTTCTTTCACAAACAAGCCAAACTCTTTCATCTATTGCCTTTAACGTGGATCTTATTCGGGATTTCTAATATGCATAGTTTAATCCATAAAAAATTAACATCCTATTATATAAGTTCTCCATCGAAAAATTACGATTTTTCAAAATAATTGATATCATAAAAAAATTTGCGGAAAAAGGATCTCACGATAATTTGGTGAAACCTGCTCTGATACCAATTTGTGAAGGGGTAAAAACTCGATATGAAATCAATTTGAGAGTGCTCAATATTTCAATGGCTTAAACTTATTTTAATTAACCCTAGAACATGCAACTATGTGATTCAAATCAAGTATGTAAAGAAATCATAATTTTAGGAAAAATCCTTAAAGGGAAAAATCTTTTATTTCACTATAATTTGTAAATCGCAACTTACAAATACAATAGAGAAATATAGCCGATCATTTCTCCAGCGGGCGACCCTCATTTTCTTCAACAATGAATTCCTGTAATAACTCACAAAGACTGCAGCCTTCATTCAGTAATGATTCCCACGAGAATCACAACAGCCTCAGCCCCCCGTCTACAGCAGTGACTACCCTCGGAATTCACAAGATCAGTCGTGAAGACATCTCTCCACAAGAGTAACTTAAATACGAAAGTGTTTTGGATTTAAAAGATGATTCACAAAAGTATATGAGAATTATTGTGTGAATCAAAAAGTGTTTTTGCCCTATAAAAAGTGAAGACTTAAAGCAGCAGTTCTACAGTTTTTGTAAATGCAAAGTCTTAATGAAAAAGCTGCACGAAATGGGGTTTATAAGTGGACATAATAATTGAGGCAGCATCAAAGTCATTCGAACTAGTTTGAAGGGTTGTTCGAACAAGATATGCATCTCGTTAAAAGCAAGCTTCAAACTAGATGGAAAAATGTAAGACAGTCATCCCTCTTTTGAACTTCGTTTGATAAATGCATCAAACAACCTTGTAATGAGATGCAGGTCATTCTAACGAGAAGTCAATCTCGTTTGAAGGAGACTTTCGAAAAAAAATATTTTTTAAGTCGAAAAACTGTTTGAAAACTGCCTTGTTTTGTAAAATAAAATAAAGTAAAATTATCCCAAATACTTTGTAAATTATCCACGAGAAACAAAATAACAGCTATACTGAACATACGTGAAGTCATGGAGCATGTTGAAGTTTTTTGATAATCGGATCTTTATTCTTGAAGTGTGAACGTGAAGTGCCATAATAGAAGTAACGCGATATGCCATACTCAATGTAAACTAGATTATATGGATAAGTCATAGATACTAGGGGCAATGACAGAAAATTTTCCCTTACAAAGAAATAATTGAAATTGGTTAAAATTCTGAAAACGATAAATCAAATTAAATGGATACAAATGTACTTTCGAGTAATGGACAATAAAAGAAATTTAATGTAAATTCAATAAAGTCCATGGGAGTGTTAATTAAAAATATCCGATAAAGGATAAAAAACGTGTGAATATGTTACCAAGAGTGGCATAAACCTAGATTTATATAGTAATGTGTTCTTGATGATATACTTTAAGGGTGATTAGGTTAAGTAGTATGAATAATTATCCTAAAACATTGTGTGTGAAAATGATAATTAGGTGATTTATTGATTTTTATAGAATAAAATCAGTTTTTAAGATTGTGATAAAGAAATTATTTTTCTTAAATTGATTAGGTTGAGTTAATGGAAAATAAAAAGTGTTATGCAAGTATTAATGGAACTGGTATAAAAAGGAGTTAATGTAATTTAACCAGAACACCTAAATGTTTTTATATAAAATAAAGTTTTTGCATATATGATTATATATATTACGTGTACATTTTAGTTATCGACATGTTCTAGCATCCCTTCTTTTTTACGCTTGTTTCTATATTGCATTTTATTAATAATCTCATTAGGAATTGGCTCACACCTTTCATTTGTTACGACATGATAAATGTGGTTTCGTATTTTAGAGCATTTTATAGGTAAGTGTTATTTATACTCTTATGTTACTAGCTCTGATTACATGAACCCTGAAGGGTCTACACTTATATATTGAGATATAATGCTTGAAAAGAAATTGCATGCTAAATAATAGAATTTTGATTAATAAAAAGGACTAAAAATATTATCAAGGATTATTTCATACCATTTCACGCTAACGCAATCGGACCAGTACAGACTGACCCACGGATGACCCACAAATCCAGGTCAGGGAATTACAAATTGTGGCAAAAACATCTTTGGGGAGGTAATTTTGTCTTTGCAATATTTTCACATGACCCGTGCACTGGGGATGCTCTTAGCTCCTTCATCTAGTGGGAAAAAAAGGAAAAATAATAATTATACTACTTTGCTTCACAAATTTAGTGGGCGAAAAATAAAAAAGGAAATGTCAAGAACTTTCTTTCTTTATTTATTTGAAAAGGTACTAAAAGTACCTTAATTTTTGTAAGTACATTTTTCAAAACATAATACATTACTATTTTATAGCATAACAAAAAAATATAAGTACTTTTAATAATAAACTTTGAAAGAAGGGAAAAGGGGGGAACAGGAGATGAAGTAAATAACATGTCTTTAAGGTTACATCAATACATATGACTTCCTTTTTTAAGTACATGATTCTTCAAAAATTTCTAAGACACTTTTACTTTCCAATGTTGTTTAAGACTAAAAGATTAAAAAAACTTTTTCTTATGTTGGAAAATCACACATAGTTGTTTAATTAAAATTTTATCATCAAATTGTCAATCATTTAGCTGTTTGTTGTAGGAATCGAAAGATTGGGGTATTAAAGGCACCTAAAAAATTATTCATAAATAATACAAAAAGTATAAAGAATATCAAAGAATATAAAGAATATTGTACATTATGTTTAAAAATTAGTGTTATGGTGTTATGAAATATTTGTGGCCAGATCCCACTATTGTTATTGATCGAAAGTTTTTAAATAGAAAAGTGAAATAGAATTTGGTAATACGATAATTGGTACATCTCAAATCACATGTCTAACAAAAAACTCCACCAATAAATTTGAGATTTATACATGATACATATTTACGAACATACCATCCGTTGTTATGGTGTTTGGATCGATTACTGTTCATAGGTTGTTCACTGTTTATACGCATGGGTACTTTTCATATGCGGGGTACTTTTCATACGCATTTTATTGTTAACTTTTACTCCTTATTTAAAGAGGTTTTCAGCTATTGTTCATAATAAACAAAAAGAAGAGAATAAACAGTGAGAGATTTAGGGTTTTGAACTTAATTCCTAAAGTGAGATTTGGTTGTATTTGGGGTATGGGTTGAGACTGAGTACAACTCTCAGATAATCCTTCCATTGTAATTAATTTTTTCAAATAATGGAATTGCTCTCTCTCTCTCTCATTGATATATGCAAGTTAATATTGCAGAACCAAGTAAAATATCTTGTGTTCATCTTGTTAATTTGTGTTTGTTTATATTTCTATCAATCTTGCATATATAATTTGTCACCAATAATAGTAGGGAATGAGTGTCTTGACATGCCACCAAGGCATTCAATGTTATGGACTTAAAATATTTCTTAAAATAAATGCAACGGAAATACATTCACATGGTCATGAATCGTAAACTATTGAAAAAATGGAATTACGTCATCAGAGCTTTCTAAAAGGGAACTTCGTATACATTAAAGTATGAACGGATTATAACTTATGCCAAAATTAAAAACTTATTACTAAAGAGCCAAACATGCTCTATCTCCTAAAAAAAAACGTTATACTTAAAAGTATAACAAAAGATCTCCTTAAGCTAGATCTTCAATATAGTAGTTCTACACTCCATCCTCCAGTCTAATTATTTCCTGAAAAATCGTTATTTATACAACGTCAGCAAAAAGTTGAATAAGATTTAATCTCCCGACATTCCAAGGTTTTCAGAAAATAGATACCTATTCAAGTCAAAAGATAAGGCATATACATATATGGATAGGAACTTGCAGTAAATAGATATATATTTTGAAATGATAGTATATATATATATATATATATATCACAATTGGATAGCTCAGAATAAGAAGAATGCAACAAATAAAATGTGATAACTTTTTCTTTCAATCATGTCATTTTAATGGCCAAGTACACTCCAATACCGTGTTCTTCTATCGTATTATACCCCGGTATTTGAGGGTCAATCGAAAATGTTCATCACAACGCCTTATTTAGGGCACACCAGCGATAACCCAGCTGGGAAGATCAGTCAATAAAGAGGTCTCTTAGGCCAAATCTTATTTTCAATATTCAATATCATTTTCAATACTCATGTTAATTGGTATGTCTATATAGACAAATATAAACATATCACAATGAATCAATCATCGGTATCAGATGTATTTTGAGAATAAAAGCAATTCACAAAATACATAGTTTGCATAATATCATATAATTGAAATGTGCAAGAAATGACATAGAGTACTCATAAATATAAACATAGAGGCTCGAAAATATAGATATTGAGTCTTGGATCACACGTTAATCTAATAAATATAATAAAGGTTTAATTACGTATTCTAAATAAAGCCCAATTCTAAATATTGTGTTTTAATCCTAAAATATCTTGCTGAAAAAGGTTATTAAAACCATTTTCTCAATTTTTAATATTCATTCATCGTATTTAAAGAATTCAATTCATAGTTCTTCCTAATCAGTCGGTTCCCAGTAGAGATGGAGGGTCACAGGGGCACCACTTAAATACCATCTCATCTAGACAGAACATTTCCGAATTTATTCCCAGTAGAGATGGAGGGTCACAAGGGCACCACTTAAATACCATCTCAACTAGACAGAATTTCACCGGGACTGACTTTGGAATTACTTAAAAGAGACTCCATAATAACGAGAAATTGCTTACAAAAATCATTTTAAAAAGCGTATATATATATTTTTCAAACAAGTTGACATATTTTGAAAATAAAATCAATTTAGATTGTTTCCAAATTTTAAGTTTTGATTAGTAAAGTTTTAGTGTATTTTACAAGCATAACTACTAAGTAAAGCTATAAAATACGAAATTAAAACTACAAAAATGCATTATATCATTTAAATAAAATCATACCTGCAAAATGAATTCTTTCTTCTAAATTATAGAACTCCTTCTTAAGATATTTCCCAAGCTTTCTATCACTCTTTCTTACTATAATTCTTAAGGAATTGGTGTGAGTTTCAAATGAACCCTAAGGCCCTATTTATAGGTTTCCAAAAGTATTACGGTGTTGACATGTGTCTAGGTGATTAATCATTTACGATGGCAAGTCATCGTTTGGGTGTCGCATTCTGGGGTGGTCTTGCAGTCTTAATATCACCAAATGATGAGAAGTGTTTTAGCTTTCTCTCTGAAGACGACATGTGTGGAAAGGTGATAAGGGTATAAGGGTCATTTCACACATGAAGGGTATTTTGGTAATTTCATACTATATATTTTCAATATTTCTTAGAGGTCCTTGAAAATATTTTATTTACAAAATGGCCCTTTTTATATTTTTATTTTAGTACCTAAAGTTTCATAAAATTATATTTTCTACCCCAAAACTTATTATATACCTTAAGATTTGTCATAAGACTTCTATTTGATCTTATTTACAATTGATTCATCATATTTAAAAATGGGGCTTGTTATATTGATAGGCAATAACACCACATATCTAATAATACAACATTTATAAGATAGTAAGTAACACATGAGTGTAAAAATAAACTATATATATATGAGCACATAAAAGTGGGGTTATTACATCCTACCCTCCTTATAAAAAGTTTGGTCCCCAAACTTGACTCATATTAATTTACAAACAAGTATGGATATCTCTCATTTATTTCATCTTCTCGCTCCCACGTTGCTTCTTCAAGTGAATAATTTCGCCATAATACTTTGACTAGTGGAATTATCTTGGTCCGTAATATTTGATCTTTATGGTCCAAAATTTCTACCGGATGCTCAATGTATGACAAATATTCTCTAACTTGAAGAGGTTCGGGACTTAAGATATGTGTTGGATCTGGGACATATTTCTTTATCATTGATATGTGAAACACATTATGTACACTAGAGAGTTCAGGTGGTAAGGCTATTTTATACGCAACAGCTCCTATCTTTTCAAGGATTTCAAAAGGTCCTATGTATCTTGGGCTCAACTTCCCTTTCTTCCTGAATCGTATTACTCCCTTTGTAGGCGATATGTGCAAGAACACATAATATCCTTTTTGAAATTCTAACTGTCGGTGTCGATTGTCAAAATAACTCTTTTGACGGCTTTGAGCGATTCAAAGTCGGTCTTGTATCAATTTCACTTTCTCTGTTGTGATCTGAATCAATTCTGGTCCCAATAATTTTATTTCCCCAACTTCTACCCAATATGTCGGGGAACGACACCTTATACCATAGAGTCCCTCATACGGAGCCATTTGAATACTTGCTTGATAACTATTATTATATGCAAATTCCACTAACGGTAAATAATCATCCTAATTCCCCTTCAAATCAAGTACACATTCCCTAAGCATATCCTCTAAGGTTTGAATGGTTCTCTCAGATTGTCCATCTGTTTGAGGATGAAAAGCGATGCTGAAATTTAATTTTGTTCTCTTGGCTTCTTGTAGGCTTTTCCAAAAGCGAGAAACAAATCTAGGGTCACGATCAGAAAATTTTGAAATTGGGCTTCCATGAAGCCTAATAATTTCCCCTACATATAACTTGGTTAACTTTTCTAATGAATGGGTAATCTTAATGGCAAGAAAATGAGCAGATTTAGTTAACCTATCAATAATTATCCAAATAGAATCATTACAATTTGAACTCTTTGGTAAACCTGTCACAAAATCCATGGTAATATGTTCCCATTTCCATTCAGGGATATGTAGAGGTTGTAATAATCCTGATGTTCAGCTTTTACTTGTTGACAAACCAAACAGTGAGATATAAATTCTGTTATCTCCCTTTTCATATTGTTCCACTAAAACACTTTTCGAAGATCTTTATACATCTTGGTATTTCCAACTGAAACGTAAATCTCGAGCAATGAGTTTCTTCCAAAATTTGCCTCTTTAGTTGGGCATCACGTAGAACACACACTCTATTTCCAAACCTCAATATATCATCCCATATCGCAAATTCAAATCTCTTCCCTTCAATAACCTCTTCTCTTATCTTCTTCAGTTGTGGGTCATTTATTTGTGCAATTTTGATCCTTTCCATCAACGTGGGTTATACTTGTAAGGTTGCGATTACTCCTCCTTTGCTATAAATACGTACATCTATTTCCATACTTATCAAATTCGCTAATAAAGGTTCTTGATTTGTAATGAGACATGCTAAATTTATTGTAGACTTCCTACTTAAATCATCAGCTACTACATTTGCTTTCCCTGGGTGATAATCAATATTTAAATCATAATCCTTCATCAATTCTAACCACCTCCTTTGTCTCATGTTCAATTCTTTCTGAGTAAATATACGTTTCAAACTCTTATGATTGGTATAAATCTCACAAGTCTCACCATATAAATAGTGTCTCTAAATATTAAGAGCAAAAATTCCAGCAGCTAATTCTAAGTCATGGGTTGGATAATACTGTTCATGTGATTTTAATTGTCTCGAGGCATAAGCTACTACTTTTCCATTTTGCATTAGCACACATCCCAAACCATTTTTTCAAGCATCACTATAAATCATCAATCCTCCTATCCCTGAAAGAATAGTCAAAATTGGGGCAGTTACTAATTGATTCCTAAGTTCTTGAAAACTATTCTCATTTTCCTCAGACCATTCATATTTTACCTTCTTTTGTGTTAACCTAGATAGAGGTTTGTCAATACTAGAAAATCCTTCAACAAATCTTCGATAATAACCTGCTAATCTAAGGAAATTACGAATCTCTGTTACATTAGTTGGTCAAGGCCAATCTAGTATAGCCTCGATATTTTGAGGGTCAACCGACAGTCCCTCTTTGGAAATGACATGTCCTAGAAAAGAAACACTAGGCAACCAAAACTCACACTTCTTTAATTTTGCATATAATTTCTCCTTCCTAAGGATTTGTAATACTATCTCTAAATGCTTCTCATGTTCTTCAACACTCTTGGAATAAATAAGGATGTAATTAATGAAAACAACCACACATTGATCCAAATATTTCCTAAACACTCTATTCATCATATCCATAAAAATGGCTGGTGCATTAGTAAGTCCAAATGGCATCAAAATAAATTCATAGTGACCATATCTAGTACGAAAAGTTGATTTCGAAATATTATCTTCCTTAATCTTCAATTGGTGATATCCTAACCTAAGGTCAATCTTAGAAAATACTTGCGCACCTTGTAGTTGGTCAAAGAAATCATCTATACGAGGTAGGGGGTATTTATTCATAATGGTTACCTTGTTCAATTCACGATAATCTATACATAACATCATCATCCCATCCTTCTTTTTAATAAATAACACTGGAGCACCCCAAGGGGATATACTTGGTCTAATAAAACCCTTGTCTAACAGATCTTGTAATTTAAATTTTAATTCCCTTAATTCTAAAGGTACCATGTGATAAGGTGATTTTGAGATTGGTATAGCTCCAGGAAGAAGGTCAATCGTAAACTCTATTTCTCTACTAGGAGGTAGACTCGGTAAATCATCCGGAAAAAAATCTGGAAAATGCTTAGTTATAGGGACCTCTTCTAAACTAGGATCCTTCATTTGCAAATCAATAACACTTGCAAGAAATACTTGACATCCTTTCTTAACAAAACTATAGGCTTGCATTGCAGAGACAATACACATGAGAGATAGGACGCCAGTTCCTTCAAAACTGAATTTTGGTTGCTTATGAATTTGGAAAGTAACTCTCGTCTCAAAACAGTCTACATTAGCATGATATGATGCTAACCAATCCATCCCCAAAATGACTTCAAAATCTCTTATGTCTAAAACTATCAAATCGATAAATAGTTTATGACTACTGACATCTATAGGGCAAGATTTATATACTAATGTACCCGTTAATAAATCACCAGAAGGAGTAGAAACGTGTATATTATGATTCAAGGATTCGGGAATATTAGGAAAGTGATTAACAAAACGTAAAGACGCAAATAAATGGGTAGAACCAGGATCTATTAAAACTTGAGAAGGTTGTGCACATATAAAAAAGTATACCTGACACTACTGCATTAGAAGCCTTTGCATCAGAAAGATTAGAAATTCTACATTGTCTGCCATGATCTTTATTGTCATTAAAAGTCTTTGTTGGCGCCTTCCCTTTGTTAGGGCAATCTCTCATTTTATACCCCTTTTGGCCACACCCAAAGCAATTTCCTGTTTCCAGGTAACATGGTTGGCCTCTATGAATATTACCACATTGTTGGCATCTATCGACATTAAAGGGTTTGTTCACAAAAGGTCGCCCTGTATTGGGTATAGTCCTAAAGGGTTTATTATTGGGGTTCCTTCCTCTTTGTTACCCAAACTTCCTCTTCCCTTCTCTAATCTGATTATATTCTTCATTGTCCTTCTCAACTATCGTTTCTCTAGTCACCACGTCAGTATATGATGTCAACTTCAGGATGGAAATTCGACTACGAATATTCAACCTTAACCCATGTTCAAACTTCTTGGCCTTTAAAGTATCGGTTATCATAACATGAGGTGCATAACGGAATAACTCGGTAAACTTTGCCTCGGATTGACTAACGTCATACTTCCTTGAACTAAACTCATGAAGTCGGCTGCTTTTTGGTCTTGTACCGTTTCAGGAAAGTATTTCTCATAGAATATCACTAGGAAATCATTCCAACCTATGGGATTATACCTTTCCTCGTATATTATCTTAGTCATTCTCCACCAATGTTCGGCTTCACCTTCTAACATAAACGTTCCAAATGATACTCTTTGTTCATCAGTACACTTAAGAACATTGAGTATCTTTTCTATTTGCATCACCCAACTTTATGCTTTAGTGGGGTTAGGAGTACCTTTAAAAGATGGAGGAATCAACTTCTTAAACTGTTCAATAGTACATTTACTTAGTTCAGGATTCCTTGGTACTCCATTATTTACCTGATGCTCCACAATATTTTCTAGACTTTCGATCGCCTTGTATGCACCTTCCAGTCCTTCAATACTCGAATCACTAGTTCCCATAGATGATCTTCTCTTGGTCATTTTCTACAGTCATGGCAAAATGTAAGATCTACTATACTATATCAAGATTGAAAACTAAAATACCAGTTATAAATAATATAACACATAGTGAGGGTTATCACATAAATCAGATATTTAATACTACCTCCTAAGGATGTAAACACGAAATCTATAACGTTCAAAACCTATGTTCAGTAGTCAATGGGTTCATAACCTACGCTCTGATACCACCTCTGTCACGACCCCAACCCAATAGTAGTAGGGAATGAGTGTCTTGACATGCCACCAAGGCATTCAATGTTATGGACTTAAAATATTTCTTAAAATAAATGCAACGAAAATACATTCATATGGTCATGAATCGTAAACTATTGAAAAAATGGAATTACGCCATCAGAGCTTTCTAAAAGGTAACTTCCTATATATTAAAGTATGAACGTATTACAACTTATGCCAAAATTAAAAACTTATTACTAAAGAGCCAAACATGCTCTATCTCCTAAAAACAAACGTTATATTTAAAATTATAACAAAAGAGCTCCTTAAGCTAGATCTTCAACATAGTCCTTCTACTCTCCATCCTCCAGTCTAATCATTTCCTAAAAAGTCGTTATTTATACAACGTCAGCTAAAAGCTGAATAAGATTTAATCTCCCGACATTCCAAGGTTTTCAGACAATAGATACCTATTCAAGTCAAAAGATAAGGCATATACATATATGGATAGGAACTTGCAGTAAATAGATATATATTTTGAAATGATAGTATATATATCACAATTGGATAGCTCAGAATAAGAAGAATGCAACAAATCAAATGTGATATCTTTTACTTTCAATCATATCATTTTAATGGCCAAGTACACTCTAATATCGTGTTCTTCTACCGTATTATACCCCGGTAGTTGAGGGTCAATCGAACATGTTCGTCATAATGCCTTATTTAGGGCACACCAGCGATAACCCAGCTGGGAAGGTCAGTCAGTAAAGAGGTCTCTTAGGCCAAATCTTATTTTCAATATTCAATATCATTTTCAATACTCATGTTAATCGGTATGTCTATATGGACAAATATAAACATATCACAATGAATCAATCATCGGTATCAGATGCATTTTGAGAATAAAAGCAGTTCACAAAATACATAGTTTGCATAATATCATATAATTGAAATGTGCAAGAAATGACATAGAGTACTCAAATAAAATAGAGGCTCGAAAATATAGATATTGAGTCTTGGATCACACGTTAATCTAATAAATATAATAAAGGTTTAATTACGTATTCTAAATAAAGCCTAATTCTAAATATTGTGTTTTAATCCTAAAATATCTTGCTGAAAAAGGTTATTAAAACCATTTTCTCAATTTGTAATATTCATTCATCGTATTTAAAGAATTCAATTCATAGTTCTTCCTAACCAGTCGGTTCCCAGTAGAGATGGAGGGTCACAAGGGCACCACTTAAATACCTTCGCATCTAGATAGAATATTTTCGGATTTATTCCCAGTAGAGATGAAGGTCACAGGGGCACCACTTAAATACCATCTCAACTAGACAGAATTTCACCGGGACTGACTTTGGAATTACTTAAATGAGATTCCATAATAACGAGCAATTGCTTACAAAAATCATTTTAAAAAGCGTATATATATATATATTTTTTTCAAACAAGTTGACATATTTTGAAAATAAAATCAATTTAGATTGTTTCCAAATTTTAAGTTTTGATTAGAAAAGTCTTTAGTGTATTTTACCAGCATAACTACTAAGTAAAGCTATAAAATACGAAATTAAAACTACAAAAATGCATTATAACATTTAAATAAAATCATACCTATGAAATGAATTCTTTCTTCAAAATTATAGATTTCCTTCTTAAGATATTTCCCAAGATTTCTATCACTCTTTCTTACTATAATTCTCAAGAAATTGGTGTGAGTTTCAGATGAACCCTAAGGCCCTATTTATAGGTTTCCAAAAGTATTACGGTGTTGACATGTGTCTAGGTGATCAAGCATTTACGGTGGCAAGTCATCGTTTGGGTGTCGCATTCTGGGGTGGTCTTGCAGTCTTAACATCACCAAATGATGAGAAGTGTTTTAGCTTTCTCTCTGAAGACGACATGTGTAAGGTGGAGATGACCAGCGTATATATATATTTTTCATACAAGTTGACATATTTTGAAAATAAAATTAATTTAGATTGTTTCCAAATTTTAAGTTTTGATTAGTAAAGTCTTTAGTGTATTTTACCAGCATAACTACTAAGTAAAGCTATAAAATATGAAATTAAAACTACAAAAATGCATTATAACATTTAAATAAAATCACACCTACGAAATGAATTCTTTGTTCAAAATTATTGAACTCCTTCTTAAGATATTTCCCAAGATTTCTATTACTCTTTCTTACTATAATTCTCAAGAAATTGGTGTGAGTTTCAAATGAACCCTAAGGCCCTATTTATAGGTTTCCAAAAGTATTACGGTGTTGACATGTGTCTAGGTGATCAAGAATTTATGGTGGCAAGTCATCGTTTGGGTGTCGCATTCTGGGGTGGTCTTGCAGTCTTAACATCACCAAATGATGAGAAGTGTTTTAGCTTTCTCTCTGAAGACGACATGTGTGGAAAGGTGATAAGGGTATAAGGGTCATTTCACACATGAAGGGTATTTTGGTAATTTCATACTATATATTTTCAATATTTCTTAGAGGTCCTTGAAAATATTTTATTTACAAAATGGCCTTTTTTTATATTTTTATTTTAGTCCCTAAAGTTTCATAAAATTATATTTTCTACCCCAAAACTTATTATATACCTTAAGATATGTCATAAGACTTCGATTTGATCCTATTTACGATTGATTCTTCATATTTAAAAATGGGGTTTGTTATATTGATAGCCAATAACACCACATATCTAATAATACAACATTTATAAGATAGTAAGTAACACATGAGTGTAAAAACAAACTATATACATATGAGCACATAAAAGTGGGGTCATTACATATTTCCTTGTGTTTGGTTGGGTGTGGTGCCTTTTGGCACAACAATTGGTATCAGAACTTTGATGGACACTTGGTATTTGATAAAAGTCATAAGTAAGACCTTGGTATTAAAACCACTCGTGTTTGGAGATCTTGGGTTTGTTGTTTAACTCAACTTTGTACGAAAATATAAAATCACTTTGGAAGATGGACTGTTTTGATGAAAGTGGTAGCTTCACTCTAGGGCAAGGTTGAGTGAAGGATCTCCTCGTTCAACTAGGATTAATGAGAGAGTTGAAGGGTAAGAGTGGAAAGGCAGGGAAGATGATGGATGGTGATTGGAAAGATATAGACTCAAGGTATATGATTATTATCCGACTATCTATCAGTGATAATATTATCAATAATATCAATGATGAGGACACGATTCCAATGTTGTGGAAAAGCTAGAGAAGCTCTATTTAGCGAAAAGTCTCACGAGAAAGCTCAATCTCAAATGGGAGATTTACCAGTTGAAGATGGAGGGGGGGGGGGGAATATCATAGATAACATGAATGTATTTCATGGGATTGTGGATCAACTAAAAAAGGTCGATTTAAATGTAGAGGAGGAAGATCAGACTTTGTTGAATCTTACCTCTCTTTCAGATTCGTACTAGAACATTTCCACCATCATTTTCTATGGTAGAGATACAGTTAAAATGGATTAGGTGGAGTTAAACTTATTATTCTATGGTAAGAGGAAGTCTTCGAGGGTTGGGAGTTCGGTCTCGGGTTTGTATGCTCATGATGGGAATCGGGGAAGGAGTACTAACCGGGGATCTAGTGAAGATAGTAGTAGTTATAGATAAAGGGGTGGTGAAAAATCTTAACAATGATACAAATTCAAGGAGTGGGGTCATATAAATTGGTATTGTCCTTTGAATAAGGATATATGGGGCTCCATGAGTGCACCGGTGACATATGCGGAGGATGAAGATTTTGGAAAGTCCCTTACACTTTCCAAAGGTAACTCTCTTTCTCAAAGTGAATGGATAATGGATTCAGGTTCTTCAAATCAATGTTTGTTCCAAGAGAGAGTATTTTAAGATATTACAAGATAAGAAGAAGGGTTTCTTGACTTTGCCTAACAACAAGTGAAAGGAATGGGAACGGTGAAAATCAAAATGTCCAATGGGGTGGAGCGTATTTGGAGGGTGTCAACTATTCCCCAAAGTTATAAACAAACTTGATATCCATTAGCCAATTGTATTTCAAGGGTGGTCATGTGTCGGTAGTAGGTGGAGTCTTGAAAACCACATGTGGTTATATGATCATAGTAAAGGGATAAAAGAGAGGAGGTTTGTATCGTCTGGAATAGACCTCAAAGAAAATGGGGAAGCGGTGTACACAAGTTATTGGGCACTTGAGGCATGTCTCGTTTATGGATAGAAAGGAGACATTGGTTGTAAGTTTTTCGGCGGCAGACGATGGTAGGAGAAAAATTCCTACTAAGGGAGAGGATAGCTTGGGGTCCCTCTCCAGGGTCACCGAATGATTATGACTAGAATAGTTACACATATGTATTAACCGTTGATGAATAAATAAGTGTTAGGATTGTGTTTGATTCAAGGTGTGCATAACCAATACAATTAAGGCCAATGGGTGATTCTTGCATCTTAGAAAATGGTGGTTCATTTGGTGGGTGGCAAACGGAGAGATTCGGGTGAGGGGAATTATCATTAGGTGGACTATCGATAGTGGTTTGTGGTATTTCTCACCAAGGTGAAGATTTGTGGAGTTTGGCTTCAATTTTTGTGGGTACTGTTCATATGCGGTTACTTTTCATGCGCGAGGGATACTATTAAGATGCGAGGCTACTGTTCATACGCGGTTCACTATTTATATGCGGGGTAGTGTTCATACGCGATTTAACTTTTACTCCTTATTTAAGGAGGGTTTCAGCCATCGTATAAAACAAACATAGAGAAGAGAAAAAAACGAGTGAGAATTTAAAGTTCTAAACTCGATTGCTAATGTCACGACCCCGACCCAAAAATAGTAGGAAACGAGTGTCTTGACATACCACGAAGGGATTCAATATTCAGGCCATAAAATTTTTCTTTTAAAATATATGTAGCGGAAATACAATCACATGGTTATGAATCGTAAAATATTGAAAGTGAAAGAATTACATCATCGGATATTTCTAAAGGAAACTTCATTTATACTAAAATATCAACGAGTTACAACTTGATACAAAATTTAAAACCTTTTAATTAAAGAGCCAAACATGCTCTATCTAATAAAATAAACTTCTACTTAATGTGACAAAAAGAGCTTTAAAAGCTAAATCTTCAACATAGTCCTTTTACGTTCCATCCACGAGCATAATTATTTCCTGAAAAATGGTTATTTATACAACATCAGCTAAAAGTCGAATGAGATTCAATCTCCAAAAATTCTAAGATTTTTCAGAAAATTGATACTTCTTCAAATCAAAAGAGATGGCATATACATATTTGGATAGGAACTTGCATTAATATATATAAGGTAACTGACACTTTATATTTTCATAAATAACTAGTTTAGAACATAACAGATAAAACAATTGAGCAATATATTAATTCTTCAATTTTAGCAGCCTTGTACGCTCTAATACCTAGTGTTCCCAAATGTTTTCACCCGGCAACATCCCAGACAGAGAATCATGATTTCTGTAACAACGCCTTGTTTATGGCACACCAGCGATAAACCAACTGAGAAGGTACCACCCAAATATTTCCATCCAGTAGTCAAGGCCAACATACTAAGAGAGTTTCCATAGGCCGAATTAATAATTTCAGAATTCAAATCAGATGTTTATACCAAGAGATATAGGCATATAACAAACGATGGAATCATCAGTATCAGGTGCATTTTGAAAATAAAAGCAGTTCATAAAATATATATAGTTTGCATAATATAATATAATCAGAATACACAAGAAATGGCATAGAGTACTCACCTAAAATAGAGGCTCGAAAATACAGATATTGAGTCCTGGATCACACGTTAATCTAATAAATACAATAAAGGTTTAATTATGTATTCCAAATAAAGCCCAATTAAAAATATTGTGTTTTAATCCTAAAATAACTTGTTGTAAAAGGTTACTATAACCATTTTCTCAATTTTTATTATTTATTCATCGTATTTAAAGAATTCAATTCATAGTTCTTCCTAATCAGTCGGTTCCCAGTAGCGATGGAGGGTCACAGGGGCACCATTTAAATACTATCTCATCTAGATAGACCATTTCCGGATTTACTCCCAGTAGAGATGGAGGGTCACTGGGGCACCACTTAAATACCATCTAAACTAGACAGAATTTTACCGGGACTGACTTTGGAATTACTCAAATGAGATTCCATAATAACGAGCAATTACTTACAAAAATCATTTTTAAAAGCGTATATATATTTTCAAACAAACTTACATATTTTGAAAATAAAATCAATTTAGATTGTTTTCAAATTTTAAGTTTTCATTAGTGGAGCCTTTAGTATATTTTATCAGTCTAACTACTAAGTAAAACTATAAAACACGAAATTTAAGCTATAAAAATGCATTACAACATTTAAATAAAATCATACCTATGAAACAAATTCTTTCTTCAAAATTATAGAACTCCTTCTTAAGATATTTCTCAAGATTTATATCAGTCTTTCTTACTATAATTCTCAAGGAATTGGTGTGAGTTATAAATGATTCCAAAGGCCCTATATATAGGATTCTATGGATATTACGGTGTTGACATGTATCTAGTGACTAGGCTTTTTGAAGTGGTGATTCAACGTCGAGGTGTCGCATTTTGGAGTGGTATTGCAGTGTTAATATCACCAAATGATGACAAGTGTTTTAGCTTTCTCTCTGAAGACGACACGTGTAAGGTGGAGGTGTCAAGCGTGAGGCGCAAAAGTGTTAAGGGTATACGAGTAATTTTACACGTGAAGGGTATTTTTATCATTTCACAATAAGTTATTTTCTAAATTTTCTTAGTAGTCCCTTAACATATTTTATTTACAAAATGGCACTTTTTATATTTTTATTTTAGTCCCTAAATTTTCATAAAACTATATTTTCTACCCCAAAACTTATTATTTACCTTATGGTATGTCATAAGACTTTGATTTGATCCAATTTATAGTTGATTCTTCATATTTAAAAATGAGGTTTGTTATATTGATAGCCAATAATACCACATATCTAATAATACAACATTTATAAGATAATAAGTAACACATAAGTGAAAAAAATAAACTATATATATGAGCATATAAAAGTGGGGTCATTACATCCTACCCTCTTTATAAAAAGTTTGGTCCCCAAACTTGACTCATATTAATTTAAAAACAAGTATGGATATCTGTCCTTTATTTCATCTTCCCGCTCCCATGTTGCTTCTTCAACTGAATGATTACGCCATAATACTTTGACTAGTGGAATTACCTTAGTTCATAATATTTTATCTTTGTGGTCTAAAATTTCTACCGGATGCTCAATGTATGACAAATCTTCACAAACTTGAAGAGTTTCGTGACTTAAGATATGTGTTGGATCTGGGACATATTTCTTTATCATTGATACGTGAAACACATTATGTACACTAGAGAGTTCATGTAGTAAGGCTATTTTATAGGCAATAGTACCTATCCTTTCAAGGATTTAAAAAGGTCCTATGTATCTTGGGCTCAACTTCCCTTTCTTCCCAAATCGTATTACTCCCTTTGCAGGCGACACTCGCAAGAACACATAATCTCCTCTTTGAAATTCTAAATGTCGGTGTCGATTGTCAACATAACTCTTTTGACAGCTTTGAGCGATTCGAAGTCAGTCTTGCATCAATTTCACCTTCTCTGTTGTGATCTGAATTAATTCTGGTTCCAATAATTTTATTTCCCCAACTTCTACCCAATATGTCGGGGAACGACACCTTATACCATAGAGTCCCTCATACGGAGCCATTTGAATACTTGCTTGATAACTATTATTATATGCAAATTCCACTAACGGTAAATGATCATCCCAATTCCCTTTCAAATCAAGTGCACATGCCCTAAGAACATCCTTAAAGGTTTGAATGGTTCTCTCTGATTGTCCATCCATTTGAGGATGAAAAGCGGTGCTGAAATTCAATTTTGTTCCCATGGAGACTTGTAGGGTTTTCCAAAAGCGAGACACAAATCTAGGGTCACGGTCAGAAACAATTGAAATTAGGGTTCCATGAAGCCTAATAATTTCCCGCACATACAACTTGGATAACTTTTCTACATAGTGGGTAATATTAATGGCAAGAAAATGAGCAGATTTAGTTAGCATGTCAATAATTACCCAAATAGAATCAACATTATTTGAACTCCTTGCTAAAACTGTCATAAAATCCATAGTGATATGTTCACATTTCCACTCAGGGATAGTTAGGGTTGTAGTAATCCTGATGGTTTCTTATGTTCAGCTTTTACTTGTTGACAGACCAAACACTAAGATACAAATTCCACTATCTCCCTTTTCATGTTATTCCACCTAAATACTTCTCGAAAATCTCAATACATCGTGGTATTTTCGGGATGAAACGTGAATCTCGAGTAATGATTTTCCTCCAAAATTTGCCTCTTCAGTTGGGCATCACGTGGAACACACACTCTATTTCCAAACCTCAATATATCATCTTGTATCGCAAATTCCATTCTCTTCCCTTCAATAACCTATTCTCTAATCTTCTTCAGTTGTGGGTCATTTACTTGTGAAATTTTGATCATTTCCATCAATATGGGTTGTACTTGTAAGTTTACAATTATTCCACCTTTATTATAAATACGAACATCTATTTCCATACTTTTTAAATCCTTCAATAGAGCCTCCTGGTTTGTAATAAGACATGATAAATTTCGTGTAGACTTCCTACTCAAAGCGTCAGCTACTACATTAGCTTTCCCTTGGTGATAATGAATATTTAAATCATAATCCTTCATCAATTCTAACCACCTCCCCTGTCTCATGTTCAATTTTTTCTGAGTAAATATATATTTCAAACTCTTATAATCGGTATAAATCTCACAAGTCTCACCATATAAATAGTGTCTCAAGATCGTAGGAGCAAAAATTAATATTGTTAATTCTGGTTCAAGGGTTGGATAATTCTGCTTATATGGTTTTAACTGTCTTGAGGCATAAGCAACTACTTTTCTATTTTTCATTAACACACATCCCAAACAATTTTAAGAAGCATCACTATAAATCACCAATCCTTTCGTACCCGGATGAATAATCAAAATTAGGGCAGTCACTAATCGATTCTTAAGTTCTTGAAAACTTTTCACGACTTCCTCAAACCATTCATATTTTACCTTCTTTTGTGTTAACCTATATAGAGGTTTGGAAATACTAGAAAATCCTTCAACAAATCTTCTATAATAACCTGTTAATCCAAGGAAACTACAAATCTTCATCACATTAGTTGGTCTAGGCCAATCTAGTATAGCCTCGATCTTTTGAGGGTCAACCGACAGTCCCTCCTTGGAAATGACATAACCTAGAAAAGAAATGTCAGGCAACCAAAACTCACACTTCTTTAATTTCACATATAATTTCTCTTTTCTAAAGATTTGTAATACTATCAATAAATGCTTCTCAAGTTCTTCAATACTATTGGAATAAATACGGATGTCATCAATAAAAATAACCACACATTGATCCAAATATTTCCAAAACACTCTATTCATCATATCCATAAAAGCGGTTGGTGAATTAGTTAGTCCAAATGGCATTACAAGAAATTCATAGTGTCCATATCTAGTACGAAAAGTTGATTTCGAAATATCATCATCCTTAATCTTTAATTGATGATAGCCTGACCTAAAGGCCAATCTTAGAAAATACTTGCGCAGTTTATAGTTGGTTAAACAAATCACCTATACGAGGTAGGGGTATTTATTCTTAATGGTTACCTTGTTCAGTTCACGATAATCTATACGTAACCTCATCGTCCCATCCTTCTTTTTAACAAATAATACTGAAGCACCCCAAGGCGATATACTTGGTCTGATAAAACCCTTGTCTAAAAGGTCTTCTAATTAAACTTTTAACTCTCTTAATTATAAATGCGCCATACGATATGGTGGTTTTGAGATTGGTATAGTTACAGGAATAAGGTCAATGGTAAATTCTATTTCTCTATTGGGAGGTAGACCGAGTAAATTATCAGGGAAAACATCCATAAATTTCTTAGCAATAGGAATATCTTCTAATCTAGCCTCTATCGTCTTCAAACTAGTAACAGTTGCAAGAAATCCTTGACATACCTTCTTAAGAAAATTATAGGCTTGCATTGCAGAAATAATACACATCGGAGATATGATGCCAGGTACTTCAAAACTAAATTTTAGTTGGTGAGGAATTTGAAAAGTAACACTCTTCTCAAAACAGTCTACCTTAGCATGATATGATGCTAACCAGTCCATCCCAAAGTGACTTTAAAATTTCTAATGTTTAAAACTATCAAATCAACAAATAGTTCGTGACTATCAATATCTATGGGGCAAGCCTTGTATACTAATTTACCCATCAGTAAATCACCGGAAGGAGTAGAAATGTGTATATTATGATTCATGGGTTCAGGCAATTTATGAAAGCAATTTAATACACGTATATATACAAATGAATGGGTGGAACCAGGATCTATCAAAGCTTGAAAAGGTTGTGCACATATAGAAAATGAACCTAACACTATTACATTAGAAGCTTGGGTATTAGAAAGTGCAAAAACTCTACCCTGTGTGGCTTGATCCTTCTTTTCACTTGAAGGATTTATCGGAACCCTTGTTGGGTTTTGGAAGTCTTTTATCTAATGTCTTTTCTGTCCACATATAAAACAAGCTCCCGAATCCTTATAACAAGGTCGTCCTCTATGCATCTTTCCACATTGCTGACATATTTGGTTATTATACTGTTTGTTATCACTAGATCCCCCAACGTTGGATGTGTTCCTAAAGAAATTTCTATTATTCGGGTTCTTTCCTTTTTGTTCCCCAAACTTCCTCTTACCATCTCTAATTCAATTGTACTCCCCACCATCCCTCTCAGCTATTGTAGCCCTAGTCACGATGTTAATATATAATGTTAATTTCAGGATGGAATTTTGACTACGAATATTCAACCTTAACCCACGCTCAAAATTATTGGCTTTTAAAATATTCGTTGCCACCAAATGATGTGTAAAATAAGATAACTCGGTATACTTTGCCTCGTATTGCTTAACCGTCATATTCCCTTGCACTAGACTCATGAAATCATCTCCCCTTTTATATTTCACCATTTCAGGAAAATATTTCTCATAAAATATTACTAAAAATTCATTTCAACCTATGTAAGTATTCCTCTCCTCATGTATTCTCTTAGTCATTCTCCACCAATGTTCGACTTCACCTTTTAATATAAACATTGCAAATGAAACTCTTTGTTCATCTGTACACTTAAGAATATCGAGTATCTTTTCCATCTGCATATCTTTTCCATCTGCATCACCCAACTTTCTGCTTTGGTGGGGTTAGGAGTACCTTTAAAAGATGGTTGATTCAACTTCTTGAACTGTTCAATAGTACATCTACTTAGTTCAAGATTCCTTGGTACTTCATTATTCACTTGATGCTCTACAATCTTTGTTAGACTTTCAATCGCCTTATATGTACCTTCCAGTCCTTCTATACTAGAATCACTAGTTCCCGTAGTTGATCTTCTCTTAGTCATTTTATACAACCATGGCCAAACATAAGATGTACTATACTATCTCAAGATTGCAAATTAAAAGACTAGTTATAAATAATATAACACATAGGGAGGGTTATCACGTAAATAATATATTTAATACTATCTCCTAAGGATGGAAACATGAAATCTATAACGTTCAAAACCTATCTTCGGTAGCCTACGAGTTAATAACTTATGCTCTGATACCACCTCTGTTATGACCCCGACCAAAAAATAGTAGGGAACGAGTGTCTTGACATGCCACCAAGGCATTCAATATTCCGACCGTAAAATTTTTCTCTTAAAATATATGTAGCGGAAATACAATCACATGGTTATGAATCGTAAAATACTGAAGGTGAAAGAATTACATCATCAGATCTTTCTAAAGGAAACTTCATTTATATTAAAATATCAACGAGTTACAACTTGATACAAAAATTAAAACCTTTTAATTAAAGAGCGAAACATGCTATATCTAATAAAACAAACTTATACTTAATGTGACAAAAAGAGCTCTAAAAGATAAATCTTCAACATAGTCCTTTTACGTTCCATCCATGAGCTTAATTATTTCCTGAAAAATGGTTATTTATATAACATCAGCTAAAATCCGAATGAGATTCAATCTCCAAACATTCTAAAGTTTTTCAAAAAATTGATACATATTCAAATCAAAAGAGAAGGCAAATACATATTTGGATAGGAACTTGAATTAATATATATAAGCTAACTGACAATATGTATTTTCAAAAATAACAAATTTAGAACATAACAGATAAAGCAATTGAGCAAAATGTCAATTCTTCAGTTTTAGCGGCCATGTATGCTCTAATACCCAGTGTTACTAAATGTTTTCACCCGGTAACATCACAGATAGAGAATCATGATTTATGTAACAATGCCTTGTTTAGGGCACACCAGCGATAAACTAACTGGGAAGGTACCACCCAAATATTTTCACACAGTAGTCAAGGCCAACATAGTAAGAGAGTTTTCATACGCCGAATCAGTAATTTCAAGATTCAAATCGGATATTTATATCGAGAGATATACACATATAAAAAATGACAGAATCAACGGTATCAGATGCATTTTGAGAATAAAAGTAGTTCACAAAATATATATATATATATATATATATAGTTTGCATAATATAATATAATCAAAATACGCAAGAAATGGTATACATTACTCACATAAAATAGAGGCTCAAAATTACAGATATTGAGTCTCAGATCACACGTTGATCTAATAAATATAATAAAGGTTTAATTACGTATTCTAAATAAAGCCAAATTTTAAATATTGTGTTTTAATCCTAAAATAATTTTTTGTAAAAGGTTACTAAAACCATTTTCTAAATTTTTAATATTCATTCATCGTATTTAAAGAACTCAATTCATAGTTCTTCCTAAACAGTCGATTCCCATTAGAGATGGAGGGTCACAGGGGCACCACTTAAATACCATCTCATATAGACAGAACATTTTCGGAGTTATTCCCAGCGGAGATGGAGGGTCAGAGGGGCACCACTTAAATACCATCTAAATTAGACAAAATTTCACGGGGACTGAATTTGGAATTACTTAAATGAGATTCCATAATAACGAGCAATTACTTACAAAAATTATTTTTAAAAGCATATATATATTTTCAAACAAGTTTACATATTTTTGAAAATAAAATCAATTTAGATTGTTTCCAAATTTTAAGTTTTCATTAGTGGATCCTTTAGTGTATTTTACCAGCTTTACTACTAAGTAAAGCTATATAAAACACGAAATTAAAACTATAAAAATGCATTACAACATTTAAATAAAATCACACCTGTGAAACAAATCCTTTCTTCAAAATTATAGAATTCCCTCTTAATATATTTTCCAAGCTTTCTATCACTCTTTCTTACTATAATTCTCAAGGAATTGATGTGAGTTATAAATGATCCTAAAGGCCTTATTTATAGGTTTCCAAAGATATTACGGTGTTGACACGTGTTTAATGACTAGACTTTTTGGAGTGGTGATTCAACGTCAAGGTGTCGCATTCCAGAGTGGTCTTGCAGTGTTAATATCACCAAATGATGACAAGTGTTTTATCTTTCTCTCTGAAGACGACATGTGTAAGGTGGAGGTGTTAAGCATGAGGTGTAAAAGTGTTAAGGGTATACGAGTATTTTTACACATAAAGGGTATTTTTGCAATTTCATAATGAGTTATTTTCTAAAGTTTCTTAGTAGTCCCTTAAAATATTTTATTTACAAAATGGCCCTTTTATATCTTTATTTTAGTCCCTAAAGTTTCATAAAATTATATTTTCTACCCCATAACTTATTATTTACCTTAACATGTGTCATAAAACTTTGATTTGATCCAAGTTACAGTTGATTCTTCATATTTAAAAATGGGGTTTGTTATATTGATATCTAATAATACCACATATCTAATAATACAACATTTATAAGATAATAAGTAACACATGAGTGGGGGAAAAAACTATATATATGAGCATATAAAAGTGGGGTTATTACAACTAAAGTGAGGTTTGGGTGTGTTGGGGGTTTGGGTTGAGAGTGAATACAGCTCTCGGATAATCCTTCTATTGTAATATATTTTCTCAAATAGTGGAATTGTTCTCTCTCTCTCTCTCTCTCTCTCTCTCTCTCTCTCTAGTGGATGTAGCAATGTATTATTGCCGAACCATGTTAAATCTCATGTTCATCTTGTTAATTTGTACTTGTTTATATTTTTATTAATCTTTCATATACATTTTCTTATGTTTAGTTGGATGTAGTGTCTTTTGGCACAATAATTGGATCGTGCAGCTCGTGCATATATGATTTTTTGCGATAAAACTTTGGTTTATAAAAAGAGTATAGTTATGTCCTAATTTGTAAAGATCAAGCTTAGGATTATTACTTCTCGCCGTAGGCTAATAAATAATAATTGAGTTATCGACTAAAAGCTTGTGTGAATTAGATATGATAAGAAAAAGAAAGGTAGGAAGAATGATAATATAATATAAACAATTATACATACATACATACATATATATATATATATATATATATATATATATATATATATATATATATATATATATAGGAGATGGCTCACCTACATCATGCTCTATATATCATCCATACATCACACCTAGTTATAGGCCCTAAAAAATATTTTTTTTTCCAAAATTTTTATTTTTCTCTTGAAATTAACCTTCCAATAAACCCATGTTCAAAAAATTAGGTCAAAATACGTTTTGTAGCTATTTTAAAAAATTCGCAAAAAACTGTTAGTTTTTTATGATTTTTTTAAAAATAGCTACAAAATGTATTTTGGCCTAATTTTTTGAATATGGGTTGATTGGAAGGTTAATTTTAAGAGACAAATAAAAAATTTGAAGAAAAAGTTTCTTAGGGCCTAGAACTAGGTGTGATGTATACATCATGATATAGGTGAACATTCATATATATATATATATATATATATATAGAGAGAGAGAGAGAGAGAGAGACTATGACTTTTAATCCATAAGATAGAGAAAGGTTTTTCAAATTCTTATATCTTTAAATAGGAGGAAAAGAGAATATGTGGCTATTTAATTTTTTTTTCTTGTTCAATACGAGAAGGAAAATGGGGGAATGAAAAAAAATTATACATGCAAGTTTTTCCTATTATATATCATAGTATTTATCATATGAATAAAAAGGGCATAACTATTTATCAATACGTGAATATCTAATTTACTATTTATGTTTCTCCATAGTTTTTCAACTATATTTAGCGGATACAGTTTAATGAAATGAAAGGTAAGTAACAATCCTCAACTTTTCCTCCATCCCATTATTTTCTCTTTTTCCAAACAAACTCAAACTCACTATTTTCTTCTTCTTTTTTTCTTGTTCTAATAACCTGAATGTTAGACCAAGCCAGCAAATTACTATGATCTATTCATACTCCACGTTAATAAGAACACGTGTATTTACATGTAACATTTACAAAAAAAGAAGAAGTTTTTTTCGTACTTTTCTCCTGGACATTACATAATTAGGCTTACCCCAACGCGAATTCATTATTCTGCTTGTACCTTGTGATTTGATCCACTTGTACTGAGGGGCAGACCCATGTAGGGCCAAAGGTGGTGTCCTCCCTTCCCGAGCTTTCAAGGTTTTAATATCAATATATATATTTTATATATTGAAATGACCTATTTATGTGACCAAATTATTACAGCTTAAAATCATGGCAAAATCTATTGTAGAGTTGTTGGCGGTCACACGTTTTGTAATGATTTATACCCTTGACACACTACACCAAATCTGTCGAATTGTCACGGTCATTGACCTTGACAATTTCAACTTATTAAGGTCAATGACCGTGAAAATTCTGGGGGAGACAACTTTTTTTGTCACAGTCATGTCACGGTCATTGACCGTGACAAGTTTATCACGATTTATAACCGTGACAAGCCGTGACATTATTTAAAAAATTATCATGGTCCTTGACCGTGACAAGTCCGTGGCAACTTTCGTTGTCAAGGACTTGTCACGGTCAATGACCGTGACGATTCTGGACAGAATTGAAAAAAAATCTGTTGGGCAGTATGGCCACTGCCACTGCCCAGCAGTATATTTATACCTGTTATAGCAATATTGTACATGTTCAAACATCATATATCCAAATAAATTAGAGATAATGCAAATATACATTCAAAATAAAAATAATATGCATCACGATATAATCCAAATATAATTCAAATGTACCAACTAAAAAATAATACAATTCAATTAAAATAATGTCTCTACATAACTTGGGTAAGGTTAAATCCGAGGAGGTGAGTAGGTCACACGATATACGAATTGATACACCCACTGATATACATCGTGCCGCATTGTTCGCGCAACCACAACGGGGAGTTTTTCTTCCCGGGTATCACATGCGTGACGAGCACCCTGGACTCGATGTCTTGAAGCTCACGTCTATGAACTAGTTCACCCTGGACGATATTCGGGTCCCTCAACCCCCGCCCTATCCGCTGGCCATCAAATATGTCCAGTATAAACACGCTTGGCCAACCAAGCGTCGATATCGGTCGGTCAAAGGGAGCCAAATAGGGAAGTGGATCATCAAAGTCCGCACGTGTCGGCGATGAAGCAGCGAAGTTCACATCCTTGTCATCCCGCACCTCGTTCTCCCCCCCCCCCTCCTTCTCCTTCCCTTTACCCTTGCATTTTCCGTCGCCCAACAAACTCTTAATGAATGAGAACATATATTGGACCGTCGTCTCCAAACGGGACAGCTTCGCGTCATGCGAGTCCACCATTCGAGCCAACCCGGTGTCGCTCGTCTCCAATACGATGATCCTAGATTTGGCCACCCGCGAGCTCACCCCCTTGTCCTCCCCTTGCGATCAGAGCCAAGCACTTGGCTGAGTGCATCTGTGGACAAAGATGCCTTGTCGGCATGAGACTGCGACTCGTGCACTTCTTTAAGCTTTGCCTGAAACGACAAAAAGGACATGATTAGTAAAATAAGTAAATTAAAAAATTATAACGTAATTAACAAAAAGTAAACTGTCGGATTACTTAGAATCGTGGCCGCGACGCTCGGGGACACCTCCTTGTCCTTCCCCTTCTTTGTCCGAAGAGCCACATAAGTATCGAGCCTATGTGGCCTACCCCCAGGGCCACTCTCTGTCCCCTGAAATAAAATAAAGTAAAATTAGTATCGGCCTCGCAAAGTAAAATAATGCAGAATAATATATTTCTGTAGTTATAGAAAAATTAAATCTTACCATCATCCTATGCTCCACCTCGGCGTAAGACGTCCAACCGGAGTAGTGCACGTCCGTCTTTTTTGCCCAGTTTTCCCTCCCTGATTGGCGAGATGTCAATTGTCGCTCCCCGATCTCATTGTCAACGAACTTTTGCCATTGTGCCAATGAGATCGGCTCCTTCAGTGGGACGGATTCACGCCTTTGGATAATGGACTCTCGTGTCTTCCCAAAGTACCGGGTCCACATAATTTTCTTCCACGTCTTGTGTTGCTACCTCAACTGCTCCAAGACGGAATCGCGTAGCTTTGGATCCAGGTTGAATTGTTCCTGTCCAACAAATACAATGTTAGTTGCAAATAAATATAAATATAAATATAAAATGAAATTGAAATCGAAATCAAAATCAAAATCAAAATCGAAATTGAAATATTCATATGAATATAAATATAAATACATTACATGTAGTACCACCCAAATAGCTAACTTGAACTCATATGGCACTTCCTTCCAACTAATGTACCCCGGGCTGATGATCGTCTTTACCAGCTTGAGGGATCTCGCTAATAGTCCCGACTTGTTCTCGATGGCCATCCCCAATTTGCCATATTTGGGGAGCCTAGGGGACGAGGAGCCCTCGTCGCCTCCGCTACCACCAAGCCCAGACGACATCATCATAACAAGCATCATCATCCTCGCCTTAATACCTGAAGGAGACATTTGCTGTAAAAAAATGTTATTAGTACATATCAAAATGAATTAAAAGAAGACATGCAAATAAACTAACAATTAAAGTATACAATTATTAATTTACTAATTTACAATGAGAGGCAATCATATATTAATTTACTAAAAAAAATAATAACCAATCAATTCGTTTACAAGGGACATTATGCATAAACACGCACACTACACACACACAGATACACACGCGCACATACACACACGCAACCCCCCTACCCCCCCCCCCCCAATCCCTACCCCCTACCCCCCCCCCCCCCCCATCTCCTCCTAAGGGTGAGTTCAAGTTCGATCCACTATAATCCCGTACTCCTTCTAATTCATCTACTCAATTAATTCATTTCATCAATTAAACTAGCAATTAAAGTATAACAATTATTAATTTACTAATTTACAATGAGGGGACATTCCTACTTTCATATGAAATGGGCACTAATTATTAATTTACTTTCATATAAAACTATACAATTAAAGTTACAATTAAAGCTATACAATTTATTAATTAAAGCTATACAATTGTTGAGATTGTCCCACTACACACACACCCCACCCCACCACCACCACCACACACACCTCAATTTTGAATTCCAAAACAACAACATCTAGCTTATAATATGTACAAGAGTAAAACATCCCCACCCCCACCCCCACCCCCACCCCTACTGCCCACACACAAGCACACTACACAAGAGTGATACAAAGTAATTTTAAAAAAAAGGTTGAAAAATCTCACCATCGTATGGACATTAATCCAGTGGTCATACAACTTCTAAATTTAATCAACCCAACATCGATCCACTATAATCCAACCACAACAACTAATGTGTATCCCGTACCTCTTCTAATTCATCTACTCAATTAAATCATTTCATCAATTAAACTAACAATTAAAGTATACAATTATTAATTTACTAATTTACAATGAAGGGCAATCCTACTTTCATATGAAATGAGCACTAATTATTAATTTACTTTCATATAAAACTATACAATTAAAGTTACAATTAAAGCTATACAATTTGTTTTATTAAAGCTATACAATTAAAGTTATTTCGAATCTCAACAATTATCTGTTAATGAGGGGCAATCCTACTTGCATATGAAAGGGGCAATACATATTTTATTAATCAATTTGTCCGTTTCAATTGTTAAGATTGCCCCACCCCCCCCCCCCCCCCCCCACCACCACCACCACCACCACCACCACACACACAAAATCACCACACACACCCCACCCTACCCCCTACCCCACCACGTACACGAACACACACCACCCCACCCCCTGCCCCCCTCCCCCCACCACACACACACGCACACACCTGCACATACACACACACACATACACCCCACCACCCCCGCCCCCCCTCACCCCACCACACACACATGCACACACCTGCACACACACACACACACACCACCACCCCCTACCCAGCCTCCTGTCCCTCCCCTCCCTATCCCCCTGTCCCTCCCCCTCCCCCCACCACACAGACACACACACACACACACACACCACCCCCACCACCCCTGCCCCCCTCCCCCCACCCCACACATATATACACATACATACATACACATATAGAAATGAAAGAGAGAGAGAGGAAAAAAACATACTTTAGAGAGAGAGATAGCTCGAAATCGCTTAGAGAGAAAAAGAGAGGGAAACCAAAACGGTGGGAAAAAAAAGAAAGCGTTGGTTTTTTTAGTGAACAAATTGTCACGGACGTGTCACGGTCATTGACCGTGACAATATTATAAGGTTTGTCACGGTCATTGACCGTGACAAGTTCGTAACAAGTGCAGTTGTCACGGACGTGTCACGGTCAATGACCGTGACAATACGTTGTCACGATCAATGATCGTGACAAGGTTAGCCGCTGGAAGGGTGCTAATTTACCCATTTTGGTGTAGTGACATTTTCTGTCCATTGATTGCTATCAATTTTATGCGTGACATTTTTGTATGATTTATCTCTAACCCTTAAATTTTTCATTTGATTTATTGCGCAATAAATTTGTTTTTATTTTTGTTAATAATAAATTTGCACAAAAATAATCACTTATATAAATAAATATAATATTTTCATTATTTAATTTTTTTCACAATACAATGAATGTATTTTCTTCCCTCCTCACCAAAATTCATAGATCTACCAAATGCATGCCGAGAGTAAGTTTAGTGTTTGAATGTCTAGGGTAGAAGTCTAATTATTTAATTATATCATAATTAAATTTGAAATAAAATAAAAAGTATTCCACATCATAATCACATAGCTGTATAGCCTGTATTAATATTCAGGTATGAATGCAATCAAAGAAATACAAATTTTCTCCATGATTTGGAGACAAAACCATGTAAGCCAGATAAGTTTCATACTATTTCTAGGGTTTTTGTTTCGTCACATGAGGCCTTCCATGTGAAGACAATACCACCAATTTTATTATATATGTATAAAATAATTCAAAAAAGCTGAAGTAATCTATCCAAAAGTCTAAAGCAGACCTAGTCATAATATTTTTATGTCACTTATTGCTGAGCATGGGCATGATGTGAACACAATCAATATATAACATTAAACAAATAGATATATTTTAAAGAGTTCTTCAATATGGGTAGGTGGTAGAGAAGTGATGACAGCTGAATTTAAGTATGAAATTTTTGTTAGGTCAACCATCTCCTGGGAAGTGTATTTTCTATTAAGTATGTCCTGGTGATTGGGTAGTGGTACTAATTAGGACATATAATTTGGATCTCAATACCGTAAATTTTGATAATTTAAATTGATAAAAGTTGAAAAGGACCTATGTAAAAAGTTTAATATAAAAGAATTAAACTTTAAACATATATATTAAAAGAAAAAAAGATTATCAAGTTCATTTGTTTGCCTACTTCCAAGGACGGAGCTAGGATTCCTCCGTGGAGTGGGCTAAAATTAGTAATGAACCCGCTAATTTTTGTCAATGGGGCGGAAGTCTCGACCAATGTTCGGGGTTCAGGGCAATTTCTCAAGAGGAGAAATTTATTAAGTTTTTGTATCTATTTATCTATGTTATTTTTTATTTTCCAGCAATTTTTTAACCTTTACAAAATTTGAGATTATTTTTCAATAATATTTTAACTACAGCTATCAATTTTTAACCCTTACATATTTTTTTTCCAATTTGGGTGGGGTGGCCTACAGCGTTGGTGTGCCCACCCCTGGATCCGCCCTTGCCTACTTCGCACATGTTCAGGAATGTGCTTTATCAAAATAGTAAACGTGTAAATTATGGATAAATATTGTTTCTGATTAACTGTATGTCGGCACTATGTCTTTACAGTTTTTTAAGTTCTTAGTGTGTTTCTCTTAGGACATACTTATTTTTTCAGTTTGGATAAATTACCTGGCCCCTCCCTTCTTATTTGCTATAGTTAAAAATACTTTTCATGTCGTGTAAAATTTATTTATGTCTTCGTTCATTTATAAATATTACACCCGTATCATATTTAAGATTGAAAAACTCGCGCGACTCAACTCGTTGTAAAGTCTAATCTCATGGCGCGTGACAAGAATTTAAAAATAGTAAGGAAAATATTTCGAGAATCATTTGGTTACAAAAACATGGTCTTTACTACACCGAAACTCGAAATATGTCATGTTATCATTTTCGAATACTATTTGCCCTCAAATATTTACAGAAGTTAATCATAAAAAAATAAAAATAAAATCAATTGTTTTATTTGATTTAAAAAGAAATGAGAAAGAGGACTCGAAACTTTTTTAATTTCAAATTATCAGGTATATTTTTTTCTAAAGGGGTGAAAATTTACTTCAAACGCTTGATTAAGTGTTTATACCAAAAAGTCACACACACACACACACACATATATATATATATATATATATATATATATCACTATTCTAAAAAATTCGCCTAGGCTTGAGGCTTGAGAGAAACTCCCCGCCTTAAGCTTTTTACGCCTTATTCTTGATAAAACCTTTAAGGGGCACTATTTTCTAAAACCAACATTGCTTTAGTAAAACGATATCGCCTTTTAAATATTTTTTTACTAACCGAACCATTATCTCATCCAAAATAATCAAATAGTATTTTAATTTGCATATATTGAGACATATCTTTATGATATGTACAATTTTAGTTTTTCAATAACCTTGTTATTGTTAAAAAATATTAAAATATATTAAGAAGGCCTAAACACCTTTTTACGCCTAAGGGTCGCTTAGGCTTCTAAGGCTTAAGGCTTGGCCTCCACCCCTCGATCACGCACCGCGTTTTTTAGAATCTTGATATATATATATATATATATATAGGTTCAAAACCGAACATTAAGAGTGAACATTAAGGTAAAACACCCAAAATCCATTTATTTTAATTCCTATGTTGAAATTTGTCTACGCCAGCGGCACCCAACACCATTCCGGCCAGCCATTCTCCCCCACCCCAACCCCCAACTACCCCTCCCCCCCCCCCCCACCACCCTGGCGGTAGGTATGGCAGCCCTTATGGGGGTGGGAGGTGGGGGTGGGGTGCTGGCCGGAATGGTTCAAAACCGAACATTAAGAGTGAACATTTTAATGAACATTAATAGGGAAGGGTTCAAAATCGAACATTAAGAGTGAACATTTTAATGAACATTAAGGTAAAACACCCAAAATTCCATTTATTTTAATTCCTATGTTGAAATTTGTCTGGCCAGCGGCACCCGAGACCATTCCGACCAGCCCTTCCCCCCCACCCCAACCCCCAACTACCTCTCCTCCCCCCCACCACCCTGGCGGTAGGTATGGCAGCCCTTATGGGGGTGGTAGGTGGGTAGGTGGGGGTGGGGGGTGTTGGCCGG
Source organism: Sambucus nigra (assembly GCA_949130495.1). Taxonomy (NCBI): domain Eukaryota; kingdom Viridiplantae; phylum Streptophyta; class Magnoliopsida; order Dipsacales; family Adoxaceae; genus Sambucus; species Sambucus nigra. The sequence continues at coordinate 383,556,649 of OX422224.1, forward strand.
AATGGTTTCGGATGCCGCTGGCGCGGACCAATTTCAACATAGGAGTTAAAATAAGGAATTTTGGGTGTTTTTCCTTAATGTTCATTAAAATGTTCACTCTTAATATTCGCTTTTGAACCTCTCCATATATATATATATATATATATATATATATATATATATATATATATATATATATATATATTAATCATTTTAAGATTTTATGATTATATGATATTTAATTGGGATATTTTAGAGCAGAGTCAGTCTTGGTCATATGCAGTCGTCGTCACCTAGGACCCCCAAATGCCTAGGTGTCGAAAATAAACTAATAATAGTTATAGCTTTTCATGTGCGGCTGAATACGATTTTATCTTAAATTATGAAATAGGAAAATTTGGTTGTTTATTAGTCGTTATATAAGAGGATTCCAAGCAAACGGGACACCTAGGGCCACATATATATTATTACATCTCAAGGCCGATCATATTCGAAATCGACACAAAATTCAAACATATTTAGTAAACAAACTAACGTCTCCTATTAGTATTGATGTTTTAAAAGATAATGCCTGAACCATAAACACTAATTAATGAAGACGCGACAAATTAATTTATCAATCAAAATGTGTTTAAATTTAGGGTCAATTATTAAATAGTCCCTACTATAAATATATATTTTTTAAAAATGACAAATATTTATAGTTTAACCCATTTAGTCCCTCAAGCACTCAATATCCTCTTATTTTTAGAGGTCCGCGCCAGCGGCACTCCCTCTCCAAAATATGTGACAAATGACTTTTTGAGACAAAATAGAAAAGTTTGGACTAAATGGGTATTAAAAAATGTCCGAGGGACTATTTAGTATATGTTCCTTAAATTTATAAAATTACTCCATATAAAATAGGAGGGATATGTGGCCCATCGTGACTAGTGGTTTTATCTTTTTTCTTTTTTTAAGGAATGGACAGTTGTGCCTAGTCCTTCCTTGTAAATGGGGAAACAAGACAAATACACACAAGAAACACATGTGATAATCAAATATGCATCACAAAATAGTTTAAATGTTATCATCCACCCACAACTGCCTCTTATCAAAACTTATCTCATCCCAAAGTTAATTACATGTTGCACAATAAAAATGTTATGCCTATCAAATTTTTACATCAATTTTATGTATTAAGTAATATTATTTTTGTGCCGATTGTCTCGCATATTAACACTACTGAACAATAAATTCAGAAAAAACAGAGAGAGTGTCGATAATTTTTTAGCTCACTGTCAAGTGACACATTCCACTCCGCACTGTTAATATGTATAATATTTTAATGCACCTTATACATAAATTAAGTGAAAAAAGTTAATATGTAATTATTCAAACCCAATACAGGTCTTTAAATATGTAGTCCCTCAAAAAATAATAATTTTTAATGTTTCGTCTTATATTTTTCAAAAAATAATATTTAGCACCCGACATTAACATAACCTCAATTGAAAACATAGTTAATGTTATATACGTGTGCTAATATCACAATCAAGGACTAAGGAATATTTTAAAAGATAAAACTTTTCTTGTATATATATTAAATAAGTAAATTGTGACAGTTATGTGGATTTTGAATGGTGATAATATATATTTGTCACAATTGTGACAGATATATTGTGTCACAAAGTAGTGAAATTATAAATTATTAAAGTAATTATTTATTTTTTGTATATACAGATTGAAAAATATAGACAGGGGAGACCTTGCTTGGACGAGTATTTTTATTTTTTGTGTACTCAAAATTTGATTATTTTTTAAGTAATAACCATATGATCTAGCTATTCAAACCTCTCATGCTTTTGGTAACCAATTATAAATTGTAAATAGCTCATATGTTTTTCGTTAGATGAAAACATCACTCTAGCTGGAAATATATTTTTATTTATTTTTTGAAACATTTAAAAAAAATTCAAGAGATTTTAAATACTACAAAATTAAAAGAGATTTTTATATAAAATTCTTATTTTTTTGTTGCGAAACAATTAAACCCGATAATTAGTGCGTAAAATAAAATAAATAAGTACTACGTTTTGCCATCTAAAAGAAAAATAAATTTTGTTTACTTTATCATAGAACATTTTAATTTTACTAATAAAAATATACGGTCTTAAATAAGTGTAAAGTGTCTTTAACTTCATCGTTTTGTCAATTCTTATATCATTATTTGATAATATATATTTTAGCAATATAATATAATCAACATTTAGATGAAAGCAACGCTCAAATAATATTCATGATTCTAATCAGCCAAAAAATAAAAAACTGCCCTATATTCTTACCAGCATTTGCACTTTGTACATTTTAGATAATTTTGTATCAAACTTTTCTTTAGAGTAAACGACTTCATAGGTTTTTTATCTTTTTACTTGTTTCAATTTTGTCCATATTTTTTTTAATTTAATTTTATCTTCAACCTTTTATTTTGTCTCAATTTCTTCCGTGTCTTTTTTTTTGTTTCAATTTAATCCTCAATCTTTCATTTTGTCTCAATTTAGTCTCTCTATTAATTATTTTGGATACAATTGACTATTTTACCTCTCTTTACTGAAAAATAATAAAATGGATGTTAAAAATATTTAAAAAATTAACTATTTTATTACTATTTGGGGATAAAAAAATATTTTTTTATCCGAGAATAATAATAAAATATTTTTAAATTTTATTTTATCTCAGTTGTTTTTAATTTAAAAAAAAAAAGTGGAATAACATTTTTAATAGTCAACATAGTTTTTTTATTTATAAAAAAAAATCTTTTTTTAATTTTAATTAAAAATGTTTAATTTGATTTTTTAAATTCACATTTGCTAAGTACCGTTGGCGCGGACCCATGTCACAAGATTTTTTTTTTATCAATTATATTACATAGATGGGGAAAAACAAATGTTGTCTTAGATTTGTGACTGGTTAATTTGCTGGATCGGACCCACATTAGTTAAATGATGTGGGTCCGTATCAACGGCACTAATCAGTCATGAATCTAAGACATCAAATTAAACATTTTAATTAAAATTAAAATTAATTTTTGTATAAATAAAAAATTATGTTGACTATTAAAATTGTTATTCCAGTTTTTTTTAAAATTAAAAACAAAGGGGATAAAATAAAAATTAAAAATATTTTTATTATTATTCTCGGATAAAAAATGTATTTTTTTTATCCCCAAATAATAATAAAATAGTTTATTTTTCAGTATTTATAACATCTATTTTATTATTTTTCAATAAAAAATGGTAAAATAGTCAATTGTATCCAAAATAATTAACAAATAGACTAAATAAAGACAAAATAAAAGGTTGATGATTAAATTGAAATAAAAAAAAAGGATAGGAGCGAAATTGAGACAAAATAAAAGGTTGATGATGAAATTGAAAAAAAAATGATAGGGATGAAATTAAAGCAAGTGAAAAGGTAAGTAAGGGTTTTACTATTTTCTTTACTAATTATTGGACCCTAACTAAAAGTGAACATGCTTTAAAATGAAAGCTACAAACTTTTCGGACTGAGGTTAAGATCTTAACATATCATAAATGAGTTTTATATCTTAAATATTTTTTATTTTATTTTTCAGTCTCTAAATCCTCATAATTGTTTATTACAAATTTTTAACAAAAGCGGCTCTTCTTCAATATCGTATCAATTAGTTGAAAGATCGTTGTTTTGGAGGGATGATACCTAGTGATACCAGATTCAAATTTTAAATATGAATTATATGTGTATAAGGCCATCTCCAATGGGTAGTGTAAATGTATATATTTAGACTGTCAAAGTTTGCAGTGGGTCAAATAATGTGCACATCTGAGAGAGAGAAAGTGTAGTGCCAATGCAGATTTGGATGGCCGGAAGACATTGTGTAGGAGGGGGGTCCACAATTGGGCGGGCAAGTTTTAACCCCCTAGCGTGTGGGCGGATGACTCTCTACCGCCCAGATCCCACCCACTAATAAAAAATAAAAATAAAAATTAAAAGCCAAATGGTTAAAGGGTTTTAACGGTCGGATTTGAATTGTGGGAAAAGTGGGCGGCTAAATGTCTCCCGCCCAGGGTGGGCCCTACCTCTGGGCGGATAAAAGTCTCCCTCCCAGCATCATTTTACACAATCCCAGTGTGGAATCACACTCAATAATCTATTCAAAAAATTTTAAATACCCATTATTTGTACACTATCCATTGAAGATGGCCTAAGTGCACAAGTTTACAATGTGCATATGTTTTGAATAGATTGAATATTACAGAGAAAAAATTTCATGTTGATTTATTGTTATATTCATAAACAAATTTGTATTAATTAATTTGGATAGATTATTATTTATTTGATAAACGACTCATTTTATTAAATAACTCCTTCCAAAATTATTAGCATGTTTGAAAATAAAATATAATTTTGCCCAAAATTAGGCGATTATCAATAATTTGACACATGTCATGCTTTCTCTCTCTCTCTCTCTCTCTCTCTCTCTCTCTCTCTCTCTTACAGTGGGTTGATATGTTTTGATTAATTAGATTTGAGATTTAAAAAAATCATGTTGTTTTTCAGTTAATCACTTTTTCTCTTACATTATTATTCTCGAGTTTAAAAGTCAATTTTTCCCATGTTAAAGTCATTTTTTCTTAATGACCTCTCATAATCCTCTTTCGAGTTCTAAGAGATCTCGACAACACATGCCTAGACTCGAGAGATTTTTGGATAAAATTCTAATATTCTTCTGGCGAGATTACAACTCGATAATCAGTGGTTGTCAACAATGACATGTTGCTCTACCATAAAAATAAGCACGGGAGATAGAAGAAATATTTTTTAAATCATAACAAAACTAATATCCTGATGACACACATTATAAAATAAAATAAAAATAATAATACAATGTTTTAAAAAGAAATATAATTTTTACTTTACTATTTTGAGACCGAAAACATTAGCGTTAAAATCACATTTTGTATCATTTTTCTTTTTAAAAAAATGTCCTCATTAGTCAAAAATCGGAAACTTTGTTACCCCGATCTCAAAGTTTCCTCCCAAAATCGTGTTTTATACCTCGAAATATGGCCTCTGATTAGGAATCTGGACCCGAATGGATTCAGTTCTAAAAAATAACAATATTTGACATATTCAAGACTTGGACTCCGAATTTTTTCCCCAAACAACGAAATTCTTTTTATTTCTATGCACTTGGCCCCCGAATTTTATCATCATTTTTGGAATCGGGAGAAGGAATTTGCATGTTTTCAGACTTATAATTTTTTTTTGAATTTTAAATGTTATTTGAATCATTTTTTCCTTTCAAATACAAAATATAATGAAACCCAATAAAAAATTACAGTTTGAATTGTAAAAGAGAAAATAAAATTCAATAAAAAAATTCACATAAATTATTTATACCATTTATTTGAACATAAAAAATCAGCATACTATTTTTCTAGCCAAACCACCAACGACTAATCACCAATTGTTTTTTCCCAAGAATAAAGAAACAATAAATTGACAAGTCGTTCGCGTCAATGTAGCCATGTTATTCTCACTTAACAATAAACAACAACCATATAATCGCAAAATATCTCTTGTCCGTAAACCATTAATGCTTCCCTTCCCTTAAGCAGAATATGGTTCATTTATTAATGGAAAATGTTATACACGTTGCATGGTAGTACCCATTTAGTATTAGTATTATTTTATTTGTTTGTACTATAATATGAATTTCGTAAAAAAATACTGTAAATTCTACTAATATACAATTAAATAAAACATATAAAACATATTTGACACTAAATCAATACTTAGACCCGATAAAAATATCATTATCCTTTGAGTACGTCTATTATGACAGAATTTTTATGGATAAACTGACGTAACGTCTTTCTATTCGTTAATTTTTTGATCCCACTGACGTGAACCCCAAAAACCAACCAATAAAAACATGTCACAACAATTTATTCATGAAAATTCGATCAAAAATTCTGTCATAATAGCATTTTTGTTATTCTTTATTAATTGTACAGATAAGTTCCCCTCCTCCTTCCCATTTTCCTTAGTCAATGTGTATCCCAAATCATTTATTATCATCACCCATTTAAAAAAAATATATTCATTATTAGTTGAATAACCAACCATAACTCATTTACCTCTCTCTATTTATTCAGACAGAGACACAATAATTTTGATAGAGAAAATGGAAAGAACAGAGCAAGAATGGGAGCAACATACGGAGGAAAGCGAAGTCAAACTAGAAAGGAGACCTCGAAACCAGAACAAAACCATCACTAAACAAACCTCTAATGATTTCAACACTAACTACACTCAAAAAGTTAATGAAAATCTTAGTGAACCGGATATTGTAGTAGATGAGGTAAAAGTCAACACCAACGGTGAAGGTGAACATGTTGAAGGAAGTTTTGAGGAATGTGTGTACTATGATGATGATAAAGGTATGTATCTTGTTGTGAATGTCTCTCTCAAACAACCTTGTAATTTGGTTGGGTGGTATTATCTCTCTATATCTTTTTTTTTATGTTGGATTCTTTGTAAAGTTTTGAGCTAAAAAGAATGATAAATAGTGGTCATGTCCCATTTAACCCAACTTTATACCCTACATGTTAAAAAATTAAGTCTAGGGGTCCCTTTCCTGTTTATACCCAGAATAATTTTTTTTATATATATATTTGTATATATGTGTGTGTGTGTGTTTTGTTTCTTCTCGATCTTGATTTTTTACAAATGAATGAATCTGTACTGGTTGAGTTTGAGGTAAACATTGTGGAATTTTTAGCTTATTGTCTATGGTTTATTTTTATTGAATCGTAGTTGTAGTTAGGTTAGGGATTAGTTAGGGTTTTGTTTGGGTTGAGTGTTAGACTACATGTGATGAATCATGTTTATTTTTAGGGTTATTTGGGGTTGGACTTCCATTAATTCTTTATAATTGAGTTTAAACCCCATATTTTTCGTTTATTTGGGTTTGACCTTCGAACCGACTTTTAGCTCTGCAAGTCGCAAGTACTTTTTGCGACACTTTTTCTGTCGCTAAAAGTTATTTTGGGGGTCAAACCCCAAAAGTGGAAATGTTGGGGGCCAAAGTCAATTTCAAAGCTTTAATAGGGTCAAACCCCAAATTATCCTTGTTTTTATGTCTTAATGAATTTGTAGGGATATTCAGATTTTTTGTTTAGATTTTGATGTAATTTTATTTCGTAATCATTCAGAGTGAAATAGGGTGGGAGTGTTTTTTTTTTTTTTTTATCTGACTAGAATCTGAATTTAAAAACTTGTTTCTTTATATTTAGTCATCTGATTCTGAAGTCTGAATTTTAATAGTTAACCTCTTAATATTTTGGAAAAAGCAAACAACATTTAGCACCCCCGAAATCTGAATGGGCTTAAAATCAGACGTTGCGGAAACAGCCTCTCTGCATATACGAGGGTAAGGGTGCCTACATTTAACCCACCCACCCCAGTGCCGCACAGTGGCGGGAGCCTCGTGCACTGGATTTGCCCTTTTTAGAGGTAAAAACAGACAACACCAACCATTAGCCTCTTAATTGTTAAAAAAAGGAACACTAGTTAGTGCCTCTCAAATTCAACTTGAGAGGTTGAAACAAACAACCCCTTAATGTCCATAATATGATGTATCTTATTGAATCATATTTATAGTTAGGCTAGGGATTGGTTAAGGTTTTGCTTAGCTAGATTGTTTACTCATTATATTGTACCATTAGGGCTAAATTTTGGGGGTGTTGCATCTGGTAATTTGTATCTAACTAGATGCAAGTGATCATTGAAATAGAATCGTGTCATTCAAATGGTAGCCAGGATTACAACAGTTATTGCTGTATAATTACTGCAGTCAATAATATTCATATGTATTCAATTAAATGAGTGTTTTCCTTTTTACTAATGTGAAAATATGTTTGTTTTAGAATTAAACCTCTAAATGAATGTATTTAGTCTAATGTTGAAATTCAGAAGCTCGTTTACCTCTTTTAGATATTAAGAGGAAAAATGACCATCAACCTCTGAAATTTTAATTAAAAAAAACAAATACTAAAGCTCCGTTGAAGTGAAGGAAAAGGAAAGCACTTTTCTACGTGTTTGTTTAACCGAAAAAATTGTAGGAAAATTATTTAAAAAATTACATACATATATGTAGTTATAATTTTACAAAAGCAAAATTACAGTAAATTTCTTATCAAAACTACCAAAAAAGTGTAATAAATTGAGTAAATATCCGTATAAATTAAGGATTACAAAATACGAAATAAAAATTTGGAAAAATATTTAATTCGTAGAATATCAATAAATAGTGTAGTATTATGAATAGTTACAAATACATGTTTTGATAATAATAATAATAATTTCACATGGTGATATACCCAAGTTTCCCACAAAATCTGTCTTTTTTGGTAGGATGTGTTTTGCGGGATATTTTTTCCTTACTGGAAAATTTGAAGAAACGTCCCACAACTTTCCTTCACTTTTCCTTTCCCTTCCCGACAACCAAACACAGCCTGACAGTCAAACGCATCTTAATTGGTACCTCTTAAGTTAATTGGTTTGAATTTAGACGTAATAGGCACAAACAAACAACCCCTAAGTCAATCATCTACTACTTTTCAAACATAAAATAATAAAGTCATCATCTACAACTGGGATTGATTCTTTTGAGAGATCTTTCATATATTTCCAGTGTTGCAAATTGCTAAATTTCAAGTTCATTTCCTGATTCATTTGTTAAACATGAAAACTTACTTTACCGACTTATTCAACATAGCCCAGTGGTAATCTCTTGTTCATGACCACTTGGACTGAATTACATTCATTCCTCGAGAATCAGACGATATAGGCAATTATTTGAATTGCAATCGCTTTTGCTTTTTCTGTGACTGAAGGGATATGGAAATGTCGATTCTGCTGTTGGGCCTACGGAAGTGGAAGTGTTTGTATTGATCATATTCAGAATCCTAACCAGCACTTGCATATGCTGATGAATGTCAAAACTGTAAATCAACAGGGACCATGTTTCATTAGTGAAACTAAAGGTCAGTGGATCCCGCGTTTCCTAGAAAACAAAGTAGAAGTTGAAATTCGCAATAGTTGCCGTCTTCTGTATTGGCAGGGCTTCACCGTATCAAATTGTCACGAGATCATTGCCAACACTTTTTTTTTTGCTTTGTAGCCCTAAAAAATATAAATAAATAGATATGCTGCTCCCATGACAATGTTACCTATTATATATATATCAACACATGGCACATGGAGTCCGACTTATGTGACTTGTACCTATTGATTCATCAAAATTCCGAAAGTGACTTAGTGGTGTTATATGCAAAAGATCCATTTTCTTTGCAGTCCATAATTATGATATTGAAATATTATTAAAGGGCAAGTGTTCTATTTGTTTGTGATGAAGACATCTGTTTCTTATGTCCCTCTTTTCAAGCTCATTAATATCATACTGTCTCGCAAAAGAAGAAAGAGTAGGAACAATATTTTGGATAAAGCAACTAAAATCAAGGATTGCTTGGATCACTGTTGTTAAAGGCGCGCCTAGGCGTGCGCCTAGGCTCCAGGCTCACCTAGGCTTAGCATCAGCGCCTTGCCACACTCAGGCTCGGCTCCTTCAATAAGGCGCGCGCCTTGTGCGCTTAGGCTTCAGGCTCAAAGCGCAGCTCAGGCGCGCCTTGTGGAATTTTTTTGGATAACGCCCCCAATACAAGAATGGATCAATTGATATACTTATTTTACATATTTTCCAATGGAATAAAGAAGATTAGATGATTCCCCACCCCAAAAAACTACGCAAAGTAAGTCCTTGAGATTCCTAGGGAAGCTTAATCTTTCTCAAAAGCACTGTTCTAAAAAACCTCGGCACGCCTAGGCTTGAGGCGTGGGAGAAATGCCTCGCCTTAAGCTTTTTGCGCCTTATTCTTGGTAAAACCCTTAAGGCGCACTTTTTTTTCTAAAAACAGCAATGCTTTAGTGAAATGATATCGCCTTTTGAAGATTTGTTTTACAAACCGGACCATTATCTCATCCAAAATAATCAAATAGTTCAGACATATTTTTATGATATGTACAATTTTAGTATTTTAATAGCCTTGTTATGGTTAAAAAATATTAAAATATATTAAGAAGGCCTAAACGCCTTTTCACGCCTAAGGCTTGAGGCTTGGCCTCCAAGCCTCGATCACGCCCCGCGTTTTTAAGAACCTTGCTTAAAAGAAACAAACAAAATTTAACTCCAATAATGTTGCATCTTTGAATAATTTATATGTTGATTTTGATTTCTTCTTTTCACACACAAGAGTATTTATTATATGAATATGTCAATATATTTTCTTTTGTTGATCATAAATTTATATTTAAATATATATTTTTTTCATATAGTGGTATAAGCTCTATCTCCTTTTGACTTGTCTCTTCATTAGCGTGTATAATAATAATTTATGCTATATATTTCTAATTTTAGATCACTAATGATATTATTTATAAATATACAACTTTTGCACATTCTATAAACTTTGCTCCTCACTTCGATCAAGCACACGCCTCGCCTTGCGCCTAGGCTCCACAAGGACCTTGGCGCCTTGGTGCGCCTTTCGCCTCTAACAACTATGGCTTGGATGCGTGAATTGTGGTGACATTCTCAACAGCCAAATTTCAGATTTTGTAGGACAGCATTTGAATCTTAACTGCCTAAGTTGAAGCAGTGGAATTTAGTTTCTTCTGAGCTGCTCATAAAGTAGCTTCTGCGTCAAAAATACTTTGTAAATCTTTGTATCTACCTGTCTTTAGTGTAGCTTTGCTTCTATAATCTGCTGTAGGTATATTGTTCTTTGTCGTTTGTTGCAAATCATCTAATTTGGGTACACCCTTTTGTTATTGCTAACCAGTGATAATGGTCGTCTTTCTTTTATTTCTCCTCCTCCCCCTCCCACCCCCCACCCCCGCGATATATCCTAATAAAAAGTCATATGTGATGTGCAATTTAAGCACAAATATTGAAGGTGTACGTTAAATTATGCGGTCATTTTTTGGTCTTCGCTTAGTGTTATAGTTGCAATTCTGCATCCACATTCAAACAAAAAAAGGGTTGGAAATTGTTGAAATCTAGAGCTTATAATCCCTAACAGATTGGCTATTGGTGAAGAGGCCTCAGGATCTTAAATATATTGTTCAGATCTCGAATGTGGGATATACTATTTTGATTTTCAACATGCCCCCTAGTGTGGGATGATTTGAGTTAAACACGTGAACAAATTATATTGGGCGACTTGGAGTATGTGGGAGCTTCGGCTATGAATTGGCCACCTGTTTCAAATGTTCAATTTGAACTTCCAACCCATAACCACTTGGCTATGGGCGGAGAACCCCAAGATCTTATATATGTGCGTTGCTTTCAATTCCCGATGTTCATATAATATTCTCAACTGTAATGGATGCTTTATTGGCTATACGATTGCAGGTACTGAATTCACTAATGGAAATTTCGTAGCAGAACATAATAGCATTGAATTTTCGGGCCTTGAAAAAATTCCCGAGAATAGCGGATTAGATGTCACAGTGCAGATTTCTGACAAAGGGAAGAGTTCAAGCACCATAACCAGCCATCAAGATGATGAAATTTTGAAGAATAAGACATTGCATGTTTCCAATCTTCACCCTTCTGAAATTTCTGAAATTTCGTTTGAAGAAGAAAATACAAGTCTTGACAAAATTCCCGAGGATAATGGATTTGATGTCACAGTGCAGAGTTCTGACAATAATGGGAAGAGTTCAAGCATCATAACCAACCATCAAGATGAGGAAATTAAGATATTGCCAGTTTCCAGTCTTCACCCTTCTGAAATTTCTGAAATTTCGTTTGAAGAAAACACAAGTTATGAAACTTTTAGCAATAGAGCAAAGGAAGATGCAGATATTAATCTGACTAGAGAGATTAAAGATGAAATAGCAGAATTAGATGTTGAGAGGGTATTAGAGAAGCAGGATACACATGATCTGTTCTGTCCTAATTGTAATTCTTGTATTACTGGAAGGGTTATTCTTCGTAAACGGAAACGCAGAATTCCAACTGCCGACGAAGATACAAAACGTAACAAATTGGACGCTGTAATTGACTCTGATTTGGGTGCTATTTCTGCGGATCAAACCAGTGAACAAGCTCGTGATTTAGCGGATATCGATTCATATGGTACTCCGCCACCTGCCAGTGATAATGACCGTGATAGAGATATCTTCGGATGCTTCTCTTGCTTTAGCATTTTCATTCCCACAGGTATGCATCTACCCCAACACAAAGGAAAACTGATTCTATTTCTTAACAAATTGTTTGCTTTACTGTTGCAGTTTGAAATTATGTCTGGGAGAGGGTATTTTTAAACACTCTAAACTATCGCATATATTGCAAATACCCCCTAAACTATGGGAACATTGCAAATCACCCCTTACGTGTTGTTAAAATTGCTGCAAAACCTTTCAGCAACAGAGAGGGGAAATTGCTAATGAGAGGAGTAGTTCAAAGATTTTTTTTAATTTTATTTTTTGCAGAATTAATAGTTCAGGGAAGCATTTGCTACTGATATGATAATTCCGGTTTTGTTTTTCGTATTTTTTTTTCGGTTTGCAATTGAACCTTTGGGGTTGCTGCTTTTTCTGTGGATAATGGTTTGCCTTATTCTCTTTTATCATGGTTCATGTGTAATAATATGACTGTCAAACATTGTAATACAACTCTGTTACATTGTTATATTTGGCAAATTGTCAGATAATATTAGAGTCTTGTATTGTTATATTGGGGATTGGATCCTGAAATTTTCTAAAAGGGAGGGACCGCTCCCCAGCACTTTTAAGTACTAGAGACTACAGGCCCCATTTAGAATCATCCTCCTTTCAATTTCATGTATGATTCTGCCATGGCCTACTTCATTTCTTGGTTGAGCTAATATTTGGCTGAATTTTGTAGGGAATGGATTTAAACTGTTCAGGATGTCTAAAAATAAAAGTGAGATGGAAAGCATTGAAGGTCCTAGGCAGACACAGGCCAAGAAAAAAAACTGGTTTTCCTCGAGTTTTTCATCAGATAAAGAGGTTATTAAGCAAGGTAATTATTCTCTGCAAACCTGCCATCTAATTTACTTTCACTTGCAAAAATGTTATTACTAATCATTTTGAGTTCCCATTACTCAACAGTCTTTGTCCCAGCTAAACTTTTACATGAATCATTTTTTTTTTCTTCATTTTACGCAGTTTAGTGCTAACTTTGATGTCAAACGACAAACAATTGGTGTTTTATAATATCAATCCATGTTAGTTTTTGGTGTCTCCCTTTCCCCTCCACTACCATTACGATGTCAGTATTCTAAATTCACTGCATGGATCAAATATATCTAAATACAATTTTCTCTCAATTTATTATTTGTACTTCTTTTACCATCTCACAAATGTGTTCATTTCAAATATCCTTTACTACTTTACCCCACATCTATTTTCACATCCACGTGTCAACCAAGTTTATTTTCATCTTCTTGTTCTTAGTTACCCAAAACATGTGGGCCCTATAGCCATGTCTTGTAATCATGTAAAAAAGTAGTCGTATGAAAAGGATATACTTTTACCTATAGGATGTCCATATATCACATAATATGCATGAAACACTTCTCCACTCAACCTAACTTGCGTCAACTTTACAAGCAATAATGTCTACTCTTTCCATCCTATGAATATTGTATTTCTCCACTCAACCTAATTGGTGTCAATTCTACAAGTAGTAATTTTCACTATTTAAATCCCTATAGATAATGGAGCCTGAATAATGAACTGTATACCCTTCGATTTATATCTTCTCTACCCCATTAGAATTCCTACTTTCACTAAAGGTACAAGAAATATACACAGTTTTAATCATAATCATAATAAGAGTGAATATAGATTAAAGAAAAATAGTATATACACATATAAAGTAGCACAATTAAACATATAATACACACAACAGTTGACCAAATTTTGGTCAAAGACGAAATCAAATCTACTAAGGTTGTTGCAAGGATGGAAGACGAGAGGTAGATCTATTTTTTTTTTTTTGGGGGGGGGGGAATAAACTGTAGATAACATATTTTAAAAATACACGTATATTAGAAATATCATAACAGCTTCCAGTTCCACTCCAAATCCTTTCGGAAGTATCTGAATTCATAAATTGTATATAGCCATATTCACACAAAAAAAATGGATTGGAATTTGGAAATTTCAAGAATTGGGAAATAAAATATCCCCCTCAGGTGAATTCTTGTTATGGCATTATCAAAGTGAAAATAGTTTGTATTGCTATATGTTTTGTTTTTATAATTAGAATAATGCTGCCGATATTTCAGGAATACTTCAATCATCGAACTTGAATGGGCAGAACGGTGAAGTCTCATCATTACAAGAACCTCTCTTACCTGCTAAAAAATTGGATGATGGGGGACCTGCATCGACTGGGACCTCAGCATATAAGAGCGAAGGTATATTTTAAGATATTGCCATTTATAAAAAGGCCTTTTATAAAGTGATTGTTTACTATAGGATTTGTATGCCATATCTAATTACATAATCCTCTCTCAAGGCTAAAGATTCCTTTTCTTCCTGGTACATGCTACTGCAACTACCAGGACTTTATGTCACTGATTGAGACTCACCAAGGCTAAATCATGCCTCTTCTCCCTGACTAGACGTGTCACACGTACTATGCAAGCGCACAAAATATTTATGATTATAGTTAATTCAATTTAAGACCATAAAATAATAATGCAAACCACTTGTGTAAATAAAACTGTTCTATTATGATGTGAATAACTATAAGCAACTAAATTAGATGTATTTAATTATACATATAGATGATAAAAGTGGAAAATGAAATTTGGTGTTTTAACCAAAATCCCCAACAGTTTCCTCTTGCAGATTTAAGTTGAAGTCGTAATTGGAGTGGACATAAGAGTTTTTAGAAATATCTTTAGGAGTGAAATCTGATGGGTCAGTTTTCATAAATTTGTCATCTGATAATTCATACGTCATTAGAACTTGTAATTGTAAGACTCTTTCACTAACAAATTAATTAGAAGGCTATTTTATGTTTTTCCTAATGTTTATCATCACAAGAATTAAAAAATAATCAAATAAACAACTTGTTTATGGTTTGTATGCTATTGTTATCAGACTTGATTTCAATTTATGTTTAATCTCCAGTGTTCTGTATGCTAAATTTGGAAGTAAATATCTGGAAATTGTGTTAAAGATTTATAAATTGTCTTAATTTTTTGTCTCTTTTACTGACAAACTAATTAGAAGGCTCTGCTGCCATGATTCAAATTTTCATTAAATTTTACATGTTCCTCATGTATTTGAACATGGCTTTGCCGTTATCTTGATTAGTCATAACGATGGCTTTATATCGACAGATGGAGCTTATTCTGAAATTTCTCAACATAACACTACGAGGACCAAAGTGAACATTCATACAGAGAAACCTTTGAAAGTTAATGGGGACATCCAAGTTTCATCAGTACAGGATTCTTCATTCCTCAAAGAAGCAGAAGTTAGCGTTGGAAAATATATTAATGATGGGTCTGCAAAAAGCAATGGGGGTAAGAAGAGAACTATTTAAAGTTGAAATTGTAATTGTGGTGGTGAGAAAACTTATATTCAACTGTTTATAATTGAGGCCGACTTTATTGAAATGAGAAGTTTTATCTGATTGTTTTGGGCTATTTCGACTTGAAACCCACTTTAGGTCCGGTTTTGAGTTTCCCCTCAAAAAGTAAGAATATGTGACACCCCCCCCCCCCCCTCCCCCCCCCACAAAAAAAAAAAGTGTCGCACAAGTTCACAAAGTGTCACATGAGACCATAAAAAGTGTTGCTAAATCCCTGAGTGGGGGTGTAACTCAAGTACTTTTCTTTGGGTGGGTAACTCAAAAGTGGTGATCAAACTCACGGACAAAGTTTTCACAAGCATTGATGAATTTATAATTGACATATGCAGTCACTTTTACTGAAACTTCAACCAAAATGGACATTCATGTGAAGTCTTATAAAGTTGATACGGATGTCACAAATTCATCAGCACAGGATACTCTATTGATTCAAAGTGGACTAGTTACCAGTGGCAAAGATATAATGGATATGCATGCAGAAAAGAATGCAGGTAAGAAATAGGAATATTTCAACCTAAATATATTGTGATGATGACTGGCAATCTTCTTGGCTGGCAGTTAAGAACTGAGCTGACCTTACTTAAATGAGACAATCTCTTCATCTTATTAGACGAGAGAACTGGAAATCTCCCTTCACATGAGTTGTTTTTCCACGGAGCTACCTCAAAAATTTTTAACTTTTCTTAACCTTTTGGCTCAGTTTGGTTATGGGTAAACTAATTTTCATGTAGGTGAAAACTAAATTGAGGGAAGTATTTTTACTTATTCGGAATTAAATTTTATTCATTATATAATCCATAATCATATAATTATAGAGTATACACTTAATTACAATTTTATATGAACAAAATATTTTCAACCCTTTTTTCACCATTTTACTTTTCACCCTGGTGAAAAATATTTCACCCCAATCCAAATGCAGCCATTGTCTTTATTTCTTTATTTTTCTACACTGAGAATATATTGTTAAGCAATGATGACTTTATTTTGACAGATGGAGCATATCCATCTCTAAATTCTCAGAATGACACCGTTACAACCCAAGTTGACATTCATATAGAGAAATCTTCAAATGTTGATAAGAATATCCCAGTGTCATCAGTAAAGGATGCTTTATTGATTCAAGAAGAACTAGTTGATCTTGGCAAAAAACTGATGGATGTGCCTGCCAAAGCAGGTAATAAATAGGGATATTTCAGATTACTTTATTATGATGGCGATTGAAGATTTTCTTCACTATCAGTTAAGAACTGAAGCAACTTTATTGAAATGAAACTACCACTTCAGCTTATAAGAAAAATCAACTAAAAAATTCCTTTTAAATTGATCCTTTTTTTCCCAGCAGGAGCTATCTCCAGCTGTAATAACTATTCTTAATATTTTTTTCAAGTAAAATGACCTTAAACACTAATGGCCTAGTTAACATGTGATTAACAATCGGATATTAGAAGTTTAGAACATTGGATCCCCAGGTAATCTTGATAAGTCGCGGGGATATGTGGGATTTCTTCAGTCAACACAAGGGTCTCGATAAGTTCATTACTTGGTATTCAGATGCTAACTACGTTACTTGAAAAAGGTTCACATTGCAAAGAAATTTGGTGAAATTCTTGTGACCCAAATAAGGTTCATATAGGACCTGTTTATGCCAAAAATACTTGATTGAAGTGCATGATATTAACCATGAATCAAAGATTTTGAGCCTGAAGTTTATCTTCCTTTGTTCTGATTTCATGTAAACTCACTTTATCATTGTGATAAGGTTGTTATACTGTTAATGCATAGTTTTATTTCACATGAAATTTCTTTCCACTCAAATATTAATGTTTTGCTCGTCACATTGTGACACAGGCAAGGATACGATAATAACTGTAGGAACTGGACAAGTCGAATCAGCAGCTTCTCAAATAACAGAAAATATAATGGACCCAATTGAAACTGGGGATTCACCATCAATTGAGACTCGAATCCGGGTTCTTGAACAAAGAGCTGCTATGGGTAGAAAAGTTCATGGAATTGATATAATTAAAAGCATTGTATATGGCGGTTTAATTGAATCAATCACAAGCCTAGGTGTTGTATCTTCCGCAGCTGGTGCCAATGCTGCCACATGTAAGTCTTGCAGATTCTTCTATTGGATGTTTCTCATTTTTGAAATTTTGACTGATAAGTTCTTGGATAGTTACAAGAAGACATGTGCACACATACACAAACACGTGTATATATATTTGTGTGTGTGTATATATATATATACATATATAATGAGGCAGACTCTTGTGCACACCAAGTTTGCATACTTGCTGGCGCAAACCTATTTTTTTTATATATTAAAAAATATATTTTTGAGTTGAATTTTTTTTTTGTGATATTTAAACATTTCAAGGGACTCTTATAAAAAAAATCAGTTCAAATTTTTTTTTTTGCTATTTTAAAAAAAATCAGTCAAACTTTCGCAGCTTTTAATATGGTTTAAAAGCTTGTGAAAGTTTGACCGATTTTTTTAAAATAGCAAAATAAGTTTTTTTGAGATTTTTTTATGTTGGTTACTTAAAATGTTTAAATACCACACAAAAAAATTCAACTCAAAAACAATTTGTTTACTATGTCAAAAAACCCGTGTGCAAACTTGGTACACAAACTTGGGTGCGCACAGGAGCCTGGATCTCTCTAATATATGAATGTATGTATGTATGTATGTTTGTATGTATGTATGTATGCATAAGGTCTCAATTCATTTAGTATGAAGTGTCTGTAAGTAGTTGAACTTACGCTTTCCACAAAGACGGATAATTATCTTCAATTTTACGTTGACTTGTATATATCTAGTGTTTTCTTTTAGGCTTGAATATTTCTAGATTAATTAGTTTTTAAGTAGAGAAATATTTAGTAAATATGTGCAGATGAATATAAATTTGCAAAATTTACACTAGCCTCTGCAGATATTTGACTTAATTCCACTCGTCCCCCTCAATGATGATACACTTTCTATCTAAGATTATGGTAGGATTATCCTAAATATTTTTTGCTAAAATTAAATAAGCTCTTTGTAATTAACAATGTAAACCATTCAATAAATTACAATGTAAAGTGAAAGCATAATAATTCCTCTACAGCATAATCCAGGTGATTACAAAAGCTTCTGTATAGTGTAAATTCATGCAATTTTATGGCTTCAAGGTTGCAGTCAGAGCATCCCTCGATACAATCAACACCACATTCGTTATGCCCTTTGCAATGTCAAGAAGTTGCACAAGGCATCAAAATCTATGGGCTAGAGTTTCCAAAAAAAATTAGATATCGCTGCAATTGAAGAATAGGGGAGTGGAAGGTGATTGGGGTTTGGATCAACGATGGTGTCTGGTGGCAGAAGAAATGGAGGGTGGTGGTTGGGTAGTGGAATTAATCCGGGGGTGGAGAGAGAATAAATTAGATATAGAAATGTGAAGATAGCCTTTGCCTCATAACCACTTTGCGATGTGCTATAGTATGTGTCACTATGCGGCTACTGATGTACCTAGTATGTGTCACTATGCTCATAACCACTTTGGTGTGTGCTAATGCTACATTGGTATATGGGTTAACCTTTTTTTATATATTAATGAGGGTTTTGCATTAAGCACTTGGTATTGAAATACCTTGTTTTTTGTTACTTTCTTCAGGTTTGAGGAAATCAAGAGAACTTTGTTCCCTACATGTTTCCCTTCTCGTTTTTCTTTGTTATTCTCTTCTCTATAAAACAGAAGTGGGACGCAAACATAGAAGATCTGTGACAGAGGTGTATACGAAAACTGATGAGGAGAATTGCCCCCTTCAATTTTCAGGGGAAAATATATTATTAGTACAAAAAAAGTATAATAATTGTTAGGTTTGCTCTATCTATTTATCTATTTTTTAAACAAAAAAGTTGCTAGTGACATATGTGGCAACTCTCTCGCTGTCGCTAGTAAAAAGTTGGTTTCAGAGCATCTATTTCTCCTATTTGTTGTTTGCTTCTGAACTGTGTGACTATTTATCACTTTCTTCTCGAATATTATTCCTTAACTTGATGCTCCAGCTTTGATCATCTTCGACCAGACCTCACAGCAAAAGGTTCACTTTTGTAACAAGGGAGGGGTGATGTTTTATCTTCAATTGATCAAGTTTAAAATAAATGTATATACAGAATAACACAAGCCTTAGATAGTTATACTAAATTTTCTTCTTTAGGTTAACTCTAAATGAATTTGATGGTCTGCTGAAACAAATCATTTCAAGATCTTTTGCATTTTGCTGCTGAATTAGTATATTATAAATTTGTTGAGATTATTTATTTTTTGTCTACAATAGTTTTATGTAGTTATTTAAAGTTATGTCCTGAAATTTGTATCGTCGGCCACTAATCGTCTCTTCTATTATTACAGTGAATGTTTTGGCTTTGGGATTGGCTAATCTGATTGGCGGACTATTTGTTATCGGTCATGATGTGAGTAAATTGCATTTCCATTTCTCTTGGTAACCAATATATTTTCCAGCATGGCAGTAAATGCAGTTTGCACTCCCCAAATTAATGCTGGTCAGAAACCTTCCAAAAGATAATTAAAATAAGGGTTTTTTGCTACCTCATAAGATAATTTGTTATTTAGACATGCCCCTAACCAATCATTTTCTATTTTGCTCAAAAAGTTCCCAGAACTATGCATTTTGTTTCAAAGACCCTCCCCTGTTGCTAAAATCATCGTTTTGCCACTAAAAAGTTCTCCTGAGAGGGTCTACACAAAAAATGCATTGTTCGAAATAGTTTCGTTAAAGAAAAACAAATAAAAAAATCAGGTTGTTTATTGCAGATAGGGAAAGGAAAAGTGCTGATTTTCAGTTAATTCAAATGATACCATTGTCGGGTTTTTTCTCTTTCTTTCATCACTTCATTCTTTAATATATCTATTTTCTACATATCAAACAGAAAACCAAAATCTGACCCCACTACTAATAATGCATATCTGATGATGTGTCGTAGTACAATTGAGGGACATTTGTTTCCTGGCCCCAAAATTTGGTTTAAAACTGATTTTAGCCCCAAAGTTTTTTATTATTAATCCTCTGCCTTGCCACCATATTTTACAATTCTATCATTTCACTGTTACAATCATAGCAAATGTCCAAATTATCCTCAGGTTAGCCCTCATTGTTTTATATATCATTACGGTTTAGCTCCCACTATTTTCTATATAGTTGGACATTCTTGGCCTAGGATAATTTGGTTATATAACCGCAAAAATTAGTAACCCAATCAGCTGAAAAACATTGGGAGTTAAAAATCTAAATTTTAGAAGTCAAATGTCCCCAACTTATTCGACTTTACCCCCCCTAGATACTATTGTATTTGGAGATACCCCTTAAGTTCAATAATTAGACTTACCCCACCCCATCCCACCCACCACCACCACTCACTCAACATGCATAAGGTACAAGCGGCTTGATGCACATGCAGGGGTAAGTCTAATTTTTGAATATATAGGTGGGTATCTCTAAATACAGCATTATCTCAATGGGTGAGGTAAAAAATAATACCATGATTTAAACCAAGAATTTCTGTTGTGTAATAATCAGAATTTTTTTTTCTTACATATATCCGAATGACATGAATATTGAACTTAATCCATAAT
Organism: Sambucus nigra; assembly: GCA_949130495.1. Lineage (NCBI taxonomy): Eukaryota > Viridiplantae > Streptophyta > Magnoliopsida > Dipsacales > Adoxaceae > Sambucus > Sambucus nigra. Next base: position 383,577,994 of record OX422224.1, read on the forward strand.
CCACAGCTTTGGGAGGTCAAAAACAGTCAAACTGGAGGGGCCTCCGATCAAGTAGGGGAGCAAGTAGATCGTTACCAAGAACTACTGGGCAAGAGAGAAGATTTCCCACTTCATGCATTTGTTGCAATCTCATCCTACCTCATCTTCGGCATACTGCCCCCTGTCATCTTTGGCTTCTCGTTTCGCGTGAGCAACGACAGGGATTTCAAGCTTATAGCTGTTGCAGTAGCATCGCTTCTATGCATCATTATACTAGCTACTGGAAAAGCTTATGCTCGAAGGCCCCCCAAGTCCTATATCAAAACCATAATGTATTATGTTATTATGGTGTTTACGGTCTCGGGTGTTTCTTATGCGGCTGGTAGCCTAATCATGAAATTTCTGGAGAAGCTTGGTTTATTCGACTCACCTTCAGTTGTCACTATGCAATTTGGGGATACAAGATCGATGAAGCCAGCATGGGCGTCATATTGATTACTACACAGGCCAACTTAAATGACCAATTTAATTGACCAAATGGAGTTTTGAAAATGAAGGGTTATTTGCATTTTGGGGTTCATTTGTTGTGCAAAATATAAAGTTGGGGTCTAAAGTTTTTTTTGCATGGTTAATTTTTACTTAGGCACCTCGCTAATGGTCAAAAATAGACTTTGATACAGCTTTAGTTGTGTTTTAAAGACTTAAGTACTTTTTCGTAGCGTCACGAAAATTTTACATTAAATTACAAAAAATGCACCAAATAGGTCACAAAGTCTGGAAAAATAATTATGATAGTCAAAATCTATTAGCGAGATACTCAAGTTAACAAAACCATTTTCATATCACGAAGTTGGGGTCTAAGAGCGTCCTATAATTTTTATGACATTTTTTAAGGGTTTTTTTTTTGTATTTATTGCATTTTGAAACCCAAGCCTGTATTATGGGAAACTTTGGATCCAACCTCAAATAGTGCGAAAAAAGTGAATTTTGGGGTCCACTTGAACAGTGGCTAGTATATTATTCTTGAAACATCATTTTGTCGATGAACTTGGTCATTTGATTTAGTCAATGTAGCATTACTCTATATCGATGACTTGGGGAAGGAAGTATTTTTGGAACAGCGGATCATAACTATTCAAGGATGAGTATTTATGTTTCTCTTGAGCCATTTCAGTGCCCTTTGTTTTGTACTTCCTTCTTTTCTAGTTGATACTTGTCATCCCTATAAATTAGGTTAAAATTGTCGCGGGAGAAACCTACAGTTCTTGAGATGAGAAAGTAGAGTTGTACCATTTGTATTTGTGAAGTGTGATTCATTTTGTGAACCCGTCTGTAACATGATACTATCAGGTAGAATCCTACTCTGTCCCAGATTACTAGTACCTATTGAATGATGTCAGTCGCCAAAATCAAAACTTAAAATTTGGTAATGTTGGTTACGTTTGAAAAAAAGAAATGGGTTCTTAATTTGGGATGTACCAAATAGTATAATAGGACTCTTAATTTAGGATGTAGAGAGTATTACATTTAACTTTTTTATTTTATTTTTTTGTGACGATATATGACACTATAATAACTAGCTCATTTGAAAGGGCCAAATGTTTAAAGTAAATATCTAGTAAATTATCACATAAAGTATCATACTTCGAAGTAAAAAATTATTGGCTTTTTGTTCCTTCAATGATTTGTTATGTGATATTGAGGTTCGTAAAAGCATCCTCACTGGTTGATATCAATACACCATAACTATACAAATCAATCATATGAACGGTAAATATACAAACCCATCGTACCCATTTACCATTCTCGGCACCAGTTTTATCAAACTGTCAGTACAATTTAGTTGCCTCACAAACTTTGAAGAGTTCTTATTTGGATCAAACAGCAGATGTTTGTAGCAGATTCCCACGAACATCTCTTAATCGTAAAGGTTTAAACTTGGCAAACTCTACCAATTCTGCAACCTGGTAGGCACGGTTGATCTCTACCCCACACCCACGCACCCACCACCCCAAAAAAATTCAGCCGCACAACCCGATAAGCTTAAAATTTTCTCCATCTTTAAGTTCCAACATTTCGGGTGCTCTTACAAATATATCAGCTCAAAGAGGATCCTAATTCAGTATACTTGCCCAAATTTATACTGTACATACTTAAAAATTACAAATTCGAAGGAACCTTTTTTCCAAATTTGAAAGTTTTTTCCCTACTTTATTAACAAATCATTCCAGCATAAATTTTACAGTATTATATGCTACTTACTTTCAAAAATTAGTTACGGTAGTTCGGGTCAGTTCAAAAAGAAAGCAAGAATCTTAATTGAGGGAGTAGAACATAAAACCCTCGGGCACTGCAACTAAAATGAATAGTTGTTTTCTCAGTAAATTACAGTCTTGAAATGATAGGTGCTTTCTAGCAAATTGACAAATAATCTTGATTAAGGATCCCTAAACTCTAGTTAGGCTTGAGATCCCTTGTTTAAGGATCCTTTATTACGCTTACTCTCTGCATTTGCATAGATTCATTCTAAACAAAACTTTTCACTTTTCAGTATTAAGAAAGCAAATATCTGTACACGAAACATTATTACACAACTCCCAACACTATATCAAAATTATTTGCAAATCTAACCAAATGTATGATTAAGATTTGAAAAAACTGTAACAAACTTGTACAAAACCACCACTTTATGCAGTCCAAAATCACCCTCTCAAACAGAATGGGATGAGAAAAAATAAATTATCATATCCTCATCATCCCATTACCATAAGCCTCAAACTCAACTATAAAGATTATCTTTCCAATTACAAATTCTTGGAACTGGGTCCCTGATTTAGCTCGTGCTTGCTTTTAACTCTCTTCATTTTTGCTTTAAATCGGGACTTGGACATGAGGGTTTGAACTGTGTTTAAGAAATTTCCAGCAGCCATTATTATCAAAAGGATCCCACATGTAACTATCTGTCAAAAGCACAGTATAGAATTCCATTAATATGATTCCGATATAATGGGGAAAATGACGAAAACATTAGATTAGCAAATATAATGGAAGCAATAATCCATATCAACTTTTACTTTGTCTTGGGTCGAGATGGGACGGGGCAGGTGGGGTGAGGGGTTGGGCTATGGGCCACCCTCTTGTTTCGATTAGGTTTATTTGGACCTAATTTATTGTCACGTTGAGTTTGACATCCACTGTTTTCATTTTTTAAAGTTTGAATGATGTGAATTAGAAGTTTATGGGCTATTTTTGGTATTTCTAGGCATTAGTGGCATTTTCCTTATTTTGATGTATTTTCTTTTAGTAATTATTTGCTTAGTATTATAGGAAGGAAGTGGCAAAGGCTACTAAGGATATATTTGTAACTAGAACATTGCTTGGAGCATAAGCTACTTCCCACCTATAAATACCCCTATTGTAGTCTCATTTGGGACATTCTATATTTTAAAGAGTTACTGATTGAGGGTTAAGGTGTGAGATATCTTCCTCTTATTACCCATTTGACGTCATTTATGTCAATTGGTATCAGAGCCTCGTTGGTTCTATCCGTAGTTGTTGTAAAAAAACAAAAACTCATAAACGTCAAAATGGGTTTTGAGAGGACATACGCTCCCATGAAAACTCATAATAATCGAATTGCGAAGGCCTTGGATCATCTTGACGCGAATGGAGGATCTTAAAAGCCGCCTCCCTCCACCACCACCCAAATTACCATCACACCACAATTTTCCATCCCCTCACCTTCCACCACCTCGCATTCTCGTATCGTCCCATTTAACCCCGCAAAACCTATAAACAACCCCACCCTACCACCTCGCACCACAACCCTCACCTCCTCCAATTTTCGACATATCCCTGCCCACCACCCTCAATGGCACCTTGAGCCACCCACCATTATTAGCCCTAGCCCTAACTACAAAAAAAAAAAAAAAAATACCCACGCTTCCGCAACCCATTTTACACCTTTACCCCAAAATATCAAAACCTTAACCCTAATTCACCCACCACAACATCAAGAACTTCCCCAACCGCCACAAGCACCCTCCAACCACCCTCTGCCGCCCCTTCCCCACACCAACAAGGGCAAAACCCGTTGGAATCCTGTCAAGACCATCAGCCCGAGCCGATCAGCCCCTCGAACCACCATTGGATGGCAATTTTACCCGACCCGCAGGGTTTTCGCCCCGCCTGGCCCCTAATGGGGCGGGTTAAAAACCCATTTAAATTAAACGGGGCGGGTTTGGGTTTTAAAATAAATCCCGTTTATTAAACGGGGCGGGTTTGGATTTAGTAAAAAATTACCTGCCCCGTTTAATATTAAAAAGACTTAGATACCCCTTTATATTAATTTAATTACACTTCTTACAACCTATATATATAAAGCCATGAAACCCTAATAATTTCATTTACCCTTCAAAAAAACGGCTTTCATCTCTCTCTCTCTAAGACTCGTGACTCGTCTCACACTCTCTAAGCCATCCCCAGCCTTCGCAGCCTCCACCGCCCCTTCAGCAACCTCCACCGGATGGTTTTTGTCCTATTTTTTGTCCTGTTCTCCTCTTCTAATATATTTGTTCGTATATTTGTTATCTTCTAATAGAACTGTTATCTTCTTATATATCTTCGTATGTGAACAAATTAGTTGGCTTGTTCGTATAGTTGGTTTAAATTTTGGTTTGGTGATGTTTTGTTTGGTTACGAATGTTGTTTTGGTTTAAACTAATCTGAACAGATTACAACAACTGTTCCAATGTTGTTTTGGTTTGGTTTGGTTACGAACAGATTACAAACACTTTTCTAAATTTGTTTCTGTATAATAGGTGGTAAGATTTGGTTTGGTTTTATTTATAAAGAACAAACTTGGTTCAGAACGGATTTGATATTTGGTTACAAATGTTGTTTTGGTTTTATTTATACACCAACAAATTTGGTTCAGATTAGATTTGGTTTGGTTACGAACAAATCAATCAAATGTTGTTTTTGTTTTATTTATACAGAACAAATTTTTCAGGTTTGGTCTGTTTTAAATGTTTGTGTATTATTTTTCAGGTTTAAGTAAATGAGAAGGAGACTCTGGGATGGGATAATTGATGTTATTTGAGACTTATTTTACAAAAGTTGATGTTATTTGAGACTTGTTTTGTAATAGTTGTTATTTGAGACTTGTTTTGTATTAGTTGATGTTATTTGGGACTTGTAAGCTTGACATTATTTTCTTCTTTTTATGGTGAGTTGCATAGTAGCATTTCATTTTTTATTCTGGGTGTATATAAAACTGATCACACATTGAGAAAAATGGGAATAACCTCCTGAAACTGCCTCTTTGAAAAAGGGGAAAGCAATCATCAACAGGTTACCTGTTACAGGTAAAGCCTAGGGGTATTTATTTTCACGGGGCGGGGTGGGTTTCGACCCGCAAATATAAACGGGGCGGGTTCAGGGGCCTCATGCTTAAACGGGTTCCGAGTATACAAATTAACCCGTCGCGAGGCGGGCTAATTATTTTTTTCGGGGGGCGGGTTTGGGTTTTGATAAACCCGCCCCAAACTCACCCCGTTGCCATCCCTCGACCATCACCCCGACGAGTACAAACCCGTCGGAATCCACTTCGGACTACTCCCATGCCGATATCCACCAGATTTGGTCTGAATCATCTCAGGAGGAGGCGGATCCACCAAACGACCTGGATCTGGTCGGAAACACCAGTCCATGGCCGGAAACCCACTGGTTCCCTCCAGATGCACTTTCGACCTCTTCCCCCAGGGGATCCGACTCCCAATTTGTTCTCAGAGACGCCACCCATCGCCGATCTGTCCACCTGATCACTTTCCGTCAGCCATTATCTTCGATCAACCCCTGTTGGGCCAGATTCAGACAGTCGATCATCATCCCCTGCCAATCAACACGTTTCTAGTGATGGGGAATCTCGAGCATTGTTCCCCTTCCCCATCTCATCATCAGACCACACATGCGGTGGCCGTCGGTAAAAATTTTGACCAAAAACTCATATTTTTTAACCCCCGATCCAACCGGAACTATTCAAGAACCCTTTTCCCAGAAATTCAATTCAATTTCAGTCCCTTTTGACCCAACCCCCTCCTATGCTAGCCAATCAATCTTCTACCCTATGTGGAACCCTCCAGCAAGTGCAAGAACTAAGGTTTGGCACCACGAAAATGATTTTTGATCCGGGAAAGATATTTTTGAAGAGTCCCGTGAGAGGCAAGAGGGAGATGAAGATTAATGCAAGAATTAAAGAATCTTCCTCAAATTTTTCAGAAATTACTTTTGGCCCCACAAGTTTTGCCTCTCTTCCACACAATTTTTTGGCACTTGTCACATGATTCTCCAATTTTGACGATTTTGTGCATCATCAACTTTTAAAGCTCGAGGATGAGCTTTTTCGAAGGCGGAGAGAATGATGTGAATAAGAACTTTAGGGACTATTTTTAGGCATTTTTATTATTTTTATTATTTTTATTATTTTAATGTATTTTCTTTTAGTAATTTTTTTCTTGGTGTTATGGGAAGGAAGTGGCAAAAGCTAATAGGAATATATTTGTAATTAGAACATTGCTTGGAGCCTAAGCTATTTCCCGCCTATATTATTGTAGTCTCATTTGGGACATATTCTATATTTTGGAGAGTTATTGATTGAGGGTTAAGGTGTGAGATATCTTCCTCTTATCACCCATTTGACGTCATTTACGTCATTGAACCCAAGTGTCATATATACACTTACAATGACGCTTATGTGAGAATCTTTTGCAGCGATTCACGAGTATTTATGACAGTTTTGGGAGTCAGTCCAATAAGTGAAAATAACGGGAAATTCAATATACCAAAACAAATGGGGGTCAATGCCACCCCTCTTGTTCCAAATTTTGTACACTCACTGCTCTTTCAACAAGGTAGCAGACGTTGCAAAAAATAAAATGGGAAGTCTAATATTTTAACAAAATGAAACGGGAGTGTAATATTTGAAACAAGGGGATGACTATAATAATGACAAATGAATCTATAACTATGACGAACATGAGGGGATAGGACGTCCACGTAATTTAACCTTTTTTTACAAGAATTCTATTTCAAACTGCCAATTAAAAACAGAAGTAAAATAGATCAAAATGCGTTTCCAAGATTACACATATATATTTCTTAATCACAAAAGCGAGAAGAAAAAAAAGGTACACGTAGCATTCGGAAGTCTCTCACCTGCCACTCAGAAACGACACCAACCATTGCAGTTTTCAGCAGCAACACTCCAACATATGCTTCAAAGCCCTGAAACCAATTACGCATAACCATCAATGATTTTAAGGATGGATGACGAGCCAAATAGAATAGTTCCATTTTAAAATAGGAAACATTATTAATCTTTAAAAAAATAGCAATTTACAATCGCAGCTCAAATTTATGGAACTTTTTGCCTTCTGATGTGAAAGCATATTTCTAATATCTTTATCAAGAAGTTCATTCATTTAAGTGTAGGTATGTTCTTAAGCATGTTTTTGTTGAAGAGGTTGACTGTAGTCTATATATAAATACAAACATACAAATATAATGTGTGTTATCTACGAAACAACCATCTGTGTTGCTGGACTCACCTGCAAGGTGAATAGTATAGGGCACAATAACCATAATTGACCTTCTACTCCAGCGGTCTCTCCCCACACAACATCCATTCTCCTAGCCTGCAATAAGAACAATAATTGATGAATGTTTTCAAGACCTTTCACGTATCCTAAAACAGTTGAAATTGGTGACAAAAATTGGTTCTCACTATGAGAACCAAATAACTAATAAAATAAGAAATTTATATAGATTTACTGGGCAATAAAAGACCTGCAGAAAACCTAAACATTGATTTAATCGGACTGTTACTCATGGAAATTCAACAAACAAGCACAAGAACTAACCTACGTTTGATATGGTAGAAAACTGGAAGGGCGAAAAGGTGGAAGGAAATAAGGCATTCCCTTAGCTTGGTATAGGAAGAAAAAGTTGATGAATTCTCCTTCCTACCCCCACCAAATTGGATCCCTTCAAAAGTGGAGGGAAAGAGGGAGAAAAATGCATTGATTACTATGCTGGGGATTTAATTACTATTATGTCCTTATAGTAACCTATTAAATTAATCTACAGCTATGTTTGATAGGGGGGATTGGAAAATATTTCTAAGGAAAATAAGAAATTTTTATGATGTCCAACATTTTGGTGTGTTTGATTGCATGCATGCTTGCACTATGGTACAACTAGCTAAAGCAAATTTTAGATATTTGTCTAAAAAATTCTTTGGGGGACCGCGGGGGGCAAGAAAAACTTTCCAAGGAATTTTTCCCTGGAAATGTTTTCCACAATTGCTTGTGTACAGTGATAAAATCAATATACCCTCTACTTTTCCTTTCTTCCAAAACACAAAGGAAGGATAGTTCCTTTCTCTTATATAAATCCTCATTCCTAGAAAACGAGAATTAGAAAAAGTTTCTTTTCCTGCGACTTTTTTACCCTACAAAATGGAGCATAAGTATACAGTGCTAGGAACTGTGAATGAAGAAAATGTTCCCAACGGAAAAGTAAATGCTTCTAAAACTGCACCTTGCCGAGTGCAATACGTGTATAGAGTCTCTGCCGTTGATATCTATTTTGTAGAAGCATTGCAACTCCTTGCATGATTGCCCAATGCAGAAAAAGTTGCACCCCTCTCTGCAAGCATATTTAGTTTCAATTATAACAAAAACTGATGCCATCACATATTTTGGTCATTAAACAAAAAGTCCATGATTTTTTCCAAAATAATAGTCCTTATAGTGGCATTAGCGCAAGGAATAGTGATATCAGTTGTGCATTTTTGGACAGATGACAGAAGCACAACCACATCAGTACCATGGTAGTGCCGCATCAACATTTTCCGGCATCCTGGAAGTTGCCTGGAAATCACCAGAAATTCTGGCGTGGCACGGCAACGTGATCTCTAATGCTGATGTGGCATTGCCACACTATGTGTCCGAGTTTGCAAAGCTCATGTCACTACTTGGGCTTTTGCCAATTTTGAAAATAAGTTAAATTAAACATTAAATGGAACAATTTTTAAGGACTGAACATTAATTATTCCTATTTTATATATATAAGAACCTGCTTTTGGGAACAGTCAGGTTGCCTTTCGATCTCCCAAGTGAGACTAATGAGTGCCATAGCCATAGCGCAATAGTGATGATATATCCACCTGCATAAGCAGAGTTTTGATGCCTTGAAAACATTATACAGGCGATGATCACAGAAAAGGTTTGACAGAATTTTCACATTATTAAACAAGTTCAGTCAACATTTTGACACAACTCCAGAAACTTTTAAAAATATTATAACAATGTCCGTGATCTTAGTTCTGGTCAGCAGCTAAGAGTATGTTGTACATAGAGTTGCACATCTGCAATATGGTGAATAAACTACCTACAAAATAATTACTTCTTAGATTTTATGAACAAACTACCCACAAAAAAAAGCAAAATTACAAACCAAAAAAAAAACATCTCATGTATATGTGAGAAGGGTAATGACAAATTATTCAATTACCATGGGCGAATATCACTTCCATTCACTCTTAAAATGTTCTCTCTCAAAGCCAAACCCGTGTAGAGGAAAAGCAACCATGCCTGAAAAAGGCATGCTCAGTGTGCTCCCACGCCATAAGAATAAAAATATTAAAAAGGATGAAGAATTCCGTAGTACCTGGTAAAGCTGAACTGGCAATGCTGGTAAACATCCATCCCACATGTACGACCTTAACGCAAGTAGCAAAGAAGGGAAGAAAAGAAACAGAAATGCTGTTCTATCCTGTCCGTTAGAGAGTATAGAAAGGCAGTCAATTACCAAAAATGGCCCTTAAAATCTCTAGCCTTGCCTTTTTCACGAGCAATAAATATAATTAGGAAACAACAATATCTCATAACAAATATTGCCTTGGTCCCAAATTAAGGATCACCATTGAAAGTAAAACCTAATGAGAAAATTTGACTTTTCACTCAATGGACAATTTTAAAATTTGCTTCAATGTAGTGGAATTTCTATCATCGACTTTCAAAGTGGCCTTTTAATATGCAAGGTACAAAAAGGGAAATAACTCTTAAATCGGGATCGAGAGAGTATACCAAGAGGCAACATCTACAGAACATAAGACACAAGACCAAATCTTAAGCTTAAACTGAGATCCAGAGGAGTATTACATTGATACCATACCAGTACATGTAGAGAACTCCACTGCAATTCACTGTCACATAAACCACTCTTTTTCATTTATGTAAGGGTTTATTAACTTTACCCCCTGAGATAAGGCACTATTACGTATTCAATAATTAGAGTTACCCCCGCATGCAATAAATAATGCATAAGGTACAAGTGTGTTGATGCACATGCGGGGGGAGAGGGGATAACACCAATCATTGGATATATAGGGGGTATCTCTAAATACCACATTATCTCAGGGAGTTAAAAAAAAAAATAATAATAATAATAATAATAATAATAATAATAACAGGATCCACAACACCAGTTAGCCTAACATCCTTTTACCACAAGTTGCCAAAAAAGGGAGAGAGGGAAGGGCAGTTCTGGCCAGTCATAATTATTGAACATGATCTATCTATCTATGTGCAACCTCCCACCTGCAATATGTGTGCGTTTGTATAACATTATGAATTGTGCTACTTTAACAACAGAAACGTGGTTATATATACATAAATAACTACTGTTGACGAGTTAAGATAAAAACAATCCCTAATCTAAACCACTATTTATCTATCTCTGTCCAACCTCCCTTTCGCAATGTGTGTGCATGTATGTGATATATATAGCTTTCTGAACTATGTTACTGTAACACCAAAAACACAGTTATTATATATATACACTTACATATTGTCGATGGTTTTTTAGTATATATAACACTCTAGATGGGAATAATTCCCAACTAGAGTTATATTTTTTATTAGAGAAAGAAATGATCTGTACAGCCGGGCGTAGCGCTCCCCAATTTAAATCTAGCGAGATTCAAACCCATCCGCCACCATGAAAGACAGGTAGTCATACCATGTGAGCTAAAGTTCATTGGTATATATTGTTGATGGGTTAGGCATGTGCTGTTCAATATTTTCATGGTGATTAGCAACTTGACAACAAATGGAAGAGCAACTATCGATTTGGCTATTGGACTCCATTGAGAGTCAAAGTTCTGGGCAAAAAGCAAGATGGTCAGCCATGAATCACCACTTAGGCTATACACACCTCAACTTCAGTCTTCTATCTTTGTCAGGGGCTTATGTTCTCCCACAATCACTTGGAGGTCAAACCTGCCTCAAATCATGGGTGCCAAAAGCGCCATTGAGCTCTGAAACCAAACAATCATGGCAACTCAAATGATAACCATAGAATGAAATATAAATAGAGACATACAAAAGTAGAGAGAGAGTTTAAAAGCCCACTTGAAGATCTCTTTTCATAAGGCTGATACACAAACCGAATCCAAGGCAAGCTGAGGCCAGATCCAAAATAATGGGATGAAGAATTTGAGAGCCTGGTGGCTTGGCCGAGCCCTGCTTTTATTCAAATTTGAGAAGCCTGTGCATGTTTTGCTTCGAATCAAACGAGGTCAACACAAATGGAGGTCAGTCAGTAACAGAAGACCTCGGCACTATGATACAGTTCGGTGGAGGTATCCTCTGTATTGACTAGAAAATGAACTATTCGGAACATCGCACTCAGCCATTACCACTAACTAACCAAGCCTCTACTTTATCCATAAATGAGTTACCATGACTGCAGCAGGTGTTCTCTGCTGCTTCGTAATGCAGGGAAGACCTATACTATTCTCATGCAGCTTCTTTCTCAGATGCCATGTTTCAATTACTGCTAATTTGTCAAAGCTCTCTAGAACCGAAAAAATGGAAGTAAGAGATGGGGGTTTTACATATAAATATTAACTGTTTCGCTTAAATTTGGTGGGAGCCTTCTGCACTATTCTGATCCTCCGCAGTCGCATGGTAACATCTTTTTATTACCCTTATGTTTACTAACCAAAGTGATGACATCCAAGATTAAAATTCACAGTAATGGATAAGAATTAAGGGAGGTCGGAGAGAGAGAGAGAGAGAGAGAGAGAGAGAGAGATTGAACATAAAGAAAGGAGATGGGAATCAGCTTAGTAAAGAAAATTATTTCTTTGACGAGAAACTTGACATCATCTAAAAATAGGGGGTAAAGTCTAATTTATACTCCCCCCAACAAATTAACAGTCCTGTTTTCCTTTTTGAGCCGTCCCAAATTATGAGTCCACTTTCCTTTTTGGGATGTAATCTACAAACCAAATTCCACAAAAATGAAGATCTTTGCCATTGATCGAGTGTATTATTAAAAACAATCGTTTTTAAATAGGAACTATTAATTTGGGACGGAGGAAGTAATAATTAATTATGGAGTTGTGTATAATATCATAGTATTAATAGGGGTAAATTAATAATGCCTCATTCACAACCTTCATGTTTCTCTTTATCATCATTTTATGTCGACACTCAATATTATAGATGAATGAACTCTCATGAGTCCACATCACCAGAAGTCTATCTCTAATCGCCGAGAGTTTAGACGATGACAGAATTGTTGAGCACATCGTTAGAAGGTGAATATCAACTCAAAATAAAATAAATTAGATCAAGAGAGCCTAGTAACATATATTCCATTATCCTCTTTCGCTTGCTCTTATATTCTCATTTTCTATCTTATACTAAATTATTCTTCTCTCTTTGATTTTTCATAAGCACTAGCATTGGAAAAGCCTGAAACAGAAAGAGAAATGGTACGGTGAATTTGGAGATTTGAAACGCCAAAGTACCCTAAGTATGTACTTGCACCAAGCCCCACAATAACCAAAAACTCAACAAACAAATCCAATTAGTCCCTAGTATTGGTGGAGTTACAATAATAGAGAGGTATAATTAACATGTTTCAGCTCCAAAATAGATGCTTCCTCACCCTCAAAACTCATGTCCTTCCTATCCATAACATACATGCCAACCTTTACTATGATCAATTAAACTCCTAGCATGTAATAATGATATGATGACGCGGTCAAATTCCAGATCATAAACTAGCATATCTCTTCATATACTATTCAATGTATCTATTATAAATGATACAAACCAAGGTTCATTCAAAGCATAAGTAATGCATACCATCCCATCATTTATTCAACCATACAATTTTTGTTCCTTAGTTATACAACTCAAAGACTAAAGTCAACAAAGCCTTTTACCCAATTACTTGAGGTCGGCTACGTGATTCGCATCCCTCCATCTAGCATTGTTCGCAATATCCTGAGTTAAACCACAAGTTATCATCATGTCATTTTAAACAATCCCCCCCCCCCCCCCCCCCAAACAACACACACACACACAAACTTTTAGTCAACCTCGCCAAATCACTCTTCCTTACGAGAGCGCTTACTGGACTACGTACGATTTGTCCAAACTATCTAAGGTGATTTTCCCTCAATTTATCTTGTATAGGAACTAGTTCTACTTCAAAAAACAATAATGATCTCATCCTTAGTTTCATACTCTAAAACAATATTATCTGCGGAAATAAAGCACCAAGGCACTTCAGCCTGTACTCCCCAAGTCATTTCATCAATATGGGGAGCACAAGTAATGAGAGATTAGAGTAGAACCATAAAATTTAAGACAACAGTACCACTCTCTCCTTTTATTGTTCTCACCGTAATCACTGCACTACATTAATCATATCAATATATCTATTAGTGGCTCCTTTCAAATTCAAAACCCATCATATCTTTAGGGCTCTACAAAATGTCTACCTCGTCGGCAATTAAACTCTTCTCTTTCCTCCAGATCGATGAAAGTTTTTTCAATTTTTTTTAAATTTGATCGCATCTCTACTTGTATGAGGTGGAGGTGCATATGTGCTTCGCAAGAATAGAATATATGGTTTAGGTGTCTGTGTTGTGGTTTGTATATTTTATTCAAGTCGATGCATCTCTTAAGGGTTTTTCTAACTTCATTTGTTGCGATGATTTTATGGATTTATTTGTGTTGTCAATGACTATATTTGGAATGATGTAGTGCAACACCATCCTCGAACAAAAAACGACAAACCTTGCGCGACAACGATTAGAAACATTGCTACAAAACTTTGTCATAATCGAAGATGGTTCTAAGTAAATGGAACAAAAATCCTCTCTAGTTCCCCAAATCCAACAAAAAAAATAGAAAGAAAGAATCCAAGAACATCTTGTTTCACACTATCCTGCCAATAGCGGAAAGATTCATACGCATCTAATCAAGGCCTACTTTATCTTCACTTAAAAGACTTCTTGGCCTGAACCACCTCTTCCTTTGGCAGCCGACATTCCAAATAAAGTCAAATCCTCCCCTCTCTCTTCCCATGTCCGATCAAACTCAAAACTATCCATTTTTGGACTCCACTTGCAAAGAGCAAAAAAAGATTTTAATAGAAATCCATTACTTGAGTTGTCTCATACGACATGGTCAAATTAACAAAGACCCTCCGTAGGTCAACAAAAATCACAAATTTGTTATTTTACATAACAGCAATGTTATAATAAGTAAGACATGAATGTCATAATAAATACGCCATGACCAAGTAAACTCGGTTTTAATGGGAGATTTGGAACCCCTAATACCAAAAGTTTATTAGATAATGTCTTCATTATTATCCCCAACACCTACAAGATCCAACGAGAACTCATCACTAAACTAAAATCTATTTCTAGAGTCTCAAGAAGGATGCGCACATGTGCTAGCACATTAGATCCATATCAATGTTACTTAACACGAGGTTCGTTATGGTACATGGTATGGGTTCCAGGTACGACACCTCACTCAGTGCAATTTTCGAAACATAAGGATTTAGGTTAGCGACTTGGAACATAGGAACTACGACAGGGAAAGGGGTGAAGTTAGTAAATACCATAATAAGAAGAAAAATTAACATAGCTCGTTTACAAGAAACTAAATGGGTTGGTGAGAAAGCTAGAGAAATAGAAAATACAAGGTTTAAATTATATTATACAAGAAAACATAGAAACGGGAAAGGAGTCGAAAAAATAATTAATAAGAACCTTAAGGATGATATCGCAACCTTTATTAGGAAAGATGATAGACTTATACTTGTAAAAGTGGCATTAAGTAAAAATAGAATTAATATTGTTAGTGCTCAAGTAGGATTAGATGAGCACACTAAAGTACAATTTGGGGAATAAATAGATGAACTAATTCCCGAAATACCCAAAGGTGAGAAAATCTATATAGGGGGAGATTTTAATAGTCCTGTAGGAGAAGATCGTGTAGGATATGACGCAGTACATGGAGGAGATAGGAACAACGGTGGAAAATGTATCCTAGATTTTGCGATGACTTTTGATGGGAGCCTCGTACACTGGGTTTGCCCTTTTTTACAAAAATATTTAGAGGCTTAAACACTTAATAACTTATAAAAGTGGAACGCATAAAAGCCGAACAGATTTTTTCATTAATACGAAAGGAGGCCAATTAACATGTAAAGACTGTAAGGTTATCCCGGGAGAGAGCTTAACCTCACAACATAGGATAATGGTGTTGGATATAAATATTAAAAATCAATCAAGAGTGCGAAAAAAGAATATTAACCCATGAATTAGGTGATGCAACTTTAAAGGAGAAAAATTAGAACTATTTAAAGATAAAATATTAAATAAAGTGTCATTGAATACCCAAGATGAGAAATGTGGGATAAGATGGCCACATACATTAGAAGAATATCGAAAGAAATTCTTTGAGAATCAAAAGGCAAGGGACACAATCTAAAGAAACTTGGTACTGGAATGAAGAAGAGTAAAAATATTAAAGGAGTGTTTTAAAACATGGCAACAACTGGAAACGAAGAAAATTTTGAAAAATATAAGTGGGCTAAAAAGAAAGTTAAGAAAATGGTAAGAGATGCTAAGTTAAAGGCGTATGATGATCTTTATACAAAATTAGGAACATAAGAAGGGGAAAAAAAGTATTTATACGCGAGCTAAACTTAAGAACAGAAAAACAAAAGATTTTAATAACGTTAAGTGCATTAAAAGTGATGATTTGGGAATCCTAGTCAAGGATGATGAGATAATGGAAAGATGAAAAAATTACTTCGAGATGTTATTGAATGGAGACAATGGGAGTAGATTAGATATAAAAGAACTTACGGAGACTCGAGAAAATATACTTTTTCGCAGAAATATGATAATAGAGGTTAAGATTGCTCTAAAAACGTTAAAAACAGGGAGGGCTTTAGGACCGGATGGTATCCCTATTGAGGTTTGGAAGTGCTCAGAGAGGAAGGAGTGTTTTGGCTTACAAAATTATTTAATACAATTATAATGACTAATAGTATGCCCGATGAATGGAGAAAGAGCGCTTTAGTAATTAGTACCTATTTATAAAAATAAAGGGGGCATACAAAGTTGTTCAAATTATCGTGATATTAAGCTAATGAGTCATCCAATTAAACTTTGGAAGAGAGTGATTGAATATAGATTGAAATTGAAAATAACAATATCTGAGAATCAATTTGGATTTATGTCTGACAATGGAAACAATTTATTTATTGAGGATATTAATGGAGAGGTATAGGAGCCTTCATATCGTTTTTACAAATTTGTAGAAGACGTATGATAGAATACCAAAAGATATAATATGGTGGATTTTACATAAAAAAGAAGTGACTCGTAGATATATTGATGTGATCAAGGATATGTATGATGAGGCCATGACTATAATAAGAATATCAGCTGGAGCTGGAGAAAGTACTGAATTCCCAAATTACTGTAGGTCTGTACCAAGATTCAACACTAAATCCTCATTATCTTTTTCCTCTTGTTATATATGAGTTGACTGGACAAATACAAGATGAGGTCTTGTGATGTATCCTATTTGCGGATGATATTATTTTAGTGGACGAGATTAAGACAGCGATTAATGCTAGATTGAAATTGTGGAGAAAAAATCAAAAAACAAGAGGATTTAATATAAGCATGACGAAAACAGAATATGTAGAGTGCAATTTTAGTAGTAATAGAAAGAGAAACAGGGATGTGGTGAAATTGGAGGGTCAAGAGATACCTATAAATGATCATTTTTGTTATTTAGGCTCGCTTATCCATAAAGATGGAGATATTAGTGATGATGTTACTCATAGCGTTAAAGCAATCTAGGTTAAGTGGAGTGTTATCGGCGTATTGTGTGATAGGCGTATATCCTTGAAATTAAAAGGAAAATTTTATAAATTTTATAGGACGACCATTAGACCCACCATGTTATATGGGCCACAGTGTTGGACAATCAAAAAACAAAATGTGCAGAAAATGAGCGTGGCAGAGATGCGAATGCTAAGATGGATTTGTGGTAAAACTCGAAAGGATAAAATTAGAAATGAACAAATTCGTGCAATTGTAAAAGTAGCTCCTACAGAAAATAAATTAAGAGAAAATTGACTCGAATGTTGGACATGTTAAGTGTAGACCAATGGATGCCCACGTAAAAAAGTGATTTAGTTATTATTGATGGTAACGCAAGAAGTAGAGATATGCCTAAATTGACTTGGTAGGATACTGTAAAAAAAGAACATGATATCATGTGGTTTAACCGAAGATATTGCACTGAACATAATGGAATGAAAAAATTGAATTCATGTAGCCGACTCCAAATAATTGGAAAAAGACTTTGTTGAGTTGAGTTGAGATGAGAATGGTCCACATGTACTTATCACTTTGACTTGACAACAATCACTACACCAAAAGAGCAATAATCTTCTAGCTTCATTATCCACAATTGCGAAGTCGATAGAGCAATAATTTTTTTCAGAAATTGCTCTGACTAATAATCACCAAAGTCTCATGGGGTTTCATCCGGTCTTTGTAGACTCTCCATTAGCACTTGTGAGAATAAATAAGTTATCAGGAAAACCCACATGGCTAGTCTGATCATCGCATGTGTAAAGATATTTTAAATTCAACATTCTCAGTTTTTGTATCCAGCAGCCAGGAACAAGTGTCAATAACTAGGAGGAGTAAATATGGTGATATTGAGTTAGAAAAGCCATCTAGCCCCACAAAAAAGAATCCAGACAAACTTCTGTTTAGGTTGATTGAGAAGCTAGTGCTCTAATAAAATTCACATAGGCAACTAACCATTTCCTGTCAGAATTCTTCACCACAAACACAATATGATTAGCATTTTTGGATTAGAAGGATATGATTAGCAATATGCCTTCCATTCACAAAAGTTGATTGATTCTTACTAACAAAAGTGGGGAGAACACTCTTTTAGTCTCTCTACAATTACCTTGGAAATAATTATATAAATAGCATTACAGCAGGAAACAAGTCCAAAGTCCATCGTACAGGATGAATTAGACACTTCAAGTAGTAGATACAGGTGAAATCCGAGCCATCAACTATGTTCCCATCCATATCATTTTTATATAGATGTTAGGTCCATTAGCCTTCTTATGGAAATAATTTGTACTCTTTTATCCCCACTTTTAAGTCGAGCAACTCTAAATTTTTTACTCAAATACTCTTCATCTGTTTCTCTAAGCTACAAACATTCTATTAAACAAGCTTTATCTTCTTGGATGAGCCCGAAATCTCCTGTACTTTCCAGCAACTTGCTCTGAACAAAATCGAAATCTGCCTTTACCTTATCTCTTTCAGTAATACTGCAAAAATGGTCCTTACTCAGCATAGGTTAAACTGCTTAAGTTTGGATGTAACCCTAAACATTAGACACATGCACCTCCTTTCCCAGGGCCGCATCTGACAATTTTAGTTTTTATCAATTATACTTCTTAGTTTTTATCCATCTTCAAGATTCTCTCCCATTTGGCCAAGTGAACCAGCTGTCCCTTGTATTAATTCACTTCAGCCATACAATACCACTTCATTCATTCTCTTGGAAGCTGAAACTTGCCTGCTGCCAATTCTGAATTCAATCCTTGAAGATTAATAATCTTCCCCTTGTTGCGATTGAACTGGCTCTTAATTATTCCCATGAATATTTATCTCAATGTAAATATACTCTACTTGTAATATAGCAAAATTATTACTAATCACAATTGCTGATGTACATGATTCCATAGGATTTGCATTAAGACCTTCACCTCAAGATATGGCTAATCCTCCAACTTTCTCATTGTCTATGCCACCTTGTTTCTTCATTGTTTAAATTGTTTATGCCACCTTGTTCTTCAGTGTTCAAACCACACCCTAACCTTTTGGATTCTTATGTACGTCCCCTGCATTTAGTTCAATCTTTGGTTCAAAGTAACGGCCAAAACAGAACCGACGTGGTGATTAGGTTTCGTTACCCACCGGGCCGCTGAACCGCTGGGGCCAAGGTGACTAGGTTTCGGTACCCACTGATCCGAAATTGTTCCCCGTGCCTATATATCATCGAAATGAACTTGACTCGCCATGACATGCCGAGTTTTACCAAGACAGCTGAAATCTTGGAGACACTTAACTGACTTGCTGATTCGCCAAGTCAATCAACCAGTTGTACTATTTTTCCCAATAAAAAATAAAATAAAAATATCTCTAAATAATGTACTATCTCTTCTCACACAAAACCAATATTGATCAAGTCAAAAGTTGGACTCCCGAGACTTTGACCGAAACCATGTCATTGGACCATGGTTCAACCACAACTTCCTTACCCCTTCTCAGCTGCTTTTCCGGCACTATTCTCCTCTTAACTCTTTTCCTCTAGCTTCGTCAAATTACCTCTTCTCTACCCATGCTTGTTTTACTTTAGGTTGCTTCCCATGCTTCTCTTCGTTATGCCGAAAAATGTTCAATAGATTACATTATTTGGGGGGCCATTCTTCTAATTCTTGCCTAAAGTATTGTCTGTTATGCCCATAAATTAATATCCAGTCAGGAGTTCAATATCAACATTTATCTCCTCACAGATTCTTTCAAAAGTCAAACCTTTCCCATGTTGCAGTTATTTGATTGGTAAATAATAATTTAGTGGGTTACCCACTATGCTAGAAATTCAACTCAACGTAGCAGAAGACCACAAGAGTAATTTCTGCCCAGGTTGCCTTTGCGCTTCAAGGAGGGAATTCATCTGTGAGATTGTTTTGTTCCATGTCTCACAAACAATGTAATCTCCGATCTTCAGGAGATCATTTATAAAGGAAAAGAGAGTGGAAATAAGCATATGTTTGTTGCAAAGGTATTCATCAAAAGGGAAAGATTATCATAAACAATACAAAAACTAATTCCAATAAAAAATTACAGTAACTAACTCCATACAAGACGAATGGATTAAATAATTTTAATGTGGAATATGATCATCCAAACGCAAAATATAACAAAAATTGGAAAATATATTGTTCGTTGAGAAAGCAAGAATACATACTCTGAAACTATTGTACTCCTCTTTCACCTTCAACTGAACATCCTTTCGATTAGCACGAACATTAATTGGGCCAAGGAACATTCTCAAGAAACGGCCTGTGGACAATGTACACTCGATCATGAATCAGCTAAATAATAAATTTACAATTAACTATTATTAAGCACAAGTAATTAAGAACATCAAAATCACCATGAGTTTTGCTCGGGAGAAATGAGGCCGCATCTCCCTCACTCAATAAAGACCTAGCTCTGTACAATTCTTCTTCCAACTGTAAAACACAATCACAAACACACAAAATATCATATTCCGAATCTCCCTCTCTCTCTCTCACACGCAAACACACATAGCCTTCATAAATAGCTTAATTTTAGTTTTACGGCCTTTACGGAATCAAAATTGCCTTTTCGCGAGGACACACGCATACACAAACAAACAAACACATATTTCACAGATAGCTTCTTGTTACTTAATCGGACACTTGGAATCAAAATTGCCTTTCTTGCGAGAGGGCTCACACACACAAACACGCACGTAAGTAGCTTATTGTTACTTTTGCGATCATTTTGGAATAAAAATTTCCTTTCTAGCGACAGGACGCACACAGACACGCAGCCACACGCACTTACTGTTACTTTTTTGATCTCTTTAGAATCAAAATTATAGCTCTTGCGAGAGGACGCGCGCGCACACACACACACATGCACGTGTGTGTGTGTGTGTGTGTGTGTCAAATGTAGCTTACTGTTACTTTTCAGCCTCTTGGGAATCAAAATTGCCTTTTTTGCGGGAGGACTCACTCACACGCGCGTGTTTCATAGGTAGCTTATTGTTAGTTTCTTGATATCTTTAGAATCAAAATTGCCTCTCTTTTGAGAGGGCACACACATATGTTCCATAGATAGTTTATTACTGTTTATTCCGCCTCTTTGGGATCGAAATTGCCTACACACTCGCACACGCACACACAAACACAAAGCGCAACATAATAGAGTATTTCTATAGGAATGCATTTTTCATGAACAAATTTTTTTAGAAAAGAACAATGCTATGTGCACCAAAAATTTACACTAATTAATACACTAAATGATGTGACAGCACATTTACATACTACTAAACACATCTCGCTGTCAATGTTTAAAAAGGCACGAGACGAGGCGTTTTGGTCTCGGTGAGGCGAGGCGTAAGCCTCACCCAAAAAAACAGAGAAAACATATATAAAAAGTCTAATAAACTCATACAAAAATAATCCAACGCATTAAATAATGCAAATGAGTCCATAATCATTCAATCCAAGCAACCAACAAAACTTAGTATGCCATCATTACAACATAACCTAATAAGAGATTAACATATTGTTTCATCATGAAAACATCAGAAAAAACAAAGCATCCTCAAGTTAACTATTAGAACAACCTAAGTTTGGTTAAAAAACAACCTTTAAAATATATTAATTTCTTAAAATATATTCAGTTTAGTTAAAGAAAACATGTCAATCTAAGTTTAAAACAAAAAATATATATATATAAAGTTTCGTTTAAAAAAACAATTGAGATTACTTTAAAACATAAGAGGTTTCATCATAAAAACATCAAAAAAATCAAAGCATCCTCAAGTTAACTATTAGAACAACCTAAGTTTGATAAAAAATAAAAAAATAAAACTTTATTTAAAACCAAAAAAAAAATTATAAAGTTACGTTTAAAAAAACAATTAAGATTATGTCATCATTACAGCATAACCTAATAAGTCTCAGATTAACATATTGTTTCATCATAAAAACATCAAAAAAATCAAAGCATCCTCAAGTTAACTATTAGAACAACCTAAGTCTGGTAAAAAAACAACCTTTAAAATATATTAGTTTCTCAAAATATATTCATTTTAGTAAAAAAAAAAAAAAAAACATATCAATCGTAGTTTAAAACCAAAAAAAAAATTATAAAGTTACGTTTAAAAAAACAATTAAGATTACTTTAAAACATAAGAGAGATTTCTTGGTCGGAACAAAAAAAAATGGTTTTGGGGGGTTTAGTCCCATTTCCGAAGTTTTGCTAGGCTCCCCTCCCATGTATTTTTTAAATTGTATAAGTACAATAACCACCCAAAACTGCCCCCAACCGCCTTGTAGCCGCCCATCTTTCTTTTCGCAAAAAATGACACTTGTCCTGTAGTTGTTAAAATAGGACCAACGACTAAAAAAATAAATACATGAGAGTGGTTACAAATAAACTTTTTAAAATGGGACTAAATACTTGAGATCCCTAAAAAAGAGGTAAAAAGAAAAACGAATGAAATCAATGGTTCCTTAGTCAGAAATAGCTAGGACTGGAAGAAATGGTTGCCGACTTGGTCCCGGGGGTGAGAGAAATGAGAGAAGGGGAGCTGGGAATATTGGTTTAGGGTTTCGTACTGAGAGATTTAATGTCGGAATAAGCAAATAAGGGATTTAACTTAGGTAACTTTTAACCTTTTCGTTCTTTTTTATTTTATTTTTACCCGACCTACACAGTAAACCGCCTCTATGCCTCACTTCTAAAAATACCCCCGAGGCTTAAGCCACGAGGCGATTTTGGCCTGCTTCGCATCGAGGCGTACACGTCGAGTGCTTTTTTAAACATTGCCAACTGTACAACACTTTATTGCATTTCTATGTGCACCAAAGAATTATACTAATTGGTGCAATGAATGCACCAAATGATGTGAGACCACAATGAAAACACTGGACTGTATAACATAGTGTGCAACACTTTATTACGTTTGTAACATCATCATCATAGTATATAACACTTCATTGCATTTGCAACATCATTTGGTGCAATGTTGATGTAAAAAGCATAAAGCATTTTTCAAGAGAGCCCTTGCATGCATGCAAACGCCGCACGCACGCGGAAATATGTCAAGTATTTGTACAAAACAATAAATAAATAAAAAGGGACAATGCTATACACACACATAGACACAACGAAAAAACGGACAATACTGTGTGCACCAGAGAACTACATTCACCAGCACCACAATGAAAACAACATACAATACAACATTACAACATAAAACACGTTATTTCATTTCTATGTGAACCAAAGAATTGTACTACTTACATCACAAATTAATAGTCCCTATTTGAAAACAACGATTTTCAAGGATTCACTCGATCAATGGCCAAGATCGGGCTCTTTGACTAACATGAAATTTGGTTTGTTAATTACAAACAAAAAAAGGAAAACGACTATTAATTTGGAACGATCCAAAACGAAAAGCTAGACCATTAATTTAAGACGGACAACACATTATCCCATTGTAACATTATTCGAGAAAACACTACAAGTCATCTTCCAAGGGGAAAAAAGGTCATTTTGACGTAACCCCCAATTTTTATGCAATATTTTGAGATAACGCCCTCGTGCAAGGGGTGATGTCAAAGAAATAAACAAAGTGAGGGTTAAGTAAAATATCTCATTAAAAGGTGGGGGGTAAGTTAAAAAAGCCCAAAAATTAATGCACCAAACCATATGTTCATTGTATTATATAACATGATAACATCGCATCATACGACACTATATTGCATTTATAACATCATCATCACATCGTACACTTTATTGCATTTGTCACATCATTTGGTTCATTTTAGAAATAAGAAGGCAAAAATTCTAATTAGTATAATATATCCTCATTATTAATAAACCAATGCACATCACACACATCACTCAACACGCGCACTCAAGCATGCGTGCATACACGCAATGAAATTTACCTAAATTATTACCTTTTCAACCTCGTTAGAATCAAAACTCCCTCTCTTCCTTTTCTCCACAATCGAAGCCAACAACAATTGAATACTCGAATTAATCAAAAGAGCTAAAACATTTGGAATCGGATTTGCCCCTTATTACTTTGGAATTGAGAGGAACACACACACACACATATATATATATCTACGTGTTTCATACATAGCTTATTATTACTTTTTCTACTCTTTAGAATCAAATTTTCCTTTCTCCCCACAAAAACATAACACAACATGCGTAAAGTATTTCAATAAGAACATAGACAATGCTATGTGAATCAATATTTACACTAAAAGTTCGCAAATAATGTGAATCTAACATCTACTATTCAACATGATATGACACTAATATGTTCAACATAGCATACCACTGTCCAAAACTTCATTTGATTTGTCACATCACTATATTTCACATTTTACAAGAGGCTAATATGCACCCTCGTTATTAACAAACCAATGCATTTCTCACACATCACTACACATTTACCACAATTATTTTACCTTTTCAGGTTCATTAGAATCAAAACTCCCTCTTCCTTTTCTCCACAATAGAAGCCAACAACAATTGAATACTCAAATTCATCGAAAGAGTTAAAAACATTTGGAATCAAATTTGCACACATACACACACGTATCTACGTGTTTCGTACATACACAAACACACAACACAACATGCATAAGTATTTCAATAAAAACATAGACAACGCTAAGGAAATCAATATTTGTACTAAAAGTTCAGAAAATAATGTGACATCAACATGGCATATTAGTGCACAACACTTTATTTCACTTTTAAAAGAGACTAATATGCATCCTCATCATTAACAAACCAATGCATTTCTCACACATCACTACGCGCACGCAAACATGCGTATGCGCGATAAGATTACGCGCGCAAAATGAAATTTACCTTTTCAGCCTCAAGAGGATCGAAAATCCCTCGCTTCCTTTTGTCCACAATCGAAGCCAACAACAATTGAATAGTGGAATTTATGGAAAGAGCTTTTTGCCTTAAAGCCGATTCCTCATTGGACGTTCTTGAAATTAGAGACGCAGAGGACTCTTGTAACTCCTTAGCCAACTCCACAATTCTAGAAACTTCCTCAACCGCCGTGTTTTCATTTTCGGAACCCTCGCAAACGGTTGAATCATAAAAACATCAAAAAAACCAAAGCATCCTCAAGTTAACTATTAGAACAACCTAAGTCTGAGATTAACATATTGTTTCATCATAAAAACATCAAAAAAACCAAAGCATCCTCAAGTTAACTATTAGAACAACCTAAGTCTGGTAAAAAAACAACCTTTAAAATATATTAGTTTCTCAAAATATATTCATTTTAGTAAAAAAAAAAAACATATCAATCGTAGTTTAAAACCAAAAAAAAAAATTATAAAGTTACGTTTAAAAAAGCAATTAAGATTAGTTTAAAACATAAGAGATTTCTTGGTCGGAACAAAAAAAAAAATGGTTTTGGGGGGTTTAGTCCCATTTCCGAAGTTTTGCTAGGCTCCCCTCCCATGTATTTTTTAAATTGTATAAGTACAATAACCACCCAAAACTGCCCCCAACCGCCTTGTAACCGCCCATCTTTCTTTTCGCAAAGAA
Organism: Sambucus nigra; assembly: GCA_949130495.1. NCBI lineage: Eukaryota > Viridiplantae > Streptophyta > Magnoliopsida > Dipsacales > Adoxaceae > Sambucus > Sambucus nigra. Next base: position 383,603,834 of record OX422224.1, read on the forward strand.
TGACACTTGTCCTGTAGTTGTTAAAATAGGACCAACGACTAAAAAAATAAATACATGAGAGTGGTTACAAATAAACTTTTTAAAATGGGACTAAATACTTAAGATCCCTAAAAAAAGAGGTAAAAAGAAAAACGAATGAATTCAATGGTTCCTTAGTCAGAAATAGCTGGGACTGAAAGAAATGGCTGCCGACTTGGTCCCGGGGGTGAGAGAAATGAGAGAAGGGGAGCTGGGAATATTGGTTTAGGGTTTCGTACTGAGAGATTTAATGTCGGAATAGGCAAATAAGGGATTTAACTTAGGTAACTTTTAACCTTTTCGCTCTTTTTTATTTTATTTTTACCCGACCTACACAGTAAACCGCCTCTATGCCTCACTTCTGAAAATACCCCCGAGGCTTAAGCCACGAGGCGATTTTGGCCTGCTTCGCATCGAGGCGTACACGTCGAGTGCTTTTTTAAACATTGCCAACTGTACAACACTTTATTGCATTTCTATGTGCACCAAAGAATTATACTAATTGGTGCAATGAATGCACCAAATGATGTGAGACCACAATGAAAACACTGGACTGTATAACATAGTGTGCAACACTTTATTACGTTTGTAACATCATCATCATAGTATATAACACTTCATTGTATTTGCAACATCATTTGGTGCAATGTTGATGTAAAAAGCATAAAGCATTTTTCAAGAGAGCCCTTGCATGCATGCAAACGCCGCACGCACGCAGAAATATGTCAAGTATTTGTACAAAACAATAAATAAATAAAAAGGGACAATGCTATACACACACATAGACACAACGAAAAAACGGACAATACTATGTGCACCAGAGAACTACATTCACCAGCACCACAATGAAAACAACATACAATACAACATTACAACATAAAACACGTTATTTCATTTCTATGTGAACCAAAGAATTGTACTACTTACATCACAAATTAATAGTCCCTATTTGAAAACAACGGTTTTCAAGGATTCACTCGATCAATGGCCAAGATCGGGCTCTTTGACTAACATGAAATTTGGTTTGTTAATTACAAACAAAAAAAGGAAAACGACTATTAATTTGGAACGATCCAAAACGAAAAGCTAGACCATTAATTTAAGACGGACAACACATTATTCCATTGTAACATTATTCGAGAAAACACTACAAGTCATCTTCCAAGGGGAAAAAAAGGTCATTTTGACGTAACCCCCAATTTTTATGCAATATTTTGAGATAACGCCCTCGTGCAAGGGGTGATGTCAAAGAAATAAACAAAGTGAGGGTTAAGTAAAATATCTCATTAAAAGGTGGGGGGTAAGTTAAAAAAGCCCAAAAATTAATGCACCAAACCATATGTTCATTGTATTATATAACATGATAACATCGCATCATACGACACTATATTGCATTTATAACATCATCATCACATCGTACACTTTATTGCATTTGTCACATCATTTGGTTCATTTTAGAAATAAGAAGGCAAAAATTCTAATTAGTATAATATATCCTCATTATTAATAAACCAATGCACATCACACACATCACTCAACACGCGCACTCAAGCATGCGTGCATACACGCAATGAAATTTACCTAAATTATTACCTTTTCAACCTCGTTAGAATCAAAACTCCCTCTCTTCCTTTTCTCCACAATCGAAGCCAACAACAATTGAATACTCGAATTAATCAAAAGAGCTAAAACATTTGGAATCGGATTTGCCTCTTATTACTTTGGAATTGAGAGGAACACACACATATATATATCTACGTGTTTCATACATAGCTTATTATTACTTTTTCTACTCTTTAGAATCAAATTTTCCTTTCTCCCCACAAAAACATAACACAACATGCGTAAAGTATTTCAATAAGAACATAGACAATGCTATGTGAATCAATATTTACACTAAAAGTTCGCAAATAATGTGAATCTAACATCTACTATTCAACATGATATGACACTAATATGTTCAACATAGCATACCACTGTCCAAAACTTCATTTGATTTGTCACATCACTATATTTCACATTTTACAAGAGGCTAATATGCACCCTTGTTATTAACAAACCAATGCATTTCTCACACATCACTACACATTTACCACAATTATTTTACCTTTTCAGGTTCATTAGAATCAAAACTCCCTCTTCCTTTTCTCCACAATAGAAGACAACAACAATTGAATACTCAAATTCATCGAAAGAGTTAAAAACATTTGGTATCAAATTTGCACACATACACACACGTATCTACGTGTTTCGTACATACACAAACACACAACACAACATGCATAAGTATTTCAATAAAAACATAGACAACGCTAAGGAAATCAATATTTGTACTAAAAGTTCAGAAAATAATGTGACATCAACATGGCATATTAGTGCACAACACTTTATTTCACTTTTAAAAGAGACTAATATGCATCCTCATCATTAACAAACCAATGCATTTCTCACACATCACTACGCGCACGCAAACATGCGTATGCGCGATAAGATTACGCGCGCGCGCGGACGCGTATACGCGCGCAAAATGAAATTTACCTTTTCAGCCTCAAGAGGATCGAAAATCCCTCGCTTCCTTTTGTCCACAATCGAAGCCAACAACAATTGAATAGTGGAATTTATGGAACGAGCTTTTTGCCTTAAAGCCGATTCCTCATTGGACGTTCTTGAAATTAGAGACGCAGAGGACTCTTGTAACTCCTTAGCCAACTCCACAATTCTAGAAACTTCCTCAACCGCCGTGTTTTCATTTTCGGAACCCTCGCAAACGGTTGAATCATAAAAACATCAAAAAAACCAAAGCATCCTCAAGTTAACTATTATAACAACCTAAGTCTGAGATTAACATATTGTTTCATCATAAAAACATCAAAAAAACCAAAGCATCCTCAAGTTAACTATTAGAACAACCTAAGTCTGGTAAAAAAACAACCTTTAAAATATATTAGTTTCTCAAAATATATTCATTTTAGTAAAAAAAAAAAACATATCAATCGTAGTTTAAAACCAAAAAAAAAATTATAAAGTTACGTTTAAAAAAGCAATTAAGATTAGTTTAAAACATAAGAGATTTCTTGGTCGGAACAAAAAAAAAAATGGTTTTGGGGGGTTTAGTCCCATTTCCGAAGTTTTGCTAGGCTCCCCTCCCATGTATTTTTTAAATTGTATAAGTACAATAACCACCCAAAACTGCCCCCAACCGCCTTGTAACCGCCCATCTTTCTTTTCGCAAAGAATGACACTTGTCCTGTAGTTGTTAAAATAGGACCAACGACTAAAAAAATAAATACATGAGAGTGGTTACAAATAAACTTTTTAAAATGGGACTAAATACTTAAGATCCCTAAAAAAAGAGGTAAAAAGAAAAACGAATGAATTCAATGGTTCCTTAGTCAGAAATAGCTGGGAGTGAAAGAAATGGCTGCCGACTTGGTCCCGGGGGTGAGAGAAATGAGAGAAAGGGAGCTGGGAATATTGGTTTAGGGTTTCGTACTGAGAGATTTAATGTCGGAATAGGCAAATAAGGGATTTAACTTAGGTAACTTTTAACCTTTTCGTTCTTTTTTATTTTATTTTTACCCGACCTACACAGTAAACCGCCTCTATGCCTCACTTCTGAAAATACCCCCGAGGCTTAAGCCACGAGGCGATTTTGGCCTGCTTCGCATCGAGGCGTACACGTCGAGTGCTTTTTTTAACATTGCCAACTGTACAACACTTTATTGCATTTCTATGTGCACCAAAGAATTATACTAATTGGTGCAATGAATGCACCAAATGATGTGAGACCACAATGAAAACACTGGACTGTATAACATAGTGTGCAACACTTTATTACGTTTGTAACATCATCATCATAGTATATAACACTTCATTGTATTTGCAACATCATTTGGTGCAATGTTGATGTAAAAAGCATAAAGCATTTTTCAAGAGAGCCCTTGCATGCATGCAAACGCCGCACGCACGCAGAAATATGTCAAGTATTTGTACAAAACAATAAACAAATAAAAAGGGACGATGCTATACACACACATAGACACGACGAAAAAACGGACAATACTATGTGCACCAGAGAACTACATTCACCAGCACCACAATGAAAACAACATACAATACAACATTACAACATAAAACACGTTATTTCATTTCTATGTGAACCAAAGAATTGTACTACTTACATCACAAATTAATAGTCCCTATTTGAAAACAACGGTTTTCAAGGATTCACTCGATCAATGGCCAAGATCGGGCTCTTTGACTAACATGAAATTTGGTTTGTTAATTACAAACAAAAAAAGGAAAACGACTATTAATTTGGAACGATCCAAAACGAAAAGCTAGACCATTAATTTAAGACGGACAACACATTATTCCATTGTAACATTAATCGATAAAACACTACAAGTCATCTTCCAAGGGGAAAAAAAGGTCATTTTGACGTAACCCCCAATTTTTATGCAATATTTTGAGATAACGCCCTCGTGCAAGGGGTGATGTCAAAGAAATTAACAAAGTGAGGGTTAAGTCAAATATCTCATTAAAAGGAGTTAAAAAAGCCCAAAAATTAATGCACCAAACCATATGTTCATTGTATTATATAACATCGCATCATACGACACTATATTGCATTTATAACACCATCGTACACTTTATTGCATTTGTCACATCATTTGGTTCATTTTAGAAATAAGAAGACAAAAATTCTAATTAGTATAATATATCCTCATTATTAATAAACCAATGGATATCACACACATCACTCAACACGCGCGCTCAAGCATGCGTGCATACACGCAATGAAATTTACCTAAATTATTACCTTTTCAACCTCGTTAGAATCAAAACTCCCTCTCTTCCTTTTCTCCACAATCGAAGCCAACAACAATTGAATACTCGAATTAATTGAAAGAGCTAAAACATTCGGAATCGGATTTGCCCCTTATTACTTTGGAATTGAGAGGAACACACACACACACACATATATATATCTACGTGTTTCATACATAGCTTATTATTACTTTTTCTACTCTTTGGAATCAAATTTTCCTTTCTCCCCACAAACACATAACACAACATGCGTAAAGTATTTCAATAAGAACATAGACAATGCTATGTGAATCAATATTTACACTAAAAGTTCGCAAATAATGTGAATCTAACATCTACTATTCAACATGATATGACACTAATATGTTCAACATAGCATACCACTGTCCAAAACTTCATTTGATTTGTCACATCACTATATTTCACATTTTACAAGAGGCTAATATGCACCCTCGTTATTAACAAACCAATGCATTTCTCACACATCACTACACATTTACCACAATTATTTTACCTTTTCAGGTTCATTAGAATCAAAACTCCCTCTTCCTTTTCTCCACAATAGAAGCCAACAACAATTGAATACTCAAATTCATCGAAAGAGTTAAAAACATTTGGAATCAAATTTGCACACACACATATATACGCGTTTCATACATACCTTAGTATTTCAATAAAAACATAGACAACGCTAAGGAAATCAATATTTGTACTAAAAGTTGAGAAAATAGTGTGACATTAGCACTTTATTTCACTTTTAAAAGAGACTAATATGCATCCTCATCATTAACAAACCAATGCATTTCTCACACATCACTACGCGCACGCAAACATGCGTATGCGCGATAAGATTACGCGCGCGCGCGGACGCGTATACGCGCGCAAAATGAAATCTACCTTTTCAGCCTCAAGAGGATCGAAAATCCCTCGCTTCCTTTTGTCCACAATCGAAGCCAACAACAATTGAATACTCAAATTCATCGAAAGAGTTAAAAACATTTGGAATCAAATTTGCACACATACACACACGTATCTACGTGTTTCGTACATACACAAACACACAACACAACATGCATAAGTATTTCAATAAAAACATAGACAACACTTAATTTCACTTTTAAAAGAGACTAATATGCATCCTCATCATTAACAAACCAATGCATTTCTCACACATCACTACGCGCACGCGCGCAAGCAAACATGCGTGTGTGCGATCAGATTACGCGCGCGCGCGGACGCGTATACGCTCGCAAAATGAAATTTACCTTTTCAGCCTCAAGAGGATCGAAAATCCCTCGCTTCCTTTTGTCCACAATCGAAGCCAACAACAATTGAATAGTGGAATTTATGGAAAGAGCTTTTTGCCTTAAAGCCGATTCCTCATTGGACGTTCTTGAAATTAGAGACGCAGAGGACTCTTGTAACTCCTTAGCCAACTCCACAATTCTAGAAACTTCCTCAACCGCCGTGTTTTCATTTTCGGAACCCTCGCAAACGGTTGAATCGCCCATGTGGATCGGTTTAGTTTTATTTCAGCTTCTAGGTCAATCTATAGATACATATCAGATTTATAAATATGTGTCGGGGAATAAATGGGGAGTGGGGAATGGAATCAACGGAGGATTTATTTTATATTTGATTTGAAGTGGTGGAGATAAGAGGTGAGATGGTGAGTGTGGTTTTATGTTTTTGTGCTTATTTTTAATTTGGAACTCTAGATTTATGTAAAATTGTACTTTGAGTATACCACAGGCTATCTAATGAGTCTAGAGTTGTTAATGTTCCAAATGACTTTAAGCCACCAACCTAGGCACGTGCGTCTCATGCCACATGAAAAAAAATATTATGAATTAGTCTAGTTATTAAATATGTAGGTCAATATGCTCTATGATGATTTTTTGAAAATTTTATATGTAGGTCTTCATTAATAAATTTTATTTATTTGTCAATTATTAAATAGATCTTATTTTTTTTTATTTTTTTTTATTTGATAAATTTATTCTATTTAAATCTAGTATTGTAGGATTTAGTCTCATGCTCAAAGTTTTGTTAGGATTCTCTCCCGTGTATTTTTTAAATTGTATTAAGTATCGTAATCACTCAAAAACTCCCTTAACATCCTTATAACCGCATATCCCCATTTCTACAAAGAATGACACTTGTATCATAGTTATTACAACGGGACCAACGATTAAAAAAATAAAAACATGAAAGTGGGTACAAATGAATTTTAAAAGTGGGACTAAATACCTATTATCTCTTTTAAATCAATCATCTATAACTACCGGGGAGAAGTTACTCAAGTGATTGAACTTATTTTTCGCGTCTTTTAATCTTCAAATGACTATCACATAAAATAACTATTATTGTGCTAACTATTATTGTTTGCATAAAAAAGAAGGAAATACGTCATTTCCATTTTTCACTAGTTTATATTGAATATAGATCTTATTATATAATGCTCAATTAGTAGATTTCAAAAATATCAGTTTCGTAAATTTTGGATTTGTACATCAAAAGTTATAGCTTTTTAACTTTTAAAATGAAAAAAAAATAGCTACCACTTTAAATTTGGAGTGAATTTAAAAATATGACTTAATTAATGGTTAAATAATCACTAGGACTTAAATAAGAAAATGCTTTTCAAATAGTAGTAACATATAATAATCCCCATTTTTTTATTCAACATGTTCTATGAAAAACAATTGCTCCAATAAGTCATATTTTTAAACATGTAGTGAATATTCACTACATATATAAAAGGACCTATTGAGAAAAAAATATTTTGAGAAGATATATTAGAAAATGTCCTATGTAAATAGGACTTATTTTCATTATAGTGAAGGTTCATTTAGTCTATTGTCACTAAGACTTGGTCAATGAGTGGGACATATTTTTTAAACTTTTAGTTTCGGTCCCTAATAGTATTGTGATATTTGTTGATACCAAAAATTATCCACCTCCGTGGACAAATTAGAGACGGACATGTATCATCTCACATGGCAAGAATCCTAGTCAGTAAGAAATAGACTCGCCGACCAACTCATGGAATGCCGACCAACGTGAGGAATGTCGACCAACAATAAGAAAATCGACCAATAGGGTCAGCAAAGCGCCAACAGTCATGTACATTGTGAACGTCGTGTACTGATGTAAATGCCTAATTTATAAAGGTATTCCATCATTTTACATTCCACCTCTCTATTTCGTTATGAGACTATAAATACATTGTAATCCCTTCATCAATGGCAGGTTCAAGTCATTCAAAAGTACGAAAGGCAAGACATAATACAAGGCAATAAGAAATAGAGTAGACGTAGGCTTTTCCCTTATAGTTGAACCACTTTAAAAACCTTTTTGTCTCTATTTTATTTACATATATTATTTGTGATTAAATAATTAGATCTGGTCTAGTTTTTTACATCAACAATATTGTTATTCTATAAGCTTCAATGTTACTTTATCATCATTGTCTTATACGTGCACTGGAATTTATAAGATGTAATGTTATTTTGGCGCTTGCATTGTAATTCTAGCTCCTAAAAACTATTTAATAAAGGCATTTAATATTTGACACTTATATTAAATGGGACAAAATTTATTTCATACTAGTCAAAATTATTTGACAGCAAAATGAAAACGACATGGTAAACCAAAGGTTTTGTTTAATAACATATCGAGTTAACTCTTAACATTGTACTCTAGTGCTTTAAAGTTAGTATTTTAACAACTTATTGAGAGTTTTGACAACGCTCGAAAGATAATTACTGCAATTAATAGCACCATATCCGAACGCTAACAGAATATCACAATTATTCAACCAAATTCGACAAACATGTTGCTAATTATGTTTTGAAAAAATATTTAATGACAATTAGATCAAACACGTCACATGCCCAAATTATATCTATCCAATAAATACAATATAACTTTTAGAAATCATAGCATTGCCAAAATTCATATAGCACAATAGTTAAAATAATAGAATAAAAGCTAATGAGAGGACTCCGAGTGATTGATTGTGCTGATTTTCCTCATCAATAGCAACCACATTAAGCGTGTATGATATCATTAAAAAAAACTTTAATTATTGTTATAGGAATGGGAAACTCTATCAATAGTTTGATAAACTTATATAAGAAAAGTCATTCTAAAATTTAGATCTACAAAAGTATAGCAATCAATTTGTTTATGATAAGATAGTTTTTATCCTCTCTCTCTTGAATACACAATCTGGTATATGGGAGGTTAGGGAGAGAAATGAAAGGAAAAGAGGTGTGATAATCAAACAGTATTGTAAAAACTGAAGCAAAGGTAACAAAGTTAAATAGATACAAAAGGAATAACTTACTATTAAAACAAAATTATTGTCACAACAAATGAAAATTATCATCTAATACGTGAAAAAATTTATTATAAAACAAATAAAGAAAATAAAGAATAAACATTTAGTAAGTTAGTGTGTATACGTCATTTTGCATTAGCACCTACCTAGAATTCAATGTAATACCCCGTATTTTTACTGCATCTTTATTTTATTATGAAATTATGGAAATTGTGATTAATTAATCCGATTTTAAGGGTAATAATTACTAGCGTGACGAGAGTTGGTAGTTATCGAAAATAATTATGTCAAATTATAATTATGTTGAACATTACGTAGTGAGTAACGTAACATTGTTTCGGAAATAATAATATTGTCGGGGACGAGTGTAATACCCCGTATTTTTACGCATATTTATTTTAATATGATATTATGGAAATTGGGATTAATTAATTAAAGAGAGAGAATTTAATTAATAATTAATCCGACTTAATGGTAATAATTACTAGCGCGACGAGAGTTAGTAGTTATCATAAATAATTATGTTGAAATCATGTTGAGTAATAACTATGTTGAACATTACGTAGTGAGTAACGTAATAAATGGTTTCGGAAATAATAATATGGTCGGGGACGAGATACACGGCAGTTAAGATATAATTATTTGGGACGCGCGTACGAGTCGCGTCACTATTATCTATTTGTGGGTCAAAAGGTAAATTATTTTATATAACTCGGATGGAAATTTTGAGTGCGCTAGTGTGTCCGTAAGGGTCAATATAGTCAGAAAATACTATTCGAGTGTTATATTTGGAGTCCGGAGCATTTTAGCCCAAAATGACACCCCAGAGGGGTATTTTAGTCTTTGGGGATTTTTGAGTAATTAAATGGACGAAAATTAGATTTTAATTAAAAGCTATGTGGGTTAGAGGTTACTGTCAGTTTCAACCTACGAGAGAGAGAGAGAGAGAGAGAGAGAAAAGGGGGAAGAAGACCCCATAGGAGAACTAAGCCAATAACTCAAGATTTCTCACCAAGAATTATACCAAAGTGTAGATCGCGACGAGAGGATCAACCACATACCAAATTCAACCCAAGAATCAGAAGTCCATTCCAAGGCAAGTGTTTATATTGCTTATCTTTAGCATTATATTGTTCCTGTTGATTTAGATTAGATGATATAAACTTGTTGCAAAGAAAACTAGCTTTAATTTGACTAATTTGTGGAGAATCTTAGAAATTGGAGATGGGTATGCATGTAGAGGAATTGCCCTTTTGTATTTGGATAAATCTGAAGGTTTTATGTTCAAAAAAATGAGTTAAATTAAGGGTTTAGAATGATAAAAATTTATTGGGTTCTTTTTATGAGAATTTTATAGATTTAAGAATTTATGAATTACCTTTGAATACATATAAGGATTTGTACTCTAATTTGCGTTAACAAGGTCCTATGGTGATTATAAATAGTTTGGAAACATGTAATTTGAGTGGGGTTGAGTTGGAATGATATTGAAGATGTAAAGTTGGAAAAATCGAATTTGGAGAAGAACAGGGGTCTGTCCTGATTTTTCGTTCGAATTCTGCCCAAGTCGTTCGAACGACCTCATTCGAACGAGACTTCCAATGAGAACTCCAATGACCCTTCTAACGAGATTATGAAGTTCGTTCGAAGTGAGAACTTCGTTCGAACGACCTCATTCGAACGAGAATCCTGGAACTTCGAACGGGATTCCAGAACTTGATTTTTTGGGTCCGATTTAGTTAAAACCCATCTTAGGTTTATCCAAGCGAGTGTATTAACCTAAGTGAGTAACGGGTGACTTAAATTCCAAAGTTTTAGGGAATTAAGGGTGTATTGATCCTCGAGGTATTGAATTTGTAGGGAAACCTAAAAGAGAATGTGACTCCTAGAGAGGTTATATACAAATGGATATCGTTTAGAGTAGTGATGTTAATATTACCTACGTACTATGGGAATTGGGTTGCGTGAACGCCTATTAAATTATATAAGTTATGTGTATGCTTATATATTGGAATATTATGTGTATGACATACCTAGCTACTGGCTATTAAACGGAGTTTAGCGCGTTGCGGACGACCATAACTTGTGTGCCTTCGGGGGATTTTGAGTCGTACCACTAGGGCATGGAACCTAGGTATGAGTTATTTGTGAGAACGATAGTGATGACGGTCGTATGGGTGGGTAGGTATGTGCGTAGCCTATCGGCTTGGAACTATGTTCGCCTCCAATATGTATATATATTTTATTGGTTCTTGAGAGATTGAACCCGTTGTCCTTTATGCGTGAGTGTTGCAATGGGACTAGATAGCCGAGTGTGCCTTGCACCGGGGGTTTCTTAACCATGGGTGCAGTATTGATATATGTATTAGTATATATACATAGTGAAATTTGTATATGTATACTGAGTTCCTATTCTGTGTTTCATGTTGACTACTATATTAAAGTATATACTTATTGGGTCACCAGTTGAGAATTAAGAATGTTATGAGAATGAGTTAAAGCGTCTTCGAACCTACTCCTGAATAATAGAGATATATTGTCTTCGGGTGATTTAGATATTTTATCCGGCATAGTGGTTATACTACGTATAGTCATGTAGAGTATCGTGATTAGTATGGGTAGTTAGGCTTGCTAGGTGTGCACTTGAGCATCTCAAATGAGTATGCTAAGTTAACTTGAATAATAATTGTGCTAATTAACCAATTTAAGCACTTGTTATATTTAAACTGTTTTCTATTCGGGCTCTGACCAGTTTTTCTGCAAATCTCTTTTTTGTTATATTATTTTAGGTGCTCAGCCACAGGGATACCAGACTTAGGAGATTCCATTCATTTGCCGAGCTGTAGGTGTTGTGGAAGCTTCAAAATATTACTAGTACACGCTTCTGAGTCTATTTCTCCTTATCTATCAGTCATTTATTTGAGTTGGACATGTCGTCCCTCCTATTTTACTTTTAGAGATTTAGAGTTGTTTTATTCTATTGTTAGACTTTGATTTAATGTTATTAAATTATTGTATGGGATTTTGACCGGATGTGTTTAAGCTAGATCTTTATTTAAATTCAGTTAGTTATTTCCTTATGCTATTGTGATGTATGATGATGATTAAATATATTTCCCTTTAATGATGATGTTAGCTAATAACATGATAAAATTTTGACACCAGCCTTTTTAAATATTAGGTGGTTAGTTTTTATTAAATTAAAATTTGAGTTTTCGATAGTGATGCATTATTTGAACCAACTTGATATTCTGAAATTAATTAACTAAGGACTGATCACCCGGTATTTAATTAGGCGGGGTGTCACAGGTGGTATCAGAACATCAGGTTCTAGTGTCCTTAGGATCGTACGGCTTATTATGTTTCCGCGTAGCGTCCTTTGATATAAACCCCTATATTTTAGGATTGTTGTACTCTTTATGTATTTTACATTCTTCAGCTACTTTGAGATAATAACTGCAGACTTATGAATTTTTTCTCTCCTTTCAGATGCCTCCTCAACGTGCACAGAGAGTTCCCAGGGATGCCCAGCCCGAGCCTCAGCCTGCACCAGCTCAGGGTATGATGAATGCCACCAAAGTTGCCGCCATTGTAGCTCAGACGGTAAATGCGACATTGGCAGTTGTGCAGCAAGCACCACCTCAGGCACCGGTGGTGGATCCAGTTCAGGCCCAGGCCTTCCCGTCTGCTTGGGAACATGTTAAGGATGCCTTCCAAAAGGCGCATACTCTGGAGTTTACAGGGAGCTCTAATGTGATAGTAGCAAGCCAATGGAAGAAGGACATCCAGAGGCATTTGAGGATGCATGAGTGCACAGAGGTGCAGAGTCATTTACTGGCCACGTTCAAGTTAGTAGGAGTAGCACTGCAGTGGTGGGAGTCTATTACCACCCTGATGAGAGTGACACACTCACGATTCGAGACTTTGGGATGCGGTTCGACCACAAATATTTCCCCTCGGTCGTCCAGATAGAGATGAGATGGAAATTAGGCTTGAAGTAGGAGGGAAAGACGGTGGTGAAATATGAGGAAGAGTTTATCAACCTTCTGAACATTGTACCGAATGAAATCCCGACTAAGGAGAAGAAGATTAAACGTTTTATGGATGGGTTGACATAGAGGATCCGCCAGCATTTGATAGGCAATATTTCTTTAGCCACCTATTCGAACGTGGTTAATGCAGCACTACTCCACTGTCAGGACCACCATTTTCATCTAACAGAGGTTAAGTGAGTAGGAGAGTCCATCCAGCAAGGGCAGGACATGAGGAAATGGTTCTAGTGGGGCACAGGCAATTCAAGGTCAGCACAGACACAGTGATAGGGGGATCCTAAGAGGTTTAGGTCAGGAGGTTTTAGACATGGGCAGGGAGGCTTCAGACATTACCAGTCGGGTCAGCACGGCCATCAGGACCAGGAGCAGGTTCAACAGGGCCAGCATGGTCAAGGGAGGGGTGGTAACGGCCATCAGGGCCGGGGACAGTAGGGACAGAGGGGAGAACCCTTCCCAGGGAGATGTTTCACTTGTGGTAACACTGGTCATAAGCGTAAAGACTGCCCTCGGAAGGGTAGAGGCCAACAGTAGCAGCAGCAGGGTGCTCGTCAGGAGCCCCAACGACCGTTATTCCCCGCAGCTCTCCCAACACCCCCTTAGAGGCCAGCACTACCACCCATTCCAGCCATCCCAGTTCAGCAGGGAAGCTTCAGTACGGACGAGTCTATAATCTTCACCAGGCCGCAGTCCCACTGGACCCACCCACTATTGGGGGTATGTTTTCTATCCAGGGGACTTGGGGCTCACTTTATTTGACACAGGAACCACACACTGTTTTATTACCACGGGGTTTACACGTACTACGAGATTATTTGATATAGCAGAGAGTAAGGTTATTTGTGTGCATTTGTCAGTGAATAGAGGTTCCATAATTTCTTTTATTTGTCGGGGAGTGGGTATAGAGATTGGGAGGTTTATCTTACCCGTCGACATGCTCATATTGGATATGTCCGAGTGTGATGCGATTATAGGTATGGAATGGATTGTCAGGTATAGGTCTATGATTGATTGTTTTAGTAGAAGTATAGTTTTTGCCATACCCAATCAGGAGATGTTCCTGGTGCTATGCCTCGCTCTGAGGGAAGAGCCTCCACATATCTATACTATATAGAAGAGGAGACCTCTAGGGAGGTGGTGGTACCGCTTGATTCGATTCTTATTGTTCGAGAGTTCGCCGATGTGTTTCAGGAGATTCTGGGGTTACCACCGAGTAGAGAGATAGACTTCATCATTAATTTAGTGTTGGGAACTCGATCGATAGCCCGTGCACCTTACCGTATGGCTCCAGCAGAGATGAGGGAGTTAGGACACCCGGATACGGTGGCTCGATTATTCATGTCTGTGATGATAGTTACGCCCCAGATTATTACGATAGTAGTACAGGCTCAGGCAGTTAATCCTTTCTGCCAGAGTCAGATAGTGCAGCTTCTAGCTGAGGGGACCGAGTCGTGTACCGTGGGTTCAGATGGGGGTTTACGTTTCAATGGAAGGTTGGTTGTTCCTGAGTGAGAAGACTTGCGACACGAGGTGATGACGGAGTCGCACGGTCCACGATTCGAGGTACATCCCGATGGGGATAAGATGTACCAGAATATGCGAAGACAGTACTGGTGGAGCGAGATGAAGAAGAATATTACCGAGTTCGTCTCGAAATGTGCCACTTGTCAGATAGTAAAGGTGGACCATCAAAGATCGACGAGACTTCTACCGCCATTCGAGGTTTCTATGTGGAAATGGGAGAGCATTTTTGTAGACTTCATCACGGGATTACCTACATCGTAGAGGGGTCACAGTACTATATGGGTGATCGTGGATCAGTTGACCAAGGTAGCCCATTTTCTTCCAGCCCGAACGAATTACACCATGGGACAGTAGACCCAGATATTAATAGCAAAGATAGTGATACTTCACGGGGGGCATCTTAATATCGTGTTTGATAGAAATAAGGTGTTTGTGTCTCGGTTTTGGGAGAGTTTCCAGGAGGCGATGGGTACGAAGTTACGACTGAGTACAACCTATCACCCGCAGACGGATGGACAGACCGAGCGAACAGATCAGATATTAGAGGGCATATTGCGTATGTGCATCGTTGATTTTGGCGGAGGTTGGGAGCAGTATCTTTCGCTGGTGGAGTTTGCCTATAACAACTCTTACCAGTTTACTATCGGTATGACTTTATTCGAGGCATTATACGGCAGACCTTGTCGTTCCCCAGCATGTTGGTTAGAGGTGGGGTATAACAAATTGCTTGGCCCGGAGGTGATTCGGGATACTTTGGCGAGGATAGAGTTAATACGGAGCCGTATTCAGGTTGCTTAGGATCGGCAGAAGAGCTACACCAACGCAAAGCGGTATTTTTTAGAATTCAATATTGGGTTACTTCAAGCGTCTCCTGTGATGCCTAAATCCTTCTCTGTACTTTGCACAAACTGATGGTACCACTGTTGATCGACCTTAGCTGAGGGGTCCTTTCTTGGATGAGACCGAGATAATAAGCTAGTCTTTTGGCAGGATAAGGCTGTGTTGGTCTAAGCCGAGATGATGAGTTGGTCTTCTGATAGGACAATTACTGGCAATGAGATCATCGAATGTATTGTTATGAATGAGGTCGAGGCTACCTGCGTCAACCCCCAGGCTGAGTCATAATATCTTTGTCTGATAAGTTTTTAAGGTCGGCCTTGGCCGAGGGGTCCCAAGCTTGGACAAGGGTATACTTGGGCATATCAATGATGTTTATCTCTAACCAAGCCAATGGTTTTTAAAGTATGAGATCACCAAGTTAATGATGTTTCAGATATGAGATTACCAAGTTAATGATTGTCTCAGATATGATGCCACCAAGTTAATGATGTTAACTCTCATGTCACCAAGTTAATGATGTTTCAGATATGAGATCACCAAGTTAATAATGTTTGTCTCAGATATGAGGCCACCAAATTAATGATGTTAAATCTCATGTCACCAAGTTAATGATGTTTCAGATATGAGATCACCAAGTTAATGATGTTTATCTCAGATATGAGGCCACCAAGTAAATGACGTTAACTCTCATATCACCAAGTTAATGATGTTTCAGATATGAGATCACCAAGTTAATGATGTTTGTCTCAGATATGAGGCCACCAGGTTAATTATGTTAACTCTCATGTCACCAAGTTAATGATGTTTCAGATATGAGATCACCAAGTTAATGATGTTTCGGATATGAGATCACCAAGTTAATGATGTTTGTCTCAGATATGAGGCCACCAAGTTAATGATGTTAACTCTCATGTCACCAAGTTAATGATGTTTCAGATATGAGATCACCAAGTTAATGATATTTATCTCAGATATGAGGCCACTAAGTTAATGATGTTAACTCTCATGTCACCAAGTTAATGATGTTTAAGATATGAGATCACCAAGTTAATGATATTTCAAATATGAGACCACCAAGTTAATGATGCTAACTCTCATGTCACCAAGTTAATGATGTTTTAGATATGAGATCACCAAGTTAATGATGTTTGTCTCAGATATTAGGCCACCAAGTTAATGATGTTAACTCTCATATCACCAAGTTAATGATGTTTATCTCGGATATGAGGCCACCAAGTTAATGATGTTAACTCTCATGTCATAAAGTTAATGTTGTTTCAGATATGAGATCACCAAGTTAATGATGTTTATCTCAGATATGAGGCCACCAAGTTAATGATGTTAACTCTCATGTTACCAAGTTAATGATGTTTCAGATATGAGATCACCAAGTTAATGATGTTTGTCTCAGATATGAGGCCACAATGATGTTAACTCTCATGTCACCAAGTTAATGATGTTTCAGATATGAGATCATCAAGTAATGATGTTTCAGATATGAGATCACCAAGTTAATTATGGTTGTCTCAGATCTGAGGCCACCAAGTTAATGATGTTAACTCTCGTGTCTCCAAGTTAATGATGTTTGTCTCAGATATGAGGCCATCAAGTTAATGATGTTAACGCTCATGTCACCAAGTTAATGATGTTTTAGATACGGGATCACCAAGTTTATGATGTTTGTCTCGGATATGAGTAAACCAAGTTAATGATGTTTCAGATATGAGATCACCAAGTTAATGATGTTTGTCTCAGATAGGCCACTAAGTTAATGATGTTAACTCTAATGTCACCAAGTTAATTATGTTTAAGATATAAGATCACCAAGTTAATGATGTTTCAGATATGAGATCACCAAGTTAATGATGATAATTCTCATGTCACCAAGTTAATGATGTTTCAAATATGAGATCACCAAGTTAATGATATGTGTCTCAGATATAAGGCCACCAAGTTAATGATGTTAACTCTCATGTCACCAAGTTAATGATGTTTCAGATATGAGATCATCAAGTTAATGATGTTTCAGATATGAGATCACCAAGTTAATGATGTTTGTCTCAGATATGAGGCCACCAAGTTAATGATGTTAACTCTCATGTCACCAAGTTAATGATGTTTCAGATATGAGATCACCAAGTTAATGATGTTAGTCTCTACTCATCTCATCATTGTCCGAGATGAGTATAGCAAAATGATTTTTTAAATTTAGGTTTATCGAATTACAGTGTTAGACCACGTCCCCTCTTGTCGTTTTAGAGTGTATGGATGAGACGACCCTCGTCCATATACTGTCTTTTTGCCGAGAGGAGCATAAAATGATTTTTAAAATTTGAATTTCACCAAATTATAGTGTTCTTCCATGTCCCCTCTCATCGTTTTGAGAGTGTATGGATGAGGTTCGTCTCATCCATATACTGTCTTTTCGCCGAGAGGGTTTCTCACAAAAATAATGATGCTTTATAGTTTAAGACGAGTTAAAACATACAACTGAACACGTCTTATGAGAAGAATATGAGAAAGGGAACATACAAAAAAAATCATTGACCTTTTGTTATAAGACAAATAGCCGATATATATGAGGTAGCGAGTAAATTAAAACTCACTTGATAAAGAACACTCGAACTAATCTGAGATAGAAAAGGGTCAGCTTCATAGATGAAGAGTTGTTGGACAGTTTCTGCTAAACTTTTAATGCAGCCGACCCTTGGGTGAAACATCCTATGGCAGGAGGTCAGGGTCGACTTCTCCACAATCTTCGGATTCTTCATCGTTTGTGTTTGTTTGGACATCTCATCTTAATATCGTGTTTGATAGAGATAAGGTGTTTGTGTCTCGGTTTTGGGAGAGTTTCCAGGAGGCGATGGGTACGAAGTTACGACTGAGTACAACCCATCACCCGCAGACGGATGGACAGACCGAGCGAACATATCAGATATTAGAGGGCATATTGCGTATGTGCATCATTGATTTTGGCGGAGGTTGGGAGCAGTATCTTTCGCTGGTGGAGTTTGCCTATAACAACTCTTACCAGTTTACTATCGGTATGGCTTTATTCGAGGCATTATACGGCAGACCTTGTCGTTCCCTAGCATGTTGGTTAGAGGTGGGGGATAATAAATTACTTGGCCCGGAGGTGATTCGGGATACTTTGGCGAGGATAGAGTTAATACGGAGCCGTATTCAGGTTGCTTAGGATCGGCAGAAGAGCTACACCGACGCAAAGCGGTATTTTTTAGAATTAAATATTGGGTTACTTCAAGCGTCTCCTGTGAAGGGAGTTATGTATTTTGTGAAGAAGGGGAAGTTGGCGCCTAACTATGTAAGACCATTCCCTATTATCGAAGGGGTTGGGCCAGTTGCTTATAGACTTGGGTTACCGAAGCACTTGCATAGAGTCCATGATGTGTTCCATATCTCTTCGCTGAGGAGATATCTTCGAGATGATTTAGCCCACACTTACATTGCGTTGGAGGAGATTGACTTACAGCCTAATAGCTCCTACGAGGAGGGGTCGATTACTATCCTAGACCGTAGCGAGTGAAAGTTGAGGTCGAAGATAGTACCACTAGTCCGCGTTCAGTGGCGGCACCATAATGTTGAGGAATCTACCTGGGAACGCGAGATGATATGCGTGAACGTTATCCAGAGTTATTCTTGCCAGGTATATTTTTACTTTCGAATTTCGGGATGAAATTCTGTTATTAGGGGGGGAAGTATGTAATACCCCATATTTTTATGCATATTTATTTTATTATAAAATTATGAAAATTGGGATTAATTAATTAAAGAGAGAGAACTTAATTAATAACTAATCCGACTTAATAGTAATAATTAATAGCGTGACGAGAGTCAGTAGTTATCATAAATAATTATGTTGAAATCATGTTGAGTAATAACTATGTTGAACATTACGTAGTGAGTAACGTAATAAACGGTTTCGAAAATAATAATATGGTCGGGGATGGGATACACAACAGTTAAGATATAATTATTTGAACGCGCTTATAAATCACGTCCCTACTATCTATTTGGGGGTTAAAAAGGTAAATTATTTTATATAACTCGAATGGCAATTTTGAGTGTGCCAGTGTGTCCAGAAAACACTACTCAGGTGTTAAATTTGGAGTCCGGAGCGTATTAGCCCAAAATGACACCTTTGAGGGATATTTAGTCTTTTGGGATTTTTGAGTAATTAAATGGACGAAAATTATGTTTTGATTAAAAGCTACATGGGTTAGAGGTTACTGTCAGTTTCAACCTACGTGAAAAAGAGAGAGAGTCGAGGGGGAAGAAGACCCCATAGGAGAACTAAGCCAATAACTCAAGATATCTCCCCAAGAATTACACCAAAGTGTAGATCGCGACGAGAGGATCAACCACATACCAAATTCAACCCAGAATCAGAAGTCCATTCCAAGGCAAGTGTTTATCTTGCTTCTCTTTTAGCATTATATTGTTCCTGTTGATTTAGATTAGATGATATAAACTTGTTGCAGTGAAAACTAGGTTTAATTAGACTAATATGTGGAGAATCTTAGAAATTGGAGATGGGTATGCATATAGAGAATTGCCCTTCGTTTTTGGATAAATCTGAAGGTTTTATGTTAAAAAAAGAGTTAAATTAAGGGTTTAGAATAATAAAAATCTGTTGGGTTCTTTTTTTTGAGAAATTTATATATTTAAGAAATTGATGAATTCCCTTTGAATACATATAAGGATTTGTACTCTAATTCACGTTAATAAGTTCCTACGGTGATTATAAATAGTTTGGAGACATGTAATTTGAGTGGGGTTGAGTTTTGGAATGATATTGAAGATGTAAAGTTGGAAAAATCGAATTTGGAGAAGAACAGGGGTCTATCCTGATTTCTCGTTCGAATTCTGCCTAGGTCGTTCGAACGACCTCGTTCGAGCGAGACTTCCAACGACCCGTCTAATGAGATTATGAAGTTCGTTCGAACGAACTCCTTCGAACGAGAATCCTGGAACTTCGAACGAGATTCCAGAACTTGATTTTTTGGGTCCGATGTAGTTAAAAACCATCCTAGGTATATCCAAGCGAGTGTATTAACCTACGTGAGTAATAGGTGACTTAAATTACAAAGTTTTATGGAATTAAGGGTGTGATGATCCTCAAGGTATTAAATCTGTAGGGAAACATAGGAGATAATGTGAGCCCTAGAGAGGTTATATACAAATGGATATCATGGAGAGTAGTAATGTTAATATTACCTACATACATTGGGAATTGGGTTGCGTGAACGCCTATTAAATTATATAAGTTGTGTGCATGCTTATGTATAATTAGTGACATACCTATCTACTGGCTATCAAACGGCGGTTAGCGCGTTGCAGACGACCATATCTTGTGTGCCTTCGGGGGATTTTGAGTCGTACCACTAGAGCATGGAACCTAGGTATAGGCTATCTACGAGAACGATAATGATAGCGGTCGTATGGGTGCGTAGGTATGTGTGTAGCCTATCGACTTTGGACTATGTTCGCCTCTAATATGTGTATATATTTTATTGATTCTTGAGAGATTGAACCTGTTGTCCTTTTTGCGTGAGGGTTGCAATGGGACTAGATAGCCGAGTATGCCTAGCACCGAAGGTTTCTTAACCATGGGTGCAGTATTGATATATGTATTAGTATGTATAATTAGTGAAATTTGTATATGTATACTGAGTTCCTATTCTGTGTTTCATGTTGACTACTTTATTAGAGTATATACTTATTGGGTCACCAGTTGAGAATTAACAATGCTATGAGAATGGGTTAAAGCATCTTCAAACCTACTCCTGAATAATAGAGATATATTATCTTCGGGTGATTTAGATATTTTATCCGGCATAGTGGTTATACTACGTATAGTCAGGTGGAGTATCATGATTAGTATGGGTAGTTAGGCTCGCTAGGTGTGCACATTAGATGAGAGGTGAGCATCTCAAATGAGTACGCTAAGTTAACTTGAATAATAATTGTGATAACTAACCAATTTAAGCACTTGCTATATTTAAACTGTTTTTAATTCGGGCTCTGACCCATTTTTCTGCAAATCTCTTTTCTTGTTTTATTATTTTAGGTGCTCAGCCACAAGGACACCAGACTTAGGAATTTTCATTCATTTGCCGAGCTATAGCTGCTGTGGAAGCTACATGATATTTCTAGTAGACACTTCTTAGTCTATTTCTCTTTATCTACCAGTCATTTATTTCAGTTGGACATGTCGTCCCTCCTATTTTGCTTT
Organism: Sambucus nigra; assembly: GCA_949130495.1. NCBI lineage: Eukaryota > Viridiplantae > Streptophyta > Magnoliopsida > Dipsacales > Adoxaceae > Sambucus > Sambucus nigra. The sequence goes on from OX422224.1 coordinate 383,625,693, forward strand.
AAGAGATTTAGAGTTGTTTTATTCTATTGTTAGACTTTGATTTTATATTATTGGATTATTATATGGGATTTTGACTAGATGTGTTTAAGCCAGATCTTTATTTAAATTCAGTTAGTTATTTTCTTATGCTATTGTGATGTACGGTGATGATTAAATATATTTCCCTTTAATTATGATGTTAGCTAATAACAAGATAAAATTTTGACACCAACCTTTTTAAATATTAGGTGGTTAGTTTTTATTAAATTAAAATTTGAGTTTCGACAGTGATGCATTATTTGAACCAACTTGATATTCTGAAATTAATTAATTAAGGACTGATCACCCGTTATTTAATTAGGCGGGGTGTCACAACGAGATACATGGTAGCTAAGATATAATTATTTGGGACGCGCGTATGAGTCGCGTCACTATTATATATTTGGGGGTTAATATTGTAAATTATTTTTATATAACTCGAATGACTATTTTGAGTGCGCCGGTGTGTACGGAATGGTCGAAATAGTCAGAAAATACTACTCGGGTGTTTTAATTGGAGTCCGGAGCATTTTAGCCCAAAATGACACCCCAGAGGAGTATTTTAGTCTTTTGGGATTTTTGGGTAATTAAATGGACGAAAATAGGATTAAAATAGGAACATCGAGGGTTAGTGGTCTCTCAATTGCAGCATATGTGAGAAAAAGAGAGAAAGAGAGGGAAAATAATGGAGGAAGGAGACCCATTGGAGAACAAAGTCAAAAGTTGGAGATTTATCACAAATAGTTACACCAAAGTGTAGATCGCGATGATTAGGCATAAATTCTTCACATTTATCCCCCTAATTTCGGTATTTTTATGATCCCGTGCATGGTAAATAGCTTGGATTTGTCTCATATTTATGCTACTAACTCCTTTTGGCAAGTATTTTGTGTTTTGTGTAGTTCTTATGTGTTTTACAGGTACATGCAAGAAAGATGTAAAAGAGAACTCAAAACAGTGAAAGAAAGCAAGAAATGGAGAGTTAAAGGAAATTTTCATAATTTTTCAGCCTTAGTCCAGAGGTAGGGTCAACTGGAAAGTTGAAGAGCTTTCAATTATAAGAACACTGGAAAAAACGACACCCCAATCTGAGCTACGGTGAAGAAGTTATTCCCATTTGAAGTTGAAAAATAAATCCAAGAAAAAAAACTGTTAAGGACAAACAGAACCGAAGCTGAGAAAAAAGAACCGGTTCCCCCATTTGTCATGCACCAGATCCATTACAAAACTAGTCACACTTTCTAAGTGTGACAAATTGCCAGATACGGGATTTTTATTTTGTGCTTCTCTTTTAGCCAAAAGAGTTTTATATTTTGGGGACTATTCTAAACGACCTCTAGCCTTTATATTTAGTCATTAGGACTCTTTTTATTCATATTTCATTCATGTAAAAGCTCCATAACAAGTAGGAACATATAGGAGAAGAATTTACATATTTTGCACCTTTAATTCAAGAGCTTTTCGAGTTTTTCTTCAAGCTTTGATTTCTTCTCGCATGGTTGTGTTCTTCAATCTTGGTAACTTTTAGTTCCAACACTTTTATTATTATTTCTCATGTTTCATCTCTCTTTCCAACCAATTATGAGTTCATGCAACGTAGATAACGTAATTTTCATTAATTTCACCATGTTAGGCTAGGTTTTTAAAGGTTGGGATGCATGAACCCAACTCGATGTGGTAGTTGCATGTGTATAAAATTAGTCCTCTAAATTTAATGGTTTATTACAACTGTATTGCGTAGAAACGCGATAATTGTAGATCTTTGAATCTCGTTTGCTTCAGGATAACCGGGATGCTTCAAAATGCAATTTGAGTGTAACTATCGCAATACCGATTTACTCGTCCTCTGATTATATATGGTGCGGGCTTGAACCTTATATATGTAATGCTTGGGAGTACTAAAGTCTGGGTCAAATTAATCACTTAAATTTACGATTAGTTTTATACCATCAATATTGTAGGGTTGGGGGATTGTGTCCCTACCTTAATTTTCCAATTAGTTTTTGTTAACTTCTTTATTTTTCCCTTTTTCCTTTCTCACCCAATCATCATCTTGTACACTTTATTTTTTTGAAGTAATAAATCAATTAAAATCTATCAAACATTCCCTCTGGATTCGATACCCAGACTCGCCACTATACTCTGCAAGAGTGTAGTTAAAGTTTAGTTTTTTTTATATTGTGGTCGGAAGCCGATAACAACGACTAGCGTATTTACACGGACGCTCGGTTTCCACCTCGATCACGCGACGAGAGGATCAACCACATACCAAATTCGATTAGAGAATCAGAAATTCATATAAAGGCAAATATTTATCTTGCTCCTCTTTTAGCATATATTGTTCCTGTTAATTTAGGTTTGATGATATAAACTTGGTGCAATGAAAACTTACTTGTAATTAGACCGAATTGTAAAGAAACTTTATGAATTGGAGATGGGTATGCATGTAGAGGTTTTGCCATTTGTTAGACTATGAAGATTTGGGAATTTTACGTCTTAATCATGAATTATAATAAGAGTTTTGGACAATAAAAAAAATATGGGTTCATTATATAGGAAATCTTAGAGATTTGAGTAATTGTTGATTTTTCCTTTGAAAGTGTGAGAATTTAAGCCCTAAATTGTGTTAGAGAAATCCCCACAATGATTAAAACAGTTTAATATTATCTTATTTGAGGATAGACGTGATTAGGGTGGATTTGAGGTTTAAAATGTTAGAAAAATCGAATTTGGGAAGAATTGGGTCTGTTCGAATTTCTCGTTCAGGTCTTTCGAACGACCTTGTTCGAACGAGACTTCTAATGAGAATTCCAATGACCCTTCTAACGAGATGTTGAGTTCGTTCGAAGTGAGAATGTCGTTCGAATGTCCTTGTTCAAACGAGAATTCTGGGACTTCTAACGAGATTTCAGAATGCCTTTTTAGGGTTCGATCGAGTTAAAAATCATCCTAGGTTTATCTAAGTGAGAGTAATAACCTACGTGAGTAACGGGTGACTTAAATACAAAACCTTTAGGGGTTTGGGAGTGTTATTGTACTCGGAATAGGTAAAGTTTATAGAACCAAGAGGGAGTGTAGGTTCGAGAGGGAATATATATGAATGGATAACGGTGCGAGTATAAATGATAATATTACCTATGTACTATGGGAATCAGGTTGCGTGAACGCCTATCAAGTTATATAAGTTGTGTGCATGCTTATTACTTGGGATATTATGTGTATGACATATATAGCTACTGACTATCGATCGGAGGTTAGCGCGTTGTGGACGACCATATCTTGTGTGCCTTCGGGGGATGTTGAGTCGTACCACTAGAGCATGGAACCTAGGTACGGGCTATCAGTGAGACCGATAGTGATGACGGTCATATGGGTGCGTAGGTATGTGCGTAGCCCATCAGCTTGGGACTATGTTCGCCTCTAATATGTGTATATATTTTATTGGTTCTTGAGAGATTGAACCTGATGTCCTTCATGCGTGAGCGTTGCAATGGGACTAGATAGCCGAGTAAGCCTAGCACCAGGGGTTCTTAACCATGGGTGCAGTGTTGATATACATTTATATGTATACATATCGAGATTTTATATATGCATCCTGAGTTCTTATTCTGTGTTTCATATTTATTGCTTTATTATAACATATACTTATTAGGTCACCAGTTGAGAATTAAGAATGTTATGAGAATGAGTTAAATCATCTTTAAACATATTCCTAAATAATAGCAATATATTGTCTTTGGGTTAATTAGATATTTTATCCGACATAGTGATTATACTATGTCTAGTCAAGCAGAGTATCGTGACTAGTATTGGTAGTTAGGCTCGTTAGGCGTGCACATTAGATGAGAGGTGAGCATCCCAAGTGAGTACGCTAAGTTAACATGAATAATATTTGTGTTAATTAACCAATTTAAGCACTTGCTATATTTAAACTGTTTTCTACTCGGGCTCTGACCCGTTTTTCTGCAAACCTCTTTTTTTGTTGCTTTGTTTTAGGCGCTCAGCCACAGGGACACCAGTCTTAGGAGATCCCACTCATTTGAAGAGCTGTAGCTGCTGTGGAAGCTACAGAACATTTCTAGTAGACGCTTCATATTCTATCCTTCTTTATCTATCAGTTATTTACTTCAGTTGGATGTGTCGTCCCTTTCTATTTTACATTCAGAGATTTAGATGTTTTATTCTGTTAGTAGACTTTTATTTCACGGCTTTGGATTATTGTATGGGATTTTGACTGGAAGTGTTTACTCCAGCAGCTTCATTTATCAATTAAGTTAGTTCTTTCCTTATGCTATTGTGATGTATGGTGATGATTAATTATTTCCTTTAATGATAATGGTTAATGACAAGATAAATTTTGACACCAACCTTGTTAAATATTAGGTGGTTAGTTTTTATTAAATTAAAATTTGAGTCTTTCGACAGTGATGCATTATCTGAACCAACTGGATATTTTGAAATTAATTAATTAAAGACTGATCACCCGGTAATTAATTAGGCAGGGTGTCACAGGTGGTATCAGAGCATCAGGTTCTAGTGTCCTTAGGATCTGTACGACTTATTATGTTTTTGCGTAGCGTCCTTTGATAAAGAGGCCTATATTTTAGGATTGTTGTACTCTTTATGCTTTTTACGCTCTTCTATTATTTGGAGATAATAACTGTAGACTTATGAAACTTTTCTCTCCTTTCAGGTGCCTCCTCGATGTGCACAGAGAGTTCCCGGGGATGCCCAGCCCGAGCCTCAGCCTACACCAGCTCAGGGTATGATGAATGCCACTGAAGTGGCCGCCATTGTAGCTCTGGCGGTAAATGCCGCATTGGCAGTTGTGCAACAGGCACCACCTCAGGCACCGGTGGTAGATCCATTTCAGGCCCAGGTCTTCCTATCTACTTGGGAACGTGTTATGGATGCCATCCTGAAGGTGCATCCTCCGGAGTTTACAGGGAGCTCCGATGTGGTGGTAGCAAGCCAATGAAAGAAGGACATCCAGAGACATTTGAGGATGCATGAGTGCACGGAGGTGCAGAGTCAGATACTGGACACATTCAAGCTAGTGGGAGAAGCACTGCAGTGGTGGGAGCCTATTACCACCGCTGAGGAGAGAGACGCACTCATGATTCGAGATTTTTGGGCGCGGTTCGACGGCAAATATTTCCCCTCGGTCGTTCAGACAGAGATAAGATGAAAGTTGGTGAACTTGAAACATGAGGGAAAGACCATGGTGGAATATGAGCCAGAGTTCATCAACCTTCTGAACATTATACCGGATGAGATCCTGACCGAGGAGAAGAAGATTCAGGGTTTTATGGATGGGTTGACATGGAGAATCCACCAGTATTTGATAGGCTATCTCTCTTTAGCCACCTATTCAGACGTGGTTAATGCAGCACTACTCCACTTTCAGGACCGTCATTTTCATCTGACAGAGGTTAAGCGAGTAGGAGAATCCAGCCAAGAGGGCAAGACAGGAGGAAATGGTTCCAGTGGGGCACAGGCAGTTAAGGGTCAGCATAGACACAGTGATCAGGGTTCCAGCCGGGGGACCCTAAGAGGTTCAGATTAGGAGATTTTAGACATGAGCAGGGAGGCTTTAGACATTGCCAGCAGGGTCAGCACGACCATCAGGGCCAGCATCAGGTTCCGCACGGCCAAGGGAGGGGTGGAAATGGCTATCAGGGTCGGGGATAGCAGGGACAGAGGGGAGGACCCTTTCCAGGGAGATATTTCACTTATGGCAACACTGGCCACAAGCATCAGGACTGCCCTCAGAAGGGTAGAGTCCAGCAGCAGGGTGCTCGCCAGGAGCCCCAGAGACCTATTTTTCCCGCAGCTCTCCTAGCACCCCCACAGATACCAGCATTGCCACCCATTCCAGCCGTTCCAGTTCAGCAGGGGAAGCTTCAGTATGGACGAGTCTACAATCTTCACAAGGCCGCAATCTCACAGGACCCACCCGCGATTGAGGGTATATTTTCTATCCAGAGACTTTAGGGCGCATTTCATTTGGCACGGGGGCCACACACTATTTTATTGCTATGGAGATTACACGTACTATGGGATTATTTGATACAGCAGAGAGTACGGTTACTTGTGTGGATTCGCCGTTGAGTAGAGGTTTCGTTATTTCTTTTATTTATCGGGGAGTGTGTATAGATATTAGGAGGTTTATCTTACCCGCTAACATGCTCGTATTGGATATGTCCGAGTTTGACGCGATTATAGGTATGGATTGGCTTGTCAGGTATAGTGCCATGATCAATTATTTTAGTAGGAGTATAGTTTTTTCCATACCCGGTCAAGAGATGTTGCTGGTGGCGATGCCTTGCCCTGAGGGAGGATCGTCCACACATTTATACTACATAAAGGAGGAGACCTTTAGGGAGGTGGTGGTACCACTTGACTCGATTCCTGTTGTTCGAGAGTTCGCCGATGTGTTTCAGGAGATTCTGGGGTTACCATCGAGTAGAGAGATAGACTTCGTCATTGACTTAGCACCAGGCACTTTTCCGATAGTCCGCGCACCTTACCGTATGGCTCCAGTAGAGATGAGGAGCTATGCGATCAGATTGATAAGTTATTGGGGCAGGGGTTTTTCCGTAGGTGTACTTAACCGTTGGGTGCTCCCGTACTATTCATTAAGAAGAATGATGGATCATTGAGGTTATGTGTCGATTACCGAGAGTTGAATAAGGTCACGATACCGTATCAATATATATAAATTATCTAATATATTCTCCATGAATTTTATAGAATGCCTATCAATATATATAAATTATCTAATATATTCTCCATAAAATACGAGTTAAACGGGTCTATTCGTGTCATTTTCGAGTTATACGTGTTTGACACTAACCCAACCCGTTTATTATTCGTGTTGACGGGCCGTGTCATATTCGGGTTCGTGTCAAGAAATCGTCAACCCTAACCCGCTAACTTCGTGTCGAGTTCATGTCGGGTTATCGTGTCGTGTCAAAAATTGCCACCCCTAACGATACGGAACAAATATCAGTTGCCTCGAATCGATGACTTATTCTACCAATTGAGAGGTATTTCCTTCTTCTCGAAGATTAACTTGAGATCGGGATACCATCAGTTGCGTATCAGGGAGCTGGATGTATCGAAGACAACTTTTTTGATAAGATGTGGTTCCTATGAGTTTAGGGTTATCCCTTTCGAGCTAACCAACTCCCCAAGCATGTTTATGGACTTGATGAACAGGGTGTTCAGAGAGTTCCTGGACCAGTTCATCATCGTCTTCATAGATGACATTCTGGTTTACTCATAGATCGAGGAGGAACATTTCGAGCACTTGAGGCAGGTTTTGCAAAATACGAGAAATATGGGCTTCGGCTGTAAGAGGTCCAGTTTTTGGGGCATATCATCTCTGACAGAGGGATATCCGTAGATCTGAGAAAGTGTCAGCATTGAGGGAGTGGGGACAGGCCACGACACCGACCAAGATACACAGTTTCTTGGGCCTAGTCGGATACTACAGGAGGTTCATTCGAGGGTTTTCGAAGATAGCGAGTTCGTTGACACACCCGACTCACAAAGAGGTGTCGCTTATCTGGAGTGACGCCTTTCAGTTGGCCTTTGATGAGTTGAAAGACAAGTTAACCTCAGCAAATTGACCAGGCCGAGAGTGGAGTATCTAGTCTACACTGATGCGTCATTATTTGGACTTGGGGTCTACTTCAGCTGGAGAATCAGGTTATAGCTTATGCCTCCCATAAGCTTAAGCTTCATGAGAGGAATTACCCCACCCACGACTTAGAATTGGCGGCGATTGTGTTTGCACTTTGAATTTGGAGACATTATCTCCTGGGGGAGAAATTTCGCTTGTTCACAGACCACAAGTCACTACAGTACCGCTTCACGCAGAAGGTGCTAAATATGCGTCAACGTCGACGGCTGGAGTTTGTGAAGGATTATCAATTTGATATCCAATACCACCCGGGGAAGGTTAACGTGGTAGTAGACGCGTTGAGCCGTAGGCCGGTAGATGAGGTGGCCGAAGTGTGGAAAGTGAAATGGAAGGAATTAGGGCACCAAGATACGGTGGCTCGATCATTTATATTTGTGATGACAGTTACGCCCCAGATTATTACGAGAGTAGTACAGTCTCAGGCAACTGATCCGTTCTACCAGAGTCAGATAGTGCAACTTCTAACAGAGGGGGCCGAGTCTTATACCGTGGGTTCAGATGGGGGTTTGCATTTCAATGGAAGTTGGTTGTTCCTGGGGGAGAAGACTTGCAGCACGAAGTGATGATAGAGTCGCACGGTTCACGATTTGCGATACATCCCGGTGGGGATAAGATATACCAGGATATGCGGAGACAGTACTGGTGGAGCGGGATGAAGAAGGATATTGTCGAGTTCGTCTCGAAATGTGCCACTTGTCAGTTGGTAAAGGTGGACCATCACAGACCACTGGGTCTTCTGCATCCATTAGAGGTTCCTATGTGGAAATAGGAGAGCATTTCTATAGACTTCATCACGGGATTACCTACATCGCAGAGGGGCCACGATTCGATATGGGTGATAGTGGATCGACTGACTAACGTAGCCCACTTTCTGCCAGCCCAAACGAATTTCACCACAGGACAGTACGCCCAGATATTCATAGCAGAGATATTGAGACTTTACGAGGTGCCGCTCAACATTCTGTCTGACAGAGACAAAGTGTTTGTGTCTCTATTTTGGGAGAGTTTTCATGAGGCGATGGTTACGGAGTTGCAGTTGAGGACAACCTATCACCCACAGACGGATGGACAGACCGAGCGAATAAATAATATATTAGAGGACATGTTATGTATGTGCATCATTGATTTTGGCTGAGGCTGGGAGCAGTATCTTCCGGTGGTGGAGTTTGCCTATAAAAACTCCTACCAGTTTACTATCGGTATGACTCCATTCGAGGCACTATACGGTAGACCTTGTCGTTCCCTAGTGATCGAGTGGAAACATCGAGCGTCCGTGTAATACGCTAGTCATTGTTATCGGCTTCCAACCTCAATACAAAAAACCTAAAATTGTAACCACACTTCTTAAGGAGTATAGTGGCGAGTCTGGGTATCGAATCCACAGGGAATTAGGACGTGTGAACGTGACGACAAAGGTAAGGTAGTTTAATCCTAAAGTTGATGTTAAAATAAAATAAAAGAAAAAGATGATTGATGGGTTTAAATTTCCAATTGGTGATGAAATAAAATGTGCACAAAACACTAAGAATTGTAAAGAAATTAGATTTGAAAATGAGAAAAAATAGTGTGGAGTACAATCCCTCAAACCTTAGTAAATTACCGTATAGAATACTAGAATTGTAAATTGAAATTTTTGACTAAATCCAATCTTTATAGATTCTAAGCATTACATATATGAAGGATCTTGCCCGCATCATATGAAATCAAAGGTAAATACAAAGCGGTGAATGGGAAATATCACTTACATAACGTTCTTAAACATCTCAAGTACCTAAGGCAAGAGAGATTAAAAGGTCGGCTATGTTCGTAGAATTTTCATACACGATTTGGTCAATATTTAATTTACCCTCTATTTTCTACACAGGTAATTTATACCGGAATGAGTTCATGTACCCCAACCCTTGAAAATTTAGCTAGACATGGTTTTGTTAGAAAACAAATTCATAACAATATATGGAATTATGGATCTAACAAACATTGTTAACAAATTGCAAAACAATTGAGAATTGAATTGGAAATAAAGTAAAGAATAAATAAGAGAATGAAAACTTGATACTTGTATTCAGCAATAGGGAAAAGAGATGAACTTGAATCCAGAAAAATTATTCTTCTTCAAACTTACAAACTAGGGTTTTCTCTAAAAATAAGAAATTTGTCTACTATAAACTCTCTAAAATTTAATTCTCTCTCTAAAATTCCATTATAATCTCTAAAATTCGACTCCCCCTTGGAATGAGGTAGGGCTTGGTCTTTTGTAGCACCAAGTAGCACGAATTTGACAGCTAGAATCGCTTGTTGCGCAAGATTTGACCAGCTATGCACCTCATGATCTGCATAATTAATGCCAGCAATTGGCACAGCCGGACCGATCCGGACCCGGATCCATTTGGTACCGGATTGGTTCTTTTTTTTTTACCGGATCGGTTTGGTTCCATCCGGATCGGTTTGGTTTCTGGTCCATTTCTCTTCATTATCACACAACTTCAAAACATCGTAACTTCTTCATTGTAGCTCGGATTGAGGTGCCCTTTTTTCCAGTGTTCTTGTAATTTAGAGCTCTTCAACTTTCTAGTTGGATCAACCTCCGGACTAAGGCTGAAAAATTACGAAAATGCCCCTCAACTCTCCATTTCTTGGTTTCTTTCACTGTTTTGAGTTCTCCTTCGCACTAACTTGCATGAAATACCTATAAAGCACATGAGAAATACACAAAACACAAAATACTTTCCAAAATAGGTTAGTAGCATAAATACGAGACAAATCCAAGCTATTTACACTGCAGGGGATCATAAAAATACCGAAATTAAGAGGATAAATATGAAGAATATGTGCCTAATCACACCCCCTAACTTAGAACTCTGCGCGTCCCAAGCAATGTAAACGAAATTAGTTTAAAGTTCAACTGTTGAAAATTATTTTATTGGGATAGAATACCTTTTTCGCAGGCAGGCGATTGCATTGAGCATATGCAATAAGCCTTTAAACCCCTAGGTTACCCTAGTAGGACGAGTTTTGTCTCGTGAGGGTTTGCAGTGAATACACTCACAAAATTCTTTATTGACTAAAATAAATATCAAAATACTTAAAAATTTTACAATTTAAACTTTTCGAAAAATAATCACCATAAATTCATATTCAAATGTCTCAAACCATAGTGTGTGTGTGTAAAGCCAGAAATTAAACCTCAAATTTCCACCGATTGAGCATTACGTTACTTTTCGAAAATTCATTTTGATTCAAATTCTTACGGATGCACTCACAAACGAATCACTCGGATTGTGGTTATTTTCTCTCGGTATTCCTGATATAAAGAGTAAATATAATGGACACAAATTCACGCATACAAAATTGAAAAGAAGGAAATTTATGGTGAAAAGATCTCATCATCGGAGTACGGTTACTAGGAAATGGGAACATCACCTCTATTTCACACCATTTAATCTCTCATTTTATCTTTCCATGTCTTAGCTCTCCACGCAGTAATTAATTTCGCCATTCGGACTCAGTTAAGACTTTTCGGGTTAAAAAGTGTAAAGGGTAAAAATGGGAATGGACGGAATGTTCGGAATTGGAAAATGTCTTTATGATGTCCATTAGTGTTTTTTCCGGCATTTGCTCATTTTTCTCTTTCTCTTTCTTTTTCTATTTTCATTTTTTCTATTATTTTTTCTTTTCTTGCTATTTTTGTTGAGCATATCTATTTTTTTTCCTTCCCCCTTTTTGTTGCACTTTTCGAACTTAATGAATATTCCATTTTCGCAATTCCGGGCTATTTGGTTTTTTCGGGTTATCAAACGAAAGGGAAATATTAATTAGGCTCAACTTGGGTTGCAAAGGGATAATTTTATTTTTCACAACTTTTTATGGCTAATATTTTTGGGTAACAAGTGAGGGCCTACTTCATTGTCCAAATTGCTAATCACATTACCATATGCATCTCGAGATTAATTAAGTTTAGAGATATATTTAGCACGAATTTTGAGACAATATTTCACACATTTCCCATAACCGATCAAAACAAAGGATTGAGATCATCAACGACTTATTAAAACGCTGAAAAGAACTTTGAGTTAATCATAAACTCGGATTGATTTAAAAACTCATAAAAAATTGAAAGGCTCAAAATCTCACCGGGTTTGATCAATCTCCACACTTATTCGTTAAGTCGTCAATTTTCTTTCAATTTCCATCTTCGGTCAATTTTGGCTTAGTGCATTTTGATTGTTAACAATTTGAGACTTTAAATAGAATAAAGGTGACATTTTTGATAAATTTAAATTCCAATTTTTATTTATTTTGAACAAAAATATTTTTGGCTTTTCAACATTTTTCAATTTTTTTTTTGGAAATTTTTGAATTTTTCTATATTTTTTTTGGGCATTTTAAAAATTTGTGAAGTTTTAGAAAGACGCACTTATCACCCCCCCTAACTTAGACTTTTGCATTGTCCTCAATCAAAAGGATTAAAATCTAAAGAAGAAAAAGAATAAGTGGGACAAATAAAACAAGCAAATTATTAAAATGCAACAAGACACTATATGACACTTATACATGACTAAAAAATACAACAAAAATACCCCATACGCGTCGGGGGTGCGACGACCTCTCATCTCTCTCCACAAATCACCCGACCCCTTTCACTGGGTACGATGCGCTCCTCGTCTCTCCCGTCTTACCATCATACGTGAATAGCAGGAACAAATTGGGCCCGTGCCCATAGATAAAGGAAAGACCGGGAGATGCATTATGATAAACCGGAAAAGGATCCTCTTGTTGCGTAGCACGTGGGTTGGTCTCTAAGTCGGACGAGATTTGAGTCTTATCTTCAAGTACCTCCGAAGACTCAAATGGTATGGGTGGAGGTTTAGGAAGGAGAAATGCATTAATTCTATTTTCGCACTCGCTTTCGTCTAAATGACGAAATGAGGCCCACAAAGATTGGACTTCATCATTTAGGCGTGCATCCACCTGTCTGAACTCGCTCTCAAACTCTGCTAGGCTCAACTCCTCTAGCTCTCTCTTGCTTGGTGTCCTCAACCTGCCTTTCGTGCTCACTCGCCGAATGATAGGGTGGTGTGGGTGGGTGGTAATCGAGGAGAAATATATCGATAGTGTTCTGCCATTCGCTTTCCTCTAAGTATTTCGACGAGCCTCTCCCGACACACTCTAAATCTCCTCTTTCACTCTTGTTCATGGGCTCACTCATGCTCTCGAATGCATTAACTAAACATACATCCCCTACCCTGCTCTCTATGTTGCAACCACTCCTCTCACTGTGCGTAACACAACCTTCCCCTAATGGATCTTCCTTGTAAGTTCTTTCTTGCTTGTGTGCTTCCCCCAAAAGATCCAACCCTCGCGGTTCCCTTTCATCACCCTCTCTCTTGGAATTATTAAAAATATTTGTTTTGAGGGTCATGTTCCCGAAAGTTAATTGCATACGCCCACTTCGGGTATTGATAAGAGCATTAGCTGTACCTAAAAATGGGCGGCCAAGGATAACGGGAACATGATTACTTGGGAGAACGGAGGGTTCTTCGTCCCAAATGACAAAATCCACCGGGAAGTAGAAAGTGTCTATTTGGACAATCACATCCTCAACAATTCCCCGAGGAAACTTTACAGAACGATCCGCGAGCTGGAGAGTCATATTTGTGGGCTTAAGGGCCCCCAGTTTTAGTTGCCTATAGATGGAATAGGGCATAATGTTAACACTTTCCCCTAGATCTATTAGAACTCTCTCGATTCGATTCTTCCCCATGATACATGAAATAGTGGGTGCACCCGGATCTTTATATTTTAATGGAAAGTCACTCGACAAGACTGCGTTGACATTTTGGGCCAAAGAGACGTTCTGGTTTACCTATAGCTTGCGTTTCACCGTGAGTAAGTCCTTAATAAACTTAGCATACGCGGGAATTCTCTGTATAGTCTCGAGAAAAGGTAAATTAATTTTTACTTGCTTAAGGACTTCCAGAACTTCATCACGGGAGGTCGTTTTGGAGTGAGAGACCAACCGTTGAGGGTATGGGGCAGCGGTGGGGGTGATGGCCTTGGGTCCACTAGTATTTTCATCCTCCTCACTCTCAATTAAAGGGGCATCTTCGACCTCTCTTGTGTTGGGCGAAACCTCTTTATCTTTAGATGCATTGCGTGGGCGAGGTGACAAATCAGCTACTTTCCCACTACGTAGAGTGGTAATAGCGCTACATTGCTCTCGGTGGTCGTGGGATGTAGTGCCAACACTGGTTTGTCCTTGGGGAGGTCGTTGGCTTTGAGCAGGAAATTTTCCCTTCTCTTGGACATTCGATGCAGTTTGTAACCTTGAGATGCTAGTATGTATTTCATTGAACATTCGATCATACTTAGCACTGTTCTCCTTTTGAGATTGGATGAGGTGATTTAAGTTTTCCTCAAGAGATCGCCTCGGTGGGGTAACATATGAACCAAGAGATGGTGATTGCATGGGGGGATGCATATGTGTTAAACCAGGATGATTCCTCCAAGATGAATTGTACGCGTTTCCTTGGGGTGTACTAAAATGTCCGCTAACCCCTCCTATAGCTTCCACTTGCTCAGTGTATATTGCCTTGTAAGCGGGATTGCTGGACATCCTTTGGTAGAATGACCCACCGCACAAATGGCACACATCTTTTCTTTTTCAGCTGAGATATGTCCAGTAGCTTCTCTAAACCGAACCTCAAGGATGTCTCTTATCCACTTTTCAAACTGATCAAGCCGATGGTCTAATAAAGTGTCCTTGTCCAATTGATAAATATCGTAAGTAGCAGGAGTGTTGGACACTTGTCGATGTCTGTTTTGGCTGTTGGGGTTAGAAACATCCCATGATTGCGTAGTCTCTACTACGTATTTCAAATGAGCCTCAGCATCGCTCAAGTCTAATTCCCAAAATGGTCTTTCACACATTGTCTGCACGAGTTGTTTAGACGCCAAAGTAAGCCCTTGATGAAAGAACGAAATGAGATGATGCTTCTCAAACCCATGATGTGGGCAAGCGCTAACTAACTCCTGAAAACGTTCCCAACACTTATCAAAGGCTTCATTGTCATTTTGGCAAAAACCTTGGATTTGAGCCTTGACAGAATTGGTTTTGTGTTGCGGAAAGAACTTTGAGAGAAACTTAGTCTGCATATCTCTCCAGGACAGAACAGAATTCGGGGGTAGAGACCATAACCAGGTCTTAGCTTTATCCTTTAAGGAAAAAGGGAAAAGCTTTAATCGGATAACATCTTGTGGGCAGGCTTGATAACCAAACGTCTCACGTGTATCTTCGAATTCTCGAATATGGAGATATGGCTTTTCAGAATCCATACCATAAAATGTAGGAAGAATTTGAATCATCCCATTACGAAAGTGGAACTGACCGGCATTATACGGGAGTAAAATGCAACCAGGGGTAACAGTTCGCTCCGAAAATAAAAGATCTTTCATGGGAAGATTTGGTATCTCTTCCTCTCCAGCACCAACACCACACTACCGTGTACAGACATATTGCTACCCAATGATTCAGAACCCTCACTCAGTGTTTGACTCAAAAGTGTGGAACGTCGGTAGTATGAGAATTGTCAGAGTTAGCTTCAGCAAGGGGATTTTCGTGAAATTAGGTTGGAGACAACAGAGGAGTTTGCATGAACAACTTATGAAAGATGAGATGAGATTTTTTTTTTTAAACTTTTTTTTAAGGTCAAATTCGGGATTAACCAACCTAACCTAAAGTCTACCTAATTCCCCGGCAACGGCGCCATTTTGATCGAGTGGAAAAACCAAACGTCCGTGTAATACGCTAGTCGTTGTTATCGGCTTCCAACCTTAATACAAAAAACCTAAACTTGTAACCACACTTCTTAAGGAGTATAGTGGCGAGTCTGGGTATCGAATCCATAGGGAATTAGGACGTGTGAACGTGACGACAAAAGGTAAGGTAGTTTAATCCTAAAGTTGATGTTAAAATAAAATAAAAGAAAAAGATGATTGATTGGTTTAAATTTCCAATTGGTGATGAAATAAAATGTGCACAAAAACACTAAGAATTGTAAAGAAATTAGATTTGAAAATGAGAGAAAATAGGGTGGAGTACAATCCCTCAAACCTTAGTAAATTACCGTATAGAATACTAGAATTGTAAATTGAAATTTTTGACTAAATCCAATCTTTATAGATTCTAAGCATTACATATATGAAGGATCTTGCCCGCATCATATGAAATCAAAGGTAAATACAAAGCGGTGAATGGGCAATATCACTTACATAACGTTCTTAAACATCTCAAGTACCTAAGACAAGAGAGATTAAAAGGTCGGCTATGTTCGTAGAATTTCCATACACGATTTTGTCAATGTTTAATTTACCCTCTATTTTCTACATAGGTAATTTATACCGGAATGAGTTCATGTACCCCAACCCTTGAAAATTTAGCTAGACATGGTTTTATTAGAAAACAAATTCATAACAATATATGGAATTATGGATCTAACAAACATTGTTAACAAATTGCAAAACAATTGAGAATTGAATTGGAAATAAAGTAAAGAATAAATAAGAGAATGAAAACTTGATACTTGTATTCAGCAATAGGGAAAAGAGATGAACTTGAATCCAGAAAAATTCTTCTTCTTCAAACTTACAAACTAGGGTTTTCTCTAAAAATAAGAAATTTGTCTACTACAAACTCTCTAAAATCTAATTCTCTCTCTAAAATTCCATTCTACTCTCTAGAATTCGACTCCCCTTGGAATGAGGTAGGGCTTGGTCTTTTATAGCATCAAGTAGCACGAATTTGACAGCTAGAATCGCTTGTTGCGCAAGATTTGACCAGCTATGCACCTCATGATCTGCATAATTAATGCCAGAAATTCGCACAGCCAGATCGGTTCTTTTTTTTTTCTGACCGGATCGGTTTGGTTCCATCCGGATCGGTCCTGTTCCATCCGGATCGGTTTGGTTTCTGGTCCATTTATCTTCATTATCGCGCAACTTTAAAATATCGTAACTTCTTCACCGTAGCTCGGATTGAGGTGCCGTTTTTTCCAGTGTTCTTGTAATTTAGAGATCTTAAACTTTCTAGTTGGCTCCACCTCCGAACTAAGGCTAAAAAATTACGAAAATGCCCTTCAACTCTCCGTTTCTTGGTTTCTTTCACTGTTTTGAGTTCTCCTTCGCACTAACTTGCATGAAATACCTATAAAGCACATGAGAAATACACAAAACACAAAATACTTTCCAAAATAGGTTAGTAGCATAAATACAAGACAAATCCAAGCTATTTACACTGCACGGGATCATAAAAATACCGAAATTAAGGGGATAAATATGAAGAATATGTGCCTAATTACCCCGCATATTGGTTGAAGGTGGGGCACAACAAGCTACTTGGTTCAGAGGTGATTCATGATACTTCGGTGTGGATAGAGTTGATACGAAGTCGTTTTCGGGTTGTTTAGGATCCACAAAAGAGCTACGCCGACGCTAAGTGGTATTTCCAGGAGTTCAATGTGGGGGACCAGGTGTTACTTCAGGTGTCTCCTGTAATACCCCGCATTTTTATCGATATTTATTTATGGGATTAATTAAATAAAATGTGAATTAATTGAGAATTAATTCGGATAAAATACTAACGAGATGTGAGTTGGTATTTGATTATAATGTGTATATATGGCAATATATGAATATTGAAAATATTGAAATTGTCGCGAGGCTGAAATACGACAATTTTTTGAAATTTTGTTGGGACGCGCGTGACAGTCGCGTCAGGAATATAATTTTTTTTAATTAAAAAGTGAATTTTATTTTCATTAACCGTATGGTCATTTTGAGTGCGCCAACATATCCGGAAGGGTCGAAATAGTCAGAAAACACTAACCGGGGGTTAAGTTTGGGTCCCGGGGCATTATTGGGCCATACCGGTAACTTAAAAGGGCATTTTGGTAATTTCGGAAATTTGGGAATTAAAACCCACGAAAATTAGAAATAAAATCTGACTTATTCTTTATCCACTAAACCCACTAACTACACTAAATGACTTAATGGGCTACGGGAGTTATTGGAAGAAATAGAAAAGAAGTTCGTAAGGCAACCTCTAAACCTCCATTGTCATCATCTTTAGAGAAGAACTTGTAGAGAGAGAGAGAAAAGAGAATTTTGCAGAGAGAGAGAGAGAACAATTCAACCTTCAAGATTCAACATCAAATTCAGAGAAAGATTAGAGGCAAGCGATTTAATTACAATTGATTCAATGTTATGCTTTTCCATGTTTAGGGAAATTATCGAATTTATCTTGGAAGATTGATATAGACCCATGAATTTGAAGATTAAAACTATGAACTATGTTAGGTATTGCATGTAGAAACATTCTGGACGAATTATGAATTCAAAATATAACCCTTGATGATCTAAAAACGGATTTAAGAAGAAGTTTATTAATGTTCTTGAAAGAAATAGAAAACTGGGGTTCTTGATGAAGTTTTAATCCAAACAAAGCCCTTGGTTGATGAATTATTGGTTTTAGAACGTTAACAATGTTGCAGGATGGTTGTATGATGATATTATAACGTTATCTTAGAGTTTCATGCTTTATAATGGAGTTTTGGGACGTTTTGAGGACTGCAAAACGAAGCAGCCCGTAGCCTACCTGGTGCGATCGATCGATCGACATTCATCAGTCGATCGATCGACCACCATCAATCGATCGTGGTTCAAGGTCGATCGATCGACCTTCCCAGAAAGAGTAAAATTTTCCTAGTTAAATTTTAATGATGTTAAACCTTAGAAATTATTATTGGAGACTTTATGGATATCCTTAGACTTAAGGAAGACCAGTAGATATGGTTATAAAATTTGGACCTTAATTAGAATTCAAATTGAGGAATTATTCTAAAATGTAATGAAATCCGATGAGTGAGATAACGTTAGAGTTAAAAGAGTAAATTTGAATAATTTGGTGAAATGAGGTTTGGGGCAGAAGTAAGGACCTTAAGAATAATGATGTTATATGTGATAATAATAGGAAAATTAATAGACCATTTGAGATAGGTTTTAAGTACAAGAAACTACGACGTGAGATGTGTCGACAGTCTACATTTTATATTATCGGAAGACTTATAATGTATAAAAATGGAATAATGGTATAAGGATGTAGAATGTACCTTTATTAACATTGAAAAAATCTAAGATGTGTGAATGCTTAGTATATGATTTTATGTGTATGACATACCTACCATACTTGCTATCACAGGAGGTTTACGTTCGCTTAGGGCCATCTAATCCTTGTGTACCCGGATTCAGAGTGGTACCTAGAGGACATAGTTCAAGGGAATGACTTAATTGTGAGTTATTAAGCCAGCTGACTATGGAGCGTAGGTATGTACGTGACCATGGATATGTTGAATTATGTTCGCCTCCATTTTTGTGTGTGGTGTTTATTCTAATCATTCCTGAGAGATTCAGAATTTGTAATCCTTATGTACGTGATGTACCGGGATGGATAGCAGAGTTTATGTGCACCGCAGCTTAGCCTCGGGGTGCTTATATTGTATATTTATGATGTGAATAATATACGGTTAAATGAAAAGGAATTGTTATGTTTAATTATGAGAATAATTTATAGTAACTCCTTGAGAAGATAAATAATGGGATAACCACCAGTAAACGGTAATGCTAATAATTGAGAATCCGAGTTCAAGTAAAGCTATCTAATTAAGCGATAACATCGGGAATTCATATTATGAATCGAGTAGTTGGGTTAGAACTTATGACGGTCTCGTTAGAGATAACTAACACATGAATGGGTAGAGGAACGTTGGGAGTGCACAGTTAGACGAGAGGTGAGTATTTCATGTGAGAGTACGTCCTAACATGTATTTTGCATTCATTGTTTTAAATGTTATTAAAGCACTTGCTGTTTTTAAAATACTCTCCACTTTCGGGCTCTGACCCGTTTGCTTTCAAATCTACTTTTTTTTGTAAAAACCTTTTTAGGTGCCCAGCCACAAGGACACCATGCATAGTATTTCCAGTCAGGTGACGAGCTGTAGCTGTTGTGGAAGTTACAAGGCCTTGCTAGTAGACGCTTCATTTGCCTTGACTCTATATTCAGATTTCATCAGTTGTAGGGCGTGTCGCCCATTTCTTTTAGAGACATTTCATTTCTTTCAGTTATTCAGACTTTTGGCTTGTAATTAATTCAGGATGCAGACTTGTTTTATTTCTTTTCATATTGGGATTGCTGTGAGGAGTATTTCCTCTAGACTCATCTTTATTTGTTGATTCACTATAGTTGGACTTTATCGTGAATGGTTGTGTTACATTTCTATATTTCATTTATTGCATGTTAATCAGATTTAATTTAAAATTTGACAACTCACTTTTTAAATACTAGGTGGTTAGTAATCATTAAAAATGTTTTCGATAGTGATGCTATTAACTGGACCAACTTGGCATTTTGTATTGATTTAATAAAGGAGTAGCTACCCGGTATTTAATTAGTCGGGTGTCACAGGTGGTATCAGAGCATCAGGTTCTAGTATCCTTTAGGATCTGTACGGCTTATTATGTTTCCGCTGAGCTTTCTTTGATGTAGAGCCCTATATTTTAAGACTGTTGTATTCCTTTATGTATGCTTCGCTCTTCAGCTATTTTAAGTTTATAACTGCGAACTTATATACTTAACTCTTATTTGAGATGCCTCCACGACGTGCACCACGGGTTCCCAGGAATGCACAGCCCGAGCAACAGCCAGCTCCAGTACAGGTCACCATGAATGCCGCCGAGGTTGCAGCCATTGTAGCCCAAGCGGTAAATGCCGCTCTTGCCGTTGTACAGCAGGCACCACCCCAGGCGCCGGTAGCCGCGCCAATTTAGGCACATGCATTCCCGTTTACTTGGGAACGTGTTCGAGATGCTTTTCAGAAAGCACACCCTCCGGAGTTCGCAGGTAGCTCCGATGTTGTGGTATCTAGTCAGTGGAGGAAGGATATTCAGAGGCACCTGAGGATGTATGAGTGCACCGATGTTCAGAAGCAGATACTAGCTACTTTCAAGCTAGTAGGTTCTGCATTGCAGTGGTGGGAGTCTATTACCACCGCAGAGGAGAGAGATACTCTCTCTATATAGGAGTTTTGGGTGCGGTTCGACCGCAAATATTTTTCGTCAGTTGCTCATACGGAAATGAGGAGGAAGTTGATGAGCCTTAGACAGGAGGGTAAGACTGTGGCCGAGTATGAGGCCGAATTCACTAACTTACTGAACATTGTACCGGATGAGATATTGACAGAAGAGAAAAAGATTTAGAAGTTTACAGATGGGTTGACTTGGAGGATCCGTCAGCACTTGTTGGGGAATCTATCGTTGGCCACTTATTCTGATGTGGTTAACGCTGCAATGCTCCATTGCCAGGACCACCGCTTTCACTTGACAGAGGGGAAACGATAAGGAGAGTCCAGCCATCGGGGCAGGACAGGGGGAAATAGTGCCAGCGGAGCACAATCAGCTCAGGGTCAGTATAGGCAGGGTGATCAGGGTTCCCAGCAGGGGGATTCTAAGAGATTTCGATCAGGGGGTTTCAGGAACGGTCAGGGAGGTTTTAGGCAGGGCCATCAGGGTCCGAACGGCCATCAGGGCCAGCAGAGCCAAAATGGTCAACAGCAGCAGTTTCACCAGGGCCAGCAAGGCCAGGGCAGAAATGGTAACGGTCACCAGGGCCGTGGTCAGCAGGGGCAGCGAGGGGGAAACTTCCAGGGGAAGTGTTTCATTTGTGGTAAGATTGGCCACAAACGTCAGGATTGTCCTGATAGGGGCAGGGCTCCACAGCAGCAGCAGCAGGGTGGTCGACACGAGCCACACAGGCCTATGTTTCCCGCCGCCCTCCCAGCACCGCAGATGGCAGCATTACCACCCATTCCAGCAGTCCCAGTTCAGCAGGGACAGCTTCAGTATGGGAGAGTGTATCAGCCTCAGCAGGCCGCAGCCCCACAGAATCCGCCAGCTATTGAGGGTATGTTCTCTATTCAGGGGACTCTGGGGCGCATTTTATTTGACACGGGGGCTACACACTGTTTTATTGCTATGAGATTTGCACGCACCATTGGGTTATTAGACACCGCATAGAGCATCGCTACTTATGTAGACTCACCGTTGAGTAGGGGTTCCATGATTTCGCTTATGTGTAGAGGTGTGGGTATAGAGATCGAGAGGTTTACTTTACCCGCTGATATGTTAGTGTTAGAGATGACCGAGTATGATGCCATTATTGGTATGGATTGGCTAGTAGCGTACCGAGCCATGATTGACTGTTTTAGTAGGAGTATTATCTTTGCCATTCCCGGGCAGGAGATGTTTTTAGTGGCGATGCCTCGTCCTGAGGGAGGATCGTCCACTCATTTGTACTACATAGAGGAGGAGACCTCTAAGGAAGTGGTGATACCACTTGATTCGATTCCGGTTGTTCGAGAGTTTGCCGATGTATTTCAGGATATACCTGGATTACCTCCGAGTAGAGAGATAAATTTTGTGATTGATTTGACGTCGGGCACTCGGCCTATTGCCCGCGCAGCTTACCGTATGGCTCCAGCTGAGATGAGAGAGTTACGGGATCAGATTGAGCAGTTGTTGGGTCAGGGGTTTATTCGGAGGAGTACTTCGCCTTGGGGTGCCCCTGTGTTGTTCGTAAAGAAGAGGGATGGATCGTTGAGGTTGTGTGTGGATTACCGGGAGTTTAATAAGGTCACGATACGGAATAAGTATCCGTTGCCCCGAATCGATGACTTATTCGACCAGTTGAGAGGAGCTTCTTTCTTCTCGAAGATTGATTTGCGATCTGGTTACCATTAGTTGCGTATCAGGGAGGAGGACGTCTCGAAGACTGCTTTCTTAACGAGATATGGTTCCTACGAGTTTCGGGTTATGCCTTTTGGTTTGACCAATGCTCCAGCCGTGTTTATGAACTTGATGAATAGGGTGTTCAGAGAGTTCCTGGACCAGTTCGTCATTGTCTTCATTGATGACATTCTGGTTTACTCCCAGACAGAGGAGGAGCACGCCGAGCATTTGAGGCAGGTTTTGCAGACGCTACGTCAGAACGAGCTGTATGCAAAGTATGAGAAGTGTAGGTTTTGACTGAAGGAGGTTCAGTTTTTGGGCCATATTATTTCTGACCAGGGGATATCTGTTGATCCGGGGAAGGTATTCGCGGTGAGGGAGTGGGGACAGCCCACGACACCGACTGAGATCCGTAGTTTCTTTGGCCTAGCAGGATACTACATGAGGTTTATTCGGGGTTTCTCCAAGATAGCGGGTCTCATGACACATCTGACTCGTAAAGGTGTGCCGTTCATTTAGAGTGATGCCTGTCAGTTGGCATTCGATGAGTTGAAGGACAAGTTAACCTCAGCACCTGTGTTAGCATTGCCGAGACCGGGAGTTGAGTATCTTGTTTACACCGATGCTTCCTTACAAGGACTTGGAGGTGTACTGCAGCAGGAGAGTCAGGCCATAGCTTATGCTTCCCTTAAGCTTAAGCCTCACAAGAAGAATTACCCTACTCATGATTTGGAGTTAGCGGCAATTGTATTTGCCCTTCGGATTTGGAGACATTACCTTTTGGGGGAGAAGTTTTGATTGTTCACAGACCACAAGTCCCTACAGTACCTATTCACGCAGAAGGAGTTGAATATGCGGCAACGGAGGTGGGTTGAGTTTGTGAAGGACTATCAGTTTGATATCCAATATCACCCGGGGAAGGCTAACGTGGTAGCAGACGCGTTGAGCCGTAGGCCAGTAGATGAAGTGGCAGGGGTGTGGAAGGCAAAGTGGAAGGAGTTGGGACACCAGGATGCAGTGGCCCGATCATTCATGTCGGTGATGACTGTTACACCGCAGATTGTCACGAGAGTGGTAAAGGCACAAGCAGATGACTCATTCTCAGGAGCAGATAGTTCGATTATTAACAGAGGGAGCTGAGTCCTATACCATTAGCTCAAACGGGGGATTACGCTTCAATGGGAGACTGGTAGTTACGGAAGGGGAGGAATTGCGACACGAGGTGATGGCAGAGTCGCACGGCTCACGGTTCGCAGTACATCCCGATGAGAACAAAATGTACCAAGATATGAGACGTCAGTATTGGTGGAGGGGGATGAAGAGAGATATTGCCGTGTTTGTTTCTAAATGCGCCACTTGTCAGCTGGTAAAAGTGGACCATAAGAAACCGGCAGGACTTCTACAGCCATTAGAGGTCCCGATGTGGATGTGGGAGAGCATCTCCATGGACTTTATCACGGGGTTGCCTACGTCACAGATAGGTCACGACTCCATTTGGGTAATTGTGGACAGGTTGACCAAAGTCGCTCATTTTCTACCCGTAAGGACAGACAAACTACGGGACAGTATGCCCAGCTCTTTATAGCAGAAATAGTGAGACTTCACGGTGTGCCCCTAAATATCGTGTCTGACCGAGACAAGATATTTGTTTCACGGTTTTGGGAGAGTTTTCAAGAGGCCATGGGCACGAAATTGCGGTTGAGTACGACTTATCATCCGCAGACCGATGGGCAAACCGAGCGTACAAATCAGATGTTGGAGGACATGTTGCGTATGTGCATCATTGATTTCGGGGGTGGATGGGAGCAGTATCTTCCACTGGTGGAGTTTGCTTACAACAACTCCTACCAGTTCACTATTGGCATGGCTCCATTTGAGGCGTTGTACGGTAGACCTTGTCGTTCCCCAGCATGTTGGTGTAATACCTCGTATTTTTGTGATATATATATTAATTGAATTAAATGTGTATTAATTAGAAATTAATCCGGATAAAAATACTAGCGAGATGCGAGTTGGTATTTGATTATATGTGCATATATGATTATATATGAATTTTGAATTATGAAATTTGTCTTGAGATTGAAATACGGCAATTTGGAAATTTTGTTGAGACGCGTGTGACAGTCGCGTCATGGTAGATAATTATGATAATTAAAAAGTGAATTTTATTTCTATAAACCGTATGGTCGTTTTGAGTGCGCCAACGCGTCCGGAAGGGTCGAAATAGTCAGAAAACACTAGCCGGGGGTTTGGTTTGGGTCCCGGGACATTTTTAGGCCATACCGGCAACGTATAAGGGTAGTTTGGTAATTTTGAATTTTGGGGAATTAAAACCTACGAAAATTGGAATTAATATCTGATTAGGCATTAACCCACTAAGCCCACTAATACCCAAATAGGCTACGGAAGTTATTGAAACTTGTTCCAAAAGAATTCCTAAAGCACAAACCCTAGCCACCATTAACTTTGGAGAAGAAAGCTTGTAGAGAGAGAGGAGAGGAGAAATCTGCAGAGAGAGAAAGAACCATCCATCAATTCGTCATCAAATCCAGAGTTACCTTAAGGCAAGTGATTTAATTTCGTTTTTATAGAGAATGTTTCTTCCATGTGTAGGATTTGATAAAAATCTGATTTGTTCTTGGGAGTTAATGAAAAACCCATTAAATTGGAAATAGAAATTACATTATTGATGAGGAAATTGCATGTAGATTTGTAGTGGATGATTATTCTGATGATATTACAATTAGTATGAAACCAAAAACGAATTTAATTAGACTTCTAGATGATTTATAAATTCTAGGGTTCATGTGTTTGAAATTGGAGAAAAATATGTAGAGATTTGATATTTGAATGATGTTATGATGAATTAACACCCCCAAACATGTTAATATGTGACCTAAGGATGTTTGGGACGATTAGGAACCTTAAACAATCGTTGGAGTAATGTTTGAATGAGATTTGAGGTGTAGAGAGATGGGAAAAACGAAAGTAAGAAATCTGGGCTCGAATCTGGCCGCTCGTTAGAAGACCTGCCCAGGTCGTTCGAACGAACTCGTTCGAACGAGCTTCTAACGAGTTGACCATTGACTTATAACGAGGGTGAAGTTCGTTCGATAACTTCGTTCGAACGAAACCTCATTAGATAGGCCAGTTCGTTCGAACGAACTCTCGTTCGAACAGCCTCGTTCGAACGATACTTCGAACGAGTTGACGGTTTAGGCTTTCTAGCCTGTTTTGACCCCGAGTGCCCCGTAACCTTGCGTATAGGTAGAGATAGCTTTCCCTTGATGATAAATTGATATATTTGGGATGTTTGGGATATAATGAGGAGTCAAACCTATTAGTGTAGTTTGAACCTAAGGGAAAATATGAAGTAGGACATGAGTGTCTATTACGATGTGAGCTATTGACGACCAAATTAATTATATTAACCGGGAACATATAAATGGTGTAGTATTATATGTCAGTACGAGAAGAGATATGTACCAATATATTATGGTGATTACTAAGATGTGTGCATACTTAGTATATGTATTGATTTTATGTGTATGACATACCTACCATACTTGCTATCACGGGAGGTTTGCGTTCGCTTAGGGCCCTTTAATCCTTATGTTGCCCGGATTTAGAGTGGTTACCTCGATGAGCATAGGTCAGAGAAGGACTTATTGGGATGTTAATAAATCTGCTGATCGTGGGAGCGCAGATATGTGCGTGACCCATGTGATGTGACTGTGTTCGCCTCCATTATTTTGTGATGTTGTTATCTGAACGATTCCTGAGAGAATCAGAATGCGTGATCCTTATGTACGTGATGTACCGGGATGAATAGCAGAGTATGTGTGCACCGCAGCTTAGTCTCGGGGTGCTTGTATTGTATATTTATGATGTGAATAATATACACTTAATTAATGGGAACTTTCATGTTAATATTGTGAATAAAATTATGAAATTGTTTTGAGAAAACATAACGGGTTAACCGATAGTGAAATGTATTACATATTGAGAATTTGAGTTTGAGTAAAGCCCTCTATTTATTTGATAACGCTAGAATGTATTATGGGAATCGAGTAGTAAGGGGTAGAACTTATTACGTTTTGGTTAGATATGGATGTCTTATAGATGGGTACGGTACGTTAGGAGTGCACATGTAGTCGAGAGGTGAGAATTTCATGTGAGTGCACGTTTTAACATGTATTTTGCATTTAATGTTTTAATGTTATTAAAACACTTGCTGTTTTCAAAATGTTTTACACTTTCGGGCTCTGACCCATTTGCTTTCAAATCTATTTTTGTAAAAACCATTTTAGGTGCCCAGCCGCAAGGACACCATGCATAGGATTCTCATTCAGGTGACGAGCTGTAGCTGATTGCGGAAGTTACATGACTTTGCTTGTAGACGCTTCATCTATCTTGACTCGATGTTCATCAGTTATCAGTTGTAGGGCATGTCGCCCATTTCTTTTAGAGATATTTCATTTATTTCAGTTATTCAGACTTTTGGCATGTAATTATTCAGGATTCAGACTTGTCATTTTACTTTCAGTTGTGGGATTGTTGTGAGGAGTTTTCCTCCGGATTTATATTTATGTTGTTGGTTATTCATTATTTCATCATAGTGAATGGTTGTTATTATTTCATTATTCTTTTACTGCGTGATAATCAGACTTAACTTAAAATTTGGCACTTACTTTTAAATACTAGGTGGTTAGTAATTTATTAAAACGTTTTCGACAGTGATGCTATTAACTGAACCAACTTGGCATTTTGAATTAATTTAATAAAGGAGTAGCTACCCGGTATTTAATTAGTCGGGGTGTCACAGTTGGTTGTAGGTGGGGGATAACAAACTACTTGGGCCGGAAGTGATTCAGGATACTTCGGCAAGGATAGAATTGATACGGAGTCACATTCGGGTAGCTCAGGATCGGCAGAAGAGCTATGCTGATGCGAAGAGGTTCTTCAGGGAGTTCCAAGTGGGGGACCAGGTTTTACTCAGAGTATCTCCTATGAAGGGGATTATGCGATTTGGGAAGAAGGGGAAGTTATCACCGAGATATGTGGGACCATTTCCTATCATCGAGCGGGTTGGGTTTGTTGCGTATAGACTTGGGTTATCGGAGCATTTGCATAGGATTCATGATGTGTTTCATATTTCCTCGCTAAGGAAATATCTTAGAGATGATTTGGCTCATTCTCACATTGCTTTGGAGGACATAGATCTCCAGCCCGATAGCTCCTACGAGGAGGGGCCGAATGCTATTTTGGACCGAAGTGAGCGAAAACTGCGGTCAAAGATAGTTCCGTTAGTGCGTGTTCAGTGGCGACATCACAATGTCGAAGAGTCCACATGGGAGAGGAAGGATGAGATGCGCGAACGTTATCCATAGTTACTTTTACCAGGTACTTTTTAGTTCCGAATTTCGGGATGAAATTCTGTTATTAGGGGGGAAGTATGTAATACCCCGCATTTTTATCGATATTTATTTATGGGATTAATTAAATTAAATGTGAATTAATTGAGAATTAATCCGGATAAAATACTAACGATATGTGAGTTGGTATTTGATTATAATGTGTATATATGGCAATATATGAATATTGAAAATATTGAAATTATCGCGAGGCTGAAATACGATGATTTTTTGAAATTATGTTGGGACGCGCGTGACAGTCGCGTTAGGAATATAATTTTTTTTAATTAAAAAGTGAATTTTATTTTCATTAACCGTATGGTCATTTTGAGTGCGCCAACGTGTCCGGAAGGGTCGAAATAGTCAGAAAACACTAACCGGGGGTTAAGTTTGGGTCCCGGGGCATTATTGGGCCATACCGGTAACTTAAAAGGGCATTTTGGTAATTTCGAAAATTTGGGAATTAAAACCCACGAAAATTAGAAATAAAATCTGACTTATTCTTTATCCACTAAACCCACTAACTACACTAAATGACTTAATGGGCTACGGGAGTTATTGGAAGAAATAGAAAAGAAGTTCCTAAGGCAACCTCTAAACCTCCATTGTCATCATCTTTAAAGAAGAACTTGTAGAGAGAGAGAGAAAAGAGAATTCTGCAGAGAGAGAGAGAGAACAATTCAACCTTCAAGATTCAACATCAAATTCAGAGAAAGATTAGAGGCAAGTGATTTAATTACAATTGATTCAATGTTATGCTTTTCCATGTTTAGGGAAATTATCGAATTTATCTTGGAAGATTGATATAGACCCATGAATTTGAAGATTAAAACTATGAACTATGTTAGGTATTGCATGTAGAAACATTCTGGACGAATTATGAATTCACAATATAACCCTTGATGATCTAAAAACGGATTTAAGAAGAAGTTTATTAATGTTCTTGAAAGAAATAGAAAACTGGGGTTCTTGATGAAGTTTTGATCCAAACAAAGCCCTTGGTTGATGAATTATTGGTTTTAGAACGTTAACAATGTTGTAGGATGGTTGTATGATGATATTATAACGTTATCTTAGAGTTTCATGCTTTATAATGGAGTTTTGGGACGTTTTGAGGACTGCAAAACGAAGCAGTCCGTAGCCTACCTGGTGCGATCGATCGATCGACATTCATCAGTCGATCGATCGACCACCATCAATCGATCGTGGTTCAAGGTCGATCGATCGACCTTCCCAGAAAGAGTAAAATTTTAATGATGTTAAACCTTAGAAATTATTATTGGAGACTTTATGGATATCCTTAGACTTAAGGAAGACCAGTAGGTATAGTTATAAAATTTGGACCTTAATTAGAAATCAAATTGAGGAATTATTCTAAAATGTAATGAAATCCGATGAGTGAGATAACGTTAGAGTTAAAAGAGTAAATTTGAATAATTTGGTGAAATGAGGTTTGGGGCAGAAGTAAGGACCTTAAGAATAATGATGTTATATGTGATAATAATAGGAAAATTAATAGACCCTTTGAGATAGGTTTTAAGTACAAGAAACTACGACGTGAGATGTGTCGACAGTCTACATTTTATATTATCGGAAGACTTATAATGTATAAAAATGGAATAATGGTATAAGGATGTAGAATGTACCTTTATTGACATTGAGACATCTAAGATGTGTGAATGCTTAGTATATGATTTTATGTGTATGACATACCTACCATACTTGCTATCACGGGAGGTTTACGTTCGCTTAGGGCCATCTAATCCTTGTGTGCCCGGATTCAGAGTGGTACCTAGAGGACATAGTTCAAGGGAATGACTTAATTGTCAGTTATTAAGCCAGCTGACTATGGAGCGTAGGTATGTACGTGACCATGGATATGTTGAATTATGTTCGCCTCCATTTTTGTGTGTGGTGTTTATTCTAATAATTCCTGAGAGATTCAGAATTTGTAATCCTTATGTACGTGATGTA
The DNA here is from genome assembly GCA_949130495.1 of Sambucus nigra. Lineage (NCBI taxonomy): Eukaryota > Viridiplantae > Streptophyta > Magnoliopsida > Dipsacales > Adoxaceae > Sambucus > Sambucus nigra. The sequence goes on from OX422224.1 coordinate 383,655,639, forward strand.
CCGGGATGGATAACAGAGTTTGTGTGCACCGCAGCTTAGCCTCGGGGTGCTTATATTGTATATTTATGATGTGAATAATATACGGTTAAATGAAAAGGAATTGTTATGTTTAATTATGAGAATAATTTATAGTAACTCCTTGAGAAGATAAATAATGGGATAACCTCCAGTAAACGGTAATGCTAATAATTGAGAATCCGAGTTCAAGTAAAGCTATCTAATTAAGCGATAACATCGGGAATTCATATTGTGAATCGAGTAGTTGGGTTAGAACTTATGACGGTCTAGTTAGAGATAACTAACACATGAATGGGTACAGGAACGTTAGGAGTGCACAGTTAGACGAGAGGTGAGTATTTCATGTGAGAGTACATCCTAACATGTATTTTGCATTCATTGTTTTAAATGTTATTAAAGCACTTGCTGTTTTTAAAATACTCTCCACTTTCGGGCTCTGACCCGTTTGCTTTCAAATCTACTTTTTTTGTAAAAACCTTTTTAGGTGCCCAGCCACAAGGACACCATGCATAGTATTTCCAGTCAGGTGACGAGCTGTAGCTGTTGTGGAAGTTACAAGGCCTTGATAGTAGACGCTTCATTTGCCTTGACTCTATATTCAGATTTCATCAGTTGTAGGGCGTGTCGCCCATTTCTTTTAGAGACATTTCATTTCTTTCAGTTATTCAGACTTTTGGCTTGTAATTAATTCAGGATGCAGACTTGTTTTATTTCTTTTCATATTGGGATTGCTGTGAGGAGTATTTCCTCTAGACTCATCTTTATTTGTTGATTCACTATAGTTGGACTTTATCGTGAATGGTTGTGTTACATTTCTATATTTCATTTATTGCATGTTAATCAGATTTAATTTAAAATTTGACAACTCACTTTTTAAATACTAGGTGGTTAGTAATCATTAAAAATGTTTTCGATAGTGATGCTATTAACTGTACCAACTTGGCATTTTGTATTGATTTAATAAAGGAGTAGCTACCCGGTATTTAATTAGTCGGGTGTCACAGGTGGTATCAGAGCATCAGGTTCTAGTATCCTTTAGGATCTGTACGGCTTATTATGTTTCCGCTGAGCTTTCTTTGATGTAGAGCCCTATATTTTAGGACTGTTGTATTCCTTTATGTATGCTTCGCTCTTCAGCTATTTTAAGTTTATAACTGCGAACTTATAGACTTAACTCTTATTTCAGATGCCTCCACGACGTGCACCACGGGTTCCCAGGAATGCACAGTCCGAGCAACAGCCAGCTCCAGTACAGGTCACCATGAATGCCGCCGAGGTTGCAGCCATTGTAGCCCAAGCGGTAAATGCCGCTCTTGCCGTTGTACAGCAGGCACCACCCCAGGCGCCGGTAGCCGCGCCAATTTAGGCACATGCATTCCCGTTTACTTGGGAACGTGTTCGAGATGCTTTTCAGAAAGCACACCCTCCGGAGTTCGCAGGTAGCTCCGATGTTGTGGTATCTAGTCAGTGGAGGAAGGATATTCAGAGGCACCTGAGGATGTATGAGTGCACCGATGTTCAGAAGCAGATACTAGCTACTTTCAAGCTAGTAGGTTCTGCATTGCAGTGGTGGGAGTCTATTACCACCGCAGAGGAGAGAGATACTCTCTCTATATAGGAGTTTTGGGTGCGGTTCGACCGCAAATATTTTTCGTCAGTTGCTCATACGGAAATGAGGAGGAAGTTGATGAGCCTTAGACAGGAGGGTAAGACTGTGGCCGAGTATGAGGCCGAATTCACTAACTTACTGAACATTGTACCGGATGAGATACTGACAGAAGAGAAAAAGATTTAGAAGTTTACAGATGGGTTGACTTGGAGGATCCGTCAGCACTTGTTGGGGAATCTATTGTTGGCCACTTATTCTGATGTGGTTAACGCTGCAATGCTCCATTGCCAGGACCACCGCTTTCACTTGACAGAGGGGAAGCGATAAGGAGAGTCCAGCCATCGGGGCAGGACAGGGGGAAATAGTGCCAGCGGAGCACAATCAGCTCAGGGTCAGTATAGGCAGGGTGATCAGGGTTCCCAGCAGGGGGATTCTAAGAGATTTCGATCAGGAGGTTTCAGGAACGGTCTGGGAGGTTTTAGGCAGGGCCATCAGGGTCCGAACGGCCATCAGGGCCAGCAGAGCCAAAATGGTCAACAGCAGCAGTTTCACCAGGGCCAGCAAGGCCAGGGCAGAAATGGTAACGGTCACCAGGGCCGTGGTCAGCAGGGGCAGCGAGGGGGAAACTTCCAGGGGAAGTGTTTCATTTGTGGTAAGATTGGCCACAAACGTCAGGATTGTCCTGATAGGGGCAGGGCTCCACAGCAGCAGCAGCAGGGTGGTCGACACGAGCCACACAGGCCTATGTTTCCCGCCGCCCTCCCAGCACCGCAGATGGCAGCATTACCACCCATTCCAGCAGTCCCAGTTCAGCAGGGACAGCTTCAGTATGGGAGAGTGTATCAGCCTCAGCAGGCCGCAGCCCCACAGAATCCGCCAGCTATTGAGGGTATGTTCTCTATTCAGGGGACTCTGGGGCGCATTTTATTTGACACGGGGGCTACACACTGTTTTATTGCTATGAGATTTGCACGCACCATTGGGTTATTAGACACCGCATAGAGCATCGCTACTTATGTAGACTCACCGTTGAGTAGGGGTTCCATGATTTCGCTTATGTGTAGAGGTGTGGGTATAGAGATCGAGAGGTTTACTTTACCCGCTGATATGTTAGTGTTAGAGATGACCGAGTATGATGCCATTATTGGTATGGATTGGCTAGTAGCGTACCGAGCCATGATTGACTGTTTTAGTAGGAGTATTATCTTTGCCATTCCCGGGCAGGAGATGTTTTTAGTGGCGATGCCTCGTCTTGAGGGAGGATCGTCCACTCATTTGTACTACATAGAGGAGGAGACCTCTAAGGAAGTGGTGATACCACTTGATTCGATTCCGGTTGTTCGAGAGTTTGCCGATGTATTTCAGGATATACCTGGATTACCTCCGAGTAGAGAGATAAATTTTGTGATTGATTTGACGTCGGGCACTCGGCCTATTGCCCGCGCAGCTTACCGTATGGCTCCAGCTGAGATAAGAGAGTTACGGGATCAGATTGAGCAGTTGTTGGGTCAGGGGTTTATTCGGAGGAGTACTTCGCCTTGGGGTGCCCCTGTGTTGTTCGTAAAGAAGAGGGATGGATCGTTGAGGTTGTGTGTGGATTACCGGGAGTTTAATAAGGTCTCGATACGGAATAAGTATCCGTTGCCCCGAATCGATGACTTATTCGACCAGTTGAGAGGAGCTTCTTTCTTCTCGAAGATTGATTTGCGATCTGGTTACCATTAGTTGCGTATCAGGGAGGAGGACGTCTCGAAGACTGCTTTCTTAACGAGATATGGTTCCTACGAGTTTCGGGTTATGCCTTTTGGTTTGACCAATGCTCCAGCCGTGTTTATGAACTTGATGAATAGGGTGTTCAGAGAGTTCCTGGACCAGTTCGTCATTGTCTTCATTGATGACATTCTGGTTTACTCCCAGACAGAGGAGGAGCACGCCGAGCATTTGAGGCAGGTTTTGCAGACGCTACGTCAGAACGAGCTGTATGCAAAGTATGAGAAGTGTAGGTTTTGGCTGAAGGAGGTTCAGTTTTTGGGCCATATTATTTCTGACCAGGGGATATCTGTTGATCCGGGGAAGGTATTCGCGGTGAGGGAGTGGGGACAGCCCACGACACCGACTGAGATCCGTAGTTTCTTTGGCCTAGCAGGATACTACATGAGGTTTATTCGGGGTTTCTCCAAGATAGCGGGTCTCATGACACATCTGACTCGTAAAGGTGTGCCGTTCATTTAGAGTGATGCCTGTCAGTTGGCATTCGATGAGTTGAAGGACAAGTTAACCTCAGCACCTGTGTTAGCATTGCCGAGACCGGGAGTTGAGTATCTTGTTTACACCGATGCTTCCTTACAAGGACTTGGAGGTGTACTGCAGCAGGAGAGTCAGGCCATAGCTTATGCTTCCCTTAAGCTTAAGCCTCACGAGAAGAATTACCCTACTCATGATTTGGAGTTAGCGGCAATTGTATTTGCCCTTCGGATTTGGAGACATTACCTTTTGGGGGAGAAGTTTTGATTGTTCACAGACCACAAGTCCCTACAGTACCTATTCACGCAGAAGGAGTTGAATATGCGGCAACGGAGGTGGGTTGAGTTTGTGAAGGACTATCAGTTTGATATCCAATATCACCCGGGGAAGGCTAACGTGGTAGCAGACGCGTTGAGCCGTAGGCCAGTAGATGAAGTGGCAGGGGTGTGGAAGGCAAAGTGGAAGGAGTTGGGACACCAGGATGCAGTGGCCCGATCATTCATGTCGGTGATGACTGTTACACCGCAGATTGTCACGAGAGTGGTAAAGGCACAAGCAGATGACTCATTCTCAGGAGCAGATAGTTCGATTATTAACAGAGGGAGCTGAGTCCTATACCATTAGCTCAAACGGGGGATTACGCTTCAATGGGAGACTGGTAGTTACGGAAGGGGAGGAATTGCGACACGAGGTGATGGCAGAGTCGCACGGCTCACGGTTCGCAGTACATCCCGATGAGAACAAAATGTACCAAGATATGAGACGTCAGTATTGGTGGAGGGGGATGAAGAGAGATATTGCCGTGTTTGTTTCTAAATGCGCCACTTGTCAGCTGGTAAAAGTGGACCATAAGAAACCGGCAGGACTTCTACAGCCATTAGAGGTCCCGATGTGGATGTGGGAGAGCATCTCCATGGACTTTATCACGGGGTTGCCTACGTCACAGATAGGTCACGACTCCATTTGGGTAATTGTGGACAGGTTGACCAAAGTCGCTCATTTTCTACCCGTAAGGACAGACAAACTACGGGACAGTATGCCCAGCTCTTTATAGCAGAAATAGTGAGACTTCACGGTGTGCCCCTAAATATCGTGTCTGACCGAGACAAGATATTTGTTTCACGGTTTTGGAAGAGTTTTCAAGAGGCCATGGGCACGGAATTGCGGTTGAGTACGACTTATCATCCGCAGACCGATGGGCAAACCGAGCGTACAAATCAGATGTTGGAGGACATGTTGCGTATGTGCATCATTGATTTCGGGGGTGGATGGGAGCAGTATCTTCCACTGGTGGAGTTTGCTTATAACAACTCCTACCAGTTCACTATTGGCATGGCTCCATTTGAGGCGTTGTACGGTAGACCTTGTCGTTCCCCAGCATGTTGGTGTAATACCCCGTATTTTTGTGATATATATATTAATTGAATTAAATGTGTATTAATTAGAAATTAATCCGGATAAAAATACTAGCGAGATGCGAGTTGGTATTTGATTATATGTGCATATATGATTATATATGAATTTTGAATTATGAAATTTGTCTTGAGATTGAAATACGGCAATTTGGAAATTTTGTTGAGACGCGTGTGACAGTCGCGTCATGGTAGATAATTATGATAATTAAAAAGTGAATTTTATTTCTATAAACCGTATGGTCGTTTTGAGTGCGCCAACGCGTCCGGAAGGGTCGAAATAGTCAGAAAACACTAGCCGGGGGTTTGGTTTGGGTCCCGGGACATTTTTAGGCCATACCGGCAACGTATAAGGGTAGTTTGGTAATTTTGAATTTTGGGGAATTAAAACCTACGAAAATTGGAATTAATATCTGATTAGGCATTAACCCACTAAGCCCACTAATACCCAAATAGGCTACGGAAGTTATTGAAACTTGTTCCAAAAGAATTCCTAAAGCACAAACCCTAGCCACCATTAACTTTGGAGAAGAAAGCTTGTAGAGAGAGAGGAGAGGAGAAATCTGCAGAGAGAGAAAGAACCATCCATCAATTCGTCATCAAATCCAGAGTTACCTTAAGGCAAGTGATTTAATTTCGTTTTTATAGAGAATGTTTCTTCCATGTGTAGGATTTGATAAAAATCTGATTTGTTCTTGGGAGTTAATGAAAAACCCATTAAATTGGAAATAGAAATTACATTATTGATGAGGAAATTGCATGTAGATTTGTAGTGGATGATTATTCTGATGATATTACAATTAGTATGAAACCAAAAACGAATTTAATTAGACTTCTAGATGATTTATAAATTCTAGGGTTCATGTGTTTGAAATTGGAGAAAAATATGTAGAGATTTGATATTTGAATGATGTTATGATGAATTAACACCCCCAAACATGTTAATATGTGACCTAAGGATGTTTAGGGACGATTAGGAACCTTAAACAATCGTTGGAGTAATGTTTGAATGAGATTTGAGGTGTAGAGAGATGGGAAAAACGAAAGTAAGAAATCTGGGCTCAAATCTGGCCGCTCGTTAGAAGACCTGCCCAGGTCGTTCGAACGAACTCGTTCGAACGAGCTTCTAACGAGTTGACCATTGACTTATAACGAGGGTGAAGTTCGTTCGATAACTTCGTTCGAATGAAACCTCATTAGATAGGCCAGTTCGTTCGAACGAACTCTCGTTCGAACAGCCTCGTTCGAACGATACTTCGAACGAGTTGACGGTTTAGGCTTTCTAGCCTGTTTTGACCCCGAGTGCCCCGTAACCTTGCGTATAGGTAGAGATAGCTTTCCCTTGATGATAAATTGATATATTTGGGATGTTTGGGATATAATGAGGAGTCAAACCTATTAGTGTAGTTTGAACCTAAGGGAAAATATGAAGTAGGACATGAGTGTCTATTACGATGTGAGCTATTGACGACCAAATTAATTATATTAACCGGGAACATATAAATGGTGTAGTATTATATGTCAGTACGAGAAGAGATATGTACCAATATATTATGGTGATTACTAAGATGTGTGCATACTTAGTATATGTATTGATTTTATGTGTATGACATACCTACCATACTTGCTATCACGGGAGGTTTGCGTTCGCTTAGGGCCCTTTAATCCTTGTGTTGCCCGGATTTAGAGTGGTTACCTCGATGAACATAGGTCAGAGAAGGACTTATTGGGATGTTAATAAATCTGCTGATCGTGGGAGCGCAGATATGTGCGTGACCCATGTGATGTGACTGTGTTCGCCTCCATTATTTTGTGATGTTGTTATCTGAACGATTCCTGAGAGATTCAGAATGCGTGATCCTTATGTACGTGATGTACCGGGATGAATAGCAGAGTATGTGTGCACCGCAGCTTAGTCTCGGGGTGCTTGTATTGTATATTTATGATGTGAATAATATACACTTAATTAATGAGAACTTTCATGTTAATATTGTGAATAAAATTATGAAATTGTTTTGAGAAAACATAACGGGTTAACCGATAGTGAAATGTATTACATATTGAGAATTTGAGTTTGAGTAAAGCCCTCTATTTATTTGATAACGCTAGAATGTATTATGGGAATCGAGTAGTAAGGGGTAGAACTTATTACGTTTTGGTTAGATATGGATGTGTTTCATATTTCCTCGCTAAGGAAATATCTTAGAGATGATTTGGCTCATTCTCACATTGCTTTGGAGGACATAGATCTCCAGCCCGATAGCTCCTACGAGGAGGGGCCGAATGCTATTTTGGACCGAAGTGAGCGAAAACTGCGGTCAAAGATAGTTCCGTTAGTGCGTGTTCAGTGGCGACATCACAATGTCGAAGAGTCCACATGGGAGAGGGAGGATGAGATGCGCGAACGTTATCCATAGTTACTTTTACCAGGTACTTTTTAGTTCCGAATTTCGGGATGAAATTCTGTTATTAGGGGGGAAGTATGTAATACCCCGCATTTTTATCGATATTTATTTATGGGATTAATTAAATTAAATGTGAATTAATTGAGAATTAATCCGGATAAAATACTAACGATATGTGAGTTGGTATTTGATTATAATGTGTATATATGGCAATATATGAATATTGAAAATATTGAAATTATCGCGAGGCTGAAATACGACAATTTTTTGAAATTATGTTGGGACGCGCGTGACAGTCGCGTTAGGAATATAATTTTTTTTAATTAAAAAGTGAATTTTATTTTCATTAACCGTATGGTCATTTTGAGTGCGCCAACGTGTCCGGAAGGGTCAAAATAGTCAGAAAACACTAACCGGGGGTTAAGTTTGGGTCCCGGGGCATTATTGGGCCATACCGGTAACTTAAAAGGGCATTTTGGTAATTTCGAAAATTTGGGAATTAAAACCCACGAAAATTAGAAATAAAATCTGACTTATTCTTTATCCACTAAACCCACTAACTACACTAAATGACTTAATGGGCTACGGGAGTTATTGGAAGAAATAGAAAAGAAGTTCCTAAGGCAACCTCTAAACCTCCATTGTCATCATCTTTAAAGAAGAACTTGTAGAGAGAGAGAGAAAAGAGAATTCTGCAGAGAGAGAGAGAGAACAATTCAACCTTCAAGATTCAACATCAAATTCAGAGAAAGATTAGAGGCAAGTGATTTAATTACAATTGATTCAATGTTATGCTTTTCCATGTTTAGGGAAATTATCGAATTTATCTTAGAAGATTGATATAGACCCATGAATTTGAAGATTAAAACTATGAACTATGTTAGGTATTGCATGTAGAAACATTCTGGACGAATTATGAATTCACAATATAACCCTTGATGATCTAAAAACGGATTTAAGAAGAAGTTTATTAATGTTCTTGAAAGAAATAGAAAACTGGGGTTCTTGATGAAGTTTTGATCCAAACAAAGCCCTTGGTTGATGAATTATTGGTTTTAGAACGTTAACAATGTTGTAGGATGGTTGTATGATGATATTATAACGTTATCTTAGAGTTTCATGCTTTATAATGGAGTTTTGGGACGTTTTGAGGACTGCAAAACGAAGCAGTCCGTAGCCTACCTGGTGCGATCGATCGATCGACATTCATCAGTCGATCGATCGACCACCATCAATCGATCGTGGTTCAAGGTCGATCGATCGACCTTCCCAGAAAGAGTAAAATTTTCCTAGTTAAATTTTAATGATGTTAAACCTTAGAAATTATTATTGGAGACTTTATGGATATCCTTAGACTTAAGGAAGACCAGTAGGTATAGTTATAAAATTTGGACCTTAATTAGAAATCAAATTGAGGAATTATTCTAAAATGTAATGAAATCCGATGAGTGAGATAACGTTAGAGTTAAAAGAGTAAATTTGAATAATTTGGTGAAATGAGGTTTGGGGCAGAAGTAAGGACCTTAAGAATAATGATGTTATATGTGATAATAATAGGAAAATTAATAGACCCTTTGAGATAGGTTTTAAGTACAAGAAACTACGACGTGAGATGTGTCGACAGTCTACATTTTATATTATCGGAAGACTTATAATGTATAAAAATGGAATAATGGTATAAGGATGTAGAATGTACCTTTATTGACATTGAGACATCTAAGATGTGTGAATGCTTAGTATATGATTTTATGTGTATGACATACCTACCATACTTGCTATCACGGGAGGTTTACGTTCGCTTAGGGCCATCTAATCCTTGTGTGCCCGGATTCAGAGTGGTACCTAGAGGACATAGTTCAAGGGAATGACTTAATTGTCAGTTATTAAGCCAGCTGACTATGGAGCGTAGGTATGTACGTGACCATGGATATGTTGAATTATGTTCGCCTCCATTTTTGTGTGTGGTGTTTATTCTAATAATCCTGAGAGATTCAGAATTTGTAATCCTTATGTACGTGATGTACCGGGATGGATAACAGAGTTTGTGTGCACCGCAGCTTAGCCTCGGGGTGCTTATATTGTATATTTATAATGTGAATAATATACGGTTAAATGAAAAGGAATTGTTATGTTTAATTATGAGAATAATTTATAGTAACTCCTTGAGAAGATAAATAATGGGATAACCTCCAGTAAACGGTAATGCTAATAATTGAGAATCCGAGTTCAAGTAAAGCTATCTAATTAAGCGATAACATCGGGAATTCATATTGTGAATCGAGTAGTTGGGTTAGAACTTATGACGGTCTAGTTAGAGATAACTAACACATGAATGGGTACAGGAACGTTAGGAGTGCACAGTTAGACGAGAGGTGAGTATTTCATGTGAGAGTACATCCTAACATGTATTTTGCATTCATTGTTTTAAATGTTATTAAAGCACTTGCTGTTTTTAAAATACTCTCCACTTTCGGGCTCTGACCCGTTTGCTTTCAAATCTACTTTTTTTGTAAAAACCTTTTTAGGTGCCCAGCCACAAGGACACCATGCATAGTATTTCCAGTCAGGTGACGAGCTGTAGCTGTTGTGGAAGTTACAAGGCCTTGATAGTAGATGCTTCATTTGCCTTGACTCTATATTCAGATTTCATCAGTTGTAGGGCGTGTCGCCCATTTCTTTTAGAGACATTTCATTTCTTTCAGTTATTCAGACTTTTGGCTTGTAATTAATTCAGGATGCAGACTTGTTTTATTTCTTTTCATATTGGGATTGCTGTGAGGAGTATTTCCTCTAGACTCATCTTTATTTGTTGATTCACTATAGTTGGACTTTATCGTGAATGGTTGTGTTACATTTCTATATTTCATTTATTGCATGTTAATCAGATTTAATTTAAAATTTGACAACTCACTTTTTAAATACTAGGTGGTTAGTAATCATTAAAAATGTTTTCGATAGTGATGCTATTAACTGTACCAACTTGGCATTTTGTATTGATTTAATAAAGGAGTAGCTACCCGGTATTTAATTAGTCGGGTGTCACAGGTGGTATCAGAGCATCAGGTTCTAGTATCCTTTAGGATCTGTACGGCTTATTATGTTTCCGCTGAGCTTTCTTTGATGTAGAGCCCTATATTTTAGGACTGTTGTATTCCTTTATGTATGCTTCGCTCTTCAGCTATTTTAAGTTTATAACTGCGAACTTATAGACTTAACTCTTATTTCAGATGCCTCCACGACGTGCACCACGGGTTCCCAGGAATGCACAGTCCGAGCAACAGCCAGCTCCAGTACAGGTCACCATGAATGCCGCCGAGGTTGCAGCCATTGTAGCCCAAGCGGTAAATGCCGCTCTTGCCGTTGTACAACAGGCACCACCCCAGGCGCCGGTAGCCGCGCCAATTTAGGCACATGCATTCCCGTCTGCTTGGGAACGTGTTCGAGATGCTTTTCAGAAAGCACACCCTCCGGAGTTCGCAGGTAGCTCCGATGTTGTGGTATCTAGTCAGTGGAGGAAGGATATTCAGAGGCACCTGAGGATGTATGAGTGCACCGATGTTCAGAAGCAGATACTAGCTACTTTCAAGCTAGTAGGTTCTGCATTGCAGTGGTGGGAGTCTATTACCACCGCAGAGGAGAGAGATACTCTCTCTATATAGGAGTTTTGGGTGCGGTTCGACCGCAGATGAGCCTTAGACAGGAGGGTAAGACTGTGGCCGAGTATGAGGCCTAATTCATTAACTTACTGAACATTGTATCGGATGAGATACTGACATAAGAGAAAAAGATTCAGAAGTTTACAGATGGGTTGACTTGGAGGATCCGTCAGCACTTGTTGGGGAATCTATCGTTGGCCACTTATTCTGATGTGGTTAACGCTGCAATGCTCCATTGCCAGGACCACCGCTTTCACTTGACAGAGGGGAAGCGATCAGGAGAGTCCAGCCATCGGGGCAGGACAGGGGGAAATGGTGCCAGCGGGGCACAATCAGCTCAGGGTCAGTATAGGCAGGGTGATCAGGGTTCCCAGCAGGGGGATTCTAAGAGATTTCGATCAGGGGGTTTCAGGAACGGTCAGGGAGGTTTTAGGCAGGGCCATCAGGGTCCGAACGGCCATCAGGGCCATCAGAGCCAAAATGGTCAACAGCAGCAGTTTCACCAGGGCCAGCAAGGCCAGGGCAGAAATGGTAACGGTCACCAGGGCCGTGGTCAGCAGGGGCAGTGAGGGGGAAACTTCCAGGGGAAGTGTTTCATTTGTGGTAAGATTGGCCACAAACGTTAGGATTGTCCTGATAGGGGCAGGGCTCCACAGCAGCAGCAGCAGGGTGGTCGACACGAGCCACACAGGCCTATGTTTCCCGCCGCCCTCCCAGCACCGTAGATGGCTGCATTACCACCCATTCCAGCAGTCCCAGTTCAGCAGGGACATCTTCAGTATGGGAGAGTGTATAAGCTTCAGCAGGCCGCAGCCCCACAGAATCCGCCAGCTATTGAGGGTATGTTCTCTATTCAGGGGACTCTGGGGAGCATTTTATTTGACACGGGGCCTACACACTATTTTATTGCTATGAGATTTGCACGCACCATTGGGTTATTAGACACCGCATAGAGCACCGCTACTTATGTAGACTCGCCGTTGAGTAGGGGTTCCATGATTTCGCTTATGTGTAGAGGTGTGGGTAAAGAGATCGGGAGGTTTACTTTACTCGCTGATATGTTAGTGTTAGAGATGACCGAGTATGATGCCATTATTGGTATGGATTGGCTAGTAGCGTACCGAGCCATGATTGACTGTTTTAGTAGGAGTATTATCTTTGCCATTCCCGGGCAGGAGATGTTTTTAGTGGCGATGCCTCGTCCTGAGGGAGGATCGTCCACTCAGTTGTACTACATAGAGGAGGAGACCTCTAAGGAAGTGGTGATACCACTTGATTCGATTCCGGTTGTTCGAGAGTTTGCCGATGTATTTCAGGATATACCTGGATTACCTCCGAGTAGAGAGATAGATTTTATGATTGATTTGACGCCGGGCACTCGGCCTATTGCCTGCGCACCTTACCGTATGGCTCCAGCTGAGATGAGAGAGTTACGGGATCAGATTGAGCAGTTGTTGGGTCAGGTTTTATTCGGAGGAGTACTTCGCCTTGGGGTGCCCCTGTGTTGTTCGTAAAGAAGAGGGATGGATCGTTGAGGTTGTGTGTGGATTACCGGTAGTTGAATAAGGTCATGATACGGAATAAGTATCCGTTGCCCCGAATCGATGACTTATTCGACCAGTTGAGAGGAGCTTCTTTCTTCTCGAAGATTGATTTGCGATCTGGTTACCATCAGTTGCGTATCAGGGAGGAGGACATCTCGAAGACTGCTTTCTAAATGAGATATGGTTCCTACGAGTTTCGGGTTATGCCTTTTGGTTTGACCAATGCTCCAGCCGTGTTTATGGACTTGATGAATAGGGTGTTCAGAGAGTTCCTGGACCAGTTCGTCATTGTCTTCATTGATGACATTCTGGTTTACTCCCAGACAGAGGAGGAGCACGCCGAGCATTTGAGGCAGGTTTTACAGACGCTACGTCAGAACGAGCTGTATGCAAAGTATGAGAAGTGTGGGTTTTGGCTGAAGGAGGTTCAATTTTTGGGCCATATTATTTCTGACCAGGGGATATCTGTTGATCTGGGGAAGGTATCCGCGGTGAGGGAGTGGGGACATCCCACGACACCGACTGAGATCCGTAGTTTCTTGGGCCTAGCAGGATACTACATGAGGTTTATTCGGGGTTTCTCCAAGATAGCGGGTCTCATGACACATCTGACTCGTAAAGGTGTGACGTTCATTTGGAGTGATGCCTGTCAGTTGGCATTCGATGAGTTGAAGGACAAGTTAACCTCAGCACCCGTGTTAGCATTGCCGAGACCGATAGTTGAGTATCTTGTTTACACTGATGCTTCCTTACATGGACTTGGAGGTGTACTGCAGCAGGAGAGTCAGGCCATAGCTTATGATTCCCGTAAGCTTAAGCCTCACGAGAAAAATTACCCTACTCATGATTTGGAGTTAGCGGTTGTTGTATTTGCCCTTCGGATTTGGAGACATTACCTTTTGGGGGAGAAGTTTCGATTGTTCACAGACCACAAGTCCCTACAGTACCTATTCATGCAGAAGGAGTTGAATATGCGGCAACGGAGGTGGGTTGAGTTTGTGAAGGACTATCAGTTTGATATCCAATATCACCCGGGGAAGGCTAACGTGGTAGCAGACGCGTTGAGCCGTAGGCCAGTAGATGAAGTGGCAGGGGTGTGGAAGGCAAAGTGGAAGGAGTTGGGACACCAGGATGCAGTGGCCCGATCATTTATGTCGGTGATGACTGTTACACCGCAGATTGTCACGATAGTGGTAAAGGCACAAGCAGAATACTCGTTCTGTCAGGAGCAGATAGTTCGATTATTAACAGAGGGAGCCGAGTCCTATACCGTTAGCTCAGACGGGGGATTACGCTTCAATGGGAGACTGGTAGTTCCGGAAGGGGAGGAATTACGACACGAGGTGATGGCAGAGTCACACGGCTCACGGTTCGCAGTACATCCCGGTGGGGACAAAATGTACCAAGATATGAGACGTCAGTATTGGTGGAGCGGGATGAAGAGGGATATTGCCGTGTTTGTTTCTTAATGCGCCACTTGTCAGCTGGTAAAAGTGGACCATCAGAAACCGGCAGGACTTCTACAGCCATTAGAGGTCCCGATGTGGATGTGGGAGAGCATCTCCATGGACTTTATCACGGGGTTGCCTACGTCACAGAGAGGTCACGACTCCATTTGGGTAATTGTGGACAGGTTGACCAAAGTCGCTCATTTTCAACCCGTAAGGACAGACTACACTACAGGACAGTGTGCCCAGCTCTTTATAGCAGAAATAGTGAGACTTCACGGTGTGCCCCTAAATATCGTGTCTGACCGAGACAAGATATTTGTTTCACGGTTTTGGTAGAGTTTTCAGGAAGCCATGGGCACGGAATTGCGGTTGAGTACGGCTTATCATCCGCAGACCGATGGGCAAACCGAGCGTACAAATCAGATGTTGGAGGACATGTTGCGTATGTGCATCATTGATTTCGGGGGTGGATGGGAGCAGTATCTTCCACTGGTGGAGTTTGCTTACAACAACTCCTACCAGTTCACTATTGGCATGGCTCCATTTGAGGCGTTGAACGGTAGACCTTGTCGTTCCCCAGCATGTTGGTTGGAGGTGGGGGACAACAAACTACTTGGACCGGAAGTGATTCAGGATACTTAGGCAAGGATAGAATTGATACGGAGTCGCATTCGGGTAGCTCAGGATCGGCAGAAGAGCTATGCTGATGCGAAGAGGTTCTTCAGGGAGTTCCAAGTGGGGGACCAGGTTTTACTCAGAGTATCTCCTATGAAGGGGATTATGCGATTTGGGAAGAAGGGTAAGTTGGCACCGAGATATGTGGGACCATTTCCTATCATCGAGCGCGTTGGGTCTGTTGCGTATAGACTTGGGTTACCGGAGCATTTGCATTGGACTCATGATGTGTTTCATATTTCCTCGCTAAGGAAATATCTTAGAGATGATTTGGCTCATTCTCACATTGCTTTGGAGGACATCGATCTCCAGCCCGATAGCTCCTACGAGGAGGGGCCGATTGCTATTTTGGACCGAAGTGAGCGGAAACTGCGGTCAAAGATAGTTCCGTTAGTGCGTGTTCAGTGGCGACATCACAATGTCGAAGAGTCCACATGGGAGCGCGAGGATGAGATGCGCGAACGTTATCCAGAGTTACTTTTACCAGGTACTTTTTAGTTTCGAATTTCGGGACGAAATTCTGTTATTAGGGGGGAAATATGTAATACCCCGTGTTGATACCAAATTTAATCTGCTGACGTGGATCAATAATAAGAAGACACGTGTCAATCTACATGGCACAATAACAACGAGGAAGTTTATTTCCCCCCGACCAAGTCATGTTCGCTCCGAACAACAAGGACACCCCGAGAAACCACAACACTCCGAGGAACTCCAACGCTCCGAGGAACTCCTTAACGACAAGCAAATAAGGCGGTCCGAGCTGCATCTCGGCCACAGCATTGATTGCCAGATAACGAACAGTCCAACTGGTTCATTAAATGATTATCCTTGACGCACAAGCCTAAGGGCATTAAATGTATTACCCTTTCATATGTATATCATTTAATGTATCGACCCTTTCATGTACAGCCTCAAGGCTATAAATACCTTGTATCATCCTCATTCAAGGGGACCGGAATTTCTTGAGAGAACTTGTAATCAAGAATTCCACAAACACTCAGCAATAACATAACAGTGGACGTAGGCTTTATTCCTAGCCGAACCACTTTAAAAATCTTTGTCTCATATATGTTTGATGTGAATGTTTATCTTCATCTTCAATCTCATCCTCATCATTTATCTGCTGTTGACGCCACTAAAATGGCAGTGGCCATTTTCTGTCTTCAACAGATTGGCGCCGTCTGTGGGAACGTGTTACAAGCGTTGTTCTCCACCAAAAGCTAAGTTTTTATTTTCTCTACGTATAATCAATTATACATACATCTTTTAATTCAATCAATGATTTTTATGTTTATATACATAAGTTAATTGTCCAATTTTTATCTGCAAATTGTTGCATATCATGATTTTTTAATCATAACTGTTAGATTTATCCTTATTTAAAAATCTTGGTCTTATTTATTTATCTGTGATTGAAGAATTAGAGTGATCTAGTTTTTTACATCAACAGATTGGCGCCGTCTGTGGGAACGTGTTACAAGCGTTGTTCTCCACCAAAAGCTAAGTTTTTATTTTCCCTACGTATAATCAATTATACATACATCTTTTGATTCGATCATGATTTTTATGTTTATATACATAAATTAATTGTCCAATTTTTATCTGCAAATTGTTGCATATCATGATTTTTTAATCATAACTGTTAGATTTATCCTTATTTAAAAATCTGAAAAATAGTAGATTTCATAAATCATAATTCTTTGCATGATTCTCAAGTTTTAATTTTATATCATGAAATAAATATTTTAAATAATTACATATGCCAATATATACGACGATGATAAGATTTGATCATTTTCATTGTTGATTTTGAAATAAATTTTGTAAGCTATTTGATGTCTATTCAAATTCCCATCATATTTTTAATAAAAGAATGGGAAAAGGTTAAAGACAATGAAAAGTCTTCTCATGGAAATCATGACCCATATATATTCTCTCTCTTCAAGTTTGAGTCTCTTTGCATTCACAAGTTTGAGACTCTTTGCATTCACTTTTATGAACTATATACTTAATTTGGTTCATCTTCCATCTATGTCAATAAAGTTAAATTGATTGATTTTTTATATAAATTTGGTAATAATTTCGATCATTCACCATATTTTTGTCTCTCCAAATTGGGAATATGAAGGGATCAATATAAAAAATAATTTTCTCTCACCTGAAAAATCATTACCCACCTCTTGTAAAAGAGGATCAGTAAAATAATCATGACCATATCAAGACTTTGGGCACAAATTTGATATGTTGGCCCCTCGTTCATCACATCACAAAGTTTCTTTGTCGAAATCATACGATCTAGTGGATTATATATTTATTCATTTAATTAACATTCTTAAGGCTTAAATTTTACATTGAATGTTATTTTTTGATCTAAAGATTCGAGATATTCTGGTCATCCAACCATATATTCTATAATTTGAGATATCCTTAAATGTTGGTCGGCAACATCCATGCTGTTTGTCGGCAGGACTAGAATCTTGGGGTATTAAGAAATGTTAAGCACCCCTGATATTTTGAAATTAATATTTTTATTTCTCAAGCATATACATATCATATATTGATTGGATGAGTAAATCATTCTCATGACTAATCAATTCAGCCTACACAAATGGTAGAGCAAGATATTAATTTTTACAGGTACAAGATTCAACTCCGACGAATGCTCGGAAATAATCTTACTCTTCTGAAAAATATTATCATAAGCTCGGCAGTATGAAATTTCACCTCAGCAAGGAACTATTGATTTTATTATTGCCCAGATATCTGCTCCAGCACAAATTATTCTATATATCCATTGGGATTCATATTCTATATTCATCTCAACATGGAGCTCGGCGAGATACTTATTATCATATTCAGTTCTGAGGAGAACTATAACATTTATTATATTTCACCCCCAACGAATTGTTGGTCGGGGTAATTCTTATTTATATGCAGGCCCAGCAAAGTTCTCGGCCATATTCTTATGTTCTGGAAAATATTATTCTTATTCGACATTCTGCAATTATGCCTCGACAGGATACTTATTCAGCTTTAAGGAGAATTACAACATTCGTTCGGATAATTCTTATTTATATTCAGGCCTGACAACATTCTCGGCCATATTATTATGTTCTGAAAGATCTTATTCTTGTTCGGCATTATATGATTCTACCTCGACTGATCGGCGAGGCACTTTATTATTTTTAATTATTCTTTATATCTATTTGGATGCATATTCTATTCTCATTTCAGCATGGAGCTCGACCAACATTTATTATATCTTATTCAGCTCCAAGGATGTCTCCAACATTTATTATATCTTATTCAGCTCCAAGGATGTCTCCAGCATTTATTATATTTATTACCAACAATCTGTTGGTCATCGCCGAGGAGGTATCCTGCATTTATATTATCTTATTCCCAACGAATCTGTTGGTTAGCACCGAGGAGGTCTTCAGCATTTATATTATCTTATTCCCAACGAATCTGTTGGTCAACGCCGAGGAGATCTCTAGCATTTGTATTATCTTATTCCCAACAAATCTGTTGGTCAGCGCTGAGGAGGTCTCCAATATTTATATTATCTTATTCCCAACAATCTGTTGGTCAGCTCCGAGGAAGTCTTCATCATTTATTATCAATTACCACCAACTCTGATCGGTAGATAAAATCCAACTCCGGTTGGTAGACAAAATCCAACTCCGGTTGGTAGATAAAATCCAACTTCGGTTGGTAGAAAAAATCCAACTCCGGTTGGTAGACAAAATCCAACTTCGGTTGGTAGAAAAAATCCAACTCCGGTTGGTAGACAAAATCCAACTTCGGTTGGTAGAAAAAATCCAACTCCGGTTGGTAGATAAAATCCAACTCCGGTTGGTATTGGTCGATAAATCTCATTCAAAGTTCACATTCCACAGTTGGGGGCTTATATTACAGATATATTTGTTCATTTGGTGGCACATTCTTATATCATCATGCAGTCGAGCATCAAATTCAACCCCGACTAATCATCATTCAGGAGTTATTTTTCTCAGGAATTACTTTTGATATTGAAGTTCAGGAGGAATATTGAAGTTCAGGAGATATATTGAAGTTCAGGAGATATATTTAAGTTCAGGAGGAATATTGAAGTTCAGGAGGTATATTGAAGTTCAGGAGGTATATTGAAGTTCAGGAGGTATATTGAAATTCAAGAGGTGTATTCAGAAGTATCACGACATGATGAAAAAAAAGCGACAAGTATTCCACCGAGGAACTCTGTCAGACCAGAAATTAGAAGACAAATTGCCTATATGGAGGCTATATGTAGATGGCTCATCTTGCACTACAGGCTGTGGGGCAGGGATCGTTTTGAACAGCCCAGACGAAGTCGACATGGAATACACCCTACGTTTCTAATTCAAAGCTTCTAATAATGAGGTTGAGTATGAGGCCATGATTGCAGGCCTTAATTTGTCAAATACTATGGAGGCACATCAGGTTATTGTCTTCAGTGATTCTCAATTGATCGTAAACCAAATGTTGGGAATATATGCAGCCAAAGGAGAATTGATGATCAAGTATCAAGCAAAGGTGATGGAATTATTGACAGAATTTGATGCTATTTAATTGGTGAGAATACCGAGGATGGAGAATGCTAGAGCAGATGCACTGGCCCGATTAGCGTCAGCTACTTGTACCGAGCTGCGAAGAACGATACCAATTGAAGTATTAGAAAGTCGGAGCATATATTGAGGAGGAACAATTACCGGAGGATAAACTCGCTGCCAAGAAACTGAAATATAAAGCTGCTCGGTATGTGTTAACTAATGGTATTTTATATAGACGAGGAGTTATGGCAGGTTTGCAAAGATGTGTACATTCCTCCGAGGTGAAAGAATTGATTAAAGAGATCCATGAAGGGTCCTGTGGAGCCCATGTAGCAGGTCGGACACTTTTGCAAAAGGTGATGACGCAGAGATACTACTGGCCGACGATGAGAGCTAACTATATAAGCCTATGCCAAGAAATGTGACAAGTGCCAACGCTTTTCCTCCATCCGAAGAATTCCACAAGCATTGTTGACACCCATAACTCCCTTTGGCCATTTGCCATATGGGGATTGATTTGGTTGGACCATTGCCGACGACTCGAGGAATATTCAAATACCTCGTCATCACAGTAGATTATTTTACTAAATGGATAGAAGCTGAGCCACTTATTGACATGACATACGAGAAGAAGAGCATTCAGCCCCGAGAAGAATCAAGCTACACAAGAGGAAATGAAGACCGAGCCAGAGAGAGATCTAGATTTCCTTGCCGGGTAGAAGAAAAACAATAAATGGAGAATGTGTGTTGATTTCACCGATCTCAACAAAGCAGTGGATGCTACCTCGGGACACGAATTGCTCATGGATACTTACTCTGGCTAACACCAGATCAAAATGAAACCTGAAGACAGGGAACGACATAACAACGGCTAATGAACAAGGTTTTTGCCGAGCAAATCAGTTGCAGTATGGAAGTCTATGTTGACGACATGCAAGAAAACTGCTGATCATTTGGTTGACTTGAGTCAAACTTTTGATCAACTGGATAAATACCAAATGAAACTCAACCCGACGAAGTGCACATTTGGAGTACGGGATGGAATGTTCCTCGGGTACATCATCAACCAGCGAGACGTTGAAGCAAATCCAGACAAGATCAAAGCCCTTTTAGGGTTGCGATCCCCAAAAACGAAAGAAGAGGTGCAGAGATCAGATACCCAAAGCTGGAAAAATTGGCAGTGGCATTAATTAAAGCAAATAGAAGAAGGAGGCTGTGTTTCCAGGCCCATACATTGCATACCGACATGCCATTAATACAAGCTATAGCAGAGTTTACTGATCTTAATACTCCTGAGAAACAAAAATTGCTCGCTGATCAACCTGTGGATGTTACAGGATCAACCAAGAAGACTGCTCTAAGGAGCCATGCTCTACGGAGTCAAGCTCTACGGAGCGCTCTACGGAGCAAAAGTGCTATAAGTAGCCAACCTCCTTTGGTTAGGAGGATAAGCTCTCCGGAGCGCTCTACGGAGCAAAAGTGCTATAAGTAGCCAACCTCCTTTGGTTAGGAGGATAAGCTCTACGGAGCGCTCTACGGAGCAAAAGTGCTATAAGTAGCCAACCTCCTTTGGTTAGGAGGATAAGCTCTACGGAGCGCTCTACGGAGCAAAAGTGCTATAAGTAGCCAACCTCCTTTGGTTAGGAGGACATGCTCCAAGGAGCCAAAAAGTTCGAAAGAACCCTACTACTCCTTTGGCTAGGAGGTATACACCAGCATGATCAACTACGGTTGGTAAGACTTTATATATTCTCGCATTACAACTTATGTTGGTCGGGAGGTAACATTATTTCAAAAAGTTCTTTAAAGAACAAAATATTCCAAACTATACCAAGTATGGTTGGTCGGGGATAAAAACCCATCAACTGTAGTTGGTCGACAAACATTATTTATCCACCTTGGTTGGTTGGAAACACTTTGAATAAATTATACTCATTACTTTATTATTAAGTGATCGAGCAACATTACTAATACTTATAATTTTTTTTGGTCGATGAACCATACAATATTGTTATGCAAGCACAAATAATAAAGTGTTTGATATTTACAAAACAATAGCAAATTCAAATTTGCGAACAAAAATGAAATTTTTTCACTGAATTCAAAATGAATTATGCAAATTTATTACATTGATATTAAATTGTGTACTAACTATTACATTGAGATTCCTACTCTATTGGTTTCTCTCTCTCTGATTTTGAAACAGGTTCCTCGCCAGCAGGAAAATCATCCAAAGCATAATGGGAATTTTATGAAGTTAAGATATTTCAGCATTCTGATGTTCATCACAGATGGTCTGTTCGAGCAACTCTTGCTCGTCCCCGAGTAGCTCTTGCTCGTCCCCGAGAACCTCTTGCTCGCCCCCGAGTAGAGGTAGAAGTTAAAATCAGCATCTACATCACTGAGATCTTTGCTACTACTGTCTCGACCAACATCGAAGAAGAAGTTGCAAGAAAATGTTTCAAAGTCCACCACTAGCTCACAGAATGCAGTAGGTCGGCTAGCAAACCAATCAACATACTTGAAGATTATGATAAGCTACAAGCGGCATCATATGTCGTCCAGGAGATAATGCCCTTTATGTCCAACAAATCAAGAAGGTAGATCAAGAATTTCACGAGCACCGAGCAACACTGCAGAATAAATACTCCATCCTTTCAAGTAAACTATCAAGCATGAAGCATTGGGGGCTTCCGTTGATACCAAATTTAATCTGCTGACGTGGATCAATAATAAGAAGACACGTGTCAATCTACATGGCACAATAACAACGAGGAAGTTTATTTCCCCCCGACCAAGTCATGTTCGCTCCGAACAACAAGGACACCCCGAGAAACCACAACACTCCGAGGAACTCCAACGCTCCGAGGAACTCCTTAACGACAAGCAAATAAGGCGGTCCGAGCTGCATCTCGGCCATAGCATTGATTGCCAGATAACGAACAGTCCAACTGGTTCATTAAATGATTATCCTTGACGCACAAGCCTAAGGGCATTAAATGTATTACCCTTTCATATGTATATCATTTAATGTATCGACCCTTTCATGTACAGCCTCAAGGCTATAAATACCTTGTATCATCCTCATTCAAGGGGACCGGAATTTCTTGAGAGAACTTGTAATCAAGAATTCCACAAACACTCAGCAATAACATAACAGTGGACGTAGGCTTTATTCCTAGCCGAACCACTTTAAAAATCTTTGTCTCATATATGTTTGATGTGAATGTTTATCTTCATCTTCAATCTCATCCTCATCATTTATCTGCCTGTTGATACCAAATTTAATCTGCTGACGTGGATCAATAATAAGAAGACACGTGTCAATCTACATGGCACAATAACAACGAGGAAGTTTATTTCCCCCCGACCAAGTCATGTTCGCTCCGAACAACAAGGACACCCCGAGAAACCACAACACTCCGAGGAACTCCAACGCTCCGAGGAACTCCTTAACGACAAGCAAATAAGGCGGTCCGAGCTGCATCTCGGCCACAGCATTGATTGCCAGATAACGAACAGTCCAACTGGTTCATTAAATGATTATCCTTGACGCACAAGCCTAAGGGCATTAAATGTATTACCCTTTCATATGTATATCATTTAATGTATCGACCCTTTCATGTACAGCCTCAAGGCTATAAATACCTTGTATCATCCTCATTCAAGGGGACCGGAATTTCTTGAGAGAACTTGTAATCAAGAATTCCACAAACACTCAGCAATAACATAACAGTGGACGTAGGCTTTATTCCTAGCCGAACCACTTTAAAAATCTTTGTCTCATATATGTTTGATGTGAATGTTTATCTTCATCTTCAATCTCATCCTCATCATTTATCTGCTGTTGACGCCACTAAAATGGCAGTGGCCATTTTCTGTCTTCAACAGATTGGCGCCGTCTGTGGGAACGTGTTACAAGCGTTGTTCTCCACCAAAAGCTAAGTTTTTATTTTCCCTACGTATAATCAATTATACATACATCTTTTGATTCGATCATGATTTTTATGTTTATATACATAAATTTAATTAAATAAAATGTGAATTAATTGAGAATTAATCCGGATAAAATACTAACGAGATGTGAGTTGGTATTTGATTATAATGTGTATATATGGCAATATATGAATATTGAAAATATTGAAATTGTCGCGAGGCTGAAATACGACAATTTTTTGAAATTTTGTTGGGACGCGCGTGACAGTCGCGTCAGGAATATAATTTTTTTTAATTAAAAAGTGAATTTTATTTTCATTAATCGTATGGTCATTTTGAGTGCGCCAACGTGTCCGGAAGGGTCGAAATAGTCAGAAAACACTAACCGGGGGTTAAGTTTGGGTCCCGGGGCATTATTGGGCCATACCGGTAACTTAAAAGGGCATTTTGGTAATTTCGAAAATTTGGGAATTAAAACCCACGAAAATTAGAAATAAAATCTGACTTATTCTTTATCCACTAAACCCACTAACTACACTAAATGACTTAATGGGCTACGGGAGTTATTGGAAGAAATAGAAAAGAAGTTCCTAAGGTAACCTCTAAACCTCCATTGTCATCATCTTTAGAGAAGAACTTGTAGAGAGAGAGAGAAAAGAGAATTCTGCAGAGAGAGAGAGAGAACAATTCAACCTTCAAGATTCAACATCAAATTCAGAGAAAGATTAGAGGCAAGTGATTTAATTACAATTGATTCAATGTTATGCTTTTCCATGTTTAGGGAAATTATCGAATTTATCTTGGAAGACTGATATATACCCATGAATTTGAAGATTAAAACTATGAACTATGTTAGGTATTGCATGTAGAAACATTCTGGACGAATTATGAATTCAAAATATAACCCTTGATGATCTAAAAACGGATTTAAGAAGAAGTTTATTAATGTTCTTGAAAGAAATAGAAAACTGGGGTTCTTGATGAAGTTTTGATCCAAACAAAGCCCTTGGTTGATGAATTATTGGTTTTAGAACGTTAACAATGTTGTAGGATGGTTGTATGATGATATTATAACGTTATCTTAGAGTTTCCTGCTTTATAATGGAGTTTTGGGACGTTTTGAGGACTGCAAAACGAAGCAGTCCGTAGCCTACCTGATGCGATCGATCGATCGACATTCATCAGTCGATCGATCGACCACCATCGATCGATCGAGGTTCAAGGTCGATCGATCGACCTTCCCAGAAAGAGTAAAATTTTCCTAGTAAAATTTTAATGATGTTAAACCTTAGAAATTATTATTGGAGACTTTATGGATATCCTTAGACTTAAGGAAGACCAGTAGGTATGGTTATAAAATTTGGACCTTAATTAGAATTCAAATTGAGGAATTATTCTAAAATGTAATGAAATCTGATGAGTGAGATAACGTTAGAGTTAAAAGAGTAAATTTGAATAATTTGGTGAAATGAGGTTTGGGGCAGAAGTAAGGACCTTAAGAATAATGATGTTATATGTGAGAATAATAGGAAAATTAATAGACCCTTTGAGATAGGTTTTAAGTACAAGAAACTACGACGTGAGATGTGTCGACAGTCTACATTTTATATTATCGGAAGACTTATAATGTATAAAAATGGAATAATGGTATAAGGATGTAGAATGTACCTTTATTAACATTGAGACATCTAAGATGTGTGAATGCTTAGTATATGATTTTATGTGTATGACATACCTACCATACTTGCTATCACGGGAGCTTTACGTTCGCTTAGGGCCATCTAATCCTTACTGCCCGAATTCAGAGTGGTACCTAGAGGACATAGTTCAATGGAATGACTTAATTGTGAGTTATTAAGCCAGCTGACTATGGAGCATAGGTATGTACGTGACCATGGATATGTTGAATTATGTTCGCCTCCATTTTTGTGTGTGGTTTTTATTCCAACAATTCCTGAGAGATTCGGAATTTGTAATCCTTATGTACGTGATGTACCGGGATGGATAGCAGAGTATGTGTGCACCGCAGCTTAGCCTCGGGGTGCTTATATTGTATATTTATGATGTGAATAATATACGGTTAAATGAAAAGGAATTGTTATGTTTAATTATGAGAATAATTTATAGTAACTCCTTGAGAAGATAAATAAGGGGATAACCTCCAGTAAACGGTAATGCTAATAATTGAGAATTCGAGTTCAAGTAAAGCTATCTAATTAAGCGATAACATCGGGAATTCATATTGTGAATCGAGTAGTTGGGTTAGAACTTATGACGGTCTAGTTAGAGATAACTAACACATGAATGGGTACATGAAAGTTAGGAGTGCACAGTTAGACGAGAGGTGAGTATTTCATGTGAGAGTACGTCCTAACATGTATTTTGCATTCATTGTTTTAAATGTTATTAAAGCACTTGCTGTTTTTAAAATACTCTCCACTTTCGGGCTCTGACCCGTTTGCTTTCAAATCTACTTTTTTTTGTAAAAACCTTTTTAGGTGCCCAGCCACAAGGACACCATGCATAGTATTTCCAGTCAGGTGACGAGTTGTAGCTGTTGTGGAAGTTACAGGGCCTTTCTAGTAGACGCTTCATTTGCCTTGACTCTATATTCAGATTTCATCAGTTGTAGGGCATGTCGCCCATTTCTTTTAGAGACATTTCATTTCTTTCAGTTATTCAGACTTTTGGCTTGTAATTAATTCAGGATGCAGACTTGTTTTATTTCTTTTCATATTGGGATTGTTGTGAGGAGTATTTCCTCTAGACTCATCTTTATTTGTTGATTCACTATAGTTGGACTTTATCGTGAATGGTTGTGTTACATTTCTATATTTCATTTATTGCATGTTAATAAGATTTAA
The DNA here is from genome assembly GCA_949130495.1 of Sambucus nigra. Classification (NCBI taxonomy): domain Eukaryota; kingdom Viridiplantae; phylum Streptophyta; class Magnoliopsida; order Dipsacales; family Adoxaceae; genus Sambucus; species Sambucus nigra. The sequence continues at coordinate 383,682,027 of OX422224.1, forward strand.
TTTAAAATTTGACAACTCACTTTTTAAATACTAGGTGGTTAGTAATCATTAAAAATATTTTCGACAGTGATGCTATTAACTGGACCAACTTGGCATTTTGTATTGATTTAATAAAGGAGTAGCTACCCGGTATTTAATTAGTCGGGGTGTCACATCTCCTATGAAGGGAGTTATGCGCTTTGGGAATAAGGAAAAGTTACCGCCTATGTATGTAGGGCCATTCCCTATTATCGAGCAGATTGGGCCAGTTGCTTATAGACTTGGGTTACCGGAGCACTTGCATAGGGTCCATGACGTGTTCCATATCTCTTCACTAAGGAGATATGTTCAAGATGATGTAAGCCTAGCACCAGGGGTTCTTAACCATGGGTGCAGTATTGATATATATTTATATGTATACATATCGAGATTTTATATATGCATACTGAGTTCCTATTTTGTGTTTCATATTGGCCATTTTATTATAGCATATACTTATTGCGTCACCATTTGAGAATTAAGAATGTTATGAGAATGAGTTAAAGCATATTTAAACCTATTCCTCAATAATAGCAATATATTATCTTCGGGTTAATTAGATATTTTATCCGACATAGTGGTTATACTACGTATAGTCAACCAGAGTATCGTGACTAGTATTGGTAGTTAGGCTCGTTAGGCGTGCACATTTGATGAGAGGTGAGCATCCCAAGTGAGTACGCTAAGTTAACATGAATAATATTTGTGTTAATTAACCAATTTAAGTACTTGCTATATTTAAACTATTTTCTACTCGGGCTCTGACCCGTTTTTCTGCAGACCTCTTTTCTTATTCCTTTGTTTTAGGTGCTCAGCCACAGGGACACTAGGCTTAGGAGATCCCACTCATTTGACGAGCTGTAGCTGCTGTGGAAGCTACATGACATTTCTAGTAGACGCTTCATATTCTATCCTTCTTTATCTATCAGTTATTTACTTCAGTTGGACGTGTCGTCCCTCCCTATTTTACATTCAGAGATTTAGATGTTTTATTTTGTAAGTAGACTTTTATTTCATGGCTTTGGGTTATTGTATGGGATTTTTACTGAAAGTGTTTACTCCGACAGCTTCATTTATTAATTCAGTTAGTTTTTTTCTTATGCTATTGTGATGTATGGTGATGATTAATTATTTCCTTTAATGATAATGGTTAATGACAAGATAAAATTTTGACACCAACCTTTTTAAATATTAGGTGGTTAGGTTTTATTAAATTAAAATTTGAGTCCTTCGACAGTGATGCATTATCTGAACCAAATGGATATTCTGAAATTAATTAATTAAGAAGTGATCAATCGGTAATTAATTAGGCGGGGTGTCACATTCAACTATGAATGGTTTGTTTTAATAAACATGCAACTAATGTGTATACGTCAATTTTCATAACTAAAATAAAAAAGAGGATTTATGAAGTTCCTATACAAAGCCAAACTTAATGAAACTCAACATAATCAAACAACTAACTATTTTTTCAATTCCAGCATCTCACAAATGAAAAGCATATTTGTAAATTGAAAACAATTCAAAGGACTATAAAACTTAGTACCTTTGGCATGCAAAATGCTGCGATAACGGATCCTCAATGAAGCAATATGAGGCATGAATAACACCTATCAGATTGTATATAAATAGCTTCATTTGGGTATGTAACATTAACGGGTTTAGGATTAGTGGAAGATACAAAGGCAAAAAAATAGTGGGCTTAGGGTTTCTGAAAGATAAAAAGGCAGTAGACGTGAGGAAAAATGACTCTTATTTACTGTGGGTCCCTTTTTATTTCTATCTTATGCGAAAAGTGTTTCTTAATAAAATAACATCCTTAAACATTTTAAAATAAATTGCGAATCCCATGAAAATTACGCATTTATACATGAGTGATCTCGAAAAGCAATTGAACTTAAAGACGAATAAACTTGCACCAATTAAACATTCAGCATAAATAATTCCTTGAAGCTTTGCCGCAACGTCTTCAATAAACTTCAGCACGTCATAGTCTAAGTGGGATTGTGACAATAGAAAATCTCCTTATGACTCAAACGTTCTTTGTTCTGGGAATAAGTCAAAACTATACAATAGACTCAATTAGAAATTTTGTCCTTACAAATCTCCCTCTTCGACTATTCTAAGACAAAAACAACAGTGAAATGCCTAAGCCGAGCCGTCAAGCCGTATGATGCCTAAATCCCATCCCATAAACCCAAAATCTAGAATTAAAGGACAAGACTTGTAAACGATGGTCCGACAAGCATGTTCTGTTTCTGAATGTCTGAATGTGATGTAGAATTTGAAATCTCGAATCTCTTAAAGCAAACCTACACACATGAAATAGGCAAATACCTAGTGAAGTATGGAGGAATAAATGATATAAACCAATATAAAAATTACAAATCCAAATCATTTGTTATGTGACAAAAACATGATATCAAATCTCTTACTACTATAAAATGCAAAACAAGTCATTAAGACTCCTCTCCAACCAGCCTATCCACATAAGCAAAGCATTTAATATCTATCTCTATAATTACTTTTAACCCTCTTGCTCTCACATTTCGTCTATTTTCTCCCTCCGCCTATTCCTTTTCTCCATAAATGCCAGTTAACTTTCTCTCCCTCATAACTGTTCACATCCCAAGGCATTTTTTGGCGAAGCAACTCTTTAAAAACCCAAGACCCCAAACTATTATCCTTGAAGAAGCTGTCGAACCCGCATGCCTCTCTATCTTATGTATTGGTGTATATTTCATAGCAGCTCTGTCTCTTCAATTTCATTACCCCCACGTCTCATTGCCTTCCCTCCACGTCTCCGCCGCTGCTGCGACGCATAAGAACTCGCAATCTAGGATCGCAACCTCTTTTTCGTTGCCTTGGAGAACATGATGGGTACCGCCGGGCCTGGTGATGGATGGTATAATTGATTGATAATCGACACACACAGAGATTCAATTGGATGCAAATGCGCCTCTCTCTCTCTCCGCCTGGAACTATCAAAGAAGAAAAGAAAAGAAAAGGTCTGACTTTTATTTCTAATTACTTGGTATATATGGGTTGTGTTGTGAAACATTACTAATGATATGCACCGAATTGAGTTTTTTATAAAGATAAGATGGAGATGTGTATATTCTGTGTTGGAAGTAATGTTGGAACAATATATATATATATATATATATATATATATATATATATATATATTTGTGGGTGTGGGTGTATGTGTGGTATACAGGTGGGTCTCTTGAAGAGTTGTAGAGAGGAAAAACAAGATCGGCTTTTTAGTATGGCCTGTATCGGTATGTTGAATATGTTCAGATCCAGATTTGTTGCCTTACTATCTTATATTCCTACCCGAGGAAACTGCAAAAAAAATCCCATACTATTATATGCTAAAGTCTTCCATCAACTATGCATATTTTTTAAATCAATCCCTTTTGGGATTTTTTAGAATTGTTAATTACGATACTTGTGGGCTCTTCGTATTAAGTTCATAGTTTTTTTTGCACTTCATCCTTTTACTTATGTAAAACACGAAATAAAATTGCGGGCTCCTTTAAATTGTTTATATTGAGTGGTTTAGGTGGTTTTTGAAAATTCCAAAGACAGAGCCATCATCTTTTCAACCTTTTATCCTAATCCAGCACTGACTGTCAAGAAATTGCAGAGCATTTATCCTGTAAGTTCACTTACTCATGATATCAGAGATCAAATTAAACCCGTCCCCTATGCCCACTATTTATTACGTGTAATGTGATTTTAGCCCTCTTTGAATGCTACATAATTTAAGCTGTAATATTCCCACAAAAGTTGTCCTAATGATGGCTAAGTTATCCTTGGAGGGCGGGTTGGAAGGGGTTGTTTCTGAAGTTAAAGGGATCTGTAGAAATTCGGGGGCTATAAGCAAGGCGAAGGAGTCCAAACTCTCCTTCATCACATATGACAAATTGAAGTCTTTGATCTTCGCATAGAGATTTTTTAACATTTTAGCTTAAGTGTATAAATTATATATTTTATTACAAAAAAAATTGCAAAAAAATGCAAGTTTTGGCTTATCTTAGCTTTTTTTAAACGCTGATTATGATCTGCTGAAGCAGTCTACTTGTAACATCTAATGGGTATTGAAGGATTAATTGTCGATTTGGTTCAAGAAATAACTGAGGCGGTTTTTAATATGTTGTCATTTCGAAATGGAAACTAACCAATATGTATATTGAGAAAGTATCCAAGGTTCAACTCATTATACTTTGAAAGGTTGTGTAACTCGTGTTTAAGTTAATTCTTTGAAGTTCTCTATAAAAAATATTGGTGATGCCAAGAAACTTTATCAAGGTATTTTTTTTACTCACTTCCTGTCCCCACCCCCCTGTTTTGGACTTGGAATACTCCTGTCACGATTCAATAGGTGTCATTGACTTTAAATGATGAACAAGACTGTCCACAATTTGGCACATTCCCGTACACAGCCAAATTTTGTAACATTCTTGATCAGACAGAAAACAAAAATTATTTCCTAATAATATTCATTAGCACTCTCCGAAATGACTTTGATATATTGTAGTATAAATTAGAAGAATATAGTGCATGTTACTTGTTTGACTAAATGGGCAGATGAGCCATATGTTTATTGTTGAAATTTTAATTTGAAATTTTAGTTTGTTGATAGTACTAAAACACCCGTTTGTTTGAAAATGGGTTCCTTCACATTGTGAGTAAGTTCCAAATCCCATATTTTTCCGTTTTCCTTATTACTTTAGCTGTTGTCAATTGTTTGTTCATATTACAGGTTAGTTCTGCAAAAGAGTTGCCACATCCCATTTTTTCTAAGAGGTGGGGACCCTCATATACAATCAGTTGAATATGATAAATCTTTCTTTTGTCGGGTAATATTTGAGTTTATAATTGAAGGACTATATTATACACGTTTTACTTCTTGTAATTATGAGAAGCTATACTCTTGCTGAAAATGGGTTTTTTGAAATAGTTATGTTGCTATTTCAATTGTTGTTTCTTAATAGCCTCTCTCTTTAAATTTTTAAAAAAATATAAATTTAGCACAAGCTCTTGGTTGGGTACTCTGATCATGGTTATTCTTTTAAAGGATAACGAGTAGGTATGTATGCTTTAACAATAGTTGACGTTTATCACATGTTATCAGGGAAATACTGAAATATATAAATATTTAAAATGCATTATTTTTAAATATACTCGCGCATCGCGCGGGTTTACACCTAGTGTAAATAACAATTAAATCAAGATACCAAGCTCATCACACAAAATCTCCCCACACATCACATATATATCTCTCCCCCATTTTTGTCTCGAATAGACAACCCGGTGAAAAGATAAACATATTTAAAATCGGACAAATGAATGAAATATATTTAGATAAACACAAAACAACCAACTAATAATGATCAACAATATCAAATTCGTAGCTAGCAGATAATAATCACACAATGTGAATAAGCAATCTATGCAGGTGTGACTAAATGATCCAATGCAGCAAAATATCAAATCTGTCAAAGTAAATTGCATAAACAGAAACCAGAAGCAAACGACAGTACCAAAATATATTACCATAAGCAGAAGGGTACTGAAACAAAATTTGAGCAAAAATTCAGGGGTTGCTCGAACGAGACAGCTCAATCGTTCAAATGATATGAGCTTCTTTCTTGAAAGGCTTCCCGCGACACAGGATTGTCGCTGGAACGAAAAAACCAAATTCTCACATCTGATCCAGAAAATCAAACGGTTTTGCCCAGTGAAATTTTTTTGTTATAAAACTGTCTGGAAGGGATAGAAAATTGTAGAGCGGTAGCAAAATAGTAGTAAAAACTACAAAAACAATATGAGTTACATGCTAACACAATATCGATGTACTCAAACATGAACATGGAATGTATGTGCGTGAACTACAACAAATGAATCACAATTCCAACACATCGAAACGATCAAGAAACTCTAATTGTTAGCTATAAATCATCAAACTTTATTTTAGCCATATGTGACTTTTAAAGTGTGAGCTTAATGAACTAAATAAACATCATGCACACAAATTCAAAATTTTGATGATTCCATAAACAATAATGTCATGACACGATTTTTCAACATTAGAATTCGTGGTGCAAACCCGTTTAAATTATCTATCAAAACTCCTTAAAATATATATCATATTTTTCTTTTGGAATGAAAATAAATTAAATGGCCCATATTTTGGCATATGATTATTTTTATTACCTTTAATTTTTTCGGGCTCTTTTAAATGGTGGCTTTCACGACGAGTGAATTTTACACTCTCGCAACCTTTTCCCGTGAACACTCATCATTTTTTTCAATTATTATCCTCACGATAATCGGTTCTTACATGCACACCTCCTCCTTATGTCTACTTACACATAGATGACAAAATTGAGATGAGAACGTCTCACCAAACTCAAAAATGCAAGAGATGTCAAATATTCATATAAACTTGTGCATGTGTGCAAAGATGGCATATAAACAAAGTCGAATCAAAATGCATATCAACTTAGAGACAACCCCATAATACAATGGTTAAGATCATTTTAAGTATCAATAATTATGACCAAATGCCCTAGCCACATGGATAAGGAAAGGAAGGGGGCCCAAGCACATCAATATGCCCTATCAAACATGTAAGCTCACGACACAAAAATAAAATAAAAATGTTTTTGTTTTTTTTTTACCCAAAAATAAAATATTTTTGTTTTTTCTCAAAAAATATTTAAACCAAAAATCTTTTTGTATTTTCTGAAAAAAATCTCAAAAATAAAATCTTTTTGTATTTTTCAAATTAGTCTCAATATATGAAAAATATAATACAAAATGATACACTTGTCATAACACTAGCAAGATATAAATCATGAGGCAAAGACTTGCATATGACAAACATGGTAACACAATCATCCTTTAGATTTAGCATGGGAAGAATCAAGTGCAACCAACTAAGAACCATGAAGTTTTAGTCTTAAAGCCACTAAATCTGATTTCCTAACCCAAGTAGGTATAACATGACGGGTGGGAGTTTTGGGAACCGACACGACTTTATTTCTAAACTTCCTAGGAGCATTCCTATGGTCGTAGCAAAAACGTCTAAGGTAACAGTTCCTACCACAATGTGTGCAAGTGTAAAGACGGTGGGAATGACTACCAAAATGTCGAACTCTCCTCACATTCCTAGTGGGCTCCCCCACACGGTTGGTATTGGCTTTGGGAATGGGAATAACTCTATCATTGTAGCCTATACCACACCTATCACTTTTGGCTTAGGCGGTGCCTATCATCTTATCCAACTTCTCCGACCTAGATTCCAAGCCAAACTTAACCTTACTCGAGTCTTTCAATATCTCCTCTAACTCACAAATCCTAGACTCAAGCACACGCCTAAACTCCTCAAACTCCAAAATCTCCTTTTTCAACGCCTCCATCAAACCAAAAAGGCTATTTCTCTCTTTCTCCACATATTCTAGCCTCTCCCTAAACATCTGCTCCAATGCCCTAAGATACTCAATCAAAGCATCATTATTTTCTATGGTACGCTCATTCAACCTAGCTTGCAAGCGTTGCAACTGGCAACTCTTTCATATAAATCTCTTCCTCATCACTCTCATCACCCTCACAGACTCGAGATGCACTTTCAACGGCCTCGAAAGTGTTATGCATATGAGAATCTTCGTGGGAAGATTTATCGTCGTCGCTCACATGGCATGCCAAGAAAGCAACAAACTTGCTCTCATTGGGGGAACTCACTCCCCCTTCCAGATCACTATCACTTAAGGAGGTTACGAGACTAAGAATGTGTCTCAGAAGTGCATACTCTCTAGGCTCAAGTGCAAGCATGTCGCTCAAGTAATAATCCGATAAGTCGGGGATCGATCCTCAGGGAACTAGAACAACAGAGTTGTTACAACGTTGGACAGGCGAAGGAACCCTAACTCCAACTCTAAGGAAAAGGAAAAGATGATTTAATTGGTGAAATAACTACAACTAGATGCAATTTTGAAAATGGTTAACTAATGAACTAAAATATGAATGAAATGCAACTATTCTAAATTACTTAAAATACTGATGATGAATGACTTAAAACTTAAACTATATGATGAGGAGAACATGACGGGAATAGAATCCTTCAACCCTAGTGTTTTGATGATATAAAACTGATCATAAATTTAAATGATTAATTAGACCCAGAATTTAGTACTCCCAAGCATTACATATATGAGATTCAAGCCTTCACCATACATAATCAGAAGATGAGTAAATCGGTATTGCGATAGCTACATTCGCATTGCATTCTAAAGCATCCTAATTACCCTGAAGAAAATGAGATCCAAAGATCTAAAATGGTTATGTTTCTACGCAATACGGTCGTAATAAATCATTAAATTTAGAGGATTAATTTTATACACATGCAACTACCACATTAGGTTGAGTTCATGCATCCCGACCCTTTAAATCTAGTCGGACATGTTAAACCTAATTATGCGTGACTTAACTACGTTGCATGCGCGAGAAATCATAATGAAACTATCTTGAAATATGCAAAGAACAATTATAAACCTAGAAATCGTTTAAACCCTGCAAGAAAAATAACATGCAAGAGTAATAATATAGAGAATAAAACTATGCATTAAAACTTGAAAGTAAACCCAGAATTAATAACTTCTTGAATCAACAAATCAAAATATATTCCTAGGATGTTCTTCTACCCTTCTCTCCATCAAAAATTGAAAAAAAAACTATGAAAAACTATGTTTTCTAAGTCATTAACTTCGTACAAATACGTTTTAGAAGGAGTTGTAACAAAATAGAACTCTTTGGACCAATCAGCTGCCAAGGAAAATTTTGCACATCAGAACCCCCGAACCGGTTTGCAGGTACCCGAATCGGTTCGCCCCAGAACCGGTTCGCAGCGTGGTTTGAGAATTCCTGCTAGTTCTGGTTTCTCATTTCTTCAATTCAACACTTAGAATTTTTTTTCCTTATTTCCTTATTTTCTTCTTGGATTTTTCCTCAACTTCAAATGATCATAAGTCTTTCACCGTAGCTCGGATTTGGTTGCCGTTTCTTCCAGTGTTCTTGTTGTTCCGATCTCTTTGACTTTCCAGTTTGCCCCACCTCCGGGATCAGGCTACAGAATTACGAAAATGCCATTGAACTTGCCTTCTTAACCTTTATTTCACTATTTCGATTTCTCTTTTGTACCGCTTGCATATTTAATCTGTAAAAGACATTAGAGAAACACAAAATATGAAATACTTGACAACTAAGGTTAGTAGCATAAATGTGAGTTAAATCCATATCACTTGCACTACTCGGGTTCACAAAGGTACCTAAATGAAGGGGATGAATAAATAATATTTATGCCGAATCAAACCCACCTAATTTAGAACTTTGCGCGTCCCGAGCAATGTAAAAGAAAAAGAATAATGTCACAACTCTTCTAAACATACTATGTGGAAAGAATACCTTTTTCTCGGGCAAGCAATTGCATTTAGCGTATGCAACAAGCCGTTAAACCCCTGGGTTACCCTAGTAGGACGAGTGTTGTCTCGTGAGGGTTTGAAGTGAATGTACCCACAAAATTCGACTAAAAAATAAAACACGCAAAAATTGTATAATTCAAACTTTTCTCAAAAATAGTCATCATCGAATCATATTCAAGAGTCTCAAATCATAGTGCGTGTGTGCGAAGCCGAAAATTTAACCATGAATTTCCACCGATTGACCATTACGTTACTTATTCGAAATTTCGTTTTGATTTCAAAATCTCACGTGATGCACTCACAAACGAATCACTCGGAATGTGGCTATTCTCTCGGTGTGTGTGATTTAGAAGAGTAAATATACTGGAACCAAGTTTACGCACACAATTATGAAAGACAAAATTATTTAGGTAATCAGATCACACAAAGGATTACGGGTATAAGAAAACGGGACCATTGCCTCTAATTCACGTTTTTTATCTCTTTTATTATCTTTTGGTGTTTTAGCTCTCCACGCGGTAACCAATTTCGCAATTTTGGACTCGATTAGGACTTTTACGGGTTAAAGGCGTATTGGATAAAATTAGAAAATGTTAAGAATTTCGGAATTGGAAAATCTTGCTTATGTTGTCCGTTAGTGTTTTTTCGGGCTTTTGCTCATTTTCTTCTTCTTTTTCTATATTCACACTTTTCTTTCTTTCTATTTTTGTCGAGTATAGTTATTATTTTCTTGCCCCTTTTTGTTGCACTTTTCGGACTTGAATTCTGACTTTTTCCATTTTTCACAATTTCAGGCTTTTTGGGGTTTTCGGGTTGTCAAACGAAAGGAAAAATTATTCGGCTCAATTTTGGGTTACAAAAGGGATGATTTTTCACAACCTTTTATGGCCAATATTTTTGGGTAACAAACGATGGCCTACTTCATTGCCCAAAATACTAATTGCGTTACCATATGCGTTTCGAGATGAATTTAATTTAGAGATTTCTTCAGCACATTTTTCAAGAAAATATCACACACATTTCTCAAAACCGATCAAGGTGAAAGACTTGAGATCCTCGACGACTTATTAGACTGCTGAGAAGAACTTGGAGTTAACAATTAACTCGGATTGATTTATAAATTTCACAAAATGAAAGGCTCGAATTTTACCGGGGTTGTTAATCTCCACACTTATTCGTTAAGTCATCAATTTTCGCTCAATTTCCATCTTTGGTCAATTTCGACTTTGTGTATTATGTTTTTACAATTTGAGACTTAAAACTGACTTTTAATGATATTTTTGAAAATTTTGAATTCCAATTTTTATTTATTTTGAAGAAAAATATTTTTGGATTTTTCAAAATTTTATGATTTTTTTTTAGATTTTTGGGCATTTTTGAAAATATGTGAAGTTTTAGAAAAACGCACTTGTGACCCCCCCTAACTTAGACTTTTGCATTGTCCTCAAGGAAAAAGGACTAAAATTAAACTCAAAACGAATTAAAAGTGCGAAAAAATAAAACAAACAAATTCAAACAGAAATGCAAAATTTTATTATAGCAACGGAGAATCATGTGTTACAATGGAGAGGGTGGAGTAAGCAACTACACAATGTAAACAACCATCATTACACTGAATATCAAACACATCATAAATAAACACGGGCTTCATTGGGGAGGCGGATTTGAGGGCCCGAGTGCATTGGGATCTTATGGATCATAGAAGAAAGGCGAAGGGGGTCCACCCAAGTTGAGCTCCTAAAGGTGGGCTTGGAGACGATGCATCATACTCGTATCCCTCCGGTAAGCCTCTTGATCCCGTTGATAGGCTGCTTGATCTTGATTATATTGGGTGATGAACCCGTCAAGGCGGGATTCCACCACCGAAAGGCGCCTAGCAAAATTTTCACTCGGGGGCGCAAAGTCAAAATCGTCCTCTTCTTCCTCATACTCCTCTTCTTCCTCCCCCACATCCATCATTGGGTCATCATGTGCTTCCTCCACCACACCCTCGTCGAGAATGGGACGGTCGGGGTGAGACGCTCGTATTTGGCGTTCACTCCGAGTGGTGGAGGTGCTTCCAATGGGGAGTCGGATTTGCTGCCTCGGGTCTTGCACCTCGGCATCCATCAAAAGTTTCGTAATGAGGCGGGAGTAGGGGAGCGCAGCTTTGCCCCACTCGTCGTAGGCGGCATTGATGATGTCCGCGTAGAAGAGTTGGGCCAGATTTATCGTGCTTTCGGGGTCAAGAAAGTGGTAAAGGAAGTTGGCGTGACGTAGCCGGACCACCGAGTCATTAGTGGTTTGGTGGATTGCTCCACATGCAATTAGGTGCGTGAATCGCACCGTATCCGAGAGACTTCCTATGTAAAAAGAATCCCGCACCCATTCCTCCCCGGGTGACATTCGAGCAATGCATTCTTCTTTGGTGCGGGGGGCACCATTTGTGGGATATCAGAATGGTACGGGGAGGATAACCTCTTTGGCATGCATTTTGCGCGCGATGATGGCATCGGAGAACGAAATTTGGATACCGTCAAGATAGGCCTCATGAAGCGTAGATGATTTGCGAATGAGTGTTGTGTAAAATTAGCGAATTTCAGCTTCAAACACATTGTTCTCGTAGGAGAGAGGAATGAGCACCACCCCCGGCGGTTGAAAAGGGCGGTGACATCACCGAGAAGTTGCTCCCAATTGACAAAGCGTTCGATGTGGATTGGGCGTGTGGCCGAGAAATAGCTCTCGGCCCAATGGAGTTCTTGGATGCATCGAAACACCCCCTTACCCTCGTCATTAAGGATGATGGTGTCGTCATATTTGCGAGGGCATAAATTGGCTTGGCGAGGACGCGACATGGTGAGAGAGAGAGAGATGGTATATAGCTGATTAGGTATGGAAGAAAAGGAGAGTGAAAGTAGGTGTGGGAAATGGAGGGGGGTGAGTGTTAATTTATAGGTGTGGAGGATGGGGTTTTGGTGGGAAATTGTAATGGGATGGGAGGGAATGGAAGGGGGGGAATGAATTTGGAAAAGGAAGTGAAGGGAGGGAAGTTTGAGGGGGTAAAATTTCGTAGGGGGTGTATGGAGGGAAGAGGGAAAAAAGATTGAATTTGGAAAAACAGGGGGGGAATCTTCCAGGTACCCCGAACCGGTTCGGTTGGTACCCCGAATCGGTTCTCCCCCGAACTGGTTCGGTTGGTACCCCAAACCAGTTCACCCTGGGGTTTGGGGGAGGCTGCTGGCCTGAAAGTTGAATTTCTCTCTTCTCTAAAGAACTAAGTGTTCTCTCAGACCTCCTCTCGTGCGTATGGCCCCTATAGATGTCCTAAACCCTCGGGTTCCCTAAAAATTCCTCGACCAAGCCCTCAAAATATGTGCAAACTCTCTCGAAAAGTGTGCTAACTCGCTCCCTCTTGTGAACCGTGCTCCGAACTCCTAAATAACCTAACTCACACACTACTACTGTGCACAAGAATTCATTCCATACGTCGGGGGTACGACGACCTCTCATTTTCAGCTCACTCGACCGCGTTAACGGGGTCCGACAACCAAACTATGTCGACTTCTTCCACACACACCTCTAGATATGGCTTGAGGCATTGTCCATTTACCTTTCTTGTATTTCCCCCTTTTAAATTGTCTAATTCCACCACTCCGTGAGGGAATACATTCTTCACAAGGAACGGGCCAGACCATCGTGACCGCAACTTACCCAGAAATAGATGATGCCGAGAGTTATAGAGAAGCACTTTTTGTCTGGGACAAACTCTTTGCGTCGAATAATGTTATCGTGAGCGAGTTTCATCCTTTCTTTGGAATTTTTTGCGTTCTCATACGCATCATTGCGTATCTCTTCTAACTCATTTAATTGAAGCTTGCGAGCTTCATCAACTTTATCCATGTCATAATTCAACTTCTTAATTGCCCAATACGCTTTGTGCTCTAATTCAACCGGAAGATGGCAAGGTTTTCCATACACAAAGCGGTAAGGGGACATACCGAGTGGATTTTTATATGCGGTACGATAGGCCTATAGTGAATCGTTCAATTGAAGTGACCAATCTTTCCTATTGGGATTGACGGTCTTCTCGAGAATGCTCTTGATTTCTCGGTTTGCTAATTCAGGCTGTCCATTCGTTTGTGGGTGATAGGTCGTTCCAACCTTGTGAATGACGCCATACTTTCTCATGAGCTTCGCGAATGGCCTGTTGCAAAAATGCATGCCATTATCACTAATTATCGCTTTCGAAGCACCGAAGCGGGAAAGTATGTGTTCCTGTGGGAACCTAATCACTACTTTGCTGTCATTTATCTTGGTAGCTATAGCTTCCACCCATTTAAAAATGTAATCTACCGCGACAAGGATGTATAGGAAACCAAAAGATGGGGGAAAAGGGCCTATAAATTCAATACCCCAGCAGTCAAAGATCTCAATAATGAGTATTGGGGTTAATGGCATCATGTCTCATCGTGTAATCGCCTCCATCCTTTGACACCTACCGCAAGATTTGCAACAATTGTTCACATTTCAAAAAATAGTGGGCCAATAGAGGCCGCATTGAAGAATCTTAGTGGTCGTCTTTTTCGTCGAAAAGTGACCTCCACAAGCTTTCGAATGACAAAATTGGATGACTTTCAGGATCTCGTCATCCGGTACACATCATAGGATGATATGGTCGGCGTAATATTTAAAAAGGAAAGGATCGTCATAGAAAAACATGCGCGACCAAGTGATGAACCTCTTCTTATCTTGCGGTGTCCAATCGGGAGGGGTGGCTCCCGTGACAAGATAGTTCACTATATTCGTAAACTAGGTCAAAGAACAGGTAGCAAAAAGTTGCTCATCCAGAAAGTTTTCATGTATGGGTATCGGATCACTAGGTACGTCGGACGAGAGCCGTGATAAGTGGTCGATAACGACATTTTCTACTCTTTTCTTATCTTTAATGGAGAGATTAAACTCTTGTAGAAGTATGATCCACCTTATGAGGTGCAGCTTTGCGTCTTTCTTCGCAAGTAGGTATTTCAATACCGCGTGGTCGATGAAGCAAGTGATGGGAGAATCGATAAGGTAGGACCGAAATTTGTCAAGAGCAAAAACTACCGCTAGCAACTCCTTCTCTGCGGTGGACTAATTAAGTTGTGGTCCGGTAAGAGTTCGGCTAGCGTAGTAGATGACATGAGCCTGTTTGTATTTTCTTTGGCCCAAAGAATCCCCTATCGCATAATCGCTAGCATCACACATAAGCTCGAATGGTAAGGACTAATTCGGAACTTGCATGATGGGAGCGGACACAAGCATGGTTTTCAGTTTTTCAAAAGCGCTATGGCATGCTTCTGTCCACTCAAATGGGGTATCCTTCGAATCGATGCTGAATCAGGAGGCACTATAAGCTATCGATTTCTTGCTTATTTTTCTTAAGTCTAGTGGTACACTTTTCAATTTTGTGACCATACCCCTCACATGCAAAACACCTATTCGACTCAACCCTATTAAATTTCCCACTCGTATCTTTAGGGGTGGAATCTACCTTGTTGTTCTTGAATTTGTCAAACTTTTTTGCATCTGTCGATTGATTTTAAAATTTAAGAAACTTTTTGAACTTCTTTGCCAACAAACGGACATCCTCAAAATCAGAATCGAAATCATCATCCAAAACTTTAGTTTCCTCCTTGCGGGATTTCAAAGCAATGCCCTTTTCCTTCTTTGGCACTTGCTTGGAGGTAAACATATCGAGTTTATAGGTTTGTAAATCACCTACAATCTCTTAAAGTTTTGTTGAATCAGGCATACCTAAGGAGTTTTAAACGGTCACTTTTGCCTTAAACCTACTTGGCAAATATCTAAAAAAAAAATTTATCACACGATTGTGGGGAATCCTCTCTCCAAAGTTAAATGACGAATTGACAATATTAGACAACCTAGCGTAAACTCATCAAACGACTCACTATCTAACATCTTAATCATCCCAAACTGTGTAGTGAGGTTTTGTAACTTAAACGCCCTAACCGTGTTAGTGCCCTCGTGAGTAAGTGCAAGTGTACCCAAAGCCTTTTTTGATGTTTCACAAGTTATGATCCTATTATACTCTTCAGGTGTGACATGTGAGGAAATCACGTGCAAGCCTTTAGAGTTGTAAAGTGAAATCTTATGTTCAGCCTCAGTCCATGACTCAATGGGTTTCAAACTATTTTAAAGCACTTCTCATTCGTATATTTCAATAAGCATAATTTCAGCCATCAAAAATAGGTGCGCGAAAACTTTTAAAACCTCCAAAATTCATTTTGAAAAACACAAGGGATCAAACACAATAAAAATAAGTTTCTAGCTATGATACTAATTTGCGGGTCCCTTTTTATTTCTTTCTTATGCGAAAAGTGTTTGAAGGATGACGAAATAATTTTCTCTTTTTATGAAAACCCTTTTTCCAAATTTTTAATTTCCACCAAGTTGTGAACCATTTTTAACTCAACCAAATTTTATATTGAGTAATCATAAACATTCATCTAGTGATTAAAGCAAGTAAAATAAAGTAAAGAATACTCATAATGCCGGATGTATGAGGAAACCACGACGGAAAAAAAACCTCGGATGGCCTAAGCCAGATAATCACTATAAATGTATAATTACAATGAGCATACACAAGTCTTACTTAACGACTCGATCCCCATGAGACTTGACGCTCTTATGGTCTTCAACCACTTCTCTCATAGTGCCCACATAGAAAGTCCTTCCACGATACATGTTCAAAACACACGCGTCCACGTATGTCTCGGTGTCCACCAATATGGCTTGTAACGTCTATGGATTCGAAACACGAACTCCTTCGCTTCCTCTCCGCAAAACCAATAATATTCAATGTAGTACAAGACCTTCTTGGTGCAAACCAGATCACTATTGCATATAGTAATGAAAACTCGGATCTTGTACACTCTAAGGATGCGATTAGACTTAAAAACCTTAAAAAATGGTTAGTAAACTATTTTTTTTCCAGAATGCACACTTACGAAATTTGAAGGAAACTCCCCTTATATAATTTTCTTGAGGTGGCTTCTCTCTCGAACGACTGTAGATGTTGCTCGAATGAGATGCCCGTGTCGTTCGAATGACGTGGTGATCTCGCTCGAACGACTGTTGATGTCATTTGAGCGATGCGCGAATTATAGTCCTAATTCAACACTGCATTAATCCGTCCTTATTTTAATAAAACGAAGTGTAAACCATCTAAAACACTTTTAAAGATATTTTTAAAAACATTTCTTAATAAAATAACATCCTTCAACATTTTAAAATAAATTCTGAGTCCCATACAAATTATGTATTCATACCTGAGTGATCTCGGAAAGCAATTGAACTGGAAGATGAATAAACTTGCACCAATTAAACATTCGGCATAAATAATTTCTTGAAGCTTTTCCGCAACGTATTCAATAAAATTCATCACTTCATTGTCTGTGTGGGATCGTGATAATAAAAAATCTCCCTATGATTCAAACGTGTTTTGTTCCGGGAATAAGTCAAAACTATACAACGGACTCAGTTGGAAATTTTATCCTTACACTTACTTTGGGATGTATGGGAGTGAAAGAGTCTTTTGGGTTTGTTTTATTATAATGAATGGGTTTGGGATACAAACAGACACATCTCGTATAATGACTTTAATAAAATTGTCCATGTGGCGCTCTGAAGATGCGACAAATGTCGACATTGGGTTCCGCTGTCAATTTCAATTATATATTATAATTTTTATAGGGAATTCTTAGGTCTCTTAATATTATTAAATGATTCCCATGATCACAGATTTGGGTCGGGACCATTTTAAGGGTGACCATTTTGAGGGTCATGGTCCAATGTCGTGACCCTAATAGAAGGTCCCAGTCTTGTGGGTGACATCAATATTAAAGGATTGGCCATGATTTATGACCGTATCTGGTGGTCACGACTCCAAACCGCCATCCCAACATCCCACCTGTGACTAAATTTTCGTGGTGTTTTTAGTGGCCATGGTCCTAACTCATGACCAAAAAAGGGGCCATTTTGCTAATGATCACAGTTCTGAGCCGTGACCAAATTAGAAAAATAAAATTAAAAAATTATTCTCTGCATCCTTTTCACAAATTAATATTAAGCCATCAAATTATTCAACACAAATTAACTAAATATTAAGCCACTAACTAATCCATATATCAAAAAATAATAACATGACACAAATTAAGTAACTACTACGCCATAAAAAGGATACAACTAAATCTAAAATGTTTACTTTGAAGTACTTCCATTGTCGGCTCCTTTTCCCCCCTCCTAGTACTGCGGCTCTTTTTTGGGCCTTTTTTAGTGGAAATCTTTGGCTATGATGACAAGAAGTTTATCTTAATTGGAGTCGTGGTTTTAGGATGTCGAAACGAAATGTTCGTACTATTCTTTACAATATCCACCACAAGCATAAACAAATAATTGAACTCATTTTAATTCAGTTCAGTCCAAATCAGTACATATATGAGTTATAAATCAAAGCAAATGAATTCTAAACTAGTGCATCTCATTCTAAATACCGTTCCAAATAGTGAATTACAAAACTTTCTAATGCATTATAAATATCATTCCAAATAGTGAATTAGAAAACATTCAAAAATAGTGAATTGCAAATGCATTCCATTTAAGAGAATTCGAAATAGTAACCCGACATTGTGCATGGATTTAAACATGAGTGCGTGTCACTTTTACATAAACAACCTCAAAACATGATAAACACACAACCCAATGATAACAAATTGGAGTTTCTTCGCCATTAATACATTCTTTTTGTAATTCCCATCGAGAACAACACTATGTCCATGCAAACTACAATCATTTATAGAGATAACACTGTTGGAATACTTGGGTTTTTCGCACGTTAAATTCATAGATGACGTGGAAATCGTTCCACGGGGAAGTCCATTGTACTCAAGTGTTGCCCACATAAGCCATTTACCGAATTTGGGACAATGTTGGTACACCCGTCCTACGTTATTGTTCTTATTAGAACATGTCACTTTATAATCCGACCACCCACCGCATTCACAATTCATCTGCTTGAATTTAAGTTGCATGTTGGTGGTTCCACTTGATGGATTCATTCACAAAATTTTCAGTAGCTATTAAATTAGGATTTGCTGTATAAGCCTCCTTTTGAAAATGTAAAAAATTGTGTGAACACTCTAAACTGGGAATTATGGTATAATCCCCCGTTTTAAGTTTTAGATTTATGAAAATAGATCTAGATGTACATATAAAAATAGATAATCATATATAGAATAGAAGATGCACAAATATAAATAAATACAAGGGTTATTCCAATACGTACGGTACAAATAGGGTTAACTAAATAATAATAAAATAATATTTTGAAAGTTAATTTTCGTCTAAATCAACTAAAAGATTGCTCAAATCAAGAGAAGATTGGAACTCTATAGGAGCCTTTAATGCGTCTTTTTGAGTAGTCAAACCCTTTGGTACATGCATAATAACACACCAATTATCGTCGTTTATGCTCTTTGAGTCGAATACCTTCTTCACGTTTTGAAAGGCACAAATAAAAGCCTCATTGCCTATGCGATATTTACTCTTCATCTTATAAAATCTACCATAATAAGTTTTTAGGCATAATCAACTTTACAACCATTCGTAGTGTCCTCCACCTTCACTTAGACACAATTGAAGACGACTTCTTTGAAATCTAAGTAATCTATTATCAGGATTTTTTGGAAAATCCCATAATAGGTTAGTACCGTATCCTTTGAATTTTCATCATTTTTTCTAACCACATAAGAAGTCAGGGCAGAAATGGAAATTTTGTTATTTTTCGCCAACAGTTTTTCCTCACATGGGTATGAGACGAAATAAAAACCATCGATGCAAATTTTTTTAAACTCCTTCGCACAGAAATTGGGACCTTTGTCTAGGCATGCAAATCTTGAAGAAACGTAGCTCTTTTTAAAATTTGAATTTGTTAATGGATTTGTATTTTGGCATATTTTACAACACATATATAAATAACCATAACAGAAGAGGTGGCAATTACCTCTTTTAATAGCCATGCCCTAAAATCATTTATCATGAAATTTATCTTCTGGAAATTTCAAGCTCATACTTCCTAAACGTGTTCATGAAATTGTAGAGTTTAAATGGTAATACAAAGAATACATATAATCAAACAAAAATAAGTGATATATGTAGCTACTTACTTTCTCCGATTTTTAACTTCATCTTGCGATTCAAAGACGTAACAAGATACTTGCTTGTATTGAAGATTGGTGAGTTTCACGTATTTACGGTTCTAGAATGTAAATTCATCCTCAAACACGTCAGGTTCCTCGATTACTCGTTCTCCACAAGGATTGAACCTCCTAAGCCCTTATTCCGGCATATCTTTCTGAGCGTATAACGGTGTTTCTGTTGTTATGTATTCTTCCGTAATTGGCCCTCTAATACCATTTATTATTAACATAATTTTTAAAGGTTTTCATCATGCGCTCGAAATGATACATCCATAGATACCTGATGGGTCCACATAATAAAGCATTATCGCATAAATGCACAAACAGGTGGACGCTGATGTCAAAGAACCATGGATGAAAATATTTCTCCAAGACACTAGTCGCCTCGGGTAATGTGGCTTTCGTAATCTTAATGTGCTTCTTATTTACCATTTTTGCACATTGTAAGGTGAAGCACAAACTAATCTGCATAATTTACCTTTAGAGACCTTTGTGCTCAGAAAAGCAATACATAAACAACATAGGGATTAATTGGATGATGACGTGCCAGTCGTGGGACTTGCATTATTTTAAGTCATTTGTTTAGAATCTTGCAACCCTATGAAAATTACCGAAATAACCAGTCGGCATCTTCAAGTTGGACAACATGTCTAGGAGGATCCTTTGCAATCAAAGTGAAAGCAGTTTCGGGAATCGAACTTCTTCCTATTATAAGATTAGTTGTCAACCTCAATTTTTTTTTATCTCTTTTAGATCGCGATGCGCTCTCTCTCCATCTTTTGAATGAGAACTATGCAGACATGTTCCTATCAAATGTTCCACAAAATACTTATTCTTGTGCTTCACATCCATTATAAGCCTTACACGTGTAATGCCCAGTAATTTTAGTATTAATTGATTATTATAATTTAATTAGGAAAAAAATAATTGGAATTTAATAAATATTAATTAACAATATAAAATATCAATATTTATTATAATTATCATTTACTTGCATGTGATAAGTAAATAGTTATACGATTTATTATATGTCACGTTTGAGTCATAGCGGTGGTTTAATTACTGATAGGTTGTTAGGGTGTGACATCGACGGATCAATATAATTTATGATATACGCGTAAGGTACACACGCATCAGACTCAGTTAGTGAAAAGTTAGCATAACTGGAGTTGGGTGACTCAGATGATCTTTTAGAACGCACAGTGATCCGAGAACGATCGAAATAGTTTAAAATAGGTACACGGATGTTGTCTTTGGGATCTGAAGGTTTTTTAGACATCGAAGGACCCATATAAGGGTAGGAAAGTCATTTTATATTTGTAATTAAAGGGAAAAAAAGGATTAGGATTTTGGGAAGACTTTTAAGGGTTTGGGAAGGTGGATGACAATCCACCTTTTACATCCAAACAAGAGATTGGGAAAAAATAACCCCAGAGAAGAGAAAATAGGCAGAGAGGAAGGATCTTAAAGAGGAGATTCAAACCGAATTATAGACTTTCAATTCACAATCCACCAAGACGAGTAAATACTTGCTTTATATCCCATTTTCAACATGTAGTTAATTACTTTATTAGTATATATTAGAAATTTGGGATTTGATCATGAAAAATTAAATTTGAATATTGGATAAAGATACTTATTGATAAATGTTAATTGATCTTGAATAAATAGATAAATTAGGATTGATTATACTTGTGAATAGAGATAAAATTTTGGAATTCTTAATGAAGGGGGATGAACTTAGAAGAAAGATGAGATCTTTAATAATTAACTTGGTATAAGAATTTGAATCTTGAATATATGGGGGTTTCTATGTTAAATTCATATATATAGTGATGGGATTATGTTTTATGGATGATACATGTACAAAAATTCTTGGAATTTGGTTAGGAAGAACCTTATAAATGAAGTTGAGAGGTCGGGGTGAATCCCGTCAAAGAAAAGTGATTATGGTCCATTATCTGGAATCTTGTTCGAACCTCGTTCTCTGAAATCTCGTTTGAACCTCGTTTGAACCCCATTCGAAGGAGGTATCGATTTTTGTTCAAACGAGATGGGTTTTCTATTCGAACGACTCGTTGGTTTAGGTCGGGTTTGGTTCGTGGAAATGTTCCAGTATTTTTATGAACTCAAGTGAGTATATTGGAGTTTATCCAATTGAGTGGAGATTTAATTGAAAATAGTTTTGTATCGCTATTTATTAGTGGGAATTTATTAATCAATTAGGGTGCCCAGATAAGGGACTAGTTAAGTAAATAAATCGGGAAGTTTGGATGAATTTCGGGATTTGGATGAACCGTGCGCGGTGGGATATGCGTACTAGTTAGTAGTTATTATGTATACCTATTAAAGGGACGTTTTTATATATATATATGAATGAGTGTATGCTACTTGTTTATTAAACATACCTACTCGGTAGTGCTATTGGAGGAGGCTGCGCGTAGTGGACAATCCACCCTAGCGTTGATCAACGGGTGTTGGATTGATTCCCCAGATCATAGTACCGTTGCATATCCACTATCCTCATATGAGGATAGGTGTTGGTTTGAGTCCGGTTGGGTGCGATGTGGTATGGACGTGATCCCAGGGCATATGTCTATGACCGCCTTCATTGTATGTGTTTTCGTTTGGGATCGATAATGGATCGACGATGAGATTTCCAACCTGGTGGCTTGGTGTGAAGTGTGACGCTTGGAGTTGGATAGCACATGAGGAATGTATCCACGACATCCAAGGCTGGGGATATGGTTATACTTATATAGTGAGAGATATATATGTATGCTTATGTGGTATTATGTGAATATCTTTATAGCACGGACGTAGCGAGGTATGTTTATCACGTGATTATTTAATTATAGCAAGTGTGTCGCTAAAATATTATTTTACATGAATACCTTGTGAAGGTAGTTGGACTTATATAATAGGGAGTATTAGTGGAGTTGGGCTTAAATAGAAGTGGTGTATCCTAGTTAGACCGAGTAGTTTAATTAGGATAAATAAAATTAACACATTAATGTGCGCACCGTAGTTGATAGGTGAGGTTTATCAAGTGAGTGGGATTGATTAATCTTAAAAGCAATACACTGCGGTTTTAAACGATTTAAAAAAATTATTTACTTGCGAAAATATTTTCTACTCTACGGGATTTGACCCCCAAGTTTTTATCTTTCCTTGTTTTCCTCTTTATACCTCAGGTGCGCAGCAGCAGCAGTCGGGACAGTAAGGATAGATCTGTTCTTACCAGAAGTAGCTATGGATACCTTATTAGATGTTTCAGTTGTTTCTGCTATAGATATGATCTGTTATCTCCCATTTACTGCTAGGCGTGTTGCCCTTAGATAATAGTAGTTATCTTACTGCAGAATTTTATATTTTGTCATACTTGTACTACCTTATTGAGTTATTATTCAGTTTACATTGTGGATGTTATTTGGTGATCGGTGGTTTATTCGGTTCTTCCTTATTATTTATTTATGCATAATGTTGGTTCAGTTTATTGCGATTGCATGGATTATTCTTATTCTTTATGTTGTGTTATTATTGCGACAATTATCATGAGAATGATCCATACTGAGATTCTTGATATATTTTGGTGTAGGATTGTCCACCTGGTATTATAATAGGCGAGTTATCATAGTTGGTATTAGAGCATTAAGCTTTAGTTTCATTGGGATCTGTGCGGACTTACTACGTTATCAACATTATATTTTATTTGATGTAGAGCCCTATATCTAGGATTGTTATTTATTATTGCGCATTTACGTTCTCCTGGTATTATTTATGATTGAAGTGAATCTCATACCATTTCGGTTTGGTTTCAGATGCTAAAAAATAGGATGACTAGTTCACGTCGTTAGGAGAGTCACATGTGAGGAGGCTCAGTCGGAGTCGCATGCCACGTAGGGGACGGTGATCGCGGTAGAGGTTACCACCAATGTTGCACAGATAGCTAATACCGCGATGGCTGTCTTATCACAACATTTTTCCCAGACGCAACCACAGCAGCCAGTGGGACCAGTGGTTCACTTAGTGCCATCCGTTTAGGAGAGAGTCAGAGAGGCCTTTCAGAAGGGTCATCCTCAATAGTTCCAGGGCAATGTGGATGTGGTTACCACTAGCCAATGGAAGAAAGACATCCAGAGGCATCTACGCATGGTTGAGTGCAATAACACTCAAAACAGATATTGGCCATTTTTAAGCTAGTGGAAATAGTACTTCAGTGCGGGGAGTGGTCACCACAATAGATGAGAGAGATGTTATGGACATACATGAGTTCTTTATGCGATTCGACCATGAGTACTTTCCTTCAACAGTTCAGACAGAGATGATGAGGAAATTCCTTTAACCTTTAGAAGGAGGACCGAACTGTGGATGAATATGAAGAGGAGTTCATGCGCCTAGAAAACTTTGTTCCAGACAAGGTAAAAATAGAGGAAAATAAGGTCCTTAAGTTTACTAATGTTCTCCCTTGGAGGATTCGTAAGCACTTGTTGGGGAACCAATGTTATGTACCTACACTGAGGTCATAAATATCGCAATGATCCACTGTCAGGATCATTGCTTCCACCTAAGGGGAGTAAAAAGGTCTGAAAAGTTTATCCAGTAGGGCAAGATCGGGGGTAGTGGTACCAACAGGGCTCCACAACAGTAAAAGATACAGAATGAGCGAGATTCCCAGGAGGGAGATTCTGCTAAGAGGTTCAGGCGGGGTAATGACAACTTCAGGCAGGGCCATATGGGCTATCAATACACCCCTCAGGGCCAGAAGGGCTGAGGTTATCAAGGCTAGTAGGGCCAAAGGAAGGGGAAGCCTTGTCAGGGCCATAAGTAGGCAAATTTTACTTAGAGATGCTTCTCATGTGGGGGATAGGTCCATATGCAACGTGCGTGCCCAAACATGGCTAGGGTTCAGGAACAGGGTGCCCAACAGGGGAAACAGGTGTAGCAGCTTCCAACCCCACCGTCAGTTCCAGCATTGTCGCCTCTGTAGGGGCAGGGACAATTTGGGCGTATGTATTATCTTCGAGGATCGATTTCACCCCTAGCGCCACAAGCAATTGAGGGTATGTTTCTTATCCATCGACACATGGGGCGGGTTTTATTTGACACAGGAGCGCCACACATATTTGTCAGCACTAAGTTTTCACGTGCGAAGGGTTTTGTGAATTTATCTACGGATATTATCATGACTATATATTCACCTTTGGGTGGTGGGACTCCCATTCATTCCATATGCAAGGGGGAGGATTTAGACATGGGAAGGTTATGCAAGGTAGCGGATCTGCTCGTGTTAGACTTGGATGAGTATGATGTTATTTTGGGTATGGACTGGTTGGTGAAATACAGAATGATGGTGGACTGTTATAGGAGGACTATCATATTCACTATACTAGGACATGACATGTTTTTTATAGCGAGAGGGTCGAGCACGCACTTGTATTATATCGAGGAAGAGAGATTGAGTTTGCGATCGACTTAGCATCGGAGACTAGGCCGATAGCGCGAGCGTCGTATCGTATGGCTCCTTTAGAGATACAGGAGCCACGAGATCAAATTCAGCATTGTTGAGGCAGTGTTTTATCCGCAGGAGTACTTCATCTTGGGGTGCCCCAATTTTATTATAACAACCCACATTTTCATTTTATTAAAAATTTAAAGTTAAATTAATTATGTGCCGAAATGATATTTTTTTAGACAACAAATAAAATGATAAATTTTAACCAAATGAATTACTGGATAGACATTTTTTTTATACACGTGCCAAATATTATACATATTTAAAGTAGATTTTACGATACCCATTTACATTAAAATAAAGAAATCCAAATATTAGTTTGTTGTTAAATAAAAAAAACATTGTTTATTGTTGAATTAAAAACATTACTTAAGGGGTATAATGTCTAGTTCCTAGAGTTTAAACTTAGATTGATAAAAATAAAAATATCGCAAACCCTTAAACCGCCCCTCCTAGTTTTAATACCTGTTACAATTAAAAAAATATGAAAAAGAAACAAATACCTTTAAACCGCATATTTTTTGTTTTTTTTGTCCATATGTGTTTGGATCAAAACAAAAAAATAATAAAGAAAAAAAAACACTGAACCGAATTTCATTGTTATAAATACCCAAGTGAGTTTTATTAGAACTCATCTCCTCTCGTAAAGCTACGAATAGGTGTTAGAGAAAAAAAAGGCCCATTGATCATTTTTCTTCACACCCCACAAACACGGAGAGCCATTAAATACAACTCGTACCGAGCCAGACAAAAATCATTGGAATTATGGTAGGTGATTCTATTTCACTATCATACCTTCACCTTATGTCTTTGACATTACTGTATTATTTATATCACTTTGTGATAGCCCCGTTCATATTCTAATTTGTGAACTCTTTTGTAGTTCAACTTTACCGTGAATATTGATTCTATTATTATCTCCTTTAAACTCAAGCCAGCTCAACCCCGACAGCCTACGATTTCAGTAAACCCACTGATTTCAGCAAATTATCTGGATTGAAGTACACCCCTGCATCTGCTTAAATAATGATTTAAACTATTTTACCTTGTTGTTGTATACCCGTGCATGTTATTAAAGCCTTATTTTAGTTATTATACCTGATTTGCTGCTTAGCCTGCCATTTTATGACCATTATGAGTGAAACGCCTGGCAGTATACTTACGATCAAGTGGTTAGACCCCAATATACCCACGGATGTTTTAATTAGCCTGTAGGACTCCGATGTTGAGTGTCTAGTTTTTTATTTGCTACACTTGTATGAGTGTCACTTTAGCTGAGTGTGCCAAGCTATTTATTATTTTCCCAGTTATTGGGGATTGTCTGTCTAAATGTATTATATGCTTTAGGCAATATGGTAAGGTATAACTATGGATTTGCATCTCCTATAAATGATAATTTATAGGTTATCCTATTATAGTCTGAACCCTTGTTTATAATTCGATAAACACCATATCCAGTTATAATCACCGTGCAATTCTTTTATATATCGTAGACTTTAGTATACCCTGTTTAGTTCTATGGATATTTCATATTGTTTCAGATTACTATACACTATTTTATATTTCGCCCATTTCAATCCTAGTTATGCTATTTGAACAGATTCCCATGTATACATTGTTATAGAACTAGAATTATCAACTGGGCAAAGTTTTACTTATTCTACTACTTCTAGTTAATTACATAAGTACCAATACGTCATGATCAATAGTTTCGGCTAAACATGTATAAAGCAAGGGAATGGTATTAATTAGAGGATATTAATACTGATCAGTTGTTAGTTAGAAAATGAGGTATGTACTTAGCATTGTTTAGTTGAGAGTTTGGGTTATAACACCGTGATTTAGCAAGACAGTCTCAGCTTTTGAAAGAAATATTAGTTTTACCTATGGTTTAGTAATTATCAGGTTAACCCTAACACTCAAAAAATCAGGATGTGACAGTTTACTATCAGAGCTCAACCGGGTAAGTAGCCGATGTGGGATGCAAGTTGAGCATTAGTATTAAGTGAGTGATTCAGATCATAATGATCATGAGGATAAGATGTTTAGATTGGAGTAAGGAAATCGATCTTGAAATTACATGTGAGATACTAAGATTTTGATTAGGAAAAGGTATTGGAAAGTATCAATGATAATTGATATTTGCAAGATATGTATTTGGGGATTATGAGAATAAGTTTTTGAAATACAATTGGGAGATATGTAAGTAAGTTTCGATATTTAGAGTTTACGTAAGCGGATGAATCATTAAGAATTTGGGGGTTATTAACTATGTGATTTAGGCTTTAGAGTCATACTAAAAAGGTTATCTTAGGATGGGATTGTATACAATATACTCCATAAGTTTGTACGTACAACCCTGCTATTTTGTCTGCACTATTCAATTGATATTCCCCCTGAAAATTAATTACTTCTTTTGGAATTCTAAATACTTTCATATTTGAAAGTTATCACACCTTTCTATTGAACTTTTATTATTAGCTTTAGTATTGTACTCTTACTATACTGTGTACTATTCCCCTTATATTACAAGAAAAATTACTTGTGTTAGAATGGAACCTATTTAAGATTAGATAAGAAACTATTTGAAGAGTTCATTAATGAACACTGGGAATTCTCTAGAAGGAAGTTGAAGACATTAGAAACATTATGATTAACTGTTCTACTCTTTATAACGTAATGGTGTTACTTACTGGATCCTATCTCATTATTACAATTTTCCCAAATCCTACACAAGCCTGGTTACAAATTTCGATTATTTAACCAATACTATATGCCTCACAACCACTGTTAAAATATATTCCTAGCTTACTATGATTCAGGATGTTATTGAAAATCAGTATCACTGGAAACCCTATGGGTTCCGTAATGAAATATAATTTTTACCCTAAACAACTAAATTAGTTATAATCAGATGAAACCTCGTCTCATACGTATACATGACCTGGATGTTTCAGATGTATTTTTCTTATAAATGATTTTTCTAAATAAACCTTAACCTGGAAACCCCGATAATCTTGTTAATAAAGCATATGGCTTTTTATCCCGACAGGTGAGTGATAAAATGAATAATTCCCCTCGTCTTTTTAAGTGGGAAGAAATATGAATAAATCATGTGAATAAAAACAGCCCGTGTTAATGATTTTTCATAAATTACCAAGGCGACCTAAGTTTTATATGAAATAGTAGTTGGTTACTTAAAGCAACCAGAGTGTTAGGACACACCCTCCAATATCTGAGACCCTTTGTCCCAGATGACATGTTCCTTTCCTTATTAAGTTAATATTAATTTTCATAAAATAATTCCATCTTAACAGTAAACCCATCTATAGACATTTACCTAAACCTTATGTTTTAATTATGTATATATCCAATGACCATATCCGATAAATTACTTTCGATAACGAGTATTTCAATTACATTATAATAAAATTTACATTAGCTGGCTCCGTATTCAGTGTAGTTCAATTTGTTTCAATACATGTACGATCCTTTAACAAATATTTGAATAAACGACCAATTAAATTTAGAAATCATCGCTACTAATATTTACAAGGTATCTCGGAATGATTATTCAGACATAGTACCCTTGTGAACATTTAGAATTCGAAAGCATTGATGGGTTAGGAATAAACGTCAATTGAAACCTTCGGCATTTGAAATTGTTACACATTTCATTATCAGTAGTGGACCGTAACCATCCAGATTAAGATAACCATCGATTTAGATTTCGTTATATCTACTTACGTTCACCCTATTATTAGTGCCTCAGATATCTAATTAGCCATATTTAAGATTATTTTTTAATTTCATATTTATGCTACCTCTTGGATTAATGTAGAAGATCCTAATCTTTTAGTGGACGGTGAGTAATTCCAAGTACCTTCAGGTCACCCAAGTTAAAATACATCTTCACCCGATAGGATTCGATTTGGATACAAAAATAATGAGTGAAATATTCAAGGATTACATATTCAAGTTAGACAACCATTCAGAAAGGTAAACGTTATAGCCAACACCTTAAGCCGTAACCCAACTGGAAAACTTAATAACCCGATTTCCTAGGATGCTGCTACTACCATTGAGTAATATAATATTTAGCTCACCCCGCTCTTCTTAAATATACACCAATACAGTTACTTATCCGAACTTGAGGAAGAAAATCTTAAAACCACAGACTCCAATATCCTTTTATGATGAAACAATAAAACCAGAATAAAGACTAACCAAACGATAGGGAAACCAACCTACGAATTAGAGATAGCCTACATGAATCAAATGAATTATCGCTTCGATATCACGATAAGATCATAGTTCTGGACTCATGATCCATCCAGAATCACAGGAGCATATCATGCAGAGAAGGAATAACATTAGTGGTCAATAGAAGAATGATATTAATAGCTTTTGAGGAAATATCGTACTTATCAACAAGTCAAAATAGGAAACCAGTGTCCTAATGAACTCTGTTAACTTCTTTCGGCCCCGAAACAAATTGGGATCGTATCACAATGATTTTTATTTGTGGAATGCTTCATAAGTCTCGAGGATACAAGTCAGTTTGAATGATAGTAGAACGATTCATCAAATTTTCCCTTTTCTTCCAATAAAAACCATTAGATTCTATCCAAAGGCCTGGTATAAGGATTTATAGTACTATGACTAATGGGAACAATCCATTAGCTCATGGCATAGAAACAAAAGAGTACCAAGAAACTCGGATTACATTAAATTTTGGGATAAGAACATACTATTTTAGATGATATAAACCAACCCAAGGGATCTACCTTGATTGTATAAGTCAGTTATAGTAGGCCCAGGTGTTAGTGACTACGACTTCAAATACATCAGTATATATATATATATATATATATATATATATACAAGAACATACTATTTTAGATGATACAAACCAACCCAAGGGATCTACCTTGATTGTATAACTCAGTTATAGTAGGCCCAAGTGTTAGTGACTACGACTTCAAATACATCAATATATATATATATATATATATATATATATATGAGTTGATAACAGAACACTCTTATAAGCATATTCCCAACAATAGTATTCTTATACTGAACGATATAGATATTAATGATTTTATTTCCATTGTTCTACAAATTATATTTAAGGAAACTCTTTTTGGTCTCAGTAAGTGCACCTTAAATTACATAAATACCATCCATCTATGAGATCTAAATTATCTAAATTCATAGGATATATCTAGAGTAGTCAGTATACCTTAAAAGAATCCTTTTGTCTTGCATGACTACTGTAGATCTCTGGAGAGTATTTATACACTATTAGACATCATACTCATAGTAACCTCTAGCAAATTCTTATAAATATGAGAACCAATAATATCAATAGACCTACTTAAATTGCTCAACCATTATCAGACATTTCCTTATGTACCAACTATTAACTTCATAGAAATCAAATTATATTAATACGTTAGTCTAATGTTCAGGAAGTTAAGTACACCTTATGTCAAAAATCAAAATACATTCTTCCTCAGTATGTGAAATTTTAAGTAAACCGCTCTTGGAAGTATGAAATATAATAAATAACCAATATATTTTTCCAATGACTCGGCAAGTGATTTCCTAAACATTGCGAACCAATCTAGTACTTCCTTAATTTGTTCTCTATCAATGGAAAAGCTAGTGGAAGGAACAAACATAAAGTACGGTATCATAAGAATACGAGTTGGAATTATTATATTAGACTTGATAGTTAGATGCTAAAAGAGATTCGATTTAGTTACTGTAATAAATATTTTGTCATCAAACGTTGCTCACATTTACTATAATTAGCAAGGTCTGAAAGTCACTAAAAATTCTAAGCCATTTTTAGCATACTTTTAACTTAATATTTCTCAATTTCAAGGACAATTGCCTTTATCACTTATTACTTTCACCACATGACTCCTATAATTAGTAAACCTTCAACCAAGCTTAACGAATTATTTGAGAAAGTATTTATTCCACCTTAAGAATTACCAAATTTGATTGTGAACACGAAATCTAAAACACTTCAATTATATGTCAACAATCGAAAATTTAATCAAATGATTATTATGAATGCATATCCTTAGCCTAGAATATGAGATTTATTTCGATTAATTATTAGAATCTTAAAATTTTATTTACGTTTTAGTTACCATTAACATCGCTTTGGTCAAATTTGGGAAGCCAACCTTTAAACCTTCGAGTGAAAACTGCTGAACCTCAACCTGTACTTCCAAATAACTATAATGTAAATAGATATACAATAACATTGTTACGAAACCCATGATTTAACTTATAATATCCTCTGACCCGCACCCATTCGTATAGCATGACGAAATGCATCGTGTGAAATGAACTTCAAGTAACTAGACCATATATGAACCATGTCACCAAAACCCCTGTATCAATACACAATACATGCGAAGCTTGTAAAAATGACGAATAATTATCTGAAACCCTTTTTGTTTATATTCCTGATTATTTCGTTATTCTTTATACGGTTGTGCATACGCAACTAATCACGAAAGGACTAACCCTGGTAAATTATAAACTTTTAAACCTATCCTTCCAAATATACTTCATACCCTTGACTATATAAGCATTACGAGACCCTGAAACTTTAAGAATATAGAATTTTCGAGGACATTTTTTTTAGGTAGGTAAATTGTAACAACCCACATTTTTATTTTTATTAAAAATGTAGAGTTGAATCACTTATGTGTCAAAATGACGTTTTTCAGTCGATAAATAAAATAATGAATTTTAACCAAATAAATTACCGAATAGACAATTTTGATACATTTTCCAAATATTATACATATTTAAAGTCAATTTTTTTATACCAATTTACATTGAAATAAAGTGATCCAAATATTAGTTTGTTGTTAAATTAAAAACATAGTTTGTTGTTAAACTTAAACAACCCATCCTAGTTTTAATACATGTTATGATTAAAAAAATAAAGAAAAAACTTTAAACCTCCCCTTTTTAATTTTTTTGTCCATACCTGTTAAGATCAAAACAAAAAAATAATAAAGAAAAACAAAACACTGAACCAACTTTCATTGTTATAAAGACCCAGGTGAGTTTTATTAAAACCCATCTCCCCTCATAAAGCGACGAACAGGTGTTAGAGAAAAAAAAGACACATAAATACTTTTTCTTCACACCCCACAAACAACGAGAGACATAAAATACAACTCTTACCAAGCCAGACAAAAATCATCAAAATTATGGGAGGTGATTCTATTTCACTGTTATACCTTGAGCTTATGTCTTTGACATTATTGTGTTGTTTATGTCACTGTGTGATAACCCCGAAATCATATTCTCAATTATGAATTCTTTTGTAATTCAACTTTACGGTGAATATTGATTCTATCATTATCTCCTTTAAACTCAAGGCAGTCCAACCCTGACAGCCCGCGATTTCAGTAAATCCACTGATTTCAGGAAATTATTCGAATTGCAGTACACCCCTGCATCCTATTAAACAACAATTTAAATTATTTTACCTTATTGCAGTATACCCCTGCATGCTATTAAATCCCGATTTCTGTTATTATACTTGACTTGCAGCTTAGTCTGCCATTTTACGACCATTATTAGTGAAACCCCTTGTAGTATACCTTATGATTTAGGGATTAGACCCAGGTATACCCACGATTTTTCTAATTGGCCTGTAGGATTCCAATGTTGAGTGCTTAGTTTTTTATTTTTCTACATACATATGAGTGTCACTATAGCTAAGTGTGTCAAGCTATTTATTATTTTCCCAATTATTTAGAATTGCCTGTCCAAATATATTATTTTATTAAGAATATATCGTAACGGTATGACTATGCATTTGCAACCCCTACAAACGATAATTTATGGGTTATCTTGTTATAATCTGAACCCTTATTTATAAGTCAATAAATACCATATCCAGTTATAATGACCATACAACTCTTTTTTATATCGCAGACTTCAATATACCCTATTTAGTTATGTGGATATTTCATGTTGTTTCATATTACTATGCACTATTTTATATTTCGAGCATTTGAAACCCAATTATGCTATTTAAGTAGATTCCCATATATACATTGTTATAGTACTAGAATTATCTACTGGGTAAAGTTTTGGTTATTCTTTTGCTTCCAGTTATTTACACAGGTACCTATAGGTGATGATCGCCTGTTCCAGCTAGACTTGTATGAAGCGAAGGAAATGGTATTGTTTATAGTATTGTGATACTAAGAAGTTGTTAGTCAGAAATGAGTTATGTACTTAGCATTGTTTAGTTAAGATTTTGGGTTATAACGTTGTGATTTTTCCAGACAGTCTTAGCTTTTGAAAGAAATATTAGTTTTACTTATGGTTTAATAATTATCATTTAAACCTCGCACTCGAAAAATTGGAATGTAATATCTGTTTGGGAAAAAGAATGATGGATCTTTAAAATTATTTATCGATTATAGGGAGTTGAATATGGTTAAGATTTGGAACAAGTATCCGCTGTCACGTATCGATGACTTGTTCAATCAACTGAGAGGAGAAGCCTAATTCTCTAAGATTGATTTGAGATCAGGGTAACATCAGTTACACATCAGGGAGGAGGATGTCCCTAAGAGCGTATTTTTTACGAGGTACGGGTCTTATAGGTTTAGGGTTATGCCTTTTGGGCCGACCAATGCGTTAGTAATTTTCATGGATATCTTCAATAGGGTGTTCGTGGATTTTTTTTATCAGTTTGTCATTGTGTTCATAAATGACATCTTTATTTATTCTTGGACAGAGGGAAAGCACACATAGCAATTGCGTACAGTTCTTCAGACTTTGTGGGACCACAAGTTGTATGCCAAGTTTGACAAATATTGATTCTGGTCATGAAAGGTGCAGTTCTTGGGTCACACTGTATTTGAGAGAGGGATTTTAATTAATTTGAGTAAGGTATCAGTGATGAGGGAGTGGAGACAGCCCATAACACTGTAGAAGGTGCATAGTTTTCTGTGGTTTGCATGGTACTACCATTGATTCATCAGAGGATTTTTTAAGATTACGGGTTCTTTAACAAATTTAATTTGTAAGGGAGTACATTTTGTGCGGAATGACCATTGTCAACTAGCTTTCGATGCGCTAAAGGATAAGTTGACTTCAGAGTCAATACTCGCATTGCCTATGGGAGGAGTGGAGTCCCTTATTTTTTACCGATGTGTCCCTACACGAACTTGGGGGAGTTTTACAGTAGGAGGAGTGGGTCATAGCTTATATATCTCACAATTCTAATCCCCATGAGAATAACTATCCCATTCGTGACTTAGAGTTAGCAACAGTCATTTTTCCATGAAGGTTTGGGCACTATCTACTAGGAGAAAAGTTTTGGCTCTTCATAGACTACTCAATCAGTTCAGAGGGTTCAATTGGAGGTTGATTGTTCCATATGATGAGGAGCTATGACGCGCAGTTCTGCAGAAGGCGCATGGATTAAAATTTTCAGTACATCCTGAAAGGGATAAGATATGTAAGAGGGTAGTATGACTGGGGTCTGGTAAGCTACTGAATCGGGTGAGGCGTCACCCACTCCAATGGACTCTGCCTTCAAGTTCTTCAAGGTCTCAAGAACAACTGGGTATGAAAAGCTTCCACTTCAGGTAAAAATAGAGTAATATCTATGAATATCCTCCTACAAATATGAAAATTCACAAATAACAAAGTTAAATTGGAGAAGAAAGATCTCCTGAGAATGATGGTTGTCAAGGTGGGAGTGAAGAAACAAGCACACATCACTTAGAGAGAGCAGTGAGAGAATACTAGGTGGTCTGGTGATAATTTGGTAGAGTAACGGTGCTATTGAGTTATTTTCTCACATCCTATGACCTTGCTCAGGGGTCCTATTTATATTTGGGCACTAGGACTGAGCTAACACTTTTGGCGCCAAAAATGAGATGGAAACTTAGAGGGACAAGGTCTGCAACGTACCTTTTTTCCCTACTAGGTCTGCAGCTGCCCGTCCCCTCTGATAGACGACGCCTGGTGCAAATCAAAGTCAAAAGCAAATGTGTCCTCTAATGGAGATAAAATTTATGATTTGTCAAATATCTTTTAAAACGGTAACTTCTTTTGCAAACTTTGTAAACTTAAGAGAGGAGGCCTCGAGAACCACCTCCTCTAAAGCTATTAATATTGGTGTGTGTGTGGGTGTGGGAGGGGGGGGGGGTTGAGGACCCCTCTCCTCTAAAATACTTTTTCTTGAGAGGGTCCTTGAGGATCCTCTCTTCTAAAAGTTCATTTCTTGTGAGCAGCCCTTTGGTTGATCAATTCACTTATGACTAAGTGTGAGCTGTGTGAGTCCTAGGGTCTTTCTACTAGTATTATCTTAATCCTAAAGTGCTAAGTGGTTGAGCTTGCTCAACAAATCTTCTTCCTCAGTTGCCAAGCCAAAACTTCCAAGAGATCCCAACTGGCCTATTTAAGCCATGCCTGCTCAACTAGGCTACTTGTATAAGAAACCAAGTGTTAGTACCTTTGTTCTTTGTAAAAATGACTTTTTATGATGAGGGGGTTGCTCATGGTAGCTACTCCCTCATCCTGGCCTATTTTCTAGAAATCGAGGGAGAGGACCTTGAGGGTTACACGTTCAATATTTTCTGGAAGCTGAGAGGGAAGACCTTAAGGGTTC
Organism: Sambucus nigra; assembly: GCA_949130495.1. Classification (NCBI taxonomy): domain Eukaryota; kingdom Viridiplantae; phylum Streptophyta; class Magnoliopsida; order Dipsacales; family Adoxaceae; genus Sambucus; species Sambucus nigra. Next base: position 383,717,964 of record OX422224.1, read on the forward strand.
CTCACCCAATAGTTTGTTGTAGTCGAGGGAGATTGGGGTTCCACATCCCATGTATTTTCTTGCGATTGAGGGAGCTCGGGAGTTCCGAGTCCCATATATTTTCTTATAGTTGAGGGACCCTGGGGGTTCCGCGTCCCATATATTTTCTTACAGTTGAGGGACCTCCGGGGTTCTGCGTCCCATATATTTTCTTGCAGTTGAGGGACCTCGGGTGTTCTGCGTCCCATATATTTTCTTGCAGTTGAAGGACCCTGGGGTTCCGCATCCCATATATTTTCTTGCAGTTGAGGGACCCTGGGGGTTCCGCTTTCCATATCTTTTCTTGCTAACTTGGGCAGTGGGAGCCCCTCTAGGTGGGCTCACTCACTATTAGCTATTTTAGAATAGCAGAATAACACCCCTCTACATTAGTCCCCTCATACAAAAATCTTTATATTTGGTAGACCAAATGATTTTGTACGAAATGATCACTTCATATGGGAATATGAAAAGTTTCATGCCATCACATCATTACACTCTTTGATTTGGAGTGACTGAGGGGTTCCTAGTGGTGGATTTCCTCATCCTTAGTCATTCTCTTTTCAGCATTGCTTTTGGGCAGAGGGTCCACTCGAGGTGAGTCCCCTCTCCCTAACTCATCTTTACCTCATTTTCAGTTTATACAATGAGGGGGATCCATTGGGGGCTAAACCCTCTCATTTCTATGTCTGTTTTGGGCAGATGGGTGACTTATCTTGGACTCCCTCTCCCTGGGTTTTCCTCTTTGTATTTGCCTTTGGCAAAGGGGTCACTTAAAGTGAACTCCCTCTCCATTAACTATTCGTGCCTTTGATTATAGCTGAGGGGTCACTCGTGGTGGATCCCCTCACCACCAGCTGTTTTGTAACATTGCTCTTGGTAGAGGGGGCACTCGTGGTGGACTCCCTCGGTATAAACTATTGCTTGTTGTAATCTTGACCGAGGGGCCATTTGTGGTGGACTCCCTCATCCTCAAACTATTACTTGTGTTGGTCTTGGCAAAAGGGCCACTCGAAGTGGACCCCCTCGCCATATGTTATTTCTTGTATTGATCTTGGCAGAGGGTACAATTCGTGGTGGACCCCTCGCCCTGAGTCATTTTCTGTAACATCACATTTGGGAAGGGGGGCCACTCAAGGTGTATCCCCTCGCCCTAGGTTATTTTCTCTCAATCTTGCAATCTTGGGCAGGTGGAGCCACTCTAAGTGGATCCCCATGCTCCAGGTTATTTCATTCTTTGTTCAGTTGCTTGAGGACTTCTCAATATTAGCCCCCTCGTGCAGAAGCGTCTTGCAGTGTCGAGAGACTTATGCACGAAATATCATAATTAAGATTTCACTCTTTGTTCACTTGCTTGAGGACTTCTCAATATTTCCCCCCTCGTGCAGAAGTGTCTTGTAGTGTCGAGAGACTTGTGCACGAAATATCATAATCAAGATTTCACTCTTTGTTCACTAGCTTGAGGACTTCTCAACATTAGCCCCCGTCAAGCAGAAAATAGGTTAATAGTATGAGCGCTCCTATCCCTTTGGAGCCTTTGGTACTAAACTGTCGTACCTTTTATTTAACCTTGGCAGTTACTCAATACTTTGAGCGATCCTATGCCCTTGGAGCCTGAGGTACTAAATTGTCATACCTTTTATTTATACTCGATAGTTGCTCAATACTGTGAGCGTTCCTATGACCTTGGAGCCTGAGGTACTAAAATGTCGTACCTTTTAATTATACTTGGTACTTGCTCAATACTGTGAGCGCTCCCATGCCCTTGGAGTCCGAGGTACTAAATTTTCGTACCTTTTATTTATATTTGGCACTTTCTCAATACTATGAGCGCTCTTATGGCCTTGGAGATTAAGGCACTAAACTGTCGTACCCTTTATTTATAGTTGGCACTTGCTCGATACTGTGAGAGCTCCTATGCCCTTGGAGCCTAAGGTACTAAACTGTCATACCTTTTATTTATACTTGCACATGCTTAATACTGTGAGTTGCTTTATTTTTTGTGAGAACTTCAAGATTGTACTGCCCCGTATTCTGAGGGGTACTTGCATATGAGCAAGTTATCATTTCAGATTCGTCCCCCTTCTAACTGTGGGGTACTTACATATGAGTTGAGCAAGTTAAAATTTGGAAGCTACCCCTCTAACTGTGGGGTATTTGCATATAGCTGAGCAAGTTAAAATTTTGAAGTTACGCCTCTAACTGCGAGATACTTGCATATAACTGAGCAAGTTAAAATTTTTAAGCTACACCTCTAATTGCGGGGTACTTGCATATGAGCTGATCAAGTTATTATTTCTGAAGATGCCCCTCTAACTGTGGGGTACTTGCATATAACTGAGCAAGTTATTACTTCTGAAGCTGCCCCTCTAACTCCGAGGTACTTGCATAGAACTGAGCAAATTAAAATTTTGAAGTTGCCCCTTTAACTGTGGGGTACTTGAATATAACTGAGCAAGTTAAAATTTGTAAGTTGCCCCTCTAGTTGTGGGGTACTTGCATATAACTGAGCAAGTTAAAATTTTGAAGTTTCCCCTCTAACTGCGGGTACTTGTATAGAAGTGAAAAAGTTAAAATTATTAAGTCTCCCCTCTAACTGTGGGGTACTTGCGTGAGATACGAGCGAGTTAAAATTTCTAAGTTGTCCCTTCTAACCGTGGGATACTTGCATATAAGCCGATCAAGCTATTATTATGAAGCTACCCCTTTAAGTGCAGGGTACTTGTATATGAGCTGAGCAAGTTATTATTTATGAAGTTGCCCCTCTTAACTGTGGGGTACTTGCCCTACGCCTATTCTTTTAGGATTTTTTTTTAAATCACAACTTAAGGGAGGGGGCGTCCCCTCAACATTCTTTTAATATTTTTTTATTCAAAAATAACTTAGAGGGATGGGTGAGCTCCCCCTCGATTTTTTTCTCAACATTTGAACCAAAACATAACTTTGGGGGGGGGGGGGGGGGGGGGAGCCCCCTCAACAGTTTTTTTAATTCAAGCATAACTTAGAGGGAGGGGTGAGCCCCTCTTGACATTTTTTTTCAACATTTGAACTAAAACATAACTGGGGGGGTGAGCCCCCTCAACATTTTTTTAATTTTTTTTTTATTGAAGCATAACTTAGAGGGAGGGGTGAACCCCCCTCAATATTTTTTTTCCAACATTTACATTTGAACCAAACATAACTTAGAGGGGGGGGGGGGGGGGGGGGTTGAGCCCCCTCAACATTTTTTTTCATTTTTTTGATTCAAGCATAACTTAGAGGGAGGGGTGAGCCCCCCTCGACATTTTTTCCAACATTTACATTTGAACCAAAAAATAACTCAGAGGGGGGGGGGGGGGATCCCCCTCAACACATTTTTTTAATTTTTTAATTCAAGCATAAGTTACAGGGAGGGGCGAGCCCCCTCGACATTTTTTTCAACATTTGAACCAAACCATAACGGTGAGGGGTGGTGATCCCCCTCAACATTTTTTTTTTCATTTTTTGATTCAAGTATAACTTAGAGGGAGGGATAAGCCCTCTCGACATTTTTTTTCAACATTTGAACCAAAACATAACTTAGAGGGGGGGGGGGGGGTTGATCCCCCTCAACATTTTTTTCACTTTTTGATTCAAGTATAACTTAGATGGAGGGATGAGCCCCCCTCAATACTTTTTTTTCAACATTTGAATCAAAACATAACTTAGAGGGGGGGGAGCCCCCTCAACTTTTTTTTTAATTTTTTGATTCAAGCATAACTTAGAGGTAGGGGTGAGCCCGCCTCGACATTTTTTTTCATTTTTTTAAAAATGAGCAATACCCTATAGACTCTTATCACTATTTAATGTGATAAACTTTCTGATTTTTTCGAGTGAGTTCCTCTACCTTTTGTAGAGCTCAACTACATATTTATGCTACTTGAATTTTTTATACTGTTTGAACACAGATATTCCTCATTTTGGGTTCCTCGCACACTTACTTTTTTAAACCCCTGCTATTTATTTTTTTACTTCAAAATTGTATTGCGAGAAGACACATCTGTTGGGTTCCTTGTCATGGGTTTTCTCATTTTTAGAAGCGATTGAAATTGTTTGGCGTTCTGTGAAAAAACCCTCTCACCCCCTTCTTTTTGAACATTTCCTTTTTTCCATCTAATAGTTAAACATACTCCTTATAATATGATAAATGAGAAAGAGGCAAGATGAGATATGCTTGTCTAATCCTTTGGTTTACGAAATTTGTGGTCAAATATTGATTTAGATGGAATTACTTTCAATTCCATGCTAGTCGGTGTGATGGATATGGGAACAAAAGGGTCTTGTTCGCTCCACATTATGGCAGACGAGATCTTTACCGGTGCTATGGCCGGCCATTTTGGTCGCCTCAAATCAAACCCCCTCCGATGAATTTTTGAGGAGATGGGGGTTACGGTTCAAAAAATTCTAGGACAAGCGAGAGGTTTGAAGTTTGGAGTTACGATACACTTTTTCTTCGTGGTTTATTTCCTTTCCTCTTCTCTCGGTTATCTCTGAAGAACATAGGACACATGATCCGTGTTAACTACTCGCATTTTGTTTGTTTTTGTTTTGTATGTTCTAGTGACTGGAGTTTGGCTGTAAGCTTTCATGATTTCTCTTCTTTTTTTATTTTCTTTTAACTTTTTTAGTTTCCTCTTTTTGTTCAGTTACTGTTAAGAACGAGGAACAACATGTCAGATTTTGGTGGTTGATGAACGACCACGCGAAATTTTTGTGATTACCTCAGTTTTAATTTGTGAAATCAAGTCAGAATTTGATATTTGATTTTAATCAATCAAGTTCGGAGACGGCGTTTCTAATTTTTAGTAGCAGCCATTTGGGAACGAGATTTCTGTTGCCAACCAATTTAGGGGTTCCTCGTGCTATTTGAGGGGTTCCTCGTGCTGTGAACTCTGAGGGGTTCCTCGTGTTGTGAATGTTAGCCGTTTGGGAACTATAAAGCTAATTAACTACTTGAGGGGTTCCTCGTGCTGTGTACACGATTGGCGACTAAGGTAGATGTTGAAAAAGTGTGTTAATTGCTCCTATGAGCATAGGTAAAAGTTTTACTTTTGAGAAAATCTCATGGCGACATGTTCCATAAGAGCGATATTTGTTTGTATATTGGATTGATGTGACAGTTGTAAAAGCTGATTCTGAATTTTCTCGTTATTAACTTGTGTATAGTTTTCAGTAGTATCATTATTTGTAATTCACTTATCAATAAGTCTACTAAATTTTCAAGAGATAAATCTTTTCAATTATACATAATTAATATTTACACGTAATTATGTATGAAGAGAGATCAGAAGTTGGTCTTAAAATCACACCAATTTACAGTATTAGTAATGGGCCTAAATGTAGACAAGAACACTAATGTGCACGGACTGGCTAGCGTTGAATGAATTTTCTGTCAAAATCATACTCTATTGGATTTTCCAGTTCATATCTAATGTGATATGACCGCAATACGTGTAGATAGAATTATTTTGCATGAAACAAACAATAAAGATGTTTAAATTCTAATAATGACTATCTCTGCATTAAATGTTACGGAGGAACACATGTTACTTTTTTTTTGAAAAAGTAAACCCGGACAGGGGGATAATACTTTGTTGATGATGATATAACAACCTCAGCTTCTTGAACACAAATCTTTTAGTTGAAATCAGCACAACTACAATCCCCTAAAAGGGAAATTATATTCACTAAGCAAAATCATCTATCATTTTTTTGTAGATGTCTTATTTGATTTTTTTTATCTTATCAATTATAAGATAATAAATAAGCTTTTTGTGGTACTTTATATGTACTTTCTCATGAGAGACTAATATAGTAAACTTTATTCTATCATATTATCCTATTTATTTTCACATGTGTAAAAGCTATCATTAATTCAAAGGTCTTTTACGGAATATGTTAATTAGCAAGCTACCATCTATCTATTTCCTTATATAAGAGGAAGAAATTACAATATATTAGCTTTATAGCATATTTGCTTGAACAACTAGCTTCAATATGAGATGTTTATAAAATTAAAATAAAAGCTAGTAAGAGATGTATTTATCAAAAGTAAAAGTAGAATAGTTTACTTTCCTGGGTCAGCTCATTGAGAACTACTCATTCAGCATCCATATTCAAAAAGTGAGTAGAGTCTCCTCTAAGATGTCTTTCAGGGTAAATCCTTCACCTCCACTTTCGTTACAAGAGGGTTACTCGGCCACTATTTTTTTTGTCGGAGCCACCTTTGGCACCGCTACTCTCTCCCGTGGGAATCGTCACCGGTGCAACTATTTGCTCTGACACCGTCTTCCGCAACGAAGCCACCTCTACTGTTGCTGGTGTTGCCGCGGTTGAACCTTTAGAGGGGGTTGCTCCTATCAATGGAGCAACTGTTACTACACTAGTCTGTCCTCCTTGAGGAGCAGGTGCTCTAGCTCTGGTCATTATCACCTCCTCTTCGATGGTTTGATCACTTTGAGATCCGTTCCCAGGCGGAGTGTCTTCAAAGACCAGCTGCCTAGAAACGTTAAAACCTTATTTATCCATGAAAGTGAGAATGCCTCCTCAGCTGAGTCACCAAATATAACAGGATAGTGTGACTAGGGTCTGGTAAGATACTGAATCAGGTGAGGTGTGACCCGCTCCAATGGAGTCTACCTTCAAGGTCTCAAGAGTAGCTAGGTATGAAAGGCTTCCACTCCTGGTAAAAATGGAGTAATATCTTTGAACCTCCTCCTGCAAATATGAAACTTCACAAATAACAATGTCAACTTGGAGAAGAAGGAACTCCTGAGAATGATGGCTGTCAATGTGGGAGTGAAGAAACAAGCACTCAACACTTAGAGAGAGAGCATGGAGAGAATACTAGCTGGTCTGGTGATAATTTGGCAGAGTAACGGTGCTGTTGAGTTATTTTCTCATATCCTATGACCTTTCCCAGGGGTCCTATTTATACTTGGGCACTAGGACTAAGCTGATACTTTTGGCACCAAAAATGAGAGGGAAACTTAGAGGGACAAGGTCTGCAACGTACCTTTTGTCCCTACTGGGTCTGTAGCCGCCTGTCCCCTCTAACAGACGTCACCTGGTGCAAATCAAAGTAAAAATCAAATGTGTCCTCTAATGGAGACAAAATCTCTGATTTGGTAAATATCTTTTAGAACGATAACTTCTTGTACAAACTTTTTAAACTCGGGAGAGGAGGCCTCGAGGACCACCTCCTCTAAAACTGTTATTATTGAGGGGGGACTTGAGGACCCCTCTCCTCTAAAATCATTTTTTATTGAGAGGGGCCTTGAGGAGTCTCTCTTATAAAAGTCACTTTTGTAAAAGTTAATTTCTTGTGAGCAACCCTTTGGTTGCTCAATTCACTTGTAACTAAGTGTGAGCTGTGTGAGGTCTTGAGTGACTCCTAGGGTCTTTCTACTAGTATTATCTTAATCCTAAAGTGCTAAGTGGTCGAGCTTGTTCAACAAACCTTGTTCCTCATCCACCAAGAAAAAACTCCCATGAGATCCCAACTGGCCTATTTGAGCCCTGCCTGCTTAACTAGGCTACTTGTACAAGAAAGCAAGTGTTAGAACTTTTGTTCTTTGAAAGAATGACTTTTCATGGTGAGGGGGTTGTTTATGGTAGCTACTCCCTCATCTTGGCCTGTTTTATAGAAGCTGTGGGGGGGGGGGGGGGGGGGGGAGGACCTTGAGGGTTCCATGTTCAATATTTTCTGGAAGCTGAGGGGGAAGACCTTAAGGGTTCCTCACCCAATATTTTGTTGCAGTTGAGGGACCCTAGGGGTTCCGTGTCCCATATATTTTCTTTCAGTTTAGGGACCCTGGGAGTTCCGCGTCCCATATATTTTCCTGTAGTTAAGGGACCCTGGGGTTCCGTATCCCATATATTTTCTTGCAGTTGAGGGACCCTGGGGTTTCGTGTCCCCTATATTTTCTTGCTAACTTGGGCAGTGCGAGCCCCTCTAAGTGAGCTCACTCACCCTTGGCTTTTTTAGAATAGCAAATGGACACCCCTCTACAAGATGCACCCGGATATAAGGCGACAATATTTACGGGTCGTGATAAAGCAGGACATAGCAGAGTTTTTCTTCAGGTACACCACTTGTCAAATGGTGAAAGTCGATCCTTAGAGACCAACCGAGGTTCTACAATCGTTAGAGATTTCAGTGTGGAAATGGGAGAGTATTTCGATGGATTTCATCACAGGGTTATCGATGTTACAGCGGAGTCATGATTTCATCTGGGTCATTGTGGATCTATTGGCTGAGGTGGGCTTGCCAGTTTGGGTGGATTACACGACGGGACAATATGCGCAGTTGTTTATAGCGGAGAGAATGAGATTGCATGGGGTGCCTTTCAATATTATTTTGGATCGGGATAAGATTTTTGTACCCCATTTCTGGAAGATCTTTCAGGTAGTGATGGGGATATAGTTGCTTTTGAGCACATTCTGTCACCCCCAAACCGATGGGCAGACATAAACGGGTGAATCAAATGTTAATGGATTTGTTGAGGATATGTATTTTTTATTTTTAGGGTGTAACACGCTGTATTTTTTGGAATATTTAAATTACATGAGTACTCGTAATTTAATTAATTTGAGAAAATCTATCTCTCGACTGGGGGGTAGGCCTGGTATCTTCTGGAATACATCCGAATACTCACGAACAACTGGAATCGAATCCAGGGAAATCATAATCTCCTTAGAGGTATCCTCCTCTATGTAATACAAATGGGTGGAAGATCCTCCCTCTGGGCGAGGCATCGACAACAATAACATCTCCTGTCCCGGAATGGCAAAGATAATACTCCTACTGAAATAATCCGTCATGGCTCTGTACGCGGTGATCCAATCCATGCCAATAATGACATCGTGCTCATGCATATCTAGAACTAGCATGCCATCTGTAGGTAAAATCAAGCTACTAATCTCTATACCTACTACCCGACATATAAAGAAAATCAAAGACCCATTCCCCAGTGGTGAGTCTATGCATGTCACTGTGCTCTCTGTAATGACTAATAACCCTAAGTCCCGTGAAAAATGAGTAGCTATAAAACAGTGTGATGACCCTGTATAATATAAAACTCGACCCATAGTGCCATGTATAGGAAATTTACCCTCGATCGTAGGTGGTGCCTGAGGTGCTGCTTCCTGGTGGACGTTATAGACACGTCCATACTGTAATTGCCCCTGCTGAATTGGGGCTGCTAGGATGGCTGATAGAGCTGGCATCTGGGCTGGCACTGGGAGGGCGGCTGGAAAGAGTGGCCTCTACGGATCATTACGGGCACCCTGCTGCTATGGGGCCCTATACCCCTCTGGGCAATCCTGATGCTTATGGCCATTCTTGCCACATCCAAAACATCTTCCCTTAAAGTTTCCTCCCCTCTGCCCTTGCTGACCACGACCCTGTTGGCCATTAACACCCCGCCACTAGCCCTGCTAAAACATTGTTGGCCCTGATGGCCGTGCTACTGACGGTGTTGGCCCTGCTGACTAGACTGGTCCTGTCTAAATCCCCCAAATCACTGCTTTGAATCACCTGATCGGAATCTCTTGGCAGGGTCCCCCTGATGAGAACTCTACTCATTGTGATGGGTCTGCCCTTGGGCTATGGGTACCCCACCAGTACTACTGCCCCCTGTCCTGCCCTGCTGGCTGGACTCCCCTGCTCGTTTTCTCCCCTGATGATGGAAGCGGTGATCCTGATAGTGCAACAAAGCAGCACTGAGTACGTCAGTGTAAGTACCCAACGATAGATTGCCTATGAGGTCCTGATGAATCCTCCATGCCAATCCATCTAAAAACAACAGTATCTTTTCTCCTCAGTGGGTGCCTCATCCGACACTATAGTGAGAATTCTAGTGAATTCCTCCTCGTATTCAGCAACGGTCATACTCTCCTGCTTGAGATTCAGTAACCTCCACCTCATCTCTGTCTGAAGGGCGGATGGAAAGTAGTTACGGTCAAACCGCACCCAGAACGAATGAATCAAAATGTTATCCCTCTTCTCTAAAGTGGTGGTGGACTCCCACCACTGCAAAGCTTCCCCCATTAGCTTGAAGGAAGTCAGTAGCTGTCTCTGCACGTCAGTGCACTCATATATGCGCAGATGCCTCTGGATATCCTTCTTCCATTGGCTGACGACTACGACGTCCGAGCTACTCGAGAACTCCGGGGGATGCGCCTTTTGAAAGGCATCCCTGACCCCCTCCCATGCAGTGGGAAGCTGTGCTGGTACTGGCACCACTGCCTGAACCTGGGGTGGAGCCTACTGCACCACCGCTAATGCGACATTCACCGCCTGAGCAATAATGACTGCTACTTCAGTTGCATTCATCATTCCCTGAGCTGGAGCTGCTGGCTGCTTAGGCTGGGGATTCCTGTTTGTGGTGCGCATCTCAGAGGCATCTGAAACGAGAAGGAAGTTTATTAGTCTACAGTTATTATCAAATCTCAAATAGCTGAAGACGTAAGTATAAACACAAGAATACAATCGTCCTATAAATAGGGCTCTACATCAAAGACGCTAAGCTAGAAACGAAATAAGCCGTACAGATCCTAAAGGACACTAGAACCTGATGCTCTGATATCACCTGTGACACTCCGCCTAATTAAATACTGGGTGATCAGTCCTTTATTAAATTAAAAATTAAGGTGAACGGTTGGCTCATTCTTAGCATCACTGTTACAAAATAAGTTTCCAATTTAAACACCCTAAATAATTAAGCTAAGTGTCAAAATAATTTAAAGTCTTATTTTTATTTTATTAAATTCCAATATGAAAACCTTTTTAATAAACAACAAGTTTAGTAATCACATAAATACTAAGGATGACTATTAACACACAAAGAGTATTGAATACTAGAAATGTAAATAAACATAAATCTCTGACAAATCCAAACAGAATAGGAAAACGGGTGACACATGCCCTAACTAAGAATAACTAAAAGAAGAACATAATTAATGAAGAGGTCGTCTAAAGTAAGGGCCTGCAACTCCCACATAAGCTGCAGCACGTCCGTCCAAAGAATTTATGCATGACCCCCTGTGGCTGGGCACCTGTAATACATACATATATATACAAGAGAAAGAGAAATAACAGGAAACGGGTCGGAACCCGAGTGTAAAACAGTTTTAAAAATAGTTTAGCAAGTATTTAAAATGCTTACCGGCTAATGTGACAACCATATTAGTATGCGACACTCTCTTGAGAATTCTTACCTCTCATCTAGTGTGCACGCCTACTGTACTACTAAACTCATAAGTCTATCTAACTTATTTTTCCAGAAAGTTTTATCCCGAGAAGTAAAAAGTTTATGATATTTAGTTTAAACAAAATCAACCTCTTCAAGATTTCTTACGTTACTTGGAACAACTCAGTACCGTTACAAAGTTCCCGAATAATTATTATAAAGTTGGAGCATTTATTCATTACTCAACTACTTATACGCACAGTAGAAAGTTTCCATATGTAAGTATATATATATTAATCACTCATATAATATATATACTATCGGCACCCTACATAAAATCTATGGTGCTGGCATACTCTGCTATCAAGTCCCCGTATCACTTGTACTAAGAGAAATACTAGTTCGGAATCACTCTCGAACTGTATTAACACAATACACACAAAATGGAGGCGAAGCATAGTTTCAAATCACTAAGAGGTCAGCACATACCCTTCACGTCTCTTAAGACCATCTGACTATCATTATCAGATAGCCTGTACCAAGGAATCCTGTGTTCTAGGGTACAAGTCAATATCCCCCATAAAGGTCCCATCGAGATCATATTGTCTCGGTGCGACAACCTCAGTAATAGCAAGTAGCGCGGGTATGATTATTCACAAATATAATACTTAATATATGTACACAGTCACACGGTCATATATATATATATATATATATATTCACAATTTTCAAATTAGGTTCTCCCACGACCCATAATTATTATTATCCGTTCTTAGCACAATTTTACTCAATTATTTCGCATAACAGATTCATTTCTTTTAGTCTCACTTATAATTTATTTCATACTTACTTCTCATTTCTCAAAGTATTCCTTCTTACTAAAATATAATTTCAGTCGGTACGCCCTCTCTAACCTTCTGGTCTAAGTCTTTCACGAGTCTTTATATCCTTTAGTGAATGTACGCAATATTTCCAACGTTAACCCAAAATTTTGTCCCAAATTAAATTTCACTCAACAGAGTCTACTTAGACCCTACTGGTCCTCTTCATGACCCATTATACTACGTAAATGATTGTTGATACCAAAATTAATATGCTGATGTGGACGAATAAGATGAAGACACGTGTCAATCTACGTGGCACAATAGCAGCGAGGAAGATCATTTCCCGACCAACCATGCTTCTTTCCGAGCAACGAGAACACACCGAGGAACTCTATCACACCGAGGATCTCTATCGCATCGAGGAACTCTAACGCACCGAGGTACTCTAATGTTCCGAGGAACTCCTGATCAGCGAACAGCTATGGCGGTCCGAGCTGCATCTCGGTCGTATCATTAATTGCCAGATAATCAACAGCTCAGATATTCATTGAATGCTTATATTCTTGGCACGCACTCTGCATTAAATGTATTACCCTTTCATATGTATGTCATTTAATGTATCGAACCTTTCATGTACAGCCTCAAGGCTATAAATACCTTGTATCATCCTCATTCAAAGGGGACCGGAATTTCTTGAGAGAACTTGTAATCAAGAATTCCACAAACACTCAGCAATAACATAACAGTGGACGTAGGCTTTATTTATCATTAATTTCCAGATAATCAACAGCTCAGATATTCATTGAATGCTTATATTCTTGGCACGCACTCTGCATTAAATGTATTACCCTTTCATATGTATGTCATTTAATGTATCGAACCTTTCATGTACAGCCTCAAGGCTATAAATACCTTGTATCATCCTCATTCAAAGGGGACCGGAATTTCTTGAGAGAACTTGTAATCAAGAATTCCACAAACACTCAGCAATAACATAACAGTGGACGTAGGATTTATTCCTAGCCGAACCACTTTAAAAATCTCTGTCTTATTTATTTATCTGTGATTAAAAAAATTGGAGCGATCTAGTTTTTTACATCAACAGATTGGCGCCGTCTGTGGGAAACGACTGTTATTATCGTTTTTCATAAAAATCATTTATCACCAATGGCAGATAATCCAGAATCCAGTAATCGAAATGTTGGAAATACTGGAAATCTTCCAAATCCATCTGCATCCCCAGATCTGGCCGGAATTATGACGAATCTGGCTCAAGGACAAACCGCCATGCAAGAATCTATGAGGCAACTCATTCAAACTCTTCAGGGCGGTGCACCTACCTATTCAGGGCAAAGGAGTGATCATAGGCAATCGCAATCTAGACGTACCGGGTCATATCGCAATGAAGAGTCTAATGATTCTTCTTATCAACCTGGGCGAACTTCATCGATACGGGCTACGGATACAGATCAACGTATCACTCTTTCTCCGGAAAGAACTAGCGCTTTGGAAAGATTAAGCAGGGTGTCTCCTTTCAGTCGATTAGGACCAAGGAGGAACATGAGTCCATCTAGGGCTCCATCAAGAAGTTTTCGACCACCACCAGGTTTGAGAGAAGGATCTGCACAATCGCGACCAATTACTCGTCGAGATAAATCTCAGGAAGCTACGTCAGAGCAATCAGTTGCTCGGACTAAGCGGCCCGAGGAAGGGAATGAAGCATGGAAAGGTTCCATTCAACGGTTGGAAGATTGATTGGGAGAAATGGCTAAGGCAAGGAACCCCTTACAGAGAACTTTTGTTCAAGGAACACCTTTTGTGCAAGCCATTGTGGATTTCCCTACACCGTCAAAATTCAAAGCACCCGTAGTGACCCCCAAGTACGATGGAAAGACAGATCCCGTACTTCATATAGAACAATACCAAGCTGCTGCAGATATCTACGCTGTCCCTGACGAGATGAGGTGTAGAGCATTCTCAGGAACTCTTACCGGATCTGCACAGATATGGTACAATAATCTTCCTCGGGGTAAGATTTCAACCTTTGTTCAATTAGCCGAATTGTTTATTGGCAATTTTTGTTTTGGAGCAAAACCGGTAAAGCGAGTAGCACACTTGCTAAGTGTTAGACAAAAATCAGGTGAAAGTACTAGAGATTACATAACTCGTTTCAATAACGAGAAGTTGGAAGTCATAGATTATGAAGAAAAGACAGCAATCACTGCTCTGATGAGTGGTCTGCTGCCTAACAAGCTGTACTACACTTTGGCCAAAGATCCACCTAAAAATATGTCGGAGTTGATGGCAAAGGCGGCCAAAATCATGAATGCCGAGGAGGCTATGGCTGCGAAGAAGAATATGGACAAAGAAGTTAAAGTTGAGGTCGACAATTCTAAGAAGAAAGATCAGAAAGGTAATGGTGGTGATAAACATTCCAGGAATAACAGGATGAAGTTGGAAGTCCTAAAGAAGTATGATAATTATACTCCATTGAAAATGGGTATTAATCATGTTTTGGAAGAAATCAGGAATAACGAGGAAATCAAGTGGCCAGAGAAACTGAAGACAAATCCCGACCTAAGGAATAAAGACAAATATTGCGAGTTTCACAAAGATCATGGCCATATGACCAAAAATTGTATAGCCCTTCAGAACGAGATTGAAACACTCATCCGAAGAGGAAAATTATCAAAGTATGTAGATCGCAGAGGTGAAAGGAAGAATGATGATAGAACTAGAGAGAGATCTAGATCTCCTCGTCGTGCAGAGGATAAAAAGAAGAGGGACCATGAAGAGGATCCAGATGATGACCCCGATCTTCCCAAGAAACCGAGGAAACCTGAACGAGAGGTATTTTCCATACGTTTTGGATCACTTGATTGTAATGTTATTACAGGAGGAGATGCAGGAGGAGGAGACCTTACTGCAGAAAGAAAAGCTTACCTCGGAGAGGCTCAAGCTTGTTCATACATTCAGCGAATAAACCTGGTCGAGGATGATCGTCCGAGGAAGGTAAACAAAGAGAAACTAGTGATTGGTTTTTCAAAAAACGACCTGGCAGGTGTTCTTTACCCTCATGATGATCCTTTGGTGATCAAAATGAGGATGAAGGATGTGATCATTTCAAGGGTGTTAGTAGACAATGGTAGTTCGGCAGACATCATGTACTATTCATGCTTTGATAGCTTGAATTTAAAATTATCTCAATTGGAACCTTATCACAGACCCCTTCTGGGTTTTGCTGGCGAGAAAGTTTTTCCACTTGGGACGATCAAGTTGGATATACTCATTGGAACTTGGCCTGCTTGTCGAACAGAAAGAATACGCTTCTTTGTGATGGATAAGAATGTGCAGTCCGCCTACAACATCATCATGGGAAGAGTTGGATTGAAGAAGTTCGAAGCAGTTCCATCTACAGTACATCAATGTTTGAAATTCCCAACGAATTTTGGAGTAGGAATTATGAAAGGTGATCAAAAAGTAGCTCGGGAATGCTATTATTCGTCTGCCGAGCAAGAAGAACTTGAAGAATCAAGGAAAAAGACTACTACTTACCAAGTGGAGGAAGGCACAGAAATTGAAACTCTTGACCCTAGGGATGAAACTCAACTCGTAAAAGGACAGGTTGTGGAATCTACAGAAATTGTTATCCTAGACGACGAGCATCCTGAACGAGTAACTCAGATAGGATCGTCGTTGGATGTTTCAATAAAACAAGAGTTGATAACTTTTTTGAGAAGCAGGAAGAATACTTTTGCTTGGAGTCATGAAGACATGCCAGGTATAGATCCAAACTTTTTATGTCATGAGCTCAACGTGAATAAGGAGATCAAGCCTGTGAAGCAAAGAAGAAGAGTGTTTAGTCCCGAGAAGAACCAGGCCATACAAGAGGAGGTCGAGAAACTCCAGAAAGCCCAATTCATTGAAGATGTGAAATATCCAGATTGGTTGGCAAATGTGGTGATGGTAAAGAAGAAGAACAACAAATGGAGAATGTGTGTTGATTTTACTGATCTCAACAAGGCATGTCCAAAAGATCACTTTCCATTGCCCAGAATTGATCAACTAGTGGATGCTACCTCGGGATACGAGCTACTCAGCTTCATGGATGCTTATTCTGGCTACAACCAGATCAAAATGAAACCTGAAGACAGGGAAAGTACTTATTTTATTACCCCAAGGGGAACTTATTGTTATAATGTTATGCCTTTTGGTTTAAAAAATGCAGGTGCAACATATCAGCGGTTGATGAACAAGGTTTTTACCGAACAAATCATCCGCAATATGGAGGTCTATGTCGACGACATGCTCACCAAAAGCAAGAGAGCTGCAGATCATTTGGTTGACTTGAGTCAAACTTTTGATCAACTGGATAAATACCAGATGAAGCTCAACCCGACGAAGTGTACCTTTGGAGTACGAGAAGGAATGTTCCTCGGATACATCGTCAACCAGCGAGGTATTGAGGCAAATCCAGAAAAGATCAAGGCTCTTTTAGGGCTGCGATCTCCGACGACGAAGAAAGAAGTGCAGAGTCTTACCGGACGGGTTGCAGCACTCAACAGATTTATATCCCGAGCAACTGATAAATGCCTCCCATTCTTCAAAACACTGCGAAAAAGTTTTGAGTGGACTGATGAATGTGAGAAAGCCTTTCAAGATTTGAAGAAGTATTTGGGAGCCCCACCATTATTGTCTAGGCCAATAACTGGAGAGACGCTGTACTTGTATTTGGCAGTATCAGAAAATACAGTTAGCTCGGCATTGATCAGATTGGAGAATGGAATCCAGAAGCCAATTTATTACACAAGCAAGGCCTTCCGAGGTGCGGAAATCAGATACCCAAAGCTGGAAAAATTGGCACTGGCATTAATTGAAGCAAGTAGAAGAATGAGGCCATACTTCCAGGCCCATACCATCATTGTGTATACCGACATGCCGTTAAGACAAGCCCTTCACAAGCCAGAAAAATCAGGAAAATTGATGTACTGGGCAATAGAGCTCGGTGAATATGATATTGTGTATGAACCCAGATCATCATTGAAAGGGCAAGCCGTGGCAGATTTTATAGCAGAATTCACATACCCTGATACCCCCGAGGAGCAAAAGGTGCTTGCTGACCTACCTGTGGACGATACAGGATCAACAGACACAGATCCAGACCAACCAAGGTTGGTAAAAGGACTTGTGGATGTAGAAAAATCATCATATTCAAACCCCGACCAACTCCGGTTGGTAGAAGGGCGCGAACAAACGACCAACGAGGAACGAAAGATACCCGGGGATGATGAAAGAAAGCAGATGATATTTCACCGAGGAACTCTAACAGATAAGAAATTTGAAGACGAGTTACTTACATGGAGATTATATGTAGATGGATCATCTTGCACGGCTGGTTGTGGAGCAGGGATTGTTTTAAACTCTCCAGACGATATTGACATGGAGTATGCTTTGAGATTCCAATTCAAAGCTTCCAATAATGAGGCTGAATATGAGGCTATGATAGAAGGTTTTCATTTGGCGAAAGTTATGGAGGCACGACAAGTAATTGTTTTCAGTGATTCTCAATTAATTGTGAATCAGATGATGGGAATATATGCAGTGAAGGGAGAGTTAATGGTGAAGTACCATGCAAAAGTGATGGAGTTATTAACAGAATTTGATGCTATTCAATTGGTAAGGATACCGAGAATGGAGAATGCTAGAGCAGACGCATTGGCCCGACTAGCGTCAGCTACGCGCACCGAGCTGCGAAGAACAATACCAATTGAAGTATTAGAAAGTCGGAGCATAGAAGAAGATCTGACGGTGAAGATTATTACCCTTGATTTAGGACCGTCTTGGATGGATCCTATCAGAGCATACATTAAAGAAGGAGAATTGCCGGAGGACAAACTAGCTGCCAAGAAATTGAAGTATAAAGTTGCTCGGTATGTGTTAACTAATGGTGTGTTGTACAGACGAGGAATTATGGCAGGTTTGCAGAGATGTGTGCATCCATCGGAAGTCAAAGAATTGATTGAAGAAATTCATGAAGGATCTTGTGGAGCTCATGTAGCAGGTCGGACACTTTTGCAAAGGGTCATGACACAGGGATACTATTGGCCGACGATGAGGGCTGATTGTATAACCTATGCTAAGAAGTGTGACAAATGACAACGTTTTTCCTCCATCCGAAGAACTCCACAGGCATTGTTGACACCAATAACATCACCTTGGCCATTTGCCATGTGGGGAATTGATCTGGTTGGACCACTGCCAACGACCCGAGGAAGGTTCAAGTATCTCGTCGTGGCAGTAGACTATTTTACTAAGTGGGTGGAAGCTGAACCACTAATTGATATGACGTACGAGAAGGTGTATCAGTTCATATGGAAGAATATCATTTGTCGATATGGTCTCCCCCATGCTTTCATCACAGACCATGGAACGCAATTTAATAATGAAGAATTTGCTGCCTATTGTCATCAGTCAAACGTCTTGAAGTTTCATTCAGCACCAGGCCATCCTCAAAGCAATGGACAGACTGAAGTGACGAACAGAACATTACTAAATGGATTGAAGAAGAGGTTAAGTGAGGCTAAAGCAAATTGGATTAATGAGCTACAGTCAGTTTTGTGGGCTTACCGAACAACTCCCCGAGCAGCAACAGGAGAATCACCATATATGCTAGCATTTGGAAGTGAGGCTGTGATACCTGCCGAGTTGGGCCTACCAACACACAGGGTGTTAAATTTCAATTCTCCGATCAGTGATCTGATGAGAAGGATGGATTTGGATATGCTCGAGGAAGTCAGAGAAGAAGCAGCCATTAGGAATGTTGCTTATCAACAACGAACAACTCTGTTTTACAACAAAAGGGTAAAGAAATGTGATCTAAAAGAGGGGGATTATGTGCTAAAGAAGGTCATTCAGAAGCAGAATAAACTGGAAGCAAACTGGCATGGACCTTACCGAGTTACAGAGGTTGTTCGACCAGGAACTTACAGAATAGCAACTCTAGAAGGAGAGGAATTTAAGAACGCATGGAATGCTGAACACCTGCGCAAGTATTATCAATGATGTCAAATGTAAAGCATTTCTTTCATTATGAATAAAACGAGGATGTTTCGCCATTTTCTTTCTGGTTGAAAATTTTTCGGGGAATACTAGTGTAATACACTACACAACAAATGTGCTATAAGTAGCCAACCACAGCTCTACGGAGCAAAAGTGCTATAAGTAGCCAACCACAGCTCTACGGAGCAAAAGTGCTATAAGTAGCCAACCTCAGCTCTACGGAGCAAAAGTGCTATAAGTAGCCAACCTCCTTTGGTTAGGAGGACAGCTCTACGGAGCAAAAGTGCTATAAGTAGCCAGCCTCCTTTGGTTAGGAGGACATGCTCTAAGGAGCAAAAGTGCTATAAGTAGCCAACCTCCTTTGGTTAGGAGGACATGCTCTAAGGAGCCAAAAAATGCTCTAAGGAGCCAAAAGCTTTAAGGAGCCAGAAACTGTACACCAGCATGATCAACTACGGTTGGTAAGATAAAAATATACTCTCATATTACAACTTATGTTGGTCGGGAGGTAATATTATTACAATGAGTTCTTTGAAGAACAAAATGTTCAAAAAATACACCAAGTATAGTTAGTCGGGGATAAAAACCCAATAACTGTAGTTGGTCGGCGAGGACAAATTATTGATCTTAGTTGGTCGGACGCAATTTTATAATTAAACCAAGTATAGCTGGTCGAGGATAAAAAACCCATCAGCTGTAATTGGTCGACAAACATTATTCACCCACCTTGGTTGGTTGGAAACAGTTTGAACATTTTTACTCATTACTTTATTATTAAGTGATCGAGAAACATTACTAATACTTGTAACTTTTTATTAAGTTGCTTATTGAACAATAATATTGTTATCTTTTTAACAGATACATAGATACATATGTACAAATATAAAGGTGTTTGATAAACACAAGACTAACAAAATTGGCAAACAGAAAATGAAAATCTTTTCATTAATCTAGAATAAATTACAAGTTACAAGAAGGTACTAAATTGTTACATGGATATTACTATTCTATTGGTTTTTTGCCCTGTGCTTTAGAAACAGGTTCCTCGCCGGCAGGAGGGTCTTCTAGGCAAAGGGGAGAATTGATGAAATTAACATCTCTGAGCATTCTGACGTTCATAACAGATGGTGTATCCAAAAGATGCTCAGGACGAGATAATTCAACTTGGGAGTGAAGGTTATAATCACCAAGGTATTTTGAAATTAGACTGCGAGGAATGGAACGAGCTGGGATCCATGCCATATCCAATTTGAAAGGTGGTACAGGCAAGTCTAATAATGATGGAGCATGATAGTCCCATAAAAAATGCCCTTGCTCCAACTTTAACACACCCAATGCATTTGACCATCCTTGCTTGTAACCTTCATTGTTAGCATGTTCAATGCGAGCATCCAGATGAATGAGAGCTTCATTGTATCCTGCCATCCAGAATTCCCTTGGCTGTTTATGGAATTGGAAGGTTAATCTATCCAATTGTTCATGAAGGCTTTTGGCAAAGAGATCCTTGTTATGCAAGGCAGATTTCGTCGATGCCAGCTGATCTTCCAGAGACAGATTTTTATTGGACATTTCAGTCAGAGCACGGTCTTTTACTTTCAACTGGAATGCTTGAGTTTCCAGAGTAGACTGAGTGCGAGCCTCTTCAACATTTTGGCTGAGGACTCTTCCTCGCCCCCGAGAACCTCTTCCTCGTCCCCGAGCAGTTCCAGAAATGGCAGATCTTCTTAAGTCCTCCAGCTCTTGCCTTAGCTTGGCATTTTCGACCTCTAAGAACGAGAAGCCTTCATCAGTAACTGGTATTAATGCAGTAGAAGATGAAGTAGCAGATTCATATTGGGCCAATTTTTTCTGTAAATTATTATTTTCTTGTTCCAGGATCTCGGCAATTTGTCTGCAGGCTTCAACTTCACCTTTTAGAGTTCTTTCCCTAATATCATATGCAGCGATGATCTTCTTATGGCCTGTTTCAGAAGAAAGTTGTTGGTATCTATTTTCATAATCTTTGTGTAACAAAGCCATTGATTCATTGTGCTGACCTTGGAGATCCTCTAAGGAACAATGCAGTTCTTCGATCAGGTCATAATAAGCGACATTGTTGGCCACAACTCGGTCGAGTAAATCTTTCAAGTACCGATAAGCCTCAATAGCCTGCTCTGAAGCACCATGACCAAGGATATCAGCAATTTCCGATGTAGTAAGGTTTGTATGACCAGCCTTATAGTATTGATGACATTGCTGCATCAGCTCGGTATCATGAGAAGAGATCAATTCCATTATAGCAACAAACTAAGGACGAGAAAAAGACAACAATCAACAAAAACAAGTTATCAACAACAGAGATGGGCAAAGATATGTTTTATTAGATCATCAAAAAGTTATATTGTTCGATTACAAGGAAATACAGAAATGCTACCGAACAACTTCACACCTTTTCCTTGTCTCCCAAGACTTTCTCGGGAGGCTGGGACGAGGAGCTCGGTTGCTCGGAGGTAACAACAGCTTGATCGGTAGGAATCTTATCGGGAGGAGGAAGCATGGAAGAAACGTCCTCGATGGCAGAGGGTTGAGAGGCAGAAACTTGATCGCCCATAGCCATAGAAGACTCATCTGAGGCAGGCTCATCTTCTTCTTCTTCCACAATTGGTGGAGGAGGACCAGGGAGATGCCGTTGGAATAGTTCAGAATCGTTTTGGACCTTTATCTCTTGCAGAGCAGCTACCCATCCATCATGGAAGTATTTCAACTCCCCATATTGAACTTGGGATGTCATTGCAGCTATCCCTCTCTCCCATCCTTTCTCCCAACCAACACTGAAATGTTTCTTGATTGCAACTTTTCTCCTCGACTTCTCCGAGGAGAGCTTCACCTCCAATTCCTCTTTCTTAACCTTGATATCTCGCAGAGTAGATAATTCTTCCTCTTCCTTTTTCAACTTATCATCAGAATCCTGATGTTTAACCTCCAAAACTTTAACTTTCTCCTCCAAGTTCTTGGAGGTTTCGGCCATTTTCTCCTTCTCAGCCTCAGCCACAGCCAACTTTTTCTCCCAAACAGTTTTCTCCTCGATGTACTGTTGGCGAGATTTCTTCACAGATTGGGCTAAACCCAACAAAGATCGTCAACATCGGACGAGGAACTGGAAGCTTTAATAACTTGATCTTTCTTCACGATGGTATTGAAGCAGTTCACCAGCTGAAAGATAAGAAAAACAATAAAGTCAACACAAATACAAGAATTCAAGAAAAAGAAAGACCAAAGGAGTGAGAAATTTACTGAAGAAAGATGACGAGCAGCTAGGGATGTCAGTGTATCCCTAGGAATTTTTTCATCAACCCCGAGAACCTCGGGTATAACTGAGCTCTTGGAAGAACTCAGAAGAATGACGTTTGAAACACTACTACCACCAGCGGGTAGAGAAGATGCAGTTCCAGCAAGATTAACTGAGGATGATTTCCTCAATCTCTTCAAAGGACGGTCGGCAACATCAACCAAGGAAGAAGTCTTGGTCGGAGAGATTGTAATTACATCGGCAGGAGCATTTTTCTTGCTCGGGGCCACTGGGGGCTTCTCGGCAGCTTTGGAGGATCCAGCATCTACTTTTTTAGTCCCTTCTGGGACATCAATTTTGCCTTTCTGGGCTCCAACAGCAGAAGAAATTTCACCAAATAGAGCAGGAGGAGATCTTTTCTTGCCCATTCTCTGAGATAGGGGGATATGAGAATCTGAAGATGAACTTTCTGGTGTTGAAGCTGGTTCAACAGGGCGAGCAGTATAAGAGGTTGTGTAACTCTTATACTGTAGTAAATATGAAGCAGATCTAATATGCTCGTCAGCAATGGTCTTATGCAAATTCCAGATAAGTTTCAAATGCTTGATATTCACTTCTGACTCTTTTGTAGTTTTTCTTTTGCTATCAACTGCAAATAAATACATAATGGAATATCAGTCATACATTTTGTCAAACATGATGAAAGCATAATTTCATAAGTAAAATAAAATGAAAAATAAACCTATCCCATTGCCGTATGGGGGGCATCTGGGACCGTTGTATACTTCATTCCCAGATAAAGGCGCATGTTGCCAATTTTTTATGACCAAACCATGCTCAAAATAATCCCTATTTGAGTCAGGGAGATTAACTACAAGAGCCCTATTCAAATACCTAGTTTTTAAATAATAAATATTATCTAGAACAGCCCATTTATAACAAAACATAATTTCAGGGATCCCAATACGAGTCCCATGAGTTAGATTTAATTTATGCACCCCGTTAATTATTCTCCACGAATTGGGGGCTATTTTTGCAGGAACAAGATCAAAATATTGACAAAACTCAAGACATAATGGGTTTGGTGGAAAGAAAAAACCGCATTCAACAACAAAAAGACTGGGGAACCAATGTCCCTCAGCCAATCGAAAGTAATCTAAAGGCTCAGAAAGAACCTCTAGAATTACCCACGAAGGAATGGAAAAATCAGAACGGAATTTCTCAATAGACTCCACAATATAAACCATATTGAAATAAAGAAATACAGAAGAAAGAAAGAAGATCTTACAGAAAGAAAGGAGGGGTGTTGACAACGAACGGAAACAAGGATGAACGTACAAGAGAAGAAGAGAATAGAAAGCTTGAATGCAGAAAATGGAAAACGTAGACGACGGTATGGTTACCAAAGAAGTTTAAATACTTTGCATTGGGAAGCGGCGAAAGAAATGATTACCAAAAAGAAACTACTAAACTTCCGGCGGCTAAAAGGACAAAATTTGCACGAAGATCGAAGCGCTTATAAAAAGGGCGAAAACTGCGAAATAAGAAGGAAATTTGAATACAATGTTCCTGAAACCCAGGAAGGACATTTAATATTGCCATATACCGAGAAAGAATGTTCCATACTCCTCAAAATTCAAAATATGAAGCATTGGGGGCTTCTGTTGATACCAAAATTAATATGCTGATGTGGACGAATAAGATGAAGACACGTGTCAATCTACGTGGCACAATAGCAGCGAGGAAGATCATTTCCCGACCAACCATGCTTCTTTCCGAGCAACGAGAACACACCGAGGAACTCTATCACACCGAGGATCTCTATCGCATCGAGGAACTCTAATGCACCGAGGTACTCTAATGTTCCGAGGAACTCCTGATCAGCGAACAGCTATGGCGGTCCGAGCTGCATCTCGGTCGTATCATTAATTGCCAGATAATCAACAGCTCAGATATTCATTGAATGCTTATATTCTTGGCACGCACTCTGCATTAAATGTATTACCCTTTCATATGTATGTCATTTAATGTATCGAACCTTTCATGTACAGCCTCAAGGCTATAAATACCTTGTATCATCCTCATTCAAAGGGGACCGGAATTTCTTGAGAGAACTTGTAATCAAGAATTCCACAAACACTCAGCAATAACATAACAGTGGACGTAGGCTTTATTCCTAGCCGAACCACTTTAAAAATCTCTGTCTTATTTATTTATCTGTGATTAAAAAAATTAGAGCGATCTAGTTTTTTACATCAACAATGATATTCAAGGGTTCCTATGTATTTTACACGGATTAAATAAAAAGAAGAAAAATATGTTGTTTTCCAGGAGGGGTCAATCGATCGAGGAAAGGGGTCGATCGATCGATCGATACTCTTGGGTCGATCGATCGATCAAGCAGTTATTCTGAATTCTACCATTGTTAACTACAGGTTTTCTTCTCCAACCTCAACCAAAACTCCATTACAGATCCCCAAATTCCCAAACAACATTACCACTGGTCATATATACCTATATACATGATTTCCTACGTGAAACATGTACAAATTGATCAAGGGTATTGAATTAATGGAGTAAAACATCATGATTATCAAGAACCCTGATTTTTTTATAAAACTACCATTCTTCTAATTCTTTTCCAGATTTCTTGCTTCTAAACCCATAAAATTTGGTGGGTAATCCTCTACATGTGATTGAGATTTTCAGAATATATCTATTTCCTCTAAAACATGTGATTTAATTCTCTAAATCATTAAATTCTTCCATGAAACACGTGTTTAACAAATATTATTCTATCATGGGTGTAACATTAACTAAAAGAAAAGCAAGATATATACTTGCCTGGGATTCTAATATCTGATTTGATGATGATGAGGATATGGCTGCGTTCCTCGTCTTACGATCTATGTTTTGGCGGTGATGGTGGTGCAATCGAATGGGTTCTTGGCCTTGGATTTCTTGGAAAGCTTCCTACCTTCTTCTCTAATGGCCGTTCTTATGTTTCTGTGATTGTTAACCCTAAATCTAACCTCTAATAGCTGATATGACTTAGGAAAATTCGTGGGTTTAATTACCCAAAAATACAAAATGACTATAGTACCCTCCCGGGATGCCAATTAGGCCTAAAAATGCCCCGAGACCCAAACTGAACCCCCGGGTACACTTTTCTGACTATCTTGACCCTTCCGGACACGTTAGCGCACTCGAAATGACCATATGGGCGACTTATAATTTATTCACTTTTATAATAATAATTTAGTCCCGACATGACACAGGCGCGTCCCAACTTAAATTTCCATAATTGCCATTTTATTCACTCGTGACAATTTTAATAAAATCAATCTTATATATTACTTTACTCATTTAGTAATATTCAATAAATTCTCAATAATTACTAACCCTCGTCACGCTAGTAAATATTTAAAATAAAATTCTGAATTAATATTAAATTAATTCTCAATTAAATTTAATAAATTCCCAAATTTAAAAGCCATAAAAGTACAGGGTATTATAGTAAATTGATAATAGATGATTCAAAATGGTGATTTCAAGTGCACGGATGGTCGGGGATGGGTTGAGACAAAATTAGGTACCAGGGAGTTGTAATCGGGTTCGGAGAACTTTTTAAGTTATACGGGACCCGTACGGGGGTATTTAGATCATTTTAATAGTATAACTTAACCTAAAAATGGGATTTGGCTTATATCAAGGGGTTTTAGATGAGTGAGGCAGCCAATGGATCATTTTAAATCACCTAAGCTTGTGAGAAGAGAGAAAAGTGACGTAAAATCAAAGGGGGTCAAGAAAGGCAACAGTTGGAAGGAATTTGAAGGGATTTCTGGGCTAGAATCATCACACAACAAAGGATTTAGACTCTTTTAACATTCATGGCAAGTGTTTAACTTGCTTTTGCATTTCATGTTGCGTTTTAGTTCATATCAAGATTGGGGAAAAAGAATTATGAACTTTTAAGATGGTAAATTGATGATAGGTGACTCAGATGGTGATTTCGAATGTACGAATGATTGGGGATGGATTAAAATAGTCATAGTTAGATACTCGGAGATTGTAATCGGGGTTCAGAGACTTTTTAAGCTATATGGGACCCGTACGGGGGTATTCAGGTCATTTTGTATTATAACTTAACCTAAAAATGGGATTAGGAGTATATAAAGGGGTTTTAGATGAGTGACTCAGCCAATGGATCATTCTAAATCATCTTAGCTTGAGAGAATAGACAAGGGTGAAGGAAAATCAAAGGGAAGATCAAAAAAGGCAAGAGTTAGGGAGGAATTTGAAGGGATTTGAGGGCTAGGATCATCACACAACAAAAGCTTCAAGCTCTTCTCATATTGTAAGGCAAGTGTTTATCTTGTTTTGGTATTATATGATACGTTTTAGTTCATATCATGATTAATGAAAAATAATTATGAACTTTTGGGTGGGATTTTCATATCAAAATGGGTTTGGGAAAAATAATTTCATAAAATTGACTAAGGACTATACCCTATGAAATTTGTGAATGGAACCCTATGTGAAAGATAAATTCTTAATAAAGAAATCTGAAATTAAATTATGAAAATATGTTATCTTGATTTATGAATTTTGGGAAATTTTATTAGAATTAAGGTGAGGATTAATTATGCATAATTGATGTTAAGTCCCATGGATTAAATTGATATTTGGAAAATTAAATCACGGAAACCTCTACCCTTATGAGTTATATTTATAGGGTAATATAAATTGGTGTGGGGATGATTGTTGGGAATGATTTTGGCTGATAAAATGGCCAGAACTTCGTAACAAAAAAAACAACCCCGTTTTGACCAAATCAAGCGGCGAACCGATTCTCCCCATAGTCGAATTGGTTCGGTTGCCCTGCTTGACCGGGCTTGGTTATTTTAATGATTTCGTTCGTCGGGTTGATTCTGGATTATTTTGGGAGGTCTGTAAATACAATTAGGACTTCTGAAAAAAATGTGGAAATAATTATTAATTACCTTGAAATAGTAGAGATAATTCGAGGTGTGAAATTAAGGGTGTTTGGGACAAACAACACTCGAAAAATATATTAGTGGGTTCAAATGGGAATTTTAGAAGTAACGGGGATACGAGCTGGATTGAGATGTGCTTAGTGTTCAAAATAAGTCATAATAATGATATATAAATAAGTAGGTGACTACTCATGAATTTGGGAGTCGGATTTCGACTTAGGAAAGTTAAGTTAGTGCTACGAGTGACATGCACGGTTATCCGGTATTATCTCTATATATACGGGTATAGAAACAGTATATATATGGGTGTGAATATATCTGTGTGTATGATATATATATTAAACATACCACTTTATTGGATATGTTATCGGTGGATGTTGCGCCCCGTGGACGATCTATCATGGCGAATCCTAGCAGATGTAGTATCGGTCCCTAGGGTCATGTAACACCCCGGGATTTTGAGAATATTTAAATTACACGTGTTCAAGTAATTTAATTAATTTGAGAAATAAAGTGAATTTATATAAATATTAATTAGCGAGAAATGGATTAATATTTATGTGATATTATATTTACTTGTGTGATAAGTAAATAAAATTACATTATTTTATATTACTTCGTAAGGGAGTAAAATTGACGGGTCGATAGTATCTTATACGGGACGCACGTGTGAGGTCGTGTTGGGAATAATATGGTAAGATTATGATGGGTGACTGGGATGATAATTTCGAGTGCTCAGTTGATCCGAAAAATGGTCAAAATATTCAAAATTAAGTACCTGGGGTAATGTTTGGGTCTCAGGGGCATTTTAGACTAGTCGAGACTAGTATAGGGGCATTTTGGTCATGTTAATGGAAGGTAAATAGTCAATTTCGGGATTGATGTTGTAAAATAAAAGGGTTAAGGAAAACAAACAATCACTTTACAAATACAAAAGGTTTCTTTGAGTAAAGCAAAAGGTTAAAGAGAAAGTGAAGAGAAAATAGGAGAAAAAACTCAAGAGTCTAAAGGAAGTCTAAAGGAAAATTGTAGAGAGAATCAAATTGAAGAAGAAAGGAAGGAACTTTTCAATCAAATTCAGACACTACGAATCTTAAGGTAAGTGAGTTCAATTTTAATCCATATCATGAATGGGAATTGATTTTTGGGTGGAATTCATTTACAAATGGGGTTTTTGACAAATGATTTCAAGAAAATATAGGTGTGTTTATTAAAGATTGAAATCTAGAATTCGAATCCCATTTTGATAGATGGATTATGAACTTTGAAGATTGAAATTGATTAATTGTTATTGGATACGGAGACTTTTATCATATGCAAAGAATTCTTTTAAAGTTCATAAGTGATCATATATAGAGAGATGTGTGTTCAAAATAAATCGATTCCATATTCAGAATTATTGGTAATGGAATTTTATTGAAGAATATGATGTTAGGACTTATGGATTTAGGGTTGAACTTACTGAACAACGAAATTGGGGCACACTATTGCAGTTTGCAAGAGTGAACCGGTTTGCCTTAAAGTCGAACCGGTTCGGTTGCCCTGCCATGTTTTAGAGATTCACATCCAGTGAGTTATTACTATGAGGGATGGTGGCTATACATATATAGCGAGTGATATATATGTATGCTTGATGTGATATAGAAATACGTATTTATGTGTGCAGAAATATATATACAGGCATGAGATATTAAAGTGTGAATATTAATTTAATAACTAGTGAAAGTTATTTAGAATGAATTAATAAATTATAATTGAGAATTATAATCGTTGAAAGTTATTTGCATTGATTTGATTAATTATAATTGAAATTAGAATTATTAAACGGATGTGATAACTAATTTCATAAAATACACGTGACACGGGGTAACGTATGGATTTAAGGATATATTGGGACTAGTTAGGTTGTGTAGCATAAGTAGAGGTTAAAATGCATACGTTAGGTGCGCAATGTAGTTGAGTGGTGAGGACTATCTCATATGAGTGCGACACCCATTTAAATATGGAAGAATGTATTCATAATTATTATTCATTTTAATTACTTGAAAAATATGTTTAAAAGGTTTTGGGCTCTGACCCGTATCAAAATTATTTTTAAATTTTTTACCAGCCACAGGGAGGCCAATCACGAGTATCAATTCCAGGTTACTGAAACTGCAACATCTATAGAGTGCCTGCAGGATTTGTTCTAACTATTCTCTATCTTCATAATTCTATATAGGATTTAGTTGGTTACTCTCTAGGCATGTCGCCCAATGTCAATTTTATCTAATTTAGTTTATTTCGGTTTATTTGAGATTATTGTAGTGGATTTTATACCGATGGTTTATTTTTTGAATTAGCATGGATTAGATTTCGGTATTTAAATTTATATATATTTGAATGTGGATTTATTTTATTTATCTGAATGAGATGTGGTGAATAGTTTTGCTTGTGATTTGGTTTATGGTATTTTAATAAAGTAAAATTGACACACTGTTTAATTAAATAATAGGTGGTTACTAATTAATTAGTTTTCGACAACGATGGTAAGAATAAGTCAAATAAGATTCCTATTTTATTTTAGTAGAGGATTGGCCACCCGTTATTTTAATAAGCGGGGTGTCACAGGTCAGAAGTCTGTGCATGCCACCCTATGTGAGGTTGGAGTAATGTGGTGTGGTTATGATCTACTGACTTAAGACTATGACCGCCACATATTACGTGCACAATTTGGGATCGGTGGTGTGATTCCGACCCGGTGGCCCATGATGATGTACGTATCCCCTGGAGCATGATAGCCTACTAGAGGTTCACATCCAGTAAGTTGTTCATCTGAGGGATTGCAGTTATACATATATAGTGAGTGATATATATGTATGTATACTTGATGTGATATGAAAATACATATATTATTGTGAAGAAAAATATGTACACGGGTATAAGACATTAAAGTGTGAATATTGAATTAATAACTAGTGAAAATTATTTTAAATGAGTTGATTTAATTATAATTGAGAAATATAATTATTAAGCGGATGTGAAAGATAATTACATAAAATACGCGTGATATAGGTTAGCGTATGAGACTAAGATTAATGTTGAGACTAGTTAGGCTTGGCAACATAACTAGGGTGTTTAAAATACATGTGTTAGGTGCGCACTATAGATGACGGGCGAGGCGTATCTCCTGGGAGTGCTACACTGGTTTAAATATGAAAGACTACATTACATATATATTAATGTATTTTAAATACTTGCAAATTATTTTCAAAAGGTTTTGGGCTCTGACTCGTATTAAAATATTTTTAAAACTTTTAATTGTTTAGCCACAAGGACGCCTGGTGTTAATGGATTAACATGGTATACAATGATAGACCATTTTAATCCATTAACAGATTGGCGCGGTCTGTGGGAAGAGAGACAAAAATATTTCCTTCTTATTAGAAGAGACGAAGATCATCATAAAAAGCTAAGTCTTTCTATCTTTAGATGTATACACAACATTTCATTCAATCATGAATCTTATGTATCTACATTCACGAATAGTATACTTTTGAGAATCCGCATAGCACTCTTATGTACAATGATTTGCCACCTTATCATATATGCAATCTTAAATTTAGAGATTCATATCCACTTTCTCTCTCTTCAAGAAATTCGGTTATCTCTCTGTAGAGATGTTAAGCACATCATTAATTTTTATTGGCAAACTATACGCTCAATTTTTATTCATCCATAAATTTGCACAACAGTGTTAATTTCAGATAATTTTTACTGTTGATTGTGGATGAAATTCGTCCACAGAGGTCTCAAATAATTCTTTTATCGGGACTCTCGTGATAAAACAGAAATGGGACGGCATCAACTTCTTGTGATATTTGAAGGAGATAAACATCAATGAATCATAAACATGTTCTGCATAAATTTTATTCTTATGCATATTTGCCATCAAATCTGGATTACTTATTTTTTCTGTTAACTTAAAGCCCTTATCAAATTGATTCCTTAGAAATAAAAAGTGAAGATAAATCGGTTCAGAAATCTAAATGTCTGGGATTTATTGATCAACAAATCATCTCTCAACTTGGATAGAATCAGATCCACTTTAGAACCAACTTGGTTCAGAATCACCAACAAGAGATCTTAGCAAAAAGGTGATGTTTACATCTGTTACTGAGATCTCATTGATATCGTTGATTATCACTAATGGTCGGTAGCAATATCCAGCTTCGTGGTTGGCAACCACCACTATAACGACACCGCTATAACGAGTTTGTTGATTGACGCCTAGCTGTATAACAGTTACCATCCACTACCAGATCTAATCCTTATCGCCATATCCATAAACTTCTTCTGGTCGGCGCCCCTCCTTTTGCACAGGTCGGCGTTGCCTACTCTGATTCGACATCAAATATTTGTTGAGTTGGTAGTCGGCGACTAGTGTAAAACCACTTAGGATGGTCGGCATCAAATATCAGAAGAGTCTGGTCGGCACCAAATATTAGAAGAGTCCTTGATGATCGGTTACTGTCGTCGAGATGCACTAACCGAGTATACAACGTTGTTGTGCAAAATTTAAATCCCACCTACATGACATGAACCTCGTCGACCTGCAACCATGGAGATTTTCTAAAATCTCAAAACATAACAACCCTAATGGATGGCGACCAATGTGAGACGACCATCAACTAGTCAAAAACAAAAAGATAAAAACACAAACAATTGGCCAGTCAAACCGATTACTGGATGAAGGCATCTCTTATAGGTTGGCAACAATGCCAGACCACTTTTTATTAGTCGGCACAACTATGCTGCAATAACGAAAGCAAAGGGATATCGCCCCTAAACTACCAGCGCTGGTCGACGGCAAGAGAAGGAAATCTCAGTTAAAATCCCTTCGGGCATGTGGCGTGATGGGTTTCAAACCCTTTTTGACTTTATTATACTGTAACAAAGTCCCGACGGCTATTCTAGCATTATTATTATCAGGTATTATTATTATTATCATTAAGTCTTCTCTTAAAAAAATGGGAGCTCTGGTAATTTACCTAGAGGTTATTTTAGAATAGAATTTACATATGCAGAAGAGCCATACCATCTAAGTTTGCCTACCTAACATACTTCCATGAAAGGGATCTTAGTTTAAAAGTAAATTGAGAATCACCTTCACAAGAGTATGGTGCTATTACCTAATTCAAACATTTCCAAATCTGGTCTACGTTTAAGCATTTCAAACTTTTCTAACTCCATAAAAGTTTATGCCATAGCTTTTCAAACTTTTCCAACTTCAGAAAAGTGCTTCATGTACAACTGATAATCACCTTCATGATAAGTTAAGAACAAGAAGCTCGTAAAAGTTCGTGTACAACTTAAAAAGTTAGAAATAAGTTTTACCTGGTTGGGTTAAATACAAGAATACATGTATACATTCCTCAACACAGGATTACATACATACATTCTTAATACACTTGGTCGCCGCTGATAACTAATGTTAACAAAACTAATTATAATTTTACAACATTAGTAGAATTTATGGCTTTACACTTGATCGACGCTGATAACTACTGTTAAACTAATTATAGTTTTACAACATTGGTAGAATCTATGGCTTTATAATCATTTAACATTTAAGCAGGTTATTTAATCACTGTCATGACTAACTAGTCTGCACAGATTACCTTGTCGATAATTTAATTAAAAACTAACCACACGCATAATTGCATATCAACTCACTGACCCGACTAACTAATATGCACAGATTACCTAGTCGGTAAGATGATTACAAGCTCAAATAAAGATCAACTAATGGTTATAGTATGAAAATACATAAATATAAACATTCATTACAAGGAGATAATAAAGCTCTTTGGAGTCATTGTTAGGAATGTTTTCCCCTAGCCTTATCCACCTTAGTAAAGGCAACATCAAGGGAAAAGAAATCAGGGTATCAGAGTATCTGTTCACAATTCACAATTTTTCAAACTATCAATAAGAACGCTACCCAGTAGGTAGAGTGTAAACCACCAGGATACTTAAAGGCCAAAAAAGTATTCAAAGCTCATATTCCATCCATGGGGGCTTATGATTCATATTGCTATGATATTTCGAGTAGCACATTATAAATATAAAAATTGATGACATCACACAATATCCGCCTAGCATCAGATTCGTCTCCAGATCATAACATGGTCGGCGCACTGGCCAATCATCATTTTGGAGTTATTTTTGAAATTGAAGATCAAGAGTCACATTCAGTATGTACATCACTAGGATCTCCACTACTTCTATTCCAACCAACATTGGGCAAAAAGAAGTACTTATATTTAGTTGTTTCAAAATCCATTACTAGCTCAACATTGATCAGACTGATGAATGGGGTTCAAAGGCTTGTATGTTACACCAGAAAAGAATTCAAAAGAGTAGAAATCAGAAAAATCAGGCAGGTTAATGTGTTGAGTCATGGAGCTTGAAGAGTATGGTATCATTTATGGGCCAAGAGCTACGTTGAAGGCGGACTTTATTACTAAAGTTATCGATCATCTTGAATCATCCATTGTCCAGAAGATGGCCCTACAAATTGCTGAACAAGATAAGAAGATATTAGAACAAGGAACTATATCTGAAGAAAGTTTGACAAAGATATGCTAGTGATTGGCGGCGGACTGGACTAATCATTAACACTCTCAACATCTCATCCAGACTTGGTCGGCTCCAGAAGACTTTCTAACGCTTAATCGGTGCATCGTCCGACCATTTTAAGAAGATATTTTAAACCTTCACCAGAAGATCGACGGTCGAACTCTATTAAAATTTGGCACCGAGCAACTTTTCAAAATAAATGCTCCACACTTTCACTAAATCATCAAGCATGAAGCATTGGGGGCTTTGTTGTATGTAAATTTTACCCGTTTATATGGACCAATGAGAAATAGACACTTGTCATCCTACGTGGTACTATGCACAGGAATTACTCACTTTATCGTCCCAGTAGATAGTTGGTCGGCTAAGAATATGAACAACCAACCAGCCGACCAACCTAATGAATATGGACCATCAAGAACATCAAAATCCATTTTTTGGAGTCGTCAACAGTCATTGTACTCGAGAATATCAACAACTATATTTATTGTACAGAGATGTAAATACATGAATATGTAAATGCATTCCATCTCTTAGACTCCCAACCAAAGTAAATACCCGCTCTCCCTTTGTTAGAAGGGACGCCAATCATTCACAACACAACATTTTGTGCTATTGTAAACCCCTGGAATAAAAAAACAGTGGATGTGGAGCCTAACCACTTTAAAAATATTCGTCTCTTGCATGTTTATTTACGCCGCATATCATATATTATATGTGATTAAAAGGCTGGATATAGTCCGATTTTTTACATCAACACCTGGCTTAACCATCCTTCTAACTAAATGATAATGCGACACCTGTGGATGCCTGCAGATATTGATTAAACGATTTTATCCTTAAGATCTAGATAGGAGGTACCTCAAAGTTATCCTGCAAATGTCACCCAGTTAGCAGGTCTTTATTTTATTCAGATGCTTTTCGTTCGATTACTTGGATTATTGTACTGTGACTTTTAACGAGAGCTATTGGTTAATTTATTTATTTCATTAAGTGTGATTTTCATGAAGTACATAGTTGATTATGTGAATGGAAATTTTGTGTAAGTAAGTTAATAAGTTATAAAATTTCACATGAAGTCTAATATGTTATTAGTAATTAAAATGTATTTGACAGTGATGCTAAGAATGAACCAAATGAGATTCCTATTTTATTTTAGTAGAGGACTGATAACCCATTATTGAAATAGGCAGGTGACACAAAGGGTAGTTGGGAGGAGTATTTGTCTTTGGTAGAGTTAGTGTATAACAACTCATACCAGTTCACTATTGGCATAACACCGTTTGAGGCCTTGTATGGGAGACCTCGTTTTTCGCCCTCTTGTTGGTAAAAGGTGGGGGACAACAAGATACTTGGGTCGGATTTGATACATGATATGTTAGCGAAACCGAGTTGATTAGGAGTCGCATTTAGGTAGCTCAGCCTAGGCAGAAGAGTTATGCCAATGAGAATCGAAGATTTGTTGAGCTTAACGTGGGTGATCAAGTGTTACTGCGGGTATCTCCCATGAAAGGAGTTATGCGGTCCGAGAAGATGGGGAAATTGGCTCCTCGATACGTGAGGCCTTTTTCCATTATTGAGAGGATTGAGCCGATTGCGTATAAACTCACCTTGTTAGAGCATTTGTAGAGGATTCATGACGTGTTCCATATGTCATCTTTGAAGAAGTATCGTAAGAATGACATGGCTTACTGGCACTCACCGTTAGAGGATATTGACTTGCAGCCAGATATCTCATATGAGGAGAGACCAGTTGCCATTCTCGATCCTAGTGATCGTAAGCTTTGTTCGAAGGTGCTACAGTTAGTGCGTCTATAGTGGGGGCACTAAAATATTGCTGAGTCAACGGGGGAGTGTTAGGATGATATACGGAAAAAGTATTTGGAGCTCTTCGTGGTAGGTACGTTCGAATTTCGAGGACAAAATTTCGTTATTAGGACAAAGAAATTAATACCCCGTAATTTTAGTATCAATTAATTGATTTAATTTAATGGGGAAAAAATTAATTGGAATTTAGTAACTACTATTTAGCAAGATAAATGATTAATGTTTATTATAATTATTATTTACTTGTGTGTGATAAGTAAATAGTTATACGATTTATTATATGTCGCGTATGAGTGATAATGACGATTTAATTAATAATAGGTCGATAGAGTGTGATATCGACGAATCAATATAATTTATGGAAAACGAGTTGGGTACACACGCGTAGGATTCGGTTAATGAAAAATTATCATGATTCGAGTTTAATTACTCGAATGGCCTTTTCGAGTGCACCGGTGATCCGAAAATAGTCGAAATAGTCCAGAATGGGTACCCGAGTATTGTGTTTGGTTTCTAGGAGATTTTCAGACATAAAAGGACTTGTATAAGGGTAGGAAAGTCATTTTATATTTATAATTAAAGAGAAAAACGGGATTAGATTTTTTGGAAGACTTTTAGGGTTTTAGAAAGGTGGATGGCAACCCATCTTTTACATTTCAAACAAGAGGTTGAGAGAAAATAACCTTAGAGAAGGGAAAAAAGGCAAGGAGGAAGGATCTTGAAGAGGAGATTTAATCCGAATTAGAGACTTTGGATTCATAATCCATCAAGCCAAGTAAATACTTACATTATATTGCATTTTCTATTGGTAGTTAATTGATTTCTTGATTTATATTAGAAATTGGGGATTTAATTATGAAAAATTGAAATTGAGGATTGGATAATGATACCTATTGATAAATGTTAATTGATCTTGAATAAATAGACAAATTAAGATTCATGGTACTTATGAATAGAGACAAAATTATGGGTTTTTTAACGAAGGGGGACGAACTTAGATGAAAGATGATATCTTTAATAATTAACTTGGTATAAAAAATTTAATCTTAAATCTATGGGGATTTCTAGTTTAGATTCATAAATATAGTGATGGGATTGTGTTTTATGGATGATACACGAACTAAAATTCTTAGAATTTGGGTAGGAAGAACCCTATAAACAAAGTTAGGAGGTTGGGGGTGAGTCCCACTAAAGAAAAGTTCTTCAGGTCCGTTCTTTGGAATCTTTTTAGACCTATTTCGAAACCCGTTTGAACAAGGTACCGCTTTTCATTCGAACGAGATGGGTTTTTTGTCTGAACGACTCGTGGGTTGGGGTTATTTTTATGAACTCGAGTGAATATGTGGGTACTTATTTAAGTGAGTGGAGATTTAACTAAAAATAATTTTATGTCGCTATTTATTAGTGGGAATTCAATAATTAATTAGGGTGCTCAGATAAGGGACTAGTAAAGTAAATTAATCGGGAAGTTAGGATGAACTTTAGGATTTGGATGAACCGTGCGGGTTGGGATATGCGTACGGGTTCGGTAGTTATCATATATACATATTAGAGGGATTTGTGTGTGTGTGCGTGTGTGTGTGTGTGTGTGTGTCTCTCTCTCTCTCTCTATATATATATATATATGTGTGTGTGTGTGTGTGTGTGTGTGTGTGTGTGTGTGTGTGTGATACTTGTTTATTAAAAATAACTACTCGGTAGTGTTATCGAAGGAGGTTGCGTAGTGGGCAATCCACCCTGACGTTGATCAACGGGTGTTAGATTGAGCCCCCAGGTCATAGTACTGTTGCATGTCCAATATCCTTGTGTGAGGATAGGTGTTGGCTTGAGTTCGGTTGGGTGTCAAAGTATTTAATCATTTTTATTACAAAAAAATTAATTGGTTCCATTTGGCCTTCTTCTCCTTACAAAATAGTCATTTTGTATTATCATGCTTCGAAAACTAGCACTTATTCTCATTAACTCACGCATAATCAACAAATATCGTTCGTTTGGGAAACCTTTAATTTTCATTAAGACCATTTATTTCTCTACATTCAATTAACTCACGCCCGAGTTATTTAACCATATTGTTGATGTAAAAAATTAGATTATCTCTAATTAATTAATCATAGATAAAAAATAAATAAGACAAAAGATTTTTAAAGTGGTTCAGCCTTGAAAGAAGGGCCTACGTCCACTATTTTGTTATTGCTGACTGTTTGGGAATTCTCGATCACAGGTTTTTACCAAGAAATTTTGAGTCCCCTTACAATGAGGACGATACAATGTATTTATAGCCCTCAGGATGTAAATGTGAAAGGGTAATACATAGTTGTCCAATAGACGTATACATCTGTATGGTAATAATGAGCATTTAATGCGCAGTCGATTTGTTGACTATCCAGACATTAATGCTCTATACGAGATGCAGTTCGGACCACCTAAGCTGCTCGGACCGCCTGAGTAGCTCGGCGTTGATGAGTTGCTCGGTTCAGTAAAGTTCCTCGGAGAGCACCTGTTGCTCGGAGTGTCTGAGTTGATCGGGGAGGTTGAGTTCCTCGAAATCAAGGTGTTGTTCAGAAATGTTTGTAAGTGCCATGTAGATTGACACGTGTCTCCACTTAACTGATCCATGTCAGCAGACTAAATTTGGTATCAACAGAAGCCCCCAATGTTTCACAGTTCGAGGTTGAGAATTGTGGAACATTCTTCTCGAAATATGGCGGGATTAAATAGTCATCCTGAATTTTAGGAGTGTTTTCCTTGTATTTAATTTTCCTTTCGAATTCATAGAATCAGACTTTTTGAATTTTTCCCACCGCTTTGGTCTCCGTGCCTTTTTTGTCCTTTTAGCCGCCGGTAGCGCAAACGTCTTTCTTTGTAATAATTATTTTTACCCCTTCCCAAGGTAAGGTATTTAAGCGTTGTAGAAAATCCTATCGTCTCTTACTTTTTCAAATCTGTATCTTTGATCTCTCCATTTCTTCTCCATCTTGTGAGTTCATTCCTTCCATTGTTCGTTATCAACTGATCTACCCTTCTTTTGTAAGATCTTCTTCCTTCTCTTTTATTTTCTTTGTTCATCATGGTTTACCTTATTGAGTCGCTTGATAAATTTCGTTCTGATTTTTCTATTCCTTCTTGGGTCATTTTGGAAGAACTTTCTGGTCCTCCTGATTATTTTCGTTTGGCTGAGGGACATTGGTTCCCCAGTCTCTTTGTAGTCGAATGTGGCTTTTCTTTCCCTCCAAACCCCTTGTGTTTGAAATTTTATCAATATTTTGATGTAGTACCTACAAAAATAGCCCCCAATACATGGAGAATAGTTATTGGAGTCCATAGGTTAAATCAGATTCATGGAACCCGTTTAGGAATTCCAGAGATTATGTTTTGCGATAGATGGGCTGTCAGTGATAGTACTTTTTATTTGAAAACTAGGTTTTTAAATAGGGCTTTAGTTGTCAATCTCCCAGATGCCAACAGGGATTACTTCGAGCATGGGGTTGTTATGAAAAATTTGCAACATGCTCCATTAACTTAAAACGACGTATATCAGGGTCCCAGATGCCCTCCCTATGGCAATGGGATAGGTTGTTTTTATTTTATTTAGTTTTTGAAATCATGTTTTCTTTATATTCGATAAAATGCGTCACTGATATCTTGATTTTTATTTATTTGCAGTTGACATCAAAAGAAGGTATCCAAAGGAGACAAAAGTTAATTTAAAGCATCTGAAACTTATCTGGGGTTTGCATCAAACTGTCGTTGACGAACATATCAGATCAGCCTCATACTTGTTGCAGTACAAGAGTTACACCTCGTCTTTCACTGCTCGTCCAGTGATAAGTAACATAGAACCAGCATCAGTTTCTGAAGGTTCTTCTCCTGAATCGCATATTCCCCTCAGTGACAGAATGAAGAGAAGAAGAGCTCCTGCCCTCTTCGATAAGTCTGTCTCTACTGCTGGAGAGGCAAAGAAAAGTAAGCAGGATGTCCCAGAAGAAGGGACAAAATAAATTGAGGTACCTCCTCCAGCTGCTACTAAGAAGGTTGACGAGAAGCCCCCTGTGGCTCCAAGCAAGATTGTAGCTGTTTCACCTCCAAGCGAGGTTATAGTTATATCACCGACCAAGACGACATCCTTGGTCGAGAATGTTCCTCCTCCCACGAGAAAGTTGAAGAAAAGCT
The DNA here is from genome assembly GCA_949130495.1 of Sambucus nigra. Lineage (NCBI taxonomy): Eukaryota > Viridiplantae > Streptophyta > Magnoliopsida > Dipsacales > Adoxaceae > Sambucus > Sambucus nigra. Next base: position 383,757,958 of record OX422224.1, read on the forward strand.
CCTCGGATAATTTGGCTGGATCCATCTCTCAGCCTCTACCTACTGGAAGTGGTGTTCCCACTTTTGTTGCTCCAAGATCTGCCATGAGCTCGGTGAAGTCTTGGATCATCCCCGAGATCCAAGGTATTAAAGACAGTCTTTCTCGGGATAGGGTTACCACCTTGGCAACTCAACACATTGCCTCAGTAAGTATTACTACTCTAAACTTTCATTTTTCAATGTTATGTCCCTGTACTGACATACAGTTATTTTCTTTTTCTCAGTTGGTAACATGCTTCAACACCATTTTGAAAAAGGATGAAGCTATTAAAGTTTCGAGCTCCTCGTCAGGTGTAGAGGAAGCTCTTGTAGGTCTGACACAATCATTAAAGGATTCTCGTCAGAAGTATGATGAAGATAAAAATGCTTGGGAAAAGCAATTAAAATCTATTGAGCAAGAGAAAGGGAAATCTGTGGAGGCCTCTCAGGAGTTGGAGAGGAAAATAAAAGAATGTGAGAAGAAGAATACTGAGCTTGAGGAAAAGCTCAAAAATACTGGAGAGCTTGAGACCAAGCTTAAAGCTGCTGAAGAGGAGTTAGGCAAACTCCGTGAAGCGGATCGCCAGAGGGAAGAGGCAGAAAAGAAATTAAAAGTTTCCGAGGAGCTCATGACTGAGAGGGTATCCTCAAAGAAGGCGAAGAGGAAACTCGCCGTTAAGAAGTCCTTCAGTACTGGCTGGGACAAGGGTTGGAATAAGGGTTTGGCTACCATGATTTCACAAATGGAGTATGGCAGCCTCAAATACTTCAGGGATGGTTGGGTTGCTGCTCTGAAAGAGATGAACGTCAATGAGAATTCAGACTTAATACAGCGACACATTCCTGGCCCCCCTCCTTCTACCGGGGAAGAAGAAGAAGACGAAGCTGCCTCCAAGGAATCCTCTATGGTGATCGGAGATCAGATTTCTCATCCCCCAGTTGTCCAGACCTCCTGCGAGTAACTTCAATCGACCAGCATTTCAACTGATCAATTTCCAATACCCTCCGAGCAACCTTCTATGCCTTTCAAGCAACCTACCTCTTCGTCCCAGCCTCCTGAGAAAGTTTTAGGAGATAAGGAGAAGGTGTAACGTTGTTCGGACTTTTTCTCTTTGCTTTTTTGTTAAATGTAACTCTGGGATATGTACTTTGGTTATGATGTAATAAAATTTTAAGTTTTTGGTTGTACATCTTAACTCCCTTTTTCTTGCTCTGATTTTATTCTTCTTGCTCTGTCTGCATTTTATTAATTCTTTCTATATCTTTTCTTTACTAGTTTATGGCTAGAATGGAACTCTTGTCAGCCCATGATACATAACTGATGAAAAAATATAACGACTACTTTAAGGCTGGTCATGCTGACTTGAATGAATCTCAAATTGTCGATATCCTCGGTGCAGATGCTTTAGAGCGAGCAATTGAAGCCTACCAGTAGTTGAAATGCCTGCTCGACCGTGCAGTGGCCAATAATGTAGCATATTATGAGATGATTGAAGACCTCCATGGTACTCTTGAGGAACTTCAACAACAATACAAGGAGTCTACAGCCCTTTTGCATCAGGGATATGAGAAAAAGTATCAGCAACTAAGTGCTGATAAGGGATATGATAATTTGTTTGCTGCTTACGATATAAAGGAAAGGAATTTGAAGACCGAGGTTGAAGAGCATAGGCAAATCACCAAACTGTTAGAGAAGGATATAAATAGCTTGCGAGGAGAGATATCCCAATTGAAATCAGCAGCATCTACCTCGGGAGCTTTGGTCCCTGTTAATGACGAAGGTTTCTCTTTCCTGGAGGTCAAAAATGCCAATCTGAGAGACGAATTGGAAACCTTGAAGAGAACTGGTCCTTCTACCTCTGCTCGCGGACGAGCAAGAGCTTCTAGAGGACGGGCAAGGTCTGCTCGGGTTACTATTGAAGAAACTAGAACGCAGGCAGCCTTGAAAAATCAAGCATTCCAGTTGGTGGCGAAGAATCAAGCATTAACTGAGATGTCCAAAAAGATTCTAAATCTGGACGAGCAGCTCTCTGCACAAAAGTCTGACTTGGAGAGTAAAGAACTTTTAACGAAGAACCTCCACGAGCAACTGGAGAGGTTAACCTATCAATTCCACAAGCAGCCCAGAGAGTTTTGGATGGCTGGTTATAATGAAGCCCTCTACCATCTAGATGATCGGATCCAAAATGCAAATAATGTGGGTTACAAGCAAGGATGGCTGAATGCCTTGGGCGTGCTGCAGTTGGAACAGGGTCACTATTTGTGGGATTACTATGACCCTGGGTTGCTCGAGTTGCCGGTGCCACCTTTCAAACTAGATATGAGCTGGATTCTTGCTCGGGCCATTCCTCAATGTCTGATTTCAAATTATCTCGGTAACTACAGTCTTCATTCCAATTTCGAGATATCTCGCCCTGAACACCTACTTGATCGTCCCTCAGTAATGAATGTTAGGATGCTTAAAGATATAAATTTCATCAATTCCCCCTATGCCTTAGACGATCCTCCCGCTGGTGAAGAACCTATTTCAAAGGCAGAGGGGAAGAAACCAATAGAATAGGATTCTTGATGTAACAATTTTTTATGTATTTCATTCTCAATGTATTTTGTTTTGGATTTAATGAAAAACTTCTAGTTTTCTTTGCAATCTTAATTGTCATTGTCTTTGGAAATATTTTGTAAGACATTTCTAATGAATGTGCATGTATATCTGTTGAAAAGATAAAGATATTTTGTGCTATTTCAAATTGTCGATCAACTAGTTGGTGAAAATTTATTGTCGACTATCTGAATTTATTTGACGACCAAGCAGAGTTGGTGATATTTTATTTCTCGACCAACTATGGTGGTAGTTTTAAAATGCCATAAGTATCAAGAAATTTATCACTTTTTAATTTTAAGCCCTGAGATGACTTTCATTTGTTTAACCAATTGTTTTCGACCAACCGGAGTTGGTGGTTTTTATTCCCGACCAACCTTAGCTGGTGGATTTTTGTTCTCGACCAACCTTAGTTGGCAGATTTTCTTCCCAACCAACCGTAGTTGGTATTTCTGGGAAATTTTTTATTCCCTACCAACTATAGTTGGTGGATTTTCTTCCCAACCAATCTTAGTTGGTATTTCAGGGAAATTTTTTATTCCCGACCAACTATAGTTCGTGAATTTTCTTCCTAACCAACCGTAGTTGGTATTTCTGGGAAATTTTTTATTCTCGACCAACTATAATTGGTGGATTTTCTTCCCAACCAACAGTAGTTGGTATTTCTGGGATTGATGCGTAGTGTGTAGCACTAATACTCCGAAAAAATTTCAACAAAATGAGAGAATTGGGTGAAATATACAAAACTTTATTCATATCAAAGAAAACTGCATTACATAGAGATTAAATTACTGATAATATTTGCGCAGATGCTCCGCGTTCCATGCATTCTTAAACTCCTCTCCTTCTAAGGTTTCGATTCTATACGTCCCTGGTCTAACAACCTCTGTTACTCTGTAGGGCCCATGCCAGTTAGCTTCCAATTTGTTGTGCTTTTGAATTACTTTCTTTAGCACATAGTCTCCTTCTTTCAGGTCGCATTTCTTTACTCTCTTGTTGTAGAACAGAGTTGTCCGATGCTGGTATGCAGTGTTTCTGATTGCTGCCTCTTCTCTAACTTCCCCGAGTATATCCAAATCTAATCCTCTTATCAAGTCACTGACTGGAGAATTGAAATTCAGCACCCTGTATGTGGGGAGACTCAGCTCGACAGGTATAACAGCTTCACTATATATTGCCAGCATATATGGAGATTCTCCTGTGGTTGCTCGTGGAGTAGTACGATAAGCCCATAGTACAAAATGTAGCTCGTTGATCCAATTTGCCTTTGCATCATTTAATCTTTTCTTTAAGCCATTCAGCAGCGTTTTGTTTGTCACTTCAGTTTGTCCATTGCTTTGAGGGTGGCCTGGTACAGAGTGTGTTTTCAATATATTCGACTGATGACAATACGCAGCAAACTCCTCGTTATCGAATTGGGTTCCATGGTCTGTGATGAATGCATGAGGAAGACCATATCTACAAATGATGTTCTTCCATATAAATTGATACACTTTTTCATATGTCATATCGATAAGGGGCTCAGCTTCCACCCACTTAGTAAAGTAATCCATAGCGGCGATGAGATATTTAAACCTTCCTCTGGTCGTTGGAAGTGGCCCGACCAAGTCAATTCCCCACATGGCAAATGGCCAAGGGGAAGTAATGGGTGTCAATAATGCTTGGGGAGTTCTTCGGATATTGGAGAAGGGTTGACATTTGTCACATTTTTTGGCATAGGCTATGCAATCAACCCTCATTATCGGCCAATAATATCCCTGCGTCATTATCCTTTACAGAAGTGTCCGACCTGCTACATGGGCTCCACAAGACCCTTTATGGACTTCTTCGATCAATTCTTTCACCTCGGTGGGATGTACACATCTCTGCAAGCCAGCTATAATTCTTCGTCTATATAGAACAACATTGGTCAATACATAACGAGCAGCTTTAAACTTTAGTTTCTTGGCTGCGAGTTTGTCAGTTGGTAATTTCCCTTCCTCAATATATGCCCTGATGGGATCCATCCAAGATGGCTCTAAATCAAGGGTAATAAAGTTCATCATCAGATCTTCATCCATGCTCCGACTAGCCAAGACTTCTATTGGGATTGTTCTTCATAGCTCGGTGCGTGTGGCTGAAGTTAACCGAGCTAAGGCATCTGCTCTTACGTTCTCCAATCTTGGTATTCTAATTTTCTGTACTACAATCAGGCTTGATAAAACTTTCATTGCTTTTGTATGATACCTGATCATTAATTCTCCTTTGGCTGCATATACTCCCAACATTTGATTTACAATCAACTACGAGTCACTGAATACAATAACTTGCTCTGCCCCCATGGTTTTTGCCAAATTAAGACCTGCAATCATAGATTCATATTCAACCACATTATTAGAATCCTTGAATTGGAAGCGCAGAGCATACTCCACATCGACCTCATCCGGGCTGTTCAAAATAATCCCTGCCCCACAGCCTGTAGTGCAAGATGAGCCATTTACATATAAATTCCATATAGGTACCTCGTCTTCAAATTTTTGATCGGACAGAGTTCCTCGGTGTAATATTTGCTGCTTCTTTTTATCCTCCTCTAGCACTTCTTGTTGCTCTTCGACCATCTTCTCTTGCTCGCCGACCGCCTTAAGTTGATCGGGGGTTAAATTTGATGATCCTGTAACATCCACAGATTGGTCGGTGTGCAGCTTTTGTTCCTCGGAGGTATCAGGATAGGTGAATTCTACAATAAAATCTGCTACTGCTTTCCCTTTTAGTGACGATCTAGGCTCATAAACTATGTCATATTCATCAAGTTCTACTGCCCAGTACATCAATCTTCCTGATTTTTCTAGTTTATGAAGAGCTTGCCTCAATGGCATATCAGTATACACAACTATGGTATGAGCTTGGAAGTACGACCTCATTCTCCTACTTGCCTCGATCAATGCTAATGCTAATTTTTCCAGTCTTGGATATCTGATCTCTGCTCCTCGGAAGGCTTTGCTAGTGTAGTAGATTGGTTTTTGCACTCCATCCTCCATTCTTATCAATGCCGAGCTAACTGCATTCTCCGACACTGCCAAATACAAGTACAATCTTTCCCCCATCCCTGGCCTGGATAACAGTGGAGGTGCTCCCAGATATTTCTTCAATTCTTGAAAAGCCTTCTCGCATTCGTCATTCCATTCAAACGTTCTTCGGAGTGTTTTAAAGAATGGGAGGTATCTATCTGTTGCTCGTGACAAAAATCTATTAAGTGCTGCAACTCGCCCAGTGAGACTTTGTACTTCCTTCTTCGTTGTTGGAGATTGTAGTCCAATAGAGCCTTGATCTTCTCGGAGTTTGCTTCGATCCCTCGTTGGTTGACAATATACCCGAGGAACATGCCTTCTCGTACTTCGAATATGCACTTGGTGGGATTCAGCTTCATTTGATATTTATCTAGTTGATCAAAGGTCTGGCCTAAGTCAATTAGATGGTCAGCAGCTCTCTTGCTCTTCGTCTTTTATAGGTTATTAACATAAACCTCCATATTGCAACTGATTTATTCTGCAAATACCTTGTTCATCAGCCGTTGATATGTTGCACCTGCATTTTTCAAACCAAAAGGCATAAAATTATAACAATAAGTTCCCCTAGGGGTAATGAAAGAGGTACTCTCCCTGTCTTCAGGTTTCATTTTAATCTGGTTGTAACCAGAATAAGCATCCATGAAGCTCAATAACTCGTGTCCCGAGGTAGCATCCACTAATTGATCAATTCGGGGCATAGGAAAATGATCCTTTGGGCATGCCTTGTTAAGGTCGGTAAAGTCTACACACATCCTCCATTTGTTGTTTTTCTTCTTCACCATTACTACATTTGCCAACCAGTCTGGATATTTGACATCGTCAATAAAACAGGATTTTTGGAGCTTCTCGACCTCCTCTTGTATGGCTTGGTTCTTCTCGGGGATGAACACTTTTCGTCTCTGCTTCACTGGCTTGATTTCCTTATTCACATTGAGCTCGTGACATAAGAAATTTGGATCTATTCATGGCATATCCTCATGACTCCAAGCAAAAGTTTGTTTTCTGCTTTTTAGGAAAACTATCAATTCCTATTTTAGTGAGGCATCTAACGACGAACCTATTTGAGTTGTTCGTTCCGGGTGCTCGTCATCCAAAATGATATTTTCAGTAGCTTCCACCACCTGACCTTTCAAGATCTGCGATTCGTCTCTAGGATCCAATGTTTCAATCTCTGCACCTTCATCCACTTGGTATGTCGTAGACTTTTTCCTAGATTCCTCCAGTTCTTCTTGCTCGGCAGATGAGTAATAACATTCCCGAGCAACTTTTTGGTCACCCTTTACAACTCCTACTCCAAAATTGGTTGGAAACTTCAGACATTGATGTATAGTAGATGGTACTGCTTCGAACTTCTTCAAACCTACCCTTCCCATGATGATATTGTAGACTGACTGGACATTCTTATCCATCACAAAGAAACGTACTCTTTCTGTTCGACAAGCAGGCCATGTGCCGATGAACATATCCAACTTGATCGTTCCAAGTGGAAAGACTTTCTCGCCAGCAAACCCGAAGATGGGCCTGTGATAAGGTTCCAATTGAGACAACTTTAGATTTAAACTATCGAAGCATGAGTAGAACATGATATCCGTCGAGCTACCATTATCCACCAGTACTCTTGAAATTATTACTTCCTTCATCCTCATTTTGATCACCAGTGGATCATCATGAGGATATAGTACACTTGTGAGGTCACTCTTGGAGAAACAAATGATCAGTTTTTCTTTGTTCACCTTCCTCGGGCGATCATCCTCAGCTAGATTTATTCGCTGAATGTATGAACAAGCTTGAGCTTCATTAAGGTAATCTTTCCTTTCCACAGTAAGGTCCCCACCTCCTGCATCTCCACCTGTAATAACGTTACAATCAAATGATCCAAAACGAATTGAAAATACCTCATGTTCTGGCTGTCTTGGTCTCTTGGGGAGATCGGGGTCGTCTTCTGGATTATTTTCATGATCTATTTTCTTGTTTTCTTCTGCTCGATGAGGAGATCTAGACCTCTGTCTTGCTCGATCGTTGCTTTTTCTTTCATTTCTTTGATCAACATACTTGGTCAGCTTTCCTCGTCTGATGAGTGCTTCGATTTCATTCTGGAGAGCTATACAATTTTTGGTCATGTGAGCATGGTCTTTATGGAACTCGAAATATTTGCCCTTATTCCTCTTGTCAGGATCTGACTTCATTTTCTCAGGCCAGTTTAGTTCCTCGCTGTTCTTGATCTCTTCTAGGACATGGTTTATGTCTACTTTTAAAGGAGTATAATTTTCAAATTTCTTCAATATTTCCCATGATGGCTTTGTTTTTGACTGCTTCTCACCACCATTGTTCTTATGTTCTTTCTTTTTGGCCTTATCAACCTCCACCTTGGTCCCTTTGGTGTCCATGTTCTTCTTCACAGCCATATCCTCCTCGGCATTCATGATCTTGGCCGCTTTTGCCATTAGTTCTGACATGGTTCTGGGTGGCTCTTTGGACAAAGTATAGTATAATTTATTAGGCAACAGTCCACTCATCAAAGAAGTAATTGCTATTTTTTCCTCGTAATCAGTAACTTCGAGCTTCTCGTTATTGAAACGAGTTATGCAATCCCTGGTGCTCTCACCTATTTTTTGTCTAACACTTAACAAATGTGCCACTCGTTTAACTTGTTTTGCTCCCAAACAGAAATTTCCAATGAAGAGCTCGGCTAGTTGAAAGAAAGTTGAAATCTTCCCCCGAGGAAGATTATTGTACCATATTTGTGCAGATCCGGTAAGAGTTCCCGAAAATGCCCTGCATCTCATCTTGTCTGGCACGGCATAGCTGTCGGCAGAAGCTTGGTATTGTTTTATATGAAGGACATGGTCAGTTTTTCCATCATATTTAGGGGTCACAACAGGTGCTTTGAACTTCGATGGTGTGGGAAAATCCACAATTGCCTGTATAAAAGGCGTACCTTGGACAAAAGTTCTTTGTAGAGGATTATTGACCTTAACCATTTCCCCTAGTCTATCCTCCAACCTTTGAATAGAGCCTTTCCATGCATCCTTTCCCTCATCGGGCCTATTGGTTCGAGCAATTGATCGTGTTGAAGTCGCTTCCTGGGATCTATCTTGTCGAGCAACTGGTTGTGATTGGGCAGAACCCTCTCTTAGATCAGATGGTCGTCGAAAGTTTCTCGACACATCCTTAGGAGGACTTTTATTCTTCCTAGGGCCCAATCGATCAAAAGGAGAGGTCCTACTTAATCTCTCCAATGCACTAGTCCTTTCTGGAGAGAGAGTGATGTGTTGTTTAGTATCTGTGGCTCGTACTGACGAAATTCGACCCGGTTGATAAGAAAAATCATCAGATTTCTCAGTGCGATATGAATCACTTTGCTTAATACGCGAAGAAGCTAAACGGGTATTTCTTTAAACACTTCGTTGTCCTGAATGGGTCGGTGCTCCACCTTGGATAGTTTGCATGAGTTGTCGCATAGTCTCTTGCATAGCCGTCTGGCCTTGAGCCAAATTGGCTATAATTCCAGCCATATCTTCGACATTTGGAGGAGCGGATGGATTCGGGGGGTTTCCAGCGTTTCGATTACTGGATTCAGGATTATCAGCCATTGGTGATAAATTGTTTTGGTGAAAAATGAGAATTTCAGTCGTTTCCCACAGACGGCGCCAATCTGTTGATGTAAAAAATTAGATTATCTCTAATTAATCAATCACAGATAAAAAATAAATAAGACAAAAGATTTTTAAAGTGGTTCAGCCTTGAAAGAAGGGCCTACGTCCACTATTTCGTTATTGCTGACTATTTGGGAATTCTCGATTACAGCTTTTTACCAAGAAATTCCGAGTCCCCTTACAATGAGGACGATACAATGTATTTATAGCCCTCGGGTTGTAAATGTGAAAGGGTAATACATAGTTGTCCAATAGACGTATACATCTGTATGGTAATAATGAGCATTTAATGCGCAGTCGATTTGTTGACTATCCGGATATTAATGCTCTGTACGAGATGCAGCTCGGACCGCCTAAGCTGCTCGGACCGCCTGAGTAGCTCGGTATTGATGAGTTGCTCGGTTCAGTAAAGTTCCTCGAAGAGCACCTGTTGCTCGGAGTGTCAGAGTTGATCGGGGAGGTTGAGTTCCTCAAAATCAAGGTGTTGTTCAGAAATGTTTGTAAGTGCCATATAGATTGACACGTGTCTCCACTTAACTGATCCACATCAGCAGACTAAATTTGGTATCAACCCATATCATAAGACTTTCATCAACACACGCACACATCGTGTTAGAAAACTACTATTTGTTTCATATTGAAAGCCTCATATAATACACGCTTGTGTTTATTATGGCTTGAGCATCATTAGGTAGCTTAAGTATCATTAAGTTACTTTATTTAATCATTCCATGTTACCACGTGAACCTTAAACATTTAGTGCATTATTCTCGTATTAATAAATTAATGGATCAATACCATCCATTTATGCCTCTTTAATGAATATTCAATTCGTTACTTAGCATCATCTTTAGAGATTCCGCAAACAAACACTCACGAACTTCGTGGCCTCACACCACCGGTCTCCGCCGCCATATACTATTGCAGTTAATTTGGGGTCTTTTACCACTAGGGACAGCATAACCCTGCTTAATTATTTATCCTGGCATTATCCAATCTAATTATCTTGTCCACGTGTTCAACATTTTCATAATGTTCACATTAATTTTCCTTTTTAGAGCCGAGGCTAAAGCCTTGGACTTAACCGTCCATTTTTCCATTATTTATTTAGGAAAAATCATTATATTCCACCAAAGTCCTTTTTCTCACGCACGCATTGATTTTTATCCCGAAAATCATTTTCTCTTTAAGGACTTAAATTATTCTTTCCATATTAGTGCCAAAACACTCTTTAGTATTTTATTTCATAAAAATGTCACACTCAAAGTAAATTATCAATTTACCATTTTTCTTTACCAAAACTTGCAACCTTATCCTTTTTCAAGTGTTATTCACAAAAATACCCCTTCAAGTTCTAAGATCAACACTTAGGCATTTTAGTCATCAACATATTTGTTCAACTTCTCACTTTGCCAAAATTACACATTTTGCATTTTAACCCATTTTAATATATAAAATCACATTTTTTACATATTAAAGCCGTATTTCTCTTATTTATGCCCTCACACTTTAGTTATGTCTTTTCACAATTTAAAACCCATTTCGTCAATATTCAAACATTTGACATATTTACACTTTCAAACTTAGTGTTACACACTTTAATTTTGATTTTTAACACTAAAACTCCATTTTAGTCTGTATTTACACATTTTACACTCTACATTTCAAACTTAGTGTAATACATTTTAATTATGACTTTTTGCATAAGGACCCATACTTAGTCATTTATTTTACACTTAGTCTTCTTTGCTTTCATTATTTACATGAAGACTTTAGTTTCACATGTTTACTCATTAAACCCACTTTATTTACTTATGATGAGTTCACACACTTTAAAATATCCCTTTAAAATGAAAGCATTCCTTCACATATAAGACTCTTTATTTAATGAAAGAAAATGCATATTCAAATTACCAAATGCCATGAACAAACGCAAACATCACTAATCATAGAAATCACATTCTCATTATTTAAAACACACCTTTAACCCATTTTATTTCATAAAATGTTTATAAATAGTGTTCTGAAAATTTAACAGTTTCAAAACCAATTTAAAACCTTCTTTTGAATGCCCCCTTTTACTTAAAACATCAATGGTGCAAATAATAAATCCATAAATGCATTATACCCACTTTGTTACACATTATTACACCCAAAATGTGTAGAAAAATAATCTAAATTTTTATCAATTTCAAAACCCATTTGAAATATATCTTTGAAACCCATTTGTAAATAAAATTATAGATTTCAACTAGTTAACCCCATAGATACAAACTAATTAACATCACAGATATATTAACTCTAATACGTGTAATTAAAGTAGCTAAAATTATACTCAACCTCAAACCTAAACCAAGGTTAGTATTCCCACCTAAGTATCTCCAAAATGGTGGTTGAAATAGTGGTGTAGGAGGAGAAACCCCCACCATTAGAGGTGACCTCAAGGGGTTACCAAAATCTCTCAAAAGCAAGCTCCAAGAGTCCTATATCTCCAAACTCAAAACCCTCTTCTACAACTCCCAAACCTCATCAAAAGTTTCTCAAAAACTCTCCCTATAAGCTGTCCCAAAACTCCAAGGTGTTTTAATGGTGTTTGTGACCTCCATAATGGTATTTTCATGATGTAAAGATGGTGGAGAAGAAGAGCTACGAATTTGAATGAAGGAAGAGCTCTTGTTTGACCATGGTGATGAAGAAAATCTGATGAAAAGAGTGAGATATTAATAGCAAAATCACTTTCCCTTCCATTTCTCTTATAAGGTATTTGATACAATCTTCCACTCTTGACGAACCACCCAAGAGTTTGTGTGTCCCAAATGGTGCAAAAGGGTTCCCAAGGTCTACAATTTAAGTTGAAAAGGGACAATACAATGCAACCAACCTTGGCACATGTGACACTCAAGACCCACCCAAAATCAACCCCAAATGATGATTTGCGTCATTTTCTCTCTCTAAAAATAGTTTTTTTACAATTTTTAACTTGATATTCATATTCCTCGCATTTTTTGGCTAAAAAATCATATTAACAATAGTCGTTTGGCCTCCCGAATTGTCCTATACAAGGCTCGCAAGAATCGGGACCTCCTCGCAAAACATATTTTTTTTTATTTTTCTTCGTATGGTAATATTCCTTATGTTTTTATGAGTCTAAATAGATGGTTGGAATATTTTTTTGACTTACCAATTGTCCTAAACAATTCTCGCAAAACTGGACTTACGCCGTGTCGAGCACTGTCAAACAATTTGTACCCAGGCTCGCGTAACGTTCGTTGCTTGTTCGAATCGTGTGAAACGTAACCGAAGTATTTAAAATAATTATATAAACTCAAAATAAAACTCGTTTGAACCATTCAACTTAAAACTTTCTCGTTTAATCCATATTACGATATTTTTCTTTTCATATCACTTAAATGTCGTGTCGTATTAACCTTGTCCGTGTCACATCCGTTCCTCAATATTTTTTTCCCAAACTTAATGGACATCGTAGCCAATACTATTAGAGATTAAATACGCATTAATGCGACACGTGCATCATTGGGTTTTTTCTTCGTTTAAACCATTTTCGAAGTACGCCACCTTACGTATTACTTGACGTGTCACACTTGGATTATTTATTCCTCGAATTTTCGTTTGGACAAAACACTTCAAATAACGTTAAATACCTATTTTCTAAGGAATGGTATTACATTCTTCCCTCTTTAGGAAATTTCTTCCTCGAAATTTATGATCATCAAGCTCACAAATCATTCATCCAACAATTAAATTCTAATCCTATATGTCTTTAACACTATATTCTAACCAAAAGATTTCATACCATTATTCGATTACAACTACGGTGGATCCTAAGATACTATTGTTAACTCCCAAGCATGCCTAACATGTCCATATAAACAATACCTCAAAGTAACTGATAGTGAGCAAATATCATGCTAACACCCAAAGTGCTCATTATCATGAATTATTCAGAACATCGGGATTTACAAGCCTATGTTTCATCAAACTATTCGAGTCTTGCCTAGCTTAGGCAGATATATCCTCAACATAATAACTATTCACATAAAAAATTTCGAGACAGTAGTTTAATCCCAATGCTCTATTCAACCGATATCTCCTACGAGACTAAGCATTAGCCTAGATTCATCCTAGTTATGATAACCCAAATACACATGGGAGACTACATTCTCAACCCACAATTTCTATACGGAGTGCAACCCTATCATTTAATGTTCCATCAAGTTCTAATATTTATATCTTAGGGTCGTGACCTCAAATCCATGATATACGTCATATCTAGCTATACTGGTTAACTAATGATTATATTAACCTAAAGCTATTAAGTACATATACAAACTACTTGTAACAAACCGCGAGACCACACGTACATACCAACCGGTGTAAAATAAAAGTGCTTCCGAAGAAGTGCGTACGCATATAACGTGACAGAACAACCTCTACCTGGCATATCCTGCATCACTACTAAGCTATGCAATGCTGCACCTCAATACCAACCCATAATTGAAATAACTTCCCATTACCGAGATCAAAGAGGACACAAAAAGGTGCAACGAATCAGCCAACTGTCACGCCAGAATGAAACAATTGAATTCGAATAGCGAACCATGCCACGTGAAGTACGAACCACAACGTACACTTGATGTCTAAAATTTTTACTGACCTACATGTACGCTAAATTATTATCCTAGCCACGTGCCCTAGATTGAATCATCAATCATGATTGTCCTTCTCCATGGACAACTTACGAGCCGATTCCCTTAGGAAGATAAAATGCTAGGATTCCCTCCTTAAGACTAAGGTTACTCTTTATCCCTCATATCAAAGCGAATTTACATTTCTTATTGTTTAATATTAATCACTAACCTAACATACTCAAGTCTCCACAATCTCAGCATGCGTCATATAGTGAAACACAACGCTCACGTAATTTTAGCCTACAACCCATCGCTGAAATCCTTAGCAATGACTCACGTGATCCCAAATCATAACTATCTTACTAGTTACAATGACACCTCAATTTTTCAAGCATTACTCATGCCTAACACCCAATAATTTTCCTCATTAGAGTCATACTAAGCCATACGGGTAGCACACCAGGTGCTATAATTAAGCCTAACACTTGATTCTGAGTGCTATTTCTAAAACCATGATGAACATCATCGCGTTCTAAGTCTCCCAAGTGTAAAACCTATCACGTATCAACCTATTCTCGATATTCTCCCCAAGTCATACAATAATGCAAGCTTATAAATAAAAGCATGGCACTAACTCTAAGGTAACACACAAATGACATGACTAAATTATATTACAATCGTCGATAACCTATGCATTCCTCAATACGATAACTTTTCCCAATGCTTCATGGAAGAGTCACCACGTCAATCGACTCCAATTGAACATACATATCCTAGCCTAGGAGTTATCATGACAAAAATACTTTCAAGTATAACACTCGAGCATGGACGTTGAATTATTTTCTCAAAGGACAAACACTAATCCCAATCACTATGCGTCGTACCAATCATAACTCTATATTCCTGAAGTCATAAGGGATCCCATAATATCAACGAGAGACGTCAATAATACCGTACTACGTGGTACAACCTTAATTTCAGCATTACTAGGGAAAGCCTATTATTTGAACGGACACTTCATTAGATAAACATTAGTACATATATCCAAGGATCAATCATGATTTCACCTGCTTATCCATAATGCTAACCCAAGATCAAACTCATCATAGCCTATCATTTAACCTCCGTGATTATTCAGCGATGACAACTAATGTGCCTCACTACATAGCCATCACACCCATTTGCTAGATCACAAGCTATTACCACTATAAAGCTTTTGGTAGGATACGGGGCATAGGGTACTACTTATAAAACTTTTAGACAAATACCTTTGATGACACAAGAGATCCTATTCCCCAATACCACCTCATTTTTCTAAAATCATAATTCAACACCACCATTCCTAACACTAAGTCCCAAGGACTATATAGATTTGTTCTTAAATCACTTGAAATCATCAAGGTTATCTAAACCCAAGACATAATCAAGTTAATTAGGCATTCTGATTTCCATAGAATTATTTATTCACAAGTCATACTACTTTGTCACCTAATCCCGTAGATGAAACTACAAGCATACCAGCTAAGATGCAACTAAAATCATTAAGACCTTCTAATCATTAAACTTACACATGATACATCTCACACAAGTGTAGGGTGCTACCACCTAACGACCTACACCAAAATTCGATAGTTGCTAGTTAAAACTACCAGAACAAATACAGCAGAATAAGAATGGCTACTAACTTAGTCGATCACCAGCTCAAAGAGCAGGGCACAACGTGCTTAAGACCTTGACTTTACCATCAAGGTAAAATTCAAAACCGTCATCAGGAAAGCGTGATCGGATCTAATTGACAATAACACCAAAAGATCCACTATCGACCTCATCACGTCACACCCAAAAGGAACATTGAACCTAAAGCTCTGATACTAAGTTGTAACGCCCCCACCCAGATTTAAAGGTTATTAAAGGACTAACCTGATCCAGTTCATACGTTAATTATGAAATGCAATGAAACACCCTATATAATGTTTCTAATATAATTTTAATAGTATTTAACGTTACACTTATTAGCATATGAGTCAAATTTATAATTACTACGTGATGTGACCCAAGGAGAGTGCCCCCAAGGTTAAGTAAACAGAGCTATTAATCGTAAAGCAAGTAACTACTAACCTATACATCGCTCTCAAAATACGGAGTGACATATAACCTGCCCTAACAAAGGAGGGATGGGAGTCGAATGCTCAGTGGGAACATATACAATTGCAGTATAGAAACGAACGACAGAAAGGAATACTCACACGCTACAGTACATGCATGTGAAAAATATGTATATATCTACATATATACCTTCAAAAAATACATGTGTCAATATATTTAATCATTTTTATTATAAAAACGTTATTTGGTTCCATTTGGCCTTACAAAATTGTCATTTTCTATTATCATACTTCGAAAACTAGCACTAATTCCCATTAACTCGTGCATAATCAACAAATATCCTTTGTCTGGGAAACCTTTCATTTTCATTAAGACCATTTATTTCTCTACATTCAATTAACTCACGCCCGAGTTATTTAACCATATCATAAGACTTTCATCCACACATGCACATATCGTGTTAAAAAACTACTATTTTTTTTCTTATTAAAAGCCTCGTATAACACACGCTTGTGTTTATTATGGTTTGAGCCTCATTAGGTAGATTAAGTATCATCAAGTTACCTTATTTAATCATCCCATGTTACCACGTGAACCTTAAACATTTAATGCATTATTCTTGTATTAATAAATTAATGGATCAATACCATCCATTTATGCCTCTTTCATGAATATTCAATTCATTACTTAGCATTATCTTTATGGATTCCGCTAACAAAAACTCACGGACTTCGTGGCCTCACACCACCGGTCGCCGCTGCCATATACTACTGCAAGTAGTTTGGGTTCTTTCACTACTAGGAACAGCGTAGCCTTGCTTAATTATTTATCTCGACATAATCCAATATAATTATCTTGCCCATGTGTTCAACACTTTCATAGTGTTCACATTAACTTTCCTTTTTCGAGCCGAGGCTAAAGCCTTGGACTTAACAGTCCATTTTTCCATTATTCATTTAGGCAAAATCATTATATTTCACTAAAGTCCTTTTTCTCACGCACGCATTGATTTTTATCCAGAAAATCATTTTCGCTTTATGAACTTAAATTATTCTATCCATATTAGTTCCAAAACGCTCTTTAGTATTTTATTTAATAAAAATATCATACTTTAAGTAAATTACCAATTTACCATTTTTCTTTACCAAAACTTGCAACCTTATCATTTTTCAAGTGTTATTCACAAAAATATCCCTCCAAGTTCTAAGCTCAACACTTAAGCATTTTAGTCATTAACACACTTGTTCAACTTCTCACTTTGCCAAAATTACACATTTTGCATTTAAACCCATTTTAATATATAAAATCACATTTTTTACATATTAAAGCCGTATTTCTCTTATTTATGCCCTCACACTTTAGTTATGTCTTTTCACAACTTAAAACCCATTTCGTCAATATTCAAACATTTGACATATTTACACTTTCAAACTTAGTGTTACACACTTTAATTTTGATTTTTAACACTAAAACTCCATTTTAGTCTGTATTTACACATTTTACACTCTACATTTCAAACTTAGTGTAATACACTTTAATTATGACTTTTTGCATAAGGACCCATACTTAGTCATTTATTTTACACTTAGTCTTCTTTGCTTTCATTATTTACATGAAGACTTTAGTTTCACATGTTTACTCATTAAACCCACTTTATTTACTTATGATGAGTTCACACACTTTAAAATATCCCTTTAAAATGAAAGCATTCCTTCACATATAAGACTCTTTATTTAATGAAGGAAAATGCATATTCAAATTACCAAATGCCATGAACAAACGCAAACATCACTAATCATAGAAATCACATTCTCATTATTTAAAACACACCTTTAACCCATTTTATTTCATAAAATGTTTATAAATAGTGTTCTGAAAATTTAACAGTTTCAAAACCAATTTAAAACCTTCTTTTGAATGTCCCCATTTACTCAAACTTAGTGTTACACACTTTAATTTTGGGTTTTAATACTAAAACCCCATTTTAGTTTGCATGTACACAATTGACACTCTACATTTCAAACATAGTGTAACATACTTTAATTATGACTTTTTGCATAAGGACCCATACTTAGTCATTTATTTCACACTTAGTCTTCTTTGCTTTCATTATTTACATGAAGACTTTAGTTTCACATGTTTACTCATTAAATCCACTTTATTTACTTATGATGAGTTCACACACTTTAAAATATCCTTTTAAAATGAGCGCATTCATTTACATATGAGACTCTTTATTTAATGTCGAAAAATGCATATTCAAGTTACCAAATGCCATGACCAAGCTTAAACATCACTGATCATAGAAATCACATTCTCTTTATTTAAAACACACTTTTAACCCATTTTATTTCATAAATATTTATGAATAGTGTTCTAAAAATTTAACAGTCTTAGAATTAATTTAAAACTATCTTTTAAATGCCTATTTTTACTCTAAACTTTAAGGGTCCAAATAATAAGCCCATAAATGCATTATAGCCATTTTGTTACACATTATTACACCCAAAATGTGCAGAAAAATAATTTGAATTTTTATCAATTTCAAAACCCATTTGAAATATATCTTTGAAACCCATTTGCAAATAAAATCATAGATTTCAACTAGTTAACCCCATAGATGCAAGCTAACTAACATCACACATATATTAAGTTTAATACATGTAATTAAAGTAGCTAAAATTATACTCAACTTCAAACCTAAACTAAGGTTAGTATTCCCACCTAAGTATCTCCAAAATAGTAGTGAAAATAGTGGTGTAAGAGGAGCAACCCCCACCTCCAAAGGTGGCCTCAAGGGGTTACCAAAAGCTCTCAAAAGAAAGCTCCATGAGTCCTCCATCTCCAAGTTCAAAACCCCCTTCTACAACTCCCAAACTTCATCAAAAGCTTCTAAAAAACTCTCCCTACAAGAAGTCCCAAAACTCCACGGTGTTTTAGTGGTGTTTGTGACCTCAAAATTGGTGTTTTCTTGATGTAAAGATGGTGGGGAATAAGAGTTACGAATTCTGGGTGAAGGAAGAGCTCTTGTTTGACCACGGTGATGAAGAAAATCTAATGAAAAAAGTGAGATATTAATGGCCAACTCACTTTCCCTCCCATTTCTCTTATAAGGTATTTCTGGTGGTCTTCCACGCTTGACCAACCACCCAAGAGTTTGTGTGCCCTAAATGGTGCAAATGGGTTCCTAAGGTTTACAATTTAAGAGGAAAAGGGACAATACAACCAACCTTGGCACATGTGACACTCAAGACCCACCCAAAATCAACCCCAAAAGGATGATTTGCGTCATTTTCTCTCTCTAAAAATATTTTTTTTTACAATTTTTAACTTGATATTCATATTCCTTCCATTTTTTGGCTAAAAATCATATTGACAATAGTCATTTGGCCTCCTGAATTGTCCTATATAAGGCTCGCAAGAATCAGGACCTCCTTGCAAAACATATTTTTTTTATTTTTCTTCGCAAGGTAATATGCCTTATGTTTTTATGACTCTAAATAGATGGTTGGAATATTTTTTTGACTCACCAATTGTCCTAAACAATTCGCGCAAAACTGAACTTTCGCAGTTTCGCGCATCGTCAGACAATTTGTACACAGGTTGGCGTAGCGCTCGTTGCTTATCCGAATCACGTGAAATTTAACCGAAGTATTTAAAATAATTATATAAACTCAAAATAAAACTCGTGCGAACCATGCAACATAAAAATTTCTCGTTTAATCAATATTGCGATATTTTATTTTTGTACCATTTAAATGTCGCGTCGTATTAACCTTGTCCGTGGCACATCCGCTCCTTGATATTTTTTCCTCAAACTTAATGGACATCCTAGACAATACTATTATAGATTAAATACATCGTTGGATTTTTTTTCCTTTGTATCAACCATTTACGTAATACGCCACCTTACGTATTACTTGACGTGTTACACTTTGATTATTTATTCCTCGAATTTTCCTTTGGACAAAACACTTCAAATAACATTAAATACCTATTTTCTAGGATGGGTATTACATGAATACCTTGTGAAAGTAGTTGGACTTATATAATAGGGAGTATTGGTGGAGTTGGACATAAATAGAAGTGGTGTATCCTAGTTAGGTCGGGTAGTTTAATTATGATAAATAAAATGAACACATTAGGTGCGCACTGTAGCTGAGAGGTGAGGTTTACCTCAAATGAATACGATCGATTAATCTTGAAATTAATACACTACCCTTTTAAACATTTATTTACTTACGAAAACATTTTCTACTCTACGGGCTTTGACCGGTATATTTTTGTCTTTCCTTATTTTTCTCTTTATACCCTAGGTGCGCAGCAGCAGTCGGGACAACAAAGGTAGATCCGTTCTTACTAGTAGTAGATGTGGATACTTTCTTAGACATTTTATTCGCTCCTACTCTAGATAGGATCAGTTATTTCCCATTTACCGTTGAGCGTGTTAACCTTAAATGATAGTACTTATCTTACTGCAAACTTTTATATTTTTTCATACTTGTACTTTCGTATTCAGTTATTATTCAGTTTACATTGTGGATGTTATTTGGTAACCTATGGTTTATTTGATTCACCCTTATTATTTATTTATGGATGACGCTGGTTCAATTATTGTAGTTGCATGGATTATTCTTTTCTTTATGTTATATTATTATTGCGACAATAATGCTAAAAACGATCCATACCGAGATTCTTATTATATTTTAGTGGAGGATTGGCCACCCCGTATTAAAATAGGCGATCTGTCACAACACGATGATCTTTTCGATACAAGTTAAATAATATTGATCGTCTAGACCATTATTTCATTTTACCAAGATCTTTCGAATCCTCCTTAACTTTACACTCCTGGACTGCAAACTGAGGGTGTTTGCCTATAAACTTATTCCCTGAGGTCACGGACTTCGCTTTCCCCTCGATTTGATACCCAGAAAGATGAGAAGTTTCCATCCTACGCTAGTGACCGATAGTAAAAGCTTTGACTTATAATTCCTATAAGGGTGGTTGTTCGATAGAAATCTATGATGATCGACATAACTCATCTTACCACTTTGATGTAGCCAAGTGGATTCAATTTTTTTCACACAGAGGTGACATCCATAATAACCATGAACATTGTAATATAGCAAATTCCCATAGGCAAGAAAATCATGAATCGCATACAACACCATTGCCTTAAGTGTGAACTTATCACACTTATGACCGTTAAATGCCCTTACGCCTTCATACCATAACTCTTTAAGTTCTCCGATTAATGAGGCTAAGAAAATATCGATATCATCATTAGTATCCTTTGGCCTGAGTATCAACAATAACAATAATGTGAACTCTTTTCTCGTTCATAGTGTTGGATGGAGACTTAAAGGATCCATGAGAACTAGTTAATAACTCCAATTAGTGCTTAAATTACCGAAAGGTTTATGCCCATCAATCGATAATAGAAGAGAAACATTGTGCAGTTCCTTTTAAAATTCAGGGTATCATACATTTGGAAGCTTCTAGAAGAGTGAATTAACCAACTCATGAGATTCTCACCCACCTTAGATCTAGTGTGCCATGTCATGGCCTCTGTTATCCACGTTATACTGAAAAATCATTTTAATCATGGCCCTATGGGAAAATAATTCAATATCTTCTATAAAAATATAGAGATCTTACGAGATTTTACAAGTTTGTCTTTTCCCTATCATAAACCATATATCTTGGCTCATTGCATATAGGACACTCATTCGTCAGTTCGTGTTCGTTATGGTACAATATGAAATCATACTTGCATGCATGAATAAATTTTTACTCCAAACCCAAACCCTTCAAGAACTTCTTCATGCTCAGATAACTATCTGGTAGTGTGTTCTCTTTCAGTAGAATGCCTTTATCCCACTTAAGAGTTTCAGTTACATTATTGCCTAATACACTAAAATGACTATTCAAATTATGCAAACAGATCATTGTGTATAATACCGAGTGATCTTTTTCATAATTTTTACACACCACATCGTCTTTCAACCATATATATTCCCGATCTTCGAGTAACTCATCATCAACTTGTTCATTGATTTGATCATAATGCATATTATTCGTATCCATAGGCTGGTGGTTTTGATGGTGGCGGACTCCGTAAGCATCATCATTTAGGTCGGTCAAAGGACGATGTGTTGGCAAATCATTCACCACTTTCACCCGATGTGTTTCTATCACGCGGTCAGGTACCGATAATTCTTTCAGAACATATGGTACATTATTTTGCCCATGGAATGTCCATCTGTTATAATCTTGTGACATACCTCGTATTAGTAAATGCAATTCAACATCTTCTAAAGATTTAAATTTTCCATTCATACAACGGTTGCACGGACACAAAATCTCATCACTGTTAAGATTTCTATTGATATATTTAACAAAATCCCTGAAAACCCTTTACATGATTATCAGAAACTCTATTACTCTCTCCTATCCACTCTTTGTATTTTGGGAAACCCATTAAATAGTCTTCTAAATTCAAGTCACCTATATAAATAGGTTTAAATGATCGTAATATTGGATACAAGAATTCTCAGTTTATAATTTAAGCAAGTTTATACAACCCAAGCAATTTATTCAAATTCACTCAACTTGAGCATCCAATAAATATTAAATAAACCCAAAGAAATTAAGATGTCATTAAAATTAAAACATTACAAACTTTAAACATTATTCATCGGATAATACTGAGCAAAAAATTAATTGGCCATGCAATATGATAATTTTTATATTATTTTAACAGAATCCCTTCATCGTGGTCAATATGTACACACTCATATTCGTAACCACTGTATACTTTATTAACCAATATTTGAGCGTCACCCACTGCGAAAGGGCGATTGTGGCTAGGTGTTCTGACATTCATGAAAACTAGCGTGCACGTGCCAGCAACCCTGCTATTGGACAAGTTTATTATATCTTACACACAACCATAGTCATCGTCCATCTATGGCGATGATCCACGAAATTTGCAGGAGTAGGTTCTTGGGAGGGGAATGTTGTTGGAGGAGGCACTTGGGATGAGAAACCTTGAAGCGCAGGAAAAGGGAATGTTTGAGAAGGCATCTGGGAGGGTAAACCGTATTGTTGAGTAAACAATTGGACTAACCCCTCGATTTCATTCGTGAGCATTTCCATATTGCTCCTAACATTGATCACCTCCCTCTGAATCTTTAACACCTCTCCTTTTATCCTAGCTTGTTCTTTCGCCGGGCTCAACACGTGACTCCTCACCGAAGATATCTTGTCTAACAGAGGTGTAGTGTGTTATATTTTGCTACTTGCCACATGTGAGGCAACACCTCTTATCCTCCCCCTTTTGTCCCTTAAAGTACATTGGTTAGGGCATCTACTCCAGCGTCATTGGGGTTGCACTTGGACAGACCGCTCGACATGCCTTCCATGATTTCCTGTAACATAATATTATATTTAGGACTACGATTTTAACATTATTTTATTATAACGTTTATATATATGATAACTAAATTCCAACTCACTAGAGTTGTTTTCAATTTGTCTGGGAATTGATTAGTCATTTTTTCAAGCCGGGCATGAAAGTACAAGTTGAGTCAATTAAGGTCTTTACCATCTTTCGGCATCCCCTTGGTCCCGTCTGCTCATTCACCCTTCAGATCATTATATGTTTTTAGCTCAAGTTTGTGGGCATCAACTTATTTTGACATGTTCAATTTATTTTTCTCCCTCTTAGTTAGTTTTCCCTCCATGGCCTTATTCTCAAAGAATTTGTTCCATTTGTTGGTGGGCATTCACTACACCAAATCTGCCCATTTGTCAAGGTCATTGACCTTGACAAATTCACCTTGTCAAGGTCAATGACCGTGACATTTCAGGCGAGACAACTTTTTTTGTCACGGTCGTGTCACGGTCATTGACCTTGACAAAAAACTCGCATTTTGTGTCACGGTCGTGTCAAGGTCAATGACCGTGACACGTTTGTCACGGTTATAAACCGTGACATAACCGTGACCCATATTGTCACGGTCATTGACCGTGACACGTCCGTGATAACTTTTGTCGCGGACTTGTCACGGTCAATGACCGTGACAATTCGGGGCAGAATTTAAAAAAAATCTGCTGGGCAGTATGGCCATCGCCACTGCCCAGCAGTATATTTGTACCTGTTATAGCAACGTTGTACTTGTTCCAAACATCATATATCCAACACAAACTAAAGATAATGCAAATATATATTCATGACGATATAATCCAAATATTCAAAGTAAAAACAATATACATGACGATATAATCCAAATTTAATTAAAATGGACAAACTTAAAAATAATGTTACTACATGTCTTGGGTAAAACTGAGGAGGTGAGTAGGCCACACGACATACGAATTGACGCACCCACTAATATACGTCGTGCCGCATTGTTCGCGCAACCACAATAGGGAGTTCTCCTTCCCGGGTATGACATGCGTAACGAGCACCCTGGACTCTATCTGTTGAAGCGCACGTCCATGAACTATTCCACCCTCGACGATATTCGGGTCCCTCAACCCCCACCCTATCCGCTGGCCATCAAATACGTCCAATATGAACACGCTCGGCCAACAAATTGTCGATAATGGTCTATTGGAGGGCGTCAAATAGGGAAGTGGATCGTCGAAGTACGAACGTGTCGGTGATGAAGCAGCGAGGTCCACATCCTCGTCATCCTGCGCCTTGTCCTCCCGCACCTCCTCCTCCACCGCCTTCTCCTTCCCTTTCCCTTTCCCTTTACGGTCTCGACCCAACGTACGCTTCATGAATGCGTACATATCTTGGACCGTCGCCTCCAAACGGGACAGCTTCGCGTCGTGTGAATCCACCGTTCGAGACAACCCGGTGTCGCTCGTCTCCAATCCGATGATCCTAGATTTGGCCACCCGCGAGCTCACTCCCCTTGTCCTCCCTTTGCGATCAGAGCCAAGCACTTGGCTGAGTGCGTCTGTGGACAAAGATGCCTTGTCGGCATCAGACTGCGACTCATGCACTTCCTTAAGCTTTGCCTGAAACGACAAAAAGCACATGATTAGTAAAATAAGTAAACTAAAAAATTATAACGTAATTAATAAAAATTAAACTGTCGGATTACTTACAATCGTGGCCGCGACGCTCGGGGACACCTCCTTGTCCTTCCCCTTCTTCGTCCGAAGAGCCACATAAGTATCGAGCCTATGTGGCTTACCCCCTGGCCCACTCCCTAACCCCTGAAATAAAATAGAGTAAAGTAAAATTAGTATCGGCCCCGTAAAGTAAAATAATATCCAATAATATATTTCTGTAGTTATAGATAAATTAAATCTTACCTGCATCCTATGCTCCACCTCAGCGTAAGAGGTCCGGCCGGAGTAGTGCACGTCCGTCTTTTTAGCCCGATTTTCCCTCCTCGATTGGTGAGATGCCAATTGTAGATCCTCGATCTCATTGTCAATGAACTTTTGCCATTGTGCCAATGAGATCGGCTCCTTGGGCGGGACGAATCCGCGCCATTGTAAAATGGACTCTCGTGTTTTTACAAAGTACCGTGTCCGTATATTTTTCTTCCACGTCTTGTGTTGCCCCCTCAACTGCTCCAAGACGGGATCGCGTAGCTTTGGATCCAAGTTGAATTGTTCCTGTCCAACAAATACAATGTTAGTTGCGAATAAATATAAATATAAATTGAAATATTCATATAAATATTACCTGTAGTGCCGCCCAAACAGCTAACTTGAGCTCATATGGCACCTCCTTCCAACTCATAAACCCCGGGCCGATGACCGTCTTTAGCAGCTCGAGGGATCTCGCTAAAAGCTCCGACTTGTTTTCGACGATAATCCCAAATTTTCCATATTTGGGGAGCCTAGCGGCGGAGGAGCCCTCGTCGCCTCCGCTACCACCGTACCCAGACGACATCATCATAAACAGCATCATCATCTTCGCCTTAACATCTGAAGGAGACATTTTTGCTGTAAAAAAAATGTTATTAGTACAGATAAAAAAAAATGTTAATAGTACACATTTCATTTTACCTAATTGAATTAATTGAATTAATAGTACAGATAAAAAAATGTTCCATCTATATTATAACATATGTGTAAGTTCCGTCAATACCATTTCGTTTCAATTTTGTAATATTATGTTTTTTTCAAATATTTAAAGAGTTATTAAATGGGTGCCCCACCCCCACCCCCACCCACCGCCACACACACACGCACACCTACGCACCTACGCACACACACACACACACACACACACCACCCCACCCCACCCCTACCCCCCTCCACCACCCCCTTACTAAAAATCCTGGGTCCGCCACTGCACCCCACCCCACCCCCTGCCCCCCTCCACCTCCCCCTCCCCCACCACACACCACCACACACACACACACACACACCCCACCCCACCCCTGCCCCCCTCCACCCCCCCTCCCCCATCATTGTGTGAATAGGTATGAGATCATAATTTGGAGGAATTCACGTTCATGAAATAATTTGGATTGTGATACCCCTTGATAGACTTATATGTTTTGTTTACCCGACCGATTAACTATTTTATAATCCTATAGAATTAAGTTTTAGAATCAAGGAATTGATCAGATATTCATTAAAATCGGTTAGTAGAAAATTTATTTAACCAAGAGGGTATCGAAAACATAACGTGGGGAATCATAATATACCGTAATCAACTTTAATAATAAGAACACATTCTTTCGAGTGATTTATAAATAATTAAATTTGAGTGCAATCATGATTATACCTAGTATTTACTTTGAATAAAGGATATAAATTAGTAGTAGTAAGCGAGGATACCTATGTGTAAACTCTAGGATCGGAAGGTGTATCTGTTTGTTAGTGTTTTAAAGCTAAGGGGAAGAGTATGTAATTTATTATACTTAAATAGAAAAACACGGAAGAAACATTTTACCAAAACCCTAAACAGAAGAGTAGAAGTACCAGGAAGAGAATGTTTTTCAGGTAAGTTATTTGTTAAGTATATAAAACTTTTTTATTCAAATGTTTAATTTTTTTAAATTAAATGTTAAAAAGTATTTTTGTATTCCTTCAAAGGTTTAAATCATTCAATGTTAGGAGTATTTTTGTGTTCATTTGTAAATATTTAGGAAACTAACACTATTCAATGTTAGGAGTATTTTTTTCTCAAATCTTTAAATGTTAGAAATATTTAGTGGTATGTTAGAAATTAGGGGTATTGTATTTTTGTGTTCAATATTTAGGGGTATCGTATTTAGGGGCAATGTTAGAAATATTTAGGAGAATTTTCAAATTTCAGTGTTATTTTTTCAGTTAATTTTCAATATTGAAGTATAATTTTCTTATAATTTCAATGTTAATCCTAAAAAAATTGCCTTTGGGGCTACCGCCCCTGAACCCCTACATTGCTCGAAAATTTTTTCACCCCCTTACTAAAAATCCTAGGTCCGTCACTGCACCCCACCCCACCCCCTGCCCCCCTCCACCACCCCCTCCCCCACCACACACACACACACACACCCCACCCCACCCCACCCCACACCCTGCCCCCCTCCACCACCCCCTCCCCCACCACACACCACGCACACACACACACACCCCACCCTAGCCCACCCCTTGCCCCCTCCACCACCCCCTCCCCCTCCCCCAAAACACACCACCACACACACACACACACCGCACCCCACCCCACCCCACCCCCTGCCCCCTCCACCACCCCCTCCCCCACCCTGCCCCACCCCGCCCCACCCCCTGCCCCCTCCACCACCCCCTCCCCCACCCTGCCCCATCCCGCCCCACACACGCACACACATACACACATATATATATACACATACACACATAAATATACAGACAAATATATATATATAAATGGTAGAGAGAGAGAGCAGCGTCGAGTCGAGAAAGAGAGAGAGAGAGGGAGGGAACGGTGGGAGGGAAAAAAGAAGGGGGAAAGGGTTTTTGCTGGAAAAGTTGTCACGGTCGTGTCAAGGTCATTGACCGTGACACGACCGTGACAAATTGAATTGTCACTGGCTTGTCATGGTCAATGACCGTGACAATTCGTTGTCACGGTCGTGTCAAGGTCAATGACCGTGACATAAAACGCGTGTTTTTTTGTCACGGTCAATGACCTTGACAAGGCTGGCCGGCTGAAAGGTGACAATTTGCCCATTTTGGTGTAGTGATTTTAGCATTTAGGGAAACTTTGTCTCCCCAAAATGTCATAACTCCATGACCTCCTCGAGAAAAATTCTTCTGAGGGCTCTTCCTATAAGTTTTCAATTGATCTGCTACTCAAGAAAGAGCCTTTGCTTTCGAACTAGGTGGGAATGCAAAACTATTAAAAAGTTACTCCCACACATCATCCTTCATGACAGATCAACCTTATTCCAGTTTTCTGAGCCCTCAATGCCCACAGTCACTTTTCGAGAGGCAGAAACGGGCTTTAAAAATCTAAACGTTAGTTTTTTTGCCGGTGGGAAGATTTCTGATCACAGAGAACCCAATGATCATCTTATTATTGACTTAGGATTCCTTGTTAGCAGGAGGTGGGGATGGGGGTATTGTATTAACGGGGTTTTATTGAGTTTGATGACTCAGAGATGGAGTGGTAGACGAGATTTACGGTGGAGTAAGTATTGTCAACCCACATGTAATGATAATTGAGGTTAGGGTATAGAAGTAGGGGTGGAAATTCATGTTTTCATGTCATGTTCATGTCATATAGAGACATGATATTTCAAACTATACCCCAAACCCTAACATGTCTCGTTTAAGTAATTGTGTCGTTATTTATAACTCGAACACGAACGTGTTTAATAAACGGGCCACACAAAATGACCTGTATAACCCGTTTAATAATCATGTCGTGTCCAACTCAATAACACAACACGACCCGCATAACTCGTTTAATAAACAGGTCATGTTCGACATGATAATGCGTCATAACCTCTGTAGCCTATTTAATAAATATGTCATGTTCAACGTGTTTACATGACACAACCTGTGTGATCGGTTTAATTAATTGGGTCATTTTCAACCCGTTTATTATGACAAGACCTATGAAAACTTGTATAATAATCAGATAGTGTTCAACCTGTTAAATAAAATGCACACTATATAAATAAATTATGAACTATATCCCCCTCCCCCCCCCCAAAAAAAAATCATAATCACACAAATAAAAGTCATAAATAAAACAATTGCAGTCAAGAATACATTAATTCATCCAATAACATAACAAAGTAAAAAATATATTACCTAAATCTCCTCCATAACATCATTCACTCATAATCCATTTCACACGTAACACGTGCTAATAAAAGTTATACATATAAAAAAAAGTTTTCCTCTAGTTGAGTTGCCAACATTCACATTCCAAATCTCCAACCATAAAAAATATGTCAAACTTCGTTCAATTATGCCCTTAAAAGTCACTTCAAATTCCAACTCATACCTACAATACAAACAAAAGAAAAGGAAATAAGGAAAAAGAATTCATTAGATAATTTATTACATTACAAGCATTATAAAGTCAATAAAATAACATTCAAAAATGCATTTTTTCAGTTTTTTATGAAATACAATATCATATTTTTTATAGAATTTAAAAATGATAATTTTGCAGCCTTCTTAATAAAATACAATAATATAATTAATTTTTAAAATTTGAAAATGCACTTCTTTCAATTTTTTAGTGAAATTCTTTATTAGTTTTTGTACACGATATATATACCTCCTGTATTGGATTGGTTGACTTTAAGATTCAACGACAACTCATTTTTTCCTTCCAAGTGCTATATAAAAAAAATACCAAGTCGAAAATGTTTTTTTGAAACATAATATCCACGGATTATAAATGAAACAATGAACCCAACATGAATAATTTAATTAAATATTAATTATTACTCACTCAAAATAGAGGTTGAACATTGAGCCAATAATGGAGTTTCTCCCTTACTAAGTGAACTTATATATTGATTGATTACCCTACCCCCATGCTAATAGCGGATTCCAAGTCCACAATAGATATACGAATGCTCAAAACATATCTTACATCAACGCATGTTGGGGATACCTAAACCGATTTGCATTCCGAAAAGCTAAAATATCCAATTCGGCATTCCTATAAATCATTGGTTCGCCCAAATAAAGCTCAAGTTGTGACTTTTGAGTACAAGAACTAAATTCCTCATTTTTAAAATCATCGAACTTCAACAAAAGTGTGACACCCCGCCTAATAAAATACTGGGCGATCAGTCCTATATCAAATTAAACAGGAATATCAATTGGTTTCATTCTCAGCATCACTGTCGAAAAACATATAATTACTAATAACCTATTAGGCCTGTGTCAATTTTTTTAAAACTTTCTAATCTTTTTAACCTAAATGCATAAGAAAATCCATCCACTCAATGATATAAACAATAACTAGAATTGAATATAAAATAATCGATAACTCTCGGTAAAAAATTTATACAACCATATCGAATGGGCTTAAAATAAAAATTTCGCAAACAAAATAAAAGACAACAGTTGGGCAATATGCCTGAATATCACAATTACACCTCTTATCTAGATCACAAGGATAAAAGAGTCTAAATAATTTCCTGCCAACATCCACAGCTGCGGCAACAACGTCTGACTCGAAGGAAATAGACATCCAGGCGTCTTTGTGTCTGGACACCTAAAACATATAACAAAGAAATATTTTAGTAAAACATATAAAATAGATATGGGTCAGAGCCCGAGTTTTGAAAATTATTTTAGTAAGTGCTTAACATACTTTAATATTTAAAATATGATACTCTCCATATTTAAATTAGTGTCGCACTCACATGAGATACCCATCACCTCTCATCTAACACTTCGCACCTATCGCATGTAATTAAACACCCTAGTTACTCTACCCATCCTAACTAGCATCCACCAATCGTTAGCATCCATATGCTATCTCAACTACCTGCGTATATAATATCCTAAGCTTTCGCCCGAGCTTATGCATTAACCTCTGGCTTATCATTTACTCGTTTCTAACAAATAACTTTCGTTAGTTACTTCACTATTCACATTTTAGCGTTATCAATCTCGTATATAATATTCTCACCTTATACACGTATATTAGATATATTTTATTCTGGATTTTATACTCTACTCACATTTCTTTCCTTATTTTAGTTCATATATATATATATATATATATATATATATATATATATATATATATACTATACACATCAAACATATCTATACTTATATATCACACACTATATAAGTATAATAGCCATCCCTCAGAGTTATAACTCAATGGATGCAATCTCTAGAATGCCATCATCCTCCAGGGAATTTCTCACACATTCTCCCGGGCAGCCAGGTCGGAATCTCACACTGAACCCTATATCAATCACGAATGTAGGGGAAGCGATCATAGTTCCTCACCTGAAAGTGACACCGAATCATACCCAAGACGTCTCACCCAGGATAAATAATCGCACAGTATAATATCTGGACGACTATGATCTGGGGCTATACTCACCCTGCTCCTCAAGCCCGCGGATTCACCCACATCGCGTAACTTCCCATGATAGCACTGTAGGGGTATGTTCCACATAAATATATCAATCACACACAGATATATTTATAATCACATCATATATATATATACTGTCTCTATACTCGTATATATATATCATCAAATCCGGCTATTTCTACCTCTCTCACTTGGCATTAGCCTATAATCCCGAATATACCAATTCGTAATAACTTATAAGTATACACACAACTTATTTTAATCCAATAAGTATTCACTCACTTATGATACAATTCTTACATCTCTTATTTCCGAATAGTAGCGTATCACGTCTAGCTAGTATTCTTAAATCATCCTACTCGCACCTTAGGATTTACTCATACATATTCGGTATATATATATATATATATATATATATATATAATATTCTACCCATATATAATCGGCATATATATTCTATACGCATAAATATATATATACGAACCCGCCGAATAATTTCTCGAATGTCGTTCGTTCCAAACATTCCTAAATTTTAAACCCCAGATCTTTCCCACTAACCCAAGACTTATGCATTATCCATTTACTCTTTTATAGGTCCTCGCACTCTATTTAGGATCCCCTAATATCTATCTCCAAAAGGAATTCTTCTCCAATCCTTTTAGTCCAAGAAAACTTCTCCAGTCTTTCTATCAAAATCGGATCGATTCGGTGGCCAGGAAAACGAATCGGTCCGGTGCCCTAATTAACGAATTGATCTGATCATAAACGGACCGAACCGATAACCTTAGTTCAGGCTGGTTCTGTTTGTCCAGATTTCTGCTTTCTATGAAATTCACTCTAACACTCATCCAATCCAAGATTTAAGGTTTCTAATCTCCCAAACCCACCATGTAAATATCTACACACTTATCTACAACCAACACCACCATTTAATTTCATGGGATTCATCATAAATATCATGGATTAAACCCTAACCCAAAAATCAACCCATTTCATTATCTCACCAAATTTTCCACCATTAAAATGCTTCAATCTTATATTCTCACAAGAAATTATCATCAAATCAATTTTATATGAAAATCATTTTCACAAACCCCATTTTCATTATGGATCATAAACATACTAAAATGATTAAAGGAAGTTAAACACTTGCCTAGTTGGATAAATTCGACGATCTTGTGCCGGAATCCGTCGGAGCTTGGACCAAGTCTCCTATTTTTCTCCCTTTCTTCCTTCTTTCTCTTCTTTCATCCCTATCTCTCTTTCTCTCGTGCCCTTATAAGAGAGAAATAAGGGTTATTTCCTTATTGAACCCAAATTGACTCGTATACACAAATGCGAGTCCCTACTGATCCAAAAACTCCCCGAAACCCAAACACTACCCCCGGGTACTCTATTATGACTATCTCGGCCCTTTCGAGACCAACCGTGCGCTCGAAATCTCCATCATAATCACTTATAAAAGATTCACGTCTTAAACCCAACACATCTTCACACGTGTTTTCCAAATTAAATAACATCACAAGTCGCTTTATTCACCTGCGACATGAAATATAATTCGTCCAATTCATTTACTTTAAATTCTCAAATTATTAAATTACACCCACTCATGTAATTTAAATATCAATAAAAGTACGAGATATTACAAAAAGTAGGACACAAAAAATAGAAATTGGATAATAAATGACATAGCTTTAAAGAAATTAGAAATCAACAACACAAAAAATTCATAAAACATTTACCTTTTATACATCTCTTATATTGATGCTAAATGACTTACTGTTAAAGCTACCAAGATATTTGTTTTGCATGGAACTACAAGATGAAGGTTTCACATCATATTCACTAGAGAGTATAAAAAAAAATTCTAAAACTTTTGCAAATTCAAGTGAACCAATACCATACATTTTCTTATAACAAAAATCCACAAAATGAATCTTGTACCAAGGATCTAATTTCAATGTTATAGCTAAAATTATGCTGAAATCTGCCAAGTACTTCTAAAATTTTGCATACATCATAACAACCTTATTTTGTAAGTATGATTCCCTAATTTCCATTTGTTTTTTCAATTTCAAGTATGCCATAAACACTAAAGGAGAGTACAATATGTAGTAGGATATTTCATTCCAGATAAAACACAAGTTAAGTTGTAAAAAATACTAAAATTTGCACATATTCTTTATTTTCTCCCATTCACTCTCCAAAGGACAATGCTTGTAATTAGAATCACTTAATTCCAAATGAAAAAAGACTTTATGATAGAAAAGATCACTCTCAAGCATTAGAAATGTTGAATTCCATCTTGTAGGAACATCTTGTCTCAAACCTTTCTTAACATCAAGTGACAACAATTTTGCATATTCAACAAAGCTTTCTTTCCTAGCTCGTGAACTCTTGATATACTTAATGCCCTCGTGGATTTTTTGAATACCCATGTCAATCTTTTTCAAACCATCTTAAAGAATCAAGTTAAGTATGTGTGCACAATATATAATGTAAAAGAAATTCCCATTGCACAACAGATCTTTCCTAGCATTCAATTGTGTTCGACAAGTACCAACAAGCGTATCATTTGAAGATGTATTAACTAGGGGTTACAAAAAACTATGTTTTTTTAAATTCCCCACTCCCTTAAGAAGAGAAAATTTTATCACACAAAGAAACGCCATTGTATGGAAGTGTCATGTATGAAAAATTTAGCACCTTTTTTTTGTAATACCTAATATTTGTCAAGAAAAATGTGTCATGATACATATATACCCATCTGTGACAACTGAAGACAAATAATATGAAGTTAAACATACCCTACTAGGAGCTATATCAAGCATTTGTTTAACCTTATACTTCTCCATATTATACATTTTTAACACATTAGCCTTAGTAGTGTTGCGATATATGAGTGTGACATCATCACATAAATATAAAAAAATTGCTCTTATGGCCTTATAGTCGTCAAATGAAAATGGTAATCACACATAATGATAGTAGCAATCAACGTCTCCCTAAATATTTTGGGATTAAACTTTGGGATACCCAATGATAGAGCTAATGCCCCTAGTTGTTGTTTAACAATCAATTGTTCTCTGTCACGAGTAATAGTTCTTGAACATCTTTTCCAATGAGACTTTACATTATAGGTTGTATACTTGTTATCACGAATGAAGATGTTACCACATTTCTTTCACTTACATCTTGGTTTACTATCCAAGTCTCTTTACTCGAGAATCTTAAAGAAACCCAAACAGCAAAAGTATATCTCTTTTTTTGCTTGCCTCCTTTGGATTGGCCCTTTGTGGTAGTAGTTGATTTGTTTGTATCATTTTGTTGCTCTACCTCCACCTCCACTTCCACGACATCATTATTGTCATCATTATCATCATCCATTGTTACATCAACATCAATGAAATTACTGGGCAAATTTACATCCAAACCAATCGGATTCCATCTAAAAATAGAACATGATTGAAAATGAATATATATATATATATATATATATATATATATATATATATATATATATATATATATATAGAGAGAGAGAGAGAGAGAGAGAGAAGAACAAACACGAGATTGAAACTACAATAACTGAAACTAATATTGAAATTATAGTAATTGAAAGTAAACTTGCAAAAGATTACTGATTAATACAATCAGTGAAACTGTATGAACTTGAAAGCATAATTGAATGTTTACAAGTATGATAATAGATAATTGGGAGGATTTTGCGCGTGCGCGTGTGAGAGAGAGAGAGATTGCAGAATGAACTCTCGAATGAACTATGCCTTAAATGAACGAGTGAGAGATATATTTATATCTTAAGATTACCCTTAGGTGAAATGGGTGAATTGCTTTTACTCTGACTTTTTTTACTTGGGGTGAAATGCTTTAACCTTGGATGAACTGCTTTAACTTTGGGTAACTGTCTTTAACCTCAGGTGAAATGTGTTTAACTTGGGTTATTTTTTTTTATTTTGAGGTGATTAATATACAGACTATAACTTTAATGAAAGCTGATAGATTCTCACAGACCTAGACCCGTGCAATGACACTATTTATGAATAGTAACATGTCAGGGAATATATTCATTGTTAATGAATAGTAAATATTTATTAAAAATTTGACCAAATATTATAATAAAGAAATGTGACAAATTTTATTAGAGATTGTAAAGATCTTAGGAATCTTGGAACAATGAACTCAAACATGGATCTGATATGTTGACTTGGTGACTATTTATTTACTCGGCAGAAGAGGCGGGGGAATAATTTTCTTCCTCTTTGGCTTATTTTGCTTAATCTTCGAGTTGTTGTGACTTATTTGACTTTCCTAAGGTTGTATCCATTGAACTTTTATTGATTTTCTTAATTGCTTGAACTAGAACTGTGATTGGTTGGCAAGGGAACTCCATTTGAACCGCACTAATAATTATTTCTTGTTGGAAAGAATCCCACCACTTAACATAAAATTAGTGGATAACCATTAATTGTTGAACTGCATATTGCCATTTGAATATCCAGGGAACTTTGAATTTACTAGATATTAAAAGTGAAACTTGTAATTGGGAATTGTGTTCGTTGACTTTAAAAACTGTAGGGAAGTATTTAACTTGAACTTGGAGGTCTGCGGGGAGGATTTACGGGATAGAACCATTAACTGTCCATCGTCAGGAAAATCAAGAGGGAATTTGAATTTTTAATTTTTTATCAAAAGATAAAAACCAGGAATAAATGAATGACTCGTTTTGGTAAAGGATGATTATAAACCATGCTTTAATACAATCATAATAACTAAATTGAATTTGGTGACTTGGGAGGGCTTTCAAAATGGAAGGATGAGATCCCCAATCTTACAAAGAGATTATTTTATTAATGTGTAAGGAATGGTAAAGAGTTTTATTTGGATCATTATGATCAGTGATTGCTGTAATATGAATTGATTAAGAGATATACTAAAAAAGGAAGTGTAAGGAAATAATTTTATAAATGTCCGGGGTAGAATCTAAGAATTTTTTGTTTGTCCTAGATCACAATATGTATGCCTGATACCTCTACATTCGGCACGTCAATACGATCATCCACGACGACCTTGATCCGAATCCATGCATCCACTATCTTCACATGTGCATCATGCTACATGCGATGTGCTGCTCAACTCATTCCCACTACTCCACTACATAATATTGGTAAAATGATTTATTGGAGTTGTTTATAATTGCATAAATATTTTGGAATTTTTTAGAAAATATTTTTTGGAGTTTGAATTATTTTTTTATCAAAAGCATAATTTTTTTCTAAGTGTAGAAGCGGACTGCCTCGATCGACGAGCTCATTCAAACGAGTTCACACTGTCGTTTGAGCGTGATAAGCATCTCGCGCGATGTTGTTCGAATGACATGTGTCCTTCGTTCGATCGAGATGCCTATCTCGTTCGAGCGACATGCCTATCTCGTTCGAGCGGCGCCGTCGCCTCGATTTTCGTATAAATATCTGGTCACTTTCTGCACGTTTTTCAAGTCTTTTCACACACGATTTCTGCGATTAATAGCCCAGAAAACAAACTTCACTTTTTAAGATTTCATGCCTTCTTTATTCACATAAAAAATCCCATCTATGTATGTGAATCGTTAAACCTTCAAGAGGATCGTTTTTACTCATCTGGAGTATTTTGTGGAGAAGTCGTCTTCTTCTTCATTGCTGTCCACCTGGAGTTCTTGCGGGAGATTCCAGCCGACGACATCGGAACCGACACCGGAGGGTATTTTGATAAGCACCCAAAACTGTAAATTTTATACCCCGAATAGACGTACTTTAATTGCTAATTCTCGACAATATGGGCCTTATGCGCTTAATTGTTCAATATGCAGGCTTAATTGCAGTTGCGGTGTCAAAAGCTATATTTTCAAGCAATTTGCAGTTAAAATGGAGTTAATTCCCTTATCACGTAACCCTAGCCTACCCCAAACCGTCCCTTAGCCTTCCCCGACCCGTGTGTGTGTTGATTTTGTACATTTTATAACTTTTTAGATTTTTAGTTTGAGTCATTTTTATTTTTAGGATTTATTTTAGAGTTATTTAGAATTTCTAAGATTTATTTTCTATTTCTTTTTATTTAGTTTAATTTTGATTTTTATGAGTTTTTAGTTTTAGTTTTACTTTATTTTATCTTATTAGGATTATAATTTTTAGGATTTCATGTATTTTTAGTTTTATTAGATTTTGCATTTTCTTTTTAGGATTTTTATTTTAAGTTTTATTAGATTTTATTTTTATTTTTATTTTTTATTTTATTTTATTTCTTTTTAGTTTTATTTTTAATTAGTCTTTGTTTTATTTTTAGAATAGGAATTTAATTTTTAGATTTTTAGTTTTTTTTAATGTTACTTTTAAAGGTCCAAATTAAACACACACTAACACCTAACTAACCTCACCCTCACACCTACTTTTCCTACACCCTCACCACACTCTAACATTCCACCCCATCATCTTCCACACCATACTACCCTATACCCCCACACACCTTATCATCCCTACACTCATCTTCAACCTTACACCCACTCTTTCTCCTCTTTTCACCATAACCACCCAACAAACCTTGCACCAACCTCTCTTCTCTCTCATCCCCATCTGCCTTACAACCCCTGTCAAACCCCCACTTCCGGCCAGCGGCAGCGCTCCGATCTCCTATCGCCTGCCAGCCCCCCCTCCAGCGGAAACCTCCGACCCCAGCGCTGTCCTGACCTCTAACCCATTTCGGCGAGCCCATTTCGACGCCGGCACCTCCTTCGGCCGGATCCGACCCCTCTCTCTCCTATGCCATACCCGCCGCTACACCCTCCTACCAGCACCCTCGTTTCCAGCCACCGGTCGCCGACGATAACCCCCCCCCCTCCGGACCTGCTGCTCCTTAAAACGGCGTCGACCCTCCTGCCACACCTCCAGTGGAGCTCCAACCCGATTCCGCCCATTTCCATCCAACCCAAACCCACCTCACCAAAACCCATTTTCAAACCAACCTCTCCAAAGCCAAAAACGTTTTCATCACCTGCCAAACAAAATAACTCAAGCCAAGACCAAGTCAACCAATTAACCAACTTAAACCCTTTTTCCCATTATAACCCCAATTACCTATTTATCCCCTTTTTCCCAAAACACCCCTCAAACCATATCAGATTTTATACCCTCATTCTCCCACTATCATGACCTCACACCCAAACCACATGCACCCTCCATTAAATTCCTAAATAAACCCTCACCCAATACCTTACACACCCTCTTGCACCTTTGTCTACCCAAAATACCTCTTAGCCCCATGTGTGCCATGCATCTACTATAAATGAAGATCAAGACCCCACTTGAGGAGACTCATCATCAAATAGAGAGGAAATTTTAGAGAGAGAATTGTAGAGAAAAATACCATTTGTAAATAGTTTTATTTTATTCTTTTTATTTTTTGTTAGATAATTGTGAGATTAGATATTGTAAGAGAGATAATTGAGTGAATATTTAATTTCAAATCATTTGTATGCTCAATTGGAGGGATTGTATGCTTCAATTTGGAAGAGTAGAATTCAACTTTCTCAAAGAGATTTGGTTTGCTTGTTTTATTCCCTTCTATTTTATTTTAGTAGCCTTGACTATTAATTTGTCATATTTCATATCATGTTAGACTAAATCCCCTTTAAAGGGGTGGGGTAAAACCCTTATTTGATGTTATTTTATTTTAATTAGTTTAATTACTTGAAAAATCCCTTTGAATGTTAATTTTGATCCCTCACCCTTAATTTTACGCCTCGAGAGAGGGTAAATGATTTTCGAGAGAAAATCAAAATTCTAATTATAATACCCATTTTAGATTCGAACTCGAGATAGGGGTTTCTTAAGTGGGGTATTATAACTTGAATTTTAACTCTAAATTTATTTTCTAAGATTGACAAAAATTTTAATTGATCGATCCTAGTGGGTGATTAATTAAAAGGAGCGTGATCTATTTTTCTAGAGTTGTGGGGTGTTAAACTTAATATTCTAAAATGTTATTATTTAAATTACATTTGCAACGAGAGTTGATTTGTAGTTTTGATATTAATTTGGGAGAATTCAATTAATTAAATTAATTAATTAGAATAACTAAAATTTGTGGTGTAATCCCACTCCTTGATTGTTCTCACAATTATTTACCTCACTTTATATCTTATTTTAGTGTTAGACTTTGTTTTCATTTTAGTCACTTTCTAGTTAGTTATTTTCATCTTAGTTTAGTTTAGTTTAAAACCTCGCCTCACCCTATTGGTTTAATATTTGAAAAAGCTAAAAAAAAGTAGAAAAAGTGAAAAAGCACAAAAAGAAAATAAAAAGTGAATTACAATTTTGTTCCCTTTGCTTTACAACCTTGAAAGTGGATTGATACCCTTACTTACCTCTACACTTGAGATTGTTATATGTTGTAGGTATTTGAGGTTTGATTAGAAAGACTTTTCAAGCCACGACAAAAGATTAAGATATATGCAAAAGTTCTTTCAATCAAATGGTGCCGTTGTCGATCTTTAGAGCTTGACGTGCTTGAGAGGATTTCCAAATTTTGAGATTGACTTGTATTTCATTTTTCAATTTTAGTACCTATGGTGACAATTATTGTGCAACACAAATAAATAAGAAAAAAGCAATCACCAATCAAGAATAAGGAACATAAAATGACAATCACACAACAAAGAATATACGTGGTTCAGCAAAGATGTGCCTACGTCCACGGTGGTGCAGTCGGTGTTATTTCTATATACTCCGGGGAGTGATTACATAGAATACAACTTGTCCTTTTTCCCCGGACCTAGGGTTTAATATATACATGTTCATTTAGGTTAGTGGGGGTGATGGATATCCCCATGTCTGCCATCTCTCCCTATAACTTCCCTTAATAAGAACGTGGGAAGAGACCGGATCACAGTAAAAATAAGAGGTGGGGGGCCTGGATTTTGGGCCTTCAAAATTGGGCTACTCGTCCAGGCCCATGGTCTTAATTTTGGGTACCCACAATTGCCCCTAATTTTGTTGGGCCATGTTTATGGGCTCAATAAATTTAAATGATTAGCCATAATGGTTGTTTTGCAATTCTTCGGAAACTGTGAAGCTAATTTTGGTGGCACCTGCTTCGTATCTTGTGCACTATGATTAGAAAAATTTGAAGGTTTCTTGGATTAGGCACTTTTCTATCGTCGTTTCAATTTTTCCAGCACTTTCTCATTCCCTGTGAGTTCTAGCACTTCGTACCTTCTTCTCTCAACCTCCATTCTCATTGCTTCCTTGTCGTTTTGGCCCGTGCTTCTTCATCGTTCGAATTGGTCTTCTATCTTGTAAGTTTCCTGTACCTTTTCTCTGTGCTTTCTTTTTGAGTTTGTAGCTTTCTAGGGTTTTCCGATGGCGAAGATTGGGAATAGGTCGGTCTCTGAGTTTAGGAAGTTTTACAACATCCCTGAGTGGGTAGATATTGAGTGTTGTACCTCACCTCCTAGAAACGTTAGAGAGATAGATGATACCCACTGGATCCACGTTCTATTGCTTTCCCAGGGGGGACTCACTTTTCCTCCCAATGATTTGTTTTTACATTTCTTTGGCTATTTTAATATTATTCCTGCACAATGCTCGCCCAATGTGTGGAAAATAGTTAATGGCGTTCATAGAATAAATCAGTTGTATGGTACTAGGTTAGGGCTCGCCGAGGTCTGTTTTTGCTATTCCTTCTCTCGAACTAGCTCTGGTGTCCTTTACCTCAAAGCTAGGAGCCCTGACAGGGTATTGGTAGTAAATCTACCTGATTCTCATAAGGACTATTGGCAAGAAGGTTTTCTTGCTAGAAACTGGCAGCTTTCTCCCCAATTTGAAGGGTTGAGGTCTAAGAGGTTCACTGTTCCCTTTTATGGGGAAGAATATATAGGTAGACATTGCTCTGTTGTTTCTATTTTTGTTGATTTGTGATCTTTCTAACTCTTCTTTGCTTTTTCTTCCACAGCGAGGTCAAAGAACTTGGAACCTGCACTCAGCGAGGTTCGTCTCTCGGAATTGGTTAAGGCTTGGAATATCAGGGAGCCTTTGGGTGACGACGAGCATCCCAGGTCTGCTACCTTTTTGCTTGAGTACAAGAACGTTGGCTCCAGCTTCATATCAAGGCCTGTGGACAGTATCCCAGAGTTTAATTCTTCCGAAGAGACTGCTGCAGATCCTATCCAGTTGAACGAGGAGGAGAGCGGCTCTGAAAGTGATCTCGCTGGAGCCGTAAGTAATTTGGGAGGAGGGAGCTCTGACATTAGCAGTTCCTCTGATCGTGGGTCTGAAGCTCGAGAGTCGTCGAGCACGTCCAGTAGTTCGAGTGAGGAGATGGCTCCACCCCGGAAGAACCTGATTCGGGATGATGATGATGAAGACCATATGCTTCTCGCACAGAGGTCAAAGAAGCAAAAATCTAGCTCGACGGCTGTGAATACTGGTTCCCGATCCTCTGCTCAGGAGCAGGAGAGGAAGAGGAAGAGGAAGGAAGAGGAGCAGGTGAGAGAGAGAAAGAGAGGAAAAAGGAAGAAGAGAGGAAGAAGATGGAGGAGAAGAGGAGGATAGAGGAGAAGAAGAAGAAGAAGAAAGAGAGTGAGAAGGAGGAGGAGAAAAGGAGGGCAGAAGCGAGGACGAAGGACGGGAAGGCCTTAGTTCCGGTGTCCGCACTGCCTGAGGGGGCCTCTGTGGAAATTTCCCCCCAGTTGGCCCCAGCTCTGCTCGAGAGAGCTGTCCTCCTGGCTGATTGCCAAAGGGCGATAGGGTCAGAGCAATTGGCCCTTCAGGCTAGTCAAAGGCTTGCTCTGGTAAGGTTTTTCCCTTCTCTCCTATGTTTTTCTGAATTCCCTCATTTTCCTCTTCTAATGCCTTTTTTTTTATCAGTTTATTACTGACTTCGCCGTGCTGTATCGTTCACGCGACGAGCTGGTGAAGAAAAACAGTGAGCTGGAGAAAGATAACTCCGCCCTGAAGCTGAAGGGTAAAGAGCTCGAGGCTAACTTTAAAGCCGTTGACGCTGCTCAAATTTCATCCGACTTGGCTCTTGCTACTGCCAATAAGGAGAAGGACGCGACAGTCAATGGTCTGACGGAGCTGAGGCAGGCCTACGACCTGGTTTGCTCAAGCAAACTTGCTGTTGTGGAGGAGAACAGGGTGCTCTCTGAAGAGCTGAAAAAGAAAGAGTCTGAGGCTGTTACTGTCAAGGAGGACTCGTACAATTCTGGTTGGGCTGCAGCATACGAGGATGCTGAAGTTCAGATAGGCTATATTAGTCGTCTGAACTTTAAGAAGGGCTGGAACAAGGCCCTTTTGGCTGCTGGCATCAACATCGATTCTCCCCTATTTGACGAGCACGACCCGGGTCCGAAGCCAACCGTGGATGAAGTCCCTGCCCCAGCTGCTGAAGGTGCCGATCCTGTCCCTCAGACGTCTCCTGTTGATGCTTCCCTCGTTGTGGCGATAGGAATTGCCCCTGCCGAGGATGGTACTCCTGCTGATGCTGACAAGGGGAAAGGGCCATCGACCTCTAGGCCACCCGAGGTTGCTAACTAGTTGTCAGTTAGGATTGTTTTGTGCTTTTATTTGTAAATTTTCTCTTTACTGTTCGATGTAACTCCAACCTTTATTAATAAAAAGGCTCATTTTTTGTGCTCGCACTGATTTGTCTGTTTCTCTCCTTTATCTTTCTCTTGCTTGTAGTTAGTTGATGTGGATGATTACATCCATGCTACTTCCCAATTGGGAAGAATGTTGGGGCCCAATGTGAGCTCCGAAGTTCGTCACACTTTTGTGAGGATCTGCAAGTCTCTGCGACTGAGGAACGAGCGCTTTATAGAGCAAACAGAGCTCGTCGCCAAGCTGAAGGACAGGAGATGGAGGACATTGGTGCCTCATTCCAAGAAGAGGTTAATGTGCTGAGAACCAAGCTACTCGAGGCCTCTGAGATCAACCAAGTTGGGTAGGTTCTCCAGCAGTAGAATGAGGCTCTGAGGAGAGAGGTCTCAAGACTTAGGGAGCACGTGCCGAGCACTGCCCCAACAGTATTACAGGGTTCCTCATCATCGCGAGCTAGAATTGGTCAGAGTGATATTCCTCCTGTGCTGCGGGGTTCCACTGGTCCCTCTGTTCTGCGAGCTGGTAGGAGCACTAAGAGCCGAAATAGGGGAGCGAAAGAACTTCGAGAGAGGGAGATGGAAGAGCTTCGCGGTGATGTTCAGCGAGCATATGTGATTGCAGCTGGGCTTCAAAGGGATGTTACCCGGCTGC
Source organism: Sambucus nigra (assembly GCA_949130495.1). Lineage (NCBI taxonomy): Eukaryota > Viridiplantae > Streptophyta > Magnoliopsida > Dipsacales > Adoxaceae > Sambucus > Sambucus nigra. The sequence goes on from OX422224.1 coordinate 383,801,867, forward strand.
GGCACCTATTCAAAAAAGGTCCTCGATAAGTGTGGGCCGATGGCAATGACCAGGGTTGGTCAGATGCTCCAACAAGGTTGTCCGAGTTCGAAGAGGTTTCTTTTATCAGGGGGTGGCTAAGTGCCTTGAAGGAACTGCAAGTCCCGAGGAACTCAATGCTCTGGTATCGCCATGAGATGTCTCCCTCTACGCTGATGCCTAACCCCTTTCGGAGGGACGATAGATGGATCCCTATCGATGCCATTCCTCTACAATTATTGGAGCCGGATGAAAATGAGGTTGAGGAAGAGTTAGCTCCTGCTCCCGATGATGGACGAAGAGCTCGAGTGGCTGATTATCTCGCTCAGAGGCCTCACCCCCATTGAGATTTTTCCAGTTGTTATTTTTTGTATTTTTGATAATGTAAATGCTTTGGGCGAGCTCGCCGACTAAATATGTATCACCATTGTTGAAAATATGATGAATTAATGAAAAGTTTATGTTTTGGGCAATTTTTTCGACTAAACGTGTGCATTATATTCTTCATATTCTTGATGCTTTATGATCTTCTAAGTTTGTTTTGTCATGAAAGTGTCCTCCCAGTCCAGTATAATACCGAGATACCATTGTGCACCACTTTACCTTTTAGGTTGTGTCGTCACACTTCCTTAGGCCTAAGTGGGGCAATTGGCGAGGACACACCTGGTGTTGGATGTTTTATTCGATCAGGATTTTACTCAACCGAAGTAGGTTTGATGACCAGTATAAAATTTGATCATATTGCCGAAGGATCCCCTGTAGGGCTTCATATATTGCCAGGGGCAATGCTAAGAGGTCCTTCATGTTTCATAACGATGACCTGAGGAGGGATTTCCCCTGCTATAGTGTAGTGATCAATGTGCTTGTTATTTGGAAAAGAAGTGCGATAAATCTCATGCAGCTGTTGCTTATCAGAATGTAACCAATTAAATAACTTTCATTAATGACAAGGGAAGTGAACTTCTAGCTTCATAACAAAAGAATAAATAAAATGATCTAAAAATATAATCTCTTGAGGTTAGCTGCGTTCCATGCTCGTGGTATTTCTCTTCCTTCCATCGTTTCCAAGTGATAGGCGCCTTGCAGATCGTCACTTGTTATCTTAAAGGGTCCTTCCCAGTTTCGACCTAGCTTGTCGTCTGATGGTTTCACTGCGCTGCCCAGGACTTTCCTTAGGACGTAGTCCCTAATTCAGAATATCTTCGGGTTAACCCTTTTGTTGTAATGCCTCGCGAGCTTTTGCTGGTAGCTCGCTAGTTTCACTAGGGCTAGCTCCTGGCGCTCGTCGACTAGGTCGAGCTCAGCGAGCAATGCTGCATCATTATGGCTTTGGTCGATAAGGTTGGACCTCATTGTTGGCAAACCTGCTTCGAGTGGGATGACTGCCTCCATGCCATATGTCAGTGAAAAGGGGGTTTCTCCTGTTGCTCGCCGAGGAGTGGTTCGGTATGCCCATAGGATGTGGGGTAGTTCATTTACCCATGCGCCTTTGGCTCGCTCTAATCGCTTCTTTAACCCATCGATAATAGTTTTGTTGGAAGCCTCAGCTTGGCCATTGCTCTGAGGGTAGGCCACCGAATTGAAGTGGTGTCTGATACCGCGTTTATTACAGAAGTTCTGAAAAGAGCCGCTTTCGAACTGTGTTCCATTGTCGGTGATAATGGTTCTGGGGATGCTAAAACGAGTGATTATATTCCTCCATATGAACCTTATCATATCAGCGTCTCGGATGTTCGCCAGGGGTTCTGCCTCGATCCATTTGGTGAAGTAATCAGTCGCAACCAGCAGATATTTACGATTACCGATGGCAATAGGCAGTGGTCCCACGATGTCCATTCCCCATTGGGTGAATGGCCATGAGCTGGTCAGGGTTTTTAGATCACTGGCTGGTTGGTGGACCATAGGAGCGTGAAGTTGGCATTTCAAGCATTTGCGAACATACTCCGCAGAGTCCCTTTGCATATATGGACACCAATAGCCTTCCTTAATTGCTCGAAAGGTTAGAGATCTTCCTTCGATATGACTTCCACAGATCCCTTCATGAAGCTCGTGTAGCACTTGCTCGACATCCCCTGGGTGGACGCATTTAAGGTAAGGACCGTAGAAGGATTTCTTATATAAGTCGCCTCCTAGAGATAAGTGAAAGCGAGCAGCTTTGACTCTTATCTGGTGGGCAGTCTTCTTGTCATTCGGGAGCGTGCCATCCTTTAAATAGTCCCTTAAGGGGCCCATCCAGCTGAGGGCTGATCCCACCTGGAGTACCTATTCAACGTTTGGTGGCTTGCTGTTGCGGTTAATGCTCGGACAAGTGAGGAAATCAATGGGGATGACTCTTTTTAGGTCGGAGTCAACTGCCGAACTCAGGGCTGCTAAGGCATCAGCATGACTATTTTGCCCCCTGAGAAACTGCTGGACGTTGATCTCTTCAAAGCTTGACATTAATTTTTTCACTAAGGCGAGGTAGGCTGCCATTCTTTCATCCTTTGCATTGTAATCTCCACTTATCTGATTGGAGACTAGTTGGGAATCGCCGAACACTTGTAAATGTTTTGCTCCCAGAGTATGCGCCTTTTGGAGGTCGGCTATTAGGGCTTCGTACTCTGCTTCATTGTTAGAGGCTGCAAATCCAAGCCTGATTCCTTGTTCAAGGATTGTGTTCTCTGGAGTAATGATAACAACGCCTACCCTTGCCCCCTTGAGTTGGAGGCTCCATCAACAAATAGTTTCCAGGTTTCCCCTGTTACTTGGTTCTCCTCTTGCCTTGTTGGTCGAGGTTGGTCGGAAGGTTCCTCGCCCGCAAATTCGGCTATGAAATCAGCAAGGATCTGACCCTTGATAGCTGTCCTTGGTTGAAATTGGATGTCAAATCTCCCGAGCTCGACTGACCATTTGAAAAGTCTGTCGGACAAATATGCTTTCCTCAGGATTGCTTTAAGGGGGTGCGATGTAAGGACGATAATAGTGTGAGCTTTGAAATAATGCTTCAGCTTCCTCGAGGCTATTACTAGCGCAAAGGCGAGCTTCTCCAATGGTAGTTACCTTTGCTCGGCGTCCAGTAAGGTCTTGCTCGCGTAATAAATGGGGTGCTGGATTCCTGTAACCTCGAATATTAACGCAGAGCTGACAGTGTGATTGGACACGGAGAGGTACAGGTACAAAGAATCTATTTGTTGTGGTATGATGAGCAGTGGTGGAGAGCTTAAGTAAGACTTGACCTCGACCAATGCTCGCGAGCAATCTTGGTTCCACTCTATCGTTTTGCTCCCCTTCAGAAGCTGGAAAAAAGGCTTGCATTTTTTGGAGGATTTAGAGACGAAGCGATTTAAGGCAGCGAGCATACCAGTGAGCTTCTGTACGTCCCAGATTGTGCGAGGAGGTTGCACCCTGTTGATTGCATTGATCTGGTCTGGGTTAGCCTCTATGCCTCTCTTACTAACCAAGTATCCAAGAAATTTTCCTGACTGGACACTGAAAGAACACTTGCTCGCGTTAAGTTTCATTCGGTACTTCCTGAGGATTTAGAAGGTGTTTGACAGGTCTGAAAGGTGAGTTTCCTTCTTCTTACTTTTAACGAGCATGTCATCGATGTAGATCTCCATGGTGTCTCCCATCTGATCCTTGAATATCTTGGTGACCAGTCGCTTATAGGTTGCCCCTGCATTCTTGAGCCCAAAGGGCATGACTTTGTAGCATTATAACCCAACTGTTGTGATGAATGCCGTTTTGTCCTAGTCTGGGGCATATAAGGGGATTTGGTGATACCCTGAGTATGCGTCTAAAAAACTCATTCGCTCGTGAGCTGCAGTGGCGTCTACTAGTTGGTCTATATTTGGGAGGGGGAAACTATCTTTAGGGCACGCTTTGTTGAGGTCAGTGAAGTCAATGCAAACTCTCCACTTCCCGTTGCTCTTCGGAACTACCACTGGGTTGGATAACCATTTGGGGAATTGAACTTCCCGTATGGATCCTGCATCCAACAGTTTTTCAACTTCCTTTTCGACCGCTTTAGCCTTCTCGGGTGCAGTTCGCCGTGCCTTCTGTGTGATCAATTTGAAGGTGGGATCGACGTGCAATTGATGACAGATCATGCCAGGATCGATTCCAGGCAGCTCGTATGGCTCCCACGCGAAAACATCTACGTTGCGTCTCAGCAGAGTTGACAGTTCCTTATGTTCCTGGTCAGTGAGAGATGCTCCAATTAAGAAGACTCTATTATTATCGCCATCTGCAGCCGTGACTTCTACCAAGTCTTCGATGACACGCTTGGAGGGGAATAGCATGGTCTCTTCTACTCCAGGTCTTCCGTACTTTAATTTCTATTTAGAAGGTGTCAGACCTTCTTCAACTTTCTCGCTGGGCTAATCGGTCTTCTTCTCTGGCTTTGGTCGGATGGTTGCTATGAAGCACCTTCTTGCCATCGCTTGGTCACCGTGAATCTCTATTACTCCTCGCTCGGTTACATACTTGAGTTTCTGATGGTAGGTTGAGGAGACTGCCTTTATTGCGTGAAGCCATCCCCTGCCGAGGATGGCCTGGTATGGCGATTCGAAGTCAACTATCAAAAGTTCGATCATCTTGGATACATTCCCAGCGCCCACCGGTAGTACAATCTTTCCCAGGGGCATAGTTATTTTTCCAGTGAAGCCAACTAAAGGGACAGTAGCTTCCTTTAGGTCGACAACGCTTAACTTCAACTTTCTGAATAGGTCGAGGTACATTACTCCGGATGAGCTTCCTTGCTCGACGAGTAACTTGTCGACGTCGAAGTTAGCTATCCTGAGGGTAATGATCAGAGCATCATGATGTGGGGTTCTCACTCCCACCAGATCTTTATCTGTGAAAACAATATGCTTGTTATAGTTGACGTCATCTGCTCGTCGGCGCTTTCCTGATTGTGACTTTGCGGGATCGATCTGAAAAGCCTGCATTACCGCTGTAAGCTTCTTCATCTCCATTCGAGCCGAATTTCCTTGGATCTTCTTGGCATCAGATGCCCTGTGAATTATCGCGAACTCATGCCCAGCATCATCTTCGAGCACGTTGTCAGGTCTCGCTTCTCTACTGGAAGCTAGCTACCTTCTCTGCCTTTTTCTCCACAAACTGGTTCAAATGCCCGGACTGGGCCAACTCCTCGAGGTGAGATTTGAGAGCTTTGCAGTGCTCAATCTTGTGTCCTCCCTCTTTATGAAAGCGCATCTCAGCGTATTGTTCCTCTTCGAGGGATCTCCTCCCATTTTCTTGGGCCACTTGATGAACAACTCGTCTTTGATTTTTACGAGAATCTTGTAAATTGGTTCTCTGAAAACGGTGTTAATCGCCTGAAATGCTTTCGCCACATCGTTACCGCCTTCATTTTTGGAGCCATTCTTGCCCCCATTCTTGCCTCCTTTCTTCTGGCTCTCACTTTTATCGCTGCTTTTGGCAGCGAGCTTGGTTTGACCATTTTCCCCTGTGCTGAGGCGGGTCACATCTTCCACCTTGGCATACTTCTCGATGTGAGCCATTAGGTCGTCGATGGTTATGGCTTCCTTCTTTGTCAGGGACTGGTATAGAAGGGAAGATCTGGGTAGCCTGATTTTGAAGGAGGCCATTGCCACTTGTTCCGAGCAATCCTCGACCTCATTGAATAACTCCCAGTACCTTTTTGCGTAGTCTCGGAGGGTCTCCTGAGGCGTCTTCTTCATCATTAGCAAGGCATCCATCCTTTTGGGATGGGAGCTTCTAGTAATAAATTGGGATGTAAAGAGCTCGGCCAGGGATTTAAAACTTCTGATGGACCGGTGGGGGAGTCTTTCGAACCATTTCTGCGCCACATCATGCAGGCTCGAGAGGAAAATATGGCACATCAGCGCATCACGGTGATTCCAGAGGGTCATGGCCTGCCGGTATTACCTGACGTGATCGATGGGATCAGTCTTATCGTCATAAATCTTGAACCTTGGAATGGAAAATTTCTTGGGGGCTTCTTCTTCTTTGATTTCCTTCGTAAAGGGTAACTTCATATGGGTTTTGAGAGCTTGCCTAGCGAGTTCTCTGGTTGATCTGGTACCTTGGTGGGCAGGATGTTGGTCCATTTCCCTGCGGACCAGGTTTCGTATGTTCTCGTTGCTGCGAGTAGGGCTCTGGTAAAGGCGTGCTCTTCGCAGCTGCTCGCGAAGGTCGTCGTCTGATTCACCGTCCTCCATCTTTTGAGATCCTCGCCTGGGGCTCCTTCCTCGGCTGCGAGACTTGCTCGCCTGAGGACTAGGAGTGCGGTATGGACGTCTCCTGTTATCATGATGAAGCTCTCTCTCCTGTTTTTCCAGTCTTCTTTTCAGACGAGCATTCTCAGCCTCGTGCTTGCGAGAAGACTCCCTTTGCTCGTGGAGCCTTGCCTCGTATGCATCAATCAGTCTGGATATCTGTGTGAACCTCGCTGGTCCTTGGCTTTCTTTTGAGGCTGGCCTTTCTACGCGAACCCTTTGATCTGAACGTTGAATTTTAGACCTAATCCTGCGAGGAGCAGGTGGTTCTTGAATATCCCCTGCTTAGGGGGCATTGCTACTGTGACCAGACATCTTAAATTCCTTTCTTGGTGTGGGCTTTTCTTACGGAAAAATGAACGTTTCCCACAGACGGTGCCAATTGTGGTGATAATTATTGTGCAACACAAATAAATAAGAAAAAAACAATCACCAAGCAAGAATAAGGAACGTAAAATGACAATCACACAACAAAGGATGTACGTGGTTCAGCAAAGATGTGCCTACATCCACGGTGGTGTAGTCGGTGTTATTTCTATATACTCCGGGGAGTGATTACAGAGAATACAACTTGTCTTTTTGCCCCGAACCTAGGGTTTAATATATACATGTTCATTTAGGTTAGTGGGGGTGATGGATATCCCCACATCTGTCATCTCTCCCTATAACTTCCCTTAATAGAAACGTGGGAAGAGACCAGATCACAGTAAAAATAAGAGGTGGGGGGCCTGGACTTTGGGCCGCCAGAATTGGGCTACTCGTCCAGGCCCATGGTCTTAATTTTGGGTACCCACCGTAGCATTTTTTTAATTTTTGAAGGCGTGTATTTTGGATTTTATTACCTTGCTTGTATTGCGGTGCATAGAGACACCATTTCATTTTCATTTAAAATTTGTAATAATTGAAGAAAGCGTGATAGGAAAACCGGATAAGGTAGAGAGAGGGCGTCCATTGGCGAGGATTTAGAAGCCTCTCTACCTTGGGTCGGTCGGACTCCCAGGGCCGACTGAGATTGGCGTATTCTCCCCCCGATCGACTCAATATTTTCTGCACCCCACGGCCTAAAAACCGTGGGAGGTACATTTCTAAACCCTCGCACCCTCTTGTTAGCGAGTTCATATCTTGTGTGCTCCTCCGTGCGCTTGTGTGATTTAATTCTTGCATTTAATTTTGAATGGAATGATGAATTAAATTGACCTCACCTACTCCCGGTCACTTACGAGAAGGGATTTCATCACTCGACTCAATCACTTATCCTTTGTGTGCTACCCTAGCCATTACTAATTTAAAATCAATCAACTATATAGCCCCATAGGATACGGTGTTCATAGGCCCATTTTTTATCATTTTGACTTATAGGATAACCCGTAGAGTCCTCTCCACCGGGTAAACCCTCGAACGGTTCACTTTGCGGCACAGAAGTGTCCAGGGAAAATGGGTTTTAAGTGCGGTCGCCCAGTAAAACGGGTTTGTGTTGTCCCCAGCATTGTACCGGCCGATCGTTTTGTCGTAGTAGCCTTGTGGCGAATCTCTGTGGCAAGCCTCTTGGCATCTTGTGATTAAAGTAGGACCACACATTTTGTAAAAGGTGATCACTCATTTAAATTCCGTGATTTTTATCGCCCGCGGATTTCATTAAAATTTGACTACCCATTTCATTAAATTTCAAGATAAATAATTGGTTATGTGCTAGTAAGGATTTTTTTCCTTCGCTTATGTGTGTCCAATTCCTTTTTCGGTAGTCCGTTTTAGTGAATTCGTCCAAATTCTTCGAGTCCAAATTTTCCCCCACTCTTTCTCTTCCAAAAAAATAAAAAAAATATTTTCTTTTCTTATTTTTATAAAAAAACTCAAATAATATTTTCTTTCTTTCCAAAACAAAAGCACAAGTTCAAAAAAAATATTTTCTTTTCCAAAAAATCTAAAAAACCAAAAAGAATCTCTCTTTGCATACCCACGTGGAACCGAGTTAATCATCGATTAGTTCGTTCCCGTAGTCTTTCTCCCATCTCTTCCATATTAGGAGAACCAAGTGTTCCCCTTCCTTCTTACATTCCACCGATCACTTTGAGTTGTCCCCGAGTTGACATCTCTAATCCCAGCATTCATCCACCCACTATGGCTGAAGAGCGTGCCTTAAGGGACTATTTTACCCCGATAACGGCCACCCCACCATCTTGCATAGTTCTTCCACCCACCCCGACGAATCATTCGAAATTAGCCCGGCGACCATTTCCATGTTGCCTAATTTCCATGGTCTTGAGCGTGAGTCTCCATACACTAACTTGCGAAAATTTCTCACGGTTTGCGCTACTTTAAAAATCAAAACTTAGATGAAAAAAATGTTCGACTTCGCTTGTTTCAATTTTCTCTCCATGATAAAGCATCCATGTGGCTACATTCCTTGCCACCGGATTCTATCCATACATGGGAACAACTTGTGAAGAAGTTCATGTCCAAGTTTTATCCCATAAGTAAAACCAATGAGGTGCGCCAAGCCATTCAAGATTTTCGCCAAAAGCCCACCGAGCAATTTTGTGAAGCATGGGGCCGTTTTCAAGATTATATCAATAGTTTCCCACATCATGGTCTCGAGAAGAGTCGCCTCATCCATAGTTTTTACAATGGTCTCATTCCTTCCACTCGCACCATGATTGAGTCCATGCACAAAGGCAAATTCATGCACTTAACTCCCACCGTCGCCTACAATTTTCTCCTTGAATTAGGCGATGACTCCCAAGATTGGGAGGGCACCAATGAATTTTCAAGATCCGAGCCACCACGAGTAGGTAGCACTTATGAGGTTAAAAATGATCCCGATTTTAAAACCTTGCTTCATAGCTTAAACACTTTGACTAAGACTGTTGATGCTCTCAGTTGTTCTTTTTCTAAACAAGTGATAAATGTCAACGAGTCTAGTCCTTCTTGTCATGTCTGTTTAAGTCATGATCATTTATCTCATTTGTGCCCCCTTATTCAAGATGATACCGAACCCACTCTCGCCCAAGCATGTGCCTTTGATACCACTCGGAAACTCGCACCACCGTCGTTTACTTACAATCCGAATAATAGGAACCATCCCTATTTGTCTTATAAGTACGACAATCACCTTGCTCCATCACAACCACAACAACATATTGGTGGTCCACCAGGGTTTCACCAAAACCCGCAAAGGCAACATCGCCCTCCTATCCAACACCACCATGCTCCTTACCACCAACAAAACCATCCATCATCCTTTGTCCCCCAAGGAGAACCGTCCCACCCCAATCATCAAATTGTCCCTGTCCCACCTCCGTCCTAAGAGTTTTCACAACCGCTTAGTTCTAACCGAGAGTTGGTCCCCCAACCCCCTTATGCCCCTCCACCTCAATCATCCACCTCCTCTATCGAGAATCTTCTCACTCAATTTATCTCGAATCATCAACAAACCACGCAAGCACAGACTCACGCCATCCAAAGGTTTGAGCAACGTCTTAATCAGTTTGAGTCCGAGCGAGAGAAAGGTCATTTTCCGAGTCAACCCATTCCTAACCCTAAGGGGAATGGAAAGGAGTCGGTTTATGAGGTTGGATCCCCTTCCACTCCACCCACATACTAAGCGGACATGAAAGCGGTGAGTACTCTACGATCCGGTAAACAGGTTGACAATGGTATTGATGCTCCCTGTGATGTTCCAATCCCACCCACCCAGAATTGCCCATTATAACCACTCCCTAAGGTCCCACCATCCCATAAATCCACCGACAAGAATGCCTCTAAGCCTACTGAGGCCACGACTGCTTTTGTCCTAAAGCCCCCTTCCCTCGTAGGTTGGCCCCAACAAAGAAAGCTCAACAATTTGATGAGATCAAGAAAGCTTTTCAGAATGTTCACATAAACATTCATTACTCACCGCGATCCAACAAGTTCCTTCTTATGCAAAATTCTTGAAGGACTTGTGCACTTTCAAGCGACGGACGAATGTTCCTCATGATTCCTTTGTCACTGAACAAGCCACGTCCCTCATCCATGAGAATGGTATTGTGAAATATAAAGACCATGGTCGTCCCACTGTCTCTTGCATGTTAGGAGATAAGTTCACTACTTGGGCTTTGCTTGATCTTGGAGCTAGTGTTAATCTGCTACCTTACTCTCTCTACCTTGAGTTAGTTTTACAAAACATGAAACCTACACCGGTCACTCTTCAACTTGCAGACCGTTATGTGAAACTGCCTAAAGGAATCATTGAAGATATTTTGGTGAAAGTGTCTGACTTTTACTACCCTGTGGATTTCATCATCTTAGACTCTCCTTCTCCCGACCCAACCAATATTCCTATCATTTTGGGTCGCCCTGTTTTGTCAACTGCCAATGCCATCATTAATTGTCGAGATGGGTCAATGAATCTTTCTTTCAGCAACATGACCGTCGAAGTCAATATTTTCCACCTCATGCAACAACCGGTCGATGTTGATTCCATTAATGAGGTATGCATGATTGACTCCTTAGTCAAAGAGATGTTGGATACCACATACCCAGAAGATCCTATCCACTAATGTTTGGCTCACTTTGGGTCCGACTTTGATATTGATTCTTCCATCTCCGAGGTCAATGCATTGTTAGATTCTACACCACTGCTGGACACTTCTACTTGGGTTCCTCCATTTGAGCCTCTCCTTGTCGATACTCTTCTTTCTGTGGATAACCCAGTCAACCCCTGTCCCGATATTCTCCCGGACTCTATTTCTGTGTCTCAGTCCGATGCCTCTCCTGATTCACCACCTAGTTTGGAGCTTAAGCCCTTACCTGCTGAGCTGAAATATACTTTCTTAGGCCCAAACTGACATCACCCCGTCATTATTGCTTCTGACTTGACACCGGATCAAAAAGCGTAATTGGTCCACACTCTCACTCAACATATCACTGCTTTAGGGTGGACCATTTCTGACATTCAAGATGTCAGTCCCAATGTCTGTAGCCACCACATTCATTTATAAGAGAATTCCAAGACTTCTCATGAGCCACAATGCCGACTCAATCCGACAATGAAAGAGGTCGTTCAAGCTGAAATTTTAAAATTACTTGATGCGGGTATTATCTACCCCATTTCAGATAGCCAATGGGTCAGTCCCATTCATGTGGTGCCTAAAAAGTCTGGAGTCACCATTATCAAAAATAGTGACGATGAGCTTGTGCCTACCCACATACAAACCGGCTGGTGTGTTTGTATTGATTATAGAAAGCTCAATGCTGTCACTCGCAAAGAACATTTCCCTCTCCCATACATTGACCAGATGCTTGAATGCTTGGTTGGCCATGCTTACTACTGCTTCCTTGATGGATATTCAGGGTACAACCAAATACCCATTGCCCCTGAAGACCAAGATAAAACTACCTTTACCTGTCCATTTGGAACATTTGCATACTATCGTATGCCCTTTGGCCTTTGCAATGCACCTGTGACTTTTCAAAGGTGTATGACTAGTATTTTCAGTGACATTATGTGTTTGGTTCCTCCTTTGAACAGTGCCTATCTCACCTCACTACGGTCCTTTAGCGTTGTCAAGCAAAGAAGTTGGTCCTCAATTGGGAAAAATGTCATTTCATGGTAAAAAAGGGTATTATTTTAGGTCATGTTGTCTCTAGCTACGGTATTGAGGTCGATAAAGCAAAAGTTGACTTGATTTCCTCACTCCCCATTCCTAAGTCTATTAAGGACATTCGCTCCTTCTTAGGACATGCGGGCTTCTACCGACGCTTCATTAAGGACTTTTCTAAAATCGTGCGACCTTTGACAACCCTTTTATCCAAAGATGTCCCGTTTGTCTTTGATGAAGCATATGTTTTCGCCTTTGAGCGCCTAAAAGCTGACCTCACTTTCGCTCCTATCATGCGACCTCCCAATTGGTCTCTCCCCTTTGAGCTCATGTGTGATGCTTCTGATTTTTCACTTGGTGCCGTGCTTGTCCAGAAAGTTGACAAGCACCCACATGTCATCTCTTATGCTAGCAAAACCCTGCATGATGCTCAACTTAATTACACAACCACCGAAAAGGAGTTGTAGCGGTTGTGTTTGCTCTTGATAATTTTGCTCATATTTCATAGGTTCCCCTATCATCGTGTATACTGGCCATGCTGCTCTTAAGCACCTTCTTCATAAGAAGGATTCCAAACTATGATTAATACGGTAGATTCTCTTACTCCAAGAGTTTAACCTTGAAATTCGCGATAAGAAAGGTTGTGAAAATGTTATTGCTGACCATCTCTCTCGCATTACTGTCACGTCTGACTGTGATCATGTTCCCATTTCTGAGTCATTTCCTGATAAAAAACTTTTTTCCATCTCCACTTTGCCTTGGTATGCTGATATTGTCAACTTTCTTGTTACCGATCAACTTCCTAATCATTGGTCGAAACAGGATCGCTCCAAATTCATGGCGAATGTGAAGTTTTACTCTTGGGATGACCCGTTTCTCTACAAGTATTGCCCCGATCAAGTCATTCATCGTTGTGTTCTCGAGTGTGAACAACTCAGTATTCTGTCCTTTTGCCACAATAGTACTTGTGGAGGCCACTTTGGTTCCAAGAAAACTGTTGCCAAAATTTTGCAAAGTGGTTTCTATTGGCCTACCCTTTTCCACGATGCCCATCAATATTGCCAGGCTTATTCCAATTGCCAACACTCTGGGCGTGTCTCTCGTCGTCATATGATGCCTCTCACACCCATCCTCATTGTTGAAATTTTTGATGTGTGGGGTATCGATTTCATGGGACCATTTCCCTCCTCTCATGGTTTTCAGTATATTCTAGTTGCTGTTGACTATGTTTCCAAATGGATCGAATCAATTACCTGCCGCACCAATGACCATCGAGTTGTGGTCCAATTTCTCAAAGAGCATGTATTCACGCATTTTGGAACCCCCAAAGCTATCATTAGTGATGGGGGTAAACATTTTTGTAATCGAGTCGTTGAACACTTTGTCAAAAAGTATGGTGTTACCCACAAGGTTAGTGTCTCTTACCACCCATAGACTAGTGGTCAAGTTGAGGTCTCCAACAGCGAGATCAAGCAAATTCTTAAAAAAAACGTCAATCCCAATAGGAAAGATTGGTCCTTACGCTTGAACGACGCATTGTGGGCATATCGTACTGCTTAAAAGACTCCAATTGGCATATCTCCTTATCGTTTGGTCTTCGGTAAGCCTTGCCACCTTCCTGTCAAACTTGAACATCATGCTTGTTGGGCTGTCAAAGCCCTTAATTTCGATATTGATGAGGCGGGTGTCCATAGGAAGCTGTAGCTTAATGAATTGGAGGAAATCATAAATGATGCCTATGATTTGTCCAAGAAGTATAAGGACAAGATGAAGTGGATCCATGACCAAAGTATCATGCGCAAAGAATTCCACCCTAGTCAAAAAAATTTGTTGTATAATTCTCGGTTGCATCTCTTTCCTGGGAAATTGAAAACCATGTGGTCTGGACCCTTCATTGTTGAGTCAGTTACCCCTTATGGTGCCATCACTGTGCAAAATTCCAAGGATGGTACCCTCTTTCAGGTCAATGGTCACCGCTTAAAGCCCTTAGTGAAGCTAGGCTCCACTCACATAGAACAGATTGACCTTGTTAACCCCATTTATGAAGACTGGCCGTTCAATCGTGTTTGGGGGTGATTCTTATCCCTCGATTTTTCTGCCACCCCGTTCTCTCCTCGTTTAACATTTCTTTTTGGGTGAGTTATGATCGGTCTGGCTGAAGACGTTAAACTTAGCGCTACCGGGAGGCAACCCGCCTTTTCTTGTACTAGTCTCATCCTGTTTGGGGGTGGTGTTTCACATCACCCAATGTTTTATCATGCTTATAGACTTGTACAAAAAAAATTTCTTGTATCACTTATTCAGGTTTATTATTGGCTACATCTGTCCACTTTATTAACGGTTCATTCTGGTAATCTCTTTCCTACCTTATGCTCTTAATTTTAAAAATCATTTTACTTAACATCGAGGACGATGTTCCTTTTTGTTTGGGGGTGGGGAATTTTATCAAAATTGTGCCTCTTTTGAAATTTTTTGAGTTTTGAACCTGATTTTTAAAATTTCGTGCAGTTTCTTTCATCTCAATCACTGATTTGAATTTTCAATCATCCATCGTTCAAAAGTCTAGGAATCAAGCTAGAGAATATTTTTTCTAAATAGCTTATGTAATACGTAACAAGGCACATTGCACCATGAATTCCTAGACTCGACAAAAATTTGCGCACTTATCACGTCAATACGATTTAGAGTTGAGGAGTACTACAATTCTAAAGAGAACCTTAAGGATCACTAGTGGAGACTTTAGCTTTTGAGATTTGTGCCTTTCACCCTTTCAGAGTGTTTTACGCAATCTCCGAGTCACAAGTTGATTCAACTTCTTTTGGATCCGCATTTTAATTGTTGTATGATCTCATTATCTTTCATAAAATTTGGGTTGATCACTGAGAACGAAATCACTTTCGAGTTGTAAGAAACACGTGTCTTGAAATTTATCCCAAATACTAGATTTTCATCCATACACCTTCCACTTTTCCATATATCATACCCATTACATTCCTATATTCTTCCATATTCCCATTTATTCCCCTCATCATCCATACACACTCCCCACCACATTAACACATCATCTTTCATTTAAAAAAAAAGACTGTGATTTCAAATGTTAAATGTCTTCATTGTTGGTTTGAAAAGTAAGAGAAAAACAAAAAAGAAAAGAAAAAGAAAAAAGAAAAAAATTAGAAATATAGCAAATTATAGAAAAAAAGAAAAAAAAAGAGAGAAAAGAAAAGAAAAAGAGAGTTGTAGTTAGTTTTTATGTAATAAAGACATTTGTGCCTAAAGTATAGTACACTCTTCTCGCTCATCCATTTTATATCCATCCATTTCCCATCGCATCATACATCCATCATTTCACACATCCCTCATACCATCCTTATCATTTCATTTACCCCTCACCCATTATCATACATACATGTTCCCCTAGGTGTTCGGGCAAATGATAGTCAATGTGGTGAATAACTCGACATTCTCACTATAGTGATTAGCATTCTTTCATGAGATCAATTTCTTTCTATTTGTTCGTTCTTTCTATTGTGTGTGTGAGACATTTGAACTTGCTTACATTTACTCACCTCCTTACACACAAGAGCGATACACTAACCCATATCTCGAGAGTTCGTTTGAGAGAGAGATATCCAGTGAGATTTGAAGTTGAAGCGTTGATTCCGAAAAGGAAATCTAGGAATTACTCTTGTGATACTCGATCCGTTTTGACTGATTCACACTACATACGTTGAGTTCTAGGAAGGATGTGTCTTGAGTATTTACATAGCTAAATTTTTTACACATTCTAGCTTGTATTTCTGAAAATATTTTTCTTGTGATGGATTGTGCGATTATTCTACGTCTAATAAGAGATTGACTGCCATTTGCAAATAAGAATTTTGTGGGTATATTCCCTGCAAACCCTCACGAGACACAACTCATCTTGTAGGGCAACCTATAGGTTTAAAGTCTTGTTGCACATGCTAAGTGCAATCGCAAGTGCCCGCGAAAGTGGTACACTTTTGGTTACTTATTTTTATCTTTCTCTCTATCTTATTGCTCGAGGACTAGCAAAGATCTGTTTGGGGGTGGTGTGATAAGCACCCAAAACTGTACAATTTATACCCCGAATAGACGTACTTTAGTTGCTAATTCTCGACAATATGGGTCTTATGCGCTTAATTGTTCAATATGCAGGCTTAATTGCAGTTGCGGTGTCAAAAGCTATATTTTCAAGCAATTTGCAGTTAATATGGAATTAATTCCCTTATCACGTAACCCTAGCCTACCCTAAACCGTCCCTTAGCCTTCCCCGACCCGTGTGTGTGTTGATTTTGTACTTTTTATTATTTTTTAGATTTTTAGTTTGAGTCATTTTTATTTTTAGGATTTATTATAGAGTTATTTAGAATTTCTAAGATTTATTTTCTATTTCTTTTTATTTAGTTTAATTTTGATTTTTATTAGTTTTTAGTTTTAGTTTTATTTTATTTTATCTTATTAGGATTATAATTTTTAGGATTTCACGTATTTTTAGTTTTATTAGATTTTGCATTTTCTTTTTAGGATTTTTATTTTAAGTTTTATTAGATTTTATTTTTATTTGTATTTTTTATTTTATTTCTTTTTAGTTTTATTTTTAATTAGTCTTTATTTTATTTTTAGAATAGGAATTTAATTTTTAGTCTTATGATTTTTAGTTTTTTTTAGTGTTACTTTTAAAGGTCCAAATTAAACACACACTAACACCTAACTAACCTCACCCTCAGACCTACTTTTCCTACACCCTCACCAACTCTAACATCCCACCCCATCATCTTCCACACCATACTACCCTATACCCCCACACACCTTATCATCCCTACACTCATCTTCAACCTTACACCCACTCTCTCTCCTCTTTTCACCATAACCACCCAACAAACCATACACCAACCTCCCTTCTCTTTCATCCCCATCTGCCTTACAACCCCTGTCAAACCCCCACTTTCGACCAGCGGCGGCGCTCCGATCTCCTATCGCCTGGCAGCCCCCCTCCGACGGAAACCTCCGATCCAGCGCCGTCCTGACCTCTAACCCATTCCGGCGAGCCCATTTCGACGCCGGCACCTGCTCCGGTCGGATCTGGATCCGACTCCTCTCTCTCTCCTATGCCATACCCGCCGCTACACCTTCCTATCAGCACCCTCGTTTCCAGCCACCGGTCGCCGACGATAACCCCCCCCCCCCCCCCCGCCGGACCTGTTGCTCCTTAAAAAGACGTCGACCCTCCTGCCACACCTCCAGCGGAGCTCCAACCCGATTCCGCCCATTTCCATCCAACCCAAACCCACCTCACCAAAACCCATTTTCAAGCCAACCTCTCCAAAGCCAAAAACGTTTTCATCACCTTCCAAACAAAATAACTCAAGCCAAGACCAAGTCAACCAATTAACCAACTTAAACCCTTTTTCCCATTATACCACCAACTACCTACTTATCCCCTTTTTCCCAAAACACCCCTAAAACCATATCAGATTTTATACCCTCATTCTCCCACTATCATGACCTCACACCCAAACCACATGCACCCTCCATTAAATTCCAAAGTAAACCCTCACCCAATACCTTACACACCCTCTTACACCTTTGTCTACCCAAAATACCCCTTAGCCCCATGTGTGCCATGCATCTACTATAAATAAAGATCAAGACCCTATTTGAGGAGACTCATCATTAAATAGAGAGAAAATTTTAGAGAGAGAATTATAGAGAAAAATACCATTTGTAAATAGTTTTATTTTATTCTTTTTATTTTTTGTTAGATAATTGTGAGATTAGATATTGTAAGAGAGTTAATTGAGTGAATATTTAATTTCAAATCATTTGGATGCTCAATTGGAGGGGTTGTATACTTCAATTTGGAAGAGTAGAATTTAACTTTCTCAAAGAGATTTGGTTTGCTTGTTCTATTCCCTTATATTTTATTTTAGTAGCCTTGATTATTAATTTGTCATATTTCATATCATGTTAGGCAAAATCCCCTTTCAAGGGGTGGGGTAAAACCCTTATTTGATGTTATTTTATTTTTAATTAGTTTAATTGCTTGAAAAATCCCTTTGAATGTTAATTTTGATCCCTCACTGATATACCCGTTTATATCCTCGGCCTGGCTGAGGATTACCTCCAAACGGACGACCCCTCAGGGGCCGACCCTTCATCAGGCTCAAGACGACCCCTCAGAGGAGCCGACCCTTCATCATGTTCCAGACGACCCTACGAGGGGCCGACCCCTCCAACGGGCTCCATACGACCCCTCGGAGGGGCCGACCCTTCAACAGACTCCAACCGACCCTACGAGGGGACGACCCTTCACCACTCTCCAGACGACCCTACGAGGGGCCGACAGTACGAGGCCAGAATTGGACCAGGCTCACTACCGGATGGAACTTTGCCCTCGGCCTCGGCCCATAGGCCGAGGGTGACATCATCGCAGCGCGTGGTTTGGGAGACGCGTGGAACAGTGCGCGTGAGGCTGACATGGCACAAGGGAGACCGTTATAACAAAATCACACCCTCACGTGAGGGAATATTATGTCATCATTTGGCATCTACAGGTGTCCACAGGGGACTGGCTAGATCATGATTCACATGCACCATGCATACTTGGGGGGTACACTGCACCCCCCAAGACCTATATATACTTGTCACCTGCAACCCTACAGGGGATCGATCCATTAACTGTAGCTCTAGCTAAAACTCTGCTTGTAGACACTGTAGAGAGAGAGAGAGGGTTATGTGCATTGTATCCAAGGCCATTAGTGCCCATACTTAGTGGATCACACACTCACAGTGGATGTAGGCCAAATTGGCTGAACCACTATACATTATTGTCTTAGTTCCTCTTATACTCATCCCCTTCTACACACTTATACATCTCTATGGCTGCCATAGTTGCTACTGTTTGAGCTCACTATCACTTATCCGGTGGTGCTAAATCTTAGCATCATCACTCACCCTTAAATTTACGTCTCGAGAGAGGGTAAATGATTTTCGAGAGAAAATTAAAATTCTAATTATAATACTCATTTTAGATTCGAACTAGAGATAGGGGTTTCTTAAGTGGGGTACTATAACTTGAATTTCAACTCTAAATTTATTTTCTAAGATTGACAAAAATTTTAATTGATCGATCCTAGCGGGTGATTAATTAAAAAGAGTGTGATCTATTTTTCTAGAGTTGTGGGGTGTTAAACTTAATATTCTAAAATGTTATTATTAAAATTTCATTTGTAACGAGAGTTGATTTGTAGTTTTGATATTAATTTGGGAGAATTCAATTAATTAAATTAATTAATTAGAATAACTAAAATTTGTGGTCTAATCCCACTCCTTGATTGTTCTCACAATTATTTACCTCACTTTATCTCTTATTTTAGTGTTAGACTTTGTTTTCATTTTAGTCACTTTCCAGTTAGTTATTTTCATCTTAGTTTAGTTTAGTTTAAAACCTCACCTCACCCTATTGTTTTAATATTTGAAAAGGCTAAAAAAAATAGAAAAAGTGAAAAAGCACAAAAAGGAAATAAAAAGTGAATTACAATTTTGTTCCCTTCGCTTTTAAAACCATGAAAGTGGATTGATACCCTTACTTACCTCTACACTTGAGATTGTTATATGTTGTAGGTATTTGAGGTTTTGATTAGAAAGACTTTTCAAGCAACGACAAAAGACAAAGATATACGCAAAAGTTCTTTCTATCATATTTCGTATGTCACTCTTATTTTCATTGTAATCCGTGTAACCGTTTCTTACAAATTGTAGTGAAAATAAAAAGATTTTTCCCCTTTGCGGGATATTTCCTCATTTGTGTGTTTGAATGTTCTTGCATGATCATATTGATTTCAATCACACCTATATGCATGTTTTAGGATTTAATTGAAAAACTGAGTTTAATTAAATAATTTCCTTATTTGAACGCACGTGGACTCTCCAAATTGGTATCAGAGCCAATTACACAATAATAACGTGTAATTTTCCGCAAAACTTTTCTAAGATATCAATTTTCTGAAAAATTGATTTTTGAAAAAGGCCGTGTTCAATATGGAGAAATTATATATTAAAAAGCCAGTTTTTGACGGGACAAATTATTCTTACTGGAAAGCCCGCATGAAATATGCTTTAAAAGCCATTGATGAAAGAGTTTGGAGTTTGGTTGAAAGAGGGTGGACACCTCCGTCCATCACTATTGATAACGTGACTAATTTAAAATCTGTGACTGCATGGACTGAAAAAGAATTTAAATGGTCATCTTTTAATTCTAAGGGTTTAAGTACTATTTTTGGATCCGTCACACCTGACGAGTTCCGACGAATAATGACGTGCACCACGTCAAAAGAGGCATGGGATGTTTTACAACTTACCCATAAAGGAACTAAAGTTGTGAAAGAGTCTAAACTGCAAAATTTAACAACTCAATTTTTAAATAATCACCATACTTGAGTCTGAAGGTTTTGATGAATTTTATGCTAGGTTGTCTGATATTATAAACACTAGCTTTAATCTTGGTGAAGACATTCCTAATGCTAGAGTTGTTAAAAAGATTATAAGATCACTGCCTAAGTGTTTCATCCTTAAAGTCACTGTGCTAAATTCTATGGGTAATTTAAACACGCTTTTATTAGAGGAATTGGTTGAAGACTTACAAACCTTTGAAATTGACATATTTCCTAAGTCTGTCAAACCAAAAGATAAGGGAATTTCACCTAAACTGATTTGCATTCTGAAAAGCTTAAATATCTAAGTCGGCATTCCTATAAATCATTGGTTCGCCCAAATAAAGCTCAAGTTGTGCCTTTTGAGTACAAGAACTAAATTCCTCATTTTTAAATTCATCGAACTCCAACAAAAGTGTGACACCCCGCCTAATAAAATACTGAGTGATCAGTCCTATATCAAATTAAACAGGAATATCAATTGCTTTCATTCTCAGCATCACTGTCGAAAACAATATAACTACTAATAACCTATTAGGCCTATGACAATTTTTTTAAAACTTTCTAATCTTTTAAACCTAAACGCATAAGAAAATCCATCCACGCAATGATATAAACAATAATTAGAAATGAATATACAATAATCGATAACTCTCGGTAAAACATTTATACAACCATATCGAATGGGATTAAAATAAAAATTTCTCAAACAAAATAAAAGACAACAGTTGGGCAATATGCCTGAATATCACAATTACACCTCCTATCTAGATCACAAGGATAAAAGCATCTAAATAATTTCCTACCAACATCCACAGCTGCGGCAGCAACGTCTGACTCGAAGGAAATAGGCATCCAGGCGTCCCTGTGTCTGGACACCTAAAACATATAATAAAGAAGAAGAAAGGAAAATAGATACGGGTCAGAGCCCGAGTTTTGATAAATATTTTAGTAAGTGCTTAACATACTTTAATATTTAAAATATGATACTCTCCATATTTAAATTAGTGTCGCACTCACATGAGATACCCCTCACCTCTCATCTAACACTTCGCACCTATCGTATGTAATTAAACACCCTAGTTACTCTACCCGGCCTAACTAGTATTTCATCAATCGTTAGCATCCATACACTATCTCAACTACCTGCGTATATAATATCCTAAGCTTTCGTCTGAGCTTATGCATTAACCTCTGGTTTATTATTTACTCATTTCTTACAAATAACTTTTGCTAGTTACTGCACTATTCACATTTTAGTGTTATCAATCTCGTATATAATATTCTCACCTTATACACGTATATTACATATATTTTATTCTGGATTTTATACTCCAGGATAGTCCAGAAATTTACTCACATTTCTTTCCTTGTTTTAGTTCATATATATATATATATATATATATATATATATATATATATATATATATATATATGAGTATGATATACTATACACATCAAACATATCTATACTTATATTTACACACTATATAAGTATAATAGCCACCCCTCAGAGCTATAACTCAATGGATGCAGTCTCTAGAATGCTATCATCCTCCAGGGAATTTCTCACACATTCTCCCGGGCAGCCAAGTCGGAATCTCACATTGAACCCTATATCAATCATAAACGTAGGGGAAGCGGTCATAGTTCCTCTCCTGAAAGTGAGACCGAATCATACCCAAGACGTCTCACCCAGGATAAATAATCACACAGTATAATATCTGCACGACTATGACCTGGGGCTATATCATCAAATCAGGCTATTTCTACCTCTCTCACTTGGCATTAGCCTATAATCCCGAATATACCAATTCGTAATAACTTATAAGTATACACACAACTTATTTTAATCCCATAAGTATTCACTCACTTATGATAAATTCTTACATCTCTTATTTCCGAATAGTAGCGTATCACGTCTAGCTAGTATTCTTAAATCAACCTACTCGCACCTAAGGATTTACTCATACATATTCGGTGTGTGTGTGTGTGTGTGTGTATATATATATATATATATATATATATATATATTCTACCCATATATAATCGACATATATATTTTACATGCATAAAATATATATATACGAACCCGCCGAATAATTTCTCGAATGTCGTTCGTCCCAAACATTCCTAAATTTTAAACCCCGGATCTTTCCCACTAATCCGAGACTTATGCATTATCCTTTTACTCTTTCAGAGGTCCTCGCACTCTATTTAGGATACCCTAATATCTATCTCCAAAAGGAATTCTTCTCCAATCCTTTTAGTCCAAGAAAACTTCTCCAATCTTTCTATCAAACCCGGATCGATTCGGTGGCCAGGAAAACGAATCGGTCTAGTGCCCTAATAAACGAACTGATCCGATCATAAATGGGCTGAACCGATAACCTCAGTTCGGACCGGTTCTGTTTGTCCAGATTTCTGCTTTCTACGAAATTCACTCTAACATTCATCAAATCCAAGATTTAAGGTTTCTAATCTCCCAAACCCACAATGTAAATATCTACACCCTTATCTACAACCAACATCACCATTTAATTTCATGGGATTCATCATAAATATCATGGATTAATCCCTAACCCAAAAATGAACCCATTTCGTTATCTCACCAAATTTTCCACCATTAATATGCTTCAAGCTTATATTCTCACAAGAAATTATCCTCAAATCAATTTTATATGAAAATCGTTTCACAAGCCCCATTTTCATTCTGGATCATAAACATACTAAAATGATTAAAGGATGTTAAACACTTGCTTGGTTGGATAAATTCGACGATCTCGTGCCGGAATTCGTCGCAGCGTGGCCCAAGTCTCCTATTTTTCTCCCTTTCTTCCTTATTTCTCTTATTTCTTTCCTATCTCTCTTTCTCTCATGCCCTTATAAGAGATAAATAAGGGTTATTTCCTTATTAAACCCAAAATTGACTCGTATACACAAATGTGAGTCCTTACTGATCCAAAAAGTTTTCGAAACCCAAACACTACCCCCGGGTACTCTATTATGACTATCTCGACCCTTTCGAGACCAATCGTGCGCTCGAAATCTCCATCCTAATCACTTATAAAAGATTCACGTCTTAAACCCAACACATCTTCACACGTGTTTTCTGAATTAAATAACATCACAAGTCGCTTTATTCACCTCCGACATGAAATATAATTAGTCCAATTCATTTACTTTAAATTCTCAAATTATTAAATTACACCCACTCATGTAATTTAAATATCAATAAAAGTACGAGGTATTACAAAAAGTAGGACACAAAAAATAGAAATTGGATAATAAATGACATAACTTTAAAGAAATTAGAAATTAACAACACAAAAAATTGATAAAACATTTACCTTTAAAACATCTCTTATATTGATGCTAAATTACTTAGTGATAAAGCTACCAACATAATTGTTTTGCATGGAACTACAAGATGAAGGTTCACATCATATTCACTAGAGAGTATAAACAAAATTTTTGAAACTTTTGCAAATTCAAGTGAACCAATACCATACATTTTCTTATAACAAAAATCCACAAAATGAATCTTGTACCGAGGATCTAATATCAATGTTATAGCTAAAATTATGTTAAAATCGGCCCAGTACTTCTAAAATTTTGCATACATCATAACAACCTTATTTTGTAAGTATGAGTCCCTAATTTCCATTTGTTTTTTCAATTTCAATTATGCCATAAATACCAAAGGAAAGTACAAATATACAGTAGGATATTTCATTCCAGATAAAACACAAGTTAAGTTGTAAAAAATTACTAAAATTTGCATATTTTCTTTATTTTCTCTCACTCACTCTCCGAAGGACAATGCTTGTAATTAGAATCACTTAATTCCAAATGAAAAAAGACTTTGTTGATGTAAAAAAATAGATTTGATCTAATTAATCAATCACAGATAAATATGAAGTAAGTAATAAGACAAAGGATTTTTAAAGTGGTTCAGCCTTATGAAAATGGCCTACGTCCACTTTTTGTATTGCCTCATGTTTGCATTAATCTCAATCACAATTTCCAATGATCAATTACCGTGTTATGGAGGGTGTTACAATGTATTTATAGCCTTGGGACTGTCAGTATGAATAAATGATATGTCGTTATTTAATAGACATATACATCTGTACAATAAGAATGTTCATTAATCCGATGTTCATTGAATGTGTAATTGTTGCTTGATCTTCCTGGATAGATGCTCTTCACGTTGAGTAGCTCGGCACGCTAAGTAGCTTGGTGCTGTAAGTTATTCGGTGAGTATAGGCATTTGCCACGTGAGATAACACATGTCTTCATATAATTGATCCACGTTAGCTGACTAATTTTCGTATCAACAGAAGCCCCCAATGTTTCATAATTGAGTTTTGATATGAGACTGTGGAACATTATACCCAAAAGTTGCTCGGGCACCTTTTTACATCTTGATTAATTACAGATCTCCAACACTTAGGAATTTTCTCTTTAGTCTTGTTATTTGAGCGCAAATTGGCAAACTTGTAAATATTTTGAATCTGCGACAGGCGCTTGGGTATTTGCGTCTTTTTCATCATTTAACCGCCAAAAACGCAATCGTCTTTCTAGTAATCATTTATTTTCCTACTTCCAGAGTCAAGGCATTTAAAAGCGATAGAAACGGATCGTCGTCTACTTTTTAGCTCCAGATTTCTAAAATCTTTCTATCATCCGCCTTAGCAGATTTTTCGATCCCTCTCTAAGAACTTCTTATTTCTTTGCTTTAGCCACCATGGTTTATCTTATTGAATCGTTGGATAAGTTCCAATATGATTTTGCGATTCCCTCTTGGGTTATTCTAGAAGAACCTCCTTTCCCTTCTGATTTATTTTCTCTGGCTGAGGGACACTGGTTTCCCTCCCTTTTTGTAATGGAATGTAGCTTTTCTTTTCCACCTAATCCCTTGCGTTAGGAGCTTTACCAATATTTCGATATTGTTCCTACAAGACTAGCTCCAAATACATGGAGGGTAGTTAATGGTGTACATAGGTTAAACCAAAGTCATGGAACTCATTTATGGATCCCTGAGATTAAGTTTTATTATAAATGGGTTACCAGTGATACCACATTTTATTTAAAAACTAGGTTTTCCAATAGAGCTGTAGTGGTCAATCTTCCCAATGTTAATAGGGACTATTTTGATCATGGAGTTGTGATAAAAAATTGGCAACACCACCCATTAAAAGGAAATGATGTTTACCAAGGTCCCAGATGTCCATTTTATGGCAATGGGATAGGTTGTTTTTAATTTATCGATTTAGCTATGTTTATGTTTGATGAAATACGTCACTGATATTTATTTTACTTTTTGCGATTGATAACAAGAGAAAGCCCCCAAAAAGGAGTGACATTAATATAAAAGATTTGAAACTCATATGGGGTTTGCACCAATCAGTTGTTGGGGAGCACGTTAGAGTTGCTTCTTATTTAGTGAGATATAAAAACACTACTTCCTCTTTTATTGCTCGTCCTCTTGCCCCTCCTATGATAATTGATCTTGATTAAATCCCATCATTTCGAGCCAGCATAGAAGAATCTTCCTCTTATTTGGGTGCCTCTATTGTTGATTTGATGAAAAGGAGGAGGGGAATGCCTGAATTCTTTGCCAAAGATGCTCCTGGCATTGATGGGGCAAGGGACGAAGAAAATGGATATGGCTCCATCAAATGGAACAATTCCAACTATCAACGAGGTCGATAAGAAGTGACATGTTGTCCCAAAAGAGGTATCACCTTTGATTGAAGGTGTTGATATTACATAAGAAGAGGCAGCACCTTTTATTGAAGGTGCTCCTTTGAGGAGATTGAGGAGAGGCCTTGTAAAAAGACCTATAAAAACTGCTGCTCAACCTTCTGATGTTGAGGATCCTTCTTTGAGACCTAACACTCCAACTCTCATAGCTCTGAGCTTGGCCAAAGGTTTTATCTAGTCTTGGACCATTCCCGAATATCGAGCTGATGAGGGTTCCCTTTCTCGGGAGCAGGTCACTGACTTAGCCGCCCAACATATTACGTCAGTAAGTATCATCATCCTTACTATTTCACCTCTATGTATCGTGTTCATATTCTAATCCGAGCTTCTTTCCTTTTGCATTTTATGATGTGTTTTAATAGTATCTTGAAGAAATATTAGGCTATCAAGGCTTCAACTTCCTCCAGTGGGGTGGAAGAATCTTTTGTTGGGTTATCACAATCTTTGAGGGATTCCCGGCAGAGGTATGAGGAAGATAAAACTGCTTGGGAGAAGAAACTTCTATCTGCAGAGACAGCTCATCGACAAGTTGATACAGCTCGAGACCAAGCAGTAAATGCCTCCAAGGAGTTGGAGGACAAATTAAAGGTTGCCATTTCTAATAAAGAAGAAGCTGATGGAAAGCTTGAAGAGGCTGAGCGGCGTAAGAAAGATTTGGAGGAGAAGGTGAAGCTTGCTGAGGGATATGCTTCTTCTGAGAAGGTGAAAAGAAAAGCTGATATGAAGAAGTCCTTTAGCCCTGGTTAGGAAAAATAATGGAACAAATCCTTAACTGCTATTACTTGCCAAATGGAGTATGCAAGTTTGAAGTACTTCAGAGACGGATGGGTCGCAGCATTGAAAGAGTTGAGTGTTGCAGATGATTTTAACTTGTTTCAGAAACACACTAATGGCCCTCCTCCTACTATTGATGAAGAAGAAGAGGATGAAGCTGCATCTGATGAGTCTTCTATGGTGATAGTAGAATAAGTACCTATTATTACCATTCCTCAGCTCTCCGAGCAAGTTCAGTAGGCAAAAACTTTTACCGAGCAACCAACTCCTTCGTCCAAACTGGCTGATGATGTTGTAGAAAATAAGGAGAAGGTGTAGAGTTGTTTGGCTCTTTAATTATGTTGTTCTTCTGCTTTTGCCTTTTTATTGTAACTTTGGTTGTACTTGTTTCTCCCGTTGATTAATAAAAAGGACTTTGTTATTTGTTCTGACTTTTCTCTTTTACCTGCTCATCATAATTATACTGTTGTTGATTCGTATTCATTTTTCCTTGCTAGTTTATTGCTATGATGGAACTCTTGTCAGCTCATGATACAGAGTTAATGAAGAAATGTAATGATTACTTCAAATATGGTCATGTAGACTTTACTGAAGCACAAATAGTTGATATTCTTAGATCTGATGCCTCAGAACGAGCAATTGATGCTTATCAATACTTAAAATATCTTATTGATCGAGCTGTAGCGAATAACATAGAGTACTATGAAATGATGGAAGATCGTCAAGGAGTAATCGAAGAACTTCAAATTCAGCACAAATAAACCACTGCTCTTCTGCATGAAGGTTATGAGAAAAAAATACCAACAGTTGAGTGTTGATCGGGGTTATGACAAATTCCTCTCAGCCCATAAGAGGAGAGAAAGTGTGTTAAAAATTGAAGTCGAAGAACACATGTACATTACCAAGCTACTTGAAGAGGAAAATATTGCTTTGAGAGAAGAATTGAAACAAGTAAAGTCTGCCTCTTCGTCTAGAGCTCTGATCCTAATCAATGATGAGGGCTTTTTATTTTTGGAAACTAAAAATACTGCATTGAGAGAAGAATTGGAGGCTTTGAAAAGAGTCGAACCTACATCGTCCACTCGTGGAAGAGCAAGGCCTTCTATCCGTAGCCGAGCAAGAGCTGGTCGGATTAATATTGAAGAGATGAAGACCCAACTGGCTTTAGAAAATCAAGTCGTTCAACTGACGGCAAAAAATTGAGCCTTGGCTGAGATGTCCAGAACAATCCAAAGTCTTACCGAGCAACTTTCCAAGCAAAGTTTTGTCTTTGAGAGTAAAGAGAATTTTGTGAAGAAGCTCCATTAAAATGTTGAGAGCTTGACACATCAATTCCACAAATAGCCACGAGAATTCTGGATTGAAGGATATAATGAAGCCTTATGCCACCTTGACACCAGGTTGAAGTAGTCAAATAATGAAGGGTACAAACAGGGGTGGTTGAATTCCTTGAGTGTGATAAAGCTTGAAGAAGGAAATTCCTTATGGGATTGGTATGAGCCTGGAGTACTTTATCTGCCCAATCCTCCTTTTAAGTTAGATGTCAAGTGGATTTCATCTCGTCCCATACCTCAATGTTTGATCTCCAAATACCTTGGTGATTACAATCTTTATGAAGATTATGAGATATCCCGACCTCCTCATCTGCTTGAGCGACCAAGTTCGAGCAATACTAGGATGCTACGAGATATGAATTTCATCAATTCTCCTTATGCTTTAGATGAACCTCCGACTAGAATGGAACATGTACCAGAATCTGAGGGAAAAAGGCCAATAGACTAGGAAATTTGTATTGAATGAAGAAAACTTCATCTTTTGAAATTTGTATGAAATGACGATTTGCCAATTTAATTTGTCTTAGTGTGCCTAGGAAATGGAATATATTTATCCCATGCTCCTGCCTAGTTGTAGCGATCTTTTGATCACCCATAAGTGCCTAAGCAATGGAATGATTTTCATCTCATGTTCCTGCTTAGTTGTAGCGATCTTTTGATAACCCAAAAGTGCCTAAGCAATATAATGATTTTCATCCCATGATCCTACTTAGTTGTAGTAATATTTTCAGGATTGCCTTGGTGCCTAGACAGTGGATGCCCCGTGAGGTCACCCATCTTCTTTCCTAGTTTGTGATGCCCCTTGAGGTCACCCGTGATCAAATAGGCTTTGCCTTGTATGATTGTTATACCAACGTTGTTGGTTAAATTTATTGATGCCGACCAACCGTGGTTGGTGGTTGTTGATATGACGACCAATCGTAGTTGGTGGATGCTGATATGCCGACCAACTGTAGTCGGTGGTTACTGATATACTGACCAACCGTAGTAGGTGGTTTAGTGTGTAGCACGAGTACTCCGAAAAAAATTAAACAAAAAGAATAGGGAGAAAATATCATCTTTATTCATATTGAAAGAAATGGGGTACATGTGAATCTGTATTACTGATAATATTTGCGTAGGTGCTCCGCATTCCACGTATTTTTAAATTCTTCTCCTTCTAAGGTTTATATTTTGTAGGTCCCGTGTCAAATAATCGTAGTTACCCGGTGGGGTCCATGCCAGTTGGCCTCTTACTTATTATGCTTCTGAATCACTTTTTTTTAGCACATAATCTCCCTCTTTAAGGTCATATTTATTGACTCTTTTGTTGTAGAACATGGCAGTTCGTTGTTGGTAAGCTGCGTTCTTGATGATCGCATGTTCTCTTACTTATTCGTGCATATCCAAATCTAAACATCTCATCAAATTGCTTACAGGAGAGTTAAAATTTGGCACCCTGTGTGTGGGTAGGCCCAGTTCATATGGTATGACTACTTCATTTCCAAAGGCTAGCATGTAAGGAGATTTCCCAGTTACTGTTTGGGGCGTTGTGCGATAGGCCCATAACACATAATATAGCTCGTT
The DNA here is from genome assembly GCA_949130495.1 of Sambucus nigra. Lineage (NCBI taxonomy): Eukaryota > Viridiplantae > Streptophyta > Magnoliopsida > Dipsacales > Adoxaceae > Sambucus > Sambucus nigra. The sequence goes on from OX422224.1 coordinate 383,831,605, forward strand.
AATCCAATTTTCTTTTGCATCATCCAACCGTTTCTTCAACCCGTTCAGCAGAGTTCTGTTTGTCACTTTAGTTTGTCCATTACTATGGGGATGGCCTAGTGCAGAATGGATTTCATGGACATTGGATTGATGACAATATGCAACGAACTCCTCATTATCAAATTGGGTACCATGGTCAGTAATAAAAGCATGTGGCCGACCATATTTGTAGATAATATTCTTCCAAATAAACTGGTAAACCCTTTCATACGACATGTTAATGAGAGGGTCAGCCTCTAACCACTTGGTGAAATAACCAGCAGCGACTACTAAATATTTGAATCTCCCTTTGGTGGTTGGCAGAGACCCGACCAAGTCTATACCCCATGACAAATGGCCAAGGGGAAGTGATGGGTGTTAAAAATGCCTGGGGAGTTCTTCAAATGGAAGAGAAGCGTTGGAACTTATCACATTTATTTGCATAAGTTGTACAGTCAGCTCTCATCGTTGGCTAATAGTATCCCTGCGACGTTATCCTCTGCAGGAGAGTTCGACCTGCTACATGAGCTCCACAAGAGCCTTCGTGAATTTTTTCTATTAAATCTTTAACTTCTGAAGGATGCACACATCTCTATAGACCTGTTATGATACCCCTTCTATACAAGACACCGTTGTTTAGAATATATCGAGCAGCTTTAAACTTCAGCCTTTTGGCTGTAAGTTGGTCAGTTGGTATAACTCCTTATTCAATATATGCTCTTATGGGATCCATCCATGATTGTCCCATATCCATGGTGATGAATCTTACCATTAAATCTTTACCTATGCTCGGGCCCGCCAGAATCTCAATAGGAATAGTTCTTCATCGCTCAGTACGAGTAGCGGAGGCTAATCGAGCTAGTGCGTCAGCTCTCGTATTTTCTAATCTCGATATTCTGATCAATTGGACCGCAGCAAGAGTGGACACAATCTCCATAGCTTTGGAGTGATACCTTGACATCAAGTCTCCTTTCGCTGCGTACAACCCAAGAATCTGATTTATAATTAATTGTGAATCACTAAACACAATAACTTGCTCGGCATTCAGTGTTTTGGCTAAACTGAGGCCCACAATCATAGCTTTATATTCAGCTTTATTGTTGGAAGCTTTGAATTGGAAATACAATGCATATTCTATATCCAATCCATTTGGGCTGTGAAGAATTATACCGGCTCCGCTACCTGTGGCACACGAAGAGCCATCAACATACAAATTCCATATGGAGATGGCATTATCAAACTCTTGGTCTGATAAAGTTTCCTGATAGAATATTTGATACTTTCTTTTATTATCTCCTAACACTGGGCCATTGTCTGATGATTCTTGATGCTCGGTGCTTATCCCCTTTATTATATCTGTTGATAGGAGTTGATCGGGGATAGTCTCTGTTGATTCCCTAACATCCACAGGTTGTTCTGGATTAGACCCTTGTTGGTCAACAGTATCCAGATAAGTGAATTTTGTAATGAAATCTATTACTGCCTTCCCTTTGAGTGAGGACCTTGGCTCATAAACAATATCATACTCTCCCAGCTCGACCGCCCAATACATCAGTCTTCCAAATTTTTGTGGCTTGTGCAAAGCCTATCTGAGTGGCACATCAGTGTACACCACTATGGTATGGTATTGGAAATAAGGTTTCATCCTCCTACTTGCCTCTATCAATGCTAGGGCTAGCTTCTCTAATCTGGGATATCTGACCTTTGCTCCTCGAAAAGCTTTGTTAGTATAATACACAGGTTTTTGTACTCTATCTTCAACTCTTATCAACGATGAACTGACTGCGCTCTCAGAGACATCCAGATATAAGTATAATCTTTCTCCCATCACTGGCCTGAACAACAATTGAGGTGTCCCCAAATATCGTTTCAACTCTTGGAATGAGTTTTCATATTCATCATTCCATTCAAAAGTTTTTGTGAGAGTCTTGAAGAATGGGAGACATCTATCCGTTGCTCGTAAAACAAACCTATTGAGAGTTGTAAGACTCCCCGTGAGGCTCTTTACCTCCTTCTTCGTAGCTGGAGATCGTAGTTCCAACAGAGATTTAATCTTTTCTGGATTTGCCTCAATGCCTCGCTGATTCATAATATACCCGAGGAACATGCCTTCTCGTACACCAAAAATGCATTTAGTGGGGTGCAGCTTCATCTGATATTTCTCCAGCTGATCAAAAGTTTGCCTCAGGTCAGCTATGTGGTCTGTAACTTTCTTATTCTTCGTCAATATGTCATCGACATAAACCTCCATGTTATTGCCAATTTGTTCCATGAACACCTTGTTCATCAATCGCTGGTACGTTGCACCTCCATGTTTTAGACCAAATGGCATGGCATTATAACAGTATGTACCCCTTGGGGTAATAAAAGAAGTAGTTTCATCTTAATCTTGTTGTAGCCGGAATAAGCATCCATGAAGCTCAACAATTCATGCCCCGAAGTAGCATCCACCAGCTGATCAATTCGGGACAAGGGAAAGTGATCTTTTGGGCAGGCTTTATTGAGATCTGTGAAATCTATGCACATCTTCCATTTTTTATTCTTCTTCTTCACCATTACCACGTTGCCCAACCAATCCGAATATTTAACGTCTTTAATGAAAGAGGCCTTTTGTAGCTTCTCAACCTCCTCCTGGATAGCTTGGTTCTTCTCTGGGCTAAAAACCCTTCTTCGTTGCTTCATCGATTTAATCTTCTTATTAACATTGAGCTCATAGCATAGGAAGGTTGAGTCTATCCCGAGCATATCCTCATGACTCCATGCGAATGCTTACTTTCTGTGCCTTAAAAATGCCACTAACTCCTACTTTATTGACGGGTCCAGTGAGGCGCTAATTTGAGTTATTCATTCTGAACTTTCGTCATACAGAATGATGTTCTCTGTAGCCTCCATGACCTGACCCTTCACAAGCTCGGATTCATCTCTAGGGTCTAAGGTCTCAATCTCTGCCTCTTCGGACTCCTCCACTTGCTATGTGGTGTTCTTCTTTATGGTTTCCTCCAACTCCTCCTGTTCGGCAAATGAATAATAGCATTCCCGAGCTACTTTTAGGTCGCCCTTCACAACTCCAACGCCGAAATTGGTCGAAAACTTCAAGCATTGATGTACCGTGGATGGCACTGCCTCGAACTTTTTCAGGCCTACCCTCGCCATGATTATATTGTAGGCTGATTGGATATTTTTGTCCATTAAGAAAAAGCGTACTTTTTCTATTCCGCAAGTAGGCCAGGTACCAATAAGCATATCCAACTTGATCGTCCCAGGTGGAAAGACTTTCTCGCTAGTGAAACTGATGAGGGGCCTATGATATGGCTCCAACTGGGCTAGTTGCCATTATCTACCAACACCCTTGAGATCACCACATCCTTCATCCTCATCTTGATAACCAATGGGTCATCATGAGGATATAAGACACTTTCTAGATCATTTTTAGAAAAATTGACGACCGGTTTATCCTTGTTCACCTTCCTCGGGAGATAATCTTCAGCTAGGTTTATGCGTTGTATATAAGAACAAGCTTGGGCCTCATTGAGGTAATCTTTCCTTTCATCAGTATGATCCCCACCTCCTGCATCTCCATCTGTAGTCTCATTTCATTCAAATAATACGAAATGGATTGAAAACACCTCGCATTTGGGTTGCCTTGGCTTTTTAGGGTGGTCGGGGTCATCTTCCGGATCATCTTCATGGTCCCTCTTTTTGTCATCTTTTGTTCGGCGAGGAGATTTAGACCTTTGCCTTCCTCTTTCGTTAGACTTTCCATCATTCTGATGATCAACGAACCTGCTCAATTTTCCTCGTCGAATAAGTGCTTCAATCTCATTTTGGAGAGCTATGCAACGCTTGGTCATATGGCTGTGATCTCTATAGAAATCGCAATATTTGGACTTATCCCTCTTGTCAGGGATTGTCCTCATTTTCTCTGGCCAAGTTAGCTCCTCGTTGTTTTTTATTTCCTCCAGAATATTATTTATATCCACCTTTAAGGGAGTATAATTCTCATACTTCCTCAACTGCTCTAACGTTTCCTTGCCTTTCGACTGCTTGTTGCCCCCATTGTGCTTTTGATCCTTCCTCTTGGTTTTACCTTCAGCTTTCATCTTTACTTTTGTGTCAGCATTCTTCTTCGCAGCCATGGCCTCTTCGACGTTCATGATCTTAGCTGCTTTTTCCATCAGTTCCGCCATGGTCTTGGGGGGATCTTTGGCCAGTGTATAATACAACTTATTGAGTAATAGACCACTCATTAGAGCTGTAATGGTTGTCTTCTCCTCGGAGTCGATTACCTCAAGTTTCTCGTTGTTAAAATAAGTGATGTAATCCCTGGTGCTCTCTCCTGCTTTCTACCTTACACTCAAAGGTGTGCCACTCTCTTAACTGGCTTCGCCCTGAAACAGAAATTCCAAGAGCTCTGCCAGCTGATGGAATGTAGCAATCTGCCCTGAGGAAGGTTATTGTACCATATTTGGGTCGACCCAGTGATAGTTCCTGAGAGTTCTCTGCACCTCATCTCATCAGGAGATGCATAGATATCAGCAGCAACTTGGTACTGCTCTATGTGAAGGATGGGATTAGTTTTTCCATCGTACTTTGGCGTTACTACAGGAGCTTTAAATTTTTATGGTGTGGGAAAATCCATAATCGTCTGTACGAAGGGTGACCCCTTGACGAAAGTTCTTTGGAGAGGGTTCTTGGCCTTAGCCATTTCCCCTAACCTGTCTTCTAACCTCTGAATGAAGGGATCTTTCATTACGAGCTACTGGTCGTGATTGGGCAAAACCTTCCCTTATATCATTTGGTCGTTGAGAATTTCTTTACTCAATCCTAGAAGGGTTTCTATTCCTCCTAGGGCCCAAACGGTCAAAGGGAGAGGCTTTACTCAACCTCTCCAGATCGCTTGTTCGTTCTGGGGCTAAAGTAACACTTTGTTGAGAATTTATAGCTCTTATAGAAGAGTTTTGGCCCGACTGCTATGAGGGATCATTGTGTAATACCCCATAATTTTATTAATTTTTATTTAAGGGATTAATTAAATTAAATGAGAATTAATTAGAAATTAATCCGGTTATAAATACTAACGAGATGTGAGTTGGTATTTGATTATGATGTTAAAATTGAAAATTTCATGAGTATTGATAATATTTAAATTGTTACGAGGTAGAAAGACGACAATTTGGAAATTTAGTTGGGACGCGCGTGTCAGTCGCGTCAGGAATGAAATTATTTGAATTAAAAAGTGAATTATAATTTTATCAATCGAATGGACATTTTGAGTGCGCCAACATGTCCGAAAGGGTCGAAATGGTCAGAAAACACTAGCCGGGGGTTTAGTTTGGGTACCGGGGAATTTTTAGGCCTTACCGGCAACCCAAAAGGGTAGTTTGGTAATTTTCAAAATAGGGGAATTAAAACCCACGAATTTTAGAGGTCAATTTTACATTATAAATGAACCCACTAAGTCCATAATTTAACATTTAACAAGAAGTGGGCTACGGGAGTTATAGGGAGAGTCTTAAGAGGTTCCAAAAGAAACCCTAGCCACCATCACCATCTTTGGGAGAAATCTGAAGCGAGAAAGAGGAGAATCAACTTTCACCCTTCAACATCAAATCAGAACATCTAAGGCAAGTGGTTTAATTACATAATTTCAAGCGAATATTTCCTCCATGCTTAGGATTGAATATATGTCTTGTACTGAAAGTTTGATGAAAAACCCGTGAAATTGGAGATAGAACTCATAATCTTATATAGGGATTGCATGTAGAATGGTAATGAATGAATTCCATATCCAAAATGTATCTTTTGATGATTTAAAAACGGATTTATAAGGAGAAATTATAGATGTTAAAATTCTGGCTTCATGTTTATAGGGTTTGGGATAATGTTTGGGAATTATGATGATTACATGTTAATTTAGGAAGCATTGACACCAAATATATGTTAGAGGGTGACTTATGAGGACTAAGAGTAGTTTAAAAACGATAAAACTTAATTGGGATGATCTTAGTGGGGATTTAGAGGACAAAAATTTGAAGAAAAACGAATTGGGAAAATTTCTGGGTGCAGTCTGCCATCTCATTAGAAGACCTGCCCAGATCGTTCGAACGACGTCGTTCGAACGAGCTTCTAACGAGATGACAATATCCCTTCTAATGAGTTGGTAGTTCGTTCGAAGCCTTTCGTTCAAACGACACTCGTTCGAACGAGACTTCTAACGAGTTGACAGAATGGCCTTTTTGGCCTAATTTTATTTCAAATGTCCCGTAGACTTAAGTAATTAAGAATTAACCTTCCCTTATTGACTAGTGGGTATAATTATGAGAATTGGGGTACGTTGAGTAGAACTTATAACCTTATAGTAATCCGGATGACATTTGTGGAATAGGAAACTAGTACCTAATTACGACGTGAGAAGGGTTGACAACGTTAATATATAAATCAGGGACTTGTAAATGTATAACATTAAATGACAGTATAAGAACGAGAAGCATACCTATATTAATAATTCAAGATATCTAAGATGTGCGAATGCTTAGTATATGTGGTTTTATGTGTAAAACATACCTACCATACTTGCTATCACGGGAGGTCTGCGTTCGATTAGGGCCATCTAATCTTTGTGTGCCTACGGGGGGATTTAGATTGGTACTTCGAGGACATAGGTCAAAGAAGGACTTATTGAGAAGTTAATAAGTCTGCTGATCATGGGAGCGTAGGTATGTGCGTGACCTATGTGATGTGAACTATGTTCGCCTCCATTTTTTATGATTATTGCTATTTGAGAACGATTCCTGAGAGATTTGGAATGCGTGGTCCTTATGTACGTGATGTACCGGGATTGAATAGCAGAGTATGTGTGCACCGCAGCTTAGTCTCGGGGTGCTAGTATTGTATATTTATGATGAGAATAATATACTGTTAATTGAAATGAACTGTGATGTATAAATGTGAGTATCTATAATATCAACGTTTTGTAAAAGATAAAATGGAAGATCTCTAGTGATTAGTAGTACTAAAATGGGAAACTGTGTAGAAGAGTAAAACACTCTGTTTAAAATAAAATGTCGGGAATTAAATCGTGAATCGTATAGTAACGTTAGATTTTATATTGGACCAGTTAGATATGGGCATAACTAGATTCGATTACGGATACGTTAGGAGTGCACAGATAGTCGAGAGGTGAGTATTTCATGTGAGAGCACGTCCTAACATGTATTTTACATTCATTATTTTATGTCATTAAAACACTTGCTATATTTTAAACTGTTTTCACCATCGGGCTCTGACCCGTTTCCTTCCAAATCTATTTTTTGTAAAACCTTTTAGGTGCCCAGCCATAAGGACACCATGCATAGGAGTTCCATTCAGGTGACGTACTGTAGCTGCTGTGGAAGTTACAGGACCTTGACAGTAGATGCCTCCACTTTCGATCTTGACTCTATGTTATCAGATTTTTCTCATCTGTTGGGCATGTCGCCCCATTTCTCTTAGACACTTTATTTATCCAGTTATATCGGATTTTGGGTTGTAATTAATATAGTGATGCAGACTTACTATTGGTTTATTCCTGTATTTGTATTGTTGTGAGGAGTATTCCTCCAGACTCATTACTATTCTAGGGTTATTTAATTGTCATTATGTTGTGATGGTTATGTTAGCAGTTCATAATCTTCTTATTGCATGTTAATCAGATTTAATTAAAAATTGGCAACTCACTTTTTAAATATTAGGTGGTTAGTAATTGTTAAAACGTTTTTCGACAGTGATGCTATGAACTAAACCAACTTGGCATTTTGTATTAATTTAATAAAGGAGTAGCTACCCGGTATTTAATTAGTCGGGGTGTCACACATTGGTCCTTTCAGTATGATGAGAGTCAGTGCATCTGGACTGAGAAACATCTGGGAATAGCGTACGTTTGATTCTTGAAGACGACAAATGGGTGGGTCTCTGAACGCTTCGTTGACCTGACAGGGCAGGCACTCCGCTATGAACAGTTTGAATGAGTTGACGCATGGTCTCTTGCATATCCGTTTGCCCTCGGGCTAAATTAGCCACTATGCCAATGAGATCTTGAATAGTTGGGGCAGCAGATGGATTCGGGGGAACTCGGTCATTGTTCCTATTACTGGATTCTGGGATCTCAGCCATTTGTGATGAATGTTTTAGTGAAAACGCTACGTATAGTCGTTCCCATAGACGGTGCCAATCTGTTGATGTAAAAAACTAGATTTGATCTAATTAATCAATCATGGATAAATATGAAGTAAGTAATCAATCAATCACATGTAAATATGAAGTAAGTAATCACTAGATTTGTGATTTGATCTAATTAATCAATCACAGATAAATATGAGGGAATTTGACTTTTGAATTTTGATTGAAACATAGAAACTATGAATGAGCGATAATGAACTCGAATATGGGTCCGAGTTAACTTGGTGAATGTTTGTTGACTCGACATAAGAGGTGGGGGAATAATCTTCTTCCTCTCGGATTTCATCTTAAAGAAGAAGCATTTTTGCTAAATCTTTGAGCTTCTGTGACTCTTGGACTTTGATAAGGTTGTATCCACTGAACTTTGATTAGTTTTCTTGACTGCTTGAACTGGAACTGTAACTGTAACTGGTTGGCAGAAAAACTCCATTTAAACCACATTGATAATTCTTTGTTGTTGGAAGGAATCCCACTATTTAACATAAATTGGCGAATAACCATTGATTGTTGAGCTGCATATTTCCATTTGAATATCCAGGGAAATTTGTATTAACTAGAGAATAAAAGTAAAATTGGGAATCGGGAATTGGGTTCGTTTACTTTAAAATCCACAGATAAGCATTTAACTTGAACTTGGATATTTTTAGAGAGGATTTCTAGGATATAACCATATTGTGTTCACCACCGAAAAAACCGATAAGGAATTTGAATTTTGAATTTTTTATCAAAACAAAGAAACCAGGAATAAGTGAATGACTCATTTTTGGAAAGGGGGACTTTAAACCATGCTTTGATATACAAAATAATAACTAAATTGAATTTGGTGACTTGAGAGGGCTTTCAAAATGGAACGATGGGATCGCCACTATTGAAGATATATATTATTTTATTAATATATAAGGAATTTTAGTTGGACCATTGCGATCAGTGTTTGCTTTAAGACGAACTGATTCAGAGGATTAAAGAAGATCGATGTAAAATTTAATGTCTTAGGAGGATGATAACGGGTGAAGTGCCAAAAGGAAGGAAAATAATTTTTTACTAAGCCAATAGAATTTTTTGAATTACTGCGATTTGGCTCATTGGAAAATAGATTTGAAAATTCGGATTTGAGCACACTATAAATTTTAACAAGATTATTTCAAAACTTAGTTTTAGTGATTTTTTAAATGGGTTATGAGTCAAATGGGTCATTGACTGGGTATTGATTAGAAGAAGGTCCAAACTCTACAGGAGTCGTAATAGTGGAATTGTATCTAAAATTTGATCGAGTGAAATTTCTAAGATTATGGTATTTATTTGTTACTTGGAGTAGGGATGCAATTTTACTAAAAGGTTTATTAGGGGGTAGAGCAAGAGTTCTAGTTGACTTCTGAGAATTTTTTTCAGCCATTGTTATTCTGTAGAAATTCATATGTGAGGAGATCACGAATAGAATTCTCGCTTATTTTAATATATGCAATTTCAAAATAAAAATAGTCAATATGGATTGCCACAGAGCAAATATTTTTTTAGAAGCAATATTTTGAACATCTTTTTTCAAAACATATTTTGCACTTTTACAATCGAATCTGACTAAAAAAATTTGACTTAAAATGTCACTTTGAAATTTTAAAACATATAAAATAATAGATAAAATTTCTTTTTTAAAACACATAAAATAATAGATAAAAATGAATAATTTGCTCAGGGGACTGAGGGTTGATTTTCTATTTAAGAATACCTCCATAACCAATGTCAGAGGCATCACTTTCAATGATATTGAATGAATTTGGTGTGGAAATACGAAGACAAGATAAAGTTTTAACATGTTTCTTGACATTTTGAACGATGTAAGTATGTTCTAGAATTAAAGGAGGAGGCTTACATTGTAATCTTTCAAACGAGGGTTTCCATTGTTTGCGGAGATTTGGGTGAAATTTGGCAACGTAATTTAAAGATCCTATAAATCCTTGAAGTTGGGTTTTCTCTAGGATTGTAGCTAGAAATTTATCAGTGAATTGGATGGCTCTATCTATGGGACTAATTTTATCTTGGTGAATATTATGACCTAAAAATATATTTTTCGTTTAAATTAGGTAAACTTTGAAGGCTGAAACAACTAAAACAAATAAATTTGGGTGTTTCGAATGTTTATCAATTGATTGAGAGTAAATGGTAACATCATCAATGTAAACTATCATAAAATGGGAAGAAGGGCTAAATATTTCATTCATGATGTTCTGAAATTCACTAGGTGCATTTTTTTAATCCCAATGACGTGACACACCATTCACAGTGACCAAAAGGAGTTGTAAATACAACTTTATATCTATCTTTTTCATCGATTTATATTTTCCATAATCCACTTTTCATATCAAATTTAGAAAAAAACTGTTGCTTGTTTTAATCTACTGATGAGGTCGCCTTTATTGGAGATTAAATATCTAATCCATATTAAAGCTTTATTAAGTGGTTTGTAATTGATGACTAGTCTCTATGTTTCACAAACTAATTCAATATTTTTTTCTCACATAGAATGCAAAGCATGGCCAAAGTGATTTACTTTTCTTATAATTCATTTTTGTAATAGATTATTAATTTTATCTTTGTGTAGTTTCATATTTTCTCAATTCATTTGTATTGATCTTGATTTTGTAAACTAATTTGTTTTATGATATTTAATTGTTGACCAGATTTTTATGTCTTCATAGATTTTTGATTATTTGTATTAAGCTGTTTGTGCTCAGCTTTTAACTAACTTTCTTCCGAGGAGATGACTTGTTGCTTTTGAAAAGTTTGGTCTACTTCTAAAATAGTGATATCTTACTTTAGTTATTTGCTTTCTATTTTGAGATCCGTGATATATTAATTAATTATGTTGAGCTCTCGTTTGAGATCTTGTAATGTAATCTCTTTATGAGTTTTAAATCATTTTAAAGTATTTACAAGACTTATTTTGTTTTGTTTTGTTTATTTATACTACTTTCTTCTTTAGTTAATATTTTCAAATTTTTGAAAGGTATTATGATTTTAATTCTCGATTTTTTATTTTTTCAATTAAATAAATTAACAGTTCTTCTTGTTTAGTGAGAACATTGACTATTTTACAATAATTATCTTTGCATTCTAATTTTATATCTAGAGAACTAGAGTTTGGACTGGACTGGAAGTCAGGTGATGATTCATAATTAGTGTTATGTTCATCTTTACTAGAATTATGTTTTAGTTCAAGAGTTTTGTATATTTCTTGTGTTACTTCAGATGATAGTTGTGACCTTTTAATTTTGACTTTTACTTTACATTGTAATTTGTAATGACCAGTTTTTCCACATTTATAACATTTGACTTTACTTTTGTCATTTTTCTTATATCGTTGGAGGGTTTTTATGTTTTTTGCAAAAGTCATTTATTTCTTTATTGTAAAATTTATTATTCTTAAAGTAATTTCTTTTACGTCGTTTGTATTATTTTGGGCACGATTTTTTTGTTTTGTTTCTGAATGGTGCAACATGGTTTAGACCATATTATTCACAGAAATTACCCATCTCATATTTAGCTTTTAATTTGTCTTTATTAGATTGCTTACTTATTTTCATGTCTATACACATTTTTAATACTTCTTTTTATATTGAACTTATTATGTCTCTATATATAAGATTGTTATAATAAATGTGTCAAATTGGACAACTTAAAGCATCTCTTGTTTTGTGACCAAATAAATTGGGTAATCCGTTAATAATATTTATTTCCGTAATGTTTCATTAGTATATTCTCTAAGCATTACTCGTGATGTGAAAACATCCTTGTATCATCTAAAATCAATTAGAGTAGCGCATATCAGGTTACTTAGTTGATCTTGAATTCTTGAGGTTATATTACTTGGAGTTCCTACCAAATATTTTATTATTATGAAAACCAAAGAGTTTACTCCATTTGGGATTCCCATTCTGATATTTTTATAAAAAATTGGGATACTATTAGCTTCTTCTTGGACAACCGTTTTAATTTGTTCCTTTGATTCTTCACTAAGATGTTTATCCCACCAACATTTTAATGTTCCAGTGAATCCTGTTGTTAAAACATCAACTATTTCTATTTCGGGAATATTTTGATTGGTTAGGTAATTATTAAAAACCATAGATATGTGTTGCATTTTATTCAAAATATCTTGTTCAAATAATTCCTCTATGTTCCATTCATAAAGTCTGTCGGATGAAACAGAGAATTGGTTGTGTATATTTATTTCTTCGTATTGCATATCTTGAAGTTTTGATCTTGTATATAAATTTTTTGTTTGGGTGGTTGGAGTTACAATGGATTTTTTTTATTCTAACTAATTCAACATTAGTAAATTATTTTTTAATTGTCTGGATATCATCATTTGTAGTAGATTCTTGGGATGAGTCTGCTTGATTAATATATATATATCACTTTTTTCTGGTAGTTTTAATAGTTTTTGATAATTCTGTTCTGATTTCCTTAAGCATTTTTTTTCTAGTTTATCTAGAGTTTTTTCAGACTTCATTTGTAAATTTATTCTTTTTCAGACTTCTAAAAGTTTAATTAAGGGTATTTTTTTAATTGGTAGGTTTGGTTTGTCGAAATTATTTTCAATAGATTCTAATTACTCTCCTGAAGAATTCAGGTATTGATTAGTGTAATTGTTTTGTTCAATATTTTTTTTGATTTCATCATTAATAAAATTGACTTTAAAGGATGTAGTACTTACTTATGTTCCCATGTGATTTACCAAAATGGTTTCTAGTGGATCGTGACTCGATAAGAGCATAATTTTATCTTGTTTAATCCACTTTACTTTTGTTAGGACATTTACCTTTTGATAATAGTTATCTAAATAGTCAAAGAACTTTATGTATGTTCTTATTTCATTCATTAAAGTTTTCCACTTTCTTATTATTCCAGCCTTTTCTTTTGGGGAGTACTTTTCTCGATAGGCTCATCATTTAGTATGATTTTCTTTCGACTCAAAATCTTTTCCTAATTTAATTATGTCAGTTTTATAATCTTTATTGATTATTAGTAGTTGGTCATTTACTAAACCCGTTTCAAAATATGTTTGAGTAAAGGAATGTTGATCTTTATCATCATTAAAATTCGAGGTTGTTGTATAACAAGATTTACTTACTTGAGAAGTTGCATCAATTTCTTTTAACTCAAGATTACGTTTGGGTATTAGATCGTCATCTTTTCTTGTTGAATAACTCGTCCAAGATTTATTATCATCTCTAATATAGAGAGGTTTAAATCAAGATTGATCAAAAGTTATTCTAATTAATCCATCAAGGTATTATTAGATTCGTTTATGATTAATCCCATTCCAAAGCCCCTACACTTTTTATAGGGTCCAAACAGAGTCCCTTAAAGCCCTAGACCTGCGGTCCCCCACCCATTTGACATTAGTCAACTCTCAAACTTGGGAGCCTCTCAACACTCAATCATGGAGCTCAAACGGTCCCATTCATGTGCGAATCAGAGTTACAATTGTGTTTTATGGAAAAAAAACATTTATGTATGCCTATAGGCAGGACACCTCACCTACCTATTGACATATGGAGGCTTCCTTGGCGAAAAAGTCTGAATTCCCTACCAGCAGGCAGGGTAGGGACCATGTCGATCGGTAGTTCCCCGACGATAGCCTTATCTTTTTATCCCTTTAGGTTTTCCTATTTAGGGAAACCCTTACCTCATTTAAGAGGGGACTCAACCTCTAATTCAGTGCAACAACTTTCCTCCAACTCAACACACATCATTTTCACCACATCCACTTAACATTCCCTTATATCACCCTTGCATCACCTTTAGCCACCACACCACCACCACTACCATATAACACTTCAAAATCAGCCCACAAAAGCTTGAAAAACATAATCCCCAAGAATCAGAGGGATAACCAGCCAAACTTACAGTGGTTGGAGGTTCAACTTATCATCCTAAAAGTAAGAGTTTCTATTTCAGTCAGTAGTCACTTATATTCAAGAGTTTTTATCATAGGTGGTTAAAATTGTATTTATATTTTAGTGGAGAAAATTGTATGAAGGAGATTTACTATATTGGATTCAGTTTTATTAGAGTTTCATTTTATCTCAGTTGAATTATTATTATTGTCATCTTGTATCAATATTATGTTATGGGTTGTTTTCTTTTGTTGCCATTTTGTGTTACGTTAAGCCTGATAATGGTATAAATTGTTTAGCGCTCCCATATATTCGGCATGTCAACTTGATTAACTGCACGTGAAAAATAAGGGGTGTTAAATTAATTTTTAGGTTGATTAATTAAGCGTGAATAGTTTGGACGTTGAGCAATACTCACAAAGGCATTTCGAGATTGACCTGAAGATCTCTTTTAGGTATTGAAGATCTCTTTTATTGATCAATGTGTGATATTATGAATCCTTATTACTAATGGAATCCACATGATCTCTAGATTGACCAGAAGATCATTTGAATTAGTTAGATACCCCTACTTGAACGAAACTAGAGTTATGTTTAGGAGTTTAAGAGAGAAACTAAAGTTTCGTTATAAGATAAATGAAAAGAATGGAAAGTTAATAAGATATAAGAGAAAAGATGAAAAGATAAATTAATATTTTTTCATTGTTTAAAGGTTTAGGAGAAAAAAGAGAACGACTTTCTTTCTTGTTGCTTAGGAGTTGAGGGGAAAATAATATTTTTAATAGGAAAAATATAAAATTTGTTAAAAAACATTATTTTCCCTCCCTTTCTTTTCGATTTTGGAAAGAAAGTTTATAGAGAAAGGACGAAAAAAGTTTTTACTTTATTTTTATCTCATTTTAAACTTCCAAGTGAGAGAAAATAAACACTTTCCATTCCATTCTCTCCAAAATAGAAATCTCAAAAATACCCTAAGAGTGATTTAAAAGTTAGTTATTTTTGCCTCTTATGCGTGAATTTGAACCATTGAGACTTAAGAGGTACCAAATAGTATTTTTTTTTAATGATTACCTATGCTTCTTAGGACTATTCCAATGGGTGTTTCTATCCTATTAGTTTTCTCAGATAGGAAAAGAAATTTACCAATTAAATGAAAAGAATCAATCAAATTGTAGACACCGCATTCTAGGACCGTTATAGGCATCTCCTTAGGTCCTTAGCACTTCCTCTTTCATAAAAAAACCTAGGTACGGATTTGGAGACCACCGGGCGCTCCCGGTCTCCGTTTGACTGATGGTCAACTTTTTCACCTGAGCGACAACTCGTTGGGCCTTTAAAGGGCCCTAAATCCCCTTTCCAGTGGTCCGCCCTGTACGTGAATTAGCCTTACGGTTCGAACGAACGGACCATTTTCTCCCAAAACTGATCACGAGGCCACCGAGGGCTTTCTAGCTCCATTTAATTCCTGTCAACTCTTTAACTCGAATGAAACTAAATGAATCTTTAAAGGGCTCTGAATCCCCTTTCCAACGGTTCACCCCGTACACAAATCAACCTTAAGGTACGGACAAACGACTGGTTTTACTCTAAAGGGTCACCAGTGCATCCGAGCCCCGTTTGACCAAAGTAAACTATCCAAACCGAACAAAGCTCTATGGAACATTGAAGGTGCCTGCATAACCTTTCTAACGATCCACCTCGTGCATAAATCGACCTTACAGTTCGAACGAATGATCCGTTTCCCTCTTATCCATAAGACCGACGGGCGCTTTCGAACCCCGTTTGACCACAGTCAATTTTTGAACTCGGGAGTGGCCCAATGGATTCTTAAAGGGCTTTGAATACCCATTTAAATGTTTTACGACCATTTTTTCAAAAAATCTGCCTAAGACTACTGAATGACAAACCTATTTCCCTGCCTATTGGTATTGTGACTGGGGGTGCCTGCCGATAGGCATGTCAAGTACAATGCTGATAGACACCCCCTTGACCCTATATTAGGAGAGAATGAGATCACTTTGAAAGGCACCTCAGAAACATCCCTCTCAATGATCTCAGCAACATTCTCTCAAAGTCAACGTGGTTTCCATGTTAAAACATCTCCCCCACATTCCATTTCCATCCTTTCCTTATCAAATTTGGCGAATTCTCTTCCCTCTCCTCCTATCACCTTAATCCACTTGCAAAAGCGGCCCTTCAACAATGAAGATCAACTTCAAGGCTTTAAAGAAGGTCCAAATCTTTCACTGTCTCTTTAAACCCTCTTATTTCGCATTAGTTACTCAATTTTTTTTTAGCATTTCATTTTTATTAGATCACACATATTAATATCTAACTTTTTTGTAGTAATATTGCACATATTATAGTTTTTATAAAAAAAATAAGAAAAAAGGGGTTTTCTTGTAAATTCCTAAAGGGAATTTCTCCCTCCATTTTCTCATACTAAAACATCTCCCCACCACCACCACACACACATATGAGAAAAGTCCCTGGTTGGATTTATGGGATAAACCCCACCCCATATCATATGCGAACTACGTGGAGTTTGATTCCATTCTAGACTACGTAATTGTC
This sequence comes from Sambucus nigra, assembly GCA_949130495.1. Classification (NCBI taxonomy): domain Eukaryota; kingdom Viridiplantae; phylum Streptophyta; class Magnoliopsida; order Dipsacales; family Adoxaceae; genus Sambucus; species Sambucus nigra. Next base: position 383,848,311 of record OX422224.1, read on the forward strand.
TTGGGATTGAGACTCGAGTCCTCTCATATTTTTGTTCATATATTATTTTTATATCATATATTTGTGATTCATGCTTACGTTTTGTCCAACCTACACCATCGTCCTTCAATAAACGATCGATGACCCGGCAAATGCCTACATTATATTTTTATTACTATTTTAGGAACACTCTTAAGGATGACCTCACTCCGCCTTTATCCATGATGCGAGTTGATTAATTCCCCTCTCCATTTATATATACATGCACACATTTTACAGAGTTATTAAGGAGAAGAATAACACATGCCCATGAGAGACCAAAAGGGCGGTATGGGTGCCTAACACCTTACCTTTTCGTAACTTAGTCCCCGGACCCTTAAACTACTTGGTTTCGCAAGTATCAGTGCGTCTTCGATGTCGTTGTCTAGAGGCATCAACATTTATTTTGCCTATTTTGTGCAAAGTAGGATGGCAACTCAATCTCTACATATCAACCCACATCGACGATAGTCGAAGCGCCTGGAGGAAGGCTCGAATTGCCCGCGCGCATGCGCCGATCAAGAGAGGGATGGCCATAGTGGTAACTCTTCTGGGGACTCAAGAGGACTAATCTCTATTTTTACATGGGTGTTGTTATTGTCTGCATGTGTGCGTCTGCACCTACCTGTATATTCCCCTTTTCCCCTATCACTTCTTATATATATATATATATATATATATATATTTATTTATATATCACTTCTCACCCACTTTTCACTTCACACACTTATAAATACCCTCCGTGTACACCTCACACTACTTACACTTGTATGTAGGATTACTTATACCCACATGCTTCACACACCACTTAGAATATCCATGCTTAAGCGTCACTAGAACACACCTCCATTTATCACACTTGCACATATCCATGCTCACTTATCACACGCCACTTGCAGTTGATCCATGCTTAGGCTCACTATCACACACTCACTTGTAGATAATTATATATCACTCACACGTACCCCTGCTTAATGTAGTCTTTATACTTCATAGTAGATTTATTTTTCATGATACCTGTACATTCTTTCCTATTAGTATAGTATTTCTTTTACTCATCATTCTAAATAAAAGACTCTCACCATAATATATGTATTAAAAATCATGTATTTTTCACAATACATCACCAAGGGCGTTGCTCTATTGACCAAAATTTTGTCCCGTACTGGGGGGTCACTTTGTGATGGGCATTGGTCCGTAGGTTGCATTTAGCCTAAGAAATATGACTCCCACCTTCCATTGGCCTAGTAACTTAGACACATCAAACGATTCCCCCTGCATCATACTGCTTGACTGAACTCATGACGGGAGGTATATAACAGGGAACTCATTCACGTACATCGAGTATATCAAATTTTCTCTCATATGTACTGCCCCATGAGGTATATGGTGAGGAAATTCATGTATACTCACGTATATCAAAAGGATTATACACACGTACGGATTGACCTTAAAAATAAGAAGTATATCGTAGAAGTCAGGCCAAATGAGGAAACCCTAGCACTAGCCCAACAAACTTCATAAACCTCATATAGGCATCAAACCTAGGGAAATCATATTTAGTTTGCCCGTTATTACACGAAACTTCGCTAAAATGTCGGGTCAGCATGCTGCCCAAATTTTCTCCCCGTTTCGCCATTTTTCAAAACAAGACCCTGTCTACGAGCCTATAAATAAGTAAACCATGTCTTACCTATTTTTTAAACCCAAATTTCCCAGGCTCGGGTCCTGTTCGGCATTTTTTTGCATTTAGGTAAACCTAATGCAAGTGAAACATAATAATCATGTGAAAACAGAATATCAGCATGCTCTGCGTTCCCCGCCTGGCAATAGGTCGCATTTATCTCAACTCCCTATACCTAACCTCGCCCAGTCAGGGGTTAACTTACCAGTGCCTATTGATCCCATGGAGGAATAACTGAACAAGGTCAATGAAGAACTCATACTGATGTCCAAGAAATTCGATCAAGGCAGGATATCAGGGAACTACATGGACTACACCTATATGCCTCATTATCCCAAAGAAAGATTGCCCCAAAAGTTCAAGATACCATCCGTCGAGAAGTTCAGGGGAAACAGACCCCAAATTGTGCACCATCGTAGTTATTTCTGAGCCATGACCCTTCTTGGCACATCTAAAGAGATAATGGCCCAGACAGTACCCTCCAATGGTTCCTATCCCTCGCAGAATCCAGATTTCACAGTTAGGAAGATGTTGCCCCGGAATTCAATCCATAGTACAAGTACAATGAAGAATTAGAGGCTACACGACGTGATCTGTGTAAGGACATAATTTTATAAATGTTCGGGGTAGAATCTAGGAATTTTCTGTTTACTCCTTGATCACAGTTTGTATGTCAGATATCGCTACATTCGGCACGTCAACACGATCAACCTTGACGGACTTTATCCGAATTCAATGCCTCCATTATCTTCACGTGCATCATACTACATGCGATATGCTGCTCAGCTCATTCCCACTACTTTGCTACGCTTTATCAGTAAAATGTTTTATTGGAGCTTTAAATATTTGCATAAATATTTGGGAAATTTTTGGAAAATTATTTTTAAAGTCTGGATTAATTTGTTATCAAAAGCATAATTTTTTTCTAAGTATAGAATCGAAGTGCCTTGAACGACGAGCTCGCTCAAACAACTTTGAATATCGTTCGCGCGAGATAGGCATGTCGCACGATCTCGTTCGAACGACTTCTGTCCTTCGTTCGAGCGACATGGCTATCTCGTTCAAATGAGCCACCGCCTCGATTTTCGTATAAATATCCATTCTCCTTCTACACATTTTTCAAGTCTTTCTGCAATCTCAAAATTCTGCAAAAATTATCTAGAATAAGACTTCATCTTTTTAAGGTTTTCTAAACCTTTTTTATTCACAAAACCGTTCCCATATATGTGTGTGAATCTTTAAACCTTCAAGAGGATCATTTACTCATCTGGAGTAATTTGTGAGGAAGTCGCTCTCTTCTTCATTACTTCCCTACTGGAAAGGGATAGTTCCAGCCGTCGACAACAGAACCGACACCCGAGGGTATTTTTGTGTCATATATTTTATTGTAATCCGTGTAAGCTGTTTTCTTACAAAATTATAATGAAATAAAAGGTTTTGCCCCTTTGGGGGATTTTTTCTCATTTGTGTGTGTTTGATTGTTCTTGCTTGACTTTATCATCATCAATCACACCTAGATGCATGTTTAGGACTTAATTGATAAAAACTGAGTTTAATTAAATAACTTTCTTATTTGAACGCAAGCGCACTCTCCTCAAATTGGTATCAGAGCCAGTTACACAACTGTACCGTGTAATTTTCCGCAAAATTTTCTAAGATATCAATTTTCTAAAAAATTGATTTTTGAAAACGAGTGTGTTCATAATGGAGAAGCTATATAATAAAATGCCAGTTTTTGACGGGACAAACTATGCATATTGGAAAGCCCGAATGAGATCTGCATTAAAAGCCATTGATGAACGTGTCTGGATTTTGGTTGAAAGAGGGTGGACACCTGCCTCCGTCACTCTTGAAAACGTGACCAATTTAAAACATGTCACTACATGGACTGAAGAAGAGTTTAAGTGGTCATCTTTTAATTCTAAGGTTTTAAGTGCTATTTCTGGGTCTGTCACTCCTGATGAGTTCAAACGCATAATGACGTGCACCACGTCAAAAGAGGCATGGGATGTTTTGCAACTTACCCATGAAGGAACCAATGATGTGAAAGAGTCTAAACTGCAAAATTTAACAACTCACTTTGAAACAATCACCATGCTTGAATCTGAATGCTTTGATGAATTTTATGCTAGACTGTCTGATATAGTTAACACTAGCTTTAATCTTGGTGAACACATTCCTAATGCTAGAGTTGTTAAAAATATTCGTAGATCACTACCTAAGCATTTTATCCCTATAGTCACTATTTTAAATTCTATGGGTAATTTAAATACGCTTAAATTGGAGGAACTTGTAGGAGACTTGCAAACGTATGAAATTGATACGTTTCCTAAATCTGTCAAGTCTAAAGATAAGGAAATTGCACTTAATGCCTTGGAGTGAAAGAGTGAAGGGTCGGTGAGAAAGAGGGGAGAGTCATCTAGAAAAAGAGAGACAGATATGTCAGATTCTGAGTGTGATTTTGATTTAGATGATTTGGCCCTTTTTGCTAAAAATTTCAAAAGAATTCTCAAATTCAAGAAAAATGGTAATTCTAAAGATAAAAAGAAGTTTGAGAAAAATAATTTTGAAAAGAAAAATGAAAAAGTTTTTAAAGATCCTCCTAAGAAAGAAAGTGAGAGATGCTTTGAGTGCGACGGTAGCGGTCATAGAGTTTTTGAGTGTGTTACTAGGCTGAACAGAGAAAAGGGCAAAGCTGTCCTTAATGCTACCCTTAGTGACGACAGTGAGGTCGAGTCGGTGGATTCTGGAGATGAGTCACCGCATGAGTGTAACTTCACTGCATTCATGGCTAGTCATGTGAGTACATCTAGTGCTCCTCACGACGATGAGGATGCTGCTTCACCGGGACACTTCGACAGTGAGATCGATGTGAGTGAGGGGGAGGATGACACAAGTGAGAGCGAGAGTGATTTTCAACGCACCTACGTCGAGCTTTATTCTGAGTCATTTAAGACCAAAAAACGTAAAAAAGCATTAGTTCTTAGGATCACCGCTTTAGAGGAAGATTCAAGAAAAGCGCGAGAGAGAGAGTCCTCCACCGTCACTACCTTAAGAGAGAGAGTGTCTGCCTGTGTTGAGAAAGAGAGTTTATTTAGAGAGAGAGAGAGAGAGAGAGAGAGTTATTTTGATAAAGAGAGAGGGGACTTGACTAAACAAGTGGCTAGTCTTACGAGTGAGCTCCATTCTTCCATGGAGACTCGAAAGAAACTTAAAGCCCTTGTAGCCCAGCTTACTCATGATCTGGAGAGAGCACGGGAAGTCAAGGTACAAATCGAGGACAGATCTGGGAAGATAGGAAAAATGCTCCTCGGCCCCGGTTTAGGTTTTAGTGATAGGCAAGGAATAGGTTATGATGGTGCTTCCACGTCCCAAATTGCACCTGGACCAGTTGCTGAGTTTACTACGACTCCTTATGGCCATCGTCAAAAGCCTCGAAGGAGAGTTCTACCAAGAAAAGTAAACTAAGGTCCGCCTTTGACTGTATTATTTTGTACATATTGAAAAAGAAAAGGCCAGCTCAGGGAGTTTTGCTATAGTATGGGTCAGACATGACGTACTACTGCTCCACCTCAGCATACTGATGATTTTACCAGTCTGAGAGAGCGAGTTGAGTTTTTAGCTGCCACTTCTCAGAGTTTGATGGAGGGATTCCGACGGATGTCTTTACCGTCAGTAAATGCTTCTCACATTATGGCTAAAACCAACAATAACAAAGGTAAACAAAAGGTTACCACTTCTTGGCTACCTAAGAAAAATAAAAAGGCCTTTATTGTTTATGTCGTTCTCAAATCACATAATACCTCACAGTGGTATTTTGATAGTGGGTGCTCCAGACATATGACAGGTGATGCCTCATTTTTTACGTCTCTTGAGGATTATCATGATGGCAGAGTCACCTTTAAAGATGGGAGCAAGTCTAGAATTGTAGGACGTGGTACTGTAGAGTCGCCAGGATTTCCTAAGCTAGAGAATGTTTTGTACGTCAAAGGTTTGAAAGCAAACCTTCTCAGCATTAGCCAGCTGTGCGACGCTGACTTTGCCGTAAAGTTTGACCGGGACGCTTGTAAGGTCTATAATCAAGCCGATAAACTTTTAGTGCGAGGGGTGAGGACAAAGGATAATTGCTATGGGACTAAGGCCACATCCTCACTTGTCTGCAACAGCGCCACGATCACTCCTATGGATCTGTGGCACCAACGTCTAGGTCACGTAAACGTTAAAGATCTAACTCGTTTAGCTAAAAAAGACCTAGTACGTGGCTTACCATCACTTGGAAGGCTAACTTCGACGGTTTGTGGACCCTGTCAGTTGGGAAAACAAATTCATAGCCCCCATAGGAAGTTACATTCCATTACCACCTCTCATGTACTTGATCTTATTCACATAGATCTTATGGGTCCTACTCGTACTAAGAGTCTGGGTGGTAAGAGGTATATCCTTGTGATGGTGGATGATTTCTCGAGATACTCAATTGTAGGTTTTCTGAGGGAAAAATCCGATGCTGTGGAATTTTTAACGACCAAGTGCCGTGTACTACAAAATCAACACGGAGTCACTATTAATAGGATTCGTAGTGACAACGGCACAGAATTTAAGGAAGCAAAGGTATATCTTTACTGTGATAGCCTTGGGATCAAACATGAGTTTTCTGCTGTGAAGACTCCTCAGCAAAATGGGATTATTGACAGAAAGAATAGGACGATCCAGGAAATGGCTAGATCTATGCTTCTAGGTCGTAAGGTTTTTAGGAGATTTTGGGCAGAGGCAGTGTCTACTGCATGCCACACGGTGAATAGGGTTTATCTGCGTCCACACACACTTAAGACGCCCTATGAATTGTGGACTGGCAAGAAACCCAACCTTGCATATTTCTGTATTTTTGGGAGTAAATGCTACATCCTACGGGATAGAGAGAAATTAGGAAAGTTTGACTCCCAAAGCGACGAGGGAATACTGTTAGGATATTCATCGAATAGTAGAGCGTACCGGGTTTTTAACCTGAAGAGCTCTAAGGTTATGGAGTCAATAAACGTCACCGTGCAAGATGACGAACCTTCGGCATTTATTGATCCTAGACTCCAGTGTGAGGATGAGGATGTGTCTGATAGAAATTTACTTGTACCTCACCCACACTCTGTGGACCCTACTCCTGCGTTAGGGGACACACCTGCTTGGGTTCACAAGACTCATGACCCTTCTGATATTATTGGTGATCCCACTCTAGGGGTTAAGACTCGTGCTCAGCTAGAGAACGTTGGTAGCTATTTTTGCCACACGTCCAAAGTCGAGCCCAAGAATCACAAAGAAGCACTCAAGGATGAACACTGGATATCTGCTATGTAGGATGAGTTGCTTCAGTTTAAAAAGAATAATGTCTGGGAACTTGTCCCCCGTACCAGATGGATTTTCAAGAATAAAATGGATGAAAATGGTACCATAATCAGAAATAAGGCTAGGTTGGTCTGTCAAGGCTACACACAGATAGAAGGTGTAAACTTTGGGGAGACATTTTCTCCTGTTGCGAGGCTTGAGTCCGTCCTCTTACTACTCGCCATCGCATGTCATCTGCGCTTCAAGTTATATCAGATGGATGTCAAGAGTGCCTTTCTAAATGGCATTCTACAGGAGGAGGTTTACGTGGAACAAACGAAAGGGTTTGAAGACCCTAAGCACCCGGAGCACGTCTACTATCTGAGGAAAGCCTTATATGGTTTGAAACAAGCACCCCATGCTTGGTACGAGAGGCTTACTTCCTTTATCTTATCCTGTGGCTTCAAGAGAGGGGTAGAGGGGGAGTTGATATGACGTTGTTCGTCAGGAGAGATGACGGTGCTACTTTAGTTGCCCAGGTCTGTGTGGATGACATAGTCTTTGGATCCACGTGCTCCCAACATGCTCATCACTTTGAAGAGTAGATGAAAAGTGTGTTTGAGATGAGCATGGTTAGTGAGCTTACTTTCTTCCTTGGTCTTTAGGTTCGTCAGCTAGAAGATGGGATGTTCATCTCCCAATCTAAATATGCTAGAGACCTAGTGAAGAAATTTGGTTTAAACTCTACTAAGCATGCACGTACACCTATGAGTACCACTACCAAGCTTGTATAGGAGTATGATAGGTAGTCTCCTCTACTTGACTGCCAGTCATCTCGACATAGCCTTTAGTGTTGGAGTATGTGCGCGATATCAGGCGTCTCCGAAAGAGTCATATTTACTTACTCTAAAACATATTATTAAATACGTGAGTGGGACTCTCTCATATGGTATTTGGTATTCCTTTGATACCGATGACCGTTTGTCCGCCTATTCGGATGCCAATTGGGCCGGGGATGTAGATGGTTGTAGGAGCAATTCTGGTGGGTGTTTCCATTTTGGTTCTGCTCTTGTCTCCTAGCTGAGCAAGAAGCAAAACTCTATCTCTTTGTCCACCGCGGAGGCTGAGTACATCGTCGCCGGGAGTTGTTGCACTTGTGGATGAAGCAAATGTTGGAGGATTATGGGATTTCACAGGACACCGTGACTATTTCCTGTGATAACACGAGTGCAATACACATATCCCGCAATCCAGTCCAATATTTGCGCACAAAGCACATCAGGATACGCGAGCACTTTATACGTCAGTTAGTTGAGGAGAAAGTCATATCCCTGAGTTTCGTACCCACCGACCGTCAGTTAGCCGATATTTTCACGAAACCTTTAGATGCCCTTAGATTTGAGAGTCTTAGGAAGTCTTTGGGGATTTACACAGTTGACTGAGGGGTTGGTCTATGTCTAGGATAGGATGCTTTTTCATGAACATATCATATGCTTCCTATTGCTGGTTTGTTTTATATGTATTATTGCTTTGTTGTACAACTACTTATTTATTTTTTATTTTTTTTTGAAAAACCAAAAAAAGATTTTCGTTTTTATAAAAAATTTGAAAAGCACAAAAAGATTTTTGTATTTTATTTGCACCTTTTATGGATGAGCATTTAAGATAGTCAAGTCACAATTTCACTCCATTTATCCATGTGATTGTTTAATAGTAATTTGAGACGCTACATCATTTCATCCATGTGCTTTACATTGTTTGGAGTCTTTGAGATGTGATTAGTGATATCTTTATACATGTTTGACTCATATCTCCTTTATTGCACACATGCACGGCTATATTTGATTATTGTACTTGTCTATCACATATTGGCTTGAGTGTTTCCATATCAATTCTGTCTATACAACTAACAATATACGATAAAACTTGACAAGATTGGAATACATGTAAAAACCGTTTTGGTGAGACTGTCTGTTTATTTGAAAACGGGAAAGGGATATAAAAGGTTCATTTATCCTTTGCGATTTTAAGCCACCGTTAAAAAGGACCTAAAAAATTGAGGAATTTTATTATCCGGGATCCAAAGAGGTTAAAAGAGCCCGAAAAAAAATTAAAGGCAATAAAAAGCAATATATGCCAAATATGGGCCATTAGGTTTCACCATCAATCCTCCAAAGTTTGAGAATTTAGAATGCCTTTATTTAAAATATAAATCTGAGGGAGTTTGGTTGGAGAATATAAACGGGTTTGCACTTCCTTGAAAGTCCTGAAAAAGCATGAAATAGTTTTGGATGTTATTGGTGTGGAAATCACTTTGAGCTTTGATTTGTTGATTTGATTGAGTCAATGTCTAATATTACCACCTTTTTACACCAAAGGAAGATTTTGAGTTCATTCGTTAGGAGTATCCGATATTCATTGTGTACATATGTCATGTTTGTATGCATTGATTTTCCTATCGATTTTATCACACCCCTTCATTTTCGCTATCATCGATTTGGTTGTTTTTGTGTTCTTTCATGGTGTGATTCTTTGTTGTGTATTATGTGTAAAAAAATTTAAAAAATACAAAAATAGCAGTTTATTCCCGTGTGTCATTCTCCATGTGCATTCACTTATGCTTCTCATATCTGTCTATTTGGGGACATCATAAAAAGGGGGAGAAGAATTATGGGGGAGAAATTTGCTTTGCTGGTTGGTTGATTTATGAATGATTTGCTTAAGCTTAATTGACATCAATTTGTGCATATCATTATATTTCGAACTGTTGCTTGTCATGGATATTTGCTTTATCTTATGTGTGTAGGTACAACATTGTTCATTATTGGATTGCACACCCTGATGAGAAAAGCTTTGGAAGTTTCTGAAGAGCTGAAGATTTGAAAGACATGTCATTTAGTATTCTCAGTTTTAGGGTTTAATGGGGATATTATCTTTCATGTCATTTGATTGCATAATTCGGATTTTTTATGTATGTACCGGCATAGACATATGGGGAGATTTGTAAGGACATAATTTTATAAATGTCCGGGGTAGAATCTAGGAATTTTATGTTTACTCCTAGATCACAGTTTGTATGTCTGATACCACTACATTCGGCACATCAACACGATCAACCTCGACGAACTTTATCCGAATTCAATGCGTCCATTATCTTCACGTGCATCATGCTATATGTGACGTGCTGCTCAGCTCATTCCCACTACTCCACTATACTTTATCGGTAAAATATTTTATTGGAGCTTTAAATATTTGCATAAATATTTGGGAAATTTTTGGAAAATTATTTTTGAAGTCTGGATTAATTTTTTATCAAAAGCAGAATATTTTCTAAGTATAGAAGCGAAGTGCCTTGAATGACGAGCTCGCTCAAACGACTTTGAATATCGTTCACGCGAGATAGGCATGTCGCGCGATCTCGTTCGAACGAATTTTGTCCTTCGTTCGAGCGATATGGCTATCTCGTTCGAACGAGCCACTGCCTCGATTTTCGTATAAATATCAATTCTCCTTCTACACGTTTTTCAAGTCTTTCTGCAATCTCAAAATTCTGCGAAAACTATCCAGAATAAGACTTCATCTTTTTAAGGTTTTCTAAACCTTTTTTATTCATAAAATCGTTCCCATATATGTGTGTGAATCTTTAAACCTTCAAGAGGATCATTTACTCATCTGGAGTAATTTTTGAGGAAGTCGCTCTCTTCTTCATTGCTGCCCTACTGGAAAGGGATAGTTCCAGCCGTCGACAACAGAACCGACACCCGAGGGTATTTCTATGTCACATATTTCATTATAATCCGTGTAAGTCGTTTTCTTACAAAATTATAGTGAAATAAAAGGTTTTGCCCCTTTGGGGGATTTTTCCTCATTTGTGTGTGTTTGATTGTTCTTGCTTGACTTTATCATCATCAATCACACCTAGATGCATGTTTAGGACTTAATTGATAAAAACTGAGTTTAATTAAATAACTTCCTTATTTGAACGCAAGGGCACTCTCCTTAATCTAGAGCTTCTCAAGAAGAAACTTAGGGAAACCACCAGTAGATTCATAATAAGGTGGAGAGAGAAATTTGCTACCATGGACAACAGCCCCTCTGAGGAAGAATAAGTCAGTATCGTGAAGAAAAACTTCTTACCCCATATCCGAGCGACTACGGGAGGTAAGTATTATCTACACTTTCAAGCTCTCTAGGAAGCGGGTTTAGAAATTAAAGAAAATATTACCAAGGTAAAAGTCGGGCCGAAAAAAGTGTTCAAATGGTTTATTCCCAAAAAGTACGAAAAACCTGCCAATGCTACATTCTCAACCATCAATAATGTTTCCCAACCTCCTGCCTCTTGGGCACCAGAAAACTGCCCTAATCCTGCGAAAAAAGAATACACCGAGCTCCATGCTCCCTTGTTCAAAGTCTACAAAGGCTTGTTAATCCAAAACCTCATCAATCCCTTGGACCCCTCATCCATTACCAGACCCACTTCACAAGAACTTTAAAACCAATGGCCATTGTGACTTCCATCAATCCGCGGGCCACACTACCGACCAATGCTTCCTTCTCAGGAACGTGATTCAAGGCTTGATTGACTAGGGTCTCATCGCTTCACCTGTCAATCCTAAATCCAACACCACTCATAACCCACTTCCAACCCACATAAATTCCATTTTTCTAGAGAATGACTCAAAATTCGATCCATCTGCCCAAATTGTGCCCAGTGAAACACCCATCATACCTGTAATCTCACCCAAAATGCTTAAAGTTTCCCCATATTTTCTCCTACACCCTACTTGCTTCGCCCACTAAGCTCTACCACTCCTCACAAGGGACTGCATTATCATTCGCACACTATCCGACGGGAAATACATGGAGTTATCAGCCGTATTGAACCAGTTTCTGGAGTTTGGGTTGAAATTGCCCATCAAAATGGCCATCGATCGTAAAAAAATCAGTGGCTTATTTATAAAAGCCCGAAAATAGGTTTGAGAATCAAATGAATGGGTGGTACTAGCCAAATAAATCAATCTAAACGATATGGTACAGATCATGGCATACATGTTTCAACAAACCAGCGAGATCTGCAGCATTTTTGAATTACTCGTTGTTTTGAAGCTTCAAGAGTGGTTGGTCTCTTTACTCCTGCACCTCTCCATTGAATAGGAAGATTTATATAAGGAAGCTATTGAGGTTGTTGAGTTCATAAATGTCTCATGGCAAGAGGATATCGTTGCCACTAGATGGGAGGATAATTTAACAACTGAGATGATGAACCGAGTAAAGAAAAGGTTGGTGTAGTAATCGGCATATGCAGTATGATATACTTTGAAGACATGTTAGGGAATCAGTGAAGTATCCATTCATCCATAAATAGATGAAGAAATGGGATTCTTATTCTTTACCACCTCGGTAAACCACTTGACCAGATCAAGGAGACGCTACAAGGATCCGAATTCTCGGTCGTCAGGAACATATAAGGGAAGGGGAGTTGCCAAAGAACTTCCCTGCTAGAAATGATCGTTGAGAAGAGCAAACTCCTCGACCATCTTAAGAAGTCTCAAGCTAACATTACCTTATGGGGATTATTCATGTCTTCCCAATTACACCGAAATTTTTTGATAAAGCTTCTTACCGGGCACACAGTCCCTTGTTCTACCACTTCTAAAGAAGTTGTAAACCTAGTTGGGTCCTTGACTTTCACTAGACTCCTTTCTTTCCCTTAAAAGGAAATTATAAAGGTCGGCCTTGACCACAACTATGCCCTCAATATCTCCTTTGAAGTGATGGGAAAGATAATCCCACTCTCACACATTGACAATTGATCCGCCCTCAATGTTTGTCTGCTTAGAACCTTTAATTTCTTGGGATTAAAAGTACGTGACCTTTCTCCGACTTTTGTCACAGTGTGTGCTTACGATAATTCCCGTCGAGAGGTAATGGAATCCATAACACTCATAATAGTGTCTGGACCTATCAACCCTCTTATCTAATTCCAATTCATCGACATACCTGCATGCTTCAATATGATACTTCGTCGGTCGTGGCTTCACAACATCTAAGGGGTATCTTCCTCCCTTTATCAGAAATTAAAATTCTTCATCAAAGGGTAGGTCATCACCATTTTAGGGGATGGAGATGGTATAAAAAATGCCACCACTAGTAATCCAATATTAGAATCCAGCATATGATGAATGACATGCTTCTCTCAGGCTTCAGAGTTAATTCACATCCCCTTCCAGCAGGGGATAATTTCAAAGATCGACTCTATCCGAAACTCAACCTTCATGGCAATGTCAATGTAATATAAATGTTCAAGAACATGCATTTCATGCCAGGACTGAGGTTGGGGCGACGTCAACAAGGGATACTTGAGCCTATAGTCCAAAAGTAGGCCTTTCCTCCATGTTTCCTGGGTTATCAACCTTCACCAAAATAAATCAAAGTGCTCCGCCAACCACGATTGAAAAGGAGTTTAGAAGATGTTGATTATACGCAAATATTGCGTATTTTATCCCTCGAACCTACGCATTTTAGCCCCCTCGGGTATCTTATTCCTTATATTTATGTTCATTAACTATACTACCTTGGATTTCTATGATAACATGTTTTGCAGGGGTTAATTGAGCCATTATAGGTATTCGTATGCTAAGTGTGAAGTTCGGACGCATTTCGCTCGATTTTCGTACGCAATCGCACGTTCAAGGGAATTTTAGTCTTTTCATAGCTAGGACACCTGGCCCAACATCTGCACGGAATTTGTAGCCCTCCTCATAAACTTCGCGTGGCCGCAAATGGTGTACGATTCCGATTCAGAACGAAGAAGTTACGGCGATTTTAGCGGAGGAGAAAACCAAGCACATCAAAGCAGGGGGGAAGAGTTGCAGACCTGTCGCCATCGATCGATTGATCAAAATGATCGATCGATCGATCCTTCATTGTTTGGCAATTATGGGGAGACTGTGGGCTTGATTTTTTACCATCGATCGATCGATCACAAAGGATCGATCGATCGATCCCCCTTTTTCTGCGATATTTTGGCTTTTATTTTCTTTTCTCTTTTCTTTTCTAATTTAATTCCTTTTACTATATAAATGATTTTTGTTGTAAAAACAGATATTCGGGTTTGGGGTTTGAGAGCTCAACCTTCATTTCTCTCTTGGTTTGACACCCTTTTGGGTTTGTAATTGGTGCTTTCATCCTCCCTCTCCATTAATATAGTGTGTATTTCATTAATTCATGCTTTGAAGTTAGTTTACATGATTTGTTAATTAGGTTTACATACTTTATTTACATGCTTTGATTTAGTTGCTTTCTAGTGTAGGTTTATTTCGTTTTTAATATGCTTTTAAGATAAGTTAGTCTAGGTTGTGCCGGATTGAATTCATTCCAGGTTGACATGTTGCTTTGCTTTGGTGATGGAGTTTACGGGTCTATTTCGGTTGCGTTGTCCTAGTTATTACGCCTAGGAGATTTGACGGGGAATATCATATATGTCCCGTGCTTACGACCTTGCATGAGTAATTTCTGGGGTATTTGTTGACGCCAAAATCTTATTAGGCTTTTATGTGGATTTAGGGGCGTGACAACCCTAGATTCAATTAACTGTCAAAACAAGACGCATTTGTAATAACCCGTCGACCCATGTGACCATTTTCTACTAATTAACTCGGGTGAGGGATATTCGACGCAACCTATAGTTTTACTCGCTTTATTAATTTAGTTTCAATACACTCGCCTAGATTAATATTTCCCTTTTTTGCATCTTTTCATTTTTAGTTTGTAATTTATCTTTTACATTTTTATTTCTGGAATATTAAATCCTATAAATTCTAGCAACTCGTCTCTGTTGATTTTTTATACCCAGACTTCCCCGTTATACTCACTCGTTCAGTGTAGTCATAAGTTTAGGTTTTTATATAGTTCAGGTGAGCCGAATTCAAAACAACCGGCGCGTAGGTGACTCTCGCGCCGCGGCGAAACCTGTGCCTATCAAATGGCACCGTTGTCGAGGATGAGTTTGTTTTAGAATTTATTTGATTTAGTATTTCGTAATATTTTCTTTCTATTGGTATTTTTTGGCTAACCTTTTTGCAGGACTTCTACATTTGAGCACTTATAAACGGTTAAATTTCTCGCGCCCACATATCTTTGTGGAATTCTCCATTTCGAGCCATTTTTTTGGTAAGCGTGTCTTATTCCAATTCTTTCGGTAATCATTATGATAATTCTCAAAATTCTCGCAAACCTTTGACTTTTGGTCAACACTTAGAATCCCAAAAAATTGCAACATCTAAAATTACTTTGGACGAGTATTACAAAAGTCAAGCTTTGGAGTGCGTGTATTTTGACGATGATGATAATGATTTTGGGCCTTTACCTCCATATAATAGGAATTTTGAAACGAATTGCAATAGTTTTCAAAATTCCTATAATAATGAGTTTTCGTTTAAGTCCGATGGTAATTTTCAAAGTTCCTATTTTCAAGTATCCGCACCTCGGCCTATGAATTTTGGCGAGGGCTTGCGTATGCTTGAAAATGAGAAAATTGAAAATCGTTATCGGGAAGAAAATCGTTGTTGGGAACATGAATTGGTTTTATTATTTGAATCCGACGACGATTTTGCTTTAGAGACTTTTGAAGTCGAAGAATGTTTTGAACTAAATGAGGATTTTATGACTAATTTGGAAAAAACCATTCTTGACTTTGCCAATTGCATAATAGATATTGAAAGTGAGGATGAAAATGACGTAATATCTATTTGCAATGAAATGATTTCTTCTTTGGCCCCCAAAGAATAAATGCCATTGAAAATGATATTATTTCATTCGAAACTCAATCTTCATGCGTTGATGATTCATCTCATGAGTTTGAATTTCTTTCCTCCCCATTTTCATTCTCTGTTATCACACCGTCACAAGTACAAGATTATTCGGTTTCAAACTTTAATGTTTTAAACCTTTTTGCCGATGAGGAGTACTTGCTCGAGTCGTCTTCCACAATCGCATCTTTGCTTTTGTGTGCGTCACCTCCCATTCTAATTTCAAAATCTTTGGGAGGATATTCGACTTTTTTCGGTCCCCACATGTTTTTGTCACTCGTTCAATCCAAATTCCCCATCGTCCCTCCAAAACTTTTAATTGACGATGGTTCATTTCTTCCGCCTTACACATGCCTTCCGTTGTTCAAACGAAATTCATATTTTTCGGAAGGTATGCTTGTATTTGAGGGTACACCGATTATCCTCCAAAATCAAATCGTTTTTGCGGTGGACCCTCAACTATTTAGACTTCTAGTGTACAGTTAGTGTGAAGCCTAAATAGTAGGTTGTATATAGTTAGCTTTTAAAGGTTTCTTTCTTTATTTTTCTTTCCTTTTTAACTCTGTCTAGTGTAATTAGTTAACTCTTTGTTATTTGTTTTGCTATGCTCGGTACTAACTTGTTTTGTAGATTCTTTGGACTTGTTCTTATGGGGATCGCTCCAGTTTTGGGTAATATCACTATTTTCCTCTCTTTAACTTGGTTCTTAATTCACATTGAGGACAATGTCAAGTTTTAAGTTAGGGGGTGTGGGATATTCTATCCATTTCTTTTTTTAGTCCATGTTTTTGCTCACATGTTAGTTACTTAGTATGCTTTTCTTAGAAAAATTCAAAATTTTCAAAAAGATTTTCTTTCTTTTTTCTCCTTTTTTGGGCATTTTTCCTTTGTTTTCGATGATAAATTTCAATAATTACCCGATCCAATAGACAACTCAATAATGCATGTTCTCGATTTTAGAAGTTATTAGACTTTAATTCTCGATTATTAATATTATGAATAACTTCATGAATTAAACTTTAATCCCATGAGCACATGCACTTTTATCGTTTTATTGATTTGGTTTAAGATTTTTATAACTCGGTAATCTTTTGTTGCATTGTATATACTTACACCGAGTAAGCTTTGTACCTTTCGTCGTTTGTGAGTGTATACACTATTATTTTCTCATTGAAAACATTGGATTCGCCGGTAATCCCTCTATTCTTTCATTTGATCGTTCATTAATTGAGTTCAGATATGAAATGTATTACTTGATCATGATTTTCATATTTTGTTTTGACTCAAGAATTGCATAAACTTTTGAAATGATCATAGGTTATCTTTGTTATATCACCCATATTAGCCTTGACCTCACCCTTATATGTTTACCCTCGTTAACCCCTTTGAGCCTAAATATTAGCCTTTTGTTTCATAACCCCAATCCCATTACCAACTCCACATTGGAGTTTTAAACCATACATACACCTTACATACCTTTTTTTGAAATGTTTCTTGGGATTGAATGATGTGGTTGTGTGTCGGTTGCAATTTAGGCATGTGAGAGTGTGATAAGTAAAGAAAAGAAAAAGTGAAAAAGTGAAGAAAAAGAGAAAGCAAAAAGCAAAAGAAAACAAAAGAAAAGATGAGAAAAAGAAGAAAATAAAAGAAAGAGAAATTTGTAAATGTTGTGTATATAGTTCAAAAAGATTTGATTACTCTCCAATTGTTATATCTAATTCCTTTTTGGAACTTGTTTTCCAATTTTAATATTGCCCGCATTTTCCCATTATCCTGAGTTTTCATTCCGAATACTTTGAATCCGTACATACATATCCTTCGTTTTGTACCCTAGCCTAACCTACATTACAACCCTATTAAAGTCCTATGTGATCTTAGGTTGATGTAATTCAGAAGTCATAATAGTTTTGATAATCTGTGAAAATACATTTCGCCTCCTTTAATGTGCGGTATCTTTCATTGAGATTATAATTTTTAATTTCATATATAGCGTTCTTCATTTGTGACATGTGTGCGACCTAGTTTCCATTTACATTTACTCTTTATGCCCGCATGTTTCGTGTGTTACCTCCCTGTTTCGAGTGAACTCACTTGATGAGTGTAATGCCCGTGAGGATTGAATATGCCTGCTTTATTTAGTATCCGATTTATTTAAGTTTTTACCAAATCACACTTTGCATGTGCTCGCTCCCCTCCCACATTTTAAGGTTTCAATTCTATGAGGTGCATTCTATAATGTTAATGATTTTGGACTTTTGTTTGAATTCATTCACTTTGCTAATAATGCGTATGAAATCCTTTTCATTATTTGTCGCATGTTGGCTTGGGAATATTTTGAGGAAACCATGTGATGTTTGTGGGTATCATCCCTGAAAACCCTCACGAGACGACACTCTCCCACTAGGGTAACCTAGGGGTTTAACGGCTTATTGCATACGCTAAATGCAATCGAATCGCCCGCAAAAGTGGCCTTTTGCTTTTATACCATACTTTTTTACTATCTCCTGCTTTTGGTTTACTTGTAGTTCTTGTTGCATCCTATTTCATTGCTAGGGACTAGCAATGTGTAAGTTAGGGGGTGTGATAATACGCAAATATTGCGTATTTCATCCCTCGAACCTACGTATTTTATCCCCCTCGGGTATCTTATTCCATATATTTATGCTCGTTAACCAGACAACCTCGGATTTCTATGATAACATGTTTTGCAGGGGTTAATTGAGCTTTTATAGGTATTCGGATCCTAAGTGTGAAGTTCGGACGCATTCCGCTCGATTTTCGTACGCGATCGCACGTTCAATAGCAATTTAGTCTTTTCACAGCTTGGGCACCAGGCCTAACATCTACACGGAAGTTGTATCCCTCCTCGCAAGCATCGCGTGGCCACAAATGGTGCACGATTCCGATTCAGAACGGCGATTTTAGCGGAGGAGAAAACAAAGCACATCAAAGAAGGGGGAAGAGTTGCAGACCTGTAGCCATCGATCAATCAATCAAAATGATCGATCGATCGATCCTTCATTGTTTGTCAATCGTGGGGAGACATTGGGCTTGATTTTTTACCATCGATCGATCGATCACAAGGGATCGATCGATCGATCCCCTGTTTTCTACAGATATTTTGGCTTTTATTTTTCTTTTCTCTTTTATTTTCTAATTTAATTCCTTTTACTATATAAAGTATTTTTGTTGTAAAAATAGATATAATTCGTTTTAGGCAAGGTTCTAAAAAATGCGAGGCGTGATCGAGGCGTGGAGGCCAAGCCTTAAGCCTTAGAAGCCTAGGCGGGCCTTAGGCGTAAAAAGGCGTGAAAAGACGTTTAGACCTTCTTAATATATTTTAATATTTTTTAACCATAACAAGGCTATTAAAATACTAAAATTGTACATATCATAAAAATATGTCTGAATATATGCAAATTAAAATACTATTTAATTATTTTGGATGAGATAATGGTCCGGTTTGTAAAAAAATTCTTTAAAAGGCGATATTGTTTTACTAAAGCATTGTTATTTTTAGAAAAAAGTGCGCCTTAAGGGTTTTACCGCGAATAAGGCGTAAAAATCCTAAGGTGGGGCGTTTCTCCCAAGCCTTAAGTCTAGGCGAGTTTTTTAGAACAGTGGTTTTAGCTTAGGGTTTGGGGTTTGAGAGCTCAATCTTCATTTCTCTCTTGGTTTGACACCCTTTTAGGTTTGTAATTGGTGCTTTCATCTTCCCTCTCTATTAATATAGTGTGTATTTCATTAAATCTTGCTTTGAAGCTAGTTTACATGCTTTGTTAATTAGGTTTGCAAGCTTTATTTACATGCTTTGATTTAGTTGCTTTCTAGTGTAGGTTTATCGCGTTTATTTACTGCTTTCTTTATCGCGTTTTTTATATGCTTTCTGGCTATGTTAGTCTAGGTTGTGCCAGATTGAACTCATTTTGGGTTGACATGTTGCTTTGATTTGGTGATGGAGTTTATGAATCTATTTCGGGTGCATTGTCCTAGTTATTGCGCCTAGGAGATTTGACGGGACATATCATGTATGTTCCGTGCATACGACCTTGCGTGTGCAATTTTCGGGGTATTTGTTGACGCCAAAATCTTATTAGGCTTTTATGCGGATTTAGGGGCATGACAACCCTTGATCCAATTGACTGTCGAAACGAGACACATTTGTAATAGCTCGTCGACCCATGTGACCATTTTATACTAATTAACTCGAGTGAGGGATATTCGACGCAACCTATAGTTTTACTCGCTTTGTTAATCTAGTTTCAATACACTCGCCTAGATTAATATCTCCCTTTTTCGCATCTTTTCATTTTTTTTTTGTGATTTATCTTTCACATTTTTATTTCTGGAATATTAAATCCTATAAATTCTAGCAACTCGTCTCTGTGGATTTTCGATACCCGGACTTGGCCGCTATACTCATCCGTTGAGTGTAGTCATAAGTTTAGGTTTTTGTATAGTTCAGGTGAGCCGAATTCAAATTGATCGGTGCGTAGGTGACTCTCGCACCACAACGAAACCTGTGCCTATCAGCTGCCAAGACTGTTTCGATGGTTTCTCTGAATGGAAGATTCATCAAGGAAGGTGAATACTTCCCCTTATGTGGCTATCCTGAACCATGGTACGACCATATGGATGAGAAGATGAAGCTAGGTAAGGAAATCTTCTTTCTAGACAACTACTCTTGGGTCAAAGACTGCTAGTATAAAGTACAATCGCCCTCCGAAAAAGCTGTAGACGTTGTTGAGGTCTCCGAGGAAAGTAATTCCAAAGACTCATTCAACCTGCAGACACTAGGGTTGACTCTCTGTATCATCCATTCAGACGCTACACCATCAGACCCGTCCACTCTGATCAAGGCCGCTGATAAGCCACTTCTCGACTGGAATGTTATACCAATTCCACTTGCTGAGATTAAACCTTACCTTACTGTTTACCCTATCTCTTCATCTATTGTTGTTCCTCCTTTTTTAATAATAATGTAATCGAGATCTCTTTTAATGAGATTCTCAACGTTATTTTCTTCGAAAGTGAAATAAACGAGGATTTTAAGTATCTTATTATGCCTTACATTAATTATCTTTATTCTAATCAAACTCTTGATGATAATAAATTTACAAATGAAAAATTCTCAATCGATCTCAATAAGTTTAACGATAAATGGCATAACCGTGTTCAAATTAATGAGGATGAAATTATTATTATCAATCTCGGTTCTAGTAGCCAATAACGTGAGATTAGGATAGGGTCCTCCCTTAACGAGTAGGAGCATGCGCACTTCGAAGGAGTGCTAAAGGAGTTTGTGGATGTCTTCGCATGGTCCTACAATGCCATGCCCAACATCGATCTAGAAATAGCTCAACATGACATACCAACCTTCCCAGAATGCAAGCTGGTCAAATAGAAGCTATGAACACTCCGCACCAAATGGTCGCTCAAAGTCAAAAAATAAGTAATCAAATAGTTGAACGTAGGCTTCATCCGAGTGATTAAATATACCACATGTCTCGCCAACATTATACCCGTATCGAAATCATGAGGAAAAGTCCGCCTGTGCGTCGACTATTAGGATTTAAACAAAGGTTCTCCAAAGGATTATTACCCATATCCCAACATCGATATGATTGTGGATAACACATCCAATCACACCCTCAAGTCATTCATCGATGAATTTTTTGGATACAATCAGAACAAAATGCACTCTGACCACTAGGAGAAAACTACATTCACCACCCTTGGGGAACCTTTTGCTACACTGTCATACCATTCGGGATTAAGAATGAAAGATCTACCTACCAAAGGGTTTCCATAACCATCTTGCGTAATTTGATACATAAGGAGGTCAAAGTCTATGTAGACGACATGATTATTAAGTCTAAGACCCGAGAAGATCACATTCTCGCCCTCCAAAAGTTCCTCGAATGACTACGGTATTACCAATGTGGTTAAACCCATAAAAATGCATCTTTGGCATCAGGAAAGGAAAGCTTTTGGGATTCATGGTCAGTAAAAAGGGGATTTAAGCAGACCCTGGCAAGGTAAAATCCATACTAGAAGTGCCACCACCCCGAATGGAGAAGGAAGTCCAAAAATTCCTGGGGAAACTTCATTACATCAATCGATTCATCGGCCATCTGACTTATATTTCCTAGCTCATACTCAAACTCCTCCAAAAGGATTCTACCAAAATCTGGAATGAGGTCTGTTAGGAAGTTTCTACATAATCAAGCAATACCTTACCTGACCTTCGGTGCTCGTGCCTCTATAATCAGGTCTCCATCTACTCATGTACTTGATCGTAACAAATACCGTGGTAGGGATTTTGCTAGACTAATATATCAAATAATCCTTGAGAGATAGAGAGAGCCATCTATTATGCTAGTAAAAAATTATCCATGTACGTAGTTAACTACATTGCTTTGGAGAAAGCATGCGTTGCCTTGGTCGGGTCACTCAAAAGTTACGGCACTGCATGCTCGCTTTTTCCATTAGATTAGTATCCCGAATGGATCCTATCAAGTATCTGCTTGAGAAACTCGTCTTATCTATCCAAATGGCCCAGTGGTTGATGTTTCTAGATGAATTCGATATCGTATATATCACACAAAAAGCCATGAAAATGAGAGCCATCGCCGACTATAACCTCGTAAAAGAACGAGACCCTCAATAGACGAGCTTCCTCCAGGGGGTCATTGGACATCTCCAAGACTCATCTTAAATTAATTTCGGCCTCGCATGCAACCTAGGCTCATAAACTGGTCGAGACCTTAGGAAGAGGGTTGCAGCATCAAAGGCATTTGTCGTCCACTCACCTGTCGACGCTGGTGGAGTCTTACTTGAATGACCACGACCTGGGCATCCCAACCGAGGTTACATTTGCTGAGGTTCATCATAAGATCAAGCAGTCATTCAGCAACCTCATACCCAGCCTAACCGATACCTACCTAGATGACACTACGTCTAGTCGAGCAGTACAAAGTGCCCAAGAGATGTGTTCCACATATGCAGATCTGTTACAACTGAATTATTCCCCCCATGTGGGGGAGGTTATTCGATGATGATTACACAACTGTGGTAGGACAGGTGGCTCAACCTCATTGGTTGGGACCACAAACCTACATGCCTATTGCGTGCTTGGGGGCGCACTACGCCCCCAAACGCTATAAATATGCTTTTTCTTCCCCGTAGGAAGGGAAGAGAATTAGAAACCCTACTGTTACTCTGTTGATTTACACGTAAGAGAGTGAAACCTTGAGTGGCTATATCTATAACCATTAGAACTCATATTTAGTGCAATTCTCACACACTCACAGTGGATGTAGGATATTTTTAGGCTGAACTGCTTATATCTGGTGTCATCTTTTTATATACCTTTATACCTGTTTATACTCCATTATTGTGCTGGTTTGAGCTTACTTATCATATTGATTTGGTGGTACCAATTCTGGAATCATCAATCTGGCACCGTCTATTGGAATAAGTAACATAATCCCTTTCGTTGATTTGCTTGCCCGTCGCTGGAGTCTCTAGTGGTGAGACGGTCCTCCCCTTTTATGGAGTTATTTCACCATTAAAAGAGGTATTGTGGAGTTGCAAGGCTTTCTACTCTTCAAACACAAGCTCATCAACTCATCTGTCAGGTTTAAACATGGCATCTAAATTTCCACCACCACCACCAGTTGGTGGTCCTAGCTCTAGTCATGCCCCTCCACAATCAGAAATGGATGAGGTGGAGGAGGCGTTGAAATCATTGGCGACGATTCCGCAAGTAATACGGGAGCAGCTAGCCGCTTTTAGCTGGAATGTGATGGCCAGGCCTAGGGGTGGAAGGGGTACGGGTTTTTACCGTACCGTACCGTTTTGGTTTGAAAAAAATGGTTTTGGTTTCATATATTAAAATACCAGAAACCAGTCTTACTGAAACCGAAATTACCACAAAAAGTTGGCTGGTTTTGGTTTTAATATTTAAAAAATTAATTTACTGAAATTACCGTGCCGAATTTACTAAAACAGAAAAAATCGTACCAAAATTGCCATACCGTACTAAATTTACTGAAACCAGAAAAAATCGTACCGAAATTACCGTACCGTACCGAATTTACCAAAACCAGAAAAAAGTTTGTTTTGGTTTTGGTTTTAATCTTTAAAAAAGTTGGTTGGTTTTGTTTTTTGTTTTTTGGGACTTTTAGTGTTGTTTACCGAAAACAGAAACCAGAAAAAACCAAAATATAACGAAACCAGAAGAAACCAGAAAAAAATCAAAATTACCGAAAAAACCGAAATACCAGCCGGTTTGGTTTTGGTATTGATTTTGGTGTACCAGGTGGTAAACTGGTACAATTTGGTTTTACCATCTAGAGTTTGGTTTTGATATTGGTATCCACTATTTACCGACCAAACCGTACCGCTTACACCCCTAGCCCCAGGCCGAGAGCAACGTTGCCGGAGATGATTACTCCGACAGCTGTGGAACATCACCAAGAGGCCAGGGGACTCATCGGACCCTAGCAGGGTGACTCATCGGATGACGATGATGAACCTGATCTCCCACCAAAGGACGATAATGCCTCAGTAAAAAGGCTCAACATGATCTCCTTTGGTGTCAGTATGATTTGGGGTGGAATGGCATGAGGATGCTCGAATGTTGTCGACCGGGAGGCACATATAGCCGAAGCTAAAGCAATAACAAGGGCTGAGGTTGTGAATTCAGCCTCCATTGATGTCAAGTAGGGGAATAGGAAGAAGGTGGATATGGAAACCCTCATAGTCGACTTTCCAAGACTAGACTTTAAGGGTATCCTATCTCCCCACGACGACCCGCTTATCATTACCATTAAGGTGCATGGTTGCGAAGTTCCGAGAATTTTGGTAGATAGAGGAAGCTCTGCAAATGTTAGGTTTTGGCCAAGTTTCAAAGGCTTGGGTTTTAGCCGAGCTAGACTTGTCCCATATCATCATCCTTTAATAGGATTCAGTGAGGAAAAAGTTCATCCCTTGGGAATGTACGAGATGGATGTCAGACTGGGGGATGTATGGACGATAAGGCTGACTAGGAAGATTAACTTATATATATTGGATGAAAATATCTAGTTTTCTTATAACCTTATACTTGGACGAGTAGCCCTCAAAGAGTTTGAGCTCGTGTCTTTGACGGTCCACCAAATGATAAAAATCCCGAATCCTTATGGAGTATGGGAATTCATGGTGACCAAATATCGCCTCGGGAGTGCTACTTCAACTCAACCGAGGAAAGAAAAGCGCATAAGAGAGCAACAGCCATGTACAACATCGACACCCTTAATCCGAGAGACGAGACAAAACTTAAGAAGAGTGAGGTCACGGAAGAGGTAGAATCCATCGTCCTCAATGAGGACGAGACAAAAAAACGTCTAAGTAGGAAAAGCCCTAAAACCGGAGGCCAAAAAGGAGCTGATCAAGTTGTTGAAGAGAAGACAGAGCATCTTTGCTTGGAGTCATGCAGACGTGCCAGGCATCGACCCTGAGATCTTATGTCATAAGTTGAATGTGGCTGAGGATGCAAAGCCGACACGTCAGAGAAGATGAATCTACTCACGGGAGAACTATGACGTTATCAGAGAAGAGGTTAAGAAATTAGAAAAAGCAAATTTCATTCGTGAGGTCATCTATCCAGATTGGTTAGCAAATGTCGCCATCGTCCCTAAGGCCAAGGACAAGTGGAGGATGTGCGTTGACTTAACGAACTTAAATAAGGCATGCCCAAAAGATAGCTTCCCCTTGCTAAGGATTGATCAGATGGTATATGCAACGGTCGACCATGAGCTATTGAGCTTCATGGACGCCTACTCCGGTTACAATAAGAAATCCATAGACCCGGCTGATGAAGAGAAGATAACTTTTATTACTAACAAGGGGACCTTCCAGTTCATATGGAAGAACATCATCTGTAGGTATGGTCAATCCAACACTATAATTTTTTATAACGGCTGAGAGTTCAAGAACATCTCCCTGTAGAAGTACTGTGAAAGGGCCGACATTAAGCAGTTCTTCTCTACCCCTGGCCGACCCCAGGCCAACGATTAGACAGAGGTTACAAATAAAACGATCCTTAATGGGATCAAGAAGAGGTTACAGGATGCTAAAGGCCAATGGGTAGTAGAATTGTATGCAGTCTTATAGGCCTACAGAACAACGGAGAGGATCCCTATGGGGGAGACACCATTCATGCTTGCCTATGGCTCAGAGGCAGTTGTACTAGCAGAAATAGGTCTGCCTACTCATAGGATTCATACCTATGACCCTGAGAGGAATGGCGATGGGAGAAGGCTTGACTTGGACCTCTTGGAAGAAAAGATAGAAGAAGTCGAGGTTAGGCAAGCTACCTACGAGCAGAGGACGGTAAAATTCTACAACAAAAGGGCCAAGGCAAGACCACTGAAGGTAAGAGACCTGGTACTAAAAAAAATGTGGCAGAAGCCTAACAAACTTCACCAGAATTGGCACGGCCCATAAAAAGTGATTGAAGAGGTTGTTCCGGGAACATTTAGGTTGGAGAATATGGAAGGGGAACCATTTTCTAATCCATGGAATGTCGATCACCTCAAAAAATACTACCAGTAAGTAATTATTTTGTCCTTAGCCTGAGCCATGGCAGCTTTCACTCCAGCATCAACGGTGGCCTTGATACTTTCGTCCTTCTCCTTCAGAGCTTTCACATGGTTGACCTTCGGAGTAATGATCTGGTATCTCTCTTTCTTCAAGTCGTTCTGAGCCTCATCAAGTTTGGCCTGCCATGCCTTCTCGGCGACCTCAGCATTCAGACCCTTTTGGATCAAGGGCAGCCTCTTGAGGGTCCAGCTAGCAAAATGGTGAAGGGAGACCGCGCCCTGTAGCATAAAAGGCAGATCGTCAAGTACGAGAGAAATAGAACGAAGAGACAACACTTGGAAAATAGTGTGATTTTAAAATACCTGGACAGTATGGTGTAAAGTAAACTCGGCAACCAGAGGAAGGTCCATGGCCTGGAGAAAATGTTTGTCATCATCATTGATCATAAAGCTGAGAGCATCAGCAGCCTTCAGATTGTGGGCTAAACACTATTGTGACTTATTTTAAGTTGTGATATGCGAGCGGCAAGAACGTCGTCTGTCGAAATGAGGATAGAATGATTGATGTGTTGAGACTTTGTAGTCTGACTAGAAGGGTTGAATGTCTTACTTTTCCTCTTTTTCCCACCACCGTCGGCTTTGCCTGCGTTAATAGTCTTTTTTGAGGCAGGTGGAGGGGGAACTCGATTGGCACGTCTCTCGACAAGCTTGTTCAAGCTGGGGGATGATATATTCTAAAGGTCGTCTAATATGCCTTCTGAAAGGCCTACAAAAAGCCGACCCTGCAGTTAGTTACCTAAGGAAGCAAAAGTACTAGATAGCAGTTTATAAAAAAGTTACTTACAAAGCTCAGTCAGAGGACCAGCCCCCAGACGTGCCTCAGCCAGATAGTAAGGGGATAGTAAATCCTCAAACTTTACAAGAAGTCCATGTTTGCCCTGCCTTTGAAGTGTGTTAACTTTATCATAAGCACCAAAACTCAACCTCCGATCCATCCTGGCCGATATTGAGACCTTACCACATCTCAGAGGGGTCCTTGGCTCAAACGTTCCATATGGCTGGTCTGAACCAAATTCCCAGGTGTGAGAAACAAAGAAATAACGAGGTTTCCAATTAGAGTTTGAGGTCTGAGTGACCATCAAAAGTTTTTTATCTGATTTCCTAGCTACGAAATGATAGTAGCCAAGTTGTGTCTTTGGAGAAGACGGGGTGTAACAAGCTAAGAAAATAACAACTAGAAGGTCGGTTAAATGAACGGATTTCTAAAGGACGATAGATCCAATGATCACTCTCTAGACATTTGGGGAGAGCTAAGATGGAGCAAGATTTATAAGGGCTAAGATAGCTCTGATAGTTGAGTGGATAGGCAAATGAAAGTCGACCTGAGACATCTGTTCGTAAACACAAACATCACCCTCTCTACCATTGTAATCTCTCTCCCCCTCTTGGAGTCGTCTCATAGTTATTGAGGGACCAATCCCATAGAGCTGACTCCATATTATAAGGTTGACATCAAAGCCTTTACTATTGTACCCTTCAGCGATGGAGGTATTTACTTCACTCTCTTCGCCATTATTTTCTGAAGCATCGGCTGGTGGGTTAGTCGGACGACCTAGAGGGAACCTCAGGGTAAACTCAGCCGCTGTAAATTTTGAGAGAGGAACATTGGTCATAGGGGGATTAACTGCAACGGTGGGATATAATTTTTAAACTGAGTCAGACCGGTACGAAGTCTCAGTTGTCTTTAAAGACGAAATGCGAGAGGACGCCTCGTCTTCCTTAGACTCCTATACTGGAGAATAATCCATGGCCTCTGCAAAAGAGTCCACACTCTCGTTCGCGTGAGATGTGGACATAGGTTCGGCCGACGACAAAGAGTTCACAGATATTGCATCCCCGACCTCATATATTTCCTCCTCAAACCCAGACGTTTGACTTATAACTTTTTCAGGTGATTTCTCAACCTGAGATGTTGGTACCTCGACCTCAGATGGTGGTGGCACATAGACCTCAAGTGCTGGGAGGTATATGACAGAGAATGGAGGTGGATATATGGGACGAAGAGGGAAGGCCTAAGACTTACGTCTCTTGGCCTGCGCTGTCTCTACCTCTCTGATACGACTAAAGTAAACCCTCTCGTAAGCTTGGAAACTCCTCATCTAGCTTATAAAGGTGCCTCAACATCAACTGAATGAGGTTGAACTTGGAACGGAAAAGATGGAAAAACACAAATAAATTGAAAATGTTGACTGAAGTTGACTTAGGATCAAAATGGGAAGTTTAAGGGTTAGTGACCAAGAACTCCAAGAACAAAGCTTTGAATCTCATCGGAGAAGGTGAGCGGAGTCACGCTGGAAAATGCAGAAACTTGGAAAAATAAACAAAAAACTCGCAACACATCCCTCTGCCACCTAGAAAACCCAAAACCTCACCAATAACAGGCTGGCCTCAGCCTCAGTATGCCCTCAACCACATAAGGAAATCCCTACACAGTCGCCGAAAAACCCAGGTTCAACAGAGAATTCAAAATTCTTAGATGTCCTAACTCTCAACAGCAAATCTATGGTGGTTGTAATGAAATAAGAGGAGAATAAGAGAGCAAGGAGTACCAGAAAGTGGTTGAGATCGAAGAGATGAAGAACGATGACGGTCTTGAAGAAAAATAGGAAGCTAGAGAGAGAGAACGGACGGGAAAAATCTAGAAAGGTAAAATGGAGAGAGAGAAAATTTCAGATTTTATACTCAAGTAAGGATGAGGCACAAGTTCCAAAGGCAAGCCATCATTTGCAGGCACGATTGCCCAAGCGTACATCCATCCTGCCAGACTTGGAAGACACGCTAACTAATCAGAACTGTGACACATGTCACTCTCATCCACAACATCCCCACATTGGACAGAGCTGATGCATATCCCCCCAGCCATCTCTTCATATAGACGACTGAGGGCTAGAGGGTGATTCATATGACCAAATATAACCTCGTACAAGGACGAGACCCTCAATAGTCGAGCTTCCGCCAGGGGGTCATTAGACATCTTCAAGACTTATCTTAAAGTAAGGTTGGCCTCGCATGC
This sequence comes from Sambucus nigra, assembly GCA_949130495.1. NCBI lineage: Eukaryota > Viridiplantae > Streptophyta > Magnoliopsida > Dipsacales > Adoxaceae > Sambucus > Sambucus nigra. Next base: position 383,877,795 of record OX422224.1, read on the forward strand.
AACCTTGGCTCATAAACTGGTTGGGACCTTAGGAAGAGGGTTGCAGCACTAAAGGCATCTGTCGTCCACTCACCCGTCGACGCTGGTGGAGTCTTACTTGAATGACCTCGGCCTGGGCATCCCAACTGAGGTTACATTTGTTGAGGTTCATCATAAGATCAAGCAGTCATTCATCAACCTCATACCCAGCCTAACCGAGACCTACCTAGACGACATTACATCTAGTCGAGCAGTACAAAGTGCCCAAGAGATGTGTTCCACGTATGCAGATCTATTACAACTGAATTATTCCCCCCACGTGGGGGAGGTTATTCGATGATGATTACACACATGTGGTGGGACAGGTGGCTCAACCTCTTTGGTTGGGACCACTCACCTACATGCCCATTGCGTGCTTGGGGGCGCACTACGCCCCCCAAACACTATAAATATGCTTCTTCCCCATAGGAAGGGAAGAAAATTCGAAACCCTACTGTTACTCTATTAATTTACATAGAAGAGAGAGAAACCTTAAGTGGTTGTATCTATGGCCATTAGAGCCCATATTTAGTGCAATTCTCACACACTCACAGTGGATGTAGGCCATTTTTAGGCTGAACCACTGATATTTGATGTTATTTTCTTCTTTGCCTCATCTCTTTCTATACTTTTATACCTATTTATACTCCATTATTGTGCTGGTTTTAGCTTACTTATCATACTGACTTGGTGGTACCAATTTTGGTATCATCAGAGCCATCGATGATTACCTTGTTGATTACCTCATATAAGAAATTGATGTTTGGGTCTTTAAATTCCGATCAAAAATATTCTTTGAACCTCTCAGGAGGACCTCGATGCCAAATGTTCTTTGATAGAGCTTACGATAAGAAAGGATACGACATTGGGATACTCCTGAACATCTCTGATAACTCTCACACTCCCATTGCCATCAAGTCAGACTTTCCCTGCACCAACAATATGACTGAATATGAGGCATGCACTGTGGGCCTCAAAGTCGATCTTAAAAGAGGTATCAAACACCAAGATTTATAAGGGGACTCTACCCTCATCATCGTCCAAGTACTTAGAAGATGGAAAGTCAAATACGAAAGACTATTACCCTTCCACTCCCAGCTGCAAGAACTGGCGTCCCAGTTCCATGATATTAACTTCCATTACTTGCCCCAAGCAAGGAACAACCTGGTTGATGCCCTTGTTACCCTGGACTCCATGGTCGACATGCTCAAAGGAATAATGATGGCCCCTTTCATAGTTAAAAAATAAGCTATGCTAATCCACTATTACCACATAGGGCCCGTCACTGAGGAAGATTCCGATATGGTTGGGTTCTGGTACTACGAAATTTGGTGCCTCCTCAAGCACGATAGGTATCCCCAAGATGCCAAAAAGAAAGATTGTGTGCCCCTTCGCAAATTAGATGCCCTATACATCATCTGTGGTAAAGCACTGTTCAAAAGAAACTTCGATGAAACCAATTTGCACTGCATTGCAGGGGCTGATATTGAAGAAATGATGCAAAAAAATCCATAGGGAGGAATGCGAACCCCACATGAATGGTCATATGCTTGCTAAGAAAATCACCAGTCAAGGTTACTATTGGACCACCATGGTTCAGGATTGCACCACCTATGTCCGAAGATGCCTCAAATGCCAATAGTTTGCTATCTTCAATATTTACCTGCTCGAGAATTATACAACATAACTTCTCCTCGGTCGTTCTCCACTTGATGCATTAACATCATAGGGAAAGTCACACCCAAAGTTTCATATGGACATGAATTCATCTTAGTCGTCATTGATTACTTCACCAAATGGGTTGAAGTCGAGTCATACGCAGTACTGAATGCTAATAAAGTAGCCAAGTTTATCGAAAAGAACATCATCTGCTGATATGAGGTTCCTCGTGAGCTAGTATCAGATAATGGGTTACACTTCAAAGCCGAGGTCACAAAACTGGTCAACGAGCATGGGATTCAGAGAAACAAATCTTCCTACCGACCCCAAACCAATGGTGTTTCCAAAGCCGCAAATAAAAACCTTAACGCCATCATCAGTAAAATAACTTAGAGTTATCGAGATTGGGTCGATCGAATCCATTACGCCCTCTGGGGATACATCACTTTACTCAGAACATCTACTGGGTCTACCCCTTCTTATCTGGTATACGGTATGGAAGCAGTCCTTCCCATTAAACGAGAGATACCTTCCCTCCCCATCTTGCTCGAGAGCAAAGTTAGCGAAGAAGACTGGCATTAGAGTCGATGTGACAAACTGTCACTCTTGGTTAAAAAGAGGCTGAAGGATCTATACCACATATAAGAGTACCATCGTCGGATAGCGCGATCATTCAACCAAATAGTCAAGGACTGTTATGTCCATAAATGAGACATTGCCATTAAGGAGATGATAGAATCTGTATGGGACCCTAGAGGGAAATTCAAGTCGAAATGGAGAGGCACTACATAGTGAAGAAAATTCTCTCAGGAGGAGCCACTATGCTCACAGACCTCAATGGAGAAGAGATGGCACGTCCAGTCAACCTGGACTGTCTCAAGTAGTTCTACCCTTAGTCTGAAATCTCGATGCGCCACGACTCTTCTCATTTCCCTTATATTCTATATAAAACTTTTCATTTCTCTCTACCCATAACTATGTGGGGCCTGATCCTCTAAAAAAACTTTTTATTTTCAAAATAGAAATCATAAGAGAAATTTTCAAAACCCACAGAGGTATGTAGGCAGCTCATACACATTATATGGGCACGATCCCTTTTTTTCACAAAATGCTATTCTTTTCTAACCTCGTTGAACGACGGCTCATTTTATCATTTACACGGACAAACGGATTATGCATGCTTTAGCGATTGGTATAGATAATTCAAAAATCAAAGCTCATCACAACGCACAACAATATGATCAAAATTGTTTTTTATTTCAAATAGGGAGTTCAGTACTATTACATGATGTCTCACTGAAGGGAGTTAAAATAAACCACCCTTTTTCACTGGTTCAAAACCAGTCCAAAAACAAAAATGAAAAATGAAAAATACACAAAAGCTTCATACAAAACAAACACAGTTTCAAAAATTCCTATCCACAACTGCCAGAAGACCCAACCTCATCACCATTAGCCTCCCGAGGTCTTCGTATTTCCCATGCCTAGTTAATATTCTAAATGTGCTCTCTGGAGCGGTACACCCTGCCTAGTTTAGAAAAAAAACACTACCCGCTCTTTCATGGTATTAAAAAGAACAAACCGCCACTGTCCAGTCTCTTCTGCCAGGATCTTTGCTACTACAAACTTCCACAACTAATTCAGATAATCTCGGGATACATGTCAGACCCTTCCTACGGATTAAGATGGACTGGTTGACGATCGACGACTCTCCCACAAAAATCCTAGCCTCGTGCGTCTGGATTCAGTCATGTCCTCTACCAGAAAGAAGTCTAGTGTACGAAGAGGCACTATTTTCTCCCATCCAACTTGGCACAAAATCCGCCAAGGGAAATAAAACAAAGTCTATCGTAGGCTAACCAATCGCGCATATCGGTACTCTCCCAGATCCAGGACAGGCTGAAATTCTCCCAACCATGGCATCGGGTCCATGATCCATAAAGTAATTGACCCAATTCTCTATATATGGTCCCAAACTGATAAAATACCGAGTAAAGAAATTCGGTTCGCCTGCTAAGGGATACTTAGGAGGAACCACCAGACGGAACCTCTCAGCCAGCAACATGAACAAAATCACCACGCTCCCCCTTGAAAAATCGGAGCGACCTTCCCTCCAAGCATCAAGACCATTTAGAGTCTACGTCAGTATCACCAACGCATGACTATGACGGTAAGGCACCCACACTGTTATCGCAGCCAACTGAGGATCCACCATTAAGTCCCCCATCATAAATAAGAGCCTTGAAGTAAGGCCTAGGGCAATAACTTCTGTAAATCTTGCATCATTAAAATCCCGAAGCCGCACAAAGTGCATAATAGCTGGAAGGGAAACTATCCTCCCAGTAACCAATGGTCTAGTCGCCAAAAGAGAAATACAGAGCAACTCCGCCAATAACGTCCGAGGAGAATGAGAAAATTCAGACATAGCTGCCGCTACACTGGGATTGCTTCCCAATATGGTCAACAATTCTTTATAGGTCGGACAGATATCATCTACGTCGAAACTAAAAACACGATCTTTGGGGTACCAGAACTTCATCGGCACCGCTAGCATATTTCAGTCAATGGCCTGATTACGCCACAGGGAGACTCGAAGTAAGTTGAAAGCCTCGTAGTCCACATTATTGTGACACCCCGACTAATTAAATACCGGGTAGCTACACCTTGATTAAAATTAATACAAAATACCAAGTTGGTTCAGTTCATAGCATCACTGTCGAAAACATTTTAATCATTACTAACCACCTAATATTTAAAAAGTAAGTTGTCAATTTTAATTAAATCGGATTAACATGACATCCATTTAAATTATGAAATACTGATACCACAATCACATCACAATCGTAAAAAAAAAGAACGATGTAATAAACTAAATCTGGAGGAGTACACCTCACAACAATCCAAATACAGAAATGAACAAATACAAGCCTGAATCATTAATTTAATTACAACCCAAAATATAAAATAAAAACTGAGTAAATAAGATGTCTCTGAAATGAAAGGGGCGACATGCCCTACAGATGAATGAATCTGAAATAGAGTCAAGATATAAAGTGGAGGCGTCTACTATTGAGGTCCTGTAACTTCCACAGCAGCTACAGCACGTCGCGTGAATAGAACTCCTATGCTTGGTGTCCTTGTGGCTGGGCACCTAAAAAGGTTTTTACAAAAATAGATTTGAAAGCAAACGGGTCAGAGCCCGATTGTGAAAATAGTTTAAAATATAGCAAGGGGTTTAATATAATTAAACAGTGAATATAAAGTACATGTTAGTGCGTGCACTCACATGAGTTCCTCACCTCTCAACTAATTGTGCACTCCTATCGTACCCGTACCCGTTCTAGTGATTCCCATATCTAACTAGTTCAATACACAATCTAACATTTCTATACGATTCATGATTTAAGTCCCGACATCTTAATTTAAACAAAGAGCTTTACTTTTCTTCTTAGTTTCCCCATATTAGTCATGCTAATCACTAGAGATTTTCCATTTTTAACTCTACTAAAATGTTGTTATGATTCACTCTTACATTTGTACATGACAGTTCATTTAAATTAACAGTATATTATTATCATCATAAATTTACAATACTGGCACCCCGAGACTAAGCTGCGGTGCACACATACTCTGCTAACCAATCCCGGTACATCACGTACATAAGGACCACGTATTCCGAATCTCTCAGGAATCGTTTTCAATAAACAACAATCACACATAATGGAGACGAACATAGTTCACATCACATGGGTCACGCACATACCTACACTCCCATGATCAGCAGACTTATTAACTTCTCAATAATTCCTTCTCCGACATATGTCCTCGAGGTACCAATCTAAATCCCCCCCGTAGGCACACAAAGATTAGATGGCCCAGATCGAACGTCGACCTCCTGTGATAGCAAGTATGGTAGGTATGTTATACACAATTAACTACATATACCAAGCATTCACACATCTTCGGTATCCAATAATATTAATAGAGGTATATTTCTCATTCATATACCGTCATTGAAGGTTACACGTTTATAAGTCCCCGATTTATATACATTAAAGTTATTAACTCTCCTCACGTCGAAGTTTTAGATACTTATATCCTAACCCATAAACATCATCCGGTTTACTACAAAACTCTAAGTTTTAATCCTCGGCGTACTTCCAATCTCACAATTATATCCACAAATCAACAAGGGAAGGATTACACCCAATTATATAGGTCTTCTGGAGGTCCGAAATAAAATCAGGCCTAAAAGGCCATTATGTCAACTCGTTAGAAATCTCGTTCGAACGAGGTCGCTCGAACGAGTGTCGTTCGAACGAATGGCTTCGAATGAACTACCAACTCATTAGAAGGGGTACTGTCATCTCGTTAGAAGTCTCGTTCGAACGACCTGGGCAGGTCTTCTAACGAGATGGCAGAATACGCCCAGAAAATTCCCAATTCATTTTTCTCAATTTTTCTCTTCTCTAAATTCATCTTAAGATCATCCCAATCGCATTTTAATGTTCTTAAACTTCTCTAAATCCTCTTAGGTCGTTTCTTAACATATTTTTGGGGTCAATCCTCCTAAACATGTAATTATCATAGATCCCCAAATTTTACCCCAAACCCTATGAACATGAACCCAGAATTTTATTATGCCTAATTACTCATCATAATTCCGTTTTTAAATCATCAAAGTTAAGTCTTCGAATACCAAATTCGTCCATAACCATTATACATGTAACTCCTAACCCAACTTTTGATTTTCTACAATAATTTCATTAGTTTTCCTCAAAACTTTCAAGACAAAAATAGTTCCTACACTAAACATGGAAGAAATATTCAATGCACTTAAAAATATCAAATCACTTGCCTCAGATTTTTTCTTCAGATGTGTTGCTGGTGTTTCAAGGTTGATTCTTCCCTCTTTATGGTCACAATCTCTTTCAAAATGATGGTGGTGGGTGTTTATGGTTTGGAACCCTATGATAACTCCTCTCTAACTCCCGTAGCGCACTTCTAATGTTGTTGGCTGGTAATGGCCTTAGTGGCTCCTTTAAAAATATAAATATAAACTCTAATTTTCGTGGGTTTTAACTTCCTTATTTTAAAATTACCAAAATACCCTTCTAGGTTGTCGGTTTGGCCTAAAAATACCCCGGGACTCAAACTAAACCTCCGGCTAGTGTTTTTTGACTATTTCGACCCTTCCAGACGCGTTGGCGCACTCAAAATGGCCATTCGGTTGATAAAAATGTAAATTTTTTAATCTAATTAATTTCATTCCTGACGCGACTGACACGTGTGTCCCAACTTAATTTTCTAAATTGTCGTATTTCAGCCTCGCGACAACTTTAATATTTTCAATACTCATGAAATATTCAATTTTAACATCATAATCAATTACCAACTCACATCTCGCTAGTATTTATATCCGGATTAATTCCCAATTAATTCTCATTTAATTTAATTAATCCTTTAAATAAAATCAATAAAATGACGGGGTATTACATACTTCCCCCCTAATAACGAATTTCGTCCCGAAATTCGGAACTAAAGAGTACCTGGTAAAAATAACTCTGGATAACGTTTGCGCATCTCATCCTCGCACTCCCATGTGGACTCCTCCCATTATGATGCCGCCATTGAACACGTACTAATGGTACTATCTTTGACCTCAGTTTCCGCTCGCTTTTGTCCAAAATAGCCATCGGCCCCTCCTCGTAGGAACTATCAGGCTGAAGATCGATGTCCTCTAAATCAATGTGAGTATGGGCCAAATCGTCCCTAAGATATTTCCTTAGCGAGGAAATATGGAACACATCATGAATCCTATGCAAGTGCTCTGGTAACCCGAGTTTATAGGCCACTAGCCCAATCCTCCCGATGATAAGAAATGTCCCCACGTATCTTGGTGCCAGTTTCCCCTTCTTCCCAAAACGCATAATCCCCTTCATAGGAGATACTCTGAGTAACACCTGGTCCCCCACCTTGAATTCTCTAAAGAACCTCTTGGCATCAGCATAGCTCTTCTGCCGGTCCTGAGCTACCCGAATACGGCTCCGTATCATCTCTATCCTTGCCGAAGTGTCCTGAATCACTTCCGGCCCAAGCAATTTGTTATCCCCCACCTCTAACCAACATGTTGGGGAACGACAAGGTCCACCATATAACGCCTCAAATGGAGCCATGTTAATGGTGAACTGGTAGGAGTTATTATAAGCAAACTCCACCAGTGGAAGGTACTGCTCCCAACCACCTCCAAAATCTAAGATGCACATACGTAACATGTCCTCCAACATCTGATTTGTCTGCTCTGTTTGCCCATCAGTCTGTGGGTGATAAGCCGTACTCAGCCGCAACTCCGTGCCCATGGCCTCCTGGAAACTCTCCCAAAATCGTGAAACAAATATCTTGTCTCGATCAGAAATGATATTTAGAGGCACCCCGTGAAGTCTCACTATTTCCGCAATGAAAATCTGGGCATATTATCCCGTAGTGTAGTCTGTCTTCACGGGTAGAAAATGAGCAACTTTGGTCAACCGGTCCACAATTACCCATATGGAGCCGTGACCCCTCTGTGACGTAGGTAACCCCGTGATAAAGTCCATGGATATGCTCTCCCATATCCACATCGGAACCTCTAACGGCTGTAGAAGTCCTGCTGGTTTCTAATGATCCACCTTTACTAGCTGACAAGTGGCGCATTTAGAAACGAACACGGTGATATGTCTCTTCATCCCGCTCCACCAGTACTGTCGTCTTATATCTTAGTACATCTTATCCCCACCAGGGTGTACCGTGAGCTGTGCAACTCTATCATTACCTCGTGTCGCAAGTCTTCCCCTTTCGGAACGGTCAGTCTCCTATTGAAGCGTAATCCCCCGTCTGAGCTAACGGTATAGGACTCGACTCCCTTTGCTAGTAATCGAACTATCTCCTCCTGACAGAACGAGTCATTTGCCTGAGCCTTTACCACTCCCGTAACAATCTGAGGTGTAATAGTCATCACAGACATGAATGATCAGGCCACTGTATCCTGGTGTCCCAACTTCTTCCACTTAGCTTTCCACACCTCGGCCACCTCATCTACTGGCCTACGGCTCAACGCGTCTGCTATCACGTTAGCCTTCCCTGGGTGATATTGGATATCGAACTGATAATCCTTCATAAACTCAAGCCACCGACGTTGACGCATATTCATCTCCTTCTACATGAAGAGGTATTGTAGTGACTTGTGATCTGTGAACAACCGAAATTTCTCCCCCAGGAGATAGTGTCTCCAAATTCGAAGAGCGAATACGACTGCCGCTAACTCCAAGTCGTGTGTAGGGTAATTCCTCTCGTGAGGCTTAAGCTTACGGGAAGCATAAGCTATGGCCTGACTCTCCTGTTGCAACACACCTCCAAGTCCTTGTAAGGACGCATCGGTGTAGACTAGATACTAACTCCCGATCTGGGCAATGCTAACACAGGCACTTAGGTCAACTTGTCCTTCAACTCATCAAATGCCAACTAACAGGCATCGCTCCAGATAAATGGCTCACCTTTGCGAGTCAGATGTGTCAAAGGACCCGCAATCTTTATGAAACCCCGAATAAACCTTCTGTAGTATCCTGCTAGGCCCAAGAAACTACGGATCTCAGTCAGTGTCGTGGGCTGTCCCCACTCCCTCACCGCGGATACCTCCCCCGGATCAACAGATATCCCCTGGCCTGAAATAATATGCCCCAAAAACTGAACCTCCTTCAGCCAAAATCCACATTTTTTGTACTTTGCATAAAGCTCGTTCTGACGTAGCATCTGCAAAACTTACCTCAAATGCTCGGCGTGCTCCTCTTCTGTCTGGGAGTAAACCCGAATGTCATCAATAAAGACAATGGCGAACTGGTCTAGGAACTCTCTGAATACCCTATTCATCAAGTCCATAAACACGGTTGGAGCGTTGGTCAAGCCAAAAGGCATAACCCGAAACTCGTAGGAACCATATCTCGTCAAGAAAGCAGTCTTCGAGACATCCTGTTCCCTGATACGCAACTGATGATATCCCAATCGCAAATCAATCTTTGAGAAGAAGCAAGCTCCTCTCAACTTGTCAAATAAGTAATCGATTCGGGGCAACGGATACTTATTCCGTATCGTGACTTTATTCAACTCCCGGTAATCTACACATAATCTCAACGATCCATCCCTCTTCTTTACGAACAACACAGGGGAACCCCACGGCGAAGTACTCCTTCGAATGAACCCCTGACCCAACAACTGCTCTATCTGATCCTTTAACTCTATAATCTCTGCTGGAGCCATACGGTATGGTGCGCGGGCAATTGGCCGAGTGCCCGGTGTCAAATCGATCACAAAATCTATCTTTTTACTAGGAGGTAATCCAGGTATATCCTAAAATACATCAGTGAACTCACTAACAACGGGAATCGAATCAAGTGGTATCACCACTTTCTTAGAGGTCTCCTCCTCTATATAGTACAAGTGAGTGGACGATCCTCCCTCGGGGCGAGGCATCGCCACTAAAAACATCTCCTACCCGGGAATGGTAAAAATAATACTCCTACTGAAACAATCAATCATGGCTCGGTACGCAACTAGCCAATCCATACCAACAATCGCATCGTACTCAGTCATCTCTAATACTAGCATATCAGCGGGTAGAGTAAATCTCCCTATCTCTATACCCACACCTCTACAAATAAGGGAAATCACGGAACCCCTACTCAACGGTGAATCTACGCAAGTAATCGTGCTCTCTGCAGTGTCTAATAACCCAAAAGTGCGTGCAAATCTCATGGCAATGAAGCAGTGTGTGGCCCCCGTATCAAATAAAATACACCCCATAGTCCCCTGAATAGAGAACATACCCTCAATGGCAGGTGGATCCTATGGGATTGCGGCATGCTGGAGTTAATAAACTCGCCCGTACTGTAGTTGTGCTTGCTGGATTGGGACTGCTGGGATGGGTGGCAAAGCTGGCATCTGTGGTTCTGCTGGGAGGGCGGTGGGAAATATAGGTCTTTGGGGCTCATATCGAGCACCCTGCTGCTGTGGGGCTCGACCCCTATCAGGACATTCCTGGCGCTTGTGGCCAATCTTGCCATAAATGAAGCATTTCCACTAAAAGTTCCCCCCTCTCTGACCCTGATGCCCACGACCCTGGTGGCCGTTGCCATTCCTTCCCTGGCTATTCTGGCCCTGAAGAAACTGTTGCTATTGGCCTTGCTGGCCGTGCTGTCCCTGTGGGGCGTGCTGACCCTGACGAAAACCTCCATATCCATTTCTGAAACCCCCAGATCTGAAACTCTTAAAATCCCCCTGCTGAGAACCCTGATCTCCCTCCTATGCTGACCCTGAACAGATTGTGCCCCGCTGGCACCATTTCCCCCTGTCCTGCCCTGATGGCTGGACTCTCCTGATCGCTTACTCTCTGACATGTGGAAGCGGTGGTCCTGGCAGTGAAGCAGTGTTGCGTTAACCACATCAAAATAAGTGACCAACGAGAGATTACCCAACAAGTGCTGACGGATCCTCCAAGTCAACCCATCCATAAACTTCTGAATCTTTTTCTCTTCAGTCGGAATCTCATCGGGAACAATGTTCAAGAGATTAGTGAATTCGGCTTCATACTCGGCCACGGTCCTCCCCTCCTGCTTGAGGTTCATTAACTTCCTCCTCATTTCAGTGTGAACGACTGATGGAAAATATTTGCGGTCGAACCTCACCTAGAACTCCTGTATAGAAAGGGCACCTCTCTCCTCCGGGGTGGAAATGGACTCCCAGCACTGCAACACTGATCCTACTAGCTTAAAAGTAGCCAGTATCTGTTTTTGTACCTCCGTGCACTCATACATCCTCAAATGTCTTAGAATGTCCTTCTTCCACTGACTGGACACAACAACATCGGAGCTACCTGCAAACTCCGGAGGGTGTCCTTTCTGAAAAGCATCACGAACACGTTCCCAAGAAGACGGGAATGCATGAGCCTGAACTGACGCTGCTGCCGGCGCCTGGGGTGGTGCCTGCTGCACAACTGCGAGGGCGTCATTTACCATTTGGGCTATAATAGCGGCAACCTCTGCGACATTCATGGTGCCCTGGACTGGTGCAGGCTGTGGCTCGGGTTGAGCATCCCTGGGAACTCGTTGTGCACGTCGTGGAGGCATCTGAAATGAGAGTAAAGTCTTATAAATTCGCAGTTATTATCTCAAAATAACTGAAGAGCGAATCATACACAAAAGAATACAACAATCCTAAAATATAGGGCTCTACATCAAAGAAAGCTCAGCAAAAACATAACAAGCCGTAGAGATCCTAAGGACACTAGAACCTGATGCTCTGATACCACCTGTGACACCCCGACTAATTAAATACCGGCTATCTACTCCTTTATTAAAATTAATACAAAATGCCAAGTTGGTTCAGTTCATAGCATCACTGTCAAAAACATTTTAATCATTACTAGCCACCTAATATTTAAAAAGTGAGTTGTCAATTTTAATTAAATCGGATTAACATGACATCCATTTAAATTATGAAATACTGATACCACAATCACATCACAGTCGTAAAAAAAGAACGATGTAATAAACTAAATCTGGAGGAGTACACCTCACAACAATCCAAATACTGAAATGAACAAATACAAGCCTGAATCATTAATTTAATTACAACCCAAAATATAAAATAAAAACTGAGTAAATAAGATGTCTCTGAAAGATAAGGGGTGACATGCCCTACAGATGAATGAATCTGAAATAGAGTTAAGATATAAAGTGGAGGCATCTACTATTGAGGTCCTGTAACTTCCACAGCAGCTACAGCACGTCGCGTGAATAGAACTCCTATGCTTGGTGTCCTTGTGGCTGGGCACCTAAAAAGGTTTTTAAAAAAATAGATTTGAAAGCAAACGGGTCAGAGCCCGATTGTGAAAACAGTTTAAAATACAGCAAGTGGTTTAATATAATTAAACAGTGAATATAAAGTACATGATAGTGTGTGCACTCACATGAGTTCCTCACCTCTCAACTAATTGTGTACTCCTATCGTACCCATACCCGTTCTAGTGATTCCTATATCTAACTAGTTCAATACACAATCTAACATTTCTATATGATTCACGATTTAAGTCCCGACATCTTAATTTAAACATAGAGCTTTACTTTTCTTCTTAGTTTCCGCATATTAGTCATGCTAATCACTAGAGATTTTCCATTTTTAACTCTACTAAAATGTTGTTATGATTCACTCTTACATTTGTACATGACAGTTCATTTAAATTAACAGTATATTATTATCATCATAAATATACAATACTGGCACCCCGAGACTAAGCTGCGGTGCACACATACTCTGCTATCCAATCCCGGTACATCACGTACATAAGGACCACGTATTCTAAATCTCTCAGGAATCGTTTTCAATAAACAACAATCACACACAATGGAGGCGAACATAGTTCACATCACATGGGTCACGCACATACCTACACTCCCATGATCAGCAGACTTATTAACTTCTCAATAATTCCTTCTCTGACATATGTCCTCGAGGTACCAATCTAAATCCCCCCCGTAGACACACAAAGATTAAATGGTCCTGATCGAACGTCGACCTCCTGTAATAGCAAGTATGGTAGGTATGTTATGCATAATTAACTACATATACCAAGCATTCACACATCTTCGGTATCCAATAATATTGATAGAGGTATATTTCTCATTCATATACCGTCATTGAAGGTTACACGTTTACAAGTCCCCGATTTATATACATTAAAGTTATTAACTCTCCTCACGTCGAAGTTTTAGATACTTATATCCTAACCCATAAACATCATCCGGTTTACTACAAAACTCTAAGTTTTAATCCTCGACATACTTCCAATCTCACAATTATATCCACAAATCAACAAGGGAAGGATTACACTCAATTATATAAGTCTTCTGGAGGTTCGAAATAAAATCAGGCCTAAAAGGCCATTCTGTCAACTCGTTAGAAATCTCGTTCGAACGAGGTCATTCGAACGAGTGTCGTTCGAACGAATGGATTCGAATGAACTACCAACTCGTTAGAAGGGGTACTGTCATCTCGTTAGAAGTCTCGTTCGAACGAGGTCGTTCGAACGACCTGGGCAGGTCTTCTAACGAGATGGCAGAATACCCCCAGAAAATTCCCAATTCTCTTTTCTCAGTTTTTCTCTTCTCTAAATTCATCTTAAGATCATCCCAATCACATTTTAATGTTCTTAAACTTCTCTAAATCCTCTTAGGTCGTTTCTTAACATATTTTTGGGGTCAAATCCTCCTAAACAACATGTAATTATCATAGATCCCCAAATTTTACCCCAAACCCTATGAACATGAACCCAGAATTTTATTATGCCTAATTACTCATCATAATTCCGTTTTTAAATCATCAAAGTTAAGTCTTCGAATACCAAATTCGTCCATAACCATTCTACATGCAATTCCTAACCCAACTTTAGAGTTTCTACAACAATTTCATTAGTTTTCCTCAAAACTTTCAAGACAAAAACAATTCCTACACTAAACATGAAAGAAATATTCAATGCACTTAAAAATATCAAATCACTTGCCTCAGATTTGTTCTTCATATGTGTTGTCGGTGTTTCAAGGTTGGTTCTTCCCTCTTTATGGTCACAATCTCTTTCAAAATTATGGTGGTGGGTGTTTTTGGTTTGGAACCCTATGATAACTCCTCTCTAACTCCCATAGCCCACTTCTAATGCTTTTCGCTGGTAATGGCCTTAGTGGCTACTTTAAAAATATAAATATAAACTCTAATTTTCGTGGGTTTTAACTTCCTTATTTTTAAAATTACCAAAATACCCTTCTAGGTTGCCGATTTGGCTGAAAAATGCCCCGGGACCCAAACTAAACCCCCGGAAAGTATTTTTTTACTATTTCAACCCTTCCGGACGCGTTGGCATGCTCAAAATGGCCATTCGGATGATAAAAATATAAATTATTTTTTAATCTAATAAATTTCATTTCCTGACGCGACTGACACGCGCGTCCCAACTTAATTTTCCAAATTGTCGTATTTCAGCCTCGCGACAACTTTAATATTTTCAATACTCATGAAATGTTCAATTTTAACATCATAATCAATTACCAACTCACATCTCGCTAGTATTTATATCCGAATTAATTCCCAATTAATTCTCATTTAATTTAATTAATCCCTTAAATAAAAATTAATAAAATTACGGGGTATTACAATTATACAGGCACATGGCCTCTAGACCTTCGAGGTGGAAAGAAAATTTTGCATGCATCGGAAGGTCCATTTGGGAATAATGGAAGCAAGAAGTAAGAATCTAGAAGAAAGAATAATAAAGCGAGTATGAATGAAAAAACTACACTCCTTACCTCTCCTTTTATACATAAAAGACTTGGTGAAAGACAAGGGATCTAAGAAGTCTGAATGAATTCCTTCCCTATTAAGTACTATGATCTAAAGGGATGTGCAATCAAAGCCTTAGAGTGATTTGACTTGACCCATATGCCGATTGGTAGGACAAGGGGTATGCCGATCAGCAACCCCCTTATTTTAGAAAATTATGTCTTTCCTTTTTTGTCAAAATCAAATTTTAAAAAAGAAATCCTTATTTTTAAAAGAACCCCGGCTATTTCTCCTTACTTAGCCATTTTTACTTATCATTTCCAAAAATAAATCTTTCCCTCGAATTAATTAAACTCCCTCTTTTTAAACGTCCTATCGTCGTTGCAATTTCAGTAACAAAGTAAAGTGCATGTAAAATAAGTCATTTAAACAATAATTAAAAATAAAATCTTTTTCATATATATATACATATGTTGACATTGCACGATTACATATTTGCAGGAAAAGGAAAGACCAAAAAAAATACAAGACAACGGGGCTCAGTCCGAACCTACAATCTCTCTCTCTCAAACCCCCACCCTTTGCGGCCGATACGTTTTCCCCGTCGTCGAGTGGTAAAGCCTCCACTCCCAGGACCCGATCCCTCGTCTGAAGAGGCAGACGAAACCAAACGGGAGGGAATGGAATCCTTGATGTAGGCAGTCACAGAGGCCACCCGATCCTTGATATCCTTCAGCCAGGTGGCCATCATACACACATACTATAAGCAAAGGAACAAATTGAAGAGACCAATCAGTCAGTAAAAAGATATTAAGGAAATCAAAGAGACAAGACATTACAAGAAAAAAATACCTCAGGCGGAAGGAAATCATTCGTAAGCCCCATCAATCCAAGTGCCGATGCATTAGGACGGTGCGACATGCTCAGTTCCCCTCCCCACTATTCAGTCGATAATTATAAGAAGGGGGAGTGACCAGAATGATCGGAGCCTCCTCTACCGCTGCTCCCGCCGATGATGTACCACCACCACCCGTGCAGTGGATAGATCCCATCGGCCTGCTAGTACCCCTACCCAAAGTCGTAGGAGGCGGAGGGACATTCACCATATCATAAATTCAAGAGGGCATCATTCAGATCATCACAAAATCCAAGTAATCATAACTCGCCACCGTGTCCGTATAGGGCGTGTAGGGCTCGCCGACCAGCACTACCACCCGAGCCTTGACAGACATCTCTCGCACTCGCCTCTTATACAACGAGGGCACCGATGGTGGGACCACCACCTCATGCTCCACAATCTACCGCACCACCCTCTCTCCCAAGTGCCAGATGTACCTAAACTCGTGTGCCATCAATCGACACATCTGCACAAGCATACCCGTCACCCTCGTATGTTGAGGAGTTATCCACTAAGGGTAAAAGGTAACTTGTAAATACCCGATAAAAAAATCAATATGAATGTAAGAAATAAAATGCTAAGAAATGATTCAGAAGAAAAATGAAATAACTAGATCACTCATCAAAGTGTTCAAAGAATGTCGTACTGTCGCCAAGGACAAAGACCGATTTGATCGCCTGTTGGACTTCCGCCATCAGAATATTCGACTGAAGTCCCCCAAATACTCATCCTTATGGTCTATCAACCTCACGTTGAGCCCAATCACCTCATAGAACCATGTCTACAAAAAGACAGGAATCAGTAAAAAATAACACAAAGAAGAATGCAAGGAAATGCATAAAAAGAAAAATAAATGCTAAAGTTACTTCCAAAAGGCATGTGGACCCTGTAAAAGTCTGCCGGCAGTATCGGCTGAATGCATCAAAAGAAGAATAAAGGGTCGACAAGGTCAGGCTCCCCCAGTCATAGAATTAGACGACGAAAAACGTCCTCAGAAATGGCATAAACTAGTGATGAATGACGTCACCACCAGAAAACCACCTAACAAAAGCAAAATGAACAATCGGGCCATCTGTCTCACCTGCACCCGTCAGTCTCATCTACCCTTCTACTCAAAATCACCTCACAAAGATAAGAGATGCATATAGAATACCCATAAATGATCCTACCCACACCCCCCAGCGCCACATGAACAGCCTCCGGTATCACCCTCATGGTGCAATCCACCTCTATCTTCACACCCTCGCAATTTATCCCCAACGGGAGTAGCTGCTGAACGTCAATGGAAGTAACAGTCATCTCCCTGAAACCTAAATGGAAGGTGTGGAAGGTGTGGGTAGTCTCCCACCACCTATCTCCCAAAGCACATAGCACAACAGTAAAACGCGATGTCTCGTCCAAGGCCTGCGCTAAACGGCCAAAACCAGTAGAAGTAACCATCCAGCACACTATCGTTGAGAGATTTTCCCACACATCCTTCAACCTAGTTGTCCGTCGAGAGCGCATGCTCGAAGGAGCTATATCAGTCTGCCAAAGCCAAAAATAAGGAAAAACCTATTAGCAACACAAGAAAAATAAAGAAAAAGGAAAAAAGAATTCCAAAAGTCATCGCACTTACATATCCACTAGGGTTCATCACCCTAAACGAACAGTGGTGTGTAGGCTCACGCAAAAGGAAGCGCTCTTCAGCTACCGACTCAAAGAGATTAAAAGTATTGGCGTTGCCTAAGGCAAGGGGCACCCTTGACTGCCACTCCAGGCCATCCCAATTATCAAAGTTCAGCCACTCATAATTGTATCCCGCGCTAGAAGAACCTTACATTTGAAGTTTTAAAGTAAGAAGGACTTAGGGACGGTTTTTAGAGAGAGGGAGTATAAGATTCAAACACTTGAAGGTGTGAAAATGAGAAGGGATCACCCCCTTTTTATAGGAGACTATACGACATGCCAATCGATAGACCCTTACACATACCGATCGGCGCCTGCATGTTCTTATTCCTAAGGCAGCCCAAGAGTTTGTTCTATTGACAAACGACAACCCCTATAGCATACCGATTGATAGTCCCCTGCAAATTTTGTACAAAAAAAGCCAAAAAATCCAACAATTACCCAAAAAACTCCTAAAAATACCAGACAAATATTGGAACATTCCTTCATTAAGAAAATTTTCTTTGGAGAACTAAAAACCTTAAAACTCATGAAATCCCCAACAAGATCAATATTACACCCTTATCTCCAGCGTAAATCCCCAGCCGGGTTCATCTTATAACCCTGTCCTCAACATGTTCCACACGCAGAACCAACGATGCGCCTGCATCCTAAGTCTACTATAATTCCCCAATAGAATCTCAAATATCAAGTCTTCCCTAGAGAAATCCCAACCTCAAATTAAAAACTTCCCCAATGGAAATGGCAAAATAATACCTTCCCAATTCCCAGACGGAATCTCCAATCCATCCACCATCAAAATTTCAGGATAGGCCTACAATCAAAATCCCTCACGTCTTCCCTTGCAAAGTTATCCCCTCTCAAAATAACATAATCCCTAGTCGTATGTCTCAAGGATAAATCCCTCCCCGACAGAGTCTTAAAAAAACAAAATCCCCAGTAGGACAATAGGTGCATTTGCATCACCCAATTCAAAAGTTGTCCAAGAGAATAACTCCCCCTATTAAGACTTTAGGTCCTCATAATTGACCTCAACCCTCAGAAATGGTTATCACAATCTTAGGTCCTTAGAATTGACTTCGACACTCATAAGTGGTCATCATAATCCTAGGTCCTTAGAAACGATCACCATAATCCTAGGTCCTCATAATTGACATCGACCTGCATAATCGGTCCCTATAACTTTAGGTCCTCAAAATTGACCTTGATCCTTAGAAATGGTCATCACAATCTTAGGTCCTCAGAGTTAAACTCGCCCCGCAGAATCGGTCCCCTCAACTTTAGGTCCTCAGAATTGACCTCAACCCTCAGAAATGACAATCACAATCCTAAGTCCTCATAATTGACCTCGATCCACAGAATCAGACCCTATAATTTTAGGTCCTCTAAATTGACCTCGACTGGAGAAACTCTCATCATAATCTTAGGTCCTCATAATTGACCTCAACTCACAAAATCAATCCCCTTAATTTTAGGTCCTCAAAATTGACTTCAACCTACAAAATCGATAGTTACAGCCTCAGGTCCCCAGAATTGACCTCGACACGTATAATCGATCCCCATAATTTTAGGTCCTTAGAATCAATCTCGACCCGTAGAATCAGTCCCTAGAAATTTAGGTCCTCAAAATTGACCTCGACCCCCTAATCTATCATCCCCGGCACAACCCTGGGTCCTCAGAATCGACCTCGACACTCTGAAATGGTCACCCTTGTATATTTGATCCGCATAATTGACCTTAAACACTCTCTCTCCCAAAGTCAATGTGGTGTCTATTCGATGATCTTCACTTGTTCCATGCTCACCCGTTGAGGAGCTCTATAGATACCACATTTTAGTACCCTCGTAGGCATCTCCTTAGGTCCCTAACACTTCCACTTTCATTATAAAAAACTTAGGTAATGATTTGGAGGTTACTGGCGTTCTCGGGATCCATTTGACTAACAATCAACATTTTCACCTGAGCGACAGCTCAATGAATTTTTAAAGGGCCCTGAATACCCTTTCTAACGGTCCGCCCCGTGTGCGAATCGTCCTTACGATTCAAATGAACGAACTACTTTCCCCCAAAAACTGATCTCGAGGCGACCGTGCACTCTCGGACTCCATTCAATTCATGTTCACTCTTCAGCTCGAATGAGACTGGATGAATCTTCTAAGGGATCTGAATTCCCTTTCTAATGGTCCACCCCTACGCAAATCAGCCCTATGGTATGGATGAATGACCCATTTTACTCCGAAGGGTCACCGAGCACATCCGAGCCCTATTTGACCAAAGTCAACTCTTCGAACAGAATAAATCTCTTTGGAAGATCGAAGGTCCCTTCGTAACCTTTCTAACGGTATGCCACGTGCACAAATTGGCCTTACAGTTCGGATGAACGATCCGTTTCTCTCTTTTCTAGAAGACAGATGGGCTCTTTAGATCCCCGTCTGACCACAGTTAGTTACTGAACCCAAGAGAGTCCCAATGTATTCTTAAAGGTCACTGAATACCCTTTCTAAAGGTTCATTCCGTGCACGATTCGGACTTATGAATTGCATTTTATGATCATTTTTTGAAAAAATCTGCTTGAGACTGCTGAATGGCAAATCCATTTCCCTGCCTATCGGTAATGGGACTGGGGTTGCCTGCCGATAGGCATGTTAAGAACAATGTCGATCGGCACCTCATTAACCATATACAAGGAGAGCATGAGATCATTTTGAAAGGCACCTCTAAAAAATCCCTCTCAGTGATCTCAACAACATTCTCTCGAAGTCATCTTGGCATTCATATTGAAACCTCTTCCCCACATTCCATTTCCATCCTTTCCTTAACCAATTTCGCAAATTCCCTTCCTCTCCTCCTACCACTTTCATCCACTTGCAAGATAAGCCCTTCAACACTCAAGATCAACTTCAAGGCTTCAAAGATGGTCAAAATTTCCACTCTCTCTTAAAACTCTCTTATTTTTGCATTAGTTACTTAATTCTTATTTTAACATTTCATTTTTATTAGATCGTACATATTAATATCCAACTATTTTAGTAGTAGTATTGCATATGTTATACTTTCTATTAAAAAAAACAAAACAAGAAAAATGGGTTTTGCTTGTAAATTTCGAAAGGGGATTTCTCACTCCATTTTCTCATACTAAAATATATCCTCCCCCCCCCCCCCCACACACACACATATAAGAAAAGTCCCTGGTTGGATTTATGGGATAAACCCAACCTCGTATGATATGCGAACTACGCGGGCTTTGATGGCTTTTTAGGCTACGTAGGCGTCTCGGGTAAAAACCGAGATTCGAGACCTCTCTTATTTTTGTTCTTATATTATTTTCATATCATATACTTGTGATTCATGCTTGCGTTTTTTCCATCCTACACCATCACCATTCTATAAACGATTGGTGACCCGACAAATGCCTGCATTATACTCTGATTACTATTTTGGGAACAATCCTAAAGATGACCTCACTTCACCTTTATTCATGATGCGAGTCGAGTAATTTCACTCTCCATTTACATTTACACGCACACACTTCATGGAGTTATTAAGGAGAAGAATAACACATGCTCATGAGACACCGAAAGGGCGGTATGGGTACTAACACCTTTTCATTTCATAACTTAGTCCCCAGACCCTTGAACTACTTGGTTTCGCAAGCATCAGTACGTTTTTTATGTCGTTATCTCGAGGAGCAACATTTTTTTGTTTATTTTGTTCAAAATAAGATGACGACTCTATCTCTACATATCACCCCGCATCGATGGCGGCCGAAAAGTCCCGAGGAAGGGTGTAACCCCACCCCACCCCCACGCGTGCTAATCGAGAGAGGAATGGCCACACAAATAAACTTGCCACAAAGGATATGATTGGTTTTAGAAACCAACCATTGGAGTCAACCTTCATAGTTAAGAGGTAAAATTACTTTTGAATTTGTCTACACGCGTTCATTTAGAGGTTTTTTTCAAGTATAAAAATAAATATTTTTCAAATTCAGATATCAAACTTGAGATTGAGGTGGTATTTAATTTTACCTCTTAAGTGTGAATTTGTACCATTCGGACTTAAAAAGGAACAAGTAGTGTGTGTTTTATTAAATGATTAAGAGGTTAATGCCTATATTTGGCTCTGATTGATTAAGAGGTAGAGTTACATCGGAACTCTAAATCTGAAATCTGAATAAGTCTAAATACTTTCATTCAAAGGTACATTTAGACATAAAAATAAATATATTTTTCAGATTTAGATTTCAAACTTCGAATTTCATATTCAGAAGAAAAACAAATGCAACCTGAGATTAAAAAACAAATGCAACATTAATTTACAAATTGTTTTGATTTGACAAACTCTCCCTCCATTTCGTGAAAAATAGTTTACTAATTCAAACAACAATAAGGGTTAAAATTGAATTTCTCCCAAATTTTGTAAGCTATAAGCTCAAATGTTATCCTAATAATAACACCTCCAACTTCTCCCCGCCCTCTCTCTCCACACCATGACAACAACCTTACACTTACCATGGCACCACCCCACACTCTCCTCAAAATTCCATAAACGTTTTTCGTCTCCAAAATACAATGTATTTAGGGTCCAAGCCTTTCGCAAACACTACACCTAATCTGTCGACTTGTCACGGTCATTAACCGTGACAAGTCCAACTTGTCAAGGTCAATGATCGCGACAAGTCTGGGGGTGACAACGTTTTTTGTCACGGACTTATCACGGTCATTGACCGTGACAAGTTTTGTCATGGTTTATGGCCGTGACAAACCCGTGACAATATTTAAATAATTGTCACAGTCAATGATCGTGACAATTCTGGGTAGAATTGAAAAAAAATTGCTGGGCAGTATGGCCATTGCCACTGCCCAACAGTATATTTGTACCTGTTATAGCAACATTGAACCTGTTCAAACATTATATATCCAAATAAAATATAGATAATGCAAATATATATTCAAAACAATATGCATCACGATATAATTCAAATGTTACAACTTAAAATAATTCAATTCAAATAATGTCACTACATGTCTGGGGTAACGTTAACTCTGAGGAGATGAGTAGGCCACACGATATACGAATTGACACACCCAACAATATACATCGTGCCGCATTGTTCGCACAACCACAATGGGGAGTTCTCCTTCCCGGGTATCACATGCGCGACGAGCACCTTGGACTCGATGTCTTGAAGCGAACGTCCATGAACTAGTGCACCCTGGATGGTACTCGGGTCCCTCAACCACCACCCTATCCGTTGGATATTAAATATGTCCATTATAATCATGCTCGACCAACGAAGTGTCGACATCGGTCGGTTGAAGGGAGCCAAATAGGGGAGTGGATCATCAAAGTCCGCATGTGTCGGCGATGAAGCAGCGAGGTCCACCTCCTCCTCCTCCTGCACCTCCTCTTCCAACACCCTCTCCTTCCCTTTCCCCTTACGTTTTCCTCCCAATGAACGCTTCACAAATGAGAACATATCTTGGACCGTCTCCTCTAAACAGGATAGCTTCGCGTCATGCGAGTCCACCGTTCGAGCCAACCCGGTGTTACTCGTCTCCAATCTGATGATCCTAGATTTGACCACCCGCGAGCTCACCCCCTTGTCCTCCCCCTGCGATTAGCGCCAAACACTTGGCTGAGTGCGTCTGTGGACAAAGATGCCTTGTCAGCGTCAGACTGCGACTCATGCACTTCCTTAAGCTTTGCCTGAAACGATAAAAAGCAGATGATTACTTAAATAAGTAAATAAAAACATTGCAATGTAATTAAAAAAAGTAAATTATCGGATTACTTACAATCGTGGATGCGACACTTAGGGACACCTCCTTATCCTTCCCCTTCTTCGTCCGAATAGTCACATAAGTATCGAGCCTATGTGGCATACCCCCAGGGCCACTCCCCGTCCCCTGAAATAAAATAATGCAAAATTAGTATCAACTCCGCAAAGTAAAATAATGCAGAATAACGTATTTCTGTAATTATAGTAAAATTAAATCTTACCATCATCCAATGCTCCACTTCGGCGTAAGACGTCCGGATGGAGTAGTGCACGTCCATCTTTTTCGCCCGATTTTCCCTCCTCGATTGGCAAGATGCCAATTGTCGCTCCCCAATCTCATTGTCAATGAACTTTTGCCATTGTGCCAATGAGATCGGCTCCTTTGACGGGACGGATTCACGCATTTGGATAACGGATCCTCGGGTCCTCCCAAAGTACCGGGTTCGCATATTTTTTCTTCCACGTCTTGTGTTGCTCCCTCAACTGCTCCAAAACGGAATCGCGTAGTTTTGGGTCCAAGCTCCAACAAATACAATGTTAGTTGCGAATAAATATAAATAAAAATTGAAATCGAAATCGAAATTGAAATTGAAATTGAAATTGAAATTGAAATTGAAATTGAAATTGAAATTGAAATTGAAATTGAAATATTCATATAAATATAAATATAAACACATTACCTATAGTGCCGCCCAAACATCTAACTTGAGCTCACTTGGCACCTCCCTCCAACTAGTGTACCCCAGGCCGATGATAGTCTTTACCAGCTCGAGGGATCTCGCTAATACCCCCGTCTTGTTCTCGACGGCCATCCCCATTTTGAGAGCCTAGGGGCCGAGGAGCCCTCCTCACCTCCGCTACCACCCAACCCAGACGACATCCTCATAATCAACATCATCATCCCCGCCTTAATAACAGAAGGAAATATTTTCTGTAAAAAAAATGTTGTTATTAGTATAAATTCAAATGAATTTGAAGAAGACATGCAAATATGTACAAGAAGACAACACACACACACGAACACTACACACACATTCCCCCCCCCCCCCCCTCCCAACACACACGAACACTACACGCACATTTCCCACCCCACCCACCCAACACACACACATGAACACTACACACACATCCTCCCCCCCCCCCCCAACACACACACACGAACACTACACACACATTCCCCCCCCCCCCCAACACACACACGAACACTACACACACATACATATACAGAGGAAAGAGACAAAGATAAAAAGAGTGAAAATGATGAAGTGAAAATTAATTAAAAGTATTAAAAATTGATTCATGAAGTATAAATTGGAATATTTATTACAAATTGAAAAATTGTCTCAAATTCGGGTTATCATAAAGAATGGATTGATATTCGGTAGGAGCAACCAAGTCATCCACACTACTATTCAGATGCTTTGGCGCATGTAGGACAATTGACCACGGCTCGTTGTTGATATACTCCGAGTAAAACACTTGGTTAACCTTTTGAAATGCACAAACAAACGGCTCATCGCTCACGTGATCATTGCTCTTCAACTTGGACAAGTCAACTATGATCAAATTGGTGCCGGGATCAACTTTACAAGCATTTTTATCCTCAACTCTTACCAAGTCACAGTAAAATACAACCTGCTTGAAGCTTATATAATCCAATTCAAATATATTTCGAATTACACCATAGTAAGTCATTTTAGCTTCAACGAGGTTTTTATCTTTTGCGTTCGCTCGAAAGAAAGTAAGAGCCTTGTATGAAATGCCAGAGTTCTATACATTTGTACTTTCGTCGTACACAATTGCGCTGAATATGTAACTGTTCAATCGATACTTTTTGTACTCTTGTTCCATGAACAAGGGTCCTGTGGCTAGACGAGCAAGCATTGATATCGCATCACCCGTCTTTAAGAGCTGAGAATACAGATAAATTAATTAGATTAGTTGTAAAGTTAGAGTGTAATGTAACGTTATATAATGGTCATTTTCACTATAATTACCTCTTGTGACAACCACAACCTAAATTCGCTGTCTGATTGTACCATTGTTTTTCGTCTTTTATTGGTCTCCCAAGCTTCATATTTTATGCATATTACAAAATTAATCATGTATAAAATAATCTAAAATATTCTAATATAATGTAAAACTTAAAATAAACTTACTTTTTCCATTTTTCATTAGCACCTCTGCGAAACGCATCCCCCGTTCTATTTGTCTCACCCATCCACTCTTTGTATTTCGGATATCCCATCACAGCTACCACAAATAATCACATATTAAAGGTAAGAAGCGTATATTCATGGATTATTATAAACAAAACTTAGATTTATAGTATGTTTCATTTAATTATGTCTTATTTATATTCGATTTTTAAATTTCAAATTCAAATTCAATTTATAATAGAAATTCATATTTCCTCCATCTCCTCTAAAGGGTGAGTACTCCTATCCCATTCAAGACAGCATATTTTTGTAATATACTTAACATCTCATGCACATTGTTACGATTTGAGAAAAATTCGGCAGCATATCCCCGTAGTTCTCCAAGTACACGACGTAGATTGGCAAGTGTGAGTGTTATTTCAATTGATCAATTGAAATAATAGTCACACTTGTCTATCTAGTATGTACCCAGAGAATATTAGGATACGACGGCAGAACTTCCTGCAAAAGTAACAACTTTATGCCACTAAGAATATTATTATACATAAATTATGCAGTCCCAAACTGTCCAAATGGGACAATTCGAGAGATCTCATTACAGGGGTAATGACTCTCGAACGGGCTAAGGGCTATTGAATGCATACGCATAAGAACCAGAAGGCTAGTATCTATGCGCACTATATGTAATTTAAAGTATTTTTCATTTAATTATCATACTATATATATATATTGTTCGTTATACAAATTAATTTTCAAAAAAAGTTGAAAAATTCCACCCCCATATGGACAATATTCCAGTGGTCACGCCAGTTATAAAATTAAGCAACCCAACATCGATCCACTATAATCCAACCGCAATAGAAACAACAAATGTGTATCCCATACTCCTTCCAATTCATCTACTCAATCAATTCATTTCATCAATTAAACTAACAATTAAAGTATACAATTATTAATTTACTAATTTACAATTAGGGGCAATCCTACTTTCATATGAAAGGGCATTAATTTACTAAAAAAAATAATAATCAATCAATTCGTTTACAAGGGGCACTACTTGAATATGAGGGGAAATATCTAATAAACCAATCAAAATTTAATAAAAAAAAATTAACAAGCCCCACCCCCGCGCCATTTCCCCTTGCCCCACTCCCACCCCCATACCCCATCCCCACACACGTACGCAGACCCACCCCCCGTCCCACCCCCCGCATCATTTCCCCTTCCGGTACATACGCACACACATGCACACTACACATACACACACACACGCAGCCCCACCCCCTGCCCCACCCCGCACCCCCAACCCTGCCCCCTCCCACCAGCCCTGCCCCACCCCCTTCCCCCACCACACACACACACACACAACCCCACCTCCACCACACACACACGCACATACACCCCTCCCCTCCCCACCCCCACCACATACGCGCACACACACATACACACGTATATACATACACACACACACGCACATATATACACACACACACACATATATACAAATGGAAGAGAGAGAGAGAGAGAGAGAGGGAGATCAACCTGACAGTAGAGAGAGAGAGAGAGAGAGAGAGAGAAAGTGGAGAGAAACAAAGCGGTGTGAAAAAAATGAAGGGAAAGGGTAAACTTGTCACGGTCCTTGACCGTGAAAATATTATAAGAATTTTCACGGTCAATGACCATGACAATACTTTGTCACAGCCTTATCACGGTCATTGACCGTGATAAAAAATGCGTGTTTTTTTATCACGATCAATGACCGTGACAATGCTGGCAGGCTAAAGGGTGCCAATTTGGCCTCTTTGGTGTAGTGAAAAGTGACCTCGATGGTTTCGTTGAAAAAATAACTTTTGGTGAGCTGTGGAGGGATCTATGGAAAGGGGATAATAATAGGTTTGAGCAGTTTGGGTATGAGTGCAAAACGACAACCGATAGGATTGATCGAAGGTACGATGTTTTTAGAGAAGTATATGAGGTGGCACGTGTGGATGGGGAAAAGGCTAAGGTCATTGAAAGTGAGTTTGAGGTTACACTAAAGTGGAGGAGTTTTGGTCTCGACTTTGGCAGAAATTTGCCTAGAGGAAGTTCTATTTTGGCTCATGTAGGTTTGACGAGGAGGGTCGTTGGTAAAATGTTTCAAGTCATTTCTGAAGGACCCGTGGGGAATTTATATGTATATTAAGAGTTAAAATGTATATATATATATGTATAGATATATATATATATATATATATATGCGCGCGTGTGTGTGTATGTGTGTGTGTGTGTGTGGTGTGTGTGGGGGGTGTGAGGTGTGTGGGGGTGTGTGCTCATAGTTTAAATCGTGATGAATTAGGAGTAGGGTTTTGATAAAGTTTGAGAGTTAATAAACTCTAGATTTAATGGACAATCTGACGCTTGGGGATCGAAATGATTCGGGTATGCTTGAGAGTATATGTTATCCTATATATATATATATATAAAGTGTTTGTATACCAGTCGGACTCATAGGGAATCTATCAGTCAGGGTTTTGATGAAACTGGTTGTGACTGTGTAC
Organism: Sambucus nigra; assembly: GCA_949130495.1. Lineage (NCBI taxonomy): Eukaryota > Viridiplantae > Streptophyta > Magnoliopsida > Dipsacales > Adoxaceae > Sambucus > Sambucus nigra. The sequence goes on from OX422224.1 coordinate 383,905,876, forward strand.
CACACTCATAAATGATGATGCAAGACTTAGTGCAGGTTGATATGTTTTATCACACGTTTTGTCGGTCGCCATTTCATGATATGAGATGCGATTGACCTGATCTATTGGGCGAATTTTATTATAGTCGATGATGTAAGATTGGATGGTGATATATTTATATCATACGTCCAGTCGGGCTACGCCTCGTGATGGGAGATGCGGGTGACCAGATCCATCATAAGAGTTTTGGTATGAGACTAACGGTGGTGTGATTGCATAGTGATCCCCCATTATTATATATGTGAATGTTTTTAAATCCGTTAGGCGAGGTACTCTTACGGGTTTGCCGATAGAAGTACGAGAAGGTCCTCTGAAGGTAGATGCCTTTGTGGGGTTATTATAACATTATATGTGTCGTTGATATTAATCCGACGATGTGCACTTTATCTTGAAGGCCATATGTGACATTATGTGTTTGATATGAGATTGTGTATATTTTATTATGTGGGTGATATGAGTGGGGGTTGGTATATGAAAATCGGCCTTAATACTAAAAGCCTTTTGTTTACTAGATTAATAACAAATAGTTATAAGTTGAGTAAACTCCGAACAAACTTTTTAGGAAAAACTCTTTTCGAAAAATACAAAATGTGTTGTAAAAGCTGTTTCTGAATGTATGGATTAAATTCGATAGTTGATTACCTTAAGTTTAATTTTTAATAAACATCTACTATCGTTACCATGCAGTCCCAATCACAATAATAATTCAGAACATTTAAAGAAATAAACACATGAATTTTAACGTGGTAAAACCCTTAAACAATGGAAACATCCACGGTGCCCTCTACGGTATAAAACAAAAATCCACTAGAATAAAAATCAAGTTACAATACTTAAGCAAACAACAAAGATCCTATCTTAAGGTCAGAATGTACCTACACGAGATTCTCCACTCCAAAGGTATTCTGAATTGGAACTTGACCCTTTCTTGTTGCTTCTTTGTCTTTTCCTTGATCTCCTTCTCTTTGAATTAAGATTCCAGCAACTCTTTCAAATATAAGATTCTAAAACATAACCACACTGTCTAAGTGTTCGTGTGAGATAGTATTTGTGATGTATTACTACATACAAACATGCAACTCACCCTCTCAAGATTTATACAAACTTTCCTAACAAATTACAAACGTTCTAAGATGAAAGTTTATTTCTGAAAATTGATTTCTCAAGCAAAGACTTCTTGATCTTTTATATAACCACAGATCTCAAGGATATCTTGCTCGAAAGACGGTTCAATATCTTATATAATTTATGGGTTTTGAAACTGTAAAACTCCAATTGAAGATCCAAACTAGACTATAAGTCTACTTTATCAAATCAGATTCAGACTTAACATGCAAGGACTGGTTCAATAAGTTTTGATATATAAAACTTATTTTTCAGATCTGAACGCTTTAAAATTTTAGCACGAGTTCGTTTGTGTTCCTGTTATTTTTGTACACCAGTATTTCATAAAGTATGAAATAAAAAATTGGAAACACAACTCACTATATCTGAAAATTATTTTTGAAACTAAAACTTTTTATTTCAAAAACTAGTTAAAACAGATTAGATCTAAGAAATCAGATCTAAAAAGAGAAACAAAAAATATACGTGAGATGTTCTCTTTTAGAAAGACTCAATTTCAACAATGAAACTTAAATCTTCCTTAGAGATGAATTCTGGGAGAATCAACGTATTTGAAGAGGTCTTCAAAAAGAAAAACACACAACTAACACAGAAACCCTAGGAGGGTCTAAGTCTCATAAGTTGGGTTTTCTAGTGTTTGAAACTATTTAGGTTTGGTGTTTTGATTTGGGAGGAGGGTTTGTACCACGAAGAAAACTTAGGGTTTTCTTCATCTAATCTCTCTCTCTTTCCTTTCCCTCTCTTCTCCCTTCTCTCTCTTCTCTCTACTCTCTCCTTTCTCTCAGAAATAACGAAGTGACAAAAGTTCCAAAATGCTGAGAATAAATCCCTTTGATACTAGGCGTAGAAGGACCGAGAACATCAACATCAATCCTACGGTTGGGATCAAGTCTAAATGGATTGACTTTGATCCAACGGTTTAACATAGGCGATGGGTTATAAGGTCACTGATTGGGTAAGGCTGGGATCACAAGGATTGAAAAGGATCACATGCAGTACGTTGATTAAAATAATCCAAGGGCTGAGATTGAATATGCATTATGTGAGTAGAAGAAAACACAAATCCAACCGTTATGTAATCAACAGATGTACGCACAGAATGAAAGCTGAGATGCGCATATGAAAATAATTATAAGGCACACCTCCAAGTCTCTAGCGCTTTCGTATTCTACCCAAGCAAACAATCAATGTATAAAATAAGTTTCTGAAATTCCATTTATACCACAACACTTTTAAAACCAATTTTTAATTAATTCAAAAATCATTTAAAAATTGTTTAAAATTATATAGAATGATTCGTTTGGAATTAAATTGATTTTAAAATGATTTCAAGTGTTGATAAACCATTAAATCACATAGGAAATATGTAGGATGCATTGCAAGTGTCCTATTTGTGGTTTTCAGGGTTTAGAATTTTCTTCCTTTTGAAGGTTCTCTTGGACTGAATTTCTTCATGAAGTATGTACCTTTGAGGAGATGGAGTTCTCAAATTATACTAACCTATTTTTTCTAGATATACAAACTAGTTGGAACTCCTATATATGCAGACTCAAGTGAGTCAATATATAGTGTGTTCTCAATCTCCCCCTTTGGATATTAGGGACAAAATTCCCTTGAGTATTTTGTACTCTTCGGTCAAAAATAAAAAGAAATTCTATGTATCCTATATAAAAATTCTAACTGACCTTTCCTATCCTAGAATCGAAAATAAGGTAAAAAAATACATTACTTAACTACATACAGACCAATACCCTACAAAGTATAAGCAAGATGTACAACGGGTCTGAAATGGCTGTGATACGATAAACACTAAATTTGGCATATTAGTTGAGTTATAATTAGATAGTAAGATTGCTAAGCAATACTCAAGATCTTCTCCCTCAATTTTTCTCAAATATACAAGGTGTAATGCCCCGAACCGAATTTAAAGGTTAATAAAGGATTAACCCAATCCAATTCGTACGCTAATAGTGGAGTGCAATGAAACATCCTAAGTAATGTTTCTAATACATTTTCATTAATATTTAACGTTACACATATTAGCATGCTAGTCCAATTTACAATCACTACGTGATATAACCCAAGGGAAATGCCCCCAAGGCCAAGTAAACGGAGTTACAAATTGTAAATGCAGATAGTTACTTACCTGTATAGCGCTCTCAAAGTACAGAATATCATACAACCTGCCGTAACAAAAGAAGGGATGTGAGTCGAATGCTCAGTGGGATCATATACAAATGCAGTATAGAAACGAGTGGCAGAAGAAGTACTCACACGCTACACTACATGCATGTGAAAATATGTATATGTCTACATATATACCTTTGAAAAATACATATGATAATGTATTTAATCATTTTCTTCCAAAAACATCATTTAATATCATTTAACTTCCCTTACATTACAAAACATTCATTTTCATTACCATGCTTAGGACTTGTACGTGTTTCCCATTAACCCACATAGTTTAAACAAATGGCATTTGTTTGGAAAACATTCCGCTTACTTTCAAAAGATTTACTATCCAATGTTCATTACCTCACGCCAGAGTTACTTAACCATTTCAGGACTTTCATTCAATACACACGCATGCCGTGTTTAGAAAAAATATTCGTTTCCTTTGTAAACGTCATGTAACACACGCTTGTGTTTACTTTAATTCAAATCTTCTTAGGTAGCTTAATTTCATTAAGTCACCTTATTAAACCATCCCATGTTGCCACATGAATTTTAAACATTTAATGCGTTATTCATGCATTAGTAAATCAATGAATTAGTGCCATTCATTTATGCCTCTTTCATGAACATTCGATTCATTACTCAGCATTATTTTTAGGATTTGCCAACAAACACTCACGAACTTTGTGGCCTCTCACCACCGGTCTCCGTCGCCATTTACTACTGTAGTTGGTTTGGGGTTTTTCACCCTAGGGACATCATAGCCCTGCTTAATTATTTAACCCGACATCATCCAATATCATTATCTTTCCAATGTGTTCAACATTTTCATGATTTGTACTTTAATTTGCATTCTTTTTGGGCCGAAGCCAAAGACTTGGACTTAACCGTTCATTTTCCCATTATATTTGAAAAATCACTACTTCTCTTTAAGTCCTTTATTTACACACATGTTGATATTATACCAAAAATAATTCACATTTTGGGACTTAATTCAATTTCACTGTACTTGTATAAAACATTCACTTACATTTTTATTTCATAAAAATGTTCCACTTTAGGTAAATTACCGATTCACCCCTTTTCTTCACCAAAATTTGCAACCTTATTCTTTTTCAAGTGTTATTCACAAAAACACCTTTTTAAGTTTGTTCTCGACACGTAGGCATTTTCCTCATTAAAACACTTGCTCACCTTCTCACTTTATCAAAATTACACATTTTGCGTTTTAGCCTCTTTAATATATAAAATCATGCCTTTCACATATTAAAGTCCCCGAACTTGATTTTGTGAATTTAACACTAAAACCCCGTTTTAACCAACATTTACACATTTAACACATTATAATTTCAAACTTGGTGCCACACACTTTTATCATGAGTAATTGCATAAAAACCCATACTTAGTCTTTTTATTTCAAACTTAGTCTCCTATATTCTCATTATTTATATTTTTACCCAAAGTTATCAAGAAGACTACACTTTTACATATTTACACTCTTAACCCCAAAACTTAGTTTAAAACAAACTACATAGTACACTTTATAAATGAAAGTTTATTTTTGCACCTTATAATGATTTATCAACATCAAAATCACTATATCAATCTAACAAAAAGGGTACACATGCGTCAAATGTTCTTTTATCAAAGAAATCATTTGTTCACCTTAAAACTTGAAATTAAAACATTTTACTCCATAAAATGTTTGTGATTTGGGGCTGAAATTTATCTATTTTAACAAACCCATTCAACCTCTTGTTGTAAGTACCCATTTTCATAGAAAATAGTAAGCATGACACTAATAAGTCTATTAGTACATTTAATCTTCATTTTATATACCCATCCTTACACAAAATACCAATAGTGTAACCAATAAACCCATGAATTGATTTTAACCATTTTCTTACACATTAACACCTAAATGGTGGAAAATACTATTCTAAAATTTTATAAAATTCAAAACCCATTTAAATCACTTCTTTGAAAACCCATTTGTTCAAGAAATCACAGAAACCCACCCAATGAACTCCATAGATGCAAATCAACACAAATCCTACATATATTAAATCTAATATATGTAAATAGCAATCTGAGGTTATGCTAAATAATAAACCTAAACCAAGGTTAAAGAATCCCACCTCTAATGCTTCCAAAATGGTGTAGATGTTGTAGAAGATGGAGGACCCCCCACCTTTAAAGGTGGCCTAAAGGGGGTCTCTAAAATCCAACCAAAGCTTGTCTCCAAGAGTTCATTCTCCATCTACAAGCTAGCTTTCTTCAACCTCCAAGAACCCTCTTCAAACTCCATTTTCAGAACACCCAACAACCTTCAAGAATTTCATCTTCTACCTTGTACCATATGTCTAATGTTTCTATATGGTGATGTATGGGGTTTGCAGGATTACTAATGGATGGTTCATCTCTGTAAATGGAGGTGTAATATGGTGATTTTGGCCTTATCATTTATGGCCAGAAAACATCCTCAAGAACTACAACTTAGAGAATGAAAGAGAGAGGGTGGCTGCAAGAATGGGGAGAGGGTTTTTCAACCCTAGCACACCCCCCACTAACGTTTATATACCACCAAGTGATGCCCTAGCCCGAAATCATCTTGGTATGGAGCACATAAGAAGTTTAAAAGTGGTAAAATCAAGGGACCATAATCAAACAGCGCATAAAATAAGGCAGATTGTCGAAAGACCTGATCGATCGATCGATCGATCCTCATTGTCGATCGATCGACCCCCTCTCAAAAACTCTTGTTTTTTCCAATTTGACCCCATAGACTTGTTATCCTTATTTTAGATACCTATAATTTATGGTCAAACCATTTTTACTCCCTATGATTATTTTTCTAAAAATCACGCAAGGTTGCACTTTACAGTGTCGTGTACCGACTAAATTTTCATTTATACTTCCTCACAACCGTAGGTCCTTCGTTTCTTAATTGAATCGCGTTGTACTCTAACAATATATTGATTTTGGCCATTTGAATCTAAATGTCCCTCCATGCCGCCCATGCAACGTCAATTTTTCCTTTTTTATTCACTTTGCGCAACTTGTCGTTTTATGTACAATTCTAGTTCAATCACTTATTTAATTGCTTCTCCAATTCCATTTCTGAATGAAATACTCCAATTATTATTTAACATCTATTTTCTAGGGCGGGGTATTACTCAAGGGGTATAAATCAGCAAAATGTAGAGATTAAGTGAGAGTTATCATGCCTATAGTTGTACGCAAATACTCAAAACGAATGTTATCTAATGGTTTTGTAAAGAGATCTGCGAGCTGTTTTTGAGTGTTCAGATTTTCAATAATGAGGTCTTTGGATTTGACAAGGTCACGGATAAAATGATGTTTAATCGTAATATGTTAAGTTCGTGAGTGCAAAACATGATTGAGCACAACAACTACCAGCTGCTATATATTCTGATTCAGCACTAGATAATGAAATGCAATTCTGTTTCTTACATGACCAACCAACAAGATTATTGCTTACGTAATAGCAAGCACCAGGAGTACTCTTACTGTCATCAGAACAACCGGCCCAATCGGCATTGGTGTATCCAATAATAGAACTTGTCGTATCATTTGCGTACCAAATACCAAATTTTAGAGTACCCTTAACATATTTAATAATCCTTTTTACACTTAGTAAGTGAGACTCTTTAGGGTTACTTTAATATCTAGCACAGATACACACGAAAAAAGATATATGTGACACCCCGTCTAATTAAATACCGAGTAGCTACTCCTTTATTCAAATTAATACAAAATGTCAAGTTGGTTCAGTTCATAGCATCACTATCGAAAATATTTTTAAACAATTACTAGCCACCTAATATTTAAAAAGTGAGTTGTCAATTTTAATTAAATTAGATTAACATGCAACAAATTAAATTATGAAATAATGATACCACGGTCACATCACAGTCACAATAGAATAATAATGGAATAAAATGAATCTGGAGGAACACTCCTCTGAATAAACCGAATACTGAATAAAACCAAATACAAAGTCTGAATCACTAATTATTTAAATTCAAAAGTAAAAATAGAACTGAGTAAATAAGATGTCTCTAAGAGAAAAGGCGACATGCCCTACAGATGAATAAATCTGAATGGAGTCAAAGTGGAAAGTGGAGGCGTCTACAATCGAGATCCTGTAACTTTCACAACAACTATAGCACGTCACTGAAATGGAACTCTTAAGCTTGGCGTCCCTGTGGCTGGGCAACTAAAAGGTTTTACAGAAATAGATTTGAAAGCAAACGGGTCAGAGCCCGATTGTGAAAACAATTTAAAATATAGCAAGTGATTTAATAACATTAACACAGTGAATATAAAATACATGATAGTGCGTGAACTCACACGAGTTCCTCACCCCTCATCTAATTTTGTACTCCTAACGTACCCGTACCCGTACCCGTTCTAGTTATACCACTATCTAACTAGTCCAATCCACAAACTGACCTTACTTTATAATATAAGGGTTAATACCAGACATTTCCAACTAAATTGTGAGTCTCCCGTTTTATTTCTCAGATTTATTTATAATAGTCAATATGCGATTCTCCCATTTTTAACTCAATTCACAATGTTACAAGTATTCACATTCATACTTTACTAAAAGTCCATTTCAATTACCAGTATATTAATCTCATCATAAATATACAATAACGGCACCCCTAGGATAAGCTGCGGTGCACACATACTCTGCTATCGGATTCCGGTACATCCCGTACATAAGGACCACGTGTTCCGAATCTCTCAGGAACCGTTTTAATAAACAATAATCACACATAATGGAGGCGAACATAGTTCACATACCCATGGGTCACGCACATACCTACGCTCCCATGGTCAGCTAACTTATTAACTCACCAATAAATCAATCACAAACCTATGTCCTTGAGGTACCAATCTAAATCCCCCCCGTAGGCACACAAAGATTAGATGGCCCTGATCGAAAGCCGACCTCCCGTGATAGCAAGTATGGTAGGTATGTTATACACATATAAGTCCATATACTAAGCATTCACACATCTTAAACATCTTTAATATTAATAGAGGTATATTTTACATCGCTATACCGTCATTCAATTTTTTTTTGTACATTTATAAGTCTCCGAATGATATACAATATAGACCGCCAACACTTCTCACGTCGTAGCTCCAAGTACTTAAAACCTAACTCATAAAGGTTACTAAGTCTTTTATATACTTCTCCAAATTTAATCATAATTATACTCCGGTCTCAAAAACATACCTACTGGTCTTCCTCAAGTCTAAGTGTTCATAAGTTCCCAACATTAATTCTCTAGGGACGAAATTATTAAAATTCAACCAAAAATAATACTCATAAATAAACCTATGTGAAGTTCGAAACAAAAATTGGCCGTAAAAGGTCATTCTGTCAACTCGTTAGATATCTCGTTCGAACGAGGTAGTTCGAATGAGTGTCATTCGAACGAACTTGTTAGAAGGGCTACTGGAATCTCGTTAGAAGCTCGTTCGAACGACCTGGGCTGGTCTTCTAACGAAATTTTCGAAAGTGCCTAGATTTCACCCATTTCGTTTTTCTCAACTTTTCTCCTCTCCAAAATCATCCCAAATTCATAGTAATCAGATTTTTAAGGTTCTTAATTTATTCTAAACCACCCTAGATCACTTCCTACCCTAGTTTTTGGGTCAATTCCTTCAAATCAACATGTAAAATCCATAAATCCCCAAATTTTGCCACAAACCCTAACAACATGAGCCCAAAATTTAATTGAACAAGAAAACTCCTTTTTCAATCCCTTTTTACGTTATCCAATGCTATGTCTTTGGCTACTAAATTCGTCCATAACCATTCTACATGCAATCCCTATCCAAAATTATGAATTCCACAACAATCCCATTGGGTTTTCATCAAAACTTTCAAGGTATATAAAGTTTCTACACTAAACATGGAGGAAATATTCATTGAAATTAATAACATCAAATCACTTGCCTTAAGTTTGTCCTTTAGATTTGTTGTTGGTGATTATAGGCTGATTCTCTCCTCTTTCTTGTCACAAATCCTCCCAGAATGGTGGTGATGGGTGATGGTTTTGGTTTGGAACCTCTTGTAACCTCTCTCCAACTTCTCTCAAAACCCCCGTAGCCCACTCTCTTGTCTTTTGCTGATAATGGCCTTAGTGGCCTCTCTAATAATATATAATTAAGCTCTAAAATTCGTGGGTTTTAATTCCTCAATTTTTAAAATCATCAAAATACCCTTCTGGGTTGCCGGTTTGGCCTAAAAATGTCCCGGAACCCAAATTAAACCCCCGGCTAGTGTTTTCTGACTATTTTGACCCTTCCGGACACATTGGCGCACTCAAAATGACCATTTGGTTGATAAAAAATATAAATTACTTTTTAATCTAATTAAACCCATTCCTGACGCGACTGACACGCGCGTCCCAACTTAATTTCCCAAATTGTCGTATTTCTGCCTCGCGACAATTTTAATATTTTCAATACTCGTATATTACCATATATTCTCAGTAATGTTTTATTTTAACATCAAAATCAAATACCAATTCACATCTCGCTAATATTTACCTCCGGATTAATTTCCAATTAATTCTCATTTAATTCAATTAATCCCTTAAATAAAAATCAATAAAATTACGGGGTATTACAATATATCAGGTCGAAACGCGGTAAGATATAGCAAACTCCCTATCATACTTCTATAAAGAGTGGGATATATATTTTTCCTATTATCATCATTTAATAGTTTAGTTGAAGAAGGATTAGCATTTTCAAAGCCGAATTTTTTAACTAAATCTGCAGCATACTTGGATTGAGAAATAAAGAGGGCCATCACTGCATTGTTTTACTTGTAAACCCAAAAAATATTTTAGTTCACCCATTAAAGACATCTAAAATTCGGTATGTATGATATCAGAAAAATTCTCTACTTGTTTAGGACAGGTGGAACCGAAAATAATATCATTCACATATACTTGAGCGATTAAGATATGTTGATTCTCCTTTATAAAAAACAAAGTTTGATCTTTTTCGCCGCGGACAAAATTATGAGACACTAAGAAAGTCGACAATCTCTCATACCAAGCTCTAGGAGCTTATTTCAAACCGTAGAGAGCTTTCTTAAGCTTAAAGACGTGGTCCCGGTGTACAGGATCAACCAATCCTTTGGGTTGTTCTACGTAAACTTCTTCAGTCAAAATTCAATTTAAAAATGCGGATTTAACATCCATTTGGAATAATTTGAACTACATATGACAAGAAATTGCTAGAAGGAGACAAATTGATTCTAGATGAGTAACGGGTGCAAAGGTTTTGTCAAAATTAATTCCCTCAATCTGAGAGTAACCTTGTACAACCAACCTAGCTTTATTTCTAATGACCTCCCCATTTTCATCAGTTTTGTTTTTAGAAATCTATCTTGTGCCAATAACCTTCGAATCTTTAGGTCTAGGAACCAGATTCCAAACATCGTGACTCTTAAATTGGATTAGATCTTTTTGCATAGAATTTATCCAAAATGAGTCATTAAGGGAATCATTAACATTTTTAGGTTCCTCAAGAGAAATAAAACAAGAATATTGTACCACTTGAGGAAGTTGGAATCTAGTTCAAACTGGTTCCGAAGGATTACCGATAATGGTTTCAATGGGATGATATTTAGAAACCCAGGTGGGTACAGAAGGATCCTCAGGTGGCAGTGAATCAGTATCATCATGAGGATCAGGGGATATAATAATATCGTCCTCAGCAAATGTTACTGGTTGACTGTCACTACTCCTAACGCTTGTGTCATCTACAATTACATTAATTGATTCCATAATAGTTTTGGTTTTGTAGTTAAAAACACACAAAGCCCTACTATTTTGGTAATAACCAAGAAAAATTCCCTTTTCTCCTCTGGTATCAAATTTTGAAAGATGCTCTCTGTCTTTGCAAATATAGCAGATACTACCGAAGGTTTTAAAGTATTTCAGATTAGGCTTTTTGTGGAACCATAATTCATATGATGTTTCTTTAGAATTTTTTCTGAGGTAGATACGATTAATAATGTGACACGCGGTTTGGACAGCTTCTACCCAAAAGTATCTAGGGAGATTCTTAGCATGTAACATAACCCTAGCCATTTCTTGTACAGTCCTATTCTTACATTCAACTATACCATTCTGTTGCAGGGTTTTGGGAGTGCTAAACTCATTATTATAACCATTAGCTACACAATACTCAGAAATTCCAGAGTCTTTAAACTCCCCACCTCTATCACTCCTAATTCGACACACTTGGGTATCCTTCTCATTCTCAATTTTTAAGAGGATTCTTAAGAATTCATTGAAGGTTTTTTATATATGCTTCATAAAAGCTACCCATGTATATCTCGTATAGTCATCCACTATAACTATGATGTAAGAGTTTCCACATAAACTAATAGTTTTAGAGGGACTCATGAGGTCCATGTGGATAAGTTCTAGGGGTTAGTGGTAAGGATATCATTAACCTTCTTGTGTGGGGATTTACTTATTTTTCCTTCTTGACAAGGTCCACATACAGGATAAAAAGAATTTTTAATTTTTGGTAAGCCTCTAACTATTTCTTAGTAACTCAATCTTCTAAGGTTATCATAATTTATGTGTCCCAATCTATTGTGCCATAGATCAGAATCCTCTAATCTGGCAACATTACAAGATTCAGAATTAGGAATTACTGTGTAACAATTTTTTGAGGTTCTATTTCCTGTCAAAATACAATTACCCTTTTCATCAATAATTTTCCAATCATTTTTACAAAAGGTAACTTAGTGATTGGAGTCACAAAATTGTGATATACTTAAGAGATTGTCTTTAAGGCCTTTAACTAATAAAACATCATTCAGTTTAGGAAGCCCTTACTCACTCAATGTTCCCTTACCAATGATCTGAGATGAAACACCATCTCCAAACATGACATTACCTTAAAGGAAGTCTGTCTTGTTTTTTAATTTCATTTCATCCCCGGTCATATGTTTAGAACATCCAGAGTCTAAATACCATCCAGTTGAAGTGATTTGTGCCTTTAAAGCAGAAATGACAATGTTGCACTTGAGCTGGGGTAGTAAATCATCTTTTCTAATCCAAATAGGCTTAGTTTTCAAATTTTTGTTGCCTTTTGACTTTGAAAATATTTTAGGGGTCTTTCTAAATGATTTCTTCTTAGTCTTGGACCATCCATTTTTCTTTTTAGAGTTAGAGTTATTTGTGTCCTGTCTAGGAAGTATATAAGTATTTCTGGATTTCCTATAATAGTTAAAGTTCTGGTAGGAAGGAGTGTATGTCCTTTTCTGGAAACATTCATCAGAGTATGTCCAAAAATATCGCAGTAGGAACAGTACTAATGTAAATATGACTTGACTTTCTTACTAAAGTATTTGTAAATTGGCTTGGATCTATTAGGTACAGTAGTCCAGTCAATATTGGGTTTCGGTTTCTGTCCTTGGTCTCTGGCAAAAGGACAAACATATTTGGTTTGATAGTTTGTTTTCAACTGTTGATTGTACTGATTATGTGTTGATTGAGAGAAATTGAGATTAAATTCACCTTTTTTATCATTTGGAGAAGTTTGGCCTTGTTTTACAAAAGCAACATTTCCAGGAGAAACTTTGGTCTTACTTGTGTGCACTATTTCTCCAAAACCCAGGCCAGACTTATCTTCAGATACAAATTTACTTCTAGTAATAATTTTTTCATAATATTTGTCTGTGTTTCAAAATGTTGACATTTTTTAAAAACATTTGAAACCTTTTTCTTTGACTCTTCTAGTTCAATAAGGGTTGCCTTATATTTCTGTTCAAATTCATGGTTCTTTAAAATCAAAGAATTTATTCTCAAGTTATAATTCTCAATCTCAGTCTCATGAGCAACACATTGGGCAGTATAATCTTCAGTGTTCTTCCTAATGGTTTGGTTAAGCAAATCGATACGCTCACTTAAGGTTTTTATCATTTTTTCTAAGCGAGCACTCTTCTTTACCATTTTAGTGTATAATTCATGTAAATCAGGCCGGTCATCATCAGACTCACTATGTGCATCGTGTGAATTATCCCTTATGATTTGGTTATGTTCTTTACTCGCGCACACATTCAATTCGTCATCAACATTCTCACTTTGACTCACACAAATTCTTTCAGCAGTAATAGGAACAAAATTATCATCAATATCATTAACAACATCAACAGGCATAATAGGTTCATGAACAAGCAAGCATGCATCATCATTATATATTATTTTAGCAAAGAAAGACATGCATTTCTCATTCATTTGGGTTGACTCAGTTTCATCCTCATCAGAATCACTAGAGTTGTCCTATGTTTTATGCATACTGGCCTTATTATTGTTATTAAAACTAGCTGGACATTTACTAGCATAGTGATCAAGTTTACCACAACGGTGACACTTGACATATTGTATGTCAGTTTTAGGTCTATTGATGTCATAATTACTCTTATTGTCATAAGTGTGTTTGGTATTGTCTCTGTCATGAGGTCTGTGAGATTGATTACCTTGATAATTTGATTTGCCTTGTTTAGAGGCTACAACATTTCTGAATTTTAAAATCTTTTTGAAATGCTTACTCATAAGAGCTATTTTATTATCAAGATTTTCTAAATCACAGTTTTCAAGACAGTCAGTGTTAAGGTCTATAGAGTTCAATTTAGGCACTAGTAATTTAGATGAAAACACAACATTAGAACTAGAGGCTCTACTGGTCTGTCTGGTCAATTATTTTTTGAAGTCCAGTTCTAATTCTACAGTCCTCAGTTTACTACTAAGTAATTCAGGAGTCATATTAGGGTCATTAATTTCCTCAATAGCATATCTCTTGTTGTCAAATTTAGATGGCAATGACCTAAGAATCTTTGACACAATTTCCTTTCTAATGTAGGTATACCATTTGCATGAAGTTTTATAAAAATATCAGTTAACCTTATGTAAAAAATGTCAAAGGATTCATTGTCATTCATAATCAGGGTATTATATTGCTGAATAAGCATTTGGGTTTTTCTAGCTTTGACACGTTCATCACCCTCGTGAGCAATAACTAAAGTGTCCCGTGCCTCTTTAGAAGTATAACAAATGGATATTCTTTTGAATTCATGTTCATTAATGGACATAAAGATGGAATTCTTTCCTTTGTTATTATCAAGAGAAGCTTTTTTCTCTTCCCTAATAAATTCACCGAGAAGTTTCTTAATCCTTGTTGGATCAATGGTAGAGGTAGGTTTAGTAGGATGTTCAAACTCTATTTCAATCATTTCCCATACTTCATTACATAGGGTTCCTTGAATGAAAGCAGTCATTCGCACTTTTCAGTACGAAAAATTGTTTCCATAAAAAAGTAGTGGTCTGGATAGGTTACCTAACTTCTCAAATTTTTCTTCCATACTCAGAGATTTTCAGAAATAAGTTTTGAAAATAATTTCTCAAGTTTCAGGATCACAAAAGGTGTTCCTGCTCTGATACCAGTTGAAAAATGACCTTAATACTGGAAGCCTTTTGTTTACTAGATTAATAACAAATAGTTATAAGTTGAGTAAACTTCGAACAAACTTTCTGGGCAAAACTCTTTTCGAAAAACACAAGATGTGTTATAAAAGCTTTTTCTGAATGTATGGATTAAATTCGATAGTTAATTACCTTAAGTTTGATTTTTAATAAACATCTACTATCGTTACCATGCAATCACAATCACAATAACAATTAAGAACATTCAAAGAAATAAACACAGGAATTTTAATGTGGTAAAACCTTTAAACAAGGGAAACATCCACGGTTCCCTCTATGGCACAAAACAAAAATCCACTAGAAATAAAATCAAGGTACAACACTTAATCAAACCACAAAGATCCTATCCTAAGTTCAGAATGTACCTACACGAGATTCTCTACTCCAAAGGTATTCTGAATTGGAACTTGACCCTTTCTTCCTGCTTCTTTGTCCTTTCCTTGATCTCATTCTCTTTGAATTAAGATTCCAGCAACTCTTTCAAATACAAGATTCTAAAACAGAACCATAGTGTCTAAGTGTTCGTGCGAGATAGTGTTTGTGATGTGTTACTATATGCAAACATACAACTCACCCTCTCAAGATCTACACAAACTTTCCTAACAAATTACATACGTTCTAAGATGAACGTTTATTTATGAATCTTGATTTCTCAAGCAAAGACTTCTTAATCTTTTATATAACCACAAATCTCAAGGATACCTTGCTCAGAAGACAGTTCAAGGTCTTATACAATTTATGGGTTTTGAAAATATTTTTAAAATTATAAACCTCCAATTGCAGATCCAAACTAGACTAGAAGTCTACTTTATCAAATCAGATTCAGACTTAACATGCAAGAACTGGTTAAACAAGTTTTGATATATGTTGATGTAAAAAACTAGATTATATCTAATTAATTAATCACAGAAAAAAATGAATAAACACGACAAAGGGTTTTTAAAGTGGTAAATTGCTGACTGTTTGTACGTCCACTATTTTGTAGTGCGGACTATTTGCCTTGAATCTCGATAATAGCTTTACCAAAAGATCCAAAGTCCTCTTCTTATGAGGAGGTTATAATGTATTTATATCCTTGAGGCTGTATATATGAAAGGATAATGCGCTGTTATCTAGTAGACATATACATCTGTACGATAATAATGCGCATTTAATGCGTAGTTGTCTTTTGACTCTCTTGATTTGGATGCTCTGCACGCTAAGTAGCTCGGACCGCTTAAGTTGCTCGTATGCTTAAGTTTCTCGGAACGCCTGAGTAGCTCGGTAACAGTATGTTGTTCGTTAGAAGTATTTGTATGTGCCACGTAGGTTGACACGTGTCTTCAAGTGATTGGTCCATGTCAGCAGACTAAATTTGGTATCAACAGAAGCCCCCAATGTTTTACAGTTGAGGTTGAAAGAGAGTGTGGAATATTTTGCTTGAAAACTGCTTGGATTACTGGTCTTCATGAATTTTAGGAAGGTTTTCCTTGTATATAATTCCTTTTTGAGGGCATAATATCAAGCTTCATAAATATTTTGAATTTTCACGATCACTTCGATATTTGTGCCATTTTCTTCTTTTAGCCGTCGAAAATGCAAACGTCTTTCCTTGTAATCATTGCTTTTCTCTATTCCCGAGGTAAAGTATTTAAGTGAGACGGAAATCCTATCGTCTTTCACTTTTCAAATATGTATCTTTGAACTCTTCATTTTCTCTCTATCTTGTGCCTTCGTTCTTTCCATCGTTCATTGTCAACTGATTTTTCTTTTGTAAGATTTTCTTCTCTCTTCTTTATTTAATTTATTCGCCATGATTTATCTTGTTGAATCGTTGAATAAATTTCGGTATGAGTTAAGGGTGCAACCGGTACGGGTTTTTACTGTACCGTACCGTTTTGGACAGAGAAAAAATGGTTTTGGTTTCATATTATGAAATACCGAAAACCGATTATACCGAAATAAAAAATATCGTAAAAAATTTGGTTGGTTTTGGGTTTTAGATATAAAAAACCGATTTACCGAATTTACCGTACTGACTTATCGTACCGAATTTATCGTACCAAAATTACTGAATTTATCGTACCGAAATACCGTACCAAACTTACCGCATATTACCATATGAATTACCAAATAAAAATTGTATTTAAAAAAATTTATATATCCAACCTAACCCAATTATCAAGACCCTTTATTTTTTCCAACTAATCTCCACCATTCATTTCCCTACTATAAATACCAATAAACCCTAAACTTATGCCCAAAAATCAACCGCTCACATAGATGGATACAACACAACAACAAACCAGAAATCTCTCTCTACAAATCACAAGGTAATTTCCTATTTTTCTTGGACCTATCTCTGTTTTTTCCTCACGTTTTTGACACAAATCATCACTACAATCATCCCCAGTTGCGTCGTCCTTATGTTACACACACTTGCTGCATTTTTTCGCTTATGTTACACACAATTGTTGGTGCGTCGACTCGTCCCTGTTACGTCGTCCCTGTTGCATCGTCTCACACACCTATCGAGAGCAAAATATTTATTTTTCAAGCCAAAACAAATATAACTTCATCCCCGCTGCGTCGACTCGTCCCGGTGGCCTTTTTTCCTTATGTTCCTTATGTTAGTTAACTGCTAAAACCTTCAACGTTTTTTCCTTATGTTCCTTGGGTGATGCACGGACACTGTTTGAGGAAATGTCCCAAAGAAATATTTCTACTTGGAACACTATGTTTGAAGGTTATATGAAATCAGGTGACAAGGAACAAACATTGGGTTTGTTTAATTTAAGTTATGCTTTCATATTTGTAACTAATTTAAGTTCCATAACCTTTTCAGATTTGAAATTAGCTTTTGATGCATAAACCAGAATCATATTATGGAAATACCGGATTTACCGAATGCATAAACCGATATGAAATTCTGGTATTTACCGGGAAAAAAACCGAATTGAAACTGAAATTACCAAAACCGAAAATAACCGAAGAAACGGTCGGTTTGGTTTTGGTTTTTGTTTTGATGTACCGGTCGGTAAATTGGTACGGTACAGTTTTACAATTTAGATTGTGGTTATGGTATTGGTAAGGGGTCGTTACCGACCATACCGTACCGGTTGCACCCCTAGTCTGAGTTTTCAATCCCTTCTTGGGTCATTTTGGAAGAACTTTCTTGTCCTTTTGATTTATTTTCCTTGGCGGAGGGACATTGGTTCCCAAGTCTTTTTGTAGCCGAATGTGGCTTTTCTTTCCCGCCAAATCCCCTGTGTTTGGAGTTTTGCCAATATTTCGATATTGTACCTGCAAGAGTAGCTCCAAATACATGGAGGGTAGTTAATGGCGTACATAGGTTGAACCAACTTCATGGAACCATTTGGGGATTCCAGAAATTATGTATTGCTATAGATGGGTTATCAGTGATAATACTTTCTATTTAAAAACTAGGTTTTTGAATAGAGCTTTAGTTTTTAATCTTCCTGATGCCAATAGGGATTATTTTGATCATGGGGTTGTGATGAAAAATTGGCAACACCCTCCATTAAATGGAGATGACGTGTAACAAGGTCCCAGGTGTCCGCTTTATGGCAATGAGATAGGTTATTTTTATTTTTGAAATCTTATTTTCTTTGTAATTGATGAAATGCATCACTGACATTAATTTTGTTTGTTACAGTTGACAGTAAAAGGAAACCTCTAAAAGAAACCGATGTTAATATAAAACATTTAAAATTTATTTGGGGCTTACATCAATCTGTTGCTGGGGAGCACATTAGATCTGCTTCTTATTTGTTGCAATACAGAAACTACACTTCATCTTTCATTGCTCGTCCTGTTGTGTTTGATCTTGATCAGACACCGAGCTCCGAAACCAGTGCGAAAGGATCTTCTTCCGACTTAAGCATTCCTATTACTAATCTGATGAAGAAGAGGAAAGCTCCTGCCTTTTTTGACAAGTCTGCTTTTTCCACTGAAGAGGCAAAGAAGAATAAACAAGATGTCCCAGATGAAGGGATAAAGAATATAGATGTACCCCCTTCTACTACTGCTAAGGAAGCTGGCAAAAATCCCCCTGTTCCTCCAAAAGAGACAGCACCTTCGAGTGAGACTGTTGACATCTCACCAATAGATACAACACCTTTAATTGAAAGTGCTCCTGCTCCTCTGAGGAGATTAAAAAGAAGTTATACTGAGAGACCCTATCTCTCAACCTTCAAATGTTGAAGGTAATGTTCCAGCTCTTACTCCTCCGAGCTCTGCTATGGGCTTGATCAAGTCTTGGACTGTCTTAGAATTCCAAGGTCTTGAAGACACCTATTCTCATGAGAGACTTACTACTTTGGTTGCTCAACACATTACGCCAGTAAGTACCGTTAGCCTAGTTCTTTTATCTTCTAGTACTATGTTCATATATTGACTCAAAATTCTCCCTTTTTTCAACTCGTGACGTGTTTTAATAGTATTTTAAAAAAAGATGAAGCCATCAGGGCTTCCACCTCCTCGGGTGGGGTAGAAGAAGCTTTTGCTCGATTAACTCAGTCTTTAAAGGAATCTCATCATAAGTACGAGGAAGATAAAGATGCTTAGGAGAAGCAATTCAAGTTTGTTGAACTAAATAGAGATCAAGTTGTAGCTGCCTCCAAAGAGTTGGAGAGGAAATTAAAGGATGTTGAACAAAGCAACAAGGAGCTTGAGGTCAAGCTTAAATCTGCTGAGGAAAATGTTGTTAGGTTTCAAGATGTTGAGCGACATAAGACAGAGGTGGAAGAAAAACTAAAGTCTGCCGAAGAGCTCCTTAGGGAAATGACCTCATCGGAGAGAGCAAAAAGGAAAATTACTGTTAAAAAATCTTTCAGTGTTGGTTGGGACAAGGGTTGGAATAAGCTCTTAGTTGTTATGTCTTCTCAAATGGAGTATGCCAGTGTTAAATATTTTAGGGATGGATGGGTAGCAGCCTTGAAGAAATTGAAGGTTGCTGAAAATTCTGAGTTGTTCCAGGAGCATACTCGTGGCCCTCCTCCTTCTCCTGGAAAAGAAGAAGAAGATGAAGTTGCTTCAGATGAGTCTTCCATGATGATAGGAGAGCAGGTCCCTGTTGTTGCTGTTGTCCAACCCTCCGAGCAAGTCCAATAAGCTAGCACATCTGTCGAACAACTTCCCTTGCTCTCCGAGCAACCAACCCCTTCATCCAAACCGTCCGAAGAAGTCATAGGAAATAAGGAGAAGGTGTAGAGTTGTTCGAGTCTTTTTATTTCTTTATTTTCTTGGATGTAACCCTGAACTGTGTTTTCTTTTATCGTAATGAATAAAAATGAATTTTCGTTGTTCGTCTGGAATTTCTCTCTTACTTGCTCTGCTCGCATCATTGTTGATTTTATTTTTCATTTTCTCTTTGCTAGTTTATGGCCAGGATGAAACTTTTATCAGCTAATGATATAGAGTTGATGAAGAAGTTCAATGACTATTTCAAAGCTGGTCATGCAGACTTTACTGAGGTCCAGATAATTGACATCATCGGATCAGGTGCTTCTAAATGAGCAGTTGATGCTTACCAGTACTTGAAGTGCCTACTTGATCGTGTTGTAGCCAACAACGTGGCTTATTACGAAATGATTAAAGATCTTCAAGGAACGATCGAGGAAATTCAATAGCAGTACAAGGAATCCACTACACTTTTGCATCAAGGTTATGAGAAAAAGTACCTGCAATTGAGTGATGACAAGGGATATGACAAATACATTTCAGATCATAAGAAAAAGGAAAGTGTGTTAAAGCTTGAGATTGAAGAGCACAGACATATTGCCAAGTTGCTGGAGCAAGAAAATATCGCTTTGCAAGAGGAAGTCAAACAACTCAAATCTGCTGCCTCTTCTTCTTCGGGAGCCTTGATCCCCATTAATGATGATGGTTTTTCCTTTTAAGAAGTAGAAAATGCTAACTTATGGGATGAGTTAAAAACTTTAAAATGAGCAGGATCTTCCACACGTGCTCGTGGCAGAGCAAGATCTTCTTCTAGTGGACGAGCAAGGGCTGGTCGGGTTACTATTGATGAAACGAGAACTCAATTGGACTTAGAGAATCAAGTCGTCCAATTGATGGCGAAGAACCAAGCCTTGGCAGAAATGTCTAAGAAGATTCTGAATTTCACCGACCAACTCTCCACCCAGAGTTCTGCTGTGGAAAGTAAATAAATTCTTATAAACAAGCTCCACGAGCAACTTGAGAGATTAACTTATCAATTTCACAAATAGCCCCGGGAATTTTGGATGGCTGGGTATAATGAAGCTCTATATCATCTTGATGCTCGTTTGCATCAATCGAACAACGAAGGATATAAGCAGGGGTGGTTGAATGCCTTATGTGTCCTGAAGCTGGAGCAAGGTCATTTCCTGTGGGATTATTATGAACCTGGAATTCTTGATTTACCTATGCCTCCCTTCAAACTTGACCTTAATTGGATTCCAGCCCGTGCTATTCCTCGAATTTTGATCTCCAAGTATCTCGGTGATTATAGTCTTCATTCAAACTTTGAGATATCTCGTCTAGAGCACTTGCTTGATCGACCATCCATAATGAATGTCAGAATGCTGCGAGATATAAACTTTATAAA
The DNA here is from genome assembly GCA_949130495.1 of Sambucus nigra. Taxonomy (NCBI): domain Eukaryota; kingdom Viridiplantae; phylum Streptophyta; class Magnoliopsida; order Dipsacales; family Adoxaceae; genus Sambucus; species Sambucus nigra. Next base: position 383,927,365 of record OX422224.1, read on the forward strand.
CTCCCCTTATGCATTAGATAATCCTCCAGCTGGGGAAGAACCTGTTTCAAAAGCGAAGGGAAAGAAACCCATAGAATAGGACATTTGTAATGGATCAAATTTCATATCTTATGTAATCTGCTTTGCTTTAATAAAGAAAGATTTAGTCTTTTGCCATTTCATTTCCTTCGAAATAATTTGTAGATAATGTCCTTGTTATTCGTTGATATATATATATATCTTGTTTTGTTTTTAGATAATGGAACTTGTCCCATTTGTTGTTTGATTATAGTGACTTGTCACTCTTTGGGCCTAAGCAATAAAATGGTTTTCATCCCATGCTCCTGCTTAGTTGTAGTAATCTCGTCTGGATTACCTTGTTGCCTAGACAGTGGATGCTCCGGGAGGTCATCCATCTTTTTGCCCAGTTTGGTACCAACCAATCGAAGTTGATGGTTATTGAGTTACCAACCAATCGGAGTTGGTGATTAATGAGTTACCGACCAACCGGAGTTGGTGGTTAATGAGTTGTCGACCAATCGGAGTTGGTGGTCAATAAGTTGCCGACCAACCGGAGTTGGTGGTCAATGAATTACCGACCAACCGGAGTTGGTGGTTAATGAGTTGTCGACCAACAGGAGTTGGTGGTTCATGAATTACCGACCAACCGAAGTTGGTGGTTGATGCTCTGAATGTGTATAACGTGTGGTGTGTAGCACTAATATTCCGAAAAAATTTCAACAAAGGAGGAAATATGGGAGAAACATCCTTTTATTCATTTTGAAAGAACTGTGTTACATGTGGAATTTCATTACTGATAGTACTTGCGCAGATGCTCTGCATTCCATGCGTTCTTGAATTCTTCTCCCTCCAAGATTTCAATTTTGTATGTCCCGGGACGAACAACTTCAGTTACTCTGTAAGGTCCATGCCAGTTGGCTTCCAGTTTGTTATGCTTTTGGATCACTTTCTTCAGCACATAATCCCCTTCTTTTAAATCGCACAGCTTCACCCTTTTGTTGTAGAACAAGGTTGTTCGTTGTTGGTATGCAGCATTCCTGATTGTTGCTTCTTCCCAAACTTCTTCGAGCATATCCAGATCTAAATGCCATATCAAATCGCTTATAGGAGAATTAAAATTAAGCACCCTATGTGTAGGTAAACCTGATTCAATAGGTATGACAACCTCACTCCCAAATGTAAACATGTATGGAGACTCCCCAGTTATTGTTCGTGGTGTAGTGAGATAAGCCCACAACACAGAGTGTAGCTCGTTGATCCAATTTCCCTTTGCATCATCCAACCGTTTTTTCAAACCATTCACTAGGGTTTTGTTCGTCACTTCAATTTTCTCATTACTCTAGGGATGGCCTGGCGCGGAGTGGATTTTTAGTACATTGGATTGATGACAATATGCAGCGAATTCCTTGTTGTCAAACTGGGTTCCATGGTCAGTAATAAATGTGTGTGGGAGACCATATCTGCAAATAATACTCTTCTAAATAAACTGATAGACCTTGTCATATGTCATATCAATGAGAGGTTCAGCTTCCACCCATTTAGTAAAATAATCCACAGCAACCACGAGGTATTTGAATCTTCCTTTGGTCGTTGGAAGTGGCCCTACCAAGTCTATTCCCCACATGGTAAATGGCCAAGGGGACATAATGGGTGTTAACAATGCCTGGGGAGGTCTTCGGATGGAAGAGAAACGTTGGCATTTATCGCACTTCTTAGCATAAGCAGCGAAATCAACTCTCATTGTTGGCCAATAATACCCCGGTGTCGTTATCCTCTGCAAAAGCGTCCGACCTGCTACATGGGCCCCATAGGACCCTGCATGAACTTCTTCAATCAATTCCTTTACTTTTGAGGGATGGACACATCTTTGTAGTCCTGCTATAACTCCTCATCTATACAAAATGCCACTGGTTAATACGTAGCGAGCAACTTTAAACTTCAGTTTCTTGGCTACGAGTTTATCATGTGGCACAATCCCTTCTTCGATATAGGCCCTGATGGGATCCATCCAGGATGGTCCCAAGTCAAGGGCAATGAAGTTCATCATCAAGTCCTCGTCTACACTCCGATCTATCAGGATTTCTATTGGGATTATTCTTCGTAGCTCGGTGCGTGTTGCTGATGCCAGCCGAGCTAGGGCGTCGGCTCTTGCATTCTCCAATCTCGGTAATCTGATCAACTGAACTGTAGTAAAATTTGATACAACCTCCATTGCTTTTGCATGATACTTGAACATTAATTCTCCCTTTGCTGCATACACCTCGAGAATTTGATTTACGATTAACTGTGAATCATTGAATACAACGATCTGCTCTGCCTTCATAGTTTTGGCTAGACTTAGACCCACGATCATAACTTCATATTCAGCCTCATTATTAGAAGCCTTAAATTGAAAACGTAGAGCATACTCCATATCAATTTCATCAGGACTGTTTAAAATAATTCCTGCTCCACTGCCAGTGGCACATGAAGAACCATCCATATACAGATTCTACACAGGTACGTCATTATCAAACTCTTGATCACACATAGTTCCTCGATGGAATATTTGATGTTTCCTTTTATCTTCCCTCGATATTTCTCGCTGATTGTTGATTATTTTCTCTTGATCGTCCACGAATGGAAGTTGGTCGGGTGATGATTTCGTAACATCCACGGGTTGGTCTGTATTAAACTCATGCTCTTCGGAGGTATCAGAGTGAGTAAACTCTGTGATAAAATTCGCTACTGTCTGCCCCTTGAGCGACGATCTAAGCTCATAAACTATGTCATATTCACCAAGTTCTATTTCCCAGTACATCAATCTTCCCGATTTCTTCGATTTATGCAAAGCTTGTCTTAATGGCGTATCAGTATACACCACTATAGTATGGGCTTGGAAGTATGGCCTCATCTTTCTGCTCGCTTCGATTAGTGCCAGTGCCAACTTCTCCAACCTTAGATATCGAATCTCTGCTCCTCGGAAAGCCTTGCTGGTGTAATAAACCAGTTTTTATTCTCCGTCCTCCACTCTTATCAACGCCGAGCTGACTGCATTTTCTGAAACTGCCAGATACAAGTATAGTCTTTCTCCCATCACTGGTCTAGATAACAATGGAGATGTCCCCATATATTTCTTCAACTCTTGAAAGGTCTTCTCGCATTCATTATTCCACTCAAAAGTTTTTCGGAGTGTTTGGAAGAATGGGAGGCATCTGTCTGTTGCTCGTGACATAAACCTGTTAAGTGCTGCAACTCGCCCTGTGAGACTTTGCACTTCCTTCTTCGTAGTTAGAGATCGTAGTTCCAATAGGACCTTGATCTTTATAAGGTTCGCCTCAATACCTTATTGGTTAACAATATATCCGAGAAACATACCTTCTCGCACCCCAAATATGCATTTGATGGGATTCAACTTCATTTGATATTTCTCTAGTTGATCAAAGGTCTGACCTAGGTTAACTATATGATTAGCAGCTTTCTTGCTCTTTGTCAACATATCTTCGACATAAACCTCCATGTTATGACTGATTTACTCTGCGAACACCTTATTCATCAGCCGCTGATATGTTGCACCTGCATTTTTAAGTCCGAAAGGCATAACATTATAGCAATAAGTTCCCCTTGGGGTGATAAAATAGGTACTTTCCCTGTCCTCAGGCTTCATTTTAATCAGGTTGTAACCAAAGTAAGCATCCATGAAACTCAACAATTCATGCCCCGAGGTAGCATCAACCAGTTGATTGATTCGAGGCAAAGGAAAATGATCCTTTGGGCAGGCTTTATTAAGATCAGTGAAGTCCACACACATCCTCCACTTATTGTTTTTCTTTTTCACCATTACCACATTTGCTAGCCAATCAGGATATTTGACGTCCCCAATAAAAAAAGGCTTTTTATAGTTTCTCTACTTCTTCTTGTATAGCTTGGTTCTTTTCAGGGTTGAACACCCTTCTTCGCTGCTTCACTGGCTTGACCTCCTTATTCACGTTGAGCTCGTGGCACAGGAAACTCGGGTCTATCCCCGGCATGTCTTCATGACTCCATGCGAAAGTCTGTTTTATGCGCCTTAAAAATGCTATCAGTTCCTTTTTTATCGATTCATCCAATGACGCACCAATTTGGGTTGTTCGTTCTGGGTGTTCATCGTCCAGAACGATATTTTCGGTAGCTTCCATGACCTGGTCCTTCACGAGCTGAGACTCGTCTTTAGGGTCTAATGTTTCAATCTCTGCATCTTCTATTTCATACACTTGATAAGTAGTAGTCTTCTTCCTAGATTCTTCGCGTTCCTCCTGTTCGGCAGATGAATAGTAGTATTCCCGAGCTACTTTCTGGTCGCCTTTCACCACTCCCACTCCAAAGTTGGTTGGAAATTTTAAACATTGATGTACAGTAGATGGTACTGCTTCGAACTTCTTTATTCATTACGAAAAAACATACTCTTTTTGTTCGACAAGCAAGCCATGTACCAATAAGCATATCCAACTTGATCGTCCTAAGTGGAAAAACCTTTTTGCCAGTAAAATCGAGGAGGGGCCTATGATAGGGCTCCAACTGGGCTAACTTCATATTCAAACTATCAAAGTATGGGTAGAATATGATGTCTGCAGAGCTACCATTGTCCACCAGTACCCGTGAAATCACCACTTCCTTCATTTTCATCTTGATTACCAATGGGTCATCATGAGGATATAGTACACCTGTTAGGTCGTTCTTAGAGAAATCGATGACCAGTTTATCCTTGTTCACCTTCCTCGGGCGATCATCTTTAGCCAAGTTTATTCGTTGTATGTATGAGCAAGCTTGAGCCTCATTGAGGTAAGCTTTTCTCTCCGCAGTTAGATCTCCACCTCCTGCATCTCCACCTGTACTGACATTACATTCAAATGACCCAAAATGGATTGAAAATACCTCGCGTTCTGGCTGTCTTTGTCTTTTGGGGAGATCAGGGTCATATTCTAGATCATCTTCGTGATCTCTCGTCATGTCTTCTTTTTCTCGATAAGGAGATTTAGATCTTTACCTTCCTCGGTCGCTGGTCTTTCCACTATTTTGGCGATCAACATACTTAGCCAATTTTCCTCGCCTGATGAGTGCTTTAATTTCATTCTGGAGAGCTATGCAATGCTTGGTCGTGTGACCATGGTCTTTGTGGAATTCACAATATTTGGACTTGTCCCTTTTGTCAGGATCTGCCTTCATTTTCCCTGGCCAGGCTAACTCTTTGCTTTTCTTGATCTGCTCCAGAATGTGATTTATATCTACCTTCAAGGGAGTATAATTTCCATATTTCCTCATCTGCTCCAGCACTTGCTTACCTTTCGACCGCTTGTTGCCACCATTGTTCTTTTAATCCTTCTTCTCGGTTTTACCAGCCTCAACCTTGGTCTCCTTAGTGTCTGTATTCTTCTTTGCAGCCATGGCTTCCTCAACGTTCATAATTTTGGTTGACTTTGCCATTAGTTCTACCATGGTCCTAGGCGGATCTTTGGCCAAAGCATAGTACAACTTATATGGTAATAGTCCACTCATTAGAGCAGTAATTGTTGTTTTCTCCTCGTAATCAATTACCTCAAGCTTCTCGTTATTGAAACGAGTAATATAGTCCCTGGTACTTTCTTCTGGCTTCTGTCTAACACTCAGTAAGTGTGCTACTCGTTTAACTGGTTTCTCTCCAAAACAGAAATTCCCTATAAAAAGCTCTGCCAGTTGAAAGAAAGTCGCGATCTTCCCCCGAGGAAGGTTGTTGCACCATATCTGAGCTGATCCGATAAGAGTTCCTGAAAACGATCTGCATCTCATCTCGTCTGGAACCGCATAGATATCGACAGCAGCTTGGTATTATTCTATATAGAGGACAGGATCAATTTTTCTATCATATTTAAGTGTCACCATAGGAGCTTTGAATTTTGATGGTGTGGGAAAATCCACAATTGCCTGTACGAACGGTGTCCCTTGGATAAAAGTTCTTTGTAGAGGATTCTTGGCCTTAGTCATTCCCCCTAACCGGTCCTTTAGTCTTTGAATAGAGCCTTTTCGTGCATCATTTTCTACCTCGGGCCTATTTGTTCGAGCGACTGATCGCGTTGAATTTTCTTCTTGGGACCTTTCATTATGGGCTGTTGGGCGTTATTCGGCAGAGCCTTCCCTTAGGTCGGATGGTCGTTGAGAGTTCCTCGACGCAATCCTAGGAGGACTTCTATTCCTCCTAGGTCCCAATCTATCAAAAGGGGAGACCCTACTCAGCCTTTCTAGAGCGCTAGTCCTTTCTGGCGTTAGAGTGATGTTCCATTGAGAGTCTGTAGCTCGTACCGATGAGGTCCGGCCAGGTTGATACGAAGGATCGCTAGATCTCTCAGTACGATATGAGTCAGTACGTCTAGATGGAGAGACCTCCGGGAATAGCGTTCATCTAGTTCTTGAAGATGGCAAATGGGTATTCCTCGAAACACTTCGTTGTCCTGATTGGGTCGGCACTCCACCTTGAACAGTTTGTATAAGTTGACGTATAGTTTCTTGCATGGCCGTTTGTCCTTGGACTAAATTAGCCATTATGCCAGCCAGATCTTGAATATTGGGGGGAGTAGAAGGGTTTGGAGGGACCCCAGTGTTTCGATTACTGGATTCCGAATTCTCAGCCTTAAATGATGAGTTGTTTTGGTAAAAAACGCTAAATACAGTCGGTTCCCACAGATGGCGCCAATCTGTTGATGTAAAAAATTAGATTATATCTAATTAATTAATCACAGATAAAAAATGAATAAACAAGACAAAATGTTTTTAAAGTGGTTCAGCCTTATGAAAATGGCTTACGTCCACTATTTTGTATTACTGACTGTTTGCCTTGAATCTCGATAATAGTTTTACCAAGAGATCCAAAGTCCCCTTCTTATGAGGAGGTTACAATGCATTTATAGTCTTGAAGCTGTACATGTGAAAGGATAATGCGCTGTTATCTAGTAGACATATACATATGTACGATAATAGTGCGCATTTAATGCGTAGTTATTTTTTGACTCTCTTGATTTAGATGCTTTGCACGCTAAGTAGCTCGAATCGCTTAAGTTGCTCGGCACGCTAAGTTGCTCGGTATGCTTAAGTTGCTCGGTATGCTTAAATTGCTCGGAGCGCCTGAGTAGCTCGGTGACAGTATGTTGTTCATTGAAAGTATTTGTATTTGCCACGTAGGTTGACACGTCTCTTTAAATGATTGGTCCATGTCAGCAGACTAAATTTGGTATCAACAATATATAAAACTTATTTTTCAGATCTGAACGCTTTAAAATTTTAGCACGAGTTCGTTTGTGTTGCTGTTATTTTTGTACATCAGTATTTCATAAAGTATGAAATAAAAAATTAGAAACACAACTCACTAGATCTGAAAATTAATTTTGAAACTAAAAGTTTTTATTTCAAAAACTAGTTGAAACAGATTAGATATAAGAAATCAGATCTAAAAAGAGAAACAAAAAATATACGTGAGATCTTCTCTTTTAGAAAGACTCAGTTTCAACAATGAAACATAAATCTTCCTTAGAGATGAGTTCTGAGAGAATCAACGTATTTGAAGAGGTCTTCAAAAATAAAAACACACAACTAACACGGAAACCCTAGGTGGATCTAACTCTCATAAGTTGGGTTTTCTAGTGTTTGAAGCTGTTTAGGTTTGGTGTTTTGATTTGGGAGGAGGGTTTGCACCACGAAGAAAACTTAGGGTTTTCATCTGCTAATCTCTCTCTCTTTCCTTTCCCTCTTTTCACCCTTCTCTCTCTTCTATCTACTCTATCTTTTCTCTCTGAAATAATGAAGTGACAAAAGTTCCAAAATGCTGAGAATAAATCCCTTTTTATACTAGGTGTATAAGGATCGAGAACATCAACATCAATCCTATGGCTGAGATCAAGTCTAAATGGATTGACTTTGATCCGACGGTTTAACACAGGCGATGGGTTATAAGGTCACTGATTAGGTAAGCCTGGGATCACAAGGATTGAAAAAGCTCACATGCAGTACGTTGATTAAAACGATCCAATGACTGAGATTGAATATGCATTATGTGTGTAGCAGAAAACACAAATCCAAACGTTATGTAATCAACAGGTGTACGCACAGGATGAAAGCTGAGACGCGCATATTACAAGGCATATCTCCAAGTCTCTAGCGCTTTCGTATTCTACCCAAGCAAATAATAAATGTATAAAATAAGTTTCTGAAATTCCATTTATACCCACAACACTTTTAAAACCAATTTTTAAATAATTCAAAAATCATTTAAAATTTGTTTAAAATTATATAGAATGATTTGTTTGGAATTAAATTGATTTTAAAATGATTTCAAGTGTTGATAAACCATTAAAGCACATAGGAAATATGTAGGATGCAGTGCAAGTATCCTATTTTTGGTTTTTAGGGTTCATAATTTACTTCCCTTTGAAGGTTCTCTTGAACTGAATTTCTTCACGAAGTATGTACCTTTGAGGAGATGGAGTTCTCAAACTATACTAACCTATTTTGTCTATATATCCAAACTAGTTAGAACTCCTATATATGCAGACTCAAGTGAGTCAATATATAGTGTGTTCTTAGTATATGATCGTATTGTGTACATACGATATAGTTGAGTAATGGATATGTCTAATTAAAAGAAGTTAAAACAAGGGAAAATGTGACATTATGAGATCATATGTATCTTAATGATTAAAATATGGATATTGGGTTGTATTCAGTTCATGTGTATTTAGTTGCATCTCAAGGTAGTATTTTTTTTATATGACTTACTTGTCCAGTGATAGGGACTTATTAGTATGGATTATGCTTTGGGTTGGGACACTCGTGTAGTATTCCACTTATGATGATGGGTAAAGTATCTCTTATATGTGAGTATCAACGGGTTGACATGTTTATCATACATGAGTCGCATGATTATTATTGTTTTGATACTGTAAGATATTTCTTACAACTTTAAGGCACTGACCCAAATCCAGAAACCTTTCCCCCCAGGTGTTATTATTGTCATATACGAGAACCGCAGGGCTGACTAGTCAAACTTGCAGTGGTTGGAGATTCAACTCGTCATCCTAAAAGTAAGAGTTATTATTTCATTCAAGTAGTCACTTGTATTCAAGAGTTTTGATCACAAGTGGTGAGAATTGTATTTATAGTTTAGTTGAGACATTTGTATAAAGGAGATTTATTATAGTGAATTTAGTTTTTGATATCAATTCAATTATTCTTGTTGTCATCCTGTATCGATATTATGTTATGGATTGTTTTTCCATCTCTTTATTTTTTATTTGGAGAAAAATTTTTGCAGAGAGAGGAAGAAATAAGTTTTTAGTATATTTTCTTTCATTTTAAACTTCCAAATGAGAGAAATAAAACACTTTCCATTCATTTATTTCCTTTTATCTCCAAAATATAACTCGAAAAAATACCCTAAGGGTGATTTAAAGTTGTTTTTTTTACCTCTTAAGTCTGAATTTGAACCATTGAGACTTAAAAGGTATTAAATAGTATTTTTTTAATGATTAAGTGACTAATGACTATATTTGCCTCTTAGGCCTATTCGTATGGGTGTTTATCTCCTATTGAGTTTCTATAATAGAAAAAGAAAAATGGGAATTTTTTATCGAATGGATCTTTCTATATGAAGGTGGATATGACATGGAAGGTGAGTCACATTGATGTTTTCTATCAGCATTCTCACATGTAGAAATGTTAAATTAGTGGGAGAATATGACGAGGATGCACCCATGTATCATAGTAGAGCAGTTTTGTTTTATTAACTATCTTAACCATTCTTTTAAATAAAAGAAGAAAATATTTTTTAGATTCAAATTTCATACTTGCAATTGAGGTGATGTTTGATTTTCCCTCTTTAAATTTGAATCCGAACCGTACGGATTTAAGAGGGAACAAATAGTATTTGTTTTATTAAATGATTAAGACGCTAACATCTATATTTGACTCTGAATGATTTAGAGATAGAGTTACATCTGAAGTCTGAATTTGAAATTTAAATTAGTCTAAATACATTCATTCAGAGGAATATTTAGATATAAAAACAAACATATTTTTCAGATTCAGATTTCAGGCGAAAAATAAACACAGCGTGAGATAGAAAAACAAATGCAATCTTAATTTAGAAAATGTGTTGATTTGACAAACTTGCCCTCCATTTCATGAAAAATAACGTACTAATTAAAACTAACAATAAGGATAAAAATCGAATTTGTCCCAACTTTTGTAAGCCAGAAGATGAAATGCTAGCCGAATAAAACCACCTTATTCTACTTCTCCCCACTCCTCTCTCCAAACCATGACAACCTCCTTACCATGGCACCCCACACCCCACCGCCTCACCCACAAACGCTTCCCACCTCCCAAATACACCTCCTTCAGGGTCCAAGCCTTCCGCAAAAGCGACCTCGACGGCTTCGCTGAAAAAATAGCTTCCGGCGAGCTGTGGAGGGATATCTGGAGAGGAGCTAATAATGGGTTTGAGCAGTTCGTGTACGAGTCCAAAAAGACAGCCGAGCGGATTGATCGGAGGTACGAAGTTTCCAGAAAAGTATCCGAGGTGGCACGTGTGGCTGGTGAAAAGGCTAGGCTCATTGATAGGGAGCTTGAGGTTACACAAAAGTGGAGGAGTTTTAGCATCGACTTTGCCACAAATTTGCCTAGAGTAAGTTCTCTAATTGAATAATAATTCTAACAACACACCAAAACCATGTGGACACAATTGGCATAAAATGTGTCGGCCAATATGTATTACGTGTTGCGTGTATTGGTTCATTTTTTTGGGTCTCGGCGGGACTCACACTCTAGGACCCACAAAATGAGCCAATATTGACGCATCTGACACGTTGGCGAGTCATACAAAATGAGTCGGATTTGTGAGTCAACCTAGAATTATGGTATTTATTATACAAATTTGAGTATGTTAGTGGTTGTTACTTCTCTTCTTAAAATTGAATAATTGTTGTGTCACAGAAAATGTGTTGGTCTAGAATTAATACTAAATATTACGTTCAGATTAGCAAAATTTTAGTACACACATATGGGTATGCTATGCTAGTGGTTTTTACTTCTATGTGTGTGTAAGTAAAGATTCTTGATTTTGCAAGGAATGTGAAAGCAGTGAGTTACCTATCTATGTATGTATGTATGTATGTATGTATGTATGTATGTATATGTGTAAAGATTCTCAGTGGTGTTGAATTGGAATTACATGGAGTTAATAGTCAATTGTTTGGTTCGACTGTGGAATTTGATGAGAATTAGGAATTTTCACGTTTCTGTGTAGCAATGTAGTGTGTGCATTATTGGAGTAATGTTGTGTGTGAAAAACTGTGAGTAGTATGTGCAGGTGTTTGAAACAGTGAGTTCTTTCTCTCTCTCTCTCTCTCTCTCTCTCCTCTATATATATAGAGAGAGAACTCACTCTCTCACAGGCTGCACACACAGTTCCACATATACTACACAAATTTTCACAGGCACACACATATTCTTAATTTTAGGTAATCCAATGTAATCTCTCTCTCTCTCTTTCTCTCTCTCTCTCTCTATATATATAGAGAGAGAGAGTGGATCTAGTGCGGACCTAGTTTGAGGACCAAGTATGCGGACTAGCTACAATCCAAAACTTACCTAGGGACCACTTTTGTCTTTATATGTTTTCGTCTTTTTCTAAAATTTTAGGAGATAGAATTTTCTACCCCAATGATTTCTAATGTCTTTTAAGCTTATTTTAACGCTTAATTAATCTGGAAGTCTAATTGTAGAAGTTTCAGGACTACTGCTACTTCTCAGGCTTCTTCCGTCACTATCGTTGTTGATGTAAAAAACTAGATCGCTCTAATTATTTAATCACAGATAAATAAATAAGACAGAGATTTTTAATGTGGTTTGGCTAGGAATAAAGCCTACGTCCACTGTTATGTTATTGCTGAGTGTTTGTGGAATTCTTGATTACAAGTTCTCTCAAGAAATTCCCCCCCCATGAATGGGTTTGATACAAGGTATTTATAGCCTTGAGGCTGTACATGAAAGGTTCGATACATTAAATGATATACATGTGAAAAGGTAATACATTTAATGCAGCGTGTGCGTCAAGAATATAAGCATTCAATGAATATCTGAACTGTTGATTATCTGGCAATTAATGGTACGATCGAGGTGCAGCTCGGACCGCCATAGCTGCTCGCTGATCAGGAGTTCCTCGGAGAACTAGAGTATCTCGGTGCGTTAGAGTACCTCGGTGCATTGGAGTTCCTCGGTGTGCTATAGTTCCTCGGTGTATCCTCGTTGCTCGGAAAGAAGCATGGTTGGTCGGGAAATGAACTTCCTCGCTGCTATCGTGCCTCTTCAAATTAAATACCAAATCTCTCGAATTACATACAATAACTAACTCGAAAATAAAATATAAATCTCCAAAGCTCTATACATCAAAATAATACAAATATTTTCCAAACAATCCTCGCTAAAATCAATCTCCATAGCGCCCCAAAATCCTCGCTAACCTTCCACTAAAAGAAAATATGGGGAAGTACACAATACGACAAGAAAGATGCTCAACAAATATATATTAGCGATGAATAAAACGTAACAACACGAGTACGAATATTCAAATCAAAAATGCAAATCTCAAAGCATTTATCAATATAATTTCTTAACAACACATCAACCGGGTCACCAGGCCTCACCACATCCGTATATGCTTTATCAAGCCATAGCACAGGAAACAGGAATTTTGGCGGGTGCCCAACATCCGTGCCATATTAAAATCTCATGACAACGTGCTCATCAATAATATAATGATACCACATGAATCAAAATAATTTCAACAACTATTTTCCAGATTTCAATGAATTTTCAATTCAAATATGAGTTCAATTAAACAAGAATTCAAAGAGAATGACACTCGCGAGATTTAAGGAGCATATTGTGTAAAACCCCATACCTCAAACCATGATGAGAAACCAATGATCACATCCTCAAGATCAACACAAAAGATCAACAGAAGCTCCTCCAAGAACCTCCAACAAAATAGCCCCAAAATTTGTGCCAAAAGTATGTTAAAAGGGTTTCCCACGACTCCCTTTTATAATGAAAAGAAATGAAGAGTTGGAATCCAAAAGACTCCCTTAAATAAGGCAAATAAATGAAAAGTTGGAAGTCAAAACAACTCCAAGAGTTAAAAATATTCCAAACTGCATCAACGTAATTGGTCGACGAGGAAAAAATATTCCAAACTGCATTAACGTAGTTGGTCGACGAGGAAAAAATATTCCAAACTGTACCAACGTAGTTGGTCGACGAGGAAAAAATATTCCAAACTGTACCAACGTAGTTGATCGACGAGGAAAAAATATTCCAAACTGTACCAACGTAGTTGATCGACGAGGAAAAAATATTCCAAACTGTACCAAGTATGGTTGGTCGGGGATAAAAACTGTACCAACGTAGTTGGTCGACGAGGAAAAAATATTCCAAAAATTTACGAAGTATGGTTAGTTGGGGATAAACTCTCACTAACTATAATTGGTCGGCGATTACAATTTAACAACCTTGGTTGGTTGAAGAAATTTTAAACATTTTTATACTCATTACTTTATTATTAAGTGATCGAGCAACATTACTAATACTTGTAACTTTTTTATTACTAAGTTGGTCGATGAACAACACAATATTGTTATCTTTTTAACTTATACATATGCACAGATGTAGAGTATTTTACAAGACAATAGCAATTAAGATTGCGAACAAAAATGAAAGTCTTTCCTTAAAATAAAAAACAAAATACATTGAGAATGAAAATGTATACTAACTATTACATTGAGATTCCTACTCTATTGGTTTCTTTCCCTCTGCTTTTGAAATAGGTTCCTCGCCAGCAGGAGGATCATCCAAAGCATAAGGGGAGTTTATGAAGTTAAGATCTTTCAGAATTCTGATGTTCATCACAGATGGTCTGTCCGAGCTGCTCTTGCTCATCCCCGAGAACCTCTTGCTCGTCCTCGAGCAGAGGTAGAAGTCAAAATCAGCATCTACAGCACTGAGATCTTTGCTACTACTGTCTCGACCAATAATGAAGAAGAAGTTGTGTGAAAATGTTTCGAAGTCCACCACTAGCTTGGTACTAATCAGATTGAAGAGTTGGGTTCAAAAGCTAGTATGTTACTCGATAAAGTATTCAGAGGATCATAAATCAGAAGAATCAAGCACGTGAAGTTAGCATTCAGTTGCTCGACACAGGAAGCATTTGGTCGGCTGGCAAACCAATCAACATACTTGAAGATTATGACAAGCTACAAGTTGCATACTATGGCATGGTTGCATCCAAATTTCCAGGGGTGATACATAGCACAGAGTTCCTCAAAAGAAAGATTAGCAACCATCGATCAGCCTGCATCATATGTCGTCCAGGAGATAATGCACTTTATGTTGAACAAATCAAGAAAGTAGATCAAGATTTTCACGAGCACCGAGCAACACTGCAGAATAAATACTACATCCTTTCAAGTAAACCATCAAGCATGGAGCATTGGGGGCTTCTGTTAACGAAAAAATTCTCCATCTACGAGGACCAATTAGAAAAGGACACGTGTCATCCTACGTGGCAATATTCAACACCCGAGGAGAGATCCGAGAGATCCAAGAGATTCAGGAGATCCGGGAGAATCGAGAGACATTATACACAAGATCCACACCTTTTTCTCTCTTTACACCACATTGTGCTATTGTAAACCCCTGGGAATAAAATAACAGTGGACGTAGGCTTTTTCTTATAGCCGAACCACTTTAAAAATCTTTGTCTCTCATGTGCTTGATTGGATTGCTTTCATCTATTTATCTGTGATCATAAAAATGGGATTCGGTCCAGTTTTTTTGCATCAACAATCGTATTGGAGTTCTGAATAGCGAGGATTATCTATATAAATAATTTCTTCAGGGAGTCTAGAAATTGAAAGAGGTGTTGATGGAAAATATTCTAGTCTTAAATACCTTATAAGGTATCGTGGGTTTATCTGTCTAGTTTCTTTATATATTTGATTAATAATATCAATTATATCGTTATCTATAAATTCGTCTAAATCATTATCACCATAAGATGACAAAAATCTACGGTATGTCCTAGGGGCAGCTGTTTCTACGTTTTTAATGAGAGGGCGGATTCCTCCGGCTCTAATTAAAATAGCCTTTGTTTCAGCTAATCTTTTTCGTCTAATATAATACACCTATGCTGTCTTCAAGTATCCTAGTGTAATCTTGATATTTTTCAGTTCTTGACAATTCTTCTGCAAAATCTTCAGTTCTTAATTTTTGTCTAAAGAGATCTCGGATCCCAGTTCTAGTTATTTCAATTCTAGGTACTTCTCGTGTTAACCACTCAATAACCTGGTCTATATATTTAAAAGTACCACCTGCGTATGTTAAAGCAGTTTCTATAAGTTCTTTATCTTTAGGGTCTGTAAGAGTCCAATCTTGGATTTCTCTAGTTAAGTCTAAACTTGTTTGATTAACAAATTTTAAAAAATCTTTAGTGATTTGTAAGCTCATATAAGATTCTTTTTAAAGCAATAATATGTAAGAATAGTTAAGGGTTTGGTTCGAGTTATACCTTCCTTCTGGTCTGCAATATCTTTATCTTCTTCCCTTCGTCTCTTCAGCCTTATCACTATTCTTCTCCGGTCTCGGTCTCCTACGACTCTCTCTTTATGTGTCGCACCTCAATCCACTACTTTGGTGGTTGACCCGTTTCCTGCCTGTACGCCTTCACGCCTAACGCCCACCTGGCTAACGGCAAATCGGCACCTGACGGCGGTTCACAAGTATAACACCTTGTGTGCTACACCAGAGGTTCCACACAATATTCCTCTATGAACAGAAAGTTGGAGAATTTGAAAAATAATAACAACTCAACATAAGAGATTTCTGGAAAAGAAAATATTTTTATTGCATATCATAAGTAGTTACAACTCTCCCCTCTCCCCTAACTATGAGAGGTTTACTCACTCATATACATATTACTTACTACAAGCATACTCTAACACTGGAAGTCTAGCTATCTCTCACTCTCTAACTCCTGATGTCTTAAACACAAATGGACGCTCCCTTTTATAGCGCAAGGGCACTTACAATGACTAGTAACCGGCTATCAAAAGCGATCCGGTTGAAAGCATAATTATTAAAGGTCTTCAGTCTTGGAATCTTTACCTTTCTGCTTTTTTCAAAAGCAGTCTTGGCATTTTGCAATCATCTTGCACCTAACGTCTTTCACCGTCTTCCTTTATCTTTATGAAAGGAGGATGTCTGGGCCCGTATGGGGCAGGTCTGAGCTGCTTTTTTCTGCAAGGGCATCATCAGTCTAAATAATGGAGTCTTCTTGTCTTCTTGCAATAATGCAGGGGTCTAGTGCAGAGCATCTTCTGTGTTTAATAATTCCTCTGCTAACGAGGGACCCATCTTTGTCCCATCTGTGTCTTCTTCTTCCTTGTCTTGGTTTGGCAGGGCATTGTTGAAAAATTCATCAATGAGGCCTACAATTCTAAGGCTACCTGACAAAGCTATCTCTACCATTTCCTTGGATTCTTTCTTGAACCTTTCGTTGAATGGCTCATCAGCTTGGATTATCAGGTCTTCTTTGTGGTAGGCAGTGTACCACCTGTCTTCTCCTGTCAATAACTCCATGATTTCAATTGTCTCTATGGCTTGAGCGATCTGGAGCTTGGACTTATCAATGATGAAATCTTTAGTCTCGTCTTCTGATAGGATCTCAACATCTTCAAATGTATAATTAGAAAATCTAACAAGTCTAAATCCTTCCACTCTTATTCCTCTGCAGGAACTTGGAGCAATCTGATAGATTCTAGCAAATAAAGGAAGGAAATCTTCTACCTTTTTAACATACTCATGGACTATTTTTCCAAGAGCAACAGATCCTTCTATAGTCTCAATTTGGATGAGTCCGATGAACCCATAGTCTGCTAAGGTTATCTAGCAATTTCTGCTTTCCCAGCAAGATAAATCTTTGGAATGTCTTTGAAGAAACCTTTCATTATTAAAGCATCTCCATTAGTCTCAGATAATAACATATTGAAATGTTCAATAATGCTATTAGATTCTTTCTTATAGTCTTCTGTTAATGGAAGATTATTATGACCAAACGGTATAACAATCTTAGTCTTAAAAGTCTTTTTCTGATAACAAAAATTATCAGTGGGTCTAGCTTTGGAGGATTCTCCAAGAGTCTGAGCATAGGTTTGAGTCTGTGGTCTAGGTATAGCAGTACCACTGAGTTGGGTAACTGCAAGTCTTTGAGTCCTCATGAATCTGGCAATGGCTACCAAATTTTGTTTGAACTCGATCCATAGTCTATTCTTCACATTCCACCATATGGCATCTATAAGGGTATTTTCGCCTTCTGAAAATTCTTTTCTAAATTTGATCAAGTCTGGGTATCTTTGATCGGGTCTATATTGGGGAAAGTACATTTTCCCAATGAGTCTATTTTGAGCAATAATCTCTTGTCTAGATTTTCCAGGAGGAACTAAGATATCATCAAAGTTCTCTAGGATTGGTCTTTCTTGAGAGTCTTGAATATGGGTCGGTCTTTGCGTTACACCAGCATTTGGTCTTACGCGTCTAAGATAGTCTGCAACGTCTTCCCTGTTCAGTCTATTCGTTCCAGAGGAACTCATGTCTTCTAGGTCTTCTGTTTGCAACATAAAACATGAAATCATATTAGTGTTAGCAAACATTGGCTCTCTTGATATAATGTCTGGAATGGTATTTTTACTTCCCGTAATATGTATAACAGAGAAGTCATAACCATTAAGCAATTGTTGCCATCTAATTAGTCTATTAGTCCTTGATTTGGACAAGTCTAAATCTCGGAATTTTACTGCATAAGAAGAATCAGTATAAACAGTAAAATGTTTAGGTCTAAGAAACAGCATATATTTTTCTATTGCCCTCATTATGGCTAAAATTTCTTTTTCATGGGCAGTGTATCTTGTTTCTGGGTTTATAAAGGTTCCAGAACTATATCTACACAGTTTCTTCTTTTTTGTCTGATGATCAATAGCAAAGTATACTGCTCCCCATTATTTATCAGAGGCATCTGTTTCTACTATAAATTGGTCTTCTGCATTAGGCAGTTCAAGTAAAGGAATATTCCTGACTGCATCTTTAATTTATTTTGTGACTTCAAAATCATCTTTAGTCTAATAAAAATGATTAGTCTTGTCTGTTCCTTTTAATTTGACAGTTAAGCTTTGTCTTTTTGAAGCGAGGTCTTTAATAAAGTTTGCAGCACAATTAAGCAATCCTAAAAATGATTGTAATTGTTTTCTATCTTTAAGTTGGTCTGGAAACTCAAGAATCTTCTTAGTTATGTGTTCTGCTAAGGATAATTTTCCTTTATTAATATGCATTCCCACGAAGTCTATCTCAGTCTGAAATAATTGCATTTTCCTTTCGGAAATAACAATACCATGTTTATCTAATTCTAAAATAATCTTTTTAAGATGGTCTACATGCTCTATCTCAGTCTTACTTGCTACAAGAATATCATTTATGTAAACAAGACAAAATTCTGAATAAGGTCTAAATATATTATCCATTCTTCTTTGGAAAACTTGAGGAGCATTCAAGTATCCAAATGGCATTACTAACCATTCGTATACCCCTTGGGGCACACTAAAGGTTGTCCAAGTAATACTGTTTGGATGCATCTTAATTTGCCAGAAGCCTGATTTGCAATCAAATTTACTGAATATAATTCTATCTTCTATCAAATGGATTAAATTATTCTTATCTGGTATCTTATAAGAATCAATATTTAATTGTCTATAATTTATAACCATACGTCTTTTTCCTCTTTTACGTTCAGATTCATTTTGAACATAGAAGGCGAGGCTATTATGTCTACTTTTACTTTCTCTAATAATGCCTAACCTAAGCATTTCATTTATGTCTTTTTTGAATTTTTCCCTGTCTTCTTGCGAATGTCCTTTCTTATAGGTTCCACTTTTAATAGTGACGTCTGGGTTAATAGGGATAATTTCACAATAACTTTGGTCTTTATCCCACTTAGCAATGGGATTTTTTCCTAAAGTAGGCTCTGCTAATTGCCTAATCTTTTCTTTTTCTACCTCTATATCCATTTTCCTTTGTTTGGATATAGCTTGAACCTGTAATAAGGTGTGCCGAGCTTGATCTAAAATGTCCTGTTGTATAAGCGCTATTTGCTTATAACGCTTTTGGTCTGGACACTTACATTCTTTTTGTAAGGGTTTAGTAATGTCTAAGACTTCTTGTTGGGTTGTAGGTCTAGGTCCACCATGCGCAGCGGAAGAACTCTGATGTTTTATGGGTCTATAGTTAGGTTTGACCTGCATAAGGTCAAAGGCAGTCTTGTGATCTATTAGAGGGGCTTTAATATTAAATCCCTCTTTATCACTAATTAATGTCTTATCGTCATGCTGAGTATAAGGATGATATTTACTAATTAAGTCTTGTCCTAAAATAATATTTCCTGTGAAACTAGGACGAGGATCCATTATCAAAAATCGATTATTAACGGTTTTGTTGGTCTGATTTCCTAATTTAAAATAAATAGGAATAGTCTGGAAATATAAGGTAAATGGATCTCCATTAGCTACCTTACCATAGATTTCTTGCTTACTATCTAGAAAATAATCTTCAGGAAAGGCATTAGCTCTACAAATACTCTGAGAGCATCCTATATCTATAAAAGCTGAAAGTCTTTTAGGATAATCTTTATGTTGTATAAACATTTCTACAAAACAAGCATATGGCTTAGTAGAAATTCCTAAATTATTCTTTTCTAAAATAGATATTCCTTTTCGAGGTTTATCTATAAAATCTAATGGTATTAGGTCTTCTGAACTACTATCAGAGCGGTATCCTTCTAAATCATAGGAAATTCCTTTTCCTTTTCCTTTTAAGTCTTCATTTTCTTGTAATCTTTTGGCTACATTTCTATCACTGTCTTGATAATATGTTTTAACATCTAAGTCTATTTGAGCGTCATACTGGCTAGTATAAATTGCTCTAAATCTAGTTCTCCAACAGTTTTCATGGTAGTGTAATTGACAAATAACACAAACCATAAATAATTCTGTTTGCATAATCTCAAAGCATTCTACACATCTAAAGTCTTTCTTGCTACATTTCATTTCAAATGTGCAATAATGTTTTTCATCAAACTAACATCTAGGTATATAGGTTAGTAACTCAGGATTACTAACTGTCCATCCTTTCTTTAAAAAGGGGCTTAATATACACTTATACCAAGCTTCTTCAAAGTCTATATATTCATTATCTAAATCGTCTTAATTAGTTTGCATCATATGCAAGTCTCGAGTATCTTGAGAGTCTTCATACTCATCAGTATCACTATTATAGTCTTCTGAGTCACTATCTGTATATGCACTATAGATACTAGTATTGCCATCATCTTCTATGTCTGATATTTCTATAGCATATAGGATATCTAATCCTTCTTGATCTGCATAGTCTAATATTGTATTAATAATCTTAATACCTTTTTTATCTTTCTTATTAGGGCAGTCTTTAGCAAAGTGTCCTTCTTTGCCGCAAGTCCAACATTCTTTGATGGCAGTCTTAGATTGAGCTACTTATTTTTCTTTCCTATAATTAGGAACCTTCTTATACTTACTAGTTTTCATCTTAAAATATCTTCTTTGGTTAAATCTATTTTTCTTAGTCTTAGAGTTCTTTTCTCTAAAGGTAGTAGATGGTCTAAATCGATACTTCTTTGGAAATCCTAAAGGTCTAGTCTTAAACTTCCTATGTTTCCATTCTAATTTCTTTTTGAATTTCTTAGATTCACTACCACATCCCCATTGAATTGGAGCGATGTCTCTTTCGTCTTTGATTGGAGGGATCTGTTTGAAAGTCTCTTCTATCAACTTTCCTTAAGTTAAAATCACGTCTCTTTAATATGATATAGTTTTTGGCGAAATTGATTCTTTCACTAAGGGAGTTGTTCTTAACTCCAGGTACTCCTGACCAATTCCTATATTCATTAATTAGGATTTGTCCTATGGCTGGTATCTTCCTAAAGTATTCATCTTTTAAGGTCTCTCCAAATTCTTTAATTTGGTAATATAACTGCTCATAATTATTGCTATATTCATTTATCTTATCTAGTTTGCAAATGATAAGGAGGGCTAACTTAGTTTTTGCTAGGTCTTGTTTATTGATTTGAGCTAAATGTCCAGCTCCAATGAATTCTGATGTAAACAATTGAATGTATTCTTCAATTGATCTTTCTTCTAGGTTCTCTTTCATCTTCTCAATCTTAGCTAAGGAGTCTTCATATGTAGCCTTTCTTAAACTATCTAAATAATCTTTTGCAATACCTCTAATGGACTGCGCAATGTATTGTTTACATGAACTTGCATCCCATTGTTCATTAGATGCAAAACACATGTTCATCTGATTACACCATTCATCTAAGGCCTTCTTCCTATCTTGGACATTGTCTAAGTTAAGGTATATCCCAACTGGATTTATGGCTTGGCTTGGCTTGCCATAGTCTTAACGGGAGTAAAACTCTTGTCACTAGTTGGAAAGTCTTTTATATAATCAGGTTTGGTCTTTACTCCAGTGTTTGAGTATATAGAAATATTTATTCCTATTGGTTTACTAAAAAGTCTAGGAGCATCTTCTAGCCTACTACTTCTTCCTATCTCTTGTTTATTAGGTTCTACTTGTGTGGCTGGCATTAGTCTTTCTTCTCATTCTTCTATTAGTCTTAAGTTTCTAAGAGGTTCCTTAGTATTCTTACATACTTTTAATTTTAATATACGGTCTTGAGCTATTATATTAAATCTTTCTCTTTCTTGAAATCTAACATAATGACTTTTCTTAAGGTGATCTTTAAATGTCTTCATGTCCAATTTTGAGGGTTCATGTCCAAAGTTTTGGATCCTAGCTTTTTCTCTAACTAAGTCTTTGTTTTCAAATGATCTTCTAGGTCTAATTATCGGGGCTTGTCTTAGTAAACTAGAACTACTCTTACTACTACATTCTCCTTCTGAAGGATCATTGATTATGACTTCTCCCATATTCCTAAATCTAACTTCTTCAGTCTGGATATTCTTATTGATAATCTTAGGAGGGCCAAACTGGATAGTAACATTTCCAGTGACATCGTCTTGATTAATAAACAAATGTTTATTTTGTATAGTCTTAGTTTCTTGAAATTCTGGCAATTGCCAAAGGGTCTTAGCTTTTTCTTTCATAGGTCCAGTATTCCTAATACTGTAAGTATGATTGTAGTCTGAAACATTGGTTCTAACTCAGATTTCTTCATTAAGTCTACCGCTAGGAATTTCCGATTGCATTCCTTCATAAGGAAATTGGGAGAACTTCACACAACTTTGGAATTCTATATTTATATTAGCGTTTGAGATAATATAGTCTTCATAACCACTAGCATATAAGATTAACTTAAAATGTTTGGTTGTGTCTACAGTTACTATAAATGCCGGAATGACATTAAAGTATCCTATATTATCTGACATTTCTAGTTGGGCTATCCCTATAAGGCTTTTCTCAAAATCTTTCCATCTTTTATCTACTAAACAACACAATATGTTGATATTATTATGGGGTCTATGTAATCTTTGGATTCTTGCTTGAAAGAGTCCAAAGGTTAGAAATTGGAACTTCCTATCAGTTCCTCTAGATCTAAGCCCTTCTGAGTCAAAAACTTGAAGCTCGGTGTAGGATTTGTCTAACACATGATTTCTACAATGATAAGTCATGTTATAATCAGGAGTCTTAGGAGTGGCACCTTCTTTAAACAAGTCTATGTATCTAACGGCTGGAAGTTGTCCATTGTGAATGGAATCGTCAACAATCTTCCAGTCAACTTCATCCCATTCATTCCATTGGAGAGGATTGGTGAAATTTCTCTCTTTTTCCACCATGTTCTTACATTGGAGGATGAATCCTTAAGTCTTTGGAGCATACAATTACTCTGTCCAATATTTGGGATAGAGCTAACTATCTTACTAGTCTTATCTAATCCATCATTTATGATTCTCCTAGTTATGGTCTTTCCTTCTTTACTTCCTACATAAGGAGATTCTCTAAATTTACAGGTGGTTACCTGTTTTTGTTCAAGTCTTTTTTCAATCCTTTCTAAAGAGTCTGAATAATCTTTTTGTGTTTTTATTTGCCTAAGGATTTCTTCATTAAATATCTTATTCTCTTTTCTAGCATTATTGTTAATATCTTCATTGTTTTTAACAGGGGTATTAACAAGAGAAT